>CM058045.1:15000556-20000556 GCA_030169165.1 Centaurea solstitialis | reverse complement strand
ACACGAGAGCACGCCGAGGAAGAAACATGAGGATGGAGAAGACCGGTGACGACGAGGCAGCAACTGGAGATCGGCGACGGAGAGGCAGTTAGTGCACTAGAGAACGGTGCCGGCGAGGTGAAATCTAAGAGAAGCGCCAGCGGGTTTTTAACTTGCTTTTTATAGGAGCGCCGACAAGGTGAGATCTGAGTGGAGCGTCGCGAGGTAAGATCTAAGATGCAACAATCCTCACGCCGGAGATACCGACGCAAAAGCATAATCGATGATCCATATTTCATCACTGTCGAGATGAAAACAATCCTCGCGCCGGAGCAAACTCCGTCGAAATCCTTGCCGTCAACGTGGTTTCCGCCATAGAATCCGATGGCTCCGCGCCTCCGCCGTCACTTCCTTCACCGCCGCTAGATCCTCAAAAGTTTTGTTGGGTTCTGGTTCAGCGGCGGAGGTGGGTTTTTTCCGGCGGCTGGAGGAAACCTTCTCCTTGTTATCATCAACAGCGACATGTAATTTCAGCAGACATTGTCTTCAACAGAAACCTTCTCCTTGTTTTTTCCGGCGGTTGGAGTCCCTTGTTGAGAATTTCTGCAATGGTTGTTGGATTAAAGAATCCAACAATTGAAAGAATAAATAATGGAAATGGAAGGTTTAGAAGAATGAAATAGGGGAAGGAGTGTAATCAGGAAAGAGAAAAGGGTAAAAATGTACTTTTAAAAAGTTAGCCGTGGATGAATTAAATACCTCCGTGGCAATATCACCTCCCTTTTGTATGGGATCAATTTTTCTAGTTTTTTTACAATTTCTTTTTTAAATAACTCTCAAGAATTTCTTTGAATATTCTAGTTTTTATAGATTTTTTTTTATTTAAGTGCGCTATTTTAAAGTGTATATTAATGTTGAATTATAAAAATCATAATAAAAAATCATTAACAATATATTTGCGCAAAATGATTTAAAGAAAATAAAAAATAAAAACCAGACCCAGCCTGGAACTTAACCAGGTCAATTTTGAAGGGAGTAATTTGAGACCAACCTTTCATGAGTCGACTTAGGATTTTGGTTAAAAGCTGGATTTGGGTAAATCTGGAAATTATTTTTTGGGGACAAATTAGAGTGAATTACAAGTTTGGTCCTTGTAGTTTGTTTTTTAGTAAAAAGACGAAAAAGCCCTTGTGCAAGGTACATGGGAGAGATTTAATAGACATATCTTGAACGGTGTTAGTCTTGAGAAACCAAAACCGAGCAAAAATACATACCACGGTGTTTTTTGACTTTTTCTATAATAAAAATTTTGTAGGGACCAAACATGCTAAAAACAATAAAACCACAGGGACCAAAATTGCAATTCACTCTTAAATATATAACGTTTTTATGGTAAGGGTGTTTTTGGTAGTTTAATTTTTTATTTTAAATTATTCAATCGTGATTATAAAAGCATCCACAGTGGTGGAACCTCCAATAACCTCAATTGCCATATTTGCTCATGCCACATCATTGACACCTCAACCAAAGAAGAACCTCAAAAAACTCCACTATGGAGGTTCTTATAAAAACCTTACTTTTCATATTTTGAATTTATAAAATGGTTATGAAATAACAAAAATAATAACCCAAAAGAAAAGTATACACAAGAACCCGGGTTCTTGTTCAAGCACCTGAGAACCTGTGACTAGACAAGAACCTCTAACCCACAGTGGCGGTTCCTGTAAAAACCTAAAGAAAAACCCCAAAAGAAACCTCCATTGTGGATGCTCTAAGCAATCGTTATCCAAGGTTTTTAGATTTATTCATGGCAGTTATAATCATTATCCAAGATTCACCATATGAAACATACAAAATTCATTAAACTCGTATTCACCAGATAAAATTATGATTCATCATATGAAACGTGCAGATTCATTCACCAAGTGAAACTCAAGTTCACCAGATCACCATGTGAAACAATTTCACCTGATCACATCAGGTAAAACTGGCACGAAGATCACCAGATTAATTCAGCGGATGAAACTTAGATTCACCAGATGAAACATAGTTCCATTCACTAGGTAAAACTTGTGAAACTCAGATTTACCATATGAAATATATAGTCACCATGCTAATTCACCTAATTAATCTAAAACATAACGTTTATGTACATTTTAATTCACCACATGAAATCAAAACATAAATTGCATCTATAATCTTATTTCATTTGATGAAATCAAATACAGTTTATTCTTCTCGTTCCAAAACAAACCCTAATAAACAATCTTGGTTGCCTCTTGATCGATTAACTTTAGAAAATACGAACCTCGCAAAGATCTTTACATGAATCTGCAGTGAAGCCTTCATCGCAGATTGAATCAAGTGCTTGAAAACAGATCGAAAATCAAATGGATTTTTGTAACGAATCAAGCGAAAACAACAACAGTGACAAATTTAAAATTTCAAATAGCCAAAACTCTATTGCTACATTGTTTCTTAGTAAATTTGTTTAGGTGGCAAGGGTGGCGTCAAGGTGAAGGGCAGACGACAAGGGCGGACCATTTCTTGAAATTTCTCCTCAAAATGAACAGAAATAATGCATTTCTCCACTTTTTACCCTATATCAATTCCTAGGAATTCAATTCTTCACACAAAATTGAAGATCAATTCTCCCAAACAAGAGAATTCCATTTCCCTTTTCTCAAGTCTCTCTACCAAACACCTCCTTAAAGTATTTTCCAGTTTCCATTTTATCATTCATTATGAGATAGATAAATATGTTATTAAGGGTGAAAATGTATTTTTGTTAATTAAAAAGGGTATAATGTATACATTGTGAAAAGTATATGCTTTTTCATCGTGAAAATTTATTTTGGAATACATGATCAAAATTTCTTTAACAAATATCTACCAAATAGATCAAAACTTATAAACCAATTACTTTATAATCAAAGAACAAAAAGAATGCAAATACCAACAGCCCAACAGGAGCTCCAAACTTTACAAACAAATAATATCCCCACCAATAAAGCTGGAAAATAAGATATCACAACAAAAATAACTTGGAATCAAACTCAAGAAGCAATACTTTCCAACAATCTTCTTCATGACTTCAAAGGAGTGTTTCATGTTGGGTTGATTGCCAAATAAACTAGCCTTAAGAGGAAACCTTTCGAACCTAAAAGGTAAAAATAATAACACATGAAACAAGCCTGCAATTGTCTCTCTTTTCCAATTTGTCCTGAAAACTTTGAATCCAGCTTTTTCAACACAAGAAGCGTAAGTCCTTGACCAACTCTTGTGAAATGAAATCCTCACCTGTCTAAACACATTACATGATTAAATTCCAACTTAGCTCATGAGTTCAAACCCTATTTATGAATGTAGTTCTATTTTGTATCAATTATTTGAAGTAGAAAATATGCAGATTATAACATTATATAAAAAGGAACAACTATTAAAACTACTATAAGAAATAACAGTTATGTTTATTTTAGGTACTAAAAGGACCATAATACATAAATGTGGCTTCACTCAAAAGTACATGATACACTTAAAAAACATATCATTGTTGTTGTTATATGGTCGGGTTCAAATGGAAACTCAAATTTGGTTACGAACATAAGAAAAGCCGAGAGCACGCCACATGTCCTATTATGTTGAGTATGAATATTGTATTATTCACCTTGAATAATGCATAATATTCGGTTTGAATAATCACGTATTATTCAGACTGAATATGCCGCATGGCGCACTCTCGGTTGTCCTCACGTTTGCAATGAAAAATGAGTTTTCATTTGAACTTTCTTACTGCACATTTTGAACTCGAGTATATACCTGGCCAGTTCAAATAAGAAGGTTAAAATATCGTGAGAAAGTAATAAAGAAAGATTAATGGAAGATTCATATGCGAATCATAGAAAAAAATCTATTCATTTTTATTTTCAAGCCAAACATAAACGTTAGACATTCATCTATAGGAAGAGAAGGCTTGTACGTATGAAAAAAATATATTACCTCTATAAAACATTAAGAGATATGGAAGTCAAGTAATTATCCAGCAAGGTAAAGAGTGAAGAACAATATTTCAACCAACAAAAAATGAACATAAAATCTTGTATTAAAATCAATATGAACAATGTTTTAGTAGTTATATATGTAAGAAACATAGATGATGGACAAGGAGAGAACGTACCATTATCGTATATAATGCAAGCCAGGAATTTGGGAAATGATGGGCCAGTACTTTCCTCTTCTGCTAAAACACTTTCTCCTCAGTTTATCGCAGATTGTCACACTCAAATATGAAAGTGAAGGAAGTAGTTTCTCTGGCAGATCACTAAGCTTTGGGCATGATGAAATAGTAAGCTTTTCAAGACAAGTGAGGTGTTGTAAGCCCTTTGAAACCGATTCCAAGTCCTCAAAATCAACGATCTCTAGAGAAGTTAGAGATGGTGGCAGCAGAAAAGATGATGTAATCGTATTATTTCTCACATTTTCTGCCTCTGCAAATGAAACTACTCCTGAATTCTTGCCCCCTAGCTTTAATTCAACAAGTGATGTTGGGAAATCTTGCAGCCCCAGTCTGATATAGGCTTATTTAAGCATCCTATGTCTAGGGATCTTAAATTAGGAGGCCACAACCCACAAGGAAAGGAGTAGTCCATATTTGGACAATCATCAATCAACAGCTTCTCCAAAGATGTAAGACTTGGCAAATTCTCATGAGGAAATGACTTCAGATTTTTACAACTATAGATCAAAAGAGACTTTAGGCAAAACAGGGGAAAAAAACCAAAACCTTTCTCTGGAATGGATTCTATGTTATCACAGTTCACTATTGCCAACTGGGTGAGATAACCGAAGCATCCTTCAGGAAATGACATCTTATTAACAGAAAACCAAAGTTCCAGAGATTCAAGCGATGACAAGAAGTTGTTAAGAAGCCAGCTCTCTTCCAGGTTTTCACAGCTGCCAATTGTAATAGTCTTTATAGCAGATGCGGGGTCTTGCACTGTTGGGAAGGTCAAAGATGTCAATGAACCACATTTCGACATCACCAAGATCTCAACAGTATGTGGACACTTGTACCTCTCTAGTCTCTTGCAACCACTAAGTTGCACTTTTTTAACAGATGTTAGGTTACTCCCTGAATGATCCTCTTTCTCATCCAATGATACCAACGCTTCACAATTCTCTACTCTCAAGAAATTCAAATTCACAAGAAACTTGTATGCCATCGTATCTGATTCCCACAAGTATTTCAAGTCATCACATGATCCAATATTCAGATCTTCAACGGCCCCAAGATGTTCTAAAACCTCTTTATGTAGTTGAGTAAGTCCCTTAATATTCTTCATTGTCAAGCTAACAACTGAACAAGACAAATCAATCATGCTTCTTAACACCTTTTCAGAACAACCTGCTATACATAAAACCCGAAGTGATGGTATCAAATTAAGTGACACTTCAGTAAGTTTTGGACAACTTTTTATAGAAATCTCACGAAGACTAGGAAATAATGTAAGAGGTCTACCGTTGCCACCACTACTAGTTGACCATCTCTCCCAACCTTGCATATCGTCAAATCCCAAAACTTCAAGCGATGGGAATGCAATACCATGGAAAGAATTAGTCGATGCAAGAAACTCGATGCTCAAAGTTTTCACCTCATTCATGCTTTCCACAAACAACTTTCGAAGTGACTGTAGATGTCCAAGTGTTGGTAAATACACACAACTTCGACAACCACGTAATGTAAGCTCCGTTAAACGATCGAATGAGGAATCTCCGACCCAATCAGGAAATTTCGTTCCTCCATAGAACAAAATCTTGAGGTTTCTCAACTTACAATGAGGTCTTAGCCTTTCAAGTACTTCATATTCATTCTTCTTATCACGAGAATCATCCAAGTCCTCTCTCCATTCCAACTCCAAATAATCAAGATCCTCTTTTTGCTGTAAGTTGGCCTCCTTTGCTTCTATTCCGTCCTTCACATTATGCAGCCCTTTAATGCAAAGTTGACCACGAAGATGCAATAGTTCTTTAAGCTCCGATATTTTGAACCCATTAGCCTCTTCAATAATCACCTTTGATAGAGTTTGTAGACTCGTCAACCCACCTAACCCTAAGGGGATCTTGTTCAACCGTGGAGTATCACGAAGGTCTAGATGTCTCAAGTTTATTAATTTGGCAAAATCGTATGGCAAGCGCCATAACACATTGCAACCATGAAGTAACAAGCTTTGTAGATTATAAAGCTTAGTGACTTGATCTGGTAAACTTGTGATGTCCGTGTTGGAAAAATTGATGTACCGAAGATGCTTGAGACTTCCAATGGATTGCGGCACCTTTGTGATCTGATGATTACTTAGGTTTAAGACCCTAAGGAACTGCAGTTGCAGAAGTAATTCATCAAGAACCTCCTTTGATAAGTAAGGTGGTCTACCAATTGGCCATGACGTCATAATCGATAAAATCGTTCGCAAGCGCCTAGCTTTCTGTATTGCCTTAACCTTTCTATATAGTCCATACTCCTGAGGAATGAATGAAAAATGGCGCAACATCTGTGGTGCTACATTCCCCATCTTATCATCCATTCTAAAGAAAAACTCTTCTCCTCCAACACTCGTGGCCAAGTCATTTATAAGGTCATGCATTACATATCTCGATATGTCATCGGTTAAATGCTGAAAAAACGACCTTGACACCAACTCCTCAAAATACTCATGACCAAAACTCTCCATTGACTTCCTAGCATTTGGCTCTTGCAAAAACCCTTCTGCCATCCATAGTAGGACCAATTCGTCCTTATCAAACAAGTAGTCCTTGGGGAATAAGCAACAATATGCAAACAACTGCTTCAATGGTGAAGGAAGATCATGGTAGCTTACTCTTAGAGCTGGAAGAATCTTACTTTCATTATGTGACTCCCATATTGCGCTATTCACCAACTTCTCCCATTCAACAACGTTTCTTTTGGTCCTGAAGACCCTCCCAAGCGTTTTCAAAGCCAAAGGCAATCCGTCACATTTCTTCATGAGACTTTCACCATGCAATTTAAAAGTTGGGTGTTTGTCAAAATTTTGTTCACCGAGCGCATGTTGAGCAAACAAAGATAGAGCAACTTCATCTGACAAAACCTCAAGGGGGTAAGCCAGAACACAGTCCATCGTGGACGTAACTGTAGTCTTTCGAGTTGTCACAACAACTTTACTTCCAGGTGCCCCTACAACAAACGGGCGTTGGAGGAGTTCCCATTGATCATAGTTTTCGTTCCAGACATCGTCTAGAACAAGTAGAAACTTTTTCTTCAAAAGTTTTTCTCTAAGGGCCACTTGAAGCAGATTTAGATTAGCAAAACTTTGGTTGCTCCCAGCTACCGCTTGAAAAATAGCGTTGCTGATGGTAAATACATCAAACTCATCAGAAACACAAACCCATGCCCTGAGTTCAAAGTGACCCTCCACTTTTTTATCGTTGTACAAAGCTTGGGCAAGGGTCGTTTTTCCGATCCCTCCCAGACCAACTATAGAGACCACATTGAAATTTCTATTCCTGGACTCATCCTCCAACAACTTGGAGAGCAAAGCCTCTTTATCCTTTTCCCTACCCACAATCTTGGACTCATCAACAAGTGAAGTTTCCTCCAATCGTCTACTTGTTCTAATTGGGCGATCAACATTTTCAACCAAATGAAGAATTGTTATCTGGTTAACAAGTTGATCCAATGTGGTGGTAATGTCATCTAGCTTAGACCTCATCTTACGACCGTATTTGATGTTACGAGGAGTGAAAGGAGCTAAAGTTTTCAGTACCTTATTGGTGGTGGCATCAGATCTTTCAATAAAGTGGCGCCGCATAGCTTCAGTGGCCAAGTCGTCCAGTAAATCGTCTATGTCATAAGCCAAGTGCTGCAGTGCGTTCAGCCATTCTTTAACTGCGGCAGCTGTTATGTGTTTCTGGCCAGCATCAACAAGCACTTTTTGAATGAGGGTCAAGGTGGTCTTCCATTTGTCGAGGTCGGAATAGATTCCAGCAGATTGAGCTAGTTTGATCAAGTCAGCAGAGGCCAGCTTTTCAAAGAGGACAGTGATGAATGAGGAGAGAATGATTTCAGCAACAACCATTGTTTCTTGATTTCAAAATTAAGATTTTCAAAGTTGAGCAAGGGACTAAAAGAAGGATGAAAGCAAAGGGGTCTTGGTTTAGATGTAGAGAGAGATTGTTTTAATTGATTGTTGGACAGTTGGAGTTCTGATTTCAATATGCAGCAGAAGATTCCTTCTAGATGTGGATGCAGACTTTTTATATATTTATTTTTGTAGACAGTTGGTAGGAAATTTCCTTGCCAATATCATCGTTGTTATTTTGATATACAATAATGCTACCATTTATCATGCCATGTTATTCAAATTGAAAGTCAACTAAAGCACAGATATAATATAATAGAATCAGATTCCCAAAGATTTCTGCATTTTGATAAATCACGCATTCGTGAGAAATTACTAATAAAATCAACAAATTTATTTGGTATCAGTTTTGAAGAACAAAAAACAAGCAGAAAACAAAAGGCATTCAAATTAGAGAGTGTGTTTGAGGAAACCTGTTTGTTTGTTTGTTTGAAGCTTGGCCTTCTTCCAAGTTCCATCTATGGATGCCCGGCCTTCCCCCAAAACCCGCTCACATGATTTTATATAATATTGTTGGTAAATGGGCCGAGACTCATGGGCTGCATTTGTAGTTTCATCAGTTAGACATGGCTGTTAGGAGTGGTCCAGCTAGGCCCAATTGATAATTTGATATAGATAGAAATCGGTTATGGCTTTGGCTTAACAATCTCGAGATCTATTACAAATTTTATGTTATAGAATCAATTTTTTCAAAGCTTTTACAAATTTTAAGTTATAGAATCTATTTTTTCAAAGCTTTTACAATTTTTTTTAAAAATAATTTTCAAGACTTTCTTTGAATACTTAAGTTTTTCAAAAAAAAAAAAAAAAAATCAAAATCAAATGCACTATTTAAAGTGTATATCAATCCTAGAATTCAAAAATCACATTATTTGTGTAAAATGATTTAAAGAGAATAAAAACCAGACCCGGCCTGGTAAACTCTCGTGGCTCAATTTTGAAGGGAGCAATTTGAGACTAGCCCCGACTACCTTGGGAGTCGGGAACGTTTTTTTGTCATCTCTAGTTGGAGCCGATACAAGTTTTATTATCCCATAGGAAAACTACAATTTTGTGATGCCAAGTTTAAAAAAGAATTAATAATTAAATGTGTTGGACTGCAAAATATGATCAATACGCATTGGTAGAACACAGGCCTTGTAACTCATGGGACGTAAACTAATAACACATTTCGTTTTCCAAATTTAGTTATTATATTTTCATTGGAACGTACAATTTTACGTCGGTAATTTCCTTAAAATATGTAACCATGATATCTTGTTTAACAAAAAACTAATATACCATTTCCTTTGTACAAAAGAGTGTTTGCTTACCAAGCTTATTACATTGTTTTAATCATTTCATCCCATCGAGTTCAATCATATATATATATATATAGGAGCATTCTAGAGAAAACCATTTTATTAATGAAAACTTGAGGACCAATCTAATTCTTTGATCTAAAAATGGGTATAAAGGGCATGATCGTCATTTGGTAAAAAATCACAGTTCTTTCATCATATGAATATTCATATGTTCATATTCATCATATGAATATTCATATATTCATATTCATCGTATGAATACCCGATGAAACTTCATATTCATCGTATGAATACCCGATGAAACTTTATATTCACCTAATGAATACGAATATATGAATATTCATAACATAAATTTCCCAAAATCAATTGATAAATGAACCCTAGAGATCGAAATGATCAAAACAATTGCACAATTAAAAGCATTGAAAACTGAAAGTAATGTTATGTGTCAATTGAAAGGGTATTACAAAGCCTCATCCAGGCTTCATCTTTTACAAGCTTCTGGTACAAGCAATTTCCAATTTGATAAACAATGAACAGGTCATTCAAACACATCCAACAATTAATTTCCCAATTCTAACCTAAAGCCTAAATTGCAGCCTAAAAAATAAAGAACAAAGCCATTCATAACAAACATTGAACTGTTTGGTTGTTTCATAAGGAAGCTTCCAGAAGGTCCGTCGTTGTTCGATTCGATTTCCGATTCCAACAACGATGAAGAACGATTCGATTTCCGATTCCAACGACGATGAAGAAGAGTTAGAAAACGGCAGATCTGAAAGATAGAACCGCCGGAGATTTGGACGAAAATGGTGAAGTGGTTGGAAGGGCGGGCGGCCGGCGGTGGTGGAACCGCCGAAGATCTGGACGAAAATGGTGAATCGGTTGGAAGGACGGGGCGCCAGTGGTGGTGGAACCGCCAAAGATCTGGACGAAAATGGTGAAGCGGTTGGAAGGGCGGGCGGCCGACGGTGGTGGAACCGTCGGAGATCTAGACGAAAATGGTGAATCGGTTGGAAGGGCGGGCGGCCGGCGGTGGTGGAACCGCCGGAGATCTGGACGAAAATGGTGAAGCGGTTGAAAGGGCGGGCGGGCGGGCGGGCGGCGATGGTGGAACCGCCGAAGAAGTCGATGATGGTGGTGGTGCCGGAGACGTCGAGGATGGTGGTGGTGCCGGAGACGTCGACGATGGTGGTGCCGGAGACGTCGACGATGGTGGTGCCGGAGACGTTGAGAGAGATTAGGAGGACAGATCTAGAAGTGGGTTTTTGGTGTTGTTGGAATTCTGAAGTGGATAAGAAGTCAGGTGGACAAATCTAGAAGATAGAATATTTAAAATGCCTAAAATGCCCCTATGTGTTTATAATTAGGTGTGGTTGTATAAAAACTACAATAAATGTTATCATGGTCTTCTTCTATTAATAACCGATTAAAAGTTTTTAATGGTTGAGATTAGTCCTAAAGTTCACATTAATAAATTGGTTTTCATTTGATTATTCCTATATATATATATATATATAGAGAGAGAGAGAGAGAGAGGGGTGGTTCAAATGTGAACCACCTTTTGGTTGTGAACGTGAGGACAACCGAGAGCGCGACATGTGGCGGATGACTAGGCGCCACGTCAGATCTACGGCGGGTGACTATGCGCGATTCATAGGAGGGCATTGAATTAAAGGAGGGGACCACACTCAAAGTCGCCACGTGTCGCGCTCTCGATTGTCCTCACTTTAACAACCAAAAGGTGGTTCACATTTGAACTTTCCTCTATACATATATATATGTATATATATATATATAGAGAGAGAGAGCGGGGGGGATGTTTATTTGTAATCCACAAAAAATGTGTAAACCAATCATAGTCGTTGATCAAAAAAATCAAAGGAGTATATAGATTCATAGAAAACATGGAAATGTGAAATATATGGTAAGTCATTGATTATCGAAAGATGAAAATGTGAAATATAGAAATGTTTTTGAAAATCAAGGGTCTGTATTGGTTTACACGGTTTACACATTTTTTGTGGTTTACAAATGAACCTCCCCCTCTATCTCTCTCTCTCTCTCTCTCTCTCTCTCTCTCTCTCTCTCTCTCATTATATATATATATATATATATATATATATATATGGAGGTTCAAACGAGAAACATATCAATTTAAGAGAACGTGAGAAACAATGTCAACCACTCATCCGATCAACAAAGACAGCTTTGACCGGTCCCATGAATCACGTCAATCATCTGTGATCACGTCCACTGTAACTGCGAGATGAGTGGCTGAGATTCTCCTCACGTTCTCTTAAATTGACATGCTTCTCGTTTGAACCTTCCCCTATATATATATATATATATATATATATATGCGGAGGTTCAAACGAGAACCCATCCTATATATATAGGGAGGTTCATTTGTAAACCAATAAAAGGTTGTAAACTGTGTAAACCAATCCACACCATTGATTTTAAAAAAACGTTTACCTCCCTATATATATATATAGGTGGAGGTTCAAACGAGAACCCATCCTATATATATATATATATATGGGTTTAGTTCCCCAAAATGTATCCAACTTGTCACTTTTTGCTATTGTATGTATTGTACTTCAAAAACTACCATTTAATATACCGAAGTTTCAAAATTTTGCTATTGTATGTATTGCCACCTTCAATAGCAAGTCACCCCCTTTTTTAGCAGGTTTGGTCCTGAGTTCTATTAAATCTTACGATTTTGGTCCCCAAGTCGCCACCACCACCATCGTCGGTCACCATCATCACCGGAACCACCACCGCCCACCATCACCATAACCACCACCATCGGACACCATCATCACCGGAACCACCACCATCACCGTAACCACCATCGCGACCATCGTCGGCCACCATCATCACCGGAACCTCCACCGCCCACCATCACCGTAACCACCATCGTCGGACACCTTCATCACCAGAACCACCACCATCACCGTAACCACCATCGCCACCATCGCCGGCCACCATCATCATTGGAACCACCACCGTCCACCATCGTCGGACACCATCATCACCGGAACCACCACCATTACCTTAACACCGTCGCCACCATCACCATCAACGCACCACCATCGCTGGCTACCATCAGTACCAGAACCACCACCGTAACCACCATCACTAGAACCACCATGATCACCGTAACCACCATCGCACACCATCGCCGGAGAAGATGACCGGACTTCGCCGGAGAAGATGGTCGGAGTTTGCCGGAGAAGATGACCGGTACGGCAGAAGGAGGTGGTGGTGCGGCCGCAGGCGGCAGAGGTAGGTGGTGGTGTGAGTTTGAGACCAAATTTGTAACATTTGATAGATCTCAGGGGCCAAATCAATAAATTATTTTAATATTTTAGAATAAAAAAAATCAAAAATCAGAAAAATAACCTGCAACCTGTTTAGTAGGTCACCCAATACATATAATAGCAAAATTTTGAAACTTTAGTATATTAAATGGTAGTTTTCAAAGTTGGATACATACAATAGCAAAAGTTGACAAGTTGGATACATTTTGGGGAACTAAACCCTATATATATATGTGGGGGTTTAGTTCCTAAAAGTGTATCCAACTTGTTACGAAAAGTTATTGTATGTATTGAACTTCTATTTTTTCCATTGTATGTATCAAACATATCAAAACTACCATTTAATGTATCTAACTTTATCAAAACCTACCACGAAAGTGTATCCAACTTGTCACAAAAGTGTATCCAACTTTTAACCAAATACATCAAATGGTAGGTTTTTATAAGTTTGATACATACAATAGAAAAAAACAAAGTCCAATACATACAATAACTTTTCGTGACAAGTTGAATACATTCCCGTGAAGTAAACCCTATATGTGGAGGTTCAAACGAGAACCCATCCTATATATATATATAGCTATATATATAGTTATATATATAGGGAGGTTCATTTGTAAACCAATAAAAGGTTGTAAACTGTGTAAACCAATCCACACCATTGATTTTCAAAAACGTTTCCATATTTCACATTTCCATATTTCCAAAATCATTGACTTACCATATATTCACATTTCTATATTTTCTATGAATTCATATCCTCGTTGATTTTTTTGATCAATGGTGTGGATTTGTTTACACGGTTTACAACCTTTTATTGGTTTACAAATGAACCTCTCTCTCTTTCTCTTAGAAAAGTTCAAATGAAAACTCATTGCACATGAGGACACTAAAATCGCGTCATGTGGCAATCAGTGGCGAATTCAGGATTTTTTTCTAGTGGGGTCACCTTTTAAGGTAGGGTAAATGTCGATAAAGTTGTTTGATATATATTTTAGCCTAAATCCACGATTTCAAAGTACTAGGAGGTTTTTTTGGTCGTTTTCAAGAGACTTTTTCACTTTTTTTTGTCGATTTGAGAAACTTTTTCGGGTTTTTAATTGATTTTGAAAGTAATTTTTGATTTTATTGTTGGTTTCAATGAATTTTTTTAATCAATGGGGTCCCAAATCAAAATTTAGTGGGTGAAGTAAGATATAAACAATAAAAAAACAACAATTTTACATTAAATTTTTTGTTTTTTCCCCTTTTAGTGGGGTCCAAACACCCCCTAAATTGCAAGTAGAATCGCCTCCGGTGACAATATTCAGTCTGAATATCATGCATTATTTAGAGTGAATATTGCCACGTGACACAAATTTAGTGGTCCTCACGTTCACAACCAAAATTAAGTTCAAATTTGAACCTAACCTTATATATATATATAGTATTAGATTCAAATGAGAAGTGCTAAAAAATACGAAGTAGAGAAGTGATCTCCACCACTCATCCGGTCATTAAAGACGGCTTTGACTGGTCACCCTCCTTGAATCGTCTCCACCCTCCGTGAATCGCGTCAATCAACGGTGTCAAAGTCGTCATCTTTGACTAGTCAACTATAATTTCAACCGTATCAACGACTGAGATCACTTCTCATTTGAACCTTTCTCTATATATATATATACACACACACACACACTTGAAAGTTTAAATGAAAACTCAAATCCAAAACGTGAGGACAGCCTAAAGCGCCACATGGCATATTCAGTCTGAATTATTCACATGAATAATGCACAATATTACCTGCCCCTATGTGTGTATATATATATATATATAGAGAGAGAGAGAGAGAGGTTCAAATGAGAAGTGCTAAAAAATGAAAAGTAGAGAAGTGATCTCCACCACTCATCCGTTCAATAAAGGTGGTTTTGACCGGTTACGGTGGACGCGATCACGGGGGATTGACACGATTCATGGGACGGTAGAGATTATTAAAGAAGGGGACCCGGTCAAAGCCGCCTTTATTGACCGGATGAGTGGTGGAGATCACTTCTCTATTTCTCATTTTTTAGCACTTCTCATTTGAACCTAATACTGTATATATATATATATATATATATATATATATATATAGAGAGAGAGAGAGAGAAAAGCTCAAATGGGAACCACATTTTTGTTGTGAACGTGAG
Organism: Centaurea solstitialis; assembly: GCA_030169165.1. Lineage (NCBI taxonomy): Eukaryota > Viridiplantae > Streptophyta > Magnoliopsida > Asterales > Asteraceae > Centaurea > Centaurea solstitialis. Next base: position 19,985,602 of record CM058045.1, on the reverse strand, counting down.
GACATCCCAGAGCGTGCCATGTGGCACTCTGAAATTTTCTCGGACTAAGCTTATGCATAATGCATAACACTATCAGTCAGACTGAATAAAGCATTATGTAGTATGCATAAGGCTTAGTCTCACTTTCACGGACTCTGACGCGGGCGGGTTACCCGCGGGTCAAGGCTTATTCAGTCTGCATAACGTTTTTTTTAGTATGAATATCACTAACTCGCGGGTTTATGCAGACCGAATAAGCCTTGCCCCGCGGATGTCAGATTGCCACATGTCGCGCTCTGGGCTGTCCTCACGTTCACAACCAAAAAATGGTTCACATTTGAACCCACCCCTATATATATTGTAATTTTATCTCAATCCATTACTTCAAGGTCTTCTAAAGTGTCTTAGTGTGCTGATAGAATATTTGTAGGAGTTAAATTTATAAAACTAAATTGTAAAACGAAAGTGTTACAATAGTTTTAAATGATTTTTTTGAATGTTTCAACAAACTTTGTTAAGAAAAAGTCGTTGTATTAGTAATTTTATATCAAACTTTTGAGAAGTGTTTTATAAACACATGTTTTTATAGCATACTTTTATTTTAAAAACATTTTTTGAAAGGGTATCGTATAAAACAACTGTTTTGATGCTCTATGTTTGTAGAAGTGTTCTATAAACGCATCAGATCCTTTATTCAATTGGCGTCGCATAACTTTGGTGCCCAAATCATCGAGTAGATCATCTATGTCATAAGCCAAATGATGGAGCGTGTTCAGCCACTGTTGAATAGTGATCTGTGTTCTGCGTTTCTTGCCAGCATCAACCAGGACTGCTTGAATCTGGGTCAAGGTGATGTTCCATTTGTCGAGCTCAGAATAGATACCGGCAGATCGAGCTAGCTTGATCAAGTCAGCAGAGGCCAACTTCTCTAAGAGGACAGTGATGAATGTGGTGAGAATGATTTCAGCAACAACTATTGGAAAAAGGAAAGATTATTTCTTGGGGATTTTGATTTCAAAGTGCAGAAGAAGGATGAAAAATGGAAGATAAGCAGAGATTGGTTCTTTTTGATGCAGATCAGTTTCGACCCATATTGGAGTTTTTTACGGACTTCTGGAAACCCGACAGATACGCTCGAAAAAGGAAGAAAATTCAATGTCGGAACAGCGTCGACTTCGCGGTGCGAGCTTCTCGCTGGTCATTTTGCGCGTCTGATCAATCCGAAAAAGATAGCCATGATATGTCTATTTAAGTATTTTATTACCTGATTAGTTTAGGGTTATAATTATCTAGTTTCTTTATTGTTTACTTTCCTTTTCTTAGTTTTCTTATTTACCAAGTTAGAATAATTATTAGAATAGATTTAGTTTATTTAGTTTCTCTATTTATCTCTTTTTGTTTAGGATATAAATATGGATTAATGCTTTCAATTGTAATTCAGTTCAGATTATTCAGTTTAATATAATTTCTCTTTGTGAGATTGTGGACATTTATCTCTTGTTATTGAGTTTTACGCTTGTAATTCTCGTCATATTTTGGATTTGACGTTTGTCGATCCGTTCCGCGTTTTCCCGCCTGCGTCAGTTGGTATCAGAGCCAGAAGTGCTGTCTCTTTTCCTTCCGATGGCATCTCCACCACTCTGGATTCACCCCGCAGACATCGAGGCAATTGCCGCGGCCGTTTCCGCGTCTCTAGCCACGATTGTTGACACCGCCCACGCCAACCTCACCACTCGAATCACCACCACACTCCACACCAACACCGCCCATCTCGCCACTCTCATCACCGGCCGTCCGAAAAGAGACAGACCCGTCAAACCGCCATCCAGTAACCGACCCATGTCATACCACCGTTACTATTCCGATCCGATCGAAGTTCCCACCTTCGAGCCTATCAAAATCAACCTTGATCCTAAGTCCATCTGGGAATCATACCTCGAAGCTAGAAAATCTTTTATTCCGGAAGAAGTGGCCGAGATCTTGCCGGAAAAAGAAGAACAATTACCGGAGGTAGTCGACGAGGAAATTCTCCCCGTCGTAGCCGAACCATGACAGGATCGAAATTATCAAGAACAGAAAACTAAATCAAAGAAGTTCGCGGAATAACACTTTGATTGATTTAACAATGAATTGAAAACAAAATGTGTATTAATCACAAGCTTAATGATTACAACCAAAGCCCCAATCTGATTTGAACAAACTCAAACCAGACGTGCAATTCTTCTCAATTGCAGGGATTCAAGAACAATCTTGAGGCTTAATAATTCTAAACAAAAGCTTAATGACTCGTGTCTAAACATTGAAAACCTATCAGCTGTTTATACAAGTTACAAGATTACAATAAGGAAAGTAAATCTACTCTAGATAATCTCCAAGATAATCGTATCTATCCCATATCTTCTCCAACCGAATCCTTTCCTTATCTTGATCTTCTCAGCAGTGGTAAAACAGAATCAGTAGTAATCTTCAATCAGTAGTGGTAATTCTGTTCTAGCAGTGGTAACTTGTATTAGCAGTGGTAACTCTTGTACTGGCAGGGGTAAGTTGTTCTTCAATGTTAACACACATACTAGCAGTGGTAATCTTCAGATAAACCATCAGCGATAGTAACTCCAAAGCTAGCAGTGATAACCTTCCAGCAGTAGTATCAGCAGTGGTATCTTCAGACTCAACAATCTCCCCCTAACTTAACTTCTCAAACATGAGGAGCTAAGTTCTTGAGTCTGATTTTCAAATATGTCTTGATCTTCTTTACTAGGAACCTTGCAGATTTGGTAGGCTCTCCTTTTGTTGTCAGCTTAGCATTCACCATACCTTGAAGTCTTTGAATATCAAACAAATCAGTATCACTTTCCTCCAAGTAATACTCTTTGTCATCATCATTGACATTAAGACTATACATTCTGCATTTTTCAAACCATCTCCACTCCTTCACTGCTTCACAACTCTTACTCCTTATTTCAGCAAGTCTGAAAGGTTCAAACAGCCAGTAAAAGCATTCTAGTGCAACTTTCATCTTCTCAATCTTCACAGAATTTGCACTTTCTTCCATGGCAATATCAATTACTCTAAACCTTGAGTCATACATCTCCTTCAGATTAATCCTTGTGCATTCTTCCAAAATCTTTATCCACTCAGGTTCACAGAGCTCAGATCCATCATCAAACTTGACCAAATACTTCAAATCTTGATCAATACCCCATTCAGTTACCTTCTTGGGTCTTTGCTCAATCATCTTTACATCAAAGTACCTCTCATTCACTTCTAGTAATTGCTCCTTCAACCTTTCCACCAACTCCTTATCAAGATCAGACAGCTCTCCCTTTTTCTCCTTTACCTCCAGCATGCTATTGCATGATAGGTTCAAAATCATATCTCTTATCAACTAGGAAATAACTCATTCTGCCCTTCTCAAAAGTAACTGAGAACACCCTATTGTCATAGGTGCTCCAAGAAACAACTTTTCCTTCACCAACACTATCATCCATGTCTCTTTTGCTGTTCTTCTTCAATTCATCCTTTGTCTTTGAGGATGCAAACATAATCTTCAGATCTTCAACAAGTAATCTGGCTTCCTCAAAATCTTCAATCTCCTTAGTACATCCAATTTCGTACATCTTTTTCATATCAGCCCTTGACATCTTTCTGAAAATTCCAAGTATGCTAGCAAAAACCTCATTAGTTCCATCACTTCTGAATACCTTGAAATAATCAATTTGATTGTTCTCAAAGAATATCCACATAGAAACATTGGAAGTTTCTTCAATCTCCTTGACCTTCTTTCCCTTTTTAGCAATGGACTTCTTCCTTTTAGGTTTAGGTGATTGTACCTCTAACCCTTGTTCAGCAGTTTCATCTTCCTGTCTAACTCCCTGTTCAGCAGTTTTAACAGGCTTTTCAACAATCTCTACACCCTTGTCAGCCTCTTTCTCCTTTTCAAACTCTTCATTCCCTGGTAACTCTGATGCACTCTTATCAGCAACAGCAGTGGTAGTATCAGCATTACCTTCAGCAGTGGTAATCTGATCTTTCACTTGATCTCTCTTCCTCTTTCTTTGCACCAAAGACACATCTTCCGTCTCAACTTGTTGCTCCTCCATAGCTTCTAAGTGCATTGCCTCCCTTGTGACATTGTACTTGTTCTCAATCTTCTCTAAATCCCACTTGGCAAAATACTGAACTGGCTTTCCAAGAGCACCAGACAGATATCTTACCATGATTCTCCTCTTTTCTGTCACAGCCTTTGGAGTAGCTTTCTTTGTGGTTTTCTTCAGAGACTTTTTCTTGATCACCACTGGTTCTTCTTGATCCAGTTGTTCTTGAAGTTTTTCAGCTGCCAACCTGTCTTGTTCAGCTATTGCAGCCAACTCCTCTTTTCTTTTCTTCTCATCTTCCTCTTGAATTTGTTGTATCAAAACATCAGAGAGAATATTTTCAGTAACAGGGTCTACCACTGGCTTAAAACCCATCTCCTCATCATCATCAGATTCATACTCAGCCTCTTCTACTATCTTCTTTCCTTTGTCTTTTGGATCAACCACCTCAGTCTTCTTCTTTACAACAATAGGCTCACTAATGACAACTTCTTTGGCCTTTGGAATAGCCTTAGGAAGTTTCAAAAGTAACTCAACAATAGTTTCCTCATCCTCATTCACCTCTAGATCAGCCTCTGCACCAATTTCTTTTTCAGCTCCAGTCTCCATCACCTTCTCATCCCCCCCTTAGCTTCAGCCTCAATTTCAATCTCAGTTTTATCATTAGTAGCATCAACTGCAGGTTCATTCACAACCTCAGTATCTTCAATAGTCTTTTCCTTCTTCTTGTACTCCCCTTAACCTTTGATCTCCTCTCCCCCTTTGTGAATGAGACCAAAGTGGAGTATCTTTTCTGAAGAGCTGAAATATGTCTTTTCATTGATGCCATAGCAGCACCTTGAGCTTGAATAATCCTGGACTGTTTGATTATCTGAGCTTCATGAGCCTTTAGTAAGGCATGCTGTGCAGTGGCTAGTTCCTCCAGTGTATCCAATCTGTCTTCAGGAGAGGCATGCTGTTGATCATGTTTGGTGAAGTTCTCATCATGAGCCCTTAGATCATCAGCAATGGTTTTGAAATCTGCCATCAAATCTTGATAGTTATATCTGCCCTCACCAGATTTAGGAGTTTTTACCTCCATTACTGGATCTTTGAGCTTTTTAGCAGAAGCCTTCAGCCTAGCTGAAGCACTTGCTGCCCCCTTGGTTTCTTGGCACCTAGGACCTCCCTTTGATTGCTCAATAGGAGTTGCCGTGGTGGGGGTCTTAGTTATGTTCAAACTGTCCTGATGCACACCTTGTGCAACATCAGTAGTTTGAGCCTCACCAACCACATGCCCATCCTTCTCCTGAGAGGGCACCTTCTTTACACTTGAGTGGGGCATCACTCCAGGGGTATCCCTTTGGAAAATATCAGAAGGAGAGTGCTCCAACTGAGGGCTTATAGGCTCTTGGGGTTTAGAACCAGAGGAGGAAGGAGCTCCCCTGTTCTTTCTTATGTAACGTTTGAGTGTAGGGTGGGGGTTGAATCAAGGGACTGAGGAATTTTATCAGTAGTAGGTGGGGGTAGGTCATCAGTGGGTATGCTTGATTGTGAGGGCTGCAAGCCTGATGCCTCACCTTGTGGGTGGTTCACCCTCATCATTGAAGAGAACATGGGGTGAAGGTGTCATTTGAGCCTGGAGCAGGTCTCCGCATGTTAGAAAACACTTTATTACCAAGAGCAGAGCTCTGATAAGTGTCTCCATCTATGGGTACATACGTCAATTCTTGGGTTATCACTTGTACAAATCTTGGAAACATGAAAAAAGATTTTACTTTGGAATTATTCATGTTTTCAAGATTGTAGACAAGATCATCAAAGATCATTTGTGAGAAATTGAAAATCTGGTTAGTGGCTAGGCAGACCAAAGCAGATGCAATGGTACTACTAAACTCACCGAAACTTGTAGTTTTCTTTGAAAAACAATGTAATAGGGTTGCACAAAGAACCTCCACTGAGGGCAAAATTTACCCTTAAGGTATTTTAAAGAAGTGTGAGAGCCTGTATACCCCATTCTTAGAAAAGCTTCCATGATGGTGGAAGGAGAGAGCATAGTTGTACCTGACTCATCATTTAGACGTAAGTGGTGTCTGATCTTTGAGGGATTAACAGTCAATGAATGACCACAGATGGTGGTCTGGATTTCTTTGACCCCTTCAAATTCCTCAACGACCGCATTGGCCCAAAAATCGTGCATATGCCGAATGTAGATTGTTGGATTGATGGTTGCGGCATACGCTATAGTGGATGAAGCCAAGAAATCAAGAATATCTTCAAACCCTTCAGAACTGCTATCTTTGGTGAGATAACCAACTTTGTTGTGATCCTTAATGAAACATAGAGAATCCATTATCGATCGATCAAGAAAAACCCTAAAACAGATGTATAAGCAGTAATCGAATCGAAAGAAGATTGATTTGCAAGAACACAGAGTGAGAAAAGTGTTAGAATCGCAAACGTTTTTAGAGCAAAAACACAGAATAGCCGTTTGTGAAAAAGGCGGTCAGTTTAGGGCTTTTATACTCGCACCATGAGCAGAGGTATTGTGCATCTCTGAGTAAAGCGGTGGTAACTGAAAATAACTAACACTAGCAATGGTAATTGCAAAAGCAGTGGCACAAATACAAGAGCAGTGTTAAAGTACGCGTGTTAAGTTAAAAGCAGTGGTAAAGTACATGCGCAGTGGTAATAATACACTAGCAGTGGTACCGTACGCGTGTTAAGTTAAAAGCAGTGGTAAAGTACACGCGTAGTGGTAAAATACACGCTTATGTAACCAGCGGTGGTAAAGATCAAGCATTGGGAAATGTGCTAGCGGTGGTAATGTGCGAATGTTCTAGCGGTGGTAATGTGCGAATGTGCTAGCGGTGGTAATGTGCAAAACGAGCAGTGGTAAAGACTTAGTGATAGAAACTATGCTTTGCGATAGTGATACTGCTAGCATGAGTAACTTCAAATAAGCAGTGGTAACTTCACCCTGCGTCCTTTGACCAATCCAATGATTCCACCAACTATCTGCAACAATCACAAACTTATTAAATACCTACTAAATAATAGAAAACAAATAAGAAAGAAAGACATAATACAGAGATAGTAAAAAATAAATGTAACAAGAAGAGGGTTATTCAGAGTTCATCATTCCTACACCTGTAACCAAAAATGTAAACCTGCTTACATCAAAGGCTTTGGTGAACAGGTCTGCATATTGATCATCAGTGTGGACTTTCAGAACTTGAATTAACTTCTTTTCATTACAGTCTCGGATAAAGTGGTACTTGATCTCTATATGTTTGGTCTTGGAGTGTTTGACAGGATTGTTAACAATGCTGATAGCACTGTTATTGTCAATATAGATTGGTGTTTGCAAGAATGAAAGACCATAGTCTTGCATTTGTGTAACCCCCCAAAATTTGGAGTCAACAAAAACTTTCTTTTAAACGAAAGGTGGTAATACAAATTACGCCAAAGCGTGAGCTCTTCCCAAAAATGGGGTATAAAGTAATGTATAATTACAACGTTTGTATTCAAATGAAGTGATACAATAACCAAACTAGTCTAGTTCCGTCTAGGAAGAAGACTATAAAAGGGTTATCGCTAACCATAAATCTTGCGACCTAAAAGGGCCGGTCTCTCGTCTTTCCCCCATGCTCACTCAAGCCCAATGCCTACTTGGGAGCGGCGTCCCTAGTACCTGAGAGACACATCGACACCAAACAAGTGTTAGGCTAAAGGAGCCTAGTGAGTTGCACAAATAATATCATGCACGTAGACCATATTAAGGCATGCGAGATATACAAGATTATACTAGCATTGTAAATAGCATGTTAAACCGGTTTATTATTATCTTCGGAAACAATGGGCGCGACCCATTTCCACCAACCAATGCCCCGACATTATCTAATTCCAAACACCTCGATGCCCCGGATTTAGCATGGCGACATCATCAGAGGCCCGCGCACTTCGGAGCCACCCGAAGGCCGGCGACATAGGTACAAACCCGCGACTGTTTGGTGTGGACACATTGCGTTGGTTCGTCCATGTTATTATCATACAGGACCGTGATACGGAATTTAGCATGGCATCACGTCCAAGTTATTATCATATAGGACCGTGATACGGAATTTAGCATGGCATCATGTCCAAGTTATTATCATATAGGACCGTGATACGGAATTTAGCATGGCATCACGTCCAAGTTATTCACATACAAAACCTCGACGCTGAATTTAGCATAGCATCATTATTAGAGGTGTATATCGAGGGTCTCAAGCCCTTTACCTCATTTCCCATAATCCAACATGTTCGGATATCAAATCCTTTCGTATAAATTCATAGTATGTATATTTTCAAGTATTCCACATAAATACATTCATTCCACCTTTTCAAGGATTTATCACATACTATAGACGTGTACGATATCCTACCACACGTATAAGTCATGTAACTCATATCATTCATGTAAGCATAACACATCATACGTTTCATGGAAAGCTTTAAACTTAAACTGATAAGTAATTCGTATCAAAACCACATTCATCCACGAAATCAAACAAGGAATATAAAATCATCAAAATGATGTGCCCTCAGTTTTAACAAAAAGGTTTTAACAACTCACCTTAGGGTTTTGTGATAAAAACCCCCAAATCCCACGATTAGGTCAAATACGAGCACAAACCTAAATCAAGTAAATCGAACCCTAGATTAGTTCGTAACCTTTATTATACACATAGATCCAACCTACAAGGGTTTAGTTGAAGCTTACCAAGTGAGATCCAAGCTAGAACCCTAAGTCTTGAGCTTCCCTCTTTTCGAGCAACAATGGTGGTTTGAGGTTGTGAGAGGTGGAGAAGATGAAGCCATGGAAGCCTCCACCCTTCAAACTAGTAGATCTATCCTCCAACACTTCTCAAAACATGAATTCCACCTATAACAATACTAGATCTAAGCCAAATATGGGAGAAAAGGTTTGGAGATGAAAAACCCCCAAATCGAAGCTTAAACTCGAAGGAGATGAAGAGATTACTTACACCAACGTTTTATGACTCCCAAATGCTTGAAATCCATTGATGTAGTCTTGAAGAGCTCGAAAAAACCGAGAAGATAGCAAAAAGAATCGGGAGAAACGGAGTCCGGATGAGAAAGATATGCCCAAATGAAGAAAGAGGGGTTTTTAACCCGATTCGGACTGACAGACACCTAGCGGTCGCTAGGTGTCTTAGCTAGCGATCGCTAGCCTTAGAAAGACAAACAGAAAGTTGATTTTGATCGCTAGCGATCGCTAGGGTGAGGCCTAGCGGTCGCTAGCACCTGTGCACTCTTATTTCGGCCATAACTTCTTCGTTATAGCTCCGATTTCGATTCCGGAAGAACCGTTGGATTCGTATTTCAATTTCCCATCCAACAAGACTATAAAATATAAGTTTTGATCAAAAGTCCTATTTTTCATATTTTCTTAAAGTTCTAAAGCCCGAAAATTACGGGTGTTACAATCCTCCCCACCTAAATAAAATTTCGTCCTCGAAATTGCTAATCTCTTCCGAACCACAAAGGACCACTTTGCTCAGGCGCTTTGCAAAGATAAGACATTATGCTCTCTCTATACCAGTCAGTTAAATCACCATTGGACTTGGTTACGTTCACAACACGATCACTGATATGGTGGTCTCGTTTAAAAGTGGTTCATCAAAACACCACAAGCTACTACTTTACGTCTATCCTTCGAAACATAACGCGTTTATAAGGATAATATCACTAGAATACGCAACCTTAGCTCTTTGTATAGTTTAACCAAACCAAATCGACTAAATTCTATGGTTTAAGGTAGCATACATCATTCGCCTCCTATTAAAGTCGATCACTCGACTAAGAGTTACTTTACTACCAAGGAATGTCTCCACACACTCACTAACGGTGTCTAGCCGTCGTCATTAATTCTCAAAGAAACTCGAAAATTCCGTCTACTCGACTATGAATACCATAAGGAAGATAAGTTTCTTCACTTAGCAAATCGCTAATTTCCAATAATTCCATAAACTTCCACATTCGCACTATCGTAGCTCTTCTAATTGTCCAATCACCTACGCAATTCTAACTTTGCCTTAGGTGACTTAATCTTGAATTTCTAAGTACGAACTCCTCACAAATCAATTATAAGCAATGTTTTCAAGATCATTTTACACTCTTCAAAGGCTTATCTCTCTATGGCAATTTAACATATTGGTATCTTGCACCTCTCTCACGGCATGCAATGCCCTTAGCAAATCACAACATCACCACTCTTGTAGTAATAATAACGTTTTCTCGATGCTTAGCTACACTATTCAGCTATTAGTCCACTCACGCAATCACCATCCTACTACGTCCCCTATAATCACAATTTGGAAAGCCACTTAGTACAAACAACCATTATTGTTTCTTCTAAGCCACTCATAATAAGGCAAGTATCGCCTCACGAAGACCTCCAAAACATGGTCACTTAATCCACCCGAACAAGTCTCGTTCTAGTCGGTTCGCTACAATTTCTTAGAAACACGCTTTAACCACTTATAGGACTTCTTCTTGTAATAGTCGGTATGCACATCGTACATCCACTTAGGTGGTGCTAACCAATTGCTCATACTTAGACCTATCCACTTACAATGTCCTTACCTAGATAATAACGGATTTCCCTTTAGATGAGGGTCTCCCATCGGACCACCCTCCTTCCGTGACCATGGGCAACACGGTGCTCCTCAACAACACACTCGTAAAGGAGATACAAACTAAATCCCTATGTAATCTAGTTTCGATTCACAACGCGCACAACACTACTCCGTTCAAAATTTTTTTTTTTTTTCCAAGTGTCACTCCACTATATAATGGCATGCTCATAAAAGGTAGAACCAAATTAATTCATGTAACACATTGAAGGATAGCATGCAATCGGTCCGCACATGGACATCGATCCTCAACCAAAATTTTAGTACATCAAGGAATTCGATAACTTCAAAATTATGCATGGTAAACATTTATCGAAAGCATGCAATGGGATACAAGTACACACGTATTTTACACAAAAGGCTTGTCAACAACGGCATGACCCGTGTTCTCGGAGAGTGTGAATGCGCATAGAATACATAACTCATATCATATTAATCGTACAACACTTCAACCCACAAAGCTCTAAGTGTTTACTATGGCCCCCAACTAGTCTTACCAAGAGACCTCTAAGTTCGTGCCAGACACCTATGAGTCGCACTCATAGAGCTCAACAATATTCGGGGCTACTTAACAAAATCCAACTCGAATCTGCACACTTAAGGCTACTCATCGAAAATCAACCCTCATAACAATAGGTCCATAATATGATTGTCAACAATGGTAGACCTATCAGGTTTAGCCCCCTTATTGACCACTAACCAGCTAACCGTCGTGCGACACGGGTTCCCAACAAAACCTTGCGACACCTAGTAGTCCCAACAACCACGATTGACTTAAGCGTAAAAGCATCAAACGCAACAAAGTCCTAAAGTTCATCGCCGTGCAAATAATAATCCAAGCTTACTACTTCGTTATTTTAGAATCCAAAGCTCATAACTGAGCTATTTAAAATCGAAGCTTATAGTCAAACTATTAAAATCAAAGCTCGTAACTGAGCTGTTTAGAAATCCAAGCTCACAACCGAGCTATTCTAGAAACCAAGTTCATAACTGAGTCCTTTAAAATCAAGCTCATAATCGAGCTATTTTAGAAATCAAATTCAAAACCGAACCCTTTAAAAATCAAGGCTCATAATCGAGCTATTTTAGAATTCGAGACTCGTTCCCCGAGTTCTTATAATCAAAACCGAGCACTAGCTCTAAACTCAATAGACCCAAAATTGACGGTCTTAAAATAATTTTATATTGTTCACTCCATTAATGTGGATGTAACCCACGAGGTCATTTGACCCAAAAATCCCAACACAGTTTAGCAAAACAGTTACCCAAATGGGTCCACACTTTTATAAATCTCGTTTAAGCTATAACTCATGTGAAAACGTATTTATAATTCTTGTAAATCAAGTCATCTCGAAAATCTCATATTTGATTATTATATCAAAATCCATTCAACATACGCACCCGGTAACACTCGACTATCGTTTGTTTAGAAAATAACTTTACGGAACACACAACATTTTGGAAGAACATTGTTTTGGCACATACACCATTTTGCAAATTAATTTGGAAATATTCACGTGATAAAACGACCACTTTGTATAAAAACACTGCAAAATTTGTAGGCTACCTATTCCGCCAAAGTCATCCACCTACATTCCTCATACATTACTATCAGTGTTTCACAATCATCTAAGCGATCTCATCTAAAGGGCGAGTCCTTTATGTCGTGCTAGATAACACATTCCAAGTCTTACATTGATAGATTCATCTCTTAGACTGGATCTTATACTTCTACCCTCGATATTGCCTAGGGTGTCTCCACATGTTCTTACCCCATACTATTTCAAGGTATGGCCTTTCTCAACTAACCGCTCGACCTCCGGTCGATTACGAGTCAACCTATTTTATCTCGACATCCGATCTTAGGTTAAAGCTATTCAGTTCCTCTTACGACCTTCCTCTTTAAATCTAGAGGATTAACACGACGGCTCTGAGAGCGAGGGATTTCTAGAAGTAGGACTCATGTATAAATCGATTATTCGACTCAAAAATTTAAACATGTCCTATCACATGAAGGAGTATTCCTATTCCTAATAATAGCCTTCTTCACATTCAAGTCGATCTTAGGTCTAGATCCTCATAACCTACTTGCATGTCGCACCATACAATTTCTCATTATTGCTTTGACAAGTAAGTTGTATCTATTTTTTTTTCCACACTTCCATTATCCACACGATATCCCGAGGTATACACTTTCTGAAACATGTCTTCCGAGCCTAAATAATACATCTTACCACTAATTCACACTCGAGTCAAGGTACTCAGATCATTTTCAAACCAATCATCAAAACATGACCTTTAAATAGAGACTTATCATGATTAGTGGTCCTTTATGACCGAACAACTATTCTATCATAAGAAAATCGAGAAGAAAGTAAGAACAAGCTACCGTATGAACCAACATTTATCAATCATTACATCAATAGTAACCAAGAATGCACAATGACGATACATTCATAAATCAGTAGCTAAGTGCTTTATGAATAGACCATACACGAGATTCTCTGCCTCTATCGACGCAATTTCTTGACTCATGTATTTTCATATCTCTAGTGCTCTCCCCACCTAAGAATTTACCCATGGTAATTGACGTGTCTATTAGTGCACTAAGTTTAAGTCTAGGTATACTACGGTCAATACCTAGTTCGCTTAAACTAAAGCTCTGATACCAACTTGTAACCCCCCAAAATTTGGAGTCAACAAAAACTTTCTTTTAAACGAAAGGTGGTAATACAAATTACGCCAAAGCGTGAGCTCTTCCCAAAAATGGGGTATAAAGTAATGTATAATTACAACGTTTGTATTCAAATGAAGTGATACAATAACCAAACTAGTCTAGTTCCGTCTAGGAAGAAGACTATAAAAGGGTTATCGCTAACCATAAATCTTGCGACCTAAAAGGGCCGGTCTCTCGTCTTTCCCCCATGCTCACTCAAGCCCAATGCCTACTTGGGAGCGGCGTCCCTAGTACCTGAGAGACACATCGACACCAAACAAGTGTTAGGCTAAAGGAGCCTAGTGAGTTGCACAAATAATATCATGCACGTAGACCATATTAAGGCATGCGAGATATACAAGATTATACTAGCATTGTAAATAGCATGTTAAACCGGTTTATTATTATCTTCGGAAACAATGGGCGCGACCCATTTCCACCAACCAATGCCCCGACATTATCTAATTCCAAACACCTCGATGCCCCGGATTTAGCATGGCGACATCATCAGAGGCCCGCGCACTTCGGAGCCACCCGAAGGCCGGCGACATAGGTACAAACCCGCGACTGTTTGGTGTGGACACATTGCGTTGGTTCGTCCATGTTATTATCATACAGGACCGTGATACGGAATTTAGCATGGCATCACGTCCAAGTTATTATCATATAGGACCGTGATACGGAATTTAGCATGGCATCATGTCCAAGTTATTATCATATAGGACCGTGATACGGAATTTAGCATGGCATCACGTCCAAGTTATTCACATACAAAACCTCGACGCTGAATTTAGCATAGCATCATTATTAGAGGTGTATATCGAGGGTCTCAAGCCCTTTACCTCATTTCCCATAATCCAACATGTTCGGATATCAAATCCTTTCGTATAAATTCATAGTATGTATATTTTCAAGTATTCCACATAAATACATTCATTCCACCTTTTCAAGGATTTATCACATACTATAGACGTGTACGATATCCTACCACACGTATAAGTCATGTAACTCATATCATTCATGTAAGCATAACACATCATACGTTTCATGGAAAGCTTTAAACTTAAACTGATAAGTAATTCGTATCAAAACCACATTCATCCACGAAATCAAACAAGGAATATAAAATCATCAAAATGATGTGCCCTCAGTTTTAACAAAAAGGTTTTAACAACTCACCTTAGGGTTTTGTGATAAAAACCCCCAAATCCCACGATTAGGTCAAATACGAGCACAAACCTAAATCAAGTAAATCGAACCCTAGATTAGTTCGTAACCTTTATTATACACATAGATCCAACCTACAAGGGTTTAGTTGAAGCTTACCAAGTGAGATCCAAGCTAGAACCCTAAGTCTTGAGCTTCCCTCTTTTCGAGCAACAATGGTGGTTTGAGGTTGTGAGAGGTGGAGAAGATGAAGCCATGGAAGCCTCCACCCTTCAAACTAGTAGATCTATCCTCCAACACTTCTCAAAACATGAATTCCACCTATAACAATACTAGATCTAAGCCAAATATGGGAGAAAAGGTTTGGAGATGAAAAACCCCCAAATCGAAGCTTAAACTCGAAGGAGATGAAGAGATTACTTACACCAACGTTTTATGACTCCCAAATGCTTGAAATCCATTGATGTAGTCTTGAAGAGCTCGAAAAACCGAGAAGATAGCAAAAAGAATCGGGAGAAACGGAGTCCGGATGAGAAAGATATGCCCAAATGAAGAAAGAGGGGTTTTTAACCCGATTCGGACTGACAGACACCTAGCGGTCGCTAGGTGTCTTAGCTAGCGATCGCTAGCCTTAGAAAGACAAACAGAAAGTTGATTTTGATCGCTAGCGATCGCTAGGGTGAGGCCTAGCGGTCGCTAGCACCTGTGCACTCTTATTTCGGCCATAACTTCTTCGTTATAGCTCCGATTTCGATTCCGGAAGAACCGTTGGATTCGTATTTCAATTTCCCATCCAACAAGACTATAAAATATAAGTTTTGATCAAAAGTCCTATTTTTCATATTTTCTTAAAAGTTCTAAAGCCCGAAAATTACGGGTGTTACAATTTGATTCTGAATCCATAGAACTTGTGAACAGCACTGAGATGCAGCTATGTATTCAGCCTCTGTTGTAGATTGTGAAACAGTGGTCTGTTTCTTGCATTGCCATGAGACCAATCTTCCTCCCAAGAATTGACATCCCCCTGATGTAGACTTTCTATCCAAGTTTGCTCCTCCATAATCACTATCAGTATAGGCCACCAGATCAAAAGAAGAATCATTAGGATACCAAAGTCCCAACCTAGGTTGACCCTTGAGATATTTGAATATCCTCTTGACTGCATGTAAGTGAGATTCCTTTGGCCTAACTTGATACCTGGCACAAACACAAACAACAAACATAATATCAGGTCTTGAAGCTGTAAGATACATTAATGATCCAATCATGGATCTGTAATGGTGTACATCAACTTCCTCCCCCTCAACGTTAGCAGTGAGGTGCTTGTGTGTTTCCATAGGAGTGCTAGCTGGCTTTGCATCATTCATCCCAAACTTTTGAAGCATAGATGCCACATATTTAGACTGGTTGATAAAGATACCATCAGTCTTCTGCTTGACCTGTAAACCAAGAAAGAAAGTGGGTTCTCCCATAGAACTCATCTTGAACTTCTTATGCATCAGCTCCTCAAACTCCTTGCACATATCCTCCTTTGTAGATCCAAAGATGATGTCATCTACATAGATCTGTACTAGAAGCATATCAGTCTTTGTTCTCTTGATGAACAAGGTCTTATCAATGACACCCCTCTCAAACTTGTTTTCCTACAAATAGGAGGACAAGGTATCATACCAAGCCCTAGGTGCTTGATGAAGACCATACAGTGCTTTTCTCAACTTGTACACTTTGTCAGGGTATTTGGGATCTTCAAACCCTGGTGGTTGACTGACATACACCTCTTCATCTATAGTGCCATAGAGAAAGGCACTCTTGACATCCATCTGATAGACTTTGAATCCCTTGTAAGATGCAAAGGCCAAGAATAGCCTGATGGCTTCAATTCTGGCAACTGGAGCAAATACATCATCATAGTCTATTCCTTCCTCTTGAGTATACCCTTGTGCTACCAATCTGGCTTTGTTCTTAATAACAATCCCTCTTTCATCAGTCTTGTTCCTGAAGGCCCACTTAGTGCCAATGACTCTATGTCCTCTTGGGAGATCCACCAGATCCCACACATGCTGCAAGACAAATTGCAACAATTCTTCTTGCATAGCCTCTATCCAACTTGGGTCCTTCATTGCATCATGTGCCTTCTTTGGTTATGTCCTGAGATAGAAAAACTTATATTATACTCAAGTGTGGATTGGGAAGGGATTTGCTTTGCTTCCTTGTTATCATAAAAGACTGAATGTCTCCTACTACCAGAGTAGGTGGATGATTCTTCTGAGTTCTTGTAAGATGCAGGGGTTCTTCAGGCAAGTCCACCCCTAGATTTGAATCATTCACCTCTGGTTCTTGATCCCATTGAGGTCCCTCCTCTGAATCAGGTATTCCTTTAGTGTTCTCAGTGAGAGAAGTTTCCCCAGATGGTTGATCATCACTCTTCTCAGCAGTCTCAGGTTCTTTTGGCTCTTCTGAATCTGACTCAGCAGTGGTACAGGCATCATTTGATTCCTCCAATGGCATGGGAAACACAACAAATGGAGGACTTGCTTCTTGGATTTGCTCTGTACATGCACCTGTAATTACTGCACTGCTCATATTCAAAGAGTTAGTTAGTGAATCAATGTCAAACAACCAGGTTGGACCACTTCCAGGTATGTTAGCAGTGTTCTCATTGCATTTGACATTGTCACTTTCTTCTATGATTCTGGTAGAGTTATTGAATACTCTAAGAGCTTTGCTTTGAGAAGAATATCCTACAAGAAATCCATCATCAGATTTGCTGTCAAACTTGCCTAGGTGAGTTTTGGTATCTAGAATTGTCCAAGGACACCCAAATGGTTTTAAAAATCCTATATAGGGTTTCTTTTTCTCAAAAAGTTCATAGGGTGTCTTGCCTTTTGATTTGACTATAAGAACTCTGTTTTGGACATAGCAAGCAGTGTTAACTGCTTCTGCCCAGAAAGTTATAGGAAGTTTAGAATCAGCTAACATAGTTCTTGCAACCTCAATTAGTGTCCTATTCCTTCTCTCAGCAACACCATTTTGTTGAGGAGTTCTAGGAGCACTGTATTGTCTCTCAATACCTTTTTCCTCATAGAAGCTGTTCAGATCAGCATTCTTGAACTCAGTGCCATTGTCTGATCTAATGACTTTTACTCTAAGATTTGTCTTGTTTTCCACTCTAGTCACAAAGGGTTTGATCAGTCCACTTGTCTCATCCTTTGTTCTTAGAAAGTAAACCCAAGTAAACCTAGAATAATCATCAACTATCACAAGACAATAGGATTTCTTGCCTATACTCATCACATTGGGAGGACCAAAAAGATCCATGCGCAATAATTGTAAAGGTGATGAGATAGTGTTTACTTCTTTGGACTTGTGAGAAGATTTGTGTTGCTTACCTTTAAGGCATGCTATACAATGATCATCACATGAAAATTCCTTTGCAGGCAAACCTCTTACAAGGTTGTTTTTGACAAGTAAGTTCATGTTTTTAAAGTTCATGTGGCACATCCTCATATGCCACAGTGATGATTCACTCATAGATGCTTTTGAAAATAAACAGTTTAAGGATGATAAAGAAGAAGCATCTTCAATGTCCAAACAGTAAACATTATCTTTCCTAGGAGTCCTAAGCATTACTTGACTCTCATCTATCTTGAAACCAGGAGCAAGTATGAGGCATTCAGTATCAGTGAAAAATACACCAAACTTCTTGTCACATACTTGAGATACACTTATGTAACACCCGGAATTTTGTAAACTCAAATTTATCTGATAAAAGTAAATAATAGAAATCCGGTTGTATGTATATATGTATAAATCGTGTCTTTTCCCCAAACTTAGTTATTAACTCGTATCTAAGTTATAAGTCAGGTCGAGTGCTTAACTTAACAGTTTCGGGGGAGAAAGTAAATACCCGAAATAAGGAGGGGGCTTAGTGTAACAAACCCACTAGCTAGTTTTGAGCCTTATCCCCTCACTCCCTTTCATTTTGTATGTGTGTTGGTGTTTTGAAGAGAGAAAAGAGGAAAAGGAGAGAAAAAGGGTGTGGAAGGGAATTCAAGAATCGAAGGAAGATCGAGCTTAAGAAGTGAAATCAAACCGTGAAACGTTGTTAGATTCGAGTTCCTAACGAAAGGTATGGTTCATCTCGTGTTAATTTCGTGGTTAAGTCTAGATTTAGAGTCTTGAAAGCTAGGGTTTATAATTGGGAAAAAAACCATGGATCTTGATGGTTATCGGTGTTTTTCGAGTTTGGTTGTTAGTTTATCATGTTATATGGTCGTAGGATCATTCATAAACATTCAAAGGGTGTCTTGGGAGTCAAAATCGTGTTTTGGTTGAGTTTTGGTGGGTTTTGGCAAAACAGCCCGCGGGATAGTGCAGGTCTGGAAACCCCGCGACCTAAGCCCGCGACCTGAAGTCGCGCGACTAGGTCGCGTAACTCTCTGTTCGCGCGACGAACATTTTTCGTTTCCGATTCTTTTCGAGTTTTGGCTTTGGGCTTTCCTTAAGGGTTATAATAGATAATGTTTGGTAGATTTTGGGGGCCATTGAGATAGTCTAGCCTAGCTCTAGACTAGTGTTTCGGTTGTAAACCGTAAGAGTCGTTTTTGGGAGTTTTACTTATGTATACCATGATATGACTGTGTAGGTGCTATCTTGTGACGTATCTAGCTATCTAATCCACATTTGATTGTGAATTAGACCAAGGTGAGTTGCTAAACCCTTTTGTTAAAACTGAGAGCGCATCACCTTAATTGATCTATATACCTTGCTTGAATGACTGTGTACATGGAATTGTTTGTTGTATGCTACCTCGCACGAGTTATATTCTTATGGTCATATGATGAACGTATGCATGATAAATGTATGTATTGAATTATGCCATGGAATGATGCGAAGGGCTTGAGACCCTCGATTAACGCCTATGATAGGTTGAGATGAACGTATGAGTCTTTCTAGACAGTACACACATGCCTCCGAAGGTGTCATGATAGAAATGGCATTGAGGTTGATTAAATGTAAATAACATGGACGATCCAACACAATGTGTCCACACCCAATAGTCTTGGGAGGTCCTGAAATAGGGACGCACCTATGTCGCTGGCTCTCGGGTGGCTCCGAGATGCGCGGGCCTCGGAAGGTGTCATAGTTGAAATGGCATCGAGGTGTTGGGAAGCAACGAATGTAGGGGCATTGGTTGGTGGAAATGGGTCGCTCCCATTATTTCCGAAGATAATAATAAACTGGTTTAACATGCTACTTTCGTTGTTAGTACGATATTGTATATTTGCATGCCTTAGCGTATTTTATTTGCATAGTGTCATTTTTACAACTCACTAGGCTCCTTTAGCCTAACACTTGTTTGGTGTCGATGTGTCTCTCAGGTACTCGGGACGCCGTCCCCAAGTAGGCTTCGGACTTAGAGTGAGCTTAGGGGAAATGTTGGAGAGACCGGTTTGTGAGACCGCGAGTTTAATCATATAGCGATAACCCTTTTGTAGTCTCCTTCCTAATAGGAACTAGACTAGTTGGTTATTGTATTTCTTCATTTAAATTACAAACCTTGTAATTGTATATTACTCATACCCCTGTTTTTGGGAAGAGCTCACGCTATGGCGTTACCGAACATGTACCACCTTTCGTGAAATGAAAGTTTTTGTTTACCCTAAATTTTGGGGTGTTACAAGTTGGTATCAGAGCTTTAGTTTAAGCGAACTAGGTAGTCATTATAGTATGCCTAGACTTAAACTTAGCATATTAGTAAATGCGACGCATACCTTGGGTAGAACCTTAGGTGGGGAGAGTAATAGGGTTATGAATTCACGTTTATTCAAAGTTGTGATGATGGTAACGAGGATGCTTATGTATGATTAGTTCATAAATCACCTAGCTACTGATCTATGAATGCGTTGTACGCGAGTGTTTGAGTAACTATTGTTATGAGGATGATAAATGTTGAAATTCGTAAAATAGTCTATTCTTATCCTATTCTCGTGCGTTTGTGTATAACAGATTTGTATGGCGAACACCCGTAGTCAAACGGGCGCCGCGAGAGGACCACCCGACCAAATCGCTTCAACCGCCGACCAACAGGTACGGGTCGAGACGATTGAGAGCCCACCGAGGCCCCAAGTCCTAGGTGGGGGACCGGAGCACGTACCACGGGTCAATCTCGAGGATCCAAATCCGTTGTTGACCGAAGTGACTCCGGAGATGAGGATGCTAGATAATGTGATGAAGGCCGTGAACGAGGCCATCAGCAAACAACAAGAATCCTTTATGAAGATGTTAGAGGATTGCGAAGCTAGCCAACGCCGGAACGAGGCGGTGGGGGAAAATGTCGGAAATGGTTCCGGAGATGTCGAAGCTTTGGTGATCACCGAGGAGACCCCAATCACCGGGGACAAAGAGAAGGAGAAGGCTAAGACGAAGGGGTACTCCTACAAGAACTTCTTGGGATGCAAGCCACCGGAGTTCCGTGGGTGTAGTGAGCCGGTGACTTGTATGTATTGGCTCCGGGAAATGGAGATGGCATTCGAGGCAAGCGAGTGTGATGACTCTCAACGAGTCAAGTTCGCCTCACACCTTCTCAAGGGCGAGGCCCTAACGTGGTGGAATTTGACCCGTTCTTCTCTTACGCCGGAGGTTTACGCTAGGCTCTCGTGGGCCGAATTCAAGAAGAAAATGCTCGAGAAATATTGTAGCGAGCGAGCCCTTGACAAGATCGAGGATGAATTCTGGGCGATGAAGAAAGGAAACAATCCCATTTCGTTTTATGCGAAAGACTTTTTGGAGAAGCTAGGGATGGTGGAGCACTTGGCTCCCGATGAGAAGTCGCAGATCAAAGCTTGTTCTCGTGGGTTACCGGCCGAGATGAGATCGGCGGTTAGGATCGCAAAGGTCACCACCTTGCATGAGGCGATCGAGGAATCCTTGAGAATGGAGGATGACATCACCCAAGCTCGGGTAGAAGGTTACCAAGCCGGGAAAAAGAGAAAGTTTGAGGAAGCCGCCGCCTCGGCCCGACCGAACAAGACTTTTCAAGATAGGAAGCGAGGCGGAAAACGGAACGAGGCGAAATGGTGCAATAAATGTCGAAGCAAGCATTTTGGGTCATGTCGACGTGATTTCCCCACGAGCGACACTTGTGGGAAGTGTGGAAAGAGGGGCCATTTGGCCCGAGATTGCGTGGTCCGAGTGGCGGTGTGTTATGATTGTAAGGAGCCGGGACATTATCGGGATGCTTGCTCGAAGTTCAAGAAGGCGTCTACCGGAGGTTCGAGCGGACCCGTTGCAAAAGGACAAGTCCCGCCGAGGGTGACCAGTCGAGCTTTCCAGATGACGACCACGGAGGTGAGGAAGACATCCGATCTTGTATCGGGTACGTTTCTCGTTAACTCCATACCCGCACTTGTTCTATTTGATACGGGCGCCGAACGCTCCTTTGTGCATGATACTTTAGCTAAGGAATTCACTATGCCTACCACTCCTTTATCTGATGCGTTAGTAGTAGAAGTAGCGAATGGGTTTCTTGTGACTGTTCGAGATTGTTTTGAGGGGTGCACTATAGAATTAGATGGAGAACCTTTCTCCGCGACCCTCATACCCATGAACGTTGGTAGTTTCGACGTGGTACTAGGAATCGATTGGTTGCGCGCACACGAAGCCAACATAGGTTGCGGCAAGAAGATGGTCACGTTACCGACATCTCGAGGG
Source organism: Centaurea solstitialis (assembly GCA_030169165.1). Classification (NCBI taxonomy): domain Eukaryota; kingdom Viridiplantae; phylum Streptophyta; class Magnoliopsida; order Asterales; family Asteraceae; genus Centaurea; species Centaurea solstitialis. Next base: position 19,963,253 of record CM058045.1, on the reverse strand, counting down.
GAAATGATCACCGTGTACGGGGATAAGAAGAAAGGCACCAACACGACCATCTCCATGATAAAGGCAAGAAAGTGTCTAGCTAAGGGATGCGCCTCCTATCTAGCTTACGTCATCGACACGAAGTTAGAAAAGAAAGAGGTTGCCGATGTCGATGTGGTACGGGAGTTTCCGGACGTCTTTCCGGAAGATTTGCCCGGATTACCACCAGAACGACAAGTAGAGTTCCACATTGACCTTACGCGGGGGCGGCTCCGATAGCACGCGCTCCCTACTGTTTGGCTCCGACCGAGATGAAAGAGATGATGATGCAATTGCAAGAACTTTCTGAGAAGGGGTTCATCCGACCGAGTCGTCACCATGGGGAGTGCCGGTCCTTTTCGTCAAAAAGAAGGACGGCTCCATGCGGATGTGCATTGACTACCGCGAACTAAACAAAGTGATGGTGAAGAATAGATACCCCTTACCGCGGATCAACGATCTTTTCGACCAACTTCAAGGTGCTGGGTGCTTCTCAAAGATCGACCTAAGATCCGGGTATCACCAAGTTAGGGTGAAGGAGGACGACGTGCCTAAGACCGCTTTCCGAACGAGATACGAGCACTACGAATTCTTGGTGATGCCGTTCGGTTTAACCAACGCACCGACGGTGTTTATGGACTTGATGAACCAAGTGTGTAGACCCTTTCTTGATAAGTCGGTAATCGTGTTTATCGATGACATCTTAGTCTATTCCAAAAATGAGGCCGAACATGAGCGGCACTTACGTGAGGTATTGAACGTGCTTAGAGACGAGAGGTTGTATGCCAAGTTTTCCAAGTGCGAGTTTTGGCTCCATGAGGTGCAGTTTCTAGGTCATGTGGTATCGCGAGACGGAATCAAAGTGGATCTTGCAAAGATCAAGGCCATGATGAGTTGGAAGTCGCCAACGAACCCGTCGGAAATAAGAAGCTTTCTAGGCTTGGCGGGTTATTACCGGAGGTTTATTCAAGATTTCTCGAAGATCGCTTCGTCACTCACGGTCTTAACAAAGAAGAACGCCAAGTTTCTATGGACCGACAAGCAAGAAGAGGCTTTTCAGACACTCAAGGAGAAGTTATGCCAAGCGCCGATTTTGTCGTTACCGGATGGGACGGAAGACTTTGTGGTTTATAGCGACGCGTCGAAGATGGGACTAGGTTGTGTGCTTATGCAAAGAGGCAAGGTGATTTCCTACGCCTCTCGTCAATTGAAGGATCATGAGAGGAACTATCCGATACACGATTTAGAGTTGGCGGCGGTGGTGTTTGCTTTGAAATTGTGGCGACACTACCTTTACGGGACCAAGTGTACCCTCTTCACCGATCACAAGAGTCTCCAACACATTTTCGATCAAAAGGAGCTCAACAGGCGACAAAGGAGATGGCTCGAGCTACTAAAGGATTACGATTGCGACTTATTGTACCATCCCGGTAAAGCGAACGTGGTTGCCGATGCCTTGAGCCGTAAGAACCATGGTGATGGGATCGGTGTAACCCTCAACCGGATTAGCGTGGTGTCAAGCTTGTTGGAGAGGATCAAGACTAGTCAAACGGAAGGCCTACGAGAAGAAAATCTCAAGGATGAGGTGATGGTGAAGCAAAAGGAGTTGTTGACCGAAGATAGCCGCAGACTTAAGTTGTTTCAAGGTCGGACATGGGTACCAAAAGTTGGTGGTAATCGGGAGTTACTCTTGGAGGAGGCTCACAAGTCCAAGTATTCCATACATCCCGGGAGCACCAAGATGTACCGAGATTTGAAGATGGACTATTGGTGGCCAATTATGAAACTTGACGTGGCTAAATACGTCGAGAAGTGTGTCACATGTCTCCAAGTCAAGGCGGAACATCAAAAACCTTATGGTAGTTTGCAACCCTTGGAGATTCCGGAATGGAAATGGGACCATATCACGATGGACTTCGTGACCAAACTACCGAGAACCTTAAGGGGCCACGACACCATTTGGGTGATTGTGGACCGACTCACGAAGAGTGCACACTTCTTAGAGATGTGCGAGACCTTGCCCATGGACATGTTGGCCAAGCTCTACATAAACGAAGTGGTAAGGAGACATGGAGTGCCCTTATCGATCGTTTCGAATAGAGATAGTCGATTTACTTCCCGGTTTTGGGACGGATTACAAGAAGGCTTGGGAACGAAACTCAAGTTGAGCACCGCGTATCACCCACAAACCGACGGGCAAAGCGAAAGGATGATCCAGACACTAGAAGATATGTTGCGGTCTTGCGTCATCGACTTCGGGGGAAATTGGGACACACACCTACCATTGGTGGAATTTGCCTACAACAACAGTTACCACTCTAGCATCGGGATGGCACCGTTCGAAGCATTATACGGACAGAAGTGTAGAACGCCGACGTGTTGGTTGGAGGCGGGTGAAAATCAATTTGCGGGACCCGAAATCATACAAGAGACGGCGAATAAAGTGAAGGGTATTCGCGAACGCTTGAAGGCCGCCCAAGACCGTCAAAAGAGTTGTGCCCACAAGAAGCGTCGTCCCATAGATTTCCAAGTGGGAGACCGAGTGATGTTGAAGGTGTCCCCATGGAAAGGTATCATACGGTTTGGAAAGCGGGGGAAGCTTAGCCCACGTTTCCTAGGACCGTTTACCATCTTGGAGAAGGTAGGACTACAAGCATACCGGTTAGAACTACCACCTGAAATGGATGGGATACATCCCACCTTTCACGTGTGCTACTTGCGAAAATGTCTAGCCGAAGAGGAAAGCGTCATTCCCTTGTCGGAGATTCGAGTGGACTCCGGTAACCGTTGCGTGGAAGAGCCGGAAGCTATTTTGGAAAGAAAAACAAAGAAGCTACGCCACAAGGAGGTCATGATGGTCAAAGTCCAATGGAAGCACCACCGTGGTGCTAATGTTACGTGGGAAGCCGAAGAGGATATGAAACGTAGATACCCATGGTTGTTCCCTTAGGAGTAACGAATTTCGGGGACGAAATTTTATCTAGGTGGGGAGGATTGTAACACCCGGAATTTTGTAAACTCGAATTTATCTAATAAAAGTAAATAATAGAAATCCGGTTGTATGTATATATGTATAAATCGTGTCTTTTCCCCAAAGTTAGTTATTAACTCGTATCTAAGTTATAAGTCAGGTCGAGTGCTTAACTTAACAGTTTCGGGGGAGAAAGTAAATACCCGAAATAAGGAGGGGGCTTAGTGTAACAAACCCACTAGCTAGTTGTGAGCCTTATCCCCTCACTCCCTTTCATTTTGTATGTGTGTTGGTGTTTTGAAGAGAGAAAAGAGGAAAAGGAGAGAAAAAGGGTGTGGAAGGGAATTCAAGAATCGAAGGAAGATCGAGCTTAAGAAGTGAAATCAAACCGTGAAACTGTTAGTAATTATGTGCAGAGTTGACAAACCAGGTAATTACACATCCAATGTTACAAGACACTTGAGGGTCACACCTGTGAGGACCTATAAATCGAATAAGTTATATGAAACCCAGAAATGGAGAGTTAGAATTTATAATAGTCAATTATAAATCAGTTGGGTAATTTCAGTCAGAAATCCCAAAGTTGGAGGGTTATTAATTAATTAAGTATATTGTATATTTATTTGATAAAATAAATATATAATAGTAGTTAATTAATAGTATTATATATATAAATATATATATACAGATAATTATCATAAGCAAATTCTTTTCCAGAAAGATAAGGAAAAGATTGAGATAATTACAATAAGGAAACTGAATCTTGTTCAAACTGTATTTTTCCTCCATATAAATAAAGCTTATGGGTTTAAGGAAAAAATAAGATTTTCAATTGAACCAACTCATAATCAGTTTCCAGTTTTCTCTCTCTCTCTCTCTCCCACTAGCGCCGCCCCTCTCTCACTCTCGGATACCAGCCCGGTTTTCCAGTTTTCGGGTTTTTCAGTTCTGCTAGAGGAACAATTCGTAGGTCGTTTACGGGTGGATCACTTCTCAAGCAATCCAGGTAAACCATTATAACTGTTAGAATTAATTAAACTAATCGATTAAGATCCATAAGCTAGTTTAGGGTTTTTTAGCCTAAACGCTTCCGCATAAGATCAAATCAGTGTGTTTTTGATCAGATTAGTCTTTTACCAGTTTGGTTATTAGATCTATGGGATTTATCAAACTAGTAAGGTTTTGTGATCCATGATAGTCCTCGTGTCAGTTTGATCCGAGAGAACCCACAAAAACCCAACAGTGGTATCAGAGCTTCTGGTCCAATCGTTTTTAGTTTTATTCTCGATAGATCCGTCAAAATTATGAAAACTTGTTTTACTTGTTCCGTTACTTTTATCAATTTATCGTATAAACCCTAAATCAATCGTCGGCTTTTGAATCACATCCCCGGGCCGCACCACAGCTTGTGGAGGCAACACCGGCTGCTATCTGCGCAACCACCGGGCCGCACCACCAGATTGGTGGTGGTGGTCGAAAACCATTGCCACCAAAAGAGATCACCACGGCCACGCCACCAGGTTGGTGGTGACCGTGGTGTTAGAACAAAACACAACCACACCACCAGATTGGTGGTGGTGGGCGACGGTGACAGGTGGTGGCAATCAACAGCCACGGTAACCGATTGCTGCCGTGACTGTGCGATGGCCCAAAACACCGGGCGATGTTCGGTGGTAGCGATGAAGGTTACCAAGGTCGCCAGCCGCACCACGATTGGTGGATGCGGCGGCGGCCGTTGGACGGCTGGTGGAAACCGTGATTGGTGGTGGTGGTTTCTTACGACAAACAACAACCACAATCACCAAGCGTGGTGGTGGCGGTTTTTCCGATCAAACAAATCGCCCGACGAGCGATGGTCGGCGGTTTCCAAATCGTACGACGATGATGGCCGATTGCCGTCGGCGTCGTGGCAAAAGCTATGCTTGCTATCGACAAGCGTGGCGGTGGCGTTTTTGCCATCGTCGCCGGTTGACGGCGATTGGTGGCGCTGGTCGTTTTTATTTTCCGATCGCCACCTATGGGTGGCGGCTATCGGCTATGGATGGTTTCCGAAATCGTCGGCCGCACCACACTTGGTGAATGCGGCGGTGGCGATTGACAAAAACCCCACCATCGCCGCTCCACAGCGGTGGTAATGGCGATGGATACTACCTGAAACCACCACAGTGGTGGCGATAGCCACTGCCACAAGGCCAACCACCGTTGGCTGCCTCATGGCCGCGCCAAGCGGTGGTGGTAATCAACAGGATCAAATCACAACCACAAGAAACCACAATGGTGGTGGTGGTGTGCGGCGTCGATTGGTGGCGGTACTCGATCCGTTGGCCGACCGAAACCGCCAGAAGCCACCACGGTGGCGGTGGTGAACGGTGTCGACAAGTCGGGTAAAACCAACCGCCGCTGGTCATGCCCAATGATGGTGACATGAGCGGTGTCAACAAACCAGGGTTCTCGCACCGTGAACAGTAGGCTCGTGCCGCAAACGGCAGCCAGTATAGGTTGCTATAAGCAGAACTCAGTTTAAGCCGCAAGCGGTGATCACCAGGGCCGTTGTGCCGCGAGAGGTGCAGATCCAGCATTACAAAGGATACGGACCAATTTGACAAGTCTAGGGTTTCGATTTACGATAAACAAAAAAAGGCCCAGTTGTTGCCAGTTTGGTAATGGGCTCAAAGGCCCAATTTTGGACCTAGCTTTCTAGAAAATTTTATTATCCAAGTTTTTTTTAAACCCATACGGTTTTTGTTCGAAACCAAGTTAATTTTAAAAAGGGAAAATCCGTTATAAAACTAATTTATTTGACTTAAAATTTTATGTTTTGGTTTTTCGTTTGGGTTAAGATTTATAAAACAGCTTGTTTTTACAAATCAATTTAAATCGTCTTTCAAAAAAATGAATCAAAGACATTTTAATGGATTTAAGGTTATCGTTTATAAAACAGTTTGTTTATATAATTTAAACCAAATTTTGCGATAAATGAGACGAGATAATTTTAACGGATCTAGGTTTATTTCTTGCTTATTGCTTACTTATGCTTTATATATGATTGTGTGATTGCTTGAATTTCATATATGCATCTCAGTTTGAATATATATATATATATATATATATGCCTATTATAGAATTTTTTTGCCAACTTAGACCCTTGACATATTTACGGGGAGGCCTGCGTGCCATTTACAACCCCTTATGTAATAATGACCTTAGGATAGATAGTTCTATTTTTTTCCTTCTTATTCTTACGAAGATGACAAGGCCAGTGGGAGCTATTGGAGTTTTTCCTCCTTCCAGACGAAGACGACAAAGCCAGTGGGAGTTACGCAAGTCTTAAAATCTTTAAGAATAGGTCATTATTGGTCCCTAGGAAACAAACGTTGGCAAAAACTATAACTGGCTATTATGTGATTAATTGCTATTTAATTGCATGGTTGAATATTTGTTTGTGATACAATGCATGTTAGTAGTTTTAAATAGAAAGGTTATTTTTAAAACTAGGTTATATCACAAAAGCATATAGGTTTGTACATTTAAAATTACCAGTTTTTCGAACTTTTTCAAAAACGGTAGATTTTATTTTAAACCTATAAATGATTGTTTCATATAAAAGGCAAGTTGACAAAAACAGTTAGTTTTAATCAACTAAGTATGCTATTAAAACAGTTAGTTTTAATTAGCAAGTGATTTTAAAACAGTTAGTTTAAATAGCATGTATGTTTAAAACAATTAGTTTAAAACATCAGTAGCCTTTATGACAATCGGTTTTTCAAAAAGATATTTTTCAAAAATCCTGGAAATAAAGTTTTTCAAAACCCCAAAAATCATAGATCAGTAGTGCAACTCATCCAGGGGCACCTTCGGCGTAAGGTACACAGGCGTTGTAAGTGATCACACATTCAACGTCAGTGTTCAAACTGAAGCTGAAGGGGTTACATAACTCTGCGAATTATCTCCGGGTGGTACCGGCCAGAGTAAAGTGATCAGGTCCCCAAAATGGTGAGATCTATTTTGGTACTGTAAAGTTCACCGGGAGGTACCGGGCCAAAACGCACTAAGAGGAACCGAAACATGCACGGATAATTACCGTGGTTCCAAAAAGATCTAGGAGTCATATCAGTTAGATATGATTGGTAAAAGTCCTTACCTACTGAAATAAATACGGGCATGGTGGAGCAAGAACATACCGCACATCAGGACGTATGAAATAAGGATCCTAGTCCAATAAATTGATCATTTAAGGGTTTATTGATATTTATTGGAATTTAATCTATTTACAGTTGCTAAAAACCAAAAGTTTTAATGTGTGTAGATGGCAAGCACTGTTACCAGCACTAACAATCTTTCCCTCCGCTCTATCCTAGAAAAGGACAAGTTGACCGGCTCCAATTTCCTTGACTGGGAGCGCAATCTGATGATTGTGCTCAGATACGAAAGGAAATGGTATGTCCTTGAAGAGCCTCTTGGGGAGGCTCCTCCGGCAACAGCTCCGGCTGCTGCTAGGAATGCCTACAAGAAGCATTCAGATGATCTACTTGATGTCGCCTGTCTCATGCTTGCAACTATGAGCCCAGATCTGCAAGCAGGACTCATAAACACAAATGCTTATGACATGATCCGCCAGCTGAGGGACATGTTCCAGACACAGGCTCGTACAGAACGTTACGACGCCACAAAAGCATTTAATGAATGCAAGATGGTTAAAGGGACATCAGTAAGTGACCATGTTATGAAAATGAAACGGCACTTGGATCATCTGGAAAGGCTTGGTCACCCAGTTCCGTTGCAGCTAGCAACAGATACTATACTCAACTCACTGTCAGAAGACTACAGGCCCTTTGTAGTCAATTACAATATGAATAACATGGAGAAGTCAATAGCAGAATTACACTCCATGCTTAAGACAGCTGAATTGAATATGGGGAACAAGAACAAGACCAAGGATGTCTTGATGGTAAGAGACGGAGGGGTGAAAAAGAAGAATGGGCATGCTAGCACCAGCAAAGGAAAGGGACCAGTCCAGGCCGTCCAGAGTGCACCCAAGAAAGGCAAAGGCAAGGGCAAGGGCAAGAAGGTTAAGCCAAATAAAGCTAGGACCGAGAACCGCTGCTTCACATGCAATGAGGTCGGTCACTGGAGGCAAAACTGCCCAAAGCGTCATGAAGCAGGTATGTAAACCTCAGATATTTATGATTGCTTTAGTTTGTCACTTCTTACTTGTTAGTTTACAAGTATACTAATACCTAGAGCAAATGACTATTGCAGGAGGTCAGAAGTGAAGTGCCCAGGAGTTGCTGAGGATCTTAAGTACCAATTCATTTCTATTCTAGTCAAGACATTTTGGATTTATGTTTTTTTGAATGGTTATATTTTTTTAGATTTATAATTCTATGGTTTTAATTTTAAAAGTTATTGTCTTGACATCGAAATATCTGATTGTACTTAGTATTCTTGAATCCGTTTGATCCTAGATATTGCCTATTATAGTTACTTCAATAATTTTGGTCAAAACTGAAGTAATTCATATGAAAACTATCAAAACACACGAAATTCTATAAGAATGTGTTTTTGGGAATAAAACATTTATGAATAATATTTTTGTAATCAAGTTTAATTATTCAAATGTTTAGAAGAGAATCTGGGATATTAACTTAGACAAGGTTAATAACAGTATTTATAAAACTAGGAAAATTCCAAGTTTTGGAATTAGGATTTAATAAAATCCAGTTAAGTTTTATAAGTAGAATTCTCAAGTGTATTACTTAAAATAGAATTGACTAATCAAAGCTTTGACTAAGTCAATAGTGAATTTTGAGTAATAATCAGTTTTCATATAGATTAGTGGGAGCCCAATTTATTCTCTATCTAGTCTGAGATAAAGAATAAAAGATATAATTATTGATTCAATATATCTCGGAATTCATAATCCATGCAGGATGAGAATTCATAAGATATAATTTTACCTTAAAGTCAAAAGGATAAAAGTTTCAAGATCCTTGAAACAAAATAAAGTCATGATTGACTTTTAAATCAATAATTAAAGTGTTGGATTAAATATTGAATTCCAGTGAGTTTACCGGTAAAGTAAAATAGAATCTGATTTCAGGTAGAAATCATTCATCTACACAGCAACTAAGTAAAGTTGCAGTTTAGTTTTACATATTCAGGAACTGAAAGTTAGTCCAGGTCTCCAAGTTCATGGAATATGATAAAAGTCTAACTATTGTTTTAAAAGTGTTTGCAAAACAATGATTAACAGATACAAGTAGACAATATCAACAGACTTGTATTGTTTGGTTATCGCTTTGATTAAAATGGTAAACTTTGATCAAAGGATTTAAACTGAAGATAGGTGATACTTCATTTTAGATCAGTATTTAACAAACGTTAAATAGATATCATAAAAGTTATTAAAGAAAAGACACTTAATTTTGTTATTATTACAGCGTGTAGTATGGACTATACAAAATTAATTTCTTTATCACTTTTATATTTTGCATGTTTTATAATCCAGGAATGAAACTAGTTTTTCAGTTTTTTTCATTCAAAATTTGTCCGTGACGACTTATCGTGGTGGGAACCCGATAAGATGTTAAAGTCATTGTGAACTTTTAGGTAGTTATGATCAGTTACTAAATAACAGCTACAAGCGTTGTAGACTAAAACTTGCACAAATATTTGATAGAGTAGCAAATATCGGACGTGATCCGCAGTTGAGATTACTTCTTGGAATCAGTCATAAGTAAATCTCACAGTGGTTGTCCCTATCACCTGAGGTATCTGATTTGATATCATGAGGACTACTGAATACTTAGTGCACTCAACCGCTACGCCGTAACAGGGTGGCTATAAAGGGCGTAACTAGATTCAGCGGAAGCCGTGGTGTTAAAGGCAGATATGCAAGATGGGATTTGCACCTCTTCTCTGAAGAGAGATATTTCTGGGCCCATCTTGACTGACTGAATATACTGATGAAGTGCATGGACATGCCCAAACGAACTGATTAGTTCTTTGTCGTTTACCTATCAGTAAAAGTCGGATAGTCGAGAAAACAGAATCTTGAGTATTTAGAGTTGACACTTTCCAGGCTCATACTCACAGATGAAATATTGTGATGCAAAGGGAAAAGCCAAGTTATACCCAATTAATGAACAGGTGTTTTCATAGATGCCATTTCTTTACGGAATGTTTATATCACCAGTCTGGGTATAAGAGTTCTTGTAACCTGGTCAGCCTAAGTGCCTGTCTAGGGGCCTCCTTAGGTCCGTGTAATCAAGGTGGTGTTGCCAACTTGCACAAGTGGGAGTCTGTTAGTAATTATGTGCAGAGTTGACAAACCAAGTAATTACATATCCAATGTTACAAGACACTTGAGGGTCACACCTGTGAGGACCTATAAATCGAATAAGTTATATGAAACCCAGAAATGGAGAGTTAGAATTTATAATAGTCAATTATAAATCAGTTGGGTAATTTCAGTCAGAAATCCCAAAGTTGGAGGGTTATTAATTAATTAAGTATATTGTATATTTATTTGATAAAATAAATATATAATAGTAGTTAATTAATAGTATTATATATATAAATATATATACAGATAATTATCATAAGCAAATTCTTTTCCAGAAAGATAAGGAAAAGATTGAGATAATTACAATAAAGAAACTGAATCTTGTTCAAACTGTATTTTTCCTCCATATAAATAAAGCTTATGGGTTTAAGGAAAAATTAAGATTTTCAATTGAACCAACTCATAATCAGTTTCCAGTTTTCTCGCTCTCTCTCCCACTAGCGCCGCCCCTCTCTCACTCTCGGATACCAGCCCGGTTTTCCAGTTTTCGGGTTTTTCAGTTCTGCTAGAGGAACAATTCGTAGGTCGTTTACGGGTGGATCAATTCTCAAGCAATCCAGGTAAACCATTATAACTGTTAGAATTAATTAAACTAATCGATTAAGATCCATAAGCTAGTTTAGGGTTTTTTTAGCTTAAACGCTTCCGCATAAGATCAAATCAGTGTGTTTTTGATCAGATAAGTCTTCTACCAGTTTGGTTATTAGATCTATGGGATTTATCAAACCAGTAAGGTTTTGTGATCCATGATAGTCCTCGTGTCAGTTTGATCTGAGAGAACCCACAAAAACCCAACAGAAACGTTGTTAGATTCGAGTTCCTAACGAAAGGTATGGTTCATCTCGTGTTAATTTCATGGTTTAGTCTAGATTTAGAGTCTTGAAAGCTAGGGTTTATAATTGGGAAAAAAACCATGGATCTTGATGATTATCGGTGTTTTTCGAGTTTGGTTGTTAGTTTATCATGTTATATGGTCGTAGGATCATTCATAAACATTCAAAGGGTGTCTTGGGAGTCAAAATCGTGTTTTGGTTGAGTTTTGATGGGTTTTGGCAAAACAGCCCGCGGGATAGTGCAGGTCTGGAAACCCCGCGACCTAAGCCCGCGACCTGAAGTCGCGCGGCTAGGTCGCGTAACTCTCTGTTCGTGCGACGAACATTTTTCGTTTCCGATTCTTTTCGAGTTTTGGCTTTGGGCTTTCCTTAAGGGTTATAATAGATAATGTTTGGTAGATTTTGGGGGCCATTGAGATGGTCTAGCCTAGCTCTAGACTAGTGTTTCGGTTGTAAATCGTAAGAGTCGTTTTTGGGAGTTTTACTTATGTATACCATGATATGATTGTTTAGGTGCTATCTTGTGACGTATCTAGCTATCTAATCCACATTTGATTGTGAATTAGACCAAGGTGAGTTGCTAAACCCTTTTGTTAAAACTGAGAGCGCATCACCTTAATTGATCTATATACCTTGCTTGAATGACTGTGTACATGGAATTGTTTGTTGTATGCTACCTCGCACGAGTTATATTCTTATGGTCATATGATGCACGTATGCATGATAAATGTATGTATTGAATTATGCCATGGAATGATGCGAAGGGCTTGAGACCCTCGATTAACGCCTATGATAGGTTGAGATGAACATATGAGTCTTTCTAGACAGTACACACATGCCTCCGAAGGTGTCATGATAGAAATGGCATTGAGGTTGATTAAATGTAAATAACATGGACGATCCAACACAATGTGTCCACACCCAATAGTCTTGGGAGGTCCTGAAATAGGGACGCACCTATGTCGCCGGCTCTCGGGTGGCTCCGAGATGCGCGGGCCTCGGAAGGTGTCATAGTTGAAATGGCATCGAGGTGTTGGGAAGCAACGAATGTAGGGGCATTGGTTGGTGGAAATGGGTCGCTCCCATTGTTTCCGAAGATAATAATAAACTGGTTTAACATGCTACTTTCGTTGTTAGTACGATATTGTATTGTAACACCCCTTTTTCCCTTTTACGCAAGTTAACGGATTTCCTTTAAGTTAAACTTATTTTGTGTATTACTGTTTCCAAAAGTTGAGGGGTTCAGTTGTTAATTATGGAACTTAAGGGTTGATTAGAAGGATATAAGCCAAAGGAAACCCTCCACTCCCCTGGAAATCGATCATCAGGGAGTTGGGAGAGAGAGAGTTGGCGATGGAGAGATTTGAAGAGCAAGAAGATCAAATTGAAGGCTTACGGTGGATCTATTGGGGTTGTGACTACTTAATTCGCATTAAAGGTATGATCTTTATGCTTGTACTCAATCATTGGTGTAGTATTGAATAATTCTTGGGTTAGGGTTAAGGGTTGGAAGTGGTGACCAATTGGTCATCAATTGGTATGAAGTTTATGAAATTGAATGTTTATAAACGTTAGATTTTGACCATGGATGATGTAGAAACTTGATTTTGGCTTGTTTTGATCAAGAAACCGTTTTAGGGCAAGAGGAGAGGGAAAGGGGAAATTTTCGGATTTCCCGTCAGGATTGCGCGGCTGTGGGAAAACGGCTCGTTCTCCCTCGTCAACCGTTGGATCGTCGTGAAATTTGGACAGTAGGTTCACGACTCATCAATCTACAATCTGACCGGAGGGATTAGCGATCGGAGTTTCCAGTTGAGAGCAGCAACTTCCCGAAGTGGACTGGAATTTTCAGAAAGTCGAATTTTGGTGTTTTGAAGATTTGGGTGGTGTGTGCGTGCGATTCTCGAAGGCAAACGGAGGATAACCAAGTGTGGTTTGTTAATAGATCTCAAGGTATGAATTCTAAACCCCCCCTTTAATCGTTGGATGGTGTAGTCATCACGATTTGGGTCAAGTATGAGAGTTCGGGTTAAGTTTTGGGGGGGTAATTGCATGAACACCGATTTGGGTGCAATTGATTAGTGTTTTGGTGTAATTATTGTCATGTGGTTGTGTATAATTGTTATGGGATGTTATATGAACTTGATTTCGATGGGTTCGGTCGAAATTGGAGTTGTAACTAAAAACCCTCGTTGGTAGTCGCAACCCGCGACTTCCATTTTGAGTCCGTTTTAAACCGTTTGGTCGAGGTAGTTTATGGGACTTGTTTAGGCTTCTTTTAGGACTGTTTGAGGGTCCTAATTATAGTTATAAATTGTTGCAAATTCAGGTGTTCGGTTAGAGGGATCGTACTAGTTTTGCGTGTTGGTTATCGCGGCGATTCAGGTGAGTTTCACTGTACGTGCTTTATTTTATTGTGAACGTATATATGCATAATTTGTGTGTGAGTTACACTACGTGTACTCTTTTCCGTTATGTATGTATGTATTGTGATTGTGTGTGTGAAAGGGAACCACATGCCCTTGATGAGTTGTGGGGGCGGACTCGCGTCCTAAGCTGGCGAGAAAAAGGGAACCACATGCCCTTGATGAGTTGTGGGGGCGGACTCGCGTCCTAAGCTGGCGAGAAAAAGGGAACCACATGCCCTTGGTGAGTTGTGGGGGCCGACCCGTGTCCAAACTGACGGGAGAAAGGGAACCACATGCCCTTGGTGAGTTGTGGGGGCCGACCCGTGTCCAAACTGACGGGAGCTTTATGACCGCATGAGAGTCGATTATTGTTTGGCATTATTGGTTGGTTATTTGTTGGAATTATCGTTGAAATTATTGCATTGGAAATTTCGAATTGGTATATGATTGTTGTTGTGATTGTGATGGCACCGATTATGGTATGTGCGTGCATGGTAACATAAGGTACGTGCGGTGCTTGCTCACTAAGCTTATAGCTTACCCTTTAGTTGTTTTCCTTTTTTTTTCAGGTTCAGGATTGGGTGTGGACAAAGGCAAGGCTCCGCTTTGAGGCTAGCTGCGAGGATGGTTCCGACAAGTGAATTGGATATTTTCTTAATATAATTATTGGAACATAAATATTTGTAATTAATTATTTCTTGCGGGATAACTGTAATAAATCTATTTAACGTTTCCGTAACTTGAATGTTATTTTTAGTTATAATGGTGAAAATGTGGTTTATATTCTTAAAATTACTAGTTAATATTATTTTCGAAATACTGGTGTTACAACTTGGTATCAGAGCCTGAGTTTAAGAGAATCAGCACACACGCTTGCGAGTGTGTGTGTGGTTGGACTTAAACTAGGAGATTTTTGAAAAAGAAAGTTTATAAAAGAGTTGGAACCGTCGGCTAGAGCTTCAAAACGGAGGTGAGCAATACTTACGTTACCTGTATGTTTATTGATAAATTGTTGAGATGCTAAGTTGAGTGTGGGATTAAATGCTACTAACTGCATGTGTCATGTGATATGTGTAATGTGACTAGTTGGGAATTTATTTGTTGCATATGTAGTCCTTGGATTGGGATTTTGAGGATGGTACCAAGACCCAGTTTATACGATGATAATTTGGTAAGGGATTGCTAGGCATGTCCTTGTTTGGTGGTTGGCTAGTGACCCCGAGCCAAATTATCATTACCGGTTGGTTATAGTAGTACGGGCCCAAATAATAGTACTACTATAAACACCTGTATGGGCTAGGAATTGGTTAAATCTTGGGAATCTCGATAAATGGACTATGTTTGTGGTTTGGGTAGCTGTGAAGTGGATGTTTGACCATGAGGTCAACTGTGTTTGTTTGTGTTCGTATTGATATAGAGATGTGATCTAGTCTTTAGGCTTGCACGCGCATTATTGACTAGTGATTGGATCTTGCATGAGCACTAGTTATGATAGGGGAGTGTAGTGAGACACTCTAGTTAATGGTGATTGAGTAAGATTGATTGATTCTTGTTGTACTTACATGAGTAGAGTAAGGGATCTAGTTTATAGAGTTGCGTGCATACCAATGGCTAGAAGTGGCAAGAACTTTAGTGTTGAATAGTGAGTGTAGGTGAGCACTCTAATTGTAAATATTAGTATTGCCTTGAGATAGACATGTCTCTAAGTGGCCCTGTTTGGGTGTTCGGAGTAGTGACCTTAGGAAATCGTTCAATTGGAAGGAATTAATAAGGTTGTGTAAATAGACTGCTTATTCCCACTCGGTGGATTAGGAGCACCGGCATGGATTTCTTATTCTTACGTCGTATATTTTTGGTTCAACAAAGTACGTCTATGTTTATTTGATATTTTACAGGTGTACGGATTCCTTATTCCCCGTGTATGTATTTGATCTATTAAGTTCGTTTGTGTTTATTTGATACGTATGTAGGGATGCTTTAATTCCCTCTTATTATTATGGGTTTATTATATGAGTATCAATTCGTCATTTCAATTGTGTTAATTGATTCGTTGAATACATTTGGTTTCTATGTTTCCTATCAATTCGTTCCGTTCGATTTTAAGATTATCATGTTTTTACGTTCCATCAAAGTGTTTTACGTTTCCATTCGATTAGATGGTACATCGGTCATGTTTTCGTCAATAGTTAATCATTTGTTCCCGGGTTAGTCCTTTTTCGGTTTTATGTATGCTAGACCGATATTTGAATCTATAAAAACAATGAAACCTTTTTTATAATCTGCTGAATTTTATTTTAGAAAATTCAGGTTATTTGTAAAAATCATAACAAATCACTCGTTTATCGGATCAAGGCATACGATATGTTTTCGAAAACCTCGAGACGTCCTCTACAAAATGTTATCACACGATGAAACTGTGATTTTGAGTCTAAGAGGGCTAAAATCTATGTTTTCAAAAACTGCTCTCGTTTTAGACAAGAACAGCGCAACCGTTTTCAAAAAATCGTATTGGGTTCATTTTAAATCCGATTCAGTCCGTTCTTGATTCGTTGGAATCCCAAGACGTTGATCTAAAACTTCCGTTTAGATATGTTTTTCTAAAACCTATTGAAAATATGTTAAATTGTTCTAATTCTAAACGTCTAAAATGCTGGAAATAGTGCAACTCGATTTCTAATAGTTATAAGTATAAAATTCACATTCTGCGCTTGGCTTTGATTTGCTGTACGGATTCTTAATTTTTTATTTCGTTTAAACGACTCATTTTACGAAAATTATTCCCTAAGCGTCTTTGGAAATTCCGAGTGAAAAACTCAATCATTCGACTTTTTATATCGTATCGTTCGCTTCCCTAAATTGTTTGACGGCTTATGCTTTTGTAAAAACTTTGTTTTCTAACCAACCATTTTACTTGCTTCATATCGATAAAAACCTACATTTTCTTCAAAATACACCGTTTATTTTTCCGGTAAAACTATATGAAGCTTTATGTCCTTAAAGTACTTCACTTAGCATTTTCCTTGATAGTGGATCGTTGAATTGTGTCTTTTGATTACCACAACTATTTGTTCGTCTCCTCTTTTGTGCTCGTGTAGGAGCTATTTATGTGTAAATATGTTAAACTGTTCGATTTTTTTTTAAAGTATGGAATACTGAAAATCGTACGTCTCGATTTCTAAAAGTCGTGTTTATAGTTTTTGTTCGGATTCGATTCTTGACAGGATTTTGAGGCATCCAGAGGATTTGGAAAGGATTGGTTGTGTGGTTTGGGTTCACTATAGGTTGGATTTAGCCTATAGAGTTGGTGTAGAGTTAGATTGCGCTATAGGTTAGTTAAACCTGTAGAGTCAGTGTGGAGAGCAGTCGGCTCGCTAGAATACTCAATCGGTTGACTAAGATCCTAGAGCAGTACGGTTGAGTATGCGTTAGTGCACGTCGTAAGATATGGTACTAGGTGTATATGAGGTTGTACATAGTTTTTGGTGGTCAATAGAGGGGGGGTTTACCTAGAGACAGTAAGCCCTGACTCAAGGACACATGTTTATGATTAAGGTTGGAGAGTCACTCCAGCAGTTGCAGTTAGGATAGTCTCTCTAGTTAGAGAGAGAGGTTAGTCGGATGATAGACCCGAAGATCGAGACAGCTCTGGCAGCTAGGGGTCTTAAAGTCAAGGTCTACAGTAGAGACGCTGATTATTTTCGTAGTGGATTCGAAGGTAATTGTTATTTCTTCTTGGAAGAATTGATAAGGATGACAGAAACTTATGGTTGTGTTTGGGTTGGGTTAGCATCCTTAACCTTAGGTTACTCTAAGTGGCTGTTTAGAGAGCAGTGCCTGCTGCTTTTAGAGTTTGCAGTCGAGTTCCGGATCAACCTCATACCAACTCCTATGAAAGAAGCTGATGTAAAGATTTGGAATGGATTGGTGGAGTCGGAATCAAGCGACTGTGGATGGTGCAGGCCAGACGGTTCGTATCCAAGGCCCAAGTGGGGGGAGAGTTGGTTGTGTATGGAGAGAGGGAGCGAACCGGGTCTGTGGGCCGATGCTGGATAGATCGGTAATACTTTTCGAGTGTTATTGTAGTAAAGCATGGAGTGAACACTTGTTGTTTGAAATTGTTGTAGATTTGGGTTAGGAATGGAAGGGTGAATATGACTATATGTGTTAAGATGTTAGATTCGGAGATAAGAGAGGGTGTGATGATAGTGAGGTGCATTAAGTGCACGAAGAGGTCGAGCCTGTCGTCCAGACTAATCTTTTCTTGATTCTTGTGTTTCCTACACTGGTGGTTACACCCGTAGGCTTCGAGGATCAAGTAGGGACTGTCGGTATTTGGTGTTGGAGGCTAAATGGTGTTAATGTGACAGGAGTTGTTGATGCGATTCGCAATAGAAATAGATGGAGTAGGGGTAATATAAACCCTATAATAGTTTATGTATTTAAATGGTGAAGTTATCGTTACACCCCAACGATTGTGAAATGCATGGAATAAGGGTTTGAGCTCCAATTGGAGGATGAAATACGAAGGGACTACCCTGAATTGTTCCAAGAATAGTCGATTTCGGGGACGAAATCCTGGTAAGTAGGGGAGAGTTGTAACACCCCTTTTTCCCTTTTACGCAAGTTAACGGATTTCCTTTAAGTTAAACTTATTTTGTGTATTACTGTTTCCAAAGGTTGAGGGGTTCAGTTGTTAATTATGGAACTTAAGGGTTGATTAGAAGGATATAAGCCAAAGGAAACCCTCCACTCCCCTGGAAATCGATCATCAGGGAGTTGGGAGAGAGAGAGTTGGCGATGGAGAGATTTGAAGAGCAAGAAGATCAAATTGAAGGCTTACGGTGGATCTATTGGGGTTGTGACTACTTAATTCGCATTAAAGGTATGATCTTTATGCTTGTACTCAATCATTGGTGTAGTATTGAATAATTCTTGGGTTAGGGTTAAGGGTTGGAAGTGGTGACCAATTGGTCATCAATTGGTATGAAGTTTATGAAATTGAATGTTTATAAACGTTAGATTTTGACCATGGATGATGTAGAAACTTGATTTTGGCTTGTTTTGATCAAGAAACCGTTTTAGGGCAAGAGGAGAGGGAAAGGGGAAATTTTCGGATTTCCCGTCAGGATTGCGCGGCTGTGGGAAAACGGCTCGTTCTCCCTCGTCAACCGTTGGATCGTCGTGAAATTTGGACAGTAGGTTCACGACTCATCAATCTACAATCTGACCGGAGGGATTAGCGATCGGAGTTTCCAGTTGAGAGCAGCAACTTCCCGAAGTGGACTGGAATTTTCAGAAAGTCGAATTTTGGTGTTTTGAAGATTTGGGTGGTGTGTGCGTGCGATTCTCGAAGGCAAACGGAGGATAACCAAGTGTGGTTTGTTAATAGATCTCAAGGTATGAATTCTAAACCCCCCTTTAATCGTTGGATGGTGTAGTCATCACGATTTGGGTCAAGTATGAGAGTTCGGGTTAAGTTTTGGGGGGTAATTGCATGAACACCGATTTGGGTGCAATTGATTAGTGTTTTGGTGTAATTATTGTCATGTGGTTGTGTATAATTGTTATGGGATGTTATATGAACTTGATTTCGATGGGTTCGGTCGAAATTGGAGTTGTAACTAAAAACCCTCGTTGGTAGTCGCAACCCGCGACTTCCATTTTGAGTCCGTTTTAAACCGTTTGGTCGAGGTAGTTTATGGGACTTGTTTAGGCTTCTTTTAGGACTGTTTGAGGGTCCTAATTATAGTTATAAATTGTTGCAAATTCAGGTGTTCGGTTAGAGGGATCGTACTAGTTTTGCGTGTTGGTTATCGCGGCGATTCAGGTGAGTTTCACTGTACGTGCTTTATTTTATTGTGAACGTATATATGCATAATTTGTGTGTGAGTTACACTACGTGTACTCTTTTCCGTTATGTATGTATGTATTGTGATTGTGTGTGTGAAAGGGAACCACATGCCCTTGATGAGTTGTGGGGGCGGACTCGCGTCCTAAGCTGGCGAGAAAAAGGGAACCACATGCCCTTGATGAGTTGTGGGGGCGGACTCGCGTCCTAAGCTGGCGAGAAAAAGGGAACCACATGCCCTTGGTGAGTTGTGGGGGCCGACCCGTGTCCAAACTGACGGGAGAAAGGGAACCACATGCCCTTGGTGAGTTGTGGGGGCCGACCCGTGTCCAAACTGACGGGAGCTTTATGACCGCATGAGAGTCGATTATTGTTTGGCATTATTGGTTGGTTATTTGTTGGAATTATCGTTGAAATTATTGCATTGGAAATTTTGAATTGGTATATGATTGTTGTTGTGATTGTGATGGCACCGATTATGGTATGTGCGTGCATGGTAACATAAGGTACGTGCGGTGCTTGCTCACTAAGCTTATAGCTTACCCTTTAGTTGTTTTCCTTTTTTTTTCAGGTTCAGGATTGGGTGTGGACAAAGGCAAGGCTCCGCTTTGAGGCTAGCTGCGAGGATGGTTCCGACAAGTGAATTGGATATTTTCTTAATATAATTATTGGAACATAAATATTTGTAATTAATTATTTCTTGCGGGATAACTGTAATAAATCTATTTAACGTTTCCGTAACTTGAATGTTATTTTTAGTTATAATGGTGAAAATGTGGTTTATATTCTTAAAATTACTAGTTAATATTATTTTCGAAATACTGGTGTTACATGTATATTTGCATGCCTTAGCGTATTTTATTTGCATAGTGTCATTTTTACAACTCACTAGGCTCCTTTAGCCTAACACTTGTTTGGTGTCGATGTGTCTCTCAGGTACTCGGGACGCCGTCCCCAAGTAGGCTTCGGACTTAGAGTGAGCTTGGGGGAAATGTTGGAGAGACCGGTTCGTGAGACCGCGAGTTTAATCATATAACGATAACCCTTTTGTAGTCTCCTTCCTAATAGGAACTAGACTAGTTGGTTATTGTATTTCTTCATTTAAATTACAAACCTTGTAATTGTATATTACTTATACCCCTGTTTTTGGGAAGAGCTCACGCTATGGCGTTACCGAACATGTACCACCTTTCATGAAATGAAAGTTTTTGTTTACCCTAAATTTTGGGGTGTTACAACTTAACAAGTTGTATCTGAACTGCTCCACATAATAAACATCATCAAAGGTCATCTTACCTTTTGATACCTTACCTTTGCCACTTATCTTACCTCCAGTAGGATTATCCCCAAAGGCAACATGTCCACCTTCAAACTTTTTAAAGTCTTCAAGTAAAGACATGATACCTGTCATGTGCCTAGAGCAACCACTATCCACATGCCAAAGACTGCTCCTCCTTCCTTGGTTGCCCTGCACATATAATGAAACAGTTAGTGTCTTGAGGGAACCCAAGCCAATATGGTCTTGGGTTCTCCTTTATCATTAACATAATTGACCTCTGTCAATCTGTTGAGCTTCAAAAGATAATCTTTGTTTGGGATCTCATGACTGGAATATTTCGTTATAATGGGTTTTCTTATTGAAGGTCTAGCAGTTATTACTAGCAGCAGTGTTAACTTTTATCTCTTTGCAACTTTTACCACTGCTATCAAAAGCGACACTGTCATTACCACTGCTTGTTGAAGCAGTAGTATTGCTTAGTGAAGCTTTTGGTACCCATTTAGTAACCAACTTAACAGTCTTCTTTTCAACCTTTTTCTTTTGGACTTTTCTTTTAGGTTGACTAGACCTGTTTTGTTTAGGGACAACTCTTTTGTGTGGGGGGACAAATCTTCTAGTTTGAAACTATTTCTTTGATTAATCAGATTGAAATAACAGTCTCTTGCTAGATGATTAGTCTTACAACAGATAAAGCATGGTTTTGGTCTGTTTATCTTGCTCAGATCAATACCATGACATTGTGCCCAATGGTTATTCTAGTTCCTTTTGTTCCCTCTTGGATGATTTTTGTTTTGAGACTGTGAGGAAGTACCAGGATCAACTACAGTCCTCTGAGTATAGTGGTCCTTCCTACTCTCTTTTCTATTGGTCTCAACTTTCTTTCCTTTATCCTGATTTGAGGAAATCACTTCTTTTCCCTTATCTTTCCTAGCGGTCTCTACCTTTTTGCTAGGAACAAATGGCATACCACCCTTCTCATTAGTGAGAATGTGGTTGTCATCAGGAATGGTCTCAGTTGTACTTTTCTCATCAGATTCCTCCTCAGTATCCACTGGATCTACTCTATCTAAACCTTCCTTCAATTTCTCTCCATCAATCCTATCAAGTAAATCAGTGGTAGGAGGAATGTAATTCTGGTTGTGGGGGTATTGTTATATCCTATTCCCCTCTTCAAGTCATTAGTGACTTGAGCTTTTATAATGGACTCTAAATCCTTAGAGGACTTTGAAAATTTGTCTAGGTCTTCTTTGGCATTGGTTAATTCTCTCTTAGCACAGTCCAGCTCTTCCCTAACATGGACAGTTTTCTCTCATATTCTTTCTTTTCCCACTTCCAGTAGTTATGATCATATTCAAACTGAAGTTCATTGGCTTTATAGCCCTTAATTTGATCATCCAGATTGTCAATGATCTTAACATACTCTCTCCTATCTCTCTCCATCTTCTTAATACTATCACTCATGGTCTGATTGTGATCCCTGTACTTTTTCACCGTTTCTAAACAAGAATCAGAACAGAGTTTAGAAGATACCTCAGTTGGGATTTCAGTCTCTTTGATTTCAGCCATGAGAGCTTGATTTTGAACTACTTCCTCTGCATGATCACTCCAATCAAAACCTTGTCCCTCTTGTGAAACAAGTGCTTGTGATGAACTAGGGTTTGTGTGTAAATAACTCTAAGATTTGTAGGGACTTAAGCAATCCATGTGATTCCCCTCCTTACCTGGAAATCCAAAAATGGTTTTGCGATTTACGTATGCATATTGAAATATTGATGAAGTATATCAACAAAATATAGGTAAAAATGGTAGTACAGTACATACAAAATATTGCTATGATAATGAAAATCCATACATAATAAAATGACTATAGACTATGATACAAATCATATATTATCTCTTATATATGTAACTAGTTGAAACAATCCATGTATGATTCAATGTCCTAAACTCAAAAGAACTTGAGTATAAATATGAATATCCAATGAAAAGACTTTTTTTATTAAAAAGTATAAAAATATATAAACCCATCAGTTTCATATTAACCCTAAAAAACAAACCTCATGAAAGGTACAAGCACATACCATCATGTTTTGAGTTTGCATATCGGTCTTAGCTTTCATAGGAAAGGAAATATGTTCAACTAGAAACATTCAAAGAAATGTGAGATGCCTGAGAAGTTGAATTGGTAGTATTAACAAATATAAACTTCCCCAATGAATCGTATAGCGGAATGAAACCCGCTTACTCGATGATTACAATAGGTAATTGATTTCAACAAAGAATGATTTCAACAAATAAATGTTGTGTCTTAAAATATGTCTTAATCTCTGTGTCAAGAAACTCACAGAAGATGACATAATCCATAACACTATTTCCCTATTTTATATACCAACAAACATACCAATGAACTAGTATAAGTTGGAATATAAACTTTAGACATAATCATCAACCTACTGTAAGTGGTTGAGAGACATAACAATATTCTTTTTAGTAACAAGACTAGAAAATTCGGGACAAAGAAAATTCTCGAGACCAATAATGAAAGCATTAAAGGTGGAAACAACTCAAAAGGATTGTGAGTTCAACAAAATTTCACACATGTGACATTTATGAGTCATGTGGATGAGATCCTGAAACGGTGGTCGGGGTCAAGGTAAAAGTTATAAAGGATTTTTCAATACCTAGACCAATATACAACTATTGCCTCAGGTGATAATGGACAGGTAAAAATAAACATTGATACAACATTATGAAGGGTTGTGAAGGATTTTTCAATACCTAGAACAATATGCAACATTGTGAAGGGTTTATGCCAACACTAAATAATCATATAGGTCTACTAAACTTATGCTTTATTATTTAAGTTATGGAGAGTTACATTATGTTAAAGCACCCTGAATTACTTTAAAAAACTATGATCCTATACCGACTTTCCACACATTTTTCAGATCATTGTCGTAGCAAGAGAGAGAGAGAGGGGGAGAGAGAGGGAGAGGGAGAGAGGAGGAGGGAGAGGGAGGGAGAGGGAGGGAGAGAGTGAGAGAGAGAGAGAGAGAGAGAGAGAGGGATAGAGGAGAGAGAGAGAGAGAGAGAGAGACGGAGGGAGGAGAGAGAGAGAGGGAGAGAGGAGAAGGGAGAGGGAGAGGGAGAGGAGAAAAGAGAGAGGAGAATTAGTATGGGCCCAATGTGGTCTGGGATACCTCTTCCAAAAAGGGAGGGGGAGGGAAAAAGAGAAAGAATAAAGTCTATTTTAAAGTTTAATAGTAAAGGAAATCTATGATTAAAAAATGTTAGAAATATCATTTAATTTTTATATCGATCAATGATCATTTATTGATAAATGATACATTTTATTGTCTTTAAACATTTAACCAAGGTTTTAAAATAATAGTCATGATTGTATTTTTTGAAATTCATTGGTCATATCCCATACATAAAAATGTCTAATAAACAACTTTTGTCAAACTTTAATCATCATTTAACACAAAACTAAGGGTAAAATAGTAATTCCATCTAACACGACCCAATTTTTTTCCATCATAAATTAGATTTTACAAACTAAACATGAACAAACTCAACAAGCACATTCACATCAATACCATTCAACAAAACGATCAAATCCCTTTATCATCTAATCCATTAAATTCAGAATGGATACATTTTTAACTAGCATGACTTTGATAAATCAACAATCTTCCAAACTTGTTAAATTCACCAACCACAATACCTACCCGCATGTGTATATATCACGTTTTCAATGGAATATAAGCAACACGTTACTTAGAACAATCCTTCCAGTAAAGTGAAATAACAAAATCACCCCCATGTGAAAACGCAAAATTTCATATTTTGTAGTTTCCGTCTTTGCCTAAGCTATCAACAACTTCCTCAGCTTATAATAACATCAAAGATTCAATTCAGCATCCCTGTTGCAACAAAAGCACCCAAATAAGGTCATTTTAATGATATAACCACATTAACCCCATCAGAACAACTCTCTAGAGACAAAAAAAAAAAAAAAAAAATGAACTTCAAACTCATTTAGATTCTATTCACAAAGAAATAACATCCAAAAATAAAGAAAAGGGTAAAAATATAATAAAATAAACCAAATATAAAGAACCCTCCTTTGAAAAAGCTACTAGACCTACAAATTAACTGTTCCGCTGGACTAGCTTATCCAGAAACTCCTATCAGAGGCCAAGTGATTTGTTCTAATCGTTAAATACAGCTAATAAACATATCCTTCATTTACTTTGCTATATGATTAAACTTCACGTATCTACAAACCATTGTTCCCTCTGTCCCTCAACTATTATAACTTAAAAGCATTCTAAATGAGCACTTAACCATCAACCAAATTAGTGGCCCAAAAAAGATTGATGATTTATTGAATGCAAATTACATCAAGAAATATTGGAGGGAATTTTCTCCGTGGATTATTTTTTACTTCCTAACTGAAGTACGTTCTGGTGAACCAAAATGCAAAACAAACTTTCTGGCCATACTTAAAACATTTTACAGTTTATCCTACCCAAAACCATCATTATATGCAATTTCTGTACTGGATTTTGTATATATTCTCCTGTTTCTAGCTTCTACCGAGGTCTCATGATCCCTTTTTACATTTTTTAAGGAATAGGAAATATTCACAAAAAAGAATTCATCAAATCATTTCTTATCCTATAAATTTCTGATCGTTTTTTACTCAAATAGAAAGCTTGGACATCCGTGACAAGAGAAGCTTACTATATATCACAAAATATAAAGCATCTGTATGACATAAAAGAATAAGAACTTAAGTAATTTTGCAAGGGAAAGAGTGAACAGAACTAACTTTGGACCAGCAAAAAGTGAGCATCCATCATGTTTAGTTGAATAGAGCTCCCTGGAAAGATGCATTAATAACATTATTATTAAAATTAATAAACAAACTATTATAAGAATTTTTATACATGATGGACAAGGAGAAGACATACCGTCATCAATCATACATCAAGGTGAGGGATTTGATGGACCAGTACTTGCCTGTTCCAGCACGACACTTTTTCTCCAATTTCTGGCAATTTCTCACCCTCAAATAGGAAAGCGCGGAATTTCTACGCGAATCAAGATCTAGAAAAGGAAGTTTTCCAATCACTGACTCAAACCCATTGTCAAATTCTACTCAGCGCAATATGGAGGTACTGATGGCACAACGGGCCACTCACGTCTTTTACAATAAAATGATAGACGGAACTGCCATGAAACGACTTATTAGTCGATTTATTGATCACTATGGAATAGGATATACATCACATATCCTGGATGAAGTAAAGACTCTGGGTTTCCGAGAAGCTACCACCGCATCCATTTCATTAGGAATTGATGATCTTTTAACAATACCTTCTAAAAGATGGCTGGTTCAAGCAGTAGTTTCTCTGGTAGATCACTAAGCTTTGGGCATGACCAAGTTTCAAGCTTTTCAAGGCAAGTGAAGTGTTGTAAGCCCGTTGAAACTGATTCCAATTCCTCAAAATAATCGAGATGTAGAGAAGTTAGAGATGTTGGCAGAAGAAAAGACGAAGTGGTATTGTTGCTATTCCTCACATCTTCTGCATCTGCGAATGAAACCACTCCTGAGTTCTCTCCATATAAGCGTAGTTCAACAAGTGAGTTCGGGAAATTTTGAATCCCCCACTCAGAGATGGGCTTATTTAAGCATCCTATTCTAAGGTTTCTTAGATTAGGAGGCCATAACCCACAAGGAAAGGAATAGTCTAGACTTGGACAATTGTGAATCTTGAGCTCTTCCAAAGACGTGAGACATGGCAAATGCTCGTGAGGAAATGACTTTAGATGTTGGAAAAAGTTTAGGTTGGGAGATGATAGGGTGACGTTTCTGAAATCAGATGTTTGACCGGATAAACTATTTGGATCGTGAGAGTTCACTTTCCGAATCTAATATTTCGACCCTATGCCTGGGTTTCACGAAATTCAGATTTGGGATAATCCAAGTAGGAACAATTTCTATCGAGGCACCGAATAGAAATTCACAACTAGATATTTATATCAAATCGTTGTCTAATGGTTACCAATCTCAACTGATAAATAAATCAGTATCCAAGATTATATATTAGAAAACTATATATGTATGTTTAAAGAAAAACCTCCAGAGATATGTTATGTAAATTCGTGTGTTTCCATCTTGCTACTTTCGTCTATATATATAAGAGAGAGTAGATTGGTATAATCATTACCAATATATTTTCAAGATTATCAAATCTATCCAAATCTATCACATGCAGGTGTATTTGAAGATAATATTACGAGATATATATGAGATCATATCTGGAATCTCAAATCCATGCATATCTTTACATTTAATGAATTGGAACATACATATATGCCGACAAAGAAAAATTTCCTAGATTCTCTAGGATATAAATTGATACTCAAAATATATATGTGGATGGGGTTTGATGAGAGCTACGAAATATCTATATATATATAGCTTTCTTTTATTTTTCTTTTAAGTGAAATAATTATAGGTTTATAAAAAGAGTAGTATTATCTATCAATTAGATAAAAATTAATACAACCTAATAATTATTTCCAGGAATCCATCAGCTGGGTTTACGCGATGTAACGCGTTTACAAAACCTTTCCGCTGAATCCTTATTTCTGATATAACCGAAATCAATTTAGTTTTATACGAGCGTGCACTCCACACCTCCTTGCTCGTCTAAATAACAAAACTTGATTGCCATTGGTAACCTATAAATTCCATTATACTAAAATGAACTTGGTGACACTAAAATCACCAACAATCCTCCCCCATTTTATTGTAACCTTGAATTCATAAAACAAGACTCTGATTTGACCAAACTTATGCATACAAGAAAATATCGAATCGATTGAATTTTCATGTTAGTATATTATACGTTCCAAACACTCGAGAATCAGGGTGTTCCAAGAATTGAACCCTTTAACCCATTTGAATGCCTGAAGATAATATACACATAAATTTAAATAAATATTTCAGTTAAAATCCTGACACTATTACAAATCCGAGTGTCCAAATCCATTCGTGATCGTATGAAAAGCAAAGTCCCAACTTTTCGAAGCTCGGCTATACTTCACGACCATATAGGTAATTCCTTTTCTCATGTACCTGTTTACACTTTAACAAAGGAATTATTAAGACAAAGTCAACCTCCCAACTACAGGCACCGAACACACTAACCTGGGATGATTTCATGTGTGTGTGTTCCATTTCTTAAGTGTGAGCCTTCCTCATTGAATTCAACCTCTAATGTCATATTAAAGGGGAATTGGGTATCTCACCATTAAGAAATTAAATGGACCTTAATCCCATCCCAATAACAGACTTGTGCACTAAGTCCCTGGCTAGACTCTTTGTTAGATGATCTGCCAAATTTTGTTGCGATTTCACAAACTCTACCGAAATTACACCATTCATTATCAAATCTCTAATCATACTGTGTCTAACACCTAAGTGTCTAGACTTCCCATTGTATACCTGACTATATGCTTTTGCCAAAGTGGCAGCACTGTCACAATGAATAGAAATAGGTGCAATCGGTTTTGACCACAATGGAATCTCATATATTAAATTTCTTAACCATTCTGCCTCTTTACCGGCAGCGGCTAACGCAACAAATTCAGATTCCATTGTCGAGTTTGTTATGCAAGTTTGCTTCTTCGAAGCCCAAGAGATAGCACCTCCCCCAAGCAAGAATACCCAACCAGTTGTTGAAGAGTGATCTTCCTCAACATGGGTTATCCAACTTGCATCAGAATACCCTTCTAAAACCGAAGGATATCCTAAATAACACAAACCATAATCCATGGTCCCTTTGAGGTACTTGAAAACTCTCTGAATTGCTTGCCAATGTTGAGTACTAGGATTACTGGTATACCTACTCAACCTCCCAACAGCATAAGCGATGTCAGGGCGTGTGCTAGTCATAGCATACATTAAGCAACCTACAGGCTGTGAATATTCCAGCTGTGATACAGCCATCCCCTTATTGGGCATTAACTTCACACTGGGATCCATGGGGGTACTCACGGGAGAACAATCACTATAATTAAATTTCTTGAGAATTTTCTCAACATAGTGTGATTGTGTTAAAACAATCCCCTTGTTAACCCGTTTAATCCTAATACCAAGGATTACATCCGCCTCCCCCAGGTCCTTCATGGCAAACTTTGATGACAACAAACTTTTAGTTTCATCAACCTGAAGTTGATCAGTGCCGAATATCAGCATGTCATCAACATAGAGGCAGATTATCACACCCGAACCGGATGAATCAAACCTACTATAGACACATTTGTCAGATTGGTTTAACTTGAAACCATTTGACAAAATAACCTCATCAAACTTTTGATGCCGTTGTTTTGGTGCTTGTTTTAGACCATACAATGATTTAACCAATTTACAAACCTTATGCTCATTACCAGGCATAAGAAAACCTTCTGGTTGATTCATGTAAACCTCTTCCTCAAGCTCTCCGTTCAAGAAGGCTGTTTTAACATCCATTTGATGGATAACCAGATTGTGAATAGCAACCAAGGCTATCAACAATCTAATGGTAGAAATTCTAGCCACCGGTGCATACGTGTCAAAATAATCAATACCGGGCTTTTGTCTAAACCCCTGTATGACCAACCGGGCTTTGAACTTATCAATAGTTCCATCTACCTTCATCTTCCTTTTGAAGATCCATTTGCAACCCAAAGGTTTAGAACCCGGTGGCAAATCAGATAACACCCAAGTGTTATTCTCCAAAATTGATGATAATTCATCATCAATCGCTTCTTTCCAGAAAGCGGCATCTCGGGATTCCATAGCCTCCTTAAAAGACTTTGGATCTTCTTCAATACTATAACAGTAAGAGTATTGAAGTTCGACCTCATCCCTTGACCCTTCCACCAAATATAATTGGAATTCGGAACCGAAATTTTTCGCAATTCGGCCCCGTTTGCTTTTCCGAACCTCCAAGGGTTTTGGATCTGATCCTTCTAAAGTTTCTGAAGTTTGACCTTTGTCAACATTAGAAATCAGATCCTTAGGTCTCGGGATCGATGAAAATCGTTCTTCATCGAAAATCGCATCACGCGATTCAATCACGGTATTAACCGACACCGACTCATTAGGATCTATAACATAGAACCTATAAGCCTTGGAGTGTTGTGCATATCCAATGAAAATGCAATCAACACCTCTCTCCCCCAAAGTAGATCTTTTGGGCTCGGTTAGTTTTATTACTGCCCGACAACCCCAAATCCGAAAATAATTCAAATCTGGAGTCCTTTTGAACCAAAGTTCATATGGGGTAGTTTTGTTCCTTTTGTTCGGAACTCTATTCAAGACATAACATGCGGTCAGCATTGCCTCTCCCCAAAACCCCTTACCCAGTCCCGAGTAAGACAACATCGAGTTGACCATCTCTTTCAAGACTCGATTTTTCCGCTCGGCAACACCATTTTGTTGTGGTGTATATGGAGCCGTCGTCTCATGAATAATACCAACTGATTGAAAGAAATGAGGATCCATGTATTCCCCTCCCCGATCAGTTCTGAGACATTTAACCGGAATGCCCAATTGCAATTCCACCTCGGTTTTGTATATTTTGAACTTTTCTAAGGCTTCATCCTTAGAATGCAACAAATACACATAGCAAAACCGACTTGAGTCATCAATAAAGGTGACTACGTACTTTTTATTACCAAGTGAAGGAGTTGCATGAAAATCACAAAGATCGCTGTGAATTAACTCCAAAACATTTGTTTTACGAATGACATTTTGAAAAGGTTGTTTTGTGATTTTCGTTAACATGCAAGTCTTACACTTTTCAACACCAATGTCAAATGGTGGAATTAATCCAGCTTTTGACATCTCATGCATTCTTCTAAAGTTAACATGACCTAATCTAGCATGCCATAAAGTATTATCATTAATTTTAGAAGAAGCACTCGAAGATGAATTCATTAACAAGCAATCATTATCACCAGAAAAAGGAATCAACACATTCAAACGAAACATTCCATAGCAAAAATAACCAAAACCAACAAACGTGCCAAATCTAGATAAAATAAATTTATCTGATTCATAAACTTGCTTAAAACCAGCAGAATTTAAACAACCACCACTAACAAGGTTTTTCCGAAGCCTAGGAACAAACAAAACATTACTTAAAGTAAGTGTTTTTCCGGAAGTAAAATTAAGATTAATTATTCCAACACCACAAACTTTTGCAGTCGACTCGTCACCCATCTTCACAATGGAACCATCGTCGGTTAGTGTCAATTTCTCGAACCACCGACGATCTCTACACATATGACTTGTAGCACCCGAGTCAACCCACCATGTACAGTCATCATCCTGTACATAAAAGGATTCAAGGATTAGCGAACAAACATAAACCATAGGTTTATCAAGGTTAGAAAAAATCTGACCCTTTTGTGGAGTAGAGCCGTTAGGCCTGTTATTTCTCTCTTATTGAGATTCACCCGACAATCACGTTTCAAGTGACCAGTCATATTACACCTCCAACAAACCAAACTTACGTTTGATACCTTTTCCTTTGTGGTTTGGATTAATCTTGTTTCCTTCAACCATGTGGACCGAAGGTTGTCCAACGTCAGGCTTAGCCTTGTTTTTGTCACTTTCTTGAACACGGAGAGATTCCTCAATCCGTATGTGACTACCGAGTTGTACCAGAGACAACTCCTCCTTTTGATGTTTCAAGGTATGCTTGAAATCTTTCCAAGACGGTGGTAGTTTGTCAATTACACTCGACACAGCAATACATTCGTCCATCTTCATGTTGTGTTGAGCGTATTGACCCAGAATGCGAAGCAACTCATTATACTGTTCCATGACCGGTCTTGAATCCACCATCTTATAGTTATTAAAATCGCTAACGAGAAACTTCTTACTAGAAGCATCCTCGACGATGTATTTGGATTCAAGATCGTTCCAGAGTTGTTTCACATTCTCCACGTTTTGGTATATGTCAAAGAGAGGATCAGAAATACCGTTAAGAATGTGACCACGACAGATGTAATCGTCGTTGTCCCACTTACATCGTTTTCTGATATCAGCAGGTGTTTCGTCCTCCTTCTCTTACGGCGCGGTAGAGCTCAGAACGTGCACCACGTTCAAGGTTGTCAGCAGAAAGTGCATCTTCTTTTGCCAGCGTCTGAAATCAATCCCTTGGAACTTCTCCAGTTTAGTAAACTTCGTGGTCATATCCTTGGAGGATAATTCGGCCATAATTTAAGAAACAGAAACGAATATTAGATTCGATTGTTGGAAAAAGTTTAGGTTGGGAGATGATAGGGTGACGTTTCTGAAATCAGATGTTTGACCGGATAAACTATTTGGATCGTGAGAGTTCACTTTCCGAATCTAATATTTCGACCCTATGCCTGGGTTTCAAGAAATTCAGATTTGGGATAATCCAAGTAGGAACAATTTCTATCGAGGCACCGAATAGAAATTCACAACTAGATATTTATATCAAATCGTTGTCTAATGGTTACCAATCTCAACTGATAAATAAATCAGTATCCAAGATTATATATCAGAAAACTATATATGTATGTTTAAAGAAAAACCTCCAGAGATATGTTATGTAAATTCGTGTGTTTCCATCTTGCTACTTTCGTCTATATATATAAGAGAGAGTAGATTGGTATAATCATTACCAATATATTTTCAAGATTATCAAATCTATCCAAATCTATCACATGCAGGTGTATTTGAAGATAATATTATGAGATATATATGAGATCATATCTGGAATCTCAAATCCATGCATATCTTTACATTTAATGAATTGGAACATACATATATGCCGACAAAGAAAAATTTCCTAGATTCTCTAGGATATAAATTGATACTCAAAATATATATGTGGATGGGGTTTGATGAGAGCTACGAAATATCTATATATATATATAGCTTTCTTTTATTTTTCTTTTAACTGAAATAATTATAGGTTTATAAAAAGAGTAGTATTATCTATCAATTAGATAAAAATTAATACAACCTAATAATTATTTCCAGGAATCCATCAGCTGGGTTTACGCGATGTAACGCGTTTACAAAACCTTTCCGCTGAATCCTTATTTCTGATATAACCGAAATCAATTTAGTTTTATACGAGCGTGCACTCCACACCTCCTTGCTCGTCTAAATAACAAAACTTGATTTCCATTGGTAACCTATAAATTCCATTATACTAAAATGAACTTGGTGACACTAAAATCACCAACAATAGATTCCTACAACGACGAATCCAGAGAGTCTTTAGGCAAAACACGGGAAGAAAGCCAAAACCTTTCTCTGGAATGGATTCTATGTTATCACAATTCCATATATTCCAATTTGGTGAGATAAACAAAGCATCCTTCAGGAAACGATATCATATTATCACAACGCCAAAAGATAAGAGATTCAAGTGACGACAAGAATTTGTTGAGAAGCCAACTTTCCTCCAGGTTTTCACAACCGTCAATGTGAATAGTCTTTATGGTGGATGGGAGGTCCTGCGTTGTTGGGAAGTTCAAGGATGTCATTGAACCACAATTCCACATCACTAGCCTCTCGATACTATTTGGACACCTGTATTGCTCTAGCCTCTTGCAACCATAAATCTCCACTTCTCTAAGCGATGCCAGGCTGATCCCTGAACGATCCACTTTCTCTGCCAATGATACCAACATTTCACATCTATCTACTTCCAACTTTTTTAAACATACAAGAAACTTGCATGCCTCCGATTCTGATTTCCACAAGTATCTCAATTCATCACATGATGTGATTCGTAGATCTTCAACTTCCCCGAGATGTTTAAGAACCTCTTCTTGTAGTTGAGTAAGTCCTTTAATATCCAACATTGTCAATCTAACAATTGACGAAGATACACCAACCATGCTTCTTAACACCTCTTCAGAACATCCTGCTATATGTAAAACTCGAAGTGAAGGTATTGAACCAACTGACACTTCGGTAAGTTTTGGACAACTTTCGATAGAAATCTCACGAAGACGGGGAAACATTCTGGCATGTTTGTTGTTGCCACCACCGCTAGTTGACCATCTCTCCCATCCTTGCATATCATGAAACTGTAAAACTTCAAGCGATGGAAATGCAATACCATGGAAAGAATTAGTAGGTGCAAGAAACTCGATGCCCAAAGTCTTCACCTCATTCATGCTTGCCACAAACAACTTTTGCAGTGAACGTAGATGTCCAAGTGTTGGTAAATATGTACAACTTCGACAACCACGTAATGTAAGCTCCGTTAACTGATCAAATGAGGAATCCCCGACCCAACTAGGAAATTTCATTCATCCATAGTATAAAATCTTAAGGTTTTTCAACTTACAATGTGGTCTTAGCCCTTTAAGTACTTCGTATTCATTCGCTTTATTTCGAGAATCATCAAAGTCCTTTCTCCATTCCATCGCCAATTCATCCAGGTCCTTCTTTTGTTGTAAGTCGGCCTCCTTTGCTTCTATTCCATCTCTCACATTATGCAACCCTTGAATGTAAAGTTGACCTTGAAAATGCAATATGACTTTAAGCTCTGATACTTTGAACCCATTAGCCCCTTCGATAATCACCTTTGATAGAGTTTGTAGACCAGTCAATCCACCAATCCCTAAGGGTATCTTGTTCAACCGTGGAGTATCACTAATGTCAAGATGCCGCAGGTTTATTAGCTTTGCGAAACTATGTGGCAAGCTAGA
Source organism: Centaurea solstitialis (assembly GCA_030169165.1). Classification (NCBI taxonomy): domain Eukaryota; kingdom Viridiplantae; phylum Streptophyta; class Magnoliopsida; order Asterales; family Asteraceae; genus Centaurea; species Centaurea solstitialis. The sequence continues at coordinate 19,928,781 of CM058045.1, read as the reverse complement.
TAACCTATGGCAGCCACGAACCAACAAACTTTGTAGATTGTAAAGGTCACTAACTTGATCCGGTAAACATGTGATGTTAGTTCGTGAAAAATTGATGTACCGAATATGCTTGAGACTACCAATGGATTGCGGTACCTCTGTGATAGAATGATCGCATAGGTTTAGCACCCTTAGGAAGTGTAGATGGGGAAGTAATTCTACTAGCACATTCTGCGATAAATATAATCTCTGCCCATGATCTGTTATAACTGACATTGCCAAGAAAGTTCGTAAGCGCTTAGCTCTTTGTAATGCCTTGAAGTTCCTATATAGTCCATATTGTTGCGGAGTAAATGAAAAGTGGTGGACCTTCTCCAATGCTTCATTGCCCATCTTAACATTGAGTGTGAAGAAAAACTCTCCTCCAACACTTGTGGCCAAGTCATTTATTAGGTCGTGCATTATGTATTTTGATCTGTCATTAGTTGAATGCTGAAAAAATGACCTCGACTTTAGCTCTTCGAAATAATCACGCCCAAAACTCTCCATTGACTTGCTAGCATTTAGCTCGTGCAAAAACCCTTCTGCCATCCATAGCAGGACTAATTCATTTTTGTCAAACACATAGTCCTTGGGGAATAAGCAGCAATATGCAAACAACTGCTTCAAATGCGAAGAAAGATCATAGTAGCTTAAACTTAAAGCTGGAAGAATCTTACTTTCATTATGTAAATTCCATATTGTGCTGTTCAACAACTCCTCCCATTCATCAGCTTTGGTTTTCGTCCTCAAGACCCTACCAAGTGTTCTCAAAGCCAAAGGCAATCCATCACATTTCTTCACGATACCTTCGCCTTGCAATTGAAGTGTTGGATGCTTGTCAAAATTCTGTTCACCTAGCGCGTTTTGAGCAAACAAAGAAAGAGCAGCTTCATTTGATAAAACCTCAAGACGATAAGTTGGAACAGAGTCCATCACTGATGTAGCCGTGGCATTCCGAGTTGTCACGAGAATTTTACTTCCAGGGGCCCCTACAGCAAAAGGGCGTTGGAGGAGTTCCCACTCATTGTAATTTTCATTCCAGACGTCATCTAGAACGATTAGAAACCTTTTCTTTGAAAGTTTTTCTCTTAGGGCCCTTTGAAGCAAATTTAGGTTGGCAAAATTTTGGTCTTCACCACCTACATCTTGAAAAATAGCCTTGCTAATAGTAAAAACATCAAACTCATCCGAAACACAAACCCATGCCATGAGTTCAAAGTGATCCTCCACTTTCATGTCGTTGTACAAAACTTGGGCAAGAGTCGTTTTCCCTATCCCTCCGAGGCCAACTATAGAGACAACACTGAAGTTTTGATCACAAGATTCATCGTCCAACAACTTCCGGAGCAATGCCTCTTTATCCTTTTCCCGACCCACAATTCTCGACTCGTCCACCAGTGAAGTTTCCTCAGATCGTCTAGTTGTTCTAATTGAGCATCCAACATTCTCACTCAAAAGCAGAATATTTTTCTGCTCTAGAAGCTGATGCAATCTGGTGGTGATGTCATCTAGCTTAGAACTCATCTTACGACCATAAATGATGTTACGAGGAGTGAAACTAGCTAAAGCTGGGATGATCTTCGATACCTTATTGGTGCTGGTGCCAGCACCGGCATCAAATCCTTTATTCAATTGGCGTCGCATAACTTCGGTGCCCAAATCATCGAGCAGATCGTCTATGTCATAAGCCAAATGATGGAGCGTGTTCAGCCACTGCTGAACAGCGATCTGTGTTATGTGTTTCTGGCCAGCATCAAGGAGCACAGCTTGAATCTGGGTCAAGGTGATCTTCCATTTGTGGAGCTGAGAATTGATTCCGGCAGATCGAGCTAGCTTAATCAAGTCACCAGAGGCCAGCTTTTCAAAGAGGACAGTGATGAATGTGGTGAGAATGATTTCAGCAACAACCATTATTGGAAAAAAGGAAAGATTGTTTATTATTTCTTGGGGATTTTGATTTGAAGAAGGATGAAAAAGCAGAGAGATTGGTTCTTTCTTATTAGGGTTTTGATTGAAAAAAATGCAGTGCAGGAGGGATGAAAAGTAGACTGAGTCTTGTTGGTTGGTGTGTGTGGATGCAGACTTTTTTTTGTATAACATGAGACAAGAGTGGGTGCTGAATCTGAAGTTCTGAACAGAAGACTTACTTATTTTATACAGCTGTTGGAAGTTTCCTCCTCTTTATTTCGTATTGGGATTATATTACTATTGCAGATGGCAAATGAAATACACTAATTTCGTATTCAAATGGAGATGTTAATAGCAAGGATTAGCAATCTGCATAATGTAATTAATTAAAAGGCAAACCAGTAAAATAATCGAACCTTAAATGAAGTGAATAGGTGCAATTAGTGATTTGAGTTAGGGCTGAATTAAATCAACCTAAATCAGTAAAGTTGTAATGGTTGGATTTTGGTTTACCTTTCATTAATGGCTGCTGTTGATTGATTCCTCGGGTAGAGAAGAAGCCCAAAAACAGCATGGGCTTCATTCGTAGTTGGGCCAGCGAGAGCTTAAAGAGGCCCAAGCCTGCCTTTTGTTTGAATTCCATTAGTTTTGTTAAGAAAAGTGAACTTTACAAACAATATGATATTTAAGAAAAGAGAAATTATAGTTGATTACTTGATAACTTGATATGGTATTGGTTTATACTTTATAGTTGATTAGTTGATACTTGATAATTGTGATATGCTTCAATAGATTTTGGTTTATTATTTAAATAGATAATGGCGCAAAACATCTTAAGTTATTGAGCACTTTAATAGATAATCTTGTTTCATGTCAGTTTTATTCTCTATCACTCAATTCAAATTTTATGGTTTTAAGAGTTTCTAAGTCGCATACCGGATGTATAAAGAATACAACTTAACATGGAATATATATATATTTGTTCTTGCGTTTTTCCGCCTATTTTGTTTCTGTTAAAGGATACAACTTAACATGGAATATGTACGACTTGAAAACTTGATACAAATTTCTAGCTTAATTAATGAATGTTGGATAAATGGTTATTATTTTTTTCCTGAATGGTCAGATTTTAATTATATCAACCTGCTTGCTATATGTATCATATAATCTTTATGTCTTGTCCATCTCATGTACTTTATATATTCATTCTGCGTTCTTCCTCCCTATTTTATTTTCGTTAAAGGATACAACTTTACATGGAATTTAAACACTCGTTGTACCATCTCTTCCAACCTTGCATATCATCAAATTTTAAAACTTGAAGTGATGGAAATGCACTGCTTTGGGAAGAATTAGTAGGTGCAAGTAACTTGATACCTAGAGTCTTTCCCTTCATTCATGCTGGCCACAAATAACTTTTGAATTGACTGTAGATGTCCAAGTGTTGGTAAATATGTACAACTTCGATAACCACGTAAAGTAAGTTTCGTTAACTGATCAAATGAGGAATCCCCGATTGAACTAGGAAATTTCATTCTTCCATAGTTTAAAATCTTAAGGTTTATGAGGTCTTAGGCTCTTTGCCTTTCAAGTACTTCATATTTATTCACCTTATTCCGAGAGTTATTGAAGTCCTTTCTCCATTCCATTACCAAGTCATCAAGGTCCTTTGTTGTAAGTCAGCCTCCTTATAAATAGATAAAAGTTTCGTCCTTATTATTAAGAGTATGTTTTTAGGTTAATTAAAAAGTGTAATAAATATTACATTTCTAAAATTGTATGTTTTTCATTATTCACGTCTATTTTGGAACGGCTGAAAATGTTTTTGAATATCTAATTTCACTTCTTTAACAAATATCTACCAAAAAGAACGAAAGTTATAATACAATTAGTAAACAATAAAAGAAAAGGTAAATCCCAAGAACAAGAATTCTAGCCTTGAACACAAATAGCATGCCATCAACCATGCTTGAAAAAAAGATTACACCAACAAAAATAACTTGGAATCAAACTCAAGAGGTAGTGAATAAGAATAACCCACACAACCATAGAACCATCTCCGATCAATACCTTCCAAGTTCCAACACTCTTCTTAATGACTTCAAAAAAGTGTTTCATACTGAGGATTAAAGATGGTCAAATACCTCTCCCAGGTTGGGCTAGGCCCAAATTGGTCCCAGTCCCAAACAGTATTGTCATAACTCATAACTGGTCCTGGGCCAGGCCTTGATCAAAATATTCATCCCGGTTAAACCAAGAAACACCCAGTCATAAGAACTGGTCCTGGTCCTAACCTATGCCCAAATCGGTCCCACTTTTATTATCTTCTATAAAATGATTTTTGACATATAAAAACATAAACTTTTATTATAATTAAGTCAATAAAATACAGTAAATTTTTTTTTGTTATAAAAATTTGTCCAATCAAATATACTTTAAAATATTTCATTTGGTCAAACAAATGCACTAAAAATTGGGTTCTTTTATTATAATATACTTTATAAAATACACTTAAAAATATATTTTAGTCTTCAGTAAAATACATTTATAAATACTAGTATACCGCACAATGATATTACTTAAATAACGTATGCAACAGTTTTGGTGTAAACATTACGGGTATTGTTGCGCTTGAGTATGAAAACTAGAAAGCAAAGCACATGCGCAGGTTGAGCATTATTTCCAACCACAGATGTTTGAAACCAAAAAATGTCACACCAAAAATGTATTGAAGTTTTTTTTGTTATTTTGTATACAAATACTCAACATAATAGTTCAAAATTCATAACAAGATCTTATCCAACTTTTAAAAATAGAAGTCCAAAACTATAATTACAAAACTAATTTGTTATACACAAACATTGTGACACTAATTGGTAAACATGTCACAATTTCTTAATATACAAGGGAACAAACTCTTATCCAGTAAACACTTATTATTAAAAAGAGAATTACCATCAATCCAATTTGATGGCCGAAAATATTACCCAATAAGGTAAGTGAAAGTGGTGCTCTTCCACGTATGCTTTTGGTTAACGACCCCTTAGCCCCATAATTAGCATCTTCTTTGATTATAAAAGAAGTTCAACAAAAAACACACAAAAAAAAGTAACATATGATGCTTACTAGTCAAATCAAGAGTGCCTTTATGTGTGACCTTAACTGTGTTAAATTGATCTATATCAAAGCATGATACAAAAGGGGTAAGATTTGAGTACACCGCTTCAAATATTGGAAGCCGGGTGTTAAAACATAATATTCAAAACAAAAATAATGCTTGCATAACACGTTCTTTTAACATAAAATCAAGCGATGGAAAATCACACATAATTTTCAAAGAACCCCGGATTTGTGAGCATGCAACAAATCAAAAGAGGACTGAACCTGGAGATTAAAAGAGCATGGTCTTTGGGAAATCGAAAGCCACCTTCGGTGAACCTGTAGATTAAAAGGTATAAATTGAAACGGAATTGAAAATAAGGAAACTAAAAAGGTTGTACCTGAACTGGATGCAAACCAAATCTCCAATTCCCTAAACCCTCCAATGTGATCACATGCATTCCTAAAGTATAACAGAATGAACGAAAACACGAATGAGGTTACAACATAGAGATGGGATTACGACTTCTCATAAACATAGAAAAGAAAGCGAAAGCTGTCCTAACGTTAACATACTTAAGATGGAAAAGTGGTCTATGAAGATAGATAAACCCAAATGAATATTCTTTATCCCTGATAAAATAGGCTGACATATTGTGAGAAGGTAAGAAGGGGAAGTCCATATGTGAATTACAAAAAAATCAATTTTTGTAGAACAAATATTGAATCAACAGAAAATGAGCATAAAAAGAGTAAAGAGAACATTTGAACCTACAAAAAATGAGCATACAATCTTCTATTAATAACAAATTTTAGTAGTTATGCAAGGAACATAGATGATGGATGTACCATTATCAATCATAATCAAAGCGGGGTATTTGGGAAATCATGGGCCAATACTTTCCTCTTCCGCTACAACACTTCTTCTCAAGTTTCTGACAATCAAGCACGTTCAAATATAGAAGTGAAGGAAGTAGTTTCTCTGGCAAGTCTCTAAGCTTTGGGCATGAGTCAGTTGAAAGCATTTTAAGGCAAGTGAGGTGTTGTAAGCCCTTTGAAACTGATTCCAAATCCTCAAAATCATGGATCTCTAGATAAATTAGAGATGGTGGTAGAATAAAAGATGATGAAGTGGTATTCCTCACATCTTCTGCCTCTGCAAATGAAACCACTCCAGAATTCTCGCCATTTAGATCTAGTTCAACAAGTGACGTTGGAAAATCTTGCAGCCCCCACTCAGAGATGGGCTTATTTAAGCATCCTATTCTTAGCTTTCTCAAATTAGGAGGCCACAACCCACAAGGAAAAGAGTCGTCCAAACTTGGACACTCCCTAATCTCCAGCTCTTCCAAACATCTGAGACTTGGCAAATGCGTGTGAGGAAATGACTTCAGATTCTTACAACGACTGATCCAAAGAGTTTTTAGGCAAAACAGGGGAAGAAAACCAAAACCTTTATCTGGAATGGATTCTATGTTACCACACTTCACTACTTTCAATGTGGTGAGATGAACAAAACATTTTTCAGGAAACGACCTCACATTACTACGAATGACAAGAGATTCAACTGACGAGAACATGTTGTTGAAAAGCCAACTCTCTTCCAGCTTTTCACAACCGCACATGTCAATTATCTTTATAGTGGATGGGAGGTCTTGCTTTGTTAGGAAGGTCAAAGATGTCATTGAACCACAATTCCGCATCAATAACTTTTCGATATTACGTGGGCACCTGTAACTCTCTAGTCTTTGGCAATCATAAAGTTTCACTTCTTTAAGAGATGTTAGGTTCATCCCTAAATCATCCTCTTCCTTTCCCAATGATACCAACATATTGCATTTAAGTACTTCCAACAACTTTAAACTTAAAAGAAACTTGCATGTCTTCGATTCGGATTCCCACAAGTATCTCAATTCATAACATGATTCTATGTGTAGGCCTTCAACTTCCCCAAGATGTTTTAAAATATCTTCATCTAGTTGACTAAGTCCTTTAATATCCTCCATTGTCAATCTAACAATTGATAAAGACACACCAACTAGACTTCTTAACACCTCTTTGGAACATCCTCCTATATGTAAAACCCGAAGTGAGGGTATCAAATCAACTGACACTTGATTAAGTTTCGGACAACTTTCTATAGAAATCTCATGAAGACAAGGAAACGATGTAGCAAACCCGTTGTTGTCACCACCGCTAGTTGACCATCTCTCCCAACCTTGCATATCATGAAACTGTAACACTTCAAGCGCTGGAAATGCAATACCATGGAAAGAATTAGTAGGTGCAAGAAACTCGATGCCCAAAATCTTCACCTCATTCATGCTTGCCACAAACAACTTTCGAAGTGACCGTAGATGTCCAAGTGTTGGTAGATAGGTACAACTTCGACAACCACGTAAAGTAAGCTCCGTTAACTGATCAAATGAGGAATCCCCAACCCAACTAGGAAATTTAATTCCTCCATAAAACAAAATCTTAAGGTTTCTCAGCTTACAGTGAGGTCTTAGCACTTCAAGTGCTTCATACTCGTTCATTTTGTTCCTAGAATCATCCAAGTCATCTCTCCATTCCATCACCAAATAATCAAGGTCCTTCTTTTGTTGTAAGTCAGCCTCCTTTGCTTCTATTCCATTTCTCACATTATGCAACCCCTTAATGTAAAGTTGACCTCGAAGATTCAATAGGAATTTGAGCTCCGATATTTTAAACCCATCAGCCCCTTCTACGATCACCTTTGAAAGAGTTTGTAGACTCGTCAACCCACCCAACCCTAAGGGTAGCTTGTTCAACTGTGGAGTATCACGAATGTCTAGATGTCGCAAATTTATTAACTTTGCAAAATTGTATGGCAAGCTAGATAACCTATAGCAACCGCGAAGCAACAAGCTTTGTAGATTATAAAGGTTAGTGACTTCATCCGGTAAACATTTGATGCCAGTTTTGGAAAAATTGATGTACCGTATATGCTTGAGACTGCCAACAGATTGTGGCATCTCTGTGATCCAATGATTACTTAGGTTTAGGACCCTTAGGAATTGCAGTTGGGGAAGTAATTCATCAAGAACCTTATTGGGTAAGTAAAATGTCCGCCACTGATATGTCGTAACTGATAAGAACGTGCGCAAGCGTCTAGCTCGTTGTAATGCCTGGAATTTTCTATATTGTCCATATCGTTGAGGAATAAATGAAAAGTGGTGGATCTTTTCCGATGTTTCATTTCCCACCTTATTATCCAACGTGAAGAAAAACTCTCCTCCAACACTCTTTGCCAAGTCATTTATGAGGTCATGCATGACATATCTGTCATCAATTGAATGCTGAAAAAACGACCTGGACACTAGCTCTTCAAAATACTCATGCCCAAAACTCTCCATTGATTTGCTAGCAATTGGCTCCTGCAAAAACCCTTCTGCCATCCATAGCAGGACTAATTCGTCCTTGTTGAACACATAGTCCTTAGGGAATAAGCAACAATATGCGAACAACTGCTTTAAATGCGAAGAAAGATCATAATAGCTTAGTCTTAGAGCCGGAAGAATCTTACTTTCAGTATGTAGATTCCATATTGCGTTGTTCAACAACTCCTCCCATTCATCAGCATTTGCTTTTGTCTTCAAGACCCTCCCAAGCGTTCTCAAAGCCAACGGCAATCCATCACATTTCTTCATGATACCTTCACCATGTACTTTAAGTGTTGGATGTTTGTCAAAGTTTTGTTCACCTAATGCATGTTGAGCAAACAAAGATAGAGCGGCTTCATTTGACAAAACCTTGAGATGGTAAGCTGGAAGAGAGTCCATCACCGACGTAACTACTGTATTCCGAGTTGTGACGATAGCTTTACTTCCGGGTGTCCCTACAACAAATGGTCGTTGAAGGAGTTCCCATTCATCATAGTTTTCGTTCCACACGTCGTCTAGAACAAGTAGAAACCGTTTCTTCAAGAGTTTTTCTCTAAGGGCCACTAGAAGCAGGTTTAGATTAGCAAAACTTTGGTCGCCCCCACCTACCGCTTGAAAAATAGCCTTGCTGATGGTAAACACATCGAACTCATCAGAAACACAAACCCATGCCTTAAGCTCAAAGTAATCCTGCACTTTTTTATTATTGTACAAAGCTTGGGCAAGAGTCGTTTTTCCTATCCCTCCTAGACCAACGATAGAGACAACGTTGAAGTTTCGATTGCTGGATTCGTCTTCCAACAACTTGGAGAGCAATGCCTCTTTATCCTTTTCCCTTCCTACAATTTTGGACTCATCAACTAGTGAAGTTTCCTCCAATCGTTTACTAGCTCTAATTGGGCGATCAACATGATCAACCAAACGCAAAATTGTTATCTGCTTAACAAGTTGATCCAATCTGGTCGTGATGTCATCTAGCTTAGACCTCATCTTACGACCGTATTTGAAGTTACGAGGAGTAAAAGTTGGGATGATCTTCAGTACCTTATTGGTGCTGTTGCTGGTATCAGATCCTTTATTCAACTGGCGCTGCATAGCTTCCGTAGCCAAATCATCGAGTAGATCGTGTATGTCGTAAGCCAAGTGTTGGAGCGTGTTCAGCCACTGTTGAACAGCGATCTGAGTTATATGTTTCTGACCAGCATCCGCAAGCACAGCTTGAATCTGGCTCAAGGTGGTCTTCCATTTGTCGAGCTCAGAATAGATTCCTGCAGATTGAGCTAGTTTGATCAAGGCAGCAGATGCCAACTTGTCAAAGAGGACAGTGATGAAGGAGGAGAGAATGATTTCAGCAAAAACCATTGTTTCTTGATTTCAAAGTTAAGAGAAGGAACTAAAAGATGGATGAAAGCAAAGGAGTGTTGGCTTAGATGCAGAGAAAGAAATTGTTTTAATTTCAAAGTAGAGCAACAGAGGAGAAGAGGAAGATGAATAACAAGTGGATTGCAGATATTAAAATATTTCTCTTCACAGCTGGTACCAAATTTCCTTTGCAATGGTCCCAAAATCATTGTTGTTATTTAATATGAATATAAAGTCAACACTAAAGTACAAAAATACAATAATAGAACCAGATACAAACATGCATATTAAAAATATATTCCCATATACTTTTGGATTTTGATAAATCACATATTTGTAGGGAAAATCACAATAGCAATCAACAAAATTACTTTTGTAATTAGTTTTGAAGAACAAAAAAATAAGCAGAAAACAAAAAGCTGAAGAGGCATTCAAATTAGAGCGTGTTTGAGGAAAGGAACCTGTTATTTGAGCCTTCATCAATGGCTGCTGTTGATATATCTGTTTTCGAGTAAAGAAAATACGTAAATTTTGTTGATAAATGGGCCATGACCTCTAATATGTATTTTGATTCCTCATTAATTTTGACCACAAGCTTCTAGAAAGCAAGTAGATCGTGCCTCCCCCTCCTTCACTTGTAACTAGCACCATACCCATCGGTTGGTCGGGTACACGACAAGACATGATGTTAATCTAGATTTAAGTGTAAATCCTCAAGTACGTGTCATTTTACTTTATAATAATATTTTCTTTTTCAATTAAATTCATGTGATCTATGGATTCAAATTAATGTAGAAAATTCACGGTTGTTGCAAAAGCAAAACTATCCCTATTATTCATTCGTTTTAAGATCACAAGTAAAAATGACATGTTAATGAAATAACCAGACAAAAGAAAGTAAATGCACATACTTGGTATGGTAGGATCTTGGGCCAAAGAAGGCACAAATTTCTTATGATGTGTAAGAGTTTTCATCATGGCTCCAACTACAAATCTGATCCAATGACCATCTCTAATACAATTGTTGTAGGAACCTGTCATAACAGAATTAACTTCAACTACAGTGGCTAATAGCAACCAAAAACAGATCAAATCCACCATTCCAACTATTACTCCTGGGTTGGGCTTTACTCAAAAAAGAAATTTCACGGTCCAAGTTTAGAAAAGCACCATATATTTATTATGTTAATAAGTTATACGTTACAACTTTTGATATTATAGAACATATTATATGCATGTATAAAAAATTCAACTAATAGAAGTTCCTTTTTGAGTGCCAAGACCGATTTAGACATGTCCATCAACAACCACGATTAACTTGTTACAAACCAACAATCAAGATTACAATAGGTTTTCTTTTTGTTTCAAAATCAAATAATTACATACTCTTTCCAATCTATGCATCAGTAAATGCAAGAGTCTTTTGTAACTTTTTTTCTTACAGCACTTGAACCTCTATCATATACGATGCTGAAACACGCCTATGATCATAAAGTCTAAGCTCAACCCTGCTGTAGCTCACTTGCCTCATCCGTCTTCCAAGTGAATATATGCAGTAGCACCTTAACAAAATCATTATTAAGTTAGAACAACAACAATGATACATGTATATAATACAAGTTTGGGTTCCGGTGAGAAGTTGAAGTTAACGTGAGAAGTGGTTATCAACCGTTGAATGCATAAGAATGAACATTAGGATGAAATGCACTGTGATAAGATGCATCGGATCAATTCCCTTTTAAGCCGCTATTCATGGGTGGGCATGAGATTAAACTTCTCACACTTCTTACCAAAAATAGCACTTCTCACATGATCCCATGCCATGCAGATATATTTTTTGTAATCGAGCCCTCCCCTGTATATTTATATATAATATATATATAACATAGATTTATATCATTCAAATAAATTGACATTATGTTCCTAAATTAAGCCACATTAAAGAATTCAAATCACAAAATCCATAGTCCATACCATGTTGGAGTACACCTCCCTACTTTGGGATCGCCACCATAGTATTCTGAATTTGGCTCGTAATGTAAGTTGGTGGAAAATTCAAAGCACTTTCTGTCCACCCGTCAAATGCATCGCCTTTTCTTAGCTCCCAACCAAGCTGCAGGGAAATTGTGATGTGCCCATTAGCTACAAATTTACTAGCTTAAAAGCATGTGTTACAACACATATTTGCTTCATCAACTTGTGAAACGATTGTTATGTTTGCACCCAAGTCCATGTCCAATGGGATTTGTTGAGAAATAAAAGTCGAAACCAATAGTTAAGTACAATGGGAATTTTTTTGGTTTAAATAGAAGGTATAAGTAGTCGTACCAACTTACATGACCACCCGCTAATAACTTGGGCCAGTTATTTTTTTGAAATCAACTCACGTGTTTCTTCATGATATGACAAATTGATACGGTAATCTTAGATCACCCAACCAGATTATTCTCCTGAAACACACAAACAAAATTCAGTACATCATAGAAGACTCTTAAGAATAATATTCCCATTTCAAATATCTAGTTTCTATCACACACTCTAAGAAGACAATAGAAAATGACATATCAACACAAGACCGTATCCTAAATGATTTCAATAGTTTATGCAGCATTGGTCAACTTGGTGTCGTATATGCTATTCTCATAATTTGTCAACTATGTTTTACTCGGATTATTTTGATATGCTTGGACAAACTTCTCCGAAAGGAACAATTCTTAATATATACCCTTGACTTCTATTATAAACAAACCAACGACAATTCTTGTATCCCCTGTTTTATCCAAAGATGTCTCTAGCAAAAGAAAGGGTACAATCAAATATGAATAAATATGAAGTTCATATGCAATCAGGTTTATAAAGAATGGTATTAATTCAAGGATTATGCAGTTACGGATATCAAAACAAAGAAAAACATCAAACCTGAAAGCTATTACACAAGTTTGGGTCTTTGCACAATAGACCACAATGGCATGTAGTACCTATCCCATGTGCGGCCCGACCATCAACAAACCTGGAAAGCAAATTACAAAAACAAAATTAACTTGAAAACCAACTCACAAAGTTATGAACAGCCACACAACAATAGAACCGTCTTCGGTCATTATTTTCCTACACTTTCTTAATGCCTTCAAAAAGGCCATCTAGTTTGGTGGATTGCTAAATAAACCAGTTTTTGGAAGAAACCCTCAAAGTCTAGAAAGTAAAAATAACAAATAAAACAAGCCAACATTTGTTTCCTTTTTCCCCATTTTTACAAGAGATATGTAAGTCTCTGACCAACTTTTGCAAAATGAACCTCAAATCTATGAATGTTTCTATTTTGTAAGACAATTATTTGAAGTAAAAAAAAATGCAGATTACAACATATATAAATGAACTATTATAATTATTCAAAAAAATTTTGTTACGTTTGTTTTAGGAGTTACTAAAGGGAGGTAATTAATGCATGTAAATAACACGTTATGACCATAAATTTCATAGTCACTAAGCTATAGAACCTTCTTCCAAACTTACAACATACCTCACTCGAAATGCTGATACAGTAAAAAACATATACCCATGAAAAAACTAATACTTTAGTGAATGCACATTACATAATGGAAATTTTATGGTAATGTTTTTATCTTAAATGAGAGTCACATGATCCATTTTCACGTTTCTGTTCGTTACATGACACAAAAAAAAAAACGTTGGACATTGATATGTGAGAAGAGAAGCTTCGTATATATGACTAAATATAAACCATCTGTAGAACGTACAAGGAAAGGAAAGGAAAGGAAAGTATACAATCTTTTGTTAATATTCATTAATGACATAATCATTCAAATTAATATCAGTCTTTTAGTATCATTACCTAAGAAACATAGATGATAAACAAGGAGAGGACGTACCATTAACAATCATACCAAAGTCGAGGGACTTGGCAGATGAATGGCCAGTACTTTCCTGTTCCACTTCAACACCTTTTCCCCAATTTTCGGCAAGCTCCCAAACCCAAATATGAAAGTGAAGGAAGTAATTTCTCTGGCAGATCTCTAAGCTTTGGGCATGATAAAATCCAAAGTTGTTCAAGGGAAAGGAGGTGTTGTAAGCCCTTTGAAACTGATTTCAAGTCCTCAAAACCTTGGATCTCTAGAGAAGTTAGAGATGGTGGGAGAAGAAAAGATGACGAAGTAGTATTCCTCACATCTTCTGCCTCTGCAAATGAAACCACTCCTGAATTCCTGCCATGTAGTTTTAGTTCAACAAGCGAGGACGGAAAGTTTTGCTGCCCCCACTCTGACATGGGCTTATTTAAGCATCCTATTGTTAGCTTTCTCAAATTAGGAGGCCACAACCCACAAGGAAAGGAGTAGTTGATACTTGGACAATCCTTAATCACCACCTCTTCCAAAGATGCGAGACTTGGAAAATGCACGTAAGGAAATGACTTTAGATTATTACAACACTCAATCCCAAGGTACTTCAGGCAAAACAAAGGAAGAAAACCAAAACCATTATCCGGGATGGATTCTATGTTATCACACATCATGATATGCAGTTTGGTGAGATAAACAAAGCATCCTTGAGGAAATGATCTCACATTACTCCCAATGACAAGAGATTCAAGTGACGACAAGAATTTATTGAGAAGCCAACTCTCCTCATCCATGTTTTTACAACCGAGAATGTCGAGAATCTTTATAGTGGATGGGAGGTCTTGCACTGTTGGGAAGGTCAAAGATGTAATTGAACCACAATACCTTATCTCCAACCTCTCGATGCTATCTGGACACCTATACCTCTCTAGTCTTTTGCAAGCGATAAGTTCCACTTCTCTAACAGATGTTAGGTTTATCCCTAAATGGTCATCTTTCTCACCCGATGATACCAACATTTCACAACTTTCTACTCTCAAGTACTTTAAACTCGCAAGAAACTTGCATGCCTGCGATTCTAATTCCCACAAGTATCTCAAGCCATCACATGATGTGATACATAGGTCTTCAACTTTCCCAAGATGTGTTAGAACATCTTCATGTAGTTGAGTAAGTCCTTTAATATCACACATTGTCAATCTAACAATTGACGAAGACACTCCAACCATGCTTCTTAACACCTTTTCAGAACATCCTGCTATATGTAAGACCTGAAGTGATGATATTAAATCAACTGAGATTTCATTAAGTTTCGGACAACTTTTTAAAGAAATCTTATGAAGACGAGGAAACAATGTAGCAGATTTGTCATTGTCACATGACCATCTCTCCCAACCTTGCATGTCATCAAATTCCAAAACTTCAAGTGATGGAAATGCAATACAATGGAAAGAATTAGGAGATGCAAGAAACTCGGTGCCCAAAGTCTTCAGCTCATTCATGCTTGCCACAAACAACTTTCGAAGTGCTTGTAGATGTCCAAGTGTTGGTAAATATGTACAACTTCGACAACCACGTAATGTAAGCTCTGTTAACTGATCAAATACGGAATCCCCTACCCAACTGGGAAATTTCATTCCTCCATAGAACAAAATCTTAAGGTTTTTCAACTTACAATGAGGTCTTAGCCCTTCAAGTACCACATATTCATCCATTTTATTTCGAGAATCGTTCGAGTCATCTCTCCATTCCATCACCAAATCGTCAAGATCCTTCTTTTGTTGTAAGTTGGCCTCCTTTGCTTCTATTCCATCTTTCACATTATCCAACCCTTTAATGTAAAGTTCACCTCGAAGATGCAATAGGACTTTAAGATCTGATATTTTGAACCCATCATCTCTTTCAATAATGACCTTTGATAGAGTTTGTAGACTTATCAATCCGCCCAACCCTAAGGGTATCTTGTTCAACAATGGAGTATCACGAATGTCTAAATGTCTCAGGTTTGTTAGTTTTGCAAAAGTGCCTGGCAAGTTAGATAACCTATCGCAACCATGAAGCAACAAACTCTGTAGATTATAGAGGTCACTAACTTGATCCGGTAAACATGTGATGCGAGTTTGGGAAAAATTGATGTACCGAATATGCTTGAGACCGCCAATGGATTGTGGAACCTCTCTAATTGAATGATTACTTAGGTTTAGGACCCTTAGGAACTGTAGCTGGGGAAGTAATTCAACAAGAACCTTACTTGATAAGTAAAATCTCTGCCATTCATATGTCGTAACCGATAAAAAGGTTCGCAAGCGTCTAGCTCTTTGTAAGGCCTTGAACTTTTTATATAGGCCATACTCTTGAGGAATATAAGAAAAGTGGTGGACCTTCTCCCATGCTTCATTCCCCATCTTATCATCCAATGTGAAAAAAAACTCTCCTCCGACACTCGTGGCCAGGTCATTTATGAGGTCATGCATTGCATATCTCGATATGTCATCAGTTGAATGCTGAAAAAACGACCGTGACACTAGCTCTTCAAAATACTCACGGCCAAAACTCTCCATTGACTTGCTAGGGTGTGACTCGTGCAAAAACCCTTCCGCCATCCATAGTTGGACCAATTCATCCTTATTAAACATGTAGTCCTTTGGGAATAAGCAACAATATGCAAACAATTGCTTCAAATGCGAAGGAAGATCATAGTAGCTTAGTCGTAGAGCTGGAAGAATCTTACTTTCGTTATGTAAATTCCATATTTCACTGTTCAACAACTCCTCCCATTCATCAACATTTGTTTTCGTCCTCAAGACCCTCCCAAGCGTTCTCAAAGCCAACGGCAATCCATCACATTTCTTCACGATACCTTCGCCTTGCAATTGAAGTGTTGGATGCTTGTCAAAATTCTGTTCACCTAGCGCGTTTTGAGCAAACAAAGAAAGAGCAGCTTCATTTGATAAAACCTCAAGACGATAAGTTGGAACAGAGTCCATCACTGATGTAGCCGTGGCATTCCGAGTTGTCACGAGAATTTTACTTCCAGGGGCCCCTACAGCAAAAGGGCGTTGGAGGAGTTCCCACTCATTGTAATTTTCATTCCATACGTCATCTAGAACGATTAGAAACCTTTTCTTTGAAAGTTTTTCTCTTAGGGCCCTTTGAAGCAAATTTAGGTTGGCAAAATTTTGGTCTTCCCCACCTACATCTTGAAAAATAGCCTTGCTAATAGTAAAGACATCAAACTCATCCGAAACACAAACCCATGCCATGAGTTCAAAGTGATCCTCCACTTTCATGTCGTTGTACAAAACTTGGGCAAGAGTTGTTTTCCCTATCCCTCCGAGACCAACTATAGAGACGACGTCGAAGTTTTGATTACAAGATTCATCCTCCAGCAGCTATAAAGACCGAAAAGTCGTTGGTTCTCACTTGTTAGCATGACCGGTACTCTATGTTGCTTATTTAATGGTTCGTATCACATCTGAGTTCGGTTTACGCACTTTTTCCGCTGTTTTTCTGTTTTGGGGCTGTTTTGGACCACACCGTGTGTCACTCGACACACGGTTGTTCGGTTTATTCCTGTTGGGACATGGCAGCAGCTAGATCGACCGAATGGTCCTTAGTTGCGCTTGATAGTTTGCCCCGAGGATCCTTGTTGTTTGTTTGATGATACACGTTACCGTTTAGTCCGTTTGAACATTTTTTAGTGTTTTGTTAACTATTTTGGGGCTGATCTGAAACAGTCCGTGTGTCACTTGACACACGGCTGTTTGGTACTTTTCTGTGGTCCACGGCAGCACCTAGCTTGACCGAAAGGTCGTTGGTGATCACTTGATAAGCTTGCCCGGTGTTCCTTGTTAGTTGTTCGTTAGACCGCTTAGCATATTAGTCCAACTTACGCGCTTTTGCGCCTTATTTTCTATTTTTGGGGTTGTTTTGAATCAGTCCGTGTGTCACTTGACACACGGCTGTTGTGTGCTTATCTGTTCAACACGGAAACCGCAAGGTAAGCCAAAATGGTCTATGGTTCGCTTGGTTTACTTGTGTGCTTCTTGTTCCGTGTTCAAACCCCGTTTTTAGTCAAAATCTTGGATTTGCAACCACATGGCTACAAATTCTGTTTTGGATAAATTACTAAGTTGTGGTTGCGGTCTTGGTATGTCGTGTTTGTTCAAGTCAAGTCTTAGTCCACTTTGGTACCCAAAAGTTACCACATTTTTGGACCTTTGCTGAATTTTAGGTACGTTAGGAATCTTTATAGCTTGAGTCATTTTGGGAACTGATTTCTTATGAGTTGTGATACATCCGACTATCATGTGTGCACAAAAACAAAATGAAACGGAAAGTTGGGACCTTGTTTATGCATAGCCGGTTTTCATAGCCACAATAACCTTGCATTTGCCATTTTTTGATCAAATACCCATCAAATGTCCATCTTTCTTCCAAACTTGATTTTTCATGCACCGAGGACATTGCACCCATCAAGTTTGAGGATGGGAGAATGTCCATTTGGATACTCACTACACCACGAGAAACAAATGCACTTAGACTACCACTCCAATTCAAAGAACATAGTTCTAATGTCTAAGTGCACTAAAGAGTGTCAAAGTGCACCAAACATGCCTCAATATGAGATGCATAGTAGGAAAATTGTACTATGGAGAGATTAAAAGAAAGATGAGGTAAAAAGCTTTGATTTTTTGGAAGATAGGAAGTCGGTTTTCAATTTCTTAGGATGGAATACTTTGTAATGATTTTGGTAAAACACAAGTTTATGAAGGGCTATGGAAATCAAAAGTGCGTGATCTTGGAAACAACTTTACCGGTTCAAAATTAAGAAAAATGCACACTTTGTTAGATTGGTAAACCAACTCATAGTTTTTAGGATTTTGGTAACAAAATTTGAGTCTTTGTTTCGTCTTTTTCTCGTTGTTTGGGGACAAACAACAGTTTAAGTTTGAGGATGTGATAGGTGTTATTATTAACCCCTATCTTGTGTCTTTTCGTTACGATTTTACACCATTTTAGTTGCCCATTTTGTTGTTTTAACGTCATTTAATCCGTGTCCTTGTAAATATTAGTTTCACGTCTAGATCACTTTAATTATGCTTAAATTGCTTTTATTATGGTATTAATTTTCTGCTTGTTTAGATTTTGCAGAAATGGCCCGAGTGCTTCAGCAAATGCTATAGGAGGTCAGTAGCAGTCCCGCAGTACCG
This sequence comes from Centaurea solstitialis, assembly GCA_030169165.1. NCBI lineage: Eukaryota > Viridiplantae > Streptophyta > Magnoliopsida > Asterales > Asteraceae > Centaurea > Centaurea solstitialis. The sequence goes on along the minus strand of CM058045.1, from coordinate 19,909,917 downwards.
AGAGCTGCTGAATTTTGTCTCCTCCTCATTTTGGGCCGAAATTTTGGGCCAATGCTTATGGGCCGATTTCCTGGGCTTGGAGGCCCATTCCTTTTGCTGATTTCTTTTGAAGACTTGGTCCCTAAGCATCTTGTTGGCTATAAATAAGCCTTTGGTTTCATTTTGTAAAGATACACCATGAAGTTTTAAGTTAATGGCTTAAACTTCATTTCCATATTAGTAGTTCTTAGTTTGGATAATAGTTTGAAATATTTTGTAAGTTAGAATATGCTTAGATTCCTACCGGTTTCTTAGCATCATCTCACTTGGTGTTGCGTTTTAGTCTAAATACTACGCTCGCAGTATCTATTAGTTACTTTTTGTTCGCAAGTTACCGGGTATTAGTTTGTTAGTTATTTTCCACATCAAGTCTCAACTCCAAAGATTTCACCGTCACCCGCATTCTCAACGTTACAAATCAGATTTTCAGTTCTTATAAGTTTGAAAGATTTAGCTCTTTATAAAATAATCATTTCATATTTTTAAGGTTATTATTGATTAAAAGTTTGTTGTTTTAACTTACCTGTTCAAAGCTTGCATGAAAAATAATTAGTTTACAATTTTCTCTCGAAATCACTTTTTAAATTAAACTGTTTGCTTTCATCGGAAGTTCGTATTTTACTGTTTAATTATTATCTGTTCCACGTTACTTGGAATTTATTACACCCTGTTTCTCTCGTTGAATTTATTTTCAACGTTGTAGAACGTATTGTGTAATATTTACCAATTCATTTACATTTCTTATTATTGAAATTCCATTTAATATTCAGCATTTCTACTGGTCATCATTCCAGTATTTAATTATTCGCACTTTAAATTCTTGCAATTTTACTGGTCCTATTCCAGTATTTATATTACTGCTCTTTACTGGTCATCTCATCCAGTGATTATATTTCAGTTATTCATTTTACAGCTATTTATCTGTTTTTATTGGAGTTATATACACTCTGTTTCTCTCATTGAAGAGAACGTATTGTGTATTAACTACCAACCTGCTTTATTTTTAGCAATTTACTTTATCGCATCCCTACTGGTCATTATCCAGTGTTTAAATTCCAGTTATTAAATTCCAGCAATTACAGCTTTTTTATTACATATATCACTTAAAATGTCAGTACTCATGACATACCGAGCCATGATAGGCTAATTGCGGTGGCTTGGGATGTGAGGAAATGTTGAGATCACTCTCAGTGTAAAAGAATTATCCTATGCTTTAATTGTTGTACTCTAACTGTTTGTTGCAGGTATTTAGCGTTTCATTGAAGATTGTACCGAATTGACTGACGACCAATTTAGTACATGAAAATGCACTAGCTTTCAGAGTTGGGACTTATGCTAGATATTTTGTAATAAACGTGAGAAAGCTAAAAGTAGCTTTAGTCTCTCGGGACTATACTCATCTGGTAAGATAGGTAACACTGTGTTGTGTTAGGATTCATGAGACTTTAAGTAGACTCATATCGATAACACGTTGACCTTTGTGTACTTCTGGGAGGCCGATCAAACCAGTAGTTGGACCATCATTAAGCATAGGATTATCTCCAGATCACTTGTTGTTTCATCAGATCCTTGCACCCCATGCTCTTTTTCTTACAGATTTTACAAAACACCATTTCAACTCAATTCACTTTAAAATCCTCGAATTCGCCATCTGAAATCATCTTTTACAAACTTGACTTTTTACAAAGAGACTTTTGCACAAAACCTTCCCTGATGATCGATATCTGGTATTCACTTACCATTACTACTTGTTACGAGACGATAGTAGTTCAAGGTGTATACTTGCGCCTGGTTCTATTTTCCGGTTGAATCTCACAGTTCACAGATTATTGCACATACTCCCTATTCACTAAAAGGGGGTAGCATAATCATCTCGTCAAGTTTTTGGCGCCGTTGCCGGGGAAGGTAACTAAAAGTTCCTTTTTGTTTTAAGTAAGGTTTTTAAAAACAGCAAGAGCATGATGAGGAAGATTATAGTGATGAGGAGGAACTCCATCAGGAGCAGGATATCATTCAACTTGCTAACTCTAAAGATGGCGGGATTATGGATTATGCTGTTCCTGTTTTAAGCCAGCTTCATTCAGGAATACTTAAGCCCAAAATCAAAGCCACCCATTTTGCTCTAAAACCTGTAATGTTTTCTATGCTCCAAACCAATGGCCAGTTTGGTGGCACTGCAATTGAAGATCCTCATTTTCACTTAAAATCTTTCATGCAAATATCAGACTCTTTTATTATACCCGGAGTGTCGCCAAGTTCCTTAAGGTTATTCCTTTTTCCATTTTCACTCAAGGATAGAGCAAGAGCCTGGTACGATTCACTCGAACCAGATTCTATAACCTCATGGAGCCAAATGGCGGAAAAGTTTTTGAAAAAGTACTTCCCACCCACCAGAAATGCCAAGTCCCGACTTGACATTTCCACTTTTAAACAATGGGATGACGAGGCAGTTCCTGATGCGTGGGAAAGATACAAAGAACTTTTGAGAAGATGCCCTCATCATGGCATCCCGTACTGCATACAACTAGAAACCTTTTACAATGGTTTAACCCCCACTGCTAAAGGCATGCTAGATGCTACGGCAGGCGGAGCTTTCACTGGAGTTACATATAATGAAGGATTCAAAATCTTAGAGAAGATATCCAACAATAACGGACATTGGGCTGACCCACGGGCAGTCCCGCCAAAAAGAAATACCACTAATGTCCAGGATACAGATGCTTACGCAGCTTTGGCTGAGCAAGTTTCCAATATGGTTGAGATGATGAAGAATCTGTCCAACCCTAGTGGAAGTGAGAGGGCACCTAGAAAACAAGTCCGCTTTGTCACTTGTTGATAACACCAAAATTATACATGTTTTGGTGGTGCTTAATTGGTTGAATTTACCCCGTTTATCACTTGATTCTCACCTAATTACTCACGAATTGGTATGTTTGTTACTTTTGAAGGTATTGGAGAACACGGAGCTAAAAAGTGCGGAAAATAGGCGAAATTGTGCGAAAGTTGGAAAAGTACAAAACAGGAAGTTTTAGCGATCGCGAAGTGAAGGTTTTGGCGCCGCCAAGACTGATATTCGAGAAGGTTCCTGCTTTTTATCAACTTAGCGCCGCGAAGATGAAGTTTAGCGCCGCGAAATTGGCATTTGCACTCTCAAGAAGATTCCAGAATTTGCCAAAAATAGAAGGAGTAGGGTTTTTAAGTGTTTCGCGCCGCGAACGCCTACTTGGCGAACGCGAAACAGCTTCCGGACCTTCTTTTAAATACTGTTCTCAGCCTTCAGTTCCATATGCAATTCTTAGACAGAAAAATACAGTAAAAGGGTCAGTTGTACCAGTTGGTTAGTGGTTTGGAGGGAGAATCAAGTGTGGAGAGAGGAGACGCTGCGCCGATACGGATACTCGATTAATCATCTGTAGCTGTATGGTCGGTAGAATGTCTGTCTTTATCTATACTTATTCTGTTTTCCTAGCTATGAGTAGTGAGTAGTTTTCTATGTAGTACTTATCGTGGTAGATGAACCATGTGGATATGATTTTATGGTTTTAATGATTATTGATTTGTTTTGGTTAATTGAATGTGGTTTTATGATTCCAATTTGATTCCTGCTATTTCGTGTGTTTGAACTCGTTGGTTGGGTTTGCTTTTGGACCAAAAAAGTAGACTCCATTGGGTTAATCAACCTCTCTTGACTTATCCTTCGAGACCTCGGAGAATTAGGTTAAGTGGTTTCTTGGACCAAGAGAAACTAGATTGTAAAGCACCGGTTAGTTGAGATAGGATTGGGTGACTGATATTTAGGTTGTCTGACAATCAGCCTAGGTATTGGGACTAGGAGGACCATTCTAGTTGACAATCATATTATCTGCATGTTAGGGTGTCCCAGACTTAAATCCTTACAATAGCCAAATCAATCATACTTTTATGTAACTTAATTATCCACTTGGGGATTCACTATGCCATGATAAGTGCTACTGTTTTCTTTATTATTGTTAAATCAGTTTTTATTCTGCTTTCTAGTTCTTTAGTTGTTAATCTAGTTTTCAAATCATTTTCTCTAAAACCCCCCATAGCCTTAGATTAATTAAACTAATAGGATTACCAGTCTGTTACTTGACCGTTCCCAGTGGTAGATACGATACCTGGACTTTCCTACGCTATATTGCTATCGATCAGGTACGCTTGCCTGTGAATGTGGTAATAGGTGGTTAGGCATTAGAGGTTAAAACTTGTTACGCTTTTTATAGTTAATATTTACCGCATCACTTGTTCTTACTGTCAGGAGAACCATTCGTTTGATGACTGTCCTGGGAATCCTGAGAGTGTCAACTATGTCAATCACAGCAACCACACACAGACTGGGGCCTTCTCTCCTACTTACAATTCCAAGTGGAGAGATCACCCTAACTTTTCATGGCGTAGTCCCGCACTCAACCCACCAATGCAGAAACCCCATGGCCAGTCCAGTCATCCTATTCAGAACAAAAAGACGAGAGCCAACAAAGTTCGCCCGAGAGCTTTGATTTTTGAGATGGGAGAAGAAGCATCGATGTGGACCGCCAGGAGGGCCGCTCCAACTGTTCCCACGAATCCGATCACGAAGCCGAATCTAAACAAGGAAATCCCGGGGAAGCTCCTTCACATGATCAAGGACCTTACCTTCGACGGGAAAAACGATAGCAATCCTATCGTGCATTTGGAGAACTTCGTGGATATCTGTGATCTGTTCAAAACCGAGGAAGGCCGAGATGATGCGATTCGTCTCCGAGTCTTTCCTCTCACACTCGCCGGAGAAGCTAGAGCTTGGCTGCGTTCGTTAGAGCCAAGCTCGATCACTACTTGGGAAGGACTGCGTTCCAATTTCCTTTCCCGATTTTTTCCACCATCTAAGATCGACAAGTTGAAAGCCGACATCCGATCCTTCCAACAAGATGACGGGGAGACCATATCCGAAGCATGGGAGCGTTTCAAACACCTTCTAAATTCGTGCCCGAGTCACGGATTGACTAAGAGCGAACAAGTCCAAACTTTCTACAGTGGGCTTGCTTACTCTTCACGTGCTACATTAGATTCATCTGTTGGAGGTGTCTTCATGTATAAAACGCCCACGGAAGGTTATAAGCTCCTCGAAGACATGCTCATACACAACATAGATTGGAGGACGGACAAGCGCTTACAAATTCCAAGAATGGCCGGGAAAATCTCAACCGATTTTGATCCATCGGATGAAATAGCTGCTGTGAAAAACCAACAGGTAAAATTTGAACGAAAAATAGATGAACTAATTAAATCTGTTCATGCTTTGCAGGTTGGATGCGAGGAGTGCAAGGGTCCACATTTGACTAAGGATTGTCCGAATCGCCCGATGATGACACCGGAGGAAGTTAATTATCTTAACCGGGGCGATTACCAAGGGAGGTGGAACAACAACCGTAACTTAAATCCACGACCTCCCGGATTCTTTGAGCCAAATCAACCGAACCAACGCACGGAGGGAGAGCCACGCATTTCTATCGAGGACCGACTCATCCAGTTCATGGACGCGCTAAAGAAAATCAATGATGAGGTAGGGTCATATTTGCGTAACCATCAGAGCATAATTCAAAATTTGGAATTGCAGGTTGGACGCATTGCTCAAACATTAACCGAGAAGACCCAAGGAGAACTTCCGACGCAAACCCAAGTCAATCCAAAGGTGGAAAACGCAAAGCCGATGCTCATGATGGCCGGAACGAAGTCAAAGAAGGCGTGGACAGATATTTACAACAAAAAGTACGTGGATAGCGACAGTGAAAGTGAGCCCGACTATGCCACGGATTACGATTCGGAGGGGTTCACAATCTCGTTCGAGCATCTTAAGCTTAATGATTCGGACACATCAAGTGATGACGAGAACGAGGATGAGGATGGAAAGCAAGGTGGATACGCGGAGTTCGTGATACCAAAGAAAGAAAAGAAAGGAAAAGAGAAGGAGAAAGAGAAACCGGATAAGGAAGAGCTCATCTATATCGCACCAATCAAGCATGACCCGGGAAGTTACAGTTTACCTATTTCTTGTTCTAAATACAAAGGTCTTGCTTTAATTGATTCAGGTGCCGCACTTAACATGATGCCTTCTTGTTTTTGTAGGAAAATGGGTATCAAGAAGATCGAGCCGACAGATTATCAATATCGAGGAGTGAACGGGTACATGACCAAACCGTTGGGGATAGCGGAAGCAGTTCCGATTCGAATCGGAAATTTCGTCTACTATACGGACTTTATCATAGCCAACCTCCCGAAGGACACGGAGATCCCTATCATTCTCGGGAGAGCTTTTCTGCATACCGCCCAAGTTAATACGGACATGCGAAATCAAGTTACGAGCATGGGGTATGGAGAAAACCGTTTGTACTTTGATCCCAACGGAGAGCCGGTTAGACATCTCGATGAGCCTTATGAAGATCCTTCTCTTACCTATAAGAAGGTCCCGAACCGCCCACTGCTACCTCATGAACAAATGGGCCGAAAGAAGACGGAGGACTACCCGAATCCGATACAACCAAAGGAGATATCTACCAATCCGGGACCCTCCAAGAAGGAACATCGAAAGAAAAGGGGTTCGTCAGCCCGACGAGCCAAGAAATGAGCCGAAAGCGGGGTCGAGCTGTAGACCCAGTCAAAAATGAAGCGCTTCTCGGGAGGCAACCCGAGCATTTTTCGTTATTTTCAGTTTTAGTGTTTTTCGTGTGAGTTTTTACTAATGTTTTTGTTTTGTATTGCTTAGGTAACCATTCAGAAGGGATAGAAGCCAAAATCGACGAAAACCGACACGAATCGGAATTTTTCAAAAGGTGGAAACAGAAAGATTTCGCGAACGCCAAACCTTTAGTTTGGCGACGCGAAGTCTGTCCAGACCAACATCAGGTAAAATTTTTGAACTTGGCGACGCGAAGTGGTATGTTTGGCGACGCGAGAATCGATTTTACAATTTTGAATTCTTGGAAACCGCCTCTTCGCGACGCGAAGCCTTAGGCTTAGCGACGCGAAGTCGGCCCTGACGGTTTTTAAACCCTCATTTTTCACTTTTTCAAAACACAAAAACCTAATTTCTCTCTCGGCGCCGCGAAATCCTCTCACGTCCTTGCCATGTTCGAAAATCTTAGGCTTCAATTTCATCCACAATGGCACAAAAGGTATGTTTCCTAACTTGATTTCGTTGGTTAAGCTCGATTTGGTGTAGTGAATTCATGATTTGGGGCAACAATGGTGGTTCTAGGTTTTCATAGATTCTATCTTGAATTGAAACCCCATTGTGTAATTAATTGTTGATTTGGATTGCATGCTATGATTTTTGATGGAAAAATAGTTTTGGCATGTGTTTTGCTTGTTGAATCTAGCTTGTTGGACCTTCAATGGTGAATTGTATGGAATTGGAATTGTTCTAGAGTGCACCATTGATGGTTAGAATTCTTGATTGATGCATACTTCGTTCTTAGAGTGCAATTTCATTATAGCATGCTAGTTAATGGGTTATTGAATTTAGTTGGATTGTGCTTGAATGCTAAGTGTGGGGATTTTGCACCCAAAATCCCCATCTTTTGATTTTACTAGATTGTGTTAGTGGAACCTTGGCTAAAAGCTCAAGTGTGGGGATGTTACACATCCCCATTCATTTTGAATCGCAATACATGTATCGTTTAGCTTGAATTGTTAGCCTTGGAATTTTGTCTCATTGGTTTGAATGATATGAACTTTGTCTTGATCATATTGGATACACTTGGACTAAGACATTGTTTGTTTGGATTTTGTAGAGACAAAGAACTCGTTCGTCAACCTCATCGGTCCCTAATTTTCGTGCGCCGGGTGGAGGTCACGTCTTCACCTATTTTGGGAACGATCCAACGTTGAATGATCAAAGGCGTGAGCATTACCGAAAGATTGTCGACCGACTCGCGTCCCGTCAAATCCTGGTCCCGAGGAGAGTAGATTGGGATCTTCTCCAAGTTATGGGCATGAGAAATGAGATCCGAGCCAAATTGGAGAAGCATGCGTACGATGAGGAAGGCTCCGAGTACTTTATTTGCCATGCTTGGGAGCGCATCTTTGATTTTGCCGAGACCCTTTACCGAGAGCTCATTCTGGAGTTCGTGGCTACATTTCGGTTTGAGGAAGAGAAAGCCCTTGATGAGTTTTACCAGCCGTGCATGAGTTTTCGACTCGGTGGTGTTTGGCATTCGATCTCTTTGGTCGACTTGGCGGTGGCTTTGGGGATATATACCCAAGCCGAGGTGGAGGCTCCTGGATTCGTGGAGTACATGTTCGCCAGCGGAAAGAGGCCGGACGACTTCGATCCCAGTTTATCTTGGGCAGTTCTCGGAAGCGGCAACTATGGTGGCAATCTCAAGGTCAAAAGCCTTCTCTCTTCTTCGGACCGACTCTATCATCGGATGCTTGTTAATGCGGTCAATGCACATTCCTCGAGTGAGGAGAAGATCTCGACCTATGATCTTTGGATTCTCGAGCAACTCACCACGGATGACAAATACCCGAACGCTCCCTATATCGTCGCCATGCAACTCATGAAGGGAGGCGGTTATCGCGAGGGTAGCCGGATGGTCAGTGGCCAATATGTCACCCGTTTGGCTAGGCATTACGGGGTTCTAACCGATGATGCTATTGCCTCGATGACGAGCCTCGGGGAGATGGGTTTGATCGACATGGAGCAACTCCGAGGAATGGGGGCAGCTGCGGTAGATCACTTGGTTGGCGGAGATCAGTTCACGTGGATCCCTTATCCACAAACACACGAGCCAAGAAGGAGGACGAGGAGTACCCAAGAAACCGGTGAAGCGAGCGGGGCGAACGAGGACGAACAACCGACGGATGAAGCGGGGCACTCGGGTTATGAAGACCTGAGTAATCGTTTATCGGAGATGCAGCTTACTTATGGCCGACATCATCAGCATATGGAGTATAACACCACGGAGGCTCTCCACCAAGCCAACTGGCAAAGTGGATTGATGAACCGAATGGCCTCCCAATTTGGTGTTGCACCTGCGACTCCTTTTGCTGCATCGCAGTTTTGGCCATTCTCCGACGATGCACCGCCCGGTTATCCCACTTTCGAGGATTGGCGTAACCAACCTCGAGGCCCCTATTGATCTCTCTTTTATCTCTCTATTCGATATGGTTGTCTAAACAATTTTATTTTTGTTTGTGTTTGTGTTTGCTACTATTTTTTTATTTTTATTTTTTGTTTGGATTTTTAGGATTTTATTTTTCTTTTTGTTTTTTTTTGTTTTAGATACAGCTGTTTATGATTCTGCATCGGGTACGATTTCCGGAATAATCTCTCTCAGATCAGAACAAGTCAAATAACCCGGGAAGTTTCTCTTTTTCCCAATTACTCCTTAATTGTTTTAACTGTTGCATTGAGGACACTGCAAATTTTAAGTGTGGGGAGGGGGTTATGTTGACTTGTCTGCTTGCTTATTGGGTACACTTTATGCTTGTGATTGTCGTTTTTCAAAATTTTGAAAGCTTTGAAGTTTGACCCCAATTTTTTTCAAAATCTGAGATTGTTTTTGAGACTGAGTTGCTTGTTTAGGAGGACATGAGATGAGACTGTTTGAGTAGGAGAATACCTTGGAATACCGATTACCATGAGTGCCTCACCCGATTCCTTTGAGAGATTGAGCCTAATTAATTCATTTGTGTGAGGAATACCGACTTTGACCCAAGGTAGAACTTGTCACTAGAATTCTTGTCGAGACCACATAAGAGAAGTATTTATCACCATTGCACTGATAGAGGCCTTCGTTTCTAACCCTTTTAGCCTTCGTTAGATAACCTCATCATAGGGTTATTTAATTTGCCTAGCCAATTTCTGAAAAGGTGTTCACTTATAACACTTTCACCCTTGAAACCATTTTTTGAGCCTTAGCCTTTCGTTTCTTTACCCAATTCACCATATACCCTTGAGCCTAATTGTTTTATCTATCTTTTGGCCGTAACTTAAATTTGATACTTGAGATGTTTGATCCAGTTTTTCAAAAATCTGATAGTTTTTATGGGATTGATAAGAGCATGAGAGAAGAGCCAAAAGCAACATAGTTGCTGCTCTGAAAAGAGAAAAGAAAGAAAAAAGAAAAGATGAGACTCAAAGAAAAGAAAAGAAAATATCAAAAGAGTCGAGAGAAAAAAAAAAGTGAGCTTAAAAGTGTGAAAAAGAATTTGTGCCACAAATAAGCCATAGGCTTAGGCCGATTCTAAAAGAAAAAAAAAAGAGAGAGAGATATGCTCATCCCGATAGTTTCACTGTTTGAGAATCAGATTTTGTGCTTTACTGTTTGGATCATTACAAATTGAGTTTTCAAGTTTTTGTTGCAATATCCTTAGCCACTCATATATCCTTTATCCTACCCTTAACCTTAGCCTAACATTACAACCCCTAAGTCCTCTTGACGGTTGACAACTTCTCAGTGGTGGAGATTAGATTCAGTGCCAAGCTTATGCATGAGGGAATTGGTCGAGTATTGGTGAGATCACTTTTTACACTTTTACCCCCGAGAGATACACTTCAGATTATTATTCATACTATGTGAGGGTAAAAGGTCCACCTTGGTATTCGATTGCTTGATATGTCTTGTCTTTGTGTCTGACTATGTGAGTATTCTTTGTCTTCTTGGATGATCTTGGGTGGAGATAATTTTGGTGTCATCTTTCTTATCTTTCAGTCTTTTGATTGAGGACAATCAAAGCTTAAGTGTGGGGATTTTGATAACACCAAAATTATACATGTTTTGGTGGTGCTTAATTGGTTGAATTTACCCCGTTTATCACTTGATTCTCACCTAATTACTCACGAATTGGTATGTTTGTTACTTTTGAAGGTATTGGAGAACACGGAGCTAAAAAGTGCGGAAAATAGGCGAAATTGTGCGAAAGTTGGAAAAGTACAAAACAGGAAGTTTTAGCGATCGCGAAGTGAAGGTTTTGGCGCCGCCAAGACTGATATTCGAGAAGGTTCCTGCTTTTTATCAACTTAGCGCCGCGAAGATGAAGTTTAGCGCCGCGAAATTGGCATTTGCACTCTCAAGAAGATTCCAGAATTTGCCAAAAATAGAAGGAGTAGGGTTTTTAAGTGTTTCGCGCCGCGAACGCCTACTTGGCGAACGCGAAACAGCTTCCGGACCTTCTTTTAAATACTGTTCTCAGCCTTCAGTTCCATATGCAATTCTTAGACAGAAAAATACAGTAAAAGGGTCAGTTGTACCAGTTGGTTAGTGGTTTGGAGGGAGAATCAAGTGTGGAGAGAGGAGACGCTGCGCCGATACGGATACTCGATTAATCATCTGTAGCTGTATGGTCGGTAGAATGTCTGTCTTTATCTATACTTATTCTGTTTTCCTAGCTATGAGTAGTGAGTAGTTTTCTATGTAGTACTTATCGTGGTAGATGAACCATGTGGATATGATTTTATGGTTTTAATGATTATTGATTTGTTTTGGTTAATTGAATGTGGTTTTATGATTCCAATTTGATTCCTGCTATTTCGTGTGTTTGAACTCGTTGGTTGGGTTTGCTTTTGGACCAAAAAAGTAGACTCCATTGGGTTAATCAACCTCTCTTGACTTATCCTTCGAGACCTCGGAGAATTAGGTTAAGTGGTTTCTTGGACCAAGAGAAACTAGATTGTAAAGCACCGGTTAGTTGAGATAGGATTGGGTGACTGATATTTAGGTTGTCTGACAATCAGCCTAGGTATTGGGACTAGGAGGACCATTCTAGTTGACAATCATATTATCTGCATGTTAGGGTGTCCCAGACTTAAATCCTTACAATAGCCAAATCAATCATACTTTTATGTAACTTAATTATCCACTTGGGGATTCACTATGCCATGATAAGTGCTACTGTTTTCTTTATTATTGTTAAATCAGTTTTTATTCTGCTTTCTAGTTCTTTAGTTGTTAATCTAGTTTTCAAATCATTTTCTCGAAAACCCCCCCATAGCCTTAGATTAATTAAACTAATAGGATTACCAGTCTGTTACTTGACCGTTCCCAGTGGTAGATACGATACCTGGACTTTCCTACGCTATATTGCTATCGATCAGGTACGCTTGCCTGTGAATGTGGTAATAGGTGGTTAGGCATTAGAGGTTAAAACTTGTTACGCTTTTTATAGTTAATATTTACCGCATCACTTGTTCTTACTGTCAGGAGAACCATTCGTTTGATGACTGTCCTGGGAATCCTGAGAGTGTCAACTATGTCAATCACAGCAACCACACACAGACTGGGGCCTTCTCTCCTACTTACAATTCCATGTGGAGAGATCACCCTAACTTTTCATGGCGTAGTCCCGCACTCAACCCACCAATGCAGAAACCCCATGGCCAGACCAGTCATCCTATTCAGAACAACAACCACCCTCAACAACAAAGGCATGTTCATTTTCAAAACCAAAACCATCAGTCATCTTCGTATCAGCCTAGGCAAAACAACCAACACAACCAACACAACCAAAATGATGCCCCTCCTACCTTGGAGGCAATGCTGAAAGGCTTTATGGCCCAAACCCAGGCATCAATAAAGAATCTAGAAAACCAGGTTGGCCAGATAGCCCAGGAGATCAAGAAAAGACCCGATGGGACTTTGCCGAGTGATACTGAGACCCCTCAGAGACCAGGAAAGGAACAAGTCCAAGTTATAACATTGAGAAGTGGTAAAACCTTAATAGAAAACAATTAGGTAAAGTCACACACACCACCTGAGAAAAAAGAGAAAGAATTAGAAAATACAAAAACAGAGCCTGAGAAGAAAAAGGTAGAACCCAAAAAGACCTTTCCATCATCAACTTCTACTGATATTTCACAGCTAGCTAGAGGTAACACACCTCTAAACCATGCCCCACTTCATGAAAAATCAGACCTTCCACTGTTATTCCCAGATGAACCCAAAAAGATACAAAAGAGAGATAGATCCCCTATAAGAGATGAATCACAATCAGCCAGCAGACCAAAAATTCATCATGCACCAAACAGATTAGAGACCATCCTTGAGGAGGAACCTGTTTTGCAGCAGGTAGTAGATTATGAAAGCCTACCCAGTCCACCATCAATCCCAGTGCCTGCACCTGAAAGGACTACTGCTTCTTCTCTAGTCGGTCGTTATATTCCTTATCCCGAAAGGTTAAGGAATCAAAATGAAGAACTCCAGTTTAAAAAGTTTTTAGATGTTTTCAAACAACTTCACATAAACATACCTTTGGTTGAGGCTATTGAGCAAATGCCAAGGTATGCCAAGTTTCTTAAAGACATTTTAAACAAAAAGAAGAAACTGACTGAATATGAAACAGTAGCTCTGACTAAGGAGTGTAGTGCCTTACTAACCAACAAAATCCCACCAAAGATGAAAGATCCGGGATGTTTCACCATACCTTGCTGTATAGGTGGAAAGAATGTAGGAAAAGCCTTGTGTGACCTAGGTGCTAGTATTAACCTGATGCCTTTATCTATTTTCAAATCTTTAGGCATAGGTGAAGCTAGACCTACCACGGTGACTCTATCTTTAGCTGACAAGACCATAGCCTACCCTGAAGGAAAAATTGAGGATGTCTTGGTCCAAGTTGATAAGTTCATCTTCCCAGCTGACTTTATCATCTTAGACTTTGAGGCTGACAATGAAGTTCCTCTCCTTCTAGGTAGACCCTTTTTAGCAACTGGAAGAACCTTGATTGATGTCCAGAAAGGAGAGTTGACCATGAGAGTCCACGACCAAGAGGTAACCTTTAATGTATTCAATTCTCTCAAGTACCCTGATGACAGAGAGGATTGTTCTACTTTAAGTGTGATTGAAACCTGGTGTGAGAATGGATGTAGAAGAGGAATGTTGGGAATAGAAGAATCTGATAATGAGAGTGATGAGGAGGACTGTGAGGAGATAGTGATGCCTAAGGAAGTTCTTGCCTTTGAGACCTTAGGAGCTGAAGATAGGAAGACCCTTGTTCCATCCTTAGATGTTGCCCCCGACCTGGAACTGAAACAACTTCCCTCTCATCTGAAGTATGCCTTTTTAGGAGACTCAGGGAAGTTACCAGTCATAATTTCATCATCATTAGAATCTGATCAGGAAGAGAAGTTGGTGCAAATGCTGAAACAACACAAAATGGCCATTGCATGGACCATTGCTGACATCAAGGGCATAAGCCCTACCATTTGTCAACACAAAATTATTCTTGAAAACAAAAATTTCACCTCAGTTGAGCCTCAACGGAGACTCAATCCTGTGATGAAAGAAGTAGTTAAAAAGGAGATTTTAAAATGGCTTGACGCTGGAATCATCTATCCGATTGCTAGTAGCACTTGCGTCAGTCCAGTGCAATGTGTACCCAAGAAGGGTGGAGTCACTGTGGTTCCAAATGAGAAAAATGAACTCATACCTACCAGAGTAGTTTCAGGGTGGAGGATATGCATGGATTATAGGAGACTTAACAAAGTCACTCAAAAAGACCATTTTCCTTTACCTTTTATAGATCAGATGTTAGACAGACTGGCAGGAAAAGAGTTTTATTGTTTCTTAGATGGCTACTCCGGTTACAATCAGATAGCCATTGCACCGGATGATCAGGAAAAGACCACTTTCACATGTCCCTATGGAACCTTTGCATTTAGAAGGATGCCCTTTGGATTATGTAATGCCCCTGCCACTTTCCAGAGATGTATGATGTCCATTTTTTCTGATATGCTAGAAACCTCCATGGAAATCTTCATGGATGACTTTTCTGTATATGGGACGTCATATGACGAATGTTTGAAAAATCTTGAAAAATGTTTGGAAAGGTGTGAAAAGACTGATTTAGTCTTAAACTGGGAAAAATGCCACTTCATGGTTGAAGAGGGCATAGTTTTGGGACATCTCATATCCCGAAGAGGCATTGAGGTTGATAAAGCTAAATTGGAAGTAATTGCTAAATTGCCTGAACCAACCACTGTAAAAGGAATCAGAAGTTTCCTAGGGCATGCAGGATTCTATAGGAGATTCATAAAAGACTTTTCAAAAATCTCAAAACCCTTGTGTATATTACTCCAGCATGACCAAGCTTTCGATTTTAACGAAGAATGTAAAAAGTCTTTCAAAACTCTGAAGGAAGCTTTGGCCACTGCTCCCATTGTAATTGCACCTGACTGGACAAGCCCTTTTGAAATTATGTGTGATGCCAGTGATTGGGCAGTTGGTGCTGTTTTAGGCCAAAAGAAGGGAAAGATTTTTCACTCAATACATTATGCTAGTAAGACACTCAATGATGCCCAAATCAATTACACCACTACTGAAAAGGAATTATTAGCTGTGGTTTTTGCTTTTGAAAAATTTAGAGCATATTTAATGGGCGCCAAGGTAATTGTTCATACCGATCATGCAGCCATCAAGTATCTCATTTCTAAAAAAGATGCAAAACCTAGGCTAATAAGGTGGGTCTTGTTACTTCAAGAGTTTGATTTGGAGATCATTGATAGGAAAGGAGTGAACAACCAAGTGGCTGATCACTTGTCCAGGTTAGAAAAGCCAGAAAAAGCTGAACAAGGGAGTGAAATCTGTGAAGTATTCCCAGACGAGAGGATATTAGCTGTGAACCATTTTTCTGTACCATGGTTTGCAGACATTGTAAATTACCTAGCTTGTGAGATTATTCCTAAGGAATTTAACAAATACCAAAGGAAGAAGCTCATTTTTGATTGTAAGAAGTATTTGTGGGACGATCCTTATTTGTTTAAAATTTGTGCAGATCAAATAATCAGAAGATGCATTCCAAAGGAAGAGGTGACATCAATCATACATCACTGCCACTCAGGACCTTGTGGAGGTCATTTTGGAGGACAGAGGACAGCATCCAAGATTTTACAATCTGGATTTTATTGGCCCACATTGCATAAGGATTGTCATGATTTCGTAAAAAGATGCGATGAATGTCAGAGGAGTGGAAACATTTCTCGGAGGAATGAAATGCCCCTCAATGGGATTCTAGAAATAGAACTCTTTGATGTGTGGGGCATTGACTTCATGGGACCATTTCCCAACTCCAACAACTGCACTTACATATTAGTGGCTGTTGATTATGTGTCAAAATGGGTGGAAGCTATGGCTTGCCACTCTAACGATGCTAAGACTGTTGTCAAATTCCTACACAAGCACATATTCACCAGATTTGGTACACCACGTGCCTTGATCAGTGACGAAGGCACACATTTCATTAACAACCTGCTCGAGGAATTGTTGAGTAAATACAACATTCAGCACAGGGTGGCCACTGCTTACCACCCTCAAACCAATGGTTTGGCTGAACTGTCAAATAGGGAAATAAAAGGCATCTTGGCCAAAGTAGTCAAACCACACCGAAAGGATTGGGCATCCAAACTGGATGATTCCCTGTGGGCCTACCGGACTGCTTACAAAACCCCTATAGGAATGTCCCCGTTTAGGTTGGTTTTTGGAAAAGCCTGTCATCTGCCTGTTGAGTTAGAGCACAAGGCCTATTGGGCCATCAAGGAACTCAACATGAGTCTGGATGAAGCGGGTAAAAAGCGGATTTTTCAGTTGAGTGAGATGGAAGAACATAGGAATGCCTCCTATGAGAATGCCAAGTTGTATAAAGAAAACACCAAAAAATGGCATGATAAGAAAATTCTTCCAAAAGAGTTTACCGAAGGCCAGAAAGTTTTATTGTTTAATTCTAGGTTGAAACTGTTTCCTGGAAAATTAAACTCTAGATGGACTGGGCCTTTCACAATTGCAAAAGTGTATCCTTACGGTGTAGTGGACCTAATTGACCCGGAGAGGGGTACCACTTTCAAGGTAAACGGACAACGGGTAAAGCTATTTCTGGAACCAACTGAAAACCCTCAACAACCTGACATGGTTGTTGAGTCCGATGATAACCAAATCTGAGTCTCGGGTCCAAAAGCCCACAAATTTATGTACATAATTTTTTTTTTGTTTTCTCGTTTTATCTCAGTAATTTTTAGTAATCCTAATTTATTAATTATAGCTAATTAAAATTATGATCTTTCACAAAATAAAGAAAACACAAAAACATCTAGTTCAAGTTTCGCATTTTTCTTTGTGTGCTCATATTTCATTAGCTCGTAATTAGTAAAATTAGGATCTTGTCGTTAAAATAAAAACACAAAAATAAGCTAATCTTTATATAAGTTTTATACTTTTTAAACAAGTATTAGAAGTAATTGCTTTTTATCGTCTTGTAATATATAATATAGCTAGTGGGCAGAAATATAGAGATGGCAGAATACCGATAAAAACAATCCATATGGCCCAAATTTTAGTTTAAACTAATATATCTTAATTTTTTTTTCCTATTTGCAGATGACATCAGCCTACGAAATTTCAAACAGGCTACCCTTCTGCATGCTTTCTTTCTCGTCGCCGGTTTTATCAGAAGAAGAAAAGAGGAGATAAAAGAAAAAAAAAAGCATAAAAAAAATGGGAGGAGAAGGTAAATCAATCACTTAAAAAATTAGTCTGACAACCATCTGTTTTCTTTTTCCTCCTTCCCAAAGAAAATCAGCCTCCTCCTCTTTATGGTCGCCGGAAAACAGACCACGCACCAAATCAGAAGCCACCCTTATCCCTTCTCTTCTCTGTCGCCGGAAAACAAACAGACCACGCCACCATCACCGCCGAATTCAGAACCGCCCCCCTCACCTCTCTTATCTCCAACTTGCTCACCAAGTTAAATCACCCTTTTTAACCTCCATCCTCCCTAGAATCTGATTCAAACCATCTAAACCCTAAGAAGTTCGGTAGAGATGTCTTCAAGGAAATCGAGAGAGAAACCAACCCTCGAGAACTCCGACGAACAATCTGATCCATCTCAGCCACTTCCCACCCGCCGTGTACCCTTCGGTACACCATCACCACCGCCGACGGACACCTCACAACCACCACCCGCCGCCGCTGCTTTGCTGACTCAACCACAACCGCAGGCGACCACACAACCGCCGCCCACCTCACAACCACAAGCCACCACCATCTCGAGCCCTAGCCGACGAAAACGACCGGCCACTCACAACCCGGTACCCCCACAGCAGCGAAGACTCACGAGGAACAGTCAGAAACTACAAACGAAACCAATGACGGAATCCGAAGGTTCGGCCATCTCGTTATCAGACACATCCGATTCGGGTCATGTTGCTACTACCGGAGCAACCGCAACTTCTACGACATTAGATGCACTCGCACACGCCGCGTACGGAGCCGAGCGAACTCGACTTCCGGTTTTTCGCATATCAGGTATATCGACATCCACCATAACGGTAACCCGAAAAACCTCACCATCGACTTCCAAAGCGGGTCCGGCTTCATCAAGCCAACCCCTTACAAGTGAGGAATTGGCCACGGCCGATGTCCTTGGCGTCTCGAAAAAGAGTATCACGTTGGGAAGTGTCCCGTCTCGGTTTGCCGAGATTTTCGGTCCGGAGAGAGCGTCGAGGGAAAACACATCGCGTATAAATGAGAACCTCAAGGCATCTCATGGGTTTAACTTGAACAATCTACCCGATACCCGCCCCGAAAACCAACCCCATAACCCATTTATAAAACCCGATATCCCACGGATTGAAATCCGTTTACCCGAACCCTCACCCAAAGCCGTGTTTACTCAAGCCCAAACACCCCCCACGATCGGCCCACAAAATCAGCCCATACACATACCACCTCAACCCAACACAACCACAAATGCCACAAACACACAGAGAACCGATTTAGAACCCCTAGATTCTGAGTTTTGTGATGCACTTGATGAGCTTGATGCACTTTTGGGTACCGACACACGACCACCGAAAAAACGATCTCAACCGATGCCAAAGAAAGATAAAGCTGTGAATCCGGGAGCGGATAAACCACCGGCACAACAACCACCATTCCGAAGGTTCACACGGTCCGAGAAAGCGAAGGGAATCTCTGGTCCGGAGGTCGAACCCGAACCGGTAATTCGAAAACCGGGTGGGGTAAGAATCCGAGACCTTGACGATATCCGAGATGAGCCACTCACGCGCACGGATCAGACCCGGACAGCCGCGGATAAGACCCGGACAGCCACGGATAAGACCCGGACAGCCCCGGATCAGACCCGGACAGCCGCAGATCAGACCCGGACAGCCGTTAATCAAAGGGTTACGCGAAGATCGTCGGCCGCGTCCAAAAATATGACGAATGCGAGCATGGATTCCATGAAGGCTATGTTTGAGGAGATTGTGACGGCCCACTTTACCGAGATGATAAAACCGCTTAAGGAGAAAAACCGGAAAAGAAAGAAGGTGATAGAGGAACTCAAGAAAAAGGTGAAGAGCCTAAAGAAGGAGAAAAAGAGAAAGGAGCGAGCGGAAAAGCTAAGAGCCGAGGTGGAAAAAGCCTACGAGATGGGAAGATCCGGAAAGCCGTTGACTGATCCGGCCGTTTCCAAAGTGGTGGTGGATAGCTCGTCATCATCACCTACTCTATCCGAGTAGGCCAGGTTCACATCTCTAACACCCTTTTTAATTTCGGTTTGTACATAGCTTGCTTTATTTCGGTAATTTAGGTTATATAGTTGGTTATACATGCCTTGTACAAATTTCTTTGGGATATTTTGCTGTTTTGAAACACCTTTCGCACACACGGTTCCACCAAAAATTGGGCAACCCCGTTATGCCAATATCTACAGATTCGGGCTTTGAAAAACAAGCACCACGGCTTGTTTTCAGCCCATTTTGCTGCACTCAAAACAGGGACAGCCCTTTTGTTGTCTTATACGTGTCAAAGTCGCGGTGCACCACACATAGAGGCATTCCCTCTCTCGGTTGTTGATAGATAGGCGAAACGTGTATTCTTTCGATGAGTTTCCATGCATCAAAGTATATACGGTTTAACTTGCGATACAAGAGGCAATCCCTCTCTTTAGTTCATCTCGGTTCTATCGAAAATTGTTTAAAGATGGTAAACTGTGCATTCATTTGCTGTTTGTTGGGTTCGTTTTCTCGATTTTTCGTATATTTCCTTTATTTTGGGGCTGTTAGAACCAAACCGTGTGTCAATCGACACACGGCTGTTTGGTGTGTTCGTATGGGTCGTCGGCAGCAGCTATAAAGACCGAAAAGTCGTTGGTTCTCACTTGTTAGCATGACCGGTACTCTATGTTGCTTATTTAATGGTTCGTATCACATCTGAGTTCGGTTTACGCACTTTTTCCGCTGTTTTTCTGTTTTGGGGCTGTTTTGGACCACACCGTGTGTCACTCGACACACGGTTGTTCGGTTTATTCCTGTTGGGACATGGCAGCAGCTAGATCGACCGAATGGTCCTTAGTTGCGCTTGATAGTTTGCCCCGAGGATCCTTGTTGTTTGTTTGATGATACACGTTACCGTTTAGTCCGTTTGAACATTTTTTAGTGTTTTGTTAACTATTTTGGGGCTGATCTGAAACAGTCCGTGTGTCACTTGACACACGGCTGTTTGGTACTTTTCTGTGGTCCACGGCAGCACCTAGCTTGACCGAAAGGTCGTTGGTGATCACTTGATAAGCTTGCCCGGTGTTCCTTGTTAGTTGTTCGTTAGACCGCTTAGCATATTAGTCCAACTTACGCGCTTTTGCGCCTTATTTTCTATTTTTGGGGCTGTTTTGAATCAGTCCGTGTGTCACTTGACACACGGCTGTTGTGTGCTTATCTGTTCAACACGGAAACCGCAAGGTAAGCCAAAATGGTCTATGGTTCGCTTGGTTTACTTGTGTGCTTCTTGTTCCGTGTTCAAACCCCGTTTTTAGTCAAAATCTTGGATTTGCAACCACATGGCTACAAATTCTGTTTTGGATAAATTACTAAGTTGTGGTTGCGGTCTTGGTATGTCGTGTTTGTTCAAGTCAAGTCTTAGTCCACTTTGGTACCCAAAAGTTACCACATTTTTGGACCTTTGTTGAATTTTAGGTACGTTAGGAATCTTTATAGCTTGAGTCATTTTGGGAACTGATTTCTTATGAGTTGTGATACATCCGACTATCATGTGTGCACAAAAACAAAATGAAACGGAAAGTTGGGACCTTGTTTATGCATAGCCGGTTTTCATAGCCACAATAACCTTGCATTTGCCATTTTTTGATCAAATACCCATCAAATGTCCATCTTTCTTCCAAACTTGATTTTTCATGCACCGAGGACATTGCACCCATCAAGTTTGAGGATGGGAGAATGTCCATTTGGATACTCACTACACCACGAGAAACAAATGCACTTAGACTACCACTCCAATTCAAAGAACATAGTTCTAATGTCTAAGTGCACTAAAGAGTGTCAAAGTGCACCAAACATACCTCAATATGAGATGCATAGTAGGAAAATTGTACTATGGAGAGATTAAAAGAAAGATGAGGTAAAAAGCTTTGATTTTTTGGAAGATAGGAAGTCGGTTTTCAATTTCTTAGGATGGAATACTTTGTAATGATTTTGGTAAAACACAAGTTTATGAAGGGCTATGGAAATCAAAAGTGCGTGATCTTGGAAACAACTTTACCGGTTCAAAATTAAGAAAAATGCACACTTTGTTAGATTGGTAAACCAACTCATAGTTTTTAGGATTTTGGTAACAAAATTTGAGTCTTTGTTTCGTCTTTTTCTCGTTGTTTGGGGACAAACAACAGTTTAAGTTTGAGGATGTGATAGGTGTTATTATTAACCCCTATCTTGTGTCTTTTCGTTACGATTTTACACCATTTTAGTTGCCCATTTTGTTGTTTTAACGTCATTTAATCCGTGTCCTTGTAAATATTAGTTTCACGTCTAGATCACTTTAATTATGCTTAAATTGCTTTTATTATGGTATTAATTTTCTGCTTGTTTAGATTTTGCAGAAATGGCCCGAGTGCTTCAGCAGATGCTATAGGAGGTCAGTAGCAGTCCCGCAGTACCGAGAGCTGCTGAATTTTGTCTCCTCCTCATTTTGGGCCGAAATTTTGGGCCAATGCTTATGGGCCGATTTCCTGGGCTTGGAGGCCCATTCCTTTTGCTGATTTCTTTTGAAGACTTGGTCCCTAAGCATCTTGTTGGCTATAAATAAGCCTTTGGTTTCATTTTGTAAAGATACACCATGAAGTTTTAAGTTAATGGCTTAAACTTCATTTCCATATTAGTAGTTCTTAGTTTGGATAATAGTTTGAAATATTTTGTAAGTTAGAATATGCTTAGATTCCTACCGGTTTCTTAGCATCATCTCACTTGGTGTTGCGTTTTAGTCTAAATATTACGCTCGCAGTATCTATTAGTTACTTTTTGTTCGCAAGTTACCGGGTATTAGTTTGTTAGTTATTTTCCACATTAGTCTCAACTCTCGCAATTTGTCAAGTGTTCGTCACAAAGGTTCGATTTTTATAACTCCAAAGATTTCACCGTCACCCGCATTCTCAACGTTACAAATCAGATTTTCAGTTCTTATAAGTTTGAAAGATTTAGCTCTTTATAAAATAATCATTTCATATTTTTAAGGTTATTATTGATTAAAAGTTTGTTGTTTTAACTTACCTGTTCAAAGCTTGCATGAAAAATAATTAGTTTACAATTTTCTCTCGAAATCACTTTTTAAATTAAACTGTTTGCTTTCATCGGAAGTTCGTATTTTACTGTTTAATTATTATCTGTTCCACGTTACTTGGAATTTATTACACCCTGTTTCTCTCGTTGAATTTATTTTCAACGTTGTAGAACGTATTGTGTAATATTTACCAATTCATTTACATTTCTTATTATTGAATTTCCATTTAATATTCAGCATTTCTACTGGTCATCATTCCAGTATTTAATTATTCGCACTTTAAATTCTTGCAATTTTACTGGTCCTATTCCAGTATTTATATTACTGCTCTTTACTGGTCATCTCATCCAGTGATTATATTTCAGTTATTCATTTTACAGCTATTTATCTGTTTTTATTGGAGTTATATACACTCTGTTTCTCTCATTGAAGAGAACGTATTGTGTATTAACTACCAACCTGCTTTATTTTTAGCAATTTACTTTATCGCATCCCTACTGGTCATTATCCAGTGTTTAAATTCCAGTTATTAAATTCCAGCAATTACAGCTTTTTTATTACATATATCACTTAAAATGTCAGTACTCATGACATACCGAGCCATGATAGGCTAATTGCCGTGGCTTGGGATGTGAGGAAATGTTGAGATCACTCTCAGTGTAAAAGAATTATCCTATGCTTTAATTGTTGTACTCTAACTGTTTGTTGCAGGTATTTAGCGTTTCATTGAAGATTGTACCGAATTGACTGACGACCAATTTAGTACATGAAAATGCACTAGCTTTCAGAGTTGGGACTTATGCTAGATATTTTGTAATAAACGTGAGAAAGCTAAAAGTAGCTTTAGTCTCTCGGGACTATACTCATCTGGTAAGATAGGTAACACTGTGTTGTGTTAGGATTCATGAGACTTTAAGTAGACTCATATCGATAACACGTTGACCTTTGTGTACTTCTGGGAGGCCGATCAAACCAGTAGTTGGACCATCATTAAGCATAGGATTATCTCCAGATCACTTGTTGTTTCATCAGATCCTTGCACCCCATGCTCTTTTTCTTACAGATTTTACAAAACACCATTTCAACTCAATTCACTTTAAAATCCTCGAATTCGCCATCTGAAATCATCTTTTACAAACTTGACTTTTTACAAAGAGACTTTTGCACAAAACCTTCCCTGAGGATCGATATCTGGTATTCACTTACCATTACTACTTGTTACGAGACGATAGTAGTTCAAGGTGTATACTTGCGCCTGGTTCTATTTTCCGGTTGAATCTCACAGTTCACAGATTATTGCACATACTCCCTATTCGCTAAAAGGGGGTAGCATAATCATCTCGTCACCCACCCACCGCTTGTAAAATAGCCTTGCTGATGGTAAATACATCAAACTCATCAGAAACACAAACCCATGCCTTAAGCTCAAAGTAATCCTCCACTTTTTTATTATTGTACAAAGCTTGGGCAAGAGTCGTTTTTCCTATCCCTCCGAGACCAACTATAGAGACAACACTAAAGTTTCGATTGCTGGATTCATTTTCCAACAACTTGGAGAGCAATGCTTCTTTATCTTCTCCCTACCTACAATTCTAGACTCATCAACTAGTGAAGTTTCCTCCAATCGTCTATTTGTTCTAGTTGATCGTTCAACGTTTTCAACCAAAAGCAGAAGATTTTTCTGCTCAACAAGTTGATGCAATCTGGTCGTAATGTCCTCTAGCTTAGAACTCATCTTACGACTGTATCTAAGGTTACGAAGAGGGAAAGCATATACACTTGGGATGATTTTCATTACCTTATTGGTGCTGGTATCAGATCCTTTATTCAACTGGCGCCGCAGAGCTTCGGTGGCCAAATCATCGAGTAGATCGTCTATATCGTAAGCCAAGTGCTGCAGCGCGGTCAGCCACTGTTGAACAGCTATCTGTGCTATGTGTTTCTGGCCAGCATCAACAAGCACGGCTCGAATCTGGGTCAAGGTGATCTTCCATTTGTCGAGCTCAGAATAGATTCCAGCAGATCGAGCTAGTTTGATCAAGTCAGCAGAGGCCAACTTGTCAAAGAGCACAGTGATGAATGAGGCAAGAAAGATTTCAGCAACAGCCATTGTTTCTTTTGACTTTTGATTTCAAAGTTAAGTAAGAATGATAGCTATGGAGTCTTGGTTTAGATGCAGAGAAAGATAAAGCTTGTTTCTTTTTCAGGGTTTTGATTTCAATTAATGTTCAGCAGCAGGGACCAAAGTAGGAGATGAAAAAGATGTGAAGAGAAAGACCAACAACAAGGGGATGCAGACTTTTCAAAGATCAAGACTTCTAAATATCCCTCTTTCTATACAGCTGTAAGGAAATTTAATTCCTTTTGGATGTTGTTCAAAACTGACGTTTGTTATATTACAAAATTATTGCCTGATACTAAAAATTATTTATTTTATCAACAATTTCAATTCAGGTGGTCCCTAGAAAATTGTTTTATTACTCTTTCTGATCAAAACAATCATAATATAATTTCACACATCTAGATTAATATTAGAGATTTGATTATTAGCTAGCTAAAAACATCTTCAAGACTTTATGAGAAGTGAAAGGTTGTATTTTAGAACAAAATTTGAAATCAAAAACTAGATTTTATTCAAATTTGAATATATAATAAAGTATGTTTGTATCTCATCATCAAGTCAAGACCGAAAGGAAGGTGGCAATATTCAAACCTAGCTAACTACCTAAGCAAACTAGCTATAAACAACATAGCATTAATAAACTATATAAATAAGATAAGATAACCACCTAAACTCTGTTAATGACTTTATTAAGGTATCATATAAAAAAAAATCAGTAAATAATCAAACCAAAATCGATAAACAACGGACCTTACATCTCGGCAATCACTTAGGGCTAAAATTAATCAACCTAAACCGCAGTGTAATGGTTGGTTTTGGTTATACGAAACAGAAATACTAAAGAAAAAGACAGAATATCTGGTTATTTGAAGCTTCGTCAAGGGCTAAAGCTTGAAGTGAGTGCTATTTTCAGGTTTAAGGAAGAATCCCAAAATTCCATTTGGATTTGGAATGATTTGAAGTGAGTGCTACTCTGTTTTCATTTCCACCATTTGAATAAAATAATAAAATAATAAAATTTAATTTAATACAATTAATTGTTCAAAAACTCAAATAATCAAATATAAAACAAGAAATTATCAATTTAATTATATTACATATACAAACATTATGTACATATATATACATACTTATTGTTAGTGACATAAAAATATATATTAATATTTTGTTCTGTATTCAATTATTTAAAAATATTAATTTTTATTATTTAATTCAAATAGTAGAAAATGATATGCTTTTATAGTTTAAACTTTAAGTTAAATCAATCAAATTATAATTCTTCATTTTTTGTTCAAAAAGATCATAAAACTTTATCTTATTTTATTTAGAGCGAATAAAATTAGATATGATTTTATTTATTTATATTAGAAAAAATAATTGAATTGTATATAATATAATTTGTTGTTTAATTTAAAAAAATCAAATCATAGAATAATCTCTTATTTTGTTTATTTTGATATCATTATATATATATATATATATATGAATTTGTGTGTTTAAAAATAATGTTTCTATATTTTTACAAGAAAAAAGCAAAAGAATAAAAAATTACAAAAATAGTCCTTAAATTAACGGAGTTAACGAAGGAGTTAGTTAGAGGGACCATTGCCAAAACGAAATGAAAACCACAAGGACCATATCCAAGATAAATATATATTTTTTTGGAAGAGGTATCCCAGACCACATTGGGACCAGACTAATCCTCGGCAATTTTGGGCCGAAGCCCGACTGCTAAAGCATGCAGCCCGGGGTCGAAGCCCCGTACCTCCAAAATGCGTCCCCCAGGGCTCGAACTCAGGTTCACCACTATGTAGTGCCCAAGCCTTACCACTAGACTAACACTCCTTTGGTAAGATAAATATATATTAGGGACTATGGTCAAAAAAATTATTAAACCACAAGGACCAAATCCACAATTTACTCTTAAATATATGTGATTTACATTATTTTGAAATTGAATTAAAATTACCTTTTTTTTAAAATTACCTATATATTCTTACAAACTATTAAAAAATATTCTTATAATGTTTATTAAATCATTTAAATATCAATAATCATTATTATCAAATTCAATTATTTATAAAATTACTATATTATCCTATATATCATCTAAACATTTCTTTTCCTTTTCTTAAATATTCATCTTCAATTCTTCATCCCATCCCAATATGAATAAACGGTAATCATAAATTAATAACAATTAAATCTAGAACCAACAATCAACCCATATTCTAAAACCCAAATATCAAAAATGTATACATGGATTTAAATAATCCTATGAGTATCAGAAATTACATGATGAGAAACCCATGATTGTATCAAAGATCTAATCCTTTGGGTGACATTAAACATCGAAGATGCAACATCCATGTGAAAACCCACACAAAAATGAGAGTTCCATGTGGGTATTATGCATTACTCTCCATATTTGCCTCTAGCTTTGGGAATTTAATAATGATTTGGGAATGTCCAGAAATTGTGAATATGATGTTTGGCCAGTCGATAGCTAAATCAAACGAGGATGATGATGGGTTTAGAGTTTGGGTTTTGAAATTGAACGATTTTGATATTAGGTTTTAGAATATATGTGATTTGAGATTTTAGATTTAGGGTTTTTAATTTATGGTTAGTAGTTTATTCATATTAGGATGAAGATGTATATTTAAGAAAAATAAAAAAAGTTTAGATAATATAAGGGCAGTATAGTAATTTTATAAATAGTTAAATTTGATAATAAATATTATTGATATTTAAATGATTTAATAAACATTAAAATAAGTATTTGGACATATAAGATATTTTCAAAAGTTTGTAAGGATATAGAGGTAATTTAAAAGTTTAGAAGGATATGGAAGTAATTTAAGAGTTTTGTAAGGACATAGAAGAAATTCTCCCTAAATTTTATTATTCATACAAAAGTATAGTATAAAAAATTATGAAAATACTAATCTCGAGTTTAAAATTTAAGGGAGAAAGGGAAGGAGAGAAAAAGGAGAATGAGGGATGGGTAAAGTTATCCATTCAAATCATCACACTTTTGAAAGGAAAAGAAAGCATAACTTTCAAGAGGAAAAAGGAAGAATTGTTCCTCAAAATCCTTTCATTTTCTTCCTTTAGAAAACTAGAGTAAACACATAAATTCCTTTAAATCCTTTCTTTTTCTTCCTCTGAAAAACTCGAAAACACAATTTTGCTAGCTTTCTTATAAATTCTTTTCTTTCCTTCGTTTAAAAAACTCGAAAACAACATGTGAAGTTTGTTTTTTCAATGATTATTAAAAAAACAAAGAGTAAACTCTAATTTTGATCCTCATAGTTTACTAAAATCTTTGGAAGTGGACTAAACTTTGGTAACTCCTAATATCGCCCCTTTGCTTTTCATTTTCCTTTGGTAACTCCTAAACTTTGTAACTTCTAAAAACGCCCCTTTGCCATAATTAAACAAATCTAAAGTTAATAACCTAATATAATAATAGAATCCAAAGGGAAAATCGCAATAGCAATCAACAAAATTAATTGCTAATCAGAAATAAATAAGACCATCTACAGTGGTCTTGACTCTTGCCAATGGTACCAGTTGTCACATCAGCCCACATCAGATTTCCATTATCTTAACAATCTTTATCAATTCAGCCACAGTAGTCTTGACTACCAATCTAAATAATTAATAAAAAAAAGAAAAAAGAAAAGTAGAGAGATAGAGAGAAAGGAGAGAGAGGGTGGGGTGGGGTGGGGTGGTCTAAGGAATCGGCATTAAGGCCGGCAATGGATAAGGGTACACTTGTTACCCGTTATGTTTTGACCCGTTGGATAAGAGTATGAATAAAAAAACTTATCCATTTATCTACTTACTCATTACCCGTTTACCCGAAATTTTAGTGGGTAGGATACGGATAAATGATTTTTTTCGTTATCCATTACCCTACCCGTTATATTATATATATACATGTATAATTATATAAAGTTAAATATTCAAATAATATATTAATTTTATTATTAATATTTTTTATAACGTTGTCATATGTGAAACTGTACTTTATTTGATTTTTATCAAGTAAATCATAAAATTAAATACACGAAAAATGTTGTCTTATAATTTCCATATTACTTTTAAAATATTTTAATACGAGTATTTTTGTGGTAATATTTGAATGTTTTCTAGAACAAGTTACATATATAAAAATTGTTTATGAACTTATATTTTACTTATATGCTTGAGGTTTAATGATATTATTTATTGATCAAAGTAATTTTTTTATTTTACCATTTACCGTTACCCGTTTCGTTACCCGCTATTTTTAATGGGTATGATAGGGTATGGATAAGAGTTTTTTGAGATGGACAATTACCTGTTTCGTTACCCGCTATTTTAAACGGATTGGATAACGGAATAACCCTTACCCTATCCACACCCTACCCATTACCAGCCCTAGTCGACATGACCATGCCAATTTCACTCCTTACCAATCAACCACTGCACGATGGCGTTGACAGCCTTGCCAATTGATACCAAAGCCTTGCCGCTCCCCTTTGTAACACTCCGTTTCTAGGTAAGTTTTAAGCTACTTAATGAGTCTTCGCTTGCGACCTTAGTCGTTCTCTTGATAAGTATTCTAGGGTTCATATACCCGTCTCGCTAAAACCTTTATATATATATACATACGTTAATCGTGTTGTTACAGAGACTTATAAGTGAACGCGAGAGTGTATAAGTATATAAGTATATATATATATGGGCATACATAGATATATGCTCCTAGTTGATCGGACCACGAGAAGTTATGAATGCACGCACGACTTATTAACCTCACTTTGTCATTTATCCGTATGTGTTTGATTCTAGAGAACTCTAGCCGTATTCGTGCCTTGCCGACTTGCATGCTTGACAATTTATGCTTTACATAATTATAATAGCTCACTTAGGTGCACCTCATCCTAACTCGAAAGTAATCGTATCGAAACCGCGCAAAAACATCAATTCTGGCCGAACCGACACAATGACACCGCGACTATGACACATGGGCATTGTGTCGGATGGCAAAGTCACGCCCTACCCCTTTCAGCTTGAGAAAATCGAATGTAAAGCAGAACCTGGAGAAGAACAAACACTATGACACCGACACTATGACACATGGGCATTGTGTCGCGTGGTCAAAGTCGCGCAAGCCCTTTAGATGCTGAATTGTGATTCGATTTCGAGTATAAGAACACACACCTCACCTCTTTTGTTTGCAGCAGCCATTAATATCTATCTCACTCTCCCTCCCACGTTTTTTTTCTCTCAACCCTCCTCTCTTCTCTTTAATTCTTCCCCAACTTGGTGGTTGAAGCTTCATAAAGCTCTAGCTCTAGCATTTATTCAAGACTTGTGATTCCCAAGAAGATCCAACCTCTACACCTCAAGAGCTACTTTCATCTAGGGTTTCTTTAATTAGGGGTTTTCACTAATAAACCCTAGGTGAGATTCTCTACATTATTATGGCTTTATATATGTTACCTAAAATGCCTAACAAAGATGGATCTAGGGTTTAAGAAGTGGGTTTGTAATTGTAAGTAGAGAGACAAAGAGAAGAAGCGTATTTGTTTCTATATCACTGAATGAATAATTACAAAGAAGAGGTGTGTGTATATATATAGACACGACTAACGAAACCCTAAAACAGCAAAGCCCGTACGGGTACGGCCCATCAGAAACCCTAAAATAGATTCTATATTTACAGTATATTCTAACACTCCCCCTCAAGCTGGAGCATAGATATTGATCATGCCCAGCTTGCTACAAATATAAGTGACTCGACTCCCGGGTAGTGCTTTGGTGAAGACATCGGCTAATTGATCTCTGGTTCGGATATGGGGAGTTGAGATAGTTCCATCCTCTAGCTTTTCCCGAGTGAAGTGACAATCTACTTCAATATGTTTCGTCCTCTCATGAAACACTGGATTGTTCGCAATATGAACTGCTGCCTCGTTGTCACACCATAGATTCATTGGTTTCGACTGACTGAATCCAATCTCACCCAGAACATTACGTAGCCAAATCAGCTCACAGGTAGTTTGGGCCATTGCACGGTATTCGGATTCTGCACTTGATCTTGATACAACGTTTTGTTTCTTGCTTCTCCAAGACACCAGATTTCCTCCCACAAAAACACAGTAGCCTGTCGTTGATCGTCTGCTTGTGGGGTCTCCATCATAATCGGCATATGTAAACCCTTCTATGTTGTGATGACCATGGTTTTGGTATTTGATGCCATAACCAGGAGCTCCTTTCAAATATTTCAGAATATGACAGACGGCATCCCAATGCGCAGTTCTTGGGGATGAGATAAATTGGCTTACTACACTTACTGGAAAAGCAATGTCAGGGCGTGTGATCGTCAGATAATTCAGCTTTCCCACAACTCTTCTATACCTCTCTGGGTTTTCGAGAGGGTCCCCATCATCAACTTTCAATTTCACATTCGGGATCATAGGAGCCTCACAGGGTTTTGCATCAATCATACCAGACTCATGCAAAATGTCTAAACAATATTTGCGTTGAGATAAGCAAATTCCCTTGTGATTCCGAGACACTTCAATTCCCAAGAAATATTTCAATGGACCAAGATCCTTTGTCTGAAATTGAGACGAAAGAAATTCTTTCAATCTCTTGATTCCATTCTCATCACTACCAGTAACTACAATATCATCAACATAGACCACTAACAGGATACATTCAGATTCAGACGAGGCAAAGAATACCGAGTGATCATGTGAACATCTTCGTAACCCGAATGTGGTTACTACAGAACTGAACCGACCAAACCAGGCACGGGGAGATTGTTTTAAACCATACAAAGACTTTCGTAACTTGCAGACTTTACTACACTCCCCCTGAGCAACAAAACCCGGTGGTTGCTCCAGATAGACCTCCTCAAGCAAGTCACCGTGCAAGAAGGCATTTTTCACATCTAATTGATGAAGAGGCCAATTGTAAGTAGCGGCCAGAGATATGAACACAGGAACCGATGATAACTTAGCAACAGGAGAGAATGTCTCGGAATAGTCAACCCCGTAGGTTTGAGCATATCCTTTTGCAACCAACCGAGCTTTTAATCTAGCTACCGATCCATCTGGATTGACTTTTACAGTGAACACCCACTTACACCCAATAGTCTTCTTGTTTGTCGGTAATGTTGGGTTTTCGTGGGTATCCTCGGATCAAACTGACTCGAGGATTAACACGGATTTAACGAACCTCACTGGTTTGATAAATCTCATAGGTTTAAAATCAAACTGATAAAACCTACGCGATCAGAAACACGCTGTTTCCGATCTTATTATGCGGAAGCGTTTAAAAGCAAAAACCCTTAAAAGCCTATTGATCTTTAATCGTTTCTAGTTTAATCCTAATGGTTCAAGTTCAGATTAATTTACCTGGATTGCTCGAGATTTAATCCACCGGTGATTGACCAACGAACGTTCTTCTAGTTGAACCGAACGAAACCCGAACACTTGAAAAACCAAACTGGCGTTCCGAGTGGGATAGATGGCGGCGCTGGGAGAGAGAGGGAGAGAGAGGACTGGAAACTGATTTTCTGTTTTCTGAAAAGCTTAGTTTTTCCCCTTAACCCATAAGCCTTATTTATATGGAGGAAAAATACAGTTTGAATAGAATCCAGTTTCCATATTATAATTATCTCAAATCTTTTCCCTTTTTAATAACTGGAAAAGAATTTGCATATGATAATTATATATATATATATATATTTATCTAATACATATATATTTTATTTATTAATTAACCATTATATATTTATTTTATCAAATAAATATACAATCTCCTAATTAATTAATAACCCTCCAACTTTGGTAATTCTTACTGAAATTACCTAATTGATTTATAATACACTATTATAAATCCTAACTCTCCATTTCTGGGTTTCATCTAATTTGTTCGACTTATAGGTCCTCACAGGTGTGACCCTCAAGTGTCTTGTAACATTGGATGTATAATTACTTGGTTTGTCAACTCTGCACATAATCCCTAACAGACTCCCACTTGTGCAAGTTGGCAATACCGCCTTTTATTATACGGACCTAAGGAGGCCCCTAGACAGGCACTTAGGCTGACCAGGTTACAAGAACTCTTATACCCAGACTGGTGATATAAATGTTCCATAAGGAAATAGAATCTATGAAACTATTGTTCATTGATTGGGTATATCTTGGCTTTTCCCTTTGCATCACGATATTTCATCTGTGAGTATGAGCTTGGAAAGTGTCAACTCTAAATACTCAAGATTCTGTTTTCTTGATTATCCGACTCTTACTGATAGGTAAACGACAAAGAACTAATCAGTTCGTTTGGGCATGGCCATGCACTTCATCAGTATACTTAGTCAGTCAAGATGGGCCCAGAAATATCTCTCTTCTGAGAAGAGGTGCAAATCCCATCTTGCATATCTGTCTTTAGCACCACGGCTTCCGCTGAATCTAGTTACACCCTTTATAGCCACCCTGTTACGGCATAGCGGTTGAGTGCACTAAGAATTCAGTAGTCCTCATGATATCAAATCAGATACCTCAGGTGATAGGGACAACCATTGTGAGATTCACTTATGACTTTACTCCAAGAAGTAATCTCAACCGCGGATCACGTCCGATATTTGCTACTCTATCAAATATCTGTGCAACTTTTAGCCTACAACACTTGTAGCTGTTATTCAGCAACTGATCATAACTACCTAAAAGTTCACAATGACTTTAACACCTTATCATATTCCCACAATGATAAGTCGTCACGGACAAGTTTTGAATGAAAACTGGAAACTAGTTTCATTCCTGGATTTATTAAAACATGCAAAATGTGAAAGTGATAAAGAAATTAATTTTGTATAGTCCATACTACACGCTGTAATAATAACAAAATTAAATGTCTTTTCTTTAATAACTTTCATAATATCTATTTAACGTTTGTTAGATACTAGTCTAAAATGAAGTATCACCTACCTTCAGTTTAAACCCTTTGATTAAAGTTTACCATTTTAATCAAAGTGATAACCAAATAATACAAGTCTGTTTATACGATCTACTTGTATCTGCTAATTATTGTTCTGCAAACACTTTCTAAAAACAATAACTAGACTTTTATCATATTCCATGAACTCGGAGACCTGAACTAACTTCCAGTTCCTGAATATGTAAAACTTCAACTTTCCTTAGTTGTTGTGTAGATGAATGATTTCTACCTGAAATCAGATTCCATTTGCAATACTGGCAAATCTACTGGAATCTTATATTTTAATCCAACACTTTAATTATTGATTTTAAAGTCAGTCACGACCTTTGTTTCAAGGGTCTTGAAACTTTTATCCTTTTTGACTAAAAGGGTAAATTATATCTTATGAATTCTTATCCTACCTGGATTTATGAATTCCGAGATATATCAATAATTATATCTTTTATTCTTTTATCTCAGACTGGATAGAGAATAAATTGGGCTCCCACTTACTTATATAAAAACTAGCTATTACTCAAAATTTACTATTGACTCAGTCAAAACTTTGATTAGTCAATTCTAATTTTAAGTAATGGACTTTGAGAATTTCCTTTTATGAAACTTAACTGGATTTTGGTCAAATCCTAATTCCAGATCTTGGAATTTTTCTAGTTTCATAAATACTGTTATTAACGCTGTCTGAGTTAATATCCTGAATTCTCTTTTTAGAACATTTGAATAATAAAACTTGATCAAACTTGATTAGTTAATTCTGAGAATTTCTTTATAAAACTTAACTGGATTTGGTCAAATCCTAATTCCAGAACTTGGAATCTTTCTAGTTTTATAAATACTGTTATTAACGCTATCTGAGTTAATATCTTAAATTCTCCATTTTAAAATTCGATCACAAAACAATTATTCATAAATGTCTTATTCTTAAAACACATTCTTATAGAATTTCTTGTGTTTTGTTAGTTTTTATATAAATTACTTCAAATTAATAGATTTTATTGAAGTAACTATAACAGGCAACAACTAGGATCATATGTATTTAAGAATACTAAGCACAATCAGATATGTCAAGACAACAATTTTGAAAATAAAACCATAAAATTATAAATATAATCATCCAAAAACTGTTTAAAACATAAATCTAAAATGTCTTGACTTATATCGAAATTAACTTGTACTTAAGATCCTCAGCAACCTCTAGGCACTTCACTTTATTTCTGACCTCCTGCAATAATCATTTGCTCTAGGTATCAGTATACTTGTAAACCAACAAGTAAAAAGTGACAAAATAAAGCATTCATAAATTTCTGAGGTTTATATACCTGCTTCATGACGCTTAGGGCAGTTTTGCCTCCAGTGACCGACCTCATTGCATATGAAGCAGCGGTTCTCGGTCCTAGCTTTGTTTGGCTTAACCTTCTTGCCCTTGCCCTTGCCCTTGCCTTTGCCTTTCTTGGGTGCACTCTGGATGGCCTGGACTGGTCCTTTTCCTTTACTGGTGCTATCATGCCCATTCTTCTTTTTCACCCCTCCGTCTTTCACCATCAAGACATCCTTGGTCTTGTTCTTGTTCCCCATATTCAGTTCAGCTGTCTTAAGCATGGAGTGCAATTCTGCTATTGTTTTCTCCATGTTATTCATATTGTAATTGACTACGAAGGGCCTGTAGTCTTCTGACAGTGAATTGAGTATGGTGTCTGTTGCTAGCTGCAACGGAACAGGATGACCAAGCCTCTCCAGATGATCTAAGTGCCGTTTCATTTTCATGACATGGTCACTTACTGATGTCCCTTTTTCCATCTTGCACTCATTAAATGCTTTGGTGGCATCGTAGCGTTCTGTACGAGCCTGGGTCTGGAACATGTCCCTCAGCTGGCGGATCATGTCATAAGCATTTGTATTTATGAGCCCTGTTTGCAGATCTGGGCTCATTGTTGCAAGCATCAGACAGGCGACATCGAGAAGATCATCCGAGTGCTTCTTGTGGGCATTTCTGGCAGCAACCGGAGCATTTGCCGGAGGTGCCTCCCCAAGAGGCTCTTCAAGGACATACCATTTTCTCTCATGTCTGAGCACAATCATCAGATTGCGCTCCCAGTCGAGAAAGTTAGAGCCGGTCAGCTTATCCTTCTCTAGGATAGATCGGAGGGAAATATTATTAGTGCTGGTAACAGTGCTTGCCATCTACACAAAGTAAAACTTTTGGTTTTTAGCAACTGTAAATAGATTAAATTCCAATAATTATCAATAAACCCTTAAATGATCAATTTATTGGACTAGGATCCTTATTTCATACGTCCTGATGTGCGTAATGTTCTTGCTCCACCAGACCCGTATTTATTTCGGTAGGTAAGGACTTTTACCAATCATGTCTAGCTGACATGACTCCTAGATCTTTTCGGGACCATGGCAACTACCTGTGCATGTTTTAGTCCCTCTAAGTGCTTTTTGGCCCGGTACCACCCGGTGAACATTATAGTACCAAAACAGATCTCACCATTTTGGGGACCTGATCACTATACTCTGGCCGGTACCACCCGGAGATAATTCGCAGAGTTATGTAACCCCTCCAGCTTCAGTTTGAACACGGACGTTGAATGTGTGATCACTTACAACGCCTATGTACTTTACGCCGAAGGTGCCCCTAGATGGGTTGCACTACTGATCTATGATTTTCGGGGTTTTGAAAAACTTTACTTCCAGGCTTTTGAAAAAACTGATTGTTATAAAGGCTACTTATGTTTTAAACTAACTGTTTCAAACATGCATGCAATTTTAAAACTAACTGTTCTAAAATTACTTGCTAATTAAAACTAACTGTTTTAGTAGCACACTTAGTTGATTAAAACTAACTGTTTTTGTCAACTTGCCTTTTATATAAAACAATCATCTATAGGTTTTAAAACAAAAATATCGTTTTGAAAAGTTTGATGAAACTGATAATAAAACCTATATTCCTTTTGTGATACAACCTAGTTTTAAAATAACAACTTTATTTAAAACTACTAACATGCAAGATATCACAAATAATCAATCAACCATGCAATTAAACAATAATTAATCACATAACAGCTAATTATAGTTTTTGCCAACGTTTCCTAGGGACCAATAATGACCTATCTCACTAAAAGCTTAAAAACTTGCGTAGCTCCCACTGGTCTCGCCATGATTTGTTAGTACTTCGGTAAGATGAAGAATTTTAGTAGCTCCCACTGGCCTCGTCATCCCGAAAGAATAAAACAAATATCTATCCTAAGGTCATTATTACATAAGGGGTTGTAAATGGCACGCAGGCCTCCCCGTGAATATGTCAAGGGTCTAGGTTGGCAAATACTATAATAGATATAGATACAAACTCAAACTGAGATGCATATATAGAATTCAAGCAATCACGCAATTATATATATATGCAATATAACAAAAGCAATATTATAATTACGAGAAATAAACCTGGATCCGTTAAAATTATCTTGTCTCAATTATCATAAAACTTGGTTTTATAACCGATTCGAAAAACAAACTGTTTTATGAATCAAAAATATTTTAGGTTGAAAAATGGTTTTTACTTAAAACTGAGGTTTATAAACAATAAATCCTACTTTACAAAAACTAAAACCATTTTATCTAAAAACAATCCATTTACCCAAAAAATATATCAAACGGGTTTTATTGATCCAATTTTATAATACTGGCCCTTAGTGTTTTAATAGTAAAAACATAAAATTAGGCCTATTTGAAAAAAAACGGTGAAAAATCTAATTTCTTATAAAAGATTCATCAAACCCGAAAAACAACTCAACTGGTTTGAATAAATTTTATTAAAAATTAAACAGAAAAATAATTTTTGGATAAGAAAGCTTAAAACCAAACGAACTCTTTTGGGCCATAACTTGGTCCAAAGAACTGGCCTTGGGCCTAATAAACAGGCTAGGCCCATACAAACGAAAAAACCCTAGACGGATGGTTCGGTATTCTATTCGCGACGAGAAAACTCAAAACTGTAGTGGCCGACACCCCATTGCGGCGGTTGTCGACCACCGTCTTGCGATCAAAGCCTACCCGCCACCACCAAACTGGTGGTGCGGTTTCGATCTGGCCACCGCCATTCGCCGCAATCACCTCCATGTGATGCGGCCTGGTGGTTTGGAGTGACATCCGACGCCGCCACCACTCTGGTGGTTTGGCTGGGCGTTTGCCACCGCTTGGCGCGGCCATTCGGCAGCTAACGGTGGCCGGTTCACCACTACCACTACCGATCGCTACCACTCGCCGCCGCTTGGCCACTATCAAAATCGCATACCGCCATCGATCACTATCTCACTTGACCGTTAATGGCGGCAAAACGTCGCCACCATTGTTGTCCGACGACGACAAGAAAAAAAAGGGTTACCGCCGCTAACACTTGCAGCGGCTGTCGAAAACAAGCACCGCCACCAACTGCCGCTATGCGATTCGTGAACCGCTGGCCATGGCGCGACGCGGTCAGGTGGTTCGGTTGGCTTCGGCCACCGTTCCACCACCAATCACCATCGTCAGCTGGTGATGACGGTGACGTCAATACGCCCCCACCACCACCGTTTGTGTAATCGAGATCACCCGCCACCACCCATCTGGTGGTGCGGCTGTGGTTGTTACATGGCAGCGAAGGACTTCGGCCACCACCACCTAACTGGTGGTGTGGCCTGGCGGTTTTTTAGCAGCAACAGGGTTGACCACCACCACCTAACTGGTGGCGTGGCCTTGGGATAGCAGCCGGTCACCGCCGTGGTGTGATCCGGTGACCACGGTGGCCAGCCGCAACCACCACGCTGGTGGTGCGGTGGTGATGTGATAACCGTAGTCATCATCAATCCGGTCGTGGTTTTTCCGGGTTTCTCGTATGATAAGTAATAACAATCGTATTTTATATAAACCAATAAAAATCAGATTTTTAAACCTTTTTACGCAAGAAACAGATTTTAACGGATCACACATAAACTAATATAAACAGATAAAAAACTAAAACGATTTTTAACAATGGCTCTGATACCACTGTTGGGTTTTCGTGGGTATCCTCGGATCAAACTGACTCGAGGATTAACACGGATTTAACGAACCTCACTGGTTTGATAAATCTCATAGGTTTAAAATCAAACTGATAAAACCTACGCGATCAGAAACACGCTGTTTCCGATCTTATTATGCGGAAGCGTTTAAAAGCAAAAACCCTTAAAAGCCTATTGATCTTTAATCGTTTCTAGTTTAATCCTAATGGTTCAAGTTCAGATTAATTTACCTGGATTGCTCGAGATTTAATCCACCGGTGATTGACCAACGAACGTTCTTCTAGTTGAACCGAACGAAACCCGAACACTTGAAAAACCAAACTGGCGTTCCGAGTGGGATAGAATGCGGCGCTGGGAGAGAGAGGGAGAGAGAGGACTGGAAACTGATTTTCTGTTTTCTGAAAAGCTTAGTTTTTCCCCTTAACCCATAAGCCTTATTTATATGGAGGAAAAATACAGTTTGAATAGAATCCAGTTTCCATATTATAATTATCTCAAATCTTTTCCCTTTTTAATAACTGGAAAAGAATTTGCATATGATAATTATATATATATATATATATATTTATCTAATACATATATATTTTATTTATTAATTAACCATTATATATTTATTTTATCAAATAAATATACAATCTCCTAATTAATTAATAACCCTCCAACTTTGGTAATTCTTACTGAAATTACCTAATTGATTTATAATACACTATTATAAATCCTAACTCTCCATTTCTGGGTTTCATCTAATTTGTTCGACTTATAGGTCCTCACAGGTGTGACCCTCAAGTGTCTTGTAACATTGGATGTATAATTACTTGGTTTGTCAACTCTGCACATAATCCCTAACAGGTAACTCTACCAAATCCACGTGTTATTGTGTTCAAGAGCATTAATTTCTTCGATCATAGCCTTTCGCCAACCAGGATGAGCTAAAGCATCTCCAACCGTTTTAGGAATGGGTATGGAGTCTAACGAAGCAACCAATGATCGGGAAGCTGTAGACAGCTTAGCATAAGCCACATATGAATCAACCGGATAAGTGCACGAACATTTGCCCTTTCGAAGAGCAATAGGAACATCAAGATCTGGAGGAAGAGAGTCTCCTGCTGTATCGGAATTACTGGTGGATGGCGAGTCGGATGCTTGAACATCAGAATTGGGAATGTCTGTTGTCAAAGGAGGAGACTGATTGGGACTTGGATCCACCGAAGGAACCACAGGCGGTTCAGAAGTAGGTCGTCGTTGCCTACTGTATACATGAATCACTGGAGGTCGTTCTGTTTCTGAGGACGATTCTGAAGACTGTGCAGAGTCAGATGGAACTGGGAAGTCTGTGGTCGAACTTGGAGTCGATATAGGATAGATCAACAAGTCATCCTGGTTTTCATGATCAGGACAAGTGGAAACTGGGTAGAAAGGCACTTCCTCCATAAATGTGACATCCCGTGAGACAATGTAACGATTGAGGACAGGTGAGAAACATCTATAACCTTTTTGAAGATGAGAATATCCCAGGAAAACACATTTGAGAGACTTTGAATCTAATTTACTAAGGTGAGGTCGAGTATCTCGAACAAAGCAACTACAGCCCAATATTTTTGGTTCAATCGGGAACAAACGTTGAGCAGGAACAAGAACCGACATTGGAATCTCACCATGCAGAACGACAGATGGCATACGGTTGATTAGAAAACAGGCAATAGCGATTGCATCTGCCCAGAATTGTTTCGGTACAGTCATCTGAAACAATAGTGCACGAGCCACTTCAAGAAGGTGGCGATTCTTTCGTTCAACAACTCCATTTTGGGCAGGTGTATCAACACACGAAGATTCATGACGAATACCCTGCTGAAGCATGAAGGACCTAAATGTTTCTGAAGTATATTCCTTTGCATTGTCGCTACGCAAGGTCTTCACAGAGACAGCAAATTGCGTTTTAGTCTCAGCAACAAATGTACAAAAATGGGTGAAAACTTCAGATCGATTCTTCATTAGATATAGCCACGTAACTCGAGAGAAATCATCCACAAACATAACAAAATACTTGAACCCGCTTTTAGACGTGATGGGACAAGGTCCCCATACATCTGAGTGAACTAATTCAAATAGGGATGCAGCTCGCTTATTATCTCTTGGGATTAGGTGAACACGGTGATGCTTAGCGAATTGGCATGAGTCGCAATTTAGCGATGACGGGTGTGAAAGTTGAGGATATAATCTCTTTAAACTTTGAAGAGATGGATGCCCCAAACGACAATGTAGTTCGAAAGGAGATAATGATGCCAAGGCTGCTTGCGATTTCAGCTCCTCGGGTTCAAATATATAGAGTCCTCCTGACTCTCTTCCTCTACCAATGATTTGCTTTGTTGAAAGATCTTTAAAAATACAATGATAGGGATAGAATTTAACACTGCAATTCAGTGCACGAGTAATTTTGCTGACTGATAGCAAATTAAACGTAAACTTGGGTAGGCATAATACAGACGATAATGACACAGATTGAGAAAGTCTAACTGTTCCGGACCCAATTGCTTGTAAGATAGATCCGTTGGCGACTTCGACCTCATGGAAAGATCGATGTTCACCGAAGTTACAGAGTAGACTATGATTACCTGTCATATGATCTGAAGCGCCAGAATCAATGATCCAATTGGAGGAGGATGACACAAAACATTTACGAGAGTCAACAAATGCAGCTGTGGAAGCAGTGGAAGTAGCGGAGTTCTCAGATCCAGATAACTTGTCACCAGATTTATCCATGATGTGATACAATAGATAGAATCACGCAAAATAGACTATAGTTACTCAGATACCAGATTAACGACGCACTCACAGGGTGCCAGAAAACAAATAGAATAACAACGCACTCAGAGGGTGCCAGAAAACAAATAACGATCCAAAAAACGAACCAGAAAATCGAATCACAAAATCAAGCCAGAAAGTCGGGAAAAAGAAACGAACCAAAAATTGTCGCCGTGGTTCAGGCACCGGAAAACACTATTCACGTATCGGAAAACACTATTCACAGCGCCATAAAACACTATTCCCGCGCCGGAAAACACTATTCACAGAGAACCGAAAACACTGTTCACGTCGGAATCACTGTTCATGCTGGAAAACACTGTTCACGTCGGAAAACACTGTTCACGCCGGATGTACTGTTCACTGACCGAAACCCTAGTGCTCTGATACCATGTAAGCAGAGAGACAAAGAGAAGAAGCATATTTGTTTCTATATCACTGAATGAATAATTACAAAGAAGAGGTGTGTGTATATATATAGACACGACTAACGAAACCCTAAAACAGCAAAGCCCGTACGGGTACGGCCCATCAGAAACCCTAAAATAGATTCTATATTTACAGTATATTCTAACATCAAAGGATATTTTCAAACAACTCTAAGGGAACAATTCCTCATAATTAACTTGTTGTTTTTCTCTTATTGCTTGTCATATGATGATTAACATGAAGGTTAGTTGTAAAGTTTGTTCAAGGTTCATGGCTACATTCACATGTAAATATCTTCTCAACGAGGGTTTAGAAATGGAATCATATACTTGTGAAATTCTTATATATGTATATAGATGAATGATATGCTTGAGACTTCATATAAATGCATGTTTGGAAATACTTTCGTGTACATGGATACGTGTGTAAGTAAATACAGTTGCGTATATGGATTATATGATTATGCAAATCTGATAGAGATAAATTGTTATTCATGAATGAAAGAAAAATAAATGGAACTGGGATAAGTACAAGCTCTTATGCATGAGAGTTTGAGACTTAATGTGTAAAGTCTTGGAATAAGCCACTTTGGGCTCCTAGCGGGTATTCACTACAGGGTAGCCGTATCCTGGAAGTGGTCCCGTCTAGAGGGTAGCAATATGGTCCTGTAAGCCCTTGAGGTTTGACTCGACGGGGTACCAAAATAGGCAGAGAGGGTCTGAGGTAACATACCAGAACGGGGTATGGGTACTAGGATCGGGACTTGAGGGGTTGTTTTCAGTTCGCTGTGCTACACCAATTTAGGGTGTGAGTTTTGAAAATGAATTTAGTTATAAAAGTTTCAAAAACATTGATTAAGATGAATGTATATATTCCTAATGTTGGTGATAACCGTTATATTACTATTGTGTCCTCTCGTAAGGACTATTTATGATTGAGACAGGATACATGGAGAATCCTTTTTGGGAGATTAAGTATCGAAGGATTATGGTATCTTTAACCTTTAAACCAACGCAATTAAATGATTACCTTATTGTGTTTATTGAGTTTCTCTCTAGGCGTTAGCCTAACACTTGTCGTGGTATTGTTGTATCACAGGTTCCATAGGTGATGGACCTAAGAAGTGATGAGCCGCTGTTAGAGTGGTTATTTTGGAAGTTATACACTTAGGGTGTGTTTACTAACGACTTAATGAGCTTAATGGGAAAACCAGCTTATTCGCACAGACATGTAGGGTTGTTTACTAATGGCTTAATGGCACATACCATGGCTGATTCGCACAGCTGGTGGAGGGCACTTGTCACCATTCAGACATTTTTTTTACAAATATGCCCTTGTTAAAAAACAAAGGTTTTAAAAAAACAAGCATCCCTAATCTCTTTCACGATGTAGCATCTGGTAAAGAAAACACATCTGTTCGTCGGCCACTGGTGTTTGTCGTCGGCCAGAGCTTTTCGTCACCGACCAGATCTGTTCTTTATCGGCCAAAGCTTTTCGTCGACGCCAGAGCTGTTTGTCGCCGGCTCTGTTGTTCGTCGTTGTCCCACAAGCTCGTCTCTCTTCTTTAATGGTAGAATCAATGTCAATGAATAGAGGTTTTCGGAAGGGAGAGGAGGTAACCGGCGTTGTGAGACGTCGTCAAAAAGTGGGGTGAGAAAAACCAATAATTTTTAAAAAATGTTATAGTTATTTATTAATGATCAAAATAATACAATGAAGTTGATTTTATAAACAAATATAAGATTATTTAGTTCTTGTGTTGATTTTATATAATTGATATAAACATTGGATTTTTTATGTTTAAATAATTTGATTGTTATGTTTAATGTGTAGATTGTGTATTGATTGAATTAGCATAAAGATTGATTGAAACATATTCATAAACTGATTGAGGGGTAGTTTAGTCAATTCTATCGTTCAGACCATTGATTCAGACTAAAAAGTAAACAACAACACATATTTATCCAGACAGACAGATTTATCCATACAGGACTTAATGAAAAATTTGGTAAACAGCCCCTTAGACATCCCGTTTAATCTAGTGATTGTTATATCTAGATGGGTTTATGACCTATAAGGGTA
Source organism: Centaurea solstitialis (assembly GCA_030169165.1). Lineage (NCBI taxonomy): Eukaryota > Viridiplantae > Streptophyta > Magnoliopsida > Asterales > Asteraceae > Centaurea > Centaurea solstitialis. The sequence goes on along the minus strand of CM058045.1, from coordinate 19,865,848 downwards.
ACCAACTATTCCAATTGTACAAATGTTACCATCAAACTATTTTTTGTACTCAATTGACCAATAAACTCTTTTTGACTGTACATATATTACCATTATGACCGGGTATAACCCGTAAACCACCGTAAACAACCGGTAACCACCACCACCAGGTCCACCACCACCAAAGCACCACCACAACCACCACCACCTTCAAACCCACCACCATCACCACCAAAACACCACCACAGCCACCACTACCTTCAAACCCACCACCACCACTAATGCGGTAATTATCATACATAAAAAGCGTAACAAGTTTTAACCTCTAATGCCTAGCCACTGTCTTACCACATATACAGGCAAGCGTACCTGATCGTGAGTAATATAGTGTAGGAAAGTCCAGGTATCGTATCTACCACTGGGAACGGTCAAGTTATCGTAGATTATTAATCTAAATCAGTTTAATTAACCTAAAGCTTTTTGGGGGGGTTTTTATGAAAAATGTTTGAATACTTAAAAAGACAAATATCTAAGTAGAAACTAAGAAAGCAATTAAAATACTGATTTAAGATTATATTAAGGAAAAACAACAGTACTTATCATGGTAAAGTGAATCCCCAAAATGGATGATATGAATAGGTCGAAGGTTTGGTTGTTTTGACTATTGTAGGAATTTAAGTCTGGGACACCCTAACATGTGAAGATTATGGTTAGAAACTAGGACACGATCCTCCTAATTCCAATCCTAAACCGTTTGGTCCACAATCTAGAATCGGTAAACCAGTCCTAATTAATATTGCAATGGCTCTTCTACTATCTGGTCACTCTTGGTCCAAGTAACCCCTTAACACAAGCTCTTGGTCCAAAGTCAGGCTAAGGTAGGTTGATTATCCTTTCGGAGTCTATCTGCTTTGGTATAACAAATACACCCAACCAATTGAATTCAAATTGCCAAAACAATATCAATCAGAAAAGAACCATAATAAACATTCAATTAATCAAAACAAACCAGTAAACATTAATCACAAAAGTATCATCCATACAGGTTCATCGACCATGACAAGCACTACTACTAAAAACTACTCACTAATCATAATGAAAACGAAAACAAAAGTAGACATCGACATGATACCGACAGTACAACGACGGATGATCGAAGATCGACTCCTGCAGTGTATCGGCACTTTTCGTACTCTCACTCTCGTTCCTCCTCGTATCCCGTACCAAAAATCATGTCTTGAACTGAAGGGGAAGGCTGGTATTTAAAAGAAAACGTCCAGGGGCCATCTGGCAATCGCCAGACTGCAGGTTTGGCGACGCCAGACACTTAGGTCAACCCTGGTCTTCAATTCAGTCGAATCTGGCGGCGCCAGATTGAGAATCTCGCGAACGCCAAACAGCTACTGTTTTGACTTTGTGCATTTTTCACGTTTTCTCGCCTTTTTTCGTACTTTTCCGTTCCACGGCCTCCAAATCCTTCATAAACAATAATAAGCTCATTTAGTGCATGAAATGATCAGAAATGGGTGAGAAATGGGGTAAAGTCATGCAATTACGTTTAACCAAAACATGTATAATTTTGGTGTTATCAACCACCACCAAAACACCACCATAGCCACCACCACCTTCAAACCCACCACCACCATCACCACCACCTTCAAACCATCACCACCACACCCACCAAAGCTGCCGCCGCCACCACCACCACTGAAACACCACCACCAAACCGATCTGCAACCACACCACCACCAAATCGAAACCCTAAATCGAGCACGCCGGAATCAGATGAGCGTCGGTTTCGCCTGAATCGAGCATGGTTTCGCCTGGATCGAGCATGGTTTCGCTTAAATCGAGCCTGGTTTCGCCTGAATCAAGCCTGGTTTCGCCTGAATCCGCCTGGTTTCGCCTGAATCGAGCGTCGCTGCAATCGAGCATGCCGGAATCTGCCTGGTTTCGTTTTTCCGATCTGATGAGCGTCGCCAGAATCAGACCATCCAGCCCCAAATCGAAATCCTAAATCGAAACCCTAAATCGATCGTCGTCGGAATCGGATCTGGTGGTGTTTTGGTGGTGGTGATGGTGGGTTTGAAGGTGGTGATGGCTGTGGTGGTGTTTTGGTGGTGGTGGTGGTGGGTTTGAAGGTGGTGGTGGCTGTGGTGGTGTTTTGGTGGTGGTGGTGGTGGGTTTGAAGGTAGTGGTGGCTGTGGTGGTGTTTTGGTGGTGGTGGTGGTGGGTTTGAAGGTGGTGGTGGTGGGTTTGAAGGTGGTGGTGGTTGTGGTGGTGCTTTGGTGGTGGTGGTTACCGGTTGTTTACGGTGGTTTACGGGTTATACCCGGTCATAATGGTAGTATATGTACAGTCAAAAAGAGTTTATTGGTCAATTGAGTACAAAAAATAGTTTGATGGTAACATTTGTACAATTGGTATGAGCTTGGGTTGTCTATATGAGCTTCATTATTTTGTATGTCCTTGTCTTACAACTTGTTGGTGAACTAAATATCAAAGTTAAGAGTCTATTCAGGATTATGGTATGCATGTTGTTAGCAAAAGTCATGCCGAATTCTTTGGTTATTATCTAATATTCCAAGTTTAAATTTACCCGAAATTTTAGGGCGTTACACCCTTGCTGCCCCATTGTGGATGGTCTAAGAGATATAAAGAATACCTGGTTATTTGAAGCTTCATTAATGGCGGCTGTTGATGCCTCTGTTTCGGGTAAAGAAGAATCCCCAAAACCCACTTAGGATTCTATTGGATTCCCAATAAATGGGCCGAGATCAATCGAACAACAGCGTAGGCTATATTTTTGGAAAAAATAAATAGTTTATAAGTCATCTTAAAGTCATGTACATGTTTAGATGGAGTATAAGGTAGCTTATAAGCTAGCTTTTTGAAAAGCTACTCTAGCGTTTAGGTGACTTGCGAGACTTATTACTTTTTATTCCTTGATACTTTTTACACTACCAAATTTACAACATGCATTTTTTTTGTCCTTTTACAATCATGAGCTACCTTATCAGCTAGTTTTTGTCAACTGCAACTTATTCATCATCTTCATCGGCTACCTTCTCACTCATAAGTTAATTACCCGCTAGTTTGCCAAACATAGCTTTAAAATATAGTCCAAAAAACCAACAATAGCTGATAGTTGTGGAAGTCATTTTAACTAGAGATGACCAGATGAGCCCGACTAGGACCGATATCGGGATCAACTTTGGACCGGCCTAGTCCAGAACAGATTTGGGAGTGCCGATTATAGCCAAGCTACGATATTCCATCAAAAACAAGGTTCAGCTCGGGATGTGATTGATTATGGGACTAAGGCGACGTTTAGTACCGACATAATTTACGTCAACAATTAAGTGTGACAACTAACAAGAACGAAGAAGCTTACCCGATAAGAGGCAGACTCTCAAGTGTAGGAAACAACTTTTTCCCGGTAAGTGCTTACATGGTTTAAGATACTTACGAACAATCCATTTTCATAGCCACAAACATTACAAGATAAAGTAAATAAAGATAATGATCTTATAGGTAAGTGCTTACCCAGTAAAAATTTGGTAAACCACCCCTAAAACTAACCCAAGATCATCCCGATTTTTTACAATTATTTTTTGAAAGTATTTTGAGGTATATTTTTAAATGAAATTTTAATTCTATTTGGTTAAAAACTAAAAATGTATATTTTAAGTGTATTCTGTTATAATAAGGGATAAGTTCACGAAAGTGTATCCAACTTGTCACCAAAAGTTATTGTATGTACGGAACTTGAAAAATTACCTTTTGATGTATCAAACGTAAAAAAAAAAACCTATTGTATGTATCCGGTTACCTGTTCAACAGGTAACCGGTAAATTTTATATTTTTTCTTTTTTTAAAATACACCTCATTAATTCAGTTCATGATGATGATGATATGAATTTGAAGATGAAGATCAAAACTCACAAAATCAAAACGTAATCAAATCCAGAAAACAAAGATGATTAATTATTTGTATGATGATGATCAAAACCTAATCAAACCATGATGATGATGATGATGATGATGATGATGATGATATGACTTTGAAGATGAAGATCATTAATTCATTTCCATTACCAAACCCAGAAAATCAAAACCCAATGAACAAACTTAGATTTGTTCATTAAATAAGAACCCTAAAATCAATAAACCTAAAATCAAGAACCCTAAAATCAAAATCTAATTGATTGAAAACCATGAACAAATTGATTGGAACTAGATTTCCCATATGAACTCTGAATCAAAACATACCTGTTCCACGATTTCCAAATTGATTTCTCGTATGAACTCTAAATTGATTTCCAAAACGCATTTCAAAAATCGAACCAGAAATCGTCCATGACTGTAGCAAGAACCAGAAATCTAAAACCATGAACGAACCCTAGATCGATATTGATTATGGAGACGATGGCGACGGTGACCACGGTGGCGAGGTAAGAACCCTAAATCCGTATGAACCCTAAATTCTATGGCGATAGTGGTGACAGTGGAAATGATGGCGATGGTGGCGAGGTGGCGATGGTGGCGAAGTGCCAACGGTGGTGATGAACGCTTCTGGTGAAGTGATCGGAGATGGGGCGTATTCTTCTGGTTTGAGGCGTAGATGGAAGGTGAAAGAATTGGGTTTCTTTATTTTATTTTTGTTTTTTATTTTTTATTTTATTTGTAGTTATTTTTAAATAACAAAAATACAACTCAGCATCTAGTCAGCGTTTACTCAGCATCCACGTCACTAAAACGGGTGCCACATCAGCAGGTAACCTGCTATAACAGGTTGGATACATACAATAGACTTTTTTTTAAAGTTTGATACGTCAAAAGGTAATTTTTCAAGTTCAGTACATACAATAACTTTTGGTGACAAGTTGGATACACTTTTATGAACTTATCCCTTATAATAAAAATGTATACCCAATTGAATATCTTAAAGTATATCTGATTGATCAAATTATTATATCGAAAGCGTATTTATGTGTTTAAATCAAATTTGAAAAATAGAAAAAGGGTAAATTACGGATTTGGTCCCAGTGGTTTCAAAAATATAGGATTTGGTCCCCACAAGATGCATTTTTTTCGTAACAAATTGATCCCTGCCACTAACGAACGCTAACTCCTGTTAGTTAAGTGAGGGGCAATCTGGTCCTTTCCATTTAAAAACACAAATAGTACAGAACTCATCACAATTTAAACTAAGGGAATCTAACTGTCTAAGAGCATCCACATGGTGGAACCTCTAGGAACCTCATTTGCCATATTTTTTTTGCCACATCATTGCCACCTCAACAACATAAAAACCTCCTTAAAACTCTACAGTGGAGGTTCTTACAAAAACCCCACTTTTCTTTTCTTATTTATCAATTATTATATAAATTTAATATATATATATATATATTTAAAAATTCAAATATAATTTATTAATTTTCACTTTATATATTCTATTAACATATATGAAAAATAATTAAAACAAAAATAAAATTACCTACAATTAAAAAGAGGTAGAACGCTACAGAAATATTAATCTTTAAAAAAATATGAGTAAATAGTTTATAATATAGATTACTCGTAATCTCGATTCCACCAAATATGTTTGACCAAGTTGGAGCGGAGTTGATGATGAACTTTATTTGAGCGTATATCGGAATTCATTTGAAGATATTCATACAATTCATGGGTGGAACCTTGAAATATTTGTGTCTAGTTATCTAATTTTGATTTACATGTAGAAAATATATAAAAATAATCTAAACATAATAAATTAATGAAATAATTAAAAATCGAACTTCTTAAAAGCAACTTATAAAATTTGTATAAGAATTTATAAGAAACAAAAAAACAATCTTTATAATAACTTTTAGAGTAAATTACATATTTGGTCCCTGTGGTTTGGTGGTTTTAACACTCTGGGTCCCTAAATTGAAATAATTATGGATTGAGTCCCTGTGGTATGCGTTTTATAACGCTCTGGGTCCCTCTGGGTGACGCCGTTTATCTTTGAGCTGTTAGGCCCATCATGTGCATGGCACATGATGGGCATTTTAGTCATTTTATGTTTCCCTTTTATTTTCAATTAAATTAAGGGATCAAAATTGAAACTTATTCTATTAAAATATAGTAAATAAATAAAAAATAAAAAAATAAGCAATAACCCTTGTACCATCTTCCTTGCCCAGATAACTAGATTCATCATCATCTTTATCAACAACAACAACATCATCATCATCATCATCAACAACAACATCATCATCATCTTTATCTACACCACCACCCACTAACCTACCACCATCACCACCACCCACTAACCTACCACCATCACCACCACCACCACCCACACCACCATCAACACCCACTTTATCCACCACCACCACCAACACCTATCCACCACCCACCACCAACACCTATCCACCACCCACCACCACCACAACCCACTTTATCCACCACCCACCACCACCCACTTTATCCACCACCACCATCAACCACTTTATCCACCACCACCATCAACCACTTTATCCACCAACAACACCCACTTTATCCACCACCACCACCAACACCCACTTTATCCACCACCAACAACACCCACTTTATCCACCACCACCACCAACACCCACTTTATCCACCACCACCACCAACACCCACTTTATTCACCACCACCACCACCACCACCACCATCAACACCCACTTTATCCACCACCACCCACTCTATCCACCACCACCACCACCACCACCACCACCACCACCACCACCACCACCACCACCACCACCACCAACCACCCACTTTATCCACCATTACCACCACCCACCATTTGATTATATATATATATATACCCACTTAATTTGTTCTTGGTGTGTTTTGAAAAAAAAAATTCTTGAATCAGAAAAAGAAAAATTACATAGACCATTCACCACCGTTTGCACACAACCACCACCACCACCCACCACGACCTTCAGATCTGGAATCGAGATGGTGCTTACGGTAGTTTCTAGATCGAGATGTTGCTTAAGGTGCTTTGGGTTTCTGCAAATCTGAAATTGATCCGACGCCGGAGGGTGGAAATCGATCTGAAATCGAACGACATCAGAGCAAAGGGGTTCCTGTGTCGTTTATTCGCCGGAGACGTGGCAGTCGGTGACGGAACGAGAAACCGCATAATCAGTCTAAATCCTCCCTCGATCAGAACGTCGGTCTCACGAGGAGGATTGTCGATAACCATAGGGTGGAGATGGGTGGTTGCGTCGGTGAGGGAGATGATGGTTTTGTGGTGGAGATGGTGGTTTCGTGGTGAAGACGGTCGTGACGAGGGCGGCCAGTAGTGGAGGTGGCCGGTGGTAACGTAGGCGGCAGGTGGCGGAGGTGTGCGGTAGTGACGTCGGCGGCGGGAGGCGGTCGGTGGAGATGGTCTTGGAAGATCAATATCATATCTGGTGGTGGTAATAGGTTTTATGCTGACTTTTTGTTATCCTATTTTTTTATTAGTATATTAATAAAGTAAATTACAGTTTTAGTCCCTCTGATAGAATTACATAATTGGTCCTTGTTTTTTAATTAAATATTAAAAATAAATGAAATGACCAAAATGCCCATCATGTGCCATGCACATGATGGGCCTAACGGCTCAAAGATAAACGGTGTCACCCAGAGGGACCCAGAGCGTTATAAAACGCATACCACAGGGACCCAATCCATAATTATTTCAATTTAGGGACCCAGAGTGTTAAAACCACCAAACCACAGGGACCAAATATGTAATTTACTCTAACTTTTAAAATATATGTTTTATTGCACAATATATATGTTGTGTAGATTTATTAAAATAAAAAATTGTTAAGGAATAGCAAAAATAATAAATAAAATAATAACAGAAAAGGAAAGTATTACAAGAACCCGGGTTCTTTTTCAACCACCGGGTTCCAATAAGAAGCTGTGACTAGACAAGAACCTCTGTTCCACAGTGGAGGTTCCTATAAAAAACCCCAAGAAGAACCTTGCGCTCTAAGAAATCAATAAGCTTGTTGCTAACCTTGTAGCCTTGACGATCTAACTTCACCGTTATCAAAAAGCTTAATCATAACCCAATAATCACTGGATACACATAAACATGGAGCAATGCAAAATTTGCAAATGCAATGACTTTGGAAGCATACATGGAGAAGAACAAGTGTCAGTAAGAAATTAATGTCATATAACTAACAGGCCGTTTACTAAATACTTACATTTTAGCATTACCGGGTGAACATGAGAAAGACCAATAGTCTTACCTGGTAAAGAGATCCTAAATGTAACAATAGAGATATGAGAAACAAGCAAGACAAAGGGTTATCAGTTTCAAAACTCTTTTCTGTAATGAAAGATAATCAGAACATAAAAATCAAGGAAGGCTAACCTCAAACATTATAAGTACACAGGAAATCGATTATCAAAAACTCAAGCAAAGATGAAGAAATCAGTGTAATTCGAGAAACAAAAAACCCAATTGTAGAGGAACATATATAAGCAAATCTTTGAATATGACAAGGAGTAGTAAAAGGGAGAACAGTTAGTAGTCTTAACATCTATTTTAACTTCAAATTTGCATCATAAAGACATGGAAATGCTACAACATTCTTTCAAAGAAGAATTGAAATAGAACACTCACCAGAAGCTTGAGTTTGCAATAATACACCTGTTGGAAAAAAAGATATATTGGGTTAAGCCCGACCCAAACACGCAAAAGATCACCTCTACTTTTAACTTTCAGTTGATGTTAATGAGCCAAAGTCTATAATAATACCCTCCAATGTCACCCTGAATTTGAAATATGTTTTGAATATCCAAATTCATTTATATAAAAAATATCTACCAAAAAGGTCAAAACTTATAAAACAATTCATTACTAGCTTCGTACACAATTGAATTTTTTTTTTGTGCTATTAACAAATTTAACACAAATCGTATGCTATCAACCAACCTGGAAAAAGAATATTACAACAACAAAAAAAACTTGGAACAACGATTGGATCGTCTCCAATCAATAATTTCTTGTTGGGTGGATTGCCGAATAAACCGGCTTTAGGAGGAAACCTTCAGAATCTGGAAAGTATAAATAACACACGAAACAAACCTGCATTTTTCTTTCTTTTTCGACTTGTTTCTGAAATCTTTCAATCCTGCTTCTTCTGTTAGGGGATACACGCAAGTCTTTGAGCAATTCTTGTCAAATGAAAGCCTCACCTGTCTAAACAAATCATAAAGGATTCCCAACTTAGCTCATGTTGTGTTCACAGGCCTGTCTATGAATGCTTCTATTTTGTAGCAATTATTTGAAGTAGAAAATATGCAGATTATTACATTATACACAAAGGAACTATTAAGAAAACAGTGTTACGTTTGTTTTAGGAACTAAAAGGAATGTAATGCATATAAATCACACGTTATGACCATAAAATTCATAGTCACCAGGTAGTTGATTAACATTCTTCCAAACCAACCAAACCAGGCTATATACCTCACTCGAAAGTGGCTTCATTTAAGGTTTCATACACTAAAAAACATATCCCTATTGTGCTTTGCTGTATCCTTGGAGAGGTTCAAATAAGAAGGCAATTGTTGTGAGAAGGTAAGAAGGGAAGGTTCATATGTGAAAGCTCGACAAAAAGAATCTATCGATATTCATTTCTAAATAAAATAAAACGATTGACATTGATCTGTGGGAACGAAGGTCTGTATATATGACAAAATATACATTTATAAGACATAAAACAGAAATTTTCAACAAACAAAATGTGAGCAGTCGATCTTCTACTAATAACATTATTATTATTATTATTATTATTAAAATTATATGATGGACAAGGAGAGGACGTACCATTATCATCGATACTGGAAGTCAGGAATTTGGGAAATGACGCGCCAGTACTTTCCTGTTTCGCTACAACACATTTTCTCCAATTTCTGGCAATGTCTCACGTACAATTGTGAAAGTGAAGGAAGGAGTTCCTCTGGAAGATCTTCCAGCTTTGGGCATGACCATATTGAAAGTGTTTCAAGGAAAGTGAGGTGTTGTAAGCTCTTTGAAACTGACTTTAAGTCCTCAAAACCACGGATATTTAGACAAGTCAGAGATGGTGGCAAAAGAAAAGATGATGAAGTGGTATTATTCCTCACATCTTCTGCATCTACAAATGAAACCAATCCTGAATTCTTTCCCTCTAGATATAATTCAACAAGTGACGTTGGGAAATCTTGCAGCCCCCACTCCGACATGGGCTTATTTAAGCATCCTATTCTTAGGCTTCTTAATATAGGAGGCCACAACCTATAAGGAAAGGAGTCGTCCAAACTAGGACAGTCCGTAATCGTCAGATTTTCCAAAGATGTGAGGCGTGCCAAATGCTTGTGAGGAAATGCCTTTAGATTCTTACAACAACGGATTGAAAGAGTCTTTAAGCAAAACAAGGGAAGAAAACCAAAACCTTCATCTGGAATGGATTCTATGTTATCACAACCACATATGCTCAATTTGACGAGATTAACAAAGCATCCCTCAGGAAACAACCTCACTTTATCACAACACCCCAAAAAGAGGGATTCAAGCGAAGACAAGAAGTTGTTGAAGAACCAACTCTCTTCCAACTTTTCACACCCAACAATTTTAATAATCTTTATAGAGGATGGGAGGTCTTGCACTATTGGGAAGGTCAACGATGTCAATGAACCACATCGTTCTATCTTTAACTTTTCGGTATTATGTTGACACTTGTAACTCTTTAGGCTTTTGCAAAACTCAAGTCTCACTTCTTTAGGAGAAGTTAGGTTAATCGCTAAGTGATCCTCTTCCTTTCCCAATGATACCAACATATCACATCTACTTACTTCCAACTTCTTTAAACTTGCAAGAAATTGGCATGCCTTCGATTCGGATTCCCACAAGTATCTCAATTCATCACAGGATGAGATGTATAGATGTTCAACTTTCCCAAGTTGTTTTAAAAGCTCTTCATCTAGTTGAATAAGTCCTTCAATATACTCCATTGTCAATTCAACAATTGATGAAGACACACCAACCATGCTTCTTAACACTTCCTCGGAACATCCTTTTATACTTAACACCTGAAGTGACGGTATTAAATCAATTGAAACTTCTTTAAGTTTCGGACATTTTCGTATAGAAATCTCACGAAGACGTGGAAATGATGTAACACGTCTGCCATTGTCATCATCATTGTTCGACCATCTCTCCCAACTTTGCATATTATAAAATATCAAAAGTTGAAGTGATTGAAATGCAGTTTCATGGAAAGAACTAGCAGATGCAAGAAACTCGATATCCAAAGTCTTCACCTCATTCATACTTGCCACAACCAACTTTTGAAGTGATTGTAATTGTCCAACTGTTGGTAAATATGCACAATTTCTGCAACCATCTAATGTAAGCTCTGTTAACTGATTAAATGAGGAATCCCCGACCCAACTAGGAAATTTCATTCCTCCATAATACAAAATCTGAAGGTTTCTCAACTTACAATGAGGTTTTAGCCCTTCAAGTACTTCATACACCTTCATTGTGTTCCAAGAGTCATCGAAGCCATTTCCCCATTCCAACTTCAAAAAATCAATATCCTCTTTTTGCTGTAAGTTGGCCTCCTTTGCTTCTATTCCATCTCTCACATTATGCAACCCTTCAATGCAAAGTTGACCTTGAAGATGCAATAAGTCTTTAAGATCTGATATTTTGAACCCATTAGCCCCTTCGATAATCACCTTTGGTAGAGTTTGTAGACTCGTCAACCCACCTATCCCTGAGGGTAGCTTGTTCAACTTTGGAGTTATACGAATGTCTAGATGCCGCAGGTTTATTAACTTGGCAAAACTATTTGGCAAGCTAGATAATTCATAGCAGCCAGAAAGCAACAAGCTTTGCAGATTATAAAGCTCAGTGACTTGATCCGGTAAACAAGTGATGTCAGTTTGAGAAAAATTGATGTAGCGAATATGCTTGAGACTGCCAATGGATTGTGGCACCTCTGAGATTGAATGATTACTTAGATTTAGGACCCTAAGGAGCTTTAGTTGGGGAAGTAAATCACCAAGCATCTTATTTGACAATTCAAATGTTTGCCATTGATGCATCGGAACCGATAAGAATGTTCGCAAGCGTCTAGCTCTCTGTAATGCCTTAAACTTTCTATACTTTTGAGGAACAAATGAAAGGTGACGAACGTTCTCTGATGCTTCATTCCCTATCTTATCATCCAACGTAAAGAAAAACTTCCCTCCAACACTCATCGCCAACTCATTGATGAGATCATGCATTACATATTTTGATATATCATCGGTTGAATGCTGAAAAAACGATCTTGAGACTAGCTCTTCAAAATACTCACGGCCAAACCTCTCCATTGACTTAATAGCATTTGGCTCGTGCAGAAACCCTTCTGCCATCCAAAGTAGGACTAGTTCGTCTTTATCGAACATGTAGTCCTTGGAGAATAAGCAACAATACGCAAACAAACGCTTCAGGCGCGAAGAAAGATCATAGTAGCTTAGTCTTAGAGCAGGAAGAATCTTACTTTCATTATGTGAATTCCATATTGCGCTGGTCAACAATTCCTTCCATTCCTCCGCATTTGTTTTTGTTCTCAAGACCCTCCCAAGTGTTCTCAAAGCCAATGGCAACCCATCACATTTTTTCATGATACCTTCACCATGCACTTTAAGTGTCGGATGTTTGTCAAAGTTTTGCTCACCTAGCGCATGTTGAGCAAACAAAGACAAAGCAGCTTCATTAGATAAACCCTCCAGATAGTACGCTGGAACAGAGCCCATCACCGATGTAATTGTGGTCTTCCGAGTTGTCACCATAACCTTACTTCCCCGTGCCCCTACAACAAAAGGATGTTGGAGGAGTTCCCATTCATCATACTTTTCATTCCAGGCATTGTCTAGAACAAGTAGAAACCTTTTCTTCAAAAGCTTTTCTTTTAGGGCGAATTGAAGCATATTCAGATTAGCAAAACTTTGGTTGCCCCCACCTACAGCTTTAAAAATATCATTGCTAATAGTAAATACATCAAACTCATCAGAAACACAAACCCATGCCTTGAGTTCAAAGTGATCCTCCACTTTTTTATCATTGTACAAAGCTTTGGCAAGAGTCGTTTTCCCTATCCCCCCTAGACCAACTATAGAGAGCACATCGAAGTTTCGACCGCTGGATTCAATATCAAACAACTTGGAGATCAATGCCTCTTTATCCTTTTCCCTACCCACAATCTTGGACTCATCAACTAGTGAAGTTTCCTCCAATCGTCTACTTGTTCTAATTGGGCGATCAACATTTTCAACCAAAAGCAGAATATTTTTCTGCTCAACAAGCTGATGCAATCTGTTCGTGATGTCATCTAGCGTAGGCCTCATCTTAAGACCATATTTGATGTAACGAGGAGCGAAAGGAGCTAAAATTTTCAATACCTTATTGGTGGTGTTGCTGGTGGTGGCATCAAATATTTTATTCAAGTGATGCCGCATAGCTTCAGTGGCCAAGTCATCCAGTAGATCGTCTATGTCGTAAGCCAAGTTTTGCAGCGTGTTCAGCCATTCTTCAACAGCGGTATCTGTAATGTGTTTCTGGCCAGCATCAGCTAGCACTTTCTGAATCAGGGTCAAGGTGGTCTTCCATTTGTTGAGCTCGGAATATATTCCTGCAGACTGAGCTAGTTTGATCAAGTCAGCAGATGCGAGCTTCTCAAAGAGGACAGTGATGAATGAGGAGAGAATGATTTCAGCAACAACCATTGCTTCTTTCTTAGGCAGAGTTTTGATTTTCAAAATAGTGCTAGGATGAAACAGACATGTAGCAAACGAAGTAGACTATAATAAGTCTACATTCAGATGCAAAAAAAACAACTTATTGTTTATTTCTTGGGGTTCTGATATCACAGTACAGGAGGGGTCAAAGTGGATCAAAGTGGATCAAAGTGGCAGAAGACCAAGAGCATCTGGATGCAAACTTGTCAAATATCGAGACTATTAAAAATTCCCTCTTTACAGCTGCAGAAATTTACATTTTGAGTGTTGTGCAGAACTGACATTTGTTTGTAAAAAAATCATGATGAATTACATTTTCGTCCTTGTGGTGAATATACAAACAGTTAAATGCATATAAACATGTGATTTTCAAAGTTGAGCAAGAGACTAAACGTGGGAGATAGTGAAGGAGTGTTGGTTTAGATGCAGAGAAAGATTTTTAATCATTGTTGTTATTCAATACAATAATGCCATATTAAACAAATCTAAGTTAATAAAGTACAATTATAATAATAGAATCAGATTTGCAAGTATTTTTTGTATCCTGATAAATTTATCACACATTTGTAGGGAAAATCACAATAACAATCAACAAAATTAACTGCTAATCATCAGAAATACATAAGAGAATATAAAGAATACCTGGTTGTGATAATTTGGCAGGTTGGCGATGGATGCGTGTACAAATCTCACCTCGATTTATTCGTATTTTATCTTACATCTTCTTCCAACAACTTATATTAGGAAATAATTGTACACTTGTACAAAAATGCAGTAAGTGACCAAACTCTCCTAAGCGTTTGAGTAAATGACTAAACTACCCAAAAAACGAAAAGACAAACAACTTAGCCCAATGATGCAATGAGTAAAGGGTTAATTACATGGGTATGTATCGAACTTGTCACGTTTTATCATTGTATGTACTCAACTTATAAACTTACCATTGTATGTATCGAACTTTCTAAAATTGCCATTGTATGTATCCAACTTTATCAAAACCTATCATTGAATGTATTCTACTTGTCGGCGAAAGTGTATCGAACTTGAGGTTTTGATAAAGTTGGATACATACAATGGCAATTTTAAAAAATTCGATACATACAATGGTAAGTTTATAAGTTGAGTACATACAATGATAAAACGTGACAAGTTCGATACATACCTATGTAATTAACCCATGAGTAAACTACCCAGGTGTTTATTACAATCACTTAGCTTTTTCTTCTTCCCATTGATGTAGTGATACCCTAGATCAGTGTCAAATTCTAGATGTACAACGTTAACGTTAGGTATGCAATATACACCGCTCTCAACGTCACATTTTACTCCATTTATTTATTACCGACTTGATACCAATCAGTGTTGTAACTCTACAGAACAATATAGAAGTTGTTTATATTCCAATTATAAGTTGTTGTAAACTATGGTAATTTTTTAAGACATACCATTTCCAACAATATGAAGTTAAAATCTGTATAAAACAAAGAGCATGGGCTTGTAAGCCTTTTTCATCTTTCTCGAGCTATATATAGTTCGGCTTCAATCTTTGGCCATCTGCTAGCTAGCATCAATGTGGGTAATTAAGGAACAAGTGTTTCAAGCAATTCTGCCAGAAACCTCTATGAACATCAATTTCTCATTGTCTACAACATCTTATTCTTAGTTGCACAACCTTAGTGCAGTTCTACAGAAAACCTAATTGATCATCTCTACAACATTATCTTGTGTTAATGTTGGAGGTGATAAAGTTGCAGCATGAAAAACTAATTAATTGGAACAGAAATCCAGATTTTGCTATCATCTTACGACTTTGTTAATTTCATTCAATGACAATTGCAATCACTTATATATCTCGTATTTAATGGATTAGAAATCAGTTAGCTGTAATTAAGCTCCAAAACAGATGATAATAGAACCAAAATCAGTAAATAATTAAACCAATATTAATCGATGAACAAGGGACCTTAGTGAGTGGGGCTAAATTTAATCCATCTAAACGGCCCTGTTACAATGGTTGGTTTTGGTAATTATACCAACAAAAAATACACAATAAAATTACTGGTTATTTGATGTTTTCGGGTAAAGAAGAAACCCCAAAAACCCGCTTAGCATTTTGTTCAATAAATGATCCGAGAGTAATCCAAACAGCTGGCTGGGCTGGGCTGGGCTGTAATTTTTGTTGGGCTGATACACTTATTTATAGTCCAAAGAAGACAACCATAGCTTATTATAATTTTGGTTTAATTATTTACTGATCTTGGTCATTAATTGTGGGAGTCTACGTCATTCTAAGATGACCAAATGAGCCTGGTATCGGGATCGACTTCAGACCATCCTGGTCCAGGACCGAATTAGGAACGTAGGTTATGGCCCAGTTACGACATTACATCATAAACAAGGTCTGTTTTGGGACCGCTTATTAGGGTGTTCACGGTCCGGTTTGGACGGTTTTACCCTTCAGACCATAAAGGCACAAACCAACCTCGCAAGTGGCCGTTTATATAATTTTAAACCGAGCGGTTTGACATCAAGTGCCCAAACAAACAGGCCAAACTAGCCACGGTGTAAATGTTTGAGCCGACCGGTTTAGGTGGTTTTGGCCTTTTATAGAATTTTAAGGTTTAAATGTACAAAAAACATATAAAATTTTTAATTTTAGATTGAATATCTATTTTAACTAAACAAAAATCACAAATTCATGCCTCCATGCCTCAAGTCCATTTGAAGTACACAAAATCCACAAAAAAAAAGGTAAACAAACTATCCCAACAAAACACTAAAACCTACATAATATATATATATATATATGTATATATATGTGTGTGTGTGTATTTGGTGGTCGCCGAAAAAAAACCTGCAGACCACAGACCGGACAGGATCCTAAAAATCAATAGACTTGTTTGCTAACCTTTTAGCCTTAAGATCTAACTACACCGGTCGGGTTCAGCCACAGGTTGGGCAGAGTCGCAGCGGATTAGTGGGATTGCCTAATTGGAGGCCCGATAACGCTGGAGCGTGTGTGTGTTAACTTGCCGTTCAAACAAAATAAAATGTTAAAATCTCTAAAAGTATTAGAGCATCTCCAACAGCGTTGCTATTTTTTTCTAAAATAGAGAAAACATGTTAAAATCTCTAAAAAAACATTTTTTATCATCTCCAACAGATTTGCTATTTTAGAGAATCAATCATTTTTTATATATTATTAAAATATTCAATACATTTAGTATTTTAATAAAAAATTTAACCAACTTTTAAATAATTGATGGGATAGATTAAAAAATAGTTTATCTCTCGTCATATAGAATTTTTTGAGAAATCTCTAAATTTAAAGAAAACTTAAACTTTTTCTATTTTAGCAATCATTTTAGCAGTGGTGTTGAAGATGCCCTAGAATTTGATTCATTTTAAATTTAAAATACAAATATATTGAAATAGATTTCTAAAGACTTTTGACTTTAATAAATCACACTTTTGTAGGAATAATTACCATATGAATCAACAAAATTATGTGCTACACAAATTTGAAGAACAGAAAACAAATTTGTAAAAGGAGAAGACTAAGACCAACTAAAGTGGATGTAGAAATTCAACTGTTTCTCTTTGTAGGAAATTTCCTTCCAATTGTGCCAAACATAATCATTATTGTTCTTCAATGTAATAATAAAAGCTTTAAACAAATCTAATACAAATAGAGTAATATATTCACTTTTGTAGGGGAAATGAAGTCACAATAACAATCAGCAAAATTATTTGGTAACAGTTTTTAAGAACAAAGAAAAAAACAAACAGCAGGAAAAAAAAAACAAAAGGCAATGAAATTAGAGTGTGTTTGAGTTGGAGGAAACCTCTATTGACACCTCTGTTATTTGAATTAGCTTCCTTCATCAATTCTGTTTTCGTTTTGGGTAAAGAAATTCCCCATAACCCGCTTTTAGAATATTAGAATTTTATTGGTAAACGTGCTGTGTTTGTAGTTGGGCTTAGAGATGGGCCAAATTAGGCCTGCTCCAGTTAGGTTGAATGGATATTGTATCGCACTCAAAATTGAAAACCACTTCCAAGTTTTATGTGCAAAATCCACTTCTAAAAAGCTTTTTACAAGTGTCTTCAAAACTAATTGTCTAGTTTTCTCTAAATATTCTAGTTTTTCAAAATTTAATATATTATTTAAAGGATATATTAATACTAAATTTCAAAAAATTGTAATTAGAAAAGATTCAATAACATTTTTGTGTAAAATGATTTAAAGAGAAAAAAGAACTAGAACTCATTCCCTCAAACCTGAAGGGAGCCATTTGAGACTACCTTCATCTAACTTAATACCCATTTTTAGCCATTTCTAAAGGAGCCAATATATTTGTCTGTAATCCCAAAACCTTGCCACATATGACAAGCTATAATACGAGCACACAACATTTTTAGGGATGCTAAAGTTCATTGGGGATTGCGTCTGTGTAAAAGTTTTCTATTGCTATTCATCGGGATTGTGTGTGTGTATGCGTGCGTGCATGCATGTGTATGTCTATGCCTGTGTGTCTGTCTGTCTATCTGTGTGTATTCTTGTGCGTTCCATTCCTTACACCTTAAAAAAAATGGAAGAGCACATTGAGAATCACGAAACTCTCAAATGCACCTGATTCTCTATATTATAGACATTCTCCAAGACCAACAAAATTTCCAAACTTTTCATACATTCCAAAGTATCCTCAAAATTTTCCAAATATTACTCAATCTCCGTTATTAATCCACGTCCTTGATATTGGTCGGATTTACCAAACCAATTTGGTACGGCAAATAACTTTTTTCTAAATCATATTGATCAAAAATTCCAAGTTTCCACCCATGAATTTCAAAAACATCCTTCAAATAACTTATGGGATATGCTAAAATGACATTCATTATCAACTCTACCCTAAAATAGTTGAACATATTATGTCGAATCGAGATTGCGAGTGATTTGTAGTACTATTTATTATTTTGTCTTAGTTTTATAAATACTAATTTGTGTAGGGTTGTACTATTTTTAATCATGGTATAAATTTATGTTTTAAATAATTTTCAAATATATTAATAAAATATATAAACTAACAAATTAACATTAACATAGAAAAATGAAAATTAATGAATTATATATATGTGATGTTTTTATCATAATATACTATGTAAGAATATTAATTTATTTAATAATATATAAATAAAATTACACTTTATTAACTAAAAATATGAAAAGTAAGGTTTTTGTAAAAACCCTGTTGTGAAGTTTCATTAAGGATCCTATTTTGTTGAGGTGTCCATGATGTAAGAAAAAAAAAATAGGACAATTGAAGTTTTCAAAGGTTTCACTACTATGGATACTATAACGTTTTGTTAAAATCCTCTGGCATAACTCATATCTTCATTTTAAGGGCGCCTAAAAAATCAATAAACTTGTTCCTAACCTTTTAGTCTTCACGATCTGACTTCAATGTTAACTAAAACCTTAATGATAATCAATTAGCCCAACAATCATTGGAGAAGCATAAACATGGAGGGATGCAAATGCAATGACGTTAGAAGCATAAGTGAAGAAGAGCAAAGTGTTAGGGCCTTTTTGTTTACCTCTTAATAGTTCCATCAAGAGGCAACCTCCGAATCATGAACAGGTAAATCCCTGTTTGGCAAAAAAGAAAAAAAAAACTACCTCTTAATGGTTGTGTATGGGGTGACCCTTAACCATTAAGCATCCTCCTTTCTTTCTCAACAATTACCAAACAACCATATTTCATTTCACGCTACATCATAAGAGCGTCTTAATCATTCCAACCACTTAGGGTGCGTTTACTTGTGGAAAACTGTTTTCATTTTCATAAAAAACGTTTTCAGAAAATGGAGTTGGGTTTTCATTTTCAATTTTCATAGAAAATTTTAGAAAACTCGTTTACTCGGCGGCGATGGCGGAGGCCTCGGTGGCCTCGACGGGGGTGGCGGTGGCCTCGAAGCGACAGTGGTGGTGGCGGTGGCCTCGGCTGCGATGACGATGGCCTCGGCGGCGGCAATGGCGGTGGTGGCGGGTAGTGGAAGCGGTGGTGGCGTCCTTGGGGTGGTGGTGGCAGCGCCGGTGGGAGGGTGGTGGCGGTGGGGCGGCGACGAGAAGGAGACAGTGGTAGCGCGACGACGATGGTGGCGGCGGTAACGGCGGGAGGCGGCGGAGGTGGCGGCAGGAGGTGGCGGCGGGAGGTGGCGGACGTGGCGGTGGGTGGCGACGAGATGGGGACGACAATTGAAAATGAATATGAGAATTGGAAAACTATAAAAAGTAGTTTTCTAATTCAAGTGTAAATTTTGAAAATGAAAATTTTGTTTTCTTGAAATTTTTTTTCTAAATTGAATCAAGTAAACAAGTTTTCTAAATTTTCATTTTTCATGGAAATTTTTTCTAGAAAATAGAAATTTTTTCCAGAAGTAAACGCTCCCTTAATCATCCAACATTAAAACATTCGGCAACCGGCAAAACCCCTTAGTACAAAATTGAAGTCATATGACTAAACATGCCGTTTACTAAACACTAAAATTTCTAAGCACGATCCCTGCAATCCCCCTTGTGGCCACTGGGTTTAATCTCAGGGCTGCATGCTTTAGCGGTCGATTGCATTGCCAAGGGATTTGTCTGGGCCAAAGGCTCGGAAACCCTTTACAAAGCCCAACGGTCTTACCCGTATTTGGTGAACGGATCTTTAAATGTAACAATAGAAGATGTGAGAAACAAGCAAAGACCAATTAAGGGCCAGCAGCTTCAAAACTTTTTCCTCTTATAAAAGATGTGAGAACTTAGATAAAAAAACAAGGCTAACCTCAAGCATTAGAAATCACAGAGGAAATCAATCATCAAAAACTCCAGCAGAGATATAATCCAAAAATCAATAAACAAGAGAAACACAAAAAACTAATTGTAGAGAGACATAAACAAATCTTTGAATATAACAACTAGTAGTACTAAAAGGGATAGTAGTTGCCCTCAACCAGCATCCAATTAGAAAAACAAATCTAAACATCCATTATATTTATCTCCAAATTTGCAACACAAAAGACATGGAATGCTACAACAACATTCTTTCAAGGAAGAAATGAAAAAGAAAACTCACTAGAAGCTTGGCTTTGCAATAATACACCTGTTGGAAAAAGAAAATTTGGGTTAATTAAGCCCTATCCAAACACATAAAAGATCATCTCTATTTTATGATTCTTAATCGATGTTAATGAACCAAAGTCTATAATAATAATACCCCTAATCACCTTGAATTTGAAAATATATAATTTCATTTTTTAACAAATATCTACCAAAAAGATCAAAACTTATAAGACAATTACTTAAGAGCATCAGACACAATTGAACTTCTTTGTACTATTAACAATCAAAGAACAAGTATAGAACCATCTCCAATCAATAATTTTCAAGATTTTTCTTAATGACTTCAGAAAAGTGTTTCTTGTTGGGTGGATTACCTAATAAACCAGCTTCTTCTATTAGGAAACCTTCAGAATCTGAAAAGTACAAATAACACTCGGAACAAGCCTTCAATCCCGCTTCTTCTATTAGGAGTAGGACACACGTAAGTCTTTGACCAATTCTTGTCAAAAGAAGGCCTCACCTGTGTATACAAAACATGCATGATTCCCATCTTAGCTCATCAGTTTCAAAAATCTATATATCTATGAATGTTTCTATTTTGTAACAATTATTTGAAGTAGAAAATATGCAGATTCTAACATTATACACAAAGACACCATTATAATTATTTAAACATTTTAGGATCTAAAAGGAACTTAATGCATATATATAAATCACACATTATGATCATAAAATCCATAGCAACCAGGTAGTTGACATTCTTCCAAACCAAACCAAAACATACTATATATACCTCACTCGAAAGTGGCTTCATTTAAGGTTTTAATACACCAATAAGTGAGAAGGTTTGTATACATGAAAATAACAAACCATCTATGGAACATAAAAGAAATGGAAACAACGAAGAGAACAATATTGTAACCAAAAAAAGTAAGCATGGAGTCTTCTATTAATAACATTATCATTACAATTTAAGATTAATATAAACAATCTTTTCAGTAGTTATTTAAGAAACATAGATGATGGACAAGGGGAGGACGTACCATTATTCTTTATACTCAAAGTCAGGAAGTAGGGAAACGATGGGCCAGTACTTTCCTGTTCCGCTACGACACATTTTCTCCAATTTCTGGCAATCTTTCACGTACAGTTCTAAAAGTGAAGGAAGGAGTTTCTCTGGAAGATCTTCAAGCTTTTGGCATGACCAGATTCGAAGTGTGTCAAGGCAAGTGAGGTGTTGTAAGCCTTTTAAAACTGATTCCAACTCCTCAAACTCACGGATATCAAGACAAGTTAGAGATGGTGGCAAAGGAAAAGATGATGAAGTGGTATTATTCCTCACATCTTCTGCATCTGCAAATGAAACCACTCCTGAATTCTTGCCCCTTAGATATAATTGAACAAGTGACGCTGGGAAATCTTGCAGCCCCCACTCAGACATTGGCTTATTTAGGCCTCCTATTCCTAGGCTTCTTAAATTAGGAGGCCACAACCCACAAGGAAAGGAGTCGTCCAAACTTGGACAGTCCGTAATCGTCAGCTCTTCCAAAGATGTGAGACGTGGCAAATGCTTGTGAGGAAATGCCTTTAGATTCTTACAACGACTGATTTCGAGAGTCTTTAAGCAAAACAGGGGAAGAAAACCAAAACCTTTATCCGGAATGGATTCTATGTTATCACAATCCCATATGCTCAAATTGACGAGATTAACAAACCATCCTACAGGAAATGACATCCTTGTATCAGAATGCCGTAGAAATAGGGATTCAAGTGACAACAAGAAATTGTTGAGAAGCCAAGTCCCTTCCAAGTTTGCACACTCAACAATTTTAATATTCTTTATAGAGGATGGAAGGTCCTGCGCTATTGGGAACGTCAAAGATGTCATTGAACCACATCCATTTATCTGCAACTTTTCGATATTATGTCGACACTTGTAGCTCTTTAGTCTTTTGCAACCGTGAAGTACCACTTCTTTAGGAGATGTTAGGTTAATCCCTAAATGATCCTCTTCTTTTCCCAATGATACCAACATATCACATGAATACACTTCCAACTTCTTTAAACTTGCAAGAAACTGGCATGCCTTCGATTCGGATTCCCACAAGTAAATCAATTCATCACAGGATGAGATGTATAGATGTTCAGCTTTCCCAAGCTGTTTTAAAAACTCTTCATCTAGATGAATAAGTCCTTTAATATACTCCATTGTCAGTTCAACAATTGATGAAGACACACCAACAATGCTTCTTAACACTTCCTCAGAACATCTTTCTATACTTAACACCCGAAGTGACGGTATTAAATCAAGTGACACTTTTTTAAGTTTCGGACAATTTCCTATTGAAATCTCGCGAAGACAAGGAAACGACGTAGCACGTATGCCATTGCCAACATCACTATTCGACCATCTCTCCCAACTTGGCATATCATTCAATCTCAAAACTTCAAGTGATTGTAATTGACCAACTGCTGGTAGATACTCACAACTTGTGCAGCCACGTAATGTAAGCTCCGTTAACTGATTAAATGAGGAATCCCCGACCCAACTCGGAAACTTCGTTCCTCCATAATACCAAATCTCAAGTTTTCTCAACTTACAATTAGGTCTCAGCCCTTCAAGTACTTCATCTTCCTTCATTTTATTCCGAGAATCATCGAAGCCCTCTCTCCATTCCATCTTCAAAAACTCAAGATCCTTTTTTTGGTGTAAGTTGGCCTCCTTCGCTTCTTTTCCATCTCTCACACTATGCATCCCTTTAATGAAAAGTTGACCTCGAAGATGCAATAAGTCTTTAAGATCTGATATCTTGAACCCATTATCCCTTTCGATAATCACCTTTGATAGAGTTTGTAGACTCGTCAACCCACCCATCCCCGAGGGCAACTTCTTCAACTCTGGAGTATCACGAATATCTACATGCCGTAGATTTATTAACTTCGCAAAACTATTTGGCAAGCTAGATAAGTTATAGCATCGATGAAGCAACAAGCATTGTAGATTATAAAGCTCAGTGATTTGATGCGGTAAACATTTGATCTTAGTTCTGGAAAGATTGATGTACCGAATATGAATGAGACTACCAACGGATTGTGGCACCTTTGAGATTGAATGATTGCTTAGGTTTAGGACCCTAACGAACTTCAATTGGGAAAGTAAACGATCAAGATTCGTATTTGACAATTCAAGTGCCTGCCACCAATCTATTTTAACTGATAAGAATGTGCGCAACTGTCTAGCTCTTTGTAATGCCTTGAACCTTCTATATTCTCCACGCTTCTGATGAATACTTGAAAGGTGGCGGACATTCTCAGACGCTTCATTCCCCGTCTTATCATCCAACGTAAAGAAAAACTCCCCTCCGACACTCATGGCCAAGTCATGTATGAGATCATGCATTACATATCCCGATATCAGTTTGGTTGATTGCTGAAGAAAGGACCTTGACAATAGCTCATCAAAGTACTCACGGCCAAAACTCTCCATGGACTTCTTGTGCTCGTGCAGAAACCCTTCTGCCATCCATAGTAGGACCAATTCATCCTTATCGAACATGTAGTCCTTTGGGAATAAGCAACAATACGCAAACAACCGCTTCAGATGCGAAGAAAGATCATAGTAGCTCAGTCTGAGAGCTGGAAGAATATTACCTTCCTTATCTAAGTCCCATATTGGGTTGTCCAACAATTCTTCCCATTCCTCAACTTCTTTTTTTCCCTTAAAGACCCTCCCAAGCGTTCTCAAAGCCAAAGGCAATCCATTGCATTTCTTAATGATACCTTCCCCATGCGGTCTAAACTTTGAGTGTTTGTCAAAATTTTGTTCACCGAGCGCATGTTGAGCAAACAAAGATAGAGCAGCTTCATCAGACAAAACCTCTAGAAGGTAAGGTTGAAGGGAGTCCATCGCAGATGTAACTGTGGTCTTCCGAGTTGTCACAACAACTCTACTTCCCGGTGCCCCTTCAATAAATGGGCGTTGGAGGAGTTCCCAATCATTATAGTTTTCGTTCCAGACATCGTCTAGAACAAGTAGAAACTTTTTCTTCAAAAGTCTTTCTTTAAGGGCCACTTGAAGCAGATTTAGATTAGCAAAACTTTGGTCTCCCCCACCAATAGCTTGAAAAATAGCCTTGCTAATGGTAAATACATCGAACTCATTAGAAACACAAACCCATGCCCTAAGTTGAAAGTGATCCTCCACGTCTTTATCGTTGTACAAAGCTTGGGCAAGAGTCGTTTTTCCGATCCCTCCCAGACCAACTATAGAGACCACATGGAAATTTTTATCGTTGGATCCATCCTCCAACAACTTGGAGAGCAATGCCTCTTTATCCTTTTCCCTACCCACAATCTTGGACTCGTCAACTAGTGAAGTTTGCTCCAATCGTCTACTTGTTCTAATTGGCCCATCAACGTTTTCAACCAAACGTAGAATAGGTATCTGCCTAACAAGTTGATCCAATCTGGTGGTAATGTCATCTAGCTTAGACCTCATCTTACGACCGTATTTGAAGTTACGAGGAGTGTAAGGAGCTAAAGTTTTCAATACCTTATTGGTGCTGGTGCTGGTGGTGGCATCAGATCTTTTGTTCAAGTGGCGGCGCATAGCTTCGGTCTCCAAGTCATCGAGTAGATCGTCTATGTCGTAAGCCAAGTGCTGGAGCGTGTTGAGCCACTGTTGAACAGTGATCTGAGTTATGTGTTTCTGACCAGCATCAACAAGCACTGCTTGAATCTGGGTTAAGGTGTTCTTCCATTTCTGGAGGTCTGAGTAGATTCGTGCAGATTGAGCTAGTTTGATCAAGGCAGCAGATGCCAACTTATCAAAGAGCGCAGTCAAGAATGAGGTGAGAATGATTTCAGCAACCATTGGGGGATTGATTTCAAAGGATTTCAGCAGGGATGAAAAGGTTGGGGAGATTGTTTATTTCTTGATTTCAATTACAGGATAAGACAGAGTCTTGGTGTGTGGATGCAAAGGATCAAGACTTTTTTGCACAATCAGACAAGAGCTGATTGCTCTAGGAATTTCCTATTCGTAATATAATCAATAATGAAGCAACTGACAATTCTTCAGAAAGAATTAGGGTGCGTTTACTTCTGGCAAAATTTCCTGTTTTCTAGAAATTTTTTTCGAAAGAAATGAAAATTTAGAATTTTTTTTTTCAAGAAAACAATTTACACTTGGATTAGAAAACTACTTTTTATAGTTTTCCAATTCTCATTTTCATTTTCAATTGTCGTCCCCTTCTCGTCACCGGCCACCGCAACCACCGTCACCGGCCACCGTCGCCACCGCCGCGTCCACTGCACCGCCAAAAGCATGATTGTTATTGTATAATAATACAAATATATTGAAATAGATTTCTAAAGACTTTTTACTTTAATAAATCACACATGCATTTGTAGGAGAATAATTACGATAACAATCAACAAAACCAACTAAAGTGGATGTAGAAATTCAAATGTTTCTCTTTGTAGGAAATTTCCTTCCAACTGTGCCAAACATAATCATTGTTGTTCTTCGATATAATAATAAAAGTTCCCTATTAAACAAATCTAATACAAATAGAGTAATTTATTCGATCACACTTTTGTAAGGGAACTGAAGTCACAATAACAATCAAAAAAATTATTTGCTCAACAGTTTTTAAGAACAAAAAAACAAAAGAGCAGACAACAAACAAAAGGCATTCAAATTAGAGTGTGTTTGAGTTGGAGGAAACCTTGTTATTTGAAGCTTCCTTCATCAATGGCTGCTTGCTGTTGATACCTCTGTTTTAGAATTTTAAAGTTTTTTGATTTTAGAATTTTCTTGGTAAATGGGCTGCATTTATAGTTGGGCTTAGAGATGGGCCAAATTAGCCCTGTACCAGTTAGGTTCAATGGATATCAATCATATTGCACTCAAAAGTCAAAACCATTTCCAAGTTTTTATGTGTAAGAAGTAAGATCCACTTCTAAAAAGCTTTTACAAGTGTCTTCAAAAACAATTTTCTAATTTTCTAAATATCCTAGTTTTTCAAGATCTTTTCAAAATTCAATGTATTATTTAAAGGGTATATTAATACTAAATTTCAAAAAATTGTAATTAAAAAAGGTTCAACAACATTCTCGTGTAAAATGATTTAAAGAGTCTAGGACTGATTTGTTCGAACCTGAAGGGAGCCATTTGAGGCTAGCTTCATCTGACTCGATACCCATTTTTAGTCATCTCTAATGGAGCCTAGACATTTTTCTATAATTCTAAAAGAGAACTACAAAGAACACCTTGCCACATATGACAAGATATAATACGAGCACACAACATTTTTAGGGATGCTAAAGTTCAAAGTATTCTGATATATAATTAATTGTGTCCAACTGTAAAATCTGATTAATATGGTCATTTTTAATATTGAATCACCAACAAAAATTACTATTGCTATTCAGCGGCATTGTATGTCGAAAGAAACTAACGTTTGATGAACGATTCAAATAAAAAGGATACTAAATTGTTATATGTGTGTGTGTGTGTGTGTGACCGAATATGATCCATTCCTCACACCTTAAAAAAATCGAAAAGCACATTGAGAATCATGAAAGCTCTCAAATGCACCAAATTCTCTATATCATAGACATTCTCCTAGACCAACAAACTTTCCAAAATTTTCATGCATTCCAAAGTATCCTCAAATTTTTCCAAATATTACTCAATCTACCTTTTTAACTCACGTCCTTGATATTGGTACATTTTCATTAAGTTTCCTATTTTGTTGAGGTATCCATGATGTAAGAAAAAAAATACGGCAACTGAAGTTTTTAGAGGTTTCACTACTATAGATACTATAACGTTTTGTTAGAATCCTCATGCATAACTCATCAGAATCTTCATTTTAAGGGAGCCTAAAAAATCGATAAACTTGTTCCTAACCTTTTAGTCTCGACGATCTGGCTTTACTGTTAACTAAAAGCTTAATGATAATCAATTAGCCCAACAATCATTGGAGAAGCATAAACATGGAGGGATGCAAATGCAATGACGTTGGAAGCATAACTGCATAAGTAAAGAACAAAGTGTTAGGACCTTTTTGTTTACCTCTTAATAGTTCCATTAAGAGGCAACCTCTGAATCATTAAGAGGTAAATCTTGTTTCGCAAAAAAAAAAACTCCCTCTTAACGGTTCTATAACCCTCTGAATTGTTGTGTATGCTAGGTCACCGTTAACCATTAAGCATCCTCATTTCATTCTCAACAATTACCAAGCAACCATATTTCATTTTGCACTATATTATAAGAGCGTCTTAATCTTTCTGACCACTTAATCATCCGGCACAAAACCATTCGGCACCTGCAATAATCCCGGCCTTAGTAAGAAATTGAAGTCATATGACTAAACAGACCGATTACTAAACACTTACATTTGTAAGCAGTTAGCAGGTTAACAATAACAAAGGCCAACGGTCTTACCCCATAAATTAATATCTTATTACGGATCCTAAATGTAATAAATGAGAAACAAGCTAGCAAAAGCAATTAAGGGCCATCAGCTTCAAAACTTTTATCTCTTATAAGAGATATGAAAACTTAGATAACAAGCATTAGAAATTACACAGGAAATCGATCATCAAATACTCCAGCAGAGATGAAGATACTAGTGTAATCCAAATATCAATAAACAAGAGAAACAAAAAAATCAATTGCAAGAGGGACATAAACAAATCTTTGGATATAACAATGACTAGTAAAAGGGTAAACAGTAGCCCTATATATACCAGCATCCAATAAGAAAAAACAACTCTAAACATCCATTATATTTATCTCCAGATTTGCATCACAAAGACATGGAATGCTACAACAACATTCTTTCAAGGAAGAAATGAAAAAGATCACTCACGAGAAGCTTGGCTTTGCAATAATACACCTGTTTGAAAAAGAAAATTTGGGTTAAGAGCCCGAACCAAACACGTAAAAGGTCATTTCTATTTGAAATATATATATTAATATATATATATATATGTGTGTGTGTGTGTGTGTGTGTGTGTGTGTTTTTGAATATCTAATTTCATTTCTTTAACAATTATCTACCAAAAAGATGGAAATTTATAAAACAATTACTTAAAAGTATCAGACACAATTGAACTTTTTTGCACTATTATCAATCAAAGAACAAGGATACAACTGTCTCCAATCAATAATTTTCGAGATTTTTCTTAATGACTACAGGAAAAACATTTCTTGTTGGGTGGATAACCTAATAAACCAGCATTAGGATTTAGGAGGAAAACTTCAGAATCTGAAAAGTACACATAACACACTAAACAAACCTGCGTTTGGTTTTCCTTTTCGACTTGTTTCTGATAGTTTTCAATCCCACTTCTTCTATTAGAACACACATAAGTCTTTGACCAATTCTTGTCAAATGAAAGCCCTCACCTGTGTAAGCAAATCATACATGATTCCCAACTTAGCTCATCAGTTCAAAGTCCAATAATTTGTTTCTACTTTGTATGTCACAATTATTTGAAGTAGAAAAGTTACAGATTGTAACTTAATATAGAAAGTAAGTATTATAATTATTTTTAAAAGGGAAGTAATGCATACAAGTCACACGTTATGACCATAGAATTCATAGTGACTGCTGCGTAGTTGCAGAACCTTCTTCCAAAACAAATGAATCATACAGTATACCTCACTTGAAAATGGCTCCAATGAAGGTTGATGGCTAAAAAAACATATCGATAAAAATATTAATGCTTTAGTGAATGCACACATTAGATGAGGAAAAATTGGTGGGAATGTTTTTTTCTTAATTATATGAGAGTCTCGTAATCCATTTTGACATTTCTGTTCGTTTCCGACTCAAACAAAAACATTAGACATCTTTGTGAAGAGAAGGTTTGTATGTATTTAAAAAAAAATATGAACTATCTATCAAAGAAGCGAAAGGTGAAAAAACAAATTCTTAACCAACAAAAAGTGAGAATACAATCTTCTGTTAACGTACATTAGTTACATTATTGTTAAAATTAGCATAAAAAATCTTTTAATAATTACGTAAGAAGCATAGATGATGGGCAAGGAGAAGGCGTACCATTATCAATCATGCAAAAAGAGAGGGATTTGGGAGACGATGGGCCAGTACTTGCCTGTTCCACTTCGACACCTTTTCTTCAATTCCTGGCATTTTTTCACATATAGATCTGAAAGTGAAGGAAGTAGTTTCTCTGGCAGATCTCTAAGCTTCGGGCATGACCTAATTGAAAGCTTTTCAAGGCAGGTGAGGTGTTGTAAGCCTCTTGAAACTGATTCCAAGTCCCCAAAATCATTGATATATAGAGAGGTTAGAGATGGTGGCAGAAGAAAAGATGATGAAGGGGTATTCCTCATATCTTCTGCATCTGCAAATGAAACCACTCCGGAATTCTTGCCATATAGATCTAGCTCAACAAGTGATGATGGGAAATGTTGCTGCCCCCACCCTGACATGGGATTATTTAAGCATCCTATTTGTAGCTTTCTCAAATTAGGAGGCCATAACCCACAAGGAAAGGAATACTCTAAACATGGACAATTGCTAATCTCCAGTTGTTCCAAAGACATGAGACTTGGAAAATGCGCATGAGGAAATGACTTTAGATTCTTACAGTAGCTGATGCATAGAGACTTCAGGGAGAACAGGGGAAGAAAACCAAAACCTTTATCCGGAATGGATTCTATGTTATCACAATACCATATTGCCAACGTGGTCAGATAAACAAAGCATCCTTCAGGAAACGACATCATTTTATCACCCTTCCAAATCATAAGAGATTCAAGTGATGACAAGAAGTCGTGGAGAAACCAACTCTCATCCAGTTTTTCACAACTGGAAATTTCAACAAACTTTATATTGGATGGGAGGTCTTGCATTGTTGGGAAGGTCAAAGATGTCACAGAACCACAACATTGTAGCGATAACTTTTCGATATTATGTGGACACTTGTAACTCTCTAGGCTCTTGCAAGCATAGATTATCACTTGTTTAAGAGATATTAGGTTAATCCCTAAATGATCCTCTTCCTTTACCAATGATACCAGCATATGACATCTATGTACTACCAACATCTTTAAACTTACAAGAAAATTGCATGCCTTCGATTCAGATTCCCACAAGTATCTCAACTCATCACATGATTTGATGCGTAGATCCTCAAGTTCCCCAAGATGTTCTATAACCTCATCATCTAGTTGAATAAGTCCTTTAATCTCCTCAACATCCAAGCTAACAATTGATGAAGACGCACCAACTATGCTTCTTAACACCTCTTGGGGACATCTTGCTATATGTAAAACCCGAAGTGACGGTATTAAATCAATTGACACTTCATTAAGTTTTGGACAACTTTGGATATAAATATTACGAAGACGGGGAAACAATGTAGCGGGTCTTTCGTTGTAACCACCGATAGTCGACCATCTTTCCCAACCTTGCATATCATCAAATTGCAAAACTTCAAGGGATGGAAATGCAATACCATGTGAAGAATTGGTAGATGCAAGAAACTCAATACCTAGCGTCTTCACTCCATTCATGCTTTTCACAAACAACTTTCGAAGTGATTGTAGATGTCCAAGTGTTGGTAAATATGTACAACTTTGACAACCACGTAATGTAAGCTTTGTTAACCAATCAAATGAGGAATCCCCAACCCAACTAGGAAATTTTGTTCCTCCATAAAACATAATCTCAAGCTTTCTCAACTTATGATGAGGTCTTAGCCCTTCAAGCACTTCATATTCATTCACTTTATTCTGAGAATCATTCAAGTTCTCTCTCCATTCCATCACCAACTTATCAAGATCCTTCTTTTGTTGCAAGTTAGCCTCCTTTGATTCTATTCCATTTCTCACATTATGTAGCCCCTTAATGTAGAGTCGACCTCGAAGATGCGTTAGGACTTTAAGCTCCGATATTTTGAACCCGGTAGCCCCTTCGATAATCACCTTTGATAGAGTTTGTAGAGTCGTCAACCTACCTATCCCTAAGGGTAGCTTCTTCAACTTTGGAGTATCACGAATGTCTAGATGTCGCAAATTTATTAACTTTGCAAAACTATCTGGCAAGCTAGATAAGTCATTGCAACTACAAAGCAACAAGCTTTGTAGATTATAAAGCTCAGTGACTTGCTTCGGCAAACATGTGATGTCAGTTCGGGAAAAATTGATGTACCGAATATGCTTGAAACTGCCAATGGATCATGGCACCTCCATGATTCGATGGTTACTTAGGTTTAGGACCCTTAGGAATTGGAATTGGGGAAGTAATTCATCAAGAGTCTTATTTGGCAAGTCAAATCTCTGCCATTGATGTGGCGTAAGTGATAAGAATGTTCGTAAGCGTCTAGCTCTTTGTAATGCCTTGAACTTTCTACATCGTCCATACTTATGAGGAATAAATGAAAAGTGGTGGACCCTCTCTGATGCTTTATTCCCCATCTTATCATCCAATGTAAAGAAAAACTCTCCTCCAACACTTGTGGCCAAGTCGTTTATGAGGTCATGCATTACATATCTTAATTTATCATCGGTTGAATGCTGGAAAAACGACCTTGACGCTAGCTCTTCAAAATACTCACGGCCAAAGCTCTCCATCGACTTGCTAGCATTTGGCTCATGCAAAAACCCTTCTGCCATCCATAATAGGACCAATTCATCCTTATTGAACATGTAATCCTTAGGGAATAAGCAACAATATGCAAACAATTGCTTCAAATGCGAAGAAAGATCATAGTAGCTTAGTCTTAGAGCCGGAAGAATCTTACTTTCATTATGTAAATTCCACACTGCACTATTCAACAACTCCTCCCATTCCTCAGCATTTGTTTTTGTCCTCAAGACCCTCCCAAGGGTTCTCAAAGCCAAGGGCAATCCATCGCATTTCTTTATGATACCTTCAACATGCAATTTCAAATTTAGGTGTTTGTCAAAATTTAGTTCATCCAACGCATGTTGAGCAAACAAAGATAGAGAAGCTTCATTCGACAAAACCTCGAGACGGTGAGATCGAACAGAGTCCATCATTGTTGTAACTATGGTATTACGAGTTGTCACAATAACTTTACTTCCCAATGCCCCTACAACAAATGGGCGTTGGAGGAGTTCCCATTCATCATAGTTTTCGTTCCAGACATCGTCTAGAATAAACAGAAACCTTTTCTTCAAAAGTCTTTCTCTAAGGGCCACTTGAAGTAGATTTAGATTATCAAAAGTTTGATTACCCCCACCTACTGCTTGAAAAATAGCCTTGCTGATGGTAAATACATCAAACTCATCAGAAACACAAACCCATGCCTTGAGCTCAAAGTGATCCTCCACTTCTTTATCATTGTACAAAGCTTGGGCAATGGTCGTTTTTCCTATCCCTCCCAAACCAACTATAGAGACAACACTGAAGTTTTGATTGCTAGATTCATCCTCCAACAACTTGGAGAGCAATGCCTCTTTATCCTTTTCTCTACCCACAATTCTAGACTCATCAACTAGAGAAGTCTCCTCCAATCGTTTGCTTGTTTTAGTTGATCGTTCAACATTTTCAACCAAAAGCAGAATATTCTTCTGCTCAACAAGTTGATGCAATTTGGTCGTAATGTCTTGTAGCTTAGACCTCATCTTACGACTGTATCTGATATTACGAGGAGTGAAATTAGCTAAACTTGGTAAGGTCTTGAATACCTTATTGGTGCTGGTGGTGGCTTCAGATCCTTCATTCAGCTGGCGCCGCATAGCTTCTGTGACCAAATCATCCAGTAGATCGTCTATCTCGTAAGCCAGATGCTGGAGTGAGTTCAGCCATTGTTGAACAGCAATCTGTGTTATGTGTTTTTGGGCAGCATCAGCAAGCACAGCTTGAATCTGGGTCAAGGTGATCTTCCAGTTGTCCAACTCAGAACAAATTCCAGCAGATTGAGCTAGTTTGATCAAGTCAGCAGATGCCAACTTCTCAAAGAGGACAGTGATGAATGAGGACAGAATGATTTCAGCAACAACCATTGTTTCTTTCTTATGGTAGGTTTTGATTTCAGAGTTCAAAAAAGTTGGGGATATAGCAAAAGAAGTAGACTATTAAGTCTTCGTTTAGATGTAGAGAAAGATTGTTTATTTCTTGGGGTTGCAGACTTTTTAAACATTTATAAGTATTTCTCTTTACAGCACATGGTGCCAATTGCCAAAACCATTGTTGTTATTATTCAA
Organism: Centaurea solstitialis; assembly: GCA_030169165.1. Taxonomy (NCBI): domain Eukaryota; kingdom Viridiplantae; phylum Streptophyta; class Magnoliopsida; order Asterales; family Asteraceae; genus Centaurea; species Centaurea solstitialis. The sequence goes on along the minus strand of CM058045.1, from coordinate 19,831,744 downwards.
TATAATAACAATTCATTCCCTATTTGATATCATATTAAAATTAAGGGTCGGTTTACTTAAACACTTACCCTGTACGTGTTTATCCTTGAAATTGAACATTATCACCTACCATGTTGGACAATATTTTAGTCTCTAAAAAATGGTATAGTACGCAACTAAGATCTTACCTGTTAAGAGTTGTCAATCTCACTTGCCGGATAAGACTCTCGATTCGTGCTATCTCTCTTACCGGGTAAAATATTAGTCCTGATCATCCCTTAAGGTCAATTGACCCGGTAAAAAAAAAAAGTACACATACAAATAGTAAAACAGAATCAGATACAAACATAATAGATTCCCAAAAAATCAAATGGATTTTGATAAAATCACACATTTGTAGGGAAAATTACAATAGCAATCAGCAAAATTAGAATAGCAATCAATGAGAGTAAGAAAGGTCTTAAAAGAAAGAAATGTGACCTGTCTTGAAAATGCAGGAGCTTGTGTTTGAAAAAACCGATATGAGTTAATAGCAGAGGTTAGAAATCAGTTGACGAGTGTTTATGCTGAACAATAGACCTTAAATCGAGTTTAGGGCTCAATTCAGTTTCAATCAAACTGAGACAGAATACCTTATTTGAAGTTGGTACCTGGTTATTTGAAGTTGATACCTCCCTTTTCGGATACAGCAATACCCAAAGTACAATGGCTTAAAAACTACCATTATGGAAAGTTCAAATAAGAACCCATTTGCTTCTGGATTCTTATTTAAAAACCTTGGTTTTCACCTTGATCTTTAGTATACATATTACTAATTTTTATTTTTTCTCTTAATTTTATAATTATTAAAATTTTGTGTTTAAAAGATGCATGGGTCCCACAAAAAGATGTTCTTGTAAGAACTATCATTGTGACATTTAATAAGAGTTCTTGTTTTAATTAGATGGAAATGAGGTGGCAATAAAAAGCGCAAAAAGGAGGTTCTTACAAGAACCTCCATTGGAGATGCTCTTATGGCCCCACAATTACGTATAGGATTAATTTTTTAAGAGTAAACTACAAATTTTGTGTTTGAGGTTTACCTAAAACCAACGAAACTCGTCCTTGAACTTCAAAAACTGCATTGAACGTCCCTGAGGTTCATGTTTTGGTTTGGATTTGGTCCCTGCTTACTAACTCCGTTAAAAACTTAGTTAAGTAAAGGGTGCTTTTGAATAAATGAAAGAACAAGGATCAAGTTGTAACTTTCTATCTCTCTCTTTTTATCATCTTCATCTACCCACTACCATCAGCACCACCAGGTCCACCACCACTCACCCACCGACGAATCACCACCTCCCGCCACAATCTCCGACGACCACTCCCGCCATTGCTCCGGCGACATTTCCTCGATCTCATCGTTTCCACCTTGTAGATCTGCGACCTCTCTCTGTCTTGTCCACCTTCCAGATCTGCAACCCCTTTCTAATCTCTCTCGTCCACCTTCGAGATCTGCGACCCCTTTCTATCTCTCTCGTCCACCTTCCAGATCTGCGACCTCTCTCTCTCTCTCTCTCTCTCTCTCTCTCTCGTCCATTTTCCAGATCTGAGACCATCTATTTCTGGTGGTTGTGTGCAGGTGTGTGTACGTGACGGTGTATGTGTGTGTGAGGTGTATGTGTGCGCGACGGCGTGTGTGTGGAGTTGTGCATGTGGAGGTGTGTGCGTGTGCGACAATGTGTGTGTGTGTGTGTGTATGTGTGTGCGCGCATGTGCGTGTGTGCATGTGTGCAAGTGTGGGGTGGACTGGTGGTGGTGGTGGTGGTGGTGAAGAGGATAGAGCGAGAGTTACAACTTTTTTTATAAGGTTTTACATGGGTTTTTAAAGTTTAGGGACAAGTTTCGTTGGTTTAGATAAACCTCAGGTGCAAAATTTGTAGTTTACTATTTTTTTAACTTTTTAAAAGTTTATTTAATGTAATAAAAAAACTCATATTATCATTTCCAACCATGTTTTGTAATTTTTTCAACCAAAATACAATATTTAAAGAGTAATTCAATGTTTAAATTTCAAAAATCATTAATAAAGAAGGAAGAATTGCACCTATATCCTTACAAACTTAAGTAATTACACCTATATCCTTGCAAACTTTTAAACTACGTCTATATCCTTACAAAACTTAACTAATTATATCTATATCCTTATATCTATTTTATTAACTTTTAAACTATTTTAAAATAATTAATAAATATCCTTATATATTAAATCCCCAATCTACCCTTATCCTTCTAAATCAAATTAGGTCTAAGCAAAATCGATCAACATATACACTTCTTCTTCTTCTAAATAAGGTATGCATCTCTAAAATTGCTTCACTTCTTCTGATGACTTCGTTAAAAAAAATATATTTTAGTGATTCCATCCAAAGTTATTTTGTCTTTTTTAGCCATCACCAAAGCATTGAAAGCAAAAACCAAAGCAAAGTTGAATGGCCCACAAATCATCTTCAACCTCCATCCCTTCTCTCATTCTAAAATAAATCCTAATCCTGATCCATACCCACACCAGATTCTCCTCCCTAATTCTGTACTAGCGTATACATATATATATACATATATGTATAGATTTCTTCAAACTTTCTGTTGATTTCGATTTCAATTTCAAGCTTTTATAGGGCATCATCATCCATAGCATGGCAACTGTTGATTCTCCATATCTTCCCTAATTCACGGTCAAATCCACAACTACAATCCCAAATACTCATACATGTACAGTTCTTTCTGCGATAGATTTCGTGTTTTAAATGAAAATTCAAATCTTCTCATTACCAAATCGTCGTTATCCCTTCTTCCAGTAACCAATTTGTACAGAGAATCAATTTATTCATTTTGTTGATCGAAACTCAGAGAGGAAGATGAAAAGTCGATCAGTTTCGATGCTCAACAATCTGTTGATTGAAAAACTCAGAAAAGAAAGTGGATCAATTTCATAGATACGTACCAGATTTAGAAGAGAAATGTCGGATTTGTTGTTGATGGATTTTGATTTAGACCTAATTTGATTTAGAAGAATAAGGGTAGATTGGGGATTTAACATATGAGGATATTTATTAATTATTTTAAAATAGTTTAAAAGTTAATAAAATAGATATAAGGATATAGATGTAATTAGTTAAGTTTTGTAAGGATATAGATGTAGTTTAAAAGTTTGCAAGGATATAGGTGTAATTACTTAAGTTTGTAAGGATATAGGTGCAATTCTCCCAATAAAGAAAACATTGATGACATTGATTTTGGCGAATATATCTATACATGTGTCTATATCTATACTACTCTATTAAAATTCTATAATCAATATATATATTAAAAGTAAAACCCACCCATCCTTACGTGGCACTCTCTCCATCAAGATATATGATTTATCTTTTTTCTCCTTTTTTTGGTATTTCCTAATTTTTCTTTGCACCATACTTAATACTTCCTCTTCTCCTCTTCCAAAACTGCAATTACTCTCTACGGTTACTTCTTTCTGCTTTGAATTCTCTAAACCTAATCAAAACAGCCCTTGCCCCGTCGTCTCTTCCGCCCTCCCCAAATCGTCTTTTTCTCTTTGGCCCTTCCCAAATCGTCTGTGTGCTCCAATAACACCGACGGAAACCCCATGCCCTTTCCCTTACCCCGTCGTCTCTTCCGTCGTCTCCAAATCGTGTGTTTGTGCTCTAGGAACCCAAGATATATGTTTCCACATCAGATGCCCAAATTAGTTGAATCCTTCAATCAAGATGTATTCTCGGGTTTTTCGTTTGGAGTAGCTGAGTGCAAGGTATTTGTCCAGATTTCTCTCTTTACTTATTTTCAAATTCATGTCAATGCAAATCTATAACCTAATTTATTGTCAATTCAGATGAAATTCGGAGATGGGTTTTTCTAAAATGGGTATTATTCTAAATACTTCGTCCAAACAATTTATGGGTTTTGGGTTTTGATTACAGGAAACATGTTGGATTAGTTGGGATTAGATGTGAAGGATTAGAAGACAAAGATGATAAAACAAAAAGTGATGCCATAAGAACAAAAAGTGTTTCTTGCAAGAAACTGAAGCCATAAGAACAAAAAGGTATTATTATATTTCACCCAACTATCTACTTAAGAAGGAAATTAAATGGCAGGTTTTTTAATTTGGTTCTTATTCTGTTTCCTATTTCTTCAAAATTTTGTTGTAGTTTTTGGTTGATTCAGATTCTGTTTCATTCAGATGCTTTGTATCATGTTGGAGAATCAATCAGTCAACTCAGATGGGGTTTCGTGTTTGTGATCGATTTGGTTTCGTCTTCTCCGACACGGTATGTTATATCTTTCAAACTTAGCCAATTTCTTACTTTCGTAATTAAGAGTATGCCATACCTTTCAAATGTGGTTAACTTTTAGGGGGTTGGTTTCTGATTGATGTTCAAGAAATTCTCCAAGATTTAAGAAATCTTTATCTTTAATGGAGTTTTAAAGAAATTCTGATGGGTGTTATTCAAAACTAAGAAAAAGAGGTGATAATATAAGATTAAAAAACTTATCTCTTTTTGAAACATAAATGAATCTTTTTGAAACATAAATGAATGGTCAATTATATATATATATATATATATTGTTGTTCAAAACTTATCTGTTTTTGAAACATAAGATTAAAAGGGATGGATTTTGAAGCAATCACTCCAAGATTTAAGAAATCATTATATCTTTAATAGATTTTTAAAGAAATTCCCCCACAAAAAACAATTTCTTGACTTGAGACAACTATTCACATGTGAATATCTGGTGTCAAGTTATGGATATAAATCATGAAATGATTGAAGTTTACCTGCAAATCTGATGAACAAAAACACTATCTTTTCTCCAGTCTTTAGACCCACAAGGTTTGCTTTTTGAACATAAATAATAGTGATTTAAATCATTTAATGGTGTTTACAAAGCTTCTAAACATAAACTAATAGTATTTCTTTGGGTTATGCAATTTGGTTTGGTTTTATATGGTGGCAATTAACAGTTCAAAAATCTTTGGAAATTACTAAAATAGAAAGAGAGATTGACTAGAATCTAACATGGGGTTTTTCCCCATATTGGTAAAAAAAGTAAAAAGGAAAGAGGATTTTGGTCTTTGGATATGTGAAAGTTCAGAAGGTGGTTGGGAATGCTTATCTTGAGGTATTATATTGACCACATTTGAAAAATGAATAAAAATTATTTCCTTACTCCTATTAAGGTAAATGTTAAATTTGCTTCCCTTTGTCTGATGACATGGGAAGTGTGTCTTTTTGGATTTGAATACAAATTTGATCTATTTCAACTATTTCACTATGTATTTTTACAAGTCACTATTTTTTTATCTGGTGGTTTATAAATATTTCATTAGTTTTATTTGAATATTATTAACTCATTTAAATTGTTAATACATTCTGCTTTTGTATCTCCTTTACTCAATTGGAGCTTTATTTCTCTTGGTAATTTGCTAGCTTTCTTACCATTGATATGTTTTAACCATATGTTAGGAATATGGCAACGCATTGGCTTGGAAAGGATAATCCAGAGTTCACACGGGTGTTCACCAAAGAAGAGGTTTCCCTCAAAGACATGTAAGTTTCATATTTTGTGATCACCACCAAGTTAATCCTCAATTATTTTCTATTGGTACTATTAACAAGTTATTTAATTCTCTTTCATGGAAATCATTTATGCATTGAGGACCACTACCAATGACCAAAAGGAGCGCTGTTATAAGATCAATGGAACTTGAAAATCATCTTAGACATAACTAAAAAGTTCATAAAATTTCAAACAGAAATAAAATGGTTGTTATCCTATGAACTAATGGGTGTATAAGAGTAAATGTGAGAAAAATAGGTACCACGAACAATTTGTTAATTGGATAGAAAAAGCCAACTACAATCAAATTAAACCGTAAACCCTAGAAAACAATCAAACAATAGAATAAAATATCATTAATTTCAACATTTAACAGGTGTGAATGTATAAAACTTGGACGTAAATTTAGATTTGACAAAATGTGAGTATGATTACAAAATGACATGTGGTAAGCCATAAGAAAAAAAGGATGCGTACCATCAAGAATTTATTTAAGTCTCTTTCATGGAAATCATCATGCATCGAGGACCTCTATCCATGACCAAAAGGAGCGTTGTTATAAGCCGATCAATGGAACTTGAAAATCATCTAAGATATAACTAAAAAAATTCATAAAATTTCAAACAGAAATAAAGTGGTTGTTATCCTATGAACTAATGGGCATATAAGAGTATATGTGAGAAAAATAGGTACCAAGAACAATTTGTTAATTGGATACAAAAAGCCAACTACAATCAAATTAAAAGTTTAAGAAAACTTTTACCGAACAAAGGAATATTGGCTACCTAGAAAACAACCAAACAATAGAATCAAATACCATTAATTTCAAAACATTTAACAGGTGTGAGTGAATATATAAAACTTGGACATAACCATAAGCCCAAGAAGTATGAAATATCCAAGCAAGATGGACATATTTACAGATACAAAGTTGTAAGATTTCACAATTGTGTAAACCAAAAAGTTCCCCATCATATGAGTTTGTAACATTTACCTCATTAATTCAAAAATTTTAATTGCATTTAAATCCAATTAAGGTTAGGGAATGTAAATAGTTTACAATGACATATCATTAAAAGGATAAAAAAGGAGGCTTGGATAAGTAAAAACCAATGGTTGTTATGTCATTTACTTAAACACTTAAATTGCTTTCAATTCCGTTTATGGTTATTCTTATTGTCTTAATCAATGTTTGTTATTTTAGTTTATCATATGAGTTTGTAACATTTACCTCATTAATTCAAAAATTTTAATTGCATTTAAATCCATTTAAGGTTAGGGAATGTAAATAGTTTACAATGACATATCATTAAAAGGAGAAAAAAAGGAGGCTCGGATAAGTAAAAACCAATGGTTGTTATGCCATTTACTTAAACACTTAAATTGCTTTCAATTCCATTTATGGTTAGTCTTATTGTCTTAATCAATGTTTGTTATTTTAGTTTATCATATGAGTTTGTAACATTTACCTCATTAATTCAAAAATTTTAATTGCATTTAAATCCATTTAAGGTTAGGGAATGTAAATAGTTTACAATGACATATCATTAAAAGGAGAAAAAAAGGAGGCTTGGATAAGTAAAAACCAATGGTTGTTATATTAGTTAATCATATGAGTTTGTAACATTTAATATCATTAATTAAAATTTTTTATTGCATTTAAATCCATTTAAGGTTAGGGAATGTAAACCACAATTGTTAGGTTACAATCACATGTCTTTTTACTATATATATACATCATTATTATTTCTACTTACTTTGTCAATTAATCATATTACAATCACATAAACTTTTGCTTACAAGTTTTGGTTATATGGAGTTCGTTGGATTGAAAAATTTAGTGCGGGATAATGAATCTTGGGTTGTGAAAGTTAGAATATGTAGGTTGTGGGAGTCTTTGAATGCAAAGAAAAATGATGAATTGATTAGTTTGGACATGGTTTTGGTTGATGAAGATGTAAGTTATTTTTATCTTTATAGTGTTAGCATATTACTATATTAGCAATGTAGTTTATGATTAATTTGTTTAACATGGTTTTGGTTGATGAATATGTAAGTTATTTATCTTTATAGTGTGTTACCATTTATTAGCAATGTAGTTAGTGATTAATTTGTTTGTTTTAATGTGCTTTATAGGGTTCTCTCATGACAGCAATGGTAAGGAAGAACTTGGTTTATAAGTTTGACCATTTGCTAAAAGAAGGAAATGTGTACGTTCTAAAGAACTTCGAGGTGGTTGAGAACTCTGGATCCTTCAAGGTTGTTGATTCGAAGTTTAAAATAATATTTACACTATTAACAAAGGTTGAAAAAGTTGATGATACCCAAGTTCCTTCTATCCCCATGTATGGGTTTCAATTTGCATGTCATAAAACAATTACTGAGCGTCTCAACAATGACACCATACTCACGGGTAAGTCTAAAGAATTTGTTAACCTTTTTTTAAATTGATTTGATTTACTTTCCTTTCCTTTTGTTTTATAAATAGATATTATGGGTTGTTTAAAAGTTGTTGGAGATGTTGAGACTGTGAGAGGCGGGTTTCGAAAGAGAGACTTGGAAATCATTCCGGAGTTGTAAGTTTAATTGTTCTCCTTCTATAAGAATTTTCAAATCATAATAATGTCTTGTGTTTAGTACATATGGTTGTGTGTATGACATATGATGGTTAATGTGTTTTGGGTTTTATTGGAATTATTCATAATGGTTATTTTTGTTCTTTCACATTTAAGCTTTCTACTTGATTTTCATGTGCAACAAATGTTTTATTTTAGCAATGTCACATGCAAACTTACCTTATGGGGAGCTCTTGCTGAAAACTTTGTTGACTCTCACATGGCGAAAAATCCTTCTGGTGTAACTCTTATAATCATAGTTTCTTCTACCCGTGTCACCAAATACCAAGGTAATCTCCTTTATTATACTTTAGATCACATCCTTCAACCTTCCATTTTTATAATAACCTTGACACAATATACATTTTCTTGCTAGATGTTCTAAACTTCAAAACTTCAAGTGCAAGCAAAGTATATGTTAATCTCAACACCGACTATGTGTTGGAATTGGCAAAAAGATTTGCTCATATCTGTCCTCGATTAAATTTGGGGGTGTCTTCCGGCAAGGCAACGAAAACAATGGAAGAGGAGATGTTTGAGAATCGAATGGATATTCATCAATTGTTACAAACAGATTGGAGCAACAAGCCAAAGGTAATGTATTTATTTTTATCATATGATCTTTTATTTTAGACTAACATCATCTTATTTGGTGTACATAGGGTTACATAATTACTATTTTGGGAGTTATTGAAGATATTGGAACACAATATGGATGGTTCTATTTGGGTTGTCAAGGATGTTGTAGAAAAGTCAATCCTATTGACGGTGTCTACACATGTGCTTCTTGCAATGTTGAGTACAAGAATGTTTTGACATTGTAAGTGCTCAAATCTTTTAATGCTTGCTATTGTTTTCAAAATTACATATTTAACCATACATGTAATTTGTGATCAGGTACAAATTGCATTTGTCAGTTCGGGATGACACTGATGTTGTCACGTGTGTTGTCCTTCACAAACTTGCCGAGAGGATGATAGACTCTTCTCCGTTGAAACTATTAAACAAATCTGACCCAAACAAGAAAGAGTTACCGCATGAAATTAGTTCTCTTTGTGGGCAAAAGTTTGTCTTTTGCCTGCAATTGTCTGACTATAATATCAAATATGGTAGTGATATGTTTACGGTTTCTAAGGTTTTTGATCCACATCATGTTTTGGAGAAAAAATACAAGTCTGTTGATGCAACCACGGTTAGTCATTTATTGTTTCTTCCAAGTTTCAATTTTTTCCTATTTCTTTTTTTACATTCAAGTTTTTTTGGTTGTCTTCTTATATGATTTTTATATGATGTAGGAGCCTGTTGCAAATGATGAAGAGAGTTTGAATGCTACTGATAGTACCCAGCCGTCTAAAATTTCTACTTCAACCAGTATGCGTAAAAGAAAGTTGATTGTTAGTGATGATGAGATGGACAACTGATCAGTATTTCATACACTGCAATTTAGTTCACAAGTGTCTTTTATGTCTTTGTTTAGTATAGGTTAAATAACTTTGGTGGTTGTCTTTTTCTAGCATGTGGTTGTCTACTTTTAGCATTTTATTTGGTTATGCTTCTACTTTTTTACGTTGTTGGTATGAATGAAAGCAGTTATGTTTTTTATTCAAGGTTTTTAGTATTTTATTATCAAAATAATCTTGCTTGAACAAAAACTATATGTTTTTTACCATTTATTATTAATTCATTTTATTATAATTTCAACAATTTTAATCAATAAAATAAAAGAAAATAGTTTCCTGCTTGAACAAAAAATATATGTTTCTTTTAATTTATCTTATTATAATTTCAAAAAATTTAATTAATAAAATCAGATTAATTTTTTTTTTATAAAGTTAAACTTATGTTGTTTGCAAAGGTATAATGTTTTTGTACTTATAAAGAGATAATACTTCATCTCATGAGATGTCACTCACTAATTTATAGTATTCAAATTATTATGTATTAATATTTTCGTAAAATAATATTTGGGTTTTTTTTCTCCCTAAAACTCATAAAACCTAACTAAGTGTTTTAGCATAATTGAATCCAATCATTAATTATGATAATTTTAATTTAATGCATACAGATAATACTTTCTTCAATTTAATTTCAATATTTTATTCAATTAATTCTAAATAACTTTATCAAATACTTTATATTAAATTTAATGATTTACATCTTTAATATATTTAACTTATGTTGTTTGCAAAGGTATAATGTTTTTCTACTTATAAAGAGATAATACTTCATCTCATGAGATGTCACTCACTAATTTATAGTATTCAAATTATTATGTATTAATATTTTCGTAAAATAATATTTTGGTTTTTTTTCCTAAAAATTATAAAACCTAACTAAGTGTTTTAGCATAATTGAATCCAATCATTAATTATGATAATTTTAATTTAATGCATACAGATAATACTTTCTTCAATTTAATTTCAGTATTTTATTCAATTATTTCTAAATAACTTTATCAAATATTTTATATTAAATATAATGATTTACATCTTTAATATATTTTCAATGCAAAGATATTATTTTTGTATAAATACTAGCCATGTTAACACTAAGTCACATAACAATTGAAAAAACAAAGTTCACCTATTCCCAATCATCCCCATCCTTTTTCTTTCGTAGTCCGTAACAATTGAAAAAACAAAGTTCACCTATTCATGAGGAAGAAAAACCAACAAAAAACTTTCCACTTTTGATGTCATGTGATTTTGGTGTTCTCTTTTCAAAAGAAGATTGCAAGGATTTGTCCAAAGAAGATTGCAAGCATTTGTTCTTTTGGTCTTTATAAGTTCACCGCGACGACTAACGAGGTATGTAACAAATATGTTCGTAAAATATGAATTTTTAGTTTAATGCATGCTACATATTTGTTGAAAATTCACCTATCATTACATGTTATATATTTGTTGAAAGCAATTGTTTTGATAAGAGAAAAACACCATTTTACGTAGAATAAGATTTTAGTTTAATTTATGCTACATATTTGATTTATAACTTGCTTATTAAGTCTTAAAAGTAATTAGTTACACCATTTAACTTTATAGATAAACAATATTTTGATAGTTAGTTTGTTAAATATATATAGAATATGAAATGAAAGATTACAAGAAAAATGGAGTATATTATTTTGAGTTGGTATGATAACATAGGCTTCTTATCATCTTATATGTAAAATTTAACAATACTTACATAAAAATGGTTTCATGTAAATTTCAATATTTATGATTAAAGCTTAAATTTCTTAAAGTTCAAATGAAATAGCTAATAAATTTGTATCATTTTCCTTCCTAATTATATAAAAATGGTTTCATGCTAAATTCAACTTATATAAAAATGGTTTCATGTTAAATTCAATATATAAGAAATACCTTATAAATTTGCCTTTAAAAAAAAAATACCTTATAAATTTGTATTATCTTCCTTCAACAACCTATTTTTTTTTAAATATTTTATGTTTTTTATAAAATATGTGAAATGATATTAGCTTATTGACTTACAAACTGATTTTGTATGATAATATATTGAATTCTTATCATCTTATAAAATTTAACGATATTTATATAAAATTGTGTAATGTTATATTCATTTTATATAACTAGAGCTTAAATTTCTTAAAGCTAATAATATATGTTTCTGTAATTTTTTATTTTCTTTTGTATTATCTCCCTTTAACAACCTATTTTTTCCCTCAATAATTTATGTTTCTTTAAATGTTTAGAAGAACATTGTATTTTATATTAAATTTTTAATTGATTCATAATCTTTACTTATTTTGAATTTCTTACGAAACTTTTGCTAATTAATGTATTATAATTAAAGATGCGAACGATATTAGGTTATTAACTTTGACTTTGATTTTGTATGATAACATATTAACATAGCCTTCTTATCATATTATAACGTTTAAATAAAATATTACAATAACTATATAAAATTTTATGATATATTTATATATATATATATGATTACAGCTTACTTTGTCTAAAGATGAAATGAAATAGCTAATAAATTTGTATTATCATCTTTATTTATATTACAGTATTATATCCAACTCATAACTTTTAGGATGCAATAATATGAGATTTAATTAATAATTAAAAGACTAAGGAAATAAAAACCATTGGTCTCTATACATTAAAAAAATGTAAACACAATTATATTTTACTTGCTTTATAAAATGCTTATTAAGTCTTATAAATAATTAACTGGACCATTTAATTTTATAGATGAACAATATTTTGATGATTATTTTTGTATGTATGTATAGAATATGAAATGCAAGCTTACAACAAACAAAAATGGAGTATATTAGGTCATTCACTTTGATTTTGTATGATAATATACACTTCTTATCATCTTATAAATTGTAAATAAAATCTAAGAATATTTACATAAAAATTGGTTTAATTTGATGTCAAATTGAATATATGTAATTAGAGTTTAAATTTCTTAAAATTAAAAGAAAATAGCTAATTTCTTTGTATTAACTTAATAACCAACCTTTTTCCAATCATTTATGTTTCTTTAGTTGTTTAAAGATGACAATTAATATTTTATTCATGATCTTTATTTATTTTAATTCTGTTTTGAAAATTTTACGCTGTGTTTTCGAAACTTTTTAAACGAAGAAAGGGAAAGAAAAGTGAAAGAAGTGACAGGAAAGTTAAAATAACTCATGTTCTGGAAAAAACTTTAGTAAACAATCAAATACATAAAGTTTAAAAAAATTTAATAAATTGAACAATATTTATATAAAAATGTCTAATGGTGAAGGAAAACCCCAAGTTGCTTAAGTAACATAATGAGAATGCTCTATTATTATTATTTTTAATAGTTTTGATTTTTTAAATAAAAATTTTCTCATTAAATAAGTTTAACTTTTCAATTTCCTTAACAACTAATATTAATTTAATTTACACAACATAAGTATATGTTAATTAATCATTTACTCCACTTATTTATGTTATAAATCATTCATTTTCCCTAACTTATTTTCATTAATTATAAAGTTAATAAAATGAAATAGCTAATAAACTTGTGTTATCATTTTTTACCAATCTACTTTTCCCCCAGTAATTTATCTCTCTTTAGAAGTTTAAAACAACATAATAGTTTATATTAACTTTTTATTTAATTCATGATGTTTATTTATTTTTAATTTTGTTATGAAACTTTTAGTAAATAATCAAATACTATTGAAGATGTGCAATAATATAAAATTTGATTATGCACGCTCCCGAACCCCAATAAATTATAGTTTTTAATGTCTAATTTTCCTGCATTAATTTAATTGAGGTTTCAGTTTCACAGTATTATGGACACATTTACTTTTAATTGTAATTGTTTATTAAGTTTACATATAGCAAACTAAACCATCTAATTTTTGAAATTGTTATATAAAATTACCCAACTTAATAAAATTATTAAGAGATCAGTTATTCGCATTATCAAATTACATATCCTTCTTATTCGTAAAAAATGAATACTCTTAGTATTATTTTCATTTTCAAATATTTTATTATGAAATATATAATCATATGTAAACTTGCATAGTCTCATCTAAATATATATGATAAAAATTGATATGTGTACGCTATTGGTTTGTAGAATAGAGAAAAAAAAGTGAATGGAAAACTTTGAAGAAGTTGGTGAAATTCGTGTACCCCTTTCACGCCTTGCACGTTATGAGAGGCGTCATAAGCTCAGACAAAGAAGGTTGCGACCTTTACCCCATTCGAGTTACGTGTAGCTCAAAAAGTTATATGTAAACGTGCTAGACTTCAGAGGAAATTTGAGATTATTAATCGGTCTGCACTTCCAAATCCAGAGAAGACAAGATTAAAGATTCAAAGTGTCAACACATTGTATCGAATCCCAACATATTGGAATTTAGAAGGTATTAAAAATTTATTAATTTCTAACATTTTCAACTTACACCCACTAAGAAACATACACACTTATATACACTTACACATACACACATACATACATACACACTTATATGTGTGTATATTTATATATATATTATATATATTACTTCGAACTAATTACTTTCTTAAATTTTCTTCTTATAACAAAATATCTTCTTATTTAAATGGCTAGAAATTTTAAATTTTTAGTAACTTTATTCACATGCATTGAAACTAATGACCTTCATAACTTTGATTTGTTTTTTGATGTAGCAATTTCTAGAATGAACGTCAATGCACCACAAAATATTCAAAACATGTCGGTGGTGGAATCAAGTCGAAATACTGTTATCCCAAAAGGTATGTGCCTTTAATTAATAAATAACATTTGTGATTTGGATATTCATTAAAAAAAATCATCGGAATAAAATTGATATTTCAATGTTTGTACATAACTTACGGAGAAATACAATTATTTTTTTCTCATTAATCAAAATTGGTTGGTTACATTATCTTATCCATCATCTACAAATAAAATTGACCACGCTTTTTAATAATTACGAATGAGGTAGAAATATATCAATTGAATTTAATTATATTAATTATTAAAGAAAAATTTAACATAATACATTTATAATTATTTGTATATGTCTTAATATAAATTTTAAAAATGTTTAATCTTATCAGAAAACATTGCAACTCCGTGGAATTTTGGTAAACCAAATCACACTTGTGGACATTGTGGCGCCATTATGTGGTACGAAGAAAGATCCCGAAAAGACAGAAACACATCTAATCCAAAGTTTACGAGTTGTTGCTTGGAGGGACGCGTCAGACTACCATTGCTTCCACCGACACCACAAACGCTTGATTACCTTCTTTCCTTAGAATCTGGGGTCAAAGGCGTCAATTTCCGAAAAGAGATAAGGACCTACAATTCAATGTTCGCTTTCACTTCGCTCGGATGTCGTGTGGATACTAAGATTAATCTTGGCAAAGGTCCCTATATCTATAGAGTTAGTGGTCAAAATTGTCACAGGATTGGTTCTTTGCTACCAGAAATCGGCAAGAAACCACAGTTCGCGCAGTTATATATCTACGACACTGAAAATGAGACAAATAATAGAGTCGATGCAATGCGAAGGCAGTTTGGAGTTGACGACATTGATCTTGAAATTACCAAAGATCTGTCTACAATGTTAGAAGAACACAACGTCTTAGTCCATTCATTTCGTGTGGCAAGAGATAGATATCGATCTCAACCAAATACTGTTTTTCGGTTGCGGATCATAAACAACCGCACAACAGATGGTCGGCAATACAATTTACCTGGTGCTAATGAAGTTGCAGGCTTAATTGTTGGTGACTTAAGCGAAAAGAATTTTGAGCGTGATGTTATTGTTGAACACCGAAACACCGGACTTCAACGTATTACTAATCTCCATCCATCTTTTATGTCAATGACATACCCGTTAATACATCCTTACGGTGAAGATGGGTTCAGGGAAAATATATCACTACAAGATATGCATGCGTCTTCTTCAAAGAGACAATTTGTAACAATGCGACAATATTATTGTTTTCGTTTGCAACAACGATCAAACGAGGGCCATACTCTTCTTCGTGCAGGTAGGCTTCTTCAACAATACATCGTTGATGCTTATATGTCGATTGAAGAAGGAAGATTTCGGTGGATTCGTAATAATCAAGATCAGTTACGAACAGATTTGTATTGTGGGCTAATGGACGCCATAAATCGTGGTGACACAGATGGAAAAAAAATCGGGAAGTCAATAATACTACCCTCATCACATACCGGCAGTCCAAGGTACAGAGTTCAAAATTACCAAGATGCCATGGCAATATGCAAGTGGGCTGGGTACCCAGATTATTTCGTAACATTTACTTGCAATCCTAAATGGCCGGAGATAAATGAAATGCTCCATTTAATGGAACAAGAAGATGATCCAAATCGAGTCGACATTATAAACAGGGTTTTTGAAATAAAGCTCAAACAGTTGATGGCAGACTTAAAAGCAGGAAAGCCATTTGGAAAAGTAATTGCATGTAAGTACACACTATATACTACAAATACTTCTTTTGTATAACATGTACTTAAACTTTCTTATTTGTATGTACTTTTATAATTATTGATAACAAACAATGATGTATTTTTTTACACAGGTTTGTACACCATTGAGTTTCAAAAAAGAGGCCTTCCTCATGCACACATATTACTTTTCTTAGAGTCATCAGCAAAAAACCCATCAACGGATCGTATTGATAAAATGATCACAGCCGAGATTCCAAATCAAAGTATCGATCCAGATGGGTTTAACGCGGTCAGTAAATTCATGATTCATGGGCCATGCGGAGATCTCTATCCATCCTCACCCTGCATGATAGAAAGAGAATGTTCTAAGCATTTCCCTAAAAGATTTGTTGCACGCACAACAATTGATGAAGATGGGTTTCCAATATACAGGAGAAGAGATACAGGAGCTTTTGTGGAGAAGAATAAGCACAAGTTGGACAATCGATATGTTGTGCCTTATAACAGAGATCTCACTGTTAAATATGATGCTCATATCAATGTTGAACTTTGTAACCATTCGAGAGCAGTCAAGTACCTGTTCAAGTACATACATAAGGGATCTGATAGAGCTACAGCCACAGTTTCTTCAGCAAACCCGGATGATGATCGTGATGAAATAAAAACATATTTGGATTGCAGGTACATTTCAGCTGCGGAAGCATGTTGGCGTATTTTCCAATATGATATTCATTACAGATATCCTGCAGTCGAGCGGTTGCCTTTCCATCTTCCAGGAGAGCAGTCGGTTGTTTTTAATGAAAATGATAACCCAGAGTCCATAGTGGTTAGGCCTGGAGTTAGTAGAACAAAGTTCACAGAATGGCTCGAAACCAACAAAAGAAATCCCGATGCCAGGGAACTTACTTACTCAAACTTCCCAAAAGAGTGGGTTTGGAATACAAACAATAAAATATGGACAAGGCGTAAAAAAGGCATATCAGTTGGTAGAATATATTTCGCCCATCCGTCATCCGGAGAAAGGTTTTACATGCGTATGCTTTTAAACTTCGTAAAAGGATGCACTTCATACGAACACATTCGGACAGTGAATGGCATCACATATCCTTCTTTCAAGGGAGCATGTTATGCTCTTGGATTGTTAGATGATGATGATGAATGGGTTGACTGCTTAACAGAGGCGGCAAATTGGGCAACTGGTCATGAGTTACGACTTTTGTTTGTCACAATTCTTGCAAATTGCCAAGTTTCAGATGCACCAAATCTTTGGAGAAGAAATTATGCAGCATTGTCCGAAGACATAGCAACACAACAACGCAAAAGATATAGAGCTCACAACATGCAAGTAACCGACGATCAAATTGAAGCCCACACATTGTTCGAGATCGAGGCAATCATGTTGAGAATGGGAAAAAGTTTAAAAGACATAGATGGAATGCCACTACCAAATACAGAGCTTTTACGAGATTTTCGTAACAGGTTGGTCAATGAAGAACTTGACTATTGTATGGAGGATTTGAAGGTTGCCCATGACACCGCATTTACAAGTCTCAATTCTTGCCAGAAAAAAGCTTATGATGCCATTCTTGCGTCGGTGTACAATGATCAAGGCGACCTAATTTTCATACACGGACGTGGAGGAACAGGGAAAACGTTTCTGTGGAATACAGTCGTATCACGACTTAGATCCGAAGGAAAGATTGTGTTACCAGTTGCTACTTCCGGAGTTGCAGCTTTGCTACTACCAAATGGAAGAACAGCTCATTCAAGATTTCGAATCCCATTGGATTTAACACCAGAATCGACTTGCGAGATTCGTCACGGCACACATATAGCTGAGTTACTTCAAAAAACGGCATTGATTATTTGGGATGAGGCACCAATGGCACATAAACATTCCTTTGAAGCATTGGATAAAAGTTTGCGTGACATAATGAGTTGTCGTTATGAAAATAGTAAAGACAAACCTTTTGGTGGGCTCACAGTTGTTTGTGGTGGTGACTTTCGACAAATCTTACCGGTCATAACAAAAGGAAATCGAGCCGACACTGTGAATGCTGCACTCAATTCATCTTATCTGTGGCCTTTGTTCAAAGTATTCGAGCTAAATGAGAACATGCGCTTGAAATCCAATACTTTGTCACCAACAGATATAACAAATACCAAGGTGTTTGACTCATGGATGTTACAAATTGGAAATGGCACTATCTATGATGATGTACCCAATGAATTGATACAGTTACCCCATGGCATCTTCCAACAAACAATTGGCAACCCGATTGAAGACATCGTTGCAATGATATATCCTTCGCTCTTAGAAAATTGTAGCAATCCTTCATATATAACTGAAAGGGCGATTCTCACGCCCAAAAATGATATGGTCCAAGAGTTGAACGACTTTATCATGGACATGCTTCCAGGAGAAGGAAAAACATATCTAAGTTCGGACACGGTATGCAAAGGAAGTGTACAAACAAATGATGAAGATCTCCTTTATCCAACTGAATTCTTGAACAGTTTGCGGTTCAATGGCATACCAAATCATGAGATTCAGCTAAAGGTAGGAGCCCGGTTATGTTATTACGCAACATCAATCAAACAGAAGGATTATGCAATGGAACACGATTGATTGTCACTGTACTTGGAAAATGGTCTGTTCGAGGTGACATTATTTCAGGAACAAACAAAGGAAAAAGTGTAACTATTCCAAGAATAATAATGTCGCCTAACGAATCAAAATGGCCATTTAAGCTTAACCGGCGTCAAATACCGTTGGTCCCATGCTTTGCTATAACAATTAATAAAAGTCAAGGACAATCTCTACGACGCGTTGGATTATACCTCCCAAAACAGGTACACTTCTCAATTGTCTTATATTAACTTATTTAAATATGTACTTATATTCAAATATAATTATAAAATATTACATTTGATAGGTTTTCACACATGGACAACTATATGTGGCTGTTTCACGAGTCACATCGCATGAAGGATTAACCATAATAAATGCGGATGAAGAAATGGAGGATCGTACACTCATAAAAAATATTGTCTACCATGAAGTGTTCAATAACATTCATCCATCCATCTAATAGATGAGGTAATTTTTGACTAAATTCATATGCTCTAAAGTTCAACTTATATTATTTCTTCTAAAATTTATTATGATTATCTGCAACGCCAATAACGATTAATGCAATTCTATTTCATATCATATGCAAGAAAATTGTCATCCAAAAGCTTCATTCGACGATTCAAAATATTGAAGATAGAGGTGGATGATTGGCGATTGAGTAAGTGCGGAGGAAGAGAATTTCACAACCGGCAGACCTAAACCTTATCCATAGAAATCTAAATAGGTTGTTTGCGTTATTTTAGTTTTTTCTTAATGCATTCGAAGATTTATATGTTTGGATTACTGCACTCCATATTAACATTTAAGGTGTATCTCATTTGGAAAATGAAAATGTAGCTAAGAAGTACTTACCATACCATTTACGTATACCATTTAATGTTACTCATTTGTATATTCATTTTTCTATAATTAAGTTATGTTATTTTTACAACTCAACTATTTCAATCTGTATCTATATGTAAAGTAGTTACATTACCGAGAAAGTGCAAAAATGAAAGAAAAAACAGTATTAAAAACTTGGTTTCTTTGATATATATATATATATATCAATGGTGATATTCCTTTTCATTATAAATCAGATCAATGGCCCTTTAAAACAATTGTCGTCACCGTGCAACGCACGGGCCCAAACACTAGTAGTTATTATGAGTAAACGATGACAATTTTGTATAAGGTTTATAGTATGTTGTACAATTTTTTCAAACCACTTCTTCCACTATCACCATATAGCACCATGTATACACGATATATAGCACCCCTCAGCTTTGTAAATGTAAATTACTTCACTTTATACTTCTGTGCCACAACCTAGATCATGCTAAATCTCAAAGTTTTGAGTAATCGATTGCAACTTTTTTTTTTTCATTTGCTGCTCATGCATCTCAACTGGGTTTCAATTTCTCGATCTATCGATTTGAAATCAATACCCAAAAATCGATTTGAAATAGGAATCGATTGAACCAGGAATTCGATTAACAGAAAATCGATTTATGGATATCGATTGAAACATAAATCAATACCCAGAAGTCGTTTTGAAACATAAATCGATACTGAGAAATCAATTTCAAACATAAATGGATTTATGAAGATGAAGAGAGAGAATGAAAGATCCCTTTGAAGCTTTTTGATCAAAAAAATGGAGAAGATGAACTGCATTAGAGTAACAGTGGGTAGGTGAAAAGAGGGTAAATATGGGATTAGAGGAAAAAGTAATTGTGAGTCCATAGGACTCTATTTTTGTAGTTGGCCAATTCAGCTCCCTGCTGACCGATTAAGCTGCTTCTGAACAGAGCAATATGGTAGAGCGAAAATTTTGAAGCCTTTATTCAGCTCATACAACCCCTACTGAACAACCCCTTACTCTTTCTGATACGCTAGCTCTGCATATGAATGAGTTCACAATAACATTTTTGTGCACAATTTATTAAAAATACTAGCCCACTAAAAGCGATAACCAAATAAAAGAAAACGATCCAATCAAATGTGTTACACTAAAATCACGTGTTAAATCACATGTGGTCCACACTGTAATCCGTGCTACTCAGGCCGCTACCTCAGGTCGTCTGCTTACCCTTACGTTGACATGTTCTACAATTGCATGTAAAATCGTATGTAATTTCACGGTTTCTTATTCTCTTATTTTGACTTTGGTCTTGTTTGATACTCCCTCACAATTTGTTAAATATCTTTAAAGTCAACAATGAGGCTTACATTTTAATAAAATTGTACCTGTTCAATATGGACTATTTACAATGGGAAGAATTGATAGTTTTAGAATAATTAACTAATTTAGACAAAAGTACCAAATAAAATGTTTTGTTTCGCATTTACATTCCCATAACTTTTCTAAACTCCTTTATTCTTATAATCTCTTGGTGTGTTTTTCAGTGTGTTTATAACAAGAAAAAGAAAGACAAATATGGATGATCTAGAAGCATTCACTTGACAAAAACCATTGGTAAATTGATAAGATGATCTAAAATTTTTGAATGCCATCAAGATTACTAAAATTTACAGAGATAGTGATCATTTATGTGCTTGGACATGCTATGACCCAGGGGCCTAACATCTTTTCCTTGTCCAATGTAAGCCTAAACTAAACTCACTTTTACTAGGTTGAGAACTTGGCCGTACCCGTCCTATTAAAAGGTCAAGTTACTAAAATAAATGTAAAAGGTTTACCATAGGGCTAACTGGCAAAAAAAATATACACTTATGTAAATTGTAACTTATGTAAAATTGTTCAAAATAAATAATTTTTTCCCAACTAAAATAAATGTAAAATATCTTAATGTACATAACTTAAAGAATAATATTTTCAGGAAATTTTTAGTATGGACTTGTTCCCTCCAATGAAATCATCCTTCTAAGTTCGAATTCTTCAACAACAAAATATTTAACCACCTAACGTTTCATCTCGAGATTCGAGGAGTATTATATGACATAATTACATATAGTATAGATTTAGGAGAACTACGTCTCTTTTTCATCGCTCAAGCCTATCAATCAATTAGAAATATTAATTATACAAAACTTTATTGATTATAACCATATAATGGGCTGAGCACTGAGCAGGCCCTATCCAAAATTCTATTCTCAAATCAAGAACAAATTAGACATGTATTATGTAACAGCAGCATCCATCAGTTCACCATTTCAAAAACAAGTGATCTTTCATGGCAAACACAGAATAAAAGAATCAACTCAGAAAGCAAATTCATTAAGCACTCAAACACACAAAACTAAATCTATATAGATAAATGGCAACTTCAATCACTGAACAAAAACTGAACTAAATGAAACGAAAACTTCAAATATCTATTTACATCTCATTCTCATTTACCGCACGTAATATAAAGCCCACAAAGTAAAATGACAATATCTCCCCTTTGTGAAAACACCAAGTTCCATATTACCTTGATTTAAGCAATCAACAACTTCCTCCTCAACTTGTAATAACATCTACAATTCAATTCAGCTCCCTGTTAAAACAAAAGCATGCACCCAAATAGGGTCAGTTTAATACGATATATTGATATATACCATGTAACCCTCGAAACAACTCTCTAAACAAAAGAACAAAAATAAATTGCATACTCATTTACATCCGTTTTTCACAAATTAAAAACATCATATGACGAAAAGCTACTAGCTAGTCGTCCCTACAAATAAAGCGTTACCCTAGTCCAGCTCCAGCACCTCTAGAAACTCCAATCAGATGCCAAGTTATTGAAAATGCATGATGATCAACTCCAACTTAGTCCATTAATATATTCATACTTGTATTTTCTTTCCCTCCTCTTCCATTTTCTAACCTATATAGTGAATTCTAAGTTTGATGTTGGCTTATAGTTCTTCGTCCTCCATTCTTCTATTTTCATTTCCCTGTTACGCTTTGCTATATTACTAAACATTCAAGCCAAATGAATATAGCATATCCTAGGGGCGGCTCAAATAAGAAGGCTAAAATGTTGTTATTAGGTAAGATCAAAGGGAACATTAAGGAAACGTCCATATGTGAATCATTCAAAACAAATCTATTTATGTTCATTTCTAACTGGTAATAAAAAAGTAAGACATTGATCTGTGGGAAGAGAAGGTTTGTATACATGAAAATAACAAACCATCTATATATAGAACATAAAAGAAATGGAAACAATGAAGAGAACAATATTGTAACCAAAAAAGTGAGCATGGAGTCTTCTATTAATAACATTATCATTACAATTTAAATTTAATAACAATCTTTTCAGTAGTTATTTAAGAAATATAGATGATAAACAAGGAGAGGACGTACCATTATTTATTATACTCAAAGTGAGGAATTTGGGAAATGATGGGCCAGTACTTTCCTGTTCCTCTACGACACATTTTCTCCAATTTCTGGCAACCCATCACGTCCAATTGTAAAAGTGAAGGAAGAAGTTCCTCTGGTAGATCTTCAAGCTTTGGACATGACCCGATTCGAAGTGTCTCAAGGCAAGTGAGGTATTGTAAGCCCTTTGAAACTGATTTTAAGTCCTCAAACTCATTGATATCAAGCCAAGTTAGAGATGGTGGCAAAAGAAAAGAGGATGAAGTGGTATTATTCCTCACATCTTCTGCATCTGCAAATGAAACCATTCCTGAATTCTTGCCGTCTAGACATAATTTAACAAGTGATGTTGGGAAATCTTGCAGCCCCCACTCCGACATTGGCTTATTTAAGCATCCTATATATAGTCTTCTTAAATTAGGAGGCCACAACCCACAAGGAAAGGAGTCGTGCAAACTTGGACAACCGATAATCTCCAGGTCTTCCAAAGATGTGAGATGTGGCAAATGCTTGTGAGGAAATGCCTTTAGATTCTTACAACCATTAATTGTAAGAGTCTTTAAGCAAAACAGGGGAAGAAAACCAAAACCTTCATCCGGAATGGATTCTATTTTATCGCAATCCCATATGCTCAAATTGATGAGATTAACAAACCATCCTCCAGGAAACGACATCCTTTTACCATAACGCCACAGAAAGAGGGATTCAAGTGACGACAAGAAGTTGTTGAGAAGCCAACTCCCTTCCAACTCTGCACACTGAAAAAGTTGAATACTTTTTATAGAGGATGGGCGGACGTGCAGTTCTGGGAAGGTCAAAGATGTCATTGAACCACATGTATTTATCTGCAAATTTTTGATATTATGTCGACACTTGTAGCTCTTTAGGCTTTTGCAATTATCAAGTATCACTTCTCTAGGAGATGTTAGGTTAATCCCTATATGATCCTCTTCCTTTCCTAATGATACCAGCATATCACAACTACTTACTTCCAACTTCTTTAAACTTAGAAGAAACCTGCATGCCTTCGATTCGGATTCCCACAAGTATCTCAATTCATCACATGATTCGATGCATAGATGTTCAAGTTTCCCAAGCTGTTTAAAAAACTCTTCATCTAGTTGAATAAGTCCTTTAATATACTTCATTGTCAATTCGACAATTGATGAAGACACAACAACAATGCTTCTTAACACTTCCTCAGAACATCCTTCTATACTTAACACCTGAAGTGACGCTATTAAATCAAGTGATACTTGTTTAAGTTTCGGACAATTTCCTATAGAAATATTGCGAAGACGAGGAAACGACGTAGCACGTATGCCATTGCCGACATCACTATTCGACCATCTCTCCCAACTTGGCATATCCTTCAATCTCAAAACTTCAAGTGATTGTAATTGACCAACTGCTGGTAGATACTCACAACTTCTGCAGCCACGTAATGTAAGCTTCGTTAAGTGATTAAATGAGGAATCCCCAACCCAACTAGGAAATTTCATTCCTCCATAACACAAAATCTTTAGATTTTCAACTTATAATGAGGCCTTAGCCCTTCAAGTACTTCGTATTCGTTTATTTTATTTCGAGAATCATCGAAGTCCTCTTCCCATTTCAACTTCAAAAATTCAAGATCCTTTTTTTGGTGTAAGTTGGCCTCCTTTGCTTCTTTTCCGTCTCTCACATTATGCAGCCCTTCAATGTCAAGTTGACCTTGAAGATGCAATAAGTCTTTAAGATCTGATATTTTGAACCCATTAGCCCTTTCGACAATCACCTTTGGTAGAGTTTGTAGACTCGTCAACCCACCCATCCCTAAAGGTAGCTTCTTCAAGTTTGGAGTATCACAAATGTCTAGATGTCGTAGATTTATTAACTTCGCAAAACCATCTGGCAAACTAGATAAGTAATAGCAATCACGAAGCAACAAACTTTGTAGATTATAAAGCTCAGTGACCTGATCCGGTAAACATTTGATGTTAGTTTCGGAAAGATTGACGTACCGAATATGAATGAGACTACCAATGGATTGCGGCACCTCTGAGATTGAATGATTGCTTAGGTTTAGGACCCTAAGGAACTGCACTTGGGGAAGTAAATCATCAAGAACCTTATTTGACGATTTATATGGTCGCCAATGATATAACGGAACTGATAAGAATGTTCGCAAGCGTTTAGCTCTTTGTAATGCCTTGAACTTTCTATATTCTCCACTCTCCTCAGGAATAATTGAAAGGTGGCGGACATTCTCCGATGCTTCATTCTCCGTCTTATCATCCAACGTAAAGAAAAACTCCCCTCCAACACTCATGGCCAAATCATGTATGAGATCATGCATTACATATCTCGATATCAGATAGGTTGGATGCTGAAAAAAGGACCTTGACAATAGCTCATTAAAGTACTCACGGCCAAAACTCTCCATGGACCTGCTAGGATTTTTCTTGTGCTCGTGCAGAAACCCTTCTGCCATCCACAGTAGGACCAATTCATCCTTATGGAACATGTAGTCCTTTGGAAATAAACAACAATATGCAAACAACCGCTTCAGATGCGAAGAAAGATCATAGTAGCTAAGTCTGAGAGCTGGAAGAATATTACCTTCTTTATCTAAATCCCATATTGGGCTGTTCAACAATTCTTCCCATTCCTCAACTTCTTTTTTTCCCCTAAAGACCCTCCCAAGCGTTCTCAAAGCCAAAGGCAATCCATCGCATTTCTTAATGATACCTTCCCCATGCGGTTTAAACTTTGAGTGTTTGTCAAAGTTTAGTTCACCGAGTGCATGTTGAGCAAACAAAGATAGAGCAGCTTCATCAGACAAAATTTCTAGAGGGTAAGGTTGAAGGGAGTCCATCGCAGACGTAACTGTGGTCTTCCGAGTTGTCACCATAACTCTACTTCCGGTTCCCCTACAACAAAAGGGCGTTGGAGGAGTTCCCATTCAGCATAGTTTTCGTTCCAGACGTCGTCTAGAACAAGTAGAAACTTTTTCTTCAAAAGTCTTTCTTTAAGGGCCACTTGAAGCAAATTTAAATTAGCAAAACTCTGGTCGCCGTCACCTACAGCTTGAAAAATAGCCTTGCTAATGGAAAATACATCGAACTCATCAGAAACACAAACCCATGCCCTGAGTTCAAAGTGATCCTCCACTTTTTTATCGTTGTACAAAGCTTGGGCAAGAGTTGTTTTACCGATCCCTCCCAGACCAACTATAGAGACCACATCGAAGTTTCGATTGTTGTATCCATCCTCCAACAACTTGGAGAGCAATGCCTCTTTATCCTTTTCCCTACCCATGACTTTCGACTCATCAACAAGTGAAGTTTCCTCCAATCGTCTACTTGTTCTAATCGGGCGATCAACATTTTGAACCAAACGAAGAATTGTTATCTGGTTAACAAGTTGATCCAACCTGGTGGTAATGTCATCTAGCTTGGACCTCATCTTACGACCGAATTTGAAGTTACGAGGAGAGTAAGGAGCTAAAGTTTTCAATACCTTGTTACTGGTGGTGGCATGAGATCCTTTATTCAATTGGCGCCGCATAGCTTCGGTGTCCAAGTCATCGAGTAAATCGTCTATGTCGTAAGCCAAGTGCTGCAGCGTGTTCAGCCACTGTTGAACAGCCATCTGTGTTATCTGTTTCTGACCAGCATCAACAAGCACAGCTTGAATCTGGGTCAGGGTGAACTTCCATTTCTCGAGGTCTGAATAGATTCGTGCAGATTGAGCTAGTTTGATCAAGACAGCAGATGCCAACTTATCAAAGAGCACAGTCAAGAATGAGGCGAGAATGATTTCAGCGACAGCCATCGTTCTTGATGTCAAAGTTGAGATTTTCAGAGTTGAGCAAGGAACTAAAAGAGGGATGAAAACAGTAATTGTTTGAAAAAGATTGTTGGGGTTTTGATTTCAAAGATTGATTCCTTCCTTCCTAATGTGGATGTTATTTATGTAGACAGCTGGTAGGAAATTTTCTTACATATGGTTCCAAAATCATCATTGTTGTTATTCAATATCATAATGATTCCATACTATTTGTGTTGGTTTAAACCTTGGATCGATATATTATTTAAAGGAAAGGGATTGAGATATATATATATATATATATATATATGACAAAAGTAAAGCAAGAAGGAAGAAGAAAAAATACGGTAGGAAATTTAATCCTTTCTCAATAAAAATCACTTACATTTAGAAAGAAAAGCTACTACAATATATAAGCAAACAAAATAAACAAACTTATCTAAAACTCCTAACTTTCTGCCACAACTCCATGACCACTTATTTCTCCTAACCGCATGCAAGACTTAGTCCATGCCAACTTGCATATTCAAAGCTAATTGACCCATTAAATAAAACAAACTAATTAACTATTAACTAAAACATAACATATAAATTCATAACTAATTCACCTGACCCCGGTAATTAAACGATTAATCCAACAATTTGTTGATGTTTCAATATCAGAGTACATCTGCAGAGAAGAAGACCAAGACCAAAAACAATTGGATGCAGCAGATATTCAATTATTTCTCTTCACAATTGATCGGAAATTCCCTTGCAGCGTGCCAAAATCATTGTAGTTATCCAATATAATAATGATGATGATGGCTTATTAAACAAATTAATAAGATACAAATATAATAATACAATTCACATACAAACATATTGAAATTTGATTATTCTATTTGGATAGATCACACATTTTAATTAGGGAAAGTCACAATAGCATTCAACAATATAATTTGCTCAATGGTTTTCAACAACAAAAAAAACAAAAGCAGAAAACAAACAAAATGTCGAAGAAGCATTCAAATTAGAGAGTGATTAGTAGATGCAAGAAACTCGCTACCCAAAGTCTTTACCTCATTCATGCTTTTCACAAACAACTGGCGAAGTGATTGTAGATGTCCTAGGGTTGGTATATATATATATATATATATAGCTTTTGCAGCCACGTAATGTGAGCTTTGTCAACTTATCAAATGAGGAGTCCTCAACCCAACTAGGAAATTTTGTTCCACCATAGAACATAATCTTAAGGTTTCTCAACTTGCAATGAGGTCTTAGCCCTTCAAGTACATCATATTCATTTTTCTTATTCCGAGAATCATCCAAGTCATCTCTCCATTCCAACTCCAAATCATCAAGATCCTTCTTTTTTTGTAAGTCAGCCTCCTTTGCTTGATTGCTTCTATTCCATTTCTCACATTATGCAGCCCCTTAATGTAAAGTTGCCCTCGCAGATGCAATAGAAATTTAAGCTCCGATATTTTGAATCCATTAGCCCCTTCAATAATCACCTTTGATAGAGTTTGTAGACTCATCAACCCACCCAACCCTAAGGGCAGTTTGTTCAACTGTGGAGTACCACGAATGTCTAGATGTTGTAGATTTATAACTTCACAAAACTATATGGCAAGCTAGATAAGTAAAAGCAACCAGGAAGCAACAAGCTTTGCAGATTATAAAGGTCACTAACTTGATCCGGTAAACATGTGATCTTAGTCCCGGAAAAGTTGATGTACCGAATATGCTTGAGACCGCCAATGGATTGTGGCACCTCTGAGATTGAATGATAACTTAGGTTTAGGACCCTTAGGAACTGTAATTCTGAAAGTAATATATCAAGAACCTTATGCGAGAAGAGAAATGTCTCCCACTGAGATGGCGTAACCGATAAAAAAGGTTCGCAAGCGTCTAGCCCTTTGTAATGCGTGGAAATATTTATATCCTCCACAGTCATCAGGAACAAATGAAAAGTGGTGGACCTTCTCCGATGCTTCATTCCCCACCTTGTCATCCAATGTAAAGAAAAACTCTCCACCAACACTCGTGGCCAAATCATTTATGAGGTCGTGCATCACATATCTTGATATATCATCAGTTGAACGTTGAAAAAACGACCGTGACACTAGCTCTTCAAAGTAATCACGACCAAAACTCTCCATTGTTTTGGTAGCATTTGGCTCTTGCAGAAACCCTTCTGCCATCCATAGTAGGACCAATTCGTCCTTGTTAAACTTGTAGTCCTTGGGGAATAAGCAACAATATGCAAACAACTGCTTCAAATGCGAAGAGAGATCATAATAGCTTAGCCTCAGAGCCGGAAGAATCTTACTTTCATTATGTAAATTCCATATTGTGCTGTTCAGCAACTCCACCCATTCATCCGCGTTTGTTTATGTCCTCAAGACCCTTCCAAGAGATCTCAAAGCCAAAGGCAATCCATTGCATTTCTTCATGATACCTTCACCTTGCAATTTCAAATTCGGATGTTTGTCAAAATTCTATTCACCAAGCGCATGTTGAGCAAACTGTTAAAGCAATTGATTCTGCTTCATCAAAGCAATGATATTCCAGCAGATTTTTAGGTGCAGTTACAAGCAAGATTTTTCAGTTTTTATATAGTTGTAAATGCCATCAATTCTTTCTGTAATTATCTCCATGTAATCTGCTATATATACTCTATTGAGTGCAATTGCACAAATCAATAAAAATCATTTTCTACATGGTATCAGAGCTCTAGGTCTAGGATTCTCCTGTGTCTTTTCTTCTCTTTAATCTGTGTTTTTTTTTTTCTTCCCATCTACATGGCAGCCCCACTTACCCCACATCAAAACACCTCCCAGTTCATCAAATTGAACGAAAACAATTATCTCCTATGGATCCGCCAACTCAAACCATACCTTCGTGGTGCCAAGCTTTGGGGCTACGTTGACAGTTCAATCCCAATCCCTCCTGCAACTATCACTACTCCAGCTGATGGTGACACCCCTGCCCAAACTAAAGCCAACCCAGATTACGATGCTTGGCTCATTACCGACCAACAAATCGTAAGTATTCTCAACACTTCACTGACTGAAAAAGTCGCCAGACTCACCACTGGTTTCGATACTTCCAAAGGTATATGGGATTGCCTTGCCCAACATTATGCTCAAAAATCTGTCACTAGTTCCACAAGTCTTCGTCTCCAACTCTTTGATCTTCAAAAAGGATCCCAATCTGTTGATGAATATCTAGAGCATGCAAAATCATTAGCCGATTCTCTTGCAGCCATCAATGAACCTGTTTCGGAAAAAGACCTTGTTGTTGCTACTCTCACAGGTCTTGGTCAAGACTACCTCATGTTAAGGACGGCGATTGCTCAATCTGATCGCCTTCCAGGTTTTGCTGAACTACGTGGCCGAATTCTATCCTTTGACGGACAGCAGAATCGTCGTTCAGATGACACAGCCACCGCTCTTTTTCAATCTGCATCACCAGTAGCTCAATCCCCCGAGATAGTTGTGCAGTCTCGTGGTTCCGGTAGTACTGGAAATCGTCGCGGTAGCCGACGCGATTTTCGTGGCCGTGGTTGTGGTCGAGGAGCTCGTGGTTATACAAATCCTCATGGTCAATTTTATAACAACACGGTTCCCCAACCATGGGCCACTCGTCCTCCTTGGTCCAACGGTATTCTTGGACCAGCACCCACCCCCCAAGGCCCACAATGGTGTTTTAATTGCAATACTAATCAACATGGACCTCATCAATGCCCACATCGTTTTGCTGGCCCGTCTTCTACTCCTCCCTTCGCCGGTTCTCATTCGTTTGGCAACCAAAATTGGTACCCGAATACGGGTGCTACCCATCACGACCGCCATGCCTCTTCAAAACGCACATACTTATGGCGGACCTCATAATGTCTACATGGGAAACGGTGATTCTATGCCTGTTTCTCACTATGGTAATCTTCCTATTTTCTTGGGCAAAAGCAAGTTCTCTCTAGAGCAAGTCTTACGAATCCCATCTATTCGTAAAAATTTGTTGTCAGTTGCTCAATTCACTAAAGATAATCTTGTTTATTTCCTATTCGCACCAAATTTCTACCAAATTCGTTGCTTAATACTAGTGCTCTCTTGTTTCAGGGCCCTTGTAAAGATGGCTTATATCCCTTGTCCTCGTCACCTCTTCCATCATCTCCTCAAGCTCTTGCAACAGTTCACTCATCCTTGTGGCACCATCGTCTCGGCCACCCTTCTGATGCTGTGCTTTCTTCAATAAAGTCTACTCTTGGATCTTCGTTATCTCATCCTAAGTTTTGTCATGATTGTGCTGTTAGCAAATCTCATAAGTTGTCATTTCCTTCTAATAAAACTTTTGCTACTAGTTTGTTTCACATAATTCATAGTGATGTATGGATGTCTTCTACCGTGTTTGTGACTGGATTTAAGTATTATGTTCTTTTTACTGATGAGTATTCTCGTTTTACATGGCTCTATCCTATGCGTCATAAAAATGAAGTTTTAACTCACTTTCAAACTCTTGTCGTCCTTCTTCGTAATCTCTTTAATAGATCTATCAAATATCTACAAAGTGATAATGGCACAGAATATACCAATAACGCATTCTCTCATTTTTGCAAATCCTTTGGTATTCAACAAAGATTCTCTTGCCCACATACCCCTGAGCAAAATGGGTTGGCCGAACGAAAACATAGGCACATTGCAACTATGGCTCGTACCCTTCTTCAAACAGCGGGGGCACCATCAAATTTGTGGGTCGACGCTGTTCTTACTTCCATACATCTCATCAACATCCTTCCTACTCCTGTTCTTAATTGGGTTACCCCTTACCAACTTCTTTATGGCACTCCTCCATCTTATTCCTCCCTACGTGTCTTTGGTTGCTTATGTTATCCTCATTTAGGTCCTTATATCTCCAATAAACTTTCTAGTCAAAGTGTCGAATGTGTTTTCTTAGGGTATAGCCCAACTCATAAGGGTTACAAGTGTCTTAATCGTCAAACAGGTCGAGTCTATGTGTCGCGTCATGTTGTCTTTAACGAAACAAGTTTTCCTTTTAAAGTTTTACAGGCTCCATCTACAGACACTGTTACTTTTGATTTGGTGTCCACATCAAATCAAAATTCACCACAACAACAACCAGCAAGTACATCATCATCTCCTACTCAAACCACTTCTTCATCTACGTCTCACTCACAACCTTCACCGCAGCCCGAAATGACATTCAACCTTCCTCAAAGTTTCCAGGCAGGTTCTTCCTCTCAGCCATCACTTACTACGCCCATTGTTTACTCTCATCGCCGTTCTACAACCTCGCAAGTCGTATCAACCCCCCCACAACCTACCCAAAATACATCTTCTGACCAACATCTAGATGAACGTGAACCAATCACAAATCCCCTACCCAATGACCCACATCCTATCACTGATCCCCAACATGTTTCTGACGACCCAACACCAGCAGCAACTGCTGCACCAGCAACAACTGCTGCACCAGATCACGGTGTCACCACTCGTCTCCGTAATGGCATTGTCAAACCAAAACAACGCACTGATGGTACCATTCGCTATCCGGTTTCTCATGCTTTAATCTCTTTGGTTGATAATGTTGAACCCACTTGCTATTCTCAAGCCTCCCAAAAACTGGAATGGAGACAAGCTATGACAGAGGAAATCAATGCATTACTCAAGAAAAATACATGGACTCTCGTACCTGCTTCATCATCTAAGAACATTGTAGGAAACAAATGGGTCTTCCGCATCAAACGGAAGTCGGATGGTTCTATCGAAAGGTACAAGGCCCGATTGGTTGCTAAGGGTTATCATCAACAACATGGTATTGATTTTGATCAGACGTTTAGTCCAGTTGTTAAGCCCGCTACTATTAGAACTGTTCTTACGCTTGCTGTCTCTAGGCATTGGTCTCTAGGCCAACTAGATGTGAAGAATGCCTTCCTACATGGCATTCTTAACGAGGATGTGTATATGGTTCAACCTCCTGGATTTGTGGATTCATCAAAGCCTAATCACATTTGCAAACTTAACAAGTCACTCTATGGCTTAAAACAAGCACCACGTGTTTGGTTTCATTGTATGAGTTCATTCTTGTTATCTTTTGGTTTTGTTCAGAGTGTTGCTGATCCATCTCTCTTCATATATCGTCATGGTACCAACACAATTTATTTTCTGCTTTATGTGGATGACATTGTGGTAACAGGAAGTGATGATACTCTTCTTCAAAGTTTTATCGACAGTTTGGGTAGTGGCTTTGACATAAAGGATTTAGGTCCTCTACATTATTTTCTTGGTTTGCAGGTTACCACTCTTTCTAATGGGTTGCATATTAATCAATTAAAATATGCTCATGATCTTTTGGCTAAACATGATCTGTTACTTAGTCAACCAGTATCTAACACCCATGTCTGCAAAACCGAATCTCACCGCCTTTGATGGACCCTTGCTTGAGAATCCTACTGTCTTCCGTGAGATTGTCGGGTCCCTACAATATCTCAACATTACTCGCCCTGACATCACTTTTGCTGTCAACATGATCTCTCAATTTATGAGTCAGCCCCGCGTCCCTCATTTAGTTGCTGCCAAGCGAATCTTACGCTACATTAAAGGAACTCTTGGTCATGGCCTATTGATTACCCCCAACAACAACCGGTGACACTATCGGCGTACTCTGATGCCGATTGGGCTGGTTGTCCAACTACAAGGCGATCTACTTCAGGCTATCTTGTGTACCTTGGCTCTAATCTCATCTCATGGTGCTCAAAGAAACAACCCACGATAGCACGGTCCAGTGCAGAATCTGAGTACCGCTCTTTGGCTCATGCAAGTGCAGAGACGACTTGGTTAGGCTATTTATTGTATGAACTTGGTGCTCATATTCATTATCCTGTTATATTACATTGTGATAATATAAGCACCACCTACATGGCCTCAAATCCCATTTTTCATGCACGCACCAAGCATATTGAGCTTGATTATCATTATGTTAGAGAAAAGGTAGCTCGCGGAAGCCATAAAGTCTGTTATATTCATAAAAAGGATCAACCTGCTGATTTGCTTACCAAGCCTCTACATAAGCATCGCCATCATTTTTTATCTACCAAACTTGTGCATCCAGGAATGCTCAGTTTGCGGGGGGATGTTAAAGCAATTGATTCTGCTTCATCAAAGCAATGATATTCCAGCAGATTTTTAGGTGCAGTTACAAGCAAGATTTTTCAGTTTTTATATAGTTGTAAATGCCATCAATTCTTTCTGTAATTATCTCCATGTAATCTGCTATATATACTCTATTGAGTGCAATTGCACAAATCAATAAAAATCATTTTCTACACAAACAAAGACAGAGCAGCTTCATCCGACAAAACCTCGAGAGGGTGAGCTCCAACAGAGTTGATCGCTGTTGTAACTGTGATATTCCGAGTTGTAACGATAACTTTACTTCCAGATGCCCCTACAACTTGGGCGTTGAAGGAGTTCCCATTCATCATAGTTTTCGCTCCAGACGTCGTCTAGAACAAGTAGAAAACTTTTCTTCAGAAGTTTTTCTCTAAGGGCCACTTGAAGCAGATTTAGATTATCAAAAGTTTGATTGCCCCCACCAACCGCTTGAAAAATGGCCTTGGTAATAGCAAATACATCAAACTCATCAGAAACACAAACCCATGCCCTGAGTTGAAAGTGATCCTCCACTTTTTTATCATTGTACAATGCTTGGGCAAGGGTCGTCTTTCCTATTCCTCCCAGACCAACTATAGAGACCACATCGAAGCTTCGATTGGTGGATTCATCCTCCAACAACTTGGAGAGCAATGCCTCTTTATCCTTCTCCCTGCCCACAATCTTGGACTCATCAACTAGTGAAGTTTCCTCCAATCGTCTACTTTTTCTAGTTGACCGTTCAACATTTTCAACCAAAAGCAAAAAAAATTTCTGCTCAACAATTTGATGCAATCTGGTTGTAATGTCTTGAAGCTTAGAACTCATCTTACGACCATAGATGATGTTACGAGGAGATAAAAAATATGATAATAGAATCAGATAAAAAATAGGTTTCATGTTTACCTTTACTACCTGGTTATGTAACACCTGGAATTATGTAATCCAAATAAAGGAACTGAACTAGGAAAGGTGTTCCTTGCAATATTGGAAACAGATTTAAATTAGAGCCTGTGTTATATACTTATATATACATACATAAGAGAATATAAAAGAATAATACCTAGCTTCATTAATGGCTGCTGTGCTGTTGATGGCTCTGTTTCGGCCGGGTAGAGAAGAATCCCCAAACCCGCTTTCGATTTTGTTGAATTTGAATTCCCAATAAAATAAAATAAATGGGCCCAGGTAACCCACCCAACTATCTACGACCAACGGTTACAAACCCAACTCGATTTTTTATTTAAAATTTATTTTTAAGTATGCTTTTGAATATGTCTGATTAAAAACCAAAAATGTATATTTCAAGTGTATTTTATTAAGTGTGTTATAAACATATTGTGCATAGGATTAGGGGTGCACACGGGTTGGGTTGATCGTGTTGAGGGCGTTTCAAGAATTCAACCCGATATTGCCGGTTTGAAACTTTTTCAACCCAACCCAACCCAAACAAAAGTTCAACCCAACCCAACCCAACCCGTTCGGGTTGCTTGAGTTGATCGGGCTGGTCGGGTTATGTTTAAAGTTAGATAATAAACCTAAAAATGATGAATAATTAAAAGGTTAAAAACGATTTATGTATTGCTTTCGGGTATTGCCGTACACAAAACTATTTTTCTTAATTTTCATGTGCATGTGTGCGTATATATGACTTAACACACACACACACATATACATATATAAGAGTTATAAAGAAATGGAGAATAGATTTAAGGCCACGGTTATTATACAACCCCTTAAAAAGTTACAACCCAATACCTTCGGTTTGAAAAAAATTCAACCCGATTAGACGTCGGGTTGCTTCGGGTTGGTTTATTTTCCATCGGGTTGGGTTGGGTTGATCGGGTTCATCGGGTTTGTCGGGTTTTTGAACACCCCTACATAAGATTGACCTAATTTTCTATGACAAAATATTTTTTTAATATATTTGATTGACCTAATCATAATATATCGTGTATTTGTTTGTGTATTTGATTGACCAAATCCTTCAAAACTAATATTTTTTATATGTTAAAATCAACTTAAAAAATAAGTTGGACCGACTTGGGCCTGGCTCAGGATCCATTCTCATAACCGGGCCTTGTAAAAGTTAACGAGGTAGAAGTATTTTATTCGGGACTAGGATGGCTACAACAACACTATTTGGAGCCGTGACCAATTATTGACCATCTCTAATTTTAGCGGATGTCAAGGTTTATAAAGATTCTCATAATTGACCATTTCATTAGGTTATTAAGCGATGGAAATAATGGTTTGATAGGAGAATTTTTGAGTTTATTATGGATAGGAATGGAGATGGGGAATCTCCAAATCTATAAACCAGAAATGAGGCTCAGTAACCTACAATACTATTGATGAATTAGTTGTGCATTCGAGCAACGTAGTAGGCTGAAAATTAATAAATAATAAGAATTTGATGTAACTTGTTCTTGGATAGTCAACACAAGTCAATAACACAGTAACTGTGACGTGACATCAAACATCTGAACTTACAATCACTAACTTCATATGAAAACAACACCAATAATAGCATGTGTGTCTGTGTGTTTTGTTCCATTCCTCACACCTTAAAGAAATGGAAAAGCACATTAAGTCTTAAATGCACCTGATTCTCTATATCATAGACATTCTCCAAGACCAACAAAATTTTCAAACTTTTCATACATTCCAAAGTATCCTCAAAGTTTTCCAAATATTACTCAATCTTCGTTTTTAATTCACATCCTCGATATTGGTCAGATTTACCAAACCAATTTGGTACGACAAATAATTTTTTTCTAAATCATATTGATCAAAAAATTCCAAGTTTCCACCTATGAATTTCAAGAACATCCTTCAAATAAATTATGGGATATGCTAAAATGACATTCATTATCAACTCTACCCTGAAATAATTGAACATATTTTGTCGAATTGAGATTGCAGGTGATTTATATTACTATTTATTATTTGATCTTAGTTTTATAAATACTAATTTGTGCATGGTTGTACTATTTTTAATTATGGTATAAAATTTATGTTTTAAATAACTTTCAAATATATTAAGAAAATATATAAACTAACAAATTAAAAGTAATATAGAAAAATGAAAATTAATGAATTATATATATGTGATGTTTTTATCATTATATACTCTGTAAGAATATTAATTTATTTAATTATATATAAATAAAATTACATTTTATTAATTAAAAATAAGAAAAGTGAGGTTTTTGTAAAAACCTTTGTTGTGAAGTTTCATTAAGGATCTTATTTTGTTGAGGTTTCCATGATGTAAGAAAAAAATAGGACAATTGAAGTTTTCAAAGGTTTCACCACTATGGATACTACTCCCTTTGTCCCAAAACTATTGTCTACTTTTGACTTTTTAAAGTCTTTCTTTTTCGATTTTGACCTTAAATATTTTTTTGTGTCATATAATACTTGATGGAAATTATACCAATGAAAAACACATTAAAACATAGCCCATTCATATACTTTGCATCAAGTATTATATAACAAAACGAAAAAATTTAAGGTCAAAGTTGAAAAAGAAAGACTTTAAAAAGTCAAAAGTGGACAATAATTTTGGGATGGAGTGAAGTATAACGTTTTATTTAAAATCCTCCGGCATAACTCATTAGAATCTTTATTTTAAGGGAGCCTAAAAAATCAATAAACTTGTTCCTTAACATTTTGGTCTTCACAATCTGACTTCATTGTTATCTAAAAGCTTAATGATAATCAATTAGCCCAACAATCATTGGAGAAGCATAAATATGGAGGGATGCAAATGCAATAACGTGGGAAGCATAAGTGAAGAACAACAAAGTGTTGGGGGTTTTTTGTTTACCTCTTAATAGTTCCATTAAGAGGCAACCTCTCATGAATCATTAAGAGGTAAATCTTGTTTGGTTAAAAAAAAACTCCCTCTTAATAGTTCTAAAACCTTCTGAATGGTTGTGT
Organism: Centaurea solstitialis; assembly: GCA_030169165.1. Taxonomy (NCBI): domain Eukaryota; kingdom Viridiplantae; phylum Streptophyta; class Magnoliopsida; order Asterales; family Asteraceae; genus Centaurea; species Centaurea solstitialis. The sequence continues at coordinate 19,793,716 of CM058045.1, read as the reverse complement.
ATCCTAGGTCACCCTTAACCATTAAGCATCCTTATTTCATTCTCAACAATTACCAAACAACCATATTTCATTCTCAACAATTACCAAACAACCATATTTCATTCTCAACAATTACCAAGCAACCATATTTCATTTTGCACTATATCACAAGAGCGTCTTAATCATTCTGACCACTTAATCATCCAACATTAAAACATTCGGCAACTGCCAAAACCAACCCCTTCGTAAGAAATTGAAGTCACATGACTAAACGAACCGTATACTAAACACTTACATTTTTAAGCACTTACCAGGCAAACAATAACAAAGCCCAACGGTCTTACCCCGTATTTGGTGAAAGGATCTCTAAATGTAACAATAGAAGATGTGAGAAACAAGCAAAGACCAATTAAGGGCCATCGGCTTCAAAACTTTTTTCTCTTATAAAAGATGTGAAAACTTATTAGATAACAAGCAAGGCTAACCTCAAGCATTAGAAATTACAGAGGAAATCAATCATCAAAAACTCTAGCTAATAGAGATATAATCCAAAAATCAATAAACAAGAGAAACACAAAAAACTAATTGTAGAGAGACATAAACAAATCTTTGAATATAACAACTAGTAGTACTAAAAGGGATAGTAGTTGCCCTCAACCAGCATCCAATTAGAAAAACAAATCTAAACATCCATTATATTTATCTCCAAATTTGCATCACAAAAGACATGGAATGCTACAACAACATTCTTTCAAGGAAGAAATGAAAAGAACACTCACTAGAAGCTTGGCTTTGCAATAATACACCTGTTGGAAAAAGAAAATTTGGGTTAATTAAGCCCTACCCAAACACATAAAAGATCATCTGTATTTTATGATTCTTAATCGATGTTAATGAACCAAAGTCTATAATAATAATGATACCCCTAATCACCTTGAATTTGAAAATATCGAATTTCATTTCTTTAGAAAATATCTACCAAAAAGATCAAAACTTATAAGACAATTACTTTAGATCTAGCATCAGACACAATTGAACTTCTTTGTACTATTAACAATCAAAGAACAAGTATAGAACCATCTCCAATCAATAATTTTCAAGATTTTTCTTAATGACTTCAGAAAAGTGTTTCTTGTTGGGTGGATTACCTAATAAACCAGCTTCTTCTATTAGGAAACCTTCAGAATCTGAAAAGTACAAATAACACTCGGAACAAGCCTTCAATCCCGCTTCTTCTATTAGGAGTAGGACACACGTAAGTCTTTGACCAATTCTTGTCAAAAGAAGGCCTCACCTGTGTATACAAAACATGCATGATTCCCAACTTAGCTCATCAGTTTCAAAAATCTATATATCTATGAATGTTTCTATTTTGTAACAATTATTTGAAGTAGAAAATATGCAGATTCTAACATTATACACAAAGACACCATTATAATTATTTAAAGAATAACATTGTTACGTTTGTTTTAGGATCTAAAAGGAACTTAACGCATATATATAAATCACACATTATGATCATAAAATCCATAGCAACCAGGTAGTTGACATTCTTCCAAACCAAACCAAAACATACTATATATACCTCACTCGAAACTGGCTTCATTTAAGGTTTTAATACACCAATAAGTGAGAAGGTTTGTATACATGAAAATAACAAACCATCTATGGAACATAAAAGAAATGGAAACAACGAAGAGAACAATATTGCAACCAAAAAAAGCGAACACGGAGTCTTCTATTAATAACATTATCATTGCAATTTAAAATTAATATAAACAATCTTTTCAGTAGTTATTTAAGAAACATAGATGATGGACAAGGGGAGGACGTACCATTATTCTTTATACTCAAAGTCAGGAAGTAGGGAAACGATGGGCCAGTACTTTCCTGTTCCGCTACGACACATTTTCTCCAATTTCTGGCAATCTTTCACGTACAGTTCTGAAAGTGAAGGAAGGAGTTCCTCTGGCAGATCTTCAAGCTTTTGGCATGAGTAGATTCGAAGTGTCTCAAGGCAAATGAGGTGTTGTAAGCCCTTTGAAACTGATTTTAAGTCCTCAAACTCACTGATCTTAAGATAAGTTAGAGATGGTGGCAAAGGAAAAGATGATGAAGTGGTATTATTCCTCACATCTTCTGCATCTGCAAATGAAACCACTCCTGAATGCCTTCCCTTTAGAGTTAACGCAGCAAGTGATGTTGGGAAATCTTGCAGCCCCCACTCCGACATTGGCTTATTTAAGCATCCTATACTTAGGCTTCTTAAATTAGGAGGCCACAACCCACAAGGAAAGGAGTCGTCCAAACTTGGACACTCTGTAATTGTCAGCTCTTCCAAAGATGCGAGACGTGGCAAATGCTTGTGAGGAAATGCCTTTAGATTCTTACAACCATGAATTGTAAGAGTCTTTAAGCAAAACAGGGGAAGAAAACCAAAACCTTCATCCGGAATGGATTCTATGTTATCACAATACCATATGTCCAAATTGACGAGATTAACAAAGCATCCTCCAGGAAACGACATCCTTCTATCAAAACGCCTCAGAAAGAAGGATTCAAGTGACGACAAGAAGTTGTTGAGAAGCCAACTCCCTTCCAGCTTTTCACAGTCATCAATTTGAATACTCTTTATAGAGGATGGGCGGTCGTGCACTTCTGGGAAGGTCAAAGATGTCATTGAACCACATCCATCTATCTCCAACGTTTCGATATTATGTCCACACTTGTAGCTCTCTAGGCGTTCGCAACGACAAAGTATCACTTCTTTAGGAGATGTTAGGTTAATCCCTAAACGATCCTCTTCTTTTCCCAATGATACCAACACATCACAATCACGTACTTCCAACTTCTTTAAACTCAGAAGAAACTGGCATGCCTTCGATTCAGATTCCCACAAGTATCTCAATTCATCACATGATTTGATGCATAGATGTTCAACTTTCCCAAGTTGTTTTAAAAAATCTTCATCTAGTTGAATAAGTCCTTTAATATCCGTCATTGTCAATTCAACAATTGATGAAGACACACCAACAATGCATCTTAACACTTCCTCAAAACATCTTTCTATATATAACACCTGAAGTGACGGCATTAAATCAAGTGACACTTGTTTAAGTTTCGAACAATTTCCTATTGAAATCTCGCGAAGACAAGGAAACGACATAGCACGTATGCCATTGCCGACATCACTATTCGACCATCTCTCCAAACTTGGCATATCATACAATGTCAAAACTTCAAGTGATTGTAATTGACCAACTTCTGGTAGATACTCACAATTTCTGCAACCATTTAATGTAAGCTGCGTTAACTGATCAAATGAGGAATCCCCGACCCAACTAGGAAATTTCATTCCTCCATAATACAAAATCTCAAGATTTTTCAACTTACAATGAGGCCTTAGCCCTTCAAGTACTTCTTCTTCCTTCATTTTCTTTTGAGAATCATCGAAGTCCACTTCCCATTTCAACTTCAAAAATTCAAGATCCTTTTTCTGGTGTAAGTTGGCCTCCTTTGCTTCTTTTCCGTCTCTCACATTATGCAGCCCTTCAATGTCAAGTTGACCTTGAAGATGCAATAAGTCTTTAAGATCTGATATTTTGAACCCATTAGCCCTGTCGATAATCACCTTTGGTAGAGTTTGTAGACTCGTCAACCCACCCATCCCCAAGGGTAGCTTATTCAAAAATGGAGTACCATGAACGTCTAGATGTCGTAGATTTATTAACTTCGCAAAACTATCTGGCAAGCTAGATAAGGCAAAGCATTGACGAAGCAACAAGCATTGTAGATTATAAAGCTCCGTGACTTGATCCGGTAAACATTTGATATTAGTTCCGGAAAGATTGATGTACCGAATATGAATGAGACTACCAATGGATTGTGGCACCTCTGAGAATGAATGATTGCTTAGGTTTAGGACCCTAAGGAACAACACTTGGGGAAGTAAATCATGAAGAATCTTATTTGACAATTTATATGATCGAAAACGATACAACGGAACTGATAAGAATGTTCGCAAACGTTTAGCTCTTCGTAATGCCTTGAACTTTCTATATTCTCCACGCTCCTGAGGAATAATTGAAAGGTGGCGGACATTCTCCGACGCTTCATTCCCCGTCTTATCATCCAATGTAAAGAAAAAATCCCCTCCAACACTCATGGCCAAGTCATGTATGAGATCGTGCATTACATATGTTGATACGTAATGGGTCGAATTTTGAAAAAAGGACCTTGACAGTAGCTCATCAAAGTACTCCTGGCCAAAACTCTCCATGGTCCTACTAGTATTTTTCTTGTGCTCGTGCAAAAACCCTTCTGCCATCCATAGCAGGACTAGTTCGTCCTTATCGAACATGTAGTCCTTTGGGAATAAGCAACAATATGCAAACAACCGCTTCAGATGCGAAGAAAGATCATAGTAGCTCAGTCTCAGAGCTGGAAGAATATTTCTTTCTTTATCTAAATCCCATATTGGGCTGTTCAACAATTCTTCCCATTCCTCAACTTCTTTTTTTCCCCTAAAGACCCTCCCAAGCGTTCTCAAAGCCAAAGGCAATCCATTGCATTTCTTAATGATACCTTCCCCATGCGGTTTAAACATTGAGTGTTTGTTAAAATTTTGTTCGTCGAGCGCATGTTGAGCAAACAAAGATAGAGAAACTTCATCTGACAAAACCTCTAGAGGGTAAGGTTGAAGGGAGTCCATTGCAGACGTAACCGTGGTCTTCCGAGTCGTCACCATAACTCTACTTCCCGGTGCCCCTACAACAAATGGTCGTTGGAGGAGTTCCCATTCAGCATACTCTTCGTTCCAGACGTCGTCTAGAACAAGTAGAAACTTTTTCTTCAAAAGTCTTTTTTGAAGGGCCACTTGAAGCAGGTTTAGATTAGCAAAACTTTGGTCGCCCCCACCAACAGCTTGAAAAATAGCCTTGCTAATGGTAAATACATCGAACTCATCAGAAACACAAACCCATGCCCTGAGTTCAAAGTGATCCTCCACATTTTTATCGTTGTACAAAGCTTGGGCAAGAGTCGTTTTTCCTATCCCTCCCAGACCAACGATAGAGACCACATCGAAGTTTCGATTGGTGGATCCATCCTCCAACAACTTGGAGAGCAATGCCTCTTTATCCTTTCCCCTACCCAGGATTTTGGACTCATCAACTAGTGAAGTTTCCTCCAATCGTCTGCTTGTTCTAATTGGCCCATCAACATTTTCAACCAGACGTAGAATAGCTATTTGCCTAACAAGTTGATCCAATCTGGTGGTAATGTCATCTAGCTTGGACCTCATCTTACGTCCGTAATTGAGGTTACGAGGAGTGAAAGGAGCTAAAGTTTTGAATACCTTATTGGTGCTGGTGGTGGCATGAGATCCTTTATTCAATTGGCGCCGCATAGCTTCGGTGTCCAATTCATCGAGTAGATCGTCTATGTCGTAAGCCAAGTGCTGGAGCGTGTTGAGCCACTGTTGAACAGCGATCTGAGTTATGTGTTTCTGACCAGCATCAACAAGCACGGCTTGAATCTGGGTCAAGGTGATCTTCCATTTCTCGAGGTCCAAATAGATTCGGGCAGATTGAGCTAGCTTGATCAAGGCAGCAGATGCCAACTTATCAAAGAGCACAGTCAAGAATGAGGCAAGAATGATTTCAGCAACAACCATTGTTGTTTCTTGATTTCAATGTAAAGATTTTCAGAGGGATGAAAGCATTAATTGTTTGATTAATTGTTGGGGTTTTGATTTCAAAGATTGATTCCTTTCCTGGTGTAGATAATTTATTTATGCAGACAGCTGGTAGGAAATTTCCTTTCATATGGTGCCAAAATCATCATCATAGTTATTCAATATTATAATGATACCTACTACTATTATTATTTGTTGGGGTCGATATCAGAGTACATCACCAAGACCATAAACAATTGGATGAAGATATTAAAATATTTTTCTTCACAACTCATAGGAAATTTCCTTGCAATGTGGTGCCAAAATCATCATTGTAGTTATCCAATATAATAATGATGATGATGATGATGATGATAAAGCCATAGGAAAGTTCAAATGTGAACCACTTTTTGGTTGTGAACGTGAGGACAACCGAGAGCGCGACACGTGACGACTTTAAGTGTGGTCCCCTCTTTAATTCAATGCCCTCCCATGAATCGCGCCTAGTCATCCGCCATGGACTTGACGTGGCGCCTAGTGATCCGCCATGTGTCGCGCTCTCGGTTGTTCTCACGTTCACAACCAAAAAGTGGTTCACATTTGAACCCACCGCTAATAGCCTATTAAACAGATTAATAAGATGCAAATATAAGTATAGAATTCAGATACAAACATATTATTGAAATTTGATTATTCTATTTCGATAGATCATACATTTTAATTAGGGAAAGTCACATTAGCAATCAACAAAATTATTTGCTTAAAAAAAGTTTCCAAGAGCAGATAACAAAATGTTCAAATTAGAGTGTGTTTGAGTTAGAGGAAACCTGTAACTATTTGAAGCTTCCTTCATCAATGGCTGCTTGCTGTTGATATGATACCTCTTTTTTCGGGTAAAGATTTTTAAAATTTTATGATTTTAGAATTATGTTGGTAAATGGGCTGCATTAGTAGTTGGGCTTACAGATGGGCCAAATTAGACTTGGTCCAGATAGGTTCATTGGATTTTATCGGTGGTATGGCGGCCAAAAACCGGGCCAAGGTCAGTAAAAAGTAGTAATTTTCTTGATCGGATACACTATAGCTTCCACCATATACTATTTGGCTTTTTATACTCATAATACCATCGACTTTTTATACTCATAATACTTATAAAAAGTCAAAAACACACGTCATATCCACATAAGCATTTTTTTAATAATTTTAAATGCCACGTAAGAAAAAAAAGGGCTATTACCACTCATAATGGTTTTATGAGTACAAAAAAAAAAGTTCAATGGTATATTCAGTACAAAAAATAGTTTGATGGTAATATTAGTACAAATGGAATAGTTGGTTAACCAAATAAGTCATAAACCCAAAAAAAATCATTAATATTATGCAGAGATTTATTTATTAAGATATAAATCATAAAACAAATATACATATATAATTAATCGAATAAATTGCTCAAAGTAGTTACGTTAGTTAGACCATAAACACACATCTACTTAATTAAAATTAGTGGTTTTTTTATCAATTTATTATCAATATTTTGTGTTTTAGAACTTATATTTGTGGTAAATATAGGGTTCATTCTCATTTGTAACTAGTTGAGGCATTGGGTCGTATAGAGGACCACTTAGCACGGTTATATGGTACCAAATACTAGCCATCGATCATAAATGTATTGCTAGTGAAAGAACATGATTAGAAATTTAGAATCACTAAGTGCCCTACCCCACATCATAGTACGAGACTTTGATAGTATTGTGAGCTCTAACTTGGAATGTACCTTACTTTAAGTGCCGCTACAAACCTTGGTACATCGGGTCTCCACCGTAATCGTAAGATGAACATTTGACCATATAATCCTTGTGTTATTTTGAAAGAAAAACTGTATGTTTGTGCTTATTTAACAACTTTTAAATACGGTATCATTTAATTGCTTATATATGTTTGTTCTCACCAAACGTTAAGCCTAATACTTTTTCTTAAGGACTATCTTCATGTAAATGTATCAAAACTTTACCCTTATTCTTATTATATATATCCAACTTCAAAATGTGCTATTGCATGCACTATAGTTTTAAAAAGTATTATTGCATGTACTAAACTTTTAAAAATTTGTTATTGCATGTACTATACTTTAAAAAATATGCTATTGTATGTACTATTTCAATAGGTAAATAGGTCAATACTATATACAATAGCACATTTTGAAAGTATAGTACATGTAATAGCACATTTTGAAGTTGAATACACACAATAGGAATAAGGATAAAGTTGAATACATTTTTATGAAAATAGTTCTTTTCTTAAAATGATATGTATAACAGGTGGCTTAGATAGCGGAGCTTCTAATTAGGAGTGTGCCATAAGAGCACTTTTTGTGGATAATTGGACGAGATGACGTACAACTTGCCATAGTTACACTTTTAGGAAACTTGAGGACAACCGTCCTTATTCTAACCTTACGTAGTTATATTAATAGGAGGAACAATAAAATACACACCAATTAATTTATACACACTTACACACCAATCATAGCCCTTGAAAATCAATAGAATTTTTATATTTTCAAATTCCTTCCAAATTATGCAACTAATTAAAAGCTAGTTTCTAAACTTAACATTTTACATCCTAATATTATGCACCATTAGATTTGATTTTCAAGGGTTATGATTGGTGTGTACGTGTGTATAAATTAATTGGTGTTTATTTGATTTTCCCTCATATTAATAGGTTGTTTATTTAGTTTCCATTTAATGTTGTAAACGTTAATTACACTTTCCCATTTTGGGTGATTTCTTTTATACCAACCTCATTTCTTACGCCATATTTAGGTTTTAATTTACCTTTATTTTTACTTTGTTTGGGGGGGGGGGGGGGGGGTGTATTACAGGTTCTACCCAAAATGGGTTTTTGTTTCTTTTAAAAGTGACTTCTTGTCTTGAAAAAAGAAAGCGATATGATAAACGATAATAGATATATTCAATGAACATTGAAAAAAAGTGTTTGAAACTAACCCTCACAGTGTCGAAAGAATGAGCAACAATAACCATTGAAACACCTAAGATCAGTTTTGCTATATAAGGCTATGCACACCTATATTTCCCAACCCTCCCAAACATTTCACTTTTTAATGCCACATCAGTTTTTTCTCAACCCTCTCTTTACCCTCCCATAACCCTCTACAACTTTTACCCAACCCTCTCTCACACAACACACACACATCTCACGGGCTCGTTGACGGTGTGGTGAAACCGCAAAGGTTGTGAGCCCGCCGGCTTCAATTCTGCACACCCAACCTGAAGAGCCCGCCGGCTTCAATTCCCTAGCCGCCCCCAGCCCGCTGTCTTACCCGATCACCGATGCGACCAGCCTAATGCTTGTAACTTGAATTTCCATTGACATACTAGCGCCACATAATATTTCCCCTTCCAACCCCCTCAATCTACTAAACCCCACATCCATCCCATTTAAAAAATAAAATAAAATCAACACTCACAGCTATGAGATGAAGAAGAGCTTGACTGTGAACCACGTATCCAAGTTAGTGATCGAGACCAACTATGAGATGATGGTGTTGGCTGACCAGCTGGCACCAACATGGCATCAACCAGCGGGTTGGATGCGGTTAGTTTTAAAATAGTATAAATATAGCATACAAACCACCATGATAATTCTAGGGCGTTGTTATTTGGACCTCCTTTGACTTTTGTTCTCCTAACATAAATGTAGACCTCTCTATACTTGGTCCCACATATACACTAACAAAAAGAACTCATTTTGGTGTTGTTATATGAATCCCCTTTGACTTTTGTTCCCCTCATATAAATGTAGGCTCCCTTATGCTATTAGTACCCCCAACCCTCCCAACCTAACTGTCACATCAGCTGACACATCAGATTTTCTCCAACCCTCTACAAGCCTTCTGCAAGTCCTCTGCAACCCTCTCCAACCCGTACCCCAACCCGCTCAACCCTTAACTTAATTAATCAATTAATTAAATTAATACAAATAAACAATTAAATTAAATAAACAATATTAAAAATAAATTAAAAATTCTAATATTAAAAAAATACAAATTAAAAAAATTTACAAAATTAAATAAACTAAAATGTAAAGCCATGTTTTGCTTTTAGCCGGGCCTTTTCGCCAACGTCGCTTCCAATTCGATACCCTCAAGGTGGTCATGCGGGGCTTTGTAGAACTCCAAGTCTTGTTCGAATATTGCATCTAGTTGGACTTGGAGCTTTTGTTGTTCGATATCCGCCAATTGCCTTTCGAACCACCGCCTCGTGAACCACCGGCACCACGGGACGTGTTGTTTGGCTATCTTCACAACGGCTATGGCAGCCCGTGAAGAAGAAGCCTGTCGGGCATATGTGGCGGCGTACCGCAGCCCGCGTAAGCCGCGGAGCCCGCCAGGTTTAATCCCGCAGAGCCTGCAACCGCAGTACACATAGCCTTATAGCGGGTGCCACTTGTATGCTAACATTAATGATCCATTTTTATTATAGAAGGTGTATTTATAATTCCCCTAATTAGGAGAAGAGTCAAAGGGAGTATATTTAACAACACACTTCTAATTCTACTTCTACTGTAAAAACTCTTTTGTTTGAATGTAAATTTAAAATCCAACTTTTGACAATTCCATGATTACGTGAGAAATGAGCTTATTTTTCAAAGTCAAAGAAAGGCCAAGTCAAGATCACCGTCTCTGGTCCAAGTCTCCCTCCAATAATCCACATGCAAAAAGTCATCAATTCTTCAATCTGCAACACAAAAGCCAAACACACCCAGCCTATCACGCCACCAAATCATTTCTATTTGCCACCACCATCTATGATAATTATTCTTTTGTCTTAAGAAAACCACCGTCAAATCAATCCCCTTTTCACATCGAATGATTTAAACAAGGGATTCTCATAAGAATTGAAGTTTTTCATCCAAACGATTATTTACTTAAAAATATCAGCCAATTGAATCAATCTTTGAGTCGAGAAATGGGGGAAAAGAAGAAACCCCAATTGGATTGGCCTTCCCCTCAAGTATCCCAGGTTAGTAGTTTCCGTTAATTCAAATTTTTATTTTTTTGAATTCTATTTGCATAATCGAATCGGTTGATGCTGTGAATTGATCACTGATTTTGACCCTTTTTCGTTTAATGATCAAGAATTCCTATTTAGTAGTAGTGAAAAGATTGAAAAAGTCAAAGTTATATTCTTGTTGACTTGTTCTTTCATTTTGTGACATGGGTTTTAATTGTTTTTGTTCAATCAATTGAAGTTGTGAACTTGTTACTGGTTTTGACTTTTTTTTTTTGGTTTAATGATCATGAGTTGCCATTTAGAGGAGAATTAGTGGTATCAAGATTGAAGTCAAAATTATTCTTGTTGACTTATTTGATTTCATGTTGTGAGTTGGGTTTTGATTGTTCTTGTTGAATATGTTTAAGTGATTAATAGCTTATGTGTTAAGTTGGGAGTTATATGATCTATTAATTGGAAAGAGAATGAATTATGTTCATAAGATCATTGATATCAAGTGGTGAAAGCTCCTGCAGAGATGAAATATAGAACAAAACAAAGATAATAAATAGAGAATTGAACTAGATTTAAATGGCAGTTCTTGCTAAAATAGAACCAACAGTAATCAAAGAATTCAAGAGCTTAATTGATCAAATGATTGCAGAAAGGCTTTAGGAAGTTTGAAGAGAAAAGAACACTCGAGTCCGTTATATGTGTCTAGAGGAGATGGGCCGAAAATTGCATTGCATTGTACTAAGTACTAACACCAAAGCAAACCAAACGGCCCCAGTATAACCCGTTTGAGAGTAGGGGGTAGAGGGGTACGATGTACACAAACCTATTCTCCACTCCTAAAGATAGAGCGGTTGTACCGACACTAAACCATATGTCCCCCCCTTTTTTTTTGGGCTTGGATCATAATTGGGTTTACAGAATTAACATTGTTAATTTGAAGCATACCCAACAGATAATATGTGGTGGAAGCAAATACTCTTGAATCTTGTTGTTAGTTGTTCTATCGGTGTATTGCCTTAAATTTTGGTTTGGGGCATTATTATCGGGACTGTGCCTGTGCCTGTGCCAAGTGCCTGTTGCTTGTTTGTTCACACTCGTCTATTGCTTTTCTGACATGTATCCTACAAGTTTTGTTTTGTAAGCCATGAGTCTGCTTACATGATATACCCCCGATAGTGTACCTACTACTCCTAGTATTATATACTGAGTTCATTTGGTTTGGGGCACTATGATTGGTGTGAGAGACTTGGTGTTTTGCTTAATTTTTTTGTTTGCACACACTACTCTTATACCTTTATCACTTGAATCCTTGTAATGTTTGTTATACAAGCTAAGGGTATCCATGGGAACAACCTCTCTGCACCAAGTGGTGAAGGAAATTTCTGCTTGGTGCATCTCGAACAAAATCTCTAAAACAGAGATTTTACAGATTTTTTTCCTCCAACATATTCTCCAAAACATTTCTCCAAAATGGAGAAAAGATGGGAAGGATTTTTTTTTTTCATATATGGAGGTGAGAAGAATTCTTCAAAATTAAATAATGGAGGAGTGGGAGAGTATACTTCTACTATTTTTTATTTCTTTTGGAAGAGAGAGAACATAAAAACTAATAAGTTATAAAATTTTTGCTAGGATATTAAAGGCATGAGATCATGTGAGAAGTGTCATTTTTTGTGAGAAGCGTGAGAAGTATTTTTAAACTCTTGATCACTTATAATCAAATAGTCATGAATTGCGGCTTGAAAGAGAATTGATCCGGTGCATATCAGTGCACCTTATCTCAGTGAATCTCATCCCAATGTTTGCCCATATCTCATCCAACGGTTGATAACCACTTCTCTCCGTATTTGGCAATTCTCACTGGAACCCAACACCTAATATTTAATGTATTAAATATTTTTATAGTATAATTAATGACAGAATCTCAAAAAATGGAGAAAATGAAGATTTTCGGGTTTCTTTTTGATCCAACACATTCTCTAAAAATTTCTCAAAATGGATAAAAGATGAGAGAAAGTTTAAATTTTTTCCAAATTTGGAGTTGAGAGAGAGTATACTTTATTATTTTTGTTTATTTTAAACAAGAGAAGCATGAGAGAGAGCATAAAATTTATATTCTATAAAAAACGTTTATTGGGATATCACACGTATTTCATATGTTTAATATAATTAGTTGGAAGCAAATTTTCATCATTGGAGATTTTGAGTTTTCCTTCTCCATTTTAGAGAAATTATGAAGACACCGATAGAGATCCTCTTACATTTTAGTTTTACACCCCATCTTGACCCTACCTCTATGTGGGATATATTCTTTTGGTGTTTAGTTTGATTTAACATCTCCATTTGGCAAGTTCAAAGAAGAAAAGTACGAAAACTTGATTCTATGGCGTTGTATATTTGATAGGGAGATAGCGATTCGGAATCCACTTCGGTTTCATCATCAATGCAAAGCTCCATATCGAGTGCAACATCTTCACTCGATCAAGAAAGCAGTAACGTCAAAGGAGGAACCCGACAAAAGAAAAGTCTGAACAAATCGATCTCGAAGAAACTCTCCACTTTCGGTAGCTTCATGTCGTCTAGGAGGCGGGCACAATCAAGGCTTAGTCAATCTTCAATCAAAATGTCGGATGAAGGTTCCACCACACCCCGCACCCTTCTTCCATTGAAGTATCAGATGAATCATCTAACAATGTTCAGGTACTCCCTCCATTTAAAAAATATAAAATTCACTTATTTTGTCATCGACAAAGGGCATTTTAGACATTTGACAAATAGTCAAAACATGTGTAAGACTATCTGCGGTCTAGACAATTCTCGATCATTAAACCATGTTTGGCAACCATAAGCTAGCTTAATTTTCTAGTTTACGAGCTAACTTCTTGAAAAGCTACTTCAGATAGCTTATTGAGGCTTTTCTGCGTTTTTCTTTTTCAAATTATGCCCTTATATTTTTCTTTTAGGTCATTTTACATTGTCCTCTAACTTATCAACTAGTTTTTACCAAACCTAGCTATCTTATCAGCTAGTTTTTGCTAAACGTGATTAGTTTATCAGTCAACTTTTCAGCCAACAGCTAATAACTTATCAGCTAGTTTCCAAACATAGCCTAAACCTATAATCGGCAGTTAGAAATATCCTAAACGATATTTGATTATATCTATGCAGAAACCTACGCCAAAGTTCACAAGAGCGGGTAGTTTGAGATCCGTTAAGATCTTCAGGAGCAAGAGTAAGAACAGGTCTAATTTCAAGCCAAAAAAGTCTTCAACCGAAAAAACATCTGAAGAAGCCCATTTGGAGAGAGCTACGTTTTCATCGACCCTTAAGGACTCAAAGTTCCCCGAACATCTAAAACACCAGGCGGGCCCACTAGAGCCCGAAGAAGTACTTCCCGTAGCAAAGCTTTGTCCGTACCAACACTGTTCTCTCCACGGCCACCATCACCACCATCACGAGCCCCCAACAAAACGCTTTGAGTACCTCAAACGACGAACCGCAAACGACGTCCAAAAGAGCGCGAAACCCGAAACTAAACCCATGGATAAAAGTTCCGGAAAGAAACGGGAAGCGAAGGTAAGCAAAAAGATCTCTAGGCGCGAGTCTGCTCCCCCGGATGTTGATTTCTCGATAGAGTTCTACGCTAAAACAAGAACTGAACCGCTTGAAAGTTATGGTCATGATGATGCCGAGTTTGCCGACATCTTGTTTGGTGTGAACAGCTTGGAAGAGAGAAATAAGACGACGTCCATGTCAGATGATCGGGTTTCTTTTGATCCGAATGATGAGAACTATGGAAACTTAGATGGGCCGAAGAGTGATGTTGCAAAGAAGCCGGTTTTAAAGAAAGGCAACCATATGAGCATGTGGCATATGATTCATCGGCATATGGTATCAGGTCTTGCAGAGGAATCTGGAGACGAGATGCCTCAACAACTAGATGGCGAAAAGAAATCGGTTATCGATGATGCAAGCACTTCACGTCAAACGAAAGGTTCGTAACTTATTTTCTTTCTTTCGTCACTACAACAAAGTCAGGTATATTATGTCTAAATGTCCTAATGGACTTCTTAATGGAACCGAATAGTTGTACATTCTATATAAACGTGTCAAAATAATTTGATAGGACGTTTTTGGGTGTTCTAACAAGTTTTTTAAAGAAATTTTGAAATAAAGCGTCCTGACAGTCTTTTTTTGTCGAGTAAATTACCTTTTCTTCCTCGTGGTTTGTTAAAAATTGCGAATAATCGTACCTTTGGTTTTGAAAATTTGATTTTCGTCCCTATGGTTTGCAACTTATTATATTTTTGTCAATGAGTGTAATTGTTACTTTTAAGTATGAGGGACTACAATAGAAATGATTTTTAAACCACTGAGACGAAGAAAGCAATCAAGTTTAAATGTAAGGATGAAAATAGTAATGGATTATAAACCATGAGGACGTAAACCAAACATTGTAAAACCACAGGGACAAAAATAGAAATTTTCAACAAACCATAGGGACGAAAAATGTAATTTACTCGTTTTTATAGAACATTGTATGAAAAAATTCTTTGAAGAAACAACTATGGTATAAGAAGATGTGTTCATAGCACTCTTGGCAGAAACATCCCAACTAAATATGACACCTTATTCAAAAAATGTCCGAAAAACTTTGTTACGATGCTCAAATACATAGTTCTGTAAAGCAGTCTATTAGGACATTCAGACATCTTTGGCATCCTATAAAACCGAGTTTTTTTAGTGTTAGTTTCTGGGACCGTCTGATGAAAGGGTTCTCATTTTAATGTGATTTTTTCAGATTTTGATGATGCTATAAGTCAAGAAACCGAGATCCGAAAGATGTTTGCAATCAAGCTCGTGAGAGAAGCAATCGAGAAGATCCTTCTTCCAGAAGTTCAAGACGATCAATCCACCACGAGTGAAGTTATATCCGAAAAAACCCTATCGGAAAACAGTCAAAACGGAGATGAAATAACGAGCGATCCAAAAGACGAACCTCAGGCTGATAACGATAAAGCCGAAGAACAGTCGGTAATGGAGGAACAAGTAGAAAAGAAAACGGAAAAAAGAGCACCAAAGAGCTGGAGTTACCTAAAGAAAGTCATCCTTCTGAGCAAGTTCGTTAAGGAACTAGAAAAAGTGAAGAAATTCAACCCGAAGAAACCGAGACACCTCCCGTTGGCACCCGAACCGGAATCCGAAACGGTCTCATTAAGACGCCAGAAAACCGGCGATAAGAAAAACGCCGATGAATGGATGCTCGATTACGCCCTTCAGAAGGTTGTTAGCGAACTCGCTCCGACTCAGAAGAAAAAAGTCGCACTTCTCGTAAAAGCCTTCGAGACCGTGGCCCCCGCCCACGAGGACCAGCAAGATTCGAGACCGAACGTCGAACTCCAACGTGCCGGGTCCGAAACGAAGGTTAAATTTCAACAAACGGGCGTGGAATCGAAGGCGGATTTCGAGATAAAAACGCCCCCAAATGTTGGATCGAGTTCTTTTTCGGAGAAGAAAGAATCGAGATTAGATTTTAGTGTCGGAAACCAGTTGGAGAAAGAAAAACGCATTAAAATGTGGCATATGATCTACCAACACGTGGCGACCGATATCGCTACGAAGATTGGATCGGGGCTGCTTCTTGACGGAGAAGAATCGACGAACAGCGAAGAGAAGAATTTGCAAGAGGTCGAAGATTGTACGGAAAGGAAACACGGGTTTCGGTTCAACGATGCCGTTAAGCTCATGAGAGAATCAGTCGACGAAATTCTCCTCCCGGAAATTCCCGACAACTCTTCACAAGAAACGCAATCGGTTGCAAGTGATGTAGCCTCTGATCACGAAGAACTCACGGAAAACGTCGAAAAAGATTCTGCTGTCATCGATGAAAATAAGAAACCGGAAACCGAGGGATCGTTTGGGAACAGATTATTGCAGCAGAAGTCCAAGAATTGGAGTAAGTTGAAGAAGTTGATTTTGCTTAAACGATCGATTAAGGCGTTAGAAGGGTTTCGGAAACTGAAACCGGAAACCCGAGAACGGAAAGTTTTGGTGGATGAGACGGAAGAAGAGAGAGTGGAATTAAGGCGTCAAATGATGGACGAAAGGAAGAAAGCCGAGCAGTGGATGCTTGATTATGCCGTTCAGCATATCGTCACCAAGCTGACCCCGGCTCGTAAAAAGAGAGTATCGATGCTCGTTGAAGCTTTCGAGGCGGTGGTCCCGCTTCCGGAAATTTGAGACACCGATGCATCTACAAGGCCGTGTTCGAGATTTCTTGAATTAAGAGGTATTTTTTGCAAACAATGATTATAACTATAATTTTGGTGGACCCCGATATCTTCATAGAGAGTATGTTTGGTCCTTTTAAGGTTTTACATGTTATAACATGGTATCAGAGCCGAGACCTGGCACCACCTAGGGACTCTATGCAGTCTTTCACCCCCGTTCTTGGAGTGGACCATCTAGCCTCTGTTTTAGGGGGCATGTTAGAGTCTCAAGTATCAAACCATACATATATGAAGTTCTCGTTTGATTAAGCCCCTATATGTATAAATATATATAGGGGAGAAACTAAACATTTAGCGAGAAGGTGAAAAGTCTCAATATCATATATGATTACATGCGTAATACACAAGCTTAACTGTATATGATTAAACACATGTTTGCATTGACAACACAAAGACGCTTAATCATATATGATTAAGCACATCCAAAGGAGTGTAATCATATATGATATTGAGACTTCTCGTCTTGTCGCAAAATGTTTAACTTCTCGCATGATCCTTCCTCTATTAACACACACTATTTTGCCTGCATTCTTGAGGGCATCATATAGCCTCAGTTTTAGGGATCTAGTTGGAGTCTCTGTTCAGCTAGACAGAGACCATCAAAAGCTGTATATGTTTAGGAATTTTTTCTCTTTATCTTCTTAGAGACAGTATCTTAACAACTTTGATGTCTAATCGTGTTGATGCTTATTTAATGTTCAGGCACGACAAGGTTGAATCAACGTAAAGAAGGAATCGCGTTGCAGTTTGTTATCAATGATCGAAATCTACAAACTAGTATACAAGGTACATATAAATCGAGTGACGTTTGTATGTTCGTGAGTGTAGAATGATTTTTTTGGTTGCAAATATTATTCTTTAGCATTTTTTTGGTCTAAAATATATCACAATTAGAGATCCTGAATACCATTATATTGTTTGGTTTGTTGTTTGAATGTGAAATATAGGCATGATCTTGTTCTTAATCTTGTGCTGCTTGGTAATTAACTTGGTGTGTACCAATGGTGATTCGATTTGTATCCGAACCAGCTAAAAAGCTAATCGGCTAATAAGCTAATTGTTAGCTGAAAACTAACTGATAAGCTAAAAAAATATAAAAAGACATGTTGAAATTTAATTTTGAAAAATTCAACAGGGTATAGTTGAAGACAAGTGGAAAAATCAGCTGGAGTTTAAGAAAAACTAGCTTTATGGCTTTGCTGAATGATGCCGTTTCAATAAGCCAAAAAAAGCTAGTTTATGGTCAGTAATCTAATGGAAATTTCGTATATATACTCATATGGTATCCGAGTCAATGACTCAACACTTCGAACACATGTCTAGCTTTTGTTGGAGGGGGCATGTTGTAGTCTTGTGTTGGTCCCAAAACAATCAAACAATAAGAGGATTTAAGAGAGGAGAAATCGATAGACAAAAGATGAAGTTCTTGCTTTATTGTGAGAGATCTCAAAGCTACAAGAAACACACACTAATAGAAAATATGGCTGCACCTCCTCTTCTCAAACCCTAAACCCTTTATATATAGGGTCCATTACATCAAGTCTAAGCCCATTAGCTACAATTACTAGCTAATTACAAATTAAACCTTCTCAAAGCTTACTTTATAAAACTTGACAATTTGGTCTTAACATCCTACATCTGCTGGAGCATAGACTTGAAACATTTCTTTTTACTATATGTTAGAAATCTTTCTTCTCTCTTGGAAAATACGCTTTTGGGAAATAATATAATGATGTGCAAACATTCTTACAATTGCTATTAGAATCACATTGGTATAACATATTCGAACCAATTACTTGTTCACCATGATTCATAGATTTTCATAGATTCATTGGTAATGTTGATTACTCAAACTTGGGGAAGATGTGAATCAACCTAAATGACCAAATCATCAAGAACATGAAGAAAAGATGAGAGTTGAAGAAAAAAAAAACATTTCTATCGATAACATGGATATGAAGTTGTCAAGTTATATTGTAATTCTTAATTATGTGGAAAAATGTTACAATTAAAATCAACCAATGTTATATAAGCTGAAAATAACCTTTTATTGGATAAAATGGACACGAATTTAACATAATCAAACGTTTGTTATATTGAATAGAAACCAAGAAAAATATCATTGTATTTTGATTGACATTGCTTTTTCATTATGTTTCTATTTCTAATGATCCAAAAGGAATGTTTTGTTTTTTTGTGATTTGTGATGCTGAATATGAGGACAAAT
Organism: Centaurea solstitialis; assembly: GCA_030169165.1. NCBI lineage: Eukaryota > Viridiplantae > Streptophyta > Magnoliopsida > Asterales > Asteraceae > Centaurea > Centaurea solstitialis. The sequence goes on along the minus strand of CM058045.1, from coordinate 19,774,516 downwards.
CTGAGATGGATTTGAGAAATCACTAAAATTATGTTGGAACTTAGTGTAGGGAAAGGGAATTTGTTTCAAATAGGAGCCAAATAAAAAACTAGAGCATCTAATAAACTTCAACCAACTCTCAGTTGATGAATCATTTAATTATTTGGTATTGGAATGTAGAGATGGCCAAAAAGGACCGGATCGGACTGAACCGGCCGGTTAACCGGGGACTTGATCGAGTCGTAACCGGTTAGGACCGGACCGATTAAGGACCGGTCCACACCATCGGTTACGATTTTTGGCGTTTTTCACAGGACCGGTTAGGACCGGACCGGGACCGGTTAAGGACCGAACCGGGACCGGTTAAGGACCGAACCGATGCATTCAAAAAATATTACCGTTAATATAGACGTTGGCTTCGATTTTCAGCATAGATGACCGTTTTTTGGCTCCTTTTGACCCCATTTGCCATATAAATAAGTGGTGTGGGGCTTGGGATGAATACCAACTTACAAACTTACGAAAAACGCAAAAAACGCAAAGTTCTCGTTATAATTCGTATTCGTTTTTGCAAGTTCTACTCTCTCAACTCTCTCTCGTTAAACGATGTATTTTATTTTATATATAATTAATGTACTTAGTTTATATTTTCGAAGAATAATAAAACGTATTTTTAAAGTAACGAACGTGACCTTTCTTTTGCAAGTTTATATAGTTGTAAAAAAATAAAAATAAAAACCGGTCCTGATCCATAACCGGTCCCTTAACCGGTTCTAACCGGTTAAGGTTAACCGGTTATCTGAAGTAGCCTAACCAGTCCTCACCTTCGAATCATAGGACCGGACCGAACCGTAACCGGTTACTCCTTAACCGGTCCCGGTGTGTTACTGTTTAGGACCGGACCGATTAAGGACCGGTTAGGACCGGCCCGGGACCGGTATTTGGCCATCTCTATTGGAATGTGGTATTGATAGTGGGCTCTCATTTGATCCATATACATATGGGCCTTGGGGCTCCTCTCTCCTTTCTCCACAAAATTAACACCGATGCATCGGTGAAAAATTTGTCTTAGGATACTGCGATTTTCACGGGCCTCAATCAATTCGTGCAACAAGGATTCTTCAATTACAAGTAAGGTTTACAATTATTGTTGTATCATTTATTGTTCTTGAACAATAAAAAGATTTTTATTCAATTTCCTTAGCGTCATATCATTTTATACACAATCTTGTGATTTTGGATTGATCATCCCTAACAAACCATGTTTTAGAATTGAAAACAAAGATGAGAAAGATACATCTTTTAATCATTTGTTTTGCTGTAAAATAATAAAAAAAACACATGTAAAAATATTGTTTTTCATCAAGCACATTCTTCTTTCTGCAAGTATTTCTTTTTTTATTTTTGGTGTCAAAGTAGAGTTTTTGAGTTTTAGTTGATAATCAGATTTAAAAAACAAAACCATGGCTTTAATTCAATTTTTATCTTACATTTTGGTTTCTTTAGTTTTTTATTAATACTTATAATAGGATACTTAAGATTTATACCACATACATAAATAGTCTCTCTCGTTCAAGTCATTGACCAATATAACATCACATGTGCAAAAATGGCCTACACCCTCAATCACGCTTTATAAAAAAACCCCTTCTGGCCACCAATAATAGCATCAAGTGACATATGATTTCTTCTAATAATTTATTATATTATTGCTAAAATATAAAACCTAATTAATTAATATTATATTTTTAATTATCAAGTTATAGAATTACGTCTATGTGTATTTATTTACTAGACTATACCTGCATGCGATGTGACACGAAGTTTCTCGAATCTGAGATTGAAAACTTGAAAGAATAATATTGTTTCGTCTTTATTTTTATTCTGCATCACAGAATGTTAATTTTATGATTTTATGTGCTTTCAAATTGGATATCAGGTGTACAAAATTCAAGGTAAAAAATATTCAATAATTAATTTATTTTGAAAATGTTAACGATAAAACTATATTGGTATAATTTATGACAAAAAATAAATGTCTTTTAGTTAATCCATGATTATGTATTTTTAATATGTTAAGAGTGTAAAATGAAAGATAAAAACGTAAGAAAATGTACATATTACTTCTTATATATTCTTGATATTTAATAATAAAATTAAATAACAAATATTCAGTTTTAGGCTCATTTCGAAGATATTGATGAAACAATTATGATTGTATCAATTGTAAAAAAACGTAACTTTAATGCATTTTAATTCATAAGATACGATTATTTATATTATATAATAAGGGTGTAAAATAAAAAGAATAAAAATGTAAGAGATTAAAAGTAAAACAAATAACTAATTATAAGGATATTAAGTAAAAATTAGAAGATTAAAAGTAAAATAAATAACTAAAAAATAGGGATTGGCCCGATAATATAAACTGCGTCTAAGTTCAAGTTTAGACAGGAAAATACAAATTTCGGTTCACGAGAGAACGACATATGACACCCAATTATTCTTTTATTAAATATATGTATTTGGTCTTTTGGTGTTATTTACGTGTTCTTTTGTTTATAGTTTCACTTATTGTAGAAGTATAATATTTATATTTTAGTATTAAGTTATTTTTTCTTATATTGAAACATATAGAATTTATATTAAGGCAAGGTCAAAAACTAGTATGAGATAAAATAATATCAAATATTAGAAACAGATTTAAATAATTCACTAGAAATGACCTCACGACCCATGCCTTTTCTATTTTCATCAATGATTTATTGGCATGTAATCCTAAGTTTTAGTTTAAATACCAAAGTACCCGTCTAATTTAAATTAAAGCAGATGTATTAACAACTTGAGAAATTAGCAATTTAAGATTTCTTGCTTGAATTTAACACTAGGGGACCGAACCGCGCGTTGCGCGGTATGTAAAAGTCATTCCAATAATTTTTTAAAAATACTATTATTATTTCTAATGTAAAAAAAATGTGTTACAAATCTATATATAATATTTATAACGATAAAATTTAATATTTGTTTTCGGATTTTAAAATTAATTGGGTAATTAGTTTTCTCATTATTTGATAAAAATTGTAAACATTACTCTTCTACTTTTGAGTACTTTAAAATGTTGTTGTGTTAATTAGTTTAAACCATTGTTGTATATATCAATATTATATCAGATTGTGAAACTAATGTAGAATTAGGAAGTTAATAACAAATCAATTAGAGTCTTTTTTTTCTTAAGATGCCAATGATACATATACTTATGATATAGAGAAATTGATGAAAACTTATCATATTCCAACGAACGTAACACATATATCTATTATTAACTATAGAAAATTTTGAAAATATACAAATTGGAAACAATTAAAAATTCCTAGTTTTTAATAGGAACTTTATGCGTAAGAGGCAACGAAAATAAATCAAATGGGTGTTCCATTGTCAATCGAATGTTCATCCATCTCACCAAGTTCTCTGAATAATGTAACTTTGCAAATTATCACGCTACACAAAGATGAATATCAGAATGTCATGTTAAGTGATATGTACTATTAAAACTTTGGTTAAAAATGTTAAGAATTGTATATAACTACTTAACAAACTTAATAATCCAAAATAACTTCCAAATCCCTTTTGTATAACCGCCATCAATTGTCTCAAGATCACCAAATTGTGACAAACATTCAATAATGTCTACACATATATCTACTTTATTAGAACAACGGGGTTTAGCAAGTAATAAAATAAAATAAGAAATATAACACAATAATTCGGGAGAAGTACAACCCTATTCACATGATTAATTTCGAATTAACAACCCTATACTCTTCATTAATCATAATCAACTTAAGTTTTTCATAACATGCACTAAACCTTCATTCAATATTGAAACAACATGAAAATAGAAAGTAATCGTAGAGCACCCATATATAAAATTCTAATTTATAAAGGATTGGATCACACTGATCCATATTACAATACCGACATTCCATTTGATAAATGAAGATCATGTCTAAAGTGACTAATTCTCCATTATTTTAGTTCAAGGACTCCCACAACTCTTACCTTAATACCTCAACATTCATTATCTTATCCCAAATTTCAACTTTACATGATTCATATAATCTTTATTGTAATTATGCAAATTAGAAGTTCAAGAAATAAACCCCAAATTGAAATAAAATTCGTCTCAATGTCTTTGAATTTGTAATTAAGATGAAAGATAAATTCGTAATTATCATTTATTTAACAAAAGTCTCTTGACATGGAGATTAAATATTTAAAATTCAAACCACCATTTATTATTATTGTGTTGTCATTGTTATTGTTATTATTATTATACAAAAAGTAATGAAACAGAAATTCAACATAATTAACTTTAACACTTAAAAAAATAGTAAAATAAATTTCCAACTAAATTTTTGGATACTCAAGTTGTATATGTTCCAATTGAAACTTGATCCTAAATCGGGTTTTGAATATCCAAGACTGGTGGTACAATTAGGATAGAAAGTAATTACCATGGATTTGAAGATTGTGATGGTAAAGAGGTTGTTAAAGTAGGGGGAAGAGATGCTAATTACCTCCTTGCATGTGATACATAAAAATAAAGAAAAAACCCCAACTTAAGTTTAAAATATACGTATTATAAACTACGTACAAACACACATAAAATAAGAGCCCGTTTACTAAATGTTTGACTGAAAAGCTTAGTTGATTTTCGGTACCAAACGAATGGGTAAAACTTGTGAAGTTTTTATAAGCTTATTTCAATTTCCAAGCAGGTAAAATTGATCATAAAACCGAAATGGAAAATATAAAACCGTATATACCTGATCAATCTTCAAAAAGACACCATGCATATCACTTTCACATGAGACCTAATCGGTAGAATCTAATCTTCAAAACCCTGTGAATTAACAAACAAAGACAAAACCTTAAAATAACATGAGATGAAAATTAATAGCCTAACATAATACCTTACCTGATCAACTTAAAAAAAAAAAACATTATGTAGATCACTTTTCACATGAAGCTAATTGACCCAATCCGATCTTTAGAACCATATGAGTCAACAAACAAAGACATACCTAAAATCACATAAGATGAAAATTAGTAGCCGCATTTAACAAATGATCCAAAAGAGAAAAACTACGTAGAACAGAGGTTTATGTGTGTGTGTGTGTGTGTGTGTGTGAGAGAGAGAGAGAGAGAGAGAGAGAGAAATGTGTTAGTGAAATTTACATGGCTTCCATGAGATATTGTTTCTTCCATGGTTTTATATGTGGATTAAGAGAAGAGAAGACATGAAGTGATAAACAGTTAGGAAGGTGATGAGTTTGAAGACCATTAATGTTTCATTTATTTAAATAAATATAATTAATGTTGTATTTATTTAGGAAAACATATACAATAAAAATAAATAGAAAATTTGAGAAAAAAGGGATTGTTATGTCGTAGGTTTCTTTCAATTAATAAATCTGAATATGAAGAGGTAAAATAAATGTCTTTAAGAATTTAAATAATGTGAAAGTTAAGGCTAATTAAATTGTAGGTTAAAGCTAATTAAATTGTAAGTAAAATTACCAAATAGTCCTTCTTATAATAAAACATACAATTTATATTTAGGGGTAAAATAGTCTTTAATTTATTTGATATAAAAAAAACTCAAAAAAATGAGAAAATTCCTATAGGCAAATACTCAATAGATAGGTTACCACCTCATTCTTCCAACATCCTACTTTTATAGATATATAGATTATAGTCTATTAATTCAACTAATTGAATTTACGAACACCAACGTTTAAACTCAAGCTCATAAGTCATAAATGAAACAATCAAGCTCTAATTCTTAGTCCTAAAAAATACTTGAAATATTAAACGAGCTCAAACTCAAGAATAACGTTAAGAAGGAATTATTTAAGCTTAAACTTGAGAATTATCATTGATTAAATTTTCTTAGCGCTCCCCCCTCGATTTGTTAACACTCCAATTTGAATATATAAAAGAGAGAGTTTTGTTCCAAGTTTCTTAAGCTCATTTTCAAAACAAGGTCTCATTGTGATTATTCAATTCTTAAGGAAGATTTATTGTATTTTGGTTAAACTAGAGGGTTTGTTTTGCATTTAGGCTCATATGGTCAACTATGGAGCTTCCCAAAATGGTCAATAAAGAGGTGGTTTCATCAAGAAAGCCTTTTGGCCAAATTGATCTATAAATAAAGTTCTTTAGAGCCAAACCCTTTAGATTTTGCATTCTTTCTCTAATTCACTACCTCCTTGAATAATCTTTTTAGTTAAACTGTCGATGGCTGGTCTTCAGTATAATTTCTTTCCAACTGATTTCCTTTATCCTCAACCTGCATTGGTAAGTAAAGATAATGTCTTTGTTCAAACTCTTTCATTGAACGTTCAAAAACCAGATATTTTATATGAAGATGTGATCAAGCCGAAGTCTACTGACATTGTGACGAAGCAAATCAAAACTATCAAGATTTCACCGGTCAACAAACAAATATGAAAGTGCTAGAAAGTACATGTACTAATAGATTTCTTTTAATGTTTTTTTGTTATTTTTATCTTTGTTTGTTTTTATGTTGATATGTATAAGAAGAGATGCAACTCATTAATAGTCGCACATATACGAAAACATGCTTATTTTGTTATTTTTAGATGTCGTAATGAATGAAATGGATTTATTTTATTTATTTATTTTATTTTTTGAGGGGGTGGGGGGGGGGGGGGGGGTTCAAATCAATTCCAATCCCGTATTTGGTTTGTAGGATTTTTTGGATTTGAAATCCCTCAAGCATAAAAAACTTAGTGGTTAGAATTTCATTGGATTTTGTAGATTTGTATATAATAATGTTTTATAGTATATTAAAAACATTTATTTTTTTAATAATTAGTTACATAAAAGATAACTTGATTTTTTTTTTATGGTTTTTAACATTGACTTCAAATTCATTTAAAATCTTATAAATCAAACACACAAAAGAATTTCAAATTCTTCCAAATCCAAATCCCTAAAATGAAATTCAATCTATTACATATCATTTCTACAAACCAAAAAGACCTTAAAGTAAATTGCAAATAATTACACCCATATATATATATAGGAACTTTCTTTTGTTAAATCGTCTAATTATATAGTACAGAATGTGTTAGGCATTGTATTTTCATGTGTTAGACATTGTATTTTCATATATCATACTTCTTAGTTATCTCAATCCCTTGCCATTTTAAAATAGACCACCAAATAAAAAGTAATTAAAATCCATATATAGAACCCTAGAAAAAAAAAGGTTACCTTTTGGTTTCTTTCTATGTTTTACCTATAAAATTACTAAAACTTCACATTGGAACATCTTCGAATATTATCCTTTTTTTGTTCCTTATTATGTTTCATGAACGAAACATTACTAGAAATTCATACATTAAACATCTACTATTACTATTATTTTGTGGTTTTATTTATAAAATTTAGTATAAATCTTGGAACAACTAACGTTTATAAGCAAAACAACATTACAAACCTTTAACAAATATAATTATTTGACCTATAAACTTTAAATAAGAATCATAACTTCACTTAATTTTTTAATAATGCATTAAAAATGTGCTTTCTTTATACCAAAATGTGAGTCATAGACCATGCTTATTACATGTGATAATGGCAAAAGACGTGTCCATATAAAATTTCTATAAGCAAATAAGACATGGCACATGGCTTTGATAATGATAAGTATTATTTATTTATATATTATTAGTTATTTATACTACTTTGACCATTTCGTTCTTGTATGCATAACCTTGTATTTAATTAAGACAATAACCGAACAAATTTCTAAATAGGTATCTTTTTTCCATTTCGTATCTATTGGATTATACAATGAAGATGCATGAAAAAATGGGTATTATTTGGTAAGAATGAGTTAGCTTGGAAATTAACTTTAAACTATCTTTCAAGTAATTATTTAGATTCATAAAAGTTAATTTATTCGTTAGTTTATAAATTAATGTATTGATAAGTCATGAAAAGCTTTTTGACACTCTTTGAATTTTTTTTTGAAAAGGTTCTAGGTTTTGCCTAAACTACATTCTTTGTAATTTGGTAATTAAATTACGATCGTCTGAAACTAAGCCTGACTATAATTGTTATGTACGTCTGGAATCGAATCTTGGGTAGATGGGATATTCAACCACATCTCAAAGCCTCAACCAGTACGCGACAACCCTTGTGGTTGTCTTTAATTATATCCTTAATTAATATTACTTCAAATATAAATAAGTATTAATATTAATAAGTAATAAATATTAACTTATAGTATATAAAATTAATTAGAATTCTTATTTAATTTTAATTATAAATAAATATTATTAATTTATTTATAAAGTTGGAATGTAATATTATATATATATATATATGATAAGGGTCAAATGAAAACTCATTTTTCATTGCGAACGTGAAGACAACCGAGACAGCCGAGAGAGCGCCACATACGTAACATATTCAGAATAATAATATTGAATACTACATAATGCTATATTATTTACTCTAAATAACGCTGAATGATGTGTTATTCACTCTGAATAATACATGATGCCACGTACGTGGTGCTCTCTCGGATATCCTCGGGTTCGCAAGAAAAAATGAGTTTGCAGCCGAACTTTCGTCTATATATATATATATATATTTGTGTGTGTGTGTGTGTGTTGCGTCAAAGATTGTGTGAAAATTGAGTTAACAGTGAGGAATTTGAAAAAGAATCTTGACACTTGATCTTTTTTTATCTCGTGTTATTGATGAATTGTACTTCAGAAGAGAATTAATCTATCTCATCTTAATGTGCATCTAATGGTTAATAAGCACTTATCAGAGTTATTACTTTAACCTTAATTTCTTATCAGAACTAACCATACACACACATATGTGTGTGTATTACTATTTTAATAGAATAAGACAAAAAATACATAAGAGACTAAAATGGCCTTTATTTAACAGAGTAAAGAAATTTAGTTTTAGCAGTATTAGGGGATGTTTGTGTTGGGAACCATAGGCATAAACATGCGCAGCGGATAACAAAAACTGATTCCCAATTGAGGATCCAATCCTAACCATAACAGATACAATTAAAGTGGGTTTGATGGTTTACCTTTGATGAATAAACTTCCAGAATGCTTGTAGGGGGTACACCGCTACTGACACGTCTCGAGGAACGGTTGCTAGACCACCACAACAGATTACTCCGCAAACGAAAATTTCGGTTCTCGCTTCGAGCCTATGATCGCCGGCGGTGGAAGAGAGAAAAGAGAGATTGTTTTTTGAGAATTATCAATTCAGTTCTTTTTCAATCAAACCTTATGCCTTTATTTATATTAACTAATAAGGCAGTGTTTGATACCATATGGAATACCCTTATAATTATCAACCTGATAATTAAATATATATTCCATAATTATCTCTTTGTTAATTAATTCAACTGATTAATTAATTTATAAATAATTCAACTAACTATTTTTTCTTTCTTTCTCCTTTTATAATTAATAAACGATTAATTATTTCTCTCAACCAAGTAATCCAAACATCCTCTTATTTAGTGTGCAGCGGTGTGACCTACTAGTGTCCTATAACATTGGATACGGTAACCTTGTTACTGTCTTGCACATAATTCTAACAGACTCCCACTTGTGCTAGACATGTAACTGTACTGTTACCATTAGCCTAAGGAGGTCCCTAGCCAGACACTTAGGTTAACCAGGTTATAAGATCTCTTACATCTAGAGATACAATTCACGCTTGAATTTGTACACAGGTTCATTCCTTTTGCACACGATATTTCTAAAGTGATTTTAAGACATGGAGTGGAGGATTCATTTCTAAAAATCAAGTATTTCTTGACTCTGATTTTGATTGCCTGCAGTAACGGATATTACTAAATAACCCCTGTTATTCTATCCGAGCGTGGCCACGCGTTTTCTGCCAATCTTAATCGTCAAGGGGCCCGGAAATATCTCTCTTTTAAAAGAGGTGCAAATCCCTTCTTGACTACTTGCATTTGGATCCACGGCTTCCGCTGCATCTAGTCACGTCCCGTATGGCCACCCAATTACGGTGCAGCGTTAGTACGCGCTAAGAGTACAGTGGTCCTCGTGTTCCCAAACCAAGTATCTCAGGTCTAAGGACAACCTATCAAGTCTGTGCTTATGACTGAGGCTCCATGAAGCAGACTTGATTACTGGTCACTTCCAATACCCAAACTCTCTGATGAGTATCTATAAATACTTGGTCACATCACTTGTGCTTTTATTCCTTACTTTGAATAAATCATCAAGTATTCATAATAGCGTTAAACTCCTTATTGAAATTCCCATTTCAATAAGTGGCTACGGAAATTTTAGATTTCATACAAAACTTTGTAAAATCATGGATACGTTAAATATGCAAAAAATAGTTAATTTAGAACAATCATGAAATTAAAACCTCCATTTATTTCCAACACACTGTGAAATAAAAACTTTACATGATTACATTGTTTCTAAATTAGACTATAGTCATAACTAATAAACTAAGAACTAGCTACTGGCTTCCAGGTACTGCATCCCAATGGAATTCGCATGTGCCTCATGCTTTACCCTTGCTAGTGGCTTTGTCAGCGGATCTGCGACATTGTCTTCTGTTGGAATCTTGCATATTCTCACATCTCCTCTTCCAATGATCTCTCGGATGAGGTGATACTTTCTGAGCACGTGTCTCGACTTGTGATGCTCTCTAGGTTCCTTTGCTTGCGCCACGGCTCCTGAGTTATCACAGAATATATCGATCGGTCTCGAGATACTGGCAACCACTCTGAGATCCGATAGAAAATTCCTCAGCCAGACAGCTTCCTTTGCCGCATCAGATGCTGCAATGTACTCTGCCTCTGTAGTTGAGTCTGCAATCGTGTCCTGCTTCGAGCTCTTCCATGAGATCGCACCTCCGTTTAGGGTAAAGACATACCCTGACTGTGACCTGAAGTCATCTCTGTCGGTCTGGAAACTAGCGTCAGAGTACCCGGTGACACTAATTTCATCCTCAGTACCTCCAAAGACCAAGAACATTTCTTTCGTTCTTCTCAGATATTTAAGAATGTTCTTGACAGCCACCCAATGGGGTTCACCTGGATTCTGTTGGTATCTGCTCGTAACACTTACTGAGTAAGCAACATCGGGCCTAGTACATAGCATGGCATACATAATCGATCCAATTGCTGAAGCATATGGGACCGATTTCATTTTGTCCTGATCTTGACTAGAAACAGGACACTGTGTTTTACTTAACACTATGCCATGTTGCATCGGGATAAATCCTTTCTTGGATTCATCCATCCTGAATTTCTTCAAGATTTTATCGATATACGTACTTTGGCTAAGCCCGATAAGCCGCTTAGATCTATTTCTGTAGATCTTTATACCGAGTATATAAGCGGCTTCTCCAAGGTCTTTCATCTGGAAACATTTGCTTAACCAACTCTTAACACTCTGTAAAGTTGGCACATCGTTTCCTATGAGCAGAATGTCATCTACGTATAAGACCAAGAAGGTTACTATGCTCCCACTGAACTTAGTGTAGACACACGGCTCGAACTCACTTTTGGTAAAACCAAACTCTTTGATTCGTTCATCAAAGTGTAAGTTCCAGCTTCGAGATGCTTGCTTCAATCCATAAATAGATTTTAGCAGCTTACACACCTTATTAGGATTCTTAGGATCTTCAAAACCCTCTGGTTGTTCCATATAGACGTCTTCTGTTATCTTTCCATTCAGAAAGGCTGTCTTGACGTCCATTTGCCAAATCTCGTAGTTAAAATACGCTGAGATGGCCATAAGAATCCTAATTGACTTTATCATGGCCACTGGTGAAAAGGTTTCATCATAGTCAATGCCATGAGTTTGCGTGAATCCTTTTGCAACCAGTCTGGCTTTGAAGGTGTGTACGTTCCCATCCATGTCGGTTTTCTTCTTGAAAACCCATTTGCGTCCAACAGCCTTACAGTGTTGTGGCAAATCAGTCAACTCCCAAACTTGGTTGTCGTACATGGATTGCATCTCGGCCTTCATGGCTTCCTGCCATTGTTCAGACTCACTGCCTGACACAGCTTCTCCATAGGATGTTGGTTCATTTAAGTCTCCGCTGTCTTGAGAGACTAGGAACCCAAGATACCTATCTGGTTCTTGTCTTACCCTGCTGGATCTGCGAAGGTCCTGTGTTTGCACTTCCTCAATCGGCTCTGATTGAGGTTCAACATTGTTATGTTGAATTTCTGGCTCAACAACTGGTGTAGTGCTTTCTTCGTCTACTACCTGTAGATCTACATCCTTTCTGGTGTTCTCTAGACTGAGAAACTTTTCTTCCAGAAATTTTCCATTTCGAGCAACAAACACTTTGTTCTCTTCAGGGTTGTAGAAATAATATCCCACGGTGGTCTTGGGATATCCAACGAAGAAACACTTGTCGGATTTGGGTTTGAGTTTTTCTGAGGTGGGTCGTTTGACGTAAACCTCACAACCCCAAATTTTTAGAAAAGATATGTTGGGTTTCTTACCCTTCCATAACTCGTATGGAGTCTTTTCTACCGACTTTGTTGGCGCTCTGTTCAGTATGTGTGCTGCTGTTTCGAGCGCATGTCCCCAGAATGATATCGGCAGCGAAGAATGACACATCATCGTTCGTACCATGTCAAGCAAAGTACGATTTCTCCTTTCTGATACACCGTTCATCTGAGGTGTATACGGAGGTGTAAGTTGGGATACAATCCCACACTCCATTAGATGATTGTCAAACTGGTCACTGAGATATTCGCCACCACGATCTGACCGTAAGAACTTGATCCTCTTGTCAAGTAGATTCTGTACTTCATTCTGATACTCCTTGAATTTCTCAAAAGTTTCAGACTTATGTCTCATCAAGTAGACATAACCATACCTACTGAAGTCGTCAGTAAAGGTAATGAAGTACCGGTATCCTCCTCTTGCTACATGACTGAAAGGTCCACATACATCTGTGTGGATTATTTCAAGCAGGTCAGTAGCCCTTTCATTTTCATTGTTGAAAGGTTGCTTTGTCATTTTACCAGATAAACAAGATTCGCAATTATCAAAAGGTTTATAGTCGAAATTGCCAAGAAAACCTCCTTTTAGGAGTAGTTCAACGCGTTTCTTGTTTATATGGCCCAAACGACAATGCCAGAGGTAAGTCTGATCCTCAATATCCTTGGATCGCTTACTTATATGATAGATTTCACTATTGTTGTCTTTTAGATTTACAGTGTATAGACCATCTACGGGTGTAGCTTTAAAATAGAAAATATTATCTTTAAAGACTGAAATCATTTTATAAGAATATTTATAATAAAATCCTTGGTCTACCAATAAATCAAAAGACAATACATTCTTAATCATATTTGGAATATAATAACAATTATCCAGTTCCAAAACTAGACCCGAGGGTAAACTAAGACTATAAGATCCCACGGCTTCAGCAATCAACGGAGTGCCTTCGCCAACTCGTAGGTTCGAACGGTTCTTCCTCAGAGTCTTTCTTCTAGTGAATCCCTGTAAATGATTACAAATGTGGTTACCACTGCCTGTATCAATTACCCATGATTCATAAGAAGTGATTAAGCAATCTATCATAAAGATACCTGGAGTATCGGGTAAACCGATATCCATCTGGTCGATGTTCATCGAGTGCTCGCAAATATCCTCACTGCCGCACTCTGGGCAACTCAGATCTCCCAGCTCATCAATTATATCAGTGTCCATGAGATTTGCAGGTTCGGGTACTGGCTCTAGACTGGCCAGAATATCTTCATGAACTTTATCCACGTCATTCTTTGGTTCCTTCATGTAGGCACTAGCTGTGTCCTGAACTTCCTTTGTGAGAGAGAACCACATAAGATACACTAACTCTTCCTGAGTCATCTTGTACCCCAGACGTGATAAACATTTAAAAAGCCTTCTCATATCAACAAGATGGTTTTTAACTGACTGACCCTTCTGTAGCTTCAGGGAGAGAATCTCTTGCATGATCAAAAGCTTTCCCGTGTGCTTGTAGAGACCTAGCTGGTTCTCCACATTTCTCACAACCTCGTGACAGGATTTAACTCTTAAATCTCCCGTGAACTCGGGTGACATAGAGAAAATCAGAATGGACATTACATCCGATTCATCTGTCATGTATCTAAAATACTCAGCAAATTCCTCTTCAGGGGCATTGCTTTTAGGTCGTGATACGGGCTTATTGATCACATAAAGCTTATCCTGGGCACTTAAAACGTTCCTCAAGTGTAACTTCCAAACTGGAAAGTTATGGCCCGTAAGCTTCCACTTGCCCATAATAAGGCGAAGTGACTCTTCAGGTGAATAAAACGGAATGCTAATTGGAGACATCTACAGAAGAATATAAATTCCAATTTTAGTTTATAATTATATAATTCTAATAAATTATTACCCTTAAAATAAATTTATTAGACTAGAATCCATATTTCACATGCGTCGGTAAGCATGTGATCATGTCATACCGACTCATGCGATTTATGGTAGGTAAAACTATACCAATCGCATCCTGATGCGACTTCTAGATCGTCGGGACATCGGATATAATCCGTGCATATTTAGTCCCTCTAGTGCATTTTGGCCTGGTACCACCCAGTGAATAAATAATTACCAAAATAGATTGCACCACCCGGGACCTGGACAAACTCTGGCCGGTACCACCCGGAGATAATTCGCAGAGTTTTATCACCTTCCAGTTTCGGTTTGAACACGGGCGTTCATAGTGTGTGCACTTACAACGCCCTATGTACCTTACACCGGAAGTGCCCCCAAAGTGGGTTGCACTTACTAATCTATGATTTTAACAAGGGTTAAAATTGCCAGTTTCCTTTTCAAAAATTTTGAAAAACTGGATCCAAACACTAACTGTATTTGTATCCTTGTAATTTTTAAACAGTTTGTTCAAAAAGTAATTTAATTTAACAACTATCGCGTAAATTAAACAATCACGCAATTTAAATATAAAAGAACAGTCATAGCTTAAACCCTTAAACTAATGTTGTTTTGTGAGCCAACACAAAACAACGGTCCAAACCCTAAGTGACTAAAGTCTTCGTCTTCTGGCACTCCCACTGGCTCCGAGATCCATGATTGTCGTCTTGTTTCATCTTGACTCCGTTTTTAAAACTAACTATTACATATGGGTTTTAAATGGCACGCAGGCCTCCCAACTAGTCTAAAATTAATTAAATTTACAAAAGGGTTGTAAATGGCACGCAGGCCTCCCTTGTAAAACAGATAAAATAAACACAACCACGGGTCTAGAAAGGGTTCAGCTATGACTCAATTAAAAACGCAACTGAATCTTAATTTAATAACTACAAAGCTAATAACTAATTCAAAACCAATTAATTAAAACTTATCCTGAATCGTTTTAACCTTATCTGAAAAACGATCCTTAATTCGAAATTCATCCGGAAACAGATCCCAAACTGAGATCCGTTAACGATAAAATTCGAAACGAATCACGACATCGAATTGCCACCGATCCGCCAAAAACTTGGCCGTCGATCGGCGGTTTTCAACGCCGGCGACGATGATGACTCGATCGCCACCACCGCCGCCCGTACTACCGTTGAGACTCCGGCGACAGCAGCAGCTGGGAAGCCACCACCGCCGCCGGCCTCTTTCTCGATCAACAACAATACGATCGCCGCCACCACCACAAACGGTGGTGTGGCGGTCAATCTGGAGAACAACGGCAGCAGCAGCAGTCGCTACCACCACCGCCGCCTCCGGCGATTTTAAACAACAAAACATCATCGCCACCACCACCACAATCGGTGGTGTGGTGGTCGAATTGGAGAACGACGGCAGCAGCAGACGCTCCCACCACCACCGCCGCCCCCGGCGGTTGCGATCGTATAGAAAACCATCGCCGCCACCACCACAAAGCGGTGGTGTGGCGGCCGATCTGAAGCACGACGGCAGCAACGGCGTAATGCCATCACCACCGCCGCTTTCGGCTATCAAAACCATCGTCATCACTGCCGACGATGGCGGCATGAGCCACCACCGCCGGTTGTCCGAAGGCAGCGATTAACACCACCGCCACCACAATCGGTGGTATGGTGGTGGTGCTTGTCTGTAGCCGACGCCGCCCCACTTGCGGTGGTGCGGCTGGCGGTTTTCTTGCGAGGGCAGCCGGCGATCACCACCAACTGTGGTGTAGCCGGCGATGGCCCATGGTGGTTTATGGTGGTACGGTTCTGTGGTTCGGTCGGCTAACTGCCAATGTTCCACCACCGGTTAGGTTTATATAAGAAATCCAATTTTAACAATTATATAAAAATCGAATTTTAACAAACCTAATTAACAGATTAAACCTGATCTGTTAGGTTTAGGAAGTGGCTCTGATACCACTGTTGGGAACCATAGGCATAAACATGCGCAGCGGATAACAAAAACTGATTCCCAATCGAGGATCCAATCCTAACCATAACAGATACAATTAAAGTGGGTTTGATGGTTTACCTTTGATGAATAAACTTCCAGAATGCTTGTAGGGGGTACACCGCTACTGACACGTCTCGAGGAACGGTTGCTAGACCACCACAACAGATTACTCCGCAAACGAAAATTTCGGTTCTCGCTTCGAGCCTATGATCGCCGGCGGTGGAAGAGAGAAAAGAGAGATTGTTTTTTGAGAATTATCAATTCAGTTCTTTTTCAATCAAACCTTATGCCTTTATTTATATTAACTAATAAGGCAGTGTTTGATACCATATGGAATACCCTTATAATTATCAACCTGATAATTAAATATATATTCCATAATTATCTCTTTGTTAATTAATTCAACTGATTAATTAATTTATAAATAATTCAACTAATTATTTATTTCTTTCTTTCTCCTTTTATAATTAATAAACGATTAATTATTTCTCTCAACCAAGTAATCCAAACATCCTCTTATTTAGTGTGCAGCGGTGTGACCTACTAGTGTCCTATAACATTGGATACGGTAACCTTGTTACTGTCTTGCACATAATTCTAACAGTTTGGCATTGCTTATTTTTACATTTGTTGAAAGAAGATAAACCATTTTAAGTGTTTGGATAGAGATGTTTATCACCTGTTGAAACGCAAATAAGCAGTTTTAAAAAGGTTAAAGCGGATCTGCTTTTTGAAAACACAGGTAAGCGTTTTTTGACAAAAAATAAATAAATACATAAATAAGCACTCTTAACCACCCCCTTAGTTAGAAGGACTACGTACAATCAAGACGAATTAAATACCACATAAATTAAAACCATAATAAACATACAATACAAACCCATTAGGCCAGACCCTGACCACATGTAACCCGTATAACCGTACAAGGCATCAAAGCTCAATGTGGCATCAAATTTTCATTTATTACTTGTTTTGTGCTTATAATTTGGAAACTGAACATTTGGGCTTTAGTTATACATACAGTGATGGATACTAATAGCATATTGTGAATCTATGAATGCCTAACATTCCAAGAACTTAACCGTATTTCTATTGTTTTTCAAAGTTTGACTATTCCGATTCAAAGGCATGAGGTTCCACTTCTACTCAAGTAACATCATTAAGCTAGATTCAAGAAATTGAAGATGGAACTTCAAGATGGCCAGAAAAAGTTTTTCAATCTAAAGTTATTGAAGTTATCTTTACAGTCTACAATCAGTTAGTGAGTTGGAGTATTGAAAGTAAAATTTTAGAAAACATTGAATATGGAAAATTAATTGATATTTTTGCATAAAGAAATGCACGAAGACATCATTTTAGGTGATATATGATTATATTTTGTAATTCGGGGTTTTGGGTTTCATGCGGGTTGGCAGATTGGTGGGTTGGTGGGTCAAAAACCCCAACCCAAACCCATTTATTTTCGTGTCGTGTCGTGTCGGATTAGCGGGTTGTGTCAGAAATTGTCATCCCTAGAAAAAGCTTAGGACCGATTATATAGACTAATAAAAAACATTCACATAATTCACTCTTTATTAAAACTGTACAATAAATAGACATTAATATTTTTCGAAACAGAAATTGGCCAAAATGGCCACTGTTGGGCATTGGCCTCCTAACCATTTCATTCTCAACTTTACATAAATATCAATGCGTCTATAATATGTAATTCTATCCAATTCCATAAATATGAAATTGAGTATTTCCATAATTATAGAATTAGATATTAGAGCATCCATAATAGAAGTTTTTCTTTGAGTTTTTTATAAGAACCTTCGTTAATGTAAAAGATGTTTTTATCCAAAAAAATATGGTAAGAAGTTATTAGAGGTTCCACTAATATGAATGCTCTTAAAGACTATAAATTTTTTATAAAATTTGTACACACTTTCTATCAAGTTAGTTATAAATGGAAATAGATACGTTTACATTAAAAAAAATATGGTTAGAGGCCAATTGAGGTCATTTTAGCCAATTTCCTTTTCCCAAACCAAAAAGTAGAAGATTCCAAGAATCTAGAAAAGAATATTACGAATTTTTGGGAAACGAATATTCGCTGTATAGTGGAAGACGCTTTTTGTCATGAATCACAAACCACCCATTACACGTGTTTAAATATACTTTAACGAATTCAATAATCATAATATGATAACGATTAAAACATGGAATATTATTGTAATAACAATATTTTTTTTATACAAATAATATGGATGCTTCTTTTTTGGATTCTTCAATTATATATTGTTTCAGGAAATGTATAATTGATATAGTTTCAAGACGTTAAATAAGGTCAAGTAAAAATAATATAGTAAACCGAAGTAGATGAGATCAGTTCTTCAATTTTATTAGTAAAACTAATTCTTTTTCGACTTGGTTGAACTTGATTCCTCTTTATGGTCTGACAGTTATAGTTAGTACTGTATCAATAAACAACAATTTGGTTTTTGGTTCTGTTTTTAAATTATGTCACGAATGAAAACCCGTACAATTTCATCATCGAATGCGATTTCACGGATCTTTTCTTCGTACAAGCATATCCCCAAATGTGTTTTGTTTTACTCTTATTTCTTTGACTTTGTGTGTCTCAAATGGTCAACAATGAAGCTTCTAGAGATAAGAATAGTCAAACAAAAAAAAGTTGTGTTACTTGGAATCTTATTTTTAAAGTCTATAAATGCATTCAATTGGACCTCCAAACCTTCAACTTCTTTCTTTGTTTCTTTTGCAACAGTATTTGGAACGACATCATCAATGGCAGGTCTTCAATACAACTTCTTTCCAACTGATTTCCTTTATCCTCGACAAAAAGTTAAAGATGCAACAGTTCCACAAGTTTTTCTTTCAAATATCAAAAAGCCAGAGGTTTCACTTGACGATTTGACGAAAATGAAGCTTTCTATCCGTACCAAGAACCATATCAAGACTCTCAACCACCACCTTTCTTCACTTGATTTTTCGATGATCGAGGAACAAACATGATCGTGTTTTATAGGTCTTTGTTTCTATTAGTCAATAATATCTCCCTCCTATGGAGATGTTCCTGTCCTGGATAGAAGGAAACCGAATCCCATATAGATAGGAATGATTTCTGTATTTTACTTTCATGATTCTCTCTTTTACTCATATATATACTGATAAAAGGTGAGGTAGAGATTCCATAACTTAATAGTTAAGTACTCAAGAATTGTTTACGATGATATAAAAATGAGTTAAAAATTTTGTAACTAATATGATTATAAGAATGTAAGTAAGTCATCAACAAATATGTATCCAAACAATTGAATAACTATCAAAGTGTAGTATTGCTTTTATCCATTTTGCTTACAGCAAAACAATATTGTTTAATTGGACAGCTTAAATGGCTAGATAAATTAAAGATTTCGGTTTTAAATTATATACTTATGTCTATTACCCAATATTCCGATTTCTTAATCCACATACAAACAAAATTATTATTTTGAAGTTTCTAGACTATAACTTGAATTCTATTTGAGAATGTTTTATGCAATATAAATAAATAACATATATTAATTTTCATCTATTCTAGATAATGTAATATGTTCATCCTACAAAATGACAACAAAGTTTTAACTTTTTCTTGTTAAGAGTTTTTATATTCCATTATTTATAGCCCTTTAAAACTGAAGAGCAAGCTCGTGCCCTGGAAGAAGGTGAAAGGCGGAGGTGTCGCCTGCTATCAATGAAATTAGTAACGAAAATCAGAGGACAAATCCCTGTGTACTGATTTAGATCTACGTGTCTTTCCTTCTTCTAGTCTAAAGTGGCGTAAAGATATGATGGGAGTCTTTCTTGAGGAAGGCTTGAGATCAAGGGAAGGTTTAATAGTTTTAAAAGAAAGCTCGCAAGACTTCAAGATCGTCTATAAAGTTAAGTTTCTTGATATTGATGTAGCCTCTTTCGTAACAATGCTTGGTTGTGGCACAAAAGAGAGTCACAATGATAGCATTATTAAGCATCATAACCTTTTTTTATCATGACTGAATTATTTTAATGCTAACAAGACCACCTCTCCTTCCTTTTTGGACTTGCCCACCAAAATTGAGTTGCGTTTTCAAATGTATTTGAACCAATCAACACAAACCATAAGCATCGCTACTCAGGGGGATGCAATGTAAAACTGATCCCCCCTAGGATTGAATTGTGACCATGAAGATTCACTTACGATAACTCTAAACTGTTAGGTCTAAAAAGATAAAGGCTAAGCTATCAGGGTATTGTAGAAGGAGGGTTGAACACAATACTTTATAAACACAAAGATATACTTTTAAAAAATCTTTTATTGAAACAATTCAACAAGATTTACATTTAGTACATATAGAACACTTAGAACAAGATTGTTGCGAAAAACAAATAACTAACAGTTATTTGAAACAATCTAAACACTTAGAGAAAATAAAGAACACAACTTAAAACACTAAGTTAAGAATGAACTTTGAGGGTTGAGAGAACTCTGACGATTTCAACTTCTGTTGGAGAGAAGGCTTGAAAGTGTAACCATGCATGTTGAATGGTATCCTCTATTTATAGTCCCACATGCATTGGTAGCATGAGACACTTGTCATCTTGTAACTGAAAGAAGCACTTTTGGTAGTGCAAGCAAAGGGATCCGTTTTGACTCTTTTTTTTCTAAGTAACAATCATTTGTAAATAAGTTGCATTGAAGTTGATGCAGACAAATTATCAGAGACAGCTATCTTTGCGGCAAAGATATCCTGACCAATAAATCAAATATATTTATCATAAAAGTTATGGGTATCAAATGACAACACATACTTTTATCCGAGGGATAAAGACATCCCTCACAAAAGAGGACAAGCATGACATCTCAAAGAGACAAGCCTGCCGATTTGATGAAGAAAAAATCGGCAGAGACCTTGTGCCGAATTAGGAGCCTCAAATTAGTAGGTAGAGAGATTTGAAGATGAAGAGATATTCAAGGGAAATCTTCAAGGAAGTCAATCTTCAAGAAAGTCAATCTTCAAGAAAGTCCATTTTCAAGGGAGATAGATCGGTAGAGAGGTCTTCAAGGAAGTCTTTAAGGAATTTTAAGGAATCTTCAAGAAATCTTCAAGGAAGTCTTCAAGGAAGTCTTCATGGAAAGTCTTCAAGAAAGTCTTCATGAAAATCTTCCCTTACAGATCGACAGAGAGGTCTGCCGATTTCTTCCTGATTGGGCAGAAGGTTTGGCCGACAGAGTTTGGCTGATAACTCAGTTTAAATCTTGAATTTCATTTTTGATCTGCTCATTGATGAGTCAAATTGATATCGGCTAGTTTTTGATTCACCGATCTTTATGAGATACCTAAGTTATTTAAAGAATTCCAAAATATTCTAAGTATGGAAATAGTTTTGGATCAGCAGAGAGGACATCTTCAAATTATGTCCCAACATAAACTATTCCAGAGAATCATCATATACTATATTAAGTGACTTACTCCCCAAAAGCATGTCAAAAGCATGCTATGCTCAAAAGGAGAAGTCGGTCCACCCGATTAAGTTGAAGTCAATTCACTTGTTTTTGGTCTAAACTTTTCCAAAGTGTGAGTATCATCATATACTATTTTAAGTGACAACTCCTGCTTGATCTCAATTGTGATCCATGGCTTGGGAGACTTTTTTGTTAAATAAGGAAAGGTTTTTTAGTTGGTATACAGTAATGTACTTTCGTTTTTCCTTTATTAGTAGGGGTTCGATTGCAAAAGATGAAACCAATTTGAAACACACACATCGCAATAGTAATAGCGTAAAGACCGCAAGCTTGGTGTACATAAACTAACCTATATACTCATTGATGCCGAAAGATTATACATATAAATTTTATTATGAATAAGAGTTCTTGAATCGTACATGAGTTGTAAAGCATTAGAAATAAATATTACAACGGTCAGCCGAGCACTAGAAGGAGAATGAAAATCAACTCCCCCACATAAATGCCGGTATTGAAAGATATGTTGCGTATTTGTTAGGTACACAATAAATACCCCAACAAGTTTTGTTCTAGATGATTCAAACAAGTGGTATACTAGACAAATTCAAACAAGTGGTACATTAGACAAAATATTCCAAAGATTAGCCGTTAGTCCAAATAGATGGCTTTGCACATATTTTCTGGCGTTCTCCAAAGAAAGATCTTGCAAGATCCAAGAATATCTTGGAATTTGAACTTCTAGGATACCAAAACCATTTCATAATTGATCCATGGTTTACATTCCTTTAATCTCAATTAATGGTTATATTTCCTTTAACATAGTAGTAACTTACATAACAAGTTAATATTTTCATTTAATTAATCTGTTAGTATTTTTTTTTTTTTTTTTGGATCGACAATTTATTAAGCATCGGCTAGCAAGGTGCTAGGAGCCAAACAAAGAAAACACATAGCGGAAAAAACACAAAAAAGACTAAAAACAGTCAAGGGGGGAGAGACACCAGTTGTTCCAATAAAAAGAGGGCACACACTTTTCCACCCTATTTTTCAGCCAAAAATAGAAGAACACTTGCAGTTAGGGGTGTTCAAAAAAATCCGAATCCGATCCGACATCCGAATACCCGAAAACTTCCGATCCGAAAATATCCGAAAATTCGGATATCCGGATTTTCGGATATCCGAAAATCCGATATCCGGATTTTCGGATTCGGATAGTGTTTTCGGAAAGTTTCGGATATTCGGATATCCGAAATATCCGATTTTTATAATAATATATTATTTTATATATTATTTTATTAATAATAGATATATATTAAAAAATTAAAACCCTACTCAAAGTCTCATATGCATTTTATTAATAATAGATATATATTATTTTATATATTAATTTATGTTCTTATATTACTTTAAACTTTCGTATTATTATTTAAAACACGTAAACTAAGTATTTGATATCGTATTAGCTTGTGGATGATTGGAAACATGTGGACAATTATTATGTACAAGAATGATGTATTTTTTTGGATTTTTTTAGCTAAAAATGACATTTTTATCCAATATTTCGGAATTTTCGGATTATCCGGTATCCGAATCCGGAATTTCGGATATCAGGATTTTCGGATATCCGGAATTTCGGATTCGGATTCGGATAGTAAATTTCAGTATCCGAAATTTTCGGATATCCGAAATTCGGATATCCGAAATTCCGGATATCCGAAAATGAACACCCCTACCTGCAGTTGCCCCATCTATTAGTATTTTAATCTTTTAAACGAGCATTATATAAAATATTTATCCACTAAATATTTACTAAAATATTTATCCACTAAATATTTAGTAGGTAAGTATTGCTACATTTACTTGCTATAAAACTCTTATTAATACTTGTTACTGTCCTTACCCAAATTTCAGTCTTTGTCTTGTTTTTCTTATAAAATAGTGGTTGCCCAACACCCATTTAGGTTAAGATAATGTGAAAATTTGAAGTTAACATTAAAAAAAACATGAGAAATAGTTTGCAACTATTAATCATTTTTAATTTCATACCTTCCACGAATTGCATTTTGAAAAGGATTGATTTATCAATCTCTATCTTAATATACATCCACTTCCACCCAATGCTTAATAACCTCAACTTTCTGTAAGGCCATCCGCTATGGTAAGCGGGTAGGCCTTCGGGTATAGATGAAGCCGACGGCTTCATGAGTGATCACCGCCGCGCACCCCATCGGGTTGAAGCAATTCGGTTTCACCAAGCCGAGTGTTTTTTGACCGTTACCCACCCCCCCCCCCCCCCCCCCCATCCCCCCCACTCCAACGGCTATTTTTCATTTTTTTCTTTTTTTTTTTTCAATTTAATTTACTATATATATATATATATATATCATCTTCCAACCCCATTTTTCAAACACAACCTCCATCTCTTCCAATTTTCTCTCCAAAAAATGTCTTCATCATCATCATCATCACGATCATCATCGGCATCATCTTCATCAATTTACCACCCGGATTACGATGACGACGCTAACGATATGTTGGAGCTCAACCACTTGGCGGCCATAGCAGCCGTGAACGAAGCGGTCAAACTACTTGTCGGTGACGAAGCAACTTCAAGTCGACAAACGAGGAGGACGCCAAAAAGTCGAAATCGTATAGTGGCACACGAGAAACTTGTTAACGACTATTTTTCAGATAATCCGGTGTATGACGATAACGATTTCGAAAGGCGGTTTCGTATGAAACGACGACTATTCCTTAAAATAGTTGCGGATCTTGAGAGGGAGTACGAACTTTTTAGGTGGACTCATGATGCAAGAGGAGTTAAGGGGTTCTCTCCGCTTCAAAAATGTACGTCTGCTATCCGACAATTGGCGTACGGTACTGCTGCTGATGCCACGGACGAGTACTTGCAAATGTCCGAAACGACATCAAGGGAATGTTTTACTAATTTTTGTGAAGGTATTATACAGCTTTATATGCGAAGATATTTACGGA
Source organism: Centaurea solstitialis (assembly GCA_030169165.1). Lineage (NCBI taxonomy): Eukaryota > Viridiplantae > Streptophyta > Magnoliopsida > Asterales > Asteraceae > Centaurea > Centaurea solstitialis. Next base: position 19,749,571 of record CM058045.1, on the reverse strand, counting down.
AGCCTACCGCAAATGATGTTCAGTTGTTGTTCGCATTGCATGAGCAACAACACGGCCTCCCCGGCATGCTTGGTAGCATAGATTGTATGCATTAGGATTGGAAAAATTGTCCCGTAACATGGAGGGGTCAATACCACAGAGGTGATCATGAAGGACCGACAACTGTTTTAGAGGCGGTAGCATCGTACGATGGTTGGATTTGGCACGCATATTACGGAACCCCGGGTGCCACAAACGACATAGTCGTTGTAAACCAATCACCGGTATTCAACGATTTGTTCGAAGGCAAAGCACCCGATAGCTCGTTTTCAGTGAATGGCAGACAATACAAACATGGATACTATCTCGCGGACGGGATTTATCCAAAGTGGACGACTTTTGTCAAAGCGTATAGATATCCAACGGAACCCGAACGGATAGCGTTTACGGAGCGTCAAGAATCGGCTAGGAAGGATATCGAACGTGCATTCGCGATACTTAAATCAAAATGGCACATTGTTAAGTATCCGGCACGGGCGTGGACAAAGAAAAAATTAAGGTATACAATGTACACGTGCATAATTTTACACAACATGATTCGTGAAGACGAAGGCTTTGCAAATTATTCTTTTGATGAAAGTTGGATTACAACTGATGATATCGAAATAGATATATCCGAAGAAGAACGAGCGCAAAACGTCAACGAAGTCAAAAATAGTGAAACACACCTCCAACTTCGAGCCGATTTAACGGAACACTTTTGGGCATCCCGAAATTAATTTTTTAATTTTTATTAAAATTTTATAATGTAATTTTTTTATTTTTATTTATAATATTAGAATTAATTTTATTAAAATTTTATAATGTAATTTTTTAATTTTTATATAATATTAGAATTGTTTTAATTAAAATAAATTTTGATGGAGTGGGTTGCAGTAGGTCGATAGTGGATGAAATGGGTAGTTTTGGGTAGTTTTGTGAAAAGCTGATGTGGCAGCTGAAACCATTGGGTTGCAGTGGGTCGACATGGATGGCCCGCGCACTTATTGGTTTGGGTGAAACTCCTAAGCACTTATTGGTTTGGGTGAAACTCCTTGATTTTGATACATTAGGGGTGGCGTCTAAAATATTTAAATACATGATTTAAATTTGAGCACAAAATATAATGCATGTGTGTATAATATAACTCATTATTTGAGCTTTTTGTATTAGGATGAAATCTATGATCTTCCATCCCCAAAAACGTAATGTAAGCCATAAATAATAGCAAAGAAACAAAATGAGAATACTAGAAAAAGTTGCATGAATTTCTGCTGCTTCAAATTTTCTTTCTTTTTTTACAATTATCATCATCAAGTTTCCCTGGCTAGTTGAGTTGAAACGAAGGATGTCAGAATATGAACAAGGGACAACTGAGACCTTGCTCTGTACACAAGATTACAACAACAATACGAAAGACACTTTAACCGCTACATTATACCAACCATACTGAAAGCTAATCTAGACCAGAGAAATACTTGGATCTCTTACTAACCAACCACATTTAACGTGGTTGCTGGATGCGTTGTGCTCGTGACTTTGGGCTAACCGGTTTCGCTGGTTTCTCCCAATACCGAGCTATCTCCACTGGTGACTTTGGACCCCTTTCTTTCATTGATTTCGATAAGCTCAAGCTCCTTATCAGATTCTCAGTCCCCATTTCCAGACCTGAATTTACCCATGATGAAAATTTAAGTCAGAATAAGTGTATCACCTAGTTTTTATTAAACATTCAGCTAGTCTAAGTTATCTAATTCAAAAAGATACTTCCAATAACATTGTTCAATTTATAACTTTCCAATCAAATTTTAACATGTAACTTTAGATATTTTACATTGTAAATAGCTTATCACCTAGTGTTTATTAAGCATGACTACTTATTTAGATAAATGATCAATGCCTGCAAACATAATTGTTCAATTAAAATATGTAGTTTAACTACTAGTTTTTCACCTAAATATAGCATAATTCTTCAATTATAAATATATAATGTAATAACAAAATTTTCAGCTACAGCAGCCATAGACTTGATATGGGTGTTTACCATTTGTGGACATTTGCTTCAAGGTGGCGGTCGAATAAGCGTTCATCCTTTCCATCTCGGATGAAAGAAGGAACTGCTCGTATTGAGATTCCATGGCCAAGGTTTCTTCATCGGTATCGATGGAATCAGGCAACAGATCAGCGACATCAGGGAAATCGAACTCATCATCTCTGTTTCCAAAGAAACCGTCCTCGCCCTGTTGCTGGCTAAGCCAATAGTCATGAAACCAAGTGGAGGTTGTCACCAGATCCCACCATTCTGGCGAAAAATCCTCGACTTGTCGGACAGCAGCAGGGACAAAGAGCGGAGCGTTTGGATTGAGTGTGGATGTGTGTCCTGAAACTAACGTCATCCTCGACTTCCAATAGACAAAATCAAAACTACCTGCCATGAACAAAATCACAATAAGTTAAACAATCATGCATGTTAAAATTAAACCTATCTTAATTCAGATGGCCATGATTTTGTTCTCAGATTGTGCCTTTAAAAGAAATGCATCCCTTATCTAACAATCTTCAACTATATAATTGCAAGTAAACAAATTTTCCAAGACCACAGGTTATCATGTTAATAACTATCTTGCTAGCTTGCTCCTTAACTAATCTATACCAAGTTTTAAATTATAATCTTCATAGATATAATAGCATGCTATAGTAATGAAGTATGTAGATCAAGGTCTTTTAGCAAACAGATAAAACATCACAATATTTGATTCATCAAACAAATTCACCAAGCTTCATTCCAACCACTACTGGTTCCACTTTTGTCAAACCCTTACTTAAAGCACCAAACTTTCAAGATCAGAAGTAATCAGCCAATCAAATCTACTACAGATTAACAAAGAATTACCAGAAAGCCAAAATCAAAGGATCTTCATACATAATAGAAAACATATGATCGCAAACTAAATCCATTTCTCTGAAACCAGTAATCATAGACAGCTAAATTTAACAGATTATAGTATGACTTGAACCTTATTCTCTTTTAAACAATCAAATTTGAAACAAATGAAGTCAACCAAAATTCCATGATCGGTTAAATGATCAAAAATCTCATTAATTAACTTCAGATTTACCAATCAGTTAACAGATTATAGTATAACGTACCTTTTTCTAAGTTAAAACGATCAAATTTAAAACAAAAACAGTAAAATCAAGCAAAATTCCATGATCGGTTAAATGATCAAAAATCATACAAATTAACTTCAGATTTACAGATCATTTAACAGATAATAGTATAACTTGAACTTTTTTCTCATTTAAACGATCAACTTTAATACAAAAAACTCTGAAATCGAGCAAAATTTCATTATCGGTTAACTGATCAGAAATCATACAAATTAACTTCAGATTTACAGATCAGTTAACAGATTATAGTATAATTTGAACCTTCTTCTCATTTTAACGATCAGATTTAATACAAAAAACTCTGAAATCGAGCAAAATTTCATGATCGACTAAATGATCAAAAATCTTACAAATTAACTTCCGATTTATAGAGATCACTTAACAGATAATAGTATAACTTGAACTTTTTTCTCATTTAAACGATCAACTTTAATACAAAAAACTCTGAAATCGAGCAAAATTTCATTATCGGTTAACTGATCAGAAATCATACAAATTAACTTCAGATTTACAGATCATTTAACAGATTAAAGCATGTCTTAAACCTTTTTCTCATTTAAATGATCAAATTTAAAACAAAAAACTCTGAAATCGAGCAAAATTTCATGATCGATTAACTGAACAAATATCTTACAAATTAACTTCAGATTTACAGATCATTTAACAGATTATAGCATAACTTGAACCTTCATCTCATTTAAACGATCAAATTTCAAACAAAAAACTCTGAAATCGAGCAAAATTCCATGATCGGTCAACTTGATCAAAAATCTAACAAATTAACTTCAGATTTACAGATCACATCTCATATATTAAGCTTCAGATCAATAGAAATCATTAACGAAACAAATTTTTTAAACGATCATAAACCTAAACTTCCATTATCATCCAAGTCGATCAGTCCACAAATCAAACACACAAATCGCAACAAACAACAAACACAAAATCACATCAAAACAGAGTTCTTAAATCATAGATCAACAATCGATTTCAGATTCAGTAAAGCAGATTTGCGGTAATTATACCTTCAATTGATCGCGTGAAAAAAAATATCTAAAAAGCAACACGTTGTTGGTTCGGAGCTTTCGGTTCGGGCAAATCAGATAAGGTTCGAGTACAGAAGTAGACGACTATTTATAGGTCAGAAATCGGTCCTATCCGAGCCTGAGGTTCGGTACCGAACCAACCCATTGATTATATCCAAAGCGGTCAGCAGCCGACGCGCTTGAAGGACACGTGTTGGCAATCGAATGGTGGAAGGTGATGGGAAGGTGCGTGGTACCCACCTGGATGATCATGGAGGAACCAACGGTGAAGATGAAAAGTTAGTGTTTTAATCTGACGGACTTGATTTGATGCATTCTCTTTTAGGTCGGTCTTTGATTGCGGGTCCACTGTTAGGAAGACGACAAGCCCCAGACAATTTATTGGGGTCCACCACATTGGTTCATTGCTTTTGATATTTTGAATTTAAAATGTTAAGATTATGTGAATTGCATTACTAGTCCCTGTGGTATGTTCAAATTGTGGGTTTCGTCCCTACAACATATTTTTCACATGCTTTTTAATATTCGATTTTAGAATAAACATCATTAGTTGGCTAAGGGGGCTGCTATATGCACCAATTTTCAAATCATGTGAATGTATCGGAAATTGAAATAAATGTATTTGGAATGTAAAAAATGGTATTTGATGTTGACGCATGTATGTATGACACAATTCATTTTTTGAGTGTATATAGCAAGTCAATGGGTGTATTTAGCTTCCCCCGTTAGCTAAATCAATCTTGAACAAAATTTGAGGAACAAAAGTAGTGAAGTCACTTATATCGAGCTTTTAATGAGTTATTGGAGCTCGAGCTCATTTATATCGAGCTTGAGCTTAATAATACTCGAGCTCAAGTCAATCTCGAGTATAAAAATAGAGCTCGTTTAACTTGACGAGCGGAGTTATATAACACCAATGTTCGATTCGACTAGTTCGAGAACTCGATTAAATTTTTCGAGTCGAGTCGAGCCATTCAAACATACCCTTTTTTGAGTCAAACATGTTCATGTGTTTATTAGTAATAGCATAAAAATATAAAAGGTTATCGAGCTCAAGTTGATAAACGAATTAATTGATCGCGAGTTCGAACCCAAAAACAAGCTTCGAGCTGGAGTGCGAGCACGATAACTCAAAAAATATTCAAACTCGAGCATTTGAAAAGTTAATGAAGCTCAAGTTTGACTATTTTTTGAGCTCGACTCAATTAACCTATTATTCAAGTTGGCTCAACTCGTTAACACCATGTGTCATGGACATATTTTTAAAATATTTTAAAAAGTGACACTGACAAGGAATATATTTTGATTATTATGTCAATTTATTCACATTTATTTGATATCTCAATTTGATAACATTTCATAATTTTGTTGAAAAAATGGAAGAAAATAAAATCACAATTAGAGTGTATTACATTCTTTTGTTACCAAAGCATATTTAAAGATTAAGGTTGTGTTTGCAAATTAGTCACTAACCTAGTTGTTGATTGATAAGATAGTCAGTAGCTAATAAATTAGCTTATAAACAAATTATATTTGGCAAAAATAGCTTATGAATATGTAAAATGATCAAAAAAAAGTATCATTGAATACTATTAATTAATATTAATAAGAGTATAATTAAAAAAACCTAAAAAATACTTTTAAAATGCTACTTCAAGTAGTGTTTCAATAAGCTAGCTTATAAACTAACTTATTCTATATATTTGGATAAACTAACTTATAAGCTACTTATTTTTATCAAACACAGTCAAATTTGATTATTAGTAGACGATGTTGAAAAGTTATAACTCATCACAATGATTTGTTTTAAGGACAAATTCCATCATTTTAAGCACCACAAGGACCATTAGTATATATATAATATATAATTATATGTTATGTATCTTATTTTATTTTTGTGAGGATTTGACAAGATATTTATTTATAATTTAATCATTTGATATTTAGATTTTTTCTAAAATATTTTCAAGAGAATATTTTGTGGAAAGGTATGTAATATTCCACTTTCTTGTTTGGAGAAGCGTCAACCGAGTCAATGATTCAAAGTTTCAAACAAGACATATAAACACAAAATTACGAATCACAAACATTTCGATAATTCTTTGTATTTAGATAATTAGGTTAACTTATACATAACCTATAATTGTTAGTAAACATTTATATCAATAATGTTTATCTTATAATCTTTGCCAATCAAACATGAAAACCACTAAGAATCTTATTCCATAAGAGCTATAACAAGAATCTTATCATTCGTTCTAGAGACTTATTTTACGAGTTACGACTAACATCAAAAGTGATGACCACTGTCACAAATACATGTGGTTATCGCGACCTTATCTTAATACAAGATTTGTCATAATATTTCTTGCTTCCAATTTTGTTGTCGGTCGTGGTTTCATGATTTTTGCCCAAACAATCACCTTGATATGCACAAGATATATATAACAATGTATAGTTTGAACCAAATGGATGAGAAATACACAATATACTTTAACACAAGTGGTGGAAATTACCAATGTATCTGAGTTTTGAAACTGGTTAGTAAAATAACTTTTGAGTATATATGTTTCGGTTCAAGCGTAAACCAACATAAATTACATTATATTCATAATAGAAGTAATTATGATGCGTGGATCAATTCCATACATGTTGGGAGAGTCGGTGTAGCAAGTACGGAGATATGTTGAATAATAACATTGTTGCTTTTATACCAAAGAAAAAACTTATATGATTATATTAGTAGGTATAGGATCATGTGAGAATTTAACCCTTGCCCGTTTTTAATCTCAAGAACACCCATGAATGAATCGCGCTTGATACGGGATTTGGTGCATCTGACTCTAATGTGCAATTAACGGTTGATATCTACTTCTCATGCTTCTCACATTAACTCAACTTCTCACGTGAACAAAGAAATTGAGGTTATCGTTGAGAAGCGTGAGAAATGGTTATCAACCACTAGATGCGCATAGATTACGTTGGGATTTACTAGATTAATTCTCTTCTAAAGCGCAATTGGGGAGTTTATGAAAATCTAGTTACAAAAGATGATGATGTCTTTCTAGAGTCCTTGAACCCTAGATTTGGTCCAATGAACTGTAAGGTTACCTTGGCCATCAATTGCTACATTCTCACCTAAGAAACAATCATCCGATCACAAGATGCAAATGCAAGTCAAGTACTTTAATTTGCATTTGAAGGGTTGGAATTTCCCTAGATGCCAGTAATAGTTATATTACGGTCAACGGACACCTTCTCCGTTATAGAACTTAAAGAAAACTTAATATTTCTTATACCACATGGAAATGAAAATCAAAAAAGATAAATGTAACTAACACAAGACTCAACTTTGTTTAATACAAATGAGTGAAATGATAAGCATTCTAATAAATCAAAGATAAAAGAAGGTATTTTTAACAAAGTTAGGTGCACGATTGGGAATCGGTTTTTGTTATCCGCTGCGTTTGTTTTTGCTTCCGGTTCCCAACAGTGGTATCAGAGCCACTTCCTAAACCTGCAGATCAGGTTATTAAACTGATTAGGTTTAAAAAGTTTTGATTTTTATTTAACTGTTTTAAAAATTAAAATTTTGAAAACCTAACGAATTCGAGACGATCGGCGGTGGAATGGCGGCAGTTAGCCGACCGGACCACCAGGCCGATCGCCGGCCCTCGATCACCGCGACGGCTCACCACAGTTGGTGGTGGCCGCCGGCTGCCCTCGCGAAACAACCACCAGCCGCACCACCGTACGTGGTTGCGGCGTCGGCTACGGCGAGGAACCACCACCACACCACCGATTGTGGTGGTGGTGGTGTCGATTGAGGAGCAAAGCCGTCGATTGGCGACGGTGGTTTTCGCTGCTGTCGTCGATGGCGGTGGGGGCGAAAGCCACACCACAGCACGGTGGTGGTGGCGGCTGTTACCCACGATCGCCAGCCGCGCAAGTATCGCGTGGTGGCGTTGGCTCAATTGATCGCCAATCGGCGACGGTGGCCGCGGGCCGCTGTCGTCGTGATGGCGATGGTGGTGATGTTGTTTCGATTCGCCGGGGGGCGGCGGCGGTGGTGGCGGTTACTGCTGCCGCTGTCGTGCTCCCACCAACGGCGATTGTTTGATTCGACGGTGGTGACGGCGTTTTGCTGCTGCCATCGTCGATCATGACGATGGTGGTGTCGGGTTGTTAATCGCCGAAGTGGCGATGGTGGCCGATTGGTCGTCGTCGTCGCGACGATGGTGGTGTTTTGCTTGCTGCCCAACGACCACGGCGACGGCGGTGGTGCTAAGCTGCTGCTGTTGCCGGTGGTTTGACGGTGGCGGCGTGGTTGTTTGTTGTCGCCAGGAAGCGACGGTGGTGGTGGCATTAGCCGCGGCTGCTGTCGCGTTCCCGACCGGTGGTGACGGCGATGGTTGATTCCATCAATGTCGCCGCCGGTGATGGCGATGACGATCGTGACGGTGGCGGTGGTGGCTATTTTGCTGTCATCGTTGCCGGTGATTGTAAACCACCAGCTCGCGCCACGAGCAGCAATTTCGCGCCGCGAGCAGCGACTGGTAGTGACAGTTGTTGTTTCTTTTGTTCGCGATCAGTTCTGTTAGGTTGCGAAAGTTAAGGGTTTTAAACCAGATAGGTTTAAAAACCCTAGGGATCAAATTTACTTTATTAAATTAATTGTGTTTAATTAATTTAGTTAAAATAGAAACTAGTTAAGTTTTTATTTTTAATGTCGTAGTCAAACCCTTTGACCCGTGGTTATGCTTTAGTTTTGTATGTTTATTTTATTTGTTTGGTTACGGGAGGCCTGTGTGCTATTTACAACCCGCTTTTATTATGTAATATTTTTAAATAAAATAACCGAAGAATCAAGAACTGAAGACGGAGCACGGAGTCAACCATGGATCTTGGAGCCAGTGGGAGCGCCGAGAAGTTCATGCCCTGTGTGTTGTTGTCACTTAGGATTGAGACCGTCGTTTTGTGTTGACTCATAAAACGACAATAGTTTAAGGGTTCTTGACTATGACATGTTGTTTAATTACGTGGTTGTTTAAAATGCGTGGTTGGTTAATTACGTAGTTTTAATTAAATATAAACCGCTTAAAAATAAAACCCTTGCAACCCACTTTAGGGACACCTCCGGTGTAAGGTACGTAGGGCATTGTGAGTGATCACACTTCGAGCGCCCGCGTTCAAACCGAAATTGGAGGGGATAAAAACTCTGCGAATTATCTCCGGGTGGTACCAGCCAGAGTATGTCCAGGCCCCGGGTGGTGCGATCTGTTTTGGTAATTGTTTATTCACCGGGTGGTACCGGGCCAAAATGCACTAGAGGGACTAAATATGCACGGATTAAATATCCGATGCACGACGATCTAGAAGTCGTGTTTTCGTATTAAAATGCGATTGGTATAGTTTTTACCTACCATAAATCACATGAGTCGGCTTGACGTGAACACATGCTTGCCGACACATGTGAAATATGGATTCTAGTCTAATAAATTAATTTAAGGGTTATGATTTATTAGAAGTTTTATAATTATAAACTAAATCGGGATTTTATTCTTGTAGATGTCTAAATCTGTAGTCCCGTTTTATACCCATGAGGAATCGCTCCGCCTCATCAATTGCAGATGGAAGCTTACAGGACAAAATTTTCCAGTTTGGAAAATGCACCTTGACAATGTCTTGAGTGCACAGGGTAAGTTGTACATTTTGGAAAAAACCTGTTTCACGACCCAAGAGCAATTCTCCTAAAGAGGAATTTGCTCAGTACTTTAAATATTTGGCGGATGAATATGATGTCATGTCGATTCTGATTTTCTCTATATCACCTGAGCTTACGGGAGGTTTAAGAGATAAATCCTGTCATGAGGTCGTGAAAGACATAGAAAACCAGCTAGGTTTCTATAAGCATACAGGTAAGCTTCTGATCATGAAAGAGATACTTTCGTTGAAACTGAAGAAGAACCAATCAATTAAAGACCATCTCATAAATATAAGGAGGCTCTTTAAATGCTTGACACGTCTGGGATACAAAATGGCTCAAGAAGAGTTAATGCATCTCATGTGGTACTCACTCCCGAAGGAGATATGTGACACAGCTAGTGCCTACATGAAGGAACCAAGGAAAGACGTGGCAATGTTACATGAGGACATTTTGGCCAGTCTAGAGCCGAAACCAGCACCTACTGAACTCATGGACAGTGATTGGATTAATGAGTTGGGAGACCTGAGTTGCCCAGAATGCGGTAGCCAGGATATTTGCGAGCACTCGATGAATATCGACCACATAGAGATCGGTTTACCCGATGCTCCAAGTATCTTTATGATAGATTGCTTAATCACTTCTTTTGAATCATGGGTAATTGATACAGGCAGTGGTAACCACATTTGTAATCATTTACAAGGATTCACTAGAAGAGAGACTTTGAGGATAGACCGTTCGAACCTACGAGTTGGCGAATGCACTCCGCTGATAGCTGAAGCAGTAGGATCTTATAGTCTTAGTTTACCCTCGGGTCTAGTTTTGGAACTGGAAAATTGTTATTATGTTCCAAAGATGATTAAGAATGTTATGTCTTTTGATTTATTGGTAGACCAAGGTTTTTATTATAAATATGATTATAAAATGCTTTCAGTCTTTAAAAATAATATTTTCTATTTTAAAGCTACACCTGTGAATGGTCTATATACAGTAAATCTGCAAGATGATAATAAAGAAATTTATCAATAAAGTAAACGATCCAAAGACATTGAGGATCAAACTTACCTCTGGCATTGTCGTCTAGGTCACATAAACAAGAAACGCGTTGAACTACTCCTAAAAGGAGGTTTTCTTGGTACTTTTGATTTTAAACCTTTTGACAACTGTGAATCCTGTTTATCTGGCAAGATGACAAAGGAACCTTTCAACAAGGATAATGAAAGGGCCACTGACTTGTTAGAAATAGTTCACACAGATGTGTGTGGACCATTTAGTCATGAGGCAAGAGGAGGATACCGGTACTTCATCACATTTACTGACGATTTCAGTAGATATGGTTATGTCTACTTGATGAGACATAAATCTGAAAGCTTTGAGAAATTCAGAGAATATCAGAATGAAGTACAGAATCAACTTGACAGAAAGATCAAGTTTTTACGGTCAGATCGAGGAGGCGAATATCTTAGTCAAGAGTTTGGCAGTCATCTGATGGAATGTGGGATTGTATCACAACTCACACCTCCGTATACACCTCAGATGAATGGTGTATCAGAAAGGAGGAATCGTACATTGCTTGACATGGTACGATCGATGATGTGTCACTCTACACTACCAGTATCATTCTGGGGACATGCACTCAAAACAGCAGCACATATACTGAACAGAGCGCCAACAAAGTCGGTGGAAAAGACGCCATACGAATTGTGGAAGGGTAAGAAACCCAAAATGTCTTTTCTGAAAATTTAGGGTTGTGAGGTTTACGTCAAGCGACCTACCTCAGAAAAACTCAAACCCAAATCCGACAAGTGTTTCTTCGTAGGATATCCCAAGACCACCGTGGGATATTACTTCTACAACCCTGAAGAGAACAAAGTTTTTGTGGCTCGAAATGGAAAATTTCTGGAAGAAAAGTTTCTCAGTTCTGGGAACACCAGAGAGGATGTAGATCTACAGGTAGTAGACGAAGATAACACTGCACCGACTATTGAGCCAGAAATTCAACATGAAAATGTTGAACCTCAATCAAAGCCGATTGAGGAAGTGCAAACACAGGACCTTCGCAGATCCACTAGGGTAAGACAAGAACTAGATAGGTATCTTGGGTTTCTAGTCTCTCTGGTTGGTGGAGACTTAAATGAACCAACATCCTATGGAGAAGCTGTGTCAGGTAGTGAGTCTGAACAATGGCAAGAAGCCATGAAGGCCGAGATGCAGTCCATGTACGACAACCAAGTATGGGAGTTGACTGATTTACCCCAGCACTGTAGAGCTGTTGGACGTAAATGGGTTTTCAAGAAGAAAACTGACATGGACGGGAATGTGCACACTTTTAAGGCTAGACTGGTCGTAAAAGGATTCACGCAAACTCATGGTATTGACTATGATGAAACCTTTTCACTAGCAGCCATGTTAAAATCAATTAGGATTCTGATGGCCATTTCAGCGTATTTTAATTACGAGATCTGGCAAATGGACGTCAAGACAACCTTTCTGAACGGAAAGTTAATAGAAGACGTCTATATGGAACAACCAGAAGGATTTGAAGATCTTGAGAATCCTAATAAAGTGTGTAAACTGCTAAAATCCATTTATGGATTAAAGCAAGCATCTCGTAGCTGGAACTTACATTTTGATGAGCGAATCAAAGAGTTTGGTTTCGCGAAAAGTGAGTTCGAGCCATGTGTTTACACTAAGTTCAGTGGGAGCATAGTAACCTTCTTGGTCTTGTACGTAGACGATATTCCACTCATAGGAAACGATGTGCCAACTTTACAGAGTGTAAGAGTTGGTTAAGCAAATGTTTCCAGATGAAAGACCTTGGAGAAGCCGCTTATATATTTGGCATAAAGTTCTACAAAAATAGATCCAGCGGCTTATCGGACTCAGTCAAAGTACATACATTGACAAAATCCTAAAGAAATTCAGGATGGATGAATCCAAGAAAGGGTTTATCCCGATGCAGCATGGCATAGTGTTAAGTAAAACACAGTGTCCTGTTTCTAGTCAAGATCAGGACAAAATGAAATTAGTTCCATATGCTTCGGCAATTGAGTCTATCATGTATGCCATGTTATGTACTAGGCCCGATGTTGCTTACTCAGTAAGTGTTACGAGCAGATATCAACAGAATCCAGGAGAACCTCATTGGGTGGCTGTCAAGAACATTTTCAAGTACCTGAGAAGAACAAAGGAAATGTTCTTGGTCTTTGGAGGTTCTGAGGATGAAATTAGTGTCATCGGATATTCTGACGCTAGTTTCCAGACCGACAGAGATGATTTTAGATCACAGTTAGGGTACGTCTTTACCTTAAACGGAGGCGCGATCTCATGGAAGACCTCGAAGCAGGATACGATTGCAGATTCAACTACAGAAGAAGAGTACATTGCAGCATCTGATGTGGCAAAGGAAGTTGTCTGGCTGAGGAATTTTCTATCGGAACAAAGAGACGTTGCCAGTGTCTCTAGACCGATCGATATATTCTGTGACAACTCGAGAGTCGTGGCGCAAGCAAAGGAACCCAGAGAGCATCACAAGTCAAGACATGTGCTCAGAAAGTATCACCTCATCCGAGAGATTATTGGAAGAGGAGATGTAAGAATATGCAAGATTCCGACGGAAGACAATGTCGCAGATCCGCTGACAAAGCCGCTAGCAATGGTGAAGCATGAGGCTCATGCAAGTTCCATTGGAATGCAGTACCTGGACGCCAGTTGCTAGTTTTAGTTTATTATTGTTACAGTAGTTTAATTTTGAGACATTAGATCATGTAAAGTTTTATTTCACAGTGTGATTGAAATATTGGAGGTTTTAAATTCATGATTGTTTCAAAAGTTAAACTGTTTTTGCATATTTAATGTATCCATGATTTATGCAAAGTCTTGCGATAAAATCTAAATTTCCATAGCCACTTATTGAAATGGGAATTTCAATAGGGAGTTTAATGCTATTATAAATGCTTGATGATTTATTCTAAGTAAAGAATAAAAGCACAAGTGATGTGACCAAGTATTTATAGATACTCACCAGAGTGCTTGAGTATTGGAAGTGACCAGTTTCAAGTCTGCTTCATGGAGCCCCAGTCATAAGCATTGACTTGATGATAGGTTGTCCTTAGACCTGAGATATTTGGTTTGGGAACACGAGGACTACTGTACTCTTAGTGTGTTCTAATGCTGCACCGTAACAGGGCGGCCATACGGGACGTGATTAGATGCAGCGGAAGCCGTGGATCCAAATGCAGATAGTCAAGAAGGGACTTGCACCTCTGCAATAGAGAGATATTTCTAGGCCCCTTGACGATTAAGATTTGCAGAAAACGCGTGACCACGCTCGGATAGAATAATAGGTGTTATTTAGTAATATCCGTTACTGCAGGCAATCGAAATCAGAGTCAAGAAATACTTGAATTCGAGAATTGAATCCTCCACTCCATGTCTCAAATTCATTTTAGAAATACCGCGTGCAAAAGGAATGAACCTGTGTACAAATTCAAGCGTGAATTGTATCTCTGGATATAAGAGATCTTATAACCTGGTTAACCTAAGTGTCTGGCTAGGGACCTCCTTAGGCTAATGGTAACAGTACAGTTACATGTCTGGCACAAGTGGGAGTCTGTTAGGATTATGTGCAAGACAGTAACGGGGATTACCGTGTCCAATGTTATAAGACACTAGTAGGTCACACCACTGCACACCTAATTTGAGAATATTTGTGTGTGAGAAATAATTAATAATGGAGAGAAGAAAATAAATAATTAGTTAATTATTTATTAAATTAATTAATCAGTTAAATTAATTAATTAAGTAATTAATTAATTAAGGAGTTAATTAATTAAGGAGATAATTATAAAGGAATTATAATTGGATACAATCACTGCCTTATTTATCTTTATAAATAAAGGCTTAAGGTGATAAACCAGATGATTCGTTTCCCGAAAAATTACTCTCTCTCTCCTTGCCGCCGCCGGCCTCTCACACACACGGACGACCGGAGCCGTTTTTCCGATCAGTCACGGTGGTCTAGCAACCTGTCTCACGTAGTGTCAGTAGCAGTGTACCCCCTGCTCGCGTTTCAGAGAAAACTCGTAAAAGGTAAACATCGTTTGAAGCCCTTATTGTATCTATTAGGTTTAAGGTTGGGTCCGCGATTGGGAATCGGTTTTTGTTATCCGCTGCGTTTGTTTTTGCTTCCGGTTCCCAACACAGCCGAGAGCGCGACACGTGGCGGATGACTAGGTGCCACGTCAGGTCCACGGCGGATGAATAGGCGCGATTCATGGAAGGGCATTGAATTAAAGGGGGGACCACACTCAAAGCCGCCTTTATTGACTAGTCTCCGCCACGTGTCGCACTCTCGGCTGTTCTCATGTTCACAACCAAAAAGTGGTTCACATTTGAACTTTCCTCTATATATATATATATATATACACATAGAGAGAGAGGGGGGGGGATTCAAATGTGAACTCAATTTTAGTTGTGAACATAAGGAAAAATCTCAGCCACTCATCCGGTTAATAAAGGCGACTTTGACCGGGTCCCCTCCTTTAATAATCTCCACCCTTCCATTGCTTGGACCATGTCTCCCGAACAATCTCAGTACATATGGCGCAAGACGATTCCACATATCGAGGTCGGAATACGTCAATCCTTTGTGATCACGTCCACCGTAACCGAAGATGTGTGGCTGAGATTCGTTCTCACGTTCACAACCAAAATTGAGTTTACATTTGAACCTGACCCTATACATATATAATATATATATATATTTATAGAGAGAGCGAGAGCGAGAAAGGTTCATGCGAGAAACATACATTTTTAAGAAAACATGAGAATGAATCTCAGCCATTCATCCTGTTGGTCCCAATGAGGTGACCTTCAAGCAAGGATAGTGTTTGGGATTATAGAAGGGGGGGTTGAATATAATCCCACAAATTTTCACTTTTAAATTCTTGTTGTATTAACAATATGAATTTACAGATTGTTGCGGAAATAGAAAAGACAATAAGTCTAAACTAAACTATCTAAGCTTTCTTTCACTATGCACTTAAGTGAGATAAGAAGAAAAGAAAGAAGATAGAGGGAATAAGAAAGAAAGGATTAGGGTATTTTTAGGTTGAAGAAGAAGTATGGAGAACATCTCTTCAAGTCCTATTTATACCCAATGCATTAAATGCATGCAGACTCACTTTTGTGTACGTGTCACAATGTAAGTGGTCCTTTGTACTATTTACTATAAACAATTACTCTTAGCATGGTGTGCAAAAGAGGAAGTGTGTAAACAGTTGCCTTGAGGTCTGATAAATACGGAGGGAACAGTAAAGAGACTGTCCTTATGTACTTTTGTGTCAGTAAAGGCGGATAATCCTTTTGTGCATTAGACTAAGACATTACACTAATCCTTCAGGATCAGGATACTGATCAGTGACTAGAGTCCTGAAACTGATGTTGTTCAGGGTCACTTGTATCCTGATGAATCTTCAGGATGTCATACGATATTGAGCAGCCTGCTATCACTGAGTTCCGTCTTCAGATCACGAGCATGCTGTTCATGTCATCAGCTAATTCTTCGACGTCGCTGATGGTTCTTTGAGTATGATCTTGATGTCTTCAGGAGGTCTTTACTTCAGTGGACAGGATCAGTAGACTGCAGAACAGACTCGTTCGTCTCCTGATCCTGATCCTGATTACTATAAAAATAAGTTACAGCATAAGTAACATGGAATAACACTGAACAGACTCAGTGATAATTCCTCAAGCTATAACAGAAGTAAAACCTATTCACTAAGTAAAGATTCAGGATCATTATCATTTCATCAGGTCTTAGGAGAGCTGGATCAACAATCTCCCCCTAAATGATAATGATAAGACAATGGAGAACTTGTCTAAGTCTAGAAAGAAAAAGAATTTCTAAGTCTAGATAAAACAGTAGGAAATAGAACTCATAAAGGTACATGTCCCATTTACTGTTTTGAGGGATCTTTTTCAGTACTATGATGGAGTAAAGTACAATGCACTGAATTGCATTTTCATTAATCTCAATAAGATTACAAGAGTAAAGAAAATACAAGAGTACATAAATGAAGTACTGAAAGAAAAATTACAAAAATTCTAACTGTCAGAGTCTTCGCTAACTACTTCAGTCTTGACTTGAATTGGAACAGGAGTATCACTGAAGGCGATTCTATGATCGAGTATAGCTCTGATAGTGCGAATGATTTCTTTATTATCTTGGTTTTTCTTGTCTTTCTGAGCAGTGAAGAGAACTGAAACCAAGTGTTCATATGGTGCTTCGTGTAGCTCGCTGAAACGCTGAAAGCGTAGGATCTTGGAGTTGTCGCTTACACAAATACCATGAACAGGTTCTCTGATGACTTGTCCTTCAGAGATAGAGACTCCTGGAGGGAGTGAAAGATCAAGCATCGAGAGGTCCAGTGGCTTGACAACCATCATGGGCATGCAAGGAGTTGGTCTCCTTGTTGAAGCACCGGCTGATCTTCGAACAGGAGGCTGAGGCAGTGCTGAAGAAGGTTGGAGAAGGTCATCAGGAATTTCGGTTGTTCTTCTGATGCGTGCAATAAGTCCGTTTATGACTTCTTCTACTTCAGCCCTGTAATTTCTATTGGCTTTAGGAAGTAGGCTTCTGATCTCATTCCACTCTGACAAGTTGTATCTTTCCAACTTGTCAAGAGTGTGTTGCACATCCTTGACTCCTGAGCGTTTGACGGTGATCCATGTTTTTGCTCTTTTGTCGCGTGTTCGGCTGAGATGGATTCCAGAGATAGCAGCACCATGTTTTCTGAGGTGTAGGCGGTCTCGGCACCAGTCAAGCTCTGAGTTCACTTCTTCAGTCTATTCCTCAGCGTTTCTGTTGAAGACCTTCAGCGCGGCCTTCTGTGCTAGAACAGGATCAGCACTTATTTCGGCATCTTCATCAACAAAATCCGATGCAAGCCTTCGAGCGGCTTGAGCAGAGAGGAAAGCTTCCTTCTGCCTTTTATTATGCTCCTCCTGAGCCTGTACAGCATTATTGTATTCCTCCTGTGATAGATAGGCGAACTCGGAGTCCCAAGAGGTACGAAGAGGAATTTTTACTCTTGTACTCTCGAGTCGCTCTATCACGGCGTCTAAACGTCCATCCCTGTTGATAGTAGCAGAATTGTCAGGGTAATTCTCACCTTCAGATCTAGGAGAATTAGAGGGAGGAGATCTGGGAGAAGAAGCAGGGGTAGAGAAATCATCAGAGATGAATTCATCATCTGATGATAGGCAAATGGTTTCAGGAGGGGCTCTGATTTCAGGGGTTCTAGAAGAGGATGCTTCAGGGTTAAAGCGGGTTGGTTTAGAAGGAATGGATTCAGGGTTTAGAGGGGTTACCCTGAAAGTCATTTTGCTTAGTTCGGCTCGTGTCTGTTCTGATGGACTATTCTCCATGAGGCGAACAATCACACCAGTGACAGAACCGAAGTTTACATCATAACATTCAGAGTCGTCTTGGGTTTCAGGTTCAGTGGTTGGTGAAGGTGTAGGTTGAGGTGTTGGTTCAGGGGTAGTTTGTTTAGGTGGTTGGTATATAACCAATTGTAAGTTGTTTGTGGTTGAGTCTTCAGAGGAGGTGTCGAGGGTGATGGTTTCGGGGGTAGGCTTAGATTTAAGGAGAGTGGAGATGGGTTGATTATCAGAAGATGAGGGAGAGGATGGTAGGAGTAACGTACCAGGTGCACCGGGGTTCTCCCCCTGAGAGTGTGCAGGCCCTGGAGTGGGCGTTGAAGTAGGAACCTTCTCGACGAAGAAGGTGTCGTCGTCTTCATCATCATCATCATCTTCATCATCATCATCCTCGTTCGTTCCCCCCTGTTCATTGGTTCTCCAGTTGGTGGAGGGGGAATAAACGGAATGGTCTCTCTGGGTTGTCTCTCCCCCTCAACAGGTGCCTGTTGTAAGGCGGCTGTTGAAACACTTCGTTGGAGGAGAGAGGCCATGTTGGCGTTGAGCTTCCTGGTGATGAAGGAAGATGATAGCAGGGACTGTAGAAGTTCCCTATCAGCCGTAGTGAACGACGGCGGTGGAGGAGGAGCAGTGGTGAGTGTGTTGACTGCAGTGGCGAGCTCAGCCACTTTCTCCTGTAGGGCTCGTAGGCCAGTCTCCTGTGTATCCAGCCTCTGCACCACAAGTTGTTGGAAGTTAGTGGTAGAGGTGGAGTTGTTGTTGACCGCTGTGGAGAGAGCGGGCAGCGCCGTGGCCTTCAGGTCGTCAACAGACGCCTGAAGGGAGGAAGAGGAGGTAGCCACCTGAGAGACCTTGTCATGGATCGCATCCAGACAGGGTATGGTGATGGTGACACGGTAGGAGCAGGGGCGGCGGCGGCGGCAGCAGCAGTAGCAGAGGCTGCGGCGGCAGTGGCAGCGGCCTTGGCAGAGGCAAGCTCAAGCTCCATGGCCTGAAGCTGGGCCTTGTGAGCTTCTTCTTGTAGTTGTAGTGCTGAGCGAGCATCCTGCAACTGTCGTTCAGCGGACTGACGACGGAGCTCAGCTGCGTTCAGCTGACGGTCGACGTCCGTGAAGATGAAGTCATTGAAGGGGTCATCCTGGTGTAGTTGAGGATGCCCTTCAGTAGCTGCTCCTAAAGAACCTGTAAAAAGAGTAGCTAAGTGAGCACTAGAAGACTCAATAGCTTTCATAGAAGAAGAAACGACAATAATTTGCTTAAAAGTATTACCTGAGGCTAGGAGGGTATCAGAACGATTACCCTCCACATTCTCTGAGTGTTCGAGATGAACGACCTCAGGTTCTTGTGTTACAGGAGCAGTAGCAGGAGTATCTGCAGGTGAAGAAGTTTTAGATAAAGGAGATGGTTTATTAAAAAGTTGAGGCAGGGTAATATAATATTTCTTACCAGCTGGTGCCTTCTTTTTCTTTTGCGCCTTGGATTTGGCGCGTTTGGGCTGAGGTGGAGGAGAGGAGCCAGAGGGAGGAGGGCGCTTCAGAGGCGCCGAAGAAGTTGTTGCAGCTGGGGAAGTCAGTATAGGGTTAGCTACTAACATAGCATGCATAGAAAGAGAAGAAGATGGTTTGGATGAGAAAAGAGAGGACATACCTTGAGCAGGAGCAGAGATGGGTTGCTCTTCTGCGTCTGGTTGTGGTTCAGGGACAACCAGGACAGCAGACAGAGGGACATCGTCAGATTTGGAAGACAACTGATCCAGAAACTTCACGCCTAAGGCGTAGTTGTTGAAGTTTCCCTCTGTTGGGTAGTTGGTACCCATGTGCAGTACCAGGACTGCAGAGAAGAACCTGGTGTAGGGGACGTTGACCACCCTGGTTCTGTTCTTGATCTTCTTGATCATGTCGTCCCAGATGCATCGGACATAGTCAAACTTGCGATTCTTGATCGCAGAGTAGACCATGTTCTGGATGACCGTGGGGAATTGCTCCGTGCTCCCCGTCTTTCCTGTCAGACAGAGACCAAACGTGTTCCATATGTAATAGAACGTAGCGTTTAGCCCCGTCTTGTGGACAGTGGCAGCAGTCTTCACCAGAGGGTGGCCTTCTCTCACAGGCCATTTGTAGCCAATGGCATCCAGGAGCTCGATGACGTCGTCAGAGGAAGGAGAAGGAGGAAATTTCTCCTTCTTGGGGAAGTTGAGCACGTTCCTCAGGGTCCCGATGCCGAACGAAATGATGTCGTCCTTGATCTGGAACTTAATCACTTCGTGCATCTTGCCCTTCGAGTTCCTTTCTTGGGCCGTGGTAGCAGTGGACCACAATTGCAGGAGTAGAGGTTTGTTGGGCGCAGGATTGAGAGTGAAAGCCGTCTTCAGGGGACAGGAGAGGAGAAAGTCCCTGGCAGGCTTCAGAAACGCCTTGTTTGCTGGTAGGTCGAATTGCCCAATTAGATTGTTGGGTTTGAACTGCAAATCGTGTTGGGGGATGACTATTGGAAGATTTCCAGTAGCAGTCATCAAGGTTGTTGCCTCAGAGGAGAGCTGGGCGTCCAACGATGTAGAAGTAGTAGCAGCCATTCTGTTAAAACACAAAAACAACATATGTGGATGATTAAAGATCCAAAATATGCAATTTTCTTCACTTTTCAATGAACACAGAATATGTTCATAAAAGTGGTGAAATCCTTTATACTTGGAATGGATTAGATACCAAAATACACAAAAGGAATGTGTTTTGGTATTAAAAAGAACTTCTATTTTGATGAATAGATATCAAAATAGGAGTTTATGATTGTTCTTAAAAGAAATAAGAAAAACCATATAAACTGTTTTAACAAAAATCTTAGAAGATTTTGGGAAAACTAAGATCAAACGAAGTGATCTTAGGGTTTTTGGAAAAACGTTTAACAAAATAAGTTGTTTAGATGAAGAATACCAACTTAAAATGTGGAAAGAACAAGAGTAAAGAAACACTTACGATGATCTTGTTAAGAAAAGTGGTGAGTGTGTTCTTGGTGTTCTTGAGAGAAAACAATTCTTGCTTTTTCTTGCTTGAGTTCTTAGAGAGAATTATGTGAGCATAAAGAGTGTAATGGATTACGAGTGAGGTTTTTATACCTCGCGGTAGGAGAGAGAAAATGGATGAGAGAGAAAAGGGCGGCTAAATTCAAACGTAATGATGAAAAAGGAAGTTCTACGCGCGTTCACGCGCCTGACACACGTCGTGGGGAACAGGAAACGTCCCATTACGTGTCAGTGCAGATGAAAAGTTTGCTTTATTTGAAAAGATAAAAACCACCTTTTCAGGGGATAATTCCATTTTGATGAAAGATTTGTTTTCTTGGAATTGGAGTACTTATCAGATAAGTACTGTTTTGGGAAAATCCTCTTATCACATTTAATGCGATAAGGTTTCAGGAGCAGAGGTACTTACCTGAGAATCATCAGTATTCGGATGTTGAACAAAGATTTTGTAAGTACTGAATAGAGTCATCCTCTGATGAGAGTTTGTTCAGGAGTTGTTAAGTAAAGAGTCCTGAGAATAGTTATTCTATAGGATTTAACAACTGTTTGTCTTGATAAACTTCAATCATCAGGATTTAACATCCCAAGTTCACTGATGAGCATATTAAAACGCGTCACATCCAGTGGTTTGGTAAAGAGGTCAGCAAGCTGATATTCAGTAGGGACAAAATGGAGTTCAATATCACCATTCATCACATGATCCCTGATGAAGTGATATCTCACTTCAATATGTTTTGTCTTGGAGTGTAAGACAGGATTGTTGGCGATGGCTATCGCTGAAGTGTTGTCACAATAGATAGGAATTTTAGAAAGTTGTATGTCATAGTCCTGAAGTTGATTTCTCAGCCACAGGACTTGAGCACAACAGATTCCTGCTGCAACATATTCAGCCTCAGCAGTTGATGTGGACACAGAGTTCTGTTTCTTGCTAGTCCAACTCACCAACTTGCCACCTAGCAGGTGACACCCACCAGTGGTGCTTTTCCTGTCAATCTTACATCCTGCAAAGTCACTATCAGAATATGCAGTTAGATCGAACCCTGAGTCCTTGGAGTACCAAAGACCCAGATTAGGAGTTCCCTTCAGATATCTGAAGATCCGCTTTACAGCGGTCAGATGGGATTCTTTGGGTTCAGCCTGATAACGAGCACATAAACATGTAGAATACATGATATCAGGGCGACTAGCTGTGAGATACAGCAGAGAGCCGATCATTCCTCTGTAAAGGGTCACATCAACAGGTTTCCCTTTGGAATCCTTGTCAAGTGATAGAGGAGGAGCCATTGGAGTCTTCATCGGTGTACAGGATGTGAGATCAAATTTCTTCAGCATCTCATGTACATATTTACCTTGATTGATAAAGATTCCCTTTTCAGATTGCTTGATCTGAAGTCCTAAAAAGAATGTTAGTTCACCCATCATAGACATTTTATATTCAGATTTCATGAGCAACTCAAACTTTTCGCAGAGTTTGGGATTTGTGGATCCAAAGATAATGTCATCGACATATATCTGGACAAGAAGGATATGCTTAGGATATTTCTTTAGAAATAAAGTGCTATCGATCTTACCACGAACAAAACCTTTAGAGAGAAGAAAGGTTGAGAGGGTATCATACCAGGCACGAGGAGCCTGTTTTAACCCATAGAGAGCCTTGTTTAACTTGTAGACGTGATCAGGGAACTTAGGATCTACAAAGCCAGGAGGCTGAGCCACATAGACTTCTTCATTAAGTTTTCCATTCAGAAAGGCATTTTTGATGTCCATCTGATAAACCTTGAAGTTCATATGTGCTGCGAAGGCTAGGAAAAGTCGAATTGCTTCGAGCCTAGCCACAGGAGCAAAGGTTTCATCGTAATCAATGCCCTCTTCCTGCCTGTATCCCTGAGCCACAAGGCGAGCCTTGTTTCGAATAATCGTACCAATCTCATCAAGTTTATTTCGAAAAATCCACTTGGAACCAATGATAGTACGTTTTCGAGGCCTAGGGACGAGAAGCCAGACATTGTTTCTGATGAACTCTGCTAGCTCTTCCTGCATGGCTGAGACCCAGGCAGGATCACGCAAAGCATCATCTATTTCTTTAGGTTCATTTTCAGAGATGAAATTAACGTAAAGACAGATGTTACCAGATTGGCGTCGAGTTTTAATGCCAGAGGAGGGATTACCAAGAACTTGATCAATAGGATGATCCTTGGTCCATCGAAGAGCAGGTGGCTGATACACCGGTTCTGAAGTGGAAGCTTCATTTACTGATGGATCAGGGAGAAGATTAGTAGAAGTAGGCTCACTAACAGTGGTTTGAGAAAAGTCTTCACTGTTAGTGGGTTGATCAGGTTCAGATGGTGTGATTTGGGTAATTGGAGTGGCATTTATCAGAGGTGGAATGTGTATATCAGTGGGTGGTATTGGAGGATCTTCTTCAAAACCATCAGGAAGGTTTTGAGGAGTTGGATCAACAATGGGAGGTTCAGGGATCTGAAAGAAAGAGTCAGCCCACTGATTTATTTCAGAGTTTTCATGAGGGTGAGGAAAGGTAGGACCCGATTCATCAAACTTGACATGAATCGTTTCCTCTATGGCTTGTCTTCGTTTGTTGAGCACGCGGTAGGTTTTAGAGATAGAGGAGTATCCAAGGAAGATTCCATCATCAGACTTGGAATCGAACTTTCCAAGGTTATCTTTGTTGTTCAGGATGTAGCAGACACAACCAAAGATATGGAGATGTTCGATAGAGGGTTTCCTGTTACGAAAGAGTTCGTAAGGAGTTCTTCTGAAGCGCTTTACTATCAGGGATCTGTTCTGAGTATAGCAAGCTGTGTTAACAGCTTCAGCCCAGAATTGAGTGGCAAGGTTGGCTTCACTCAACATTGATCGTGCAGCTTCAATCAGGGTTCTGTTTCGTCTTTCAGCAACGCCATTTTGCTGAGGAGTTCTTACAGATGAGAAGTTCTGAGAAATACCTTTCTGATCGAAGAAAGTTTCCAGGGTACTGTTTTTGAATTCAGTTCCGTGGTCACTCCTGATGGATCGAACAGTAAGGTTGTTGAGTCTTTCCATCTTCCTGACGAACAGAATGATTTCTTCAGGAGCATCACTCTTGGATCGAAGAAAGAACACCCAAGTATATCTGGAATATTCATCAACGATTACCAGAGTATATTTCTTTCCAGCAATGGATTGGACGTTGACTGGTCCAAAGAGATCCATGTGGAGAAGTTGTAGAGGAGAGCTGATAGAGGAAATCTGCTTGGACTTGAAGCTAGCCCTGGTTCCTTTCTCACATGCTGAACAAAGAGATACATTTGTATAGCGAAAGTCAGGAAGACCAATGACAAGATTGTTGATGCAGAGTTGATTCAGCGTCTTGAAGTTGAGATGAGAAAGACGCTTGTGCCAAAGCCAATTTGTATCAGAGGAAGCACGAGATACAAAGCAGAAGTTGTCAGTGGAAGTATTCATGTTGATGATGTAGATATCAGCATGTCTCACTCCAGTGAGAATAACTTCCTTTCTTCTGTTTTTGACTTTGCACTTCTTCTTTGAGAATGAGACTTTGTGATTTTTATCACACAGTTGACTGATGCTCAGAAGATTATGCATCAGGCCTTCAACATAAGCAACTCTTTTGAACGTAGTTACTCCGTTGGTTAGTGTGCCATACCCTCGGGTTTGGCCTTTACCGTTTCCACCAAAGGTCACAGCAGGACCTCTTTCTTCACGGTAGTTAGAGAGGACAGATTTAGAACCAGTCATATGTCGAGAGCATCCACTGTCCAGATACCAGATGCCCTTATCCTGTAAAATTTAGAGTTTAAGTTTTTCTTGGTACCCATAGAACTATGGATCCAGAAGTATCAGTAGGACTGGTGGAGTCAGTGGCAGCCTTAACTGATTTATCAGTTCTTGAGGCTGGAGTCTTGACTGAAGAGACAGTCTTGACAACCTTCTTTCCTTTGACTGAATTATCAGTCTTGGGATTTTTCTTTACCTTAGCTGATTTTTCAGCTTTGGTAGCATCAGGACACTTACTCGCAATATGGTCATTTAATCCACAGTGATAACATTTGCGATATTGAAAGCGTTTAGTGTGGTCCAGGAAGTCTTTAAACTTCAAGTGAGCAGGACCAGCACCAAGTATGCCTTTAGCATTGGACAGAGGAGGAATTGGTTTCTTCTCCTGAGTCTTTTGCTTCAGGTCAATCTTCAGTCTAGGAACAGGATTTTGGGAAAAAGATTTTGATCCTGAGACTGAAGGACCACCACCCAGAACTTTGTTCTTGGGTTTAGGACACTTGGTCTTTGAAGGTGTTACAGTTTTGGATTTTTCCTTGACTGCGTTCTTTTTGCTCTTAGGAGCACCTTCAGAGTGTGTGTTAGAAGAAGAAGGGATGTTTTCAGGAGCATTAGGATCAGGGATCGAAGAAACAAATTTTCCAAATTTGAGCATGGAACAGTCAGATTTAGTTCCTCCACGAGTGTATCCAAGACCCCTTTTGTTTTTAACATTTCTTCCTGAGGCTAATATTTCATCAACCTTTTCAGAGGCGTCACTCCATCCTTTGATGGTGACTTTTTCAGCATTTAATTCAGCCAGAGCTCTTTCTTTGGCAGCAAGAGCAGTTTCTCTTTCAATACAAAGAGTTTTGTTAACAGTGACCTGGTCTCTATAGTTTTCTTCCAGAATAGTAAGTTGTTTTATCTTTTCTTGGCATTCTCTGAGTTGATCACGAAGATCAATGTTCATTTTCTCAGCAGAGGTTTTACCATTCAGGGCTTTGTATAGATCAAGAGTAACCAGGTCCAGCTGAGTTAAGCTTTCAAGAGGGACAAGAGGAATAGGTACCTGGCTGGAAGAATCAGTCGCAGAGGTGGAAGCTTCAGGAGTTGTGGAGGAAGAAGCTTCAGGAGCCTGAGTAGGAATTTCTTCAGGGACCTCTTCTATCTTAGCCATGAGAGCTAAGGTAGGTTCCTCAATAATGGCCATCAGTGCCACTTGAGTATCTTCCTCATCAGATGAGTCATCAGAGGAGACATCATCCCAATCGCAGTCTTCTGCGATAAGACCTTTACCCTTGCGCTGAATTTTCATCTTTTTGTACTTTTCTTTCAGGCGCTGGTATTTGGGGTTCTTAGAAGAAGATTTGGCAGAGGAGGGAGCAAACTGATTTTTTCGGTACCTGCAATCATTAGCAAAGTGTCCTTTGCCCTGACAGTTGTAGCAGATAGCAGTAGCCTTATCAACAGGGTCTGGTTTAGGCTTGTCAGTAATAGTAAGATGTTTCTTTTTGTGGAAGTTTCCCTTTTTGGCAAACTTCTTAAAGGATCTAGTTAATAAAGCAAGAGATTCATTGAATTCAGGATCTTCTGACATGTCAGAGTCAGAGGGTTCTAATTCAGTAATAGTTACTGAAGAAGGAGTAGCAACAGTGGGAACTGAATCAGAAACCAATGCAACAGAGTTGCTTTTGGTATCTTTAGAATCTCTTATGAGATTCTTTTTCAGTTTCTTCTGTTGTTCACGGTTAAGAAGAATACCGTACAACTCACTTAGTGTGAGTGTCTTTATGTCCTTTGACATAGTTAAGCAGGAGGTGTATATTTCCCAATGTTCAGGAAGAGCTTCCATGAACTTGGTAACCACCTCATAGTTAGAGTAGGTAGTACCGATAGTCTTCAGATCAATCAGAAGACAGTTGAATCTCTGATGTAGCTGGGAGAGAGTTTCATCCTTCTGATGAATAAAGCTTTCATACTGACGAACCAAGAAAATCTTTCTTGATTCCATGAGAACAACAGTACCTTCATATTGAACACAGAGAGTGTCCCATATTTCTTTAGCAGATCGAAGGTGGCAGACAGAATGGAATACATCGTCAGGGAGTGACATGGCAATGAGAGACCTAGCCTTAGTGTCAATATTGACCAGGCATCTGTCTTCGTCATTCCAGTCAGTCACAGGCTTTACCAGTTCCCTTTCAGGTATAGCTGGTTGGTCACCTGCAGCAGGAATGGGGTGGACGGTTTGTGTAGGCACATGTGGTCCATTTTCCAGAAAGTATGGAATCTGAGGATCAGAACCAGAAAGGAAAAGTTCCATCCTGGTTTTCCAAAGAGAGAAGTTGTCTTTGTTAAACCTAGGAGGCTTTCCAGCAGAGCCGGTATCAAAGTAGTTATCCTTAGCTTGAAGAGCCATGGATTTAGGAGAGAGGATCACAAGATTTTTCTAAGAGAAGAAAATGAGAGCTTGTATCTGCTCTGATACCACTTGTTGGTCCCAATGAGGTGACCTTCAAGCAAGGATAGTGTTTGGGATTATAGAAGGGGGGGTTGAATATAATCCCACAAATTTTCACTTTTAAATTCTTGTTGTATTAACAATATGAATTTACAGATTGTTGCGGAAATAGAAAAGACAATAAGTCTAAACTAAACAATCTAAGCTTTCTTTCACTATGCACTTAAGTGAGAATAAGAAGAAAAGAAAGAAGATAGAGGGAATAAGAAAGAAAGGATTAGGGTATTTTTAGGTTGAAGAAGAAGTATGGAGAACATCTCTTCAAGTCCTATTTATACCCAATGCATTAAATGCATGCAGACTCACTTTTGTGTACGTGCCACAATGTAAGTGGTCCTTTGTACTATTTACTATAAACAATTACTCTTAGCATGGTGTGCAAAAGAGGAAGTGTGTAAACAGTTGCCTTGAGGTCTGATAAGTACGGATGGAACAGTAAAGAGATTGTCCTTATGTACTTTTGTGTCAGTAAAGGCGGATAATCCTTTTGTGCATTAGAGTAAGACATTACACTAATCCTTCAGGATCAGGATACTAATCAGTGACTAGAGTCCTGAAATTGATGTTGTTCAGGGTCACTTGTATCCTGATGAATCTTCAGGATGTCATACGATATTGAGCAGCCTGCTATCACTGAGTTCCGTCTTCAGATCACGAGCATGCTGTTCCTGTCATCAGCTAATTCTTCGACGTCGCTGATGGTTCTTTGAGTATGATCTTGATGTCTTCAGGAGGTCTTTACTTCAGTGGACAGGATCAGTAGACTGCAGAACAGACTCGTTCGTCTCCTGATCCTGATCCTGATTACTATAAAAATAAGTTACAGCATAAGTAACATGGAATAACACTGAACAGACTCAGTGATAATTCCTCAAGCTATAACAGAAGTAAAACCTATTCACTAAGTAAAGATTCAGGATCATTATCATTTCATCAGGTCTTAGGAGAGCTGGATCAACACATCCGGTCAATAAAGACGGCTTTGACTGGGTCCCTCTTTTAATAATCTCCACCCTCCCATGAATCGACTCAATCCTCTATGATCGCGTCCACTGTAACCGAAGATGTGTGGTTGAGATTCGTTCTCACGTTTTCTTAAATTGACATGCTTCTCGTATGAACTCACCTCTCTCTCTCTCTCTCTCTCTCTCTATATATATATATATATATATATATAAGAGAAAAAACCAAGCTCAGGCTTGAGAGCTCGAGCCAAAGCCCGCCCCCAACACCCGCAGACCGCGGTTGTCCGCCCTCAACACTCGAAGCCCGTTTCCGGTCCCGAGCTTGTGATACGCTCGGCCTTACAAGATGGTGCATTAAGCCATGTGTGAGAATTAGACGGTCTATGGATACAACATGTAACGAGAATGTAACACATCGATGAAGCAATGGATCCCCTTTTATTAAATAGTTATTAAAATCATCGTATATAATTTATGAATTTGTTTATGAATTATTCTGATTTTCTGAATACGATCTTCATTCTTTAGTAACGTCATTGATTCACTAATAACTTTTCATGATACTTAACCTGGTATTAATTTTATTGTAATGCTAATTTTAGGGTTCATAAGATGATACGATTTCATGGAATCACGTTGATCTATTACATGGAATTTATCATTATCATGATGAAGGTACATTCAAGCTAACAATTTGTCAAGTTAAATCATCTTTTATGCTTTATCACGTTGATATGTATATTATAACTTGTTTGGTTTGATTTAGTTTCATAGAAAAACATGTCATTTAGGAGTGAGATAGATTCAACAAAGAGGGTGTTTGGAAGTGTCTTTCAAAAGTGCTTATTGATTTATTGTTCTTTTAAATTTAAAAGCCAATAAGTTAAAAATAGTGTCTTGAAAATTAAAAAACACTTTTCATAATAACTTTTTGATACAAAGGGAAAAAGAAAAATGACAACTTGGTTAATTCTTCCTTTGATTAATGTGAATTGAACACATAAAAGACAAAATTTCAAAAATATTTACACAAATGTTCATGTGTTATACAAATGCATAAGATGGAGGAAAGAAACAAAAGAAGCCCAAATAATTTCACACAAAGATACATGTGGTGTACCCTTAACTTTGTTATTAACTGTCTACATTTCTGATGAACAATGGAAACAATATAAACCAATTAGTCTCCATAAGGCCGTCCTTTATACGATAGCCGATGGGCTCGGCTTCACGTCAGAACAAAAATAAAATACTTGTTACAACCTAAAAAATGACATATCAATGGTTGCACTATGGCAATTATTAATTAAGAAACTATAATGAAGTAATTAAGTAAAGGAACACTTAAAACCCTCACCATTCATATCAACTACTACACTTTGGGCATCCTGTTTCAAAAAGAATCAAGGAACATTCAGTCAAAGTTCTTGGTCACATTCATCTATTAAGCAACTACATTTTATCAGTGGAAAAAACAAACAAACTTGGCAATCCTGTGTTTATCATTGGAAGAACATAACAAACATTACCAAAATAAAACCAACTATAGCTTTAACAGACGACGTCCTATAGCTATACTAGGCATCATTTGCTTCACATAATATTTAGTAAAAAGATGGTAACAAGAAGAAAAAACAAGCATAAATACCAAGATATATAGAATTGGATGTAATCCTTAAACAAGTGCACTTAAGGGGCGGTCGTATACTAAACACTTACCCGGTTACCCACTGAGATTTAGGCAAACGGCCCCCAACTCTTATAGACAACCAACCCATCAAAGAGACCCCACAAAATCAATTTCAAAACTTGAAAATCACAATATGGAAAGGAGATACTTTAAAGGAAAACAATCAAGAACAAACACGACATTGTGATATGTATTTGTGTTACTTATCTTATGATGGAAACTGTACAAAAAGTCCAGTAAGCCCTCTCCATTGATGATATGATCCTAGACTCTTAATCTCTTTTCTAGCTCATCCATTCCAGAACTGCATAAACCACCAACATGTTTCAACTATTAGACAATCATTATATGCTTTATTTCCAGTTGCGAACTAATGAAAGAGACGATACTGTTTCTAAGAATGAATGTGATGGCGATGATCCTGATTAAGTCGAACTGATCCGACCCGCGACCCGAGCTGTTTTGGACCCAGCTGATTCAGCTAGGAGATATCTAGTTATTTTTTTATTTCAATCATTATCTTTGTTTAAAAGATTTTTTTGGATGTGGGTTTATCTCTAGGAAGTTTGTTAGCTATTATCTAGGCTTTTCTTTTGGTTTATATTTTGTTTGCTGGCTTTGGGATTAGGGAGTTTTTTTTTTGGCTTTTATTCTTGAATACATAAGTACGTTCCTGGGAATTTTGCTTGAGTTTTTGTTTGCCTCTGATTTGCATAAGAAACTGCATCAGTTGGTATCAGAGCTCAGCGATTTACCAATGGCGCACAATGTAAGAGGATTTCGACAACCACCCCGTAGAGACGCCGACAGAGGCAATGAGGATGGCTGGAGGGATCCCCGTGACATCGCCGAGATTGCGAGGCTGCAACAGCGGTCCGGGACCTGGAGTTGCAACGGGAAGAACGAAGAGAAGAGACCGAAACAGACACCGACGTCTGGGGCGACGGTGATGGCTTGGTTTAAAAAATCGCGCATCAGGCGCGCCTGATGCGTGATGCGACCAATGCGCTGGAGAAAACGCATCAGAGGCTGTAATGCGGTGGATGTTCTTGATGCGTGGCTGATGCGACGATCAATGCGGGATGCGGTCAAGGCGTGATGCGGTCGCATCAGGTTGTGATGCGTTTTTTTTCTTTTTTGGGCTTCTTCCCTATTGTTTTTGGGCTTTTCTTTATTTTTTTGCTTTGGGCCTTTATTGACCTGGTAAAAGAGTCTTTTTTTAATTGAAAATCAAACGTCATTCAAAATCAAACGACGCTGGAGACTGGAGAGACTGGAGAGACGTGCTGGCCAAGGTAAGTTCGACTTCTCACTTTGATTCTCACATGCTCGATTTCTCTCATCTAGGTTCGATTTCACACATCTATCAGCAACTACGTTGATTTTTCTTTCAATTTCTCACTTAAATCAACCCACTACTTCGATTTCTCCTTCTCTTTGTTTGAAAATTTCCATCAGTCACTTAAATCACTTTGTTTAAGCTTTTATTTGTTACTGATTTTAGTAAGTTGTTTTTAGAATGGAACCAAATCAGCAACAAACTCCCAATGCTGCCGGAATGGGTTCCAATACAAACCCACCTAGGGCCTCTAGCAAATCAACTGATCCGGCTAGGAAATATTCTACGCCAGACCCGGGGAATAGAAATAATTTCGTATGTCATTTCTGTGGTAAATTATGCACGGGTGGTGTGTATCGAGTAAAATGGCATTTCATTGGTGGTTTGTCGGATGTCAAGGAATGCCCAAATTGTCCAGATCATGTGAGGGAAGAGCATAGTTGTCAGTAACGAATACCGCAAAATAACGATGGCTTACAGATATGTTACATAACGAATACCGATAAATATCGACAGTTATTTATAAAATAACGATATTTTCTAAAATATAAATTATATATTTATATATTAATATATTACCTTAAAAGTCTGAAAAATCATATATATTATAGAACAAAAAGGGTAGATTTAAAAATGTTAATAAAATAAGGGTAGATTTTGAAATTTTTAAGTAAAATAAAGGTAACATTTTAAAAGATAAAAAAGAAACCCTAATAATAAAGTCACTCCAGCCGCCGCTGCATTTCTCTCTTCTCTCTTCTCTCTCTCTCCATCTCGATCTAGAAGACAAGCAACCGTCTTTCTCTCTTCTCTCTCTCCATCTCGATCTAGAAGACACAGCAAGGTCGATTAAGACCTGGAGATGAAGAAATCGAGCAAGAAATTGCAGAAATTGCAAGAATCTTCGTCTTCTGGGCCCGCCGGAGCTCCGATTAGGGTCGCCGGAGCTCCGATTAGGGTCGCCGGATTTTCATCGTTATCGGTATAGTAGCAATACCGAAGCCTCATCGATATCGATATCGATATCGATATTTTGCGGTATTTATCGATTTTGACAACAGTGGGGAAGAGATGAGGTCTTACGTACAAAAAAAAGAAATGGCTAGCTTAGAAAAAAAATGCACTTAAGAGGATTCGAATCTAGTACCTTTGATGTTGAGGGACGAGATGGTTCCGTCGAAGTGGAAAGGGAAGGGAGTAGTTCTCAAAGGAAAAGGCCAAGAGCAAAAGGTCCCTTACATAGGTACTTCACTCCTAATCCCGAAGATGTTGTCAAAGGAGGAAATGGAGGGAAGCAACAAACTATCAATGCCGTAGTTCGAAAAGAATTGAGGGATAAAGCTTGTCAATACATAGCAAGGTGGTTCTATGATGCGGGAATTCCTTTTCATGCCGCAAATTATGATAGCTTTAAGATTGTTGTTGAAGCTATAGGACAATTTGGGCCGGGAATGCAACCACCAAGTATGTATGAGCTTAGAGTTCCATTGCTCAAGCAAGAAGTAAAAGAGGTGGAAGAGCACGTCAACGACCACAAGAAAGAATGGGCCGAGAAAGGTTGCTCAATTCTATCGGATGGATGGAGAGATTCGGTTGTCCAAAAGGACATCATTAACTTTATGGTAAACTCTCCAAAGGGTTCCATATTTGTTAAGTCGATGGATGTTTCGAATGTCTCCAAGGATGCGAACTTGTTGTTTGGGATTCTTGACAAGATGGTAGATGAAGTTGGTGAAACAAATGTTGTGCAAGTGATCACCGACAACGCATCCGCCTATGTCAAAGTGGGTAACATACTAAACATTTACTAATTTTGTCTTATATATATAATTGTTTATTTTAAAATTTCCATATAATTTTGTCTTATATATATATAATTGTTTAAAACTTTAAATATATAATTTCTAATTGTTTATTTTAAAATTTAAACTTTGTAGGAAAAATGTTAGAAGCTACTAGAAAACATCTCTATTGGACTCCATGTGCGGCACATTGCATAGATCTCATGTTAGAAGATATTGGAAAGCAAATTCCAAGGGTGAAAAGTTGTTTGAAAAAGGCAATGTCGGCAAACGGATATATATACACTTACACCGGTCTAGTAAACTTGATGAGGAAGTGCACAAATCAAAGGAACTTGCATAGGCCCGCGATTACTCGATTTGCGACATCTTTTATCACTCTTCTTCAATTTCACAACAAAAAAATAATTTGAGGAGGATGGTTACTTCTCAAGAATGGATGGAGAGTAAGTGGTCTAAGGAAGCAAAGGGAAAAGCGGTGCATTCCTACTTTTTACAAGAGACCTTTTGGAGGAACATTGCATATGCACTCAAGTTGACGGGTCCTCTTGTTAGTGTCCTTAGGTTGGTTGATGGGGAAAAAAGGCCGGCCATGGGTTATATTTATGAAGCCATAGATAGGGCCAAGGAGACTATTGCTAAAAGCTTCCCAAATCAAGAAGAACTTTACCAAAAAACATTTGAGATCATTGACCGTAGGTGGGAACATCAACTCCACCGACCTTTGCATGCCGCGGGCCATTACTTAAACCCATCCATTTTCTATGATGATATGCAACGGATTGAAAGTTGTGAAGAAATAATGGATGGTTTACAATCTTGTATTGAAAGGTTGTCCCGAGTGTTCAAGTGGAAGACCAAACCATAAGAGAATTAAACAAGTACAAAAACGCCGAAGGGATGTTTGGTAAAAGTTCGGCTATTAGGCAAAGGAAGCAAATGGCACCGGGTAAGAAACTAAGAATGATGCTATAAATGTATTAAATTAAAAATATGTTATTACTTATGTATACTAATTTTATTATTTTAATTTTTTTGTTTCTTGTAGCGGAATGGTGGGCAACATATGGAGCTTCGGCTCCTAACTTGCAAAAGTTTGCCGTACGAGTTCTTAGTCTTACTTGTAGTGCCACAAGTTGTGAAAGAAATTGGGGCGTTTTTCAACACGTAAGTGTATATATAATTCTGTATAATATTATATATATATAACTAAATTTCGTACTTTAATTAAAATATATTCAATTAACATACAATATAATTTTTGATAGCTTCACACCAAGAAGCGCAATAGGTTGGCACAAGAAAGATTGAATGACATGGTTTATGTTAAATTCAATCGTTCATTGCAACACCGAAAGGGAACCCATGATCCTATTGATTTGGAAGATATTGATGAAAGCAATGAATGGTTGATGGGTAGAATGGAAAATGACGAAGATGAAGAAGATGACTTGGTGTTTCTTGATGATGATCTTACATGGGGTGCGGTGGATAGAGCTTCCGGGGCTAATGAGGCAAGTTATTTCACTAGGAGATCAACAAGAGGAGATAATGATGGGGCCGGCTCATCAAGAATTGATAAAGGAAAAACACCCATTCTTGTTGATGAAGATGATGAGGTGGAGGAAGACATTGGAGTTGGAAGGATCAATGATGATGAGGGAGATGGAGACACGCTTGGGTTTGATGATGCGGATCTTGAAGACATATAGTTGACTACTTGACTTGTCTTTTGGTTACTTGACTTGTCTTTTGGTTGTTTTTTGGTGGTTACTTGACTTGTCTTTTACTTGACTTGCATAGGCATACTTGTCTTTTGGTGGTTTTGATTTTCCTATGCATAGGCGTACTTGTCTATAATGTCATACAACTTTTTGAACTACTATTACTCACTACTTTTGGTATTAATTGAAGTTTTTTTATATATAAATATTTGTAAGGTATAAAATTAGTATACAGGTATTTTTTGGCATAGTTGGGCGCATCATGTCGTGATGCGACCGCATCACGCATCACGCATCACGCATCGGCTCCTAGGACAATAAACGCATCGGACCGCATCACGCTTTTTAAAACCAAGGGTGATGGTAACCGGAACCCTTTTGGGCGGCGCAGCCCACGACGAGGTCAGTATGTGGCTGACCCGCTTCGCAGCATGGGGGTGAAAGTTGATGTTCCAGAATTCGATGGTAAGGCGCAACCAGACGACTTTATCGACTGGCTAAGCACAGTTGAGCGTGTCTTTGATCTGAAAGACATTCCTGATAATTACAAGGTAAAACTCGTTGCTATTAAATTACGCAAATATGCATCATTATGGTGGGATCATGTAAAAAAAACAGAGAGCTCAAGAGGGACGATCAAAAGTTGAAACATGGTCAAAGATGAAGAAGCTATTGTGTGAGAAATTTCTACCGGTAAACCACCGACAAGAATCTTTTCTGGAATATCATAGCTTGTCACAACGGACCTCTACCGTTGAGGAATTTATCACCGAGTTTGATAGGCTACGAATGAGGTGTGGATTTGAGGAACCAGAAGAACAAATCATTGCTCGATTTTTAGGAGCATTACGTCCCGAAATTTCCGATATTGTTCAACTTCAACCTTACTGGACCTACAATGATGTATGTAGCTTAGCTCTAAAGGTGGAGAAACAAGCTAAAGCAAAAGCCAAAAGTGTCCAGTATAAACCGAACATTAACCGAAACAACACTTTTCGGTCGCCAACTGAATTTTCACCTAATAGTGGAAGCAAGCTCAGCCCAATCAAAGCTGAAGCTTCACGTGGATCGAACACTTCGTCCACCGCTCCCATTAAACTGAACAGGTGTTTCAAATGTCAGGGAATCGGTCACTTCGCACGGGATTGCCCTAATCAACAGCTTATCACACTCACAGAAGATACACCGCCTACGTATGATACAGACAATGCAGAAGGAGAAGAAACAGAATGTGAGATCGTCTACCCGGATCAGGGTGAAGCGTTAGTGTCCCAACGAGTTCTCAGCGTTACACCGGCCACTAATAGTGATGATACATTATGGCTTCGTAACAATATTTTTCGCACTAAATGCACAGCCAAGGGTAAAGTTTGTTCCCTCATCATTGACGGGGGAAGCTGCGAGAACATGGTAGCCTCAAGTATGGTGGAGAAGTTAGCATTATCGGTGGAACCTCATCCTGAACCGTATCAATTAACGTGGTTAAAGAAAGGGAATATTGTCAAGGTTAATCAGCGGTGTTTGGTACAGTTTTCTATTGGCAACCGCTACTCCGACAAGGTGTGGTGTGAAGTAATCCCCATGGATGCGTGTCATGTATTATTGGGGCGGCCATGGCAATATGATAGACGTACAACACATGATGGGTTTAAGAATACGTACTCGTTTAGAAAGGATGGAACCAATATCACCTTGGCACCCCTTGATTCTCGGGGGACAGGAACCGAAGCTCTCATTCTAACTAAGTCAGCTTTCCTCGATTTTAATCGACATACCTCTCCGCCATTTCTCTATGCTCTTATGATCGCTGAACAAAATAGTCTGCATGAGAAAACACCGGTTGAAGTTCAAAGCCTCATTGATGAGTTTAAAGACATATTCCCCGATGAAATACCTCCTGGATTACCCCTGATGAGGGAAATCTAACATTGCATAGACTTTGTCCCCGGTGCAACGATACCGAATAAACCAGCATATCGGATGAATCCAAAGGAGTTTGAAGAGCTACACAGACAGGTAACCGAACTTCTTGCAAAGGGTCTTATTCGGGAAAGTATGAGCCCTTGTGCTGTTCCCGCCTTGTTAGTACCCAAACAAGGTGGTGCTTATCGAATGTGTATTGATAGTCGTGTTGTTAATAAAATAACTATCAAATACTGTTTTCCTATACCTCGGTTCGAAGACCTCCTCGATCAATTACATGGTGCATCGATTTTCTCAAAAATCGACCTTCGCAGCGGTTATCATCAAATCCGTATGCGTCCTGGAGATGAGTGGAAAACAGCCTTCAAAACGCGAGATGGCCTTTACGAGTGGATGGTTATGCCATTTGGGCTATCGAACGCCCCTAGTACATTCATGCGGCTGATGAACCATGTGTTTAAGGACCTCATTGGGCGCTGCGTTGTTGTTTATTTCGATGACATCTTAGTGTTTAGTCAAGATATTACCCAACACATTCGTCACCTTCGGGATGTGTTCTCCATTTCTACAAAACCAAAAGTTGTTTGCAAACCGAGCCAAATGTCACTTTTTATCACGGGAAGTACTTTTTTTGGGCTACATTGTCTCGGGAAACGGAATACGCATGGATGAATCCAAGGTCGAAGCAATCACGACATGGCCCACACCGACATCAGTTCATGAGGTAAGGAGATTTCATGGGTTGGCTTCATTTTATCGTCGATTTATTCGGAATTTTAGCTCTATTGTTGCTCCTATAACCGATTGTATCAAAGGAAGTCAGTTTGCTTGGTCCCTTGCCGCTAGTAACGCTTTTGAAGAGTTAAAGAAAAAGGTTACTCAAGCCCCCGTATTAGCACTACCTAATTTCCAGGTTGCTTTTCAAGTAGAGTGTGACGCTTCCGGGGTAGGAATTGGCGGTGTCCTTAGCCAAGATAGTCGACCCATCGCTTTTTTTAGTGAAAAGCTAAATGAAGCAAGGCAGAAGTATAGCACGTATGATAAGGAGTTTTATGCAATTATCAGGAGCCTAGAGTATTGGCGCCACTATTTGTTACCGGGAGAGTTCGTGTTATATTCGGATCACCAGGCCCTTCGATTCATTAACGGCCAACACAAGCTCAATCCGAGACACGCCAAGTGGGTGGAGTATCAAAGGCGGGCCAACGTGCATCGTAAGAGGGTGGTTTTTAAAGAGGGTGATCTTGTGTGGATCCATTTGAGCAAAGACAGGTTTCCTAAGGGACGTGCGGGAAAGCTTCAACCTCGTGCAGATGGTCCGTTCAAGGTTTTGGAGCGTATCAATGACAATGCGTATAAAATCGAACTGCCGAGTCACTACAACGTTTCTGCCACATTCAATGTTGCAGATTTGAAGCCGTTTGTTGCTGAGGAGGATGACTCGTTTGACTCGAGGACGAGTCCTTTCGAAGAGGGGGAGAATGATGGCGATGATCCTGATTAAGTCGAACCGATCCGACCCGCGACCCGAGCTGTTTTGGACCCAGCTGATTCAGCTAGGAGATATCTAGTTATTTTTTTTATTTCAATCATTATCTTTGTTTAAAAGATTTTTTAGGA
This sequence comes from Centaurea solstitialis, assembly GCA_030169165.1. Lineage (NCBI taxonomy): Eukaryota > Viridiplantae > Streptophyta > Magnoliopsida > Asterales > Asteraceae > Centaurea > Centaurea solstitialis. The sequence goes on along the minus strand of CM058045.1, from coordinate 19,710,807 downwards.
TGTGGGTTTATCTCTAGGAAGTTTGTTAGCTATTATCTAGGCTTTTCTTTTGGTTTATATTTTGTTTGCTGGCTTTGGGATTAGGGAGTTTTTTCTTGGCTTTTATTCTTGAATACATAAGTACGTTCCTGGGAATTTTGCTTGAGTTTTTGTTTGCCTCTGATTTAAAAAAAAACTGGAACTATACATGAACTTTCAACAAGTTGTTGAACTTCATGACTTCTCCTGTCATGAACACACATAAAAGTATAGGTGTTGTTTTTGAAGTAGCTACATCCTTCTTGTTCAAATCCAAGAATGTTCATGAGACTAAGTGCAACATCAGGTTCAAGGATTGCAACTATTAGGGCATGTATGAAGTGAAAACATAATACTGGTGTATATATACCTTGATTACCTAAAGTCACCTCTTCACAGCTCAACAGCTTATAATGCGGCCATCATCATGATCCAGCAGAATCAGCGATTCCTTGTAAGAACTCCCATAGAACCACTTTCCATGAATCCCAAGATCCTTGATGTCCTCTAAGCCAGGTTCATAAACAGCAAGTGCAGAGGTTCGATCCATTTGATCATGTTGCCATTCAATTATAGGTTCGCCACTCTCCCTAAATCCTAGAGTCCACCAGACGTATGCGTTTGGTGGATTAATGGTGAATAGCTTTGTAAACGCTTTTGAATCACCATCATCCATCATCCATACATGAAAAACTTGTTTGTCTTGTATGAGATGTGGGTCGACATGAAGCAAAACAAGAGACTCCCTTAGCCTAGAAAGGCTCAAATACGAGTGATGCAAACTATTTGGAATATCTACCTCTCTAAACTCATGAGTGGTCAAATCAAATGACATTATCAGACTTGGAGCTTCACCATCAAAAGCACTCCAATCAAGACCAATCAAATAAATAAACTGACCTATAACCGTCTGACGACCCTGAAATTGAATTGATTTACGAGGCAGATTGGTAGATTTTGGGGTTGTCCATTGGCCGGAGCTCAATGTGAAAACCATGACTTGGAAGGGGATGCAACTTATACTTTCAATTTCCGATGGATCACTAATATATGTAATGTTGACAAGCTTAGGGTCCATGGTGATAGGGCAAACCCCAAAGCCAACAACAGAACAAAACTGTTGAGGATATACCACATTAGGCACAGCAACAACCATCGATCTTCTAATTGCAGGATTCCAAAGTACAGCCATATGTGTTTGAGAGTTTCGGTTAAAAGAGTCGACCATGCACAACAAGCCATGAGAGCTGTCGAGTAGTCTTGTTCCTTGAACGAGAGGAGGAACAATTAAGTCAAAGGTTTGATCATCGTCGAAAAGAGAAACATATTTTAGTTCATTATCAAGGTTTTTGTATCTTATAATCAGATGATGTTGTTGTGAGTGAGCATGGTGGAAAGCAATAAAGCGGGAGGAAGAGATGAATGATTTCCATGTTTTGCAGACGGATCTGAATCGAAGCAATGATCTGATAGGAAGCCTCTTGATGATCAGAAATTGGATATCAAAAGGTAATTGGGTGGACATTCTGATTTTGGGCAGAATAAATTTGTTTATATGGATGGATATAGACCTTCAATATAGGAATTCTTGACCTGTAACAAAACAATAATTGATCAATTCTTAACTAGACCCTCATCTTGAAAAACCTAGATGTAATGTTGAGATCGATGCAGACATAATATATGGGGTGGGTTCAAATGTGAACCACTTTTTGGTAGTGAATGTGAGGACAGCCGAGAGCACGACACGTGGCGGCTATGAGTGTGGTCCCCTCCTTTAATTCAATGCCCTCCCATGAATCGCGCCTAGTCATCCGCCGTGGACGTGACGTGGTGCCTAGTCATCCGCCACGTGTCGCGCTCTTGGCTGTCCCCACGTTCGCAACCAAAAAGTGGTTCACCAAGGAAATCACATGTGATTTTGTGCTGCGATGGAAAAAGCGTGTGTAGGCCACGCTCCGACAAGGCGAGTGGGTGAGCCGCGAGTGGACGTCCATGCACAAAATCACTTGTGATTTTGTTGGTTCCTTCGTTCTTGCAATTTGGTTTTGTTCCTGTTTGAACCTAATCCTATATATATATATAGTTTATCGAATTCAGATTTTGAGAGCATTTAGACCAAAAAATATACATCACATAACACATTCTAAAAAACATATTCTTTTCAGCAAATTAATCTTTTAGAAATCAACTAGCTAATATAATACAAAATTAAAATTCCTCCTCCTAAACGGTAGTTTTAATCTATGAAAAAAGGAGATCGATCAGAAGATTCAGATGCAAATAATCTGATGATAAACTAATTAATTAATTAATTAATTAAACACAAACAATCAAACTTGCACTTACTATCTAAAGAAGAGGGATCGAGAAGATGAAATTGGGACCAAGGAGTATTAACTTTTTGTGAACTTCAACTATGAGAGTAAATAATCCCCATTCAGTATTAAAATTTGATGAGAAAGTGTAAAAACAAGATGGAAGATGAAGACCCATTTTGATGAAAGACCTCTTTCTTTTTTATAAAGTGTATCAGGTATTCGGCTTCACGTGAGAGAGGGTCAGAGGGCTCGAGAATTGATAGTCTGGATTGGAGACTACAAAGGAAAAACCTGTTTCAGGTTAAATTAACATCATTTATTTGTTTGGGAATGATTTTTAGAAATACCACCCGGTTGAAATGGTATAATTTTCATTTTCCATTTTAAGAAAATTAGAAAATGTTTTTAGAATTTTCTGAAAAACTATGAAAAATAAGTTTTCTAATTTACATAAAAGTTAAAAACCAGAAAATTTTCATCATTTTTTAAACCTTTTGAAAATTGAATAAACCAAACGTGTTTTCTAAATTTTCATTTTCTTTGAAAATTCTTTTTGGAAAACTGAAAAAAATTCCACAACCAAACACACCCTTATTGATTTATGATGGCAGTGGTAAAATGAGTTTTTTAAAAATTGTTTGGGTTAACTTTTGTGATGGTAAAAGTTGGTAAGTTAAAAAAATGTTTGAGTTAAAGAGTGGGTTATGTTAGAGAGAAAATCTATAGCCAAAATCAAAAAGTCATTACCTCCTCACTTTTGAAAAACAGTTTTTCCAATTATATCATAAAGATATTTTGAAAAGCATTTTTTAAGTTTGCAAACATTATTTTTAACTTATTGGGTTTTTAAAAAACCAATAAGTAAACACTTTAGAAACACACTCCCAAACACCCTTTTAACACGTTTCATTTTCCTTCTCTATATTTGTTTATTTAGAGCATCTCTAACAATTTTTCTATAATTTCTTTAAATTAGAAAATTTAAAAGTTAAAATATCTAAAAAAAAGTTATATTCACCTTCAACTTATTCTCTTTTTAAACATTTCAACCTATATTGTAATATTAAAACTTTATATAAATTTATTTTTCCAATACATTTAAAAAAGAGTAAAATACATTTTTGGTCCCTGTGGTTTGACAAAAGTCTCACTTTTGGTCCCTACAGTTTAAAAAATACACATTAGCCCCTACAATATGCGATTTCGTCCAATTTTGGTCCCTCTGACTAACAGCCGTTAAATGAAACCGTTAGTTTGGGGTTAATTTGATTTTTTTCCCATTTTTCTTTTAGGGTTAATTTCATGTATGCCCTTATTAAAACTCAAAATATTATATTTACCCAATCTAATCCATAAATATCATAAATACCCTTTCTAAACAATCAAAATATCATATTTACCCAAATAATCATTTTTAAATTAAATTTAATAACTAAAATAGTTAAATGACTATTATACCCTTTTTAATTTAATCTCTATTTAATTACCTTTTTCATTCAAAAAATAAATCAAAACACAAATTGTTTGCTTTTTACCCATTTATTCACCCTTTCCCCTTTCTTCTTCTCCATGACACCTCTTAGGGGCTGTTTACTAAATTCTTTATTAAGCCCTGTATGGATAAAGTTGTCTTACTGGATAAATTTGTCTATCCAGATAAAAATGCATTGTTGTTTACTTTGTTGTCTGAATGAGCGATCTGAATAATTAAAATGACATTTTTACCCTTTACCACCAAAAACAATTAGATTAACAAATTTATAAAAAATTAAAGAAAAATCAATTGATGTGTTCCAGAAACTTCAAGCGGATATATGTGTTGCATAAATCAACAGGAGTGTTCCATAAATTTATTAAAATTGAAAAAAACACACCCACTTGAAGATAAGTTTGAACCCACCATAACAGAATGATGAAAAATGAATCCCAAATATGCAGAAACCTCAAATCGATTCTGGCAATGAAAGGAGTTCAAACAGGTTTCGATTTTGGGTATTTTTTCTTGGTGATTAGTCAAAATCGAGAGGAATATGCAACAATTTCAGCAACAGATGCAGGGTTTCAATTACAAGATTATGCAGGTTTCGGTTTGTGGTTTTCGTTCTTGGTGATGCGTCAAAGTCAAGAGACATGAGGAGACAAGCAACGATTTAAGGAGTTGCAGGTTTCAATTTAGGGAAGGAGATGGACGTTTCAATCTTTGGAAGAAGATGAACTCGTTGGGAGGAAGAGCAATACTTCTATGTTTCTTTCTAAAGAGGCTTCTTTATTCAAGGGGTAGAGTAGGTAATTTTTGCGTCTGTCTGTGGACAACAGAGCCTTCCCAGCTGTGCGAATCAGCTGCTATATTTTCAATTCAGTTATAAGTAAACACACTAGTATGGCTGTGCGAATAAGATGGTTAAGCCAATAAGCCCATTAAGTCACAAGTAAACAGCCCCTTACTTATTTCAATCATGTTTCCAGACTTGTTTGCTTTTCATTGATCCAAACTAAAATCGATGGCTTCCTCTTTGATCTACTCTCATATTCGATGCGTTTTTTTCTTGTATTGGCATTGATAGATAGTCGCTCGTTTTAGAGTTCTACATCTAGTATTTTCTTTTCTTTTTCCTTCATGTGTCGATTTGGTTCTCCATTGTTGGGTTTTTTTCACATGAACAAGAAGCTCAAGAAGAACAAAAGCAAAACGAAGCTTTGTAACTAGATTGCTGGGTTTTTCCCCATTATTTTGAATGTGGGTTTTTGGGTTTTTTTTTTTCACATGAAGAAGAAGCTCAATATGAATAAAAGCAAAAAGAAGCTTTGTAAACTAGATTGCTGGGTTTTTTGTTTTTTTTTTTACTTGAAGAAGAAGCTCAATAGGAATAAAAGCAAAAAGAAGCTTTCTAAACTAGATTGCTGGGTTTTTTTCCATTATTTTGAATATGAGTTTTCATCATTTTGAGTTTTTATTTTAATTTCTGTTTTATTTCCATTCTGGATGGTCCATGTGGTTTTCAATTGCATCTACCTATCAACTAAGAAAATATAAAAAATCAGCATCTACAAAGTATATAAAAACAACAAATAAAATTTTAAATTTTGAAAGAAATGATTAATTGGGTAAGTATTATAATTTTATAGGTTAGAAGGGTATCTATGATATTTGTAGATAAAATTTAAAAGGGTATAATAGTCATTTAACTATTTTAAATATTAAATTTGATTTAAAGATGATTAAAATTTGATAAAAATGATTATTTGGGTAAATATGATATTTTGAGTTTTAATAAGGGCATATACGAAATTAACCCTTTACTTTAATAATAACCACAAGGACCATTACTGTAGTTTATATATATATATATATATATACTCCTCCTTTTTCTTCTTTACCCACCAACATCCACCACCACCCACCACCACCACCACCTCTTTCTTCTTTACCCACATCTTCATCATCCACCACCACCACCACCTCCTTCTTCTTCATCCACATCTTCATCATCATCCACCACCACAACGCACCTTCTTCTTCACCCACATCTTCATCATCCACCACCACCACCCACCTTCTTCTTCACCCACATCTTCATCATCCACCACCACCCACCTTCATCACCACCACCACCCACCTTCATCACCACCTACATCCACCTCCACCGCCCACCTCCTAGATCTCTCTCTGACCCACATCTCTCTCTGGCCGAGTTTACTAGATCTGACCGAGTCACTCCGGCGACCGGATCGATGGACTGATTTCCTTCAGATCCTGTTCTGATCGACTCTATCTCTCGCCGGACTTAACCTTTGTCAACCAGATCTACCGTTGACCGGATTCTTTTGATCCATCTTTCTCCCAAATCTCGTCGACCGGAAGAAACGAGATTGGACCGGACCAGAAGTCCTAGCCGACGACCGGATGTCGACCAGATTCATCACCATCGTTTTAAGCCGGAGATTTGACAAACCGGATCTTTCCCGATACTCGCTTGTCGTATCTGCGGCTGTCTCCAACCACCCTTCCACCAAATCGGTTTCTTATCCAACACCATCTTAGACCTGACTTACGTCGGACCGGACCGGAGTCTGTTGATCGGATGTCTCTTTGTCTCCAGATCTGAGCGTGACTCTTGGCCGGATTTTGACCAGTAAGAAGAAGGAGGAGGAGGAGGAGGAGGATGTGGTGGTGGTGGTGATGGATGTGGGTGGTGATGAAGGTGGGTGGTAGTGGATGATGAAGATGTGGGTGAAGAAGAAGGAGGTGGTGGTGGTGGTGGTAGGTGGATGTTGGTGGGTAAAGAAGAAGAAGAAGGAGTGTATATATATATATATATTAAATAGAGTAAATTACAGTATTGGTCCTTGTGGTTATTATTAAAGTAAAAACAAGAAAAAAAAATCAAATTAACCCCAAACTAACGGTTTCATTTAACGGTTGTTAGTCAGAGGGACCAAAATTGGACGAAATCGCATATTGTAGGGGCAAATGTGTATTTTTTAAACTGTAGGTACCAAAAGTGAGACTTTTGTCAAACCACAGGGACCAAAAATGTATTTTACTCTTTAAAAAAATATATAAAATAATAATGATTTAACCCTATTGATGTAAATGAATAAAAAAATATTGTTTCTCACACTATACATCAAAATTTAAGGAATTCTATAAACTTGAAGATTTTTATAGTTTTCTCTATCTTAGAGAAACATATAGAGAAGCTTTTGAGCAATTTAAAGCATCTCTAATAACTTCTATAAAATAGAGAAAATTTACCTTTTTTCTAAATTGCTCCAAAAAATCCCTATCATATTCTATAAAATAGAGAAAGGAAAAACTTGCAATATAGAGAATTATCTATATCTTTGCTATGAGAAGAGAGAAATACATATTTATTCATTCAATCAATGAGGATTAAGTTAATATAATTTTACATATTTTTTTAAAGTTTCTTGAGATTATAAAATTATTGAATATTTAATTAATATAATTATTGATCTCTAACACAAAGAACCTATTCAAGATGAATACAATTTATTTTAGAGTTTTTAACTTTTAATTATATATTTTAAAGAAATTATAGATGATTCTATTGGAGATGTTTTTTTCTTTTGGAAGGGTGTCCGGGCCAAAGCCCGACTAATCCCCGACAATTTTGGGGGCTAAACATGATCTCACTTAAATGTCCTCAGACATACGTACGAGAAGGCTCGAACTCGGTTAGGGCACTACGAACCCCCCGAACGATAACCAATCTGCCACAGCACTGGAAAACTTTGTTAGAGATGTTTTTAGAGAATAAAATTTTCATTTTCTCTATTTTAGAGAAAACTATTGCAGATGCTCTTATTTTTTATTATATCTTATATGAGTTGGGTTTAGAAGAAAGCCTTAAAAACATGAAAATTGAGAATTGCTCTTGTACTTAAATGTTCTCAGGCATGCGCACGAGAAGGCTCGAACTGGTTAGGGTGTTATGAACCCTCCAACAATAATCAATCTACCACAACACTGGAAGACTCTATTAGAGATGTTCTTAAAGAATAAAAACCTCATTTTCTCTATTTTAAAGAAAACTATTGTAGACGCTCTTATTTTTTTTTATATTTTATATGAGTCGGGTTTAGAAGAAAACCTTCAAAACATAAAAAATTGAGAAATATTCTTATAACTTTTAATCGTATATACTTAGGGCCCGTTTGGTTCGCTGGAATGTTTTTGATGGAATTGGAATCCTGAAGGAATTGGAATCCTAAAGAAATTGGAATCCAATTCCATATTCTGTTTGGTTGGCAAAAAATGGAATTGGAATCCAATTCCATAATCTATTTGGTTGGCTGGAATGTCTAATGGAATTGGAATCCAGATATGCAAAATGACATAATTACCCTTCTTTTGTTTTTTGTTTTTTTCTTGCTTTTTCAATTTGTTTTATAGCCTATATGTAAAAACAAAATTGCTAGTTTCTCATTCATAAAGTAGCATTATGATTTTCCCCTTAAACAAAAATTATCCCATCCATATCAAATTTCCATTTAAACAAAAATTATCCCATCCATATCAAAGCTACTTTTTTCAATTCAAAACTTAACCTAATCATGAGTAATTGCAGAAATTGAATAGAAGGAAGGAACTACAATTTTATGGAACACATAAGCATCAAAAGCATAGCCAATATTATCCCCATATATATCAAACACAAACACCAATTTTATAAAACTCATAGCAAAAATTGATAGTAGGAACTACATAGAAGAAACTACCTGCTGTGGTAGAAGGAGAAGAGGCGTCGTCTTCCTCTCGTGGGGCTGCAGTAGTGAACGAAGAGAAAGAAGAGAAAGAGGAGAAAGAGGCGTGTATTGGAAGGATTAGGGTTAATAAATGGCAAGGGTAACATTGTAAAAATGAAAATCCTCCTCCCTTTGGAATTCTAAATCCCACGCCTATTGGAAGGATTTTAAAATCCATCAGCTAATGGAATTGATTCCCACCTCCACATTCCAATTCCATTCCTTTTAAGTTACTAAAAGAGGGATTTTGATGGAATTGGATTCCAATTCCAATTCCATCAAAATCCCATGAAATCTTACGAACCAAACGGGCCCTTAGTATAAAATTACTTTATAATATGCATTAATGAAAAAACCAACTTAATTTACTTGAAATATTATCTTTTTACATCTTATTTTATCAAAATGTATACCTAAAATATACAAATAATAAATAGTAATAACTTTTGATAATATTTTTTTTTAAATAGTGATTATATTTTTCTTATTTCAAGACATGTTTATGACCACAAAATTAAGATGTGTTCTATTTTCAGGTTTATCCTTATAAATCCACACATCCTTTAGGATTTGAAGTTATGAAAATCATTTAAATTTGTATAAATAATTCTATTTAGGGAATGTTTACCAAAATACTACCATGTTATTGTTTATCGGCAAAAGGTTCACAATCATTTACCTTATTGTGTAACATTCATGACTATAAGAAAGAATTGTTGATAAACATCTTAAAACCGGTAAGCACCTAGCAAAACAAGAGTCATTTCCCACACCCATCAGGTAAAATTCTCTATCTTCTCCCTTCCTTCAATGATTCCCATCGCCACCTGCATCTTTCTCCAGCGACGATATCGATCCATTGCCGGTTGCATCTTTCTCTATCTAACGTTCTCTGTTGGCTGTTCGTTCTATTCTCCTCGGCTTATCTCTCGATGATAATGGTATATATCAAAAGGGGAAGAAGAAGGTAAAAGAAATGGGTTTTCGGCAACCACATTGATCCACCGCTGCATCTCTTCTTTAATTTCTTGAACACTACCTTTTTTTATTTGATTAGTGTGGATAACCTACCCCACCATATATGGTTTTTTCCTCAGTTGCAACATGCAAATATTTGATTTTCTATTGTAATTGATGATAAACTTGCAAGTACTTGAGAATATGCTATTATTTGATTTTGATTAAGTTGGTGTAAGCAAAAATTATTTCAAGTATGTCCAAAACTTATTGAAGTTTATCTTTTGTATGATGAGAAATGCACAATATGATATTATGCTTTAATTCATGTTAAGGGGTAGATCGGATCATTTTCGTCATTCAGACCGCTGATTCAGAAAAAAAAAAAAGGTAAACATGAACATACTTTTATATAAATTTATCCAGACGTACAAAATTTATCCATACAGAACTTAATGAAAAATTTGGTAAATAGCCCCTCATTCATGCATAGTAAGAGAGAAGTAGGTTCAAATAAGAGCTTTTGATATTTGTAGAAATAAAGCAATTCATTTGAACCATGTGTGAAGTGACCCCATACGGGTCCCACATATTCTACTCAGTGGGAACGCTTGTAATTTTCTTGTAATTATATGACATCATGTCTTAAGCAAAAGACACCATTTGTTCCAACCGAAGAACAAATCGGTATGAAGCTTTGGATTTTAATATCGGGATAAAAACATTGCAAGTAAATGCGCTAGTTCATTTTCATCATGAACAAGTTGGTAAAACAAAGTGGTGAAGCTTTGGATTTAACTGATAATAATAGAAGAAAACAAATGTGTAGTTTAAAAAGAAACTGAGAAGGGGGCTACAAGGGTTACAAAAACATATTGAGAGTGTGTTTCATAAAGAGCGTGGATGGAAAAAATATGGCTGTATGGATAAAGCACATTGCCTTCATCTAAGCCATTAAGCCACAACCGCACAAACCAGTACGACGTATCCAATCAGCCATATATCCATGATGCTTACTAAGGCGTTACTTAACAGCCCCTAAGACCTTAATAGTTAAGCTACACTAAGTGGTCAAAAGATTGGTGGGTATCACTATTTTCAGACCCATTCTTTCTTATAATTTGTCAACAGATATGTCTGAAAGGACAAAAACCAAAGTCAATGTTCAACCTTTCAAATGAAAAGAAACTTTGTAGTCATTTCACATGCAAGTGCAAGCAATTCACACTTGCAATTGATTGTACAGAAGTGAGATTTGAACTCGGGCCTCTAGATTATCTAAACAAGTAAGCATACCCAATAAAACATAAAACAAACAATTTAGGCAGTAATTTAGTGATCACTTAAAATTCTGTTAAATGTAAAGTTAATCTTCCTACCAAAGAAACAAGTTATAGGTACCAAAATCCAAGAGAATAATAGTCAAATGACTTCCACGAGGGTCATGAGTCGATGAGCAAAAAGATTATCTGACCAAATTGCAGTCTAACTATGGTTCAAGTTCACTAATATCTTCCCCCATATACTGATTTTCATCTCCACTTCAACAGCAAAAATAAACTCCGCTTCCAAACATAAACTCCGCTCTTTTCACCCAACTCATATGCGCTTTTGCATACCTCAACCCATGAAGTGTTCTTGAGCATGACAGGATCAGCCATACGTATCCACCTTTGCATCCATTGTCAAAAGAAATAACCCATCAGTTATACCACTTCTGTCGATATGGCCCCAAAATGAGAGGCCTGGAAATCAAGAGAACTCATCTAACTTTTTAAGAATGGCTGACCAATCAGCTTATCGAAAGACTTTTATCGAGTCTCCAATAAAAACGGCAAGGCTTTCAAGGACTCGATCTTTACTTCACCACTTTATTGAGTAAGTACCGAGGGAAACATGACCAGCTTAGGCACTTTACTTGACGAGTGACGGTTTATGATAGATTCAGAGTTGAAAAGAAGTAGTAAAGATCAACAGAAACTGATCTTGACTGACCATGGCTGGTCACTACTTGCCAGAACTTAATTCACTTAGTTACCCGATTGACTCAGTACCCAGGAACTTTGAGTGGGTGCATATTATACCTCATTACTATCATACACCTTTGACAAACAATTTTACAGACGCCCACACAGCTCTCTATGATCCATCCAGCAGGGTGGAATGGTGGATACAGATTATGGTGTAAGCTAATGGATCAAAAGAGGGTTACCCACCAGCAAGCTGGTTCTGGGCTTAGCATATCATGGCTATGCCTGGACCCTTGGTAGAGGTGTGGCCATTACAAGAGATGGGTCACTGAGCTATGAGTATATAAGGAGGTACCAAAGAGATTATAGGGTTAACTCGGAGTACACCTCAACCTACATGATAAATTACTGTGCAATTGGTAGTAATTTGGTACATTTTGACCCACAATAATGGAAGCAGAGAGGAAAAAGTGTAGATGTTACAGTAACTACTCATTTGAGAAGCCTATAAGAAGTTTCCAATGGATATAGTACATGGCTTCATCTACTAGGAATAACCACCAACATGTTTCAGCTATTAAACAATCGTTATATACTTTATTTCCGGTTGTGACCTAATGAAAAAGACGCTATTGTTTCTAAGAATGAATGATTTAAAAAATATAACTAAATTCGTTCAACGGTGACATGGCTTAAAAAAGAGCACAGATTTACACAGCAGTTGCTGATTGAACTTTAGAGCAAAAATCAGGCTCTATTCATGGCTTATAAAACTTTGTTTCATGAAACTGAGTGCAACATCAGGTTCAAGGATTGCAACATATGAAGTGAAAACATAAAACTGATGTATATATACCTTGATTGCCTAAATTCACCTCTTCACAGCTCAACATCTTATAATCTGGCCATCATCATAATCCAGCAGAAGCAACGATTCTGTGTAAGAACTCCCAGAGAACAGGTTTCCACGAATCCCAAGATCCTTGGTGTCCTCTAAGCCAGGTTCATAAACAGCAAGTGCAAAGGTTCCATCCGTTTCCACATGAGTCCATTCAATAATAGGTTCGCCAGTCTCCCTAAATCCCAGAGTCCACGAGACGTATGCGTTTGGTGGATTAATGGTGAATAGCTTTGTAAACGCTTTTGAATCACCATCATCCATCATCCATATATGACAAACTTCTTTTGGGTTTGGGAAAAGTATTATATCATAATCAAGTAAAACAAGAGACTCCCTTAGCCGAGAAACGCTCATATGATGTGAGTGACGCAAACTATTTGGGATATCTACCTCTCGAAACTCATGAGTGTTCAAATCAAATGACATTATCAGACTTCGACCTTTACCATCAAAAGCACTCCAATCAGTACCAACCAAATAAATAAACTGACCTATAACTGTTTGTTCATCCTTAAATTCAATTGATTTACAAGGAAGCTGATTGGTAGATAAACATCTCCATTGGCCGGAGCTCAATGTGAAAACCATAACTTGGAAGGGGATGCAACTTATACTTTCAATTTTCGATGGATCAGTAATACATGTAATCTTGAGAAGCTTAGGGTCCATGGTGGCAGGGCAAACCCCAAAGCCAACAACAGAACAAAACTGTTTAAGAGGATCTACCACATTAGGCACAGCAACAGCCACCGATCTTCTAATTGCAGGATTCCAAAGTACAGCCGTTTGTGTTTGAGAGAGTTTGTCGAAAGAGTTGATCGTGCACAACAAGCCACGAGAGCTGTCGAGAAGTCTTGTTCCTTGAACGAGAGGAGGAACAGTTAAGGCAAAGGTTTGATCATCGTCGAAAACGGAAACACATTTTACTTCACCATCAAGGTCTTTGTATCTTATAATCAGATGATGTTGCTGTGAGTGAGTGGTTGAGTGGTGTAACCAGCAATAAACTTGGAGGAAGAGATGAATGACTTCCATGCCTTGCAGACGGATCTAAATCATATTTTACCCTTTAAAAAATAATTACTTACTTTTTAACATAAATTAAATATATAAAAAACTACTAATAATAAATATAGAATCTGATTTTTAAAATTAATATCACACAATATACTATACAGATTTCAATTTATAGTTATGAAATTTGGAAAAGATAGCGTAAACTAATGTTTTGTTATGTAAATTTGGAATTAGAATTTATCAAACGACTTTGACTTTTAAAGAATTGGAATGAAATTCGATGGAATTTGACCATATGTTTGGTTGGTAGGAATTCGGATCTTTCACTTAAGTGTTGGAGATATGCCCATTACCACAATAAAATAGTAACGAATAAATATATGAGCCTATTGGGTCGCACACAAAGTTCGGTCACGTAAAAACGAGAAATAATTTTAGAGGGGTTAACAAGTAATTAATATGGAATTACTAGAAGGACTAACTAGTAATTTGTCCATACTTATTATTAGATAAAATCTAATAGTTTGAATAATTATTAGAGATAATTATTAAACTCATTTGATTTTATTTAAATAGGAGGTTAATCTCCTAACTTGAAGAAGAAGTTAAAAACCTTAAAATTATTTTATATAAATCTCCTATCTTGGTTTTGGATAGAACTAACAAAAAAAAGAAAATTCTTCTTCTCCCTTTTCTTTTGGTGTTTCACGGCAGAAAAGAAGAAACAAGGAAAAATTTTTTTTCTTTGGTTTTTGACATATGTGATTTGCCACTACAAGTTTTGTTTTGTGAATATAAAACAAAACAACAAAAGGAAGGTGTTTCTTTTGGTGATCGCAAAAGGAGAAAGAAGGAGATCTCGTTACCTACGTGACTGTTTTGGGGTGTGCACTTGATAGAGGGAATCCTGCTATTGGATCCTTCACAATCTTTAAAAGGTCTTCCTAATCCCCCTCGTATTTATTGTATTTGTTACTTGTATTTTGATTGTAACCAGATCTCTGGAAGATTGTGTGTTTTTATTTCGCTTCCGCTCTATATATATGTTGATATGTTTGTTTTTATTGTACACACAATCCAACAGTGGTATCAGAGCCACGGTTACAATAATACAAGTACATTGAAATCGTTTTTATTAGAATTTGTTTTGGGGTTTGTTGTCGTACATTCAAATGGGAAATTGAATCTATGAAACAAACACAAAAGTTCTATCGGTTTTTTCTAATGATTTTGAGTTTATCAAAATCAGAAGTTTTGGTTTTGAAAGTTAGGGTTTCTAACCTAAAACTTTTAAAGTTATGCTTTTTGAAAACAAAGATTTCCAATGTTTTGAAAATTAATGTTTAAAATTTTAATTTGAAGTTTTGAAACATAAAGTTTCCGTTTTCGGAAGTTTAGGGTTTTAAATCTTTAAATTAGTTTTTGTTAAACATAAAGTTTCTATTTTGGGCGTTTAGGGGTTTAAACCCTAAATTTGAGTTTTACAAAATATAAAGTTTCTTATTTTGGAAATCTAGTGTTTTAAACCTTAAAATTGAAGTTTTGAAAAATTAAAGTTTCCTTTTTGGGAAAGATTGTTTTTTAAAACTTAGATTAATTAAAATTTAAAGTTTTGAATTCTAGGTTTTTGAGAAAACTAGAGATTCGAAATTTTAAGAAAAGACAGAAAACGATTTCTTTTTCCAGTTGTTAAAATTTATTTGTTTATGTTTTCCCGAATACTTTGATTCACTAGTGTATTTAATGTTTGGATGGTTTGGCATGAAACCATACTTACATAAGTATAAAGTGTGCTTTTGCAAGGATTGATTTTAGTGCCAAAATTGTATGTTTTATCAATCTTTATCAAAGTATTGTTTCACATGGATTTGGCACTCCATGGCCTTGTTAGTACAAAATTTGTGTTTGTATGGACCCGGTAATAGTTTGCCTCAATTAGACCTATGTGTTGGATGTTTGGTTGTTGTTTGGTTGTTTTTTTTAAATGATTGTAATTTTTGCGCGGCCTGCGAGTCGTTTTTCTTTTCTATGTATTTGTAAAATAGTATAGAATAGACTAGAAATTCTTTTATTACAAAATGTAAAAGAAGACCGATGACAACAAACAAGATTCATGGAGATTGAAGTCTTGGCGTGGACCCAATCGAGCATTGAAGAAATGGCGAGTTTAGTGGGAGCCGGCACATCCTTTTGGTTGTTAGTCCTTAGTTTGACCAAGTTTTTCTCGTGGTGGCTCACGGGAAAAACGCATAGGTTTGAGGCAAATATTATCGTTACTTGCAATGTGGTTGTGTTTATTATTTTATTGTTTAGGTTGCATGCTAGATAACCTTTTCAAAAATAATTTGAAACACAACAAAGTTTTATTAATGAGTTAATAATTATTGCAAGTGATTTTAGCAAATAAATAAAATTGGTTTTATAGTTTTAAAATGGTTAAAACAAAATTTGCTAAAATAAAACGGTTAAAAATGTTTTAACTAAGAAAAACAAAAACCCGTTTTTAAAATGTAAATCACACGCTATCCATTTAAGGCACGCATTTGAACTAATAATCTTTCAGCGTGGGAAGGTCTAAAGACAACGCGTCGGTTAGATTTTAGGGATAATGTTTGTGACATTCGCGATATCCGAGAGTCTTGGACCGGATGTCATGTGTCTTAGTATGGTTGATTTACAATCTGGACTCGTGATCCACGGCAAACCTATCACGGGAAATGATCAGCGTGGAAGGGATTAAACATGCCAAATGACATAATGGATGTCAATGAATCCCGCAAGGATCTAAGAATTTCATTGAGATGGAATCGGTAAAATGGTTACCTACCTAAATAGCTTCTAGTTGCGATCCGCGGCAAACCCATCGTGGCTAGGAGTGAAATATGGATCTTAGCCTTGTTAAATTAAATTTGTTTTATTTAAACAATTGGGTAATTTCTTTTAACGAGGATTATTTAATTCAAATCACTAAAATAAATTTTCTATTTTGATAGATGTCAAACAACACGAATTCATCGATTTCAAACTTTTGTTTGAAAGGGCTCCTCGAAAAGGACAAGCTTACGGGCTTGAACTATGTGGACTGGCTTAGAAACCTGAGAATAGTGCTCAGGATGGAAAATAAGCAGAGGGCCATAGAGGAGCCCCTCCCTGCGGCACCCGCTGCCGGAGCATCTCGAGCGATTCGGGAAGAGTATGAGAAACGTCTGACTGAATCGAACGAGGCCGCTTGCCTTATGTTGGCGACCATGGTTCCAGAACTCCAAAAGGGTATGGAAAGCCTTGGGGCGTACGACATGGCCAACCAGCTAAAGGACATGTTCCAGCGGCAGGCCAGGCAAGAGCGGTATGACAATGTCAAAGCTCTGTCAGAATGCAAAATGGCCCCAGGGAGCAGCGTCAGTGTACATGTTCTGAAAATGAAATCGTACATTGATCAGCTTGAGCGTCTAGGTTTCCCCATTAGTCAGGAGCTTGCTACGGATTTCATTTTAAGCTCGCTGTCTAGTTCATATGAACCGTTCGTTCTGAACTATCAAATGAACAACTTGGAGAAAACCATAATGGAGCTCCATGGCATGCTTAAGACTGCAGAGTCTAACATGGCCAAGTCCAAGCCCGCTGCTCCAGTATTGGCCATCAGGGAGGGAGGTATAAAGAAGAAGAAGGCTGCCCCTGTGAAAGGCAAGGGGAAGGGAAAGGCTATTCAACCCAACCTCAAACCTAAGACAAAAGGCCAAGGGAAAGCCCCATCTGATATACCTCAGTCAAAGACTCCTGAGGATGCTGTATGCTTTTACTGCAAGGAGGTAGGACATTGGAGGCGAACCTGTCCTAAGTATCTGGAGGAGCTTAAGAAGCTCAAAGCTAATGGAGCATCAACTTCAGGTACGTATACGATTGAACTCCATAGTACTTCTACTTCTAATTCCTGGGTATTGGACACAGGATGTGGTACTCACATTTGTACTAATGTGCAGGGACTAAAAAGAAGTAGGAAGGTGAGACGTGGGGAGCTGGACCTGATCATGGGTAACAAGCAGATTGTTTCGGTTGACATGATAGGAAATTATGAGCTTTCTTTTTCGTCTGGATTATCTATGGTTTTAATTGATTGTTGCCACTCGGCCGAAATGGCGAGAAACATTATTTCCTTTTATGCTTTATATAAGGATGGTTTTGATTATGGGTTTGATAATGGATCAATTCTTGTTTATAAGAATAATGTGCTATATTTTAAAGCTAACCCATGTCATGGAATTTACAAAACAAGCATAACTGTTAGAGACAATCGAAGTTCAATTTATAATGTTGAATCGACTCAATCTAAAAATGGTTTAGATAAGTCGTATCTGTGGCACTGTCGTCTTGGTCACATTAGCAAGAAACACATCACCAAACTCCAATCGGATGGGATTTTGGAATCATTTGACCATACATCGAATGATGAATGTGAATCTTGTCTTTTGGGAAAGATGACGAAGGCACCGTTTACAGGAACATGTGAGCGGGGAAAAGATCTGTTGGACATAGTACATACTGATGTATGTGGGCCGTTCAGATCAGCCACTAGACACGGCGAGAGATACTTCGTGACTTTTACTGATGACTTCAGTAGATATGGATATGTTTATTTGATTAAACATAAGTCTGAAACCATCGAGGTGTTCAGGACTTTCCAAAACGAGGTAGAGAATCAACTAAATAGGAAGATTAAGACTCTCAGATCCGATAGGGGTGGTAAGTATCTTAGTCAAGAGTTCCGAGATCATCTAAGGAGTTGTGGCATAATTGCACAACTTACTCCTCCTAGGACACCGCAACATAATGGTGTAGCTGAGAGGAGAAACCGAACATTGCTTGATATGGTTCGGTCCATGATGAGTCGAACTGTGCTTCCAATCAGTTTCTGGGGTTATGCCTTAGAAACTACTGCAAGGGTCCTAAATCTTGTACCAACGAAAAAGGTTTCTAAAACACCTTCTGAAATATGGAGCGGGGAAGTTCCCTCACTTGCATATTTAAAAGTCTGGGGTTGTGAGGCTTACGTACGCCGTGAAGCTCAAGACAAACTAGAACCCAGATCAGAGAGGTGTTATTTTGTTGGATACCCAACTAATTCTTTTGGATATTTATTCTATAAACCTTCAGAGAACAAAGTGTTTGTTGCTCGAAGGGCATGGTTTCTTGAAAGGGAACTGATATCCAAAGAGACTAGTGGGAGCCAAATTGATCTTGAAGAAATTCAAGAGTCAACCAGCATGGAAACTGACGTTGGCACTAGTTCTCAACAACAGGTTGTAGAACCTACAGTTGTTGAGCCTCAGCAAAGAGTTACTGAGGAATCTGACATCCAGCCACCACCTCTTCGGAGGTCTGATAGAGTGCGTCATGCACCAGAAAGATATAATTTACTTATATCTGATGGTGATGATACACAGGTAGATCTTGATGAGCCTACCAGTTATCAGGAAGCCATGGCGGGCCCTGAGGCCGCTAAATGGAAGGAGGCTATGGAAAGCGAGATGCAATCCATGTATGATAATCAAGTATGGGACTTGGTTGATCATATACCCAGTCTAAAGATAGTGGGTCATAAATGGGTCTTCAAGAAGAAGACCGACATGGATGGCAAAGTACACACATACAAAGCGAGATTGGTGGCGAAGGGCTACACGCAAACTCATGGTGTAGACTATGATGAAACCTTCTCACCAGTGGCTATGTTGAAATCTATTAGGATACTCATTGCCATAGCAGCATTTCATGACTATGAAATATGGCAGATGGATGTAAAAACCGCTTTCCTTAATGGCAAGCTATCTGAGGATGTGTATATGACACAACCTGAGGGTTTTGTACAGTCCGAGCATCCTAATAGAGTGTGTAAGCTTCAAAAGTCCATTTATGGACTTAAGCAAGCTTCTCGCAGCTGGAACATCTGCTTCGATGAGAAAGTCAAAGAGTTTGGTTTTTTGAGAAGTGAAGATGAACCATGTGTATATGTCAGAACTAGTGGGAGCATTGTAGTCTTCCTTGTCTTGTATGTAGATGACATACTTCTCATGGGAAACGATATCCCTACTTTGCAGAGTGTAAAAAAAAAACTTGGCTAGGGAAATGTTTTTCTATGAAGGACATGGGAGATGCAGCATACATATTGGGCATCAAGATCTATAGAGATAGATCTAGGCGTCTTATTGGTCTAAGCCAAAGTACCTACATAGACAAAGTGTTGAAGAAATTCAACATGCAGGACTCCAAGAAGGGGTTCATTCCTATGCAGCATGGTTTGGCGCTGAGCAAGGCTCATTGTCCTAGTTCTAGTTCAGAGCTAGAAAGGATGAGTCGGATTCCTTATGCCTCGGCTATAGGATCGATCATGTATGCCATGATATGTACTAGGCCTGATGTGTCGTGTGCTTTGAGCATGACGAGCCGGTATCAGGCCAATCCTGGCAATGACCACTGGACAACGGTAAAGAATATCCTCAAGTATTTAAGACGAACTAAATAAATGTTCTTGGTTTATGGAGGTGCGGAAGAACTCAGTATAAAAGGTTACACTGATGCTAGTTTCCAAACCGATAGGGATGATTCTTGCTCGCAGTCGGGATTCGTGTTTTTGTTGAACGATGGAGCAGTTTCTAGGATAAGCTCTAAGAAAAGCACCGTATCAGATTCAACAACGGTGGCTTAACTGTATTTATTTTGTTGATTTGAAATTTCAGAACTTATACACTTGCTTTATGATGTATCGATATTATGATTGAGATCTTAATATATGCTTGGAGCAGTTACTATCATTCGGTGTATTATTAATGTTCTGTTTTTGCATGTTTATTAACTTCCTTGAACAATTAGTTCAAAATTTTCCACAGTCGGTCGTTCTCCATTGGAAGGGAGTAGTGAATTAAGACTGATGTGGAGTGTTAGTTGATTATCCATAAGAGATGGATATAGCATAGAGATGCAACTATACACTCACATGTACTTGATAGAGATCAAGTATTGGAACGACCCACACTTAGAGATTGCTTCATGGATCATGTCACAAGCAATTCTAAGATGGTAATATCTAGTATCCTTAAGTAAAGATACATGAGATTTTTTGACACAAAGTCTGTTATGCTTTGATGTTTCTCCAACGTTGTCCGTAACAGGCGACTATAAAGGGAACCATTGGGCATAATGTGATTAGTGGGTAAGAGATCTATGTAGTCAATACTATTTGTTCCTTTTATCTTGTGATAAAAGCGATATCCATGGGCCCCTCGATGATTTGGTGCTGACGTTGAATGTATGCATACTCAGACTAGATTGATGTTGGATCAATCTTGCAGTCTGTCTTTAGGTCACCACAAATCTTTATCGAGAAACATAATAGTGAACGGTTTGCAGATTGACCATGTTCCATGTCTGACGTTCACACGGATATCTGTAACAAAGGGATATTTGATCACTTACCTATAGGACTGCTTAACGCAAAACTGAGTCTTGGATGACTTACTGTTTAAACAGGGATGATGGAGTATTACTAAATACTGACCATTCTCTGTATTACTATTCAATTATTGTGACATGTGCAAGTGGGAGTCTGTTGGAGATATGCCCATTACCACAATAAAATAGTAACGAATAAATATATGAGCCTATTGGGTCGCACACAAAGTTCGGTCACGTAAAAACGAGAAATAATTTTAGAGGGGTTAACAAGTAATTAATATGGAATTACTAGAAGGACTAACTAGTAATTTGTCCATACTTATTATTAGATAAAATCTAATAGTTTGAATAATTATTAGAGATAATTATTAAACTCATTTGATTTTATTTAAATAGGAGGTTAATCTCCTAACTTGAAGAAGAAGTTAAAAACCTTAAAATTATTTTATATAAATCTCCTATCTTGGTTTTGGATAGAACTAACAAAAAAAAGAAAATTCTTCTTCTCCCTTTTCTTTTGGTGTTTCACGGCAGAAAAGAAGAAACAAGGAAAAATATTTTTTTCTTTGGTTTTTGACATATGTGATTTGCCACTACAAGTTTTGTTTTGTGAATATAAAACAAAACAACAAAAGGAAGGTGTTTCTTTTGGTGATCGCAAAAGGAGAAAGAAGGAGATCTCGTTACCTACGTGACTGTTTTGGGTGTGCACTTGATAGAGGGAATCCTGCTATTGGATCCTTCACAATCTTTAAAAGGTCTTCCTAATCCCCCTCGTATTTATTGTATTTGTTACTTGTATTTTGATTGTAACCAGATCTCTGGAAGATTGTGTGTTTTTATTTCGCTTCCGCTCTATATATATGTTGATATGTTTGTTTTTATTGTACACACAATCCAACATTAAGGCAGAGCATTATGAATCTCGTAGGGGGCGTTTGGTTCTTCAGCTTCCGATAAAATTAGACAGAATTGGAATGACCAATTCCATTGACCAGATTCCATCATCATGGTTGATTAGTTTTTTACAAGGAAAGAAATCATTCAAATCCTCCATCCCAGAATTGATCATTCATTCAAATTCATTCCTTTGGAATTTTTTACAAAGACAAAAAGTCACTGACCTATTCCTTCATCATCTTCTTCTCCATCACATCCTCCTTCCACATGTATGCTCCTTAATCATCTTCTTTTCCATTCGCATTCTCCATCCACAATGGGTCAAGGTATCGCCACATGCACTGTCCCTCCCAAGGATGTTACCGACCACTAGACTACTAATGCTTTGATAATCTTAATGCAAATAGTTGTTAATGCTTATGGTACAACCGGCAAAAATAGCCACTTTATACCATCTGTCATGATAGCTACCTTTGTACTTACCAGCAGCCTTTTGGAGTTCCCAGTTGTAGTTATTAGGGAATAGCGACACACTGTAACCAACACCATAAGCTAAGCCCAAGACCAGCTGACTAGCGGCTAATCCTCTTATGATCCATTCATTTATACCATAATCTGTATTCACCCTATTCAATGGATCACAGAGAGCTGCCGTAAAATTGTTTGTCAAAGGTGTATGATAGTCGTTGTGAGATCTAATTTGTACCCAGTCAAAGTTCCTGCATACTGAGTCAATCGGGTAACCTACTGAGTTGAGTTCTGGCAAGTAATGACCAGCCATGGTCAACAATCAACATCAGTCTTGCATGATCTTTACTACTTCCTTTCAACTCTGAATCTATCGCAACCCGTCACTCGTCAAGTAAGGTGCCTAACTGGTCATGTTTCCGCCTGTAGTCAATAAAGTGGTGAAGCAAAGATCGAGTCCTTGAAAGCCATTGAGCCTGGCCATTTTTACCGAAGACTTGATAAAAGTCTTTTGATAAGCTGGTTGGTCAGCCATCTTTAAAAAAGTTAGATGAATTCTCATGATTTCCAGGTCTCCCATTTTGGGGCCATAACCGATGGGTTATTTCTTTTGCATGCAAAGGTGGATATGTATGGCTGATCTGACACGCTCAAGAACAGTTCATTGGTTGATGTGTTGATGGATGCAAAAGCGCATACAAGGTGGACGAGAAGAGCGGAGTTTATGTTTGGAAGTGGGGATGAGCTACAGCCTTGAATCTTGATCCATGTTTGTGCTGTTGAAGTGTTTAACAATTGTATAGAGAAGAGGATGAAAAGGAGTATAATAGTCATGAACTTGAACCAAAGTTAAGAGCAAGTTGGTATCTCTAAACGAGAAACTTGATACGCAACAACGTCGTCTAGAAATGCCTCAAGTACAAATGATATATAGGGCATAACATAATTCAAGTAATGGCAGCTAATCATAATCTTTGTTCATAAATGAGTCTGTAGCATCTGATGAAAATGAATTGGAGAATGCAACTGAAAGCAAGAACATATTTCACAACCAAACATGGTGAGCAAGCAGTGATGGAATAGAAAATCTGAACCAAAATCTACTGACAAAACAGAACCAAAAACACCTCCACATGATGTTCATAGACAGGATAATGGAACTTTAAATTTGACATACATAAAGTTAAAGGAACTCTCTGAATTTATATGTTTAATAGGATAATCTACTGCCAAAACAGAACCAAAATCAGCTCAACACCTTATAATGCGGCCATCCTCATGATCCAGCAGAAGCAGCGATTCCGTGTAACAACTCCCATAGAATGAATCATGGTTTCCACGAATCCCAAGATCCTTGATGTCCCCTGAGCCATGTTCATAAATACCAAGTGCAGAGGTACTTCCATCAATTTCATCATTTGTCCATTCGATTATAGGTTCGCCTCTCTCGCTAAATCCCAGAGTCTGCCAGACGTCTGCGTTTGGTGGATTAATGGTGAATAGCTTTGTAAATGCTTTTGAATCACCACCATCCATCACCCATACATGAAAAACGTGTTTGTGATATGGATCCATATCAAGCAAAACAAGAGACTCCCTTAGCCTAGAAACGCTCATATGATATGAGTGATGCAAGCTATTTGGGACATCTACCTCTCTAAACTCACGAGTGGTCAAATCAAATGACATTATCAGATTTCGACCTTTACCATCAATAGCACTCCAATCAAAACCAACCAAATAAATAAACTGACCTATAACCGTCTGATAACCATTATAAAATTGAATTGATTTACGAGGAAGCTGATTGGTAGATAAACATCTCCATTGGCCGGAGCTCAATGTGAAAACCATAACTTGGAAAGGGATGCGACTTATACTTTGGATATTCTCTTTACACCTAATAAATGTAATGTTGATAAGCTAGCTTAGGGTCCTTTGTGGCAGGGCAAACCCCAAAGCCAACAATAGAACGAAACCGTTGGTCATCTACCAGATTAGGCACAACAACAGCCAACGATCTTCTAATTGCAGGATTCCGAATTACAGCCTTTCGATATCAAAAGGCTTTCGATAGGAATGACTTCCATGGTTTGCAGACGGACCTGAATCGAAGCATTGACTTGATAGGAAGCCTTTCGATGATTAGAACTTGGATATCAAAAGGTAATTGGGTCGACATCTTCAGAGACATTTTCACAATCGAATGATTACCATAGAGTGGGAGAGAAGAATTCAGTGAATTGAAGGTAGATATAAAAAATTACTAATAATAAATATAGGATCTGATTTTTATCTTTTTTTTTTATTTCTAAATTATAATCAAAATCAAATCGGATCCCACTTAGACGACGTCTTCTTCTTATTCTCTAATATGTGTTCTTCTTCCTAATCGACAAAGTCTTCTTATCTGATCGACAACCAGAAACTCTTCTTCATAATCGACATCTTGCGATTTGCGATTTTTGATTTTCGAATGTAGAAACCTAATCGGCGATTTGCGATTTTTGATTTTTGATTGTAGAAACCTAATCGACATCTTGCGATTTGCGATTTTTGATTTTCGATTGTAGAAACCTAATTGTGATTTCTGATTTTTGATTTGTAATGTTCATCTATTTCAACTGATTTTGTACAAAATTTAAGCTTGGATCTGCTCCACTTCGAGTTTGAATGAATTTCCCCCAATGTTTAGTATTCATAATGATGAGTTTGAAATATGGTGTTTAGTTCATCTCCAAGTGTTGCAATCAAATTGCTTTCTGCAAAGGTTGCTAAGTGTGTAGCTAAGTGTTGGAATCATATTGTTTTCTGCAATATGATTCACGTGTGGCTGCAATCAAATTGTTTTCTCGCCATTAAGATTGCAATTAGATTGTGCAGATTAGAACAAATTATTTTCTGGCCAATAATGTTTTTGGGATTGTGCAGCTAAATGTTGCAATTAGAATTCTGCAGGTTGTGCCTTAAACTTTATGAGGTTTAATTAAATCAGTAGCAGAAACTATTAAGTGGAATCTTTATATTCATTTTGCCAATCACTTACAAGAAGCCACCTTGAAATAATCTTTATAACGGATGTCCATTAAAACTTTTGCACAATGGAACCTTTATAATGCTTTTGCAAGCTTAGCAACACTGGAATCATTATAAGCCACCTTGAAATAATGCTTCTGCACAATGGAATCTTTATAATTGATCTTCTTTCAAACTTTAATTTTTTTGAAAAGCAGTTCAAGAATCTTTATAATTAACTTGAGGGTTTTGTGATTCAGGTTTCAATTAGGGCTGAGCACAGGTCGGGTCGGGTGGGTCGGGGGGAAAAATGCTTAACCCGTTCGGGGTTCGGGTGTGGAAATCAAACACCGTAATGTACATCCGGGGGTCGGGTTATGTCGGGGTGCGGGTCAGTCGGGGGTCGGGGCGGGTCGGGTTCGTGTTGCGGGTTACGAAGGCATGCATCATGCATTTTCTAAGACATAAACTAAATATATTTTCTATCTGGACGTTGCTATCCAAATTCAATTTTCACATATAATCCATACCTCATTTTATTGACTCACCTACTGTAGCAACCTATTATTTTATTGACAAAATTTTGTTGCAAACTTTTAATTTAATTTATCATTCATGTATGCATATATGTCAATATGCCATAATAATTAAAAAAGAAAACTTTTCTTTCAAATTGGACCAAATCCAATGCAGACAATATTTTCATAACTTCCAAATGCAAAACAACATCAAATCAAAGTATTAAAATCCAAAATCCAAAACTCAAATTAAAGTATCAGTCTTAATTCTCAAATTTCGATTGTCTTCATGCTCCTCCAATTTCAAAAGCCAAAATCCCACTTGTTCAACTTCAATCTTCATTCTTCTACCTAATTAAAAAAAATAAACAAAGTTATTACAAACCTTCAAACTCAATATTTGTGAAATTATAACTACCAAAATACAATGTTATTACATCTAAATCAACCGTAGGAATAGAATCATCGTCACGGTCTTCATGGACGATAGTTTACTTCCAGTTCCAATCCTCATATTTGTCAATTCTGCATATAAAAAACAAATTAGAAAAACGAATACTCAAATACTTATTTATAAGTCAATAATGTACCTTGCTCAAACTTTTCAATCTCGTCTATGTTTTCTTCAACTGCAATTGGCTGACTCAGGCCTCGTAGCCAGTCTTGCGTACATATAAAGGCTTCCACTATTTTAGGAGTTAGAGAACTCCTAAAATTATCTAAGACCCTACCACTTGTACTGAAAGTGGACTCAGATGCCACAATTGAAATTGGAACCGCAAGTATATCTCTAGCCACTTTCGAGAGGATCGGGAACCTTTCACTGTTAACTTTCCACCATCTTAAAATATCAAAATCATCTGTATCATCTATGGTAGACTCATTTAAGTAAACTTCAAGTTCACTTTTCTTGTTGAGTGAGGCTCCACTTTCCAACTTTTGTTTCTTTAACTGGGTTCGAACTCTAGATTGAACCCTTCCAACAGAAACATTTTCAGACCGAACAGGTGGAGGAGGAGGCATCATAGTACTAGTGTTAGTAGAAGGTATGGATTCAGAGTACGTTAAGACATACTCTTCAAAAAACCGAGTAAAATTAGACTTTACATTCTCAAAGCATGACTTACCTCGAGCCTCCCCATACATTTGTTTCATCAAGTCTTCCATGTACTCGACCTTGTCTCTTGGGTCCAATATGTTGGCAAAGAAAATTACCATGTTCATTTTCTCCGGATCACCCCAATATTTGCCGAACTTCTCTTTCATTTTACCACCCATGCCATGTTCAAGTGTTCAATGTTCATAAAATATTATAAATATAATAAATAAATAATTATATAGCTAAATATTAAAACCACGAGTTTATTTAAAATTTAAATCTAAAGGAAAATGACATACCTTTTCAATTTCTGAAACGGATTTTAACATGTCGTCAATAATGCAACTCAAATCCGAAATCTCTGATAAGAAAGAATTTGAAGTGACGTAAAGCGACCTAGAAATTCTGATTGTCATCTCATAGAAAGTCTTCAAAAATACCACCAAACTCTCAGCGGCTAACCAATCGTTATTTGAAGGCACCGAACCCACTTCCAAAGCTAACGAGTTGTCACTACTTTGATACATTTCAAACACTCCTTTGTAAGCTATTGCGGTTCGGAGCATCATGTAAGTGGAGTTCCATCTCGTTGGAACACCAAGGCATAAAGAACTTTTCTCTTCCACTTCGAGCAAGTCTGCAAATTCTCTAAATTTATGCAACCTAGATGGAGAACCTCTCACCCATCTAACACAATCTCTTATCTTTTTGACTGATGCATCTGCTAATTTTAAACCATCTTGTACAACCAAATTCAAAATATGAGCAATACATCTCATATGTACGTAGTCAACCCTAGTAGAAGAACCACCCCAACTCACCAACTTGTGTTTCATAAACCCAATGGCAACATCATTGCTCGACGCATTGTCAACTGTGATAGTGAATATATTTTTAACTCCCCACTCAATCAAACAAGTTTCTAAGGCTTTTGCAATAGACTCCCCCTTGTGTGACAAAATTGGCACAAACGATATGACTTTCTTATTTAGTTTCCATTCATGATCAATAAAATGTGCCGTGATACACATATAATTGATTATTTGAACAGAAGTCCATGTGTCGGTAGTCAAACTGATGTGTGGTGTGCTCGACTTAAACAGTTTCTTAAGATTCGTCTTCTCTTCACAGTAAATACCAAATATATCCCTATTTACTGTCCATCGAGACGGGATCTTAAATCTAGGACATGAACTCTCCATAAACTGCTTAAAGCCTCTACCCTCGACAAACCTAAATGAAAGTTCATCTATTATAATAATTTTAGCTAAAGCCTTTCGCACAACTTCTTGATTAAAAACCCAAGAAGTTAAAGCACCACCACTACCACTATCAGATTTTCCGGATTTAAAGGCAAGCATTTTTTGTTTCATTTCCATAGCATGTGGATTTTTTAAACAAGCTTCCATATGATTTTTTAAAGTAGCGGTCCCATGCTTTTTTGATTCGGCCTTATACTCTTTCATACAATACAAACACTTACCTCTAATGATTATCCCGTCATCGTTAAAGATCTTTTCAAAATGGTCCCATACTATGGACCTTGTTTCCGTTGCCTTCCGTTTCTTTGGTTGCGATTCCGGTTGTGTTATGGTAGGATTCGGTTGAGAAGAAGGTTGTTGACTATTTTCCATTTATAATCCTAAAAAGGTAAAATAAATTCAATTACAAACCAATAGCATGTATAATTGAATTATTGAATATCTATAACATGTATATAATAATAATTGATTATTTATAAGACTATAACATCTATATAACTAAATACCTATAACATGTATATATAGTAATAGTATATATGTACAGTATACTTACAAATTGAGAAAACCATAAAAAAGTAGAAAACTATAAAATATTAAAATATGTTTTACTTTTACCATAAGCAAACCCAATCTATGAATCTGTCAATCATCATTCATTAAAATATTAGAATACTATAAAATAATAAAACTCAATCAATCATTCATCATTCATTAAAAGTAGAAAACTATAAAATATTAAAATATCTACCATAACTCCATACAATATACTTACAACTTACAAATTTGCAGAGGTGTAGTCGCACGCAGACGTCAATAATGGGAGACTGGGAGTTTGAACTTCTTGCACAGTGGGAGTTCGATCGCCGACGTCGATCAATGGGAGTTCGATCGCCGGTCGGAGTTGGAACTTCTTGCACTTGCAGACGTGGATGGTGGATCAATGCGAGGGATCAGGGATCAGGGATCAGGGAAGGCTAAAGATGAAGGGTCGAACGTAGAAGGGAGATACGAATGGCGGGATGGGTTCTTTTTATTGGGTTTTTGTGGGATCCCTCGGGTCAAACTGACTCGAGGATCATCAGGGATCTCGAAACCTCGCTGGTTCGATAATTCCCATAGTTTTAATATCCAAACTGATAAAAGCCTATGCAATCAAAAACACGCTGATTTGATTTGTATGCGGAAGCGATAAAGCTAAAAACCCTAAACTAGCTTACGGATATAAATCGTTTAGTTTAATCAATTCTAATGGTTATAGTAATTTACCTGGATAGCTTGAGAATTGATCCACCGGTGATCGACCTACGAATAGTTCCTCTAGCTGAACCGAATGATACCCGAAGACTTGGAAAAACCGAACTGGTGTTCCGAGTGGGAGAGGAGGGCGGCGCCGATTGGGAGAGAGAGGGAGAGAAAAAGAGAACTGGAAACTGATTTTAGGTGAACTAAAACTTCTACTTTTCCTTAAACCCATAAGCCTTATTTATATGGAGGAAAGATACAGTTTGTATAGGATTCAGTTTCCTTATTATAATTATCTCAATCTTTTCCTTATTATATTACTGGAAAAGAATTTGCTTATGATAATTATATATATATATATTTATCTAATATATATAATACTATTATTAATTAACTATTGTATATTTATTTTATCAAATAAATATACAATATACCTAATTAATTAATAACCCTCTAACTTTGGGATTTCTGACTGAAATTACCCAATTGATTTATAATTGACTATTATAAATCCTAACTCTCCATTTCTGGGTTTCATATAACTTATTCGATTTATAGGTCCTCACAGGTGTGACCCTCAAGTGTCTTGTAACATTGGATGTGTAATTACTTGGTTTGTCAACTCTGCACATAATTCCTAACAGACTCCCACTTGTGCAAGTTGGCAATACCGCCTTGATTACACGGACCTAAGGAGGCCCCTAGACAGGCACTTAGGCTGACCAGGTTACAAGAACTCTTATACCCAGACTGGTGATAAAACTTTTTGTAAGGAAATAGCATCTATGAAACTACTTTCATTGATTGGGTATATCTCGGCTTTTCCCTTTGCATCACGATATTTCATCTGTGAGTATGAGCATGGAAGGTGTCAACTCTGAATACTCAAGATTCTGTTTTCTTGACTATCCGACTTTTACTGATAGGTAAACGACAAAGAACTAATCAGTTCGTTTGGGCATGGCCATGCACTTCATCAGTATATTCAGTCAGTCAAGATGGGCCCAGAAATATCTCCTTCAAAGAAGAGGTGCAAATCCCATCTTGCATATCTGCCTTTAACACCACGGCTTCCGCTGAATCTAGTTACGCCCTTTATAGCCACTGTAACATCCCGTTATTACAATTATTATTATTGTTATTATTATTATTATTATTATTATTATTATTATTATCATAAGTGAACTTTAGGGTTAGGGTTTTAGACTTGCGGGCTCTTTCCTTGCGATCTAAGTAAGGGGAGGGAGGGGCCCGTTATCGTTATTAAAACCCTAGGGTTGGCGACTTCTTGTTCATTGTAACTTGAAGCTTACGGAATAGAGAGAGAGACCGGAGAGGGAGGCGAGAGAGAGATACGGGTTACCGGGTCGGGTCGAGTGATCACCGTAGGTAAACTCTCGTTCTTTCGCGTACTAGATTCCGATGTCGGCGGTGGTTCTCCACCGGATCACCGCCGTTGCGGTTTTGTGGTTATTGTTGTTAAGTGCCGGTGGTGGTGGCGGCTTAAGCCGTTATCGCCGCCGTTTCCTCTGTGGCGGGTGACGCCGCCAACGGCGGCAGCCGCGGAGCGGTGATGGTGGTTGGTTGTTGTTCCGGCGCCAGGGGTGGCTAGCCACCGCTAGCTGCTGTCGCGCAGCCTTGGTAGAGACGGGATCAGAGGGCGGCGGTGGTCTTGTGACCGCTGCTGCTGTAGATCAGACCCGAGGCCGGCCGGCGGCTTGGTGGATTCACCTCGCCGTCGCGCCGCTGCCTGTCCTTGCAATAGAGCGACGCCGGCGAATGGCTGGCCGCCGCTGCCGCTGATTGTTGTTGTTATCGGCCGTGGTAGTGGCAAACGCCGCTGCTGCCGCTGCGGGTTTCGGGTGGTGACCGGCGATGGCGTTAGCAATCGCTATGGCTGCTGCCGTACTTTGTTCCACCGGCCGGCGGTGGTAGTGGGTACCCACGGCCGCCGTCGCTGCCGTGTGATGTTCGTTACGGGCCAGCGGTGGCACGCCTCGCCGTTGCAGCCGTCGAGGTGTTGGTGCGGCTGTTGTAGTCGCCGGCGGTGGTGGTGGTTAACCACCGCTGCCGCTGCCTTGTGGTTTTGGGTAACCGGCCGGCGATGGTGGTGGTCCTACACGGCCGCCGCCGTTGCTGTGGATACGTAGGGTTTGCATGGGACGTCTTCGCGCCGCGAGAGTAGTACGTTGATAGGTCGCGCCGCGAAAAGAGGATTCGCGCCGCGAAGGTGGCGGTTCCAGCGGGACCGTGCTACGTCAGTGTCTAGGGTGACTTCGTTAGGGTTAAATTGTGTTACCGGGCAGGTTCTTATATAGTATATGTTTACTTATGATTTTTCAGAGTTGCGGGAAAGATTTGAGTCGATATTTCGGTTGTGATTTATCCGAGACAGGTGAGTGGGTTTTTACGTGCGATATGATGTAATTAATATGTACATGATGTTGTGATGTGATGGATCGGGTTGCGGGATGACCCGAAGAGTGGGAAACCACTAAGGTCGGATTGCGGGATGATTCGACGAACGGGAAACCGTTAAGATGTGATTATTGTGCTTGATGTGATTATACGTGTTGATTATATTTGTATTGTATGTAAAAATTTACTCACTAAGCGGTTGAGCTTACCCCTCGTTGTTTAATGTTTTTAGGTACGAGTTCGGGTGTTGATAAAGGCAAAGCTCCGGCTTGAGGGTTTCCGGCTAGACGGCTTCCGATCCGAATATCGATTCTTTATCACGTTGATTTAAATTGCTTGTGGGATGTTATTTTTGTTCAATTTGGGAATTTTTGGAACAAATATTTTATTTAATAATTTACGTAAAGGTTTTATTTCTAATTTATCTTTAAAAATTCAAATATGGGTTTTGGGCATTACAACTTGGTATCAGAGTCTAGGTTTAAGAGAATCAGCACGCACACTTGCGAGTGTGTGTGTGGTTGGACTTAAACTAGGCGATTTTTGGGAAAATCGGTTAAGATCGGAATGGCCAACGGAACCGTCAAGACGGAGGTAAGCTTTAGTACCTTTAATATAGTTATGTGCACGCTTGTTGTAGTTTATCTGTTGACACGCGCATAATTGCATAATTGCATGTGGATTTGATGTGGATGGAAAATATGTGATGTGGAGATTGTTTCTATGTTTTTATGTGTTCGTTTAGTCGATAAGTTGAGGTCTAAGTAGGACGGTATCAAAACCAAACGTAAACACCTTGGTATGTCGGGGATGGGTTATCGGGCATGTTCTTGTTTGATTGTTGCCCGGTAATCTTGATCCGGCTATCATGAATGGTTGATTATAGTAATACGGCGCCAATAATAGTGTTACTATAAACACCTGTGTAGTGTTGGATTTGATTAAGTTCTGGGGGCTTTAACTTATTGACGACGGTTAGGGATAAGGACGCTTAAGGTATTACGAATATATGTGGCTAACTGTTGTGTATGTAATACCTGTACATGTGAATTAGTCCGTACTCAGTATACGCTGTAAGGACTAGCCGTAGGATGAGCATGAGCACCTTAATAGGTATATAGAACTGTTTCGTTTAGTCGTAATCTAAGATGTTTTCTTGAACCTTCAGAATGGTGCAAACTAGGAGCCATACTGATGATGGTGAGGCCGGGCAGTCTGACCAGATTGCTGCGCAGATCACCGAGGCCCTGCAGCAGATGTTGCCGGGGCTATTTAACCAAATGAGGGACGAGCTGATTCAAACTGTGGATCAGCGTATCGACGCGGCCCTTACGGCCCGTAGCACGGGAACTGGGAGCACGGGAACTGGGAGCACGGGTCAGTCTCAGACTCGCGGGATTTCTTTCAAGGATTTCATGGCGTGTCAACCGCCACTCTTCGACGGGAAGAAGGACCCTGTGGCTTGCTACCGCTGGTACTCGGCAGTGGAGGGGGCGTTTCGCACTTGTGGGTGCCCTGATGGGTCGAAGGTTCTATTCGCTGTGAACCTTCTTCGCGGAGCGGGGAAGGACTGGTGGGACTTGACCCTCAAGAAGTACACGGAGGCGTAGATCACCGCTCTGACCTGGGAGGAGTTCCGGGTCATATTCGACGAGGAATTCGCTCCTCGCATTGAGAAGGAGCGGATAGCAGCGGAGTTCCTGAAGCTGACCCAGACGACCGAGTCAGTGAACGAGATTACTGCATAGTTTCTGGAGAAGCTGTTGTTTGTACCGGGTTACGCGAATGATGAGTCGCTGAAGATGGCTCGCTATCTAGGGGTGCTGAAGCCGGAGATCAAGAAGGCGGTGGCCACGGGAAGGTGCAAGACCTTCAGCGACATGCAGGAGGTAGCGAGGGCCCAGGAGCTAATTCTGGAAGAGTGTCAGCAAGGGAAGAGGAAGGCAGATGATCAGCCGGCGTCGACGAAAAAGTTCAAGGGGGCGCGAAACGATAGCAGGAGTGGGACCCCGAGTTGTCCCAAGTGCAGGCGGTACCATCGGGGCGAGTGTAGGCCGCGGGAGTTGTCATGCTATAAGTGTGGCAAGGCGGGTCATCTGAGTCGAGACTGCAAGGAGACGGCGAAGATCTGTTTCCATTGCTACCAGCCCGGGCATATCAAGCCCGACTGCCCTCAGTTGAAGAAGGCGCCAGCTCTAGCTCCTGCACCGGCGACGCTTATGATTACGGACGGCACCACCAAAGGGAAGAGCGGAGCTACTACTACCCGTGGGCGAGCCTTTCAGATGACTGCTGAGGAGGCGCAGACGGCACCTGACGTGATTACAGGTTTTTCCTTGTTACGTTTTTACGAAGTTTTCAATTGAAATATACCTTGTTAGTAATGTGAATAGTGTGTCTGTTGTTAAATGTATACCTTAGGCATTTTTCCTGTCAACTCGAAACCGGCTTTAGTGCTTTTCGACACGGGGGCCACGTGGTCCTATGTGTCGCGTAGGTTCTGTAAGGATTTCCAGATCGAGCTCGGCAATCTGGAAAGTACTTTAGCGATTGATGTAGCTGCGGAGGAAGTGCAGGTGGTCGAGCACGTGTACCGGGGGTGTAGCATCGATATCTTCGGAGTTCGATTCAGCATTAATCTCATCCCCATTCCCATGAATGGAGTGGACGTGGTGGTCGGGATCGACTGGATGTTTCCAAACTGGTCGACAACAGACGTTGCAGGACAGCTGGTACGCATCCAGAATCCTAGTGGGGGAGAGCTGGTGGTATACGGCAAGGGGAGGAGGGTGTCTACATCCTTCTGTTCTATCGCAAAGGCTCGAAAGTATATCCAGCGGGGGTGTACGGGTTTCTTGGTCTATGCAGTGGCGGATCAGACGAAGGAAAGAAAGTTGTCGGTAGCGGATGTACCAGTCGTCAGCGAGTTCCCAGATGTATTTCTAGAGGATCTGCCCGGTCTTCCGCTTGACAGGCAGATCGAGTTCGGCATCGACTTGGTACCTGGAGCGGCTCCGATTGCGCGAGCTCCTTATCGTCTGGCTCCGCCGGAGCTTCAGGAGTTGTCTGAGCAGTTACAGGAGCTCTCGAGGAAGGGGTTTATCCGCCTGAGTAGCTCACCGTGGGGAGCACCGATCCTATTTGTAAAGAAGAAAGACGGGAGTCACCGTATGTGCATCGATTATCGGGGGCTCAACAAGGTAACCGTCAAGAATAGGTACCCCTTACCTAGGATTGACGACCTGTTTGATCAGCTCCAGGGGGCGTCGTGGTTTTCTAAGATCGATCTCCGGTCAGGGTATCACCAACTGAAGGTGAAGGAAGCGGACATCCATAAGACCGCTTTCCGGACCCATTACGGCCACTTCGAGTTCTTGGTAATGCCGTTCGGGCTTACCAACGCTCCAGCAGCTTTCATGGACCTTATGAATCGGGTTTGTCGACCGATGCTCGATCGGTCCGTGATTGTTTTCATTGATGATATCTTGATCTACTCGAAGTCAAAGGAGGAGCATGTGATGCATCTGCGGGAGGTGCTTGAGATTCTGAAGAGGGAACGTCTCTACGCCAAATTCTCAAAATGCGCTTTCTGGTTAGAAGAGGTTCAGTTCTTGGGCCACGTTATTAACCAGGAAGGCATCAAGGTGGACCCGACGAAGATCGAGGCAGTTATGAATTGGGAGATTTCGAAGGCACCAACCGAGATCCGGAGTTTCCTGGGTTTGGCCGGCTACTACCGACGGTTCATCCAGGATTTCTTTAAGATTGCGGTACCATTGACGCGATTGACGAAAAAGAGTGAGCCGTACGTTTGGGGTTCCGAGCAGCAGGTGGCTTTCGACACGTTGAGGCAGAAACTGTGTGAGGCACCGGTTCTGACTCTACCAGAGGGGGTGGAAGATATGACGGTCTATTGCGACGCATCTCGGCTGGGTTTGGGGTGTGTGTTGATGCAGAGGGGTCGAGTGATAGCTTACGCTTCGAGGCAGCTGAAGCCTCACGAGGCTAACTATCCCACGCACGATCTGGAGCTTGCGGCGGTGGTCTTTGCCCTCAAGATATGGAGGCACTACCTATACGGGGTGAGGTGCACCATTTTTACAGATCACCGTAGCTTGAGGTATTTCTTGGAGCAGCGGAACCTGAATATGCGACAACGGAGGTGGCTTGACGTAGTCAAGGACTACGATTGCGAGATTCTCTATCATCCAGGCAAGGCCAATGTGGTCGCTGATGCTTTGAGTAGGAAGACGGAGCACGCGCCGCTTCGAATTTCACATCTGAAGATGGCGGTGACTACCTCCTTTGTGGACTTAGTTCTGCGAGCACAAGAGGAGGCGAGTCGGGAGGAGAACCAGAACGGAGAGCGGATTCGGGGGCAGATGGCCGCATTGGTCAGAGATAGTCGAGGGTTGCTGACGAGGTTTGGTCGAGTATGGGTTCCTCGTGCGGGTACGGCACGGCAGACTTTGCTAGAGGAAGCCCATAAGTCTAAATTCTCGATTCATCCGGGAGCTACCAAGAGCGCTATTTTCCTTCCTATTAGGGAGAGTTCGACCGCGGAGCAGCTGGCGAAGATCTACGTGGATGAGGTGGTATCGAGGCACGGAGTGCCAGTATCGATTATCTTGGATCGGGACGTGTGTTTTACTTCTCGGTTTTGGGAGAGGTTTCATTCGGAGTTGGGTACTAGGTTGCATTTTAGCACCGCGTACCACCCTCAGACAGACGGACAGAGCGAGCGTACGATTCAGACCTTGGAAGACATGCTTCGGGCGTGTGTTCTGGATTTCGGAGGCAGTTGGGATACGTATCTGCCCTTGGCGGAATTTTCGTATAACAACAGCTACCACTCAAGCATTGGAATGCCGCCTTTTGAGATGCTCTACGGGAGGAGATGCCGTACCCCTATCTGTTGGGGTGAGGTCGGACAGCGTGTTCTCGGTAGCACCGAGGTGGTTCAGAGGACTACAGAGGATATACAAAGGATTCGGGAGCGATTGCGGACAGCTCAGAGTCGGCAAAAGAGCTATGCGGATCGGCAGAGGTCGGACTTGGAGTTCCAGGTGGGGGACCGAGTGCTACTTAAGGTTTCTCCTTGGAAGGGCGTGATCCGGTTCCGAAAGAGAGGTAAGCTTGGGCCTCGTTACATCGGACCGTTCACCGTCTTCGCGCGTGTTGGGAAGGTGGCTTATCGTCTGGAGCTGCCTGAGGTGCTAGGTCAGATCCACAGCACATTTCACGTTTCGCAGTTGCGCAAGTGTCTCGCCGACGAGACGGCGCACATTCCATTAGATGATATTCAGGTGGACGAGGGCCTGAATTACGTCGAGAGGCCGGTAGCGGTGATAGACCGGAAGGTGA
The DNA here is from genome assembly GCA_030169165.1 of Centaurea solstitialis. NCBI lineage: Eukaryota > Viridiplantae > Streptophyta > Magnoliopsida > Asterales > Asteraceae > Centaurea > Centaurea solstitialis. Next base: position 19,673,621 of record CM058045.1, on the reverse strand, counting down.
AAAGGTTGCGGAGCAAAGAAATCAGAATCGTGAAGGTGCAGTGGCAGCATCGGAAGGGTTCCGAATGGACGTGGGAGCCGGAAGCAGAAATGCGGGAGCATTATCCGGAGCTCTTCTCGGACTGATTTCGGGGACGAAATCATTGTAAGTGGGGGAGAGTTGTAACATCCCGTTATTACAATTATTATTATTGTTATTATTATTATTATTATTATTTTTTTTTTATTATTATTATTATCATAAGTGAACTTTAGGGTTAGGGTTTTAGACTTGCGGGCTCTTTTCTTGCGATCTAAGTAAGGGGAGGGAGGGGCCCGTTATCGTTATTAAAACCCTAGGGTTGGCGACTTCTTGTTCATTGTAACTTGAAGCTTACGGAATAGAGAGAGAGACCGTAGAGGGAGGCGAGAGAGAGATACGGGTTACCGGAGTCGGGTCGAGTGATCACCGTAGGTAAACTCTCGTTCTTTCGCGTACTAGATTCCAATGTCGGCGGTGGTTCTCCACCGGATCACCGCCGTTGCGGTTTTGTGGTTATTGTTGTTAAGTGCCAGTGGTGGTGGCGGCTTAAGCCGTTATCGCCGCCGTTTCCTCTGTGGCGGGTGACGCCGCCAACGGCGACAGCCGCGGAGCGGTGATGGTGGTTGGTTGTTGTTCCGGCGCCGGGGGTGGCTAGCCACCGCTAGCTGCTGCCGCGCGACCTTGGTAGAGACGGGATCGGAGGGCGGCGGTGGTCTTGTGACCGCTGCTGCTGTTGATCAGACCCGACGCCGGCCGGCGGCTTGGTGGATTCACCTCGCCGTCGCGCCGCTGCCTGTCCTTGCGATAGAGCGACGCCGGCGAATGGCCGGCCGCCGCTGCCGCTGATTGTTGTTGTTATCGGCGGTGGTAGTGGCAAACGCCGCTGCTACCGCTGCGGGTTTCGGGTGGTGACCGGCGATGGCGTTAGCAATCGCTACGGCTGCTGCCGTACTTTGTTCCACCGGCCGGCGGTGGTAGTGGGTACCCACGGCCGCCGTCGCTGCCGTGTGATGTGTTGGGAATCACGGGCTACAAAAACATGCACAGCGGAATAATAAAACCGGATTCCCAATCGAGGATCCAATCCCAAACATAACAGATACAATCGAAGGGTGTTTTCGATGGTTTACCTTATGTGATTGATTATCCGGAAGGCTTGTAGGGAATACACCGCTACTGTCACCGATCGAGAAAGTTGCTAGACCACCACTTTGGATTACCCGGAAAAACGAACACAATCCTCCTACTGGAGAAACTGGCGCCGGTTTTCAGAGAGAGAGAAAGGGAGAGAAAGTTTTATGGGTTGTAGGATTAAAACTGAATTGTTCTTAAACTGATACCCTTAACCCTTTATTTATATGGATAAAACTAAGCAGAGTCTTATTCCATATAAGATTCTTTGGTAATTATCTCCAAATATAATTTCCATAATTAATTCATCTTAATTAATTTATAAATAGTTTAACTAACTATTTATTTAAAACTTTCTCATTAAATAATTAATAAACAACTAATTATTTCTCTCACGTAATCCAAACGTTCTCACTTTGGCATGCAGTGGTGTGACCTACTAGTGTCTTATAACATTGGACACGGTAACCCTGTTACTGTCTCGCACATAATCCTAACAGACTCCCACTTGTGCTAGACATGTAACTCTTCTGTCACCATTAGCCTAAGGAGGTCCCTAGCCAGACACTTAGGTTAACCAGGTTATAAGATCTCTTACATCCAGAGATACAACTCACGCTTGAATTTGTACACAGGTTCATTCCTTTTGCACACGATATTTCTAAAGTGATTTAAGACATGGAGTGGAGGATTCATTTCTTAAAATCAAGTATTTCTTGACTCTGATTTCGATTGCCTGCAGTAACGGATATTACTAAATAACACCTGTTATTCTATCCGAGCGTGGCCACGCATTTTCTGCCAATCTTAATCGTCAAGGGGCCCAGAAATATCTCTCTTTTGAAAGAGGTGCAAATCCCTTCTTGACTACTTGCATTTGGATCCACGGCTTCCGCTGCATCTAGTCACGTCCCGTATGGCCACCCTGTTACGGTGCAGCGTTAGTACGTGCTAAGAGTACAGTAGTCCTCGTGTTCCCAAACCAAGTATCTCAGGTCTAAGGACAACCTATCAAGTCAGTGCTTATGACTGAGGCTCCATGAAGCAGACTTGATTACTGGTCACTTCCAATACCCAAACACTCTGATGAGTATCTATAAATACTTGGTCACATCACTTGTGCTTTTATTCTTTACTTTGAATAAATCATCAGGTATTTATAATAGCGTTAAACTCCCTATTGAAATTCCCATTTCAATAAGTGGCTACGGAAATTTTAGATTTCATACAAATCTTTGTAAAATCACGGATATGTTAAATATGCAAAAAATAGTTAATTTAGAACAATCATGAAAATAAGACCTCCATTTATTTCTAACACACTGTGAAATAAAAACTTTACATGATTACATTGTTTCTAAATTAAACTATAGTAATAATTAATAAACTAAGAACTAGCTACTGGCTTCCAGGCACTGCATCCCAATGGAATTCGCATGTGCCTCATGCTTTACCCTTGCTAGTGGCTTTGTCAGCGGATCTGCGACATTGTCTTCTGTTGGAATCTTGCATATTCTCACATCTCCTCTTCCAATGATCTCTCGGATGAGGTGATATTTCCTGAGCACGTGTCTTGACTTGTGATGCTCTCTCGGTTCCTTTGCTTGCGCCATGGCTCCAGAGTTATCACAGAATATATCAATCGGTCTAGAGATACTGGCAACCACTCTTAGATCCGATAGAAAATTCTTTAGCCAGACAGCTTCCTTTGCCGCATTAGATGCTGCAATGTACTCTGCTTCTGTAGTTGAATCTGCAATTGTGTCCTGCTTCGAGCTCTTCCATGAGATCGCACCTCCGTTTAGGGTAAAGACGTACCCTGACTGTGACCTGAAGTCATCTCTGTCGGTCTGGAAACTAGCGTCAGAGTATCCGGTGACACTAATTTCATCCTCAGTACCTCCAAAGACCAAGAACATTTCTTTCGTTCTTCTCAGATATTTAAGAATGTTCTTGACAGCCACCCAATGGGGTTCACCCGGATTCTGTTGGTATCTGCTCGTAACACTTACTAAGTAAGCAACATCGGGCCTAGTACACAGCATGGCATACATAATCGATCCAATTGCAGAAGCATACGGGACTGATTTCATCTTGTCCTGATCTTGACTAGAAACAGGACACTGTGTTTTACTCAACACTATGCCATGTTGCATCGGGATAAATCCTTTCTTGGATTCATCCATCCTGAATTTCTTTAGAATTTTATCGATATACGTACTTTGGCTAAGCCCGATAAGCCGCTTAGATCTATTTCTGTAGATCTTTATACCGAGTATATAAGCGGCTTCTCCAAGGTCTTTCATCTGGAAACACTTGCTTAACCAACTCTTAACACTCTGTAAAGTTGGTACATCGTTTCCTATGAGTAGAATGTCATCTACGTACAAGACCAAGAAGGTTACTATGCTCCCACTGAACTTAGTGTAGACACACGGCTCGAACTCACTTTTGGTAAAACCAAACTCTTTGATTCGCTCATAAAAATGTAAGTTCCAGCTTCGAGATGCTTGCTTCAATCCATAAATGGATTTTAGCAGCTTACACACCTTATTAGGATTCTTAGGATCTTCAAACCCTTCTGGTTGTTCCATGTAGACGTCTTCTGTTAACTTTCCATTCAGAAAGGCTGTCTTGACGTCCATTTGCCAAATCTCGTAGCTAAAGTACGCTGAGATGGCCATAAGAATCCTAATTGACTTTAACATGGCCACTGGTGAAAAGGTTTCATCATAGTCAATACCATGAGTTTGCGTGAAGCCTTTTGCGACCAGTCTGGCCTTAAAGGTGTGTACATTTCCATCCATGTCGGTTTTCTTCTTGAAAACCCATTTGCGCCCAACAGCCTTACAGTGTTGTGGCAAATCAGTCAACTCCCAAACTTGGTTGTCGTACATGGATTGCATCTCGGCCTTCATGGCTTCCTGCCATTGTTCAGACTCATTGCCTGACACAGCTTCTCCATGGGATGTTGGTTCATTCAAGTCTCCGCTGTCCTGAGAGACTAGAAACCCAAGATACCTATCTGGTTCTTGTCTTACCCTACTGGATCTGCGAAGGTCCTGTGTTTGCACTTCCTCAATCGGTTCTGATTGAGGTTCAACATTGTTATGTTGAATTTCTGGCTCAACAACTGATGCAGTGTTTTCTTCGTCTACTACCTGTAGATCTACATCCTTTCTGGTGTTTTCTAGACTGAGAAACTTTTCTTCCAGAAATTTTCCATTTTGAGCAACAAAAACTTTGTTCTCTTCAGGGTTGTAGAAATAATATCCCACGGTGGTCTTGGGATATCCAACGAAGAAACACTTGTCGGATTTGGGCTTGAGTTTTTCTGAGGTGGGTCGTTTGACGTAAACCTCACAACCCCAAATTTTCAGAAAAGATATGTTGGGTTTCTTACCCTTCCACAACTCGTATGGAGTCTTTTCTACCGACTTTGTTGGCGCTCTGTTCAGTATGTGTGCTGCTGTTTCGAGCGCATGTCCCCAGAATGATATTGGCAGCGAAGAATGACACATCATCGTTCGTACCATGTCAAGCAAAGTACGATTTCTCCTTTCTGATACACCGTTCATCTGAGGTGTATACGGAGGTGTAAGTTGGGATACAATCCCACACTTCATCAGATGATTGTCAAACTCGTCACTTAGATATTCGCCACCACGATCCGACCGTAAGAACTTGATCCTCTTGTCAAGTAGATTCTGTACTTCATTCTGATATTCCTTGAATTTCTCAAAGGTTTCAGATTTATGTCTCATCAAGTAGACATAACCATACCTACTGAAATCGTCAGTAAAGGTAATGAAGTACCGGTATCCTCCTCTTGCCACATGACTGAAAGGTCCACATACATCTGTGTGGATTATTTCAAGCAAGTCAGTATCCCTTTCATTTTCATTATTGAAAGGTTGCTTTGTCATTTTGCCAGATAAACAAGATTCGCAATTATCAAAAGGTTTATAATTGAAATCACCAAGAAAACCTCCTTTTAGGAGTAGTTCAACGCGTTTCTTGTTTATGTGGCCTAAACGACAATGCCAGAGGTAAGCCTGATCCTCAATATCCTTGGATCGTTTACTTATATGATAGATTTCACTACTGTTGTCTTGTAGATTCATTGTATATAGACCATTTACGGGTGTAGCCTTAAAATAGAAAATATTATCTTTAAAGACAGAAATCATTTTATAATCATATTTGTAATGAAAACCTTGGTCTACTAACAAATCAAAAGACAATACATTCTTAATCATATTTGGAATATAATAACAATTATGCAGTTCCAAAACTAGACCCGAGGGTAAACTAAGACTATAAGATCCCACGGCTTCAGCAATCAACGGAGTGCCTTCGCCTACTCGTAGGTTCGAACGGTCCTTCCTCAGAGTCTTTCTTCTAGTGAATCCCTGTAAATGATTAAAAATGTGGTTACCACTGCCTGTATCAATTACCCATGATTCATAAGAAGTGATTAAGCAATCTATCATAAAGATACCTGGAGCATCGGGTAAACCGATCTCTATCTGGTCGATATTCATCGAGTGCTCGCAAATATCCTCGCTGCCGCATTCTGAGCAACTCAGATCTCCCAGCTCATCAATTATATCAGTGTTCATGAGATTTGCAGGTTCGGGTACTGGCTCTAGACTGGCCAGAATATCTTCATGAACTTTATCCACGTCGTTCTTCGGTTCCTTCATGTAGGCACTAGCTGTGTCCTGAACTTCCTTTGTGAGGGATAACCACATGAGATACACTAACTCTTCCTGAGTCATCTTGTACCCCAGACGTGATAAACATTTAAAAAGCCTTCTCATTTCAATAAGATGGTTTTTAACTGACTGACCCTTTTGCAGCTTCAGGGAGAGAATCTCTTGCATGATCAAAAGCTTGCCCGTATGCTTGTAGAAACCTAACTGGTTCTCCACATTTCTCACAACCTCGTGACAGAATTTTACTCTTAAATCTCCCGTGAACTCGGGTGACAGAGAAAACTAGAATGGACATTACATCCGATTCATCTGCCATGAATCTGAAATATTCAGCAAATTCCTCTTCAGGGGCATTGCTTTTAGGTCATGACATGGGCTTATTGATCACATAAAGCTTACCCTGGGCACTTAAAACATTCTGTAAGTGTAACTTCCAAACTGGAAAGTTCTGGCCCGTAAGCTTCCACTTGCCCGTAATAAGGCGAAGTGATTCCTCAGGTGAATAAAACGGAATGCTAATTGGAGACATTTACAGAAGAATATAAATTCTAATTTAGTTTATAATTATATAATTCTAATAAATTATTACCCTTAAAATAAATTTATTAGACTAGAATCCATATTTTACATGTGTCGGGAAGCATGTGATCATGTCAAACCGACTCATGCAATCTATGGTAGGTAGAACTATACCAATCGTATTCTAACTCGAAAATACGACTTCTAGATCGTCGGGACATCGGACATTTATAGTCCGTGCATATTTAGTCCCTCTAGTGCATTTTGGCCTGGTACCACCCAGTGAATAAATAATTACCAAAATAGATTGCACCACTCGGGACCTGGACAAACTCTGGCCGGTACCACCCGGAGATAATTCGCAGAGTTTTATCACCCTCCAGTTTCGGTTTGAACACGGGCGTTCATAGTGTGAGCACTTACAACGCCCTATGTACCTTACACCAGAGGTGCCCCCAAAGTGGGTTGCACTCACTAATCTATGATTTGAACAAGGGTCAAAATTGTCAGTTTCCTTTTTCAAAAATTTTGAAAAACTGGATTCAAATACTAACTGTATTTGTATCCTCGTGATTTTTAAACAATTTGTTCAAAAAGGCAATTTATATTTAATTACAATTACGTAAATTAAGCAACCACGCAATTTAAATATAAAAAGCACAGTTATAGCCTAAACCCTTAAACTAATGTTGTTTTGTGAGCCAACACAAAAACAACGGTCTCAACCCTAAGTGACAAAAGCCTTCGTCTTCTGGCACTCCCACTGGCTCCGAGATCCATGGTCGTCATCTTGTCTCCGTCTTGATGATTAAACTAACTATTACAAATGGGTTTTAAATGGCACGCAGGCCCCCAAACTATTCTAATAATTTAAAATTTACAAGAAGGGTTGTAAATGGCACGCAGGCCTCCCAATTATTCTAAAACGGATAAAATTAAAAACACAACCATGGGTCTAAAAGGGTTTAGCTATGACTTAATATTAAACGAATTTAAAACACAACTGGATTTTAATCGGATAATCATAAAACAAATTAATCAAATTAATCCTGAATCGTTTTAACGTTATCTGATTAAAAACGATTCCTTCCTCGAAGTCTATCCGGAAACAAACCTCAACTGAGACCCGTTAACGATAAACAATCGAAACAAACTACAACTTCGAATTACCACCGATCCGCCAAAACGTGGCCGTCGATCGGGGTTTTCTCCATTGCCGGCGACGACGATGACACGACCGCCACCGCCGCCGCCCGTACCACCATCGAACACCGCGGCAGCAGCAGCTAGAAAGCCACCACCACCGCCGCAACCAGCGTTATCACCACCATCCACCGGCGACAGCAGCGGATTGCACCATCACTGCCGCCGTGGTCGCGCGACGGGCAAGATGTGTAATCGCCGCCACCACCACAATCGGTGGTGTGGCGGATTGGGATACGACGAAAAACAACAACCGCCACCATCTCGGTTCACCGGAAGACAGCAGTAGCTCCGGGCTACCACCGCCGCCGTGACCGTGCGGCGGACGAAAGCAGCGATTGCCGCCACCACCGTGACTGGTGGTGCGGCGGATTGAGGGTTCGATGGCAGCAGCGGCTACTACCGCCACCACCGCCTGTCGCCGTTCGGTTGATCGCCACCGCCGTGGTGGTCGATCACCATCGATCGCCGACTGTTGTCGGCTTTGTCCTTCGATTGACACCACCGCCACCACAATCGGTGGTGCGGTGGTGGTTCTCGTCGATCGATGCCGCTGCCCGACGCCACAGCCACCAAGCGGGTGGTGTGGCCGGTGGTTTGCGATGTGATGACACCTTATGGTGGTTTGGTTCTCCGGCGATCGGCCTGGAGGTCCGGCCGGCTAACTGCCGCGTTCCACCGCCGATCGTCGTTACGTTAGGTTTTACTAAAAATCAGATTTTTAACACGAAAAAGTAACGATTTTTACAAAACCTAATTAACTAACAAACAACTTAAACCTGATCTGTTAGGTTTAGGAAGTGGCTCTGATACCACTGTTGGGAATCACGGGCTACAAAAACATGCACAGCGGAATAATAAAACCGGATTCCCAATCGAGGATCCAATCCCAAACATAACAGATACAATCGAAGGGTGTTTTCGATGGTTTACCTTATGTGATTGATTATCCGGAAGGCTTGTAGGGAATACACCGCTACTGTCACCGATCGAGAAAGTTGCTAGACCACCACTTTGGATTACCCGGAAAAACGAACACAATCCTCCTACTGGAGAAACTGGCGCCGGTTTTCAGAGAGAGAGAAAGGGAGAGAAAGTTTTCTGGGTTGTAGGATTAAAACTGAATTGTTCTTAAACTGATACCCTTAACCCTTTATTTATATGGATAAAACTAAGCAGAGTCTTATTCCATATAAGATTCTTTGGTAATTATCTCCAAATATAATTTCCATAATTAATTCATCTTAATTAATTTATAAATAGTTTAACTAACTATTTATTTAAAACTTTCTCATTAAATAATTAATAAACAATTAATTATTTCTCTCACGTAATCCAAACGTTCTCACTTTGGCGTGCAGCGGTGTGACCTACTAGTGTCTTATAACATTGGACACGGTAACCCTGTTACTGTCTCGCACATAATCCTAACATGATGTTCGTTACGGGCCAGCGGTGGCACGCCCTGCCGTTGCAGCCGTCGAGGTGTTGGTGCGGCTGTTGTAGTCACCGGCGGTGGTGGTGGTTAACCACCGCTGCCGCTGCCTTGTGGTTTTGGGTAACCGGCCGGCGATGGTGGTGGTCCTACACGGCCGCCGCCGTTGCTGTGGATACGTAGGGTTTGCATGGGACGGCTTCACGCCGCGAGTGTAGTACGTTGATAGGTCGCGCCGCGAATAGAGGATTCGCGCCGCGAAGGTGGCGGTTCCAGCGGGACCGCGCTACGTCAGTGTCTAGGGTGACTTCGTTAGGGTTAAATTGTGTTACCGGGCAGGTTCTTATATAGTATATGTTTACTTATGATTTTTCAGAGTTGCGGGAAAGATTTGAGTCGATATTTCGGTTGTGATTTATCCGAGACAGGTGAGTGGGTTTTTACGTGCGATATGATGTAATTAATATGTACATGATGTTGTGATGTGATGGATCGGGTTGCGGGATGACCCGAAGAGTGGGAAACCACTAAGGTCGGATTGCGGGATGATTCGACGAACAGGAAACCGTTAAGATGTGATTATTGTGCTTGATGTGATTATACGTGTTGATTATATTTGTATTGTATGTAAAAATTTACTCACTAAGCGGTTGAGCTTACCCCTCGTTGTTTAATGTTTTAGGTACGAGTTCGGGTGTTGATAAAGGCAAAGCTCCGGCTTGAGGGTTTCCGGCTAGACGGCTTCCGATCCGAATATCGATTCTTTATCACGTTGATTTAAATTGCTTGTGGGATGTTATTTTTGTTCAATCTGGGAATTTTTGGAACAAATATTTTATTTAATAATTTAAGTAAAGGTTTTATTTCTAATTTATCTTTAAAAATTCAAATATGGGTTTTGGGCATTACAGCCACCCTGTTACGGCGTAGCGGTTGAGTGTTCTAAGTATTCAGTAGTCCTCATGATATCAAATCAGATACCTCAGGTGATAGGGACAACCACTGTGAGATTTACTTATGACTGATTCCAAGAAGTAATCTCAACTGCGGATCACGTCCAATATTTGCTACTTTATCAAATATCTGTGCAACTTTTAGTCTACAACGCTTGTAGCTGTTATTTAGTAACTGATCATAACTACCTAAAAGTTCACAATGACTTTAGCACCCCATCATGTTCCCACAATGATAAGTTGTCACGGACAAGTTTTGAATGAAAATTGAAAACTAGCTTCACTCCTGGATTATAAAACATGCAAAATGTAAAAGTAATAAAGAAATTAATTTTGTATAGTCCATACTACACGCTGTAATAATAACAAAATTAAATGTCTTTTTCTTTAATAACTTTTATGATATCTATTTAACGTTTGTTAAATATTGGTCTAAAATGAAGTATCACCTGTCTTCAGTTTAAATTCTTTGATCAAAGTTTACCATTTTAATCAAAGTGATGACCAAAAATACAAGTCTGTTGATATTGTCTGCTTGTATCTGCTAATCATTGTTTTGCAAACACTTTTAAAACAAAGATTAGACTTCTATTTTATCATATTCTATGAACTTGGAGACCTGGAAAAACTACCAGTTCCTGAATATGTAAAACTAAACTGCAACTTTCCTTAGTTGCTGTGTAGATGAATGATTTCTACCTGAAATCAGATTCCATTTTACCTTGCTGGTAAATTCACTGGAATTCTATATTTAATCCAACACTTTAATTATTGATTTAAGAGTCAATTATGACTTTATTTTGTTTCAGGGATCTTGAAACTTTTATCCTTTTGACTACAAGGTGAATTCTTATCCTACCTGGATCATGAATTCCGAGATATATAGAATCAATAATTATATCTTTTATTTTTTATCTTGGACTGGATAGAGAATAAACTGGGCTCCCACTAACCTACATGAAAACTGATTATTACTCAAAAATTCACTATTGACTTAGTCAAAGCTTTGATTAGTCAATTCTATTTTAAGTAATACACTTGAGAATTCTATTTATAAAACTTAACTGGATTTTATTAAATCCTAATTCCAAAACTTGGAATTTTTCCTAGTTTTATAAATACTGTTATTAACCTTGTCTAAGTTAATATCCTAGATTCTCTTTTAAACATTTGAATAGTTAAACTTGATCACAAAATTATTATTCATAAATGTTTCTGTTAGAACCTGACTAGTTTGTTTGTAAAGAAGTCAGGGGCGTCTTTTGACAGTTTGTAATAGTTAGAATTAAAACAATACTTTTGTGCGCCTCTTAAAAGAGTCATAGACTCTAGGGGTTGTTTTGTAACTTCGGCTCTATAAATAGGGGTCGATAGTTAACGTTTTATAATAATCTTGCAACTGACAACTTTTGTTATATGCTTTGTCGTGTTATTGTGTTCTTCATCTTACTAGCATATTTGCTTGATTACCGCTATTTGAGCGTCATTTATTCTTGTGATTGCTTGTAGTGGTCCATATATTGCATCCTTGTTGAATATCGGACTCACAATTGGTATCAGAGCTCGTGTTTTGGTAGTTTCGGACAGAATTTAGAAGCTGTTATTGCGGTTTTTGTAATTTCCCGAATCGGATCATTCAGTCCCGAATTGGACACTCGTGTCCCGATTCGGAACACTGAATTCCCGAATCGGATCTCTACAAACTCCCGAATCGGATCTTTTTGTCTCTCCCGGTTTGGAAATTGGAACTCCCGCATCGGGACTCTAATTTCCCGAGTCGGGACTTGACTTAGACTCCCGAATCGGGACTCACTCACTCCCGAATCGGGACTTGCAATACTCCCGAATCGGGACTTGCTGATTTCCCGCCTTGGCCTTTCTTTTTGAAATTTTCGAATTTCTATAAAAGGAAGTGCTTTAAGCGCGGAAGCTCTGTCCATACAGAAAACACCAACTACTCAAAACAGATCCTATTTCCGAGGACGCAATGTCAAAAGAAATAATCAGTATCGGTTCTGAAACCCGACCTCCAGTATTAGTCGTCGGCGAATACCAGCAATGGAAACGCCGAATGATTAACTTTCTTAATCTGCTGGATGACAAACTGATGGTCTCTATCACTGAGGGACCAATCAGACCGACGGTTACTGTAGCTGAAGTAGCCAGAACTGATGTCACTCCCTATCTACCTGCATATGAGGTTGAAAAACCTTACGACATGTTCTCTCATGAACAACGTGCTCGTGCAGCCATTGACAAACGTGCTCTCACGTTACTCACTATGGCTCTACCTAACAACATGTTCGCGAGGGTGGACAGCTGTAAAGATGCCAGAGCTATGTGGCTGGGCATTGAACAGCAAATGCAGGGCGGTGACAAGGCACTAGAAGGCCAAAAGGAGAACGCTATGAACGCGTACAAAAGCTTCTGTGCTCGCGAGGGAGAGACGCTGACTGAAACCTACAATCGTTTAAATATCTGTGTAAACGATCTACGGAGACTTGGCTTAGAGAAGAACAAGTACGAGGTGAATGTAAAATTCCTCAAAAGACTGAACAAACTCTGGCAATCGGTCACAATCAGCATCCAAGTGAGCCAGAATCTTGGCCAGCTTGGACTTCATGATCTGTATAGCATGATGCTACCTCATGAAGAAACCTTATTCGGTAAAACTGAAAAGAAAATCGATCCTCCTACGTTGGCCTTGTTGTCAAATAGAGGATCGTCCTCTCATGAAAACTACACCGTTGAAGAACCTGTAGTTCTTGATGATGGACTTACCGAAGAGGAGATGTTTCAGCTAGAGAACTCATTCGCCTTGATGGCTAAATTTCGGGGAAATCCCCAACGCTTCAACAGATTCAGACAAGGACCTCAGTTTGTGGGAGGTCAGTCTAGCCAAGGCGGGTACCAGTCCAGAGAAAGCTTTCCAAGGAATGATCAGGGAAGAACAAGCAACTATCAACAACGTGATAGTTCTGGATACAATAATCAAGGATCTTATCAAGATCGAAGACAAGGCTACAACAACAACCAGCAACAGCAAAGGGATCAGGAGTACAACTCCAACAACTACCACGGTAACAGAGGTTATCAGGGAGGTGGTTATAATCAAAGGTGGAACGACCAATCTGGTTCTAATTACAACAATCAGAACCAGAAATCAAATGATGATGGTCGTCAGCACAACAACACCGGTGGAACTGAACCTCCACAACAGAACAAGCTACCAGCTCTAGAAGCTCCACCCGCAGCCAATCAGAACAGAAACCCTGCTCGGGTTCCCACCTGCTACAACTGTGGTGACCCAGGTCACTATGCATCTGATTGCAAGAAGAAACTCAAAGACTCTGCCTACTTTGAGAAGAAGGCTGCCGTGATGAAGAAGAAAGAACAAGGTAAAGTGCTGTTAGCTGATGAGGAAGACTGGATCATGGAACCGGAGGACTCGGATGATGAAGGACCCTCAGCAGTGCAAGGACAATGCCTCATGGCTGACTTTGAGGAACCATGTATATCTGGTTCCCCAAACGACTCTATTGATGAAGAATCTGAGGTACATTCCTGTTCATTACTGTCAAGACCTGATGAACTGTCTAAGTCTGAAACTCTAAGACTTGAGAGCCAACTTCAAATGGAAAGAGCTCTCGTCGCGAGATTCAGAATAGAGAGTGCTGTGTATAAAAGTAGTTTAGAGGACCTCACCGAGAACTTTAACAAAATGGAGCTTGAGTCTGGGATTAGAGAATCTATCCTCGAAAACAAGCTCCTTGATCTTCAAAAATCTCACGACGAAATTGAAAGTAGTCGTGAGGAACTCAAGGTCAAATTTCACATTCTTTCCTTGGAAAGAACAAAATTATTTGTAAAAATCGAAGAGCTTGAGGAAAATAATTTAAAGAGAGGACAATCTGAACATACCTTGAGTCTGCTTACCAAGCAAACCACTCAACATCCCTTTTATCAAGCCAAACCTGGGTTGGGACATTCAGAGAAAAGCATTCTTGAAAAAGCACCTGCACATCTATACAACTTTGACAGTATGAGTGCTTCCAAACCTGAACCTAGGTCAGTCAAAGGACAAGACAATGACAACTATGTGATGCAGACTGTGACCTTTACTGAGATAATAGATGGAAAAGCCGTATCTTTTACCACCAGTCCTGCCAATAGTTCAACCAGTAGTCCACCTTCCAGTCCTGTTGCTAAGGGTCCCATCTTTACCCCTGCTAGTAATCCAGAGAATACTTTCACTAGCTGGGAAGGCATCAAAGCTAGGACACCTAAGGTAGCAATGCCACCCATCAACTATGAGGATTTAAACTTTAGCTATGACACTAGGGAGATAGATACATCCGAGGACGCTGATGTTATCCAACCTTTGGATGTTTCCGCAACACAGCCTCCTGCCCCTGTGTGTATAGAAAAAGAGATGTTCCATCTTAGGTCCAAAGCCGTAGAACTTGATGCCTGTCGCCATAAGATAAAGAACTTTGAGTCGATTCTTTCTGAAAAAGACAGCCATATCAAATCATTGGAACATAGTTATCATGAGGCAAATGCCGAAAGGATTAATATGTCAACCCAATGTGAGATCGCAGAGTTTTCTTGCTCATGTTTTAAAAACAAATTTACGGATCTCCAAACACAACTAGTCGTCCAATTTATTAATAGCACAATGGAAAAGGACTTCTTTTATGAAAAGGAACTGATGTTTGGCGAACTTTCGCGAATCAATGTTGTCAAATCAATCAGTTGAAAAGACGGGTGTCCTTCTTAGAAGAATCTGACTCTTGGGATTCTTGTACCTGCAGCTCACCAATCACACCAGACTTTAGGTCAACCAAACCTAAACTAGTATTAGATCCTAATGTTGTGTATGATGTGAAGGTGTTTTTGGACGCTGATGATCCTCCTTCAGGTTATATTCCAAGAAAACCTGTTTTGCCAAAGGCACCTGCTGTAAAGCAAATTAGTTCTCCTGAGCCACTTGCATCAGTGTCTGTGATAAACACTGAAGGTGCAAAATGTGTTGGTACTGACAAAGGGAAGTCAGTTAAGCCGCACACACCCACAGTAACACAGACACAGAATTCAAAATCTACAGATACAAGTAGTTTGGTAAAACCCATTAAGGGACTAGACTTCAATTCTAGTTCATTTGATGTGGGTGAGAACTCCAAACCCAAACAACCTTTGAAAATGTCAAAATCAGTTTGTCAAACCACCGCTAATTTCAAAGGTGGTCAATCCATTCTAGTTAAGCCGTCACCCAACTCACAACTTGCTATTCATGCAGATGCGAGGACAGGTGATGGAACTGCGAATGTGAAGCCACGAAGAAGGAGATATCGGAAGAAGAAGAACTCTTTTAATGCTTTCCCTAAATGGGGTGGTCATGATCATACTTGTCTTGGCTACAACCCACCTAGTTGTAATTCAAACATGAAATCAATGTCTGTACACTTTAATCGCTCAGCGAATTCTGATAATCTTACAGCTTTCAAAAATCATATATGTTCTTTGTTTGATAATTACATGCGTGTTGATATGCCTGGTAATGCAAATGCTTATAGTAAATCAGGTAGTCTTCACCGGGAAAGAAAAGAGAACATGAAAAAGCAAAGTGCTTTGCCTCCTGTGAAGTCTCCTAAGCCTAAGGAGAAATCTGAAAAGGATACTTCACCGGTTGCTTTATCTGTTTCTAACGGTAGGACACCCATGTGGCAATGGGTTCCTAAACAAATTTGATCTTGCGTTTTTGCAGGGCAGTCACATGTGGTACTTTGATTCAGGAGCCTTCAGGCATGTGACTGGGCAGCGCAACATCCTCTTCGACTACGTCGTTAGAGCTGAAGGCTTTGTCAAACTTGTAGACAAAAGACGTCTACCGATCATAGGATATGGAAGCATGACGAATGGAGAACACGTCATCAAGAATGTGCGCTATGTTGAAGGACTGCCATTTAACCTACTCAGTTCAAGCCAATTCTGTGATGGAGGATATCTCGTGAAGACATTCATTCTCGGGAGCAACATTGAAGACGAGGATGGGAACGTGATTCTACGCGCTCGAAGGAACGGTCACCTATATACCACAATGTTTTATGTTGTTCCTCAACAAATGGAAACAGTGGTATTTCTCGCAAAAGCAACGAAGGAAGAAAGCTGGCTGTGGCATCAGCGTCTGTCTCATCAGAACTTCAGGGATATGAACAAGCTCGTATCTAAACACCTCGTCAATGGTCTACCGGGAGACGCGACTATCTAAAGACACCCTATGCTCAGCTTGTGAGAAAGGGAAAATGAAGAAGAGTTCGCATCCTCCAAAGATGGAGACAAACTGTCACCATCCCCTTGACATGCTGCATATGGATCTCTGTGGACCGATGAGAGTCGAAAGTCTTGCACGCAAGAAATATATGCTTGTACTTGTCGATGAATACTCTCGATACACATGGCTCGAATTCCTCAGATCCAAATCTGACGCTGCAGATCTAATCATTGCCTTCATCAAACGAATCCAAGTCCTCTTGGGTCGTCAGGTGAAGAAGCTGAGAAGCGACAACGGTACAGAGTTTCGGAACGCGAAACTCCAGTCTTTCCTTGAAGAAGTGGGCATCTCTCACAACTTCTCTGCTGTACGTACTCCCCAGCAAAACGGAGTCGTAGAAAGGAAGAACCGTACGTTGGTCGAAGCTGCTAGATCCATGATAGCACATTCTGGTGTACCTCTATCCCTGTGGGCTGAAGCTGTATCAACTGCCTGTTACACTCAGAACAGGACTCTAATCGTTAAGCGGACTGGTAAAACCGCATACAAAATGGTCAACAAGCGTAAGCCGAATATTAGATTCTTTAGAGTTTTCGGTTATGTATGCTATCTACTGAACAACAGAGATGATCTGGGAAAGTTTGACGCTAAGTCGGATGAGTCTATCTTCATTGGATACTCACATAACTCAGCGACTTACCGTGTATACAACAAACGGACCCGATCCATCTTTGAGAGTCGGTACGTTGACTTCTCTGAGACTGAGATGTATTCTAGTGCCAGCCCTAGTTCAGCTAATTCTGTCTTCCCTGAATTGCACACTGTTTCACTACCGAGCACAAATGTTCCTACTGACTCGCTTGGATTTGATTTTATTGACTTAGCTGAATTTGATCTAACGACCCTCGTTGGTCCAATCATTGTTCCTGCTCCTGCTGATCATTCCATTCCTTCATCAACAACCATATCCGCTGATGCATTCGTGAATGAGAGCACATCCTGTTCTACCGCTGTAGGAGAAACCTCTTCTGACTCTGTAGAACCCGTGTCTGTACTTAACCCGATCACAGAAACAGAATCCTCTTCCAACACTTTGAATGAGGAAACTGTTCTCTCCCCCTCTCAGCTCTCTTCAACACAACCCTCTCCTAACACTACAGTTGAAGCGGTCCGAGAACAGACGGTGTCCACTGTTCTTGCACCAATTCCTGAAGTTGTTCCGCCACCTTCTCCATCAAGAACCTATGTTGAAGTGGTTCGTGAACCCCGTCCGGAGACTGTGTTGAATACTGATCCGGATGCTAGTCTTCTCTCCTCCGCCATTCGGGATGAGAATGACTCAAGAAACAACATGGAATACGATCCTATTCCCCATTCCAGAAAGTGGACCAGAAGCCATTCCACTACCAACATTATCGGTAGCCCATCTGCTCCAGTGACAACTCGCTCTTCAAAGAAAGATGAAAACCTGATCCTTTTCGGCGGCTTCCTGAGTCAATTTGAACCAACCAAGACCCAGGACGCTCTTTCTGATCCTGACTGGGTAGGGGCCATGCAGGATGAGCTTGCCGAATTCGAGAGAAACAGAGTTTGGCGCCTTGTTGAAAGACCAAGAAAAATACGAATCATTGACTTGAGGTGGATCTTCCGCAACAAGAAAGATGAAAACGATCTTATTATCCGTAATAAGGCTCGTCTGGTCGCCAAGGGATACCGTCAACAGGAAGGCATCGACTACGACGAGACATTCGCTCCGGTGGCTAGAATCGAGGCCATCAGAATTTTTCTCGCGTATACAGCTCACAAGAACATGAAGGTCTTCTAGATGGACGTCAAGTGCGCGTTCCTGAACGGAGAACTTCAAGAAGTAGTATATGTTGAGCAACCTGAGGGATTTGTTGATCCCAAGTACCCGGAACACGTTTACGTGCTCGACAAAGCACTTTACGGATTAAAGCAAGCACCTCGAGCCTGGTATGAAACACTTACCATTTACTTGCTTGGGTCCGGATACAAAAAGGGTACTGTCGATCCTACCCTGTTTCTTCGAAGGTCAGGTAATCATTTGACTGTAGTACAGATATACGTGGATGATATCATCTTTGCATCTACAAACCCTGAGTCTTGCACAGAGTTTGAGCAGATAATGAAGTCCAGATTTCAAATGAGTATGATGGGCGAACTTACGTTTTTCTTGGGACTACAAGTCCGTCAAACCCCGCAAGGGATTTTTATAAACCAGTCCAAATATACTCTTGACATTTTAAAACGCTTTGACTTTACTGGACCTAAGTCTGCTTCAACTCCAATGTCCACGTCATTCCAACTGGATGCAGATACATCTGGTAATCCGGTTGACCAAAAAGGTGTATCGTGCGATCATTGGATCTTTGCTGTATCTCACGGCAAGTAGACCCGACATTATGTTTGCCACGTGTGTATGTGCTCGTTTTCAGTGCGACCCTCAAGAATCTCATCTCGGGGCTGTTAAGAGAATCCTTAAGTACCTGAAGGGCACACCTAATTTTGGCCTTTGGTACCCTAAGGATTCTGGTTTTGAACTAACAGCTTTTACAGATTCAGATCATGCAGGCTGTAAGTTAAACAGGAAGAGCACGTCAGGAGCCTGCCAGTTTCTAGGGGACAAGTTAGTGAGTTGGTCCTCGAGAAAACAGAACTGTGTATCCCTTTCAACAGCTGAGGCAGAATATGTCGCTGCAGCGTGTTGTTGTTCACAGGTTCTTTGGATGAAAATTCAACTGGCGGACTATGGCTACACCATGCATCGGATTCCGATTTACTGTGATTCTAGCAGTGCCATACAGATTGCGGCAAATCCAGTTCAACACTCTCGGACGAAACATATCGATATCCGATATCACTTCATCAAAGATCACGACGAGAAAGGTAACGTTGAACTGTTTTTCGTTGAAAGTGAACGTCAGATAGCTGATCTGTTCACTAAAGCTTTTGACGAGAAGCGCCATTACTATTTACTTAGTAAACTGGGCTTGCTAGATCCCCCGGCAGATTTCTAGGGGGAGCCAGTCGTTTATATATATGCATGTGTATAGGGGGAGCTCTTGTGTCGCATATATCTAGGGGAGCTTTTGTATTAATGTTGTTTAAATCTAACTCTGTCGGATCCAATCTGCACTGGATACCATTCCTAAATTTCTTGCAGGTTGTAGAACCGATATACGGCTTCTGAATACTTTAGTTCAGGACCCGGGATTCAAAATAAAACTTCTGTCCATTCGTGTCAGAACCGGTGATAAATCCGATCTCAGAAATTTCCAGGTTAGTCGTTTCAATAAACGTCCAGGGGCTGAACTTGTACATTCTATGAACTTGTTAAGTTAAGGGACTGGAAATGTCAGGTTCCAATTCTGACAAGTTCAGGGACCTGCTTTGTCAGTCTCCAAAACTTCAATGTTCACGGACCGTTTTTGCAAACTTTTGAAAACCACAAGTTCAGGGGAAGTTTTGAAATTCTTTCAAACCTTATGTTCGGGGTTCATTCGGTCATTTCGTGATAGTCGTGATCTGTGAGAGCAGTTATCAGATAAAATTTTCAAAAACCTGATAAGTTATCAAAATTATAAAAGCGGGAGTTGATAACTGAATTCAGTTATCACTTTCAAATTTTCAAACCACTTATCAGTTTTCTCTGACGATCAAGAACACGAAGAACACCCCGTTCGACCCATCGACTTCCCGGCTTCCCCGAGCATTCGTTACCGATCCGTTCGACGATCCGACTACTTCTTTACGATCCTGGTAAGATTTCTAACGACTTAATGTATTCAGATTCATCTAAACAACGTCGTTTATAGATCAGATTGAAGCCTAAAGTTTTCGGGTAAACCCGAAACTCCAAGATCCTTGGATTCAAGTTTCGGGACGTTAGATTGATCCGTTCTTGTTCCTAAACTTGTTTAAATCGATAATGTACTTAATAGAACTTGTTTAGGACTGATTAGAATCGTTTTTGGATCGATTTGGTGTCCGGAATACCAACAGTCCCGTCTGGTTCGTCGGAGTCCCGAATCGGGACTCCAAGTGTTCTTGATGCGGGACTCATCCATATACATGTATCGGGACTTTGAAACCCCCGATTCGGGGATTTAGATTTCCCGATTCGGGACTTTGTACTCGGGACTCTAGGTTTAATTACTGATAGTTTGTATAAATTTGTATAACCTCCCGATTCGGGACTTAATAGAACATATTATATGTCCCGATTCGGGACTTCAGTATTACATACATATGTGTTGTTTGACACCCCCGATTCGGGACTTCAAACCCCCGATTCGGGACTTGGCTTTTGCAAGAGTCGTTCTTAACAAATCACCTTACGGGATTTGTCCATAGACCGACTCGCGTTCTAAGCCGGTCCTGGATCTGCGGTTTCAAATCCAGTTTCGGGTCGTTTAAAATCTCGACATGAGTTTCGCGGGAATCCGTTTTACAAGTTCGACTCAGTTTTAAAAGATTCCCTCGGGAATCTTCGATAAACTGACTCGCGACTAGTCGAAACTCTGCCGAATTTTTGTCAGAACACATAATTAGAGTTAAGAAGAGACTAACTTTTAAAATCTTTATCTGTCTATGTCAGAAATGGCAAACCAGAGACAACGTTCTTCTTCTCCGATCGATCCAGAGGCTGACCGAGCTCTGATCGCTCCCGAGGACATCGTTCGCATACTTCAGAACAACGACTATGTGAACCTATCTTCTGTCCGGGTGCAGCATACCATCGTGAGGGAGATCCTTCGCGCTCATCCACTTGCTTACGCCGTGACGGCCACTGCAGAGGTACCGGGAATATACCTGCAGCAGTTCTGGAAGACAGCAGTTCTAGACACCCGGTTCGGTGTCTTCTCGATCATTGGTCGAGTGGATCACACCGAACTGGTCATCACTATGGAGGACGTCCGCCGAATCCTTCGCCTCCCTGCCGCCACTGACGACGGCCACCAGGAGTTCGACGAACTAGTCTCGGGCCCCATTCTTTTGAGCGAAATCCTCGCTCTTGGGGTTACCGAGGACGTGAACGGCGTGTCGCAGATCACCACAAGCATGTTACCACCGATCTGGGCTCAACTGTTCAACATCATGAACAGGTGCCTCTCCTCCAAGACGAAAGGAGTCGACAGGGCGACGACCTCATTCTGGCATATCTTTCATTCGGTCGCTTACGGACGCCGTATCGACATCGCGTCCCAGCTGTGGCTTGACATCACCAAGGGCTTGACGACTCGGGAACGCACCCGACACAACTCAATCCCTTGGTTGCGATTCTATGGTCTCATCATCCGAGACCATATGAACCGTAATCAGGAGATCCCTCGCCGTTCCGGTCATCCGGTCATCAAGCCGAAGAAGATCAGCTGGTTAGCCAAGCGAGACTACACCGACGGCCAGTACTAGATGCCGATACCTACGCACGTCCTCGACGCACTAGATCAGCGGGCTCCGAGTGTGGTAAGATATAGGATTCGCTTAGGTCTAGGAGACGCACCTATGGACCCTCCAGAACCGGAAGGTCCTGCCCAGGGTGCGCAACCCGTCCCTTCTAGTCCTCGGGCCTTACGTCCGAGGCGCCGGGGTCCCACTAGGGGGCCTCTGGCTCGGGTATTGTGATGAGCGTTGACGTGAGGGAAAACGTGGGTAGTATTATACGGAGATCCGCCACCGCTCACGCTGCTTCTGCTTCTACATCTTCCGACCTTCCGCAGACTCGAGAAGAAAGGTTGAGACGTCTTCGCCAACGAATGCACGAAGATCCTCTGTTGCCAACTCCGCGGGTGAAGGAGTACGTTCCACAACGTAGATCCACGACTCGGCTTCCAGGACTCCCTACTGTCCCCGAGTCCCCGAGATTCAGGAACCATCTACTCCGAAGGACGCCTCGGGATCTACTCCTACTGGCTCTGATAGAGACCTCACTGCTGCATCGCCCGAAGAAGAACCAGCCCATACTTCACCGCCTCCTCAGGCCACCACATCTAGACTCCCGACGGATCCATCTGGTGATCCAGATAGTAGCTCGTCTGACACGACGCCACCAGATTCTGATCCGGAGGAAGGCCTGGGAGAGGGCAAGGGCAAAGGAAAAGGAAAAGGCAAGGGAAAAGGGAAAGGTAAAGGCAAGGCCTTTGATGATGATGTCTCCACTTCCTCCTTCAACGAGAGCGACTTCGTTCAACTCCTTGATTACTCCGGAACGGAAGACCGAACGTTGAACACTAAGGTCGCTGAACAGGCTCAGAGCGAGTCGTGGATGCAGATAGGAGCGGGTAGTGAAGGTTTTGAGGGTGAAAGCCAGGGTCCGGTCAATCAAGAGGCCGAAGGAGAAGAGGCCCAACAGGTTGAAGAGGCGTTAGAAGCCCAAAAAGAGGCCGAAGTAGAAGTGACCCACCCTAGGCAGCCAGAAACGGGAAACCAACCAGCCAAGAGTCTATCCTCCACAGAGGCATCCCACACCGATGCTACTCGGCCAATGCCGAGTAGTCAAGTCGTTGGCAGCCAACCAACGCAACTGCACACCCAAGCCATCCACTCGACCACCTCCCAACAGGTGGTCGTTTCATCAGAACACAGGGCTTTACCACCTATTCCATCGTTCACTCGCTTGGAGTCGATCGGTGTTGAAACAAGAGTTGCTCATCCCCAGCACTCGCCGTCTTTCATGTCACATAGAGTCCTAGAGCCCCTAGGTACACATCTGGCGACTTCCACTCGAGGCCCCGCTGCACTTGACGCCACACCAGTCGTCAGCGCGGGCCAGGGGAGCACCTTTGCGGGGCTTTCCCTGTCCACCGGTTTCGCAAATGAACCGGTGTTGACCCTTTCGGGATTGGAACCCAGGGATTCGGACGGCATCCTAAAAGCTGTCCAAAGCAGGTTGGAAGCCGTTGAGAAGGCCGACGCGGCGAAAGACAGACGACTGGAGGCCATTGAAAGGGCCTTAGCTGAAAAGGAAAAGGAAGACCAAGCCCGTCGAGCCGAGATCGAAGCACTGCGGAAAGCGGACGAGGACCGTCAGAGGGAACTGGACGAAGCCAGACGCTTTATCAAGGGCAAGTTCCAGGAAGGGGAGCGCCCGTCTTTCGGCGATTCGAGCCGCTCTCCTACTCCCGTCCTCCGTCTCCAACCTCCACCACTAGCTGAGGAGATTCCCGGCTTTGTCTCTGAAGCTGAGCACCAGATCGTCATCGCTCAGCTCACCACTCAGAATGATGCCCTTCAGAGACAGGTGGATCAGTACAAGCAGTTGGTCGCCACCAGGGATATGCAGCTGGAGATTGCATTGCGGAGGGTCCGCGAGCTTGACACAACTTGCAGGTCTCAGGCTCAACCCTCCAAACGCGGACATGATGATCCGGACGACGCCGTCAATCCTCATGAGGGGGAGGGACCGTCTAAGAGGGCTCGCCTAGACCTCCCCTCCGGCTCCGGAACCGCAGCCGATGATACACCGGCCGACACCGCTCCACCAGCAGATCAGCCTGCCGATCTTGCAGATCCTACTGATCGTCCCACGGATCATGTGAACGATGATTCCGACGAAGACATACCGGAAGAGGCCGCGAACTGGAGGTACGAGGCTATCCCTGTGGGTACGACCGTCCAGTTTCCTCACGAGAAGGTGACTCCTGCCATAGACCTGATCGATCCAAACACCGCGCCGTTGGATCCTTCCGACCTTCGTATCTCTGACGAGGGAAGGAAGATCCTGAACCAGCATGCCTAGAGCCTTCGGTTTTGGAAGAGATCAGATGACATTGTTTCTAGCGCGGAGTACGACACCTTTCTCCCTACGGTACAGACGCCCGAAGCATTCACAGCTCAGCAGCCGATCAGACTGGGTTGGAACCACACGGTCATATTCAGGCCCTTTCTGGAGGAATCCTTCACACGGATCTTCCAACAGGAACGCCTCTTCTCGTGGTCCAAGAAGGTCTTCTTCGGCCTGTCTCATGTCAAGAAGCGTCGCCGCCGTACCGCGTACATCTACCAGAGGAAGCTCAGCTGGAACGAGCATGGGCAGATCAGAAAGAAGCACCGGTTCGTCAAGGTAACTGATGTCCGTCCTTACAAATTTGGACACCAGCTATTCCTTGAGTTCCACGTGCGTATGTACAACCCAGGCAAGCCCGATGGAAACCTCCGAGACTACATGTTCACAGAAGCCGATCTGGACAGTATTGATCTCGATGATCTCCTTACACTCATCAGACACCTTGAGGGCCCGATTCTGAAACCAGACTACTTCAGAGACGGTCTGGAAGTCCTCAAGAGGTATGTACGCCACTCGATCAACCTCGCGCATCTCACTGACTATCAGATGGCGATTGAAAGCAAACAGCAGAAGGTGAATCTGCTGCGTCCTAACCTGGAGGCCAATCTTCTTGACCAATACATGCCCTACTTCCCAACGGAACTCCCAGAGCATGGTGTTGTGTATATCACCTTCAGGAAGAACCAGCGGAGGTTCATCCGGTTCAGTGAGCTATCTAGCTTCTGTGACGGCACTCTTCTGTATGTCTACAACGGAATGAAGCGTCGTCTGATGGAGGAGAATATGCCAATGTACAAGGGTACTCAGTGGAAGAGAAAGCTGAACGAGGCCCTGAATCTGATCGAGGTCAAGCTGAAAGAAAGACTGATGCTGAGAAGAGTTGAAACTGCGATGGAGCTCCGTACGAGATCGATCCGCGAATGGGACGAGTACCTGCAGCTCTCGCAGTGGGAACCAGCCTTGAAGTATCCGCCGCCCTTCTGACTTCTTCCCAAAGGGGGAGATTGTTAGAACCTGACTAGTTTGTTTGTAAAGAAGTCAGGGGCGTCTTTTGACAGTTTGTAATAGTTAGAATTAAAACAATACTTTTGTGCGCCTCTTAAGAGAGTCATAGACTCTAGGGTTGTTTTGTAACTTCGGCTCTATAAATAGGGGTCGATAGTTAACGTTTTATAATAATCTTGCAACTGACAACTTTTGTTATATGCTTTGTCGTGTTATTGTGTTCTTCATCTTACTAGCATATTTGCTTGATTACCGCTATTTGAGCGTCATTTATTCTTGTGATTGCTTGTAGTGGTCCATATATTGCATCCTTGTTGAATATCGGACTCACAGTTTCATTCCCAAAAACACATTCTTATAGAATTTCGTGTGTTTTGATAGTTTTCATATAAATTACTTCAATTTAATAAAGGCTTTTGAAGTAACTACAATGGGCAATATCTAGGATCTAATTAAGTCAAAATTTGACTTTGTCAAAATTCAAAGTTTCATGTATAACAGATATTTATTCAAGACAATAACTTATAAAATTTAAAAACCATTTAATAAATTATAAGTATTTCAAAAATAACCCAAAATAAAACAACTGTTTCATAAATAAAATTGTCTTGAAAAATAAATGTCTAAATTGAACTATCATCTGGATCCTTGCATTTCACGGGCACATCACTTCTGACCACCTGCAATAGTCATTTGCTCTAGGTATCAGTACACTTGTAAACTAACAAGTAAGAAGTGACAAACTAAAGCAATCATAAATATCTGAGGTTTACATACCTGCTTCATGACGCTTTGGGCAGTTTTGCCTCCAGTGACCGATCTCATTGCATGTGAAGCAGCGGTTTTCGGTCCTAGCTTTATTTGGCTTAACCTTCTTGCCCTTGCCCTTGCCTTTGCCTTTCTTGGGTGCACTCTGAACGGCCTGAACTGGTTCCTTTCCTTTGCTGGTGCTAGCATGCCCATTCTTCTTTTTCACCCCTCTGTCTCTTACCATCAAGACATCCTTGGTCTTGTTCTTGTTCCCCATATTCAATTCAGCTGTCTTAAGCATGGAGTGTAATTCTGCTATTGATTTCTCCATGTTATTCATATTGTAATTGACTACAAAGGGCCTGTAGTCTTCTGACAGTGAATTGAGTATAGTATCTGTTGCTAGCTGCAACGGAACTGGGTGACCAAGCCTTTCCAGATGATCCAAGTGCCGTTTCATTTTCATGACATGGTCACTTACTGATGTCCCTTTTATCATCTTGCACTCATTAAATGCTTTTGTGGCATCGTAACGTTTTGTACGAGCCTGAGTCTGGAACATGTCCCTCAGCTGGCGGATCATGTCATAAGCATTTGTATTTATGAGCCCTGCTTGTAGATCTGGGCTCATAGTCGCAAGCATGAGACAGGCGACATCCAGTAGATCATTTGAATGTTTCTTGTGGGCATTCCTAGCAGCAGCCGGTGCTGTTGCCGGAGGAGCCTCCCCAAGAGGCTCTTCAAGGACATACCATTTCCTTTCGTGTCTGAGCACAATCATCAGATTGCGCTCCCAGTCAAGGAAATTTGAGCCGGTTAACTTGTCCTTTTCTAGGATAGAGCGGAGGGAAATGTTGTTAGTGCTGGTTACAGTGCTTGCCATCTACACAAATTAAAACTTTTGGTCTTTAGCAACTGTAAATAGATTAAATTCCAATAAATATCAATAAACCCTTAAATGATCATTTTATTGGACTAGGATCCTTATTTCATACGTCCTGATGTGCGGATTATTCTTGCTCCACCAGGCCCGTATTTATTTTGGTAGGTAAGGACTTTTACCAATCATATCTAACTGACATGACTTCTAGATCTTTTCGGGACCACGGTAACTACCAGTGCATGTTTTAGTCCCTCTAAGTGCATTTTGGCCCGGTACCTCCCGGTGAACTTAACAGTACCAAAATAGATCTTACCATTTTGGGGACCTGATCACTATACTCTGGCCGGTACCACCCGGAGATAATTCGCAGAGTTATGTAACCCCTCAAGCTTCAGTTTGAACACGGACGTTGAATGTGTGATCACTTACAACGCCTGTGTACTTTACGCCGAAGGTGCCCCTAGATGGGTTGCACTACTGATCTATGATTTTCGGGGTTTTTGGAAAAAAAAGAATTTATTGCCAGGATTTTCAAAAACTATAATTTTGAAAAACTGATTGTCATAAGGGCTACTGATGTTTTTAAACTAACTGTTTTTCAAACATACATGCTGTTTTAAAACTAACTGTTTTAAAATCATTTGCTAATTAAAACTAACTATTTTAATAGCATACTTAGTTGATTAAAACTAACTGTTTTTGTCAACTTGCCTTTTATATGAAACAATCATTTATAGGTTTTAAAATCTACCGTTTTGAAAAAGTTCGGAAAACTGGTAATTAAAAAACCTATATATATATATATATATATATATATATTTGTGATATAACCTAGTTTTTAAAATAACCTCTCTGTTTAAAACTACTAACATGCAAGATATCTCAAATAAACATTCAACTATGTAATTAAATAACAATTAATCACATAATAGCCAATTATAGTTTTTGCCAACGTTTGTTTCCTAGGGTCCAATAATGACCTATTTTACTTAAAAGCTTCAAAATTTGCGTAGCTCCCACTGGCCTCGCCATGTTTGTCAGTACTCCGGTAAGAGGAAGAACTTTTAGTAGCTCCCACTGGCCTCGCCATCCCGAAAGAATAAAACATCTATCCTAAGGTCATTATTACATGAGGGGTTGTAAATGGCACGCATGCCTCCCCGTAAATATGTCAAGGGTCTAAGTTGGCAAAACTCTATAATAGACACATATATATATTTCAAACTGAGATGCATATATGAAGTTCAAGCAATCACGCAAGCATAATATAAAAGCGAGAAATAAACCTAGATCCGTTAATATTATCTCGTCTTAATTTTCACAAAACTTGGTTTTAACTGTTTCATAAAACAAACTGTTTTATAAATCGAAACTAATATTTTGGTCTAAAATCAGTTCTATAAAATTACCCTTTTATAAATAAAACCAATTAGCAAAAATATATTTGCCTTTTATATAAATTTATATCAAAACGGTTTTACCGATCAAATTTTAAAAACTTGGCCTTTGTGTTTTGATTAAAAAGTAAAAACCCAATACTAGGCCTATTTGAAAAACTTTATAAAAGCCTTATCAAACCGGACAATTTAGTCTAACTGGTTTGAACTAATTTTTAATAAACCCTTTTTAAACAAATTAATTTCGAATAAGATTAGCTTAAAAAAACAAACAAAACCCCTTTTTGGGCCATAACTTGGTCCAAAGAACTGGGCTTTGGGCCTGATAATAGATCTCGGCCCAGACTGACGAAAAAACCTTAGATGGATCTAGAGTCTGGCTCGTGCTGCAAAGGCACGGCTCGCGTCGCGAAGAGCAAGAGCCGTTCGTGTCGCGAGGACCTTATCGTGGTCCTGCTCGCGCTGCGAAAAACCATCTCGAATGCCACCACCGTTTTGTGGTGCGGTGATGTCGACAGCTTGAAGCCATCACCGCTACTGCCGATTTACGGCTTGGCCCTGCCACCACCTAACTGGTGGTGCGGCCGCCGTTGATTCACGATCCGGCCACAGCCGGATGTGGTGCGGGTTAGTTCCGCCAATCATCGCCACCTATCGCCGCCGTTATCGCCTTTGATTGCCACTACTCTAGCGGCGATCAAATCAACGCTGCCACCACCATTGCGGTGGTTTTGGCCATGGCTTCCATCGACAGCAGCAGGGAGGATTGCCTCCGCCGCTGCCGTGGTTATCGCAAAAATCTGCCGTCGATCACCACCAATCCAGTGGCGATCGGGGACAATTGGCGCTGCCACCACCGACTTGGTGGTGCCGCGTAGGCTGATTTAAAACGACGGCCATCATCGTGTTGGCGGTGATCAGTTTTGGCAGTCACGAAATTGCCGCCACCACCTCTCTGATGGTTTGGCCGAGCGTCCGCCGCCGCCGCTGATTTATGGCTTGGCCGGCGATCGTGACTGGTGGTGCGAGACAGCCAAGAACACCGCCATCCACCACCGCTCTCAGCGGTTTCTGGTGGTTGCGGTGTGGCCATCGCCTGCTGGCGACGTGGCCTTGGCCTGATACTACATCCACGGCCACCACCTCTCGCCGCATCCACCATAGTGGTGCGGTTTGGTGGTCTGAAAAACACGGTAGTCGGACGAGAACCACCACCGATCTGGTGGTTGGTGATAACCGATGCCGTCACCACAATCGGTGGTGCGGCTGGGTTGTTTAGGATCCACGGTCAAGAACCGATTCGGCCTCCACCGGTCTGGTGGCAGCCGATTGATCAACCATGTCTACCACCTTCGGGTGGTTCGACCATGGTTTTGAGGGTGGTTCGACCACCACCACCGAACTGGTGGCCTTGTGGTTTGGTGATTTTTCGTACAATTGATAAATTGAAAAACTACGAACTAATCAAATTACATGAAACCAATAAAAATCAGATTTTTAAACTTGATGTGCAAGAATTAATTTTATACGGATCTAATGAGAATAAATAAAACTAAAACGATTAGACCAGATGCTCTGATACCACTGTTGGGTTTTTGTGGGATCCCTCGGGTCAAACTGACTCGAGGATCATCATGGATCTCGAAACCTCGCTGGTTCGATAAATCCCATAGGTTTAATATCCAAACTGATAAAAGCCTATGCAATCAAAAACACGCTGATTTGATTTGTATGCGGAAGCGATAAAGCTAAAAACCCTAAACTAGCTTACGGATATAAATCGTTTAGTTTAATCAATTCTAATGGTTATAGTAATTTACCTGGATAGCTTGAGAATTGATCCACCGGTGATCGACCTACGAATAGTTCCTCTAGCTGAATCGAATGATACCCGAAGACTTGGAAAAACCGAACTGGTGTTCCGAGTGGGAGAGGAGGGCGGCGCCGATTGGGAGAGAGAGGGAGAGAAAAAGAGAACTGGAAACTGATTTTAGGTGAACTAAAACTTCTACTTTTCCTTAAACCCATAAGCCTTATTTATATGGAGGAAAGATACAGTTGTATAGGATTCAGTTTCCTTATTATAATTATCTCAATCTTTTCCTTATTATATTACTGGAAAAGAATTTGCTTATGATAATTATATATATATATATTTATCTAATACATATAATACTATTATTAATTAACTATTGTATATTTATTTTATCA
The DNA here is from genome assembly GCA_030169165.1 of Centaurea solstitialis. Taxonomy (NCBI): domain Eukaryota; kingdom Viridiplantae; phylum Streptophyta; class Magnoliopsida; order Asterales; family Asteraceae; genus Centaurea; species Centaurea solstitialis. Next base: position 19,643,314 of record CM058045.1, on the reverse strand, counting down.
AATAAATATACAATATACCTAATTAATTAATAACCCTCTAACTTTGGGATTTCTGACTGAAATTACCCAATTGATTTATAATTGACTATTATAAATCCTAACTCTCCATTTCTGGGTTTCATATAACTTATTCGATTTATAGGTCCTCACAGGTGTGACCCTCAAGTGTCTTGTAACATTGGATGTGTAATTACTTGGTTTGTCAACTCTGCACATAATTCCTAACACTTTTGTTATTTGTTAATATTAAAATATTAGGGTTAAAATAAAATTAAAAATAACTACTAGGCTTGATTACTTTCGGGTTTCGGACGGGTCGGGGGGGGGGGGAGTTCGAAGGCCCAAACCGAACCGAGAGATGGGCGGGTTTTGTCGGGGTTCGGGTCGCGGGGCTACTCGGGTTTGTAGGGGCGGGTTTTTTCTGGTTTCTCGGTCGGGTTTTGTCGGGTTTTCCGGGTCTTGCACAGCCCTAGTTTTAATAAGCAATAAAAATGGAGGAAACTTCATTCAAACTTGAAGTGGAGCAGATCCAAGTTCAAATTTTGAACAAAATCAGTTAGTGGGTTTTGTCATTAAGGTTTCAATAAGCACTAACAATGGGGAAATTCATTCAAACGTGAAATGGAGGAGATCCAAGCCTAACTTTTATACTGAATCAGTTGAAATAGATGAACATTACAACAAGGTTTCTAAATTCGAAAATCAAAAATAAAAAATCACAATTAGGTATCTACATTCGAAAATAAAAAATCAAAAATCGCAAGATGTCAATTAGGAAGAAGAGTTTCAGGTTGTCGATCAAAGAAGAACAGGTCGTCGATTAGGAAGAACGCATATTAGAGAAGAAGAATAGGAAGAAGAAAGCAGATTAGAGAAGAAGAAGAAGAACAGAGTCTAATTGGAATCCAATTTGATTTAAATTAGAATTTAGAAAAAAAAGAGATAAGGATAGATTGAGGATTTAACATTTAAATTATATTAAGGATATTTACTAATTATTTTTAAGTAGTTTAAAAATAGATAAAATGGATATAAGGATATACATATAATTAATTAAGTTTTATAAGAATATAGGTGTAGTTTAAAAGTTTACAAGGATATATATGTAGTTTTTTGTAAGTTTGTAAGGATATAGGTGTAATTCTCCCAAAAATGTATGTACGGTCTTAGCTCATTGGCTTAGGGGCATGGTTTTTGCTTTTCGCTTTCAAAACGATTGGACTGGCCCTATTCAACTGTTACTACCATTTAGGCATGGGAATGGGGCGGGTTTGGGGCGGGGACCCCGATCCCCATCCCCGTCCCCGAGCCTTCATCGTCATCCCCGTCCCCTTCCCCATCCCCACCGGGGAATTTTATCATATCCCCATCCCTGTACCCAACGGGGAACGGGGATCCCCAACGGGGAAACGAGGATTTTATATTCGTTTATATAATATATTTTAAATTAAATGTTTTGAGATACGATCAAGGTTTTAAAAATCCCAATCGGGATTCGAGGCGTTTTCCCTTTACGAGGCGAGGCGTAAGCCTCAAAGCGGTCCGAGGCGTAAGCCTCAAGGCGTGTATAATTAATATATATATATATATAGGGGTGGGTTCAAATGTGAACCACTTTTTGGTTGTGAACTTGAGGACAACCGAGAGCGTGACATGTGGCGGATGACTAGGCGCCACGTCAGATCCACAGCGGGTGACTGGGCGCGATTCATGGGAGGGCATTGAATTAAAGGAGGGGACCACACTCAAAGTCGTCATGTGTCGCGCTCTCGGTTGTCCTCACGTTCACAACCAAAAAGTGGTTCATATTTGAACTTTCCTCTATATACATATATATAATTCTATACTAAATAAAATTCATAAATAGTAATAATAAACAAAAGATAATATCATTCCAAATTTTAAACATCATAAGTTTATAAAAGTACTAGTTGTAATATAACCTACAATGGTATATATATACTAACTAATAAATGTACAGAAAGAAAAATAGATAACAAGTGCAAAAAGGTCTATCTCCAACAGTTAAAATTATGGACAAAATATTTAAATGAAAATAATTTTTGGGTTAACCTCTATGAGAGATTTGTTTCTTCTTTCTAAATATCTTCTTGAGAGAGAAAATGTGAGAAATGGAGAAAAGAAGAGATTGAATATGGAGATGGAAGGAGTTCGGTGGTCTTTGGAGGAGAAGAAAAAAGAAGAAAGTAAGAGTAGAAGAAAAGACAAGAAGAAAGGAGTAGAAAAAGAAACATCTTGTTTGTCTTTAGATGTGTAAGAAATTAGTACTACCTAAAAGAGTATTTTGTACTTTTAAAATAATATAGTACTCTTTGCTTTATAGTTTGACTTTCTTACATAAAAAAGCAATATAATGTCTTACTACAAGTGATTTTAAACGGTCAATGGAGTCTCCATATGAGGCTTGTGCCTCACAAACGCCTCACGCCTCACCGCCTCGAGGCACCGCATCACTATTTGAGGCTTAAGCCTCGTCTAGGGCCATGAGGCTTAAGCCTCGTGAGCGTTTTTTGACCGCCTCGCCTCGAGGCGCGCCTCGAGTCGTACACCTCAAACGATTTTACAAACCATGGATACGATATGTGTTTAAATCTCACATATGTCCAATAAAAACTAAGAATGTATAGTGTAATAATTTATAGACGTAATCATATAATAATTAATAAACGTAATACCAAAACAAATTAAACTTAATCCTAAAATTATTTTTAATGACACGTTCCAAAACGTATCAATTAATAGTCTAAACCACATCAATTACTATTCATAGTTTATCGCAATATGAACAACCATATAAGGATATAATAGAAAAACAATATATAACTTAAATAAATACTTAATATATATACAGGTACGGGTATGAGGCGGGGCGGGGAGTGCTAAACCCGTCCCCATCCCCATCCCCGGTTTGAGAAAACGGGGATCCCCGTCCCCGTCCCCAATACCCGGTTTACCGGGGAATCCCCGTCCCCGACCGGGGCGGGTGGACCGGGTTCCCCGAAGGATCGGGGACAATTCCCATGCCTACTACCATTATATGCAATGAAGTAATTTTGCCTATTATGGATGCAAAAATGGCAATGTCCATGTTGTAACAATGTTTATTATGTTTGCTTCTATTTTAATGCTATTGATAATACAATATGGTATGGAATTCTTGTTGGTGTCACTATGTAGAGCAAAAAGAAAGATAAGAAGACCTCAAATGGAGGGTACGTGTTCGTGTTTAAACTTTAACAAGGCTCGTTCATTTTTCTTTCTTTGAACGGCAAGTTAAAACACACGCTCCAGCAATATCGGGCCTCCAATTGAGCAACCCCACTAATCCGCTACAACCCAGTCCAACCTATGGCTGAACTCGACCGGCAGGAAAGTGGATCCCATAGACTGGATCCTCCCATACCGGCCCAAAGGACCAAATCCGAAGTCTGGATATCTCAAAAATGTCGCTAGGATCCGAACCCTGGTAGTGTGACTTTTACCCACACCCTGGAATGTTACCTATCCATAAGGCTCGTTTGTGTTTGTTTGATTCGTTTACAAGCCTACTCATCTAAAAATCTAAGGATCCATTTCTTACCGAGATCACGATAACCTCAACATCCTCCCCATTATTCAATACTACGTACTTACATTACAACCATTTCAAATCAACGTACAAAAATCAAATCTTAACAAGTCATTATAATTAAAGTGGAACATATATACACACACATAAAACCACATATATCTATATGTAAATCTATCACACATCACAAGGTTGAAGAAAATGTTGCAAATATCTCAAACCATCATCCACACCAACATACCTCCAACTCACAATACTCAACACCCCAACACTCACCCTCTCCACCACCCTCTTCCTCCCTTCTTCCCTCATCACCAACCTCATATCCGCCACCATCCCACTCCCACCGCCCGCGCAACAACACCCCGCCCCGGGCAGCTCCGCCGAGAACCACCCGTCGCTCCCCGACACAAAACTCCCCTTCCCTTTACAATCCATCATCGTAAAAACACCCTCGAACCCTCCCAACACCACGTTCCACGTCACCCTCGTCTCCTCCAAAACCTCGTACCTCAACCACCTCTTGTGCCCGCGGACGTCGAAGTCGAACCTGAACATCGACTTCGCGTCCGCGGGCAGTGCGGACCCGGGCTTTACTAAGGTCACGGGCGGCGACTTCGAGTTGTTTACGGTCACGATGAAGAGGAGGTTTTCGAGGGAGATTTTGGGCTTTTGAGGCGGGCGGTGTCGGCGCTTGGCGGAGGTGAGGCCGAGGCCGTAGAGGCGGCGGTAGGGGAGGGCGGGGTTGGCGGCGGAACGGAGGTGGGTGAGGGAAGGGAATTGGGTGGTGCAGAGGTGCTCCCAGAGGTGGTCGGAGGACATGGCGGAGGTCCATGACTTGGAGACGCAGGTTGCTATGGCTAGGGTTTTGGGGTCGAGATGGTTGGCTACGAGATCGAGTACTTGCCATGGAATAATGGTGGAATTAGTTGCTGCCATTTTATATATATATTTTTATGGAAGGAATTTGGGAATCTGATTATAAGAGTATTGGGAGGAGGGTGGTTTTGATGGTGGAGTGATTTTATAGGGTGTGATTATATATGTGGATATGGTTTAGGGTTGACAGATGGTGTGATGGTATTGTGTATGCATGTGGTGTGATAACACGTGTGTATGACCATGAACGAATTGTACACGTACGAATCCAAATAAATGGAACCGTACGTGATGAATTATCAGGATGAAGTTGCCATTTTCATATTTTTATCAAATTCTTTTACATTTTAGGTTATGTTTGGTATAGAGAAGAGAAATAGAGAAAACAATTGAGAACAGGGGGCGTAGCCAGATTTTTTATTTAGGGGGGGCTAAAAATTCTCCTATTTAATTTGTCATGTGTGCTCTCATTTGTACTTTGATTAACAACCGAAAACTTGATTAGCAATTGAACTTTTCCTTAGGTATGGAGGTGAAAAGTACAATTTATAATTTGCATGACAAAAAATAACATTATAAAAACCTATATTGTAATATGTAATTTTTAAAACCTTAACTCGTATATTTTTGAAAATGTGTATAGTGATATCAAATATTGAACATAGTTAAATTTTAGTTTTTAATGTAATAATATGTTTTTGTAATTTTTTGTTAAATGAAAAATGTTTAAGCATAAATATTAAAAACTATATGAAATATATATGTGTTTTGAAAATCAAAAGAAATTAATTAATTGGAATAAGAAATGAAAAAAAATTAGAAAGTTACATAAAGTTTTGAAAATTGCATAAAAAATAAATATTAGAAATACAAAAAGAAATGAATATAAGAAAAAGTCACATAAATGAATTTAAGAAATAAAAAAACTAACGGTTAGAATTTATGTAGATCCTAATATAAAAATAAATTGAATACTTAGAATAAGAAATTAAAAATTAAAAAGTTAAGTAAAAACATAAAATTAAATAAGTATTTGAAAGGAAAAAAGAATGAAGACGAGAGAATGGTATATAAATGAATATTTGAAATATAAAAAATTGAGAGGTTAAAATTTATGTAAATCTTAATATATAAAAAATTGAATACTTAAAACAAGAAATTAAAAACATAGAAAGTTAAATAAAAGTTTAAAATTTAATAGTATTAGAGAGGGGAAAGAAATAAAGATGAGAGAGAGGTATATAAATGATTTTAAAAAATTGAATTGAAATAAAAAAAAATAGGGAAGAGATTCGAACCTGGGCCAAAGGTATAAAACAAAGCCAGCCAAACCACTTGAGCTACAATGTCATATTAATCTAATTTCCTATAATCTAATATATAATGTAAACCAATTAGGGGGGGCTGAGCACAAGCCAGCCCCCCTACTAGCTATGCCACTGATTGAGAAAATTGGAATGGAAATGAAGAAAAATAGAACAAGGTGGAGAATTGGAATCAATCTCTTGTTTGGTATCATAAAAAAATGAAACAAAGAAATGATGGTTCTGTCGCCAGATGGCGAGAAAAAATCGTCTGTCTCATTATACCCTATTCCATCCCTATGCCAACCTTTTCCACAGCTTATTGCCAAATCAGTAAATCTTAAAAAAGTTTTTATTAATTACTCTCTAATTATAAAACCCTCCGTCAAAATCTCCCCCTCTCTCTCTCCACTATGTCAATTAACATTATAAAATACATTTTTTTATTTCTCCCTTTTTATATATAAAAGTTACTTTCTTATTTTTATTAATTTTCTCTTTATTGTATACAAAATAATTTCGTATTGTGTTTCAACTTTATATAAGCTAATTTTATCTTAACTGCATTTTTATATATCTTTTGCTTATATTTTTGTAAGAGTAATCATGTATATTAGATTATTAATACCGATTAATTTATTGTATTTTATTTAAATTTAATCAAATCCTTCTAAAGTTATACAAGAAATTACAAGCAAACAAAAAAAAAACTAGAAAAAATAACGATATCAAAACAAACATCACTGATAATTGTCATTGAAGAATTAAGTTAGAGAAGATAAAAATCATATGAAAGATAATTATAAATCAAATGAAACAGATTACTATAATCATATTATAAATATCAACTCTATGACTCATATAAACAAAAATAAATATAAAATATGTCATTTAATATATGATTATAACTATAAAATGTAAATTAACCTGTATGTGATAAACGTAAAAAATGACATTAAAAATAAGGGTGCTCAAAAACTTGACAAAACCGATCAACCCAACCCAATCCTATAAAGAATAACCAACCCAAAATCACTCGACGTCTAATTAACCAGGTTGATTTTTTTTTTCTTCCAAAACCATAGGTGTCGAGTTGATATTGAGTTAGCATTATGTAAACCTAACTCAACCTGGTGAACCCGATCTTTTTTTTTCTAACTTAATTTGATTGAAATTATTCGCTTTTAATTTTTTCAACTGTAAAATTAGGTTGGGTTGATCAAAAGTTTTCAACCCGATCTTGACATTCATAAACACTCCTAATTGAAAGGTTGAAAAAAAAAAAACAACTTTAAGAAACAAGATAATTATAAATATAAAATGCAAATTTAATTTTCATAAACATAAAATGCAAAAACTAATTTATTTGGTATAAAATAAATGGAAATTAATAAAATGAGAAAGTAATTTGAACGTATGAAAAGTGGGAAATACAAAATGTATTTTATAATGTTAGTAGTGGAGAGATAGGAGATATCAGATATTGACGGAGTGTTTTAAAATTAAAGAATAATTAATAAAAGTTAATATAAGAGTTAGTGAGGTGGTAATATCTTATTGGCTAAAAAGATTGGGATAGGAATGGCACATGGTATAATGAGACAGGCGATTTTTTCCCCCAGATGGCAACATCGGGTGGCAACTCTCGACGGCTACTCTCGTTGTCATGCACATGTCTTCGGTGGTCGTTTCCGACACCGGTGGTCGTCGGAGGTGAATTTTGGTGGTTGTCGCCAACACCGGCGGTCCCCACTGATGCCGGTGGTCTTCAGATGGGGTCGGTGGCAGCGTTGCCGACACCGGCAGTCGTCAAAAATTCGTCGCCGATGCCAGTGGTCATCAATGAGCGTTGTCACAGGTGTAGGTGGTTGTTGGGTTTGAAATTGAACAGCATCAACTCTCTCTATTTCTCCACATAATGAAAAGAATTGCATTTATCTACTTTCATGCTACAATGGATTTCCAAAGAATTTTATTTCTCTGCCCAAAATAATATCAATTTTTCCAAACAAAAAAATCACAATTCATTTCTCTACTTTTAAATCTTTGTACCACATGGATCATATATGTAATCTTCTATATATATATTAAAGAAAGGTTTTTGCTGATGTCATGATTATGAAATTGAGGCATTTGATTGGCCAATTAAAAAAGAATCATCAAATGATGATGTCATCAATTATTTTTTTTATTTTAATACCATAATTATCTTTATAATTTACATTTTTTATCCTTATAATTATTTGATTAAATTACTTTTTATCCATTAGTTTCTCATCTTCCACTTTACATTCTTATTATTTTAAGATAATAATATATATTAATTAAAATGTATTAAAATTTTTGATTTTTCTTTTTAATAAATTATACCATTATAATCGTTTCGACAATACCTTCAAAATGAGTTTAATATAAATAACACAAAAAATGTAATCAATGACCATAAATACAAATTTATTGTTTACATATTTATCTATAGTTTGGATTAAAAGGTTTGATTTAATTATGTAGAAGATTTTTTAAACCGTTTGATTTAATTATGTAGAGGATTTTTGAAAGTGATATTTATCTTTTACATTATTTTATTTATTGTTTTGATAACTGAAACCGGCTCACCAGAACGCGACACGTGGCAATTTGGCTCACCAGAGCACGACACGTGTCAAATCAGTTACTCTTTTATTATATATAGATTTATAAGTAATTAATTTTTTATTTAAAATTCTATAAATAAAAAACACTACATATTTTATTTTTGAATCCCTACAGTTATAAAAATAGATATAAATTAATTTGTTTAGATTTTATTACAATTCTATTCTTCATATTCTTTAAACTTAAAGATTTCATCTTTTTAACCTAATTATTTTTATATATTATTTATAAGTAATGAAATATTATTTTATTTAAAACTCAATTGCTAATATTCTTGAAATTTAAAGATTCCATCTTTTTAATCTAACTATTTTTGTAGATTATTTATAAATAATTATATTTTATTTTATTTAAAATCCTACAAATCGAAACACTACACATATTTTATTTCTGAATCCCTCCAGTTTTAAAATCATTCAAGAAATTCAAATCTTTTGACAAAAGAATAATAAATTTTCAATTTTTAAAATTTTAATAGCTATTAGATAACTAAAATATCTATTGTAATAAACAATTATAATGACAATTGTCGTATAACATATAATTTATATAAGTATTTAAATGGTAATGACAATTGTTATATTAATGTCTATTCTTATTAAAAATTAAAATAACATGTTTCAAATGCCCGTATAATATACGGGCCATTAACTAATTTACTCTAAAAAATATCTAACCCAGTTGGCATATGCGACATTATGAGAAAAAAAGAATTATATTATCGTTGACTCGGAAATTAAAGAAAACCATTTTTCTTATATAAAAACCAATTCTTTGAGGTTTCATCATTGTTTCCTCAACTGATTTTTCATTTAGAACCCCATCAACTAAAAATTCATTTTGAAATCTATTAAAAATCTCTCAAAATCAATCGAAAAACCAAAAAAAATCCTACCAAATCAACTAAAAAACTTAAAAATCCCTTAAAATCAATCAAAAGAAACTTTGAAAAATATTTAGAAACAGTGAAATTAAGATAAAAACTTATCGAAAAACTTTACGAACCTTTAATCTACCTTAAATCTGCCCCACTATAAAAAATTCCTAGATCCTCAATGTATATTTGGTGCCTCTATGTGGTCTAGAACTTTCTTAATAATACTTTTCATGGATTGATCAATCATGAATCTGATTAATAACATTTTAGCAACGTTTTATCTTAGAAGAAGATTATAAACTTAAAACGTACATAAGGTTTTTAACTTTTAACTACCAAGACTAGAGGTTTACGTATAATCTGGTCCAGGTCTAATTGATACTTTTAGCACACATATGGCTTATAAAAAGACTCCACAATTACCACATGGCTACTAACTTAACAAGGTTCATGTATTACACTCATATTTACCGACATAGCCTAAGATACCCTTTAAAAAGAATCTATTGCTCGAAACATACACAAAAACCCGTACATATAACACTTTACTCTCAGCACTTCCCACAAAAACAGATACGAACGTCATCGAGCAAAAACGCACCCTTCTCTCCCTCTTAAAAATCAAGAAACCGATTTCTTTACACTCCATCTATGTCCACCTCCCCCACCCGAACCGGGGTTCACCGGTGCACAATTCCACGGCCTATAACTACTACTCGATTTCTTCCCGTTTCCGTTATTCCTCCTCGCATTATTCTCATCCCTCCGAAACCTCGACGTTTTATACCTTGACATTGACCTCCCACTCCCACTCCCATTTCTCATCTCCTTATTCACATCACCGTAATAATTGTTATTGTTATCGTACACATTCCAACCCCAGTAATCATTCCGATTTCCGCCACCGTGATCTCTGTTGGCGGCTTTGTCATCTTCGTTGGAGCCCCACCAATTATTACCGTCATCAACGACACCCCACGTGTTACCTTCGGTTTCCCGTTGATGAATATTGTTTTCGGGGGATGTATTCGGATCCTTCTTTTTGTCGTCATCATCGCTATCTCCCCATCCGTAAGGAGAGAAGCTTTGATACGAAGGCGGGAAACTCGTGCCAAAAATGATAACTTGTTCGTCGTCGCAACGGGAATCGGGAACCACGGAGTCGGATTCTAACTCGAGAATCAGATTCGGGTCTACTTGAGAATTCCAATCGATTTTATCGATGTAAATATCAGGGTCGGGGAAATAGTTGTCGGAGGGAAGACCGTGCATATTTGCGTAAAACTTGTTTTTTGCGTTTTGGAATGCTTCTTTTCCTGCGGAGTCGTTCCATTTAATTACGTTATCATAGAGATGGATGAACTTCTTTGTCTCCACGAGTTTCTTCCAGGGTACCGAACCAATTGAGGCAATAAACTTTTTCTCCCACGAGGGGACACTTTGCTGCCAATTTAAACTCCCGCCTGAAGCAAAATAATATATTTAGTACAATATTTTACCGTAAAATAAATGCTTGGCAAAATAAGTAGTGAATAGCCCAAATTGCAGGAAAATGCATGCAATGCACTCTGATTTGGTTCCTGTTTTGTGCAATGTTGTTTCAAAACATTCATTTTGGTATCTCAGAGTCAAACATGACATCTTAAACATTCAAGGACCCGGTATACATCTCACGGATGAATAAAAATGCAACATACTTTGATTTGATTCTTAATTTGTTTAACCTACTCTAGTCTGAATGTTTAAGATATCATATATATGAGTAACGAAAATGAAGGACTTCAAAGTATGTTAAGGCGTCGGTACCGCCTATTGGTTTCAATCAGGCTCCGTAATCAGGCTCAGAGGGCTTGAGTGGGTAGCACTACGCATGCAATCGCGCTTGGTGATCGGGTTTGGGAAACCATCTCAGCCCGATTCCTTCCTCTCTCACTCTTTTTTTTAGTTAAAATATATATATTGGGTATTCGGTTTTGTGGGTAGTGGTACTTCTATTTCGGGCTATAGTGGGTTTGTGGGTAAAGCTGATGTGGCAGAGTGGGCTTGTGGGCTTTGTGGGTTTTGCACTACCGATAGCCTAAACAAAATAGAAATCAGATCAAAATACATTGCAGTTTCATGCAATTAGTCCATAACAGTAAGAGGAAACATAATTTGTGGGATTCTGCACAATGATTGTGCCTCTATCTTCATGCATAGGGGACTCTTGGAGGTCCTAAAAGAAGGGCTTGCTAAAAAGATTGAATTAGAAAAAGGTTTATGTTTAATAGAGTTGCAACTTGCAACTCCAGACAACTATGTGAGCTAGTATCGCCCTTAGAAATTTTGTTACCATTTCTTTGGTTTTATGTCTAATCATTTGTTGTTGTCCTTGCTCACAAGAAGTCAGCCTGGGTCAACCGCAATCAACTTGTTGTACGTCATCAGTTGTGTTGCGATGCGAGAAATCCATTTTGTTGACGTTCCTTTTAGACCGTCAAACAACCATCAACATTATGAAGAAATGTTTCAAAGACTGATAGGAGTATAGATGTTACAAGGATCGTGTGGCTAGTTTTTAAAAGTATGGACCCTAGATCACTGTTGCTAAAAATGCAAGGAGTCGGGGATGTTTGGTACTTCGGTTTGGGGAATGGGAATGATTTCCAAATATAAGAGAATCTCCCAAACCCCATTCTCAAATTTTATTCCTAATTATTTTTATTACTATAATTATTAGTAGGAATACGAATTATAAATATACTTTTTTATTATTAATATGAAATTCTTCATATCATTAATAATATCGTTGTTGATAGTAGTAGTACTAATGTTAAACTATATTAATAATATTACCCGACCTCTATGTGGGATTGACTGGATTTGTAATGTTCCCTTTGATTTATTAACAATAACATTACTAGTAGCAGTCATACTCATATCAAAAGTAAAAATAATACTATTGTTGTTGTTGTTGTTGTTATTATTAGTGTTACCACAATTATTGGTTAGAGGAGACTACCTAGTTCCATATAAGTGTTACAGAGGAGTCACTCCATCCGGTTTGACTGATCTGGTCGGTTGAATCCCTTTGTGTGCTCTTCTACCCATGAAAAGTCCATTAGGTGCAACTATCCTAACTATATATGTAGTTTAAATTTGATTTTGCTTCGCTATTTTCATTCTATAGAGCGGGTGTGCTCCCATTTTTGCTAATACAAAGGGAGTTAACAGGTTGTTTTCTACTCTCTTTTTCTTTTCTTTTTCATGTGATCTAAACATGGCAAAGGAATGATACGCTCCCACTTGATGAGGGGTGTTGAGAGAATAGAATAACAATAGGTTTGTGTTTATTAGGGCTAGACTCAGGTTTATTAGTATATACTTTAGGTATTAAATTATTTTTACTTTTCTTGCCAAGCTCCTAAGATCCATGCTTTACTACATATTCATATTAGTCTTGGTAAGGCCATGAGTACCCCATGTGGGTACTGATGCGGGCTACTCATGTGGGCTTATCAGGCTAGTCTGGCTTGCGTTACTCCCCTTGCAGGCTTCAGCCACGGTTTCGGCCACGGGTTCGTGGCTACCCGAGAGTCTCTCTCTCCCTCCCTCTCTCTCTCTGCTTCTTTCTCTCTTTCTCTCTCTTCAGATATATATATATATATATATAGAGTCAAGTTCATTTAGAAACCAAAAAAAGAGTAAAAACCGTAAAAACTCATGGTTTCATACCTTAAATCCACGAAAACTCTTCGTGGAGTTGTTTAATATGATGCAAATGTCTCATATAATTCATTTTTTGATATTTTTTTTGTAAAAATGACAAGGTTTCATAGGATTAAAAAAAATACATGAAACAGTTTCATAAGAATGAAAAAAGTGTATGAAACCTTTCCATTTTTACATAAAAAAAACACCGAAATATGACACAATTTCATCAAAAAAATGAATTAAATGAAACATTTGCATCATATTAAACAACTTCACGAAGAGTTTTCATTGATTTAAGCCAAAAAAAAACCATCGGTTTGTACGGTTTTTACTCTTTTTTTGGTTTCTAAATGAACTTCCTTCTATATATATATATATATATATATATATATATATATATGGTGGAGGTTCAAACGAGAACCCTTTCTACTTGCGAGAATGCGAATTAAAAATAAATATAAAAGATTAAGGGTATGAGGGGTTGTGGGTAGTGGTACTTGGCGTGAGGGCTTGTGGGTTGCGCTACCGAAGGCGTAATAAACTAATAACGTAAAACCGACTCCAGAATATCCTGATTTGTTTCATTCTCATGTGTGCAAGCTAACGTGCTTCAGGTTCATATTTAGTAAATCTATTAGATATATCATATACGATGTAGCCACAGACTCACATCTGGAAACCCCCACAATAAAATATGTTATTTGTAATGTAGCTTCACCAGCTAATTTTTATTCTTAACGATAATTATCAAACTGGTGGATTATTTCCATCCATTAACGATAATTTCTATATGGTTTAGTTTCGACTATTTACTGCAATCTTCACAAACTACTAACGTGCTTCTTACACCTTCTTCCATGATTTCTCATGTGTGTCCCTACTCCCTATATGAGAATTTCAAATTTCCAGTATTGTTTCATATTTCTGTAAGGAGGACCACTCTAAACTTACTGAAACTATTCCTCGTGGATGAATGTATTTAAGTACCAACTACCCCTATTGGTTTTATACTTTTATACGTACAACTCCTACCTCTAGTTCACCTTCGATTGAGGAAGATTCTTCAGGGGCAAAGCAAACAAACAACAGAACAGTCTCCAGAAATGGAACAAAAGCAATGTTTATCTTAACTCATCGCTATGGGGATATATGATAGCATGAAGGAGTTCTCGTAAAACTGTACAAAATTTACACAGGCAAAAATTTACACAGACAAAACAAGTATGGAAGCAAACATCATTTTATCATATGCACGTATACACACAAGATAATCTGGAAACAAATGATGTTCAATGGTTCAACCAGTACAAACTGAAAACGACCACGAAATATGAACGAAGTGAGACCTATAGAAGGAACACGGTGTTCCGAACACCAAAGGAAGCCTAATATGCAAACAATGACTTGATGGAGATTAAAATAATGATGAACAAAAGAAGTGAAAACAGGAAGAAGCACAAGAAACCTATGAAAGTGAACAGTAATTAAGGCAAACCACATTCAAGTCCTTAACCCAGCAAGATGCATCAAAGCAAGCAACATTGACATATAACAGTAATCAGAACTAATGAAAATAAATACTATTTTTCATGCAGATCAATGATGTATCTTAGGCTTTTGCACATTGTTTGACAACATTAATCATCCATTTTCAAAGTTCTTATTTATTGATGCATAAGGCATCCGATATCAATTTCATATATCATAGAAGCAGTGAAGCACCAATAGAAACACAAGAAGAAAAGAACTTGTGCTACTAACTGGATTGCTACATCCAAATCATGGGGAACTTCAATATCCAAGTATCAAAAAGGTAACCAGAATCTTGCAAAAAATCAGCATAAACAACCAAGTCTTGAAGCAACTAATAACAGTTAATCTGTGACTGCAAAGTCATGGGTTCAACTGAAATAAAACATATTTCCAAAATGTAAAAGAAGCATTGTTGGGTGCAAAGACTTCTCTTCTCAGCGCTCATAAACCCAAGGAGACTGGTACACAGGATGCCCTTTTGATCATCATTCAAATTTTTGATCATCATTCAAATTGCACACTATATAATACCCTATAAATTTAAGGGAAATACAGGGGCATCTCCAATAAACATCCAAATAAATAATTCCTTTATACAAATAAAACTTAGATCATCTGCCTTCTAAAAGAAACAAATGCCAAATTCTAGCAATTGCTTAGATCCCTCATAAATCTAACACCAAAATGCACCCAATTATAAGAAGAAAAAAAATCAGCACCAAAATCACTTAATCCAAAAGATCAACAATCCAAATTTGGAGCCAAATTCTTAACAAAAACAAAATTACAATTAAATTAAATTAAACAAAAACAGTTAAAAGGATCATACCTAGAGGAGGCTTTCTGTAACTACTAGACCTTGTTCTTGTAATAACCTCTTGATCTCGCCAACCATCCATGATCACTAATAAACACACAAATCAAAAATCAAATTGAAAACGATTGAAGATTAAGGGCTAGAAAACAAAATTGAGATCGATTTAAGATTAGTAATAGCAACTGAAATCGAAGTACCTGAGATTTAGACTTGAAAATTTTAAAAATGTTGAGATTTATTAGTAATAGCAAAAGTTAGGTGGTGTTTTATGAAATGTTTGGGCTTTTTATCCTCCACGCTTCTCTTCTCTTCCCTTCTCAAAAGCGGTGTGCCGTTGTTTTCTTATTTCTAACCCCTGGTTTTCCACAAAATTACAAAATTAGTCCTATTATTAATCTTCCATTTAGGCTTTGTTTGGCGAGCATAAGCTAGCTGATAAGCTAGCTTATATCCAAACATGTACCAGGAAGCTAGTAAGCTAGCTTTTTGAAACGCTACTTTGACTAGCTTATGAGGAGCTTATTGTAGCTTTTTCCAATTATACCCTTATTAATATTAATTATTAAATTCAAATATACCCTTTTTGGTCATTTTACATACTCATAAGCTAGTTTTTGCCAAACATAATTTGTTCAACAGCTAGCTTATCAGCTACTAGCAAGCTTATCAATCAACAGCTAGCTTATCAGCTATTCGCTAGCTTATCAGCTACCAGCTAGCTTATAAGCTACGCTTGCCAAACATAGTCTTAATAGTAGGCTGCCTCATTATTTTATTAAAAAAGAGTAAAATATAACTTTCGTCCATTAAGTTTACACAAAACAACGAAATTGGTCCTTGAATTTCAAAAAGTACATTGAGTATCCCTAAGGTTTATGTTTTACTTTGGATCTAGTCTTTGCTAACTAACCCTATTAAAAACTCAGTTAACTAAGGGTAGTGGTGGTTTAGAGATGGTGGTTATGGTTATGGTTGTGGTTGTGGTTGTGGTTGTGGTGAGGGAAGGGGTTTAGGTGAGTGAGATTTTGGTCCTTGAAGTTTACAAAAAAGGGTAAACTACAATTTTTCATTTTGACTCTTCTTCTTTCATTTTAAACAAAAGTACCCTTAGTTAACTGAGTTTTAACAAGGTTAGTGAGCAGGGACTGGATCCAAAGCAAAACATAAGCCTCGTGAACGCTTAGTATACTTTTTGAAGTTTAGAGACCAATTTCGTTGTTTTGTGTAAACCTCAGGTACGAAATTTGTAGTTTACTCTTATTAAAATTATAATAGTAAATTACATATTTGGTCCCTATGATTTACACTATATTACACCGTTGGTCTCTGCTTTGAAATAGTTATAGAAAAGGTTCTATGGTTTACATTATATTGTATTGTTGGTTCTTGTAGTTTACACTATATTGCATCATTGGTCCCTATGCGGCTATGCCTAACAGATTGATTTCACATAGAGTTAGGGTTAGAGTCTTAGACACCAATAATGCAATCTAATGTAAATCATAGAGATATTTTTTTTTTGGGAAGGTTCACCTGGACTTTGGCCAGATTACATCCTTGGCAATTTTTACCGAAAGCTAAAGCATGCTCCCCTGCGATTAACACTCAGTGGCCCCTGGTTGCTCACCCCCGGATTCGAACTTGGGTGGGTTTTTCCCCAACACCAAGCCTTAACCGGTAGGCTGCCCCATTGGGTTAAAATCATAGAGATATTCTTGATGATTATTTTAAAGTAGGTACCAACGATGTAATATAGTATAAATCATAGGGATGAAATATGTAATTTACTCTAATTATAATTATTTATTCCATATATATGCTGATGCGACTGAGATTTGAGAGCAGTAAAAACTATCTATACATATATGCATTAATGGATTGAAATGAATGTATCATCAATGCATATTATACATATTTGCATATATAGTAGATTAACATTGATGAATATATTAATTGTGATACATATTTTGATATTCTGTATGTATTAATAAATATATTAATTTTTATGGTTTTCATTTAATTTTTTGGTGGTTCTCAAATGATTTGACTTTTGAGCGTATATAAATGGCTAATATGACTCAGATTTGGAGAAATGCCTGAAAAAAAATGAAGTTAAAAACTTTTATAAAACGTTAGAATTGAGATAATCCAATGCATATGGTTGTAAAACAAAAATACATTCTCTTATTGTTCTTAAATCTACATCCACAAAATATAAAATGTTGGAGCAAAATAAATTAGATCAAAGAAATCTTCATTTTATTATCTTTAATTTTGATATTCATTTTGATTTTATTTGTTCACTTTGTTAATGCTTTTTTTGGGAAGGGTATCCTAGGCAATTTACGACTAAGATAGAGCCCCTAATAACTTAGTGTCCATAATTGTTGCATACCACTGGGATTTGGACTCTCAATCACTTTAATCTTTAAACAATCCATGAATTGTGTCTTAGAAGAAAATTGATAAAGTGCATCTTGATACATCTTGTTTGTCTCAATCTTTAATTCGGATTAATCCAATCCAATAGTATAAATCCCTTCTTATTCTTTAAATGTGAGAAGTGTAACAAAGTATCTAATCCTCTCCTCATTTTCAATCAGCATTGATTTAATGAATCGGATTAAGTTTCCAAATAACTCATGAATTAGTTTAGAATAATACTTTCAATTGATCTTAAATTAGGATTGATTCAACGATATAGATCTTTTCTTACCATTCCCATAATAACTACTATCTTTTTATTATAGCCATATATATTTTAGCAAGTTAGAAAAAGAAACTTGTTGTTGCACCTTGTTTTTTTAATAAAATGATGTCGTTAATCAGCTTTTTTCCATATTCTTAATTCCTCGATAAACAAAAGATGTAATTTTGTATGGCATGGTTTTTATGTCATATGGTGCAAAACATGAGGAAAAAACCTCTTTCTTCTATATAGTGTCGTTTGCCCATCCGATACATGAAACACAATATTAATATTACAAAATCTATTACCATACCATATAAATTCAACATAATCTTTTTCTATAAAATTTTAACATTATCCTAGAAAATTAAAAACATTTAACATATTGAAACCTCAAAAAATGAAAAATAATTTGTATGCCTTACTTTGATGCTAAAGTTATAAATTAATCGATTTTAATTTTGATTTTAATGTCAACTTGTCAAGTTAAACTAAATCAAACTTTATCTTGTCAAGTAGTATAAAAACAAGATCAAAACATAACGGATTGGTTTTGACTCTATAGGAGTTCAACTTAGTTTTCTATTGAGGGTTGCACATATATTATCAAAGGAGCATTAAACTTTGTATCAAGATTTAATGACACAATATCATAACTTATAAATTGGTGCATATGATGCTATTTTAGTGTATTAAAATCTTTCTCAGTAAGTGAGATGTTAGACTTTTACCAGTAACGTTTATCGGGTAAGTACTTAGATAGACCATAAGCCCTACTATGTGGTTTTATGCATTATGAGTGTAAACTAGGTGCTTGAATGTGTCAGGTGTCATATCGAATGTACCACAATGAGTCGTTTGAAATTACATTATACGAAAAAATGGAATCAAATCAAAGTACATTGTACGCATTTTCATGCAATTTACTCTAATGTTATTTAACGTATAGAGACTGCATTCATCATTGCTACTTATTGTGCCAACATTTTACCTTAAGGTAAAATATTGTACTATGCGGGAGTTTAAATTAGCAACAAAGCATCCCTTTGCGGGAGAAAAAGTTTATTACCTCAATTTGGCTCGGAATCATGGAAGAAACTCATAGAGACAAAGAAATTCATCCATCTCGACGATAACATTATTAAATGAGACGACTATGTGGGAAAAAAAGCATTCCAAACGCAAAAAACAAGTTTTACGCATATATGCGCGGTGTTTCCTCCGACGACTATTTTCCCGACCCTGATGTTTACATGGAAAAAATCGATGGGAATTCCCAAGTAGACCCAAATATGATTCCGACTTAGAATCCAACTCCGTTGTTCCTGATTCTTGTTGCAACGAGGAACAAATCGTCCTTTTTGGCACAATTTTCCCGTGTCCATATCAAAGCTTCTCCCCTTACGGATGGGGAGATAGTGATGATGACGACAAAAGAAAGATCCGAATACATCCCCCAATTATAGTATTCATCAACAGGAAACTGAAGGAGACACTTGGGGTGTCGTTGATGACAGTAATAATTGGTGGGGGTGCAACGAAGATGACAAAACCGCCAATAGAGATCACGGTGGTAGCAATTGGAACAACTATTAGGGTGGAATGTGTACAATAACAATAACTATTACTATGGTGATGTGAATAACTAGATGAGAAATGGGAGCAGGAGAGGGAGGTTGATGTCAAGGAATAAAATGTCAAGGTTTTGGAGGAATGATAATCATCCTCGGAGGAATAATGAAACGGGGAAGAAATCGAGTAGTAGTTGTAGGACATGCAATTGTGCACCGGTGGACCCCGGTTCGGCTTTGGGAGGTGCACATAGAAGGAGTGTACATAAACCACTCTCGTTATTTTAAAAGGGAGAGAAGGGTGTGTTTTTGCTCGATGGCGTTCATATCTGTTTAATTCACATATTAAATATTTTTAACTGGTTCATATACGAAGTGTATATTCGTACATGAACCTGTGTAATTCGCATATTAGTTATTTTTAGCTGATTCATATATGAACTATACGTTGATATTTGAACTTGTGTAATTCGTACATTAATCACGTGTTCATATATCAATTTGTTTGTTGTCTTTTTGTAAAAGTTACAAAAATACCCTTTAGACTTCTGCATACCTTTGTAAAAGCCGCAATTGTTGATCGGGTGAAGGGTTGATGATCATTTCTCAACTTCTCATTTTTTTGCATTTCTTATTTGAATATCTCCATATATATATATATATATAGGGTTAGGTTCAAATGTGAATTCAATTTTGGTTGTGAAATTGAGGACGAATCTCAGCCACACATCCGGTCAATATATGATTCATTTACAATATCATATATGATTCACGCGACTTTCTAGTGATGCCAAAGTCGCCCAAGTGTACGTGATCTTATGTGTGTGTGTGTGTGTGTGTTTCTGTGTAAAGAAAAGTTTAAATGTGAACTCAATTTTGGTTGTGAGCATGAGGACGAATCTCAGCCACTCATCCGGTCAATAAAGGCGGCTTTAACCGGGTTCCTGATAACCCTCGTTTTTCTCGTGTTATTTTCACTTTTTAACACCCTTTTTCTCATCTAACCCTTCTCAAATCACCCATTTGAAGCCTGAATACTTTCTTTGGTCTCATTCACCCACTGAGATAGGAAATAGCTAAAAAGTCATGTTTTAAGGCATTTTTGACTTTGTGGGATGTCACCACAGTGAAGTTTTGTATGTGCAGGTTCTAGAAGGGAATTTCGGATTTATTTATTATAGAAGATCAAATCAGCAGAGAAGAGCATGGGGGACAAGAAAAGGTCAACTTCTATAAAGAGGAGGAACTAGGTGATGGCTAAAAATGTTAAAATATGCAAAAAGTAAAAGGTGAAGTAACCTTTGGTTATTAACCTTGCTTTTTGGCATTATAAAAGGAAGCCATGGTCATCTTCAAAGAACATACAATTCTCACCTCCCCTTACTTCCTCACTTCAGATTTCTCTCAAGACACTTCTATCTAGTTTAGTTTAGTTGTAATTTAAATTCCAGCATTTTAATTTCTGCATCTTTAGTTACTGTACTATAGCCTCAGTGGTGATACATCACCACTGTTTATCGTCTTCCAGTTTAAATGCAGTTTGTTTTAAGTAAAAACTTCATCTTATTTTTCTGTATGGGCAGTAGCTAAACCCCATCCTTGGGTGTGGGTGCGAGCAAAGCCCGAGAGGCCTAAAAGCGACATTTTGGGTGTTTTTATCCTTTAATATTTTCTCATTTGGTCATTCTAAGTCGGGACGTTATCTCAACGCGGACAAGCTGATCACTTGTAAGTGTTCATGTTAGACCTAAGACCTCGAGAGGGGCGGGTTCGAAACACGGCTTGAATGATGCAAAAAGAGTTTGAGAAAACCTTTAATGATCACGAAGAGATTCGGGTCGTTGCATAATTGAACCAAGGCGAAAAGTGTCCTCAAGCGGGTGTCACGAAGAGATTCGGGCATCTTCTTTTGTTGGACCGAGCTAGGATCTATAAGGTCCACTTGGTAAAGTTAACAAATTGGGAAATATTAATTGTAAAAACTTTGTGATAAAACTAGTTTGTAAACCTTTATAATGGAGCTTCGAGAGGAGAAAGTTGTTTAGGAGTTATTTACTAACCGGTCACGTTAACCAAATTTTGTCAAACGGTCTCTTGGGCAAAAGCTTGCACCCGTACCCATCTTTTTCTCGTTGTTAATTACACCCTTTATTTACCTGTCATTTATATACCTGTCATTTCATATCTGTCATTTTATTTACTTGTCTTTATTTATCTGTCATTTAATTATCTGTCATTTACTTTTCTGTCATTTAAATATCTTGTTATAATTCACCAAACAAATCAAATCAACCTTTATAAAACTTTGCACCGGACTAAAGGACAATTTCTCTAAATCTCGATACCGCCGATCCCTGTGGAACGATACGTGGGCTTACCACATTATTACTTGAGTTAGCGAACGCACGTCTGGTTTATACTTGGACCGGATCTGTGGTGCTTAGGCATTTATTACGCTCACAACAAGTTTTTGGCGCCGCTGCCGGGGATTGGCGCATATCCTGAGATATTGATTTTTACTTGAATCCGAGTCGCGAGTTTTCATTTTAAAAGTGGTTCGACGAGGAAGGAAAATGGCTGGAAATCCACCACCCGAACCCCCTCCTCGTGAGAACACGATCAAAATTGCCGACGACAAAGATCGAGGCATAAGAGACTATGCAACACCCGAGTTTTCTCTTTTGAACTCGAGTGTTCTTGCCGCAAATTTCACCGCGCAATCTTTCGAGCCTAAACAATTGATGTTCACCATGCTTGGTACAATCGGCCAGTTTAGTGGACACAATTCGGATGACCCACACTTACATTTAAGATCATATTTGGAAGTTGTGGATTCTTTCCGAGCTCGAGGGGTTGACCAAGAAACCATGAGACTTTTGTTTTTCACGTACTCATTAAAAGATAAAGCAAAAGATTGGTTAAGTTCGCAACCACCACATTCCATTACCTCGTGGGATGATCTTGTCACGAAATTTTTGAAAAAGTATTTTCCACCCACGAGGAATGCGAAGCTAAGAAATGCCATAGCAATGTTTTCTCAAGAACCGGATGAATCAGTGTCAGATGCATGGGAACGCTATAAGGATCTTCTCCGGAAGTGTCCACATCATGGCATTCCCCATTGCATCCAGTTGGAAACTTTTTACAACGCGCTTTCCAACACCGATAAGGGTATGCTTGATGCAACGGCCGGAGGTTCTTTCACAGATCTGACCTACAATAATGCACATGCTTTGTTGGACAAAATTGCAAATAATAGTTCTGAATGGTCAGATCCGCGAAAGCTACCTCGGAAAAGTGTGTCAAGTACCCAAGATCTTGATGCGATCGCTTCACTAAACGCACAGATTGTTGCTTTAACAAATTTGGTTAAAAACAATTTAAAACCTAACCAAACAATTCCCTCGGGAAATGAAATGTGTGCGAATTGTGAAGAAGATCATCCTTTTGAAGATTGTCCCGAAAACCCCGCATCAGTCAACTATGTAGGAAACAACCCCAAGTACAATCCGTACTCCCAGACCTACAACCCCGGGTGGCGTGATCACCCGCATTTGTCCTACAAGAGCAACAATGTTCAACAACCCTTTGGGGAAGTTCTGGACAGAACAGACCACACAATCCAGCAGGATTTGGTCAAAACAGACAGCAGCAACAGCAGTACCATCAGAATGCACAAACTGGCCAAACTCACCACACTGGTCAGTCACCACAACAACAGATCCCAAAGCAGCAGCCAGAACCAACAGACACTGGGTCCCTGGAATCAATGTTTAAGGGATTCATGGCTCAAACCAGCAATTTTGTGACACACACACAGGGGTACATGAACCAAACTAATGCAACCTTAAGAGGACTAGAAACTCAAATGAGCCAACTAGCCAATGAGGTTAGTGAACTTAAGGGACGCCCACCGGGAACCTTACCTAGCAATACCGAAAGCCCTAGGAATTGCTCAAAGGAGTTTGTCAAGGCCGTGACTTTAAGAAGTAGTGATGGTTTAGTTGATGTACCCGTCACACAACTTGAGGAGGAAACAACTCATGCTTTTGATAAAAACAATTTCCCAACGATTTTTCCTCCTCAAAAAGTCACACCTTCCGGACCCGATGTGCCTTCCACTTCAGTTACACCACCAAAAGCTGCTAGTGCCCCTGCTGTACTAGAACCCGTAGCAGTCCAACCACCACCTGTCACTACCACCACCGCAAGTAAGGGTAAAAAGTCCCAACAACCGGAACCTGATTTGAGAGACCTCCCTTTTCCAGGCAGACTAAAGAACAAAAATATGGATAAGCAGTTTAAGAAGTTCTTGGACATCTTTAAACAACTCCATATTAACATACCTTTGGTAGAAGCTCTTGAGCAAATGCCGAACTATGTTAAGTTCTTGAAAGACATCTTAAGCAAGAAGAGGAAGTTGAATGAGTTTGAGACCGTAGCATTGACCCAAGAGTGTAGTGCGATCCTTACTTGTAAGATTCCACCAAAACTCAAAGACCCGGGAAGTTTCACCATCCCGTGTTCCATTGGTGGTCAAGAAGTTGGACTTGCCTTGTGTGATCTAGGTGCGAGTATTAACCTCATGCCTCTGTCCGTTTTCAACAAGTTAGGAATTGGAGAAGTCCGTCCCACAACCGTGACCTTACAGTTAGCGGACCGTTCGATAGCATACCCAAAAGGCAAAATAGAGGACATTTTGGTTAAGGTAGATAAGTTCATCTTCCCCGCTGACTTTATAATCCTAGATTGTGAAGTCGACAAGAAAGTTCCAATTATTTTGGGACGTCCTTTTCTTGCTACGGGAAGAGCCTTAATCGATGTCCATAAAGGAGAGCTCACTATGCGGGTAAATGATCAGCAAGTGACTTTCAATGTGTTCAATTCCCTTAAGTGTTCTGGAGGAATAGAGGACTGTTCTGCAGTAAGTGTTATTGATGCAGATCTGGACCTGGACTTAGCTGAGTATGGTGAGGAGTACACCACAGTGGTGAGTGATGACCTGACCTTTGATGACAGTTTGCAGGAAGATGTAGCTGCTGTGTTTGAACAGTTGGACTTTAAGAACAGACCCAGTCAACCCCCATCCATTGTCCAGCCACCTGAGTTAGAGTTAAAACCTTTACCTAGTCATCTTAAGTATGCTTATCTTTTGGAGGACGAGAAGTTACCCGTGATCATTTCGTCTAAGTTAGATCTTGACCAAGAGACAAAGCTACTTGACCTTTTGAGAGACCATAAGAGAGCACTAGGTTGGACCATAGCCGACATTAGAGGAATAAGTCCGTCCATATGCCAACATAAGATAATCTTGGAAGAAAATAGCGTTGGCAAGGCACAACCTCAAAGGAGACTTAATCCCATGATGAAGGAAGTGGTTAAAAAGGAAATCCTAAAGTGGCTTGACGCGGGTATTATATACCCCATTTCCAGTAGTAGTTGGGTGAGCCCAGTCCAATGTGTTCCAAAGAAAGGTGGCACTACGGTGATCACCAATGACAAAAATGAGCTCATTCCGACCCGAACCGTAACAGGTTGGCGCATTTGCATGGACTATAGACAATTAAATCTGGCAACAAAGAAGGACCATTTCCCGTTACCTTTTATAGACCAAATGCTTGATAGACTTGCGGGAAAAGAATTCTTTTGTTTTCTGGATGGATATTCGGGGTACAATCAAATTCAAATAGCACCCGAGGACCAAGAGAAAACTACTTTCACTTGTCCTTATGGTACTTTTGCGTTTCGACGAATGCCCTTTGGTTTGTGTAATGCCCCCGCCACCTTCCAACGGTGTATGATGTCAATCTTTTCAGATATGATTGAAGACACCATGGAAGTATTCATGGATGACTTTTCAGTAATTGGAACCTCCTTTGAAAACTGCCTTGTGAACCTGAAAAGATGTTTAGAAAAGTGTGAATCTCATGACTTGATTTTAAATTGGGAAAAATGTCACTTTATGGTCCAAGAGGGGATAGTTTTAGGACACTTAGTCTCACCGAGAGGTTTGGAAGTTGACAAAGCAAAATTAGAAGTCATTATGCAATTGCCCGAGCCATCTTCGGTCAAGGGCATAAGAAGCTTCTTAGGTCACGCCGGGTTCTACAGACGGTTCATTAAAGATTTTTCAAAAATTACAAAACCGTTATGTAACTTGTTGCATGTTGACCAAGCTTTCGAATTTACCTCGGAGTGCAAAGTGGCCTTTGAAAAGATAAAAAAAGCACTTGTCACGGCCCCAATTGTTGTTGCACCAGATTGGAAGTTACCTTTTGAAGTTATGTGTGATGCAAGCGATTGGGCCGTAGGTGCAGTTTTGGGTCAAAAACGCGAAAAAATATTTCATCCAATTTACTACGCAAGCAAAACTTTAATTGATGCACAAATTAATTATACCACCACGGAAAAAGAATTGCTTGCGGTAGTATTCGCGTTTGACCGTTTTAGATCCTATCTCATTGGTGCCAAAGTGATTGTGCATACCGACCATTCCGCTATCAAATATCTCATGAGTAAGGCGGATGCAAAGCCTAGACTCATTCGTTGGGTCCTTCTGTTACAAGAATTTGACCTTGAGATAATTGATCGGAAAGGGACGGAAAATCAGGTCGCGGATCATCTTTCTCGCATTGAGGGCAAAGTTTCAAGTGGAGGAAATCATGAGATAAAAGAAATTTTCCCGGATGAACAAATTTTAGCAATCCGGCACTTTCAAGAAGAAACAACACCTTGGTATGCGGATTTGGCCAACTACCTCGCTAGTGGGCTAAAGCCGTATGATTTCAAAACCCAACAGTTTAAAAGGTTTCTTCATGAAAGCAAGCAGTACATTTGGGATGACCCTCATCTTTTTAAAATGGGGGCGGATCAAATCTTGAGACGTTGCGTGCCAGACTGGGAACAACACAATATTTTACAAGAATGTCATGCGTCACCGTACGGTGGTCATTTCGGTGGCCAACGAACGGCCGCTAAAATTTTGCAAAGTGGGTTCTTCTGGCCAACGATCTTTAAAGATTCGTTTGAGTTTGTGAAAAAGTGCGACCGTTGTCAAAGGACCGGGAATGTGTCTCAAAGAAATGAGATGCCATTAAATAATATCCTAGAAGTTGAACTTTTCGACGTTTGGGGTATTGATTTCATGGGACCATTCCCGATGTCTTTTCACAACCAGTACATCTTGGTCGCTGTTGACTATGTCTCGAAATGGGTAGAAGCCATTGCTTGCCCCCGTAACGATGCGAAAACGGTGATAAACTTTTTACATAAAAACATCTTTGTCCGTTTTGGGACCCCTCGTGCTTTAATTAGTGACGAGGGGACGCATTTTGTTAATAGAATGTTAAGTGCGGTTTTGAACAAATACAACATCCAACACCGTATAGCGACCGCTTACCATCCACAAACAAATGGACTTGCCGAACTATCAAACCGTGAAATAAAATCCATTTTGGAAAAAGTTGTCAAGCCAAACCGTAAGGATTGGTCGTTAAAATTGGATGATGCACTTTGGGCATACCGCACCGCATACAAAACACCCTTGGACATGTCACCGTATCGCCTCGTGTTTGGGAAAGCTTGTCATCTCCCGTTAGAACTTGAATACAAAGCATTTTGGGCCATAAAAGAATTGAATATGGCGGAGGATGCCGCGGGAATAAAAAGAAAGTTACAACTTGTTGAGTTGGACGAAGTACGCTTCCATGCCTACGAAAATGCCAAAATTTACAAGCAAAAAACCAAGGTTTGGCATGATCGTAGGATAAATCATCGTACTTTTTCGGAAGGACAAAAAGTGTTACTTTTCAACTCTCGTCTTAAAATATTCCCGGGCAAACTCAAGTCCCGTTGGTCCGGACCGTTTACCATTGACAAAGTTGGTCTCTATGGAACCATCGATTTGATAAACCCGCAAGATGGTAGTACGTTTCGTGTTAACGGGCATCGGGTGAAGCATTACCTTCCCGAAGGTGTGCCCGACCCCGAAGGAGCAGCTCAGTAAAATCCAAATCTGGGTTAGAAATAACCCCTGTAAATAGTAGGATAATTTAGGATTTAATTTCGGTACTTTCTGTTTCAGGTCTGGAGTTTGTCAAAGTTACCACAGTGGGAAGAGAGCTCTGTATGTCAGTGGATAAAGGAATTGCCTCGTGGGTCTGGGTTGTTGTGGAAAAGGTCCTACCCAAAGTCAGTAGAGAAGTGCAGCAAGTGTGAGTTGGTAAGAAAAAACACAAGTGTTGGTGTTCCCCCTTTTGAGTACAAAACCAAAAAGAAAGCATGGGCCCACACCTTACACAACCCCTCTTTTCAAAAATCTTCCAAAAAGTTTTCCAAGTACAAGTCAAGATGTCATCTCCTTATTTTATTAAAAAAGCCTTCCACTTTTGCCACTTGTCAAACCCACACTTAGCCACCTAACCTAACCCCTACCCCACCTTTCCCATCCCACTTTCCCTCCCATTTCCCTAAAAACCGTCACCTTTCCCTCCCACTCCCCTACAAACCCAATTTGAATTTTAAAACCATTTTTTTCACCTTTCTCTTTATTTTAATCTTAAACCCATTTTTTAACCTTTGTTTTAAGAAACCTTATCTCTTCCCAACTAGATTTACTTTCCCAATTAGTTTCTTTTTAACTAGTTTCCAAATAAACCTTTTTACTTCTCTTTAATTTTTAATTAACCCCTTTTAATTTCTTTTTTCAAAAACACCTTTTTAGATATTGTCAAAACCAAAAACCACCATTTTATCAAAACCACTACCCACCCTTATCCTTTCTTTTTCACTTTCATTTTTTTTCACTTTCACCAAGAAACCCTCCATCATCCTCTCCACCCTTTCCACTTCCGATGGCAAGACAAAAGGCGGTGGTAACCGCCGGCCAAATCACCGGCGACACCACCGAGCCACCACCAGCAACCACCGAAGAACCGCCGTCGCCCGCCGCTACTCCAGCCACCGTCGCGACATCGCAACCGCCTCCTCAGCCGGCTGTCGCGTCGCAACCACCCTCCCACACACCATCGCCGTTCGCCTCGCCGTCGCACACCGTGCCGACGGGGTACGGCTCCGGCTACGATTCACCATCCAGCGGTTTCACTCGCCGGGCCATCATCGCGAGCCGCCGTGGGAGTTTACATCGCCATCCGCCAACCGCCTTTTCCACTTCCACCGCCGCGACTACGCCGGCGACGCAACCCACCACCGCACCATCGGCGGCGACTTTAGGTGAGATAACCCGATCTATCATTACTCGTGCCATCACTAACCTAAACAACCCCACCATCGTTGCCGTAGCCACACTTCCCATCTTCCCTAACCTCTCATCACCCACCACCGAACCACCACCTTCATCCACCACCAAACCGCCAACTTTCTCACCGCCGCTCAATTCGCCGGACCTCCCTACACCATATCGCCGCCCCCTTTCTTCCATCTCCCACCCTCATCCATAGCCGAGCTTACAATCGTTATGGGGATGCATACTTTTGACATGAACCAAAGTCTCGAGGGGGATGTTGATGTTGCTACTTATCCCACCACCCCGCCTCGTCACTACCGGACCAGCAGCTGCCAATGACTCCGAGGCAGGCCCGTCGACTCGACCGGTGATCCCGTCATGGGCTCAACCTTTGATGGACCACATGGCGGCCCAAACCGAGCATATGGAGGCCCACAACACCCATCTAGTCAAGATCCACCAGGTTCTCACCCACATGCGTGGGAATTTGGACGACTTCAGTGTCCGTTTGTCTCGCCTCGAGAGATATCTTGGAGTTCCCGAAGGAAGTATGATCCCGCAATCTGCCCCCTCCGCGACAGCCGCGACCACTATTCCACCAACCACCTCTGTTGACATCAACATGGAAGCTACTGCCGAAGTCCCGGAGACTGACCCTTGATCGTTTTTGCAGGCACTGGAACTAACTGTGGTGGTATCCCACAGTGGTCATTATGCATAAACTGACTCTTTGGCTATTTCCAGTTCTTTTGGGTTGAAACTGTGTTTATATTTTCCTGTTCATGCTTGCTTGACACTTGGGTGATTTTTGTTTGTGACTTGTTCTTCGTACACTTACCCCGTTATTTTGGTGATATATTTGATGGCATGAAATTATGTATATCTTGTGTATGTTGTTTAATTCTTTTCAGGTGCTCGTTTCAAGCTTTCCTTACAAATAAATGGTTTTGGATAGGATGTGGGCCATCTTTTGCAAAAGGCCCAAACACTTTCCCATTTTTGTAGCCTAAACCGTAAGCCTAAATAAACCTCCATTTTTGTAGCAATGAGGACATCGCTATGTTCTAAGTTTGAGGAGGAGGAAGTCACCTCGGTATTTTATCCCTTGGTAACTTTTGTTTAGTAAATAAAAATATCCAAGTGATATTTTAAAAAAAAAAGAGAAAAACCACACAAAAACCAAATACAAAAATGAAAAAGTTAGAAAAACCCAAAACACAAAAAAAATATAGATATATTCGGTTTAGCATTTCCAACATAGTTGGAAAAAGGGAAATGACTCAAAGATCATACACAAAGCCTTAACACTCACCCGATCAAGTCCCGCGGATCAAAACCATTCTTTTACGGGAAAGCTTGACGCACGCACCGGGAAGTTGCAACAAAGTAAGTCATCATTTCGCTTGCACCAAAATTTTTGTTTCCTTTTCGTTTCTTCTCCATCTTCTCATTACTTGAGGACAAGTAATGGTCCTAAGTTTGAGGAGGTGATAACCCTCGTTTTTCTCGTGTTATTTTCACTTTTTAACACCCTTTTTCTCATCTAACCTTTCTCAAATCACCCATTTGAAGCCTGAATACTTTCTTTGGTCTCATTCACCCACTGAGATAGGAAATAGCTAAAAAGTCATGTTTTAAGGCATTTTTGACTTTGTGGGATGTCACCACAGTGAAGTTTTGTATGTGCAGGTTCTAGAAGGGAATTTCGGATTTATTTATTATAGAAGATCAAATCAGCAGAGAAGAGCATGGGGGACAAGAAAAGGTCAACTTCTATAAAGAGGAGGAACTAGGTGATGGCTAAAAATGTTAAAATATGCAAAAAGTAAAAGGTGAAGTAACCTTTGGTTATTAACCTTGCTTTTTGGCATTATAAAAGGAAGCCATGGTCATCTTCAAAGAACATACAATTCTCACCTCCCCTTACTTCCTCACTTCAGATTTCTCTCAAGACATTTCTATCTAGTTTAGTTTAGTTGTAATTTAAATTCCAGCATTTTAATTTCTGCATCTTTAGTTACTGTACTATAGCCTCAGTGGTGATACATCACCACTGTTTATCGTCTTCCAGTTTAAATGCAGTTTGTTTTAAGTAAAAACTTCATCTTATTTTTCTGTATGGGCAGTAGCTAAACCCCATCCTTGGGTGTGGGTGCGAGCAAAGCCCGAGAGGCCTAAAAGCGACATTTTGGGTGTTTTTATCCTTTAATATTTTCTCATTTGGTCATTCTAAGTCGGGACGTTATCTCTCAACGCGGACAAGCTGATCACTTGTAAGTGTTCATGTTAGACCTAAGACCTCGAGAGGGGCGGGTTCGAAACACGGCTTGAATGATGCAAAAAGAGTTTGAGAAAACCTTTAATGATCACGAAGAGATTCGGGTCGTTGCATAATTGAACCAAGGCGAAAAGTGTCCTCAAGCGGGTGTCACGAAGAGATTCGGGCATCTTCTTTTGTTGGACCGAGCTAGGATCTATAAGGTCCACTTGGTAAAGTTAACAAATTGGGAAATATTAATTGTAAAAACTTTGTGATAAAACTAGTTTGTAAACCTTTATAATGGAGCTTCGAGAGGAGAAAGTTGTTTAGGAGTTATTTACTAACCGGTCACGTTAACCAAATTTTGTCAAACGGTCTCTTGGGCAAAAGCTTGCACCCGTACCCATCTTTTTCTCGTTGTTAATTACACCCTTTATTTACCTGTCATTTATATACCTGTCATTTCATATCTGTCATTTTATTTACTTGTCTTTATTTATCTGTCATTTAATTATCTGTCATTTACTTTTCTGTCATTTAAATATCTTGTTATAATTCACCAAACAAATCAAATCAACCTTTATAAAACTTTGCACCGGACTAAAGGACAATTTCTCTAAATCTCGATACCGCCGATCCCTGTGGAACGATACGTGGGCTTACCACATTATTACTTGAGTTAGCGAACGCACGTCTGGTTTATACTTGGACCGGATCTGTGGTGCTTAGGCATTTATTACGCTCACAACAGTTCCCTCCTTTAATAATCTCCACCCTCCTATGAATTGCGTCAATCCTCCGTGATTGCGTTCACCATAACTAAAGATGTGTGACTGAGATTCGTCCTCACATTCACAACTAAAATTAAGTTCATATTTGAACCTGACCCCATATATATATATATACACAAACATCTTAGACATTAGACCAATGCGTATTTAACCATATTCAAAATTATATCACAAGTTCAATCGTAATTTTATTCTTATATTAATGTAAACCTTAAAATAAAATCTGAGTTTGTAGCTTTTTGTATGTTCTCATCTTCATTTTACTTAATTGTCATACAAAGTTTCAACCCTCTAAACCCACATGGTTTGAGTTGGTTAGATTGTAGTTTTGATTTAGTTAGCTTCATTTAGATTTTTCAAACCAAAATTATTTTGTTGGATTCTACATCTATCCCCACCTCAAGACACCCAACAAACATGTCGGCCTCCGCATCCAACAGCCATCTCCAACCTCCATTCACCGACCTCCTTTGTGGTTCTTCTCTCCATGTCCCACTATCACAAGACTCATTCCAGTCTATAACCAATGAAATTAAAACGCGTTATATTTTATTTATTGTATTCAAGTTCATACTCTCTTTCTGATAACATGTATTTACGTGATTGGTTGACAAGAACAAAACGTGAGAGTTTGAGACTCTCCTATGAACACGATATTGATAGAGGAGGGGCGGTGGTATCTCAAACAAAAACAAGATTCTAAAAATCACGATAGGATGTAGTTCTTTGCCCTCAAATATAGTTAAAATGTCAAATACGACTCCAAACGACGTAGTAGACCGTTTCTCCTTACTATCGTGTCTCTCGCATTTGAACCTAGAAGATATCAGATGACTCTTGGTTTTTGAACTCAGTCCCCATCGAACCAAATAGAAGTGGCCGACGTTGGGGTTTGGCTAGAGATGGAAGTAGCCACCAAGGAGATGGGCTGGAGTGGTGGTGGTGCCCGCCGCCGCCTGAAACAGGGAGGACGACGACAAGCATGGGATAGGAGGGTATCCCAGGCATGGGATGGGAGATGGGAGGCAAACGTCGATGACCTAGAGGCTTCAATGATGATAATTGATTTTAGAGTAAATTACATATTTGGTCGCTGTGGTTTGGGTGAAATTACGATGAAGGTCCCTGAACCCTAATTTTCATGCCTACGGTCCCTGAGGTTTTTATTTCGTTATGACCATGGTCCCTCGGCCTAACTTCCGTCAAAACCTGCCGTTAAGTGAGATCACGTGCCCTCCACGTGAGGGTATTTTGGTCTTTTCCAATTTCCCTCTCATTTAATTCCCTAAAGAAGCTACATAACACCCCCATCCATCGTCTTCTTCGTTCTTCCCCAAAACAAGAATCAAAATTTCAAACCCCCAACTTCATCTTCTCCACCCCGAATCCTGCTTCTCCACCCAAAATCAGCTTCTTCACCAAGGTAAATTGTGTGTGTGAACTACCAGCTATCATCCGTACCTCATGGACATCAAGAAACCCAGGTCGCCGGTTTTACTATTGCCCTAAAAAGGTATGCTTTATTTCAATTTCAAATGTAACAAAACGAAGCCCTAATTTTTTGGTTGAAAAAATGTAACAGGGATCGATGTCTGGATTCATTGATTGGGTTGATCCACCACTTTGCAGACGATGTATGGATGTTATTCCAAGAATCTTAAGGTTTTTTTTAATCAACTTATCTTTTACCAACTCTATCTAGTTGATTTGACTTTTTGGCACCATACTTTACTCCCTAAACGTGTGTCATACGCATGATGGTCAGTGAAAAGACACTTCCGGGCGCGTGAAACCAAACAGTTACGTTTTTATGGCGAGATTTAATTAACCATCATAATTACTTCTTGTAACTTGTTCCACGTCCCATCGTCTTTTGAGCGCCAAAATCGCACCTTCCGGTATCCTCCACCTCTATATAATCCACTCTTGGATTACTCCTTTATTCACACTTACCACTTTTCTCTATATTTCCAAGATTTGCATTACGCTATGAGTTCAAATCTTTCTTCTTCCTTAGAAGATCTTCTTCCTCGACTGGTAAGTCACAAACCTTAATCTAAGGTTGTTTTCTCATCTTCAATCTTGAAAGAAAACCACTTTTCTGGTTCATCTTTTTCAAGCATAAGAACTTAAAACAATAAAAGACTCCTCTTATCTTTACTTATTTGTTTTATACTTATGCTCTCTTTCTCTTTTGCAGAATCTCTCTTACTCTAAAATTTCTGCAGCCATGCTCTACGCTCTTCTGGAGAACATCTCGGCTAGGCCAAGGAAGAAGGATCCTACCTCTCATCTACAACACCAGGTGCTGTATCTGAGGGGGAGAAATCTTGTAGGATACCTTCTTCTAAAAGGGATTTTTCCCTTCTCTTCCCCCCACCTCTTGCAGGAGACCTTCTTCTAATAAGGGACTATTCCCTTATGACAAAGGAGGTTCCTTTCCTCTTTCCTTCCTCCTCCCCATACTGGCCTATCTCCTCGGTTCTTCAAAATATAGAACCCAAGTCTCAGGAGGAGATAGGTTATCATCTTAGGGGGAGAAAGTGGATGTACAACCACAGAGGGGGGGAAACATCAGCGATCAGAACCTCAAAACGGTGATGATTGCTGTTGTTTCGTTCATCAGAGGCTGATCTACTCTCATTCAGGATCTATATTCAACACAGGAGTATATGTCTCCTGGTTGAATGCCTCTGTCATTCAGTTTTTTGGATGCATGCCTCTTTCACATTTGTCAGCGGAGTTCTCGACTTTGCTTCCTGTGACTAGCTGAGAAAGAGAAGACAATAAAGAAGAAAACGTGGATCTGTGCTTGATTAAAGAAGAACCTCTAGACTAGTTTGATCTATGTAATTTTTTTTCGTTGTTTCTTTCAGTGACTTGTAATCTTATTTCTTTCTGTATTGTAACTCTTACTTTGAAATGAAATGAAATACAAGTGTTTTCCGATCCCTGGTACTCATCACTGAAAAAGATCATTCTTCTAACAGTTAAATAGAACAAGTACCTTTAACATGTTTTATTTCCTAACTGTTGATTCTAGACCTAGAATAATTTCTAAGTTCTAGAAAAAGACAACCTCCCTGTTGTCTTATCATTGATATTTAGGGGAGATTGTTGATCCAGTCTTCCTAAGACTTAATGAAATATCAATGATCCTTTATCTTACATACAGTGAGTCTGTTCGCTGAAGGTTCATACTGCTAAGCATGGCTCATAAATGATATCAGCGATAGCTTGTCACTGACTCCTTTCAGTGACAGGGATAGCTGATAACTGCTAAAGTATTCTCTAAAGACAAATAGTCATGTCTCTAGGAAAACCATCAACACCATCTATTGATGTAAGCTGATGATAGAGTTAGCGATGCTAATGATCTGAAGTTGAAATCAGTGACAGCTAGCTGACTACTCTTACATGACGTTCGATAAAGAACAAGTCACTGTGCCTCCCTGATCCTTCCCAAGGATCAGCGATTCTAAGGCCTGATCAGTGACTTGTACTTTAAGAATACTAAATTTGTCTTCTTGTCCTATATGCACAAAAAGGATTTGAATTGCCTTTTTGAAAAAAGTACAAAAGGGATGCCTCTTTACTATTCCCTCCTTACTTGTCACCCATAAGGAAACTATTTACCATAGGCCATGACCCTACCAAGCATGGGCATTATTTTATGGTACAATAGTACACCAAACCCAATCTTTACCTAACACGTGTAAAGTTGGGGATGGCATGCATTTAATGCATGGGGTATAAATATGAACATAGTGTGTTCTTCAAACACGAACCTTTGGTCCATCTTCTATACCCCAATCCTTTCTTCTTTCTATCTTCTATCTTCTAATTCTTTCTATCTCTTCTAATTCTTGCTTAGTGCATAAGCAAAGGTTGTGTGTCTAAATACTTAAAAGATTGTTTGGATCCTGACAAAGTCTTGATCCTTTTCAACAAACAATCTACTTCAGTTCACACAAAGGCTCCATAGGAGTCGTGAACTGAATTAAGTGGAAGAAACAGTGTTGATTGTATTCAACCCCCCCCTTCTACAATACAATCTATCTTATTGGCCATCAATAGAGGACCAACAAAGCTCTTTTCTTAAGTCATGCAGGAGTACCACTGGTGAATGAAGATCTTGATCAGATCCATGCAGATGATTTTGAAGAGATGGATCTTAAATGGCAGATGGCCATGATCACAGTAAGGGTGAACAGGTTTATGCGAAGGACTGGAAGAAGGAACTTCGGAATGAAGAGAGATGACAGACTTGGATTTGATAAATCCAAAGTAGAATGTTACAAATGTCATGGATTGGGACACTTTGCTCGTGAATGCAGAGGAGGTTAAAATCAACAGCAGCAGAACCATCAGCGGCAGAATTATCAACAGCAAAATGTGCAGCAGAATCAGCAGCAGAATCATTTCAGCATAAACAGGGCTACTAACAACAACAGAAATCCCAACTTGGGATCTTCTCAGGCATTGGTATCACAAGAAGGAGTTGGATTTGACTGGAGTGACCAAGCAGAGGAATCATTGCAGAATCAAGCTCACATGGCTGAAATAACAGAAACATCAACTTCAGAGATCCCCAAAGAGGTAAAAACTAAACTTTGGACTCAAACCTGTCTTGAAACTGTTAGAAAGTACAGAGACCATAACCAAGTAATGTGTGACAGTATCAAAAAGCTAGAACAAAGTAGGAGAGAGTCCTCCTTAGTTATAGCAAATCTAGAAGAACAAATCAAATCTTATCAGGCAAATGAGGTTCAATTTGGGTCTGATCTAAATTATTGGAATTGGGAAAAGAAAGATCTTGAACTTAAATTGTCCAAAATCTCACCAGAGTTAGAAAAGACCATAGAGGAACTCAAAGAGGCTAATTCTAATCTAGAGAAGTTTTCTAAATCTTCAAAAGCCTTAGAGGAACTCTTAAAATCACAAGTTCATGATGATCTTAAAAAGGGAATATGTTATCACAATACACCTCCACCATACAACAATAATTACATTCCACCCACCACTGATATCCTAGAACAAATGGATAGAAGTGATCTGCCCAAGGAAGCTACAGAGGTAGATCCATTGGTAAATTCTGATGCATCTAGTTCTAAAAAGCCTGAATCTCATACACCTGATACGGATTCTGATAAGATTCCTAGAAATGAAAAGGTGAGTGATAAGAGTCACACAAAACCACAGGGTAAGTCTCATTGTACTTGCCAAAAGAATAAAGAAAAAAGGTGCCAAAAGAGGAAATCAGAGGAATTGGAATCAGCAATGGGGACAAAAACAAGGAGTTGATCTCAACAAGATCAATAGACCAAAGCCTTGTTTTATATGCTGCAAGTCAAATCATTTGGCTAAACATTGCTATTTCAACCCTGTGAATCAAAGAGCTTTCAATCAAAATAAATTTGTTGGCTCTTTTAGAACCAGTTAAGAAAATCTGACAATAAGGAATCAATCTTGTGAAACTGTTCACAATGGTTTTTCAAAAGAGAAGAAAACAGTTCACAAGATTAAACCTGAGAAGAAAGACAGGACTTCAAAAGTAAAATCTGTTCAAAACGGTTTTTCAAAATCTGTTCCTACTGTCAAAAAGGTTTGGGTTCCCAAAGCAGCAGAGTCTAGCAAGAGTACTGCTGGCAATAACTCTACTGCTAGCAGTACTTCAATTCCAGAATCTAGCACAGATAGTAATGCTGGCAAAAACTCTACTACTAGTAATACTACTGCTAGTAACTCTAGCAACCCTGCTGCTAAGAGATACACAAACACACCCATTTTGAAAACCAAGTATTCAAGTCATGATGTTCCAGGCACTGATTACCTCTTGAAGCTCAACAGGTTAGCTGAATTTAATTACATCAATGATAAAGGAGAACCCAAGACCATTTTTGCTTGGGTTCCATCCAGAAACTAATCTTTTGAGACATGTGCAGGGCAACCAACAGCTTGGTAGAAGCATTTGGCATATTGATAGTGGTTGCTCCAGGCACATGACTGGCAACAGGTTCATTCTTCAGGACTTCAAAAACTTTGAAGGTGGATAACCCAAAGGGAGGTAAGATCAAAGGAAAAGGTAAGATTCAAAGGACAGGATGTCCTTTGAAGATGTGTATTATGTTGAGTAGTTGAGATACAATTTGCTAAGTGTCTCACAAGTTTGCGATAACAGGTATGGAGTTTTCTTCACTGATACTGAGTGTCTTATTCTAGCTCCAGGGTTCAAAATTGATGAAAGTCAAATCTTGTTGAGAACCCCTAGAAAATATAATGTGTAATGCTTAGACTTAGAGAGAATTCCTTCAAATCAACCTCTAAACTGTTTGTTCTCAAAAGCATCTCATGATGAATCAAACTTATGGCACAGAAGGATGTGTCATATGAATTTTAAGAATATGAACAAATTGGTTAAAAACAATCTTGTCAGAGGATTGCCCAGAAAGGAATTCACCTGTAATGACAACTGTGTTGCTTGCCTTAAAGGAAAACAACATAAATCTTCTCATAAGTCTAAGGAAGTCAATAGTATCTCATCACCTCTTCAATTGATTTATATGGACCTCTTTGGACCAACCAATGTGATGAGCATTGGAAAGAAATCCTACTGTGTTGTAATTGTTGATGACTTTTCCAGATACACCTCGGTTTACTTTCAAAAAACAAAAGATGAGACAAGTGGACTGATCAAATCTTTTGTCACTAGAGTAGAAAACCAAGCTAATCTGAAAGTCAAAGTAATTAGATCTGATAATGGTACAGAATTTAAGAATTCTGATATCAACTCTTTTTGTGATGAGAAAGGAATTGAGAAGCAATATAGTGCTCCGAGAACTCCTCAACACAATGGTGTTGCAGAAAGGAGAAATAGGACTCTAATTGAGGCTGCCAGATCTCTATTAGCAGATTCTAATATGCCTATTACTTTTTGGGCAGAAGCAGTGAATACTGCTTGCTATGTGCAAAATAGAGTCTTGGTTGTCAAATCTCAAGGGAAGACACCTTATGAACTTTTCAAAAAGAAGAAACCATTTATTGGGTTCTTCAAACCTTTTGGATGCCCTTGTACCATTCTCAATACCAAATTTCATTTAGGTAAGTTTGAGAGCAGATCTGAAGAAGGATTTCTAGTTGGTTATGCTCCCTGGTGTAAGGGATACAGAGTGTTCAACTCTGTTTCCAGAATCATTGGAGAGAGTGATAATGTTAAGTGTAATGAACACACACCAAATGCACAAGGTTCAGGTCCAGAATGGTTATTTGATATTGATTCTCTTACTGACTCTTTCAAAGTGAGTGAGAAAGTGTTTTCAGGACCTAGCATAGAATAGGTGTCTGAGGTACAACCTCAATTTGTGATGTTCCCCATCCCAACCATTGATCCTGCTGAGTTTTGCACAGATGATGATGATGAAGAAGGAAGTGACAAAACACCTCATGCAGGTGATCAGATTCTTGATCAGATAACTAAGCCACAGTCTCAGCCATAGTCCCCACAAAGTAGTGAATCTACCCCTGAGCAGACTAACACAAATTTGGGAATTCATTACAAGAAGAAGCAGGATATCAAACCAGAACTCAAAAGAATCATTCTTCTACTCTAGTAATTGGAGACATGGATTCTCCTATGCTCACAAGACACAAGAGTAAGCAAGTTGGAGTTTCAAATCCTCACCTAAGTCTAATTTCATGTTTTTTTTGTCTCAGGAGGAACCCAAGAAGGCTCATGATGCTATGAAGGATCCAAGTTGGATAGAGGCTATGTAGGAAGAATTACTACAATTTGTTCTACAACATGTATGGGATTTGGTAGATTTGCCAAATGGACACAGGGAAATTGGTACCAAATGGATCTTTAGGAACAAGAAGGATGAAAGAGGGATTGTCATCAAGAACAAAGCTAGACTGGTGGCACAAGGCTATACACAAGAGGAAGGCATTGACTATGATGAAGTGTTTGCACCTGTGGCAAGAATTGAAGCAATCAGGCTGTTTCTTGCCTATGCTTCATTCAAAAACTTCAAGGTGTATCAAATGGATGTCAAAAGTGCCTTTTGTATGGAAAGATTGAGGAAGAAGTCTATGTATGCCAACCACCAGGGTTTGAAGATCCTAGGTATCCTGACAGAGTCTATAAGCTTAACAAGGCATTGTATGGCCTACATCAAGCACCAAGGGCATGGTATGACACATTGTCATCCTACCTTTTGGAAAATGACTTCATCAGAGGTGTGATAGACAAGACTCTGTTCATCAAGGGAGAGAAGAAGGAGATCCTGCTGGTACAGATTTATGTAGATGATATCATTTTTGGATCTACTAAATCAAGCATCTGCATAGAATTTGAAGACCTCATGCACAAAAAGTTCAAGATGAGTGTTATGGGAGAGTTAAACTTCTTTCTTGGACTACAAGTTGCACAAAAGGAAGATGGAATCTTCATACATCAATCCAAATATGTGAAGGATATCCTGAACAAATTTGGATTAACAGATGTTAAACCTGCAAGTACACCCATTGAGACACATAAGCATCTCACTGTTGATATTGAAGGGAAAGAAGTAGATGTGCATCATTATAGATCTATGATTGGATCATTAATGTATTTAACTGCATCTAGACCTGATATTATGTTTGCTGTATGTGTTTGTGCCAGGTTTCAAGTGCAGCCCAAGGATTCTCATTTGCAAGCTGTAAAAAGGATCTTTAGATACTTGAAAGGACATTCTAAGCTTGGATTATGGTATCCTCATGATTCACCATTTGATTTGCTTGCTTATACAGATAGTGATTATGGAGGTGCCAACATGGATAGAAAATCCACAACTGGAGGATGTCAGTTTCTAGGATCAAGATTGGTGTCATGGCAGTGTAAGAAACAAACTTCAGTTTCTACCTCTACTGCAGAAGCAGAGTATATTGCAGCTGCTAGCTGCTGCTTACAGGTTTTATGGATACAGAATCAAATGCTGGATTATGGTTTGACTTTTCTTAACACTCCTATTTACATTGATAATAGTAGTGCCATAAGTATTGTGAATAACCCTGTCAAGCATTCCAAAACAAAACATATTGAGATCAGATTTCATTTCATAAGAGACTGCAATGAAAAGAAGTTAATTCAGGTATTAAAAGTTCACATAGATTATCAACTTGCAGATCTTTTCACAAAATCATTTGATATAGGAAGATTTATCTTTCTTATCACCAATGTGGGAATGATTAATCCTAAATGATGTCTATCTTTGCTTAAAAGTGTCTCATATGTAATGTATTTGTATCATATTTTATTGATTCTTTTAACCTGCTGCTTTGTATTTGTGTCTACTGCTTATAGCATATAAAGTACTGCTTGTCAGTTACTCTACTTCTATAGCCAACTCTACTGCTACACACGCAGA
Organism: Centaurea solstitialis; assembly: GCA_030169165.1. Lineage (NCBI taxonomy): Eukaryota > Viridiplantae > Streptophyta > Magnoliopsida > Asterales > Asteraceae > Centaurea > Centaurea solstitialis. The sequence continues at coordinate 19,602,005 of CM058045.1, read as the reverse complement.
AGGACTCTGCTGCTTCTAACCGTTGTATATAAGGATCAGATGAACCGCCATTTCAATCAACGGACTTTCAAGATTCTTCTTTCAATCTTCTTGCATACAAACCCTAACTCTACTCTATTGATTCAGTTTCGTTTCGAACTTTGTACTCATGGCAACTTTTTAGTTTGTAGAGGAACACAACCGTGTTGCATACTTGAAGAAAGACAAAAACAATGAAGATTTTCATGAAATCATTGATTTTCTGAAATCCTCTCACATTGCCACCGCAATCACCATTGATCCTCCGATTTACAAGGCTCATATGCAACAGTTTTGGGACAATGCAACTACTGATGATTCAAATGATGTTCCAACCATTTCCAGCAAAGTTGGAGGACGTCGATTCACAATAACTGAAGCCAAGATTAGGGCTCATCTTCAGTTGGATGACTTGAATGGTATCACTTCTTTTTCTATCTCTGATGTTTTTGAAAACCTAAAACTGATGGGGTATGAAGGCTCCACTGAAAATCTTAAGTTGGAAAAACCTAAATTTTCTCCTTAGTGGAAGTTTTGGTTCATACCCTTATCCATTGCATCTCAAAGAAATCAACCAGTTGGAATGAGTTTAGCAGTACCATTGCATATGCCTGATCTGTTTAGCAAACAACCAACAGTTTAATTTCTCAAAAATGGTTTTTGATGATCTTGCATCTCATATCAAGACACCCCCTTCCAAGACTTCCAAGAAATTGTTTTTATACCCTCGGTTTGTTCAAACTTTTATCAATGCTGAGCTACCAGGGTTGGCTATTCCTTTGGACATCTACAAGAGCAATGATCCATCCTCTAAGATGTTTGCATTTTTTAGAAAACCATACAAGGATTTTTCTGGATCTGTTACCCCCTAATTCCCTACAATGAGAGGGGTAGCCCACTCCCAAGATGAGGACTCAGGCTTGCAGCCCAATCAATCAAGCACACCCCCTAAGATCCTACACACATCTTCCACTTCCAACTTCCCTCAGATCATTGTTTCCTCAGCCCCTAACCCCTCCATCAAATCAGTTACTAGAAGGCACAGAGCAGCTCCTTCCTCCTTTGTGGCCATTACCCATGAGCCTACTAACCCTTCATTGGAGCACTCGCCAATGGAGTTTACCCAAAGGGATTCCCCAAGAGTTTCTCCCAACTCACAGAAGGTGCCCTCTCATGAGAAGGAAGGGCATGTGGATGGTAAGGCTCAACCTACTACTCATGTACAAGGTGCAGGGCAGGACATGTTGAACATAACTAAGACCTTCTCCACGGCAACTCAAGGTGATCAATCATCTAGAGGACCCGGGTGCCAAGAAACCATGGGGGTAGTTGGTGCCTCTGCAAGGCAAAGGACCTCTACTAACACTTTCAATGACCCATCTAGGGCGGGTCAAACCCCTGGTGAGGATAGATATACAACTGATGAGTGATGATTGCAATGGGGAAGCTTGCTGCAGACTGCTCTAAGGCATTGAGTCTTGCTAAATCTCAGGCCACTATTATTGCAGACCTTCAAAAGGTGGTTAAGGTGCAGCAGAAACTTATGCAGACTGGAGATACTCTGCTGCAGGAGCATGATAATCGTTTGGCTATCCAAGGCTCCAAGATCATGTCTCAGAATCTACAATCCTTAGAAGGATGTTGTACTCCTTCATTGCTCAGAAGAGGAGGCATCCTTTTCATGCTGCTCAATCCACTTTCTCAAAGGGGGAGAGTTCTCAAGCCAAGGGGAGGATGTTGAGAAAGTTGTTGAGACTCAGGCTGCAACTCAGGAATCTGAAGGAAGAAGTAAGGCAGAAAAGGAGGCTGTGGAGGTCTTGCTGGTTGGTCTACCAAATAAGGGAATTTTCTTCTCTGAAAAGAAAGAAATAGAAGAAAAACCAGAATAGCAGGGGAGTAGCAAAGATAAAGGGAAAGGAAAGGTGATAGAGGAAGAGGTGAGAGAAAAGAAATCAGCAATTCCAGCAGAAATGGAGCATCAGTTGTCAATGGCAACAATCCAAGGAATGATTGCTGAGGAACAGGGAAGTGCAAGGGGAGAAGATGATTCAGACATGAATGTTGTCATTGCTACAATGAAGAGAAAGAAATCAATTGCTTCAAAGTCAGTAAAGAAAAGAAGGACTGAGTTGATGGAAGAAAAGGATGAAGAAGATAAGGACCCAAGAATTGTGCAATGGGCAACCTTTATGAATGGAAGGTATCATGCAATCAGAGTAACTAGAAGCAATGGGAAGACAGAGGTACATTCAGATCTTGAAAAGATTGCTGAAAAACTGAATAGAAGAGATATGGATGACATGCATGAAGTTGGTAACAGATTGTATGGAGGTGGCAGAGTGGAGATGAGCACAATGGCCAAGGTCACCATGGAATGTTTGCAATACATGTATGATCCAAGGTCTATGGCACCAAGAGGTGCTAATCTGAAGATTTGGAAGGTATTCCCTACATCACAGGTGGTGATGTTAAAGTTGAATGATAGAACTACAAAGTTTCATTTGTTTGAGAAGGAATACAAGCTATCTCTCTTGAAGGTAGAAGGTATTTTGAGGAAAGGGAACAAGCATCTGAGACTGAATGAATTGGAAAAGGAATATGTGGCAAGAGTGAAAGAGATAAAGAGAAGAATGGTAGGAGGAGTTGAGCAAGAGGAAGAAGAATATAATCCTCTAGGCAAGGTGGAAAGATGGAGTGTGATAAGTCAAAGTAATCAGCTCCAGAGAAAATTTGCAGGAAATATTTGATTATGGGATGAATGTGTATGGTGAAGTTCTGAAAGAAGAGGAGGTGGATGAAGAGATGGTTGAGAAGATCAAGAAAGCTCTTGAATGGCTTTGCATGTTGTTTGATGTTGGAAGAGTACAACATCTATTTGTTCAAAATTTTGAAGTGTTGAATGAGTGGAAGCTGTATGAAAAGTGTGGTGTTTACAGTTTGGTCTATAATGGATCAAAATGTGAATACTGTTTGGTTGAGGGGGAGTATGATCACAGCTTAGAGAAATTGCAAAAGATGATTGAGAAGGGATTAAGCTGTAGATCAAGTTATGAGATGGGTGCTGATTTGGTGATAAAGGTACTTAATCAAATCCAAAACTTAACTCCTTAAAAGAAGTTAAGTTAGGGGAGATTGTTGGGTTTGAGCAGTAGAGTGAAACTACTACTGGTTCAAACTAGCAGCAGGTTGGTAATGTTAGTGATTATGTGCATAAGTTGACAAACCAGTAATTACACATCCAATGTTACAAGACACTTGAGGGTCACACCTGTGAGAACCTATAAATCGAACAAGTTAAATAAAACCCAGAAATGGAGAGTTTGGATTTATAATAGTTAATTATAAATCAGTGGGGTAATTTCAGCAAGAAATTCCAGAGTTAGAGGGTTATTAATTAATTAGATGAATCATATTTATTTAGATAAATAAATAAACAACTAATTAATTAAATGATAATTATCTAGAAGATTCTTTCTTAGGGAAAAAGAAAGAATCAGATAATTAAGGAAACTGAATTAGATGGAAATCCTTTTCCATTTAAATAAGCCTTTAGGCTTAAGTTATCAGATGATTTAATTCATTAATCAGTTTTCCACCAAAAAATCCCTTCTCTCTCTCTCTCTCTCTCTCTCTCTCAATTCGGCGTCGCCCCCAAATCACAAACCAGTTCGGTTTTCTGGTCAGCTCGGGTTTTGAGTTCTGCTAGAGGAACGTTCGTGTGGTTGATCACCGGTGGACTATAACTCAAGCATTCCAGGTAAAATACTCGTTTTTATTGTCTAAATAGATTAGAACGAACGATCGTGGTTTCCGGGTTTTTATCCAATTTTTGCTTCCGCTTGTTTAGTGTTCTTCGTATCAGTTTGATTCGGGGATCACAGAAAAACCCAACAGGTAAAACTGCTGCTAATTCACTGACTCTACTGCTTATATCTCAAAGTACTGCTGAAGGATGGAAGTTGTTTTTGTGAAGATAACTACGTTGGTGAAGATAAAGATCAAAGACTTTCTTGATGCTCAAGATAATGATTGAAGATAATCACTGAAGGTGTTGCAGATAAAGTTGAAGTTTGAATTAAGTTTGTTTTGTTTTGAACTTATCTGTAATAATTAGCAGTATATAACTTGAGTTGAGTCGTCCTGATTAGATACACTTTTGATCTTTATTATTTATAGAGTTTTTAGCCTCAAGGTTCTTGAATCCCTACATTAGAGAAGTTTTGCATGTCTGGTGAATTGCTTGTAATCATCAGATTGGGGCTTTTGATTTGTAAGCAATATTGATATATACAAAACAGTTTGTGATTATTCCATTGTGTTTTATTCATTGTTAAAGTTTACTTTTCCGCAAGTTTCTTTAACATAACTCTGAGTTGTGTTTAGTGTTGTGAGGAAATTCGATCCTGACATATCACCATTTTACTCATCCCTGGTGATGATAGATAGGTTTCCACTCGACTCCTAAAAAACTCAGTGTAAACCTCAATAACTTTGCATTCCTTCTTTGTTGCATACTTTAACAAGTTCAACACATCCAAATCATTGCCTAATGCTCTAAGGCCATAATCTAGGTCTGAACAAGGTATTTTGAAATGGTAAAATATAGCTACGTCATCGTCTGTGTATCCGATTTCTTTCATCATAGCATTCAATTCATGCACTGAAAACTCATCAGTGTCTACTAAATCGACAAACTGACATTTACCCACTAAATACTTCCTACCTGGACGCGTACTGAAAAGACCCCCATGATAAATCTTCAATGAAATCATGTTTGGATATACATCTGTTTATAAGCAAATAAAACCCTTATTCAGTGACAAAACATAAATAGCATGCATACACAACAAGATTAAGTTCATTTAACCTCAAATTTCAAATATTTTAGAACACCTTCACATACCCCTGTTTTATAAGTTCATATAAAACTTACCATATGCTTCAAACATTGCGCATTCATCATAGCTTTGTCGCAACAGCCAGGAAGTACGCACCATTGTTCCTAACTTGAGAATCGCACCAGAAGAAGCTGGTTTTGGGTGGAGAAGCAGGACTCGGGGTGGAGAAGATGAAGTTGGGGGTCTAAAAGTTTGATTTTGGTTTTGGGGAAGAAGACGATGGATGGGATGTTAGCTTCTTTAGGGAATTAAATAAGAGGGAAAATGGAAAAGACCAAAATACCCTCACGTGGAGGGCACGTGATCTCACTTAACGGCAGGTTTTGACGGAAGTTAGGCCGAGGGACCATGGTCGTAACGAAATAAAAACCACAGGGATCGTAGGCATGAAAATTAGGGTTCAGGGACCTTTATTGTAATTTCACCCAAACCACAAGGACCAAATATGTAATTTACTCTTGATTTTATGGTGCTTTTTTTACCTTTTATATTGATATTTACTTACTAGACAAGTAATCCGTCATTTTTAATGAGTAAATTATACTATCGGTCCTTATACTTTATGTGTTTTAATATTTTAAATCTGTATTTTAAAATATCTATAAATTATATTGTTATGGTTTGCATTATTAGGCATTGAGTCACTATCACTAATTCTGTTAGATTTTCTCTTAATTGGGCTTATTAAGATGAATTTCGATCATATTAATCGTAGAGACCATGAAATTTATTAGCTAATATTATACTTAATAATCAGTATATATACACTATATATGGATTAAATCAAGAGAAATTGTAATTTGTAATTGCTCTTAATATTGTAATATTAATTAGAGCAAATTACGATTTTAGTCTATGTATGATTTGTTAAAAAATATGATTTTCGTTCATGTGGTTTAATAATTGTCTTTTTCGTCCCTATGGTTTGCATTTTGTTGCTATTTTCATCTCTAGGGACTAATTTCATTCTTATAACTTATAATTATTGTTATTTTGTTCTTAGATTAATTCATATCTATAGACATGAGAATTGGCCCTGACCTGTTAGGAACCCGGTCAATCCGCCTCAATTGAGGATGGGAGATTCCCGGTAAACCGGGTCCCAAGGACAGAGATCCCCGTTGTCTCAAACCGGGGATGGGGATGGATATGACCTCTCCAATTGTACCCATATTAATTAATTAAAAAGTTAAATTGTATATTATTTTTTTATTCATTAAATTGGTATATGGTTGTTGCTATTTCTATATGTTTAGGATATTACTCTATATAGTTTTAAATATTACTTGATACGTTTTGGTACGTGTGTTATTAGAAAGATGGACTCAGTTTAATTTCTTTTGGTATTACATTTATAAAATAAATTTCTTTTCATTTTAGGTTTGTTGGAATATGTGAAATTTAAACATATATGATAACAAAAAACAATTTATTTAAAATAGCAAACATAAACTAAAAATGAAAGAAACCATAACCGAATTCCTCGACATGGCTGCTGTAAACGAAGATGAGAATTGAATCACCATCCCATTCCATGCCTAATCAACCATAAAACGAAAATAAATTGTAAATCATAAAGGATAAAAATGACATGAATTACAAACTGCAAAAACCAAAATTGCAATTTACACAACGGAAAAACTAATATACCATAGAGTGAATTGCAATTTTGGTCCCTATAGTATAAAGATACCAGCAAATTTGGTCCCTATAAAATTTTTATTGCAGGAAAACCACTGTAGTATGTCTTTTTGCTTGGTTTTGGTCCATCAACATTAACACTGTTAGTTGTCTCTGTTAAGTCCTCCCCATGTGCATTGCATATGAGGGTACTTTGGTCATTTTACTAAAACAAACTACAGGGACCAAAATTGCAATGTACTCTTTTACATTTTTTTTTGTCTTTTTATTGTTGTCTTTAGTCCCTTTTTGTTTAATCTGTCTCACAAATAAAATATACCACACACAGACATATGATAATACACATATATACAAACATATAATTATACGATATATATATATGTGTGTGTGTGTGTCAACAACCCCATCTCATACGTCATCTTAGACGTTTCTTCGGTAACCCCCTCCGGCGACCCCCGCAGCCCAAAACCCTCTCCGGCGACTCCCTCTCCCTCCGATGACTCCCTTAACCCAAAACATATTCTTCAATCCATCGACTTCTGAAGCGGTGATGGTGAGTCGTTCGCAATTGCTTGAAATTGTGGCAATGGAAAGCGGCGGTGGCGGCGACGGCACAAATCCCGATTGAAACACGATTGTTGGTTTCCCAATCACCAAACCTGAGTGATTACAACCCTAATTTGTGTGAATTTAGGGATGCGAGATTGAGGATCATGGAAGATTTGATGGTTGTTTGGAAGTATTTTGGGATAGTCAAACTAATATGATAGGGTTCTGGAAGCCAACGGTGGCCGCCCTGATCATGGTGTGGGAGGACGTTGTGGATGGTGGCCGAGCGTGTCAGGGTCTATTGGTATCTATGGAGGCGCCATCGGGGAGGACGTTTTGTGGGATGGGAAGAAACAGGGAGGGTGAAGTGATGGAGGGTAGAGCGAGGATGGAATGGGATGGAGGGTAGTGGAGATGGAGGGGTTCGGTGGAGCAACGACCACCATTGTTGAAAGGTGATTTTGGGGGGGGGGTGGAGTAGGGCTGCCGGAAAATATGGCGAGGGAGAAAGGGGTGAAATTGGGTTTTTTTTTCCTGGAAGAGAGGGAGAGAAGAGAGAGGAGAGGGAGAAAGGAGAGAGATAGAAGGGAAATGATAATGGAATAATAAGTGGGACACGTGTTAATTTTTTTAGTGGATCTTATTTATAAGTATAAATATAAATTAATTACTTTAACTGTAAAGTAAATTACGATTTTGGTTCATGTAGTCTGTTTTTAGTAAAAAGACCAAAATGCCCTCATGTGCAATACACATGAGGATGACTTAACAGAGACAACTAACAGTGTTAGTGTTGAGGGAGTCTTGCAATAAAAATTTTATAGGGACCAAACTTGCTGGTATCATTAAACCACAAGAACCAAAATTACAATTCACACTCTATACCATATTAAATGTTCAAATGGACCATAATGGAGAAACACAAGAAGTTAGGGGATGAAGATAGAAGTAACGAAGTAGTTTGGGGGGGTTTAGCATCAATGTATAAAAGTAAAGGGCAAAAGAGTAAAATAGAAAAATATTTAAAAACTGAAAATGGCCCATGCAGGTCTCGAACCTGCGACCTTCGCGTTATTAGCACGACGCTCTAACCAACTGAGCTAATAGGCCATTTTTGCTAATCTTATATAAAAATAATCTTTATGTTTTTGAATCTAAATTTTACAAATATTTATGGATTTTTCATCCTCAGATGAAGAATTGAAGATGCAACAATGGATTCTCTCAGGTAGGAGAGAAGAAATCAACCATTAATGGTTCCCCAATTGATTTCAATGTCCTCCAAATTCAAATTCAATGCCTGATGAATGATGATATCCAAGTTAGGTTTTGCAATCACAAACCATCATCAATGGAAACAGCCCCAATCCTCCTCCATGGAAGACCAAGAACAAATTCAAATTCACCAACCACAACTCTCTTCAGATTTCTCCAAATTCGAACCAAACCCACAATTCCTCAATCGAATGCTTCAATTCCAAAGCTAGCTACTTTCCTTCTCGTTGCTTCCATAGCAAAATCCCTCTCTGAGCCCGGAGGTGCTCGTAACCTCAACAATGGAGATCAACAATGGAGTCTGATTTCACTCTCTGAATCACTCATTCTTCAAATCCTTAGAAGAAGCTCTCTCGATGTATCCAAAAAGATCGATTTCTTCAACTGGTGTTCTCTCAGGCATTTCTACAAACACTCGGCGTGCACTTACTCTCAGATGCTTAAAACCCTATCTGTAAACCCTCTGATTCATAAAAACGACATCGTTCATCTTTTGGACTCCATGAATCGAGAGGGGGTAAGTCTCGATTCGTCAACCTTCAAATTCCTTCTTGATTCCTTCATAAAGTCTGGTAATTTTGATTCTGCACTTGAGATATTGGATAAAGTAGAGAATATATTGGATAGGTTAAACCCTGATGCTTATAGCTCTGTTCTTATTGCTCTTGTTCGTAGTAATCACTTAAATATGGCTTTGTTTACGTTCTTTAAGCTGTTGGATTCGGTTTCGGATGGAACCGATGGTTTGGTTGATGTTTCTGCTTGTATTGAGTTGCTTGTGGAGCTACGGAAGGCGGGTATGCAGGCGGAGTTCAGAAATGTTTTCGATAAGTTGAGGGAAAAGAACGTTTTCCCCGTGGATGTTAGGGTTTATAATGTGTGCATTCATGGGTTTGGTAATTGGGGGGAATTGGGAACGTCGTTGGATCTTTTCAAGGAGATGAAGGAAAAGGGTGCGAGAATGGGCGATTTGATCGCTCCTGATTTGTGCACTTACAATAGTTTGATTCAAGCTCTTTGCTTCAATGGGAAGGTGAAGGATGCTCTTGTTGTTTTTGAGGAATTGAAAAGCTCTGGCCATGAACCGGATGCTTTCACTTATCGGATAATTATACAGGGATGTTGTAAATGTTACATGATGAACGATGCCACCAAAATCTTTAGTGAAATGCAGCATAATGGGTTTCGGCCAGATACTATTGTGTATAACTCTATGCTAGATGGGTTCTTAAAATCAAGAAAACTTATGGAAGCATGCCATTTGTTTGAGAAAATGGTGGATGATGGTGTGAGGGCTTCTTGTTGGACGTACAATATCTTGATTGATGGGTTGTTTAAGAACCGAAGAGGTCAAGCTGCGTATGAATTGTTTAAAGATTTGAAGAAGAAAGGTCAGTTTGTCGATGGGATCACGTATTCGATCGTTGTGTTTCATCTGTGTCGAGAAGGGTTGGTTGATGAAGCTCTTGGATTGGTTGAAGAAATGGAAGCCAGAGGCTTTGTTGTTGATTTAGTTACGATAACTCATTTGTTGGTAGCGGTTAACAAAGAAGGCCGAAAAGATTGGACTCGTAGACTCTTGAAGCATATTAAAAATGGTAATTTGTTGCCAACCGTTCTTGAATGGAAAGCAAATATGGAAGCATCGATGAAAGATCACAAAAGCCGAGAAAAAGATTTCACCCCTATGTTTCCTCAAAAGGGTGACTTTCAAGAAATCTTGAACTTAATACATTCAGCCGAATCAAACACGGGTCGCGAAGATTCTTCAAGAAAAGAGACGGTTGACCCTTGGTCTTCATCTCCATACATGGATCGTTTAGCCGATGAACCAAAATCCAACGTCCAACTACTATCATCTTCAAAAGGAAAGCGGGTTCAAGAAAAAGATTTGGATTCGTTTGATATCAACATGGTGAATACGTATCTGTCTATATATCTAACCAACGGAAAGCTAAGCTTAGCCTGCAAATTGTTCGAGATTTTCACCGATTTGGGTGTCGATCCCGTGAATTACACTTACAATTCGCTAACGAGCTCGTTAGTGAAAAAGGGTTATTTGAACGAGGCTTATGGAGTTCTTTCCGAAATGGTGGAAAAGATCAATGCAACGGATGTGGCAACCTACAACGTGATATTTCAGGCGTTGGGGAAGATGGGTCGGGTTGATCTTGTTAGCGCGGTTTTGAGGAAACTGACAGATGACGGTTTTTTGGATATGGTGATGTATAATACTGTGATTAATGTATTGGGGAAAGGTGGGAGGTTGAAGGAGGTAAAGATGGTTGTTGAGCAGATGAAGAAGAGTGGAATGAACCCTGATGTTGTTACTTATAATACACTTATTGAAGTTCATAGTAAAGCAGGTAGATTGAAGGAAGCTCAGGGTTTTTTGAAGATGATGGTGGATGCAGGTTGTGCTCCAAATCATGTCACTGATACAACTTTGGAGTTTTTGGAGAAAGAGATGGAAAAACAGAAACAGAAGGTAAAACAAAGGTGAGTTCTTTTGAATTATATTGTATCCAAGTATTGTCAAATGCCATTCATTGTGTATGGATGTTCTAACAAAGGTGAGTTTTTTCTTTTTTTCCTTTTTTCAATAGCCTTTTAACCCTTAATGTCCTATAAATAAGTGAATCGCTTAAATCGGGGTTTCGGTGCGTGGGATATGATTAAAACTCTATAGCCTCGTAAATCTAACAACATTCTTCTTTGTTTCTTTTTTCTTTGTTTTGTCTTTCGATCATCGATGTTTACTTAAATTGATGTATTTGAGTTGATTTTTTTAGGGATAAAATAGGCAACTATACATGTTTAGACGTTCATTATTTTACAAAAACAAACACTCTTATTGATTCAAATTTCAGACTTCAGCACCACTTTTTTAAAATCATAACTGAAATCATGATTTCAATACTTATTAAAAAACAAAAAATGTCACCTAAATATTGAGCAAAGGGAAACCGATAATCTGGTCACATTTGTTAGACGATGATGGTAGCAAACATCTCAACGAGTCTTTGTTCTAGTATCAACAATGTCACAAAACCGTAGCCTTGAAGTTGAACCCATCCCAAATTATCATTCTATGTAAGACAAAGGTCAACTAGTAGTAGCGAAACATCATATCAAGCAGGCACAATTCACCCATGTCTAACATCGGAACAAATGCTGTCAAACCCATTTTCTAATTCACGAGGTTGACCGGCTCCTTAAAGGCTTAAACCACCATAATTGAAAGAAACCAAAATATATCATGAATGAATCTAGCTAGGAACCTCCATCGATGCCTTGTGAACGGAAAATATCTTTTTAATACGGTCATTCAATGGCCTAAATCCGAATTAGTTGTTGCTTTTGGAGGAATCCATTGTCACATCTTGATGTTAATATGAGAAAAAATTTATAATATCAGAAAGAAAAATTGTATAAAAGTGATATAGAAGATGATTAAACACAACCAGCCTATTAGCTCAGTTGGTTAGAGCGTTGTGCTAATAACGCGAAGGTCGCAGGTTCGAGACCTGCATGGGCCATTTGGTTTTTTTATAAATTTTCTAATTACTCTTTTGCCCTTATACTATTATCATTAATGAATATACCCCCCCCCCCCCCCCCCCCCCCCCCCCCCCCCCCCCCCCCCCTTGTATATAATCAAGCTTTTTAAAGTATGATTTTGGAGTTCGTTCCAATCAGATTACATTTTTTAACACTCTTTTTCCCTTGTACCATTTACATAATATCCCCTAAACTACTTCCATTTTTCCGTTTTCATCCCCTAAACTACAAATATACTATTAACGTATTTTAATGTTAAGTTCATGACTTGATTCAGTGATCCAACTTATTAATGCATTTACTCATGAATTCATATTTGCTATCCTTATTTCATTCTGAATATTTATTTTGTTGTTGATCAAACAAAACTATATTTGACTTTGTTTATATAATTCATGCATTATATTTTTGTATTTTATTAGTATTTTATCAAAATTTAGTATATTTGAATGAGTTTTAATTTTTAAACTTTTTTTATTAATATTTTATCCAAATTCAGTAATTTTGAATGAGTTTAAATATTTTATTTTAGAAAAACAGAACTCGATAATATGTTGTTGACGGTCGAATTCATAATTTATATAATTTAAAACTGTTTATTCAAAACAAAAAATAGTATATTTCAAAAAATAGTATATAGACTTTTGATTTTATTATCATATATTAACTCGTTTAACTCATGAAATTATATATTGAAAAACTAATTTATGGCAATCGGTTTATATATGAAAAGGCTAAAAGTTTCTATTGTTTGAGAGTTGAAGATGGATCCAAAACGTGATACATATGTTCGAGTTCCACACAACGCTTTCTCTACTATACAAGCCATGAGGCCCATGACTATGATTTATCAATATATGGTACCATTAAAATTCTAAATTCGTTTTTGCATACTTTCTTTTAACATACTATTTTTATTTCTAAAATTTAAGGTTGTGTTTAGTTGTAGAAAACTATTTTTGTTTTCCATAAAAATGAAAACAAAAAATGAAGTTGATTTTTCATTTTCAGTTTTCAAGGAAAATTTTAGAAAACTTGTTTACTCGAAATCATGGAGTTTTCATTTTCCATTTTTAGAAAATTAGAAAACTCGTTTAGTTGTGCATTTTTCATCACTTTTCATTTTCCATTTCCATTTTTCCAAATATTGCAACGGCGGCGGTGGGCTTGGCGGCGGTGGTGGTGGCAGTGGCCTCGGCAGTGGTGGCGCTAGCCGCCGCGGTGGCCTCGACGGCGACGACGGTGGTAGCGGTGGCCTCGGCTGCGATGGTGGTGGCCTCGACAGTGGTGGCGATGGCCTTGGTGGCCTCGACGGTGGCATCGGCGGTGACGCGATGGCCTCGGCGGTGGAGGCGGTGGCCTTGGTGTCCTTGGCGGTGACCTCAGAGGCCTCGACGGCGATGGTGGCGGTGGCCTCGGCGGTTGCCTCAGCGGCGATGGCGGTGGCCTCGGTATCCTTGGCGGTGACCTCAGAGGCCTCGGCGGCGACGGCGGTGACCTCGGAGGCCTCGGCAGCGATGGCGGTGGCCTCGGCGGCGATGGCAATGGTGGCGGTGGCCTTGGCGGCGATGGTGGTGGCCTCGGTGGCAACGGTGGTGGCCTTGGCGACAATGGCGGTGGCCTTGGAGGCCTCAGCAACGATGGCGATGGTCGCGGTGGCCTCGGCGGCGACGACGGCGGCGGAGATGGTGGCAATGGTGGTGGCGGTGGCGGCGGCGGTGAGAGGGTAGTCGCGGCGAGCGGCGATGGCGGTGGTCGTGGCGACGAGAAGGGAACGATGGTAGCGTGACGATGGCGGTGGCGGCGAGCGGCGATGGTGGTGGCTGGTGGTGGCGGCGGTGGCCGACGGCGGCAGGTGCGACGATGGCGGCGGTGGTGACTGTGGCCGGAGACGAGAAGGGGACGACAATTGAAAATGGAAATGGAAAATGAAAATGAAAATTAGAAAACTATAAAAAGTAGTTTTCTAATTCAAGTGTAAATTTTGAAAATGAAAATTTTGTTTTCTTGGAAAAAGTTTTCTAAATTGAATCAACTAAACGAGTTTTCTAAATTTTCATTTTCCATGGAAAAATTTTCTAGAAAACAGGAAATTTTTCCACAACTAAACAAACACTAAATATTATGTTTTTCAACAATTACTATACGTGATATATTGATAATTTGATATATGCTTTTGCTTATAGCATCAATATTCAAGGCATCATTTATTAACAAAAAATAATTTGAGAGGTTCAAGTTTCTATAAGAGGTAAAAACTTAAGGTGGTACTCATTTGGGTATGAAATGTGCACCTGCTAAATTTTAAAGGATGCTTAAAAACAGAAATGATCTGTTCCCGAATCTATTTAAAAACAGCAATAGGAGGAAGTTTCTTAAAGCATCCTTTAAAATTTAGCAGGTGCACATTTCATACCCAAATTTTTTCTACATACGAAAATAAGTTGAACAGGATCACACTTAGGGCTTAATAGATCTACCCCGCCCAAAGAAATAAAAGATCCCACACAACCAAGCAAAAACCATAGGGAAAGTCTAAATACGAACAAATTTGACATTGAAAATACTAGCCCCACCAACCAAATAATTTACATCGACAAAAACCATTTTAATCAAACTTTTGGTGTTATTTTGGACCATCTCCGACCCATACCTCTAAAATTAACACTGAAATGTCAATCCATTGTTTAGCTTAATTTTTACCCTTTTTACCATGTATTTTTTAGGAATTTTCTTTTCTTAGTTTTATAGATTCATGCATTTTTGTTTGTATTTTTAATGTTTTTCTCGAAAGTGTGTTTGCTTGATCATCGATGCTTTAATCGGGTGTTTTGAGTGCGTTTTGTAGGGATTTGGCGGCTTTGATGGTGAGATGCGAGGCAGGAATGGAGGAGAGCGGGATGGATCGATGGCGGACGAGTATGATGGTGATGATGGTGAGGAGGAGCTTGGGAAAGGCAAGTGAAAGACGAAGGATCGGAAGTGATGGACCGGAAGTGGAACAAGAAGAAGAGAAAAATTGTAGTTTTGGTTTTTGGCTAGCTAGCGATCGCTAGCTATGCTTGCTAGCGATCTCTAGCGGCGCTGTTACACCCGCGAATTTTCTGTTGCCCAAGGGCATTTCAGTCTTTTGTACCCCTATAAATACTTGTTTTGCACGTGGATTTTGGGGGCTGACCTCATTTTAACAATTTTCAAGTAGTTAAGTGGTAGTTAGATAGATCTAGATCCAGGTTTTGGAGCTATAATGGAGTTTGAGAGCTTTGCTTGATTTGGGGATTGAAATTGTCGTGGATTTCCAATTTCTATGAAGATTCATCCTCAATTGATAGTAATTGTATCTCCTCCTCTTCTATCTTGTTGAATTCATACTATTTTTGATTAATAGATTGTAGATTTGATAGGTTACTTGTGTTGATTAGTTGATTTGTTTCATATTGCTTTCTTAGGATTGATTGTTCATTTTTCTGCACTTCTTGTGATTTTGATTGCATTGATTCTATTAGATGATGTTGCATGTGTTTGATTTTGATTCATTCAAGTTTGTTCAAATTGCTTGCATGTGGAATTGTGAATTTGTATGTTTTAGGATTAGTAAGCTTCAATTTGTTCATAGATTGTATAGATCTAGATTTTTCAATTGTTCTTATCATCTAGATTGTTGATTTCATCCATTGTAGGTTTAGGTCATCATTCATGTTTGATAGTTGTGTTGTGGTTTCATTTTAGGCATAGAATTAGGTTTAAGTGATTTGTTTTAGTTTGAATTAGATTGATGCAATTCTTGAAGTAGAGATTGGAATCATATTATGTAGAATCAAGTTTGGTTAATTGATCCAATTTTCGACTAAATTGTATGTTTGTGGGTTGACCTAAGTTAGTTAACGGAAGTTAACACGGCTAAGTCGGTTCACTCATGTCCAATTTGTCTTCCAAACAATTGCTAGTCGAGCAGAAGTTCGGTAGCGATTTAGTTCAAATTGACCAAATATTGATATCGTGCTATGGAAATAAGCATCCTATGTCAATAGGATCTTATTCCGAGCATAATTCTTGATAGAATCGGTACGGAAGTAACCGAATCTCATTAAGAATTAGTCCTTCATTTCGGAAGCAATGTGGATGTTCCTTTATTCGGAAATCTCTTGATTCGATATAATAAGGTGTCCGAATCTCGATTTTAAGAAGTGTAGCTTTCTAATTCATCGTTTTGTTATAGTTAGACTTTTACTTAGTTTGTTACTTTTAGAATGTTCCAAAGATTTCGTTTCCTTTTCCCTCGTTAATCATAGATAGTCGTTAGTTGTCACTTAGTTTAGATTGTTCCTTGTGTTGTTGTTCTTTCCATAGATAGAATCCGTTTCGTTGAGTAGCGTAAAAATCCATTTTTGAAAACCGATTTACGCATGACTTGTAAATTGAAGATGTAACACCTTGCTTTATCCATTATCTCCCCGTGTTCGATCCGTATGCTACGTTACGATATCGTACGCTTGCGGTTTAATTAAAGCTTGATTTTCGATTAAAAATCCGTATATTTCGAGCGAAACAAGTTTTTGGCGCCGCTGCTGGGGAGGCAATTTGATAGACAAGGATTATGATCTTTAATGAACTTGATTATGTTTTCTCATCTCTTCTAACTTTGTTTTTGGTCCATATATAAAAAAAATTTGATTTTTTCAATAATGCACATTACCTAGCGATCGCTAGGTACATTTGCTAGCGATCGCTAGCATCATTTTTCCGCACCTCCTGTTCCCTCTCTCGATCACAATTCGGTCGCTAGCTAGGCATTTAGTGGACCTAGCGATCGCTAGCCCCTGCACCTAGCGGTCGCTAGGTGCCCTGTTTTGCCTAATTTCTTGTTTCTTGTCCGGTTTTCTCGTTCCTTTCTTCTTGTTTGCTCTATTGATTATTATCCACACGTTCCTTGATGTGTTTGTTGATGTTCTCAGCGAGAAGTTTATGATTAGGAGATCGCAAGCTAAGAAGAAACTAATTTTCGATCCCGAAATCGAGGCTACTTGTCGTAGACAAAACGCGGAACGTCTAAAGAAGTTAAAGGCATCGAGAATGGCGGATGAAAGAACCCTCAAGGATTTTGTGCAACCTCGTTTTAGTAGCACATCGAGCATCGCTAGGCCAACTACAACCACGCATAACTATGAGATCAAGACGAGCTTGATAAACTTCATAATGACGGATCGTTTTGGCGGTCTACCGATGGAGAATCCGTCGAAGCATCTTAACTCTTTCATCGAGAAGTGTAGCACATTGAGGATTAACGGTCTTGATGAGGAAGCTATTAGACTCAAGCTTTTCTCTTTCTCGTTGAAGGATGGTGCAAAGGAATGGCTTGAAGGTCATGAACCGAATTTCTTTACTTCATGGGATGCTCTCGCTAAAGCTTTCATCACTAGATTCTTCCCACCGGGGAAGACGGCAAACCTTACCAAGGCAATCACAAACTTTATGCAAGGCCCAACGGAAGAGCTTTATGAGGCTTGGGAACGCTTCAAGAATCTTCAACGCAATTTCCCTCATCATGGAATCGAGGAGTGGAGGCTAGTTCTGTTGGGTTTTTGTGGGTATCCTCAGATCAAACTGACTCGAGGATTAACTCAGATCTATCGAACCTCACTGGTTTGATATATCTCATAGGTTAATCAAACTGATAAAACCTACGCGATCAGAAACACGCTGTTTCCGATCTAATCATGCGGAAGCGATAAAACCTAAAAACCCTTTATTAGCCTAATGATCTTTAATCGTTTCTAGTTTTAATCCTAATAGTTTAGATTAGGTCAATTTACCTGGATTGCTCAAGAATAGTCCACCGGTGATCGACCAACGAACGTTCTTCTAGTTGAACAGTATGAAACCCGAACAACAAAAACTGGAATCCGACTGGGGGGGGGGGTCGGCGCCGGTTTGGAGAGAGAGAGAGAGGAGGAGGGAAACTGAAACTGATTTTCTTAGCTGAAAAGCTTACCTTTTTCCTTAACCCATAAGCCTTATTTATATGGAGGAAAAATACAGTTTGAATAGAATCCAGTTTCCTTATTATAATTATCTCAAATATTTTCCTTTTTAAATAGCTGGAAAAGAATTTGCATATGATAATTATAATTATATATATTTATCTAATATATATAAAACCTTATTAATTAACTATTATATATTTATTTATCTAATAAATATATAATATCCTAATTAATTAATAACCCTCCAACTTTGGTAATTCTGACTGTAATTACCCAATTGATTTATAATACACTATTATAAATCCTAACTCTCCATTTCTGGGTTTCATCTAACTTGTCCGATTTATAGGTCCTCACAGGTGTGACCCTCAAGTGTCTTGTTGTTGGGTTTTTATGCGTTCCTCGTATCAAACTGACACGAAGAAAATTGTGGATTTCAATCCTAACTGGATGAGATACACGACAAAACATTGTGATCAAACTGATCAATAAGTTTATCGAATCAAACCTAACTGGTTTGATACGTGCGGAAGCGATTTGGATATAAAACCCAAATATCCACAGATCTTTTCGTTTCAATTATAATAGTAATAGATTTGTTAGAGTGTTACCTGGAATGCTCGAGTTAGATCCACCCGTGATCGACCAAACGAAGATCCCTCTAGCAGGAATGAGTCCCCGATACGATGAAAAACAACTAAGGATTAATCAAAGAACCAAAAACCGAACTGGTTTTGCTCTTGGATCGGCGCCGGTTTCAAAGGAGGAGGGAGGAGAGAATTTTTTGGTTTGTTTTTCTTGGTGGAATGAATTATGAAAACTGATAAGCCATAGGCTTATTTTATATGGAGGAATTTCCATACAACTCAGTTTCCATAATTAGTTTCATAATTATCTTTGGCAAATATTCTTTTCTTTTCCTTAAAGAAAAATAACTAGATAATTATTTGTATTATTAATTATTATCCTATTATATATTTATTTACCTAATAAATATATAATTCAATAATTAATAAACTTATATATTTATTTATCTAATAAATATATAATTACTAACAAACCTTTAACTTTGGGATTTAGTACGGAAAATGCCCAACTGATTTATAATTAACTATTATAAACCTTAATCTCTCCAAACTGGGACTATCTTATTTATTCGGTTTACAGGTCCTCACAGGTGTGACCCTCGAGTGTCTAGTAACGTTGGATGTGTAATCACTGGTTTGCCAACTTCTGCACATAATTACTAACAGACTCCCACTTGTGCAAGTTGGCAGTACCGTCTTGATCACACGGACCTAAGGAGGCCCCTAGACAGGCGCTTAGGCTAACCAGGTTACAAGAACTCTTATACCCAGATAGGTGATTTAAAATTTCCATATGAAAATGACATTAATGAAACAACTGTTCATAAATTGGGTATATCTTGGCTTTTCCCTTTGCAACACGATATTTCATCTATGAGTATGAGCATGGATTAAGTCAACTCTAAATACTCATGATTCTGTTTCTCGACTATCCGACCTCTACTGATAGGTAAACGACAAAGAACTAATCAGTTCGTTTGGGCATGGCCATGCACTTCATCAGTATATTCAGTCAGTCAAGGGGCCCAGAAATATCTCTCTTCGGAGAAGAGGTGCAAATCCCATCTTGCATATCTGCATTTAACACCACGGCTTCCGCTGAATCTAGTCACGCCCTTTATAGCCACCCTGTTACGGCGTAGCGGTTGAACGCACTAAGTATCCGGCAGTCCTCATGATATCAAACCGGATACCTCAGGTGATAGGGACAACCACTGTGAGATTCTACTTATGACAAAATCCAAGAAGTAGTCTCAACCGCGGATCACGTCCGATATTCGCTACTCTATCAAATATCTGTGCAACTCCTGGTCTACAACGCTTGTAGCTGTTATTCAACCACTGATCATAACTACCCAGAGGCTCACAATGACTTTAACGCCCTAACGGGTTCCCACCACGATAAGTTGTCACGGACAAATTTCGAATGAAAGACTGGAAACTAGTCTCATTCCTGGATCATAAAACATGCAAAATATAAAAGTGATAAAGAAAATAATTTTGTATAGTCCATATTACACTCTGTAATAATAACAAAATTAATAGCATTTCTTAATTACTTTTACGGTGTCTATTCAACGTTTTACTAAAATACTGATTTAAATGAAGTATCACCTAACTTCAGTTTAAACCCTTTGATTAATGTTTACCGTATTAATCAAAGTAACAACCAAAATAATACAAGTTTTGTATCATCTGATACAATCTACTTGATTCTACTAATCTTTGTTTTGCAAACACTTTTAAACAAAGATTAGACTTTTCTTTACCATATTCCAGGAACTTGGAGACACTGGAATAACTCCTAGTTATCCTGAATATGTAAAGTTTAAACTGCAACTTCCCTTAGTTGCTGTGTAGATGAATGATTTCTACCTGAAATCAGATAAAATTTTCATTTACCAAGCTGGCAAATTTCAGGAAATTTATTCTAGTGTTTACGACACTTTTAGAAAGATAATTAATATCTTTAATAATTATTCCAACACACTTTAATTATTGATTTCTCTCGAAGTCAATTATGACCTTATTTAGTTTCAAAGACTTTGAAACTTTCGTTCTACCCTTTTGACTAAAAGATAGATTCGTATATCTTATGAATTTACATCCTTCCTGGATCATGAATTCCGAGATATATACTAAATCAATAATTTTATCTTTTATTCTTTATCATGCACTAGATAGAGAATAACCTGGGCTCCCACTAACCTATATGAAAACCAACTATTACTTAAAATTAACTATTGACTTAGTCAAAACTTGATTACTTAGTCAATTCTATTTCAAGTAATAAACACGAGAATTTTAACATTTATAAAACTTAACTGGATTATATTAAATCCTAATTCCGAAACTTGGAATTTTTCCTAGTTTTATAAATACTGATATTATCAATGATATTTGAAATAATATCCTAAATTCTTCTTAAAACATATGAGTAATAAATTTTGATCATAAAATACTTTCATAATCTTTTACTCATAAATGTTTTATTTAAAAACACATTCCTAAAAATATAGTACTTCGTGTGTTTTTGACAGTTTTCATATACATTACTTCAAACTATTTTGATTGAAGCAATACTGTTAGTGTAATAGGCAACATCTCGGATCTAATTTTGAATCAAGTCTAAATTGACTTATACAGATTCAAAATATCATGCATAAAGATATCAAGACAATAGTTTTAAATTTTAAAACCGATAAGAATTCAAAAAACAAAAATTCAAATTTTGGAAAGACAAGATTGTTTTAAAAATTTAAAATTGTCTTGATAATATCTAAAAGTAATCTTGCATGCTGATCCTTGCAATCTGGGCACTTCACTTTTAATGACCACCTGCAAATAAACATTTGCTTCTAGGTGTCAACACATTTGTAAACTAACAAGCGAAAGTGATAATCTGAAGCAGTCACGAATACCTGAGGTGTTTATATCTGCTTCGTAATGCTTCGGGCAGTTATGCCTTCAATGACCGACTTCATGGCACTTGAAGTATTGATTCTCGGTTATTATTCTGTTAGGCTTAACCTTTTTACCCTTGCCTTTGCCTATATCATAAACATTGGGTGCACTCAGGGTAGCCAGAACTTGGCCCTTTCCCTTACTGGTGTTCCCATGCCCACGCTTCTTCTTTACTTCACCATTCTTGACCATAAGCACATCTTTCGTCTTGGTCTCCATTCTCAACTCAATTACTTATAATCTTCAGACAGTGAGTTGAGTATCGTATTTGTTGCTAACTGCAACAAAACTGGGCGACTGAGCCTCTCTAGGTGATTAATGTGCCTCTTTATTTTCATGATCACTAACTGAGGTCCCTTTGCCATCTTGCACGCGTTCAGTGCTCTACTGGCATCATAACGCTCTGTGCGTGCTTGCGTCTGAAACATGTCCCTCAACTGGCGGATCATGTTATAGGCATTTGTGTTTATGAGCCTCGTACGAAAAACTGGGCTCATAGTCGCAAGCATAAGATAGCCTACGTCCAGCAAATAATCGGAATGCTTTCTATAAGCGTTCCTGACAGTGATAGTAGCTTTTGCTGGAAGGGCCTTCACCTAGAGGCTTTTCTAGGACATACTACTTTCTCTCGTGTCTGAGCACAATCATCAGACTGCGCTCCCATACGAAAAATTATAACTAGTAAGTTTGTCCTTTTCGAGAATGGAGCGAAGAGGGAGTTTATCAGTGTTGGTAATAGTGTTTGCTATCTACACATTTTAAAAACTTTGGTTTTAGTAACTGTGAAAGACTATTTCCAATAAATATCAATAAACCCTTAAATGATCAATTATTGGACTAGGATCCTAATTACATACGCCCTGATGACCGGTGTGTTCACGTCTCACCAGGACCACGTACTAACTAGGTAGGTAAGGACTTTTACCAATCATATCTAACTGACACGACTCCTAGATCTTTTCGGGACAACGGTAATTATCCGTACATGTTTTAGTCCCTCTAAGTGCTTTTTGGCCCGGTACCACCCGGTAAACTTAACAGAACCAAAACAGATCTCACCATTTTGGGACTTGGACACTTTACTCTGGCCAGTACCACCCGGAGATAATTCGCAGAGTCTTGTTAATCCCCTCCAGCTTCGGTTTGAACGCGGTCGTTCAAGGTGTGTTCACTTACAACGGCCGCGTACCTTACGCCGGAGGTGCCCCTAGATGGGTTGCACTCTGATCTATGATTTTCGGGGTTTTTAATTAATTTTGAAAAACCTTTTAGTTCCAGTATTTTTGAAAATCTATAATTTTGAAAAACTGATTGTTTAGAAGGTAACTGATGTTTAAACTAACTGTTTAAACATGCTTGCTATTTTAAAACTAACTGTTTTAAAGAGCACTTGCTAATTAAAAACTAACTGTTTTAATAAGCACACTTGCTAATCAAAACTACCTGTCTTGATAGCATATTTGTTGACCAAAACTAACTGTTTTATCAACTTGCCTTTTCATACAAAACAGTCTTATTATTGAGGTTTTAAATAAAATCTACCGTTTCAAAAAGGTTTATAAAACTGGTAATTTTAATTATAAAACCTGTCCGCTCTTGTGATTTTATCTAGTTTTAAAAAATTCTCTTATTTTAAAACATTTTGATATAATTATAAAATCACAACCACGCAGTTAATATGTCAACAACCACGCAGTTAGAGCTAACTTATTATAGGTTTGCCAACTTTTATTCCTAAGGACCAATAATGACCTATTTTTCTAAAGGATTTCTAACACCTCGCGTAGCTCCCACTGGCTCCCCGGTATCTTCGTTAGTACTCCAGAAAAGAAAATTTGGGTTTTTCTTGCGTAGCTCCCACTGGCCTTCGGCATTCTCGATGGAACTCCCAAAAAAAAAGGAAAAATAACTATCCTATGGTCATTATTACAAAGGGGTTGTAAATGGCACGCAGGCCTCCCCAAATTTAATCCAAAAGGTCTAAGTTGGCAAGCCCTATAATAGATATATACGAAAGCATATATATACTCAAGCAACCACGCATTTATATATATTAAACAATATAATAAAGCGATAAAGAAATCCTAGATCCGTTAAAAATTATCTTGTTCCGTTTATCGCAAAACTTGGTTTATAAAACAAACTGTTTATAAACCGAAACTAATATTTTAAACTGAAAACGGTTTTTACTTGAATTATAAAAATACTAAGATTTATAATCAATAAATCTATTTATAAAGCAAAACCGATTTTCTAAAATATTTGCTTTTTATCTAAAAGTTATATCAAAACCCGGTCCTCGAACAAACTGGTCGGAAAAATAAACATTGGACCGTAAACTGTGTCGTGGTTTGACCAACTGGTCAAAACATGATACTAGACTTATTTGACCAAACGGGTCAAATAACAGGTTTGATAAAACACAATTTTACTCGGGATAATTATTAACTAAAAATCCCTTAAACATAATTTTATAATATAATGTAACTGATTTATATATATAAAAATATATTATCTAAATAAAATTAATTTGGGCCAAAAAGCTTAAAACCCAATAAACCCTTTTGGGCCATAAACTTGGTCCAAAATACCATGGTTTCGGCCCATTACCAAATTGATAAGTCTGGGCCCCGAAAGATAAAAAAAATTCGAGAAACGCTTGAAAACAACCGCTACCTACGATCAACCGGGATATTATCGCCGCTCACATCGACGTCGATCACCACCGCCTGGTGGCGATTGACCGCCGGTGCCATCACTGACCATCGTCGTCGTGGCGGCCGCTGGTGGTCGCACTCCTCTCGGCCCACCACTAACTGATGGTTCGGCCGAGCGCCGCCTTGGTGCATTAAGGGATCGGGCCATGGCTTGATTTGGGTATAGACCATGGCCAACCAAGCTGGTGGACCATGCCTTGAACTCTGATCAGGCCACGGCCTAGTGTCGACTCAAGCCACGGCTTGAATTCTGATCAGGCCAAGGTCTGATGGCTGATCAAGCCATGGTCTGATGGCAAGTCAGGCCACGGCCGAGTGGCGAGTCAGGCCACGGCCGAGTGGCGAGTCAGGCCACGGCCGAGTGGCGAGTCAGGCCACGGCCGAGTGGCGAGTCAGGCCACGGCCGAGTGGCGAGTCAGGCCACGGCCGAGTGGAGAGTCAGGCCACGGCCGAGTGGCGAGTCAGGCCACGGCCGAGTGGCGAGTCAGGCCACGGCCGAGTGCGATCTAGGCCACGGCCTGGTGGTGGTTCGGCCACCATCTGGCGGTCCGGTCGGCTGTTGCCGCCGTACCGCCGCCTCTAGCCTCGGTCGGCGATCGGTGGGTGGTTCGGTCGGCTATCTGCCGCAGTTCCGCCACCGATTCCCACTACCCTGTGGGGTTTTTCCGTGATAGCTTTTTCGACGATAAACATAAAACGATAAAACTGGAAAGTTATAATAGATAATCATTAAATCTTTATACGGAACTGAAAAAGATTTTAAACTGATAAAAATCAAATTTTTTCCCAAACTTGATTAAAATTGAATTTTTATACGAAACGATTATCAATAAAACTTTATTCGCAAGAAACAATTTTTAACGGATCTTTAAACAGTTAAAAAGAATAAAACGAATAAACCTGTGGCTCTGATACCACTGTTGGGTTTTTATGCGTTCCTCGTATCAAACTGACACGAAGAAAATTGTGGATTTCAATCCTAACTGGATGAGATACACGACAAAACATTGTGATCAAACTGATCAATAAGTTTATCGAATCAAACCTAACTGGTTTGATACGTGCGGAAGCGATTTGGATATAAAACCCAAATATCCACAGATCTTTTCGTTTCAATTATAATAGTAATAGATTTGTTAGAGTGTTACCTGGAATGCTCGAGTTAGATCCACCCGTGATCGACCAAACGAAGATCCCTCTAGCAGGAATGAGTCCCCGATACGATGAAAAACAGCTAAGGATTAATCAAAGAACCAAAAACCGAACTGGTTTTGCTCTTGGATCGGCGCCGGTTTCAAAGGAGGAGGGAGGAGAGAATTTTTTGGTTTGTTTTTCTTGGTGGAATGAATTATGAAAACTGATAAGCCATAGGCTTATTTTATATGGAGGAATTTCCATACAACTCAGTTTCCATAATTAGTTTCATAATTATCTTTGGCAAATATTCTTTTCTTTTCCTTAAAGAAAAATAACTAGATAATTATTTGTATTATTAATTATTATCCTATTATATATTTATTTACCTAATAAATATATAATTCAATAATTAATAAACTTATATATTTATTTATCTAATAAATATATAATTACTAACAAACCTTTAACTTTGGGATTTAGTACGGAAAATGCCCAACTGATTTATAATTAACTATTATAAACCTTAATCTCTCCAAACTGGGACTATCTTATTTATTCGGTTTACAGGTCCTCACAGGTGTGACCCTCGAGTGTCTAGTAACGTTGGATGTGTAATCACTGGTTTGCCAACTTCTGCACATAATTACTAACAGACATTGGATGTATAATTACTTGGTTTGTCAACTCTGCACATAATTCCTAACAGACTCCCACTTGTGCAAGTTGGCAATACCACCTTTGATTATATGGACCTAAGGAGGCCCCTAGACAGGCACTTAGGCTGACCAGGTTACAAGAACTCTTATACCCAGACTGGTGATATAAATGTTCCGTAAGGAAATAGTATCTATGAAGCCACTGTTCATTGATTGGGTATATCTTGGCTTTTCCCTTTGCATCGCGATATTTCATCTGTGAGTATGAGCTTGAAAAGTGTCAACTCTAAATACTCAAGATTCTGTTTTCTTGATTATCTAACTTTCACTGATAGGTAAACGACAAAGAACTAATCAGTTCGTTTGGGCATGGCCATGCACTTCATCAGTATACTTAGTCAGTCAAGATGGGCCCAGAAATATCTCTCTTCTGAGAAGAGGTGCAAATCCCATCTTGCATATCTGCCTTTAACACCACGGCTTCCGCTGAATCTAGTTACACCCTTTATAGCCACCCTGTTATGGCGTAGCGGTTGAGTGCACTAAGAATTTAGTAGTCCTCATGATATCAAATCAGATACCTCAGGTGATAGGGACAACCACTGTGAGATTCACTTATGACTTCATTCCAAGAAGTAATCTCAACCGCGGATCACGTCCGATATTTGCTACTCTATCAAATATCTGTGCAACTTTTAGTCTACAACACTTGTAGCTGTTATTCAGCAACTGATCATAACTACCTAAAAGTTCACAATGACTTTAACACCTTATCATGCTCCCACATTGATAAGTTGTCACGGACAGATTTTGAATGAAAAACGGAGACTGATTTCATTCCTGGATATATTAAAACATGCAAAATGTGAAAGTAATAAAGAAATCAATTCTGTATAGTCCACATTACACGCTGTAATGATAACAAAATCAAATATCTTTTCTTTAATAACTTTCATAACATCTATTTAACGTTTGTTAGATACTGGTCTAAAATAAAGTATCACCTATCTTTAGTTTAAACCCTTTGATTAAAGTTTACCATTTTAATCAAAGTGATAACCAAATAATACAAGTCTGTTTATACAATCTACTTGTATTTGCTAATTATTGTTCTGCAAACACCTTATAAAAAACAATAACTAGACTTTTATCATATTCCATGAACTCGGAGACCTGGAGTAACTTCCAGTTCCTGAATATGTAAGACTGCAACTTTCCTTAGTTGCTGTGTAGATGAATGATTTCTACCTGAAATCAGATTCCATTTGCAATACTGGCAAATCTACTGGAATCCTATATTTTAATCCAACACTTTAATTATTGATTTCATAGTCAGTCATGACCTTTGTTTCAGGGATCTTGAAACCTTTATCCTTTTGACTAAAAGGGTAAATTATATCTTATGAATTCTTATCCTACCTGGACTTATGAATTCCGAGATATATCAATAATTATATCCTTTATTCTTTTATCTCAGACTAGATAAATTGGGCTCCCACTTACTTATATAAAAACCAACTATTACTCAAAATTTACTATTGACTTAGCCAAAACTTTGATTAGTCAATCCTAATTTCAAGTAATGAACTTTGAGAATTTCACTTTATGAAACTTAACTGGATTTGGTCAAATCCTAATTCCAGATCTTGGAATCTTCTTAGTTTCATAAATACTGTTATTAACGCTAGCTGAGTTAATACCCTAAATTCTCTTCTCAGAACATTTGAATAATAAAACTTGATCAAACTTGATTAGTTAAATCTGAGAATTTCTTTTATAAAACTTAACTGGATTTGGTCAAATCCTAATTCCAGAACTTGGAATCTTTCTAGTTTTATAAATACTGCTATTAACGCTATCTGAGTTAATATCTTAAATTCTTCCTCTTGATCACAAAACTATTATTCATAAATGTTCTATTCTCAAAACACATTCCTATAGAATCTCGTGTGTTTTGATAGTTTTTATACAAATTTCTTCAATTTAATAGATTTTATTGAAGTAACTATAACAGACAACAACTAGGATCATACAGATTTAAAAAATACCAGGCATAATCAGATATTTCTATGTCAAGACAATAACTTTTGAGAATAAAACCATGAAATTATAAAATATAATTATCCAAAAATTGTTTAAAACATAAACCCCCAAAAACAACTGTTTTAAAACTATAAATTCAAAAATGTCTTGACTTAAATCATCTTGTACTTAAGATCCTTGGCAACTCCTGGGCACTTCACTTCATTTCTGACCTCCTGCAATAATCATTTGCTCCAGGTATCAGTATACTTGTAAACTAACAAGTAAGAAGTGACAAAATAAAGCAATCATAAATTTTCTGAGGTTTACATACCTGCTTCATGACGCTTAGGGCAGTTTTGCCTCCAATGACCGATCTCATTGCATATGAAGCAGCGATTCTCGGTCCTAGCTTTGTTTGGCTTAACCTTCTTGCCCTTGCCCTTGCCTTTGCCTTTCTTGGGTGCACTCTGGATGGCCTGGACTGGTCCCTTTCCTTTACTGGTGCTAGCTTGCCCATTTTTCTTTTTAACCCCTCCGTCTTTCACCATCAAGACATCCTTGGTCTTGTTCTTGTTCCCCATATTCAGTTCAGCTGTCTTAAGCATGGAGTGTAACTCCGCTATTGTTTTCTCCATGTTATTCATATTGTAATTGACTACGAAGGGCCTGTAGTCTTCTGACAGTGAATTGAGTATGGTGTCTGTTGCTAGCTGCAACGGAACAGGATGACCAAGCCTCTCCAGATGATCTAAGTGCCGTTTCATTTTCATGACATGGTCACTTACTGATGTCCCTTTTACCATCTTGCACTCATTAAATGCTTTGGTGGCATCGTAACGTTCTGTACGAGCCTGGGTCTGGAACATGTCCCTCAGCTGGCGGATCATGTCATAAGCATTTGTATTTATGAGCCCTGCTTGCAGATCTGGGCTCATAGTTGCTAGCATCAGACAGGCGACATCGAGGAGATCATCCGAGTGCTTCTTGTGGGCATTTCTGGCAGCAGCCGGAGCGTTTGCCGGAGGTGCCTCCCCAAGTGGCTCTTCAAGCACATACCATTTTCTCTCATGTCTGAGCACAATCATTAGATTGCTCTCCCAGTCGAGAAAGTTAGAGCCGGTCAGCTTATCCTTCTCTAGGATAGAGCGGAGGGAAAGATTGTTGGTGCTGGTAACAGTGCTTGCCATCTATACAAAATAAAACTTTTGGTCTTAGCAACTGTAAATAGATCAATTTCCAATAAAATATCAATAAACCCTTAAATGATCAATTTATTGGACTAGGATCCTTAATTCATACGTCCTGATGTGCGTAATGTTCTTGCTCCACCAGACCCGTATTTATTTCGGTAGGTAAGGACTTTTACCAATCATGTCTAGCTGACATGACTCCTAGATCTTTTCGGGACTATGGCAACTACTTGTGCATGTTTTAGTCCCTCTTAGTGCTTTTTGGCCCGGTACCACCCGGTGAACATTATAGTACCAAAACAGATCTCACCATTTTGGGGACCTGATCACTATACTCTGGCCGGTACCACCCGGAGATAATTCGCAGAGTTATGTAACCCCTTCAGCTTCAGTTTGAACACAGACGTTGAATGTGTGATCACTTACAACGCCTGTGTACTTTACGCCGAAGGTGCCCCTAGATGGGTTGCACTACTGATCTATGATTTTCGGGGTTTTGAAAAACTTTACTTCCAGGCTTTTGAAAAACTGATTGTTATAAAGGCTACTTATGTTTTAAACTAACTGTTTAAAGCATATATGTAATTTTAAAACCAACTGTTCTAAAATCACTTGCTAATTGAAACTAACTGTTTTAATAGCACATCTAGTTGATTAAAACTAACTGTTTTTATCAACTTTTGCCTTTTATATAGAACAATCATCTATAGGTTTTAAACAAAAACTATCGTTTTGAAGAAACTGATAATAATAAAACCTATATACTCTTTTGTGATACAACCTAGTTTTAAAATAACAACTCTATTTAAAACTACTCACATGCAAGATATCACAAATAATCAATCAACCATGCAACTAAAAAACAATTAATCACATAGTAGCCAATTATAGTTTTTGCCAACGTTTCCTAGGGACCAATAATGACCTATTTCACTAAAAGCTTCAAAACTCGCGTAGCTCCCACTGGCCTCGCCATGTTTTGTTAGTACTCCGGTAAGATGAAGAATTTTAGTAGCTCCCACTGGCCTCGTCGTCTCGAAAGAAAGAAAGAAAGAAAATTTCTATCCTAGGGTCATTATTACATAAGGGGTTGTAAACGGCACGCAGGCCTCCCCGTGAATATGTCAAGGGTCTAGGTTGGCAAATACTATATGTAACACCCCGTTCCCATTTAGTTAAGTTTTAACTTCTCTTTCGTTAAGTATTAAGGTTTGGTGTCATTTATGTAATTTCAGGTAGGGGGACTTGCTTGTAAATATAGAAAATGGAGGGTGTTATGTGTAAGTGTATATATATGGGATTGGATGATCAAACCCTTCACTTTTGATCATTTGTCAATCTTGAGAGAAGAGAAAAGGGCTTGATAGACTTCAAAGGGTTTTGGTGATTGGGGTGAAATTGTGTTTACGTGGTGCCATCGATTGTTGCTCACCGTTGGAATTAAGTTTCTAACTTCAGGTAATCATCAATTTTCCTTTATTGTGGTCGAATATCAAGTTTGGTTCATAGTTAGGGTTTTGGTCGAATGATAAGGAAATTGGCGATCTTTGGATCACCAAGTGAGTATTTTGTGTTAGGTTGGTCCTATTTTCGTTGTGGTAGTATTGTAGAGCCTGGAAATACGAAACCATGGCTTTTTGAATCGGTCGAATTGGGTTTGGGATGCAAAAGTTATGCCAAAAAGATGAAAAATCGATTTTGGGTTCGTGCTGAATTTCAGCACCTAGCGATCGCTAGGTGATGAAGCTAGCGATCGCTAGCCATGGAAAATGAAGGCTAGCGACCACCTGATGATCGCGAACTAGAACAGAAAGTGGGAAAAAAATAGCTAGCGATCGCTAGCTACCAGCCTAGCGATCGCTAGCCTCTGTTTTGTGTGGAAAAACTGTTTTGGCCGTAACTTTCGCGTCTTAGCTCCGATTTTGATACCGTAAAGACCGTTGGGTTCGAAATTGAATTACCTACCTTTCTAGAGAGTCTAGTTCAGGTCTAGACTAAGTGTGTTAGTTATGAACCTTGAGTGTTTCGGTCATGAGCCTTAAGGTGTCGTTATGAATGATATTCATGTGTGCCTTGCTATAATGTGATATATAGGTGATTGTATACAACCGTGTGGTGAGTTGATCATAATTATTGTGAAGCGAATCAAGGTGAGTACATATCCTTTATACGTGGCTTTATGTACAACTTGTATGTGATGCATATATGGTATGAGACTAGCATGTTGTGTGATGACGTACTCATTGTAGTGGTGGTGGCCACCGTGGGTATAGTCCTTGTGTTAACTGATATCAGTATGTGTGTGGTTCTTACCGGCGTGTACCGTAAGGCCATTGGTGATGGCATGCTTAGTTCTCATATGCGCAATAGTTGGTATAATATTGTTATGTGTTTGTGATGTGTGCTCACTAAGCGAAAGCTTACCCCGTCGTGTTCTTTTTCCCTTAGATGCAGGTCCGTCTGGAAAGGACAAAGGGAAGGGAAAAGCTTGAAGTTCTGATCATGCTCCAGGCTCAGTTCATATGGATTTTAATATCATTAAACTTTAAGTTATGTTTTGATTGTTTCAAACAGATACTTGTGATGAACCTTGTTTGAGGATTTGGCTAGTACCCTTTTGGTTGAAAACTTAAACCTTTGATTCTAAAAGAAAAATAATAATAATAAGTGAATTTTACGTTTTTGGACAATTTCCGCTGTCATGGTTACTTTTATTTCATTTCCGTTTATTTCTCGTTAGAAATGGCAAAAACAAATTTGAGTTGTTACACTATAATAGATACAAACTCAAACTGAGATGTATATAAAGAACTCAAGCAATCACGCAATTATATAAATATGCAATATAATAAAAGCAATATTATAATTACGAGAAAATAAACCTGGATCCGTTAAAATTATCTTGTCTCAATTATTGTAAAACTTAGTTTTAAACTGATTCATAAAAACAACAGTTTTATAAATCAAAACTAAAATCAGTTTTGTTTCCTTTTATAGATATATTAATTTGTTTAGAAAAAAGTTCCTCTTATCCAAAAAAATATATCAAACCGGGTTTTACCAAACAAAATTATTCAAAAAAAAAATCAATTTGGATAAAACAACAAAAAACTGATAAACCCCTCTTGGGCCATAGTTAGGTCCAAAGAACTGGGCTTTGGGCCTGATAAGGGAATTTGGCCCAGAACGGAAGAAACCTAGGTTTGACCCATGATCAAGAATCAACGTCCACCACCACGCTGGTGGTTTGTTCGTCGAACGGCCACTGCGTAATCATCATCATTGATCGGTAACGATAGCGACGCTACTACCGCCACCAATCGACGCTTTCGATGACCATCAATTCGGTGGTGATCCGTGTGCGGTAACTGAATGCCGCCACCACCGAATACGGTGGTTTTGGCCACCATGTAACCACCATGACGACGGCAGCTAGAATGCCACCGCCGCCACCGTAATTTGTCTCGAAACTGCTGGCCACCACCGGACTGGTGGTCTGGCCGTGGCTATTGTAAAACGCCGCCACCACCACGATGGTGGTTTGGCTTGGCGGTCGCGAAAACGCCGCTTGATGCGGTTTGGCCGGTCGCGAAATCGCCGCCACCACCTCGCTGGTGGTTTGGCTTGGCGGTCGCGATATCGTCATCGATCGATTGATTAAACCGATGTTCGGCCACCATCACATAACCGTCGCCGCCACCATCGATTGCTGTGGTGCGGCCGGTTGGTCAGAAAATCAATGGCAGCAGCCGCCGCTTCGGCCGGCGATTGATTGAAAAGCAACGGCCGCCGCCACCGCCGTGCGTTCGGCTCCTGGCGGTTGCGGTACTCTCGCCTTACCACCGATCTGGTGGTTTGGCTCGAGGGTATCGATCGTATAGGGTCACGGCTCGTGGTGAACTTGACCGCAACCGAGTGTTTTTTTTCACCCACGGCCACCGCAGGCACCGTCACCACAACACTGTGGTGCGATTGCTACCACCATTCGCCGCCAATGCTATCGGTCGACGATAGCAACGTGGATAACGCCACCGTTGTCACCGTCGTTTATTCGAGAAAAATCGGCTGCCATCACCGAGCTGGTGATGTAGCTACGATCGCCGACGATCGCACCCACCACTTATCTGGTGGTGTGGTGGTCTCGGCTTGGTGGTGAACGGCCATCAGCCACTGATCGTTTATCCGGAGACTTCGGGTTTTTCGTATGAACAATTGATTGAAACTCAAAATTGAAAAACTTGATAAAGTTCAGATTTTTTAATTCAAACGAATGATTATCATTGAAAGCTTATACGAAAAATACGAAGCAATCATCAAACTTAAAATTCAGATTTATCAAAACTTGATACACAAGCAACAAATTTTAACGGATCACACATAAACTGATAAATTGATAAACAGATAAAAAACTAAACGATTTATCAACCATGGCTCTGATACCACTGTTGGGTTTTTGTGGGTATCCTCAGATCAAACTGACTCGAGGATTAACTCAGATCTATCGAACCTCACTGGTTTGATATATCTCATAGGTTAATCAAACTGATAAAACCTACGCGATCAGAAACACGCTGTTTCCGATCTAATCATGCGGAAGCGATAAAACCTAAAAACCCTTTATTAGCCTAATGATCTTTAATCGTTTCTAGTTTTAATCCTAATAGTTTAGATTAGGTCAATTTACCTGGATTGCTCAAGAATAGTCCACCGGTGATCGACCAACGAACGTTCTTCTAGTTGAACAGTATGAAACCCGAACAACAAAAACTGGAATCCGACTGGGGGGGGGGGGGTCGGCGCCGGTTTGGAGAGAGAGAGGAGGAGGGAAACTGAAACTGATTTTCTTAGCTGAAAAGCTTACCTTTTTCCTTAACCCATAAGCCTTATTTATATGGAGGAAAAATACAGTTTGAATAGAATCCAGTTTCCTTATTATAATTATCTCAAATCTTTTCCTTTTTAAATAGCTGGAAAAGAATTTGCATATGATAATTATAATTATATATATTTATCTAATATATATAAAACCTTATTAATTAACTATTATATATTTATTTATCTAATAAATATATAATATCCTAATTAATTAATAACCCTCCAACTTTGGTAATTCTGACTGTAATTACCCAATTGATTTATAATACACTATTATAAATCCTAACTCTCCATTTCTGGGTTTCATCTAACTTGTCCGATTTATAGGTCCTCACAGGTGTGACCCTCAAGTGTCTTGTAACATTGGATGTATAATTACTTGGTTTGTCAACTCTGCACATAATTCCTAACAAGTTCAACTTTTCTATAACGGTTTGAGGCCGGAGACACGTTACGCGATAGACACATCCGCCGGTGGTACAATAATGACCAAGACTCCCGGTGCGATCAAGGATTTGATTGAGAACTTGGCTATAAACCATTACCAATGGCCGAATGAGAGAGCAATGCATGGGAGGACGCATTCTACACCCGAGTCCGATGCTATGGCTACACTCGTAGCTAAGATCGAAAGCTTAAATGCGTCATTTGAGGAAAATATAGCGCAAATCACAAAAATTCCTCAACAACCACAAGATGTTCCTAACCTTTGTGTGGTTTGTGGTGGTCAAGGCCACGATTCGACTATGTGTCCATCTACCGCAGGGTTAACTATGGAAGAGTTGAATGCTTTGCAAGTTCAACCAATAGGTCAATATCGGGTCAATGATCTATTTTCTCCCACTTACAACTCCGGTTGGAGAAACCATCCTCATCTCTCTTACAAAAACAACCAACCTCCACCTATTCAACAACAACAACCACCTCCTCAACAACAAGTTCTTCCACCTCAACCCCAATTCCAACCTCAACCACCCTTTCCACAACAACAACCATATTACCCCCCATCTCAACCCCAATACCAACCCCGTGCACCTCCTCCACTTCCTCCTAATACACCCCTTCAACCACCCCCACAAAGATCCTATCTTGAATCGCTTCTGAGACCCAAATTGCACAACAAAATCAAAAGAACGATTATTTCCAAAATTCCTTACAACAAGTCACTACTCGTCTCGAGGCGATGACGACTCATAACAAGATGATGGAAACACAAATCGATCAATTGGCTCAACAAATTGCCAATTCGGTAAGGCCTCAAGGTCAATTACCGGGTCAACCGGAGCCTAATGGGAGGGCTCAAATGAATGCGATCACGTTGCGGGATGGTAAGATTCTAAAGGAAGTTGAGAGGAAGACGAGGAATGTGGTTTCACATGGTGGTAATGGAGGCATAACTAAGGCGAATGAAGGGAAGAATGTTGTTCAAATGGGTGATCCACCGGTTGAGGGTTCGGTCAAAAAGCCTACACAAGTCCCGAATGTTCCGTTTCCGGCTCGTTTGGCTAAGGCTAAATTGAAAGCTAAGCTTGGGAAGTTTTTGGAAATGATGAAGCAATTGCACATCAATATCCCGTTTATGGATGCGATTACCGAAATCCCGACTTATGCGAAGTTCCTCAAGGACCTTATCTCAACCAAACATCGAAGCCGAATTATTTTGTCCGAGGAGTGTAGTGCGCTTATAACTACCGTGTGTTCCGAGAAGTTAGGCGATCCCGAGAGTTTTTTGATTCCATGCTCCATAAATGGGTTATCAATTCACCGGGCGTTGTGTGATTTGGGAGCTAGCGTGAGTTTAATGCCTCTTGCAATTGCCAATAAAGTTCATATGGGAGAATTGAAAGCAACAAACATTTCACTCCAACTTGCGGACCGATCAATCAAGTACCCGGTGGGCGTTTTGGAAGATTTACCACTCCAAGTCGGGAGCTTTATCATACCTTGTGATTTTGTGGTTTTGGAGATGATAGAGGATGTCAACACCCCAATCATACTTGGTCGCCCTTTTCTAGCTACCGCCGGCGCGATCATTGATGTTAAGCACGGGAAATTGTCTCTTAATGTGGGGAAAGAAAAGGTCGAATTTGAGTTGCGCAAGTCAATGGGGTTGCCACCATCTATGGATGACATCCAAATTGCCGATGCATTGGAAACCGTTTTCTCCGAGGAAATCTTGGTTGACGAAAAAGATGCACGAGTTATTGAGGAGATCTTTGATGCTAGCGAGCCATTCACGAAGAAGGTTGCGGTCGAGCCGATCCCGACTATGAAAGAGGATAACATCGCGGCTCCATCGAAGGTAGATCTCAAACCCCTTCTCTCTAATTTAAAATATGCCTTTTTAGGAGATGATAGCACTTATCCGGTCATTGTTAGTTCATCTTTATCATCTTCTCAACTTGATAAGTTGTTGTGTGTCCTTAGAAAGTACCGTAGCATTTTAGCATACTCGATAGATGACATCAAGGGAATAAGCCCTTCTTTTTACACCCATAGAATCTTACTTAATGATAAGCATGCATCTTCAATAGAACACCAACGTCGGCTTAACCCTAATATGAAGGAAGTTGTCCAAAAAGAGGTTATGAAACTACTTAAATCGGGCATTATCTATCTTATCTTCGATAGTCCGTGGGTAAGCCCGGTTCAAGTAGTTCCGAAGAAAAGTGGCATGACGGTTATTAAAAACGATAAAGGCGAGTTAATCTCAACTAGACCGGTCACCGGGTGGCGGATGTGTATCGATTATCGAAAATTAAACCTCGCCACTTGGAAAGACCATTTCCCTTTACCATTCATTGATCAAATGCTAGAACGACTTGCAAAACATACTTACTTTTGTTATTTAGACGGTTATTCGGGCTTTCTACAAATTCCGGTCCATCCGAACGATCAAGAAAAAACCACGTTTACATGTCCATACGGCACATTCGCTTACCGGCAAATGCCGTTTGGACTATGTAACGCACCGGCCACCTTTTAAAGGTGTATGATGGCCATTTTTTCAAACTTTATCGAAAAATCAATGGAGGTGTTCATGGATGATTTTTCGGTACACGGATCGGACTTTGATGAATGTCTCGCTAACCTATCTTTGATTTTGCATCGATGCCAAGAAGTGCATCTCGTCCTTAATTGGGAGAAATGTCACTTCATGGTCACCGAAGGAGTCGTTTTAGGGCATATCGTATCAAGACGTGGTATTGAGGTCGATCGTGCTAAAATAGTGGTCATTGAGGGTCTACCACCCCCGACGAATGTCAAAGGGGTGTGTAGCTTCCTCGGGCAAGCCGGTTTCTACCGGCGTTTTATTAAGGATTTTTCAAAGATTTCCCGACCTTTGACCGAGTTGCTAGCCAAAGATACTCCCTTTGCTTTTAAGGATTCATGTCTTGAAGCTTTTGAGCGACTTAAAAAAGAGTTAGCCTCGGCCCCGATCATTCAACCTCCGGATTGGACACTTCCTTTCGAGTTAATTGTGATGTGAGCGACTATGCTATAGGGGCCGTGTTAGGACAAAGAAAAGACGGTAAGGTGCATGCTATCCGTTACGCGAGTAAGACTTTAGACCCGGCCCAACTTAACTACTCGACTACGGAAAAAGTGCTCCTAGCGGTTGTTTATGCTATTGAAAAGTTTCGAACATATCTCGTAGGGTCAAAGGTTATTGTTTACTCCGACCACGCCGCACTTAGATATTTGATGAGTAAGAAGGACGCTAAGCCTAGGTTAATTCGATAGATCTTGCTCTTACAAGAATTTGATCTCGAGATCAAAGATAAACCCGGCTCCGAGAACTCCGTGGCCGATCATCTCTCGCGATTAGAACTAGGCTCATCCCCTTCTACTCCTCCTATTAACGACTCACTTCCCGGAGACCAACTCCTATCCGTCTCTTCTAGTGTTACACCTTGGTATGTCGATTTTGTTAATTATCTTGTGTGTGGTATCATTCCTCATGATCTTAGTTCACACCAACGTAAGAAATTTTTGCATGATGTTAAGTTCTATTTTTGGGATGACCCTCACTTATATCGTTCGTGTGCCGATTCCATTATTCGACGTTGTATACCGATTGAAGAAACCGATTCTATCTTAGCCCATTGTCACACCTTACCTTGCGGTGGACATGCGGGTTCGGGAAAGACCGTGGCTAAGGTACTTCAATCGGGTTTCTATTGGCCGACTCTTTATCGTGACGCCGACATCTTTGTTCGGAAATGCGACCGGTGTCAACGCACCGGTAACATCTCGCGTCGTCACGAGATGCCCCTCAATTATATCCTCGAAGTCGAATTGTTTGATATGTGGGGCATCGACTTCATGGGTCCATTTCCGTCGAGTTACTCGAATCGTTATATCCTTGTCGCCGTTGACTACGTATCCAAGTAGTGGGTCGAGGCAATTGCCTCGCCTACAAACGATTCTCGGGTTGTCTCCAAATTCCTTAAGCGTAATATCTTTCCGCGTTTCAGTGTACCTAGGATCATCATTAGTGACGGTGGAAGTCACTTCATCGAGTCAAAGTTCGAGTCTTTATTGAAAAAGTGCGGTGTTCAACACCGGGTCGGTCTTCCTTATCATCCTCAAACGAGCGGTCAAGTCGAAATATCAATTGGTAAGTTGAAAACAATTCTTGAGAAAACCGTAGCCTCATCTAGGAAAGATTGGTCAATCAAGCTTGATGATGCGCTTTGGGCGTATAGAACCGCGTTTAAAACCCTAATTGGAACTTCTCCTTACCGGCTCGTATACGGCAAAGCATGTCACCTTCCGGTCGAACTCGAACACCATGCTTTTTGGGCGGTCAAGGCCTTGAATTTTGATTATAAAGATGCGGCGGAGCGTCGACTTTTGCAATTGAACGAGTTAGATGAGTTAAGATTAGATGCCTATGAGAGTTCGCATATTTTCAAAGAAAAAACCAAAAAGTGGCATGATAACCGTATCGTCCGTCGAGAATTCCGAGAGGGAGACCTTGTTCTCCTTTACAATTCGCGTGCCAAACTCTTTCCCGGAAAACTCCGCACTAGATGGTCGGGTCCGTTCACCGTTGTTCGCGTCTTTCCGTACGGAGCTATCGAAGTGTCGTGTGAGTCTCGAGTTTTCAAAGGTAATGGCTAAAGACTCAAGCTTTATCGTGCCAGCACTCCGATCCCGGGTCCCGTTTCTATTCCAATTCCCGCACCTCCGCAAAGTGGTGGGTCATATAGTTAATCCTTTGACTTTCCATCACCGAGCACCTCTCTTCTTTCTTTCTTATAATTCTCGGTCAAGCTTGAGACGAAAAACGAGCCATTTCCCTCTTTCAGACAATTCTTTAATCTATTTTTATTTTAGTTTTTCAAAATTTTTGTTATTTTCTACTTTTCTTTGATTAAAAATAAAAATCAGGTGCTAGCGATCGCTAGCCACGCAAACCATCAGCTTCTGTTCCCTCTCCTGATCACCCTCTCGAACGCTAACACCCCCTAGCGATCGCTAGGGTTGAAAGCTAGCGATCGCTAGCTTCGTTTTTTTTCCTTTTCTCCTTTTCTTCTTCATTCAAACCCTAACCTCTCTTTTCACCTACCTCTTTTCTCTCTCTCGCTACTGCTCCGACCAGCCACCTCCGACCACCATTTTTGCCGACGAACTCACCGGATTTCACCCCCATTCACTACCAAACTTACTCTAATCATCTTCTCCACCCTCTACAACCCCAATTTCACCATTTTCTTCCACATTCAACCCTTTTTCCCCAATTTTTCACACCACCTCAAACCTTCAATTTTCATCATCATCCACTCAATTTTGGGTTGTTATTGGGTCTTGGAGGTCGATCTTGAAGGATTGTCGTCAAATCACTCACTTTCCACCATTTCTCATCCTTCCAAGTTTTCGGTATACTCTTTCCTTAACCGTTAGATTAACTAGTTGTTCTTGTTTTTTTTTAGTGGTTAATTTTAGTGTTTTTGATAGTTTTTAGTGTTTAATTTTGCATGTTTTGCTATAATCTTATGGAATTGTGTGGACTTGCTTGTGGGTGGTGTCACCCCTTGCTTTGTGTTTTTGTTTTTCACTAGTTGTGTTTTTGCTTATCACTTGTTCACCTTAACACACCTAGAATGTCTAAACTCTATAAGACTATGTCACCGGCGGTAAGCACGCACGGACCCAAAAGGGCCAATCTTCCGGTTCCGCCCCTCCACCACCTACCGGTCCGGGCTTTAATTTTAAAGATGATGCCCAGCGCAATCATTATGATCGTTTGATGAAACGAAACATCGAGGCAACTAAATTTGTAGACCCAATTGCCCTCGAAGCCCTCGGTCTCACCGAGGGCATTCGTACTCTTTTGACAAATATAGGATGTCTAGGACTTTTTACTGTGCACGCCTATACGTATCGTCAAACTACACTTGAGTTTCTCTCAAGTTTTAGAGCCAACATGGCGCGTCGCATCATCTTCTTCCGTCACAATAGCCAATATTACACTTTGTCTTTTGCGGACATATCACGCATCTTTGGATGTGTGACTCAATCGGGCGCTCTTAAACCGACCGATGATCCGGATGTTGATTTTAATCAATCAGATTTTTGGGGTATTATTTGCGGTCGTCTTGTTCGCTACTCCGCACAAGGTGCAAAGGCTACACACGTCCTTCACCCACTTCTTCGCATCGTCCATCGTATCTTGTCCTCCACTATTCTTGGCCGCCATGATGCCGGTACGGTCTTAAGTAGTGAGCTCACCTTCCTCTACGCCATGACCCA
This sequence comes from Centaurea solstitialis, assembly GCA_030169165.1. Lineage (NCBI taxonomy): Eukaryota > Viridiplantae > Streptophyta > Magnoliopsida > Asterales > Asteraceae > Centaurea > Centaurea solstitialis. Next base: position 19,561,169 of record CM058045.1, on the reverse strand, counting down.
TCCGGGTACTCTTCACTTGGATGTGGGTGCGTTTATTTCACATAATTTCGAACGGCAACAAGCCGGGGGCATCATCATATGCGGTGGTCTAATCACATATCTCATAGACCATTGCCAACACAATCTTGAAGTTGATGACACCCTCGAAAAGGCTCACGGGTTAGATAGTCTTTCCATTGCCGCTTTCCAAAACATGCACATGGTACGTATTGAGGGTAATCGCTTTTCGTGACGATATGGGGCTACTTTTGAGCATCATTCTTATTTGCCGAACCCCGATCGCACAAACATCGAGCACACTAATTGGTCATACCCTACCGATGATGGCGGTTTACCTCCTCCTCCCGCACAAAACCAAGCACCACCTCAACACCAAGCTCCAAATTATCCCGAAGATTTTGATTTTGTGGCCCGTTTCAATGATTTAAGCACTCGGGTAGACCGAAACACCCAAGCCATCACCGAGAACACCCATGCAATCAACGATACCAATGCCCTCATCCGAGGCATGCAACAATCTTTGCATGGCTTTTACAACTTTCATGGTTTTCATGGGTATCAAGGTTATCAAGATGGGGCCGGTGGTTCCGGTGGTTCTTAGCTCTCACACTTTTGTCTTTTCTTTTCTTTTTGCATTTACATTTGCATTTTAGGCTCATGCATTGCATTCACCCCACTTTCGAGCATCGAGGACTATGCTCCGTTTTGCTTGTGGGTGGTGTCTTTAGTTTTAGGTTCCTTTTTCCTTTCTTGTGTGTTATTTGTTTATTGTGTGTTCTTTTTGTTTTGTTTTCCATGAAAATTTTTATTTTTCTTTGTTATTTTTGACATATCTCCAATTGCTAAATAAATAGTGCTAATATTTTTAGATGTAAATGAATGATTGGGTTTTCTTGTAGGATTTTACAATTTGTCACTATTATGAGAATCACTTTGAGATAGAATTTCCCTTTTGTGTCTTAGTTTGTCGCTTTAGCTTCCCGAATGACTTGATATTAGGTGTAGAACTTAGGATTAGCTTATTCTGTAACCCTCCTACATCTATTAGTGACACTCGGGTAGAATTAGCCATGTGAGTTTCGAGCCTAAGATTGACACTCTTGTAATCAATTTAATCTTCATTTCTTGTGTGTACCTCCTATTAGTGTGTAACTTTAGGTGTTTGAATTGATTCTCACTTTGGATTCTAATAAATCGCATAGAGGCCTTCTTTGTTATATCCCTTAAAAAAATTCCCTTTTGTTTACCCCTTTTGAGCCAAAGTTTCAACCTTTTCGTTTCTAACCCACTTTTGAAACCGAAAAAATGCACACTTAGTTAAATTTCAAATGGAACTTGGACTAGACATTTGTTATATAGTTAGTTAGTTAGTTGAGCCCTAAAACAAGCATAGCTTGTGGGTTGCATGAAAAAAAAATAATAATAATACAAAAGTGAAGAAAAAGAAAGAGAAAAGTATATGAAAGAAAAAAAAACAAGAGAAAAAGAAAAAAAGAACAAAATAGAAAAAAAAAGTCAAGAAAGAGAAAAAATAAAGTTAGTTAGTTTAGAAATAAGTTTGGTCCTTGGGACATTTGGAATAACTAAGTGTGTAAACCCGAAAAAGAAGAAAAAAAATGAATAATAACCCTTAGTCACCTTATAAAGCCTTCGTAATTTCCCAAATTACCTTAACCTTAGCCTAACCCCAAAAGTCCTTAAAATATGCGGTTTGTTTAGTTATCTGGAGTCGAGAATCCTTTCAAACGCGTTAAAAGTGCATGTTAATTAGGATGGTTTTGAGCGTATACACTAACCTTGATACACATGAGTGATTTGAGTGTCAACGCGAGGGTCTATCCGAGTTAGATCACCGTCCCTTCCCTTAGCGGTTGCGGATTGGCGACTCTTAGATGAAACATCTTTTATTGGGTTAAATCGGGTTGCGAGAGCTTGAGCACTTTGGTGCATTAGGGTGTTCTTTCAATTAGTGATTTGAATATTAGTGATTTATTGTAACTTAATACGGAAACCCCGATTGATTGGTTATGTTTATTGAGAATTGGTACTACTTTGTTTAAATTTTGGAGATCGTCGGTTTTTCTTGCTTGTGTGTGCTTCCTTTTCGTTTGCTCTCGGTCGATTCTTTCTTGGGGACAAGAAATGCTCGCTTGTGGGTATTTTGTTTAGCTTAATTTTAACCCTTTTTACCATGCATTTTTTAGGAATTTTCTTTTCTTAGTTTTATACATTCATGCATTTTTGTTTGTATTTTTCATGTTTTTTGTCGAAAGTGTGTTTGCTTGATCATCGATGCTTTAATCGGGTGTTTTGAGTGCGTTTTGTAGGGATTTGGCGGCTTTGATGGTGAGATGCGAGGCGGGAATGGAGGAGAGCGGGATGGATCGATGGCGGACGAGTATGATGGTGATGATGGTGAGGAGGAGCTTGGGAAAGGCAAGTGAAAGACGAAGGATCGGAAGTGATGGACTGGAAGTGGAACAAGAAGAAGAGAAAAATTGTAGTTTTGGTTTTTGGCTAGCTAGCGATCGCTAGCCATGCTTGCTAGCGATCTCTAGCGGCGCTGTTACACCCGCGAATTTTCTGTTGCCCAAGGGCATTTCAGTCTTTTGTACCCCTATAAATACTTGTTTTGCACGTGGATTTTGGGGGCTGACCTCATTTTAACAATTTTCAAGTAGTTAAGTGGTAGTTAGATAGATCTAGATCTAGGTTTTGGAGCTATAATGGAGTTTGAGAGCTTTGCTTGATTTGGGGATTGAAATTGCCATGGATTTCCAATTTCTATGAAGATTCATCCTCAATTGATAGTAATTGTATCTCCTCCTCTTCTATCTTGTTGAATTCATACTATTTTTGATTAATAGATTGTAGATTTGATAGGTTACTTGTGTTGATTAGTTGATTTGTTTCATATTGCTTTCTTATGGATTGATTGTTCATTTTTCTGCACTTCTTGTGATTTTGATTGCATTGATTCTATTAGATGATGTTGCATGTGTTTGATTTTGATTCATTCAAGTCTGTTTAAATTGCTTGCATGTGGAATTGTGAATTTGTATGTTTTAGGATTAGTAAGCTTCAATTTGTTCATAGATTGTATAGATCTAGATTTTTCAATTGTTCTTATCATCTTAGATTGTTGATTTCATCCATTGTAGGTTTAGGTCATCATTCATGTTTGATAGTTGTGTTGTGGTTTCATTTTAGGCATAGAATTAGGTTTAAGTGATTTGTTTTAGTTTGAATTAGATTAATGCAATTCTTGAAGTAGAGATTGGAATCATATTATGTAGAATCAAGTTTGGTTAATTGATCCAATTTTCGACTAAATTGTATGTTTGTGGATTTGACCTAAGTTAGTTAACGGAAGTTAACACGGCTAAGTCGGTTCACTCATGTCCAATTTGTCTTCCAAACAATTGCTAGTCGAGCGGAAGTTCGGTAGCGATTTAGTTCAAATTGACCAAATATTGATATCGTGCTATGAAAATAAGCATCGTATGTCAATAAGATCTTATTCCGAGCATAATTCTTGATAGAATCGGTACGTAAGTAACCGAATCTCATCAAGAATTAGTCCTTCATTTCGGAAGGAATGTGGATGTTCCTTTGTTCGGAAATCTCTTGATTCGATATAATAAGGTGTCCGAATTTCGATTTTAAGAAGTGTAGCTTTCTAATTCATCGTTTTGTTATAGTTAGACTTTTATTTAGTTTGTTACTTTTAGAATGTTCCAAAGATTTCGTTTCCTTTTCCCTCGTTAATCATAGATAGTCGTTAGTTGTCACTTAGTTTAGATTGTTCCTTGTGTTGTTGTTCTTTCCATAGATAGAATCCGTTTCGTTGAGTAGCATAAAAATCCATTTTTGAAAACCGATTTACGCATGATTTGTAAATTGATGATGTAACACCTTGCTTTATCCATTATCTCCCCGTGTTCGACCCGTATGCTACGTTACGATATCGTACGCTTGCGGTTTAATTAAAGCTTGATTTTCGATTAAAAATCCGTATATTTCGAGCGAAACATCCATTCTCCACTAAAACATAAAACTCTTCCAACCATACATTATAATACAAGACTCTTAAAGCTACTACATACATTCTTAAGGGTCATGAACAATAGCCTTCTAAACATAGATGCCTCCTTCAAGTTACAAGAAAAGATTTAGGGATCGTCTATTAACACTTACCCATAAGTGATTACCGGGTGAGTGTTACCTTACGGGATGAACATGACAAGGACTTAAATCTAACCCGTAAGAGCTATGGCATAAACCAATAGTCTTACCCGATAAGTAAGATTGACAAATCTTACCCGCTAAGGCGCTAAGCGCTTACTGGGTAAATTATTGCATACGATACCGTCTTGAGAAACTAAAATATTGTCCGATATGATAGATGATGATAGTGTTCGATTTTATCCGGAAGCACTTACCCGGTAAGTGTTTAAGTAAACGGCTCGTTAGTGTTTTAGTTGGATTGAAGCAAACATAACCTCTATTTTAATGTTTTAGTGACGGATCGAAGATATCCTTCACCGGTCAAGTGTTTTAGTGACGGATTGAAGCAAACATAAACTCACTGATATTTTAGTGGAGAGGTATAGTCACCACTATTCATTTGAGTAAAATACTAGAGCATCTTTTACGGATTCTATAAATAGAGAAAACCTTTTTAGTTTAGAGAATTTTTTAAAACTTGATTTGTGGAAAGGTAAACTAGTTAATGTTCATTCCATTGAAATTCTTGCTATTTGTCAAGGAATAATGAATTCTTTTATCCATATAATTTAAGGGAATTTAAACATTTTATCCATCAAAAACCTTGAACCAAACAAAGAAATAAAATCTGGTCAAAGAAATTCAACATTCCAATTTTACCAGGTTTCATCAAAATTATTTATTTTATTACTCATTCCAAACAGGCAAACAAGGGAATGGAAGCTTGATGGGATGATTATTTATTTTGTTACTCATTTCTTGTATATTTGTTTCAATAATATGTCACCTTTCAAGTTTTTCCCCAAATATGATTAATTCATTTTTATGTTTATTTAAATTGTAGACTAACTATAGTAATAAATTATAAAAAAATGTAAAACAATATTAACAAAAATATCTATTCATCAACGAACTATTTTCATATTAAAGTAATACATCATCATTTATTACAAAAAAATAATGAACTAGGGGTGTAAACGAGCCGATACAGCTCGCAAGCTACTCGAGACCGACTCGGGAAAAACTCGAAATCGACCCGAAGCTAGTCGAGTCGAGCTCGAGCTCGAGCTACTCGAGTACCTTAACGAGCCGAGCTCGAGTATTGAATTACTCGGATTGATGAGCTCGCGAGCCTAATCGAGCTCAAGTTTGTAAGTATACAAATTTTACCCCTCATCCTTATGAATATTACATTTTAAAGTATCATATAAATTAAACCAATTAACCCCAAAAACTAAAAAACCCTAATTGTGTGAACATCATTCATATTCATCAGTCTCTCTCTCTCTATCATTTTCAGATCTGCAACCACCACCACCACCACCACCGATCTTAGATGGCCAGATTTCATCTCCGTCGACCACCAAGGCAACTTTCGGCCGTCGATCTCATTTGTCGGCGACCACGAAGGCAACCTCCGGCTGTCGATTTCATCCGCCGTCGATCACCAAGAAGAGACTGAGCTCTATGGAGTTTTTTCTTATTTTCTTTGTATTTTTTGGTAATTTTTTTGATTAAAAGAAAAAAGAGAACATGAGTTCTGTTTGGTTGCAGAAAAAAACCAAAGAAAAGAAGATAAAGTGTGGTGCTTTTTCTGGTATATGGCTTTCTTGAAAAATACATCTATAAAGCCATTATGTGTGTGGAACTTTTTTTCAACCTTGATGAAGAACACAATCCATATATGATTTTTATATTTTTCATTAGATCTTAGCTAGTTTTGCACAAAAAGATAAAAAAATATTGCTTTTGTGGGTACTGGGTTGTGTGGGATTTGATGAAGAACATAATCCATACATGGATTTTGAATTTTTCTTTAGATCTTAGCTAAATTTTTCTTTAGATCCAACACTTAATCGAGTCGAGCCGAGTCGAGCTCGAAATTGTCGAGTACTTGATCGAGCCGAGCTCGAGCTTGAAATTCTAAGCTCGGTCGAGCTCGAGTCGAGTTTTGAGCTCGAGTATCAGTGTCGAGTTCGAGCTCGAGCTTGGTGATACTCGGCTCGACTCGGCTCGATTACACCCCTTTAATGAACCATGTATTCCATTGTTGTGGTGGATTGGTTATCGTTCGAGGATTTATAGCGTCCGAACCTCATATGCATGCTTGAAGCCATGTTTAACTCCCAAAATTGCAGGGGACTACGGGTTTTGGCCCAAACCATATAGTGTATTTTTAATAAAATAATAAGAGTAAAATACAATTTTGGTCCTTGTGGTTTATCAAAAGTTTAACTTTTGGTCTCTACAGTTTAAAAAATACAGATTAGCCATTCGAATATGCGATTTCGTCCAATTTTGGTCCTTGCCTCTAACAGCCGTTAAAAGTGTCCGTTAAGTCAAGAGTATTTTTGTCTTTTTCCATTTTCTAGCATTTTATTATTTTTTATTGACTTTTTCTTCTCTCTCCTTGCATCTTCATCTTCTTCACTTACTTTCTTCATCTTCTCTCTTTGAATCTTCATCTTCAAACCAAAAACCCAAATTCAAGGCTCAAAAATCTACCAAAAACTCAAAATCAAACTCAAAAAATCCTAATATAAATCCTAATGAAAATCCCTAAAATATAAAGAACCCTACTCATCATCACTTCAAACACACTAGTTAGGAATCATCACCCCTTCACAAAACTGGAGCAAACGAAAAAATTAATAAACTAGGATGGAATGGGGGAAGAAATCGATCATCAAAAACTTACCTATCCAACGATTAACAGTAAAATCGACCCATATTCAAGAAAATCGTGATTTTTGAAAAACCTAAAGTTGAAGACCTAAGTGCAATTAGATGACAAAATCAAAGCTAAAACATGGATTTAGAAAGGAAATCGAAGCTAAAGCATGTTCGTCGGGATCTGGACGTTGTGACGGTGGTGATCAGATACGAATATTGTGGTGGTGGTGGTGGTGGTCGGGATCTGGATTTGGATGAAGAATGACATGGTGGCTAGTGGTGGTAGGGCAGCAGTGGAGGTGCGTTTTGGAGGTCTGCGGCGGTGGAGGTGGCTGGTGGTGATAGGGCTACGGTGGAGGTGGCTGGTGGTGGTAGGCGGCGGGTGGAGGTGGCTGGTGGTGGAGGTGGGTGGACAGGTGGTGATGAAGGTGGGTGGTGGAAGTGGGGTGGTGATTGTTGGTTTCTTCAATATGATTTAGCTTTTTTAGTATGAGGGTTTTTATTGACAATGAACTCCATTTAGGTTAATTTCATATTTGGTCCCTGAGTTTATTTTTTTAAAGCAAAAATAAGACAAAAATTGAAAAAGACGAAACTACCCTTAGACTAATGGCTTCATTTAACATCTGTTAGTCAGAGGGACCAAAATTGAACGAAATCGCATATTCGGGTGGCTACTATATATTTTTTAAACTGTAGGGACCAAAAGTCTTACTTTTGGTAAACCACAGGGACCAAAATTGTATTTTACTCAAATAATAATGTTACACATGGTGTTTTAGTAGGTGAAAATAAATTCCGGTGTGAATGGGCGACTATTTTTGTGTGTTGTGGTCAGGGAGGAGGAAGGAAGTAGCCATCGAACAATCTTCCATGAAATAATCATTCTGTGTCTGATTGAATACAATATCATCATCACTGCAAGAAAGAAAGAAGATGTCATCATTAATCTGTCCACAATCATCCTTGTATACCATTCACACCAGATTTCATCATCCATCACACTCTCACTCTCACGCTAAGGTATTTATTTATCTTCAATATCATTCACTTATACATTCAATTCTTCAAACCTCCTCAAATTACAGATCACGATCGGAGTATTCACATTTCTCACCATATTATTATTGCTTCAACGTTTTTGCTCACTAAACCCTAACCTAATCAATATCAACAGCTTGTTATGTTACAAAATGAAATGCCTAAACTTGTAGATTGACATGTTAATGGAACCCTAGCTGAAAATTTGATATCATATGATATGACTATAACAATGCACATAATTCAATAATAATTGGTTAGGCAAATAACAACATAATTGATTTCTTACTTGGTTCGGAATCAATATGAATTCGCTTAAGCATAATTGCAGGTTTCTGAAGCACTTCTTTGTAGTTTTAATCTGCCTATTTTCGTCTTTATCTCGAACTTGGTCGTAACCTTCCTGATGCTTTTAGAAGATCTTGTTTTATTTTCCTTTGCAATGTATATAAGGCCATCCGCAGCCCAAGTGGTATGGCAGCGGTATGGACTCCATACCAACGGTAACACCACCGAGGTATGGAGGTATGGGAGCGGTATGGAGGTCCAACGGTGCCTCAATGCCGTTGCTTATTTCCTCTTTTCTCTCTATCTCTCTCCTCTTTCTCTCTCTTCTTTTTTCTTTTTCTTTTATTTATTTAATTAATTAATTTGAGTGGTATGGGTAAGGATGGAATGGTATGGTAGTGGTAAGGTGGTGGTAAAGCTGATGTGGCGCTGAGGTGGCAGCTGGTATGAGTGGTATGAGTGGTACGGCTGTGGATACAAGTCTGCTTGTTGTGTCCACTAATTATGGATAAATTTTGGTAATCTAGTGTTTTTTTTTGGAGAAATTAATCGGCAAATTTATAAAAGCAAAGAACAACCAAAGTCAAAAGGGGAGCAACTCAACCGAGAGAACCCCAATACAGACACCAAAGAACTAACAACCAAAAGAAAGACAAACCAAGTACCATCAACCAGAAACAAAACCAGAAAAAAGACCACAGACTCATAACACACACACACGAAACCACCAACTATGACAATCCATCAAGGATGCACCGAAGCTTTAACACGCATCTGCCTGATGCTAGTTTTGCATTTCTTATTCTTCTTGTAAAATTTGGTATCATAAATTCTTAATTTTCTCTCTTATCTTTTCAGTGGACTTGTGGTTTTGAATAATTGTTGCATATTTCTCTGCTTCTGTTTGAATATTTGTTTGACCGTGCATATTGATTTGATGATTGTCGTATTTTACAGATGTCCAATATGCATGCATATTGGTAGAATATGGTTAAAAGAATCTATTAGAAGGTTGAAATTGGCTATATGGCACACTGACACCTTCTACTAATACAAGTATGTTGGTTTGCTGTTCAATTCTTGTACAAATTGGAAGTAGTTCAACATTATCATTCCCTCATTTAGGCTTGTTTCCCCTGGATTTTGGATGATTCATACCTAATGTATTAGGATATTCAAAAAGTTAAAATCGGTTTAGATGTTTGTTTTGCTTCAGGATTTCAAGTAGTGACCTCTAGGAGGAAATGTATGAAATTGTATGATTTTTTGTGGCATCAAGATTTATCTACACCAAGTATAAGTGTTATACATTGATTCCAGCCTGGTTGGATACCAGAGTGTCACGCTCTTCTAGAAAAGGAAAGGGAAAGTGTTTAAGTGTTATACATTGATTACAACCCGTTTTGATCCTCCTAGAAAAGTGCATACTTAGCTTGCTCATTTGCTCCATTACCGTATTCTAGTCCATCCACACTTGCCCATGTTGCCATCTCTCCTTTGTAGTCTCATAAGCCCTCCCTCCCAAGACGAAGTGCCCCCTTTTAAAATTAAGTGCTACTTTCCAATTATGCCTTTAATCATGAGATGGAGAAATTCAATAGTCCTATTATTAAGGCTAAAATTGTCATTTATTAGTTAAATGTTGTAATAATTACACATCTAAAACTACGTGTCTTTTTCATTGTGGACATTTGGTTGGGACGAAGGGAGTAATACAATACGGGGAACACATGTGTTCTAGATTCTGATCTTGTCACTAGCTAGAATACTTTGACGGGTGTCAGTTAGGAAGTTCTAGAATGCACAAATAGTAGATGAGTTTTATTTTTACATAATAGAGTTGTTGGAAGTTTTAGAAGGATTTTAAAGTGGATATAGCAAAAGTTCATGATATAAGGATTACAGTATTACGGGGTCTGAGGTTCTTCCATGTGGAAAATAGAAAATGATATCTGAGCTTCTGTTGATGACAGCAGTTATATTATCCTGCATTTTTTCATTGCTGTTGGAGATGGATGTCATATTTCCTTCTTATAATCGCCACGCTACAATGCTATTTTTGGGCCTTAAAGGAGAATCTGTTTTGACTGATAACAGATTAACTTGAAGTTCTCTATCTAGGGATTTAATAGTAAGCTTGAAAATCAAATTGATTATCTATTTGTATAATTGAATATACCCAACCTATGTATTTGGACATACAATCAGTTTCTCTGTGTTTGACACCATATTTATCACCATCAAAAGGGACAAATGATTTGCTGAATCATGTTTTTCTCGCTGAAAAATTTGCTATGGAGAAAATGTTCTAGCGTCTCCTTGAAAGAAAAACATCCTCTACAAGGGTAAATCTTCTATGTTACTATATTTATCATCCTATCTTATTATTATGTTTTTGAAAGACAGCATGTATCATCATTTCTTGCCTGTAGAAACAGCTAATTTAATTTTCTAACATTTATATACTATCATCTCTAGCCCATGAAAATGATAATTAACTGGTCATGCACCACATTCTATGTTTCAGGTGCTAATGGTGGCGAACAATAATGGACATGCCATAAAAGCATTTAGTTTAGAGAGTAAGTTGGCTCTAAATCATACAGCTGCTGCATCAAAGTCACATAATGACGTTCTAGTGAACCCCAATTCAAGTACGGTAGAATATGTCAATGGAGAGGAGATTGGTGAACCGGTGCAACATGTTGTCACAGAACCAAAACGAGCAGCAAAGATTCATGACTTTTGTTTTGGAATTCCATACGGTGAGTGCCTCTTTCTGTTGGTACATTTGATGACTTTTTGATACCTTTTTGATACCTTTTTCTTCATCACATGAAGTCTGTTAAACTATACAACTTCACTTTATGCCGATGTTTGGGAGCCTTCTTACTTGAAATCTAGTAGGTGTCTTCTAATATACTTTTGGGGACAGTATATGTTTACTCAACTGTAACTGTCTGTCAATAATGATGAACTCTGATAAGTGAACTTCGGGTACTAATTGATTATCGTAGTAAGGAACTAGATAATGTTGCTATACAACTAGATGTAATGTGATACCATGAATTCTGTATTGGGTGGTTTATTCATGTCGGGGCTCAACAAGGGAACCTGATTTTGGTGCACCGGACTCCTTTCAATTGATATCTTGAAAACTTTGAAAGGTGAATTTGCTGGTTTTATGCGTGCCATTGCATAGTTTTTACCTACTTCCCTTACCTGTGAATTAGTTAGCTGTTTTCAGCAAGATCCAATAGTGTACTTGGCCTGTCTCAAAATGATTAATGACTTTCGATTAACTAAAAAACGTGACAAGAAAACAGAGTATGGTTTACGAGCACCCAATATATATCCTTAAAGATGATATAAGTGAGTTAGAATTTGACATAGTTTAGCTTTACAGCTGAAGATCTAAGCAGTATTCACCATGAGAGCTCTGTTATACCCCGGGTAGTGTTAGTAAAAAGTATAATAGGTTGGGTACAAGTGATTGATGCACTGGTACAAGTAGGTAATGCAAGGTTTGTAATAAGTGGGGTAGTATAAATATGGACTTAGGTTGTTAAGGTTCATCAATCAGTTTAGTGTTATGGGTGGAGCTCCTTAGGGAGATCTATCCTCTTGAAAGCTAAAACACCATTTGTAATCATTCATTAGGTATCAAATCCAATTATACTTTATTCAAATTGGTGTGGTGTTCCTCAAGCACCCACACTTCTAAAGAAAAAGTTCTATATATATAATTATCTTGGTAGATGTCTTTGACAAATGTAGTTACAAGGACCTTGAGGATCTGTCTCCAGCTCAATGCATAGAGCTCTAACTTGGAACTTTTGATTACCTTAAGATTCGCTTTGAGTAAGACTGAATTTCTCTAAGATACATGGACTCATAGGTTCACAGTTTTATACTCCCTCCGTCCCAAAATAAGTGTCAACATTTCTATTTTACTGTCTCAGAATAAGTATTCATTTTCAAAAGTAAAGTGCCTACTTTCAATTCTACCTTTAACTATGAGATGGAGAAATTCATTACTCACATAATTATTAAGGGAAAATTTGCCATTTAGGTTATTAAAACTGTAAGTGTGTAGTAATTACACTTTTAAAACTATGTTTCTTTCTCATTTTGGACATTATTTTCAGAACTCAGGTTGCTTGATAGATTACAATTGCAGAGTCTGGGAAGATGTCAGGATCGAAATTCGTAACAAGAAATAATAAGAACCAAGATCTATCAAGGAAGTCGCGGAATAACACCTTAATATTTGACAACAAGAAAACAATAATGAATTGAAATTGAATCTGTTTTTGGAATTGCTTTTCTATTGAATGATTACAAACAAAGCCCCAATTTGCTTGAACAAATTCAAACAAACGTACAATACTTCTCTATTGTAGAGATTAAGAATAATCTTGAGGCTAAAACTTTTCTATCACTCTTATTTTTTTTTCATATCTAATAGACTAGACAACTAATCTATTTATACAAGACTTGATTACAAAGATAATTACAAAAAATAAATTGATCTTCTAAATCTTCATTATCTTCATAATCTTGGTAATTATCTTCATTCCATAATTATCTTCAAGTCTTTGTCTTTATCTCCAAGCAAAATCTTTTTCTTATCTTTTTCTCCAAGTAATCTTCTTTCCTTATCCCGGACGAGCAGTAGTACCTAGAAGTAGTAATGAGCAGTAGTAACGAGCAGTAGTAACTAGCAGTAGTAACCATTACTACTTCTTCAGTACTCAGCAGTAGTATTCCATCAGCAACATTAATTCTCTTCTAGCAGTAGTAACTTCAAAAACCCAACAGAAGAGTTGAACAGGCCTAACAAGGTTGTATGTTACTCCCTATGTGGCCTCTAGTGTGCAAACTCTCTACATTTTTTGTCTTGAATGTTACTCCCTATGTGGCTCCTTCCTAGAATAAATGTCCACAATGAAAATAACACTGCTTTAGGAATGTGTAATTATTAGACTTTTTAATCAAGTAAAGGACTATTTTACTCTTACTAATTTTTTTTTATCCATCTTATAATTATGGGTAGAATAGGAAAGTAGACCCATACTTTAGAAAGTGGACACTTATTTTTGGGACAAACTAAAATAGGAAGGTACACTTATTTTGAGACAGAGGGATGATTATTGTTTTTAATGTCTGTGTAAAAGGTTGACTATCTTCTTCAGCAATTGTTTACTGTGTATATATATCACTTGGCGGCAGGTGGCATTGTTTTAAGTGGGGGCCTTGTTGGTTTTATATTGTCAAGAAACCCTGCTACTTTGATCAATGGTGGACTGTATGGAGGTGGTTTGCTGGCCCTTAGCATTTTGAGCTTAAAGATTTGGAGGCAGGGGCAGTCTAGCTTACCATTCATTCTTGGACAAGCAGGTAAATAATGTATCTCTTGTGTGTTCATCAATTCAAAACAGATTGTTGTTTAAAGTATTTCTCATTTGATTCTTGTTTTATGAAAAAAAAAAAACATTTTTCTTCCACTTACAATGAAAAGGTCACAGAATTTTAGAAATGTGTAATCGTTACAATTTTAATCTAGATTAGCGTTCTACCCTTACTAATAGAGGGAGTAATAAATTTCTCCATCCCATAGATAAGGGTAGAATCGGAAAGCATGCACCTATTTTTGAAAGTATATACTTAATTTAGGACAAACTAAAATAGAAATGCGGACACTTATTTTGGTGGGACAAGTTTTTGTTCTATCCCGTCTTGTCTGTACCATTAAGGGTCCTTTGAGATGTTTTAATCTTTATGATATATAACAAGTTCTGTTTTAATCTTTCATGGTTTTACATGTTATATGATGCTTCTCGTGTTACAGGCATCGCGGCTGCCCTCCTCTGGAAGAACGTTCAAACCTATGCGCTGGTAACATTTGATATCATTGTCACACTTACGAACACCCTTTTAGTATATATGTCATTTCCATCTAACTGCAAATGTTTCCCGCTCTGCAGACAAAGAAGATATTGCCAACCGGATTCCACGCGGTCTTAAGGTAACACACACTCTCTTCGTCGCAAAATAAGTGTCTACATTTCTATTTTAGTTTGTCCTAAAATAACAGACCAACTTTCAGAAATGAGTGTCTACTTTTCAATTCTAACCTTATTCATGAGATGGAGAAATTCATTACTCCCGCTATTTTTTAGGTTAAATTTGCCACTTAATAAGTACTATTTTCCATTGTGGACATTTATATTGGGACGGAGGGAGTATGTTGTATGTAATGGTTATGCATTTCTAAAACCGTGTCTTTTGCTACCATTCTTTTGCCAGTGCTGCGATGCTATGCTTCTATACTTATGTGATGCTCTCCGGTGGAAACCCGCCTCCAAAGAAATTGAAGTCTTCGGCTGCATCCTAATCGTAGATCAAGACTATAGTCGGAGGAGGATGAGGTATCATGTTATTTTGTCAACTATTAGTGACAGAATTACATCTAGTAAAACCTTGTTTGCTATTGTGTGGTTAATCATATGGGTATACTGTTACAGTTTATATATCTTTAAAATTTAAATCATTGATCTTTTTAGATCACCAAAAGCCTGCTCTTAGTGTAATGTCAGTCTAGTCAGTGGTGGGGCATATGCTCGATCCATCTCAGTTGACAACGATGAAGTGCGTCGGCAGGGAATTAGGGGTCATTTACCAAAGTCTTACCACGATAAACGCTTACCAGGTGTCACTTAGCTTATCTAACGAGCTGGCAAGGACCAAGAGTTTTTTCTGGTAAGAGGAATAGCAAGTACCGAGAATCTTATCAGGAGAGGGAGAAGACTCTTACCCAGTAAGCGCTTACTAGTAATCCATTCTGATTGCTGCGAATGTTACACCATAAAGTAAATCAAAGTGGTGGTTCTTTGGCGCCAAGCACTTACTGGGTCAATTACTTTATGGGGTGTATATAGCAAAGATCTAGAATTTTAGCTGGTAAGAGTGATGGCAAGGACCGATAGTCTTACCCGGTAAGCCAGAGCGACAAATTTTAGGCGATTAGTGCTTTACTAGGTAAATTATAGCATACAACATCGTTCCGACTAACTAGAATCTTACCTGGTAGACTCTCACTGGTAAGCGCTTACCGGGGTAAGCACTTAGCAGTAAAATTAAATATAATTACTTACTTATACTTACCGGGTAAGATTTTTGATGTTTGTCATATTCATTCGTAAAGTAATGTGAATTGATAAATACTTACCATGCTAAGTGTTTGGTAAGACAGGCTCGGTTGTTTAAATTTGGTAAAACCACATGATAAATGTGTTCAAGCACATGATAAATGTTCATCTTACTTATATGATAAAATATTCTATAAAACTAGCTTTCTCTTTATCCCAAAGTAAATGTATAGAGAAAGTAAAAAAGTTTCAACAGCGTATAAACAAACTATTACACTTCTTAATTGATTAAAGAACATTTTTACCCCAATATTTCTTAATGTTAAAGGGAATAATGGTTTGACATTATGTCATCATGAAGAGAAAGATTGGGTTATGTAAAAATATTTATATTAGTATGCGATATATATTCTTAAATAAGGATTAAGGGGGCGTTTGGTTCATTTCACAGAATAAGAATGAAAATGAAAATAGAAATGTAGAATAATGGGAATAGAAATGAGCATTGCATTGATTTTGTTTGGTTAACCTAATATAATTAATGAAAAATTGTTTCTTATTGAAAAAAATATGTTTCTCCAACTTGAAAATACAAAAAATGTTTCATTTATCATTAAGAGATGAAACAATGTACGGAAAAAACAACCAAGTAGAAATAAAATTTTTATTCCTCCTTAAATTGGTCTAGAATAAAAATTAATGGATCTATAGAAATAATTCTATTATATAATATCAAACCAAACAACAATTTTTATTATTATTTTCATTCTTTGCTACCAATAACCCCAATCAAACGCTCCTTAAAACTTTTTAAAACCATCTATATTTGGTAAATTCAAATGGGGGATATTGATTAAGATTTAAGTAATATTAACTTAAAAAAGGCACATGTATCTAATTTGTTTGAAGGATTAAGGCTATGTTTGGCAAGCGTAGCTTATAAGCTAGCTGGTAGCTGATAAGCTAGCGGATAGCTGATAAGCTAGCGGATAGCTGATAAGCTAGCTGTTGATTGATAAGCTTGCTAGTAGCTGATAAGCTAGCTGTTGAACAAATTATGTTTGGCAAAAACTAGCTTATGAGTATGTAAAATGACCAAAAAAGGTATATTTGAATTTAATAATTAATATTAATAAGGGTATAATTGGAAAAGGCTACAATAAGCTCCTCATAAGCTACTCAAAGTAGCGTTTCAAAAAGCTAGCTTATAAGCTAGCTGATAAGCTAGCTTCCTGGTACATGTTTGGATGGACTAGCTTATAAGCTAGCTTATGCTTGCCAAACACAGCCTAAATGCATGATATAACAACCTATTTTTATATTTTTTTATTAAAGCATTTAACTTTTTATTTCATATTATAACAAATATACTTTTATATTACTTTTTACTAAAACATCATACTTAAAAAAAATCACCTATGATGTAGAAGACATATAATGGATTTGGTATCTTTGATTTTAAAATATTTAAGGGTACATTTGGTTGTGAATCTTTTTCGGTTAAAGAAAAATAGAAATTTAAAAAATACGTTTCGATCATTCATTTTTTAAGAGTTTTTCATAAAATAAAAGTGTTTTGGTCTCTAACTTCTATATTGATTAAAAAACTGATTTTACTAGTTTTTCATTTCTCTTAATATGTTTTCTAATTTTTAAAAATAGAAAAATGAAAACTCCATCATTTCAACTAAACACATTTTCTAAAATTTTCATAGAAAACGGAAAACTCAACTCAACTCAATTTTCTAAAAATGTTTTTTTAGAAAATTAAAAACAATTTTCCATAACCAAACGCACCCTAAATATTTTTAAGGCGTACGTGGGAGGTTTTTCAAAATACTTTCAGGTGCTTAATTTTTAACTTTTAAAGGAGCTTTTTATCTCACTAGTTATTACATGATCTTATAAGCCTTAGGATGAGCCATACAAATTTACGTTCATATTTTTGCAATATGGATAAACAACCTCCATATCTTTTTGTGGCTTTCATTTTCCAATTACCCAATTGCAAGTTGAAGTGGAATCTATAGGTAGTAAAAGTATCTCAAATGGAATCACAATAAAAACTCAAAAAAAAAAAGATCAAGTAAGATGAAAACTTATATGGTTTTTGGCAAAACTACATCATGAAATTTACAATCGATACCTTAAACAATGATCTTTTGTCAATGCTTTTATTTATGAAATAGTTGTCTTTTGTAAGTATATTTATGTTTAAATTTTGGAATAATAATTATTATCAAATATATTTGATTAATGTACAATATCTAAATAATGAAAATATTAAAGCTTAAAGTACAATGTTTTAAAAATCAAAACTAAAAATACAATAATTTGTAATAGTAACGGGCGATGTTATAACAAAATAATTTTAATTTTTGTTATAACAATTGTTACCTAAGTTATGGGCGGATATAAGGTTTAAGATATGCCCATTAAAATTAAATAGAAGAAAACCTAAATTTTTTAGGTAAAAAATAGTTATATGTTCATTTTTTTAATCGTAATTCCCAATAAGAAAACCCAACTTTTTTAGGTAAAAAATAGTTATATCTTTAAAATTTTTTTACCTTAATTCCTCTTGTAAGTTCTGTTCTGGGTCTATTAACCAAAAAACAAAAAAAAAAAACATCTTGAAATCAAACAAAAAATAAAAAAACTCTTGAAATTAATAAAAAAAAAAAAACCTAAAAGGTCATTCGAAATCTAAAAATCTTTTAAGGCATGGCCTTATCAATGTAGATTGCATCATATTTCTTTTCGTATTTGTTCTTATTATATGTAGTTATGGAGAAAATATGTACAATATTGGCCAAATTAACATTTCATTGACCATCTTGTAGCTACCTGAAATCATCTCTTATAAACTTTTTTATGAAATTTGTCGGTTTTTTCAAGTAACATCCTTAAATTATGAAAGAATGAAAAAAAATAACATTTTCTTATAATACATCGAATAAATAATAAATAATAAGTCGTGAGACCCGTTTCCATCAAGGTGACAAGTCATTAGATAGCACCTAAAGTCTCGGCCTTAGTGCCCATGTCGTGCTCGACATCACAACCTCAAAACGTTTTGCCTTTATTGCCGACCTCACTGGGTTACAACTCAAGGACTCCCCTGACTTTATTGCATGTTAGTGACAACCAAATAAAATTACTAGATAATACCTCAAGTCCCGGTCTCAGTGCACCATCAGACCGTTTTTCCGTTATTGCATACCCCGTCGGGTCACACCTCAAGGACTCCACCACAAGGGTATAACCACCTTATATTGGAACTCACTAGTGCGCCTTGGGTCTTATGCATAAGTTTTCCCAACCAATTTTTCAAACGCAAAACTCAAACTAAACCTCAATTAAAATGCAATAAAATGCAAATCATACCAAAAGCCCCACATAAGGCTATTAAAACCAAACAAATGTCTCTACGACCCAACAAAGTCAAAACCAACGACTAGACTTGACTACTCAATAAAGTCAAAATCAACAGTAAATTACACTTAAGCTCCGTTTATGCAAATAGATGCTCCAATTGCATGTTTAACTCAAAATCCCAAATATGGTTGAGCAATGCATTTTCCAAATGAAACCGCATACACATATTTCCAAAATGTCCCATAATGCAATAATGTGCATTTTCCAAACGGTTTTAAATGAACAATAACACCAAAATAAATTAAGTATAAAATAAAATCAATTTGTACCATAAAACACAACGGAACATATTCATGAGTTTTATTCTTCAAAATGTCTAAAACCAACTATGCTCATTTAAAACCCCAATGGGGCAGCCTACCGGTTAAGGCTTGGTGTTGGGAAAAAACCCACCCAAGTTCGAATCTGGGGGTGAGCAACCAGGGGCCACTGAGTGTTAATCTCAGGGGAGCATGCTTTAGCTCTTGGTAAAAATTGGTGAACCTTCTAAAAAAAAAAAAAAACTATGCTCATTTAACATAATGTATTAACCCAAATTTACAAAATATGCAATTTTGTCAAAATATACAACACATGATAAACACTAAGAAAAATAGGTTAATACTTCAAAGGGTTTACTTCACGAAATTGTATTCAACTTGTCACGAAAAGTTATTGTATGTATTGTACTTTCATTTTTACCATATCAAAGTTTAAGAAATGGTCATTATGTAGTCTGGCCAAAATCCAGGTGAACCTTCTCAAAAAAAAAAAAAAAACTATGCTCATTTAACATAATGTATTAACCCAAATTTACAAAATATGCAATTTTGTCAAATATACAACACATGATAAACACTAAGAAAAATAGGTTAATACTTCAAAGGGTTTACTTCACGAAAGTGTATTCAACTTGTCACGAAAAGTTATTGTATGTATTGTACTTTCATTTTTACCATTTGGCATATCAAAGTTTAAGAAATGGTCATTGTATGTATTCAACTATATCAAAACCCATCATTTAATGTATCAAACTTGTCATGAAAGTGTATCAAACTTGTCATGAAATACATTAAATGGTAGGTTTTGATAGTTTGATACGCCAAATGGTAAAAATGGAAGTACAGTACATACAATAACTTTTCGTGACAAGTTGGATACACTTTCGTGAACTAAACCCTACTTCAAAATACTCATTTTGGCATGTACAACAATTTCACAAAGCAAATTAAACTCACCTTGCTAGATTTAACTAAATCTAGGTTTCCCCCAAATCTGGTGTTTTCTTTGGAAGAAACTTCAGATCTACAAGCAATACTCAAGATCCTTGCTCCTTTTCTTCTCAAATCATCATCTACACATTTAATAACCTGAGACTTAAGCTAAAGAGAGGAGAAAAGAAGTGGATATGAAAAATACATCAAACCCTAACTTAAAACCCGAAAGAGAGGTGAGGAGATTACCTATACCAAAGTTCTTTAATCACAAAATACTTCAAATCTCTTAATGTAGTCTCGAAGAGCTCGGAAAAATGAAACCAATAGCAAGTTGAATCTCTAAAATCGGAGTTGATATCAGGAAAATGGCTCAAAACCCAAACTTATGCCCTGGACTGCTCGCGAGAATGACAGCTAACATGACACATGTGTCACTTTCGCTGTCACTTTTGCCCACTATAGTAACTTTGAGAGATTGTGAAACGCGAGAGTGACACATGGTCACTTTCGCGGTTACTCTAGCCAAACCTATACCGAGAGCTACGAAACTCTGATTATGCTCTAGAAAGAACCGTTGGACTTGTAATAGAATTCCCCATCTAATAAGACCATAAAATTTAGGATTTAATCCAAAATTCTAATTTTCATATTTCTCTCGAAATAAAGATTTTGCCCAAACTTCAAATTATGCTTATCCAAAAACCCGGGTGTTACAAAAACCCAACAATGATCGCTATCTCCAATGTAGGAGACGTCATCGAAAACTAGATTCTTCTTATGTCTCTAACTAGCACTCACTTTGTGACGGTGTCACTAGTATCAAACCCCAACAAGGACCTGATGCACATACCGATAAAATAAAAAGGGTTAGGCTTAACGCGTAGTGAATTTAAGACTTTAGGTCATTTATATAAAACGGTAAACTAAAAGGATATTATTTTATTCATGATTTCCAAAATGAAATATATTAAAGTATGAATGCAACGTCTTTCTAAAACCTCCATTTCGTAGAGAGATATAAAATTATAAAACATCAAAATGAAAAACATAACTTTAATCAAGTCATTTTGTATGAAAGAGTGGTCATTACCCTTAGGAGGGTGTAAGACAACCGAAGTTGAAGAGGGATACTCAATTTCCATGTAGTGTAGCGGAACACAAAAGTATGCCATCTTCCGAGTTATTGAGCTCAACATACTTGGACCCATGGCCACGATCTTCAAAGGCTCATACTTAGATATGGGGGAGGGCACCCGATGTTCCTAGTCATGCTCATTCACTAGGATTTACATTTATGGTGAACTAGTTACAATGAGAATCATCCCAATAAACTGATTCCTACGCCTACGGATCTATTGCATTACAATCTAAAATACAAGGCAACAATTGAGTGACCAAACACTCAAAACATATAGTTCTCTGATAAGATATAATAACTGCAAATCATACTCATAACCGTACATTAAGCTGTTAAAACTGGACAAATGCCCTCAAGAACCCACATGGTCAAAACCGAGCTAAAAGCTCAACAACTCAATTTGACTACTCAATAAAGTCAAAACAAACAATAAAATGCATTTGAACCACGTTTATGCAAACACATGCTCCAAATGCATGGTTAACTCAAAACTCAACTTTTGTTGGAACAAAACATTTTCCATATGAAATCATATCGTTATATATTGAGAGTGCCCCATAACAATAATATGCACTTTCCAAATCACTCACACTAAAATGCATTATCATAAACCATTTAAAAGTACCCACACTTATGATTTATTTATCAAAATACCCAAAATCCTAAAATATGGTTGTTTACAAGATTTATAAAATCAAATAAACCAAAGATGCAACTCTCATAAAAAATACCAGATTTGGTCAATATTAGCAAATACATTTAGGACTCAAAAAATAAACATTTTTAGCATGTACAACCTTTTCACAAAGCAACTTCAACCCACCTTGCTAGATTAATGTTATTTCTAGGTTTTACCCTAAATCTTGAGCTTCCTTGGTGAAATCTTGAAATAGACAAGCAAACCCTCCTAAATCTTTGATCTAAATTCTAAAGACCCAATACCTAAGGCAAAATGGAAAGTAGAGAAGAGGGATGAAGAAAACAACAAATCCTAGCTTTAGTATTGAGGGACACGAGAAACTTACCATTACAAAATATTCTTGCATCCTCCGATAGACTTTAAATCCCTTGATTTACTCTTAAAAGGCTCTAAAAATCAGAGCATGGCAAAAGAAATCGCCTCAATCGTAGTAGAAAAAGAGCTATGAAGAAATGAAGAAAAACCCTAAAAATCTCGTATTTGAGTAGATTCAACTGTTGCTAGACTTAAGTCGCATTGTAAGTCCGGAAAGTTAAGTGGCGCCATAACTCTCGCGAACTTTGAAACTTACTTGATTGACAACTAACTTGGTAACTCTCGGTGTTAACTTTTTTTGGCCATAACTTATTCGTTTTAGATCTGGAAAGAACCGTTGGATTCGTTTTTGAATTCTTTACACAACAAGACTATAAAATCGAGGATTTAAGACCAAATCTAATATCTTATATTTCTCTTGAAAAGTTGATTTCTACTAACTTTAAATTATAGTTATCCAAAAATCTAGACGTTACATTTCTTTTGTGAAAACGTAATAGTAACTAACAACTCACAACATATTGTTAAAATAAGATAAAGAGAACCACAAGGGTTGTCTTGTGACGTAGTGGTTGAGGCCCTTGGGGATGTGATGAAATATCCCATCTGTTCAGGTTTAATTCTAGGCGTTCACAACAGCTATAGCCATTGAGTTTATCAAGGGTTGATATCTTATGATCATAAATTATTGGGATTAGTCTAGACATAGCCTGGGACACCCTTTAAAAAAAAGATAAAGAGTTTAGGAAAACAAGATTTAATTTAAAGTGTTTTGGACCTCTATCACCTAGTTTCACTTCTCTAAGACACTTGAAGCAATAATCCATTAAAAAAACTCTACTCTCGAATAGGCATGGCCAAATGGGTCCGACCTAACCTGGTAGGAACCGATTATGGCTAGATGGTCTTTAACCGATAACGATTTTCATCTAATAACAAGTCCCTGTTTGGGATTGACCAGATTATTTATTTAAAATTTGTTTATAAATGTAATTTTAAATGTATTTGGATGAAGACCAAAATGTACTTTTAAGCGTATTTTATTGTCTTATAATAAAAATGTATTTTTTTGTGTATTCGATTGACCCAATTACATATTTTAAAATATATTTGATTGAACAAACTCTTTTTAAGAAAAATGTATTATTTTGGCATTTTGACTGACCCAATTATAATAGAAACTATTTGTATATGCTGAAATGTTCGGGAAATGATCAACGTTGGTGAAAGTTTTGGTTGTTCAATAGCGAAGAATGTTGGTTATTCAAAATATTTGAAGGAAGTTGTTTAAAGTTCAAGTTGATTTTTGAAGATATTCTGCGAATAGTTGGAAGATCAAGATAAAAAGTTTTTCAAGATGATCAAGTTGTCAAAGTTTCGATTATTTGAAGACTTTGGAGATATGTCAAGTGGAGACTAAAGATTTCAAAGATGTTGGTTCTGGATGATGATAAAAAGTTTGAAGTCTGATTTGATATGAAGATAATCGATTTCCTGATTAAAGTTTGAACATAACCGAAAAGAGTTTGAAGGTTATAGAGAAAAAGAGTTGGTTTATTTTCTGAAGGTTGATTGGATGAAAATATCTGGAGTTTGATACTTAAGTGATAATCAGTTGGTGAATTCTGATTCAAGCTGAGTTTATTGAAGGTGGATACTTCAAAAGAGACAATTCAAGTTTGCGGAAAAATGGGAGATTGTTTTATTTTGAAAAGGTTGAGAATTTTTCTGAAGAACGTTGATGATTTTTAAAGTCAAGAGGTTCTCAAGTTGAAGTCAAGCTGGTTACTTGCTATTCGTAAAGATTTCTGTTGCAGACAAGTTTTGTTCGTTGGTGATTCAGATAAAGTGAAGTTTGTGAAGATTGTTTCTGTTAACAAGTTTTTGTGATAGTTGGTTATTTCCAACTTGAATACAAAGGGGGAGATTGTTAGGGTCAAAATATAATTGTATTCAAGTTGTTGAGTATTTTATATCTTGTGTAAAGTTGAGGGGTGCATTGTGTAAATACCCTTGGGGTATAAAAGCCTTAAGTGAGTTAGATTTTAGTAGAGATTCGTAATTGTCATATCAAGTACTTGTTAGAGAGAGAAAGTGAAGAGTGTGTGTTGAGTTCATCTTGTACTTCATAGTTAATAAAAGTAAGATTTGTGATTGAATTGAAGCTTCTTAATCATGGTGGATTGAATTCAGATTTAACAGGTAGTACCGTCCGAAATGATCGCCTATGACACATAGTCGACTGATTAAGTCTTATCCATGGATAACGTAAAAAATTAACTTAATTTTTAAAAAATCCAGGGACAATTCTTAAAAAAATAACCGAGGATAAATGTTATGGTAAGAAGACGAGAACAAAACCTTCATATGCCTTCGACTATTTATTTTTATCATCATGACTGAAACTTTAATAAATTCATTCATGTGAAAATGATTAAATGTATGTAAAAATTAATGAAATGACTAAACCTAAAGATAAATGTGAATGATGAAGGTAGTTAAAGATAGTTGAAGGTGCGGATAGTAGTTGAAAGAACATAAAGTTAGATTAAAAAGTTAATTCATTTAAATACTAAGAAGTGTTCTTATCATTCTTATTGCAACTATTATTTTCATACGATCCCATGTCTATATGTGTGTGTCTGTTTGTATTTCAATGTGTAAGGATATAAATAGATAGAAAATTTATATTGTTTTTCTAAAAAACACGAGTTGAAGAAAAGCTTTAATAAAATGCAAAGATGATTTGAAAAAGTTAAGTAAAAGTAGTAAAAGCAAAAAAAAAAGGATAAAAAGGAGAGATGCCAAGGGAAGGTATTTAGGAAAGATAAATAAGGTCGTATTTTGGTGTATTTTGGTTCATATTAAATAATGTAATGAGAATGTGAGTGTATAAGAATGTAAATGGAAAAAGGAATGGGAATGATGAGTAATGAGAATCGTAAATACATTGACGTTTGAATGGTTAATACTGATTAATAAGAACGATTACTACAATATACCGACGAAGCCATGGATTAACAACAATGTGAGGTGGTTCACAAAAAATTATATTCTCATTGCCTACCCCATCCCCTCTAGTACCCCCAACCAAGAACCTCATAGAAGTTTTGAAGCATACATTACACGAGTTCAAAAGAACGCATGCGTCAAATGCCATAACGGTGACGTATCGATGGTAAAGGATAATGGACGAGGGTAAGCATGCGATATTGACTAGAGATGAGACTATAAAGGTTGAAGATCTTGTGGATTGATATGACTAGAGATATGTCTTAGATGAAGGAGTGGAAATTTGATGGTGATAAGAATCAATGCTTGCAAAAACCATGTGGATTCTGACTATGGGGTGATAAAAGGTGAGGGTCGACATAGTTGATGAAAGACTAGTAACAAGATGGTGATGGAAGTGATAAGAGGTTGTGATTGGTTGATAAATTACTAAATAAGTGGTTCAGAAACCTAGTTAAAAAGGGGTTGAAAGTGGTTAAAGGTGGAAGATGGTTAGATGGACGTCAAAAGAGGTTGATTCAAGACAATGATTCACTGGATAGGATAATGACAAGCCATAAAGGCAATAGCAATGAAGGCAAGACATAAAAAGAGAAGATAAAAAAAGACACCACTAAAAGGATCCCTTTAAACTAAAAATGTTACATTATATTATCTGTTGTAACAAACATTCATACTTTTTTCTAATTTACATCCTTTTATACCCAGTAAATGAGTTTTTAACCTACATAACATCTGTTGATTTTGATGTGTTATTTTCCACGTAAATTTTATAATTACTATATAACTTGACAACTTGGCATCCACATCACAAATGGTTACAAAGTCAACTTACTAGTCAAAATCGATATGAATTTGGGCATATCTCATACGGTATGGCGTAGTGGTAGTGTAATACCTTGTGTAAGACATTGTGCTCAAGCACCAGAATGCAAGTGTAATTTGCCTCTCCCATGATGAACGCATGACCAATACAATGGAGGCGTTCTAGACAGTAACAAAGACCCTTTTGTAATTGATAAAAATAATCTTCATCATCATTATACTAAAATGAAACCAAGACAAATTTTATAGCAAATGCATGTTAACCTTAACTTTACCATCATAAAATAGATATTTTTATTGATAGTTTGTGTGGATTCGTCGCGATCAGAACATAGATAAAATAGTTATTCACGTAATCATATTAATTAATACTCTTACACCAGTGCTAACCGTGTGAGAGTTTACTTGGTAATATTCACTATCATCACTTACCTTACCGCGTAAGGTTATTAGTCATCAACATGGCATAGTAAGATTATTGCTAATCGTTTCTTATCTAATAAGTGCTAACCACGTAAAATTCACCATTCTCACTTACTAGGTAATATTCTCATCATTATCATGCTACTTACCAAGTAAGATTTTCAATGATTGCCATACTCATTTTATGAGGATTGTGACTTAGGGGCCGTTTACCAGGGTAAGAGTTTTGGTCTTTGGCTTCTTGTCTTGTTTTTTACTGGATAAAGTTTTTGGTCCTCATCATGCTCAATCAATAAGGTATATGATATTGATAAGCGCTACTGCACTAGCAAACGATCTCTTAGTAAACACCCGTTTATCAAATGTTATATGGATGCGGAAAAAAAGTTCCAATGCACTATCTTATTTCACTTCAGTTGACAAAAAAAATGTAATATTTGATCTAACAATGATTTTACAAAATGTTTGATTATTAGGTATATAGACCATCAATTATCATTTGGTAAAAACCCCAAATTAGAAAGCAATAAAGCTAATGAATTATATTAGGATGTACTACACTTAAGTAATACTTATGATAAAGATTAACGTGGAAGAATGAAAAAATTGCTTTCACTTTCAATCATAGAAGATACTTCGATGGAAAGTTGTGTCTAAAATATCTATTTCAAAAAAATATAATTTAAAATAAAAAGTATT
This sequence comes from Centaurea solstitialis, assembly GCA_030169165.1. Lineage (NCBI taxonomy): Eukaryota > Viridiplantae > Streptophyta > Magnoliopsida > Asterales > Asteraceae > Centaurea > Centaurea solstitialis. The sequence continues at coordinate 19,534,043 of CM058045.1, read as the reverse complement.
ATAAAGATGTTTCCAAGTGTCAAGAAGGGGAGATTGGTAGGGTGTAAGACCCCCTACAGATTTGAAGCCATGTGTACAAATTGGCCTATACTTTTTTAGGTCAAAAACCAAACTCCATTCTTATGCCATTTCATCTTCTTTCTTTTGGAGAACTCCTATCATGTTCTCCACTTTCTTTTCTTTCTACTAATCCAATCAAACTTCACATCTTGTTGGACAACTAGGTGGATATGATTTTTTTTCTAATTAAAGTCTTGAGTTTTTTAAATTTTAGTGTAGGATTATAAGTTAAAAACAATGTGGTTGAAGAATTACTAATTTAACTAAACTTTGTCTATCCGGTGAACCTTCATATTTTATTGGACAACCAAGTAGATACATTTATTATTATTTTTACATTTTTTTTAGTCAAAGTCTAAATTTTATAAATTTTATTGTAAATACAGGTTAGAAAAGATCTTGTTGAAAAACAACTGATATAATCAGACTTCACATTTAATGGAGAACTAATAGATGTGATCCCTTTTGTTACTAAAAAGCAGTTTATACATCTTAAGATATAGTTAAAATAGAAAAAAAGAATTACTCATCACCTACAGTTGCATTTAACAACGTATATTGTACTTGCTTTTCACCTTTAGAAAATCACGTTAAATTTTTGAGTTAAAAAGCTTAGTGAAGAAAAAGTGAACAGAGAAAAGAACGACATCAGATTTTTGTCGGGTGTAAATTTGGTGCATATAAGGGTTTCATGTAAGCTATACCGTTTTTGGAAATATTCAAACAAAAAATCAAGTTTATTAATAAAGTTTATGTCGTAAGTAGTATGTATGTAAGTCTATATACATAGACATATATATGCAAGATATAAAAGTAATCATTATTATAAAAGAAAAACATCATGAATGAAAAATCTAAAATAGAAACGGAAACTAATCAATCAAGTTTATGCGAAGGTCAAGTCAAACGAACATTAGATTACTTTTCAATTCTAAAGCCATGATCTTAACTCTTAAGAATCAAAACATTACATGTTTGACAAACAAAAACAACTTCATTTCAACTATAAAAAGGAAATTGAAAAGAAAAAAAAAAAACAAATTCATAAAATAAATAAATTCAAAACCAATTTTAAAAAATAAAATGGAAGCATTTAAGTCGTGAGGCTTTTATTTATTTATACATGAATGAGCAAAGTTAAATATTTTACAGAGTAAATTGTGGATTTGGTCCTTATGGTTTAATAATTTTTTTTGACTATTGTCCTTAATGTATATTTATCTTAGATATGGTACTTGTGGTTTTCATTTCGTTTTGGCCATGGTCCCTCTCACTACAAGAAAAAACACTTTTGGCGACGACCACTTTGAGCGAGGACAATTGTCCTCGCAAAAGGTATGCTAAACGACAAAAAATTTGGTCTTTGACCTAAGAAATCAACTCTCCATTTCAGCGACGACAAAGTCCTCGCCAAAAGTGTTTCAAAAAACCTTTTCCTTTTTTTTCCACCAAAAAATTCATCTTGCGCGGTAAAGAGCCCGCCAATTATTTTTATTAGCTTCTGCGTTAACTCCTTCGTTAACTATTAAAATTTTTTTTAAATTTTTTACAAGAAAAAAGCAAAAGAATAGAAAATTACAAAAATAGTCCTTAAATTAACGGAGTTAATGAAGGAGTTAGTCAGAAGGACCATAGCCAAAACGAAATAAAAACCACAAGGACCACATCCAAGAAAAACATACATTAGGCTGCGTTTGGTACGCAGGACAGGACAGGACAGGACGGGACAAAACTGACTGTCCCACGTTTGGCGCAGCATGGGACAGAACAGGAATTCACTGTCCCACGTTTGGTGCGACATGGGACAGGACAGAAACTGAGACAAGGTGGGATAACATGGGACAAAAAGGACTGTTTTTTTGTTCCACCAAAATAGGTGGAACAACATGGGACAGAAATGAGACTGGAACTAATATATTACAAACTAACATTCGTTTGATATATAACTTCAATATGGTATTTGTTTTCGTGTTTACCACCACTAGTCGTGGCCGTTGCCGCCACCGATAGCTACTATCGGCCACCTCCATCTCGTCTGTCACAACAACAACCTCCTCCATCTCCTCTTCCACTACAACAACCTCATCTACCACCTCTACAACTGTCAACGATTACCTACCACCACCGTCTACCACCTCTACAACTGTCCATCTCCACCGCAACCACCACCACCACTACCCACCATCTTCACGTTCTCCACAACCACCGACCACCACCTCCATCATCATCAGCACTAGTATTACCGTCGGTCACCACCTCCACCTCTACCATAACCATCAACATTAGTTACATAAAAATCATATATGTATGTATATATATGTGTGTGTGTGTGTTTATGTTTATGAAAGTTGTGTAATTTTTTTATAAATTACTAGTTTAGTTTATTTGTGTCAATTATAACTATTATGTGATATATAAAAGGTTATCAAATAGTTTTTTGAGAGAACTTGTCTAGTTCTGTCCAGTCCAGTCATAGGCGTACCAAACACAAAACAGACATTTGTTCTGTCCAGTCATGTCCCGTCCCGCCCTGTTCTACTCTCTTGTCCTGTCCAGTATTGTCCAGTCCAGTTATGTCCTGTCCTGTCCTGTCCAATCCTATCTGCGTACCAAACACTACCTTAGGAACCATGGTCAAAAGTATTATTAAACCACATAGACCAAATCCACGATTCACTCTACTTTTCATTCAATAAACAGTTTACAACTTTAATCATTTAATATTAAAAGTTGGCAGGTTTTTTAATTTTAATTTTTTTTACTTAGAACTTAGGAGTGCTTGGGTTTACATAATTAAAACAAGTTATACTTCTCTATAAAAGTTTTTATCAATTTGTACGGTGTTAAAACAAAATTTTATAAAAAAATATTTTGATTAGTTTAGAACAATATCAAAATATAATAACTTGATGAACTACTTTTTTAAATATGGTCGAGGTTGCTTATATATATATATAAATTGTAAGATAACTAACCTTTTTCATATAAATTAATAATTTAGAATGTATTACCTTTCAAAAACCTTTTATCTTCTTTACCACAAAAGTACAAACACTTTTTTTTCCTACAAACACTAAAAAAAATGCTTAATAGTTATTAATATTACTAAATGGAATAAATGAATAGGCACATTAGATAAGCAATCTTTAGGGGTGTTTATAGAGCGGGATGGGATGGGGTGGGTAGTGAAATTTTAAGAACCATATGTACAAAGCGGGTACTTAATTTTACTATCCGAAACTGAACTGCACGGGGCGGGTACCCGCACTGAACTGAACCGAGAAGAAGCAAGTATCTATGGTTCGGTTCACAGGTACCCGCATTTTGTCGTGTGTTTTGATGCACACAAAAATATATACTAGAAAATAAAGTTATTTTGTGACAAACAATTAACACTAAAAAATATTAGAAAACAAAAACAAGAGTATTGAGGATTGTCGTTGATACGAGTATACAAAAACGATCTAAACTGAATCTGACCGACAAACCAATTGCAGTGGGGGTGAATGAAGAAAACACGCTATATGATGAATTTTTTATTAAGATTATTAATTTTTTTTATCATGAAGTATTAATACATATATTTTTCTTAATAAATTAAATATATACGGGGCGGGACGGGTACCTGTGGATAGTAGATTTCGAGAATCGAACCCGACCCACGACTTAGCGTGTACCCTTATATTCAAGTTTTTTGGATCATGGGTTAATTGGGTATCAGTTTTCTCAATTTCGGATCATACAATTTGGTTCGGTTCTTCGGATTTCCGGTTCTTTTAACACCCCAGCAATCTTAAACTAAAGATAACTTATTTTTAGATTTTATAACTCAATAATAGTTATTTTAATATTTTTTTAATTTTAAAGTTTGGTCGGTTCGATTTTAGACATTAGCACGTGTTATGGGGTATGGGAAGTTTCCACGTGGCAAATGATGGGGTGGAATGGTTTTGGACCCCTACAAGTTGGCTGTTACTATTTTTAGACAAAAGCAAAACCATCTATTGGGTTGGGCTCACACCACCACCAACCCACTCTCACTCACTCTCATAGTCTCATTCTCATACAATAAATCAATTTTATATTTTTAAGTTACATATTTGTATAACATAATACAATAAGATAGTATAGTTTTATTATAAGTAACATAAAAAAACCTGTTAAAAAAAGGAGTGCTAGAAATTTGTGAAGTATAAGTAGGGGTAAATGGGTAAATGGGTTAGGTTTAAAGGAAAACCTCAAATAAATAAAATACTAAATAATAAACCGTTAGATTTATTAGTCCAATTGGCGTGATTAAAAAATTGTTATAACAAGACTTTTTAAATTAAAAATCTCTCACCCCTTATTTTGTAAATCGAAAATACAAAACATGATCAAGATTTGAATGAAACAAATTACACAAAAATAATAATCGTATTTTCTCATCAATTTGACATTCATATTCATATACTTTTTCATCTGTTTTTCCGTAACTTTTCGGATTTTCGAGGTTTTTCCTTGAACCTCCTTCTAAAGGGATTGGTTGGTATTTTCAAATACAAGTAACAATAAGTTGTATTAATACAATGATTACTTGATAGTTACTTGTAAAGCTTAAATATAAGAATTTATGCATTATTAAACACTATCAAATTTTAGTAAGTTGGTTGATTACTTGTAATTGAATGATTCATAATATAATATAGATAAGATGATGTATACATTTTCGGATCCAATTCAAAGTTCAAAATATTTTTCTTGTGGGATGTCAATGTTAAATAATCCAATTGACACTAAAAAGTATAGTTTATTGATTGGAAATAGGAACAACAAACAAATAATACAAGTTCTTTTTTGGTTTGTCTTTCAGAAAAATACAAGTTTTCTTTTATTTTAAATCGAATGATTGTCATTAATTACAATAAAGAGTTAGATCAGAAAGTGACATGACATTGATGCACGAAACCTATCACAAATTAATGTTGACTTGAACGAAATATTCCACTATAAAAGATGAAAAAGGACCCATTTCTGATGGACATCGTTCTATGGAGAGGAATTATTTTGATGTACTTAGTCTTGAAAAACGATCATGTAAAAAACGTATCATTTTCTACAAACTTATTCTTTTTGAAAATGATTCAACAGAAAAAGCCGTTTTTTCCCTAAAATTTGTTTCGTCTAAATTCAAAGTACAATTTCTTGTGTGGTTCTCTCTCTCCTTTTAAAATAATTTGTGATAAACATATAAAGGTATTGTTTGGCAAAAATAAGCCAACTTATAAGCTAACCAATTTTATGAGGCTAATCAATGAAAATTTGTGAGCGGATGCATCATTAAGGCGAAATAAGTGCCAACAAAGTCACAATTTGAAATAGAAGGAAGATCAATTATGTTGATTTGGGAAATAAAATACATATTGCCAGTTGAATAGACCATTTAAAAAGCAAGATGCAAGACGACTAGATCTTGCTCCAACATAGTTTTAGCTAAATTTCACTATTTCTAGGGAATTTTTCCCCCTTTTTTGATTGACAACAACTAGGCCACTAGGGTTTTAGAAAATTACAAATCGCATACCCTTCTCTCTAAAATAAGTGTTAGATTAAACATTATTATTTGTTGTATTCTTTAAATTCTAACTAGAATTTCTTCTCTTAACAAAGAGTTCGAATATTTATGAGTTTGAGTCAAATATCATATGACCAGTTCTTCATTTTCACAGACGTTACTTATATACACCATTTACATGTTAAAATTTATTTCTATCTTCAGTGTGCAATGAAGAGTTTCAATAAAGTAGAAACTTAAGCAATAAAACGTTCAATTTCAAGGATAAATTTCTAGATTTTGTTACATTCTTATCATTAAGAGCTCATTACTCTCTCTCTCTCTCTCTCTCTCTCTCTCTCTCGCTATATAGGGGTGGGTTTAAATGTGAACCACTTTTTGGTTGTGAACATGAGGACAACGAGAGCGCGACACCTGGCGGATGACTAGGCGCCACGTCAGATCCACGACGGATGACTAGACGCGATTCATGGGAGGGCATTCAATTAAAGATGTGGATCACACTCAAAGTCGCCACGTGTCGCGCTCTTGGTTGCCCTCACGTTCATAACCAAAAAGTGGTTCACATTTGAACTTTCCTCTCTCTCTCTCTCTCTCTCTATATATATATATATATATATATATATAGGGTTTCACTTGCTCCTACTAAAACTCGTAAACCATTTCAATTTTCTCTTTCATAGCCATTTTTGTCTTCTACCTAATCTAACCAAAGAATAGCCTGACAAGGGAGAGATAATAATAAATGTTTGAAACTTAAGATTTCGCATTCAAAAGTGACCATTAAACTTATGGCTTAAAGTGATTGGGAATTGTGTAGCCAAGTAAAGACTTATGAGTTCCCGAATGAATAATTTAAGCGCTCAAAAAGCTAGGGCTGAGTTCCAACAATCAAGCCAAACCGGAGATCTACAGAAAGCGCTTTATATACATTTCTATCCCTAACAAACCGAACATTCGCATAGAGACAATGCAAATATCTGCATGACCCCCTAACACACTCCCTACTATAATGTCTTTGCATTGAACGAAGCTAACGTTTTAGACTTATCAAATACGTATTGTATTTTTTATTTAAGTTACTCTGTTTAATCAATACTTCTTTTGAGTTTTGAGCAAGCATTATGTTTGATCTATGCTCATCAATATTTTATTCATTAATTTTTGTGCCCAATATTAGTACCATTAAATTTAGTAGTCATTTTTAATTTATTTTTGCGAATTTGATGTTTTTTGTTTGTACAAGAATATGTTTGAAACCCGAATCCATTATCAAGATAGCAGGCGCCTTGATCGAATAATTAGAGCTAAAAACGTGTAACAACCCATATCTTAAAACCAAACGTATCATAAACAAGTGCCATTATGACCCCAAAATCCACAAGTCATATACTGAATTACATCTCAAAAGTTTAGTGTGGCTGAACACTTCCACAACTGAAAATAAACTAAGTTTGGAAAGTCTATTAATTCATTAACTATACACTAGGCTCCAAGCTCACATCTTTCTCTTTCCTTTGCTCAAGCCCTCACTAACTGGCTTCTAGTTAGCTCCAGCCTTTCCATGTAAACAAGTATGAAAAATGTAAGTCCTAGTTTTGACAGAGGTTTCATCCCACAGAGGTCGCAGATTGTTACAAGTGCTGAACCGCAAAGCCTCTGGAAGCGATGACAGAGGTTCTGCGATACCAACCTCTGTGGATGCTAACTTTAGACATTCTTCAAGGACCTTCCCGGTCACATGCGTGGCACGTGCAGTTGGTTATACACCGACTTACTTTCAAGGGCTGGGATTGGTCCACGTGTAAAGGTGTCTACTAGTCGGTTAGGGACTAGTATAAATAGATAGCTTTACTCAGTATTTTGTATCGATTTTTGAAGAACTTTTTACTGTTCCATTGAGTTGTAATTGTTGAATTTGATTTCATCTTGAATCAGATACATTTTGGAGCAATTTTCATCGTCTTCATTCTAAAACTGTGTGTGATTGTTTAATTGTTTATCAATCTACTCTATATTGCTTTACTTCCACTGCATCTTAATCTGTTTATTAGAGTTTGATTGTTAATATCAACACCAGTTTGGAATTAACCGGTCCAACAATTGGTATCAGAGCAGGATTTGAATTCTAATTCAAATTATTCATGTTCTTGGTATTGATTTGTTTGAATTCACACAGTTCTCACTATTTTATCATCTTCCTGAGAATTTACTCTCTTTTTCCTTCATCTTCTGAAAATGGCAAACACTGCAAATGCCTTCATGAGTACTGGTTTACATTTTAAGCCTCCCACCTTAATCAGAGAGGAGTATCCTCAATGAAAGGTGAGGATGATGAATTTCCTTGAAGGGATCCACCCTCGAATCTGTGAGTTCCTTTACAACCCCCCTATGTGCCAATGGATCTGATCCCGAGGGTACCTGCAACTGAAACTACTCCAGAAGTCCCAAACACTTCGAGCCAAAGGCTGTAACAAATTGGAGTGAAGAGGACAAGGTTCTGGTAGACCTTGGTCATAAATGCAAACGACTTATGATCATGGCTATCCCCCATGAAATTTTCAAGAATGTTGATCACTGCTATCTGTCAAAAGACATCTGGGCAGAGCTAGAGAGGCAAATTGATGTTTGATGATTAACAACAAGACTAATACTATACAAGATTCTCAAGAGAAACAAAATTAAAGAGTTACTTGAAAGAATGTGTTGTTTTAATTTTCACCAAATACACCTTATAAAAGAATAAAATTTAGTTTTACATTACATTTAGTTTAATTTTTAAATAGTTAATATTGAGTTTTGACTAGTAATGAAAAAAAAAATCAAAATAACTTTTCCTAATTTGTTTAACTTTTCCTAATTTCTCTCGACGTAGAATAAGTTTTGAATGTAGGAAATAACTTTTTTTGGAATACACTTCCTAATTGTATTCGGATCTTTATCTAATTATGTTAAAAATTGATCATCGTAAATGCCTTATTTACCTTATATTAAAAGCTTTTAACACAAGATTGACTATAACCATAGTATTCATAAGATGCTTGTTTTTATAACAATAAATTTGCAACATGGATACTTCTAGAAGGTTTCTATTTTTAACTGTTTTAGTAAATAAATAAAAACCTTAGTTGTATCAAACTCGAACATCAAAGAAAAGAAACATTGAATTTTTCATAGATTAACACAAAGATGAGAAGAAAAATGTCTCATAAAATATGATCAAAGAGACAAAATATGCATTGATTAGAAAATAATGTAAGATAGATAGGGAACATGAAAATAACCCAACCAATTGTTGGCATTCCATGACAAATTGAACTTGTGGCACAAGCAACCTATGTAAAGGGACCGTAAATCAAATCAAGCTCGATCAACCTAGTTCATGTTTGGCCTGAATAATGGATAATTAAGTTGTACTAGACAAAAGTACAAGTATCATGTAAATCCATTATATATCATAATGAGATATGGATAATAATCATAATATTATTGATTATCGTACAAATTCTATTTCTGTCAAAAATAGTAAGTCCTTTTGATTTTCAAATCTTATATTCAAGTTCGAATTTGAGTAGTCAAAGTACAATAATTATCATGATGAATATCGAGCCATAATCAGAGCTTAATTCAAGCTTAAACATTATAACTACAATCATGTATGGCGATAACATATAAACAGGGGCGGAGCCACCTTGTAACAAGAGTTAGCAATTGCTAACCCTCAACCTTCCAACTTGTTTTATATATTAGTTTTAATTTATATGGTTTAGCAAGCAAAATAGAGTGAGGCAGTGGTGTGCAGAGGTGGATAAACTGTAGAGAAAGTAAGATTAATTACACTTTTTCCCTCTTACTTTAGTTAATATTTGAAAATAACCCTCAATACTTTAAAATTTTACAATCTAATCCAATTTATATGTTCAAACTTTTAAATATTCATTTCGATCTAGTTTGATTTTATTTTGCATGTTTCATGTTAGCTTTACAATACGCAATAAATGCTAGATTGATATTGTTTTGATGGATTTATATTTTCAAATTGTTGATTTTACAACTAAAATCAAGAACAAAAATTTGCCCTATAATTTTATGATATAAGTTGAAATATTTGAAGTGTTAGTTATATTTTCTTCTTAAATCATTCGATGACTATGGTCCATAATTTAACCGATTCAACTTTAGGATGCACATTTATGAATTGTTTTTTTTTGTTAGCGACCATTTTAGTTTATGATATAAAAAACAATAAATTGAAAGAATAAAGCAACCGATGATTAGTTGAAAGGTCGATACACGTATTTTACCTAAATTACTCTAATTTGTTGTTTTAAGAACATTGATTTAAAATTTGAATTTACTTATTTTTGTGCTCCTCCTAGTTTCCAATCCTGGCTTCGCCCCTGCATATAAACCCAAGTTGAATTCAAGCTATAATTTCATTCAAACACCTTTGATTCGATGTAGTTGGATCCATTAATGTTTAATTTCAAATTTTAAGAAAAAATTATGTAGTTCGTGTATTCATGTGTTTCCTCCAATTTGACAAGCAAATGGATGGTATGGTGTTGTATTCTTTCATGTGTGTGTATATATAAGAATATTTTAATATAGAATCTATTTTTAAAAAAAATTCATGTTAACTTCTCCAAAGAAAGACCGTTATGGTTTATATATGGTCTAAATATATGGGCATGCTTAAAAATATGGTTTGAAAGAGGACCGGAAACTCAGCCAGAAACACACTAATGACGTCATACACCTCTCTAATGATTAACATTAAAAATAGATAATAGTTTAAAAAAACCAAAGAAAGTACCTTTTTTTTAAGCGGCTTAGTTGTTTTTTTTAAATGGCTTAGTTGTTAGTAACATCCCAGTTAGATTAAACACGTCTTTGCCCGGATTTGAACCCGGGACTTCTACCCCAAGATGGTGGCCCCTCTACCAACCGGGCTAGGCCCAGTTGGCTAGAAAGTACCTTATTAGAATGATCAAGTTCTTAAACTACTTTTTTATGAAAAAACTATTAAAGTTCTTTATTTTTGATGATTGAGTTCTTAAACATTTTTTTAATAGTTAAACTATCGAAGATTTAAAAACAGGTTACTTACAGTTTTTAACCCAAAAATAATTATATGTAACCAATTAGAAAATTTTAAAAATTATCATAACTTTCGATATCGGTGATTCTTGAGGATTGTAGACAAAAACAGATTAATATAGAGAGATTATTCAAAATCAAAATGCAGAAATGAAGAACACAAGAACTTAAAAAACGACTCTCATATATTTTCAAATTGTACGGCTGATACAAAAGTGGAAGGATTACCCTACCTCACACATACACATTCCTATTTATACTTAAGATAACCTAGTCTAAGCCAAAGCCCATTACACTTTAGTTTTCCAAGCCCATAACTACAAACTTAAACAAATAGTCTACGTAGGCTTACATTTATAAAACTTTAACATTTTTAGCCTGTAACTAAGCTAACAAATTAAAATTAAATAAATAAGTATTACTATTACTAATGTTTTAAGTCATTTAACAAAGACACATCTATACATTTGTTTTTCATCTAATATCACAAAGTTGGATCTACACATATATAAGGCTATTGGTACCGCATGTTGGGTTCTATCGGGTCGGATAAACAGATAAACAAATACGCAGCGGATAAAACTTAACCCGAACAATGATCCATCCGTAGTTTATTAAACACAATTATATCAAGGGGGTTTTCTCGCGTTTACCTTTAGACGATACAAACGATCCTCCGGATGCTAGTGAGGGATACACCGCTACTGCACCACCGTGAGACTGGCTGCTAGACCGCCTAGGATTTGATCGGAAAAACCTTCCGGTATGTGTGTGTGTGTCAACGCCGACAAGAGAGAGAGAAAGCGAGAGAGAGAGATTTGTGATTCTTGGTGAATAAGTTAGAATGAAATCAGATGATTATTGCCATTACCCTAACCCTATATTTATATAGGTATACATGGTAATGATACAGAATCACAAACCAAATACTTTCCTTAATTAACTATTCTTGTTAATCAAGAAATATGTCTCTCAATAATTTCCTTAATTAACTATTCTTGTTAATCAAGAAATATCTCTCTCAATAATTACCTTAATTAATTATACTTATCAATTAAGTAATTACCGATAAATAATAAATAAACAATTTATTATTTATTCCACACAATAAATCCAATAGGTCTCGGGTTGGGTGTGTAGCAGTGTGACCCACTAGTGTCTTATAACATTGGACATAGTGATCCTAATTACTGTCTTGCACATAATCCTTTCAGACTCCCACTTGTGCCAGACAAGTAACTTAACTGTCACTATTAGCCTAAGGAGGTCCCTAGCCAGACACTTAGGTTGACCAGGTTATAAGATCTCTTATAGCCAGAGATACGATTCATATTTGAATTGTACACAGGTTCATTCCTTTTACACACGATATTTTAAAGTGAGTTTTGACATGGAGCTGAGATAGTTCAATCATAAACTCAAGTATTTCCTGACTCTGATCTCGATTGCCTGCAGTAACGGATCTTCCAAATAACCCACTGTTATTCTATCCGAGCGTGGCCACGCATTTCTGCCAATCTTAACCGTCAGGGGGCCCAGAAATATCTCTCCCGTGTGGGAGGTGTAAATCCCATCTTGACTATCTGCATCTACAACCACGGCTTCCGCTGCATCTAGTCATACCCCTTATGACCACCCAGTTACGGTGCGGCGTTAGAGCATGCTAAGAGTACAGTAGTCCTCATGATCATAGACCAGATATCTCAGGTCAAAGGACAACCTATCATCAAGTCAATGCTTATGACAAAGGCTCCATGAAGCAGACTTGAAACTGGTCACTTCCAATACTCAAACACTCTGATGAGTATCTATGAATGTTTGGCCACATCACTTGTGCTTTTACTCATTACGTTGAATAAACCACCAAACACTCATAATAGCGTTACAATCCTGCTAAGGTTCCCACCTTAACAAGTAGCTACGGAAATTTAGATTTTTCGAACTCTTGAAAAATCATGGATAACCTTAAATATGCGAAAAGTAATTTTTCTTGAAACATTTTTAAAATAGTATCTCTTTATTTCCAACACACAGTGAAATAAACTTTCATAATGTTTCAAAATTACATTGTTAATCGATAACACAAACTAACTACTAGTATCCAGGTACTGCATTCCTATGGAACTAGTATGGCCCTCATGCTTTGCTCTAGCTAAAGGCTTTGTTAGCGGATCTGCAACGTTCTCATCCGTCGGAATCTTGCATATTCTCACATCTCCTCTTCCAATAATCTCTCGGATGAGGTGATATTTCCTGAGTACATGTCTCGACTTGTGATGTTCTCTGGGCTCCTTCGCTTGCGCTACTGCCCCAGAGTTATCACAGTAAATATCAATGGGTCTAGAGATACTGGCTACAACTCTTAGATCCGTGATAAAACTCCTGAGCCAGACAGCTTCCTTTGCCGCATCTGATGCTGCAATGTACTCTGCCTCTGTAGTGGAATCCGCTATGGTATCTTGCTTCGAGCTCTTCCACGAGATCGCGCCTCCATTTAGGGTAAATACATATCCTGACTGTGATCTAAAATCCTCTTTGTCGGTCTGAAAACTAGCGTCAGTGTAGCCTGTGACGCTAATCTCATCTTCAGATCCTCCAAAGACCAAGAACATTTCTTTCGTGCGTCTCATGTACTTGAGAATGTTCTTGACAGCCACCCAATGGGCTTCACCTGGGTTCTGCTGGTATCTGCTCGTAACACTTATCGAGTAAGCAACATCGGGCCTTGTACATAACATGGCATACATAATTGATCCTATCGCTGAAGCATATGGGATCAATCTCATCTTGTCCTGATCTTCACTAGAAACAGGACACTGTGCTTTGCTTAGCACTATGCCATGCTGCATTGGGATAAATCCTTTCTTGGATTCGTCCATCCTGAATCGTTTCAGGATTTTGTCAATGTATGTACTTTGACTAAGCCCGATAAGCCGTCTAGATCTATTCCTATAGATCTTTATACCAAGTATATAGGCGGCTTCTCCAAGGTCTTTCATTTGGAAACACTTGCTTAACCAAGTCTTTACACTCTGTAAAGTTGGTACGTCATTTCCAATGAGTAGAATATCATCTACATATAAGACCAAGAAGGTTACTATGCTCCCACTGAACTTTGTGTAAACACATGGTTCAAACTCACTCTTGGCAAAACCAAATTCTTTGATTCGCTCATCAAAGTGTAAGTTCCAACTTCTAGATGCCTGTTTTAATCCATATATGGATTTCAACAACTTGCACACTTTATTAGGATTCTTTGGACCTATGAAACCTTCCGGCTGTTCCATATAGACGTCTTCTGTTAACTTCCCGTTTAGGAAGGCCGTCTTAACATCCATCTGCCAAATCTCGTAATTGAAGTACGCTGAAATGGCCATCAAGATCCTAATAGACTTTAACATTGCTACTGGTGAAAAAGTTTCATCATAGTCAATACCATGAGTTTGCGTGAAACCTTTTGCTACCAGTCTAGCTTTAAAGGTGTGCACATTACCGTCCATGTCAGTTTTCTTCTTGAAAACCCATTTACGTCCAACAGCCCTGCTGTGTTGGGGTAAATCTGTCAACTCCCATACTTGGTTGTCGTACATGGACTGCATCTCAGCCTTCATGGCCTCCTGCCATTGTTCAGACTCACTGTCTGATACAGCTTCTCCATAGGAGGTCGGTTCATTCAAGTCTCCATCGTCCTGAGAGACTAAGAACCCAAGATACCTATCTGGCTCTTGCCTTATCCTAGTGGATCTGCGAAGGTCCTGTGTTTGCACTTCCTCAACCGTTTCCGGTTGAGTCTCAACATATTCTTGTTGAGCAACTGGCTCAACTATCGGTGAAGTGTCTTCTTCCTCTACCTCCTGTAGATCTACATCATTCCTGGTATCCTCTAGGTTGAGGAACTTATCCTCCAGAAAATCACCTCCCCGAGCTACAAAGACTTTGTTCTCGGTAGGATTGTAGAAGTAGTATCCCACAGTAGTCTTGGGATATCCTACGAAGAAGCACTTATCTGATTTGGGTTTGAGTTTTTCAGAAGTTGGTCTCTTGACATATACTTCACAACCCCAAATCTTTAGAAAAGACAATTTTGGTTTCTTGCCTGTCCAAATTTCATATGGTGTCTTTTCTACCGATTTAGTTGGCACTTTGTTCAGTATGTGGGCCGCTGTTTCGAGCGCATGTCCCCAAAATGACACTGGTAGCGAGGAACGACACATCATTGATCTTACCATATCAAGCAAGGTACGGTTTCTCCTTTCTGACACACCATTCATCTGGGGTGTGTACGGAGGTGTGAGTTGTGAAACAATCCCACATTCTATCAAATGATTGTTAAATTCCTGACTCAGATATTCCCCACCTCGATCTGACCTTAGGAACTTGATCTTCTTGTCAAGTTGATTCTGTACTTCATTCTGAAATTCCTTAAATCTTTCAAAGGCTTCAGATTTATGTCTCATCAAGTAGACATAACCATATCTACTGAAATCGTCAGTAAAAGTGATGAAGTACCGGTATCCTCCTCTAGCTTCATGACTGAAGGGACCACACACATCTGTATGTATAATTCCCAACAAATCATTTGCCCTTTCATTATCTTTGTTGAAGGGTTGCTTTGTCATCTTGCCGGATAAACAAGATTCGCAATCGTCAAACGGTTTAAAATCGAAAGACCCAAGAAGTCCTCCTTTCTGGAGTTTCTCTATGCGTTTCTTGTTTATGTGACCTAGACGACAATGCCAGAGGTAAGTCTGATCCTCAATATCCTTGGATCGTTTACTTATATGATAGACTTCTCTATTTTCTTGTAGATTTAACACATATAGACCATTAGAGGGAGTTGCTTTGAAATAAAAGATATCATTTTTAAAGCAAGAGATAAGTTTATAATCATATTTATAATAAAAACCTTGGTCTACAAGTAAATCGAAAGAAATAACATTTTTGATCATTCTAGGAACATAGTAACAATTTTCAAGTTCCAATACTAGACCCGAGGGTAAACTAAGACTGTAAGACCCTATAGACTCAGCTACAAGCATCTGGCCTTCGCCGACTCTTAGGTTCGAACGGTCCTTCCCCAGTATCTCCCTTCTTTTGAATCCCTGTAAATGATTACAAATGTGATTACCACTGCCTGTATCAAGTACCCATGATTCATAAGAAGTGATCAAACAGTCTATCATATAGATACCTGGTGCATCGGTCAAACCGATGTCTAGCTGGTCGATATCCATCGAGTGAGCACAAATATCCTTGCTACCGCATTCTGGGCAACTCAGATCTCCCAGCTCGTCAATCCAGTCCGTGTCCATGAGGTCAGCAGGTGCTGCAGTTTTCGGCTCCAAACTGGCCAAAATATCCTCATGAAGCTTTGCCACGTCTCTCTTTGGTTCTCCAATGTACGCACTAACTGTGTTACGTATCTCATCAGTGAGGGAGAACCACATGAGATGCACAAGTTCCTCCTGGACAACTTTGTATCCCATGCGTGACAAACTTTTAAAGAGCTTCCTCATCTCTAGGAGATGCTCTTTAACAGATTGACCCTTTTCCAGTTTCAGAGAATAGATCTCTTTCATGATCAGATACTTCCCACTCTTCTTATAGAAACCCACCTGGTTCTCTATATTCTTCACGACCTCATGGCAATATCTAACCCTCAAATCAGCAGTAAACTCGGGTGAGGTAGAAAAGGACAGAATCGACATCACATCAGATTCGTCAGCCATGAATTTGAAGTATTCAGCAAAGTCCTTTTCAGGAGCATTGCAACCGGGTCGTGAAACGGGTTTCTCTATCACGTACCGCTTACCCTGTGCATCCAAGACCTTGTCAAGGTGCATTTTCCAGACTGGAAAATTTTGGCCTGTAAGCTTCCATTTCCCCATTATCAGGCGGAGAGATTCCTCAGGTGAATAAAAGATAATAGCAGACATCTACAGACAAATATAAAATTCCGATTTAGTTATCTGATTGTACTTCTAATAAATTATTACCTTAGAACAATAATTGTATTAGACTAGAATCCATATTTCACATGAATTGACAGGCGGTTTGCTCACGCAAGCCAATCCATGCTATTTCTGGTAGGTAATGCCTTATACCAATCGCATCTTTAAACGAAGATACGACTTCTAGATCGTCGGGACATCGGATACTTGAATCCGTGCATATTTAGTCCCTCTAGTGTGTTTTGGCCCGGTACCACCCGGTGAGTTGTAACAACTACCAAAATAGATCGCACCATTTTGAACTGGATGTACTCTGGTCGGTACCCCCCGATATCGCAGAGTCTTTTCACCCCCTTCAGCTTGGGGTTTGAACGTGGGGCTAAAGGTTCGACTCCTTCGAGCCCAACGTACCTTACGCCAAAGGTGTCCACAAATGGATCACACTAACTGATCTAAGATTTTCCTAAGGATTTAGCCAGTTTTTCAGTTTTGAAAAACACTGGTTCGAAAAACAAACTGTAATCGAACCTTTTTAATCTGATTTCATAAAATTTTGTTTTTATCTAAGACTAAGCAATCATAATCAACCACGCAGATAAAAACAAGACAGTGTCATAGCTTTTGCCCAGATCTATTGTCAGTCTCGTGAGCCAACACGAGAACTGACGGTCCAAAAATCCTATGTGACTAAACAACCACATGGCATGAAATCTTGGTGCTCCCACTGGCTCCAACATCTCCGGTCGTGCGAAGCTCCGTCTTCGAGTTTTACTCCTTTGGAACTATTCTAATTTAACTAAATACAAAATTGGGTTGCAAATGGCACGCAGGCCTCCCAACTAGACTATTTAAATAAAGTACAAAAGGGTTGTAAATGGCTCGCAGGCCTCCCTTACCAAAAATAGAATAATAAAACGATAATAGAGCATTAAACACAACCATAGGTCTTTGGGCTTGGCTATGACAACAAAACTAGTTTAAAATAAACTAACTAAACTGATTTCGATAAAACTGGTTTTCCGTAATAATCTAAATTGGATTAGAATAAGATTTTAATAATAATAAAATTAAACTGATAACAATTAAACGATTAAAACCTTTATCCAATTCGAGAAATTATTACGATCTGATAATTATCCTAACTGATAATTACCAAAACACGTTTATCCGTCGGTTTGATAATGGTAAAAATAAACATTATCAATTATCGGTTTTGGTTATCTCCGATGATGGTAGCGACGTGGATACCGCCACCACCCCCTCGCCGGCGATTAAAACCAAAACAACCACCACCGCGGCTTCGGCCGCGGTTGTGATCGTGAAACACCTATCGCCGCCTTGATCGAACACCGTCATCGACAACCGCCACCACCACAGCAGCAGCAGCGATCGGCCGCCACCACCGTGGCGTGGCCGATCGGTGTTCAATCGAAAAACCGGCGCACGACGGCAACGCCGAAGCGCAACCGCCGCCGCCTTCCTGCTGGACCGAAACAAACCGCCACCGCCCCCACCACCGGTGACGATGAACGGCGCCAAGGAACCGCCACCGCCGCCACCAGCGGCTACGGCCGACAGCAGCGGCGCAAAGAACACCACCGCCGTCGCCGTTTCGGCGTTCAAAGCAATAGACCGCCGCCGCCACCGTGGCTGCCTTAGCCGATCGGTGGCGCGGCTGCTGTTATGGGACGACCACCACCACCATCGCCGGTGTGGCTTTGGTGGTGTGGTGGTTTGCGGTTTTTGCAAGAAACGGCCACCACCACCGTCGCCAATCTAGGCTTCGGTGGTGTGGTGGTTCACGGTGGCTCAAACCGAACACCACCACCGTTGCCGTTCACGGCTTCGGTGGCTACGACTCGTCCGGCGATCGGCCCGGTGGTCCGGCCGGTTATCACCGCCGTTCCGCCGCCGATTGCCACGAGTTACCGGATAAACGATAAAATCAAAATTTAACAAAAACGCGAAATTTTTCAGATTTTATAAAACCTAAAACCAATTTTATCAAAACCTAAACATCAAAACAGGTTTGATAAACATACGGAAGTGGCTCTGATACCACTGTTGGGTTCTATCGGGTCGGATAAACAGATAAACAAATACGCAGCGGATAAAACTTAACCCGAACAATGATCCATCCGTAGTTTATTAAACACAATTATATCAAGGGGGTTTTCTCGCGTTTACCTTTAGACGATACAAACGATCCTCCGGATGCTAGTGAGGGATACACCGCTACTGCACCACCGTGAGACTGGCTGCTAGACCGCCTAGGATTTGATCGGAAAAACCTTCCGGTATGTGTGTGTGTGTCAACGCCGACAAGAGAGAGAAAGCGAGAGAGAGAGATTTGTGATTCTTGGTGAATAAGTTAGAATGAAATCAGATGATTATTGCCATTACCCTAACCCTATATTTATATAGGTATACATGGTAATGATACAGAATCACAAACCAAATACTTTCCTTAATTAACTATTCTTGTTAATCAAGAAATATGTCTCTCAATAATTTCCTTAATTAACTATTCTTGTTAATCAAGAAATATCTCTCTCAATAATTACCTTAATTAATTATACTTATCAATTAAGTAATTACCGATAAATAATAAATAAACAATTTATTATTTATTCCACACAATAAATCCAATAGGTCTCGGGTTGGGTGTGTAGCAGTGTGACCCACTAGTGTCTTATAACATTGGACATAGTGATCCTAATTACTGTCTTGCACATAATCCTTTCACCGCAGTCCACTCAAACCACAAGTCGATTATGCCACATCAGCGTCACATCAATTTTATCATAAACCTACAATAAACCTGCTCTGTCAAGTACCACAACCCACAATACCCAATATATATATATATATATATATATATATTAAGTTAAAAAAAAAAGAATAGAGAGAGAGGGGGGAGAGAGGAGTGTATAGAGAGATACAAAGAAAGAAGGAGTAAGAGAGAGACAGAGAGAAAGATCGGTTTGGATGGTTTGGGGAAACCGACTCCAAAGCCCACCCCTACTATACCGCTGCCTGATTTGTGCCCCCTAAGCCCGTAATGAAACTGATCTATGCCCGCCCTAAGGGTGGGATAAGGGCATCACATTTTGTAAAAACTAAAATCCATGATTAAGGGCCATTGGCGGACACATTTTTCTTTCTCTTTTGAACGTATGTGTTAGGTCTCAAAGAGAGATAGACTTGGCTATCAAGGTTTTGTATAAGGGGGGTTGAATGCAAAACCATAATAATAAAGACAGAGATGTACTTTTTAAATTCTTTGTATTGAAAAATTTCAATGAAGAATTACACTAAGTTCACAAAGACTGATTGTTGCGGAAAACAAATAACTTAAGCTACTTGAACAATCAAAACACTAAGAGACTAAGACACTTAGAACACCAAGACTACAAGAACACAACTATGGAACACTTAGTAACACAATGAACTTGAAGGTGGTGGAAGCACTCTTTCTCTCTGATTGCTATATTGCTCTGAATCTGAAAGCTTGAATGCGTACGGAAGACTGAATGCAAGGGCCTGTATTTATAGTCCCAAATGCATTAAGGATTTTAGACGCGTGTCACCTCTTGACTTGTTGCATGCTGAGATCCATAAGAGGTATTGCAGCAAAGTCAAATCCTCAAGACTTCTTTTTGCAGATATACATTCTTTTTGAATAGCTTGCATTTAAGTGGATATGCCAAACCTCCAGCATGCTAAGATCTCTAAGAGGTGAACAATAGAGTCAAATCCCCTTGACTCCTTTTTACAGGTAGACAATCTTGTATGAATACTTTGTATTTGATAGTGTAAAATATATATATATATATATATATATATATATATATAAACAATACCAAGTTTAACCACAAAATCACCATACTCACAGGCAAGCGTACCTGATAGCAAGCAATATAGTTTAGGAAAGTCCAGGTATCGTTCTTACCACTAGGAACGATTAAGCTAGATGTTTACCAAAGTATTAATCAGTTAATCTATGAAAAGGGGGTTTTGCTTTTGGAAAAGTATTTTGATTAATAAAAGACAATAATTAAATAAACATAACCAAGAAGTGGAAAATTGCTAAACAAACATACATCAGAGATAACAGTAATCATTATGGTTTACTTTTCATGAGACATAGATTAATGATTGTTGTCAGAATTTAAGCATATAACACCCAAACATGAATATCTAAGACTATCAACCAGGTTGGTCTCCCGGCCCAATTACAGGGACTGGTTATCAAGCAGTCTAGTAAAAGTCGCCCTAATTAATGCTAAGTCGTGGGATCCTACTATTTAGTCTACTCTTGGTCCAAGCAAACCACTCACCACGTCTCTCCGCATCACCAGAGTGAAAGGTAAGGAAGGCTGATTAACCTGACGGAGTCTACCTATCTTATTGTTAGAAAAATAGGTACACCCAACCAACAAATTTAGATAGCCACAGTTTAAGCAATAACTTCGGAATCAAAGATAAACATTCAACAAACCATACATCTATTAATTAAATAAATATCCAAAGTAATCAAACCATAATGAAAACACAAAAGGAACTAGTACATAGACATACTAATCATAAATGCATAAACAAACCAACTATAGACTGGCAGATTTGTTGTAGCATTCCCTCGAATCATCTCCTCCGTCGTCACATCGAGCCTCCGGCTTCTTGGGTTGGAAACCTAAGTGGCTCCCATAAAACTATCCTAACTAATTATTTAGAGAGAATTGTAGAACTGTTGGATCTTTTTGGATGATTAAAACTGAATGACCCAAGGCTCTTATTTATAATAAAACTCGGCAGGTGGATTTGGCGATCGCGAAGTAGATTTGGCGGCACGAAACAAGCAACTGAATCTTCTAGAATCCTCCATTCGATGATCCTTTCCTTTTATTTGACCTTCCAAAATTTTCCTTTTATCAAATCTTTCCTTTAGCGGCGCAAAACGGCAGCTGAATATTCCAGAATCTTCTATTTGATCATCTTTTCCTTAATTGCTGAAGATCCTGGCTTTGGGAAGAAGCAACTGAAGATTCTTGCTTAGGGAGGAAGCTGGCTGACTTAAAGAGAAAGAAAGCAATCTTTGGAGCTAAGAAATCCCATATTTCCAAAGTCTTCACAAAAGTCTCCTTTTTGACGCTTTTTACCCCCTTTTAATACTTTTTCGTATAAGTGCCTCCAAAACCTGCCAAACTCATATTCAAGCCCTTTTTAGCCAAACTGTATCAAAAATACTCTCAAATTAAATACAAGAGTGGGGAACTAGCGCGAGTAAAACATGTATAATTTTGGAGTTATCAAATTTCCACACTTAAGATTTGCTTGTTCTAAAGTAAATATATGATAAAATAAGAACAATAACGACAAAATTATCCTCCATCTATGATCATGCTTTGAAAGAATAAGGATAGTCGCAAGAAATCAAACACAATTCAGACACAAATCAAAGCCTCACAAGTTATCAAAGTCATACTCAACCTCTTACCCTCACTTTTGATAATGTGTATCTCACAAGGGGTAATATGTTATATAGTGATCACATTGATACTCGACCTCTTACCAACGCATAGGCTTGTCACCAAATCTCATCTCCACCACTGAAAAGTTGTCAACAGTCAAGAGTACTTTAGGGTTATAATGTTACGCTTAGGGTTAAGGGTAAGATAAATGATATATTTAAGTGACTCAAAGGGTTGTAGCAAAAACCTGAAAAACTAATCAGTTTAAGAATCCAAATTAATCATCTGACTTTTTGGAAATTTAGAGCTCAGGATTTCTATCACTTCTATTTTTATATCGGCCTAAGCATATTGCTTATTTGTGGCTCGATATTTTTTTCAAACTTTTCTTTTTCTCACAAATCGACTCTTTTGATTTTTGATTTTCTTTTATGAGTCACAACTACTTCTTTTCTTTTTCTTGAGTAGCAACTATGTTGCTTTTTACTCTTTTTCTTTTTTTTTCTTTTCTTTCTCATTCCAACTCTTTTTCACAATCCCTATCTCTATTTGTCAGATTTCATAAAATGGACCAAAAACATGAAAAGTTCCCAACTTTAAGCTACGGCCAAAAGATAGATAAAAAGAAATGGCTAAAGGATATAAAGTGATATTGGGTAAAGAAATGAAAGGCTAAGGCTCAAAGGGGTTACAAGGGGTAAAGTACTTAAGATGAGTACTTTCAATCAAAGGCTAGGCAAATCAGATAACCTTATAATGAGATTATCTGACGAAGGCTAAGTGGGTTGAAATGAAGGCCTCTATCAGTGCAATGGTGATAAATACTTTTGTTATGTGGTCTCGACAAGCATTCAAAGTGACAAGTTCTACTTGTTTCAAAGTCGGCATCCTCACGAAAGAAGTAAGATATAAACAATAAAGGCTCAAACTCTTAAGGAAATGGGTAAGGATCACTCGGTAATTAGCATACACATGACTTTTTCAAACTCATAAAAACTCTAAAAAATGTCTTCCTGAATGCAAGACTCTTTTGACTTCCACAAAATTTTTGAAAAGATCATGGATTTCGAAAAATTTATGCCATATAATTCAAATAATACCAAGATAAACAGGTAAGCACAAAAAGGACAAACAAGCAAAAGTTTACTTAACCCCCCTTCCCACACTTAAAAATTGCAGTATCTTCAATGCAATAACAGTTAAAGCATGAATGCAGAAAGGTAAAAAGATAAAGAATGAATACTCCCTGGGTTAAGGAAACTGAAGCTCCGATGAACAACTGAAATCCAATCCATACAACTGATTCGAGAGTCTACACACCTAATTTGAAAAACTAAAAACAAAAACAAACAAACTAAAAAGGAAAAATAAAAATAAAAATAAGAATAAAAAGATAGATAGTACGGTACAACCAAATCGAACATCAATATCCAAAGTAAAGCATCGAACCATATAATCAATGGGGTCCACTGAAATGGTCCCTCCACTGATCATAACTCTCATAACCTGGAGGACTCAGGTCCTATGGCGGCCAGACAGTGTACTGTGGTGGTGGTGATGGCCGATACTCGGGTGCCATATGCGTGAAGAAACCCATTATCGCCTGGTTCTGCCAGTCAAATGACCTATGAGTTTGGACATTATGGTAGTGTGTCCGTATCGAGAGATCCTGGAAAGCTGTGTAAGCATCCCAGTCTGGCGGTACCTGATGTGTCCCCGAGGGTCCTGCCTCATCAAACTGCTGCTATGGCTGTGGCTGCGGCTCAGGCATCTCCTGAACCTCTGGCTCGTCTCATATACCAATCCAAATCCAAGAATTCCCGGCTCCTCTCTCTACTACTCTCATCCCCCTAAGCTGATGCTTATCTATCCAACCTAACTCTCCCAAAACAGTCATAGAGGTTGTTGATCCAGTCTTCCTAAGACTTTATGAAATATCAATTATCCTTTATCTTTCATCTTAGAAGACTTAGCAAAATATAGATGCTTAGGAAACTACAACGAGTCTGTTTGCTGAAGGTCCATACTGCTGAGCACGGTTCATAAATGATATCAGCGATAACTTGTCACTGACTCCTTTCTGTAACAACGATAGCTGATAACTGCTAATGTATTCTCTGAAGACAAACAGTCATGTCACTAGGAAAACCATCAGCACCATCTATTGATGTAAGCTGATGATAGAGTCAGTGATGCTAATGATCTGAAGTTGAAATCAGTGACAACTAGCTGACTACACATACATGACGTTCGATGAAGACAAGTCACAGTGCCTCCGTGATCCTTCCCAGGGATCAGCGATTCTAAGGCCTGATCAATGACTTGTTCTTTAAGAATATTAGTTTTGTCTTCTTGTCTTATATGCACAAAAATGATTTGGTTTGCCTTTCTGACAAAAAGTACAAGAGGGATGTCTCTTTACTGTTCCCTCCTTACTTGTCAACCATAAGGCATCTATTTACCATAGACCATGACTCTACTATGCATGGGCTTTATTTTATGGTACAATAGTACACCAAACCCCAATCTTTACATGACAAGTGTAAAGTTGGGTGTGACATGCATTTAATGCATGGGGTATAAATATCAACATAGTGTGTTCTTCAAACACCAAACCTTTGGTCCATGTTCAATACCCCTATCCTTTTTCTTTCTATCTTCTACCCTCTAATTCTTGCTTAGTGCATAAGCAAAGGCTGTTTGTCTTAAACTTAAAGATTGTTTTGGATCTTGACAAAGTCTTGATCCTTTTCAACAAACAATCTACTTCAGTTTCACACAAAGGCTCCATAGGAGTCGTGGACTGAATTAAGTGGAAGAAACTGTGTTGATTGTATTCAACCCCCCCTTCTACAATACAATCTATCATATTGGCCATCAATAGAGGACCAACAAGTGGTATCAGAGCGGTTAGAAACCTCTTTCTTCTTCCTAACCGTTCACAAAAGAAACATAGTTTCTAGATCCACCCTATGGCCAATCCTCCAAAAGACACATATTTTGAATCTGGATCTCTGGCAAAGCCTCCCAGATTCAATGCTGATAACTTCCCTCTATGGAAGTCAAGAATGGAACTATTTCTCTCTGGTTCCGATCCTCAAATCCCCTACTTCTTAGAACATGGACCATATGTTCCCACTTCTATAGTACCAGCTGTCGCTGCTACTTCCACCACTCCCGCTGCTCCTAAAAGAACATTTATCAAACTAGTGTCCAACTGGACAGACGAAGATAAGCGCCTGGTGAATGTTGACACCAAGGCAAGATCTTTGATAGCCATGTCTCTTCCCGATGAAGTATTTCACTCCATCAGTAAGCTTAAGACAACTAAAGAGATATAGGATACTCTCTGTATCCAATATGAGGGTGCTGATGCTCTCATAGAATCTAAAAAGATTCACCTCATACGTCAGTATGAGAAGTTCATCGCTGCTAAAGGTGAAGCTTTGGCCCAGACCCATCAGAGGTTTAACTGCCTTCTGATAGATCTGAAGACCTACGGTATTGTTTACTCTAACTCTCAGGTAATCACCAAATGGAGGCTCTCCCTGAATATTGGGAAACTTACACCATGTGTCTAAAAATGTCCAAGGACGTCAAGACTATAACTCTTAGTGAGTTATATGGTATGATGCTCAACCATGAGCAAACCAAGTCTCTAAAGACGAATCTCATCAGAGATACCAAGGATGATGCGAAAGGTACATCTCTTGCCCTAATCTCTAAAACTTCTCAACCCTCACAAACTCCCGTCTCAACAGTGACTATCACTAAGATAGATGATTCTGACTCTGATTTTGTCTCTGATAATGAGGCAGATTTCAACGAGTCTCTTGCTTTTCTCACTAAGCATTTCAAAAAGTTTGGCAGGAAAGGAAACTTCCGTAAGCCCAAGCAACTCTCTCTTACTAACAAGCCTGACATCTCCTCTGGTGATAAGGCTACCTCTACCTGTTTCAAATATCAGGACAAAGGACACTTTGCCACTGAGTGCAGGTACAAGAAGAATCAGTCCGCTGAATCTTCTACCCCAACTTACAAGGAAGGAAAGTATCAAAAGCTGAAGTCCAAGTACCGAAAGCTGAAATACCAGCGAAAAGGCAAAGGTCTTATCGCTGAAGGAAAAGGCTGGGATGAGTCTTCTAATGAATCCTCTGATGAAGAGGATACCAGCAAGGTGACATGTCTGATGGCCATCACTGAAGACCCCAAGCCTGCTCTTATGGCACAGCTCGAAGACATCCCTGAAGAAGAAGTCACTGCTACTTCTGCCTCGGCCTTTGATCTTCCTTAGGTATCTACTCCTTCTCCTTCTAATGCTATGACTGCGATGGATGCTCTAACCATCGATCTGTTCAATGCCTTAAATGGCAAGTCCTCTGCTGAAAAGGTCTACTTTGACCTTAGGACTGAGCTCAAAGAGTGTCATGAGAAACTCAAAGAGCTCACTGTTTATGAGGCTAGTTACAAAGACCAAGTTCATGCAAACCAAGTTCTTTGCATTGAACGAGAACAGGCCATCGCTGATAAAGAAAAAGCTCTCGCTGAGTTACTTTCAGAGAAGGTCACTATTAAGAGCTGGGCTGATGCCTCTGAAAAGGTGGATGAAATTATCTCCACCCAGCGTCACCCTATGAACAAAACCTGCTTAGGTTTTGTGAAAGGAAAACAGTATGCTATAGATAAAACTGAAAAATCAAATTTGAAGTTTGGCATGTTTGTTAGTTCTGACTGTAATCCTTAGAGTTCTTCTCCCATCTCCAAAGATGATGCTTCTATCCCTGTTCAGCCTCATATGAACTCGGTTAGCAAAGACCTTCCAACCCATCCTTCCAAATCTAAGATTCAAAACCACAAGACTTCTAAAGTCTTAGGTAGTGGTCCTCCAGGATCTGGGGCTAAGAAATCTGCTCAAAGCCCCACTCCTAGAATCAAGGTTGACTTAATAATCAAACCTCAGGAGAAGACTCCCATTCCTCCTCAGACCAAAGATATAGGCATTATTGGACCAGGTCCTGCTGACCAAAAGCTTAAATAGCCAAAGGGTCCTTCTAAATCTAAGACCTATAGAAATTGCTATCACTGTGGTCAAAATGACCATATCGCTAGCAAATGTCCTCATACTACCAAAGCTGAAAAATCAGCTAAGGTAAAGAAAGGTCCTAAGGCAAATAAGTCTGCCAAAGGAAATAAACCTTTACTCACTGAGACTGTTACCATCCCTGACCCTGTCAAAACTGAAACTTCAGTAAAGACAGAAGATATTGCCTCTACTCCTACTGTTCCTATAGTCTCTGAGGCCACTGAATATTCAGTCATCTATACCCTGATGACTTCTCCTTCTTCGCTGACCTTGACGGACCCAACTTTATGTGGGTTCCCAAGATCAATTAACTCTTCCTTCTCTTACAGGAAAAGGGCATCTTGTATCTTGACAGCGGATGCTCCAAGCATATGACTGGAAACAAACATGTGCTGATTGACTTCAAGGAAGAAGCTGGCCCTTCAGTTAAATTCGGTGGCGAAGGAAGATGTATCACTCGTGGTTATGGTACCTTAACCAACGGAAAGACTACCTTTCGGAGGGTATCTTACGTTGAAGGATTGACTCACAATCTGCTGAGTATCAGTCAACTTTGTGATAAAGATCACAAGGTCTCTTTCTCCAAGAAAAGTTGCCAGGTGAATAACAAGCACAAGAAAGTCATTCTCAGAGGACACAGATCCCATGATATCTACGTCATCAACATGGACACGTCCACTGAAAATGTGTGCTTCATGTCCAGGGCCTCCTCTGAAATCAACCGGCTCTGGCACAAGCGTCTCTCCCACCTAAATTTCAAGACCATCAACCAGCTCTCTATCAGCAACCTGGTGAAAGGTCTCCCTGAAAACAGCTTTGCAAAGGAATCCCTTTGTGCTGCTTGTGAAAAAGGGAAGCAGACTAGAGCTTCCTTTAAATCCAAGCAAGTTTCTACCATCAACTCTCCACTCCATCTATTGCACATGGACCTCTTTGGACCTGTCAATATTCAGTCTATGGGTGGAAAGCGATTCACTTTGGTGATAGTGGATGAATACTCCAGATACACCTGGGTGTTCTTCCTTAGAGCCAAGAGTGAAACTCCTCAGCTGATCATTTCCTTCATTCTTCGGATGGAGAAGTATAATCAGATCATTGTTCTTTCTATACGGAGTGATCATGGCACTGAATTCAAAAACAGTGTCCTGGATGAATTCCTGGTCCGCAAAGGGATCTCTCATAACTTCTCTTCCGTTCGGACTCCTCAGCAAAACGGGGTCGCTGAACGAAGAAATCGCACACTGATTGAAGCTGCAAGATCAATGCTGATTGATGCCCATCTTCCTATTCAATTCTGGGCTGAGGCTGTCAACACTGCATGTTACACACAGAATAGGTCACTGATCGTGAAAAGGTTCAAGAAGACAGCCTACGAGCTCATCAGAGGAAGAAAGCCGAACATTGAGTACTTCCACATCTTTGGTTGCAATTGTTATATCAAGAACGACCGAGATGCTCTGGGAAAGTTCGATGCCAAAGCTGACGACGGTTTCTTGGTTGGATACTCTACTATATCCAAAGCCTATCGTGTCTTCAACAAACGAAGGCAAACCATAGAAGAAACCATTCACGTCAAGTTTGATGAATCTAATCCCTTCTCTTCTTCCTCTCCTTCTAATAATGATGTAGATCAATGGGCTAACTCTTACTTTCAGGTCCCTGAAAATGAAGCTCCAGATACTAACATCTCTGCTATAGGAACACCATCTCCAATCCCTGATGGATTTGAAGACATACCTGAGATTCTCAGGATCCTCCTATCTACTCTGCTGTTCCTATATCTCAAGTTGCCCCCACAACTTCTCAGGAGGATATTCGTCAACTTCAGAATCATCTGAATCAGCTCCTCTCATCCCTGATCCTCCTCAACTTGAAGCAGTCGCTGAAGAATCATCTTCTAGAGTCGCTGCTGAACCTCTTCAGACTGTCCCTCAGCCGCCTGCTCTAAGATGGACCAGAAATCACCCTGTTGATCAAGTCCTAGGTGATCCATCTACTGGTGTAAGAATTCGACATCAGGCTAGTAATCACTGTCTCTTTGTCTGTTTCTTATCTGAAATTGAGCCTTCTAAAATAAAAGAAGCGCTCGCTGACCCATTTTGGGTTTCACCGATGCAAGAAGAACTCGTTGAGTTCGAAAGAAACCTTGTCTGGACCCTTGTTCACAAGCCATCCAGGAAGACCATCATTGGTCTAAAATGGGTTTTCAGAAATAAACTTGATGAAAACGGCATTGTGATTCGCAATAAGGCTTGTCTTGTTGCACAAGGATATAAACAAGAAGAGGGGATATATTATGATGAAACTTTTGCCCCTGTGGCTAGACTTGAAGCCATTAGACTCTTTCTTGCTTATGCGGCTCATATGAAATTTCAAGTATTTCAGATGGATGTCAAGAGTGCGTTTCTCAATGGGAAACTCACTGAAGAAGTCTACGTTGCTCAACCTCCAGGCTTCACAAATCCAAAACATCCTACTCATGTTTACAAGATAAACAAGGCTCTGTATGGATTAAAGCAGGCTCCTAGAGCCTGGTATGAAACCTTATCTACTTATCTCATCAAAGAAGGTTTCACTCGTGGAAAGATTGACAGCACGCTGTTTGTGAAATCTTACAAGGATCATGTGTTCCTTGCCCAAATTTATGTTGATGATATCATCTTTGGGTCCACGAAAGCCAAACTTTGCAGAAAGTTTGAAGCACTCATGCAGGCTGAATACAAGATGTCTATGATGGGTGAACTAACCTACTTCTTAGTCTTCAGGTTAAGCAATCTGAAAAGGGTATTTTCATCTCTCAAGGTAAGTATGTTCGTGAAATGCTTACTAAATTCGAGCTTACTACCTGCTGTGCTATGAAAACACCAATGGCACCTCCTCTAAAACTCGACAGGGATTCCGAAGGAAAATCTGTTAATGTTACTCTCTACAGAGGAATGATCGGCTCACTACTGTATCTTACAACGAGCCGACCTGATATCATGTATGCTACCTGTCTTTGCGCACGATATCAAGCTGATCCCAAAGAGTCCTATACGAAGGCTGTAAAGTGTATCTTCAGATATCTGAAGGGGACTCCCAACCTTGGTCTCTGGTACCCCAGAGACTCAGGGTTCGATCTAACTGCTTTTTTTCAGATAGTGATTTTGCAGGTTGTAAAATAGATCGAAAAAGCACCACTGGTGGCTGTCAGCTACTTGGTGGTAAGTTGGTGAGTTGGACAAGCAAGAAGCAGAACTCTGTGTCCACATCAACCGCTGAAGCAGAATACGTCGTTGCTGGTAGCTGCTGTGCTCAAGTCCTTTGGATGTGAAACCAACTTCCGGACTATGGGTTCAAGCTATCAACGATACCCATCCATTGTGACAACACTTCAGCGATTGCCATCGCCAACAATCCTGTCCTTCACTCGAAGACAAAGCACATTGAGATCCGATATTGTTGATCCAGCTCTCCTAAGACCTGATGAAATGATAATGATCCTGAATCTTTACTTAGTGAATAGGTTTTTGCTTCTGTTATAGCTTGAGGAATTATCACTGAATCTGTTCAGTGTTATTCCATGTTACTTATGCTGTAACTTATTTTTATAATAATCAGGATCAGGATCAGGAGACGAATGAGTCTGTTCTGCAGTCTACTGATCCTATCCACTGAAGTGAAGACCTCCTGAAGACATCAAGATCATACTCAAAGAACCATCAGCAACGTCGAAGACTTAGCTGATGACAGGAACAGCATGCTCGTGATCTGAAGACGGAACTCAGTGATAGCAGGCTGCTCAATATCGTATGACATCCTGAAGACTCATCAGGATACAAGTGACCCTGAACAGTACCAGGTTCAGGACTCTAGTCACTGATCAGTATCCTGATCCTGAAGGATTAGTGTAATGTCTTAGTCTAATGCACAAAAGGATTATCCGCATTTACTGACACAAAAGTACATAAGGACAGTCTCTTTACTGTTCCCTCCGTACTTATCAGACCTCAAGGCAACTGTTTACACACTTCCTCTTTTGCACACCATGCAAAGAGTATTTGTTTATAGTAAATAGTACAAAGGACCACTTACATTGTGACACGTACACAAAAGTGAGTCTACATGCATTTAATGCATTGGGTATAAATAGGACTTGAAGAGATGTTCTCCATACTTCTTCTTCATCCTAACTCTACCCGAATCCTTTCTTTCTTTATTCCCTCTATCTTCTTTCTTACATCTTCTCACTCTAGTGCATAGTGAAAGAACTTAGATTGTTTAGTTTAGACTTATTGTCTTTTCTATTTCCGCAACAATCTGTAAATTCATTTTGTTTATATAACAAGAATTTAAAAGTGAAAACTTGTGTGATTATATTCAACCCCCCCTTCTATAATCCCAAACACTATCCTTACTTGAAGGTCACCTCTTTGGGACCAACAAGTGGTATCAGAGCAGATACAAGCTCTCATTTTCTTCTTAGAAAAATCTTGTGATCCTCTCTTCTAATCCATGGCTCTTCAAGCTAAGGATAACTACTTTGATACCGGCTCTGCTGGAAAACCTCCTAGGTTCAACAAAGATAACTTCTCTCTTTGGAAAACAAGGATGGAACTCTTTCTCTCTGGTTCTGATCCCCAGATTCCATACTTTCTGGAAAATGGACCACATGTGCCTACACAAACCGTCCACCCCATTCCTGCTGCCGCTGGCCAACCAGCTGTACCTGAAAGGCAACTGGTAAAGCCTGTGACGGACTGGAATGATGAAGACAGACGCCTGGTCAACATTGACACTAAGGCTAGGTCTCTCATCGCCATGTCACTCCCTGACGATGTATTCCATTCTGTCTGCCACCTTCGATCTGCTAAAGAAATATGGGACACTCTCTGTGTTCAATATG
The DNA here is from genome assembly GCA_030169165.1 of Centaurea solstitialis. NCBI lineage: Eukaryota > Viridiplantae > Streptophyta > Magnoliopsida > Asterales > Asteraceae > Centaurea > Centaurea solstitialis. The sequence goes on along the minus strand of CM058045.1, from coordinate 19,501,939 downwards.
AAGGTACTGCTGTTCTCATGGAATCAAGAAAGATTTTCTTGGTTCAACAGTATGAAAGCTTTATTCATCAAAAGGATGAAACTCTCTCCCAGCTACATCAGAGATTCAACTGTCTTCTGATTGATCTGAAGACCATCGGTACTACCTACTCTAACTCTGAGGTGGTTACCAAGTTCATGGAAGCTCTTCCTGAACATTGGGAAATCTACACCTCCTGCTTAACTATGTCAAAAGACATAAAGACACTCACACTAAGTGAGTTGTACGGTATTCTTCTCAATCGTGAACAACAGAAGAAACTGAAAAAGAATCTCATAAGAGATTCTAAAGATACCAAAAGTAACTCTGTTGCATTGGTCTCTGACTTAGTTCCTACTGTCGCCACTCCTTCTTCAGTAACTATTACTGAATTAGAATCTTCTGACTCTGACATGTCAGAAGATCCTGAATTCAATGAATCTCTTGCTTTGTTAACCAGATCCTTCAAGAAGTTTGCCAAAAAGGGAAACTTCCACAAAAAGAAACATCTTACTATTACTGACAAGCCTAAATCAGACCCTATTGATAAGGCTACTGCTATCTGCTACAACTGTCAGGGCAAATGACACTTTGCTAATGATTGCAGGTACAGGAAGAGTCAGTTTGCTCCCTCCTCTGCCAAATCTTCTTCTAAAAACCCCAAATACCAGCGCCTGAAAGAAAAGTACAAAAAGATAAAAATTCAGCGCAAGGGTAAAGGTCTTATCGCAGAAGACTGCGACTGGGATGATGTCTCCTCTTATGACTCATCTGATGAGGAAGACACTCAAGTGGCACTAATGGCCATTATTGAGGAACCTACCTTAGCTCTCATGGCTAAGATAGAAGAGGTCCCTGAAGAGATTCCTACTCAGGCTCCTGAAGCTTCTTCTTCCACAACACCTGAAGCTTCCACCTCTGCGACTGATTCTTCCAGTCAGGTACCTATTCCTCTCGTCCCTCTTGAAAGCTTAACTCAGCTGGACCTGGTCACTCTTGATCTTTACAAAGCCCTGAATGGTAAAACTTCTGCTGAAAAAATGAATATTGACCTTCGTGGTCAACTCAAAGAATGCCAAGAAAAAATAAAACAACTTACCATTCTAGAAGAAAACTATAAAGACCAGGTCACTGTAAACAAAACTCTCTGTATTGAAAGAGAAATGGCTCTTGCTGCCAAAGAAAGAGCCCTGGCTGAGTTAAACGCTGAAAAAGTCACCATCAAAGGATGGAGTGACGCCTCTGAAAAGGTTGATGAAATATTAGCCTCAGGAAGAAATGTTAAAAACAAAAGGGGTCTTGGATACACTCATGGAGGAACTAAATCTGATAGTTCCATGCTCAAATTTGGAAAATTTGTTTCTTCTATCCCTGTTGATCCAGCTCTCCTAAGACCTGATGAAATGATAATGATCCTGAATCTTTACTTAGTGAATAGGTTTTTACTTCTGTTATAGCTTGAGGAATTATCACTGAGTCTGTTCAGTGTTATTCCATGTTACTTATGCTGTAACTTAACTTTATAGATTTCAGGATCAGGATCAGGAGACTAACGAGCCTATTCTGCAGTTTACTGATCCTGTCCACTGAAGTAAAGACCTCCTCCTGAAGACATTAAGATCATACACAAAGAACCATCAGCGACGTCGAAGAAATAGCTGATGACAGGAACATCATGCTCGTGATCTGAAGACGGAACTCAGTGATAGCAGTCTGTTCACTATCGTATGACATCCTGAAGACTCATCAGGATACACGTGACCCTGAGCTTCCTCAGTTTCAGGACTCTAGTCACTGATCAGTATCCTGATCCTGAAGGATTAGAACAATGTCTTAGTCTAATGCACAAAAGGATTATCCGCCTTTACTGACACAATAGTACATAAGGGCAGTTACTTTACTGTTCCCTCCGTACTTATCAGACCTCAAGGCAACTGTTTACAAACATCCTCTTTTGCACACCATGCAAAGAGTATTTGTTTATAGTAAATAGTACAACAGACCACTCACATTGTGACACGTCACAATAGTAGGTCTGCATGCATTTAATGCATGAAGTATAAATAGGACGTGAAGAGATGTTCTCCATACTTCTTCTTCATCCTAATTCTACTCAAGTCCTTTCTCTCTTATTCCCTCTATCTTCTTTCTTTATTCTCTTCTCACTTAGTGCATAGTGAAAGAACTTAGATTGTTTAGTTTAGACTATTAGTCTTTTCTATTTCCGCAACAATCTGTAAATTCATTTTGTTAATACAACAAGAATTTAAAAGTGAAAAATTGTGTGATTATATTCAACCCCCCCCCTTCTATAATCCCTAACACTATCCTTACTTGAAGGTCACCTACTTGGGACCAACAAGTGGTATCAGAGCAGATACAAGCTCTCATTTTCTTCTTAGAAAAATCTTGTGATCCTCTCTTCTTATTCTATGGCTCTTCAAGCTAAGGATAACTACTTTGATACCGGCTCTGCTGGAAAGCCTCCTCGGTTCAACAAAGACAACTTCTCTCTTTGGAAAACCAGGATGGAACTCTTTCTCTCTGGTTCTGATCCCCAGATTCCATACTTTCTGGAAAATGGACCACATGTGCCTACACAAACCGTCCACCCCATTCCTGCTGCTGGTGGCCAACCAGCTGTTCCTGAAAGGCAGCTGGTGAAGCCCGTAACTGACTGGAATGATGAAGACAGACGCCTGGTCAACATTGACACCAAGGCTAGGTCTCTCATCGCCATGTCACTTCCTGACGATGTATTCCACTCTGTCTGTCACCTTCGCTCTGCTAAGGAGATATGGGACACTCTCTGTGTTCAATATGAAGGTACTGCCGTACTCATGGAATCAAGAAAGATTTTCTTGGTTCGTCAGTACGAAAGCTTTATTCATCAGAAGGATGAAACTCTCTCCCAGCTACATCAGAGATTCAACTGTCTTCTGATTGATCTGAAGACCATCGGTACTACCTACTCTAACTCTGAGGTGGTTACCAAGTTCATGGAAGCTCTTCCTGAACATTGGGAAATTTACACCTCCTGCTTAACTATGTCAAAGGACATAAAGACACTCACCCTAAGTGAGTTGTACGGTATTCTTCTGAACCGTGAACAACAGAAGAAACTGAAAAAGAATCTCATAAGAGATTCTAAAGAATCCAAAAGCACATCTGTTGCATTGGTTTCTGATTCAGTTCCTCCTGTTGCTACTGCTTCTTCTTCAGTAACTATTACTGAATTAGAATCTTCTGACTCTGACATGTCAGAAGATCCTGAATTCAATGAATCTCTTGCTCTTTTAACCAGATCTTTCAAGAAGTTTGCCAAAAAGGGAAACTTCCACAAAAAGAAACATCTTACTATTACTGACAAGCCTAAATCAGACCCTGTTGATAAGGCTACTGCTATCTGCTACAATTGTCAGGGCAAAGGACACTTTGCTAATGATTGCAGGTACAGGAAAAGTCAGTTTGCTCCCTCCTCTGCTAAATTTTCTTCTAAGAATCCCAAATACCAGCGCCTAAAAGAAAAATACAAAAAGACGAAAACTCAGCGTAAAGGCAAAGGTTTAATCGCAGAAGACTGCGACTGGGATGATGTCTCCTCTGATGACTCATCTGATGAGGAAGAAACTCAAGTGGCACTCATGGCCATTATTGAGGAACCTATCTTAGCTCTCATGGCTAAAATAGAAGAGGTCCCTGAAGAGGTTCCTACTCCTGAAGCTCCCTCCCCTACTACTGAAGCTTCAACCTCTGCGACTGATTCTTCCAGTCAGGTACCTATTCCTCTCATCCCTCTTGAAAGCTTAACTCAGTTGGACCTGGTCACTCTCGATCTTTACAAAGCCCTTAATGGTAAAACCTCTGCTGAAAAAATGAATATTGATCTTAGAGGACAACTCAAAGAATGTCAAGAAAAAATAAAACAGCTTACCATTTTGGAAGAAAATTATAAGGACCAGGTCACTGTAAACAAAACTCTATGTATTGAAAGAGAATTGGCTCTTGCTGCCAAAGAAAAGGCCCTTGCTCAATTAAATGCTGAAAAAGTCACCATCAAAGGATGGAGTGACGCCTCTGAAAAAGTTGATGAAATATTAGTTTCAGGGAGGTCTAACAAAAGCAAAAGAGGTCTTGGATTCACTCATAGATACAAGTATGAAGAAACTAAGTATGAAAGTTCCATGCTAAAATTTGGAAAATTTGTTTCTTCTATTCCCATTCCTAATGCTTCTGAAAATATCCCTTCTTCTTCCAACACACACTCTGAAGGTGCTCCTAAGAGCAAGAAGAATACAGTTAAGGATAAATCCAAAACTGAAACACCTTCAAAGACCAAGGGTCCTAAACCCAAGAACAAAGTTCTGGGTGGTGGTCCTTCAGTCTCTGGAACTAAGTCTCTTTCTCAGAGTCCTGCTCCCAGACTGAAGATTGACCTGAAGCAAAAGACTCAGGAGAAGAAACCAATTCCTCCAATGTCCAATGCTAAAGGCATACTTGGTGCTGGTCCTGCTCACCTAAAGTTCAAAAACTTTCTAGACCACACTAAACGCTTTCAATATCGCAAATGTTATCACTGTGGATTAAATGACCATATTGCGAGTAAGTGTCCTGATGCTACCAAAGCTGAAAAATCAGCTAAGGTAAAGAAGATTCCCAAGACTGAGAAATCAGTCAAAGGAAAGAAGGTTGTCAAGACTGTTCCTTCAGTCAAGACTCCAGCCTCCTGTACTGATACTTCAGTAAAGGCTGACACTGACTCAACCAGTCCTACTGATACTTCTGGATCCATAGTTCTATGGGTACCAAAGAAAACTTAAACTCTAATCTTTTCAGGATAAGGGCATCTGGTACTTGGACAGTGGATGCTCTCGACATATGACTGGTTCTAAATCTGTCCTCACTAACTACCGTGAAGAAAGAGGTCCTGCTGTGACCTTTGGCGGAAACGGTAAAGGCCAAACCCGAGGGTATGGCACACTGACCAACGGAGTAACTACTTTCAAAAGAGTTGCTTATGTTGAAGGCCTGATGCATAATCTTCTGAGCATCAGTCAACTGTGTGATAAGAATCACAAAGTTTCTTTCTCTAAGAAAAAGTGCAAAGTCAAGAACAGGAGAAAGGAAGTTATTCTCACTGGTGTTAGACATGCAGATATCTACATCATCAACATGAATACTTCCACTGATAACTTCTGTTTCGTATCACGTGCTTCCACTGATATGAATTGGCTCTGGCACAAGCGTCTCTCTCATCTCAACTTCAAGACGCTGAATCAACTCTGCATCAACAACCTGGTTATTGGTCTTCCTGACTTTCGCTACACAAAGGAATCTCTTTGTTCAGCTTGTGAGAAAGGAAAACAGACCAGGGCTAGCTTCAAGTCCAAGCAGATTTCCTCCATCAGCTCTCCTCTACAACTTCTCCACATGGATCTCTTTGGACCCGTTAATGTCCAATCCATTGGTGGAAAGAAATATACTCTGGTAATCGTAGATGAATATTCCAGATATACTTGGGTTTTCTTCTTACGTGCCAAGAGTGATGCTCCTGAAGAAATCATCCTGTTCGTCAGGAAGATGGAAAGACTCAACAACCTTACTGTTCGATCAATAAGAAGTGACCATGGGACTGAGTTCAAAAACAGTACCCTGGAATCTTTCTTTGAACAGAAAGGTATCTCTCAAAACTTCTCCTCTGTGAGAACTCCTCAGCAAAATGGTGTTGCTGAAAGACGGAACATGACGTTGATTGAAGCTGCGAGATCTATGCTGAGTGAAGCCAACCTTGCCACTCAGTTCTGGGCTGAAGCCGTAAATACTGCTTGCTATACTCAGAACAGATCTCTGATTGTCAAGCGTTTCAGAAGAACCGCTTACGAACTCTTTCGTAACAGGAAACCATCAATCGAACATCTCCATATCTTTGGTTGTGTCGGCTACATCCTGAACAACAAAGATAATCTTGGAAAGTTTGATTCCAAATCTGATGATGGAATTTTCCTCGGATACTCATCCATTTCTAAAACTTACCGTGTGTTCAACAAACGAAGACAAACCATTGAGGAAACGATTCATGTCAAGTTTGATGAATCGGGTCCTACCTTTCCTCACCCAAATGATAATACTGAAATCAATCAGTGGGCTGACTCTTTCTTTCAAGTCCCTGAACCTCCTATTGCTGATCCATCTCCTCAAGACCTTCCTGATGGTTTTGAAGAAAATCCTTTACCTCCCACTGATATAACCACTCCACCTCTCATAAATGCCACCCCTATCTCTCAAATCACACCACCTGAACCTGATCAACCCACTAACAGTGAAGACTTCTCTCAAACCACTGTTAGTGAACCCTCTCCTACCGATCTTCTTCCTGATCCATCATCCAATGAAGCATCTACTTCAGGACAGGTGTATCAACCACCTGCTCTCTGATGGACCAAAGATCATCCCATTGATCAAGTTCTTGGAAACCCTTCTTCTGGTGTGAAAACCAGACGTCAGGCTGGTAACGTCTGTCTTTATGTAAATTTTATCTCTGAAAATGAACCTAAAGAAATAGATGATGCCTTGCGTGATCCTGCCTGGGTCTCAGCCATGCAGGAAGAGCTAGCAGAGTTCATCAGAAACAATGTCTGGCTTCTCGTCCCTAGGCCTCGAAAACGTACAATCATAGGTTCCAAGTGGATTTTTCGAAATAAACTTGATGAGATTGGTACAATCATTCGAAACAAGGCTCGCCTTGTGGCTCAGGGATACAGGCAGGAAGAGGGCATTGATTACGATGAAACTTTTGCTCCTGTTGCTAGGCTCGAAGCAATTCGACTCTTCCTAGCTTTTGCAGCACATATGAACTTCAAGGTTTATCAGATGGACATTAAAAATGCCTTTCTGAATGGAAAACTTAATGAAGAAGTCTATGTGGCTCAGCCTCCTGGCTTTGTAGATCCTAAGTTCCCTGATCACGTCTACAAGTTAAACAAGGCTCTCTATGGGTTAAAACAGGCTCCTCGTGCCTGGTATGACACCCTCTCAACCTTTCTTCTCTCTAAAGGTTTTGTTCGTGGAAAGATTGATAGCACTTTATTTCTAAAGAAATATCCTAAGCATATCCTTCTTGTCCAGATATATGTCGATGACATTATCTTTGGATCCACCAATCCCAAACTCTGCGAAAAGTTTGAGTTGCTCATGAAATCTGAATATAAAATGTCTATGATGGGCGAACTAACATTCTTTTTAGGACTTCAGATCAAGCAATCTGAAAAGGGAATCTTTATCAATCAAGGTAAATATGTACATGAGATGCTGAAGAAATTTGATCTCACATCCTGTACACCGATGAAGACTCCAATGGCTCCTCCTCTGTCTCTTGACAAGGATTCCAAAGGGAAACCTGTTGATGTGACTCTCTATAGAGGAATGATTGGCTCACTGCTGTATCTTACAACGAGTCGTCCTGATATCATGTATTCTACATGTCTCTGTGCTCGTTATCAGGCTGAACCCAAAGAATCCCATCTGACCGCTGTAAAGCGGATCTTCAGATACCTGAAGGGAACTCCAAACATGGGTCTTTGGTACTCCAAGGACTCAGGGTTCGATCTAACAGCTTATTCTGATAGTGACTTTGCAGGATGTAAGATTGACAGGAAAAGCACCACTGGTGGTTGTCACCTTCTTGGTGGCAAGTTGGTGAGTTGGACTAGCAAGAAGCAGAACTCTGTGTCCACATCAACTGCTGAAGCTGAATATGTTGCAGCAGGAATATGTTGTGCTCAGGTCCTGTGGCTGAGAAATCAACTTCAGGACTATGACATACAACTCTCCAAAATTCCTATCTACTGTGACAACACTTCAGCAATAGCCATCGCTAACAATCCTGTCTTACACTCTAAGACAAAGCACATTGAAGTGAGATATCACTTCATCAGGGATCATGTGATGAATGGTGATATTGAACTCCATTTTGTCCCTACTGAATATCAGCTTGCTGACCTCTTTACCAAACCACTGGATGTGACGCGTTTTAATATGCTCCTCAGTGAACTTGGGATGTTAAATCCTGAAGAATAGAAGTTCTCAGGACAAACAGTTGTTAAAGTCCTTATAAAAATATTCTCTCAGGACCTCTTTTCTTAACAACTCCTGAATAAATCTTCTTCAGGGGATAACTCTATTCAGTACTTACAAAATCTTGGTTCAAAATCCGAATACTGATGATCCTCAGGTAAGTATTTCTTCTCCCTGCTACTGAAACCTTATCGCATTAAATGTGATAAGAGGATTTTTCCCAAAACAGTACTTATCTGATAAGTACTCTGATTCCTATAAAACATATCTTTCACCAAAATGGAATCATCCCCTAAAAAGGCGGTTTTTATCTTTTCAAATAAAACAAACTTTTCATCTGCACTGACACGTAATGGGACGTTTCCTGTTCCCCACTACGTGTGTCAGGCGCGTGAACGCGCGTAGAGCTTCTTTTTCATCATTACGTTTGAATTTAGCCGCTCTTTTCTCTCTCTTCCTTTTTCTCTCTCCTACCACGAGGTATAAAAACCTCATTTGTATTCCTTTTCACTCTTTACGCTCACATAAATCTCTAAGCAATCAAGCAAGAAAAGCAAGAACAAGTTTTATTTTCTCAAGAACATCAAGAACACTCATCTCTTTCTTTCAACAAATTCATCGTAAGTGTTTCTTAATTTTTGTTCTTTCTACATAGTAAGTTGGCTTTCTTCACTTAAACAACTTAGTGTGATAAATCGTTTTTCAAAAACACTAAGATCACTTCGTTTGATCTTAGTTTCTCCAAAATCTTCTAAGGTTTTTGTTAAACAGTTTACATGATATTCTTATTTCTTTTAAGAACAATCATAAACTCTTATTTTTGATATCTTTTCGTCAAAATAAAAGTTTCTTTTCAATACCAAAACACATTCCTTTTGTGAATTTTGGTATCTAATCTATTCTAAGTATAAAGGATTTCACCATTTTTATGAACATATTTTGTGTTCATTGAAAAATGAAGAAAAATGCATATTTTGGACTCTTAATCATCCATATATGTTATTTTTATGTTTTTAACAGGATGGCTGCTACTACATCTACATCCTTGGACGCCCAGCTCTCATCTGAGGCCACACCTCTGCAAGCTACTGAGAGTTTGCCAATTATCATCCCACAACATGACGTCCAGTTCAAGCAGAACAACGTCGTAGGACTGTTTGACATCCCAGCAGACAAAGAATACCTGCTGCCTGCCAAAGAATTCTTGCTGAACAGCCCCCTGAAGACGGCTTTCACCCTTGACCCTAAGCCGAACAAGCCAATGCTGCAACAACTATGGTCTACAGCCACTGTTGCCAAGGAAAAGAATACCAAAGGTGTCCTGCGAGAGGTCATCAAATTCCAAATCAAGGAAAACATCATTTCCTTTGGTTTCGGAACCCTAAGGAACGTGCTCAACTTCCCAAAGAAGAAGCGCTTCCCTCCTGTCCCCACCGCTGACGAAATCGTAGAATTCCTGGACGCCATAGGCTACCGATGGCCTGTGAATAAGGAAGGCGTCTTGCTACCAAAGACGGGTGCCACTGTCCATAAGTCAGGACTAAACGCTACGTTCTACTATATATGGAACACGTTTGGCCTGTGCTTATCGGGCAAGACGGGGAGCACGGAGCAGTTCCCTACGGTCATCCAGCACATGGTCTTCTCTGCGATCAAAAATCGCGAGTTTGACTATGCTCGCTTCATTTGGGACGACATGGTGAAGAAGGTCCGAAGCAAGACCAGGGTCGTCAACATGGCCTTCCCCAGATTTTTCTCGGCCATCCTGGAGCTACATATGGGGGACAACTACCCCAAGGTTGGAAACTCCAACAACTACACTCTGGGACCCAGGTTCCTGGAACAGGTTGCTCCTCAACCTGACGACGTCCCTCTCTCTGCCGTCCTGGTCGTTCCTGAACCAGCTCAGGAGAATGCTGAACAATCCACCTCTCCAGCTGCAGGTACGTTTTCTCTCTTCTCTTCCAAACCACATTCTTCTACTTCTATGCATGCTATGTCAGTAGCTAACCCCATACTGACTTCCCCAGCTGCAACCACATCTTCTGCGCTCCAGAAGCGCCCCCAACCATCTTCTGCCACTCCTCCACCTCCTCCAAAACGCGCCAAGTCTAAGGCGCAGAAGAAAAAGAAACAGGCGGCTGGTAAGAAATATTACATTACCCTGCCCCAATACTTTAATAAACCATCTCCTTTATCTAAAAATTCTTCCACTGCAGATACTCCTATCTCTGCTCCTGTTACACAAGAACCTGAGGTTGTTCAACTCGAACACTCAGAGAATGAGGTGGGTAATCGTTCTGATACCCTCCTAGCCTCAGGTAATACTTCTAAGCAAACTGTTACCTTTTCTTCTTCTATGAAAGCTACTGAGTCTTCTAGTACTCATTTAGCTCCTCTATTTACAGGTTCTTTAGGAGCAGGTTCTGAAGGGCATCCCCAACTTCATCAGGATGACCCCTTCAATGATTTGATTCTCACGGATGCCGAGCATCAGCTGAACACAGCTGAGCTTCGCAGGCAGTCCGCTGAACGGAACCTGCAGGAGGCCCGCACAGCCCTCCAGCAGAAGGAGGCAGAGCACTCAGCACGTCTCCAGACTTTACAACAGGAGCTTGCTGCTGCCAACGCTGCTGCAGCCGCTGCTGAAGCCGCCGCCGCCAGTGCCACTGCCGCCGCCGTCGCCGCAACTCCGCCGCCCACGGCCGTCACCCTCTCCATTCCTTGTCTGGATAACATCCACGACAAGGTTTCACAAGTTGCCTCCTTCTCCACCAACCTTCAGGCATCTATTGATGACCTGAAGGCATCGGCTCTCCCTGCGCTCTCCACAACAATCAACAACAGCACCAACTCTCTCACCACCTTCCAATCAACGGTGGTTCAGAGGTTGGATGCTCAGGAAGCCGCTCTCCGCGCCATCCAGGAGCAGGTGACAGGGCTCTCCTCTGCTGTTAACGCCCTCACCTCTGCTTCTGCGCCGCCTCCATCTTGCACCACGGCGGACAGGGATGTGTTGCAGTCCCTGATCTCATCATCCTTCATTACACGCAAAGTCCTCAGTGACATGGCCTCTCTCCTCCAAAGGAGTGTATCAACAACTGCCTTAGTGCAGGCACCTGTTGAGGGGGAGAGACAGCCCCGAGACCATTCCGCCTATTCCCCCTCCACGAACTGGAGAACCACTGAAGCCGGGGGGAATAATGAAGACGAGGATGATGATGAAGAAGATGATGATGATGATATAGACGACGACATCTTCGTCGAGAAGGTTCCTACCTCTGCGCCCATTCCAGGGCTCGCACAACCTCAGGGGGAGAACCCTGATGCCTCTGGTATGTCTCTACTACCATCCTCTCCCTCTTCCTCTGATAACCAACCTATATCTATTCTTCTTAAAACCAAACCTACCCCTGAAACCATCACCTTAGACACCTCACCTGAAGACTCCCCTCCTAATAACCTTCAAATGGTTATCTACCAACCTCCTAAACTACCTTCTCCTGAACCATCTCCTGAAATCACCTCTCACACTGAACCTGAACCTAATACCCAAGCCTATCCTGAAGATGTCAACTATGGTTCTGTCACTGGTGACATTATTCGCCTAATGGAGAATAGTCCCAATGAACAGACCAGAGCTGAATTAGCTACTATGACCTTCAGGATCACACCCCTCAACCAAGAAACCATTACTACCCGTCCTACAACCCGTTTCAACCAAGAAGCCTCTTCATCCAGAACCCCTGAAATCCGAGCCACCCCTGATACAATATGCCTTTCATCAGATGATGAATTCATCTCTGATGATTTCTCTACCCCTGCTTCTTCACCCAGATCGCCTCCCTCAAACTCTCCTAGATCTGAAGGTGAAAATTACCCTGACAATTCCTTTGCCATTGACAGGGATGGGCGCTTAGACGCCGTGATAGAGCGACTCGAGAGTACAAGAGTAAAAATCCCTCTTCGTACCTCTTGTGACTCCGAGTTCGCCTATCTCTCGCAGGAGGAGTACAACGAAGCTGTACAGGCTCAACTAGAGCACAATAAAAAGCAGAAGGAAGCTTTCCTCTCTGCCCAAGCCGCTCGAAGGCTTGCATCAGATTTTGTAGATGAAGATGCAGAAATAAGTGCAGATCCTATCCTTGCACAGAAGGCTGTTCTGAAGGTCTTCAACAAAAATGCAGAGGTACAGACTGGAGAAGTAAACGCTGAGCTTGACTGGTGCAGAGATCGGTTACACCTCCGAAAGCATGGTGCTGCCATCTCAGGAATCCATCTTCGCCGATCTAGAGGCAAGAAAGGTAATCCTAGCAAAATCTGGATCACAGTCAAACGCTCTGGAGTAAAGGACGCAGAGCACACTCTGGACAAGTTAGATCGTTACAACTTGTCAGAGTGGAACGAAATCAGATCCCTACTTCCCAAAGCCAACAAGAACTGTCGGGCTGAAGTAGAAGAAGTCATTGAAGGACTTATTGCTCGCATCAGAAGGACAACTGAAATACCTGATGACCTGCTCCATTACTCTTCAGTCCTATCTCAGCAACCAGTTCGAAGATCTGCAGGCACCTCTACAAGAAGACCTACTCCCTGTCTTCCCAGAATGGTTGTTAAACCTCTGGACCTCTCAATGCTTGATCTTTCACTCCCTCCTGGAATCTCTCTATCTGAAGGACAAGTAATCAGAGAACCTGTTCATGGCATTTGTGTTAGGGATAACTCAAAAATCCTACGCTTTCAGCGCTTCAGTGAGCTACACATAGCGCCCTATGAACATCTTTTGACAGTTCTCTTCACTGCACAACAAGATAAGAAAAATCCAGACAACAAGAGATTATTCGCACTGTCAGAGCCATACTTGATCACAGACTTGCCTTCAGCGACACTCCTGTTCCTGTTTGCGTCAAGACTGAATACATTAGCGAAGAATCTGATAGTTAGATTTTTTGTAATTTTTCCTTTCAGTACTCCTGTCATGTACTCTTGTATTTTCCTTACTCTTGTAATACTTAAATGAGATTAATGAGAATGCAATTCAGTGCATTGTACTTCATTCCATCATAGTACTGAAAAAGATCCCTCAAAACAGTAAATGGGACATGTACCTTTATGAGTTCTATTTCCTACTGTTTAGTTCTAGAATTAGATTTATTTCTAACTTTTCTAGATTAAGACAATTACTCTATTGTCTTATCATTATCATTTAGGGGGAGATTGTTGATCCAGCTCTCCTAAGACCTGATGAAATGATAATGATCCTGAATCTTTACTTAGTGAATAGGTTTTTACTTCTGTTATAGCTTGAGGAATTATCACTGAGTCTGTTCAGTGTTATTCCATGTTACTTATGCTGTAACTTAACTTTATAGATTTCAGGATCAGGATCAGGAGACTAACGAGCCTGTTCTGCAGTTTACTGATCCTGTCCACTGAAGTAAAGACCTCCTCCTGAAGACATTAAGATCATACACAAAGAACCATCAGCGACGTCGAAGAAATAGCTGATGACAGGAACAGCATGCTCGTGATCTGAAGACGGAACTCAGTGATAGCAGTCTGTTCACTATCGTATGACATCCTGAAGACTCATCAGGATACACGTGACCCTGAGTTTCCTCAGTTTCAGGACTCTAGTCACTGATCAGTATCCTGATCCTGAAGGATTAGAACAATGTCTTAGTCTAATGCACAAAAGGATTATCCGCCTTTACTGACACAATAGTACATAAGGGCAGTTACTTTACTGTTCCCTCCGTACTTATCAGACCTCAAGGCAACTGTTTACAAACATCCTCTTTTGCACACCATGCAAAGAGTATTTGTTTATAGTAAATAGTACAACAGACCACTCACATTGTGACACGTCACAATAGTAGGTCTGCATGCATTTAATGCATGAAGTATAAATAGGACGTGAAGAGATGTTCTCCATACTTCTTCTTCATCCTAATTCTACTCAAGTCCTTTCTCTCTTATTCCCTCTATCTTCTTTCTTTATTCTCTTCTCACTTAGTGCATAGTGAAAGAACTTAGATTGTTTAGTTTAGACTATTAGTCTTTTCTATTTCCGCAACAATCTGTAAATTCATTTTGTTAATACAACAAGAATTTAAAAGTGAAAAGTTGTGTGATTATATTCAACCCCCCTTCTATAATCCCTAACACTATCCTTACTTGAAGGTCACCTACTTGGGACCAACAATCCCTGATCCCAATGCTCCTGAAAACATTCATTCTTCTTCTAACACACACTCTGAAGGCGCTCCTAAGAGCAAAAAGAACACAGTCAAAGAAAAATCTAACACTGTAACTCCTTCAAAGACCAAGAGTCCTAAACCCAAGAACAAAGTTCTGGGTGGTGCTCCGTCAGTCTCAGGATCAAAATCTTTCTCTCAAAATCCTGCCCCCAGACTGAAGATTGACCTGAAGCAAAAGACTCAGGAGAAGAAACCAATTCCTCCAATGTCCAATGCTAAAGGCATACTTGGTGCTGGTCCTACTCACTTAAAGTTTAAAGACTTTCTGGACCACACTAAACGCTTTCAATATCGCAAATGTTATCACTGTGGATTAAACGACCATATTGCGAGTAAGTGTCCTGATGCTACCAAAGCTGAAAAATCAGCCAAGGTAAAGAAAAATCCTAAGACTGACAATTCAGTCAAAGGGAAGAAGGTTGTCAAGACTGTCTCCTCAGTCAAGACTCCAGCCTCAAGAACTGATAAATCAGTCAAGGCTGCCACTGACTCCACCAGTCCTACTGATACTTCTGGATCCATAGTTCTATGGGTACCAAGAAAAACTTAAACTCTAAATTTTACAGGATAAGGGCATCTGGTACCTGGAAAGTGGATGCTCTCGACATATGACTGGTTCGAAATCTGTCCTCTCTAACTACCGTGAAGAAAGAGGTCCTGCTGTGACCTTTGGCGGAAACGGTAAAGGCCAAACCCGAGGGTATGGCACACTGACCAACGGAGTAACTACTTTCAAAAGAGTTGCTTATGTTGAAGGCCTGATGCATAATCTTCTAAGCATCAGTCAACTGTGTGATAAGAATCACAAAGTCTCCTTCTCAAAGAAGAAGTGCAAAGTCAAAAACAGAAGAAAGGAAGTTATTCTCACTGGAGTGAGACATGCTGATATCTACATCATCAACATGAATACTTCCACTGACAACTTCTGCTTTGTATCTCGTGCTTCCTCTGATACAAATTGGCTTTGGCACAAGCGTCTTTCTCATCTCAACTTCAAGACGCTGAATCAACTCTGCATCAACAATCTTGTCATTGGTCTTCCTGACTTTCGCTATACAAAGGTGTCTCTTTGTTCAGCATGTGAGAAAGGAAAACAGACCAGGGCTAGTTTCAAGTCCAAGCAGATTTCCTCCATCAGCTCTCCTCTACAACTTCTCCACATGGATCTCTTTGGACCCGTCAACGTTCAATCCATTGCTGGAAAGAAATATACTCTGGTAATCGTTGATGAATATTCCAGATATACTTGGGTGTTCTTTCTTCGATCCAAGAGTGATGCTCCTGAAGAAATCATTCTGTTCGTCAGGAAGATGGAAAGACTCAACAACCTTACTGTTCGATCAATCAGGAGTGACCACGGAACTGAATTCAAAAACAATACCCTGGAAACCTTCTTCGATCAGAAAGGTATCTCTCAGAACTTCTCATCTGTGAGAACTCCTCAGCAAAATGGTGTTGCTGAAAGACGAAACAGAACCCTGATTGAAGCTGCACGATCAATGTTGAGTGAAGCCAACCTTGCCACTCAATTCTGGGCAAAAGCTGTTAACACAGCATGCTATACCCAGAACCAATCCCTGATAGTAAAGCGCTTCAGAAGAACCCCTTACGAACTCTTTCGTAACAGGAAACCCTCTATCGAACATCTCCATATCTTTGGTTGTGTCTACTACATCCTGAACAACAAAGATAACCTTGGAAAGTTCGATTCCAAGTCTGATGATGGAATCTTCCTTGGATACTCCTCTATCTCTAAAACCTACCGTGTGTTCAACAAACGAAGACAAGCCATAGAGGAAACGATTCATGTCAAGTTTGATGAATCGGGTCCTACTTTCCCTCACCCTCATGAAAACTCTGAAATAAATCAGTGGGCTGACTCTTTCTTTCAAGTCCCTGAACCTCCCATTGCTGATCCATCTCCTCAAGACCTTCCTGATGGTTTTGAAGAAGATCCTCCCATTCCACCCACTGAAATAACTACTCCACCTCTGATAAATGCCACTCCAATTACCCAAATCACACCATCTGAACCTGATCAACCCACTAACAGTGAAGACTTTTCTCAAACCACTGTTAGTGAGCCTACTCCCACTAATCTTCTCCCTGATCCATCAGAAAATGAAGCTTCCACTTCAGGACAGGTGTATCAGCCACCTGCTCTACGATGGACCAAGGATCATCCCATTGATCAAGTTCTTGGTAATCCCTCCTCTGGCATTAAAACTCGACGCCAATCTGGTAACGTCTGTCTTTATGTTAATTTTATCTCTGAAAATGAACCTAAAGAAATAGATGATGCTTTGCGTGATCCTGCCTGGGTCTCAGCCATGCAGGAAGAGCTTGCAGAGTTCATCAGAAACAATGTCTGGCTTCTCGTCCCTAGGCCTCGAAAACGTACTATCATTGGTTCCAAGTGGATTTTTAGAAATAAACTTGATGAGATTGGTACGATTATTCGAAACAAGGCTCGCCCAGTGGCTCAGGGATACAGGCAGGAAGAGGGCATTGATTACGATGAAACCTTTGCTCCTGTGGCTAGGCTCGAAGCAATTCGACTTTTCCTAGCCTTCGCAGCACATATGAACTTCAAGGTTTATCAGATGGACATTAAAAATGCCTTTCTGAATGGAAAACTTAATGAAGAAGTCTATGTGGCTCAGCCTCCTGGCTTTGTAGATCCTAAGTTCCCTGATCACGTCTACAAGTTAAACAAGGCTCTCTATGGGTTAAAACAGGCTCCTCGTGCCTGGTATGATACCCTCTCAACCTTTCTTCTCTCTAAAGGTTTTGTTCGTGGAAAGATTGATAGCACTTTATTTCTAAAGAAATATCCTAAGCATATCCTTCTTGTCCAGATATATGTCGATGACATTATCTTTGGATCCACAAATCCCAAACTCTGCGAAAAGTTTGAGTTGCTCATGAAATCTGAATATAAAATGTCTATGATGGGTGAACTAACATTCTTTTTAGGACTTCAGATCAAGCAATCTGAAAAGGGAATCTTTATCAATCAAGGTAAATATGTACATGAGACGCTGAAGAAATTTGATCTCACATCCTGTACACCGATGAAGACTCCAATGGCTCCTCCTCTGTCACTTGACAAGGATTCCAAAGGGAAACCTGTTGACGTGACTCTCTACAAAGGAATGATCGGCTCTCTGCTGTATCTCACAGCTAGTCGCCCTGATATCATGTATTCTACATGTCTATGTGCTCGTTATCAGGCTGAACCCAAAGAATCCCATCTGACCGCTGTAAAGCGGATCTTCAGATATCTGAAGGGAACTCCTAATCTGGGTCTTTGGTACTCCAAGGACTCAGGGTTCGATCTAACAGCTTATTCTGATAGTGACTTTGCAGGATGTAAGATTGACAGGAAAAGCACCACTGGTGGGTGTCACCTACTTGGTGGCAAGTTGGTGAGTTGGACTAGCAAGAAACAGAACTCTGTGTCCACATCAACTGCTGAGGCTGAATATGTTGCAGCAGGAATCTGTTGTGCTCAAGTCCTGTGGCTGAGAAATCAACTTCAGGACTATGACATACAACTTTCTAAAATTCCTATCTACTGTGACAACACTTCAGCGATAGCCATCGCCAACAATCCTGTCTTACACTCCAAGACAAAGCACATTGAAGTGAGATATCACTTCATCAGGGATCATGTGATGAATGGTGATATTGAACTCCATTTTGTCCCTACTGAATATCAGCTTGCTGACCTCTTTACCAAACCACTGGATGTGACGCGTTTTAATATGCTCATCAGTGAACTTGGGATGTTAAATCCTGATGATTGAAGTTTATCAGGACAAACAGTTGTTAAACCCTATAGAATAACTATTCTCAGGACTCTTTCTTTAACAACTCCTGAACTAACTCTCATCAGAGGATGACTCTATTCAGTACTTACAAAATCTTTGTTCAAAATCCGAATACTGATGATTCTCAGGTAAGTACCTCTGCTCCTGAAACCTTATCGCATTAAATGTGATAAGAGGACTTATCTGATAAGTACTCCAATTCCAAGAAAACAAATCTTTCATCAAAATGGAATTATCCCCTGAAAAGGCGGTTTTTATCTTTTCAAATAAAACAAACTTTTTATCTGCACTGACACGTAATGGGACGTTTCCTGTTCCCCACGACGTGTGTCAGGCGCGTGAACGCGCGTAGAACTTCCTTTATTCATCATTATGTTTGAATTTAGCCGCCCGTTTCTCTCTCATCCATTTTCTCTCTCCTACCACGAGGTATAAAAACCTCATTCGTAATCCTTTACACTCTTTACGCTCACATAATTCTCTCTAAGAACTCAAGCAAGAAAAAGCAAGAAACGTTTTCTCTCAAGAACACCAAGAACACTCATCACTTTTCTTTAACAAGATCATCGTAAGTGTTTCTTTACTCTTGTTCTTTCTACATTGTAAGTTGGCATTCTTCACCTAAACAGCTTATTTTGTTAATCGTTTTTCCAAAAACCCTAAGATCACTCCGTTTGATCTTAGCTTTTCCAAAATCTTCTAAGATTTTTGTTAAAACAGTTTATATGGTGTTCTTATTTCTTTTAAGAACAATCATAAACTCTTATTTTGATATCTATTCATCAAAATAAAAGTTTCTTTTTAATACCAAAACACATTGCTTTTGTGTATTTTGGTATCTAATCCATTCCAAGTATAAAGGATTTCACCACTTTTATGAACATATTCTGTGTTCATTGAAAAGTGAAGAAAAATGCATATTTTGGATTCTTAATCATCCACATATGTTGTTTTTATGTGTTAACAGAATGGCTGCTACTACATCTACTTCCTTGGACGCCCAGCTCTCCTCTGAGGCCACGACGCTGATGACTGCTACTGGAAACCTTCCTGTAATCATTCCCCAGCATGACCTGCAGTTCAAACCCAACAACTTGATTGGGCAATTTGACCTCCCTGCAAACAAGGCGTTTCTGAAGCCTGCCAGGGACTTCCTTCTGTCGTGTCCCCTGAAGACGGCGTTCACTATCAACCCAGCGCCCAACAAACCCCTGCTCCTGCAGCTTTGGTCCACTGCTACCACCGCCCAGGAGAGGAACTCGAGGGGCAAGCTGCATGAGGTGATCAAGTTCCAAATCAAGGACGACATCATCTCATTCGGCATAGGGACTCTAAGGAACGTCCTCAATTTTCCCAAGAAGCAGACGTTTCCTCCTGCTCCTTCCTCCGACGACGTCATCGCGTTCCTTGATGACATCGGCTACAAATGGCCTGTAAAGGAAGGCCATCCACTGGTGAAGACTGCTGCCACTGTCCACAAGACGGGGCTAAACGCGACGTTCTATTACATATGGAAAACGTTTGGTCTCAGTCTGACAGGGAAGACGGGGAGCACAGAGCAATTCCCCACCGTCATACAGAACATGGTCTACTCTGCGATCAAAAATCGCAAGTTTGACTATGTCCGCTGTATCTGGGACGACATGATCAAGAAGATCAAGAACCGCACCAGGGTGGTGAACGTCCCCTACACCCGGTTCTTCACTGCAGTTCTGGCACTGCACATGGGTGACAATTACCCTACAGAGGGAAACTTCAACAATTAGGCGTGAAGTTTCTGGAACAGCTGTCAGCCAAATCAGATGATGTTCCTCTGTCTGCGGTCCTGGTTGTCCCTGACGCACAACCAGACGCAGAGGAACAACCTACCTCTGCTCCTGCTCAAGGTATGTTTTCTCTCTTCTCTTCCAAACCACCTTCTTCTTCTTCTCTGCATGCTATTTCAGTAGCTAACCCAATACTGACTTCCCCAGCTGCAACATCTTCGGCGCCCCTGAAGCGCCCTCCTCCCTCTGGCTCCTCTCCTCCACCTCAGCCCAAACGCGCCAAATCCAAGGCGTCAAAGAAAAAGAAGGCACCAGCGGGTAAGAAATACTATATTACCCTGCCTCAAATGTTTAATAAACCATCTCCTTTATCTAAAACTTCTTCACCTGCAGATACTTCTATCTCTGCTCCTGTACAACAAGAACCTGAGGTTGTTCATCTCGAACACTCAGAGAACGTGGAGGGTAATCGCTCTGATACCCTCCTAGCCTCAGGTAATACTTTTAAGCGTAATATTACCATTTCTTCTTCTATGAAAGCTAATGAGTCTTCTAGCACTCACTTAGCTACTCTGTTTACAGGTTCTTTAGGAGCAGCAGTTGAAGGGCCGTCCCAACTTCATCAGGATGACCCCTTCAACGACTTCATCTTGACGGATGCCGACCGTCAGCTGAGTGCAACTGAGCTACGACGGCAGTCCGCTGAAAGGCAACTGCAGGAGGTCCGCACGGTGCTCCAGCAACAGGAAGACGCTCACAAGGCCCAGCTTCAAGCCTTGGAACTTGAGCTTGCAGCAGCCAAGACCGCTGCCTCTGCCGCCGAAGCCGCCGCAGCCTCTGCCACTGCTGCCGCCGCCGCTGCCGCCCCTGCTCCTACTGGTGTCACCATCACCATACCGTGTCTGGATGCCATCCATGACAAGGTCTCTCAGGTGGCTACCTCCTCTTCCTCCCTTCAGGCGTCTGTAGACGACCTGAAGGCCACGGCGTTACCCGCTCTCTCCACAGCGGTCAACAACAACTCCACCTCCACCACCAACTTCCAACAAATCGTGGTGCAGAGGTTGGATGCGCAGGAGACTGGCCTTCGAGCCCTCCAGGAGAAAGTGGCTGAACTTGCCACCACAGTGAACTCGCTGACCACTGCTCCTCCTCCGCCTCCATCATTCACCACGGCCGACAGGGAACTTCTCCAGTCTCTACTCTCATCTTCCTTCATCAACAGGAAGCTGAACGCCAACATGGCCTCTCTCCTCCAGCGGAGTATTTCAACAGCTGCCTTGCAACAGGCACCTGTTGAGGGGGAGAGACAGCCAAGAGACCATTCCGTTTATTCCCCCTCCACCAACTGGAGAACCAACGAACAGGGGGGAACGAACGAGGATGAGGATGATGATGAAGATGATGATGATGATGATGACGACGATTTCTTCGTTGAGAAGGTTCCAACCTCAACGCCCACTCCAGGGCCTGCACAATCTCAGGGGGAGAACCCCGGTGCACCTGGTACGTTACTATTACCATCCTCTCCCTCATCATCTGATAACCAACCAATCTCTACTCTCCTTAAATCTAAACCTACACATGAAACCATCACCCTTGACACCTCCTCTGAAGACTCTCCAATAAACAACCTACAAATGGTTGTCTACCAACCACCCAAACAACCTACCCCTGAACCAACACCTCATTCTTCTCCTAAACAAACCTCTGAACCTGAAAACCAAGAAAACTCTGACTTTCAGGATGTGAACTTTGGTTCTGTCACTGGTGAGATTATTCGCCTCATGGAGAATAGTCCATCAGAACAGACAAGAGCCGAATTAAGCAGAATGTCTTTCAGAGTAACTCCTCTAAACCCTGAATCCATTCCCTCTAAACCAACCCGCTTTAACCCTGAAGCATCTTCTCCCAGAACCCCTGAAATAAGAGCCCCTCCTGAAACCATTTGCCTATCATCAGATGATGAATTCATCTCTGATGACTTCTCTACCCCTGCTTCTTCTCCCAGATCTCCTCCCTCTAACTCTCCTAGATCTGAAGGTGAGAATTACCCTGACAACTCTGCTATTGTCAACAGGGATGGGCGTTTAGACGCCGTGATAGAGCGACTCGAGAGTACAAGAGTAAAAATTCCTCTTCGTACCTCTTGGGACTCCGAGTTCGCCTATCTATCACAAGAGGAATACAACGCTGCTGTACAGGCTCAGGAGGAGCACAATAAGAAGCAGAAGGAAGCCTTCCTCTCTGCTCAAGCCGCTCGAAGGCTTGCATCAAATTTTGTTGAAGAAGATGCAGAAATAAGTGCTGATCCTGTTCTAGCACAGAAGGCCACGCTGAAGGTCTTCAACAGAAACGCTGAAGCTCGGTCTGAAGAAGTAAACACAGAGCTTGACTGGTGCAGAGACCGCCTTCACCTCAGAAAACATGGTGCTGCTATCTCTGGAATCCATCTCAGCCGAACTCGCGGCAAAAGAGCAAAAACATGGATCACCGTCAAACGCTCAGGAGTCAAGGATGTGCAACACACTCTTGACAAGTTGGAAAGATACAACTTGTCAGAGTGGAATGAAATCAGAAGCCTACTTCCCAAAGCCAACAGAAACTATCGGGCTGAAGTAGAAGAAGTCATTAATGGACTTATTGCACGCATAAGAAGAACAACCGAAATTCCTGATGACCTTCTCCAGCCTTCTTCAGCACTGCCTCAGCCACCTGTTCGAAGATCAGCCGGTGCTTCAACAAGGAGACCAACTCCTTGCATGCCCAGAATGGTTGTCAAGCCACTGGACCTCTCGATGCTTGATCTTTCACTCCCTCCAGGAGTCTCTCTCTCTGAAGGACAAGTCATCAGAGAACCTGTTCATGGTATTTGTGTAAGCGACAACTCCAAGATACTACGCTTTCAGCGTTTCAGCGAGCTACACAAAGCACCATATGAACACTTGGTTTCTGTTCTCTTCACCGCTCAAAGAGACAAGAAAAACCAAGATAATAAAGAGATTATTCGCACTGTCAGAGCTATACTCGATCATAGACTCGCCTTCAGCAATACTCCTGTTCCAATCGTAGTCAAGACTGAAGAATTTAGCGAAGACTCTGATAGTTAGAATATTTCTGTAAACTTTGCTTTCAGTACTTCACTTATGTACTCTTGTATTTTCTTTACTCTTGTAACCTGATTGAGATTAATGAAAATGCAATTCAGTGCATTGTACTTTATTCCATCATAGTACTGAAAAAGATCCCTCAAAACAGTAAATGGGACATGTACCTTTATGAGTTCTATTTCCTACTATTTTATCTAGACTTAGAATTTTTTTTCTTTCTAGACTTAGACAATTTCTCTGTTGTCTTATCATTATCATTTAGGGGGAGATTGTTGATCCAGCTCTCCTAAGACCTGATGAAATGATAATGATCCTGAATCTTTACTTAGTGAATAGGTTTTTGCTTCTGTTATAGCTTGAGGAATTATCACTGAATCTGTTCAGTGTTATTCCATGTTACTTATGCTGTAACTTATTTTTATAATAATCAGGATCAGGATCAGGAGACGAACGAGTCTGTTCTGCAGTCTACTGATCCTATCCACTGAAGTGAAGACCTCCTGAAGACATCAAGATCATACTCAAAGAACCATCAGCAACGTCGAAGACTTAGCTGATGACAGGAACAACATGCTCGTAATCTGAAGACGGAACTCAGTGATAGCAGGCTGCTCAATATCGTATGACATCCTGAAGACTCATCAGGATACAAGTGACCCTGAACAGCACCAGGTTCAGGACTCTAGTCACTGATCAGTATCCTGATCCTGAAGGATTAGTGTAACGTCTTAGTCTAATGCACAAAAGGATTATCCGCCTTTACTGACACAAAAGTACATAAGGACAGTCTCTTTACTGTTCCCTCCGTACTTATCAGACCTCAAGGCAACTGTTTACACACTTCCTCTTTTGCACACCATGCAAAGAGTATTTGTTTATAGTAAATAGTACATAGGACCACTTACATTGTGACACGTACACAAAAGTGAGTCTACATGCATTTAATGCATTGGGTATAAATAGGACTTGAAGAGATGTTCTCCATACTTCTTCTTCATCCTAACTCTACCCGAATCCTTTCTTTCTTTATTCCCCCTATCTTCTTTCTTACATCTTCTCACTCTAGTGCATAGTGAAAGAACTTAGATTGTTTAGTTTAGACTTATTGTCTTTTCTATTTCCGCAACAATCTGTAAATTCATTTTGTTTATATAACAAGAATTTAAAAGTGAAAACTTGTGTGATTATATTCAACCCCCCCCCCTTCTATAATCCCAAACACTATCCTTACTTGAAGGTCACCTCTTTGGGACCAACAGATATCACTTTATCAGAGATCATGTGATGAATGGCGATGTTGAACTTCATTTCATCCCTACTGAATATCAAGTCGCTGACCTCTTCACTAAAACCGCTGGATGAGAAACGGTTCAACCAACTCATCAGTGAGCTAGGAATGCTAAACCCTGATGTCTAACGTTCAGGATACTGCATTACTAGATTTTCTCTGTACATACTCTATGTATTTTTCCAGTGTACTGTATTTTTCTTCTTAATGAAATGAATTGATCTCCTGAACATCCTTAAGTCACTGATGCTTCTATCTTCTGCTGAGACACTGCATTTACTTCATATATCAGTGATCTCACCTACCTTCACACTTTATGTAATAAGAAGACTTTTTCCATCTGCTGATAACCTTTCACATGATTTAGGTTACTCATCAAACTGAATCAGTTTTGAATCAACTTTTCTTCTACTAACTCTATCTAGTTGATTTGACTTTGTGGCACCATACGTTACTTCCCAACATGTGTCAGGCGCGTGACTGTAAACGAAAAGACACTTTCGGGCGCGTGAAAGCAAACGGTTACATTTTACGACGAGTTTTAATTAACCACCATAATTACTTCTTGAACTTGCTCCACGTCCCATCGACTTTTGAGCACCAAAATCGGACCCTCCGATATCCTTCTCCCCTATAAAATCCACTCTTGGATTACTTCTTTCTTCACTTACCATTTTCTATCTATCTCTCCAAGATTTGCTATACAATGAGTTCAAATCTTCTCTCTTCCTTAGAAGACCTTCTTCCTCGTCTGGTAAGTCACAAACCTTAATTTAAGGTTGTTTTCTCATCTTTTTTTTAAAGCAAACCACTTTTTTGGTTTCTCCTTCTCAAACATAAGTTTTAAAACAATAAAAAAAACTCTTCTTATCTTTCCTTACTTGTTTTAGACTTATGATATCTTTCTCTTTTGCAGAATATCTCATTTGCTCAAGTTTCTGCAGCCATACTCTACACTCTTCTGGAAAACCTCTCAGCTAGACCAAGGAAGAAGGTGTTGATCCAGCTCTCCTAAGACCTGATGAAATGATAATGATCTGTAACTTCACTTAGTGAATAGGTCTTTACTTTAAGTTATAGCTTGAGGAATTATCACTGAGTTTGTTCAGTGTTATTCCTTGTTAATTATGTTGTAACTTGTAGTTTTAAATCATCAGGATCAGGATCAGAAGATGAACGAGTCTGTTCTGCAGTCTACTGATCCTGACCACCAAAGTGAAAGACCTCCTGAAGACATTAAGATCATACTCAAAGAACCATCAGCGAAGTCGAAGAATTAGCTGATGACAGGAACAGCATGCTCGTGATCTGAAGACGGAACTCAGTGATAGCAGGCTGCTCAAATTCGTATGACATCCTGAAGACTCAACAGGATACAGTGACTCCTGATCTACATCAGTATCAGAACTCTCCTCACTGATCAGTATCCTGATCCTGAAGGATTAGTGTAATGTCTTAATCTAATGCACAAAAGGATTATCCGCCTTTACTGACACAAAAGTACATAAGGACAGTCTCTTTTCTGTTCCCTCCGTACTTATCAGACCTCAAGGCAACTATTTACACAAACCCTCTTTTGCATAACATGCAAAGGGTATTTGTTTATAGTAAATAGTACAATAGACCACTTGAAGTGTGACACGTACACAAAAGTGAGTCTACATGCATTTAATGCATTGGGTATAAATAGGACGTGAAGAGATGTTCTCCATACTTCTTCTTCATCCTAAAAATACCCTAATCCTTTCTTTCTTATTTCCTCTATCTTCTTATCTTTTCTTATCTTCTCACTCTAGTGCATAGTGAAAGAACTTAGATTGTTTAGTTTAGACTTGTAGTCTTTTCTATTTCCGCAACAATCTGTAAATTCATATTGTTAATACAACAAAGAATTTAAAAGTGAAATTTGTGTGATTATATTCAACCCCCCTTCTATAATCCCATACACTATCCTAACTTGAAGGTCACCCCTTGGGACCAACAAGTGGTATCAGAGCAGATACAAGCTCTCATTTTCTTCTCTTAGAAAAATCTTGTGATCCTCTCTCTCAATCCATGGCACTTCAAGCTAAGGATAATTACTTTGATACCGGTTCTGCTGGAAAACCTCCAAGGTTTAACAAAGACAACTTTGCTCTTTGGAAAACCAGAATGGAACTTTTCCTATCTGGTTCTGATCCCCAGATTCCATACTTTTTCGAAAATGGACCACATGTGCCTACACAAACTGTTCATGATGTCCCTGCTGTTGGCGACCAACCACCTATACCCGCAAGGGAACTGGTGAAGCCAGTTACTGACTGGAATGATGAGGACAGACGCCTTGTCAACATTGACACTAAGGCTAGGTCTCTCATTGCCATGTCACTCCCTGATGACGTCTTCCACTTTGTCTGTCACCTTCGCTCTGCTAAAGAGATTTAGGACACCCTCTGTGTTCAATACGAAGGTACTGCTGTTCTCATGGAATCAAGAAAGATTTTCTTGGTTCGTCAGTATGAAAGCTTTATTCATCAGAAGGATGAAACTCTCTCCCAGATACATCAGAGATTCAACTGTCTCCTGATCGATCTGAAGACTATTGGTACTATCTATCCTAACTCTGAGGTGGTTACCTAGTTCATGGAAGCTCTTCCTGAACATTGGGAAATCTACACCTCCTGCTTAACTATGTCCAAAGACATAAAGACACTCACATTAAGTGAGCTGTACGGTATTCTTCTAAACCGTGAACAACAGAAGAAACTGAAAAAGAATCTCATAAGAGATACTAAAGATTCCAAAAGCACCTCTGTTGCACTGGTCTCTGATTCAGTTCCTACTGTTGCTACTCCTTCTTCTGTCACCATCACTGAATTAGAATCTTCTGATTCGGACATGTCAGAAGATTCTGATTTCAATGAATCTCTTGCTTTGCTAACTCGATCTTTCAAAAAGTTTGCCAAAAAGGGAAACTTCCATAAAAAGAAACCTCTTACTTTAACTGACAAGCCGAAAACAGAACCTGTTGATAAGGCTACTGCTATCTGCTACAACTGTCAGGGCAAAGGACACTTTGCTAATGATTGCAGGTACAGGAAAAGTCAGTTTGCTCCTTCTTCTGCCAAATCTTCCTCGAAAAACCCCAAATACCAGCGCCTGAAAGAGAAGTACAAGAAAATGAAATTTCAGCGCAAAGGTAAAGGTCGTATCGCAGAAGACTGCGATTGGGATGATGTCTCCTCTGATGACTCATCTAATGAGGAAGATACTCAAGTGGCACTCATGGCCATTATTGAGGAACCTACCTTAGCTCTCATGGCTAAGATAGAAGAGGTCCCTGAAGAGGTTCCTACTCAAGCTCCTGAAGCTTCTACCTCTGCGACTGAATCTACCAGCCAGGTACCTATTCCTGTTGTCCCTCTTGAAAGATTAACTCAGCTAGACCTTGTAACCCTTGATCTCTATAAAGCCCTGAATGATAAAACCTCTGCTGAGAAAATGAACATTGATCTTCGTGATCAACTCAAAGAGTGTTAGGAAAAGATAAAACAACTTACCATTCTGGAAGAAAGTTATAAGGATCAGGTCACTGTTAATCAAACTCTCTGTATCGAAAGAGAAAAGGCTCTTGCTGCTAAAGAAAGAGCCTTGGCCGAACTTAACGCTGAAAAAGTCACCATCAAAGGATGGAGTGACGCCTCTAAAAAGGTTGATGAAATATTAGCCTCAGGGAGAAATGTCAAAAACAAAAGGGGTCTTGGATTCACTAGCGAATGTCCTAGGCCTGATCGTTCCATGCTTAAATTTGGAATGTTTGTTTCTTCTATCCCTGATCCTAATACCCCTGAAAACATCCCTTCTTCATCCAACACACACTGAAGGTGCTCCTAAGAGCAAAAAGAAAACAGCCAAGGAAAAATCCAAAACTGTAACACCTTCAAAGACCAAGAATCCTAAACCTAAAAACAAAGTTCTAGGTGGTGGTCCTTCAGTCTCAGGAACAAAATCTTTATCTCAAAATCCTGCTCCTAGACTAAAGATTGACCTGAAGCAAAAGACCCAGGAGAAGAAACCTATTCCTCCTCTGTCCAATGCTAAAGGCATACTTGGTACTGGTCCTGCTCATCTGAAGTTCAAAGACTTCCTGGACCCCACTAAACGCTTTCAATATCGCAAATGTTATCACTGTGGATTTAACGACCATATTGCGAGTAAGTGTCTTGATGCTACCAAAACTGAAAAATCAGCTAAGGTAAAGAAAACTCCTAAGACTGATAACTCAGTCAAAGGAAAGAAGGTTGTCAAGACTGTTCCTTCAGTCAAGACTCCAGCCTCAAGAACTGATAACTCAGTTAAGGCTGTCACTAACTCCACCAGTCCTACTGATAATTCTGGATCCATAGTTCTATGGGTACCAAGAAAAACTTAAACTCTCAATTTTACAGGACAATGGCATCTGGTACCTGGACAGTAGATGCTCTCGACATATGACTGGTTCTAAATCTGTTCTCTCTAACTACCGTGAAGAAAGAGGTCCTGCTGTGACTTTTGGTGGAAACGCTAAAGGCCAAACCCGAGGGTATGGCACCCTGACCAACGGAGTAACTACGTTCAAAAGAGTTGCTTATGGTGAAGGCCTGATGCACAATCTTCTGAGCATCAGTCAACTGTGTGATAAGAATCACAAAGTCTCCTTCTCGAAGAAAAAGTGCAAAGTCAAGAACAGACGCAAGGAAGTTATTCTCACTGGCGTTAGACAAGCTGATATCTACATCATCAACATGAATACTTCCACTGATAACTTCTGTTTCGTATCACGTGCTTCTACTGATACAAACTGGCTCTAGCACAAGCGTCTCTCTCATCTCAACTTCAAGACGCTGAATCAACTCTGCATCAACAATCTTGTTGTTGGTCTTCCTGACTTTCGCTATACAAAGGTGTCTCTTTGTTCAGCATGTGAGAAAGGAAAACAAACCAGGGCTAGCTTTAAGTCCAAGCAGATTTCCTCCATCAGCTCTCCTCTACAACTTCTCCACATGGATCTCTTTGGACCTATTAATGTCCAATCCATTGCTGGAAAGAAATATACTCTGGTAATCGTTGATGAATATTCCAGATATACTTGGGTGTTCTTTCTTCGATCCAAGAGTGACGCTCCTGAAGAAATCATTCTGTTCGTCAGGAAGATGGAAAGGCTCAACAACCTTACTGTTCGATCAATCAGAAGTGACCACAGAACTGAATTCAAAAACAGTACCCTAGAAACTTTCTTCGATCAAAAAGGTATCTCTCAGAACTTCTCCTCTGTAAGAACTCCTCAGCAAAACGGTGTTGTTGAAAGACGAAACAGAACCCTGACTGAAGCTGCACGATCTATGTTGAGTGAAGCCAACCTTGCCACTCAATGCTCGGCTGAAGCCGTTAACACTGCTTGTTATACCCAGAACAGATCCCTGATAGTAAAGCGCTTCAGAAGAACCCCTGACGAACTCTTTCGTAACAGGAAACCTTCAATCGAACATCTCCATATCTTTGGTTGTGTCTGCTACATCCTGAACAACAAAGATAACCTTGGAAAGTTCGATTCCAAGTCTGATGATGGAATCTTCCTTGGATACTCCTCTATCTCCAAAACCTACCGTGTGTTCAACAAACGAAGACAAACCATAGAGGAAATGATTCATGTTAAAATTGATGAATCGGGTCCTACCTTTCCTCACCCTCATGATAATTCTGAAATAAATCAGTGGGCTGACTCTTTCTTTCAATTCCCTGATATTCCCATTGCTGATCCATCTCCTCAAGACCGTCCTGATGGTTTTGAAGAAAATCCTACTCCACCCTCTCATATACCCATACCACCACTAATAAATGCCACCCCTATCACCCAAGTCACCCCTGAACATGATCAACCCACTAACAGTGAAGATTTTTCTCAAACCACTGTCAGTGAACCTGCTCCTACTAATCTTCTACCTGATCCATCAGTTAATGAAGCCTCTACTTCAGGACAGGTGTATCAACCACCTGCTCTTCGTTGGACCAAAGATCATCCAATTGATCAAGTCCTCGGTAATCCTTCCTCTGGTGTTAAAACTCGACGCCAATCTGGTAACGTCTGTTTTTATGTTAATTTCATCTCTGAAAATGAACCTAAAGAAATAGATGATGCCTTGCATGATCCTGCCTGGGTCTCAGCCATGCAGGAAGAGTTAGCACAGTTCATCAGAAACAATGTCTGGCTTCTCGTCCCTAGGCCTCGAAAACGTACAATCATAGGATCCAAGTGGATCTTCAGGAATAAGCTTGATGAGATTGGTACGATTATTCGAAACAAGGCTCGCCTTGTGGCTCAGGATATAGGCAGGAAGAGGGCATTGATTACGATGAAACTTTTGCTCCTGTGGCTAGGCTCGAAGCAATTCGACTTTTCCTGGCCTTTGCAGCACATATGAACTTCAAAGTTTTTCAGATGGACATCAAAAATGCCTTTCTGAATGGAAAACTTAATGAAGAAGTCTATGTGGCTCAGCCTCCTGGCTTTGTAGATCCTAAGTTCCCTGATCACGCCAACAAGTTAAACAAGGCTCTCTATGGGTTAAAACAGGCTCCTCGTTCCTGGTATGATACCCTGTCAACCTTTCTTCTCTCTAAAGGTTTTGTTCGTGGTAAGATCGATAGCACTCTATTTCTTAAGAAATATCCTAAGCATATCCTTCTTGTCTAGATATATGTCGATGACATTATCTTTGGATCAACCAATCCCAAACTCTGCGAAAACTTTGAGTTGCTCATGAAATCTGAATATAAAATGTCTATGATGGGTGAACTAACATTCTTTTTAGGACTTCAGATCAAGCAATATGAAAAAGGAATCTTTATCAACCAAGGTAAATATGTACTTGAT
Organism: Centaurea solstitialis; assembly: GCA_030169165.1. Classification (NCBI taxonomy): domain Eukaryota; kingdom Viridiplantae; phylum Streptophyta; class Magnoliopsida; order Asterales; family Asteraceae; genus Centaurea; species Centaurea solstitialis. The sequence continues at coordinate 19,470,699 of CM058045.1, read as the reverse complement.
ATGCTGAAGAAATTTGATCTCACATCATGTACACCGATGAAGACTCCAATGGCTCCTCCTCTATCACTTGACAAGGATTCCAAAGGGAAACCTGTTGATGTGACTCTCTATAGAGGATTGATTGGCTCACTGCTATATCTTACAGCGAGTCGTCCTGATATCATGTATTCTACATGTTTATGTGCTCGTTATCAGGCTGAACCCAAAGAATCCCATCTGACTGCTGTAAAGCGGATTTTCAGATATCTGAAGGGAACTCCTAATCTGGGTCTTTGGTACTCCAAGGACTCAGGGTTCGATCTAACAGCTTATTCTGATAGTGACTTTGCAGGATGTAAGATCGACAGGAAAAGCACCACTTGTGGGTGTCACCTACTAGGTGGAAAGTTGGTAAGTTGGACTAGCAAAAACAGAATTCTGTGTCCACATCAACTGCTGAAGCTGAATATGTTGCAGCAGGAATCTGTTGTGCTCAAGTCCTGTGGCTGAGAAATCAACTTCAGGACTATGACATACAACTTTCTAAAATTCCTATATACTGTGACAACACTTCAGCGATCGCCATCGCTAACAATCCTGTCTTACACTCCAAGACAAAGCACATTGAAGTGAGATATCACTTCATCAGGGATCATGTGATGAATGGTGATATTGAACTCCATTTTGTCCGTACTGAATATCAGCTTGCTGACCTCTTTACCAAACCACTAGATGTAACACGTTTTAATATGCTCATCAGTGAACTTGGGATGTTAAATCCTGACGAATGAAGTTTATCAGGACAAAAAGTTGTTAAGTCCTTTATAATATGTTTTCTTAGGACTCTTATCTAACAACTCCTGAATAACACATTTATCAGGAGATAACTCTATTCGGTACTTACAAAATCTTTGTTCAAAATCCGAATACTGATGATTCTCAGGTAAGTATTTTTGTCCCTGAAACCTTATCGCATTAAATGTGATAAGAGAATTTCCCAAAACAGTACTTATCTGATAAGTACTCTAATTCCAAGAAAACTCATCTTTCACAAAAATGGAATTATCCCCTAAAAAGGTGGTTTTTAGCTTTTTGAATAAAACAAACTTTTCATCTGCAACGACACGTAATGGGACGTTTCCTGTTCCCCACGACGTGTGTCAGGCGCGTGAACGCGCTTCAAGCTTCCTTTTCATCATTACGTTTGAATTTTAGCCGCTCTTTTTGTTGGGTTTTTTGTGGGTATCCTTGGATCATACTGATCCGAGGATTATCTCAGATCTATCAAAACCTCGCTGGTTTGATGTATCTCGTAGGTTTAAAACAAACTGTTAAAACCCACGTGATCAGAAACACGCTGTTTCTGATCTAATCATGCGGAAGCGATAAAAGCTAAAAAACCCATTAAAGCCTAATGGTCTTAATCTTTTGTAGCTCTAAACCTAAAGGATTAGGTTAGATAATTTACCTGGATTGCTTGAGACTTAGTCCACCGGTGATCGACCAACGAACGTTCCTCTAGCAGAACTTTGTGAAACCCAAAAAAAAAACTGGAATCCGACCCGGGGGGAGGGGGGGAAGTGATCGGCGCCTGGTGGAGAGAGAGGAGAGAGGAAACTGGGAACTGGTTTTTCTTAACTGAAAGCTTATTATTTTTCCTTAACCCATAGGCTTTATTTATATGGAGGAAAAATACAGTTTGTATGGAATCCAGTTTCCTTATAATAATTATCTCGAATCCTTTCCTTATTTAATTAGCTGGAAAAGAATTTGCATACGATAATTATAATTTATATATTTATCTAATATATAAAATCTTTATTAATTAACTATTATATATTTATTTATCTTAATAAATATATAATATCCTAATTAATTAATAACCCTCCAACTTTGGTAATTCTGACTGAAATTACCCAACTGATTTATAATACACTATTATAAATCCTAACTCTCCATTTCGGGGTTTCATCTAACTTGTTCGACTTATAGGTCCTCACAGGTGTGACCCTCAAGTGTCTTGTAACATTGGATGTGTAATCACTTGGTTTGTCAACTCTGCACATAATTCCTAACAGACTCCCACTTGTGCAAGTTGGCAATACCACCTTTGATTATACGGACCTAAGGAGGCCCCTAGACAGGCACTTAGGCTGACCAGGTTACAAGAACTCTTATACCCAGATTTGGTGATATAAACATTCCGTGAGGAATTGGTATCTATGAAACTACTGTTCATTGATTGGGTATATCTTGGCTTTTCCCTTTGCATCGCGATATTTCATCTGTGAGTATGAGCTTGGAAAGTGTCAACTCTAGATACTCGAGATTCTGTTCTCTTGATTATCTGACTTTCACTGATAGGTAAACGACAAAGAACTAATCAGTTCGTTTGGGCATGGCCATGCACTTCATCAGTATACTTAGTCAGTCAAGATGGGCCCAGAAATATCTCTCTTCTGAGAAGAGGTGCAAATCCCATCTTGCATACCTGCCTTTAACACCACGGCTTCCGCTGAATCTAGTTACATCCTTTATAGCCACCCTGTTACGGCGTAGCGGTTGAGTGCACTAAGAATTCAGCAGTCCTCATGATATCAAATCAGATACCTCAGGTGATAGGGACAACCACTGTGAGATTTACTTATGACCTTTTTCCAAGAAGTAATCTCAACCGCGGATCACGTCCGATATTTGCTACTCTATCAAATATCTGTGCAACTTTTAGTCTACAACACTTGTAGCTGTTATTCAGCAACTGATCATAACTACCTAAAAGTTCACAATGACTTTAACGCCTTATCATGCTCCCACAATGATAAGTTGTCACGGACAGATTTTGAATGAAAACTGGAAACTAGTTTCATTCCTGGATATATTAAAAACATGCAAAATTGTGAAAGTGATAAAGAAACTAATTTTGTATAGTCCATATTACACGCTGTAATAATAACAAAATTAAATGTCTTTCCTTTTAACAACTTTCATTTTATCTATTTAACATTTGTTAAATACTGGTCAAAAATGAAGTATCACCTACCTTCAGTTTTAAACCCTTTGATTAAAGTTTACCATTTTAATCAAAGTGATAACCAAAAATACAAGTCTGTTCATACGATCTACTTGTATCTGCTAATTATTGTTCTGCAAACACCTTATAAGAACAATAACTAGACTTTTATCATATTCCATGAACTTGGAGACCTGGACTAACTTCCAGTTCCTGAATATGTAAAACTGCAACTCTCCTTAGTTGCTGCGTAGATGAATGATTTCTACCTGAAATCCGATTCCATTTGCAATACTGGCAAATCTACTGGAATCCTATATTTTTAATCCAACACTTTAATTATTGATTTTTGAGTCAGTCACGACATTTGTTTCATGGGTCTTGAAACCTTTATCCTTTTAACTAAAAGGGTAAATTATATCTTATGAATTCTTATCCTACCTGGATTTATGAATTCCGAGATATATCAATAATTATATCTTTTATTCTTTATCTGAGACTAGATAGAGAATAAATTGGGCTCCCACTTACTTGCATAAAAACTAACTATTACTCAAAATTTACTATTGACTTAGTCAAAACTTTGATTTAGTCAATCCTAATTTCAAGTAATGAATTTTGAGAATTTTCCCTTTTATGAAACTCAACTGGATTTGGTTAAATCCTAATTCCAAACCTTGGAATTCTTCTAGTTTCATAAATACTGTTATTAACGCTATCTGAGTTAATATCCTAAATTCTCCCTTAAAACATTTGAATAAATCTTGATCAAACTTGATTAGTTAATTCTTGAGAATTTCTTTTATAAAACTTAACTGGATTTGGTCAAATCCTAATTCCAGAACTTGGAATCTTTCTAGTTTTATAAATGCTGTTATTAACGCTATCTGAGTCAATATCTTAAATTCTTTCTTTTGATCAAAAACTATTATTCATAAATGTTTTATTCTCAAAACACATTCCTATAGAATCTCGTGTGTTTTGATAGTTTTTATACAAATTACTTCAATTTCATTAAAGTAATTATAACAGGCATCAACAACTAGGATCATACAAACACTAAGCACAATCAGATATTTCAATTGTCAAGACAATAACTTTTGAAAATTAAAACCATCGAATTATAAAAATAATTATCCAAACATTGTTTAAAACATAAAACCCCCAAAATAACTGTTTTAAAACTATAAATTCAAAAGATGTCTTGACTTAAATTATCTCGTGCTTTGATCCTTGGCAACTCCTGGGCACTTCACTTCATTTCTGATTTCCTGCAATGTCATTTGCTCTAGGTATCAGTATACTTGTAAGCTAACAAGTAAGAAGTGTCAAAACAAAGCAATCATAAATTTTCTGAGGTTTACATACCTGCTTCATGACGCTTAGGGCAGTTTTGCCTCCAATGACCGATCTCATTGCATATAAAGCAGCGATTCTCGGTCCTAGCTTTGTTTGGCTTAACCTTCTTGCCCTTGCCCTTGCCCTTGCCTTTCTTGGGTGCACTCTGGATGTCCTGAACTGGTCCTTTTCCTTTGCTGGTGCTAGCATGCCCATTCTTCTTTTTCACCCCTCCGTCTTTCACCATCAAGACATCCTTTGTCTTGTTCTTGTTCCCCATATTTAATTCAGCTGTCTTAAGCATGGAGTGCAATTCTGCTATTGTTTTCTCCATGTTGTTCATGTTATAGTTGACTACAAAGGGCCTGTAGTCTTCTGACAGTGAATTAAGTATGGTGTCAGTTGCTAGCTGCAACGGAACAGGATGACCCAGCCTCTCCAGATGATCTAAGTGCCGTTTCATTTTCATGACATGGTCACTTACTGATGTTCCTTTTACCATCTTGCACTCATTGAATGCTTTGGTGGCATCGTAGCGCTCTGTACGAGCCTGGGTCTGAAACATGTCCCTCAGCTGGCGGATCATGTCGTAAGCATTTGTATTTATGAGCCCTGCTTGCAGATCTGGACTCATAGTTGCTAACATCAGACAGGCAACATCAAGGAGATCATCTGAGTGCTTCTTGTGGGCATTTCTGGCAGCAGCCGGAGCGTTTGCCGGAGGTGCCTCCCCAAGTGGCTCTTCAAGCACATACCACTTTCTTTCATGTCTGAGCACAATCATCAGATTGCGCTCCCAGTCAAGAAAGTTAGAGCCGGTCAACTTATCCTTCTCTAGGATAGAGCGGAGGGAAAGATTGTTAGTGCTGGTAACAGTGCTTGCCATCTACACAAAATAAATTTTTGGTCTTAGCAACTGTAAATAGACTAATTTCCAATAAAATATCAATAAACCCTTAAATGATCAATTTATTGGACTAGGATCCTTATTTCATACGTCCTGATGTGCGTAATGTTCTTGCTCCACCAGACCCGTATTTATTTCGGTAGGTAAGGACTTTTACCAATCATATCTAACTGACATGACTCCTAGATCTTTTCGGGACCATGGCAACTACCTGTGCATGTTTTAGTCCCTCTTGAGCTTTTTGGCCCGGTACCACCCGGTGAACATTATAGAACCAAAACAGATCTCACCATTTTGGGGACCTGATTACTATACTCTGGCCGGTACCACCCGGAGATAATTCGCAGAGTTATGTAACCCCTTCAGCTTCAGTTTGAACACAGACGTCGAATGTGTGATCACTTACAACGCCTATGTACTTTACGCCGAAGGTGCCCCTAGATGGGTTGCACTACTGATTTATGATTTTCGGGGTTTTGGAAAAAAACTTTATTTCCAGGATTTTGAAAAAAACTGATTGTTTTATAAAGGCTACTTATGTTTTAAACTAACTGTTTGAAACATACATGTAATTTTAAAACTAACTGTTCTAAAATCACTTGCTAATTAAAACTAGCTGTTTAATAGCACACCTAGTTGATTAAAACTAACTGTTTTTATTAACTTAACTTTTTATATAAAACAATCATCTATACGTTGTTATAAAGAGTAATTAATATTCTAAACTAACTGTTTTAAATATTCATGTTATTTTAAACCAACTGTTTAAAATATCGGCTAATTGAAATTAACTGATTTAAAGTGTACTGGTTGATTGAAACTACCTGTTTCAATAACCTTTTCCGGCTGACAAAAGCTAACTGTTCCGTCAATTTTGCTCTTTTATAACAATACACTAGGTTTTATTAAAGTGCTTCACTTTAAAGGTTTTCGATTGAAAAGTTAATAAAACCTATTTTCTTCTTGTTTTAAAAATTTCCTTTTAAAACATATCTAATAAACTAACAGTTATTAGTATCAATTACGCAGTTAATCATGCACACGGATAATTATAACTACGCAAACAACTAATTATAGGTTTTGCCAACTTTGTTCCTAGGGACCAATAATGACCTAGTTTTTCTACAACTTCAAAACTTCGTGTAGCTCCCACTGGCTTCGTTATGCATGTTAGTATTCTGGTAAGATGAAGAATAGCTCCCACTGGCCTCGTCATCCCAAAAGAAAGAAAAAAAAATTCTATCCTAGGGTCATTATTACATAAGGGGTTGTAAACGGCACGCAGGCCTCCCCATGAATATGTCAAGGGTCTAAGTTGGCAAATACTATAACGTATATATATATGTAAAATCAAACTGAAATTCATATATAGTTCTCAAGCAATCACGTAAATATATACATGCAATATAATAAAAGCAGTCTTATTTACGAGTAATAAACTGGATCCGTTAAAATTATCTCGTTTCAATTATCGCAAAACTTGGTTTTATAATTGATTCGGAAAAACAAACTGTTTTTTTTTTTAACCCAAAACTTTTAGATGAAAAATGGTTTTTACTTAAAACTAAGGTTTACAAACAATAAATCTTATTTTACAAAACTAAAACCATTTTATCTAAAATTAATCCAAAAATTATATCAAATAGGTTTTATTGATCCAACTGGCCTTAGTTTTTAATTAAATAATAAAACATAAAATCAGGCCTGTTTGAAAAACCGGTAAAAAAGATTTCGAAACTCAACTGATTTTGAATAAATCCTTTTGGATAAAAAACTTTAAAACCAAGACAATTTCTTTTATTTTGGGCCATAACTTGGTCCAAGAATTGGGCTTTTGGGCCTGATTACATGACTTGGCCCAAACGAGAAAACCCTGGATGGTTAGATAGCCGTGTTTGTGTCCCGAAGGCATGGCTCGCGCCGCGAGGGCCGTATCTGGTGGATGTTGACAGCCGCAATCGGCGACCGTCATCATCACCGGTTGATCAACAGCGGTCAGCTGCTGATATTACCGCCACTGGTGATGACGATGCGTGAACGCCACCGCCACCACCTTGCCTTGGTCGGCAACCATGATTGCCGTTTCTAAACATCATCACCACCACTAGCCGGAGGCGACGACAGCGATAGCAACACCATCACCACCTGTCGCCCGCCACCACACGTCACCGTTCGACTACCGCCACCGCATGGCGCGGCCATAAGGCAGCCAGCGGTGGCCGGTTCGCACACCACCACCGTGGTTCCTGGTGATCGCCGATTAGCAGTCACCGCTGCTGCGAACACCATCGTCGCCCGCTGGACGCCGGCGTTAGCCGGCGACCGATCATCGCGAACAGCCGCCGCCGTCGCTAGGCGTGGTGCGGTCGTTGTTCGATTTTCTGGTGGTGGTTCGATCGGCTATATGCCGTCGTTCCACCTCCGTGTGGGTTTTCGGCCAATGATGACAGTGGTGTGAACGATACCACCATCACCACCGCCTTGCGATCCAAGGCCGGCTGCCACCACCATTCTGGTGCGGCAGCCACAGCCACCACCTATCTGGTGGCGCGGCTGTGGTTGTTTCACGGCAACGAAGGGCTTCGGCCATCACCACCTAATCTGGTGGTGTGGCCCGGTGGTTAATACCAGATGGCTTTTTCGTACGATGAACAAAAACAAAAATCATGTAAACTATAAAATTCAGATTTTAAACTTAAAAACGCAAAGAAACAAATTTTAACGGATCACACATAAATTGATAAACTGATATGAACAGATAAAAAACTAAAAACGATTTCAACCTAGGCTCTGATACCACTGTTGGGTTTTTTGTGGGTATCCTTGGATCATACTGATCCGAGGATTATCTCAGATCTATCAAAACCTCGCTGGTTTGATGTATCTCGTAGGTTTAAAACAAACTGTTAAAACCCACGTGATCAGAAACACGCTGTTTCTGATCTAATCATGCGGAAGCGATAAAAGCTAAAAAACCCATTAAAGCCTAATGGTCTTAATCTTTTGTAGCTCTAAACCTAAAGGATTAGGTTAGATTAATTTACCTGGATTGCTTGAGACTTAGTCCACCGGTGATCGACCAACGAACGTTCCTCTAGCAGAACTTTGTGAAACCCAAAAAAAAAACTGGAATCCGACCCGGGGGGAGGGGGGGGAAGTGATCGGCGCCTGGTGGAGAGAGAGGAGAGAGGAAACTGGGAACTGGTTTTTCTTAACTGAAAGCTTATTATTTTTCCTTAACCCATAGGCTTTATTTATATGGAGGAAAAATACAGTTTGTATGGAATCCAGTTTCCTTATAATAATTATCTCGAATCCTTTCCTTATTTAATTAGCTGGAAAAGAATTTGCATACGATAATTATAATTTATATATTTATCTAATATATAAAATCTTTATTAATTAACTATTATATATTTATTTATCTTAATAAATATATAATATCCTAATTAATTAATAACCCTCCAACTTTGGTAATTCTGACTGAAATTACCCAACTGATTTATAATACACTATTATAAATCCTAACTCTCCATTTCGGGGTTTCATCTAACTTGTTCGACTTATAGGTCCTCACAGGTGTGACCCTCAAGTGTCTTGTAACATTGGATGTGTAATCACTTGGTTTGTCAACTCTGCACATAATTCCTAACACTTTTCTCTCTCATCCATTTTCTCTCTCCAACCACGAGGTATAAAAACCTCACTCGTACTCTATTTCACTCTTTACGCTTACAAATTCTCTAAAAGAACTCAAAGCAAGAAAAGACTATTTCTCTCTCCATCTGCTTCACCAAGAACACCAAGAACACACACAATCTTCTTAATCACGAATCATCGTAAGTGTTAATTTCTTCTTGTTCTTTCCACAAACTAAGTTGATCTTTGATCAAAAACAACTTATTTTGATAAACGTTTTCACAAAAACCCTAAGATCACTTCGTTTGATCTTAGTTTTCCCAAAATCTTCATAGATTTTTGTTAAAACTGTTTATGTGATTCTTCTTATTTCTTTTAAGAGAAATCATTAACTCCTATTTTGACATAATTTCATCAAAATAGAAGTTCTCTTTTATACCAAAACACATTCCTTTTGTGAATTTTGGTATCTAATCTATTCCAAGTATAAAGGATTTCACCGCTTTTTATGAACTTTTTCTTCTTCATTGAAAAAGTGAAGAAAAGATACATATTTTGGATTTCTTAATCATCCACATATGTTATTTTTTTGTTTACAGAATGGCCACTTCTACATCCCTAGACGCGCAGCTCTCCACTGAAGCCACAACTCTTAGCTCTATTTCAGGACAACTTCCAGTGGTCATTCCACAACATGACATACAGTTCAAGCCCAACAACCTGGTGGGCCTGTTCGATCTACCTGTGGGCAAAGAATATCTTCAAAGGACTTTCTCCTCGGCAGTCCTCTGAAGACTGCATTTACACTCAACCCAAAACCGAACAAACCACTGTTGTTGCAGCTCTGGTCTACGGCAACAGTAGCTCAGGAGAAAAGCCCCAAAGGAATCCTGCAGGACGTCATCAAATTTCAGATAAATGATGACATCGTCACATTCGGGATAGGGACCCTGCGGAAGGTCCTTGACATTCCTGGAAAGAAGAGATATCCTCCTCCTCCCACCTCTGACGAAATCATAGCCCTGCTGGACGACATTGGCTACCAATGGCCAGAAAAGGACGGAGTCATCACCAAGTCCTCTGCCACCGTCCAGAAGTCTGGACTGAATGCAACGTTCTATTATATATGGAACACATTCGGTCTCGGTCTGACAGGCAAGACTGGAAGCACGGAGCAATTCCCGACAGTCATCCAACACATGGTGTTTTCCGCACTGAAAAGCCTCCCCAACATCTCCTACACCCGCTTTTTCTCGGCCGTCTTGGCCAGGCACATGAAGGAGAACTATCCTTCAGAGGGAACCTTCAACAACTACACTCTAGGACCAAGGTTTCTGGATCAGATGCTCCCTCGCCCTACTGACGTGCCTCTGTCCGCCGTCATGGTTCCTCCTCCTCAGGAACCGGAACAGGATGCTGAAGAAACTCCTGCCTCTCCTCCAGTCCAAGGTATGTTTTCTTTCATCTCATCCAAATCCTCTTCTTCTCTTTCTATGCATGCTATGTTAGTAGCTAACCCCTTACTGACTTCCCCAGCTGCAACTACTTCTTCAGCGCTCCAGAAGCGCCCACACCCCTCTGGATCCACTCCTCCTCCTCTCCGCAAGCGCGCCAAGTCAAAGCGTAGAAGAAAAAGAAGCAGGGAGTTGCTGGTAAGAAATATTACCTCACTCTTCCTGCTATTTTTAATAGACCTTCCCGTTTATCTAAATCTTCTCTACCCGCAGATACCTCTGCTCCTCAACCACAAGAACCTGAGGTCGTTCTACTCGAACACTCAGAGAATGTGGACGGCAATCGCTATGATGCGGTTCAAGCCTCAGGTAATAAATCTAAGCAATTTATTTCCTCTTCTTCTTCTATGAAAGCTTTTGAGTCTTCTAGTGCTCACTTAGCTACTAATTTTTCAGGTTCTTTTGGAGTAGCTTCTCAAGGACATCCTCCACTTCAACAGGATGATCCGTTTGACGAGTTTGTCTTCACGGACTCTGAGCGTCAGCTGAGCGCGGCTGAGCTCAGGCGCCAGTCCGTGGAGAGACAACTCCAGGACGCTCGAGCTGCTCTACAACTTCAGGAGGACGCCCACAAGGCTCGCCTCCAGGCTCTAGAGCTCGAGCTTGCCTCTGCCAAAGCTGCGCTGCAAACGCTGAAGCTCAGGCCACTGCTGCTGCTGCTGCCGTTGCTGCCGCCACACCTCCTCCCTCCGCCGTTCACCTAAGCATACCCTGCCTGGACACCATCCAGGACAAGGTATCGCAGATGGCCACCTCCACCACCACTCTGAACGAGTTCCTTCAGGACATGAAGGCGACAGCTCTCCCGGCCATCACCAACGCCATCTCCACCGGCTCCAACTCTCTCATCACCTTCCAATCTGAGGTGGTTAAGAGATTGGACGCTGAGGAAGCCGGGCTACGTGCCCTTCAGGAGAAGGTGGCTGAACTATCGTTAGCCGTCAGCACCTTCACCTCCACTTCTCCTCCGCCGCCGTCGTTCACCACCACTAACCGGGATGCACTTCAGTCCTTGGTCAGTGCCACCTCTTCCAGCCACAAGCTGCAGGAAGATCTTGCCTCTCTCCTTCAGAGGTGCCTGACAACAGCTGCCATAGGCAGGGCACCTGTTGAGGGGGAGAGACCAACAGCACCTCATGGAGACCATTCTGTCTATTCCCCCTCTACAAATTGGAACATCAATGAGGAAGGGGGAAACAACGACGATGACGACGATGAAGATGATGATGATGATGTCGACGACTTCATTGTCGAAAAGGTAGTTGCATCAACGCCCACTCCGGGGCCTACACAATCTCAGGGGGAGAACCCTGGTGCTCCTGTTATGTCCATTCCTCCATCCTCTCCCTCTTCCTCTGATAATCTACCTATCTCTTCCATCCTTAATTCCAAACCTACCCCTGAAACCATCACCCTGACTGATAGCTCCCCTGAAGACACACCCATAAACAACCTTCAAATAGTTGTTTATCAACCACCCAACCAACCTACCCCTGAACCAACTCCTGAACCTGAAATTCAAACCGAACCTGAAACTGAATATCAGGATGTTAACTTCGGTTCTGGCACTGGTGAGATTATTCGCCTTATGGAGAATAGTCCATCGGAACAAACACGAGCTGAACTAAGCAGAATGACTTTCAGGATTACACCCTTAAACCCTGAATCCTTACCTCATCCTGTCATCCGCTTTAACCCTGAAGCCTCCTCTTCTAGAACCCAAGATCACCAAGCCCCTCCTGAAACCATTATCCTATCGTCAGATGATGAATTCATCTCTGATGATTATTCTACCCCTGCCTCTTCCCCTAGATCTCCTCCTTCTAATTCTCCTCGCTCTGAAGGAGAAAACTACCCTGACACTTCTACTGCTGTGAACATGGATGGGCGTTTAGACGCTGTGATAGAGAAACTCGAGAGTACAAGAGTAAAAATTCCTCTTCGTACCTCTTGGGACTCTGAGTTCGCCTATCTATCACAGGAGGAGTACAACAACGCAATAAAAGCTCAGGAGGAGCACGATAATAAAGAAAGAGAAGCCTTCCTCTCTGCTCAAGCTGCGAAAAAGATTGCTTTTGAGTTCGTCGATGAAGATGAAGAAATAAGTGCTGATCCAATTCTAGCACAGAAGGCTGCATTGAAAGTCTTCAACAAGAGGACTGAGGAAGAAACAGAGGAAGCAGACAAAGAGCTTGACTGGTGCAGAGACCGACTTCATCTCAGGAAGCACGGTGCCAGAATCGTAGGAATCCATCTTCGCCGAAACAGGGGAAAGAAAGGAGTTCCTGGCAAAACCTGGCTCACCGTCAAACGCTCAGGAGTAAAGGACGTAGAGCACACTCTTGACAAATTAGACCGATATAACTTGTCAGAGTGGAACGAAATCAGAAGCCTACTTTCAAAAGCCAACAAAAATTGCAGGGCTGAAGTAGAAGAAGTCATTGATAGACTTATCGCTCGAATCAGAAGAACAACCGAAATACCTGATGTCCTGCTCCAACCTCCCTCTGCTCTTCCAAAGCCTCCTGTTCGACGATCAGCGGGCACTTCAACAAGGAGACCCACTCCTTGCATGCCCAGGACTGCATACAAGCCATTGGATCTCTCGATGCTTGACCTCTCCTTTCCTTCAGGAGTATCTCTCTCTAAAGGTCAAGTCATCAGAGAACCTGTTCATGGTATTTGTGTAGGTGATAACCTCAACATCCTTCGCTTTCAGCGCTTCACGGAACTACACAAAGCACCCACTGAACACTTGGTATCGGTCCTCTTCATTGCGAAGAAAGAAAAGAAGAACCAGGACAATAAAGAAGTTGTTCGTGCTGTCAAAGCTATCCTTGATCACAGAATTGCCACTGGTGAAACTCCATTCAATGTCCAAGTCAAGACCGAAGAAATTAGTGAAGACTCTGATAGCTAGGACTTTTGTAATTTTCTTTCAGTACTGTATTTATGTACTTGTGTATTTTCTTTACTCTTGTAATTCCTCATGAGATTAATGGAAATGCATTTCAGTGCATCGTACTTTATTCCATCATAGTACTGAAAAAGATCCCTCAAAACAGTAAATGGGACATGTACCTTTATGAGTTCTATTTCCTACTGTTAACTTCTAGACTTGGATTTATTTCTAAACCTTTCTAGACTTAGACAATTTCCCTATTGTCTTATCATTATCATTTAGGGGGAGATTGTTGATCCAGCTCTCCTAATGCACAAAAGGATTATCCGCCTTTACTGACACAAAAGTACATAAGGACAGTCTCTTTTCTGTTCCCTCCGTACTTATCAGACCTCAAGGCAACTTGAGTAAATAGTACAATAGTAAGTGTGACAATAGACCACTTGAAGTGTGACAAATACCTCAAGGGTATTTGTTTATAGTAAATAGTACAATAGACCACTTGAAGTGTGACACGTACACAAAAGTGAGTCTGCATGCATTTAATGCATTGGGTATAAATAGGACGTGAAGAGATGTTCTCCATACTTCTTCTTCATCCTAAAAATACCCTAATCCTTTCTTTCTTATTTCCTCTATCTTCTTATCTTTTCTTATCTTCTCACTCTAGTGCATAGTGAAAGAACTTAGATTGTTTAGCTTAGACTTGTAGTCTTTTCTATTTCCGCAACAATCTGTAAATTGATATTGTTAATACAACGAAGAATTTAAAAGTGAAATTTGTGTGATTATATTCAACCCCCCCTTCTATAATCCCATACACTATCCTTACTTGAAGGTCACCCCTTGGGACCAACAGAAGGATCCTGACTCTCAACTACAGCACCTGGTGCTGTATCTGAGGGGGAGAAATCTTACAGGATACCTTCTTCTAAAAGGGACTTTTCCCTTCTAGTTCCCCCACCACTTGCAGGAGACCTTCTTCTAGCGAAGAAGGTTCTTTTCTCCTCCCTTAGAAAGCATATCTTCCTGAGGGGGAGAAACTGCAAAGTGGTTTGATATGTAGGCTTCGCAGGAGTCCAAGTAAACCTTCTGTTTCTTGGATGTGCACCTACTGAGGGGGAGAAACGTCAGCGATCAGAACCTCAAAAGCGTAATGATTGCTGATGTTTCGTGCGTCATCGAGACAAGATCTAAGATCCATCCATACAGAATCTGTATCCTGATGGAATGGCTCTGTCTTGTTGATATGCCTCTTCCAAGACTCTCCAAGGAAGAGAAGAATTGCTGGAAAATACATTGCAAAACTTCGTTGAAATAGTTTGATCAGCGACTTTGTAATGTACTCCCTGCTCTCTCCCATTCATCTTCTGAATGGATGCCTCTTTCACATCTGTCAGCGGAGTTCATGACTTTGCTTCCAGGACTGGCTGAGAAAGAGAAGACGATGAAGAAAAAAACATGGATCACTGCTTGGTTAAAGAAGAACCTCTAGACTAGTTTAATCTGTGTAGACTAGTTTGATCTGTGTAAATTTTTTGTTGTTTCTTTCAGTGACTTGTAATTTCTTTCTGTATTGTAACTCTTACTTTGGAATGAAATGAAATGCAAGTGTTTCCTTATCCCTAATGCCCTTCACTGAAAAAGATTTTTCTTCTAACAGTTAAATAGAACAAGTACCTTTAACATGTTTTATTTCCTAACAGTTGATTCTAGACTTAGAATAAATTCTGAGCCACTAGAAAAAGACAACCTCCCTGTTGTCTTATCATTGATATTTAGGCGGAGATTGTTGATCCAGTCTTCCTAAGACTTTATAAAATATCAATGATCCTTTATCTTTCATCTCAGAATACTTAGCAAAATATAGATGCTTAGGGAACTACAACGAGTCTGTTCGCTGAAGGTCCATACTGCTGAGCACGGTTCATAAATGATATCAGCGATAGCTTGTCACTGACTCCTTTCAGTAACAGCGATAGCTGATAACTGCTAATGTATTCTCTGAAGACAAACAGTCATGTCACTAGGAAAACCATCAGCACCATCTATTGATGTAAGCTGATGATAGAGTCTAGTGATGGCCAAACGAAACCGAACCGAACTGAACCGATGGGCTAGCCCGAACCCGACCCGTTGACCAACCCGACCCGGCCCGAACCCCGGTCAAATCCGGGTCTCAGCCCGCGGGCCTGCAACCGGTCCGGAACCCGGGCGAACCCGGGTTGAACCTGAAACCCGGGCCGGAAACCGGTCCGAACCCGGCCGGAACCCGAGCCGGAAACCGGTCCGAGCCCGGCCGGAACCCGGGCCCGACTCAACCCGGGTTTGACCAAACCCGGGTTTGACTTTTACTGTAGCGAACCGGTTGGTCAACGGCCCGGCCCGGCCCGGCCCGAACCCGGTTTTTGGCCATCACTAATAGAGTCAGTGATGCTAATGATCTGAAGTTGAAATCAGTGATAGCTAGCTGACTACACATACATGACGTTCAATGAAGACAAGTCATAGTGCCTCCCTGATCCTTCCCAGGGATCAGCGATTCTAAGGTCTTCTTGTCTTATATGCACAAAAAGGATTTGGTTTGCCTTACTGACAAAAAGTAAAAGAGGGATGTCTCTTTACTGTTCCCTCCTTACTTGTCAACCATAAGGCATCTATTTACCATAGGCCATGACTCTACCAAGCATGGGCTTTATTTTATGGTACAATAGTACACCAAACCCCAATCTTTACATGACAAGTGTAAAGTTGGGTGTGACATGCAATTAATGCATGAGGTATAAATATGAACATAGTGTGTTCTTCAAACACCGAACCTTTGGTCCATGTTCAATACCCCTATCCTTTTTCTTTCTATCTTCTACCCTCTAATTCTTGCTTAGTGCATAAGCAAAGGTTGTGTGTCTTAAACTTAAAGATTGTTTTGGATCTTGACAAAGTCTTGATCCTTTTCAAAAAACAATCTACTTCAGTTTCACACAAAGGCTCCATAAGAGTCGTGAACTAAATTAAGTAGAAGAAACTGTGTTGATTGTATTCAACCCCCCCCCCCCCGTCTACAATACAATCTATCATATTGGTCATCAATAGAGGACCAACAGAGGTTCTCACCTCTGGCGTCAAAATCCCATGTGAAACAGCTATGGGGGTGATGTACTGACCACCTAAGAGTCCACTCGAAGTCCTAAATCCCTTAGCTCCGGTGAAAAAGTCGGTTATGATGTACGAAAGGTGGGTACGACGGTCTCTGTTCACTAACTGATAAAGCAACCAAAGCTCAAAGTCTCCTATCTTGTCCTGCTTGGATTTCCTCTGGTTCAGAATATGCTATCATCCTATGCAAATTACGGTGCTCCGGGTTCATTAAATCACCAGACTTGGTGTTGGACCGTCTATACTGTCCTCGACCAAACTGACAACAAATCTCACTAAAGCTCAAACCCTCAGGAGGCCCAATGTCAGAAAGCGAAATGTACTGTCTAAAATAATCACTAGCTACCTCCTCACTCGTGTACAAACCAAGGGAAACCGCAAAATGTGCCAAAGTCTGTCTAAACCAACGACCTCAATCTGAGGCCTCAATCGGATGATCTCATTCGGATGGCCTCAATCGGATGACCATGGCCTCATTCAGATGGCCTCATTCGGGTGGCCTCACTCGGATGGATATGCCACAAGTCTCAGACACTTAGTCAAATTCATCTTTGATCCACTTCATTGATGTGTTGAGCTGGTATCAATTCTTCTTCGAACAATTGATGTTATTGAGTACCTGAGATGTTAGTTTTACAACAAATAAATACAGAAGGATATCGGAGGAAATCTTCAAATGAAGTGTTCCAACAATCTCCCCCTATTTGAGGATGTGATCCGACACATAGATTGTAAACTAACTTCGTATAAGAGATGACCCATTTTTATTCTTTTTGGGTTCTTTTTGATTTTTTTTGATTTTTTTGATTTTTCTTTTTTGATTTTTATTTTTAAATATTTACATGAATCTATACTGTTTACAAAATAAGTCAAAGAATAATATATGCAAATAGGTAAAAAGATATAAGTCTCTCAATCAGCAGTGTGAACTACAGATTCTTCACCGACTTGTGCAAAAATTCAGAGTCAATGACTCTGGGTGATAGGATGTGTAGTGAAGTAATATCACCTTGGACTAGAGAAGTGTCCAAGTCAACTAAATCAACCTTTTGAGAGGTTGAAGTAGGAATAGTATGGTTCTCCGAAAATACTACCGATATCCTTTGAGGGATATCGGAAGAGCTGGGTTGAGGTTGAGTGTTGCCCCCGGGTCCGAATAGGGCAGAAGAGAAACTTCATTTATTGAAGAGGGTTTGACCTTGGTAAGAACCGATATCTCTTAGAGAGAGATTTTCAAGGGGATTAAGAGCGCCTCCGTGCAAATTTGGGTTTTGGAACATGAGTCACTACTGATGGGTAAATCAGCAGTTTTGTTCAAAAAGAATATCGGAGGTATTGGTGGACACTGGCTATTTTTCAATGTGTGCCACCAATGTTGCTCTGGAAGAAGAAAGAGGAAGGAATAGGACATACCTGAGTGTGATCGGCAGGAGAACAGTCTTTAATAGGTGACCTTTCTGCTTTACACAAAGTTTTTGTTGTCCCAAAATAACTAGAAATGAGGAGAAATGGAGGAAAGATTGATGAACACCCAAGCTTCAAATGATCAACAATGGTGAAAAGTGAATATTGCAATAATGAGTAGATTTTCCAAGTTGATTAAGCATTCATACCAAAACCCTAAACATCTCATTCCTTTTATAGGAATGAGGTAAAATCAAAGATGTTCACAAAAGGCCCCCGAGGTTCCAAACCTCTAAACAAGGGCATCACATACATCAAATGTTCACAACTAACTGAATTAAACTAATGAAGCAATAAAGATAGGTTTTCTGACTCTTCCCAACAAAGAGGTCTAACAATCTCCCCCTTTGGGAAGAAGTCAGAAAGGTGGTGGAAGCTCCAGCGCCGGCTCCCACTTTGACATCTGCAAGAATTCCTCCCATTCTCCAATGATCCTCGCTCTCATCTGCATCGCCGCTTCAACACGTCTGTACATCAGCCTCTCCTTGAGCTTTCTCTCGATCAAGTTCATGCCCTCCAGTATCTTTCCCTTTCCGTCAATAATCTTCCGCCCTGGTATCTAATCAGCCAAAAGTCTACTCTGCATCCCATTGTAGACATAGAGAAGGGTCCCGTCGCAGAACTTGGCAAGCTCGCCAAACCTCATAAACCTGTGTTCCTTCTTCTTCCTAGTCACATAGAGGACCCCGTGCTCCGGTATCCTGGTTGGCATATATGGAAGGTAAGCATCAATACCAGGTACGAACAGGTTCGGTCTGAGTAGGTTGACCTTCGGCTGGCGGCTCTCAATCGCTAGCTGGTAGTCCGTCACCCGAGCTAGAGTGATCGCGTGACGAATGTACTTCTTCAGAATTTCGGTGCCGTCTCGGTAGTGTTCGGGTCGGAGAATTGGACCCTGGAGGTACTTGATGAGCGTGAGGAGATCTTCTAAATGCACCCGATCCACATCTGCTTCTGTGAATGACCAGTTCTGCAACTCTCCTCGAGGAATGCCGGTCCCGTACATGCGGACGTCGTACTCAAGGAATAACTGATGTCCATGTTTGTAAGGGCGCATCGCAGTTACCTTGATGAAACGACGTCGGATTCTTTGGCGTCCGTGGGTGGCCCAGTTACACATCCTCTAGTGCACGTAAGCAGTCCTTCTTCTCTTCGTCTTGATGTGAGAGATCCCGAAGTAGACCTTTCGGGACCAAACGTGTAGCCTCTCCTGCTGGTAGATGCGGGTGAAAGACTCCTCAAGGAACGGTCTGAAGATGACCGAATGGTTCCAGTTTAGCTGGATGACTATTGGAGCGGAGGAATCTAGAGTCGTCGTGTGGATGGTCCGAGGAGCTTCTGGAGTGGGAAACTCGAACGCTGAGAGGAAGCTGTTGTAGTCTGAATCCCGGACAATGTCGTCCCCCTTCTGAAAGATCCTAAGGCTATGAGCAAGCGACCGAAGGATTTTCCGGGCTTCTTCCGGAATCTGGACATCTGAGAGATCTGTCAGTGCTGCTTCCGGGGGAACGACATCAATCTGTGTTGTATCTGTTAGGTGAGGAAACTGAACTGTCTCACCTGCCGGGATCGGCTCGTAGTGCCAACTCCCCATATCAGGAATCTCCTCCGTGTCTGAATCAACATAGGGAGTGTCGGCGGCAGTAGATTCTGATGGGGCACTCGAGCGGGCAGCCGTTGATGCTGGAGCGGATGTAGAACCGGAACCGGAGGCAGAATGGAGGTCGGTGCGAAGCCTTTTGGATGAAGCTTGCACCTCCCCCTCATGAGGACCTGGTGCCGAGTCATCAGGTTCATCATGCCTCCGTTTGGAAGGCTGAGCCTGAGAACGACACATGGCCTCCAGTTCTCGTATGCGCTGCTGGAGAAGCTCGATCTGGGCGTCTCTCTCCCGAAGCTTGGTGGAGAGGCTGTCATTCTGAGTGGTGTAAGATGAGATAATGTAGGCGTGTTCCGCCTCAGTGACATATCCCGGAATCGGAGGCAGTTCGCCCGAAGTCGGAGGAGCGAGTCTGAGAACGTCCTCGGTCTGACGGGGAATCGGGGCTGCAGATGACGGGGTAGCCTCGGTGTGTTTGCCCTTGAGCGTCCGCTTGAGCTCATAAAGCTCCGTATCTCGTTCTTCTTGAAGCTTCCGGGATGCCTCAAGATCAGCCAGCCGCTTCTTCTCTGTCTCGGTCAAGGCACGCTCCAACGCCTCGACCCTAGCATCTCTAGCCCTGTTGGCTTCCTCCATAGCTTCCATTCGTGAGTGGACGACTTTTAGGATGTCGCCCAAATCCGTCGGACCTGGTACTGGGGTGGTTTTAGGGATTCCACCCGAATCCGTCAGGCCTAGAAGCACCGGTGTTGCGTGAGCGTCTTTAGAGACTTCGCTCGAGTCTGTCGGACCCGGTCCCGGTATTACTAAGCCCGGTGCCACTTGGGCTCCAGTTGTCGAGTAGAGTCCTATTGAGGTGCTCTCTCGGCCTGACGTCACCGCTGGTATGATGTTGACGGTGTCAGGGCTTCCGGTGGATCCTCGAAGGACGTCACCTGATGCACCGACTCTCCCCGTTCCTGCGGAGTCCCGTGGGATCTCTGCTTGTGGTACCATAGATCGTGGCCTAATGATGGAAGGGATCGTAAACATCCCGGGAAGTGGCTCTACGACTCTACGTGCATCAAACGAAGTCGAGAGGTGGGGCAGATCCTCTCTTATCTCAACACCGGCAGACTCCGATTGAGTGGCCGGTGGAAGTTGTGCTACATCCCCGTGACTGACTGAAACGACCATCTGTTGAGAGATGGTCGAGTGGCTGGTTGAGGTGTGCAGATGCGCTAGTTGGCTGCTAGCGTCTTGACCAGACACCATAAGGTGCCCGGTCTCGGTTTGGGTAGCCTCTGTGTTGGTTGGACTCAAGGTAAGGGGAACTTCCGGTTCTAACCTATGCGGCTCTTCTTCTCCGCCTCCCTCCTGAATCTGAGCCCAAGGCTCGCCTAACTGGACCTCTACATCGTCGGTCTCTTTTTCTCTCCTCTCTCTCTCTTCTTCCTCGCTATCTTCTCTTCCCCAGCCGGTAGCAACTTCGGCCTCACCTTCTTCCTCACGACCGACGGTCCGGTCATCTGAAGCTAGATCTCCTGCAAGTACGGGATCTCCAGAAATTTTGTCGTCGTTGAAGGAAGAGGTGGCTTCATCCACATCGATCACTTGGGCCTTCCCGCCATTCGGTTCTGATTCCTGGAACTCCGAGTCAGATCCATAATCTACCATCTCTGAATCTGTCGCCTCGTCATCGGGCTCACGACGGTTCGAAGGAGTATGCTCGGAGGATTCGTGACCGTCGGAGTCATCGCTAGAGGGATCGCCGGAGGGTTTGCCTGCTTGAGTAGCAACGGCCGCCGCGTGTGGTGGTGAAGGAAAGTGTGCTTGTTCTTGTGGGGAAGCTTCCACTTCCTCACCAGTCGGTTCGGGTTGTTGCGGCGGTGATGGTGATCGGCGCTCTTCCGATGACGAGTGTACCGGGGATTGCTGGAGAATCCCGGTGTACTGCTTTACCCGGTAGCCTCTCATGACGTCACGCTCGATGTCAACGGGGGATGTCTCTTCGACGTAAGTTTGCGTTCGAGCTCTACGGGTGCGGTTTCGGACCATCATCTGGTAGGCTTCTGCTCGCGACATGTGCGGTGTGGCGGACGTTCCAACAACTCTACTCGTTTCGCCCCTTACGACCACACTCATCACTCCCGAGCCTGGAGCTCCCCCACTGGAGCTCTGGCCTGCCGTGCCAGAGGCACGGCTCCTAGGAAGGACGGGTCGCGCGTCCGGGGTAGGGCTCCTCGGTTCTGAGGAGTCCGTGGACGCGTCTTCTAATCCTAAGGACGCTCGGTATAATCTAACACTCTTCGCCCTACGGTCCGCCATACCAAGCACATTATCAGGGATAGGCATTTCTACCTGACCGGGTCGCAGAGTTCTTCGGTTCATCCTGCTGATCTGTTGGCTGTCGAAGCGCTGGTGGCCGGATGTACGTCTGACGGCCGGATGGTGATCCATGTGATCACGGATGATCAGGCTGAAGAACCGCATCCAAGGGATGGATGTGTGACGAGTTCTTGCGGGCCCTTGCCTGACGTCGGTGATCATGTCCGCCCAAAGTTGTTGAGCAAAGTCGATCCGCCTTCCGTAGGCGACTGCATGAATGACGTGCCAGAACTGGGTGGAAGCACGGTCCACTCCGTGTGTCTTGGATGAAAGTGTGCGGTTGAGAATGTTGAAGAAGGAAAACCAAATCGGAGGCAGCATCCCCTGAGTGATTTGGGAGATCCCGTTCGGTCTGTTGTTCCTTGTGAAGTGGACCCCAAGTGCGAGTATCTCGCTGAAGAGCTCGGGGCCGGTGACCAGTGGCTCGAACGGGGCCTCGGGAGTAGCAGCAGGCAGATGGAGGATTTGCCTCAGGTCCTCCACAGTGATAGTCAGCTCTGTGTGGTCAACACGACCCACGATGGTCTGCACGCCATCTCGAGTCTCCACGTGAGAGGTCCTCCAGAATTGCTGAAGGTAGAGAACAGGAATGTCGGCAGTGGACTGCATCGCATAAGCCAGTGGATGCGCCCGGAGGATATCTAGTACCACCTCGTCCTGAACAGTGAAGTTAGTCAGGTCGACATACTCATTGTTCTGGTGGATTGGACGGATGTCAGTCGGATCAATGAGGGCTCGGTCAGCAGCGTTGTTGACCGGGGAAGGAGGAGCAGGAGCATTCGGTTGACGAGCCATTTCTGTCAAGTCACAATCATAAGACCAGTTAAGTATTTTGAAAGATGCTATGTGAAAAAGACTATACCCTCGACTAGGCGCGAGTCGGAAAACCTCGAAAACCCAAAAATGAGCATTTCGTATTTTCCGAGTCGAAAAACGAGCAAACACACGAGGGGGGTTTTCCGATTCGGAAAAGGTGGTTTTCTGAATCGGAGAACACACATCACTTAGAAAAATCAGACAACATTTAAAGACAAGTTTTCCGATTCGGAAAACATGGTTTTCCGAATCGGAGAACTTCCAAACTTAGAAAAATAACCCATGTATAACAGATAGGTTTTCCGATTCGGAAAACATTGTTTTCCGATTCGGAAAAACGAAACACTTAGAAAAATTTTGGCAAAACTTGGCCTCACACGCGATTCGGAAAACCTCGGAAACCCATAAGGGTAATTCCATGTTTTCCGAATCGGAAAAGATAAGCTTGAAAAACGAGGCACAAGTTGGATTCGGAAAACCTGATAATCCGAATCGGATTTATCTGGTTTTCCGAATCGGAAAACATTTAAGCATATTCATCGTGTACGAATGCGGAAAACATGAACATTCATGTTTTCCGATTCGGAAAACGCGACTGTTCGTCTTCCAGATTCAAAAACCGCTCACCAAACGTCGATTTAAGGCTCTAAACTAGTAACATGCATCCTAAATCAGTTAAGAACAAGTTTATAATCAACAATGGATCGTTTTAACGTCCCGAAATCCCATTCCAAGAAGTTTGGGTTTCGGGTAAGTTTTAAAAGGTTTAGGCTTCGATCCAGACCTTTAAACGATAGATTTAAACGTTATAACTACGTAAGGGTTGATCGATTACTTACCAGGAATCGGAAAACGTAAACGGTTCGACGATCGGAGCAAAAACGAGCAGATTTTGGAGACGAGCGCGAAGTGGTTATCGGGTGAGATTTCAGAGAGAAAAAGTGAAAAATTTGAAATTGTGAACAGTAATTCTTATGATTCGGTATTTATATTTTTACCGAGTTTACACTGTGTTTGGCTTGAAAAATACTGTTTGGCTCTCTTAACCCGACTTTCACCTATTGGCAAGAACCACCCCTGGACTTGAAGTTTCAAGAAACTTACAAACAAGTCCCTGAACTTGTAGTTTTAGAAAGTTTCAAAACAGACCCTGGACTACAAGTTTCACAAAAGTGCAAAACGAGTCCCTGAACTTTAAGAATCAGA
Source organism: Centaurea solstitialis (assembly GCA_030169165.1). Taxonomy (NCBI): domain Eukaryota; kingdom Viridiplantae; phylum Streptophyta; class Magnoliopsida; order Asterales; family Asteraceae; genus Centaurea; species Centaurea solstitialis. The sequence continues at coordinate 19,446,801 of CM058045.1, read as the reverse complement.
AAGTGGCAAAGTTAGTCACCGAACTTGTAAGTTCAAGACATGTACTCTATTGCCCCCTGAACTTTCAAGTTCGCAAAAATTTACAAGTTCAGCCCTCGACTCCCGAGAAAAGAGACTTACCTGGTACGTCTCAATGGGGTGTTGTGCAAGTTCTGATCTGAAGTAACAAGAAGTCGTCGTGGGGATCCACACCTACAAAATAAAGTATAAAATGGTATCCAAGGTGTTGTGGATCTGAGAACGTTAGCAGACACAACAAACATCAAATCAAGACTTAGTACTCCCCCTCAATTCATGCAATCTCTCAAAGACTCCTAAAGACTCCCCCTACACACATGCATACATCAAGAGAACTCCCGACTCCCCCTAGACCTTAGGCAGGGAGGTCGCATTCCTAACTTACTTAGGAAAAAGAAGTGACGTTTCTCGTCAAACGGCTTCGTGAACAAATCAGCAAGCTCATAGTCACTCTCAACAAAGTAAAGTTCAACATTACCTTTCTCGACGTGGTCCTTGATGAAATGATATCGGATATCGATATGCTTCGTCCGAGAATGTTGAACCGGATTTGCCGTGATCTGAATCGCACTCTTGGAGTCGCAATAGATGGGAATCCGTTGCATGGTGTATCCGAAGTCGGCAAGTTGGGTTTTCATCCACAGAACTTGCGAGCAGCAGCAGGCGGCGGCAACATACTCTGCCTCTGCGGTGGATAAGGATACGCAATTCTGCTTCCGGGATGACCAACTCACCAGTTTGTCTCCGAGAAACTGGCAAGCACCAGATGTGCTTTTTCTGTTGAGCTTACAACCTGCATGGTCTGAGTCTGTATATGCAATTAGTTCAAAACCAGAATCCTTTGTGTACCAAAGGCCAAAATCCGGTGTGCCCTTCAGATACCTAAGGATTCTTTTGACTGCAGACAAGTGTGAATCACGTGGATCACACTGAAAACGAGTGCAGACACCCGTGGAGAAGACAATGTCTGGTCTACTAGCCGTGAGATACAAGAGAGAACCAATGATTGCCCGATAAGTCTTCTGGTCAACCGGTTTACCAGAAGTATCTGCATTTAGTTGAAAATTCCTGGGCATTGGTGTTGCCGCAGAGTTTGAACCACCGAAATCAAATCGTTTTAAAAGATCTTGAACATATTTGGCTTGATTTATAAAAATGCCATCAGGGCGTTGTCGAACTTGAAGTCCTAAAAAGAACGTCAACTCGCCCATCATGCTCATTTTAAATTGGGATTTCATGGTGTTCTCAAACTCTTGGCACATCTCAGGCTTCGTAGATGCAAAGATAATATCATCCACGTATATCTGAACTATTATTAAGTCTTTACCTGATCTCTTAAGAAACAAAGTGGGATCGATTGTACCTTTCTTGTAGCCAACTCCTAGCAAGTAAACAGTGAGAGTTTCGTACCATGCCCTAGGAGCTTGCTTGAGACCGTAAAGCGCCTTGTCCAACACGTACACGTGTTCTGGAAATCTGGGATCGACGAATCCTTCCGGTTGTTCTACGTACACCTCTTCTTGAAGAACTCCGTTCAAGAAGGCACACTTGACGTCCATTTGATATACAGTCATGTTCTTGTGTGCGGCATACGCAAGGAAGATCCGAATTGCCTCGATCCGAGCAACGGGCGCAAACGTCTTATCGTAGTCGATACCCTCTTGCTGACGATAGCCTTTGGCAACCAATCGGGCTTTGTTCCGGATGATGAGGTCGTTCTCGTCCTTCTTGTTCCGGAATATCCACTTCAGCCCGATTATAGACTTTCCCCACGGTCTGGTTACCAAACGCCATACTTTGTTTCTCTCGAATTCCGCAAGCTCTTCTTGCATCGCTAAAACCCAATCAGGATCGGTGAGAGCTTGTGAAACATCCGAAGGCTCGAAATCACTAAGGAATCCTCCGAATAGAATCAGGTTTTCTACGTTCTTGGAAGATCTCGTCTGCACAGGTTGTGATGGACTCCCGATGATCTGGGAGGGGGGATGATCTCGTGTCCACTTTCGAGTGTGTGGAAGAGTGACATAAGCTTGTTGGTTGTTGGTGGCGTCGTTCTCATCTTGCACGGCAAAGACCTCTCGCTGGTTTATACTTGATGACCCGGCTTCCAGATTAATCTGCGGTGCTGCCTCTAACCGAGGCTCACGCACTACCTGAGCATAAGTTCTCTGAGCAGAACTGGGTGATGGTAGTGGAGCTTCTTCTGGGATAGGTGCAAGAACAGGATGTGAGGTCTGTTCTCGGACAGGTTCCGGTGAGGCGGCGGATGAGGTTTCAGGGGGAGAGACCGCCGATTCTGGTGTCACTGAGTTTGTAGATGTGCTTGAAGAAGGCTCGGTGACGAAGGCATCGGATGTCACTGAGGTAGAGGTTGAACCAGCATGAGCAGGAACTACAATCGGACCCGTGAGAGTGGGTAGATCATAATCTGCGAGGTCTAAGAAGTCTAAAGCAGAAAAGTTAGTGGAAGAATCTGTGCTCGGTGGTGCGGTGAATAGTTCAGGAAAAGAGGCATTTACATTGTTGGGACTTGCAACAGAATAAGTTTCGGTTTCGGAAAAATCAACATTTGAGCTTTCCAGGATGGTTCGGGTCCGTTTGTTGAAAACCCTATAAGCCTTTGAGTTATGTGAGTATCCGATGAAGATAGACTCATCAGACTTGGGTTCAAACTTTCCCAAATCATCCCGGTCGTTTAAAACATAGCATTTACATCCAAAAACTCTAAAGTAGTCGATGTTAGGCTTACGCTGTTCGACCATCTCGTAGGCGGTTTTACCGGTCCGCTTGACGATCAAGGTTCGATTCTGCGTGTAGCATGCTGTTGATACTGCTTCAGCCCAAAATGATTGAGGGACACGAGAATGAGCCATCATGGATCTCGCTGCTTCGACCAACGTCCGGTTCTTCCTTTCCACTACCCCATTTTGTTGAGGAGTGCGCACGGCTGAGAAGTTGTGAGAGATTCCCACGTCTTCGAGAAAGGATTGCAGCTTTGCATTGCGAAACTCGGTCCCGTTGTCACTTCTCAACTTCTTCACTCGGCGACCCAAGAGAACTTGAATCCGCTTGATGAAGGCAATGATTCGATCGGCAGCTGCAGACTTGGCTCGTAGGAATTCAAGCCAAGTGAACCTAGAGAACTCATCAACGAGAACTAACATGTATTTCTTTCTGGCAAGGCTCTCGGTTCTAGTAGGTCCACACAGATCCATGTGAATCATGTCAAGGGGACTCTTGCTATTCGTGTCCATCCTCGGTGGATGAGAGCTTCTCGTCATCTTTCCTTGTTCGCAAGCGGGACACAATGTATCCTTGGAAAGGCGAGTCTCCGGTAGTCCCTTGACGAGATTTTTCGAAACCAGCTTGTTCATGTCTTTGAAATTCTGATGGCAGAGCCTTCGATGCCATAACCAACTGTCCTCCTTTGAAGCCTTTGCGAGCAAACAGATTGCATTCCTCGGATCAGAAATTGCTTCAAACTGTGGGTGTGTCTGAGGGATTGAACGGAAGACGGTGGAGTAAAGATTGCCATTCCTCCGTGCACTAAGGATGACGTTGTTGTCTTCATCATTCACGTCGCTTCCATATTGAAATTGCTTCACCCAGTATCCGTTGTCACAGAACTGACTGGAGCTAAACATGTTGTATCCTAACCCCTCGACATACCTTACATCTTTAATGATGTATATCCCATCCGTAATTTTCCGATAACCCACCATTGGCTTAGGTGTCTTGTCAGCTGTTTTAACATATCCCTCAAACCTTTCAACGTAGTCGAAAAGGAAGGATCTCTGACCAGTCATGTGTCTATATGCGCCGGAATCGAAGTACCACACATGACTGACCTGCAAGACAGACTAAGCTTGTTTAGGGACCCATTGCCAAATGGGTTCCTTTGGGTTAGAGACAGATAAATCAGTCGGTGTAGTCCCCTTTTCGGATTTCTCCTTAGGCGGAGGGGACTTCACTAACGAAGAGGACTTAGCTTTCCCTCTTTTTCTTCCCCTTCTCTTTCGGGATTTGACATTAGATTGAGGAGCATAGAAAGAGTTAGACACACCATAACGCAGGAAATTATCAAACATAAAGCACATGTCATTGCGAAAAGTATTAAAGGCATCGGTTAAGTTGCGATTACAATTAACAGACATGTTCGAATTCATTCCTACACTAGGTGGAGCAAGGCCTAAACCCGCACGGCTAGGACTATGCTTCTTAGGGAAAGCAGAAAAAGAGTTGTTCCTTCCATGATGATCCTTTCTTGGTGGCTTCACATTCTGTCCACCATCTTTCCTGCTCGCATCTGCATGAAAAGCACGGTGTGAGTTAGAGGACGGCTTTGTGGGAATGGAGTTGCCACCTTTTCCAGATGACATTTTAGAAAATTTAGGTTTTGAGGAATTGAAAGGTTGATTGGGTTGTAACTGAGAAGTCTCACCCACTTCAAAGGTACTTGAATGAACGTCAAGACTTTTAATGGGCTTGACTGAGTTACGAGCATCGTTAGACTTTGAATGCTTTTTCTGGAGTCCTTTGGGTACGTGAGGCTTAACTGACTTACCCTTGTCAGTACCAACACATTTTTCACCCTTAGGGTTACTTTTCTCAGAAATAGGAGCTCGTGACTCAGTAGGCATCTCAGATTTGACAACAACAGACTTTGGCTTCTTTGGAATAAAGCCTGAAGGATCATCACCTTCATCTAAAAACACCTTCATATCATATTCAATATTTGGATCATGGACAGTCTTGGGTTTGGCTATCCTGTCGTGTGAATTAGGGGGTTCATCATCATCTGAGTCTATGGTGCAATGGTTCTCAAGATCTAAGACAGGTTTGGGTTGGAGATTGGCTATCGGATGGTTGGGGATTGGAGCAGTCTTATCATCAACTGAGTCTGAACAGTAAAGGTTTTCAAGATTCATAACTTTCCTTTTCAAAATGGAGTTAGACACAAGTTGGTTGTTTAAAGATCGGCGATACATTATCCTTTCATCGTGATCAAGTTCTTTTAAAAGTTCAAAATGGATATCTAGGAGAACGTATCGAGTTTGAAGATTCGCAACCTTGATTTGGAAATCAGTAAAAGCCGAGGTTGCGGTCTCACACTCTGAAGAAAGCCTAATTCTCTCGGCATTGGCCTCAAGCAAGTCTTTTTCCAGAGTGCGAACCAAGGTGTCTTTCTCCGAAAGAATTACTTTTAGATTCAAGATCTGATGTTGACATGCATCCAAATCCATGGCTTTTAACCAAAGAGTAAACACCTCATTTTCTAGCCTGACTAGGTCGGGACACTTAGTTGCGGAAGTATCCTCGGGTGGGATAATTAAGGTCTCCTCTGAAAACTCCATTTCCCTAGTGTCATAGCTTGAGTTCAGGTCTGTATAGTTGATGGGGGCATTGCTACTCTAGGGGTTCTAGCCTTAATGCCTTCCCATGTAGGTTCAGAGTTGGTCGGATCACTAGCTGGAACAAAGATTGGTCTATTAGGAGGTGGGCTAGTGGGTGGACTGCTGGAGGTACTGTTCGTTGGACTGGTGGTTCTAGTTATGGTCTCACCGTTTATCACTTCGGTGTACGTGACAGTCTGCCTAACGAATTCCTCGGTCACATGTCCTCCTACTAGGGCAGGTTTGGGCTTGGAGGCAGCCATATCCTCAAAATTGTATAGATGAGAAGGTGCTTTATCTAAAACATGGTTTTCAGATAGACCTAGGTCGGGTTTGGCTTTATAAAAAGGATTCTTTTTGGCATGCTGAGTGAGGATACTTAAAGTCTGTTCAGATTGTCCTCTTTTGAAATTGTTGTCCTCAAGCTCTTAGATTTTTGAAAACAACCGAGTTCTTTCTTCTGAAAGTAACTGGAATTTAATGTTGAGCTCCCCATGATCACTGTTAAGTTCTTCATAGGCTTTTTGAAGACAACCAAGTTTGTTTGCTAAATTGGACTCTCTAATACCAGACTCAAGTGACTCACGATTATAAACTATGGTCAAATCCTCGAGAGAGCTTTTATAAATTGCACTGTCGATTCTAAATTTCGTGACAAGAGTCCTCTCCGATTGGAGACATCTCTCTAATTCACAAATTTTAGATTCTAACATTGCCACAGTATCAGTTATATCTGGAATAGAGGATACCTCAGACGGATCAATGTCTTGATAAGTGCTAGGTCCAACGGCTTCTGATCCCTCGAAGTCAGCCATCAAGCATAGACCCTTCACCAAATGATCATCCTCGTCTGAGCTCTCCTCTTCACAAACCCAGTTCTCTTCATCAACCAACAGAGCAACCCCTTTTTCCTTCTTCCTCATCAACGAGGCCTTCCTCTCAAAGTACGCAGCATCCTTGTACTTGACGGAGCAATCTCTAGCGTAGTGTCCCAACTTACCACACTTGCAGCAAGTGGTAGTGGGACTAGCGGCTTGTTGAGGTGCGGGGTTCTGGGTTATGGGAACTTGGGGATGATTTGACCGTTGAATTCCTTGTTCAGCTTGAATTTGTTGATCTTCCCTCTGAACTTGCCTGGAGCTGTTTCCCCTGGAATCGCCTCCGTTGTAGTTACTTTTCCCGTGATCCATTCTCTCATCTGACCTTCGATCACCTCTATTCTGCTCATACCCATAGCCTGGTCCTTGATCTAGCCTTCCACTCTCATGTCTTCCTCCATATCCGCTCTCATATCCCTGACGATCGATATACCCAGACTCAGGAGTATATTGCCTCAAGCTGCTTCGGTAGTTGATGTCTGAGACCTGACCTCTCCAATCTCCTTGATTCCCTGGGCCTCCTTGATAGTCTAGGTAAGTGTTGTCTCTTCTGGGCTGATCTCTGTATCTGCCTTGATCTTCCCTGTACCTCCCTTGGTTGTTGCGATAACTTCCCTGATCGTATGCCTATATCCCCCCTTGCTGATAGCTTCCTCTTCCTGAATTTCCATACTGAGCTCTATCCGGCTGGTAATGACCTCCCCTTCCTTGCCCCATTCTTCCTCCACTAGGAAATCCGGATCCCTGTGATTTGTTGTATCCACGGTTTGCATTCAGTCGTTGTACACTGTGTGAGATGAGGGCAAGGGACTCATTCACATGGAAGAGTTCTTCATCTGAAATGGAAATAATCACAGGTTCATCGGGATGTTGGACGCTTGTTCCATAGTTCGAGTTGAACTCTTGATTGTATTCCTCTTGATGATACTGGGGAGAAATATTGTTGTATGGCATTGGTTGGATAGGTGCTGAGCTTGGTCCTCCGAAGGGTACAGCTGACAGTGCCAGAGGATCGACTGCTTTCTTGGTTCGTCCACCTGTGATGAATTCTTCGTGTTGAACCATCATGCTGAATAAGTCATGCAGACCCATAATTCCCAGATTCCGGCTTAACTGAATGTTGATTGCCAAATTTTGCCATTCCGGCGTGAGATTCTTCAGAAACTTGACATTCACTTCGTACTTCGTACTTCGTTTTCTCAACCCCGAGCCGTCTCAGATCATTGACGAAGGCGTTCAGTCTTTGATAAGACTCTGAGAGGGATTCATTTTCCCTAGCCTTGAAGCCTTCGTAGGCATTAAGCGCGCTTTCTTTCTGACTCTCCAAAGCAGTATCACCTCCTTGCATTTGTTGCTCAATTTCCAACCAGACGTCTCGTGCGTTGGTTAGACTGTCAACTCTCGCATACATGTCGTTTGGGAGAGCCATGATCAAAAGGGTGAGTGCACGCTTGTCGATGAGGTGTCGGGCTCTCTGTTCTGGGTTGTACATGTCGATAGGTTTCTCGACCACGTATGCCGGTAGTTCGGGACATGTATCGGTTCTAGGGACTGCAGCAACAGTGACGGTCGGTCTGATAGGCCCTTCGCGGATGGACTTCATCAGATTCTCATCCAGCAGATCGAGAAAGTGTATCATTCTGCGTTTCCACTATTGATACTCGCCCATCACCAGGACGGGAGGGCGAGATTCGGATCCGATTCTGATGATCTCTTTCGACATTTCTCACTCACTTAGAGGATCTCCTCGTATGACTCACTTGGCTTAAAAGAAAGGTTTTGGAAAAACAGGTATTTTGAGCGCCTCGGGACACAAATAGCTTCGAGATTTAAAAGATTTTGAAAAGAGGCTAAGTGTCAGATTCGGGGAACAATTTTGCAAGAGTTCCGGCTCGAGGAGGCGAAATCCGATCTGGAAACTGACGTTTTCCGAATCGGATTTGGCTCAAAAACACTGGATGCGAAAAAGCACGTTTTCCGATTCGGAAAACGCTGAATTCGGAAAAAGGCAACTAAGATTCGGAAAATGATATTTCAAGGAGCAAAACCCCAAATCAGAAGCCTGTTTTCCGATTCGGAAAACAATGTTTTCCGATTCGGAAAAGAGGTATTTTCCGATTCGGAGAAAGTACAATTTCCGATTCGGAAAATTTGAACTGAAAATTCAGTTCTCGTTTTCCGATTCGGAAAACCTGCACAGAAACTCCGAAAAATCACTCAAAATCACTCAAAAACTCTTAAAAAATAAGTGTTAAGACCCCCAATTTGTAGGAAAATAGTTAGAAAACAGTGGGGAATCACTTATCACTTATAAATATCCTTTTATAACCTCTTTTTGGATTAAAAACCCAAAAAGTTTAGAAAACCCAACTTTTAGAAAAACTTGAAAAACCCTTTTTAATCAAACAAAACAGCCAAGGAATCAACAAGGTATTGCTCTGATACCAATTGTTGTCCCAAAATAACTAGAAATGAGGAGAAATGGAGGAAAGATTGATGAACACCCAAGCTTCAAATGATCAACAATGGTGAAAAGTGAATATTGCAATAATGAGTAAATTTTCCAAGTTGATTAAGCATTCATACCAAAACCCTAAACATCTCATTCCTTTTATAGGAATGAGGTAAAATCAAAGATGTTCACAAAAGGCCCCCGAGGTTCCAAACCTCTAAACAAGGGCATCACATACATCAAATGTTCACAACTAACTGAATTAAACTAATGAAGCAATAAAGATAGGTTTTCTGACTCTTCCCAACAAAGAGGTCTAACAGTTTTACACAAAGTCTTTTTGTTGATCTCTAAGTCACATAGAACATCTCCATCTTGTTGATCTCCAAGTCACATAGTTTTCTTTTTGCTCCCCCTTAACAGTTGGTTCATCTTCCTCCGAATATGATTGTTCGGTCTTCCGGGCTTTGGAGATCGGACGGTCTTGCCGGGCTCTAGAGATCGGAAGGTATTGACCCTCCCCCTCAGCAGATGGTTCCCCTCAATAGTTGAACATCCATATTTTTGCAGATGGTTCTAGCTCCCTCCCCCAGAAGTGATGCATCTGAAGGAGAGAGGAGATGTCGTCCGACGACCTTTCGGAGATGGCGTCCGACGACGTGTCCGAGAGGACGTCCATTCAATGATCTCCAAATATACCACCAAAAGTCTCAAAAAAAATTTTGACTTTTTTTTAATTCTTTTTTGGATGGAATAGATCCGAAGGGTAATGATCGGATGAGTGTCCTCGCCGGACCGGATGAGGGCTCTTCGGATGAGAGTTAGGTTGTTGGCCGGATTGGACTGGATGAAGATATCGAACCGGATGGAGATTCCCGCCGGATCGGATGAGGTATAGGACCGGATGAAGTTTCTCATCGGAGGAGGAATCGGATGTGTTGGTCGGACCGGATGATAATTTTTGCCGGATCGGATGACGGTGTAAGGCGGTTCGGCCGAAGGAGGGTGAGATTGAAGGGGATGGAGAGGTCTCCGGAGGAGTGGTTGCGAGCTGGATGGAGATGGTGGTCGGAGCGGATGGAAAAAGTGTGTGATCAGTCGGACCGGATGAGATGATGGTCAGATGATGGATTTCGCCGGTTTAGAATGGATCGGACCAGATGGAGATAGTGGGAAACGAGCCGGACGGATGGTGAGCCGGATCGGAGGAGATAAGCCGGACCGAATGAGTTGGTCGGACCAGATGGAAAGTGGTCGTCGGACCGGCTAGGAATCTGATGAGGGATGCAATCGGATGAAACGAAGGAGAATGGTGTTGGTCCGGATGACGATCTCACTGGATGAGTGTGGCGCCGGACCAGATGGAGGTATCCGGACGTTCTCGCCGGACCGGATGATAAAAAGAATTTTTAGAGTCAGCATTTTCAGAATCAGAAGAAGGATAAGAAATTTGAGGAGTGCACACAGATTTAGAGTTTTTACTCATAAAAGCAATAGAGGAGCTTTTGATAAGTTTGGTTTGTTCATAGTTAACCAAAGTTCCAAACAATACAAACTGTTTTTATAAACCGAAACTAATATTTTAATCTGAAAAACAGTTTTTTACTTAATTTATAAAAATACTAAGATTTATAAACTATAAATCCATTTTATAAATCAAAACCAATTTTCTTAAAATATTCACCTTTTATCCAAAAAATATCAAACCGCGTATTCCGAACTAACTGGTCGAAACATTAAAATTTGCCCAAAAACTGCGTCGAGGTGTGATCAACTGGTCAAACATGACACCAGGCCTATTTGACCAAAAATGGGTCAAATATATGGTTTGACAAACATAGGGATAATTACTAACTAGTAAAATCCCTTAAAACAATTTTATAAGATAATAAATTTATCTAAATAAAATTAATTTGGATAAAAGCCTAAAACCAATAAAATCCTTTTGGGCCATAAGCTTGGTCCAAAACTCTGGGTTTCGGGCCTTATATCAGTTAGGCCCAATACGATCGAAAAACCCAGAACACGACCCGCGATCGATTGGCAATTCACCCTCGATCTCATAATCGATGACGTGTACGTTGATTGGCAATTCACCATCCCCGTGGCTGCCGGAATAAGCCACGTCGCCGTCGCCGCTCGTCTTCCGACAGCAGCGGTCGGCCTCCGGCGATTTAACAACAAAAACGCAATCACCACCGCTGGCGATCACCGCAACGTCCCACCACCGCTGCTATGGTGTGGCCGGCGGTAGCGACGGAAAACGACCATCTACCCCATAAGCCGGCGACGACGGCAGCAAAGAGATCGCCACCGCCGCCACTGGCGGCCATTAACATAACCACCGCCATCACGATCGCGACGACAGCAGCAAATGGTCGCCATCGCCGCTGTGATTGGCAGCGTTCCATCGACATCCATCCTCGCCGTCGACCACCACCCACGGTTGGCGACCGACGCATCGACGATCCATCTTCACTCGGCTCACGACGATCGCCAGGATCGGCGTTTGAAAGCAACAATCGCCGCCGTCACCAGCCATCGTACAGATGGCCGGTGATCGACGATCTAACGGTAAACGACCACGGCCGCTGCCATCATCGCGATCGGCGATCGAGAACCTCCGGCCACCACCGAACTAGTGGTTCGACCTCGGGGTCGGCGTGGCTGGCCACCGCTCAGCGGTGGTTCGGTTGCCGATGCGATCCACCACCATCGCCGATCACAGCCACCACCGAACTGGTGGTGCGGCTACGGTGATCCGGCCACAGCAGAATCGGCGATTAGACCACGGCTTGGTAGCGGTTCGGCCACCGCCTAGAGGTCCGGTCAGCTGCTGCGGTCGTTCCGCTACTGTCGTGGGTTGGTAGTTGGGGGTGGGTGCAGGGCGGACGATTTTAAAGCAGACTTGATCGGTGTGATGGTTCAGTTGCGGTGTGCCGCCGTTCCACCACCGATCACTTTTACCCCGTGGGTTTTTCGTGCTTTCAATTTAACGAGATAAATATAAAACAGATAAAGATTTAAAAGCTAATTAAAATTAAAACTTTATCTAAACTGATAATAATTTAAATCTTTATCTAAACTGATAAAGATTAGATTTTTATACAAAACCGATAAACATCAAACCTTCATACAAAACTGACAAAGATTAAAAAACTGATAAAATTTAAAACTTTACCTGAAACTGATAAAGACTAAATTTTATACGAACCAGATGTTTATTCGAATCTTTACCCACAAGAAAAACTTAACGGGTCTAATAAACAATTAAATAAAATAAACAATTAAACATGTGGTTCTGATACCACTGTTGAGTTTTTACGTGTACCAAATTGATACGAACATCAGTGAATCTGAAATCCTAACTGGAATGAGAAACACAAAACATAACCATATGGATCAAAACTTGACCCAAAGGTTATCAAAACCATACTACGATTAAATTCTTGGTTTTGTTCAATCAAACCTAACTGGTTTGATCATGCGGAAGCGACTTGTGATAAAACCCGAAAAACATAGATTCATAGTTTATTTTATTTACAACATAAATTAACGGGTTTAGGATTACCTCGGTTGCTCAAGCTAGATCCACCTGTGATGAAGCCAGACGAAATTCCTTCTAGTTGGATTAAACCCCGAACGATTCACGAAAGAACTGTACGTGAAGAACACGGTTGAATAAACACGAAACCGGATCTGGTTTCGGGTTTAATGAAATCGATTAGAGAGAGAGAGAGAGAGAGGAGAGAGATTTCTTGGTTTCTTTTTGGTTAAGAGAATTAACTTATCAATTATGGCTTACCTTAACTGTTTATTTATATGGAGAGATTTCCATATTATAAACAGTTTCCATAATTCATGATACTTATCTTATGGAAATTATTTACTTATATTTTCTTTTTCATTAAGAAAAGAATATCTCATTATATATAATTATTATATATATAATAATTTCCAATTTAATACTAGATAAATATTAATCTATTATATATTTATTTTAACTAATAAATATATAAACTTATTAATTAAAAACTGTTATATATTTATTTAAGTAATAAATATATAATCACTTTTAATTAATTTCCAGAAACCTTTTAACTTTAGGGTTTTTACAGAAAACACCCAACTGATTTATAATCATCTATTATAAATCCAAACTCTCCAAACTGGGGTTATTTACTATTCTAATTATAGGCCCTCACAAGTGTGACCATTGAGTGTCTTATAACGTTGGATGTGCGTTCAATGGTTCGTCAACTTTTGCACATAATTACTAACAAATACATGTAGTGAAACTCACCTCGATTGCAAACAATCAATATACCAAATAAAAATTTCAAGGAAGACGGATCCTAACTCGATCCTACTACCTGAACACCTGAATCACATAACCCCAAAAGGGTGTTAAACTTCTGTAGACATTTTAGTGCTATAACAATATAATCCTAAAGCAACCCCCTTTTTATGAACTCTCAACCTAAGCTTAACGAAAGACAACTGATACAGTTTGAAACCCTTAGGATGAAAATAATCAGAAAATTAGGGTTTGGCATTATCAATCGTCTCGTGCCACAAGGCATCATTCCCACGTCACGAGACCTACTTTGTTTGCAGACCTGTTAGTCGATTCTCGTGTCGCAGGCACTTAATCTCGCGTCATAAGATTTCTTCTGTATTTTGGTTTAGTGAGCTCGCGCCACGAGTCACGTTTTGTTTCATTCGGCTGATTTTTCACTTTTCTTAGCCTAAACCTTACCAAATTTAATTTTAACCAAAAAATCTATATTCGAACACTACCAACCAATCTTTCTCATGATTCTACCAAATTAACTAAACCGTTAAACATATAAACTTAAAAGAGAAGATTACCTCTAACATGTTCCCACAACTCTGACAAACTGACGCGGGCACGTAGATGCGGGTCGGCTTATCAGAATTCACAAAGATGATAGCAACGACGAAGAGAGAACTAGGGTTTTGATTTCTTTCTATGGAAGAGATAATGAATGAGATTAGGGTTAAAAGGATTTAAATACTTGGGTCCGCCATTACCAACCACCTATAGGCCCAACGTTTACACTAAAGTGCAATCTAAAATAAATTTTATAAAGTTAAAGCTTATAAAATAAAGGGTAAGTTTACGACGTTACAGTCTTCTTCGTCTCAAATAATCAACTTTAGGGAACAATTTCCCTACCTCATGTCATTCATAGCCGTGTGCTCCTAACATCGACAGGGACTAGTTTTTCATAACATTTTCCTCTATTTTCTTATAAGCATATGCTGGTTTGGTGAACTTTTTGGCTTTTTATGCATTGACGTTGGTAAATAACGTAAGGAGATCAGTATGACATCTTTCCTTTCTATTGCTTTTTATATAATCTCGACTTTGTTGTATTTTTAGACGCCACATGGTATAGTCTTTTCTTTTTCCATCAATACTCTTATCATGCCTTGTTCATAATCAAATCCTTCCTTCAAATACCATTTCCCAAACCTTTACGTATAAAGATTTGTAACTTGTTTCCAAACCTTTTTTGTGGTTGGTCTCCTTTTACACACACATGAATTATTGTTACTATGATTGCGTGTATACCCCAATAGATTTGTGGTTAAATGAACCCCTTTCTAATTATATACTCACAAACATCAACCTTAAATCTTATTTGATAAACATGAGCATCAAATGCTCTACTTTAACATGTCTAATTCACGATTTAACCAATAAAAAGTTTATTTAACAACATTCTATAAAGACTATGAACTTATACTGCAATAAAATTGAGTTTATAAGAGGCAATAAGATTCATAATAAAGTATTTTATAGGACCTAAGTTTACAGAACCAAACAAAAAAACGTCATATCTAAGATTGTTACGATTGGTTTATAGGACGTTTTAGAGCGTCGTAACAAGATGTTTAGGACATTTTCAAATTAAAGTGTCGTGTAACTAATCTTTGATACAGATCGCCTAGCCCGACAAATCGAAGAGAAGCGCAACCGAACCATCCAGAAGCGAGTTAATTAGTTTCCTTAATTACTTTCCATTCATTTATTAGTTTCCTTCCTTAATTAATTCGTTTCCTTTTCTTAGTTTTCTTAATTCCCAAGCTAGGATTAATTTTAGCTAGTTTTATTTCCTTTTCTTTAGACGTTTCCTTATTTCGATTAGTTTTCTAGCCTATTTAAAGGACCTCTAGCTTGTTGATTTTCATTCATTCAATCATAATTCAATTAAAAGCTTTGCTTTGTTTATCGTTATTACAAGTTCTTGTTTACGTTTCACGCTTGTGAAACTTGTCTATCTTCGGGTTGACGCTAGTCGATCCTATTCCGTGTATCCTACTGCGTCAGTTGGTATTAGAGCTCATAATCTCTGTCTCTGTTCCGGCTTCGTGATGGGAGATAAACTACGGTTCAATCCGGCGGATATTAAGGCCCTCGCCGTGGCTATCTCCACGGCCCTTAGTAGCACCGTTAACACCGCCAACGACCGCCTTGCCGATCGTCTCGCCACCGACCACAACCGCCTTGCTGATCGTCTCGCCACCAACAACAACCGCCTCGCCGATCGCCTTACCACTCTCATCAACGGGCATCCGGAATGAGTCAGACAACCCGACCATAGACCACCACCCCATCGTTGGCAAACCCCTAGCGTTCACTCCAGCTCCGAATCAGAACCTGATGAGGAGGAGGAGCGACCGCCCCGCAACGATCCAGATTACCGAATGAAGGCCGACATCCCTTACTTCCATGGGAACGTCGGCGTCGAAGAATTCTCGATTGGCAAATCGAGGTTGATCGTTTCTTCAAAATCATGGAGATTTCGGACCACAAGCAAGTCAAGATGGTTTCTTTTCACTTGAAAAGCACCGCCGCCGTTTGGTGGGATCGCTTAACCACCCAACGACAACGACAACGAAAGGGTCTGGTTCGTTCATGGAGACGAATGAAGCAATTGATGTCGGATCGCTTTCTACCGGAGGATTACGAACAAATCCTCTATCGGATGTATTTGGAATGTGCCCAAGGTTCCTGATCCGTGTCCGAATACACATCGGAATTTATCCGTTATTCTGATCGTAACGAAACAGGCGAAACGGAGGGTCAAAGAGTTGCGCGCTACATCAACGGTTTGAAACCTTCAATTCAAGAGAAAATCGGACTCCAAACCGCGTGGACTGTTTCCGAAGCCTCCAATTTGGCCATGAAAGCCGAATTGATAGAAAAATCCACCCGATCTTCGTACCGCCGTTACACCACGCAAACTTCCACCGAAGCCTCTTGTTCAAATCCCGACAAAGGAAAAAGCGTAATTACTCGCCCCACTCCTAAATACTCTGATCCCCTGGAACCACAACCACCGCCAAACCACCCGTGCCAAAACCCACGAACCCCTACACAAAACCTTCGGCTCCTAAGTGCTACCATGTGGCTTACTGGGTCATAAGTCGAATGAATGTACCAACCGTAGAACCGCCAGACTTTTGGAAGGAGAAGAACACGGCGACGAAGATGAAGAATATGAAGGCGCCGACTTTGTGGAAGAAGATTTCGAGGAAGAAAAAGTTAACATTGTGCTCCAACGAGTTCTTCTCTCCCCAAAGGAGGATGGTCAAAGAAAGAACCTTTTCCAATCATATTGCTCGATCAACAAAAAGATTTGCAATTTGATCGTAGACAACGGAAGTTGTGAGAATTTGGTGGCCCAAAAGCTTGTAGACCACTTGGGTCTACCGACACAACCGCACAAATCACCATCTGCGCATGGATGGGTCAAGAAAGGACCGCAAGCACGAGTGACCCAAGTTTGCAAAGTTCTTCTTTCTATCGGCAAGTATTACAAAGAAGACGTGCTTTGTGATGTCTTGGATATGGATGCATGCCATATCTTGCTTGGACGACCGTGGCAATATGACAACAGTGTCAATCACAAGGGAAGCGACAACGTGATGTTATTCCAATGGGGCAATTGAAAGATTCCATAGCACCCATTACCCGATTTGACAAAATCCCGGAAAAGCAAAGCAAGAATTTCTTGTTGGTAACGTCAAACGAACAAGACATGGAGGAAGCGTATAAGGAATCTCAAGTATTTTGCCCAATCGTCGTTAAAGGGTTGATGCACGTCGAAGGAACTGTTTTCGAGATTCCAGAGGAAGTCGATGAGATCCTACAAGATTTCAAGGAGCTAACCGCCGATGACCTCCCTCCCGAGCTACCACCTATGAGGGACATCCAACACCAAATTGACCTAATCCCCGATGCTAGTTTACCGAACCTTCCCCATTACCGGATGAGTCCAAAGGAGAACGAAATTCTAAGGGAGCAAGTTGAAGATCTCTTACGAAAAGGGTTCATTCGTGAAAGTCTTAGCCCGTGCGCCGTCCACGTCCTTCTTGTGCCAAAAAAGAACAATCAATGGAGGATGTGCATCGATAGTCGCGCCATCAACAAAATCACCATCAAGTACCGGTTCCCCATTCCTCGTCTCGAGGATATGCTTGATGAGTTGGCCGGCGCAAAAGTGTTCTCTAAAATCAATCTTCGTAGCGGCTACCATCAAATCCGAATTTGTCCCGGTGACGAATGGGAGACGGCGTTCAAAACACCCTTTGGGCTATATGAATGGCTTGTCATGTCCTTTGGTACTTCTAACGCATCAAGCACTTTCATGAGGACAATGAACCAAGTTCTCCGCCCTTTTATTGGATCATTTGTAGTTGTATATTTCGACGATATCCTCATTTATAGCCGAAGCAAAGATGATCAGTTGACGCATCTCCGAGAAGTTCTTTCCGTGCTCCAAGATAGTAAACTCTACATCAATCTCAAAAAGTGTACTTTTTGTACAAACAAGCTTTTATTTTTGGGATTTGTTGTTGGAGAATCCGAAATCGAAGTTGATGAAGAAAAGGTACGCGCAATCAAAGAATGGCCGACACCAAAAACCATTACCGATGTTCGAAGTTTCCACGGTTTGGCTACCTTCTACAATAGATTTGTGAAAGACTTTAGTACGATCACCACACCCATCACCGAGTGTTTGAAGAAAGGAAAGTTTCAATGGGTGCCCGTTCAAGATCAAAGCTTTGCATTGATCAAAGAGAAGTTGAGCACAACACCGGTTCTTGCACTCCCCGATTTTAGCAAGATTTTTGAAGTCGAGTGTGACGCAAGTGGTGTGGGAGTAGGAGACGTCCTATCCCAAGAGAAACGACCGATTGCGTTCTTTAGCGAAAAGCTAAGTGATGCGAGACAAAAGTGGAGCACTTATGATCAAGAATTTTACGCGGTCTTTCATGCCTTGAAACAATGGGAGCACTATCTCGTACAAAGGGAGTTTGTTCTTTTTACCGATCATCAAGCTTTGAAATTTATCAATAGTAAAAAATCGGTGAGTAAGATGCACGCACGTTGGGTAAGTTACCTACAGAAATTCCCATTCTTGATCAAACACAAGTCGGGAGTACTTAACCGAGTAGCCGACGCCTTGAGCCGGCGTGCTACTTTAATGATCACTCTTTCTCAAGAGATTACCGGGTTTGAAGTTTTCAAAAAACAGTACGAGGAAGATGATGATTTCAAGGATGTTTGATCCAAGTGCAAAGGCGGAACACCGATAGATGACTTATATGTCCACGACGGTTATCTTTTCAAAGGTAATCAATTGTGCATCTCTAATTCCTCTCTACGTGAAAAGTTGATACGAGATCTACATGGAGGAAGTTTAGGTGGACATCTTGGCCGAGCAAAACCGTCGCTAGTGTCATCGAGCGATATTATCGGCCCCGTTTGAAGTGCGATGTTGGCGCCATTGTTCGCAAATGTTATACGTGCCAAGTCGCTAAGGGACAAAGTCAAAACACCGGTCTTTACTTGCCACTACCGGTTCCGGACGATATATGGCAAGATTTGCCCATGGATTTTGTCCTTGGATTACCCCGCACACAACGAGGCGTTGATTCTATTTTCGTCGTCGTAGATCGTTTCTCAAAGATGACGCATTTTATTGCTTGCAAAAAGACCGTCGATGCGAGTAATATCGCCAAGTTGTTTTTCAAGGAAGTTGTACGCCTTCATGGAGTTCCCAAGAGTATTACTTCCGATCGTGACTCGAAGTTTCTTAGTCACTTTTGGATCACTCTTTGGAGATTGTTTGGTACCTCGCTCAACAAAAGTAGCACGGCGCATCCGCAATCCGATGGTCAAACCGAGGTAACCAATCGCACGTTGGGAAACATGCTTAGAAGCGTTTGTAGCGATAAGCCGAAACAGTGGGATCTTGCTTTACCCCAAATCGAATTTGCCTACAATAGTGCAACTCATTCGGCGACCGGTTGCTCACCCTTCTCACTTGTTTACACAACGGCTCCCAAGCATGTTGTTGATTTGGTCAAACTCCCACGTCTACTTGGAGCGAGTGTTGCAGCGGAGAATCTGGCTAAGGATGTTCAAGCCATAAAAGAAGACGTCAAAGCTCGTTTGGAACAAGTTGGTGCGAGAAACAAAGAAGCTGCTGATCAACGACGTCGCAAGAAAGTTTTCCACGTGGGTAATGATGTGATGGTTTTTCTTCGGAATGAACGTTTTCCAGTTGGTACGTATGGGAAGCTACAACAAAAGAAGTATGGTCCATTTAAAGTCACGAAGAAAATTAATGATAACGCTTATGTTGTCGCTCTCCCCGATTCGCTTCACATCCAATACGTTCAACGTAGCCGATCTGTACGATTACTATGAGGATGATCTTCCTTTGGAAGAGAACTCGAGGTCGAGTTCTTCAGAGGTGGAGGAACTAATACAGATCGCCTAGCCCGACAAATCAAAGAGAAGCGCGACCGAACCATCCAGAAGCGAGTTAATTAGTTTCCTTAATTACTTTCCATTCATTTATTAGTTTCCTTTCTTAATTAATTCATTTCCTAGTTTTCTTAATTCCCAATCTAGGATTAATTTTAGCTAGTTTTATTTCATTTTCTTTAGACGTTTCCTTATATCGATTAGTTTTCTAGCCTATTTAAAGGACCTCTAGCTTGTTGATTTTCATACATTCAATCATAATTCAATTAAAAGCTTTGCTTTGTTTATCGTTATTACGAGTTCTTGTTTACGTTTCACGCTTGTGAAACTTGTCTATCTTCGGGTTGACGCTAGTCGATCCTATTTCGCGTATCCTACTGCGTCAATCTTATAGGACTTTAAAGGAAGTACCCATAAAGCCATATTTTTAGAGGAAGCTTGCTTTTATTACACCTTTTCAAATAGCGTTCTATAAAATGGTAAATAGGGTTTTTTTTAATGTTCTAGATAGCTTGTTACAATAACCAAAAGCATCTTATAAACTCTTTATAACACTTTAAAAACAGGGCGTGTATTTATTTATTCGTATAAAACACTCTATTTTAAAATATTTATTTATTTTAGGCATTCTATATAATCAATTTTGTTGTAGTGTTATTGGACCAACTTTTATTATATATTTCTTGTAGGAAATGATGCATCATAAGAATACGTTGTCATTGTTGTCCCTTTGACAACAATACCTTTTGTGTAAAGCATTCCTCTGAGATATGATAGGCTTCACATGATCTTCTTTTGATTTTGTGCAACTCTTGGGTGGAACAACAATAATTAGAGACCTCATTATCTTGTCTTATAATCCTCATCAATGTTTAAACACATGATAATTAAGTTTGTTGGGATATGATTGATTGACACATCCATTCGTTAATCGATATCCGATGGTTAAAACGTTTTTTGTTTTTTGGTTTGATGTGTATTTGATATAAAACAAAAGTAATAATTATAGATGAGTTTTAGTGGATGATAGTACAAACACAGACGTAAGCATAAAAGAATGTCATTTTTTATATGAATAATTATTTTAAGAATACAATAATAAAAGAATGTCATTTTTTAGAGACAATAATTTATCTAACCATTTCAATAATACCATTTCATCTCCTAGCCATTCTCCCACGTTTTTTCGCAATATAGCCCAAACCATCGCCCCTAAGACCGTCGCCCGTGGCCTCCGGCTCGATTCCGGCCGAGTCTTCATATCCGTCGCCCCATAGACCGTCGCCTGTGGCGACGGTTATAAAAATTACAATTTGCCCCCTGAACTCGTTAGGAGAATTACACTTCGGGTCCCTCTACTTCCGTCGCCCTGCCAGGTGTCGCCCCTGGCGACCCTTTTTGTCAAAACCCTAAAATCAGCCCCAAAGACTTGTTATCTTCTTCCCCACCTACTCTCCTTTTCTCCACAACCGTCGCCCCCAACCTATCTCACCATTTTTTCTTCAATTTCTTCCTCTCATCTCTAATATAACCACTAATTTTATTCACTTTCATCTCTAATTTCTTTCTCTCATCTCTAATTTCTTCCTCTCATCTCTAATTTAATCATCTTCTTTCTTTTTCTTCACCACTTTTTTTTTCACAAGAATTAGGTCCCCAGTTTTTATTTTTCACAATCGTCGCCTTATAAACCGTCTCCCCGGGCGACTAATAATTTTCCATCGTCCAACCGTACGAGATTCAAAGAGGTGAAGGTTGCACGTGTTTTTGTTGGGTCACCTACGGACGTTGTTGCATCTTATTACCATCAATGGCGCATAAAGTAAGTATTCAAGTTGTATGTATAATTTAGATGTTGAGTACTCTTAGATGTTTAAGTAAAATTATTAGATGTGTAAGTGTAAATGTATTTGTAATTATTTGTGTAATCTTATTTATATGTTGTGTACTAGTATTCAAGTTGTGTAATTATTTGTAGATGTGTAAATAAAATTATTAGATGTGTAATCTTTTTAAATAAATGTTGTTTAAATGTTTAGATATTTATCTTATAGATGACTAATTATTTAGTTGTGAAAGTTTTAGATGTCTAAATTTTATGTAATTATTTAGATGTACAAGTTAAAATGTGTAATTATTTAGATGTTGTTTGATGTGTCTTATTTTAATTTTAGATGTATATATAAATTTTTGTTGTTTAATGTGTCTTGTTTTAATTTTAGACGTAAATTAATTATATAAATAGTGGGTGTAATTTTTTAAAAGTGTTTTTGACGTATATAAATAGTGGGTGTAATTGTTTTATACGTAATTCATAGATATTTATTAAAAGTGTTATTTATACGTAATTTATTTTTGTTGTTTAATGTGTTTTATTTTAATTGTAGACGTAAATTATTAAAAGTAAATTGACATTCAACTATTTTAAATATTTGATAGGATGATTTTAACTGGCCTAAAGTTACCATAAGGAACAAGTTGTCATTTGCGGCCGAAATAAAGGGAAAATTGTGCACCGAGGGACAGGAGTTATTTAGACGCACTCCATTTGGTCATTGGTTGGACTACAACAAAAAAGATCTTGGAGATTCGATGCTTATCGTCTTGTTCCTACAACATGAGGTTGTTGTGGATAACCCGGAGCCAGAGACATTGTATTATAAGATCGGGGAGCACCAACGTCGTTATGGTCGAGAGGAGTTCATGCTTGTGACGGGACTCCCTTTTGACATCCCACCGACCCTTAACGATTCTGATGGGAATGCCTTTATTCATAGATTATTTCCACGGGCCGTGCTAGATGCACGTAGGGGTCAACCATTCCGTCTCCAGCTAGGAAAGTTAATGGAATTGTTTGACGACATGAGAAACCTAGATGTTGAAGACAAGGTTCGTATATGTTCCCTTGTGATGGTGGAAAAGGTATTTATGGGCCATCAGAAGCATATGTTTATTGACTCGATACTCTTGAATGCTGTGGAAGATTTGGATGTATGGAACGATTATCCATGGGGTTCTTACCTATGGAGTTGTACATACGCCCACATGAACAATGCATATGGTAGACGATTGGAAGGAGTAAAGGAACACATGACTATATATGGTTTTTTATATGCATTTGAGGTTGTTTATTCATCAATGAATCTACTACTTATTTGGTTTTTATTTTCTTCGTTGGTAGGACTGACTATATATTTGTTTAAATATAGATTTGGATTCTGGAGATGTGGCCTAGCTCCCTAAATCATTTTAGGATTATTGACGCGCATCCTAGAGCTTTTCGCTGGGAGAAGAGGAAGAAGTTATTGACTAAAACAGATTGCGTGCAGTGGTGTAATTATGCAAGCGTATGTTTTTTTACCGAGCTTTGCATGTGTAATTCACTTTTCTCTCTTACTAATTTATCCCGACGTTACTTGTTATTGATATATTAGGAACGGTTTTACCCACATGACGGCCTTGTAGCGGATGAGTGGGAGCAGATACAGTCCTGGTATATACGGAGCCAGCAGTGGTTTCAGAGTGCCGCGAGTAGGCGAGCGGCCAAGAGGCGGAGACGAGGGGCATCGACAATAATTGACGACGTTGACGATCCTATGGATGTAGACCAATACCATGATAAATGGGAGACGTTGGAGCAAGTAAAGAAGGATGTCGACCAATCAAAGAAGGATCAAATCGAAATGAGAAGAAGGGTGTCAAATTTAGAGGCGCAGATGGCCACGATGCAGGTATATGTTTATCTATTGTTGTCTATTGCTGACGTTGTGCATTCATTTGTTGACCATGTGCATTCATTTGTTAGGTATCTGGACGACATTCGGTTTCCACGCCTCCATTTCTCGCAGCCGGAGCCAGCTAGACGATCTTTTCATATGGGGGGGGGGTTCGTCGTCCCATTATACGCAGCCTGCATACACGAGCAGCTATGGCGGCATGTCTGGGCCAGCATACGTTACACCTTCCTCCTACGGATTCGTAAGTCTTTCATTAGAAACAATTCCACGTTCCATATCCCATTATTATTTCACGTTTATACCTTGAATTTTATATTCTTTTGCAGGGCCAGAGTTCGAGTTTTGGGCTGGGTGGGTCTTCGTCGTCCCATTACACGCAGACTGCGTACACGAGCAGCTATGGTGGCATGTCTCGGCCGGCATACGTTACACCTTCCTCCTACGGATTCGTAAGTCTTTCATTATAAACAATTGTATGTTGTATCTATTATTTTTTCACGTTTATACCCTGAATTTTATATTATTTTGCAGGGCCAGAGTTCGAGTTTTGGGATGGCTGGGTCTTCATCTTTTATGATGACCTCGAACACACAAGCTGTAAGTCGGATTGTAGTCGTTTATTGACTTTTCATATTGTTAATTGTTTAATTTTTTTGTGATATTTTCTACAACCTTGTTTACTAATTATGGCTTATTTCGGCCGCAATTCAGGGTTTCGCGAGTGATACAAGTAATTGGGACCCTAGCTGGAACTTCGCGCTCGAAGTAATTGCTGGTTCGGGTGCAACGTTTGGTAGTGGTATGTCCGGTCCATCCGGGACATCATACGGAGGTGGTCTTGACACGGTCACACCGCCTCCAATCACGAGGGAGGTACCCGACGATGGGTCCGAGGATGGTTATGAGACTGAGCCCGAAATTGAGCCTGAAACTCATGTTCCAATGGTGGTGGATAACACACCCCGGCCCCAACGACAAAAGAAAAAAGGGCCAAAGCAAAGACCACCATGGACACAAGGGCTTTCAGATTTTTTAAATAGAGGGGGCCGTAAGAAAGACAAAGACAAAGGGAAAGAGAAAAAATAGATGTAATATGAACTGCCTGTTTTTAGTTTTCTATTGTAGTTGTTTGAACCAGTACCTGTTATTTCTTTGAACTTGTTATTTAATGTCATCTTATCAGTCTTGGCATCTTATTTACCCCTGTTTATAACATGTTTGAACATGATTAAATTAAGACACGTACTAGTCTACTATTGCTTTCAGCCTTATTTTAAGACCCAATACTTCAGCCTTTTACAGGCATTATTGAATCGTCTGAAAAAGCCTTAATGCATCATGTGACTGAACAGTTTATGCTTTTACTCAATATTGGTTTTATCAAGATTGGTTTTATCATGTGAAGAGTTGTACCAACGTCTTAATGAGGGTGTTTATTCAGTGTTGTCATCTTTTTACCTTTGTACTAGTCTACTATTGCTGAAACGTCTTAATGACTTTATCAAAGGTAAAAAGATGATTGACGACTGTTTATTCAGTAAAAGAAACCAATGTAGCAATAAGTATCAATAATTCACTGAATGGTTTTATCAATATTGGTTTTATCACGTGAAGAGTTGTACCAAGGCTGAAACGTCTGTAAAAGGCTGAAACGTCTTAATGACTTTATCAAAGGTAAAAAGATGAAGTCACATGGGTTACACTTGAATGGTTGCTAGACACTTCAGCCTTTTGCAGGCATTATTGATTCGTCTGAAAAAGCGTTAATGAATGATGTGACTGAGCAGTTAATGCTTTTACTCAATATTGGTTTTATCAAAGACATATGTTTTTCAACCAAGTGAGTAAATATTGGTTTCTTTTACTGAATAAACTGGTTATAAATAGGGGATAACTCATTAACAAAAAACTCACAACTCTTCAATACTTCATCCTACTCCAAAACTGCAAATGGCTTCTTCATCAACTAACCCCCTTTACTTCACAGTTCAGAATGAAAAAGATTGGACTGACCTTGGCATTTTGGTAAGCTTTTTCAACAACTTCATAGTTCACCTTATTTCACATTATAGTTCAGTTTATTTTATGTTGTATTTACAATGTAGATAATTTGTTAAATCTGCAACATTTTTTCAGCATATTCCTTTACCCTTTGTGTATATGTGGAATTTGAACAATCACAAGAAGTGTATACTAAGGTTTGGAAGATGGGGCCATCCTATGGAGCTGATTCTTATGCCAAGTGGATGCTTCTGCATGTGCGGCGAGTTTCGCCTCATCTTTATCCAACACAAGCTACAAGATGCCGCTTGGTTGAAGTTCAAGCTTGTTCAAGATCGACCTACTACTGGGATGGCTAGCTTGTACGATGTTATTTTTGAGGTGGAGGAGGTGTGATATGTTTGTACCAGTTTTATGGTGTAGTTGTGTAATTTCATGCTTTCAATTAAATGACCCCCCTTTGATGCTTCAAACAGGGGTTTGTTTTTACTTGCTGTTATTTATTTTAATTTAAATGAAATCACCCCCTTAGCAGTGTTGTCATCTTAGTGTTGGTAGAGTTATCTTTATTGAACATTAAGGCTTTTTCAGACGACTGATTAAAGCTATACTGAAGTATCTGAAAAGCAAATGATGTTTGATTAAAGCTATTGAAAGTTAAACAAGACATTGAAAGGTGGATGATTTATTTAATTTAAACGATGATAACAGAAAAGTCGTACAAGACATTGAAAGTTAAAGACATTGAAATTTAAAGACACTTCTAGAACAGATAACTCATACACACATATCACACCCAATCCACCTCAATATTATTTAAAGACTGAAGATGTCAAAAGTAAGCACTCCAGTTGGTGGATCCTTCACAATACTGGCCACCAACCAAAAATCGGGGTCCATGTTGTGCTCGTATAGTATAGCCTCAAAATCACCCTTCACGATAAGACGGTCAGAAGGCGATCCAGGTGATGCCTCAAATCCTACGGCTATGTCCATAGGATAGCTGATGCCTTTAACCCTTATCACACACTTAGTTTGATTGTGCAAACCCCACAGTCTTACAAAATCCTCATCAATTTGCTGAAAAAATTAAAAGGGAATAAATTATAAAGTAATAACATGTACTAATATTTATTTAATTGAAAAAATAAAACTTACCCAACGGCCATGGTCCATTACAAAGTCATCAAACTTAGTCATAAATGATTCACGACGAACTGGTGATGCTGATGATGCCGATGATGGCGATGATGCCGATGATCCCGATGATGCCGATGCTGCCATTTTTTCCCTTAGGAAGTGAACAAAAGAGATGAAGTATTGAAGAGTTGTGAGTTTTTTGTTAATGAGTTATCCCCTATTTATAACATGTTTATTCAGTAAAAGATACCAATGTAGCAACGTCTTAATGGTGTAGCAATAATTCAGTATTGGGTCTTCAAAGAATGCTGAAACGTTTGTAAAAGGCTGATTCACTAAGGCTTTTTCAGTCGAATTAGTAAGGATCACGTGAAGAGTTGTACCAACGTCTTAATGACTCGTGCTTTTATCAGTATGATTGACGCATCTTATCAGTGTCTCATCTTATCAGTGTCTTATCTTATCAGTAAAAGATTAATTATTGTAGGAAGTGTCTCATCTTATCAGTGTCTCATTAATGCCTGTAACAGGCTGAATTATTGTACTGTCATCTTATCTTTATTACTTTAACCTTCATGGCAGATGAATTATTGACGCATCTTATCAATGTCTCAAAATAATGAGTTATTGACGCATCTTATCAGTGTCTCATGGCAGATGAATTATTGACGCATCTTATCAGTGTCTCATGGCAGATGAATTATTGACGCATCTTATCAGTGTCTCATGGCAGATGAATTATTGTAGGAAGTGTCACATGGGTTAATTGCAAATGACAGTCTATAAACCATTCAGTCACTATTCAGTCTGAAAAAGGCTGAAAATTTAGACTAGTACACTATTCAGTCACATGGGTTAAACCATAAGGCAGTGTACTATTCAGTCATTGATATTTTCCATCATAGTAGTCACATGGGTTAATTACTAAGTCTATAAATTGAACCCACACTTCAACTATAAACTCAAACTCAAACTTAAATCGTTATCTTATTTCATCTGTATCTTCATAAACCAATTTTCATCTTCCTTGCTTCTTTTTTCTACTTCAAAATGAGTTGTGCTGTCGAAAAAGTTAAACTAATCCTTCGTTCCAATGGTGAATGGGTCGAAGTAAACGACGGATGGGATTATGTTTGTAATGCTGAAACGGTTGAGCACCGTGTAAAGTTATTTTCAAACTGGAGGTATCAACACTTGCTTCATTATGCAGAGAAGAAATGTGAAATCGATACTTCAGTTGGTGAACTGAGGTTAGTCTACAAGCACGGTTGTCAATTGAAAATGTTAACCAACGATGAAGATGTTAGTGGGTTCATGGAATTTGCCTCCAACTCAACTAAGCCGCCTACACTATTTGTTTACGTCGATTATTCGATGTGTAGTGATGGTGATGGTGATGGTGATGGTGATGGTGATGGTGGTTCGAACCCTACAACCCAAGAAGGTGATGGTAATCAGTCGCAAATGCAACAGTCCAACATTAATCCCAGCTGCAGTCATGATCATACGTACGGTCTTAATGACTCTTATCCCGACTTCGTTCCTGAGACGCAACAACCACAAGAAGGAGAAGGACAAGACGATGACGATGACGATGACGATGACGATGACGATGACGATGACGATGACGATGACGATGACCACGACATCAACATACGCGAAGGCGTAAATGATTATTTTGATGCGCCGGTTTTTCTTCCAACCCCGGAGCTCCCCATTCCGACCAACCAAGTACCACCATATAATCGTAGTCAAATGGTAACCGTAGATCAAATTTTTGAAACGAAAGATCAAATGATTGTAGATCTCGGAATCAAGTGTCTAAAAGAGGGGTTTGAGTATCGGACACATAGGTCTAGCAAAGACAGATACGAGGCCTTATGCGTTAACGATGGTTGTGAGTGGCGTTTTACCGCAAGGTCCGTGGGGGACAAACGCATGTTTCATGTACGAAAGTTTCATGACGTACACACTTGTTCGAGAACCCAACTGAACTCCAAGAACCGACTTGCAAACAAAAAGGTTTTGGGTTACCTAATGAAAAGCAAATTTCTAAAAGCCGGCAGAACATATCGGCCACAAGACATTGTGGATGATGTTAACGAAAAGTTCGGGTTGAACATCGGGTATGCTACTGGATGGCGTGCTAGATGGAATGCCCTTTCGTTAATCAGAGGCAGCCCTTCGGAGTCGTTCACCCGACTTCCTACCTATTTGTATAACTTGGAGATTACAAATCCAGGTACAAGAACTGCAATAAAGGTAGACCCTAGCGGTCGTTTTGAAGAATGTTTCGTCGCCCTTGGTGTAGCGGTACGTATATAAATACCATGTATGCTACATGCAGTGTAAATTCTAAAAATGTACATGTCTAGTCCACTGACCCAATAAAGTACTAATGTTGATGCCTTACTTTTATGCAGATTGATACATTCTTGCAAAACTTACGGCGTGTCCTTATCATAGACGCTGCTCACTTGAAGGGCCCTTATTTGGGTACTATGTTCTTGGTTGTTGCCATGGACGGAAACAACAACATAGTGCCCATTGCTTTTGGAGTAGGTAGGTCTGAGACAGCGGATGAGTGGACTTGGTTTTTAAGAATGCTAAAACAATGCATCGGTGAGCCAGAAGGGTTGGTGTTTATGTCAGATAGGGCTGCTTCTATAAACGCTGCTATCACCGCAATTTTCCCAAATGCACATCATGCTTTATGCTGTCGCCATTTGGTCATGAACGTGAGATCCAGAGACCCACGGATCAAAATATTTAAGACCCCTTACTGGAAGGCATGCAAGGCCTACACAACGCATGTATTTGACCGCATGATGAATGTTCTTCATTTATCCATACCTGCCGGTGCTCAATTGATGGAGGAGGTTGGGGTGCATAGATGGTCAAGGGCCCATTTTCCAGGAATTCGATACAATATCATGACCTCCAACAGTGCTGAGTCGATAAACGCTATGTCCAGGTTTGCACGTAGATTACCTATCGTCGGACTTATCGAGTACTTTAGAGCATTCCAACAAAAGTGGTACTTCCTTCGTCGTGCTTACGCAGGTTAAAAAACTTTAACTTTCTGGGTAAATTTGTTATTTGTGTACACCCTTTGACTTTATTTATTTTGTAGATGCGTTGCAGCACCCACTTACTGAATGGGCTCAAAAGAAGATTTGGAAGAGGATTGGGAAGTCTGCTACATGGACTGTTCAAGGCATTGGCCACAACATATGGGAGGTAAACGATCACCGTCAGGATGCAAGGGTGGATATGAGTCACGGAATTTGTGACTGTCGACAATGGCAGTTGTCCGGATTGCCTTGCGGTCATGCCATAGCTGTTGCAAAGGCAATTGATATACGAGATGTGTCTCAATTGGTTCCTGTGCCTTATTACAAGACAGAAAATTACAAGGCAACATACAGTGGGCTAATCTATCCAGTCGGGCCTCCTAATACATGGCAATCTCCCGAAGTCCCTCTGCGCACCGTTCTACCACCCATAGTAAAAAAGAGACGCGTCGGAAGACCGAGTGTCAACGCTCGTCGTCCGTCTCGTGGTGAAAGTAGCAGTCAAAGAAAGTGTCCTAGGTGTAACGAAAATGGACATAAGAGTGATACATGTCCATTGTTTCCGTCTTCAGCTAGCGGAAGTAGTCAACGGTCCACACTAGAGCCACATGGAACTATCGTTTTTGATAGTCTTGATCAAGAAATTCAGTTTGATTAGCTGATTATGTAAGCTCTCGGAGCAGTTTGGACGCATCAATAAAACGTATCTTTTTAATTACGTTACATACTAATATTTGTTTATTTGTTTCTTAATTTAATATAATATAAAGTTTATATTTATATTTTATGTTACTTTTTAATAAGTAAATATGTTATGTATCATAAGTTATTATAATACGTATATTCTAATTATAATAATACGTATTTATTATTCTAAATATAATAAAAACAAAAACAATTAGAGTGTGTTTGAGGTCATTTTTTTGGGTGTTGCTAAACCTAATAAGTTTGGTGTTAGAAATTATGTATGACTTTACGTTAACACATAAAAATAACATTTCATTAAAACATAACAAACTCATACATAAATAACGACTTGCTAAACAACAACTACATAAAGAAATTACAATTAGCTAGAAGCAGAAAAATCATAGTTCCCTACGGATCAAGCGGATAAAGAGCCTTAAGCTGCGCAACCAACGTGTAATGAGGAAGAAGCTCTTCGTTAATCAGGGGGATCTCGGCGTCTATTTGACCGACTTTGCGTTCTTCATCCCGAATGTCTTTCTTGGCGGACTTGACCATCGCCTTTTTCTCGTCAATGGACTTTTGGAGATTACGTTTCTCCAAAAGTATTTTTTTCATACGTGTTTCTAGCTTCTTGATCTCTTCTTCATTCTCTTCTATGCATTCTCGAACCTTCCTTGGCATTATTTGAGAACCTTGAGGTTCCAGCAATTGGGGTGGAGTTGAAGACGACGATGGATGGGAGGTTCCAGCCATTGGGGGATTTCAAAAGATGAGAGGGTTTGAGAAATTGAAAAACTTTGAGAGAAGAGAGGGTTTGAGAAATTCAAAAACTTTGAGAGAAGAGAGGGTTTGAAAACTTGGAGGGTTTGAGAGAAAAGATGAGAGTGTTTTAGAGATGGAAGAGATGAGAGAATATAGAGATAGTAAAAGGTATTAAAACCCATGTGACATATCTGATAAAGAAGAAATTTGAATACTTACTTTGCAGGTTTTTTTTTGACTGTTTGTTAACCCATGTGACATGTCTCCATTGAATACTTACTTTGCAGGTTTTTTTTTGACCGTTTGTTAAACAAAGAATCAGATTCTTTGTGAAATTATTGATTTTGACAAAAGTGTAACTTATCAAACATAAAATTGGGATTTTGACAAAAAGGGTCGCCAGGGGCGACACCTGGCAGGGCGACGGAAGTAGAGGGACCCGAAGTGTAATTCTCCTAACGAGTTCAGGGGGCAAATTGTAATTTTTATAACCGTCGCCACAGGCGACGGTCTATGGGGCGACGGATATGAAGACTCGGCCGGAATCGAGCCGGAGGCCACGGGCGACGGTCTTAGGGGCGATGGTTTGGGCTATATTGCGAAAAAACGTGGGAGAATGGCTAGGAGATGAAATGGTATTATTGAAATGGTTAGATAAATTATTGTCTCCATTTTTTATATGAATAATTATTTTAAGAATACAATAATCTGCTATGTAGAGCTATTATAAACATTGAAGGTAGAGAAATCTTACAGATTTATTGAGAAAATTAAAATATTAAAATAGTTTTTGAACTAAAAGAATCTCTAAAACCATGCAATTAAATTTTAAATGAAATGAAAACCCTTTCCATAATTTTGAAATTTGGGCAAAATAAAAAAGAATGTGGTGATAATATAATTTAGGACGACCAATATGTGCTCGTTGTTGCACAATTGCAATCTCCATAATTTCATCGGATTGAAACTTACTCATATTGTATCAACTTTCCATGTTTTCACCAATAACTAAACTAGTTAATTAACTAGCTGGTAGCTGATAAACTAGCTTATAAACAAACTAGCTTATAAGTATGTAAAATGACCAAAAATGGTATCTTTGAATTTAATAATTAATATCAATAAAGGTATAATTGAAAAAAACTACAAAAAGCTTTCAAAAAGCTAACTTATAGTACATTTTTAGATGGACTAGCTTATAAGCTAGCTTATTTCTACCAAACATAGCCTACATTTGAATGTGGGATATTTTAAGTTAAATCCAACTCCTTGAGGAAATTTTGCTAGGTAAATGTACATATTTTTAACAAAAGGAAAAAGAAAAATTCAAATATTATAAATTATTAAAACCATGTCATTATGTCAACTAAACTTAAGCCTAAACATAACTCATTACTTAACCTAATTATGAATATGTAATTAATAATATGAATATATAACTAACAATATATAAAAAAAAGTTTCGTAATGTAAACAAGGAAAAGAGTGGAGAGAATAATTTCCACAAAGGAAGACAAGTTGGTCTAAAAAGAGAAATAATAGATCTTGTTGATGTGCCGGGATCTAGCCCTCCATGCTCTCAATCCTACTTCCAATAGCCTACCCTTTGTCCACTTAAAAGATACCATTTTCTTTTAAATAAAAGTAATATGTAATTTATAATTAATTTAATAATAAATAATAGAGTAAATTACATCTATTTATGTGATTTATATGTTTTAACTCTTTGAATTCCTATAATAAAATATCTCTATGAATTACATCCACATGAGTTGGGTTTTATAAAACATTGGATCCCTAAAACTAATTCCATTAAAAACTATCCGTTAAATAGGCTAAATACAAGGGTGTATTTGATAACCCTCGTTTTTCTCGTGTTATTTTCACTTTTTAACACCATTTTTCTCATCTAACCCTTCTCGAATCATCCATTTGAAGCCTGAATACTTTCTTTGGTCTTATTCACCTAGTAAGATAGGAAATAGCTAAAAAGTCAAGTTTTAAGGCATTTTTTACTATGTGGGATGTCACCACAGTGAAGGTTTCTATGTGCAGATTCTAGAAGGGAATATCGGAATTATTTAATATGGAAGATCAAATCAGCAGAGCAAGCATGAGGGACAAAGCAAAGTCAACTTCTAAAAAGAGGTGGAAGTAGGTGATGGCTAAAAATAATATAATATACAAAAGTAAAAAGGTGAAGTAACATTTGGTTATTAACCTTGCTTTTTGCTATTATAAAAGGAGGCCATGGTCATTCAACAATCTACACAACACTTCTCACCATCCTCTACACTCTCACTTCAGTTCTCTCAAGATCCTTAGTTTAGCTTAGCTTGTAGTTTAAATCCAAGCATTTTAAATTCTGATTCTTTAGTTACTGTATTGTAGCCTCAATGGTGACACATCGCCACTGTTTATCTTATTCCAGTTTAAATGCAGTTTCTCTTAAGTAAAATCTTCATCTTATTTTTCTTTATGGGCAGTAGCTAAACCCACCCTTGGGTGTAGGTGCGAGCAAAGCCCAAGAGGCCTAAATGTGACATTTTGGGTGTTTTCATCTTTTAATATTTTCTCGTTTGGTCATTCTAAGTCGGGACGTTATCTCAACGCGGACAAGCTGATCACTTGTAAGTGTTCATGTTAGACCTAAGACCTCGAGAGGGGCGGGTTCGAAACACGGCTTGAGTGATGCAAAAAGAGTTTGAGAAAACCTTTAATAATCACGGAGAGATTCGGGTTGTTGCATAATTGAACCAAGGCAAAAAGTGTCCTCAAGCGGGTGTCACGAAGAGATTCGGGCATCTTCTTTTGTTGGACCGAGCTAGGATCTATAAGGTCCACTTGGTAAAGTTAACAAATTGGGAAATATTAATTGTGAAAACTTTATAATAAAAGTAGTTTGTGAACCTTTATAATGGAGCTTCGAGAGAAGAAAGTTATTTAGGAGTTATTTACGGACCGGTCACGTTAACCAAATCTTGTCAAACGGTCTCTTGAGCAAAAGCTTGTACCCGTACCCATCTTTTTCTCATTGTTAATTAAATCCTTCATTTACCTGTTATTTATATATCTGTCATTTCATATCTGTCATCTTATATCTGTTATTTAAATATCTGTCATTTACTTTTCTGTCATTTAAATACTCTGTTATAATTCACCAAACAAATCAAATCAAACCTTTATAAAACTTTGCACCGGACTAAAGGACAATTTCTCTACATCTCGATACCGTCGATCCCTGTGGAACGATACGTTACCACATTACTACTTGAAGTAGCGAACGCACGTCTGGTTTATACTTGGACCAGATCTGTGGTGCTTAGGCATTTATTACGCACACCGGTATTATTCCTCTTTTATTTACCAAGAATATAATTAACTCTACCATATCATCTCCCTCACCCCTCCCCCATCTTCATCTTCCCCCAACCCTACGCCACAACCGTCCCTATCTTTGGCCACAACAATCAAGTTCTATATCTCCGACCTATTTCACCCCCTACAACGGTTGGTGACCCTCCATCTTCGATCACTGTAGGATTTTCTGAACAAAGCAATGTCAACATCGTCGAGGGTTGTGACATCTTCTCAACCATGGCCACTGACTTTTTCATATGCCTTTTCGCCGACAGTTTCCCAAAAAGTTCCACTACGATTATTAGAGATTTTGAAGTACGGTAGTGATCAAACACATAGGCCACTTCTTCTCATTCCTCTCAGTGAACTCCTCCCTGGTGTCTTCATCTCCCCCACCATCACCTCACATTTCTGGTCGCTGCTCCTCAAACCATTACAACTATAGGAGATAAACGACGACCACTGCCTCATTCCCTACCATGTTTCCGGCGAAATGAACATCCATTAGACCCCACCCACGAACCTTCTTTCGATCTAGATGCCCTCAACCTCCTTAAGAACCCCTAGACAAATGGAAACACCCTTTACCTAACGATCTTCATCTTCGAATTCCACAATAGATGCAGGACCCCCTCACGATATCCATTTCCAATTTACGATCTCCGGATCGACTTCCTCACAGTATTAATCTTCGAACTCTAGAATCTAGATCCACAATTTTTGCTTGGGATTTGGGATTTATTCTCCAAAAAATTTGGGTTTAGGCATTTTGATTTGTTAAATTTGTGGGTTTCTAGATTTATGGTTTCTCTAGATTTATTTAATATGTGATTTCTTGATTCAACCAAAGCATCACCAATCAACATATGGTTCGAATTTTTTTGTTACACTGTTTTTAGAAACATAAAAAATATGATTATTAAAAGCTAAAAACTAGAAAAATGACTCTAACAAGATTTGAACCCCATGACTCCTCTTTGAAAAACAAGGAACTTGCCACCTCAACCAAGGAAAGTTTGTGACTTTGTTGCAGTTTCAAAATATTTATGATGGCACACAGCAAATTAATATGGTGGCACCTTTCACGATCCTATTTTCTTTTACACTGAGACAGAGGAATGATACGATGACACGTGCCATCGTTGGCACTTAAGTGGGTCTGCCCCTGGGGTTTCTTGAGATGGGATGATGGAGAATAGAGTAAACTACATGTTTTAATTTAAAAAAATAGAGTACACTTTTAGACTAAAATACCCTCATGATTTAACTCACTTAAAAGAAGTTTTCTGATGTAGTTGTTTAGGAACCAAACACATTATAAAATGTAAACTATGAGAATGCATTTCGTAAATATTTTAATTTAGGAACCCAAAGTTTTAAAACATATATTGCATGGGGACCAATCATGTAAACTAGAAAACTCATATTTTGAACATTTTTTTGCGAAAATAATCCAGACTACTTATTTTGTATGCATTTTAAAGTAGGATGTACAATCCACTCCACACTACTCTCCTTGGATCTCTCCTTAAATGTTCCAAATATTTTCTTCTAATTTATAAGTTACAATTAATAACTTTAGAATTAGTAATTTATATTAATTTTATTTACTTACTTTTCATTTTCTATTTTATATCTTTATTATATAAACATAATTGTTTATGAACTAAAAATGTATTAGAAACTAGTTGGTAAGCCCGGGCTTTGCACCGGGTTCATGAACAATAGCTACCGACACTTTATCATATTTCAGTCAATATACTATATTTGACTAAAACGTAAAATGAAATATAGAAAACTAAAAGATATAAAGTGAATAAATATTATAAGTTTACAGGGCTAATATGTAAATTTAAAGGTGGGTATAGGATTCGGGTCGGTTGGAGTGTATATATATCGTATATAATAAAATAAATACATGAAAAAAAATTCAATATTAGGCTCATTTTGATCTTATCGACGATACGATTATAATGGTACAGTTTGTTAACATTAAAACGTATTTTTTAACATATTTTAGATCGTATCGACGATACGATTATAATGGCGTAATTTGTTAAAATTAAAACGTATTTTTTAACATGTTTCAACCAATATACGATATATGAGTAAAACGTAAAATGACATATAGAAAAGTAAAGGTATAAAGTGAATAAATATTATAAGTTTAGGGCGCTAATATGTGAATTTGAAAATGGGTATAGTATCCGCGTCGGTTGGAGCTTATATATAGTATATAATAAAATAGCTACATCAAAAAAAATTGAATATTAGGCTCATTTCGATCGTATCGACTATAGGAACATAATGGCGTAATTTGTTAAAATTTAAACGTATTTTTTAACGTCTTTTTGCCAATACACGATATATGACTAAAACGTAAAATGAAATATTGAAAAGTAAAATGTGCAAAGTGAATAAACCTTATAAGTTCTAAGTTTAGGGGGCTAATATGTAAATTTGAAAATGAATATAGGATTTGGGTTGGTTTGAAGTTGGAACGTATATATAGCATATAATAAAATAAGTACGTCAAAAAATATTCAATATTAGGCTCATTTCGATCGTATCGACGAAAATCCTTGGATACCGTTCCAAAAAGATAATCTATATATATATATATAAAAGGAAGATCTATCAAGAATGATGTGGCACAATGTGGATGTAGGATTTGGTTCTAGAAATTTTGTCATTATTTTGAATTTTTTTAATATATAAATTAAGTTAAAGACTATTATACCCTTTAAGTAAAATTTTGTAATTTACTATAAAAAGGCTTCTTTGGTAATTTTGCTTACAATTTAATTGACTTTAATTTCCAAATTCTTAACTTCCTATGGACATTCAATTTGGTCTCTTCAAATTCCTATTTATTAATTAAAGAAAAACCGACAACAAAATCATATATAAATACAATCTAATGCTCCCTCAAAATGTAATATATAAACAACTTTGATGTTCTATGTTATATTCTATTATGTTTGTAACTTTGTATGTATGTTTGTTGTTTCTCTATTGTAGAATTCGTTCTCTTCGATACTAATTCTCAACCTTCGTAAAAGTTTCCGGTAACGTATCACTTTTTTTTTATTAATTTTATGACTAATGTAATTTATATGTTGTTTTTGGGATGAGTATTCTTGAATTTTTTTTATATATATAAAAAGATTTCCATGGTTTTTGTATTCTACGATAGAATAATGTTTTTTTTTTCTTACTATTGTTTTCCATTTGATATTTATGTTTGTTGTTTCTCTATTGTAGAATTCGTTTTCTTCGATACTATTACTCAACCTTCGTAAAAGTTTCCGGTAACGTATCACTTTTTTATTCATTTTATGATTTATGTAATTTATATGTTGTTTTGGGGATGAGTATCCATGGATTTCTTTTATATAAAAAGATTTTCATAGTTTTTGTATGTTACGGTAGAATAATTTTTTTTTCTTACTATTGCTTTCCATTTGATATTTATGTTGTATTAGTGTTTTAAGTGATATTATTTTTTCTAATTCGTTTTGCTTATATTTTTGTAGTTTCTTATAAAAGTTACTTTTTGTTGACAACCATCAAACTACAAAGTATGATTTATGTTTTTTTTTTTTTACTTTTTTGTTTTGTTGTGGATTCTCTTTGGATTTTTTTATGTACTTATAATTTCTTAATTTGCAATTTTAATAAGGAATTCAATTCCAAATTTCTAAGCAATTCAATCCCAAATGTCTTCTTTCATTTTTCCCTGAAATATTTCCCTTTTTGATGTGGTTATTAACAAAATATTTTATCAAATAAAATTATTCATATTCTTTGTTTGCATCTAAATTTCTTTATTTATTTATTTCACATTATTCTAATCTATATATTTATATATATAAAAAGAAAACACAAGTTTAATGAGGCGGCGCATCGTGAGAATTTAATTGAGGTATTGGTGGATTGTGGTTGAATGTTGGATATCCCACATTGGTAAAAGATTGAAATATTTAAGTAGTCATACTCATATGTATAAAAAGGAAGGAGATGATGGTATTCAATTCATGAGGGTTGAGGATATCTTATTAAGATGATTCTATATTATTTTAACAAAATAAATATTATTTTGAATGAAAAATAAAAATAAAAGTGAATTGTGCTTGAGTTTAAAAAATCCCACATTTTTTTAGAACAAATATCAATATATTTGATGTGGCACAATGAGAATTAAGTATTCTCAAATAGTGGATTATAGTTAACTTTTAAGTAACCCACATTGATAAGAAGAATGATATATAGGAGTTGAGTATATAAGGATGAAAAGAATTCATTGAGTATCCCAATTTTGAATGTTCCACATTGATAAGTTTAACCCTTATTTTTTTAATAATTAATTGTTTTTTTTTTCAATAAATATTGATAGAAAAAATGATATAGCGATTAACGAGTTGAGTATATAAAAGATAAAGAAAAGTCTTTGAAATGAAAAGGGTCTTCTCATTTGTAACCATCAAATTCTAATAAAATATAGATGTTTTTAATCTACATGTTAAGACATTAATATATCGATCAATTAGTAAATATACCTTTATATATATATAGGGCAAGTATCCGTTGCAAACCATGTAGATTGTACAAACTATACAAACCTAATCTTAGCCATTGATTTTATTTTTCTTGACCATTGATTTTGTTTATCTCCTAACTTTTAGGTGATTTTGAAATGTAGTTGAGAGAAAATATAGGAACTGAATTAATCTACACCATTGATCATGTACATGTACGGTGGAGATTGGTTTGTATAGTTTGTACAAACTACACGGTTTGTAACGGATACGACCCATATATATATATATATATATATATATATATATATATAACGTCCATATAGAATGAGGTGATAACTCTTAAGCATTATAAATCAAGTTTTAATTTATATATCATCTTTATATTCCACGTTGGATGAAATAATGAAATAAGCATGAGAGATGTGGACATAAAAACAAAAGGAAGTGAGTTTCCCACATTGATAAGGGAAATGATACATCAATAAAATAATTGAGCATATAAGGATTAGGAGAGTTGTTTGAAAACTAAAAATGTCATTTGGCTATACATCATTTTTAACCCACATTTACTTTTTATATAATAGCTTCTTCTTTTTTCAATAAACATCGATAACAATAGTGATATGACAATTAAAGAGTTGGGCATATAAGGGATAAAGACAAGTCTTTAAAACTAAAAAGGCCATGCATTTTGGTTAAGATCAACATAATATATGTTTGGTTTAATATCCAATATCTCGGTCATTAGCTTACTTGGTTTTTAAATTTTATAAGAAAAAAAGTCATTCTTCTACCTTGATGAAGTGATTTATATGTGTAATCTTAATCTTGCAATACTATCAAGGCTTGGAGCACTAATCTAATTTACAATCAAATATTATAAAAAAAATTATTCATAAATATGAACTTTGATTTTTAAAATTGTTTCCATATCTTCTATTTTTTCACATTATTGTTTGCATCTCAAATTGGATTAGAGAATGAAAAAGACATGAGGGTGGTGGATACAAAAATAAATTGCTAAGTTTTTCTCAATTTGTTGTTTGCATCCCACATCGGATGATGGAATGAAAGTGAGGAGAAAGATGCAGATATAAAAACAAAGGGTGAACAATGGGATAAGAGTACATTTTTTTTAATCTTGACCTTTTGTTAAGCATAAGTGTAGTATAGTGTTTGATATGTAGGTCATTATCTCTACTTGATACTATTTTTTTTATGTGGGAATGTCCATCCATGATCTTAACTTGGTGATGCGGTTCTTCATGCGTCGCTTGAACTTACATTACTAACATAGTTTGACACACATTTCTTATTTTCATTTTAATTTTTAGTTTATCTTTTGTAGGTTATTAGATACAGTTAAATATACTTAAATAACCAATATAAGATATTGAAAAAATGAAACACATAATGTATGGATGGTATATACACATAGAGTCCATCTTGCATATTAATTAACCAAGTTACACAAATATTATTTTCAATAATAGTGATATGGTTGTAGAACGCGATGTTTGAGTTATAAACTTGAAATAACGTAAATATAACTGTTACCAATGCATATTTATCCCTTTGTAACCAAAAACTATTAGTGATATATGTAAATTAACCACTTTAGAGAATACAATATTGTTGTACATCACAATCCTTTAATAATGATTATCGCCACCGCGCAACGCGCGGTGAACAACACTAGTTGATATTCGTTTAAGGTTGTGATTGTGACATATGGTCCAAGGGTCACCACACAAAACCAAATTATCCTCAACTTTCTAAAGTTGTTTAAAAATGATTGAACCTGAGTCATAAGTGGTATTCTTAATATTGGATCATGAGACCTTCATGTATAAGAGTTGTCATCGAAACCTGAGTCACAAGTAGGCTTATGAAGAGCAAACATGTAATATTTGAAAACAAAAATTCATATAGATGCACAGTGTTGCCTCCCTTAGATATTTTGGACAGTTTGGATTGCTTATTTTTTATCGTCAAACAAAACATTGCATAAATTTTGAGAATGAAGAACTTTGTGATTGCTATTTTGGATCTTATTACAATCAAACCAAATATAAAAAATTTTAGCATGTAGAACTTTTTCAATATTTTGACCAATTGACCTTGAATTTTATACATCTGATAAGCGACTTTAAAAACACATAAAATTGGTATCGTGTGATGTAGAATAAAACTGAACATAAAATAAAATTAATTTTCGAGTCCTCAACTTCATATTCGGGATGCTTTACACCACATCATGCTTTGGTACATGTTTAATAATTAATAAAGTAGTTAGTCTTAATGTTAAGTTAACAACATTGATGATCGCAATTCGCAACTGGTGATTAAAAACAACAAAATTCATTGTTCAAATAACAAGTTGGTCTGGATCATAATAAATATTTCAGTGATGAGTTTTATTGATATAGGTTAAAGTTCCATCGTAACAAAATTGAAGTTATAGCACAGTTTAAATAACTAAGTGTTCTAATAGAATGTTTTATAAGACCTTAGTATATAGGACCAAACAAAAAAAAACAACATATTTAAAAGTGTTACAATAAGTTTATGGGACGTTTTTGACGTCGTAACAAGCTTTTTAAGACATTTTCAAAATAAAGTGTTCTACTACCAACTTTATATGATATTTTTAATAAATATTTTTAATAAATATTTTGTAAACCAATCTGTTAATAGGACATTTTATAGATGTTATCCAATAAAGTATTTAATAGGACATTTTCTTTGAAAAAAATCCAAAAAGAATTTCTTATGACATCTATAAACCTTCTATAAAATTATTGGAATTCATTTAAATATAATATTCTGTAAAATCATACTAAATTACATTATAACAAAAATCAATAATCAAATCATTTGATTATTTTCTTTTGTCGGATACTTTTCAAGCCATTTAATATAGAAATGTTTTTAAAAACCAAACTTTGTTTTAGTGGTCGATGAATCTATCATTTATGCATTAAATAATAATGGTAATGATCATGGTGTTCTTTATTTGGGGTAGCATTTGTCGATGCTAGTTGTTGTGTTATTATACCTTTCCGCATGAGATTTGCATCAAGATCTTCGACCTTTTTACACTCAAAATACCAAAAAGATAGATTCTCCACGTACCCACATATATTTATATGAAGAGTTTAAAAATAAAAACAAAAAACAGAAAAAGTTGAGAACATAAAAGAAGATCTTAAACCATGATTAGGTATCCTACAATCAAGATCTTCAAAGGAAAATAAATAGAAAATTTTGAAAATTTTATGACTAGTTTAAAGAACATAAAAAAGTTGAAGAGAAACAATTTATAATTTTGAATGACTAAATCATTAATTTCAAAAAACCAGACTATACATGCGTACGATGCGACATAAGGTTTCGTGGATCTGCAATTATAGTGGTATAAATTAAAAAAATTAAAAAATAAATGTCTTTTAATTAATCCATGATTTTATATTTTAATATGATAAGAGTGTAAGATGAAAAATGAAAACATAAGAAAATATGAAACATATGAAACATATTACTTCATATATATTAGTAATATTTAATAATAAAATTAAATAGAAAATATTCAATGTTAGACTCATTTCAAATATATTAATGCGATGCTTATAATGGTATAAGTTGTAAAAAGATAAATGCGAGAAACATGATTTTAATGTATTTTAGTTCATAATATAAGATTATTTATGTTATATGATAAGAAT
This sequence comes from Centaurea solstitialis, assembly GCA_030169165.1. Lineage (NCBI taxonomy): Eukaryota > Viridiplantae > Streptophyta > Magnoliopsida > Asterales > Asteraceae > Centaurea > Centaurea solstitialis. The sequence goes on along the minus strand of CM058045.1, from coordinate 19,404,220 downwards.
GTAAAATAAAATTGAAAAATTAAGAGAATAAAAGTAACATAAATAACTAATTATATGAGTATTAAGTAAAAATCAGAAGATATAAGTAAAATCGTAAATAAATAAAAAGTAGGGGTTTAAATAGCAGGACACGTCTCAATCAAATAAGTCTAATTGAACTGATAACGTAAATTGCATCCAGATAAATGTTTAAGCAGGAAAATATGAAAGTCGGGTCACTAGAAGACGACACGTGTCCTGCTAGTTACTTATTTATTAAATATAGATTCATGCATTTTCCTTTTTTAAATAAAAATAGTGTAACGCCCCAAAATCCTTAAGTTATTATTTTATATTGATTGGGTTATTATTATTGTGTTATTAATATTAGTTAATTAGATTTTTAAGAAGTTGGATTTTAACTAGGAATTAAGCTGGTGGGCTTAGGATTAGGAGTGGGCTTGGCCTAGGAGAAGGGTCCGGCCCGGGTTTATAAATACCTCAAACCTCCTAACTTCTCCTCACAATTCTACTTTCTAACTTGGAGAGGAAGAAAGAGAGAGAGAGAGAAACCGAGAGAGAATGAAGAAGAAATCAAACCCTAGTTCTCTTCCACTTGATTCAATTCGAAGCAATCATCACACTCGTTGGAGTCACCGGAGGCCTTAGATTCGTTGTTGAGTTCCGTCGATCAAGTAAGGTATAATCATAGTCCCTTTCGTTAGTGTTGGTTTTTTTTTTGTTCATTATGTTTAGGGTTGTGTGGGATGATGAAACGATCACCGAATCGTTGGATTGTGTTAGGATTTGTGTTACCAATGTTAGTATATGTTTTGGGGAATGTTTTACTTGTTGAATTCTCGTCAGAAAGTCGAATAATGAGTTTGGGATTGATTTTCGGAATTGCTGTCAAGATTGCGCAGCCGTGGGAAATCGGCTCGTTCTTCTTCGTTAACCGTCGGATCGTCGTGAAATTTGGATAGCGGCTTCACGACTCATTGTTCTTCAATCTGACCGGAGGGATCGAGCATCGGATGCTCCAGTAAGGAGCAGCAACCAGCCGAAGTTGGCTGTTTTCCAGGAAAAGCGAATTCGGTAATTTGGATTATTAAGCGGCGTGTGCGATTCTCAAAGGCAAACGACGGAGAATCAAGTGTAGTTGTTAATCGATCGCAAGGTAAGAATCTTAAGCATGTTGTTGGTTTAATTGAAGTGATTATCGAGTAATCGATAGGCTAGGGTTTAATGTTGTTTTGAACCGTTGATTCGTTGCTAGAAGTCGTTTAATGTTGGTTTTTGGTATTGGAATGGATAGGGATGTTATAGGATATCAATGTGTGAATTTTAGGGGCGATTGGACTAGTCTAGCTACGTCTAAGACCCTTGTTTCGGTATCGAGTCTTGTATTGATTTGATAGTAAGTAATGTGCTTTACGATTGAATTGTTTAGGTGAGTTAACTTGCTATCGTGAGGATACCGAGGAGTACCCTAAGCTGCTATAAGGTGAGTTACATTGTGCTTGTTTTATATTGTTTCGTGTGTATGTATGCATGATTTGGTTGAGTCACTTTTATAATTGTGAGTGGGTTTTACGTTCGTCGTATTATAGCTTGCTTATATGTATGTAAGTTGATGCGTTTGATGAGGCCGGATTGCGGGGCGATCCGAATAGCGAGTAATCGCTAAGGCCGGGTCGTGGGACGATCCGAAGAGTGGGTAACCACTAGGGCCGGGTCGTGGGACGATCCGAAGAGTGGGTAATCACTAGGGCCGGGTCGTGGGACGATCCGAAGAGTGGGTAACCACTAAGGCCGGATTGCGGGGCGATCCGAAGAGCGGGAAACCGTTAAGATGTGAATATGATGTGATTGGGATGTATGATTGTGATGGCACCGATTGTGGTATGTGCCCGTGTGGCAGTATGAAATAGGCATAGTGCTAGCTCACTAAGCGTTTTCGCTTACCCTTTCGTTGTTTACTTTTTTTTCAGGTTCTATTTTAGAAGTGGATAAGGGCAAGGCCCCAGCTTGATTTTCCTGTGGATGACGGTTCTAGCGACACCTTGGCAGTTAATTGTGGGTTTTTATTTTATAAATTAATGGGATTTTTAGTTACTTAGTTTTAGTTGACACTTATTGAGCCGGTTGGCCGTGAAAACGTGTTTACTTCATAATAAATTTATTTATTAAATTCTTTTTATTTAAAATCTTTAAAAATCCCGTTTTTTGAAATATGGATGTTACAAATAGGATACCTAGGTGTGTGGCAAAATATATAATAAACTAGCTCGTAACTGAATAGCTATCTATTGACTAATAAGCTAGTTAGTAGCTGATATGCAAGCTTATGGATAAATTATGTTTGGTAAAAACTAGCTTATGAGTATGTAAAATGACCAAAAAAAGATATCTTAGGCTATCAGTACCCCAACCCTCCCAACCTAACTGCCATATCAGCTCCACATTAACTTTTTTCCAACCCTCCCATTAACCCTCTGGAACCCTCTCTAATTAGTACCCCACCCTCCTAACCCTCTTACACACAACACACGCACCACACACACAAATTCAGCGGTGATGGCAACCCACTTAAAGCCGTAACCCACCCAGCCCACTGTTGGTGTATCCCTACCCTCCCAACCCATTGAAGCCGGCGGGCTTCATCCTCCCAACCCGCCTATGCGCTACGCATAGCTTTAGAGTATAATAATTAATATTAATAAATGTATAATTGGAAAAGGCTACAAAAGCTCATGAAAAACTATTCTAACTAGTGTTTCAATAAGTTAGCTTATAGTACATGTTTAGATAAACTAGCTTATTAGCTAGCTTATTTTCGTCAAACACAACCTTAATTTATTTTAAGTTAATTTATCTATATAAATCAAATTTTATTTAAATAAAATATATCAAAAAAATAGAGAGTTTTATCATCTTTAACTTAAGAAACATAATGATATGTATATCCTTTAACATTCACATATGATTCATTATCTTAATTATAGGTTACAAATTGATTCATACGAGTAAATAAAGATTAACATATTAATCTACTAGTTAATGACCCGTATATTATATGGGCATTTGAAACATGTTATTTTAATTTTTAATAAGAATAGAAATTTACATGACAATTGTCATTACCATTTAAATACTTATGTAAATTATATGTTATACGACAATTGCCATTATGGGGAAGTATCCGTTGCAAACCATGTAGATTGTACAAACTATAAAAACCTAATCTTAACCATTGATTTTGTTTTCTTAACCATTGATTTTGTTTATCTCCTAACTTTTAGGTGATTTTCAAATGTGATTGAGAGAAAATCTAGGAACTGAATTAATCCACACCATTGATCATGTACATGTACGGTGGAGATTAGTTTGTATAGTTTGTACAAACTATACGGTTTGTAATGGATACGACCCCTTGCCATTATAATTGCTTATTACAATAGATATTTTAGTTATCTAATAGCTATTAAAATTTTAAAAATTGAAAATTTATTATTCTTTTGTCAAAAGATTTGAGTTTCGTGAATGATTTTAAAACTTGAGGGATTCAGAAATAAAATATGTGTAGTGTTTTGATTTGTAGGATTTTAAATAAAGTAAAATATAATTATTTATAAATAATCTACAAAAATAGTTAGATTAAAAAGATGGAATCTTTAAATTTTAAAATAATATCATTATTTATAAATAATATATAAAAATAATTAGGTTAAAGAGATGAAATCTTTAAGTTTCAAGAATATCAATAATAGAATTGTAATAAAATCTAAACAAATTAATTTATATCTATTTTTATAACTGGAGGGATTCAAAAATAAAATATGTAGTGTTTTTTATTTGTAGAATTTTAAATAAAAAATTAATTACTTATAAATAATCTATAAAAATAGTTAGATTAAAAAGATATAATCTTTAAATTTCAAGAATATCAAGAATGAAGTTTTAAATAAAATAAATTTTAATTACTTATAAATAATCTATAAAAATACTTAGGTTAAAAAGATAAAATCTTTAAATTTCAAGAATATCAAGAATAGAATTGTAATAAAATCTAAACAAATTAATTTATATCTAATTTTAATAATGTAGTTAAATTAAAAAAATATTCAGTATTAAACTCATTTTGAAGGTATTGTCAAGACGATTATAATGGTATAATTTATTAAAAAGAAAAAACAAAAATTTTAATACATTTTAATTAATATATATTATTATCTTAAAATGATAAGGATGTAAAGTCAAAGATGAGAAACTAATGGATAAAAAGTAATTTAATCAAATAATTCTAAGAATAAAAAATGTAAATTATAAAGATAATTATGGTATTAAAATAATAAGAATAATTGATGACATCATCATTTGATGATTCTCTTTTAATTGGCCAATCAAATGGCTCAATTTCATAATCATAACATCAGCAAAAAACCTTTCTTTAATATATATATATATATAGACGTTTGGTTACACATATGCATATATAAGTCTTAAATAAATTTAGAATCTCAATTAATAATTCTTACATTTAATTCATGTATAAGTTATGATTATGAATCATATATGAATTTAAGTTACTATTTATATGTTTACATGTCAATCAATATACATTTAAATCTTATATACCATCACCCGTTGATTGTTAGTTGAGATCTTTTGTATTTGGTATTTTAGTTACATGTTTCAAACGATAGATCAAAATTCAAAAATAATACGATATTCAATTCAATCTCTAGATTGTAAAATTGCAAATAATTACAATGTGAAAAATGGAAAAAGAAAATCGAAAACTATCAATATTCAAAAAATGTTTTTTTTAATAGGAGATAAATTATTACATTTGGAATCCTTTTTTTCATAACTATCTGAATCAAAAAAAATATTAAAATTACTAATGATAACCACCAAAGTATGGCGTTGTAGTAAGTTCCTAAAGTATGATAACTTTCACTCGGGTTTAAATCCATGCATGCGCAATTAGTAGCCACTGAGTATTAAATGTCTAGACAAAGCGTAGATGAACCTTCTTCAAAAAAAAAAAGTTTACTAATGATTGAAATTACTTTTTTCATCGAATAATTGCAAGGACAAGAGAAATCAGAAACATTTTTAAAAACCAACAATAAACTTTTTATAAATATGAAACTACAAAAATAAAAATTATTATAAACATTATACTATAAATTACAAAAGTCGTTACATTTATGACAGTAGATTGCCACTATTAGCGATACCTTGACTATGGGTCGACTGACATTTCATATTTACTCGGTCGAAACATAAACCAAAGCATTAGTAGACTAGTAGTCGGTAATACCCTTATAAGAAACGGTAGATTGACATTCCATAATTATTCAGACTCGATTCATGAGATAAACATGTAGCGATATACTAACTATAGATCCACTTTTAGTTCGATCCATGGTTGTTAAAAATTAGTCACGTCTTCATGTATCAAAATATGTACATAAGTTATCTAACGTTAAAAAATAAAAACTTTCAGAAAAATGATTGTTTGTGAATTCTCAATGGAATAATGATTTTTGAAATGTGTCAGATTCAAAGTTTGACTCGCAGGAGCATGGATGTGATGTCATATACAAATTACAAAAATAGTCCATGTAAATTACAAAAACTTTCATATTTTCTATATAAATTTAAAGTTTACACAAATAACCATATAGTTTACTAAATGCCCCAATATGATCAGCCATTTTGCCTTTCCATTTGCTTTTTTTTTCCTCATTGAGAACAGTTAACCCCCATAAAAGCATTTCAAACACAAGCCCATAAAATATTCAAACTCTGTAAATTGCTCTTAAACGCTCATGAACATATTTTCAAATACAAACCTTTAAAAAAATTTAAAGCATAAACCTAACCCCAAAACTAAAGGAAAAGAACACTAATTGAAGAACAAACAAAGCACAATTATATGAAGGAATATTGTGAAGTCCAAAATCAAATATAACTACAGAAACATATTTGTACAAGAACTATAAGAATATTAAGAATAATTGTTGTTGTGAAATCCAAAAGCAAAAATAAATGTAAGAGACACACTGTTAAATATTTGTATGGTATAGGGACCCCTTTGTAACTTTCTTGTCTATATATTGTTGTCTATACGCACAACCCTAATCAAGGGTTTTCCACAATTATCAAATGATATCGAGCCACCCAAAACCCAAATCTTTCAGCTGCTGTCGGCCATCAAAACCCTAGTGTTTTTTTTTCGGTTGCCGGTGCCACCAACCTACCGTCCGCTGGTCTATTGCCGGCGTACGCCCCCTGGTTGTTTGACTACTACCGCCGCAACCAGCGTGTCGTTCACTGGTCTTCTGCTGCTGCCACCAGCCCGCCGCTCCTGTCACTGCCGCACAGCCACCATCCTGTCGGTCCCCCTCTGCTACTCCTGTCACTACCGCATAGCCACTGCTGCTTCGCCACCGCTGTGATTTGCGCAACCTCGCCGTCTGCCCCTCCGCTGCCCTGCTGTGCTGCCGACACCACCAGCTATGCAATCATCGCGCCGCGTAGAATACACATTCGCCGCGAGCAACATCCACAGAATCGCGCCGCAAAGCCCTTCTGCTTCGACAACTTCTGCAACGCGAAGCCCTTCTGCTTCGACTACTCCCTCGCGCCACGAAGAAAGAGTCGCGCCGCGAGCCTTGCCGACTATAGATTCCGCTGCCGGTTGCCTGATGACGCTGCCTTGCCGCGGTCACCTGCCACTACCCTTCGCCGGTTCCCTCGTGTGGTGCTTGTTCGGTACATTACTATCCCTCTACCCGTGACAGCCTAGATACTTATCTATTTAATAAAAGAGTAATTGGGCTGCCACGTGTCGCTCTCTTGTAAATCCGAAATCAGTATTTTCCCACCTAAACTTGAACTTGGAGGTTTTATTTTCTCCATTCCATTGTTCTTCTATTTTGTTTTTCCTTCAAAATTCTTTTTTCAAGTTCCCAACTTCATATTTCAACAAACTTTGCGACGTATCGCGTGCAGGTATAATCTAATTAATTAGATTTATATACAGATATATCTTATTTATTATATATATATATATATAGGTGGGGGTTCAAAGGAGAACCCTTACTATTTGTGAGAACACGAGAACCTTCATCCATGTACAAAATCATATATGATTCAACACTAACAAAAAAAGGGAACTGGACCATATTCAAAATCATCTATGATTTTATACATGTGATTTCATATGTGAATCATATATGATTTTGTACGTGAATTATATATGTGATTTTTGTACATGTGATTTTATATATGAATCATATATGATTTTGTACGTGAATTATATATATGGTTTCTACTTAAATCATATATTATTTTGTACAAATTGTAAGGGTTCTCGTTTGAACCCTTCCCTATATATATATATATATATATATAGAGGAGCGTTCAATTACAAACCACTCTTAGATTACAAACCGTGCAACCCACTTAATCACCATGGATTAAAAAATATATATATAAGAAAGAGACAAAAGGGAAAGGAGAGGAGGGAACCGAGCGGCTCTCCACACCCACTTAAGGGGAACAAAGTAGGCATCCCGCTCAACGGGATGGCAGGGCGGCGAACACCGCCGCCCACCCCGCTAGGATGAAGATTTTCAATCCCGCCGAGCTGGCCACCCCGCGAGGGAAACCCCATTTTTTCTTTCATTTCTTTATATTTTTTATCTAATATATATATATATATACATACACACACGCATACACACATTATCTCTCATATTCTTTCATAAAGAAAATGAATTCGTCATCATCATCATTAATGGTTGATTTTGCATCATCATCAAGTGAGGAGTTATCGGACGAAAAGGTTAATACATGTAACCTTCATGCTACGACAATCTTGTATTTTTAAACTTAAATCTAGTTGTAATTTTTAATCTTATGTAATATTGTTGTTTTAATTACTTAATGAACTAATAACTTACATTATATATGTTTTTATATATTTGTAATGAAAAAATAAAATAAAAAAGCTGGGAGGGGAGGAAGGTTGGAGGGGGTGACTAATGCAGGGGTTTCATAAGGATAGATTGGTGGAAGAGAGAGAGTAGAAAATTGATGTAACAAAGGGAGAGAGGGGTAAAATGGTGACCCCTCATAGAGGTAGCCCACCGGGTTCCACATCATCACCATTACCATCCACCCACCCTACCCGTTGAACCCATCCTCCCTTACCCGCGAAGAAACCGCACCTGTACCGATGGTCTAGTCACTTTTCAGTTAACCATTTAATAGTTTTAACTGTTGATTAGTTATCTAAATTTCTATCAATGAACAAGATTGATCCTCCTATTTACATTGAAAATTTGATTTTCATTTGAACTTACACTATACATATACACATTTATATTAAATATAGGTTTTCGATAACATATCCAAAAAATAAATCAAACATAAACGCAATTTTATATCAAAAATTAAAATAAAAAGGTGGAATATTACATAGAAATTCGTCTTGGTAAAAGATAAAACTAAATAATAAAAAGTAATGTTGATATCTGTAATAACACAGTTCAACCAATTATATTCGCACCAAATTGTTAATGTTATCATCCATCTTCATAAAGTAGAGGATTATAAGAAAAATGAATATGATGTTTTATATTATATAGCTAACGTGATATTTTTTTCGAAGTTAACAAACAAGTATTTACAACTGTTAATCTACAATTTATACTAATTATTATTAGTTTTTTTATTATAATTATATCTATAGAATAGAAACTTATAACTAAAATGGAGTCTGAACTCTGAAGATTAGCATTTTGGATGCTATAAGAACAGGAAATTAGCCCAGGTAAGCAAACCTAACTCTCCAATTGACCTTATATCCATTTTTCTCTTTTTTTTTTTGTCAAATTCCCACCAGATTTGTTAAAATGGGACCGTTTTAACGGATCCAACTAAAAGACAAAAAAAACGATGATAGATTCGAAAAAAAGTTATCTTATCTGGATCCGTTATTTAGCCGATCTGATCATTTGATTTTTCTGGTCTTTTAGACTTGATGGATATTCTGTAAAAAAATAAAAATAAAATTGGAAAAAAGATTAATTATGGAGTTAGTTTTAGTTATCTGGACTAATTTCCCAGTAAGTAAAGCCTTTTTTTTAAAAAAAAAAATAAAAAAAATAAATAAATTGTTATATACTTACTTTAAGAAGACAAGTGGGTGAATGCTATAACTTTCAACTTTGGGCCCTGATAATTATCATGTCATATGGAAGAGCGAATGGTGTAATTATTTGTTTTTGAGAGTACATATTTGGCACCAACAATGGTAAAAGCAAACAAACATCTTCTATTCCATTTAAAGAAATATATGGTGTGTATATATATATACACAAAATATCGTGTAAGAAATTGAGTTTAACGTGAAAATCATGATAAATGGATCTGAACTCTTAATTAATTTTAATCTCATGCTTTCTCGTAATTAATTTGGCGTGTCTCGATGCATCTTATCCTAATATGCATTAATTTCTCATCTAACGGTGGTTGATAACCACTTCTCATGTTTTTCACGTTTACCTCAACTTCTCACCTGAACCCACTTCTCGGACTTTGGGCGATTCCGATTCCAAGTCTGAATGGCCATCTCTAAATAGAAAGTCAAGTTATAATCAAATAAGATAATATGAAAATAATCACATTGCATGTGATTTTGCACTAACTTATTTGTAAAATCACGTTTGAGCATGCACGACCTAGGTCATGGAGCAAGTCTATGCATACCATTTGTGTTAACCGTATTCTATAATCTCATGTGATTTTTGTGCAAAATCACATGTGATTTGGTTGTTCTGGTATTTACTTTTTTTTAATTATGTTCTCATTTAACTACCCTCTCTCACTCTACGTATATGTATATATGTGTGGGGGTGGGGGGATCGATCAAATATAAAACACTTTTAAAATACAAGCGTGCAAATCGTCGATTTCATTGGTTAAATTAATGAAATTAGTACATAAAATTGTTTAACATGATAAAATAATAATATATAATTCCTCTTTGATAAAAAAAAATTGTTTCATATTTTTGTGTTTTTTATGTAAAAATGAAATTCTTTCATCTATTTTTTCATTTTGTTAAAATTGATTCATATATTTTTATTATTCTTATTAAACATAAAAAACACAAATATGTGGAATAATTTTATCAAGAAAATAACTATATGAAACACTTTCATCAAATTAATAATTTCATTAAAAATTCATTAATTTAACGAATTAATCAATGGTTTACACGGTTTGGTCATTATTATGTTTAGAACTATTTTAGCAAAATATTTGGGGGGTGTTTGGGAGTGCGTTTGAAAACTGCTTATCAGCTTATCTCCTTCCTAGGAAAGCAATAAGCTATTTTTGAAGTGTTTGGATTGATTTATCTCCGTCCCGAGAAAATTGATAAGAAGTTTTTTGAAAAGGCAAAACATTTTAACTTTCTAAAGAATGAAATAAGCTGATAAACGTTTTTCATCATAAGCACTTCCAAACACCCCCTTAAAGAAATTTTGAACTTAGAATACTACAACAACTATGGTTCTTATACAAAGTGATTATAATAAACGGTTAGAATAAGATTCGACAATCTAAGTTGGCGCTTGGTTTGCAGAATGTTTTTGGATGGAATGAAAGTTGTCAAAGGAGTTTGATTTTGAAGGAACTGGAATGGAATGTGTTAGATTTGACCAACTGTTTGGTTAAGCATTGGAATGGAATTTGTTATAAAGGAATTGGAATGTGTTTGTTTAGTTCACAGAATGTAGCTTTGGAATTATAATGAAATTTTGGTAAATGACTGGACTACCCTTTTATGTGTTTTTCTTTTCATGGTGGTGGTGGCCGCTGGCGGTAGACATGGGGTGGTGGCCGAACGTGTGCATATTTGGATGAGGAGTAATTTTATCCCAAAAAATATTAATATTCCATTCCAACCAAATTCCTACCATTTGCCATGGAATGACAATTCCTCTGCTTGAGAATTTTGATGAAATTCAGACATTATATTTCATTGGAATCCATGAACCAAACAATAAAAATAAATTTAATCAAATGAATTCAAAAATTCTAATTCCATTCCACTTCATCAAAATCAATCAAACAAACGCCCTCTAAAAGTTTTATCTCCATAAGACATTTTTAAAAGTCATATATTTATATATATATATATATACATCTTAAAAAATATATAATATGTGAAATCAAATTTTATTATTTTTATTGTTAATTGAAAACGGGTGCTAGCATATTCAAGTGTCCCCCCATACTCTTTGTGAAGTCATAATGATGTCAAAAGGTTTTTGATCTGTTGTAATAATTCACTGAACATAATTACGTGATAGACACTATTTCCAGGACAATCCGTATTTGTAGAGTAAGGCTGTAAATGAACCGAACAAACACGAATGGAAGCTTATCCATTTTCATTCATTTAACTTAATTGACAAATGAGCGAACATGAACGATAAACGAATGATTTTTTGTGTGTTCATGTTCGTTCATTAAGGAAATGTGTTTGTTTGTGTTCATTTATGTTTGTTTTTTAAGAGCTAAACGAACGAAATTAAGTGAACACAACGAAAACAAAAGAACGAACTTAAGGTAGCGTTTGGTACGCAGATAGGATTGGACATGACGGGACATGACAGAACTACTGAAGTTATATATCAAACGGGTGTTAATTAGTAATATATTAGTTTCTGCCTCATTTCTGTCCCATGTTGTTCCACCTATTTTGGTGGAACCAAAAAAAAAGTCGTTTTGTCTCATGTTGTCCCACCTTGTCCCAATTCATGTCCATGTCCAATGTTTCTATGATTCCAATGGTGCCATCTCATTAAAGATGAATAAACAGGTTTATATAAAAAAAATGCTATAAATATTCCGAAAAAGGCTATACTGATTTTCATCCTCATGTCTCCGTTTAGCATTTTCGGGTTCATCATAATTAGCGAGTCTCATCCGAAATTTGTTATAGAAGCTTGGTTTGAGTGGTTTCCAAATGATTTTTTTTATATAAGCCCGATATATAAAAATCCAAGTGTGGATTTATACCAAGGTAGTTACAATTATTTATTTATTATTGATATAAAGTTAATAAATCAATTAAAAAAGATGAATTATTCGGATATGTGACAATGTTGGATCAAAAGACTTCATTCTCGTTGATAGGTTTGTAGGTTACTATTTTTATGAATGTTTTCTCCCTTTGTTTCAAACCATCATCCTTACGTCTACTTCTTGTCTCAAAAGTGAATGAGGCACATAACCATAAAAACAAAAAGTTTTTGGCCCCTCCTACTACCCAAAAGGACGTGTTAGACTTTGTGGAAATAACCTTTATATTTATTTATATCTTTAGAAGCAAAAGGGGGTAAAGATATAAACGTAGAGATAACTATCACAGGTTAAATTACTGTGAAAGATGTGCATGGTTTAAAAGTAGTATAGGATAAAGGATAAAGATATTCCACCTAAAATCACTATATTTCTCATGTCGGTTCAACTATTTTATACAAACAAAAGATGTATTTCGTTTACCCATATCTTTTTTCATAATCGGTTGTATTCTCTTTTATGTCATCCTACCATATCATTTAATAGATGATTTATGATATCATCAGATACATGATATGTGATCATTTAAAAAAACAAGACATGTCGAAACTTTAAGATATCAAGATGAAGCAAGGCACAAAGTAGTACTCCTGCACATCTCTCTTACATTAGTGACACAAAATAGATATTAAAACGATGTCTGTCTAACATGACGATCACATGGCAAGGCGGATACCACGACCCCTATCTAGTCAACCTTCTGGATTCAAATCCTCTCAACTATGAACGAATATGAAGTTGCACACGCATAATCAATCATGTCAAAGTTTGTTAGCGCACCTTTACACGTGAAACTCTTCCATTTGGTGTATAGATGGATGCTCATGTTTGCTCATTGTAACAACTTGAACGATATTGAATAGGGTAAATATATTTTTAAAATTAACTTAAAACCATAACGGGAAGTTAATGGATTTCTTTTTACGGGTGGACTAATTGCATCCTTACATTTGCTAATGGCACCCCTAAAAGGCTATTTCGTTGTTACTTTTTTTTTAGTCTTTTAGTCTTTTTTTATTTTTCTCTTTTTATATTTTTTCTTATCTAAACACATTTATATTATACTTTAATTAATATTTAGTGTTTTTTCTTTTTATTTATTTATTTAGTTATTAGAATTATAAATAAATAACCATTATATTCATTTATATTAATACTTATCTTATAACATCTTACTATAATATATCATATACACATTGAGGTATTTTCCTTTTTTATTTAGAAAAAAAAAACAAATTCTTACTAATTTAAATATTACTATGTTTTTCTTAGAAACTGTATGCTTATAAAATTAAAAATAAACACTGGGATTTTATATAAATAAAATATAAACAAAAAAAAGTATATAAATAAAACATATAATAAATTATATTACATTTTCACTATATATATATATATATAATAATAATAATAATATTATCTGTTGCAAATAAATCTCCCAAATGAATCTAGCGACTATTATACAGAATAAGGGGTTCACGTGAGATCAAACTATTTTCGTAAGATCAAATTGTTTCCGTGAGACTAGTGAGAGCAACATTTTTTACATGAAATTTCACAGCAAAACACTATCAAGGTAAAAAAAATTCTAACATTCATAGTAAAAACACTATAAATGTTATGTTTACGGTATTTTGAATGTGGAGATTCGATTTTTTCAACATTCACAACATTTTTGCTGTGAAGGTTCGGATTATTTATTTTTTACCTTCACAACATTTTCCTTCTGAAGATTTCGTTTTTTTACCTTGTTTTGAAATTCTTTTTACCTCGATAGTGTTTTTTAGTATGAATATTCGAATTTTATTTACCTCCACGGTATTTTGTTATGAAGTTTCATGCGTAAAGTCTTGGTCTCATGCGGTTTCACAGAAACAACTTGGTCTCACAAAAACAGTTTGGTCTCACGTGAACCTAAGTCTACAGAATAAAGTTTAGAATTATAGTCACATTTATATATTGCTATTTAAAATTAAATAAAATACTTATTTTCGTAATTTACATAACATTTTTATTTACAAACCAAGTAATTATAAAAAATCATAACAAAAATTAATAGAAATAAATATAATAATAAAATAATATATTTTTCTAATGTAATATAGTATAATAGGGTAAATGTAAAAACTTAATCTATAAACTATTAAAATTAAAAATTAAAATCAATCCGTCAAAAAATTGATTCGATGATAAAGTTTTCAAACTCACAATAAATTAAATAAAAAAATATTCAATATTAACGTGTCGTTGTCTAGTGAGTCAGTTTCAGGATTTTCCTGCCTAAACATGTATCTAGACGCGTTTTACACTTTCGACTCATTTTTACAATTAATTTCTTAGTTATTTATTTTACAATTAATTTCTTAATTTTTTACTTAATACCCATATAATTAGTTACTTATTTAATTTTAGTTTCTTAAATTTTCGTTTTTTTTATTTTACACATTTATCATATAACATAAATAATTGTATATTATGAACTAAAATACATTAAAATTATTTTTTTAGAATTTATATCACTATAATCGCCGCATCAATACCTTCAAAATGAGCCCAATATTGAATATTTTTTTATTTAATCTTATTATTAAATATTAAGAATATATAAGAAGTAATATATTTCACATTTCTTACGTTTTTTTCACCTTTATCACATTAAAAATATAGAATAATGGATTAACTAAAAGGCGTTTATTGTTTTTCTCTTAATAAATTATACCACTATAATGTCAGATTTGAGAAACTTTGCGCCCCATTGCACGCAGATATAATCTAGTAATATATAAAGTAATATACACACAAACATAAAAATCCTATAATCTACGAAGTATAAAATAATAAAATAAAACAATTTCTAATAAGCGTATATATATATATATATATGTTAGAACCTGACTAGTTTGTTTGTAAAGAAGTCAGGGGCGTCTTTTGAAACATTTGTAATAGTTAGAATTAAAACAATACTTTTGTGCGCCTCTTAAAAGAGTCATAGACTCTAGGGGTTGTTTTGTAACTTCGGCTCTATAAATAGGGGTCGATAGTTAACGTTTTATAATAATCTTGCAACTGACAACTTTTGTTATATGCTTTGTCGTATTATCGTGTTCTTCATCTATATTGCATATTTGCTTGATTATCATTGTTTGAGCATTACTAACACTTGTAATAGCTTGCATTGATCCATTATATTGCATCCTTGTTGATTATCGGACTCACAATTGGTATCAGAGCGCGTGTTTTGGTAGTTTCGGACAGAATTTAGAAGCTGTTATTGCGGTTTTTGTAATTTCCCGAATTGGATCATTCAGTCCCGAATTGGACACTCGTGTCCCGATTCGGAACATTGAATTCCCGAATCGGATCTCTACAAACTCCCGAATCGGATCTTTTTGTCTCTCCCGGTTTGGAAATTGGAACTCCCGCATCGGGACTCTAATTTCCCGAGTCGGGACTTGACTTAGACTCCCGAATCGGGACTCTCTCCACTCCCTAATCGGGACTTGCAATACTCCCGAATCGGGACTTGCTATTTTTCCCGCCTTGGCCTTTCTTTTTGAAATTCTCGAATTTCTATAAAAGGAAGCGCTTTAAGCGCGGAAGCTCTATCCAATCAAAAATCATCAACTACTCAAAACAGATCCTACTTCCAGGGACGCAATGTCAAAAGAAATAATCAGTATCGGTTCTGAAACCCGACCTCCAGTATTAGTCGTCGGCGAATACCAGCAATGGAAACGCCGAATGATTAACTTCCTCGACTTACTGGATGACAAACTGATGGTCTCTATCACTGAGGGACCAATCAGACCGACGGTTACTGTAGCTGAAGTAGCCAGAACTGATGTCACTCCCTATATGCCTGCATATGAGGTTGAAAAACCTTACGACATGTTCTCTCATGAACAACGTGCTCGTGCAGCCATTGACAAACGTGCTCTCACGTTACTCACTATGGCTCTACCTAATGACATGTTCGCGAGGGTGGACAGCTGTAAAGATGCCAGAGCTATGTGGCTGGGCATTGAACAGCAAATGCAGGGCGGTGACAAGGCACTAGAAGGCCAAAAGGAGAACGCTATGAACGCGTACGAAAGCTTCTGTGCTCGCGAGGGAGAGACGCTGACTGAAACCTACAATCGTTTAAATATCTGTGTAAACGATCTACGGAGACTTGGCTTAGAGAAGAACAAGTACGAGGTGAATGTAAAATTCCTCAAAAGACTGAACAAACTCTGGCAATCTGTCACAATCAGCATCCAAGTGAGCCAGAATCTTGGCCAGCTTGGACTTCATGATCTGTATAGCATGATGCTACCTCATGAAGAAACCTTATTCGGTAAAACTGAAAAAAAAATCGATCCTCCTACGTTGGCCTTGTTGTCAAATAGAGGATCGTCCTCTCATGAAAACTACACCGTTGAAGAACCTGTAGTTCTTGATGATGGACTTACCGAAGATGAGATGTTTCAGCTAGAGAACTCATTCGCCTTGATGGCTAAATTTCGGGGAAATCCCCAACGCTTCAACAGATTCAGACAAGGACCTCAGTTTGTGGGAGGTCAGTCTAGCCAAGGCGGGTACCAGTCAAGAGAAAGCTTCCAAAGAAACGATCAAGGAAGAACAAACAACTATCAACAGCGTGATAGGTCTGGGTACAACAATCAAGGATCTTATCAAGATCAAAGACAAGGCTACAACAACAACAACCAGCAACAGCAAAGGAATCAGGAGTACAACTCAAACAACTACCACGGTAACAGAGGTTATCAGGGAGGTGGTTATAATCAAAGGTGGAACGACCAATCTGGTTCTAACTACAACAATCAGAACCAGAAAACAAATGATGATGGTCGTCAGCACAACAACACCGGTGGAACTGAACCTCCACAACAGAACAAGCTACCAGCTCTAGAAGCTCCACCCGCAGCCAATCAGAACAGAAACCCTGCTCGGGTTCCCACCTATTATAACTGTGGTGATCCGGGTCACTATGCATCGGAATGCAAGAAGAAACTCAAAGACTCTGCCTACTTTGAGAAGAAGGCTGCCATGATGAAGAAGAAAGAGCAAGGAAAGGTGCTGTTGGCTGATGAAGAAGACTGGATCATGGATCCGGAAGACTCAGATGATGAAGGCCCATCAGCCGTACAAGGACACTGCCTCATGGCTGACTTTGAGGAACCATGTATATCTGGTTCCCCAAACGACTCTACTGATGAAGAATCTGAGGTACATTCCTGTTCATTATTGTCAATACCTGATGAACTGTCTATGTCTGAAACTCTAAGACTTGAGAGCCAACTCCAAATGGAAAGAGCTCTCGTCGCGAGATTCAGAATAGAGAGTGCTGTGTATAAAAGTAGTTTAGAGGACCTCACCGAGAACTTTAACAGAATGGAGCTTGAGTCTGGAATTAGAGAATCCATCCTCGAAACCAAGCTCCTTGATCTTCAAAAATCTCACGACGAAATTGAAAGTAGTCGTGAGGAACTCAAGCTCAAATTTCACATTCTTTCCTTGGAAAGAACAAAATTATTTGTAAAAATCGAAGAGCTTGAGGAAAAATAATTTAAAGAGAGGACAATCTGAACATACCTTGAGTCTGCTTACCAAGCAAACCACTCAACATCCCTTTTATCAAGCCAAACCTGGGTTGGGACATTCAGAGAAAAGCATTCTTGAAAAAGCACCTGCACATCTATACAACTTTGACAGTATGAGTGCTTCCAAACCTGAACCTAGGTCAGTCAAAGGACAAGACAATGACAACTATGTGATGCAGACTGTGACCTTTACTGAGATAATAGATGGAAAAGCCGTATCTTTTACCACCAGTCCTGCCAATAGTTCAACCAGTAGTCCACCTTCCAGTCCTGTTGCTAAGGGTCCCATTCTTACCCCTGCTAGTAATCCAGAGAATACTTTCACTAGCTGGGAAGGCATCAAAGCTAGGACACCTAAGGTAGCAATGTCACCCATCAACTATGAGGACTTAAACTTTAGCTATGACACTAGGGAGATAGATACATCCGAGGACGCTGATGTTATCCAACCTTTGGATGTTTCCGCAACACAGCCTCCTGCCCCTGTGTGTATAGAAAAAGAGATGTTCCATCTTAGGTCCAAAGCCGTAGAACTTGATGCCTGTCGCCATAAGATAAAGAACTTTGAGTCGATTCTTTCTGAAAAAGACAGCCATATCAAATCATTGGAACATAGTTATTATGAGGCAAATGCCGAAAGGATTAATATGTCAACCCAATGTGAGATCGCAGAGTTTTCTTGCTCGTGTTTTAAAAACAAATTTGCGGATCTCCAAACACAACTAGTCGTCCAATTTATTAATAGCGCAATGGAAAAGGACTTCTTTTATGAAAAGGAACTGATGTTTGGTCAAACTTTCACGAATCAATGTTGTCAAATCAATCAGTTGAAAAGTCGGGTGTCCTTCTTAGAAGAATCTGACTCTTGGGATTCTTGTACCTGCAGCTCAGACTTTAGGTCAACCAAACCTAAACTAGTATTAGATCCTAATGTTGTGTATGATGTGAAGGTGTTTTTGGACGCTGATGATCCTCCTTCAGGTTATATTCCAAGAAAACCTGTTTTGCCAAAGGCACCTGCTGTAAAGCAAATCAGTTCTCCCAAGCCACTTGCATCAGTGTCTGTGATAAACACTGAAGGTGCAAAATGTGTTGGTACTGACAAAGGGAAGTCAGTTAAGCCGCACACACCCACAGTAACACAAACACAGAATTCAAAATCTACAGATACAAGTAGCTTGGTAAAACCCATTAAGGGACTAGACTTTCATTCTAGTTCATTTGATGTGGGTGAGAACTCCAAACCCAAACAACCTTTGAAAATGTCAAAATCAGTTTGTCAAAACACCGCTAATTTCAAAGGTGGTCAATCCATTCTAGTTAAGCCGTCACCCAACTCACAACTTGCTTTTCATGCAGATGCGAGAACAGGTGATGGAACTGCGAATGTGAAGCCACGAAGAAGGAGATATCGGAGGAAGAAGAAGAACTCTTTTAATGCTTTCCCTAAATGGGGTGGTCATGATCATACTTGTCTTGGCTACAACCCACCTAGTTGTAATTCAAACATGAAATCAAAGTCTGTACACTTTAATCGCTCAGCGAATTCTGATAATCTTACAGCTTTCAAAAACCATATATGTTCTTTGTTTGATAATTACATGCGTGTTGATATACCTGGTAATGCAAATGCTTATAGTAAGTCAGGTAGTCCTCACCGGGAAAGAAAAGAGAAAATGACAAAGCAAAGTGCTTTGCCTCCAGTGAAGTCTCCTAAGCCTAAGGAGAAATCTGAAAAGGATACTTCACCGGTTGCTTTATCTGTTTCTAACGGTAGGACACCCATGTGGCAATGGGTTCCTAAACAAATTTGATCTTGCGTTTTGCAGGGCAGTCACATGTGGTACTTTGATTCAGGAGCCTTCAGACATGTGACTGGGCAGCGCAACATCCTCTTCGACTACGTCGTTAGAGCTGAAGGCTTTGTCAAGCTTGTAGACAAGAGACGTCTACCGATCATAGGATATGGAAGCATGACGAATGGAGAACACGTCATCAAGAATGTGCGCTATGTTGAAGGACTGCCATTTAACCTACTCAGTTCAAGTCAATTCTGTGATGGAGGATATCTCGTGAAGACATTCATTCTCGGGAGCAACATTGAAGACGAGGATGGGAACGTGATTCTACGCGCTCGAAGGAACGGTCACCTATATACCACAATGTTTTATGCTGTTCCTCAACAAGTGGAAACAGTGGTATTTCTCGCAAAAGAAACGAAGGAAGAAAGCTGGCTGTGGCATCAGCGTCTGTCTCATCAGAACTTCAGGGATATGAACAAGCTTGTATCTAAGCACCTTGTCAATGGTCTACCGGAGACGCGACTATCTAAAGACACCCTATGCTCAGCTTGTGAGAAAGGGAAAATGAAGAAGAGTTCGCATCCTCCAAAGATGGAGACAAACTGTCACCATCCCCTTGACATGCTGCATATGGATCTCTGTGGACCGATGAGAGTCGAAAGTCTTGCACGTAAGAAATATATGCTTGTACTTGTCGATGAATACTCTCGGTACACATGGCTCGAATTCCTCAGATCCAAATCTGACGCTGCAGATCTAATCATTGCCTTCATCAAACGAATCCAAGTCCTCTTGGGTCGTCAGGTGAAGAAGCTGAGAAGCGACAACGGTACAGAGTTTCGAAACGCGAAACTCCAGTCTTTCCTTGAAGAAGTGGGCATCTCTCACAACTTCTCTGCTGTACGTACTCCCCAGCAAAACGGAGTCGTAGAAAGAAAGAACCGTACGTTGGTCGAAGCTGCTAGATCCATGATAGCACATTCTGGTGTACCTCTATCCCTGTGGGCTGAAGCTGTATCAACTGCCTGTTATACTCAGAACAGGACTCTAATCGTTAAGCGGACTGGTAAAACCGCGTACGAAATGGTCAACAAGCGTAAGCCGAATATTAGATTCTTTAGAGTTTTCGGTTGTGTGTGCTATCTACTGAACAACAGAGATGATCTGGGAAAGTTTGACGCTAAGTCGGATGAGTCTATCTTTATTGGATACTCACATAACTCAGCGACTTACCGTGTATACAACAAACGGACCCGATCCATCTTCGAGAGTCGGTACGTTGATTTCTCTGAGACTGAGATGTATTCTAATGCCAACCCTAGTTCAGCTAATTCTGTCTTCCCTGAATTGCACACTGTTTCACCACCGAGCACAACTGTTCCTACTGACTCGCTTGGATTTGATTTTATTGACTTAGCAGAATTTGATCTAACGACCCTCGTTGGACCAATCACTGTTCCTGCTCCTGCTGATCACTCCATTCCTTCATCAACAACCATATCCGCAGATGCATTCGTGAATGAGAGCACATCCTGTTCTACCGCTGTAGGAGAAACCTCTTCTGACTCTGTAGAACCCGTGTCTGTACTTAACCCGATCACAGAAACAGAATCCTCTTCCAACACTTTGAATGAGGAAACTGTTCTCTCCCCCTCTCAGCTCTCTTCAACACAACCCTCTCCTAAAACTACAGTTGAAGCGGTCCGAGAACAGACAGTGTCCACTGTTCTTGCACCAATTCCTGAAGTTGTTCCACCACCTTCTCCATCAAGAACTTATGCTGAAGTGGTTCGTGAACCCCGTCCGGAGACTTTGTTGAATACTGATCCGGATGCTAGTCTTCTCTCCTCCGCCATTCGGGATGAGAATGACTCAAGAAACAACATGGAATACGATCCTATTCCCCATTCCAGAAAGTGGACCAGAAGTCATTCCACTACCAACATCATCGGTAGTCCATCTGCTCCAGTGACAACTCGCTCTTCAAAGAAAGATGAAAACCTAATCCTTTTCGGCGGCTTCCTGAGTCAATTTGAACCAACCAAGACCCAGGACGCTCTTTCTGATCCTGACTGGGTAAGGGCCATGCAGGATGAGCTTGCCGAATTCGAGAGAAACAGAGTTTGGCGCCTTGTTGAAAGACCAAGAAAAATACGAATCATTGACTTGAGGTGGATCTTCCGCAACAAGAAAGATGAAAACGATCTTATTATCCGTAATAAGGCTCGTCTGGTCGCCAAGGGATACCGTCAACAGGAAGGCATCGACTACGACGAGACATTCGCTCCGGTGGCTAGAATTGAGGCCATCAGAATTTTTCTCGCGTATGCAGCTCACAAGAACATGAAGGTCTTCCAGATGGACGTCAAGTGCGCGTTCCTGAACGGAGAACTTCAAGAAGTAGTATATGTTGAGCAACCTGAGGGATTTGTTGATCCCAAGTACCCAGAACACGTTTACGTGCTCGACAAAGCACTTTACGGATTAAAGCAAGCACCTTGTGCCTGGTATGAAACACTTACCATTTACTTGCTTGGGTCCGGATACAAAAAGGGTACTGTTGATCCTACCCTGTTTCTTCGAAGGTCAGGTAATCATTTGACTGTAGTACAGATATACGTGGATGATATCATCTTTGCATCTACAAACCCTGAGTCTTGCACAGAGTTTGAGCAAATAATGAAGTCCAGATTTCAAATAAGTATGATGGGCGAACTTACGTTTTTCTTGGGACTACAAGTCCGTCAAACCCCGCAAGGGATTTTTATAAACCAGTCCAAATATACTCTTGACATTTTAAAACGCTTTGACTTTACTGGACCTAAGTCTGCTTCAACTCCAATGTCCACGTCATTCCAACTGGATGCAGATACGTCTGGTAATCCGGTTGACCAAAAAGTGTATCGTGCGATCATTGGTTCTTTGCTTTATCTCACGGCAAGTAGACCCGACATTATGTTTGCCACATGTGTATGTGCTCGTTTTCAGTGCGACCCTCGAGAATCTCATCTCGGGGCTGTCAAGAGAATCCTTAAGTACCTGAAGGGCACACCTAATTTTGGCCTTTGGTACCCTAAGGATTCTGGTTTTGAACTAACAGCTTTTACAGATTCAGATCATGCAGGCTGTAAGTTAAACAGGAAGAGCACGTCAGGAGCCTGCCAGTTTCTAGGGGACAAGTTAGTGAGTTGGTCCTCGAGAAAACAGAACTGTGTATCCCTTTCAACAGCTGAGGCAGAATATGTCGCTGCAGCGTGTTGTTGTTCACAGGTTCTTTGGATGAAAATTCAACTGGCGGACTATGGCTACACCATGCATCGGATTCCAATTTACTGTGATTCTAGCAGTGCCATACAGATTGCGGCAAATCCAGTTCAACACTCTCGGACGAAACATATCGATATCCGATATCACTTCATCAAAGATCACGTCGAGAAAGGTAACGTTGAACTATTTTTCGTTGAAAGTGAACGTCAGATAGCTGACCTCTTCACTAAAGCTTTTGACGAGAAGCGCCATTACTATTTACTTAGTAAACTGGGCATGCTAGATCCCCCGGCAGATTTCTAGGGGAGCCAGTCGTTTAAATATATGCATGTGTGTAGGGGGAGCTCCTGTGTCGCATATATCTAGGGGGAGCTTTTTGTATTAATGTTGTTTAAATCTAACTTTATCGGATCCAATCTGCTATGGATACCATATATATCTTTTTGCATGTTGTAGAACCGACGTACGGCTTCTGAATACTTTAGTTCAGGACCTGGGATTCAAAATAAAACTTCTGTCCATTCGTGACAGAACCGGTGATAAATCCGATCTCAGAAATTTCCAGGTTAGTCGTTTCAATAAACGTCCAGGGGCTGAACTTGTACATTCTATGAACTTGTTAAGTTAAGGGACTGGAAATGTCAGGTTCCAATTCTGACAAGTTCAGGGACCTGCTTTGTCAGTCTCCAAAACTTCAATGTTCAGGGACCGTTTTTGCAAACTTTTGAAAACCACAAGTTCAGGGGAAGTTTTGAAATTCTTTCAAACCTTATGTTCGGGGTTCATTCGGTCATTTCGTGATAGTCGTGATCTGTGAGAGCAGTTATCAGATAAAATTTTCAAAAAACCTGATAAGTTATCAAAATTATAAAAGCGGGAGTTGATAACTGAATTCAGTTATCACTTTTAAATTTTCAAATCACTTATCAGTTTTCTCTGACGATCAAGAACACGAAGAACACCCCGTTCGACCCATCGACTTCCCGGCTTCCCCGAGCTTTCGTTATCGATCCGTTCGACGATCCGACTACTTCTTTACGATCCTGGTAAGATTTCTAACGACTTAATGTATTCAGATTCATCTAAACTACGTCGTTTATAGATCAGATTGAAGCCTAAAGTTTTCGGGTAAACCCGAAACTCCAAGATCCTTGGATTCGAGTTTCGGGACGTTAAATCGATCCATTCTTGTTCCTAAACTTGTTTAAATCGATAATATACTTCATAGAACTTGTTTTAGGATCATTAGAAGTTGTTTTGATCGATTTAGAGTCCGAAAATACCAACAGCCGCGGAGTCCCGATACGGGACTCTTCGAGGTCTCATGATTCGGGACATTTGTTCTAGAATCGGGACTCAAGAGGTTCTTGATACGGGATTTTTGATCTCCCGATACGGGAGATTGAAATCCCCGACTCGGGAATTTTGGGCCTTGTTGTTTTTAATCCCCGATTTGGGACTTCTACTCCGTTTACATTATATCGATTCCCCGATTCGGGACTAAGTTAAATGTGTTTTGATACATGTCCCGATTCGGGACTCTTAGAATATCAATTATATGTCCCGATTAGGGACTTCTGAATTGTATAGTCATGTGTTCTTGACACCACCCCCGATTCGGGACTTCAAACCCCCGATTCGGGACTTGGCTTTTTGCGAGATTCGTTCTTAACAAATCACCTCACCTGATTTGTCCATAGACCGATTCGCGCTTTAAGCCAGTCCTGGATCTGTGGTTTCAAAACCAGTTTCGGGTCGTTTTTAATTCTCGACATGAGTTTCGCGGAAAATCATTTCACTTAGTTCGACTCAGTTTTAAAAGATTCCCTCGGGAATCTTCGATAAACTGACTCGCGCCTAGTCGAAACTCTGCCAAATTTTCGTCAGAACACATGATTAGATTTAAGAAGGGACTAACTATTAAAATTTTTATCTGTCTATGTCAGAAATGGCAAACCAGAGACAACGTCCTTCTTCACCGATCGATCCAGAGGCTGACCGAGCTCTGATCGCTCCAGAGGACATCCTTCGCATACTTCAGAACAACGAGTATGTGAACCTATCTTCTGTCCGGGTGCAGCATACCATCGTAAGGGAGATCCTTCGCGCTCATCCGCTTGCTTACGCCGTGACGGCCACTGCAGAGGTACCTGGTATATACCTGCAGCAGTTCAGGAAGACAGCAGTTCTAGACACCCGGTTCGGTGTCTTCTCGATCATTGGTCGAATGGATCACACCGAACTGGTCATCACTATGGAGGACGTCCGCCGAATCCTTCGCCTCCCTGCCGCTACTGACGACGGCCACCAGGAGTTCGACGAACTAGTCTCGGGCCCCATTCTATTGAGCGAAATCCTAGCTCTTGGGGTCACCGAGGACGTGAACGGCGTGTCGCAGATCACCACAAGCATGTTACCACCGATCTGGGCTCAACTGTTCAACATCATGAACAGGTGTCTCTCCTCCAAGACAAAAGGAGTCGACAGGGCGACGACCTCATTCTGGCATATCTATCATTCTGTCGCCTACGGACGCCGCATCGACATCGCGTCCCAGCTATGGCTTGACATCACCAAAGACTTGACGACTCGGGAACGCACCCGACACAACTCAATCCCTTGGTTGCGATTCTATGGTCTCATCATCCGAGACCATATGAACCGTAATCAGGAGATCCCTCGCCGTTCCGGTCATCCTGTCATCAAGCCGAAGAAGATCAGCTGGTTAGCAAAGCGAGACTACACCGACGGCCAGTACGAGATGCCGATCCCTACGCACGTCCTGGACGCACTAGACCAGCGGGCTCCCAGTGTGGTAAGATATAGGATTCGCCTAGGTCTAGGAGACGCACCTATGGACCCTCCAGAACCGGAAGGTCCTACCCAGGGTGCGCAACCCGTCCCTTCTAGTCCTCGGGCCTTACGTCCGAGGCGCCGGGGTCCCACTGGGGAGGCCTCTGGCTCGGGTAATGTGATGAGCGTTGACGTGAGGGAAAACGTGGGTAGTATCATACGGAGATCCGCCACCGCTCACGCCGCTTCAGCTTCTACATCTTCCGACCTACCGCAGACTCGAGAAGAAAGGTTAAGACGCCTTCGCCAACGAATGCACGAAGATCCTCTGTTGCCAACTCCGCGGGTCAAGGAGTACGTTCCCCAACGTAGATCTACGACTCGGCTTCCAGGACTCCCTACTGTCCCCGAGTCCCCGGAGATTCAGGAACCATCTACTCCGAAGGACGCCTCGGGATCTACTCCATCTGGCTCAGTAAAAGACCTCACTGCTGCATCGCCAGAAGAAGAACCAGCCCATACTTCACCGCCTCCTCAGGCCACCACATCTAGACTCCCGACGGATCCATCTGGTGATCCAGATAGTAGCTCGTCTGACACGACGCCACCAGATTCCGATCCGGAGGAAGGCCTGGGAGAGGGCAAGGGCAAAGGAAAAGGAAAAGGCAAGGGAAAAGGGAAAGGTAAAGGCAAGGCCTTTGATGATGATGTCTCCACTTCCTCCTTCAACGAGAGCGACTCCGTTCAACTTCTTGATTACTCCGGAACGGAAGACCAAACGTTGAACACGGAGGTCGCTGAACAGGCTCAGAGCGAGTCATGGATGCAGATAGGAGCGGGTAGTGAAGGCTTCGAGGGTGAAAGCCAGGGTCCGGTCAATCAAGAGGCCGAAGGAGAAGAGGCCCAACAGGTTGAAGAGGTGTTAGAAGCCCGACAGGAGGCCGAAGTAGAAGTGGCCCACCCTAGGCAGCCAGAAACGGGAACCCAACCAGCCAAGAGTCTATCCTCCACAGAGGCATCCCACACTGATGCTACTCGGCCAATGCCGAGTAGTCAAGTCGTTGGCAGCCAACCAACGCAGCTGCACACCCAAGCCATCCACTCGACCACCTCCCAACAGGTGGTCGTTTCATCAGAACACGGGGCTTTACCACCTATTCCATCGTTCACTCGCTTGGAGTCGATCGGTGTTGAAACAAGAGTTGCTCATCCCCAGCACTCGCCGTCTTTCATGTCACATAGTGTCCTAGAGCCCCTAGGTACACATCCGGCGACTTCCACCCGAGGCCCCGCTGCACTTGACGCCACACCAGTCGTCAGCGCGGGCCAGGGGAGCACCTTTGCGGGGCTTTCCCTGTCCACCGGTTTCGCAAATGAACCGGTGTTGACCCTTTCGGGATTGGAACCCAGGGATTCGGACAACATCCTTAAAGCTGTCCAAAGCAGGTTGGAGGCCATCGAGAAGGCTGACGCGGCGAAAGACCGACGACTGGAGGCCATTGAAAGGGCCTTAGCTGAAAAGGAAAAGGAAGACCAAGCCCGTCGAGCCGAGATCGAAGCACTCCGGAAAGCCGACGAGGACCGTCAGAAGGAACTGGACGAAGCCAGACGCTTTATCAAGGGCAAGTTCCAGGAAGGGGAGCGCCCATCTTTCGGCGATTCGAGCCGCTCTCCTACTCCCGTCCTCCGTCTCCAACCACCACCACTAGCTGAGGAGATTCCCGGCTTTGTCTCTGAAGCTGAGCACCAGATCGTCATCGCTCAGCTCATCACTCAGATTGATGCCCTTCAGAGACAGGTGGATCAGTACAAGCAATTGGTCGCCACCAGAGATATGCAGCTGGAGATTGCATAGCGGAGGGTCCGCGAGCTTGAGGCAACTTGCAGGTCTCAGGCTCAACCCTCCAAACGCGGACATGATGATCCGGACGCCGCCGCCAATCCTCATGAGGGGGAGGGACCGTCTAAGAGGGCTCGCCTAGACCTCCCCCTCCGGCTCCGGAACCGCAGCCGATGATACACCGGCCGTCACCACTCCGCTGGCAGATCAGCCCGCGGATCCCGTGGATCCTGTTGATCCAGCTGATCGACCCACGGATCCTTGGGACTCTGATTCTGGCAACGACGACGTTCCGCCGGAAGCTGCAAACTGGAGGTACGAGGCTATCCCTGTGGGTACGACCGTCCAGTTTCCTCACGAGAAGGTGACTCCTGCCATAGACCTGATCGATCCAAACACCGCGCCGTTGGATCCTTCCGACCTTCGTATCTCTGACGAGGGAAGGAAGATCCTGAACCAGCATGCCCAGAGCCTTCGGTTTTGGAAGAGATCAGACGACACTGTTTCTAGTGCGGAGTACGACGCCTTTCTCCCTACGGTACAGACGCCCGAAGCATTCACAGCTCAGCAGCCGATCAGACTGGGTTGGAACCACACGGTCATATTCAGGCCCTTCCTGGAGGAATCCTTCACACGGATCTTCCAACAGGAACGCCTCTTCTCGTGGTCCAAGAAGGTCTTCTTCGGCCTGTCTCATGTCAAGAAGCGTCGCCGCCGTACCGCGTACATCTACCAGAGGAAGCTCAGCTGGAGTGAGCATGGGCAGATCAGAAAGAAGCACCGGTTCGTCAAGGTAACTGATGTCCGTCCTTACAAATTCGGACACCAGCTATTCCTTGAGTTCCACGTGCGGATGTACAACCCAGGCAAGCCCGACGGAAACCTCCGAGACTACATGTTCACAGAAGCCGATCTGGACAGTATTGATCTCGATGATCTCCTTACACTCATCAGACACCTTGAGGGCCCGATTCTGAAACCAGACTACTTCAGAGATGGTCTGGAAGTCCTCAAGAGGTATGTACGTCACTCGATCAACCTCGCGCATCTCACTGACTATCAGATGGCGATTGAAAGCAAACAGCAGAAGGTGAATCTGCTGCGTCCTAACCTGGAGGCCAATCTTCTTGACCAATACATGCCCTACTTCCCAACGGAACTCCCAGAGCATGGTGTTGTGTATATCACCTTCAGGAAGAACCAGCGGAGGTTCATGCGTTTCAGTGAGCTGTCTAGCTTCTGTGACGGCACTCTTCTGTATGTCTACAACGGAATGAAGCGTCGTCTGATGGAGGAGAATATGCCAATGTACAAGGGTACTCAGTGGAAGAGAAAGCTGAACGAGGCCCTGAATCTGATCGAGGTCAAGCTGAAGGAAAGACTGATGCTGAGAAGAGTTGAAACTGCGATGGAGCTCCGTACGAGATCGATCCGCGAATGGGACGAGTACCTGCAGCTCTCGCAGTGGGAACCAGCCTTGAAGTATCCGCCGCCTTTCTGACTTCTTCCCAAAGGGGGAGATTGTTAGAACCTGACTAGTTTGTTTGTAAAGAAGTCAGGGGCGTCTTTTGAAACATTTGTAATAGTTAGAATTAAAACAATACTTTTGTGCGCCTCTTAAAAGAGTCATAGACTCTAGGGGTTGTTTTGTAACTTCGGCTCTATAAATAGGGGTCGATAGTTAACGTTTTATAATAATCTTGCAACTGACAACTTTTGTTATATGCTTTGTCGTATTATCGTGTTCTTCATCTATATTGCATATTTGCTTGATTATCATTGTTTGAGCATTACTAACACTTATAATAGCTTGCATTGATCCATTATATTGCATCCTTGTTGATTATCGGACTCACAATATATATATACAATATAAACATATACAATTATGAGAAATAAAAATATATAAGACCATGAGTTATACTTGTTAAACTATCCAGATCTACTCAAAGTTACATCAGCTATCTGCTACTTATCCGAAATTATCCAAAACATGTATTATACTTAGCCTAATCTTACCCACGTTTTTTTATTTTATTAAATAATTAATAAAGAACTGAAAAATAAAGGAAAGAAAAGAAAGATAGACGAGAGAGAAAGGGGGTGGGGGTGGGGGTGGGGGTGGGGTGGGCCTTTACTGATCAGCTTCTTGGACCCGATCCGTCGAACCTGAAAACTGTCGTGGTGGTGTACGCCATACATGCTGAATCTACGGCTTTACCCGAGCCTCTCGTGAGAGGTATAACATAGGGTCTACGTTTATACTACCTCCGTCCCAAAATTATTGTCCAGTTTTGACTTTTGAAAAGTCTTTTCTTTACAACTTTGACCTTAAATATTTTTGTTTGTGCTATATAATACTTGATGAAAATTATACCAATAAAGATACATTAAAAACAAAACTCATTCGTATATTTTGCATCAACTATTATATAACACAAATAAAAATATTAAAGTTAAAGTCGAAAAGAAAGATTTTCAAAAGTAAAAAATAGACAATAATTTTGGAACGAAGGAAAATGAAGTACCTTTCAAAATATTAAATAATAACATAAAAGCATAAAAACAAATATAGAGTAAGATTGATTTGACATTACATTAAAATGATTGGCACAATTTACAATAATTTGACACTACCATATGTGATAGCTTCTCTAAAAATTCTTTAAAATGGAAATTGTCTAAAATTCTTTACGAGAAAATGTATTTAGTTCCAAGAGTTTCTCCATTTTAGAGATATTATCATTATTTATTTTATTAAAATATTATATATATCTTATAAAATATTATTTCTCTATCCTATTCCTCTTATACATAATGTATCACTTTAAAAATTCTTGTGAGTGGAATATATTACAAAAACTAATTCTCTCTCATGGTACTCATTTTTAAACACTTCTTCAAATTTGAAGATTTTTGCATTGTCTCTCCTACTTTCTTCACTTTGAAAAAGTTTAAAGAATCATTTAGAGTCAAAAACTTTAAAAATCTTTATTTTCTATATTTTGAATAAGTTGTTGAAGATACTCTTAGGACATCTCCAATCCAAATGCTAAGAGTAACATATTAAAATCACTAAGAACATCCACAGTGAAGGTTTTTCACGAGATTTTTTTGGTTTTAAAAGAACCTCTATTGTAAGATATGAACTTTTGTCCAGTCACAAGTTCTTATTAGAACCGTAGTGCTTAAACAAGAATTCGAATTCTTGTAATACTTTCATTTTCTTAACCATTTTTTCTTTTAATAAATCTATAAAATTTATATATTATGCAATAATGCATATATTAAATTAAATTAGATAACTATTATAAAATGTTCTTTTTGTTTCTAAAATTTTTTATGCAAATTTTGTAAGTTGTTTCAAATAAGTTTGATTTTAATTATTTTATAAATTTACTAGATTATACCTACGTGAATGCGGCACAAAGTTTCTTAAACTTGAAATTATATCTGTATAGTTTATTAACAAAACAATAAACATCTTTTAATTATCCATTATTATGTATCTTTAATGTGATGAGTGTGAAAAATGAAAACGTAAGAAAATGTGAAATATATCATTTCTTATATATATTCTTAATATTTAATAGTAAGATTAAATAAAAAAATATTCAATATTAGGGTATGATAAAAGTGTAAAGTAAGTCTTCGAGTGCTGTGGCGGATTGGTTATCGCTCGAGGGGTTCATAACGCCCTAACCGAGTTCGAGTCTTCCCGTGTGCATGTCTGGGGACATTTAAGTGGGGCCATGTTTAGCCCCCAAAATTGTCGAGGATTAGTCGGGCTTGGCCCGGACACCCTTCCCAAAAAAAGAGTGTAAAATAAAAAATTAAAAGTTAAGGGATTATAATTAAATAAATAACTAATACTATGAGTATTAAGTAAAAAATAGAAGATTAAAAGTTAAATAAATAACTAAAACATAGGAGGATAAATAGGAGTCAATCAGATAAGCCTAAATGAACCGAACGTGTAAAATGTGTCCAGATACATGTTTAGGCGGGAAAATCCTACGACACGTAGTAGTCCAGTTATTCTTTTATTATATATAGATATGTATACATTAAAATTATATAATAATTAATAAATAAGAAAAGAAAAATAAGGTTTTTGTAAGAACATCCATTATAGAGTTTTATTTGTTAAGGTGACAATGATGTGACAGATAAAAAATATGATAACTAAAGTTTTTAAAAGTTCCACCATTGTAGACGCTCGAAAAACACTACAATATTAAAATCCATCCAACCCAACACTAGAAAAAAAAAACACTACCATATTTAATGTTATAATTGTTTAATGTATTAAATTATTAATATCCCTCTCTCTATGTATATTAAATTTTTTATGACCAATCTTATTGGCCTCTAAATTTGGAGCAACGATTTTTTGGCCAAAGTATTTTTTTCATTGTTAGGTTCGAAACAAAAATATCAACATTTTAGTATTTTTAAAAGTAGAATAGAAATGGTCTAAAAGGATGCAAATGACCCCTATGCAAAAAGTAACTTCAAATGTAGGTGTAAAATAAGAATATTCTAAAGAATATTCACATACCAAATTTGGTCAACTTATCTTAACTTGCCAATAAATCCAATACTATCTAAAGTTATGTTAGCACCATATCAGTTTTTCACTACTTACCAAAAATTACCTAAATCATGAGTTATAACCAACTTCATCTTACCCACACATTTTATTTTATTAAATAATTACTAAAAAAAGAAAAGGAGAAAGAGATAGAGATAGAGAGAAACAAGAGAGAGAAAGGAGGTGAGGGTGGGGGTTGCCATGTCGATCGGCATCCAGGAGCCAAAGACAACCAAGCCGAAATCGTCGAGATGATCTTGCCGAATCTTGCCATTAAACCCAGGAGGAACCCGAGCCTCTCGGGTAAGGTATAACGCGTGGTCTAAAGAGGTTCTTTTTTTAAAACAAATAACCCATACTAAGTTATTTTAATTGAATAAGTTTATTGATTAATAAAAATGTTATTGCATCTCAGTTATATATAATATCCGAAGAACACACTTTAAAATAAGTTAGTAGAAATCAGCGAAATTTTCTTCATTAAGATTTTGTTTCACATAATTTTTGTTTCTTTTATGTATAGAATTTAATCATTTGATAATATGATTGTTTTATGTAAAAATAAAAATATTTCATCAGATTGAGAAAATACATGAACAATTTCATCATAATGAGAAAATACATGAAACAAATTCATTTTTATATAAAAAAACACCAAAATATGAAACAACTTCATCAAAAAAAGATATGCATGAAACAATTTTATCAAATTAAATAATTTCATTAATTTAACCAATAAAACCGATGGTTTGGATAGTTTGCACAAATTGAGGTGGTATTCATTTGCACTAATTAAGGTGTGTGTATGTATGTATGTATGTATGTATGTATGTATATATAGAGGGAAGTTCATTTAGAAACCAAAAAAAGAGTAAAAACTTACAAACCGATGGTTTTTTGGTTTAAATCAACGAAAACTCTTCGTAAAGTTATTTATTATGATGCAAATGTTTCATATAATTTATTTTTTGATGAAATCGTTTCATATTTTGGTGTTTTTTATATAAAAATGAAAAGGTTTCATACATTTTTCTATGCTTATGAAACTGTTCCATGTATTTTCTTTAATCCTATGAAACCTTGTTATTTTTACAAAAAAGAACATCAAAAAATGAATTATATGAAACATTTGCATCATATTAAACAACTCTACGAAAAGTTTTCGTTGATTTAAGCTATGAAACCATGAGTTTCTACGGTTTTTACTCTTTTTTTGGTTTCTAAATGAACTTGACTCTGTATATATATATATATATATATATATATATATATATGTGGATAGATTCAAATGAGAAACACTAAATATATGAGAAATAGAGAAGCAATCTTAGCACTTTCCCTAAAAAGCTAACGCTCAAGATTAGACAGGCTAATTTTGCAGCACCAACTAATCTGGTCACCATGGTAACAATTACATGTTCGTAACATTTACAAATAGGCGAAATATATGAAGTATATAACTTAACCACATATGAAATCATAGATTCACATATAACATTATAGTTTTAGGATCAAAATCAATATCTTGCTCAAGATCGCTCTTTGGATTCAGATTCATGCTGAAAGACTACGAGATTTGATCAAGTTAAATTTAAGTAATGTGATAATTTTGATAACCTAGTACTATGATATACGATTTAGAAATAATCGATGATAAAATTGTCATAAACCTGGATTTGATTTGTTAGAATAGTTAATGAGATCAAAATCAAATATCGTCGACCATACTTTTAAAGTTGTCATTGACAATGATGTGACGGCATAATATCGCCGACGCTTTCTATTAATTATCATATTATCCTTCATTTAATAAAATTTAATCATTTTATATAAAGGCTAGGATCATTTCTCTATTCATCATATATTTTATGCTTCTAATTTGAGCATCTCATTTATATGTATGTGTGTGTGTGTGTGGTAAATATATATAGATGGGTTCTAGGAAAAACCTCAAATATCCGAAAAAGCGAAGAACCCGCAAATCCACTTATGTATATGGATAATATTTAATATGAACACATGTGTATATACAAGTCAAACCCAACAATTGAAAAAAAAATCCAAGAAAATACTTGTATACGGATTTTTTGCAATATGCACAAGTGTATACAGTTAAAAAAACAAAACAAAAAAGAAACCTAAGACAATCCAAAACAACTTATAATAATTATTATTTTTCTTGAACCGAAAAAACCAATTATATGTGAGATTTTCCTTTAAACCTGACGATATATATATATGTATGTATGTACGTACGTACGTACGTATGTATGTAATAATAAGTTATAAATATCGTGAAACTATAGTTGTATGTGAATAATCCTGTGATTGAAAATTTTGAAACTGGGTTTGTATCTAAGTGTGAAGCCTTACGAGTTACGATGAGGTAACAACGCTTTTTTAGGTGTACCTTAAGAGAACTGATAAAAATCTAATTAATGGGCTAAAATGAATGGTTTTAGATGAGGTTGCACGATTGTAACATTTAATGTTGTAGATGATTATTCCCCCCTCTCTCTCTAACGCAGTAGGAAAATGCGGAACAGGTCGACAAACGTCAAACCAAAATAGCAAGAAATTTCAAGCGAAAGACCTAACGATACTTGAGAAAAACTCTCAAACTAGAGATGTACCTCAAAATTTCTTAAAGAGAAGAACTATATTATAAAAGTTGTATTATAATGAAAGCGATCAACCCTGTTTATAATCCTAAAATTAAAAGATAACAAAGGAATTAAATCTAATACTAAACCAATTATAAGACTTACATAATAATGCTAGATAATTATGAAAAACTAAATTAAAAGGAAATCCTAAAACTAAATAATAAATGCCTAATTGATAATTAAAACTAAAACAACATCCTTACTTAATAAAATACTTAAATAAACAGATAAAAAAATATCTTCCGGACTGATTTGATATGAGAAATGTCCAAAGACCAGCTCGCATGCGAGGTTATGCATGTTTCACAACTTTTGATGCCAAATCCATCATTCTTTCGAGCTAGTTTTCTTCTTTTATAAATCTTTGTTAATGCTTGAAACCAATTTGTATCACACACAATCTCTCTCTCTCTCTCTCTCTCTCTCTCTCTCTATATATAATATATATATACATACACACACATATATACACACACACTCTCTCTTTTTCTAAATATGCATACAGACACATATATGCACACAAAAACATACATTTGTGTATGTTAGTCTTTTCAGTAATACCATAAAACAAATTAAACTCATATAAAGTAACAAAAGTAACAAAAAGATAACCACTAATACCAAATATATAGAGTTTATAAAAAATGATATCAAGAGTGCAAATCGAGACTAAATCTCTTGAATCTCTAGTTTTCTATTCACTACTTTCTTCAATTTTCGAAGCATTCGTGTTGACTCTCCATGTACAAAAAATGAGAATAAGTATGTACCTATTTAAGGTTTTAGTTTGTTAGTTTGTCTTTTATGTTTATTTAAGTCTTAACCCTCCCACATAATATCGTTATCCCTCAAGTTATATATATATTAAAATAACTATCCACCTTGCAAAATAGCACGTTGTAAGTGTCATGATG
Organism: Centaurea solstitialis; assembly: GCA_030169165.1. Classification (NCBI taxonomy): domain Eukaryota; kingdom Viridiplantae; phylum Streptophyta; class Magnoliopsida; order Asterales; family Asteraceae; genus Centaurea; species Centaurea solstitialis. Next base: position 19,368,588 of record CM058045.1, on the reverse strand, counting down.
CTTTACAATGCAAACAAAACCTTAGACTGGAGCCAAAGGGGCTAACGTGGTGGCAAACCCAAGCATTGACGCGTTATACCGAACTCATAACGAGTTATTTAGAACCACAATGACAATATACGACGAACCTGATGGTCTCCGAATGACTTGGCCAATAACCTAATGTCTACATCTAATTGCTACAATAAAAGAGTGTTATTGTATTTGCGTAAAATGAATGTGCTATCGTTTAATTTTTTCCTTGTGACTTCCAATGCGAGCCAAGTAGCCGGAATAGTCGTGTAACACACTGGAACCAAAATAGATTCTACAACAAAGAGTTCCCATGTGACCTAAGTCGCACAGATAGTCGCTCGCATGCACCTGATGGTTTTCCCAAAGTTGATCAATTTTTTGTTTCCTTATTATAGTTTATATTTGCAAGTTATCTTTAATTTTAGTTAATTATCTTATTAAGTTAGTGAGCTTTAGAATTACAATATATTTGAATTTGGATCTAAAGTTATCTTTTGTCTAGTTTTAGTTGTAAATACTTTTTGTTATTTTCATTGTTAAGTATTTTTTATCAGTTTAATAAAGTCCTCTTTGATACTATTGTGAGTTTTCTCAATAAATTTGGATCTTACGCTTGTAAGCTCTTTAATCATAGACGTTTGTCAACCATTCTACGTTATCATGATACACACTCTTTTAGCCCCAATTGACTACTTATTGGAATGAGAGATCAAATAGAAAAGGAAACGTGATAATCCAACAACTTAAAGACATTCCCTCCTAACTCAGACTATGATCAACGACCTTCCTAGTGCACTATTTAAAGACTCAACATAAGGGGTTTCTACTCTAACTTATAACAAATAGATGACAAGATTACATAAATCGTTGATCTTGATCTTAGTTAGCCTAACCAACTTGAAATAATCTCAACTACTTTCTATCTTTTCAGACCTGTGTTTTTTACCTTTTTCAAATTGGTCATAGATCTTTTGTTCTTTTATAAGTCTAGTATCTTCATCTGCATTGTTTTGTTATTATTTAAATTATGAAAAAGACAATTGCATCAAAATTGAAACGTATTTATTTTGGTTTCAAAAGCTCCATTTTTTTGATCTTTTCATAATAAGATATATCAAAAAAGAAAGGTTAAAAGAAAAATCATAGTTTTTTATATATAACTTTCTAATATATTTCTTTATTATATTCACAAAGTATATTAGTATTGTATCAAAAATATAATTTATAGTAATGATTTTAGAAATAAAATCTTCAAAATAAAAAGAAAAAATCTATGTTTCATTTTCATATAATTTCCAAAACCACATTCTCTTAACTTTACTTTCCAAAATTGATTCTCTTTTGCAAACTTTCTTGTCAAACATAATTACCACAAATTGCAATTGGAAGACCAAATCCCTGTCTTTGAAAAATATTATGCACGTTTAGCAAAATCAACCCCATAAGACAAAAATATGGCAAAAGGGTCCCCAAGAGTTCGTGGATCATATCAACTTCTACCACTAATTCCCATTTAGTGGATCTTTACATCAAACAACTGATAAGTCCATTTCTTTATAAAGAAACATTTTAAAACACCGTATTATTGGCTTACAGACAGTATACAGACAGGCATGTTAACATACGACCAACACGACACATGCATAACTTCTTCTTTTTTTGTGATTTCACATCAAAACAACGCCAATTTTCAAAGCGTACGTAAAGATAAGGTAAAGAAAACACGTAAATCAGAGTTTGTCAGAATCAGAACACAAATGTTGGTTTTTATTTCTTGATGTGGTCCCGTTCTATCTTTAGTCTAACTATTAATCAAACTAAATTGACGTCTAAGAGAATAACATAAATTAAATTGGAAAATAATAATTGAATTTTTTAAATAAATTAAATTAAAAAAAAAGTAATGAGGGGGTTGGACCATAAATTTGGACACTAAGGAGAAAAGCATGAACTCCAAGTAGGGGCTGCCTCCGTCTTTCACTCTCCACAAAGAAAGCCACGTGATAGAGCACGTGACAGAAAATCCAACAATCGTCTGATTATGAGTCTTTATATAATATATAATAATATTGTTAAATTTAGAAAGAATTTAGCTTTTTTGGAAATATATTGGAAACACACAATTGTTTTTTATAGATAGACGTGTAAAGTACATATAACCATAGTATTCTAGATCTTTTTTACAATGAGGTGACATTACAAGATATCAACTATAATCAAACTTATGTAGTATCACTATAAAATCGGATTTATAGAACTTTGGAAATGTTTAAATGTCTTTTTTATAGCAAAATAGAAAACTTAAAGAGAGAGCTACGCTTATATGATCAAATAATAAATTGTCTTATCAAATAATAAATTATCTTATCAAATAATAAATTGTCTTATCTATCCTTATATGTTCATAGCATGTTTTTAAACGTTTAAACAAGTTTTTATGACAAAGTTTAAAAAAATAAATTGACGTACTAACTATTTTAAATGATACTTATAAGTCTTATGATGTTTATTATAAGATATTTGTTTCAATAAACATTTTTCAAATAATATTATGAAAGAACTAATATGACGTTTTATTTTAAAATGTCCAAAAATGTGAGTTAGACTTAAAGATACTAAAAAAAATTCTAATAAGCTTGTATATCACTTCTAGATAAGGTGGTTTATTGTTATTTGAGTGAATTACATATTTGGTCCCTGTAGTTTGGTGATTTTAACAATTTGGGTCCCTAAAATAAAATATCTATGGATTTCGTCCTTGTGGTTTACATTTCATAACGATTTGGGTCCCTAAGTTTAACACCGTCCAAAATTGAGCCGTTAGCCCCATCATGTGCACGGCACATGATGGGCATTTTGGTCATTTCACTTATTTTTTAATTTCAATTATAATAACAAGGACAAAATGTGTAATTAACCCTATTTTTAATTGAAATTACAGGGACCAAAGTGTAATTTACCCTATTATTTTATTAACTAAAAAAAGAAAAAAACAAAATAATTTTTTTGATATGAACCCTCATCTCCCTCACCAAACCCGACTACCGTCCGGCATCCACCCTTCTCCTCCGATCGACCACCATCCGACATCCACCCTACTGCTACGACATCGAGCATCTCCATTCACGATTGCCCCATCTCCATTCACACCACCACCATAACCACCATCTTCGTTCCAGATCTACAAAAACCCTAAATCAATTTCAGATCTGCAGTAGGCGGTGGTCGTGGTTGTGCACAGGAAGCCGCGGTGGTGGTTGTGCAGAGGAGGCGGCGATGGTGGTTGTGTCCAGGAGGCGGCGATGGTGGTTGTGTCCAGTAGGCGGCGATTGTGGTTGTGTCCAGTAGGTGGCGATGGTGGTTGTGTCCAGTAGGCGGCGATGGTGGTTGTGTGCAAGAGGCGGTGGTGAATGGTGGAAGCGGTGGTGGGTGTGTGAATGGTGGTAGGTCGGTGGTGGTTGCTGGTGATGGAAGCTATGGTGAATAGTTTTTTCGGCAGATTGGTGATGGTGGACGGTGATAGGTGGTAGTAGGCGATGGTGGTTGATGGTGATGGTGGTGGTGGTGGGCGGTGATAGGTGGTAGTGGGTGGTTGATGTTGATGTTGTTGAGGTATTGAATAGATTTGGTTATTTGGTGAATTTAGATATGGTTTTGTTTAAGAATATAGATATGAATCTTTGCTTTAATCTAGTTTTGCAGATAGATCAAATGTGGATAATAATTGGTTTTGCAGATAGATTTAAATGGGGATGATAATTTGGATTTGCATATAGATTTCAAATGGGGAAGATGACGATGGGTGGTGGAAGGTAGGAGTTACAACTTTAGTCCTTAAGATTTTTTATAAAAAAATAGTAAATAACATATTTGATCCTTGTGATTTTAATTGATAATAAATAATAGGTTAAAAGACTAAAATACCCATAATTGCCATGCACATGAGGTATTAACGGAGACAAAATAGACGGCGTTATTTTTAGGGACCCAAATCGTTATGAAATGCAAACCACAAGGACGAAATCCATAGATATTTTGTTTTAGGGACTCAAACTGTTAAAACCACCAAACCACATGGACCAAATATGTAATTCACCCTTGTTATTTATATACACTTAAGCCTAAAGTTCTTCTTTAGCATGTTAAATATGTGAGTTTGACCAAGATCCTTATAGTTTTGGGGCCAATTTTAACATTGTTTAAGCCTTTCATCAATGAATGTTAAACTACACTCCAAAGGGTGTCTCTCGAACTCCTAAAAAAATTAATTAACCTCATAATTGCCTCTACAATTTGTGTATATTTTTTTTTTTTTGAACGGCAAAAAGGGACTCGGAAGGGAGCTTCGGCTCGGCCATCACCCCCAAACAGAGACCCCGAAATTTATTGAAACACAAAGCTAGCAAAAAAGCTAGCGATTACAACCAGAGTACAAACTTAAGAGAAAGAAAAACAAGGGCACGAACACCACAATGACCAAACTAAAAACTTACAATTTGCTCTAAATTTCATCCATGAGAACAGGTTGGCAAGAAATTCATCCTTCACCACTGAAGCAGAGAAACCCGCACCTTTGAATATTGCATTATTCCTGGCTTTCCAGATAAACCATACCAGTCCTCCTACCGCAGTTTCCAAGAATTTCCTCCATTTGATTGATTTCCCAAATTCTAAAATCTTGAGTAGCATTTGATTAAGTGAAGCTGGTTGCTCAACCTTGATCATACACCAATCACACATCCATTTCCATAAATCCTTTACGGCCGAACATTTCTTATATCATTTTTTGTGTAATCAAGTTCAAGGTGCAAGAGAGTCTCAAAAAAAATTGAAATGTTCTTGCTTAAGCTCTATAAAGCACTAAAGCAATATAGCGATACACTTTAATATTTTGACGTTTTATAAACTCGACATTGCTATAGTATATAGTCTTAAGTTACATTCCTTCCACTATAATATTATAGTTTCTAGAAAAATGGTATAAAATGGCACCATTTTGCATTCTACAAACACAAAGATGCATAAAACGGTTGTGCCTTTTTTTTATCATTTGACTTTGAAAATATATATTTCAAGCAAAATTTATATAATCATCGTTGTACTTATCATATGATTCTCAAATGTTTCAAAAAAAACATCTTTACTTCCACGTTATATAAAATAACTCAATTAACTTTTCTGTTTAAATAGTTAGGTTTTTAGATTTTTTGAGTAAATTACATATTTGGTCCTTGTGGTATGATTATATTTACAGAATTCGTCCATAGGCTTTATTTATTTGGGCTTAGTTCATGTGGTATTCATTTTCGGTAGAATTTGGTCCCTCGACCAAATGACCATCCATCAAGTACGTTAAACGCGAGGGAAAAAGATTTTTTTTCCTATATTTTTCTTCTTAAATAAGGACTATATACATTAAATTTTGTCTTTATGTTTTCTTAATAACCTACCAAACGATGACACATGGCAAAAGACTATAAGGGAAAAAATTCACTCATCTTCTATCTCTATTATTTCTCAGCGATAAAACCTTACATTTGAAACCTCATCGAATGTCATTTTCCGGCCACCATTCTTCAGAACCGTTTTATCTCATACGGTGGCATTTCTAACGACACTTTCCACCATCCACCATTCTCTCTCTCTCTCTCTCTCTCTCTCTCTCTCTCTCTCCCTCCTTCTCCCCACCCCTTCCCTTAACTATTTTGAGTTTTGGAGTGCCCCACTTTAGACCACAACTCCTCGATGATCATTGTTGGTCCCAAGGTGGTGACCTTCAAGTTGACCTTCAAGTTGACCTTCAGATTTTTCACTATTAAATTCTATTTGTATTTATAACTCAAATACAGAACTTACAAGATTGTTGCGGAAATAGAAAATGAATAAACCTAATCTAAACAATCTTAAGTTAAACACAACTTTCATTTATGCACTAAGTGAGAAAGAAATAGAGAGAAATAATTAGAAGATAAAAAGATAGAAAAGACTTAGTAGAAATAGATGAGAAGCATATGTCTTTGAAGAACATGTTCAACATCTATTTATATTGCATGCATTAAATGCATGGCGGATCCACTTTTACACGTGTTGTGTATTTAGTGGTCTAATTGTACTATTTACTATAAAATACATGCATGTGCATAAAGTGGTATGGAGTCTATAGTGAACATTGATCTCACGAAAACAGCTTGGTCTCATATAAACTTGACCCTATATGTGTGTGTGTGTGTATGTATTTATATCGGGTTTTTAGCCTGGTCAGTCAGGTCGGGTGGTCAAAATTCAAACCCAACTCAAGTCCAGATATCTTCCAACAGAGCCGTTGATTAGGGTGTTAAATGAAGGTCTTTGAATAGGGCCTTCTAAGATTTGGGGACCCCAAATTTGTTTCTTCTTGAGCCTAGCATTTATTACCCTAGTTCCTTCTAAATGAAAATAAGCGGCCACATCTTTAAGTCTTCTCTCAAATTCAGTTTTTTTCATTCAACAATAGTTGAATTCAACTCATCGATTTTCTCTTCCTTCAGATCCCAATTTGACTATTGAAATCCCCAAAGGGATGATTGCCTCAAATCCGATTTTGGATACTTCAACGGAAAGGACAACAGTTCAGTTCAAGTTACCCATGTATAATACAGGAGTTCTACAATCTGATTTTAACATTTTTAAATCTCATAAACTAATAAACTAATTTGAATGATACAAATTCGAAAATTTGAGAGTTTGAGACAATTCGATTTTTCAAAAGTCTGAGAGTTTATTTGGTACATGTGATGTCTCAGTTCTCTAGTCTCCTAACTCTCTATAATTTAAATTGTGAGGGTGAGACTTGCAATCCGGTTCTTTTAAGCTTCAAAATCTACAGGTAGAGAAGGTAAATGCTAAATACCATTTCTTTTATCTTAGTTTCTTTATTCTTTAAATTTCTTTGGTTTATTGCCCATTGAATTTGTTTAGGATTTCTAATTTAATTGTCATTGTTTGTTAATATTTAACTTCTACATGTAGTTGTTTAGCACACAGTTACAACTCACTACTAGTTGTTGGACTCTTTTTTGTTAAAATTTGTTTCATTATTAGGAAATTGAAATATATAAACAATAAAACAAAAAGTAGCTAAAGGGTTGTTTGGTTGGGTTTTCATTAAGTTTTGTAGGGATAAAGTTGTCTATATATATGGAGTAATATTATGTATAGATTCTGAAAGTTTTTGTTGAAAGAGTTTTTCCATAGATGAAATAAACGTGTTTTTTACATGGGTTAACAAGTTTAGAAAAACATAGATTTCTTCATGTTAGAATCAGAGAGAGATGATTGAAGGCTGTATAGCTGTATTGTATTGACTTGTAGAAAAAGATTACAAAAACAATAGAAAGGAAAACCCTAGGCTACTTATATAAGGGTTACAAGGAAGAGGCCTAAATCCCATGGGCCTAAATACAATTATACATCTAACACCCCCCTCAAACTCAATCGGGGGAAGAATGACCCAAATTGAGTTTGGAAACAAGTTCCCGAAAACGTCCTGGAAGGTGAGCTTTTGTGAAGATATCAGCAGGTTGATCAGTGGTGGAAATAGGTTAAAGTTGGATTGTCTTGCGCACATGATGTTGACGAATAAAGTGGCAGTCGATCTCAATATGTTTTGTGCGCTCGTGAAAGACACCATTGTGAGCGATTTGAATAGCACTGTGGTTGTCACACCATAGCAAAGTTGGTGAGAGTTGAGGAGCACCCATGAGTAGCCAGCGGAGCCAAATGAGTTCCTGAGAGGTGTCAGCCAGAGCGCGGTACTCAGCTTCAATGCTAGAGCGAGCAGTAAGAGATTGCTTCTTGCTACGCCAGGAAATGAGAGAATCACCAAGAAAGAAGCAGAATCCCGTAGTGGAACAACGATCAGTCATATCGCTATCCCAATCAGCATCAGAAAACCCTCTTAGAGTCAATGAAGATGTTGAGGAGAAATACAAGCCATGAAACATAGTCCCCTTTAGATACCGTAGAATGCGAAGAACAGCGGCATAGTGATCCGAGCATGGTGCAGACATGAATTGGCTAACAGTGTGAACAACATAAGCAATATCAGGTCGAGTAACTATAAGATAAAAAAGAGACCCGACCAACTGGCGATATAACGTAGGATCCTTCAGTGGAGGACCTGCTTGGTGTCAGATGAAGATGAGGCTTCAGTGGTGTAGATGCCACCTTGTTATCAGTGATACCGGCACGAGAAATAAGATCGGAGGTGTACTTGGCCTGACAAAGATAAGTGCCCGCAGAGTCTGATAAAACTTCAAGACCAAAAAAATAGTGAAGGGTACCAAGATCTTTCATTTCAAAATTGGCACTGAGAGATTTCTTGAGAATTGTGATGCCTGCAGAATCACTGCCAGTAATGATCATATCGTCCACATAAAGTAGCAGAAGAATCGTGCCAACATCAGTGGTACGAGTAAATAACCCAGAATCATAATCACTCGCCGAAAAGCCCAAGGAAATGACTATAGTGCTGAATTTCTCAAACCAGGCTCGAGGAGCTTGTTTGAGACCATAGAGGGCTTTCCGAAGCCGATAAACGTGCCCTGTAAGAAGAGAAACCCCAGGAGGAGGAATCATATAGACTTCTTCAGACAAATCACCATTCAGAAAGGCATTCTTAACATCCATCTGAAAAAGTGGCCACCGTTTTGTGGCAGCAATGGCTAGAAGGCTGCGAACAAATGTTATACGAGCTACTGGAGCAGAAGTCACTTCATAGTCAATACCATACTCCTGATTGAAGCCCTTTGCCACTAAACGAGCTTTGTACCGATCGATGGAGCCATCAGACTTCGTCTTGATCTTGAAGATCCATTTAGAGCCAATCGGTTTCTTACTAGGAGGAAGAGGAACAGAGTCCCAAGTCTGAGCTTTATCAAGAGCATGGAGTTCCTCTTGCATAGCTTTCTGCCAATGTGCGCTAGAAGAGGCTTCCTTGTATGAAGTTGGTTCATGATTTGCTAGAAGAGTTGCATAGCAATGATAATCACGAAGGTGAGAAGGTACCTGTCTTACCCGGTCTGAACGGCGTACATTCTCAGATTGTGAAGGTCCAGGATCCGTAGATTCTACATATGGCTCAGGTGTAGACCCTTGAGATGGCGCAGGTGATTGAGTTGGAGGAGGTATGGGAACTGGTTCAGGGGAAGTGACTGGTGCAGGAGTGTCTGGTGGAGTGACAGGAACATCTAAAGAGATCGATGAATCAGTAAAGAATGGACATTAGGTGAGCTGGAGTCGGAATTTGGCATGGAGAAGAAGGGAACATGTTCCCAGAAAGTGACATGACGAGAGATGCGTAGGCGTTTCGATATAGGATCCCAACAGCGATAGCCTTTGTGTTCGATACCATACCCAAGAAAACAACATAAATAACCACAAGGCTCAAGTTTATTATATTCATGCGATTGCAGTTGAACAAAACATGCACATCCCCATACTTTGAGAAGTTCATAAGCAGCAGAGAGTCCATATAGTACTTCATATGGAGATTTGTGTTTGAGTGTGGGAGTTGGGTGTCTGTTGATGGTATAGACAACTGTGAAGGCAGCTTCACCCCAAAAACGTTCAGGGCATTTAGTTGAGATCAGGAGGGTGCGGACAGTATCAAGAATGTGTCTGTGCTTTTGTTCAGCACGACCATTTTGGGGAGATGTTCCAGGACAAGAGTACTGAGAGAGAGTACCCTGAGACTGAAGAAATGAAAGGAGAGAAGATTCTTTGTACTCCATGGCATTATCTGCTCGAAGAATCTTAATTGGTTTGGAGAATTGGGTTAGAATCATACGAGCAAAAGTGATATAAATCGGTGGTAACTCAGAACGGTGCTTCATGAGATATATCCAAGTGAAGCATGTGTGATCATCTACAAAGATAACAAAATACCTAGCACCACCCATTGAGGGATCTGGTGCTGGACCCCATACGTTAGAATGAATAAGATCAAACGGTAAAATAGAAGTAAATTCATTATTATCAAAAGGAAGGGCATGGTGTTTGCCAAGTTTACAAGATAGACATGAAACACTTTCAGATGAAACGTTTCCTAACGACCCTGAAATATCTAACACTTTTATTCTATTAGGGGATAGGTGACCAAGGCGAGCATGCCATAGATCAAAGGAAGCTATACTAGACACAGAAATAGCAAAAGTTGATGATTGTAAGGGAAGACGCATGTAGACGACTTCAAGCACCCGTCCAACTCTACGGCCTACACCAAGGATCTGCTTGGTCTTTGAATCCTGCACAAGACAACCATAGGGATGAAACAATACTAGTAGACCGAGTTCCTGAAGTTGAGTAAGTGAGACTAGACCCACGGCTAGCCATGTCACATGTAAAACCTCAGGTAATTGAACAGTATCAGTGGAAAAGTTTCCACTAAATAAGACAGGTAAAGGAGAGAGATCTGTTGTTCCGACAGATGAAAGTGAATATGGTTGCTTAGAGAGAAAACCATCAGGACAAGGTGTCATGTGGTTAAAGCAACCAGAGTCAAATATCCACATAGTACCTGATGTCGAAGAGTATGGAGAGTTCACGCCCAGAGAACCTGTCATGAGTTGTTCCATAAGCTCCCGATTTTTACGCATAAGATCCATTAGGTCTGGGGGTGAGGATATCCATCCTGCAACAGGTATTGGCAAGGGGTCACTCGAAGTGACTGATCTGGCGGCGGGTTGGTTTTGGTGTTGATAACTCCTTGGCTTTGGATTTGGATTCTGAGGACAATCAGACAGGTAATGACGTGGATGTGTAACTCCACAGTAACGACACTGGCGAATGGGGCAATTCAAGAGACGGTGAGATGTGGAGTGACAAAAGTTACACTCACTGGAATTTGGCTTCCATTCAGTGGTAGTTTGTCTTCCTGCAGGCTTGGCATTATTGTTGTAGTTACCAGAGTTGTTGACAAACTTACCTCTCGGTTTTGTTGAAGATGGAGTGTATAAGACTGTCTCAGCTGGCATAGGAGGACGTAGTTGAAGACGAGTTTCTTCGCTTAACAACTCAGTAATGACATCTTCAAGAGTGGGCAAAGGATGTATGTGAAGAAGTGAGGCACAAACATTCTCAAACTTGTCGGTGAGACCCATCAAGATCGTGATCAGGTGTAGTTGGCTAAAGTAAGCTTGAAATTTACGAGCAGTCTCATCATGAATCTGAGGTGCACCAAGGTTCAGTTGGTCACGGATAGCCTGCATCTCTGAGATATAAGAACTCACAGACTGATCAGGAAGCTGCCGTTTGTTCTGAAACGTGGTCCACAGCTGGTACTGGTGAGACAGGCTAGTTGACGTGTATCGATTAGCTAAGAAATCCCAGAGTTCCTTGGCAGTGGTGTAACCAAGGAATTGCTGATTAATTTCAGCAGTGGTTGAGACATTGATGAAACCCAGAATCTTTGCATTGTTGATGTCACACTCATTTGTGCGCTTGGCAAAATCAACATCATTCTTCTTCTCGAGTTTTTCAGGAGCAACCGACTGATAACACCAAAATTATACATGTTTTGGTGGTGCTTAATTGGTTGAATTAACCCCGTTTATCACTTGATTCTCACCTAATTACTCACGAATTGGTATGTTTGTTACTTTTGAAGGTATTGGAGAACACGGAGCTAAAAAGTGCGGAAAATAGGCGAAATTGTGCGAAAGTTGGAAAAGTACAAAACAGGAAGTTTTAGCGATCGCGAAGTGAAGGTTTTGGCGCCGCCAAGACTGATATTCGAGAAGGTTCCTGCCTTTTATCAACTTAGCGCCGCGAAGATGAAGTTTAGCGCCGCGAAATTGGCATTTGCACTCTCAAGAAGATTCCAGAATTTGCCAAAAATAGAAGGAGTAGGGTTTTTAAGTGTTTCGCGCCGCGAACGCCTACTTGGCGAACGCGAAACAGCTTCCGGACCTTCTTTTAAATACTGTTCTCAGCCTTCAGTTCCATATGCATTCTTAGACAGAAAAATACAGTAAAAGGGTCAGTTGTACCAGTTGGTTAGTGGTTTGGAGGGAGAATCAAGTGTGGAGAGAGGAGACGCTGCGCCGATACGGATACTCGATTAATCATCTGTAGCTGTATGGTCGGTAGAATGTCTGTCTTTATCTATACTTATTCTGTTTTCCTAGCTATGAGTAGTGAGTAGTTTTCTATGTAGTACTTATCGTGGTAGATGAACCATGTGGATATGATTTTATGGTTTTAATGATTATTGATTTGTTTTGGTTAATTGAATGTGGTTTTATGATTCCAATTTGATTCCTGCTATTTCGTGTGTTTGAACTCGTTGGTTGGGTTTGCTTTTGGACCAAAAAAGTAGACTCCATTGGGTTAATCAACCTCTCTTGACTTATCCTTCGAGACCTCGGAGAATTAGGTTAAGTGGTTTCTTGGACCGAGAGAAACTAGATTGTAAAACACTGTTTAGTTGAGATAGGATTGGGTGACTGATATTTAGGTTGTCTGACAATCAGCCTAGGTATTGGGACTAGGAGGACCATTCTAGTTGACAATCATATTATCTGCATGTTAGGGTGTCCCAGACTTAAATCCTTACAATAGCCAAATCAATCATACTTTTATGTAACTTAATTATCCACTTGGGGATTCACTATGCCATGATAAGTGCTACTGTTTTCTTTATTATTGTTAAATCAGTTTTTATTCTGCTTTCTAGTTCTTTAGTTGTTAATTTAGTTTTCAAATCATTTTCTCAAAAACCCCCCATAGCCTTAGATTAATTAAACTAATAGGATTACCAGTCTGTTACTTGACCGTTCCCAGTGGTAGATACGATACCTGGACTTTCCTACGCTATATTGCTATCGATCAGGTACGCTTGCCTGTGAATGTGGTAATAGGTGGTTAGGCATTAGAGGTTAAAACTTGTTACGCTTTTTATAGTTAATATTTACCGCATCAAGTTTTTGGCGCCGTTGCCGGGGAACGGTAGTATTTAGACTTTTAATCTTTGTTAGTTTTGTTAATCGATCCTTGTGAGGGATTACATCCCTTGCAAGTTTTTGCTTTTTAGTTTTTCTTTATTTATTATAATTATTATTATCTCTTTGTTTCCCGCTGTTGGGTTCTATCGGGTCGGATAAACAGATAAACAAATACGCAGCGGATAAAACTTAACCCGAACAATGATCCATCCGTAGTTTATTAAACACAATTATATCAAGAGGGTTTTCTCGCGTTTACCTTTAGACGATACAAACGATCCTCCGGATGCTAGTGAGGGATACACCGCTACTGCACCACCGTGAGACTGGCTGCTAGACCGCCTAGGATTTGATCGGAAAAACCTTCCGGTATGTGTGTGTGTGTCAACGCCGACAAGAGAGAGAGAGAGCGAGAGAGAGAGATTTGTGATTCTTGGTGAATAAGTTAGAATGAAATCAGATGATTATTGCCATTACCCTAACCCTATATTTATATAGGTATACATGGTAATGATACAGAATCACAAACCAAATACTTTCCTTAATTAACTATTCTTGTTAATCAAGAAATATGTCTCTCAATAATTTCCTTAATTAACTATTCTTGTTAATCAAGAAATATCTCTCTCAATAATTACCTTAATTAATTATACTTATCAATTAAGTAATTACCGATAAATAATAAATAAACAATTTATTATTTATTCCACACAATAAATCCAATAGGTCTCGGGTTGGGTGTGTAGCAGTGTGACCCACTAGTGTCTTATAACATTGGACATAGTGATCCTAATTACTGTCTTGCACATAATCCTTTCAGACTCCCACTTGTGCCAGACAAGTAACTTAACTGTCACTATTAGCCTAAGGAGGTCCCTAGCCAGACACTTAGGTTGACCAGGTTATAAGATCTCTTATAGCCAGAGATACGATTCATATTTGAATTGTACACAGGTTCATTCCTTTTACACACGATATTTTAAAGTGAGTTTTGACATGGAGCTGAGATAGTTCAATCATAAACTCAAGTATTTCCTGACTCTGATCTCGATTGCCTGCAGTAACGGATCTTCCAAATAACCCACTGTTATTCTATCCGAGCGTGGCCACGCATTTCTGCCAATCTTAACCGTCAGGGGGCCCAGAAATATCTCTCCCGTGTGGGAGGTGTAAATCCCATCTTGACTATCTGCATCTACAACCACGGCTTCCGCTGCATCTAGTCATACCCCTTATGACCACCCAGTTACGGTGCGGCGTTAGAGCATGCTAAGAGTACAGTAGTCCTCATGATCATAGACCAGATATCTCAGGTCAAAGGACAACCTATCATCAAGTCAATGCTTATGACAAAGGCTCCATGAAGCAGACTTGAAACTGGTCACTTCCAATACTCAAACACTCTGATGAGTATCTATGAATGTTTGGCCACATCACTTGTGCTTTTACTCATTACGTTGAATAAACCACCAAACACTCATAATAGCGTTACAATCCTGCTAAGGTTCCCACCTTAACAAGTAGCTACGGAGCTTTAGATTTTTCGAACTCTTGAAAAATCATGGATAACCTTAAATATGCGAAAAGTAATTTTTTCTTGAAACATTTTTAAAATAGTATCTCTTTATTTCCAACACACAGTGAAATAAACTTTCATAATGTTTCAAAATTACATTGTTAATCGATAACACAAACTAACTACTAGTATCCAGGTACTGCATTCCTATGGAACTAGTATGGCCCTCATGCTTTGCTCTAGCTAAAGGCTTTGTTAGCGGATCTGCAACGTTCTCATCCGTCGGAATCTTGCATATTCTCACATCTCCTCTTCCAATAATCTCTCGGATGAGGTGATATTTCCTGAGTACATGTCTCGACTTGTGATGTTCTCTGGGCTCCTTCGCTTGCGCTACTGCCCCAGAGTTATCACAGTAAATATCAATGGGTCTAGAGATACTGGCTACAACTCTTAGATCCGTGATAAAACTCCTGAGCCAGACAGCTTCCTTTGCCGCATCTGATGCTGCAATGTACTCTGCCTCTGTAGTGGAATCCGCTATGGTATCTTGCTTCGAGCTCTTCCACGAGATCGCGCCTCCATTTAGGGTAAATACATATCCTGACTGTGATCTAAAATCCTCTTTGTCGGTCTGAAAACTAGCGTCAGTGTAGCCTGTGACGCTAATCTCATCTTCAGATCCTCCAAAGACCAAGAACATTTCTTTCGTGCGTCTCATGTACTTGAGAATGTTCTTGACAGCCACCCAATGGGCTTCACCTGGGTTCTGCTGGTATCTGCTCGTAACACTTATCGAGTAAGCAACATCGGGCCTTGTACATAACATGGCATACATAATTGATCCTATCGCTGAAGCATATGGGATCAATCTCATCTTGTCCTGATCTTCACTAGAAACAGGACACTGTGCTTTGCTTAGCACTATGCCATGCTGCATTGGGATAAATCCTTTCTTGGATTCGTCCATCCTGAATCGTTTCAGGATTTTGTCAATGTATGTACTTTGACTAAGCCCGATAAGCCGTCTAGATCTATTCCTATAGATCTTTATACCAAGTATATAGGCGGCTTCTCCAAGGTCTTTCATTTGGAAACACTTGCTTAACCAAGTCTTTACACTCTGTAAAGTTGGTACGTCATTTCCAATGAGTAGAATATCATCTACATATAAGACCAAGAAGGTTACTATGCTCCCACTGAACTTTGTGTAAACACATGGTTCAAACTCACTCTTGGCAAAACCAAATTCTTTGATTCGCTCATCAAAGTGTAAGTTCCAACTTCTAGATGCCTGTTTTAATCCATATATGGATTTCAACAACTTGCACACTTTATTAGGATTCTTTGGACCTATGAAACCTTCCGGCTGTTCCATATAGACGTCTTCTGTTAACTTCCCGTTTAGGAAGGCCGTCTTAACATCCATCTGCCAAATCTCGTAATTGAAGTACGCTGAAATGGCCATCAAGATCCTAATAGACTTTAACATTGCTACTGGTGAAAAAGTTTCATCATAGTCAATACCATGAGTTTGCGTGAAACCTTTTGCTACCAGTCTAGCTTTAAAGGTGTGCACATTACCGTCCATGTCAGTTTTCTTCTTGAAAACCCATTTACGTCCAACAGCCCTGCTGTGTTGGGGTAAATCTGTCAACTCCCATACTTGGTTGTCGTACATGGACTGCATCTCAGCCTTCATGGCCTCCTGCCATTGTTCAGACTCACTGCCTGATACAGCTTCTCCATAGGAGGTCGGTTCATTCAAGTCTCCATCGTCCTGAGAGACTAAGAACCCAAGATACCTATCTGGCTCTTGCCTTATCCTAGTGGATCTGCGAAGGTCCTGTGTTTGCACTTCCTCAACCGTTTCCGGTTGAGTCTCAACATATTCTTGTTGAGCAACTGGCTCAACTATCGGTGAAGTGTCTTCTTCCTCTACCTCCTGTAGATCTACATCATTCCTGGTATCCTCTAGGTTGAGGAACTTATCCTCCAGAAAATCACCTCCCCGAGCTACAAAGACTTTGTTCTCGGTAGGATTGTAGAAGTAGTATCCCACAGTAGTCTTGGGATATCCTACGAAGAAGCACTTATCTGATTTGGGTTTGAGTTTTTCAGAAGTTGGTCTCTTGACATATACTTCACAACCCCAAATCTTTAGAAAAGACAATTTTGGTTTCTTGCCTGTCCAAATTTCATATGGTGTCTTTTCTACCGATTTAGTTGGCACTTTGTTCAGTATGTGGGCCGCTGTTTCGAGCGCATGTCCCCAAAATGACACTGGTAGCGAGGAACGACACATCATTGATCTTACCATATCAAGCAAGGTACGGTTTCTCCTTTCTGACACACCATTCATCTGGGGTGTGTACGGAGGTGTGAGTTGTGAAACAATCCCACATTCTATCAAATGATTGTTAAATTCCTGACTCAGATATTCCCCACCTCGATCTGACCTTAGGAACTTGATCTTCTTGTCAAGTTGATTCTGTACTTCACTCTGAAATTCCTTAAATCTTTCAAAGGTTTCAGATTTATGTCTCATCAAGTAGACATAACCATATCTACTGAAATCGTCAGTAAAAGTGATGAAGTACCGGTATCCTCCTCTAGCTTCATGACTGAAGGGACCACACACATCTGTGTGTATAATTCCCAACAAATCATTTGCCCTTTCATTATCTTTGTTGAAGGGTTGCTTTGTCATCTTGCCGGATAAACAAGATTCGCAATCGTCAAACGGTTTAAAATCGAAAGACCCAAGAAGTCCTCCTTTCTGGAGTTTCTCTATGCGTTTCTTGTTTATGTGACCTAGACGACAATGCCAGAGGTAAGTCTGATCCTCAATATCCTTGGATCGTTTACTTATATGATAGACTTCTCTATTTTCTTGTAGATTTAACACATATAGACCATTAGAGGGAGTTGCTTTGAAATAAAAGATATCATTTTTAAAGCAAGAGATAAGTTTATAATCATATTTATAATAAAAACCTTGGTCTACAAGTAAATCGAAAGAAATAACATTTTTGATCATTCTAGGAACATAGTAACAATTTTCAAGTTCCAATACTAGACCCGAGGGTAAACTAAGACTGTAAGACCCTATAGACTCAGCTACAAGCATCTGGCCTTCGCCGACTCTTAGGTTCGAACGGTCCTTCCCCAGTATCTCCCTTCTTTTGAATCCCTGTAAATGATTACAAATGTGATTACCACTGCCTGTATTAAGTACCCATGATTCATAAGAAGTGATCAAACAGTCTATCATATAGATACCTGGTGCATCGGTCAAACCGATGTCTAGCTGGTCGATATCCATCGAGTGAGCACAAATATCCTTGCTACCGCATTCTGGGCAACTCAGATCTCCCAGCTCGTCAATCCAGTCCGTGTCCATGAGGTCAGCAGGTGCTGCAGTTTTCGGCTCCAAACTGGCCAAAATATCCTCATGAAGCTTTGCCACGTCTCTCTTTGGTTCTCCAATGTACGCACTAACTGTGTTACGTATCTCATCAGTGAGGGAGAACCACATGAGATGCACAAGTTCCTCCTGGACAACTTTGTATCCCATGCGTGACAAACTTTTAAAGAGCTTCCTCATCTCTAGGAGATGCTCTTTAACAGATTGACCCTTTTCCAGTTTCAGAGAATAGATCTCTTTCATGATCAGATACTTCCCACTCTTCTTATAGAAACCCACCTGGTTCTCTATATTCTTCACGACCTCATGGCAATATCTAACCCTCAAATCAGCAGTAAACTCGGGTGAGGTAGAAAAGGACAGAATCGACATCACATCAGATTCGTCAGCCATGAATTTGAAGTATTCAGCAAAGTCCTTTTCAGGAGCATTGCAACCGGGTCGTGAAACGGGTTTCTCTATCACGTACCGCTTACCCTGTGCATCCAAGACATTGTCAAGGTGCATTTTCCAGACTGGAAAATTTTGTCCTGTAAGCTTCCATTTCCCCATTATCAGGCGGAGAGATTCCTCAGGTGAATAAAAGATAATAGCAGACATCTACAGTCAAATATAAAATTCCGATTTAGTTATCTGATTGTATTTCTAATAAATTATTACCTTAGAACAATAATTATATTAGACTAGAATCCATATTTCACATGAATTGACAGGCGGTTTGCTCACGCAAGCCAATCCATGCTATTTCTGGTAGGTAATGCCTTATACCAATCGCATCTTTAAACGAAGATACGACTTCTAGATCGTCGGGACATCGAATACTTGAATCCGTGCATATTTAGTCCCTCTAGTGTGTTTTGGCCCGGTACCACCCGGTGAGTTGTAACAACTACCAAAATAGATCGCACCATTTTGAACTGGATGTACTCTGGTCGGTACCCCCCGATATCGCAGAGTCTTTTCACCCCCTTCAGCTTGGGGTTTGAACGTGGGGCTAAAGGTTCGACTCCTTCGAGCCCAACGTACCTTACGCCAAAGGTGTCCACAAATGGATCACACTAACTGATCTAAGATTTTCCTAAGGATTTAGCCAGTTTTTCAGTTTTGAAAAACACTGGTTCGAAAAACAAACTGTAATCGAACCTTTTTAATCTGATTTCATAAAATTTTGTTTTTATCTAAGACTAAGCAATCATAATCAACCACGCAGATAAAAACAAGACAGTGTCATAGCTTTTGCCCAGATCTATTGTCAGTCTCGTGAGCCAACACGAGAACTGACGGTCCAAAAATCCTATGTGACTAAACAACCACATGGCATGAAATCTTGGTGCTCCCACTGGCTCCAACATCTCCGGTCGTGCGAAGCTCCGTCTTCGAGTTTTACTCCTTTGGAACTATTCTAATTTAACTAAATACAAAATTGGGTTGCAAATGGCACGCAGGCCTCCCAACTAGACTATTTAAATAAAGTACAAAAGGGTTGTAAATGGCTCGCAGGCCTCCCTTACCAAAAATAGAATAATAAAACGATAATAGAGCATTAAACACAACCATAGGTCTTTGGGCTTGGCTATGACAACAAAACTAGTTTAAAATAAACTAACTAAACTGATTTCGATAAAACTGGTTTTCCGTAATAATCTAAATTGGATTAGAATAAGATTTTAATAATAATAAAATTAAACTGATAACAATTAAACGATTAAAACCTTTATCCAATTCGAGAAATTATTACGATCTGATAATTATCCTAACTGATAATTACCAAAACACGTTTATCCGTCGGTTTGATAATGGTAAAAATAAACATTATCAATTATCGGTTTTGGTTATCTCCGATGATGGTAGCGACGTGGATACCGCCACCACCCCCTCGCCGGCGATTAAAACCAAAACAACCACCACCGCGGCTTCGGCCGCGGTTGTGATCGTGAAACACCTATCGCCGCCTTGATCGAACACCGTCATCGACAACCGCCACCACCACAGCAGCAGCAGCGATCGGCCGCCACCACCGTGGCGTGGCCGATCGGTGTTCAATCGAAAAACCGGCGCACGACGGCAACGCCGAAGCGCAACCGCCGCCGCCTTCCTGCTGGACCGAAACAAACCGCCACCGCCCCCACCACCGGTGACGATGAACGGCGCCAAGGAACCGCCACCGCCACCAGCGGCTACGGCCGACAGCAGCGGCGCAAAGAACACCACCGCCGTCGCCGTTTCGGCGTTCAAAGCAATAGACCGCCGCCGCCACCGTGGCTGCCTTAGCCGATCGGTGGCGCGGCTGCTGTTATGGGACGACCACCACCACCATCGGCGGTGTGGCTTTGGTGGTGTGGTGGTTTGCGGTTTTTGCAAGAAACGGCCACCACCACCGTCGCCAATCTAGGCTTCGGTGGTGTGGTGGTTCACGGTGGCTCAAACCGAACACCACCACCGTTGCCGTTCACGGCTTCGGTGGCTACGACTCGTCCGGCGATCGGCCCGGTGGTCCGGCCGGTTATCACCGCCGTTCCGCCGCCGATTGCCACGAGTTACCGGATAAACGATAAAATCAAAATTTAACAAAAACGCGAAATTTTTCAGATTTTATAAAACCTAAAACCAATTTTATCAAAACCTAAACATCAAAACAGGTTTGATAAACATACGGAAGTGGCTCTGATACCACTGTTGGGTTCTATCGGGTCGGATAAACAGATAAACAAATACGCAGCGGATAAAACTTAACCCGAACAATGATCCATCCGTAGTTTATTAAACACAATTATATCAAGAGGGTTTTCTCGCGTTTACCTTTAGACGATACAAACGATCCTCCGGATGCTAGTGAGGGATACACCGCTACTGCACCACCGTGAGACTGGCTGCTAGACCGCCTAGGATTTGATCGGAAAAACCTTCCGGTATGTGTGTGTGTGTCAACGCCGACAAGAGAGAGAGAGAGCGAGAGAGAGAGATTTGTGATTCTTGGTGAATAAGTTAGAATGAAATCAGATGATTATTGCCATTACCCTAACCCTATATTTATATAGGTATACATGGTAATGATACAGAATCACAAACCAAATACTTTCCTTAATTAACTATTCTTGTTAATCAAGAAATATGTCTCTCAATAATTTCCTTAATTAACTATTCTTGTTAATCAAGAAATATCTCTCTCAATAATTACCTTAATTAATTATACTTATCAATTAAGTAATTACCGATAAATAATAAATAAACAATTTATTATTTATTCCACACAATAAATCCAATAGGTCTCGGGTTGGGTGTGTAGCAGTGTGACCCACTAGTGTCTTATAACATTGGACATAGTGATCCTAATTACTGTCTTGCACATAATCCTTTCACCCGCAAGTTGCCCGTAACTGTTTGTTGTGGTTTCAATCACGGCAAATTTGTTATAGGTAATTGAGGAGCCGGAGAGGAATCGGAAAAGAAACAAAAAGAGAAGTCAGAATGGGAGACGAACAACCCATGTGGGGAGAACGATCCAAAGTGCAATTCACCCCTAGGACCGCAATCAAAAAGGCGGATGGTAAAATGGTGGAAATTAACAAAGGCTTGCTTAAGATGATTGGAACCATATCATTTGATGGGGAGCGTAAAGGAAATCCATACCAGCATCTCGAGGATTTTGAAGACATCTGTGATCTACTCAATACCACGGCGGATGAGGTAAAACTTCGAGTATTTCCTCTTACTTTGACAAATAAGGCAAAAGATTGGTTTAAAAAGTTAACCCCAGGATCCATTTCGACCTGGGAAGTTTTAAAATCTGCCTTTTTGTCAAGATTCTTTCCCCTTTCCAAAGTCAATAAACTAAAAGCCGAAATTCGGCAATTTAAACAAGGGAAAGATCACCTTGCAAAAGCTTGGGAAAGATATAAGGATTTACTCTTACAACTTCCAAACCATGGTATTGATGATAGGGAGGTGATGAATATTTTTTATGCTGGATTAACTAACGAATCTAGATTGTGGTTAGACTCATCTTGTGGTGGACTTTTTCCTTATAAGACAGCTTCAGAAGCACGAAAACTTTTGGATGACTTGGAAGCACATTATTTAGACTGGTCCACCGATGAGGAAGACACCCAAAAGGAGAACGAATTGGCACAGTTAAAGGAAGTCTCCTCGCTCGATGAACCCACGATCAAATGCGCAAACAACGGAGAAACTCATCAAGTGGAAGGCTGCACAGTACCACAAGTACCTGTTCAATTAAAACCGCCTAATGGAATCATTGAGCAGCTATTTTGTCAGTTTTCATCAGGTCTTGGAGAAATAGACACGGAGCAGCACATGCGAGCTTTCGTGAACTTTATTACAGGAATACACAAGAGCACCGATCAATTTCTCCAGCAAGTCAAAGAAGCATTCCCCCGTAATGAGATAGATGAACAAGCGGAAGTGTTCACCACCACGAGAGGAGGTAAGGTTGTTGTAGGACCACCTATGCCCAAAACTAACCAAATTCCTAATTTGCAGGTCATCGAACCAGAGGTGGAATTACTGTCACCTACGACAGACGTTGCATGGGAGGAAACAGTCAGACCAAAGGAGGTCACGACACCCCGAGTACCAGCACGAGTACCATATCCCGCTAGACTGAGAAAAGAAAAGAAGGAGGCCCAGTACCGTAAGTTCATTGAACTGATTAAACAAGTGGATATTAACGTACCACTTGTTGATTTTATTGCAGGAGTGCCAGGTCATACAAAATTCCTCAAGGAGTTAGTAGCCAGCAGAGCAAGGATGGGAACAGAAGAAATAGCATTTCTGAGTGCGGAGTGTTCCGCCGTACTTTCCGACACCCCCAAAAAGGGTGATCCAGGGAGTTTCACTATCCCTTGCTATTTTGATAAAAGCATTTCGTGTAGGGCCTTAGCAGATCTAGGGGCTAGTATAAACCTCATGCCCTTGTCCTTTTACCAAAAACTTGGACTAGGAGAATTAAAGAGCACACGAATGACCATACAACTAGCCGATAGATCCGTAAAGTACCCTGTAGGAATAGCCGAGAATGTCGTAGTACGGGTGGATAAATTCGTCTTCCCTGCCGATTTTGTGATCCTGGACATAAAGGACGAGGTCAAAGTACCTCTCATCCTCGGCCGTCCATTCCTCAACACGGCCAGTGCCGTAATCCACGTTGCCGAAAGAGAACTCAGTTTAGGAGTTGGCAAAGACCGAATAACCCTATCCATTGATAAAACTCTAGACTGTAACGAATCGGTAAGAGAATTGGACAATGTAGATGTTTTCACCGATCCCTTCGAAATAGATATTAATGGACAGTTTTTTAAACCAGGTGAATCAGAAGAAAGTCTATCCATCGAGCTAGAACAGAAAGAAGTCATTGGAGGAGAAGAACAGGAATTCGAGGAGTTGAAGCAAGAAGATAAAGTTAGGGTAAAGACATCCTTGGAAGAACCACCGGAATTAGAGCTAAAAGATCTTCCAGATCATCTCGAATATCGCTTCCTTCAAGGTAATAATTCTCTTCCCGTGATAATTTTTGCCTTGCTAACAACCGACGAGAAAGAGAGACTCATTGCTGTTTTGAAAAGGCACAAAAAGGCGTTAGCTTGGAAAATCTCGGACATTCCCGGAATAAGCCCCTCTTTTTTGTACACATAAAATTTTGATGGAAGACAACTTTAAACCATGTGTGCAAAAACAACGGAGGCTTAATCCGAAAATGCAGGAGGTTGTGAAAAAAGAGGTCATCAAACTACTTGACACTGGGATCATCTATCCTATTTCTGATAGTCCATGGGTGAGCCCTGTTCAAGTAGTTCCTAAGAAAGGAGGACTCACCGTTGTCACAAATGACAACAATGAGTTGATTCCCACTCGAACTGTTACCGGGTGGAGAGTTTGCATAGACTATAGGAAGCTGAATGATGCTACCAGAAAAGACCATTTTCCCTTGCCCTTTATAGACCAAATGCTTGAACGATTGGCGGGAAATGAGTACTACTGCTTCCTAGATGGATTCTCGGGGTATTTTCAAATCCCCATTGACCCCGAGGATCAAGAAAAGACTACCTTTACCTGTCCCTTTGGAACTTTTGCTTATAGACGCATGCCTTTTGGGTTATGCAATGCCCCTGCCACTTTTCAGCGATGTATGACAGCTATCTTTCAAGATATGATAGAGAACTGTATGGAGGTATTCATGGATGATTTCTCTGTGTTTGGTAACTCTTTTGATGAATGTTTGAACAGCTTAGACAGGGTTTTAGCCAGATGCGAGGAATCTCATTTGGTTCTAAACTGGGAGAAGTGCCACTTCATGGTAAGAGAAGGTATAGTTCTTGGACACAAAATCTCGAAAGATGGTTTGGAGGTGGATAGAGCTAAGATAGATACCATATCTAAGCTCCCTCCACCTACAAACATAAAGGGGGTTCGAAGTTTTTTAGGTCATGCCGGGTTCTACAGACGATTTATAAAAGATTTTTCAAAAATAACCCGACCTCTGAATAAGCTTCTTGAAAAGGATGCACCTTTCATCTTCGATGAAAATTGCACCCATGCTTTCGAAACTTTGAAGTATCATTTGACAAACGCCCCCATCATGGTCCCACCAGACTGGAACCAACCTTTCGAGATTATGTGTGATGCAAGTGATTACGCCGTGCGTGCAGTCCTTGGGCAACGCATAAACAATCATTTTCAACCGATTTACTATGCAAGTCGGACTCTTAACGATGCCCAAGAAAACTACACCACGACTGAAAAGGAACTCTTAGCAGTCGTTTTTGCTGTTGAAAAGTTTAGGTCTTATCTTGTATTGTCCAAAATCATTGTCTACACAGACCATTCTGCCCTTAGATACCTCTTCGCTAAGCCTGATGCTAAGCCCCGACTCATACGGTGGATACTTCTACTGCAAGAGTTTGATATAGAGGTAAGAGATAAAAGAGGCGCCGAGAATTTGGCCGCTGATCATTTATCTCGCTTGGAGAATCCAAACATGGATTCCGGGGGTGTAGAAGTCATTAGGGATAAATTCCCTGATGAAGACCTTAATGTGATTAGGACAATAGGGAAGGATACTACACCTTGGTATGCAGATTTTGCAAATTATCTCGCCGCTGGCATTCTCGTTAAAGGTATGACTCATCAACAAAAAGGTAAGTTTTTCTCCGACTTAAAGCATTATTTTTGGTTTGAACCCTATTTATTTAGAATTGGGCCGGACAGAATGCCTCGTCGTTGTATCTCAGGCCATGCTGCTTGGGACATTCTTGGAAATTGTCACAATGGCCCCACGGGAGGCCATTTTGGAGCCAACCTCACCGCCAGAAAAGTCCTTGAATCTGGATTTTATTGGCCAACGATTTTCAAGGATTCCCACACATTGGTAAGATCTTGTGATGCCTGTCAAAGGGCAGGTAATATCACAAAGAAAGATGAAATGCCCCAACAAAGCATAAACGTTAGCGAGATATTTGATGTTTGGGGAATTGACTTCATGGGTCCTTTCCCTGATTCCAAAGGCAACAAGTACATCCTCGTGGCTGTTGATTATGTCTCGAAATGGGCCGAGGCAAAAGCTTCACCCACTAATGATGCTAAAGTGGTTGTTAACTTCGTGAAATCTCTTGTTTGCAGGTATGGATGTCCAAAAGCGATCATCAGTGATAGAGGAACTCACTTCGCAAACCACCTTTTGGAAAAGACTCTACAAAGGTATGGAGTGCACCATCGGTTCTCAACCGCCTATCATCCACAAGCAAACGGACAGGCGGAAAACACCAATCGAGCATTAAAGCGAATCTTGGAAAAGACCGTGGATAACAATCCGAAGGTATGGTCACAAAAGTTAGAGGATGCATTATGGGCATATCGTACGGCATACAAGACACCAATCAGTAGCACGCCTTATCGTATGCTGTATGGGAAAGCGTGTCACCTGCCATTCGAGTTTGAGCACAAAGCACTGTGGGCGCTAAAGAAAGTTCATTTAGACGACATTGAAAGTGGAAAAGAGCGGTTGGTAAGTCTGAATGAATTGGAGGAACTCAGAGCCCTCGCATATGAGAACTCGAGGATCTACAAGGAGCAGAGGAAGAAATGGCATGATGCGCGACTAAAGGAGATAAAGGTATTCAAAGAAGGGGACAAGGTATTAATGTATCAAACTCGGTTTAAATTCTCCCCGGGAAAGTTAAAGTCCCGATGGATAGGTCCATTTACTGTGTTAAAAGCTTATCCTTCTGGATATGTGGATCTAAGGACCGAAAGAGGGCAGTTTAAGGTGAATGGCCATAGACTAAAACTTTATCATGAAGACGACTCCGTCAGAAATGGCGAAGTCTGTCTCCTCTCTGAAAAGCTTATCACCTAATGACCGCCCCGAGTCAGGCTCGCGACTCGCTATAAAAACAAGCGCTTCTCGGGAGGCAACCCGTGTTTTTCTTATTTATTTGTGTGTTTTTTTTATGTTTTCTAAGCAACTTCGCAGTACAAGGCAAGGCAGGTTCACAGCCCGAACGAGAATTGGGATTTTGGAAACAGAAACTTTTCGCGATCGCGAAATCTGTAATTTAGCGACGCGAAAGAGGCATTCGAGGTAAGTCTTCCTAACAGAAGAATTTCGCGAACGCCAAGTAATAATTCTCGCGAACGCGAAGTTGGTAAGATCTGAGAGCTGTTGTTTTTCACCAACTTCGCGACGCGAAAACTTTAATCTGGCGCCGCGAAAGTCGAGCCGAGAGGTTTTATTTCAAAATCTAAAACCCTATTTTCAGTTTCTAAAACCTCTCTTTGCTCCCACTCTGCAATTCTCTTCCTTCCCAGCGATTCCATGGCATCAAAGGTATGTTTTCCTTCCCAATTTTGCTAGATTGAGGATCTCTATGTTCTAATTTGTGAATCCCCCAACAATGGGGCTTTGTTTAGTATCATCTATCTATGTAATGGGGATTGAATGTTTAATACCTTGATTATCTTTTGTACACACTTGAGTTGTTTTTGTGCTTTACTATCTTATAATGTGGTTCAACTCAAGTGTGGGGAGGGAAGTTTCGAGCCTTTTAATGATTCATACTCTTGTTTGTGTTTGTAGAGAACCCCATCTTTTCGTAATGTTCAGAACCATCCATGCTTGAATTTTGAATCGGGAAACATTCTCCGAAGTGAGAAAATGGCATTGGTTATTGCGCTAGGCCGGTTGAAGCAGCTAGATATAGAGATAGGGTCGACGGTAGACCTAAAGTTTATTGATGAGATTGGCTTTGGTGCTCGCCTCTCGAACCTCTTGAGAAGGGAATTTCGTGATCAATCGGGTGCTGTCCGTTTTGTGAGTAATGATTGGGAGAAGGCATTGACTACTCGTGAACCGATTTACTATGAGCTTGTCTTGGAATTTTTAACTTCTTTTGAGTTCGATTTGGAATTTTTCAATGAAGACAAGTTGGATAACGAATGTGTGAAGTTCCGTCTTCTTGGGGAGTGGTATGATGTTACACTACCACGGTTCGGAGTTTTACTTGGTCTCTTCACGGCTGCTCAATCTCGGTCAGGATATTTCAATCACTATTTTCTATCCGGCGAATGTGAGGCTAGTACCGACTTCTCAGGAACGGAGTTTTGGTCATCAATCGGTTTGGGTTCCTATCTTCAATCCAACACAAAGGAAAGTTCGATTGTTTCACCGGAACACCGCCTACTACATCGGATGTTGGTTCATTCGATTGCCTTTCGAAAGGCCATCAAAGAAAAAGTTCCGGAAGGTGATCTTTGGCTTCTTTCCCGCGTGATAGACCGAGATGCGAATACCAACCTCTCTTTTGTCATGGCAAAAATGTTCCAAAACACCACTACGGTGCATGATCGGGCCGGAACGGGCCTTTGTGGGGGACATTTTGTTACGATCATTGCGGAAAAGTTGGGGATTTTAAGTCCGGAAGTTCGTGCTACACTCACTGAATTGTCACCATTGGGCGTTCTTGATAAGATTTTGTTTCGATCGATGAAGTTACTTGCAGCCGGACCTCGTAAAGGTTCTTTTGTTTGGATCGAGAATGCCGCAACCCAAGAGGATCCGGCCGGTATGGCCACTTCACCTCCTCAACCGAACTTCCCGGGGCAATCGAGCCAACCGCCAGCATCAAGCCATCAGAGTCAACACGGTGAGCCTAGTGATCATCAAGGACAGGGTTCTATTTTAGCAGCTATTCAGGAGTTGTCAGAGCAGATGAGCAGTGAGCACCACGATATCATGGATCGGATCGACCGGCTAGCGTACGACATGCACGGTGTTCGCCGAGAGTTGTCTTGGGTTACCGCCTCGATGAGTGAGTATTTTGAGAGTATAGGACACGCTCCTTCGGCTCCTCTTGCCCCTCATCCGATTTGGCGTGACAGTGATGATGGTCCGACCGGGTACTCGACTTATGACGAATGGGCGTTCGAAAACCATAATTGATCGGTTTTGATTTAATTCGATTGGGTTGTAATCTACTTAATACTTTAAACTGCGTGGTTGACTTGCTACTCTTTTTATTTTTTTTATTTTTTGTTTGGATTGTTTAGGATTTTAATTGTTTGCTTAGTTTGGTTTATTTTGTTCTTTTTACCTTTTATTTTTCTTTTTGTTTTTAGATACAGCTGTTTATGATTCTGCATCGGGTACGATTTCCGGAATAATCTCTCTCAGATCAGAACAAGTCAAATAACCCGGGAAGTTTCTCTTTTTCCCAATTACTCCTTAATTGTTTTAACTGTTGCATTGAGGACACTGCAAATTTTAAGTGTGGGGAGGGGGTTATGTTGACTTGTCTGCTTGCTTATTGGGTACACTTTATGCTTGTGATTGTCGTTTTTCAAATTTTTGAAAGCTTTGAAGTTTGACCCCAATTTTTTTCAAAATCTGAGATTGTTTTTGAGACTGAGTTGCTTGTTTAGGAGGACATGAGATGAGACTGTTTGAGTAGGAGAATACCTTGGAATACCGATTACCATGAGTGCCTCACCCGATTCCTTTGAGAGATTAAGCCTAATTAATTCATTTGTGTGAGGAATACCGACTTTGACCCAAGGTAGAACTTGTCACTAGAATTCTTGTCGAGACCACATAAGAGAAGTATTTATCACCATTGCACTGATAGAGGCCTTCGTTTCTAACCCTTTTAGCCTTCGTTAGATAACCTCATCATAGGGTTATTTAATTTGCCTAGCCAATTTCTGAAAAGGTGTTCACTTATAACACTTTCACCCTTGAAACCATTTTTTTGAGCCTTAGCCTTTCGTTTCTTTACCCAATTCACCATATACCCTTGAGCCTAATTGTTTTATCTATCTTTTGGCCGTAACTTAAATTTGATACTTGAGATGTTTGATCCAGTTTTTCAAAAATCTGATAGTTTTTATGGGATTGATAAGAGCATGAGAGAAGAGCCAAAAGCAACATAGTTGCTGCTATGAAAAAGAGAAAAGAAAGAAAAAAGAAAAGATGAGACTCAAAGAAAAGAAAAGAAAATATCAAAAGAGTCGAGAAAAAAAAAGTGAGCTTAAAAGTGTGAAAAAGAATTTGTGCCACAAATAAGCCATAGGCTTAGGCCGATTCTAAAAGAAAAAAAAAAAAAAAGAGACAGAGATATGCTCATCCCGATAGTTTCACTGTTTGAGAATCAGATTTTGTGCTTTACTGTTTGGATCATTACAAATTGAGTTTTCAAGTTTTTGTTGCAATATCCTTAGCCACTCATATATCCTTTATCCTACCCTTAACCTTAGCCTAACATTACAACCCCTAAGTCCTCTTGACGGTTGACAACTTCTCAGTGGTGGAGATTAGATTCAGTGCCAAGCTTATGCATGAGGGAATTGGTCGAGTATTGGTGAGATCACTTTTTACACTTTTACCCCCGAGAGATACACTTCAGATTATTATTCATACTATGTGAGGGTAAAAGGTCCACCTTGGTATTCAATTGCTTGATATGTCTTGTCTTTGTGTCTGACTATGTGAGTATTCTTTGTCTTCTTGGATGATCTTGGGTGGAGATAATTTTGGTGTCATCTTTCTTATCTTTCAGTCTTTTGATTGAGGACAATCAAAGCTTAAGTGTGGGGATTTTGATAACACCAAAATTATACATGTTTTGGTGGTGCTTAATTGGTTGAATTTACCCCGTTTATCACTTGATTCTCACCTAATTACTCACGAATTGGTATGTTTGTTACTTTTGAAGGTATTGGAGAACACAGAGCTAAAAAGTGCGGAAAATAGGCGAAATTGTGCGAAAGTTGGAAAAGTACAAAACAGGAAGTTTTAGCGATCGCGAAGTGAAGGTTTTGGCGCCGCCAAGACTGATATTCGAGAAGGTTCCTGCCTTTTATCAACTTAGCGCCGCGAAGATGAAGTTTAGCGCCGCGAAATTGGCATTTGCACTCTCAAGAAGATTCCAGAATTTGCCAAAAATAGAAGGAGTAGGGTTTTTAAGTGTTTCGCGCCGCGAACGCCTACTTGGCGAACGCGAAACAGCTTACGGACCTTCTTTTAAATACTGTTCTCAGCCTTCAGTTCCATATGCATTCTTAGACAGAAAAATACAGTAAAAGGGTCAGTTGTACCAGTTGGTTAGTGGTTTGGAGGGAGAATCAAGTGTGGAGAGAGGAGACGCTGCGCCGATACGGATACTCGATTAATCATTTGTAGTTGTATGGTCGGTAGAATGTCTGTCTTTATCTATACTTATTCTGTTTTCCTAGCTATGAGTAGTGAGTAGTTTTCTATGTAGTACTTATCGTGGTAGATGAACCATGTGGATATGATTTTATGGTTTTAATGATTATTGATTTGTTTTGGTTAATTGAATGTGGTTTTATGATTCCAATTTGATTCCTGCTATTTCGTGTGTTTGAACTCGTTGGTTGGGTTTGCTTTTGGACCAAAAAAGTAGACTCCATTGGGTTAATCAACCTCTCTTGACTTATCCTTCGAGACCTCGGAGAATTAGGTTAAGTGGTTTCTTGGACCGAGAGAAACTAGATTGTAAAACACCGTTTAGTTGAGATAGGATTGGGTGACTGATATTTAGGTTGTCTGACAATCAGCCTAGGTATTGGGACTAGGAGGACCATTCTAGTTGACAATCATATTATCTGCATGTTAGGGTGTCCCAGACTTAAATCCTTACAATAGCCAAATCAATCATACTTTTATGTAACTTAATTATCCACTTGGGGATTCACTATGCCATGATAAGTGCTACTGTTTTCTTTATTATTGTTAAATCAGTTTTTATTCTGCTTTCTAGTTCTTTAGTTGTTAATTTAGTTTTCAAATCATTTTCTCAAAAACCCCCCATAGCCTTAGATTAATTAAACTAATAGGATTATCAGTCTGTTACTTGACCGTTCCCAGTGGTAGATACGATACCTGGACTTTCCTACGCTATATTGCTATCGATCAGGTACGCTTGCCTGTGAATGTGGTAATAGGTGGTTAGGCATTAGAGGTTAAAACTTGTTACGCTTTTTATAGTTAATATTTACCGCATCACCGACTTACCAATCACATAGGAGTACAAGCCATGAGACTTGAGAAGAATAGTCATGTGGTGTTTCCACAAAACGTAGTTGTTTCCATTGAACACAACCAAAATTGGGTTTGAGTGGCTATGATTGGATGCCATAGATAAGCAGGATTCAGGGTCGCCTGAATTAATTGTAAAACAGAAACCCGGTTGGGAAACCCGGTGTTGGAAAACTTGGAAACCCGATGTTTGGAAATCCGGTGTTTGGAAACCCGGTGTTTGAGAAACCCGGTGTTTGAGAAATTCGGTGCGTGCGAAACAATCCGGTGGTGGGAAATCCGGTGGGATATCGGTGGACAAATCTGGTGCGAGAGATTGGAAACAATCCGGTAGTGGAAATCGAAGTTACCTTGAGAAACCCGGTGGTATCAAGACTCGGGGTTCTAGGGTTTCGTGGTGCGGCAGCGGCTGCGATCTGATGGCAGCGGAGAGGCGGCTGTGTTTTGGTGGTGATCCGAACACAACCAGCGGTAACGAGATGGTGGTGGTTGTTTTGATGATGGTAGCGACGGAAAAATAGTGCAACCAGCGGTGATTGCTGCAATGACAGCGGTGGTTCGACGGTGACCGGCAGAGAGCAGCGGTGATGATGAAGGCGACGGCGACGATATGAAAGCAACGACGGAAGCACGACGGAATCAACAGAGAGCAACCTAATGCTCTGATACCATGTTAGAATCAGAGAGAGATGATTGAAGGCTGTATAGCCGTATTGTATTGACTTGTAGAAAAAGATTACAAAAACAATAGAAAGGAAAACCCTAGGCTACTTATACAAGGGTTACAAGGAAGAGGCCTAAAGCCCGTGGGCCTAAATACAATTATACATCTAACACTTCATAAAGCTCCCCTTGATTAAAGCTTACGGAATAAGCCACTTCTATACCAGTAAGCCACTACCAAATAGTCATGTATAACTGGCAAAATAAGTTATGAATCTCGTTATGCTCATTAAGCTATTAACAAACAAGCCCAAATTTATAAGTTTGTTTTTCTTAATTCTTATTTACGTCGGTTTAAGATTCTAATCTATTTATGCTCAAATTTCATATTGTTTTCAATTGTTAAGAACTATGGTATTACTACGATTGTCATAGGTGTAAGTGTAACAGGGCCTTCAAAAGGATTGTAACAGCCAACTTGGGTTTCAAAATTTTTGACTTGAGGGCATTCATGTTTTGCACAAACATATAGACTCAAGAGTCTAACATAAAAATAGATTAATTTTATGTGAACCTAACCTTGTTAGCTAGTTTGATGTGAATCTAACCTTGTTATAAGAGGTAAAGAATTTAGGGGCCAATTTTACCAATTCCAAGCTAGTGTCTCTCTTCGGTCTACCCTCATAACACAATTAAATAAATTTTAAAATAGATTACCTCATATTAATAAAATGTATTTAAAATATGATCATTTTAAAATAAATAGATATTATTAGAAAAACTGAACACTTTATTCTTTTTAACTTAACGTCGTTTTGGTTACATTTTTAGCTTTTAATGAGGTTTTAATATTCATATAGCTAAAAGTATTCACATGTAAATATGGTGGATGAAACTGTGAATATTAGAATAGATACTATTGCAACTGAATATTAAGGTGTATATATATAGAGAAAGATTCAAATGAGAAGTGTTAAAAAAATATGAATTAGAGAAGTGATTTCAACTGTTGATATAGTTGATATCCTAGTTGACTAGTCAAATATTGCGGTTTTGACCAGTCAAAAGCCGTAATATTTGACTAGTCAAAGTTCGGTTGAACGCGATTCACGGAGGCAGAGATCAAAGTAAGGTTGTGGATGCTCTTAGGCGACGATTCAGATTGCCACGTGGTGGATTTTGTCGGTCCTCACCTTCACAAAGAAAGATGAGTTCAAATGTGAACTCATTTTTCATTGTAAACATGAGGACCAACAAAATTGCGTCACATGACAATCTTAATTGACGTCTAAACTTTATTCATTCTGTTTGAATATTCATGATTTATTCAGACTGAATACAATCTGAATAAAGCGTTATGCAGTCTAAATAAAGCATGAATATTGTCACGTGACATGATACTAGTGGTCCTCACGTTCACAATGAAAAATGAGTTCACATTTGAACCTGACCCTATATATGTATGTGTAGGTATGTCTAGAGAGAGAAAGCAAAGAAATAACAAAATAAAAAATAAAACAGTTAGTCTTTTAGGGGTACATTTGTCATTAATGCAGTGAACTGAATGTACTATTTTTTTTAACTTGGAATTAGGTACACAAAATCAAAGTAGCCTTTCACTTACACAAGTGGTTGAAGATCATCTACTAACGGTTCTGGTTAGATACATATATGTGTAGGTATCACAGGGCTTATCTACATAGACCAATATGGTGGTACGGGCAATTGTTTCATGATTTGAGCATTAGGGAAAAAATTGTTTTTAAATGATGTTATTGTATTATTTTGTTGGGTAATATAGTTTTTAGAGTGAATTACGGATTTGGTTCCTATGGTTTGGTGGGTTTTACGGATTTGGTCCCTAAATTTCATTTATTACAGATATGGACTCGAGGTATGTCATTTTATAACGAATTGGTCCCTCCTTCTAACTGCCATCCATTCCCTCCGTTAGGCTTGAGGGCATTCTCATCCTTTTCCATTTTTTGTCTTTATGCGAGGGACCAAAATCATAAAAACCACACAAACCACAGGGACCAAATCCGTAATTATTCCTGGAAAAATAAAAAATCTTATTTTTCATACTTAAATTAATTAACTATTACATTTTAGCATGCATTAATTATTATACTTTATGCTTAACATTATATTTAAACATCTTTTCTTTCAAATAAAAATACTACTACCAATATTTATTTATTTTACTTCGAATTTATTAAAGTACTTAATTATTATATTTATATATATATATATATATATATTAATTACTATACTTTAAGTTGAGTTTAATATATAATATACTTTATTTCTAAAAAAAGTATGTATTACATACATACACACATATTTTTTTTCATGTATTGACATCAATTTTGGTATATTTTTCTCATATTGTCTTTTTGGTATAATTTATTTCAGTTGATTTTTGTATACATTAGTAAACAATATTAGCTTACAGATTTTAGGTGCATTTTTTTCTCACAAATTTATGATAACTTATATTTTCGGGTGAAATAAATTGCACAAAAAGCACAATTATATTTTTCTCAAAAAGCACAAATTTAAGATAACTTATATTTTTTCACAAATTGTGCTTCTTTTGTAATTTATTTCACCCGAAAAATATAAGTTATCTTAAATTTGTGAGAAAAAAATGCACCTAAAATCTATAATCTAATATTGTTTACTATAATGTATACAAAAATCAATTGAAATAAATTATACCAAAAAGAGAATATAAGGAAAATATACCAAAATTGATGTCAATACATGAAAAAAAATATCTGTGTATGTACGTAATACATACTTTTTTTAGAAATAAAGTATATTATATATTAAACTCAACTTAAAGTATAGTAATTAATATATATATATATATATATATATATATATGTATATAAAAATATAATAATTAAGTACTTTAACAAATTCGAAGTAAAATAAATAAATATTTGTAGTAGTATTTTTATTTGAAAGAAAAGATGTTTAAATATAATGTTAAACATAAAGTATAATAATTAATGCATGCTAAAATGTTATAGTTAACTAATTTAAGTATGAAAAATAAGTTTTTTTTATTTTTTCAGGAATAATTACGGATTTGGTCCCTATGGTTTGTGTGGTTTTTATGACTTTGGTCTCTCGCATAAAAACAAAAAATGGAAAAAGAACGAGAACGCCTTCAAGCCTAACGGAGGGAATGGATGGCAGTTAGAAAGAGAGACCAATTCGTTATAAAATGACATAGCTCGAGTCCATATCTGTAATAAATGAAGTTTAGGGACCAAATCCATAAAACCCACCAAACCACAGGGACCAGATCCGTAATTCACTCTAGTTTTTATAATTGAAGTTTTAATACAAGTCTTTAATAATGTAATACTGTTCACTTTATATGAGAAACTCGAGTTGGAGTCCCACCTTTCTAGTTTTTCAACTTTTAAACATAACTTTTGATGTTTTGATGTGGTTTAGAAGGAAAAAAAATATTATAACACGAAATCAAACATAAATCTTTTCTATATAAGGATAATGAATCAACAAACCCATCTATACCAACATTTTGAAATACTTTGGCATGCTTGTTTTTAAGTGGGTCATCCTGATATTTTCAAAAAGTAAGAGATTTTGTAAGAATGAGCAAATTGCGTTAGTCAATTAGTATTTTAAATATTATATTGTCAAAAGACATTCGATAAATTTGGTTATTTCTATTGGTAGTCAAAATATTTTAAAAAGCATCTTAAGACCAATATAACTTGTTTGACCAAAATTAGAACACTACATCAAAAAGGTGCGTATAGGGCTCTAATTCTCTACGTTTTTATTTGTAAGAGATAATAAATACGTATTAATCCGGGTTCAAATCCCTCCATATATAATATGTGGACATTTACCCAGGAGCATGCTTTAGCCCTAAAATTATTGGGGATTAATCAGGCCATAGGCTCGGACACCCTTCTAAAAAGAATTAATCAAAATTTTACTTACATTACGTTAACATTATGTAGTAAAATAAACAATTTTAGCTATAGACTTTTAAATGTGGCTTTTGAAAGGGACGCAGAGAATACGTTTCGCGTCCAAGTGTTTTTGCTTTTTGAACAAAGATCTAGAAACATGTGATTATACTCAATGGTAGATGATACTACGAAACATTAATGGGAGATGCAAAAGTGATGTAGACGTGTTATAACAATAGTGCATACCTAATTCGACTCTAATATGTCTATTTCAATCTCTAAAGTCCAAGCTAAACACTATTTTAACAAAAGCAATACAGATTTTCTTTTGGAGTTTCAACCAATTATTTCTCAAATTTAACCAAATATTAGAAAACTCGTATAAAA
The DNA here is from genome assembly GCA_030169165.1 of Centaurea solstitialis. Classification (NCBI taxonomy): domain Eukaryota; kingdom Viridiplantae; phylum Streptophyta; class Magnoliopsida; order Asterales; family Asteraceae; genus Centaurea; species Centaurea solstitialis. The sequence goes on along the minus strand of CM058045.1, from coordinate 19,332,074 downwards.
CCGACCGCCATTGGACTCGTAAACAAGACGTATCCTTATTTAATTTATATAGATTTTGTAAACAATAATCTTTGACTTTTATAGTTGGTACATTATAACAATAACTTGATAGTATTTTTAGTTGCCTACTTTTCGAAGACTTCTAGATTTTACATCATATCAATGCACCAACGTTTTTGTTTGTTTATTTATGTAATTTAATAGATTCTAAAAGTTGAACCAAACTACCTTATTTTTTTTCTTTAATTAATTAATATTCCTTAGTTTGTTGAAAAGCTATTTCAAGTGGTGTTTTAATAAAATTTGTGGGGTTTTCCCATCTTTTTTCAGTTATACCTCTTATATTTTTCTAATTAATTTTTCAACTTGTCCTTTTAAGTGATAATACATCATCAAAGTTCCTTTGTGCAATTCATTCCCTTCTTCTTGTTGCTCGTTTGGGTGAGAGATACTATTTCAGTAATCGAGTCACATGTATCTAACATATTCATACTTAAGGCTTTTTCATAAAGCGGTGACGCAACATTAAAATTATCATAGTTAATTAGAAAAAATATAACAATTTTTTCGGTTTAAAAAATATAACAAGTACACATGACTAAATTTTTATTCTTTTTTATTATGAATATTTATTTTCGTCATTGACTAATAAAAGTAGTTTATCAGCTACTTTTTCTATTAAAAATAAAAAACCAGTAGGTAACTTAGTAGTGAAAAGCTAGTTTTCATGTAATGGTGACTTAACAATTAGTTGCCCAAACATGCATAATGGGTCAAGTTAAGTTGCAAACCACACAAAAAAAGTAAGTCAAGAACACTTTTGTAACAGTTTATCTTAATGATATGCACTTGCACATATTAATAAAATTAAAACAACTTTAACTATTTGTATACATATATATACCGTCTAGAAAAACAGTTTTTAAGGTATTTTTCAGTTTCTAAACTTTTTAAAGGTTTTTCTCTTAACCTTCATATATATATAGAGAGAGAGAGGGAGTTTCAATTGCAAACCATATAAAACGTGCAAACCGTGCAAACTCATGGTTGCACACGTAAAATCGATGAAATTGATTCATGAAGTTGTTTAATATGATGAAAATGTTTCATAAACATCAAATTTTGATGAAATTGTTTCATATTTTGGTGTTTTTTATTCAAATGAGAAGTGCTAAAAAAATGAGAAGTAAAGAAGCAATCTCCACCACTCATCCGGTCAATAAAGACAGCTTTGACCGGTCCCCTCCTTTAATAATCTCCACCCTCTCATGAATCGCGTCAATCCTCCTTGATCACGTCCACCGTAACCGGTCAAAGCCGCCTTTATTGATCAGATGAGTGGTGTGGAGATCGCTTCTGCACTTCTCATTTATACAAAATCATATATGATTTTACATTTGTACAAAATCATATATAATTTTACATTTATACATAATCACGTATGATTTTACATTAACATTTTGTACAAAATCATATAAGATACTGAAATCGTATGTGATTTTGTTGACATAACATCATATTGTAAATTATCTTGATCTTATATTTATTTAAATAGTTTAAAAAATTGAGCTATATTTTAATTAATGAAAATTAGAGGGAGTTTGAATTTTGTAAAATATTTGTGACATCTTAATATTATATTTATTAAATATATTTAATATTTAAAATGTGTGAATATCATTTGTATAAAATCATATAAGATATTTACATTTTACAAAATCACATATGATTTTACATTATATGAATTCGGTGATTTTACATTATATGAATTCGGTGAAATGATGGAGCTCTATATGAATTCTTGAAAAAAAAAAGAGGGAAAATCAAATTTGGTAATATATTTTATGTTTAAAATATATAATCAATATATGAATAACGTATTGTAAAAAGTAATACTTTCCTAAAATATTTTTCAAGTAATTAAATTAATATTGATTTACTCTTGGGTTTACTAAATAAATATATGTGGCTAATATTTGTTCCTACAAAATGCAATAGTTTTTGTTTGAACCTAATTATATATATATAGAGAGAGAGGAAGAGAAAGGTTCAAACAAGAACAATTGCAATTTGTAGGAATAAAGGAACAAATACTAGCCACATATCTTTATTTAGTAAACCCAAAAGTAAATCAATATTAATTTAATTACTTGAAGGGTATTTTAGTAAAGTATCAGTTTTGACAATACACTATTCATGGAATGATTATATATCCTATCAAATTTGATTTTCCCTCTCTTTTTTTTCAAACATTTATATAAAACTACATCATTTCACCTAATTCATATTATGTAAAATCATATGTGATTTTGTAAAATGTAATTGTAAAATCATATATAACTTTATACAATGGATATTCACACATTTTAAATATTAAAAATATTTAATAAATATGAGATTAAAATCTTACAAATATTTTTACAAAATTCAAACTTCCATTAAATAAAGTTCAATTGTTTAAACTATTTAAATAAATATAAGATCAATATAAATTACAATGTATGTCAACAAAATCACATATGATTTCAATATCATATATGATATTGTACAAATGTTAATGTAAAATCATATGTGATTTTGTACAAATGTAAACGTAAAATCATGTATGATTTTATATAGATGATAATCATACATGATTAAGATGTTAAATATGTAAACAAAATCACATATGATTTCAGTGTTTTATTTAAATGTTAATGTAAATCATATGTGATTTTATACAAAGATAAATGTATAATCATATATGATATAATTATAACATAATATAACATTATAGTATATTATCAATTGATTTTACAAAGTTTATATACTAATAATATATTATAATAGTAGATTATTACTATTGAGCTATTCCACTTTTACCCCTAAAAGTATTTACCCTTGGTGGAAAGTACATATCAACATTTATTAATTACTATTATGCCATCCAATATAATATAATTTTTTTATCAAACATGTGGCTAGAAATTGGTTCATTTGTTCCTACATATTGGGTTGTTCTTGTATGAACCTCCCTCTATAGAGGAAAGTTCAAATGTGAAAAGTTCAAATACAAACCACTTTTTGGCTGTGAACGTGAGGACAACCCAGAGCGCGACACGTGGCATTTTAACTTACGCGACTTAGTGTTATTCAGTCTGAATAAAGCCCGCGACTTAGTGTTATTCATACTGAATAAGGCTAAGTCGCGGGGACAAGTCGCGCGTGTCACTCTGAATTTTCTGCGACTAAGCTATATTCATACTGAATTAGGCTTATTCAGTCTGAATAATAATGTTATTCAGTATGAATAAGCTTAGTCGTAGAAAATTCAGATTGACACGTGCCGCGCTCTGGGTTGTCCTCACGTTCACGTTCACGTAATCTATATATATCTATATATATAGATAGGGGTAGCATCAAATGAGCACCCTATAGATGTTGCACACCTTTAGAACCCATCTAAACCATTAAAAATTTAATTTTATGGTATATATTTAAAGGGACCTATGTGCAAATTAAGAAAATTTATGGCAGTTGTATTAATGAGATGAAAGACATGCATGGGTATAAGCGTCATTTTGGCAACAAGATTAAAATAGTATGCATATGCATATGCATCCATCTGCATATACATCCATCTGCATATTATGTATATAGGGTGCTCAAATGTAATTTTAAGTAAAAAAAATTATTAAGTATTTGAAAATTTGTAAAATTACTTAATTGACGTTGTTATTAATTAAATATGGATAATTCTTGATTTTATTTTAATGGTTTAGATGGGTTCTAAAGGTGTGCAACATCTATAGGGTGCTCATTTGATTGTCCCTCTATATATATATATATATATATATATATATAGAGAGAGAGAGAGAGAGAGAGAGAGAGATGGGGGGAAAGTTCAAATGTGAACCACTTTTTGGTTGTGAACGTGAAGCCGAATCTCAGCCACACATCTTCGATTACGGTGGATGTGATCACGGATAATTGACGCGATTCATAGGAGGGTGAGATTATTAAAGAAGGAGATTCGATCAAAACCGCCTTTATTGACCGGATGAATGGCTGAGATTCGTCATCATGTTCACAACCAAATTTGAGTTCAAATTTGAGGACAGCCCACAGCATGCCACGTGGCAATCTGAAATTTTCTCGACTAAGCTTATGCATACTGCATAACGCTATCATTCAGACTGAATAAAGCGTTATGCAGTATGCATAAGGCTTGGTTGCACTCTGACGCGGGCGGGTTAGCCGCGGGTTAGCTTTATTCAAGGCTTATTCAATTTGCATAATAGCGTTATGCAGTATGCATAAGGCTTGGTCGCACTCTGACGCGGGCGGGTTAGCCGCGGGTTAGCTTTATTCAAGGCTTATTCAGTTTGCATAATAGCGTTATGCAGTATGAATAACACTAACTCGCGGGTTTATGCAAACTGAATAAGCCTTGACTGCGAAAGTCAGATTGTCACATGTCGCGCTCTAGGTTGTCCTCACGTTCACAACCAAAAAGTGGTTCACATTTGAACCCACCCCTCCCAAACATAGCCTAAATATATTAGGGTAACAATAGAACTTTTTTGTGAAGTAAAACTATTAAAAAAGATTACAAGTACTCGAACACATTTTGAACAAGTTTTAAACAATTAAAATAAATTGATTGTCGGACGGTGGATTTTTAATGGTTGAGTATTAAACAAAAGGAAATGAGTCACAATACATATTGTCCATAGAAAACACATAAAAACTGGAAAAGTTTTCAAAAAGTTGGCAACTAAAAGATAAGTGAAGTAGGATTTGCCAAACCTTTTCCAATTACTTGTCGATGTAAATTCACTTTTTATACACTTCCATCATGTGAAGAAATAGTTGGTTTCAATAACTAACACACACCCTTTTACACTTCCAAAATTCACATACAAAATTATATATCTGGTTTATTTATTTATTCGTGTCAATAGACAGATAACAAAAGTATTCCGGATTTTTTGGAAATAAAGAACGACTTCTTTCTTAGCCAAGTGCATCCTGCATCATATATCTTCACTTCCCTTTATAAGCCTCTCAAGTACCTCTCCTTTTTATGGATTCCAAACATCTCCTTTCTTAACAGAAACCATACAAACCAATTTCTCTTTTATCTCCACCAGCCAACAGCCAACAGCCAACCGCTGTCCACCACCACCGCCAACCGCCACCATGCTTAAGCATACCAACCTAGTCGTTAAGATTCTGATTGCCCTCATACTGGGCTGCGACTTTGGGCGGAACAAAATCTCGTCCACCGGCAACTTTGCCGCCTCGACGACTGACCTTCCGCACCATGCAACGATCGCGTTGTTAACGGAACGTCTGAAACTGGACGGCGATCTCCGAATCGACAACCTCCACCATGCAGCCAAAGATTTCGGGAACCGATACAGTCTCCTCCCGGCAGCCGTTCTATACCCGAAATCCGTTTCCGATATCTCGTCTCTTGTAAACTATGTATTCCAAATGGGTCCCACTTCCAGGCTCACAATAGCAGCCCGGGGACACGGCCACTCCCTCGAAGGCCAAGCCCAGGCCCATCAAGGGGTGGTCGTAAACATGGAATCACTCGGGAAATCTCAAGAAATGCGGTTTCATATCGAAGGGGAGTCCCGGCCTTTTGTGGATGTTTCGGCCGGTACCCTTTGGATCGATATTTTGCATGAGGGGCTCAAACGCGGGATGGCCCCGAAATCATGGACGGATTATCTTCATCTAACGGTCGGTGGACGTTATCGAATGCCGGAATCAGCGGACAAGCTTTCCGACACGGGCCTCAGATCAATAATGTCCACCAGCTAGAAGTTGTCACAGGTACTTCCATGCAAGTCATCCTTCTTCTGTTTCTACATGAGTGTGTGTGTGAGTGTCAGTTGGAAATTTTGCAGATTTTGCAAAAAGTTGTTCCAACTTTAGTTATAAATAGTAAGTGTGGGAAGGTGTGGCAATGAGGTAATTTAGGAGAATAATCTTTTGACGTATTTTTTTTTTAAAATACATCAAAGACCGTTCTTAAATCTGTCAGAAGGTCATGCATTTGAACAAAAAATTTGTCGTGTAAGGCTATTCTTGTAAATACGCTTTGGCAATGTCATGATGCGCCTATGAATGATAAGGAAATAGTGATGACAAACTAACGACATTGTCATATTATAGCCTGGGAATAGACTCATTTGGGGCCGGGGGACCAACTAAAGAGAAAGTACAACTATAATTTTGGAACGAATGGGTATCTGAAAAAGACTATTCTTGAAGGGTATGATGGTAAATTCAAGTTATATGTAAACCATCAGGAATCATTAAAAGCAAGTGTAATAATATCTACTCTGAAGGCCACTAGAGGAAAGAAAGAAATAAAGCTTATATTATAACTGATTAATTTGCAGGTACAGGACAAGTAGTTACCTGTACAGAAGAAATGAATTCTGACCTCTTCTATGGTGTTCTTGGAGGATTGGGACAGTTTGGCATCATCACCCGCGCTCATATTTCACTCGAACCAGCGCCCAAAATGGTAACGGGAATAAATTCCCTTTCTTTTCTATTTCTTTTTCTTTTTTGGTAACCACCTCGAATAATCCCATGGGCCACTGAAGATAACAGTCGGGATTATTTATAAATGTCGATTTCTAATGTAAAGGCTTGATTTTGACAGGTCAAATGGATTAGAGTTCTTTACGTGGATTTCGCTGCATTTACAGAAGATCAGGAGCAACTAATATCGTCTAATAGTTCATTCGATTACGTAGAAGGATTTGTCTTGATAAACAGAACCGGCCTCCTAAACAACTGGAGGTCGTCTTTTAATTGCAAAGATCCAGTCCAGGCCAGTCGGTTTTTCTCCGAAGGGAAGACTCTCTTCTGTCTGGAAATCGCCAAATACTTTACGGAAGGAGATGCCGAGACCACTGACCAGGTAAACTTAAAAAAAAAATGGCAATGCCTCTTCATATACAGAAAATATACAATAAATCCGTGGAAAGCCATGAATTTTAACATATGCTTACTGTAATTTGTATTTGTTAATATACAGAAAATCGAAGGCTTATTGTCGAAACTGAATTACAATGAATCGACCCTCTTCATATCAGAAGTGTCATATGTGGAGTTCCTGGATAGAGTGCATGTGTCTGAGTTGAAACTGCAGGAAAAGGGGCTATGGGATGTCCCTCATCCATGGTTAAATCTTCTTGTTCCCAAAAGCAAAATCCACAAGTTTGCCACTCAAGTTTTCGGAAATATTCTCACTGACACTAGCAATGGGCCTATACTCATCTACCCAGTTGACAAATCTAGGTAATCTTACACTAAATCAACAAAATAATCAGAAACTTAAACCAAAACTGATGGGAATTTTCTAAAATGTATCAAAGCCCACTTTGTCCTATTCGATAGTTGTTATAATGCTAAATCAAACTCTTCATATAAGTTTTAGAGTTAAGTAGGTATATTTGACCTCAAAAAATCAAATTGTACCTCCTCTTTTCTGGTATCTAATCTGCGCTCTTTTGTAGGTGGAATACTAAAACATCAATGGTGACTCCAAAGGAGGATGTTTTCTACCTAGTGGCATTCCTATCGTCAGCAATGCCATCTTCGACAGGAAAAGATAGCTTAGAGCACATTCTAAGCCAAAACAAAAGGATACTAGATGTATGTGAAACGGCTAATCTTGAAACCAAGCAGTATTTGCCCCATTACAGCGCTCAAGAAGAGTGGAAAAAGCATTTCGGCAGTCAATGGGAAGCTTTTGTAAGAAGGAAATTCACCTATGACCCTCTGGCAATATTAACTCCTGGCCAGAGAATCTTCCAAAAAGCAACCGGCTTTTTATGACAAGGACCACTTGAATGAACGAAACCCACAAGTATCCACAACTCTAGCTAAAGTTAGGCATGCATAAAAAAAGCTATAAACTGATTAAATTGTACATAGTGATTGGAAATCTTTTGTAATTTGTAACAATGGGAAGGAATATGACATGGTAACTTTCCATCATGTTAGTTTTGGTAGCTGCAACAGATAATCAACCTATTTTCATCATTAGTAGCATGATAAACAAGAAAAAATATCATATAAATAATCCCTATGTCATTAACAAGAGTTCCATATAAGGGGCATTTTACCTTACGCCCTATAAGGGGCCGTTTACCGGGTCAATTTACCTTACGGGACAAACATGAAAATGACTAGAATCTTACCCGGTAAGAGCGATAGCATGAACTGAGAGTCTTACCCGGGTAAGTGAGATCGACAACTCTTACTTGGTATGCTTACCAGGTAAATTGTTGCGTACGATACCGTTTTGAGGACTAAAATATTGTCCGGTATAGTAGTGATAGTGTTCAATTTTACTCGTAAGCACTTACCTGGTAAGTGTTCAAGTAAACGGCCCCTAAGTTATACTAGGACCTTACATGCAAAAATTCAAAGTGTTGTTTCCATGACTACTATGTAAAAGAATGAAGATAAAGTGTTAAAGTTAATGCATATCAACATATATTGAATTGATAATGAATTGGCATAAGGAATTTGTAAAGCAAGAAGTCAAGAAGTATCAGAGAGGCATGCCCCAGAATATCTACCACCACCACTCGCAATACTCTTACTCCCTTGATTCCCAGACGGCGTAACCAATACAATAGTTAGATTTTAACTTTGGTTAAAGATATGTTTTTTAACATTAAATCAAGTGTCAAAACTCTAAACAAGTAGACATGCAGATACATATCTACATCTTCAAGTGATCAATAGATTAAATATCAAAGATCAAACAAAAATTTATGTTCCTTTGGGCCATGGCTGCAATTTTTTTTCAAGGCAAGGCTCGGAATCATGCTACCAGTGCCAAATGTGATGAAATCTCTTGCTTCCTCCAAGAATTAGTTCTCCCAAGTAGTTCCTTATGTCTAATGCAGTTTCACAAGACTCTTATCCAGACAAACAGTAAGTGGCAACACTTCCCAATGTTCTTTCTAGTGGCTGATGGTTATTACAAAACAATAACTTGGAAATTTCCGATTTTCACATAAAAGGCTTGCTGGGTACGGATTGTCTCATAGCATTGCACTAGAAATTGGCAGAAGTAAGTACCCAAAGTGCACTATTTACTGTGATCTGCATAATCTTAGATTCCCTTATCTTTTATTGAAACCCTGTAGCTGCAGCAGTTTAGAACTTAGTGAAGGGGGAGAGAATGTGTTTGCTTTTGAGGTATGTATTCTAGAGTTATCCAAATGTGTGTGTTGGTGAGGGGAAAATCCTGAAAAAGGAGTAAATAAGATGGAAGATAAATTCAGAACCCCTAAATTTATTTTAATTCTAACTCTTCTTTCAGCATCCTCAAGTTGGAAGATAAATGTTAATCAAAAAGATACCTATAGAAGTAAAAAAGATCCATTTCGATCATATTTAAAAGGCCACCCCATATAAGCTTCTAAAGTTTGTCATTATTGGAAGCATTCTTGAAATTCAAATGGAGGAGAAATAGAACGTAAGCTTGATATGCTAACAGTAAAGTCCTTGAAGCCTCATTACAAATGTCTGATCGGTGTATGCAATGAGACAGATTGCACTAAGAAGACTCTCTTTATTGTTCTCCTTGAATAATGTCGGATGAATATAGAAAAGGATGGGATGAATACAACAATTACTTAGAGGGGCGCATAACGTGGACGGCAATAAAAAACAATAAGAAAACTTTGTTGAGTTTTCTGATATATTATCAGTCTAGAAGTTACATGAGTGCAATACAACCCTTGGGCCAAATCTTTCAACTGAACCAACATAGACAGTGGTAGAAAAGATGAGAAAGAACCATAAGGACCATCACGGAGTTTAAAGTTAAGACTATGATAGCCACCAACTTAGAGCTCTCATGCCACCTAAATACATAGATTGGTTCAATGCTCAATTGTTAGGAGAAACTCTATACATACAAAGGAAATAGGAGGGCACTGTTCCTTGACAATTAAACATAAGAATCTAATTCCAATCCTCTCGTGACAAGGTAACCTTGTTTCCAGTTTTGGGGGTGTTTTGGTAAAAAAAAAAAAAAGAACATATGAATCTACAAAAATAATATTTTCTTCTACACCGCACAAAGACCACACACTAGCAGAGCTTTCATGGGCTTCTAGTGTACCTTCTCGCAATCATTTTCTTTCCCCTTTTGCCACTTGCCCTAAAGAGAAATCCACATCCTTCCTTTCAGAATATCCTTTCATCACTACTTGCATGCCACTTGTTCTCAAGAAAAGTCCATGGTCTCCCTAGCAGAATCTTCTTCCATCACCACTTATATCTCTCTGGTCCCTGATATTCATATAATGAACTAATAGTTTTCAAATCAGTTCATCCTCAACCGTGAAATCTGTAACTTCCATTGTGGTGTGACTAGAATCTCAACCAATATTGTAGTCGAAAAATTTACTCCAGATGGATACTCATGTTCTTTAATATTTGTTTTGTGACGAATTGATGATTATGGTTCATAGTCAAGAAGGAGATGGCCTAATATAATCGATAAACAAGTTTCATACACACACACCTATGTGCTATACAATTTAGTTCATAGGATTCCTCCTGTTTCTCTCTTGATTTGATATGGTTTTTTAGCATGTTATATCCATTCTCCTTGCAAATAGTGGAAAGAGAACAAACATGACCACTAAAGGGAATAGTGGTGAATACAAGGAGAAATGAGTTGGACTAATTCAGTGTTGAATATAAGGCTAAACATGGGTATCAAACACCAAGTTCCAGAGGGAGACAAAAGACCATCATACTTCCTTGAAAAGAGGTGTGTGGACAAAAAGAGCAGGTAGTTGTAGACTTTGAGTTTGTGGAAAGTATCTTTCCAAAACTAACTTGGTACTTTGGGACTAACTTCATCTAAAAATCCAAACAAGGTTATTCTTGCAGCAACTGAGAGCTAGCTAAGATAAAGATAAAACTCAATATATTTAGCTTTTTGCCCAAAATGATTCAGAAGACAAAAATTAGTCGCAAGATGTGGGATACATTTTGCCCACGTTAAATTCTGAACTTAAAGGAGATTTTGGTATAGCCTGTACATGATGATAGAATTGAAGGTCTTCACAATCATACATTCATCACGCTATGTGGTTTAAGTTTAGCCTTGTAGAATATAACAACCAATATCAATTGTCTATTTAAAGGCCGTTTCATGGATAAAGCTACCATATGTACAAGAGACATCTCCACCAGAATTCGAGGTACTCTAGGTAATATTTCTGCTACATTTAGAAAACCCCAATCGATTCTAACACAAATTTACGGTTCCTTTTTCTTTTGATTATGTCATGAATCAATAATTTGCTCACATTTCATGGGAATTCTAAGCTTACCTTACTTTAGAATGAAATATTTCTCTATATCACTACTAAACACACATACATAAATAGTTAAATAGATACACATATCTATATACTGTACTGAGGTTTTGTTTTTACTATATGACTAGTTGAAATTTTTACTGCATTTACAGAATAAAAAATCTAGTCAAGTCATTCCTATCAATAGTCCAGGCTCCACCACCAGTAGTTTTAACAAGAAAACTCCAATTCCATCTCCATATTGGAACAAAAGATAGCAATAGCCATATTACTGAACTAATAACTATTCTTTAACCTGTTTCTTCTGAAATATAAACCTTTCCACCACATATATATATCTATATATATATGTATGTATATGTACATGCTTTTTGTTCTTACTCTACAGGCTAACAGCATATAAGGCAAGTTATGTCAGTATCTAAGTTACAAATGGTTATAAGATCAATTGAGAATTGTTAAATTGATGCATTGGCTGCAGGATTGGTGATGAATCGCGTAGAAACTTGCAATTGATAGGTAGCCATAAATGAAAACGAATGAAAATTGAAACATGAAAACCAATTTAGGAAGAGAAAAAGGGGGAAATTAATTAGGGTTTTGAATAAACAAAAAGACTAACCAGTTATACCACCGAGAAGATGATCGTTTGAAAAAGGTACGCCATCTGTTATGATTCCGTTATTAGACGGATTATCCCCAAGATTATCTCGCAATTTGGATTTAACCTATTTGTTTTGGTTTTTTATTTTGATTAATATAAAAATTTTAATTAGGAAAAAGTTAGGATTTTGCTACTTCTCAAAAATTCCGTTTCCTTCCTTATCAAAAAGGAGTTTCAAAAACTCCTTTTAGATGCCAAACATCTTTTTAACTTATTGACTTCTTCAATAAGTCAATAAGGAGTTTTATAATGGAATCCCAAACACCCTCTTTATTTTTGAAATGATCAAAACTCTTTGGGGACACTGCGTTTGGTCGGGGGTGTTGGGGGACAGAAACTTGAATGATAATGAAAACTGTTGTTTGGTTTGATTTTATATAGGGAATACTTCTTCAAAATGTATCAAACTATCTCCGATATACTATTGTCTGTACCAACCTATAAAAGTTTCTTTTATATGTATCAAACTTTATTTTTCAGCTTATTGTGTTACAAAATGACCGGTAACCGGGTTAACCAGTAACTTCGGCCATCTTCTCCGGCGGTCTTCTCCGGGATCTTCTCCGGCGATCTTTTCCGGCCATCTTCTCCGCCCATCTTATCTAGCCACCTACGACCTTCTTCTTCAGCCACCTCCGCCGACCTCCATAGTTGACCTCCACCACCATCCACCTCTACCATTGTCACCACCACCACCACCGTCGACCACCCAAAAACCACCGAAAACCACCCAAAATCAAAATTACACCCCAAAACTGTCATCCCGTCGCAAAACACCTCCGGCCATCGTTCCAACTGCCTGTAACCGGCTGATGACCGGTTGAGAAGGTCATCGTACACATAATAGGCTAAAAAATAAAGTTTGATACATACAAAAGAAATTTTTATAGGTTGATACACACAATAGTATATTGTGGATAGTTTGATACATTTTGAAGAAGTATTCCCTATTATATAATGAAATCATTCTTGCAGATTCATTAATTTTCATTCTAACCAAATTAAGGAAATGAAAATTTTATTTATACTTGATTCTTTTTTCGATGCATTGTTTCATTTATGGATGTTACATGAAACATCTTTTGTATTTCAAGTTGAAACATATTTTTTTAATATGAAACAAATTTTCGTTAATTATATTGAGTTAATCAAAATGCTCTTTTCTATTCCTATTCTCCTGCATTCTCATTTTATTTTCATTCTCATTCTCATTTCTTGAAATGAACCAAACGTCCCCTTAAACAATTTTTTACAATAAATAAGTAGTTAGACTTTTCAAAATTTATCAAATAAATCCTTAGATGGATAAATCCTTATTGTAACTTACCAACTTATATAAAATGTAAAAATGGAAGTTAAAATAAATAAATAAAAACTTACCAAACATCTCGTCTAACAGGGTGTTTGGGAGTGTTTTTTGGAGTCCAAAACTGCTTATTGAATTTAGGTGGTGAAAAAATGAGTTTTTAAAAAAATGTTTAGATTAACTTTTTGAGATGGTAAAAGTTAATAAGTTGTTTTTTTTAATGTGTTTGGCTCAACTTATTAGCTTTTTAAGAAGTTTATGTATCATTTGTCAAAAAAAAAACACTTTTGTTCATCAAAAAGTTACCATCCATGACTTTTTAAAACGTGCGTGTTTGTAGGCTCTTCAAAAAGCATTTTTCAAAAGTGTTTTTCACTATCAAAACACTAATTTTAGCTTTATTAGCCTTTTAAGAGACTAAAAAGTCGATAAACATTTTTAAAACACACATCCAAACACCATTTAAATACCCATCAGCCCATCCCACGTCCCCTGCCCGTGTCTGGTCATTCCTGTAGCCCTACAACATCGTTGCCGTCGCCACGCCCCTTACCACAGGGCCAATATGATCGCACCATGGTAAAAGCCCAAAAGTTGAGCTCTTTACCGAAAGAAATTTGTTAATTTTTATGTCATCTTAAAAGTAAGAATATCTACAGTACAGGGATTGAGGCAGAATATTTTTTAAACGGTGGCACCATACAATAAAATTTTTGGTTGATTTCGAGAATTATTTTTTTTCAATTTTTTGGTTCATTCCAAGAGATTTTGAGTTATTTTTTGTTGATTTCGATAGATTTTTTTTTATTTTTTTGTTGAATCGAAATAATTTTTTGGGTTTTTTGATTGATTTGAAGAGAATTTTTTGACTTTTTGGTTGATTTCAAGAAAACTTTTTGATTTTTATGTTGATTTCGAGGGGACTTTTGGTTTTTTTTGTTTGACATGTATAATCATTACATATTGAAAAAGGAACAAAAATTGTATAAATAAGACCCATTTCACTTATTCTGGAAGTACGGCGGCTTCGACCCCGGGCTGCATGCTTTAGCAGTCGGGCTTCGGCCCAAAATTGTCGAGGATTAGTCTGGGCCCAATGTGGTCTGGGATACCTCTTCCAAAAAAAGACCCATTTCACTTTAAAAATCTTTTGAGCTGCAAGTCGGGACTTGAACCGGATTTGGACAAACTATGTTGCTTCTAAACTTATGGGTCTTATTTCGGCTAAATGCAGTTGAGCTAATTGTGGGATCAAGGTCTCGAAGTTGGATATGACGAGTGTGTTCGAAGAAAGTTAGTAAATATGATCTAGTTATATGTTAATTATATATTTTTAATTTAGAATTTAGTTAGGCTTCTAGAAGTTTTAAAATAGCCCCTAAGTTATTCGGAAAGAAGCTGTGATTGATTCTAGACTAAACTACCATTTTCATCCTCATGGTTTGTTGTTTCTTGCTATGCACGTCCCTGATTTTTAAAATTTGCTTTTCTCGTCAGTGTGGTTTCCAATTTATTTCTCGTTTCGTCCCTCCAGGTAATTAAGTTAGGGACTTTTTAGTCATTTCCTCTTTTATTTAATGTTTCTGTTAAGGCCATCCGTTAAGCATGACCCAAAGGGCTCGGGTTGCTAATCGGTTCCTTCGGCCTGAATCGACTTCCCCATATTCGGCTTCCACATGTCAAGAGCCACAACCACCACACCCCCACCCACAACGGCTATCTCCTCCGACGGCTAATTTTTTTAATTTTTTTTCTTTTTTAACCCTTATATATATTTCACATTTTTTTCTCACATAGATTCATCTCTTCTCTATCTCTTTTCACCTTTTTAAATCACAATTTCCTACTGCATAAGTTATATGTCACAACTGAAAGAATAAATCGGGAATTAAGGTTCATTTGGTTCATAAGACCATTTATACACTTTGGGAAAACACTTTGGTGATCTCACCTTTCTAACTTCAAAGTAGCAAGTTACTTTGTCTTGGGTCTAAGTTCTTTTAATCATCTAGAATGCATCATGTTGGGTTCGTTAGGACTTACAGTCATGCATGGTTAATAAGCCCTTCTCTCGTATGACTTAAGGGCCGTTTGATTGGTTTTCCATTAAGTCATGTAAGAATAAAGTTGTCTGAGTGGATTTGTCCGTTTTTATAAATCCATAAGATTTTTTTTCATAGATTGGAAAGACTTGTATTTTAATTGGGACTTACAGGTTTGGAAAAACTTAGACTTTCTGCATAAAGCTCCCCCTAAAAGCTTGCCGAATAAGTCACTTCCTATATCATTAAGACACTACCAAATAGTCATATATAACTGACAAAATAAGCTAAGTCTCATTAAGCTGCCAACAAACAGACCCTTAGAATTGAATTTTTTGTGTATTAGAGCAAAAACCCGCCAAGCCCCTTTACCAACTAAGCTACACGCCCGCCAATGGCCACCATAATGATGGTACATGATCATCAAATTAACCCTTTTATTTAGACATAACTTTTACAAAATTGTGTTGAAATCACTTTCTCCGGTCAAGAAAAAATCATGTATAACGGTGGATATCATCCATGACCGGAGGTGACAGTGGTGGCATTGCCGATAAATCTATATCAGATGCTTGTAAAACATTCCTAATACCCACTCGAGGTTCTTTATTGCCAATTTTTCTAGAAGAAACAGCGCCGGCTGCTTCAAGAGCTTTCGATGAATTACTAATAATCTCATCGGCTGACAAAAATGGGTCCTTTGCTATACTTGTTTGGACGGACTCGATTAAAGAACTATAAACGCCAGCTTCCTTTAATGCTTGCATAATCACCTATTCACAAATGAACGTATAATGAAGCAATCAAACTATAACATAAAAGAAAAAAAAATGGAGATTGGGAATTGAATTTACCATAGGAGCATGAATGCGAGTTAAAATTCCCTTTTTTATGAGTTTCTTGCTTAGATCTTTGTCCGTCCACACAACATGTTCGCGATACCTGGAGATTAGAACATCATGCATGTTTGATTGCTTCTTTTGATGTAAAAAAGGACCTCTGAATGGGAATGGCATGACATTTGGTGTTGGATGGTTAAGAGGTTTATGATTCTTTTCTAACAAATAGCCTTCACCTCTGATTGATTCAGGGGTGGAAGGGAAGCTTAAGTGAGAGCCAAGAAAATGGCAACTAATATAGAACTAGAATTTCAGTCACTCAGATCTTGACATAATTGATGAACATTTGTTGCTTTTTTACAAATCGGGAATAATCGGATGAGTCTTATCTTGATTATTGTTGAATTACGAAAGAAAGCTTCATAATTGTTCTTACCAGTTTAGCATCTCTGCCTCCGTTGCAGTTGATGCGATTATAAAAGCCTGCAGCAAAAGATGATCATAAGTCATAAGAATTGATTACTTTATAGCATATGATAGATGATCAGGCACATAACTTGCTACTGTCAATCATCCATTTTTTTTTGGAAGAGGTATCCCAGACCACATTGGGCCCAGACTAATCCTCGGCAATTTTGGGCCGAAGCCCGACTGCTAAAGCATGCAGCCCGGGGTCAAAGCCTCCGTACCTCCAGAATGCGTCTCCCAGGGCTCGAACTCGGGTTCACCACTATGTAGTGCCCAAGCCTTACCACTAGGCTATCACTCCTTTGGTTACTGTCAATCATCCATGTTCATGCAAATCACCAAGATCATATATATACACACACACACACACAACACACATAGGGTCAGATTCGGGGGAAAACTCAGAAAACTGAAAAACTGAGGAACATCCTGCTAACCGCTTATTGAACGGTGATTTGTAGCATGCACATGTGCATGCAAGTTATTTGTAGCATGTATATGTGCATAAAAACCAAAAAACAACTTCAATTACTTGTACCGTCCAAATGAATGATTACTCCTCAGTTAGTTAGTTTTTGGAGGTTTCCCGTGAGCCTCTCTCTATACACACATACACACACACACAAACACACATAGGGGTGTAAGTGAGCCGAGCTGTTCGTGAACTACTCGGGATCGACTCGTTAAAAGCTCGATTCGAGCTCGAGTTAAAAGAGTTCAAGCTCTTCATTTTAAGGTCATTTAATAAACGAGCTCGAGCTCGAGCTTCTATGATAAAGCTCGCGAGCCTAAACGAGCTTTGGTTAATATATATTATAAATATATATTAATTAATATATAATAAAATTTTAAATAATAAATAATAAATATATTAAAAAACAAGTATTAAAAAAAGTAAAAAAAACATAATAAATATTAATTTATGGGTAAACGAGTCGAACTTGAGCCGAGCCCGAGCTTGCAAAATTCTTAACGAGCTCGAGCTCGAGCTTTATGAACTTAAACGAGCCGAGCTCGAGCTCGGCTCGGCTCGTTTACACCACTACACACACACACAATTTCAAGGAAACCCTTAAAAAGCCGAAAAACTAAGGAACACGGAACACCTTCGTAGTCCTTCATCTCTGGACTGTATGCACTTGTGCATAGAAGTAATTTGTAATATACGCACGTGCATATGCACATGTGCATAATGCAGTAATGCACACATGCATAAAAAACAAAACACAACTTAATTTACTTCTATGCACACATATATAGGGGTTGGTTCAAATAAGAAGGCTAAATAACTTGAGAAGGTAAGGAGGAAATATAAAGGTAACGTTCATATGTAAACCGCTAAACTAATCTGGAAAAAAGAACTATTAGAAGAAGCATATGTGAATCACATCAAGGAGAAGCATAAATACTCACATCTCTGTCGAATTCGAGCATGAAGCATCTTTTAACCTCTTCTTTCGTAGGCTTGCATCCACACCGATCACGCCTTGATGTCAAATCCGAAAACTTGGTGTAGGTATAATGTAGAACCGCAGCCTCGTCCATTTTCACCTCGCTAAATACAAACATATCTAGTAAAATTTACCATAATATAGTACAAAAAGTAGTAGTGATGGAAAATGTGTTACAAAAACACGAAAATGTTCATACTTCGGATTCTTCATATAGTTATGCCATCTATGCGCACCATTAGGACGCAAATGCGGTCGGATTCGAGCTCCCGCCTTCCCGTTTCCATACGTCAAAAAGTAGTTTGGATTACCACGAGTTGATTCTCTGTAATTTCCAAAGTATGTTTCCTTCATAAGGTGGTCGTAGTTTTTTTTGAACATTGAAACCTGCAGTAAAACATGATTATCTTTATCTCCCGATATAGAGGGTGTTCTTTGCTATAGCTTCAAATTGTCCCAAAGTGCTGAGAGGGGCAAGATGGTCGCATATTGTCCAAAAATGTCGAGCCCAACTCTGATACCATGTAAGAATATGTGGAATCCCTTTGAATAACAAGGGAGGTTCAAGTCTAGCCAAGGTGGGACTCTAAGTTGACGTTTGTTGTTTAAGAGGTGCTGAAGTCTGAAGTCTGATTTCACTTCTGATTTTAAGAGGACGTGCTGAAGTCTGAAGTCTGATTCACTTCTGATTTTAAGAGGTGGTGTTGAAATCTGAAATCTGAATCAATAAGGCTTTTTGTTTTTGTAAATTGAAAAAACATATGAATATGTATAATTCTAGATTTAATTCCTCAAAATTTAGCGTAGATACGTCAATTGAAGTGAGCATTGTTGATCGAAGAACCAAAATGGAAAAAAAAAAAAAAAAAAAAACACAAACGAAGGATGCTGGCAGATTTGCGGCCTGTGGAGTTATAATCATATCTTACTCACCGAAGCCTCGATTAAGGCGATTCAAGATGTTTTGGAAAGCCCACACAAAGATCTACAGACTTCGTGTTTTGAGTTTTTGACAATTCAGGGTGCATCTGGGCTAAAACTGATGTTGGAATCGAAAGAATGGTGCTAGACGTAAATAAGAGGAAACTAACTGGCCAGGGTTATCATTTATTTATTTTTCAGAGGGCATTAAGGGTTAAGAGGCTCTGAAAATGAAGAAAAAACAAACAGTCTGAATTGTATGACTGAATCAGACATAAGTGGCAATTAAGAGCTTATTTTGAAAACCCAAACACCACCTAACATTTTTAAATACTTCCATGATACTTTCTTTGTTGAGGTTACATAAGTAAGTATGCCACACTCGAAGTTAACACATTAAATGGTAAATTAAGCATTCATTCAGACATAGATGAATACCTCGCTGAAAGGTTCCTGAATGTTGTCACGTTCCACACAGCTCTCCTGAAACAATAAGGTGAAAATAAGGGGTCAAACCGTCAAAGTAAACATAACTCGTACAAACTTCAAAATTTGAATCAAGTACCAAAAAAAAGCCACCCGAAAACTTACATAGTTTGGAAATACAACCATATCGACATTTTCAGGCAAATCTGATAAAAGCTGTCTGAGAGAGTATTCACGAGTGCCGGCTGGATGAATCAGCTCGTCTGTGTCTAGATGAATAATCCATTCCATATGAGCTTCCTTGAGATAAATAGATAACAACATCAAGAACTTCAAAGACGCCAATAACAAAATTTCAGAAAGAAAGAAAGTAAGGACAACATACTCTTGCCATGACAATAGCCATTTCCATATTGAGAGATTGCTTGACGAATAACTCATAGTTGCATGGTTTGTAGAAGAAGCTTGACAACCAAGTCTCGTTCCAGATTCGGCTGAAGATTCAAATACTAGTTATTGTTAGAATTTCATTAGTAAAGCTAGAAGCGCAAAGATATGTATAAATGTCATAACAATGCTTTATAAGACTTAAGTTTATAGGACCAAACAATTATGTTGTCAAGATGGTACAATAAGTTGATAGGACGCTTTTGGATGTCCTAACATGTTCTTTAGGACAATTTTGAAATAGAGTATCATATTGGTCTTTTTAAACGACATTATCTGAAAAATGTCTTAAAAAACAAGTGTTCTATAAAAAGCAAATAGGATATTTGTTTCATAAGTGTTATAAAGAACTTGCTAGGATGTCTAAATACGTTCTAACATCCAATTGTAACACCTATATATAAAATGCACAACGGATTGGTCCAATAAAGCAATCCATTAGGACATTTAACTCGAGCATAGGTCTTAATAGAAAATATGCAACAAAACTAACCTCTTGGCTTGTTGTTCCTCAAGTTCTTTTGTTCTATGTATCAATTTAACCTTCTGCAATAAGATGGACATATATTACTTTATGAAGTATGATATATATATATATATATAGGGTTAGGTTCGAGGGAAAACCTCAAAATAAACGGAAAACTGTAGAACACCTTCGTGGGCCTCCATTTGGACCGTATGCACTTGTGCCTAGAAGTAAGTCGTATTATGTACATGTGCATAGAAGTAATTTGTAATATGCACATGTGATTAAAAATAAAAAAAGAACTTAATTCACCTCTATGCACAAGTGCACACGGTCCAGATGAAGGGCTACGAGAGTGTTCCTTAGTTTCCCCTTTTTTGAGGCTTTCCCTTGACTCTCTATCTCTCTCTATGTCTCTCTCTCTCTCTCTCTCTCTCTATATATATATATATATATATATATAATTAAGAAAAGACAATCTTTGAAGTAAAGAGAACAAGGCCAGATTAAACTTACAGGAATGGACTCTAGAACTCTAGATACACTTGGGGTTGCAGCTTTTCCTTCCACAAACAAGAAGAAATTTGTAACACCAATAACTTTATGATAGAAAATCCATGGCAATATTTGCTCTAATCCAGCTGAAGTGCTTGTAGTGATGCATATCTACCATTCAACAAATCACACATCATCAATTAACCTTATAAACTCACTCTAACTATCTCCCATTCACCATGCCATCATGCATCATAATAACAACAACTTCACATATTTGCATGAAATCACCACCTAAACACTTACCACTATACCTCAAAATCCATCAAATAAACAATCAGGATTATAATTCTACAGTTTATTAACTTAATCAAATGGTGATTAACTGATTATACTTTACTAACCCTAGATTTCATTTTCATACTAAAATATCAAAATTTTAGGTTTTCTACGTAAACCATAAAAAATCAACATATCGTTTTCAAAATCAACGAGATATATAATCGATATACCTTTGGATTAAGATCCGAATCGAGCTTTAATTTCCAATCCCTAAAATAAGGAAACGAAATGGAGCGGCTTTGGCCCAAGATATCTGCGCAATTGGAGGAAGTATGGCCACCGGTGGTGGTGGTGGTTTTGGAGGTGGTGGTGGTGATATCCATACCCGGAAATTCAAGTCCGTTAATGGAGGACCACCGGGTTATCGGATCACTGTTTTCTCCACGCCATTGGAGGACGAATGCGAATGCTGCTAGAGAAAGGGGAAGGAGTGTGAGTAGGAGTAAGATCCTGGAAGCGAAAGCATGAGAAGATTGTGATAATGAGGATGAAGATGGACTGGGTTTGATAGATGATGGATATAGACCCGCCATTGTTGATTTTAAGGTCTCATAATCGTGAATTTGTGAGAAAAGTTTGATGATAAGGATGAATATGAGTTTTTCTGTAACGTTTCCTCCTCCATGGAAGGAGATATGATATGAAGATTCAAAATAGGGGGGTGTTGTTAATTTAACTGCTATACCTTTTATAAAATAAAATTTACAAAAATAACCTATAAGTTACCTTTTTTCCTGAACGACGGATAATTCACGTATACATTCTGATACGAATTTGACGAGTTATTTAGGACCCATACGGGCATTCGAAAGCTGACCCATGGTCAAGGTATCGTTATATGCTAACTCCATAAATCGAACTCAGGTAAACCCTCCTATCCACTATCCTTCTCAATGATGTTATAGACCATTAGGCTACTAATGTTTTGATATGTAATTGTATATTAAGAGAATTACATAAAGAAACCGTTTTTCTTATATATTAACCCTCATCAATATCTTTACAATGAACTAAATATTGATTGTTTTTGGATTAAATTTTGCATTATTAAACATTACAAGTAGTTATGAATTAATTTTAACACTAACACTTTATACTATTATAGTTATAAATTAAATAAATAACTATAAAATCATATAGAGTATAAACTAAATTAATTTTCTTTAAAAAAATTTAATTAATTAATTTTAATATGGACTTATTTAATTATTTTATGTCTCTTACTTTTTACACCCTTAGAGCATCCACAATGGAGGTTCTTCTTGAAGTTTTTTATGGGGTTTTTACAAGAACCTCCATTGTGAGACAGAGGTTCTTGCCCAGTCACAGGTTCTTATTGGAACCTGGGTGCTTGAACAAGAACCCGGGTTCTTGTAAAAGTTTCTTTTTCTGTTATATAATATTTTGCATAAATAAAAATTATATTACAAATGAGTAGAGTAAGTGAAGTTTTTGTAAGAACCTCCATTGTAGAGTTTTAAGGAGGTTCTTGGTTTGTTGAGATGGCAATGACGTGGTAAGGAAAAATATGATAAGTGAAGTTCTTGGAGGTTCCACCACTGTGGATGCTCTTATAGTTACTTATTTAATGTTTTACATCTCTTACTTTCTAATTTTATTATATACCTCTTTCTATATTAAAATATATATGTATAAATTAAAAAAATATGTTTTTACTTTTTACAAATTACACAAGGCTATCTTCGACAACAAATCAATCCAAACTTTTTGTATATAAGACAAAAAAGAATTAATTTAAAAAAAGGGAAAAAAATATATAAATAGTTTGTGCAAAGAGTTTGCCACCAAACCAAGTTTATCTAATATTTTATTAATAAATTCTGATTTTATAGATAAAAGCATAATTAGGTGTTAATATTTTACTGAGTGATTTAAATTTTATTAAAATAAACTTGTCTAATTAAAAATGTGACTTCAATTTAAAAATTGAAAATTAAAAATAATACCAAAATTTTGATTTTTCAATTCTCTACAAATAGATATCAATGTTGACATATTTTCAATATACAAATTTTTCTCTTCATTTTAATACTCTCATCTTTTTGAAAATTTTAAAAAGCGTGATTTTTTTTCAAGTTTTTCTCTATGGATCCAAACAAGCAGAACTTTTGGAAATTCTAAACATTTTGATATTTATATTTTACTTAAAGTTAAAAGATATATATATATATATATTAAAATATTAAATATAGAATTTTTAAGATTGGTTTGGATTGTGAATAAAGTATGAAAAATGTTATATTTGATTGAAATTATAGATTGGATAGGTGGAAGAAAAAGAAATTAATTTTTTATTAAATATTGGTTTGGTTTGGTTTGTGAATAAACATAGTCTAATCATAATCAGTTTGCCATTATCTATAAAATGAGCTGGATATTAAACATTTTTAGATTTTAATCTTGTATTATAACATATTACAAATAGTTAGAAAATAATTTTAGTATTATATTTTATACTCTTATGTTACAAATTAAATTTTATGGTAACATGGGTGGAAAGTGTAAAGTATAATATGAATTAGTTTATTTCATTCTTAAATTTTACACCTTATAAATTAGTTATTCATGGGTGTTTGGGATTGTTTATTTAGGCATTGTTTGATAAAAATAAGCTATATGACTTATAAGCTAGCTTATTTTTTATATATATGTTTGGTAAGATTAAAAATAGTTTTTTTTTATGGTGGGTGCTCATGAAAGCCTATTCCATACACCTAAACCAAAAACATGATAACATTTGTCAATGAAGAACAACCACTCTCTCTTTGTCATTTTTATGATAAAACTTGAGGTACATCCTTGAGTTTTTTGTAAACTTTAAGTGAATATTTTTTAAATTTTATAACTTATAAGAAACTCTAAGATTTCAACATATAGGTTTGGTTCGAGTTTGATTCGAGCTTGAAGCAAGTTCGAGTTCAAGCTTAGGAATTAACTTTCGAGTCGAATTCAGTTTGGATTTTTACTACTCGCGAGTTTTAGAGTCGAGTTTGAGCTCGAGTATTGGCTTTCGAGTTCTTGTCAAGTATAGTGACACTCAAGCTTGACTGGCATCATTTCCACCCCTTAAAACCTAAATATACACAAAAACCAGTTAATAATACAATACACAACTTCCTTAGGAATCAAGAATACAGAGGTACAAGCCTATAGAACAGATCCTGTTCAAGTAAGGTCGTAATACACAACTTCCAAATATGGGTAAAAGAGTCTTCAATACTTTAAACATTAAAAAAATGAAAAAAAACTGTAAAAATGTATAACATTATTTTCTACTCCACAAATGTACCACCTCATTTGTTTTGGTTCTTCCTTATATATATACATATATATATATATATATATATATAGAGAGAGAGAGAGAGAGAGAGAGAGAGGGAGAGTTCATTTGCAAACCACTATTATTTTACAAACTTACAAACTTTTACCGACCAATCAAAAAAATTCTATTTTATTTAGATTTAATTAATTATTAAGGGTATATGGATAATGAATAATTTATGTAGATAACCTTCCAATTCAATCACAACCTCCTTAAAACATGGGATTTCGATTAAAAAAGAGATTCAAATTTAAAAACATATATATAAAAATTTTCGTATGGGTATTATCGTGACTGTCGAAAGTAATTGCCAGGGAGAAAAAATTTCTTGTTCTTTTTGGAGATGACGCAATCGGAGTACGAAGATTTATCGCATAATGAAATATAAGTTGGGGGTTGGCTTGCATGACAACGATGGATTACCGGCATCGTTCATATCCACGCATAATAGAAACAATTGTTCGGAGACTGAAATATTTGTCGTTCCGAAGTGTTTATGGTCAAATGTTGAATGACTGAAATAACGGTTAATTTCTACATTATACCAACAAATATTGTTATTACTACTACAATCGTCATATGATTCATCCCGTTTCGTTTCCGTTTTATCTTCGTTTCATCTGCGCTTCATCATCGTTTCATCTCCGTTTCATCTCCGTTTCATTTCCGTTCATCTCCGTTTCATCTTGAACATCGTTCATCTATTGATGATTTTATGCAACACATGTTTTATTCAAAACAATTTTCATCTTAAACATGTTTCATCTATTAATGATTTCAATGAACACATATTTCATCCAAGATTGGTTTCATTTAAAATAGCTTTCAGTGAGTGTACCACATATTTCATCCAAAACAAGTTTCATCAAATAAGTAGTTTCATTCGGAAATGATTTCATACGGTTAATGATTTCATCCAATATTACATCGTTTGAGAAAAAAAATTAATACATTATATCTATATGGTTTCCGTACAAAAATCAAACATTGTTTTTGTAAACTATATCATGGGGTTAAGATTTTGAATTTTTGATAATGGCCTTGTTTAGTTGTTTATTTGCTGACTTTCTCATAATAAAACCTATTTTGTTTAGACCATTTTACCCTTTTCATATAAAAATGAGTTTTAAGGTAATTAATTAATTAATTAGTTTACCATAATTAGACTCATTTGTTTTGAGCCGTTGATCAATGAGATCAATGGTTTATAATGGTTTGTAAAGTTTGTAAGACAGAGAGAGAGAGAGTTCATTTGTAAACCCAAAAAAGGGTGTAAACCGTGCAAAGTCATGGTTGCATACGTAACTCAACGATAAATCTTTTGTGTAGTTGTTTAATATGATGAAAATGTTTCATATACTAATTTTTTTTGATAAAATTATTTCATATGAAGGTGGTTCTTATTTAAAAATGAAAAGGTTTCACAGAAATAAGAAAAAAGTTTCATAAGAATAAAAAACACCGAATATGAAACAATTGAAGTTTATGAAACATTTTGATCATATTAAACAACTCATAAACCAATTTCATTGATTTAATCTATGCAACCATGAGTTTACACGGTTTACACCTTTTTTGGGTTTACAAATGAACTCCCTCTCTCTCTCTCTCTCTCTCTCTATATATATATATATATATATATATATGGTCTGGTTCAAATGTGAACTCATCTTTCATTGTGAACGTGAGGACCACTAGCATTTCGTCACTTGGCAATATTCAGTCTGAATATTCAGACTGAATAAAGCTTATATATAGAGAGGGGCCATGCTACGACAGGTTGCGAGGTTGTACGAGAAATGAAGGTAGAATGTGTAATTTGATAGATTATTCAAAGTACGATGTCGTAAGGTTTCAAATACGCAAGTATACATAAAAGAACATGATATTTAATACATTACTAACTTTAAATATTCTTCAATTTCAGAGGACCAAATGTTGTTTTGTTTGTTCATAAAAATCATGTTAGGTTACATTTGTATTCACAGAAACATGTTACCATTTTAAGTTATTTTGATGCGTTGAAAGTTTTACCATAGGATGATTTGAGAGGCTTTTTTCATGGACTTTGTTCTTCATCTTGATGATTGTTTGTCAAAACGAAAAAGAAACTTTTCATTATTTGCTTTTTATTGAACTACTTTCCCTTCTTGGTGGGGGTTCCGTCATCCATCTTCAAGATTTGTGTTTTATGGGATTGTGGGATCTGTTGTTATTTTTGTTAGGAATTATGTGCAGAGTTGACAAACCAAGTGGTTACACATCCAATGTTACAAGACACTTGAGGGTCACACCTGTGAGGACCTATAAGTCGAACAAGTTAGATGAAACCCCGAAATGGAGAATTAGGATTTATAATAATATATTATAAATCAGTTGGGTAATTTCAGTCAGAATTACCAAAGTTGGAGGGTTATTAATTAATTAGGATATTATATATTTATTAGATAAATAAATATATAATAGTTAATTGATAAGGTTTATATATATTAGATAAATATATATAATCATAATTATCGTATGCAAATTCTTTTCCAGCTAATTAAAAAGGAAAGGATTTGAGATAATTATTATAAGGAAACTGGATTCCATACAAACTGTATTTTTCCTCCATATAAATAAGGCTTATGGGTTAAGGAAAAATTGTAGCTTTTCAGTCAAGAAATCAGTTTCAGTTTCCTCCTCCTCCCTCTCTCTCCAAACCGGCGCCGACCACACACCCCTCGTCGGATTCCAGATTTTTGTTGTTCGGGTTTCACAGTTCTGCTAGAGGAACGTTCGTTGGTCGATCACCGGTGGATCTATTCTCAAGCAACCAGGTAAATTGATCTAAACCAAACTAATAGGATTAAAACTATAACGATTAAAGATCATTAGGCTTAATGGGTTTTTAGCTTTTATCGCTTCCGCACGATTAGATCAGAAACAGCGTGTTTCTGATCGCGAAGGTTTTATCAGTTTGATTAACCCATGAGATATATCAAACCAGTGAGGTTTGATAAATCTGAGATAATCCTCGAGTCAGTTTGATCCGAGGATACCCACAAAAACCCAACAGTGGTATCAGAGCCATTGTTAATAAATCGTTTTTTAGTTTTTTATCTGTTCATATCAGTTTATCAGTTTATGTGTGATCCGTTAAAATCTGTTTCTTGCGTAACAAGTTCTTTAAAAATTTTCAATTCTGATTCATATAAAAATTCGATTTTTATCGTTCGTTTCGTTGTAAAAACCCTAATCAAACCCGAGGAGGCACCGGGCCGCACCACAGCTGGTGGTGACGGCACCGGCCGTTGACCGCTAAACCACCAAGCACCACGGCCGCACCACCAGGTTGGTGGTGGCCACGGCGTTCGAAAACAATCACAAACCACTACCACCGGTGTGGTGGTGGGGATTTTTTTCTCTCAAGTCTAGCGAACCGACAAACCACCAGATTGGTGGTGGTCTATGGTGGTGGAAGGCGGCGATCTTGATTAAACACATTCGCCGGCCAAACCGCAGCTAGCGGTGGCGGCGGACGCCTAGCCAAACCACCAGTCCGGTGATGGCAGGCAACCAACGATGGTATCGATTGGCGGTTGATCGACAGCCCGCACCGCACCCGACTGTGGTCGGGTTGCGGATTGTTCACGGCCGCACCACCCGCGTCAACGATGGCGATGGCGAATCCCACCAGTGTGGTGGTGATCGATGGTGTTGATCGACGACATCTAAACCGCCGAACGGCGATGGTGGCCGTTGCCGCCATCACCGAACGGCGGTGGGGCTGTTTTTTTGAGTTTCGATCGAGCCACCGAAGCCGGAAGCGGCGACGGTGGCGGTGGAGTTAATCAGGACTGCCGATAGGCGGGGGTGGTGATGGCGTTTGCGCCGTCGCTGCTGTTAACCCCAATCAGCCGCCATACCATCGAAGTGGTGGCGGCGATGTCGTTCTCCGAAACAACCACCACATCACCGTGTGTGATGGTGGTGGTGACGATGGTGGTGTTTACGGCGGCTGTAGCCGAATCACGGTGGTCCAACCGCAACCACCTAAAACCACAGACGCGGTGGTGGAGGGTGGTGGTGGTACTTCTCGGACAAAATCATCGGTAAACGAGATCACCGAGGCCAAACCACCCGTTTGGTGGTGGCAGACGGTTTTCTATCATTAAATGGATTGGTATTGGTTGTTTTTCGAAAACCCGAAACGATAAGACGGGATTAGGATTTTTCCTCGATAGTTTTTCGAGCAAATCGCAAAACCTTGATGATCAGTTGGGTAATGTGCCTATAAGCCCAAGGCCCAGTTCTTTGGACCAAGTTATGGCCCAAAAAGAGATCGTTTGATATTAAGTTTTCTTATCCAAAATTATTTTCTATCTGATAAAATTTATTCAAACCAGTTTTGATTAATCTTTTATGAAAATTAAAATTTTATCTGATTTTTCGAATAAGCCAGTATTTTATAATTGGATCGATAAAACCTGTTTGAAATAATTTTTGGGTAAAAGGATTGATTAGCTAAAATGGTTTTAGTTTTGTAAACTTTTTTCAGTCTAAAGGTTTTTGGTTCATAAAACAGTTTGTTTTTCGAATCAGTTATAAAACCAAGTTTTACGATAAATGAGACAAGATAATTTTAACGGATCCAGGTTTATTCTCTCGTAATTAATATTGTTTTTTTTTATTATATTGCATATTTAATTGCGTGATTGCTTGAGTTCTATATATGCATCTCAGTTTGAGTTTGTATCTATATCTATTATAGTGTTTTGCCAACCTAGACCCTTGACATATTTACGGGGAGGCCTGCGTGCCATTTGCAACCACTTGTGTAATAATGACCTTAGGATAGATATTCGTTTTATTCTTTTGGGGATGACGAGGCCAGTGGGAGCTACTAAGATTCTTCATCCGACCGGAGTACTGACAAAACATGGCGAGGCCAGTGGGAGCTACGCGAGTTTTTGAAGCTTTTGGTAGAGTAGGTCATTATTGGTCCCTAGGAAACGTTGGCAAAAACTATAATTAGGTACTATGTGATTAATTATTGTTTAATTGCATGGTTGATTAATTTTTGTGATATCTTGCATGTTAATAGTTTTAAATAAAATTGTTACTTTAAAACTAGTTTATATCACAAAAGGAATATAGGTTTTAGTTTCGTTAAACCTTTCAAAACGATAGTTTTTGATTTAAAAACCTATAGATGATTGTTTTATATAAAAGGCAGAGTTGACAAAAACAGTTAGTTTTAATCAACTAGATGTGCTATTAAAACAGTTAGTTTTAACTAGCAAGTGATTTTAGAACAGTTGGTTTTAAAATTACATGTATGTTTGAAACAGTTAGTTTAAAACATAAGTAGCCTTTATAACAATCGTTTTTTTCAAAACCCTGGAAGTAAAGTTTTTCAAAACCCCGAAAATCATAGATCAGTAGTGCAACCCATCTAGGGGCACCTTCGGCGTAAAGTACATAGGCGTTGTAAGTGATCACACATTCAACGTCTGTGTTCAAACTGAAGCTGAAGGGGTTACATAACTCTGCGAATTATCTCCGGGTGGTACCGGCCAGAGTATAGTGATCAGGTCCCCAAAATGGTGAGATCTGTTTTGGTACTATAATGTTCACCGGGTGGTACCGGGCCAAAAAGCACTTAGAGTGACTAAAACATGCACAGGAAGTTGCCATGGTCCCGAAAAGATCTAGGAGTCATGTCAGTTAGACATGATTGGTAAAAGTCCTTACCTACCGAAATAAATACGGGTCTGGTGGAGCAAGAACATTACGCACATCAGGACGTATGAAATAAGGATCCTAGTCCAATAAATTGATCATTTAAGGGTTTATTGATATTTTATTGGAAATCAGTCTATTTACAGTTGCTAAGACCAAAAGTTTTATTTTGTGTAGATGGCAAGCACTGTTACCAGCACTAACAATCTTTCCCTCCGATCTATCCTAGAGAAGGATAAACTGACCGGCTCTAACTTTCTCGACTGGGAGCGCAATCTGATGATTGTGCTCAGACATGAGAGAAAGTGGTATGTGCTTGAAGAGCCACTTGGGGAGGCACCTCCGGCAAACGCTCCGGCTGCTGCCAGAAATGCCCACAAGAAGCACTCGGATGATCTCCTTGATGTCGCCTGTCTGATGTTAGCAACTATGAGCCCAGATCTGCAAGCAGGGCTCATAAATACAAATGCTTACGACATGATCCGCCAGCTGAGGGACATGTTTCAGACTCAGACTCGTACAGAGCGCTACGATGCCACCAAAGCATTCAATGAGTGCAAAATGGTAAGAGGGACATCAGTAAGTGACCATGTCATGAAAATGAAACGGCACTTAGATCATCTGGAGAGGCTTGGTCATCCTGTTCCGTTGCAGCTAGCAACAGACACCATACTCAATTCACTGTCAGAAGACTACAGGCCCTTCGTAGTCAATTACAATATGAATAACATGGAGAAAACTATAGCAGAGTTGCACTCCATGCTAAAGACAGCTGAACTGAATATGGGGAACAAGAACAAGACCAAGGATGTCTTGATGGTGAAAGACGGAGGGGTTAAAAAGAAGAATGGGCAAGCTAGCACCAGTAAAGGAAAAGGACCAGTCCAGGCCATCCAGAGTGCACCCAAGAAAGGCAAGGGCAAGGGCAAGGGCAAGAAGGTTAAGCCAAACAAAGCTAGGACCGAGAATCGCTGCTTCATATGCAATGAAATCGGTCATTGGAGGCAAAACTGCCCTAAGCGTCATGAAGCAGGTATGTAAACCTCAGAAAATTTATGATTGCTTTGATTTGTCACTTCTTACTTGTTAGCTTACAAGTATACTGATACCTAGAGCAAATGATTATTGCAGGAGGTCAGAAATGAAGTGAAGTGCCCAGGAGTTGCCGAGGATCTTAAGTACGAGATGATTTAAGTCAAGACATTTTTTGAATTTATAGTTTTAAAACAGTTATTGTGGGGGTTTATGTTTTAAACATTTTTGGGATAATTATATTTTATAATTTCATGGTTTTATTTTCAAAAGTTATTGTCTTGACATAGAAATATCTGATTGTGCCTGATATTCTTATATCTGTATGATCCTAGTTGATGCCTGTTATATTTACTTTAATGAAATTGAAGTAATTTGTATAAAAACTATCAAAACACACGAGATTCTATAGGAATGCGTTTTGAGAATAAAACATTTATGAATAATAGTTTTGTGATCAAAAAGGAGAATTTAAGATATTAACTCAGATAGCGTTAATAACAGCATTTATAAAATTAGAAAGATTCCAAGTTCTGGAAATAGGATTTGACCAAATCCAGTTAAGTTTTATAAAAGAAAAATTCTCAGGAATTAACTAATCAAGTTTGATCAAGTTTTATTCAAATGTTTTAAAAGAGAATTTAGGATATTAACTCAGATGGCGTTAATAACAGTATTTATGAAACTAGAAGGATTCCAAGGTTTGGAATTAGGATTTGACCAGATCCAGTTGAGTTTCATAAAAAGGAAATTCTCAAAGTTCATTACTTGAAATTAGGATTGACTAATCAAAGTTTTGACTAAGTCAATAGTAAATTTTGAGTAATAGTTAGTTTTTATGCAAGTAAGTGGGAGCCCAATTTATTCTCTATCTAGTCTGAGATAAAAGAATAAAAGACATAATTATTGATATATCTCGGAATTCATAAATCCAGGCAGGATAAGAATTCATAAGATATAATTTACCCTTTTAGTCAAAAGGATAAAAATTTCAAGTTCCTTGAAACAAAGGTCATGACTGACTTAGAAATCAATAATTAAAGTGTTGGATTAAAATATAGGATTCCAGTAGATTTGCCAGGATTGCAAATGGAATCGGATTTCAGGTAGAAATCATTCATCTACACAGCAACTAAGGAAAGTTGCAGTCTTACATATTCAGGAACTGGAAGTTAGTCCAGGTCTCCAAGTTCATGGAATATGATAAAAGTCTAATTATTGTTTGCATAACAATAATTAGCAGATACAAGTAGATCGTATAAACAGACTTGTATTTTGGTTATCACTTTGATTAAAATGGTAAACTTTAATCAAAGGGTTTAAACTGAAGATAGGTGATACTTCATTTTAGACCAATATTTAACAAACGTTAAATAGACATTATGAAAGTTATTAAAGAAAAGACATTCAATCTTGTTATTATTACAGCGTGTAATATGGACTATACAAGATTGATTTCTTTATCACTTTCACATTTTTGCATGTTTTTAATATATCCAGGAATAAAATCAGTCTCCGATTTTTCATTCAAAATCTGTCCGTGACAACTTATCATTGTGGGAGCATGATAAGGCGTTAAAGTCATTGTGAACTTTTAGGTAGTTATGATCAGTTGCTGAATAACAGCTACAAGTGTTGTAGACTAAAAGTTGCACAGATATTTGATAGAGTAGCAAATATCGGACGTGATCCGCGGTTGAGATTACTTCTTGGAAACAGTCATAAGTAAATCTCACAGTGGTTGTCCCTATCACCTGAGGTATCTGATTTGATATCATGAGGA
This sequence comes from Centaurea solstitialis, assembly GCA_030169165.1. Classification (NCBI taxonomy): domain Eukaryota; kingdom Viridiplantae; phylum Streptophyta; class Magnoliopsida; order Asterales; family Asteraceae; genus Centaurea; species Centaurea solstitialis. The sequence goes on along the minus strand of CM058045.1, from coordinate 19,298,956 downwards.
CTACTGGATTCTTAGTACACTCAACCGCCACGCCGTAACAGGGTGGCTATAAAGGGTGTAACTAGATTCAGCGGAAGCCGTGGTGTCAAAGGCAGATATGCAAGATGGGATTTGCACCTCTTCTCAGAAGAGAGATATTTCTGGGCCCATCTTGACTGACTAAGTATACTGATGAAGTGCATGGCCATGCCCAAACGAACTGATTAGTTCTTTGTCGTTTACCTATCAGTGAAAGTCAGATAATCAAGAGAACAGAATCTTGAGTATTTAGAGTTGACACTTTCCAAGCTCATACTCACAGATGAAATATCGCGATGCAAAGGGAAAAGCCAAGATATACCCAATCAATGAACAGTAGTTTCATAGATACCAATTCCTTACGGAATATTTATATCACCAGTCTGGGTATAAGAGTTCTTGTAACCTGGTCAGCCTAAGTGCCTGTCTAGGGGCCTCCTTAGGTCGGTATAATCAAAGGTGGTATTGCCAACTTGCACAAGTGGGAGTCTGTTAGGAATTATGTGCAGAGTTGACAAACCAAGTGGTTACACATCCAATGTTACAAGACACTTGAGGGTCACACCTGTGAGGACCTATAAGTCGAACAAGTTAGATGAAACCCCGAAATGGAGAATTAGGATTTATAATAATATATTATAAATCAGTTGGGTAATTTCAGTCAGAATTACCAAAGTTGGAGGGTTATTAATTAATTAGGATATTATATATTTATTAGATAAATAAATATATAATAGTTAATTGATAAGGTTTATATATATTAGATAAATATATATAATCATAATTATCGTATGCAAATTCTTTTCCAGCTAATTAAAAAGGAAAGGATTTGAGATAATTATTATAAGGAAACTGGATTCCATACAAACTGTATTTTTCCTCCATATAAATAAGGCTTATGGGTTAAGGAAAAATTGTAGCTTTTCAGTCAAGAAATCAGTTTCAGTTTCCTCCTCCTCCCTCTCTCTCCAAACCGGCGCCGACCACACACCCCTCGTCGGATTCCAGATTTTTGTTGTTCGGGTTTCACAGTTCTGCTAGAGGAACGTTCGTTGGTCGATCACCGGTGGATCTATTCTCAAGCAACCAGGTAAATTGATCTAAACCAAACTAATAGGATTAAAACTATAACGATTAAAGATCATTAGGCTTAATGGGTTTTTAGCTTTTATCGCTTCCGCACGATTAGATCAGAAACAGCGTGTTTCTGATCGCGAAGGTTTTATCAGTTTGATTAACCCATGAGATATATCAAACCAGTGAGGTTTGATAAATCTGAGATAATCCTCGAGTCAGTTTGATCCGAGGATACCCACAAAAACCCAACAATTTTCGCTTTCATGATTCCAAATCGACTACTGCTTGTGTTGTGGGTACTTCTTGTTTAATCTTGTGTACTTGAAGAGAAGGTTTTGTTTGGGAATTTGGAACTGTCTCATTCATTTTTATTTTTCCAACGTCTACTGATAATTGTGGGACAACTTCTCCTCGTTTATCTCCTTTGTTGGCAGCTTAAGTGGTAGGTGTTTGTTGTGGTTGTTGCTTTATGAGTGTTGACAATGACGATTGTTGTTATAGGTTGGTTGTTATGGGTGCGTTTGCTTTGCAGACTACATGGGATGGGACGGGACAAAAAAATTTAGTCCCATGTTTGGCATGACATGAGACAAGGAAAAGGTGGAACAAGGTGGAACTAAATATCATTTTGATGGGACAAAACCAGTGTTTTTTTGTTCCACCCATTTAGGTGGAACATCCTTGGACTATTCTCAAAAAGACTTATTTACCCTTTAAGTCTTTAACATAACCTAATACAAAGATCGAACTCCTCCAAATAAATCAGATTAAGCATCAACCTGCCAAATCAAACTCCTCCAAAAAAAACTCAAATCAAATGCCTGATGAAACCCTCCCCTCCAAATCGATCGTACTAGAAACTTTGCGTCTTAAATCGAACCTCTCCTTCCAGATTTGTGTTATGATCCGTAGGTAGTGGTGGGAGAACCTGGAAGAAGGCTTAATTTAAGAAAAAGAAAACCTAAAAGATGAATAGAACGATGAATTTTTGGGCGATGAAGTGTAAGGAAGAACGAAAAAGGAAGAATGGTGGTGGTGTTGAGTGAGTACAACGAAATTTGAAGAGAACAAAATTTATTCATTTCTCTGAAGAAAGAAGCACATGGCGGAGATTGAAGAAGAAGCTGAAGTTTGATATGTGGGGTTGGGGTTTCTTTGGATTCTCAAACTTTTCTATTAATTAGATATCTAAAATAAAATAAATTATGGTTTATTTTTTGTCAATAAGTTTGCATATATTTTTTAATAACTTTATATAAATAAATTATAAAGTATGATTTATGTAAATTATTTTACCTTTTCTAAATAAAGTCATTTATATATTCATCATTTGTATCATTTAAAACTAAAATTATTATATGGTAAAAGATATTTTAAAAACATTTTAAGGGCATTCTGGTCATTTTAACAATTCTGTCCTATCCTGTTTTAGTCATACCAAACGTTGGACAGACAATTAGTCTTGTTCTGTCCAGTCCAGTCCCGTTCCGTCTAGTCATGTCCTGTCCCATCCAGTCTGCGTACCAAACGCTACCTATATGTTGTTTCATATGAGCGTAGAAAAGCAAAAACTAAGCATGAGGAAATGGTTTTTGCTATTGCCTCATAAAGATGGGGGTCGTGTGATAGTAAAGATGGTTAGTTGATCTTATAATTATTGATGAATTTTTTCAATTGATTAATGTTATAGCAAAATGACTTACGTATTCCTCAATGTCTCTTACTTATTCAACTGATATGCAATGAGTTTTTCAATGTCTGGACTTAATATGAATGAACGTATTATTCCACTTCCATCATTTAATTCTATTGTTGCTCATGAACTTTGTATGTAAGATAGACTTTTTTTAGCATCACATGTTATTTGTTCGTATTTATGTGGATAAGGTACTTATATTAGCTGAACTTTTGATTGTGTCTTGCATGAGGGGCAAGTCACAATCCATGTAATGTGTGCGTCAATCCACTTCATACATTTTACATATGCTATGTGTGAAAATGATCGATCTTGTTTTGGAAAGCTCAGCTCTCCCTTTACACATACAGTTTCATGGTGTTTTCTTGGAGAAAAAAAAATTAGTAAACATATGATGCAATTTGTTGCTGAATATTAATTATGTTTATAATGATAGTATATTCTTGATATATGTCACATATCAATTTAATAAGTATAAAATGTGTATTTTTTTAATTTTCTTACATAAATAGTAAATAAGTTTCAAAATTAGATCATGTAATTACTTGTGTTTCTCAACGATTCAATTGTTGTGCCAATTGGAATGATGTCTTCTTGTTGTGGGTAACACAACAGCAAATCTGTGTTTTTGTATGTTTTTTTGGAGCAGCTCGATGACTTCTTACTTGTTATCAGTATACATATCTTGTAAGAACAGTGATGGGTTGTAGTTAGAAATATGTGTACAAATGTATAATTACGTGATGAGTACGTACCAGTTTTGCAATTCTTTAGTCTTTGCTACAGGTGGGTTTATAAGAATTGTTGAACTGAGTCGTGTGGAAATGATAGGCCTATCTTGGAATTTACATAATGACTTAAAATGTTCACATGTTGAAGTATATATGGGGTGTGTTAACGATTTTACTTACCATAGAAAGTAGTAAATTTAAATCTCATGTCAAATATGTTGGGAGTTGTATTAGTCATTTTCTGAAAAGGTATCCCATAATGTAAGAATGATAAGGTATTTTCTTCATCAAATGAACTTAGAAGCATCAAATGCTTATGGTAGTGATCGATATCACATGGAAAGTGATATTGTTTATAGTAAATAAATTATGTATGTACATACTCTTCGTTCACGACAGTTACATCATTTCTTGTTGTTATTCTTTCTGATCCTTCATATTCTTCTTGGTTTGGTAAACAGCTAACAACAACGCCTTTTAATGTCTGTGTTTTAACAAAAAGTGCAAGTACATGTGTAAAAAACATATGATAGACTAAAACATGAATTTTTGTTAGAATGTTTTTTTTTACCTTGATAGGCATGACTTTCTGCATGTCGTTGAAAAGAGTAAATTGAAACTCGCATGGGGTTGCTGGTGGAATGGTCTCAGGATGCCCTTTGATCAATGTTGTATTATTTAGGCCCCATGAGTATGGATACGAAGCAAAATGATCTTGTCACCCGATGGGTCAAAGATGTGGATATCGGTTATGAAAACAAGATCAAAACATATCCAACAATGAAAAAAGATCTACTTACAAGGATTAGATTGAAATTCACAAGTTAAAATGCCGAAACCGTCTCACAAAGAACTTTTCAACAGTATCCATATAACATATGAAATGTTAAAAAGTTCACATACAGTAATATAAAGTACATTTAACTCTCCATCTCCAACTCAATCACAAGGCATTGCTTCATATTGTAGTTACTTTTAGAATATCCAATTTCACCCTTGTGTCTATGTTGCGGGACTGATCTAAAATCTTGGTTGTTTCATCCTTTTTTACATTAGACGTGCTCATCGCGATCTTAGCACTGTATTTCTTTCACAAATCAAGTATTTGTGTCTTCAATACATGACCTTCCCGAGAAAAAAGCCTGTTTTCCATGAACTTATGAAATTCCTAAAACTATTGAAACCAAACGAAACCAATGAAATTACTAAAACCACTTAAACCAAATGAAACTTGTACGTTGATGAACTCATGAAATCAAAAGAAACCAATGAAATTACTGAAACCACTTAAACCAACATGAAACCAATGACATCAAACGAAATACACTTAAACAATTAGAAAAAAACGAATTCCTATTTTAAAATATCAACAACTAAAAAACTTTTCAATGACATTAAACGAAATACACCTAGAAAAAAAAACTTTTCAGTTAGCTTCCAAAAGGGGGAAATCACCAAAAATACAACTCAACTAGAATTATGATTCACATCCTCATCTAATTCTGACCATCATTCAATTGGTCAAATAACCAAATTGTGATTAGAAAAGATGGAGTTACCGTGTTTCAATATGTTAAATCTACAAATAGTTAACCCTAAAGATTCTGGGTTTCATACGTATTGAACTTATTTTAAAATATCAAATTGCGATTAGGAAAGATGGACCGACCCTGTTTCAATATGCTAAATCTACCCACAGTAAACCTTAAATATTTTGGGTTTCATATGTATCGACCTTATTTTACCCATCCACACCTTGTTTCATCACATAAATCAATGTTAACTTCAACACAATAACTAAGGTAAAATAAAGTACCAAAAAATAAACCCTAACTATCTGGGTTTCATAACTATCAAGGCTCTCACATACATACCAAGAATTAAAGAGGAAACATGTGTAATACCTGCAACTTCGATTGGTTTCATCTCGTTGTGACCATTCTTTGTCGTCATCCTCTTTTTCTAGCTTTTAATAATGTCTTCTTCCATGATTGCCTTCTGCATCGAAACAAATTGGATTTTCCGCTGTGTAATGTGTTGGTGAAGTTCCCGTATGTATATTTGTACATAATCCTCTCACTCAACTTCCTCCCTAAAAATCGGTGTCAAGATTTAAATCGAACAGCTAAAACAATGAAAAACCCAAGAATCTCATACCTCTAGGAAGCTGTATCATCTTTTCGATTTCTATGAAATGCCAAAATAGGTTCTTATTGGAAGGGTTAATGTTTCTTGGGGTTTATCCAGGCACTGAACACAGAATTTGATTTTGATAAACTTTCATATTTGATTTCTTTAGCTAAAATTAGGATATGCCATTTAAGATGTTTTATTATTAATTTATACTTAAATTAGTGACAAAAAATCAAAAATTATCATATTTATTAGAATTTCATCACAATCATACATAATATAAATCAAGGGTTATAGATTGGGTTGTAGAGTTTGTACTTTAACAGTGGTTTGTAAATGAAAGTGGCCATACATACATACATACATACATACATACATACATACATACATACATACATACATACATACATACATACATACATACATACATACATACATACATACATACATACATACATACATACATACATACATACATATAAATATATTACACGCACCACAGCTAGACTAATTGGGTTTTGACCCGATACACCCGCCACTTGTTTTCAATAGTAGTTATCGAACACATTCTGAAGCTAATTCGGTACCGTTTTTCATCGTTTTAACTCGTTTATTTTTGCAAGAGATCATTAAAAAAATTAATACTATCGTTCGATGTAGTAAGTTACTTTTAACTCGAACTATGCAATCAAAACTTTGAGTTTTAATTTGGGTTTTATCGAACCATCGAATTTTGTCATAACTAAAACATTAGTTTTCAAGCCATTTACATGGCTGGGTTTCTACCAACATTTTCAGGACATAATACATCATATAGAATACTTAACTATGAGTTTCTACCAACGTTTTCAGGATATAATACATCTATATCTTTTGGTTAATTATATTAAATTATCTGAAAATGGATTCTATCAACCATAGTAAGTACTTGTTTTTCTCATTATTATAAAAAGTTCTTTTCTTTATTACTTTGTTAGTTTAATCATAACTTTCATAAAACCCCCTTAAAGTGATAGTTTTCTTAGATTAATTAATAGAACTAATAAACTGAAATTAGATAGATTCACTGTTCCCTGTGGTAAGAACGATACCTGGACTTACCTACACTATATTATATCCGATCAAGTACGTTTGCATGTGAATGTGGTAATATTAGTTGGGTGATTTTTAAGGGTAAAACTTGGTTTGATTAATATATATATTTTACCGCATCAACTTTGACCAATTATAATCATTAATACCAGCTATTGGCAACCACCGCCACCATCCTTCGAAAACTCACGACCTACAACCATCAAAACCACCACCACTACCCTCATCCATAATCATTATTAAGCACAAATCCAAAAACAATATCAATTAAACCCGACAGAAATCCAATCACAAATACAAATAATATAACAAAAGCAAGAATAACGTATTTCTCAAGAAATTGAACAAAAAGTTCATTAATGAGAATCATGTTTCAGAGTTCTTAATTTTTTTAGTCAAACATAAAAAAATCAATAATTAGATTTAACCTCAATTTTTTTAAATAACCATATAAATCGTAATAATTTAAATTTCTTGTTACCGGGCCCACACGAATCTCAATTTTGAACAAAACCTGACCATCAGAACCTAGTTGACATGACTTGACATATTGTACTTTTGCCACATCACCCAAATCATAAAAATTATTATTTTTGCTATCGGGCCCACCAACTTTTTGGCCCGTTTTTAAAAAATGTTGACCAATTTCTTTTCTATATTTTTTTATGATGGTTTTTATACCCATTTAACACTACAAGAAAAAGAGTCTTTTGTGACAACTGAAAATTCGTCACTAATAGCTAAAATATGGTCACTAAGACCCTTTAGTGACAAAAATCAAGTTCGTCACTTTTCGTCACTAAAGGTCCGTCACAGTAGAGACAAAATGCAAAAATGGTCACTAATAGTGACCAAAATAGATTCGTCACTATCTTTAATGACGACTTAATTTTATCTCTAAATCAATAAGAAATAACAAGCTAGAAATCCAATTAATGACGATAAATGTCGTCACTATGGTTGTGACAAAAAGAAGTCGTCACTAGGGTTGTGACGAAAATAGTCGTCACTAGGGTTGTGACCAAAATAGTTGTTACTACCATTAATCTTAGAGACCAAACAAGTTGTCACACACACTAAATATTTAACCAAAATGGTTGTCGCTAGTTGGTTGCCCACATATACCCTATTGTTTTTCAACAAAATCTCATTTATACCATCCTGCCCTGAATATTGAATTACTAAACTATTGATTTTAAACAAAAATTAGGGGGATGAAACATTGAATCAATTTGTAATATTGATGGTTCAACAAATTTTACCCATGATTTCTTACGATATACATGTTGATTTGAAATCACTATAATTCTTGATGTGAAACCAAAATTGACAACTATAGTGTTCACAAAGAATCTAAATCCCTGTATCATGGAGCATTAATGTGAACTCATTAAGATGGATTACTCCTAACATATGGCTCTCTATGAAGTCGGTTTAATGGTGTTAAGACTCCTAGGACTTGAGAAGCATATTTCATGTTTCAAGCATATGAAAGAGTGTGTTTCAGTGAACAATTGAGCTCCTGCTAACAGAAACCAAACAGTAGAGTTGTTTTTCTTCAGTCAACGGCGGTCTGCTGGATTGCGATTGAGTAGTCTCCGCCTGCATTTTGACACCGCAATGATAAGGCTAACAAATAAATACTAAAAACTTGTAATGACAATAAAAATTCGAATTCCGATTTTCTATTTATCAGAATGCCGAGAAATAGGACAAAAAGAAAATGATCATCAAAGTACTGCGTCGAAGTTTCAAATCTGGATGATCAACTATACTTATAAATAAGGTAAGTCCATTCACATTAAATTAAGCAAAACAATTTACGATGTATTCAAGAATTTGATTAAAGTTTATCTCAGTTAACTTACAGAAAAAATCAAACACCTGAGCCTTCTTTTCTCTAGCTTTCTGCAGCTTCTTCAGCTCTTTCACTCTTGCTTTCCTTTTAGCATCTATCTCTGCCCATGAAACAATGCTTAGTTATAATCAGAAATTCTAGAAGGTCGTAAATTTACATATTTCAGCTTAAGGGTACAGAATAAGGAGTAGTGGCGAGGAACGGAGGAACTAATATTAATCACCATGATCGAATAGTTCTCCCAATGGGACTAGAAGAGTTTGTCCTTCTAGCTTGCTTTCCATTAACAACATCGAATGTCTAGCATGAAAGAGAATTTTGAAACGAAATCAATTAAGAAATAACACCCAAATGAATGCCTAGACAACTTGAGGAGTTATGCAATGGTATACAACATTATTTGAGTAAATACTGTCAAAGATTGGAATAAGATTACACCAGAAGTAATAAGCAATCCATATTTCTCAAAATAGAATATAACCCAGAAAAATTTGGTCCTCCTAAAAGTACCAATTAAAGAAAACTAAATAATTAAAATATTATAGCACAAACCTTCAAATACTCCTAGAAATGGCAATTCAAGAAACTACATACAACTTTAAACTTGGCAATTCAAAAACTTTTCTACTTCACAAAAACCCAACATTACTAGAAGTCAAAAAACCCCTAACCGTTAGAAATATATTATATATAACCAGCTAGTTTGCCAAATACAAGCTAACCAGCTTATCAGTCATTAGCCAACCTATCAACTAAGCTATAGAAATTATTTGTTCGGCCAATTTCAGCAGCGATTGAGACAACATACCGACAAAAACACGTGGATAAAATACTTTAAATGAACTTGAAAACTATCATTTCGAACCTTGTAGTTTGAATTAGCCTCAAAATTGGACAGAGGAGTCTTGCAGCCAGTACTGTACGGCATCACCTGTTAATAAATAGCAACATTACAAAAAAACATTACACATTTGAAAATACCATCATCAACGCACAAAGAATAAAATATGTCTGAACGTTCTAGCTTTCTTCTTTTCTTGAAGAACCAAGACCAAAGAAAACAGAGAACTTATGACCAAAAAAAACCAAGACCAAATAAGCTTATCTGCACTAAGGTCACCTGAATTAACACGTATAGTAATGGATCATATGGTTGGAACTGTAAGGAGCATAGTAAAGAACAGGGAATAAGAAAACTTTGGGTTAATTACAAAAAAGAACATAGTACATGAATAGTTTGTTTTTTATTATATATGTATGATAAAAGTCATAAGTTTTAACATTGTATCAATACACATCATGATGAAACAAGAAACGATGAGTTATATATGATAAAATGATGTTTTTTATTCTATATATATGATAAACCGATGAGTTGCAGAAACGAATTTCAAAGAAATAACAAAACTGTAGTTAAGTGTTCATAATTCATGATTCAAAATTCAAAATTCATAAAGCTGTTTTGAGGCAACATTTATAAACAAATCAACAGGGTCAACATTTTGCTAACAATCGTCAATCCGATGGATTTCAACATTTTCATCAACAAGCAAAGTGTTTTCTTCTGGTGATTGTTTCAAACTTATATTTAAACCTAGATGCCAAAATAATGTGTAAATTGTAATACATCAAGAAAATCCATTACGAGTTCAAAAATCATCATGAAATCGATGAAACATATCTAATCAAGTACAGAGAAACATAAAATTGTCTATGATTGATGGCTTATAAACAAGTATGATGCTATTAGATCTGTTTTCTAGGTTTCTATGGTGGATTTCAATAAGTGATTACTAAAATACCTTCCAATGAACAGGTACTTTTTCTAAAACCGATGAAATATCAATATAGATCAATCAAAAGAATAAATTGAAGACCAAATTACTGAGTTAGATTAGAAACGAACCTATGAAGACAAGCTTCACTCGAATCAGTACTCACTGCTCTACACATAAAAAAAGGATGAACAATTGTTAGGGCTAAATCAAACCAAGGTATACAAATTGATAGAAATCGGAAGATAGATATGAAGATTACCAAGAGCTACTGCTAATGTCAATGTAGAAGAAGAAGAAGATCCGATGAAGAAATCCGACGAAGAAGTGAGACTGAGAAGCCGTGTTACTGTTAAGTGCCAAGGTTTACTTGTTTAATTTGTTTTATACTTTAGCCCCTATTTTTATTTGTTTTATACTTTAGCCCCTATTTTTATTTGTTTTATACTTAGCCTCTAATAGTAATTTATGTTCAAACACAATTTTAGTGACAATATTCTTAGTCACTAATTAGTGACGACTTGTTTTGTCACTATGTATCACTTAAGTAACTACTTTTACAAAACTTTGTCGTTTAGTGACTATTGAGTGACGATCTTTAATATTGGTCACTAATTTAGCGGCGGTTACCAAAATTCAGTGACGACTTAATATTTGGTGACTAAATTATAATCTTAGTGATTAATTTTTGGGTCGTCACTAAAAATATAATGCATTTTTGGGTCATCAATTTTCAATTTGGTCACAAAAAACCTCGTTTATCGAAGTTCCCTTTTGAGAAGTCATTCAAAGAAAGAGTTCTAAAAATTGATGAAAAATTATATTATAAAAGAATATTAGTATAAAAAACAAATTGGTCAACATTTTTTTTAAATTTTGGTCAAAAAGTTGGTAGGCCCGATAGCAAGAAATTTAAATTCTTGCGATTTGGGTGATGTGGCAAAAGTACAATATGTCAGGTCATGTTAGTTAGCTTCGGATGGTCAGGTTTGGTTCAAAATTAAGGTTTCGATGGGCCCGATAGCAAGAAACTTAAACTTTTGCGATTTATGTGGTTATTTTAGGAAAAAAAAGTTATTGAGGTTAAATTTGATTTTTATGTTTGGCTAAAAAATTATGAACTCTAACTATTTTTTTTATGGTTCCTCCTCTCCCCGTGTCACCTTATGCATCTATGTTTAACCTGCTAGGAGTTAATGTGCGTACAAGTGTTTCAACTTTCTAATATGAGCTCCAATATTAAATGTAGTATGCTCACCGCTTACCAATCGGTATGCTCAACATTGTCCTTGAAGTGTCTTCTCAGACAGTGAAGAAATTTTACAAGAAAATGTATGCTTTAAGACACATGGCTTTCATAGTAGTCGGTGATTTTGCTGACACCAAGGCAAAATGAATATAAGTGTTTGCCAGTTTCTTGTTGGTGTTCTCTTTCATATCGCTCTCTATGTGTTAACTAACACACATTTTCCCTCTCGTAGAGTGTTATGGACTTGATTAATACCTATTTTGATCATAACAAGTCAAATACCGATTCTCCAAAAATACCAAAATTTGTTGCCCCTCTTCATGAAGAGCTTCAAGTTACGTGTCATGTGGATCAGGAAGCTCCAATTGTTAGTATCATTGAGTTAGTAATGTATCAAACTCTTATTCTTGTTGTGGCGATAGTAAGATCTACTTCAAGTCATTTGTGGACAAGGTCAATGTGATAATGATTTATAGGAAGTCAGTTGTTGCAACCCTGTTTTGCCTTGCAATTCAGTGGAGACTTACAAAAACGTGACAAAAGAATGACCCATCTTACTATTAATGTTCTCTCTATCTTGATGCACATTGTAAGGTAATCGAGGTACTTACAATGAACACATGTTGCATTAAAAAGGGGACTATTTTTGTTTTGAAATCGATGCTGACATTGATATGATTCGCATCTTTATCTTCATGCGTGATGTTCTTTCTTCCACTAGTTTATATTCTTTTAGATTGCACGGTTTAGACTGCATGGATTTTATGAGCAGGAAATATCTCTTCAAAATGCATTGGTGTTGTCAAGAGTTAAGAATGCGTATTTAGAGTGCCCTTAAGTAGCTTCATACTTTGTTTTAAAACAATATGTGCAGGTATTCTTGGAGCTCCTTTCCCATTATCTTCATAGTTTATTAGATGTTTTAATTGTTTGATTTGTTAGTTTTCTACTTTATAGCATTTTCTTTCTAATCAACCCATTCTCAATGTTGAGGATGAAGTAAACATCTGGAGAACATTGGTTCCATCAATTTCTAGCCTTGGTCTTGAGTATCTTTGTTATGATGTTGTAGTGCCTAACAGTTAATACAAATGTGGGCTCTACTTTCTGATGTTGTAAACATATATGCATCCGAGGTATCAGAGTATTCACACATTCTTTGCACTACACATAGTTGTGTCATAATGGTAGTCGAGCCTCAAGATGGTGCAACAAGGAATGGTGTCAAAACTACTATATTATTCGTAACTTCACTTGAGAGGGATGCAAATATTCCCCTTTGTGAAAAAGAAAACATCAACTTTAGTTGACTGCAGTATACTGTTACACTTAAACTTTACTACCACTGCATATTAAACAATATCTTTAGATCTTGAAGATTCAATTTTCCGTTTTGTCTTGTTTAGTATGTTATTGCATTATACTACTACTTACATACTTCTCAATGCACATAAATTATCTTAACTTCCAGTTTGAAATTAGCATTGTGGTGCATTTGGTTTCGGCTTTGACATTTTTTTTCTATATTGACATTTAATAGTAACTTTATGTCTGTCATCTAAATTGATTTAATTATTGCAGGGATGTAGTGAAGGAGTCAAAATCTTTTGACCTTAGTGTTGACGATGTGAAGAGTCATGGTTAAAACTGGGGATGGTAATAGGGCGAATACCCCCTTACCCGGCCTGGCCTCGCTTTTCAACCCCTTCACCCGCCCCCGCCCTTGGCCGGGTACGGGGATCCCTCACTCATCCCCGGTTCGATACCTGGTCAAACCCAATCAATCCCCAGTTAAACCCCGATCCCATCTCCATTTCACACTCGTTCTAACATCGAACCCCATCCTCATTTTCTGTAGGAGCTACAAAATTACATGAAAATCTAGCGATATACAAATACAAGTTAAAAAACAAATTTAATGGAATTATTGTATGCTCTAGATGGAACAACAAAAGGTATGCACAGGCGTAGTAGTTCAAGGCAGACAGTTAAGGGTATGTAGTAAAGCCTTAGCATAAGCAGGAGATAGGCATTCAAATCGGTCAACAACCAACAAAAGTTATCGTTTAGTTCTTCACTACTCGTACAGGAAGGCCTCTCCTTCTGTATGGGGGAAATCCAAACCCACAATATTTGGCTTAAAGCTTTGATTTCAATAATATCCATGTATTTCTTTCAAGTGTGCTGATATGTGCAATGCTTTCACCATAACTTTATAACTGTACATAAACTTGGAGCATAAACAGGGTATATATATATATATCTTTAAGTAATTTTAGCAAAGACCCAATCACAAAAATGTTTCCAAGACACTTGAATAATGAAATCGACATAACTTGGAGCATAAACAATATATTATAAAAAATATATAAAAAATATAATATATATATCGAGGGGGTTGGGGGACCCCTCACCCAGGTCAGGGCAGGTCGGGGGGGGGGGGGGGGGGGGCTCTCCCAGCCTCGTCCCCGCTTTTACTACATCGTAAAAGGATTATGTGCAAGACAGTAACAAGGTTTACCGTGTCCAATGTTATAAGACACTAGTGGGTCACACTGCTACACACTCAATTAGAGATAAATTGGATTTACCAGTTGTGTGTGGAAATAATTAATTAGTTTAATTAATTATTAAAGAGAGAAATAAATAACAAATAGTTTATTTATTATTAGATAAATATTAGTTTAATATTTATGGATAAAATTAATTAATAGTTAAATAATTAATTAAAATGACTATTATTTAATTAATAACTTATTAATTAAAAGAGTTTCAGTTTATATAAAAAGCTAACTGGCTTTTTGATTGAACGAGTTTTTTGATTAATTAGACATTACCATATTTATCTTTATAAAGATGGTAAACCTTTATCAAATTCATTTATTAGTTTTTCTTTACCAGAAAAGAAACCTAGAGAAAAACCCTTTAAACCTACTCTCTCTATCCATCGATTTATACACACACACACACACACACACACACACAAATCAGTTGGATTTGTGTATCGGGTAATCCTAGGCGGTCTAGCAGTCAGTCTCAAGGTGGTGCAGTAGCGGTGTACTCCCTACAAGCTTTCCAGACACGTTTTTTAGACTACCAAATGTATATCCTAAAACCCCATCAAATTGTATCTGTTATGTTGGATCTATTGGTTTGGGAATTGGATTTTATTCCGCTGTGCATGTTTTTGTCCACCAATTCCCAGCAGTGGTATAAGAGCCACTTCCTAAACGTACATATCTGTTCTTGTTTATTATTTATGATAAATAGATTTGGTTTAAAAACCAGTTTGCGTTTTTGGGTCGTGGTTTATAAAAAAAATGTTTTTTATCAGTCTCGCATAAAAATCTAATTTTTATCGCAAACCATTCGACCGTGGCAATCCGCGGTGGAATGGCGGCAGTATGCCGACCGAACCGCCAGGCCGATCGCTGGCGACGTTAGGCTATGCCAATCGCCGGCCACCACGACCACGGTGGCTGGGCGACGGCTGTTATCGTCGGTCGTAACCAACCGCCCAGGGCGCCGGCTGCCTTGCGGCCACGCCTAGCGGCGGCGGTGGTCATGTTGTTTTTGAGCCGCGCACCATGGCGGTGACAGCGTCCGATTGCTATTGTTGTCGCGTCGTTAGTGGCGGTGGTTTGGTTGTTGTTCGCCGGTGACGACGGCGGCGGTTGTCCGCTTGCTGTTGTCGTCGGTGATGGCGGCGGTGGCGTTTCAATCGCCGGCCTCGGCGATGGTGGCCTCGTGGCTGCTGTCGGCGATCGGCTTCGCTGACGGTGATGATGGCGATCTTGATTGTTGTCGTTGTCGTCGGTGACGGCAATGATTGTTGTTGTGATGCGTCGATCGCTGGCCATCCTTGCAATGGTTGGCGACGGCGGCTGTTCGGGTAGTGCGATCGCTACTGAGCGGCGATAGTAGTGGTTTCGGCTGCTGCTGTCATCGACTGCTGGTGGCGACGACGACGACCGGTTTTTGTTGTCATTGTCGCCGGCGGTAGGGGCAGTCCCACGGGTGCCGTCGCCGATAACCCACCCGATTGGGATTGAAATCCTCAATATGCTTTGTGGGGATAGGGTTTATTTTAACCAGATAGGTAAACCCTAGGTAAAATTAATTGTTTTTATTTGGTAATAATTTAATTACCTTATAAAATTGAAATTAATTTGATAATTATAAAATCCAGTTGAGATTTTTTAAGAAATCTTATTTTATCGTAACAGTCTGTTTTAGTTTAATTATTTTAAATAGTTTATGGTTGTCATAGCTAAGCCCTAAAACCCATGGTTGTGTTTCGTTGTTTACTTTATTCTGTCTTTGGTTATGGGAGGCTTGTGTGCCATTTACAACCTTTTTTGCAGATTTGTACTTTATTTATTTTATATAGGAGGCCTGCGTGCCATTTACAACTCATTCTTGTGAATTAGAATAGTTAGAATATTTAAAGACGCCAAAGAACGGAAGACGGAGATTGGACGCACAACCACGGATGTCGGAGCCAGTGGGAGCGCCAGAAGACCGTCGTCTTCGTGTTGGCTCACGAACCGACAATAATTAAAGGGCAAGGCTGTGACACAGAGTATACGTATTTTATCTGTTGGGAATCCAAGGAGCGATTAACGCGCAGCGGATAACAAAAACTGATTCCCAAACGGATCCATCCTAAACCTTTTCAGATACAATTAAGTGTTGATCAGATGGTTTACCTTTATGCGATAAAAACTCCGGAATGCGAATGGGGAGTATACCGCTACTGGCACCACCTTGAGACTGGCTGCTAGACCGCCGTGGATTAATCGGAAAACGACTCCGGTTGTGTGTGATTGAGGCCGGTGATGGGAGAGAGAGAGAGAGAGAGAAAATATTTTTCTTGATGAAAAAGCAACTGGTTTATCAGGTTATCCCTTTATTTATAAAGATAAATAAGGCAGTGTTCTTAACCAAATATAACTCCTTCTAATAATTATCTTTAATTAATCAAACTGATTAATTATTAATTATATTTAATAAATAATTAAATAATTAATTATTTATTCTTTCTCTCCTTTTATGGAGTAGTTTAGTGTTAAAATGGTTGTTGTAATCTTGTAGAGCCTGGAAATACGAAACCATGGCTTTTTGAATCGGTCGAATTGGGTTTGGGATGCAAAAGTTATGCCAAAAAGATGAAAACTCGATTTTGGGTTCGTGCTGAATTTTCAGCACCTAGCGATCGCTAGGTGATGAAGCTAGCGATCGCTAGCCATGGAAAATGAGGGCTAGCGACCACCAGATGATCGTGAGCTCGAACAGGAAGTTGGGAAAAATAGCTAGCGATCGCTAGCTATCAGCCTAGCGACCGCTAGCCCCTGTTTTGTGTAGAAAAACTGTTTTGGCCGTAACTTTCGCGTCTTAGCTCCGATTTTGATACCGTAAAGACCGTTGGGTTCGTAATTGAATTATCTACCTTTCTAGAGAGTCTAGTTTAGGTCTAGGCTAAGTGTGTTAGTTATGAGCCTTAAGTGTTTCGGTCATGAGCCTTAAGGTGTCATTATGAATGTTATTCATGTGTGCTTTGCTATAATATGATATATAGGTGATTGTTATACAACCGTGTGGTGAGTTGATCTTAATTACTGTGAAGCGAACCAAGGTGAGTACATTATCCCTTATATGTGACTTTATGTACAACTTGTATGTGATGCATATATGGTATGAGACTAACATGTTGTGTGATGACGTACTCATTGTAGTGGTGGTGGCCACCGTGGGTATAGTCCTTGTGTTAAACTGATATTAGTATGTGTGTGGTTCTTACCGGCGTGTACCGTAAGGCCATTAGTGATAGCATGCCTAGTTCTCATATGCGCAATAGTTTGTATTATATTGTTGTGTGTTTGTGGTGTGTGCTCACTAAGCGAAAGCTTACCCCGTTGTGTTCTTTTTCCCCTTAGATGCAGGTCCGTCTGGGAAGGACAAAGGGAAGGGAAAAGCTTGAAGTTCTGATCATGCTCAAGGCTCAGTTCATCTGGATTTAAAAGACCGTTAAACTTAAAATTATGTTTTGCTTGTTTTTAAAACAGATATTTGTGATGAACCTCGTTTTTGAGGAGTTTGGCTAGTATCTTTTGGTTGGAAACTTAAACCTTCGATTCCCGTAAAAAAAATATAATAATAAATAATTTACGTTTTTGGACAATTTCCGCTGTAATGGTTACTTTTATTTCATTTCCGTTTATTTTTCGTTAAAAATAGCAAAAATTAATTTGAGTTGTTACAATTGGTATCAGAGCCTTGGTTTGAGGGATTCAGGCATTCACACGAGGTGAGTGCTTGAACTTAAACCCAAGTGTTCGTGTTTTCAAAACAAGTAACCATCAAAATTTGATATTTTGTATAGTGGGGTGTGAACTGAGCCAAGGATCGGAACGTCAAGACGGGTGAGCACTTTGCTTAATAGTCTAAATTAATGATATTGTTATTGGATTGCGAATAGTGTGTTATTGTGGTGATGTGTAAGTATGATTGATTGTGATACTTAATTTGTGGTGTGGGAGTTGTGTTAGATAATTTTAAATGCTATTTGTGCATGACCACTATAGCGGTAGGAAAGTGTAGGGTAACTCTTATGCTTAATAGATAGGATGTTGCCTTGTGTATGCGGGTCGTTGTGGGGTAAACCGAAATTAGGGATTAGGACCTTTGGTGACAACGTTGAGCCTAGATATGTAGGGTATAATTATAATGATATAAGGGCCCATATCATTACAATTATATTGTGCATGTCGGGACTTGGCGAGGTTATAGGGGACACCTATGAACTAACAAGGTTGGATGGGATAGTAGCATGCTAGGATAGGTTGTATGAACCTATTTGGGATAAAGTAATAACTTGTGGGATGAGCGTGTTAGAGACTAAGTGCTAGGTGTGGTACTTAATGGTATTTGTTACTTGAATCAGTATGGTGACTACTCGGAGAGGCAGTGGATCTACTGGTGGAGAGGATCAGGAAATCCCTGACTTGAGAGATGTGATAGAATCTCAAGTGGGGGAGGTGTTGCACAGTTTATTACCAGGGCTTTTCGATCAGATGAAGAGGGAGATGACAGAATTGGTAACGCAGCAAGTGCAGACTGCGACTGGGGGGCGAGTGAGTGGGGCGGGAAGCTCACAATCGGGGCACACCTGAAATGTGACCTTCAAAGACTTCATGGCGTGTCAACCGCCGAACTTTTTGGGAGAGAAGGATCCCGTCATCTCTTCTAGATGGGTCTCGGAAGTGGAAGGGGCGTTTCTCACCAGTTTCAGTCCCGCTGAGGTGAAAGTTCGTTTCGCTGCGAACTTGTTGAGGAAGGCAGCGAAGGATTGGTGGAATGTGGTGTGTAGTTCTAGAACTCCGGAGCAAGTAGAAGCCATGACTTGGGAGGAGTTCAAGGGGTTGTTCAAAGCGGAGTTTGAACCGCAGGTGGAGATAGAGAGGCTTACTAACGAGTTTCTCTACATGAACCAGACTACTGAGACGGTGAGCGAGATTACCGAGAAATTTCTGGAGAAGTCTCGTTTTTGCCCAAACTATGTGGCGGATGAGACCATGAAGATGTATCGTTATGGGCAGATGCTCAAAGCTGAGATTCGGGAGTTTGTACTGATGGCTAATTGCACGAACTTTCAGCAGATGTTCGAAAAGGCCCGATTAAGGGAAATTGAGTTAGAGCGCCAAGGGAAACGCAAGAAGGAGGAGCACAGTCAGGTCCACTCAAACAAGAAGTTCAAGGGGATAGTGCAAAGATCGGAAAGGAAAAGGGAGTATCCTAAGTGCTCCAAGTGTGGCCGGAATCATCCGGGCGAGTGTAGGCCGAGTCTTATCACGTGCTACAAGTGCGGGAACACAGGTCACTCGAGCCGGGACTGCAGGGTTGCGGCTAGATTGTTTTTCAGGTGTTTTCAGCCTGGTCATTTTGCTCATGAGTGCCCGAACGCAGCTGCATCTACCCAGTTATCTGGAGTGGCGCCTTTGAAGGCGATTGAGGCCGGTCCGGCGAAAAAGGTGGAGATCCCGAAAGGCCGTGCGAGGGTCTTTCAGCTGACTGCGGAGGAAGCAAAGGTGGAGCCTGAAGTGGTGACAGGTATATTTCCCGTAAACTCAAAACCAGCTTTAGTTCTGTTTGATACGGGAGCTAGCAAAAGTTTTGTTTCTACTTCTTTTTGTAAGGGTTTTTCTAATGTAATGGGTAGATTAGATGAGCCTTTAGAGGTAGAAATAGCTGATGAGAAGAGTGTAATAGTTAGAAATATATATAGAGGAAATATAATAGAATTGGGAGGGGTAAGGTTTCGTGTCGATCTTATACCCATTCCTATGAAAGAAATAAATGTGGTGTTGGGGATGAGTTGGTTGGGTCGTCATGGGGCGTGGTTCGATTGCGAGGGACACAGAGTGAAGATCAGGAATCCTAGTGGGGGAGATTTGATCATCACCGGCAACGGCATGAAGCGACCGCCAAGGACGTGCTCCTTGGCTAAGGCGAGGCGGTACGTGAAAGGGGGAGGCATAAGTTACCTTGTGTACGTGGCAGAGATTGCGGGGGAGAAAAAGAGGAAAACGGTGGTCGATGTTCCGGTTGTAAGGGACTTCCCGGATGTCTTTCCGGAAGATTTACCGGGAGTTCCTCCGGAGCGTCAAGTGGAGTTCGGGATCGACTTGATTCCGGGGGCGGCGCCAGTGGCTAAAGCTCCCTATCGTTTAGCACCTCCAGAAATGCAGGAGTTGTCGAACCAGCTTGAAGAGTTGTTGGGCAAGGGGTTTATACGCCCAAGTAGTTCACCTTAGGGAGCCCCTATCCTCTTTGTGAAGAAGAAGGATGGCTCGATGCGGATGTGCATCGATTATCGTGAGCTCAATAAGCTTACAGTGAAAAATCGATACCCGCTACCGAGGATCGATGATCTCTTTGATCAACTTCAAGGAGCTGCGTGGTTCTCAAAGATAGATCTTCGATCTGGGTACCATCAAGTGAAGGTAAGGGAAGAGGACGTACAGAAGACAGCATTCAGAACGAGGTACGGACACTTCGAGTTCGTGGTGATGCCGTTCGGGTTGACAAACGCGCCGGCAGTGTTTATGGACCTAATGAACCGGGTCTGTAGGCCTATGTTGGATAAGTCAGTAATCGTATTCATAGACG
This sequence comes from Centaurea solstitialis, assembly GCA_030169165.1. Taxonomy (NCBI): domain Eukaryota; kingdom Viridiplantae; phylum Streptophyta; class Magnoliopsida; order Asterales; family Asteraceae; genus Centaurea; species Centaurea solstitialis. Next base: position 19,278,159 of record CM058045.1, on the reverse strand, counting down.
ATATACTGATTTACTCCAAGACGAAGGAAGATCATGTGGTGCATTTGATCGAGGTACTAGAGACTTTGCGACGGGAGCGGTTGTACGCTAAGTTCTCCAAATGCGATTTCTGGTTACAAGAGGTCCAATTTTTAGGGCATCTTGTTAATCGGGAAGGCATCAAGGTGGATCCGGCAAAGATTGAAGCGGTGATGAAATGGGAGGTTCCAAAGACTCCCACAGAGATTCGGAGTTTCCTGGGATTAGCCGGTTATTACCGACGGTTTATTCAGGATTTCTCTAAGATAGCTGTGCCTTTGACGAGGCTCACTCGAAAGAATGTGAAGTTTATGTGGGGCGAGGAGCAGCAAAAAGCTTTTGAGTTGTTGCGCGGGAAATTGTGTGAAGCGCCGGTTTTGACGCTACCGGAAGGGGTTGATGACATGACAGTCTACTGTGATGCTTCTTATCACGGGTTAGGCTGCGTGTTAATGCAACGTGGGAAGGTAATAGCCTATGCGTCCCGTCAACTAAAAACGCATGAGGTAAATTATCCGACTCACGATTTGGAATTAGCTGCGGTGGTTTTTGCCTTGAAGTTGTGGAGACATTACCTCTATGGTGTAAAGTGTACCATTTACACTGACCATAAGAGTCTGCGATATTTTCTCGATCAGCAGAATCTGAACATGAGGCAACGCCGGTGGTTAGATGTGGTTAAGGATTATGATTGCGAGATCCTATACCATCCAGGCAAGGCCAATGTGGTGGCAGACGCGTTGAGTCGAAAGGCTCATGGTGATGTGTTGCGGGTGCCATTGATGGGATTGACGGTGACCACTTCGTTGATAGAGTTGATAAAGAGCTCGCAGTTTGAAGCAGTGAAGGAGGAGAATCAAAAGAAAGAGAGGATTAAGGGTCAACTGGTCCAGTTGGTGACTGATAGTAGAGGGTTATTGACTCGTTCGGGTCGAGTGTGGGTGCCGGTGTCATGTGAGGCGAAGCAGACACTCCTGGACGAAGCTCATAAGTCCAAGTTTTCTATTCATCCGGGAGCTACCAAGATGTATCGGGATTTGAAGACCGATTATTGGTGGCCAGGAATGAAGCGGGATGTGGCCCGTTATGTGGAGAAGTGCTTAACCTGTTTGAGGGTTAAGGCAGAGCACCAAAGACCTCATGGGAAGTTGCAACCTTTGGATATACCTGTTTGGAAGTGGGAGCACATTACGATGGACTTAATCACTAAGTTACCTCGTACTTCCAGAAATGTGGATGCTATTTGGGTTATCGTGGATCGTTTAACTAAGAGCGCTCATTTTATTGCTATTAATGAGAGCTCTTCGTCGGAAAAGTTGGCTGATATTTATGTTAAGGAGATCGTGGCTAGACATGGCGTTCCGGTCACCATCATTTCTGATCGGGATGTTCGGTTTACGTCACGGTTTTGGAGTAAGTTTCATGAGGATTTGGGGACGAAACTGCAACTTAGTACCGCATTCCATCCTCAGACCGATGGTCAAAGTGAGAGGACGATTCAGACCTTGGAGGACATGTTGAGGGCTTGTGTGTTAGATTTTGGTGGTAGCTGGGATACCTATCTACCGTTGGCCGAGTTTTCGTACAACAACAGTTTCCATGCTAGCATTGGCATGCCTCCATATGAGATGCTTTATGGGAGGAGGTGCAGGACTCCGGTATGTTGGGGAGAGGTGGGCCAACGGGAGTTGGGTAGTACCGAGATAGTTCAGAAGACAACTGAGAGCATTGAATTGATTCGAGAACGTTTGAAGATAGCTCAGAGTCGTCAGAAAAGCTACGCTGATAAGCGGAGATCAGACTTGGAGTTCAGTGTGGGTGATAAAGTGTTGTTAAAAGTGTCGCCTTGGAAGGGAGTGATCCGATTCCGGAAGAGGGGCAAGCTCGGCCCTAGATTTATTGGACCATTCAAAGTGGTGGCACGTGTGGGTAAAGTGGCGTATCGACTTGAGCTACCACCAGAGCTCAGTTTGATACATGACACTTTCCATGTGTCCCAGTTACGAAAATGTTTGGCGGATGAATCGGCTCACATTCCAATAGATGACATTCAAGTTGATGAACGACTTAACTACGTGGAAAGGCCGATTGCTATCTTGGAACGGAAGACGAAATCCTTGCGTAACAAGGAGATTGGGTTGGTGAAAGTTCAGTGGGAGCATCGGAAAGGGTCAGAGTGGACGTGGGAGCCAGAGGCTGAGATGAGGGCGAATCATCCGGAACTTTTTCAAGCATGACCGATTTCGGGGACGAAATCTTGGTAAGTGGGGGAGAGTTGTAACATCCCGTTTTCAGTTAGTTAAAGTTTAACCTTTTTGTTAAGTCTTGAATTAAGTGGTGTCTTTTGTGTAACCTTCTTATAGGGGTTAAAGTGTAAATTTGTAAAGTATAAGGTTTAGTGTGTTATATATGTATGAAAGAGGAAGCCTAGACCTCTCATTTGCACTAAACGTAATTGAGAGAGAGTTAGGGAAATTGGTGAGCTCTTGGGAAATAGCGAGGGAGGAAGGTCAATTCGGATTAGCAAGTTCTTGTTGGTTATTGATTGGTGACTAATCAGAGGTAATCATTGGTTGTTTATGTGTTATATATGTTTAATTGTAAGTCTATCCCAAGATTTAGGGTTTTGGTTGATTGTGGATGAAATTGGTGTTCTTTGGATCACCAATTGAGTTTTATGGAGTAGTTTAGTGTTAAAATGGTTGTTGTAATCTTGTAGAGCCTGGAAATACGAAACCATGGCTTTTTGAATCGGTCGAATTGGGTTTGGGATGCAAAAGTTATGCCAAAAAGATGAAAACTCGATTTTGGGTTCGTGCTGAATTTTCAGCACCTAGCGATCGCTAGGTGATGAAGCTAGCGATCGCTAGCCATGGAAAATGAGGGCTAGCGACCACCAGATGATCGTGAGCTCGAACAGGAAGTTGGGAAAAATAGCTAGCGATCGCTAGCTATCAGCCTAGCGACCGCTAGCCCCTGTTTTGTGTAGAAAAACTGTTTTGGCCGTAACTTTCGCGTCTTAGCTCCGATTTTGATACCGTAAAGACCGTTGGGTTCGTAATTGAATTATTTACCTTTCTAGAGAGTCTAGTTTAGGTCTAGGCTAAGTGTGTTAGTTATGAGCCTTAAGTGTTTCGGTCATGAGCCTTAAGGTGTCATTATGAATGTTATTCATGTGTGCTTTGCTATAATATGATATATAGGTGATTGTTATACAACCGTGTGGTGAGTTGATCTTAATTACTGTGAAGCGAACCAAGGTGAGTACATTATCCCTTATACGTGACTTTATGTACAACTTGTATGTGATGCATATATGGTATGAGACTAGCATGTTGTGTGATGACGTACTCATTGTAGTGGTGGTGGCCACCATGAGTATAGTCCTTGTGTTAAACTGATATCAGTATGTATGTGGTTCTTACCGGCGTGTACCGTAAGGCCATTAGTGATAGCATGCCTAGTTCTCATATGCGCAATAGTTTGTATTATATTGTTGTGTGTTTGTGGTGTGTGCTCACTAAGCGAAAGCTTACCCCGTTGTGTTCTTTTTCCCCTTAGATGCAGGTCCGTCTGGGAAGGACAAAGGGAAGGGAAAAGCTTGAAGTTCTGATCATGCTCAAGGCTCAGTTCATCTGGATTTAAAAGACCGTTAAACTTAAAATTATGTTTTGCTTGTTTTTAAAACAGATATTTGTGATGAACCTCGTTTTTGAGGAGTTTGGCTAGTATCTTTTGGTTGGAAACTTAAACCTTCGATTCCCGTAAAAAATAAATAAATATAATAATAAATAATTTACGTTTTTGGACAATTTCCGCTGTAATAGTTACTTTTATTTCATTTCCGTTTATTTTTCGTTAAAAATAGCAAAAATTAATTTGAGTTGTTACAGATGGACATCGGTTTACCCGATGCACCGGGTATCTTTATGATAAATTGTTTGATCACTTCTTATGAATCATGGGTACTTGATATAGGAAGTGGTAATCACGTTTGTAATCATATACAGGAATTCAATAGAAGGGAGACTTTGAGGAAGGATCGTTCGAACCTACGAGTCAGTGAAGGCACGATGCTTATAGCTGAATCCGTAGGATCTTACAATCTTAGTTTACCCTCGAGTCTAGTTTTGGAACTTGATTGTTACTATGTTCCTAGGATGACCAAAAACATTGTTTCTTTCGATTTATTGCTAGACCATGGTGTTTATTTTGAATATTTATAAAATGATTTCTTGCTTTAAAAATGATGTCTTTTATATCAAAGCAACTCCCACTAATGGTCTATATGTATTAAATCTGCAAGAAAATAATAGTGAAATCTAATCATATAAGTAAGCGATCCAAAAAAATTGAGGATCATACTTACCTCTAGCATTGTCGGTTGGGACATATAAACAAGAAACGCATAGAACAACTCCAGAAAGGAGGACTTCTAGGGTCTTTTGATTTTAGACCATTTAACAACTGTGAATCTTGTTTGTCTGGCAAGATGACAAAGCAACCTTTCAACAAAGATAATGAAAGAGCTAGTGACTTGTTAGGAATTATACACATAGATGTGTGTGGTCCTTTCAGTCACGAGGCAAGAGGAGGATACCGGTACTTTATTACCTTCACTGACGATTTCAGCAGGTATGGTTATGTCTATCTTATAAGACATAAGTCTGAAGCCTTTGAGAGATTCAAGGAATTTCATAACGAAGTACAAAATCAACTTGACAGAAAGATCAAGTTTCTATGATCAGATCGTGGAGGCGAATATCTAAGTCAGGAGTTTGACAATCATCTGATGGAATGTGGGATTGTATCACAACTCACACCTCCGTATACACCTCAGATGAATGGTGTATCAGAAAAGAGGAATCGTACTTTACTAGATATGGTACGATCAATGATGTGTCGCTCCACGCTACCAGTATCATTATGGGGACATGCGCTCAAAACAGCAGCACACATACTGAACAGAGTGTCAACAAAATTGGTAGAAAAGAACTCGTACAAGATTTGGACGAGCAAAAAACCTAAGTTGTATTTTCTAAAGATTTGGGGTTGTGAGGTGTACGTTAAGCGACTTCTACAATCCTAGCGAGAACAAAGTCTTTATGTCTCCAAGATTTGGAGAATTTTGGAAGACAAATTTCTCAGTTTAGAGAATACCAGAAATGATGTAGATTTACAAGACACCAAATCCCACTTTCGCGACGCTAAACATCCACAGCACGAAATCTCTTTTGAATACACCACATCTCGCAAATCTGATCAAAGTAGAACAACCAAATATGTATAATTTTGGTGTTATCAACCGCGCGATGCGCGGTAATGAAATTTTATGATGAAAATTACATAATGAAGTTGAACATTTGAAAACATAACTTTTTTTGTGGTATGGATTACGTGCTCTAGAGTCGTGCACATTGGGTGTAGAGCATTGAATGAAATATAATATGGACGTCTCTATAACAAATAAAAATCGTATTAAATATTATGTTTCGTTTAAAAAACATGAGAAGTTATCAAGTCTTTAAGGTAAAGATCAATATATAAAGCAGAGTCAAACATAATAGGTGATATATCTACTCATTGAAATACATCTTTAACCAGATTAGCCGATTCATGATAGTAATTATTCAATTTTATCCTGCATACAAAAATCTAATATGTAGGGACAACAGAAAAATTACATGGAACTATGAGTTTGTAAAGAATTTTAATAAATAGATGTCACTTTTTATTGAAATTGTATAAGGTTAGTGATAGTGATTAAATAAATAATAAGTATGAAAAGATGTAGAGGGAGATTAAAAGTGTAAATAAAAATAATATAATTGAAAATATTTAATGTATATGATGATAAATGTATATGTAGTAATGATATGAATATAATTGGATTTATCATTTCAATGGTTGAAGGAACAATCTTGTTAATAACTCCATAACTATACATGTTTTGGTCGTTTCGGTTTATAACGTTTTACCCCATTTTAGCCCATTTCTTGGATGTTTTACTCACAAAAGCTACTGAATCTTGGTTTTATAGGTTTTGGAGGCCATTGAGTGGAAAAGTACTAAAAGTTGTGAAAAAGTGGGAAAAAAGTGCAAAAGTGATCCAGAGAGGTTTCGCGTCCGCGAACCTTATAGTTTCGCGCGGCGAGATGTGAAGTTTCTAGAAGATTCCTGCTTTTTGGCTGATTTCACGTTGGAGTTCAGAAGTTTAGCGCCGCGAAGTAAGTGAAGACCCTCTATGGAAGATTCCAGAAGGAGCAGAAAAGGAAAATTAGGGTACGTTTAGTGTTTCGTGCCGCGAAGCTGCAGCTCCGCGATCGCGAAGTGAGTCGGGCCAGCTTTTATAAATACAGGCTTCCATCCTTTTTTTTGAGCATAGAGTCAGAAATTAATTAGCTTTATTCTTAGAGTCAGTAGTCATTCACAGTGAGAACGAGAGAGATTTTTATGAGTTTTGAGCGTGGGCGGATTGTTACCCGGAGTTGCTTGTCCGGTATTCGATCATCTCCCGTTTCACGGTCGGTATAAAGTCTCTTCCTTTAGTCATGTTTTCTATTTTATTAATGTCTAGTGAGTAGTTTATTAGTAGTACTTATTGTGGTTTTGATGAACCTTGTTGGATGATGTTTTGGTTTTAATTGATTAAATAGTTCTGTTTGGTTTATTGAATGTTTATCTTTGATTCCGAAGTTAATGTTTTAACTGTGGCTTTCTGAACTTGTTGGTTGGGTGTATCTATTTTTCTGACAATAACATAGGTAGACTCCTTCATGTTAATCAACCTCCTTTACCTCTTATTCCGGTGACGCGGAGTAAAGTGGTAAGTAGTTTGCTTGGACCAAAAGTAGACTATTTAGTAAGATCCCATGACCTAGCATTAATTAGGGTGACTTTTACTAGACTGCTTGACAACCAGTCCTTGTAATTGGGTCGGGAGACCAACCTGGTTTATAATCGGAGATAAAACATGTTAGGGTGCTATTTAGCTTAAATTCTTACAATAACCAACTAAATTATACTTTTGTGATTTAATTAACTCATCCAGAAGGGGATTCAACCTAAACCATAATAAGTACTATTCTGTCTAGTATTTGTTTTAAGTAAAGTTTTAATCTATTTAGTGTTTTAAAGTTGCTTTCACATAAAAACCCCCCTTTTAGATTAATTGAACTTTATTAGATTTTTCTTAAATAACTTGACTGTTCCCAGTGGTAAGAACGATATCCGGACTTTCCTAAACTATATTGCTTTCGATCAGGTACGCTTGCCTGTGAGTATGGTGATTGGTTAGGTTATTTTGTGGTTAAACTTGGTTTTGTTTTTTATATATATATATATATATATATATATATTTTACACCATCACTTGTCAAAAACTTCATGGTACACAATATTTTTAACCATGTTACGATCCGCGATCTCATCATCGGCATTAAGTATGGTTAAACCTTCATGTGATGTCATTCAAAAGATAGCAACACATAGTTAGCCATGTGTAAAAACCTATTAGAGCATAGACCCAGTTGTTATTATTCCGTTGTAAGTTAGGTTGAAAATGACCCATATAACGAAGAATATAGTTAAAAAAGTTAATTGTAAGATAACAAAAAGGAAGTAAAGAGGTAATCTATCTTGTTTTGGGAGAAAGATGCCGACATGTTTTAGCAATTGACCTTGACTTTTGTTGATAGTCATTCCAAAGCAAGGTGCCAAAGGCAATTGACGTCGATTAAGCTTAAAAGGCCATTTCGACTCATTTAGAGCCATTATTATTCATGAGATTGCAAACTCCATCGAGTTACAGCTCAAACATCACAATCTTAAACCATTCCACACCTTTATTGCATACTCTGTAGAGTTACACCTCAAGGGTTCATGGAACATTATTGCATATCCAAGCTAACAAGTTCCATCTCAAGGATATCAATATCCTTTATTGTATATTCGCTAATGACCCACAAGTTGTCCTATCCTAAAGCAATAAAAACAGACTCATATGCATATGGATGTCTAAACTACACAACCCAAAATTAAGTGACCAACACACCTAATTCACATAGTTCTCAAAGTAATATGCAATAAATGCAAATCATACTCAAGCCCTTCGCCGAGCTCATAAAATCGGACAAATGTCCTGAAGACCCAACATTGTCAAATACAAGCCAAAAGCTTAACAACTAGGTTTGACTACACAATAAAACAAAACATAAAATGCATTTAAACCATGTTTATGCAAACACATACTCCAAGTGCACGCTTAACTCAAATCCTAATTATGGTTGGATAAATCATTTTCCAAATGAAATCGTACTCACATATTTCTAAAATGCCTCATAATGTAAGGGTTCGATCTAGATGAAGGGAATTAATTTAGCAGAGAATTGGAAGAAGTATGAGAAGTGAGGAAATGAGTAATGGTTAAAATCTCGTATTTAACAACACATATGAACCGCACGACAATGCCATGATACTATAACATTTTGGCATTGTTGCATGTCATAGTCGCCAAAGGCATCCAACCTCTAGTTTGTTCATGCGACAATGCCATTTTGTCATACTCACATGGCATTATAGATAAACCCATACCAACCCTAAAATGTGACTTTTCTTGCATGGAACACTCTCGATTGGCCCATGGACTAAAAACAATAATGTTCTAATACAAAATTCTTGAATCTAGAATCCACAACCAAACACGGCGGGACTTTCACTTGTCGAAATTTCCAGTGTTATATTGTGATCGTAGCATCTGGCGAAATAAGTTTTTCAAAATTGAAGTTATTGAATACATACTTGAGGTCATCCATGTCACAAGAAAGGTTGAACGGATTGACGATAGTATGCATTGAAAAAGACATGCTAGATGTGATTTAGATGTCATTATTGATGATTTTGCATCCAAAAATGCTCGAAGAAGTTGTGTTGTTCGAATTAAATGATATTATTGACGATTTTGCATCTAAAAATACTCTAAGAAGTTGCTTTGTAGGGATTATCGTTGTTAGAAAAAAATTTCTTCAAGGAGCATAGTGATATTGTATATATATGTGTGTGTGTGTATGTGTGAGTGTGTGCATATATATATATAGATATATATATATATATAGAGAGAGAGAGAGAGAAAGAATCAATCATTTGAGAACTCCAAAAATTATGAAATCCATTCTAATCCACTAGTTTAAGATATTAATGTTATTAAATAATGAAATAGTTAAAAAAATATCATCCATATTTATTAAGTAAAAGTCAATTATTTTTTAAGATAATTTCATGTTTATCTCTTTCTCTCTCTCTCTCTCTCTCTCTCTCTCTCTCTCTCTCTCTCTCTCTTTCTCTTTCTCTTTAATTTTCCTACTAAAATGCACATCGTGCAAACAAGGTGAACACATTGTGAACATAACATAAGGTTCACATTGTTCAAAAGCGATACATAAAGTGTGTTCATAATGTGTTCATAAAACTATAATAGTATTTCTAAGAAAATGTTGAAAATGTTGACAGTATGTTACGGAATTAGGAGAGAGAAAATAGGAGAGAAAAGAGAAGATATAAGAGAAAATAACAAGAAAGAAAAGAGAAAATAAGTTTTTAATTTATAGATTTATTTTTTCAACTAATCTTTTATGGCTTAAATTGGATCTTACGAATCTAAAAAATTAGTGAATCCTTTAAAGAAGGCTCCTATATATATTATAGTGTAATAATTTTTTTTTAATTTTGAAGATAAAAAGCAAAAAAAAAACACCAAAATCCTTGCCTTAACAGAACTAAGGGGGTGTTTGGTTCGTCAAAATCCGACGGAATTGGAATGGTCAATTTCATTGACCAAATTCCTTTGTCATGTTTGGTTACCCATGGAATGGAATTGAAATCCCAACATTCCATCAAATACGGATTTGGTCATTCCTTCAAGTCTGAGATGGAATTGAAATGCATTCCAACCCAGATCTGAAAATGACAAAAATACCCTCTCATAAAAACATAAATAACTAGCGATCTCCTTCACGTTTATACCAAAATCAATTATGCAATCTTCTTCTCAATCGACATTGCTGGTTGTTATGTCTCCTTCACGATTTCATTTGGATTTCTCACGATCTCCTGTCTTCGATTTCATCGGACTTATCTGTTTTCTTTCCATCTTCATTTCGGACTGCTTCACAAGCGTCTCCTCCATTCTTCTTCTTGGTTTCTGTGTTCCATCTTTTCTTCCTCGATCTGCTTCACAACCGTCGTCTTGTCTGTTAGTCTTTATCTTCATCTTTTGCAACTAACAATCATCGTATCCCTCTTTATTCGAGGAACCATTCAACAAACAGGTTGATGTCTGCCATGAGAGAAAGATGAAGGAAAAGAGAGAGAAAGAAGAGGGGATGCAAGAGGCAATAACGAGATTAGGTTAAGAAAAGGGGAGAAGGGGAAGAGATAAAGAAATTAGGTGAAATGGAACTTTTATTTATTGAAATTACCAAAATTAATGTTAATCTTAAAAAAAAAAGGTGGGAAGATAAGGAAATTAGATAGAAAAATGTAATTTACATTTTTAATTAAATGTTAATGTTATTTGTTTTGTATTTAAAAAAATTAAAAAAATAAAGGTAATTTCGTCATTTTGTATTATTTCATCGTAATTCCTTAGCAAACCAAATATACAAATTCCAATTTCTTTAACAGATTATATTTCATTCATGCCAACCAAACAATTGGTTAAACCTGATAACATTTCATTCCAATTCATTTGACAAATTCCATTCCTTCAGAAATCATTATGCGAATCAAACGCCCCTAAGGTTAAACCTCGTTTGGATAAGAGAATCAATCCATAACAAAGTGAAACTACAATGATTATATCTGTAATTATTTTGTTTGGGAGGTCTGATCCATAATTTATGTAACCAACACGAAAAATATCATTAATTTACTCCAACCCATAAAACGAGTTGAGTTTCGATAAGAAGTTGAAGCTAATGTAGAAAGTGTGGGAAGTGGTCAACAGTTCAAATTCATACCTCACAAGAAATACATCAGATCAATTTTTCTTTTAAAACGCAATTCATAAAATATCAGTGGTTGATATCTATCTCTCTATCTCACATTATCATTATCTTTTTCCACAATCATTCGCCTACATAAAAAAAACAATGTTTTTTCCTTTATTCGACCTATAAATAAAAAACAATAATCCCTATTTAATCCTCTATTTCTAATTCTAGTTAGCCACAAAAAAAAATATAAATTAACACTCTTTGTGTTTTTAATTTTAACCACGTGGAAGCAATCGGAAGATTTACCACAAATAATTTACAGTGGAGCCGCCCGTAGCTTAACTAATCTCACAACCATCTCTCTGTTTTGAGAAAAGCCTCTCTCTGTTTGTACATACAGATAGAGCAGTTTGATCTCATAAAGAGAAGCTCCCCTTTGGTTCAAAAAGGAAATAGGCTCGCTCACGTTATCAATCCATACGCACTACCTGCTCACGTTAGCACCAAGGACCTTATTCAACTCGCAATGCCAACCCGTAGCTTCTTATCCTGCGCACCTCCTCCGCCTTCTTCTCCAACAGGATTAGGGTTTCTATTTCTCTCTCTCTTTCTCTCTCTCCAATTAAAATTCCTCTTCTTCTTCTTCTTCTTCTTCTTCTTCTTCTCTCCAATGTTTTTATTCACAAACCTACGCTTTTACTTTTCTTCTTCTTCTTCAGAGTGCAGCTTTCCGATAACTACCACAAAGCCATATGGAATCTGATCGCAATCTTAGGAACTCGTATAACTATTCCAATCTCTTCAATCTTGAGGTATGTTTATGATTCTTTTTTTGTTAAATTTCGTTTTGAAACTTTTCCAATTGTGTGTTTGCTGTTGTTTAATTCAATTGTTGGTAGGTAGAGATTCACTTTACTGAAAGCTAGGGTTTGTATTTGTAGTCTCTGACGAAATTTCAACTACCTCAAGGTGACGAGTTTGATTATTATGCAAATAGCAGTCAGGGTGAGAGCAGAGGTAGGTGTAATTTCCCCCTTTCTCACTTGGTTCTTGATAGATGTTAAGTAGAATTACAAATTATGAGTTTGAAAAGGATAATTCTTTTTCATGTATTTGTTAATTTGGTACATAAAAAGGCATGGCTATTGGCTACTGTTGCATAGATTAATTACTTTATATCCAGTGGTTTAACTATTAGGGCTTGATAATGTGTTAGATTAAATGTGCATTTTGAAACATGGGGTTGGATATCAGCAGGTGGACCAATAATGACGGACCGAAGTAACGGAATGATGTCGGAAAAGAGAAAGAGGCGAAACATGTATAGCAGTGATGAGGATCAAGATGACATTTCCGACACTTACTTTTCCGAGGAACAATATAGAGCAATGCTTGGAGAGCATGTTCATAAGTACAAGAGAAGGCACAAAACTAATAATTTGCCAACTTCTGCCTCCACCCGAAATGGGAAAAGTAGCCTTGGATCAAAGGACCATAAAATAGCAAATGGCCGTCAAGGAGGAGGAGCACGGAAGATCGAAACAATTCCTCAGAATCTAGGGCACTACAAAGAGTCAGATTTTGCTCAAGAGTATGGCGTGGATCGGTTTGTGACTTTGTGTTGTTTGAAGTGTATATAATTGCTATGATAATGATACTCATATGCTCTATGTCTCATCTGTTTACTTTAATACGCAGGTTGGTTTCTGAACCTGGTTATTTGGATATTGGGGATGGCATCACATACAAGATTCCTCCAACTTATGAGATGTTGGCCACCTCATTAAACTTGCCTAGAACGCCAGAGATCCGAGTGGAGGAGTTCTACCTTACGGGCACCCTTGATTTGGGGTCGTTAGCTTCAATGATGTCTGCTGACAAAAGGCTCGGCCCCAGAGGTGGATCAGGGATGGGTGAGCCTAAAACTCAGTATGAATCCCTTTGGGCAAGATTAAGTTCCCCTAATTCCCCCCAAAAGTTCAGTCTTAAAGTCAGTGATGAGGCCTTGGATTCATACTCCGCTCCAGAGGGAGCAGCTGGTGGATTTAGGCGTTCTATCATGTCGGAAAGTGGAGTGCTTCAGGTGTTCTATGTGAAGGTGTTAGAGAAAGGTGACACATATGAGGTTTGTATTCTCTTGATGCTGGCTTTTATTTCGTTAGGGTTTGTTGACTTATGTTCACACTATTCATATGCTTCTTGAATTGTTTGACTCCCAGATTATCGAACGCAGTTTACCCAAGAAGGAAAAGGAGAAGAAAGATCCATCTATGATTGAGAGGGAGGAGATGGATAAAGTTGAAAAATATTGGGTGAACATGGTCAGAAAAGACATACCAAAACATCATAGGTTCTTTATCAACTTTCATAGAAAGCAATTAACTGATGCCAAGAGGTTTTCTGAGAACTGTCAAAGAGAGGTACATACATAAGCTCACTGTTGTCAATAGTGATAAATAGCGATAGTGACCATGTACTGCTATCTGGTATATAGCGATATCGATGGCATTTTCTTAATCTCTTTTACTTTGATAAATACTAGGGTTTTACCTATTATATTTTGCTCTCTAATATATATATATATATATATAGAGGAAAGTTCAAATGTGAACCACTTTTTGGTTGTGAATGTGAGGACAACCGAGAGTGCGACACGTGGCGGCTTTGAGTGTGGCCCCCCTCTTTAATTCAATGCCCTCCCATGAATCGCGCCTAGTCATCCGCCGTGGACTTGACGTGGCGCATAGTCATCCACCACGTGTCGAGCTCTCGGTTGTCCTCACGTTCACAACCAAAAAGTGGTTCACATTTGAACCCACCCCTATATATATATATATATATATATAGAGAGAGAGAGAGAGAGAGAGAGAGAGAGAGAGAGAGGAAAGTTCAAATGTAAACCACTTTTTGGTTGTGAACGTGAGGACAGCCGAGAGCGCGACACGTGGCGGCTTTGTCCCCCCCCCCTTTAATTCAATGCCCTCCCATGAATCGCGCCTAGTCATCCGCCACGTGTCGTGCTCTCGGTTGTCCTCACGTTCACAACCAAAAAGTGGTTCACATTTGAACCCACCCCTATATATATATATATATATAAAAATAGCTTAAGACTTAAGACAATATTTATGTTTTGTTCTCTAATATATATAATGGTTTAAGACTTTTAAGGTAATATATTAATATATAATTTATCTTTTAGAAGGCTATCGCTAAATGTTAAATATATTTATCGCTATTCGCTACCTAGATCAGGTTTTTCCTAGTATTTTGTGCCACTCATATTTTGTTGTATCTACAAGATTATGTCAGAATTTGTAATACAGTTTTGAGTGCTAGCTTTTCAGATATTCTTTCCCTTTGGCATGCTTAGAAGTTGTTCTTCCTTCCAGGTGAAGATGAAAGTGAGCAGATCACTTAAGTTGATGAGGGGTGCTTCAATCCGCACAAGGAAGCTGGCAAGAGATATGTTGGTGTTTTGGAAGAGAGTGGATAAAGAGATGGTAATCTTTTTGTACTTCAGTTTATTAGTCATAAGTCATAACAACTAACATGAATCTCATAAAAAAGATCGAAAAGTATTCCCTGACCCCCATGAATGACTTGCTTGTTTACAAGGAACTCTATTCAGTAGTTCCTACAGCGTAAAAACTAAAGGTCGTGCTTATATGATTATCTTCTCTGATTTTGTCTTATCCATTGATTTCCAATTATTTGAAGTATTTTCAATAAAGTATCTCGGTCTATAGGAGATCAATTCATTTGGAGAGAACAGATGGGTACTTACTTCAATGTGGGCATCATTATGAATCAGGATAGATATTTTGACCTGATTTCTCATCTTCTCTACTAGGATATACTGAGCACATGTCAGTGATTTTGATTCTGTTTTCTTGATTGATCCTCCAATCTTTATTAACATTTTTAAGTATCCTAAAACTGTTCTAATACCTTGGAATAGATGTAATCTTTTCATTCAATAGAAAAGGAAAAGCTGAATTTTTTTTTGCTGTTTGTTGGCCTAGAGTTGTTGGCTTACTAACATGATTGACTCTTCACAAAGCATGCCATCCACTATTTTTGCTATCATAATGCGTTGGCAAGCTAAATATTTTTATTGAATCTTCATGAAGTGCTTATAGAAGGATCAAGGGTGTTCAACCAAGAATTGTTCGTTATTAAGATACATTGATATATAATCTTGATACAACACCAATTTTTTTCTGATAACCATTATTATTCCTTAGTAGAAGTGAAACTTGTTGCTAGAGTCTTGAAGTCTTATTTGAGTGAGTCATATATCATCCTTGACTTTGTTGTGTACTCACCTTGGTGGTAGTCCTTCCTTCACATGAGTTAGAGAAATGCAAAATATTCAAAATAGATAGCAAAACCCATTTCCCTCATCCTTTAGATCTTCCCTTAAGTTAAAAATCTTAACGTAAACACTGACCCCTTTCCCTCATGGGTCATGTGTTTTCATTAAGATTTTAACTCCATGAAAACACTGAAATTTCTTGGAACTTCTTTTGACCTGAAAAACTGAGATCTTAATGAAAACACTGACCCATGAGTGGAGGAGGAAGCTAAAATTTTTAGAACTTTTTTGCTTCGAAAATGATTTCAGTTATATCATCTATCTCTCTCCTTCAGGCTGAGGTGAGGAAAAGAGAAGAAAAAGAAGCTGCCGAAGCTTTGAAGCGCGAACAGGAGCTTCGTGAAGCCAAGCGGCAACAGCAGAGGCTTAATTTTCTGCTGTCCCAGACAGAACTCTATGGTCACTTCATGCAGAATAAGGCATCTTCCCAACCTTCTGGGAGCTTAATCGAAAAGGACAAAGTGGATGATGACCAAGAAGGAATTATGGGTTCTTCAGAAGCAGGTGTAGAGGAAGATTCTGAAGAGGCTGAAATGAAAATGGAAGCCCTGAAAGCAGCTCAAGATGCAGTCTCCAAGCAGAAAATGATCACTAGTGCATTCGATGACGAATGTTCGAGATTGCGTCAGGCTTCAGCTGCCGAGGACCCTGAACAAGCAGTTGCTGGATCTAGCAACATAGATTTGTTAAACCCGTATGTTTTTTTTTTTTGGGTAAATTACATATTTGGTCCCTGTGGTTTACTATTTATTGCACTGTTGGTCTCTCTTTTGAAATAATTATGGATTTGGTTCCTGTGGTTTACATTTTCTTGCACTGTTGGTCCCTGTCCCTAACTTTCAGTCTATTAAGCATAGGGACCAACAGTGCAATATGGTGTAAACCATAGGGACCAACATTGCAATATAGTGTAAACCACAGGGACCAACAGTGCAAGAAAGTGTAAACTACAGGGACCAAATCCATAATTATTTCAAAAGAGGGACCAACAGTGCAATAAATAGTAAACCCAGGGACCAAATATGTAATTTACCTTTTTTTTTTCTTTCTGTCTTTTGTTTCCTAGTATGTGTTCTTCCATGCTCTTCTCAGGAGTTAAGTCTACTTATGTGGGTCCTTTTTTCTAAAAAAAAATTCAGGTCAACTATGCCAGTAGCGTCCTCAGTACAGACACCGGAGTTATTTAAAGGTTCTCTGAAAGAGTATCAGCTAAAAGGTCTCCAGTGGCTGGTGAATTGTTATGAACAGGTAATAAATAAAGTAGTCCCAAGAGGACATTGTTTCTTATTGTCCTCTCTTTCCTACTGTTCTTTTAAGCTGTTTACTTTGTTGTTTTAAAGGGTCTAAATGGCATCCTTGCTGATGAGATGGGCCTTGGGAAAACTATCCAAGCAATGGCGTTCTTGGCTCATTTGGCTGAAGTAAGTAAACTACCTGAAATATCTTTGAACTCTACTGCTTAGTTGTAAATAGCATGTAATGATTGTGCTTTTCAGGAGAAAAATATATGGGGCCCATTTCTGGTTGTTGCACCTACTTCTGTCTTGAACAACTGGGCTGATGAAATTGGTCGCTTCTGCCCAGACTTAAAAACGCTTCCCTATTGGGGAGGCATTCAAGAGCGGACGATACTTAGGAAAAACATCAATCCAAAGCGTCTTTATCGTAGGTACTCTTCTGTCCCCAGGGTTCTCCGTTTATATATATATATATATATATATATATATATTTCTTTTTTATATTGATTTATTTTGTTTTCATTGCTATAAGTTATAGTTATAAACACAATGCTCAAGCCTGCTTGCATTATTCTCTGTTTTTCTTGTTATTGTGCTATGATCAGAGAAAGGTATGCACAGTGACGGTGCAGATCTGCAAAATCAACTTCTCTACTACGTTATAAGAGCTAGTAGCCTTTGGGCATTGGAGTATCCATGCATGTTTATTTTATGTGTAGAAATATTTATTATAGAGAAGGAAAGAGACGTTAGATCCAAGAACAAGGACATGGTGAAAAAGGGACCAAAAAATCTCTTTTTGTGCTATGAACTTTAAGGTCTAGGGGGTTTCAAATTTAATTTTTAAGTAGAGCGATAAAGGAAGAGCCTAGCAAAGTATTGAGCCACGTAGTGTAAGTCCCCACGAATACATTGACCAACAAAAAAGGAAAATACGATTGAATAACCCTAAGAGCAAAGCGGTAATTTCTCAATATCCTTGCATTGTTCTCTGCAAATGTATGGCCAAGACAATCTGAAACATTGAAGTACCATAAAGTGGCTTTACACCTATGTTAGTTGCAGATTTTGGAATCTGTAAGCAGGTAAACTTTGCTTAAGAAATTGCAAAGTCACCTAAAGTTGCCATTAGCTTTAGTAACAGGATTGCTTTTTGGACATCCAGGTATTTTGTCAAAAACACAAACACCTTAAAGCCTTTGCACCATCTTTTGAGATGTCCCCCTTTTGGAGTGTCTTAAAACCTATTAATGATTATCATTTCTTCAAAATAGCACGAATCTATAGACTTCCAATGATCAGCAAATGCTTACACACCTTCCCTATCAGTTTATTTACTTCATGTGAACATGCAAATGGTGACTGCAGTCAACCCCTCTCTTTGGCTTATTGTTAGGGTGGTTGTTTTTCTACATTATATTTTTTTTATAAGCAAACTGGTTAAACCTTTTATGGAAGAATTAAGAGGTGCATTTGGGAAGATGAAATAGGAACCAGGGAAAAGTAAATAACCAAGCAGGCAAGCACCCTCTATATTGTCTTCTAACCAGTAACCGGAGATTCACTACCCGTGCATTCCTTAGATAATAGTAAACTAACACCAAGTGTTTCTGCTTTCACTAGTTTTAGAGAATTGCAAATTTCTTATTTATTGCTTACAACTCGAGTCTTCAGATCTTATTCCAGGACCACTGATTCACTTAACTTTTACTTGACAGGGATGCTGGGTTTCACATTCTCATCACCAGCTACCAACTCCTTGTCTCAGATGAGAAATATTTCAGGCGTGTTAAATGGCAGTATATGGTCTTAGATGAAGCTCAGGCAATCAAAAGTTCAACCAGGTTAGATTCTCAGTCTGAACTCTGAAATCGTCTGTCCAGGTTGGCGGTTTCAGATTCATATCAAATTTATAAACTACTTCCGGTTCAAACGTACACGGGTCTGTCAATTTTTAAAGTAGTCAATTACATTGTGCCCAACATTTCTAGATTTTGAACAGTGGATGCCACTACTTCAAGTAACGAGGCTGGGATGCACTTGGGCCTCTGAAACTGTAACAAAGTTTGTTGCGCCATTGCATGTAGATGGTGCATGTTACTTGACACTTAATATTCACTAGCATACATGTGATGCTTTATTTAATAAGAGATGCATACATGTACATTTTTATGTAATCATGAACATGCTTTTTTGGCTATTCCAATGTACTTGGTCCCTTGTGTTTCCATTCTTCTGCAGCTAATTAGAAGTTTCAGCTGTGGTCAAGGGTGTGCAAATGTTTCTCATTGTATTTTGTTTAATTTTGTTTACAGTATAAGATGGAAGACACTACTCAGTTTCAATTGTCGAAACCGTCTGCTTCTGACCGGAACACCTGTTCAGAACAACATGGCTGAGTTGTGGGCTCTCCTTCATTTCATCATGCCGACCCTATTTGACAGTCATGAACAGTTTAACGAGTGGTTTTCTAAAGGGTATGAGTTTAAGAAATGCTATTTTTTTTATATTCCAACAATAGAGAGCTATGAATTGCTTCCCTGATCATGCTTCACCATGTATCCATCAGTATTGAAAACCATGCGGAACATGGTGGGACTTTAAACGAGCACCAACTTAGCAGATTGGTAAGTAGATTTCTTTCTTCTTAGTTTTTTGTAATTTATTGCTGGTTGCCTGGTTCATACATTATTATATTTGAGAGGATTGTTTCCACAGAACAATGATTTATTCGATTATCTTTACTTGTGCCTGATTACTTTTGAAGATGAGAAAGGAATGCCCATTGTTGATGTGACGGGAAAATGGTTGGTGCTCTTGTTCTCCAAACTGGGCTTGGAGCAGCCTAAAAGCATATGCCAATTAAGATTATACAAATAAATTGATAGTGTTTCTTTTCCAAAAATAAGAATTAGGTGGTGTTTGGTTCAAAGAATGGAACATATCAAAGGAATTGGAATGGAATTTAATCAAGTTTGACCATGCGTTTGGTTGGTGGGAATTGGAATTGAATATGTCAAGGGAATTAGAATTTGTAGGTTTCGTTCACTGAATATAACTTTCGGTTGTAATAAAATAGTGATAAATGACCAAAGTATCCCCTTATGACATACACAAAATACGATATTATGTTGCATCATGGTACTTCAGCATTTCACGCAGATAATGTACCAGTTCAAGTCACCCCTCATTAATTACAAATTTTTATTCACGAGGTGTTCACCATACTTTTGGTCTTACTTTTGTGTTTTTCTTAACTTTTCACCAGCATGCAATTTTGAAGCCTTTCATGTTACGACGTGTTAAGAAGGATGTGGTTTCTGAGTTAACGGGAAAGACCGAAATTACAGTGCATTGCAAATTGAGTTCGCGGCAACAGGCTTTTTATCAAGCTATAAAGAACAAGATATCTCTTGCCGAGTTGTTTGACAGTAACCGCGGGCAACTTAATGAGAAGAAATTTATGAACTTGATGAACATCGTCATCCAATTGAGAAAGGCAATTTTTTTTTCTCTACTTTTTCTTCTTGCCCTCTTTTCTCTAATAAACACATTTACCATCATTTTATAACCCAAACTAGTATCATTTTCTTGTTCTGTTTGAGCCATCATGTTCTCTTTCCTATCTTGTGATGACAGGTTTGCAACCATCCGGAGTTATTTGAGAGAAACGAAGGAAGTTCATACCTTTATTTTGGTGATATTCCGAATCCACTTCTTCCACCTCCGTTTGGGGAACTGGAGGAGGTATACTATTCTGGGAGTAAAAACCCTATTACATACAAGGTAATTACTTGATTTCTTTTGTTTGAATCTGACATCTTCCACTCTTGGTCTAGAGTCCACAAAACTAGCATCTATGTTGCTAATGCTATGTTAAAAAGGCAATTGACCAAAATCATGTGTTAGGGTAATTTGTGCATATCATGAATCCCAGTCAGACAGTAAAGTTTAGAGTAAAATACATCTTTGGTCCCTGTGGGTTACACTATATTGCACTGTTGGTCCTTATTTTGAAATAATTATGGAAAAGGTCCCTGTAGTTTACATTATATTGCACTGTTGGTCCCTGTGGTTTACACTATATTGCATTGTTGGTCCTATGGTTTACACTATATTGCACTATTGTCTATTGGTCCTTGTGCTTAACAGATTGATTTCACAGAGTTTGGGTTAGGAACCAATAGTGCCATCTAATGTAACCCACAAGGACCTTTTCCATAATTATTTCAAAATAGGGACCAACAGTGCAATATAGTGTAAACCACAGGGACCAAATATGTAATTTACCCTAAAGTTTCTTTTCAAAGTTGAATGAAAAGTTTTTTTTTAATTTCGTGCTCTTTACACTGGACAGTTTCCAATACTACTTCCTCTTCAGATTTGATTGAATTAGTTATCTGGGTTTTGTCCTGACTTAAGCAATGGCTTTTTTTTGTATGGCCTATTATTTTGTTGTCTTTTTACAAATTTATTAAACCAAACCAAACGGACCATGTAAATCCAAATCGAATGCCACGGAGGAAAGGCCTGAGAAGTTCTTCGTGCAGGAAGGGTTGAAATTAATACACCAAGAAATAAATCTCCAGTTGTCTCTTTCTTGAGGATTTTATGGCAAAATGTCAATGGCATATTTTTATTTTGCAGGTACCGAAATTGATATACCAAGAAATTGTGCGAAGTTCAGATGTCCCTTTATCAGGACGAAAGCATAGTATCAAGAGAGAATTTATTGAGAAACATTTTAATATATTCTCCCCAGTAAACATTTATCGATCCGTATTTATGAAAGAGGAACAAGGGGCCGGTACTAAAGATGGAGCAGCATTTGGGTTTACTCGATTAATCGATCTTTCACCAGCAGAAGCAGGGTTTATAGCAAATTCTTCCTTGATGGAGAGGTTAATGTTTTCTATTAAGAGATGGGATTGGCATTTTTTGGATGGGGTCGTGGACTTCATAACGGAAAGTGAGGACAATGATACTCATCTTGGAAAGGAAAAAGTAAGAGCAGTAACTAAAATGTTACTAATGCCATCGAAGTCTGAAACAAATGTTCTTAGGAGGAGACTTGCAACTGGACCCGGGGATGCTCCTTTTGAGGCGTTGGTCCTCTCACATCAGGATAGGCTTGCATCCAATGTTCGACTTCTACATTCAGCTTTCTCTTTCATTCCGCAGATAAGGGCACCTCCTGTAAGCATTCTTATTGAATTATATCCACACATACATAAATGATAAATCTTGTCTTCTCTTTTTCTCATTTTCTATTTTACTCTTTATTTATTTGTCATGGTAAAGAGTGTTATTTTTTCTATCCCTTGAAGGGACCACTTCGTTTCTTTATTTCTCTTTGGAATTGTGTAAGGTTTTAGGGTATTAATTTGACATGGGTAGTTTAGTAATTTACTAGTTTTATCCCATCTCCCTGATTTTTGTTCAACCTATTTTAGTGGGACAAAAATGCATTTTCTACCAGCAAGTCCCCTCCTCCCAGTCTAATGATGTACACTTGCACTACATGTGGAAAACAAGTTTTTACTCTACCCTGTAGTTCTGTACCAAATATATCATCTGCCTTAAAAAGTTATTTACTTTTTTGACATGGTTTCTTATGTGATTGGTAGATTGATGCGGACTGCTCAGACAGAGATTTTGCTTACAGAAGGGTTGAGGAACTACATAATCCTTGGATTAAGAGGTTATTGGTTGGCTTTGCACGCACGTCTGACTGTAATGGACCTAAAAAACCAGATGGTGCTCCTCACCATTTGATACAGGAAATTGACGAGGAGCTACCTGTTTTGCAACCTGCTCTCCAGCTGACTCACAAGATCTTCGGTTCATGTCCACCTATGCAGAGTTTTGATCCTGCGAAGATGCTCACGGTACAAACATCTAACATTCCATCTGCTTAAAACTTCTTGTTTGCTTATTGTCTTTCCATCCAAAAAATGTCCACAATGAAAAAGGCATATAGTCTCAGAAATGTGTAACCCTTAAATGACAATTTTACCCTTAGTGATATATGGAGTAATGAATTTCTTCATCTCATGATTAAGGGTAGAATTGGACAATTATATTGCGACAAGCTAAAATAGAAATGTGGATACTTATTGTGGGTCGGAGGGAGTATATGTTTATTCATCGTTGATCATTTTGCTAACTTGAATTGATGTTGATTGATCTTTTAGGACTCGGGGAAGCTTCAAACGTTGGATATACTTCTGAAACGCTTGCGTGCAGGAAATCATCGTGTTCTCCTGTTTGCACAAATGACCAAGATGTTGAATATCATTGAGGTATTGTAAACAACTTAAGATTTTAAAATTCTTATTGAGTGCAATGTTGCTTGCTCTTTATTGGACATACATATTTTTTGCCATTTTCTTGAGGAGTTATTTTGAAAATCTTTTTCTTGATGGTTTACATTTGCATGCAGGATTACATGAATTATAGGAAATACAGATATTTACGGCTTGATGGATCCTCTACCATAATGGACCGTCGAGACATGGTCAAAGACTTCCAACATAGGTGAGAAAATTACATCATCCATTATATAATTATTCCTATTCCTATTGCTTCTTTTTCTGTTTCAAATCTCCCAATATTTATTGTCACGTTCCTTTCAAGGAAATTTTATTGATACAAATTTATCACTTAAGTTTACCTTATTAAATTAACTTGTAAACTCAAATGTAGATAATTCATCTTTTATTTCATTTCAACCATGTCCTTATATGTAACGAAATATATGGAGCATTTTGAACACTGATTCGTAGGGCTTCTTAACACATAAAGGATTATGTCTTTTGCTATTAGTATTCTGTTTTCTGGGTTTCTTCCCAGAAGATATACACGTTGCTTGGCTAACACTTGTTTTGTTCTTGTAGGAGTGATATTTTTGTATTCTTGCTGAGCACAAGAGCTGGTGGGGTTGGGATCAATTTGACTGCTGCTGACACTGTCATATTTTATGAAAGCGATTGGAATCCGACATTGGATTTGCAAGCAATGGACAGGGCTCATCGGTTGGGTCAGACTAAAGATGTTAGTTTTCTCTCTTTTTTTTTGCCTTTATTTCACATAAGGTTCAAGCTGTAAGGTTCTGGGATTGATAGCTGAGTTATTGAAACTTGTGTTTTTTCTTTTATGTAGGTTACGGTGTATCGGTTAATTTGCAAAGAGACGGTGGAAGAAAAGATTTTACACAGAGCTAGCCAGAAAAGTACTGTCCAACAACTAGTCATGACTGGTGGTCATATACAGGGTGACATATTAGCTCCTGAAGATGTTATTTCTTTGCTCATTGATGATGCACAAATGGAGCAGAAGCTGAAAGAAATTCCAGCACAAGTATGTATCATCTACTTCTGTTGGAAACAATGCTATTTGGATGGTCATATTGTAGCGTTTAATGACATGAATGTCAAGTTTATCGTCCACTTTGGTGTAACCCTTTCATAAACAAATATCTATGTCATCAAACGTTACAAGATCAAGAGGTTACCCATCAAAATGGGTACAAAATAGGAATTTTTGAAACTTTATTATATTATCCAACTATTATAAACCCCGACTGCTCAAATATAGGTTAAAGATCGACAAAAAAGAAAAGGCAGCACAAAAGCTATAAGGATAGATGCAGAAGGTGATGCACGCTTAGAGGATCTTATGGATCCTGAATCTCCAGCAGATGCATTCACATCCTCTCCTCCCGAGAAACCGGCATCCAGTAAGAAGGTATAAATTTTCACAAAGACATTACAATTATCTACTCCATCTGTCCTAAAGTTAGGTATATATGTTTTCGAATTTATAGGATTTCACTGTTTTTCTTACTGGTTGATAACCTGTTTTTCCAGAGAAAATCTACTACCGAAAAAGGACCTCCAAAACCAAGACCTCAAAAAGCTCCAAAAAAGCTCGATTCTTTGGCCTCCAGTACAGTGGTATCAGAATCAGAATCCGGTGATCGGCTTCCACACACCAACGTTCACCAGCAGACGGCCCAGAGGATGGCCAAAAGACCAACAAAGAGCGTAAACGAGAATCTTGAATCAGCATTTTCTGCTCCGGTGGTTACAGCTGAACACGAATGAATCCCGGACCCACATCTATAATTCTATATATGATTCTGCTGCTGGTTATAAGTATTGGAAGATGCAACCAAAACAAACAATTGGCTCTGATTTTCATCATAATCTGATTAATATGCCCTCTTTTTGGCCGGAGAACGATGATCGAGAAGCGAACGGAAATCCCTCAGCTGCTCCGCCGTATCGTACAATAGTCTTGTACAGGTTATATGATCTAACTTTTTATAGCCTCTCTAAGGGGCAAGGTTATGGCTGCATGCGTCATACTCTCTCCAGAACATGCTACCGTTGAGTGGGATATATTGGGTTTGTTTGGTTCTATTTTTCGAGCCCAGGTTCGTTGTTACTTTGGTGGGAGTAGTAGGAATTGATAGTTGAGTGTACATATGATTTATTAGGATCCCCATTTATTAAAGCAAAGGTTTTTCTGAAAACCCCAAATATATACATGAAATGGAAGTGTTCAAATGTTAACCCATTTCACCATTTGATCTTACTCCATGAAATATTATTAACTTGTTATTACATATATATGATGTATTGTGTTTTGTTCTTGACTCGATGATCTTTTATCGACCACCGCATACATACAGTAATACATTTGGTTAGCAGTATGTCTTCACGTTCATGATATGGCTTTGTGAATAACGTTTAGGGTCTGTTTGCTAAACACTTATTGCTTCTTACCAAGTGTGCATGCACACACTCTAACCCACCATCTTGTTGACCAAGATGCTGGCCTTGTAAGGCCATCATAGCACCAAGGGTTGAGCCTTCTAAACCCTCATGCCACGTCAACGAAATATTGGCTTTTTCTGTCATACCCTCCTACCCTAGAGTGAAGTACCACTTACTGTAAACTAACCCACACTCTTTTATTATTATTTTAATATAACATATAAGAGATAGGAGAGACGGAGAGGGAGAGGGAGAGGGAGAGGGAGAGGGAGAGGGAGAGAGAGAGGCTCGGGTTTGGAAACTCAAAGGGACACCCATGCGGTTGTGTTTGTCCAAGACCCGCCCTCACGTGTTGCTCTCACCCAAGGAAGGTATGGGTGGCCTAAGGATTAAGAACTATCATTTACTTTGTAAGCGATTACAATACCTTGGTTTTAATTTGATCACCGCTCATAAAAAATGCAATATTTAAAATAAGAAGTGGTTAGCTGGCGTGGTGTGTAGATGAAAAGTTTGTGTACATCTTGTCCTTTTCGAACTCTGTTAGAGATGGGGAAAAAATGAAGGGTGTCAATTTTGTACCACGACAAATCAACCAATTCTCGTATTAGTTGTACCAATTTAATTGGTTGATAGTAGTGTTGTGCTAGCTATTTAATCATGGTTGGTACATGGTAGAGAAATTTTGTACCACTATAATGTATGGTGCCAATGTACCAACTAGAAAAGTTTGGTACTAAGTATAATAGGGTCGGCCTTAGATACTTGCGGCACGTGCCATCGCACATGGCATCAAATCCCAAGAGGCATCTATTTTTCGTAGATTGTTAGTTTTGGCCTTTTGGGTTTGTGTTTAATAATTTGGGAATGAGATTTAGTATCTAGTGTACTAATTTCAATTTGGAAAAGGATGCGAGCACAATCTTAATCCAAGTTTTATCCTTCTATGCTCGACTAGTATTGTTTAGGTATTTTATTGGTTTATTTTCAGAAGACATTAAACATGTTTCCTAGATCGAAACTATCACGTGCACAAATAGAAAAAATAAATAAATAAAGCGGAAAATTGCTCAATTTTTACTGGGCTGGTTAAATAGATATTTTGTTCGACATGAAAATGTGGCCGAAAATCCCAATGAAAAACCCAATGATTTTGTTGAAAATGTTGAAAATATTGAAAATCCAACTAAAGAAATAGTTGATGATTTTGTTGAAAATACTGAAAACGCAACCGAGAATCCATGTACCGATGAAGTTAGTTTGAATATTTTTTATCCAATTGTTTAGGTCTTTAGGATGTGGCTTACTTTTCATACGAAAGATTTGGTTTTCGAAAAAGGACCTATAAGATAAAACCAACATCAGTTTGATTATTTGTGGTTTTTTTATGTTCCTCCTTTGTACTTTTTATTTTTATTAATAAAAATCGGCATAGGGTTTTAAAATCTTTAAAAACATAAAATCTTAGAAAAAGAAATAGGAGCATCTTTTAGTATTTTCGTACAAGACATCAAAAATTCTAGGACAGGTCCTGGTTGATTGGTAAAAGATGTAATTTGTTAGCATATGGTGTTTGAAAAAATTTGATACCATGTTATATTCATCCTAGAAATAAGTTGTATAAGAACTTGGTTTGGTTAGCTAAAGCTTCAACTATCTCATTGTGTGTATAAAAACACATAATACAACTTTTAGAATATCATTTAGGAGCTTAAAGCAAAGTTTACTTTATTTAAAGGAATCATCAATTGGTTGAGTAGGTGACCAGATATTATTGTATGAGGTGGCAAAGTTATAAATTAATAGAATATCACCTGGATATTTTAGGGCTCCACATCATCATTAACATAAGGAGAAATCAGAGTCAAAAACTATTGTTGCAATCACATCTAGGCATGGGAATGGGGCGGGTTTGGGGCGGGGACCTCGATCCCCATCCCCGTCCCCGAGCCTTCATCGTCATCCCCATCCCCTTCCCCATCCCCACCGGGGAATTTTATCATATCCCCATCCCTGTACCCACCGGGGAACGGGGATCCCCAACGGGGAAACGGGGAATTTATATCCGTTTATATAATCTATTTTAAGTTAAATGTTTTAAGATACGATATGTGTTTAAATCTCATATATGTCCAATAAAAACTAAGAATGTATAGTGTAATAATTTATAGACGTAATCGTATAATAATTTATAAACGTAATACCAAAACAAATTAAACTTAATCCTAAAATTATTTTTAATGACACACGTTCCAAAACGTATCAATTAATAGTCAAAACCATCAATTAATATTCATAATTTATCGAAATATGAACAACCATATAAGGATATAATAGAAAAACAATATATAACTTAAATAAATACTTAATATATATACGGGTACGGGTATGAGGCGGGGCGGGGAGTGCTAAACCCGTCCCCATCCCCATCCCCAGTTTGAGAAAACGGGGATCCCCATCCCCGTCCCCAATACCCGGTTTACCGGGGAATCCCCGTCCCCGATCGGGGCGGGTGGACCGGGTTCCCCAATGGGTCGGGGACAATTCCCATGCCTAATCACATCTCTTCAACAATGGAGTTGTCAGTTTTAAAACCCACAATCTAAAGACCTCCAAACCATCCCCTTTTCACTTTGGGTGGTAAAAAGGAAAGACTAATTGCAATTTCCATCCCCAAGGGTGTATTTAGTTGTGGAAAAATTTTCTGTTTTTTAGAAAAATGAAAAATCAAAAAACTTGTTTACTTGATTTAATTTAGAAATTTTTTTCCTAGAAAACAAAATTTTCATTTTCAAAATTTACACTTGAATTAGAAAACTACTTTTTATAGTTTTCCAATTCTCATTTTCATTTTTCATTTTCATTTTCAATTGTCATCCCCTTCTCGTCGCCGGCCACCGCCACCACCGTCACCCCCACCACCACCCCTGCCACCGCCAGTCACCACCACCGTTGCCCGCCGCCCGCCCGCCGCCCATCGCGACCACCGTCCCCTTCTCATCGTCGAAACCAACGTCACCGCCCTACTGCCGCCGCCGCAACCACCCTCCCACCACCACTGCCACCGCCGCCCCACCGCCGCCGCCACCGTTACCGTCACCATCGCCACCCCCATTTTCGCCACCACAACCCCGATGTTGCCACCGATATTGCAGTCGAGGCTGCCGATACCATCGCTGTCGCCGCCGAGGCCCCCGCCGTCGCCGCCAAGGCCACAGTCGTCCCCTTCGAGGCCATCGCCACCACCGCCGTCATCTACGAGGCAACCGCCCCCACCGCCGTCGCCGTCGAGGCCACTGCCGTTGTCTACGAGGCCACCGCCGTCGCCGCCGAGGCCACTGTCGTCGCCGTCGAGGCCACCGACCCCACCGTCATCGCCACCGAGGCCGTTGTCGCCGTCGAGGCCACCGCCACCACCGCCGTAGCCACCGCCGTTGCTGTCGAGGCCACCACCACCACCGCCGCCACCGCGTTGCCGCCGAGGCCCCCACCACCACCGCCGCCAAGGATTGAAAAAATAAAAAATAAAAAGTGATGAAAAATGCTCAACTAAACGAGTTTTCTAATTTTCTAAAAATGGAAGATGAAAACTCCATCATTTCAAGTAAACATGTTTTCTAAAATTTTCATAGAAAACTGAAAATGAAAACTCCACCCCAATTTTTGAAAACGTTTTCTATGAAAATGAAAACCCTTTTCTACAACTAAACATAGCCTAAGCATCGCTAATTATTACATCTATTAATTGTATTCTTATTGATGTTTTTCTCTTTACATACATCAACTTTTAAATTTGATTTTTACATTTCCAGTGTAAATAAACGTGATTTTGACATGTAGAAAAAAATACCTAATCCGTCAACTCAACTTAAACTCAAGCCAAAATTAAAAAGTTGAGGAAATAATGGAAAAATGAACAGCTGACCTCATAGGACTAAATTTTTTTAGCCGAGCGAATCAGCTGTTGACTGACCGGTTCAATCCCAAACGAACAACTATGGTTGTGCGATTCAACCATATCCAGCCGCAAATGAGAGCACCTTAGTCATACTAAACACCAGATAGACATTTGTCTTGTCCGGTCCTGTCCAGTTCAATCATGTTAGCTTCGTGCAGTTCAGTCTTATCTAAACAAATCTGCATATCAAACATTATCTTAAAAAAGTATCAACATAAAAGTTAGAACGTAATTGGTCTTGATTATTATTTTTTAAACATATTTTCAAAAACTTTATTTGGTGTTTATGAGAAACCGGTTTAAGCAAAATAGTTAAATAATTTATTTAACATCATTTATATGTTCATGATGCGTTATTTTAATTTGTATCACCAGACGCAAAGCTCTCTAGATAGAGTTTTTAGAAGTGATACATTTATATTTCAATAAAATTTGCTCTTTCTAAAAATAGGTGTTTAAAATTTATCAAACTAGTTTTCTTATTAAATAAAGAATGGATTAAGTTAATAACTTGCTTTTTCCAAAATTAGGTATTTTGAATTTGTTGGACTAGTTTTCTTATTTAATAAAGGATGAATTAATTCAACTGAACCTACCCAATCTTGTTTTTAGTATATGTTTCAGGAAAAAGTAATTGTTGTAAGTTTTTTATTTTATAAACATATCCTCTTGTCTTATAATCATATAAGTTATATGGTATCGAGCAGAGTTCAAATGTAAACCACTTTTTGGTTGTGAACGTGAGGATAATCGAGAGTGCGACACGTGGCGGAGACTAGTCAAGAAAGACGGCTTTGAGCGTGGGCCCCCCTTTTAATTCAATGCCCTTCCATGAATCGCGCCTAGTCATCCGCCATGGACCTGACGTGGCACCTAGTCATCTGCCACGTGTCGCGTTCTCGGTTGTCCTCACGTTCACAACCAAAAAGTTGTTCACATTTGAACCCACCCCATATGGTATTTATCTAACTTTAATCAATTTATATACATATAAAGTCATTCATACATCCCTTCCCCCTCCCCTTTCATAGGTAACCATCCACAATGGGAGCGTCAAGGGCATCGGTAAGGCTGTCAACACCGTCGAGGTCCTTTGGTAAGGGAAGAAATCGACAAGGCCATGCCGACTTGTTAGACTACCCCACCCTATCCCACCCTCTCTCTCCTTTCTCTCTATCTCTCTCTTTTTTTCTTTTTCTTTTTTTATTTATTTTTCTTTTTTTTATTAATTATTTAGATTGGTATGAGACCATCCACAGTGGTCTTGACGTTCATGTACCAGTTGCATACCAAAAGCTGTCCATATTTACCAATTTACCAATTCAACCACATCTTACCATCTAAATATTAATTAAATAAAAAAAAAAAAGAAGAGATAAGAGATAGAGATAGAGAGAAAGGAGAGAGAGGGGTGGGTTGGGGTGGTCTAACTCATCAGCACGCCCATGCGTTTTCCAACCTTGACAATCAACCTCGGCGGTGTTGCCACCCTTGCTGATCGATACCAATGGCATATCGAAGCCCCTTGAAACTCCATTGCGGATGGTCTAACTGTGGTTGAATTGGCAAAGATTGGTAAAGTTTTGGTAAGATAGTGGAAAACTGATGTAGCGACTAGTACCATTGGCAAGAGTCGTGACCACCAAATGCAAAAATATGACACACAATATCTTTTTTGATGAGTTGTTTAACATATGATCCCTTATTCTCCAATGAGGTTATTGATAAGTAACAAACAAGCAAATGAGTCTCGATCATGCTCATTTCCGCGTTTTTTTAGAGATTAGACATCCCTTGTTGTTTCATTCCTAGTACCACCGGAGTTCACATCTACCCCCTTCCTTTCTATCTTTGTCTCTCACATTTATCTCATTCGTCTCTCTCTCTCTCTCTCTCTCTCTCTATATATATATATATATATATATGCAGTGTATATGTTGCAAAAGAAAGAGCATGGGAAGGAGATGGTGAGAAATACCTCAGCCATGTTATGTTCATTTTATGATCCCGCTAGTGGTTATCGGTTTTTTTGATGTCGATGGTTGGATTGACATAAAAGAGCACTTTAGGGTTATACATATGGATTAAAAGGAGGGAGTCACCAGCCGTTTTACTTTACCTCATGTGAGGCACAATGGGGTGATTAAAGGTGCACAAATAAACAATGTTAACATTTGAGAGAAAACTTAATAAAAATTAAGACTTGGGGACTATTAGTATAATTAATACATGTGAGAGACCCAATCCAAAATTTTTATCAACTGTAAGGATAAAAATGCAGGGGGAAGGAAATGGTGGTCGACAAAGGGAAGTGGTTGGGGTTGATTTTCCCAACTCCTCATACCTTAACTTCTATTCTTAGTTTTCCACACCATCTTTCATCTATATCTTTATATATATATACATAGGGTAAGGTTCAAATGTGAACTCAATTTTGGTAATGAACGTAAGAACCATTAAAATTGCACCACGTGGCAATATTTATTTTAAATATCATGCATTATTTAGAATGAATAGAGCTTAGGTGTCTTTATTCACATTTGAACTTTCTACATAGAGAAAGGTTCAAATGAGAAGTGCTAAAAAATATGAAGTAGAGAAGTGATCTCCACCACTCATCCCGTTAATAAATGTGGCTTTGACAACATTTTCATCTTATTAAACAACTCCATAAATCAATTTTATTGATTTAATCTATGCAACCATGAGTTTACACGTTATTTGTGGTTTACAAAATAACTTCCCTATATATATATATATATAGGGAGGTTCATACAAGAACAACTCCATTTGCAAGAATAAAGGAACCATTTTAAGCCATACATTGATGTGGGCCCATGTGGGTCCCACATATTAGAAAATCATATATGATTTAGTGGTGGGACTCATCTGAATCATATATGATTTTTTAATAAGTGGGACCCGCATGGGCCCACATCATATGTGATTGTAAAGAGTTCATTTGTTCTTACAAATTGACTTTGTTGTTGTTTGAACCTCCCACTATATATATATAGGTGAAAGTTCAATTGCAAACCATTTTTTCATTGTGAACGTGAGGACAAACGAGAGCGCGACACGTGGCAAAAAAAATTCTGACACGCGCGACCTTTCCCGCGACTTAGTGTTATTCAGTCGCGACTTAGTGTTATTTAGTCTGAATAATAGTGTTATTTAGACTGAATAACATTAAGTCGCGGGCTTTTTGGTTACAAGTCGCGCTTGTCACTCTGAATTCTGGCAACTTAGTGTTATTCATACTGAATAATGCTTTATTCAGTCTGAATAATAGTGTTATTCAGCATGAATAACACTAAGTCGCTGAAATTTCAGAGTGACACGTGGCGCGCTCTCGTTTGTCCTCACGTTCACAACGAAAAAGTGGTTTGTATTTGAACCCACCCCTATATATATTAATATATAGAGAGAGAGGAAAGTTCAAATGTGAGCCACTTTTTGGTTGTGAACGTAAGGACAATCGAGAGTGCGACACGTGGCGACTTTGAGTGTGGTCCCCCCCCTTAATTCAATGCCCTCCCATGAATCGCGTCTAGTCACCCGCCGTGGACTTGACGTGGCGCCTAGTAATCTGCCACATGTCGCGCTCTCGGCTGTCTTCACGTTCACAACCAAAAAGTGGTTCACATTTGAACCCACCCCTATATATATATATATATACTATACACATATATAGATAAAGGTATTAGCGGCATATATACACCCATATTTATTATACACATATATAGACACATATATACACATAAAGCCAACCACATATATGTACAAGACCTTCCATATACACTATATAATATTTTCATATATATTGCTGCTGCTATCCATACAATATTTTCATATATATTGCCGCTATCCATAATTCCATATACACTATTATATATATATATATATATATATCAACCCAGGGGTGGGCTCAAATGTAAACCACTTTTTGGTTGTGAACGTAAGGACAACTGAGAGCGCGACACGTGGCGGATGACTAGGCGCCACGTCAGATCCACGGCGGATGACTAGGCGCGATTCATGGGAGGGCATTGAATTAAAGAGGGAGACCACACTCAAAGTCGCCCCGTGTCGCGCTTTCGGCTGTCCTCACGTTCACAACCAAAAAGTGGTTCACATTTGAACTTTCCTCTATCAACCCATGTGTATATATATTGCCGCTATTGTTGCCGCTATCCATTTATATGTAGGGTTTGTTCTTGGCCGGAAACATATGGAGCCGCTATTAGGGATCATTGGATAGCGGATCGGTGGGTATAATGTGAATTTTAAGGAGAGAGTGGGTAAAAGACTAAACCGATTTTCTGAAATGGCTATATGCATGGGAATTGTCCCCGACCCATCGGGGAACCCGGTCCACCCGCCCCGGTCGGGGACGGGGATTCCCCGGTAAACCGGGTATTGGGGACGGGGACGGGGATCCCTGTTTTCTCAAATCGGGGATGGGGACGGGGACGGGTTTAGCACTCCCCGCCCCGCCTCATACCCGTACCCGTATATATATATATATATATATATATATTAATTATTTAAATTATATATTATTTTCCTATTATATCGGTATATGGTTGTTCCAATTTCGATAAACTATGAATATTAGTTGATGTGGTTTTGACTATTAATTAATTCGTTTTGGTACGTGTGTCATTAAAAACTATTTTAGCATTAAGTTTAGCTTATTTTGGTATTAGGTTTAAAAATTATTATACGATTATATCTATAAATTATTACACGATACATTCTTAGTTTTTATTGGAAATATGTGAAATTAAATACGTATTGTATCGCAAAACTTTTAGCTTAAAATAGATTATATAAACGGACATAAAATCCCCGTTTCCCCATTGGGGATCCCCGTTCCCCGTTGGGGACGGGGATGGGGATACAATCAAATTCCCCGGTGGGGATGGGGAAGGGGACGGGGATGACGATGAGGGCTCGGGGACGGGGATGGAGATTGAGGTCCCCGCCCCAAACCCGCCCCATTCCCATGCCTAAATGGCTATAATAATTATTTTCTCTAAATTTGTAAACATTTTTTTTTAAATTATTGAGTTTACTAATATGAGATTTGTTTCAGAATAATTATAATACAATATGATTCATTTGAATTTGATATAATTTATTAATTGATGAATAGTAATATGTTATTACAGAATGTTATTTCGAATTTAGAATCGTTTTCTATTTTTGCTTCATGATTCATTAAAATATTTAAATCGGAAGTTGATCGACATATGGGATTATTCTCAAACAACCTCCAATTAAAGGTCACTTTCCTAGAAAAGAAAAGAGTTGACCAACTTCATTGCTGTATTTTATAGGGAAAATATCAAAAATATTGTTTTCACCTAAGAATTTCACCTCCTTAGGTGTGAACAAGTCGAGCCAAATTAACTCAAGTCGAGTTGGTTAATAGCTAATAGGTTAGTTGAGTTGGGCTCAAAAAATTAAACTAA
The DNA here is from genome assembly GCA_030169165.1 of Centaurea solstitialis. Taxonomy (NCBI): domain Eukaryota; kingdom Viridiplantae; phylum Streptophyta; class Magnoliopsida; order Asterales; family Asteraceae; genus Centaurea; species Centaurea solstitialis. The sequence continues at coordinate 19,243,323 of CM058045.1, read as the reverse complement.
GCTTGAGATTCACCTTTTCATTGTAGAACTCGAGCTCGAAATTTTTTTAGTTATTGAACTCAAGCCAATGCTCGTTTATGGGTTCGGACTTCTGATGATTAACTCATTTATCGGCTTGAGTTTGATAACTTTTATATTTTAATATATGAGCATGTGTGACTAAAAAAAATGAGTTTAGTATGTGTTAGAGAAAATGAATTGAGTTTCCGAACGAGCTGAGTTAAGCAAGCATTGGTTTAATAAAGCTCAGCTTTTAAAGAAAAGAGTTCTATTATGTGTTCAAGATCAACTATAGCTCAATAATTATTAAGCTTGAGATTGACTCAAGTAGCTCATTAGAAACTCCGCAAGTGCTCTTGTCGCAACTTGTGAACTGCATAGTTTTCTATAAAGAAAACTCAAAGTGTAACTCCTCTTACCGAACTCAAGTTACAAACTTCCGGAGGCAATGAAAGCTCATTAGGGTTCCTTTCTCTTACTACCATTTTAGCCATTAATTATCCATAAGAGATTCCTCTCTAAGTCTGTATTTTCATAAAACAAGTTATGGATGACAAGCCATGTCCTCTCCTCCTAGATCTTCAAATATGAAAAAACTTAATGTTAATTGTTTTAATGTCCCTCAATAAACTGTAGCCTAGGCAATCATGGCTAAGAGGTAAATTGAACGAGGTTAAGATGAATTTTTAGGAGAGAATAGGTAGGAGATGAATTGAAAATTTTCAAATGGGTAAAATAATTATTTTGTCACAAATTTATCATGGATCACCTTCTTGTTCATCATAAAAGGTTACAATATATTATTATAGATCTACACAAAAAGGCAATATTTGCGGTTTTAAATTAATCCCACTTCTTTTATTTCGAATAGAATATTTTTTTTGATTAATTTTCAAATTCCCTTTTTTTGTTCTCCTTTATTTTTATTTTTTTTAAACTTATTACTTGACTTAGTCGTTGTCAAACCATGATGATTGGGTTTCCGTCGTGCTCGTTATTTTTGTTTTATTTATAAAAATATTAAATTTATATTTATACAAATAAATAATAAATAAATGTATATTATAATAGTGAAATAATCAAGTCTAGTTTCTTGATGGTGGCCTGGTGGGTAAATAATGGTTGACTTTTCTTTCGAGGTCAACTAAATCGGTATGCAACTTTGCGCGATCCAAATAATGTGTTTATATGCTAGAAACAAAATAACTTGTTTTTTCAAAAGTTTACATAAAATAAGATTTTTGGGTATTTTTTGTGCATTTAATATATAGAACAAAATGAGACAAAACTTTTACTTAGTTATTTTCGATTATTTATTAAGGGTAACCGAAATTGGTAGTTTATAGTTATTTGTGAACCATTGTATTTTTTTACGAAGGATTGCATCTTTTTATAAAAGGTTACACATTTCAAGAAATGTTGCAACTCTTCGGAATTTTACTATGAATAAATGGTTTATGTTTTCTTTTACACAACCCGTTTTTTCGATCTTCTTCACAATACGTCACAACCATGAGCATGAGAAAAACTTGTATCCTCGTCTTTTTGTTTAGATAAAAATCATTTCAACCCTTGTACCTCTTTTTCTAATATTTCTCCCCAACCTTTGTTATACCACTGAGAAATTTCTTGGTTGTTCTATAGAACCCTTAAAATTAGATGAGATGCATCCATGTTGGTTAGACCTCTATAATTAACAAAAAAAAATAGGTAAAACAAAAATACAAAATATGATAATTGATAGATTACTAAACAACTTATTTCAAATTAAAACTTTATGATCGTCGACAAGTATTCCATCCCTCTATCTCAGTTCTCTCATCATATCTTGTTCTGACAATCCGTCCACCGATCCACATACTAAACACATGAAAGTATAAATCGCTAGAGATGAATGGATTTTACAATTAGTTACTCATCCCCATAATTTATGATTTGATTTTTAAGCATCAGTAATTTTAGTTCTTTTTTAGCTTGTCATTGATTTCAAACTTTAGTTTTTACTTGTAGTAGGATCATTACAAGATGTTGTCGTGCCAAGCATATGTACATGTATTTTTTTTTTTTTGCTCTTTTCTGAAATTTACATAGTTCGGTGTCCATAATTTTAAATAAAAAAAGTTTCCCACTTGACCACATGCTCCATTTAGTCTCCATAATTGTTATGATTATTTGAATAACTAGTTAATGACCCGTATATTATACGGGCATTTGAAACATGTTATTTTAATTTTAATAAGAATAGACATTTATATGACAATTGTCATTACCATTTAAATACTTATGTAAATTATATGTTATACGACAATTGCCATCATAATTGCTTATTACAACAGTTATTTTAGTTATCTAATAGCTGTTAAAATTTTAAAAATTGAAAATTTATTATTCTTTTGTCAAAAGATTTGAATTTCGTGAATGATTTTAAAACGGGAGGGATTCAGAAATAAAATATGTGTAGTGTTTTGATTTGTAAGATTTTAAATAAAATAAAATATAATTATTTATAAATAATATAAAAAAATAGTTAGATTAAAAAGATGGAATTTTTAAATTTCAAGAATATTAGCAATTGAGTTTTAAATAAAATAATATTTCATTACTTATAAATAATATATAAAAATAATTAGGTTAAAAAGATGAAATCTTTTATTTTAATTTTTAATAAGAATAGACATTTACATGACAATTGTCATTACCATTTAAATACTTATGTAAATCATATGTTATACGACAATTGCCATTATAATTGCTTATTACAATAGATATTTTAGTTATCTAATAGCTGTTAAAATTTTAAAAATTGAAACTTTATTATTCTTTTGTCAAAAAATTTGAATTTCGTGAATGATTTTAAAACGGGAGGGATTCAAAAATAAAATATGTGTAGTGCTTTGATTTGTAGGATTTTAAATAAAATAAAATATAATTATTTATAAATAATCTACAAAAATAGTTAGATTAAAAAGATGGAATCTTTAAATTTCAAGAATATTAGCAATTGAGGGATTCAAAAATAAAATATGTAGTGTTTTTTATTTGTAGAATTTTAAATAAAAAATTAATTATTTATAAATAATTAATAAAAATAGTTAGATTAAAAAGATATAATCTTTAAATTTCAAGAATATCAACAATGGAGTTTTAAATAAAATAAATTTTAATTACTTATAAATAATCTATAAAAATAGTTAGGTTAAAAAGATAAAATCTTTAAATTTCAAGAATATCAAGAATAGAATTGTAATAAAATCTAAACAAATTAATTTATATCTAATTTTAATAATGTAGTTAAATTAAAAAAATATTCAACATTAAACTCATTTTGAAGGTATTGTCAAGACGATTATAATGGTATAATTTATTAAAAAGAAAAAACAAAAAATTTAATACATTTTAACTAATATATATTATTATTTTAAAATGATAAGGATGTAAAGTGAAAGATGAGAAACTAATAGATAAAAAGTAATTTAATCAAATAATTCTAAGGATAAAAAATGTAAATTATAAAGATAATTATGGTATTAAAATAATAAGAATAATTGATCACATCATCATTTGATTATTCTTTTTTAATTGGCCAATCAGATGGCTCAATTTTATAATCATCACATCAGCAAAAACCTTTCTTTAATATATATAATAATATATATATAGATATATAGATTACTCTTTTTAGGGTCGACTAAGTCATTAAATTCAATATCTTAATAAATTAGTCTTTGATTGGTTTATTGTTTTTTGTGATTAACGTTCCTAGCACATGTTGAGATAGTTGATCCTTTCCTTCTCTTGTAAGGTAGATTAATTAGACGGGAATAAGTATTTTAGACCAATGAATAATCAAATATTAAATAGAGGTAGTATATTAATTTAATAATTCAAATTAAGTTTCAAATTTATTGATTAGTTTAGAACAATATTTTCAATACATCTTTAGTAAGAATTGATCTAAAGGTGGATGTCATTTCTTATCAATATTTATTATATTCTTATTGAAAACTCATCGTTTTTTTATATACATGTAGGGGTTATATTTGCTACAAACCATAAAGTTCTTATAAATTGTACAAATCAATCTCAATCATAAATGAGAAATTGACTTTACTAGCCGAACCATCAAAGCCAATTGTTTTTAAACTATCTCCCTCTCCATTTTACTCAAATATCATTAGATCCACAAATTTAATCCCTTTTTTCCGACCTTGCTAAAAATACATTAAAATTTTGAATATAGTCGAGATTCTTTTATGGACCCAGGTCCACATTTTTTTTACGAAGATGACAATTTTTCGTATTTTTTAGCTATCCGTAAAAAAAAGGACCCATAATTTATGGACCTAATGATATTTTAATAAAGTGAAATAGAAAAGTTTAAATCAGGTTGATTGGTTTGGCCAGTAGAACCAATTTTCACACACACACACACACACACACACACACACACATATATATATATATATAGGGGTGGGTTCAAATGTGAACCACTTTTTGGTTGTGAACGTGAGTACAGCCGAGAGCGCGATACGTGGCGGATGACTAGGCACCACGTCAAGTCCACGGCGGATGACTAGGCGCGATTCATGGGGGGGGCATTGAATTAAAGAGGGGGATCACACTCAAAGCCGCCACATGTCGCGCTCTCGGTTGTCCTCACGTTCACAACCAAAAAGTGGTTCACATTTGAACTTTCCCCTCTCTCTCTCTCTCTCTCTCTATATATATATATATATATATATATATATATATATACGACCCCTATATATATACAGGGTTCAAATGTGAACCACTTTTTGGTTGTGAACGTGAGGATAACCGAAAGCGCGACATGTGGCGGATGACTAGACGTCACGTCAGGTCCACGGCGGATGACTAAACACGATTCATGGGAGGGTATTGAATTAAAGGGGGGGGGGGGGGGGACGACACTCAAAGCCGTCTTTATTGACTAGTCTCCACCACGTGTCGCGCTCTCGGTTGTCCTCATGTTCACAAACAAAAAGTGGTTCACATTTGAACTTTCCTCTATATGTATATATATATATAACAAAATCAATGGTTAAGATTAGGTTTGTAAAGTTTGTACAATTTACCTGGTTTGCAACCGATACTTTTTCTATATATATGTGTGTGTAATTTTCGGTATGCATTGCCACATGGGGGCAAATTACATAGAAATGTTACAAACTCTATGAATCAATATAGACCACACATATATAACTTTCTTATTTATCTTTTTTTTTTTTCCATTTCAAATGTTTCATTGGTGAAACGAGGTTGTATTCAAAACAAAACCAACCTACAAATGTTGTTTTGTTGATGAAATAATATTGCATTTAATAATCCATTAGAATAATTTTTTAAATTAGATGTGTATGATTTATGTTGGTTTAAGGAGTTTTAATTTGCAGAAGATTTTTTATATAATATTAATGTATATATGTGGTAGATAAGTAGATAAACAAAATTTGAATGAAATAATAGAAGGAAAATGACGAGTGGATAGAATAACAAAAAGATATTATATAACGCGTTGAAAACAAAAAAATGAAAAAAAAATCTGCTTTTTAGAAATGATAAGGAAAAGCTAAATTATAGAAGTGATAACAAGTTAACAACTCCGTTCTTTTATCCCTCAAAAGTATTATATAAGTTATTTTAACTATTTTTAACATCCGTTAACTAATATATCTTAAAAACAATCTAAATAACTATAAAGTCTGTTAAATTGTATCCCTTAATAGAAAAGATAAGTTGAGTGTATAAATTTTTAACACAAAATATTGAAAATAGCGGAATTTATTTCTCTTCACACACATCCCTTCTTATGCAAATGATGAAAAAATGCAAATAACATAGAATTTTATGCAAATATTTACGACCTCTGCTAATGGTGGAGGGGTTTTCTAGCGGAGATAGCCGAAAAGCCGTTCTTCCTTATTAGCGGACTTTATGGCTATTTTGATAATTTTGGGAAGAAAATTGTTAGGATGTGTTAGAGGTATTTAAAAATGATTAGAATAATTAATTTCTCTATTAGTTATTATATTTTTCTTTCCACGAATTTGTACTATTTTATTATCGATTTTAAACCGATACTTGAGTTCCTCTTTTATAATTCACAGCACCGATTTCTAATGCTTAATTGTTTTTATAAGTGGCAAAACCGACAAATAACATGAAGTAAACAACGCGTCAAAAGTTGTTAACTTTTTTAATAGAGGTTAAATGTTTTGAGTTGACTCATCAACAGTTTTTAATATATTTTATTGAATTTCTTAAATAATACATATCAAATACGATAATAAGGACTTTTATTAAAACAACGATTCAACCTTTTCTTTTCTTAATAAATGATTTTAGAAGTTGACATTCTGATACATGTTTGCATATTCTAAAACTTTTGACTTGTTTCATATTTAGCTAAACTTTTTGGTTTAATTATTTCTTGTTATAAAAAAGATCGAACTAGATTTTTGGTCTCTATGGTCGGCAAACAATTCGAATTGAGTTCTTCAAACACATTACTTACGCCGAATTTTATTTTATAGTTTGCATTACTTTTCTCTAACTAACAACTTACATGCTTGATCATTAAGTAGAGGCACTTCCCCTTTAAATTAGGGCAATTTAGCGTTTTACCCTTCCTCCGTCATTTCCCTTCGACCACATATGAAATGAACAACTTAACCCAACAAATTAAAAAGTAAATAGATAAATATGGGTTAAGTTCTTCAACCCAAAACTTCAAACACCTTTTATTCCAAAATTTGTGATGTAAAATTCTAAATCCAAAATAAACTAAAACCCTAAATTTAAATCTAAATTAAAGAGCAAAAACACTAAATCTAAATAGATATGGGGCTAGGTGACACACAATGATGCAACCCTACATAATTGTTTGCGGTGTTGCTATATACACTCCTATATAAATCAAATTGTATATTAAAATTGTAAAAATGATCTATTGATGTTGATGTATGTGAGATTGTGAGGTGTCTTATTCACATGTAGGATGCATGTAGCAATACATATGGTTCATTTAGCTTATATCTATTGCTAAATGCACCTCTACCTACTAATTTCATTTAGCTTACATCCATTGCTAAATGCACCTCTAGTCCTCTACCTACTACTTTTCTTTCTTATGTGCATATACACCAATATAATTCATCTTGATTTTGACATAAATAATGTATGCATATAACAACACCTTGAATTTGAATCAAGAAGTAAATGCAAGTAGTTAAGGCTGAAGCAGAAACAAATGCATTAACCAACGGTAGAGGCTTAAATCTCAATGTGAAGGTGACCCACCAACGATGAAGGATGGCAATGACCCAGGTCTCAGAGAAATCCTCTCCTCGCTATGGTATCAAAAGATACAAACAACTAACACCTTTGAAAAGATCAAAGCCAAAAATATATAGAAATACCTCAGCTGCCTATTGTATTCATTTTATGATCCTGATAATGCTTATGGGTTTTGTGTCGAGGGTTGGATTGGCATAATTAGAGGGAGCTTTAGGGTTATAAATATGGGTTAAAAAGAGGGAATCACCAACTGCTTTACCTCATGTGAGACACAAGAGGTGATTAAAGGAGCACAAATAAACATTTTTAAAATTCTAGAGCAAAATTCTTAATAAAAAGAAAAACTTAGGAACTATCAATATTAATTTATACATATGAGAGACTCATCCAATACTTTTAAGATGTAATTTACGTTGCTCAAAAGTCAAATCAACTTATCCTGATATAAACAAGTTGGAACTATTACGATTGAACTTCACATATTAGTCAAACCATGTTTCCAACATTGGAATAAAAGTAACATTTTCTCGTTTTAAGGATTTTAGCCCGTATTTTTTTAGCCTGTATAGCTTGCTGAAGTTACAATTTTCATTTTTTTTCTGTATCGTATAAATTACAATTTTCTTTCTCATGGTTTCTAATTTATTATTATTTTCATTCTTATAATTTAAACATCATTGTTTTTTCATCCCTCTATCTTACAAACTTCTTTTTATATTACTATTATTTTAATCTTCCATACTTAATAATAGTAATTAGCCTTTTGCTGTTCAAAAAAAAAAGTAATTAGCCTTAAAAACAGAATCAAAATGAATTATAAATCATAATTACAAAAACTATAGAAGCAAAAGCAAAATCCAAATTCTTTTAGCACACCATATAGAGATGAAAAAACGTAAATATGTAACGTATGAAAACAAAAATATTCACTTATTATACGCGGCGATCATTCAAAGGGCATTTTCGTAATTTCACATCACAACCATATACATATATCCACAATTGCTTACAACCCTTTCTCACAAAAACACATTTCTTTTCTTCTCTTCCATTTTCCTCCCCATCTAAAAAAAACCATGTCTGGATACCCTCATAACAACCAACCCGGTTACGGTGCACCCCCGACCTCCCAACCCTACTCCTCCTCCGCCCCTTACGGTGCACCCGCACAACCCTACGGCGCTCCGGCGCAACCCTACGGTGCACCCGCACAACCCTACGGCGCTCCGGCACAGCCGTACGGAGCTCCGGCGCAGCCCTACGGTGCACCACCACACGGTCAACCATCGCCTTACGGTGCATCCGCACCCTCAGCCCCTTACGGTGCACCTCACCAGGAGACTAAACCCCCAAAGGACCACAACAAACCCTCGTCCTCCCCCTACGGCGCCGCTCCTCCTCCTCAACAACAATACGGCGGCGGCGGTGGCGGTGGATACCCGCCGGCGCCGGGGGCGTACGGCAGCCCGTTCGCGGCGCTCCTGCCGTCGACGTTCCCGCCGGGGACGGATCCGAACGTGGTGGCGTGCTTCCAGGCCGCCGATCAAGACGGAAGCGGAATCATCGACGATAAGGAGTTGCAGAGGGCGTTATCTTCGTACAATCAGAGCTTCAGCATCCGTACCGTTCATCTTCTTATGTATCTCTTCACCAATACAAACACTCGAAAGATCGGTAAAAATTCTCTCTCTCTAGAAATTCACTTTCTCTCTCACACACAAAACACGCACTGGTTTCGAATTTTTCATCGGTTGCTGTTTCGATTTCCGATCGGAGATTGAATGAGGGGCTCACCGTGTTTAATTCACCGGCGTATTTTAGTAGTTGTCCTTGAAATTCTCCTGCGTATTTTAGCAGTTGCTCTCTTAATTTAAGGGGCGTATTTTAGTATCTGTCCTCTTAATTCAGAGGCGTATTTTAGCAGCTGTGCTCCTAATCCAGCAGCCGCGTATGTTATTCAGCGGCGTATTTTAGTAGTTATTCTTATAATTCAGCGGCGTATTTTAGTAGCTGTGCTTTTAATTTGATGTCAGCGTTAACGCGTAGTACGGGGGCCCACTAGTTTAGCTCCATGTGGACTGTGTGGGGCCGGTATTAGATCAACTACTTCACTGTGACGTGGCCAAGATGGTGACGTGTCTGTTCACGTGTGGCCCCCACAATCTGATGCTTTTTCTGAGTTACTCGACGACTCTACTAAAATTACGTATTTGAAAATAACTCAAGAATTATAACAAAAACAGTGGTCAATAATTTTATTTAAAGTGAATTGATTCTAATTTAATTTATGAATAAAACCAGGTTTGTCGCAATAACTTTTCAGCCAACTCAGTATTGATGTAATAAGCTAGCTGAATGGTAATGAATTTTACCGGAAATCAAGTGTTTTATTTGTTTTAATAACGTGAGAACCGTATCGTAAAAGCCAAATATTTATGAGTGAATATCATTATGAATATGTATAATCGATATCATTAATACAATGAATATTCAAAATTTAATTAATATAAATGATATTAATAATAAATATTTAAAATCTAATGGTTGATGAGTCTTATTCCGGTTTTCATATTAATATCATCAAGTAATATACATGATAATGATATTTATGATTGAATATTCATGACAAATACTATTCATGTGTATTAGATAAAAAAATAATGTATTATTTCTCATGGTTTATAGTTTTTTATTGGTTATATAAATATCTATGTAAAAGTATATATATATTAACTTGTGGCTGTTCTTGATGGAATCAGGACCTAAAGAATTCACTCAAGTTTTCTACAGTCTACAGAGCTGGAGGGTGAGTATTAATGGCCATTCTTGATTGTTTTGAGATTTTTTGTTTAATAACTTGGTAACAAACTGATTAACTTCTTATTTCTTTGCTCGTTTTGCAGGCAAATTTCGAGAAATTTGACCGAGATCGCAGTGGCAAGATCGATGCCAATGAACTAAGAGAAGCTCTCATGAGCCTGGGCTTTGCAGTTTCACCTGTGGTTTTGGATTTGCTGGTCTCCAAGTTTGACAAAACCGGTGGAAAGAACAAGGCTATCGAATACGACAACTTCATCGAGTACGTTTCGTTTTACATGCCAATGTGAATTTTCGCTTCTTTTTTGGGTTTAATCTCGTCTCTAACTTGCATTTTTCCTTTGTTTCAGGTGCTGCTTGACCGTTAAGGTATGGAATGAACTTGGATTATGCGAAAAAGTATCATTAGTTTGGTCAAATTTCAAGCCACGAGCTCGGTTACTACATTCATCGTAGCTAGTGGTCCCTCCATAAATCTTAACCTAGGGATGCAAGCGTAGGGTCCGAGCTTTCCAAGCCCGTTGTCGGTAGACGGTAGGCAAAGAAAAGCCTGGGCTTTTTGGGCTTTATCTGGGCCTTGAAATAAAATTGGCATGATCAGGTTTTTAGTTTGGATCTGGCTTGGGCTTGGGCTTACTAGGATCGGGCGTTTGTGGTTCGGGATTGGGCTTTTTTGTGTGTCTAAAATTTCAAACCTTGGGTGCGATATAGTGGGCCCAGGTTCGGTATAGTTTCCTATTTTGGCAAAAAAACTTTAAGCTTTGGCGCGTTTGACATTGAAAGTCAAAAGTCTCGGTTTCTTGTAGTCGGTTGCAGAGTAGCTATGAATCGTTATATATTTGATGTGTTTTATGGTGGTTGCAGGGGTTAACTGAAAAGTTCAAGGAGAAGGACACAACATACTCGGGGTCTGCTACATTCTCGTATGAAGCCTTCATGTTGACTGTTTTGCCCTTTCTCGTTGCTTAGGGTTTGTATCTACAATCGCTTTTAACGTAGACTTGTTCTTTTGGATGTATCTGCTTTTGGTTAATCGACTTTGCTTGTGCCATCAGAGCGTAGCATAGTTGGTTTCCATTTCGTATACTTGCACAAACTGTGTTTCTTTTCTTTATATTTCTTGTATTACTTTCGTAATGTCTTGATTGTAATAAAATCTATTCGCCTATTTCTTGATGTTTGGTGAGACTGACATAATTGTGAAGGGTTAGAACGATAGGTTCAAAATGTGAAAAAGATCATGTACAGGGACCTATTTTTCGACACTAGTAATGTGAGTTTTGCATCTTTTCCGAATGACATTTGGTGGCATTATACGTGAAAAATGGAGTTTTATTGGTGTGGTTGTTTTTAGCATTCATCGATATGTTATGATATTTGGGATCTCGATAAGTAAATCATGGAGGATATAAATCCCAATTGACAAACGAGAGGTCACTAAAGGCATGCTCGTTTTTTGTTTTTGTACGAATTGCCGAAACCTAAACCTACTTCATGTTTGTCGACGATTAGCTTATTATTTAAAGTTTTATTGAACAAAATCCACTTTGATAAAACCATAAGCAAACCTATAAGCTAGCTTTTTAGAAGGCTAGTTCACATAGCTCATTCGGTTTTTGTCTATTACTTTTAATTTCCATTTGTTCTTCATATATGTAGAACCAAGTAGTTTTTCATCGTGATCTAGCTTATTAGAGGGTGTTTTATTTATTTATTACCATGACTATTTTATCTGTCGACTTACCAACTAACAATTGGTTTATTAGTCAACAACTTGTTAATTGCTTAGCCTTTAAAAATATAGCCTAAGTTTTGGTGAGTCTGGAAGAACGTTCGGTTATTATGAGACTGAGAATTGATTCCAATTATCTATAGTTCACAAAATTGAAGGTAATTCTTAATGGGGATTGTTTGTAGGTTTGTAGTACAATGATAAATTTAGTTTTCAAAAAATTCTAAAATTATGATATTTTGGATGTGAGAGAGGTGCTCATGAGTGTAGGCTTTATTGTTCAACCTCTGATGTTGGATCAACAAGATCGGTGGAATTGATAGACAAAGTTACTAACTATGATAGCTTCATCGAGCGTATCTTGAAAACTAATATAAAGGCACCTAGTTTTTACGAATAAAAAGTTTATAACACTGCTCTATGTAAAAGTTCCATGGCATAAAAAAGTGATGCCCAATAAATATCATATTTAAGATGTTATTTATCATTGTAATATCTTTGGTTTTGATTATATGATTATTTATTTTGATAGTAGTGAAATATAAATGACCTATTTATCTAATGTCATTACTATAAACAATGAATAATCTTTTAACCAAAATCCTCCTGATGACACTCTAAGATATGAGGTTTATCTCCAAAAGTCTTGAAGGATGAAAACACATATGATTAACTAGACATATTTCGTCAATTAGACAATGAATGGAGAGGCAAATGATAGTAACATAGACGATGGTTCATCTTTTATTTGTTACTTTTGTTAAAAAAATGTCTAAAATATAATGCATGGATATAAGATGTACGATAACTTACCCAGTTTGACCGTTTTTTGTAAATGCTTAAACATCAAACAAAACATAAAAATGTTTAACATCAAGGAATGATAATTAAGTTGGTTGAAGTAAAATGAAACAAGGTTGTAGCTGGGATTCAAATCTATCCCATTTCTCTTGTGCATATCTAAATAAAAAACTTTTAGGGGTGAGAGTAGTAATTTTCTATTTTAAATGGGCTAAATTGTAAAATATAAGGATTCTAGTTCTGGTTCTCTCCATCTATCTTCAGTGTGGTGGTGGTTTTTTAGGATGTAAGCGAAAGGGATAAACAAAGATGGCGACATCAGATGATGTTCAAGCAGCCCTAAAACCCTTTCTTCAAAGAGCTTCCGAGGCTGAGGTTAGTAGTAGTAATCATGATATCTTCTATTCGATTTTAGTGTATTTGTTTGTATGAATGAATGTACATTAGGGTTTATGATATAAATTCACAGAAATTCTCAGAGTATCTATGGATGTAGATAAGTGTTTGGATTATATATATATACGTATAATATATCGATGAAAGGCGTTGGTTTGTAAATTTGTATAGAAATCAGTCCTGATGGATCATCGTTCCTTTTCGATTTTATCCCTCCCTTTCTATCTTCCTTTTTGACGATTACTATTTTAATTTACATATTACATTTGATGGATTCTTGTGGTAATGGATACAGGTTAGAGTTATATGGTTGTTGATATTAACCTCAGAATTTCATTTTACTTGGCTCAACTTCACAATACATTATGCTATGATCTCTTCTGTTAATCTTAATTTTGGTACGGAAATGAAGAGATAAAGTTTCTCTTTAGTCTTTTTGGTTGGTTTCAGAAAGAGATACAATGTCTGCATAAGTTGTTCTACTTATTTATGATTAGAAGCCATCAGTTCATCAATGTAGAATCTTAGGGGACGTTTACCAAAAGCTTTCCATCACGAGTCACCACCCTCACTTGCCAAATCTTAGGGGATGTTAAAAGAGGTAAACATGGGAAGGAGGTCTACAAAAATCTACTTTTTCTTCAGGTCACCGATTTGGGGGCTGATCTAACACGAGTCTTCATCAGGGCTCGGTTTCTCATTCATATGTGACATAATTTCAGGGAGAGTTCCATCAGTGCTTTGATTATAAAACTACTCATGGTTGTTCTTTTTGAATGTCAGTGCCTTGTTTATGCATCCTCATCTGGTGGGGTTTGGTTTTTATCATCCCATGGAGGTTAAGCACCTGAATTCTTATCAAGGTCTATGGATCTCTAGGGGAGACTCAATGATATTCCAAAGTAGGAAACTAGGTTCCCTCAATAGAATGCAGTAGAAGGTTTTTTTTTTTTTTTTTTTGAAGTTAGATCAATAACTGCTATTGTAATAGTCTGGTTTTAATCATTGTTTACCGGCGAATGGTGTTAAAATTAGGCCCTAGAGGGATGGATTTGCTTATGGATGGTAGTCACTCTGGTCATGAGTGAGGGTGAAGCGGGGAACCCAAGAGTTCACTTTTTAGAAAATATTCATGTAAAAGCAGCAGGAGAGAATTTCGGCCTGAAAAAAAGGGCATATTCGGACTTTATGTGATAGGTTAATCTAACAGTATTTTCGTCAGAGTTTGTTTTTAATCATAGAGGTCATCGTATCCCGTTAATTTACATTCCCCAGACTACACATGCATATTTACAGTTTTTTGCTTTAAAACATGGTTGGACAAAATTCTCTTTTATTTAAGTAACTTCATCTAACTAGCTCATGTTTGATCCAAAGGAACGATTGGCTAGGCTTGAAGCTGCCATTGCTATGACAAAAGGTGGGTTCTTAAGAACACTCAAACTAGTTTTTTAGAATTGTCTTTTGATTTCGCTTTTGGGTAATTTTACTTATTGTTTATATGGGATCGAGTACTTGCAGACTCTGGAAATGAGGAGCTCTCGAAAAAAGTAGCCGAAATGCAAAGAATGTTAGAAGATGCAAAAGCAGAGAAACTTGCTGAAAGAGAAAAGGTGAACCATTGTTCTACCGCTGTCTTTGAAAAAAGATGCAACATTTGATTTCCCATGTAGTTTAATCAAAAGGTTTGAGTGATCAAATGTCTAAATCACCCCTTAACAAGGACAACCAATAATGAGCTAAGAGTGAAACTAAATTCTTCCCTCCGTCCCAAAGTAAATGTACACAATGAAAAAGCCACACAATTTTATAAAGGTGTAATCATTAATCTCTTTTACTAACTAAAGGATAGTTCTACTACTAATAATATTAGAGGGAGTAATGAATTTCTTCATCTCCTAAATATAGGTATAATTGGGAAGTAGACACTTACTTTTGAAAGTGGATACTTATTCTAGGACAAACCAAAATAGAAACGTGGCTACTTATTTTGGGACCGAGGAAAACTTTTATCAAAAAATGGAAATGTTTCATTATTTTGGGGAATAGGGAGTATCATATCGTATTTCTGTCTCTTTTTTAAGATACCAAGAGCGATTATAATTTTTAAGTTATTTGTCTTCTACCTTTCTTAGGCTTCGAAGGAGGTGAAGTCGGTTACTGAAGAGAATGCAAAACTCCGTTATCGTATAACTCACCTTGTCCGGGCATTAAAGAAAGCCGATGGTGATTTGGCTTCAAAATGAAAGGAGCCCTTTCAGGATATCAATATTTTCTGCATTTTTTTGTGATAAAATATCATTCACGCATGACCACAAGTAAGAACCCTGTTTCTCAACTTATTTTGTTGAGAATGCCATGTTTCTTAGTTTCTTGAAGCTTTTGGCTCTTAGTTGGAGGAGTAATTAGTAAAGGCTAGTAAAACCAAGATTAACTTTTGTAAACGTTTTTGTCTCTCTCTCTTTTTAGCTAGGGAAAATTGCATTAAAATGGAAACCAACTTTGGGTTGATTCCAGTCTTGGGGAACAAACTTTTAATTTTAGACCATATAACAAACTTATGATATATTTCAGGATCTCGATTACCTGATGACCGACTTGTTGATGATGACATGACTATACGTAAATAATGGCGTGACACACACATATGTATTATTCCTACTATAGGTAGTAACACACAAAAACCTATTAAAAAGGTAGTAACGCACAAACCTATGTATCATATTGATGACTATACGTAAACCACCGACTTATCCGATTTACTTGTTTTGTTGCTCGTCTTAACCATCCTTTCCATCACAGAAACTCTAACCTCTTTGAGCATTGTTATTTTAGGCCTTCCCCTTGGTGAGACAATTAAAGAGTTGAAACACTCATTTCTTTTTCAATGGAGTCGTTTTTACTCCCCCAATGATTTGGCCTTCGATCATCTGGCACTGACAATGAATTCCTTTAAGTCAGCTCGCCTTACAGACGAGTTTTTATAATCTTCCACCCATATTGCTTAGCAATCAGACTAGAGTTTACGAAGGAACCTACTATATTCCTTCCGCATTTGTGCTAATCATGCAATGACTAGACTTGGAATGACTTCTATCGTTCATCCTAGATGCCACAATCTCTATGGATAATCCACACACAATCTGCAACTTGTCCTTCTCTTTTAGATACGTTAGTTTATAACAATATGGCAAAAAAAAAAAATACTTAGTAACTATATAACAAAACAACTTATGTTTTGCAAATAAGATAAGTAGCACATGTGAGTTGGCATATTTTGTCAAACAATTCTTCAACAACAAGGATGATGCATATCATATACCAGTATGAGCCATCGTTAAGTTCCAAGAAACACTTAAATTACAAATTTGGAAGTTTATTGATTTTGGCCTTTTCGTGATCGACCATCTTGTTTTTGTTTTTAGGATTAACGACATCTTCAACAAACCTCACCCTTTCATACTCATCATATTATTTGAACTAGGCAAGGTTCGGTTCAAACAGTTTGGCCATTTGATTTCAAATTGCGATTTTTGTTTGCAATTAATTTCTATTTTCGTCTCCTAAGCTAACTATTACTTTTAGATATGAGGGACTAAAATATAAATGAATTGTAAATCACAGGGATAAAAAAAGCAATAAAGTTTAAATCGTAAGAACAAACAATAATGGATTATAAACTATGGGTTAAAAAAAATAACAATCTCAAAAATATAGATACGAAAATAGAATTGTTCAACAAACCATAGGAACAAAAACCGTAATTTACTATAAATGTAATTACCATCTTGTTATCATTAGCAGCATCAGAAAACGTATAATTTACCTAGTCAATCTTTCAAGTCTATTATGGCTTGCACTTTATCATCTTTGTCGACAACATTATTCTCGTCACTATCATACAAGAACTCAACAATATCAGTATCAAAGTGATCTACGAAAATTTCCAATTTTGTAGACAACACAGATTAAAAAACCTTGCATCTTATCACACCATCTAAGGGTTTCAATTCATTCTCCAATTCTTTGTTAGGAACCATATAATATATTCAACACACTATTTTAGGCTCGTAACATCTACATAAGTAGTATTAAAAAAGTTCAAATATAAAAATAACCTTGATAATAGAATGGGGTTTATCAAAGCATGTTGCTATGATTTTTGATCTTTATATTGATTTTCAAAAACATTGTGCATCAATTGCACGTGTTATACAATTCTTAACCTAAACCAAAGTAATGACAAAAACGACATCCAACTACTAAACGTGTAATCGTTAACCACAATCCAAGGTATTTAACAAAAAAACGTCTTTTAAATACCAAACATCAGTATACAAAAATAATATACAAATACGTGAAACTAATGAACCAAGTATTTAGAAATGAATTCCAAACAAACACAAAATCAATACCCAACGTACATTTGGATGGGATTACATGTGTAGGAATTATGTAAAAGTGTTCAATTTTACAAGTGATCATATAGTCTTTTGTTTTGCTATTTGAGATGCTGAACATATGACTGAGACCCTTAAATATATGAAACATTTGCTTCAATATTTTTATAAAAAGACTTTGAAATTGGTCATCAAAATAAATGGGTGACACCATAGGAACATCTACATAAAACATTCCATATTTTTAAGAAGTTTGATAATATAATTTTCTTTGCATAAATGAAGTTTGGCTTTAATGGATTGAACATCATTTAACTAGTAATATTTTACGGTAAACTCTAATTTTGGTCCTCTTGGGTTTAGCGAAGTATTTGGAAATGGGATCTAATTTTGATATTTTTAAAAATCGTTTTTATAATTTTTATTTTACTTTGAAAGTGATCTCTAATCATCTATTAGGATGTTTTTTTTTTTTAAATTTCAAATGTGTCATAAATAACTTTTTCATATAAGCTTAATATAACACATTTAAGTAGGACCTAAGTTCGTTTCGTCCTTTAAACCGAAGGCTCTTTAAATCAAGCTATTTTAATATTTCAACATTTTTGACGTCCTATAAACCCAATTGTGTGTGTATACATGAGAGACCACTTAGTTTCTGTGAGACATGTGAAACCGCTATAAATGTGTCGTCTATGCCTAATTAAAGGTTTTGTATGTTCTTCCTATTAAAATTTGTTTTTCATTTTAACATTTGGTCTTGTGAAATCTCAGATTGTCATTGTGAAGGTCCAATATTTTTTGTTGCGAAGGTTTGACGATGTCAACCATGTAAAGGCTTAGATTAGGTCATAGAGTTCTCACAAGGTCCGAAGTATATATCTATGTGTATATATATCATCAATAAATCATAAATCTATGGTCACTTTGTTCAAAAGATTGGTAGTTTTTTTGTTGGAAATTGACAACATGAACCATGTTACTCTACCTAATATTGAAACTATTTTCTCTATATAAAGATAACAAAGAATGTTTGAGAAAAAACTTCTTCTGTGTCATAGAGATAATCTTTCAAATATCAGTTCTTAGAACTTCTCATGATTCCCTTTTTTTTTCCCGCAAAACTGAATCTTGTCTCAAAGATTTTGAAAATGAAATAGCTGATTTAGCAGTCATTTTTGATAGATACAAGGATAGGTTTAACCACTTTGCTAAAGGAGGTTGGTACACCGAAATGCTATACTTGTACCAAGGCTATTGGTACCTTCCGACAGAAGTAACCCCAATTGGAAATGTTATAAATGTGATGGCTTTGCAAAACAACTTTCAAGCTAACCCAAGTGATATCTACTTGGTGCCACAGTACCAAAATCTAGCACAACATGGATCAAGGCCCTCACATTCACCATAGTGAACCAAAGCTAGCACAAAAACAACCCTTTTTCAACTCACCCGCTACTCATCTCCAACCCTCATGATTGTTTGCTTTTCATTGACAATGAATCGTTAAGAATACATCCTACACTTCATTTACCTCAATCCATTATTGTTTATGGTTGTTCCATAGTTTACATGTGTAGAAACCCTAAAGATGTCTTGGTCTCCTTGTTTCACTTTGCAAACAAGTTGAGAGATGAATCTCTTGGTCTAATTACTACATTTGAGGAGTGATTTAAGATGTTTTGTAGAGGTGTCTCACCATTCAAACTTGCAATTCATCCCTCTTGATGCCCTAGTAATACCATAAATATCCAATCTCATAAGTTTAGATTTATATCACTTTTGATTGATGAAAATGGTTACCAAAAAACATCTTAATTGGTAAGAGCGAAGAGCTGGTACCCAAATCAAGAATATTGATGAATGGACATCACTTATGGTTCTTTACCAATTGTTGACCACTGCTTATTGGCTTACCCAATAAGAGTTGTTAACCGTACACTCAAATAGAAAAATGATACTGACCGGGATGCAAAGTAGGTAAGGAAGGAAATACTCTCTTCTTTGGTGAACGATGACCTAGACTACATTCTTACCCGGTTAGTACTAACTAAATTTGTCTTGGTAAATTCCCCCTTAAAGTGGTTGTACATGGCTTATGCATTTTTAACTGACAAGGTTCAAAGTTTCTAATGACAAAGAAAATGTTGATACCGGAAAGATGCTTTACCTCATCTTAGGTGTCGTTTACTTGACACTTACTCGGCAAGTGCTTACCGGGTCAATTTACCATACGAGATGAACATGAAAAGGACTAGAATCTTACCCAGTAAGAGCGATGACATGAACCGAGAGTCTTACCCGGTAAGCGAGATTTACAAACCTTACTCGGTAAGAGCTTACCGGGTAAATTGTTGCAGAATGTTGTCCGATATTGTTGGTGGTGATAGTGTTCAATTTTACCGATATGTGCTTACCGGGTAAGTGTTTAAGTAAACGGCCCCTTTAGACAACCCACGGGAGTGACTAGCTTACTATTATCGAAACTAACCTATTTTCCTCCATCTTCTAAACTTTGTTTATGAATAATGTGCATACCACCAGTAATAAATGAAAATAAATGAAGTTTAGAACCAATTCTTAAAAAACCCACATACCACAGAACCAAATCCTTACTTAAGTTAATTGCAAATTTCTTTTGGTTCAATAGTTTTGTCTCAAAAAGACATTTAACTTCCTACTAAAAATTTGATTTTGTTCTCTAATGAGCAGCAGATTATGAATTTATGATATGATACACTACAAGACCTGAAGAGAAAACACATTGGAAAGCATGCTCACCAGGAATTGCAAATTTAGCAATGGCCTCCAATCACTGTACATGTTTTTTCCAGAAAAACAACCTAATTCAGAATTCATACATATTACATAAACTACAAACAGGAAAAGCATAAGATTACCTTACAATGGCGTCCGAGGTTCACCCAGTCCGAAGAAATTGCAGTAGGCCCGGAACCCAAATCGTTTACGGGTCGAGCTATCCATCACGGTTTAAGTATACTTATCTTTTCGGCAACTAACAAGCTAATGCTTTACATATTCGATATGGTGGTCTGAAACAGTTCATCCTTGTTCATATGACCACCAAGAATCGATAAACACTCGTACACCAAACCTGCTTGCGGGATCGATTTATCCTCCACCAAAAACGCTTCGATCTTTTTATCGATTTCAATCCAAGCACACCCAGGATTCTTTCTCAATCCAAGCTCTTTCATCTTCAACCGCACTTTTCTCGCCTCATCCCATTTCTCGATCGAAGCATACATGTTCGCCATCACGATATATGTCGAAGGATCATCCGGAACTTTATCGACAATCAAACCCGCGATCTTCTCGCCCAATTCCAAATCCCCGTGTAAATAACACGCGGAAAACAACGTGCTCAAAAGCTCCACATTGTCTCTAATACTTACGATTCTTCGCAAAATATCGTAAGCATCATGCAATCTTCCGGCACGAGCAAGAAGATCCACGAGACACGAGTAGTCCGCGACTTTCGGTCGGATCCCGTAATCGTTAACCATTTGGTTGAAATAATAACAACCTTCGTTAACCAATCCTGCATGGCTACACGTCGAGACCACTGCTAAAAACGCGACCCGATCGGGTCTTATCTTCAATTCCCGCATTTCTTCGAAGAGTTCGAGCGCTTTAGAAGCCTTCCCGTGTGCTCCATAAGCGGTTATCATCGAGGTCCAAGAAATGAGATCGCGTTCGGGTAATTGACGGAAAACTTCTCGGGCTTCGTCTATGGCGCCGCATTTGGTGTACATATCGAGAAGTGCCCCCATGACGATCTCGTTCGACTCGAACTTTCCGGAAACTATTGATCGGTGGATTTCCTTACCCTTTTCTAGTGCTCCAAGCTGTGTACACGCTGCTAAAACGCTCGTAAACGTGATGGCATCGGGTGCCACGACCATCGCGTTATAGGTCCCAAGAGCTTCGAGATACGAACCGACTGCTACGTACCCGGAAATCATTAAGTTCCATTCGACAACGTTCGTTTTCGGCATTCTATCGAAGATGGATTCGGCTGAACAAGTGTGTCCACATTTGAAGTAGACGTCCAGCAGTGAGCTGTTAATAAAGGCATCAGGTTTTATTTCGTTTCTTATTATGTACCCGTGGATGAACTTCCCGTGTTTCAAGTTTGCTGATTTAGAACAAGCCATTAGCGAACTGCTTAAAGTTGTGGAATTCGGTTTGGTTCTTCCGTCTACGTTCATCCTCGATAAAAGTCGAATGCAAGATTCGCTATCGCCTTTTAAGCTATATCCAGCAATCATGGAGTTCCAAGAAACCAGACTCTTGGACGGGATTTTCTCGAAAACTTGTAAAGCCAGCTCCAAACAGCCACATTTACCGTACATGTCAATGGCGGCTGCTTGGACGAAACCGTCTGATTCGAACCCGTTTCTCACCGCTTCGACATGAACCTCTCGACCTCTTTCGAGATTCTTAAGCTTGGCGCAGGCCGATATAGCGGTCGTGAACGAGACGGAATCCGGTTCGAACCCGTGATCTTTCATCTTCCGAAACAAATCCAACGCTTTCTCGTGCTGCCCGTCTTGATGATAGGAAGAAATCGCGGCATTCCAACAAGCAACGTCTCTCTCAGGCATTTCATCGAACACCTGCACTGCGAGCCCAAACATGCCACATTTTGCGTACATCCCGAGTAAAGAACTCGTGACAACAATATCTCTCGTAAACCCACTTTTCACTAGACGAGTATGGATCATTCTACCGAAACTAACTAGCTTTAATCCGCTACAAGCTTTCAAAACACTTGGGTACGTGTAACTATCAGGTTTTGAGAAAGTGAAATGTGTAAGGTTTTCAAAGACCTTAAAGCTTCATTGAACATGAAATTCTTTGTGTAGTTTGAGATTAAGCTGTTCCATAGAGTGATATCTGATGGGTTTTCAATGGAATGAAAAACTCGGCTTGCAGATTGGAATAATTGGCATGAGAAGAGGAGGTTTATGAGGTTCTTGCATATTGCGATATTGTTTTGTAGGCCGGAGGTGATGACTTTCTGATGAATGAGTTTGGCCCGTTTGATCGATTTAGATTCAATGGCGTTTCTTATGAGAGGAATTAGCTTTGCAGCATCCATTATGCAAACAAAAGACTTTCACTTTGAACTCATCTAAATATGCATATACCATCTACATGTATGTATATGCTCACCTGCAATTTCAACCTTCATTTTCATCATTGTGATTTAATCATACAAAAAAGTAACAGACTATATCATCCAACAAGTCATCACATCAATGATCTTTACTACTAATCAAAACATATCAATGTGGGTTGCTAACTAATATGTAAGCATCTTGATTTAAAGATACATGTTTATTTGTGGTTAAAATTATTTTGATCCATAATTGGTTTGATTCATAAAGTGAACAAGAGATACCCTTTCATTTAAGATATCAAAGCCCATATACCTACACAAATTTTGCTTCAAAATAAAGAAACACACACATTGTTCATTGAGGAATTTTATCAAACACTTGGTGTGCATAAACAAAAACGAAATTCAGTCTCACTCTCAGCATTTAAGAAGTATATAAATTATCAAAGAATCTTTTATAATTTATGTTTCATAGGAGAAATCACATACCAGTAGCAAAGAGTAATCACATAATCGAAGAGCCGAAATTGATATTAGAAATACCAGCTTGAAAAGAAACAGAAAAAAAAATTAAAAAATTACAAAGAAGTTTTTTATTAGCAAAGGAAGGGAAGAAAACGGAAAAGGCAAGAAATATATTATTTTTACACTATTTTTTGTTTTGTCAAAAAACTATCTATAATGATGGCAGTTTTGTAATTTTGCAAAAAAATAATAATTAATAGTTGTAACAAATTTACTATCACCTTGTAATAAACAAATGTCTTCAATGTATTTCTAACCATTTGGCAGGAACATGGTAGTATATAAGATGATAGAAGTAGATAATCACACAGACTTATATGTAAAAACACTTTTTAAATACAATAATTTGACCCTATTAACTTTGGGTACATGAATTTACTCTTGGGGTAACTCTTAGAGTTTTCCTTGCTTTTCGAGGACGGTGAATTAAAGTCGAGATTCCTATACCCTAATTCTCGTTTTTGCATCTTTAATTGAGATATCGACACTTACTAATGGATGCAATTACAACCGAATCAGAACTCAGAGCTTGAAGTCTGACTCTGTTAGGAACTAATAAGTCTAATCGAGATCTCTGAATGCAGTTGTTCAGACTTCAAAGTCTGGAAAATACAAACCCAAACATAAGTTTCAGATCTCTAACCCTACGCTCCAAAGTTAATGACTTAGTCGAAATTTCAAGACTTCAAAACTCAAATTTGAATGATCAAATTATAGTTAGCAAGACCACCACAAACAATATCATCATTGCGATCTAAGGTTATATGATGACATTTGAGAGTGTGCACTCTGCACCTCCTAACTCACGTATTTTTTGCCTTACCATTTTTACGGATCACAAGTAAACCACCAAAATGATTGATGAAACTAAAATCACCAACAGTATCATCCTAGCAACTCTTACCAGGAGGTAGGGAGTAGTTGTGGACTTGTGGTTTGGTTAAAGAAGAAGAAAATGGTCGCCGACAATATCGAAATTTCGTGGATCACGTGAAAGGGGAATTTTCACAAATAAGGAGTAGACAAATGAAGATTAAGTAGATGGAGTTCTTGCGGATAAATAGGTTCGGAAAACACAAAAGGAAATATGGTTGAGCGTTGAGAGCTTAATCAATAAGTTGTAGGTCGTAAACAAACATCTTGCCATCGGTTGTGAAGAGCGCCAATTTCCGTTAGAGTGAATTGAATGATTTCTATAGCAATGTAAACTATTATTTAAAATGCAGTAGCCTCTTTCAAGAAAATTGTGCAGGAGCATCTTTCACGATATGGGTTAAGATCTTCAATGTACTTGAGCTCTTCCTATGTGATGACTAAATATTCCAACACGATTGAAGCTTAATAGAGATGGTGATGGTGTCGAGAGGAGGAGCGATGGCGATGGTGTCGCCGCCGGCGGTGAGCAGCGGTTGTGAAGAGCGCCGGTAAGGGAGCGGCGATGAGATGAGCGAGATACCGGTGAAGGAGATGAGCACCGGCGAGATAGCGGCGATGAGATAGCGGCGACGAGATGAGCGTCGGCCAGATAGCGACAACAAGATGAGCGCCGGAGAGATAGCAGCAACGAGATGAGCGCCAGAGAGATAACGGCCATGACACGAGCGCCGGTAAGATAGCGCCGGTGAGATGCCCACGAGATTACGCCGATGATGATATAAGCCCATGAGTGAGCCTCGATTAGTTTAGGGGACAATTATTTTCCTTTTTTGACCATTTAATTAATAAAGGTTCCAAAAAGTTAATAAAAACAACATCTAAATAGTAAATACTTTAAAAACTACACTCTTTTGGTAAATAAAATTTAAAAATACACCTATTTAGAAAATAACTCACTTTTTGGATTGTACTTCTTTGGCTCAAAGTTTTTCTTTTTTCACATCTTTTTTTTTAGAAGATTCGGTGTTTTTGGTTGGTTATTTAAGGTTACTAGTACTTGATGAAATTTTGTAGTTTACTTTTGATTCCGTGATGATGGTTATAGGAACCAAAAATTGCTTAGTATAAGTGCAATAAATTTGGGAGAATTAAATACTATGCAAACCAAAGAAAATTGATACATGAACACCACTTATGTTTGGATTAAGTTGTCAATATTGATTATGTTGTCCGTATGATTGAAAATAAAGTGTTATTAGGTCGTTATATTAAATAAACCGTCTAAATGTCAGAAATGACTACTTTATCCTTCAGTGTAGATTAAAATAACCATTTAATAAATATGTTGAATGGTATAGTCCTGATTTATCATTTTCGTAGTTTTCTAAATAAAGCCAATTTGGTCTACTATAATCAAATCAACAATTACATGTTCTAACTATTAAATACAACTCTCATCCAGTCTAAGTATGCTATTAAACCATCATCGATTCGTAATAAGTAGCCTTAAACTTAAAAGAGCTTTCATTCAAGAATTTCCTCAAACATATAATGTGCATATAAACAAACTAATACAGATACCTCATGAGCATTTGAATATAGTTATTATCGTTGTACTAGTTTCTGTGCAAAAATGCAAGAAATCATTAGAATTGCAAGAAATCGAGTTGGGATTATAAGGTTTGCTGCTTCTTGCTCTTCTCATTTCACTTACACAAAGCAGCGGTGAGATTGAGGTATTGTTTGGTAAAAATAATCTAGCTTATAAGCTGACTTATTATATATATTAATTAAAATGTATTAAAATTTTTGTTTTTCTTTTTAATAAATTATACCATTATAATCGTCTCGACAATACCTTCAAAATAAGTTTAATATTGAATATTTTTTTTAATTTAACTACATTATTAAAATTAGATATAAATTAATTTGTTTAGATTTTATTACAATTCTATTCTTGATATTCTTGAAATTTAAAGATTTTATCTTTTTAACCTAAGTATTTTTATAGATTATTTATAAGTAATTAAAATTTATTTTATTTAAAACTCCATTGGTGATATTCTTGAAATTTAAAGATTATATCTTTTTAATCTAACTATTTTTATAGATTATTTATAAGTAATTAATTTTTTATTTAAAATTCTACAAATAAAAAACACTACATATTTTATTTTTGAATCCCTCTAGTTATAAAAATAGATATAAATTAATTTGTTTAGATTTTATTACAATTTTATTCTTCATATTCTTGAAACTTAAAGATTTCATCTTTTTAACCTAATTATTTTTATATATTATTTATAAGTAATGAAATATTATTTTATTTAAAACTCAATTGCTAATATTCTTGAAATTTAAAGATTCCATCTTTTTAATCTAACTATTTTTGTAGATTATTTATAAATAATTATATTTTATTTTATTTAAAATCCTACAAATCAAAACACTACACATATCTTATTTCTGAATCCCTCCAGTTTTAAAATCATTCACGAAATTCAAATCTTTTGACAAAAAAATAATAAATTTTCAATTTTTAAATTTTAATAGCTATTAGATAACTAAAATATCTATTGTAATAAGCAATTATTATGGCAATTGTCGTATAACATATAATTTACATAAGTATTTAAATGGTAATGACAATTGTCATGTAAATGTCTATTCTTATTAGAAATTAAAATAACATGTTTTAAATGCCCGTATAATATACGGGTCATTAACTAGTTACAATAAAAAGAATGTAAATGGAAAGACAAAAGTGGGTCATGATCTTAGGAAACTCCATGTATAGTGGAATAATTAAGGGCGTTCATTGGGCGTGATGAGGTGGGTAGTGAAATATTTGAAAAACACATGTATGGGGTGAATATCTAATTTTACTACCCAAAATCGAATCGTGCGGGGCTGGTACCCGCACCGAACTGAACCAAAAAGGTGCGGGTACCGACGGTTCGATTCACGGGTACCCGCATTTTGTCGAGTGTTTTGATGTACACAAACTATATACTAGAAAATGAAGTTATTTTGTAACAAACTAACTTTATTTACTCTGAATAATGCATGACATTCAGAATGAATATTGACACGTGGCATGATTTTAGTAGTCCTCACGTTCACAATGAAAAATGAGTTTTCATTAGAACTTTCCTCTCTCTCTATATATATAGGGTCAGTTTCAAATGGAAATTCAAATTTGATTGAGAACATAAGGATAGTTGAGAGCGCGCCACGTGTCCAACTCATATTCAATCTGAATAATACAAGATTATTCAGACCAAATATTATGCATTATCAGTATTCACACTAAATAATACAATATTCAGCATTATTTAGACTGAATATGTCATGTGGTGCACTTTCGGTTGTCCTCATATTCGAAATGAAAAATGAGTTTCCATTTGAACTTCTCTCTCTCTCTCTCTCTCTCTCTCTCTCTCTCTCTCTCTTTCTATACACACACACACACAGACACACTAGATACGTACAAACACGCGATGCGGCACAAAACATCTTAAATCTATTGAAAACTCGAATAACTAATCTTATTTCGTGTTCGTTTTATTCTCTGTCACTCATTTCAATCTTATGGTTTTATAAGTTTTTAAGTCGCATATCAGATGTATAAAATTCAAGATCAAGATGGTTAATTGGTCAAAAAAATTTGAAAAAGATTCGATCGATAATAGAGTTTTCAAATCCACAACAAATTAATATATAAATATAATATAGAAATGTAAGTTATAAAAATAATTAATAAGTATCTATGTTATATAATAATATGATTAAATCCAAAAATATTCAATATTAACTCATTTTATAGGTATTGATGATACGATTATAATGATATAATTGTTAAAAAGTAAAAACATATATTTTTTTAATATATATTAGTTAATATACGATTATATATGTAGGTTAAAATGATAACAATGTAAAAATTAAAAATGAAATGATAGAAAGTAAAGTTAGATAACTAATTATATGAATATAAAATGTAATTTAAAATAATAATAATTTTATTTTTCATAATCATCTTGAACATGAGGATTTTAATGCTTTTATAATTGTACATAATGTGTCGAGATTTGTACCTCTTAGATAAATATGGATAACGGTGTAAGATGTACAAGTACGAAAATCTTGAAATATTATTCTTGAAAAATCCTTATATGTACTTATGATATTTATAATATCATTTAAGTAAAAAAAACTGTTTAATAACAAACTTGTTCTGAAAACATTGATAAGGAATTATATTGTATAGTTTGTAAAAGAAGAGGAAATATATTTTAGTTAATTTATGATTATGTATATACTTTTAATATGATATGCGTGTAAAATAAAAAATAAAAATGTAAGACATATAAAACACATTAGTTGATATATATTTATGATATTTCATAGTATAATTAAATCCAAAAATATTTAATACTAGGTTGATTTCGAAGATATTGACGAAAAATTACAATGGTATAATTTGTAAAAGTAGTAGAAATGTTTTTTATTGCATTTAGTTCATGTACATAATTTATTTTTATATGATAAAAAGTTTAAAATAAAAAATAAAAAATAAAAAATAAAAAGTGCGGGGTTAAAAGTAAAATACATACCTAATTATAAGAGTAGTAAATGTAACTTATAAATTAGAAAAATTAAATTAGGGAGAGAATTAGGGATTTTATAAGTTTGAACACATAGAACAACTACATATTAATAAACAAGGGTAAAATATGATTTAACCTCTAAACTTTGCATTTAAAAATGTTTTAATCCCCAAACTATTTTAATGAATATTATCCATAAACTTGTTAGTCCCTAAGCAGGTTATTAAACTTTTAAAAATCATTTTGGTCCATAAACTTATCTGATATACATTTTAATCCATAAATGGTTTAATACTTAAACTTTTTTGACCCTAACAAACATACATTAAAAGTACAATTATGAAATTTCCTGTAACATTCAAAACAAAAGATTTTTAGCAAAAATATGACATTTCCGTTAACATGTAAAAATACTATTTACATGTATTGATTTATTGAGTATTACTTAAATATTTTTTTATATTTTCTATTCTTATCTATATACACATTTACCAAATGTAATTCATTATTCACTATTCACTATTCATTTACAAAACATGTAATCCCAACAAACTATACAAACCATTTATAATCTGAAGAATTTTTTTTTGGTATTGACGTAGCTAAATTAAGAATATAGATGATTTAAAAAAAAGTGTAATTGATTTAATTAAATTAAATATATAAAAATTAAGGTTCTAAATGGCGCGAGGTGTTGCGTGGCGGCGAGGCCATGCCTCAAGCCTTAGGAGTAAAGGCGAGGCCATTGCGTTTTTTAAGGCGTTGATAACTCCAAAATTATACATGTTTTACTCGCAT
This sequence comes from Centaurea solstitialis, assembly GCA_030169165.1. NCBI lineage: Eukaryota > Viridiplantae > Streptophyta > Magnoliopsida > Asterales > Asteraceae > Centaurea > Centaurea solstitialis. Next base: position 19,213,905 of record CM058045.1, on the reverse strand, counting down.
CAATTCCCCACTTTTATCTTCATTTTGAAAGTATTTTCGATGCTATTTGGCTTAAAAAGGTGTAAATCCTAATTTTGTAGATTTTGGAGGTGTTCGTGCGCAAAAGTATAAAAAGAGGGTAAAAAGCGTCAAAAAGAAGACTTCTGTGCAAGCTTTGGAAATACAAACTTTTCTTGGCTCCTAAGGCGGTTTCCTTGCTCTCTAAGTCAGATAAATTCCTCCAAAAGACGGATCTTCAACAGATAAGGCAAGAAGAATATTTTGGAAGATCTCGGAAGCTGAAACTACACTGCTTGCGCTGCAGAGTATCTAGCTCGCGCCGCGAAAAATCCACTCGCGCCGCGAAGTTAGGCCTTTCTCGTCCGGAAGCTTCCAGAAAGTTAGGGTTTTATTATTAAGTGTTTAGCGCCGCCAAACTTGCCGTTTCGCGAACGCGAAACGGAGCCTGGACGTTTTCTTATAAAAGCAGCCTAGGGTCATTCAGTTTGAAGCATCTCACAATTTAATTTTCTGTAATACTCTCTTAGTTAGGTTAGATGTTGGAAGCCGCCTAGGGTTTCCAACCCGAGAAGATGGAGGCTCGATGTGACGGCTACGGAGGAGATTCGAGGGGATGCTACGCCAGATCAACCGGTCTTTAGTTGGTTTGTCTAAGCATTTGTAATTGACATGTCTATGTGTTAATTCCTCTTGTGTGTCTACTATGGTTTGAATACTTTGAATTTTAGTTTATTAATTAGATGCGTGTTTTGTTGAATGTTGTCTTTGATTCCGTTTTAATTTATATTGTTTGGCAATTTGAATTCAATCGGTTGGGTGTATTTGTTAGACCAAAGCAGATAGACTCCGAAAGGATAATCAACCTACCTTAGCTTGACTTTGGACCAATAGGTTGTGTTAAGAGGTTACTTGGACCAAGAGTGACCAGATAGTAGAAAAGCCATGCAATAGAATTAGAGTCGGATTTCCGGTGTTAGGTTGCCTGACAAACAATCTGGTATTGGAGCTAGGAGGACCGAGACCTAGTTGATAATCTTAGATATACATGTTCGGGTGCTTTATTGCTTAAACTCTGACAACAATCATAACTCTATGTCTTATGAAAGTAAACCATAATGGATTCACTTATCTCCAATGTATGTTTGTTCATCAGTTTTCCACTTCTTGGTTAGGTTAATTTATTATTTGTCTTTTATATTTCAAAATACTTTTCTAAAAACAAAACCCCAAAAAGCTTTAGGTTAATTAAACTGATTTAAATTAATAGTCTACAAAACTTGACCGTTCCCAGTGGTAGATACGATACCTGGACTTTCCTACACTATATTACTCACGATCAGGTACGCTTGCCTGTATATGTGGTAAGACGGTGGCTAGGCATTAGAGGTTAAAACTTGTGACGCTTTTTATATACGATAATTACCGCATCAAGTTTTTGGCGCTGCTGCCGGGGAACGGTAGTTACTAGATTTTTGATCTTTATTAGTTTGATTAATCGATCCTTGGTTGGGAATTTATTCCCGATTAAGTTATTTGCTTTCTAGTTTAGTTTTTAGTTGTTAATTTTTCTCTTTTATATTTTCGTGCTACTCCGGGTATTTTTCTTGTGTTGCAGATATGGAGATCAACAAAGGACTAATCAAAATGATCTTCAGTATATCATTTGACGGGAGACCTGGCGGAGAACCATATAAACACCTCGAAGCATTCGAAGACATCTGTGATCTATTCAACGCTACGGAGGACGAGGTAAAACTTCGAGTATTTCCCTTTACCTTGACAAATAGGGCAAAAGACTGGTTTAAAAGATTGACCCCAGGATCCATTAAGACCTTTTTGTCAAGGTACTTTCCCATTTCCATGGTTAATAAAATAAAAGCCGAAATTCGGCAATTTAAACAAGGAAAAGAACATCTTGCGAAAGCATGGGAAAGATATAAGGGTTTACTCTTGAAGCTTCCAAATCATGGTATTGATGATAAAGAGGTGATGGATATATTTTATGCCGGGTTAACTAACGATTCTCGATTATGGTTAGACTCATCTTGTGGTGGTATCTTTTATTATAAGACAGTTACGGAAGCATGTAAGCTCCTGGACGACTTAGAGGCACATTATCTAGACTGGTCCACTGATGAGGAGGAGAGCACACCAGCACAGCTGAACGGGATTTCATCATCCAATGAGCCGCAATTCAAATGCACAAACTGCGGAAACGCTCCTCCGACAGAATGCCACACTTGGAAGTCAATTCTTGCGCTATCTAAGTCGAGCGGCGGAATAATCGAACAGTTGTTCCATCATTTTTCAGAACAAGGAAAGACGAGCACAAACGAAGAACAACAAATCCGAGGGTTCGTGAATTTCGTTGCAGGAATATACAAAAGTACCGACCAGATCCTCCGAGAAGTCAAGGGAGCATATCCTCATGTGGAAATAAACGAACAAGCTGAAGTGTTTACTGCTACGAAAGGAGGTAAGAATGTTGTGGGACCACCTATGCTCAAAACTGACCAAATTCCTAATCTGCAGGTTGTTGAACCGGAGGTCGAATTATCATCACCCCCGATGAAAGAAGTCAGAAAGGAAACAGTCAAGGAGTCTACAACACCACATGAGCCGACACGAATCGAAGAGCTTTCAATGGATCAATCTATGACTCAACATGAGGTAATTCCACCATGGTCCGATTCTGATGATTCTGACGACGAGTTTTCATGGCAGGTTAATACAACGGAAGAATACCATGATGAAGACTGCCTAGATGGAATCGGAACTCTAATGCAAGATGATCAAGTCGAAGAATCCACACCCGAAGAAGCCTCGCCGGACCAATCCGTTCCTCAACCAAAGGTTGATCGGTACGAAGATCCTTTTTGGGAAGCCAGTTGCCAAAAGCAATTGGTTGGTTTGGTTGATCGGTACGAAGATCCTTTTTGGGAAGCCAGTTGCCAAAAGCAATTGGTTGAACCAACGCACATAATGGAGTATCTAAAGGATCTGGTTCCAAAGATATCAATCCCGTACACTCATTCTGCAAAGAAACGGAACACAAACCGGAGCGATAAGTGGTACACAACTCTACCTGGTGGATCACAAAAAGGTAAATCGGTCAGCCCAGGTATGTACCACTATTACCACCCTAACTTGATTGCAAGTGGAGGGTGTTTGGTTTCAATCGAGGGTGCATAACCCCGGAGTCAGGCTCGAGACTCAAGACAAAAACAAGCGCTTCTCGGGAGGCAACCCATGTTTTATCGTTTTTCAGTTTTTCTTTGAGTTTTAGTTAAGTTTGGGTCAGTAGAGTCAATTGGAGTCAACCAAATCGATTTTTGAAAGAAAAATTTTTCGAACTTTGGACAGAAAACATTTTGCGTTCGCGAAATTTTCAGTTTCGCGTCGCCAAAATAGTGCAGGGACCAAAAATGAAATTTTGAAAAACAGGCTTCGCGCCGCGAGCTTTCTTTTCGCGCCGCGAGCCTCGACTTTATCTGTCCCGTACCCCTTTTTTAATCCCTCGCACCGCGAAGGTATAGGCTCGCGCCGCGAGCAAGTGACAGACCCAGTTTTAAAGTCGCAATTTTTAGGGTTCTGTCATTTCTCTCTTGCTTCTTGCACCGTTTATTCAAGATGTCATCTTCCTCGTTGGTACATTGACCGTTTTTCAAAGCTTCCAAGCATTAACTATTCTTCAAGTAAACAAGTTTTTAAAAGAAGGATGCTTATTTTACCATCTAGACAAGTTTTTGGCGTTTTTGGGTACAAATTGTTTTTGAAAAACTAGATGGTAAAACTTTTAAGTGTGGGAACCCACTTTGCAAAAAACCTTGAAGTTTACATAATTTTGAAAACGGGTTCTTATCACTTTGGTTTTTATAAAATTATGGCCAATTATTAAACGGGAAGATGCAGTATATCGTTTTAGCGAAAAACATGAGTCTCTGATTTTTGGATATGCTCGTTGGTTATTTGCTACTTCTTGAATTGTTGCCTTGGTGTGTTTTGCAACGTTATCGTTCCACTTTTGGTGTTGTGACCGAAAGCGATTTTTGGAATTTTGCAGTTTTTCACCTCGATTTAAAACTCAAGTTTTTGGCGGCATTTTATGCTTATCTTTAAAACGCTAACTTTTGCAAGATTCTAAGTGTGGGAACCCCAAATCAATTAGGAATTTAAATTTTAAATGGTTCCCATCGGTTTCAAAATGGAAAAATACGGTCAAATACTAAGTGTGGGAAGATTGAGTTATTCTTGTTGGCAATTATTCTTGGAAGTGTGTGTTCTTGATACGTGTTTTAATAGCGGTTTCTTCTTGCACTAAGTAGTTGAAGGCACTTTTATCAAATTGTTTCGGTGAGTTATGTTTTCGGCCAATTTTTGCATGACTTGCTAAAACTTTTGATATTATCCTTTTTGCTTAATTTATGTTTTGTAAGGGGATAGATTAAATTCTAAGTGTGGGAACCTATTGGTCAAAATTTCTTGGCTTTTAAAATTTTTGTAGGTTCCCATCTCTCTAGTAATTTAATAAAGTGTGGTCAACAACTAAGTGTGGGAAGGAAACCTTCATTTCTATCAAGTACGTGCATTAACTTTCTGATGTGTGTAGCGTCACCGAATGAACCTTAGAACTGCATCAGGCGAGCACGAGTTCCTATGCTTTGGGCCGCATCCACAGGACCCGAGTCCTCCAGGTTACGAGAGTTATGATCAGTGGTGGGACCATTTCACTAGACCCCACTGATTTGGTTCGATCATTTGTTATGGATTGATGTTCGATTTGGTTGTACCGTACTATCTTTTTATTTCTTTTTCTTTTTAGTTTGTTTGTCTTTGTTTTTAGTTTTTCAGATTTGGTGTGTAGACCCTCGAATCAGTTGTACGAATCAGATTTCAGTAGTTCATCGGAGCTTCAGTTTCCTTAACCCAGGCAGTATTCGTTCTTTATCTTTTTACCTTTCCGCATACATGCTTTAATTGTTATTGCATTGAGGACACTGCAATTTTTAAGTGTGGGAAGGGGGGTTAAGTAAACTTTCGCTTGTTTGTCCTTATTGTGCTTAATTGCTTATCTGATATTATTTGAATTATATGGCATAATTTTTTCGAAATCCATGATCTTTTCAAAAATTTTGTGGAAGTCAAAAGAGTCTTGCATATAGGATGATACTTTTTGGAGTTTTTATGAGTTTGAAAAAGTCATGTGTATGCTAATTGCCATGAGTGATCCTTACCCAATTCCTTTGAGAGATTGAGCCTGAATTGTTATATCTATTCATTTATGTGAGGATGCCGACTTTGAACCAAGTAGAACTTGTCACTTTGAATGCTTGTCGAGATCACATAAGAAAAGTATGTCACCATTGCACTGATAGAGGCCTTCATTTCTTACCCTTTTAGCCTTCGTCAGATAATCTCATTATAAGGTTATCTGATTTGCCTAGCCTTTGATTGAAAAGTGTTCATCTTTAACACTTTATCCCTTGTAACCCCTTTGAGCCTTAGCCTTTTCATTTCTTTACCCACATATATATATATATATCCTTAGCCCATTCATTTTATCTATCTTTTGGCCGTAGCTCAAAGTTGGAAGCTTTTTATGTTTTTGGTCCGTTTTATGAATCTGACAAATAGAGAAAGGGATTATGAAAAAGAAAAAGAGCAAAAGAGCCCAAAAGCAACATAGTTGCTGCTCTGAAAAAAAAAGAGAAAAAAAAATAGAGAGCTTGAAGAGAAAAGAAAGAAAAGAAAAAAAAGAAAACGACTCATTCAAAAAGAAACATCAAAAGAGTCGATGTGCTTAAAAGAAAATAAGTATCGAAGCCACAAATAAGCAATATGCTTAGGCCGATATAAAAGTGATAGTGATAGAAATCCCGAGCTCTAAAAATCTCAAAAGTCAGATGAGTAATTTGGATCTTGAACTGATTGGTTTTCAGGTTTTTGTTACAACCCTTAGTCACTTAAATATATCCTTTATCCTACCCTTAACCCTTAGCCTAACATTACAACCCTAAAGTCCTCTTGACGGTTGACAACTTCTCAGTGGTGGAGATGAGATTTGGTGACAAGCATATGCGTTGGTAAGAGGTTGAGTATCAGTGTGATCACTTTATATACATATTACCCCTTGAGCGATACACTTGATTGATGCATATTTTGTGAGGGTAAAAGGTTGAGCATGACTTTGATGACTTGTGGGACTCTGATTAGTATCTGAATTGTGCCTGATTTCTTGCGACTATCCTTGTTCTTTCAAAGCTTGATCATGGGTGAAGGATAATTTTGTCGTTATTCTTGTTTTATCAGATGTTTGCTTGAGGACAAGCAAATCTTAAGTGTGGGAATTTTGATAACTCCAAAAATATACATGTTTTACTCGCATCAATTCCCACTTTTATCTTCATTTTGAAAGTATTTTCGATGCTGTTTGGCTTAAAAAGGTGTAAATCCTAATTTTGTAGATTTTGGAGGTGTTCGTGCGCAAAAGTATAAAAAGAGGGTAAAAAGCGTCAAAAAAGAGACTTCTGTGCAAGCTTTGGAAATACAGACTTTTCTTGGCTCCTAAGGCGGTTTCCTTGCTCTCTAAGTCAGATAAATTCCTCCAAAAGACGGATCTTCAACAGATAAGGCAAGAAGAATATTTTGGAAGATCTCGGAAGCTGAAACTACACTGCTCGCGCCGCGAAGTATCTAGCTCGCGCCGCGAAGAATCCACTCGCGCCGCGAAGCTAGGCCTTTCTCGTCCGGAAGCTTCCAGAAAGTTAGGGTTTTATTATTAAGTGTTTAGCGCCGCCAAACTTGCCGTTTCGCGAACGCGAAACGGAGCCTGGACGTTTTCTTATAAAAGCAGCCTAGGGTCATTCAGTTTGAAGCATCTCACAATTTAACTTTCTGTAATACTCTCTTAGTTAGGTTAGATGTTGGGAGCCGCCTAGGGTTTCCAACCCGAGAAGATGGAGGCTCGATGTGACGGCTACGGAGGAGATTCGAGGGGATGCTATGCCAGATCAACCGGTCTTTAGTTGGTTTGTCTAAGCATTTGTAATTGACATGTCTATGTGTTAACTCCTCTTGTGTGTCTACTATGGTTTGAATACTTTGAATTTTAGTTTATTAATTAGATGCGTGATTTGTTGAATGTTGTCTTTGATTCCGTTTTAATTTATATTATTTGGCAATTTGAATTCAATCGGTTGGGTGTATTTGTTAGACCAAAGCAGATAGACTCCGAAAGGATAATCAACCTACCTTAGCTTGACCTTGGACCAATAGGTTGTGTTAAGAGGTTACTTGGACCAAGAGTGACCAGATAGTAGAAAAGCCATGCAATAGAATTAGAATCGGATTTCCGGTGTTAGGTTGCCTGACAAACAATCTGGTATTGGAGCTAGGAGGACCGAGACCTAGTTGATAATCTTAGATATACATGTTCGGGTGCTTTATTGCTTAAACTTTGACAACAATCATAACTCTATGTCTTATGAAAGTAAACCATAATGGATTCACTTATCTCCAATGTATGTTTGTTCATCAGTTTTCCACTTCTTGGTTAGGTTAATTTATTATTTGTCTTTTATATTTCAAAATACTTTTCTAAAAACAAAACCCCAAAAAGCTTTAGGTTAATTAAACTGATTTAGATTAATAGTCTACAAAACTTGACCGTTCCCAGTGGTAGATACGATACCTGGACTTTCCTACACTATATTACTCACGATCAGGTACGCTTGCCTGTATATGTGGTAAGACGGTGGCTAGGCATTAGAGGTTAAAACTTGTGACGCTTTTTATATACGATAATTACCGCATCAGGCGTGGCTTAAGGCGGAAAATTTGTATATAGTATATATGTGTGTTTGTGTTTATGTATATGTATAAAATGGTAAAATAAAATAATTTCTAAGTTCTAATATATATTAACGGGAAAATTCTAACCGATACGAATGGAGAAACTCTATCGAAGTTTGAGATACAAAGATTTAAAAAATCAAAATTACACATCTTTAACGTCATGGCGCGCCATGGCGGGCCAAGGCGTGCCATGGCATGCCATAACGCGCCTCAACGAGCTCGACGCCATACCTCGACGCCATAGGGGTTAACGTGGCGGCAAGGTGACGCCTCGGCGCCATGGCGGCGCCAAGGCGCGCCTTTTAGAACATTGATAAAAATATAAGCTACTGTGTGCCGACGAGGGAAACTGTAGGTTCCTTGATGAAGTGGTACCGTATATCAATATGCTTCGTGCGAGTGTGTTGAACCGGATTACATGTGATAGCAATGGCACTTTTGGAGTCGCAGTAGATAGGTATGTGATTGAAGTTGTAGCCATAATTTCTTAGCTGGGTCCTCATCCACAATACTTGGGAGCAGCAACTGGCAGCAGCGACATACTCCGCCTCAGCTGTAGATGTAGAAACACAATGTTGTTTCTTTGAACCCCAACTGACCAACTTATCACCCAAGAACTGGACGTGCCCGGAAGTGCTTTTTCGGTCCAATTGACAACCTCCATGATCCGCGTCCGAGAATGCGACAAGCTCAAATCCCGACTCCTTTGGGTACCACAACCCACGGTTGGGTGTGCCTTTCAGGTACTGGAGGATGCGTTTGACAGCCAACATGTGTGATTCCTTTGGGTTTGCCTGAAAACGTGCACAAAAGCAAGTAGTGAACATAATATCTGGCCTACTAGCAGTCAGATATAACAAAGAACCAATGATGGCTCTATAAGTCTTTTGATCAACAGGCTTCCCTTTTGGGTCAGCCCCGATCAAAGTGCCCGAGGCCATGGGAGTTTTAGCAACGAAAGATTTGTCCATGTGAAAACGTTTTAAAAGATCACCGATGTATTTCGATTGATTAATCAAAATGCCATCAGGTTTTTGTAAAACTTGAAGTACTAAAAAGAAGGACAACTCTCGAAGCATACTCATCTCAAACCTGGTGGTCATGAGATCACTGAACCAAGTGCACATATCTGAGTTAGTAGTACCAAATATGATGTCGTCGACATAAATTTGAACTAACAAGATATCATTACCTTCGGTCTTGATGAATAGAGTAGGATCGATTTTACCTTTGTAGTGTCACATCCCGTTTCATTTAATTATTTTATTTTTATTATTATTGTTATTATTATTAATCTAATTATTAAGGGATTAGGGTTAGGGTTTCTTGCGGGTTAAGCAAGGGAGGGAGGCCCGTTTAACTTAATTAAAAACCCTAGAGCCGTAGGTCGTTATCATTGTGTTTCCTTGGCGAGCAAGCTAGAGAGAGTAAGAGGCCGAGAGAGAGGGAGAGAGAGTCGACCGGAAAGAAGGAAAGTGATCGTCGGAGTTGGTTTAGGGTTGCTCACGTCGCAAGAGTGGTTGCGTGGATTACACTTGTGAGCAAGCGTTTGTACGTACACGTGGCATTTTGAGGTGAGTGGGTTTATATGCGATATATTGTAGTTTTGTGTACACGTGCTGTTAAATTATGTGGTGATGATTCGGGTTGCGTGATGACCCAAAGGGCGGGTAACCGCGAAGTCCGGATTGCGTGATGGTCCGGTAAACGGGAAACCGTTAAGCTGATAACGTGGATGATTGTATGTGCATTAAATTATGATATGTTGTATGTAAATTTACTCACTAAGCGGTTGAGCTTACCCCTCGTGTTGTTTATATTTTAGGTACGAGCTCCGGTGTCGATAAGGGCAAAGCTCCGGCTTGAGGGTTACCGGCTGACGGCGTTCTGATCCGATCAATATTCTATAGTTGACTTTTAATTGGGAGATTAATATGTTTGACTTGGGGTTTTATTTTGAGGATGATTTGTTTACGATAAATGCAAGGTTTTATTTAAATTTTTATTTTAAAATTTTCCAATTGGGTTTGGGCGTCACAACTTGGTATCAGAGCCTAGGTTTAATAGAATCAGCACACGCACTCGTGGGTGTGTGTGTGGTTGGACTTAAACCAGGCGGTCGAGAGTAATCGGATAGGATCGGAACGGCCAGCGGAACCGTCAAGACGGAGGTAAGCTTTAGTACCTTTAAATTATTATGCACGTAGTAGTCTATTTCGTAACGCATGCATAATTATATGTGGGATTTTATGGGATAGAATGCATGTGATAATGAGCTGTATACGTGATTTTATGTGACCGTCTAGTTAGTAAGTTGAAGTCTAAATAGGATGGTATCAAAACCAAACGTAAACACCTTGGTACGTCGGGGATGGGTCATCGAGCATGTTCTTGTCTGATTGTTGCTCGGTGGTCTTGATCCGACTACCATGCATGGTTGGTTATAGTAATACGGCGCCAATAATAGTGTTACTATAAACACCTGTGTAAGGTTGGATTTGATTAAGTTCTGGGGATTTTAACTGACTGACAACGGCTAGGGTTTTAGCATGCTATGTGGTTAACTGTTACGTATTACGTGTGTATATACATGGATCTGTTGTGTTAGCATGCGCGGTAGAAACTAGCCTTAGGGTTGGCATGATCACTACTACTAGGGTTACGTGTGAATGTCTTAGTAGAGTATAGCAATGAACTGAGATGCTTTAAACCTTCAGAATGGTGCTAACCAGAAGCCAGACCGATGATGAGGCCGGACAGTCCAACCACATTGCTGCCCAAATCACTGAAACCCTGCAGCAGATGCTGCCGGGGCTGTTTAACCAGATGAGAGACGAGCTGATCCAAACCATGGACCAGCGCATTGATGTGGCCCTCACGGCCCGTAGCTTAGGTACTGGGAGCTCGAGTCAGTCCCAGCCTCGTGGGATCACCTTCAAGGATTTTATGGCGTGCCAACCGCCATTATTTGACGGGAAGAAGGATCCCGTGGCTTGCTACCGCTGGTACTCGGCGGTCGAGGGAGCATTTCGCACTTGTGGGTGCCCCGATGGTTCGAAGGTTCTTTTCGCTGTGAACCTTCTTCGTGGAGCTGCAAAGGATTGGTGGGACCTGACGCTCAAGAAATACACGGAGGCACAAATCACTGCGCTGACCTGGGGGGACTTCCGGGCCTTGTCCGACGAGGAGTTTGCACCTCGCATCGAAAAGGAGCGGATAGCATCAGAGTTCTTGAAGCTGACTCAGACGACGGAGTCGGTGAATGAGATTACTGCGCAGTTTCTTGAGAAGCTGCTGTTTGTGCCGGGGTACGCGAACGACGAATCGCTGAAGATGGCTCGTTATTTGGGAATGCTGAAACCAGAACTCAAGAAGGCGGTGGCCACGGGGAGGTGTAAGACCCTCGGTGACATGCAGGAGGTAGCGCGGTCTCAAGAACTAGTCCTAGAAGAATTGCAGCAAGGGAAGAGGAAGGCAGAAGACCAGTCGGGACCAGCAAAGAAATTCAAAGGAGCAAGGAACGACAGCAGGAGCGGGACCCCGAGTTGCCCAAAGTGCGGGCGTTACCATCGGGGAGAGTGCAGGCCGCAAGAGTTATCGTGTTATAAGTGTGGCAAGACGGGCCACCTCAGCAAGGACTGCAAGGAGACTGCTAGACTCTGCTTCCACTGCTACCAGCCGGGGCATATCAAGCCCGATTGCCCTCAGCTGAAGAAGACGCCAGCCCTGGCTCCTGCACCAGCGACGCTTATGATCACTGACGGTACTACCAAGGGGAAAAGCGGAACTGCTACTCGTGGGCGAGCCTTTCAGATGACTGCCGAGGAAGTGCAGACGGCGCCTGACGTGATTACAGGTTTTCCTTATTATATTTTATGCGATTATTGTTAGTAGCTTGCCTTACTTGTTAGTATTAAGAATAGTGTATCTGCCGTCAATTGTGTACTTTAGGCATATTTCCTGTCAACTCGAAACCGGCTTTAGTACTTTTCGACACGGGGGCCACGTGGTCCTATGTGTCGCGTAGGTTCTGTAAGGACTTCCAGATCGAGCTCGGTAATCTGGATAGTCCTCAGGCAATCGACGTAGCGGCGGAGGAAGTGCAGGTGGTCGAGCATGTATACCGGGGGTGCAGCATTGATATCTTTGGAGTTCGTTTCAGCATCAATCTCATCCCCATTCCATGAACGGAGTGGACGTAGTTGTCGGAATCGATTGGATGTTTCCAAATCGGGCGACCACGGATGTTGCGGGGCAGTTTGTACGCATCCATAACCCAAGTGGGGGAGATCTAGTGGTGTACGGCAAGGGGAGGAGAGTATCTACATCCTTCTGTTCTATCGCGAAGGCTCGGAGATACATCCAGCGGGGGTGTACGGGGTTCTTGGTCTATGCTATGGCGGATCAGGCGAAGGAGAGAAAGCTGTCGGTAGCGGAGGTGCCAGTGGTCAACGAGTTTCCAGACGTGTTTCCAGAGGATCTGCCTGGCCTTCCACCTGATAGGCAGATCGAGTTCGGCATCGACTTAGTACCAGGAGCGGCTCCGATTGCGCGAGCTCCTTACCGTCTGGCTCCGCCGGAGCTTCAGGAGTTATCGGAGCAGTTGCAGGAGCTCTCGGGGAAGGGGTTCATCCGCCCGAGCAGCTCACCGTGGGGTGCACCGATTCTGTTTGTGAAGAAGAAAGACGGGATTCACCGTATGTGCATCGATTACCGTGGACTCAACAAGGTGACCATCAAGAATAGGTATCCTCTACCTAGAATTGATGATCTGTTCGACCAGCTTCAGGGGGCTTCGTGGTTTTCTAAGATCGATCTTCGGTCAGGGTATCACCAGCTGAAGGTGAAGGAAGCGGATGTCCACAAGACCGCTTTCCGAACCCGTTACGGCCACTTCGAGTTTCTGGTAATGCCGTTCGGGCTTACCAATGCTCCAGCAGCTTTCATGGACCTCATGAACCGGGTGTGCCGCCCGATGCTTGATCGGTCCGTGATCGTTTTCATCGACGATATTCTAATCTACTCGAAGACGAAGGAGGAGCATGTGATGCATCTGCGGGAGGTGCTTGAGGTGTTGAGGAGGGAGCGTCTCTACGCCAAATTCTCGAAATGCGCTTTCTGGTTGGAGGAGGTTCAGTTCTTGGGCCATATCATTAACCGGGAAGGCATCAAGGTGGATCCAGCAAAAATCGAAGCAGTTATGAATTGGGAAATTCCGAAGGCACCTACCGAGATCCGGAGTTTCCTGGGTTTAGCCGGCTACTACCGACGGTTCATCCATGATTTCTCTAAGATTGCGGTACCTTTGACGCGTTTGACGAAGAAAAGCGAGCCGTACGTCTGGGGTTCTGAGCAGCAGATGGCTTTCGACACGCTGAGGCAGAAGCTGTGTGAGGCTCCGGTTCTAACCTTACCGGAGGGGGTGGAAGACATGGCGGTGTATTGCGACGCATCTCGGCTGGGTCTGGGTTGTGTTCTGATGCAGAGGGGGCGGGTGATAGCCTACGCTTCGAGGCAGCTGAAGCCTCACGAGGCTAATTACCCCACGCATGATCTCGAGCTTGCGGCGGTTGTTTTTGCTCTCAAGTTATGGAGGCACTACCTGTATGGGGTGAAGTGCACCATTTTCTCAGACCACCGGAGCTTGAGGTATTTCTTGGAGCAGCCGAATCTGAATATGCGACAGCGGAGGTGGCTTGACGTAGTCAAGGACTACGATTGCGAGATTCTCTATCACCCAGGCAAGGCTAATGTAGTCGCTGACGCTTTAAGTAGGAAGACGGAGCACGCGCCGCTTCGTATCTCGCACCTGAAGATGGCGGTGACTACCTCCTTTGTGGACCTGGTGCTGCGGGCACAAGAGGAGGCGAGTCGGGAGGAGAACCAGAATGGAGAGCGGATTCGGGGGCAGATGGCCGCGTTAGTCAGAGATGGTCGAGGGTTGCTGACTAGGTACGGTAGAGTGTGGGTTCCTCGGGCGGGCACGGCGCGGCAGACCTTGCTTGAGGAAGACCATAAGTCGAGATTCTCAATTCATCCTGGAGCTACTAAGATGTATCGGGATCTGCGGACGGGTTATTGGTGGCCAGGGATGAAGAGAGACGTGGCGCGGTACGTGGAGTCGTGTTTGACCTGTCTAAAGGTCAAGGCCGAGCATCAGAAGCCTCACGGCAAGATGCAGCCTCTGGAGATTCCCGAGTGGAAGTGGGAGAACCTCACTATGGACCTAATCACCAAGCTTCCGAAAACCCCTCGGAAGTTTGATGCGATCTGGGTTATAGTGGATCGGTTGACCAAGAGCGCCATCTTCCTTCCTATCCGGGAGAGTTCGACTGCAGAACAGCTGGCAAAGATCTACGTGGATGAGGTGGTGTCGAGGCACGGGGTGCCAGTATCGATCATCTCAGACCGGGACGTGCGTTTTACTTCTCGGTTTTGGGAGCGATTTCATTCGGAGCTGGGTACTAGGTTGCATTTTAGCACCGCGTACCACCCTCAGACAGACGGACAGAGTGAGCGGACGATTCAGACCCTGGAGGACATGCTTAGAGCTTGTGTATTGGATTTCGGTGGCAGTTGGGATACATATCTACCCTTAGCGGAGTTCTCGTATAACAACAGCTACCATTCTAGCATTGGGATGCCGCCGTTCGAGATGCTCTACGGGAGGAGATGCCGTACTCCTATTTGTTGGGGCGAGGTAGGACAGCGTGTTCTTGGTAGCACCGAAGTGGTACAGAGGACCACGGAGGACATTCAGAGGATTCGGGAGCGGTTGCGGACGGCTCAGAGTCGACAGAAGAGTTATGCGGATCGACGGAGATCGAACCTGGAGTTCCAGGTAGGAGACCGGGTTCTACTCAAGGTTTCCCCTTGGAAGGGAGTGATTCGGTTCCGAAAGAGGGGCAAGCTGGGGCCTCGTTACATCGGACCGTTCACGGTTCTTGCACGTGTTGGGAAGGTAGCTTATCGTTTGGAGCTGCCTGCGGTACTAGGCCAGATCCACAACACTTTTCATGTTTCGCAGTTGCGTAAGTGCCTCGCCGACGAGACGGCTCATATTCCTTTAGACGATATTCAGATGGACGAGAGCCTGAATTACGTCGAGAGGCCGGTAGCAGTGATAGACCGGAAGGTGAAGAGGTTGCGACGCAGGGAGATCGGAATCGTGAAGGTGCAGTGGCAGCATCGGAAGGGTTCCGAGTGGACCTGGGAACCAGAGGCAGAGATGCGAGAGCACTACCCAGAATTGTTTTCAGACTGATTTCGAGGACGAAATCCTTGTAAGTGGGGGAGAGTTGTCACATCCCGTTTCATTTAATTATTTTATTTTTATTATTATTGTTATTATTATTAATCTAATTATTAAGGGATTAGGGTTAGGGTTTCTTGCGGGTTAAGCAAGGGAGGGAGGCCCGTTTAACTTAATTAAAAACCCTAGAGCCGTAGGTCGTTATCATTGTGTTTCCTTGGCGAGCAAGCTAGAGAGAGTAAGAGGCCGAGAGAGAGGGAGAGAGAGTCGACCGGAAAGAAGGAAAGTGATCGTCGGAGTTGGTTTAGGGTTGCTCACGTCGCAAGAGTGGTTGCGTGGATTACACTTGTGAGCAAGCGTTTGTACGTACACGTGGCATTTTGAGGTGAGTGGGTTTATATGCGATATATTGTAGTTTTGTGTACACGTGCTGTTAAATTATGTGGTGATGATTCGGGTTGCGTGATGACCCAAAGGGCGGGTAACCGCGGAGTTCGGATTGCGTGATGGTCCGGTAAACGGGAAACCGTTAAGCTGATAACGTGGATGATTGTATGTGCATTAAATTATGATATGTTGTATGTAAATTTACTCACTAAGCGGTTGAGCTTACCCCTCGTGTTGTTTATATTTTAGGTACGAGCTCCGGTGTCGATAAGGGCAAAGCTCCGGCTTGAGGGTTACCGGCTGACGGCGTTCTGATCCGATCAATATTCTATAGTTGACTTTTAATTGGGAGATTAATATGTTTGACTTGGGGTTTTATTTTGAGGATGATTTGTTTACGATAAATGCAAGGTTTTATTTAAATTTTTATTTTAAAATTTTCCAATTGGGTTTGGGCGTCACATGTAGAACCCATTATCTAGTAGCGCATTGGAGAGATGATCATACCAGGTATGGGGATCTTGCTTCAACCCGTAGAGAGCCTTGTCTAGGATGTAGACATGATTAGGCTTGGTACGATCAACAAAGCCTTCAGGTTGAGAGACATAAACTTCTTCTTTCAGTTCGCCGTTGAGAAAGGCAGTTTTCACGTCCATCTGGTAGACAGTGAAGTTCTTGTGAGCGGCGTAGGCTAAGAAGATCCGAATAGCCTCAAGTCTGGCCACCGGTGCGAATGTCTCGTCATAATCAATTCCCGCTTGTTGTTTGTATCCCTTGGCTACTAGACGAGCTTTGTTTCTGGTTACAATCCCATCTTCATCTTCGGTTTTTGTTGTGTGTGAAAGTGTTTTGGTTTTTTTTTCTTTGTGTGCTTCCAGATCTGTTATCATAATCAATTTAAAAGAAAAAAAAAGAAAAGAAGGTCAACCGTGGAGACCGTGGCTCAATCTCAGCCATCTACATCACACTCACACAAACACACGCTCTACACACACTCACACACGCAAACACACGACACACACACGCACCCCACACGTTACACGCACACATGGACTCCAACTCAGCGCCACCTGTCTTTTCTCACTCAGTCAGCACTCGGTCAGAGGTGCTGACCGAGCCTCTGACCGAGCCGCTGACCCATCCCTCCGCGTCTGACTGGCTTCTGACCGCTTCTTCCCTTGCTGACCGAGCATCTCCATCTGACCGAGTATTTTTTTTCCTGACCGATTTTTTATTATTTTTTTGTTTGTTTTTTTTACTTAGATTTTTTTTTGTGTTCTCCAATTTATTTTGTTTAGTTTTGTTTCATTTTTTTTTTTTTTGGTTGTCTTAGTTTTTTTTCTTTCTTCTTCTTTCTTTCTTTCATATTCTTTTTTTACTCTTTCTTAATTTTGTGTTTGTGTTTCATTATTTTACAATTGTGGGGTTGATCTAGTGTTTCGGGTTTGGCTCTTATGTACCAACTTTTGGTAAACATTCATTTTTCCGACACTTTTGCATGTGTACATGTTATGCCTTGTTTCCCTTAATGAATTCTATGTGTGCACCTAGGCATTAAAGGATGTATGTGTGATTCGGGTTTATTTGCTTACGTGATTACTTGAGTATTTGTGTGTCAACACTGCTTAAGTGTATACATGTTATGTTTACTTGTTTCACCATGCCATGATCCAACCTCATCCAAAATATCCTAAGTGATTCACCATCTAGTCTCGGGTTGGTAAGATCTTTTGGGTTGTGCATTCTCCAGACTTGAGCATAATTCACACTCAATGTGTTGTGTTATTCTTTACCAAATCTTATGATTTAGTACACAATAACACATCTCAATGCTGTGTGTCTTATCTCTCACAATGCCTTTACCTCATTACTAACCTCTTATTTTTCAGGTACAATGGTGAATCTAAGCTCTTCAGCTCATCGTCATTCTGTTGACGCTCAACCCCAAACCATCACTTACCATACACTTTCACCTCAACAAAAGGAAATCTCTGATAGCATCTTTCCCTATGACGACTACCTTCCTAGCACCCCAAATAACCACTACCTTGACCTCGATCACTTCATAACCTCAAACCCAATCATAATTGAAATCCTTCGAAACCACCCGCTTACCCCACTTCTCACCCGTCATGTTGATATCCCGGAAGTTTACATACAACAATTCTATGACTCCATGGAATTTGTTATGGGTACCTCTTCCAAATCTGAGCACTTCAGATGCAGGGTCGAAGACCTTAAGTACAAACTCACCCAGCCCTATTCTGTCGCATCTTACAAGTACCCGTTGACAACCCTGAGACATATCACCTGTCTGATGAAGAAATGTACGAGGCCATCTTTACTCTCGGATATGATGCGGCCCTCCCCACTCTTGGAACGTTCAAACGCAAGCACATCGCAGGTGTTTGGTCAACCCTATTCGCCATCCTCAACAAGTGCCTTTCTTCTCGCACCAAAGGAACAGATCAATGCAGCAAAGAACTAAAGCACATCTTTCTTGGTTGTGCCACCAACAACCCCAACACCGACTATCAGTACTTTCTTTGGAAGGAATTTTCATCCGTGATCACCGACAAGACAACAACAAAGGCCAGAAATTTCATTCCGTATCCCCGATTCTTGGCACTTATCATCTCTCATATCTTAGACAAGAACAATCTTGTTCCATGGAAGGCGCTTCCAATATTTCCTACCTGGCCTATGACGAAACTGGTTGATAACACTGATCATCAACATATTGTTCCTATGAAGATTCCCCAAGAATTACTTGATGCACTTGATCATCGTTCACCGATTGTGAGAGCATACTTAGACTCACTTCCTCTACCAGGCCCTTCAGAGCCGGAGGCTGGCACCCCAGGGGTATCCCCTAGACGAGAGAGTGAGGTTTATGAGAGTGGTCATTCATCTGGGGTGATGACCAAGGGTGTGAGGATAAGGAGTCGGGGGGAGATAACAGGGGTAACTTAGGCGGTGACGATGATCAGACCGGAGCAGGCCCTTCTCAACCTTTTCTACCCATACTGGGTAACAACACACCCTTTGCTTTGGTGGATTATTATTCTGAGTTTGAATACTCTGGTGAGGTTCACATAAGGTTTGAGGGAGACAAAATAGTTGAAGATAGTTATGATAGTGAGCTGAGCGAGGGAAGTGAAAGAAATGATGAGTGGGAGTCTGGACCAAAGGTTTTAACCGGTCCTCGCCTATCCTTAGGTAGATGCTGGGCAGCCACATCTGCTACCTGTACACATGTGTTAAGTACGGGTATTGAAGAAGACACCTCCCACCCAGAGGTGCAATTGCACGCCCTACCTAACCACTCATCCATCTCTCAAAAGGTGGGTGTTTCATTCCACGGGGATAAAGCACAACGGCTATCAAGCCCTCACTTGGAGGGTGATGATATTGAAACAGGAGGATCCCTGCCCCGATCCCCACACTTCCTTCATGTGCACCAGAGTCTAGAGCCCGATACGCATCTAGGTACACATACTGCCAGTCTATGTGATGCAGTCTCAGCTCCACCAGTCACGATTCTTAGTGACGTGACCGGAACCCCGAGAGTGGTGTCCACGACGGGCATTTCACGAGGACTGGAGGGAAGACCTACCACGGCTATCATCTCGCCAACCGTGAACGTAGGCCACACCGTTGATTCAGCGGTTGTGCAAACGGAACGTCTATGTGACACCGGTGTTACTTACCCGGCATTTGTTGTCAGGGAGATGATGGACAGCGCCCTAAAGGCTGTCCGTGAGGAGTTTGATGCAAAGTTTGCGACACTTGAGGCCTGGTTAAAGGGCAAAGGGAAGGTGACTAAGCCTGTGCGAGATCCAACACCACCTCCCCATTCACCATCCCTACCTCCGAGATCCACCGCTCCCGTTTCCTCTACCGATGACTTACGGGATCTTCTTATGGCATCCTTACTGTCCCGGAGTGATCTCAATGAACATGAGGTCAATCTTCTAGGGTACTTGAAGCGGTTCACCAATCCATCACTTCCCACAAGCCATCCCGAGCCGGCTACCTCCTCATGTCAAGAGGTAGTCTCATCTATCTAGAGGCTCGAAGGGAAGCTTGATGCCCTGAAGACGGAGGATTTAGCTGAGATCAAGAGCTCTATTTCAGACATGCAGACTCAGATCCGAGCCCTTGAGACTACTTACCGTGCGACAACCAAACCACCAAAGCACAGACACGACGAGCGAGATGACCCTGATCGCCGTGAGGGGGAAATCCATAAGAAGGCTCGGCTTGGCTCCTCAGTTCTGACAGGCACATCTTCCGGCGCTGCTCCTTCCGGTACTCACATGGGGACTGGTGCCGATGTATCTCATTCTCAGCCTGATCAGAACCCGACGACAGATTTAGCGGAGGGTCGAGAGAATTTCATTTTTGTCAACCCGGAAATCTCTCACCCTGACTGCGTAGCCGCTTCAGATGATGTTCCTTCAGATGATTATGAGTCATGCATGGAGAGCTATAGTTCTGACTCTCCACTTCTGGTACCACTTCAGTCACTTCCGGGTACGGAGATGTACAGTTCTGACTCTTCACCCCCTATGTCTCCACATCATTCGCCTTCATATGACATGCCTTCACCACATCGGTCTCCTCTTCCTCATACGCCGTCTCCTACATATAGAGGTCCTCAACCAAGGGTACCGCCAGCATGCGATTCTTGAATTCAGTGCCGTTGTTGGTGCGAATCACTTGAACAGGAAGTTGTAGTCTGACCTGCACACTTCTGATGAAAGAAATGATGATCTCTTAAGCACCATCCTTACTTCTAAGAAAGTTCACCCATGTATACCTTGAGAAGTCATCCACAATTACCAGTACATACTTCCTCCCGTTGATGCTTTGTACACGCATTGGTCCGCACAAGTCCATATGGAGAAGCTGAAGTGGTTTGGAGGTGTTGTGTTCCACTTTCAGCTTGTGCGAAGATTTCTTGATCTTCCCCATCTCACATGCTGAGCACAATTGTTCTTTGGTGAACTTCAAGGAGGGGAGACCAGTCACCAATCCTGTCTTAGCTAGTTGATTAATTGTAGCATAATTCAGGTGGGATAGTCTCCGGTGCCACAACACGTTCTGATTGAAAGATGCTTTAGAGAGAAGACATATTTCTGTGAATAGGCGTTGTTTCTGGAAATTGACCGTGTAGAGATTTGACCTGCGAGTACCCTCAATGAGTTCCTGTCCCTCATAT
Organism: Centaurea solstitialis; assembly: GCA_030169165.1. Taxonomy (NCBI): domain Eukaryota; kingdom Viridiplantae; phylum Streptophyta; class Magnoliopsida; order Asterales; family Asteraceae; genus Centaurea; species Centaurea solstitialis. The sequence continues at coordinate 19,193,188 of CM058045.1, read as the reverse complement.
GTCCTGACACAACATCTTGTTTCCCGAAAGTTTACTTCAAGTCCTTTGTCGCAGAACTTCCCAATACTTAGCAGATTGTGACTCAAGCCTTCCACATAGGCTACTTTATTGATGGTGATTTTATGATGGAGGATATCACCGTATCCCATTATTGGTGCTGATAGTTTATTTCCAAAACGAACGTTCCCGCCATATTTGTGCTTGAAGTTAGCGAGAAGTTCCTTCCTTCCGGTCATGTGCTTGGAACACCCTGAATCCATGTACCACACATGACCGTCCTGCAAAATCACGGATAAACATTTTTAGGTACCCATTTGGGAATGGGTCCTTTTTGATTAGGATTAGCAGGTTTGGATACGGGTTCCTGTTTGCTCTTAGGTGGAGATTTTTGTTTGGGTTTTGGATTAGGTTTCTTGTTATCAGTATGATGATAACCACGATTGTAGAATCCATGATAGTTAGGAACAAAGTAATCATTCACGAAAGCATTTGCACAGTACCCAAATCTAAATTGATTTTGACAACGAAAATTGCTATGACATCCATAAACTATATGTTCACATTCATAACATTGAAATGGAGTTCGTGGTACATGCCTATTAGTTCTATGATATACAAAATTGGAAAAATTGTTTTTCATAAAACTAGGCTTATGTGCAAATGGCTTCGGACGACTGCCTTCTTTTGATCCACTCTCCTTGTTCTTACGCCTACCATTTCTCATATTTTGATCTATCACATTTTGAGAACCACGATTAGTACCTTTGACATTTGGAGAATGAGTATGTGAGGTGTTTTTCTTCGGAATGAAGTTCTGTGAGTGTTCCTTTGGTTTGGTAGAATTCTTTCGTTTTCGAAAACGTTTGTTTTTCTTAGGAACATTCACATTGGTACGAGATGAACTCACAACTTCAGACTCAGGGGTGACCAATTTGTCCTTCCCTTTGTCTTTCAGGGATAGTTTAAGAGGAGCCATGTTTCCTGATTTGGACTGGCCTGATGATCTACCATTCTCACCAACCCTATTGGTACAATCATTCGATACAACTTCAGAAATTTGTACCGTTGATTTAGGTGTCGTATAAGTTAAGTCCTCCATGTATGAAATGGTGGTGCAGATTGGAGACCTTAGTACCATAGATTTGGAATTTTGAGAAAAAGTATTTGAAGGTCTGAAATCTAAAGCATTCACATTCCATGTATGGTGATGATGACGTGAGTTATCACTGTTGGGAACCGGAGGCGATAAACACGCAGCGGAAAAACATAAAACCGATTCCTAATCGAGGATCCAATCCTAAACAATACAGATACAATACGAGGGTGTTTGGTGTGTTTACCTTTTGCGAAAAATCTCCGAATCGCTAATAGGGGATACACCGCTACTGACACCGTACGAGACTGGTTGCTAGACCACCGTGGATTACCCCGAAAAACGACTCCGTTCGCCCTCTTTCTTTGGCCGCCGGTTTTGGGAAGGGAGAGAGAAGAGAGAGAGAGAGAGAGGAGAGAGAGAGAGAGAGAGAGAGAGAGAGAGAGAGAGAGAGAGAGAGAGAGAGAGAGCTTTCTTGAGGAATAAGTTTCTAATCACTTTTCTTATTACCCCTAGGCCTTTATTTATATGGATAAACCAGACAGTGTTTGATTCCATATATAACTCCTCGTAATTATCTCCATAGTTAATCAAATTGATTAATTATATAATTTCATTAATTAACCCAACTGATTAATTAATCAATTATAAATAAATAATTTAACTAATTATTTATTTCATTCTCTCTTTAATTAATAAACAATTAATTATTTCTCACATAATCCAAACGTTCTCAATTTTAATGTGCAGCGGTGTGACCTACTAGTGTCATATAACATTGGACACGGTAACCCTGTTACTGTCTCACACATAATCCTAACAGACTCCCACTTGTGCTAGACATGTAACTGAACTGTCACCATTAGCCTAAGGAGGTCCCTAGCCAGACACTTAGGTTAACCAGGTTATAAGATCTCTTATATACAGAGATACAATTGACACTTGAATTTGTACACAGGTTCATTCCTTTTGCACACGATATTTCTAAAATGAATTTGAGACATGGAGTGGAGGATTCATTTCTCAAAAACAAGTATTTCTTGACTCTGATTCAGATTGCCTGCAGTAACGGATATTACTAAATAACAACTGTTATTCTATCCGAGCGTGGCCACGCGTTTTCTGCAAATCTTAATCGTCAAGGGCCCCAGAAATATCTCTCTTTTGAAAGAGGTGCAAATCCCTTCTTGACTACCTGCATTTGGATCCACGGCTTCCGCTGCATCTAGTCACGTCCCGTATGGCCGCCCTGTTACGGTGCAGCGTTAGAACGTGCTAAGAGTACAGTAGTCCTCATGTTCCCAAACCAAATATCTCAGGTCTTAAGGACAACCTATCATCAAGTCAATGCTTATGACTGGGGCTCCATGAAGCAGACTTGAAACTGGTCACTTCCAATACTCAAACACTCTGATGAGTATCTATAAATACTTGGTCACATCACTTGTGCTTTTACTTTCTACTTCGAATAAATCATCAAGTATTTATAATAACGTTAAACTCCCTATTGAAATTCCCATTTCAATAAGTGGCTATGGAAATTTAGATTTTATTGCAAGACTTTGCATAAATCATGGATACATTAAATATGCAAAAACAATTTAACTTTTGAAACAATCATGAATTAAAACCTCCAATATTTTTATCACACTGTGAAATAAAACTTTACATGATCTAATGTTTTAAAATTAAACTACTGTAATAATAATAAACTAAAACTAGCTACTGGTGTCCAGGTACTGCATCCCAATGGAAATTGCATGAGCCTCATGCTTCACCCTTGCTAGCGGCTTTGTCAGCGGATCTGCGACATTGTCTTCCGTCGGAATCTTGCATATCCTTACATCTCCTCTTCCAATGATCTCTCGGATGAGGTGATACTTTCTGAGCACGTGTCTTGACTTGTGATGCTCTCTAGGTTCCTTTGCTTGCGCCACGGCTCCCGAGTTATCACAGAATATATCGATCGGTCTAGAGACACTGGCAATGACTCTTAGATCCGATAGAAAATTCCTCAGCCAGACAGCTTCCTTTGCCGCATCAGATGCTGCAATGTACTCTGCTTCTGTAGTTGAATCTGCAATCGTATCCTGCTTCGAGCTCTTCCACGAGATCGCACCTTCGTTTAGGGTAAAGACGTACCCTGACTGTGATCTGAAATCATCTCTGTCGGTCTGGAAACTAGCGTCAGAATAGCCGATGACACTAATTTCATCCTCAGAACCTCCAAAGACCAAGAACATATCTTTTGTTCTTCTCAGGTACTTGAGAATGTTCTTGACAGCCACCCAATGAGGTTCTCCTGGATTCTGTTGATATCTGCTCGTAACACTTACTGAGTAAGCAACATCGGGCCTAGTACATAATATGGCATACATAGTCGATCCAATTGCTGATGCATATGGTACCGATTTCATCTTTTCCTGATCTTGACTAGAAACAGGACACTGTTTTACTTAACACTATGCCATGTTGCATCGGGATAAATCCTTTCTTGGATTCATCCATCCTGAATTTCTTCAGGATTTTGTCAATGTACGTACTTTGGCTAAGTCCGATAAGCCACTTAGATCTATTTCTGTAGATCTTTATGCCAAGTATATAAGCTGCTTCTCCAAGGTCTTTCATCTGGAAACATTTGCTTAGCCAACTCTTAACACTCTGTAAAGTTGGTACATCGTTTCCTATGAGTAGAATGTCGTCTACGTACAAGACCAAGAAGGTTACTAAGCTCCCACTGAACTTAGTGTAAACACACGGCTCGAACTCACTTTTCGCGAAACCAAACTCTTTGATTCGCTCATCAAAATGTAAGTTCCAGCTTCGAGATGCTTGCTTTAATCCATAAATGGATTTTAGCAGTTTACACACTTTATTAGGATTCTTAGGATCTTCAAATCCCTCTGGTTGTTCCATATAGACGTCTTCTGTTAACTTTCCGTTCAAAAAGGCTGTCATGACGTCCATTTGCCAGATCTCGTAATTAAAGTAAGCTGAAATGGCCATTAGAATCCTTATTGACTTTAACATGGCTACTGGTGAAAAGGTTTCATCATAGTCAATACCATGAGTTTGCGTGAATCCTTTTGCCACAAATCTAGCCTTGAAAGTGTGTACATTTCCGTCCATGTCGGTTTTCTTCTTGAAAACCCATTTACGTCCAACAGCTCTACAGTGTTGGGATAAATCAGTCAACTCCCATACTTGGTTGTCGTACATGGACCGCATCTCGGCCTTCATGGCTTCTTGCCATTGTTCAGACTCACTGCCTGACACAGCTTCTCCATTGGATGTTAGTTCATTCAAGTCTCCACTATCCTGAGAGACTAGAAACCCAAGATACCTATCTGGTTCTTGTCTTACCCTATTGGATCTGCGAAGGTCCTGTGTTTGCACTTCCTCAATCGGTTCTGATTGAGGTTCAACATTTTCATGTTGAATTTCTGGCTCAACATTCGGTGTAGTGTTTTCTTCGTCTACTACCTGTAGATCTACATCTTCTCTGGTGTTCCCGAAACTGAGAAACTTTTCTTCCAGAAATTTTCCATTTCGAGCTACAAGAACTTTGTTCTCTTCAGGGTTGTAGAAGTAATATCCCACGGTGGTTTTGGGATATCCCACGAAGAAACACTTGTCGGATTTGGGCTTTAGTTTTTCTGAGGTAGGTCGCTTGACGTAAACCTCACAACCCCAAATTTTCAGGAAAGACATTTTGGGTTTCTTGCCCTTCCACAACTCGTATGGTGTATTTTCCACCGACTTTGTTGGCGCTCTGTTCAGTATATGTTCTGCTGTTTCGAGCGCATGTCCCCAGGATGACACTAGTAGTGCAGAGTGACACATCATCGATCGTACCATGTCTAGCAATGTACGATTCCTCCTTTCTGACACACCATTCATCTGAGGTGTATACGGAGGTGTGAGTTGTGACACAATCCACATTCTATCAGATGATTGCCAAACTCTTGACTAAGATATCCGCCTCCTCGATCTGACCGTAAAAACTTGATCTTCATGTCAAGTTGATTCTGTACTTCATTCTGATATTCTCAAAGCTTTCAGATTTATGTCTCATCAAATAGACATAACCATATCTACTGAAATCGTCAGTAAATGTGATGAAGTACCGGTATCCTCCTCTTGCCTCATGACTAAATGGTCCACACACATCTGTGTGAACTATTTCTAACAAGTCAGAAGCCCTTTCATTATCTTTGTTGAAAGGTTCTTTTGTCATTTTGCCAGATAAACATGATTCGCAGTTGTCAAAAGGTTTGAAATCAAAAGTGCCAAGAAAACCTCCTTTTAGGAGTAGTTCAACGCGTTTCTTGTTTATACGGCCTAAACGACAATGCCAGAGGTAAGTCTGATCCTCAATATCTTTGGATCGTTTACTTATATGATAGATTTCTTTATTATTGTCTTGCAGATTTACTGTGTATAGACCATTCACAGCTGTAGCTTTAAAATAGAAAATATTATTTTTAAAGACAGAAAGCATTTTATAATCATATTTACAATAAAGTCCTTGGTCTACCAATAAATCAAAAGACATAACATTCTTAATCATCTTTGGAACATAATAACAATTTTCTAGTTCCAAAACTAGACCCGAGGGTAAACTAAGACTATAAGATCCTACAGCTTCAACTATCAGCGGAGTGCCTTCGCCAACTCGTAGGTTCGAACGGTCCTTCCTCAAAGTCTCTCTTCTAGTGAATCCCTGTAAATGATTACAAATGTGGTTACCACTGCCTGTATCAATTACCCATGATTCATAAGAAGTGATTAAGCAATCTATCATAAAGATACCTGGAGCATCGGGTAAACCGATCTCTATCTGGTCGATATTCATCGAGTGCTCGCAAATATCCTGGCTACCGCATTTTGGGAAACTCAGATCTCCCAGCTCATCAATCCAATCAGTGTCCATGAGTTCAGCAGGTGCTGGTTTCGGCTCTAGACTGGCCAAAATGTCTTCATGTAACATTGCTACGTCTTTCCTTGGTTCCTTCATGTAGGCACTAGCTGTGTCACATATCTCCTTCGGGAGTGAGTACCACATGAGATGCATTAACTCCTCTTGAGCCATTTTGTATCCCAGACGTGTCAAGCATTTAAAGAGTCTTCTCATTTCGATAAGATGATCTTTAACTGATTGGTTCCTTCTTAGCTTCAGTGAAAGTATCTCTTTCATGATCAGAAGCTTACCTGTATGCTTGTAGAAACCTAACTAGTTTTCTATGTCTTCTCGGCACTCCCACTGGCTCCAAGATCCATCGTTGACTCCGTGCTCCGTCTTCAGTTTCTTGATTCTTCGGTTATTTTATTTATTAAAAATTACATAATGAAAGTGGGTTGTAAATGGCACGCAGGCCTCCCGTAACCAATAATGAATAAAATATACATACAAAAAGCAATCACGGGTCAAAGGGTTTGACTATGACATCAAAACAAAATCTTATCTAGATTTTATTTTAATTTAGCTAAATTAATTAAACTAAGATTAATTTAATAAAAAAAATTTTAATCCCTAGGGTTTCAAACCTATCTGGTTCAAACCCAAACTGTCAGTCACCGATTGCGGCGTGAGGCCTTTGCTCGCGGTGCGACGCCTCTGTTCGCGGCGCGAGGCCTCTGTCCGCGGCGCGAGGCCTCTGTCCGCGGCGCAGGCCTCTGTCCGCGGCGCGAGGCCTCTGTCCGCGGCGCAGGCCTCTGCTCGCGGCCCGAGGCCTCTGCTCGCGGCACGAGCTGGTTATCAGATGATCGACGACGACAGCAGCCCAAAGGCCACCGTCGCCGCCCTCCTTTCGACCTGAAACCTAAAAACGACAGTGGTTGACACCCCTTTGCGGCGGTTGTCGACCACCGCCACCACCACAAACACCGTCGCCATCAATCCACCAGCGACAACAGCAGCTCGGCGCCACCACCATCGCCGTGGTTTGCGATTAACAAACAAGACGCCACCACCGCCATCAATGATGGCAGCGGCGGACACCACCACTGCCGGTGGTTATCCCAAAAACGTTGACGACGACAGCAGCTATCGCTACCGCCGCCGTCGTTTTTCCGGCGGAAACAACAAAACCACTACCACCGTCGACGACAGTGGCGATAACCACTGCCACCACCGCCGATCGGCGGTTTGAACATCAACCAGTCGCCGCCGCCACGCTGCTGTGGTGCGGCTTCCGATCATCACCACCTACGCCACAGCCGGCCTTGGTGGTCGAATCCACCACCCCCACAATCGGTGGTGCGGTGGTTGGTTTTTACCGTAGCACCGTCGCCACCACACGGCTGTGTGGTGGTTTCGTACACAACAGCCGCCGCTACCACCACCTGTGGTGCGGTGGGCTTCGGGTGCGGCAGCCGGCGGCCACCACCAACTGTGGTGAGCCGTCGGTGGCTTTGCGGTGGTTGGCCTGGTGGTTCGGTCGGCTAACTGCCACCATTCCACCGCTGATTTCCGATTGGTTAGGTTTTTCGAAAAATCCAATTTTTACAAAACTTAGAAACATATAAAAATCAAATTTTTAACAAACCTAAACAATACTTAAACCTGATCTGTAGGTTTTAGGAAGTGGCTCTGATACCACTGTTGGGAACCGGAGGCGATAAACACTCAGCGGAAAAACATAAAACCGATTCCCAATCGAGGATCCAATCCTAAACAATACAGATACAATACGAGGGTGTTTGGTGTGTTTACCTTTTGCGAAAAATCTACGAATCGCTAATAGGGGATACACCGCTACTGACACCGTACAAGACTGGTTGCTAGACCATCGTGGATTACCCCGAAAAACGACTCCATTCGCCCTCTTTCTTTGGCCGCCGGTTTTGGGAAGGGAGAGAGAAAGAGAGAGAGAGAGAGAGAGAGAGAGAGAGAGAGAGAGAGAGAGAGAGAGAGAGAGAGAGAGAGAGAGAGAGCTTTCTTGAGGAATAAGTTTCTAATCACTTTTCTTATTACCCCTAGGCCTTTATTTATATGGATAAACCAGGCAGTGTTTGATTCCATATATAACTCCTCATAATTATCTCCATAATTAATCAAATTGATTAACTATACAATTTCATTAATTAACCCAACTGATTAATTAATCAATTATAAATAAATAATTTAACTAATTATTTATTTCATTCTCTCTTTAATTAATAAACAATTAATTATTTCTCACATAATCCAAACGTTCTCAATTTTAGTGTGCAGCGGTGTGACCTACTAGTGTCTTATAACATTGGACACGGTAACCCTGTTACTGTCTCGCACATAATCCTAACAATCACGAGTTCCAAAGGCGGATTGACTTGCTTTTGGTGTGCTTTTGGATTTGAGGGTTCCTCCAATTCATTGATTTTACTCAAGATTAGGTCATTTTCCCTAAGGCTCATGCGCCTCTCATTCTCTGGCTCAGCCTCAAGTTTAGCAATCATTTTCTCATAAAAGGTTTGGTTATCTTTGTAAATTTTTTCAAGGATTGGAACTTCCTGATTCATGTCAGCCTCAGTATAGCTAGGCGTGTAGTCTTTAGACAAAGGAATCTCACGCGTTGCATAACTGGCATTGAGAGATGAATAGTTGAAGGGAAATGATTGTTTGTTTTTCTAGCTTTTTCTTTTTTCTCAATTTCCTTCAACTGTTCAGGATCATCAGACTCTTTCATGAAAATGATTTTGTATCCAAGACTCATGTACCTAAGATCATACAAGGTAGGAGTCTTGGATATGGCACGCTTAAGATAGCATGGACTTTTATATCCAATGCCTTCCTTTGGATTGTAATAATTGAACTCTTTGGGTTGGTTCATGTGAATGGTTTGATCAGTCTGGCCTCTGTTTAGGAACTTGTCCTCCATATCTTTTATCTTTGCAAATAAGTTTGTTCTTTGGGCAAAAATCACTTCATACTTTTGTAAACTTTCTCTACTCAAAACTTCAGCCTCATGAAGCTTCTTTTGCAAGTCTGAGATGTTATCATTCAGACTAGCAACTTTATCTTCTAAGGATTTGTTTTAAAGAGTAAAAGTGGTTACCTTTTCTTTGGAGTGAGCTAGTTCAATTGAGAATTTTACAACTAAGGCATGCTCACTAGCTAATTTGGATTCTGCAGTTGCTTTCAAGTTATTTGCCTTTTTAATTTTATTTTCATACTCAGAAACCTTAAGAGCAAGATCCTTGACATGATTTTCAAGTTCAATATAAGGATCAGGAAGTACCTTAGAGGATGACTCGGAATGGTCTGAGTCAAGATAATTGTAATCCCTATCACTGTCTTCTAAATACTGTTCCTCATCACTGTGATTTGCCACCAGGCACAGTTGATCTTCCCTTTCATCATTGCTATTCAGATCCCATGCTTCATCCTGGTCTAGCATGCATACGAGACCTCTCTCTTCATCGTCACTGGACATCTACAACCAGGCCTCATCTTCAGCTAACAAGGCATGTCCGTCATCCTGCATTTTGGCCAAGTTCATTTTGTTTTTGTAGTAATCATACTTGGAGACATGATTAGTACAATTCCGGGCGAGGTGCCCAAACTTTCCACACTTGAAGCAATTTGGACCAGCAACATCTTTCTTCGGCTCTTTGCCCTTATCATCAGGTTTAGCCTTCTCTTCAGGTTTCTGGTAGTCAGCTCTACCACCTTGTTCAAACCTCCTTGGCTCATACCTCTTTGGTTCTTCAAACCTCTTATCCCTTGTATCAGTGATAACACCAAAATTATACATGTTTTGGTTGAGCCTAATTGTATGACTTTACCGCATTTCTCACCCGTTTCTGATCATTTCGCTCACCAATTGAGCTTATTATTGCTTTTGTAGGATTTGGAGGCCGTGGAACGGAAAATACGAAAAAAGGCGAAAAAAACGTGAAAAATGCACAATCTCAATCCAGGGGCTTCTTAGCGATCGCGAAATCCCAGATCTGGCACCGCCAAGTTCGATAAAGATGAAACAGGCTCTGGACGCTTCTTTTAAATACCAGCCTCCTCCTTCAGTTGTGATATGCACGCATACACGTATAGATTTAGATAGAGACCTTGTGAGAGAAACATCTAGGTAGAGAGTGGTGCTGATAGGCTGCGGGGTTCGATCTTCGATCATCCGTCGTTGTACTGTCGGTATCATGTCTGTGTCTACTATCATGTTTTCTATTTTGATCATGTCTAGTGAGTAGTCTTCCATAGTGGTACTTATTGTGGTTGATGAACCATTGTGGATGATGATTTTATAATTAATGTTTATTGGTTTGCTTTTGGTTAATTGAATGTGTGTTATGGTTCCGTTCTGATTTATATTGTTTGGTTATTTGAATTCATTGGTTGGGTGTATCTGTTTTGACCAAAATAGATAGACTCGGATAGGATAATCAACCTACCTTGACCTACCCTTCGTCCCGGAGAGTTGTGTTAAGTGGTTACTCAGACCAAGAGCGACCAGGTAGTAGAAAACCATGCAATAGAAATAGGATCGGATGACCGGTACTAGATTGTCTGACAAACGACCTAAGTATTGGGACTAGGAGGATCAAGACCTAGTTAACAGCCATAGTCATTACATGTTAGGGTGTCTGGTAGCTGGAATGCTGTCCGTGCCACTATGTGGCCGCAATATCAACACAATGAGGATGCAAGTATACACCGACACTGGGATCGCTACAAGTAATAAAGTGATAAGTATATCGTGATCGTTTCCACAGGGATTGGTTTTCAGAACTTCGAATATAGAGTTGAGAATACACTGATTTCAGTTAGAGAAGAAGATAATATTTTTGGGTGATTTTTATAACAGTTAACTAGAGAAAATTAAATTAAAGCAAAGGGAATGGGTGTAAGCTTTCTCTTAAAACCAGGTAGTACACGAGTTTAGAAACTTCACGTTATGGGGATATTTATAAAAACCCAAATCTCTCGAAACTACGTTTTTACAAAACACACCGTGAAGTTGCTATAAAGTCATCGTTATTCCAAATCGTAAGAGTACCGGTTTTTATAAGTAGATTAAAATAAATCTCGTTCCACCGAGTATGGGGATTTATACCCAAGTCTCCTTGTGATATAAATCCCGACCGGCTTACTGAACCTTAACAAACCATGCAGAACCCGCATCTCTGCGTGATTATCAAAGGCCCTCTCGAGCTCTTCGTGCATTATCCAAACCGTATTTCGGACCCGCCCATCTCTGGATCTGAGGTCTAACACGACACATCAAAATGGCCGGTTTATCAGTATCGAAATTTCGCATCGGTTTAAATAACTAATCTTAACATTTGGAAATAACGACAACACCCAAGTGCTGTCTACGCAGTTTTAAAATAAACTCACACCCACACCCATTGAAGGGTTTAGCCTAAAATAAAAGACATAAAAATAAAGTTGACTACTACTTGCATAGAATAAAATACAGAAGATAAACTACAGTACGAGAAAATAAATACGAAAAGCTTAAAGACGGATATTTAAATAAAGCAGTAAAAAGAAAGAAAAAAGAGAAACCTTAAGCTCCTCCATTAATGGAGGAGCAAGGTAAGGAAGAAGAAAGCAAGAAGTAGCAGATGGTTTAGGATATGGTGTGTTTGGAGTTTGAGGCCTTGATGCCTTTTTATAGAAAAACATAACCCATGGATATAATCCATGGGTATGTTGTCATCCAATAGAAACTCTTCCTTATCCTTTCAGCAATCATTTTCCAATTTTTTCACATGGCCAGTGGGCCAAGTTGCTGCATTCTCGTCCCTTTTATCCTCCAAAAGCCAAGTAACAAATGTTCCCCTCAGTGGTGACACAGAGGGGACTGTTGTGTGATAATTTCTGAATCTTGAACTGCTGGAGAGCTTTTGGACTGCTTTCGGGATTTGTACTGATTTGCTGAGCTTTGAGGCCGTTATTCATCAAACTTGATCTTTTGTGTTTATTAAAACCTTTTCAAAACATTTTAGTCCAAAGAGAAAGAAAGAGAACAAAGTGGGTATAAAAATATATATAAAACGAGGTTATTTAACACTAAATAACTCTCAAATTAGAGAGTTATCACACCCCCAAACTTGAGATGTTACTTGGCCTCAAGTGACAAAAGAAAAAAAAACGATAAAAGAAAAGAAAAGAAAAGAAGACTTACAACCGGGCTATTGACGTTTTATCTAACCGAATGGTGTTTCGTACTCCTCCTTGAATCTTAGAACTCAACGAATAAATCGGCGGGTCTTCTATAGGGTTACTGTATATGGTTTCGTCACTTTTGTCCCCCCCCCCCAAACTTGTCTTGTGTCCGAAAAAGTTCTTTGAGATTTTATCTCGTCTTTGGTTCAAGTTCTCGGTCACATTTATTCGGAGTGCATAATGATTTTTTGATTTGTTTGGTTTTAACACATTATGCCTTTTGATTTATTCCATAAATATATATACATTTATTGGTCTCCCAATTTTACGAAGACATTTTTTTTTTAGAAAACTATGGTAACGAGGATGGTGTTTGGAACGAGACAACGTTCACCCCCAAACTTTGAACCGGACAATGCCCTCATTGGCTAATTTGTGGCTTTTGGCAACAACGGTATGTGTATAGGTTCGGAAACGACGGCCCGCGTCCTTTTTACCTGTTGAGTTAGGAGATTCAAGAATCGTACAAAACCTGAAATTATGCACACGTAGATAAAACCAAAAGATAGTCAATACCCATAACATCCAAAGTCATACAAACACTAAGCATCCGATATGTACATCCCAAAAAAAACGGATTAGTGTTTTTGTAACAAAATAAGCAAACGATACCCAAAAGATGACATCAAAAGAGAAAATGTTTTTCAAGGTATCAACAAACCCAAAAGTGATCAAGCATCTGAATTCGGCCCAGATTCAGAGATGGGCCCAAAGGCAGGGGACTGTTCTGGATTGCTTGTGCCTGCTTGTGGTGCCACCGTGGTGATAGCGTTGACGACGATGTGGATCGGCGCAATCGGTGACTGGCCGAAGTCTTCTTCTTTTTATTGAATTGAAAACAACTATACAATATTTACATGATACTTTCCAAAAACGTGCATTAATGTTATGTAGGATGCGGTTCACCACCCCACATGTGCATCTTTGAAAAGTGGAGTGGTTTCAAGATAATGCTCACCTCCACTTTACCAAAGGTTCTTCCAACAACATCACCCAAAGATTCGAGTAAAATACCCAAGCTTTTGATCAAACAACCACTTCTAACGGTCAACGGTATGGGTTCCGTAAAAGCATTATCGTCACAAAAAGAAGGCTTACAAATCTCTATCTCTTTCTTTTCAACATCACTCTCATCCTTACCAACACACTTTGATTTTTCATTATCATTTGGTAAGGGACCTCGATTTTGATCTCGCAACTCGTCGACTAGTTGTCCCATCTTATCGTTTAAGGCTTTAAAAGTGGATGTGAAATTTTCCAAAAATGTTTTAAAGGTTTCCATAAAGCTTACGGAAATTTCTTCAAAAGAGTGAGATGGCTCGGGTTGTTCAAAAACATTTTCAAATGAGTTGTTGGAATCAAAGGACATAAATCCATGGTAAGGATTACTCCCTTGAAAATCAGAAAAATTGTCAAAATTCTCCTCCATGATTGGTTAAAGGTATTTATAGACGTGTCGTTCCAATCATTATAGGGAGGTGAAAATGACGTGAAGGTGCCATCATCTTGAACATTTGTCAGAAAATTAGGATGTTGTTCCCACGAATAATCGAAAGTATTAAAATACGAGGCATCCCAATTAAAACTATCCATTTATAGTGATAGAAAAACCAATGAAAAACTCAACTTAACTCAAGAAATTCTGAAAATACGCCAATCCCCGGCAGCGGCGCCAAAAACTTGGTAGCTGGAATGCTGTCCGTGCCACTATGTGGCCGCAATATCAACACAATGAGGATGCAAGTATACACCGACACTGGGATCGCTACAAGTAATAAAGTGATAAGTATATCGTGATCGTTTCCACAGGGATTGGTTTTCAGAACTTCGAATATAGAGTTGAGAATACACTGATTTCAGTTAGAGAAGAAGATAATATTTTTGGGTGATTTTTATAACAGTTAACTAGAGAAAATTAAATTAAAGCAAAGGGAATGGGTGTAAGCTTTCTCTTAAAACCAGGTAGTACACGAGTTTAGAAACTTCACGTTATGGGGATATTTATAAAAACCCAAATCTCTCGAAACTACGTTTTTACAAAACACACCGTGAAGTTGCTATAAAGTCATCGTTATTCCAAATCGTAAGAGTACCGGTTTTTATAAGTAGATTAAAATAAATCTCGTTCCACCGAGTATGGGGATTTATACCCAAGTCTCCTTGTGATATAAATCCCGACCGGCTTACTGAACCTTAACAAACCATGCAGAACCCGCATCTCTGCGTGATTATCAAAGGCCCTCTCGAGCTCTTCGTGCATTATCCAAACCGTATTTCGGACCCGCCCATCTCTGGATCTGAGGTCTAACACGACACATCAAAATGGCCGGTTTATCAGTATCGAAATTTCGCATCGGTTTAAATAACTAATCTTAACATTTGGAAATAACGACAACACCCAAGTGCTGTCTACGCAGTTTTAAAATAAACTCACACCCACACCCATTGAAGGGTTTAGCCTAAAATAAAAGACATAAAAATAAAGTTGACTACTACTTGCATAGAATAAAATACAGAAGATAAACTACAGTACGAGAAAATAAATACGAAAAGCTTAAAGACGGATATTTAAATAAAGCAGTAAAAAGAAAGAAAAAAGAGAAACCTTAAGCTCCTCCATTAATGGAGGAGCAAGGTAAGGAAGAAGAAAGCAAGAAGTAGCAGATGGTTTAGGATATGGTGTGTTTGGAGTTTGAGGCCTTGATGCCTTTTTATAGAAAAACATAACCCATGGATATAATCCATGGGTATGTTGTCATCCAATAGAAACTCTTCCTTATCCTTTCAGCAATCATTTTCCAATTTTTTCACATGGCCAGTGGGCCAAGTTGCTGCATTCTCGTCCCTTTTATCCTCCAAAAGCCAAGTAACAAATGTTCCCCTCAGTGGTGACACAGAGGGGACTGTTGTGTGATAATTTCTGAATCTTGAACTGCTGGAGAGCTTTTGGACTGCTTTCGGGATTTGTACTGATTTGCTGAGCTTTGAGGCCGTTATTCATCAAACTTGATCTTTTGTGTTTATTAAAACCTTTTCAAAACATTTTAGTCCAAAGAGAAAGAAAGAGAACAAAGTGGGTATAAAAATATATATAAAACGAGGTTATTTAACACTAAATAACTC
This sequence comes from Centaurea solstitialis, assembly GCA_030169165.1. Taxonomy (NCBI): domain Eukaryota; kingdom Viridiplantae; phylum Streptophyta; class Magnoliopsida; order Asterales; family Asteraceae; genus Centaurea; species Centaurea solstitialis. The sequence goes on along the minus strand of CM058045.1, from coordinate 19,177,805 downwards.
TCAAATTAGAGAGTTATCACACCCCCAAACTTGAGATGTTACTTGGCCTCAAGTGACAAAAGAAAAAAAAACGATAAAAGAAAAGAAAAGAAAAGAAGACTTACAACCGGGCTATTGACGTTTTATCTAACCGAATGGTGTTTCGTACTCCTCCTTGAATCTTAGAACTCAACGAATAAATCGGCGGGTCTTCTATAGGGTTACTGTATATGGTTTCGTCACTTTTGTCCCCCCCCCCAAACTTGTCTTGTGTCCGAAAAAGTTCTTTGAGATTTTATCTCGTCTTTGGTTCAAGTTCTCGGTCACATTTATTCGGAGTGCATAATGATTTTTTGATTTGTTTGGTTTTAACACATTATGCCTTTTGATTTATTCCATAAATATATATACATTTATTGGTCTCCCAATTTTACGAAGACATTTTTTTTTTAGAAAACTATGGTAACGAGGATGGTGTTTGGAACGAGACAACGTTCACCCCCAAACTTTGAACCGGACAATGCCCTCATTGGCTAATTTGTGGCTTTTGGCAACAACGGTATGTGTATAGGTTCGGAAACGACGGCCCGCGTCCTTTTTACCTGTTGAGTTAGGAGATTCAAGAATCGTACAAAACCTGAAATTATGCACACGTAGATAAAACCAAAAGATAGTCAATACCCATAACATCCAAAGTCATACAAACACTAAGCATCCGATATGTACATCCCAAAAAAAACGGATTAGTGTTTTTGTAACAAAATAAGCAAACGATACCCAAAAGATGACATCAAAAGAGAAAATGTTTTTCAAGGTATCAACAAACCCAAAAGTGATCAAGCATCTGAATTCGGCCCAGATTCAGAGATGGGCCCAAAGGCAGGGGACTGTTCTGGATTGCTTGTGCCTGCTTGTGGTGCCACCGTGGTGATAGCGTTGACGACGATGTGGATCGGCGCAATCGGTGACTGGCCGAAGTCTTCTTCTTTTTATTGAATTGAAAACAACTATACAATATTTACATGATACTTTCCAAAAACGTGCATTAATGTTATGTAGGATGCGGTTCACCACCCCACATGTGCATCTTTGAAAAGTGGAGTGGTTTCAAGATAATGCTCACCTCCACTTTACCAAAGGTTCTTCCAACAACATCACCCAAAGATTCGAGTAAAATACCCAAGCTTTTGATCAAACAACCACTTCTAACGGTCAACGGTATGGGTTCCGTAAAAGCATTATCGTCACAAAAAGAAGGCTTACAAATCTCTATCTCTTTCTTTTCAACATCACTCTCATCCTTACCAACACACTTTGATTTTTCATTATCATTTGGTAAGGGACCTCGATTTTGATCTCGCAACTCGTCGACTAGTTGTCCCATCTTATCGTTTAAGGCTTTAAAAGTGGATGTGAAATTTTCCAAAAATGTTTTAAAGGTTTCCATAAAGCTTACGGAAATTTCTTCAAAAGAGTGAGATGGCTCGGGTTGTTCAAAAACATTTTCAAATGAGTTGTTGGAATCAAAGGACATAAATCCATGGTAAGGATTACTCCCTTGAAAATCAGAAAAATTGTCAAAATTCTCCTCCCATGATTGGTTAAAGGTATTTATAGACGTGTCGTTCCAATCATTATAGGGAGGTGAAAATGACGTGAAGGTGCCATCATCTTGAACATTTGTCAGAAAATTAGGATGTTGTTCCCACGAATAATCGAAAGTATTAAAATACGAGGCATCCCAATTAAAACTATCCATTTATAGTGATAGAAAAACCAATGAAAAACTCAACTTAACTCAAGAAATTCTGAAAATACGCCAATCCCCGGCAGCGGCGCCAAAAACTTGGTAGCTGGAATGCTGTCCGTGCCACTATGTGGCCGCAATATCAACACAATGAGGATGCAAGTATACACCGACACTGGGATCGCTACAAGTAATAAAGTGATAAGTATATCGTGATCGTTTCCACAGGGATTGGTTTTCAGAACTTCGAATATAGAGTTGAGAATACACTGATTTCAGTTAGAGAAGAAGATAATATTTTTGGGTGATTTTTATAACAGTTAACTAGAGAAAATTAAATTAAAGCAAAGGGAATGGGTGTAAGCTTTCTCTTAAAACCAGGTAGTACACGAGTTTAGAAACTTCACGTTATGGGGATATTTATAAAAACCCAAATCTCTCGAAACTACGTTTTTACAAAACACACCGTGAAGTTGCTATAAAGTCATCGTTATTCCAAATCGTAAGAGTACCGGTTTTTATAAGTAGATTAAAATAAATCTCGTTCCACCGAGTATGGGGATTTATACCCAAGTCTCCTTGTGATATAAATCCCGACCGGCTTACTGAACCTTAACAAACCATGCAGAACCCGCATCTCTGCGTGATTATCAAAGGCCCTCTCGAGCTCTTCGTGCATTATCCAAACCGTATTTCGGACCCGCCCATCTCTGGATCTGAGGTCTAACACGACACATCAAAATGGCCGGTTTATCAGTATCGAAATTTCGCATCGGTTTAAATAACTAATCTTAACATTTGGAAATAACGACAACACCCAAGTGCTGTCTACGCAGTTTTAAAATAAACTCACACCCACACCCATTGAAGGGTTTAGCCTAAAATAAAAGACATAAAAATAAAGTTGACTACTACTTGCATAGAATAAAATACAGAAGATAAACTACAGTACGAGAAAATAAATACGAAAAGCTTAAAGACGGATATTTAAATAAAGCAGTAAAAAGAAAGAAAAAAGAGAAACCTTAAGCTCCTCCATTAATGGAGGAGCAAGGTAAGGAAGAAGAAAGCAAGAAGTAGCAGATGGTTTAGGATATGGTGTGTTTGGAGTTTGAGGCCTTGATGCCTTTTTATAGAAAAACATAACCCATGGATATAATCCATGGGTATGTTGTCATCCAATAGAAACTCTTCCTTATCCTTTCAGCAATCATTTTCCAATTTTTTCACATGGCCAGTGGGCCAAGTTGCTGCATTCTCGTCCCTTTTATCCTCCAAAAGCCAAGTAACAAATGTTCCCCTCAGTGGTGACACAGAGGGGACTGTTGTGTGATAATTTCTGAATCTTGAACTGCTGGAGAGCTTTTGGACTGCTTTCGGGATTTGTACTGATTTGCTGAGCTTTGAGGCCGTTATTCATCAAACTTGATCTTTTGTGTTTATTAAAACCTTTTCAAAACATTTTAGTCCAAAGAGAAAGAAAGAGAACAAAGTGGGTATAAAAATATATATAAAACGAGGTTATTTAACACTAAATAACTCTCAAATTAGAGAGTTATCAGTGTCCTAGACTTAAATTCCTACAATAACCAAAACAACCAAACCTTTGGCCTATATTAATCATCCACTTGGGGATTCACTATACCATGATAAGTACTACTGTTTTTTCTTATATAGTTCTTAATCAATCTTTTTAATTGCTTTCTTAGTTCTTAGTTAATTTAGTTGTCTTTTTAGTTATTAAAACCTTTTTCATAAAAACCCCCAAAGCTTTAGGTTAATTAAACTGATCTAGATTAACAATCTATGATAATTTAACCGTTCCCAGTGGTAGATACGATACCTGGACTTTCCTACACTATATTACTCACGATCAGGTACGCTTGCCTGTATATGTGGTAAGACAGTGGCTAGGCTTTTAGAGGTTAAAACTTGTTTCGCTTTTTATATACAATAATTACCGCATCAAGTTTTTGGCGCCGTTGCCGGGGAACGGTATTTGTTAGATTTTAGTCTTTATTAGTTTTGTTAATCGATCCTTGTGAGGGATTCTTTCTCTTGCGAGTTTTTCGCTTTCTAGTTTATTTTTATTTTATCTGATCTCTTTGTTTCCCGCAAGTTGCCCGTAATCGTTTGTTGAGTTGTCAGGATGGCAGACGATCAACCCATGTGGGATAAGTGATCTGAAGTACAGTTCACCCCGAGATCCGCAATCAAGAAGACAGACGGTAAAATGGTGGAAATCAACAAAGGACTGATCAAAATGATCAACACCATTTCGTTTGACGGAGAACCAAGCGGAAATCCTTACCAACACCTTGAAGCATTCGAGGATATCTGTGATCTAGTCAACACCAAGGAGGATGAGGTAAAACTTCGAGTATTTTCCTTTACTTTGACAAATAAGGCAAAGGATTGGTTTAAAAAACTACCCCCAGGATCCATCACAACCTGGGACGATTTGAAATCGGCCTTTTTGTCAAGGTACTTTCCCATTTCTAGGGCTAACAAAATAAGAGCCGACATACGAAACTTTAAACAAGGAAAAGATAGCCTTGTGAAAGCTTGGGGAAGGTATAAGGATTTATTCTTAATATTTCCAAACCATGGTATTGATGATAGGGAAATGATAAATGTTTTTTATGCTGGGTTGACTAACGATTCTCGATTAAGGTTAGACTCATCTTGTGGAGGTATTTTTCCGTATAAGTCAGTGAAAGAAGCGCGTAAACTCTTGGACGACATGGAAGCGCACTATCTGGATTGGTCCACCAACGAGGAACAAGAGGAAAACCAACCAACACATCTAAATGTAGTGTCATCATCCGATGAGCACGCTCATCCAACCGAGGAGTCCATTTGGAAGCCAACCCCTCTTTCGGAGCCATATGGCAGGGTAATCGAACAATTGTTCCATCAATTCTCCCAAGAACAAGGAAAGATGGGTGCGGATGCCAAACAGAAAATGCAGGGGTTTGTAAATTTTGTTGCAGGATTACATAGAAGCGCATATCAGTTCCTCCGAGACATCAAGGAAACATTTCCTCATATGGAGACAGAAGCACAGGCTGAAGTGTTTACAACCACGAGAGGAGGTAAGGTAGTTGTAGGACCACCTATGCCTCAAACTAACCAAATTCCTAATTTGCAGGTTGTTGAACCGGAGGTCGAATTACCATTACGCCCAATAAAAGAAGTTAGGGAAGAAGCAGTCAGACCAAAGGAATCTACAACACCACATGTGCCTACACGAGTGCCATATCCTGCACGACTGCGGAAAGAAAAGAAAGAGGCCCAGTATCGTAAGTTTATTGACTTGATTAAACGAGTGGATATTAATGTGCCTCTTGTGGACTTAATTGCAGGTGTGCCAAGTTACGCGAGATTTCTCAAGGAGTTGGTGGCTAATAACGCAAGGATGGGAACAGAAGAAATAGCCTTTCTAAATGCCGAATGCTCAGCCACACTTTCAGACACCCTCAAAAAGGGCGATCCAGGGAGTTTCATTATCCCTTGTTATTTTGGTAAAAGTGTTTCATGTAGAGCCCTAGCAGACCTAGGAGCCAGTATAAACCTAATGCCATTATCCTTTTATCAAAAACTGGGATTAAAGGGTCTGAAAAGCACGCGAATGACTATACAACTAGCTTATAGATCCATAAAATACCGTGTAGGAATAGCTGAGGATGTCATGGTGCGGGTAGACAAGTTAGATTTCCCCGCCGACTTTGTGATCTTGGACATAAAGGACGAGGTTAAAGTGCCTCTAATCCTTGGTCGTCCGTTTCTCAACACGGCCTGTGCCGTTATTCATGTGGCCAAAAGAGAACTTAGTCTAGGAATTGGTGAAGACCGAATCACACTCTCCATTGATGGGATTTTAGACTGTAATGAATCTATAAATACACTAGACAGCTTAGATGACTTCACTGAACCGTTTGAATCAGAGCCTAATGATCATCTTTTTGAATCAGGTGAATTGGAAGAAAGCCTCTCCATTGAGAAAAGATGGGATGAAACCGTGGAGAAAGAAGAAGAGGAATTCGAGGAGTTAAAGCAAGAAGATAAAGTTAGGGTGAGAACCTCTTTGGAGGAACCACCAAAGTTGGAGTTAAAAAATTTTCCTGAACACCTCGAGTACCAGTTTCTAGTAGGTAACAATTCCCTCCTGGTAATTATTTCTTCCTTGCTAACAGCCAATGAAAAAGATAGACTTATTGAGGTTTTGAAAAAACACAAAAAGGCTTTAGCTTGGAAAATTTCGGACATTCCCGGAATAAGCCCTTCGTTTTGTACACACAAAATTTTAATGGAAGATAATTTTAAACCATGTGTGCAAAAACAAATGAGGCTTAATCCAAAAATGCAAGAAATTGTGAAAAATGAGGTTATGAAACTGCTTGATACCGGGATCATCTAGCCCATTTCTGATAGTCCCTGGGTAAGCCCTGTTCAAGTAGTTCCCAAAAAGGGAGGACTCACAGTTGTCACAAATGATAACAATGAGTTAGTTCCCACCCGTACTGTCACCGGGTGGAGAGTTTGCATAGACTATAGGAAGCTTAACGATGCCACTAGAAAAGACCATTTCCCCTTACCCTTTATTGATCAAATGCTTGAACGATTGGCGGGAAATGAGTACTATTGCTTCCTGGATGGATTTTCGGGATACTTCCAAATCCCCATTGATCCTGAGGACCAAGAGAAAACAACCTTTACCTGTCCCTTTGAAACATTCGCCTATGGGCGTATGCCTTTTGGGTTATGCAATGCACCCGCTACGTTTCAACGATGCATGACGGCCATTTTTCAGGACATCATAGAGGATTGTATGGAGGTCTTTATGGATGATTTCTCTATTTTCGGTAACTCTTTTGATGATTGTTTAAGCAGCTTAGACAGGGTCTTAGCTCGATAAGAGGAATCTCATTTGGTTCTCAACTGGGAAAAGTGCCACTTTATGGTAAGATAAGGTATAGTTCTTGGACACAAAATCTCAAAAGATGGTTTGGAAGTGGATAAAGCTAAGATAGACACCATATCGAAGCTTCCTCCACCTACAAACATAAAAGGAGTTAGAAGTTTCTTAGGTCATGCCGGGTTTTATAGGAGATTTATACAGGATTTTTCGAAAATATCCCGACCCCTAACTAAACTTCTTGAAAAAGATGCACCTTTCATTTTTGATGAGAAGTGCATTTCTGCGTTTGAAACTTTGAAACAACATTTGACTAATGCCCCTATTATGGTTCCACCTGATTGGGATCAACCTTTTGAGATTATGTGTGATGCGAGCGATTACGCCGTTGGTGCAGTTCTTGGGCAGCGTAAAAATAATCATTTTCAACTGATTTGCTATGCGAGTCGAACTCTTAACGACGCCCAAGAAAACTACACCACAACTGAAAAGGAGCTTCTAGCAGTCGTTTTAGCCATTGAAAAGTTTAGGTCTTATCTTGTGTTGTCCAAAATCATAGTGTACACGGATCACTCTGCCCTTAAATACCTCTTTGCTAAACCTGATGCTAAGCCCAGACTCATACGATGGATACTTCTGTTGCAAGAGTTTGATATAGAGGTAAGAGATAAGAGAGGCGTTGAAAATTTAGCTGTTGATCATCTGTCTCGCCTGGAGAATCCATACATGGATTCCGGGGGCATAGAAGCCATCAGGGATAAATTCCATGATGAGGACCTCAATATGATTAAGACCATAGGAGAAGACCCTATACCTTGGTATGCAGATTTTGCAAACTATCTGGCCGCTGGTGTTCTCGTTAAAGGTATGAGTCATCAACAAAAAGGTATGGATGTCTGAAGGCGATCATAAGCGATAGAGGAACTCATTTTGCAAACTATCTCTTGGAGAAAACCTTGAAAAGGTAGGGGGTACATCATCGGTTTTCGACTGCCTACCATCCACAAGCCAATGGACAAGCGGAAAACACCAACAGGGCGTTAAAATGAATCTTGGAAAAGACAGTCGATAACAACCCGAAGATATGGTCGCAAAAGCTTGAAGATGCATTATGGGCATATCGTACGGCCTACAAAACACCGATCGGGAGCACTCCTTATCGAATGCTTTACAGGAAAGCATGTCACCTCCCATTCGAGTTCGAGTATAAAGCATTGTGGGCACTAAAGAAAATCCACTTGGATGACATTGCAAGTGGAAGGGAAAGATTGATAAGCCTGAACGAATTGGAGGAGCTTAGATATCTTGCTTATGAGAACTCGAAGATCTACAAGGAACAGCGAAAGAAATGGCACGATGCGCATCTAAAGGAAGTAAAGGTGTTCAAGGAAGGGGATAAGGTACCGATGTATCAAACTCGCTTTAAATTCTTCCCAGGTAAGTTAAAGTCACGATGGATAGGTTCGTATGTCGTCTTAAAAGCATATCCCTCTGTATATGTAGACCTAATGTCCGAAAGAGGAGAATTCAAGGTAAATGGCCATAGACTAAAGCTTTACAATGAAAATGACCCTGTCAGAAATGGCGAGGTCTGTCTTCTTTCTAAAGACCCAATTACTTAGTTGATCCCCCGAGTCAGGCTCGAGACTCGTTACAAAAACAAGCGCTTCTCGGGAGGCAACCCGTGTTTTTATTAATTATTTTTGTTTTTCTATGTTTTCGAATCAATTTTGCAGCGTTAGTCAAAGGAAATCACAACCCGATCAAATTTCAACAAAGGCCAAACAGAAGCCTCTTCGCGTTCGCGAAGTCTTAACTTTCGCGACGCGAAGTAGGTAGGCAAGGTAAGTTTCCGTTCTGTTCTAGTTTAGCGATCGCCACTTTTTGTGTTTCGCGATCGTGAAGGATGGAAATTTTGAAAATAGTGCGACAATCACAATTTCGCGACGCGACGGTCTTCATTTCGCGACGCGAAATTCGTAACGAAGGGTTAAAAATTGATTTCCAAAACCCTATTTTCAGTATTCCTCTCCTCCCCTTTTGTTTTTCTCTGCAAACCTCTTCCCATTCTGCAATTCCATGGCGTCAAAGGTATGTATTTCTCCTCTGTTTGCTTTAATTTGAAGATCCTAACAAGCCCTAGTTGTTTAAACTTGTGAATGTTCCTTAAAAGGGGATTTCTTGGGTAAGGATGTCTTTAATGTTAGGAGGGGGGATGTTTCTTGCTTTGATTTGTTTAGATGTACACACTTGAGTTTAGTTTTATAAATGTTGTGATATGTTTCAACTCAAGTGTGGGGAAGAGAGGTTATAAACTTTGTGGTGATTAATGTATATGGTTTTATCTGTGTAGAGAGCTTCATCTTCTCGCAATGTCCAAGACCACCCGTGCTTGTCTTTTGATTCCGATAACATCTTGCGTAGCGAAAAGATGCCGTTGATGATTGAGCTTGATCGCTTGAAAAAGCGGGACGTTGAGATTGGCTCGATTGTTGATTTGCACTTTGTTGAGGAAATTGGATTTGGGGATAGGCTTTCAAGCCTCTTGAGGAGAGAGTACCGCGATCACTTTGGTGTACTTCGTTTTGTGAGCAACGATTGGGAGAAAGCACTAAAAACCCACGAGCCGATCTACTATGAGCTTGTGTTGGAGTTTTTGGCTACGTTTAGCTTCGATGTGGAGGCATATGAGGAAGATAGATTTGATGGCCCTTGTGTACGATTCCGTTTGCTTGGAGAATGGTATGGGATCACACTACCGCGCTTTGGAGTGTTGCTCGGACTTTTCACGGCGGCTCAGTCGAGGTCCGAGTACTTTTCTCACTACTTCTTAACCAGTGCTTGTGAGCCTAGTGCCGAGTTTGTGGGCGCGGATTTTTGGGCAACCATTGGATCGGGACCGTATCTACAGTCCAATACCAAGGAAAGTTCTATCACTCTACCCGAGCATCGCCTTCTTCATCGGATGCTAGTTCACTCTTTTGCTTACCGGAAAGCTATCAAAGAAAAGGTGCCGGAAGGTGATTCTTTGGCTTCTTTCACGATTGGTGGATCGGAACGCAATAACTAATCTCTCTTATGTGATGGCAAAAATGATCCAAAGCGCCAGCAAGGTGCATGATAAGGCCGGAACGGGCCTTTGTGGGGGACATTTCATTACAATTATAGCGGAGAAGTTGGGAACACTTACACCGGACGTTTGTGAAACTCTCACCAAGTTGTCTCCTATGGGATTTCTCGATAAATTTCTTTTTCGTTCTATGAAGTTACTTGCACCGGGACCTCGAAGGGGCACTTTTGTTTGGATCGGGGATGCTACACCCAATGAAGGGCCGATTGGCATGGCTACTTCACCGCCTCAACCAACCTTCCCGGGGCAATCGAGCAACCCTGCATCGGCAAATCAACAAGGATCGGGATCCATTCATGAAGCCATTCAAGGTTTATCGGAACAAATGGGAGTCGAGCATCACGAGATGATGGAGAGGCTGGATCGGATTTCATATGACACGTATGGTGTTCGTCGGGAATTTTCTTGGGTCACCACGTCGATGAGCGAGTACTTTGAGAGTGTGGGACATGCTCCCTCGGCTCCTCTTGAACCTCATCCCGTTTGGCGCGACAGTGATGATGGTCCTGCTGGCTACTCGACTTACGATGAATGGACTTTTGAAAACCGTAACTAATCGGTTTTATTTGATTCGATTGGGTTGTACTCTACTTTAAACTTTAAACTGCGTGGTTTGTGTTTGGTTTGGTTGAACAATTTTTATTTTTGTTTGGTTTGTTTAGGATTTTAAGTACTCTTTAATTGTTTAGTTTGGTTTATTTTCTTTAGTTCGTTTTTACTTTTTTCTTTTTTCTTTTGGTAATAGATACAGCGACCTATGATCTTGAATCGAGCACGATATTTGGAACACTCTCTCAGATCAGAACAGATTTCGTCACATGACCCGGGAAGTTTCTCTTTTTCCCAATTACTCCATAATTGTTTTGATTGTTGCATTGAGGACACTGCAAATTTTAAGTGTGGGGAGGGGGTTATGTAGACTTATCTGTTTAAATGGGTTCACTTTTTGCTTTGTGGATTGTCGTTTTTCAAATTTTTGAAAGCTTTGAGATTTGACCCCAATTTTTTTCGAACTCTGAGATTGTTTTTGGGACTGAGTTGCTTGCATAGGAGAACACTGAATAGGATTAGTTGAGTAAAAGGATGCCTTGGAATACTGATTACCATGAGCGCCTCACCCAATTCCTTTGAGAGTTGAGCCTAATTGTTATTTATTCTGTGAGGAATACCGACTTTGACCCAAGGTAGAACTTGTCATTTGAATGCTTATCGAGACCACATAAGAGAAGTATTTATCACCATTGCACTGATAGAGGCCTTTGTTTCTAACCCTTTTAGCCTTCGTCAGATAACCTCATTATAAGGTTATTTGAGTTGCCTAGCCTTTGATCGAAAAGTACTCATCTTTAGTACTTCATCCTTTGTAACCCTTTTTGAGCCTTAGCCTTTTCATTTCTTTACGCACTATACACTTTATCCTTTAGCCCAGTTTTTATCTATCTTTTGGCCGTAGCTCAAAGTTGGAAGCTTTTCATGTTTTTGGTCCATTTTATGAATCTGACAAATAGAGAAATGGATTATGGAAAAGAAAGAGAGAAAAAGAGTAAAAAGCAACGTAGTTGCTACTCAAGAAAAAAAATATATAGAGAGCTTGAAAAGAAAAGAAAGAAAAGAAAAAAAATAGAAAACGACTCATTCAAAAAGAAAAATCAAAAGAGTCGATGTGCTTAAAAAGAAAAAAATATCGAAGCCACAAATAAGCAATATGCTTAGGTCGATATAAAAGTGATAGTGATAGAAATCCCGAGCTCTAAAAATCTCAAAAGTCAGATGATTAATTTGGGTCTTGAACTGATTGGTTTTCAGGTTTTTGCTACAACCCTTAGTCACTTATATATCCTTTATCTTACCCTTAACCCTTAGCCTAACGTTACAACCCTATAGTCCTCTTGACGGTTGACAACTTCTCAGTGGTGGAGATTAGATTTGGTGACAAGCTTATGCATGCGGGAATTAGTCGAGTATTGGTGTGATCACTTACATATACACTTTTACCCCCGAGAGATACACTTTATATGACTATTCATACTATGTGAGGGTAAAAGGTTGATCTTGGTATCCGATTGCTTGACGTGTCTTGTTTGTGTGTTCGATTGTGTGAGTATCCTTTGTTCTCTTGGATGATCTTGGGTGGAGATAATTTTAGAGTTATCTTTCTTATCTTTCAGTCTTTTGATTGAGGACAATCAAAGCTTAAGTGGGGGATTTTGATAACACCAAAATTATACATGTTTTGGTTGAGCCTAATTGTATGACTTTACCCCATTTCTCACCCGTTTCTGATCATTTCGCTCACCAATTGAGCTTATTATTGCTTTTGTAGGATTTGGAGGCCGTGGAACGGAAAAGTACGAAAAAGGCGAAAAAACGTGAAAAATGCACAATCTCAATCCAGGGGCTTCTTAGCGATCGCGAAATCCCAGATCTGGCGCCACCAAGTTCGATAAAGATGAAACAGGCTCTGGACGCTTCTTTTAAATACCAGCCTCCTCCTTCAGTTGTGATATGCACGCATACACGTATAGATTTAGATAGAGAGCTTGTGAGAGAAACATCTAGGTAGAGAGTGGTGCTGATACGCTGCGGGGTTCGATCTTCGATCATCCGTCGTTGTACTGTCGGTATCATGTCTGTGTCTACTATCATGTTTTCTGTTTTGATCATGTCTAGTGAGTAGTCTTTCATAGTGGTACTTATTGTGGTCGATGAACCATTGTGGATGATGATTTTATAATTAATGTTTATTGGTTTGCTTTTGGTTAATTGAATGTGTGTTATGGTTCCGTTCTGATTTATATTGTTTGGTTATTTGAATTCGTTGGTTGGGTGTATCTGTTTTGACCAAAATAGATAGATTCCGATAGGATAATCAACCTACCTTGACCTACCCTTCATCCCGGAGAGTTGTGTTAAGTGGTTACTCAGACCAAGAGCGACCAGGTAGTAGAAAACCATGCAATAGAAATAGGATCGGATGACCGGTACTAGATTGTCTGACAAATGACCTAAGTATTGGGACTAGGAGGATCAAGACCTAGTTAACAGCCATAGTCATTACATGTTAGGATGTCCTAGACTTAAATTCCTACAATAACCAAAACAACCAAACCTTTGGCCTATTTTAATCATCCTCTTGGGGATTCACTATACCATGATAAGTACTACTGTTTTTTTTATATAGTTCTTAATCAATCTTTTTGATTGCTTTCTTAGTTCTTAGTTAATTTAGTTGTCTTTTTAGTTATTAAAACCTTTTTCATAAAAACCCCCAAAGCTTTAGGTTAATTAAACTGATCTAGATTAACAATCTACGATAACTTGACCGTTCCCGGTGGTAGATACGATACCTGGACTTTCCTACACTATATTACTCATCATCAGGTACGCTTGCCTGTATATGTGGTAAGACAGTGGCTAGGCTTTTAGAGGTTAAAACTTGTTTCGTTTTTTATATACAATAATTACCGCATCAATCAGTAAACCTTCTTTCTTCATATATTCTCTCCCTCGGCTCTTCATACCTTCGCTCTCTAGAGTCTTCATACCTCCTGTTATCTGTCTCAGTTTCCCTCTCATACCTTCGAGCATCATTCTTTGGTTCATACCTATCCCGAGCTTCATACCTTCTGCCACTGGAATACCTATGGTTGTTGGAAGACAAAGGTTTCCTTGAAGTTCTTTTGGCCATTGTTCTGGTGATCAATGCCAATGCTTTCTTCATATCACTCATCACTTCATCAGATTCACTTCCTCTTTCACCAATGTCGGAAGGAATATCATAGTCTTCTTCATATCTTGATGATCTCCCAGATGAGTATTGTCTTCTGTCAACAACTAAGGCAAGTGGATCGGTATACTTTTCTGCTTCTTCTCGGTACCAAGATTTCAAGCACCGAATCTTGGTTATGGTTCAGCAATTCAAACAACTCTTGAATGTCGAGATCTTCCAAGTTGCGATTCTGTTGAAGATTGGAAGCAAATCTCCTCCATTCAGACCTGAGTGAGTTGATGAATTGGATATTGATGTCCAACTGAGACTTCTTGAGGTTGTTCTTCCGGAGCTCATTGATCATATTGCAGAACCTATGATAGGTGTCTTCTAGTAATTCTCCCTCTCGACCTTTGAAGGTGGCAAACTTAGTCAGAAGGTTAGTTCTTTTCATCTGTATGCCTTTCTTTGTCCCATGCATTAGGCTAATGATCTCATCCCACATAGCCTTTTCGGTGTCATTGCAGTCAATGTTAGCATATATCTCATTGGGTAGGCTCTGAATGAGATATGATTTGGCAAGAATGTCACCTCTGACTCGATTGGCTTCTTCAGGAGTAAGTTTGTTTCATCTTTTTCCACTATTCCTCCTACAATAGGTGGATTACCATCAGGGACTGCTGTAATTTCAATGTAGTACTTCACGGGTCCATTCCGGAGGGACTCCATGATTTGCTTGACGAGAGGTTGCTTGGTGACAAAGTCTATGAAACGTGATTTCCATTGGGAGAAGTCACCTATGAACAGAACTGGAGGTCGGGTGTCGGACCCTATTGCCAAGGCTTCTCTTGTGTTCATGATTAAAGATTGATTGTGGATCTTAAACCACTTAGAATGATCAGGTGATTTGGTTGGTGAAAAATCTCAAGACTTGTGAAATTCTTGAAAATGATTCAGTTATGAAGGTTGGGTCCAGATCTGGAGGTTAAGCTCAGATCTGAAGGTTAAGTGTAGTGATGGGTATTGGTATTGAATTGACTTAGAGAAATATGGAAACTCTAGTCTGAAGATAACACTTGATGCCCAAAATCCAAGTCTGGAGCGGAGACCCGATACCCAAAGCTTTTAGTCTGGAACAGAGATTTCACCAGAACCAGAACACAACGGATCAAGAGCAAGTGGCAGGCTCTGATACCAATTGTAGGATCCAAATCAATCAATCAAGAACACTTAGATCTCTATGATGTAAATGCTAGGTACATGATCCACGATAGATTTCCATTCAAAGGTGTAAGAGAAGAGAGAAAGTACAAATGAAGATTACAACTCCTATTTATACTAAACTCTAATGGACTAGGCTTTTTAAAATAGATGAGCCCTAAACAATTGGGCCTCAACTACAATTTACAATAAGAGAAACAAAGTTTAAGAAATTGTAAAATTGAGACAACTAACTAGATTTCTAACAGAAACGTACCTGACAAGCACGAGGCACGTGACCAATCACCCACTTTCAATAATTGCCTAGCAAATATTCTCTCCGCACGTAAATATTTTGTAATACAAATATGTTTTGTAATTAAAAAGGTGAATTTTTTGGATGTAGGCTTCTATAAATTCAAAAATAATCATCTTAATTTTAATCGGTATAGTTAACCAGAAATATTGACTACAAAACATATTAACCCAGATTAAATTTTATATTTTTTGATGAGATTTTTCTTTTCTAGGTTAATTATGAATTGCTGTTTGAGCCATAATTGTCCTATCGATTTATGTTACATTTCAACTGTTTTTTGTTAAGTTATGTTATATCGTTATACTTTTATAACCTCCCAACTCCCTACAACGCGGGATCAAAAAACCTCGTTATTAACATTTAAGAAATTACATAAATTAATCAATCTATAGTAATTTTATAAAAATAATAACTTTAGAATCGTAAATTGGAAGTTTAATGAGTATAAAGTACAATAAATAAAATTTAAAAAATGAATAAATTGTAAGTAGAAAGGTGTAATTGATGTTTTAGAATGTTTTATTATTATCGAAAATGTTGTATTTTTGCTAGAAATCTCTTGTTTTTGAATGTTGCCGGAAATCTCATAATTGTACTTTTAATATATGTTTGTTAGGGTAAAAAAGTTTAAGAATTAAACCATTTATGGGTTAAAGTTTAAGGATTAAAATGTTTATAAGATAAGTTTAGTGACTAAAGTGATTTTTAAAAGTTTAGTATCCTGCTGTAGCAAGTCAAGTGGCTAAAACACTTATTTCTATCAAGTTTAGAGAATTAAACATTCATTAGAAAAATAGAATTACGGAGAGATTTAAGGATTTTAAAAGTTTGAACTCGTTGAACAATTAGGTATAGGGTAAAATATGATTTAACCCTTAAATTTTGCAGTAAAAATGGTTTAATCTCTAAACTTTTTTAATGAATATTTCAATCCGTAAACTTGTTAGTCCTAAATAGGTTACTAAACTTTTAAAAATCAATTTGGTTATTAAACTTATCTCATATACATCTTAATCCCTAAGTTTTAACCCATAAATGCTTTAATCCTTAGACTTTTTTGACACTAACAAATATACATTAAAGTACAATTATGAAATTTCCTATAACATTCAATAACAAGAGATTTTTAGCAAAAATATGACATTTCAGTTAACATGTAAAAATACTATTACATGTATCAATTTACATTACTTGAAACTTTTTTATATATTTTTATTATTATTAACATTCAAGAAATTACATAAATTAATCAAAATATAGTAATTGCATAAAAAATAACTTTAGAACCGTAAAGTGGAAGTTTAAAGAGTATATAGTACAATAAATAAATTATTTAAAAAAATGAGAAAATATAAATAGAAAGGCGTAAGTGATTTATTTTAGAAGAGAATTATGTTCTATTATTACCGAAAATGTCGTATTTTTGCTGAAAATCTTCTGTTTTTGAATATTACATGAAATCTCATAATTGTACTTTTAATATATGTTTGTTAGGGTAAAAAAGTTTAATAATTAAACCATTTATATGTTGAAGTTTAAGAACTAAAACATTTATAATATAAGTTTAGAGACTAAAATGATTTTTAAAAATTTAGCTAAATTTTATAGCAAGTTTAAGGGTAAAACATTCATTAAAAAAAATTAAGGATTAAACCATTTTAAACCCTAAGGGGTAAATCATATTTTAGCTAATAAACAAAAACTAATACTTAACTACAATAAAGATATAAGATTATTACTCTCACCAACCGGAATATAAATATTATATTTATTAATGGGTTATCTAGTAATAAGTCATTATTTACTTTATAATACCATAAGATATAAGATTACTTTCTCCAACCGGAAAATAACTATTATACTTATTAATGGATTATCTAGTAATAAGTTCATTATTGTGAAATATGTTTTATTAAACTATAAAAACTTTAATTGGTTGTCTAGTAATAAGTTCATTGTTGTGAAATGTGTTTATTATTGTGAAATATGTTTATTAAACTATAAAATTTTTAATGGGTTGATATACATCAATGTTACTTTACCTAACGTTGAAACTAATTTCTCTATATAAAGGCAACAACGAAGAATGTAAGCAACAAAAGGTCCTTCTATTTCATAGATAAAAAAATGTCAATTCTTAATACTTCTCATCATTCTCTTTCTTCAAATGTCACTGAACCTTGTCAGGAAGATATTGAAATAGAAAAGGGCAATCTCACTCTCATTTTCGATAGATACAAGGATAGGTATGCCATTTTGCCAAAGGAGAAAGGTTGGCAAACCGAAAACCTTTACTTGTATCAAGGATATTGGTACCCGTCGAAGTATATAATCTCAATTGCAAATGTGATGGCCTCGCAGGACACCTTCCAAGCTAACCCAAATGATATCTATTTGGCAACATCACCAAAATCTGGCACAACATGGATCAAGGCTCTTACGTTCGCCATTGTGAATCGAACCAAGTACAAAAAGAATTCTCTTTCAACTCATTTGCTACTTGTCTCCAACCCTCATGATTGTTTGCCTTATATTGAGTCTGAAATATTAAGAAACAAACCCACTTACATGACTGAAAACTCACCTCGTATCTTTGCTACTCATATACCTTACTCATCATTACCTCAATCCATTATTGATTATGGTTGTCGTATAGTTTATATGTGTAGAAACCCTAAAGATGTTTTTGTCTCCTTGTTTCACTTTACAAACAAGTTAAGAGAAGAATATCTTGGTTTTTTAAAATTTGAGGAGGCATTTAAGATGTTTTGTGAAGGCGTCACACCATGTGGACCTAATTGGGATCATGTGACAGGATACTACGAGGCTGGCTTGAAACACCCCACGAGGATTCTATTTTTAACATACGAGAACATGAGTATGGATACTACAAATAATGTGATACATCTTGCAGAGTTTTTGGGCTACCCTTTTACAAAGGAGGAAGAGGCTGCAGGGGAAGTGGAAGAGATCGTGAGGATGTGCAGTTTTGAAAACTTGAAGGAAGTTAATAAGCATGGGAATTTCCGTGAAGGTGTGCCTAATCATGCATTTTTTAGAGAAGGTAAAGTTGGAGATTGGAACAATCACCTCACAGATGAAATGAGCCAGATATTGGATCAAATCACCAAGGAAAAGTTTGATGGTTTGAATATCTCGTTCTAGACAAGTATGTTTGACCAAGGGAATACTTGATTGCAAATAAAGTTTTTCTATTTTAATGGATCTTTTAAGAATGTTTTATGATTGCAAATAAAGGTTTTCAATTTCAACGGATGTTTAAGAATATTTTACTTTATGTAAGAATATTTTACTTTATGTAATGACATATATATAATCAATTGCCATTGCACCACCACATGCTTTTGTTTTACGCTTTTTTGGGTGGAAGTGCATCCATATTTATTTTAGCAGACTATCTATTGTCTAATAATCATAACCATCGTGTTTGACAAACAATGTTTCTCTAAATTAGTGATGGCTAAACGGAATCGAATCGAATCAAACTAAACCGAACAAAAAACCCGAACCAGCTCGATGCCCGAACCGGTTTTGAGCTCGGCCCGGTCCAAACCGGTTTACAAGTCAAAAGCCTTGACCGGTTCAGGTTTTATAAGATTTCTCTGGTCTCGAACCGGTTTGAACCCAAATCGGTTCAAAAAACCGGTCCTCGAACCGGGTTTAGCCCGAACCGCCGCGAATTTCAAAAATCTAGTCGTTAGAGAGCCGTTAATATAGCCGTTGGGATGGATTTTTGACTATTTTTTGAGCATTTCTTGAGTGAAACTAGTATATAAATGCTAGTGGTAGGTTAAGGATCAAACCACAACTTCCCAAAACGCAAAAAACGCAAGAATTTCTCATTTTTCGGCTATCATAATCTCGTATTCTCGCAAAATTTGTCTCTAGTTCTCATTCTCGTATTTCCTAGTTCTCGTATTCCTACTCTTGAGTTCCCTAGTTCTCGTATTCTCTAATCTCGAGTTCTCGTGTTCTTGTATATTCTAGTCTATGAAATGGCGGAACCAAATTACACCATTATTCCCGAGTCCGACCATGGAAGAAAATCGACGATTTGTAAAAGGTACGAGTTGTACAGGTTTCCCGATGGTACCAAAAAAGCACGATGCTATCGGTATGGCGAGTTCCTTAAACCCGATTCGAATTTGACGTTAAAGTACCATTACAAACATAATTGCAAGGCGTTGAAAGCGGCTAACGATCCAAATCAACCCATACTTGACAATTCCGGTCAAGTATGGACATATGATAATGATCTTGCGCGAGAAATGACAATGAAATGTGTAATTCAAATGGCGTTGCCGTTTGGACATTTCGACAACACTCACATTACCAACATTATTTGAAAAGGCTTCCAACCACGCTATGAACCGGTAAGTTGTCAAACTCTTCAACATGAAGCCATAAAATATTGGCACAAAGCTAAAAAAAGTATGAAAGAAATGTTTTTACTATTACACTCGAGGGTTTCTTTAACCGCTGATATATGGAGCACACCAATGGGATTGCCACAATCTTATATATGCATAATGGCACATTGAATTATGCCGGGATCGTGGCAATTATGCAAGCGTGTAATTACATTTGAACACTTTGGTTCGCCACATTCGAGAGAACGTCAATTTTCTATAATTATAAAAACTCTTAAATATTATTGTTTAAAAAAATAGTATTATTAGTATGAGCTTTGATAACGCTAGTAACAATACCACATGCATTGATAAATTACGTTTGCTTTATCCCCTATTTCAAATGGAAAATTGTTTCACACACGTTGTACCGCACACATAATAAACTTAGCCGTTCAAGACGGCCTAAAAATACTTAATCCCATTTTAACTAAGTTTAGGCTTTTGGTACGTCGGGTTTTCACAAAAGGAAAAAAATTGCATAACTTATATATATAGAGTATTGCGCTAGTGTCGGTTTTAGAGTTTTGTCGGGGGCTCACGATATGCCGGTTCGATGAAATTCGACTTGGAAAATGATTGATAATTTTTTAAGACAAAGACTATATATTCAATCATTTTATAGTCGTCATTACCTGCATAACGAAATAAGTGATCGTGATTGGCAAATGATGCAAGGCTTTCATGATATTTTGTCTGATTTCAAAACTGTAACAACGTTATTATCTGGTGTTTATTATCCAACGGGCCCTTTAGTTTTAAATCAAATATTTATTTTGACAAACAAAATTGCTCAATATGAAAACGATATCAACTTTCACAACGTGGTACGACCAATGAAATTGAATATGTTAAAATATTTCGATGAGATCCCTTTCAGTTTTTCTGTGCCGCGACATTAAACCCGTATTTAAATACAACGGGTGTCGAAATTATGATAAGAATATGTAGGTCACTTGGTTTGGATACGACAACAAATTCTTTTTTGTCAACGAAGTGCATACTCCAATTTAAAAGTGATTTTCATCAAATATTTAAGGTTTATAGAGTTTATTATGGGGGAGGAAGCCAACAAACCAATACACTTCAAGTGTTTCCATCGAGTTCTAGCCGTGGCACTTCTAGAGCCGACTTAATGTCAAGTTTAATGCAATCGGTTGCTAGAGAATCTACTAAAAGAGCTAGATTTGATGAGGATACTTTGGGTGAATTTAATCAATATATTAATATTAATTTTCTAGCGGCATCCGCCACACCCGTAAACGATGTTGAAGCAAAAGATTTATTAGAATGGTGGAAAAATAAACAATCTAGTTTCCCAATTTTGTCAACTATTGTACTTGATATACTAATAATCCAAGTTAGTACCGTAGCTTTGGAGTTTGCTTTTTCTCTCAGTGGCAGGGTTATATCTGACTAATTGGTGTGTCGTTGTAGATTAACCGTGCAATTGGTTGAGTGTTGCATTTGTTTGAAGGATTATTTGGATGGAGAAGATAGAATTCAACACCATTAAGACCTGGCGTGGGATCTAGACAGTATAGAAGAAAACTTAGCCGAAATTGAAGAGGAAGAAGGACTAAGTCTGCCGGTACCCGAAACCGATGTCTCTGATAGTAGTACACTCTCACGGTATAGCGATGAAGACGAAGTGGTGGATACCAACGACATAAACGATCAAACGGTGGTTGAGCGACTGAGAAGATACAATACTCTTGATGAATACAATCCGAAGACGAGTGGATACTATGGGTACGGGACACTACAACCCATTGTGGTATTACGATTATGATCATTCGGGAGCGGGAGGAGCAGGACCTTCGGGTTATTAGAATTTATGTAACTTGTACTATTGTAGTCTAGTAACATATATATAAATAAATAAAACATATGTATTTTAGTGATATATATATATATAATTATAAATAAAACGTATGCGTATTTTAGTGATACAATCAAGTTTTTGACTTTAATAATTAAGTAGTTATTAGTTACTGCAAATTACAAATTTAAAATAATAGTATACACAAGAAAATCTAACAAAAAGAAAAAAATACGAAAATCTGACGTAAACACTCCCAAACGGTTTTGGGCCCGGCCCGGCCCGAACCTGAACCAGCCAATTAAGTGACAAATCGGTTTGGCGCTACACTGTAGCAAACCGGTTTTGGCCTTGGCCCAGTCAGGCCCGAAACCGATATTTGGCCAACACTGCTCTAAATATTCGTTTAGAAACTGTTACAAGAACATGGGTTCTTGTTCAAGCACCTGGGTTCCAACAAGAACCTGTGACTGGGCAAGAACCTCTGTCTCACAATGGAGGTTCTTGTAAAAACCCCATGAAGAACCTCAAAAAGAACCTCCATTGTGGATGCTCTAACAACAAAACAACTACTTTCTCTATATAAATGGTGTTTGTAACACCCAAACCCGATTTGAAATTTTAAAATAATTTCTTTAATAAAACTTTAAACAAAACCCTTGCATTGATTGTTAATAAGTAATCATTCACAATCCAAGTCAAAACCATATTAAAATCCCATTAATAAAAGTCAACAAAGCATTAATGATCGGATCGGAACGCCGTTCTACCGGAAACCCTCAAGCCGGAGCCTTGCCTTTGTCAACCCCGGAACTTGTACCTAAAAACATTTAAACACGAGGGGTAAGCTCAACCGCTTAGTGAGTAAGGTTACACACAATAAATTACAACTTAATGCACATATACATACAATCACACTATCAGCTTAACGGTTTCCCGTCTACCGAACCATCACGCAGTCCGGTCACCGCGGTTTCCCGCCCTTCGGGTCATCACGCAACCCATCATCATCACATAACCACAATATCACATACATATATATGCTCACACATGAAATCGCAATCTATCGCATGAAAACCCACTCACCTTAGATTATCACGGAAAATTCACAATCGTAATAGCAACTCAAAGTGTTCCCGCAACTCTGAAATTTTATAATAAAATATACATACCGTAAGAATCATCCGGTACACGATTTGGTCATAATGGTCTCACTAATATGGACACAACGGCTACCGGTTTACACCGGTTACCATCTCGAATAATAAGCGGTGGCGGCGTCCGCCTCGCGGCGTGGCCTAAGCCGCAACCACTCTCGCGGCGCGAGGGTTTTCCACCCGCGGCCGTCCCGTGGTGCTAAAACCTACCGGGTTCACCCCTCCCCCCTTGCTCTCACCCACGACAGCCTCGGCGGCGTGGACCGCCACCGCTGTCCGATCAACCACCGCACAGCAGCGGCAGCAGGAGAGCCCCGCCACCCCCGCCGGCGTACTCGGCCAACCACAGGCAGCAACGGCGACCATGGTCACCGTCGGCCATGGAAATAACTACCACAAGCCACCCTTGGCGGCTGGAAATACCGCGGCGGCGAGCCAAAGCCCACCACCCCCGTCGCACAACACAAAAGAAACCGCAACAGCGGTGGCGGCATGGGTTCGCCACCACCACCGGCCTAAGCAACCATCGCGGCAGCAGCGGTATCGGGTGGTCCTCCCACCACCGCCGGCCACGTGGTACGCCACGGCTTGAGAGCGCGGCGGCCGGCCAGAGCCGGCGTCGCTACATCCCGCAACAGGGCGGCGGCGCGACGGCGAGGAGTCTCAAGCCGCCGGCCGGCCCTCGATCCCTACTAGCGACAGCAGCAGTGGTGGTTTGCACCACCACCCTCGCCGATCAGAATCCACAGAAGACAGCAGCGGCGACGTGGTTTAACCACCGCCGCCCGGCCGCTAGCCATCCCCGACGGCCACACACCCATACCACAGCCCACCGCCCCCGACCAAAGCCGGCGACGGCGGCAAAACCCGCAACAACTCGACAGGTAAGGGACGAGAACGAGGTTTACCTCACAACGACGATGAGACCCACGTGACTCCGACGATCCTCCCGACACTCTTTCTCCGGTCTCGCACTCCTTCCCTCTCTCGGCCTCCCTCTCTCTCGATATCTTACTCACCAAGAAACATAATAGAAAGAGAATAGCACTTCTAGGGTTTTTAATGTAGGTTTAATGGGCTTTCTCCTCCTTCGTTACTTGACCCGCAAGTAAGTTAGCTAACCTAACCCTAACCCTATTTCTATTGACAAATAACTAATAATAAAAATAATTAAATGAATAAAATAAACGGGGCGTGACAACTCTCCCCCACTTACAAGGATTTCGTCCCCGAAATCAATTCGAAAAGAGCTCCGGATAGTGTTCTCGCATCTCTGCCTCCGGTTCCCAGGTCCACTCGGAACCCTTCCGATGCTGCCACTGCACCTTCACGATGGGGATCTCTCTGTTCCGCAGCCTCTTCACCTTCCGGTCTAACACTGCAACCGGCCTCTCAACGTAATTCAGGCTCTCATCCACCCGAATATCGTCTAAAGGGATGTGCGCCGTTTCGTCGGCGAGGCACTTACGCAACTGCGAAACGTGGAAAGTGCTGTGGATCTGGCCTAGTACCGCAGGCAGTTCCAGACGATAAGCTACTTTCCCAACACGCGCAAGAACGGTAAACGGTCCGATGTAACGAGGCCCCAGCTTGCCCCTCTTTCGGAACCGAATCACACCCTTCCAAGGAGAAACCTTGAGTAGCACTCGGTCTCCCACCTGGAACTCCAAGCTCGATCTCCGCTGGTCCGCATAACTCTTCTGTCGACTCTGAGCCGTTCGTAACCGCTCCCGGATCCTCTGAATGTCCTCCGTGGTCCTCTGGACAACCTCAGTGCTACCGAGAACACGCTGTCCGACCTCACCCCAACAGATAGGAGTACGGCATCTTCTTCCGTAGAGCATCTCAAACGGCGGCATCCCAATACTCGAATGGTAGCTGTTGTTATACGAAAACTCCGCCAAAGGCAGGTACGTATCCCAACTGCCGCCGAAATCCAAAACGCACGCTCGCAGCATGTCCTCCAAAGTCTGAATCGTCCGCTCACTCTGACCGTCTGTCTGAGGGTGGTATGCGGTGCTAAAATGCAATCTGGTACCCAATTCCGAATGAAACCTCTCCCAAAACCGAGAAGTGAAACGCACGTCCCGGTCCGAGATAATCGACACTGGCACCCCGTGCCTCGACACCACCTCATCCACGTAAATTTTCGCCAGCTGCTCTGCAGTCGAACTCTCCCGAATAGGAAGGAAGATAGCACTCTTGGTCAACCGATCCACTATGACCCAAATCGCATCAAACTTCCGAGGGGTTTTCGGAAGCTTGGTGATCAGATCCATAGTGAGGTTTTCCCACTTCCACTCAGGGATCTCAAGAGGTTGCATCTTGCCGTGAGGCTTCTGATGCTCAGCTTTGACCTTCAGACAGGTCAAACACGACTCCACGTACCGAGCCACGTCTCTTTCATTCCTGGCCACCAGTAACCCGTCCGCAGATCCCGATACATCTTTGTAGCTCCCGGATGAATTGAGAATCTAGACTTGTGAGCTTCCTCTAGCAAGGTCTGACGTGCCGTACCCGCACGAGGAACCCACACTCGCCCAAATCGCGTCAGCAACCCCCGACTATCTCTGACCAACGCGGCCATCTGTCCCCGAATCCGCTCCCCGTTCTGGTTCTCCTCCCGACTCGCCTCCTCTTGGGCCCGTAGAACCAAGTCCAAGAAGGAGGTAGTCACCGCCATCTTTAGGTGTGAGATACGAAGCGGCGCGTGCTCCGTCTTCCTGCTCAAAGCGTCCGCAACCACGTTAGCCTTCCCTGGGTGATAGAGAATCTCGCAATCGTAGTCCTTGACTACGTCAAGCCACCTCCGCTGTCGCATATTCAGATTCGGCTGCTCCAAGAAGTACCTCAAGCTACGATGGTCCGAGAAAATGGTGCACTTCACCCCATACAGATAGTGCCTCCACAACTTGAGAGCAAAAACAACCGCCGCAAGCTCGAGATCATGCGTGGGGTAATTAGCCTCGTGAGGCTTCAGCTGCCTTGAAGCGTAGGCTATCACCCGCCCCCTCTGCATCAGAACACAACCCAGACCCAGCCGAGATGCGTCGCAATAAACCGCCATGTCTTCCACCCCTTCCGGTAAAGTTAGAACTGGAGCCTCACACAGCTTCTGTCTCAACGTATCGAAAGCCTTCTGCTGTTCAGAACCCCAGACGTACGGCTCACTCTTCTTCGTCAGACGCGTCAAAGGTACCGCAATCTTAGAGAAATCCTGGATGAACCGTCGGTAGTAGCCGGCTAAACCCAGGAAACTCCTGATCTCGGTAGGTGCCTTCGGAATTTCCCAATTCATAACTGCTTCGATTTTTGCTGGATCCACCTTGATGCCTTCCCGGTTAATGATATGGCCCAAGAACTGAACCTCCTCCAACCAGAAAGCGCATTTCGAGAATTTGGCGTAGAGACGCTCCCTCCTCAACACCTCAAGCACCTCCCGCAGATGCATCACATGCTCCTCCTTCGTCTTCGAGTAGATTAGAATATCGTCGATAAAAACGATCACGGACCGATCAAGCATCGGGCGGCACACCCGGTTCATGAGGTCCATGAAAGCTGCTGGAGCATTGGTAAGCCCGAACGGCATTACCAGAAACTCGAAGTGGCCGTAACGGGTTCGGAAAGCGGTCTTGTGGACATCCGCTTCCTTCACCTTCAGCTGGTGATAGCCTGACCGAAGATCGATCTTAGAAAACCATGAAGCCCCTTGAAGTTGATCAAACAGGTCGTCAATCCTAGGTAGTGGATACCTATTCTTGATGGTCACCTTGTTGAGTCCACGGTAATCGATGCACATACGATGACTCCCGTCTTTCTTTTTCACAAACAGAATCGGTGCACCCCACGGTGAGCTGCTCGGGCGGATGAACCCCTTCCCCGAGAGCTCCTGCAATTGCTCCGATAACTCCTGAAGCTCCGGCGGAGCCAGACGATAAGGAGCTCGCGCAATCGGAGCTGCTCCTGGTACCAAGTCGATGCCGAACTCGATCTGCCTATCAGGTGGAAGACCAGGCAGATCCTCTGGAAACACGTCTGGAAACTCGTTGACCACTGGCACCTCCGCTACCGACAGCTTCTTCTCCTTCGTCTGATCCGCCATAGCATAAACCAAGAACCCCGTACACCCCTGCTGGATGTACCTCTGAGCTTTCGCGATAGAACAGAAGGATGTAGATATCCTTCTTCCCTTACCGTACACAACCAATTCTCCCCCACTTGGGTTATGGATGCGTACGCACTGCCCTGCAACATCCGTGGTCGCCCGGTTTGGAAACATCCAGTCGATTCCGACAACTACGTCCACTCCGTTCATGGGAATGGGGATAAGGTTGATGCTGAAACGTACTCCGAAAATTTCAATACTGCACCCCCGGTATACATGCTCGACCACCTGCACTTCCTCCGCCGCTACGTCGATTGCCTGAGGACTATCCAGATTACCGAGCTCGATCTGGAAGTCCTTACAAAACCTACGCGACACATAGGACCACGTGGCCCCCGTGTCGAAAAGTACTAAAGCCGGTTTCGAGTTGACAGGAAATATGCCTAAAGTTCACATTTAACGGCAGATATACTATTTGATCACTAACACATAATATAAGCTACTATCAATAATCGTACGAAATATAACGAGAAAAACCTGTAATCACATCGGGCGCCGTCTGTGCTTCCTCAGCAGTCATCTGAAAGGCTCGCCCACGGGTGGTAGCTCCACTCTTCCCCTGGGTAGTGCCGTCGGTGATCCTAAGCGTCGCTGGTGCGGGAGCCAGGGCTGGCGTCTTCTTCAGCTGAGGGCAATCAGGCTTGATATGCCCCGGCTGATAGCAGTGGAAGCAAAGCCTAGCGGTCTCCTTGCAGTCCTTGCTGAGGTGGCCCGTTTTGCCACACTTGTAACACGATAACTCCCGCGGTCTGCACTCACCCCGGTGGTAACGCCCACACTTTGGACAGCTCGGGGTCCCGCTCCTGGTATCAGTCCTAGCTCCCTTGAATTTCTTTGCTGGTCCGGACTGATCTTCCGCCTTCCGCTTCCCTTGCTGCAATTCCTCCAACACCAGCTCCTGAGACCGCGCTACCTCCTGCATATCACTGAGGGTCTTACACCTCCCCGTGGCCACTGCCTTCTTGAGTTCTGGTCTCAGCATTCCCAAGTAACGAGCCATCTTCAGTGACTCGTCGTTCGCGTACCCCGGTACAAACAGCAGCTTCTCCAGAAACTGCGCGGTAATCTCGTTCACCGACTCCGTCGTCTGAGTCAGCTTCAGAAACTCCGATGCTATTCGCTCCTTTTCGATACGAGGTGCAAACTCCTCGTCGGACAAGGCTCGGAAATCCCCCCAGGTCAGCGCAGTGATTTGTGCCTCAGTATATTTCTTAAGAGTCAGCTCCCACCAATCCTTTGCAGCTCCGCGAAGAAGGTTCACGGCGAAAAGAACCTTCGCACCATCAGGGCACCCACATGTGCGAAAAGCTCCCTCGACCGCCGAGTACCAGCGGTAGCAGGCCACGGGATCCTTCTTCCCGTCAAATAGTGGCGGTTGGCACGCCATAAAATCCTTGAAGGTGATCCCACGAGGCTGGGACTGACTCGAGCTCCCAGTACCTAAGCTACGGGCCGTGAGGGCCACATCAATGCGCTGATCTATGGTTTGGATCAGCTCATCTCTCATCTGGTTAAACAGCCCCGGCAGCGTCTGCTGCAGGGTCTCAGCGATTTGGGCAGCAATGTGGTCGGACTGTCCGGCCTCATCATCAGTATGGCTCCTAGTTTGCACCATTCTGAAGGTTCAAGAAACATCTTAGTTCACAGTTATCGAAGTGTCACTAGGCACTATTACGGTACTCACACATAACCCTACTATTAGTGATCATGCTAACCCTAAGGCTAGTTGTTATCGCGCATGCTAAAACAGACCGTCCCACACATATATATATACGTTACACATAGCATGCTATAATCCTAGCTGCAATCAATAAGTTTTAAGTCTCCAGAACTTAATCAAGTCCAACACCACACAGGCGTTTATAGTAACACTATTATTGGCGCCGTATTACTATAACCAACCATGCATGGTAGCCAGATCAAGACCACCGAGCAACAATCAGACAAGAATATGCTCGACGACCCATCCCCGACGTACCAAGGTGTTTACGTTTGGTCTTGATACCGTCCTAATTAGACCTAATCCCTCTGACTAACAGTCACATAAAATCATAGAATACAGCTCAGCTTCATTCCCGACAAACCACATGCAATTTTATAATTTAGCATGCGATTACAAGTAATTAATACTACGCAAGCACATATAACGATTTAACAACTAAGGTACTTAAAGCTTACCTCCGTCTTGACGGTTCCGCTGGCCGTTCCGATCTCATCTAATTACTTTCAACCGCCTGGTTTAAGTCCAACCACACACACACCCACGAGTGCGTGTGCTGATTCTCTTAAACCTAGGCTCTGATACCAAGTTGTAACACCCAAACCCGATTTGAAATTTTAAAATAATTTCTTTAATAAAACTTTAAACAAAACCCTTGCATTGATTGTTAATAAGTAATCATTCACAATCCAAGTCAAAACCATATTAAAATCCCATTAATAAAAGTCAACAAAGCATTAATGATCGGATCGGAACGCCGTTCTACCGGAAACCCTCAAGCCGGAGCCTTGCCTTTGTCAACCCCGGAACTTGTACCTAAAAACATTTAAACACGAGGGGTAAGCTCAACCGCTTAGTGAGTAAGGTTACACACAATAAATTACAACTTAATGCACATATACATACAATCACACTATCAGCTTAACGGTTTCCCGTCTACCGAACCATCACGCAGTCCGGTCACCGCGGTTTCCCGCCCTTCGGGTCATCACGCAACCCATCATCATCACATAACCACAATATCACATACATATATATGCTCACACATGAAATCGCAATCTATCGCATGAAAACCCACTCACCTTAGATTATCACGGAAAATTCACAATCGTAATAGCAACTCAAAGTGTTCCCGCAACTCTGAAATTTTATAATAAAATATACATACCGTAAGAATCATCTGGTACACGATTTGGTCATAATGGTCTCACTAATATGGACACAACGGCTACCGGTTTACACCGGTTACCATCTCGAATAATAAGCGGTGGCGGCGTCCGCCTCGCGGCGTGGCCTAAGCCGCAACCACTCTCGCGGCGCGAGGGTTTTCCACCCGCGGCCGTCCCGTGGTGCTAAAACCTACCGGGTTCACCCCTCCCCCCTTGCTCTCACCCACGACAGCCTCGGCGGCGTGGACCGCCACCGCTGTCCGATCAACCACCGCACAGCAGCGGCAGCAGGAGAGCCCCGCCACCCCCGCCGGCGTACTCGGCCAACCACAGGCAGCAACGGCGACCATGGTCACCGTCGGCCATGGAAATAACTACCACAAGCCACCCTTGGCGGCTGGAAATACCGCGGCGGCGAGCCAAAGCCCACCACCCCCGTCGCACAACACAAAAGAAACCGCAACAGCGGTGGCGGCATGGGTTCGCCACCACCACCGGCCTAAGCAACCATCGCGGCAGCAGCGGTATCGGGTGGTCCTCCCACCACCGCCGGCCACGTGGTACGCCACGGCTTGAGAGCGCGGCGGCCGGCCAGAGCCGGCGTCGCTACATCCCGCAACAGGGCGGCGGCGCGACGGCGAGGAGTCTCAAGCCGCCGGCCGGCCCTCGATCCCTACTAGCGACAGCAGCAGTGGTGGTTTGCACCACCACCCTCGCCGATCAGAATCCACAGAAGACAGCAGCGGCGACGTGGTTTAACCACCGCCGCCCGGCCGCTAGCCATCCCCGACGGCCACACACCCATACCACAGCCCACCGCCCCCGACCAAAGCCGGCGACGGCGGCAAAACCCGCAACAACTCGACAGGTAAGGGACGAGAACGAGGTTTACCTCACAACGACGATGAGACCCACGTGACTCCGACGATCCTCCCGACACTCTTTCTCCGGTCTCGCACTCCTTCCCTCTCTCGGCCTCCCTCTCTCTCGATATCTTACTCACCAAGAAACATAATAGAAAGAGAATAGCACTTCTAGGGTTTTTAATGTAGGTTTAATGGGCTTTCTCCTCCTTCGTTACTTGACCCGCAAGTAAGTTAGCTAACCTAACCCTAACCCTATTTCTATTGACAAATAACTAATAATAAAAATAATTAAATGAATAAAATAAACGGGGCGTGACAGTGTTTCTTTTAAGTTTTATACGTTAGGTATTGTTCTCATACGGTTTCACGTAAACAGCTTGGTCTCACCTGATCCTAAGTCATAGTAACATTAACCAAGTCGTAATAGATTTACTCAATTTCTACTTGTAATATGTATGGTAACATTAACCAAGTCATAAAACGATTATTAAATTAAACAAAATTAATAGATCATTGACTAAGTTCATTATTTTCAATTTATTTATATATAAATATTAAGGAGTTGTTCAATTACTGCATTATTATCTATGACTTCTTAAACGATAAAAGATAAATGGTTGTTGAGTACAAGGAGAGAGGCAAAACATCTTTTAAATGGTGGCACCATACAATAAAAATTCTGGTTAATTTTAAGAATTTTTTTTCAAGTTTTTGGTTCATTTCAAGAGATTTTCAAGTTATTTTTGGTTGATTTCGATAGATTTTTTTTGATATTTTTGTTGAATCAAAAGAATTTTTTGGGGTTTTTGATTAATTTCAAGAGAACTTTTTGACTTTTTGGTTGATTTCGAGAGAATTTTTTGATATTTTAGTTGATTTTGAGAAAACTTTTGGTGTTTTTGGTTGATTTCGAGATAAATTTTAAGTTTTTTGGTTGATTTTGGTGCACCCCTTTAAGTTTTAAAAATAATACGGTGACACCCTCCAAAATAATACGGTTGCACATTTACTAAATTTTTTTTACCTTTCGGCGAACGAATACCACCGTGTGCCCCAAGGCAGATCCGTCCTTGGTTGAGTAAATCACTAATCATGTCGCCAACTAGGCTTTTTATTTTACAATAAAACCTTAATGGGGTTCTACTTAAGATTATTTTAACATATGCTTTTTAACGATAAAAAAATAATATTGTCAAATAAATCATAATTTTCTAGTAATGTGTACTTATTTACTCACATGGTACAAAAGTTAAGTCGTTTATCCTACACTCTAAAGGCAAATAAACCAAGTGAACCATGCTACTCTATTTAATATGGAAACTACTTTCTCTATATAAAGGCAAATAAGAAGAAGCTAACAACAAAAAGTGAACTGCTATATAAAAATAGTTTTTCAAATGTCAGATTTGAGAGCTTCTCATAATTCCCTTCTTTCAAATGGCACAAAACCTTGTCTTGAAGATCTTGAAAATGAAAAGGCCAATATGGCTTTGATTTTCGAAAGATACAAGGATAGGATCATTGTTTTGCCAAAGGAGAAAGGTTGGCACACCGAAAACCTGTATTTGTACCAGGGCCATTGGTTCCCGTCAAAGTATCTATTCTCAATTGCAAATGTGATGGGCTCACAGAAAACCTTTCAAGCTATGCCAAGTGATATCTACTTGGCTACATTACCAAAATCTGGCACAACATGGATCAAAGCACTCACGTTCGCTATAGTGAATCGAACCATGTACAAAAACAATTCTCTTTCAACTCATAAGCTACTCTCCTCCAACCCTCATGATTGTGTGCCTTTCATTGAGAATGAAATATTAAGAGCCAATCCCACTTCTGTCGTTGAAAATTGCCCTCGCATCTTTGCTACCCATACACCTTACACATCATTACCTCAATCTATTATTGATTGCGGTTGTCGTATAGTTTATGTGTGTAGAAATCCCAAGGATGTTCTCGTCTCCTTGTTTCACTTCGCAAACAAGGTAAGAGATGAATCTCTTGGTATAATTACTTTTGAGGAGGCGTTTAAGTTGTTTTGTGAAGGGGTCATACCATCCGGACCTTATTGGGATCATGTGAAAGGGTACTACAAGGCCACTTCAGAACACCCCGCGAGGATTCTATTTCTAACATACGAGAACATGAGTGTGGATATTGCAAATATCGTGAAAAATCTTGCGAAGTTCTTGGGCTACCCTTTTACAAAGGAGGAAGAGGCTGCAGGAATAGTGGAAGAGGTTGTGAAGATCTGCAGTTTCGAAAAGTTAAGGGAGGTTAATAAGCATGGAAATATACGCGCAGGTATTCCGAAGCATGCATTTTTCAGGGAAGGTAGAGTTGGAGACTGGAGCAACCATCTCACAGATGAAATGAGCCATATTTTGGATCAAATTACCAAAGAAAAGTTCCGTGGTTTGGATATCTCAATTTAGATGTTTGTTTAAGCAATGTATGTCAATAAGTTGTTATCAATCCCTTCACTTGATTGCAATTAATGTTTTTCAGTTTTAATCGATCTCCAACGTTTGACTTCGATACACCTTGTGTTCAACAAAACGACTAAATCCATGGAAGTCATTTTTTATACTTTGGGTTCAATAAGTTATATTTCTTAAGCTCTGTTGCCTTAAACACACTACAACAAAATTTAGTTCACAGGACGACAAATTTTTTTAAGTCTCGTAGTAAATTGTTTTATAGGACTTAATTTATAAACAAAAAATAAATAAATGAAACAACCTATATAAAGGTGTTAATAAGTTTATAACATGTGTTTGAGTGTTTTAAAAAGGCGTTTTTTTGACACTTTTAATATAGAACATCCAGTTAGGTAGTTTATAGTATAATTTTGAGAAAGTGCCTTAAAAGTTAAAACCTATGATTTTTACACGACACTTGTTTTTAATAGAACAATCCATCAGATAGTGTCTTTTACAATAGCTAGTATGAGATTTTTCTTATAAAAATGTTCTAAAAGACTTGTTATGATGTTAAAAAATGTCCTATAAATTTAAACGCCTTTAGATATATGTGACACTCTATTTTTATTGGTTCTGTAACTTAAGTCCTATAAACCGGTCTGTGACGACGTTTAGAAAATTTTGAAGTCCAGTATACCTAATTTTGTTGTAGCGACAAGTGTATGGTATGTATTTTTCCCAAGTGATACACATAACTAGGGATGCCAACGGGGCAGGGATGGATCATGTTTTACCATGCCCGGCCCGGTTTCTAGTAATGGCCATGGCCCCCGACCTTGGCCTCCATCCCGGATGGGTCCGCATATATCCCATATTCCGTCTTGTTTATGGCCAAACCTGGTCAAACCCTCGTTCCTGTCCACTGTCCAAACCCGGATTGGGAAATTCCATCAATTTGTTGGTATTCATGTACGTAAATAAACTAACTCATGCTTCTATGTGTATCATGGTTGTAGTTCATTGAATAAAAGAGTTTTACCAAAGAAACATGCCTCCATGTTGTTTTCACAAACAAAAAGCAAGTTCATATGTTACGATTAGAGGCAATCACAAGTAAAAAAGTCTAAAATCTTCTTACATTATAATTTTTCCAAGAAAAGATGCATGCCATAATTTAATCGGTTCCATTGCCCATAGGATTCCATGTGCAGAAGATAAATTAAAACAATAAAAAGAGGCATTGAATTTGAATAGATAAAAGCCTATTGTTATGGCATGTGGCATGGGTTTGGGAACATATATAAGACTATTTAGAGTGGAGACTTGGTCATGAGCACAATAAGTGCACCATAAATGCATCTATTATTTAAAATAAAAAAATAAACATTTTAAACAAATTTTAACTTCAACATATTCTTCAAAATTTTATTCAAATGAAGAAAGTAACTAGGTCTTGGCCTAGTGGCCATTATCCATCCGCAAACGCTTGCTTATTGGAATAATCAAGTAGATTGTTGTGGCGTTTCTTTTTAATTAACTTTAGATGAGATGGTAAACGCTTGTATCTCTACCCATACAACCCGGTTCGAGGCCCCTCTGTGTGTTAACTTTCGCCAACGGGCTTGTAGTCCAATTGCATTTGAAGTGTTTATAAGGTATCTCTTTCTCTTGTACTTGTGGGTTCAAGTCCTGTCGTAGACAGTGGTGTAGATTTAAGAGTAGTTAAGTTGGGTGTGTGTAATCTGCCGTTAAAAAAAAGATTGTTGTGGGATATGCCTTTTAAAAAAAATTAATACTTTCGAATATATTATAAACTGCTGGTCAGTAGTCTCATGGTTCAAAAATTTGGTAATCCTTCGTACACGAAAATTAATCACGTGAACCATGTTTATAAACCATATTGTACTCTACTTATTATTGAAGCTATTTTCTCTTTTATAAACCAACAAGAATGCAGTAAACTACGATTTTCGTAAAAATAAACTTCACAAGTCAGTTCTTAAAAATTTCCATGATTCTTTATTGTTTTTAGAGTAAACTACGATTTTCGTCCCTGTTGTTTGATAGTTATAACTATTTTCGTCCCTGTGGTTTCAAAATTGCTTTTTTCCTCCTTGTGGTTTTAGTTTCTTTCTATTTCCGTTCTTGCCTCTAACTCTATTAACAAAAGAGGTTAAAAAGGATTAAAATGTCAAAACACTTTTTTTTTGAAAAGTTACATATTCGGTCCTTGTGGTTTGTAGAGTTATAAAATTTATCTTTAAATTTCAAAAAATTTAAAACTTATATATTGATTTTTTCTATTTTAGTTTTTTATTATTTCTTTAGTATATTTCTATATTATATATTATACACATTTATTTTTCAACGACTATATATACACATATACAACACATATAAGTGTGTGCTCTATTTTAATTGAAATTATTTTTTTCCTTTTAGTTTTTTTATTGTTCTTTATTATATTTCTATACCATATATAAAACATTATATATACGTATGCTTTTTAATTTAAATACTAAATACTAAGGCCATCCACAGCCGTACCACTCATACCACTCATACCAGCTGCTACCTCAGCGCCACATCAGCTTTACCACTACCATACCATTTCATCCACAGCCGTACCACTCAATATCACCTATTTTATTTTTTAAATACTAAAATATATTAAAATAATTTAAATTAAAAGTAAAAAATATATTAGTTACTTTCTATAATATTAATTTGGCCCAACTTCATTAGTTACTCTCTTTAAAATAATTTGGCCCAACTTCATTTTAATAGTAATTCAAATATTAGGCCCAACATAATTTTTTGTACATATATAAACCTCTTCTTCTCATTCTTGCAATTCTGAAACCCTAATTTTTGAAGCAGCCATGGAGTTGAGATCTGTTGAGAAGAAGGGTAAGGGTAATTAAAAATGTTTTCGTTAACTTTATATATATATATATATAGACTGTATGTATATATGTGTGTGTGTTTGAGATTTCAATTGAACGGTATGTGGATACCGCCCACCCTCCCTACCGCTGCCCTACCGGCACGCCTCGGCGGTGTTACCGCCGGTAGGGAGACGGTACCGGCCCCATACCGTGAGGGCTGTGAATGGCCTAAGTATAAATTAATAAAAAGCAGAATGTAAATGAGTATACGGATTAATATGAGTAAAGCATATTTAATAAAAACAACTGGTTATTGTAAAGTAAAAAACAAAATTTCAAGAGTAATATTAAACTTTTCAAATGATAATTTTTAAATAAGTAAAAATTAATAGTTTTATTTGTTTAATGATTTACTTGAGATCTTTATTATTATATAAAAATAAGTAAAACTATTAACTTTCATTTATAAGTATAAATAAAATATATTTAAAAAAAAGTAAGAGTTTTATTAATTAGTGTGAGTAAAGCGTATTTAAAATAAGTAAACTATTGTTTTTTTACTTATTTGAAATTATCATTTCATAAGTTTAATATTACGCGTGAAAAAAAATAGTTTTATTTTATACCAACCGGTTGTTTTTGACGTTAAAGTACCATTACAAACATAATTTCAAGGCGTTGAAAGCGGCTAACGATCCAAATCAACCCATACTTGACAATTCCGGTCAAGTATGGACATATGATAATGATCTTGCGCGAGAAATGACAATGAAATGTGTAATTCAAATGGCGTTGCCGTTTGGACATTTCGACAACACTCACATTACCAACATGATTTGAAAAGGCTTCCAACCACGCTATGAACCGGCAAGTCGTTAAACTCTTCAGCATGATGCGATAAAATATTGGCACAAAGCTAAAAAAAGTATGAAAGAAATGTTTTCACTATTACACTCGAGGGTTTCTTTAACCGTCGATATATGGAGCACACCAATGGGATTTGCACAATCTTATATATGCATAATGGCACATTGGATTATGCCGGGATTGTGGCAATTATGCAAGCGTGTAATTACATTTGAACACATTGGTTCGCCACATTCGAGAGAACGTCAATTTTCTATAATTATGAAAACTCTTAAATATTATTGTTTAAAAAAACAGTATTATTAGTATGAGCTTTGATAACGCTAGTAACAATACCACATGCATTGATAAATTACGTTTGCTTTATCCCCTATTTCAAATGGAAAATTGTTTCACACACGTTGTGTCGCACACATAATAAACTTAGCCGTTCAAGACGGCCTAAAAATACTTGATCCCATTTTAACTAAGTTTAGGCTTTTGGTACGTCGGGTTTTCACAAAAGGTAAAAAATTGCATAACTTATATATATAGAGTATTGCGCTAGTGTCGGTTTTAGAGCTTTGTCGGGGGCTCACGATATGCCGGTTCGATGAAATTCGACTTGGAAAATGATTGATAATTTT
Source organism: Centaurea solstitialis (assembly GCA_030169165.1). NCBI lineage: Eukaryota > Viridiplantae > Streptophyta > Magnoliopsida > Asterales > Asteraceae > Centaurea > Centaurea solstitialis. The sequence continues at coordinate 19,140,670 of CM058045.1, read as the reverse complement.
TTAAGTCAAAGACAATAAATTCAATCATTTTATAGTCGTCATTACCTGCATAACGAAATAAGTGATCGTGATTGGCAAATGATGCAAGGCTTTCATGATATTTTGTCTGATTTCAAAACTGTAACAACGTTATTATCCGGTGTTTATTATCCAACGGGCCCTTTAGTTTTAATTCAAATATTTATTTTGACAAACAAAATTGCTCAATATGAAAACGATATCAACTTTCACAACGTGGTACGACCAATGAAATTGAATATGTTAAAATATTTCGATGAGATCCCTTTCAGTTTTTCTGTGCCGCGACATTAAACCCGTATTTAAATACAACAGGTGTCGAAATTATGATAAGAATATGTAGGTCACTTGGTTTGGATACGACAACAAATTCTTCTTTGTCAACGAAGTGCATACTCCAATTTAAAAGTGATTTTCATCAAATATTTAAGGTTTATAGAGTTTATTATGGGGGAGGAAGCCAACTAACCAATACACTTCACGTGTTTCCATCGAGTTCTAGCCGTGGCACTTCTAGAGCCGACTTAATGTCAAGTTTAACGCAATCGGTTGCTAGAGAATCTGGTAAAAGAGCTAGATTTGATGAGGATACTTTGGGTGAATTTAATCAATATATTAATATTAATTTTCTAGCGGCATCCGCCACACCCGTCAACGATGTTGAAGCAAAAGATTTACTAGAATGGTGAAAAAATAAACAATCTAGTTTCCCAATTTTGTCAACTATTGCATTTGATATACTAATAATCCAAGTTAGTACTGTAGCTTTGGAGTCTGCTTTTTCTCTCAGTGGCAGGGTTATATCGGACTAATTGGTGCGTCGCTGTAGATTAACCGTGCAAATTGGTTGAGTGTTGCATTTGTCTGAAGGATTATTTGGATGGAGAAGATAGAATTCAACACCATTAAGACCTGACGTGGGATCTAGACAGTATAGAAGAAAACTTAGCCGAAATTGAAGAGGAAGAAGGACTAAGTCTGCCGGTACCCGAAACCGATGTCTCTGATAGTAGTACACTCTCACGGTATAGCGATGAAGACGAAGTGGTGGATACCAACGACATAAACGATCAAACGGTGGTTGAGCGACTGAGAAGATACAATACTCTTGATGAATACAATCCGAAGACTAGTGGATACTATGGGTACGGGACACTACAACCCATTGTGGTATTACGATTATGATCATTCGGGAGCGGGAGGTTCGGGATTGGGAGCGGGACCTTAGGGAGGAGCGGGACCTTCCGGTTATTAGAATTTATGTAACTTGTACTATTGTAGTCTTGTAACATATATATATATAAATAAAACATATGTATTTTAGTGATATATATATATAATTATAAATAAAACGTATGCGTATTTTAGTGATACAATCAAGTTTTTGACTTTAATAATTAAGTAGTTATTAGTTACTGCAAATTACAAATTTAAAATAATAGTATACACAAGAAAATCTAACAAAATAAAAAAAATACGAAAATCTAACGTAAACACTCCCAAACGGTTTTGGGCCCGGCCCGAACTGGGTTGGGAAAATCGGTTTTCAGGCTATGGTATACGGTTCAGACCTCTTGCCCCTCAGCCCAGCCCGAACCCGAACCCGAACCCGAACCAGCCAATTCAGTGACAAATCGGTTTGGCGCTACACTGTAGCAAACCGGTTTTGGCCTTGGCCCAGCCAGGCCCGAAACCGATATTTGGCCAACACTGCTCTAAATATTCGTTTAGAAACTGTTACAAGAATCTGGGTTCTTGTTCAAACACCTAGGTTCCAACAAGAACCTGTGACTGGGCAAGAACCTCTGCCTCACAATGGGGGTTCTTGTAAAAACCCCATAAAGAACCTCCATTGTGGATGCTCTAACAACAAAACATTTACTTTCTCTATTCAAATGGTGTTTTTTTTAAGTTTTATACGTTAGGTATTGATCTCATACGGTCTTACGGAAACAGTTTGGTCTCACCTGATCCTAAGTCATAGTAACATTAACCAAGTCTGTGATAGATTTACTCAATTTCTACTTGTAATATGTATAGTAACATTAACCAAGTCATAAAACAATTATTAAATTAAACAAAATTAATAGATCATTGACTAAGTTGCATTATTTTCAATTTATTTATATATAAATATTAAGGAGTTGTTGATCAATTAGTGCATTATACAATAAAAATTTTGGTTAATTTTGAGAACAAGGAGAGAGGCAAAAACATCTTTTAAATGGTGGCACCATACAATAAAAATTTTGGTTAATTTAAAGATTTTTTTTTCAATTTTTTGGTTCAGTTCAAGAGATTTTCAAGTTATTTTTGGTTGATTTCGATAGATTTTTTTTGTTGAATCAAAAGAATTTTTTGGGGTTTTTGATTGATTTGAAGAGAACCTTTTGACTTTTTGGTTGATTTCGGGAGAACTTTTTGATATTTTAGTTGATTTTGAGAAAACTTTTGGTGTTTTTGGTTGATTTCGAGATAACTTTTAAGTTTTTTGGTTGATTTTAGTGCACCACTTTAAGTTTTAAAAATAATACGGTGACACCCTCCAAAATAATACGGTTGCACATTTATTAAATTTTTTTACCTCTCGGCGAACAAATACCACGGTGGCACGTGCCACCGTGTGCCCCAAGGCAGATCCGTCCATGGTTGAGTAAATCACTAATCATGTCGCCAACTAGGTTTTTTTTTTTTTACAATAAAACCTTAATGGGGGGTGGGGGAGGGGGATGAATAGGAATGATAACGAAAACTGATGTTTGGTTTGATATTATGTAATGAAATCATTCCTATAGATCCATTAATTTTCATTAATCCTCGCCAAATTAGGGGGAATGGCAATTTTATTTCTACTTGATTCTTTTTTCCATGCATTCTTCCATCTATGAATGTCAAATGAAACATCTTTTGTATTTTTTAAGTTGGAGAAACATATTTTTTAATATGAAACAATTTTCATTAATTATACTGGGTTAGCTAAACGGCATCAATGCAATACTCATTCCTATTCCCATTCTCTTGCATTATCATTTTTATTTTCATTTCCATTTCCAAAATGAACAAAACGCCACCTTAATAAGTGATGGGACCTAACAACCTGTAATAAAGACCAGGGTTGAAGAAATGTTAGAGGAAATCACCAAATACTACCAATTTCACAATTTGGATGCTCTTATCAAGACAATTATTTGATGGTAAGAGCACATTCCATATTAATACTTCCAATTATAAAGATGACTTGAATTTCTAATTGTAATTTATGTGAGGGTGCATACCAACACGAACACTGTATACGAAGGACAAACAAGGGAGGTAGGCTACCACGTTGTACGTATATGAACTCTGAATGAACATACATTGAGTGGACCGTCGGCAAGAGGAGCAGGTTAATGGCGAGGAGGTATGGGATGAGTAGCAAGTTTGTGGTGACAATGATCCAATCATTGATGATCCAAAGAGGCGAAGGTGGAAGCAGGAGCTTGCGGCCAAATCGTGACCGTAGAGAAGGCCCAAACCTTGTGGGGGATGTGGATGGTATCTCATTAACCTCATGTTCGAATCCCTTCGTGCGCATCTAGGGGCGGACCTAGGCAAAATTTTCAAACGATTGCACCATTTAACTATAAAAAACAAATATTGAGATATTCTTCAGAAAATCAATGTTTCTTTTATGGTTGGTTCTTTGCTTTTCAAATCTAAGGTCACTTGTTCGAGTATCATTCTGACGCTAAAAGCTAAAAATTAGAAAAATGACCGTACTAAGAATTGAACACAAGCCCTCACAATTGAAAATCATGGAATTAACCAACTCTAGCAAGGGAAACTTATGTCCTTATTGTCGTTTCAAAATATATACATATACATATATATATATATATATATATATATATCGTCGCATTGGCACACAACAAACTGATAAAGTGATGTTTTTTACGACCCTATATATAATGTTTTACATGGAGGGACGAAATGGTGATGGGTGCCACCATGTGCCCTACACTAGGTCCGCCCAATAGTGAGACTCGTCGAGGGGAAAAACTCTTACATTATAGGTGCTTATCGGGTTTAAGACGTCAACCACCAATCCTTTCCGCTACTGAAATCAAGGGTATCACCGACGGCATAAATTGTCGGTACACCGTAGGAAGCGGACTTTTTATTGATGGTCTTCCAAAAAGACCGTCTGGAAAAAGTGGGTTAATTGGGGTCAGGGGAGTCGTGAGGGTCGGACACTAGATAGTCTGTTACCTTAAGGGATGAAAAATTTGTGGATACACGTATAGTCCTGGGTTAGGACGTCTTATATGACATATAAATTAGTTCAAGACAACCTGGAAAAAGCGGACTTGATTGTGGCCCTCTAACTACACTTACAAAGTTCAAAATTGTTTTTTGTGTTTTTGTTTTTTAAATATTTAATATTTTAATTATTTATTAGTAGTTATTTTATACTATATGTTATTTAATATATATATATATATATAGGGGTGGGTTCAAACGAAAACGACATCAATTTAAGAGAACACGAGAATGATTTTTAGCCACCAATTTTTCTTTTCAAATACATTACCCACACCACCTCTATAGCCACCACCACCATCCATAGCACCTCCACCACTGCCGCCATGGTCACTGTCGTCGCTTCCGCCTCCGCCACAGCACCACCACCTACACCACCTCTGCCGCCACCACCACCACTACAACCAACACCTATGCCGCCGCCACCACCACCGGCACCGCTGTCGGCACCACCGACACCGCCGCCGGTACCTCCGGCACCACCACCGGTAACTTCGAAACCACCGCCGGTACCTCTGGCACCACCATCGGTACCTTCGAAACCACCACCGGTAGAGCAAGACCACCACTGCTGGTGGTGGCGGCAGAGGTGCTGCTGCTGTTGGTGGTGGTGGCGGGGGTGGTGCTGGTGGCGGTAGTGTTGGTGGTGGCGGTGCTGGTAGCGGTGGTGGCGGTAGTGGCAGAGGTTGTGTAGGGGGAGGAGTGGGGTTGGAGATGGTGACAGAGGTGGTGGCGATGGTGTTGTAGGTGGTGGCGAAGATGGTGTGGGTGGTGGTGGTGGTGTAGATGGTGGTAGCAAATGTAGTTAACATGTGATTTCAATGTAAAATCATATGTGATTTAATATAATTTTAGTTGGTTGATATCATGTGTGATAACAATATCATATGTGATTTCAATGAAGAATCATATGTAATTTCTATGCATAATCATGTGTGATAACAATATCATATGTGATTTCATTAAAAAAACCATATGTAATTTCAATGCAAAATCATATGTGATTTAATATAAGTTGATGGGTTAAGTTGTGATTTCAATGCATAATCATGTGTGATCACAAGATCATATGTGATTTCAATGCAGAATCATAGATGATTTCAATACAAAATCATCAATATAAAATCATATGTATAATGGCGGTGGCGAAGATGGTGGTGCTGTTGCTACCATTGTAGGGTTTCACCGGGATCAAACACGCAGCGGAAACAAAACAAACCCGGGTAACCCTAAGCCTAGGATCGGTTACAAACGATTGTAAACACTAACAACCCATAGTGTGTTTAGAATATACCTTTCCGGACGAGCGATTGGAAACCTGGAGCGCAAGGAATCAACGTAGAATCCCTCTAGCGGTATCCACACGGAGCACGAAATTGAACACGAACGGTTGCTAGCCCGAACCAAGATCACACACATAAGAAAAACGATTTCTTGTGTGTGTTAGTATGTGTATCAAAATTAAGAAAAGGGAGAGAAAGAGAGAAACTTGAAGAGAAAGAATTGTGTCACGGCAACCATGATCATCATGTCTATAAATAATCACCTCAATTAATTCTCCATCAAGGGGCCACACAATTCTCAACTCATATCATCAAGGGCCCCAGAGATTTTGGAGGTACCGGTGGTGGTGCCGAAGGTACCGGCAGTGGTTTCGGAGTTACCAGTGGTGGTGCCGAAGGTACCGCGATGGTTTCGGAGGTACTGATGGCGGTGTCGGTGGTGCCGACAGTGGTGCCGGTGATGGTGGTGGTGGTGTGGTAGTGGAGGTAGTGGTGGTGTGGTAGTGGAAATTACAACCGGTTTTCAGTTTAGCATATATAAATAGTTTAGGTATCTGTTAGTTTCATTCCACACCAATTCTAACTCTCTCAATCCCAAACTCTCTCGATTCCACGTCGAATTACAACTCTCTCAAACTTGTCTCGATTCCATTTTTCCTAAGCTTCACGCCGAATTCTTTCATGGCTACTCCTAGTGGTGCTACTACGGCTCAATCTTTCATCTTTCATGGGGGAAACGTTGAAGTCTTGAAAGTTCTTCAAACCAAGCGAAACAAAAAAGATTGAGATCATTTTAAATTGATTTGTGTCTAATGGCAAATCAAACGAAAAGAACGCGTTGTAAGTATTGCAAAAAGTTTTTAAAGTCGACTCAAACACGTACGTTGGGTAAGCATATTACAAAAGCATGCAAGGTTGTTCATTCGTGGAGAAGTCGGCAATGAGAAAACAGGGCTGCTGCCTGCTGGGTTGGAATTTCCTTTGGGCCGCAGATTTGCTTTTCTTTCTCTTGCAGTCGTGGGTTGCCAAGCCAACACACACAAACCAAAATTGAAGTTCTTTTTCTTCTCAAGTTAAATGCTTCAAGAAATTAACCTCTAGTTTTTCCATAGTCCCTTAATTATAAGTTATAAATATTGCTAACTCATAATGATGTTAGCTTTAGGGATCATAAGTATGATAAAATTAATAATTGAAGGGATCATAAATATTGCTAACTCATAATGATGTTAGCTTCAAGAAATAACCTCTAGTTTTTCCATAGTCGTCCCTTAAGTTCTTTTCTATATTTATGCAAGTATAACCTCCCGTACATAATTAACATTTATCCCTTAAGGTATATAGTAAAAAAAACCACATTTTACAAAATAACACGGCGTTAACATGCCTCAACATGTTGTAACTCGTCATAACGCATTACATTACAAGTTAAAATGCAAAGTTAAGCCATAGATGTTAAATTCCAGAGTCTACCATTCTAGGGACTGACATGCTAAGGGCAATCTATACTCTCCTGGCCCTACATCTAGCTTTTGTTGGAGGGGGCACATTAGTATCCCACCACATCGGCTAGACTTATTCACTATATATGTTGTAACCTTCTTTCTCTCCTCAAGCGTTCTTTTGAAGATTACATATGGGGTTTCACATATTTTCACATGTATATGTTTGGCAAGATTTTAAAATTTGTTACTTACCAACTTTCCAATTCTTCTGGTGTATATTTCTTGCTAAACTTGTGATTGCATCTAATCATAACTTATGAACTTGCTTTCGGTTGGTTTGTGTATGCAGCAACATAGAAGCATATTTATTTGGTAAAACTCTTTTATTTCATGAACTGCAACCATGATACACGTAGAAGCATGAATTAGTTTATTTACTTATATGAATACCAACAAATTGATGGAATTACACATAGAAGCATGAATTAGTTTATCTATTACTACATTATAAAGCATATACCTCAAAACTCTTAAATACAACATATTAAAGCACAATGTACAATGATTTCATGCAAGAATTTCAAAAAACTATGAATTACAAATTATGATGCATTAGGTACAAGTTGTTGATGCAGCCCCAATCACTACCTGATTGGGTTAGTTCAGACTTCTCTTTAATGAATTCAGAGTTACTCTTTTTTTTTTTTTGAAAGGCATAGCGGCACTCGAACCTTACGAACGAACTACCACGAAACACACTCACGCACGCATGCCCCTCAGGCGGTATCGGGAATCCAATTGGGCATCCCCCTAGTCCGCCTTGCCCGCAACCTAGCTTTCACTAAGTCTGTTCCCTACTTCAGTCTATGACCGGTAACAGAGGCGTGGCCAGCCTTTGACTGACCACTAGGGGCATGGTACTCCTCAAGGAACTCAAATGTTCCCCCCTGGGCTTGAACCTGGGTCACCCCAGATTTTACCACCCAAAGGGAGAGCCACTTGAGCTACCCTTGATTTGTAATTCAGAGTTACTCTTACCTGTTAGAGCTCAAAATTCTCCACCATGGGTTTGAACTTTGAATTTCAAATTCAAATTTTCATAACCTGACTATTAGAAGAAAACTTCAAACTCCCTTTCTTCTATTAAAAATCATCAATTGTACAAAAAGCCTTATTTTGTGAATCTCTTCTTCGTGAATAACTTTTTTCCCTTTCCAAATCAATATGAATGATGCAAGGTACCCTCTCAAGATTTTTATTTCTCCATATTCTCCAAACCCTACATCTCTCTTCAACGAGGTAAGCAATACCCTCCTTATTTTGATTTTGATTTTGAATCTGGAGGTAGGTTCTTTCTTCTAGGTTCTCTGGTTTTTTTATTTGTGCCTAATAAGACTTTGTCTTCCCACAGTTTCACAGGTTCATGTGTGGTTTCAAATTGAAAATCAGATTGATGAAATTCTTATGACCGAAATTCTTTCATCTCTATCACCGATTTCAAAATCTTTGAACAAATAGTATTTGGTTAATCTTCAACGGTATCATGTTCATGTTGTTCTAACTGTATTTCAGAGTTAAGCTGTTGATTAATTTAATCCTCAACGCTCCAGAAACCAAACAATCCCTCATTGTGTTCTAAATTTCCAACTCTAGCATGGGGTTTCCATTTGATTCAATGCTACAAAATAAACAATTAACCATGGTTCTTGCTTCAGTTATGCTCTTGAACAACGTATGCATCACCAAAACCACCAGAGAATATTTGTTTATGTGCTGAGCGATCGATCGATCCTCTCCGTGAAACACCATCGATCATCTGCCGGTAACATGTCTCCGTGACACCAGTTTGAATCGGTCTCTCCTGAGTTGTTGCTCCTAGAGGTTCGATCTCTCCCTGTTTTTTTTACTTACTTATGGCTCTATATTTGGGCATTTGAAGCTCTATATTTGTGTTAGTGTTATAGTTTATTGGGATTTCTAGAAAACAATTGATGAAAATCCTACTTTATTTTAGGCTTTAAATCCTAAAGCGAGCATGGCCTGAAAGATTTGTTTCTCATCTGGTGTTTATGTGCATATATAGCTTCAAATGAGTGCTTATTAGATTACGAAGGCAGCAGGTAACCATCTAATGAAATTTGTTTTTGTAATATCTGGTTAATCTCTAATCTCTGGGAGTATTGTTGTCAAGGCAGAAGCGATGGCCAGAAGTAGAGGTTGGCAAGTGGTAAAAATCATATTTTCATTCTTTTGGATGATCATTATGAGATGAAAGATTTGATACATTATACATAGATGATTATTTTGAACACAACTAATGACTATTAACATACATCTACCGTTTGCATGTGTAAATAGTGGGTAATGGAAATTTATACACTTTTCTTTTCCTCATTTTGATTATATGATAGTTTTCCTTGCATATGATGGCATGATGATTTATGTATTATGAGGACTCGAGTAAACTTTTTTCCATGTGAAATTTGAAAAAGAAAAGGTGACTTGATATATGTGTATGTTTGAACATGCACCTCGTAATTCATTTTGATGAATCTAGGTGAATTTGCAGTTTATTTATTTTAATCTAGGTAGCAAATGTTTGTCTATACTTGTTTGGTTATTGTCTAGAAAATCTGAAAAAAAAATATTATTTTTCTTAGCAGGTGTTAAAATGGTGACAGCAATTGGTAAATTTTGAAGTAATCTGGAAGGGTACGTATTTGTCTTTACACGTACTTCTTCTGGAAATTGGATGCCATGTTTTATATTCTATGTACCAGTCCACAATAATTTAGAGTTAACTCTTGATGTATAGGCTCTTTCTTTTTTAAATAATTTTGATTTTGAAACTTGGGTTACATCATCGCTAATCTGATGAGTGATGGACTATGTGAGCTAAGTTATTTTAGTCTCGTTTTGTTTCCATTTCAGACCTGCTTTCTTCCCTACAGTTTTCTTCCTCCTATTTTCAGCTCGCTTTTGTATAAAAAGCTTTAAGAGTTTATTTTTAATGCTTTTAACCACCACCGTACAAATGGTTTTAAGCCCTGCCACTACCAACCTGATTTTGGTAGGTACAGAGTTGTCTTTCCATGTACATAGTTCTCCTTTCACTCTTCCGCCAACCTGAGTCTCAGATTTGATTTCAAGCTATATTTTCATTTGAAATGCCATGAAGGTATTAACTTGTGTTTCGTCTTCTTTCATGCATATGTGAGACTACTACGAGATAACGAAGCTGAAGTACATTATAGTTGTCACCAAAGTCGACAAGTTTTCTCGCATTCTTAGCCCAGAACTTGTAATTCAGCATATTCTTCCATGTGTGAAGGTGTGGTTTTTTCTCTTTCTCTCTTTCCAAAATTTTAATTCAGAACATCACATCAACTTTTAATTAACAAGTTATTGAAGTATTTAAGCAAGTTGAAGTATGTACTTTGTGTTCTTATTTATACCAGACAACTTTTAATTACAGTTGTTGAAGTATGATGCTTCAAAGATTTCTATATTTTAACAAACAAAATACATTAGCATTTCATAGTTCATATAAATCTTTTGTATGTTATTTTCTTTTTTGTTTTTTAGGTCCACCATTACAAGTAATATTACTGTAGTTTAAAGTCAATATGCATCAACTTTAAAAATCAAACATCTTGCTTATAACTGCATATGGTTCCTTGATAATAACTTATTTACATTCATGTAAGAGTTAGGGGTGAGCACGGTCCGGTTCGGTTCGGTTTTTGGCCGGAACCGAACCGAAAACCGCTCCCGTTCGGTTCTCGGTTTTTTTCGGTTCGGTTCTCGGTTTTTCGGTTTTTCGGTTTTCGGTTTTTTTTCGGTTTTTTCGGTTTTTTTTTCGGTTTTCGGTTTTTTTCGGTTTTTTTTGTTTTTTTTTTTCGTTTTTCGGTTTTTCCCTTGGTTTTCGGTTTTTTTCGTCCGGTTTTCGGTCTATAACTCTGTATTTCCTTTATTCCATGTTTCAACTTTATAATTTGCATTTAATTTGTTGAAAAATTATGTTTAGTTGTTTACAACTTTATGTTGGGAATCATAGGCAACGAAACATGCACAGCGGAATAAAAAGCCTGATTCCCAATTGAGGATCCAATCCTAAACTCATACAGATACAAAAAGAGGGTTACGAAAAATTACCTCGTTATTTGGTTTATGCAAACGAAACTGGACTGCTGGCGGGGAATACACCACTACTGCACCACCGTGAGATTGGTTGCTAGACCACCACCGGGTTTTTCTCTGAATCGATGGAGAGGGTGAGAGAGGAGGGTTTTTGGTTTTTCTCTGGGGTTTCTTTTCAGTTAAGATTGATTCAATGAATAAACTGGCCAGGGTTTGCCATATTTATAAAACTAAATATGGCAGTACCCAATAAAGAAAGCCCGTTTGATTAAAAGCCCATTAAGGTTATTTAATCAAACTCAAACTCTTCATTTAATTAATAAACCATTAATTAAATAACTTAACCCTTTAATTAATTAATTAACTATTAATCAATCCAATAAAATATCTCAACTGATATAACTAAATAATAAATGACTATTTATTATTTCTTTCTCACTCAATAATTAATTTGTACTAATTAATTATTCCATCAAACCACTTGATCTCCAATTGGGTGTGTAGCAGTGTGACCCACTAGTGTCTTATAACATTGGACACGGTAAACCCTGTTACTATCTTGCACATAATCCTAACACTTTACATATAAGATTTGAATATAAATAGAAACTCCTTTAGTTAAAAATTATGTTTACATAAGACATAAGTCTATGTTTACAACTTTAGTTATTGAGTATAAATAAAATTTAGAATTTTAGAAGCCAAACAAAGAATGTTTTGAGGAAAAAAGTAGCGACATGTTAAAAGATAATGGGTTAATTTATTAATTATTATATATAATTATATATAATTTAAAAAAATATAGTATATATATCGGTTCGGTTCTCGGTTCTCGGTTCGGTTTTTAATTCGGTTCCAAGTTCGGTTCGGTTCGGTTTTTTCGGTTCGGTTTTGGAGCCAAAACCGAAACCGGACCATTTGGTTTTTTGGTTTTCGGTTTCGGTTCGGTTTTTTCGGTTTTTTTCGGTTTTCGGTTTTTTTCGGTTTCGGTTTTTTCGGTTTTTTTTTCGGTTTTTCGGTTTTCGGTCCGGTTTTTGCTCACCCCTAGTAAGAGTTTTACTTATTTATTTAAGGATGATGTCATACACTTTAGAGGAGTCATTTGCTACTGCAATTTGGGTACCAGTAAAGCATTGGGATGCTGTCTAGAGATGATCTTTATTTGGCCTTATATTCTTAGTAAGTATTTTCATTGCATAGGTGCTTCCTTGGGGGCATCATTTACTAATTCATGTGTTATGAATCAATTTATAATAATCTCACACAAAGGTAGGGTCTAAGGTTTTGTACTAACTATAATACCATAGTATAAATATCCATATATATCTATATAAAAGGAGGTTCAAACAAGAACAACCAAATAAACGAACGTGCAAACGATCAAATCACATGTGATTTTACACTAACGGTCAATGCAAAGGGTGTGCGGTCGATATGGCTGGCGACCTAACATGACTTATGTTTCTCTCTCTCTCTCTCTTTATATACACATCTATAGATATATTGTAGTTGGGAAATTTAATCATGTATGTTTCAATGTAGGTGAACAAGAAGTAGCAAGAGTTAACGGCACCAAAAAAGAAGCAACTTCAGGTGACAAAACTTAGTGTGGAGGGTCGTGGTATGGTGAAACATTTGTCAAGCCAATGCAGTAAAATAGAACTGAACAAAAAGACATTCTCAAGGACTAGATTATTGCTTCAAAATTGTGATTCACCCGCGCTGCATCGCGCGGGTAGACAACTAGTTTACTTATATGAATACAAACACGAGGTCGATCTGACCTCCTTTTGTCGGGCTAGTGTCTTGCTTGCTTCTTTAATGAATCGCCGTTCAAAAAAAGAAAAACAAATTGATGGACTTTCATTCCCAATCTGGGTCGGGTAACAGGTCTAGACAGTGGACGGGAATGGGGGTTTGACCATAAACAAGACCGAAGGTGGGATATATTCGGCTCCACCGGGGATGGAGGCCAGGGCCGGGGGCCATTACCAGAAACCGGCTAGGCATGGTAAAACCCACCCCATCCCGGCCCCTTTGGGAAAATACATACCATACACTTGTTGCTACAACAAAATTAGGTATATAGGACTTTCAAATTTTCTAAACGTCCTCATAGACCGATTTTATAGGACTTAATTTACAGAACCAATAAAAATAGAGTGTCACATAGAGCCAAATGTGTTGTAATAAGTTTATAGGACATTTTTTTGACGTCATAACAAGGCTTTCAAGACATTTTTTTATAAGAAAAAAATGTCATACTAGCTATTGTACATGACACCATTTGATAGCTTGTTCTATTAAAAACAAGTGTCAGATAAAAACATAGGTTTTAAGGCACTTTCTCAAAATTATAGTATAAAATACCTAATTGGTCGTTCTATATTAAAAGCGTCCAAAAACACTTGTTAAGACAGTCAAACACGTTTTATTAACTCAAACACTTGTTAAAAAATATTATTAGTTGTGTTAATTTGTAATTTCTCTAAAGTTACTTTCCTTTTATGTAATTGTGGATTAGGCCCAATGTTTAGGGCCCATCCATTTCTAGCCTTTTAGGCCTTTTTATAACTTGTATAAATAGGAGTTTGAAACTTCATTTGTAGTTTCCTCTCCTCTTCCAATCCTTCAATATATTTGAGAGAGGTATTATTACACTTGATACTTAATCATACCCACCTGCATATACATTGTCATGTACTCAAGAATGTCTCTACATACTTAGTGTCATAGTTGTTGATTTGGAACCTATATTTATTAACTCATTAATGCCTTTTTTTTATTGGACGTTTCATTTTTTTGGTTCTATAAATTAAGCCCTATAAAACAGTTTACTACGATGCTTAGAAATTTCTATCATCCTATGAAATTAATTTTATTAATTGTAGTGTGTTTAAAGTAAATGGAGCTCAATAAACATAACTTATTGAGCCTAAAGTATCAAAATGACTACCAATAAGGCTTGGGCTCTGGGGCTGCTCCTCATTGGCCACTGGTTTGAATCCCTCCAAAGCCATAGGATTTTCCTAGTTGTTTCCTAGGACCATGGATTTAGTTATTTTGCACACAGCTAGGTTGGATATTCCATTGTTATGTAAATGTTGAAATTGAGATACTGATCGATATCCTTTCTAAATCAATAAGATTCATATATGAAAAGTCGATAAGAAGTGGTTTTAGAATCAACTATTTATCCTCTGCTAGAGGTGATCAAGAAATGTGTGCCATCAAGTAAACAGTTTTTCAAAAGAATAGATTGGATTGACTTGAAATTATGAAAAACTTATACATCCTAAGTACGGACACTCATTTAGCCTTCTACACCAAATTAATAATGCTTCTAACACTAGATGTTTAACAGAAACACGTATTTATTTTCGTAAGTTTAATTTTGTATATTTACAATTCAATAATTTATTACATATTAAAGACGTACCAAGGCTAATCTTAGAAGAAAAAGACGAGTTATATATAGGAATGATAATTCTTAAAAATAGGTCATCCAATCATTTACTAAGCACAAGACGTACCGTGGTCAAACGTTGGAGATCGATCAAAAGTGGAAAACATTAGTTGCAATCAAGTGAAGGGATTAATAACAACTTATTGCCATTCGTTGCTCAAACATACTTTAAATTTGAGATATCCAAACCATGGAACTTTTCTTTGGTAATTTGATCCAAAATATGGCTCATTTCATCTGTGAGATGGTTTTTCCAGTCTCCAACTCTACCTTCCCTGAAAAATACATGTTTCGGAATACCTGCACGTATATTTCCATGCTTATTAACCTCCTTTAACTTTTCGAAACTGCAGATCTTCACAACTTCTTCCACTATTCCTGTAGCCTCTTCCTCCTTTGTAAAAGGGTATCCCAAGAACTCCGCAAGATTTTTCACGATATTCACAGTATCCACACTCATGTTCTCGTATGTTAGAAATAGAATCCTCGTCGGGTGTTCTGAAGTAGCCTTGTAGTACCCTTTCACATGATCCCAATAAGGTCCGGATGGTATGACCCCTTTACAGAACATCTTAAACGCCTCCTCAACAGTAATTAGACCAAGAGATTCGTCTCTTAACTTGTTTGCGAAGTGAAACAACGAGACCAGAACATCCTTAGGGTTTCTACACATATAAACTATACGACAACTGCAATCAATAACGGATTGAGGTAATGATGTGTAAGGTGTATGGGTAGCAAAGATGCGAGGGCAATTTTCATCAACATAAGTGGGATTGGTTCTTAGTATTTCATTCTCAATGAGAGGCACCCAATCATGAGGGTTGGAGGAGAGTAGCACATGAGATGTAAGAGACTTGTTTTTGTACATGGTTCGATTCACTATAGTGAACGTGAGTGCTTTGATCCATGTTGTGCCAGATTTTGGTAATGTAGCCAAGTAGATATCACTTGGCATAGCTTGAAAGGTTTCCTGTGAGCTCATCACATTAGCAATTGAGAATGGATACTTTGACGGATACCAATGGCCCTGGTACAAATACAGGTTTTCGGTGTGCCAACCTTTCTCCTTTGGC
Source organism: Centaurea solstitialis (assembly GCA_030169165.1). NCBI lineage: Eukaryota > Viridiplantae > Streptophyta > Magnoliopsida > Asterales > Asteraceae > Centaurea > Centaurea solstitialis. Next base: position 19,124,943 of record CM058045.1, on the reverse strand, counting down.
AAAACAGTGAACCTATCCTTGTATCTTTCGAAATTCAAGGCCATATTGGCCTTCTCATTTTCAAGATCTTCAAGACAAGGTTCTTTTACTTTTGAAAGAAGGGGGTTATGAGAAGCTCTAAGATCTGACATTTGAAAAAATTATTTATATACAACACTTCACTATTTGTTTGTTAGATTCTTCTTATATGCCTTTTATATAGAGAAAATAGTTTCAATATCAAGTAGAGTAACATGGTTTAAAAAAAAGTAAAAATCACCTATACTAAATTTACATGTATTAACCTTATCCAACCAATAAAATGATAACAATTTAGAATTTTATATATTTTTTATTTAACTAAAATTCTCTTTTTGATGACGTGTATTCATATTAAGGAAATAGCACGTAAGAAACATATGCCCATCTAGTGACAGATCTAGAAATTTTAGGTTGGGGAATATTAGGATAATTAAGAGTTAGTCACAATAAAATTTATAAGTGCCTTTAGAAATTGAAATTTTAACATGATACAATCACCACCAAAAAGTTAATAATTATATATCAAGCTCTAATAACTAATCATTAGGCATCAAACTAACTAAAAAAGTTCTCTATATAACAATTCGTAAAAATTAACAATTAGAAATTAAACCCTAATAATAAACAATTAGTTAGGTAACAAACAACTAAACAAGTTTTGTTAATTAACAATCCAAACAACTAACAAAAATTAACCACGGTAATATATAAATAATAAATTAGATCATATTCACATAGAGAAGGAATTTATTGTCTTTCTTTTTCTTATATCATAAGTTTTTCCAACAAAAAGATGCATGGCATGGGTTCCATTGCCGATAGGATTCCATGTGCAGAATATTAATTACAAGGATAAAAAGCATAGGCAGACAGGTCACATGGTTTTGGGACCATATAAAAGACAAAGTCTATTGGTTCATTTTAAGGAATCGGAATGGGAATGAAAATGGAAATGCAAATGAACATTATATTGAATTATTGATGCTGCTTGGTCAACTCACTATAATCAATGAAAAATTGTTTCATATTAAAGAATTTTGTTTCCTTCACTCTGTATTTAACATCAAAAGATGGAATGACATATGAAAAAAAAAAACTGAGCACAAAGAAAATTTTCATTCCCTCCAATTTGCTCGGAAATAGAAATTAATGAATATGCAGGAATGATTCCATTATATAATATCAGACGAGCAGCAGTTTTCATTATCATTATCATTCTTTATCCTGCAATACCCCCAACCAAGCACCTCCTTACTGTTCTATGGTTGTTTATCGGATCTAACACCATCCTTATCTACCTTATTTGTTGATATTCTTATTATCAAAATAGATTATTGATAATAGGCTTTTAGCACTCATTTACCGGGTAAGAGGAGAGTAATAATATTTTCTTCACTTGGAGGTCGTTTACCAGACACTTAAAAGTAAGTGGCTTACCAATATTATTAATTTACCTTAACATCAAACGCTTACTAGTGGTCGGTAACATAGTGGTCGGTAACATGGGTGGGCATGTGGCCATACCTTCACCACAGATTGGCTCTCGGGTCGGTCCCTGGTCGTAGAGGATTAGTTGGGTGCTCGTATAGATCTCGAATACCTTGTCAACTTCGTGTTGGGACGTCAGGACAGGTCCTAAGATTCCGGATGCCCATGTCAAAAGGCCAAAAAAATACCCCTCTATAATGCAAACAAAAAACCCAAAAACAATTTAGAGGGGTTCTATTAAACCAAAACCAAAAAACAATTTAGAGGGGTTCAATTAAACCAAAAAGGATAAAAGGAGGGAGGCATAAACCAAACGCCCATGTAATAAAACATAAAATACATCACTCAAAACGATGTCTTTGTGTGTTTTCTGAATCAAAAATATCTAGCACTTTATCATAGTTAACATCTGCTAAAAACTTACTCTCAATACTCAAGAGTGCTAGCCCGTTCAATCATTCTTGACTCATTGTAGATCGCATATATGACTTCAACAACAATATCAAAGTGTAAACTCTAAGCATCAAACACAAACAAATCAAAATTCAGAAATATTCAATATTAAACATTCAAACTCTAAACTCACTGTGTGCATGTGTCATCAGTGAGTTACTAAATTTCTTTAGACAAATCAAAATTTTCAGAAATATATAAACTCTAAACTCAAAATTCAATATCGAACTTTAAACTCTAAACTCAAAAGTTCATAAATATTCAATGTGACAATATCAAACTCTAAACTCACTACGTCTTTGTGTATGTGTCATCACTCATCATTCATCAATGAGTTTGCGAGTTTCTTTAGACAAATTAAAAATTCAAAATTTAGTAATAATCAATATCAATTTCAGTTTACAAACACAATTACATAAACACTTCTCAAATCAGAAAACTAGGTAAACAAGTAATCAACTAATCAATAATCAATATGACCATATCGATCACAAAGACACTAATCACACCATCACACTACTCAAATAAGAAAACTAGGTAATCAATTGCAATTTATAAATAGGTTATGTTAGTTCGTATTTTTCCACCTCCTTAACTTTGTATTAGGGGTTGTTTGGTAGTTGTTGAATGGTTTGCTGCTGGATGAGTAAGTGGTCAGAATTATTAAGAGACTCTTATGATATAGTGCAAAATGAAATATGTTGGTTTGGTAATTGTTGAGTATGAAAGTAGGACTCTGAATGGTTAAGAGACATCCATGATACTTAATCATTCAGAGGATTTTGAAACCATTAAGAGGCAGTCCATTTTTTGCCCAACAAGATTCACCTCCTAACGATTCAGAGACTGCCTCTTAATGGAACTGTTAAAAGGTAAACAAACACCACCTTAGTATGTATTTATTGGGACCGGCATGTTTGGCAGTGACTATATGTCTCGAAGCTTCTTAAATATTAAGTGTATTTATTTTGTACTGTGCATGTACTATTGTAGATATTTCATTTGTGTATGCTTGCATTGCAATTGTCTATTCATACCAATAATTATTACTACACCATCAATAACTATTTGATAGGAAAATAAGTGAATTTAATTATTTTGTTAAATCAAAATTTTCCGATGACTATTCCGTCGGAATATTATTATGTTTTGGTTGCTACTTCGCAAACCGGTCGCTAACTTAGGTCGTTGCTATCGACGCTAATAATATCATTTGTTGATCTGCCACTGAAATAGTTCATCATCAGTCACAGAATCATCTATAACTCTTTGGTCAATAAACTATTTAGATGGATCAACGACCGATCAATAATGGATCAAGGGATTATGGTTCCGTCAAGGATAGGGCCCAATGTTATAGTGTGTAGGGGTTTAGTTTTAAATTTTATTTATATTTATGTAAGTCTTACGTTATATAATAAAAAACTCATATTTTACAAAAACAGAAAACTGTGTTGTAACGTATCATAACATAATATAACATGTAGAGAAGTAGACGGAGAGAGAACTAGGAGCTAGCAACTGCGACGGGATCAACTTGGGAGTTCAAATCCCATGAACGAGGACCAAATACTTTCACAAGTTTTGGGTGAACGTCGTGGGCATAAACGTGGACGGGGTAGAAAGTTACCTGCAGTTGCATCTTCTTCAAGTTCCAACCAAACCAAGAAAGAGTGTACACTCAAAGAGAAGTTGATAAATGATGCGGAACCAAAATGCACATTTTGCAATCATATATGACGCACTAAAAAGAGCAAATTGATGTTCCCAACTTTCAACCATTTGCAAGTGAAAACAATGAAGATGGTGATAGTACGATTGAAGAGGATTAGTTGTATAATATGTATTTATTTCTTTAAGCAAACTTGTAAATAATATATGAATGTTTTTGTTTTAAACTATGAATGCTTGGTTTTAAACTTTGTTACAAGTAATTTGATGAAAAAACAGGTTTTAAATTACTTACATTAAGCAGGTAAAAATAATAATAAATAACTGTTAAAAAAATCTTTACTTTTAGCGATGACAAAGTCGTCGCTGAAGACCATAAAAGAAATAAAGAAAAAAGAAAATCCTTACTTTTATCCAGGACAAAGTCGTCGCTGAAGACCATAAAAGAAATAAAGAAAAAGAAAATCCTTACTTTTATCCAGGACAAAGTCGTCGCAAAAAACAAAAAACCTTTTTTGCTTTTGTTTAAAAAAACGCTTACGGCGACGATATTAGTCCTCACTGAAAGGACGGTGTCGTCACAGAAGACTTTCGCATACGGGGTTTCCGCTAGGACTCTGTAGCGATGATTTGCCCTCGCTGAAAGTTATTTGCAACGACATATTGCCTTGTAGTTGTAGTGAATGGATCACGAGATTATGGTTCCGTCAAGGATAGGGCCCAATTTTGTAGTGTGTAGGGGTTTAGCTTTAAGATTTATTTATGTTTATTTAAGTCTTACATGTTATAGTGTGTTAGGGTCAACAATGGTACGTTACAACACTATTTAGATAATTAAGTCTTACCCCAAATATTACACTATTTTGAATTATGCCAAGAATATATTTTACTCGTTTTCCATAGTTTAGTAATTTTAACCAAGTCGAGAAACAAATTATTATAAATAAATAAAAGTAATGGATTATCGAGTAAGTTCATCATTTTCAAATATATATATATATATATATATATATATATAATTTATAGGGCTCTTGATTACTTTAATGAATGATCCTATGAAAACTTGAATTAACCTAAGAAACGTAAAAAGAATAAAGTTAAATTAATTACTCTTAAGAATTGTAAAAAGCATAAAAATGGATTTGAATTTTTGATTAGTTTTAATCTTTAGCCCATTCATTAATTATGATTGATATATAAATTAATTCGTTGCATCTCAATCTAATGTGCATCCAACAATTAATAATTGATTTTTCTCATATTATTCAATAAATCTGAAACCCTTACTCCAATATTGTTGTCTATGCATATTTTAGATGATAAAAAATAAATCGGTTGTTGTGGCGTGATTACTTAACAACCGGTTTATTTTTAATGGGGTTATTGCCTTATTAGAATAATCAAGTAGATTGTTGTGGCGTTTCTTTTTAATTCACTTTAGATGTGACGGTAAGCGCTCATACAACCCGGGTTCGAGGCCCCTCTGTGTGTTAACTTTTGCCAACGGGCTTGTAGCCCAATGGCATTTGGAGTGTTTATAAGGTGTCTCCTTCTCTTATAGTTATGGGTTCGAGTCCCGTCGTAGACAGTGGTATAGATTTAGTAGTTAAGTTAGGTGTATGTAATCTGCCGTTAAAAAAAATTAGAGTTATGGGATAAGCCTTTTTAAAAAAATTAATACTTTCGAATACATTATAAACTGCTGGTCACTAGTCTCAAGGTTCAAAAATTTGGTAATCCTTCATACACGAAAATTAATCACGTGAACCATGTTTATAAACCATATTATACTCTACTTATTATTGAAGCTATTTTGTCTCTATAAACCAACAAGAATGCAGTAATAAATAATTGTTTTGTTTTATAGAAATAAACTTCACAAGTCAGTTCTTAATAACCAACACCCTTCAACTTGTCAACAATCATATGGCTAACAGTTTCACGATTTCAATTATACTTTTCGTCTTATTTGAATTTTTAATGTTAATGGATTTTGTTTAAACTTATTTGTTTGAATTACAAAATTGGATTTTTAATTTTTTTTGTGAATCTTATAAATGTTAATGGGTTAAACGGATCAATCAATTTATTAAAAGGATCGGGTTAAGGTTGGGATTTAGGACCCACTTATTAAACGAGTCGGGTTAGGACCAAACACTCTCGACCAGTTTAACTTTTTACCTGATACGACACGACTCATTTTTTCAGGTCTACTTCATACACAGTGGAGCTCTCTTGGGAAAAAAAATATAAATTAATACATCAACAATAAAAGGTATGGGGCAGCACAAGGGAACGTTACCGGCCTCAGGCCCGGTTCGAGCCTATGAAGATCCCCACCCCAGGACCTATTTTAGCGAGAAATCCTCGCCCCGATCGAGGGTGGGTGAACCGGATTCCCTACACATAACCCTTTAGATGAAGGTGGTTGATATGAAATGATGATATTCTTGAATAACTAATAAGAAACATGTGCCCATCTTATATTGTCGTATTTAACTATATTTTATGTGTCAATATCTTGGTTTTCAAGTTGAAAATTAGATGTTTTGTAATGTTTAGGGATAAAAATGGATCAAAACGAAGAAAGGCAACAAAAGTTAACCTGACTCATCCGCGAGCCATCAACCTTGCCCCATGAGGATCCCTCTAGATGTTGCGTAAAGTCTCGCTCCATGAGCCTGGTTTTTATCGTCGTGAAAATTTCTTGTTCGATTCTCGCGTCGCAAGCCTATGGCCTCTCGCCGTGAGGTGGTCTCTGGAAGATTGTAAATTCTCACGACGGGAGTGAAGATAGCGATCGTTAGAGGAAAATTTGGTCTTTGATTCTCGCACCGTGAAGTTTGCCTGGCAGGTTTCAATAAATTTGACTTTCATCCCTAATTCATGATACTTTAGCACAGACCAAGCATTCTGAGCTTTTTGTATGAACCGACATCTGAAGAACGTATTGGAGCAAGGAGAGCATTCAAGGATTATATCATCGATTTCTGCATGGTTTGACATTATGATATCAAATTTGTTTATAGTTTTGATTTTGATGTCATGTAGCATATCTATTTGCTAGAATCCTTTGTACTCATTATGATTTGATGAACCCTGTATAGGTTTGGTTTTATATCTTGTTTTATTATGTTTTCTTGAATAATTGCCAGTTTTTCAATTCAGTAAAGTTTTCAACTTTAATCTTCGGAATATTGATTTGCTGATTGGTTCTTATCTACAAGTCAAGAAATTGCCATAGTTAATTAATCTTTTCTACTCGGCTTGGTGATCTAGCAGACGGTTTACCAGAAACGAAAACTGAAATTGGGATCCAATAACCTAATTGTTTACTTGAAGAAAAATTATCCTTGTAATGGAAGTTCTAGGATTGGTGGCCTAGTGAAAACCAACCGAATAATTGAATGGTAATCGAAGTGTGTTAGTTACATAGGAATAGAGGTGAAAACTCTAGGGGATTCTAATCATAGTGAGCACCCTATCCATCAAGATTATTTGTTCATCAGAAGTTTTTAGTTTAGTTGAAGTTTTAATCTTGCTTTTAAAGTTTTCAATCACAAAAACACCTCTTTTGCAATTTACTTTTAGATCAATTAATTTAGTTATAGTATTCACAATTAGTTGAACTGTCCCCTGTGGAAACGATACTCATAACTTTTTACAATACTATTCGTAATTAGATCATAGTTCCATATTGTAATAGTCTTAGCTAGGAATAATAGGGGAAATGATTAAAATTTAGTGATTTTTGATAACTAGATCTTATCGTACCACGTCATATCAACAATCAAAAAGTTGACTAAAGATGCAGCCGGGTGCATAATTAAAGGAGATAAAAAGAGACATTCCCTTTGAATAGACAAAAACATGTTGTTATGAAATGTCACATATGAGTGGAGAATTGGTCAAGCGGACCACAAGAATTGCATGTTATTGTATGAAATTTTCCAACCCTTAGAGATCGTTTATAAAACACTTATCGGTAAAAGTTTATCAATATTATTTACTTTACCTGTTGAGTGTAACAAGGATCCATAACTTTACACGGTAACAGACATAACACGAACCAAAGTGAGATTATAAATTGACCCAAAATAAAATTTCAAACAGTGACATTATTTGACTATAAGAAACAAATATAGGGATATTTTTTCACAAAATCAATGTTGGTTTTATGGTTGGTTCCTCTTTTCAAATCTAAGGTCTCGTGTTAGAATATCGTTATTGCAATGTTTTTTGTAACATAATAAATCTAATACTAAAAGCTAAAAACTAGGGAAATGACTGTACATTAAGATTTGAACACAAAACTAGGGAACTAACCAACTCTACCAAGGAAAATTAAGTTGTTGGCATAAAACAAACTGATACACTGGCACTTTTTACAACCATATAATGTTTACACCATGTTGGAGGAACAAAACGGTGGCACGTGCCACCGTGCACGCTACACTAGGTCCGCCCTACAATGAGATTCATTGAGGGGAAAAACTCTTACATTGTAGGTGCTTATCGAGTTTAAGACGTCTGTAAAATCAATGGTATCTTTTACCGACGACAAAAAGGACTTTATCGATGGTTTTCCAACGAGAGACAACCGTTGATAAAAAGTGGGTCGGTAAAATCCAGGAATGGTTTATTGGCGATCTTTATCAATGACTTTTTGACTGTTCATATTACAATGGCTTTCGACAACTAACATTAAACATAGTGTTTTGTTAATGGTTCATATTACAATGTCTTTAAACCTTTAACATATTAAATGATCATTTTAATTCCGTCCAATAAACTAATTTTTATGTCAATCCAATAAACTAATTTTTATGTTACATAGAAGGTGTTAACCCAAAACTATACAAGTATCCACAAATTTTTCATTCCTTGAGATAACAAACTATCTATCTTGTGTCCGACCCTGACAACTCCCCCAATTACCCGACCCTTTCATCTTATAGATCATCTCAAGCATCTCTGCAACGGTTGGTTTGGGCCCTCCAACGTAACTTCATCTACCAAGTTTGATAGATTTACTAATTTAGTCACTAATAAAACAAAATTTTAAAACTAAAATGACAATTTTATCTTTTGAAGGAGAGCATTTTTGTACATTAACGTAAATATATAAGCATAGAGTAACATTGGAAACATATTATCTTGTATGAATGTAACCACCGACAGTACCAAATTTTAAGTATTGGGAAGTACAAAATTCCACTCTCTCTCCTGCCAAAGGTCCAATTGAGTTAATTTAAAGGAAACCTAATAAAAAAAGGAGCATTTCTAATAATCATATTTTCTTCAAAGAAAGTTTCTGTTTTGAATGCCAGATAATTTAGGCACATATTCCGATACGAAGTTAAAAAAGTATTCGGAATTCATACGGACACTCGACAAATTCTCGGCGACTATGGACCGACCCAAAAACCGACCTATGATCAAGGTATTGCAACGTGCTCACTCGATAAATTGAATCCGAATAAAAAAGAAAGCCATGATTGCCATCCACTGTCCTTCTAAGCATGTTACTAATGCTTTGATAAAGAAAGTTAAAATTTATTTTGAAAGAAAAGCCCAATAAGCAAACCAAGAAATAGATGGCACTAGTGACACACTCATAAGTCTATGTAGGGCCCAATTTTCCTTTTGTAGTGTGTTGGGGTTTGTTTTTAAATTTTCCTTTTACAGAGTAAACTACGATTTTTGTCCTCCTGGTTTATTGTTTATAACTATTTTTGTTCTTAGTCCTTAAAAATTACTTTTTTCATCCTTATTGTTTATATTTTGTTGCTTTCATCATCTTTGTAACTAGGGGTGTGCACGGTTTGACCGAAACCGGATAAACCGGCCAAACCAAACCAATTTTGTCGGTTTGGCCGGTTTAACCATCATTATTTAGGCCGGTGGTTTGCGTTTTTATAAACCGTTAATATGGTTTGGTTTGTGGTTTTAGGGACAAAACCGGCCGTTTAAACCAAACCGGACCGGGTATGTACGTATATATAATATTATATATATTATTCTATATATATATATATTATGTGTGTCTAGCGGTTCCAAACATATATATATTATTGTATACGAAAATACAAAAGGCAAACGAACGATCAATCAATTGGATATACTTACATTTTCTTACAATTTAAAAACCATGGATTACCTTTTTTATCTTTTCAAATTCCTAAGGGATAATGAGTAAGGACTCTTTGTTATTTTGAAATATGATAAAAATGTGTCAAACCATCAAACCGTAGGTACCGGTTTGGCCGAGATTTTAGGCTCAAACCGGCTAAATCGGACCATGCACACCCCTTAATGTAACTAATTCCCATAAAATAATTTATTAAAGTTAGGGGTAATTTAGTCTTATTATCTTTTCAATTAATCATTATTTAGTTATTTATATATTTATTTATCTATTTTTCAACCTGACAACTCACAAGCCGCACCCAATTGTCCTTCTCCAACATCCATCATCACTTTTAATGAATTATTGATTTCAGCCATGAAAAAAGGGCGTATATCTCCACTAAAACTACAAATTCTTGAATAATTCAAAAGGAACTCCATATCCAATCTTTGTTGTTGCTTCTGTAACCCATTTGGCACTTTCATGGGAGTTGTTTTGATTTATGAAATTTGCAGCATATGATTTCATCCATAAATATCAATAATTAATAATCAATCCAGAATCAAAAAGAAAAAAAACAACAAACATTAACTAAAATCAACCACGAACATTAACTCAAAACTTCAAGCATATGGTAGCCGATTACATGCGGGATCCGGTACGAGAGGGGGTTAAAGCTAGATCTGCACTAGAAATCTTGTACAAAAGGGTTCCAAATAGGTATTAGAAGAAGATCAAGAACTATTGTGAACTAGAGAAACAACCCAAAACCCAATTGTAAAATATTGGAAATAAAGTAAAAAGACCAAATTAGCCTTAACTTAACCCACTTTTTTTTTTTTAATATAATTAGATTCAAGGACGAAAAAAGCAACCAATTATAAACCACAACAATGGAAAAAGGCATATTTTTAAAGATTAAGGATAAAAATAGTTATAAACAATAAACCACTAGGACGAAAATCGTAGTTTACTCTCTTTTTATGTATATTTAAGTCTTATAGCTAGTACATAATTATCATTCATTTCTTAAGTTTTATGCATGCTTACACAAAAAAATTGTTGTAACACGTCGTTAAAATGTAAGTCAAATCTCATAGTGAAATTAATGTAACACGTCACGAGGCAACAATAAGTTACGTAGATCATGACAAGAATGTAATTTACTCATTTTTATTAATTTAGTCATTTTAACCAAGTCGATAAACAACTATTGTAAATAAATGAAATTAATGGATTATATATCGAGTAAGTCCATTATTTGCAATTATGTTTTTTAGGCCATGGTTACAAAAAGGTTATAATCCGTACAACTATCGATTAAACATTCATTCAACCCATCAATTATGATATATAGATTGATTATTGATTTTATGTAATAATTTTTGGAGAAGGTTCACCTGGAATTTTGCCAGACTACATCCTTGGTAATTTTTACCGAGACCTAGACATTCTCCCTTGGGATTAATACTCAGTTACCCCTGGTTGCTCACCCCCGGATTCGATTCATGCAATAATTTTTACTACAATGCATAATATTTGCATTAAATACATAAACTAACATGTAATTCATTTCAATGAAAATACATATTATCACATAAAATCAATGACCACGAATTAATAGGGCATTCAATTATAATGAATAAGCTAAAATAAATGATTTAGATTAAGATTAGACATGTTGTAACCTTTTTGTTGGTTGCCTAATAACTCTCCCCATGTTTTGTATATAGATCAAAATTTAGGGGGTGCTTGGTTCATTTTAGGGAATGGGAATGGAAATGGGAATGAAAATGGGAATGCAGGAGAATGGGAATGAAAATGGGAATGCAGGAGAATGGGAATGAAAATGAGCATTGTATTGTTGCTGCTTGGTTAACCCACTATAATCAATGAAAAATTGCTTTATATCAAAAAAAATATTTTCCTCCACTTTGAAAATACAAAAGATGCTTCATTTAACATCAAAAAATGGACTGACATATGGAAAAAAGAACTGAGTTGAAAGAAAATTTCCATTCCCTCCAATTTGGTTAGGAATGGAAATTAATGAATCTGCAGGAATGATTCCATTATATAATATCGGACCAAGCAGCAGTATTCATTGTCATTCCCATTCCTTACCCTGCAATACCCCCAACCAAACACCTACTTAATGATTGTTGATTGATTAGTTCAATGGTAAAGGATAGTGTAATAAATTCAGTTAATGTATCGAGCGTGAAAAATAGATTTAAGTTCTTGATTAATTTTAATCTAAAGTTTGTATATCAATTGTGCTTGATATGGGATTGATCCCAATGAATTTTGATGGATATCATCCTAAATTACATTTAATGGTCGATAACCACTTATCATATTTCTCATCAAAACTCAATTCTTATTTGTATTTTTTTGAACGACAGATTACACACACCCATCTAACCTACTCCTAAAAAATAATTCTAAATTTACACAACTATCCACGAAAAACTCGAACCCACAACTACAATAGAAGAAGACACCTTATATACACTGCAAATGTTCCTAAAATAATCTATGGTTTTTTAGATGATAAAAAATAAAGGGCAAATTGCATCAAAAGGTAACATACTTTACTCTAGTTTTTGTTTTGGGGAATGTACTTTTAAATACCCATTTAAGGGTATATAACAAAACTTTACAACAAAAAGGGGGAACCACTTACCAATATAGTAAGTCCTTATTGATTTTTCAATAATTATATTATTTAAAATTTATAAATAAGCATCAATATTGCCATGTCTTTAAATAATTTTTGTGTCATCAAAATAAGTTTCATATAAATAATGTTTATCACCTACTCTAAATCTCAATCCATTCATCTCTCATTATTATCCTTTTTTTTAGTTTTGTTTTACTTTTCATAAAAAAAATGCTCTTTCCCTTTAAGGCTTACACAAATTATCTCTCCTCAACAACCATTGTTTTCATTTCTCCAAAACCCCGTTATTTTTATTTCTCAAATAATCTCTCCTCAACAACCATTGTTTTTTTGTTTTATTTCAATAAGAATAAAAACAAAGAAATGGTGAAGAACTTCAACGTATCAAACGTACAAAATTGCAAACTTGGTTTTTTTGGAGCAAACTAACAAAATCGGAAACAAATTTTTTTAAGAATTTTTTTAAGTAGGATAAACTAAACTAAAAAAACGATAATCGTAGAAGAGAGACGGATTAAGACTTGGAGTAGGTGATAAACATTATTAATATGAAATTTCTTTGGATGACATGAAAATTATTTTATAGACATGACAATATTAATGCTTATTTATAATTTTTAAAATAATATAATTATTGAAAAATCAATAGGGACTTACTATATTGGTAAGTGGTTCTCCTTTTTGGTTGTAAAGTTTGGTTATATATCCTTAAATGGGTATTTTAAAGTATATTCACCAAAACAGAAGCTAGAGTAAAGTATGTTGCCTATTAATGCAATTTGCCCAAAAATAAATTGGTTGTTGAGTAATCTTGCGGTCAACGAAGTTTTAATTAAGACGACAAAATTTTAATGGGGTTCTGAATTTGAGAGATGGTTTTTTTTTTTTTAAATAAATCATAAATCGTGACTCACGTGGTTCAAAAGTCTGGTTGAAAACTAATCATGTGAAGCACGAATGTTACTTTAACTAGGTATTAAGAGCCCGGACTTCGTGCCGGATTATAAACTGAAATAGATTTTATCATAAGTAATAAAATACACTAAATAAAAATATTAGTTTCAAAAGATTTTAATCTAAAGCTTTGAAAAAAATTAACTTATAAATTTATTATTTAAGTTATCTATTTAGTTGGTGATGTTATTAGTTGTATATTTGGTCATCGATATTTGACTATTTATTAACTTTAGTTAATAAAAATCGTAATAAATAAGAAGTAAATGTTGTGAATGAATGAAGGTGCACGCCGGTGCATGATTTTTTTCTTAATAAAGTTACAATAGTTTATAATTAATCAATAAAACAAAATGCATTTAAAAAATAAATAAAGTAAGAAGTAAAAAATGTTAATTATTTAATTTGAGAATAGAAAATACAAATAATGGTCTACTATTATGATCAAATATGTAATTTAATTAAACATTTTTTTCATGAGTTAAGCACTTAATTTAACAAAGTTGGATGAATGGATGAAAATGAAATAAAAATAAAAACATATGGATAAAAAAAACAATTGTTAAAGAGCAAGGACGAAAATCGTTATAAATATTATACAATACGAATTAAAATCGTAGTTTTGTAATTTAACCACAATGACAATCTTCTAATTTAACAACGATGACAGTTTTGTAATTTAAACAATTTCCAGGGTTACATTTTTTTCCTGAAAATTGTATGGTATAGTAATATTCTTTATTGGTAATTGTAGAGGTATATAATTATTTTATTGTTTTTGTTAAACTTATAATAGTTTATAATTAATCAATAAAACAAAATGCGTTGATAAAATAAATAAAAAAACTAAAAGTAAAAAAACGTGAATTATGTAATTTAAAAATAAAAAATATAAAGAATGGATTGATATGAGGACCCAATATGTAATTTAATAGAAAAAAAGGTAGATCACTTAACCATTTAATTTAACAAAATTGGATGAAGGGATGAAAATGAAATAAAAAATATAGGAATGAAAAAAGTTAATCATAAAATATTAGGGACGAAAACCGTTTTGAGGCAATTTTCAAGGGCAATACGTGTGTATGGAGAAAAGTTAAGGTGTAAATGTGTAAAAAAACAAAAATGACGGCCGCCTTTTAAAATGGTGTAAATGGATGAAAACAAAATGGCATGGTATGTAATTTTATCAACTTTGAAGGTCAATTCTCTACTTTTCCTCACAATTGTATGGTATATATAATTATTTCTGCAACTACTTTCTCTATATAAAGGTATAGTAACGAAGAAGAATATAGCAACAAAAATTGTGCTCATTTATAAAGATAATTTTCAAATGTCACTTCTTAAAATTTCTCATGATTCCCTTCTTTCAACCGAAACCGAACCTTGCCTCGAAGATCCTAAGAATGAAAAGGTCAATATGGCCCTCATTTTCAATATGTACAAGGATAGGTTTAGTGCTTTGCCAAAGGAGAAAGGTTGGCTCACAAGAAACCTATATTTGTACCAAGGCCATTGGTTTCCGTCAGAGAATCTAATCTCAGTTGCAAATGTGATGCGCTCACAGGATATCTTCCAAGCTAACCCAAGTGATATCTACTTGGCCACATTACCAAAATCGGGCACAACATGGATCAAGGCCATCACGTTCGCAATAGTGAACCGAACAAAGTACAAAAACAATTCTCTTTCAACTCATACCCTTCTCATTTCCAACCCTCATGATTGTGTGCCTTTCATTGAGAATGAAATATTAAGAACCAAGCCCACTTACGTGGCTGAAAACCACCCTCGTATCTTTGCTACTCATACTCCTTACACATCATTACCTCAATCCGTTATTGATCACAGTTGTCGTATAGTTTATATGTGTCGAAACCATAAAGATGTTTTGGTCTCCATGTTTCACTTTGTAAACAAACTGAGAGACGAATCTCTTGGTCTAATTACATTTGAGGAAGGGTTCAAGATGTTTTGTAAAGGTGTCACACCAATGGGGCCTTACTGGGATCATGTAAAAGGGTACTACAAGGCCAGTTTAGAGCACCCCGCAAGGATTCTATTTTTAACATATGAGAATATGATGGCAGATCCTACAAATAACGTGAAACATCTTGCAGAGTTCTTAGGTTGCCCTTTTACAAAGGAAGAAGAGGTTGTGGGAGCAGTAGAAGAGATTGTGAAGATGTGTAGTTTTGAAAATCTAAGGGAGGTTAATAAGCAAGGAAACATACGTGAGGGTCATCCTAGACATGTATTTTTCAGAGAAGGTAGAATCGGAGATTGGAGCAACCACCTAACAAGTGAAATGAGCCAAACTTTGGATCAAATTACCAAAGAAAAGTTCCATGGTCTCGATATTTCATTCTAGACAAATGTGTCTGACCAAGAGATAACAATAAGCCTTTATCAATCGATAGGTATGTTAAAGTTTTTCAATTTCAGTTTAACTTTAAAAATGAACTTAAAGAGATGTTGTTTCATTAAAAGGTTGTGTTCTCGGTGGAAGTATATTTCTTTAGTAAATTGTATTATTTTGTTTTATTTTAGTGGCCTAATATTATAACTCAAGAAAGTATAAGGCTAAAACTTTGATGCTTGACAAATTTCAGGCCAAAGAGTTTTCCAAATAGAACACATTAAGATGTACTCTTAAACCTGACAAAAATTGACATGACATGTTAACCCGACGCGAATTTGACACCAAATAAAAGGGTTTGGATAACAGATTACAACCCGTTTACGTAAACGGGTTGACACGACACGACACTAAAATTAAACGGGTAAGGTGAGGGTCAAACATATCATCTTGAAAATGACCCGACTAACCCGTTTATACATATATGTGTGTGTGTGTGTGTATATATATATATATATAAAGTTTTGTTTCTTTATAAAAACCTCATTAAAAACCTTAGAAATAACCTCCATTGTGGAAGCTCTTACGTTTTCTTTTGTAGTAGTCAGGTAAGCTGTGGTGAATAAATAGCAACAAAAAAAAAAAAAATGAGAGTCCTGAAACCATACATCAAATCAAGAATATAAAGAATAACACTTGTTGGCTTTAGATCACATACATAATGATAAGCTTACGAACTTGGATCAAGAACTCTGATAAATGCCAGATATTGCAAACAAATGTTGAACAAACGGATTGAACAAACAAAAGTGACTAACAAACAAATATGTAATAAAAAATCAAATGAAAGCACAAGTAACTCAGGACAACTAATGTGGTCCACACATCATCAAAGAAGGATATTTATGGGTGATGCTATATGCACCATTGAGTTGCTATATCTACCCAGAAAGTGAATTGCGTTATACATACATATGTTAACATGACTACTTTTTCAATTCCCGATGCATTTATTTCAATTCCCGATGCAACCCTCCTTTAGTAAATTAGGTGCATATAGCAACCCCCGATATTTATTAATCAAAGAGAGAGAGAGAGAAACATAAAACGGAAGAACTCTGTGCGAGTGAGAACTCTCCATGGTATCAAAGTTAATCCTCCCAACTACGTCTTTTACATTATATATATATATATATAGAGAGAGCGAGAGAGAGAGAGGAGGAGGGGGTTAAAATAAAAACTCATCTTTCATTGCAAACGCGAGGAAAATCGAGTGCTCAACATGTATCACATTCAGTATGAATAACAAATGTGGATATTCATGTAATATTCATGATGAATAATACAACATTCAAGATGAAGAGTATGTTATTCTTTCTAAAAGCTCTATTATGCATATTCTTCTTCGTTATTCATACTAAATACGTCACAAGTCACGCTCACGGCTCACCTTACGTTCACAATGCAAAATGAATTCGTAGCCGAACTTTCGTCTCTCTCTCTCTCTCTTTCTATATATATGTATATATACACACACACATATGTAGGGGTGATTTAATTTACAAACCACCATTCAAATATTACAAACCACGCAACCCAATTAATCACCTTAGATTAAGTAGTTGCATGGTTTGCATTCTAATGATGGTTTGTACTTGCACATTTCTCTCACTCTCTCTCTCTATATATATATATATATATATATATTAGATACATAAATACATACATTTGTACATACATACATACATTTGTACATACATACATACATACATACATACATACATACATACATACATACATACATACATACATACATACATACATACATACATACATACATACATACATACATAGAAGGAGGTTCATACAAGAACAACCCAATTTGCAAGAACAAAGGAACCAAGGAAATCACATGTGATTTTGTGCTGCGATGAAAAAAGCGTGTGTAGGCCACACTCCGACAAGGTGAGTGGGTGAGCCGCGAGTGGGCGTCCATGCACAAAATCACGTGTGATTTTGTTGGTTTCTTCATTCTTGCAATTTGGTTTTGTTCTTGTTTGAACCTAATTCTACATACATACATACATACATAGGAGGACATTCGTTGGAAAACTCGATATTTTCAATAATTAATGACTTAAAAGAAAAAAAAATTAGATTAAAAAATCCCCCAAAAAAACTACTTGGCGGTTATCGCCGTAATTAAATTTAATATAATGAGTGATTCATATTGGTTTTCATAGTATGGATGCCAATTATATAGTTCTTATGAATCAACACTAGAACCTAAATGTGAAATTACTAATAAGACCAAGAAAAACGAAGTTCAATGGGATGGAAGAAACGTTAGGAAAGAAGGCAACAAATTTTTTATCACAAACCTAAACCTTCCAGAGGAATGTAAGGAAAAAGAAATATGGAGGACTCTTGAGTAGGATTAGACATTTGGTGGACCTTTTTGTGGCAAAAAAGAAGACGAGGGGAGAAAGAATCTCGATTTTGCTAGGTTTCTAGGAGTAAAGGATCCTCACAGATTGGAGAAAGAACTGAACTCAATACGGTTTCAGGAGTTTAAACTAAGGGTTAACCTTGCCAAGTTTGATAGGAAAAAAGAACATAGATTGACAGCACAAGAGAGAGAGAGAGAGAGAGAGAGAGAGAGAGATTCAAGGTATCATCTAAAGGGATGTTGGGATACGGAGGTGCTGAATCAAAATAGGTTGTATGAGGATGTGCTCATGGGTCGAAAGAAGATTGGATAGAAGGAGTCGGAAGGAAAAGAAGGAGAATATGTGATGATGAACTCTGAAGTTGATTTCTCACATAAGCTTAATTAGCGGTTCGTGTTCGGAGATTGCAAGAGTTTCGACTCCTTAAGAAGTCTTAAGATTATCTTTTGGAGGAAGGGTGGGGGGATATGGATGTGACCTTCTTTAGAGGTTTGTCTATTAGTATATAGTTACAGAATAAGGAGAAAACAGAGAGTTTTATGGAGACCAATAATAGCATATGGAGTAGTTGGTTGACCAAGTTAGATCTATGGGATTCGACAGTTTTAGTCGGTTACAAACTAGCCATGGTACAAATATCAGGATTACCATTTTAGTGAAGAGATTATGTGCAAGACAGTAACTAGGATCACCATGTCCAATGTTGTAAGACACTAGTGGGTCACACTGCTACACACCCAACCCGAGACCTATTGGATTTATTGTGTGGAAATAATTAAGTTTAATTATTTAAAAGAGAGAAAAGAATAAATAATAAATTGTTTATTTATTATTTATCAGATAAATATGATTACTTAATTGATAAGCTTAATTGATTAAGGTAATTATTATGAAGAGTTATTTATGGATTGGGATTCTAATAAGATTACCATAATTACCTATATAAATATAGGGTTAGGGTAATAGAATAATCAATCTGATAAGTCTGATTTCATAGTTACTTTCTCGCCAAGAATCCCAACCCATTCTCTCTCTCTTTTTCTCTCCTACGCCGCCGGCGACTCACACACACACACACACCAGGAGGTTTTTCCGATCAATCCTAAGCGGTCTAGCAGCCAGTCTCACGGTGGTGCAGTAGCGGTGTATCCCTCACTAGCTTCCGGAGTATTTTTGTATCATTAAAGGTAAACGCGAGAAAACACCCTTATAATTGTATCTGATAAATTACGGATGGATCTATGTTCGGGTTATTTTTTATCCGCTGCGTTTATATATGTTTTATATGTTTATTCGTTACAATAACCCAACAGTGGTATCAGAGCCACTTCCGTATATTTTTCAGATCTGTATTGGTTTTTGATAAAAGTTTGTTTTTGGCAAAAATCTAAATTTTATAGTTTTTCGTTAAAGTTTTGATTTTTGTAGTAATCCCGAAACTCGTGGCAATCGGCGGTGGAACGGCGGTGATTAACCGACCGAACCACCG
This sequence comes from Centaurea solstitialis, assembly GCA_030169165.1. Classification (NCBI taxonomy): domain Eukaryota; kingdom Viridiplantae; phylum Streptophyta; class Magnoliopsida; order Asterales; family Asteraceae; genus Centaurea; species Centaurea solstitialis. The sequence continues at coordinate 19,105,242 of CM058045.1, read as the reverse complement.
GGCCGATCGCCGGACGAGTCCCGGTCGGTCTAACCACCGGGAACCACCGAACCACCACATGGTGGTGGTGGTTGCCTTTTCGTCGCAAACCACGGACCACCACCGAAGCCCGATCGGCGACGGTGGTGATGGCCGATTCAACCCAAAACCGCAAACCACCCACCACCGAATCGGTGGTGGTGGTCGATCACAATCCTGACACCACCAACCACCAAAGCCGCGATCGGCGATGGTGGTGGTGGTCGTCCGAACGCTGCAAGGCCGCACCTCTGGTCGGCTAGGGCAGCCGCGGTGGTGGCGGCGGTTTATTGTGAAATCAGTGGCGGCGGTGGCGGTTTCGACGCCGCTGCCGTCGTTCATGGTCGCCGGTGGCGATGGCGGTGCTTCGGTGCCGTCGTCGATCACCGGTTAGGTGGCGATGGTGATTTGGTTGTTCAATTGGGTAGCGGCGGTGGCGATTGTGTCATCGTCGCTCGCCGGCGACGATTGGAGCGGCGGTGGTGGCGCTTTTGCGGCATCGCCGTTCGCGGCGATGGAATTACGGGGCGGCGGCGGTGGCGTTCGTTTGGCGTCCCCGTCGTGCGCCGGTTCCGGGGCGATCGACAGCCGGCCACACCATGGCAGTGGCGGCCGATTGCTGCTGCTGTTGTGGTGGTGGCGGTTGTCGACGGCGGCGCTGAATGGTGGCGATTCACGATCTCAACCGCGGCGGAAGCCGCGGTGGTAGTTGTTTTGTCTTGACCGCCGGTGAACCGTGGTGGTCAAGATTGGTAATCACCAATGTTTATCGAATCGATAATTGATCGGGATTGAGATAATCATTATCGATTAATTGAGTTCGGGATATTCACAAATTCGAATTGGGATATTTTTCTCTTTTGAATTAAGATAAGTTTTAATTAAATATAATATTTTAAATTATTAAAACTTTAATATAATCCAGTTTGGATTATTATAAAAACCAGTCTTATAAAAAAAACAGTTTTGTTTTAGTTTAATTATTTAAACTGCTTGGTTGTCATAGCCGAGCCCATTGACCTATGGTTGTGTTATTATTGCTTTATTTTATTGTTTTATTATATTTATGGTAAGGGAGGCCTGCGTGCCATTTACAACCCTATAATGTAATAGTTAGAAATAGTTCCTATAAGAATAAAGCTGAAGACGGAGCTTCACGGAGACACGACCAAAGATGTTGGAGCCAGTGGGAGCACCAAGTTTTCATGCCTTGTGGTTGTTTAGTCACATAGGATTTTGGACCGTCAGTTCTCGTGTTGGCTCACGAGACTGATATTTGATCTAGGCTAAAGCTATGACACCGTTTTGTTTTATCTGCGTGGTTGATAGTAATTATTTATTTTTAGATAAAAACAAAATTTTATGAAATCAGATAAAAGAGTTCGATTACAGTGTGTTTTTCGAACCGGTCTTTTTAAAATTTAAAACTGGCTAAAAACCTTAGGAAAATCTTAGATCAGTTAGTGTGATCCATTTGTGGATACCTTTGGCGTAAGGTACGTTGGGGCTCGAAGAAAATCTTGGGCACCCACGTTCAAACCCCAAACTGAAGGGGGTGAAAAGACTCTGCGAAACCGGGTGGTACCGGCCAGAGTACATCCAGTTCTAAATGGTGCGATCTATTTTGGTAGTTGTTACAATTCACCGGGTGGTACCGGGCCAAAACACACTAGAGGGACTAAATATGCACGGATTTAAGTATCCGATGTCCCGACGATCTAGAAGTCGTGTCTTCGATTAAAGATGTGATTGGTACAAGTCGATACCTACCAGAAATAGCATGGGTTGACTTGTGTGATCAAACCGCTTGTCAATTCATGTGAAATATGTATTCTAGTCTAATAAATTTATTGGTCTAAGGTAATAATTTATTAGAAATACAATCAGATAACTAAATCGGAATTTTATAATTTTCTGTAGATGTTTGCTATTATCTTTTATTCACCTGAGGAATCTCTCCGCCTGATAATGGGGAAATGGAAGCTTACAGGCCAAAATTTTCCACTCTGGAAAATGCACCTTGACAACGTCTTGGATGCACAGGGTAAGCGGTACGTGATAGAGAAACCCATTTCACGACCCGGCTGCAATGCTCCTGAAAAGGACTTTGCTGAATACTTCAAATTCATGGCTGACGAATCTGATGTGATGTCGATTCTATCCTTCTCTACCTCACCCGAGTTTACTGATGATTTGAGGGTTAGGTACTGCCATGAGATCGTGAAGAATATAGAGAACCAGGTAGGTTTCTATAAGAAGAGTGGGAAGTATCTGATCATGAAAGAGATATATTCTCTGAAACTGGAAAAGGGTCAATCAGTTAAAGAGCATCTCCTAGAAATGAGGAAACTCTTTAAAAGTTTGTCACGGATGGGATACAAAGTTGTTCAGGAGGAACTAGTGCATCTCATGTGGTTCTCTCTCACGGACGAGATACGTAACACAGTTAGTGCATACATTGGAGAACCAAAGATGGACGTGGCAAAACTTCATGAGGATATTTTGGCCAGTTTGGAGCCAAAACCCGCAGCACCTGCTGAGCTCATGGAGACAGATTGGATTGACGAGCTGGGTGATCTGAGTTGCCCAGAATGCGGTAGCAAGGATATTTGTGCTCACTCGATGGACATCGACCAGCTAGACATCGGTTTACTCGATGCTCCAGGTATCTTTATGATAGACTGTTTGATCACTTCTTATGAATCATGGGTACTTGATACAGGCAGTGGTAACCACATTTGTAATCATTTACAGGGATTCAAAAGAAGGGAGACACTGAGGAAGGACCGTTCGAACCTAAGAGTCGGTGAAGGCACGATGCTTGTAGCTGAGGCTGTAGGATTTTATAGTCTTAGTTTACTCTCGAGTCTAGTATTGGAACTTGAGAATTGTTATTATGTTCCAAAGATGATCAAAAACGTTATTTCTTTCGATTTACTTGTAGACCAAGGTTTTTATTATAGATATGATTATAAACTTATTTGTTGCTTTAAAAATGATATCTTTTATTTCAAAGCAACTCCTTCAAATGGTCTATATGTGTTAAATCTACAAGAAAATAAGGAAGTCTATCATATAAGTAAGCGATCCAAGGATATTGAGGATCAGACTTACCTCTGGCACTGTCGTCTAGGCCACATAAACAAGAAACGCATAGAAAAACTCCAGAAATAAGGATTTCTTGGGTCTTTCGATTTTAGACCTTTTGACAATTGTGAATCTTGTTTATCTGGCAAGATGACAAAGCAACCCTTCAATAAAGACAATGAAAGGGCAAGTGAATTGTTAGGAATAATAGACACAGATGTGTGTGGTCCTTTCAGTCATGAAGCTAGGGGAGGATACCGGTACTTCATCACTTTTACTGACGATTTCAGTAGATATGGTTATGTCTACCTGATAAGACATAAATCTGAAGCCTTTGAAAGATTTAAGGAATTTCAGAATGAAGTACAGAATCAACTTGACAGGAAGATCAAGTTTCTGCGGTCAGATCGAGGTGGGGAATATCTGAGCCAGGAATTCGACAATCATTTGATGGAATGTGGGATTGTTTCACAACTCACACCTCCGTATACACCTCAGATGAATGGTGTGTCAAAAAGGAGAAACCGTACCTTACTGGATATGGTACGATCAATGATGTGTCGTTCCTCGCTACCAGTGTCATTTTGGGGACATGCGCTTGAAACAGCGGCCCACATACTGAACAAAGTGCCGACTAAATCGGTAGAAAAGACACCATATGAAATCTGGACAGGCAAGAAGCCAAAATTGTCTTTTCTAAAGATTTGGGGTTGTGAGGTATATGTCAAGAGACCAACCTCTGAAAAACTAAAGCCTAAATCAAATAAGTGCTTCTTCGTAGGATATCCCAAGACAACTGTGGGATACTACTTCTACAATCCTACCGAGAACAAAGTCTTTGTAGCTCGGGGTGGAGATTTTCTGGAGGATAAGTTCCTCGGTACTGAGGGTACCAGAAATGCTGTAGATCTACAGGAAGTAGAGGAAGATGACACTTTACCGATAGTTGAGCCAGTTACTCAACAAGAACATGTTGAGACTCAACCGGAAACGGTTGAGGAAGTGCAAACACAGGACCTTCGCAAATCCAATAGGGTAAGGCAAGAACCAGATAGGTATCTTGGGTTCTTAGTCTCTCATGATGGTGGAGACTTGAACGAACCGACCTCCTATGGAGAAGCTGTATCAGGCAGTGAGTCTGAACAATGGCAGGAGGCCATGAAGGCTGAGATGCAGTCTATGTACGACAACTAGGTATGGGAGTTGACAGATTTAACCCAACACTGTAGGGCTATTGGACGTAAATGGGTTTTCAAGAAGAAAACTGACATGGACGGAAATGTGCACATCTTTAAAGCTAGACTGGTTGCAAAAGGTTTCACGCAAACTCATGGTATCGACTATGATGGAACCTTTTCACCAGTAGCAATGTTAAAGTCTATTAGGATTTTGATGGCCATTTCAGCGTACTTCAATTACGAGATTTGGCAGATGGATGTTAAGACGACCTTCCTGAATGGGAAGCTAACAGAGGACGTCTATATGGAACAGCCGGAAAGTTTCATAGATCCAAAGAATCCTAATAAAGTGTGCAAATTGTTAAAATCCATATACGGATTAAAACAGGCATCTAGAAGTTGGAACTTACACTTTGATGAGCGAATCAAGGAATTTGGTTTTGCTAAGAGTGAGTTTGAGCCATGTGTTTACACAAAGTTCAGTGGGAGCGTAGTAACCTTCTTGGTCTTATATGTAGATGATATTCTACTCATTGGAAATGACATACCAACTTTATAGAGTGTAAAGGCTTGGTTAAGCAATTGTTTCCAAATGAAAGACCTTCGAGAAGCCGCCTATATACTTGGTATAAAGATCTATAGAAATAGATCTAGACGGCTTATCGGGCTTAGTCAAAGTACATACATTGACAAAATCCTGAAACGATTCAGGATGGATGAATCCAAGAAGGGATTTATTCCAATGCAGTATGGCATAGTACTAAGTAAAGCACAGTGTCCTGTTTCTAGTGAAGATCAGGACAAGATGAAATCGATTCCATATGCTTCAGCAATAAGATCGATTATGTATGCCATGTTATGTACAAGACCTGATGTTGCTTACTCGATAAGTGTTACGAGCAGAACCCAGGTGAAGCCCATTGAGTGGCTGTCAAGAACATTCTCAAGTACATGAGACGGACTAAAGAAATGTTCTTGGTCTTTGGAGGATCTGAACACGAGATTGGTGTCACAGGCTATACTGATGCTAGTTTTCAGACCGACAAGGATGATTTTAAATCACAGTCAGGATATGTATTTACCCTAAACGGAGGCGCGATCTCGTGGAAGAGCTCGAAGCAAGACACCATAGCGGATTCCACTACAGAGGCAGAGTATATTGTAGCATCAGATGTGTTAGATATTTTGTTAAGTTGTGTCAATTTGTATTAATTTAGAAGTTAGTTTCCATTTATGTAAATTGTGGTTGAGGCCCATTTGTTAGGGCCCATTCATTTGAAAAAGCCTAGTCCATTAGTGCTAGTATAAATAGTTGTCTTAACTTCATTTGTAGCTTCCTCCACTCCCACTCACTTTACACTTTCAATCATTTGAGAGCATTATATACATCTTGATTGTGTTCATCTATTTGGCGTTGATTTGGAACCTACAATTGGTATCAGAGCCTACCACGGCTCTTGATCCGTTGTGTGGTATCACTTGACATAGCAGGACACCCGCATATACCAGGACACCCGCATATACCGGAACACCTGCATATACCAGGACACCCGCATATACCAGGACACCCGCATATACCAGAACACCCGCATATACTCTTGTTATACCGGAACACCTGCATATACCAGGACACCTGCATATACCAGGACACCTGCATATACCAGGACACCTGCATATACCAAGGACACCTGCATATACCAGGACACCTGCATATACCAGGACACCCGCATATACGAGAACACCTGCTTATACCGGAACACCTGCATAGTCACTGCACCTTGACATTGCACCTCACCTGCTTAGTCTCCAAAGGTACATAGCACCTCACCTGCGGTGTCATCACACTTGGATCATACTAGTGGTTTAAGATCCACAATCAACATCACGATGAACACACGTGAAGCTCTTGCGATAGGGTCCGATACCCGACCATCGGTTCTTCATGTACATGAAGAAGAATCTGATGAAGAGATGAATGCCATAAAGAAGGCCCTGGCGTTGATCACCAAGTCTATGTCCAAGAAAAATACAAGAAAGCTCATGTCTTCTAACAACCACCGATACTCAAGTGGAAGGAAGCATGAAAGACAACCTGAGCTGAAGAGAGTTGAACAGGGTGGTACTGACTACCAAATGCCTGAGGATAACACCAAGCCTTATGACAAGAGCAAAGAACCAAAGAAAACATGCTTCAAGATGCAAGATGAGGGAACAACACTTCTTGCTGATGATGAAGCTTGGCTCAGAATGTCAAGTGATGATGAGGAGGGAGATACCATGTGTATGCTTACTGAGGATCTAACAAGTGATGAAGGAAGAGAAGATCAACTGTGCCTGATGGCAAATCATGGTGAGGAGGAAATGTACTCAGAAGACGGAGATCGTGATTACAACGACCTTGACTCAAACCATTCTAGGTCATCTTCTTCTGAGATACTTTCTGACCCGTACACTGAACTTGAAAATCAAGTAAAAGGTCTAGCTTTTAAAGTTTCCGAGTATGACAAGAAAATTAAACAAGCAAACAACTTAACCACATTGCTGAATCCAAATTAGCTAGTGAACATGCCTTAGTCGTGAAATTCAACATTGAATTAGCCTACTCAAAAGACAAAGTTAACATGCTCACCCTTGCTAACAAAACTCTTGAAGAGAAAGTCACAAGCTTAAATGCCAACATCACTGATTTACAAAAGAGACTACGTGAGGCTGAAAGAGTGAGCAGTGAGAATGTAAAGAAGTATGAATTCATTTTTGCTCAAAGAACTAACTTGTTTGCGAAAATCAAAGACATGGAGGATAAGTTTCTGAAAAGAGGTCAAACCGATCAAACCATCCACATGAACCAGCCAAAGGAATTCAATTATTACAACCCCAAAGAAGGCATAGGATATAAAAGTCCATGTTATCTTAAGTGTGCCATATCCAAGACCCCTACCATGTATGACATGAGGTACATGGGTCGTGGATATAAGATTGTTTTTATGAAAGAGTCTGATGATCCTGAGCAATTGAAGGAAATTGAGAAGAAAGAAAAAGATAGAAAAAACAAACACTCAATTCCCTTTAACTATACTCCTCTCAACAACAGTTATGCAACGCGTCAGATCCCTATGTCTAAGGATTACACGCCTAGCTACACTGAGGCTGAGATGAACCAGGAAGTTCCAATTATTGAAAAGATTTACAAAGACAACAACACGTTTTATGAGAAAAGGATTGCCAAACTTGAGGAGGAACTCGAGGATGAGAGGCGCATGAGCCTTAGGGAGAAGGACTTGTTCTTGAGTAAAATCAATGAACTTGAAACTGCCCTCAAATCCAAGAGTCCACCAAAAGAGAAACAATCCACAAGTGGAACTTGTGATAACTCACGTCATCAGCACCATACATGGAATGTTGATGCTATAGAGTTTAGGCCTTCATGTACAAATTCTCAAAACACAAACTCAATTGTATTAAGGTCTCCTATTTGCACAACTGTTTCATACATGGATAACTTAACGTATACAACACGTAAATCAACGGTACAAATCTCTGAGATTGTACCGGATGATTGTTCCAACATGGCTGGTGAAGGTGGTAGATCAAATAGTACCTCTAAACCTGGAACGCGTACTCCTGTCAAACCCACTCGGGAAGACAAAGGGAAGACTCTAATAGTCACCCTTGAGTCTGAAGTTGCGAGTACATCTCGTTCCAATGTGACTGCTCCTAAGAAACGTCGACGCTCTCGTAAAAACAAGAAGCCGTCCAAACCTAAAGAACAGTCACACAACTTCCACTCGAGAAACAAAGCTTCAAATCTTCACTCTCATGCTAATCATTCTTCTTCAAATGTGACATATCAAAATACAAGAAAGGGTAGGCGTAACTCAAAAGAGAATGGAACTGAAAAAGGCAGTCATCCAAGGTCACATGCACATAAGCCCAGATTTGCGAAAAACAAATTTTCCAACGATAAATTTCATAGAGCTCATAGTCATGTACCTCATACTCTTTTTAATTTTCATGACTGTGAACATGTTGCTTATGGATATCGGAGTGATTATCGATGTCGAAACTGTTTTCATTTTGGCTTTTGCGCGAATGCCTTTGTGAATGATCGATATTGTGCTCCTAACTTTTATGGATTCTACAATCATGCTTATCATCATTACACTCATCATGCTAAGAAACATAACTCTAAACCTGCTGATACTAACCCGAAAGGACCCATTCCCAAATGGGTACCTAAAAATGTTTGCACTTGATTTTGCAGGCCGGTCATGTGTAAGTTATGGTTGAGGTTGTCCCAAACACATGACCGGGCAAGGGGACTTTCTCACTCCCTTCAAGAGTTGTACTTGGTGAGAAGTTTGTTTTATGATTGGTAATAAATCAAGGGGGAACGTCACCCACCCATGCATGTCTCAAGGGGGAACATCACTCTGTGGTGCATGTATCAAGAAAACATGTCACTCTGCGATGCATGTCTCAAGAGGGGACGTCACCCGCCCGTGCACGTTCCAAGGGGGAACGTTGTGTGCCTATGCATGATCCAAGGAGGATCATGTACATCATCTGTACTTAACCTTGAGCTCGGATTTGGTGCAAAACTTTGAGCTCGGTTTTGTTTGTTAAATTTAAAAAAAAATTAAGAAAAAAAAATCAGTTTTTAGTTTTAAAAAAAAAAAAATTTGTTCATCTATTTGGTGTTGATTTGGAACCTACAATTGGTATCAGAGCATGTCAATGCTGTGAGGGTCTCCCAAATAAATGTTGTCTTTATATAAGTTTCTAACTGTCTTTCATTCCACAGGTACCATGGTGAGAACCACACCACTTCCAACCCTCCACCCGGCCAAACATCCCAACCACCTTCCCATTCTCAATCCTAACAACCTCCCAAACCAAAACCCAAATCCAAATCCCAATCTACATCCAAAACCCTTCAACCAACACCTATCACCTACGAAAGCCTCACCGATGATGTTAGAGCCATATTCGAGGACATTTTTCCTATCGCAAATTATGCATCCATCAAACCAAACAACCACTATCTTGATTTCTCCCTAAACACCCCATACCCTATTGTTCTTGAAATCCTTAAACAACATCCACTTTGCCCGCTTCTCACCCGTCGAACCCGAGTACCCATGGTTTACCTTCAACAATTTTACCATTCCATGATCTATACTGAAGGACGAACCACCGCAAAAGACACTATCGAATGCAAGATTGCCACCCATACCTTCACACTTACCCCACAACTCTTTGCAAGCATCCTCCGGATACCTGGTGGTCCTATGCATGATGATCACATGACCGTACAAGAAATACTTAACCACTTCATGACCCTTGGATACACTGTGGATCTTCGCAGACTGAGCGATGCAAAGCGCACGAAATTACCAGGCATATGGTCTACATTGTTTGTTATTCTCAACAAGTGTCTATCATCACGTACCAGAGGTATTGATCAAGGAAGTGTGGAAATGAAGCAGATATTCATTGGATGTGCCTTTGACATTCCAAACACAGATTACACATACTTCCTATGGAAAGAGTTCACTTCCGTGCTCAAAGACAAAGCCTCAGTCAAATCACGGCGCTTCATTCCTTATCCCCGATTCTCGGGATTGATCATCGATCATTTTCTCCAAAACGGCACCATTCCTCCTCAACCAGAGTCTCCCCTGAGCACAAACTGGCCGATGTCCAGACTACTTGACCCGGAAGATCCTCCACATGTTGTTCCTATGGCAATACCTTCATCACTACTTGCTCGTGCCAATCAGAGTTCGTCGATCGTGAGGACATACTTAGCATCTCTACCTCCACCAGGCCCTCCAGAGCCGGAGGCTGGCACCCAGGAGGCTTCCCCTAGGCGAGCGAGTGAGGGTACTGAGCGTGGTCATTCACCTGGGGGTGGTGACCAAGGGCTTGAGGATGAGGTGTCGGGGGGACATGACGGGGGTAGTTTAGGCGATGACTCTGATCGACACGACGCTTTTACTTTACGAGATTATCTATCTTTGTTGGGTCTTGACTCCGATTCTGATGATTCTGATGATGACCACCATCTGAGTGGTGCGGGAGGTATAAGGATTGAGGGAGACACCATAGTTGAAGAAAGTGAGCTGAGTGTGGGACGCGAAAGAACTGATGAGCGTGTGACAGGATCAGAGGTTTTAACCGATCCTCCCCTACCCTTAGGAAGGAGCCGGGCACCCACATCCGCTACCCGCACGCATTCGTTAGATGCGGGTATTGAAGCAGACACCTCCCACCCAGAGGTGCAATTGCACGCCCCCCTTAGCCACTCACTCACCTCTCAACAGGTGGGTGTTTCATCTCACGGGGATTTAGCACAACGGCTATCGCGCCCTCACTTGGAGGGTAGTGATATTGAAACAGGAGGATCCCCGCCCCGATCCCCAACTTCCTTTCGTGCACAGAGTCTTGAGCCCTATATTCCTTTTGGGACACTTACTACACCTATCACGAGTCTGAGTGCCATGACCGGAACCCCGAGAGTGGCGTCCACGATGGGCGTTTCACGAGGACCGGCGGGAAGACCTACCACGGCTATCATCACGCCAACCGTGACCGTAGGCCATACTGTTGATTCAACGGTTGTGTTAACGGAACGTCTATGTGACCCCGGTGTTACTTACCCGGCATCTGTTGTCAGGGAAATGATCGAGAGCGCCCTAAAGGCTCAGATCGATATTGTACGACTGGAGTTCTCCGGCAAGATTGCCGCCCTTGAGGCCCAAGTTAAGGGGAAATGGACGTCGACAGTGCGTGCTACTACACCTCCTCCCCCTTATTCCTCACCTCCGAGATCTACCACCCCCGCTTCCTCTAGTGATGAGTTGCGGGAACTACTTATGGCGTCTTTACTTTCACGTGGGGATCTAAATTTCAAAGAGGTTCATCTTCTTGGGTCCTTGAAGTAGTTTTCTGATCCATCCCTTCCCGCGTACCGTCCCGAGCCGGCTACCGCACCCTCTCATGCGGTAGGCCCTTCCACCCAGTGGCTCGAAGGGAAGTTCAGTGACCTCAGGGAGGAGGTCAAGTCTGATATTGCAGAAGTCAAGAGCTCTCTTTCCGCCATCGGTAGAGTTCTTGCGACCTCTTGTCGCGCCGCAGCCGAGCCAACCAAACGGAGGCACGACGACCGTGAGGATCCCGGACGCCGTGAGGGGGAAAACCCCAAGAGGGCTCGGCACATTACTTTAGCTCTGGCAGGCAAATCTTCCGGCGCCGCTTCTGTCCGTACCTCCGGTACTCATACGGACACCGGTGCCGAGGGTCATCACTCACGGCCTGATCAGAGCACCATTGCTGTTATTGTTGAGATGGTTCGCCAGACATCTCCTTCGTTATCTTTTGGGACACCTCCGCCCTACATGTCTCCTCTTCCACTTACGTCGTCACCTACATGTCATGCTTCGAACAGACCTCCGCCACGCACGCCTTCGCCGGTTCCTTCTGTCTCTCCTCCTCGAGCATCACCTACGGTACCGGACCTCTCCGCGTTTGGCACTCCGTCGCCACCTCCTCGCTCCATAGTCAGAAGCCGTGCACCAATCAACCCGGTGACTCATGGCCCTCAGCGACCGATTCATGGTCAATGGAGGCAACCATCGGTATCACCTCCCAAGGTGATCTATCCTAATGAGAAGGGTGCTCTTTCTAACCGGCGTATGTATGTGGAACCACAGGTACCAGTTCGATGGGATAGAGAAAGGAGACACGGTCGATACCTTGAGGACTCTCACAGATCCATATTTACCGATAAGGTATTTATCTTGCCCGTGGAGAAGTATCTTGGGATTACGAAATTGTCAAAATCTGATCAAGTCAAGCACATTCTTTGGATGAAGACTCAGGCCAAACCTCAAGGAGATGTATTCTTCTACAACAACCCGATTGTCCTTCTTAGAGAAGTTTCCTCCGTGCGCTTTCATGGATTATGGTTCTCTGTCTACACGGTCATTCGTAGGAGTACCGGTACATATACGTTCACCGAAGCCGACTTCGACAATGTACATATTGACGACATTGAGTCACTGTATACTGATCTGAAGACGCTTACTAAACGACCTCTAGCATTCTTCAAAGGGCTTGAAGCCGTAAAGCGCTTCATCGTGAGGAATCGGAGGAACTCGGAGATATCAGACTTTCAGATTGGGTTGGAGAGTCATCAAAACACCATCAACCTTACACCGCCAAATCAGGATCTTCCCAACATCGATCGATATTCTCCCTTTCATGTTCTTGAGAAACCATCTTTTGGGGTAGTCTATTTGAATGAGAAGGGTGAAAAGAAACTCATGCGGTGCGATGAGGTCCACAAGTTCAGCGATGGGACTCTTCACTACATCAACTTGGGGTTGGCAACGGAGAAGAAAAGACTTGAACTTGAGGTACAGAAGACGGGGCATTGGATAAACCCCTCAATCCTCATTGACAGGGTGTTCAGGATCACCGAGCATCGTCTAGAACACCGCAACGTTCTACGACGTCTCGAGTCCTTTTATGGGTTGAGGAAGATAGAGGGTCCAGCAAGAAAGCGTGAGGAGATACCGCCACCACCACGGAGACATGAGGGTCCTTCCAAAAGATCCAATTTTATGAGGAGAAAGACTTGGAGCAATCATCAACGGCGACGAAGAAATTGACACAAAGGGGGAAATTGTTAGATATTTTGTTAAGTTGTGTCAATTTGTATTAATTTAGAAGTTAGTTTCCATTTATGTAAATTGTGGTTGAGGCCCATTTGTTAGGGCCCATTCATTTGAAAAAGCCTAGTCCATTAGTGCTAGTATAAATAGTTGTCTTAACTTCATTTGTAGCTTCCTCCACTCCCACTCACTTTACACTTTCCAATCATTTGAGAGCATTATATACATCTTGATTGTGTTCATCTATTTGGCGTTGATTTGGAACCTACAAGATGCAGCAAAGGAAACTGTCTGGCTCAGGAATTTTATCACGGATCTAAGAGTCGTAGCCAGTATCTCTAGACCCATTGATATTTACTGTGATAACTCTGGAGCAGTAGCGTAAGCAAAGGAACCCATAGAACATCACAAGTCGAGACATGTACTCAGGAAATATCACCTCATCCGAGAGATCATTGGAAGAGGAGATGTGAGAATATACAAAATTCCGACGGACGAGAACGTTGCAGATCTGCTAACGAAGCCTTTAGCTAGAGCAAAGCATGAGGGCCATGCTAGTTCCATAGGAATGCAGTACCTGGATACTAGTAGTTAGTTTATGTTATCGATTATTAATGTAATATTTTGAAACATTATAAATTGTTTATTTCACAGCGTGCTTGAAATAAAGAGATGTTATTTGTGAAATGTTTCAGAAATTATTTTTTGCATATTTAAGGTTATCCATGATTTTTCACAAGTTTGTAAAAATCTAAATTCCATAGCTACTTATTGAGGTGGGAACCTTAGTAGGGTTGTAACGCTATTATGAATGTTTTATATACAGTGGGTATGATTAAACATTCATAAGTACTTATCAGAGTGAATAGGTATTGGAGGTGACCAGTTTCAAGTCTGCTTCATGGAGCCCTTGTCATAAGCATTGACTTGATGATAGGTTGTCCTTAGACCTGAGATATCTGGTCTGTAGACATGAGGACTGCTGTACTCTTAGCATGCTCTAACGCTGCATCGTAACTGGGTGGCCATAAGGGGTATGACTAGATGCAGCGGAAGCCGTGGTTACAGATGCAGGTAGTCAAGATGGGATTTACACCTCCTTCATGGGAGAGATATTTCCGGGCCCCCTGACGATTAAGATTGGCAGAAATGCGTGGCCACCTCGGATAGAATAACAGTGGTTATTTGGGAAGTTCCGTAACTGCAGGCAGTCGAGATCAGTGTCAAGAAATACTTGAGTTTATTATTGAACAATCTCAGCTCCATGTCTAAAACTCACTTTAGAAAGGTCGTGTGTAAAAGGAATGAACCTGTGTACAATTCAAATATGAATCGTATCTCTGGCTGTAAGAGATCTTATAACCTGGTTAACCTAAGTGTCTGGCTAGGGACATCCTTACGCTAATGGTGACAGTTAAGTTACTTGTCTGGCACAAGTGGGAGTCTGAAGGGATTATGTGCAAGACAGTAATTAGGATCACCATGTCCAATGTTGTAAGACACTAGTGGGTCACACTGCTACACACCCAACCCGAGACCTATTGGATTTATTGTGTGGAAATAATTAAGTTTAATTATTTAAAAGAGAGAAAAGAATAAATAATAAATTGTTTATTTATTATTTATCAGATAAATATGATTACTTAATTGATAAGCTTAATTGATTAAGGTTTTTATTATGAAGAGTTATTTATGGATTGGGATTCTAATAAGATTACCATAATTACCTATATAAATATAGGGTTAGGGTAATAGAATAATCAATCTGATAAGTCTGATTTCATAGTTACTTTCTCGCCAAGAATCCCAACCCATTCTCTCTCTCTTTTTCTCTCCTACGCCGCCGGCAACTCACACACACACAGCAGGAGGTTTTTTCGATCAATCCTAGGCGGTCTAGCAGCCAGTCTCACGGTGGTGCAGTAGCGGTGTATCCCTCACTAGCTTCCGGAGTATTTTTGTATCATTAAAGGTAAACGCGAGAAAACACCCTTATAATTGTATCTGATAAATTACGGATGGATCGATGTTCGGGTTATTTTTTATCCGCTGCGTTTATATATGTTTTATATGTTTATTCGTTACAATAACCCAACATTTAGGAGTTGGAGGAACCTATCGTTACTAAGATTTACGTCAATAAGGATTTGAGAGTTCTTAGGAGGGGCTCGAAATGGAGAGGCAGTTTTGATTGTAACCGTGATTGAAAACCAGTAAGAATCTGTCAAAATATTAGAGGATTTACGACTTTCCTTGCTATTATCAGAGGACGTTCAGTTGAACAATCTTCATTCCTCTTCCATGATAATGCATAAAGATTCGAGGGAGGTTCATTCAAAGGGGGAATATGAAAGTTGGAAGTCGAAGTCGAATGGTCTGTCAAAACTGAACTCCGATTCAGTGATGCAGAATAGAGAAGGTAGTGAAAGTGCCAACACATTCGCCTTGGGGAGTGGGAAGGAGAACAAAGAGTCATAACCTTCTAACCATGACAGTCCCAATATGGAAGAAAGAAAATCGTTCATCCTTTGTTGACGTCGGTTTGTCCAAGTTGGATAGATGAGGACTCGAATCCGTAACTGAGTTTAGGAATTAAATGACTTGCACTAGGTCACAAATTTAAAATGTTTAATGAGGGCCCAAATTCTAATACGTTGGGAAGCACAACCTACATAGTCGTAGGAGAAACCTATGTGTGCATAACGCCTTTGCGAACCCCTGATAACACCAAAATTATACATATTTTGGTCGTACTTAATTGTCCGATTTTATCCCGTTTCTCACCCATTTCTGGTCTAATTACTCACATTTTGGGCTGATTCTCACTTTTGTAGGTTTTGGAGGCCGTGGAACGGAAAAGTACAAAAAAGGCAAAAAAGCGTGAAAATTGGACAAACTCAACTCAGTGAGTTTTTCGCGTCCGCGAGTTATTAAGTTTGGCGCCGCGAAGTGTGTAATTTCTAGAATGTTCATGCTTTTCACTGACTTCGCGTTGGCTTTGAAGAATCTCGCGCCGCGAAGTAGGCAATGACCCTTGAGCCCAATTTTTTTGAATTGTCGTTTTTCAGATTTTTGAAACCTTTGAGACTTGACCCCAGTTTTTTTCGAAATCTGAGATTGTTTTTGGAACTTAGTTGCTTGTATAGGAGAACACTAATGAGATTATTTGAGTAAAAGGATGCCTTGGAATACCAATTACCATGAGTGCCTCACCCTATTCCTTTGAGAGTTGAGCCTAATTGTTTATTCATTTCGTGAGGAATACCGACTTTGACCCAAGGTAGAACTTGTCACTTTGAATGCTTGTCAAGACCACATAAGAGAAGTATTTATCACCATTGCACTGATAGAGGCCTTCGTTTCTAACCCTTTTAGCCTTCGTTAGATAACCTCATCTTAAGGTTATTTAATTTGCCTAGCCGAATTTTTGAAAGTACTCACCTTTAGTACTTTAACCCTTGAAACCATTTTGAGCCTTAGCCTTTCATTTCTTTACCCACATTATCATATATCCTGTAGCTTATCTTTTTATCTATCTTTTGGCCGTGACTTAAATTTGAGAACTTGAGATGTTGTGATCCATATTTTGCATATCTGACAAATAAAAAGGGATTGATTTTGAGCGGAAAAAGAAAAGAAAAGAAAGTGATGACTCAAAGAAAAGAAAGAAAGAAATATCAAAAGAAAATAGTCAAAGCTAAAGAAAAGAAAATGAGCAAAAGAAAAGAAAAGAAAAGAGAGAAAACAAATTCGAGCCACAAATTAGCAATATGCTTAGGCCGATGCTAAAAGAAAGAAAAAAAAGCTCATCCCGAAAAAGTGCATAATTCTAAAAGTCAGATTTTTCTTAAAAGTGTTGGATCATTACTGATTGAGTTTCTTGAATTTTTTGTTGCATTCTTAGTCACTTATATATCCTTTATCCTACCCTTTACCCTTAGCCTAACATTACAACCCTAAAGTCCTCTTGACGGTTGACAACTTCTCAGTGCTGGAGATTAGATTTGGTGACAAGCTTATGCATGCGGGGATTGGTCGAGTATTAGTGTGATCACTTATCATATTTTTGGCGTTATTTTTCTTATATTTTAGTCTTTTGATTGAGGACAATCAAAGCTTAAGTGTGGGGATTTTGATAACACCAAAATTATACATATTTTGGTCGTACTTAATTGTCTGATTTTATCCCGTTTCTCACCCATTTCTGGTCTAATTACTCACATTTTGGCTGATTCTCACTTTTGTAGGTTTTGGAGGCCGTGGAACGGAAAAGTACAAAAAAGGCAAAAAAGCGTGAAAATTGGACAAACTCAACTCAGTGAGTTTTTCGCGTCCGCGAGTTATTAAGTTTGGCGCCGCGAAGTGTGTAATTTCTAGAATGTTCATGCTTTTCACTGACTTCGCGTTGGCTTTGAAGAATCTCGCGCCGCGAAGTAGGCAATGACCCTTGAGCCCAATTTTTTTGAATTGTCGTTTTTCAGATTTTTGAAACCTTTGAGACTTGACCCCAGTTTTTTTCGAAATCTGAGATTGTTTTTGGAACTTAGTTGCTTGTATAGGAGAACACTAATGAGATTATTTGAGTAAAAGGATGCCTTGGAATACCAATTACCATGAGTGCCTCACCCTATTCCTTTGAGAGTTGAGCCTAATTGTTTATTCATTTCGTGAGGAATACCGACTTTGACCCAAGGTAGAACTTGTCACTTTGAATGCTTGTCAAGACCACATAAGAGAAGTATTTATCACCATTGCACTGATAGAGGCCTTCGTTTCTAACCCTTTTAGCCTTCGTTAGATAACCTCATCTTAAGGTTATTTAATTTGCCTAGCCGAATTTTTGAAAGTACTCACCTTTAGTACTTTAACCCTTGAAACCATTTTGAGCCTTAGCCTTTCATTTCTTTACCCACATTATCATATATCCTGTAGCTTATCTTTTTATCTATCTTTTGGCCGTGACTTAAATTTGAGAACTTGAGATGTTGTGATCCATATTTTGCATATCTGACAAATAAAAAGGGATTGATTTTGAGCGGAAAAAGAAAAGAAAAGAAAGTGATGACTCAAAGAAAAGAAAGAAAGAAATATCAAAAGAAAATAGTCAAAGCTAAAGAAAAGAAAATGAGCAAAAGAAAAGAAAAGAAAAGAGAGAAAACAAATTCGAGCCACAAATTAGCAATATGCTTAGGCCGATGCTAAAAGAAAGAAAAAAAGCTCATCCCGAAAAAGTGCATAATTCTAAAAGTCAGATTTTTCTTAAAATGTTGGATCATTCTGATTGAGTTTCTTTTTTGATTTTTCCTTATATCCTATTATATTACCCTTTATCCATACCAACCCTTAGCCAACATTACAACCTAAAGTCTCTTGACGGTGATCACTTTGTGCTATGATGTCGGGATTGGTGAGTCATTAGTTGTCATGCGGGAATTGTCGGGTATTATTGTGATCATTTATCTTTTGTTGGCGTTATTTTATTAGGGATTTTAGTCTTTTGAGAGGACAAATTAAAGCTTAATGTGGGTATTTTGATAACACCAAATTTACATATTTGTCGGTACTAATTGTCTGATTTTTATTCCCTTTTCAATTTCTAATCTGAACCACATTGGGATAATTCTCACATTGTGAGATTTTGGAGGCCATGGAACGGAAAAGTACGAAAAAGGCGAAAAAGCGTGAAAATTGGACAAACTCAACTCAGTGAGCTTTTCGCGTTCGCGAGTTATTAAGTTTGGCGCTGCGAAGTGTGTAATTTCTAGAATGTTCATGCTTTTCACTGACTTCGCGTTGGCTTTGAAGAATCTCGCGCCGCGAAGTAGGCAATGACCCTTGACGAAAGATTCCAGAACTTGCCAAAAAAGGAAAATTAGGGTTGGTTTAAGTGTCTCGCGCCGCGAGACTGCCGGCTCGCGATCCCGAAACGAGCTCCGAATTGCCTTTTAAATACAATCCTCCTCCTTCAGTCCAGAAATCATCTTATCTTGAAGGAAGCAATCATCTTTCATTCAGTAGTCAGTTAGTGAGCGAGAGAGTTATGCCGATACGTTACCGGTTTGGTTTTTGATCATCTGTTGCTGTACTGTCGGTATAATGTCTGTCTCTATTTTGATTTTTGCTGTTTTAGTTATTATTGGTGAGTAGTTCTTTTAGTGGTACTTATTGTGGTAGATGAACCTTATGGATGATGTTTTTATAATTTAAATGTTTATTGGTTTGTTTTGGTTTATTGAGTGTGATTTATGGTTCCGGTTTGATTCGTATTCTATGGATATTTGAATTCGTTGGTTGGGTGTATCTATTTGACCTAGATAGATAGATTCCGATAGATTAATCAACCTTTCTTGACCTTCCCTTCGGAAACCCGGAGAGTTGTGTTAGGTGGTTAGCTCGGACCGAGAGCAGCCAGGTAGTAGAATTCCGTGCAATAGTGGTAGAATTGGGTGACTGGTACTAGATTGTCTGACAAACAGTCTACATATTAGGACTAGGAACACCAACCTAGTTGACAACCGTAATCATCGCATGTTAGGGTGTCTGATAACACCAAAATTATACATGTTTTGGTTGTACTTAATTGACTGATTTTACCCCGTTTCTCACCCATTTCTGATCTAATTACTCACACTTTGGACTGATTCTCACTTTTATAGGTTTTGGAGGCCGTGGAATGGAAAAGTACGGAAAAAGGCGAAAAAAACGTGGAAATTGGAAAAGCTCAATCCAGTAGCATTTTCGCGTCCGCGAGTTTTATAGTTTGGCGTCGCCAAGTTCACAAAGGAGGAAAACCTAGGGTTCGATCAAGTGTCTCGCGCCGCGAGACCGCAGCTTCGCGATCGTGAAATGGGCTCCAATCCTCCCTTTTGAATTCTGGCCTCCTCCTTCAGTTGAAAATAATGAATGAGTCCTCTGGAGTTAGTCAAGTACAAATCATTAGAGTCTTAGTTGTGAGAGAGATAGAGAGTTGTTGTCCCGATACGCTACGGAGCTTGATTCTCGATCATCCATCGTTGTACTGTTGGTATAATGTCTGTCTCTTTATTTGTTTTTGCTGTTTTCATTATGTTTAGTGAGTAGTTTTCTTAAGTGATACTTATTGTGTAGAAGAACCTTGTGGATGATGATTTTGTGATTTAATGTTTATTGGTTTGTTTTTGGTTTATTGAATGTGTTTTACGGTTCCGGTTTGATTCGTATTGTTTGAATATTTGAATTCGTTGGTTGGGTGTATCTGTTTAATCTAGATAGGTAGACTCCGATGGTTAATCAACCTCTCTTGACATTCCCTTCGGAAACCCGGAGAGTTGTGTTAGGTGGTTAGCTCAGACCGAGAGCAGCCAGATAGTAGAATTCCATGCAATAGTGATAGAATTGGGTGGCTGGTACTGGATTGCCTGACAAGCAGTCTATGTATTGGGACTAGGAGGACCAACCTAGTTGATAACCGTAATAGTCACATGTTAGGGTGTCCCAGACTTAAATTCCTACAATAACCATTACACCAAACCTTTGGCCAGTTTAAATCATCCACTTGAGGAGTCATTGTACCATGATAAGTACTACTGTTTTCTTTCATATAGTTTAAATCATCTTCCTTTTGCTTTATTAGTTAATTAGTTAATTAGTTAGTTGTCTTTTAATTATTAAAACCATTTTCCTAAAAACCCCTCATAGCTTTAGGTTAATTAAACTAGCTAAGATTATTAGTCTACATAAGTTGACCGTTCCCAGTGGTAGATACGATACCTGGACTTTCCTACACTATATTACTCACGATCAGGTACGCTTGCCTGTGAATGTGGTGATAGTGGCTAGGCTTTAGAGGTTAAAACTTGTTTCGCTTTTTATATACGATAATTACCGCATCAGTGTCCCAGACTTAAATCATTCACTTGGGGAGTCGTTATACCATGATAAGTACTACTGTTTTCTTCTTATAAAGTTTAAATCGTTTTACTTTTATTTCTTAGTTAATTAGTTATTTAATTAGTTGACTTTTAATTACTCAAACCATTTTCATAAAAACCCCCCATAGCTTTAGATTGAATAAACTAACTAAGATTATCAGTCTACATAACTTGACCGTTCCCAGTGGTAGATACGATACCTGGACTTTCCTACACTATATTACCCACGATCAGGTACGCTTGCCTGTAAATGTGGTAACAGTGGTTAGGCTTTAGAGGTTAAAACTTGTGTCGCTTTTTATATACGATAATTACCGCATCAACCCCTTATCGGATTTTGGAGAACAACGCAAGTTGAGAATGACTTTAAGCAAGATTTCAAAGGGGGTTACTGAATTCCAAAAAATTAAAGCCTTTGCAGATCCATGTAAGTGCAAATTCAAGATGGGAGATCCTTACAAATGTGAATACATGTCAAAATCATGATCGAACGAGGGAAAGACAACTTTAGAACAAGTTGATAATGGCAAAGAAGATGACCTTATAGCGAGTTCTATTAAAAGAATTTGGGTACAGAAGTGGACTTCAGTCAACATTGATCTCGTTGGCGGAAGGGGAGCATGTATCTGCACGACAAAAATAGGTTTCCAATGATTCTTTGATGAAGTTAGGAGAATTAGTAGGCTTTTCGAAGGGAAATCCATCGGGCAGGGGGTTGGATCTCGGATATGGAGTTGAGTTCTATAGATGTTTGAAGCGACGTCAATAAATATAGATGGACTGGGGAGAGTGTAAACGGAGATGGGTTAGCTCTTTAGTCAAAGAAAATCGCTGTAATATTCTTTACGTCCAAGAAACTCATATGCAAGCTAAGGATACAGGGATAATAAAGAGCTACGAGGAACCGGGAATTTGGACTTTACGGTGGCGGGTTCTGAGGGAAGTCTAGTCGTATAGTCATGATTTGGGACCTAGATGTGTTGGTTAAAGAATCGATAGTTTTAGTCAAGAATTTCCTTTTGCTAAAAGGAAGTTGGGTGTCAAACAATACACTCGTCAACATTTTGAATATCTATGCACCGAACTTTACGGTCAGAAAGGAAGAGTTATGTTCTAAACTCTCGGTTCTGATCAGAGGCAACAGGGAAGTTGGGTGGTTGTTGTGTAGAGACTTCAGCGG
This sequence comes from Centaurea solstitialis, assembly GCA_030169165.1. Classification (NCBI taxonomy): domain Eukaryota; kingdom Viridiplantae; phylum Streptophyta; class Magnoliopsida; order Asterales; family Asteraceae; genus Centaurea; species Centaurea solstitialis. Next base: position 19,083,194 of record CM058045.1, on the reverse strand, counting down.
AGTACGAAAATAGGACGAATGGTAGCGATCGGTTTGTAATCCTCGGGGGTTGGCTCGTTTTAATGATTTTATTAGCTAGAATGAATTTTTTGAGCCACATTTGGCCGGCAAAAGATTTACATATAAAAATGGTTATGGATCAAAACATAGTAAAATTGACCAGTTTTTGTTGTCTCGTGGTTTATTGGGTATGTGGAGTAATCTTGGAGCTTATACGTTGCCAAATTTTTTCTCGGATCACAACCCAATAGTTCTTGATACAAGGGCTATTGATTTTGGGTCTGTGCCGTTGAAAATTTTCAACTCTCGATTGTTGATAGATTCCGTAACGGAGGTGCTTTGTCGAAGGTGGACTGGCAACGGCGTAAATAATGGATACTCAAGCAACTTTGTGAACCTATTTAAGAAATTGAAAAGTACCAAATTGGCAATCAAAGTTTGGAGGAAGGCTATTATGGAGGATGATAAAAAGGAGTTAAAAAATCTCAAAGTCAAGTATAAACGTGCTTGGTACTTTAGATGATGACGTGGGGATTTTGTTGGAGGAATGAACAGAACAAGAACAATTGACGGATTATAGCTATCTACAACCAAGATTGTAGCAGCGGTAAGTCGGGTCGAATCCACAGAGACTCGGTTACTTTTTACGACTAGACGAATCAAGTACACGAACAACTAATTATTGAAAATGAAAACGAGGGGGGGTTGGATTGATTGATTAACTAAACTAAGCATAACAATTACGGTTTATAAAAAAATGCAAGTAATTAAAAACCCAACATCAGTTCAATCTCGGTTAAGATGTTTGTACCTATCATCGATTCCAAAGATGTAAATATGAAGTTCAAGCCCGAATTGGTTATAATCGTTAACAGGCTCTAACGATCTCTATTTTTCCTTACGAAACACCGGTTAAAATAGGCTCTTTAATCGGATCTTAATCACAAATAAGAAGTTGAATAAGCTCTCAATTTCTTAGGAGCAATTAGCTTTAGGGACTAGAAAAATACCAATTCAAAGCTATAAGCTCATAAGCTCGGCTTATTAAGGCTTTCGTTGCGAGAGTTCAAGAACCTAATTCGGAAACCTTATCGAAACCAAACAAATTCTTTTGTTACTTTATCAAAGAAACTAGACGATTACGTATCTAGTACATTGAATAACAATTTGGCAAAGAATTACCAACAAATTGGCCAAACTAATTGAACATTCACATGTGAATAACATTGAAAAACTGAAATCAAGCAACAAGCTTGTCCCAACACACTTTCAATGGAATCTCAAAGCAACAATCATCTAAACCAAAATCAAACCAATGTTGGAAATTGAAAGATTAGCCACACATGGCTTAATCTCACACTACAATTGCAAAATTAAACTAAAAATTACCTAAGAAAAAGATGAAATTGAAACTTGAAATTGAGATTGATGAAACTTGAATTCTTCCCCAAGTCGTTCTTCTCTCTATGCGTCCTCTCTTGATTCCAGAAATTGTACCCCCAATTTGGTAGTTATCAGCCTCAATTTATACCCCCTCATGAAGAAACCGCTCAATTTCGTGTTTGCACAAACTTCGGTCCTCAATTTTGGCTCTCGGGACTTGGTATGTGGGTTGAACCCACTTGAAATCGACTTCTTTGAGACAAAACAGTACCCAACGGGACTTGGGACGAGGGTTGAACCCTCGCATCCCGAAAAACCCCAATTTCCTTGAAAAATCTCGTATTCCCCTTTTTATCAGCATCATTTGAGAAATATGCTTGTTTTTCACGCTATTTGTACTCGTATGCCTGCTCCAGAATATTTGAAACATATGCTCAGCCTCATATTATCTCAGAAACTATGCCCCTACTTTATAATGATTTTGAAATATATGCTTCTGCTCATATTAAATCTATCTTTTTGGGCTTTTCTTTTCTTCTTCTTTAATTTGGACCTAAGATAATAAAACAAGTGTTAACCCAATGATTTAGCCACAAACTAAAGACAAAAGTGAGGCTTCAAACTTATTATTTTGAGCAAAAATATATAGTTATCAAAACATCCCCACACTTTAAATCTTGACCGTCCTCGGGCAAACACTAAGTTTTAGCACAAAGTAACTCTTGAGTTGAATTTATGGGCAACAACTAAAACATAACATTTCGCGAAAACATGGCTTAACCGGAATAGTGACAATCAACACACAAGACAAACTCAAGATGAGAACATGCTAATTCCACAAACACCTTGCAAAGGATATATGTAATCTATTCGCTCATTCACACAAATGTATAGGTGTTTTCACTCAAAACATCAATTCACATGCGCATACACTACCATAGTCTTGAACTTAGGTCTCGCTTCTCCATCGCTAATGGCCAACACTAGGTGTGGATCAAAAGGTCTTTAGTACGGGTTGTAACTTGGCTAAGGGTTAAGGTAGGGAAAACTTTTGGGTAAAGTGACTAAAAGTGGACTTTGGATGGATACCTACAACTCAAAGTTTGCCTCTTGCAATTTGCACATCAAAGCAATAACAAAATTCGAAACTTTCTAGCTCTTATTTGCTAAGAATGGTATGGAGACAAATATATTTCTTCTCAAGTTCGGTCTCCATTTATTCATATACTATTCTCTTTCTTTCTTTTCTTCTTTTTTTTTTCTTTTTTTTTCTTTTTTTTTCTTTTTTTTCTTTTTTTTCTTTTTTTTTTCTTTTTTTTTTGAACCTCTACCAATCATTATATAGGCATTGTGGATCGTGTAGATGGTGTAAAACTCATACAACAAGCACTCATAACCAAGAGCATGTAGTCACATTCCAAAGTCCGGTGAGGAAAGTGTTTGGCTAAAGGGTTAACATGTGGTGTTAAAGTGAAGAAAATGGGTAATAAGGCTCAAAAGGGGTGATCAAAAAGGAAAACACATAAGGGTTGGCTTAGGCTAAATGGGTAAAAGAAAACATCAAAGATTTCCTATCATTTCCACACACTAGAATTGCCCTAAGTGCAATTTTGAGAAGACCTAGCGCAAGTTCTTGAGTGAAATGAACATGGAAGATGTAATGCACACAGAAACGAATTGGGATTGAAAACGGTGTTCGATCATGGCTCAAAAGCTCACGGGTGCATTTTTGTCCGTAAAATTAGCAAGGCTCACAAAAATCATCTCAAATGTGTCAATCTTAACTAAACAAGCAAGCCACACAATCGTTCATGCTATGGTTTTCATGGCATTTGCAAGCAGAAAATCCATCAACTCATGCACTTTACTTAGTAATTGCCCAAAAACAAGTCAAAATTTTGAAAAAATTAGCCCATTTTGCCGTGATATACCACAATATAACCACACTAATTCCCAACATCCCCACACTTAAACCATATATTGTCCTCAATATATCCATTCAATGGCACAATCTAAAAGCAATGAAAAGCAAAGGGAATAGAAAACTCCCCTGATTTTGTAGATGTGTGCCCAATACATGGTGTGTGGTGCCTCCGTGCACTTAGGGGGGGGGGGGTGAAAACTCCAATTTCCAACCAATACCGACCTGGAAAACAAAATCATCAACTCAAAGACCAATAAAACTAAATAAAAACAAAGCTAGAATGAAATGAAAGCAATAAAATTGGGTTGCCTCCCAATCAGCGCCTTTCTTTAATGTCTTTGGCTAGACACGACCTACACCAACTAACTAACGACGGGCGGTGGCTCAAGAGCCATTACATCTATGTCCTTAGACTGAAAACCTTCATAGAAAGGTTTTAGTCTATGCCCGTTCACTTTTAACAACTTACCCGTTTTTGGGCTTTCAATATCCACCGCTCCATGAGCATACACCTTGACAACTACAAAAGGACCAACCCACCTTGATCTAAGCTTACCGGGAAATAGTTTTAGGTGTGAATGAAAAAGTAAAACCTTTTGCCTGACCACAAACTCTTTCCGGGAGATTATCTTGTCGTGAAAAGCTTTGGTCCGCTCTTTGTAGATCTTGGAGCTCTCATATGCATCGTTTCGGATCTCCTCTAATTATTGAAGTTGTAGCTTCCTTAAGACTCCGGTTACATCCATCCGCATGTTACACCTCTTGACAGCCCAGAAAGCCCTATGCTCTAACTCAACAGGAAGATGACATGGTTTACCGTAAACTAATCGAAAAGGCGACATACCTATGGGTGTTTTGTAGGCCGTTCGATAGGCCCACAATGCATCGTCTAAGCGCTCGGCCCAATCCTTTCGATTAGGATTTACGGTCTTCTCGAGAATAGATTTGATCTCCCTGTTAGAAACCTCGGCTTGCCCATTAGATTGGGGATGGTAGGCGGTTGAAATCCGGTGGGTCACATGGTACTTCTTGAATAGCGCCTCAATCACCTTGTTGCAAAAATGCGTCCCACGATCACTTATGATAGCCCTCGGAGTCCCAAACCTAGCAAAGATGTTAGACCTAAGGAAAGCTGAAACAGTACGAGCATCGTCAGTCCTGGTGGCTTTGGCTTCCACCCATTTCGAAATATAATCAACGGACAATAAGATATAGGTAAAACCAAAAGACGGGGGAAATGGTCCCATGAAATCAATGCCCCATACGTCGAAGATTTCACAAACCAAAATGGGATTTTGGGGCATTTGATTACGTGGTCCAATATTCCCTGTTTTCTGGCACCTATCGCAACTTTTGCAGAACATGTACGCATCTTTAAAGATGGAAGGCCAAAACAGTCCACAATTAAGGACTTTATGTGTCGTACGCTTTGGACCAAAAAGTGTCCCCCACAAGCATATTCATGAGAAAACCGAAGCACACTTTGTACTTCTTGTTGGGGGACACATCGTCTGATAACCTGATCAGAACAATGCTTCCAAAGGTAGGGGTCATCCCAAACATAAAACTTTGCTTGACTTTTAATCCTATCCTTTTCAGATTTAGACAACATACCTGGCAAGGTTCCCATAACCAAATAATTTACTATATCGGCATACCATGGTGTTGTCTCTTGAATGGCCAAGAGATGCTCGTCTGGTAACTCATCCTTCAAGGTGGAAGGATCCTCACCATTTAGCAAACGGCTCAAATGATCGGCCACCAAGTTCTCCGATCCGCTCTTATCACGTATCTCCAAATAGAACTCTTGTAGAAGCAGCATCCATTGGATAAGGCGTGGCTTGGCGTCCTTCTTTTTCATCAAGTATTTCAGAGCTGCATGGTCAGAAAAAACTATGACTTTAGTACCAAGCAAATATTGACGAAACTTCTCTAAAGCAAATACTATGGCTAAGAGCTCTTTCTCGGTCGTTGAATAGTTACTTTGGGCACTATCTAACGTACGAGAAGCATAGTATATCACATGTGGGTCCTTGCCAAACTTTTGTCCCAAAACAGCCCCAACCGCGTAATTACTCGCGTCGCACATAATCTCGAAAGGGAGATCCCAATTTGGGGGCTGAATTATAGGGGCAGAAGTTAACTTATCTTTCAGGTCATCAAACGCTTTCTTACAAGCTCCATCAAATTGAAAGTCCATGTCTTTTTGCAATAAACAACAAAGTGGTCGGGTGATCTTCGAAAAGTCCTTAATGAACCTTCGATAGAACCCCGCATGACCAAGAAAAGATCGGACTTCCTTAACACAAGTAGGGTAAGGTAGAGTTTTGATGACATCTACCTTGGATTTGTCTACCTCTATACCCTTCTTTGAAACAACATGACCCAAATAAGACCATGACTAACCATAAAATGACATTTTTCGTAATTCAAAACATGGTTAGTCTCTATGCATCTTTTCAAAATCTTGGTCAAGTTGTTCAAACAATCCTCAAAAGAATCACCGTAAACAGTGAAATCATCCATGAACACCTCAATGATACTTTCCACATATTCGGAAAAGATACTTACCATGCACCGTTGAAAAGTAGCTGGTGCGTTACAAAGGCAAAAGGCATACGCCTATATGCAAACGTACCAAACGGGCATGTGAAAGTAGTCTTTTCCTGATCTTCCGGTGCTACCGGGATTTGATGGAAACCGGAGTAACCATCTAAGCAGCAATAGTGTGATTTTCCCACTAATCGTTCCAACATTTGGTCGATAAAAGGGAGTGGAAAGTGATATTTTCTAGTGGACGAGTTTAACCTTCTATAATCGATGCATACTCGCCATCCATTTTGGACTCGAGTAGGCACCGACTCACCTTCGGCGTTTTTGACCACCGTTAAACCCGTCTTCTTGGGTACCACCTGAACGGGGCTTACCCACTTGCTATCAGAGATGGAGTAGATAATACCTGCATCGAGGAGTTTGAGAGTCTTCTTTTTTACTACCTCCATCATGGGTGGGTTAAGGCGACGTTGAGCTTCACGGAAAGGTTTATAGTCGTCCTCCAACAAGATTTTGTGCATACAAACCGAGGGACTCAACTCTTTTATGTCGGTTATAGTCCAACCGATCGCCTCCTTAAGCTCTTCAAGCACGCTCACCAACCTTTGTTCTTCCTCGCTTGACAACTCGGTAGAGATGATCACCGGTAGAGTGTTGTCCTTCCCTAAATAAGCGTACTTGAGGTGGCTTGGCAACTCCTTCAATTCAAGCTCCGGGGCCTGGACAATAGATGGAAATAGCTTAGTGTAAGAAGAAGGTAAATTAACATTTGATACCTGAAACTTCTTGTGTCGGTCAGATTCCATGGTTAAGACCATCTCTTTAAGCTCGGGCTCTAGATCATACTTCTTCATCAACATGTTAACTGTTCGTACATCAAGGTGCCTTGTGATCGCAACCTCCAACAAATCACGGTTAGTCAAGTCATGTAAATCATGAGTCAAAGGGTCTAAAACATCAGCAAAACTAACAGAAGAGACATCACTAGGATATCTAATGGCATCATAAATATTAAATTTAACGACCTCACCATAAAATTCCATAGTTAAAGTACCTTCATGAACATCAGTTTTTGTCCTTGACGTTTTCAAAAATGGTCTTCCCAACAATATCAAAGGTGATTTGGAGGTATTATGCTCCTCCATATCTATGACATAAAAATCGGCCGGGAAGACTAACTCATTGACTTGAACTAACACATCCTCAAGGACTCCCTTGGGATACACAATGGACCTATCGGCGAGTTGTATGACAACTCCCGTCCTCTCAAGAGGTCCCACATTCAATAAAGAATAGATCGAGTAAGGCATGGCATTGATAGACGCGCCTAAGTCTACCATGGCTCTATCAATTGAAACATTTCCTAACTTACAAGGAATCGTAAACATACCTGGGTCCTTGCACTTAAGTGGCATCTTCTGTCCTTGAAGTACGGCGGACACATTCTCACCCATACTTACCTTCTCGTTTCCGGTTAACTTATTCTTGTTCGTGCACAACTCCTTCAAAAACTTGGCATATCGGGGTACTTGTTTGATAGCATCCAAAAGCGGAATATTTACCTCAACCTTCCGGAAAATATCCATGATCTCCTTATCTTCTTTCTCCTTCTTGGATTGCTCAAATCTTTTTGGGAATGGTGGTCGGATGACCACTTTAGGCGACTTCCCCTTATCTTCACTTGCTTTCTCATCAACCTTCTCTTCACTTGGTTTGGCTCCTACGATCTCGGCTTCCTTCTCTTCGTTCCTCTCAACCTTCTTTGCTTTAGGCTCAGGATCCGGTACCGTCCTGTTTCGCAAAGTAATAGCACTAACATTAGCTTTCGGGGTTAGCTTCAGTTTGGGACGGTAACTTACCTTGATTCTCAATATGGTTGAGTGAGACCGCCATTTGACCGATTTGGGCCTCCAAATTCTTTTGTTGAGCCGCTAGACTTTGATTTTGGGCCACCAAGTTCTGGATATTCGTGCGAGTCTCTTACTGAAATTGTTGAGTATTAGTGGCAAGAGACTTGACGATATCTTCCAACGACATACCTGAGCTACTTGAGGCTTGGTTGTTCGGTTGAAACTGAGGGTTTTGTTGGAAAGGTTGTTGGAATTGTCTTTGTTGGAACTGTTGTGGAGGTCTTTGGGCGCCAAAGTTGGAGTTGTAAAATCTTTGTTGAGGTTGTTGGGTCGGAAAACCTCCAATGGCATTGACATCCTCGGGTGATACCACAACATCCTCTTGCAATTGCGGACACGCATCTGTTGGATGGTCCACCCCGGTGCAAATTCCACATGCTTTAACCTGTTCCTTTCCAACCACTAATTGCTTAACAAGGTTAGTCAAATCAAACAATTTACTCTCGATACTACCCGTGTTAACCTCATGAACTTTTTGTGGCTCTCTCCTCATGTCACTACGCCCACTAAAGTGTCGAGAGTTCTCAACCATGGTGGTGATAAGGGCCCTCACTTGGGTCGGGGTTTTATTGAAAATTGCCCCTCCACTAGCGGCATCTATCATTTTCCTCTCCATCGGGAGGAGACCCTCATAAAAGTATTGAAGTAACAACTGTTCGGAAATTCCATGTTGCGGGCAACTAACACAAAGATGTTTAAATCTCTCCCAATATTCATGGAGAGTTTCGACATCCCTCTGTTTGATGCTACAAATTTCCCTACGGAGTGAGGCGGCTTTAGAGGCGGGAAAGAATTTATCTAAAAATAATCGCGCCATTTGGTTCCAAGTTGTTACCGAACCGGACGGTAACGAGTAAAGCCAATCTTTAGCTCGATCTTTTAAAGAAAAAGGGAATGCCTTTAACTTTATAAGATCCTCCGTAACCTCATGTGGTTTCATGCTTAAGCAAACTACATGGAATTCCTTAAGATGTTTGTTCGGGTCCTCATTCTCCAAACCGTGGTAGGAGGGTAAAAGATGGACCAACCTAGTCTTTAAAATAAAGTTGTCGTTACCTTGTGGATACCTAATGCAAATTGGAACTTGAGCAACGTCGTGAGTTGCTAACTCTCGTAGAGTCCGCTCGTTTCCGTCACCCATCTCGCTTAGCTTCTCCTCCTCTTCTTTTTTTGGTTTTTCTTTGTTTTCTTCGTCCGAATCGCTTGAAAGGTTAATATCTTGCCAGATATTTACCCCTGGTGACGATGGTCCCTCACCTAACCTCTTCCGAAGCTTGGCTTGTTTCCTTAATCGCTTTGCGGTTCTTTCGATTTCTAAATTTATTGGTGTTGGTGATCCTGTACGTGACGATCTAGGCATAAACCGTTAGAATTACCGAGTCCCCGGCAACGGCGCCAAAAATTTGACGGATGCCGAGTCCACCAAATAATAAAATCCAACTACTAGCTATCTACAACCAAGATTGTAGCAGCGGTAAGTTGGGTCGAATCCACAGAGACTCGGTTACTTTTTACGACTAGACGAATCAAGTACACGAACAACTAATTATTGAAAATGAAAACGAGGGGGGTTGGATTGATTGATTAACTAAACTAAGCATAACAATTACGGTTTATAAAAACTGCAAGTAATTAAAAACCCAACATCAGTTCAATCTCGGTTAAGATGTTTGTACCTATCATTGATTCCAAAGATGTAAATATGAAGTTCAAGCCCGAATTGGTTATAATCGTTAATAAGCTCTAACGATCTCTAGTTTTCCTTACGAAACACCGGTTAAAATAAGCTCTTTAATCGGATCTTAATCACAAATAAGAAGTTGAACAGGCTCTCAATTTCTTAGGTGCAATTAGCTTTAGGGACTAGAAAAATACCAATTCAAAGCTATAAGCTCATAAGCTCGGCTTATTAAGGCTTTCGTTGCGAGAGTTCAAGAACCTAATTCGGAAACCTTATCGAAACCAAACAAATTCTTTTGTTACTTTATCAAAGAAACTAGACGATTACGTATCTAGTACATTGAATAACAATTTCACAAAGAATTACCAACTAATTGGCCAAACTAATTGAACATTCACATGTGAATAACATTGAAAAACTGAAATCAAGCAACAAGCTTGTCCCAACACACTTACAATGGAATCTCAAAGCAACAATCATCTAAACCAAAATCAAACCAATGTTGGAAATTGAAAGATTAGCCACACATGGCTTAATCTCACACTATAATTGCAAAATTAAACTAAAAATTACCTAAGAAAAAGATGAAATTGAAACTTGAAATTGAGACTGATGAAACTTGAATTCTTCCCCAAGTCGTTCTTCTCTCTGTACGTCCTCTCTTGATTCCAGAAATTGAACCCCCAATTTGGTAGTTATCAGCCTCAATTTATACCCCCTCATGAAGAAACCGCTCAATTTCGTGTTTGCACAAACTTCGGTCCTCAATTTTGGCTCTCGGGACTTGGTATGTGGGTTGAACCCACTTGAAATCGACTTCTTTGAGACAAAACAGTAGCCAATGGGACTTGGGACGAGGGTTGAACCACCGCGTCCCGAAAAACCCCAATTTCCTTGAAAAATCTCGTATTCCCCTTTTTATCAGCATCATTTGAGAAATATGCCTGTTTTTCACGCTATTTGTACTCGTATGCCTGCTCCAGAATATTTGAAACTTATGCTCAGCCTCGTATTATCTCAGAAACTATGCCCCCACTTCATAAGGATTTTGAAATATATGCTTCTGCTCATATTAAATATATCCTTTTGGGCTTTTCTTTTCTTCTTCTTTAATTTGGGCCTAAGATAATAAAACAAGTGTTAACCCAATGATTTAGCCACAAACTAAAGACAAAAGTGAGGCTTCAACTTATTATTTTGAGCAAAAATATATATAGTTATCAACAATTGCTTTGAAAAATTCAGGATATGGAAGAAAGAGAGGTGACGGATTTGAAACAAAAGGCAAAGGTCAAGTGTTTGAAAAAAGGCAACGAGAACTCACGATTTTTCCAAGGCATTGTAAATGCCAAAAGGAGGAAAAATTGGATGAAGGGCTTTCTATAAATACAGTATGGTCTAATGATCCGAACGCTTTAAAAACTCACGTTTTTGGTTTTTTTTTTTCCAAGAAAGATGCAAAGAACGCAAGAAATGAATCTCAATTTTAGAAGTTTCCATCTTCAGAAAATCAAGGATAGTTTAAAGCTTTTCCAGGATGCCCCTATTTTGGAAGACTAGTTTAAAGGCGCGGTTTGGAGTTGTGGAAGGGAAAAGGGTCTGAGACCAAATGGTTTCACTTTCTCTTTTTTCGCAAGTTCTGGGACTTGATCAAATACAATTTTATCGAAGTAGTTTAGAAGTTCGAGAGTGATCCCAACCACATTGTTGTATGTACTAGCTCCTTGATATCGTTAATTCTGAAGGTTAAAGGGGTTTTGATCAATGGTGCTCCGACTAAACAGTTTCCCCTTGAAAAGGGAGTATGGAGATCGAGTTACCGAACAATGGGCCAAACTTATCCAACCAATGTTATGCCGATGATGCAATGTTTGTTGGTCCTCTATTGACGGCCAATAAGATAAATTGTATTGTAGAAGGGGAGTTGAATACAATCAACACTATTTCTTTCACTTAATTCAATCCACGATCCTATGGAGCCTTTGTGTGAACTGAAGTAGATTGTTTGTTGAAAAGGATCAAGACTTTGTCAAGATCCAACCAATCTTTTTAAGTATTTAGACACACAGCCTTTGCTTATGCACAAAGCAAGTATTAGAAGAGATAGAAAGAATTAGAAGATAGATAGAATAAAGGATTGGGGTATAGAAGATGGACCAAAGGTTGTGTTTGAAGAACACACTACGTTCATATTTATACCCCTTGCATTAAATGCATGCCATCCCCAACTTTACACGCGTCAAGTAAAGATTGGGTTTGGTGTACTATTGTACCATAAAATAATACCCATGCGTGATAGGGTCATGACCTATGGTAAACAGTTGCCTTATGGGTGACAAGTAAGGAGAGAACAGTAAAGAGACATCCCTTTTGTACTATTGTCAGAAAGGCAAATCAAATCCTTTTTGTGCATATAGGACAAGAAGACAAATATAGTATTCTTAAAGTACAAGTCACTGATCAGGCCTTAGAATCGCTGATCCTTGGGAAGGATTAGAGAGGCACTGTGACTTGTTCTCTATGGAACGACATGTAAGAGTAGTCAGCTAGCATCGCTGACTCTATCATCAGCTTGCATCAATAGATGGTGCTGATGGTTTCATAGTGACATGACAATTTGTCTTTAAAGGATACTTAGTTGATGTCAGCTCTCACTGATACTGAACAGAGTCAGTGATCAGCGATCGCTGATGTCCAAACTATCAGCGAGACAGACTCGCTGAAGTATTGAACTTCATCACGGCAGTGCTAAGTATTTTTCAGTTATTAGATAAGGATCATTGGTATTTCATCAAGTCATAGAGGAGCTGGATCAACAATGTTCTTAGGGAAGTGGAATGACAAAATTTTGAGGAACTTCTTAAGGGTTCTATATTGTTTCCACTAGGCATCCAGGTTAAGAATCAATTAGGATAAAAATACACTTTACGGAGTGTAGGTGCCTTTCAACAGGATTTTGCGTTTAGCAGGGTCGTTCGACTATAAAAGTAGTAAATTGCCCTCTCAGTATTTGGTATTTCCAATTTGAACCGATATGAAGAAGAAAGAAAATTGGAAATCTCTGTACAAATTCGAAGACTGGCTTTCTATTTGGAAGGAGAAAACTTTATCGATAGGTGGCCGCTTGACGCTATGCAAGTCCGTTCTAGGAATTTTAATATTTTATCTTTTGTCCTTATTTAAAGTTTCGACGGGTGTTATGAAGGACCTAGAAAGGAAAAGAAATCAATTCTTCTGGAGGAATTCGGATACTCAACGTAAAATAGTTTAGATAGCTTGGGATAATCAACATAAAAAATTATATATGATTCAGGTGGGTTCCACCACTGAATCATATATGAATTTTCAATACTTGGGACTAGAGATGGCCAAATAATCCCGGTCCAACCGGTTAATACGATTAACTGAGCTCGAGACCAAATCAAGCCCGGTTTTTGAAAGTCTGTCGAAGCTCGTTTAAGGCCTGCCAGGTCAGGCTCGGTTACAAATTCGAACAAAAAACAATGCCCGGTTAAGCCCGGGACCTGTTAAGGCAAGGCTCGGGCCTAGACCCGGTTAAGCCCGGTCTAATGGCAAAACAATAATTAAATGCTGGTTTTATGAATTTCATTTAATTATTATCTAATACAAAAAAATCCACATAATTATGAGAACTTAAAATTCCAAATTTACTCCATATGAAAGTTTCTATTGCAACGAGACTTTATAGTGTTCATGTCTACAAAAATTGGAATTAGAAGAGAAATGAAAAACAATAAAAAAGAAGATGTTTACATAATTTATAAAAGGAAAATTACCATTTTTACCAATATACTATTCACCTTTTTCTATTTTTACCAACATTCTTTTATTTTTACCAATTACATCATTAAACTATCAATTTTTTTTCAATAAAGTCAAGATTTATTTTTTTCTCAATAGTTTTCTATCCCAAATTAAGAGTAAATTACATTTTTGGCCCCTGTGGTTAATACTCATTATCAACTTTGTTCCCTCTTTAATTAAAACTAATTACAATTTTGGTAATCATGGTTATGATAATTTTCCTATAATACTTTTATCTTTAATGGGTTCATATTTTCAGATACTACAAAATTATTTTTATCATTTTTTTAACAACCAAAACTTTATTACCACAAACAAAGGTTTACACAACAAAACACAAAGCCAATACGACCCACTACAAAGAGACAAACGTAGTAGCTTACTAGCCTCCCTAATACAAATTAATTATATCATTGAAATGATTTGTACATATAATAATTTTTTTATTTATTACTTATCCCCTGTAAATATTTAAATTTAAGATTTTTTTTTATAGAAAATAATATAATAAAAAGTTATTTCTCATTCATGATGATAATATTTTTGAGGAATCATTTGCATTTTGAAATGTTACCACTTTTTAATGGTTTTTTCCAATTTGGAGAATACATTAAAGCAAGTGTTTACCTAAACCTCAAATTTGAAAGATAAATTCTTTATCTCCCGTTCATTTCGATATAAAAAGTCGTTTTATTTTTATCTTGAATATACGACAATTTAGAGCCAATATGTGTTTAAAAACCACACCCCGTTGACTAGAAGCTTATAAATAATTTTATGGAAAGATTAAAGTTGTATCTGAAATCACTTCTCTGAATCTTTTGGCCTCTATCGAGTTTTCTGTTAAAATTATAGTATTGGTTTGCATTTAGAGTATTTATAACAATTATAATTCACATTTATTATATAAGTTACATTTACAATATAAAGTTAGTTTATAAAATAATTGGAGTATTATTATATGTTAAAAAAACCAAAAAAAAAAAATCGGTCCTACGAAAGCCCGGTTATAACCCAGTTAAGGCCCAGTTACCTATAACCGGTAAAATGGTCAAGAGACCGTTATAGTATTTTTCTCCTAAGCCCGGCCCGACCTAGGCCCGATTAAAGAAAGCCCGAGGACTAAAAACACTGTTGAGGCCCGGTTCTTAGGAGGCCTAGTTAAGGCCCGTCCGATCCCAATATTTGGTTTTTTATACTTGGGACCCACATCATATGTGATTCTGATTGGTTCATTGTTTTTTTTTTAGTACAAAGAATTCTTACTTGAACCTACCTCTATATATATATGTAGGGGACGTTTCATTTACAAATCACGTAAATCTACCAAACTATACAAATTAATCATAGCCGTTCATATACTTTAATAAATATCTTATTTCTTTTTGTTTCCTAATTTAAAGCTATGAGGCTATGAGCATAATTAATAAATATTAGTATATTACCAACTTTCATATATGTATCTCACTCTAATTAACCAACCATGATAATTGTCCATAAAATCTCTATTATTTCTTAATATAATGGACTGGATAGTTTGTTATAATTTTGTGGGTTATATAAATAACATGTCCCATATATAGGCTAACTAACTACTATGTAATCAATTATAAATCATATAAACCCATCTACACTACAGGATTAAACCATCAACAATTCAGGATAAGGCATTTACATTTTTGGGAAAAAGAAAAACAAAAGATGGAAATACTCCCTAAAAATGGAGAATATCTGGTGTTAAGATTAAAATTCTTAACACTCCAGCTAGATTAGTTTACATAATTTACAATTTTTATAAAGTTTAAAATAATATTTTGAGGAAACAAATCTACTCCTCAAAAAGCTAAAAGCATCAAATCCCACAAAATCGTGAGGAAACACCAAACCAAAGGCAATCTTTAACTTTAATTGACAAAAGCTTTATTTTATTTAAAAGTTATTAATTTATTGATGGATGTGTTTCGGTGAATTTGCAGGGATGGAGGATCTATTTTCTTTGTGGCAAAGAATTAGGTCATCTTAGATAAGTTAATCGATAAGCTATCTTTTAACTGATAAGTAATTAGCTGATGAATAAGATATGTTTTGGTAAAATAAGTTGATAAAGTAGCTTATAACTGTAAAGTGATAAAAAAAAACATGTTTAAAAATTGGTAACTTAAAAAGTGGGAATATATATTTGGAATAAAAATATTAAAAAGCCTCGTAAGTCTTATATGTTATTAAAACGTTAATATGAGTAACTTTTCAAAATGCTAACCTATAAACTAGCTTATGGTCCATCTAAACATGTACCTAACTTATAAACTAACTTATAATATAACTTAATTTTACCAAACAATGCCTTATTTAATTTTGTTGACCATCACTAGTCTTTCATCATGTTTTGCACGACGTTTCACTGTAGATAGATCCAAAAAAAAAAAAAAAAAACTTCACAAACCATAAACCAATTAACATAATATAAAACAAGAATTCATTATAAGAATTACGCATTTAATAAAAATTGGCAAACAAATAATGGTGTTCTATAACGTATACCTTAGTTTTTCCTTAGTTTCTGTTGTTAAAGAAAAACGAAGGGGCAAATTAATTTGAATTCATATTCCTAATGACGCATGCAATTATATTACTATTGGCCATTGGGTTACAAACACTTCCTTTTTTTATAATTTGAATAGACGGTGACAGATCCAAAAACTTTGATGAGGCACTAACAGAAATTCAGGCAATAGCAGCGACACGGGCAATAGCAGCGACATTTGGAAAACGCGCGAGTTGTCGCTGCTATTGCTCCTTGTCGCTGCTATTGGTTTCGTTGCTATTGCCCAAAAAAACCCGCTCAAATTTCCCCTCCCACTTGTCGCTGCTATTGATTTTGTCGCCGCTATTGATGTCGCCGCAATTGGTTCCAGTCGCTGCTAATGCCTTAGTCGCGGCTATTGGTGTCGCGGCTATTAGTGTCGCGGCTATTGACCCAAAAAAAAACGCGCGGTGACTTCCCTCGCACGTGTCGCCGCTAACACCCAGTGTCGTTGCTATTGCCCAAAAGGTTGTCGCTGCTATTGCTTTTAAGAGATAAAAAAGGTTTGGGGAACAAAAGTTAGGGTTTTCAGCAAACACAAACACACGAGACAGACGACGCCTCATCACGTCTGCTGCGGCCTTCGACCACCGGAAAACAACCGTCGCCGACGACGGCTGCTGTCGCATACCGTGAAGTTGAAGTTAGTGTGCCAACACATACCGTGAATGAAGTGTCTGATGAAGAGATTGGTTTCGATGAGAACGATTCCGATGATGATTGTGAAATGTCTGAGGGCGACATTGAAATGTTTGAGGGCGAGATGGATTAAAACACAATATATGTAATCATATTTGACTTGTAATAGAAAACTTTATAATTACTGCTTTTATATTATAATTAAATTGCGTTGTGTTTTACTATTCAGGATAGCTATAGCCTTCATTTGGATTCTTGCGTTATACTTGATGGCTAATGTTATGGGTCGAGGCCATGATGGTGATGGCAGTGAGGATCCACCACGTCTAGGCGGTCGACTTCGTGGTCAGCACGAGGAGGATGGTAACAATGTGTTATTATGATTTATTTATTATATTCATTTACTTATTATGGTAACAATATTTTCTAATTTTAATTACAGTTGTACCACCTACCAAGAGATGAGGCAAGGGTAAAAACCTTATGATCATACCGACGTGGGAAACAAACGGAAAACGCCCTTTCCCTATGGAATTTGATGGGATTACCGCCACGCCCGTTGGACCTACCTATAACCTTCTCACTCGTGAGGCTAGTCAGTACATGGTGCGAAACATCCCTTTAGACAAAGAATCTTGGAAAAAGGTTCCCGAGGCCGAGAAGAATGCCATGTATACACATCTTCAGGTAAATTATTTATATAATTATATTTCATATGTTTATGTTTGATTGTTTTATACTTTCTAACTTGTTCTTTATTTTTAGACATATTTTGATATTCAAGGTATTTTGGAAGGTCCTAGGAACCGAAAGTTTAGGGAGGGTGTTGAGATTGTTGTATCTAGGTTGTACAGAAATCGTAAATCCGACTTCAAAGAACTTTTTTTGGAGAAGGGAGGATATGATGATGTGGAGACAGCAAGGGCTAACCCCCCCGATGAGATGTCCGGAGAAAATTGGAATAAAGTTATAGACTTTTTCTGTACGGATAAGCTTAAAAGGCGTTCCGATCAGAACAAAGTAAACAAGGCTAAGCAAGTTGTACCGAATCGTGGAGGGACATCCTCTTATAGTAACGCTTGTCACAAATTTGTAAGTAATGATATATATATATATATATATATATATATATGCAAATGTTTTTTTATATATATGCAAATGTTTTTTTAAGTGTAATCTAATTTTTTTAAAGTTTTATGTTACATAGAACAAGAGTAAAATCCAAAACTATGGTGATGTTCACCGACTTAAAGATGGTACCTTCGACAACCCAAGATCCGAGGAACAATACGTAAGTGTTTATTACTTAAAATTAAACGTTTTATGCTTTTAAATAACAAGTATATATATTAACCTATTTAATCATCTTTGTAATACAGAAAGCTTTATTGCATGAACTTAATCTAGAAACTCAAAATTGTTTCTCCTCGAACAATTCAACATCAGTGGACGAGGCATCCATATTTGAGAGGGTCTTGGGAGCTCGACGGGGACATATCAAAGGTGTTGGACATAAACCTTCCCAAACGACATCTTCTGCGCAGTCACGGGTATCACGACCTACACAGGTAAATATGTAACATACTTATTTAGCAAAATACTAAGCTATGGAAGTCTAATAATTATGTGGGATTGGTTTTTATTTATGATTTGGGTCGGTTTGATTTGGATCCCCTTATGGCTTTCCTTCCTTATCAACATAGACAATTAATGGCTCCTTAGTATGTTTTTGGCTTCTTAAAATACTTCAAACTCTCGTGCAATTGTTATGAATTTGATAGTTTGGTAATTTGATATCCATTGAATTTATTATTCTAACTTATAAGTTTACTAATTAATGTACATTTTTCATAATTTGTAGCCGAGTAAACTTGATCGCTAGCTTTCTAATCCGCGGTTTAAAGAAGCAATGGAGGCGTTGGTGCAATCCTTTTCCAATGAGGATGACAAAGCAAACGAGGACGACGAAGCAACGGAGGACGACAATAGGGAGGAGTAGTCTTTTGGGTTGTTTTAATATGTAACGCACAACTTAAAACGTATCTATTATTAAGTTTGTAACAACTCGAATGTTTTATATATATTTGAAGTTTTTTTTGCATTTTGGAAGGATTGAATTTAGCGGCTTATATATTTATATAAACAGGTTTCTGAATAATTGAATTTCCCAAAAAAAAATCAAAAAAGCAATAGCAGCGACACTAATAGCAACGACATAGAGCAATAGCGACGACACTAATAGCAACGACACCTTTACCAACGACAAAGGTATTAGCAACGACACCTTTAGCAACGATACCTTTAGCAACGACATTTGTTTAGCAGCGACACTTTTAGCAGCGACACGTTTAGCAACGACGTAGAGCAGTAGCGACAACAAAGGCAATAGCAGCGACATTTAAGCAATAGCGGCGACAACTTGAGCAATAGCAACGAGTTTTTAGCGGCGACGCAATAGCAACGACATGTCGTTGCTAAAGGCAATAGCAACGACTTTGGGGAGCAATAGCAACGACATTCGTCGCTGCTATTACCCAGATTTTTTGTATTGAGGGGTATCGGAATTTAAGTAACATAACATTATGAGAACCATTAGCATCATTACTTGTTTTGAAAATTGACATTCTTTTTAAAAGATATTTTCTTTTTTTAGCAAATTAAGATAACAATTTCCTTGAAAATCTTTTCATTTTTTTTTGGGAAAATTTCATCTATGTCCTTAAAAACTTTGGATATTACGCATATATTCTTGTAAACTTCAATATTACGTCTATATCCTTCTAAACTTCAATAACTCACATATATATCCTTCTCCTTTATTTAATTATATTTTAAATAAAAATAATTATTTATAAATTCAATTTAATTTGTAAATGACCTAACTACCCTTTTCCAAAATCAAATTTAGACTTCACAAATCCAACAACTGGGCCGATTTCAAAACTTATTTCCCAATCTATTTCATCTATGTCGACTTCCCAATCAATTTCATAAAATCTAGTTCTCAAAATGTGAAATCGAGTTCTCAAAATCATCTATTAGAGATCAAATCAGCCTGCAGATTCAAAATTGACTTCCCAATCGATTTCACAAAATCGAGTTCTCAAAATCATTGATTGGAGATCAAATCGGCCTGCGGATTCAATTTGGAAGCAAAAACTCATCGATTTCTAACCAAATCATCGACTTGCAGAATTTTGATATCATCGACCTGTGGTCTGCAAACAAAATCGATTTTGTGAAGCAAATATCAGTTATAGATTGCAAACAGAAGAGTTTTTTTGATTCTTATCTGTTTCTTTAGTCTATGTTCTTATCTTTTAGTTGTTTCCAATAAAGCCTAGTGTACAGGGTTGTTAGAGTAAAAGTAGGGATTTTTATTTATCTTCCTAGGTTGCTATTTAGTAGGAGTTATGGTGGGTTGTATGACTATTTAAAGCCTGAGAAGTCTAATAAATTAGCAGGCTTTTCATTACAGCTTTTGCTTTATTCTTTACAGCATACTTGAATCAAAGGTTTTTTAACACGAAAAAATTCAGACCTCTAAGAATGTGAAACATGCCATCAATTTTCATGTTGGTACTCTCTAAGAATGTATGTATACAATGGTATATCTGAAAATTGGTGTGGGTTATTGAAAATAAACTTTATACATCCCATTATTTTAAGGGACTAATATTTGGTGAATGAGTTGCTACGTACAGGAAGTATAAGATCGCAGATTGTTCATATCAATGTTACATTTTCACAATTTTTTGGTTGAAAAGGACTGTCCAAATCAGACTCAAAAATCTGCAGCACCAAATCAGACCCAAAAGAATGCTACTGACAGTACCTTGAGATCTAATTGGAGAAATCCAGTTGGAGAAATCGAATATTACCTTGAAATCGAATTGGAGAAATCGAATTGGAAGCAAACCGATTTGGAGTGAAGTCGAATTGGAAGCAAATTGATTTGGAGTGAAATCGAATTGGAAGCTATTGTCGACGTGAATACCGAATACGAACAGGTTTGGAGGTCGCCAATTACAAGGGAGAATCTGAGAAATCAGTTTCGTTATTTGGAAGGAAATTAGAAAGAATCTGAGAAATCAATTTTGTTATTTGGAAGGAAATTAGAAAGGGTAGTTAGGTCATTTACAAATTAAATTGAACTTATATATAGTTTTTTTTATTTAAAATATAATTAAATGAAAGAGAAGGGTATATGTGTGAGTTATTAAAGTTTAGAAGGATATAGACGTAATATTGAAGTTTACAAGGATATATGCGTAATATCCAAAGTTTTTAAGGACATAGATGAAATTTTCCCTTTTCTTGGAAGAGGTATCCCAGACCACATTGGGCCCAGACTAATCCTCGGCAATTTTGGGTCGAAGGCCGACTGCTAAAGCATGCAGCCCGAGGTCGAAACCCCCGTACCTCTAGAATGCGTCCCCCAGGGCTCGAACTCGGGTTCTCCACTATGTAGTGCACAAGCCTTACCACTAGGTTAATACTCATTTGGTAAAAATCTTTTCATTTTCCTAGCAAAATAATGGAAAAATGAACATAAACTTAACAATTAGACATTAAATAAGAATTACTTATTCCAAACAATTAACAATAAATATTTTGAAGGTAAAAATAAAGATGATATGTATTTGAATTTTAGTGATTCTTTAAAGATAGTAATACAATATTCTATAGTATTAGTATGGTATAATAATTATTCTCTATGTAACTTATTTAACTCAAATTACTTTAAGAAAATTATATGTATTCAATAATTACTTATAAATTTGAAATTTTAAAAATTATACATTACTAAAGGATAGTGATCCCTACACAACATATTTTAACTATCCACAACAATTTGAAGTTAATGGACTATTTTACCCTTTTCATCTTTTTAGTTCACTTCTTAATTTTTGTCGCCACTCTCAAACTTTTCTTTGTAGCTGTACTATTACCTATTATATGCTCCCCTACCTTCACTACCGTCGCCGGCAACATTTTAGACACACCGTCGCTGTTAATCTTTCGCCGGAGAATGGCATATACTCCCAACCTTCACTACCTTTCGCCGGAGAATAGCTCAACAAATGATCTAGAAGAAACAACAATAAGAACAACAACTACATCATAACATCAATAACATACAACCATTAGTCACTCTAAATCCATTCTGGAAATCAACCACCACCGGCCACCACCAATCTCTAGCCACTCCGATCCTTTCGAAGCCGGCGCGGTGCATGTCGTGGAAGGCGAAGACACTGCCGGATTTCAGTACCCGAACCTCGACCATGACCACCTGATCGGCTTTAAGTTTTTCGATTTCGTGGCGGCGTCCGGACCGACCTTCGATTTCACTCTCCACACCGCCGATCCATTATCCAATCTAAAAACCCTAACTCAAATTGGCCACGGCTCCATAACATCAGATACCTCCAGAGGAGAAGGAGATGAAGAAACCGTCGCCGTCAACGAGCTCACCGCCGATACAGATCTAGAAAAATGTGTGGATACTCCGGTCCGCCACCGTTAACGGAGATCCGATGGAGAGAGTGGCGTTCTTGTAGCCCAACCCGCCGGAATCGTTCAAGGCATCAATGGGTGGCCCTTCTCCAAGTCATAGCAACCCAACCCGCCAGAATTCCGGCTCTCATCGGCCCTTCTCCACGTCATAGCAACCCAAATCTGCATCTCCGGGATTCCGGCGACGGAGCTTCTCGCCACCGGAGTCCAGAAAGTAATTAAAAGGTAGAGAGGGTTAGTTGAAAAGTGTAGTAAGAAGAAAGGAAGGGTAAAATTGTCCATACACATAAAAATGTTGTTAATGGATAAAATTTGTTGTGTAGGGACTAGGGATCACTTCCCATTACTAAACCGTAAATAATATTAATTACTATTTTTATCAAATAGTTTATACATGTTATAAGTAGAAATTAAATAATTTTATAACAAATAACATTAAACTCAAATAAAATAATAAATATTTTTAAACCAATAATTTGTGCGCATTATCTTTGCGCAGGCAATGCTAATCTTCTCTGTTCCAATTTTATTGGATAACTACGAAGGGACGTTTTTTATACCAATAATACTTATTGATAAGTTTGTATAACTCAAATACAGAAAAAAATGGAAAGTTGGCGGGCGTACAGTCAGCATGTACCAAAGGTTTTATATATATTATGTTAAAATTAAGGGGTCAAACCAATAAACTTTGGGGGTCGAAATAGAAATACGTTAATTAAATGTAGAGCTTATCCTATTAAAATCAATTATTTAATAGATATTATGGCTTACACCCGCCAAGAGTGTATCCGCCCCTATGATATGAATGGGTACACGTTAATTGAAATATATGCAAATTATGCTATCTGTGTGGTAACTGAATCGAATCGGAGCCAAGGGCGGATCTAGAATTTTTTTTAACAGTGGCACAATTTGACTATAAGAAATATATGCATAACTATATTCATAAAATCTCTATTGGGCTAGTGATTGGTCCCTTGCTTCTCAAATGTAAAGTATTACATTCAAGTCTTGTTGCAAGCACTTTTTTTTATAAACACAATAAATGATAAAAAAAACTAAAATCTAGTAAAAATGAGCCTGATAACACCAAAATTATACATGTTTTGGTTGAGCGTAATCGTATGACTTTACCCAATTTCTCACCCGTTTATGATCATTTCACTCACCAAATGAGCTTATTATTGTTTATGTAGGATTTGGAGGCCGTGGAACGGAAGAGTACGAAAAAAGGCGAGAAAACGTGAAAAATGCACAAGTTCAATACAGTAGCAATCTGGCGTCCGCGAGATTCTAGATCTGGCACCGCCAGATTCGACAAAGATGAAGATCAGGGTTGACCTAAGTGTTTGGCGCCGCCAAACCAGCAGTCTGGCGATCGCCAGATGGCCCCTGGACGTTTTCCTTTAAATACCAGCCTCCTCCTTCAGTTCAGAACATGGTTTTTACACGACACGAAGCAGAGACGATAGAGTGAAAGTCAGAGTGGTGCCGATACGCTGCGGGGTTCGATCTTTGATCATCCGTCGTTGTATTGTCGGTATCATGTCTATTATTATGTTTTCTGTTTTCAGTATGTTTAGTGAGTAGTCTTTTAATAGTGGTACTTGTCATGGTCGATGAACCATTGTGGATGATGATTTGATACTTAATGTTTATTGGTTTGTTTTTGATTGATTGAATGTGTGTTATGGTTCCGTTCTGATTATTATTGTTTGGTTATTTGAACTCATTGGTTGGGTGTATTTGTTTGACCAAAATAGATAGACTCCGAAAGGATAATCAACCTACCTTAACCTACCCTTGGACCAAGAGAATTGTGTTAAGTGGTTACTCGGACCGAGAGTGACCTGGAGGTAGAAAGCCATACAATAGAATTAGGATTGGATTTCCGGTATTAGGTTGCCTGACAAATGACCTACGTATTGGACTAGGAGGACCGAGTCCTAGTTAAAGACCATAATCACTACATGTTAGGGTGTCCTAGACTTAAATTCCTACAATAATCAAAACAACCAAACCTTTGGCCTATTTAAATCATTCACTTGGGGATTCACTATACCATGATAAGTGCTACGTTTTTTCCTTCATATAGTTATTAATCAATCTTTTTATTGCTTTCTTAGTTCGTAGTTAATTTAATTGTCTTTTTAGTGTTAAACCCTTTTTCATAAACCCCCCCCCAAAAGCTTTAGGTTAATTAAACTAATTTAGATTAATAATCTACGCTAACTTGACCGTTCCCAGTGGTAGATACGATATTTGGACTTTCCTACACTATATTACTCACGATCAGGTACGCTTGCCTGTATATGTGGTAAGACAGTGGCTAGGCATTAGAGGTTAAAACTTGTTACGCTTTCTATGTATGATAATTACCGCATCAAGTTTTTGGCGCCGTTGCCGGGGAACGGTAGTTGTTAGATTTTAGTCTTTATTAGTTTTGTTAATCGATCCTTGTGAGGGTTTCTTTCCCTTGCAAGTTTTTCGCTTTCTAGTTTAATTAGTTATTTTATCTTTATTTTTTTTTATCTCTTTGTTTCCCGCAAGTTGCCCGTAACCGTTTGTTGTGGTTTCAGTCACGGCAGACTTGTTAGAGCCATTTGAGGAGCAGGAGAGAGAGTTCAGAAAAAGAAATAAAAAGAAATCCATAGCCGACAAAGTTCGCCCGAGAACTTTGATTTTTGAGATGGGAGACGAGGCACCGATGTGGACCGCCAGGAGAGCCGCTCCAACTGTACCCACCAATCCGATGACGAAGCCGGGCCTAAACAAAGAAATCCCGGGGAAGCTCCTTCACATGATCAAGGACCTTACCTTCGACGGGAAAAACGATAGCAATCATATCGTTCATATGGAGAACTTCGTGGATATATGCGATCTGTTCAAAACGGAGGAAGGATGAGATGATGCGATTCGTCTCTGAGTCTTTCCTCTCACACTCACCGGAGAAGCTAGAGCCTGGTTGCGTTCGTTAGAGCCAAGCTCGATCACCACTTGGGAAGGACTTCGTTCAAAGTTCCTTTCCTGATTTTTCCCACCGTCTAAGATCGACAAATTAAGAGCCGAGATCCGATCCTTCCAACAAGATGACGGGGAGACCATATCCGAAGCATGGAACGTTTCAAACACCTTCTAAATTCGTGCCCGAGTCACGGATTGAATAAGAGTGAACAAGTCCAAACTTTCTATAGTGGGCTTGCTTATTCTTTACGCGCTACATTGGATTCATCTGTCGGAGGTGTCTTTATGTACAAAACGCCCATGGAAGGTTACAAGCTCCTCGAGGACATGCTCATACACAACATAGATTGGAGGACGGACAAGCGCTTGCAAATCCTGAGGACGGCCGGAAAATCTCAACCGACTTTGATCCATCCGATGAACTAGCCGCTATGAAAAACCAACAGGTAAAGTTTGAACGCAAAATCGAAGAACTAATTAAATCTGTTCATGCTTTGCAGGTTGGATGCGAGGAGTGCAATGGACCACACTTGACTAAGGATTGCCCGAACCGACCAATGATGACACCCGAGGAGGTGAACTATCTTAACCGAGGCGATTACCAAGGGAGGTGGAACAACAATCGTAACTTCATTCCGAGACCTCCCGGTTTCTTTGCACCAAATCAACAAAACCAAAGACCGGATGGGGAGCCACGTGTTTCTATCGAAGATCGGATTGTCCAATTCATGGATATACAAAAGAAGCTAAACGATGAGGTAAGTTCATACTTACGTAACCACCAAAGTACTATCCAGAATTTGGAATTGCAGGTTGGACGTGTTTCGCGAATGCTAAGTGAAAGGACTCAAGGGGAGTTACCAACGCAAACACAAGTCAACCCGAAGGTGGAAAACGCGAAGCCGATGATCATGATGACCGGAGAACCATCAAAGAAGAAGTGGACGGATATTTACACGAAGAAGTATGTGGAGAGCGATAGTGGAAGTGAACCCGATTATGCCACGGATTACGACTCGGAGGGGTTCACCATTTCGTTCGAGCATTTAGGACTTAAAGGACCTATTGCTTCAAGTGATGATGAGGAGGAAGATGGAAAGCAAGGCGGATACGCGGAGTTCATGATTTCGAAGAAAGAAGATAAAGGCAAGGAGAAAGAGAAGGAAAAAGCACCGGAGGATGACCTCATCTACATTGCACCTATCAAGCATGATCCAGGGAGTTACAACTTACCTATTTCTTGTCATAAATTTAAAGGTCTTGCTTTGGTAGATTCAGGTGCCGCACTTAACATGATGCATGTTGGTTAGTGCAGGAAAATGGGAGTTAAAAAGATCATACCAACAAACTATCAATACCGAGGAGTGAACGGTTACATGACAAAGCCGTTAGGAATAGCGGAAGGAGTCCCAATTCGCATTGGCAACTTTGTTTACTATACGGACTTCGTTATAGCTAATCTTCCACAGAACACGGAGATCCCGATAATCCTCGGGAGATCTTTCTTGCACACCGCTCAAGTGAATACCGATATGCGGAACCAGGTGACTGTTGGGTTTCGGTGGGTATCCTCGGATCAAACTGACTCGAGGATTAATACGGATTTAACGAACCTCACTGATTTGATAAATCTCATAGGTTTAAAATCAAACTGATAAAACCTACGCGATCAGAAACACACTGTTTCGATCTTATTATACGGAAGCGTTTAAAAGCAAAAACCCTTAAAAGCCTATTGATCTTTAATCGTTTCTTGTTTAATCCTAATGGTTCAAGTTTAGATCAATTTACCTGGACTGCTTAAGATTTAATCCACCGGTGATTGACCAACGAACGTTCTTCTAGTTGAACCGAACGAAACCCGAACACTTGAAAAACCAAACTGGCGTTCCGAGTGGGATAGAAGGTGGCTTGCGCCGGCTGGGAGAGAGAGAGGGAGAGAGAACTGGAAAACTGATTTTATATTTTCTGAAAAGCTTAGTTTTTTCCTTAACCCATAAGCCTTATTTATATGGAGGAAAAATACAGTTTGAATAGAATCCAGTTTCCATATTATAATTATCTCAAATCTTTTCCTTTTATTAACTGGAAAAGAATTTGCATATGATAATTATAAATATATATATTTATCTAATATATATATAAATCACTTTATTAATTAACTATTATATATTTATTTTATCAAATAAATATATAATCTCCTAATTAATTAATAACCCTCCAACTTTGGTAATTCTGACTGAAAATACCCAATTGATTTATAATACACCATTATAAATCCTAACTCTCTATTTCTGGGTTTCATCTAACTTGTTCGACTTATAGGTCCTCACAGGTGTGACCCTCAAGTGTCTTGTAACATTGGATGTATAATTACTTGGTTTGTCAACTCTGCATATAATCCCTAACAGACTCCCACTTGTGCAAGTTGGCAATACCGCCTTGATTATACGGACCTAAAGTGGCCCCTAGACAGGCACTTAGGCTGACCAGGTTACAAGAACTCTTATACCCAGACTGGTGATATAAATGTTCCATAAGGAAATAGTATCTATGAAACTACTGTTCATTGATTGGGTATATCTTGGCTTTTCCCTTTGCATCGCGATATTTCATCTGTGAGTATGAGCTTGGAAAGTGTCAACTCTAAATACTCAAGATTCTGTTTTCTTGATTATCTGACTTTTACTGATAGGTAAACGACAAAGAACTAATCAGTTCGTTTGGGCATGGCCATGCACTTCATCAGTATACTCAGTCAGTCAAGATGGGCCCAGAAATATCTCTCTTCTGAGAAGAGGTGCAAATCCCATCTTGCATATCTGCCTTTAACACCACGGCTTCCGCTGAATCTAGTTACACCCTTTATAGCCACCCTGTTACGGCGTAGCGGTTGAGTGCACTAAGAATTCAGTAGTCCTCATGATATCAAATCAGATACCTCAGGTGATAGGGACAACCACTGTGAGATTCACTTATGACTTTACTCCAAGAAGTAATCTCAACCGCGGATCACGTCCG
The DNA here is from genome assembly GCA_030169165.1 of Centaurea solstitialis. Classification (NCBI taxonomy): domain Eukaryota; kingdom Viridiplantae; phylum Streptophyta; class Magnoliopsida; order Asterales; family Asteraceae; genus Centaurea; species Centaurea solstitialis. The sequence goes on along the minus strand of CM058045.1, from coordinate 19,055,187 downwards.
ATATTTGCTACTCTATCAAATATTTGTGCAACTTTTAGTCTACAACACTTGTAGCTGTTATTTAGCAACTGATCATAACTACCTAAAAGTTCACAATGACTTTAACACCTTATCATGTTCCCACAATGATAAGTCGTCACGGACAAGTTTTGAATGAAAACTGGAAACTAGTCTCATTCCTGGATTTATTAAAACATGCAAAATATGAAAGTGATAAAGAAATTAATTTTGTATAGTCCATACTACACGCTGTAATAATAACAAAATTAAATGTCTTTTCTTTAATAACTTTCATAATATCTATTTAACGTTTGTTAGATACTGGTCTAAAATAAAGTATCACCTATCTTTAGTTTAAACCCTTTGATTAAAGTTTACCATTTTAATCAAAGTGATAACCAAATAATATAAGTCTGTTTATACGATCTACTTGTATCTGCTAATTATCGTTCTGCAAACACCCTTTAAAAACAATAACTAGACTTTTATCATATTCCATGAACTCGGGGACCTGGACTAACTTCCAGTTCCTGAATATGTAAAACTACAACTTTCCTTAGTTGTTGTGTAGATGAATGATTTCTACCTGAAATCAGATTCCATTTGCAATGTTGGCAAATCTACTGGAATCTTATATTTTAATCCAACACTTTAATTATTGATTCTAAAGTCAGTCACGACCTTTGTTTCATGGATCTTGAAACTTTTATCCTTTTGACTAAAAGGGTAGATTGTATCTTACGAATTCTTATCCTACCTAGATTTATGAATTTCGAGATACTTCAATAATTGTATCTTTTATTCTTTTATCTCAGACTAGATAGAGAATAAATTGGGCTCCCACTTACTTATATAAAAACTAGCTATTACTCAAAATTTACTATTGACTCAGTCAAAACTTTGATTAGTCAATTCTAATTTTAAGTAATGAACTTTGAGAATTTTCTTTTATGAAACTTAGCTGGATTTTGGTCAAATCCTAACTCCAGATCTTGGAATCTTTCTAGTTTCATAAATACTGTTATTAACGCTATCTGAGTTAATATCCTGAATTCTCTTTTTAGAACATTTGAATAATAAAACTTGATCAAACTTGTTTAGTTAATTCTGAGAATTTCTTTATAAAACTTAACTGGATTTGGTCAAATCCTAATTCCAGAACTTGGAATCTTTCTAGTTTTATAAATACTGTTATTAACGCTATCTGAGTTAATATCTTAAATCTCCCTTTTAAAATTCGATCACAAAACAATTATTCATAAATGTCTTATTCTTAAAACACATTCTTATAGAATTTCTTGTGTTTTGTTAGTTTTTATATAAATTACATCAAATTAATAGATTTTATTGAAGTAACTATAACAGGCAACAACTAGGATCATATGTATTTAAGAATACTAAGCACAATCAGATATGTCAAGACAACAATTTTGAAAATAAAACTATAAAATTATAAATCCAAAATATAATCATCCCCAAAAAAACTGTTTAAAACATAAATCCAAAATAACTGTTTTAAAACCATAAACTCAAAATGTCTTGACTTATATCGAAATTAACTTGTACTTAAGATCCTCAGCAACCTCTGGGCACTTCACTTTATTTCTGACCTCCTGCAACAATCATTTGCTCCAGGTATCAGTATACTTGTAAACCAACAAGTAAAAAGTGACAAAATAAAGCAATCATAAATTTCTGAGGTTTATATACCTGCTTCATGACGCTTAGGGCAGTTTTGCCTCCAGTGACCGACCTCATTGCATATGAAGCAGCAGTTCTCGGTCCTAGCTTTGTTTGGCTTAACCTTCTTGCCCTTGCCCTTGCCTTTGCCTTTCTTGGGTGCACTCTGGATGGCCTGGACTGGTCCTTTTCCTTTACTGGTGCTAGCTTGCCCATTCTTCTTTTTCACCCCTCCGTCTTTCACCATCAAGACATCCTTGGTCTTGTTCTTGTTCCCCATATTCAGTTCAGCTGTCTTAAGCATGGAGTGCAACTCTGCTATTGTTTTCTCCATGTTATTCATATTGTAATTGACTACGAAGGGCCTGTAGTCTTCTGACAGTGAATTGAGTATGGTGTCTGTTGCTAGCTGCAACGGAACAGGATGACCAAGCCTCTCCAGATGATCTAAGTGCCGTTTCATTTTCATGACATGGTCACGTACTGATGTCCCTTTTACCATCTTGCACTCATTAAATGCTTTGGTGGCATCGTAGCGTTTTGTACGAGCCTGGGTCTGGAACATGTCCCTCAGCTGGCGGATCATGTCATAAGCATTTGTATTTATGAGCCCTGCTTGCAGATCTGGGCTCATAGTTGCAAGCATCAGACAGGTGACATCAAGAAGATCATCCGAGTGCTTCTTGTGGGCATTTCTGGCAGCAGCCGGAGCATTTGCCGGAGGTGCCTCCCCAAGAGGCTCTTCAAGCACATACCATTTTCTCTCATCTCTGAGCACAATCATCAGATTGCGCTCCCAGTCGAGAAAATTAGAGCCGGTCAGCTTATCCTTCTCTAGGATAGATCGGAGGGAAAGATTGTTAGTGCTGGTAACAGTGCTTGCCATCTACACAAAATAAAACTTTTGGTCTTTAGCAACTGTAAATAGATTAATTCTAATAATTATCAATAAACCCTTAAATGATCAATTTATTGGACTAGGATCCTTATTTCATACGTCCTGATGTGCGTAATGTTCTTGCTCCACCAGACCCGTATTTATTTCGGTAGGTAAGGACTTTTACCAATCATGTCTAGCTGACATGACTCCTAGATCTTTTCGGGACCATGGCAACTACCTGTGCATGTTTTAGTCCCTCTAAGTGCTTTTTGTCCCGGTACCACCCGGTGAACATTATAGTACCAAAACAGATCTCACCATTTTGGGGACCTGATCACTATACTCTGGCCGGTACCACCCGGAGATAATTCGCAGAGTTATGTAACCCCTCCAGCTTTAGTTTGAACACGGACGTTGAATGTGTGATCACTTACAATGCCTATGTACTTTATGCCGAAGGTGCTCCTAGATGGGTTGCACTACTGATCTATGATTCTCGGGGTTTTGAAAAACTTTACTTCCAGGCTTTTGAAAAACTGATTGTTATAAAGGCTACTTACGTTTTAAACTAACTGTTTCAAACATGCATGCAATTTTAAAACTAACTGTTCTAAAATTACTTGCTAATTAAAACTAACTGTTTTAATAGCACACCTAGTTGATTAAAACTAACTGTTTTTGTCAACTTGCCTTTTATATAAAACAATCATCTATAGGTTTTAAAACAAAACTATCATTTTGAAAAGTTTGATGAAACTGATAATAAAACCTATATTCCTTTTGTGATACAACCTAGTTTTAAAATAACAACGTTATTTAAAACTACTAACATGCAAGATATCACAAATAATCAATCAACCATGCAATTAAACAATAATTAATCACATATTAGCTAATTATAGTTTTTGCCAACGTTTCCTAGGGACCAATAATGACCTATTTCACTAAAAGCTTCAAAACTCGCGTAGCTCCCACTGGCCTCGCCATGTTTTGTTAGTACTCCGGTAAGATGAAGAATTTTAGTAGCTCCCACTGGCCTCGTCATCTCGAAAGAATAAAAAAAATTTATATCCTAAGGTCATTATTACATAAGGGGTTGTAAACGGCACGCAGGCCTCCCCGTGAATATGTCAAGGGTCTAGGTTGGCAAATACTATAATAGATATAGATACAAACTCAAACTGAGATGCATATATAGAACTCAAGCAATCACGCAATTATATATATATGCAATATAATAAAAGTAATATTATAATTACGAGAAATAAACCTGGATCCGTTAAAATTATCTTGTCTCAATTATCGCAAAACTTGGTTTTATAACCGATTCGAAAAACAAACTGTTCTATGAATCAAAATATTTTAGACTGAAAAATGGTTTTTACTTAAAACTGAGGTTTATAAACAATAAATCCTACTTTATAAAACTAAAACCATTTTATTTTTAAAATATCAACCTTTTACCCGAAAATAATATCAAACAGGTTTTATTGATTCAATTTTATAATACTGGCCTTAGTGTTTTAATTGATTAGTAAAAACACGATATTAGGCTCATAGGTCAAAATTTATTTAAAACCTGATTTTATAAAAATTTATTAAATTGGAAAAACCAGAAATAAAATTTCATTCTCAAATAAACTTATTTCGGATAAGATATCTTTAAAACCAAACGAGTTCTTTTGGGCCATAACTTGGTCCAAAGAACTGGGCTTACAGGTCCATCACCAAACTGGCAATTTTGGGCCATTAGGGTTTCGCGATTTGCTCGAAAAACTATCGAGGATCGAAAAATCCTAATCCCGTCTTATCGCTTCTGGTTTCGAAAAACAATCGATACCAATCCGATGATAGTAACAAACGGTCACTTTTGATCGGTTTCATGACGGCGAAGGTAAACAACCACCGCCGCCGTTGGCTTTCGGGAAAAACAAACTAGTTACCGGTGATAATGGTAATCAACAAAATTGTCACCACCACCACCGGTTCCAATCACCACCGCCTAACATCGCAACAACAGCAACCGCAAAGGCCGCCGTCGCCGCCGATGTCAACGGCAGGTGGCATGGCTTTCGCCACCACCGCCTATCGAGATCACCACCAATTGGTGGTTTGCTACGGTGATCAACAGCAAACAACCACCGCCCCTGCCTCGGCTCAGCCTCAGGGCTGCCGGTAGGCGGCCTGGTGGTTCTCGCTTAATGCGGCGACGATGGCCGTAGCCACCGCCACCACTTGCTTCTGCTGCCATTAAACAACGGCGCCACCGCCACCAATCGACACACCATCGCGGCCAATTTTGTGGCTTGCGGTGGTCGATCATCTTTGAGAGCCAATCGCCGCCGCCACCCGGCGTGGCCGTAAGGCAGCCGACGGCCTGGCAGGTGTTTCGTGGTGCTCCGGCGATGACAACAACCATGAGCCGCTGCCACCACCGTACAAACAACGCCACCACCGTCGCCAAAACGTGGCGCGGTGGTCGATCACTGCTGCCACCAGTTTCGATCGCCACCAATCTATGGCCAATTTCCGCCGTGGCCATCGCCTTGGGTCGATTTGGCGTGAATAAAACCAGTCACCACCACCGTCGCTGGTGGCGTGGATTGACAGCCGACGCCGCCGCCACCAATCGGGTGGTGCGGCTCGGTGGTTGATAGTGGTAGCCGACGCCGCCACCACCAATTGGGTGGTCCGGCTCGGAGCTCATGTGGTGCGATTTTATCGCCGACGATCGGCCTGGCGGTCCGGTCGGCGATCTGCCGCCGTTCCACCGCCAATCGTCTTGGTGGGTGTTCGTGATTGAAGCGATAAAATTAAAACGATAAATATAAAGCTTTAAGACGTAACAATTTTAACGGATCTCACATAGACTAATATAAACAGATAAAAAAACGATTTTTAACAATGGCTCTGATACCACTGTTGGGTTTCGGTGGGTATCCTCGGATCAAACTGACTCGAGGATTAATACGGATTTAACGAACCTCACTGATTTGATAAATCTCATAGGTTTAAAATCAAACTGATAAAACCTACGCGATTAGAAACACACTGTTTCGATCTTATTATAGGGAAGCGTTTAAAAGCAAAAACCCTTAAAAGCCTATTGATCTTTAATCGTTTCTTGTTTAATCCTAATGGTTCAAGTTTAGATCAATTTACCTGGACTGCTTGAGATTTAATCCACCGATGATTGACCAACGAACGTTCTTCTAGTTGAACCGAACGAAACCCGAACACTTGAAAAACCAAACTGGCGTTCCGAGTGGGATAGAAGGTGGCTGGCGCCGGCTGGGAGAGAGAGAGGGAGAGAGAACTGGAAAACTGATTTTGTATTTTCTGAAAAGCTTAGTTTTTTCCTTAACCCATAAGCCTTATTTATATGGAGGAAAAATATAGTTTGAATAGAATCCAGTTTCCATATTATAATTATCTCAAATCTTTTCCTTTTATTAACTGGAAAAGAATTTGCATATGATAATTATAAATATATATATTTATCTAATATATATATAAATCACTTTATTAATTAACTATTATATATTTATTTTATCAAATAAATATATAATCTCCTAATTAATTAATAACCATCCAACTTTGGTAATTCTGACTGAAAATACCCAATTGATTTATAATACACCATTATAAATCCTAACTCTCCATTTCTGGGTTTCATCTAACTTGTTCGACTTATAGGTCCTCACAGGTGTGACCCTCAAGTGTCTTGTAACATTGGATGTATAATTACTTGGTTTGTCAACTCTGCACATAATCCCTAACAGTGACGAGCTTAGGATATGGAGAAAATCGGATTTACTTTGATCCTAACGGAGAGCCAGTCAGACATCTTGATGAACCGTATGAAGATCCTTCTCTGGCCTACAAGAAGAGCATGAACCGCCCGTTACTCCCTCATGAACGTGGACAGAAGACGGAGGATTATCCGAACCCAATACGTCAAAAGGAGCAAACAACCAATGGGTCCGGACCCTCAAAGAAGGAATACCGGAAGAAGAAGGGCTCGTCATCCCGACGTGCCAAGAAATGAGCTGAAAAAGGGGTCGAGCTCTAGACCCATCCAAAAACGAAGCGCTTCTCGGGAGGCAACCCGAGCATTTTCTTTCTTTTTGCATTTTTAGGTTTTTCGTGTGTGTTTTTGTTAGTCTTTTTGTTTGATATTGCTTAGGTAACCATACGGAGAAGATAGACGCAAAAATCGAGCGAATCCGAAGCAAGATAGAGTTTTTGAAAAGTTGGAAATAGGAGCAAAGTCGCGATCGCCAGATTCCAAGTCTGGCGACGCGAAGTTAGTAAGTCGTGGTAACAGGTAAAAATTTCGAATCTCGCGACGCGAGGAGGGCCGTTTCGCGACGCGAAGCTTTAAAAATTAGGGTTATTTTTCAGAAACTACCTGTTTCGCGACGCGAAACCCTGGGTTTGGCGACGCGAAAACAGTGCAAACGGGTTTTTAACCCTCTTTTCTCACTTTTTCAAAAGAACACAACCCTAATTTCTCTTAGGCGCCGCGAAATCCTCTCACGTCCTTGCGAAATCCGACCTTCTTGAGCTTGAATTTCATCAGTCACCATGAACAAGGTAAGTTTCTTAACTTTAATTTCATGAGGATAGTTTGATTTGGGAGATTTGGATCTTGTTTTGGGCATCAATGGTGTGTTTATGCTTATATGGATTTGACATTGTTCTTGATACACCATTGATTGTTTAGAGCTTATTGGTTGATGCATGCACTATGTTTTGATTGAAATTTCATTCTAGCATGCTTGTTGATCGTTTAATCTAGTGAATATGCTTTGATGATAAGTGTGGGGATTTTGGTGACATCAAAATCCCCTATTCGTTCTTGTTAGCTAGATTAGTTTGTAATTGAGGTTGGACTAAAAGTTCAAGCGTGGGGATGTTCCACATCCCCTTTGATCTTTGATTTGTGATTTTTCATATATGAATTCGTGCACCGGATGGGAGTCACGTGTTCACCTATTTCATGAATGACCCAAATTTGAATGCCCCAAAACGGGAGGAGTACCGGGATACCGTTAACCGACTTCTTGCCCGACAAGTGCTAATTCCGAGGAGAGTCGACTAGGACTTTCTTCGATCGATGAGTGTCGAAAAAAACATAAAGGCGATACTCGAAAAGCATGCCTACGACGAGGATAGCACCGAGTATTATATTTGCCATGCATGGGAGCGAGTCTTCGACATTGCCGAGACCCTCTATCACGAGCTTATTGTTGAGTTCGTGGCCACGTTCCGTTTCGACGCGATTAAGGCCCTTGAGGAGTTTCATCAATCATGCATGACGTTCCGACTTGGTGGAGTGTGGAGATCGCTATCTTTGGTCGAGTTTCCCGTTGCTTTGGGGATATATACCCGAGAGGAGGTGGATGCTCCCGGATTTGTGGAGTACATGTGGGCGACTTCAAAAAGGCCGGATGGTTTTGATCCTCAATTGGCTTGGGCGGTTCTAGGTGAAGGTGACTATGGTGGTAATCTCAAAGTGAAGGGTTTTCTTGCTTCTTCGGATCGACTTCTACATCGTATGCTTATTCAAGCGGTGAATGCTCGTTCTTCAAGTGAGGAGAAAGTTTCGGTTTATGATCTATGGCTTCTTGAGCAGCTCACCACGGATGACAAATATCCGAATGCTCCGTACCTCATCACCGTTCAACTTGCCAAAGGAAGTGGTTATCGAGAGGGTAGTCGCATAGTTGGTGGCCAGTACGTGACACTCTTGGCCAAGCACTTCGGTATCCTTACCGAAGGTGCCATTGCCTCGATGACAAACCTTGGGGAGATGGGATTGATTGACATGGACCAACTCCGTGGCATGGGTGTAGCAAGAGTTAAGCATATGATTGGAAGGGATTACAACGCATGGATCCACAATCCTCAAGCTTATGGGACGAGGAGTCAACCGAGAAGTCAAGCAAGGAGCACGCATGAGACCGGTGGAACGAGTGGGACGAGTGCGGGAGAGCAACCGGCGGAATGGACAGCATATTCGGGTTACCAAGACTTGAGTAACCGACTCTCGGAGATGTCATTGTCTTATGGCCGTCATCATCAACATGTGGAGTACAACACCATGGAGGCTCTTCACCAAGCCAATTGGCAAAGTGGAGTGATGAACCAGATGGCCTCTCATTTCGATATTCAACCGAATACTGCGTATGCTCCATCACCATTTTGGCCATACTCCGAGGATGCTCCGCCCGGTTACCCGACATTTGAGGATTGGCAAAACCAACCTCGTGGCCCTTATTGATCTCTCTCTTTTACCTCTTTCATTCGATATGGTTGTCGTAAACAATTTTATTTTACTGCGTGGTTGTGTTTGGTTTGGTTTGGACAACTTTTTATTTTTGTTTGGTTTGTTTAGGATCTTAAGTATTTTTAATTGCTTTAGTTTGGTTTATTTTGTTTTGTTCGTTTTTACTTTTTCTTTTTTCTTTTTGGTAGTAGATACAGCGATCTATGATCTTGAATCGAGCACGATACTTGGAACACTCTGAGATCAGAACAAATTTCGTCACATAACCCGGGAAGTTTCTCTTTTTCCCAATTACTCTATAATTGTTTTGATTGTTGCATTGAAGACACTGCAAATTTTAAGTGCGGGGAGGGGGTTATGTAGACTTATCTGTTTAAATGGGTTCACTTTTTGCTTGTGGATTGTCGTTTTTCAAATTTTTGAAAGCTTTGAGATTTGACCCCAATTTTTTCGAAATCTGAGATTGTTTTTGAGACTGAGTTGCTTGCATAGGAGAATACTGAATAGGATTAGTTGAGTGAAATGATGCCTTGGAATACTGATTACCATGAGTGCCTCACCCAATTCCTTTGAGAGATTGAGCCTTAATTGTTATTCATTTAGTGAGGAATACCGACTTTGACCCAAAGTAGAACTTGTCACTTTGAATGCTTGTCGAGACCACATAAGAGAAGTATTTATCACCATTGCACTAATAGAGGCCTTCGTTTCTAACCCTTTTAGCCTTCGTCAGATAACCTCACCATAAGGTTATTTGATTTGCCTAGCCATTGATTGAAAAGTACTCATCATTAGTACTTCATCCCTTGTAACCATTTTGAGCCTTAGCCTTTTCATTTCTTTACCCACTATACACCTTATCCTTTAGCCTAATTGTTTTATCTATCTTTCGGCCGTAACTTAAATTTGATTATTGAGATGTTTTGATCCAGTTTTTCAAAATCTGACAGTTTTTATGGGATTGAGATTTAAAAGAGCCCAAAAGCAACATAGTTGCTGCTCTGAAAAAAGAAGAGGAAAAGAAAAGAAAGAAAAAAATATTTGAGACTCAGAAAAGAAAAAGAAATATCAAAAGAGTCGAGAATGCTGAAAAAAGAAAGGAACGAGAGCTGAAAAGATTGAAAAAGAATTTGTGCCCCAAATAAGCCATAGGCTTAGGCCAATTCTAAAAGAAAAGAGGAAATGCTCATCCCAAAAGTTTCATTGTTTGAAAGTCAGATGGCTTCACTGTTTGGATCATTACTGATTGAGTTTTCAAGTTTTAGTTGCAAAACCTTTAGTCACTTATATATCCTTTATCCTACCCTTAACCCTTAGCTTAATGTTACAACCCTAAACTCCTAAAGTCCTCTTGGTTGACAACTTCTCAGTGGTGTAGATTAGATTTGGTGACAAGCTTATGCATGCGGGAATTAGTCGAGTATTGGTGTGATCACTTACATATACAGTTTTACCCCCGAGAGATACACTTTATATGATTATTCATACTTTGTGAGGGTAAAAGGTTGATCTTGGTATCCGATTGCTTAATGAGTCTTGTTTGTGTGTTCGATTGTGTGAGTATACTTTGTTCTCTTGGATGATCTTGGGTGGAGATAATTTTGGAGTTATCTTTCTTATCTTTCAGTCTTTTGATTGAGGACAATCAAAGCTTAAGTGTGGGGATTTTGATAACACCAAAATTATACATGTTTTGGTTGAGCGTAATCGTATGACTTTACCCCATTTCTCACCCGTTTATGATCATTTCACTCACCAAATGAGCTTATTATTGTTTATGTAGGATTTGGAGGCCGTGGAACGGAAGAGTACGAAAAAAGGCGAGAAAACGTGAAAAATGCACAAGTTCAATACAGTAGCAATCTGGCGTCCGCGAGATTCCAGATCTGGCGCCGCCAGATTCGACAAAGATGAAGATCAGGGTTGACCTAAGTGTTTGGCGCCGCCAAACCAGCAGTCTGGCGATCGCCAGATGGCCCCTGGACGTTTTCCTTTAAATACCAGCCTCCTCCTTCAGTTCAGAACATGGTTTTTACACGACACGAAGCAGAGACGATAGAGTGAAAGTCAGAATGGTGCCGATACGCTGCGGGGTTCGATCTTTGATCATCCGTCATTGTATTGTCGGTATCATGTCTATTATTATGTTTTCTGTTTTCAGTATGTTTAGTGAGTAGTCTTTTAATAGTGGTACTTGTCATGGTCGATGAACCATTGTGGGTGATGATTTGATACTTAATGTTTATTGGTTTGTTTTTGATTGATTGAATGTGTGTTATGGTTCCGTTCTGATTATTATTGTTTGGTTATTTGAACTCATTGGTTGGGTGTGTCTGTTTGACCAAAATAGATAGACTCCGAAAGGATAATCAACCTACCTTAACCTACCCTTCGACCAAGAGAGTTGTGTTAAGTGGTTACTCGGACCGAGAGTGACCTGGAGGTAGAAAACCATACAATAGAATTAGGATTGGATTTCCGGTACTAGGTTGCCTGACAAACGACCTAAGTATTGGACTAGGAGGACCGAGTCCTAGTTAAAGACCATAATCACTACATGTTAGGGTGTCCTAGACTTGAATTCCTACAATAATCAAAACAACCAAACCTTTGGCCTATTTAAATCATTCACTTGGGGATTCACTATACCATGATAAGTGCTACTTTTTTTCCTTCATATAGTTATTAATCAATCTTTTTATTGCTTTCTTAGTTCGTAGTTAATTTAATTGTCTTTTTAGTGTTAAAACCTTTTTCATAAAAACCCCCCCAAAAGCTTTAGGTTAATTAAACTGATTTAGATTAATAATCTACGATAACTTGACCGTTCCCAGTGGTAGATACGATACCTGGACTTTCCTACACTATATTACCCACGATCAGGTACGCTTGCCTGTATATGTGGTAAGACAATGGCTAGGCATTAGAGGTTAAAACTTGTTACGCTTTTTATGTATGATAATTACCGCATCAGAGCCTAACAAGACTTGAATCCAAGACCTCAAGTTTGAAAAGTAAGAAACTTACCAACTAGACCAAAGAAAACTTATATTTTAATTATAGTTTTAAAATATATATGGTGGCACACAAGAAATTAATACGGTGGCACCTTTCAGGACGTGTAATTTTTTACACTACGACGAAGGAATGGAACGGTGGCACGTGCCACCGTCTCCAACAAGCTAGGTCCGCCCCTGATATTCGGAGCATCCTTTCTTCGGTAAGTAACTGTAGGGTCACTAGAGCTAAGTTGATCGAAAATTTGCTCATGGTAGAAATTCGATCCTAACTCTCTTCCGGACTTGAATGGCCTTTTCAATTGGGATAAGCCGCTTCTTAGGTTCCAAGGCGCACTTATTTTTGGCTGGTGTGGAATCATATGAATGGTGTGTGTTTCATGAACAACAAAGCTTCTTCTAAATTTTGAACTCCGGGCTCGATTCAAGCCATGACTTTGTTTTGAATTCGACTACAAGAAAAAAGACATTTAGTGAGGAAATTTTTTAGTGAGGACAAAATTTCCTCACCATAGGTCACTAAAAGACAAAATCATATAGCTGTATTGACAATATAGTTTGACTTACTCTATTGTGAGGACATGTCCTCTCCATAGGTAATTTGGTTTTTAATTTTGATTTTTCTTTTCCCAACAAAATTAAAACAACTCTAAAAAGTTACTTTTGCTGACTTTTTTTGTTTGACTCTCATTTAGAAAGGATATATCCTCACTATAAGTTTTCCAAACAAATTATTTCCTTGACTTTTCTCCTTTGACCAATATAAATATTTTCGCCTCAAATAAAACAAGGTTTTTAAAATTTTAATTTCCCACCAAATATTCATATATTACATTTTGAGAGGATATGTCCTCACCGAAGGTTTTCCCATTTCCCTCGAGAATTTTTAAGAAATTTTAATTTCCCACCTTAATAAATTAGCTTCCCACCAAATATTCATATTTCATTTGGAGAGGACATGTCCTCACCGAAGGTTTTCACATTTTCCTCGAGAATTTTTAAGAATTTTTAATTTCCCACCTAAATAAATTAGCTTCCCATAATAAATATTCATATTACATTTGGAAAGGACATGTCCTTGCCGAAGGTTTTCCCATTTCCCCAGGGAATTTTTAAGATTTCTTAATTTCCCACCTAAATAAATTAGCTTCCCACCAAATATTCATATTACATTTGGAGAGGACATGTCCTCACCGAAGGTTTTTCCATTTCCCACACATATTTAAAAACAAATAAAATAGGTTTTTATGAATTTTAATTTTCCACCTAAATATAATTAATTCCACCAAAAAGTTGTAACAAAGATTGTAACTTGCTCGATAAATTACGTTACTATTTATCGTTGTTAATCATGAACTACTTTTTTTGGTGAAATCAATCTGACATCCATCTATAAAGATTTTAAAGCTAGAGTTATATGATATGTAATTGTATCTGACATTTACTAGTCAAGGTTTTGACTTCACCATTAAAGGAAGTCATACGTGTTTCTAACGGTTGATTGGTGGTCAACATTAAGCTAGTATGATCAAAACTCGTTATGTTGAAATATTGTTCACTATCCATCTTTCACAAAATCTCATGCATGTAGGCTAACTCCTAATACATGTAGGCCTAGCTAACATAGTTCATGGTTAAGGGTCCTTACACCGTATGAAAGCCTATTACAATCTATTAAGCAGTAATTAGGTTCATTGGGTTGAATTAAGCTTTATTGGACTTTCGTTGAGCTTAATAGGCTTTATGCGATTATACTAGGCCTTATTTGGACCTAGTTGATGTTACATTCATTAAGAGTCATAAGAACTTGTTATGTTGTAATACATCTCACTATCGATCATTCACAACATCCAACGCATGTAGGTCAATTCTTTATACTATACGTATGTAAACGACCCAAATGCATGATATACCATTAAGCTGTAATCGGGTTCATTGGGGTTGTATTCACCTTGATTGTACTTTATTTGAGTTTACCGTGTTTTATTTGGTTTTACTGGATCTCACTTAAGTTAATGTGCTTTACTTAGGTTTTATTAGGCCTAATTCGGTCCAAATATACTTTATTGGCTTTAGTTGGGTTTATTCAGCCTAACTCAGTCCAAGCATGGTTTATTGGACTTTAGTTGGGTTTATTGGGCTTTAGTTGGGTTTTTTGGTCTTTAGTTGGGTTTTTTGGGCCTAACTCCATCCAAGTATGGTTTATTGGGCCTAAGTCGGTCCATGTATACTTTATTGGGCCTAAATCGGTCCAATTATCCTCACCTTAGGTTTTCAAAAATACTGACTTTTTTCTTTAATGATTATAAAACATATTCGCCCCAAATAAGATTGGCTTAGATCGGTCTAGTTGGGTTTTGATCAATCTAATTTGGTTTAGATCGGTCTAGTTGAACTTATTAGGATTATGTGCAAGACTGTAACAGAATTTACCGTGTCCAATGTTATAAGACACTAGTGGGTCACACTGCTACACACCCGATTCAAGACTGTAACATATTTTCAAGATTTCACTAAAAACTCATTTCTCCCTATCTTATTTTCGTTTCCCTCCCTTTTCATTTTTGTCAAATTTCATTTCCCTCTCGTTTTACTTCCTTGATATTGTGAAACCCTAAGGCTGCGTTTGGTATGCTGGAACGTTTTTGAAGGAATTGGAATCCTAAGGAATTTAGAATCCTGAAGGAATTTGTTAGACCCTACTTTGAGGTTGTGAAGAAGTCAAGGGTCTATCCTGTATTTTCCTTTATCTAGTATTTGCTTTAGTTTATGTTTGCCCTCTTTTGTAAAGAGTCATAGACTCTAAGGGCTTGTCTTGTAATTTCCATATACCTAGTGCTATATAAACAATGCTATAGCCTAGGGTTTTGTGTAGATGTTGGTAGCCTACTTTTATTGAGAAGCAATCCCAAGATATTCTCTAGTTATTCATATTGTCTTCTACATCCTTTCACCAACATTCTCACCATTATTGTTCATCAATGCTTAATCATTAGCTTTAGTTTCTCTCCATCTTTTATTCTCATTCTATTTGGGACTCACAGAATTGGATTCCAATTCCCTAATCTGTTTGGTTGGCAGGAAATGGAATTGGAATCCAATTCCATAATCTGTTTGGTTGGCAGAAATGTCCGATGGAATTGGAATTCAGATATGCAAAATGACATAATTACCCTCCTTTTGTTCCTATGTCGAAGCGGTAGCGGTAGGTCGAAGCAGTGGCGGCGGTCGGGGGTGGGTCGAGGCGGTGGCGGCGGTCGGCGGTGGGTCGAAGGGGTGGCGGCGGTCGGGGGTGGGTCGATGCGGTGGCGGCGGTCGGCGGTGGGTCGACGGGGTGGCGACGGTCGGCGGTGGGTCGAGGCGGTCGCAGCGGTCGGCGGTGGGTCGAGGCGATGGCAGCGGTCGGCGGTGGGTCGAAGGGGTGGCGGCGGTCGGCGGTTGGTCGAAGCGGTGGCGGCGGTCGGCGGTGGGTCGACGGGGTGGCGACGGTCGGCGGTGGGTCGAGGCGATGGCGATGGCGGCGGTCGGCGGTGGGTCGAAGCGGTGACGGCGGTCGGCGGTGGGTCGAAGCGGTGACGGCGGTCGGAGGTGGGTGGAAGCGGTGGCGGCGGTCGACGGGGGGTCGAAGCGGTTGCGGCTGTCGGCGGTGGGTCGAAGCGGTAACAGCGGTAGCGGCGGTGGATCGCAGCGGTAATGACGATCCGCGGTGGATTGAAGCGAAGTAGTAAGTTAGGGCATCTAATCGAAGGGTAATCTGGTAATTTGACAATTCCCATGTCAAGGGATTTTAAAATCCTTCCATGTACCTAAGGATTTGAAATTCCTTTGTAACACCCGTAATTTCGATGTAATAACGACTCTTTGATAAAATATGGTATTAGAATCTTAGATCAAATCATGCATTTTATGGTCTAATATGTTAGGAAATTCAATTACGAGTCCAACGGTTCTTTCGGAATCGAAAACGGAGCTATAACGAAGAAGTTATGGCCGAAACAATATTCCACCGAAAACGTTCAGGTGCTAGCGATCGCTAGCTATGCACCTAGCGATCGCTAGGTAGAATTCCTTGCTTGCTGTTTTTGCTCGCGACCAGGCTAGCGACCCCGAGAAGAAGGCAGCTAGCGATCGCTAGGTAGCTGTCAAATGCAGAAAATCGGGTTTTAAACCCTTTCAACCCTCATTTAGTCATAACTCCTTCATCCCTTATCCATTTCTTCTGATTTTTCTCTCTACCTTCTTCAAATCCAAAACCCTACAAGATCTTGAGGTCGAATCCATACTTGGAGCTAGCTCGGGTGGAAACCACACTTCACCTACTTCATCTTCTCCACTCATCCATTCTCCACCATTGTTGCTTAAAAAGAGGGAAGCTCAAATCCTAGGGTTTTAGTTTGGATCTCACTTGGTAAGCTTCGATTAAACCCTTGTAGGTTGGATCTATGCATATAATAAGGGTTATGAACTAACTTAGGGTTCGATTTACTTGATTGTAGGTTCGTGCTCATTATTTGACCTAATCTTGGATTTAGGGGTTTTTGTCACAAAACCCTAAGGTGAGTTGTTAAAACTGTTTTGTTAAAACTGAGAGCACATCATCTTGATGGTTTTACATTCTTTATTTGATTTTGTGGATGAATATGGCTTTAGTATGAATCACCTATCATGTCGAGTTTAAAGCTTTCATGAAACATATGATGATTATGCCTATATGAATGATTTGGGTTATGCAGTTGAATACATGTGGTAGAATATCGTACATGATTATCGTAGATGTTAACCCAATGAATTATGAAAAAGGGGTTTGACACCCGAATATGTGATATATATGTGAAATGACGTAAAAGGGCTTGAGACCCTCGATGTATACCTCTATAGATGACGCTATGCTAAATTCAGTGTCAAGGTTTTGTATGTAAATGATGTAGACGAGATGCTATGCTAAATTCAGTATCGAGGTCTTGTATGAAACAACGTGGACGTGACGCGATGCTAAATTTCGTATCACGGTCTCTTATGATAATAACATGGACGAACCAACGCAATGTGTCCACACCAAACAGTCTTGGGAGGTTCTGAAATAGGAATGCCCCTATGTCGCCGGCCCTCGGGTTGCTCCTTGGTGCGCGGGCCTCGGATGATGTTGCCATGCTAAATTCGGGACATCGAGGTGTTTGGAATTAGTGAATGTCGGGGCATTGGTTGGTGGAAGTGGGTCGCTCCCATTGTTTCCGAAGATAATAATAAACCGGTTTAATATGTTAATTGTTGCTAATATAATCTTGTATATCTCGCATGTTTAATACACTCTACGCGCATGATATTATTTGTACAACTCACTAGGCTCCTTTAGCCTAACACTTATTTGGTGTCGATGTGTCTCTCAGGTACTAGGGACGCCTCTCCCAAGTAGGCTTCGGTCTTGAGTGAGCATGGGGGAAAGATGAGAGACCGGTCCTTTAGGCCGCCAGACTTATGGTTGACGATAACCCTTTTGTAGTCTTCTTCCTAGATGGAACTAGACTAGTTTGGTTATTGTATTTACTCATTCAATTACAAACGTTGTAACTATACATTTACTTATACCCCATTTTGGGAAGAGCTCACGCCATGGCGTTGGAATTTGTATACCACTTTTTGTGAAATGAAAGTTTTTGTTCGCCCTGATTTTTAGGGTGTTACAAGTTGGTATCAGAGCTTTAGTTTAAGCAAACTAGGCAGTCACTGTAGTATGCCTAGACTTAAACTTAGCAAATTAGAAAATGCGACACATACCTCGGGTAGAACCTTAGGTGGGGAGAGCAATAGGGTTACGAGTTCACATTTATTCAAAGTTATGGTGATGGTGACGAGAATGCTTATGTATGATTAGTTCATAAATCCTAGCTACTGATCTATGAATGCGTTGTACGCGAGTATTTGAGTAACTGTTATTATGAGGATGATAAATGATGAGATTCGTAAATAGTCTATTCTTATCCTATTCTCGTGCATTTGTGTGTGTGACAGATTGGTATGGCGAACACCCGCAGTCAGACGGGCGCCGCGAGAGGACTACCCGACCAAACCGCTTCAACCGCCGACCAACGGGTACGGGTCGAGACGGTTGAGAGCCCACCGAGGCTCCAAGTCCTAGGTGGGGGACCGGAGCACGTACCAAGGGTCAATCTCGAGGATCCAAATCCGGTCCTAACCGAGGTGACCCCGGAGATGAGGATGTTTGATAACGTCATGAAGGCCGTGAACGAGGCCATGAGCAAGCAACAAGAGTCCTTCATGAAAATGTTGGAGGATCGTGATACTAGCAACCGTCGTCATGAGACGGTGGGAGAGAACGCCGCTATGGCGTCGGGGGATGCGGAGGTGGTGGTGGTCACCGAGGAGACCCGAATTACCGGGGATAAGGCAAAGGGGAAGGCACAAGCTAAGGGGTGCTCCTACAAGAATTTCTTGGGATGTAAGCCACCGGAGTTCCGTGGGTGTAGCGACCCGGTCGTGTGCTTGTATTGGCTCCGCGAGATGGAGATGGCCTTCGAGGCAAGCGAGTGCGACTCTTCTCAACGAGTCAAGTTCGCATCCCACCTTCTTAAGGGCGAGGCCCTCACATGGTGGAACTTGACCCGCTCTTCCCTCACGCCGGAGGTGTATGCTAGGCTCTCTTGGGCGGAGTTCAAGAAGAAAATGCTCGAGAAATATTGTAGCGAGCGAGCCCTTGACAAGATCGAGGACGAATTCCGAGGGTGAAGAAAGGCAACAATCCCATCTCCTTTTATGCAAAGGACTTTTTCGAGAAACAAGGGATGGTGGAGCACTTGGCTCCCGATGAAAAGTCGAAGATCAAAGCTTATTCTCGTGGGTTACCGGCCGAGATGAGATCGGCGGTGAGGATCGCAAGGGTCACCACCTTGCATGAGGCGATTGAGGAGTCATTGAGGATCGAGGATGACATCACCCAAGCCCGGGTAGAAGGTTACCAAGTCGGGCAAAAGTGGAAGTTTGAGGAGGCCGCCGCGTCGGCTCGACCGAGCAAGACGTTCCAAGACGGGAGGCGGGGCGGAAACCGGGTAGAGGCAAAGTGGTGTAGTAAATGCCGGAGTAAGCATCATGGACCCTGCCGTCATGATTTTCCGGAGAACCCCACTACTTGTGGGAAGTGCGGGAGGAAGGGCCATGTGGCCCGAGATTGTGTGGCCCGGGTGGCGGTGTGCTACGATTGCAAGGAGCCGGGACATTATCGGGATGCTTGTCCAAAGTTCAAGAAGGCGGCTACCGGGGGTTCGAGCGGGTCCGTTGCAAGAGGTGAAGTCCCGCCGAAGGTGACTAGCCGAGCCTTTCAGATGACGGCCACGGAGGAGAGAGAGGCATCCGATCTTGTATCGGGTACGTTTCTCATTAACTCCATACCTGCACTTGTTCTTTTTGATACGGGTGCCGAACGCTCCTTTGTGCATGATACCCTAGCTAGGAAATTCACTATGCCTACCACTCCCTTATCTGATGCGTTAGTAGTAGAAGTAGCGGGCGGATTTCTTGTGACCGTTCGAGATTGCTTCGAGGGGTGCACTATAGAGTTAGATGGAGAACCTTTCTCCGCAACCCTCATACCCATGAATGTCGGTAGTTTCGACGTAGTGCTAGGGATCGATTGGTTACGCGCACACGACGCCAACATAGGCTGCGGCAAGAAGATGGTCACGTTACCGGCACCTAGCGGAAAATTGATTACCATGTACGGGGATAAAAAGAAGGGCACCTACACGACCATCTCGATGGTTTAGGCAAGAAAGTGCCTAGCTAAGGGATGCACCTCCTATCTGGCTTACGTTATTGATACGAAGTTAGAAAAGAATGAGATCGCCGATGTGGACGTGGTGCGGGAATTTCCGGACGTCTTTCCGGAAGATTTGCCCGGATTACCACCGGAACGACAGGTGGAGTTCCATATTGACCTTACGCCGGGACCGGCTCCGATAGCGCGCTCTCCGTACCGATTGGCTTCGACCGAAATGAAGGAGATGATGACGCAATTGCAAGAACTCTCCGAGAAGGGGTTTATTCGACCGAGTTCGTCACCGTTGGGAGCGCCGGTTCTTTTCGTCAAGAAGAAGGACGGCTCCATGAGAATGTGCATCGACTATCGTGAACTAAACAAGAGGACGGTAAAGAACAAATACCCCTTGCCTCGGATCGACGACCTCTTCGATCAACTTCAAGGTGCCGGGTGCTTCTCAAAGATCGACCTACGATCCGGATATCACCAAGTTCGGGTGAAAGAGGACGATGTACCAAAGACCGCCTTCCGGACGAGATACGGGCACTACGAGTTCTTGGTGATGCCGTTCGGTTTAACCAACGCACCGGCGGTATTCATGGACTTGATGAATCGGGTGTGTAGACCGTTCTTAGATAAGTCGGTTATAGTCTTTATCGACGATATCTTAATCTACTCGAAGGATGAGGCCGAACATGAGCGACATTTACGGGAGGTGTTGAACGTGCTTAGAAACGAGAAGTTGTACGCCAAGTTTTCAAAGTGCGAATTTTGGCTTCACGAGGTGCAGTTTCTAGGCCATGTGGTATCGCGAGATGGAATCAAAGTGGATCCAGCAAAGATCGAGGCCATGATGAGTTGGAAGTCGCCAACAAACCCATCAGAAATAAGAAGCTTCTTGGGCTTATGCGGGTTACTACCGAAGATTTATTCAAGATTTTTCGAAGATCGCTTCGTCGCTCACGGTGTTAACAAAGAAGAACGCCAAGTTTCTATGGACCGACAAGCAAGAAGAGGCTTTTCAAACACTCGAGAAGAAGCTATGTCAAGCGCCGATTTTGTCATTACCGGACGGGACGGAACACTTCGTAGTCTATAGCGACGCGTCCAAGATGGGACTCGGGTGCGTGCTCATGCAAAGAGGCAAGGTGATCTCCTATGCCTCTCGATAGTTGAAAGATCATGAAAAGAATTACCCGGTGCACGATTTGGAGTTAGCGGGGGTGGTGTTTGCTTTAAAATTGTGGCGACACTACCTTTACGGGACCAAGTGCACCCTATTCACCGACCACAAGAGTCTCCAACATATTTTCGATCAAAAGGAGCTCAATATGCGACAAAGAAGATGGCTCGAACTACTAAAGGACTATGACTACGATTTATTGTACCACCCCGGTAAGGCGAACGTAGTCGCTGACGCCTTGAGCCGTAAGAGCTATGGTGATAGCGTTGGTGTGACCCTTAACCGGATTAGCGTGGTGTCGAGCTTGGTGGAAAGGATCAAGGCGAGTCAAGCGGAAGCCCTTCGAGAAGAAAACCTCAAGGATGAGGTGATGGTGAAGCAAAAAGAGTTGTTGACCGAAGATAGCCGCGGGCTTAAACTGCTTCAAGGCCGAGTTTGGGTACCAAAGCTTGGTGGCAACCGGGAATTACTCTTGGACGACGCTCACAAGTCCAAGTACTCCATACACCCCGGGAGCACCAAAATGTACCGAGATTTGAAGATGAACTATTGGTGGCCGGTCATGAAACTTGATGTGGCTAGCTACGTCGAGAAGTGTGTCACATGCCTTCAAGTCAAGGCGGAACACCAAAAGCCCTATGGGAGTTTGCAACCTTTGGACATCCCGGAATGGAAGTGGGAGCATATTACCATGGACTTCGTGACCAAACTACCGAGAACCTTAAGGGGTCACGACACTATTTGGGTGATCGTGGACCGACTCACGAAGAGTGCTCACTTTCTCGAGATGCGTGAAACCCTACCCATGGACAAATTGGCCAAACTCTACATAAAAGAGATCGTGAGAAGGCACGGTGTACCGTTATCGATTGTCTCGGATAGAGATAGCCGATTTACTTCCCAGTTTTGGCATGGATTACAAGAAGGCTTGGGTACGAAACTCAAGTTGAGCACCGCTTACCACCCTCAAACCGACGGACAAAGCGAACGGACGATTCAGACGTTAGAGGATATGTTGCGGTCGTGCGTGATCGACTTCGGGGGAAATTGGGATACACACCTACCATTAGTGGAGTTTGCATACAACAATAGCTATCACTCTAGCATTGGTATGGCCCCGTTCGAAGCATTGTACGGACGGAAGTGTAGAACGCCGACATGTTGGTTGGAAGCGGGTGAGAAGCAATTCGCGGGACCCGAGATCATACAAGAGACGGCGGATAAAGTAAAGGGTATTCGCGAACGCTTGAAAGCCGCCCAAGACCGACAGAAGAGTTACGCCGACAAGAAACGTCGTCCCGTGGATTTCCAAGTGGGAGAGCGCATGATGTTGAAAGTGTCCCCTTGGAAGGGTATTATACGGTTTGGGAAACGGGGGAAACTTAGCCCACGTTTCCTAGGACCGTTTACCATTTTGGAAAAGGTTGGACTACAAGCCTATCGGTTGGAACTACCACCCGAAATGGATGGGATCCATCCCACCTTCCACGTGTGTTACTTGCGGAAGTGTCTAGCCGAGGAGGAGAGCGTCATTCCGTTATCGAAAATTCGAGTCGACACCGGCAACCGATGCGTAGAAGCACCGGAAGCCATCTTAGAGAGGAAAACGAAGAAACTACGCCATAAAGAGGTGACGATGGTCAAAGTCCAATGGAAGCACCACCGAGGTGCCAATGTCACGTGGGAAGCCGAGGAAGACATGAAGCGGAGATACCCGCAGATGTTCGCGTAGGTGTAACAAATTTCGGGGACGAAATTTTAATTAGGAGGGGAGGATTGTAACACCCGTAATTTCGGTGTAATAACGACTCTTTGATAAAATATGGTATTAGAATCTTAGATCAAATCATGCATTTTATGGTCTAATATGTTAGGAAATTCAATTACGAGTCCAACGGTTCTTTCAGAATCGAAAACGGAGCTATAACGAAGAAGTTATGGCCGAAACAAAATTCCACCGAAAACGTTCAGGTGCTAGCGATCGCTAGCTATGCACCTAGCGATCGCTAGGTAGAATTCATTGCTTGCTGTTTTTGCTCGCGACCAGGCTAGCGACCCCGAGAAGAAGGCAGCTAGCGATCGCTAGGTAGCTGTCAAATGCAGAAAATCGGGTTTTAAACCCTTTCAACCCTCATTTAGTCATAACTCCTTCATCCCTTATCCATTTCTTCTGATTTTTCTCTCTACCTTCTTCAAATCCAAAACCCTACAAGATCTTGAGGTCGAATCCATACTTGGAGCTAGCTCGGGTGGAAACCACACTTCACCTACTTCATCTTCTCCACTCATCCATTCTCCACCATTGTTGCTTGAAAAGAGGGAAGCTCAAATCCTAGGGTTTTAGTTTGGATCTCACTTGGTAAGCTTCGATTAAACCCTTGTAGGTTGGATCTATGCATATAATAAGGGTTATGAACTAACTTAGGGTTCGATTTACTTGATTTTAGGTTCGTGCTCATTATTTGACCTAATCTTGGATTTAGGGGTTTTTGTCACAAAACCCTAAGGTGAGTTGTTAAAACCGTTTTGTTAAAACTGAGAGCACATCATCTTGATGGTTTTACATTCTTTATTTGATTTTGTGGATGAATATGGCTTTAGTATGAATCACCTATCATGTCGAGTTTAAAGCTTTCATGAAACGTATGATGATTATGCCTGTATGAATGATTTGGGTTATGCAGTTGAATACATGTGGTAGAATATCGTACATGATTATCGTAGATGTTAACCCAAGGAATTATGAAAAAGGGGTTTGACACCCGAATATGTGATATATATGTGAAATGACGTAAAAGGGCTTGAGACCCTCGATGTATACCTCTATAGATGACGCTATGCTAAATTCAGTGTCGAGGTTTTGTATGTAAATGATGTAGACGAGATGCTATGCTAAATTCAGTATCGAGGTATTGTATGAAACAACGTGGACGTGACGCGATGCTAAATTCCGTATCACGGTCTCTTATGATAATAACATGGACGAACCAACGCAATGTATCCACACCAAACAGTCTTGGGAGGTTCTGAAATAGGAATGCCCCTATGTCGCCGGCCCTCGGGTTGCTCCTTGGTGCGCGGGCCTCGGATGATGTTGCCATGCTAAATTCGGGACATCGAGGTGTTTGGAATTAGTGAAGGTCGGGGCATTGGTTGGTGGAAGTGGGTCGCTCCCATTGTTTCCGAAGATAATAATAAACCGGTTTAATATGTTAATTGTTGCTAATATAATCCTGTATATCTCGCATGTTTAATACACTCTACGCGCATGATATTATTTGTACAACTCACTAGGCTCCTTTAGCCTAACACTTGTTTGGTGTCGATGTGTCTCTCAGGTACTAGCGACGCCGCTCCCAAGTAGGCTTCGGGCTTGAGTGAGCATGGGGGAAAGATGAGAGACCGGTCCTTTAGGCCGCGAGACTTTTGGTTGACGATAACCCTTTTGTAGTCTTCTTCCTAGATGGAACTAGACTAGTTTGGTTATTGTATTTACTCATTCAATTACAAACGTTGTAATTATACATTTACTTATACCCCATTTTGGGAAGAGCTCACGCCATGGCGTTGGAATTTGTATACCACTTTTTGTGAAATGAAAGTTTTTGTTCGCCCAGATTTTTAGGGTGTTACATCCTTCATATGAGGGATTTTAATTCCTTCCCCCAATTCCAATTCCCTTCTTTAAATCTTACCAAACGCAGGAATCCTTGGGAATTGGATTCCAATTCCTTCAGATTCCCAAGGAATCCTGCATACCAAACGCGCCCTAACTATTTTGCCTCCTTTCCCCTGGTGTTGTTTCCCATCGTTTCCCAACCGGCAGCCCCAAGAAATTGCCACCATCGCCGCCCTCCTGCAGCCAAACCACCACCGTCGCCCTCTGACAGCCAAACCACCACCGGCGCCCTCCTCCAACCACACGACCGACGTCGCTTCCTCCCACCACACTACCACCTTCGCTTCCTCCCACTGCACCACCTCTGTTGCTCTCCTGTTGAATGTTGATTCCCTTCACCAAATTTCCAGGTTCTATTTCCCCTTTCTCTCACTGAATTTTGGTCTGGTTTGCGTAGATTTGTTTTATGGTTTCTTTCTAGTTGTGGTGGTTGGATTTGGATGTGATTTCAGCATTTCTCTCTAGATGTTTACAGAAGGACTGGATACAAATGCTGTTAGATGGGTAAAAGAGGTTGGTTTACCAACAATTTCATTTTGGGGGTTTCTAGGATAACACTTTCAATTTGTACTTTCATTCTCTACTTTAATCGTTGAAATTATGTTTTGATTATCTTGATAGCTTTTGTATCTGGCCGATGATTTTGGCTTAATTGGCTAGCGTTTCAAGATTTCGATTTTGGTCTCAGGTTCGTTCGATTCAATTCTTGCCTCTGAATTTGAATTTGCTGTTGAATTTTGATTTAAATAATCGTTGTGTTTTGCAAGAACACAAACCTTAGTATATAGCTTATTTGTTGTAGAGCACTGATATCTTATTTGCAATTTTATTACGGCCTAAGCTTCTATTTGCTGTTAAAATAATTTGCTTGATGTACATATCATCTTATTATTAAATAATTTGCTTGATGTTCCTTTACATGTAATCTTTTCATGTTTTCTTTTTATAATGGTTGAACTTGAATGATTCTCTAAACCTTGTTATGATTCTAACTTTGAGTTGTTGGGTTGTTGTTGCACATTATAAGTCGCAGTGTCTTTAAAAAATAGTTTTCGGCTATCTTTAAATAAGAAATATCACTACGAAAAAAATAGTCGTTATTGAACCTTAACATGTAGGCTTTATTGCACAAATCTAATTGTTGCGATCTTGGGTGTCATTCGTAGGTGTGATAAAGACAAGGACGAAGATGATGGGGTCGAGGACGAAGACACGGACGAAGACGATGGGGTCGAGGACGAAGACTAGGACGAGGGTTGAAGAATAGGTGTTTTTAGTATGGAACTATGTTATGTGTTAAATGTTATCGCTTAGATACTTGTTTTTTTTTTTTTGTGACTCTAGGATGTTGATCTTTTGCTGATATTGATGATCTTATGATCTTTTGTTGATATTGATGATGTAACACCCCAAAATTTAGGGTAAACAAAAACTTTCTTTTAAACGAAAGGTGGTATACAAAATGTAACGCCATGGCGTGAGCTCTTCCCAAAACGGGGTATAAGTAATGTAATAATTACAACGTTTGTAATCAATTAAAAAATTACAATAACCAACTAGTCTAGTTCCGTCTAGGAAGAAGACTACAAAAGGGTTATCGATCAACAACAAGTCTTGCGGCCTAAAGGACCGGTCTCTCAACTTTCCCCCATGCTCACTTAAAGTCCGGAGCCTACTTGGGAGCGGCGTCCCTAGTACCTGAGAGACACATCGACACCAAACAAATTTAGGTTAAAGGAGCCTAGTGAGTTGTATAATTAATATCATGCACGTAGAGTATATTAAGACATGCGAGATATACAAGGTTATACTAGCAATATAAATAGCATGTTAAACCGGTTTATTATTATCTTCGGAAACAATGGGCGCGACCCATTTCCACCAACCAATACCCCGACACTCGTTACTTCCAAACACCTCGATGTCCCGAATTTAGCATGGCAACATCACCCGAGGCCCGCGCCCAAGGAGCAACCCGAGGGCCGGCGACATAGGTACAAACCCCAAGACTGTTTGGTGTGGAAATATTGCGTTGGTTCGTCCATGTTATTAGCATACAAGACTTCGATACTGAATTTAGCATAGCATCTCGTCCATATCATTTACATACAAGACCTCGATACTGAATTTAGCATAGCATCTCGTCCGTATCATTTACATACAAAAACCTCGACACTGAATTTAGCATAGCATCATTAATAGAGGTATATGTATCGAGGGTCTCAAGCCCTTTACGCCATTTCATATATGCCAACATATTCGGATATCAAATCCCTTTTTTTTATAATTCTATGGCACACATACTTGTAAGTATTCCACGTAAATACATTCATCCTACAATTTCATGGATTTAACACATACGATAGTCACATACGATAATCCACCACACGTATTCAACCGTATAACCCAAATCATTCGTGTAGGCATAAATCATCATACGTTTCATGAAAATCTTTAAACTCGACATGATAAGTAATTCATACAAAAATCACATTCATCCACAAAATCAAGTAAGGAATGTAAAATCATCAAGATGATGTGCTCTCAGTTTTAACAAAATGGTTTTAACAACTCACCTTAGGGTTTACACCCAAAACCCCCCAAATCTTCCGATTTAGGTCAAATACGAGAGCAACCTAAAATCAAGTAAATCGTACCCTAGGTTAGTTCATAACTCTTATCATATGTATAGATCCAACCTACAAGGGTTTAAATAAAGCTTACCGAGTGAGATCCAAACTAAAACCCTAGGATTTGAGCTTCCCCTTTTTCAAGCAACAATGGTGGAGGATAGATGAGTGGAGAAGATGAAGTGGATGAGATGTGGTTTCCAACCTAGCTAGCTCCAACTAAGGATTCAACTTCAAGATCTTGAAGAGCTTTGAAAATGGAGAGTGTAGGAAGAAAAATCAGCAAATTTGGATAAGGGGTGAGAAAGTTATGGCTAAATGAAGCGAGGAAGGGTTTTAACCCGTTTTTCTCCAATGTGCAGACACCTAGCGATCGCTAGGTGTCATAGCTAGCGATTGCTAGCTTTGTCTTCGCGATCGTGAGCGTGGTAGCAAGCTCCAACAGCAGCCTTGGGATTTTTGCCTAGCGATCTCTAGGGTGATAGCTAGCGATCGCTAGCACCTGTGTGTTTTCGGTGAGATTTTGTTTCGACCATAACTTCTTCGTTATAGCTCCGATTTCGATTCCGAAAGGACCGTTGGACTCGTAATTGAATTTCCTAACATATTAGACCATAAAATGCAAGATTTGATCCAAAATTCTAAATCCCAAAATTTATCAAAGAGTCGTTATTACAACCGAAATTTACGGGTGTTACAGATGATCTTTTGTTTAGGGGTGTAAGTAAGCCGAGATGTTCGTGAGCTACTCGGGATCGACTCGTTAAAAGCTCGACTCGAGCTCGAGTTAAACGAGCCCGAGCCGAGCTCGAGCCTTATTTCGAGCTCGTTTAATAAACGATCTCGAGCTTTTATAATTAAGCTCGCGAGCCTAAACGAGCCTCAACTAATATATATATATATATATATATATATATATATATATATATATTATATAAATATATATATTAAAATATAACTATTAAATAATTAAATAATAAAAATATTTAAAAAAATACATAATAAATATTGATTTATAGGTAAACGAGGCGAGCTCGAGCCGAGCCCGAGCTTGCTTAATTCTTGACGAGCTCGAGCTTGACACATAAGGCTCGAAACGAGCCGAGCTCAAGCTCGAACTTTATACACTTAAACGAGCCGAGCTCGAGCCTTATCGAGCTCGAGCTCGGCTCGGCTTGTTTACACCCCTACTTTTGTTGATGTTGTTTGTAATTTTAGTAATTGCATAGAATAGGTAAAAAACAGCCCAAAAAATGGGCACGAAATGGTAAATACAGCAAATCTTGCTAAAAGAAAATTAAGGATATTGTGAGGATATGTTCTCATCATAGGTAAACATATCCTGTAGGGCTGGCAATTCAGATCAGGTTCAGGTAAAATGGGTCGTGTTACTTTCAGGTTGGTCATTTTCGTGTTATTTTCGTGTCGACCCATTTTTGACCCAAATCTATTTCGTGTCAGGTTCGGTTCGTGTCACTTTCATTCGTGTTCGGTTCGGGTCGTGTTTCGTGTCGACCCATTTTACTACAGGGGTAAAAACCGGGTCAAGTTTCGTGTCGACCCAAATCCATTTTGTTTGAACGAACTTTCTTTTACGAACAAACAACAATTCCACTTTCTTATAAATTAGAATAAGTCAATGAGATAAATGATAAATCCAAAAATTCAATTCCCACCCTTTTTCTTTCAAATTGGAAACGAAAACAAACTGAAAATTTCAATTCCCACCACTTTACTCAAATAAATTATATTAATAATTAAAATATAGATTTAATAATTTGATTTAGAAATTTAGAATTTTGATTTAATATTTATTTTAATAATTAATTATTTATTTATTTAAATATTTCAGGTTATTTGGGTCATTTTCAGGTAATCAGGTTTTACCTGAACCCGACCCATTTTTTTTCGTGTCATGTTCGTGTCGACCCATTTTAATTTCGAATCAGGTTCGTGTCGACCCATTTCGGGTTCGGTTCAGGTCGGGTTTCGGGTTCGTGTCTCAGATTGCCAGCCCTAATATCCTGTTTAACATAATCATATATGGTGACGACATGCTCTTACCATAGAAAATAAATAAATCTCTCACCATAGGGTCTAATTACTATAATTAGGTAATTATATTCAATTAGTGTAATTTAGGTATAATTAGCTACCGTGAGGACATGTGGTGACTATAAGTAATTATATTCTAATTTCGATAATTAGTTTTGGTGAGGAGATGTCCTCCCTATAACGAATAATAATTTCTTTTTCATTTTTTTTATTGCAGTTGGATGTCCTCACTATTAGTAGAAAATGGTCCTCACCAATTTCTTTTAGTCAGAAAGTTCCTGCGTCGAAGGCTGTTGTGAGGACACGTCCTGACTAACAAGCTTTAGTAAAGCTTGAGGACATTTTAACATTTGGTGAGGACTTTTGTTTCTCACTGAAACTCATTTTTCTTGTAGTACTCCTTAATATATATTGTAAATCTATATTAATTAAGTGAATCTTTTAAAAAGTAATTGAATAATTTTCCCATAAAGAAGAATATATTCAATAGCACGTGAGACGTGATCGATATTGCTACCATCATAAAAGAGTGTATCTTGCTTCTTTGATTAATAAATTTGTTGCTTTTAATTATTTTTTGAATCTTATATCCAATTCGTTGACTAATTGCTTGTTTGACGAATTACAAGATTTCTTGATCCTTGCTATAAATCTTATCGAATCAAATCATTAAAGGATTGTGCAACACATGATTCATGCAATCATAAATCATCAATCTATAAATGACCAAAACTACTTCCATTATGTAGAAATATATGTAAATATATACGTTCAAATGTCAATATCTTCCTTTAATGCTCGATCTCTTTGGCCTGTAACTAAATTTATGGATGATGAAGATGAGCACGAAAAGACAAATATGGCTCTCGTTTTCGATAAATATAGCCATCGGCTTGCCACTCTTCCCAAGGAGAAAGGTTGGATATCCGAAAACCTATACATGTACCAAGGCTTTTGGCACCAAACGAAGCGTATAATCTCAGTTGAAACTGTGATGGCCGTCCAAGACACTTTTAAAGCTCGTCCAACCGATATCTACTTGGCTACACTCCCGAAAGCCGGCACAACATGGCTCAAGGCGCTTGTTTTTGCTATTGTGAACCGAAATCGGTACACAAACAACTCTTTTTCAACTCACCCTTTAATCATCTCTAACCCCCACAATTGTTTACCTTTCATTGAGACCGAAATTTTCAGAAACACACCAACATATTTGAACGATCCACATTCGCCACGTCTCTTTGCTACCCATATACCTTACCCTTCATTGCCTCGATCTATTCTTGATTCTGGCTGTCGTCTGGTTTATTTGTGTAGAAACCCTAAAGATGTTTTGGTCTCGATGTTTCACTTTACAAATAAGTTGAGAGACAAATCACGTGGCCCGATGAGATTAGAAGAGGCCTTCGAGTTGTTTAGCAAAGGTGCCATGCCCACCGGACCTTATTGGGATCATGTAAAAAGTTATCATAAGGTGAGTCTAGAACACCCGACAAAGATCTTATTTATAACGTATGACGACATGAAAACAGATATCGTGAATAATGTGAAGCGACTGTCGGGGTTTTTAGGCTACCCTTTCACAGAGGCGGAAGAGGCCAATGGCGCGGTGAACGAGATTGTCAGATTGTGCAGCTTCGAAAATTTAAGCAAGGTTAATAAGCACGGAAATTTACGCGAGGGTATACCTAATGATGTTTTCTTTAGAGAAGGGACAGTTGGAGGGTGGAACAACCATCTTACTAGTGAAATGAGCCACCTTTTAGATCAAATTACCAAAGAAAAGTTCCATGGTTTGGATATTTCATTTTAAGGAGGTTTATAATGGGGCACTCATCCTACAAGTTACCACTTTCGCATGAAGTCTTCCGGTTTTAATGGTCTTCAAGCACGATATTACTTCAAACAAATCGTTCGCTTGTTCGTTTTACATGAACGTTGTGATTATGTCTTAGTAAACGTGTATTGTGTCAGAGAAACTACTAAATGTTATAGATAAATGAAAATTTCATTGTTGTTTCGTGTTACATTTTGGGGAATTTGTTGGTTATTCTCTTGTTATGTATGATTTTCGTGCAAGTGTATGATTGTATATTAATAAATTAAAGGGTTAATGACTTGTTAGGGTAACTAACTCTCTGATTTGTACAAATGTTACCATGAAACTATTTTTTGTACTCAATTGACCATTGAACTCTTTTTTTTGTACATATACTACCATTATGACCTGCTATAACCTGCAAACCACCCTAAACCACCGGTAACCACCACCACCACCACCAAAACACCACCACCACAACCACCAAAACACCACCACCACCACCAAAACACCACCACCACCAAAACACCACCACCACCACCAAAACACCACCACCACACCCACTACCACCAAAGCTGCCACCACCACCTTCAAACCCACCACCACCATCATCACCACCATCACCACACCCACCACTAGCCCACCTCTACCACCACCACCACCATGTTTCTTCCCCTTCTCCCCTCCCCACCCAACTCCGATCGGATCTGGGTGTATGTGCTTCTAGCCGGATCTGGATTTCTGCCGTTTCAGGATGAGAATCTGATGAATCTGTACCGGAAAATCTTCAAGGTGGAGTACGAGTTTCCGACGTGGTTCTCGCCGGAGACTCGGAAGCTGATCTCGAAGCTTCTAATGGCGGATCCGGAGAGAAAAATCTCGATCCAAGGAATAATGCGTGTTCCGTGGTACCGGCGAGGTTTATGCCGGCAGAATTCCTTCCGATTGAAGAAGGAATAACGGATCTCGTCACCGATCTCAGATCCGACGCCTGGATCTGGGTCTTCTTCGATCTGATCGAAGTTGGGTGGGGAGGGGAGAAGGGGAAGAAACATGGTGGTGGTGGTGGTGGATGTGGGCTGGTGGTGGGTGTGGTGACGGTGGTGGTGGTGGGTGTGGTGACGGTGGTGATGATGGTGGTGGCAGCTTTGGTGTTTTGGTGGTGGTGGTGGTGTTTTGGTGGTGGTGTTTTTGTGGTGGTGGTGGTGGTTACCGGTGGTTTAGGGTGGTTTACAGGTCTTAGCAGGTCATAATGGTAGTATATGTACCCAAAAAAAGAGTTCAATGGTCAATTGAGTACAAAAAATAGTTTTATGGTAACATTTGTACAAATTGGATAGTTAGTTACCCTCACAAGTCATAAACCCTAAATTAAATACATTTGACAATACATTTTGATACTTGACAAATATTCGACTTGTTTTGTGCACCAAGTTTTCAGTGCGATAATATCGTGCTAAAAAAAACTTAAAATAACAATCAAGGTATTCGCTTTTTCAACCCAATTGTGAAAATCGAAATAACTATCATTGGAATTTAAAGCTTAGCCTTACATGGCTAATTAAGTTGAGATTACAAACCATGAAAATACAAAAGAAAACCAAAAAGCTAAAGAAATTGATCCAATAGATCCTTTGGCTTTCTCTCCAATTCGTTCATGGTCGATCCCCGTCTCATAAAACTTATAATCGGCTATTATATGAATAAGGGGAACAAATTGTTCAAATATCGAGAATTATCACTTTGGTCAGTGGCTGGTTGCCCTTGTGAACGTACTGTGCGACAAAAGCCGGCGTGGGTTGCGATGCGGTCTAGCTAGGTCGCTTGAAAGGCCACACATTCCGTGTGGGATTGACTCTCGTACCTTGCACGTCTTCTCCCACTACCAAAGCACCTCAAGAGGTCAGGTGAGCTTCTTTTTAGCGGGTTTCACATGTTTCTTGCTCTGATCAACAAATAACTTGAATTAGGCATTGGAATACATTGTTTAGGTATATAGAAATGAAAATTGGCGATTTTTAGCCTATAAGTGTGTATTTTTAAATTTAACGTTAATAATATGAACCCTCCTAGTCTTTCAATCCTGTGGCAATTGGTTAACACTCGCAGGGTTCATAGCGCCCTAACTGAGTTCGAGTCTTTCCATGCACATGCCTGCAGACATTTAAGTGGAGCCATGTTTAGCCCCAAAATTGCAGGGGATTAGTCGGGCTTTGGCCCGGAAGCCCTTAAAAAAAATGAACCCTCTTAATAACCCTGTAAATTAGAATGTCATTAGTAGGGGGTGGTTTTGTCGACCTCTTACGCGGCTGGAATAGCGGTATAGCTCGTGTAATTAATTACACGACTAAGGTCAGGGGCCAAGTTGTGCGACTCACTATCCTACATTTTTTATCAGTTAATTTCGGGTGAAAGGGGAAGCGTATAAATACCTCATGTTGGGATTGTTTTTGGCAGACATAATTTTCATACTTCTGTGTTCTTGTTCCAAAAATGAAAATTTTAATCTTGTAATCAAATATTCGATTTGTCGGGTTTGAGTTTTGCAATTTGGGACGAATTGTTGAATCCTTTAGTCATATGTCCGATCTTATGGTACCAGGGACTAATTTGTGTCTATTGATGCACCATAACACATGCCTCAATCCACATCAAGTTTGGTTGCATCAGTCGAGTTAATGATTCCATTCTCAATCTTGTATACATATAATTATAGAGGGAAGTTCATTTAAAAACCAAAACATTAGTAAAAACCGTAAAAAGTCAGTTTTTTTTGGCTTAAATCAACGAAAACTCTTTGTGGAGTTGCTTAATATGATACAAATGTTTCATATGATTCATTTTTTGATCAAATTATGTCATATTTTGGTTTTTTTTTTATGTAAAATGAAAATGTTTCATATACTTTTTTATTCTTATGAAACTGTTTCAAGTATTTTTTTTAATCCTATGAAACCTTGTCATTTTTACAAAAAAGAACACAAAAAAATGAATTATATGAAACATTTGCATCATATTAAATAACTCCACAAAGAGTTTTAGTTGATTTAAGCTACGAAACCATGAGTTTTACGGTTTTTACTAATGTTATGGTTTTTAAATGAACTTGACTCTATAATTATATATATATATATAGGGTAAGGTTCAAACGAGAAGCATGTCAATCTAAAAAAAATGAGGAGCTATTTCTGCCACTCATCTCGCGGTTACGGTGAACGTGATCACGGAGGATTGACGTGATTCATAGAATGGTAGAGATTATTTAAGGGGGGACAAGTCAAAGCCGTTTTTATTGACCGAGATAAGCGGTTGAGATTGCTCCTCGCGTTTAAATAAAAAGTTATATTATTCATATTAGACATTAGTTTATTATTTTAAAGCAATTATTCACATTAAAAATAAGTATTCCAATCAAAGGATGTTAGCTCAGTTGGATAGGTAACATCCATGGGGGGTGTGGGGTGAAAGCCACATTACTAGGGTTCGAATCCCACGGGTGACATTTCTGAGATATCCAGACTTTGGATCTGGTCCTTTGGGCCGGGTTCGGGACCGGTATGGGAGGATCCAGTCTATGGGATCCACTTCCCTGCCGGTCGGGTTCAACCATAGGTGGGCCGGGTCGCAGCGGATTAGTGGGATTGCCCAATTAGAAGCCCGATACCCCTGGAGCGTGTGTGTGTTAACTTGCCGTTAAAAAAAAAAGAGTTAATTACATTTCTGGTCCCTGTGGTTTGGTGATTTTAACACTCTGGGTCCATTTTGAAAATAATTATGGATTTGGCACCTGTGGTTTACATTTTATAACGCTCTGGGTCCATAGCTTCTAACTTTGTAACACTTTTGGTCCACAATTTCTAACTCCGTTAAATTCCTCTGTTAACTTGATTTAGCATAGGGGTATTTTGGTCTTTTAATAATTTTCTCATTTTCCATTAACTTTTTTCTTAGGTTTGATTTTTCATCTTCTCCAATGCACCATCCACCACCACCTACCACCATTATCACCACCCTACGATTATAATCATCACCATCCACCACCCACCACCACTATCACCACCCCCTACTTCCTAAACCCAATAACACCATCGCCACCGCTGCCATACCGTGCCGTCACAGCGCCACCACCCACCGCCACCAATCCATGAATTTATGAACACATCACGCAAATAGAATCAAAATCCATAAATTACAAAAAATGTAATAAACACAATTTACAAAAGATATCATTACATTAACAACAATATATAAACACCAATAACATTTTATTCCAAACTATCAAGCATTTACATTGTGAAATAAAATATCTAAACCCTAAATTAATCAAACCCTAAAAAATCAAACCATAGCTGTTAGATCTCCAGATCTGGTGAAAAATCAAAACCCTTAAATTGTTTAGATATATAAACCAAACCCAGATCTTGAAAAGAAAATAAAAAACCCTAAATAAAACCCTTATAATTACAAAATCTTACACGATGAAACGATGAATGAAAACGACGTGAAGCGGAGAACCGTGAATGAATACGAAGATACAAGGGTCAAATATGGAGTCGCCGGGCTTGGTGTTGAATGATAGTCGTTGGAAACTTGGGAGTTTTTACATTTGTTCATCGTGTATTTGTTGCGTTGCCGCCGGCGGTGGCGGTGGCGGTGGCGGTGGTAAAGGGTATTATTTATCTTCTCCTTGTTGTGGTGGTAGCAAAGGGGAGGGTCACTAGAGTTAGGTTGCCATGAAGATGAGGGGTGGTGGAGGCGGCGAAGGCGGCGAAGGCGGCGAAGGCGGATGGTGGAGGCGGCGGCGACGGCGGATGGTGGAGATGAACGGTTAGTTGCGACGGTGGAGATGGATGGTTAGTGGCGATAGCGGTGATTATGTAGGCGGCGGCGACGGCGGATGGTGGAGATGAACGGTTAGTTGCAACGGTGGAGATGGATGGTTAGTGGCGATGGCGGTGATTACGTAGGCGGCTGGTGGTGGAGGAGGTGTGTGGTGGTGACGTCGGCGGCTCATGGTGGATGTGGGGACTGGGGATGATGGAGGTTAGGGTTTTGTAAGGAAAAGTTTGATGGGTGGCGTGAGGTCTAGAAAAGATTTTGAGCACATTAGATTTTTTGTTATTTTATTTTTTCAATATGTTATTGGGAAAGTTACATTTTGGACCCTGTATTTTTAATTGAAATTAAAAAAGTAAGGCAAAAGACATAAATACCCATCATGTGCGATGCACATGGTCTTTAACAAAGACAAATCTAACAGAGTTAGTTTTACGGACCCAGAGCGTTATAAAATGTAAACTATAGGTGCCAAATCCATAATTATTTTCAAAATGGACCCAGACTGTTAAAACCACCAAACCACAGGAATTAAAAATGTAATTAACTCAAAAAAAAATAAGTATTCCAACCTCTAGTAACAAACAATATTTAGCCTAATCAAAGTAATAAATATACAACTTTTTGCCCTAAATAATCTCAAAAAAATAAAAAGGACAAGTAAATATGTGATTATAATAATGAAAAGATTTATTGGACTTGATTTTTATTGTTTGGCGGTGATTTAATGTAGTAGGGCTAAAGTAATCTACACGCCCCTCTAAACCCCTTAAGCCATCCAACCTTGAAATAGGCATTTAATTTTAATCAACAAAACTACGCTTTGTGTGTGTTTTTCCTTTAGAACCTGCGAATTTATTAACGACAACCTTAAAGGAAAAGGTAGGGAGTTAATCTATAACATATCACTTTGGTTTGGGACCATAACAGCCTCTTTATTGTTAAAATAGAAAATTTTGAATTTTTTATTCCTAAATTGCTCCAACAGCATTACTATATCAAATGCTAAAATAGAAAATTTTGAAGTTTTCTCAAAATATAGAGATTTCTTCAAAATTTCTAAATAATGAGATGGAAATATTATTTAATGTATTCCACCAATGACATAACTTATTGTTTAAATATTTTCTAAAAAGTTTATTAAGATAATAAATAAAATGTATATTTTAATAATATAAATGATGATAAATTCTCTAAAATATCAAAACTTGTTGAAGATCAAAAGATCAAACTTTAGAAATTTTAATCTTTTATTTTTTATTTTAGTTAAAATATACCAAAACTGTTGGACTTGGTCATTAGAACCACAAGAATAAGTTAGGTTTAAGAAAGACATTAACCAAATAAATCTTTATCTTTTATTTGGTATTTTAATAGAGAAATTTAAAGAAATAGCAAATCTTTTAAATTATTTTCACTTTTTAGGTATTTCTAGATGTTATATCACTTTGTAACCAACGGTTAGATAGAATTCTAAAAGTAACTTTTATCCGTTGAGCAACTGCCCTTCCACTCAGCACCGTTGGGCGTCGGATTACTAGGGCCAACTTTCGTCCTTGCTCAACGTGTATCTATATGTATAATTGTGTATATTAAGTAAAATATATTTAAAAACACATTTTTTTACAAATTATACCATTATAATTGTTTCATATGTTATTTTTTATTAATTATATCATAAATACATATAAATTATTTAATACTACATTTTCTGTCAAAAGATTGAATAAAAAGCGAAATACGGTCTAAAGTTTGTAAATATCTCATGGCTTGTAATAGATACGACCCCTGTATATATACAGGGTTAGGTTCAAATGGAAATTCATCTCTCAATATGAACGTGAAAACAACATACGGTTTGAATAATTATGTATTACTCAGACTGAATAATATATAATTATTTAGACTGAATAATACATAATTATTCAGACTGAATATGTCACATGACATGCTTTTGGCTGTTCTTACGTTCACAATGAAATTTGAGTTCACAGCCAAACTTTAGATAAGAAACATGAAAAGGTGAGAGCATGCATAAGAATAAATTAAACATGTGTGAATCATTGATAAAAGAAACGTAACTTCATATATGCGGCTTTTATAAAAGAATGATTGGTGAAAAATCGATAACGGAATGTCGGTTCACATATAAGAGCATATGTATCAAACTTGCAAGTAGGTTTCGTGTTAGAAATATTTGTTAGTTGTGTCAATTTGTAATTAATCTAAAGCTACTTTCCTTTTATGTAAATTGTGGATGAAGCCCATTGTTTAGGGCTCATTCATTTAAAAGCCTTTTATAGAGTAGTATAAATAGGAGCTTGGAACTTCATTTGTAGTTTCCACTCCTTCCTCTACTCTTCCATCACTTTGAGAAAATTATATGAGATTGATATATTGATGACCACTCTTACACTTGTTCATACATCATCATCATGTTCATGATCATTCTTTCATAGATCTTGCATTATTGACTTCCATCATTCAAAGATCTAAGTGTTCATGCATATTCATTGTGGTTGATTTGGAACCTAAAATTGGTATCAGAGCCTACCACTGCTCTTGATCCGTTGTGTGGTATCATTTGACATATACCAGGACACTCGCATATACCGGAACACCCGCATATACCGGAACACCCGCATATACCCATATACCGGAACACCCGCATATACCGGAACACCCGCACCTGCATATACTCTTGTTATACCGGAACACCTACATAGTCACTGCACCTTGACATTGCACCTCACCTGCTTAGTCTCCAAAGGTACATAGCACCTCACCTGCGGTGTCATCACACTGGGATCATACTAGTGGTTTAAGATCCACAATCAACATCACGACGAACACACGTGACGCTCTTGTGATAGAGTCTGATACCCGACCATCGGTTCTCCATGTACATGAAGAGGAATATGATGAAGAGATGAATGCCATAAAGAAAGCCCTGACATTGATCACCAAGTCTATGTCTAAGAGAAATAC
This sequence comes from Centaurea solstitialis, assembly GCA_030169165.1. Classification (NCBI taxonomy): domain Eukaryota; kingdom Viridiplantae; phylum Streptophyta; class Magnoliopsida; order Asterales; family Asteraceae; genus Centaurea; species Centaurea solstitialis. Next base: position 19,016,357 of record CM058045.1, on the reverse strand, counting down.
AAGAAAGCTCATGTCTTCTAACAACCATTGGTACTCAAGTGGAAGGAGGCATGAAAGACAACCTGAGCTGAAGAGAGTTGAACAGGGTGGTAGAGCTGATTACCAAATGCCCGAGGATAACACCAAGCCTGATTACAAAGGCAAAGAACCAAAGAAAACATGTTTCGAGATGCAAGATGATGGAACAACACTACTTGCTGATGATGAAGCTTGGCTCAGAATGTCAAGTGATGATGAGGAGGGAGATACCATATGTATGCATGTTGAGGATCTGACTAGTACCTCTAAACCTGGAACTAGTACTCCTGTCAAACTCACTCGGAAAGACAAGGGGAAGGCTACTGTAGTTATCCCCGAGTCTGAAGTTGCGAGTACGTCTCGTTCAAATGTGACAGCTCCCAAGAAACGTAGACGATCTCGTAAGAACAAGAAGTTGTCTAAATCTAAAGAACAGTCACACAACTTCCACCCGAAAAACAAATCTTCAAATCATCATTCTCATGCCAATCACACTTCTTCAAATAGGACAGATCAAAATGTGAGACAGGGTAGGCGTAACTCAAAAGAGAATGGAACTACAAAAGGCAGTCATCCAAAGTCACATGCACATAAGCCCAGATTTGCGAAAAACAGATTTTCCAACGATAAATTTCATAGAGCTCACAGTCATGTACCTCATACTCTTTTTAATTTTCATGACTGTGAACATGTTGCTTATGGATATCGGAGTGATTATCGATGTCGAAACTGTTTTCATTTTGGCTTTTGTGCGAATGCCTTTGTGAATGATCGATATTGTGCTCCTAACTTTTATGGATTCTACAATCATGCTTATCATGCTAAGAAACATAACCCTAAACCTGCTGTTCCTAACCCGAAAGGACCCATTTACAAATGGGTACCAAAACCTGTTCGATTGTGATTTTGCAGGCCAGTCATGTGTGAGGCATGGACTCAGGTTGTTCTAAACACATGACTAGGCGAAAGGGACTTCTCACTCCGTTCAAGAGTTATACATGGTGGGATGTTCTTATATATTTTGTTATGAGAGGTCACAAGTCAAGGGGGAACGTTTAATGATCATGCCTGATCCAAGGGGGAACGTTGCTTGTCTCTGCCTGTTCCGAGGGGGAACGATGACAGGTATGATGTCCGTTCCTAGGAGGATCAAGTAAGTTCTTTATCACTACTGAACATGTATGTTTTCTTTTCCTTATATATATAATAGTATTTTTTTCTCTTATTTTATTTTATCTTGTTTTGTTTTGTTAAAAAAAAGGAGATTTAAAAAAAATCAGATTTTTATAAGTAAAAGAAAAAACATCAAATCAGTTTAAAAAAGGAGATTTAACAAAAAAAATTCAGATTTTTAAAAGTAAAAGAAAAAAAAAACATCAAATCAGTTTATAATAAAAAAAAAAAGATTTAAAAAAAAAATTTCAGATTTTTAAAAGTAAAAGGAAAAAAAACATCAAATCAGTTTAATAAAATAAAATAAAATAAAAGCTTATTTTTATTTTCTTTTGTCCTTTCTCTTTCTCTTTCCATCTTTTTCACTATTCATCTTCTTCCTTAAACTCCATCTCTTTCAAACATTTCTTCAAGGATCCCGACCGACCACTCACGGCAGTTGAAAATTCGACAGCTGGCCTTTAGTTTATTTGGTTCTTTTGGCCTTCAGTCCTCTCTTTTTTTTTTCCGGCTATGTAGCTCTTCCGGCCGTTGAACTCCGTGTGAGTTCCAGTCGTTGAGTGGTGCGTGGGTTCCGGCCTTTGGTCTCCGTGTGAGTTCTGGCTTTTCAGTCCTCTTAGTTCCGGCCTGAGGTTTCCTGTTCCGGCCATCAGAATTCGTCTTCCGGCCCAGTTCCGCCGAAGGTATTCCGGCCATATGAAGAGATAGACTTCCGGCCTTCAAGAAATCGTTTTGGCGTTTGGGTTTTTTTTGTCGAGTTCCGGCCTGTTGGATTCCGGCCTGTTGGATTCCGGCCTGTTGGATTCCGGCCATGGTGTCTTCTGTAAGAAACGGTTCCGGCCATCGTTTTCTTTGTGAATTCCGGCCTTAGATTTGATGGTCGAAATTCCGGCCTTCTGTCAACACAACTTCCTGTCTTCTGTCAACGTGACCGAATTCCGGCCTTCTGACATGCCGGATCCCGGCCTTCTGACAAATCGAGAGTTTCGGCCTTCCAAAGGCTTCCGGCCTCTCTTGGACTGCACAAGTTCAGCCTAAACGACGACAAATCCGGCCTCCCTTGTTGAGCTCCAGCAGTTCGCCGGCGATTGATTCCGGCCACAGGAAGTTTAGACTTCCGGCCTTAGGGTTTCTTGTGTTCCGGCCTTCAAACGTGAGTTCCGGCCTTCAAAACGGAATTCCGGCCTTCCCTATTTTTTTTTATCTCGTTTTTTTTTTATTCCAAGACTTCCATCGTGAACCCTATTTAATTCCTTTTCTTTTTCAAGCCATCCAACCACTGTTCTTGTATTTTAACTTTTGTTCCTTTTGGTATGGTTTAGTTTCACCTTAATTTTCTTTCTTTTCACTTTCTATATCCATAAAAGAAGTCTACATATATATCTAAACGTTTTCTTTTCATTTTCTTTTATAAAAAAAATAAATAAAAATTATATTACATTTGTTTTTTTCTTTCTTCATTTTTTATCACTTTGTTTTTTAGCTTTATATAGATTCATAGTTTATTATTTTCTACTTCTTTTATTTTTTTTGTTTTTTTTTTGTCTTATTTCTTTTTCTTTCTCGGTGGACGGTGGTTGGATATTACATTTGTATCTCGGGTTCTTGCGTTCGTAACTGTCAAATGTCTAGTCGCTTGGGTATCTTGTTTTCGTGTGGCTTTCACATTCCCTCGATATTGATTTCATTCGGGTTCCCCAAGTTAGTCTTGAGTGCATGAATGTGTGTGCATTATCTAAATTGCATAAGTAGGACATGAGTTTGGATTTGAGTGTTTGTGCACGATTCGGATATGGTGTGTGCATTTGAGTATGTATATGCTTTTAAATCATGGGCATTCTGAAAATACATGCGTAATGTTTTGACCTTAAGTGTATGTCTATGATGTGTGTGCTCAAGGGTGTGACTGTTGAATGTTAACTTCTTGATGTGTATGAGTGTAGAGTGAACTTAACTCTATGTGCTTGTACATGAACTGGTGAGTGCTTGAAATCTAGATATACAATTGGTACTTAATTGTATTGTTGATGTTATCACTATGTCATTTGCTACACGCATGATAAATACCCTCTTGTACCTCGTCTATGTATCACCGTGCTAAACTCATTCTTCATGATACATCACTCTCCATGCTTGGTTGGTAAGACTTCAAGGGAAATTCACATCGGATACATGTCCCTCACCCAATGAGTTGCATTCCCTTATACCAACACCTTGGTCTTGGTACAAAGGAGTGCAGGTCAATGTTGTGGGGGTCTTCAAAATAAGTTTTGCCTACACCTTCTATGCACTAACCGTGTATCATTTTCAGGTATCATGGCGAACCCGACGTTCCCAAATGAAAAAAAAGAGAAAAAAAAAGAGAAAAAAAAGAAAGAAAAAAAAAGAAAGAAAAAAAAGAAAGAAAAAAAAGAAAAAAAAGAGAAAAAAAAGAAGAAAAAAAGAAAAAAAAAAAGAAAAAAAAAGAAAGAAGAAAAAACACCAACACCAACATCATCTACACTCCTACATCCCAACACCAACATCATCTACACTCCTACACCCCTACACCTACACCCACACTCCTCCATCTACACCAACCCCCACATCTACACCCACACCCCTCCATCTACACTAACACCAACACCTACACCTACATCTCCTCCTACATCTACACCAACACCAACACCAACACCTACACCTACACCTACATCTCCTCCGACATCTACACCAACACCTACACCTACACCTACATCTCCTCCTACATCTACACCAACCCCAACCAACTTCAAAAAAAAAAACCCAAACGTCTACCTACGCATGTTTCTAGGGGGAACAATACATCGCTACGCATGTTTCGAAGGGGACCAACCTACATGTATGATGTACCTCCTACCCCAAGGTCCTCATACTTATGCATACCTAAAGCATCTCATGCCTTACCTAACACTCCCAACGCCATACCCCAAACACCTCATGGCAAACCCCAAAGATTAATGATATACCGATGGCAATGCCACTTGCATCACTTAACCCTGCCGATCATCATTCACCGGTTGTGAGAGCATACTTAGGTGTATCACCTCTACCAGCATCTTCAGAACCGGAGACTGGCACCCCAGAGGTATCCTCTAGGAGAGTGAGTGAGGGTATCGAGCGAGGTCATTCACCTGGGGGTGGTGACCAAGGGTTTGAGGATGAGGAGTTGGGGGGATATGACGGGGGTAGATTAGGCGGTGATGATGATCGCTCCGGAGCTAGTACTCTGCATGTTTATGACAGTCATCAAAGCCCTTCACTTTTCCCTTTGGTGGACTATGATTCGATGACTCCGGTGCTGACCACCCATCTACGGGTGAGGACGACATAAGGTTTGAGGGAGACCTAACAGTCGAAGAAAGTGAGCAGAGCGAGGGAAGTAAAAGAAATGATGAGTGTGAGATAGGACCAAAGGTTTTAACCGGTCCTCCCCTATCCATAGGTAGAAGCTGGGCAGCCACATCTGCTACCCGTACACATGTGTTGAGTACGGGTATTGAAGAAGACACCTCCCACCCAGAGGTGCAACTGCACGCCCCACCTAGGAACTCATTCATCTCTCAAAAGGTGGATGTTTCATTCCACGGGGACTTAGCACAACGGCTATCGCGCCCTCACTTGGAGGGTAGTGGTATTGAATCAGGAGGATCCCTGCCCCGATCCCCACACTTCCTTCATGTGCACCAAAGTCTAGAGCCTTATACACTTTTAGGTACACATACTGCCAGTCTATGTGATGCAGTCTCTGCTCCACCCATCACGATTCTGAGTGACGTGATCGGAACCTCGAGAGTGGCGTCCATGACGGGCGTTTCACGATGACCGACGGGAAGTCCTACCATGGTCACTATCACGCCAGCCATGAACGTAGGCCACACCGTTGATTCAGCGGTTGTGCAAACGGGTACTCTATGTGAGCCCGGAGTTACTTACCCGACATCCGTTGTCAGGGAAATGATGGACGGCGCCCTAAAGGCTGTCCATGAGGATCTTGTACTTTACCACCTCCAGCACCGACTGCACCCGCTTACTCGACTGATGAGTTGAGGGATCATTTGTAAGCAAAGTTACTCTCCAAAAGGGAATCTCCTTGAGGATGAAGTCAACATACTTGGGTACTGTTAGCGGTTATCATATCCAGACCTTCCCGTGCACCGTCCCGAGCCGGCTACCGCACCCTCTTATGCGGTAGGTGTTAGGATTATGTGCAAGATAGTAACAGGGTTTACCGTATCCAATGTTATAAGACACTAGTGGGTCACACTGCTACACACCCAATTAGAGATCAAGTGGTTTGATGGAATAATTAATTAGTCTAAATTAATTATTGAGTGAGAAATAAATAATAAATAGTCATTTATTATTTAGTTATATAAAATATCAGTTGGAATATTTTATAGGATTAATTAATAGTGAATTAATTAATTAAAAGGGGTTAAGTTATTTAATTAATGGTTTATTAATTAAATAAAGAAGTTTAAGCTTGATTAAATAACCTTAACGGGCTTTTAATCAAACGGGCTTTCTTTATTGGGTATTGCCATATTTAGTTTTATAAATATGGTAAACCCTGGTCAGTTTATTCATTCAAGAATCTTAGCTGAAAAGAAAACCCCAGAGAAAAACCAAAAACCCTCCTCACTCTCTCTCTCCATCGATTTCCAGAAGAAACCCGAGGTGGTCTAGCAACCGATTTCACGGTGGTGCAGTAGTGGTGTAATCCTGCCAGCAGTCCAGTTTCGTTCACCGATAAACCAACAACGAGGTAATTTTTCGTAACCCTCTTTTGTATCTGTATGCGTTTAGGATTGGATCCTTGATTGGGAATTAGGTTTTTGTTTCCGCTGTGCATGTTTTTAGCCTGTAATTCCCAACAGTGGTATCAGAGCCACTTCCTAAACCTACAGATCAGGTTTATATAATTGTTGGTTAAATAGGTTTTATAAAAAATTATGTTTTTTTTATCGTAAACCTATCAAATTGAAAAACCGTGGTGGAACGACGGCAGTTAGCCGATCGAACCACCAACCACCGGGAGAAACAACACCGGCCGCACCACAGGTTGTGGTTGCGGCGTCCGTTGTCATGATCGCCGGCCGCACCACCCGATTGGTGGTTGCGGCGTCGGTTATAGTCTAAGGCCACCACCGCACCACCGTTAGTGGTGGTGGTGGCGATTCCCGAATCTGGACCGCCGGACGAAAGCGGCAGCCGTAGCTGCTGTCGGCCGTCGATGGCGGCGGTGGTTATTTGAATTCGACGCAGCCACACCACCGATTGTGGTGGTGGCGGTCGATGGTGGTTGTTTTCACGAAAGCCGATCGAGCGGCGATGGTGGTGGCTGTGGCCGCTGCTGTCGTCGTGTCCGTGGCGATGGTGGTGGCTGTGGCTGCTGCTGTCGTCGCACCCACGGCGGCGGTGGTGGCGTTATGCGGCTGCCGTCGTTGGTGGTTTGGCGGTGGTGGAGGCGTGGTTTTATTTTCACCGGAATAAGCGGCGGCGATGGCGGCAATCGCTGCTGTCGTCGTCGCGATCGAGATCGACAGCCACGGCGGCGGTCGACGGCTGCCGGTTGGTGGCGTCGGCTATTGCCGGTTGTTCTCGATTGGGCGGCGATGGTGACGTTCGTCGTCGTCCTCGCCGGTGGAAACAAACCATTGTTCAATGGTCACGATTAGTTGATCGATTGATTAACGAGATCATAACCAACATGTTTTTCGATAAGTTTTGTAAACGGGTCCCGTGCGAGATTCGTTTTTCAGATAAGGTCTGGAATTAAGAATCGTTTTTACCAGATAGGTTAAAACGGTTCAAAGGTTAATTTAATTTTAAGTTTCCAAAATTAAATGTTAGTTTTATAATTATCTAATTGCGTTTAATTATTTAATTATATAGAGTCATAGCTAAACCCTTTTTAGACCCGTGGTTGTGTTTTATTTATCCGTTTTATTTATTCGTTTAATTGTTGGGAGGCCTGCGTGCCATTTACAACCCTTTTGTAATTTTAATTATTCTGTTAGACTAGTTGGGAGGCCTGCGTGCCATTCAAAACCCATTTGTAATAGTTAATTTTAATTACATCGAGACGGAGACAAGACGACGGCCATGGATCTCGGAGCCAGTGGGAGTGCCAGAAGTTGAAGACTTTTGTCACTTAGGGTTGAGACCGTTGTTTTGTGTTGGCTCACAAAACAACATTAGTTTAAGGGTTTAAGCTATGACTGTGCTTTTTATATTTAAATTGCGTGGTTGTTTAATTTACGTAATTGTTATTAAATATAAATTGCCCTTTTGAACGGATTGTTTAAAAATTAAAAGGATACAAATGCAGTTAGTGTTTGGATCCAGTTTTTTCAAAGATTTTGGAAAAAGGAAACTGGCAATTTAGACCCTTGTTAAAATCATAGATTAGTTAGTGCAACCCACTTTAGGGGCACTTCCGGTGTAAGGTACATAGGGCGTTGTAAGTGCACACACTATGAACGCCCGTGTTCAAACCGAAACTGGAAGGTGATAAAACTCTGCGAAATATCTCCGGGTGGTACCGGCCAGAGTTTGTCCAGGTCCCGGGTGGTGCAATCTATTTTGGTAATTATTTATTCACTGGGTGGTACCAGGTCAAAATGCACTAGAGGGACTAAATATGCACGGATTATTAATATCCGATGTCCCGACGATCTAGAAGTCGTATTTTCAGATAGGAATACGATTGGTATAGTGTTACCTACCATAGATCGCATGAGTCGGTTTGACATGATCACATGCTTCCCGACACATGTGAAATATGGATTCTAGTCTAATAAATTTATTTTAAGGGTAATAATTTATTAGAATTATATAATTATAAACTAAAGTGGAATTTATATTCTTCTGTAGATGTCTCCAATTAGCATTCCGTTTTATTCACCTGAGGAATCACTTCGCCTTATTACGGGCAAGTGGAAGCTTACGGGCCAGAACTTTCCAGTTTGGAAGTTGCACTTACAGAATGTTTTGAGTGCCCAGGGTAAGCTTTATGTGATCAATAAGCCCATGTCACGACCCAAAAGCAATGCCCCAGAAGAGGAATTTGCTGAATATTTCAGATTCATGGCAGACGAGTCGGATGTAATGTCCATTCTAGTTTTCTCTATGTCACCCGAGTTCACGGGAGACTTAAGAGTGAAATTCTGTCACGAGGTCGTAAGGAATGTAGAAAACCAGTTAGGTTTCTACAAGCACACGGGCAAGCTTTTGATCATGCAAGAGATTCTCTCCCTGAAGCTACAGAAGGGTCAGTCAGTTAAAAACCATCTTGTTGATATGAGAAGGCTTTTTAAGTGTTTATCACGTCTGGGGTACAAGATGACTCAGGAGGAGTTAGTGTATCTCATGTGGTTCTCCCTCACAAAGGAAGTTCAGGACACAGCTAGTGCCTACATGAAGGAACCAAAGAACGACGTGGATAAAGTTCATGAAGATATCCTGGCCAGTCTAGAGCCAGTACCCGAACCTGCGAATCTCATGGACACTGATATAATTGATGAGCTGGGAGATCTTAGTTGCCCAGAATGCGGCAGCAAGGATATTTGCGAGCACTCGATGAACATCGACCAGATGGATATCGGTTTACCCGATACTCCAGGTATCTTTATGATAGATTGCTTAATCACTTCTTATGAATCATGGGTAATTGATACAGGCAGTGGTAACCACATTTGTAATCATTTACAGGGATTCACTAGAAGAAAGACTCTGAGGAAGGACCGTTCGAACCTACGAGTTGGCGAAGGCACTCCGTTGATTGCTGAAGCCGTGGGATCTTATAGTCTTAGTTTACCCTCGGGTCTAGTTTTGGAACTGGATAATTGTTATTATATTCCAAATATGATTAAGAATGTATTGTCTTTTGATTTGTTGGTAGACCAAGGCTTTTATTATAAATATTCTTATAAAATGATTTCAGTCTTTAAAGATAATATTTTCTATTTTAAAGCTACACCCGTAGATGGTCTATACACTGTAAATCTTAAAGACAACAATAGTGAAATCTATCATATAAGTAAGAGATCCAAGGATATTGAGGATCAGACTTACCTCTGGCATTGTCGTTTAGGCCATATAAACAAGAAACGCGTTGAACTACTCCTAAAAGGAGGTTTTCTTGGCAATTTCGACTATAAACCTTTTGAAAATTGCGAATCTTGTCTATCTGGCAAAATGACAAAGCAACCTTTCAACAGTGAGAATGAAAGGGCTACTGACTTGCTTGAAATAATCCACACAGATGTATGTGGACCTTTCAGTCATGTAGCAAGAGGGGGATACCGGTACTTCATTACCTTCACGGACGACTTCAGTAGGTATGGTTATGTCTACTTGATGAGACATAAATCTGAAACCTTTGAGAAATTCAAGGAATATCAGAATGAAGTACAGAATCTACTTGACAAGAGGATCAAGTTCTTACGGTCAGATCGTGGTGGCGAATATCTCAGTGATGAATTTGACAATCATCTGATGGAGTGTGGGATTGTACCCCAACTTACACCTCCGTATACACCTCAAATGAACGGTGTATCAGAAAGGAGAAACCGTACATTGCTTGACATGGTACGAACGATGATGTGTCATTCTTCGCTGCCAGTATCATTCTGGGGACACGCGCTCGAAACAGCAGCACCAATACTGAACAGAGCGCCAACAAAGTCGGTAGAAAAGACTCCATACGAGTTATGGAAGGGTAAGAAACCCAACATATCTTTTCTGAAAATTTGGGGTTGCGAGGTTTACGTCAAGCGACCTACCTCAGAAAAACTCAAACCCAAATCCGACAAGTGTTTCTTCGTTGGATATCCCAAGACCACCGTGGGATATTATTTCTACAATCCTGAGGAGAACAAAGTGTTTGTTGCTCGAAATGGAAAATTTCTGGAAGAAAAGTTTCTCAGTTTAGAGAACACCAGAAAGGATGTAGATCTACAGATAGTAGACGAAGAAAGCACTACACCAGTTGTTGAGCCAGAAATTCAACATAATAATGTTGAACCTCAATCAGAGCCGATTGAGGAAGTGCAAACACAGGACCTTCGCAGATCCAGCAGGATAAGACAAGAACCAGATAGGTATCTTGGGTTCCTTGTCTCTCAAGATAGCGGAGACTTAAATGAACCAACATCCTATGGAGAAGCTGTGTCAGGCAGTGAGTCTGAACAATGGCAGGAAGCCATGAAGGCCGAGATGCAGTCCATGTACGACAACCAAGTTTGGGAGTTGACTGATTTGCCACAACACTGTAAGGCTGTTGGACGCAAATGGGTTTTCAAGAAGAAAACCGACATGGATGGGAACGTACACACCTTCAAAGCCAGACTGGTTGCAAAAGGATTCACGCAAACTCATGGCATTGACTATGATGAAACCTTTTCACCAGTAGCAATGTTAAAGTCAATTAGGATTCTTATGGCCATCTCAGCGTACTTTAATTACGAGATTTGGCAAATGGACGTCAAGACAGCTTTTCTGAATGGAAAGTTAACAGAAGACGTCTATATGGAACAACCAGAGGGGTTTGAAGATCCTAAGAATCCTAATAAGGTGTGTAAGCTGCTAAAATCTATTTATGGATTGAAGCAAGCATCTCGAAGCTGGAACTTACACTTTGATGAGCGAATCAAAGAGTTTGGTTTTACCAAAAGTGAGTTCGAGCCGTGTGTCTACACTAAGTTCAGTGGGAGCATAGTAACCTTCTTGGTCTTATACGTAGATGACATTCTACTCATAGGAAACGATGTGCCAACTTTACAGAGTGTTAAGAGTTGGTTAAGCAAATGTTTCCAGATGAAAGACCTTGGAGAAGCCGCTTATATACTCGGTATAAAGATCTACAGAAATAGATCTAAGCGGCTTATCGGGCTTAGCCAAAGTACGTATATCGATAAAATCTTGAAGAAATTCAGGATGGATGAATCCAAGAAAGGATTTATCCCGATGCAACATGGCATAGTGTTAAGTAAAACACAGTGTCCTGTTTCTAGTCAAGATCAGGACAAAATGAAATCGGTCCCATATGCTTCAGCAATTGGATCGATTATGTATGCCATGCTATGTACCAGGCCCGATGTTGCTTACTCAGTAAGTGTTACGAGCAGATACCAACAGAATCCAGGTGAACCCCATTGGGTGGCTGTCAAGAACATTCTTAAATATCTGAGAAGAACGAAAGAAATGTTCTTGGTCTTTGGAGGTACTGAGGATGAAATTAGTGTCACCGGATACTCTGACGCTAGTTTCCAGACCGACAGAGATGACTTCAGGTCACAGTCAGGGTATGTCTTTACCCTAAACGGAGGTGCGATCTCATGGAAGAGCTCGAAGCAGGACACGATTGCTGACTCAACTACAGAAGCAGAGTACATTGCAGCATCTGATGCAGCAAAGGAAGCTGTCTGGCTAAGGAATTTTCTATCGGATCTCAGAGTGGTTGCCAGTATCTCGAGACCGATCGATATATTCTGTGATAACTCGGGAGCCGTGGCGCAAGCAAAGGAACCTAGAGAGCATCACAAGTCAAGACATGTGCTCAGAAAGTATCACCTCATCCGAGAGATCATTGGAAGAGGAGATGTGAGAATATGCAAGATTCCAACAGAAGACAATGTCGCAGATCCGTTGACAAAGCCACTAGCTAGGGTAAAGCATGAGGCACATGCGAATTCCATTGGGATGCAGTACCTGGAAGCCAGTAGCTAGTTCTTAGTTTATTAATTATGACTATAGTCTAATTTAGAAACAATGTAATCATGTAAAGTTTTTATTTCACAGTGTGTTGGAAATAAATGGAGGTTTTAGTTTCATGATTGTTCTAAATTAACTATTTTTTGCATATTTAACGTATCCATGATTTTACAAAGTTTTGTATGAAATCTAAAATTTCCGTAGCCACTTATTGAAATGGGAATTTCAATAAGGAGTTTAACGCTATTATGAATACTTGATGATTTATTCAAAGTAGGGAATAAAAGCACAAGTGATGTGACCAAGTATTTATAGATACTCATCAGAGAGTTTGGGTATTGGAAGTGACCAGTAATCAAGTCTGCTTCATGGAGCCTCAGTCACAAGCACAGACTTGATAGGTTGTCCCTAGACCTGAGATACTTGGTTTGGGAACACGAGGACCACTGTACTCTTAGCGCGTACTAACGCTGCACCGTAACTGGGTGGCCATACGGGACGTGACTAGATGCAGCGGAAGCCGTGGATCCAAATGCAAGTAGTCAAGAAGGGATTTGCACCTCTTTCAAAAGAGAGATATTTCCGGGCCCCTTGACGATTAAGATTGGCAAAAACGCGTGGCCACGCTCGGATAGAATAACAGGGGTTATTTAGTAATATCCGTTACTGCAGGCAATCGAAATCAGAGTCAAGAAATACTTGATTTTTAAGAAATGAATCCTCCACTCCATGTCTTAAATCACTTTAGAAATATCGTGTGCAAAAGGAATGAACCTGTGTACAAATTCAAGCGTGAATTGTATCTCTGGATATAAGAGATCTTATAACCTGGTTAACCTAAGTGTCTGGCTAGGGACCTCCTTAGGCCAATGGTAACAGTACAGTTACTAGTCTGGCACAAGTGGGAGTCTGTTAGGACTATGTGCAAGATAGTAACAGGGTTTACCGTATCCAATGTTATAAGACACTAGTGGGTCACACTGCTACACATCCAATTAGAGATCAAGTGGTTTGATGGAATAATTAATTAGTCTAAATTAATTATTGAGTGAGAAATAAATAATAAATAGTCATTTATTATTTAGTTATATAAAATATCAGTTGGAATATTTTATAGGATTAATTAATAGTGAATTAATTAATTAAAAGGGGTTAAGTTATTTAATTAATGGTTTATTAATTAAATAAAGAAGTTTAAGCTTGATTAAATAACCTTAACGGGCTTTTAATCAAACGGGCTTTCTTTATTGGGTATTGCCATATTTAGTTTTATAAATATGGTAAACCCTGGTCAGTTTATTCATTCAAGAATCTTAGCTGAAAAGAAAACCCCAGAGAAAAACCAAAAACCCTCCTCACTCTCTCTCTCCATCGATTTCCAGAAGAAACCCGAGGTGGTCTAGCAACCGATTTCACGGTGGTGCAGTAGTGGTGTAATCCTGCCAGCAGTCCAGTTTCGTTCACCGATAAACCAACAACAAGGTAATTTTCGTAACCCTCTTTTGTATCTGTATGCGTTTAGGATTGGATCCTTGATTGGGAATTAGGTTTTTGTTTCCGCTGTGCATGTTTTTAGCCTATAATTCCCAACAGTAGGCCCTTCCATCCAAAGGCTCGAAGGGAAGTTTGATGATCTCAAGACGGAGGTGAGCTCAAAGTTTGTTGAGGTCAAGGACTCTCTTTCAGACATTCATAGAGTCCTTGCGACCTCCTGCTGTGCAACGACCGAGCCACCAAAGAGACGACACGACGACCGAGATTACCCCTATCGCCGTGAGGGGGAAATCCAAAAGTAGGCTCGACACGACTCCATAGTTCCAACATGCACATCTTCCGGTGCCGCGTCTGACACTCATATCGGCGTCGATGATCACCACTCATAGCCTGGTTGGAACTCGACGGCTGACGTTGATGAAATGAGTCGAGAGATTGTGATTTATTGTGATTTCCTCGATTCATATAACATGCGTCCCCGCTACTGATGATGAGCTCAAGGAGATTATCAATCTTGATGACATCTCCTCAGATGATGATGATGAGTACATGTAGTTTCCAGTCTCCACCATCATTCGACATATCTTCACCTCATAGATCACCTCTCCTGCACACGCCGTCTCCTACACCTTGGGAATCTCCAAGTGTGTTGACTCGAACACCGTCTCTAATCACGAACATCTCCCCAACATAAACCGCTTACTATGGGTTGAAGATGATCGAAGGACAACCGACCGAGAGACATCAAAAGAGACCGCTACCACCACCGCCTCGGAGACGTGAATGACTATCTAAGAAGTTCAAGGAGACAAATGCTTCAAGAAAGAAGTCATCGAGCCATCATCGTCGAAAACGAAGAAATTGACACAAAGGGGGAAAGCAAGTGATTTGGCAGCGTCACCTAGACAGAAAAAAACATGATAAATAGTTGCAAGAGTTGCTAAAATTGCAAGGCCTTAGGCTATGTGCAGCGGACGTCGGGCTGGGCAAGCGGGTTGGCGGATTGAGCCCGCCAGGCCCGGTGGGTTCGGCGGGCACTGCTGTGTGAAGAGGGAGCCCGACGGGCTAAGGGAGACACGGGTTGGGGAAGTCGCTCGTTTTTGTGTGTGTTGTGTGTGCTGTGTGTGTTGTGGTGAGAGGGTTGGGAGGGTTGGCTAAGAGTTGTAGAGGGTTGCAGAGGGCTTTGAGAGGGTTAAGAGAGGGTTGAGAAAAAACTGATGTATCAGCTGATGTGGCATTAAAATATGAGAGGGTTGGGAGGGTTGGCTGCTGATAGCCTTACAAAACTATTTATGATCCCTACAATTTTTTTCCCTTATATAAATAAACATATTTTTTTATATAATAGCTACATTCTATAAATTAATGATTTTAATTATTTTTAATTATTTTTAATTAAGTTAATTATTAATATTTTTTTAATTTAATTCATTTAGTAGTTTGTTTAAGTAATTTTTTTTATTTAAATTATTAATTTGATTACTAAATAATAATACATGAGTAAAGATTATTCATTTAATTATCAAATTGCCAAGAATGTAGTTTAAGTAAAGCCTACATAAAACATTTCCAAAAAAAAACTGAAAATACAAATACAAATAGATAGACATACGTACACATACTAATAAAAATACATCAATGTATTTGTTTCATTCATTGTCAATTGAATTAATTTGTATAGTAAAAGACGATTAAAATTAAAATTTTAGTTTATACTCTACATTTATAATTGATTTGTTGTTTATATATAATTATCTATATTAGTTATATTATGATTAATTAATCATTTATATTATAAAAATTCATATTTAGGATTCTCGATGATATTATAATATATGAAAAGTTAAATATAAATGGATTGTTGGATAATCAAGTCATCAACAAGGTTTTTCAAACACCAAAATTTTAATGAGTTTTGAATAATCAAGTGGATTATTGAGAGATATGCTCAAAGAATATAAAACTAATACTATCAAATAAATCGTAAATTTATGATCATGACTTAGGTGGTTCAAAAGTTAGGTAGTTTTTCGTACATATATAGAAAATTAACCACTTGAACCATTGCTCTTATTGAAAATACTCTCTCTATATAAAGGCAACAAACAAACAATGTAAGCAACAAGAAGTCGATCCATATTTGAAATAAATTTTCAGATGTCGGTTCTTGGAGCTTCTCATGATTCCAATCTTTCAAATGTAACCGAACCTTGTCTTGAAGATCCTAAAAATGAAAAGGCCAATATGGCCCGAATTTTCGAAAGATACAAGGATAGGTTCACTACTTTACCAATGGAGAAAGGTTGGCACACCAAAAACCTATACTTGTACGAAGGCCATTGGTACCCGTCGAAGTATCTATTTTCAATTGCAAATGTGATGTGCTCGCACGAAACCTTCCAAGCTAACCCGACTGATATCTACTTGGCCACATTACCAAAATCTGGCACAACATGGATGAAAGCCCTCACCTTCGCTATAGTGAACCGTACCAAGTACAAAAACAATCCTCTTTCGACTCATAGGCTACTTCTCTCCAACCCTCATGATTGTGTGCCTTTCATTGAGAATGAAATATTAAAAACCAATCCCACTTGTGAGGTTGAAAATTGCCCTCGTATCTTTGCTACTCATACGCCTTATACGTCATTACCTCAATCTGTTATCGATTACGGTTGTCGCATAGTTTATATGTGTAGAAACCCTAAAGATGTTTTGATCTCCTTGTTTCACTTTGCAAACAAGATGAGAGACGAATCTCTTGGTCCAATGAAAATTGAGGAGGCGTTTACGATGTTCTATAAAGGTATCATACCATCCGGTCCTTATTGGGATCATGTGAAAGGGTACTGCAAGGCAAGTTTAGAACACCCAGTAAAGATTTTATTTTTAACATACGAGAACATGAGTGTTGATACTGCAAATAATGTAAAAAGGCTTGCAGAGTTCTTAGGCTAGAGGAAGAAAAGGTTGTAGGGGAGGTGGACAAGATTGTCAAGATGTGCAGTTTTGGGAATCTAAGGGAGTTGATATGCATGGGAATTTCCGTGAAGGTGTGCCTAACGATGTATTTTTTAGGGAAGGTAAAGTTGGAGACTGGAGCAATCACCTTACAGATAAAATGAGCCAAGTTTTGGATCAAATTACTAAAGAAAAATTCAACGGTTTTGATATTTCATTCTAAACAAGTGTGTTTGACAGCATGATGTCAATAAGTTTTATGAATTATTCACTTAATTGTGAATCTAATTTCTATCATCATTAAGTATATTTTGTTTGAATAAAACACTTGTATTGTATCTAATAAATTTTATTAAATGCCATTCGGATGTACCATTACATGTTTTTTTATGCATGTTTTGCTTGGAAGTACATATATATTTTTATAGCACACACGTATTACCTTAAAACTTACGCCATCCGCAATGGGTCGGTACGGGGGGTCGATACCGGTACCGGCGGTAACACCATCTTGCTTGACCGGTAGAGTACCAGCAGGGGAGGGGATCGGCATGGTGGTGCCGGTTGCTTACCCCCGCCGTTCTCTCTATCTCTCTCTTCTTTCTCTCTCTTCTTTTCTTTTTCTTTTATTTTCTAATCAATTAATTAAATTGGTATTGAATAGGTATGGTTAAGGATGATATGGTATGGTGTTGATAAGGTGGTGGTAAAGCTGATGTGACGCTGAGGTAGCAGCAGATATGAGGGGTACGGTTAAGGATCACCTATAACTAAGTAAAATTTTATATTAGAATAATTTAATAGAAAATGCGATGACTCAAAAAAATAGCAATTTAAATTAATATTTAGAAGTGTAAAAGATATTTTAATCGCCGAACATATATAGGTAGAGTAATTAAATATCTATATTCGAAGTATTAAAAATACGAAACTAATTAAAAAACAAAGTAAAATATTAAACAAGGTAAAAAAATGTAAAGTCTATCAAGACTCTGAAAACTTAGGGCCAAATAGTATAATTTAATAGCTTAATGGGTCCACTATCGTATATTTTTTGAATAAAAGGTTGATATCGACAACCCAACTAACTACGAGTTCCTTAATGCAGGGACGGAGCCAGAAATTAATTTGTAGGGGGGTAAAGTTTGAACAACAATCTTAATTCTAAAAAATATTTTGTTATATACAAAAAATACCTTCAAAACGTCAACAGTAATCATAATTTCCATGTGAAGTTGATTTTAAGGGGGGCAATTTAGCCAAATATTCCTAATTTATAAAAAGAAAACTAACAAAATTTAAAATGTTAAGGGACAACTGCCTACTCTGCCCCCTTCCTGGCTCCGCCCATGCGTTAATGTAGGAGGGGATGATAAACGGTTCTTTGTAAACCATCCTAGTGCAATTTCACTATTGCTTATGTAAAGATTCTACAAGTAAATTGATCCCTTAGATATCTAGAAGCAATAACTTCAATTTCTTCCTATAGAGAGTAGCTACAAAAGACATTTGGAGCACCCAAATAGGGTTTATGACTTGTAAGGGTAACTAACTATTCGATTTGTACAAATGTTACCATTAAACTATTTTTTGTACTCAATAGACTATTGAACTCTTTTTTTTTTGTACACATAATACCATTATGAGCGGGAATAGCCGGTTTTGACGTGGATATTTACACATTATACCATTGAACTATTTTTTTTTGTACACATTATACCATTGAACTATTATTTTTTGTACACATTATACCATTAACCTTTGATATGTTTACAAAAAAGGTGGCAATGACTAGGCATTCTCTTATTCTTCTTCAAGACACAATCACCACCACCACCACCACCGCCACCGCCACCACCTCCTTCCTCCAACCACCACTCTCCATTTCTCCTTCGCATACTAAAACCCATTTCTTCACCGGAGTTCCTTAACGACGAAGACATACTCATGGACTTCTTGCTCGAAAAGGAAAAACCCACCACCACCAACAACAAGGGCTCTTCCACTGGGTTTTACGGGTTCGGGTTGGATCTGAGTTCTCCGGTGGAGTCCGTCATGGGTTCCATCGAGACAGAGAGCAACGAAGAGATTACCTGACCGGGTTGACTCATATGTTTAAGGAATTGCCACCTTTTTCGTAAACATATCAAAGGTTAATGGTATAATGTGTACAAAAAATAATAGTTCAATGGTATAATATATACAAAAAAAATAGTTCAATGGTATAACGTGTACAGATCCACGTCAAAACCGGCTATTCCCGGTCATAATGGTATTATGTGTACAAAAAAAAGAGTTCAATGGTCTATTGAGTACAAAAAATAGTTTAATGGTAACATTTGTACAAATCGAATAGTTAGTTACCCTTACAAGTAATAAACTCCATCCAAATAAATTGAATGTAGCTCAAAAACCTAGGAGGCATGTATAATTTGTATAGATTCTCATGAGATACAAATTTAGCAAGTTATTAATGTTTAATCACGTGATCACATATATATATATATAGAAAGGGGAATTATCCGTTGCAAACCATGTATATTGTATAAACAATACAAACCAAATTTTAGCCATTGATTTTGTTTTCTTAACCATTGATTTTGTTTATCTCCTAACTTTTAGGTGATTTTGAAATGTAGTTGAGAGAAAATCTAGGAACTGAACTAATCCACACCATTGATCATGTACATGTACGGTGGAGATTGGTTTGTATAGTTTGTACAAACTATACGGTTTGTAACGGATACGACCCCTATATAGGAAAATTATAAATATTAGCTCAATTTTGATGTGAACATGAGAACCACTAAAATTGTGTCACGTGACATATTAAGTTTGAGTATTATATGTTACTCAAACTGCTGAATAACACTGAATGCAGTGTTATTCAGTTTGAATAACATGGATATTCAAAGTCAATATGTCACGTGACGTACTCTCTGTTGTCCTTACGTTTACAATGAAAAATGAATTCAAATTTGAACATGGCCTTATATATATTATTATTAATAATAAATAATCATTTATTTTTTATTAAATGGCGTTCCAATTGCAATTTATCTCATTTTTAGCCAATACAGTTCAACGAATAAGTGAGCCATCCTACGGAAATGATAATGCTTAGTTTTTATAATATGACTACTTATCAAATATGATTAAATTTCATAGAGTCCCCTTATTTTACAAACCGTGTAATTTGTGCAAACTTTGCAAACCAAGACTCCATCAATCAGAATCCATCTTTGCAATAGGTTTAGTTTATTTTTGTAAGGGTATTAATTTGAATTTGAATTTCAAATGGTTAGTTGTAACCACTAATTATCAACAATTAATCTTGTCCATTAATCTATCTATGGTTTATATTAGTTTGCAAAGTTTGCACAAATTACACAGTTTGCAAAATAAGGGGACTCAAATTTCATAAGTTATAAGTTAATGTTTTATATTATTAAACAAATAAATACTTATGAGGTTACATACTCATTAGATTAAATGATTGGATGAGATTAATTATACAAATGCAATATGTTATTAAGTTATAATCTATATATAATAAAGGGACAAGTTCACCAGAATGTATCCAACTTGTTACCAAAAGTTATTGTATGTATTGAACTTGAAAAAAATCCCTTTTGACGTATCAGACTGTCAAAAAATGTCTATTGTATGTATCCGGTTACCTGTTGGACAGGTAACCGGTAAATTTTATAATTTAAAAAAAAATACATATGAATCAAGAACCCATAATTAAGAAGATGAAACATGAATATGATGAAACCCAGAATTAAGAACATGAATACGATGATGAACATGAACATGGATATGGATATGAAGATGAAACCAAAAAAAAATTAGAAACCCATCTCTAATTATGAAGATGAAACCCAGAATCAAGAACCCAAAATTGTATTTACAAAGAACCCTAAGAACCAAACCATAACAAAGAATCAAAACCTAACAGATCTGGACCCAAAATCAAGAACCCTAAAATCAAGAAATGAAGGAGATGAAGAAACCCAAGAATGAAGAACATGAACAAACCCAAATTAAGGTTGAATTCCTTTTCAAAATGCAACAAATTAATAGCAGTAAACAACTAATAAAACCACATTCAAACAACAAATTAGGGGCAAACAAACAAATTGCCCTAAATTTTATTTCAGATTTCGAAAAACACATGAAGAAATTGAATCAAATAAAACCAAAATCAAAGGCATTTGAACCTCAAACAATACCAAAATACCCTAAGATTTTCATACTTTTATCACTTGAAACTCAAAACTCAATTAAGTTTTCTGCTCCTGAAATTAACCAATCTTGGAGAACGATTTGGGGAGAATGATTTGCGGTAGGAGAACAATGAAATCATACCTTTAGATCTGGAAATCGGACCTTCAAACATCGAGATGTAGAGAGAACGATGGTGACGACGGTCGTAGAAGGTGGTAGTGACGGCGGTCAGCGGTAGTGACGAAAGACGATGGTGACACTGGTGGATATAGGTGGCGCTGGTGGTGGCGGTGGTTGGTGGTAGCTGTGGCCGGCGGCTGATGGTGACGACTAGGGTTTGTGGATGAAGATGTTTGGGTTAGGGTTTCTTTCTGTCTGCAAATCACAGATGAAGAGGATGAATTGGGTTTTTTTTTAATTTAAGTTAATTTGTAGTCAGCAGCCATGTCGTTAAAATGGTGCCATATCAGCTGCCATGTCATTAAAATGGATGTCACATCAGCAGGTAACCTGCTATAACAGGTTATATACATACAATAGACATTTTTTGAAAGTCTGATACGTCAAAAGGGATTTTTTTCAAGTTCAGTTCATACAATAACTTTTGGTGACAAGTTGGATACATTCTGATGAACTTGTCCCTATAATAAATAAGTAACTAACATGTTATGCGTCAATTGACATCTTCTGGTAAATCGGTTTCAGTATTTTTTCATTTAGACAAATATCTAAACACAATTTACATTATTAGTTAGCACATCCATAACTACTATACCTTAAATCCCTCATTAATTCAACTTTTTTTTTTTAATTTATATGTTACATTTAACATTCTTGTAATTAGGTATGTAGTTTACTTTTAGTTTTTTACTTTTTTTCATTTTTCATTTTAGACTCTTATTATATAAACATAAATAATATATATGAACTAAAATGGATTAAAAAAAAAACATTTTTACCTTTTACAAATTATACCTTTTTAATTGCTCCTTCAATACCTTTGAAAGAACCATATATTAAATATTACTTTTGGATTTAATTATATTATTAAATATCATAAAAATATACGAACTACTGTGTTTATATGTCTTAGGTGCATTTTTCATTTTACATCTTTTTCATTTAAAAAATGAATTACAATACATTTTTTTATCTTCCAAAATATACCCTTATTATTTATTGAAGTGTTTAATAGCTTAAAATGTTTCGCGCTATAAAATTGATATTGAGTGATATAGAATGAAAGTAACAATAAACAAAATTATTTATTGAAGTGCTCAATAGCTTAAAATATTTTACGTTGTATCCTACGTGTAAATATCTAATATCATTATTATATAAAATCATCACTCTTCCTAGATATTTTTAGTCGATTTTTGTAAATTTTCATCAATTTTATAATTTTTAAGTTTTAACCTTTCTCTTATTTTTATTTCTTATTTCTAATTCCATTTATTGATTTTAGAGTAAATTACAGACTTGGTCCCTGTGGTTTGGGTCAAATTACTATGGAGGTCCCTGAATCCTAATTTTAATTCCTACGGTCCCTATGGTTTGTATTTCGTTACGATAGTGGTCCGTTGCCCTAACGTCCATTAAAAAACTCCGTTAGGGCAGGGGTATTTTGGTCTTTTCATAATTTTCTTTGATAGAACTCAGGTCATCTTCTCCGTCTACACCTCCGGTCATCTTCTTCGGCCAAAACCCCAACTTCGGTCATCTTCTCCGACCAAAACCCCAACTCCGGTCATCTTCTTCGGCCAAAACCCCAACTCCGGTCATCTTCTCAGAATCAAAAACTTAAACAGATATGTGGTTGAAAAGGGAGAAGGGAAGTTTTATAGGAAAAAACAAATTTGGAACAATCATCATTACACAGATCTGGGAACAACAATTAGTGGTTAACCAATCACCACCACCAACCACCCTACATCATCCACCGTCTGCGGCCACTACGACGTCAACACCTGCATCCAAACAACTTTCGGTGACTCTACACCACCTGCGTCCTCCGCCTCCATGCTTCATTCTTCTGCCTCGCCAGCACCACCGTCACAACCTGTCACCGATGACAGTCACCACCGTCAATCACCACCCTCCCTCACCACCAAGAAAACCCTTAAACCTCGTCTGAAAACAGGTGGCCGAAAAACCCCTAAACCTCCGTCGTAGGAAAAAAGAAAAGAAAATGAAGATGAAAAGGTGGAGTAAAAGAGGTTGGTGGTGAACAGGTGATGGTGAGGTATCACCGTTGGCAAATGGAAAAAGAAAAGAAGATGAGAAAGAAAGGGAAGAAGATGAAAAGGGGGTGGGTAGGTGGTTTGGGGGAGGGAGGGCTAAGGGGCACATGTCAAATGGATTTAATTACAAAATGGATTAAAACATTATAAATAAATTTAATTTTTAATGTAAAATGGATTTAATTAAAATGACCAAAATACCCCTAACCTAACAGAGTTATTTAACAGAAGTTAGTGACAGGGACCATCATCGTAATGAAAATGAAACCACAAGGACTAATCATGAAAATTAGGGTTCAGAGACCACCATTGTAATTTGACCCAAACCACAGGGACCAAATCTGTAATTTACTCTTGATTTTAACAAGTATAAATATTATTATTATTTTTAATTTTTTGTCAAAATTTTTCAATTTTCTTATTTTTAATCCATGTCTTATTTTTTTGCTTTTATTTTTAATTTCATTTATTAATTTTTAGAAGCAAATGTACTATTAACTTTGGAATCTTATAGAGTGAATGCGTCAAGTTCATACGAAAACCCTAACTATTTACAAGAATATAGAAACTTCGGCGATGTACAAAATCACATATGGGGTGAATATTCTCGACACATGAACCCGATACCTAGATAAACGGGTTTGGGTTGAGTTTTCTGACCCGTCAACCTGTTTATTTTACGGGTCGTGTTTAGGTTGGTATATAGGTTTGCGAGTCAACCCGTTTATCTTTTTATATTTTAAATTAATATTTTTTCAAACTCACTTTAGCGACTTAAAATGAATAAAATGAATATTATTTTGGTTGTATTTAAAGTTCTGAAGTTGATCGTATTTGACCCGACAACCTGTTTATGACTCGCCAACCTGTTTATAACATGTCAACTCTTATTATGACTCGCCCACGTATTTAGTTAAACGGGTTATGCAGGTTGTGTTCGGGTTAACGGGTTGCAGGTTAGAGTTGAAGAAGTTAAACAGGTTGTGTTCGGATTGAGTGTTTCTGACCCTTAACCCGAACACGACATGATCGACACCCCTACTCATGTTTTCTTATGTATACTTGCATATTTAAAAACCTTAAGACATCGTTTTTTGAATAATCCGTTAAATCATAACATTCTACCTTCATTTCTCGTACAACCTAGCAACTCGTTGTGGATCGTGCTCGGTATGATCCCTAAGTTTTAACTAGTATGTTATATATTAAACCACCTCTTACTCGAATATGTATTAGTTTTTCCAAAAGGAATATATAATGTGTAAATTACATTTTATATCGTCATGTTTTGATTAAATTTTTTTATATTTAATTAAATATCATATCTTGAAAGTGAAAGAAGTATTATATATTTCAATTGTTGAAAGACGATAATAATTAACTTTGAAAACCGTGCTAAAGAGACAGGGCTACAATTATATACAAAAATAATTGGTGTTTTGCAATAAGTTAAAATGAATAAATCTTTAAATCTATATATTTTTTTCTTTAACAGTGTTAACAACTACATGTAGATCTGATTGTACTGTGTCCCTTTTATAAGTTCCTTTAAGTAATTAGATGATATTTGGCATCCCCAATTTTTTTGTCAAAATGTTAAATGTAATAATATGTGTATATATATACATGCATGACTGTAAAGTTAAAAACTTGTTCTGTTTGATAGACACAATCCTGCAAATGTCAATTCCTAGTACTTTTCGAATTCCATTTGGCACTGAACCGAGTATGGAAGATCATGAATATGAAAAGACCCTTCTTGCCATTGTTCTTGATAGATACAAGGATCGGTTAACAACATTTCCAAAGGAGAAAGGTTGGATAAGTGAAAACTTATTCATGTACCAAGGCTTTTGGTACCCTGCGGGGGGAATATACTCGATTGAATCTATGATGGCTTTGCAAGAAACCTTTAAAGCTCATCCAACTGATATCTATTTAGTCACACTTCCAAAATCTGGCACAACGTGGATGAAGGCACTCATGTTCGCTTTGGTGAACCGAACCAGGTATAAAAACATTTGTCTCTCAACTCATCCTTTACTCATCTTTAACCCACATAAATGTTTGCCTTTCATTGAGCTTGAAATTTATAGAAAATCACCTACTTATGTCGATGAACATCAACCACGTCTTTTTGCTACTCATATACCATACACTTTGTTGCCTCAATCCATTCTTGATTCTGGGTGCTGCCTAGTTTATATGTGTAGAAACCCTAAAGATGTTTTGGTCTCTCTGTTTCACTTTACAAACAAGTTGAGAGATAAATCGCGTGTTATAATGACGTTTGAGGAAGCATTTGAAATGTTTAGTAATGGTGTTGTGCCATACGGACCTCACTGGGATCATGTGAAGGGGTACTATAACGCGAGTGTAGAACACCCAACAAGGATTCTATTTTTAACATACGAGAACATGGAAAAGGATACTGTGAATAATGTGAAGCGCCTAGCAGAATTCTTAGGGTGCCCCTTTACAAAGAAGGAAGAGGCCGAAGGTGCGGTGGAAGAAATTGTGAAGATATGCAGTTTCAAAAATTTAAGGGAAGTTAATAAGCATGGAAGTTTGCATGAGGGTGTGCCTAATCATACTTTCTTTAGAAAAGGGAAAGTTGGAGATTGGAGCAATCATCTTACAACTGAAATGAGCCATATTTTAGATCGAATTGTGAATGAAAAATTTGAAGGTTTGGATATCTCGTTCTAAGCACTTGCACGTGACAAGTAGAAGATGAAAATCTCCACCCCTTTTAGACTCATCTTTTTGCAATAAAGGTTTTAGATTTCAGGCAATCTTCAAGGATTGACCTAATTACATCTTTGTATTAATTGTGTTATTTGTCATATTAATGTATGCTTTTCTTTTAGATTTTTTTAATTGGTGGAATTAAAAATTTTTGTGTAACATTTAACTTGATTGTCCTAAAACAATACTCTACCTAGCAGGGTAGAGAAATCTTTGTGTATATGATTCCTCTTGAGACTCTACATTTTCATTGGAATCTATATTGTTTTCAAGAAATAGATAGAAGCTTTCTTGAACTATCTTTATGAATGCTTTTCTTTTTGCTTTCTCTAGTGGGCGAATTAAATGCAACCAATGTTATATGGATTGTTGTTTTGAAACTATATATGTTCACTAGACAAACATGTGTTTATGATGCAAAATGGTGTCTTATATTTACTTTTAACAAAATCAAACATCATTTTCAGACATTTATAGAATACCATTAAAGTATATGGTTAATTGAAATGTTGTATTGATTTCAAAAAAAAGCACCAAATACACACAAAAAAAAACATATTTTTCATTACTATTAAACACTTTTAATACAATATCTATAATTTATAACTAATCATTTATGTTTATTAGAATTAAGAATGTCATTAATTATAATAATACTAATAATATCATTAAAATAATATATAAAATACATAAAATTGTGGGTCATACTCATTTGGTGGGATGAATAGTAGACCACCAAATTTGGTGTCTTTTGTTTGGAAAAAAAGACACCGCAATTTTTTTTGATTTATAAAGTATGGTTGGATCTCCTCATACTACAAATCATCACATTTGCACTATGGTTTGAGATGCTATAATCGAATTTCACTTAGGTTTGGTGTCGCATTGAAACCTAATCGAGTAAGACTATTTTTTTGAATATCGAGTAAGAATCTATTATAGCTTACTAGTTGTGTACCCGTGCAATGCAGCGGGAGTGGTGAATGTAAACGGTTTTAAAGCTTTGGTGGTTTTATTAGAGATCTTTTCGTTGATCAGGTTTGCGATTAATCTTTACAAAATAATGCATTTTGAATAAGGATTATGATTCAAAGATTATAATGGTTCAAAATCTAATAAATAAAAACCAATCTGATATAATCTAACAACCCTTTATGTAACAAAATAAATAAAAAAATTATTTGTATCTTTCTTTTTGTTGTACAAATATGGTTAAAATGATCTGATATTGATACAAACACCAAATGAGAAGAGACGTCAAAATAAAACTAAGAGTAAATTACGGATTTGGTCCCTGTGGTTTGATGATTTTTATGGATTTGGTCTCTAAACTTCAGAAATTATGGATTTGGTCCCTATGGTTTGCAATTCCTGTTGAATTTGGTCCCAAGTCAAACTTGCCGTTCATTCTTTTTGTTAAGTGCAAGGGTAAAATGGTCATAACAATAAATGTTTTGTCTTTTAGTTATTTTGTCTTTTTTACCTTTTTAACAACCAATCAATTGATGACATATGGCATCACATTAAAAAAACCAAAAAAATATCCAATATCTTTCTCTCCTCCCACCCACCCATCTTTCTTTATGGTACCCAATATCAGAGGGTGAACCAAAATATACACACATACACACACTTTATATATATATATATATATATATATATATATATATAAATACACACACTGCATGTATATACACACACTCTCCGACATGAACGGTTTTTTCGACGAGAATCTCCTCCTCCTTATCCATTGTGAAACCTTATGTAACAACACAAAATACAAAAACGTCTCAATAACAATGGTTGTGGAAGTTCGCCGAGAATTGCAGGTTGGCCGGAATAGTTGCCGGAAGTTCGTTGGAGTTTGCCGGTAGGGATGACGTTCGTCGGAGTTTACTTATGATCCTTCAAGTTTAGTTAACCCACCACCATCACCGCCACCACCACCACCATTAACCCACCGCCATCACCATCACCGTCACCACCACCACCACCACCATTAACCCACCATCACCACCACCATTATCACCATCACCACCACTACCATTAACCTACCATCACCACCACCATCATCATACTACTGCATATATACGATGGTATATGTATGTGTATATATACTATTGTATTATATATATATAGTTCTAGTTTAAGTAATTCAAAAGAAGTAATAAAATTAATTTAATAATGTTTAAAAAATAAAAAGACGTAATTGCCCTTGGATTTAACTGACAAGTTAGATGAATGTTAGGGTCGGGGACCAAATCCAACAGGAATTGCAAAGCATGGGGACCAAATCCATAATTTTTGAAGTTTAGGGACCAAATCCATAAAAACTATCAAACCACAGGGACCAAATCCGTAATTTACTCTAAAACTAAATATGACAATGCAAAACAAATATCAAATGAAAAGAAAGGTCAAAATAAAACTAAATATGACAATGCAAAACAAATATCAAACGAGAAGAGAGGTCAAAATAAAAGTAAATATGGTAATGCAAAACATACTCATCAGCTTAGCTCAACCATTTAAAGGGTTTCTAAGTATTAACAGTAAGATTACTAACAAAAAAAACATTTTATATTAGCTGAAAGATCATGCGAGTGGCCGAGGTTAACATGAGAAGCGCAAGAAGTAAATAGGAACTGTTGGTCAGTGTTAATCTCATGTTCTCCTATGAAATACAATTTGGAAGGGAATTGATCCAATGCACTTGGTGCATCTTATCTCGATTCATCTCATCCTAATGTGCATCAAATTCCCATCCAACAATTGATAACCGCTTCCCATATTAACCTCAATTTCTCATAGGAATTCAAACCTTTAACTTTATGTATATACTTGCAAAAACTATTATTCATGACTTGTACCGATGCACCTACTAAATTGGTGGCGCTTAAAAGCCAACAGTAATAACATGTACATTTTGCTTCATAAATTGTAATTCATAGTTTTTTTAAGTTTTATGCACGAAACTGTAGTACAATATACATTAAAATTGCAGCTAAAATTTTGTGCTTAAATGCATTATAAGGTATCTTCACAAAGTTTTGTCATGAAGTTTCAAAGTGTAGCTTTGTTCCAATGCTTTATACCTGCCACTGCCAGCAACCAAACCACAAACATAAAACCAAACTACTTCTTCAACACCTGTAAATGTCAATGGCATTATAAGTAAATACTAAAGTCTTGAGGTGTCTAACGAGTAATGGTGATGCTACACATACTTGAGAGTTGAGATGTTGACATCAATATAAACGACTAATGGTAATTAATTAGTGACTCACATTAATTTCGGAGGCTATATATTTCTTGATTTTGGGCTACTATAATTGCTCAATTTGCAAGTGCTTTTCCTAAAATATGATACTTGCAAATTACCATAGCTGCATTACGTAAAATATAATATCTTAACCCTTAAGGATAACATTAATCTAAATGGAGCATATGAACATGCTACCTCTGTTTAAATCTGCAAGGATTAGTCATGCAAAGATCTCGAATGTCCTCTCCTCATCCTTTGAATTGATTAAATCAATATTAGAAAAGCTTCAATTCGTTCATACATGTATTTCAGATTTTCAATATGCATTGTAAGTAATGATCAAACAAACCAAACCCCAACAAACAATAATTTGTCAAATGCAATGCAAAGTATGCGTTTATGTGACTTGGTATAGATAGAGAAAAGTCAGCTACTCTTAAAATGTTGAAAATTAAGTAAATGTGCTTAAATTGTAACATAAAGCTTAAAAAGTTGTTTTTAAGAGTTTGGGGTACAAGTGTATTATAAAGTAGTATAGATAAGGTGGGTGTTTTGTGAGATTGTGTTGTGTGAAGCCTGACATTATTAATTGGGAGTATATCAGTGAAGAAAATTTGAGAAAATGTTTTGAAGGGAAAATGAGTTTCATCTTGATTTTTGGTTTTTTAGATTTTTATTTTAGGTTTTGTTTATAATAATAAGAGTTAATTACATATATGGTCCATGTGGTTTGTATTTCGTTATGATGGTGGTCCCTTGCCCAAATGTCCGTTAAAAAGTTCCGTTAGAGCAGGGGTATTTTCGCCTTTTATATTTTCTACTTTTTTTATTGATTTTCATCTTCTTCATTCTTCAATAACCACCACCTTCAACCCACACCCACACCCACCACCACCACCACCACCTTCAACCCACCAACACCACCACCACCACCAACCACCACCACCGTCAACCCACCAGCACCACCACCAACCACCACCACCTTCAACCCACCAACACCACCACCACCAACAACCCACTAACACCATCACCAACCACCACCACCTTTAACCCACCAACACTACCACCACCTTTAACCCACCAACACCAACACCCACCACCACCTTCAAGCCACCATCACCGTCAACCCACCAACACCAACACCCACCACCACCACCACCTTTAATCCACCAACACTACCACCACCTTTAACCCACCAACACCCACCACCACCTTCAAGCCACCATCACCATCAACCTACCAACACCAACACCTTCAACCCACCGACACCACCACCACCACCTTTAATCCACCAACACTACCACCACCTTTAACCCACCAACACCCACCACCACCTTCAAGCCACCATCACCATCAACCTACCAACACCAACACCTTCAACCCACCGACACCACCACCACCTTCAACCTACCAACACCACAACCACCAAATCCGGCCACCCCCAAATCGATCTAGAACGAAAAATACGGCCACCCGAAATCGATCTGACCTGCAACCACATATTCGATATGACCTGCAACAAATCCGACAAATCCGGCAACCATAGATCCGATCTGACCTGCAACAAATCCGACGTGAACAGATCTGACGTGAACAGATCTGGACGTAAACGTATCTGGATGTGAACAGATCGAGAATGATTTCTGCAGATCGAGATCGTAAACGTATCTGCAGATCTAGGGAACGACGTGAACAGATCGAGATCGTAAACGTATCTGCACACGGTGATGGCAGCGGCCGGTGGCAGTTTCTACACGCGGCGGTGGTCGAGAACGGCTTCTGCAGATCTGGACGTGAACGACGTGAATGGAGATGGAAGGTGAAGGGTTCTGGACATGAACAGAGACTTGAACGGACGTGTCCGGTGGGTTTCTGAATGCGACAGGCGGCGGTGGAGGTAGCCGGTGGTGGCGGTGACCGGTGGGCCGGCGGTGGAGGTGACAAAACAGTTAACGCAACGAAATTAAACAATAATCCTGACAGAGATCCAACCAAAACTTATCAAACTCAATATCAATAGGGTTTAAGCAAATTTACCTTTTGATGAAACTAAAAACAATTCTGGAAGCTAGCGAGGGATACACCGCTACTGCACCACCGTGAGATAGGCTGCTAGACCGCCGTGGATTGAACAAAAAAAACCGGAACTGGTTTGTGCGTGTGTGAGATCGACGTAGAGAGAGAGAGAGGGGAGGGAGGAGGGTTTTCTTGATGTGTAAGTTACTAATGAATCAGATTAATCAATCAACTGAATAATGCCCTTATTTATAAGAGTAAATAAGGTAGTATCCAATAAGAAAAACCCAACCCAAGTATAACTCTTCAATAATTATTTTAATTAACAAACTGTTAATTATCTTAATAATTTTATTTAATAAATAATAAATAATCAATTTATTATTTATTCTTTCTCTCTTTTAATAATTAAACTCAATTAATTATTTCTCACATCTATTATCCAGATGATCTCGAATCGGGTGTGTAGCAGTGTGACCCACTAGTGTCTTATAACATTGGACACGGTAATCCTAGTTACTGTCTTGCACATAATCCTTTCAGACTCCCACTTGTGCCAGACAAGTAACCTAATTGTTACCATTAGCCTAAGGAGGTCCCTAGCCAGACACTTAGGTTAACCAGGTTATAAGATCTCTTATATCCAGAGATATGATTCATATTTGAATTGTACACAGGTTCATTCCTTTTACACACGATATTTCTAAAATGAGTTTTAGACATGGAGCTGAGAATTTTCAATCATAAACTCAAGTATTTCCTGACACTGATTTCGATTGCCTGCAGTTATGGAACTTTCCAAATAACAAATGTTATTCTATCCGAGCGTGGCCATGCATTTCTGTCAATCTTAATCGTCAGGGGGCCCGAAAATATCTCTCCTATAAAGGAGGTGTAAATCCCATATTGACTACCCGCATCTGTAAACTTGGCTTCCGCTGCATCTAGTCATGCCCCTTATAGCCACCTAGTTACGGTGCAGCGTTAGGACGTGCTAAGAGTACAGTAGTCCTTATGCTCGCAGACCAGATATCTCAGGTCTAAGGAGAACCTATCATCAAGTCAATGCTTATGACATACGCTCAATGAAGCAGACTTGAAACTGGTCACTTCCAATACTCATACACTCTGATAAGTATTTATGAATGTTTGATCATATCAACTGTACATAAAACATTCATAATAGCGTTATAACCTCACTGAGGTTCCCACCTCAATAAGTAGCTATGGACATTTAGATTTCTTTACAAAACTTAGTAAAAATCACGGATAACTTTAAATATGCAAAAAGTGATTTTTGAAACATTTAATGAATAATAAAATCTTATTTCAAATAAATTCTTATATAACGTTTCAAAATATCACATTAATAATCGACAACATAAACTAACTACTAGTATCCAAGTACTGCATCCCTATGAAACTAGCATGGCCTTCATGCTTTACTCTAGCTAGCGGCTTTGTCAGCGGATCTGCGACATTCTCATTCGTCGGAATCTTGCATATTCTCATGTCTCCTCTTCCAATGATCTCTCGGATGAGGTGATATTTCCTGAGTACATGTCTCGACTTGTGATGTTCTCTGGGCCCCTTTGCTTGTGCTACAGCTCCAGAGTTATCACAGTAGATATCTACGGGTCTAGAGATACTGGCTACAACTCTTAGATCCGAGGTAAAATTCCTGAGCCAGACTGCTTTTTTTGCTGCATCTGATGTTGCAATGTACTCTGCTTCTGTAGTGAAATCTGCTATGATGTCCTGCTTCGAGCTCTTCCATGAGATCGCGCATCCGTTTAGGGTAAATACGTATCCTGACTGCGATTTAAAATCATCTTTGTCAGTCTGGAAACTAGCGTCAGTATAGCCTGTGACATTAATCTCATCCTCAGATCCTCCAAAGACCAAGAAAATTTCCTTAGTTCGTCTCATATACTTGAGAATGTTCTTGACAGCCACCCAATAGGCTTCACCTGGGTTCTGCTAGCATCTGCTCGTAACACTTACTGAGTAAGCAACATCAGGCCTCATACATAACATGGCATACATGATCGATCTAATTACAGAAGCATATGGAACCGACTTCACTTTGTCCTGCTCTTCACTAGATACAGGACACTGTGCTTTGCTTAGCACTATGCCATGCTGCATTGGAATTAATCCTTTCTTGGATTCATCCATCCTAAATCGTTTCAAGATTTTGTCAATGTATGTACTTTGACTAAGCCCGATAAGCCATCTAGATCTGTTTCTATAGATCTTTATACCAAGTATATAGGCGGCTTCTCCAAGGTCTTTCATTTGGAAACATCTGCTCAACCAAGCCTTTACACTCTGTAAAGTTGGTACGTCATTTCCAATGAGTAGAATATCATCTACATATAAGACCAAGAAGGTACTATGCTCCCACTGAACTTTGTGTAAACACATGGCTCAAACTCACTTTTAGTAAAACCAAATTCTTTGATTCTTACATCAAAGTGTAAGTTCCAGCTCCTGGATGCCTGCTTTAATCCAATTGCACACTTTAGCAATTTGCACACTTTATTGGGACTCTTTGGATCTACAAAACCTTCTGGTTGTTGCATATAGACATCCTCTGTTAACTTCCCGTTCAGGAAGGCTGTCTTAACATCCATCTGCCAAATCTCATAGTTAAAGTACGCTGAGATGGCCATCAGAATCCTAATGGATTTTAACATTGCGACTGGCGAAAAAGTTTCATCATAGTCGATACCATGAGTTTGCGTGAAACCTTTTGCTACCAGTCTAGCCTTAAAAGTGTGCACATTTTCGTCCATGTCAGTTTTCTTCTTGAAAACCCATTTACGTCCAACAGCCTTACAGTGTTGGGGTAAATCTGTCAACTCCCATACTTGGTTGTCATACATGGACTGCATCTCTGCCTCCATGGCTTCCTGCCATTGTTCACACTCACTGCCTGATACAGCTTCTCCATAGGAGGTTGGTTCATTCAAGTCTCCACCATCCTGAGAGACTAGAAACCCAAGATACCCATCTGGTTCTTGCCTTACCCTACTAGATCTGCGAAGGTCATGTGTTTGCATTTCCTCAACTGTTTCTGGTTGAGTCTCAACATGTTCTTGTTGAGTGACTGGCTCAACAATCGGTAAAGTCACATCTTCTTCTACTTCCTGTAGTTCTACATCATTTATGGTATTCTCAGTGCTGAGAAACTTATCCTCCAAAAATTCTCCATTCCGAGCCACAAAGACTTTGTTCTCGGTAGGATTGTAGAAGTAGTATCCCACAGTAGTCTTGGGATAACCTATGAAAATGCACTTATCTGATTTGGGTTTGAGTTTTTCAGAGGTTGGTCGTTTGACGTATACCTCACAACCCCAAATCTTCAGAAAAGACAATTTAGGCTTTTTACCCGTCCAAATTTTGTATGGAGTCTTTTCCACTGATTTAGTTGGTACTCTGTTCAATATGTGGGCCGCTGTTTTGAACGCGTGTCCCCAAAATGATACTGGTAGTGAGGAACGACACATCATTGATTGTAACATATCTAGTAATGTATGATTTCTCCTTTCTGACACACCATTCATCTGAGGTGTATACGGAGGTGTGAGTTGTGAGACAATCCCACATTCCATCAAATGATTGTCGAATTCCTGACTAAGATATTCCCCACCTCGATCTGACCGCAAAAACTTGATCTTTCTGTCAAGTTGGTTTTGTACTTCATTCTGAAATTCCTTAAATCTTTCAAAGGCTTCAGATTTATGTCTTATTAGGTAGACATAACCATAGCTACTGAAATCGTCAGTAAAGGTAATGAAGTATCGGTATCCTCCCCTAGCTTCATGACTGAAAGGTCCACACACATCTGTGCGTATTATTCCTAACAATTCATTTCCTCTTTCATTATCCTTATTGAAAGGGTGTTTTGTCATCTTACCAGATAAACAAGATTCACAATTATTAAATGGTCTAAAATCGGAAGACCCCAGAAGTCCTCCTTTCTGGAGTTGTTCTATGCGTTTCTTGTTTATATGACCAAGACGACAGTGCCAGAGGTAAGTCTGATCCTCAATTTCTTTGGATCGTTTACTTATATGATAGACTTCTCTATTTTCTTGTAGATTTAATACGTATAGACCATTAGTGGGAGTTGCTTTGAAATAAAAGATATCATTTTTAAAGCAAGAAATAAGTTTATAATCATATTTATAACAAAAACCTTAGTCTACTAATAAATCGAAAGAAATAACGTTTTTGATCATTTTAGGAACATAGTAACAATTTTCAAGTTCTAAAACTAGACCCGAGGGTAAACTAAGATTGTAAGATCCCACGGCTTCAGCTACAAGCATCGTGCCTTCACCGACTCGTAGGTTCGAATGATCCTTCCTCAATGTCTCCCTTCTTTTGAACCCCTGTAAATGATTACAAATGTGGTTACCACTGCTTGTATCAAGTACCCATGATTCATAAGAAGTGATCAAACAGTCTATCATAAAGATACCTGGTGTATCGGGTAAACCGATGTGTAACTGGTCGATACCCATCGAGTGAGCACAAATATCCTTGCTACCGCATTCTGGGCAACTCAGATCTCCTAGCTCGTCAATCCAATCGTTGTCCATGAGTTCAGCAGCTGCTGCAGGTCTTGGCTCCAAACTGGCCAAAATATCCTCATGAAACTTTGCCACGTCCTTCTTCGGTTCTCCCATGTACTCACTAGCTGTGGTACGTATCTCGTCCGTGAGAGAGAACCACATGAGATGTACTAGCTCCTCCTGAACCATCTTGTATCCCATGCGTGACAAACTCTTAAAGAGTCTCCTCATTTCCACAAGATGATCTTTAACGGATTGACCCTTTTCCTGTTTTAGAGAATAAATCTCTTTCATAATTAGATACTTCCCACTATTCTTATAGAAACCTACCTGGCTTTCTATATTCTTCACGACCTCATGGCAATACTTAACTCTTAAATCAGCCGTGAACTCGGGTGAGGTAGAGAAAGATAGAATTGACATCACATCTGATTCGTCAGCCATGAATTTGAAGTAGTCTGCAAAATCCTTTTAAGGAGAATTGCATTTGGGTCGTGAAATGGGTTTCTCAATCACATATCGCTTACCCTGTGCATTCAAGACATTGTCGAGATGCATTTTCCAAACTAGAAAATTTTGGCCTGTAAGCTTCCATTTCCCCATTATAAGGCGGAGAGATTCCTCAGGTGAATAAAATGGAATAGCAGTATAAGACATCTACAGAAAAATGAAATTCCGATTTAGTTATCTGATTATATAATTCTAATAAATTATTACCTTAGAACAATAATTTTATTAGACTAGAATCCATATTTCACATGATTTGACAAGAGGTTTGATCACACAAGTCAACTCATGCTATTTCTGGTAGGTAACAACTTATACCAATCGCGTCTTTAAACGAAGATACGACTTCTAGATCATCGGGACATCGGATTATAAAGTCCGTGCATATTTAGTCCCTCTAGTGTGTTTTGGCCCGGTACCACCCGGTGAATTGTAACAAAAACCAAAATAGACCGCATCATTTTGAACTGGATGTACTCTGGTCGGTACCACCCGATTATCGCAGAGTCTTTTCACCCCCTTCAGCTTGGGGTTTGAACGCAGGTGTCCAAGGTTTGAGCTCTTCGAGCCCCAACGTACCTTACGCCAAAGGTGTCCATAAACGGATCACACTAACTGATCTAAAATTTTCCTAAGGATTTTAGCCAGTTTTAATTTCTTTCAAAAACAACTTTCGAAAAACAAGCTGTAATCGTACTTTTTTTAATTCATTAGATTTTTTAAAATAATTTGTTTTATCTAAATTAGGTAACTACAACGAACCACGCAAGATAAAACAAAACAGTGTCATAGCTTTGCCCAAAACTAATGTCAGTTTCGTGAGCCAACACGAGAACCGACGGTCTAAATTCTATGTGACTAAACAACCACAAGGCATGAAATCTTGGTGCTCCCACTGGCTCCTACATCTTCGGTTGTGTCTTCATAACTCCGTCTTCAAATTTCGACCGTCTTAAAGAATTTAATTACAATGAAATAGGGTTGTAAGTGGCATGCAGGTCTCCCGTCTAAACTAATTAATATTTAAAATACAATAGGGTTGTAAATGGCACGCAGGCCTCCCTTACCAGAACGAGATAAAACAAGAACTAAAAAACACAACCACAGGTCTAGGGGTTTAACTATGACAACTTAAAACAATTTAATAATTAAACTAATAAAATAATACTGTTTTGATAAAACTGGATTTCCAAATAATTATAAAACCAAAAGGAATTAATAATTATTCAACTGAAAAATATTATTCAAAAATAATTTTGTTTTAGGGTAAAATTAGACCCTTATTAGATCGAAGCCTAACATGATTCGAGCTGATACCGTGGCCCAATATTGTTACCTAACTGGTAACCCTAGTTCCTTTCGTGAAACCATTATTGTGATCGACGGTTTGTTCGTAGCACACGACCACCATCAACCACCGTATCGCCACCACCGACCCGCCTTACGGCTGTCGTTCGGCAGTTAGAAACCACCGGCGATGACGAAGGCGCAAACGCCACCATCATCCCCCTAACGGCGATTGATTTAAAACTACAACCGCCGCCGCCGTTCACCCTTGTGGCTGTCTTCCGGCGATTGGAAAACACCGGCGACAGCTGCGGCGCAAGCACCACCGCCATCACATTCCGCCGTAAACAACACCCACCATCGAATCGCCTTGTGATCGGCAGTGTTCAACCGATAACCACCACCACCAATCCGCCCTTGCGGCTGTCGATTGGTGCCCGGTGGTTATTGGCGACGGCAGCGGCACAATACGCCACCACCATCACTGCCTTGAACACCATCACCGTCGTCATCAGTCGGCGATCGACGGCAACGCCAAGACGCTGCCGCCACCATAGGGCTACGGCGACAGCAGCAGCGTCAAGACACCACCGCCATCAGCCGCACCAGCGACAACAAACTGGACCACCGCCACCACCGGTGATACAACAGCAGTGATCGGCTGCTGCCGCCGCTGTGGTGCGACGTCCAACCGCAAACGACTACGACCACCATCGCCGCACGTGGCTTTGGTGGTCTAGCGGCTTTGCACCATCGAACGGCCACCGTACCCTGGTGGTCATCGATTGGGCCATCAGCGTCTCGTCCAGCGATCAGCCCGGCAGTTCGGCCGGCGACAACCGCCGTTCCGCCGCCGATAGCCACGAACGCACGGGTATTCGATAAAAATTCGATTATTTAAGAACCAACGCATAAATTTCATATTTTTATATAAACATAAAACAAAATCCAATTTTTATCAAAACCTACGAATAACCAGATCTGATAAGTTATGGAAGTGGCTCTGATACCACTGTTGGTATTATTTGAACAAAACAGTTAACCCAGCGGAATTAAACAATAATCCTGACAGAGATCCAACCAAAACTTATCAAACTCAATATCAAGAGGGTTTTAGCAAATTTAACTTTTGATGAAACTGAAAACAATTCTGCAAGCTAACGAGGGATACACCGCTACTGCACCATAGTGAGATAGGCTGCTAGACCGCCGTGGATTGAACAAAAAAACAGAACTGGTTTGTGCGTGTGTGAGATCGGTGCAGAGAGAGAGAGAGAGAGAAGAGGGATGACGGTTTTCTTGATGTGTAAGTTACTAATGAATCAGATTAATCAGTCAACTGAATAATGCCCTTATTTGTAAGAGTAAATAAGGCAGTATCCAATAAGAAAACCCAACCCAACTATAACTCTTCAATAATTATTTTAATTAACAAATTGTTAATTATCTTAATAATTTTATTTAATAAATAATAAATAATCAATTTATTATTTATTATTTCTCTCTTTTAATAATTAAACTCAATTAATTATTTCTCACATCTATTATCCAGATGATCTTGAATCGGGTGTGTAGCAATGTGACCCACTAGTGTCTTATAAATTGGACACGGTAATCCTAGTTACTGTCTTGCACATAATCCTTTCAAGCCGGTGTTGAGGTAGCCGGCAGTGGCGGTGACCGGCGGGCCGGCGGTGGAGGTGACCGTCGGCTACTGCATTTTCTTTTAGGGTATAGGGTGGTTTGGGGTTAAGGAAGAGCGAAGGGAAAGACATATATTTATAGTAGGGGCAATTTCGTCTTTTACCCCACTTTTAACAGCTCTTTTTAACACAAGTTAGGGAAAGGGACCACGATAGTAAAGAAATACAAACCACAGGAACCGTAGGAATGAAAATTAGGGTTCAGGGACCTCCATCGTAATTTTCTCCAAACCACATGGACCAAATCTGTAATTAACTCTAATAATAAAAATATAATGAAATGAACAAATGTTTAGTTTATGTTCACGGTAATTGATTATTTGATTTTCTTTAAAATGGATGTGGTTGGATTTATGATTGATTTAGGTTTGAGTAAATTGTGGATTTGGTCCCTATGGTTTAATAGTTTTTTTTACTATGGTCCCTAATGTATGTTTATCTTGGATATGGTCCTTGTGGTTTTCGTTTCGTTTTGGTCATGGTCCTTCTGACTAACTCCTTCGTTACTCCGTTAATTTAAGGGCTATTTTTGTAATTTTCCACTCTTTTACTTTTTTCTTGTAAAAAAATAAAAACAATATTTTTAAACACACAAATCCATATATATATATATATATACGAAAATAAATAAAATAAGTGATTATTCTATGATTTGATTGTTTTAAATTAAACAATAAATTATATCATACACAATTCAATTATTTTTTAATTTAAATAAATAAAATCCTATCTAGTTTTATTCACTCTAAACAAAATAAGATAAAGTACTATGATTTTTTTGATTTAACTTAAAATTTTAGCTATATTAAATAATAAAAGCATATCATCTTCTACTATTTGACTAAAATAATAAAAATAAATGTGTTTAATAACTAACATAATTAATATTTTTAAATAATCAAATACATTACAAAATATTAATATATATTTTTATGTCACAAACAATAAGTATGTATGTGTATGTATATAATGTTTGTATACACAATATAATTAAATTGATAATTTATTGTTTTATATTTGATTATTTGTTGTTTATGTAAAAAATTACACAAGTCGATTGTCTTAAGAAATTTGTGTGAGGCTTAACCGTCGAGAGAAAGAAATCGCAATCGATAAGAAGTGCGGAAAAGTAAAATAAGACAAAGGATTTGATGATGCAGGAAAAACCTCACGACGGAGGAAAAAACCTGTGGTCGACCTAGAAGGTAAGTCGACAGTGCACTATGGTCACCAATCAGGGGTGATGTCCTTCAAGTATACAACTCCGGTCGTACGATTACAAGAGAAATAACAATGAAATCGAATGTAAATTACAACTGATGATCAAAGAATAGCCAATAGAGAACTTGTGAGCTTCGAGCAGACTTCGTGTCTTGGAATGATGGCTTGAATCCTCTTATATATAGTAGCTTGAAGATAACCGTCCAACGGCATTGTTGATCATTAATGCTCAGAAAGTAACTGTCCAACGGTACTTGTTGAAAGTTAATGTCCAAATTGTAACTGCTGCGAGAATCTTGCTTGTAACGGTCGATCTCTTAATGTCGTTGGTTTCCATCGAACGAGTTATAACTTAAGACATGTCCATTGTAATGATGTACTCCAACGAGCATAGCATAGTACTCAATCTCAGACTTTCTCAAAGGTGGACAATTGTTAGAAATGATAATCGGCTTTCCTGCATCAAAGATATAAACTTCGTATGTTTATTCGTTAGTACCGTCGTACGACATAATAGGCATCGTTCGACTTATCCATTGTATCTGTTCGATGTTTAATAATCTTTGTTCGAAAGTCTTATTAGTTTTATCTTAGGACCTTATCTTAATACAGGATCATTGTCTTATCATTTGTCTTACGATTATAGTCGGTCGTCGTGCGATTGTAGATTTTTACCCTAACAATTTGCCCCCAAGATTTCGAAAATAATTCTAATTTTATAAATCTTTAATTCGCTGGACAAAGAGAAAAAATACGTTGGTTAACGGTCGAATTAACGTTAACATGTATGACGTCATAGAGCCGTTATGCGATAGGTGTCCTCCAACGGCTAACTGGCGACGCGTGGCCTGTTTATTTTCGATGACTCACTCATGATTCGGTTACTATAAATACAAAGAATTAGATTAAAGAAAGATTTTACCAAATCTTTTTAACTTTCGTTTGATTCACGAGATCACTCCTCTTATCGTAATCCGACTTTATTTTCGGCAAAGATTTTGTGCGACTAGGCATATAAGGTACTTCCTTCTCCCTTGTTCATGCGTCTGAAATAAATAGCATATAAGAGTAATAAAGGTTTAGAAGTTCTTAGATTTCTGCGTTTAAGAAATAGTTTAGGCCGTTTAGAAGTGATCATGTCAAGTGAGGTTAGAAGTTCGATTACAGAAAGTTTGGAGGTTATGGAATTGAGGGAACTTGTTGGGTTGCCGGAGGGTGCTCAGATTAGGGTAGCCGGAGAAATTAGGCCGGCGGATACTCCGTCGGGGTTTTTTTGCCTTGTACGAGTATCCGTTCAAGATCGGCTTTCGATGGCCGTACTCTCCACTCTCCAGGGCTTTTATGACCCGATTTGATTTATCTCCTAGGCAACTGATGCCCCAATTTTGGCGCGTCATCCTGGTGATCGAACGGGTGACCAGGGACTGGGGTCGTCGTGCGTTTTCAGTCGACGACCTTCTTTCTGCTTACAACATAACGAGGTTACTGTACAATCGTTATGGATTGTTTCCTAGGGGTAGGCACGACTCCATGCTTGTTCATGGCACCCAAGTGAACGATCGTGGGTGGAAGTCTCGCTACGTCTTTGTTTAGTCGTCTTCGGTCACTGATGAATCCTGGGTCATTCCTGAGTGGAACTCGAATGGTAACTTAGGCGTTAGTCTTTCTTTCTTGTATTTTTTGTTTATTTTTATGTATTAATCGTACGTTTTCTTTTGCAGCTGTCAACTTTACATTCGAGACTACCGAGGAGTCGACTGAACTGATCTCACACTTCCTGAGCTATAGTGTGACGGATCGTATGTACAGGACGTCGAAGGACGGTGACGAGAGTGACGTCGAACCAGAGGTACAAGTCATCGAAGAGTCAGAGATGGAAGATAATTATCTTACGATGACTATCAGTTTTGATTTTAGTCGTATGTTTCTGACTCTGGATTTTCTTCTTTTTGTTTAGGTTCTGCTTCCAAGAAGACGTCGATGATGGATGCGGCTGCTCGTGCTGCAAAAAGGAAAGCTACGGCCAATGAAGGCTTGGTGGCTAAGCGTACGAGATCATCGTACGTTTCTCTGGATACTCCACCTAAGGATGCCAAGCAAAAGGCTGGAGGTGGAATAAAGGCGATTCCCATCAACTTTGCTCCGCCTGCAAAGGAAACGGGTGCCTCGAGCCAACCTTCGTCGAAGGTTGGTAAAGGTAAGGAAACGGAGGGATCTGGTCTTACGACAATGACTATTAGCATGCCCTCCGACTTCATGGTGGACGACGTCATTAGGACGAAGTCCATCTTCCCTGTTCTGGAGCAGTTCCACTTCCCCGCTCAGAAGGCGCGTATGGAGGAGGCGGACATCGAAGACTTGGACGCCTCTGTCGCGGGTATCTCCTTCTTGATAAGTTTCTTCACATCGTACGACTTTCGTTTTTATTGTTCGTCTCTCTGATCTTTTTTTTTTCTTTTGCAGGCTCTCCAAACGAATCTTAGCCTTCATTCAAGGATGGCTAAGATTAAAGAGGAGATAGTGTCGAACCAGAACGACGCAAAATTGGCCAAGAAGGAAGCCGAGAAGGCCAAGAAGAAGCTGGCCCAATTGGTCGATGAGGTTAGCGCCAAGTCGGTCCAAATTGGAGACCTCGAATCAAAGCTAGAGATCGACGAGCGTTTCCAGGGCGAGCAGCGAGAGAGACTGAAGATATATCTCGATCGTATGAAAGATTTAGAGAAGGAGCTGCTCCACTTTCGACGGGAGAAAGCTGAGAGGGAGGAGGCCTTGTCGTCCAGGATCCAGGAGCTTGAGGAGGACGCTGCTTTGGCTCGCGTGGTCGCACGCGCTGCGCTTATGCGTCGTGTGGCTGCCGGGACCATTACTTCACAAATGGCAAGTGAAGAGGTGGCTTCCTTTGTGCGGGTGATGGGTTCTGAGGATCTTCTTGATGAAGAAGACCTCAAAGGCCTGGACGAGGAGGTGGCGGTCGAAGAAGATAAATCTGTTGAAGCCAAGGGCGCTGAAGTCGAGGAGGAGGTTCCTGAAACCTCTGGATCCGTTTCTGTGCCTGCGCCGGTGATTGAAGAAACTCCTGTCGCATATCCACCTACCTCCGATGTTCCCTTAGAATAGTTTTTTGTAATTTTATGATCTTTTTTGTAATTTTGCTATTCTTAGCAAAATATTAATGAAAAACTTTTGGCTTTAATGATTGTTCTTCATGCGTTTTTAGCCTTTATCTTTTGTCTTGCGTTTTTAGCATTATATCGTGCGTTATAGCTTGTATCGTGCGTTACAGCCTCCGTTTTTGCATGCATTTGTTTAAAGTCCTAAGACTTAGATTTAGAAACGTTTCTTTTTGTACTCATAAGAGTATACGTGCGACTGGCGAATTGTCTTGCGCTCTTGCGAGATAATCATGCGTTTAGAGCAATTTATTTAATCGTGCGATCCTTGTGATGGTCGTGCGGTACTTGCGATAATCGTGCGATACATGCGATAATCGTGCGATACCTGCGAACAAACATAGTTGCTAGGGGGTGGCTGTTGGTTTGACCAACGGCGCTCCGACGCTCAAGTCAGTAATCGATTCAAAAAATAAATCGTATGTAAATAGGTTAGAAATAGTACCTTTTGAGGTGGTGAGCATTCCAACTACGTGGGATCTCTATACCTTCCATTGTCGTGAGTTGATAGGCTCCTTTTCCAATTACTTTGGAAATTACGTAAGGTCCTTCCCATTTGATGGAAAGTTTTCCAGCGTTTGGCTCTTGAGTGTTTTGAAACACGTGTCGTAGGACATAATCTCCAACTTGGAAGATTTTGGCTTTTACCTTTTTGTTGAAAT
Source organism: Centaurea solstitialis (assembly GCA_030169165.1). Taxonomy (NCBI): domain Eukaryota; kingdom Viridiplantae; phylum Streptophyta; class Magnoliopsida; order Asterales; family Asteraceae; genus Centaurea; species Centaurea solstitialis. The sequence goes on along the minus strand of CM058045.1, from coordinate 18,972,345 downwards.
GTCGTTCGACCAACCCTTTTTGTGCTGCCATCGTGCGCAATGCATTTTCTCGAAGTTCCTCTAGAGCATCCAGATCGTATGATAAATTTATGGCATTCTGGTCAAATGTACGATTTCTAGCAACAGGTATTTGGGCTTCGATTGGTATGACTGCTTCGCATCCATATACTAAGGAATATGGAGTTTGTCCTGTTGATGCTCTCGGTGTCGTTCAATTTGCCCATAAGACTGATGGTAGTTCTTCTACCCATTTACCTTTTGCTCCTTTCAACCTTTTTCGGATTGAATTGATGATGACTTTGTTGCTCGATTCAGCCAATCCGTTGGACTGAGGATATCTTGGAGTAGAAGTGACTAGCTTGATCCCGCGTTTTTCACAGAATGTACGAGTTTTGTCACTTATAAATTGTGAACCATTGTCGCACATAATCTCGGATGGTACTCCAAATCTATGAATAATGTTATTCTGGATAAAGGATATGACATCTTTATCTCTGACCTGCGAGAAAGCTCCAGCTTCTATCCACTTCGAGAAATAATCGGTGAGCACAAGTAAATAAACTTTTTGTCCAGGAGCAGGAGGTAATTTCCCAACGATGTCCATTCCCCATCGCATGAATGGCCAAGGAATCAGGACAGAATGTAAAGGTTCAGATGGTCGATGAGTCATACCCGAATGTTTCTGATAGGCGTCGCAATGTGGAACGTACCTTATTGCGTCTTCTCGTAGAGTAGGCCAATAATAACCTTGTCGTGAGATTCGATTGGCAAGGCTTCTGCCCCCTGCATGATTCCCACATTCTCCATCGTGCATTTCTTAGAGAATTCGATCGATTTGTGTCTTATTTGTGACACATCGTAGAAGGAGTCCAGTTGTGGATCTTCGATAGAGTTGGTCTTCAAAAATTGTATATCTTGAAGCTTTGGACCTTGTCTTTCGGGCCTCTATTTTGTCTTCAGGGAGTCGGTCGTGCTTGAGATAGTTCCATACGTCTAGCGACCAATTGTAAATTTCTTTGTTCATCTGTACTTCATCTTTTGCTTCAATTGTTGGCGTCGTAAGATGAAATATTGGGATATTCTCCATAGATGGATCGTGGAATGCAGATCCCAAGTTAGCTAATGTGTCAGCTTGCATGTTTAGATCTCTTGGTATTTGTTCGATCAAAAAGTGTTCGAATCGTGTGATTCGATATTTAACAGCTTTGAGATAGCTCATCATTTTCGAATCTTTTGCTTGAAAGTCCCCATTTATTTGGTTGACTACCAATAAAGAATCGCTTCGAACGTGAAACTGTTTCGCCCCCAGTCTAAGAGCGATATCCAATCCTGCGATCAGAGCCTCATATTCTACTTCATTGTTCGTGGCTTTGAATTCGCATCGTACGGAGTATACCATGTTTCCCCCCTGTAATGATTTTAAGACGACACCTAGTCCACATCCTCGTACGTTCGAAGAACCGTCAACGTAGAGTAACCAAGGTTTGTTGTCTGAAATCATCACATTATTGACCTCGTCGCACGTCGTTGGCTCTAGTCCTGGAGAAAATTCTGCTACAAAGTCCGCCAATGCTTGTGATTTAATTGCCGTCTTGGGTTTGAATTCGATGTCGAACCCACTAAGATAGATGCTCCACATAGCTAGTCGCCCTATGACGCGGTAATTAACGTATATAAAAAGCGTAACAAGTTTTAACCTCTAATGCCTAGCCACTGTCTTACCACATATACAGGCAAGTGTACCTGATCGTGAGTAATATAGTGTAGGAAAGTCCAGGTATCGTATCTACCACTGGGAACGGTCAAGTTATCGTAGACTAAAGTCTAAATCGGTTTAATTAACCTAAAAGGGGGGGTTTTGTATGAAAAAGGTTTGAATATTAAAAAGACAACTAAATTAACTATTAACTAAGAAAGCGATTAAAGAGATTAACTAAGAACTTATATGAAAGAAAACAGCAGCACTTATCATGGTATAGTGAATCCCCAAGTGGATGATTTAAACAGGCCAAAGGTTTGGTTGTTTTGATTATTGTAGGAATTTAAGTCTGGGACACCCTAACATGTAGTGATTATGGTTTTTAACTAGGTCTTGGTCCTCCTAGTCCAATACTTAGGTCGTTTGTCAAGCAACCTAGCACCGGAAATCCAATCCTAACTCTATTGTATGGTTTTCTACCTCCAGGTCACTCTCGGTCCAACTAACCACTTAACACAACTCTCTCAGTCAAGGGCAGGTTAAGGTAGGTTGATTATCCTATTGGAGTCTATCTAATTTGGTCAAACAGATACACCCAACCAAAGGAGTTCAGATAACCAAACAATAATAATCAGAACGGAACCATAACACACATTCAATCAATCAAAAACAAACCAATAAACATTAAGTATCAAATCATCATCCACAATGGTTCATCGACCATGACAAGTACTACTATTAAGAACTACTGATGCGGTAATTAACGTATATAAAAAGCGTAACAAGTTTTAACCTCTAATGCCTAGCCACTGTCTTACCACATATACAGGCAAGCGTACCTGATCGTGAGTAATATAGTGTAGGAAAGTCCAGGTATCGTATCTACGACTGGGAATGGTCAAGTTATCGTAGACTAAAGTCTAAATCGGTTTAATTAACCTAAAAGGGGGTTTTGTATGAAAAAGGTTTGAATATTAAAAAGACAACTAAATTAACTATTAACTAAAAAAACGATTAAAGAGATTAATTAATAACTTATATGAAAGAAAACAGCAGCACTTATCATGGTATAGTGAATCCCCAAGTGGATGATTTGAACAGGCCAAAGGTTTGGTTGTTTTGATTATTGTAGGAATTTAAGTCTGGGACACCCTAACATGTAGTGATTATGGTTTTTAACTAAGTCTTGGTCCTCCTAGTCCAATACTTAGGTCGTTTGTCAAGCATCCTAGCACCGGAAATCCAATCCTAACTATATTGTATGGTTTTCTACCTCCAGGTCACTCTCGCTCCAAGTAACCACTTAAAACAACTCTCTCGGTCAAGGGCAGGTTAAGGTAGGTTGATTATCCTATTGGAGTCTATCTAATTTGGTCAAACAGATACACCCAACCAAAGGATTTCAAATAACCAAACAATAATAATCAGAACGGAACCATAACACACATTCAATCAATCAAAAACAAACCAATAAACATTAAGTATCAAATCATCATCCACAACGGTTCATCGACCATGACAAGTACTACTATTAAGAACTACTCACTAAACATAACGAAAACAAAAGCAATAGTAGACATCGACATGATACCGACAATACAACGACGGATGATCGAAGATCGATTCCCGCAGCGTATCGGCAACACTTGGACTCTCACTCTACTGCTTCGTATCTTCCCCGTATCGTATCTCGTGTAAACCGACTCAAATTGCATGTTCTGAACTGAAGGAGGAGGCTGGTATTTAAAAGAAAACGTCTAGGGGCCATCTGGCGATCGCCAGACTGCAGGTTTGGCGACGCCAGACACTTAAGTCAACCCTAGTCTTCAATTCAGTCGAATCTGGCGGCGCCAGATTGGAAATCTCGCGAACGCCAAGTGTCTCCTGTGTTGACTTTGTGCATTTTTCACGTTTTCTCGCCTTTTTTCGTACTTTTATGTTCCACGGGCTCCAAATCCTACATAAACGATAATATGCTCATTTAGTGCGTGAAATGATCATAAACGGGTGAGAAATGGGGTAAAGTCATACAATTACGCTCAACCAAAACATGTATAATTTTGGTGTTATCAAAATCACCACACTTAAACTTTGATTGTCCTCAATCAAAAGACTGAAAGATAAGAAAGATAACTCCAAAATTATCTCCACCCAAGATCATCCAAGAGAACAAAGTATACTCACACAATCGAACACATGAACAAGGCTCATTAAGCAATTGTATACCAAGATCAACCTTTTACCCTCACATAATATGAATAACAATATAAAGTGTATCTCTCGGGAGTAAAAGTGTATATGTAAGTGATCACACCAATACTCGACTAATTCCCTCATGCATAAGCTTGTCACCAAATCTAATCTCCACCACTGAGAAGTTGTCAACCGTCAAGAGGACTTTAGGGTTGTAATGTTAGGCTAAGGGTTAAGGGTAGGATAAAGGATATATAAGTGACTAAGGGTTTTGCAACAAAAACTTGAAAACTCAATCAGTAATGATCCAAACAGTGAAACAATCTGACTTTCGAACAATGAAACTTTTGGGATGATCAACCTCTTTCTTTTCTTTTAGAATCGGCCTAAGCCTATGGCTTATTTGGGGCACAAATTCTTTTTCAATCTTTTCAGCTCTCATTTTTTTTCTTTTTGTATTCTCGACTCTTTTGATATTTCTTTTCTTTTCTGAGTCTCAAATATTTTTTTCTTTTCTTTTTTCTCAGAGCAGCAACTATGTTGCTTTTGGGCTCTTTTTAATCTCAATCCCATTAAAACTGTCAGATATGAAAAACTGGATCAAAACATCTCAAGATTCAAATTTAAGTCACGGCCAAAAGATAGATAAAACAATTAGGCTTAAGGATAAAGTGTATAGTGGGTAAAGAAATGAAAAGGTTAAGGCTCAAAATGGTTTCAAGGGATGAAGTACTAATGATGAGTACATTTCAATCAAAGGCTAGGCAAATCAAATAACCTTATGATGAGGTTATCCGACGAAGGCTAAAAGGGTTAGAAACGAAGGCCTCTATCAGTGAAATGGTGATAAATACTCCTCTTATGTGGTCTTGACAAGCATTCAAATGACAAGTTCTACCTTGGGTCAAAGTCGGTATTCCTCACAGAAATGAATAGATATAAGAATTAAGGCTTAAACTCTCAAAGGAATTGGGTGAGGCACTCATGGTAATCAGTATTCCAAGGTATCTTTTTACTCAACTAATCCTATTCAGTGTTCTTCTATGCAAGCAACTTAGTCTCAAAAACAATCTCAGATTTCGAAAAAATTGGGGTCAAATCTCAAAGCTTTCAAAAATTTGAAAAAACGACAACCCATAAGCAAAAAGTGAACCCATTTAAACAGATAAGTCTACATAACTCCCTCCCCACACTTAAAATTTCGAGTGTCCTCAATGCAACAATTAACACAATTAAGGAGTAATTGGGAAAAAGAGAAACTTCCCGGTTATGTGACGAAATATGTTCTGATCTGAGAGTGGTCCAAAAAAATCGTGCTCGATCATAGATCATAGGTCGCTGTATCTACCAACAAAAAGAAAAAGAAAAAGTAAAAACAAACTAGCAAAAATAAACCAAACCAAACTATTAATAACTACTTAAGATCCTAAACAATCCAAACAAAATAAAAATTGTTCAAACCAAACACAAACAAAAATAAAATTGTCTCAAACAACCATATCGAATAACGGAGATAAAAGAGAGAAAGATCAATAAGGGCCACGAGGTTGGTTTTGCCAATCCTCGTAAGTCGGGTAACCGGGCTGAGCATCCTCGGAGTATGGCCAATATGGAGATGGAGCATAAGCGGTATTCGGTTGAATACCGAAGTGGGAGGCCATCTGGTTCATCACTCCACTTTGCCAGTTGGCTTGGTGAAGAGCCTCCACAGTGTTGTACTCCATATGCTGATGATGACGGCCATAAGACAGTGACATCTCCGAGAGTCGGTTACTCAAGTCTTGGTAACCCGAATATGTCGTCCAATCCGCCGGTTGTTGACCCACATTCGCCCCACTCGTTCCGCCAATCTCATGCGTGCTCCTCGGTGCTTGACTCGGTTGACTTCTCGGCTGACTCCTATAAGCTTGAGGATTACGGATCCATGCATTGTAGTCTCTTCCAACCATGTGCTCAACTCTCGCCACGCCCATGCCTCGGAGTTGGTCCATGTCGATCAACCCCATCTCCCCGAGGTTCGTCATCGAAGCAATAGCGGCGTCGGTTAGGATACCGAAGTGTTTGGCGAGGCGTGTGATATATTGGCCCCCGACCAAACGACTTCCATCCCGATAGCCGCTCGCTTTGGTGAGTTGCACGGCGATAAGATACGGAGCATTCGGATATTTGTCATCCGTAGAGAATTGCTCAAGAAGCCACAGATCATGCACGGTCACTTTCTCCTCACTCGAAGAACGAGCATTCACCGCTTGAATAAGCATCCGGTGCAAGAGTCGGTCCGACGAAGCAAAAAAACCTTTCACCTTGAGGTTGCCATGATAGTCACCATCACCCAAGATCGACCAAGCCAAACGTGGATCAAAACCATCGGGTCTCTTCGAAGTCGCCCACATATACTCCTCAAATCCGGGAGCATCAACATTCGATTGGGTATAAATCCCCAAGGCAAGAGCAAAGTCGACCAAAGAAAGAGATCTCCAAACGCCACCAAGTCGGAAAGTCATGCACGATTGGTGAAATTCCCCAAGAGCCTTGATTGCATCGAAACGAAACGTGGCCACAAACTCCACGATAAGCTCTCGGTAGAGGGTCTCGGTAATATCGAAAACTCGTTCCCATGCATGGCATATGTAATACTCATTGCCATCCTCATCGTATGCGTGTTTTTCAAGAATTGCTTTTATGTCGTTCTCGACTCCCATCGATCCAAGAAGATCCCAATCGACTCTCTTTGGCATAAGCACTTGGCGGGGGAGAAGTCGGTTGACGATGTCCCGATACTCCTCCCTCTTCGTGCCATTCAAGGTTGGGTCATTTGCAAAGGAGGTGAAAACATGACTTCCATCCGGTGCATGGAAGTTAGCTACGGTGGTTGTAGACGAGCGGGTTCTTTGTCTCTACAAAATCCAAATACCATTGTCTTAGAAAAATCTCAATCCATAAACGCAAGACAAGGTTTATTCGCATTCAAAATTCTAACGAGACAAAATCTATACGACTAACAAGTTCAACTAGCAAATTTATGCATGATAAAACAAAATCAATGGGGATGTGCAACATCCCCACACTTGAACTTTTAGTCCAACCTCCATACAATTAATCTATCTAACAAGGATGGGGGATTTTGATGTCATCAAGATCCCCACACTTATCATTCAAGCATAAACACTAGATTAAACAAACAAAAAGCATGCTAAAGTGAAGTTTCAATCATGAAATTGGGCATGCATAAACATCAATCAATGGTGATTCAAGAACAACGTCTAATTCAATATAAGCATTCACACACCATTGATGGTCCAAACAAGATCTCCTCTTACCAATTCAAGCTATTCTTACGAAATTGAAGTTAGGAAACGTAACTTAGTCATGGAAATTGATAAAATTGAAGCTCAAGAAAGTCGAATCTCGCAAGAACGTGAGAGGGTTTAGCGGCGCCTAAGAGAAATTAGGGTTGTGATGAAGTGAAAAAGTGAGAACAGAGGGTTTAAAACTCGTCTGTCTCGACTTCGCGTCGCGAAACACAGGGTTTCACGACGCGAAACGGGCAGTTTTCAAAAATACCCTAGTTTTTAAAAGTTTAGCGTCGCCAAACGACTCTTTTCGTGTCGCGAGGTTCGAAATTTTTACCTGTTATTGTGGCTTACCAACTTCGCGTCGCCAGATTTGGAATCTGGCGATCGCGATGTGCTCACTGTTTCCCAATTTTGAAAATTTGCATTGTGACAGGATCTGAATATCAATATCAAGAACAGAATACTTAATCAAAGAAGTTTGCGGAATAACACTTTGATTATAATAACAGAACAATGAATTCAAACAAACTGTGTATATTGATCTTAATAGCTTAATGATTACAACTACAAGCCCCAATCTGTTTGAACAGGCTCAAAAACAGACGTGCAATACTTCTCTATCGCAGGGATTTCAAGAACAATCTTGAGGCTCTTAATTCTAACACAAAAGCTATCAAAACTCGTATCTAACAATGATCAACCTATCAGCTATATATACGACATAACAGATTACAATAAGGAAACTAGATTTACAAGATAATATCTAAAATATCTCCAAGCATATCGTATCTTGTCTATATCTTCAGGTCATCACAATCCTTTCCTTATCGTCTTCTGATAGCAGTGGTAAAACATAAGCAGGGTTAACTTTGCACCAGCAGTGTTAACTTCAAAATCAGCAATAGTAATCTTCAAGAGCAGTGGTAATCTGTAATGGCAGTGGTAATATTGATCTTCAGGCATTCATCACATACTGGCAGTGGTAAACTTCAATCTTCATCAGCAGTAGTAACCTTCCAATACCAGCAGTGGTAACCAGCAGTATTAACCTTTCTGAGAGCAGTAGTATTAGACTCAACAATCTCCCCCTAAACTTAACTTCTCAGCATGAGGAGCTAAGTTTCTGAGTCTTCTCTTCAAATAGGTTTCAATCTTCTTCACCAGCAACCTTGCAGCTCTTGTAGGTTCACCTTTTGTACTCAGACTTACCTTCATCATACACTGCAGCCTTTGAATATCAAGTGCATCAGTTTCACACTCTTCAAAATAATACTCCATTTCTTGACTATTGACATTCAAGCTGTATACCCTACATTTTTCAAACCATCTCCATTCCTTTATCTCCTCACAGTTCGAATTCTTTACACCTAGAAGTCTGAAAGGTTCAAATAACCAAAACAAACATTCTAGTGCAAATTTCCTCTTCTTGGCTTGATCAGGATTGTCTCTGTCATTCACAGCTACTTTGATCACAGTGCATCTTTGTTCATACATCTCCTTTAAATTCTCCCTTGTGCATTCATTCAAGATACTTCCCCATTCAGCATCATACAAATCTGATCCATCATCAAACTGGACAACATAACTCAGATCTTGATCAACTCCCCAACCAACAACTTTCTTCTGCTTTAACTCAATTACTTCTTCATCAAAATAATGAGCATTCAATTCTAGCAGTTGTTCTCTTAATCTTCCAATCAACTCCTTATCAAGTTCAGACAAATTCTCTGATTTCTTCTTCACTTCCAGCATGCTTCCCATCATGATTGGCTCAAAGTCATATCTTTTATCCATTAGGAAGAAGCTCATTCTTCCTTTCTCAAAAGTCACTGAAAACACCCTATTTTCATAGGTGTTCCAGGAAATAACCTTTCCTTCACCAATGCTATCATCCTGATCTCTTTTTCTGTTCTTCTTGAGCTCTGCTTTTGTTTTTGAAAAAGCAAACATCATCTTCAAGTCTTCTACAAGCATCCTTGCTTCCTCAAAATCTTCAATCTCTTTAGTACAAGCTATCTCATACATCTTCTTTATATCACCTCTTGACAATTTTCTGAAGATCCCAAGGTAATTAGCAAACACTTCATTGGTTCCATCACTCCTGAATACCTTGAAGTAATCCATCTCTTTATTCTCAAAGTATATCCACATAGACACATTTGAAGGTTCTGTTAGGATTATGTGCGAGACAGTAACGGGGTTATCGTGTCCAATGTTATAAGACACTAGTAGGTCACACTGCTGCACACCAAAATGAGAATGTTTGGATTATGGGAAATAATTAATTGGTTAATTAATTATTTAGAGAGAAAAAGAAATAAATAATTAGTTTAATTATTTATAATCAATTAATCAGTTAGATTAATTAGTTGGATAATTATGGAAGTTATTTCAGAGATAATTACCAAGAATTATATATGGAATCAAACACTGCTTGTTTTGTCCATATAAATAAAGGGTTTAGGGTATCAGTTAATTGATTGATTCAGTTCAAAAACCCAGAAAAATCTCTCTCTCTCCCTCTCCCAAAACCGGCGCCAGAATCCAGTAGGAGGAAGGTTTGCATTCGTTTTTCGGGTAATCCTCGGTGGTGGTCTAGCAACCCTCTCAACCGGTGCCAGTAGCGGTGTACCCCTTACTTGCGTTTCAGAGTTATCGTTCGCAAAAGGTAATCCACTGAAACACCCTTAATTGTATCTGTATGGTTTAGGATTGGATCCTCGATTGGGAATCGGGTTTTTGTTATCCGCTGTGCATGTTCTTGTATCCCTCGATTCCCAACAGTGGTATCAGAGCCACTTCCTAAAACCTACAGATCAGGTTTATCAGTTTAATAGGTTTAAAGAAATTTAATTTTATTGTTCGTTCTTTGTTAAAATTAGATTTTTGTATAAACCTAGACTGCAGTGGAACGGCGGCAGTTAGCCGACCAGACCACCAAGACCACCGTGCACCACCGCCGGCGACACCACAATTGGTGGTAGCCGGCGGCTGCCCTCTTGTCGCACCACCACGCCGCACCACAGATCGTGGATGCGGCTGTGGTCGGTCTCACGCACCACACCACCGTATGTGGTGGTGGTGGCGTTTGATGATGGTGGCGATGAACGTGGATGAAAGCCGCACCACTGTTTTGTGGTGGCGGCGACTGTTTTGGCCGCCGATCGGCGATGGTGGCGATAGCCACTGTCGTCGACAGTGGCGGTGGCGGTTTCCGGTTGTAGCCACCGCACCACCGATTGTGGTTGTGGTGGCAATCGACGGCATCAACGAGAAATTGAATCCGCCGCTCCACCGATTGTGGTGGCGGCGGCGATCTATGGTGACCAGTTTGGTTACTTCGATCGATCGGAGGGATTTGGGGGCAGCGGCGATCGCCGCCTGTCGAATCAAGGCCAGCCGCACCACCAGTTACGGTGGTGGCGGCGTTCGTTGTTTCCGTCAAAGCGTCGCGGCGGCGGTGGTGGCTTTCAGCCGTTACTGTCGCCGACGGTCATGATTGTGGTGGGCGGCGGTGGTGGCTCTTTAGCTGCTGCCGTCGCCGTTTACCTTTGATGGTAGCGGTGGCCGTTGCGGTGGCGGTGGCTATCAAAGTCGCCGCTGCCGGCGGCGATTACGGGAGACACGGGCGGCAATGGTGACGTTTTTTAGTTTTCGTTATTATCGTTAACGGGTATCAGTTTGAAATCCGTTTCCGGATAATTTTTCGAATTAAGGATCGTTTTTCAGATGAGGTTAAAACGATTCAGGATAAGTTTTAATTAATTGTTTTAATTAATTAGTTGTATAATTATTAAATTAAAATTCAGATGTGTTTTAACTTATTTAATTATATGATAAGTCATAGCTGAACCCTTTTGGACCCGTGGTTGTGTTTTATTTTATTTATCCGTTTTAGAATAGTTGGGAGGCCTGCGAGCCATTTACAACCCTTTTGTAATTTTAAAGTTTTATTAGAATAGTTGGGAGGCCTGCGTGCCATTTGAACCCATTTGTAATAATTATTTTAATTACATCAAGACGGAGACAAGGACGACGACCATGGATCTCGGAGCCAGTGGGAGTGCCAGAAGTTGAAGACTTTTGTCACTTAGGAATTGAGACCGTTGTTTTGTGTTGGCTCACAAAACAACATTAGTTTAAGGGTTTAGGCTATGACTGTGCTGTTTATATTTAAATTGCGTGGTTGTTTAATTTACGTAATTGCTATTGAATATAAATTGCCCTTTTTGAACGGATTGTTTAAAAATTTTAAAAGGATACAAATACAGTTAGTGTTTGGATCCAGTTTTTCAAAGTTTTGAAAAAGAAAACTGGCAATTTAGACCCTTGTTAAAAATCATAGATTAGTAAGTACAATCCACTTTAGGGGCACTTCCGGTGTAAGGTACATAGGGCGTTGTAAGTGCTCACACTATGAACGCCCGTGTTCAAACCGAAACTGGAAGGTGATAAAACTCTGCGAATTATCTCCGGGTGGTACCGGCCAGAGTTTGTCCAGGTCCCGGGTGGTGCAATCTATTTTGGTAATTATTTATTCACTGGGTGGTACCAGGCCAAAATGCACTAGAGGGACTAAATATGCACGGATTATTAATATCCGATGTCCCGACGATCTAGAAGTCGTATTTTCAGAAAGGAATACGATTGGTATAGTTTTACCTACCATAGATCGCATGAGTCGGTATGACATGATCACATGCTTCCCGACACATGTGAAATATGGATTCTAGTCTAATAAATTTATTTTAAGGGTAATAATTTATTAGAATTATATAATTATAAACTAAAACTGGAATTTTATATTCTTCTGTAGATGTCTCAAATTAGTATTCCGTTTTATTCACCTGAAGAGTCACTTCGCCTTATTATGGGCAAGTGGAAGCTTACGGGCCATAACTTTCCAGTTTGGAAGTTACACTTGAGGAACGTTTTATGTGCCCAGGATAAGCTTTATGTGATCAACAAACCCGTATCACGACCTAAAAGCAATGCCCCTGAAGAGGAATTTGCTGAGTATTTTAGATACTTGACAGATGAATCGGATGTAATGTCCATTCTGATTTTCTCTATGTCACCCGAGTTCACGGGAGATTTAAGAGTTAAATCATGTCACGAGGTTGTGAGAGATGTGGAGAACCAGCTAGGTCTCTACAAGCACACGGGAAAGCTATTGATCATGCAAGAGATTCTCTCCCTGAAGCTACAGAAGGGTCAGTCAGTTAAAAACCATCTTGTTGATATGAGAAGGCTTTTTAAATGTTTATCACGTCTGGGGTACAAGATGACTCAGGAAGAGTTAGTGTATCTCATGTGGTTCTCCCTCACAAAGGAAGTTCAGGACACAGCTAGTGCCTACATGAAGGAACCAAAGAGCGACGTGGATAAAGTTCATGAAGATATCCTGGCCAGTCTAGAGCCAGTACCCGAACCTGCGAATCACATGGACACTGACATAATAGATGAGCTGGGAGATCTGAGTTGCCCAGAGTGCGGCAGCGAGGATATTTGCGAGCACTCGATGAACATCGACCAGATGGATATCGGTTTACCCGATACTCCAGGTATCTTTATGATAGATTGCTTAATCACTTCTTATGAATCATGGGTAATTGATACAGGCAGTGGTAACCACATTTGTAATCATTTACAGGGATTCACTAGAAGAAAGACTCTGAGGAAGGACCGTTCGAACCTACGAGTGGGCGAAGGCCCTCCGTTGATTGCTGAAGCCGTGGGATCTTATAGTCTTAGTTTACCCTCGGGTCTAGTTTTGGAACTGAATAATTGTTATTATATTCCAAATATGATTAAGAATGTATTGTCTTTTGATTTGTTGGTAGACCAAGGCTTTTACTATAAATATTCTTATAAGATGATTTCGGTTTTTAAAGATAATATTTTCTATTTTAAAGCTACACCAGTAGATGGTCTATACACTGTAAATCTTAAAGACAACAATAGTGAAATCTATCATATAAGTAAGCGATCCAAGGATATTGAGGATCAGACTTACCTTTGGCATTGTCGTTTGGGCCATATAAACAAGAAACGTGTTGAACTACTCCTAAAAGGAGGTTTTCTTGGAAATTTCGACTACAAACCTTTTGATAATTGCGAATCTTGTTTATCTGGTAAAATGACAAAGCAACCTTTCAACAGTGAGAATGAAAGGGCTACTGACTTGCTTGAAATAATCCACACAGATGTATGTGGACCTTTCAGTCATGTAGCAAGAGGAGGATACCGGTACTTCATTACCTTCACTGACGACTTCAGTAGGTATGGATATGTCTACTTGATGAGACATAAATCTGAAACCTTTGAGAAATTCAAGGAATATCAGAATGAAGTACAGAATCTACTTGACAAGAGGATCAAGTTCTTACGGTCAGATCGTGGTGGCGAATATCTCAGTGATGAGTTTGACAATCATCTGATGGAGTGTGGGATTGTATCCCAACTTACACCTCCGTATACACCTCAGATGAACGGTGTATCAGAAAGGAGAAATCGTACCTTACTTGACATGGTACGAACGATGATGTGTCATTCTTCGCTGCCAGTATCATTCTGGGGACACGCGCTCGAAACAGCAGCACACATACTGAACAGAGCGCCAACAAAGTCGGTAGAAAAGACTCCATACGAGTTATGGAAGGGTAAGAAACCCAACATATCTTTTCTGAAAATTTGGGGTTGTGAGGTTTACGTCAAACGACCTACCTCAGAAAAACTCAAACCCAAATCCGACAAGTGTTTCTTCGTTGGATATCCCAAGACCACCGTGGGATATTATTTCTACAACCCTGAAGAGAACAAAGTGTTTGTTGCTCGAAATGAAATGGAAAATTTCTGGAAGAAAAGTTTCTCAGTTTAGAGAACACCAGAAAGGATGTAGATCTACAGATAGTAGACGAAGAAAACACTACACCAGTTGTTGAGCCAGAAATTCAACATAATAATGTTGAACCTCAATCAGAGCCGATTGAGGAAGTGCAAACACAGGACCTTCGCAGATCCAGTAGGGTAAGACAAGAACCAGATAGGTATCTTGGGTTCCTAGTCTCTCAAGACAGTGGAGACTTAAATGAACCAACATCCTATGGAGAAGCTGTGTCAGGCAGTGAGTCTGAACAATGGCAGGAAGCCATGAAGGCCGAGATGCAATCCATGTATGACAACCAAGTCTGGGAGTTGACTGATTTGCCACAACACTGTAAGGCTGTTGGACGCAAATGGGTTTTCAAGAAGAAAACCGACATGGATGGGAATGTACACACCTTCAAGGCCAGACTGGTCGCAAAAGGATTCACGCAAACTCATGGTATCGACTATGATGAAACCTTTTCACCAGTGGCCATGTTAAAGTCAATTAGGATTCTAATGGCCATCTCAGCGTACTTTAACTACGAGATTTGGCAAATGGACGTCAAGACAGCCTTTCTGAATGGAAAGTTAACAGAAGACGTCTATATGGAACAACCAGAGGGGTTTGAAGATCCTAAGAATCCTAATAAGGTGTGTAAACTGCTAAAATCTATTTATGGATTAAAGCAAGCATCTCGAAGCTGGAACTTACACTTTGATGAGCGAATCAAAGAGTTTGGCTTCGCTAAAAGTGAGTTCGAGCCATGTGTTTACACTAAGTTCAGTGGGAGCATAGTAACCTTCCTGGTCTTGTATGTAGATGACATACTACTCATAGGAAACAATGTACCAACTTTACAGAGTGTTAAAGAATGGTTAAGTAAATGTTTCCAGATGAAAGACCTTGGAGAAGCCGCTTATATACTAGGTATAAAGATCTACAGAAATAGATCTAAGCGGCTTATCGGACTTAGTCAGAGTACATACATTGACAAAGTACTGAAGAGATTCAGGATGGATGAATCCAAGAAAGGATTCATTCCAATGCAACATGGCATAGTGTTAAGCAAAACACAGTGTCCTGTTTCTAGTGAAGATCAGGACAGGATGAAATCGGTCCCATATGCTTCTGCAATTGGATCAATTATGTATGCCATGCTATGTACTAGGCCCGATGTTGCTTACTCAGTAAGTGTTACGAGCAGATACCAACAGAATCCAGGTGAGCCCCATTGGGTGGCTGTCAAGAACATTCTCAAATATCTGAGAAGAACGAAAGAAATGTTCTTGGTCTTTGGAGGTTCTGAGGATGAAATTAGTGTCACAGGATACTCTGACGCTAGTTTCCAGACCGACAGAGATGACTTCAGGTCACAGTCAGGGTACGTCTTTACCCTAAACGGAGGTGCGATCTCGTGGAAGAGCTCGAAGCAGGACACGATTGCAGACTCAACTACAGAGGCAGAGTACATTGCAGCATGTGATGCGGCAAAGGAAGCTGTCTGGCTGAGGAATTTTCTATCGGATCTCAGAGTGGTTGCCAGTATCTCGAGACCGATAGATATATTCTGTGATAACTCAGGAGCCGTGGCGCAAGCAAAGGAACCTAGAGAGCATCACAAGTCGAGACACGTGCTCAGAAAGTATCACCTCATCCGAGAGATCATTGGAAGAGGAGATGTAAGAATATGCAAGATTCCAACAGAAGACAATGTCGCAGATCCGCTGACAAAGCCACTAGCAAGGGCAAAGCATGGGGCACATGCGAATTCCATTGGGATGCAGTACCTGGAAGCCAGTAGCTAGTACTTAGTTTATTAATTATTACTATAGTCTAATTTAGAAACAATGTAATCATGTAAAGTTTTATTTCACAGTGTGTTGGAAATAAATGGAGGTTTTAATTTCATGATTGTTCTAAATTAACTATTTTTCGCATATTTAACGTATCCTTGATTCTACAAAGTCTTGTATGAAATCTAAATTTCCGTAGCCACTTATTGAAATGGGAATTTCAATAGGGAGTTTAACGCTATTATAAATACTTGATGATTTATTCAAAGTAGAGAATAAAAGCACAAGTGATGTGACCAAGTATTTATAGATACTCATCAGAGTGTTTGGGTATTGGAAGTGACCAGTAATCAAGTCTGCTTCATGGAGCCTCAGTCATAGGCACTGACTTGATAGGTTGTCCTTAGACCTGAGATACTTGGTTTGGGAACACGAGGACCACTGTACTCTTAGCACGTACTAATGCTGCACCGTAACTGGGTGGCTATACGGGACGTGACTAGATGCAGCGGAAGCCGTGGATCCAAATGCAAGTAGTCAAGAAGGGATTTGCACCTCTTTCAAAAGAGAGATATTTCCGGGCCCCTTGACGATTAAGATTGGCAGAAAACGCGTGGCCACGCTCGGATAGAATAACAGGGGTTATTTAGTAATATCCGTTACTGCAGGCAATCGAAATCAGAGTCAAGAAATACTTGATTTTAAGAAATGAATCCTCCACTCCATGTCTTAAATCACTTTAGAAATATCGTGTGCAAAAGGAATGAACCTGTGTACAAATTCAAGCGTGAATTGTATCTCTGAATATAAGAGATCTTATAACCTGGTTAACCTAAGCGTCTGGCTAGGGACCTCCTTAGGCGAATGATAACAGTTCAGTTACATGTCTAGCACAAGTGGGAGTCTGTTAGGATTATGTGCGAGACAGTAACGGGGTTATCGTGTCCAATGTTATAAGACACTAGTAGGTCACACTGCTGCACACCAAAATGAGAATGTTTGGATTATGGGAAATAATTAATTGGTTAATTAATTATTTAGAGAGAAAAAGAAATAAATAATTAGTTTAATTATTTATAATCAATTAATCAGTTAGATTAATTAGTTGGATAATTATGGAAGTTATTTCAGAGATAATTACCAAGAATTATATATGGAATCAAACACTGCTTGTTTTGTCCATATAAATAAAGGGTTTAGGGTATCAGTTAATTGATTGATTCAGTTCAAAAACCCAGAAAAATCTCTCTCTCTCCCTCTCCCAAAACCGGCGCCAGAATCCAGTAGGAGGAAGGTTTGCATTCGTTTTTCGGGTAATCCTCGGTGGTGGTCTAGCAACCCTCTCAACCGGTGCCAGTAGCGGTGTACCCCTTACTTGCGTTTCAGAGTTATCGTTCGCAAAAGGTAATCCACTGAAACACCCTTAATTGTATCTGTATGGTTTAGGATTGGATCCTCGATTGGGAATCGGGTTTTTGTTATCCGCTGTGCATGTTCTTGTATCCCTCGATTCCCAACAGGTTCTTCAATCTCTTTGCTCATCTTTGGCCTTTTAGCAACAGATTTCTTTCTTATTGCTTTTGATGATTGTGCCTCTTTCTGATTTGGCACCTCAACAGCTTTCTCAGCTACCTCATCCTCCTTTACAGATGCCTCCTTTTTCTCAATGACTTGAACACTTTGTTGCTCAGGAATCATTACAAGTTCTTTATCCTGTTCAGGCTTACCTTCAGTGGTAACCTGTTCATTGATCTGATCTCTCTTCCTCTTTCTTTGAACCAATGCCACCTCTTCAGTTTCAACCTGTTGATCCTCCATTGCTTCCAAATGCATGGATTCTCTGGTAACATTGTACTTTTTCTCAATCTCATCCAGAGTCCATCTGGAAAAGAATTGGAATGGCTTTCCAAGAGCAGTAGATAAAAATCTCACCATAGTTCTCCTCTTTTCAGTTTCCTGCTTTGACATTGACTTCTTCTGAGTCTTTTTCACAGGCTTTTTCTTATCAGCTTTCTGTTTTCTTTCTTCTATCTCCTTGTTCACTCTTTCTTGTTCTTCCAAACCTAACTGTCTGGCAAGAGCCTCTGAAGCTTCATACTCCATAATCTTCCTTTTTGCCTCATCAATCTCAGAGTCAGAATCAGACTTTGCTTCTTCAATCATCTTCTCTTTTCCTTTATCTTTAGGATCAACAACAGTAAGATTCTTCTTTTTCCCAATCTCTGATTCTTTGATAACTACACCCTTAGTAGGTTTGACTACTTCAGGCAACTTTACTAGCAACTCAACAATAGTTAGATCATCCTCATTGATCTCAGGTTCAGCACTAATAACTGCAGGTTCATTTGCAACCTGAGTGTCTTCCTTCACAGCATCTTCTTTCAAAACAGTCTCAGCCACTGTTCCAGTCTCTTTCTGTTCCTCCCCCTTGGCCTCAGTCTCCATCTCAACACCTTGTTCATTCACAACATCTTCTTTATGCACAGACTCCCCCTTAACTCCAGATCTCTCCCCCTTTGTGAATTGAACCAATGTATGGTACTTCTTCCTTAGAGCTCGAATAGTACCCTTCATGGAGGCAATGGAAGCACCCTGAGCTTGAATGACCCTTGCTTGCTTTATCAACTGTGCTTCATGTAGTTTGAGCATATCATGCTGTGCAGTGGCCAACTCCTCCAATGTATCAAGCCTGGCAGCATGAGATCCATGTTTCTCATCATGAACATAGAAGTTCTTTTCAAAGGCCTTCAAATCTTTGGCAATGGTACGAAAATTTTCCATCAATTCCTCATGTGTAAATCTGCTCTCACCAGGTTTAGAAGTGTTAACCTCCATTACTGGATCTTTGAACTTTTTGACTTTAGTCTTCAGCCTTGCTGAAGCACTAGAAGCCCCCTTGGTTTCTTGGCACCTGGGTCCTCCATGTGATTTCTCACTAGGAGTTGCCGTGGTGGGGGTCTTACTTATGTTCAAACTGGCCTGATGCACACCTTGTGCAACATCAGTAGTTTGAGCCTCACCAACCACATGCCCATCCTTCTCCTTAGAGGGCACCTTCTTTATACTTGAGTGGGGCTGCACTCCAGGGGTATCCCTTTGGGTAGAATCAGAAGGAGAGTGCTCCAACTGTTGGCTTATAGGCTGTTGGGGTTTAGAACCAGAGGAGGAAGGAGCTCCTCTGTTCTTTCTCTGATATTTTTGAAGTGTGGGAGTGGGGGTTTTGTCAAAGGACTGAGGGATTGTATCTGTGATAGGTGTGGGTAGGTCATCAGAGGGAATGCTTGATTGTGTAGGCTGCAAGCCTGATGCCTCACCTTGTGGGTGGTTCACTCTCATCATTGTAGAGAACAATGGAGTGAATTGGTCATTGGAGCCTTCTGCAGGTCTCTTCATATTGGAGAACAACTTATGACCAAGAGCAGAGCTCTTATAGATGTTTCCAAGTTTAGGTACATCCGTCAATTCATTGGTAATTACTTCTTGGACAAATCTTGGGAACATGAAAAATGTTTTGACCTTAGAGTTTGGAATGTTCTCAAGATTGTACACAAGACTATCAAAAATCATTTGTGAAAAATTAAACACCTGTTTTGTGGCTAGACAGACCAAAGCAGAAGCAATAGTGCTGCTAAACTCACCAAAACTAGTGGATTTCTTTGAAAAACAGTGCTACAGAGTATGCACAAGGAATCTCCAGTGAGGGCAAAATTGACTCTTAAGATATTTCAAAGATGTTTGAGAGCCTGTATATCCCATTTTTAAAAGATTTTCCATGATGGTTCGAGTAGAGAGCATAGATATACCTCCTTCATCATTTAGTTGCAGATGATGTCTGATTTTGGCAGGGGTAAGGGTGAGAGACAGACCACAGATAGTGGTTTGAATATGTTTGACCCCATCTTCTTCCTGGACAACTCCATTCATCCAGAAGTCTTGCATATGTTGAATGTAGATGGTAGGAGTGATTGTCGCGGCGTACGCAATGTGAGATGATGCCAAGAAATCAACTATATCTTCGAAACCTTCAGAATCTCCACCCTTGGAAATATATCCAACCTTGTTATGATCCTTGACAAAAGTCAATGAAGCCATCAGCAATCGAATAAGAAAACCTAAACAGATGATGAAATCGAATCGTAATCTCGAATGCACGAACACTGAGAGGGAATCAATCGAAGAATTGCAAACGTTTTTGAGAGCAAAAGTGTAGAATAGCCGTTAATGAAAAAGGCGGTCAAGTTAGGGCTTATATACTACACTTTAGAGCAGGGGTAACTACCATTAGCAGTGTTAACAAACACAAGGTGAGCTAGGTCAAATAAGCAGTGGTAATTAACGCTAGCAGTGGTATTTGTCAAACTATCTTAAAAGCAGTGGTAAAAGATACCCTCAGTGGTAATGACACGCATTAGATTAAAAGCAGTGGTAAACACATCAGCTTAATTAAAAGCAGTGGTAATACCTCAGAATAACTAGCAAGCGTGTGTGTGAGCAGGGGTAAAATACAAATGCATAAACAGTGGTAACGGGTAATTGTGCTAGCAGTGTTAATGGGCGAATGTGCTAGCAGTGTTAATGGGCGAATGTCTAGCAGTGTTAATGGGCGAATGTGAAAGCAGTGTTAATGGGTGAATGACTAGCAGTGTTAAAAACTTTGTAAGAACAGGTATTTCACTCCATGAACTGCTGCACTGAAATTGATAATAAACACTCCATCTTACTGCTTGTGAGCTTTCTGAAACTCCTTCTGCCACATCAAAGAACTTATCAACATTTACAAAAGATAAAAAGAAAGGAAAGATATACAGAGATTATGCAAGAATAATTGTAACAAGAAGAAGGGTTATTCAGAGTTCATCATTCCAACACTTGTGACCAAGAATATGAACCTGCCTACATCAAAGGCTTTTGTGAAAAGATCTGCATATTGATCATCAGTGTGGACTTTTTGAACTTGAATTAGCTTCTTTTCATTACAATCTCTGATAAGATGGTACTTAATCTCTATATGCTTGGTCTTGGAATGCTTGACAGGGTTATTCACAATGCTAATAGCACTGTTGTTGTCAATGTATATAGGTGTCTGTAAGAAAGAAAGACCATAGTCCTGCATCTGATTCTGAATCCATAGGACTTGTGAGCAGCATTGAGAAGCAGCTATGTATTCAGCCTCATTTGTTGATTGTGAAACAGTGGTCTGTTTCTTGCATTGCCAAGAGACCAATCTTCCTCCTAAGAACTGACATCCTCCTGATGTTGACTTCCTATCCAGGTTTGCTCCTCCATAATCACTATCTGTGTAGGCCACCAAGTCAAAAGAATTGTCATAAGGATACCAAAGTCCCAATTTAGGTTGACCCTTGAGATATTTGAATATCCTCTTGACTGCATGTAAATGTGACTCCTTTGTCCTAACTTGAAACCTAGCACACACACAAACAGCAAACATAATATCAGGTCTAGAAGCTGTAAGATACATTAATGATCCAATCATGGATCTGTATTGATGAACATCAACTTCCTCCCCCTCAACATCAGCAGTGAGGTGTTTGTGAGTTTCCATTGGTGTGCTTGCTGGTTTTGCATCATTCATTCCAAACTTTTGAAGCATTGTGGCAACATATTTGGATTGATTGATGAAGATACCATCTCTTTTCTGCTTGACCTGCAAACCAAGAAAGAAAGTTAGTTCTCCCATAGAACTCATTTTAAACTTCTTGTGCATTAGTTCTTCAAACTCCTTGCACATGTCTTCCTTTGTTGAACCAAAGATGATATCATCTACATAGATCTGCACCAACAGCATATCATTCTTAGTTCTCTTGATGAATAAAGTCTTATCAATGACACCTCTCTCAAATTTGTTTTCCAACAAATATGAGGACAAGGTATCATACCAGGCCCTAGGTGGTTGATGAAGGCCATACAGTGCCTTCCTCAACTTACCTCCTTCATCATTTAGTTGCAGATGATGTCTGATTTTGGCAGGGGTAAGGGTGAGAGACAGACCACAGATAGTGGTTTGAATATGTTTGACCCCATCTTCTTCCTGGACAACTCCATTCATCCAGAAGTCTTGCATATGTTGAATGTAGATGGTAGGAGTGATTGTCGCGGCGTACGCAATGTGAGATGATGCCAAGAAATCAACTATATCTTCGAAACCTTCAGAATCTCCACCCTTGGAAATATATCCAACCTTGTTATGATCCTTGACAAAAGTCAATGAAGCCATCAGCAATCGAATAAGAAAACCTAAACAGATGATGAAATCGAATCGTAATCTCGAATGCACGAACACTGAGAGGGAATCAATCGAAGAATTGCAAACGTTTTTGAGAGCAAAAGTGTAGAATAGCCGTTAATGAAAAAGGCGGTCAAGTTAGGGCTTATATACTACACTTTAGAGCAGGGGTAACTACCATTAGCAGTGTTAACAAACACAAGGTGAGCTAGGTCAAATAAGCAGTGGTAATTAACGCTAGCAGTGGTATTTGTCAAACTATCTTAAAAGCAGTGGTAAAAGATACCCTCAGTGGTAATGACACGCATTAGATTAAAAGCAGTGGTAAACACATCAGCTTAATTAAAAGCAGTGGTAATACCTCAGAATAACTAGCAAGCGTGTGTGTGAGCAGGGGTAAAATACAAATGCATAAACAGTGGTAACGGGTAATTGTGCTAGCAGTGTTAATGGGCGAATGTGCTAGCAGTGTTAATGGGCGAATGTCTAGCAGTGTTAATGGGCGAATGTGAAAGCAGTGTTAATGGGTGAATGACTAGCAGTGTTAAAAACTTTGTAAGAACAGGTATTTCACTCCATGAACTGCTGCACTGAAATTGATAATAAACACTCCATCTTACTGCTTGTGAGCTTTCTGAAACTCCTTCTGCCACATCAAAGAACTTATCAACATTTACAAAAGATAAAAAGAAAGGAAAGATATACAGAGATTATGCAAGAATAATTGTAACAAGAAGAAGGGTTATTCAGAGTTCATCATTCCAACACTTGTGACCAAGAATATGAACCTGCCTACATCAAAGGCTTTTGTGAAAAGATCTGCATATTGATCATCAGTGTGGACTTTTTGAACTTGAATTAGCTTCTTTTCATTACAATCTCTGATAAGATGGTACTTAATCTCTATATGCTTGGTCTTGGAATGCTTGACAGGGTTATTCACAATGCTAATAGCACTGTTGTTGTCAATGTATATAGGTGTCTGTAAGAAAGAAAGACCATAGTCCTGCATCTGATTTTGAATCCATAGGACTTGTGAGCAGCATTGAGAAGCAGCTATGTATTCAGCCTCATTTGTTGATTGTGAAAAAGTGGTCTGTTTCTTGCATTGCCAAGAGACCAATCTTCCTCCTAAGAACTGACATCCTCCTGATGTTGACTTCCTATCCAGGTTTGCTCCTCCATAATCACTATCTGTGTAGGCCACCAAGTCAAAAGAATTGTCATAAGGATACCAAAGTCCCAATTTAGGTTGACCCTTGAGATATTTGAATATCCTCTTGACTGCATGTAAATGTGACTCCTTTGTCCTAACTTGAAACCTAGCACACACACAAACAGCAAACATAATATCAGGTCTAGAAGCTGTAAGATACATTAATGATCCAATCATGGATCTGTATTGATGAACATCAACTTCCTCCCCCTCAACATCAGCAGTGAGGTGTTTGTGAGTTTCCATTGGTGTGCTTGCTGGTTTTGCATCATTCATTCCAAACTTTTGAAGCATTGTGGCAACATATTTGGATTGATTGATGAAGATACCATCTCTTTTCTGCTTGACCTGCAAACCAAGAAAGAAAGTTAGTTCTCCCATAGAACTCATTTTAAACTTCTTGTGCATTAGTTCTTCAAACTCCTTGCACATGTCTTCCTTTGTTGAACCAAAGATGATATCATCTACATAGATCTGCACCAACAGCATATCATTCTTAGTTCTCTTGATGAATAAAGTCTTATCAATGACACCTCTCTCAAATTTGTTTTCCAACAAATATGAGGACAAGGTATCATACCAGGCCCTAGGTGCTTGATGAAGGCCATACAGTGCCTTCCTCAACTTGCAAACTCTGTCAGGATATTTAGGGTCTTCAAACCCTGGTGGTTGACAGACATAGACTTCCTCATCAATAGTGCCATACAAGAATGCACTTTTCACATCCATCTGATAGACTTTGAATCCCTTGTAAGATGCAAAAGCCAAGAATAGCCGTATGGCTTCAATTCTGGCTACAGGTGTAAAAACATCATCATAGTCTATTCCTTCTTCCTGAGTGTACCCCTGTGCCACTAGTCTGGCCTTATTCTTGATCACAATTCCTCTCTCATCTGTCTTGTTTCTGAATATCCATTTAGTGCCAATTACTCTGTGTCCTTTTGGGAGATCCACCAAATCCCAAACATGCTGTAGGACAAATTGCAGTAACTCCTCTTGCATAGCTTCTATCCAGCTTGGATCCTTCATGGCATCTAACACTTTCTTTGGTTCATTCTGGGAAAGAAAGCATGACAACATCCCAGAATGAGTATTCACATATCCAGCTTCTCTGCTTTGCTTCCTTGTAATCATAGGAGATGCCACATCTCCAATCACTTGAGAAGCTGGGTGATTCTTTTGAGTTCTTGTTAGGTGCAGGGGTTCTTCAGCTAGGAGTTCCCCTAAATTTGAATCATCAGGACCAGATTCTGAGGGATCTGGTTGAGTGATTTCACTTGTATCCCCAGCCTCATTTTCCACATTGCTTTCAAGCTGTGGAGTCTCTTCAATCTCCTTGTCTCCTTCTTGATTCTCTGAAGCATCCTCTTGTACTTCAGTCTCTGATTCTTTCTCTTCTGTACTGATGGTGGATGGAGGAAACAGAACAAAAGGTGTGTCTGTCTCCTTTTCCTTGATGACAGGACCTGTATCAACTGCATTGCTCATGTTCAAAGAGTTAGTGAGTGAATCAATGTCAAATAACCAGTCTGGACCAGTCCCATGCACATTGGGAGTGTGTTCATTGAATTTGACATTGTCACTTTCCTCAATTGTTCTAGAAACAGTATTGAAAACCCTAACTGCTTTGCTCTGTATTGAGTATCCCACAAAGAAACCATCATCAGATTTACTGTCAAATTTCCCTAGATGAGTTTTGGTATTTAAGATAGAACAAGGACACCCAAAAGGTACAAAGAATCCTATAAAAGGCTTTTTGTTTTTGAAAAGTTCATAAGGTGTTTTTCCCTTGGACTTGACCACATGAACCCTGTTTTGCACATAGCAGGCAGTGTTAACTGCTTCTGCCCAAAAAGTGATTGGTAGTTTAGAATCTGCTAACATGGTTCTTGCAGCCTCAATCAGTGTCCTATTTCTCCTCTCAGCAACTCCATTCTGTTGAGGAGTTCTAGGAGCACTGAATTGTCTTTCAATACCTTTTTCCTCACAAAAGGAATTCAAATCAGCATTTTTGAACTCAGTTCCATTGTCTGATCTAATGACTTTCACTCTAAGGTTCACCTGATTCTCAACTCTCTTTACAAAGGGTTTGATCAGTCCACTTGTCTCATCCTTTGTTCTTAGAAAGAAAACCCAAGTAAACCTAGAATAATCATCTATTATCACAAGACAGTATGATTTCTTGCCTATACTCATTACATTGGTAGGTCCAAATAAATCCATGTGCAATAATTGAAGAGGAGCAGAGATAGTGTTTATTGTCTTTGATTTGTGAGAAGCCTTGTGTTGCTTGCCTTTGAGGCAGGCTACACAATGATCATCAAGTGTGAACTCTTTTGGGGGAAGACCTCTGACCAATTGATTTTTGACAAGTAAATTCATGGTCTTAATGTTCATATGACCCATCCTTCTATGCCAGAGAGAGGATTCAGTCATTGAAGCTTTTGAAAACAGACAGTTCACAACTTCTGATGGCATACCATTTAAGTCCAGACAAAAAACATTATCTTTTCTAGGTGTTCTCAGTAAAACAAAGCTCTCATCAACTACAAACTTAGGAGAAAGAATCATGCACTCTGTTTCACTGAACAGGGTGAAAAGTTTCTTATCACACACCTGAGACACACTCATCAGGTTGTATCTGAGTTGATCCACATAGTATACATCTTCTAAGGTTAACTTACCTCCTGTAACCTTACCTTTCCCTGAAACCTTACCTCCTCTTGGATTATCTCCAAAGGCAACATATCCTCCATTGAATGTAGTGAAATCTTCAAGAGAGGATCTATTGCCTGTCATGTGCCTGGAGCAACCACTGTCCACATGCCATAAGTTCTCATTCCTGTCTGGGTTGCCCTGCACATAAGGGAAATAGGTTAGTGTCTTGAGGGAACCCAAGCCAATATGGTCTTGGGTTCTCCCTTTTCATTAACATAATTGACCTCTGTCAATCTGTTAAGCTTTAAAAGATAATCCTTGTTAGGAATCTCATGACTTGAGTACTTAGTTACAATGGGTTGTCTCAGTGAAGAATTTGATGTGGCAACATTGTTTGAGATACCACTGCTGCTATTGCTAGCAGCAGTGTTAACCTCTATATCTTTTTGGTTGTTACCACTGCTTTCAGAAGCAACACTTTCATTACCACTGCTTGTGGAAGCAGTAGTATTGCTTAGTGAGGCTTTTGGTACCCATTTTGTAACTATCTTCACAGTCTTCTTTTCAACCTTTTTCTTTTGGACACTGACTTTCTTTTTAGGTTGATTTTTTCTTTTCTGAACCAATAGTCTTTTAACAATAGGTTTTGGAACAAACCCTCTGCTATTATACTCTGTCCTTCTAGTTTGGAACTGCTTTTGATTCTGAAAATTAACCCTTTGATTTTGAAAAGTCATTCTTTGATTAAAAGGGTTATAGTAGCAGTCCTTAGCCAGATGGTTGAGATTACAGCATATAAAGCAGGGTTTTGGTTTGTTAATCTTGTTTAGATCAACACCATGAGTTTGAGCCCATTGGTTGTTCCAATTCCTTTTGTTTCCTCTTGGTTTGGCACTTGTTTGAGACTGTTTAGAAGTACCAGGATCACTGTCATTCTTATGAGTGGGTTTACCACCTTTGACACTAGGTTGTGAAGTTGCAGGTTCCTGGTCAACTATTTTCTCCTTCCCTTTCCTAGAGACTGTGGCATTCTTACTGGGTACAAAGGGCATACCACCCTTTTCATTGGTGAGGATTTGATTTTCCTCAGGGACAGTCTCTTGGGATTTGTTTTCAGTCTTTTCCTTTTGTTCTTCCTCATTATCACTGCTTGAGGGATCTACATCACACACTCCTTCTCTCAGTTCCTCTCTGTTTAGTCTATCTAGGATATCTGTGGTAGGAGGAATATAGGTGTGATTGCGGGGTGGAGGAGTATTGTGATATCCTATCCCTCTTTTGAGTTCATCATGAACTTGAGCCTTTAAAATTTCTTCCAAGGCTTTAGAGGACTTAGAAAATTTATCAAGATCTTCCTTAGCTTTTTCTAATTCTTTCTTGACAGATTCTAATTCCTCACCAGACTTTACTAGTTTCTTCTCAAACTCCTTTTTCTCCCACTTCCAGTAATTGTAGTCATACTCAAACTGGAGTTCATTCTCTTTATAGGACTTGATTTGGTCCTCCAGATTCTCAATGACTATCCTATACTCTCTTCTATCAACTTCCATTGTCTTGATGGTATCACTCATAGTCTGATTGTGATCCCTATACTTCTTAACAGTTTCAATACAAGAATCAGAACATAATTTAGAGGATACCTCTGTTGGAAGTTCAGGTTCAGTAATTTTGGCCATCAAAGCATGATTCTGGATGGCTTCTTCAGCTTGATCACTCCAGTCAAATCCCATGCCTTCTTGTGATACCAAGGCTTGAGAAGAGTTGGAATTTGTGCCTCTGTTGGGTCTTGGAGCATGTGCTTGTCCTCCATTGTTGGCTTGTTGATGAGTACCACTCCCTTTGCACTCTCTGGCAAAGTGGCCAGGCTCATTGCACTTGTAGCATCTCACCTTTGATTTGTCAAATCCAGCAAGGTCTCCTCTTTTGGCATCAAAGTTGTTCCTGCCAGTCCTCCTTATAAATCTTTTCATTCTCATAGTTAACATGGCCATCTGCCACTTGATGTCCATCTCCTCCAAATCATCAGCATTGATTTGTTCAAGATCATCATTGATCAGAGGAGATCTTACATGATTGGCAAGGAATGCTTCCAAGACTGCATCCCCATTAGTATCCTGTGACACAGATGATTTATCATTAGTACTGTCATGGTTATTATTAGCAGGGTTAATATTAGCAGTACTAGCAGTATTAAAATTAGATGAAGGATTTTCAGAGGAATAGAGAGCAATAGTATGTGAGTATCCAGTTGGTCTTCTTTTGGCCTCTACTTCAGCTTCAAAAATCCTTAGATCATTGTATAGATCTTCAAGCTCCTTATCCTCCAGGTCATCTCCTTGTCTGAATGACACAGTGTACATAGTCCATTCCTCACTCAGAGATCTGAGGAATTTTCTATTGACTTCATCTTTCTCCATCTTCACATCTACATTGGCAAGTTCTCCAATCAGTTTGTTGAACCTGTCAAAAGTTTGAGTCATGGACTCATTCTTTGTAGAAGTGAAGTTTTCATATTGTTGCTTCAATAGGGCTTTCTGATTTCTCTTAGAACTTTTAGTTCCAGAGAATCTTTTCTCTAGTGCAATCCACAGAGATCTTGCATCAGGGCAGGTACAAAACTGGTGTTGGTATTCATTGGGAATGGCCAACAGCAGAGTGCTTAAGGCTTTCATCTCAGTCTGCTTCCTCTTTTTGTCTGCATCAGATTTTGGGGGTGCTCCAGCAACAGCAGGTTCAGGGACACTAGGTCCATGTTCAACAACTTCCCATAAGGCATAATCAGTAAGAAGCATATATTGCTTAATTCTGATTTTCCACATCTCAAACTCATTGGGTTTGAGCATGGGGACTTTAGACACAAGAACAGAATCCTGGGAATCCATTGATTAAAAAGTATTCTGAACACAGGCTCTGATACCACTTGACAGGATCTGAATATCAATATCAAGAACAGAATACTTAATCAAAGAAGTTTGCGGAATAACACTTTGATTATAATAACAGAACAATGAATTCAAACAAACTGTGTATATTGATCTTAATAGCTTAATGATTACAACTACAAGCCCCAATCTGTTTGAACAGGCTCAAAAACAGACGTGCAATACTTCTCTATCGCAGGGATTTCAAGAACAATCTTGAGGCTCTTAATTCTAACACAAAAGCTATCAAAACTCGTATCTAACAATGATCAACCTATCAGCTATATATACGACATAACAGATTACAATAAGGAAACTAGATTTACAAGATAATCTCTAAAATATCTCCAAGCATATCGTATCTTGTCTATATCTTCAAGTCATCACAATCCTTTCCTTATCGTCTTCTGATAGCAGTGGTAAAACATAAGCAGGGTTAACTTTGCACCAGCAGTGTTAACTTCAAAATCAGCAATAGTAATCTTCAAGAGCAGTGGTAATCTGTAATGGCAGTGGTAATATTGATCTTTAGGCATTCATCACATACTGGCAGTGGTAAACTTCAATCTTCATCAGCAGTAGTAACCTTCCAATACCAGCAGTGGTAACCAGCAGTATTAACCTTTCTGAGAGCAGTAGTATTAGACTCAACACATCGCACTCCGAATTCGCTCGAATTTGGTTCTTATCCCCTCCATATGGTTACCTAAGCAATATCAAACAAAAACATTAATGAAAACACACACGAAAATCATTAAAAACGAAAGAAAACGAAAAAGCTCGGGTTTCCTCCCGAGAAGTGCTTCATTTTTGAATGGGTCTAGAGCTCGACCCTACTTCCGGCTCATTTTCTGGCACGTCGGGCTGACGAGCCCTTCTTCTTTCTGTGATCTTTCTTGGAGGATCCCAGTTCATTGAGTTTCTGATCCTTTTGATGCATCGGGTTTGGATAGTCCTCAGTTTTCTTTCCATGCTCATGCGGAAGTAATGGGCGGTTCGTGCTTTTGTTGTAGGCCAGAGAAGAATCTTCGTATGGTTCATCGAGGTGTCTGACCGGCTCTCCGTTAGGATCAAAGTAAATTCGATTGTCCCCATAGCCTAAACTCGTGACTTGATTCCGAATATCGGTATTTACTTGAGCGGTGTGCAAGAAAGATCTCCCGAGGATTATCGGGATCTCCGTGTTCTGTGGAAGGTTAGCTATAACGAAGTCCGTGTAATAAACAAAGTTGCCAATGCGAATTGGGACTCCTTCCGCTATTCCTAACGGCTTTGTCATGTAACCGTTCACGCCTCGATATTGATAGTCCGTTGGTATGATCTTTTTAACTCCCATTTTCCTACAATAACCAAAAGGCATCATATTAAGAGCGGCACCTGAATCTACCAAAGCAAGACCTTTAAATCTATGACAAGAAATAGGTAAGTTATAACTCCCTGGATCATGCTTGATAGGTGCAATGTAGATGAGGTCATCCTCTGGTGCTTTCTCCTTTTCTTTCTCCTTGCCTTTATCTTCTTTCTTTGGAATCACGAACTCTGCGTATCCGCCTTGCTTTCCATCTTCCTCCTCATCATCACTTGAAGCTTCAGGCACCTTGAGTCTTAGGTGTTCAAATGACACGGTGAACCCCTCTGAATCGTAATCCATGGCATAATCGGGTTCACTTTCACTCTCAGTTTCCACGTATTTCTTTGTGTAGATGTCCGTCCATTTCTTCTTTGATGGTTCTCCGGTCATCATGAGCATCGGTTTCACGTTCTCCACCTTCGGGTTGACTTGTGTTTGTGTTGGTAACTCCCCTTGAGTCCGTTCACTTAGCATTTGCGAAACACGACCAACCTGCGATTCCAAATTCTGGATAGTACTTTGGTGATTACGTAAGTATGAACCTACTTCATCGTTTAGCTTCTTTTGCGCATCCATGAATTGGATAATCCGATCTTCGATAGAGACACGTGGCTCTCCATCCGGTCTTTGGTTCTGTTGATTTGGTGCAAAGAAACCGGGAGGTCTAGGGATGAAATTACGGTTGTTGTTCCACCTCCCTTGGTAATCGCCTCGGTTGATATAGTTCACCTCCTCGGGTGTCATCATTGGTTTGTTCGGGCAATCTTTAGTCAAATGTGGTCCACTGCACTCCTCGCATCCAACCTGCAAAGCATGAACAGATTTAATTAGTTCTTCTATTTTTCGTTCAAACTTTACCTGTTGGTTTTTCATAGCGGCTAGTTCATCGGATGGATCGAAGTCGGTTGATATCTTTCCGGCCATCCTCGGAATTTGCAAACGTTTGTCCGTCCTCCAATCTATGTTATGGATGAGCATGTCCTCGAGGAGTTTGTAACCTTCCGTGGGCGTTTTGTACATGAAGACACCACCTGCAGATGAATCCAAAGTAGCTCGTGAAGAGTAAGCAAGTCCACTATAGAAAATTTGAACCTGTTCACTCTTATTCAACTCGTGACTTAGGCACGAGTTTAAGAGGTGCTTAAAACGTTCCCATGCTTCGGATATAGTCTCCCCGTCTTGTTGTTGGAAGGATCGGATCTCGGCTCTCAATTTATCGATTTTGGATGGTGGAAAGAATCGGGAAAGGAACTTTGAACGAAGTCCTTCCCAAGTGGTGATTGAACTTGGTTCTAAGGATCGCAACCAAGCCCTAGCTTCTCCGGTAAGCGTTAGAGGAAAGACCCGAAGACGAATTGCATCATCCCAGTCTGCCTGTTTTGAACAGATCACAAATATCCACGAAGTTTTCCATGTGAACGATAGGATTGCTATCGTTTTTCCCGTCGAAGGTAAGGTCCTTGATCATGTGTAGGAGCTTCCCCGAGATTTCCTTGTTCAGGTTCGGCTTCGTGATTGGATTGGTGGGTACTGTTGGAGCGGCTCTCCTGGCGGTCCACATCGGTGCCTCGTCTCCCATCTCAAAAATCAAAGCTCTCGGGCGAACTTTGTTTGCTTTTGATTTCTTTTTGTTTCTTTTTCTGAATTCTCTCTCCGGGTACTCAAATGGCTCTAACAAGTCTGTCGTGACTGAAATCACAACAAACGGTTACGGGAAACTTGCGGGAAACAAAGAGAAAATAAAAATAAAGATAAAACTAACTAATTAAACTAGAAAGCGAAAAACTTGCAAGGGAAAGAATCCCTCACAAGGATCGATTAACAAAACTAATTAAGACTAAAATCTAACAACTACCGTTCCCCGGCAACGGCGCCAAAAACTTGATGCGGTAATTAACGTATATAAAAAGCGTAACAAGTTTTAACCTCTAATGCCTTGCCACTGTCTTACCACATATACAGGCAAGCGTACCTGATCGTGAGTAATATAGTGTAGGAAAGTCCAGGTATCGTATCTACCACTGGGAACGGTCAAGTTATCGTAGACTAAAGTCTAAATCGGTTTAATTAACCTAAAAGGGGGTTTTGTATGAAAAAGGTTTGAATATTAAAAAGACAACTAAATCACTTAACTAAGAAAGCGATTAAAGATATTAATTAAGAACTTATATGAAAGAAAACAGCAGCACTTATCATGGTATAGTGAATCCCCAAGTGGATGATTTAAACAGGCCAAAGGTTTGGTTGTTTTGATTATTGTAGGAATTTAAGTCTGGGACACCCTAACATGTAGTGATTATGGTTTTTAACTAGGTCTTGGTCCTCCTAGTCCAATACTTAGGTCGTTTGTCAAGCAACCTAGCACCGGAAATCCAATCCTAACTCTATTGTATGGTTTTCTACCTCCAGGTCACTCTCGGTCCAAGTAACCACTTAACACAACTCTCTCGGTCAAGGGCAGGTTAAGGTAGGTTGATTATCCTATTGGAGTCTATCTAATTTGGTCAAACAGATACACCCAACCAAAGGAGTTCAAATAACCAAACAATAATAATCAGAACGGAACCATAACACACATTCAATCAATCAAAAACAAACCAATAAACATTAAGTATCAAATCATCATCCACAATGGTTCATCGACCATGACAAGTACTACTATTAAGAACTACTCACTAAACATAACGAAAACAAAAGCAATAGTAGACATCGACATGATACCGACAATACAACGACAGATGCTCGAAGATCGATTCCCGCAGCGTATCGGCAACACTTGGACTTTTACTCTACTGCTTCGTATCTTCCCCGTATCGTATCTCGTGTAAACCGACTCAAATTGTATGTTCTGAACTGAAGGAGGAGGCTGGTATTTAAAAGAAAACGTCTAGGGGCCATCTGGCGATCGCCAGACTGCAGGTTTGGCGACGCCAGACACTTAAGTCAACCATAGTCTCCAATTCAGTCGAATCTGGCGGCGCTAGATTGAAAATCTCGCGAACGCCAAGTGTCTCCTGTGTTGACTTTGTGCATTTTTCACGTTTTCTCGCCTTTTTTCGTACTTTTACGTTCCACGGCTTCCAAATCCTACATAAACGATAATAAGCTCATTTAGTGCGTGAAATGATCATAAACGGGTGAGAAATGGGGTAAAGTCATACAATTACGCTCAACCAAAACATGTATAGTTTTGGTGTTATTAACTACTCACTAAACATAACGAAAACAAAAGCAATAGCAGACATCGACATCATACCGACAGTACAACGACGGATGATCGAAGATCGATTCCCGTAGCATATCGGCACCACTTGGACTCTCACTCTACTGCTTCGTATCTTCCCCGTATCGTATCTCGTGTAAACCGACTCAAATTTGCATGTTCTGAAGTGAAGGAGGAGGCTGGTATTTAAAAGAAAACGTCTAGGGGCCATCTGGCGATCGCCAGACTGCAGGTTTAGCGACGCCAGACACTTAAGTCAACCCTAGTCTTTAATTCAGTCGAATCTGGCGGCGCCAGATTGGAAATCTCGCGAAGGCCAAGTGTCTCCTGTGTTGACTTTGTGCATTTTTCACGTTTTCTCGCCTTTTTTCGTACTTTTACGTTCCACGGCCTCCAAATCCTACATAAACGATAATAAGCTCATTTAGTGCGTGAAATGATCATAAACGGTGAGAAATGGGGTAAAGTCATACAATTACGCTCAACCAAAACATGTATAGTTTTGGTGTTATCAACTACTCACTAAACATAACGAAAACAAAAGCAATAGCAGACATCGACATGATACCGACAGTACAACGACGGATGATCGAAGATCGATTCCCGCAGCGTATCGGCACCACTTGGACTCTCACTCTACTGCTTCGTATCTTCCCCGTATCGTATCTCGTGTAAACCGACTCAAATTTGCATGTTCTGAACTGAAGGAGGAGGCTGGTATTTAAAAGAAAACGTCCAGGGGCCATCTGGCGATCGCCAGACTGCAGGTTTGGCGACGCCAGACACTTAAGTCAACCCTAGTCTTCAATTCAGTCGAATCTGGCAGCGCCAGATTGGAAATCTCGCGAACGCCAAGTGTCTCCTGTGTTGACTTTGTGCATTTTTCACGTTTTTCTCGCCTTTTTTCGTACTTTTACGTTCCACGGCCTCCAAATCCTACATAAACGATAATAAGCTCGTTTAGTGCGTGAAATGATCATAAACGGGTGAGAAATGGGGTAAAGTCATACAATTACGCTCAACCAAAACATGTATAATTTTGGTGTTATCAAAATCCCCACACTTAAGCTTTGATTGTCCTCAATCAAAGGACTGAAAGATAAGAAAGATAACTCCAAAATTATCTCCACCCAAGATCATCCAAGAGAACAAAGCATATTCACATAATCGAACACACAAACAAGACTCATCAAGCAATCGAATACCAAGATCAACCTTTTACCCTCACATAATATGAATAACAATATAAAGTGTATCTCTCGGGGGTAAAAGTGTATATGTAAGTGATCACACCAATACTCGACTAATTCCCGCATGCATAAGCTTGTCACCAAATCTAATCTCCACCACTGAGAAGTTGTCAACCGTCAAGAGGACTTTAGGGTTGTAATGTTAGGCTAAGGGTTAAGGGTAGGATAAATGATATATAAGTGACTAAGGGTTTTGCAACAAAAACTTGAAAACTCAATCAGTAATGATCCAAACAGTGAAACAATCTGACTTTCGAACAATGAAACTTTTGGGATGATCAACCTCTTTCTTTTCTTTTAGAATCGGCCTAAGCCTATGGCTTATTTGGGGCACAAATTCTTTTTCAATCTTTTCAGCTCTCATTTTTTTTCTTTTTGTATTCTCGACTATTTTGATATTTCTTTTCTTTTCTGAGTCTCAAATGTTTTTTTCTTTTCTTTTTTCTCAGAGCAGCAACTATGTTGCTTTTGGGCTCTTTTTTTAATCTCAATCCCATAAAACTGTCAGATATGGAAAACTGGATCAAAACATCTCAAGAATCAAATTTAAGTTACGGCCAAAAGATAGATAAAACAATTAGGCTCAAGGATAAAGTGTATAGTGGGTAAAGAAATGAAAAGGCTAATGCTCAAAATGGTTTCAAGGGATAAAGTGTTAAAAGTGAACACTTTTCAATCAAAGGCTAGGCAAATCAAATAACCTTAAGATGAGGTTATCTGACGAAGGCTAAAAGGGTTAGAAACGAAGGCCTCTATCAGTGCAATGGTGATAAATACTTCTCTTATGTAGTCTCGACAAGCATTCAAATGACAAGTTCTACCTTGGGTCAAAGTCGGTATTCCTCACAGAATAAATAACAATTAAGGCTCAATATCTCAAAGGAATTGGGTGAGGCACTCATGGTAATCAGTTTTCCAAGGTATCCTTTTGCTCAACTAATCCTATTCAGTGTTCTCCTGTGCCAGCAACTCTGTCCCAAAAACAATCTCAGATATCGAAAAAAATTAGGGTCAAATCTCAAAGCTTTCAAAAATTTGAAAAACGACAATCCATAAGCAAAAAGTGAACCTATTTAAACAGATAAGTCTACATAACCCCCTCCCCACACTTAAAATTTGCAGTGTCCTCAATGCAACAATTAACACAATTAAGGAGTAATTGGGAAAAAGAGAAACTTCCCGGGTTATGTGACGAAATCTGTTCTGATCTGAGAGTGGTCCAAAAAAAAAATCGTGCTCGATCATAGATCATAGGTCGCTGTATCTACCAAAAAAAAAGAAAAAGTAAAAGTAAAAACGAACTAATAAAAATAAACCAAACTAAAGTAGTTAAAAGTACTTAAGATCCTAAACAAACCAAACAAAAAAATAAAAAGTTGTCTAAACCAACCAAACCACACAACCACGCAGTTTAAAGTTCAAAGTAGAGTACAACCCAATCGAATCAAAGAAACCGCTTAGTTACGGTTTTCAAAAGCCCATTCATCGTAGGTGGAATAACCAGTAGGACCGGCATCACTATCACGCCACACGGGATGAGGTTCAAGAGGAGCCGAGGGAGCATGTCCCACGCTCTCAAAGTACTCGCTCATCGATGCGGCGACCCAAGACAACTCCCGCCGAACACCATACATGTCATATGACACCCGGTCCAATCTTTCCATCATCTCGTGATGCTTTGCTCCCATCTGTTCCGATAGTCCTTGAATAGCTTCATGAAGAGATCCCGATCCTTGTTGATTTGCCGGTGGAGGGTTGCTCGATTGCCCCAGGAGGGTTGGTTGAGGTGGTGAAGTAGCCATACCAACCGGCTCTTCATTGGGGGTAGCATCCCCAATCCACACAAAAGTACCCCTCCGAGGTCCCGGTGCAAGCAACTTCATAGAACGAAAGAGGACCTTATCGAGAAATCCCATAGGAGACAACTTGGTGAGAGTTTCGCAAACGTCTGGTGTAAGACTTCCCAACTTCTCCGCTATAACCGTAATGAAATGTCCCCCACAAAGGCCCGTTCCGGCCTTATCATGCACCTTTCCGGCGTTTTGGAACATCTTAGCCATCACATAAGAAAGATTGGTTATTGCATTCCGATTAACCAATCGTGAAAGAAGCCAAAGATCCCCTTCCGGAACCTTTTCCTTAATAGCTCTCCGATAAGCAAAAGAGTGAACAAGCATCCGATAAAGAAGGCGATGCTCGGGTAGAGTGATAGAACTTTCCTTGTTGTTGGACTGTAGATACGGTCCCGATCCGATGGTAGCCCAAAAATCCGCGCCCACAAACTCGGCACTAGGCTCACAAGCACCGGTTAAGAAGTAGTGAGAAAAGTACTCGGATCTCGACTGAGCCGCCGTGAAAAATCCGAGCAACACTCCAAAGCGTGGTAGTGTGATCCCATACCATAAGCAAACAGAATCGAATACAAGGGCCATCAATTCTATCTTCTTCATACGCCTCCACATCAAAGCTAAATGTAGCCAAAAATTCCAACACAAGCTCATAGTAAATTGGCTCGTGGGTTTTCAGTGCTTTCTCCCAATCGTTGCTCACAAAGCGAAGAACACCAAAATGATCGCGGTATTCTCTCCTCAAGAGGCTTGAAAGCCTATCCCCAAATCCAATCTCCTCGACAAAGTGCAAATCAACAATCAAACCAATTTCAACCTCCCGCTTTTTCAAGCGATCAAGCTCAATCATTAACGACATCTTTTCACTACGTAAGATGTTATCGGAATCAAAAGACAAGCATGGGTGGTCTTGTACATTGCGGGAAGATGAAGCTCTCTACAAACAAAACATATACATTAATCACCACAAAAAGCATAACCTCTCTTCCCCACACTTGAGTTGAAACATATCACAACATTTATGGATCTAAACTCAAGTGTGTAAATCTAAGCAGATCAAAGCAATAAACCTCCCCCTTCCTAACATTAAAGACTTTCGTACCCAAGAAAACCCCTTTTTAAGGATCATACACAAGTTTAAACAACTAGGGCTTATAGGAATCTTTCAAATTAGAGCAAATAGAGGAGAAATACATACCTTTGACGCCATGGATTTGCAAGATGGGAATAGAATTGCAGAGAAAAACAAAAGGGAAGAGGAAGAATATTGAAAATAGGGTTTTAGAAAATAGTTAAAACCTCTCGTCTCGAACTTCGCGTTGCGAAGTAAAAGTTTTCGCGTCGTGAAGTCGTAATCAGCTCACTATTTTCAAAATTCTCCTCTCGAACTTTCCTGGGCCACTCACTTTGCGGCGCGAGATTTAAAATTTCGCGATCGCGAAATGGCTACTGTTTGGCTGCTTTTTAAATTTGATCGGGCTGCAATTTCCTTTGGCTAACGCTGCAAAATTGATTAGAACACATACACAAGAAAATATAACTAGTAAAAACACGGGTTGCCTCCCGAAAAGCGCTTGTTTTTGTACCGAGTCGCGAGCCTGACTCGGGGGATCACCTAAGTAATTGGCTCTTTAGAAAGATGACAGACCTCGCCATTTCTGACAGGGTCGTTCTCATTGTAAAGCTTTAATCTATGGCCATTTACCTTAAATGATCCTCGTTCGGTCATTAGGTCCACATATCCCGAGGGATAAGCTTTTAAAACGACATATGGACCTATCCATCGTGACTTTAACTTACCGGGGGGAAATTTAAAGCGAGTTTGATACATTAATACCTTGTCCCCCTCTTTGAACAGCTTCACTTCTTTTAGATGCGCATCATGCCATTTCTTTCGCTGCTCCTTGTAAATCTTAGAGTTCTCATAAGCGAGAGATCTAAGCTCTTCCAATTCGTGCAAGCTTATCAATCTTTCTCTCCCACTCGCGATGTCATCCAAATGAACTTTCTTTAGTGCCCACAGTGCTTTGTACTCGAACTCGAATGGAAGGTGACATGCTTTCCCATAAAGCATTCGATAAGGAGTGCTTCCAATTGGCGTTTTGTAGGCTGTACGTTACGCCCATAGTGCATCTTCAAGCTTTTGCGACCATATCTTCGGGTTATTATCGACCGTCTTTTCTAAAATTCGTTTCAACGCCCTGTTGGTGTTTTCCGCTTGTCCATTGGCTTGCGGATGGTAGGCGGTCGAGAATCGATGATGCACTCCAT
This sequence comes from Centaurea solstitialis, assembly GCA_030169165.1. Classification (NCBI taxonomy): domain Eukaryota; kingdom Viridiplantae; phylum Streptophyta; class Magnoliopsida; order Asterales; family Asteraceae; genus Centaurea; species Centaurea solstitialis. The sequence goes on along the minus strand of CM058045.1, from coordinate 18,933,512 downwards.
ACCTTTTTAAGGTCTTCTCCAAAAGATAGTTTGCAAAATGAGTTCCTCTATCACTGATGATCGCCTTTGGACATCCGTACCTACACACAAGAGATTTCACGAAGTCAACAACTACCTTAGCGTCATTTGTAGGTGAAGCCTTAGCTTCGGCCCATTTGGAAACATAATCAACTGCTACAAGGATGTATTTGTTGCCTCTGGAGTCGGGAAAAGGTCCCATGAAATCGATTCCCCAAACATCAAACACTTCACTAACAGAGATGCTTTGTTGGGGCATATCATCTTTCTTTGTAATGTTGCCTGCCCTTTGACAAGCGTCACAAGATTTTATTAGAGTGTGAGCATCCTTAAAAATCTTAGGCCAATAAAATCCGGACTCGAGGACTTTTCTAGCGGTCAAATTGGCTCCAAAATGGCCTCCCGTGGGCCTTTGTGACAGTTAGTGAGAATGTCCCAAGCAGCAGGGCCGGAGACACATCGACGGTGAATCCTATCAGGTCCTATTCTGAACAGATAACGTTTAGACCAAAAATAATACTTTAAGTCCGAGAAAAACTTACCTTTTTGTTGATGATTCATACCTTTAACAAGAACACCAGCGGCCAGATAGTTTGCAAAATCTGCATACCAAGGTATAGGGTCTTCTCCTATGGTCTTAATCATATTGAGGTCCTCATCGGGGAATTTATCCCTGATGACTTCTATGCCTCCGGAATCCATGTATGGATTTTCCAGACGAGATAAATGATCGGCAGCTAAATTTCCAGCGCCTCTCTTATCTCTTATCTCTATATCAAACTCTTGCAACAGAAGTATCCATCGTATGAGTCTGGGCTTAGCATCAGGCTTAGCAAAGAGATATTTAAGGGCAGTGTGATCCGTGTATACTATGATTTTGGACAGCACAAGATAAGACCTAAATTTTTCAATGGCAAAAACTACCGCTAGGAGCTCTTTTTCAGTCGTGGTGTAGTTTTCTTGGGCGTCGTTAAGAGTTCGACTTGCATAGCAAATCAGTTGAAAATGATTATTTTTACGTTGCCCCAGAACTGCATCGACTGCATAATCGCTTGCATCACACATAATATCAAAAGGTTGATCCCAATCAGGTGGAACCATAATAGGGGCATTGGTCAGATGCCGTTTCAAAGTTTCAAACGCAGAGATGCACTTCTCATCAAAAATGAAAGGTGCATCTTTTTCAAGAAGTTTGGTTAGAGGTCGAGATATTTTCAAAAAATCTTGTATAAACCTCCTATAAAACCCGGCATGACCTAAGAAACTTCTGACCCCTTTTATGTTTGTAGGTGGAGGAAGCTTCGATATGGTGTCCATCTTAGCTTTATCCATCTCTAAACCGTCTTTTGAGATTTTGTGTCCAAGAACTATACCTTCCCTTACCATAAAGTGACACTTTTCCCAGTTGAGAACCAGATGGGATTCCTCGCATCGAGCTAAAACCCTGTCTAGACTGCTTAGACAATCATCAAAAGAGTTACCAAAAACAGAGAAATCATCCATAAAGACCTCCATACAATTCTCTATCATATCCTGAAAAATGGCTGTCATGCATCGCTGAAAAGTAGCGGGTGCATTGCACAACCCAAAAGGCATACGCCTATAGGCAAATGTTCCAAAGGGACATGTAAAGGTCGTTTTCTCTTGGTCCTCAGGATCAATAGGGATTTGGAAATATCCCGAAAATCCATCTAGGAAGCAATAGTATTCATTTCCCGCCAATCGTTCAAGCATTTGATCAATGAAGGGTAAGGGGAAATGGTCTTTTCTAGTGGCATCGTTAAGCTTCCTATAGTCTATGCAGACTCTCCACCCGGTGACAGTACGGGTGGGAACTAACTCATTGTTATCATATGTGACAACTGTGAGTCCTCCCTTTTTGGGAACTACTTGAACAGGGCTTACCCAAGGACTATCAGAAATGGGGTAAATGATCCCGGTATCAAGCAGTTTGATAACCTCCTTTTTCACAACTTCTTGCATTTTCGGATTAAGCCTCCTTTGTTTTTGCACACATGGTTTAAAATTATTTTCCATTAAGATTTTGTGTGTACAAAATGAAGGGCTTATTCCGGGAATGTCCGAAATTTTCCAAGCTAACGCCTTTTTGTGTCTTTTTAAAACCTCAATAAGTCTATCCTTTTCATTAGCTGTTAGCAGGGAAGAAATAATCACCGGGAGAGAATTGTTACCTTCAAGAAATTGGTACTCGAGGTGCTCGGGAAGATCCTTTAACTCCAAATTTGGTGGTTCCTCCAGAGAGGTCTTCACTCTAACCTTGTCTTCCTGCTTTAGCTCCTCGAAGTCCTCTTCTTCTTCCTCCACGGTTTCATCCCATCTTTTCTCAACAGCGAGGCTTTCTTCCAATTCACCTGATTCAAAAAGATAATCATTAGGCTCTGATTCAAGTGGTTTGGTGAAGTCATCTAAACCGTCTAGAGTATTTATAGACTCATTATAGTCTGGAATTCCATCAATGGAAAGTGTGATTCGATCTTCACCAATTCCTAGACTAAGTTCTCTTTCGGCTACATGAATAACGACACTGGCCGTGTTGAGGAACGGACGACCAAGGATTAGAGGCACTTTAACCTCGTCCTTTATGTCCAAGATCACAAAGTCGGCGGGGAAATCAAATCTGTCTACCCGAACTATGACATCCTCAACTATTCCTACAGGGTATTTTATGGATCTATCAGCTAGTTGGATAGTCATTCTTGTGCTTTTTAGATCATTTAATCCCAATTTTTGATAAAAGGATAATGGCATTAGGTTTATACTGGCTCCTAGGTCTACTAGGGCTCGACATGAAACACTTTTACCAAAATAACAAGGGATAATGAAACTCCCTGGATCACCCTTTTTGAGGGTGTCTGAAAGTGTAGCTGAGTATTCGGCATTTAGAAAGGCTATTTCTTCTGTTCCCATCCTTGCATTATTAGCCACCAACTCCTTGAGAAATCTTGCGTAACTCGGCACACCTGCAATTAAATCCACAAGAGGCACATTAATATCCACTCGTTTAATCAAGTCAATAAACTTACGATATTGGGCCTCTTTCTTCTCTTTCCGCAGTCGTGCAGGGTATGGTACTCGTGTAGGTACATGTGTTGTTGCAGATTCCCTTGGTCTGACTGCTTCTTCCCTGACCTCTTTTGTTGGTCGCGATGGTAATTCGATTTCCGGTTCAACAACCTGCATGTTAGGAATTTGGTTAGTTTGAGGCATAGGTGGTCCTACAACTACCTTACCTCCTCTCGTGGTTGTGAACACTTCAGCCTGTGCTCCTGCCTCCATATGAGGAAATGTTTCCTTGACGTCTCGGAGGAATTGATCTGTGCCTCGATGTAATCCTGCAATAAAGTTTACAAACCCCTGCATTTTCTGTTCGGCATCCGCACCCATCTTTCCTTGTTCTTGGGAGAATTGATGGAACAATTGTTCGATTACCCCACCATATGGCTTTGAAAGAGGGTTTGGCGTCTCGGTGGAGTCCTCAGTTGCGTGGATGTGCTCGTTGGATGACGACACTACATTTAGATGCGCTGGTTGGGTCTCCTCTTGTTCCTCGTCGGTAGACCAATCCAGATAGTGTGCTTCCATGTCGTCCAAGAGTTTACGCGCTTCTTTCACTGTCTTATACGGAAAAATACCTCCACAAGATGAATCCAACCTTAACCGAGAATCATTAGTCAATCCAACATAAAAAACATCTATCATTTCTCTATCATTAATACCATGGTTTGGAAATATTAAGAATAAATCCTTATACCTTCCCCAAGCTTTCACAAGGCTATCTTTTCCTTGTTTAAAGTTTCGAATTTCAGCTCTTATTTTGTTAGCCTTGGAAATGGGAAAGTACCTTGAGAAAAAGGAAGATTTTAAATCGTCCCAGGTTACGATGGATCCCGGGAGTAGTTTTTTAAACCAGTCTTTTGCCTTATTTGTCAAAGTGAAAGGAAATACTCGAAGTTTTACCTCATCCTCCTTGGTGTTGACTAAATCACAGATGTCCTCGAACGCTTCAAGGTGTTGGTAAGGATTTCCACTTGGTTTTCCGTCAAATGAAATGGTGTTGATCATTTTGATGAGTTCTTTATTGATTTCCACCATTTTACCATCTGTCTTTTTGATTGCGGATCTCGGAGTAAACTGGACCCCAGATTGCTTATCCCACATGGGTTGATCATCTGCCATCCTGCCAACTCAACAAACGATTACGGGCAACTTGCGGGAAACAAAGAGATAAAATATAAATGAAGATAAAACTAACTAATTAAACTAGAAAACGAAAAACTTGCAAGGGAAAGAATCCCTGACAAGGATCGATTAACAAAACTAATTAAGACTAAAATCTAACAACTACCGTTCCCCGGCAACGGCGCCAAAAACTTGATGCGGTAATTAACGTATATAAAAAGCGTAACAAGTTTTAACCTCTAATGCCTTGCCACTGTCTTACCACATATACAGGCAAGCGTACCTGATCGTGAGTAATATAGTGTAGGAAAGTCCAGGTATCGTATCTACCACTGGGAACGGTCAAGTTATCGTAGACTAAAGTCTAAATCGGTTTAATTAACCTAAAAGGGGGGTTTTGTATGAAAAAGGTTTGAATATTAAAAAGACAACTAAATCACTTAACTAAGAAAGCGATTAAAGAGATTAATTAAGAACTTATATGAAAGAAAACAGCAGCACTTATCATGGTATAGTGAATCCCCAAGTGGATGATTTAAACAGGCCAAAGGTTTGGTTGTTTTGATTATTGTAGGAATTTAAGTCTGGGACACCCTAACATGTAGTGATTATGGTTTTTAACTAGGTCTTGGTCCTCCTAGTCCAATACTTAGGTCGTTTGTCAAGCAACCTAGCACCGGAAATCCAATCCTAACTCTATTGTATGGTTTTCTACCTCCAGGTCACTCTCGGTCCAAGTAACCACTTAACACAACTCTCTCGGTCAAGGGCAGGTTAAGGTAGGTTGATTATCCTATTGGAGTCTATCTAATTTGGTCAAACAGATACACCCACCCAAAGGAGTTCAAATAACCAAACAATAATAATCAGAACAGAACCATAACACACATTCAATCAATCAAAAACAAACCAATAAACATTAAGTATCAAATCATCATCCACAATGGTTCATCGACCATGACAAGTACTACTATTAAGAACTACTCACTAAACATAACGAAAACAAAAGCAATAGTAGTCATCGACATGATACCGACAGTACAACGACGGATGATCGAAGATCGATTCCCGCAGCGTATCGGCACCACTTGGACTCTCACTCTACTGCTTCGTATCTTCCCCGTATCATATCTCGTGTAAACCGACTCAAATTTGCATGTTCTGAACTGAAGGAGGAGGCTGGTATTTAAAAGAAAACGTCCAGGGGCCATCTGGCGATCGCCAGACTGCAGGTTTGGCGACGCCAGACACTTAAGTCAACCCTAGTCTTCAATTCAGTCGAATCTGGCGGCGCCAGATTGGAAATCTCGCGAACGCTAAGTGTCTCCTGTGTTGACTTTATGCAATTTTCACGTTTTTTTCGCCTTTTTTCGTACTTTTACGTTCCACGGCCTCCAAATCCTACATAAACGATAATAAGCTCATTTAGTGCATGAAATGATCATAAACGGGTGAGAAATGGGGTAAAGTCATACAATTACGCTCAACCAAAACATGTATAATTTTGGTGTTATCACCCTGTTAGTTCTGGCTTCCGTAGTACCGTCTTGAGTGGATAATTGGTCACGACAATAATATGGTGCGACTCGAAGTAATGCCTTAACTTTTTTGCTGTAGTCATGAGACCCAATAGCAATTTCTTCATGGACGTGTACCTGGTTTTCTGCGTCGAGGAAAGATTTACTGACATAATAAATTGGTCGTTGCTGCTGATCTTCCTCTCGCACGAGTACTGCGCTTGTCGCATTTTTGCTCACTGCCAAATACAACTACAAACTTTCACCTTCGACTGGTATTGTCAATAGGGGTGGCGATGTCATGTATTGCTTAAGTTCTTGTAGAGCCTTCTCATGTTCGTCTGTCCATAAGAAGCCTTGATTCTTCCGTAGAACATTGTAGAACAAATGGCATTTATCCGATGATCGTGAGATAAATCTAGTTAAGGCTGCCACGCGTCCTGTTAACTTTTGGACCTCTTTGATATTCCTTGGAGACTGTATCTCGGTGATAGCTTTCACTTGCTCTGGACTTGCTTCGATTCCTCGTTGTGTCACCAAGTATCCTAATAAGTTCCTTGCACGTACTCCGAAGGAACATTTTGTTGGATTGAGTTTCATCTTGTATTGTCGTAGGATGTCGAACGATTGCTTTAAATGTGCTACATGATCGATCGAACGCTCCGATTTCACGAGCATGTCGTCGATATAAACCTCCATCGTTCGACCAAGATGTTCCTTGAACATCATATTAACCAGCCTTTGATACGTCGAACCTGCATTCTTAAGACCAAATGGCATAACTTTGTAACAGTATATGCCTTTGTCTGTCATGAATGCGGTTTTTTCCTGGTCGTCCGTGTGCATTAGGATTTGGTTATATCCTGAATATGCGTCCATGAATGTCAACAATTCATGTCCTGCTGTTGCGTCGACCATAGCATCGATGTGAGGTAACGGGAAAGGATCTTTTGGACAAGCTTTGTTTAGATCCGTGAAATCGATGCAGACTCGCCATTTTCCATTCTTCTTTTGTACGATGACCACATTGGCTAACCATTCTGGATATTTGACTTCTCGGATCTTTCCAGTTTTAAGCAGATTGTCGACTTCTATCGTTGATTACTTTATTTCGTTCATGTGCAAACTTGCGACGTTTCTGCTTGATTGGCTTGAAAGTAGGATCCATGTTCAGCTTGTGTGATATAACGTTGGGATCTATCCCAACCATATCTTCGTGCGACCATGCAAAGCAGTCCGAATGTTCCTGCAAGAAAGATATAATCGTATTTTTTATGTCAGGGGGAGCGAGGCTCCTACGAAGACCTTTCGATCAGGATGTTCCGGATCGAGTACGACTTCTTCTAGTCGAAGATCATCGTTCGATTTCTTTCCATCCTGGCTCTGTAATTGCTAGATGTCCCGCGGCTTTGTCTTCATCGTGATCTTGTAGCATTCTCATGCGATCTTCTTTTCACTAGCAATTTCTTGAATTCCCCATGGAGAAGGAAACTTGATCTTCTGATGGTACGTCGAGGGAACTGCTTTCATCTCGTGCATCCAAGGTCTTCCAAGAATAACATTATAGGCCGATTGGCAATCTACAACGTTGAACTTTGTTTGCTTGTTGATGCCTTTGGCGAAGACAGGTAAGATGATTTCTCCGAGAGTGTTCATCGGGTCCCCATTGAATCCAATCAGAGTAGTACTTCGTCGTACGATTTCTGATCGTTCGATTCCCATTACTTTAAGAGTATCTGCAAAAATAACGTTAGCTGAGCTGCCTCCATCGATCAATATTCTCTTAGTCGAACAGTTTCCTATGGTCAACTGTATGACTAGAGCGTCATGATGCTTATGATGGACTCCTTGAGTATCCTCTTTGTCGAACGTAATCGTCATTGCGTCGAGCTCTTTTTCTGCTTTTGATTTGACTTCATCGGGAATAGGGCGTTCGTCTGGACCATCTCGTGCATGTCTTTTGGCAGCAGAATACGTAAGTCCGCATACTTCTGATCCTCCGGTGATGCAGTTTACAACTTTTGTATGAACTGGAGATGCTGGTCGTCCTTGTTCTTCTTGAATGACACCTTTTAGATGTCCTTTAGATTTCAAATATGAAATCTCCATCTTGAGGCTGATGCATTCATCCGTCGTGTGGCCATGATCTTCGTGGAAATCGCACCATCTATTTTGGTCTTTATCTTTGCTCGGTTTGTCAGATTTCTTTGGCCAACGTACGTTTGCATCAATCTTTCGTAGTGAATCCACCAAGTCTTTCGATGTACCTGCAAAATTGTAAGTAGATAACTCTAGATATCGTATTTTATCGGTACCTTTGCTTGGTCGAGCTTTTGACTCGTATCGAGGGTTTCCAATCTTTTTCACTCTTTTGTGCTTAAAATCGTGTTTTTGAGCACCAAGAGGTTTCTTTTCGGCGGAATGCTTTCGTCGGAAGAGAGCATCGTCCTCTATTCTCATGAAAGCTAATGTTCTAGCTCGTACGTCGTCGAATTTTCCGGTGGGTATTTCGTCAATTCTAGATATAATCCAGAGGAATCTTCTAGCCCACGTTTTTACGCCTCGATTGCAGTCTTCACATCACAATTCTTTACTTCGATCATTGCTGCATTGAATCTATTGAAGTAGTCGCGAATTGTTTCTCCAGGCTTCTGTACGACGTAATATAAGTCGCTGGTCTGTTTCTCCATCTTACGACTGCTAGCAAACTGTCGAGTGAATTGATTAACCAATTCAGCAAATGATCCAATACTTTTTGGCTTTAAGTTGATAAGCCATTGTAATGTTGCTCCCGTTAAAGTAGATCCGAAGCTTTTGCACATGCAGACTTCTTGGAATTGCGCCGGTATAGGAACTGTCCACATGACTTGCTTATTTTGTGTGACATGTTCGACGGGATCGGTGACTCCAGAATATTTTGTTGCGAAGGCTGGAATCGTATATTTTTTGGGTACGTCGATGAGAGATATTTCGTCAACGAACGACGAAGCTTGGAATCCGGTTTTGGGTTCGACCTCGACGGGCACTGCTGCTCCAGGTAACTTTGTAAGTAATGCAAATAACTTTTGATTCTGCTCCTCCAGAGATTTCAATCGTACGTTTAGAGGATCTTCAATGGTGATTGGAATTGTTGGGATAAAACCAGAAGAAATTCCGGTGCTGGGTGGTATCGTCGTATGAACTGTGGAACTAACAGCTGTGGGTATGTGACCAGGAATAGGAATTTGTTGAGATATGTTGTTAAAGGGTCCGAACGTGAATGCGGGTGGGCCTTGAGGCATGGGAGGTGGGCCTTGAGGCATAGGTGGTGGGCCTTGAGGCATAGGTGGTGGGCCCTGAGGCATAGGTGGTCGTACGTTATTGTACTGCTGGTTTACAGTTGACAAAGGTACTGAAGTATTGAACTATGGACGAAGTGGTGGCCTCAGGTGTTGAGGTGGATAAGGAGGAGGAATGGGCATCGATGGAACTTGTGAAGCTCGAAGACGTTGGATTTCTTCATTAGCTTGTTGCAATTGTTGTTGTAGAGATGCTACGAATCCGTTATCCATTATCTTGCAAAAATAGCTCAAAGAGAACTCGAAGAAAAGGTTAGTACTAAGGCGCACTTTTCACTGAATGAAATTTTTCTCAAAACGGAGCCCCACGGTGGGCGCCAAACTGTTTATGTAAAAAATTATACAAGTCGATTGTCTTAAGAAATTTCTGTGAGGCTTAACCGTCGAGAGAAAGAAATCGCAATCGATAAGAAGTGCGGAAAAGTAAAATAAGACAAACGATTTGATGACGCAGGAAAAACCTCACGACGGAGGAAAAAACATGCGGTCGACCTAGAAGGTAAGTCGACAGTGCACTATGGTCACCAATCAGGGGTGATGATCTTCAAGTATACAGCTCCGGTCGTACGATTACAAGAGAAATAACAATGAAATCGAATGTAATTTACAATTGATGATCAAAGAATAGCTAATAGAGAACTTGTGAGCTTCGAGCAGACTTCGTGTCTTGGAATGATGGCTTGAATCCTCTTATATAGTAGCTTGAAGATAACCGTCCAACGGAATTATTGATCATTAATGCTCGGAAAGTAACTGTCCAACGGTACTTGTTGAGAGTTAATGTCCAAATTGTAACTGCTGCAGGAATCTTGCTTGTAACGGTCGATCTCTTAATGTCGTTGGTTTCCATCGAACGAGTTATAACTTAAGACATGTCCATTGTAATGATGTACTCCAACGAGCATAGCATAGTACTCAATCTCAGACTTTCTCAAAGGTGGACAATTGTTAGAAATGATAATCAGCTTTCCTGCATCAAAGATATAAAGTTCGTATGTTTGTTCGTTAGTGCCGTCGTACGACATAATAGGCATCGTTCGACTTATCCATTGTATCTGTTCGATGTTTAATAATCTTTGTTCGAGAGTCTTATTAGTTTTATATTAGGACCTTATCTTAATACAGGATCATTGTCTTATCATTTGTCTTACGATTATAGACGGTCGTCGTGCGATTGTAGATTTTTACCCTAACATTTGTCTTTTTTGAACAATTAATTATATTAAATACATTAAATTTTATTACTTTATTCAAATAGTGGAATTATATGGTTTTATTGGTTTTATTTAATTAAAATTTAATTTAAACAAACCAAATTATAAAATCATTTATTATTTTATTTAAAGTGATCGAATGGATAAGATTTGTTTTCATAGTTTAATTTAATAAAATTAATTAAATTAAATATGATGTAATTAATTATTTAATTAAAAAATGAATTTCAAAATAATTTCTTATTTTATTTATTTTTAATACCATTATATATATATGTGTGTGAATTTGTGTATTTAAAAATATTGTTTTTATTTTTTTCTAAGAATTAAGCAAAAGAATAAAAATTTACAAAAATAGTCCATAATATAACGGAGTTAACGAAGGAGTTAGTCAGAGGGACCATGGCCAAAACGAAATGAAAACCATAAGAACCATATCCAAGATAAACATACATTAGGGACCTTGGTCAAAAAAAATTATTAAACCATGAGGACCAAATCCACAATTTACTCTTTAGGTTTTATTGTTTTTGTTTTCAAAGATGATGAAGATGATTGTTAGGGTAAAAATCCATAATCGCACGACGATCGACTATAATCGTAAGACAAACGTTAGGACAATAGTCCTGTATTAAGATGAGGTCCTGAGATAAAACCTAAAAGAACTATCGAACAAAGATCATTGAACATCGAATGAATACATCGACTAAGTCGAACGATGACTACAATGTCGTACGACGATACTAACGAATAAACATACAAAGTTTATGTCTTTGATGCAGGCAAGTTGATTATAATATCTAACAATTGTCCACCTTTGAGAAAATCCGAGATTGAGTACTATGCCATGATCGTTGGAGTCCATCATTACAACGGACACGTCGTAAGTTATATATCATTCGATGGAAACCGACAACATTAGGATCGACCGTTACAAGCAAGATACTAGCAGCGGTTACAATCTGGACATTAACTTTCAGCAGTACCGTTCGACAGTTATAAACCAAGCATTAACGGTCAAGAATACCGTTGGACAGTTACGATTTGGACATTAATGAACCACAATTCCGTTGGACAGTTATCCTGAAGTTACTATAAAAGAAGGATCAAGCCAACATTTGAAGACACGAAGTCTACCCGAAGCTTACAAGTTCTATATTGGCTATTCTTGAGAATCAGTTGTAATTTATACTCGATTTCATCATTATTTCACTTGTAATCGTACGATCAAAGCTGTATACTTGAAGGACATCACCCCTGTTTGGTGATCATAGTGCACTATCGACTTACTTTCTAGGTCGACCGCAGGTTTTTTCCTTCGTCGTGAGGTTTTCCCTGCGTCATCAAATTGTTTGTCTCATTTTATTTTCTCGCACTTATCATTGATTGTAATTTATTTCTCTCGACGGTTAAGCCTCACACAAGTTTCTTACGACATCGAGTTGTGTAATTTTTTACATAAACAGTTTGGCGCCCACCGTGGGCTCCGTTCTGAGAAAAATTTCATTCGGTGAAAAGTGCGCCTTAGTATTAACCTCTTCTTTGAGTTCTCTTTGAGCTATTTCTGCAGGATAATTGATAACGGATTTATAGCATCTTTACAACAACAATTGCAACAAGCTAATGACGAAATCCATCGTCTCCGAGCTTCGCAAGGACCATCGATGTCTATTCCTCCTCCTTATCCACCTCAACATCTAAGACCACCACTTCGACCGCAGTTCAATGTCTCAGTACCACTATCGACTGTAAACCAACAGTACAATAACGTACGACCGTCTATGCCACAGTTCCACCACCAATACCTCATGGCCTGCCACCTATGCCTCGGGGTCCACCTCCTATGCCTCAAGGAACACCAATGTTCACGTTCGAACCTTTCAACAACATATCCCAGCAGATTCCTATTCCTGGTCACATACCTACAGCCGCTAGTTCTACCGTTCATACGACAATACCACCCAGTACCGGAATCTCTTCTGGTTTTATTCCAACAATTCCAATAGCCATTGAAGACCCTTTAAACGTACGACTGAAATCCCTGGAAGAACAGAATCAAAAGCTGTTCGCGTTACTTACAAAGTTACCCGGAGCAGCAGTACCTGTCGAAGTTGAACCTAAAACTGGATTTCAGGCCTCGCCGTTCGTCGATGAATTAGCTCTTGTCGATGTACCCAAGAAATACACCATTCCAGCTTTCACAACAAAATATTCCGGAATTACAGATCCAGTCGAACATATAGCACAATATAAGCAACTTATGTGGACAGTTCCTATACCGGCGCAATATCAAGAAGTTTGCATGTGCAAAAGCTTTGGATCAACCTTAACAGGCGCAGCATTACAATGGCTTATCAACTTAAAGCCAAAGAGTATTGGATCCTTTGCAGAATTAGTAAACCAATTCACCCGACAGTTTGCTAGCAGTCGTAAGATGGAAAAGCAGACCAGCGACCTATACTACATCGTACAGAAATCTGGAGAAACAATCCGCGACTACTTCAACAGATTTAATGCGGCAATGATTGAAATAAAGAACTGCGATGTAAAGACTGCGATCGAGGCGTACAAGCGTGGGCTAGAAGATTCCTCTGGACTATATTTAGAGTTGACTAAATACCCTCCAGAAAACTTCGACGACGTACGAGCTAGAACACTAGCTTTCATGAGAATAGAGGACGATGCTCTCTTTCGACGAAAGCACTCTGCTGAAAAGAAACCTCTTGGTGATCAAAAACATGATTTTAAGCACAAAAGAGTAAACAAGATTGGAAACCCTCGACATGAGTCAAAAGCTCGACCAAGCAAAGGTACTGTTAAAATACGATATCCAGAGTTATCTACTTACAATTTTGCAGGTACATCGAAAGATTTGGTAGATTCGCTACGAAAGATTGATGCAAACGTACGATGGCCAAAGAAATCTGACAAACCAAACAAAGACAAAGATCAAAACAAATGGTGCGACTTCCATGAAGACCACGGCCATACGACGGATGAATGCATCAGTCTCAAAAAGGAGATTTCATATTTGAAATCAAAAGGACATCTGAAAGGCGTCATCCCAGTAGAACAAGGACGACCAACGTCACCAGTTCATACAAAAGTCGTAAACTGCATCACTGGAGGATCAGAAGTATGCGGACTTACGTATTCAGCTGCCAAGCGGCATGCACGAGATGGTCCAGACGAACATCCTATCCCCGGAGAAGTCAAATCAAAGATCGAAAAGGAACTCGATGCAATGACGATCACGTTCGATCAAGATGACACACAGGGGGTCCATCATAAACATCATGACGCTCTAGTCATACAGTTGACAATTGGAAACTGTTCGACTAAGAGAATATTGATTGATGGAGGTAGTTCGGCTAACGTTATTTTTGTAGATACTCTTAAAGTCATGGGAATCGAACGATCAGAAATTGTACGACGAAGTACAACCTTGATTGGATTCAATGGAGACCCGATGAACACTCTCGGAGAAATCATCCTGCCTGTCTTCGCCAAAGGCATCAACAAACAAACGAAGTTCAACGTTGTGGACTGCCAATCAGCATATAACGTTATTCTTGGAAGACCATGGATCCACGAGATGAAAGCAATCCCTTCGACGTACCATCAGAAGATCAAATTTCCTTCTCCATGGGGAATTCAAGAAATTGCTAGTGAAAACAAGGTCGCACGAGAATGCTACAAGATTACGATGAAGACAAAGCCGCAGGACATCTAGCAATTACAGAGCCAGGATGGGAAAAAGTCAAACGACGACCTTCGACTAGAAGAAGTCGTTCTTGACCCTGAACATCCTGATCGAAAGGTCTTCGTAGGAGCAATGCTCCCCCCTGACATAAAAAATACGATTATATCTTTTTTGCAGGAACACTCGGACTGTTTTGCATGGTCGCACGAAGATATGGTTGGAAAAGATCCCAACATTATATCACATAAGTTGAACGTGGATCCTACTTTTAAACCAATCAAGCAGAAACGTCGCAAATTCGCGCCTGAACGAAACAAAGTAATCAACGATGAAGTCGACAATCTGCTCAAAACTGGAAAGATCCGAGAAGTCAAATATCCAGAGTGGTTAGCCAACGTGGTCGTCGTACAAAAGAAAAATGGAAAGTGGCGAGTTTGCATCGATTTCACGGATCTAAACAAAGCTTGTCCAAAAGATCCTTTCCCGTTACCTCACATCGATGCTATGGTCGACGCAACAGCGGGACATGAATTGTTGACATTCATGGACGCATATTCAGGATATAATCAAATCCTGATGCACACAGATGACCAAGAGAAAACCGCATTCATGACAGACAAAGGCATATACTGTTATAAAGTTATGCCATTTGGTCTTAAGAATGCAGGTTCGACGTATCAGAGGTTAGTTAATATGATGTTTAAAGAACATCTTGGTCGAACAATGGAAGTCTATATCGATGACATGCTCGTAAAGTCAGAACGTTCGATTAATCATGTCGCACATTTAAAGCAATCGTTCGACATCCTACGACAATACAAAATGAAGCTCAATCCAACGAAATGTTCCTTCGGAGTGCGAGCAGGAAAATTCTTGGGATACTTGGTAACACAACGTGGAATCGAAGCAAGTCTAGAACAAGTTAAAGCTATCATCGAGATACAATCTCCAAGAAATATCAAAGACGTCCAGAATTTAACGGGACGAGTGGCAGCTTTAACCCGATTTATTTCACGATCATTGGACAAATGCCATTTGTTCTACAATGTCCTACGAAAGAATCAAGGCTTCTTGTGGACGGACGAACATGAGAAAGCTCTGCAGGAACTGAAGCAATACATGACATCACCTCCTCTATTGACAAAACCAGTCGAAGGTGAAAGTCTACAGTTGTACTTGGCAGTAAGCAAAAATGCGACAAGTGCAGTACTCGTGCGAGAGGAAGATCAGCGACAACGACCAATTTATTATGTCAGCAAATCTTTCCTTGACGCAGAAACCAGGTACACGTCAATGGAGAAATTGCTACTGGGTCTTATGACAGCAGCAAAGAAGCTAAGGCATTACTTCGAGTCGCATCATATCATTGTTGTGACCAATTATCCACTCAAGACGGTGCTTCAAAAACCAGAACTAACAGGACGTCTAGCCAAGTGGAGCATCTATCTCAGTGGGTTCGACATTGAATTCAAACCCAAGACGGCAATTAAATCGCAAGTCTTAGCAGATTTTGTGGCAGAATTCTCTCCAGGACTGGAACCCACGACATGCGACGAAATTGTGATGATTTCGGACAACAAACCTTGGATACTCTACGTTGATGGTTCTTCGAACGTACGAGGATGTGGACTGGGTATTGTCTTAAAATCATCACAAGGGGGAAATATAGTATACTCCATACGATGCGAATTCAAGGCCACAAACAACGAAGCAGAATATGAAGCTCTGATCGCAGGACTAGATATTGCTCTTAGACTGGGGCAAAACAGTTGCACGTTCGAAGTGATTCTCTATTGGTGGTAAACCAAATAAATGGAGATTTTCAAGCAAAAGATTCAAAGATGATGAGTTATCTCAAAGCCGTTAAGGATCGAATCGCAGATTTGAACAATTCTTGATCGAGCAAATACCAAGGGATCTAAATATGCAAGCTGACGCACTGGCCAATTTGGGATCTGCATTTCACGATCCATTCATGGAAAATATCCCAATACTTCATCTTACGACACCAACAATCGCGGCGAAAGATGAAATACAGATGAACGAAGAAATTTACAATTGGTCGCTCGATATATGGAACTACCTCAAGCACGACCAACTTCCCGAAGACAAAATGGAAGCTCGAAAGACAAGGTTCAAAGCTTCAAGATATACAATTTTTGAAGACCAACTTTATCGAAGATCCACGACTGGACTTCTCCTACGGTGTATCACAAGTAAGGTACAAATCAATCAAATTCTCCAAGAAATGCACGACGGAGAATGTGGGAATCATGCAGGGGGCAGAAGTCTGGCTAGTCGAATTTCACGACAAGGCTACTATTGGCCTACCTTACGAGAGGATGCAATAACGTACGTCCAGCGATGTGATGCATGCCAAAAACATTCGGGTATGATCCATCGACCATCCGAACCCTTGCATTCTATTCTAGTTCCGTGGCCCTTCATGCGATGGGGAATGGATATTGTGGGAAAATTACCCCCAGCTCCTGGACAAAAAGTCTATCTACTCGTGCTTACTGATTATTTCTCAAACGGCTCACAGTTTATAAGCGATAAGACTCGCACGTTTTGTGAAAAACGAGGAATCAAGTTGATCACTTCTACTCCAAGATATCCACAATCCAATGGATTGGCAGAGTCAAGTAACAAAGTAATTATCAATTCAATCCGAAAGAGGTTGAAAGGAGCAAAAGGTAAATGGGTAGAGGAATTACCATCTGTCCTATGGGCAAATCGTACGACTCCAAGAGCATCAACGGGACAAACTCCATATTCTCTAGTATATGGATGCGAAGCAGTCCTACCAATCGAAGCCCAAGTTCCAATTGCCAGAAGTCGTACGTATGATCAAAATGCAGTAAATTTATCTTACGATCTGGATGCTTTAGAAGAACTACGAGAGAAAGCATTACGAGCAATGGCTGCACAAAAAGGAATTGTCGAAAGACACTTCAACAAAAAGGTAAAGGCTAAAATTTTTCAAGTTGGAGATTATGTCTTACGACATGTGTTTCAAAACACACAAGAGCCAAATGCTGGAAAACTTTCCATCAAATGGGAAGGACCATACATAATTTCCAAAGTCATTGGAAATGGAGCATACAGACTTACGACAATGGAAGGTATGGAAATCCCACGAAGTTGGAATGCCCATCATCTTAAAAGGTACTATTTCTAAACCTATTTACATACGATTTATTTTCTTGGATCGATTACTGACTTGAGCATCGGAGCGCCGTTGGTCAAACCAATGGCCACCCCCTAGCAACCATGTTTGTTCGCAGGTATCGCACGATTAACGCATGTATCGCACGAACTATCGCATGTATCGCACGATTGTCGCAGGTATCGCACGATTATTGCAAACATCGCACGACTAAATTGCTTTAAACGCACGATTATCTCGCAAGAGCGCAAGACAATTCGCCAGTCGCACGTATACTCTTATGAGTGTAAAAAGAAACGTTTCTAATTTAAGTCTCAAGACTTTAAAACAAACACATGCAAAAACAAAGGCTAAAACGCACGTCATAAGCTATAACGCGCGATGCAATCTATATACAAAAGTAAGAATGCAAGACAGAAGCTAAATACGCACGACAAACGATTACTGAATCCAAAGTTTTTCATTAAAACTTTGCTAAATATAGCAAAAATTACAAAAGATCAAAAGAAATTACAAAAGCTAATCTAAGAGGACGGAGGATCTGCAGCAGAGGCTTCTTCGATCTCCGAAGGATGCACAGGGACGGATCCAGAGGTTTCGGGAACCTCCTCCTCGACACTGACATCCTTGGCTTCATTAGGCTTTTCCTCTCCAACCGCCGTCTCTTCGTCCAGGCCTTTAAGGTCTTCCTCATCGAGAAGGTCCTCAGAACCCATCACCCGTACGAAAGAGGCCACTTCCTCACTCGCCATTTGTGAAGTAATGGTCCCGGCGGCCACACGTTGCATAAGTGCAGTACGTGCGACCACTCGGGCCAGAGCAGCATCTTCCTCGAGCTCCTGGATCTTGGACGACAAGGCCTCTTCCCTCTCGGCCTTCTCTTGACGAACGACAAGCAGGTCTTTCTCCAGCTCCTTCGCACGATCCAAGGCCATCTTCAGCCGCTCCCGCTGCTCAACTTGGAATCGGTCACTGATTTCTAGCTTCGATTCCAAGTCCCCAATTTGGACCGACTTAGTATTAACCTCGTCGACCAACTGGGCCAGCTTCTTCTTGGCCTTGTCGGCCTCCTTCCTGGCCACTTTGGCGTCATTTTGGTTCATCGCCATTTCCTCCTTAATCTTAGCCATTCGAGTATGAAGGCTAAGACTAGTTTGGAGAGCCTGTAAAGAAAAACGAAGAGATTAGACAATTATACGACAAAATTAAAACGAAAGACGTACGATGATAAATACTTACCAGAAAGGAGATACCCGCGATAGAGGCATCCAGATCCTCGATATCGGCCTCCTCCATACGTGTCTTTTGGGCAGGAATGTGGAATTGCTCCAAGACCGGGAAGATGGACTTTGTCCTGATAACATCGTCCACCATGAAGTCAGAGGGCATGTTGATGGTCATGGTCGTAAGACCAGATCCCTCCTTCTCCTTACCCTTGTCAACCTTCGATGCAGGCTGACTAGAAGCACCCTTTTCCTTCGCAGGAGGAGCGAAGCTAAGACGGATTGCCTCAATCCCACCTTCAGCCTTTCGTACGGCATCCTTAGGTGGGGTATCCACTGAAACGTACGATGACCTCGTACGTTTAGCCACTAGACCCTCTTGGGTCGCAGCCTTCCTCTTGGCAGTACGAACAGCTGCTTCCATCGTCGACGCTTTTCTGGAAGCTGAGCCTGCGTAGAAAAAGAAAATCAAAATTAAGAAACGAACGATTACAAATAAAAATTAAGAATTTGACGTAAGATAATTACCTTCCATATCCTTCTCTTCGATCACTTGCACCTCAGGTTCGACGTCGCTTTCGTCACCACCCTTTGATGACCTGTATCTACGATCTGTTATGCTGTAACTAAGGAAACTCTCGATCGCTTCAGTAGACTCCTCGAACGAGAAGTCAATCGCTGTAGAAAAGAAAACAAAGGGTTAGGAAAAAAAGATAAACTCAAATAAACTAAAAGAAGCAAGAAAAGTTGAATTACCGCCTTTGTTCCATTCAGGAACGACCCACGACTCTTCGCCCACGACCGAGGATGTTTGGACAAAGACGTACCTTGCCTTCCATCCACGATCGTTCACCTGGGTACCATGAACCAACATGGCATCACTCCTCCCCCTTGGAAACAACCCAAAACGGTTGTAGGGAGAACGAGTCACAGTGTATGCAGAAAGGAGATCGTCAACCGAGAACGCAGGACGATCCCAGTTCTTAGTCACCCGTTCGATTACATGGACGACACGCCAGAACTGGGGCATCAATTGTCCCGGAGACAAATCGAAACGAGTCATGAACGCTCTTGCCAAAGGAGAATATGGCCATCGAAATCCGACTTTAAACGGATACTCGAACAGAGCAAAAAAGCCCGTCGGAGCATCCGCCGGACGAATTTCTCCAGCCACTCTCACCAAGGCACCCTCAGGAAGTCTTGCTAACTCCCTCAACTCTTCTACCTCTAGACTCTCAGTAATCGAACTCCTAATTTCGTTTGACATAATGAAATCTAGTCGTCCTAGGCTATTTCTCAATCGTGTGAACCTAAGATTGTCTAAACCTCTATTGCTCTTCTTTGCTAACGACTTCAAACGCATGAAACACGAAAGAGAGGGGTACCTTATATAACTAGTCGCACGAAATCCTTGCTGAGAATAAAGTCGGATTACGATCTTGAGAATCAAAACAAAAATTGGAGATGATTTTGTAAAATCTTTCTTTGATCTGAATACTTATATTTATAGCAACCAAGATTAAAGGTGAATCATCACTCAAAGAAACACGCGTCGCCAATTAGCCGTTGGAAGACACGCGTCCAGGAACAACGGCTATATTTCTAACGATAACTCGACCGTTAATTAAGATAGTCCTGTATTAAGATAAGGTCTTGAGATAAAAACCTAAAAGAACTATCGAACAAAGATCATTGAACATCGAATGAATACATCGACTAAGTCGAACGATGACTACAATGTCGTACGACGATACTAACGAATAAACATACAAAGTTTATGTCTTTGATGCAGGCAAGCTGATTATAATATCTAACAATTGTCCACCTTTGAGAAAGTCCGAGATTGAGTACTATGCCATGATCGTTGGAGTCCATCATTACAACGGACACGTCGTAAGTTATATATCATTCGATGGAAACCGACAACATCAGGATCGACCGTTACAAGCAAGATACTAGCAGCGGTTACAATCTGGACATTAACTTTCAGTAGTACCGTTCGACAGTTATAAACCAAGCATTAATGGTCAAGAATACCGTTGGACAGTTACGATTTGGACATTAATGAACCACAATTCCGTTGGACAGTTATCCTGAAGTTACTATAAAAGAAGGATCAAGCCAACATTTGAAGACACGAAGTCTACCCGAAGCTTACAAGTTCTATATTGGCTATTCTTGAGAATCAGTTGTAATTTATACTTGATTTCATCATTATTTCACTTGTAATCGTACGATCAAAGTTGTATACTTGAAGGACATCACCCCTGTTTGGTGATCATAGTGCACTGTCGACTTACTTTCTAGGTCGACCGCAGGTTTTTTCCTCCGTCGTGAGGTTTTCCCTGCGTCATCAAATTGTTTGTCTCATTTTATTTTCTCGCACTTATCATTGATTGTAATTTATTTCTCTCGACGGTTAAGCCTCACACAAGTTTCTTACGACATCGAGTTGTGTAATTTTTTACATAAACAATGATAAATTAGGAGAGAGAAATTTTGGAGTTTTGAAAGGACATAGAACTGATAGAAGAAATTCTATTTTAGATTTAGATAATATAAGGGTAATAAATTAATTTTATAAATAATTGATATCTAAATGATTTAATAACAACTAAATTAGATATTTGGACATATAAAAGAGTTTTAAAGTTTTAAAAGAATATAGACGTAATTTAAAAGTTTGAAAGAATATAGAAATAATTTAAGAGTTTTGGAAATACATAGAAGAAATCTCTCCATTTTTAAATAAACCATTTTTTAAAATAAATATCTGAATAAAAATAAATTAAATTTTATTTTAAAAAAAAATATCTGAATGACAAAGAATGTTAGAATGTATTACACTTTTGTTCAATACTAGAAATTGCACATGCACGATGCTGCACGAAACATTTAAAATTCTATAACGCAGTGGGATAATTGATCATCATCTTTTGACCCATGCGAAAAATAACATTTAAGATTTTTTAACATATTTTTGTTCATATATGATTATTTAGCTTAATATGATAAAGATTTAAATAGAAACATGAAAAAATAGGGGATTAATAGTAAACTAAAAGACTAATCATAAGGATATTAATGTAAAAATATATGAACAAATTAATTCATATGTACTTTTAATATTTGGTAATATGATTAAAATCTAAAAATATTCAATGTTGGACTCATTTTAGAGATATTTTCGAAGCGATTATACAGATATAATTTGTTAAAAATAAAAATAAAAATTTTAATACATTTTAAGAAATTTACATTATTTATATTAATATAATAATTAATAAGGGTGTAAAATGAAAAATGAAAAAAATAAGGGGTAAAAGTAATTTAACTAAGTAATTTGTATTTTAAGTAATTTAATTAAGTAAGTTATAAATTGAAATTGAGGACGTAGGAGGAAGAATAGAGGACAGTTTCGACTTAAAAAAAATTGATTAAAATTTTTTAATATATAGTACAGTTACAGTCTATTAGATATTAATTTTGTAGTTTCTACCGATTATTAATTAAAGGTTTTTTTGAACATTATAAAATTTAAAACCGAAATATTATTGAGCACACCATGACACCGCAAAATAGTTTATACTATCTAGAGATTGGCGCACGTTTACTTTACTAAATCTTATACAAAATTATTATATTAATAACTAGAGTAAACTACGATTTTCGTCCACGTGGTTTCATGATTTCAACTATTTTCATTCATGTGGTTTAAAAATTGCTTTTTTCGTCCTTATGGTTTTAGTTTGTTTCTATTTTCGTCCCTCCATCCTAACTCTGTTAGTTAAACCAATTAAAGTTTCAAAAATAGTTTCAAAAAGTTACATAATTAATCCTTTTGATATATAAAGTTGTAAATATTTGTTTTTAAACTTTAAAAAACTTTGAAACTTAAATTTTTTTCTTCTTTTATTATTAACTTTTATTATTAATTTTTACACATATTTAATATACTACATATATACGTATATATACACATATATAACATACATAGCGTACGTATATATGTTTTTAATTTATTAATAAAAATAACCTTATTGATGTAAAATAAAAGTAATTTATTTATTTATTGATTTTCTTAAGGATTTTCAAAGGATGGTTAAAACGATAAAATTAAGCACCATTCACATGTAAAATACTATATATAGCTCTTGCAAGTTTTTATAATTGATTTTTCATAACCACAACATGTTTTTTATTTTCACATACCAAACTACAAAGGAAAGTTCACATCAAATGGAAGAATTGCAAAAGGCAATAGAATATGATAAGCATTCAAGAAAATTAGAGGCACATAAATAGCTCAAGAAGCATTTAAGTAAATTATTAAATAAAGACTATTAATTTTTGTTTATTTTGTATCATCATTTAAAAATGTTTAATATTATTTGGAAAAAAAAATAGTCCTACTTTATAGCAACTATTTGTAGAAAAATTAATTATAGTAGCCATTTAAAAATCATCAAAATCAGATTTAGCCCCTCTCTCCCACATTTTCGCGAAATAGCCCATCGAGTCGCCCCAGGCAAAGTCGCCGGAGGCGACTTCCCCTTTTCCGGCCAAAAACGCCGATTCCGGCAAGTTTTCTTGCCGCCGGCGACCGAGTCGCCCCACGGAGAGTCGCCGGAGGCGACTTGCCTATATTTTCAGAAACACCCCTCAACTTCAACTTTGGAAGAATGTCACATTTGGCCCCTGCACTAAGTCGCCCCGGCATAAGTCGCCGGAGGCGACTTTGACTTTCTTTGACCGGACACTTGTCAAAATATGGCTTCACCAAGACAAACCCTACCCTCTTTTTCTTTAATCTTCAGCCGACAAAACACACACACCACCACCTACCCCTTTTTCATCTATCTCTTTCTCAATACTTCCTCTCATCTATCTCTTTCTCATTCAAACTCTCATCTATCTCTTTCTCATTCACTCTCATCTATCTTTATCAACTATCTTTCTCAATACTTCCTCCCATCTATCTCTTTCTCATTCACTCTCATCTATCTTTATCATCTATCTTTATCAACTATCTTTCTCATTCAACTCTCAACTATCTCTATCAACTCTCATTTTTTAATTTCCTACACCATTCTACTCTCTATTATACTTCAAAGTGGGGACCAATTGAACAACGACGTCGAAGCACACGTGATTTTGTCGGTTCACCATCAACACAAACGAATTCAGTTACAAACCATCAACGTTTTCAACATCAATGTCGACTTCTTATGTAAGTTTTCTACATGTCTTTAACTTAAAATGTTTACAGTTGTAAAGTTTAATTTTTATGTGTATAAAATTGAGATGTTTAGTTGATGTATATGTAGATTACTTGATGTTTATGTTTTCTTGATGTGTAGAATTATATGAGTATAAATGTTTAATTTTATGGATTAATGTAAATTTTTATGTGTTTAATTTTTAGTTGGTTAAAAATGTATATAATTTATCACATGGATTTTTGTAAATGGTTAATAGTTGTACATTTTTAGTTGGTTAAAAATGTATATAATTTATCACATGAATTTATGTAAATGGTTAATAGTTGTACATGTTAAAAATTGTAAAAAAAAATTATGATTGTAATTTATCTAAATGTGTAATAGTTTTTAGATGTAGATTATTTTAGAAGTGTGTTTTGAGATATTTTTGGATCTAGATGTATATGTGAAGATTTATATTTATTTAGACGTAAAAAGTGTTAAAAAAAATTTCCTTCATTTTTGATGTATATAATTTTAGACGTTGGTTTTGAGATGTTTATAATTTTAAACGTTAAAAAATTGTAATTGTAATTTTAGTTGTGTAATTATATTAGTTTTTGGATGTAGGTTTTAAGGTTTATATGTATATGATTATTTATTTATATAATTGACAATCAGTTATTAACTTTTGTATAGGGAGGTTACAATTGGCCCAAACTTACATTGAGGAGTTTGTTGTCGTTTTTGGCGGATATGAAATCTAGGTTAGATGACGACGCACAGGCGTTGTTTAGAGAGGGTCCGTTTGGTCATTGGTTGGACTATGTAAAAAAACTACGTGACTCTCCGATGGCTGTTGTTTTATTTTTACAAAAGCAGGTTGAGGTACAAAATGGAGACCCCGAGACTTTATATTTTAGGGTCGGTCCATACACACGTCGTTATGGCCGAGCAGAATTTAATCTTATCACGGGACTCCCTTTTGGTCTCTTACCGACCCAATACAATTCGGATGGGAATTCATTGGTTACTAGGTTATTTCCACATTTAATTGATGAACAACCTAGGAACGGACCCTTTCGGTTGAAGCTTTCGGACTTGATGATTTTGTTTAACGACATGAGGGACTTAGACACCGCAGATAAAGTTCGTATATGTTCCATTCTGATGGTCGAGAAGGTATTTTTTGGCCATCAAGACAAAGTGTATGTCGATAACGTACTATTAAATGCTGCACAATACTTGGAAGCGTGGAAGGAATATTCCGTGGGGTTCGTACATTTGGAGCTATACATACAAGCATTTGGACGACGCCTTTGAAAGGCGATTGGCACATGAGTCGAGTAAAATGACGCTATACGGTTTTCAACACGCGTTTTTGGTAATATATTTATCATTCTTTTTATAAGTAATGTTTTTAAAATTAACGCTATAATAATGTATTATTTAAATAAACGCTATGAATCTTTTTTTTTTAAATCAACGTTATAATAATAATAATGTTTATATGAATAATGTTTAAATCAACGTTATAATAATAATAATGTTTATATGAATAATGTTTAAATGAATGTTATAATAATAATAATGTTTATATGAATAATGTGTATATAATAATGTTTTTTTAAATCATAATAAATGAGTTCTAATAATAATAATGTTTTTTTTAAAATGTATTATTTAAATGAGTTTTTTTTTTAAATAAACACTATATGATTGTTTTTCTTTAACATAATAAATCTAAAAGTTATTTTTATCATTGCAGATTTGGATTTTCAAGATCTTCCCGCGGTCGGATACGTATTTTGCTATGAATAATTCGTATCCGAGGGGCTTGCGCTGGGAGAAGAAAAATAAGAGAACGTTGCAAAGGGATGATTGGTTGAGCTACCTTCATTTCCCGGTACTATGTTTTTTGTTGATCTTTCCTAGTTTAATTTACACAGTATAGTTTATTAATTCAAGCTGACATTACATGTTTTTTATATATTAGGAGGCACAATATATCCCACGGGGGGGCTTGTAGCGAACGAGCTCGAGCAGCAGCAGAGGTGGTACATACAGAGCCAGGAATGGTTTCAGCACATTGTCAGTTGACAAGCCCCGTAGAGGCCCAGACTTTTACAGGTACGTGATGATGAGGATGCCCCCGTCGCGGACGATCCTATGGACGTAGACAGATGGGAGAGGTTTAACAGAGTGGAACAGGAACATAATGGGTTGATGACAAGGGTGAAAGATATTGAGGATGAGTTAGCTCGAATGCGGGTAAATGTTTAACCTTATAAGTTAATATTAACGGTTCATGTTTTGTCTAATGGTTAGCATGTGCATACATTGGTTAGGTGTCTGGACGACATTCTGTTTCTACTAGCCGTCCAACCGGTAATACTGGTTCCATGCCTGTCCAGTACTCGCATCAGGTAAGTTAGCCATTAAAGTTCTTGTAAGTTATATAATGTATAACGCTATAATAATGTATTATTTAAATAAACGCTATAATAATGTATTATTAAAATAAACGCTATATGAATCTTTTTTTTAAATCAACGTTATATGGATGTGTTTATAAAAAATGGTTTATATGAATCATGTTTAAATCAACGTTATAATAATAATAATAATGTTTATATGAATAAACATGTCTATAATAATGTTTATTTAAATCAATGTTATAATAATCTTTTTTTTAATCAATGTGTTTTATCCAAATTAAACGTTAAAAAAATGTATTATTTAAATGGTTTTTTTAAAATAAACACTATATGATTGTTTAGGAGGATGCGAGACAGTCTTTTCACATGGGCGGGGGCATGAGTTCGTCCTTCGGATATACACAGCCGGCGTACACACAATTTGTAAGCATCTTGGATACCTATTATTGCGCTTGCGCTTAATAAGTTTGAGATCCTGCTTAATAAGGTTTATATGATGTTTGTAGGGCCAGAGTTCGACCTTCGGCATGACTGGGCCGACATGCTTTACACCTCCCGCTCACGGCATGTCTGGGGCTTCATTCTTTATACCGACCCCGAACACGCAAGCTGTAAGTGTTATTTAATTTGTATGCATCCGATACCCGCTACGTTGTTTAGTAATTATGAATGTCATTTCGCAGGCTGCGTTTTCTGGTACTGAGTCGCTGGATCCTGCATGGGGCTCGTATGCAGACCTTATTACTGGATCAGGCTCAGCATTTAGCACCTTCGGCCAGGCCTACGGTGGTATGTCCGATGCTGGAGGGTCGTCATACGGTGCTGGAGGGTCGTCATACGGTGCCGGAGGGTCTTCATACATTGCTGGAGGGTCGTCATACGGTGCCGAAGGGTCTTCATACGTCGCTGGAGGGTCGTCATACAGTGCTGGAGGGTCATCATACGGTGCTGCCGTTGACACCGTTGTACCGCCATCAGCCACCACGTATACCGAGCGTGCTGCTGTTGACACGGAGATGGAGCATGAGGCGGAGTCGGAGGAGGATGAGGAGTCGGAAGCGTATCAGACTGAATCTGACACTCAGCCCGAAATACAGAACCGGGGGAAGACGGTGGTAGAAAACATTCCACGACCTCAACGGGTAAGGAAGCCGGGGGATAAGACCAAAGAACCATGGACGTCGGGTAGTAAGTTTACAAATAGTGTTAAGAAGGTACTTGGTGGGTTAAAGAAGAAAACCCAAAGGTAGACTTGTTTGGAATGTTTAGCTTAGTGGATATTATTAAACTTTCTGTGTATGTCTATGTTATGTTTGTTGGTACTAAACTTTAATTTAGTAGAACATCTAATTTGTTACTGAATTAGTGACGAATTCAAATCAAAACGACATAAAACTTAATTGATTTCATCGAAAGCATGATAACATAGTCGAGACACTAAAGTTAAAGAAACAATAACAACAACAATAACAGAGATACCAAAGTACAACAAATTAGATGTTGAGATCTACTACAACAGATTCCCCTAGCCATTAAATTTATTTTAGATGAATAATTGTGGCTGTTTTCTTTTCAGCCTTATGCAGAAGCGTCAACCATCTTTTACTTTTCAGCCTTTTACAGGCATTAATAATTCGACTGAAAAAGCCTTAGTGAATCAGCCTTTTACAGACGTTTCAGCATTCTTTTAAGACCCAATACTGAATTATTGCTACACCCTTCAGCCTTATTGCTACATTGGTTTCTTTTACTGAATATACTGGTTATAAATAGGGGATAACTCATTAACCAAAACTCACAACTCTTCAATACTTCCTCTCTTTTGTTCACTTCCTAAGGGAAAAGAAATGGCAGCATCGGGATCATCGGCATCATCGCCATCATCAGTATCACCAGTTCGTCGTCATTCATTTATGACTAAGTTTGATGGCTTTGTAATAGACCATGGCCGTTGGGTAAGTTTTATTTTTTCAATTAAGTAAATATTAGTAGAGGTAATTACTTTATAATTTATTTCCTTTTAATTTTTTTTTGCAAATTGATGCCGATTTTGTAAGACTGTGGGGTTTGCACAATCAAACTAAGTGTGTGATAAGGGTTAAAGGCATCAGTTATCCTACGGACATAGCCGTAGGATTTGAGGCATCACCTGGATCTCCTTCTGACCGTCTTATCGTGAAGGGTGATTTTTATGCTATACTATACGAGCACAACACGGACCCCGATTTTTGGTTGGTGGCCACTATTGTGATTGATCCACCAACTGGAGTGCTTACTTTTGACATCATGAGTCTTTAAATATTATTGAGGTGGATTAGGTGTGATATGTGTCTATGAGTTATCTGTTCTAGAAGTGTCTTTAAATTTCAATGTCTTTAACTTTCAATGTCTTGTACGACTTTTCTGTTATCATCGTTTAAATTAAATAAATCATCCACCTTTCAATGTCGTGTTTAAATTAAATAAAGTTACCAGACACAAATAGTATAAAATCGTACATATTGACATGTTTCTTGTGAACAAACAATAACTCTCGTACATTTTCACGTGAATATAAAGCATAAAAAGACGATAATTCAGTATAGCTTTAATCAAACATCATTTGCTTTTCAGATAGTTCAGTATAGCTTTAATCAGTCATCTGAAAAAGCCTTAATGAATCATGTGATTGAATAGTTAATAAAGACCCGTGAACACCTATATATATGATACCAAATGTCTTCAAATAATCACATTGCAACTGTAAATCCTCTCTCTTTTTCACTTCCTACCATATACATAATGGCAGCATTTTTACCAGAGAGTGACCGCAGATCCTTCCATACTAAGGTTGATAATTTTGTATACCAAACTGGCCGACTTGTAAGTTTTTTTTTCAGTTTGATAACTATTACTATAGCAAATTCCAGTTATGTTCCTTCATAATTTGTTCGGTCTTTTAATTTTTTCAGCAAATTCCAACCGAGTTTGTGAGAATGTGGGCTTTGAACAATCATAATAAGTGCCTGATGAGGGTCTTAGGCATGAAGTTTCCTATGGACATGAAAGTAGGTTTTGAGGCATCACCCGGATCTCCTTCTGACCGTGTTATCGATAAGGGTGATTTTAAGTCGTGGCCTTGGTCTGGCAAACTGGACCCCGATCGTTGGTTGGTGTTTACTCTTGTTCAAGACCCACAAACGCATGAGCTTATGGATGGCTGCAATGTTATTTTCGATGTAAAAATGCTTTAATTATGTTATTTTCCCGTTGTCTTAGTTTCCAGTCATGTTTGTTTTCCCCTATGTCAGTTTCCCGTAATTCTTAATGTTCAATAAAGATAACTCTACCAACTCAATAAGTGACAACACACCCCTCAATCAGTAAGTAGATAGTGTTATTTCCGACTCATATGGCGTGAAGATAGAAGCAAAAGCCATACAACACGTTGGTACAATCCTTCACGTGATGCTTACAATAATTCATATGGCGTGAAGATAAAAGCCATACAACACTACAAGGGTAAAAAAGCCATACAACACTGCTAACATGATAGTAATAATTCAGACTGATAAAAGCAAAAAGCCATACAACACGTTGGTACAATCTTTCACGTGATGCTTACAATAATTCATATGGCGTGAAGATAAAAGCCATACAACACTACAAGGGTAAAAAAGCCATACAACACTACTAACATGACAGTAATAATTCAGACTGTTAAAAGCGAAAGCCATACAACACGTTGGTACAATCCTTCACGTGATGCTTACAATTATTCATATGGCGTGAAGATAAAAGCCATACTACACTACAAGGGTAAAAAAGCCATACAACACTGCTAACATGACAGTAATAATTCAGACTGATAAAAGCAAAAGCCATACAACACGTTGGTACAATCCTTCACGTGATGCTTACAATAATTCATATGTTACAAGATAAAATATGAATTCAGTAATAATTCATAGACATTATTACTCAAGGGATATGTAGGTACATATCCATCTATAAAATGAAGCAGGGTAGAACTCCATCACTCAAACTAAACACTCAATCTCAACATATTCATCTTTCAACTTTCTTGCTTCATTCATCTTCTTTGTTTCTTAGTATGGAAGGATCTGCGGTCACTCTATGGTGGATAACCCTGGTGCTGCGGCTAGAGAGTGGAGGAGACATATGGCGGAGCAGTTTTATGCGCTGAGGATAGTTTACACAACATTTTTTAAACCAACTTCACAGTGACATAAAGGAGCTAGGAGATGCACAGGCTCGACTTCAAATTCAAGCCTCACGCACGCATAGTCCTAAATTAGGACTATGCGTGCGTGAGGCTTGTATTTGAAGTTGAGCTTGTGCATCTTCTAACTCCTTTGTGTCATTGTGAAGTTGCTTTAAAAAATGTTGTGTAGTTAGGTTATCAATTGTAGACATAAAACGACATAAATACGTCACGAGATTGTAGAAGTGTCTTCAACTTTCAATGTCTTTAACTTTCAATGTCTTGTGTGAGTTTTATGTTATCAAGGTTTCAATTAAATAAATCACCCACCTTTCAATGTCTTTAACTTTATGAGATTGCCTTGTATTATCGTGTTGTATCGTGTCAATTAAATAAATCATCCACCTTTCAATGTCAATCATCACAGACGTTTCAGCCTTTTACAGACGTTTCAGCCTTTTACAAACGTTTCAGCCTTATTTTAAGACCCAATACTCAATGGTTGCTACACCCTTCAGCCTTTTCCAGGCATTATTGATTCGTCTGAAAAGCCTTAATGAATCATGTGACTGAACAGTTAATGCTTTTACTAAATATTGGTTTTATCAAAGACATACGTTTATCAACCAAGTGAGTAAATATTGGTTTCTTTTTCTGAATAAACAAGTTATAAATAGGGGATAACTCATTAACCAAAAACTCACAACTCTTCAATACTTCATCTCTTTTGTTCACTTCCTAAGGGAAAAAAATGGCAGCATCGGCATCATCGGGATCATCGGCATCAGCGCCATCATCGGCATCATCAGCATCACCAATTCGTCGTCGTTCATTTATGACTAAGTTTGATGACTTTGTAATAGACCATGGCCGTTGGGTAAGTTTTATTTTTTTCGATTAAGTAAATATTAGTAGATGTAATTACTTTATAATTTATTTCGTTATAATTTTTTCAGCAAATTGATGACGATTTTGTAAGACTGTGGGGTTTGCACAATCAAACTAAGTGTGTGATAAGGGTTAAAGGCATCAGCTATCCTATGGACATAGCCGTAGAATTTTAGGCATCACCTGGATCTCCTTCTGACCGTCTTATCGTGAAGGGTGATTTTGAGGGTATACTATACGACCACTACCTGGGCCCCGATTCTTGGTTGGTGGCCACTATTGTGATTGATCCACCAACTGAAGTGCTTACTTTTGACTTCAAGTATTTCGGTTGGGACTAGGTGTCATATGTGTGTGCGAGGTGGATGTTGTAGAAGTGTCTTTAACTTTCAATGTCTTTAACTTTCAATGTCTTTCACTTTCAATGTCCTGTGTGAGTTTTCTGTTATCTACCGTGTAAAATTAAATAAATCATCCACCTTTCAATAATTCATCTGGCATGAAGGTTAAAGTAATAAAGATAAGATGACAATACTACAGGGGTAAATAAGATGACAACACTGATAAGATGACAGTAAATAATTCATACTGTAAAAAGCAAGAGTCATTAAGACGTTGGTACAACTCTTCACGTGATCCTTACAATAATTCATCTGCCATGAAGGTTAAAGTAATAAAGATAAGATGACAACACTATAGGGGTAAATAAGACGACAACACTGATAAGATGACAGTAAATAATTCATACTGTAAAAAGCAAGAGTCATTAATACGTTGGTACAACTCTTCACGTGATCCTTACAATAATTCATCTGCCATGAAGGTTAAAGTAATAAAGATAAGATGACAACACTACAGGGGTAAATAAGATGACAACACTGATAAGATGACAGTAAATAATTCATACTGTAAAAAGTAAGAGTCATTAAGACGTTGGTACAACTCTTCACGTGATCCTTACAATAATTCATCTGCCATGAAAGTTAAAGTAATAAAGATAAGATGACAACACTACAGGGGTAAATAAGATGACAACACTGATAAGATGACAGTAAATAATTCATACTGTAAAAAGCAAGAGTCATTAAGACGTTGGTACAACTCTTCACGTGATCCTTACAATAATTCGTCTGCCATGAAGGTTAAAGTAATAAAGATAAGATGACAACACTACAGGGGTAAATAAGATGACAACACTGATAAGATGACAGTAAATAATTCATACTGTAAAAAGCAAGTGTCATTATGACGTTGGTACAACTCTTCACGTGATCCTTACAATAATTCATTTGGCATGAAGGTTAAAGTAATAAAGATAAGATGACAACACTACAGGGGTAAATAAGATGACAACACTGATAAGATGACAGTAAATAATTCATACTGTAAAAAGCAAGAGTCATTAACACGTTGGTACAACTCTTCACGTGATCCTTACAATAATTCATCTGCCATGAAGATGACAACACTATAAGGGTAAATAAGATGGTACACAAAAGCAATAGTCATAAAAGCAAAAGTCATTCCTATGATACAAGACAAACTATGATTTCATACTGATAATTCATAGACATTATTACTCAATGGATATGTAGGTACATATCCATCTATAAAATGAAGCAGCGTAGAACTCCAACACTCAAACTAAACACTCAATCTCAACATATTCATCTTTCAACTTTTTCTCTTCATTCATCTTCCTTGTTTCTTTCACACCTTACATTGATTATTGCTAAGACAAAATGAGTTCTAATGTTGATAAAGTTAAGGTAATCCTTTGTTTCAATGGTGAATGGGTCGAACGAAACGAGGGATGGGATTATGTCTGTACTGATGAAACGGTTAACTACCGTGTAAAGTTATTTTCAAACGATACGCATAAACACTTGCTTGAATATGTTCAAAAGAAATGTGGAATTGATGCGTCAGTTGGTGAAACGAAGGTGGTGTACAAGTACGATGGTGAAATGCTTATGTTAACCGACGATGAAGATGTTAG
Organism: Centaurea solstitialis; assembly: GCA_030169165.1. Lineage (NCBI taxonomy): Eukaryota > Viridiplantae > Streptophyta > Magnoliopsida > Asterales > Asteraceae > Centaurea > Centaurea solstitialis. Next base: position 18,900,400 of record CM058045.1, on the reverse strand, counting down.
TGCATTCATGGAATTTGCAGGCAACTCACCTAAACCTCCTACACTATTTGTTGACGTCGATTATTCGATGTGTGATGGTGGTGGTACTTCTAACACTACAACCCAAGAAGGAGCCAACGAGTCCCAAATTGACATGTCCACCGTTAATCCTACATATAGTCATGATCATACATATGGTCTTAATGACTTTTATGATGATGTCGTTCCAGAGACACAACAACAACAACAACAACAAGGACAACAACAAGCTGTTGATGAAAATGAAGATCGTACAACCAATAGGGGATGTGCTGACGACGAAGCCCATGTTTTCAACTTGTCTTTCGCTGGTATTACTTTACATGACTATGAACAAGACGACGAGGAAGAAGACGAGGAAGAAGACGAGGAAGAGAATGACAAAGAGGATGACGAAGGCGTCACTTTGAGAGCAGGTGTAAATGATTATTTTGAAATGCCTGTTTTTGTTCCAACCCCAGAAGTCTCTACGACGACAAACCAAACAGTACCTTACAATCGTAGTTCAAGGGTAAAAAAAGGTCAAGTTTTTGAAACGAAAAATGAAATGATTATTGAGCTTGGAATCAAGTGCCTACAAGAGGGGTTTGAGCATCGGACGCACAGGTCGAGCACAACCAGGTACGAGGTGTTGTGCGTTAATAATGGTTGTGCCTAGCGTATGACCGCGAGGAAGGTAGGTGACAACGGGATGTTTCACGTACGTTTCTTTGTTGACGTACACACTTGTTCTCGAACCCAGCTGAACTCCAATCACCGTCAAGCAAACAAAAAGGTATTGGGAAAAAAAATTCTCAGAGTCAACGGAACATATCAACCACGAGACATTGTCGATGATATTAACCAACAGTTTGGTTTATCTATCGGGTATGCTACTGGGTGGCGTGCTAGATGGAATGCTCTTGATTCAATCAGAGGTAGCCCTTCGGAGTCGTTTACCAAGCTCCCCGCCTATCTGTATAACCTAGAACTTACAAATCCAGGTACACAAACTTCAATAAGGGTAGACACCGAAGGGCGTTTTGAAGAATGTTTCGTCGCCCTTGGTGTAGCGGTACGTATAGAAATAGCACCACTTTTAAATTTTATAATGTACACTTTTACTCCATGAAGTTATAGGAAATATCGATGTTGACTTTTGACGTTTATGCAGATCCATACCTTCTTGCAAAACTTACGGCGTGTCCTTATCATAGACGCTACTCACCTAAAGGGGCCTTATTTGGGTACTATGTTCTTGGTTGTTTCCATGGACGGAAACAACAACATCGTGCCCATTGCCTTCGGAGTAGGTAAGTCAGAGACAACGGATGAGTGGACTTGGTTTTTGAGAAAGCTTAAACGATGCATCGGTGAGCCAGAAGGGTTGGTGTTTATATCAGACAGGGCTGCTTCTATAAACGCCGCTATCACCACAATTTTCCTAAATTCACATCACGCTTTATGTAATCGCCATTTGGTGATGAACGTGAGATCCAGGGATGCCTGAATAAAAGTTTACAAGACCCCATACTGGAAGGCATGCAAGGCCTACACGACGTATGTGTTTGACCGAATGATGAATATCCTTCGAGTCGCCATACCTGACGGTGCCCGATTGATGGAGGAGGTTGGGGTGGAAAGATGGTCAAGGGTCTATTTTCCTGGCATTCGGTACAACATAATGACCTCCAATAGTGCTGAGTCAATAAACGCTATGTCCAGGTTTGCACGCAGGTTACCTATCGTCTGACTGATCGAATATTTTAGAGCATTCCAACAAGAGTGGTACTTCATTCGTCGAGCTAAAGCAGGTTTAGCAACTTTTATTAATCAATTTTAAATGACACTTTTATGTTTGTTATTTTTGTATACCCTTTTATATACTTGTATGTTATTTATTTATTTTCTAGATAGCTTGGATCACCCATTTACCGAATGGGCTCAACATAAGCTCTGGAAGAGGGTTGGAAAGTCCGTTACATGGACTGTTCGCGGGATTGGTTACAACGTATGGGAGGTACACGACGGTGGCAGGAACGCAAACGTGGACATGCATCAACGTAGTTGTGAATGTCGACAATGGCAGTTGTCCGGTTTGCCTTGCAGTCATGCCATCGCTGTGGCAAAAAAGACTAAATTACGGGATGTGTACTCTTTGGTTGATGTGCCATATTTCAAGACCGAAAATTACAAGGCAACATATATTGGGGTAATTAAACCTGTCGGTCCTCCTGAAACGTGGCAGTTTCCCGACACCCTCTTCAATCCGTTCGTCCACCGATAATAAAAAAGAGACGGGTCGGAAGACCGAATGTCAATGCTCGTCGCCCATCTCGTGGTGAAGGTAGTTCTCTAAGGAGGTGCCCTAGGTGTGGCGATCACGGACATAAGAGTGATACATGTCCATTGTTTCCAGCTTCAACTAGCGGAAGCAGTCAACAATCCATGCTAGAGCCACACGAAACTATCAGAACCGATAGTCTTTACCAAGATTTCCAGTTTAATTAGCTAAGTGTGTAGCCTTTTAGAGCAGTTTCGTTGCATTAATAAAACATATCTATTTAGTTTTTCACACCAAATAATTTTGCATTCTAAATACTATAGTGTGACACATCTTATCTCAATATTTTATGTTTATTTTCTATGATTTTATTACTGATATTTTTTCTTTAAAGAAATATCAACATTATATGTTTTTTTTCTAAAATTACTTATAATTTATTATGTACATACCTAATATAATTTAAACGTTAAATAATCTAGACATTAAAGTTAACATTCAAGACGTTAAAAAACTACATTTAACACAATAAAAAAACCACAAACATTTAACACAAACAACATAAACTACTACATAAAAAACCGGGTTTTCAATCAACCAATACACAAATAAAACACAAACACATCATAAAAGAAAATGCAGCAAATAACTTCGAGGAAATACATAATAGTTTCCTAATTATCGTCCGGATACATTCCCTTAAGGTGCGCAACCAAGATGAACTTGTCTTTGAGCTCTTCCTCAATCATGGGGAACTCAGTGTCTATGAGATCCACTTTGCCTTGCTCCGCTAGAACGTCGTTCCTCGTCGACCTTATCAGCGCATTCTTCTCGTCGATGATTTTCTGGAGATCCCGTTTCTGCATCTTTAGTAGCTGCTTGCGTGCTTCTAGCTCATCCATCTCCTCGATAGTCTTTGACAGGATCTAAGTATCAATATCAAGATCAGAATACTTAATCAAAGAAGTTTGCGGAATAACACTTTGATTATAGAACAGAACAATGAATTTAAACAAACTGTATGTATTGATTTCAATAGCTTAATGTTTACAAAACACAAGCCCCAATCTGTTTGAACAGGCTCAAACAGACGTGCAACTCTTCTCAATTGCAGGGATTACAAGATCAATGTTGAGGCTCTTAATTCTAACACAAAAACTATTAAACTCGTATCTCTCAATGATAAAACCTATCAGCTATATATACGACTTACAAGATAACAATAAGGAAACTAGATTTACAAGATAATCTCTAAAATATCTCCAAGCAGATCGTATCTTGTCTATATCTTCAAATCATCGCAATCCATTCCTTATCTTCATCTTGATAGCAGTGGTAAAACAAAAGCAGTGGTAACTTGACACCAGCAGTGTTAACTTCATATAGGCAGTGGTAGTCTTCAATAGCAGTGGTAATCTGATATTCATTGAATCCTCACATACTAGCAGTGGTAACAACTCCAAATCTAGCAGTGGTAATCATCAGCAGTGTTAACCAACAATCTTCAGCAGAGGTAATGTATCAGACTCAACAATCTCCCCCTAAACTTAACTTCTCAACATGAGGAGCTAAGTTTGTGAGTCTGATCTTCAAATAAGTCTTCATCTTCTTCACCAGCAGTCTTGCAGCTCTTGTAGGTTCACCACTTGTACTCAGATTTACCTTCATCATACACTGCAGCCTTTGTATATCCAGTGCATCAGTTTCACACTCTTCAAAATAATACTCCATTTCTCCATCATTGATTCTCAGACTGTAAACCTTGCACTTTTCATACCACCTCCACTCTTCTACAGTTTCACAGTTTGTATTCTTTACACCTAGAAGTTTGAATGGTTCAAACAACCAAAACAAACACTCTAGTGCAAACTTCCTCTTTTTAGCTTGATCAGGATTATCTCTGTCATTCACAGCTACCTTGATCACAGCGCATCTCTGATCATACATCTCCTTCAAATTCTCTCTTGTACAATCTTCCAAGATATTCACCCATTCAGAATCACAGAGTTCTGATCCATCATCCAACTTTACAACATACCTCAGGTTATGATCAACTCCCCAACCTGTGATTTTCTTCTGTTTCTGTTCAATCACTTCTTCATTAAAATAACTCGCATTCAACTCCAGCAGCTGTTCTCTCAATCTTTCCATTAACTCTTTATCTAACTCAGACAAATTTTCTGCTTTGTTTTTCACTTCCAACATACTACCCATCATGATTGGCTCAAAATCATATCTCTTGTCCATCAGAAAGAAACTCATTCTCCCTTTCTCAAAATTTACTGAAAACACCCTATTTTCATAGGTGTTCCAGGAAATAACCTTTCCTTCTCCTATACTATCATTCTGATCTCTTTTTCTGTTCTTCTTGAGCTCTGCTTTTGTTTTTGAGAAAGCAAACATCATCTTCAAATCTTCAACAAGCATCCTAGCTTCCTCAAAATCTTTAATCTCTTTAGTACAAGCTATCTCATACATCTTCTTTAGATCACCTCTTGACAATTTTCTGAAGATTCCAAGGTGATTAGCAAACACTTCATTTGTTCCATCACTCCTGAATACCTTGAAATAATCCACCTGATTATTCTCAAAGAATATCCACATAGACACATTTGAAGGTTCTTCAATCTCTTGGTTCATCTTTGGCTTTTTGGCAATTGACTTTTTCCTCTTTGGCTTAGGTGACTCAATTCCTTCAACTTCTTTCTCTTTCTTTGCTTCTTTCTCAGCTTCTTTCTCAGTTCCTTTCTCAATTCCTTGAACAACAGTCTGAACAGGATCAGCCACAGTCTCCTTGATTATCTCCTCATCAACCTCAGGATTACTTTTAGCAGTAACCTGATCTTCAATTTGATCTCTCTTCCTCTTCCTTTGAACCAAAGCAACCTCTTCAGTTTCAACGTGTTGTTCTTCCATGGCTTCCAAATGCATAGCTTCTCTGGTGACATTATACTTGTTCTCAATTTCTTCCAGATTCCACCTGGAAAAGTATTGAACTGGCTTTCCAAGAGCACCAGATAAGTACCTCACCATTGTTCTTCTCTTTTCTGTCATAGCCTTTGAAATTGCCTTCTTTTGAGTCTTTTTCACAGGCTTCTTCTTTTCAACTTCAGTTTCTTCCTTGTTCCATTCTTCTTGCATTTTCTCAGCCTCTATTTTGTCTCTCTCAGCAATTCTTGCTAACTCCTCTTTTCTTTTCTTTTCTTCTTTATTCAACCTCTCTTGATCCTCCATACTCAGCTTCTTAGCAAGAGCTTCTGAAGCTTCAAATTCCAATACTTTCCTTTGAGCCTCAACAGCTTCATCATCAGTCTCAGGCTCAGCTTCTTCTATTACTTTCTCTTTTCCCTTGTCTTTTGGATCAACAGGGATTTCAATCTTCTTTTGAACTTCAGGATCTTTGATCACTACACCCTTGGTTGGTTGAATTACCTCAGGCATTTTCAGAAGTAACTGAGCAATTGTGAGCTCATCCTCATTCACTTCCACCTGTGATTCAGCCCCTGTACCAACAGCATCAACTACAGGTTTACTTACAACCTTAGTTTCATTAACTCCTTCTTCAGTCTCCCCTTTAGCACCAGTTTCCATCACAGTTTCAGGCACCTCATCAGGTAATTCAGAATTTTCAGTATTCATGGGTTCATTCACAACCACTCTATCTTTCTCTGGCTCCCCCTTAAATTCAGATCTTCTCTCCCCCTTTGTGAATGCAACCAAGGTATTATACCTCCTCCGTAGAGCTCTAATAGTGCCCTTCATTGAAGCAATTGTAGCACCCTGAGCTTGAATGACCTTGGCTTGCTTCACAAGCTGTGCTTCATGTAACTTGAGCAAATCATGCTGTGCAGTAGCCAACTCCTCCAATGTATCCAGCCTTGCCTCATGAGAACCGTGTTTCTCATCTTGAACAAAGAAATTCCTCTCAAACGCCTTCAAATCCTTGGCAATGGTAGTGAAGTTTTCCATCAATTCCTTTTGTGAAAATCTGCCCTCACCATGTTTAGAAGTGTTGACCTCCATTACTGGATCTTTGAGCTTTTTAACATTAGTCTTCAGCCTAGCTGAAGCACTAGATGTACCCTTGGTTTCTAGGCACCTGGGTCCTCCCTTTAATTTCTCAATGGGAGTTGCCGTGGTGGGGGTCTTAGCAATGTTCAAACTGTCCTGATGCACACCTTGTGCAACATCAGTAGTCTGAGCCTCACCAACCACATGCCCATCCTTCTCCTTAGAGGGCACCTTCTTTACACTTGAGTGGGGCTGCACTCCATGGGTTTCCCTTTGGACATGATCAGAAGGAGAGTGCTCCAACTGATGGCTTAAAGGCTCATTGGGTTTAGAACCAGAGGAGGAAGGAGCTCCCCTGTTCTTTCTTTGATATTTTTTCAGTGTAGGGGTGGGGGTTTTCTCAAGGGACTGAGGGATTGTAGTAGTGATAGGTGTGGGTAGGTCTTCAGAGGGAATACTTGGTTGTGTAGGCTGCAAGCCTGATGCCTCACCTTGGGGGTGGTTCACTCTCATCATTGTAGAGAACAATGGAGTGAATTGGTCATTAGAGCCTTGTGCAGGTCTCTTCATATTGGCAAACACCTTATGACCAAGAGCAGAGCTCTTATAGATGTCACCATTCATTGGTACAGCCGTCAATTCTTTTGTTATAACTTCTTGGACAAATCTTGGGAACATATAAAAAGTTTTTACCTTTGAATTTTGGATGTTCTCAAGATTGTACACAAGATCATCAAAGATCATTTGAGAAAAGTTAAAAACCTGATTTGTGGCTAAACAGACCAAAGCAGAAGCCATGGTACTGCTAAACTCACCAAAAGCAGTGGTTTTCTTTGAAAAACAGTGCAATAGGGTATGCACAAAAAATCTCCATTGAGGGCACAACTTACCCTTAAGGTATTTTAAAGAGGTTTTGGAGCCTGCATACCCCATTCTTAAAAGATTTTCTATGAGAGTTCTAGTAGAAAGCATTGTTATACCTCTTTCGTCATGGAACTGCAGATGAAATCTGATCTTCTCAGGGGTAAGGGTTAGGAATGACCACAGATGGTGGTCTGAATAGCTTTGACCCCTTGTTCCTCTTGAATGACCGCATTCAACCAGAAATCGTGTTGATGTTGAATGTAGATTGTGGGATTGATGGTTGCGGCATAAGCGATGTGAGATGATGCAAGAAAGTCAAGAATGTCTTCAAAACCCTCAGAATGGACATCCTTCTTAAAGTATCCCACCTTGTTGTGATCCTTGATAAAACACATAGACTCCATTATCGATTCGACACGATAAACCCTCAGTGGTGGTATCGTACCTCAGCGGTGGTAACACCTGATAGCAGTGTTAATCCCTTAGAACTTTGACCTGTTTCCAGAAACACTTAACACACAACTTAAACGTACCCTGTGATGAAAACAAAGACAAAACAATATACAGAGATGGTACAAACATGATGAAAAGAAATTCATTTAGTGTTGAGCATGCCAACACTGCTAACCAAAAAGTTAAACCTGCCAACATCAAATGCCTTAGTAAACAGGTCTGCAAATTGATTATCAGTGTGGACTTTCAATACTTGAATTAATTTCTTTTCATTGCAATCTCTAATGAAGTGAAATCTTATCTCTATATGCTTTGTCTTGGAGTGCTTGACAGGATTGTTCACGATGCTGATGGCACTGTTATTGTCTATGTAGATGGGTGTCTGTAAGAATGTCAAACCATAGTCTATCATCTGATTCTGGATCCACAAGACCTGAGAACAGCAACTGGAGGCTGCTATATACTCTGCTTCTGTGGTTGACTGTGAGACTGTAGTTTGCTTCTTGCATTGCCAAGACACCAGCCGTGATCCCAAAAACTGACATCCTCCTGATGTAGATTTTCTGTCCATATTAGCACCTCCATAATCACTATCAGTGTAGGCCACACGATCAAAAGATGAGTCTTTAGGATACCAAAGACCTAATCTAGGTTGTCCCTTTAAGTAACCAAAGATCCTCTTGACTGCTTGTAAGTGTATTTCCTTGGGCCTAACTTGATATCTTGCACACACACAAACTGCAAACATGATATCTGGTCTTGATGCTGTGAGGTACATCAATGATTCAATCATGGATCTATATTGATGAACATCAACTTCCTCCCCCTCAACATCAGCAGTGAGGTGTTTGTGAGTTTCCATTGGTGTGCTTGCTGGTTTTGCATCATTCATTCCAAACTTTTGAAGCATTGTAGCAACATATTTGGATTGATTGATGGATATACCATCTCTCTTCTGCTTGACCTGCAAACCAAGAAAGAAAGTTAGTTCTCCCATAGAGCTCATTTTAAACTTCTTGTGCATTAGTTCTTCAAACTCCTTGCACATGTCTGCCTTTGTAGAACCAAAGATGATATCATCTACATAGATCTGCACTAACAGCATATCAGTCTTTGTTCTTTTGATGAATAGAGTCTTATCAATGACACCCCTCTCGAATTTGTTTTCCAACAAATAGGAGGACAAGGTATCATACCAAGCCCTAGGTGCTTGATGAAGACCATACAGTGCCTTCCTTAACTTACAAACCCTATCAGGATATTTAGGGTCTTCAAACCCTGGTGGTTGACAGACATAAACTTCCTCATCAATAGTGCCATACAGAAATGCACTTTTCACATCCATCTGATAGACTTTGAATCCTTTGTAAGATACAAAAGCCAAGAATAGCCTGATGGCTTCAATTCTAGCTACAGGTGCAAATACATCATCATAGTCTATTCCTTCTTCCTGAGTGTACCCCTGTGCCACTAATCTGGCCTTATTCTTGATCACAATTCCTCTCTCATCTGTCTTGTTTCTGAAGATCCATTTAGTGCCAATTACTCTGTGTCCCTTTGGGAGATCCACCAAATCCCAAACATGTTGTAGGACAAACTGTAGTAATTCCTCTTGCATAGCTTCTATCCAGCTTGGATCCTTCATGGCATCTAACACTTTCTTTGGTTCACTCTGGGAAAGAAAGCATGACAACATCCCAGAATGAGTATTCTCATATCCTGCTTCTCTGCTTTGCTTAATTGTAATCATAGGAGAGGCCACATCTCCAATCACTTGGGAAGCAGGGTGATTCTTTTGAGTTCTTGTCAGATGTAGGGGTTCTTCAGATAAGATGTCCCCTAAATTTGAATCATCTGGATCAGATTCTGAGCGATCTGGTTGAGTGATTTCACTTGTATCTACAGACTCATTTTCCACATTGCTTTCAAGCTGTGGAGTCTCTTCAGTCTCTTTATCTCCTTCTTGGTGCTCTGAAGCATCCTCTTGTACTTCAGTCTCTGATTCTTTCTCTTCTGAACTGATGGTGGATGGAGGAAACAGAACAAAAGGTGTATCTGTCTTCTTCTCTTTGATAATAGGACCTGTATCAACTGCATTGCTCATGTTCAAAGAGTTAGTAAGTGAATCAATGTCAAATAGCCAGTCTGGACCAGTCCCATGCACATTGGGAGTGTGTTCATTGAATTTGACATTGTCACTTTCCTCAATTGTTCTAGAAACAGTATTAAATACTCTAACTGCTTTGCTCTGTATTGAGTATCCCACAAAGAAACCATCATCAGCTTTGCTGTCAAATTTCCCTAGGTGAGTTTTAGTATTTAAGATAGAACAAGGACACCCAAAAGGTATAAAGAAACCTATAAAAGGCTTTTTGTTTTTGAAAAGTTCATATGGTGTTTTTCCCTTGGACTTGACAACATGAACCCTGTTTTGTACATAGCAGGCAGTGTTAACTGCTTCTGCCCAAAAAGTTATTGGTAATTTAGAATCTGCCAACATGGTTCTTGCAGCCTCAATCAGTGTCCTATTTCTCCTCTCAGCAACTCCATTCTGTTGAGGAGTTCTAGGAGCACTGAATTGTCTTTCAATACCTTTTTCCTCACAAAAGGAATTCAGATCAGCATTTTTGAACTCAGTCCCATTGTCTGATCTAATGACTTTCACTCTAAGGTTCACCTGATTCTCAACTCTCTTCACAAAGGGTTTGATCAGTCCACTTGTCTCATCCTTTATTCTTAGAAAGAAAACCCAAGTAAACCTAGAATAATCATCTATTATCACAAGACAGTATGATTTTTTGCCTATACTCATTACATTGGTAGGTCCAAATAAATCCATATGCAACAATTGAAGAGGAGCAGAAATAGTGTTTATTGTCTTTGATTTGTGAGAAGCCTTGTGTTGCCTACCTTTAAGGCAGGCCACACAATTATCATCAAGTGTGAACTCTTTTGAGGGAAGACCTCTGACTAATTGATTTTTAACAAGTTCATGGTCTTAATGTTCATATGACACATCCTTCTATGCCAGAGAGAGGATTCAGTCATTGAAGCTTTTGAAAATAGACAGTTCACAACTTTTGATGGCATACCATTTAGGTCCAGACAATAAACATTATCTTTTCTAGGTGTTCTCAATAAAATTAAGCTCTCATCAACTACAAACTTTGGAGAAAGAACCATGCACTCTGTTTCACTGAACAGAGTGAAAAACTTTTTATCACACACCTGAGACACACTCATCAGGTTGTATCTGAGTTGATCCACATAGTATACATCTTCTAAGGTTAACTTACCTCCTGTAACCTTACCTTTCCCTGAAACCTTACCTCCTTTTGGATTATCTCCAAAGGCAACATATCCTCCATTGAATCTAGTGAAATCTTCAAGAAAGGATCTATTGCTTGTCATGTGCCTTGAGCAACCACTGTCCACATGCCATAAGTTCTCATTCCTGTCTGGGTTTCCCTGCACATAAAGAAAATAGGTTAGTGTCTTGAGGGAACCCAAGCCAAAATGGTCTTGGGTTCTCCTTTATCATTAATATAATTGACCTCTGTCAATCTGTTGAGTTTCATAAGATAGTCTGTGTTTGGAATCTCATGACTTGAATACTTGGTTACAATGGGTTGTCTTAGAGAAGAACTTGTAGTGGCAACAGTGTTTGAGATACCACTGCTGCTATTGCTAGCAGCAGTGTTAACTTCTATATCCTTTTGATTGTTACCACTGCTTTCAGAAGCAACACTTTCATTACTACTGCTTGTGGAAGCAGTAGTATTGCTTAGTGAGGCTTTTGGTACCCATTTAGTAACCATTTTCACAGTCTTCTTTTCATCCTTTTTCTTTTGAACATTGACTTTCTTTTTAGGTTGATTTTTCCTTTTCTAAACCATTTGCTTTTTAACAACAGGTTTTGGAACAGACCATCTGCTATTATACTCTGTCCTTCTAGTTTGTAACTGTTTTTGATTTTGAAAATTGACCCTTTGATTTTGAAAAGTCATTCTTTGATTAAAAGGGTTATAGTAGCAGTCCTTAGCCAGATGGTTGAGTTTACAGCATATAAAGCAGGGTTTTGGTTTGTTAATCTTATTCAGATCAACACCATGAGTTTGAGCCCATTGGTTGTTCCAATTCCTTTTGTTTCCTCTTGGTTTGGCACTTGTTTGAGGCTATTTAGAAGTACCAGGATTACTGTCATTCCTATGAGTGTGTTTACCACCTTTTGCAGGTTGTGAAGTTGCAGGTTCCTGGTCAACTATCTTTTCTTTCCCTTTCCTAGAGGTTGTGGTATTCTTACTGGGCACATAGGGCATACCTCCCTTTTCATTAGTGAGGATGTGATTTTCCTCAGGGACAGTCTCTAGGGATTTATTCTCAGTCTTACTCCTTTGTTCTTCCTCATCATCACTGCTTGAGGGATCTATATCACCTACTCCTTCTTTTAGTTCCTCTCTGTTTAGTCTATCTAAGATATATGTGGTAGGAGGAATGTAGGTGTGGTTGCGGGGTGGAGGAGTATTGTGGTATCCTATTCCTCTTTTGAGTTCATCATGAACTTGAGCCTTTAGAATTTCTTCCAAGGCTTTAGAGGACTTGGAGAATTTATCAAGATCTTCCTTAGCTTTTTCTAATTCCTTCTTGACAGATTCTAATTCCTCACCAGACTTTACCAGTTTCTTTTCAAACTCCTTTTTCTCCCACTTCCAGTAATTGTAGTCATACTCAAACTGGAGTTCATTCTCTTTGTAGGACTTGATTTGGTCCTCTAGATTCTCAATGACTATCCTATACTCTCTCCTATCAACTTCCATGCTCTTGATGGTATCACTCATAGTCTGATTGTGATCCTTATACTTTTTAACAGTTTCAACACAAGAATCAGAACATAATTTAAAGGATACCTCTGCTGGAAGTTCAGGTTCAATGATTTTGGCCATCAAAGCATGATTCTGGATGGCTTCTTCAGCTTGATCACTCCAATCAAATCCCATGCCTTCTTGTGATACCAAGGCTTGAGAGGAGTTGGAATTGTTGCCTCTGTTGGGTCTTGGAGCATATGCTTGTCCTCCATTGTTGGCTTGTTGATGAGTGCCACTTCCTTTGCATTCTCTGGCAAAGTGGCCAGGCTCATTGCACTTGTAGCATCTCACCTTTGATTTGTCAAAGCCAGCAAGGTCTCCTCTCTTGGCATCAAAGTTGTTCCTGCCAGTCCTCCTTATGAACCTCTTCATTCTCATGGTTAACATGGCCATCTGCCACTTGATGTCCATCTCCTCCAAATCATCAGCATTGATTTGTTCAAGATCATCATTGATCAAAGGAGATCTTACATGATTGGCAAGGAATGCTTCCAAAACTGCATCTCCACTAGCATCTTGTGACAAAGAAGGTTTATCATTAGTATTGTCATAGTTATTACTAGCAGGGTTAATATTAGCAGTACTAGCAGTATTAATATTTGAAGAAGGATTTTCAGAAGAATAGAGGGCAATTGTATGTGAATATCCAGATGGTCTTTTTTTGGTCTCCACTTCAGCTTCAAAAATCCTGAGATCATTGTACAGATCTTCAAGCTCCTTATCCTCCAAGTCATCTCCTTGTCTGAATGACACAGTATACATAGTCCATTCCTCACTCAGAGATCTGAGGAATTTTCTATTGACTTCATCCTTCTCCATCTTCACATCTACTTTGGCAAGTTCTCCAATCAGTTTGTTGAACCTGTCAAAAGTTTGAGTCATGGAATCATTCTTTGTAGAAGTGAAGTTTTCATATTGCTGCTTCAACAGGGCTTTTTGATTTCTCTTGGAACTTTTGGTTCCAGAAAATCTCTTCTCCAGGGAATTCCACAGTGATTTAGCATCTGGACAGGTACAGAACTGGTGTTGGTATTCATTGGGAATAGCCAACAGCAGGGTGCTTAAGGCTTTCATCTCAGTCTGCTTCCTCTTTTTGTCTGCATCAGATTTTGGGGGTGCTCCAGCAACAGCAGGTTCAGGAACACTAGGTCCATGTTCCACTACCTCCCATAAGGCATAATCAGTAAGAAGCATGTATTGCTTGATTCTAATTTTCCACATCTCAAACTCATTGGGTTTGAGCATGGGGACTTTGGACACAAGAACAGAATCCTGGGAATCCATTGATCTAAGAGTATTCTGAAAAACACAAGCTCTGATACCACTTGACAGGATCTAAGTATCAATATCAAGATCAAAATACTTAATCAAAGAAGTTTGCGGAATAACACTTTGATTATAGAACAGAACAATGAATTTAAACAAACTGTATGTATTGATTTCAATAGCTTAATGATTACCAAACACAAGCCCCAATCTGTTTGAACAGGCTCAAACAGACGTGCAACTCTTCTCAATTGCAGGGATTACAAGATCAATCTTGAGGCTCTTAATTCTAACACTAAAGCTATTAAACTCGTATCTCTCAATGATAAAACCTATCAGCTATATATATGACTTACAAGATAACAATAAGGAAACAGATAATCTCTAAAATATCTCCAAACAGATCGTATCTTGTCTATATCTTCAAATCATCGCAATCCTTTCCTTATCTTCATCTTGATAGCAGTGGTAAAACAAAAGCAGTGGTAACTTGACACCAGCAGTGTTAACTTCATATAGGCAGTGGTAGTCTTCAATAGCAGTGGTAATCTGATATTCATTGAATCCTCACATACTAGCAGTGGTAACAACTCCAAATCTAGCAGTGGTAATCATCAGTAGTGTTAACCAACAATCTTCAGCAGAGGTAATGTATCAGACTCAACAGTCTTTTCCAACGTTTCTCTAACCCTTCTTGGCATTATTTGAGAACCTTGAGGTGGGTTTGAAGAAGAAGCCATAGAGAAAAATAGAGAGTTTGAGAGAAGATAGAAAGGAGAGTGAAAGAGGATGAAAGAGATATAGTGAAAGAGAGTGAAAGAGATAGGGAAAAGAGAGTGAAAGAGATAGGGAAAAGAGAGTGATGGATGATATAGTGAAAGAGAGTGAAAGAGATAGGGAAAATAGAGTGAGAGGGTGAGGTTTTAAAAGATGTCTGGGTCAATATTATAGTCAAAGTCGCCCCAGGCGACTCTCCTTGGGGCGACTAGGGTTTCTCACGGTGTCTCCGCCGGCTGACAAGTGTCGGTCAAACCAGGTCAAAGTCGCCTCCGGCGACTTATGCCGGGGCGACTTAGTGCAGGGACCAAATGTGACAAGTCTTCCAAAGTGTTAGTGCAGGGGCTGTTCTGAAAATATGAGGAAGTCGCCTCCGGCGACTCTCCTTGGGGCGACTCGTTCGCCGGCGGTGACTATTTAGCCGGAATCGGCGATTTTGGCCGGAAAATGGGAAGTCGCCTCCGGCGACTTTGCCTGGGCGACTCGATGGGCTATTTCGCGAAAACTTGGGAGAGATGGGCTAAAAGTGATTTTTGCCATTTTTAAATGGCTATAGAAATAAATTTCTCCTATTTGTATTCATAACCCTCTAATCTTACCACTTCATTTTATTTATACTTTAATTTTTATTAGTTGAATATCTAATATTCAAGTTAAAAGCACATATATATTACATATGTATAATATATATGCAGTCTATTAAATATATATATATATATACATATTGCAATCTTTCTACTTGTTATTATTAAATACAATCATCCTAATTCATATTTTTATTTATACTTCATTTTTTATTAATTAGTTAAATATGTTTAATATTTAATATTTAAATTAAAAACACACACATATGTATGCTATATATGTTATATACTAGTTTGCAACAGATACTTCCCCTATCTATATATATATACATATGTAGTCTATTATAATTGTTTATATATATGTAGTATATAAATATAGGGTTAGTTTATTATGCAACCCACTAAAAGGTTACAACCCGTACAACCTTCATATAAACCATTAATTTTAGCCCATTAGTTATGATTAATTACTCGATTCATCAATGATTAGTAATTTCATGCAACAATATTACCTACAATGCATACCATTTTCATTAAATGCATATTAGAACATTAAATGCATATTATATCATGAATGCATCATGAAAGTATCACTTTCATGTGATGCATCTCATAATTCGTCATGTGCATCGATATTTGTTGCTGAAATTTGATGAAATCATGAAAATAGATCTAGAGAAGCGATAAGAATCTATATAAATGGGCTGAACGAATGGTTTAGATGAAGGTTGTATGGATTGTAACCTTTTAGTGGGTTGTATAATAACCATGAACTATAAATATAATTAAAAGTTAATAATAAAAGGAAAAAAAACAATATACAAGTTTCAAGATTTTTGAAGTATGAGAACAAATATTTACAACTTTACATATTACAAGGACTAAAAATGTAAATTTTGAAAACTATTTTTTGAAACTTTAATTGGTTTAACTAACAGAGTTAGTATAGAGGGACCAAAATAAAAGCAAACTAAAACCACAAGTACGAAAAAAGCAATTTTGAAACCACAGGGACGAAAATAGTTAAAACTATCAAACCAGAAGGACGAAAATCGTAGTTTACTCTAATGACTATTACAATTATTGATGTAAATAATTTGTGTTTCAAAGATTTTATTTTGCTATAGTTAATATATATATATATATATATATATATAGGGGTGGGTTCAAATGAGAACCACTTTTTGGTTGTGAACGTGAGGACAACCGAGAGCACGACACGTGGCAGATGACTAGGCGTCACGTCAGATCCACGGCGGATGACTAGGCGCGATTCATAGGAGGGCATTGAATTAAAGAGGGGGACCACACTCAAAGTCACCACATGTCGCGCTCTCGGCTGTCCTCACGTTCACAACCAAAAGGTAGTTCACATTTGAACTTTCCTGTATATATATATATATATATAATTAAGAAAAAACCATGGAAACTTGATTTTACTAACTATAATTTTTTTTAACGGCATCAAAATTTTAAGTTTAATCTAGGGTGAACACGGTTAAGAGCATATTCAATGGGTAACACTATTTTTTACACCAAATGTCAAAAGTAGTGTAACAAATAGTGTTACTAGTAAATTTTCTTCAATGGGTAACACTATTTTTTACATCAAATCTTTTTTACATTGAAAAGTAGTGTTAAAAATAGTGTTACACCAAATATAGTGTAATGCCCCATTTTTTGAATTAATTTAACTTTCTTTTTATGTGTGGGGTTCCTTTATGTTAAATTAGTGATTGATGGTTTTTAATTATTATGGGTCGGTTTATGATATGTGTATGCTTACTTGGGTAGCATCTCGCCAGGTGAGTTTTCATTACATGTGGTTTACACTATCATATGTGTATGTATGTGTGGTAGTGTCGTGTAAGGGATACCGCATGCCCTTGATGAGTTGCGGGGGCATACTCGTGTCCTAAGCTGGCGAGGAAATGAATGGATACCGCATGCCCTTGTTGAGTTCCGGGGGCAGACCCGTGTCCTAAGCTGTCGGGGGAAATTAGTTTCGTTCTCATGAGATGGATGTCAGTCAGTTGTCTTATTGTAGGCATGATGTGAATATGTGATAATGTGATGATGTGATGTGTATGTGTGGTACCTGCTATGCGTATGTATGCGTGTGCTAGTGTAAGTTACATGTAGTGTCTGCTCACTAAGCGTTTCGCTTACCCGTTGTTATTTATATTTTTCCTTTCAGGAATTTGTTCGGGTACAGACAAAGGCAAGGCCTCGGCATGACTCCGAGACAGAAGACAATTCCAACCGAACCTTAGATGATAGTTGAAATAAAACCGTTTATTCCGCATATTTTGAGACGCTAAGTTAAATGACATTTTTATGTTTTATAAACCATACACTGATTTTCATTTAATGACCTATGAGTTTTGGCATTTAGTGTGTATTTTCTTAAAATTATTGATAAAACTAGTATTCTGGAAAAGTGGTGTTTCATATAGTGTGATACTATTCATCACACTAAATTTAGTGTGAAAAATAGTGACCCTATTGGAGATGTGAATAGTAACATTTACACCAAATTTAGTGTTTAGTGTAAGATTGGTGACTCCATTGGAGATGGTCTAAGTTTACTACGGTCTGGTTTTTAGCAAGGTTTTAAATATCGTGAGGTATGACGTGATGTGGCGACAAGATCAAGCCCCAAGTCTTGGAAGCTATAGTGAGGACATAGCATTTTTCAAGGCGTGATTTATGACGGTAAATCAATATATCATGTATAATATTATATACATAAACATATGGTTTCCTACTATTACTAAGTGAATCAATGATAATAAGCAATTTAAATTAAGTTATATGTCAAAAACTATTAAATAAGACATTAAAATATACGTTAAATCAAATATCGTTTTAGAAAAACCGCACATATATTATACTATGGTGTGACTCAGGAATAATGTGGCGTGAGACACAAGTCTTGAGTCACGGCCTGCTATGCCGCCTGTTGTGGCCATCTTTTTCGAACGTTGGTTTTTGGTTGAAACTAGACCGATTGAAAATCTAGACCGTTTGGTTTTTGAAAATCCAAATCGTTCGGTTTTCGGTTTTTTGGTATAAAATTGTTTTTAGAAAACCGAGTATGTTCTGTTTGGTTCGGTTTTTTCGGTCAAGATAAAAACCAAAACAAATCGTTTAATTGCAATTTTGGTTTCGATTCCGATTTTCCGGCTTTTTCGGTTTTGATTCGATTTATACTCACCCTAATTTAATCAAATCATGTAAAACTTGAAAACCAAATATTTCCAATCATTTTAATCAAACAATAAATCAAGATATACTATATATATAATTATTTTTTTGGTTGTTGATAAAAATATATTATATTTCATTTTCTCATATATTTCACGTCAATATCGTATCCCTAACAATTTGTCAATTCGTCACCTAACATTATCTAGATTGCTTTTACATTTGGATTCATATCAAAAGAATACAAAATTTGATCAAGAAAAAATTAAGAAAAAATTGATAATTTTGATATATACCTAATTATATGATCCAAAAACAATTGAAAATTGATCATTAACAAAATTTTGCTAAAACTGAATTTGATTTGCGTTATATGATCGATGATAGAACTGCAATATATCATCAATAGATAATATCAGAAACAGTTAATGATATAATTGAGATCCTTAATAATATTTGATTATTACCATATGATAGAGTCGTTTTGTGAACCACAAAAAGAAATATAAACTTCAAAACTTGAAAACCTAATATCATAGTCGTTGATCAAAAAAATGAAGGGCCGATATAGATTCATAGAAAATATGAAGCATATGGAAATATGAAATATGAAAACGCTTCGTAAAATATTATAGGTTTTCCTAGATTACATAGTTTATAACTTTTTTTCGTTCACAAATGATATTGCCTCTATTACCGTATTACCCTTTCTTTAATAATGTTTGATCGTTTTAACAATATTTGGTCATTTGTTGAGAGAGGAAAACTATTTTTATATAGAAATAAGTAATGGGTTGTTAGAGTCTAAAGTCCATATGATAAATTTATGGTGATTTTATTATATTTTGGTGAGAAGATAAGATAGATAATCGTTGAAATAAACGTCATTGGTTAACCATGCATAATGTTATCCAACATTTGTAATATTGAAATTATTTCCGCTACCAAATATTGTATCTCTCTCTCAATCTCTCTCTCTCTATATATATGTGCATGGAAAGGTGATAACATAGACAACCAAATCTCCTCCATTTGATAGTGATAATCCTTCAAATGTCAATCTTTAAAACATTTGACATCGTCCCTCGTTCATTTGTAAATGAACCTAGCGTTGAGGATGATGATTGTGAAAAGGCCAATTTGGCCCTCTTCTTCGATAAGTACAAGGATAAGTTCACAACTTTCCCAAAGGAGAAAGGGTGGATGACCGAAGACTTATACATGTACCAAGGCTTTTGGCTCCAGTCTAGGAATGTAGTCTCAGTTGAAACCGTGATGGCCACCCAAGACACTTTTCAAGCTCGTCCAACTGATATCTATCTGGTCACACTGCCAAAATCTGGCACAACATGGCTCAAGGCGCTTGCATTTTCCATTGTGAACCGGAACCAATACAAAAATAACTCACGTTCAACTCACCCTTTACTCATCTCCAACCCTCATAATTGTTTACCTTTTGTTGAGACTGAAATTTTGAGAACTATCCCAACCTACGTTGATGCAAATTCACCACGTCTCTTTGCTACCCATATGCCTTACAGTTCATTGCCTCAATCCATTCTTGATTTTGGTTGTCGTCTAGTTTATATGTGTAGAAACCCTAAAGATGTCATGGTCTCTTTGTTTCACTTTGCAAACAAGTTAAGAGAAACAACACGTGATCTAATGACATTTGAGGAGGCATTTGAGATGTTTAGTAAAGGTATCATACCAAACGGGCCTTACTGGGATCATGTGAAAGGGTACTACAACATTGGTTTAGAACAACCGACTAGGGTCCTATTTTTGACATATGAGGAAATGAAAATGGATACTGTAAATAATGTGAAGCGTTTGGCAAAGTTCATGGGTTTCCCTTTTACAGATGAGGAAGAGTCGAAAGGTATTCCAGAAGAGATTGTGACGCTATGCAGTTTTGAGAATTTAAGTGAGGTCAATAAGCACGGGACTCTAAGTATAGGTATACCTAATCACGCTTTCTTTAGAGAAGGGAAAGTTGGAGATTGGAAAAACCATCTTACAATAGAAATGAGTCAGATTTTGGATCAAATTACGAGAGAAAAGTTTCATGATTTAGATCACCTCCTAGGTATGTGTATATGATGAAAAGTCAAAATGAGTGTTTACCCTTTGATTTTATTTTCTTTCGTGTGAAGTTTTTCAATTAAAGCATTTTTCAAAAAATTAAGTCTCATTCTGTATAAACTTCTATCCATGTAATAAATTAGGGATTGTGGTTATTATCAATGCATGCTTCTTTAAGCTTTTCTTTGATGTGGAACTTTACTATCTATAACTTCTCAATGAGGAGATGCTGATTACTAATTTGAGATTGTTAATTTGATTGAAAAATGATTGAAAATTACATTAGGGCATTGTTTAGTAAACACAAAATAGCTTATAAGCTAGCATATTTATTGTGTACATGTTTGTATGGACAAAAAGTAGCTTATAAGCTAGCTTTTTGAAAAACTATTTGGATGTAGCTTTTTGGAACTTTTTGTAGTTTTTCCAATTATACCAATTATTATATCTCAATATGTCATTTTTGGTCATTTTACATTCCCATAAACTAGTTTTTGCCAAATATAATTTGTTTATATGCTAACTTATCAACTATTAGCTATTTATCAGTCAACTATTATCAAAGAAAATCTTATACTGTGATGTGAATTTTGGATATCCTAGAAAGAATAAGATGTGTGTGGCCCACTGTTGATGCAGCTCTTCTAAGACCTGATGAAATGATAATGATCCTAAAACTTTATTTAGTGAATAGATACTTTGCTTTTATTACAGCTTGAGGAATTAACACTGAGTCTGTTCAGTGATACTTCTAATTTATTCAAGCATCGAAATGAAACATCAATATCAGGATCAGTGGTTGAATGAGTCTGTTCAAGAGACCACTGATACTAATCAGAAGCAAAGCCTCTTAAGAAGACACATCAGTCATACTCAAAGAACCATAAACGACGTTGAAGAAATAGCTGATGACAGGGACAACGTGGCTCCTGATCTAAAGACGGATTTAGTGATAGCAAATTGTCCACAATATGTATGACTCTCTAAAGTTATCAGGTTACAACAACCTTCGATCATCATCAGTATCAGAGACTCTCTAGCTGATCAATAACCTGATCCTGAAGAATGAAGATTGTCTTTTGTCTTATGCACAAAATGATAACACGCCTTTCTGACATAAAGTTCAAAAGGACAGTCAATTTATTGTTCCTTCCGTACTTATCAGCCCATAAGGCAACTATTTACTATAACCACTTTTTTTCCAACATACGAAGGTATTTATTTATAGTAAATAGTACACAAGGACCACTCAAAGTACAACACGTGTATAAAGTGGTTCTGCCATGCATTTAGTGCATAGGGTATATATTGACGTGAAGAAGATGTTCTACATACTTCTTCTTCAATCTTGCACCCTTAATCCTTCCTCTTTATTCTCCTCTAAGTTTAGATTAGGTTTTATCTTATCTATTCCGTAACAAGCTTTTAAATTTAATTTGTTAATACAAAGGTATTTAAAAGTGAAAAAGTGTGATTATATTCAACCCCCCCCCCCCTTCTATAATCCTTATTACTTAAATGTCACCTACTTGGGACCAACACTCACCACCCTCATCTGCAACATCTCCGGTCGCCATGGAAACGGTCTACCCATAACCTAAATGGCTTGACAATCATGTAAGGTACGATGAAGGAGATATTTTTGGTAATAGATATGTGCTTTATTCAAAACACAAAACTAGTGAAGTTTTTTTTTTTTTTTGAAAACGAGAAGGAGTGTTGGTCCCAAGGGGGTGACCTTCAAGTAAGGATAGTGTATGAGATTATAGAAGGGGGGGTGAATATAATCACACCAAAATTTCACTTTTAAATTCTATGTTGTATTAACACTTTGAATTTACAGATTGTTGCGGAAATAGAAAAGACTAAAGTCTAAACTAAACAATCTAAGTTTCTTTCACTATGCACTAGAGTGAGAAGACTAGAAAAGATAGAAAATAGAATAATAAAGAAAGAAAGGATTTGGGTTATAAGATAGGTGACGAAGTGGTTTTGAGAACCTCTCTTCAAGTCCTATTTATACCCCATGCATTAAATGCATGCAGACTCACTTTTGTGTACGTGTCACACTTCAAGTGGTACTATGTACTATTTACTATAAACAAATATCTTTTGCATGGTGTATAAAAGAGGGCTTATATAAACAGTTTCCTTGAGGTCTGATAAGTACGGAGTGAACAGAAAAGAGACTGTCCTTGTGTACTTTTTGTGTCAGTAAAGGCGGATAATCCTTTTGTGCATTAGATTAAGACATTATACTAATCCTTCAGGATTAGGATACTGATCAGTGAGGAATACCTTGATACTGACTTTGATCAGGGGTCACTGTATCCTGATGAGTCTTCAGGATGTCATACAAAATTGAGCAGCCTGCTATCACTGAGTTCCGTCTTCAGATCACGAGCACGCTGTTCCTGTCATCAGCTAATTCTTCGACTTCGCTGATGGTTCTTGAGTATGATCTTAATGTCTTCAGGAGGTCTTCACTTTGATGGTCAGGGTCAGTAGACTTCAGAACAGACTCGTTCATCTCCTGATCCTGATCCTGATGATTATAAATACAAGTTACAACATTTTTAACACGGAATAACACTGAACAATCTCAGTGATAATTCCTCAAGCTATAACAATAAGTAAAGACCTATTCACTAAGTAAAGTATCAGGATCATTATCATTTCATCAGGTCTTAGGAGAGCTGGATCAACAATCTCCCCCTAAATGATAATGATAAGACAACAGATAAATTGTCTTAGTCTAGAAAGTTTAGAAAAAATTCTAAGTCTAGATGTTAACAGGAGGAAATAGAACTCATAAAGGTACATGTCTCATTTACTGTTTTAAGGGATCTTTTTCAGTACTATGATGGAATGAAGTAGAATGCACTAACATGCATTTCCATTAATCTCATGAAGATTTACAAGAGTAAAGAAAATACATAAGTACATGAATACGGTACTAAAAGAAAATTGCAAAACTAATTCTAGCTATCAGAATCTTCATCAGGCTCTTCTTCCTTGATTTGGATGGTGAGATAGGTTTCACCATTTGCTATGCGTTGATTGAGGATGGTCCTGACAGCACGAACAAACTCTTTGTTGTCTTTGTTTTTCTTTTCTTTGTTTGTTGTGAAGAGGACTGTCACCGAGTGTTCAGTGGGTGCTTTGTGTAGTTCGCTGAAGCGTTGAAAGCGAAGAATGTTGAGGTTGTCACCTACACAAATGCCATGAATAGGTTCTCTGATGACTTGACCCTCAGAGAGAGTTAATCCTGAAGGAAAGGAGAGATCAAGCATCGAGAGATCAAGGGGCCTGTATGAAGTCCTGGGAACACAGGGAGTGAATCTCCTTGTGGAAGTGCCTGCTGATCGTCGGACAGGAGGCTGTGGCAGTGCTGAAGGAGGTTGGAGCAGGACATCAGGAATTTTGGTTGTTCTTTTGATTCGAGCAATAAGTCCATCTATGACTTCTTCTACTTCAGCCCTGTAGTTCTTGTTGGCTTTGGGAAGTAGGCTTCTGATTTCGTTCCACTCTGACAAGTTGTATCTGTCTAACTTGTCAAGAATGTGCTCTACGTCCTTTACTCCAGAGCGTTTGACGGTGAGCCAGGTTTTACCAGGAGCACCTCTCTTTCCACGGGTTCGGCAAAGATGGATTCCTACGATTTTAGCACCGTGCTTCCTGAGATGAAGTCGGTCTCTGCACCAGTCAAGCTCTTTGTTTACCTCTTCAGCCTGTTCATCAGTCCTCCTGTTGAAGACTTTCAACGCAACCTTTTGTGCTAGTAGAGGATCAGCACTTATTTCGTCGTCTTCTTCGACGAAGTCAAAAGCAAGTTTTTTAGTAGCTTGAGTAGAGAGAAAGGCTTCTCTTTCTTTATTGTCGAGCTCCTCCTGAGCTTTTATTGACTCCAAAAATTCTTCCTGTCATAGATAAGCAAACTCGGAGTCCCAAGAGGTACGAAGAGGAATTTTTACTCTTGTACTCTCAAGTCGCTCTATCACAGCGTTTAAACGCCCATCCCAGTTCAAATTAACAGAAGTGTCAGGGTAATTTTCACCTTCAGAATGGGGAGAGTTAGAGGGAGGAGATCTTGGTGAGGAAGGAGGAGTTGAGTAATCATCAGATATGAATTCATCATCTGACGATAGAACAATGGTTTGAGAGGGACCATGTTGTTCTTGGATTAGAGGAGGAAACTTCAGAGTGGAATTGGTTTGGATTAGCAGGGAGAGCTTCATGGTTTAGAGGGGTAACGGTGAAGGTCATTCTGCTCACTTCAGCCCTGGTTCGTGCTGAGATACTATTTTCCATAAGGTAAATGATCTCACCAGTAACAGAGCAAAAGTTGACATCCTGAGTTTCGGGTTCAGGTTCAGGGGTTGGTTCAGGTTCAGGTTCAGGGGTCGGTAGCTTAGGTGGTTGGTAGACAACGATTTGTAGGTTGTTTGTGGGTGAGTTTTCAGATGAGCTATCCGTTATGGTGATGGTTTCAGGGTTTGGTTTGGTTTTATTCAGAAGAGAGGAAATGGGGAGATTATCAGAACTAGTAAGGGAGGATGGATGAGTTGTAGACGTACCAGGAGCCTCAGGGTTCTCCCCCTGAGATTGTGCAGGTCCTGGAGTGGGCATTGGGTTTGGTGCGGCATCAGAGACCTTTTCCACCACGAAAAGGTCTGCGTCTTCATCATCATCATCATCGTCGTCTTCATCGTCGTTGGTTCCTCCTCCTCATTATTGATGTTCCAGTTGCTGGAGGGGGAATAGACGGAATGATCGCCGTGAGGTGTTGGCTGTCTCTCCCCCTCAACAAGTGCCCTGCCCATGGCAGCTGTTGTGAGGCACCTCTGAAGGAGAGAGGCAAGGTCCTCCTGGAGCTTAGCGTTGGTGGAGGTGGCGCCAACCAGGGATTGAAGTACATCCCTGTCAGTGGTGGTGAACGATGGTGGTGGCGGAGCAGCAGTGGTGAGGGTGGTGACTACTGAGGAGAGTTCAGCAACTTTCTCCTGAAGGGAGCGAAGCCCTTCTTCCTGAGCATCCAATCTCTTAACAACCTCTGATTGGAAGGAGATGAGAGAGTTGGAGCCGGATGTGATGGCGTTAGTGATGGCGGGGAGTGCAGTCGCCTTCTAGTCCTAAAAGGACTCATGAAGGGTGGTGGAGGAAGTAGCCATCTGAGATACCTGGTCATGGAGGGTATCCAGACAAGGTATGTTGAGGTGGACTGCAGTGGGAGGAGGAGTTGCAGCAGCAACAGCGGCAGCAGCTTTGGCTTCTGCAGTAGTAGCAGCAGCTTTGGCAGAGGCAAGCTCCACTTCCATTGCCTGGAGGGGTGCCTTGTAAGCATCCTCCTGATGCTGTAACGCAGCCTTGGCATCCTGCAGTGCCCTTTCAGCGGACTGGCGCTTGAGCTCAGCCATGCTTAACTGACGCTCAGGGTCCGTGAGCACAAAGTTGTCGAAGGGATCATCCTGTTGAAGTTGAGGATGACCCTGAGACTGCTCAGGAAATGAACCTGCAAGATTAGTAGCTAAATGAGCACTAGAAGTCTCAAAAGCTTTCATAGAAGAAGGAATAGCAATAAAGTGCTTAATTTTATTACCTGAGGCTTGAACGGCATCAGAACGATTGCCATCCAAATTCTCTGAGTGTTCCAGATGAACAACCTCAGGTTCATTGGTAGGAAGAGCAGGAGTATCTGCGGGTGAAGAAGATTTAGATAAAGGAGATGGTCTATTAAAAAGTTGAGGGATGGTAAGGTAATATTTCTTACCAGCAACAACTCCCTTGCCCTTTTTCTTCAGCGCCTTGGTCTTGGCGCGCTTGGGTTGTGGTGGTGGTGAGGATCCAGATGGAGGGGGATGCTTCTGGAGCGTCGAGGTGGTTGCAGCTAGGGAAGTCAGTACGGGGTTAGCTACTGACATAGCATGCAGAGAATGAGAAGAAAATGGTTTGGAAGAGATGAAAGAGTACATACCTTGGACTGGAGGGGAGGAAGGTCTCTCTGCAGCTTCGTGGTTTGGTTCAGCAGGAAGAACCAGGACAGCTGAGAGTGGGACGTCATCAGGATGAGAGAGCACCTGATCCAGGAACTTCGGCCCGATGGCGTAGTTGTTGAACGTCCCTTCAGTGGGGTATTCTGCCTTCATGTTCAGGGCCAGAATGGCAGAGAAGAAGCGGGTGAAGGGAACATTGGCCACTCGCTTTGAAGCTTTGATCTTGTTCACCATATCATCACAGATATGGCGAACGTAGTCGAATTTCCGCCTTTTAAGAGAGGAAAACACCATGTGCTGAATTGCAGTGGGGAATTGTTCGGTGCTGCCTGTCTTTCCTGTCAGACAGAGACCGAAGGTGTTCCATTTGTAATAGAACGTGGCATTCAGTCCTGTCTTCTGGACAGTAGCAGAGGACTTGTTGATGACTCCTTCCCTTTCAGGCCATTGGTAGCCAATGTCATCCAGGAGGGCGATGATTTCGTCCTTGGATGGAGGAGGAGGATATCTCTTCTTCCCTGGGATTTCGAGGACGTTGCGTAGAGTCCCAATCCCGAAGGTGACTATGTCGTCATTGATTTGGAACTTGATCACCTCCTACAGCTTGCAAGGGCTTCTCTCCTGTGCCACCATGGCAGTAGACCACAACTGCAGGAGCAGTGGTTTGTTTGGCTTGGGGTTCAGAGTGAAGGCAGTCTTTAGTTGAGTGCTCAGGAGAAATTCCATGGCCTGCTGAAGGTATTCTTTTCCTTCAGGAAGATCGAAAAGTCCCACCAGGTTGTTTGGCTTGCATTGAAGATCATGTTGGGGCATCACCACTGGGAGACTTCCGGAGGCAGATAGCAGGGTTGTGGCTTCAGTGGAGAGTTGAGCGTCCAAGGAAGCTTTTGAAGTAGCAGCCATTCTGTAAACACCAAAAGATTAACATATGTGGATGATTACAGAATCCAAAATATGTATCTTTTCTTCACTTTTCAATGAACACAAAAAGGTTCATAAAAGTGGTGAAATCCTTTATACTTAGGAATAGATTAGATACCAAAAAAATCACAAAAAGAATGTGTTTTGGTATTTAAGAGAACTTCTATTTGATGAAATATATCAAATTAGGAGTTTGATGGTTTTTCTTAAAAGAAATAAGAAAAAGCATGTAAACAGTTTTAACAAAAATCATGAAGATTTTGGGTAAAACTAAGATCAAACGAAGTGATCTTAGGGTTTTGGAAAAACGTTTATCATAATAAGTTGTTTTTAGAAGAAGAAGATCAACATAAAATGTAGAAAGAACATAAGGTTAAAAACTTACGATGATTCTTGATGAAGAGTGTAATGTGTGTTCTTGGTGTTCTTGGTGAAATAGAAGCGAGAGAGCTTTTCTTCCTTGTAAATTCTTTTGGAAATTTAGAGAGCGTAAAGAGTGAAAAGAGTACGAGTGAGGTTTTTATACCTCGCGGGTAGAGAGAGAAAATGGATGAGAGGGAAAAGAGCGGCTAATTTCAAACGTAATGATGAAAAAGAGGTTCTACGCGCGTTCACGCGCCTGACACGTAGTGGGGAACGGGAAACGTCCCATTACGTGTCTGGCAAGATGAAAAGTTTGTTTTATTCTAAAAACCACCTTTTCAGGGGATAATTCCAATTTGGTGAAAGATGAAATCTCTTGGAATTAGAGTACTTATCAGATAAGTACTGTTTTAGGAAATCCTCTTATCACATTTAATGCAATAAGGTTTCAGAGACAGAAATACTTACCTGAGGAGAATCATCAGTATTCGGATTTTGAACATAGATTTTGTAAGTACTAAATAGAGTTATCTCCTGATAAACGTATTTGTCAGGAGTTGTTAGATATTTGTCCTGAGAACTTATTCTTTAGGATCTAACAACTTTATTTCCTGATAAACTTCATTCGTCAGGATTTAACATCCCCAGTTCACTGATGAGCATATTAAAGCGTGTTACATCCAGTGGTTTGGTAAAAAGATCAGCAAGCTGATATTCAGTAGGAACAAAATGGAGTTCAATATCACCATTCATCACATGATCCCTGATGAAGTGATATCTCACTTCAATATGCTTTGTCTTGGAGTGTAAGACAGGATTATTCGCAATGGCGATTGCTGAAGTGTTGTCACAGTATATGGGAATTTTGGAAAGTTGTATGTCATAGTCCTGAAGTTGACTTCTCAGCCACAGGACCTGAGCACAACAAATTCCAGCTGCAACATATTCAGCTTCAGCAGTTGATGTGGACACAGAATTTTGTTTCTTGCTAGTCCAACTCACCAACTTTCCACCTAGTAGGTGACACCTGTTTGTGTAAAAATTTTCTTAAGTTATTATCGTAAGATGTCGTGAGGCAAAATCGTCAAAAGAAAGAGCTCTCGTTCGATAAAACGTGCGATAAATGAAAGTAAGTTGACAGAAAGATTGATGACGCAGGAAAAACCTCTGAATCGAGGAAAAAACCTGCGGCCGACTAAATAGGATAGTCGACGCTGCACTATTGATCACCAATAAGGGGTGATATCCTCGATGTTACAGTTGTATCGTACGATTACAATAAAGAAAAGAATGCTATCGAATGTGAATACAGAGAATAATATTATTATCGCTATTTTTCTCTCGGGATCAGTCGTCTCGAGTGTAGGATCTTGAATCTCTTTTATAGCTGCTTGGATCGTAACCGTTCGTTCATTATTGAGCCATAAATGCAACGGCTATAACTGGCGCTGGTTTCACGATCGTAACGTTCAGGTTCTTTAATGAAAAGCGTTTCTTGCTCGAACGGTCAGATTTAAGCTCGATGGACGATGGATGTGCTTCGTGGTTATCTTGGATAAGCTTTCCTGCAATAAGAGCAAACTTGTACATGTATATTGTTAGTTTAATCGTACGATCATATGATGATATCGCACGATTATCTTCGATGACCACTTGTCTTTGTTTGATGGTAGTTATATTTTTATTTCAGGACCTTATCTTAATATAGGAATATCATCCTGGAAGATATCTTACGATTCTAATCGTTCGATCGTTCGATGATAAAATTTCACCTAAACAGTTTGCCCCCAAGATTTAGAAAATGTGTTATAGATTTTCTGAATCTTACACCTGTAAAATCAAATCGTTAATACATCAATTTTATCGTGATTAATTTGTCGAATATGAACAGTTTTATATATTAACGGCGTCATAACTTGGTTATCTGCTAGCTGTCAACACAACGGTTATATGGGATAGGTGTCGATGCTCGATTCGACCTCAATTTCTTGGGGAAGAGTTTAATTTCATATAAAGATAAGATTTCATCCATAATTATCACAAAATCTTTTCCAATTTCGAATTCAAATTCCACTCCAACCGAATCCTTCTAATCTTTAAGAAGATTTAGATCCAATTCGCCTATAAGGTATCTTTCTTTTCTTTGTTTCAATTCAGTTCATGCGTTTGAAAGTTAGGGCTGAGAAGAATCCTAGGAATTTCGACTTGCTGCGTTTCGACAGATTACATAGGAGTTTAGATCGTCTTAGTTTTAGAGAAATCATGGAGGTTAAGAGTACAATCCAGGGAGAAATCGACCTAGTTCACCTTAGGAAACTTGCTAGGATGCCTAAGGATGCTGTAATCAAATCGCCTAGCGAGGTTAGACCGCCGATGCTCCGGCAGGTTTCTTTGCCCTGTTTGAATATCCCTTTAAGATTGGGTTTACATGGCCTTACAGTCCTCTATCTCGTGCATTCATGACACGATTTAGTCTTTCTCCTGGACAGCTCATGCCCCAATTCTGGAGGGTTGTGAGCGTTATCGAACGAGTGACTGAAAACTGGGGTAGAGCTCCTTTCACCGTCGATGATCTTCTCACGGCGTACACCGTGAAGGTTTCTGATTACGATAGGTATGGGATTTATCCCAAGGGTAGGGGTGATGCCATGTTAGTACATGGTACTCAAGCGTTCGATCGAGGGTGGAAGGCTCGATACGCATTCGTGTGATCCTCGTCCGTTTTGGAGGAAGGTGGATGGGTGGCTCCAGAATGGAACCCACTAGGTATTTCGTATTCTGCTTTGTTCGATTTTATCGTATAATTTCTTATTGTGTGTTTCTTTTTGCAGAGATCGAGTTTTCTTTCGAGGAATCCACCGAGGCTGTTAATCGTTTCTTAGAGTACGGTGTTCAAGAAAGATCGTACGCCAGATCGAAGGGAAAAAGTCCAAGGGAGGATAGCGACGAAGAGCTTGAAGTTCAAGTGTTGAGTGAAGAAGAAGAAGAAGAAGAAGAGATGGAAGGTAAATCGTACGATGATTTTTACCCTCTTTTTAATCTTACGTTTTCTTTTTAGTTTATCGTGCGATACTAACGTGCGTTTTCTTGCTTATTTCAGGCCAAAAGAAACCTTTGAAGAAGTTGGCCAACATGGCGGCGGCCAAGAGGGCCTTGGAGAAGAAGAAGGGAATTAGTGGTATGGAACCACAACTCAAGAAGACGAGGTCTTCTTCGGGTGCTTCGATCTCATCGAAGGATGCCACACGACAGGCGGACGATGTGGTTGACGCAACCCCGATTCACAGCGTTCCTCCTCCTACGATGTCTCCCTCGATGCCAAAGGAGAAAAGAGCTCCAGTTAAGTCTTCGAAGGGGAAGGAGGGTGAGACGTCGATCCACATATCCTTGCCCTCGAATTTCCTTGATGGTGACGTCATCAACCAGGATGACCTTTTCCCTGCCATCGAACAGTACTTGCTTCCATCGCAGAAGGCTCACATGGATACACGTCGGATTGGCGAGCTCGATGCTGGTGCAGTTGGATACTCCTTCATGGTAAGTTTTTCTTTATCTTATGATGTTTTATCTTACGATGTTTTAATCGTGTTGTCCTAACCATCTTATTTCTATATAGGCTTTCCAGGCGTGTCTCGGTCTTCACCAAAGATTGGAGACCGTTCAGAGAGACATGAAGATGAAGATGTCCAGCGAAAGGGCTGCTGTGAGCGAGGCTAAAAAAGCTAAGGAGAAGGCATCAAAGATGGCTGCTGATCTGGAGGCCAAACAGGTTGAGGCGGATGACCTGATGGCTAAGTTGGATGAGGCTGAGCACGTTCGATCGGACCAACGTGCAAGGCTGACAGCGGCCAACAATCGTATCGTCAAGCTGGAGGAGGAACTTGTTGCGTTGCGCACGGAGATGGCAGATCGAGAGAAGGCCTCATCATCTGAGATCCAGGATCTCAAAGATGAGATGGTGTTATCCAGGATGGTGGCCCGTGCAGCCTTAATACGCCAATTTATTGGTGGCACGTACACCATCGAGGATGCTAAGGGTGAGCTGGGGGCCTTCCGTGATGCGATGGGATCTGATGAGCTCCTGGATGCCGATGATGCGAAGGATGCCGATGAAGAGGAGGAGGGTGCTGAAAAGAGCAAGGAAGCTGAAGTCACGATGATCGAGGAGGAGGATAAAAATGAAGATGCCTCTGGATCCGGCATCGTGGACAAGGCTGCTGAAGTCACTCCTCCTATCGTAGAAGTTAGTGTAGGAGAGGGTGTTGGCGTAGAGGCCACCCCTGAAGTTTAAATTATCAATCGATGTAATCTTAGTACTTTTAAGTACTTTTTTAATGAAATTATCTATTTTTGCAATCGTGCGATGTCTCAGTACTTTTTATTTTTGTTCTAAGTACTTTTAATAAATAGATAATCGTGCGTTTTAGCTGATTCTGTGTTTAAGGCCTTAATTAATCGTGCGTTTTGACTTGCGATGTTTATCATGAGTCTAAGGCACTTGAAAAAAAATTTAGAAACGTTTCTGTTAATCGTGCGTCTGGCGTTTTGACTTGCGCTCCTGCGATTTAAAATTGATGCATCTTTTTTTATCGGGCGTTACTTGCCATAGATCGTGCGATGTCTGCGATAGTCGTGCGATGTCTTGCGATAGTCGTGCGATGTTCATACGATATCGTGCGTTACCTGCGAATAAAATTGGCTAAGGGGTGGCCGTTGGATTGACCAACGGCGTTCCGATGCCTAAGTCAGTAATCGTTCGATAGAATAATAGTTAAGAAAATAAAAGGGTTTTAGAAATAATACCTTTTTAGATGAGTTGCATTCCAACTACGTGGGATTTCATTACCTTCGATGGTTGAAATCTTATAAGCACCTTTCCCAACGATCTTAGTAATGATGTAAGGTCCTTCCCATTTAATGGAAAGTTTTCCAGCGTTCGATTCCTGTGTATTTGGAAAGACACGTCGTAGGACATGATCTCCAACTTGAAATACCTTGATCTTCACCTTTTTATTGAAGTAACGTTCGACCATGGCTTTCTGCGATGCCATTTTTTGAAAGGCTTTCTCTCTTAGTTCTTCCAAAGCATCGATATCGTAACACAAGTCTATCGAGTTTTGTTCAATCGTACGATGTCGAGCAACAGGAACCTGTGATTCGATTGGAAGGACTGCTTCACATCCATATACTAGGGAAAAGGGAGTTTGTCCAGTTGAGGTTCTTGGTGTCGTGCGATTTGCCCACAAAACAGATGGTAACTCTTCGACCCATCAACCCTTTGCAGCTTTCAACCTCTTTCGAATGGAATTAATAATGGTCTTGTTGCTGGAATCAGCCAAGCCGTTGGATTGTGGATATCTTGGGGTCGATGTAATGAGTTTTATCCCCCGTTCATCGCAGAACTTTCGAGTTCTCTCA
Organism: Centaurea solstitialis; assembly: GCA_030169165.1. Classification (NCBI taxonomy): domain Eukaryota; kingdom Viridiplantae; phylum Streptophyta; class Magnoliopsida; order Asterales; family Asteraceae; genus Centaurea; species Centaurea solstitialis. Next base: position 18,867,312 of record CM058045.1, on the reverse strand, counting down.
CTTATAAATTGGGACCCATTATCGCACGTTATTTCTGATGGTACTCCAAACCTGTAAATAATGTTAGTTTGGATAAAGGAGATAACTTCTTTATCCCTAACCTGTGAGAAAGCTGCGGCTTCAATCCATTTAGAGAAATAATCAGTAAGAACAAGTAAAAACACTTTTTGACCTGGAGCAGGTGGTAATTTTCCTACGATGTCCATCCCCCATCGCATGAATGGCCATGGGATTAAGACAGAGTGTAGGGGTTCAGAAGGTAGATGTGACGTACCTGAGTGTCTTTGACAAGCATCGCACCTTTGAACATACCTTATCGAGTCTTCTCGAAGAGTAGGCCAATAATACCCTTGCCTCGAGATTCTGTTAGCAAGGCTTCTGCCCCCAGAATGGTTTCCACATTCTCCATCGTGCATCTCTTGAAGGATTTGATCGACTTGTTGCTTATTTACCACGCATCGTAAGATTAGACCCGTTGTGGATCTTCGATATAGTTGATCATCGAAAATCGTGTATCGAGAGCTTTTAAGTCTGATTTTCCGGGCCTCTAACTTGTCTTCAGGGAGTTGGTCATTCTTGAGGTAGTTCCATATATCATTCGACCAATCGTGGTTTTCTTCGATCATTTGAACTTCTTCGATTGTTGGTGACATAAGATGTATTATCGGAACATTTTCTAGAGTTGGTTCGTTGAATGCGGATCCCAAGTTAGCTAAGGCATCGGCTTGCATGTTCAGATCTCTTGGGATTTGTTCTATCGAGAACTTATCAAATCGTGCGATCTTATCTTTTGCAATCTTGAGGTACGATATCATCTTTGAATCTTTTCCCTGGAATTCGCCATTGATTTGGTTCACAACTAGTAGCGAATCACTTCGTACATGTAGCCATCATGCTCCTAAGTTATATGCCATATCCAATCCAGCGATCAAGGCTTCATATTCTGCTTCGTTGTTGGTGGTTTTGAACTCACATCATACCGAATACACCATATTGCCCCCATGTGATGATTTTAGGACTACTCCCAATCCTGATCCTCGTGCGTTAGAAGCTCCGTCAACATCCATGGTCCATGGTTCGTTGTCGTGAATCATCACATTACTGATTTCATCGTACGATGGTTCTTCGATCCCAGGACTGAATTCAGCTACGAAATCTGCTAACGCTTGAGATTTTATCGCTGTTCTTGGTTGGTATGTTAGATCGAAGCTGCTAAGATAAATACTCCACTTTGCTAATCGTCCTGTAAGTTCAGGCTTACGAAGTACGATTTTAAGAGGATAGTTAGTAACAACGATTATATGATGCGATTCGAAATAATGTCTTAACTTTTTAGCTGCAGTTATGAGGCCAAGTAAGAGCTTTTCCATATACGTGTACCTTGTTTCGGCATTGAGGAAAGACTTACTTATATAATAGATAGGTTGCTGTTGTTGGTCACCTTCTCGTACGAGCACTGCGCTAACAGCGTTATTGCTCACAGCGAGGTATAATTGCAAGCTCTCTCCTTCGATTGGTCTCGTCAACAGTGGAGGATTGGACATATACTTCTTTAAGCTTTGCAGTGCTTCCTCGTGTGCCTCTGTCCAATCGAAGCCTTTGTTCTTTCGAAGCACGTTGTAGAACAAGTGACATTTATCGGATGATCGTGAGATGAACCTGTTCAGGGCCGCTACTCGCCCAGTCAGCTTTTGTACCTCCTTTACATTTCTTGGTGACTGGATTTCCAGGATTGCTTTGATCTGCTCTGGGCTCGCTTCGATCCCTCGTCGCGTAACCATATATCCAAGGAATTTACCCGCACGCACTCCGAAAGAGCACTTGGTTGGGTTGAGCTTCATCTTATATTCTCGTAATATATCGAACGATTGTTTTAGATGCTGGATGTGATCTTGTGATCGTTCCGATTTTACTAGCATATCGTCGATATATACTTCCATCGTACGTCCGAGGTGATCTTTGAACATCCTGTTTACGAGCCTTTGGTACGTTGATCCAGCATTCTTGAGACCAAATGGCATTACTTTGTAACAGTATATGCCCTTATCGGTCATAAACGCAGTCTTCTCTTGATCGTCTTTATGCATTAGAATCTGGTTATATCCGGAATAAGTGTCCATGAACGTTAGTAACTCATGCCCCGCTGTTGCATCGACCATCGCATCGATGTGTGGCAAAGGAAAGGGATCCTTTGGACAAGCTTTGTTTAGGTCCGTGAAGTTGATGCATACTCGCCACTTTCCATTCTTCTTTTGTACTACCACCACGTTGGCGAGCCAATCTGGATACTTTACTTCTCGAATTTTTCCCGTTTTGAGTAGGTTTTCTACCTCCTCGTTGATCACCTTGTTGCGTTCTGGTGCAAACTTACGTCTTTTTTGCTTAACGGGTTTAAACGTAGGATCCACGTTCAACTTGTGCGATATGATGTTAGGATCTATCCCCACCATATCCTCGTGTGACCACGCAAAACAATCCGAGTGTTCCTGCAAAAAAGAAATTATACTATTTTTTATATCGGGGGTTAGAGTTGCACCTACGAAGACCTTACGATCAGGATGTTTGTGATCCAACACGACTTCTTCCAATTGAAGATCATCGTACGATCGTACTCCATCCTGGCTCTGTAATTGCTAGATATCGTGCGGTTTGGCCTTCATCGTAATCTTGTAGCACTCCCTTGCGATTTTCTTTTCACTGACTATCTCTTGCACGCCCCATGGAGATGGGAATTTGATCTTCTGATGATACGTTGATGGTACGGCCTTCATATCGTGGATCCAAGGTCTTCCAAGTATGGCATTATAAGCGGAAGGACAATCGATGACGTTGAACTTTGTTTGCTTATTTATGCCTTTAGCGAAGACTGGTAGTATGATCTCTCCAAGAGTACTAGTTGCATCTCCGTTGAATCCAATTAGTGTTGTTGTTCGTCGTACGATGTTGGATCGATCAATACCCATGATCTTGAGTGTTTCTGCGAATATCACGTTGGCTGAGCTGCCTCCGTCGATTAGTACTCTCTTGGTTAGACAGTTACCAATTGTCAACTGAATAACCAGTGCATCATGGTGTTTTTGATGAGCATCTGACATATCTTCGATATCGAACGATATCTTCGTTGCATCGAGCTCTTTTTCTTCCGTAGTCCTGGATTCATTTAGGATGGGATGTCCTTCAGGCCCTTCTCGTGCGTGCCTTTTTGCCGCAGAATAGGTGAGGCCACACACTTCTGATCCACCTGTAATGCAATTTACAACCTTCGTTGGAACGGGTGATGTTGGTCTTTTCGAATCATCGCCTAGAAGGTTTTTAAGATGTCCGTTCGATTTGAGGTACGCGATCTCCTTCTTCAAGCTAATACAATCATCTGTATTGTGTCCGTGGTCGCTGTGGAAGTCGCACCATTTTGTTTGGTCTTTGTCCTTGCTAGGATTCTCTGGTTTTTTGGGCCATCGTACGTTAACTTCCAAGTTCCGTAGAGAATCCACCAAGTCTTTCGTTGTACCTGCAAAATGGTAAGTTGACAAATCTGGATATCTTACTTTACCTTTACCTTGGTTCGAACGTTTATTCTGATCGCGTCGGGAATTATCAATCTTGTTTACTCGTTTAGGTTTGAAATCATGTTTCTGTGCTCCAAGATTCTTCTTATCGTTCGAGTGTTTACGCCGGAAAATGGCGTCATCTTCGATCCTCATGTGTGCCAATGTACGAGCTCGTACATCATCGAAGTTTTCTGGTGGATACTTCGTTAGATCTGTGTATAACTCCGAGGATGTATCTAACCCACGTTTGTATGCTTCGATCGCCGTCCGCACATCGCAGTTCTCAACTTCGATCATCTCCGCATTGAACCTGTTAAAATATTCACGAATGGTTTCACCTGTTTTTTGCACGACATAGTAGAGATCGCTTGTTTGTTTCTCCATTTTGCGACTGCTTGCAAACTGTCGAGTAAACTGGTTTACTAACTCAGACCACGATGCGATACTCTTGGGTTTCAAATTGATTAACCATTGCAACGCAGCTCCGGTAAGTGTTGATCCAATGCCCTTGCACATGCATATTTTTTGAAACTGGGTTGGAATAGGAACTGTCCACACTAGTTGCTTGTATTGTGCGATGTGTTCCACAGGATCAGAGATTCCAGAGTATTTTGGTGTGAAGGCTGGGATGTTATATTTTTTGGGAATATCAACGAGAGCAATCTCATCGATATAGGGTGAGGCTTGGAATCCAGTTTTAGGTTCAACTTCGATGGGTACGGCAGCTCCAGGAAGTTTGGTTAACAATGCGAGCATTGCTTTGTTTTGTTCTTCTAGCATTTTTAGTCGAATATCCACGATGTCATTGTGTGGTGGATTACTGGAGGTTCCTGAAACGTTCGATAAGTTTGGAATATGAGTTATGGGGATAGCTGCGGTGGGAACGTGCGATATAGGTTCTGGAATAGGTACAAAGGGACGAGGCCCTGTTTGAGGTTGGTTGTAAGTGAACGTGGTTGCTCCTGGGTAACGACCTGATGGTAACGGAGGGAAGATAGGACGCGGGTTGTTGACTGGAGGTGGCGGTGGTAAGCTAACTTGTGACACTTGCGGTTGGATAAAAGGTTGTGATATTTGTGGCTGGACAAATGGTTGTTGGGAAACATGGGGTTGATTTTGAGGGAAGAATGGCCTCGGTTGATGAGTGGAAACTGGAATGTTCGAAGTTTGTGGATTCGATGCTCTCAATCTAGACAGTTCGCCATTCATTTGTAAATTCTGCTCATTCAACCATTGGATTTGTTCTTGTGCTGCTGCCAATTGTTGTTGCAAGGTTGGTTGAGAACTGCTTGCCATGTTCCTCCACTTAATTCACAAAGAAGCTCGAAGAAATAGGTTAGTAAGCTGACGCTTTATCGAACAAGATTTTCTCAAAACGGGCCCCACGGTGGGCGCCAAACTGTTTGTGTAAAAATTTACTTAAGTTATTATCGTAAGATGTCGTGAGGCAAAATCGTCAAAAGAAAGAGCTCTCGTTCGATAAAACGTGCGATAAATGAAAGTAAGTTGACAGAAAGATTGATGACGCAGGAAAAACCTCTGAATCGAGGAAAAAACCTGCGGCCGACTAAATAGGATAGTCGACGCTGCACTATTGATCACTAATAAGGGGTGATATCCTCGATGTTACAGTTGTATCGTACGATTACAATAAAGAAAAGAATGCTATCGAATGTGAATACAGAGAATAATATTATTATTGCTATTTTTCTCTCGGGATCAGTCGTCTCGAGTGTAGGATCTTGAATCTCTTTTATAGCTGCTTGGATCGTAACCGTTCGTTCATTATTGAGCCATAAATGCAACGGCTATAACTGGCGCTGGTTTCACGATCGTAACGTTCAGGTTCTTAAATGAAAAGCGTTTCTTGCTCGAACGGTCAGATTTAAGCTCGATAGACGATGGTTGTGCTTCGTGGTTATCTTGGATAAGCTTTCCTGCAATAAGAGCAAACTTGTACATGTATATTGTTAGTTTAATCGTACGATCATATGATGATATCGCACGATTATCTTCGATGACCACTTGTCTTTGTTTGATGGTAGTTATATTTTTATTTCAGAACCTTATCTTAATACAGGAATATCATCCTGGAAGATATCTTACGATTCTAATCGTTCGATCGTTCGATGATAAAATTTTACCTAAACAACACCCACCAGTGGTGCTTTTCCTGTCGATCTTAGATCCTGCAAAGTCACTATCAGAATAAGCCATTAGATCGAACCCTGAGTCTTTCGAGTACCAAAGACCCAGATTAGGAGTTCCCTTCAGATATCTGAAGATCCGCTTTACAGCAGTCAGATGGGATTCTTTGGGTTCAGCCTGATAACGAGCACATAAACATGTAGAATACATGATATCAGGACGACTGGCTGTAAGATATAGCAGTGAGCCAATCATTCCTCAATAAAGAGTCACATCAACAGGTTTCCCTTTGGAATCCTTGTCAAGCGATAGAGGAGGTGCCATTGGAGTCTTCATCGGTGTACATGATGTGAGATCAAACTTCTTCAGCATATCAAGTACATATTTACCTTGGTTGATAAATATTCCCTTTTCATATTGCTTGATCTGAAGTCCTAAAAAGTATGTTAGCTCACCCATCATAGACATTTTATATTCGGTTTTCATGAGCAACTCAAACTTTTCGCAGAGTTTGGGATTGGTTGATCCAAAGATAATGTCATCGACATATATCTGGACAAGAAGGATATGCTTAGGATATTTCTTAAGAAATAGAGTGCTGTCGATCTTACCACGTTCAAAACCTTTAGAGAGAAGAAAGGTTGACAGGGTATCATACCAGGCACGAGGAGCCTGTTTTAACCCATAGAGAGCCTTGTTTAACTTATAAACATGATTAGGGAACTTAGGGTCAACAAAACCAGGAGGCTGAGCCACATAGACTTCTTCATTTAGTTTTCCATTGAGAAAGGCATTTTTAATGTCCATTTGAAAAACTTTGAAGTTCATATGTGCTGCAAAGGCCAGGAATAGTCGAATTGCTTCGAGCCTAGCCACAGGAACAAAAGTTTCATCATAATCAATGCCCTCTTCCTGCCTGTATCCCTGAGCAACAAGACGAGCCTTGTTTCGAATAATAGTACCAACTTCATCAAGTTTATTCCTGAAGATCCATTTGGATCCAATGATGGTACGTTTTCGAGGCCTAGGGACGAGAAGCCAGACATTGTTTCTGATGAACTCTGCTAGCTCTTCCTGCATAGCTGAGACCCAGGCAGGATCACGCAAGGCATCATCTATTTCTTTAGGTTCATTTTCAGAGATGAAATTAACATAAAGACAGATGTTACCAAATTGACGTCGAGTTTTAACACCAGAGGAAGGATTTCCGAGGACCTGATCAATTGGATGATCCTTGGTCCATCGAAGAGTAGGTGGTTGATACACCTGTCCTAAAATGGAAGCTTCATTTAACGATGGATCAGGAAGAAGATCTGTAGGAGCAGGTTCACTAACAGTGGTTTGAGATAAGTCTTCACTGCTAGTGGGTTGATCAGGTTTAGGTGTGACTTGAGTAATAGGAGTGGCATTTATTACTGGAGGTATGGTTATTTGAGAGGGTGGAGAAGGATTTTCTTTAAAACCGTCAGGAAGGTCTTGAGGAGATGGATCAGCAATGGAAATATCAAGGACTTAAAAGAAAGAGTCAGCCCACTGATTTATTTCAGAATTGTCTTGAGGGTAAGGGAAGGTAGGACCCGATTCATCAAATCGAACATGAATCGTTTCCTCTATTGTTTGTCTTCGTTTGTTGAACACACGGTATGTTTTGGAGATAGAGGATATCCAAGGAAGATTCCATCATCGGACTTGGAATCGAACTTTCCAAGGTTATCTTTGTTGTTCAGGATGTAGCAGACACAACCAAAGATATAGAGATGTTCGATTGAAGGTTTTCTGTTACGAAAGAGTTCGTAAGCGGTCCTTCTGAAGCGCTTGACTATAAGGAAATGTTCTGGGTGTAGCAAGCAGTATTAACGGCTTCGGCCCAGAATTGAGTGGCAAGATTGGCTTCACTCAACGTAGATCGTGCAGCTTCAATCAGGGTTCTGTTTCGTCGTTCAGCAACACCGTTTTGCTGAGGAGTTCTTACAGAGGAGAAGTTCTGGGAGATACCTTTCCTATCAAAGAAGGTTTCCAGGGTACTGTTTTTGAACTCAATACCATGGTCACTTCTGATAGATCGAACAGAACGGTTGTTGAGCTTTTCCATCTTTCTGACGAACAGGATGATTTCTTCAGGAGCATCACTCTTGGATCGAAGAAAGAATACCCATGTATATCTGGAATATTCATCAACAATCACCAGAGTGTATTTCATTCCAGCAATGGATTGGACATTAACAGGTCCAAAGAGATCCACGTGGAGAAGTTGAATAGGAGAACTGATGGAGGAAATCTGCTTGGACTTGAAGCTAGCCCTGGTCTGTTTTCCTTTTTCACATGCTGAGAAAGAGATACTTTGTATAGCGAAAGTCAGGAAGACCAATAACAAGATTGTTGATACAGAGTTGATGTAGCATCTTGAAGTTGATATGAGAGAGACGCTTGTGCGCAATTATGTTAGGGTAAAAATCCACAATCGCACGACAACCGACTATAATCGTAAAACAAATATCAAGACAATGGTCCTGTATTAAGATAAGGTCCTGAGATAAAACCTAAGAGAACTATCGAACAAAGATCACTAAGCATCGAACATATACATCGAATAAGTCGAACGATGATAACAATGTCGTACGACGATACTAACGAATAAACACACGAAGTCTATGTCTTTGATGCAGGCAAGCTGATTATCATTTCTAACAATTGCCCACCTTTGAGAAAGTCCGAGATTGAGTACTATGCTATGCTTGTTGGAGTTCATCGCTACAACGAACAAGTCGTAAGTTATATATCGATCGACGACATCAAGATCGACCGTTACAAGCAAGATTCCAGCAGCGGTTATAATCTGGACATTAACTCTCAGCAGTACCGTTCGACCGTTATAAACCAAGCATTAATAGTCAAGAATACCGTTGGACATTTACGATTTGGACATTAATGAACCACAATCCCGTTGGACGGTTACTTCAAAGATACTATAAAAGAAGGATCAAGTCAACATTCGAGGACATGAAGTATATCCGAAGCTCACAAATTCCATAGCGATTATTCTTGAGAATCATCTGTAATTTATATTCGATTTCATAGTTGTCTCAATTGTAATCGTACGACCAAAGCTGTATACTCGAAGGACATTACCCCTGATTGGTGATTATAGTGCTCTGTCGACTTATCTTTTAGGTCGACCGCAGGTTTTTTCCTCCGTCGTGAGGTTTTTCCTGCGTCATCAAATTGTTCGTCTTATTTTACTTTTCTCGTACTTATCATCGATTGTAATTTCTTTCTCTCGACGGTTAAGCCTCACACAAGTTTCTTACGACATCGAGTTGTGTAGTTTTTTACATAAACAGTTTGGCGCCCACCGTGGGGCTCCGTTTTGAGAAAAATTTCATTCGGTGAAAAGTGCGCCTTAGTACTAACCTTTTCTTTGAGTTCTCTTTGAGCTATTTGTGCAGGATAATGGATAACGGATTCATAGCATCTCTACAACAACAATTGCAACAAGCTAATGACGAAATCCAGCGTCTTCGAGCTTCGCAAGGACCATCGATGTCTATTCCTCCTCCTTATCCACCTCAACATCTAAGACCACCACTTCGACCACAGTTCAATGCCTCAGTACCACTATCGACTGTAAACCAACAGTATAACAACGTACGACCGTCTTTACCACAAGTTCCACCACCAATACCTCATGGCCCGCCACCTATGCCTCGGGGTCCACCTCTTATGCCTCAAGGAACACCCATGTTTACGTTCGAACCTTTTAACAGCGTATCCCAATAGATTCCTATCCCTGGTCATATACCCGCAGCTGCTAGTTCTACCATTCATACGATAATACCACCCAGTACCGGAATCTCTTCTGGTTCTATCCCAACAATTCCAATAGCCATTGAAGATCCTTTAAGCGTACGATTGAAATCCCTGGAAGAACAGAATCAAAAGTTGTTCGCGTTACTCACAAAGCTACCCGGACCAGCAGTACCTGTCGAAGTTGAACCTAAAACTGGATTTCAGGCCTCGCCGTTCGTCGATGAATTAGCTCTTGTCGACGTACCCAAGAAATACACCATTCCAGCTTTCACAACAAAATATTCTCGAATTACAGATCCAGTCGAACATATACCACAGTATAAACAACTTATGTGGACAGTTCCTATACCGGCGCAATATCAAGAAGTTTGCATGTGCAAGAGTTTTGGATCGACTCTAACAGGAGCAGCATTACAATGGCTTAGCAACTTAAAGCCAAAAAGCATTGGGTCCTTTGCAGAATTGGTAAACCAATTCACTCGACAGTTTGCTAGCAGTCGTAAGATGGAGAAGTAGACCAGCGACTTATACTACATCGTACAGAAATCTGGAGAAACGATCCGCGACTACTTCAACAGATTCAATGCGGCAATGATTGAAATAAAGAATTGCGATGTGAAGACTGCAATCGAGGCGTACAAACGTGGGCTAGAAGATTCCTCTGGACTGTATTTAGAATTGACTAAGTACCCTCCAGAAAACTTCGACGACATACAAGCCAGAACATTAGCTTTCATGAGAATAGAAGACGATGCTCTTTTTCGACGAAAGCACTCTGCTGAAAAGAAACCTCTTGGTGCTCAAAAACATGATTTTAAGCACAAAAGAGTAAACAAGATTGGAAATCCTCGACATGAATCAAAAGCTCGATCAAGCAAAGGTACTGTTAAAATACGATATCCAGAATTATCTACTTACAATTTTGCAGGTACACCGAAAGATTTGGTAGATTCGCTACGAAAGATTGATGCAAACGTACGATGGCCAAAGAAATCTGACAAACCAAGCAAGGACAAAGATCAAAATAAATGGTGCGACTTTCATGAAGACCACGGCCATATGACGGATGAATGTATCAGTCTCAAAAAGGAGATTTCATATTTGAAATCAAAAGGACATCTGAAAGGCGTCATCCCAGAAGAACAAGGACGACCAGCGTCACCGGTTCATACAAAAGTCGTAAACTGCATCACTAGAGGATCAGAAGTGTGCGGACTTACGTATTCAGCTGCCAAGCGACATGCACGAGATGGTCCAGACGAACATCCTATCCCCGGAGAAGCCAAATCAAAGACGGAAAGAGAGCTCGATGCAATGACAATTACGTTCGATCAAGACGATACACAGGGGGTCCATCATAAACATCATGACGCTCTAGCCATACAGTTGACAATCGGAAACTGTTCGACTAAGAGAATATTGATTGATGGAGGTAGTTCAGCTAACGTTATTTTTGTAGATACTCTTAAAGTCATGGGGATCGAACGATCAGAAATCGTACGACGAAGTACTACTCTGATTGGATTCAATGGAGACCCGATGAACACTCTCGGAGAAATCATCTTGCCTGTCTTCGCCAAAGGCATCAACAAACAAACAAAATTCAATGTTGTGGAATGCCAATCAGCCTATAATGTTATTCTTGGAAGACCATGGATCCACGAGATGAAAGCAATCCCTTCGACATACCATCAGAAGATCAAATTTCCTTCTCCATGGGGAATTCAAGAAATTGCTAGTGAAAACAAGGTCGCACGAGAATGCTACAAGATTACGATGAAGACAAAGTCGCAGGACATCTAGCAATTACAGAGCCAGGATGGGAAGAAATCGAACGATGATCTTCGACTAGAAGAAGTCGTAATCGATCCTGAACATCCTGATCGAAAGGTCTTCGTAGGAGCCTCGCTCCCCCCTGACATAAAAAATACGATTATATCTTTTTTGCAGGAACACTCAGACTGTTTTGCATGGTCGCACGAAGATATGGTTGGAATAGATCCAAGCATTATATCACATAAGTTGAACGTGGATCCTACTTTCAAACCAATTAAGCAGAAACGTCGCAAGTTTGCACCTGAACGAAATAAAGTAATTAATGATGAAGTCGACAATCTGCTGAAGACAGGGAAAATCCGAGAAGTCAAATATCCAGAATGGTTGGCTAATGTGGTCGTCGTACAAAAGAAGAATGGAAAATGGCGAGTCTGCATCGATTTCACGGATCTAAACAAAGCTTGTCCAAAAGATCCTTTCCCTTTACCTCATATCGACGCCATGGTCGACGCGACAGCAGGACATGAATTACTGACATTCATGGACGCATATTCAGGATACAACCAAATATTGATGCACACGGAAGACCAAGAAAAAACCGCATTCATGACAGACAAAGGCATATACTGTTACAAAGTTATGCCATTTGGTCTCAAGAATGCAGGTTCGACGTATCAAAGATTGGTTAACATGATGTTCAAGGAACATCTTGGTCGAACGATGGAAGTCTATATCGATGACATGCTCGTAAAATCAGAACGTTCGATTGATCATGTTACGCATTTAAAGCAATCGTTCGACATCCTACGACAGTACCAGATGAAGCTCAATCCAACAAAATGTTCCTTTGGGGTACGAGCAGGAAAATTCTTGGGATACTTGGTAACACAACGTGGAATCGAAGCAAGTCCAGAACAAGTTAAAGCTATCACCGAGATACAATCTCCAAGAAATATCAAAGAAGTCCAGAAGTTAACAGGACGAGTGGCAGCTTTAACCCGATTTATCTCACGATCATCGGACAAATGCCATTTGTTCTATAATGTCCTACGAAAGAATCAAGGCTTCTTGTGGACGGACGAACATGAGAAAGCTTTGCAGGAGTTGAAGCAATACATGGCATCACCTCCTCTGCTGACAAAACCAGTCGAAGGTGAAAATCTACAGTTGTATTTGGCAGTAAGCAAAAATGCGACAAGTGCAGTACTCGTACGAGAGGAAGATCAGCAACAACGACCAATTTATTATGTAAGCAAATCTTTCCTCGACGCAGAAACCAGGTACACATCAATGGAGAAATTGCTACTGGGTCTTATGACAGCAGCAAAAAAGCTAAGGCATTACTTCGAGTCGCATCATATCGTTGTTGTGACCAATTATCCACTCAAGACGGTGCTTCGAAAGCCAGAATTAACAGGACGTCTAGCCAAGTGGAGCATCTATCTCAGTGGGTTCGACATTGAGTTCAAACCCAAGACGGCAATTAAATCGCAAGTATTGGCAGATTTTGTGGCAGAATTCTCTCCAGGACTGGAACCCAGGACGTGCGACGAAATTGTGATGATTTCAGACAACAAACCTTGGATACTCTACGTTGATGGTTCTTCGAACGTACGAGGATGTGGATTAGGTATTGTCTTAAAATCATCACAAGGGGGAAATATAGTATACTCCGTACGATGTGAATTCAAGGCCACAAACAACGAATCAGAGTATGAAGCTTTGATCGCAGGATTGGATATTGCTCTTAGACTGGGGGCAAAACAATTACACGTTCGAAGCGATTCTTTATTGGTGGTAAACCAAGTAAATGGAGATTTTCAAGCAAAAGATTCAAAAATGATGAGTTACTTCAAAGCCGTTAAAGATCGAATCGCACGATTTGAACAATTCTTGATCGAGCAAATACCAAGAGATCTAAATATGCAAGCTGACGCACTGGCCAATTTGGGATCTGCATTTCACGATCCATTCATGGAAAATATCCCAATACTTCATCTTATGACACCAACAATTGCGGCAAACGATGAAGTACAGATGAACGAAGAAATTTACAATTGGTCGCTCGACATATGGAACTACCTCATGCACGATCAACTTCCTGAAGATAAAATGGAAGCTCGAAAGACAAGGTCCAAAGCTTCAAGATATACAATTCTTGAAGACCAACTTTATCGAAGATCCACGACTGGACTTCTCCTACGATGTGTCACAAGTAAGGTACAAATCAATCAAATTCTCCAAGAAATGCACGACGGAGAATGTGGGAATCATGCAGGAGCAGAAGTCTTGCTAATCGAATCTCACGACAAGGCTACTATTGGCCTACTTTACGAGAGGATGCAATAACGTACGTCCAACAGTGCGATGCATGCCAAAAACATTCGGGTATGATCCATCGACCATCCGAACCTTTGCATTTTGTTTCTAGTTCCATGGCCCTTCATGCGATGGGGAATGGATATTGTGGGAAAATTACCCCCAGCTCCTGGACAAAAAGTCTATATACTTGTGCTCACCGATTACTTCTCAAAGTGGATAGAAGCTGGTACTTTCTCACAAGTCCGAGATAAAGAAGTCATATCTTTCATCCAGAAGAACATCATTTATAGATTCGGAGTACCAGCTGAAATTATGTGCGACAACGGCTCACAATTTGTAAGTGATAAGACTCGTACGTTCTGTGAAAAACGAGGAATCAAGTTAATCACTTCTACTCCAAGATATCCACAATCTAATGGATTAGCAGAATCAAGCAACAAAGTCATCATCAATTCAATCCGAAAAAGGTTGAAAGGAGCAAAAGGAAAGTGGGTAGAAGAATTGCCATCTGTCCTATGGGCGAATCGTACGACACCAAGAGCATCAACTGGACAAACTCCATATTCTCTGGTATATGGATGCGAAGCAGTCTTACCAATCGAAGCTCAATTACCAATTGCCAGAAGTCGTACGTATGATCAAAATGCAATAAATCTATCTTACGACCTGGATGCTTTAGAAGAACTCCGAGAGAAAGCATTACGAACGATGGCTGCACAAAAAGGAATCGTCGAAAGACACTTCAACAAAAAGGTAAAGGCCAAAATTTTTCAAGTTGGAGATTATGTCTTACGACATGTGTTTCAAAACACACAAGAGCCAAACGCTGGAAAACTTTCCATCAAATGGGAAGGACCGTACATAATTTCCAAAGTCATTGGAAACGGAGCATACAGACTTACGACAATAGAAGGTATGGAAATCCCACGAAGCTGGAACGCCCATCATCTTAAAAGGTACTATTTCTAAACCTATTTACATACGATTTATTTTTGGACTGATTACTGACTTGAGCGTCGGAGCGCCGTTGGTCAAACCAACGGCCACCCCCTAGCAACTAGATTTGTTCGCAGGTATCGCACGACTATCGCATGTATCGCACGATTGTCGCAGGTATCGCACGATTATTGCAAATATCGCACGATTAAATTGCTTCAGACGCACGATTATCTTGCAAGAGCGCAAGACAGTTCGCCAGTCGCACGTATACTCTCATGAGTATAAAAAGAAACGTTTCTAACTTAAGTCTTAGGACTTTAAAACAAACGCATGCGAAAAACAAAGGCTAAAACGCACGATATAAGCTAAAACGCACGATGCAATCTATACACGAAAACGCAAGTTAAAAGCTAAGTACGCACGACAAACAATTACTGAATCCAAAGTTTTTCATTAAAATTTTTGCTAAAGATAGCAAAATTACAAAAGACCAAAAGAAATTATAAAAAACTAAGAAGTAGGAGGATCTGCGATAAAGGCTTCTCGGTCTCTGAAGGATGCACAGGAACGGATCCAGAGGTTTCGGGAACCTCCTCCTCGACGCTGACATCCTTGGCTTCGTTAAGCTTCTCCTCTCCAACCGATGTCTCTTCGTCCAAGCCTTTAAGGTCTTCCTCATCGAGAAGATCTTCGGAACCCATCACTTGCACAAAGAGGCCACCTCTTCGCTCGCCATCTGAGAAGTGATGGTCCCAGCAGCTACATGTCGCATCACTGCAGTACGTGCAACCACTCGGACCAAGGCAGCGTCGTCCTCGAGTTCCTGGATCTTGGACGACAAGGCCTCTTCCCTCTCAGCCTTCTCCCGTCGAACGGATAGCAGCTCCTTCTCTAGCTCCGTCGTGCGATCCAAGGCCAGCTTCAACCGCTTCCGTTGTTCGACCTGAAACCGATCGCTGATTTCCAGCTTCGATTCAAGGTCCCCAATTTGGACCGACTTGGTGTTAACCTCATCGGTCAATTGGGCTAGCTTCTTCTTGGCCTTGTCGGCCTCCTTCCTGGCCACTCTGGCGTCATTCTGATTTAACGCCATCTCCTCCTTAATCTTAGCCATCCGTGTATGGAGGCTAAGGCATTGTTTGTTAAAAATAAGGTGACTTATAAGCTAGCTTATAAGTCACCTTATAAGTCAGGTACATGTTTGGATGACCATAAGTTAGCTTATAAGTTAACTTATAAGTTAGCTTTTTGAAAAGCTACTCTCTCCAACCTTTTGGTGACTTATGAGACTTTTTATTGTTTTATTTCAAATATACCCTTGCTAAGTCTTACACCACTAATTTTCAAACATGTCTTTTTTTGTCCTTTTACAGTCATAAGCTGCCTTATCAGCTAGTTTTTGCCAAACGTAACTTATTATCAGCTACCTTATCAGTCATCAGCTACCTTATCAGTCACCAGCTACCTTATCAGTCATAAGCTACCTTATCAGTCATAAGTTAACTTATCAGCTAGTTTGCCAAACATAGCCTAAGGCTAGTCTGGAGGGCCTGCAGAAAGAAAGAAAGAAATCAGATATCGCACGTCAGAATAAGCAACGAAAGACATACGTGGAGAAAAACTTACCAGAAAGGAGATGCCCGCGACAGAGGCATCCAAATCCTCGATATCAGATTCCTCCATACGTGCCTTTTGGGGAGGAATGTGGAACTGCTCCAGAACGGGGAAGATGGACTTCGTCCTAATGACGTCGTCCACCATGAAGTCAGAGGGCATGTTGATGGTCAAAGTCGTACGACCAGATCCCTCCTTCTCCTTACCTTTGTCAACCTTTGGTGCAGGTTGACTCGAGGCACCCTTCTCCTTCGCGGGAGGAGCGAAGCTAAGAGGGATTGCCTCAATCCCACCTTCAGCCTTTCGTACGGCATCCTTAGGTGGTGTATCCAGAGAAACGTACGACGATCTCGTATGTTTAGCCACTAGACCCTCTTGGGTCGCAGCCTTCCTCTTGGCAGCACGAGCAGCTGCTTCCATCGTCGACGCCTTCTTAGAAGCTGAACCTGCATAGAAAAAGAAAATCAAAATTAAAGGATGAACGACATATAGTAAGAAATAGGATATTGACGTAAGACAATTACCTTCCATGTCCTTTTCTTCGATTACTTGCACTTCAGGTTCGACGTCGCTTTCTTCACCACTCTTTGACGCCTTATATCTGCGATCAGTCACACTGTAACTCAGGAAGCGCTCGATCGCTTCAGTAGTCTCCTCGAACGAGAAATCGATCGCTGCAAAAAGGGAAACAAAGGATTAACAAAAGAAAATAATTCAAAAAAAAATCAAAGGAGACAAGAAAAGTTCTATTACCGCCTTTGTTCCATTCAGGAACGACCCACGACTCTTCGCCCACGACCGAGGATGTTTGGACAAAGACATATCTCGCTTTCCATCCACGATCGTTCACTTGGGTACCGTGGACCAACATAGCATCACTCCTCCCCCTTGGAAACAACCCAAAACGGTTATAGGGAGAGCGAGTCACAGTGTAGGCAGATAGAAGATCGTCAACCGAGAACGCAGGACGATCCCAATTTCTAGTCACCCGTTCGATTACATGGACGACACGCCAGAACTGGGGCATCAATTGTCCCGGAGACAAATCAAAACGAGTCATAAACGCTCTTGCCAAAGGAGAGTATGGCCATCGAAATCCGACTTTGAACGGATACTCAAATAGGGCAAAAAAGCCCGTCGGAGCATCCGCCGGACGGATTTCTCCAGCCACCCTCACCAAGGCACCCTCAAGAAGCCCGGCTAACTCTCTCAACTCTTCTACCTCTAGATTTTCAGTAATCGAACTCCTAGTCTCGCTTGACATAATGAAATCTATTCGACCTAAACTATTTTTCAAACGTGTAAACCTAAGATTATCTAAACCTCTATTACTTTTCTTCGCTATTGACTTCAAACGCATGAAACAGGGAAGAAAGAGGTACCTTATAAAGCCTAGTCGCACGAAATATTTGCCGAAAATAGGGTCGAATTACGATCTCGCAAAATTGATTCGGAAATTAAGAAGATTTGTAAAATCTTTTCTTATTATCAAACACTCTATTTATAGCAACTAAATCATACGTGAGTCATTAGAGATAAATGCCACGCGTCGCCAATTAGCCGTTGGAAGACACGCGTCTAGAAACAAACGGCTATATAACGGCTATATTTCTAACGATAACTCGACCGTTAATTAACGTATTTTTACTCCTTGTCCAGTAAACTGAAGATTTAGATAAAATTAGAATTATTTTCTAAATCTTGGGGGCAAATTGTTAGGGTAAAAATCCACAATCGCACGACAACCGACTATAATCGTAAATCAAATATCAGGACAATGGTCCTGTATTAAGATAAGGTCCCGAGATAAAACCTAAGAGAACTATCGAACAAAGATCACTAAGCATCGAACATATACATCGAATAAGTCGAACGATGATTACAATGTCGTACGACGATACTAACGAATAAACACACGAAGTCTATGTCTTTGATACAGGCAAGCTGATTATCATTTCTAACAATTGCCCACCTTTGAGAAAGTCCGAGATTGAGTACTATGCTATGCTTGTTGGAGTTCATCGCTACAACGAACAAGTCGTAAGTTATATATCGATCGACGACATCAAGATCGACCGTTACAAGCAAGATTCCATCAGCGGTTATAATCTGGACATTAACTCTCAGCAGTACCGTTCGACCGTTATAAACCAAGCATTAATAGTCAAGAATACCGTTGGACATTTACGATTTGGACATTAATGAACCACAATCCCGTTGGACGGTTACTTCAAAGATACTATAAAAGAAGGATCAAGTCAACATTCGAGGACATGAAGTATATCCGAAGCTCACAAATTCCATAGCGATTATTCTTGAGAATCATCTGTAATTTATATTCGATTTCATAGTTGTCTCAATTGTAATCGTACGACCAAAGCTGTATACTCGAAGGACATTACCCCTGATTGGTGATTATAGTGCTCTGTCGACTTATCTTTTAGGTCGACCGCAGGTTTTTCCTCCGTCGTGAGGTTTTTCCTGCGTCATCAAATTGTTCGTCTTATTTTACTTTTCTCGTACTTATCATCGATTGTAATTTCTTTCTCTCGACGGTTAAGCCTCACACAAGTTTCTTACGACATCGAGTTGTGTAGTTTTTTACATAAACAAATTAGTATCAGTAGAAGCACGTGATACAAAATAGAAGTTGTCAGTGGAAGTATTCATGTTAATGATGTAGATATCAGCTTGTCTAACACCAGTGAGAATAACTTCCTTGCGTCTGTTTTTGACTTTGCACTTTTTCTTCGAAAAGGAGACTTTGTGATTCTTATCACATAGTTGGCTGATGCTAAGAAGATTGTGCATCAGGCCTTCAACATAAGCAACTGTTTTGAACGTAGTTACTCCGTTGGTCAGGGTGCCATACCCTCGGGTTTGGCCTCTACCGTTTCCACCAAAGGTCACTGAAGGACCTCTTTCGTCACGATAGTCAGAGAGGACAGATTTTGAACCAGTCATATGTCGTGAGCATCCACTGTCCAGGTACCAGATACCCTTATCCTGTAAAATTTAGAGTTTAAGTTTTTCTTGGTACCCATAGGACTATGGATCTAGAGTTATCAGTAGGTATGGTGGAGTCAGTGACAGCCTTAACTAAGTTGTCAGTTGTTGAGGCTGGAGTCTTGACTGAAGAAGCAGTCTTGACAACCTTCTTTCCTTTGACTGTTTTACTAGTCTTAGGATTTTTCTTTACCTTAGCTGATTTTTCAGCTTTGGTAGCATCAGGACACTTGCTCGCAATATGGTCATTTAATCCACAGTGATAACATTTGCGATAAAGAAAGCGTTTTGTGGGGTCTAAGAAGTCTTTGAACTTCAGATGAGCAGGACCAGTACCAAGTACACCTTTAGCATTAGACAAAGGAGGAATAGGTTTCTTCTCCATAGTCTTTTGCTTTAGGTCAATCTTCAATCTAGGAGTGGGATTTTGAGAAAAGGATTTTGTTCCTGAGACTGAAGGTCCACCACCTAGAACTTTATTATTCTTAGGCTTAGGATTCTTGGTCTTTGAAGGTGGCACAGTTTTGGAGTTTTCCTTAACTGTTTTCTTTTTGCTCTTAGGAGCACCTTCAGTGTGTGTGTGTTAGATGAAGAGGAAGGGATATTTTCAGGGGCATTAGGATCAGGGATAGAAGAAACAAACATTCCAAATTTGAGCATGGAATGATCAGGCCTAGGACATCCACGAGTGAATCCAAGACCCTTTTTGTTTTTGACATTTCTCCCTGAAGCTAATATTTCATCAACTTTTTCAGAGGCGTCACTCCATCCTTTGATGGTGACTTTTTCAGCATTAAGTTCAGCCAAGGCTCTTTCTTTAGCAGCAAGAGCCTTTTCTCTTTCAATACAGAGAGTTTGATTTACAGAGACCTGATCTTTATAGTTTTCTTTCAGAATGGTAAGTTGTTTTATCTTTTCTTGACACTCTTTAAGTTGATCACGAAGATCAATGTTCATTTTTTCAGCAGAGGTCTTACCATTCAGGGCTTTATAAAGATCAAGGGCTACTAAGTCCAGTTGAGTTAAACTTTCAAGAGGGACAACGGGAGTAGGTACCTGACTGGGAGATTCAGTCGCAGAGGTTGAAGCTTCAGGAGCTTGAGTAGGAGCCTCTTCAGGGACCTCTTCTATCTTAGCCATGAGAGCTAAGTTAGGTTCCTCAATAATGGCCATCAGTGCCACTTGAGTGTCTTCCTCGTCAGATGAATCATCAGAGGAGACATCATCCCAATCGCAGTCTTCTGCGATAAGACTTTTACCTTTACGCTGAGTTTTCATTTTCTTGTACTTTTCTTTTAGCCTTTGGTATTTGGGATTTTTGGAGGAAGATTTGGTAGAAGAAGGAGCAAACTGACTTTTTCTGTACCTGCAATCATTAGCAAAGTGTCCTTTGCCCTGACAGTTGTAGCAAATAGCAGTAGCCTTATCAACAAGTTCTGTTTTAGGCTTGTCAGTTAAAGTAAGATGTTTCCTTCTTTGGAAGTGTCCCTTTTTGGCAAACTTTTTAAAAGAGCGAGTTAGTAAAGCAAGAGATTCATTAAAATCAGGATCTTCTGACATGTCAGAATCAGAAGATTCTAATTCAGTAGTAGTCACTGAAGAAGGAGTAGCGACAGGAGGAACTGAATCAGAGACCAAGGCAAGAGAAGTGCTCTTGGAATCTTTAGTATCTCTTATGAGATTCTTTTTCAGTTTCTTCTGTTGCTCACGGTTCAGAAGAATACCGTACAACTCACTTAGTGTGAGTTTCCGACTGTTCAGGAAGAGCTTCCATGAACTTGGTAACCACCTCAGAGTTAGAGTAGACAGCATCGATAGTCTTCAGGTCGATCAGGAGACAGTTGAATCTCTGATGTATCTGGGAGAGAGTTTCATCCTTCTGATGAATGAAGCTTTCATACTGGCGAACCAAGAAAATCTTTCTTGATTCCATAAGAACTGCAGTACCTTCGTATTGAACACAGAGAGTGTTCCAAATTTCTTTGGCAGAACGAAGATGACAGACAGAATGGAAGATGTCATCAGGAAGTGACATAGCGATGAGAGACCTAGCCTTGGTGTCAATGTTGAGAAGGCGTCTGTCTTCATCATTCCAATCAGTCACTGGCTTAACCAGTTCCCTTGCGGGTATACCTGGTTGATCATTAGTAGCAGGGACAGCATGGACAGTTTGTGTAGGCACATGTGGTCCATTTTCCAATAAGTATGGAATTTGGGGATCAGAACCGGATAGAAAGAGTTCCATCCTGGTTTTCCAAAGAGCAAAGTTGTCTTCGTTAAACCTTGGAGATTTTCTAGAAGAGCCGGTATCAAAGTAGTTATCCTTAGCTTGAAGAGCCATGGATTAGAGAGAAAGAGGATCACAAGATTTTTCTTGAAAAAGAAGAGAGCTTGAATCTGCTCTGATACCACTTGTTGGTCCCAAGGGGGTGACCTTCAAGTAAGGATAGTGTATGAGATTATAGAAGGGGGGTTGAATATAATCACACCAAAATTTCACTTTTAAATTCTATGTTGTATTAACACTTTGAATTTACAGATTGTTGCGAAAATAGAAAAGACTAAAGTCTAAACTAAACAATCTAAGTTTCTTTCACTATGCACTAGAGTGAGAAGACTAGATAAGATAGAAAATAGAAGGATAAAGAAAGAAAGGATTTGGGTTATAAGATAGGTGACGAAGTGGTTTTGAGAACCTCTCTTCAAGTCCTATTTATACCCCATGCATTAAATGCATGCAGACTCACTTTTGTGTACGTGTCACACTTCAAGTGGTCCTATGTACTATTTACTATAAACAAATATCTTTTGCATGGTGTATAAAAGAGGGCTTATATAAACAGTTGCCTTGAGGTCTGATTAGTACGGAGGGAACAGAAAAGAGACTGTCCTTGTGTACTTTTTGTGTCAGTAAAGGCGGATAATCCTTTTGTGCATTAGATTAAGACATTATACTAATCCTTCAGGATCAGGATACTGATCAGTGAGGAATGCCCTGATACTGACTTTGATCAGGGGTTACTGTATCCTGATGAGTCTTCAGGATGTCATACGAAATTGAGCAGCCTGCTATCACTGAGTTCCGTCTTCAGATCACGAGCACGTTGTTCCTGTCATGAGCTAATTCTTCGACTTCGCTGATGATTCTTGAGTATGATCTTAATGTCTTCAGGAGGTCTTCACTTTGATGGTCAGGATCAGTAGACTTCAGAACAGACTCATTCATCTCCTGATCCTGATGATTATAAATACAAGTTACAACATTTTTAACACGGAATAACACTGAACAATCTCAGTGATAATTCCTCAAGCTATAACAATAAGTAAAGACCTATTCAATAAGTAAAGTATCAGGATCATTATCATTTCATCAGGTCTTAGGAGAGCTGGATCAACAAAGGAGACACTAAAAATCATGACCGGCGAAGCTTCCAAAATGACGTTTTATCGACAATCACCATCTCCGACGCAACCACCACCACCAGGGCACAACACCAACGACGGGACTACCACTGCTACCTTGTGGTCGAAGTCAATGGGAGAGCCATCACCACCAAATTTGGGTTGGATTCCAGTGGTCGTCAGCGTTGGAACTATTAGGCGCCAACGAGAAGTAAATTACAGACTTGAGTTTTGGTTGAACTGGGATTCCAGATTTGACTTTCAAACAAGTTTAGGTAAATTACATATTTAGTCCTTGTTATTTAAAAAAATGTAATATAAAGAAAAGGATAAAAAGACCAATTTATCCTTGCACTTGACGAAGAGACTGAACGACTGTTAGACCATAGTGTTTATAATGTATTTTTTAAATTGTAGGGACCAAATGTATGACTTTCAATAAACTATAAGAACCAAAAGTGAAGTTTACTCTTAAGTTATATGACGCCAAAAATATTATATTGATCTCCTTTGCTTTTTGTTTAAAGTTAAGATTTTTTACGCTATTTTTGTGTGATTTTCATAGTTTTTATAAAAAAATTAACAATTTTATTTAAATTTAAAGTAAACTACGACTTTCGTCCTTATGGTTTAGTGGAACCCCATAAACTTACACTGCAGATCCATTAATTTTCATTACTGACAAAATTGGAGGAATGAAAATTTTATTTCTACTTAGTTTCTTTTTTTCATACATTGTTTCATCTTTTAATGGTGAAAATCTTTGTATTTATAAGTTGAAGGAACCTTTTTTTTTTAATATGAATCCATTAAGTATTGATTATATTGGGTTAATTAACCAAACTACATCAATGCAATGCAATGCTCATTTCTATTTTTATTTTCTTAAATTTCCATTTTCTTAAAATTTCATTTTCATTTTCATTATCATCCCATAAAATGAACCAAACAGCCCCCTCAATCTTTACGCAGATAGTATTATCGATGTTCTTTTAAACCAAAAAAAATAAATGGGTTGTTGAGTGCACGCCACTCAATGAGGTTTTAAAACAACAAAAATTTCATGAAGTATTAAATATATTTTGTAAGATATGGTTTTTGAAATAAATCATAAATTGATGGTGATTAGTCGCATGGTTCAAAAATATGGTAATGGTAGTAATCACGTTAACCCATGCTACTCTGGAAAGTAATCACGTGAACCATGCCACTCTACTTATATTATTGAAGCTATTTTCTCTATATAAAGGTAATTAACGAAGAAGAATATAGACACAAAAAATTGTTTCCTTTTATAGAAATAATTTTCCAATGTCGTCATTTCTTAAAGTTTCTCATGGTTCCCTTCTTTCAAATGAAACCGAACCTTGTCTTGAAGATCCTGAAAATGAAAAGGATAGATTTACTGCTTTGCCAAACCAGAAAGCTTGGTTCCCAAAAAACCTATACCTGTACCAAGGCCATTGGTATCCGTCAGAGACGCTATTCTCAATTGCAAATCTGATGCGCTCGCAAGATATCTTCCAAGCTAACCCGGATGATATCTACTTGGCTACCTCACCAAAATCTGGTACAACATGGATCAAGGCCATCACATTCGCTATAGTGAACCGAACAAAATACAAAAACAATTCTCTTTCAACTCATATGCTACTCAACTCCAACCCTCATGATTGGGTACCTTTCATTGAGCATGAAATATTAAGAACCAAGCCGACTTACATGCCTGAAAACCGTCCACGTATTTTTGCTACTCATACTCCTTACACGTCATTACCTCAGTCTGTTACTGATTACGGTTGTCGTATAGTTTACGTTTGTAGAAACCCTAAAGATGTTTTGGTCTCCTTGTTTCACTTTATAAACAAAATGAGAGACGAATCTCTTGGTCTAATTACAATTGAGGAAGGGTTTAAGTTGTTTTGTAAAGGTGTCACACCATTAGGGCCATATTGGGATCATGTAAGAGGGTACTACAAGGCCAGCTTAGAACACCCCACAAGGATTCTATTTTTAACATATGAGAACATGAGCGCAGATACTGCAAATAACGTGAAAAATCTTGCAGAGTTCTTAGGTTGCCCTTTTACAAAAGAAGAAGAGGCTGCAAGGGTAGTAGAAGAGATTGTGAAGATGTGTAGTTTTGAAAATCTAAAGGAGGTTAATAAGCATGGGAACATATATGACGACGATCTTCCTAAACATGTATTTTTCCGGGAAGGTAGAGTTGGAGATTGGAACAACCACCTCACAAATGAAATGAGTCAAACTTTGGATCAAATTACCAAAGAAAAGTTCCATGGTATGGATATTTCATTCTAGACAAGTATGTTTGACCAAGAAATGATAATAAGTCTTTATTAATCTGTAGGTATTTTGATGTTTCTGAATTTTAAGTTTAACTTCAAAAATTATCTTAAATAAATGTTGTTTCAATAAAATGGTTGTGCCCAAGTCATTTACATGAATTGTAGTTCCCATGTACCACCTCATGCTTTTCTGGATGGAAGCACATATTTCTTTAGTAAAATGTATTATTGTGTTTTATTTTAGTAGCCTAATATTATAATTCACTGACAATCCTGAAACCACACACGTAAGAACAAATTAATATGTTTTGATAACACTTGTTGGGTTTAGATCACATAATTAATGATAAACTTATGAACTTCGGATCAAGAACACTGATAAATGCCAGATATTTGCAAACAAATATTGGGCATATGGATTGAATAAACAAAATTGACTAACAAACAAATATGCAATAAAAATCAAATGAAAATACAAGAATTGGCAAATTTAGTGTGGTTCCACTATAATGGCGACATGGGACATAAAAAGGGGATCCTATCAACTTGTTTTGACCTGAGATAATAAGCTCTTGAGCTTGGTCTTACTTCACTGTTGAGAAACGAAAGGGTAGTATATCTCCACACATGAATGGAGGATAATTATTAATCAAAAAGAGATAAACACATTGACGGATCTAGAAACTTTTATTATTGGAAGCACATTTAAGGATATAAAAACATAAAATCGAATAACTCATTTGAACCAATACGATTTTGATTTATTCGATTTTCGACTTAAATATTTCAGTTTAATCGAATGAATATAACATATTCAGTGTGGTTTTCAATTGCTTTTTACCTTAGCCATGGAATTCAAGGAAATCCAATCAATTCATGAGCCAAACATTATCATAGAAATTGGTCTATGAAATTTATCATTACAATTTCTTTAAATTTCACAAAGTTCTGTCAACCAAATAACAATTGTTTTTATCAAAACATGTCTAGCCCAATGGTAAGGTAATATTCTGGAGGGGTCATTGGATGGTATTCCTGGCTATCCGAGTTCAAACCCCGTGGAGAGCATACGGTGATATCCATGATTATGGGTCTGCCACATAGTGTTACCCTTAATTGAGTTGGGTCGTAATCGACGGGAATTAATCGGGTATCCTCAGATCCCAAATATCCTGAGAACATGTATGTTTACTTGCCGTTCAAAAAGTAAAATAAAAAATGCTTTTTATGAATATGTCCAAACAACCTCAACAAAGCCTATAACCCAATTGGATTTTGTCCATTTCCAAATAATAACACCCTAGTTCATTGTTGGCCCAAAACAATAACGGAAGATGGTCTTTTTATTAAGCAACCCACCTCATTCTAATTTCCACCCTTTGAGCCCAAATAATTAGTTAAAAATACTCGGTTAATTCTGATAACAGAATTCAGAGATAGAAAACAGCATATATGGACAATGAAAAATATCCTACTATTTCTTAAATTTAAAATAGGAGTAATTTATTCTTTTTAACTTGATATCCATATTATTATATTTTAACGTTTTTTTTTTGCTCTCATTAGGCCATCCACAGCCGTACAGGTCATACCACCTGTACAGGCTGCCACCTCAGCGCCACATCAGCTTCACCATCACCTTACCACTACCTTACCATTTCATCCACAGCCGTACAGGTCATACACCTGTATTATTTAAATAATAAAATATATGTATATATATGCTCTGTATGTATATATATGTGTGTGTGTTTAGGATTTGTTGTGACCTGTGAGTACTCACCGTTGGGTGAGCTTGCAGCTCCCTTGCAGGTCACCCTCGGCGGTGTTACCGCCTGCAAGGGGAACGGTGCAGGAAGGATGCAGGAGGGCTGCGGATGGTCTTAGTCATTAGGACGGATGTGGTACACGTTTTGGCCCCATTAAGGGAAAAGGAAAATATCTTAGGTTATAAACGTTATTTTTCTATTATGGTTTTTTAAGTAACTTTTTGTTTAGATCCTCGTCAATCAAAAAACATCTTAAAAACAATTAAAAAGTCATAAAATCAACTAAAAAAAGATTATTTAAAATTGACCAAAAAACCTTGATGTCTCTGTTTCCCCTTTACCCTCAACTTTTTGTCAATGGATAGGAGATACTGGGTGAGGGTGAGGGAGAGTGGAGGTGGTAGAGAGTCGTTGTGTGTCGGTGATGGTGGCAGTGAAAGATCCATGGTGGTAGTTGTATTTGTCGAAGAAGATGATGAAGTGACTGTGGACATGGTAGTGAATGTAACCTTAATTTAATTATCTTTTAATGCATTTTTTTGGTGCAAAATTGATATAAAATTCTACATTAGCCATCAATGTGTTTATTTATATTCAAAATACGGCCCCCCAAAATTCTCTCCTTAGAAAACACTCCTGCCCAAAAACCATAACTTTTTAAAAACCCCCGTCACCTTTTTTCCGGTCGCAGGCTTAATCCGACAATCTGAAGCACCTTCCTTCCCCCCTCGATCTTTATCCTTTCATTTTCGTTTTAAAGATCCGTTTGAGTTTTGGTTCAAAGTTGTCGGTGTTCGTTCGAGTTTTTTGGTTCGAGTTTTCAAAGAGGTCTCAAGGTGCCACAGTTCAAACTTCGTGGGTAACGTTCTTGTCTTTAGGTTGTGGGTTGGGTGACTCGGATCTCATACTGTCGTCGTTCTAGTTTCCAGGTCGTAGGTCGGGTTTCAAGTGTGTTTTGGAGTGTGGTCCAAGGCCGATGTGTTGGGAGTTTTGGCTAGAATGAAAGAAGAGCCTTGGAATATTTGTCCCACATCGGTGGAACAATGAAAGGTGGAAGGGACTTCAAGCCTATAAAAGGAGGTATGAGGCTTTGGTTTCAAAGCATCCCAATAAAATACACTTTAAGTAGTTTATTCTCTCTCTATTGTTCTCTTGTTAAAGACTGTAGAAAGTTGTGACTTAAATCTTTGAGAGTGTGGGTGTTATTGGGGGTGGCTTAAGAGATTAGAGTTGTATGTTTGTACCAATTTTCACATAGTGGATTTTCTCGCTGGAGGCTAGTGGTTTTTCTTCGGTTTTGGAGTTTCCACGTAAGTTCTTGTCTTATGTTTTGTCTTTTATTGTTCTCTTTAATTGTTCATTGTTGTGGGTTGTTGGCTAAATATTGAGGCCAATTTCCTCACACGATGTTCGTGGTTGGGCTAGGTTCCTCTTGAGCTTCTAGATGCTGCAGTTTTCGAGTTTTCTGGTGTGTTTCGAGCTTTCTAATGTGGTTCAAGGTGCCGTCTTTTTCAGGTGGTCGAGGTATGTGGTTGCGTTTCAAGTTTTAGTTTGGTTGGTTTAGTGGTTGTGGGTTTTGTTCAAGTATGGTTCGGTGGTCGTGGTTCAAGTTTTAGTTCGGTTGGTTCGATGGTTGTGGGTTTAGTTCTGGTTTTGGATTGGTTGGTTCAATCGTTGTAGGTTTGGTTCAAGTGTGGTTTGGTGGTTGTGGTTTTGGTTCAAGTCTTGTGGGTCTCGTTTGTATGGCCTAACATTAGGTGGTAACTGTAATTATTTCGTAAGAAGCTGATTGAAGTTGCGTCTTATAACCTGGGAAGCTTTAAGTGTAATCTGTTGGTATTAATAAAATTGTTGTTTTAAAAAATTATTCAAAATAAACAAAAGTAACAGGAATCAAAATAAATATGACTGATGATCGATTTTAGAGTGTTTTATATAAAATATAAAGTTTTACTTTAGGTCGCATTGAAAAAATGAAGATATTTTCTTTTGATTTTAATTTTAAATAATATACTTTCAGAAAATATGTTTAAAATCTATAATTTGAAAAAAAAGTTTATAGTTTTGAAATTTTTTATTTAGTAAAGGTTGTGTTTGGAAGGAATCTGGTGGAATGGAATGTCTGAATTATGTTGACCGGATCCCATTCCCTTGTTTGTTCAAGTATTTTAAGGGATGGAATGTTTCAATTCCATTAAAATCCATAAGTAAAGGAATTTGTCATTCCTTCACACTTTGTAAGGATTTCATTGGAATGGAATGTAGTCTTTTATCATTCCCAAAATGCCCTCATCTGTCTATAGTGGGAAAATTGACGCGAAGGCTGTGTTTGGAAGACGGTGGTGTGGCGACGGAGGTGATGGTGAGCGGCGGTGGTGGTGTGTCGACGGAGTTGGTCTTCAGATTCTCCGGCAACACCATCGTTCTTCTCCGGCGATCGCATCTCGTCCGGTAACTCGTTCGTTCTTCTCCGGCGAGCGCATCTCGTTCGGCAACTCACCGGCAATTCTACATCTCACCGACCGGTGTGTCGACGGAGATGATGGTGAGAGTTGGTGGGCGTCGATTTATGAGGGCAAAAGGCAAAATTTGTGCTCGAAAGACTCACCGGCGAAGGCGGTGCTTGGAAGACGTTGGTGATGTGGCGACAGAAGTGATGGTGAGCGGTGGTGGTGGTGTGTAGACTGGAGTGATGGTGAGCGGTGGAGGTGATGGTGAGCGGCGGTGATGGTGTGGTGATAACTCCAAATATATACATGTGTTTGGTCGTTCTGGTTTGAATGTTTTTATCTCATTTCTACCCATTTCTCGTACATTTTACTCTCGAAAGTACTTTTTCTAAGTTTTGTAGGTTTTGGAGGCCATTGAGCGGAAAAGTACAAAAAGAAGCAAAAAAACATGAAAAATGAGGAAAAAGTAAACAGAAGCACCTCAGCGATCGCGAAGCTATTCTTTTGCGCCGCGAAGTGGCTGATTTCTAGAAGATTCTTGCTTTGCACCCGTTTCGCGTTGGAGTTCAGAAGTTTAGCACCGCGAAGATAATGTTTACCCTCTATGAAAGATTCCGAAATGAGCAGAAAAGGAAAGAGAGGGTTTCATAAGTGCTTCGCGACGCGAAGATGCCTCTTCGCGAACGCGAAGTGGGTCGTTTCTAGTCCTATAAATACAGGCCTCTCCCTATTGTTTTACATCATCGAAAAATCAAAATAAAAATCAGAAATAGATTCAGTAGAGTCAGTGAGTGAGAGAGTTGTGTATGAGCCATCAACGTGGGCCGATCCTCACCCGGAGTCGTCTAGCCGGTGTCCGATCATCCCCCGTTGCACGGTCTGTGTAATTTATTTCTTTTCGTTTTCGTTTTTGTTTATTAGTATGTTTAGTGAGTAGTTATGTTAGGTACTTATTATGGTTTGATTACTCTTGTTGGATGATTTCATATTGGTTTTAATATAATAGTTCTGTTTGGTTTATTGAATGTTTACCTGTTGATTCCTATATTGGTGTTTAGACTGTGGCTACTTGAAGTCGTTGACTGGGTGTGTTTATTTTTTACAATAAATAGACAGACTCCGATAGGTTAATCAGTCCCCCTTACCTTTCGCTCTAGTGACGCGGAGAGACGTGGTAGATAGTTTACTCGGACCGAGAGTAGATTGGATTGTAGGGTCCCATGACTTAGCACTGATTAGGGTGACTTTTACTAGACTTTATGACAATAAGTCCCTGTAATTGGGTCGGGAGACCAACCTGGTTGATAATCGCATATACGCATGTTAGGGTGCATTGGCTTAAATTCTTACAATAACCAAATAAACTATATCTTTTGGTAATTAATAAATCATCCACAAGAGGAATCTCCATAACCATAATAAGTACTTGTTTGTCTTTAATTAATTTAAATCAATCTTTGTGTGTTTGCGTCTTAGTTTAGTAATTTACTTTTTCAGTCGTGTCTTATTTAATTAAAACTCTTTTCACAAAAACTCCCCTTTTTAGTGTAGATAGATTAATTAATTAAACTCTAAAGATTTGATTAGATGACTTGACCGTTCCCAGTGGTAAGAACGATAGCTGGTACTTTACTACACTATATAACTCACGATCAGGTACGCTTGCCTGTGAATGTGGTAGTACTAGTTGGGTAAATAAAGGGTTAAACTTGGTTCTGTATATATATATATATATATATATATAGGGGTGGGTTCAAATGTGAACCACTTTTTGGTTGTGAACGTAAGGACAACCGAAAGTGCGACACATGGCGGATGACTAGGCTCCACGTCAAGTCCACAGCGGATGACTAGGCGCGATTCATGGGAGGACATTGAATTAAAGAGGAGGACCACACTCAAAGCCGTCACGTGTCGCGCTTTCGGTTGTCCTCACGTTCACAACCAAAAAGTGGTTCATATTTGAACTTTCTTCTATATATATATATATATATATATATTACCGCATCATGTGGCGACGAAGGTGATGGTGAGCGGCAACGTTGATGGTGAGCGGTGGAGGTGGTCGTTGATTGAAGAGGGATAAAGGGGCAGAAGCCTTGAGAGAGAGTTGCAGGGAAGCCAGAAGAAGATTTGGAAAATAATGTGATGTAGCTAGGGTTTCTTTCTTTATTAAAAAAAGGGTATTTTCGTCATTTAACAAGATTTCATTTCAATTCCAAAGCTAGACTCTGTGAACCAAAGAGACAGATTCCATTTCCTTTAACAGATTCCATTCCAATTCTGTCAACCAAACAGGTGGTCAAACCTGACAACATTCCATTCCAATTTATTTAAAGTCAAATTCCTTAGACAGATTCCATTCCATCCAAAAACATTTTGCGAACCAAATGCCACCTTAAGGTTGACATTCTCTGGGTCTTCATCATAACTTTCTTCAAATGCTACATTTTCTGCGAAATCTTCTTCTTTAAGTTGACATTCTCTCTCTTTATCACACTTACGGTTTTTTCTGGGGGAGGGTTCCCACCACGCTTCTCAATGCGCGAAGAGGAAATTAGGGGGTGAAAAACGTATGTCTATGAAAAAGTAAATAATCTTTATTCAGTGTAACACTACCATCATCTTTTAGTAAGAAACTAAGGGGGCATTTGGTTCGCAGAATGATTTATAAAGGAATGGAATCTGTCAAAGGAATTGAAATCTGGAAGGAATTGGAATGAAATGTTATCAGGTTTGACCAAGTATTTGGTTAACAGGAATGGAATGGAATCTGTCAAATGAATTGGAATTTGTCTGTTTGGTTTGCTGAGGAATTGGAATGGAATAATACAAATTGACAAAAATACCCTTCTATTGATTTTGATTTTATATATTTTAAATATAGAATAATAATTTAACCTTTGGATTTTTATTTACATTAATCTAAAAAGAAATGTAAATTACGATTTTTCACGTAACTTCTTTTATCATCCCCCCTTTTTTTTTGACCTAATCCCTTCTTCTTCCCCTTGCTTTCCTTATCTTTTTATTCCCAAATCGCAGCACCAGTTTCCGGCAACCATATATCACTTCTCTTCCTCCTCATCACCAATTTCTGGCTAAAGATGGGATCTATTCCCAAATCGCAGCACCAGTTTCTGGCAACCATGTGTTTGATGGAATGTTAGAAATTCAATTCCATTCCATGGATAACCAAACATCTCAATGGAATTCGGTCAAAGGAATTGACCATTCCAATTCCCTCCGATTCCGTCAGAATCCGACGTACCAAACGCCCCCTTTTAGTCCTAAAATTAAAATTAAAATTAGTCCCAAAATTAAAAGTAGTCCAAATACCATTCCAATTCCCTCCAATTAGTCCTAAAATTAGGTCTATATCTGGAAGCTGTAAATTTCTTACCCAAGTACTATCTTGTGGAAGAGTATATTCTTTGCTAACTCCACATTTTGTCTCAAAAACTATCTTACTATTTGGCCTTAATAATTCTTTATATAGAAAAAGTCCTCCATCCATTTGTTGACCTTGACTGGGGGAATCTGATTGTAAAATATGTTTACTAGGGATTAATGGTTTATGTATTAGCCTAAGGCTATGTTTGGCAATCATAGCTTATAAGCTAGCTGGTAGGTGATAAGCTAGCTGTTGATTGATAAGCTTGTTAGTAGCTGATAAGTTAGCGTATGAACAAATTATGTTTGGCAAAAACTAGCTTATGAGTATGTAAAATGACCAAAAAGGGTATATTTGAATTTAATAATTAATATTAATAAGAGTATAATTGGAAAAATCTACAATAAACTCCCCATAAGCTACTCAAAGTAGCGTTTCAAAACGCTAGCTTATAAGCTAGCTTCTGATACATTAAGCTAGCTTATTTTTGCCAAACACAGTCTAAAGATTTTTAAGTTTTCTAAATTGCAAACCTTTGGATAAGTTATTGCTAAAAAGTTACAAATTAGAGATCGGAAAACTACAAATCGTGTATAAAATTGATGGTAATTAGGTATGATTGAAATTACATGATTTATATGTTTGATTGGATATATTTTGTTTTTACTCATAAATTAATATTTATTAATATAATATTATTGAAATCAAAATAATTCATATTTTTAAATCTTTTTTTTTAAGGTTATACGAGGTTTTGCTCCGATATTTTTAAATCTTGTTTTATTAAATAGTATTTTAGCTATTTTATTGATAGTAAAATATTTTAATTAAAATATACCATTTACCAAGTTTGATATTCATAATATTACAAGGTACAACTAATGAAATTTTGAAAACAAGATTTTTAATGATAGGAAACTTCACTATCTCCCACTTACTCGCTCCTAAGTCCTAAACTTCACTATCTCACGTCGAGTATTTCTCTTTCTCTCAATTGCTCGCTCCTAAACTTTACTGTCTCCTAACTGATTGGTGTTTATGTTAGGTCCATACTTCTTGATCTTTTCACATTGATAGTTACCTATAACAAATGATTATGAATTAAACATCGGTTAGCATATTTTTAATATTTCGGCAACATAACCAATGTGAATTGAACGTTTCCGTTGTCTTAAACCTTTAACATATTAAATGACCATCATAATTCCATCCAATAAATTAATTTCTATGTAATATACGACGTCCTAACCTATAACTATACGTATATCCATAAAATTTTTAACTTTTGAGGTAACAGACTATCTATCCAATGTCCGACCCTGACAACTACCCCAACCCTGATCCTTTCTTCTTTTAGGTCATCTCAAACATCTTCACAATTGTTGGTTTGTGGTGCCCTCTAACTCAGTGGCGGATCTCTTATTAGGCAATGGGGGGCCATGGTCCCCTTGTATTTTTTACCACTTATTATTAGTATATTGTGCAAAACTTTAAAAGTTTATTAAAATGTTAATATATAACCATTTTGGCCCCTTCACTCTATATAATTTTAAAACAACAGGGAATCTAAATTTGTTTTTTACAATGCATGTCTCTTATAGAGTATAAGTATTTGTAGGGGTGTAAGTGAGCTGAGCTGTTCGTAAGCTGCTCGAGATCGACTCGTTAAAAGCTCGATTCGAGCTCGAGCTTTATACTTAAGCTCGATTAAGGCTCGCGAGCCTAAACGAGCCTCAGTAACTAAATATAATATATATAGGTGAAAGTTCAATTGCAAACCACCTTTTCATTGTGAACGTGAGGACAAACGAGAGCGCGACACGTGGCATCTGAAAAATTTTCGACTTAGTGTTATTCATACTGAATAACACTATCATTCAGACCGAATAAAGCGTTATTCAGTATGAATAAGGCTTAGTTGCACTCTGACGCACTTGGACGCGGGCGGGTCAGCCGCGGGTTAGCCGCGGGTCAAGGCTTATTCAATCTGAATAACGTTTTATTCAGTATGAATAACACTAACTCGCGAATTTATTCAGACTGAATAAGCCTTGACCCGCCGATTTCAGATTGCCACGTGTCGCACTCTCGTTTGTCCTCACGTTCACAATGAAAAAGTGGTTTGCAATTGAACCCACCCCTATATATATATATATATATATCTAATAATAATTATAGAAGGGTCATATGAGTGTCACTAATCCATGTTCGTTTTACAAGTTATAAAAATTAACAATTGTTATAAATCTCCTAGAGGTTCTCTTATATAGGTGGTTATCTTGTTTGATTATTTAAAAACTTTCGATGTGGAAAAGTAGGATATCCCTATCCTTCCCTCTTTTCTTCAAGGAAGCTGATTTGCTTTGGTTTTCATATCCCACATCGGTGGGATACACTCTTTCACTCTTATCTTACTCTATATATATACCACCTCATCCCTCTTGTTTTCATTCACCTGCCACTTGAAAAACAAGTAACCAGGTCTGGCTGAGCTATTTTGCTTAAGCCTAATGATAAGTGTTAATTTATTACCACTTATTATAACACTTTTTATCCTTTTTATCTCTTATTTAGCCCATTTTTAGTTAGTTAACGTCTTTAATTATATAATTATAAGCTTTTCATAATTGCGTCTAGTTTAGAATAAAACATTAGTTTTTAGCCCAATTATAGCAATTATTATTATGTTTTACTTATGTTTCTTTTTATAAATAAATTGTAGGAGATCGTCGAGATGCCGAATTTATAGAGACGAACTTAATGAACCGGATCTCGGACTTTTTGAAGCGATTTTGATGGCAAACTTGGACCAAATTTGGAAGATTTTTGGGCTAATTTCTACAAGATCAATGTGCCAATTTTTAAAGCCTTTTTGGTGAAGATTTGGATCAATTTGATGGAGCATCCATGATTAACTAGCTACCCACTTTTGAAGATCCATTTTGAAGACCCATGACCATGGATCAACCCATGGTTCATCCAACTTGGTGGCCAAGCTTCTTCTTCTTTATATATATACATGTAGCTAGTTAATGAAAAAAACCCACAACACAATTCTTCCCATCTTTGGGAAGAAATCCACACCTTTCTTCCAATCATCATCTCCAACACCACTCTTTCTTCCAATTATTGGGAAGAACTCCATCATCACCACAATTCTTCCCATCTTTGGGAAGAAATCCACACACCATTCTTTCCAATTATTGGGGGAAAATCCATCACCACTTTGCTTCTTCCAATTATTGGGGAGAAATCCATCATCACTTTGCTTCAAAGTTCTCATAGTAGTTTCTTAGATACTCTTTGGTTCTCTCTCAAGAAACCGAAATTTAGCTCTTGATTACGTTACTTGATAAACACTTTCGGTTGTTTTGGGTTCCACATTTGGTGAATTAATCTATGTATTTTTGGTACTAATTTGTGTTCTTGTTTAATTGCTCATAGTTTGGTTATTATCTTGTTTGGTATAACACTTGTGATATATATATACGCATATATATATATATATATATAGTTTTTAGTTTATTGTGAACTAACCATTTTCTCTTATATAACTGTGTTTACTTACGCGCTCATAGTGTTAACTGGTCACTTTTCCAGTATACCTTTATATCAACTGTTTTAATTTTCACTGGTCGATTCCAGTAACTGTATCTTATCAACTGTTTTAATTTTAACTAGTCAATTCCAGTAACTGCACCTTATCAACTGTTTTAATTATTGCATCTTATAATTATTCCTGTGGTACTAACGTTTTCTTGTCCAATTAATTATTAGTTTAAAAATAGTCGTAAAACACACCCAAGCATGATAGGCTAATTTCATAGCTTGGGGTGTAAGGTTTAAGTTGGAATGTTAATTTGGTAAAGAAAAAAGTCTTTTATATAAACTCAATTTTTTGCCACTTCAAGTTTAAATGCCTCATTAAAATTGTCCTTGGATTTTTACCGGTTAACCAGATGTACGAAAATGCGGTATCTTTTCAGAAGTTACTAAAATGTTATTTTGGGGATATATGAGTGGGTGACAACACTCGTTGCTATTATCTCACGTCTTTAGCATTTCATTAAAGAGTATGTCTAATAATTAACTAGTAATAATCCAAGGACATGAAAATGTGTTAGTCTCTTAAGGGACTACAATTGGCACTATTCCTGAAGTTGGTATCAGATCTAGTATCCCATTAAAGATTATAACTAATTATTTAACGATGAGTCAGATGCATGAAAATGTGTTAATCTTTCAGAGGTTACGTAAGTGTTGATTTTTAATATATTTTAACATTTCATTAAAGATTGCATCTAAACTCATCGATAAATAATTGGGCTATATGAAAATGTGATAACTTTTCAGAAGTTACTTGGATATCATTTCTGCATAATTGAGATTATTAAACTACTTATTATCCAATTTACCTATTTTTATCCCAACTAAAAGACTTTACACCCCTGGCTCTTTTTTATAATTGTTCTCTTACAGTAGCTCATAATCAACCAACCAACCAAAATACTTTTTCATCCAAACCCATTTGAAGTTAACTTTCATAAAAACTGAATTTCGAAAGATTGTTTTCACCGCTTCCCTGTGGGATCGATATCTGGTACTTGTACCATTTTATTACTTGTTTTCAAGAAAAACGACAGTAATTGGAGGTTTATACTTGGACCGAAGGTTACTTGTTTTATTTCTTTTTGCACCTGTTTTTGGCACCGCTACCGTCCGTTCAAATAATTAATCCAATAATTAAAATCATAAAAGAACAGGGGGTCCTGAAACCCAACGAACAAGTTTTTGGCGCCGTTGCCGGGGAAGCAACAAAACAATTTTTCAATGTTAGTTTTAGAGAGTTAATTTTTCTACCACCTTGTTGAGAAAAGAAAAAAAAAACAAAAAAAAAACAAAAAGAACAAAAATATTTTTTTAGTTTATGCAAAGAAAATCACGTGGGGAATTTTTAATCTAGACCCCGACATCGAAAGAACTTTTAGACGTCGTAAACGGGAGCAAAGAAATTTGCAAGCTTCTACTTCGTCTGCAATGGAAGAAGAAAACGCATTTTTAGAGGAACTGCCATTTCCTGGAAACCCACCTGATGGAAGGTACAATAATGATGGTCTACCTCCACCTCTACCACCACCTCCTGGAGGTAATGGTAGAAATCGGCTGCAAGACATCCAACCACATGTGGCAGAACCACATGCTGGTCCTGTACCTATCATTCAGGAACCTGGACCACAAGTTCAGCAAGAAAATCCAGTTAATGGAATTTTACGAAATCCTCCACCACCTCTTAATAATAATCAACATATTGAAGACGCAGAACAACACATCTTTCGTCTGGCAAATTCCAAAGATAACAGTATGATGGATTATGCCATTCCTATTGTACATCAATTGCAAACAGGAATACGTGATCCAACATGCAATGTCCCACATTTTGAGCTAAAAACTGTGATGTTTCAGATGTTACAAAATAATGGTCAATTTGCAGGATTGTCAAAGGAAGACCCACATGCCCATCTCAGATCTTTCTTAGAAATTGCAGGATTATTTAGACTTCGAGGAATTTCTGATGACGCTTTAAAATTAAAACTTTTTCCTTTTTCATTAAGTCATCATGCCAGAGCATGGTACTATTCTTTAAAACCAAACTCTATTTTTACATGGGACCAGATGGCTGAAGTATTTTTAAAAAAATATTTTCCACCACTAAGAGAGTGTTAGCGAGCAAAGTGTTCTAAAAGTGTTGTAATAAGTTATACGATGTTTTTGGACGTCTTATAAAGATTTTGTTTGTTATCAATTTTGATAAATACTCGGTGATCTTTTGTGTGAAGGATCAATTCAAAAATGTCAACTTGTATATTATCGTTAACATGGACATCTGTGAATTTTTCATAATTTAATGGAAATTAAATTAGTGTGAGTTTTGCTACTCTTCAACAAAAATTTCCATATATCCAAACCGAAAATCTATAAATCAACACTTACATGTTTATGTGACAAATTCTTATAAAATATTAGTTTCGACCCCCTAGATTCTAAGGTGTGTGTTCGGCCACTCCTCTAACTTCATCTAGCAACTTTAATGATTTACTAATTTAGACATTAATAAAACAAAATAAGTTCTGAAATCAAAATGAAAATCATTTCTTTAGACCACCTTTAGTGGTGATAATTTTCAATCCAGTCTAAACATTTTATTAATAAAAAAGCAAATTAATATTCTTATCACATCAATCTTTAGTGGTGATAATTTGCTACAGTTCCGATCGAGATCACAATCCAATAATGGATTGTGATAACTTTCCTTTATTTGCTGTTCTTTGGATTTTCATCGGTTAGAATCATATTTTCTAGATAAAGCTTATCTTAAAGTATTAACTTTAATTAAAAGAAATTATAAAACAAAAAATATGTTAAGATTCACATTTTTAAATTTTCCATAAATATAAATAATATTAATGTATTTTTATCACATCAATCTTTTCTCTATTTTTCAGTATGAGTTTATTTTTATAATTATAACTAGGTTTGATCCATATAATATATGGAGTAATTTTAAAAAATGATAGAAAACTTATCTCTATATAATAAATAACAAACAGAACTAAAAAAAATTTATATTTTTAATAAGTAAAAAATGTCACTAATTATTTTAATATATTTTATATTTTTAATATTAAATAAATTAAGTTTAGATGGAAAATACAGATATATTGATAGAGATGTCAATAATTTATCTTGATATATTTTTATATTTTATTAAGTAAAAGAAATATCAATAATTATCTTGATATATTTTATATTTTTAATAAGTAACAATGTAACGCCTCATTTTCCTAATTCGTGTTTTAACGATATTAGTTTTATGTTATGTTAACTTATAAGTTGTTTATGTGAATTGTAGAATTTTGGGGGCCTAGGAGTCATTACTCAAAGTAGAAGGTGAGTAAGTTGTTGTATAAAAAAGGGTTAATACCCTAGCTTTCTTTTCACTCTTCCTAGAGACGGTTTCGAGAGAAAGAGAGAAAGGGGTGCGATTGTGAGTTTGCTTTTCAAAGAGGGATTCGTCCAAGACTTTCGCAGACCGAGTTGCAAAGAGTAAGCTTTTTGTCAACCAAGAGGGTTTTCGCTTTCCAACTAGCAAGCGATTTTAGGAACTTCGTAGAGACAATTCCAATGCACCTCATTAGTCATAGAACAACGAATAAGGTAGACCGATGTAAGTGGAAGGGATTTACCTTCCTTGCACCCTAGCTTCGCAACCATCCTAGCGAGCTCGAGCGAGCTTACTTTGAGACCGGTAATCGTGCTCTTTCCCCAATTAATACTAAGCCCGAAGCAAGATGAAACCATCTTAAGGTACGCATTAGATTTCTAATATTACGGTCGTTCCATTCATCGAGAAAAATCGCATCATTCGCTTAACGTAATGTAGCTCTATTTCAATTCATGAAAATTAGCAGGGGTTCGAATTTTGTAAAAATATTTATGGGATCTTAATCTTATATTTATTAAATATATTTAATATTTAAAATGTGTGAATATCATTTATACAAAATCATATACGATTTTACATTTAAATTTGTATAAAATCACATATGATTTTACATTAACTTTTGTACAAAATCATATATGATACTCATGAAATCATATGTAATTTTGTTGATATAATTGGTATTGTAATAAACTTTTTAAAGACATTATCTTTAATTTTTAAGTTTAAAGATATTCTTAAAAATAATAATTTTTTTATTTTTTAAAGTTTTAAAAATAATAAACTTTTTTTAAAAATATTTCATATTTCAATTTTTAAAAAATAATAAGCTTTCAATTTTCTAAAATAATAAATGATAGTGAGTTTGGTTTCTTAAATTTCTGTTGATCTTATATTTATTTAAATATATTTCATATTTATTTTGATCTTATATTTATTTAACATTTAAACTGTTTAGAATTAATGAAAGTGTATATTGTTCAATTTGATGGAACATGATGAATAATAACATTTCATAAAGTAACATTGGACTGAAATACCTATAAAGTAAATATATTAATATAGAAGTAACTTATGGATTTGTTAAATTATATATGTGGCAATAATGGGTTCCTTTGTTTCTTTAAATGGTAAATTTTTTTCATTTGAACCACACGACATTGTGTGGGTACAAAACTAGTCATTATAATATACATTCAATGATTGATAACCTCACGTTTCTCACTTTAGCTCAACTTTTTATCAAAACTCAATTCTTTTTTAAACCAAAAAATAAATAGATGGGTTGTTGAGTAAACACGCAGTGAATGAGGTTTTTAAAACAACAAAATTTTAAATTTTTAATGGAGTATTAAAGATTATTGTGAGATGTGGTTTTTAAAATAAATCATAAATTGATGGTGATTGGTCACATGGTTCAAATTGAAATTTGCTACTCAATAATAATCTGAACCATGCTACTCTGGAAAGTAACACGTGAACCATGCTACTCTTCATATTGAAACTTCTTTCTATATAAAGGTAATTAACGAAGAAGAATAGACACAAAAAATTGTTTCCTTTTATAGAAATAATTTTCTAATGTCGTCATTTCTTAAAGTTTCTCATGGTTCCCTTCTTTCAAATGAAACCGAACCTTGTATCGAAGATCCTGAAAATGAAAAGGCCAATACGGCCCTCATTTTCGATATGTACAAGGATAGATTTACTGCTTTGCCAAATCAGAAAGTTGCTTGGCTCACCAAAAACCTATACCTATACCAAAACCATTGGTATCCGTCGGAGACGCTATTCTCAATTGCCAATTACATGCGCTCGCAAGATATCTTCCAAGCTAACCCCGATGATATCTACTTGGCCTCATTACCAAAATCTGGCACAACATGGATCAAGGCCATCACATTCGCTATAGTAAACCGAACAAAATACAAAAACCATTCTCTTTCAACTCATATGCTACTCAACTCCAACCCTCATGATTGTGTGCCTTTCATTGAGCATGAAATACTAAGAACCAAGCCC
Source organism: Centaurea solstitialis (assembly GCA_030169165.1). Lineage (NCBI taxonomy): Eukaryota > Viridiplantae > Streptophyta > Magnoliopsida > Asterales > Asteraceae > Centaurea > Centaurea solstitialis. The sequence continues at coordinate 18,825,806 of CM058045.1, read as the reverse complement.
ACTTACATGCCTGAAAACCACCCTCGTATCTTTGCTACACATACTCCTTACACGTCATTACCTCAATCCGTTATTGATTACGGTTGTCGTATAGTTTACATGTGTAGAAACCCTAAAGATGTTTTGGTCTCCTTGTTTCACTTTATGAACAAACTGAGAGACGACTCTCTTGGTCTAATTACAATTGAGGAAGGGTTTAACTTGTTCTGTAAAGGTGTCACACCGTTAGGGCCTTACTGGGATCATGTAAGAGGGTACTACAAGGCCAGTTTAGAACACACCACAAGGATTTTGTTTTTAACATATGAGAACATGAGTGCAAATACTGCAAATAACGTGAAAAATCTTGCAGAGTTCTTAGGTTGCCCTTTTACAGAAGAAGAAGAAGTTGCAGGGGTAGTTGAAGAGATTGTGAAGATGTGTAGTTTTGAAAATCTAAGGGAGGTTAATAAACATGGGAACATACCTAATGGTCTTCCTAAACATGTATTTTTTAGGGAAGGTAGAGTTGGAGATTGGATTTGGAGCAACCACCTTACAAGTGAAATGAGTCAAACTTTGGATCAAATTACCAAAGAAAAATTCCACGGTATGGATATTTCTTTCTAGACAAGTGTGTTTGACCAAGAAATGATAATAAGTCTTTATCAATCGGTTGGTACTTTGAAGTTTTCCAATTTCAGTTTTACTTCATAAATTATCTTACATAAATGTTTTTTCAATAAAATGGTTGTACCCAGTAATTTTCATGTATTGTTGTTCCAATGTACCACCACATGTATTGTAATTTTCATGTATTGTGTTTTATTTTAGTAGCCTAATATTATAACTCAAGAAACAAAAAATGACAATCCTGAAACCACAAACCAAGATCAAATTAATAGGTTTTGATAACAGTTGTTAGCTTTAGATCACATAATTAATGATAAATTTATGAACTTGGATCAAGAACAGTGATAAATGCAAGATATTTGCAAACAAATGTTGTGCATAAGGATTGAACAAACAAAGTTGACTAACAAACAAAGTTGACTAACAAACAAATATGTAATAAAAAACAAATATATCCAACAGGTTTGCTATAATTTTACTAAAATAGCAAATGAAATGTCAAAATCTCTAAAACTTTATTTTTCCATCTCCAACAGCTTTTCTATTATAGAGATTCTATCATCACTTATATTATTAAAATATACTTACATTTATTATTCCAATGAATTTTTAAAAAAAATTAAACAATCAAATTATTCTATTGGTGGAAAATAAAAAGTAATACTTTCTCTCTTCTATTTTAGAGAATTTAGAGAATTCTCTAAATTTAGAGAAAACCCAAGTTTTTTCTATTTTAGCAATCATTTTAGCAAACCTGTTGGAGCAATTTAGGGGAAAAAAACATCAATTTTTCTATTATAGCAAACCTGTTGGAGATGCTCTTAGTAGGTATATCTCCCACATGAAAAGAGGATAATTATTAATCAAAGAGAGAAAACACTCTAAAATGATCATATGTATAATTCTTTAATTAGAAATCCAACCCAAATTTTCATAAAACTATATGGACCAAAATTGTAATTTACTTTAATATTAAAAATGAAGTACTTTAATAAAGGATTTCCTGCATGCAACTTACAAATTTCCCAAGGGATTATAATAGCAATTTTAGAATATTAACATTATACATTTTACAACACCTTTAGTTGATTGGTTCACATCATACAGATGACATACTAATATATCTTGCCAATTAAGGGGTTTTTATGTAGGTGCTTAAAATGATATATAATATGTATGGTTTATTGAGTAACCTATGCATAAGTGTTTGAAAATGACTTATTAATGGGCCAAAAGTAGAGTCATACACTCAGGCAACCATCCTCTCTGACGCAACCATCACCACCACGGCACAACACCACTAACACAACTACAACCGTCAGATCACTGTCGAAGTTAATGGGAGAGCCCACCACCAGATTTGGGTTGGATTTTAGTGGTCGGCGAGGGGTAAATTACATATTTGAGTTTTGGTTGACCTGGCTTTCCAGATTTGACTTTCAAAGGAATTTAGGTAAATTACAAATTAATTTGGTCCTTGTGATTTCAAAAAAAGGTAAAATAAAGAAAAGGATTAAAAAAAAAACAATTTGCTCTTGCACTTGACAGAGAGACTGAAACGGCATTTAGATCAAGGGACCAAATCTGAACAAATTTGCATACTACAGTGTGTAAAGTGTGTTTTTAAAATTGTAGAGATCAAATGTGTTACTTTCGGTAAACTATAGGGACCAAAAGTGAAGTTTACTTTAAGTTTATATTACGTCAAAAAAATTATATTGATCTCCTTTGTTTTTTCATGTTAAAATTTTTAAGGCTAAAATTCTTTTTTGTGAATTTCATAGTTTTTAAATAAATATAAATAATTTTATTTAACAAATTTGATTTGTGATTGGAATTAATTTGAGAAATTAAATTAAACTTATAAGTAAAATATTTTTGGCCCTAACCCCAATGGGGCAGCCTACCGGTTAAGGTTTAGTGTTGGGGAAAAAACCCACACAAGTTCGAATTCGGAGGTGAGTAACCAGGGGCCACTGAGTGTTAATCTCAGGAAAACATGTTTTAGCTCTCGGCAGAAATTACCAAGAATGTATAAAAACAAAAGGTTATTAGTTGTTGTATATACTATATAGTTTATTTTAGGATCAAATCTAAAATTTAAAGGAAACACATAGACCACCAATGTAATTAACTCTAAAATAAATGATAAATTTGGTGATCATTACTTACTCATGGTTCAAAAGTTTGGTAGTGCTTTCTTACACCGAAAAGGGAAATGATATTTCCACTACAATAATTAATTCATCCAAGGCAATTTTGATAAATTACCTTTTTACCCTTTTTGTTTACACGGGCGCATCCCTCTTTCATACAATTAAAGTTTGAAAATATGTACAATTTTAACCCTTATATTTACTTAATATGTTTAGTTTATATCTTATAGTTTGTTATATTTCATTTTTCATTTTTCATTTTAATAATATTAACACATATAATCATATATTAACTAAAATACGTCAAAAAACTACGTTTTAATTTTAATAAGTTACACCATTATAATTATTTTGTTGATACTTTTGAAATGATCCCGATATTGAATATATTTGGATTTTTTTTATCTCATTATAAATCATGTAATTGTTTGATACGATGAAATTGTCTTATATAATTCTTTTTTCGAAGAAATTATTTCACTCTGAATAATATGGAATGATGTGTTATTCAGAGTGAATATGCCACATGGTGTGATTTCAACGATCCTACGTTCACAATCAGATTTGAGTTTCCATTTAAATCTTTATGTGTGTATATATAATGGGTGGTTAAAATTTGGTTTGCATTGGTTGTAATCTTTTTGTGGGTTGCATAATAAAGGTCCCATATATAATTAAATTCAAAAATATTCAATAAAAGATATCGACGAAAAGATTATAATTTAACTTGTTAAAATTAAAATGTTTCATCAAAATAATAAAAATAATACAAATTTAATCAGAAAAAAATACATGAAAACATTTTATTTTTACATGATTACATTTCAATTTTACATGAAAAAAATACATGAAAACATTTCAATTCCATGATTTATAATGAGATAATAAAATCTAAAAATATTTAATATTGGGCTTATTTCGAAGGTGTCGACGAAATAATTATAATTGTGTAACTTGTTGAAATTAAAACGTAGTTTTTTAACGTATTTTAGTTATTATACGACTATATGCGTTAATATTATTAAAATCTAAAATGAAATATAACAAATTAGAAAGTATAAAGTAAATATATTAAATAAGTACAAGGATAAAAACTGTAAATTTTAATTGTATGAGAAAGTAGGCATAAAAAAGCAAGGATAAAAATGTAAATCTAATATCATTGCCGTGGAAAAATCAATTTCTTGCTGTGGCAATATCAACCCCCATTTAATTATTGTAACTAGTTTTTCTATATAAAGGTATTAACGACGAAGAATGGGGCAACAAAAATTGTTTCCTTTCATAAATTGTTTCCTTTCATTATTTGCACTTGTGTTTTTTCTATATATAGACATTTAATGGTTGTTGATTGAATACTCCCTTGACAAACGATCATGTGATAAATTTAGTTAATGTAAAAAGCATGGAAAATGTATCTAGAACTCTTGATTATTTTTAATCTCAAACCCATTTTTTAATTGTGATTGATACATGATTGATCTGTGTGAATCTTGGTGCATATTATTTTAATATACATTTAATGATTAATAACCACTTATCACGCTTTTCACCTTAGCTAAACTTCTCATCAAAACTCAGGGGGCATTTGGTTGGAGGTACTGTAGGGTAAAAAATGAGAATGATAATGAAAATTGTTGTTTGGTTTGTTATTTAATGGAATCATTCTCGCGGATCCATTAATTTATATTCCTGACAAAAATTGGAGGAATGAAAATTTTTATTTCTACTTAGTTCTTTTTTTTATACATTATTTTATATCTTAACGTTAAATGAGAGATCTTTTGTAATTTTATGTTGGAGGAGCATATATATAAAAAAAAAATGGGTTGTTGAGTGTTGACTAATCACGCATTCAATGTGGTTTTAAAACAACAAAATTTTAATGGAGTATTAAATATTATTGTGAGACATTTTAAAATAAATCATAAATTGATGGTGATTAGTCGCATGGTTTAACCAAAAGTATGGTAGTAATCAGGGGCGGATGTATGTATAAATTAGTGGGGGGGAAGGGACCCCACTAAAAGGGAAATAACCACATTTATCTTATGTAAAATTATATATGTTTTGTGTTTATACCTTGCTTTCCCTCAGTAAATTTTCGTTCGGTATCAGGGGCGGAGCCAGGATTTTGCTACAGGAAGAGCACCAAGCGTAAATAAGAATTGTCTTCCCTTATTGCTTATTTGCCTTGTTCCTTGTCCCATGGTCCCCTTAGGCTATGCGTACCACATGCTGGTTCCCCTTCGGGCTTGCATGCGGGTTCCAACAAGTAGGCAAGGAGTGGTACAGGTGGTGCGGGATTCGTGTGCGGGTTCAGCCACAACTTCTCAAGGCCTTGCCTACCCCATTGATCTCTCTCTCTCTCTCTCTCTCTCTCTCTATATATATATATATATATATATATATAGGGGTGAGTTCAAATACAAACCACCCTTTCGTTGTGAACGTGAGGACAACCCAGAGCGCGACACGTGGCAATTTGAAACGGCGGGTCAAGTCATATTCAGTCTGAATAAAACTGCATGTTAGTGTTATTCATACTGGATAACGCTTGACCCGCGGATGACCCGCGGCTGACCCGCCCGCGTCCAATTGCATCAGGGTGCATGTTAGTGTTATTCAGTCTGAATAACGCTTTATTCAGTCTGAATAACTAAGTCGAAATTTTTTCAAATTGCCACGTGTCGCGCTCTCGTTTGTCCTCACGTTCACAATGAAAAGGTGGTTTGCAATTGAACTTTCACCTATATATATATATATATATATATTTGGAAGAGGTATCCCAGACCACATTGGGCCCAGACTAATCCTCGGCAATTTTGGGCCGAAGCCCGACTGCTAAAGCATGCAGCCCGGGGTCGAAGCCCCCGTACCTCTAGAATGCGTCTCCCAGGGCTCGAACTCGGGTTCACCAATATGTAGTGCCCAAGCCTTACCACTAGGCTAACACTCCTTTGGTTATATATATATATGTGTGTGTGTGTGTTATATTTCTCTTTTAAAATATATATATATATAGAAGATTAAGGGTATGAGGGTAAGGAGAGGGTATGTCCAGGGCCGTTCCTAGAGTTTCGGATGCCCTGTGCGAAAATGAAAATTATGCCCATGTCTATATTTTAAGCAAATGAAACGACTTACGATACGATTTTTCAAAAGGTTTGAAACCTAGCCAAGCTACGTGGCTTATCTCTAAGCTGATGTTTATTAACTAAACAAGGAGTACAAATGGGGCATAAAAATCAAAACCCCAAATTACAAAATATAAATATAAGTCACCAACGATGTCTCCATGCATAGAAGGATTAAAAACAAGAAAAACGATAATTAGTTTTAACTAAAATGGTAAATAATTAGATTAAAGTTTAAAAAAAAATTCTGCAACTCAGAAATCTATAAATATCAAGACTAATAAAAACAGTAAGCTCATTGAAATTGATTAAAAAATAGTGAGTGCAATGGTGCAAAAAACAATAAATGACTAAATCCTAAGGAGGCGTTTGGTTCATTTCAGGGAATGGGAATGAAAATGAAAATGGGAATGCAGGAGAATGGGAATAGGAATGAGCATTGCATTGATATTGTTTGGTTAATCCAATATAATCAATGAAAAATTGCTTCATATTAATAAAATATATGTTTTTCCAACTTGAAAATACAAAAGATATTTTATCTAACATCCATAGATAGAACAATATGTGGAAAATAACCAAGTAAAAATAAAAATTTCATTCCCCCCAATTTGGTCAGGAATGGAAATTAGTGGATCTGCAGGAATGATTCCATTATATAATATCAAACCAAACAGCAGTATTCATTATCATTCTCATTCCTGACCCCTCAATACTCCCAACCAAACGCCCCCTAAATTCCTAAGCGTAGGCTACATAGCAAGTTAGTTGATGTTGTGATGCAAATATGCAATCTGCCATTTTTCTCAAATCCTTTAATTGATGCAAAATCAAATAACGTAGATGGAATAATGAAGAATTCCACTAAATCAAAATCAACTAAATTAATAATGTAATATAGTACCACACTTGGAAATTGTATAGAGTCTAACTCGTAAATTGTTAAAACTAATTACCTATATCAATAACGTTATAAAAATTTTGTTGCCCCTTGAGCTTTGATGCCCTGTGCGATCGTACGGGCTACACGGCCCCAGGACCGGGCCTGGGTATGTCGGTATGAGTTTTCCAATTTACATAGTAAGTAAGAAAACAAATTTTTTCTTATTTTCTTGAAAAACTTTTAAAAACTAAATGAACCAAAAACGTTTTCTAAATTTTCATTTTATCAAAAATTTTCTACGACCAAACTTAATTACCATTATTTGAGATAGAACACTCCAAAAGTATTAAACATGCCACCACTATAATGTTGCTATGTTGTCGTGCGATGAAAATGCCTCACACGGAATGAGTTTTTTTTTTTTTTTTACCGTATGGATGTGAAAATATGGAAGCGATTTAAGATGGGTTCTGCAGAGAAATCCACTAACTTGCATTTGGGCATTTGGTTTAGGCTTTAGGGATGGCCCAGCAACATAATTTTGGCCTTATTTTAATTAAACATACATAGGTTATATTTTTATATAGAAAAAAATTTCAAAACCCAGGAAGGTCATTGGTCCCTTCTGGTTCTCAAGTGGCTCCGCCACTGTTCGGGACCCCATCAATACAAAAATTGCATCGAAACCAACTATATAATCAAAAAATACTTTTGGAATCAACTAAAAACCGAATTTTTTTCTTAAAATCGATAAAAAAAAAATCTTTAAAATCTCTTGAAACCAACTAAAAAACTTACTAACTCCTTAGAAACGGTAGCTTTAGGCTAAAAAATATCGAACAACTTTTCGGGTAATTTAATCTATCTTAAAAGGTGACCCCACTAGAAAAAAATCCTAGATCCACCACTGGTAGTAATCACGTTAACCATGCTACGTACTCGGGAAAGTAATCGCATGAACTACCCCACTTATTATTGAAGCTATTTTCTCTATATAAATGTAATTAACAAACAAGAATATAGACACAAAAATTTGTTTCCTATTATGAAAATAACTTTCTCATCTCATTTCTTAAAATTTCTCATGGTTCCCTTTTTTCAAATGAAACTAAACCTTATCTTGAAATGAAAAGGCCAATACGGCCCTCATTTTCGATATGTACAAGGGTAGGTTTACTGCTTTGCTAACCCAGATAGCTTGGTTCACAAAAAACCTATACCTGTACCAAGGCCATTGGTATCCATGAGAGATGCTATTCTCAATTGCAAATGTGATGTGCTCGCAAGATATCTTCCAAGCTAACCCGGATGATATCTACTTGGCCACATCACCAAAATCTGGCACAACATGGATCAAGGCCATCACATTCGCTATAGTGAACCGAAGAAAATACAAAAACAATTCTCTTTCAACTCATATGCTACTCAACTCCAACCCTCATAATTGTGTGCCTTTCATTGAGAATGAAATATTAAGAACCAAGCCCACTTACATGCCTGAAAACCGTCCTCGTATCTTTGCTACTCATACTCCATACACGTCATTACCTCAATCCGTTATTGATTATGGTTGTCGTATAGTTTACATCAGTAGAAACCATAAAGATGTTTTGGTCTCCTTGTTTTACTTTATGAACAAATTGGGAGACGAGTCTCTTGGTCTAATTACATTTGAGGAAGGTTTTAAGTTGTTTTGTAAAGGTGTCACACCATTAGAGCCTTAGTGGGATCATGTAAGAGGGTACTACAAGGCTAGTTTAGAACACCCCATAAGGATTATGTTTTTAACATATGAGAACATGAGCACAGATACTGCAAATAACATGAAAAATCTTGCAGAGTTCTTAGGTTGCCCTTTTACAGAAGAAGAGGTTGCAAAGGTAGTAGAAGAGATTGTAAAGATGTGTAGTTTTGAATATCTAAAAGAGGTTAATAAGCATGGGGACATATGTGTTGATCCAGTCTTCCTAAGACTTTGTGAAATATCAATGATCCTTAATCTATCTTCTGTAAAATACTTAGCACTGCTGAAAGATGAAGTTCACTACTTCAGCGTTTCTTTATCGCTGACAGTTTGGGCAATCAGCGATTGCTGAGCACTGACTCCGTTCAGTATCAGCAAAAGCTGACATCAGCTAAGTATCCCCTGAAAGACAAATTGTCATGCCATAAGAAAACCATCAGCACCATCTATTGATGTAAGCTGAATGATAGAGTCAGCGAGCTTGTGATCTGAAGTTGAGCTCAGTGATAGCAAGCTGACTACTCTACATGACGTTCTGCTGAAGACAAGTCACAGCGCCTCCCTGATCTTTCCAGAGATCAGCGACTCTAAGGCCCAATCAGTGACTTGCTCTTTACGAATTCAAGATTTGTCTTTTCCTCCTATATGCACACAAAGGATTTGATTTGCCTTTCTGACAAGAGTACAAAAAGGGGATGTCTCTTCACTGCTCCCTCTTTGCTTGTCAACCATAAGGCAACTGTACACTATAGACCATATCCCTACCATGTATGGGTCGTCGTTTGTAGTGTATAGTACAATAGAACCACTCCCAGTTTGTCACGTGCAAAAGTGGTTCTGCCATGCATTTAATGCATGGGGGTATAAACATGAGTATTAGGTTTGTTTTTCAAACCAACCTTGGTTCATGTTTCTTTACCCCAATCCTGTCTCTCTCTATCAAGGTTCACTTCTATCATTCTCTATTCTTGCTCTGTGCATAAGCAAATGCTTCGTGAAATACTTATGGATTGTTTGGATCTTGACATAGTCTAGATCCGCTTCAACAAACAATCTACTTTAATTCACACAAAAACTCCATAGGGGTTGTGAATTAAATTAAGTAGAAGAAACTGTGTTGATTGTATTCAACCCCCCCCCTTCTACAATACAATTTACACGGTTGGCCATCGAAAGAGGACCAACAAGTGGTATCAGAGCGGTTAGAAACTCTTTCTTCTGTCTAACCGTTCACAAAAGAAACATAGTTTCTAGATCCACACTATGGCCACCCTTCCTTCTAAAGATTCTTACTCCGATTCTAGATCTCTGGCAAAGCCACCCAGATTCATGCCCGAAAATTTCACTCTCTGGAAATCTCGGATGGAGCTATTCTTAGCTGGTTCTGACCCTCAAATTCCCTACTATATAGAGCATGGACCACACGTTCCCACTTCTATAATCCCTTCCGATGTTGCTACTGAAAACACCCCTGCAGTACAGGAAAGAAGCTTTGTCAAACTAGTTGCTAACTGGTCTGATGAAGATAGACGTCTGGTGAATATTGACACCAAGGCAAGATCTCTGGTAGCTATGTCTCTTCCTGATGAAGTATTTCACTGCATCAACAAGCTGAAAATTGCTAAGGAGATATGGGACACTCTGTGTCTCCAATACGAGGGCGCTGATGCTCTCATGGAATCTAGAAAGATTCACCTCATACGTCAGTATGAGAAGTTCATCGCTGTTAAAGGTGAAACTCCCTCCCAGACCCATCAGAGGTTTAACTGCCTCTTGATAGATCTGAAGACCTACGACGTCTCCTACTCCAACTCGCAGGTAATCACTAAGTTCATGGAAGCTCTCCCGGATCACTAGGAAAATTACACCATGTGTCTTAAAATGTCAAAGGACATAAAGACTATAACTCTCAGCGAGTTATATGGTATGATGCTCAACCATGAACAACACAAGACCCTTAAGTCTAATCTCATAAGAGATACTAAGGATGTCAAAAGCACCTCTCTTGCTTTAATTTCTGAATCTCCTCAACCCTCTAATCCTGTCTCAACAGTGACCATCACTGAGATAGAAGATTCTGACTCTGACCACGTCTCTGATACTGAGACTGAGCTCAATGAGTCCCTTGCTCTTCTTTCTAAGCATTTCAAGAAGTTTGGACGAAAAGGAAACTTCCGAAAGTCCAAACCCCTCTATCTTACTAACAAGGCTGGAAACACCTTCTGGTGATAAGGCCTCTGCTACTTGCTTCAAGTGTCAGGGAAAGGGACACTATGCTACTGAATGCAGGTTCAAGAAGAATCATTTCGTTGAATCTTCCTCTCCAACTTCCAAGGAGGACAAATACTGAAAGCTGAAGGCAAAATATCGCAAGCTGAAATACCAGCGAAAAGGCAAAGGTCTAATCGCTGAAGGCAAAGGATGGGACGAGTCCTTTGACGATTCCTCAGATGAGGAAGATACCACTGAAGCCATATGTCTGATGGTTGTCATTGAAGAAGCTGAACCAGTCCTCATGGCGCAGCTTGAGGACATCCCTGAAGAGGTTCCTGCCACACCTACTTCATCCTCACTCCCACCTTTTCGAGTATCTACTCCCTCTCCCTCTGATACTATGTCAGCGATGGACGCTCTGACCATCGATCTGCATAATGCCTTAAATGGCAAGTCCTCTGCTGAAAAGATCAATCTTGATCTTAGGACTGAGCTCAAAGAGTGTTATGAGAAACTCAAAGAGCTTATCATTTATGAAGCAAGTTACAAGGACCAGGTTCATGTGAACCAAATCCTTTGTCTTGAAAGAGAACAGGCTATCGCTGAGAAAGAGAAAGTTCTTGCTGAACTCTACTCTGAAAAGGTTGCTGTCAAAAGTTGGGCTGATGCTTCTGAAACTGTTGACAAAATAATATCCTCTCAGTGACACCCTAATATTAGAACATGTCTAGGTTTTAATAAAGACAATCTGCATGCTGATAATATTCCTAATAAATCTAGTTTAAAGTTTGGCATGTTTGTCTCTTCTAACTCTTGTCCTGCTGATAAAAACGACTCTACCTCTGATCAGCCCTCCATGGACAGGAATTTCTCTCTCCAACCACCAAAACCTTCTAAAACTTACTTTAAGACTCCTAAAGTCTTAGGTGGTGGACCTCCTAGGTCAGGGAAGCTGAAAACAGGACAAAACCCTGTTCCCAGACTTAAAGTAGATATTATATCTAAGCCTGAGGAGAAGACTCAAATTCCACCTCAGACCGCTGAAAAAGGCTTTCTTGGACAAGGACCAACCCATCTCAGGTTTAAACATCCTAAGGGTTGTCTCTCTAAGGCTAAGACCTTCAGAAGTTGCTATCACTATGGTCAAAATGATCATATTGCTAGTAATTGTCCAAATGCTACCAAAGCTGAAAAGGCAGCTAAGGTAAAGAAAGGTCTCAAGGCTGAAAAATCAGTCAAAGGAAAGAATCCTTTAATCCCTGATGCATCTAGCATCCCTGATCCTGTCAATTTTGAGAAATCAGAAATGACAAATGTCGTTGCCCCTACCTCAAATTCAATGATATTCTAGGTCCCTGATGAGTCATCAAGTGCTGACTCAACTGGACTCAACTTCATATGGGTCCCCAAGACCACTTAACCTGTCTTCTTATTTCAGGAAAAGGGCATCTGGTATCTTGATAGCGGATGCTCAAAGCACATGACTGGAAACAAGCATGTGCTGATTGACTTCAAAGAAGAAGCAGGCCCTTCAGTCAAATTTGGCGGTGAAGGAAGAGGTATCACTAAAGGTTATGGTACCTTAACCAATGGTAAGACTACCTTTAAGAAGGTATCTTATGTTGAAGGACTGACTCACAACCTGCTGAGTATCAGTCAGCTTTGTGATAAGGATCACAAAGTTTCTTTTTCTAAGGACTGTAAGGTGAAGAACAGGCACAAGAAAGTCATTCTCAGAGGACAACGTTTCCGTGATGTCTACACTATCAACATGGACACTTCCACTGAAAATGTGTGCTTCATGTCCAGGGCCTTTTCTGACATCAACTGGCTCTAGCACAAGCGTCTCTCTCACCTTAACTTCAAAACCATCAATCAACTCTCTATCAGCAATCTAGTTGATGGTCTCCCTGAAAAGAGCTTTGCAAAGGAATCTCTTTGCCTAGCATGCGAAAAGGGAAAGCAGACCAGAGCTTCTTTCAAATCGAAGCAGGTCTCCACTATTTCCTCTCCACTACAGCTATTGCACATGGACCTCTTCGGACCTGTCGATACCCAGTCTATTGGTGGAAAGCGCTATACACTAGTGATTGTGGATGAATAATCAAAATACACTTGGGTGTTCTTCTTCAGATCCAAGAGCTATGCCTCTCAAGAGATTATCAACTTCATTCTTCAGATGGAGAAGTATAATATGATCACTGTTCGTTCTCTAAGAAGTGATCACGGCACTGAATTCAAAAACAGTGTTCTTGATGATTTTCTTGTTAGCAAGGGAATTTCTCAAAACTTCTCATCCGTTCGAACTCCTCAGCAAAATGGGGTCGCTGAACGAAGAAATCGCACGCTGATTGAAGCTGCAAGGTCGATGCTAATTGAAGCACGTCTACCTCTTCAATTCTGGGCTGAAGCTGTCAACACGGCCTGTTATACCCAGAACAGGTCGCTGATCGTGAAACGATTCAAGAAAACAGCCTATGAACTCTTCAGGGGAAGAAAGCCAAACATTTCCTACTTTCATATCTTTGGTTGTAATTGTTATATCAAAAACGACAGAGATAATCTAGGAAAGTTTGATGCCAAAGTTGACGATGGTTTTCTTGTTGGATACTCCACTGTATCCAAGGCCTATCGCGTTTTTAACAAACGTAGGCAAACTCTAGAAGAAACCATCCATGTCAAGTTTGATGAAATTGATCCATTTTCATCCACTCCTTCTCTTACTAATAGTGATGATATAGATCAATGGGCTAACTCTTACTTTCAGGTCCCTGAAAATGACATTCCCAACGTTAGCACTCCTGTTGCAGGATCTTCATCATACATCCCTGATGGATTTGAAGAACCTAATATCCCACAGGATACCTCTATCCACTCAGCGATTCCTTTGAATCAAGTATCTCCCACTATTTCTCAGGAAGATATTGCGTCAACTTCAGGCTCTGCTGAAATTGTACAAGATGCTGACAACCCTCTTCAACTGAATGATGTCCCTGAGGCTTCTATCCTTTCAGCCGCTGAACCTATTCAGGTAATCGCTGATGAATCTACATCATCAACAAATGCTGAACCTCTGCAGGCTATTCCTCAGCCTCCTGCTCTCAGATGGACCAAATATCATCCAATTGATCAGGTACTTGGTGATCCCTCTACTGGAGTCAAAACTCGACAACAGTCAGGTAACCACTGTCTTTATGTCAGCTTTCTATCTGAACACGAACCTACAAAAGTAGATGAACCGCTCGCTGATCCATCTTGGGTCTCAGCGATGCAAGAAGAACTCGCTGAGTTTGAAAGAAACCTTGTTTGGACACTTGTTCACAAGCCATCTAGAAAGACCATCATTGGTCTCAAATGGGTTTTTCGAAACAAACTAGATGAGCATGGTATAGTCATTCGTAACAAGGCTAGACTTGTTGCACAAGGCTATAGACAAGAAGAGGGGATAGACTACGACGAAACTTTTGCCTCTGTTGCTAGACTTGAAGCCATAAGGCTATTTCTTGCCTATGCTGCTCACATAAACTTTCAGGTCTACCAAATGGACGTCAAAAGTGCGTTTCTAAATGGGAAACTTGCTGAAGAAGTCTATGTCATTCAACCTCCAGGATTCACTGATCCTAAGCATCCAAACCATGTTTACAAGTTAAACAAGGCTTTGTATGGTCTAAAGCAGGCACCTAGAGCCTGGTATGAAACCTTATCTACTTTTCTTATCGCTGAAGGTTTCACTCGTGGAAAGATTGACAGCACTCTGTTTGTCAAGTCTTACAAGGATCATGTTTTCCTTGCCCAAATTTATGTTGATGACATTATATTTGGATCCACGAAAGCCAAACTTTGCAAAAAGTTTGAGTCACTCATGCAATCTCAATACAAGATGTATATGGTGGGTGAAATAACCTATTTCTTAGGTCTTCAGGTTAAACAATCTGAAAAGGGGATTTTCATCTCTCAAGGCAAGTATGTTCTAGATATACTGAAGAAATTTGATCTCATTACTTGCTCTGAAATGAAAACACCCATGGCTCCTCCTTTAAAACTAGACAAGGATTCCAATGGAAAATCTGTCGATGTTTCTACCTATACAGGAAGGATAGGCTCACTGTTGTATCTTACAGCGAGCCGTCCTGATATCATGTATGCCACCTGCCTGTGCGCACGATATCAGGCTGACCCAAAGGAATCCCATCTGTAAAGTGCATCTTCAGATATCTGAAAGGGACTCCCAACCTTGGCCTCTGGTACCCCAGGGACTCAGGTTTCGATCTAACTGCTTTTTCAGATAGTGATTTTGCAGGCTGCAAAATTAGATCAAAAAAGCACCACTGGTGGGTGTCATCTTCTTGGTGGCAAGTTGGTGAGCTGGACAAGCAAAAAGCAAAAATCTGTGTCCACATCAACCGCTGAGGCTGAATATGTCGCCACTGGAAGCTGCTGTGCTCAAGTATTATGGATGAGAAATCAACTGCTGGACTACGGTTTTCAGCTGTCCAAAATTCCCATATACTGCGACAATACCTCAGCTATCGCCATCGCCAACAATCCTGTCTTACACTCAAAGACAAAGCACATTGAGATCCGATATCATTTTATCAGAGATCATGTGATAAATGGAGATGTTGAACTCCATCTCATACCTACTGAATACCAGCTCGCTGATCTCTTCACTAAACCCCTTGATGAAAAGAGGTTCAATCAACTCATCAGCGAGCTAGGCATGCTAAACCCTGATGCTTGATCTTCAGCAAGCTCATGGCTCTTACTATTCTTGTACATTAATTATGTATTTTTCTTTTCCAGTGTACTATTTATTCCTCTTGAATGAATATAAAGATCCTGCTGATCTTTATCAGTCACTGATGATGTTTCTCTCTGATATATTGCATTTATTTCTGTCCTTATAATCAATTATCAGTGACAAACCTACCTCAACACATTTATTGTGTTAAGAAGATTCTCTGACTACATTTTCAAAATCTTTTGAATATGTAACTAGATAAGTTATCTTTTTACTTATCTTGTACCAACTCTTTCTGGTAGAGTTGACGTTTTGGCACCATACGTTACATCTTAACGTGTGTCAGGCGCATGGCAGTAAATGATAAGACGGTTTTAAGCGCGTAAACTGAAATGATTCGGTGCATTTAATAACCGTCATTATCACATCTTGAAACTTGCTCCACGTCCCATCTTCTTTGGGCGCCAAAATCGCACATTTTGGTATCCCTTCTCTCTATATAAATCCACCCTTGGATTACTTCTTTTCTTCACAACTTACCATATCTTCTCTCTAAAGATTTGCTTCACAATGTGTTCAACTCTTTCTTCCTCCTTTGAAGATCTTCTTCCTAGTTTGGTGAGTTCATCCTTGTTACAAGGATCTTTTCTTTTCTCTCTTCTCTCAAAGATAATAACTCACTTTGAGTTTATCTTTAAGAGCATAAGTTCTCTAACAATACATCTCTCTTATCTTTTATTGTGCTCTAACTTATGTTTCCTTTTCCCTTCATTGCAGATTCTCTTCTACTCTACTGTTTCTGCAGCACAATCTCAGCTCTAATGAAGGAAGGTCCTGCATCTCAGCTACAACACCTGGTGCTGTATCTGAGGGGGAGAAATTCTTGTAGGACACCTTCTTCTAAAAGGGATGTTCCATTCCCCTTTCCCCCTCCACTTACAGGAGCTCTTCTCCTTAGCTGCCCTTCTACTAGGCTGGCCTATCTCCCTGGTTCTATTAACATAGAACCCAAGTCTCGGGAGGTCATAGGTCATTATCTGATGGGGAGAATACCTGTAAGTCTCCTTTTGATATGTAGGTTTTGCATTATTGCAAAGACATCCTGTTTCCTGGATGTGCACCTACTGAGGGGGAGAAATTTCAGCAATCAGAATCAGAACCTGATTCTGATCGCTAAAATTTCATTCTTCTGGCAGATTCCTTCTCCTTAAGGATCTACTTTCAACACAGGGACAAATATCTTCTGGTCATCTCTGTGATTGAGTAACTCAACTGCGGAAGTTATCTTCTGCTGGTTGAATGCCTCTTTCAAACTTCGCTGAAAAATTCCTGGCCGAGCTTCGGCGACCTTTGTGGAAGAGAAGACAAGCTAGAGAACATAGGTCAATGCTTGATTTCGAGGCTAAAACTTAGGTTTATGCTTCATTTCTAGGCTGTATCTGATCTATGTATCTGTCTCTATGTATTTCTTTCAGTGACTTGTAATTTGTTTCCTTCTGTATTGTAATCTTCAATTTATTGGAATGAAATGAATACAAGTATCTTCTTATCTCTGATATCTGTTTATTTATTGCTGATATATGCTCACTGAAAATGACTTTACTTAACAGTTAAATAATACAAGTACCTTTCACATGTATTGTTTCCTAACTGTTACTTCTGGACTTAGAATTCAAATTATTTTAAGTTCTAGAATCAAGACAACCTCCCTGTTGTCTTAGCACTGCTGAAAGATGAAGTTCACTACTTCAACGTTTCTTTATCGCTGACAGTTTGGGCAATCAACGATTGCTGAGCACTGACTGCGTTCAGTATCAGCAAGAGCTGACATCAGCTAAGTATCCCCTGAAAGACAAATTGTCATGCCATAAGAAAACCATCAGCACCATCTATTGATGTAAGCTGAATGATAGAGTCAGCGAGCTTGTGATCTGAAGTTGAGCTCAGTGATAGCAAGCTGACTACTCTACATGACGTTCTGTTGAAGACAAGTCACAGCGCCTCCCTGATCTTTCCCAGAGATCAGCGACTCTAAGGCCCGATCAGTGACTTGCTCTTTACGAATTCAAGATTTGTCTTTCCCTCGTATATGCACACAAAGGATTTGATTTGTCTTTCTGACAAGAGTACAAAAAGGGGATGTCTCTTCACTGCTCCCTCTTTGCTTGTCAACCATAAGGCAACTGTACACTATAGACCATAACCCTACCATGTATGGGCCGTCGTTTGTAGTGTATAGTACAATAGAACCACTCCTAGTTTGCCACGTACAAAAGTGGTTCTGCCATGCATTTAATGCATGGGGGGTATAAACATGAGTATTAGGTTTGTTCTTCAAACCAACCTTGGTTCATGCTTCTTTACCCCAATCCTTTCTCTCTCTATCAAGGTTCACTTCTATCCTTCTCTATTCTTGCTTTGTGCATAAGCAAATGTTTCGTGAAATACTTATGGATTGTTTGGATCTTGACATAGTCTAAATCCGCTTCAACAAACAATCTACTTTAATTCAGACAAAAACTCCATAGGGGTTGTGAATTAAATTAAGTAGATCTAGAAACTGCGTTGATTGTATTCAACCCCCCCCCTTCTACAATACAATTTACACAGTTGGCCATCGAAAGAGGACCAACAATATGTGACGACGGTCTTCCTACACATGTATTTTTCAGGAAAGATAGAGTTGGAGATTAGAGCAACCACCTCACAAATGAAATGAGTCAAACTTTGGATCAAATTACCAATGAAAAGTTCCATGGTATGGATATTTCATTCTAGACAAGGATGTTTGACCAAGAAATGATAATAAGTCTTTATCAATCTCTAGGCATTTTGATGTTTCTCAATTTTAGTTTAACTTCAAAAATTATCTTAGGTAAATGTTGTTTCAATAAAATGGGTGTGCCCAAGTCATTTTCATGAATTGTAGTTCCCATGTACCATCTCATGCTTTTTGGATGGTGGAAGCACATATTTCTTTAGTAAAATGTATTATTGTGTTTCATTTTAGTAGCCTAATATTATAAATCAATGACAATCCTGAAATCACACACCTAAGAACAAATTAATATGTTTTGATAACACTTGTTGGGTTTAGATCACATAATTTTTTTTGACATCAAATCTAATCTACTCCTAAATTACATCTTTTGCCTACTATAGGGCTCGAAACCCCTGATCAAAGGCCAAAGGGAACACCTTACAAACTCAGATTACATAATTAATGACAAACTTACGAACTTCGGATCAAGAACACTGATAAATGCCAAATATTTGCAAACAAATGTTGGACATACGGATTGAATTAACAAAATTGACTAACAAACAAATATGTAATAAAAATCAAACGAAAATACAAGAATTGGCAAATTTAGTGTGGTTCGACCATCGGAGGGTAGTATATCTCCACACATGAATGGAGAATAATTATTAATCAAAGAGAGAGAAACACATTGACGGATCTATAAACATTTATTATTGAGAGCACATTTAAAGGTATAAAAACATAGAATTGAATAACTCATTTGAACCAATACGATTTTGATTTATTCGGTTTTCGACTTAAATATTTCAATTTAATCGAATGAATATAACATATTAAGTGTGGTTTTTGATTACTTTTTACCATAGCCGTGGAATTCAAAGAAATCCAATCAATTCATGAACCAAACATTATCATAGAAATTGGTCTATGAAATTTATCATTCCAATTTCTTTAAATTTCACTAAGTTTTGTCAACCAAATAACAATTGTTTTTATCAAAACATGTCTAGCCCAATGGTAAGGTAACATTCTGAATGGGTCATTGGATGATATTCCTAACTATCCGAGTTCAAACTCCATGCAGAGCATATAGTGATATCCATGATTATGGGTCTGCCACATAGTGGTACCCTTAATTCAGTTGGGTCGTAATCAACAGGAATTAATCAGGTATCCTTGAATCCCAAATATTCCGAAAACATGTGTGTTTACTTGCCGTTCAAAAAGTAAAATAAAAAATGTTTTTTATGAATATGCGCGAACCACCTCAACAAAACCTATAACCCAATTGGATTTTTGTCCATTTCCAAATAATAACACCCTAATTCATTGTTGGCCCAAAACAATAAGACGAAGATGGTCCTTTTATTAAGCAACCCACCTCATTCCAATTTCCACCCTTTGATTGAGCCCAAATAATTAGTTAAAACTTAAAAATACTCAAGTTTGTTATTCTGATAAGAGCAAAATGCATCTAAATGTAATAAAGTTTGAGCTAATTCCTATTTAATGTAATGAAGTTTATTTTTTCTCAATTAATATAACAAACTTCTACTTTTTTCTATTTTATACATATTTTACCTACTAAACAAGTTACCAACCTACATATCATCAATTTTAGTTGACATGGAAGTTTTAATTTTTAATTTAATTTCCAAATCAACCTAATTAAGTCATTTTAGTACCTTATCCTCTTTTATAATTTTTTTTATATTTAATGACTTAATGTATTATGTAAAAATATTTGATTTATGTTTTCTTTTATTATTATATATAAACGTATAGAAGTCATTGTACTGATCTACATCACAAAATTGTTTCAAGTCATTGTACTAAAAACGAAAGGAACAAAACTTGCATATAATTAATTAAAATACTAAGATCATCTAATGTCTTGGTTTTTTTTCTTCATTGTTATCATATTATTGGGAAATATATAAAGGATGGAGATGACGATCTTTTAAGTGTGGTAGTTTGTGTTTATTTTCGAAAAAAGTTTAAAAACCCCAAGTAACGAATTATGCTGTTTTTAAAGAAGTTAAGTCGTTAAACTATTTTTTTGAATTGAAAAATCATTGAACTTTTATATGATCATATATAATAATAATATTATTATTATTAATATTAATGATAATAATAATAATAATAATAATAATAATAATAGAGAGCATGCATCAAATACTTTTATATAAAAAAACTTTAGAAAAAACCCAAAGTACTAAAATGAGTTAATTAGGTTGATTTGGAATAAAAAAATAAAAAATAAAAATTCCATGTCAATAAATATTGATGACATGTAGGTTAGTAACTTGTTTAGTAGGTAAAATATGTATCAAATAGGAAAAAGTAGAAGTTTGTTCTATTAGTTGAGAAAAAATAAACTTCCTTGCATTAAATAGGAATTAGCTCAAACTTTATTACATTTAGATGCATTTTGCCCTTCTGATAACAGAATACCGAGATACAAAACAACATCTATGGACAATGAAAAATATTCTCCTATTTCTTAAATTGAAAATAGGAGTATTTTATTCTTTTTAACTTGATATCCATGTTATTATATTTTAACCATTTTTTTTTTGGCTCTCATTGGATGTGGTATACGATTTATTAGGTGGGGGATTGGCCCTATTAAGGGAAAAGGAAAATATCTTAGGTTATAAACGTTATTTTTCTATTATGGTTTTATTAAGTAATTTTTTGTCTAGATCCTCATCAATCAAAAAACGTCTTGATAGCAATTAAAAAAATCTTAAAATTAACCAAAAAAAATCAAAAATAGTTATTTAAAGTTGACCAAAAAAACCTTGATGTCTCTGCTTTCCCTTTGCCCTCAACTTTTTGTCAATGGATAGGAGATATTCGGTGAGGGGTGAGGGAGAGTGGAGGTAGCAGAGAGTCGTTGTGTGTCGGTGATGGTGGCAATGAAAGATCCATGGTGGTAGTTGTATTCATCGGAGAAGATGATGAAGTGAATGGTGGACATGGTAGTGAATGTAACCTCAATTTAATTATGTTTTAGTGCATTTTTTTTGTTGCAAAATTGATAAAAAATTTTACATTAGCCATCAATGTGTTTATTTATATTCAAAATAGAGGCCCCCAAAATCCTCTCTCTAGAAAACACTTCTGCCCAAAAAACCATAACTTTTTAAAAACCCCCGTCACCTATTTTCCAGCCACCGACATAATGTCGGCGGTCTGGAGCACCTTCCTTCTCCCCTCGATCTTTATCCTTTCATTTTCGTTTTGAAGATCTGTTCGAGTTTTGGGTTGTGGTTCAAAGTCGTCGGTGTTCGTTAGAGTTTTCTGATTCGAGTTTTCAGAGGTCTCAAGGTGCCACAATTAAAACTTCGCGGGTAAGGTTCTTGTCTTTAGGTTGTGGGTCGAGGTCATGGGTCGGGTCTCATATTGCTGCCGTTCAAGTTTCTAGGTCGTAGGTCGGGTTTCAGGTGTGTTTCAGTGTGGTCCAAGGCCCACGTGTTTGGAGTTTTGGCTAGAATAAAAGAAGAGCCTTGGAAGATTTTTCCCACATCGGTGGAACAATGAAAGGTGGAAGGGACTTCAAGCCTATAAAAGGAGGTCCGAGGCTTTGGTTTCAAAGCATCCCAATAAAATACACTTTAAGTAGTTTATTATCTCTCTATTGTTCTCTTGTTATAGAGTGTAGAAAGTTGTGAGTTAAATCTTTGAGAGTGTGGGTGTTATTGGGGGTGGCTTGAGAGATTAGAGTTGTGTGTTAGAGCATCCGCAGTAATGAACCTCTTCAAAGGTTCATGACTCTGCCACATCAACTTTCTCTCTCTGCCACATCAGTTTTCTCTTTCCTACTCATTTTATAAACCTCTTACTCTCAATCATGAACCGTTCATAATGTATATAATAAAAAACTATAAAATTTTAACTATACTAGATAAAATACACTTATAATAATTAAAGACAATAACTAAATAATTAATAATAATTATTTTAATAAGTCAAAATAATTAATAGTTACTATAACCGAAAAACAATTTTAATAAATCCATATATATCAACCTTTCCATAAACTGTTCCCAAATATGTTCGATCAAATTTGGAGTGAGTAAAAATTTGGAGATGTAGAAGATTAAAAAAGAGTTTTAAATGATGTAGCAGCAATCGTCGAAAAAGGCCTGGACCGCGAATATGGCTCGCTGGATAAGATACGGTGGTGTATTTGATGAGATTGGAAGAGAAAATGAATATATGGTGAAAGTAATTATTGTGATAAGACAAAATAATTATCTTCTCTAATTAATGTCTATGGTTGAGAGATGATAAAAAACTAAAAATAAATGAATTAATTTATTTATTTTAGTAAATAATACAATATACTATCACTTAATGATAAATATAAGTTGATTTATCTACATTATAATACTTGTATAAAGTATAGAGTAGTGGTGGCCCTATTTAATGCTTTAAAGAAGCAGTTCACAATTTGGGAGCGGTTTGCTCCACGCGGCCATGAAACGGTTCTTCCCATCGCAAGTAAACCCAACGAACCGGTTTACAAACCTTTGAGATTCAAGCGTTGCGGATGCTCTTAGTAACAATTTTTCACATAGTGGATTTTCTCTCTGAAGCCAATAGTTTTTCTTTGTGTTTTAGAGTTTTCACGTAAGTTCTTGTCTTATGCTTTGTCTTTTATTGTTCTCTATAATTGTTCATTGGCTTGGGTAAATGTTGAGGCCAATTTTCTAACACAATATTCGTGGTTGGGCTAGGTTCCTTTTGAGCTTCTGGGTGCTGCAGTTTTCGAGTTTTCTGGTGTGTTTCAAGCTTTCCAGTGTGGTCCAAGGTGCCGTCATTTTCAGGTGATCGAGGTATGTGGTTGCGTTTCAAGTTTTAGTTTGGTTGGTTCGGTGGTTGTGGGTTTTGTTTAATTGTGGTTCAATGGTCGTGGTTTGATGGTTCGTTGTTCAAGTGTGGTTCAAGTTTTAGTTCGGTTGGTTCG
This sequence comes from Centaurea solstitialis, assembly GCA_030169165.1. Classification (NCBI taxonomy): domain Eukaryota; kingdom Viridiplantae; phylum Streptophyta; class Magnoliopsida; order Asterales; family Asteraceae; genus Centaurea; species Centaurea solstitialis. The sequence goes on along the minus strand of CM058045.1, from coordinate 18,802,577 downwards.
GTGGTTGTGGGTTTAGTTCTAGTTTTGGTCCGATCGTTGTGGGTTTGGTTCAAGTGTGATTCGGTGGTCGTGGGTTTGGTTCAAGTCTCGAGGGTCTCGTTTGTTTGGCCTAACATTAGGTGGTAATTGTAATTATTTTGTAAGAAACTGATCGAGGTTGCGTCTTGTAACCTGGGAAGCTGGTAAGTTTAATATGTTGGTATTAATAAAATTGTTGTTTTAAAAAAAATATTCAAAATAAACAAAAGTAAGAGAAATCAAAATAAATATGACTAATGATCGATTTTAGAGTGTTTTATATAAAATATAAAGTTTTAATTTTAGAAAATATGTTTAAAATCTATAATTTGAAAAAATAAAAAAGTTTATAGTTATGAAATTTTTATTCAGTAAAAAAAAATTGTAGATACTTAAACAAGATTCTTAAAAAATAAGTTTCCTAAATTATGAATGGAAAATAAATAGTAAAAGAATAGTAGACATAATTAGCCTTTTATTCTAAATACTTAATAAATAACAACCCTCAATAAGATGTACTAGGCAACGTACTGGCCGTCCTTAGACGGCCTGTGCCCACGAGTCTTGTAAAGTATAACGCTATAGTTAGAAATAGCGTGTATGAATGCAGATAATTAGATTTAGAACCCATTGTAGGTGCTTAGATATCGTTAAAAAAATGGCGTTTACAAAACTTACTTTTACAAAAATACTTTATCTAACGATATACTTTAGTGGCTATAGCCTATGCATCCTACGTGTGAGTTCTTTCGGTTCTCGTCTGCATCTATGTACCAAAAAGGGTTATTTCATCGTTGTTTCTTCATGTGTCTACGGCTTTCCTTTTCTTGTAGTCTAATCTCAAATGCGTCTTATGTCCATTGATGAAGAATATTCTTGTTTCTGGTTGTTGCCGATATGTTGTTTCTTAGGCTCTTGCAAAAGCGACAATGTTTGGCCATTCAACTCCTTTTTTGCAATGTCCTGTATGTGTTTACCTTACATATACTGAAAGCTATTGGTTATGCTTATTTCCACTGATGTTGCACTCACTTACCAGGTAAGACTCATGACCATTGCTTCGTTCTTACCGGTTAAGATTCCCGGTCCTTGTCGTGTTTATCGATTAAAGTAATAAACTTGGTAAGTGCTTACCCAGGTATGCGTTTAGTAATCGCCTCTTTAATCTTATCTAGATGTTAATAGAGATTATGATAATTCACGGATCTAAATCTTTTGGATCACATATTTTTTAACAATATACCCAGCTTTCCACCTAGGGATCTTGCATTGCATGGATGCATCTTCCTTTCTCCCACACTCATAATTAGGTACTACATAACATGACCATCCTTAATGGGTATGCCTCTATGTGTAACTCAAAAAAAGCAAGAATATCAAACATGATATTGATGGGTAAAAAACACCAATATATTGCCCTGTTGATGATACTGTAAAACATATTGCAACCTAACCCAAATCATGAAAGCAATTATGACAACTTCTATAAGACACATGCTTCCAACTAATATATGCTCCCTAAAAGGGCAGTGCATATATACACATATCTTGGTTCAAGAACCACGAAACTTCACTCGGTAATACATACGACCCACAATTTAGAAATATGAAACTTCACTCGTAGAGACAACCTATTTCCATAATTTTGTGTCCCAAAAGACCACCTTTTTATGTGATTTTGTAACTCTACATTCAACGCCCAAATCTTTCCCACAAGTCTTCCCTGCAATCTCGTTGAAAAAATGTTGAATAATCTTTCCAACATGACCTCCACTACGCCACATGTATCAACCTTCTTCGATCTACAACTTTGATTCCATACACATAAAAAACGTTGTAAATATCCATTGTTTGTTGAAGGTTGGACGAAAAACAAAAGTAGGGAGCCGTTGGTGTTGTACTCATCGAAAAGATAAAAAGGAAGGCGGAGGGGAAGGGATGAAGAATGCGAGAGGTACTGTTCTAGTCGCCGGAGGAGTGTGTCAGAGAAGACCAAGATATGTGTATATATGCACTGCCCCTTGTATATAAGATATCTGACAAGTCCAAGGCATGCAACTTCTATAAGACACATGCTTCCAACTAATATATGCTCCCTAAACCTTGTGAATATTCAAACAGTCAAACTTCTTCTATAATTATATATATATATATATATATATATAGGGGAAGTATCAAATACAAACCAAGTAGTTTGTACAAACTCTACAAACCTAATTCTATATAGAATTAGGTTCATACAAGAACAAAACCAAATTGCAAGAATGAACGAACCAACAAAATCACACGTGATTTTGTGCATGGACGCCCACTCGCAAGAATGAAGGAACGATTTTTGGTTGTGAACATGAGAAAGAATCTCAACCACTCATCCGGTCAATAAAGGCGGTTTGACCGGTCCGCCCCTTTAATAATCTCTACAAACCTAATTCTATATAGAATTAGGTTCATACAAGAACAAAACCAAATTGCAAGAATGAACGAACCAACAAAATCACACGTGATTTTGTGCATGGACGCCCACTCGCAAGAATGAAGGAACGATTTTTGGTTGTGAACATGAGAAAGAATCTCAACCACTCATCCGGTCAATAAAGGCGGTTTGACCGGTCCGCCCCTTTAATAATCTCTACCCTCCTATGAATCGCGTCAATCCACCGTGATCACGTCAACCGTAACCGAAGATGTGTTGCTGAGATTCGTCCTCACGTTCACAATGAAAAAGTGGTTCAAATGTTAACCTGGCCCTATATAGGGTTTAGTTCTGGTGAGAAGTGGTTACAATTGTTGAATGAGAAGTGGATGCACCTTAGAATGAGACGCACCGAGATAAGATGCATCGAGATGTACCTGATCAGTTTCCTTCTAAAGCACAATCCATTGTTCAAGAGATCAATTACTTATGTCAAAAGGAAAGAGTTACACTTGGCACAAGAAGTGGTGGAATTGAGAAGAAAACACGAGTTTGCAGACATAACATGGTATCCAAGTCAAAAAACAGGTTGTCTATCGTATTGCTGATTGTGTCTCCACCAACATCGTTGATGGCAATGGCCTCCTTGAGCATCCCGTCCCATGCCTGCACCTGCACTACTCGCTTTAAGATTAACAAGTTTGGAATAAAACCTACTTTCCAATGGTAAATAGGTATATAGATATGTGTTTTACTTTATTTACAATGACTATAGACTCCATAAAGATTATGGCAACTGCCTGTTTAATGGAAAAAGACCAACGAAAGAAGCCATTATAATTTTACAATTACTTGTCAGTTCCATGGATACCTATTTGCTCCCTTAATATATCACCGATGAAACACAAACAACCCATTTTAAACAAAAAGGATCATAAAAACAACACCAGTTTCAAAGCTTAATTTGAGGTGATCAATAGAAACCTCATTAGGACAGCACATGGAAAAAGGTCATCAAATTAATTAAAATCTGATTTAAGGTTATACATACCAAGATCGATCTCTTTCCATTGTCCAAAAGCATCAACGTCCCCAGTTTTTTTATCACCACTTTTTGTATGCAACTTCTGGTAAAAGTGGAATCAATAGAGGGTGGGTGGTCCGACAAAGGAGAAATGACAATATATGAAACAACAAGAAGATTCAACAAATTCATGATTTTTCTTATCATATTCTAACAAAAACCCATTATTCGAATTCGATTCAACTTCATATTCTAACAAAAACCCATTATTCGAATTCGATTCAACTTCAATAAAACCATAGAAACCTCGTAAACATTCCACTAAATTAAGCAATTCAAAAGTAAGTGTATTTGTGGCAGATCAATCATGAATAAAACAACAATTTTTGTTTGGTGATATCTAAATTACAAACAACCTCTCTATACTATGTGCCTTGAACGAATAATCCAAATCAACAAAATAATGATGATAGAAGTTATTTTGAGTCATATAAGGTTAATCAAATTCATGAGTGTAGCAAGTAAAATCAGATACCTACAGATTTGTACGAATCAAGTCTTTAACCGATTAAAGAGCATAAATCGAACCCTAGAACCCAAATCAAAGTAAAAAGATCAAAAGTGATGAATCCTTAGATCAGTTTGAGATCAGAATTGCAACAGGAAAAAAACCCTCACCGGAAACCGACCTTAGATTTTCAAAGGGAAAGAAGGACACGTGCAGGCTAAGAAGAACACCATTTGGACAAAAATTAGCCATCCGATCTATTGAAAACGAGCGGCCATGATGAAACTTTCAGTGGCTGCGAGTGAGGAAAATATATGAGACGCGCCCCTGCGTGAGAAGAGACGCGCTCATCAAAGCCATTCCATAGTTTTATAAGATATAGATATTGCGTTTTATTCATAAATTAGTATTTATCAATAAGATGTTACTTAGGCCATCATTAGCCAGGAACGATACCAAGTCGGTATCGCCTATATAAGAACGGTAACACCAAAATGCATGGCCGGTAGAGCACCGGCAGTGGAGGGCGTCGGTAGTGGCTTACCGATCTCTCTCTATCTGCATACCCCCACCCCCCTACCCCCATCTCTCTCTATCTCTCTCTTCATTCACTCTCTCTCTCTCTCTCTCTCTCTCTCTCTCTCTCTTCTTTTTTCTATTTTCTTTTTTCAATTAATTTAGAGGGGTATGGTATTGGTATGGTTAAGGATGGATTGATATGGTGTTGGTAAGGTGTTGGTAAAGCTGATGTGGCGCTGATGTGACAACAAAAATGAGGGGTATGAGGGGTACGGTTAAGGATGACCTTAAATCAGAAGTAATTCATATTTTTTAAATTTTGTTTTATTAAATAATATTTTAGTTATTTTCTTATAGTAAAATATTTTAATAAAAATATACCATCTACCAAGTTTTATAGGGTCAGTTTTAAAGTTAAAAATAAATAAATAAATATAAGAACAAGATTTTAATGATAGTAAAAGTATTTCATTAACGATTAGATTTAGCGATGTAATTAAATAGGTTGTTATAGTAAGATTTTTAAAAAATCTTTCATCCCTTACTTTTTAAATCAGGAAATATAAATATAATTTAAATTTAAATTGAACAAATTACACTAAAATAATTAATCATATTTTTCTCATCGGTTTAACATCTATATTCTTATATTTTTTTATTCGCTTTTTCAAAAATTTTCAATTTTTTGATTTCTTTAAGTTTTTTTCTTGAACTCTTTATTATATGATACTCGTTTAGGGTGCGTTTGGTGTGCAGACGGGACGGGACGGGACAAGACAGGACGAGACAGGACGGGACAGGACATGTGTCAAGCGTTTGGTAAGACATTGTAAGACTGGACAAGATAGAACAAAGCTGCTTAAATGACCAATTTACCCTTGGTTCAAAAATTGCAACAATCAACAAATTGGCATTCCAGAACCAAAGAAATCGTAAAATCAATACCAAGAATAGATTGTCAAAACCCCAATGGGGTAGCCTACCGGTTAAGGTTTGGTGTTGGGGAAAAACCCACCCAAGTTCGAACCCGGGGGTGAGCAACTAGGGGCCACTGAGTGTTAATCCCAGGGGAACATGCTTTAGCTCTCGGTAAAAATTGCTAAGAATGTAGTCTGACCAAAGTCCAGGTGAACCTTAGAAAAAAAAAAAAAGAGTAGATTATCAAATTGATTACCAAAAAGGCAAAAATTGAATACAATTACCAAATCTATTACCTCAAGTTTGGTTACCAAATCGATTACAACAACAAATAGTTTACCAAATTGGTTACCAAAAATTGCAGGGGGGGAAGAAATGGATTTCAAATTTTTTTTTTTTGATTTTAACAGCTGCATCATTGGGGAAGAAATCAGGAGGGAGGATGTCGCCGCCAAGAGGTCTTGAGGAACGCAGGTCGCCGGCAAGATAGATTCACGAGGCCGCCGGCAAGTGAGAGGCACGTGGCCGCCGACGAGTGAGAGGCACGATGTTGCTGCTGGGAGGTCTTGAGGAACGCAAGTCGCCGGCGAGAGAGATTCACGAGGTCGCCGGCAAGTGAGAAGGACGATGTCGTCGGCGAGGGAGAGGCACAAGGTCGCCGGCGAGAGAGAAGTCTGAGAAGGGGTGAGGTTGTCGATGGAAGGCAGACTGAGAGAGAGAGAGAGAGCTGATATTGAGGTTTTCTTATTTCAAGGGTAATTTGGTAAAAAAATCCTTGTTCCATTGTGTTCCATAGGTAGAGGGGTGGACAAGCTTGTCCCATGCTTGTCCAAGCTTGTTCTACCTAGTCCAAGGTTAAGGGTGCACCAAACGCAGGACAGGGCTGTCCTGTCCTGTTCCACCTTGTCCAGTGCACCAAACGCACCCTGAGTTATGGTTTAAACGAGCCCCTCCGGCTCCATTTGGGTTGCTCGGCTTATTTTAGGAACACCGCCAAGCCCAATTCGATAATTCTAGGTAAGGAAAGAAAAGCTGATATGGTTCTGTTACAACATTAGACAAGTTTAGCTAATTTGGAGAGTATAACTCAGATCTAAGTAAAAGGATTTCTAGTGAATAACGTCAAAAAATGTCAAATATATACAACCAATTTCAAAAGGTTGTAAGGATCAATTATATAATCATCAAGTATCGACAAATTAATAACAATCAACCCTTGAGAGTATAAATCAATCGGATCAAAAAACAATAATAAACATATTCACATTTTCTTGAGAATCTTTTGACATTTTATCGTTCCCGGAAAATCAAGAAACTTGCATTCAACAACTTTCAACCGTTCGATTTCATCCATCACTTCGAATCCAAAAGATTCCGTCCAAGTCTTCACCATTTCCGGCACCGCCGGCAACACAATCCTCTCAACTCCCAACTCTTCCATCACCTTTTCGATCTCATCCATCAAAATCCGGCACATCCCCATTTTCCGGTACCGGAATCTCGTGGCCACCAGCGGAATCTCCGCCGCTTTGCACCCGTGAACCCGCACCGTAACCACCGAAACCACCTCCTCATCCCTCTCCAAAACCGCCGTGAAAAACCCGCTAAAATCCGAACGTTTCGAACGCCGGCCGAAGACGACGTCTTCGACCACATCGCCATCGGATCTCGGGTGTTTCATGGGTTCGAAACATTCATGCATCACGTCTAACGCCACATTAAGTTTCGCGTTAATTTCCGCACGTAAATTTGTATCGTTTTCGTTTTCGAGCTTCAATAAGGTCCAACTCAGGTTGTCCACGGTGGCCGGGATCGGTTTTCCGACCATCGCCATTAGGCCGTTGAATATCGTTTCGCATTTTCCCGAACATAGCCAGTTTACGGTATCGGAGGAGACGAAAACCCCTTTCTCTTTAAGGCAATTGGTGTGAAAATGGTGCTCACATTGTTTACACTTAATCTTGTGGACATATTCACATGTGAATAAACTACTAATCTGATCTTGATGACAAATTTGGCAACAACAAAAGGGGCAAAACCAGTAATCTGAATCAGGAACTCCATTCAATCCAATGCAAGATGCATGGAAGGAAGACGTACACGAATCGCATAGCAACAACTCGCCCCCATCGTTGCAAAACGAGCAGAATTCGTCTTGCTCGGGATCGCCATCGCCTGATTTCGTCGACTTCGGTCCGTTTTCGTGCGTTAGTCGAGTTTGGCAATCGAGAAGCGACCGCCCATCGTCGAGAAAGATGTTGGCGGCCGGCCTACGATATGTACTTCCCGCGTGGGCTTCGAATTTACTTAGCAAAAAGAACTCACCACAACAATCACATTGAATGCCCTCTTCAAAAACCCGACCTTCCGCCATCACTCGCCCGTCTTTTCGGCCACGGTACGACACTTTCGTACCCCGTGTCACGATTTTCCGTTCGATTAGTATTGAAAGTACACACCTTCGGCGGGTGGACGAATCCGATGCCTTTCGTACGCGCTTCTTGGGGGTAAAATCGTCCCGTTTCTTTCCCGAATATTTCATCAATCGTTTGAGCCTTTTTCCAGGGCGATCGGGATTTCGAAAACCCTCGTTTTCGTCTTCGATACCCACATTGTCGTTACTATTCTCGGCACATGATTCTTCTCTTTTTTGATGGAAATAAGAAGCTTCCACATCTTGGATTCGAATCTTCTTCTGCGGCCGAACACTCGTTTTCCGTTCCGTAGAGCTTTCGATCTTGGAACTACTCGATTCGAGATCATGATCACCATCATCTTGAATTCGAATCTCCTTCTGCGGCCTATTCGTTTTCCTTTCGATCATGGAAGTAGTCGATTCAAGATCATGATCATCATCATCTTGAATCCGAATCTTCTTCTGTGGCTGGCTCGTTTCCCGTTCGATCTTGGAACAACTCCATTCAAGATCACGATCATCGGGTTCGACCCGAGTCTTTTTCTGGGGCCGACCGTTATCGATCGAAACCTCATCGTTTTCTTCTAATTTCTTTATCTTTTCCATAGCAATTTCAGTCTTTGAAGTACCACCCAATTGATCAAGATCATGATCATGATCATCGTCTTGAATTCGAACCCTTTTTTGGGGCCGAATATCGTTACTCGAAACCTCATCATTCTTCTCCAATTCCGTCTTCTTTTCGTTAACGATTTCAGTGATCTTGGAACTACCATCCAAATCAATACCACCACGATCATCTAGATTATGTTCTTGGTTACGAATGAGTTCTTGACAGGCTGATCGTAGGGAACAATACGTTTTACCCAACGGAGACCGGTATCGGAGCTCTCGGCGGCCGGGCTTCTTCGAGATGTAGAAGAAAGACCAACCGATTGCAGCGAGATGTTTCTTGGCTTTCAATATCAAATCTTTGTTGTTCTTGGTTGATCTGCCCACTTGAACGCCATATGAATAGTAATTCATCACGGCTTCTGGGATGAATTCAGGCTCGTACTCCACGAACTCCATTGAAGGATTGAAAAAGGGATTTGAAGGCAAAGTGGTGGGTTGGGATGAAGCATGGTTCTCGGAGACGATTAGGGTTCAATCATGGATTAGGGTTTATCAAGAAAGAAGATATACGTGAATATTTGAGATGATCAGTCTATGAAATTTGGAATGTACATCTTAAGTCCGTTAGGAATTTAATAGTTAACATAATAGTCCTTCAACATTTACAATGGTAACTTAATGGTACATGGGATTTTGTTAAAATCCAGCGAACTTAAATATTTGAAAAAAACAACGTTGTAGGTCATGACATCGTCGCTGTTACGAAGATAATTCAAGATTTAAGCGGCAAGTGGGTGTGTCTTTCATTTTTTATACTGTAGCTGAGGAATAATACGGTGGTACATGCTATCGTAATCACTAACATAGGTCCGCCTGTGTGTCCAACTTAGCTTTGGGACAAATTGGCTCAAAAAACGAATTATTTGAACCAAAAAATGTTTGTAGGACTAATGATCATCATCCAGAATTAAATTTGTGATAATCCAAAGAGAGAGATGGGAAAAGTTGGACATGAGATCTCATCTACAAATTACCCACATTCTAGCCATTGGCACAATGCAACGGCTCTTTGCATGTCTGTATATGTGTGTTAGTGGTTAATATCAAGTTTCTTTAAAGGGTGAAAATTTTATGAATTTTGTTACAATGTTTTTAGAAGGAAAAGGCTGGTACTTTTATATTGATTTCTAACACATTAACTAATTACATGAATTGAAGGAAAACAATTGTAGTTGCTAGTTTTTTTAGATCACATAATTGTATTTGATTAGTTTCTGTAATCTTGAGTTTTGATGTATCTTTAGCCTTTTTATTTTTCTTAAGGGTTGTTTGTGATAAACAAAAGATTAAATTTTGGTTTTTATCTCTATAGATTTTGATAAAAATTGTGATTTTTGTTTTTATATTTGTAATTTATTGCTATTTTACATGTATATATGCTTTACAACCTATTGTTGTTTTTGTTCTTATGATTTAAGGTTCTTTACTATTTTTGTCACTTGTTTTTCAAACATAGGAATTATTTTAGAGGTAAACATAGTAATAAATTATAAAATATAAAAATAAAAATTTCTATAACATAAGGGTCATTTTTCAAACCATGGGACTAAAATCAAAGATTACTCTAAATAGATAAATAAAATCCAAAATATTGAAAAAAGAAGTATGCATTCCTCTACGAACTACGATACTTAAATTTGTTTTAGATATGGAAATTATTGCCCAAATAATGTCTTTCTCAATTTTGGAAATAAATTAAAGAATTTTAAACCTCAAATTTACTTTAAATTTTCAAAATCTTTATTTTTCTTGGAATTACATTAAGATTGTTGGAATTTAACAACCTGTTAGAAATTTTAAAATCAACTTCACTTTAACATAAATACGTACGAGAATATTACACACCAGAGCCGGTCCAATGGTCTATGATGTCCTGGGCGGAGAGCCAAAAATATGCCCCTAATCTAATGAACTTAGGCATTGTTTGGTAAAAATAAGCTAGCTTATAAGCTAACTTACAAGTCCGGTACATCCGTACATGTTTGAATGAACCATAAGCTAGCTTTTTGAAAAACTATTTTGAGTAGCTTTTTGGTGACTTATTGTAATTATGAGACTCTTTATTTTTTTTATTCCAAATATATCATTCTACTTTTCCCATTACTAATTTTTAAACATGTATTTTTTTGTCATTTATCAGCTAGTTTTTATCAAACACATCTTGTTCATCAACTAGCTTATCAGTCATCAGCTAGCTTATCAGTTAGTTTGCCAAAACATACCTTATCAGTCGTAAGCTAGCTTGTCAGCTAGTTTGCCGAAACATACCTTATCAGTGGTAAGCTAGCTTATCAGCTAGTTTGCCAAAACATACCTTATTAGTCGTAAGCTAGCTTATCAGCTAGTTTGCCGAAATATACCTTATCAGTCGTAAGCTAGCTTATCAGCTAGTTTGCCAAAACATACCTTTTCACTTGTAAGCTACCTCAACATTGCTAAAACATACTTTAGATGGTCAAGTATTTGAGCACTTGATAGTTGGGGTCTAGGAAACATCTTTAAAACAAACAAGAAGCAACCAATCAATCACTAAATATACAATTCAGTATTCAATTTGAAGCAAATCCAAGATCCAATTTCAAGCAAATAGCAATCACCAACCAAATATAAAATATGCAAATCACAGATTCACCAAATATACACTTAATAATGGTAATGCCAATACCCAATTATCCAAGCAAATAGCCGAATAAGTAAACTATATATAACCATGCAATTAAGCATTTACGAAAAACAAATAAGCAATAATCTAAGAGTCTTAAACTTCGGAGCAAAATTAGAAGGGAAAAACCCGGAAGACGGAAACGAACAGCCAACAACCGGAACTGGTTGATAAAATCGGTGCTAATACGATGGTTAATGGTGGATTTTGGTGGTGTGCGGACGTGCGGTGTGTCTAATCGTTTGACTCGTTGATTGAATTTGTCGATTTGAGATGCGAGATATGAGCGAGGGTATTCAAGGAGAGCGCGGATTCGAGAGACAAAAGAAGCCGATTAATTTTTTTTGAAAATTTCTAGAACTTAGCCTACTAAGGGTATTTATACATGGGCTTGTGATGCCCCTTTGGGCTGTGCTGCCTTGGGCCTCCGCCCATTTCGCCCTGTACTTGGGCCGGGCCTGTTACACACTATAAAACATTGTTTATAGGATTCCGTAAACAATGTGTTCAATTTAAACTTCTACTTATTAAAGACAAAAAAAAACATCATGTCCTTTTTAGAGGTAGCCGATGCTTATTCCCCAGATACCGTCATTGCTATTTTTTTCGGGGAAAAGAAGTTCACGACCCGTGGGCCTCCTACCTCCATGCGGCATTGCTCCGTTAGGCTTTCGCCCATTGCTAAAAATTCCCCACTGCTGCCTCATGGGGGCCTACCTCTTTCATGACCCATGGCCCCGGTGTATCACTTGGTTAGCATTTCTAGAAAAAGAAAGTCAGGCTAGTTTTTTGATAGGGAAAGAGACAGGGGAGTTGCAACAAGAACCTTTTAAAAACAATTCCAAAATAACAAATGTCTCATATATTTATGTGCTCTTGGTTGTATGTAGAGAACCCCTTTCCATGCTAGGTTACCATTTTTTACAAGACTTCTTTGCGAACAAACAAAAAAGGGTAGATTTATTCTCTGTCAAAGATTCTTTATAGCTTTAACTTGGTGTTATTTAAGTTGTGATATGTTCTTTTCGGTTTTAAGTGAAAGATTGTTAGGATAGTTTTTTAACTGTTCTTTCTATTACAATCTTGTTTTCTTTGTGTGATTCTCGTTTTGAAAATGGTTGTTATCCTTTTGGAAATAACATATAGAAAGAGGATATTTGATTCATATAATGAAATTTGTTGGAATTGGAATCTACTGAATTAATTTGACTTGAAGTCTTCATGCACTTGCTACGTAGCAAAACTCTGGATCAAAAGCAATTAGATTGAAATTTGACCATGAGTTTGATTGGTAAAAATTTAATTGTTCACTTAAACCAAGAAACAATGAATTCCTTAAATTATGGAATTCAAATGATCCCGCCATTTTGATTTTGTGAACCAAACATATAATTTGAAACAAAGCATTACTAGCCTAGTGGTCATAAACATCATTGGCAGAGACATTGGATAACATCTCTGTCTACCAAGGTTCAATTCATGGGGTTAGCATGTGGCGAACCATGGGTCGGCTTTCAGATCAGTCCATAGTTGCGAGAATTAGCCGGGTGCCGCTATGAGATCTCGTCGACTTCGTATCGAGACATGTGCGTGAATTATCTGTCGTTCATAAAAAAAACATATAATTTGAAATTTGGTCAAAGAAATTATCCATTCCAATTCCTTTGTATCATTTAAAATTTATGAACCAAATCCCTCTTAGAGCAACTCCAACCATACTGCAAAATTGATGATTTGGAGTATGGTGGATTCCACCCATACTTCAAACTCAATTTTTTTGTAGCGTCAAGTTTTTTTCACAAAAAATCATCAAATTTGGTGAGATACTATTCATCCACCAAAATCAACATGGCCCATCATTTAAGGGTTATGGATCAAAATTTGTGTAGATTTAGAAATTTGATGTTTCTTTTGAAGTATGGTTGGAATTGAACTTATTTTTTAATGTTAAGGGTCCCATTAATTTTAGTGTTTTAATGTTATTTTTGGTGCTATGGGTTGAAGATGGCCTTAGTTATTCAAAATGAAAAGCCACAATAGTTGTTCATACTAAAAGTTCAATCAATTGAAATAAAAAAATTGTTGTGTTGTTAAGAACATTTCTCTATTAAGTTAATGAATATTTTATTCTTAAGTAATCTCTTTATAAAAATAGTTTTGACCATCTTTAATCAAATAAAACGATAACTTACCTTAAGTTATCGACGAGGACATTACTTTCACACTTTTTATGATATAACATTTTTTACCATCAAAACCGATTGCTAGTATTTAATATGTGTTTTCAAGGTAAAAGTAGAGAATTTCGGTCGTTATGATTCTCACCGATTAAGTTTTTCGGTAGTTTTACCACAATAACCTCTTACCGGCAAATTGTTGCATACGATCAGTGGCGGATCTAGGATTTTTTCTTATTAGGGACACCTTTAAGGTAGATTAAGCATCCGTAAAGTCGGCCGTTATATTCTTAGCCTTATTCCACTATTTCGAAGGATTTTTATAGTATTCTTGATTGATTTCAAGGAATTTCTAAGTTTCTTGGCGATATGAAAAGACTTTTCATTTTTTTGGTTGATTACGAGATACTTTTTTTAACTAGTGGGGACCTGTACGAAATTTCATTGGGGAAACTATGGTAGAAATTACTTAAAAATACCTTTTTTTGTTTCCTAGCTACCCCCAACCCCAACCCCAACCCCAATAAAAATACTATAAAGACTAATTGTTTGACAATTGCACAATAATGAACTGGTCAGAATATTAAAATGCTCTTATGATATAGTACAAAACGAAATATGTTTGGTTGGTAATTCTTTAGAATGAGTGGTAGGTTAAGAGAGGTCAAGATAGAAAATCATTCAAAGACTTTTAAAATCATTAAAAGGCGAACTATTTTTTGGCAAACATGATTAAGCTCTTACTGATTCAGAAGTTGACTCTTAATGAAACTATTGAAAGATAAACATATTAAGACATGACCCGCCAATTTATTTACATTCAAATTCAAGTGTTATTATTGCTTTCCTTGTATATCTCCTCAATTAGCTCCATTCCTTGTATATCTCATTAATTAGCTCCTTAATTAGGTCTTGTCTTTGTATATATATACTGGTTGTATTTCATTGGTTTATAATATAATAGAAACAATCTTCTTCCTCATATGGTATCAGAGCTATGTTGATTCTCACAAGCTCACCAAACAATCTCAACCATGGCTGATGAACAAAACAATTCCCTCTTCATCAACACCCTCAAAAACCTCACCATTGTCAACTTTCCGGCAACATTGAAGTTGACTTCCACTAAATACCTGGGGTGGAAAACACAAATAGAAGCCTTGCTACATGGCCTCGATCTCTATCGGTTTATTGATGGGACTCACCCAGCGCCGAGTCCGACAACCGCAGCAGATGGTTCGATCACCCCCACAAGAACTATCAACAATGGTTCCGCCAAGATCGACTTCTTTTTGGAGCACTTGTAGGCAACCTATCCCTGCAGATTGTCCCGCTCGTGACAAATGCTTCTTCTTCACGAGAGGCATGGCAAACTTTAGCCGGCACATATGCCTCACCCTCACGCGGACACATCAAACAACTCCAACACCGACTAAAACAACTCACCAAAACCTCCGATCAGACGATCACCGACTACATGCAAAACATAAAGACAGTGGTGGATGAACTCGCAATCCTTGGAAAGAAACTTGACCAAGAAGATGTCATAGATGTCGTTCTTAATGGGTTAGATCAATCTGCTTATAAACCCATACTAGATGCTATCCATGCCAGGGACTCTTCAATCTCATTCAATGAATTACATGAAAAGCTAATCAACCATGAATTAGCTCTTGCTCAACAAGTCCCACCCACTGAGATCCATCAGCCTACTGCCGCCTTTTATGCTCATCATCAGACCACTCGCAAACCTTGGGCCCCTCGACAGAATACTACCGCTGATGGTTTACTCCCTACCCATCGAAGCAAGTTCCTCAAGCCACTGGACAACGTCCATTTTTGGGGAAAGTGCCAATGGTGTCATCAGAAAGGACACTCATTGTGTTAGACCCTCATTTTGTTGTGAAGAAGTCAAGGGCCTATCTTAGTTTAATGCATTGTAATTTTCATTTCAGTTATCTTAGTTAGTTAGTTTGCCCAGTTAGTGGAGTCTTAAACTCCAAGGGCCTTTTGTGTAATTTCCTCATTCTCCTATGGTTCTATAAATAGGAGGTGATGGTTTAGGGTTTTACTAATGCTTTTTCATCAATACACATGGAAATTATTATCTTTGGCAATATCATCATATTAAGCATTCCATTGTTGAGTTTATTTGATTAATCTTATACAAAGTATTTCTCTCCATCTTGATTCTCTTAGTTTATGGACAAACAATTGGTATCAGAGCAATTCAAATCACGGCAAATCCAGTTCAACATTCTCGAACGAAACACATCGACATTCGATATCAATTCATGAAGGATCACGTCGAGAAAGGTAATATTGAACTGTATTTTGTAGAAAGTGACCTTCAGCTTGCTGATTTGTTCACTAAGCCGTTTGATGAGAAACGTCACTTCTTCCTCCTAAATAGGTTGGGAATGCTAGACCTCTCGCCTGAGGTCTAGGGGGAGTTGGGAATCTGTTTAACGTATGCATGTGTGTAGGGGGAGTATCTTAGAGTATGCATGAATCTAGGGGGAGTGTAGTGTATTTGTTTGCTTGTTGTGCTAACGTTCTCGGATCTACAGTACCTTGGATACCACTCTTTATTTATTTTTGTAGGTGTGGATAATCACTACGACTTCTGATTAACTCAGATCAGAACTCGCACAAAACTTGTTTGAGACGCACCAGGTAAGTCTCTTTGATCGAGTACGGGGGCTGAACTTGTAAACTTTTGCGAACTTGAGAGTTCAGGGGGTGGTAGTGTATATGTTTTGAACTCACAAGTTCGAGGACTAACTTTGCCGCTTTCTGAATCTCAAGTCCAGGGACTAGTTTTGCAACTTTGTGAAACTTATAGTTCAGGGGCTATTTTTGATTTTTTTAAACTACAAGTTCAGGGACTAGTTTGTAAGTTTCCTCAAACTTCTAGTCTAGGGGTCGGTTTTGCTATTTCCTCAAACACAGTGTAATTCGGAAAAATATATAAACCGGTTTCTGAGATTATTTTTCACTTTTTCAAAAATTCTTCATCTTTTCTCTCTTTTCGCACCCGGTAACCAACTCCCGCAACCGTCTTGATCATCGCTCGTTTTTGCTCCATTCTCGAATCCGATTACATCTCTGCATTCCTGGTAAGTTTACGAGCAATCCTTACGTAGTTTTAACGTCTAATCTTATCGTTTAATGGACCGAATCGAAGCCTAAAGTTCTTAAACTTTACCCGAAACCCAAACTTCTTGGAATGGGTTTTCGGGACGTTAAATCGGTCCAAAATTGCTTCTAATCTAGTTTATAGCTTCTGTATATCATTTATAACTAGTTTCATGTATCAAATCTGTGTTTTGGGGACAATTTGGTGACGAGAACTCGAACAGTCTCGTTTTCCGAATCGAAATATTCAAATTTTCTGATTCGGAAAACTTGAATGTTTAAGTTTTCCGAACCCGTCTCCTTAGAACATTCAAGTGAGTTTTCCGACTCGCTCTTAGTGTGGCATTTTTCAAATCTCACTTTTTCCGACTCGGAAAACATGAAATACCCCTTTCGGGTTTTCGAGGTTTTCCGACTCGTGTTTTAGGCCAAGCTATTTTGATTTCATTTTTAAAGCCTAAGTATGTTGCATCTTTTCCGAATCGGAAAACATGTTTTCCGATTCCGAAAACTCCCTGTGTATTATTGTCACTTCCCCGACTCAGAAAACATGAAATACCCCTTTCGAGTTTTCGAGGTTTTCCGACTCGCTTTTAAAACAAGGGTATACTCAAATTTTGTCTTCAAGTGTTTGAAATTTGGTTGAATTCGGAAAACACCTTTTTCCGAATCGGATTACCACATTTTCCGAATCGGAAAATGTCATAATCCGACTCGGAATTTGATGTGTCCAGACTTCATTTTTTCTCAACACTTAGCATATTTTGGGGCGGATTCTAACTTAATACCTCGTTTTGTTTTGTCAGATATGGCTCGACAACAGAACACCCCGCCCTCACCGATCGACAACGCGGCCGATCGCGCTCTGATTTCTCAGGAAGACCTTCGTCCAATCACGCAGATTAACGAGTTTGTTGACCTCAACAACGTCGTTGTCCAGGACGAGGTGGTGCTGGAGATACTGAAGGTGCACCCGGTGGCATACGCGATGCAAACTACAGTGGAGGTGCCCCTACTCTACGTGCAGCAATTCTGGCACACATCTCACATGGAGACACGTGACGACGTACTGACCTTAGTGGGATGCGTCGATCAGACGGAGCTGGCCGTCACCGTGGACGATCTCCGTCACATTCTCCACCTGCCTGCCGAAACAACCGAGGCTCCGTTCCAGCCACTTTTCTCGAGACCCGAGCTCTTTAGCGAGATACTCGCTCTCGGGGTCCTTCCGAACCGGAACCAGCGGCTCAATGGGATCTCCCATGTGTCTCAGGGAATGCTGCCACCTCTCTGGTTCACCTTGTTCAACCTGATGAGCAGGTGCCTATCATCCAAGACACATAGAGTCGACAAGGCATCAACTCATCTTTGGCATATCATTCACTCCGTCGCCTACGGACGGAGGATTGACGTAGCTCAACAACTCTGGCTAGACATCACCAACAACGTCGTCGAGGGCCCTACACGGAACCGACACTCATCCATCCCGTGGATGAGGTTTTTCAGCCTTATGATCCGAGACCACATGGATCGTCATCCAGAGGTTCGTCGCAGATTTGCCCATCCCCGATTCCAGAGTAAGTGATGCGGTAATTATTGTATATAAAAAGCGGAACAAGTTTAACCTCTAATGCCTAGCCACTGTCTTACCACATATACAGGCAAGCGTACCTGATCGTAAGTAATATAGTGTAGAAAAGTCCAGGTATCGTTCTTACCACTGGGAACGGTTAAGCTAGATGTCAACTAAAGCTATAATCAGTCAATCTGGAAAATGGGGGGTTTGCTTTTGAAAAGGTATTTTTAAAGATAAAAGACAAATAATAAATTAACCTAATCAAGAAGTGGAAAACTGATAATCAAGCAAACATCGGAGACAATTGCATTCATTATGATAATTTAACACACTTTTTCAGATGGTTACCAAAAACATAGATTCAATGGTTATTGTAAGAAATTAAGTATAAAGCACCCTAACATACGTATCTGAGGTTGTCAACCAGATTGATCTCCCGGCCCAATTACAAGGACTTGGTTGTCAGACAAATCTAGTAAAAGTCACCCTAATCAATGTCAACCGTGGAACTCTACAATCTAGTCTACTCTAGGTCCGATCAAAACTACTCACCACGTCTCCCCGCGTCACCGGATTGAAAGGTAAGAGAGGTAAGAATCACATTCATTAGTTGTCAATTAACAAACACAATCCCAACCAACGACTTCAAGTAACCACAGTTAAAACATCAAAATAGGAACCATCAGATAAATATTCAATAAACCATAAATCTAATTATTAAATTAAAACCAAAACTCAAATCATCTTTCAAAGTAATCACACCATAATGTAACACAACGAGAAATCAACATATAGACATGTCAATCGTAGATGAAAAACCAAACCAAACTAAAGACTGCCAGATTTGGCGTAACATCCTCTCGAACCGTCTCCTCCGAATGTCGATCATCGAGCCTCCATCTTCTCGGGTTGGAAACCCTAAG
The DNA here is from genome assembly GCA_030169165.1 of Centaurea solstitialis. Classification (NCBI taxonomy): domain Eukaryota; kingdom Viridiplantae; phylum Streptophyta; class Magnoliopsida; order Asterales; family Asteraceae; genus Centaurea; species Centaurea solstitialis. Next base: position 18,783,610 of record CM058045.1, on the reverse strand, counting down.
CGGCTCCCAACATCTAATCTAACCTAACTAAACTATGAGAGAACTGTTTTTATCTGAATGAATTGAATGATGAATGCTCCAACTGAATGACCCAAAGGCTGCATTTATAAGACTCCAACAGAAGCCTTTTCGCGTTCACGAAACGGCATTTCGCGGAGCGAAACACTTAACGAACAAACCCTAACTTTCTGGAAGCTTCCGAGTGAGAAAAACCAGGCTTCGCGGCGCGAGCATAGTCCTCGCGGCGCGAACCCTCTTCTTCGCGGCACGAACAATGTAAAAACCAGCTTCCGAGATCTTCCAAAATATTCTCTTGCCTTGTTTGCTGAAGATCCATTTTTTTGTAGGAAATTATCTGACTTGGAGAGCAAGAAAACCGTCTTAGGAGCCAAGAAAAGTCTGAATTTGCAAAGTCTGCACAAAAGTCTCCTTTTTGACGCTTTTCACCCTCTTTTTATACTTTTACGCGCAAACACCTCCAAAACCTACAAAATTAGGATTTACACCTTTTTAAGTCAATCAGTATCGAAAATACTCTCAAAATAAAGATAAAAGTGGGGAACTGATGCGAGTAAAATATGTATAATTTTGGAGTTATCAAAATTCCCACACTTAAGATTTGCTTGTCCTCAAGCAAACATCTGATAAAATAAGAATAACGACAAAATTATCCTCCACCCATGATCATGCTTTGAAAGAACAAGGATAGTCGCAAGAAATCACACACAAGTCAGACACAAATCAAAGCCTCACAAGTCATCAAAGTCATGCTCAACCTCTTACCCTTAGAAAGTATGTAACAAGTGTATCTCTCAAGGGGTAATATGTTATATATGTAGTGATCACACTGATACTCGACATCTTACCAAACGCATATGCTTGCCACCAAATCTCATCTCCACCACTGAAAAGTTGTCAACCGTCAAGAGGACTTTAGGGTTGTAATGTTAGGCTAAGGGTTAAGGGTAGGATAAAGGATATATATAAGTGACTAAGGGTTGTAGCAAAAACCTGAAAACCAATCAGTTCAAGATCCAAATTAATCATCTGACTTTTGAGATTTTTAGAGCTCGGGATTTCTATCACTCTCAATTTTATATCGGCCTAAGCATATTGCTTATTTGTGGCTTCGATATATTTTTTCTTTTAAGCACATCGACTCTTCTGATGTTTCTTTTTGAATGAGTCGTTTTCTATTTTCTTTTCTTTTCTTTCTTTTCTTTTCAAGCTCTCTATTTTTTTTTTCTTTTCTTGAGTAGCAACTATGTTGCTTTTTACTCTTTTTTTCTTTCTTTTTCACAATCCCTTTCTCTATTTGTCAGATTCATAAAACGGACAAAAACATGAAAAGCCTCCAAATTTGAGCTACGGCCAAAAGATAGATAAAAATTGGGCTAAAGGATAAAGTGTATAATGGGTAAAGAATTGAAAAGGCTAAGGCTCAAAAGGGTTACAAGGGATAAAGTACTTAGGATGAGTACTTTCACAAAATAGGCTAGACAAATCAGTAACCTTATTATGAGATTATCTGACGAAGGCTAAGTGGGTTGAAACGAAGACCTTTATCAGTGCAATGGTGATATACTTTCCTTATGTGGTCTCGACAAGCATTCAAAATGACAAGTTCTACTTGGTTCAAAGTCGGCATCCTCACAGAAATGAATAAGATATAACAATTCAGGCTCAATCTCTCAATGGAATGGGTAAGGATCACTCATGGCAATTAGCATATACATGACTTTTTCAAACTCATAAAAACTCCAAAACGTGTCCTCCTAAATGCAAGATTCTTTTGACTTCCACAAATTTTTTTGAAAATATCATGGATTTCGAATAAAATTTATGCCATATAATTCAAATAAAATCAGATAAGCAATTAAGCGCAATAAGGACAAACAAGCGAAAGTTTACTTAACCCCCCTTCCCACACTTAAAAATTGCAGTGTCCTGAATGCAATAACAATTAAAGCATGTATGCGGAAAGGTGAAAAAATAAAGAACGAATACTGCCTGGGTTAAGGAAACTGAAGCTCTGACGAACTACTGAAATCCAATATCGAACATCTGATTCGAGGGTCTACACACCAAATCTGAAAAACTAAAAACAAAAACAAACAAACTAAAAAGAAAAATAAAAAGATAGTACGGTACAACCAAATCGAATCAATAATATCCAAACAAATCATCGAACCAAACAATCAGTGGGGTCCAGTGAAATGGTCCCACCACTGATCATAACTCTCATAACCTGGAGGACTCGGGTCCTGTGGATGCCACACATCATACTGCGGTGGTGCTGATGGTCGGAACTGAGGGTCTGAGAAGAAACCCATCATCGACTGGTTCTGCCAGTCTAACGATCTGTGCACCTGAACATCATGATAATGCGTACGAGACGTGAGACCTTGAATAGCTGTATACGCGTCCCAGTCGGGCGGTATCTGATGTGATCCTGAGGGTCCTGCCTCGTCGTGCTGCTGCTGATGATGTGGCTGTTGCGGCTCATGCATCTCCTGATCCTCCGGCTCAACTCTCACTCCAATCCATACCCACGAACTACCAACTCCTCTCTCTATCACTCTCATCCCCTTAAGCTGGTTCTGATCTATACGTCCTAACTCTCCCAAACAAGTCAATGAGGCTATCACCTCCGGTGTCAGAATCCCATGGGAAGAAGCTAGGCGGGTGATGTAGTGACCACCTAAAAGTCCACTCGAGGTCCGGAATCCTCTGGCTCCAGTAAGAAAGTCTGCTATGATAAACGCTAGATGGGTGTGGCGGTCTCGGTTAACCAACTGATGAAGTAACCGCAGCTCGAAATCCCCTATCTTGTCCTGACTGGACTTCCTCTGGTTCACGGTGTAGGCTATCATCCTATGTAGGACTCTATGCTCAGGGTCCACTAGGTTACCAGACTTGGTGTTGGACCGTCGGTACTGTCCACGACCAAGCTGGCTCCATAACGCACTATAGTCTAAACCCTCAGGTGGAGCTATGGCACACTGTCCTATATAATACTCAAAATAATCCGTGCCTACCATCCCAGGTGTGTAAAGCTCAAGAGATACAGCGAACTGTGCTAAAGGCTGCCTAAACCATCGGCCACCCAAACGATAAGTAATACAAGACTGTCTCACGCTCTCTCTCCCTCTATCCTCGTCAAAGGAATAGGTCACTATGAACTCTAAGGTCAACTCTTGGTAGATAGGCTCACGAAGGTCTAAGGCGGCCTTCCAAGCCATGCTACTAAGCTCACTCGCGGGTGCACTCGGGCCTCTATCAAAATACCTTAGAATATGTCCTGCTACCTGGATACTGTGCAGAAATTCCCAGTCCAACGTCCGACCAATCTCAACATGGCGGCCCTTGATCTCATCAAGGTCCTTGATCAGCTTCTTCCGTTCGGCCTCATCATACTACGGTTGCGGCTTGAATTGCAAAAACTCGTGCTCGCCCGATGTGGTCCTAAGAGAACGGGTACGCTACAAAAACACACATCCTAAAGTTAGTGCACATACTTGATAGAAATGAAGGTTTCCTTCCCACACTTAGTTTTTAACCACACTTTATTAAATTACTAAAGAGATGGGAACCTACAAAAATTTTGAAAGCCAAGAAATTTGGACCAAATAGGTTCCCACACTTAGAATTTAGTCTATCCCCTTATAAAATCAAGCAAAAAGGACAATATCAAGCGTTTTTAACAAGTTATACAAAAATTGGCCAATGAAAACATAACCTGTCGAAACAACTTGATAAAAGTGCAATTAATCACTTACTGCAAGATGGAAACGCAAAATAAGCACGTATCAAGAAAATACACCATCAAGAATAATTGCCAAAAATAATAACTCAATCTTCCCACACTTAGTGTTTGACCGTATTTTTCCACTTTAAAAACAATGGGAACCATAAAAAATATTTTCTTATTTCGCTTTGGGGTTCCCACACTTGGAATCTTGCAAAAAGTGGCGTTTCAAGAATAAGCATAAAATGCTGCCAAAAACTTGAGTTTTAAACTGAGGTGAAAAACTACAGGATTCCTAAAATTGCTTATGGTCACGACACCAAAAATGGAACGATAAAGTTTCAAACAAACCAAGGCAACCATCCAAGAAGTCACAACGAACACATCCAAAAACAAAGAATCATGCTTTTTGCCAAAACTAAAGACAACATCTTCCCGTTTAATAATTGACCATATTTTTATAAAAACCATAGTGACAAGAACCCGTTTTCAAAAATGTGCAACTTTAAGGTTCTATGCAAAATGGGTTCCCACACTTAAACTTTTACCATCTAGTTTTTCAAAACAATTTGTACCCAAGAATGCCAAAAATTTGTCTAAATGGTAAAATGAGCTTCAAGCATCTTCTTTTAAAACTTGTTTATTTGAAAAAATTGGTTAGTGCTTAGAAGCTTGAAAAATGGTCAACGTACCAACGAAGAAGACAACGTCTTGAACATATCAAACGTGGCTAAAAACAAGAAGGCAAGCGATGAACAATTACGCACAAAGTGATTTTCCCAACAATCATCCATCAAAAACTTGTAAAACCAAATTGGGAAAAATAATCCAAAAAGCTTGCAAAAATTAGAGTTTATCAAAATCAACAATCTAAGCACGATAGCAAGCTCTTAACACCAAAAGATTTAACAATTAAGCACACTAGTTGGTTTTCCCTAACAATTACCATCAACACTTTGTAAAACAAAATTGGGGAAAAACCAAGAGAGCATTCAACAATGGAGTTCACCATCAACACAACCATAATCCATGGAAATAATAAAATATAAGATGCTAGTAAGTTAAACAAACCAATACATGTATCAATTAAGCACACAAATTCGGTTTCCCCCACCCATCACACAGTTTACACATGAAATCAAATTGGGGGAAAACCACCATGGATATTGTTTATGTAAAAAATTACACAACTCGATGTCGTAAGAAACTTGTGTGAGGCTTAACCGTTGAGAGAAAGAAATTACAATCAATGAAAAGCGCGATAAAAATAAAATGAGACAAATAATTTGATGACGCAGGAAAAACCTCTCGAAGGAGGAAAAAACCTGCGGTCGACCTAGAAGGTAAGTCGACAGTGCACTATGATCACCAAACAGGGGTGATGTCCTTGGAGTATACAGCCTTGATCGTACGATTACAAGAGAAATAACAATAGAATCGAATGTAAATTACAACTGATGATCAAAGAATAGCCAATAGAGAACTTGTGAGCTTCGAATAGACTTCGTGTCTTCAAATGTTGGCTTGATCCTTCTTTTATAGTAGCTTCAGAATAACCGTCCAACGGTACTATGGTTCATCAATGTCCAAATCATAACTGTCCAACGGTATTTAATGCTCAGAAAGTAACTGTCCAACGGTATTGTTGAGAGTTAACGTCCAGATTGTAACTGCTGCGAGAATCTTGCTTGTAACGGTCGATCCCTTGATGTCGTCGGTTTCCATCGAACGATATATAACTTAAAACATGTTCGTTGTAGTGATGAACTCCAACGAGCATAGCATAGTACTTAATCTCGGACTTTCTCAAAGGTGGACGATTGTTAGAAATGATAATCAGCTTGCCTGCATCAAAGATATAAACTTCGTATGTTTATTCGTTAGTACCGTCGTACGACATTATAGTCATCGTTCGACTTATTCGATGTATTCATTCGATATTCAATGATCTTTGTTCGATAGTTCTTTTAGGTTTTATTTCAGGACCTTATCTTAATACAGGACCACTGTCCTAACATTTGTCTTACGATTATATTCGGTTGTCGTGCGATTGTAGATTTTTTACCCTAACAATTTGCCCCCAAGATTCAGAAAATAATTCTAATTTTATCTAAATCTTTTAATTCGCTGGACAAAGAGTAAAAATACGTTGATAAACGATCGAATGAACGTTGGAGAGGATGACGTCATATAGCCGTTACTATGGACGCGTGCTTTCTAACGGCTAATTGTCGACGCGTGGCTTGCTTCTTTTCGATGACTCATTCGGTATTTGATTACTATAAATATGAGTATTTAGATTAAAGAAAGATTTTACAAAATATTTTCCAATTTTCGCTTTGATTCACAAGATCGTAATCCGACTCTATCTTCGGCAAGGATTTCGTGCGACTAGTTATATAAGGTACCTCTTTCTTTCTTGTTTCATGCGTTTGAAGTCAATAGCAAAGAAGAGTAACAGAGGTTTAGACAATCTTAGGTTTACACGATTGAGAAATAGTTTAGGCCGATTAGAGTTCATTATGTCAAACGGGGTTAGGAGTTCGATTACCGAAAGTTTAGAGGTAGAAGAGTTAAGGGAGTTAGCAGGACTTCCTGAGGGTGCCTTGGTGAGGGTGGCCGGAGAAATTCGTCCGGCGGATGCTCCGACGGGCTTCTTTGCTCTGTTCGAGTATCCGTTCAGAGTCGGATTTTGATGGCCATACTCTCCTCTGGCTAGGGCGCTCATGACTCGTTTCGATTTGTCTCCAGGACAACTGATGCCCCAGTTTTGGCGCGTTGTCTATGTAATTGAACGGGTGACCAAAAACTGGGATCGTCCTGCGTTCTCGGTCGACGACCTCCTTTCTACGTACAATGTGACTCGCTCTCCCTACAACCGTTATGGGTTGTTTCCAAGGGGGGGGGAGTGATTCTATGTTGGTTCACGGTACCCAAGTGAACGATCGTGGATGGAAGGCGAGATACGTCTTCGTTCAAACATCTTCGGTCGTGGGTGATGAATCGTGGGTCGTTCCTGAATGGAACAAAGGCGGTAATTAAACTTTTCTTGTCTCCTTTGATCTATTTGAATTATCTTCTTTTGTTAATCCTTTGTTTTCTTTTCTGCAGCCATTGACTTCTCGTTCGTGGAGACTTCTGAAGCGATCGAGCGTTTCCTTAGCTACAGCGTGACAGACCGCAGGTATAGGACGTCGAAGGGGGGTGACGAGAGTTACGTTGAACCAGAAGTTCGAGTTATCGAAGAGACGAATATGGAAGGTAGTTATTTTTATGATAACTGTTATTTTTAATTTTTGTCATATGTTTCTAACTTCAGTTTTCTTCTTTCTAGGTTCAGCTTCCAAGAAGACTTCGATGATGGATGCGGCTGCTCGTGCTGCAAAAAGGAAAGCTGCGGCCCAAGAGGGTTTAGTGGCTAAACGTACGAGATCGTCGTATGTTTCTGTGGATTCCCCACCTAAGGATGCCAAACGAAAGGCTGAAGGTGGGATTGAGGCGATTCCTCTTAGCTTCGCTCCACCCACAAAGGAGGCGGGTGCGTCGAGCCAGCCTGCGTCGAAGGCCGGCAAGGGTAAAGAGAAGGAGGGGTCTGGTCTTACGACCATGACCATCAGCATGCCCTCTGATTTCATGGTGGACGACGTCATCAGGACGAAGTCCATCTTCCCGGTTCTGGAGCAGTTCCATATCCCTGCCCAGAAGGCATGCATGGAGGAAGCTGACATCGAGGATCTGGATGCCTCTGTCGCGGGCATCTCCTTTCTGGTAAGTGTTTTTCACATCGTACGACCTTTATTTTCCTTCGTCTATTGTTCTAATCATTTCTCTTTTTCTATTTGCAGGCTCTCCAAACAAGTCTTAGCCTCCATACACGGATGGCTAAGATTAAGGAGGAGATGGCGTCGAACCAAAACGATGCTAAGATGGCCAGGAAGGAGGCTGAGAAGGCCAAGAAGAAGCTGGCCCAGCTAACCGATGAGGTTAACGCCAAGTCGGTGCAAATCGGGGACCTTGAATCAAAACTGGAGATCAGTGATCGGTTCCAGGTCCAACAACGGGAGCGGCTGAAGATGGCCCTGGATCGCATAAAGGATCTGGAGAAGGAATTGCTCGACGTTCGCCGAGAGAAAGCTGAGAGGGAGGGGGTTCTGTCGTCAAAGAGCCAAGAACTTGAGGAGGATGCTGCTTTGGCCCGAGTGGTCGCACGAACGACACTTATGCGTCGTGTGGCTGCTGGGACCATTACTTCGCAAATGGCAAATGAAGAGGTAGCCTCTTTTGTGCGAGTGATGGGTTCCGAAGACCTTCTCGACGAGGAAGACCTCAAGGGCCTGGACGAAGAGACAGTGGGCGAAGAGGAGAAGTCCATCGAAGCCAAGGATGCCAGTGTCGAGGAGGAGGTTCCTGAAACCTCTGGATCCGTCGCTGTACATCCACCGGTGACTGAAGAAGCCCCTGTCGTAGATCCTCCTTCCGTTGATGCTCCCGTAGAATAGGATTCTGATTGTAATCGTAGGATTTTTATTAATTTCTGTATTTTGCCATTTTGGCAAGAAAAATATTAATGAAAAACCCTTTATTTGAATATCGTATGCTTTGGCCTTTGTCGTGCGTTTCAGCTTTTTACCTTGTGTTTTTAGCCTTCAACTCTTGCGTTTTTAGCTTTGTATATTGATTGTATCGTGCGTTATAGCCTTTGCATGCGTTTGTTTTAAAGTCCTAAGACTTAAGTTAGAAACGTTTCTTTTTATACTCATATGAGTATACGTGCGACTGGCGAGTTAACTTGCGCTCTTGCGGAGTAATCGTGCGTTATAGCAGTTTTCTTACGATTCATGCGACTTTTGTCGTGCGATTTCTGCGATAAGCATGCAATTAAATCGTGCGATTCATGCGATTCGTCGTGTGCTGTTTGCGTTGATCGTGCGACTCATGCGTTTTATCGTGCGATACATGCGAAAAAGAATGACTAAGGGGTGGCCGTTGGCTTGGCCAACGGCGCTCCGATGCCTAAGTCAGTAATAGATAACAAAGAATAAATCGTATGTAAATAGGTTTAGAAATAGTACCTTTTGAGGTGATGTGCATTCCAACTTCGTGGGATTTCTATACCTTCCATTGTCGTCAGTCCGTATGCTCCATTTCCAATGACTTTGGAAATTATGTAGGGTCCTTCCCATTTGATGGAAAGTTTTCCAGCATTTGGCTCTTGTGTGTTTTGAAACGCATGTCGTAAGACATAATCCCCAAGTTGGAAAATTTTGGCCTTTACCTTTTCGTTGAAGTGTCTTTCGACGATTCCCTTCTGTGCAGCCATTGTTCGTAATGCTTTTTCTCGGAGTTCTTTTAGAGCATCCAGATCGTAAGATAAATTTATGATATTTTGATCAAACGTTTGATTTCGGGCAACTGGTATTTGGGCTTCGATTGGCAATACCGCTTCTCATCCATACACTAAAGAATATGGAGTTTGTCCTGTTGATGCTCTTGGTGTCGTACGATTTGCCCATAGAACAGATGGTAATTCTTCTACCCATTTGCCTTTTGCTCCTTTCAATCTCTTTCGGATTGAATTGATGATGACTTTGTTACTCGATTCAGCCAATCCGTTGGACTGAGGGTATCTTGGAGTAGAAGTGACTAGTTTGATCCCTCGTTTTTCGCAGAATGTGCGAGTTTTATCACTTATAAATTGTGAACCGTTGTCGCACATAATCTCGGCTGGTACTCCAAATCTGTAAATGATATTCTTTTGGATGAAAGATATTACCTCTTTATTTCTAACTTGCGAAAAAGCACCAGCTTCTATCCACTTCGAGAATTAGTCGGTAAGCACGAGTAGATAGAATTTTTGTCCAGGAGCTGGGGGTAATTTTCCCACGATATCCATTCCCCATCGCATGAATGGCCATGGAACTAGAATGGAGTGCAAGGGTTCGGATGGTCGATGGACCAAACCTGAATGCTTTTGACATGCATCACATCGTTGGACGTACGTTATTGCATCCTCTCGTAAGGTAGGCCAATAGTAGCCTTGTCGTGAGATTCGATTAGCAAGACTTCCGCCCCCTGCGTGATTCCCACATTCTCCATCGTGCATTTCTTGGAGAATTTGATTGATTTGTGCCTTATTTGTAACACATCGTAGGAGAAGCCCAATCGTGGATCTTCGATAGAGTTGGTCTTCAAAAATCGTATATCTTGAGGCTTTGGATCTTGTCTTTCGGGCTTCCATTTTATCTTCAGGAAGTTGGTCGTGCTTGAGATAATTCCATACGTCGAGCGACCAATTGTAAATTTCTTCGTTCATCTGTACTTCATTTTATGCTTCAATTGTTGGCGTCGTAAGATGAAGTATTGGGATATTCTCCATAGATGGATCGTGGAATGCAGATCCCAAGTTAGCTAATGTGTCAGCCTGCATGTTTAGATCTCTTGGTATTTGTTCGATCAAGAAGTGTTCGAATCGTGCGATTCGATCTTTAACAGCTTTGAGATAACTCATCATTTTTGAGTCCTTTGCTTGAAAATCTCCATTTACTTGGTTGACCACCAACAGAGAATCGCTTCGAACATACAACTGTTTTGCCCCCAGCCTAAAAGCAATATCCAATCCTACGATCAAAGCTTCATATTCTGCTTCGTTGTTCGTGGCTTTGAATTCGCATCGTATGGAGTATACTATGTTTCCCCCCTGTGATGATTTTAAGACAATACCCAATCCACATCCTCGTATGTTCGAAGAGCCATCAAAGTAGAGTATCCAGGGTTTGTTGTGTGAAATCATCACAATTTCGTCGCACGTCGTTGGTTCCAATCCTGGAGAGAATTCTGCAACAAAATCTGCCAGTACTTGCGATTTAATTGCTGTCTTGGGTTTGAACTCAATGTCGAACCCACTGAGATAGATGCTCCACTTAGCTAGACGTCCTGTCAGTTCTGGCTTTCGAAGTACCGTCTTGAGTGGATAATTGGTCACAACAATAATATGATGCGACTTGAAATAATGTCTTAGCTTCTTTGCGGCAGTCATGAGACCTAATAGCAATTTCTCCATGGACGTATATCTGGTTTCTGCGTCGAGGAAGGAGTTGCTGACATAATAAATTGGTCGTTGCTGCTGATCTTCCTCCCGCACGAGTACTGCGCTCGTCGCATTTTTGCTCACTGCCAAATACAGTTGTAGGCTTTCACCTTCGATTGGTTTTGTCAACAGTGGTGGCGATGTCATGTACTGCTTTAGTTCTTGTAGAGCTTTCTCATGTTCTTCTGTCCATGAGAAGCATTGTAGAACAAGTGGCACTTATCCGATGATCTGGTTAAGGCTGCCACACGTCCTGTTAACTTTTGGACCTCTTTGATATTCCTCGGAGATTGTATATCGGTGATAGCTTTAACTTGCTCTGGACTTGCTTCAATTCCTCGCTGTGTCACCAAGTATCCCAAGAATTTTCATGCTCGCACTCCGAAGGAACACTTCGTTGGATTGAGTTTCATCTTGTATTGTCGTAAGATGTCGAACGATTGCTTTAAATGTGCGACATGATCAATCGAACGTTCTGACTTCACGAGCATGTCGTCGATATAAACTTCCATCGTTCGACCAAGATGTTCCTTAAACATCATATTAACCAGCCTCTGATACGTCGAACCTGCATTCTTAAGACCAAATGGCATAACTTTATAACAATATATGCCTTTGTCTGTCATGAATGCGGTTTTTTCTTGGTCATCCGTGTGCATCAGGATTTGGTTATATCCTGAATATGCGTCCATGAATGTCAACAATTCATGTCCTGCTGTTGCGTCGACCATAGCATCGATGTGAGATAACGAGAAAGGATCTTTTGGACAAGCTTTGTTTAGATCTGTGAAGTCGATGCAAACTCGCCACTTTCCATTCTTCTTCTGTACGACGACCACGTTGGCTAGCCATGTTGGGAATCGAGGGATACAAGAACATGCACAGCGGAATAAAACCCGATTCCCAATCGAGGATCCAATCCCAAACCATACAGACACAATAAAGGGTGTTTAGGTGAATTACCTTTGCGAATAATAACTCCGAAACGCAAGCAGGGGTTACACCGCTACTGGCACCGGTTGAGAGGGTTGCTAGACCACCACCGAGGATTACCCGAAAAACGAATGCGAGCCTTCCTCCTACTGGATTTGGCGCCGGTTTTTAGGGAAGAGAGAGAGAGAGATTTTTCTGGGTTTTTTGGGACTGAAAAGAATGAATCAACTGACACCCTTAACCCCTTATTTATATGGACAAAACAAGCAGTGTTTGATTCCATATATAATTTTTGGTAATTATCTCTGAAATAACTTCCATAATTATCCTTTTAATTAATCTAACTGATTAATTAATTATAAATAATTAAACTAATTATTTAATTCTTTTTCTCTCTAAATAATTAATTAACCAATTAATTATTTCCCATAATCCAAACATTCTCATTTTGGTGTGCAGCAGTGTGACCTACTAGTGTCTTATAACATTGGACACGATAACACCGTTACTGTCTCGCACATAATCCTAACAGACTCCCACTTGTGCTAGACATGTAACTGAACTGTTATCATTCGCCTAAGGAGGTCCCTAGCCAGACGCTTAGGTTAACCAGGTTATAAGATCTCTTATATCCAGAGATACAATTCACGCTTGAATTTGTACACAGGTTCATTCCTTTTGCACACGATATTTCTAAAGTGATTTAAGACATGGAGTGGAGGATTCATTTCTTAAAATCAAGTATTTCTTGACTCTGATTTCGATTGCCTGCAGTAACGGATATTACTAAATAACCCCTGTTATTCTATCTGAGCGTGGCCACGCGTTTTCTGCCAATCTTAATCGTCAAGGGGCCCGGAAATATCTCTCTTTTGAAAGAGGTGCAAATCCCTTCTTGACTACTTGCATTTGGATCCACGGCTTCCGCTGCATCTAGTCACGTCCCGTATGGCCACCCAGTTACGGTGCAGCGTTAGTACGTGCTAAGAGTACAGTGGTCCTCGTGTTCCCAAACCAAGTATCTCAGGTCTAAGGACAACCTATCAAGTCAGTGCTTATGACTGAGGCTCCATGAAGCTGACTTGATTACTGGTCACTTCCAATACCCAAACACTCTGATGAGTATCTATAAATACTTGGTCACATCACTTGTGCTTTTATTCTCTACTTTGAATAAATCATCAAGTATTTATAATAGCGTTAAACTCCCTATTGAAATTCCCATTTCAATAAGTGGCTACGGAAATTTAGATTTCATACAAAACTTTGTAAAATCATGGATACGTTAAATATGCAAAAAATAGTTAATTTAGAACAATCATGAAATAAAAACCTCCATTTATTTCCAACACACTGTGAAATAAAAACTTTACATGATTACATCGTTTCTAAATTAGACTATAGTAATAATTAAAAACTAAGTACTAGCTACTGGCTTCCAGGTACTGCATCCCAATGGAATTCGCATGTGCCTCATGCTTTACCCTTGCTAGTGGCTTTGTCAGCGGATCTGCGACATTATCTTCTGTTGGAATCTTGCATATTCTCACATCTCCTCTTCCAATGATCTCTCGGATGAGGTGATACTTTCTGAGCACGTGTCTCGACTTGTGATGCTCTCTAGGTTCCTTTGCTTGCGCCACGGCTCCTGAGTTATCACAGAATATATCTATCGGTCTCGAGATACTGGCAACCACTCTGAGATCCGATAGAAAATTCCTTAGCCAGACAGCTTCCTTTGCCGCATCACATGCTGCAATGTACTCTGCTTCTGTAGTTGAGTCTGCAATCGTGTCCTGCTTCGAGCTCTTCCATGAGATCGCACCTCCGTTTAGGGTAAAGACATACCCCGACTGTGACCTGAAGTCATCTCTGTCGGTCTGGAAACTAGCGTCAGAGTATCCTGTGACACTAATTTCATCCTCAGAACCTCCAAAGACCAAGAACATTTCTTTCGTTCTTCTCAGATATTTAAGAATGTTCTTGACAGCCACCGAATGGGGCTCACCCGGATTCTGTTGGTATCTGCTCGTAACACTTACTGAGTAAGCAACATCGGGCCTAGTACATAGCATGGCATACATAATCGATCCAATTGCAGAGGCATATGGGACTGATTTCATCTTGTCCTGATCTTTACTAGAAACAGGACACTGTGTTTTACTTAACACTATGCCATGTTGCATTGGAATGAATCCTTTCTTGGATTCATCCATCCTGAATCTCTTCAGAACTTTGTCAATGTATGTACTCTGACTAAGTCCGATAAGCCGCTTAGATCTGTTTCTGTAGATCTTTATACCTAGTATATAAGCGGCTTCTCCAAGGTCTTTCATTTGGAAACATTTACTTAACCATTCCTTAACACTCTGTAAAGTTGGTACATCGTTTCCTATGAGTAGTATGTCATCTACATACAAGACCAGGAAGGTTACTATGCTCCCACTGAACTTAGTGTAAACACATGGCTCGAACTCACTTTTAGCAAAGCCAAACTCTTTGATTCGCTCATCAAAGTGTAAGTTCCAGCTTCGAGATGCTTGCTTCAATCCATAAATAGATTTTAGCAGCTTACACACCTTATTAGGATTCTTAGGATCTTTAAACCCCTCTGGTTGTTCCATATAGACGTCTTCTGTTAACTTTCCATTTAGAAAGGCTGTCTTGACGTCCATTTGCCAAATCTCGTAATTAAAATACGCTGAGATGGCCATAAGAATCCTAATTGACTTCAACATTGCCACTGGTGAAAAGGTTTCATCATAGTCAATCCCATGAGTTTGCGTGAATCCTTTTGCAACCAGTCTGGCTTTGAAGGTGTGTACGTTCCCATCCATGTCGGTTTTCTTCTTGAAAACCCATTTGCGTCCAACAGCCTTACTGTGTTGTGGCAAATCAGTTAACTCCCAGACTTGGTTGTCGTACATGGATTGCATCTCGGCCTTCATGGCTTCCTGCCATTGTTCAGACTCACTGCCTGACACAGCTTCTCCATAGGATGTTGGTTCATTTAAGTTTCCGCTATCTTGAGAGACTAGGAACCCAAGATACCTATCTGGTTCTTGTCTTACCCTGCTGGATCTGCGAAGGTCCTGTGTTTGCACTTCCTCAACCGGCTCTGATTGAGGTTCAACATTGTTATGTTGAATTTCTGGCTCAACAACTGGTGTAGTGTTTTCTTCGTCTACTATCTGTAGATCTACATCCTTTCTGGTGTTCTTTAAACTGAGAAACTTTTCTTCCAGAAATTTTCCATTTCGAGCAACAAACACTTTGTTCTCTTCAGGGTTGTAGAAATAATATCCCACGGTGGTCTTGGGATATCCAACGAAGAAACACTTGTCGGATTTGGGTTTGAGTTTTTCTGAGGTAGGTCGTTTGACGTAAACCTCACAACCCCAAATTTTCAGAAAAGATATGTTGGGTTTCTTACCCTTCCATAACTCGTATGGAGTCTTTTCTACCGACTTTGTTGGCGCTCTGTTCAGTATGTGTGCTGCTGTTTCGAGCGCGTGTCCCCAGAATGATACTGGCAGCGAAGAATGACACATCATCGTTCGTACCATGTCAAGCAAAGTACGATTTCTCCTTTCCGATACACCGTTCATCTGAGGTGTATACGGAGGTGTAAGTTGGGATACAATCCCACACTCCATCAGATGATTGTCAAACTCATCACTGAGATATTCGCCACCACGATCTGACCGTAAGAACTTGATCCTCTTGTCAAGTAGATTCTGTACTTCATTCTGATATTCCTTGAATTTCTCAAAGGTTTCAGATTTATGTCTCATCAAGTAGACATAACCATACCTACTGAAGTCGTCAGTGAAGGTAATGAAGTACCGGTATCCTCCTCTTGCTACATGACTGAAAGGTCCACATACATCTGTGTGGATTATTTCAAGCAAGTCAGTAGCCCTTTCATTCTCACTGTTGAAAGGTTGCTTTGTCATTTTACCAGATAAACAAGATTCGCAATTATCAAAAGGTTTGTAGTCGAAATTGCCAAGAAAACCTCCTTTTAGGAGTAGTTCAACACGTTTCTTGTTTATATGGCCTAAACGACAATGCCAGAGGTAAGTCTGATCCTCAATATCTTTGGATCGCTTACTTATATGATAGATTTCACTATTGTTGTCTTTGAGATTTACAGTGTATAGACCATCTACAGGTGTAGCTTTAAAATAGAAAATATTATCTTTAAAGACTGAAATCATTTTATAAGAATATTTATAATAAAAGCCTTGGTCTACCAACAAATCAAAAGACAATACATTCTTAATCATATTTGGAATATAATAACAATTATTCAGTTCCAAAACTAGACCCGAGGGTAAACTAAGACTATAAGATCCCACGGCTTCAGCAATCAACGGAGTGCCTTCGCCAACTCGTAGGTTCGAACGGTCCTTCCTCAGAGTCTTTCTTCTAGTGAATCCCTGTAAATGATTACAAATGTGGTTACTACTGCCTGTATCAATTACCCATGATTCATAAGAAGTGATTAAGCAATCTATCATAAAGATACCTGGAGTATCGGGTAAACCGATATCCATCTGGTCGATGTTCATCGAGTGCTCGCAAATATCCTCGCTGCCGCATTCTGGGCAACTCAGATCTCCCAGCTCATCAATTATATCAGTGTCCATGAGATTCGCAGGTTCGGGTACTGGCTCTAGACTGGCCAGGATATCTTCATGAACTTTATCCACGTCGTTCTTTGGTTCCTTCATGTAGGCACTAGCTGTGTCCTGAACTTCCTTTGTGAGGGAGAACCACATGAGATACACTAACTCTTCCCGAGTCATCTTGTACCCCAGACGTGATAAACACTTAAAAAGCCTTCTCATATCAACAAGATGGTTTTTAACTGACTGACCCTTCTGTAGCTTCAGGGAGAGAATCTCTTGCATGATCAAAAGCTTGCCCGTGTGCTTGTAGAAACCTAACTGGTTTTCTACATTCCTTACAACCTCGTGACAGAATTTCACTCTTAAGTCTCCCGTGAACTCGGGTGACATAGAGAAAACTAGAATGGACATTACATCCAACTCGTCTGCCATGAATCTGAAATATTCAGCAAATTCCTCTTCTGGGGCATTGCTTTTGGGTCGTGACATGGGCTTATTGATCACATAAAGCTTACCCTGGGCACTCAAAACATTCTGTAAGTGCAACTTCCAAACTGGAAAGTTCTGGCCCGTAAGCTTCCACTTGCCCGTAATAAGGCGAAGTGATTCCTCAGGTGAATAAACGGAATGCTAATTGGAGACATCTACATAAGAATATAAATTCCAATTTAGTTTATAATTATATATAATTCTAATAAATTATTACCCTTAGAATAAATTTATTAGACTAGAATCCATATTTCACATGTGTCGGGAAGCATGTGATCATGTCAAACCGACTCATGCGATCTATGGTAGGTAACACTATACCAATCGTATTCCTATCTGAAAATACGACTTCTAGATCGTCGGGACATCGGATATTAATAATCCGTGCATATTTAGTCCCTCTAGTGCATTTTGGCCTGGTACCACCCAGTGAATAAATAATTACCAAAATAGATTGCACCACCCGGGACCTGGACAAACTCTGGCCGGTACCACCCGGAGATAATTCGCAGAGTTTTATCACCTTCCAGTTTCGGTTTGAACACGGGAGTTCATAGTGTGTGCACTTACAACGCCCTATGTACCTTACACCGGAAGTGCCCCTAAAGTGGGTTGCACTTACTAATCTATGATTTTAACAAGGGTCTAAATTGCCAGTTTCCTTTTCCAAAAACTTTGAAATACTGGATCCAAACACTAACTGTATTTGTATCCTTTTAATTTTTTAAACAATCCGTTCAAAAAAGGGCAATTTATATTTAATAACAATTACGTAAATTAAACAACCACGCAATTTAAATATAAAAGGCACAGTCATAGCTTAAACCCCTTAAACTAATGTTGTTTTGTGAGCCAACACAAAACAACGGTCTCAACCCTAAGTGACAAAAGTCTTCAACTTCTGGCACTCCCACTGGCTCCGAGATCCATGGCCGTCGTCTTGTCTCCGTCTCGATGTAATTAAAATTAACTATTACAAATGGGTTTTAAATGGCACGCAGGCCTCCCAACTAGTCTAACAGAATAATTAAAATTACAAAAGGGTTGTAAATGGCACGCAGGCCTCCCAACTATTCTTAAAACGGATAAAAACACAAACACGGGTCTAAAAGGGTTCAGCTATGACTCAATATAATTAAATAATTAAACGCAATTAGATAATTATAAAACTAACATTTAATTTTGGAAACTTAAAATTAAATCAATCTTGAACCGTTTTAACCTATCTGGTAAAAACGATTCTTAATTCTAGACCTTATCTGAAAACGAATCTCGCACGGGACCCGTTTACAAAACTTATCGAAAAACATATTGGTTACGATCTCGTTAATCAATTGATCAACTAATCGTGACCATCGAACGATGGTTTGTTTCCGCTAACGACGATGACGACGAATGCCACCATCGCCGCCCGTTCGAGAACAACCGGCAACAGCCGACGCCACCCAACGGCAGCCATCAACCGCCGCCGTGGCTGTCGCTCTCGATCGCGACGACGACAGTAGCAATCGCCGCTATCGCCGCCGCCGTTCCGGCGAAAACAAAACACGCCACCGCCATCGCTAAACCACCAACGACGGCAGCAGCTTAGCGCCACCACCGTCGCCGTGGATGCGACGACAGCAGCGGCCACAGCCACCACTGTAGAACCCAGGTGTTGAGAAGAGTCAGAATCATCTATCTTTAAAAATGCTTTCTAGTTTAGTTTCCTTCCTTTGTAAACAATCTTGTTTTGCTTAGCCCTTGTTTGAGGTTTGGAACCTCGGGGGCCTTTGTTGACAATGTGTGTAACTTCCTTTTCCCTATAAAAGGAAAAGGATGTTTAGGGTTTTTATGTTGGAATCAATATTTTACTTAATTGGGCAATCTTTCTCCATTGTTGAGTTTTATCTAAGTTCTTCATTGATTTCATCCTCTTGATTGGATTTCCATCCATTTCTTCTTACATTTCATTGTTTTTAGGGACAACAATTGGTATCAGAGCCAAACTTGTTGATTCTTTGGCTTTTGGTTTGTTTTTCTAAAAGTTCTAAAGGTTTTTCAAGTTTTGAGTTTTTCAAAACTTTTGGATTTTCAATCCAAAAGGTGTTTTAAAGGGCTTAAATTAAGTGTTAAGTGATTCCCCATAGTTTTCTAAGCATTTTCCTACATTTTGGGGGTCTAAACACTGATTTTTAAGAGGTTTTTAAGTGTTTTTAAGAAATTTTTCGAGCTTTCGAGGTTTCTTGCTCTTGAGAAGTCTCTCTTTTCGAGTCCCTTTTCCGCACCCACCTTTTCCGAATCGGAAAAGCTCATTTTCCGAATCGGAAAAGAGTGTTTTCCGCACCATACTGTTTTGAGCCAAATCCGAATCGGAAAACATCTGTTTCCAAGTCGGATTTCGCCTCTTTGAGCCGAAACTCTTGCAGTTTTGTTTCTCAAATCCGACACTAAGCTTGCTTTTAAAACCTTTTACTTTTCCAAGCTTTCTGTGTCCCGAGGCGCTCGAAACACCAGCTTTTTCAAAACCTTTTCTGTGTTCAAGCCAAGTGAATCTTTCAAGGAGGTCTCATTCCTTTCTTAGAAATGTCGAAGGAAATCCTGGGGATTGGTTCCGAAACTCGTCCTCCCGTCCTGGTGATGGGCGAGTACCAGCAATGGAAGCGCCGGATGATACACTTCCTAGACATGCTCGACGGAAATCTCATGAAGTCAATCCGTGAAGGCCCAATCCGACCAACTGTCACGGTTGCCGCTGTTCCCAAAACCGATACGTGTCCCGAACTTCCGTCGTATGTAGTCGAAAAGCCAGTTGAGATGTTCAATCCAGAACAAAGAGCCCGGCACCTCGTTGACAAGCGTGCACTGACCCTTCTGATTATGGCTCTTCCTAATGATATGTACGCAAGAGTGGACAGTCTGACAAACGCACGAGACGTTTGGTTAGAAATAGAGCAGCAGATGCAGGGAGGTGACACCGCTCTCGAGAGTCAAAAGGAAAGTGCCCTAAACGCTTACGAAGGCTTCAAAGCCAGGGAAACCGAATCCCTCACCGAGTCTTATCAAAGACTGAACGCCTTCGTGAATGACCTACGAAGACTCGGGATAGAGAAGTCAAAGTACGAGGTAAATGTTAAGTTCCTGAAGAACCTAACACCAGCATGGCAAAATCTGGCGATCAACTTACAGCTGAGCCGAAATCTGGGGATCATGGGTCTACACGACCTTTTTAGCATGATGGTTCAGCATGAGGAATTCATCACTGGAGGCAAGTTCAAAAATACTGTTGACCCTCTGGCACTCGCGGCAGTGCCATGTGCAGGATCAAACTCAGCTCCCTTCCAACATCAGCAGTACAACAACTCATCTCCTCAGCAGTACAACCAGTCACCACCTCAGCACTATCAGGAGAACTACAACCAGGAGTTCAACGGGAACTATGGTTCAAACTACCAAGAGTTCAACTCGAACTATAGTCCAAGCTATCAACATCCAGATGATCCGCTAATCATCTCAATCTCTGATGATGAACTCTTCCATGTGAATGAGTCTCTTGCCCTCATCTCTAATAGCGTACAGAAGCTGAATTCCAAACGTGGATACAGCAGACCTAGGGGATCTGGATATCCCAGTAGAGGAAGGATGGGGCAAGGCCGAGGTGGACACTACCAGCAGGAACGAGTTCAGTTTGGGAATCAAGGAAGAGGAGGATACCAGCAAGGGGACAGATATCAGAATCAGCATCCAGGAAGATACCGTGGTGATCAAGGCCAGTATAGGGAAGCTCGAGGAAACTACAGAGATAACTCCTACCTGGACTATCAGGGAGGCCCTGGAGATCAGGGAGATTGGAGAGGACAGGTCTCTCATATCAACTATCGCCAAAACCAGAGAAACTACACTCCTGAATCAGGATACATTAATCGTCAAGGATACGGCAGCGGGTACGAAGGTGGCCAAGATGGAAGATATGGAAGATTTGAAGACGGTCAAGGTGGTCAGGGTTATGGACAAGAACAAGAAAGGAACTACCGTGGATTTGAAGGACAAACTGATCACGGGAACAGAAACTATCCAGAAGGCAACCATCAGAGTGGTTCTTCCAGACAAGCTCCGAGAGAAGGACATCATCAAGGTCCAGTTGAAATCGGTGATCAAAGGTTGAATGCTCCTCCAGCTTCGGTGAATAGTGGTGCTCCTACCCCAGCTCCTCAAAAGACCGCTAGTGCCACTACATCCTGCTTCAAATGTGGCAAGCTGGGTCACTATGCGAACAACTGCCCTGTCAGATACAAGGATGCTGCATACTTTGAGAAGAAGGCAGCATTGATGAGGAAGAAAGAGAAGGGAGTCGCTCTGCTAGTAGATGAGGAAAACTGGGTGTGTGAGGAAGAAAGCTCAGACGAGGAAGATCATCTTGTTGGGGGTCCGTGTTTGATGGCAGACTTCGAAGGACCTGAAGCTGTTGGCCCCAGCACATATCGAGACCTCGACGCTTCTGAGGTATCCACTATTCCTGACTTAACTGATGATGTGACAATGTTAGAATCTAGAATTTGTGAACTTGAGAGATGTCTCCAATCGGAACGATCTCTCGTCACAAAATTTAGAATCGACAGTGCCATATATAAAAGCTCTCTTGAGGACTTGACCATAGTATACAATCGTGAGACTCTTGAGTCTAGCGTCAGAGAGTCCAATTTGTCCAACAAACTCAGTTGTCTTCAGAAAACCCATGAGGAACTTAACAGTGACCATGGTGAGCTCCAATTAAAATTTCAGTTGCTTTCAGAAGAAAGAACTAGACTGTTTTCCAAAATTCAAGAGCTTGAAGATAACAACTTTAAAAGAGGACAATCTGAACAGACCTTGAGCATTCTTACGCAGCATGCCAACAAAAATCCTTTCTATAAAGCCAGACCCGGACTTGGACTGTCTGAAAACCATGTTTTAGAGAAGGCACCTTCTAATCTATACAATTTTGAGGACATGGCAGCCTCCAAACCCAAACCTGCCCTAGTAGGAGGACATGTGACTGAGGAATTTGTTAGGCAGACTGTCACATATACCGAAGTTATAAACGGTGAGACCATAACCACGACCATCAGTCCAACGAACAGCACCTCTAGCAGTCCTCCCACTAGCCCTACTCCCAATAAGCCAATCTTTGTTCCGGCCAGTGATCCAACAAACACTAAGTCCACATGGGAAGGCATCAAAGCTAGGACCCCTAGGGTAGCTATGCCTCCCATCAACTACTCAGACCTTAACACTAGTTATGACACTAGGAAGATGGATTTTTCAGAAGAGACCTTAGTTATCCCACCAGAGGATGTTTCCGCAACTAAGAGTCCCGACCTAGTCGAACTAGAGAAGGAAATGTTTGGACTTAGACTAAAAGCCATGGATCTGGACGCATGTCAACATCAGATACTGAATCTGAAAGTGCTTATTTCTGAAAAAGACAACTTGGTTCACACTTTGAAGAAAGAATTGATCGAGGCAAATGCCGAGAGAATTAGAATGTCTTCAGAGTGTGAGACCGCAGCCTCAACCTTTACTGATTTTCAACTTAAGGTTGCGGATCTTAAGGCACGATATGTTCTCCTAAATGTTCATTCAGAAATTGCAAGAGAACTTGATCATGATGAAAAGATCAATTATCGTGTGGCCTTAACCAACCAACGTGTGTCAAATTCCATCTTGAAAAGAAAAGTCATGTACTTTGAAAACCTTTCAGACTCAGTTAATGATAGGACTACTCCACTCCTAAACCATCCGATAGTTGACTCCCAAACCAAATCTGTTACGGATCAAGAGGACTATTACACCTTACTGTCAGATGATGATGAACCCCTCAACTCACACCACAGGATAACCGAACCAAAGACTATCCATGATCCTAATGTTGAATACGATCTGAAGGTGTTCTTAGATGAAGGTGATGATCCTTCAGGCTTTATTCCAAAAGGGCCAAAATCTGTTTTTGCAAAACCTGAGAAGTCTGTTGAGTCACGAGCTCCTATTTCTGAGAACAGTAACCCTAAGGGTGGAAAATGTGTTGGTACTGACAAAGGGAAGTCAGTTAAGCCTCACGCACCCAAAGGACTCCAGAAAAAGCATTCAAAGTCTAACGATGCTCGTAACTCAGCTAAACCCATTAAAAATCTTGACCTTAATTCAAGCAGCTTTGAAGTGGGTGAGACCTCTCAGTTAAAACCAAAGCAACCTTTCTCTTCCACAAAACCTAAATTTTCAAAAACATCTTCTGGAAAGGGTGGCAACTCTTCTCCTATTAAACCGTCATCTAACTCACACCATGCTCGTAATGCAGATGGGAGGAAGAAGGATGGTGGACAGGAAGTGAAGCCACCGAGGAAGAATCACCAAGGAAGACCCAACTCTTTTCAAGCTTTCCCTAAGCAGCATAGTCCTAACCGTGCGGGTCTTGGCTATGCTCCACCTAGTGTAGGAATTAATTCAAACATGTCTGTAAAACGTAATCGACATTTAACTCATGCTTTTGACTCTTTGCGTAATGACATGTGCTTTATGTTTGACAATTTTCTGCGCTATGGTGTTTATAATTCTTTTAATGCTGATGTGCCTAAAATCAAATCTCGAAAGAGAAGAGGGAGAA
This sequence comes from Centaurea solstitialis, assembly GCA_030169165.1. Taxonomy (NCBI): domain Eukaryota; kingdom Viridiplantae; phylum Streptophyta; class Magnoliopsida; order Asterales; family Asteraceae; genus Centaurea; species Centaurea solstitialis. The sequence goes on along the minus strand of CM058045.1, from coordinate 18,760,100 downwards.
AAAGAGGAAAGGGAAAACCTTCCTCGTCAGTGCAGTCCCCTAAGCCTAAGGAGAAATCCGAAAAGGAGACTGCATCGACCAATTCCATTGTTTCTGACCCTAAGGAACCCATTTGGCAATGGGTCCCTAAACAAGCCTAATTGTTTTGCAGATCAGTCATGTGTGGTACTTTGACTCGGGGGCTCACACACACATGACTGGGCAGCGGTCCTTCATCTTCGACTACGTTGAGAAGTTTGAGGGATACATAAAGACTGCCGACAGAACGCCGTTGCCGATATTAGGGTCGGGAAAAATCACCAATGGAAAGTACATCATCAAGGGTGTACGTTATGTGGAGGGATTGGGGTACAACATGTTTAGCTCCAGCCAGTTCTGTGATAACGGATACTGGGTGAAGACCTTTCAGTACGGAAGTGACGTGAACGATGAAGACAACAACGCTATTCTCTCCGCCAGGCGAAATGGCAATCTCTACACAACCGTCTTCCGTTCAATCCCTCAAACACACCCCCTGTTTGAAGCTAATCCGAAGAATGCAATCTGTCTGCTCTCAAAAGCATCAAAAGGGGACAGTTGGTTATGGCACCGCAGACTATGTCATCAGAACTTCAAAGATATGAACAAGCTGGTTTCTAAGGGTTTAGTCAGGGGACTACCTGAGCTTCGCCTTTCCAAGGACACTCTTTGCCCGGCATGTGAACAAGGGAAGATGACCAGAAGCTCTCATCCACCGAGAATGGATACAAATTGCCAAAGTCCCCTCGACCTGATACATATGGATCTTTGTGGACCTATGAGAGTAGAAAGTCTTGCCAGAAAGAAGTATATGCTGGTTATCGTAGACGAATTCTCTAGGTTCACTTGGATTGAATTTCTTCGAGACAAATCAGAAGCTGCTGAACGAATCATAGCCTTCATCAAACGCACACAAGTTCTCTTGGGTCGTCGGGTGAGGAAAATACGTAGCGACAACGGTACTGAGTTCCGCAACACAAAGCTGCAATCCTTTCTCGAAGAAGTGGGGATCACTCACAACTTCTCGGCAGTTCGCACACCTCAACAGAATGGGGTCGTAGAAAGGAAGAACAGGACGTTGGTCGAAGCAGCAAGATCCATGATGGCCCACTCTGGAGTTCCTCAACAGTTTTGGGCTGAAGCCGTCTCCACAGCATGCTACACGCAAAACCGGACCCTGATCGTAAAGCGGACTGGTAAAACCGCTTACGAGATGGTCGAACAGCGTAAGCCAAACATTGACTTCTTTAGAGTTTTTGGTTGTAAATGCTATGTTCTGAATGACCGGGATAATTTGGGTAAGTTTGACCCTAAGTCTGATGAGTCTATCTTCATCGGATACTCACATAACTCTAAGGCTTACCGGGTTTTCAACAAACGGACCCGAACTATCCTGGAAAGCTCAAACGTTGATTTCTCTGAATCTGAAACCTATCTGAATGCTAGTTCTAGTAGTGTGTCTGCATCTTTCCCTGAATTGTTCCCTTCACCACCGAGCACAGATCCGTCTTCTAACTTTTCTGCTTTAGACTTTTTAGATCTCGCGGAATACGATCTGCACACTCTAACGAGTCCAATCATAGCTCCCGCTCCAACAGGGTCGACCACAACCACAGTGACCTCTGATGCCTTCGTCACGGAGCCCTCCTCCAGCACTTCAACTCACTCCGTGACACCTGAGTCCGCGGCTCCTCCATCTGAAGTTTCATCAGCAGCTTCACCGGCACCTGATCAAGAACAGACTCCGCACCTTGTTCTTACTCCAATTCCAGAAGCAGCTCCACTACCTTCCCCGAGCACAGCCCAACGTTCATATGCTCAGGTAGTCAGAGAGCCCCGGTTAAAGGCTGCACCGCGGATTAACCAGGCTGAAGGCACATCAAGTGGGAACCTAGAAGAGGTCTTTGCTGTGCAAGATGAGAACGACGCCACCAACAACCGACAGGCTTATGTCACTCACCCTCACACTCGCAGGTGGACAAAAGATCATCCCCCCTCCCAAATCATCGGGAGTCCCTCACAACCTGTAAACACTCGATCTGCCAAGGACACTGAAAATCTGATCCTATTTGGAGGATTCTTGAGCGATTTTGAACCATCTGATGTTTGGCAAGCTCTTACCGATCCCGACTGGGTGATCGCCATGCAAGATGAGCTGGCCGAATTCGAAAGAAACAAGGTTTGGCGCTTAGTAGAACGACCTTGGGGAAAGACAATCATTGGCCTCAAATGGATACTCCGGAACAAAACCGACGAGAATAATCTCATCATCCGGAACAAAGCTCGTCTGGTCGCCAAGGGTTATCGCCAACAAGAGGGTATCGACTATGATGAGATGTATGCGCCAGTAGCCCGAATCGAAGCGATCCGAATCTTCCTTGCGTATGCTGCACACAAAAACATGACAGTCTATCAGATGGACGTCAAATGTGCCTTCCTGAATGGAGTCCTTCAAGAAGAAGTGTACGTTGAGCAACCGAAAGGGTTCGTCGATTCTCGATTCCCAAATCACGTCTACATTTTGGACAAGGCGCTTTACGGTCTAAAGCAAGCTCCGAGGGCATGGTACGAAACTCTCACTGACTACTTACTCGGAGTTGGCTACAAGAAAGGTACTATCGATCCCACTCTGTTTCTCAAGAAGTCAGGTAAAGATTTAATTATCGTTCAGATATACGTGGATGACATTATCTTTGCGTCTACAAAGCCTGAGATGTGCCAAGAGTTTGAAAACACCATGAAATCCCAATTCAAAATGAGCATGATGGGCGAGTTGACGTTCTTTTTGGGACTTCAAGTTCGACAACGCCCTGATGGAATTTTTATAAATCAAGCCAAATATGTTCAAGACCTTTTAAAACGTTTTGATTTCGGTGGTTCAAACTCTGCGGCCACACCAATGCCCAAAAATTTTCAACTCTCTGCTGATACTTCTGGTAAACCGGTTGACCAGAAAACATATCGGGCAATCATTGGTTCCTTATTATATCTCACATCTAGTAGACCAGATATCGTCTTTTCCACGGGTGTCTGCGCTCGTTTTCAGTGTGACCCACGGGATTCACATCTGTCTGCAGTCAAGAGAATCCTTAGGTATCTGAAGGGCACACCGGATTTTGGCCTTTGGTACCCAAAGGATTCTGGCTTTGAACTAATTGCATATACAGACTTAGACCATGCAGGTTGTAAGCTAAACAGGAAAAGCACTTCTGGTGCATGTCAATTTCTCGGGGACAAGTTGGTCAGTTGGTCATCCCGGAAGCAGACTTGCGTCTCTTTATCCACCGCGGAGGCAGAATATGTAGCCGCCGCCTGCTGCTGCTCGCAAGTTCTGTGGATGAAAACCCAACTAGCTGACTTTGGATACACCATGCATCGAATTCCCATATACTGCGACTCCAAAAGTGCAATACAGATCACGGCAAATCCGGTTCAACATTCTCGGACGAAGCATATCGACATTCGATATCATTTCATCAAAGATCACGTCGAGAAAGGTAATATTGAACTATACTTTGTTGAGAGTGACTATCAGCTTGCTGATTTGTTCACTAAGCCGTTTGACGAGAAGCGTCACTTTTTCCTCCTAAGCAAGTTGGGAATGCTAGACCTCCCTGCCTGAGGTCTAGGGGGAGTCGGGAATTCTTATTGTATATGCATGTGTGTAGGGGGAGTCTGTAGGAACTCTATAGATGTTGCATGAATCGAGGGGGAGTCCTAGGTCCTGTATTTATTATTTGGGGTGCTCTCTAACGTTCTCGGATCCACATCACCTTGGATACCACTTTTATATTCTATTTTGTAGATGTGGATCCTCACTACGACTTCTGGTTACTTCAGACCAGGACTCGCTCTAAACCCAGTGAGACGAACCAGGTAAGTCTCTTTTCTCGGGAGTCGAGGGCTGAACTTGTAACTTTTTGTGAACTTGAAAGTTCAGGGGGGCGGTAGAGTACATGTCTTGAACTTACAAGTTCGGGGACTAGCTTTGCCACTTTCTGCTTCTTAAAGTTCAGGGACTCGTTTTGCAAATCTTGTGAAACTTGTAGTCCAGGGTCTGTTTTGAAAATTTTCTGAAAATACAAGTTCAGGGACTTGTTTGTAAGTTTACTCAAACTTCAAGTCCAGGGGTGGTTTTTGCCAAATGGTGAAAGTCGGGTTAAGAGAGCCAAAAGGAGAGCCAAACACAGTGTTTTTGACCCAAACACAGTGTAATTCGGTAAAAATATAAATACCGGTTTTCAAGAATTACTTTTCACAAAATTCAAATTTTCATCTTTTTCTCTCTGAATTCTCACCCGAACCCACTTCGCGCTCGATTTCGGTTTTCGCTCGTTATTGCTCCGATCGTCGATCTTTTTACATATTCGGATTCCTGGTAAGTAAACGATCAACCCTTATATAGTTTTAACATCTAAATCATGTGTTTTAATGCCTGGATCGAAGCCTAAAAGTTTTAAAACTTACCCGAAACCCAAACTTCTTGGAATGGGATTTCGGGACGTTAAAACGATCCATTGTTGCTTATATTGTTGTTATAAACTGATTTAGGATGAATGTTGATAGTTTAGGGCCTTAGATCGACGGTTTTTGAGAGGTTTCTAAGTGGAGAACTCGAACAGTCTCGGTTTTCCGACTCGGAAAACTTGAACATTCAAGTTTTCCGAATCGGAAAACTTGAATGTTCAAGTTTTCCGCATCGGAAAACGATGCTCACTCATGTATGTTTTCCGATTCGGAAAACATGGTTTTCCGAATCGGACTTGGTCTCGTTTTCATATGCTTCTTTTCCGACTCGGAAAACGTGGAACTACCCTTATGGGTTTCCAAGGTTTTCCGACTCGATCGAGAGACCAAGTCTTGCCAATTTTTACTAAGTGTTGTGACATTTTCCGAATCGGAAAACCATGTTTTCCGACTCGGAAAACCCACAAGTGTTTCTCTCTAAGTGTGGGAGTTTCCCGATTCGGAAAACACCCTTTTCCGAATCGGAAAACTTGTCTGTTTTAACCTTGTGCTATTTTACCAAGTGTTGAGTATTCCGACTCGGAAAACATCCTTTTCCGAATCGGAAAACTCCCCTCGTACTGTTTGCTCGTTTTCCGACTCGGAAAATACGAAACACCCTTTATTGGGTTTTCGAGGTTTTCCGACTCGCGTCTAGTCGAGGGTATAGTCTTTTCACGTTGTAATATTTCTAACACTTAATGATGTGCAGAAATGGCTGATCAACAACCGATTGCTCCTACTTCACCCGTCGCCAACGCTGCTGATCTCGCACTGATCAACCCGGCAAACATCGTTGAGATCCACCAGAACAACCAGTTCGTTGACTTGGCGAACTTCACCGTCCAAGATGACGTTGTTCTTGAGATTCTCCGAGCACATCCCCTTGCATACGCGATGCAAGCCACTGCTGACATCCCAATGATTTATCTGCAGCAGTTCTGGAACACTTCCCGTGTTGAGAACCGGGACGGAGTGCAAACCATCATCGGCCGAGTGGACCAGACTGATCTGGTCCTCACTATGGAGGATCTTCGCAGAATCCTTCGTCTGCCAGCAGCAACTCTGGAGGCCCCTTTTGATCCTCTCGTGACTGGACCTGAGCTATTCAGCGAAGTGCTCGCTGTCGGAGTCCACTACACCGAGAACAACAGGCCGAGAGGAATCTCCCAGATCTCACAGGGAATGCTGCCCCCAATCTGGTACTCATTCTTCAACATACTCAACCGCACGATCTCTTCAAAGACCCATGGCGTGGACAAGGCATCCACCCAGTTCTGGCACATTTTCCATGCGGTCGCCTACGGAAGGCGGATCGACTTTGCTCAGCAAATCTGGGCGGACATCATCGGTGATGTCAGAGCTGGGCCAGGACGCACAAAGCACACATCCATCCCTTGGATGCGCTTCTTCAGTCTGGTCATTCGAGATCACATGAACCAGAACCGAGCTGTCCGACGCAGAGCAAACCATCTCCGCTTTGAAAGCCAGCAGATCGGACGAGCCAATAAGAAGAATCTGAAGTCAGGTCAGGTAGAAATGCACATTCCGGCTAACGTGCTGAACATGGCAGACCGTAGGTCTATGAGTGTTAGGATGTACCGTATATCCGTAGGTTTAGAAGACACGTCTACGGACTCCTCAGAGCCGGGGAGCCCTGCCCAAGACGTGCAACCCGTCCTAACTAGAAGCCGTGCCTCTGGTACGGCGGGCCAGAGCTCCAGTGGGGGAGCTTCTGGCTCGGGAGTGATGAGAGTTGACGTCAGGGGAGGAGCGGGTAGAATAGTCGGTACATCTGCCACTCCGCACACTTCTAGAGCCGGTGCATACCAGACCATGATTCAGAACCGTGCCACTCGTGCTCGCACTCCTACAGTTGTGAAGGAATCTTCTGAGGCCATCCGCACGCGCGAGTACACGAGTCACTTCAGGGTAAAGCAGTACATGGGCACCCTTCAGCAGTCACCGATCCACTCGTCATCGGAAGAGCGCCGATCGCCGACGCCGCCGCAACAACCTACTGGGGAGGACGTGGAAGCTTCCCCACAAGAACAAGCACATGTTCCTCCACCACCTCACTCGGCGGCCGTCACTTCTCAGGGAGGCGAACCCTCAGGCGAACCATCTGGCGATGACTCCGGCGGTCACGAACCTTCCGAGCACACTCCCAAGGACCGTCGTGAGCCCGATGACGAGGCGACAAAATCAGAACAAGTTGACTACGGATCTGACTCCGAGTTTCAACTATCAGATCCACCAAAGGGCGGGAAGGCCCAAGTGATAGATTTGGATGAAGCCACCTCCTCCTTCAACGACGACCGGATTTCAGGTGATCCCACTCTTATTGCGGATCTGGCGTCGGATGACCGAACTGTTGGTCAGGAGGAAGAAGGTGAGGCCGAGGTTGCTACCGGCTGGGGTCGAGAAGACAGCGAAGAAGAAGAAGAGAGAGAGAGGGGAGAAAAGGAAAGAGAGAGCAGAGAAAAAGAGACCGAAGACGTAGAGGTCCAGTTGAGCGAGCCTTGGGCTCAATTAGAGGAGGCGGATGTAGAAGAAGAGCCGCATAGGTTAGAATTGGATATCCCTTTAGCTCAGAGTCCAACCCCCACAGAGGCAACCCTCATTCAGACCGATCACTCGTTGACGTCAGGTCAAGTCGTTGGCAGCCAACCAACGCATTTGCACGCCCAAACCAGCCACTCGGCCATCTCTCAACAGATGGTCGTTTCATATTCTCACGGGGATTTAGCTCAACTTCCACCGGCCACTCAATTGGAGTCTGCCGGTGTTGAAATGAGAGAGGCTCTGCCCCACCTCTCGACATCTTTCCGTGCACCAGTTGTCCTAGAGCCACTCACAGACACCTTCAGGGTTGTTCATTTGACTAGGACACTTTTGGATGCATCATCAGCCCGCCCAAGTGGCGAGGCCGGAACGGGGAGAGTTGGTGCGTCATTGGACGCCCTTCGAGGATCCACCGGAAGCCCCGACACCGTCAGCATTATACCAGCGGTGACATCGGGCCGAGAGAGCACCTCGGTAGGACTCTACTCGTCAACTGGAGCCCAAGTGGCACCGGGCTTAGCTCTTCCGGGACCGGGTCCGACAGACTCGAGCAAAGTCTATAAAGATGCTCACGCAACACCGGGGCTTGTGAGCCTGACGGATTCGGGCGGAATCCCTAAAACCGCCCCTGCAACACCGGGACTTATAGGTCCGACGGATTCGGACGACATCCTTAAAGTCGTCCAAAGCAGGTTATTAGCTGTGGAGCAAGCCAATCAGGCTCGGGATGCGCGGGTCGAGGCACTCGAGAAAGCCTTGGCCGAGACAGAGAGGAAGAGACTAGCCGATCTTGAGGCGTCGCGCAAGCTTCAAGAAGACCGGGATGCGGAGCTCTACGAGCTCAAACGGAGGATCAAGGGCAAACATTCTGAGGCTGCCCCATCTACTGAAGCTCCCATTCCCAGGCCAACTGAAGACGTCCTCAGGCTCGCTCCTCCGACTTCGGGCGACCTTCCTCCGATCCCAGGCTACGTCACTGAGGTGGAGCACTTGATGATGGTCACCTCCTACACCACTCAGAATGACCGCCTGTCCGCCCAAGTCAGAGATCAAGCTGCCCAGATCGAGCTGCTACAACAAAGGATTAGAGAACTGGAGGCCGTGTGTCGGTCCCAGGCTCAGCCTTCGAAGAGGAGGCATGATGACCCTGATGACTCCGCACCAGGTCCTCATGAGGGGGAGGTACAAGCTGCAAAACGGCTTCGCACAGACCTCCAACCTGGTTCCGGCTCCGGTTCATCAGCTCCAGCTCCAAGTTCCTCAGCCGCCCCTTCGAGCGCTCCCACAGACTTCGAAGCCGCCGAAGCTCCCTATGTCGATTCTGAGACAGAAGACATACCGGACATGGGGAGTTGGCGATATGAGAGGATTCCGGAAGGGGAGTCAGTTCAGTTTCCCCAAATGACGGACACGGCTCAGATTGATGCCGTTACACCAGAAGCAGCGCCGACTGATCCTTCAGAGTTCCAGATTCCGGAAGCAGCCCGGAAGATCTTGCGGTCGCTAGCTCAGAGCCTAAGGGTCTATCAGAAGGGAGACGATCTAGTCAAGGATCCTGACTACGCCAACCTCCTCTCAGCGCTCAAGTTCCCAACTCCAGAAGCCCCACAGACCGTCCACTCGACCGATCCAGAAACCGATGCTCCTACTGTCATCCAGCTCAACTGGAACCACTCCATCATCTTCCGCCCGTTCCTAGAAGAAACATTCACCCGCATCTACCAGCAAGAGAAGCTGCACGCCTGGTCCCGAAAAGTCTACTTCGGGATCTCTCACATCAAGAACAAGAGACGAAGGACAGCGTACGTGCATCAGCGAATGTGCAACTGGGCCACTCATGGACGCCAGAGGATCAGACGTCGCTTTATCAAGGTAACTGCTATGCGCCCCTACAGACATGGCCATCAGTTATTCCTTGAATATGATGTTCGCATGTACGGCACCGGTGTCCCTCGAGGTGAACTGCAGGACTGGACCTTCACAGAAGCTGACTTAGATCGGGTGCATCTAGAAGACCTTCTCACGATCATCAAGTACCTCCAAGGCCCGATCCTCCGACCAGAGCACTACAGAGATGGCACGGAGATTCTGAAGAAATACGTCCGTCACGCAATCTCTCTCGCGAGAGTGACGGACTACCAGCTTGCCATAGAAAGCCGCCAGCCGAAGGTCAACCTGCTGAGACCAAACCTGCTCGTTCCTGGTATCGATGCCTACACGCCTTACATGCCAACCAGGATACCTGAGCATGGAGTCCTTTACATGACTCGGAAGAAGAAGGAGCGCAGGTTTATGAGGTTTGGAGAGCTCTCCAGGTTCTGCGACGGGACCCTCCTTTATGTCTACAATGGCATGCAGAGCAGACTGCTGGCGGATCAGGTTCCAAGTCGGAGAATCATAGATGGAAAAGGAAAGCTGCTGGAGGCAATGAGGTTGATCGAGAAGAAGCTTAAGGAGCGGATGATGTACAGACGGGCTGAGGCTGCGATGCAGATGAGAGCACGGATCATAGGCGAGTGGGAAGAGTATCTGCAGATGTCCAAGTGGGAGCCTGCACTGGAGCTTCCTCCACCATTCTGACTTCTTCTCAAAGGGGGAGATTGCAGAACCCAGGTGTTGAGAAGAGTCAGAATCATCTATCTTTAAAAATGCTTTCTAGTTTAGTTTCCTTCCTTTGTAAACAATCTTGTTTTGCTTAGCCCTTGTTTGAGGTTTGGAACCTCGGGGGCCTTTGTTGACAATGTGTGTAACTTCCTTTTCCCTATAAAAGGAAAAGGATGTTTAGGGTTTTTATGTTGGAATCAATATTTTACTTAATTGGGCAATCTTTCTCCATTGTTGAGTTTTATCTAAGTTCTTCATTGATTTCATCCTCTTGATTGGATTTCCATCCATTTCTTCTTACATTTCATTGTTTTTAGGGACAACAACCACCATCGCCGCTCGATCGGCTCTCGTGAAACAACCACCATCGACCGCCACCACCACAATCGGTGGTGTGGCTACGTCGATCTCAATTAACCACCGCCGCCACCATCGACCGACAGCAGCTACGGCTGCCGCCATCGACCGGTGGTCCCGATTCGGGAATCGCCACCACCACCACTATCGGTGGTGCGGTGGTGGCCTTCGACTGCAACCGACGCCGCAACCACCAATCGGGTGGTGCGGCCGGCGATCACGACAGCGGACGCCGCAACCACAATCGGTGGTGCGGCCGGCGTTGTTTTTCCCGGTGGTTGGTGGTTCGATCGGCTAACTGCCGTCGTTCCACCACGGTTTTTCAATTTTGATAGGTTTACGATAAAAACATAATTTTTATAAAACCTATTTAACCAACAATTATATATAAACCTGATCTGTAGGTTTAGGAAGTGGCTCTGATACCACTGTTGGGAATCGAAGGCTACAAAAACATGCACAGCGGAAAAGAATTGCCCGATTCCCAATCGAGGATCCAATCCTAAACTCATACAGACACAAAAGAGGGTTACGAAAAATTACCTCGTTGTTGGTTTACACGAACTAAACTGGACTGCTGGTGGGGAATACACCACTACTGCACCACCGTGAGATTGGCTGCTAGACCACCTCGGGTTCCTCCTTGAAATCGATGGAGAGAGAGAGATGAGAGGGTTTTGGTTTTTCTTTGGGGTTTCTTTTCAGTTAAGATTGATCGAATGAATAAAACTGACCAGGGTTTGCCATATTTATAAAATTAAATATGGCAGTACCCAATAAAGAAAGCCCGTTTGATTAAAAGGTCCATTAAGCTTATTTAATCAAACTCAAACTCTTTATTTAATTAATAAACTATTAATTAAATAACTTAACGCTTTAATTAATTAATTAACTATTAATTAATCCAATAAAATATTCCAACTGATATTTTATATATATAGCTAAATAATAAATAACTATTTATTATTTATTTCTCACTCAATAATTAATTTGTACTAATTAATTATTCCATCAAACCACTTGATCTCCAATTGGGTGTGTAGCAGTGTGACCCACTAGTGTCTTATAACATTTGACACGGTAAACTCTGTTACTATCTTGCACATAATCCTAACACCTATAAATGTGTCTCTAAGAGCGTTGGGTCAATCAATTGCTTTTGACAATTGGCCTCCCAAAAAAGATCTTGGGCCAAAATCTCCTCACACCGAACTGCGCGTGGATTGACCTTGAAAACAAAGATTCGGTGTTAGACTCGTTACCATCAATTATTGGAGGACTTACCTTTTGTTTAGGAGAGCATTGTTCCGGCGAGGATTCTTCGAATTGATCATCTTGCATTAAAACTCCGAGTCCATCTAGGTAGTCATCATCATGGTATTCTTCGGTTGTATTAACCTGACAAGAAAACTCTTCGTCAGAATCATCAGAATCAGACCATGGTGGAAGTACCTCGTGCTGAATCCATGAATCCTCTATCAGTTGGGCATCTTCTTGCGGAGGGGGTTCAACATCATCCTCGAGCTGAGTGGCTTCTATGTCCGTTTGTTGATGCGAATCCTGTCCAAGTAAAATCGTTTCGCTAGAATCATTGTTAATTTCCAAGTTTGGACAACTTACCTCCGGCTGAATAACCAATTGGCCCGCTAAATTTATTCTTTCTATTGTCGGCTTATCAATCGGCTGTTTTTCCCTTGGAGCTTCGGATTGGATGTCTTCTTGTAAAAAGAGCTCAAGTTCGTCCCAAAATCCATCATTCGATTCCGTATTCATCCCAACCTGAAAAGATAAAGGTTTAATATTAGATTTTTCATTAGAAACACTAGATTCGAGACGTTCCTTTAGGAGGGCGTTAGTTTCTTGGGCTTCGGCAAGGGCGTCTTCTAACTCTTCAACCTTCTCTCGCAATGCTTCCTTATCTGCTTCAAGCGTTTCAGCTAACTCAGCACTCTCTCTCAACCCTTTCCTCAATGATTCTATTAAACCTTGTTGAGGTGTCATATTCCTTCGTGCATATAGTTGGTACATCGGTATATTATCATCTTCGCTTGGGGAATTCCCATGAAACCTCATATCTGCCACACAAACAAAACCAATACCCGGAGTAGCACGAAAAATATAAAAGATAAAATTAAAAAATTTAAAAACTAAACTAGAAGGCAAATAACTTAATCGGGAATAAATTCCCAATCAAAGATCGATTAACTAACTAAACTCTAGTATCCAACTAAGCAACCATTCCCCGGCAACGGCGCCAAAAACTTGATGCGGTAATTATTGTATATAAAAAGCGGAAAAAGTTTTAACCTCTAATGCCTAGCCACTGTCTTACCACATATACAGGCAAGCGTACCTGATCGTGAGTAATATAGTGTAGGAAAGTCCAGGTATCGTTCTTACCACTGGGAACGGTTAAGCTAGATGTCAACTAAAGCTATAATCAGTCAATCTGGAAAATGGGGGGTTTGCTTTTGAAAAGGTATTTTTAAAGATAAAAGACAAATAATAAATTAACCTAACCAAGAAGTGGAAAACTGATAATCAAGTAAACATCGGAGACAATTGCATTCATTATGATAATTTAAGACACTTTTTCAGATGATTACCAAAAACATAGATTCAATGGTTATTGTAAGAAATTAAGCATAAAGCACCCTGACATACGTATCTGAGGTTGTCAACCAGGTTGATCTCCCGGCCCAATTACAAGGACTTGGTTGTCAGACAAATCTAGTAAAAGTCACCCTAATCAATGTCAACCGTGGAACTCTACAATCTAGTGTACTCTAGGTCCGATCAAAACTACTCACCACGTCTCCCCGCGTCACCGGATTGAAAGGTAAGAGAGGTAAGAATCACATTCATTAGTTGTCAATTAACAAACACAATCCCAACCAACGACTTCAAGTAACCACAGTTAAAACATCAAAATAGGAACCATCAAATAAATATTCAATAAACCATAAATCTAATTATTAAATTAAAACCAAAACTCAAATCATCTTTCAAAGTAATCACACCATAATGTAACACAATGAGAAATCAACATATAGACATGTCAATCGTAGATGAAAAACCAAACCAAACTAAGACCGGCAAATTTGGCGTAACATCCTCTCGAACCGTCTCCTCCGAATGTCGATCATCAAGCCTTCATCTTCTCGGGTTGGAAACCCTAAGCGGCTCCCAACATCTAATCTAACCTAACTAAACTATGAGAGAACTGTTTTTATCTGAATGAATTGAATGATGAATGCTCCAACTGAATGACCCAAAGGCTGCATTTATAAGACTCCAACAGAAGCCTTTTCGCGTTCGCGAAACGGCATTTCGCGGAGCGAAACACTTAACGAACAAACCCTAACTTTCTGGAAGCTTCCGAGTGAGAAAAACTAGGCTTCGCGACACGAACCATTCCTTCGCGGCGCGAGCATAGTCCTCGCGGCGCGAACCCTTTTCTTCGTGGCGCGAACAATGTAAAAACCAGCTTCCGAGATCTTCCAAAATATTCTCTTGCCTTGTCTGCTGAAGATCCGTCTTTTTGGAGGAAATTATCTGACTTAGAGAGCAAGAAAACCATCTTAGGAGCCAAGAAAAGTCTGAATTTGCAAAGTCTGCACAAAAGTCTCCTTTTTAATGCTTTTCACCCTCTTTTTATACTTTTACGTGCAAGCACCTCCAAAACCTACAAAATTAGGATTTACACCTTTTTAAGTCAAACAGTATCGAAAATACTCTAAAAAAAGATAAAAGTGGGGAACTGATGCGAGTAAAATATGTATAATTTTGGAGGAACTGCCCCACCTCTCGACTTCTTTCAGAGCACCTCGAGTCGTAGAGCCACTTACCGGGATCTTTGATATCCCTTCTATTCTTAGGACACGATCGGGAGTAGCACAAGCAGAGATCCTACGAGACTCTACCAAAACGGACGTAGTCGGTGCATCAACTGATGCCCTTCGAGGATCGTCCGGAAGCCCTGCCATAGTCAACATCATGACAGCCGTGCAAGCAGGCCGAGAAAGTACCTCTTTGGGTCTTTTCTCGTCAACTGGAGCTCTTGAAGCACCGGGCGCAACACTTTTGGGACCGGGTCCGAAAGATTCGGGCAAAATCTCTAAAGATGCCCACGCAACAACGGGATTAAGTCCGACGGATTCGGGCGAAATCCTTAAAGATGCCCACGTAACAACTTCAGGACATGGTCCGACGGATTCGAACGACATCCTAAAAGTCGTCCAATCAAGACTATCGCGGCTAGAGGAGGCAGACGTGGCGAGAGAGAAACGGGTTGAGGCACTTGAGAAAGCCTTAGCCAAAGCCAACCAGCGAAGACAAGCCGAGCTTGAGGCTTCCCGGAAGATGCAAGAAGACCGGGATCGGGAGCCACAAGAGATCAAGCGCCAAGTAAAGGGTAAGTATGTGGAAACTGCCCCGTCTACCGAAGCTCCGATCGCCCGCCATTCCGGGGATGTCCTCCGCCTTCCTCCTCCTAGTTTGGGTAACTTGCCCGAGATTCCAGGCTATGTCACTGAGACGGAACACGAATTGATGATCACAGCATACACGACTCAGAATGACAGCCTCTCCGCCCAACTATGAGAGCGGGATGAGATGATTGCGGCCAGGGATCTTTAGATAGAGCTTCTTCAGCGCCGCATCCGGGAACTGGAGGCTGCGTGTCGGTCTCAGGCTCAACCTTCCAAAAGGAGGCATGATGACCCTAATGACTCTGTACCAGGTCCTCATGAGTGGGAGATGCAAGCTCGCAAAAGGCTTCGCATCAGCCTTAGGTTCCGGATCCTCCTCCGCACCAGCTTCATCAACAGCTCCACCGACTGCTCCGTCAAAGTCAACAACTGCTCTATACGAAGATTCAGACATGGAGACTCTTGACGTTGAGCATTTTCATTACGAGTCGATCCCGTTAGATGAGGTGATCCAGTTCCCTCACGAGAAGCCAACCGTTGAAGTCGACATCATCACCCCTAAGGCAGCACCGACAGATCCTTCCGAGTTACAGATTCTGGAAGAAGCTCGAAAGATCCTTCGGTCTCTTGCTCAAAGCCTTCGTTTCCACAAGAAGGGGGATGACATTGTCAGCAACACCGACTACAACAACTTTCTCTCAACGGTTGAATTCTCTGCTTCAGACATGCCTCTCACGATCACTACTACAGTTCCAGATTCTCCATCTCCGATCGTCATCCAGCTCAACTGGAACCATTCGGTGATATTCAGGCCATTCCTCGAAGAGTCCTTCTCGAGGATATTTCAGCAAGAGAAGTTTCATGTTTGGTCTCGAAAAGTGTACTTTGGGATCTCACATCTGAAGAAGCTTAGGCGCCGAATAGCCTACGTCCACCAGCGGGTATGCAACTGGGCGAAACACGGAAGAACACGACTAAGGCGTCGGTTCGTAAAAGTAATTGCGGTACGCCCTTACAGACATGGGTACCAGTTATTTCTCGAATTCGATGTCCTTATGTACAGAACTGGCAGACCCGCTGGAGAGCTCCAAGAATGGATGTTTACGGAAGCTGACCTAGACAGGATCCACCTTGAAGACCTCCTTACGATCATCAAATATCTACAAGGTCCGATCCTCTGCCCTTAATACCTCCCCGATGGCCTTGAAGTTTTGAAGAAGTATGTCCGTCACGCAATCACTTTGGCGCGTGTGACGAACTACCAGATGGCCATCGAGAGCCGTCAACCGAAGGTCAATCTGCTTCGACCTAACCTTCAAGCACCTTCTATCAGATCTTACAGTCTATACCCCCTGACGAAAGTTCCAGAGCATGGGGTCGTCTACCTTACTCAGAAGAAGAAAGAGCGGAAGTTCATGCGCTTCAGTGAACTCGCTCAGTTTTGTGACGACACCCTTCTTTATGTGTACAACGGGCATAGGAGCAGGTTGCTGACCGATCAGATGCCACCGACGAAGCACAATGACGGGAAGGCGAAGGTACTAGAGGCGATGAACCTGATCGAGGAGAAGCTCAAAGAAAGCCTGATGTTCCGGAGGGTTGAAGCTTCCTTGAAGATGGGATCAAGGATTATTGGAGAATGGGACGAGTACATCCAGCTGTCCAAGTGGGAACCGGCTCTGAAGCTACCTCCACCCTTCTGACTTCTTCCCAAAGGGGGAGATTGTTAGACCCTCACTTTGTTGTGAAGAAGTCAAGGGCCTATTGTAACACCCGAAATTTTAAGAATTTTAGCGATAGCTTGGTTTTGGAAAAGGCTTGAAGAGTTAAGAATTGGCGCTAAACCGAGCGCTAAAAGAATTGATGATAACCGGGTGAAAAGATGGGTGATCAAGTGTTCGAGAAATGAAACGAAGCTTCAAAAGAGTGCCTAAATCAGTAGCCGGGGTGACTTGAAGTCACTTGGCACCCCACGTGGGCAACTAGGCCATCAGATCGGGCGGGTGACTTGAAGTCACTGGGTCAACCCACGAGGGCAACTAGGCCATCAGGTAGGGCGAGTGACTTGAAGTCACGGGGTCAACCCACGTGGGCTACTGATCTTGCTAGACATCAGGTTGCGCGTGACTTGAAGCCACGGGGTCAACCCACGTGGACGTGCAACAAGCTAAAAAGGGGGTTTTCATCATTTGGTTGGATAGCTACGAAATTTCTCTTAAAGGGGGTGACAAATACATCATCTTGGGGGATTTTTGGATGGAGAAATCATCAAGGAGAAGAATGATAACAATTAGAGAGCGAATTCCACACCGAAATCATCACCCAACTAACCAAAGTTCAAGGCTAGATCTTCATCTTCTTCATTCCAAGGTTCACCCACCATTGTTGAAGAGTTTCTCCATCTTAGGGTTTTGGTTCAAGATCTTGAAAGGGGTGAGTTCTATCTATGTTTTAAGTGTAGATCTAGTCTTATATGTTGTAGATCTGGAACTAATCCAAGGTATTAACTCCTTATCAGTTTAGGTGCTCACTCAAGCTTTAATCTGGGGTTCTATGTGAAATTTGGGGCTTTTGGATTTATAAGCCTAAGGTGAGTTGCTAAAACCGTTTTGTTAAAACTGAGAGCACATCATCTTGCTTGATTTACATATATTGTTGGTCATTGTGAATAAACATGATTTTGGATGAAATGCCTAAATTGTTAGGTCTAAGGATTGCTATGAAATGGCTGAGTAATGATGCTTATATGAATGGCTTGATTTGGATTATTGTATACATGGAGTAGATTATCGCATGCTACTATTGTATGAGCTAAATCCATGTGATTATATGATGAATCTCTTTATGAGAAATACGTGTTATTATGCATGCCACGGAATGATGCGAAGGAATTGAATCCCGAGCATGTCGGCTTATATGAAATGAATGAAAGTATTGAGACTTTCAATAATGCTTAAATTATATAACTAAAATGTTATGGAGCACCGCTAGTCAAAAAGTGGGATGCTATTGGTCACTAGTCAAAAAGTGGACCGGGATGTCACAAGTCAAAAGGTGAGTACCCATGTTTTTACGCAAACGTAAATTGGACAATGTGGCACTAGTCAAAAGGTGTATACTGTGTCGATTTTTGAAATGAGATTGAATTAAAGTGGCACTAGTCAAAAGGTGTGCACTTTCAAGTTTACACGAGTTCGACTCAGTCTTGGGTGGCACTAGTCAAAAGGTGTGCACCTATGTCCCTCGCCATTCGTGTGGCCGCGAATGTGCCTGGCCTCTAAGGTTGTCTATTTGAGTCTTCGTAGGAGGACGACAACGGGGTGTCTCGACTCTGAGGTGTAACTTGCTTGGCAAAAGTGGGTCGCTCCCACGGTTTTCAAAGATAAAAGATAAACCGGTTTAACATGATGCATTTTGTTGTTAATACACTCTTGCATATCTCACATGTCTTAACATGTTTTTATATGTGTGATATTTTGTGATACAACTCACTAGGCTCCTTTAGCCTAACACTTGCTTGGTGTCGATGTGTCTCTCAGGTACTAGGGACTCAGTGAGCTTTGGGGGATGTGTAAAGAGATCAGTCCTTTAGACCGTGCGGGCGTTGACTGATTTGACAATCCTTTTTGTAGTCTTTTCCTAGATAGGATTTAGACTAGATGGTTGTCGCATTCTTTAATCAAATTACAAACATTGTAATTATACACTATTTATACCCCTATTTTTGGGAAGAGCTCACGCTTTGGCGTATATTGTACTAACACCCTTCGTAAATGAAGGTTTTTGTTTACTCCAAATTTTGGGGTGTTACAAGTTGGTATCAGAGCTTTAGTTTAAGCGAACTAGGTAATCACTGTAGTGTGCCTAGACTTAAACTTAGCAAGTTAGTGAATATGACACCTACCTTGGGTAAAGTCTTAGGTGGGGAGAGCGCTAGGGATATGAAAATACATGAGTCGATAGAGACAGGGAATCTCGTGTATGGTCTACTCATAAAGCACTTAGCTACTGATTTATGAATGTATCGTCATTGAGCATTCTTGGTTACTATTGATGTAATGATTGATAAATGTTGATTCATATGGTAGCTTGTTCTTACTTTCTTCTCGATCTTCTTATGATAGAATATTTGATCTGACATTTAAGGACCCAGTTACGCTTTATTTAGGGGGTCGTGTTATGGCATCAACATGAGAAAGTATTAAATACTTTGATTTAAGATTTAATCTTAGTGGTGAATCATATGTTGGATAAAAGTGTGAAACTCTAAGTTGAGGGTAAACTAGAATTATGCATATTTAAGATTTATGCGGTCTAGTTACGACGATTTTAGTATGCATGTTGTGAGGATCTATCTATAATCTATTCACTTATTGACTTATCCCCTTAAATTATGATAACACCAAAATTATACATGTTTTGGTTGCGCGTAATCGTATGACTTTACCCCATTTCTCACCCGTTTATGATCATTTCATGCACTAAATGAGCTTTTTATTGATTGTGAAGGATTTGGAGGCCGTGGAACGGAAAAGTACGGAAAAAGGCGAGAAAACGTGAAAAATGCACAAAGTCAACACAGAAGACACTTGGCGATCGCGAAGTTCCATATTTGGCGCCGCCAAGTTCGACTGAAGTGCAGATTAGGGTTAAACTAAGTGTTTGGCGTCGCCAAGTGAGCAGTTTGGCGATCGCCAGATGGTGCCTGGTCGTTTTTCTTTAAATATCAGCCTCCTCCTTCAGTTCTGGACATGAGTTTTGTAGTGCGATACACGAGGGGAATACAGAGGAACGAGAGTGAGAGTACGAAAGGTGCCGATACGCTGCGGAAGTCGATCTCCGATCATCTATCGTTGTACTGTCGGTATCATGTCGATGTCTACTCTTGTTTATGTTTTTGTTTTCAATATGAGTGAGTAGTCAATTAGTAGTGCTTGTCATGATAGATGAACCTTTGTGGATGATACTTTGCAATTAATGTTTATTGGTTTGTTTTGATTAATTGAATGTTTTTTATGGTTCTTTCTTGATTATGGTTGTTGTGGCGATTTGAAATCAGTTGGTTGGGTGTATTTGTTAGACCAAAAACAGATAGACTCCGAAAGGATAATCAACCTACCTTAGCCTGACTTGGACCATAGAGTTATGTTAAGGGGTTACTTTGACCAATAAGTGACCGATAGTAAAAGAGCCATTGCAATACTGATTGGGAAGGGTTTACCGATTCTAGATTGTGGACCAAACGATTTAGGATTGGAATTAGGAGGACCATATCCTAGTTCATAACCAGAAATTGCACATGTTAGGGTGTCCCAGACTTAAATTCCTACAATAGTCAAAACAACCAAACCTTCGATTTATTCATGTCATCCATATTGGGGATTCGTATTATCATGATAAGTACTGCTGTTTTTCCCATATTATAATCTTAAATCATTATTTTAACCGCTTTCTTAGTTTTTACTTTGTTAATTATCTTTTTCAGTATTCAAACCTTTTTCATACAAAACCCCCCTTTTAGATTAATTAAACCGATTTAGGCTTTAGTCTACGATAACTTGACCGTTCCCAGTGGTAGATACGATACCTGGACTTTCCTACACTATATTACTCACGATCAGGTACGCTTTCCTGTATATGTGGTAAGACGGTGGCTAGGCATTAGAGGTTAAAACTTGTTACGCTTTTTATATACGATAATTACCGCATCAAGTTTTTGGCGCCGTTGCCGGGGAACGGTAGTTGTTAGATTTTAGTCTAATTAGTTTTGTTAATCGATCCTTGCGAGGGATTCTTTCCCTTGCAAGTTTTTCGCTTTCTAGTTTAGTTAATTAGTTTTAGTTTTATCTTCATTCCTATTTATATTTTATCTTTGTTTCCCACAAGTTGCAGTAATCGTTTGTTGAGTGTTAGAATGACAGCCGATCGATCCAAAACACAAGTCAACCCGAAAGTGGAGAATGCAAAGCCAATGCTCATGATAACCGGAGAACCGTCAAAAAAGAAATGGACGGACATCTACACCAAGAAGTACGTGGAGACCGAGAGTAAAAGTGAGCCCGACTATGCCACGGATTACGATTCGGAAGGGTTCACCGTGTCTTTCGAACACCTACGACTCAAGGTTCCCGAGGCTTCAAGTGAGGATGAAGATGAGGAAGATGGAAAGCAAGGCGGATACGTGGAATTCATGATCCCGAAGAAAGAAGATAAAGGCAAAGAGAAGGAGAAAGAAAAGGAGAAAGCACCGGAAGATGATCTCATCTACATCGCACCAATCAAGCATGATCCAGGGAGTTACAACTTACCTATTTCTTGTCATAAATTTAGTGGTCTTGCTTTGGTTGATTAAGGTGCCGCTCTTAATATGATGTCTGTTTGCTATTGTAGGAAAATGGGAGTCAAGAGGATCATGCCAACGAACTATCAATACCGGGGAGTGAACGGTTATATGACAACACCGTTAGGAATAGCGGAAGGAGTCCCGATTCGTATTGGAAAATTTGTGTACTATACGGACTTCGTCATAGCTAACCTCCCATAAAACACGGAGATCCCGATAATCCTCGGGAGATCTTTCTTGCACACCGCTCAAGTAAATAGCGATATGCGCAATCAAGTCACGAGCTTAGGCTATGGAGACAATCGGATTTACTTTGATCCTAACGGAGAGCCGGTGAGACACCTCGATGAACCTTATGACGATCCTTCTCTGGCCTACACCAAAAGCATGAACCGTCCGCCACTCCCGCATGAGCTTGGAAAGAAAACGGAGGACTATTCAAACTTGATGCATCAAAAAGATCAAAAACCCAAGGAACCGGGATCCTCCAAGAAAGATCACAGAAGGAAGAAGGGCTCGTCATCCCGACGTGCCAAGAAATGAGCCGAAAGTGGGGTCGAGCTCTAGACCCGTCCAAAAATGAAGCGCTTCTCGGAAGGCAACCCGAGCTTTTTGATTTTCTTTCGTTTTTAATGCTTTTTCGTGTGTGTTTTTATTAATGTTTTCATTTGATATTGCTTAGGTAACCATACGGAGGGGATAGAAACCAGATTCGAGCGAAATCGGAACGCGATGCAAAATTTCACAAGTTGGAAACAGTAGCCATTTGGCGATCGCCAGATCCCAATTCTGGCGACGCCAAGTGAGTAAGCCACGCATCAGGTAAAATTTTTCGAACTTGGCAACGCGAAGAGGGCCGTTTGGCGACGCGAACTTTTGAAAAATCAAGGTTTGCTGATTTTGCCCTGTTTGGCGACGCGAAACCCAGGGTTTCTCGACGCGAAGTTGGGACAGAGGGGTTTTTAAACCTTCTTTTTCCCACTTTTCACAAACACACAAACCTAATTCCTCTTAGGCGCCGCCAAACCTTCTCACGTTCTTGCGAAATTCGACCCTCTTGAGCTTCAATTTCATCTTCCAACATGAACAAGGTACGTTTCCTAACTTTGATTTCGTAAGGATTGCTCGATTTGGTAATTGGAGATCTTGTTTTTGGTAGCAATGGTGTTTCTTTGTTTGAATGAAATTGACATGGTTCTTGATACACCATTGATGATTTAGAGCTTATAGATGAATGTATGCCCTATATTGTGATTGAAATCTTGTTTCTAGCATGCTATTTGATTATTGAATCTAGTGATTGTGGTTAAATGATAAGTGTGGGGATTTTGAGAAACCAAAATCCCCCATTCTTTCTTGCTAGCTAGATTGGTTTGAAATTGTGGATTGAACTAAAAGTTCAAGTGTGGGGATGTTCCACATCCCCATTGTTCTTGTTTTGTTATGCATATATGATTGTGATGCTTGAACTTGTTAGTCGTATAGGTTTTTGTCTCGTTGGAACTTTGAATGTGAATAAACCTTGTCTTGCACTTATTGGATTGAAACCTTTCTAAGACAATGGTATTTTGATTTTGTAGAGACAAAAGACCCGCGCATCTAAGACCACCGCCGCAATCAACTTCCATGCACCGGATGGAAGTCATGTTTTCACTTCGTTCACAAACGACCCAACGTTGAATGCTCGAAAGAAGGAGGAACTTCGGGACATCGTTAACCGACTTCTCCCCCGCCAATTTCTCATGCCGAAAAGAGTCAATTGGAATCTTCTTCGATCGATGCATGTCGAGAACGACATCAAAGCGATTCTCGAAAAGCACGCATACGACGAGGATGGCAACGAGTACTACATTTGCCATGCATGGGAGCGAGTTTTCGATATCGCCGAGACCCTTTACCGAGAGCTTATCATGGAGTTTGTGGCCACGTTTCGTTTCGATGCAATCAAGGCTCTTTCGGAATTTCACCAATCGTGTATGACTTTCCGACTTGGTGGCGTTTGGAGATCTCTTTCTTTGGTTGAATTTGCTCTTGCCTTGGGGATATATACCCAATTGGACGTTGATGCTCCCGGATTCGAGGAATACATGTGGGCGACCGCAAAGAGACCCGACGATTTTGATCCGCGTTTGGCTTGGTCGATTTTGGGTGATGGTGATTATCATGGCAACCTCAAGGTAAAAGGTTTTCTTGCTTCGTCGGATACACTTCTACACCGCATGCTCATTCAAGCGGTGAACGCTCGATCTTCGAGTGAGGAGAAAGTAACCGTGCAAGATTTGTGGCTTCTCGAGCAACTCTCTACGGATGATAAATATCCGAATGCTCGGTATCTCATCGCCGCTCAACTCGCTAAGGCGAGTGGTTATCGCGAGGGTAGTCGCATCGTTGGTGGCCAGTACGTGACGCTCTTGGCCAAGCATTTCGGTATCCTAACCGACGCCGCGATTGCTTCGATGACGAACCTCGGGGAGATGGGGTTGATCGACATGGACCAACTCCGAGGTATGGGCGTGGCGAGAGTTGAACATGCGACCGGAAGGGACTACAATGCATGGATCCGTAATCCTCAAGCGTATGGGGGTCAACCGAGAAGTCAACCTAGCCGAGCACCGAGGAATACACATGAGACCGATGGAACGAGTGGGGCGAGTTCGAGTCAACAATCGGCGGATTGGACTGCTTATTCAGGTTACCAAGATCTGAGTAACCAACTCTCGGAGATGTCACTTTCTTATGGCCGGTATCAACAGCACATGGAGTACAACACTGTGGAGGCTCTTCACCAAGCCAACTGGCAGAGTGGAGTGATGAACCAGATGGCCTCCCACTTCGGTATTCAACCGAATACCGCGTTTGCTCCATCCCCTTATTGGCCATACTCCGAGGATGCTCCGCCCGGTTACCCGACTTACGAGGACTGGCAAAACCAACCTCGTGGCCCTTATTGATCTTTATCTCCGTTATTCGATTTGGTTGTCCTAAACAATTTTATTTCTTTTTGAACTGCGTGGTTGTGTTGAACAATTTTATTTTTGTTTGGTTTGCTTAGGATTTTAAGTAATTTGGTTTGGTTTATTTTCATTTTGTTCGTTTTTACTTTTTCTTTTTCTTTTTGTTGGTAGATATGGCGTTTTATGATCGAGCACGAATTTTATGCACCACTCTCAGATCAGAACAGATTTCGTCACATAACCCGGGAAGTTTCTCTTTTTCCCAATTACTCCTTAATTGTGTTAATTGTTGCATTGAGGACACTGCAAATTTTAAGTGTGGGGAGGGGGTTATGTAGACTTATCTGTTTAAATGGGTTCACTTTTTGCTTATGGATTGTCGTTTTTCAAACTTTTGAAAGCTTTGAGATTTGACCCCAATTTTTTCGAAATCTGAGATTGTTTTTGAGACTGAGTTGCTTGCATAAAAGAACACTGAATAGGATTAGTTGAGTAAAAGGATGCCTTGGAATACTGATTACCATGAGTTCCTCACCCAATTCCGTTGAGAGATTGAGCCTATATTGTTATATCTGTTTATTTTGTGAGGAATACCGACTTTGACCCAAGGTAGAACTTGTCATTTGAATACTTGTCGAGACCACATAAGAGGAGCATTTATCACCATTGCACTGATAGAGGCCTTCGTTTCTAACCCTTTAGCCTTCGTCAGGTAACCTCATCATAAGGTTATTTGATTTGCCTAGCCTGTAATTGAAAAAGTGTTCACCTTTTAACACTTTACCCCTTGAAACCATTTTGAGCCTTAGCCTTTTCATTTCATTACCCACTATATACTTTATCCTTGAGCCTAATTGTTTATCTATCTCTTGGCCGTAACTTGAATTTGAATCTTGAGATGTTTTGATCCAGTTTTTCGTATCTGACAGTTTGTATGGGATTGAGATTTAAAAAGAGCCCAAAAGCGACATAGTTGCTACTCTGAAAAAAAAGAGAGAGAGAAAAGAAAATATTTGAGACTCAAAAAGAAAAAAGAAATATCAAAAGAGTCGAGAATACAAAAAAGAAAAAAATGAGAGCTGAAAAGAGAGAAAAAGAATGTGTCCCCCAAATAAGCCATAGGCTTAGGCCAATTCTTAAAAAAAAAAAAAAGAGAGTACTCATCCCAAAAGTCTCATTGTTTGAAAGTCAGATTGTTTCAATGTTTGGATCATTACTGATTGAGTTTTCAAGTTTTTGTTGCAAAAACCCTTAGTCACTTATATATCCTTTACCCTACCCTTAACCCTTAGCCTAACATTACAACCCTAAAGTACTCTTGACGGTTGACAACTTCTCAGTGGTGGAGATTAGATTTGGTGACAAGCTTATGCATGCGGGAATTAGTCGAGTATTGGTGTGATCACTTTTATATACACTTTTACCCCCGAGAGATACACTTCATATTGTTATGCATATTATGTGAGGGTAAAAGGTTGGCTTTGGTATCCGATTACTTGACGAGTCTTGTTTGTGTGTTCGATTGTGTGAGTATACTTTGTTCTCTTTGATGATCTTGGGTGGAGATAATTTTGGAGTTATCTTTCTTATTTTTCAGTCTTTTGATTGAGGACAATCAAAGCTTAAGTGTGGGGATTTTGATAACACCAAAATTATACATATTTTGGTTGCGCGTAATCGTATGACTTTACCCCGTTTCTCACCCGTTTATGATCATTTCATGCACTAAATGAGCTTTTTATTGATTGTGAAGGATTTGGAGGCCGTGGAACGGAAAAGTACGGAAAAAGGCGAGAAAACGTGAAAAATGCACAAAGTCAACACAGAAGACACTTGGCGATCGCGAAGTTCCATATTTGGCGCCGCCAAGTTCGACTGAAGTGCAGATTAGGGTTAAACTAAGTGTTTGGCGTCGCCAAGTGAGCAGTTTGGCGATCGCCAGATGGTGCCTGGTCGTTTTTCTTTAAATATCAGCCTCCTCCTTCAGTTCCGGACATGAGTTTTGAAGTGCGATACACGAGGGGAATACAGAGGAACGAGAGTGAGAGTACGAAAGGTGCCGATACGCTGCGGAAGTCGATCTCCGATCATCTATCGTTGTACTGTCGGTATCATGTCGATGTCTACTCTTGTTTATGTTTTTGTTTTCAATATGAGTGAGTAGTCAATTAGTAGTGCTTGTCATGATAGATGAACCTTTGTGGATGATACTTTGCAATTAATGTTTATTGGTTTGTTTTTGATTAATTGAATGTCGTTTATGGTTCTTTCTTGATTATTGTTGTTATGGCGATTTGAAATCACTTGGTTGGGTGTATTTGTTAGACCAAAAACAGATAGACTCCGAAAGGATAATCAACCTACCTTAGCCTGACTTGGACCATAGAGTTATGTTAAGGGGTTACTTTGACCAATAAGTGACCGATAGTAAAAGAGCCATTGCAATACTGATTGGGAAGGGTTTACCGATTCTAGATTGTGGACCAAACGATTTAGGATTGGAATTAGGAGGACCATATCCTAGTTCATAACCATAAATTGCACATGTTAGGGTGTCCCAGACTTAAATTCCTACAATAGTCAAAACAACCAAACCTTCGATTTATTCATGTCATCCATATTGGGGATTCGTATTATCATGATAAGTACTGCTGTTTTTCCCTTATTATAATCTTAAATCATTATTTTAACCGCTTTCTTAGTTTTTACTTTGTTAATTATCTTTTTCAGTATTCAAACATTTTTCATACAAAATCCCCCTTTTAGATTAATTAAACCGATTTAGGCTTTAGTCTACGATAACTTGACCGTTCCCAGTGGTAGATACGATACCTGGACTTTCCTACACTATATTACTCACGATCAGGTACGCTTGCCTGTATATGTGGTAAGACGGTGGCTAGGCATTAGAGGTTAAAACTTGTTACGCTTTTTATATACGATAATTACCGCATCAAATTACATGAGTGTTTATGTAAGCTAGAAATTAGCATGTGAATGATTGTTATCGGATGAACGTGGGTACATAATGATAGAGGTCACGAGACCCTTTTGGGATAAATACTTGATTTATGCAATAGGAATTATTGTGATTAAAATGACTAAGTTATAAACTTAGAGGAAGGTCATGAAAATATGATACTAAAGGAGGTTAAGGCTCTATCGAGTAGAATACGGTGTATTGATGTTGCGGAGGTAATCCCTATATACTATTGGATAGTGAGGGTAGCACTTAGAAAAGTATGGATGGAGTCGAGTCTAATCTCGATCAGAATCAGTATTAGATTACGGAGGATTAAGTTCTGTGAGGCCTTCATGAGAGTATTATCGAGAATCACATGATGTCTTGGGTTCGGGATAGAGGAGTTCGTTAGATGACTTCTATTTCAATGCGAGATGGTTCAGATGAACTAATAGCAGTGGTGTGTGCTAAATGACTTTGCAAACTTTGACTATATAGGATGTCGGGATGAAATGGTTGTGTGGATAGGACAAGATCCTTCTTGTGTGCCAAAATGATATCCTTCCAAGACATGTGCATTTTCATAAAGTTTTCTTCAAATTAAACGATTTGTTGTGTTTTATTACCCAGTGCGTTTATCTACTGGATTTTGTAAAATGCTTGTATATGAGATTTATAAAAGTGTAGACCCACTTAGATAGCTGTTTTGTTAAACTGTGTTGAGCTTTTGGGTCAAAATGACTTCGTGAGTTACGTCCTCACTAACGGGGCAAACAAGATAAAATTATTTTCAGACGATCAAACTTTGGGTAAATTGAGTCTAGAGCTTATGCTCGGTTTTGACTTTAAGAACTTTGGGAACAAGTCCCGACTACTAAAATAGCCCGGTTGCGAGCTTTGATTTTGAATGGCTCGGTTAAGAGTTTTGAGTTCTAAGATGAATGCGTGGGTCACTAGTCAAAAAGTGAACACGAAACCTCACTAGTCAGAAAGTGAACCTGAGGTGTCACTAGTTAAAAAAAAAGTGAACACCGATAGCGTAAGGAAATTGTACGCAGAGCATGGACACTTATGTGCTTATGTGGTCCCGATTAATACGGATCACTTTCATTGTCACCAAGTCTTTTGTGCGAGATGCATGTAGACCTTGTGTGTGATTGTGTGTTTTCGATATTTGAGTTGCTATGTTTAATTTTGAAACTTTTGAATTCCCTTGATGTACCAACTAGTTGAGGGTTAATACCCGTTTGCGGACTAATTGCATAGTATCCTGTTAATGTGTAGAATAAGCTAACTGATTGATAGCTTTTAGGAGCATGCTTTTATATAGTGGAGTAACACTTAGAAAGTATGGACAGAGTTGTGTTTGTGCTCATTGTGAATCGAAACTAGATTACGTAGAGATTAAGTTTCGTATCTCCCTAACGAGGGTGTTGTTGAGGAGCACCGTGTTGCAACGACTGCCGGTAGAAGAGTGGCCCGTTGAGAGACCCTTATCTAGAAAGAAGTTTGTTAATGACTAGGCGAAGTCCATTGAGATGTGGACAGATCTAAGTATGAAGGATTTGTTAGCACCACCTAAATGAATGCACGATGTGCATGCTAACCCTTACGAGAGAGTGTTCTAGAGGTTGTTGGAGCGTGATTCTAAGATATTGTAGCGAACCATCTAAGACGAGACTTTTTCGAGCGGAATTAAGTGACCATGTTTTAAGATCTCCTAAGGTTCGGGAGAGACGAGTTGTAAGGTGACATTCAATTTTTATATGAAGGGCTTAGAAGGGACAATAAAGGTTAAGTGTGTGTATATATATATATACCAATGTCTCTAAATTTCGATAAAGTACCTAGTGGTACCGTGGTGATATGGATGAGGAAATATTCTCCATGCGTGACTAGGAATCGAGAAAATGTTATCTGTAGTACCATATATGGTAGCTATGTGATTTATACCAAGGACATTGTACGTCGACCGAAAGGTGTAAGTTATCAGTGTGTTGATGATTACCATAAGAAAGAAACCTTTTGAGAATATAAAGGATGTTGATGTCGTGGCATATAACTGAATTATGTGAAGTAGCAGTTTTGTGGTAAAGATAGTGACATTAAATGTCAAATTAAGTGCGAAATTCAGCAGCGTTATGATGACAAGTTTAATGTGGTCATGTAGTGGGCTTGTTTTGATTAAATAAAGATGACTATAAGGGGGTGTTCTCGCTCGGAAATTTCAGTTAAGTCATCTAAGGAGATAAGTATGATTGTGTAGATACTTGGGTATTTGGAAATGTTATCGTAGTGCGAAATTAGAGTTTTAAGAATCGGGTGGTATTTAACGATTAGCTAAAGGAGGAACGTGCTTCCCTTGTAGTAGCCATGGGCTATTGGGAGAAATTTTTGTGTTCATGGGTACTAATGAGGACACCATATACGTTTAGTTGGGACGTTGAAGTATCCTTGGAAATATTAAAGGACTTTTAGTGGAATGATTGACCTTACTAGAAATTGAGTGAGATGTGGTGCCTCTAATAAGTAGGTATTGCATCTAGTTGATTGGATTGCTTATCATTAATTTGTACGAGGGGTTAAGGTTTGCTTATTCTAGCGACTATATCACTACTAACATGTTTTAGGTTTCAAAAAGGAGGTAGGAAAGAGTAGTAACTTGTGGTGCTTTGATAAAACACCCTTAGACTAGGATTGCTAGAGTCATGTACTTTTTGCGGGTAAAATTAAGTCTAGAGTTAGTCTAACTAACTAGTCTGGGTGAGCGTAACTGTTTAACTTTGCAAAGCGTTTGAAACAAAGATATTTTCTTTTGGTTCGTGCGAGAGTAGTAATTTCGGAGACGAAATTTTGTTTAGGTGGGGAGGATTGTAACACCCGAAATTTTAAGAATTTTAGCGATAGCTTGGTTTTGGAAAAGGCTTGAAGAGTTAAGAATTGGCGCTAAACCGAGCGCTAAAAGAATTGATGATAACCGGGTGAAAAGATTGGCGATCAAGTGTTCGAGAAATGAAACGAAGCTTCAAAAGAGTGCCTAAATCAGTAGCCGGGGTGACTTGAAGTCACTTGGCACCCCACGTGGGCAACTAGGCCATCAGATCGGGCGGGTGACTTGAAGTCACGGGGTCAACCCACGAGGGCAACTAGGCCATCAGGTAGGGCGAGTGACTTGAAGTCACGGGGTCAACCCACGTGGGCTACTGATCTTGCTAGACATCAGGTTGCGCGTGACTTGAAGCCACGGGGTCAACCCACGTGGACGTGCAACTAGCTAAAAAGGGGGTTTTCATCATTTGGTTGGATAGCTACGAAATTTCTCTTAAAGGGGGTGACAAATACATCATCTTGGGGGATTTTTGGATGGAGAAATCATCAAGGAGAAGAATGATAATAATTAGAGAGTGAATTCCACACCGAAATCATCACCCAACTAACCAAAGTTCAAGGCTAGATCTTCATCTTCTTCATTCCAAGGTTCACCCACCATTGTTGAAGAGTTTCTCCATCTTAGGGTTTTGGTTCAAGATCTTGAAAGGGGTGAGTTCTATCTATGTTTTAAGTGTAGATCTAGTCTTATATGTTGTAGATCTGGAACTAATCCAAGGTATTAACTCCTTATCAGTTTAGGTGCTCACTCAAGCTTTAATCTGGGGTTCTATGTGAAATTTGGGGCTTTTGGCTTTTATAAGCCTAAGGTGAGTTGCTAAAACCGTTTTGTTAAAACTGAGAGCACATCATCTTGCTTGATTTACATATATTGTTGGTCATTGTGAATAAACATGATTTTGGATGAAATGCCTAAATTGTTAGGTCTAAGGATTGCTGTGAAATGACTGAGTAATGATGCTTATATGAATGGCTTGATTTGGATTATTGTATACATGGAGTAGATTATCGCATGCTACTATTGTATGAGCTAAATCCATGTGATTATATGATGAATGTATTTATGAGAAATACGTGTTATTATGCATGCCACGGAATGATGCGAAGGAATTGAATCCCGAGCATGTCGGCTTATATGAAATGAATGAAGTATTGAGACTTTCAATAATGCTTAAATTATATAACTAAAATGTTATGGAGCACCGCTAGTCAAAAAGTGTGATGCTATTGGTCACTAGTCAAAAAGTGGACCGGGATGTCACTAGTCAAAAGGTGAGTACCCATGTTTTTACGCAAACGTAAATTGGACAATGTGGCACTAGTCAAAAGGTGTACACTGTGTCGATTTTTGAAATGAGATTGAATTAAAGTGGCACTAGTCAAAAGGTGTGCACTTTCAAGTTTACACGAGTTCGACTCAGTCTTGGGTGGCACTAGTCAAAAGGTGTGCACCTATGTCCCTCGCCATTCGTGTGGCCGCGAATGTGTCTGGCCTCTAAGGTTGTCTATTTGAGTCTTCGTAGGAGGACGACAACGGGGTGTCTTGACTCTGAGGTGTAACTTGCTTGGCAAAAGTGGGTCGCTCCCACGGTTTTCAAATATAAAAGATAAACCGGTTTAACATGATGCATTTTGTTGTTAATACACTCTTGCATATCTCAGATAACATGCTTTTATATGTGTGATGTTTTGTGATACAACTCACTAGGCTCCTTTAGCCTAACACTTGCTTGGTGTCGATGTGTCTCTCAGGTACTAGGGACGCCGTTCCCAAGTAGGTGCCGGGATTGAGAGTGAGTTTTGGGGGATGTGTAAAGAGACCGGTCCTTTAGACCGCGCGGGCGTTGACTGATTTGACAATCCTTTTTGTAGTCTTTTCCTAGATAGGATTTAGACTAGATGGTTGTCGCATTCTTTAATCAAATTACAAACATTGTAATTATACACTATTTATACCCCTATTTTTGGGAAGAGCTCACGCTTTGGCGTATATTGTACTAACACCTTTCGTAAATGAAGGTTTTTGTTTACTCCAAATTTTGGGGTGTTACACCTATCTTAGTTTAATGCATTGTAATTCCCATTTCAGTTATCTTAGTTAGTTAGTTTGCCCAGTTAGTGGAGTCTTAAACTCCAAGGGCCTTTTGTGTAATTTCCTCATTCTTCTATGGTTCTATAAATAGGAGGTGATGGTTTAGGGTTTTACTAATGCTTTTTCATCAATACACTTGGAAATTATTATCTTTGGCAATATCATCATATTAAGCATTCCATTGTTGAGTTTATTTGATCAATCTTATATAATGTATTTCTCTCCATCTTGATTCTCTTAGTTTATGGACAAACGCATTGACCAATTGCTCAACCTTTAAGAAATTATTTCCGACTATTTGTGTGCCTTCTCCTAATTGCAACATGCAGGTCAAAAATGCTCAGGCTCATCTCATGAATCCACTTCCCACTTCTACACAAAGCACAAGCAACTGGCTCTTTGATAGTGGAGCAAGTTTTCATGCCACAAATGATTTAAACAATCTCTCTATCCATGCACCATATGACGGGACAGAGGAATTGATTATCGGTGACTGTTCGTGTTTACAAATTTCTCATATTGGTTCTGTTATCATTTACATACACCACACACCATTAATTCTCAAAAACGTCCTCTATGTTCCCGCTCTTTCTCGCAATATCATCTCTATATCTCGTTTATGTCTTGACAACAATTTCCTAATTGAGTTTTATTCATTTGTTTTCGTCATTAAGGACCGGGCATCCAAAACTCCTCTCCTCAAGGGCACGGCAACCAAAGGATTGTATGAACTTCGCTCCTCCTTAACACCGAAAATCTTCACCATGCATCGTACCACTTCATCCACGTGGCACCACCGACTAGGCCACCCTCAAAATAAAGTTTTTAAGCAATTGTCTTCTTCTCTTTCCTTCAATTCTAGTTTTATTGACAATTGTAACTCTTGTCGGATTAATAAAAGTCATCGTTTACCTTTTCATGATTCTTCCCTAACATCTATGCTCCATTAGATCTATTATTTTCTGATGTATGGTGTTCTCCCATTGAGTCTTTTGATCACTACAAATATTACATTATTTTTGTAGACCACTTCACTAAATACACATGGCTCTATCCCATCAAAAATAAATCCGACTCACTTAACATATTTCTCCGCTTTCAACTTCTAGTCGAAAACTTTTTCCAAAAGAAAATAAAACAACTGTTTTCTGATAATGGTGGCGAATATTTAAAACTCAAAACCCATTTATCATCCTCGGGTATTTCTCACCTCACCTCTCCGCCCCATACTCCCGAACACAATGGATACGCCGAGCGCCGACATCGACACATTGTCGAAACGGGTCTTGCTCTCCTCTCTCATGCTCAAATACCGGTTACCTTTTGGCCTTTTGCTTTCACCACAGCCACATATCTCATAAATCGCCTACCCACATCCACCTTAAACAACTTATCTCCCTTTCGTTGCCTTTTCCAAAAAGAACCAAACTATTCCAAATTACGAAGCTTTGGATGTCTATGTTACCCTTGGCTTAGACCATACTCACCAAACAAATTACATCCCCGCTCTACCCCTTGTATCTTTGTCAGTTACTCTTCAACCCAAAGTGCATATCACACTTACGACCCCATTTCCTCTAAAACATATACATCTCGTCATGTGATTTTTATTGAGCATGAATTCCCATTTACTAATCTCACAAAATCCTCTACATCTTCCCCTACGGTCAATTTAGACCACTGGCTCCCACTTTCTATTCCTCTTAATAGCACATCCACATCACCATCCACTACCTCCATCCCAACATCTACAACTTCATCAAATAGCCCACAATCTCCCTCTTACACAATTTCAAACCCTCATAATTCTCCTTCCACTACTACTTCTTTTCCCACCTCACCTTCCACAACTCCCACTACAAACCTCGAAGAACCACCTCCCCCTCAAAAAATAACCACACGCCCACACCCAAAACCAAATTCACGATACTTTAACTCTGATTTCCATCTTTACACAACATCTCCTTCCTACCCTTCTGAACCCTCCACCATCTCCCAGGCTCTCAAACACCCATCTTGGCGCAAAGCCATGCAAGAGGAATTTGATGCCCTTGAGCGCAATCTCACATGGTCTCTCGTACCTTCATCTCAAACTCCAAACCTTGTTGGAAGCAAATGGGTTTTACGAATCAAATACAAACCCGATGTCTCGATCGATCGCTTGAAAGCTCGCCTCGTTGCTAAAGGTTTTCACCAACGTCCTGGCATTGATTATCGGGAAGCCTTTAGCCCCGTACTAAAACCTACTACCCTCCGTCTCATTCTCTCTTTGGCCATCTCACACAACTGGTCTCTTCGACAATTAGACATCAACAATGCCTTTTTGCAAGGCAATCTTCATGAAGCCGTTTACATGTCTCAACCCCCGGGTTTCGTTAATCCCTCTCTCCCAAATCATGTTTGCAAACTAAACAAAGCAATTTATGGTCTCCGTCAGGCATCCCATGCTTGGTATGATGAATTAAAATCTTATCTCATCTCATTTGGTTTCAAGACCTCTATATCTGATCCTTCATTCTTCATTCTCAAAAACACTTCCTTCTTTATACTAGTCCTTGTCTATGTCGATGACATTATTGACACCGGCCCTTCCCCAACTCACTTATCCAACTTCATCACCCATCTCGCTGCCAAGTTCTCCTTAAAAGATCTCGGCTCTCTATCATATTTCTTAGGTGTCGAGGTACTTCCTCATCCCATGGAATCTTACTCTCCCAAAGAAAATACATCCTTGAAATCCTTACCAAAGCCAATATGAGTGATTGTAAACCCATTTCCACATCGATAACCAACTCTGAACCTCTCACGTTAAAAGGTGGTACCCCTCGCCCGTCACCTACTGATTATCGCACACTAGTTGGAGCCCTGCAATATTTATCCTTAACAAGGCCAGATATATCTTTCACAGTCAATCGCTTATCTCAGTTTATGCATGCTCCAACTTCACTACACTGGATAGCCTTGAAACGACTCCTAAGATATTTGCATGGTACCTTATATCATGGCATTATTTTACGTCGCAAGTCTCCACTAATACTTCATGCTTTCACCGATGCCGACTGGGCCGGGGACAAGGATAATTATCGGAGCACCACGGGCTATATTGTTTATCTTGGTACCAATCCTATTTTATGGAGCTCCAAACGACAAAGTACTCTTGCACGAAGCTCAACCGAAGCAGAATTTCGGGCCGTTGCCTTGACAACCACCGAGGTTCAGTGGCTTACATCACTACTTAGTGAGCTTGGGTTTTCATCCACTACAATCGCCACCATTTATTGTGATAACTTAAGTGCAACTTCTTACTCAGCAAATCCGGTTTTTCACTCAAGAATGAAGCATCTTGCCTTAGATTTTCACTTTGTAAGAGTAAAAGTTCAACAAGGATCTCTTCGTGTTCAACATATTGCAGGCGATGATCAGCTAGCAGATGCTCTCACCAAGCCCCTTCCAAGACCACGATTTCATTACTTACTATCCAAGATTGGTCTCCTCTCCGGATCGTCCATCTTGCGGGGGCATATTAAGACATGACCCTCCAATTTATTTACATTCAAATTCAAATTCAAATGTTATTACTGCTTTCCTTGTATATCTCCTCAATTAGCTCCATTCCTTGTATATCTCATTAATTAGCTCCTTAATTAGGTCTTGTCTTTGTATATATATACCGGTTGTATTTCATTGTTTTATAATATAATAGAAACAATCTTCTTCCTTATAAAACAAACAGTTCTTAGGGTGTTTGGGATTGTGTTTGATGCATAAACAATTATCAGTTTATCTTATCCCCTTCTCCAAGAAGTTAAAATGAATTGTTTTTCTTGAAAATGACTTACTAGTTTTTTGGAAAAAACATAAACACCCTTATCCAAACACTCAAAACAACTTATTTGTTTTCCCACAATGAAATAAGTGTGTTCATAATCACAACCTTAATATTAAGCTTTGAGTCTCCTCCTTATAAGTCAGTTACTCTTAATATATATGATTGTTATACTTATATTGAATGGGATCCGTTGAGATGCACTTAAGCAGATTCGAGCATGCATGGTTACAAAAAGTTATAAAATAAATCACTTTATTTAGATGAACTGAAGTATTGTTTTATATCTATAAAATCTCAAATAAAAAGGGTGCAACCAATCCACACCGACCCAAGTCCAGCCTGAGTTTGGACTCGGATTCGTCTATCACAACTACTTTGGAGGTAACCTTTTGCTTTATGGAATTTCTTCTCTTTTTTGGTGATCTAAGTTTGGGTTCTTACAGGTGGTGGAGGAGTTACTAAAGCCAATGTTTACTCCGCAAAATTTACGAAGACTACCTAGAAAGGCGCTTGAAAACCTTGCGCTCGAACGAAAGGCTAAATTAAACAATATATGTGTACATCACATGAAAATAAATCAATTAGAATTAGAAATAATTAATGGGAAGATCAACTTAAAGTGTTTTCAACTATATTAATATATCTTCCCTAAACAGACCAAAATGAAGTTATTAATTGCAGTAAGTTTTAGTTGAAGCTATTTAGAGAAAATGTTTGTTTATTTTCTTCTTATATTTATATTAATAGAAGTAAATATATCATCATCATCATGATATCATCAATCAACAACCAGTCATACTAAAAGAAGCAACTATAAGAATAGGAATTGACCATTCCTATTTTAGCTATGGTCATTCAACAAAACTCAATAGGCACGATTAACATACATTTCAATAGTACAACATCCATTTCTATTTTTAATATTGTATTATTAATTATTAATACAAAATCTATCACATATGTTTATTTCGTAAATAACATTAAGATTTCAATAAATTTGATTATATCTATCTATTTCTATGTTTCTATCACCCATTTTACTTAAAACTACAAGCTCTACAATAATAGGTTCAAAATCTATCCATATATTACTTCAAGATTCTTAAGTTGCAATTATAATCTTTTCTTTCATCATCATCATGACATCATCTAGCTAATAGAAGCAACAAAGTAGTACAATTAACCATTTACTATTTTTATCTAAGGTCATTCAAACAGCTACACATACCTTTTATATACATATGTGTGTGCGTGTTCCCTAACAACCGTGGATTCACTTAGTCTGGTAAAAAGAACACAATCTCCTTTCCTCGTCCAAATGGCATCACATTCCTTGTTTTCTATTCCATACTTGGCTGTAACGATTCCTCATCCACGGAGGAAGAACAACAAGCTAATGAGTATGTGTCAGCCTAAAACACAAGAAATCACTAACAAGGTAACAAAAATCACTGGCTACACGTTCAAGAAGAAGGACCTTGACCATTCACCCAAGAATCCTCCAAGAACGACGATGACTATGAACGACTAGAGTTTTTCGGTGATGCCGTGTTGTATTTTCTAGTTGCAATGATGTACTACCGCCTCTACCCAAAACTCCCCCCGGGGCAACTAACCGATCTTCGCTATGCTAGCGTGAGCAACAAAACGTTGGCTCGCGCAACCGTCAAGCATGGTTTTGACAGACTCATCATCCCCTCGGAACATGACATGTTTGAAGTAGAGGTAGTTTTATTTAATGTGCTTTGCAATTAACTCCGGGGGTTGAGATAAGTGATCACGAGGGTTGCTTCGTGTGTTTTCTAAAAAAATATCTAACTAAAAAAACTTGGTAATGTTCTTTTTGCTGAAACTGCAGGTTCGACTCTTTAAGGAACAACTGAGTCATTTTCCCTCAAAGTTTACTAGTATGTTCGACACCCCAATGATTTTGGCCGATGTCATGGAGGGGCTCGTTGGCGCTTTCTTTATAGACTCGGATTCGTCTATCACAACTACTTTGGAGGTAACCTTTTGCTTTAGGGATTTTCTTCTCTTTTTTGGTGATCTAAGTTTAGGTTCTTACAGGTGGTGGAGGAGTTGCTAAAGCCAATGTTTACTCCGCAAAATTTCCCAAGACTACCTAGAAAGGCGCTTGAAAACCTTGCGCTCGAACGAAAGGCTAAATTAAACAATATATGTGTACATCACATGAAAATAAATCAATTAGAATTAGAAATAATTAATGGGAAGATCAACTTAAAGTGTTTTCAACTATATTAATATATCTTCCCTAAACAGACCAAAATGAAGTTATTAATAGCAGTAAGTTTTAGTTGAAGCTATTTAGAGAAAATGTTTTTTTTGTTCTTCTTATATTTATATTAATTGAAGTAAATATATCATCATCATCATGACATCATCAATCAACAATCAATCATACTAAAAGAATCAACTATAAGAATAGGAATTGACCATTCCTATTTCATCTATGGTCATTCAACAAAACTCAATAAGCACGATTAACATGTATTTCAATAGTACAACATCCAATTCTATTTTTAATATTGTATTATTAATTATTAATACAAAATCCATCACATATGTTCATTTCGTAAATAATATTAGGAGTTCAATAAATTTGATTATATCTATCTATTTCTATGTTT
This sequence comes from Centaurea solstitialis, assembly GCA_030169165.1. Classification (NCBI taxonomy): domain Eukaryota; kingdom Viridiplantae; phylum Streptophyta; class Magnoliopsida; order Asterales; family Asteraceae; genus Centaurea; species Centaurea solstitialis. The sequence continues at coordinate 18,721,903 of CM058045.1, read as the reverse complement.
CTATCACCCATTTTACTTAAAACTAAATGCTCTACAATAATAGGTTCAAAGTTTATCCATATATTACTTCAAGATTCTTAAGTTGCAATTATAATCTTTTCTTTCATCATTATCATGACATCATCTAGCTAATAGAAGCAACTAAGAGTACAATTAACCATTTACTATTTTTATCTAAGGTCATTCAAACAACTACACATACCTTTTATATACATATGTGTGTGTGTGTTCCCTAACAACCATGGATTCACTTAGTCTGGTTAAAAGAACACAATCTCCTTTCATCTTCCAAAAGGCATCACATTCCTTGTTTTCTATTCCATTCTTGGCTGTAAAGATTCCTCATCCACGGAGGAAGAACAACAAGCTAATGTGTATGTGTTAGCCTAAAACACAAGAAATCACTAACAAGGTAACAAAAATCATAGGCTACACGTTCAATAAGAAGGAGCTTGAGCATTCACCCAAGAATCCTCCAAGAACGACGATGACTATGAACGGCTAGAGTTTTTCGGTGATGCCGTGTTGTATTTTCTAGTTGCAATGGTGTACTACCGCCTCTACCCGAAACTCCACCCGAAGCAACTAACCGATCTTCTCAATTCTAGCGTGAGCAACAAAACGTTGGCTCGCGCATAAGTCAAGCATGGTTTTGACAGACTCATCATCCCCTCGGAACGTGACATGTTTGAAGTAGAGGTAGTTTTATTTAATGTGCTTTGCACTTAATTCCAGGGGCTGAGATAAGTGATCACGAGGGTTGCTTCGTGTGTTTTCTAAAAAAAGTATCTAACTAAAAAAACTTGGTAATGTTATTTTTGCTGAAACTGCAAGTTCGACTCTTTAAGGAACAACTGAGTCATTTTCCCTCAAATTTTACTAGTATGGTCGACACCCCAAAGATTTTGGCCAATGTCATGGAGGCGCTCGTTTGCACTGTCTTTATAGACTCGGATTCATCTATCACAACTACTTTGGAGGTAACCGTTTGCTTTAGGGAATTTCTTCTCTCTTTTGGTGATCTAAGTTTGGGTTCTTACAGGTGGTGGAGGAGTTGCTAAAGGCAATGTTCCCTACGCAAAATTTTCCAAGGCTACCTAGAAAGGCGCTGAAAACCTTGCGTTCGAACGAAAGGCTAAATTAAATAATATATGTGTACATCACATGAAAATTAAATCAATTAGAAGTAGAAATAATTAATGGGAAGATCAACTTAAAGTGTTTTCAACTATATTAATATATCTTCCCTAAACAGACCAAAATGAAGTTATTAATAGCAGTAAGTTTTAGTTGAAGCTATTTAGAGAAAATGTTTGTTTTTGTTCTTCTTATATTTATATTAATTGAAGTAAATATATCATCATCATCATGACATCATCAATCAACAATCAATCATACTAAAAGAATCAACTATAAGAATAGGAATTGACCATTCCTATTTCATCTATGGTCATTCAACAAAACTCAATAAGCACGATTAACATGTATTTCAATAGTACAACATCCAATTCTATTTTTAATATTGTATTATTAATTATTAATACAAAATCCATCACATATGTTCATTTCGTAAATAATATTAGGAGTTCAATAAATTTGATTATATCTATCTATTTCTATGTTTCTATCACCCATTTTACTTAAAACTAAATGCTCTACAATAATAGGTTCAAAGTTTATCCATATATTACTTCAAGATTCTTAAGTTGCAATTATAATCTTTTCTTTCATCATTATCATGACATCATCTAGCTAATAGAAGCAACTAAGAGTACAATTAACCATTTACTATTTTTATCTAAGGTCATTCAAACAACTACACATACCTTTTATATACATATGTGTGTGTGTGTTCCCTAACAACCATGGATTCACTTAGTCTGGTTAAAAGAACACAATCTCCTTTCATCTTCCAAAAGGCATCACATTCCTTGTTTTCTATTCCATTCTTGGCTGTAAAGATTCCTCATCCACGGAGGAAGAACAACAAGCTAATGTGTATGTGTTAGCCTAAAACACAAGAAATCACTAACAAGGTAACAAAAATCATAGGCTACACGTTCAATAAGAAGGAGCTTGAGCATTCACCCAAGAATCCTCCAAGAACGACGATGACTATGAACGGCTAGAGTTTTTTCGGTGATGCCGTGTTGTATTTTCTAGTTGCAATGGTGTACTACCGCCTCTACCCGAAACTCCACCCGAAGCAACTAACCGATCTTCTCAATTCTAGCGTGAGCAACAAAACGTTGGCTCGCGCATAAGTCAAGCATGGTTTTGACAGACTCATCATCCCCTCGGAACGTGACATGTTTGAAGTAGAGGTAGTTTTATTTAATGTGCTTTGCACTTAATTCCAGGGGCTGAGATAAGTGATCACGAGGGTTGCTTCGTGTGTTTTCTAAAAAAAAGTATCTAACTAAAAAAACTTGGTAATGTTATTTTTGCTGAAACTGCAAGTTCGACTCTTTAAGGAACAACTGAGTCATTTTCCCTCAAATTTTACTAGTATGGTCGACACCCCAAAGATTTTGGCCAATGTCATGGAGGCGCTCGTTTGCACTGTCTTTATAGACTCGGATTCATCTATCACAACTACTTTGGAGGTAACCGTTTGCTTTAGGGAATTTCTTCTCTCTTTTGGTGATCTAAGTTTGGGTTCTTACAGGTGGTGGAGGAGTTGCTAAAGGCAATGTTCCCTACGCAAAATTTTCCAAGGCTACCTAGAAAGGCGCTGAAAACCTTGCGTTCGAACGAAAGGCTAAATTAAATAATATATGTGTACATCACATGAAAATTAAATCAATTAGAAGTAGAAATAATTAATGGGAAGATCAACTTAAAGTGTTTTCAACTATATTAATATATATTCACTAAACAGACCAAAATGAAGTTATTAATAGTAGTAAGTTTTAGTTGAAGTTATTTAGAGAAAATGTCTGTTTTTTTTTCTTCTTATATTTATATTAATAGAAGTAAATATATCATCATCATGACATCATCAACCAAAAACCAATCATACTAAAAGAAGCAACTATAAGAATATGAATTGACCATTCCTATTTTTGCTATGGTCATTCAACAAAACTCAATAGGCACGATTAACATGCATTTCAATAGTACAACATCCATTTCTATTTTTAATATTGTATTATTAATTATTAATACAAAATCCATCACATATGTTCATTTCGTAAATAACATTAGGATTTCAATAAATTTGATTATATCTATCTATTTCTATGTTTCTATCACCCATTTTACTTAAAACTAAATGCTCTAAAATAATAGGTTCAAAATCTATCCATATATATATATGGACTATCTTCACCATAATGTATCCAAATTTACCCAAATTCCTATTGTATGTATCTCACTAAAAAAAGTGCTATTTATGTACTAAACTTTCAATTTGGTTTATTGTATGTATAAGTTTACCTACTAACCTGTTTATGCTGATGTGTATCAGGTAAACTTTCCGGCGACACCCTTCTCCGGCGACTCCCTTCTCAAGCCACCACTACCACCACCACCACCACCACCACCAATACCAATACCAAACCCACCACCAACACCGCCACCATCTCCACCACCACAGGCACCACTACCATCACCAAACCTACCACCAACCCGTTGATCCAGACGAAGATTCCGACGACGACCACCGCCACAAACCGCTATAACTACCACCGTCAACCACCACCCCTTCACCACCTTCATTGTCTGATTTTGCATTCGATCAATTAGAGTTCATATATTGAAATTAGGGTTCTTGGTAAATTTAGGGTTTTTTTCAAATCAATTTTGGGGTGTTAGTGGTGGCTATGGTGGTGGAGATGGTGGCGGTGTTGGTGGTGGGTTTGGTATTGGTGGTGGTGGCTGTGGTGGTGGTGGTGGCCTGAGAAGGGAGTCGCCGGAGAAGGGAGTCGCCGGAGAAGGGAGTCGTCGGAGAAGGGAGTCACCGGGAAGTTACCTGATACACATCAGCCTATGATGGGTTTGGTGATGGTGGTGGTGGCTGTGGTGGTGGTGGCGGTGTTGGTAGTGGGTTTGGTGATGATGGTGGTGGGTTTGGTGATGGTGGTGGTAGCTGTGGTGGTGGACATGGTGGCTGCGGTGGTAGTGATGGTGGCGGTGTTAATGGTGGGTTTGGTGATGGTGGTGTGGCTGTGGTGGTGATGGTGGTGGTGGCGGTGGTGGTGGTGGGTTTGGTCATGGTGGTGGTGGCTGTGGAGATGGCGGCTGTGGTAGTGGTGATGGTGGTGGTGTTAATGGTGGGTTTGGTGATGGTGGTGGCCGGAGAAGGGAGTCACCGGAGAAGAATATGACTAGGATGAAGCTATCGCACGTGGCATCTACATGGAACCCACGGGCAATGACATGGCACACATTTTTAAAAGGGGTAACCGGTAACCTGTTTAGTAGGTAAACTTGTACATACAATAAACCAAAATAAAAGTTTAGTACACACAATAGCACTTTTTTTAGTTGGATACATACAATAGGAATTAGAGTAAAGTTGGATACATTATGGTGAAGATAGTCATATATATATATATATATATATCTTCTTACTTCAAGATTCTTAAGTTGCAATTATATCTTTTCTTTCATCATCATCACGACATCATCTAGCTAATAGAAGCAACTAAGTAGTACAATTAACCATTTACTATTTTTATCTAAGGTCATTCAAACAACTACACATACCTTTTATATACATATGTGTTGTGTGTGTGTGTTCCCTAACAACCTTGGATTCACTTAGTCTGGTAAAAAGAACACAATCTCCTTTCATCTTCCAAATGGCATCACGTTCCTTGTTTTCTATTCCCCATCCACGGAGGAAGAACAACAAGCTAATGTGTATGTGTCGGCCCAAAACACAAGAAATCACTAACAAGGTAACAAAAATCACTAACAACGAAACAAAAATCACTGCCTACACATTCAAGAAGAAGGAGCTTGTTATACAAGCATTCACCCAAGAATCCTCCAAGCACGATGGTGACTATGAACGGCTAGAGTTTTTCGATGATGCCGTGTTGTATTTTCTAGTTGCAATGATGTACTACCGCCTCTACCCGAAACTCCGCCCGGGGCAACTAACCGATCTTCGCAATGCTAGCGTGAACAACAAAATGTTGGCTCGCGTAACCGTCAAACATGGTTTTGACAGACTCATCATCCCCTCGGAACGTGACATGTTTGAGGTAGAGGTAGTTTTATTTAATGTGCTTTGCAATTAATTCCAGGAGCTGAGATAAGTGATCACGAGGGTTGCTTCGTGTGTTTTCTAAATAAAATATCTAACTGAAAAAACTTGGTAATGTTCTTTTTGCTGAAACTGCAGGTTCGACTCTTTAAGGAACAGCTGAGTCATTTTCCCTCAAAGTTTACTAGTATGGTCGACACCCCAAAGATTTTGGCCGATGTCATGGAGGCGCTCGTTGGCGCTGTCTTTATAGACTCGGATTCGTCTATCACAACTACTCTGGAGGTAACCTTTTGCTTTAGGGAATTTCTTCTCTTTTTTGGTGATCTAAGTTTGGGTTCTTACGGGTGGTGGAGGAGTTGCTAAAGCCAATGTTCACTACACAAAATTTTCCATGACTACCTAGAAAGGCGCTTGAAAACCTTTGCGAGACGATAAATCGGACGCTAAAACTTGAAGTAATTCCTGCAAAAAGTGGCAGCGGCTGGGAGGCGAAAGTCTTTACCATTGATGAGAAGGTTGGGCGTAAGACGATTGGCTTGGGATGGCACAAGACAGACCCGAAAATTGCTACGCAAAGAGCAATGTTTTTTGCTTACGAAAAATTGCTACATACACCACCTGAGGGGTAATTGTAATGAAGATTGTGTAATGTGAGCATCTCGTTTTGTTTTTCCTAAAAAGGTTAAGTTATTTTTATAATCCGTAATGTGCAAAATAGAACCGAGTGAAGGTTATGAGGGTGCTCATTAGCTTTCCTTTTGTTAGGTTTTCTGTTGAATATGACCATGTGAAATTGTTGGTCCCAAAGAGGTGACCTTCAAGTAAGGATAGTGTTTGGGATTATAGAAGGGGGGGGGGGGGGTTGAATATAATCACACAAGTTTTCACTTTTAAATTCTTGTTGTATAAACAATATGAATTTACAGATTGTTGCGGAAATAGAAAAGACAATAAGTCTAAACTAAACAATCTAAGTTCTTTCACTATGCACTAGAGTGAGAAGATGTAAGAAAGAAGATAGAGGGAATAAAGAAAGAAAGGATTCGGGTAGATTTAGGATCAAGAAGAAGTATGGAGAACATCTCTTCATGTCCTATTTATACCCAATGCATTAAATGCATGTAGACTCACTTTTGTGTACGTGTCACAATGTAAGTGGTCCTTTGTACTATTTACTATAAACAAATACTCTTTGCATGGTGTGCAAAAGAGGAAGTGTGTAAACAGTTGCCTTGAGGTCTGATAAGTACGGAGGGAACAGTAAAGAGACTGTCCTTATGTACTTTTGTGTCAGTAAAGGCGGATAATCCTTTTGTGCATTAGACTAAGACATTACACTAATCCTTCAGGATCAGGATACTGATCAGTGACTAGAGTCCTGAAGCTGGTGCTGTTCAGGGTCACTTGTATCCTGATGATTCTTCAGGATGTCATACGATATTGAGCAGCCTGCTATCACTGAGTTCCGTCTTCAGATCACGAGCATGTTGTGCCTGTCATCAGCTAATTCTTCGACGTCGCTGATGGTTCTTTGAGTATGATCTTAATGTCTTCAGGAGGTCTTTACTTCAGTGGATAGAATCAGTAGACTGCCGAACAGACTCGTTCGTCTCCTGATCCTGATCCTGATTACTATAAAAATAAGTTACAGCATAAGTAGCATGGAATAACACTGAACAGACTCAGTGATAATTCCTCAAGCTATAACAGAAGTAAAAACCTACTCACTAAGTAAAGATTCAGGATCATTATCATTTCATCAGGTCTTAGGATAGCTGGATCAACAATCTCCCCCTAAATGATAATGATAAGACAACAAAGAAATTGTCTAAGTCTAGAAAGAAAAAAAATTCTAAGTCTAGATAAAACAGTAGGAAATAGAACTCATAAAGGTACACGTCCCATTTATTGTTTTGAGGGATCTTTTTCAGTACTATGATGGAATAAAGTACAATGCACTGAATTGCATTTTCATTAATCTCAATCAGGTTACATGAGTAAAGAAAATACACGAGTACATAAGTGAAGTACTGAAAGCAAAATTTACAAAAATATTCTAACTATCAGAGTCTTCGCTAAATTCTTCAGTCTTGACTACGATTGGAACAGGAGTATTGCTGAAGGCGAGTCGATGATCGAGTATAGCTCTGACAGTGCGAATAATCTCTTTATTATCTTGGTTTTTCTTGTCTCTTTGAGCAGTGAAGAGAACAGAAACCAAGTGTTCATATGGTGTTTTGTGTAGCTCGCTGAAACGCTGAAAGCGTAGAATCTTGGAGTTGTCGCTTACACAAATACCATGAACAGGTTCTCTGATGACTTGTCCTTCAGAGAGAGAGACTCCTGGAGGGAGTGAAAGATCAAGCATCGAGAGGTCCAGTGGCTTGACAACCATTCTGGGCATGCAAGGAGTTGGTCTCCTTGTTGAAGCACCGGCTGATCTTCGAACAGGTGGCTGAGGCAGTGCTGAAGAAGGCTGGAGAAGGTCATCAGGAATTTCGGTTGTTCTTCTGATGCGTGCAATAAGTCCATTAATGACTTCTTCTACTTCAGCCCGATAGTTTCTGTTGGCTTTGGGAAGTAGGCTTCTGATTTCATTCCACTCTGACAAGTTGTATCTTTCCAACTTGTCAAGAGTGTGTTGCACATCCTTGACTCCTGAGCGTTTGACGGTGATCCATGTTTTTGCTCTTTTGCCGCGAGTTCGGCTGAGATGGATTCCAGAGATAGCAGCACCATGTTTTCTGAGGTGAAGGCGGTCTCTGCACCAGTCAAGCTTTGTGTTTACTTCTTCAGACTGAGCTTCAGCGTTTCTGTTGAAGACCTTCAGCGCGGCCTTCTGTGCTAGAACAGGATCAGCACTTATTTCATTGTCCTCTTCAACAAAATCCGATGCAAGCCTTCGAGCGGCTTGAGCGGAGAGGAAGGCTTCCTTCTGCTTCTTATTATGCTCCTCCTAAGCCTGTACAGCAGCGTTGTATTCCTCTTGTGATAGATAGGCGAACTCGGAGTCCCAAGAGGTACGAAGAGGAATTTTTACTCTTGTACTCTCGAGTCGCTCTATCACGGCGTCTAAACGCCCATCCCTGTTGACAATAGCAGAGTTGTCAGGGTAATTCTCACCTTCAGATCTAGGAGAGTTAGAAGGAGGAGATCTGGGAGAAGAAGCAGGGGTAGAGAAGTCATCAGAGATGAATTCATCATCTGATGATAGGCATATGGTTTCAGGAGGGGCTCTTATTTCAGGGGTTCTGGAAGAGGATGCTTCAGGGTTAAAGCGGGTTGGTTTAGAAGGAATGGATTCAGGGTTTAGAGGAGTTACTCTGAAAGTCATTCTGCTTAATTGGCTCTTGTCTGTTCTGATGGACTATTCTCCATGAGGCGAATAATCTCACCAGTGACAGAACCAAAGTTCACATCCTGAAAGTCAGAGTTTTCTTGGTTTTCAGGTTCAGAGGTTTGTTTAGGAGAAGAATGGGGTGTTGGTTCAGGGGTAGGTTGTTTGGGTGGTTGGTAGACAATCATTTGTAGATTGTTTATTGGAGAGTCTTCAGAGGAGGTGTCAAGGGTGATGGTTTCAAGTGCAGGTTTAGATATAAGGAGAGAAGAGATTGGTTGGTTATCAGAGGATGAGGGAGAGGATGGTAATAGTAACGTACCAGGTGCACCGGGGTTCTCCCCCTGAGATTGTGCAGGCCCTGGAGTGGGCGTTGAGGTTGGAACCTTCTCGACGAAGAAATCGTCGTCTTCATCATCATCTTCATCATCATCTTCATCCTCCTCGTTCGTTCCCCCTTGTTCGTTGGTTCTCCAGTTGGTGGAGGGGGAATAAACAGAATGGTCTCTCGGCTGTCTCTCCCCCTCAACAGGTGCCTGTTGCAAGGCAGCTGTTGAAATACTCCGCTGGAGGAGAGAGGCCATATTGGCGTTCAGCTTCCTGTTGATGAAGGAAGATGAGAGGAGAGACTGGAGAAGTTCCCTGTCGGCCGCGGTGAACGATGGCGGCGGAGGAGGAGCAGTGGTCAGCGAGTTCATTGCGGTGGCAAGTTCAGCCACTTTCTCCTGGAGGGCTCGAAGGCCAGTCTCCTGCGCATCCAACCTCTGCACCACTATTTGTTGGAAGTTGGTGGTGGAGGTGGAGTTGTCGTTGACCGCTGTGGAGAGAGCGGGTAACGCCGTGGCCTTCAGGTCGTCTACAGACGCCTGAAGGGAGGAAGAGGAGGTAGCCACCTGAGAGACCTTGTCGTGGATGACATCCAGACAAGGTATGGTGATGGTGACACCAGTAGGAGCAGGGGCGGCAGTGGCGGCGGCAGCAGTGGCAGAGGTTGCGGCGGCTTCGGCGGCAGAGGCAGCGGCTTTGGCTGCTGCAAGCTCAAGTTCCAAGGCCTGAAGCTGGGCCTTGTGAGCGTCCTCTTGTTGCTGGAGTGCCGTGCGGACTTCCTGCAATTGCCTTTCAGCGGACTGTCGTCGTAGCTCAGTTGCGCTTAGCTGACGGTCGGCATCCGTGAAGATGAAGTCGTTGAAGGGGTCATCCTGATGGAGTTGGGACGGCCCTTCAACTGCTGCTCCTAAAGAACTTGTAAACAGAGTAGCTAAGTGAGTACTAGAAGACTCATTAGCTTTCATAAAAGAAGAAATGGTAATAGTATGCTTAAAATTATTACCTGAGGCTAGGAGGGTATCAGAGCGATTACCCTCCACGTTCTCTGAGTGTTCGAGATGAACAACCTCAGGTTCTTGTTGGACAGGAGCAGAGATGGAAGTATCTGCAGGTGAAGAAGTTTTAGATAAAGGAGATGGTTTATTAAACATTTGAGGCAGGGTAATATAGTATTTCTTACCCGCTGGTGCCTTCTTTTTCTTTGACGCCTTGGATTTGGCGCGTTTGGGCTGAGGTGGAGGAGAGGAGCCAGAGGGAGGAGGGCGCTTCAGAGGCGCCGAAGAAGTTGTTGCAGCTGGGGAAGTCAGTATAGGGTTAGCTACTGACATAGCATGCATTGAAGAAGAAGAAGATGGTTTGGAAGAGAAGAGAGAAAACATACCTTGGTCAGGAGCAGGGGTAGGTTGTATCTCTGCATCTGGTTGTGCGTCAGGGACAACCAGGACTGCAGACAGAGGAACGTCGTCTGATTTCGCAGACAGCTGCTCCAGAAACTTTACGCCTAGGGCGTAATTGTTGAAGTTTCCCTCTGTTGGGTAATTGGTACCCATGTGCATCGCCAGGATGGCAGTGAAGAACCTGGTGTAGGGGACGTTCACCACCCTGGTGCGGTGCTTGATCTTCTTGATCATGTCGTCCCAGATACAGCGGACATAGTCAAAGTTGCGATTTTTTATCGCAGAGTAGACCATGTTCTGTATAACGGTGGGGAATTGCTCTGTGCTCCCCGTCTTTCCTGTCAGACTGAGACCAAACGTGTTCCATATGTAATAGAACGTCGCGTTTAGCCCCGTCTTGTGGACAGTGGCAGCAGTCTTTACTAGTGGATGGCCTTCCTTTACAGGCCATTTGTAGCCGATGTCATCAAGGAGCGCGATGACGTCGTCAGGGGAAGGAGCAGGAGGAAACTTCTGCTTCTTGGGAAAGTTGAGGACGTTCCTCAGAGACCGATGCCGAACGAAATGATCTCGTCCTTGATCTGGAACTTAATCACCTCGTGCATCTTGCCCTTCGAGTTCCTCTCCTGGGCAGTGGTGGCAGTGGACCACAATTGTAGAAGGAGGGGTTTGTTGGGCGCTGGGTTCAGAGTGAACACCGTCTTCAGGGGACAAGAGAGGAGGAAGTCCCTGGCAGGCTTCAGAAACGCATTGTTTGCAGGGAGGTCAAATTGCCCAATCAAGTTGTTGGGTTTGAACTGCAAGTCATGCTGAGGAATGACTATCGGAAGGTTTCCAGTAGCAGTCATCAGCGTTGTGGCCTCAGAGGAGAGCTGGGCGTCCAAGGAAGTAGATGCAGTAGCAGCCATTCTGTTAAAACATAAAAACAACATATGTGGATGATTAAGGATCCAAAATATGCATTTTTCTTCACTTTTCAATGAACACAGAATATGTTCATAAAAGTGGTGAAATCCTTTATACTTGGAATGGATTAGATACCAAAATACACAAAAGGAATGTGTTTTGGTATTAAAAAGAAACTTTTATTTTGATGAATAGATATCAGAATAAGAGTTTATGATTGTTCTTAAAAGAAATAAGAAAATCATATAAACTGTTTTAACAAAAATCTTAGAAGACTTTAGAAAAACTAAGATCAAACGAAGTGATCTTAGGGTTTTTGGAAAAACGATTAACAAAATAAGCTGTTTAGGTGAAGAATGCCAACTTAAAATGTAGAATGAATAAGAGTAAAGAAACACTTACGATGATCTTGTTAAGGAAAAGTGGTGAGTGTTCTTGGTGTTCTTGAGAGAAAAAAGTTTCTTGCTTTTTCTTGCTTGATTGCTTAGAGAGAATTATGTGAGCGTAAAGAGTGTAATGGATTACGAGTGAGGTTTTTATACCTCGTGGTAGGAGAGAGAAAACGGATGAGAGAGAAAAGAGCGGCTAAATTCAAACGTAATGATGAATAAAGGAAGTTCTACGTGCGTTCACGCGCCTGACACACGTCGTGGGGAACAGGAAACGTCCCATTACGTGTCAGTGCAGATGAAAAGTTTGTTTTATTTGAAAAGATAAAAACCGCCTTTTCAGGGGATAATTCCATTTTGATGAAAGATTTGTTTTCTTGGAATTGGAGAACTTATCAGATAAGCACTGTTTTGGGAAAAATCCTCTTATCACATTTAATGCGATAAGGTTTCAGGAGCAGAGGTACTTACCTGAGAATCATCAGTATTCGGATGTTGAACAAAGATTTTGTAAGTACTGAATAGAGTCATCCTCTGATGAGAGTTAGTTCAGGAGTTGTTAAAGAAAGAGTCCTGAGAATAGCTATTCTATAGGATTTAACAACTGTTTGTCCTGATAAACTTCAATCATCAGGATTTAACATCCCAAGTTCACTGATGAGCATATTAAAACGCGTTACATCCAGTGGTTTGGTAAAGAGGTCAGCAAGCTGATATTCAGTAGGGACAAAATGGAGTTCAATATCACCATTCATCACATGATCCCTGATGAAGTGATATCTCACTTCAATGTGCTTTGTCTTGGAGTGTAAGACAGGATTGTTGGCAATGGCTATCGCTGAAGTATTGTCACAGTAGAGAGGAATTTTAGAAAGTTGTATGTCATAGTCCTGAAGTTGATTTCTCAGCCACAGGACTTGAGCACAACAGATTCCTGCTGCAACATATTCAGCCTCAGCAGTTGATGTGGACACAGAGTTCTGTTTCTTGCTAGTCCAGCTCACCAACTTGCCACCAAGTAGGTGACACCCACCAGTGGTGCTTTTCCTGTCAATCTTACATCCTGCAAAGTCACTATCAGAATAAGCTGTTAGATCGAACCCTGAGTCCTTGGAGTACCAAAGACCCAGATTAGGAGTTCCCTTCAGATATCTGAAGATCCGCTTTACAGCGGTCAGATGGGATTCTTTGGGTTCAGCCTGATAACGAGCACATAAGCATGTAGAGTACATGATATCAGGGCGACTAGCTGTGAGATACAGCAGAGAGCCGATCATTCCTCTGTAGAGAGTCACATCAACAGGTTTCCCTTTGGAATCCTTGTCAAGTGACAGAGGAGGAGCCATTGGAGTCTTCATAGGTGTACAGGATGTGAGTTCAAATTTCTTCAGTATCTCATGTACATATTTACCTTGATTGATAAAGATTCCCTTTTCAGATTGCTTGATCTGAAGTCCTAAAAAGAATGTTAGTTCACCCATCATAGACATTTTATATTCAGATTTCATGAGCAACTCAAACTTTTCGCAGAGTTTGGGATTTGTGGATCCAAAGATAATGTCATCGACATATATCTGGACAAGAAGGATATGCTTAGGATATTTCTTTAGAAATAAAGTGCTATCAATCTTTCCACGAACAAAACCTTTAGAGAGAAGAAAGGTTGAGAGGGTATCATACCAGGCACGAGGAGCCTGTTTTAACCCATAGAGAGCCTTGTTTAACTTGTAGACGTGATCAGGGAACTTAGGATCTACAAAGCCAGGAGGCTGAGCCACATAGACTTCTTCATTAAGTTTTCCATTCAGAAAGGCATTTTTAATGTCCATCTGATAAACCTTGAAGTTCATATGTGCTGCGAAGGCTAGGAAAAGTCGAATTGCTTCGAGCCTAGCCACAGGAGCAAAGGTTTCATCGTAATCAATGCCCTCTTCCTGCCTGTATCCCTGAGCCACAAGGCGAGCCTTGTTTCGAATAATCGTACCAATCTCATCAAGTTTATTTCGAAAAATCCACTTGGAACCAATGATAGTACGTTTTCGAGGCCTAGGGACGAGAAGCCAGACATTGTTTCTGATGAATTCTGCAAGCTCTTCCTGCATGGCTGAGACCCAGGCAGGATCACGCAAAGCATCATCTATTTCTTTAGGTTCATTTTCAGGGATAAAATTAACATAAAGACAGACGTTACCAGATTGACGTCGAGTTTTAATGCCAGAGGAGGGATTACCAAGAACTTGATCAATGGGATGATCCTTGGTCCATCGAAGAGCAGGTGGCTGATACACCTGTCCTGAAGTGGAAGCTTCATTTACTGATGGATCAGGGAGAAGATTAGTGGGAGTAGGCTCACTAACAGTGGTTTGAGAAAAGTCTTCACTGTTGGTGGGTTGATCAGGTTCAGATGGTGTGATTTGGGTAATTGGAGTGGCATTTATCAGAGGTGGAGTAGTTATTTCAGTGGATGGTATAGGAGGATCTTCTTCAAAACCATCAGGGAGGTTTTGAGGAGTTGGATCAGCAATGGGAGGTTCAGGGACTTGAAAGAAAGAGTCAGCCCACTGATTTATTTCAGAGTTTTCATGAGGGTGAGGGAAAGTAGGACCCGATTCATCAAACTTGACATGAATCATTTCTTCTATGGCTTGTCTTCGTTTGTTGAACACACGGTAGGTTTTAGAGATAGAGGAGTATCCAAGGAAGATTCCATCATCAGACTTGGAATCGAACTTTCCAAGGTTGTCTTTGTTGTTCAGGATGTAGCAGACACAACCAAAGATATGGAGATGTTCGATAGAGGGTTTCCTGTTACGAAAGAGTTCGTAAGGGGTTCTTCTGAAGCGCTTTACTATCAGGGATCGATTCTGGGTATAGCATGCTGTGTTAACAGCTTCTTCCCAGAATTGAGTGGCAAGGTTGGCTTCACTCAACATTGATCATGCAGCTTCAATCATGGTTCTGTTTCGTCTTTCAGCAACACCATTTTGCTGAGGAGTTCTCACAGATGAGAAGTTCTGAGAGATACCTTTCTGATCGAAGAAGGTTTCCAGGGTACTGTTTTTGAATTCAGTTCCGTGGTCACTCCTGATTGATCGAACAGTAAGGTTGTTGAGTCTTTCCATCTTCCTGACGAACAGAATGATTTCTTCAGGAGCATCACTCTTGGATCGAAGAAAGAACACCCAAGTATATCTGGAATATTCATCAACGATTACCAGAGTGTATTTCTTTCCAGCAATGGATTGGACGTTGACGGGTCCAAAGAGATCCATGTGGAGAAGTTGTAGAGGAGAGCTGATGGAGGAAATCTGCTTGGACTTGAAGCTAGCCCTGGTCTGTTTTCCTTTCTCACATGCTGAACAAAGAGATACCTTTGTATAGCGAAAGTCAGGAAGACCAATGACAAGATTGTTGATGCAGAGTTGATTCAGCGTCTTGAAGTTGAGATGAGAAAGACGCTTGTGCCAAAGCCAATTTGTATCAGATGAAGCACGAGATACAAAGCAGAAGTTGTCAGTGGAAGTATTCATGTTGATGATGTAGATATCAGCATGTCTCACTCCAGTGAGAATAACTTCCTTTCTTCTGTTTTTGACTTTGCACTTCTTCTTTGAGAAGGAGACTTTGTGATTCTTATCACACAGTTGACTGATGCTCAGAAGATTATGCATCAGGCCTTCAACATAAGCAACTCTTTTGAAAGTAGTTACTCCGTTGGTCAGTGTGCCATACCCTCGGGTTTGGCCTTTACCGTTTCCGCCAAAGGTCACAGCAGGACCTCTTTCTTCACGGTAGTTAGAGAGGACAGATTTCGAACCAGTCATATGTCGAGAGCATCCACTGTCCAGGTACCAGATGCCCTTATCCTGTAAAATTTAGAGTTTAAGGTTTTCTTGGTACCCATAGAACTATGGATCCAGAAGTATCAGTAGGACTGGTGGAGTCAGTGGCAGCCTTAACTGATTTATCAGTTCTTGAGGCTGGAGTCTTGACTGAGGAGACAGTCTTGACAACCTTCTTCCCTTTGACTGAATTGTCAGTCTTAGGATTTTTCTTTACCTTGGCTGATTTTTCAGCTTTGGTAGCATCAAGACACTTACTCGCAATATGGTCGTTTAATCCACAGTGATAGCATTTGCGATATTGAAAGCGTTTAGTGTGGTCCAGAAAGTCTTTAAACTTTAAGTGAGCAGGACCAGCACCAAGTATGCCTTTAGCATTGGACATTGGAGGAATTGGTTTCTTCTCCTGAGTCTTTTGCTTCAGGTCAATCTTTAGTCTGGGAGCAGGATTTTGAGAGAAAGATTTTGATCCTGAGACTGAAGGACCACCACCCAGAACTTTGTTCTTGGGTTTAGGACTCTTGGTCTTTGAAGGAGTTACAGTGTTAGATTTTTCTTTGACTGTGTTCTTTTTGCTCTTAGGAGCACCTTCAGAGTGTGTGTTAGAAGAGGAAGGAATGTTTTCGGGAGCATTGGGATCAGGGATAGAAGAAACAAATTTTCCAAATTTGAGCATGGAACTATTAGATTTAGTTCCTCCATGAGTGTATCCAAGACCCCTTTTGTTTTTAACATTTCTTCCTGAGGCTAATATTTCATCAACCTTTTCAGAGGCGTCACTCCATCCTTTGATGGTGACTTTTTCAGCGTTTAACTCAGCCAGGGCTCTTTCTTTGGCAGCAAGAGCCATTTCTCTTTCAATACAGAGAGTTTTGTTTACAGTGACCTGGTCTTTATAGTTTTCTTCCAGAATGGTAAGTTGTTTTATTTTTTCTTGGCATTCTTTGAGTTGACCACGAAGGTCAATATTCATTTTTTCAGCAGAGGTTTTACCATTCAGGGCTTTGTAAAGATCAAGAGTGACCAGGTCCAGCTGAGTTAAGCTTTCAAGAGGGACGAGAGGAATAGGTACCTGACTGGAAGAATCAGTCGCAGAGGTGGAAGCTTCAGGAGGTGTGGAAGAAGAAGCTTCAGGAGCCTGAGTAGGAATCTCTTCAGGGACCTCTTCTATCTTAGCCATAAGAGCTAAGGTAGGTTCCTCAATAATGGCCATCAGTGCCACTTGAGTGTCTTCCTCATCTGATGAGTCATCAGAGGAGACATCATCCCAATCGCAGTCTTCTGCCATAAGACCTTTACCCTTGCGCTGAATTTTCATCTTTTTGTACTTTTTTTCAGGCGCTGGTATTTGGGGTTCTTAGAAGAAGATTTGGCAGAGGAGGGAGCAAACTGACTTTTCCTGTACCTGCAATCATTAGCAAAGTGTCCTTTGCCCTGACAGTTGTAGCAGATAGCAGTAGCCTTATCAATAGGGTCTGATTTAGGCTTGTCAGTAATAGTAAGATGTTTCTTTTTGTGGAAGTTTCCCTTTTTGGCAAACTTCTTGAAAGATCTGGTTAACAAAGCAAGAGATTCATTGAATTCAGGATCTTCTGACATGTCAGAGTCAGAAGATTCTAATTCAGTAATAGTTACTGAAGAAGGAGTGGCGACAGTAGGAACTGAGTCAGAGACCAATGCAACAGAGTTACTTTTGGTATCTTTAGAATCTCTTATGAGATTCTTTTTCAGTTTCTTCTGTTGTTCACGGTTAAGAAGAATACCGTACAGCTCACTTAGTGTGAGTGTCTTTATGTCCTTTGACATAGTTAAGCAGGAGGTGTATATTTCCCAATGTTCAGGAAGAGCTTCCATGAACTTGGTAACCACCTCAGAGTTAGAGTAGGTAGTACCGATAGTCTTCAGATCAATCAGAAGACAGTTGAATCTCTGATGTAGCTGGGAGAGAGTTTCATCCTTTTGATGAATAAAGCTTTCATACTGTCGAACCAAGAAAATCTTTCTTGATTCCATGAGGACAGCAGTACCCTCATATTGAACACAGAGAGTGTCCCATATTTCTTTAGCAGATCGAAGGTGGCAGACAGAATGGAATACATCGTCAGGGAGTGACATGGCGATGAGAGACCTAGCCTTGGTGTCAATGTTGACCAGGCGTCTGACTTCATCATTCCAGTCCGTCACAGGCTTTACCAGTTGCCTTTCAGGTACAGCTGGTTGGCCAGCGGCAGCAGGAATGGGGTGGACGGTTTGTGTAGGCACATGTGGTCCATTTTCCAGAAAGTATGGAATCTGGGGATCAGAACCAGAGAGAAAGAGTTCCATCCTGGTTTTCCAAAGAGAGAAGTTATCTTTGTTGAACCTAGGAGGTTTTCCAGCAGAGCCGGTATCAAAGTAGTTATCCTTAGCTTGAAGAGCCATGGATTAGAAGAGAGGATCACAAGATTTTTCTAAGAAGAAAATGAGAGCTTGTATCTGCTCTGATACCACTTGTTGGTCCCAAAGAGGTGACCTTCAAGTAAGGATAGTGTTTGGGATTATAGAAGGGGGGGGGGGTTGAATATAATCACACAAGTTTTCACTTTTAAATTCTTGTTGTATAAACAATATGAATTTACAGATTGTTGCGGAAATAGAAAAGACAATAAGTCTAAACTAAACAATCTAAGTTCTTTCACTATGCACTAGAGTGAGAAGATGTAAGAAAGAAGATAGAGGGAATAAAGAAAGAAAGGATTCGGGTAGATTTAGGATCAAGAAGAAGTATGGAGAACATCTCTTCATGTCCTATTTATACCCAATGCATTAAATGCATGTAGACTCACTTTTGTGTACGTGTCACAATGTAAGTGGTCCTTTGTACTATTTACTATAAACAAATACTCTTTGCATGGTGTGCAAAAGAGGAAGTATGTAAACAGTTGCCTTGAGGTCTGATAAGTACGGAGGGAACAGTAAAGAGACTGTCCTTATGTACTTTTGTGTCAGTAAAGGCGGATAATCCTTTTGTGCATTAGACTAAGACATTACACTAATCCTTCAGGATCAGGATACTGATCAGTGACTAGAGTCCTGAAGCTGGTGCTGTTCAGGGTCACTTGTATCCTGATGATTCTTCAGGATGTCATACGATATTGAGCAGCCTGCTATCACTGAGTTCCGTCTTCAGATCACGAGCATGCTGTTCCTGTCATCAGCTAATTCTTCGACGTCGCTGATGGTTCTTTGAGTATGATCTTAATGTCTTCAGGAGGTCTTTACTTCAGTGGATAGGATCAGTAGACTGCCGAACAGACTCGTTCGTCTCCTGATCCTGATCCTGATTACTATAAAAATAAGTTACAGCATAAGTAGCATGGAATAACACTGAACAGACTCAGTGATAATTCCTCAAGCTATAATAGAAGTAAAAACCTATTCACTAAGTAAAGATTCAGGATCATTATCATTTCATCAGGTCTTAGGAGAGCTGGATCAACAGAAATGAAATGTCTAATTAGCTTTTTTATATAATACCTTTTGGAACTGTTTTATAGACGTATTTTCTATTCAACATTTGCTTTGTTAAGGCATTTTTTCAGTTCCTATCATACGCAAAGACTAATATAACGTTTTATATCGAATTGCTTAAATAGAAAACTTGTTATACCAAAAACACATTCTATCAACTTTTTATTGTATGTCGTTTTATAAAATCATTTACGTATAACAATTGTGTAAAATCTATGCATTACTTGCCATCCTTTTGGGATATCAAATCCACCAAAGTTGGTATCGTTTACGGCTTTCCGGAGGCTTCCAAAGACTGGCGGAATGATTCGCATCAACTCTTAAGCAACACTCCATGTGTATTTCATCTTTTGCATATCGTCCCAGGTCAAATTTCGATCGCCCCTTCTTTCTTGGTCTCGTTGTATCTCAACTTGTTCTTTAACCATTCGAACAAGATTTTCAAATCGTATATATGCATCTATAAAGAAAGAATTCTTGGAGGAAAGTATGCTTGATGTAATATAACAAAATCAATTTTATACCTCGCCAAATATATCTAAACATCTTAACAAATTGTTTTACAAAACTTCAATTTACAGGACCAAACAACTATACATCAATGCATTGTATCTAACAATTTTGCGATTAGCTTGGTAGTATATCCGTGGGCTTCCTAACAAAACTTTAGCACCATTTAGTACAACAAAGTTGAGTTTATAGGACACCTAAAATAAATAAATGTCCCAATTTTATTTTTGTTGTGCATTTAAAAAAAAAATTGTGTTTGGACATAGATTTCTTCCAAATTTTAAGGAGAGTGGTGGTGGCAGTGACATGTGGTGGTCATGGTAGCAGCGGTGATAGGTGTGGCGGTGGCGTCCGTGACGAAGGCACCGATGGCAACCACTGCTACGAAGGTGGCGGCAACGGCGGTGAAGATGGCCGCAGCAAAGATGGTGGTGGCGTCAAAGGTGGCAATAGTGATGGGGATCACGGTAGTTACATCCATCATGGGTGAATGAAATGGAGCAATATTTTTTTAAAGATGATAGGAAGGAATTGAAATTCCTTGATAAAACCCAAGGAATCTACATTCCATCATTTGTGGAATTCAAATTTCTTTTTTTGGAAGAGGTATCCTAGACCACATTAGGCCCAGACTAATCCTCGGCAATTTTTGGGCCGAAGCCTGACTACTAAAGCATGCAGCCCGGGGTCGAAGCCCCCGTACCTCCATAATGCGTCCCCTAGGGCTCGAACTCGGGTTCACCACCATGTAGTGACCAAGCCTTACCACTAAATGTAGGTACGGAATTTGTTAAATGGAATTGAGCATTCTAATTCCTTCAAATTCTGCTGGATTCCAGCGAATCAAACGCAACCTAAGTATATCTGGTAAGCGTTTTTCGACGAGGACACTAACCCTTTTTTATGGTATAACATTTTTGACAATCAAAGTCGATTGCTAGTATTTAATAAGCGTTTTAGACTTAGTAAATATTTAACAGGTCCATGCTATCGTTCTCACCGAATAAGCTTTTCAATAATGAAATCATACACAATAGGAAAGGCTGAGACAAAGTGATAACATAAACACTGATTTAGATAAATGGTTGGTAAACAATGCAACTCTTCAAGATAAATTGGTTAGTAAACAATGCAACTTTTCCCATGTTTATTCAAAGATCCACTTTTGGCCCTTGATTGACTTGGTAAATTACAAAACTAACCTCCATTCTTCGTTTTCTCCAAGTCGTTCTTCCTCCAAACGACCGGCGGCCTTCTTCTCTCCGGCACAGCAGCAGGTACCACACCTCTCTCTCTCTCTCTCTCTCTCTCTATATATATATATATATATATATCAATTTCTCTAAAAGGAATTCATGTGGTAGAGAATTAGGATTTAGCAATCAGCAATGCCTAGGGTTACAACATTGTTGCTAAAGGGTAAGAGGGCTTTGCAAGATCTACAACTGCTTAAAGTCTTGCAATCAGAGATCAGATATGAGCTCTCTAATGATCCTTACAAGGTACAACAACTGTTTCTATTCTCACTTCTTATTTACTAAACATATTTTGTAAGCTAGCTTCTGCAATGAATTTGATTTGAATTTTCACTGGTTCTACTAATTGGCATACAACATTGCACTCTGATGATTATATCTATTTTTCACTACTTGTAGAGATGGTAATTCTTTGATTGATTGAAGATTTGAGATTGTTTGAGTCATACATATCTTAAGAAATTATAAAAAAAAAAGAGTGTAAATTGTACACTTTTTGTTAATTGCTGATGATATATTATGACGTATAGCCCGGTGCTAGTGTGCCACCATGTCAACAAGTGCACTTTCTATCGTATCAACGTCCATAGGATTGCAGTGTGGAGAAATATTAGGTAATTCCTAGTTTATCACAATGGTGGAAAACAATTGATCTTAACTCTGTAATGGGGTTGCTGGATCACACTAATATCGTTCTGTGTACTCCATAAATTATATAACTACAAGGCTTCAATTCAACATGTAGTATAAGGGGGGTATTCACATTGTTTGGTAGTTTAAAATAGTAGTATCCAAAGATTATCGGGAACGGTTAAAACATTAACATCTTGAAGCTCTGCTTGTTTATATCATGATTGTCTTTTTCATTTGCAGTTCTTTTTATCTTTCTTAGATCTTTGGTCAGTTACATGCACTGTCGTATCTGAAAAGTCTTAGTAGCCTATCTACTTCATACATAAAGTCAAATAAACAAGAAAATGGAATGGTGTGGAAGTATAGACCTTAACTTGCTTCTTTGTTCCCAGGAGTCCAAAGTAAGAGACCATGTACCATCAAATTTTCTGTTGGACTTGTAAAAAGATCTTAACTCTTAAGGGTAAATTAAAGAAAATAGAGAATTCTACTAAAGTTATTTCCTGCATTTTCCCAAGTGAGATGGAGAAGAGAAGTAGATAGAACTTGATTATGAGAGAAAGATGATCTTGAAAGAGAGAAAAAGAGAGATAGAGAACATAAAGAACTGGTTTAAAACAAGATTTCTGCAGGTTGACCAATTCAAGATAAGGTTCACGGATGGTGTGGATACTAATATTAAATATTACTTTATTTAACTTTTATAAAAAATGATTAGAGCACTGATGGTCGTGGTCTGGTGGTGCCATACCATCACAGTCAAATTTTGGTTACCAGAAGGAATTATCATTATATGAATATGTGCACACCAAAAAATTAATTTAGGAATTAATCAGTTTAAAGAGGGAGATAACCCATCAATGAACTTGTAGGAATCTTCAAATAACTAAGATATGTTTGCATATTATCTGTAATTGTCGTACGGGGTGTCATGCATGCAGAACTGGCTCTTTTCAAGATGGAACTAATTCATTCGCCACCATGGATGTGAATTCAGAATGAAATTGGAGGCTTGGGAGATTTTGTGATTGATTGGGATTCACCACATTCCAAAGACGTTGTCATGCGGAAAAATTGTGGGTCTGGTGAGGAGCTCGCTATTTCTGCATTGCTAGGCGAGGAAACCTTTCTAGGAGATGATTGTTATCCCAAGGAAGCTGAAATGAAGGTGTGCGTCAAGAAGGCGGGATTGAGCTCTATTCTGCAATTTGATTGCAAAGTTTTAGACAATGGTCAAGATAAGATTGACTTCCATATTCAAAATGCCTATTATCTGAAGTCACCTACCAATTTGGGCTCTTCAGCGTACAGAGGTCCTGCGTTCTGGTACATTTCTGTTTCTTTCGTGCAAATTCTTTGCCTAACTTTTAGTTTTTGGTTGTACAATAAAAATATCATTGTAACTTTTACAATTTTATTTTTCCAGTTACATGCCTATACTGTCATAATTCTGTCAATTACATCATTTTTGTCTAAAATCGTATTATGTTACATAAATTGTCAATTAATGGTTGGGACTTGGGAGGTTGAGGTTATCTATATTAGTTTATTCTTTAATTCGTCCTCATCCCCAAATTGACTATTAATGTTAGATAATTTGATTGAATTATATGAGAATGATATAATTGACGTGCCTGGGAAAGTATGAGTATGCCATTGATTAAAAAATGTTTGAAGATGTAACATTTAAAGAAAATGTGAAAGTAATATAAAGTTTTTATCTGGTTTTCCTTTTATAATTTATTGTTTCACATATGTGGTAGAACAAGAAGCCCTAAGGATTATATGATACTATTTCTTTCTTCACTTCTACAATTTTTCTTTGCTGCTAAAACCTGTGCTACCATATTACTTTTTCTCACTCCTTTCATGGTGATTGTTCCGAATAAATGTGTGACTGTTAGGTTAGCATCAGTTCCTTGGTTGGGGTATTTAAGCGATTTCTCAGTCTGAAATTGTGCATTGTTACTTGTTTTTTAATAGCTAAAATCACAACCTCATTTCCTCCCACTTGAAAGCATCAATGATTGCTCAAATTTCATGTAACCCATAAAGTTCAGAAACTTGTGCTTCTTTCAAACCCTGAAAACCTTTTCTACAAAGCATCAAGGTTTTAAAGAACGGAAACGAGCTTCGAGGCGTTTTCTTCTCAGGTACGTGAGGCGTAAGCCTCGAGACGGTCGAGGCGTAAGCCTCAAAGTAAGCCTCAAAATAAAATAAAAAAATTATAAATCCATAACACTTATTAAAAGACATAATTTCTATAGTAAATAAGTTAACTATAGAACTCAATAAATCAGAATAATACATATATATATGTGTATATATATAACAGATTAAACAAAATTTATATAAAATAAATATGATACATACAAACATTATATATATATATATATATATATAAAGTTTGAAATATTTAGAATAATATAAAGATTCAAGAAACAGAAAAGAAAAAGAAATCAGAAATGTTAAAAGCATACATACATATATATATTCTACATTATAATATACATATATATTAACCAATATAATATATTTCACCAAAAAAAAGATGCAGGAATATTATTATATTCATATATATATATATTATTACAGATACATATATATATATATATATATATTAAGTAAACATATATAGAGTTATATGTGTCAAATATGTAGGTATATGTGTCAAATATATAGGTATATGTGTCAAACAGATAGGGCAGAGATAACTGAGAAAGCAGGTGGTGCTCTAATTTGTTGACCATAGAAATATTGAGAGAGAGGTGTATGAGAGATGCAGAGATAGCCGCCTTTCATTTATGACTTAAAGGAATGTTTTTATATGTGAGACATAGAGATACGCCTCTCAATTCGCTCACCGTCTCACCGTGAAAGTAAGTGCCTCAGTCACGGAGGCGTACGTCTTTTCCAGAGCTTGTGAGGCGGCGCCTCTGAAACTATTTTCTAGCGTCTCGTTTGAAAACGCGCCTCAAAGCGCACGCCTCTACCGTTTTTTAAAACTATGCAAAGCATACTGAGAAGTAATTAGCTGAGTGATTTCCCTCTAAACTTGTAATACAGACACATGTGAGAACAACATATATGTATATTCATAGGCTAGTTTCAATCTTGTATACCAAAAACAAATGGATCCAGTATATCCCACTTGCGAATTTTTTGAAAAGAAACAGGACTGCAAGAAGACAGTGAACAGGTTCAGCAGTTGGGCCTAAAAGTGAAATAAACGCCTCAGAACCCGCTAGAACAAAAGAAATAAATTTTAATCTATTTTTCACCAAATGATCCTTGCGTATCCCAATTCTATGTTCCATGAACTCATGTCGAAGTTCTTTTAAACATACGGTCAAAGATGCATGGGATGTGCACCTTATCGTGCCCCCATAGAACTACTCCTAAAAAATATGATACCGGTATTCAACATATCTGACAGAAGCACTCCTCTCTCTTAGACACATGTAGATTATGGAGAGAACTGGAGGTTCAAACTTGGCATTTTAGATCTTAAAGTTTTCCTACCCAACTCAAGATACACAATTCTTTTCTTAGGATTTGCTGCACTCCTAGAACCATACTAAGGTGTTGATATTTATTTATCACCTTTGGCAAGTCACCAGGTACCAAGGATGCAATTGCTACACAACCAGATATGCATTATGGCCATTTTCGTACTTTCTAGAGCCTTCAAATCAACATTCCTTGTTTTGGTGATTTGACAAAATGTCCCTTCATACTAAGGGGAGCTACATAAATTTTTTTCGGTTTGCCAGTTATGCATTCAATACTGAAAGATCCAATCATGCCATGTTTAATGACATTTTATTAGTTAGGTGTTTATCAAATCAATTAACCTTGAAATTTCAGACTTCATTCTTCTAGATGTCGCATGATGCATCTACCACATCTCACTGTGCAACTAGCAAGAAAGATGCTTCTTTTCGTATGGTTTGATTCCTAGAATAGCTACTCAGTTTTGGCTTCCACAAGATTCTCTTGCCACATGATAGATACAACAAAGGAATACTCGTGTACTATATGAGAATCTTCAAATTCTAATTGTTTTTTTGGAATAGCTTTTATCCTTGGCACCTCTGATAATCTTCTTATTAGTGGTATACTCATTGCTAGAATCTTATTGTCAGTTTTGCTTTAGGCTGTGACGAATTAAAAGCAAGATTGGTGTATGCTATGTATAGCATGCGGGTGTGCTAGAAGTTGATCCATAAGTGTTACACAAATTTTGTTGGTAAATGATCCTTTCGGCTGGGACTCTCTTATTTCCCGATGATTTTGTTTAATAAGTTGTCGAGATTTATTTGCTTTCTTAATCCCATGAGAATGACATTTGACTTGGGACATAGCTCAAAGTTATTGATGAATGTGAACCATACAATTTAGCCATGAGATGGATTAAATCAATTAGATGCTTATTTTGTTTACTATCATCAAATATCTAGAATACCCTTTAACAATGGAAAAATATGGAATCTTGTAACCCGAATCAGTACCATCTGTTTATTGTTAATGATTAAGATGGACAAGTTATAACATAACAAAGATTCTAGAAAAGGGAAATGTTGCAATTTTATGTTACATTACAATAAGAGATAGTAGTATATCTAAATGAATTATTACTCTTTTGTGCATGTGTGTGTGGGTGATATACCTATATATGACCACCTTACTCTTGTACATACTGATTACAAGTATACATAAATGATATATATAAACCTAACAAATCATCCAACATTATATTATCGAGTTGTTGATATATGTAACCATTGTACTTGACTTGCAATTGTTGTTACAAATATCTCAAGAAAATCATTCCCAGAGAACTTGTATAATGGTTTTTTCAAAACCGAAATGGAAACAATTATAATCTTGTTGAGGGTATTATCATAGTTTTTTTAGAAGTTGGTAACTATTTAATTTCTGGATTCCAATTCGAATTTGTTTTTTTCTTCTTATTTTTCTGCAGGAGCTTGGACCCTGCTTTGCAACTAGAGCTGAAGCAGTACCTAATCTCTAGAGGAATTGGGGAAAGTCTGACTAGCTTCCTTCTATTCCACCTACACAAGAAGGAGCAGAATCAATACATAAAGTGGTTGCAGAAGTTGGAAGCCATGTTGGCACACAACTGACCGATTCTGGTCTAACCGCATCCCGGTAAGAAAAACATGCAACTTCACGAGATTTCCGCTACTGTTTCTTCTTTGATCCAACTAAGGCGGTGTTTGTTTATCCCTTAACAGTTCCATTAAGAGGCAATCTCTGAATCGTTAAGAGGTGAATCCTGTTTGGCAAAAAAATGGACTGCCACTTAATGGTTCCAAAACACTCTGAATGATTTAGTATCCTGGATGTCTCTTAACCATTTATTAGAGTCCTGATTTCCTGCTCAACAATTACCAAACTGCCATATTTCATTTTGCACCATATCATAAGAGCCTCTTAATCATTTTGACCACTTAATCATCCAACACCAAACCATTCAGCAATTGCCAAAAAGATTTTAACTCCTAAGACTTGGAAGGTTTAACATGGAGAAAGATTAAATCATGAACTTTTTCTGGCCATAGATTATGATATTTACAGATATTATTACTGCTAGCCGATATCATTATTGCTCACCATGGCCATAGTCACACACCAGATCCCACATTTGGATGAGAGATATGTGAGTTTGTTCGATTTTGATTAGGATTAGACGTGGCACTTCATTATGACATGATATTTCAACAAATTCGTCGTGTTTAGACACGTGTTACTGTTGCTTAACTTTATTACTCCTATTATTAATTGTAGTAATGTCATTAGTCAATTAGAAAATGTAATCATTGTACCTCTAAAACCGTGTGCCTTTTTCGCTGGTCATTTATTTTGGGACAGTGAAGGTGATAACATGCTGATTGATGTTGCGCTCACATTTGCTATAAGCGTGCAAAATGTGGCTAATTTATTGTTGTGGTCGTTTTCATTGTAGGTTGTGACCCTCCTACGATCAAATATCGTGGTCCATATGCTGCCTTTAATCAAAGGTTCGTGTTGACTATTGAGGATTGACTTGATAATACAACTTTGTCATTGAGCAATGAAAAAAATAAACTTTGGCATAAATGTTAGTCGATTTATTCATTGTATTCATGAATATATATTCAAGTATGAATGTCGTACCTTGTTTTTCTGTAGATTGTTAACCATTTTTGTATACCCTTTATCGTGCCCACTTTCTCGTCTAGTTAATATTGATCGCCAAATAACTTTATTCATATATATATATATATATATATATATGTGTGTGTCTATATTCACATATGAACATATGCATGTGTGAATACCATTACTACTTTGTGTGATTGTATGTTTATATGCTTCTTCATATATGAACACATGTATGTGTGAATAAAATTGCCACTTTGGTGTGTTTGCATGTTTATTCATATATGAACACATATGTGTGAATAAAATTGCCACTTTGTGTGTTTGTATGTTTATTCATGTATAGATATGTATATATTCATCTTTGATTTGGACCTATGTTGTTGGCTTGTTGCCTTGTTGGGTTTCAAACTGGGGAGAAGAGTGCATTAAGTTATGCATTTGACCTTGTTGGGTTTCTATTAATCAAGGGCATAATAAATATTTTTCATTAATAAAAACATTTAATATAGGAAATTTCTAATACTAATTCTTTTTCAATGATAAAGAAAATTAGCTAAGTTTTTACTTTTTAGACAAGTAGACAAATACAGATCAGTAAAAATGTGAACAAAAGATAATTAGTGAAAATCGAACAAAAATAAATAATTAGTGAGACATTTAATCTCCAAGCTCAATGAATTGTAGCTTGAGAACTTACTAAATACAATTGATAAAAATATCTGAATTTTCTTTCCTCCTCTTTTTCCTCTACTAAAATAAGATGCTAGGATTTAAAATCTATGAAACATGACATATATATAAGAGATATTATTGAGTACATTTAGCAGAAAAAAATTATTGATTAATCACAAGACTATGAAACACGTCATCAATCATAAGAATAATAAATAAGTCGTCATAAATCATTTGTATAAGCAAAAAATATATAGTAATAGCCAACATAAACAATTACACAAACAACATGATCAATATCAACACTCAATAGAATCATGAATAGATAAAAACTATAAGTAGCAAACAATTGAGCTTAAAGTAATTGTCCATTGAATCGTTAAAGCACAGAAACAATCCAATAGATAGATTTGGATAAAGACAATAGCATTGAACCTTCGTAATAGATAAAAAACTTACAAACACAATAAATAATAACATATAACGAATGGTCAACTTTTTTAAAATTTTTCTCCAATATAATTAGTTAATACGTTTTCGAAATTTTATTGTGTATTAAATTCTTTTTCGCTTTTAATTATATGCTATAATTTTCTGAGTCTCTTTAAAATATTAATTTTTTATAGTACCAATATATACCGGAGAACAAATTTAGGCTCGAAATATTTTTAGGCCTTGACCATATGCTCGTATCGCCTTTTTTTAAGTACGACCCTGCATTTTCAACCAAAGTGGATATCACAAATAGTTAACCAAATAGAATTTCAATGTGTTTGAGAATTGAATCGATGCTTAACGAGTTAATGGTGTTAAAAATAATTTTAATGATTCTTAAAAATAATTGTTTTTTTGTAGATCCTTTTGTCACTATACCTTGATAATGATTCCACTAAATATAGTCTTTCCACTTCAGTGAATGAAGAGTTTTCTATGGCTTGGTTTAATTAATTTACCCTTCAGATTATGCAATTGTTGGCTGTAAGACATTTCAAGTACAATGATAATTCTTTAAAATGTATGTTACGGACGTTGTGACACTAACTGTTGATCCAGCTCTCCTAAGACCTGATGAAATGATAATGATCCTGAATCTTTACTTAGTGAATAGGTTTTTACTTTTGTTATAGCTTGAGGAATTATCACTGAGTCTGTTCAGTGTTATTCCATGTTACTTATGCTGTAACTTAACTTTATAGACTTCAGGATCAGGATCAGGAGACTAACGAGCCTGTTCTGCAGTCTACTGATCCTGTCCACTGAAGTGAAGACCTCCTCCTGAAGACATTAAGATCATACACAAAGAACCATCAGCGACGTCGAAGAAATAGCTGATGACAGGAACAGCATGCTCGTGATCTGAAGACGGAACTCAGTGATAGCAGTCTGTTCACTATCGTATGACATCCTGAAGATTCATCAGGATACACGTGACCCTGAACTTCCTCAGTTTCAGGAATCTAGTCACTGATCAGTATCCTGATCCTGAAGGATTAGAACAATGTCTTAGTCTAATGCACAAAAGGATTATCCGCCTTTTCTGACACAATAGTACATAAGGGCAGTTACTTTACTGTTCCCTCCGTACTTATCAGACCTCAAGGCAACTGTTTACAAACATCCTCTTTTGCACACCATGCTAAGAGTATTTGTTTATAGTAAATAGTACAACAGACCACTCACATTGTGACACGTCACAATAGTAGGTCTGCATGCATTTAATGCATGGAGTATAAATAGGACGTGAAGAGATGT
Organism: Centaurea solstitialis; assembly: GCA_030169165.1. NCBI lineage: Eukaryota > Viridiplantae > Streptophyta > Magnoliopsida > Asterales > Asteraceae > Centaurea > Centaurea solstitialis. Next base: position 18,691,986 of record CM058045.1, on the reverse strand, counting down.
TCTCCACACTTCTTCTTCATCCTAAAATACTCAAGTCCTTTCTCTCTTATTCCCTCTATCTTCTTTCTTTATTCTCTTCTCACTTAGTGCATAGTGAAAGAACTTAGATTGTTTAGTTTAGACTAATTGTCTTTTCTATTTCCGCAACAATCTGTAAATTCATATTGTTTATAAAACAAGAATTTAAAAGTGAGAAAATTGTGTGATTATATTCAACCCCCCCTCCTTCTATAATCCCAAACACTATCCTTACTTGAAGGTCACCTACTTGGGACCAACAAGTGGTATCAGAGCAGATACAAGCTCTCATTTTCTTCTTAAGAAAAATCTTGTGATCCTCTCTCTTCTTATTCTATGGCTCTTCAAGCTAAGGATAACTACTTTGATACCGGCTCTGCTGGAAAGCCTCCTCGGTTTAACAAAGACAACTTCTCTCTTTGGAAAACCAGGATGGAACTTTTCCTCTCTGGTTCTGATCCCCAGATTCCTTACTTTCTGGAAAATGGACCACATGTGCCTACACAAACCGTCCACCCCATTCCTGTTGCTGGTGGCCAACCAGCTGTTCCTGAAAGACAGCTGGTGAAGCCCGTAACTGACTGGAATGATGAAGACAGACGCCTGGTCAACATTGACACCAAGGCTAGGTCTCTCATCGCCATGTCACTCCCTGACGATGTATTCCACTCTGTCTGTCACCTTCGCTCTGCTAAGGAGATATGGGACACTCTCTGTGTTCAATATGAAGGTACTGCCGTACTCATGGAATCAAGAAAGATTTTCTTGGTTCGTCAGTACGAAAGCTTTATTCATCAGAAGGATGAAACTCTCTCCCAGCTACATCAGAGATTCAACTGTATTCTGATTGATCTGAAGACCATCGGTACTACCTACTCTAACTCTGAGGTGGTTACCAAGTTCATGGAAGCTCTTCCTGAACATTGGGAAATTTACACCTCCTGCTTAACTATGTCAAAGGACATAAAGACACTCACCCTAAGTGAGTTGTACGGTATTCTTCTGAACCGTGAACAACAGAAGAAACTGAAAAAGAATCTCATAAGAGATTCTAAAGAATCCAAAAGCACATCTGTTGCATTGGTTTCTGATTCAGTTCCTCCTGTTGCTGCCACTTCTTCTTCAGTAACTATTACTGAATTAGAATCTTCTGACTCTGACATGTCAGAAGATCCTGAATTCAATGAATCTCTTGCTCTATTAACCAGATCTTTTAAAAAGTTTGCCAAAAAGGGAAACTTCCACAAAAAGAAACATCTTTCTATTACTGACAAGCCAAAGTCAGATCCTGTTGACAAGGCTACTGCTATCTGCTACAACTGTCAGGGCAAAGGACACTTTGCTAATGATTGCAGGTACAGAAAAAGTCAGTTTGCTCCCTCCTCTGCTAAATCTTCTTCCAAGAACCCCAAATACCAGCGCCTGAAGGAAAAGTACAAGAAGATGAAAACTCAGCGTAAAGGCAAAGGTTTAATCGCAGAAGACTGCGACTGGGATGATGTCTCCTCTGATGACTCGTCTGATGAGGAAGATACTCAAGTGGCACTGATGGCCATTATTGAGGAACCTACCTTAGCTCTCATGGCTAAGATAGAAGAGGTTCCTGAAGAGATTCCTCCTCAGGATCCTGAAGCTTCTTCTTCCACAACTCCTGAAGCTTCCACCTCTGCGACTGATTCTTCCAGTCAGGTACCTATTCCTCTCATCCCTCTTGAAAGCTTAACTCAGTTGGACCTGGTCACTCTCGATCTTTACAAAGCTCTTAATGGTAAAACCTCTGCTGAAAAAATGAATATTGATCTTAGAGGACAACTCAAAGAATGTCAAGAAAAAATAAAACAGCTTACCATTTTGGAAGAAAATTATAAGGACCAGGTCACTGTAAACAAAACTCTTTGTATTGAAAGAGAATTGGCTCTTGCTGCCAAAGAAAAGGCCCTTGCTCAATTAAATGCTGAAAAAGTCACCATCAAAGGATGGAGTGACGCCTCTGAAAAAGTTGATGAAATATTAGCTTCAGGGAGGTCTGACAAAAGCAAAAGAGGTCTTGGATTCTTTCGTGGATACAAGAAAGAAGAAACTAAGTCTGATAGTTCCATGCTCAAATTTGGAAAATTTGTTTCTTCTATTCCTCTTCCTAATGCCTCTGAAAACACTCCTTCTTCTTCTTCTAACACTCACCCTGAAGGTGCTCCTAAGAGCAAAAAGAATACAGTTAAGGATAAATCCAAAACTGAAACACCTTCAAAGACCAAGGGTCCTAAACCCAAGAACAAAGTTCTGGGTGGTGGTCCTTCAGTCTCTGGAACTAAGTCTCTTTCTCAGAGTCCTGCTCCCAGACTGAAGATTGACCTGAAGCAAAAGACTCAGGAGAAGAAACCAATTCCTCCAATGTCCAATGTTAAAGGCATACTTGGTGCAGGTCCTGCTCACCTAAAGTTCAAAAACTTTCTGGACCACACTAAACGCTTTCAATATCGCAAATGCTATCACTGTGGATTAAATGACCATATTGCGAGTAAGTGTTCTGATGCTACCAAAGCTGAAAAATCAGCTAAGGTAAAGAAGATTCCCAAGACTGAGAAATCAGTCAAAGGAAAGAAGGTTGTCAAGACTGTTCCTTCAGTCAAGACTTCAGCCTCCTGTACTGATATTTCAGTAAAGGCTGACACTGACTCAACCAGTCCTACTGATAATCCTGGATCCATAGTTCTATGGGTACCAAAGAAAACTTAAACTCTATATTTTACAGGATAAGGGCATCTGGTACTTGGACAGTGGATGCTCTCGACATATGACTGGTTCTAAATCTGTCCTCACTAACTACCATGAAGAAAGAGGTCCTGCTGTGACCTTTGGCGGAAACGGTAGAGGCCAAACCCGAGGGTATGGCACTCTTACCAACGGAGTAACTACTTTCAAAAGAGTTGCTTATGTTGAAGGCCTGATGCATAATCTTCTGAGCATCAGTCAACTGTGTGATAAGAATCACAAAGTTTCTTTCTCTAAGAAAAAGTGCAAAGTCAAGAACAGGAGAAAGGAAGTTATTCTCACTGGTGTTAGACATGCAGATATCTACATCATCAACATGAATACTTCCACTGATAACTTCTGTTTCGTATCACGTGCTTCCACTGATATGAATTGGCTCTGGCACAAGCGTCTCTCTCATCTCAACTTCAAGACGCTGAATCAACTCTGCATCAACAACCTGGTTATTGGTCTTCCTGACTTTCGCTACACAAAGGAATCTCTTTGTTCAGCTTGTGAGAAAGGAAAACAGACCAGGGCTAGCTTCAAGTCCAAGCAGATTTCCTCCATCAGCTCTCCTCTACAACTTCTCCACATGGATCTCTTTGGACCCGTTAATGTCCAATCCATTGGTGGAAAGAAATATACTCTGGTAATCGTAGATGAATATTCCAGATATACTTGGGTTTTCTTCTTACGTGCCAAGAGTGATGCTCCTGAAGAAATCATCCTGTTCGTCAGGAAGATGGAAAGACTCAACAACCTTACTGTTCGATCAATAAGAAGTGACCATGGGACTGAGTTCAAAAACAGTACCCTGGAATCTTTCTTTGAACAGAAAGGTATCTCTCAAAACTTCTCCTCTGTGAGAACTCCTCAGCAAAATGGTGTTGCTGAAAGACGGAACAGGACGTTGATTGAAGCTGCGAGATCTATGCTGAGTGAAGCCAACCTTGCCACTCAGTTCTGGGCTGAAGCCGTAAATACTGCTTGCTATACTCAGAACAGATCTCTGATTGTCAAGCGTTTCAGAAGAACCGCTTACGAACTCTTTCGTAACAGGAAACCATCAATCGAACATCTCCATATCTTTGGTTGTGTCTGCTACATCCTGAACAACAAAGATAATCTTGGAAAGTTTGATTCCAAATCTGATGATGGAATTTTCCTCGGATACTCATCCATTTCTAAAACTTACCGTGTGTTCAACAAACGAAGACAAACCATTGAGGAAACGATTCATGTCAAGTTTGATGAATCGGGTCCTACCTTTCCTCACCCAAATGATAATACTGAAATCAATCAGTGGGCTGACTCTTTCTTTCAAGTCCCTGAACCTCCTATTGCTGATCCATCTCCTCAAGACCTTCCTGATGGTTTTGAAGAAAATCCTATACCACCCACTGATATAACCACTCCACCTCTCATAAATGCCACCCCTATCTCTCAAATCACACCACCTGAACCTGATCAACCCACTAACAGTGAAGACTTCTCTCAAACCACTATTAGTGAACCCTCTCCTACCAATCTTCTTCCTGATCCATCATCTAATGAAGCATCTACTTCAGGACAGGTGTATCAACCACCTGCTCTCCGATGGACCAAAGATCATCCCATTGATCAAGTTCTTGGAAACCCTTCTTCTGGTGTAAAAACCAGACGTCAGGCTGGTAACGTCTGTCTTTATGTAAACTTTATCTCTGAAAATGAACCTAAAGAAATAGATGATGCTTTGCGTGATCCTGCCTGGGTCTCAGCCATGCAGGAAGAGCTAGCAGAATTCATCAGAAACAATGTCTGGCTTCTCGTCCCTAGGCCTCGAAAACGTACAATCATTGGTTCCAAGTGGATTTTTCGAAATAAACTTGATGAGATTGGTACAATCATTCGAAACAAGGCTCGCCTTGTGGCTCAGGGATACAGGCAGGAAGAGGGCATTGATTACGATGAAACTTTTGCTCCTGTTGCTAGGCTCGAAGCAATTCGACTCTTCCTAGCTTTTGCAGCACATATGAACTTCAAGGTTTATCAGATGGACATTAAAAATGCCTTTCTGAATGGAAAACTTAATGAAGAAGTCTATGTGGCTCAGCCTCCTGGCTTTGTAGATCCTAAGTTCCCTGATCACGTCTACAAGTTAAACAAGGCTCTCTATGGGTTAAAACAGGCTCCTCGTGCCTGGTATGATACCCTCTCTACCTTTCTTCTCTCTAAAGGTTTTGTTCGTGGAAAGATTGATAGCACTTTATTTCTAAAGAAATATCCTAAGCATATCCTTCTTGTCCAGATATATGTCGATGACATTATCTTTGGATCCACCAATCCCAAACTCTGCGAAAAGTTTGAGTTGCTCATGAAATCTGAATATAAAATGTCTATGATGGGCGAACTAACATTCTTTTTAGGACTTCAGATCAAGCAATCTGAAAAGGGAATTTTCATCAATCAAGGTAAATACGTACATGAGATGCTGAAGAAATTTGATCTCACATCCTGTACACCGATGAAGACTCCAATGGCTCCTCCTCTGTCTCTTGACAAGGATTCCAAAGGGAAACCTGTTGATGTGACTCTCTATAGAGGAATGATTGGCTCACTGTTGTATCTTACAGCGAGTCGTCCTGATATCATGTATTCTACATGTCTCTGTGCTCGTTATCAGGCTGAACCCAAAGAATCCCATCTGACCGCTGTAAAGCGGATCTTCAGATACCTGAAGGGAACTCCTAACATGGGTCTTTGGTACTCCAAGGACTCAGGGTTCGATCTAACAGCTTATTCTGATAGTGACTTTGCAGGATGTAAGATCGACAGGAAAAGCACTACTGGTGGTTGTCACCTATTAGGTGGCAAATTGGTGAGTTGGACTAGCAAGAAGCAGAACTCTGTGTCCACATCAACTGCTGAAGCTGAATATGTTGCAGCAGGAATATGTTGTGCTCAGGTCCTGTGGCTGAGAAATCAACTTCAGGACTATGACATACAACTCTCCAAAATTCCTATCTACTGTGACAACACTTCAGCAATAGCCATTGCTAACAATCCTGTCTTACACTCTAAGACAAAGCACATTGAAGTGAGATATCACTTCATCAGGGATCATGTGATGAATGGTGATATTGAACTCCATTTTGTCCCTACTGAATATCAGCTTGCTGACCTCTTTACCAAACCACTGGATGTGACGCGTTTTAGTATGCTCCTCAGTGAACTTGGGATGTTAAATCCTGAAGAATAGAAGTTCTCAGGACAAACAGTTGTTAAAGTCCTTATGAAAATATTCTCTCAGGACCTCTTTTCTTAACAACTCCTGAATAACTCTTCTTCAGGGGATAACTCTATTCAGTACTTACAAAATCTTTGTTCAAAATCCGAATACTGATGATTCTCAGGTAAGTATTTCTTCCCTCTGCTACTGAAACCTTATCGCATTAAATGTGATAAGAGGATTTTCCCAAAACAGTACTTATCTGATAAGTACTCTGATTCCAATAAACCATATCTTTCACCAAAATGGAATCATCCCCTGAAAAGGTGGTTTTAGTTTTTTCATATAAAACAAACTTTTCATCTGCACTGACACGTAATGGGACGTTTCCTGTTCCCCACTACGTGTGTCAGGCGCGTGAACGCGCGTAGAGCTTTCTTTTTCATCATTACGTTTGAATTTAGCCGCTCTTTTCTCTCTCATCCTTTTTCTCTCTCCTACCACGAGGTATAAAAACCTCACTTGTATTCCTTTTCACTCTTTACGCTCACATAATTCTCTAAGCAATCAAGCAAGAAAAGCAAGAACAAGTCTTAAATTCTCAAGAACACCAAGAACACTCTTACCACTTCTTTAACAAGATCAACGTAAGTTTCCTTATGTTCTTTGTTCTTTCCACAATCTAAGTTGGCATTCTTCTCTAAAAACAACTTATTTTGATAAACGTTTTTCCAAAAACCCTAAGATCACTTCGTTTGATCTTAGTTTTCCCAAAATCTTCTAAGATTTTTGTTAAAACTGTTTAAAATGATTTTTCTTATTTCTTTTAAGAACAATCATAAACTCCTATTTTGATATCTATTCATCAAAATAGAAGTCCTTTTTAATACCAAAACACATTCCTTTTGTGTATTTTGGCATCTAATCTATTCTAAGTATAAAGGATTTCACCATTTTTATGAACATATTTTGTGTTTATTGAAAAATGAAGAAAAATGCATATTTTGGACTCTTAATCATCCATATATGTTATTTTTATGTTTTTAACAGGATGGCTGCTACTACATCTACATCCCTGGACGCCCAGCTCTCCTCTGAGGCCACACCTCTGCAAGCTACTGAGAGCCTGCCAATAATCATCCCACAACACGACGTCCAGTTCAAGCAGAACAACGTCGTAGGACTATTCGACATCCCAGCAGACAAAGAATACCTGCTGCCTGCAAAGGAATTCTTGCTGAGCAGCCCTCTGAAGACGGCGTTCACCCTTGACCCTAAGCCAAACAAGCCAATGCTGCAACAACTATGGTCAACAGCCACTGTTGCAAAGGAGAAGAATACCAAAGGTGTCCTGCGAGAGGTCATCAAATTCCAAATCAAGGAAAACATCATTTCCTTTGGTTTCGGAACCCTCAGGAACGTGCTCAACTTCCCAAAGAAGAAGCGCTTCCCTCCTGTCCCCTCCGCTGACGAAATCATCGAATTCCTGGACGCCATAGGCTACCGATGGCCTGTGAACAAGGAAGGCGTCCTGATACCAAAGACGGGTGCCACTGTCCATAAGTCAGGACTAAACGCTACGTTCTACTATATATGGAACACGTTTGGCCTGTGCTTATCGGGCAAGACGGGGAGCACGGAGCAGTTCCCTATGGTCATCCAGCACATGGTCTTCTCTGCGATCAAAAATCGCGAGTTCGACTATGCTCGCTCCATCTGGGACGACATGGTGAAGAAGGTCCGGAGCAAGAACCGGGTTGTCAACATTGCCTTTCCCAGATTCTTCTCGGCCATCCTGGAGCTACATTTGGGGGACAACTACCCCAAGATTGGGAACTCCAACAACTACTCTCTTGGCCCCAGATTCCTGGACCAGGTTGCTCATCATCCTGACGACGTCCCTCTCTCCGACGTCCTGGTCGTTCCTGAACCACTTCAGGATCAGGATGCTGAACAATCCACCTCTCCAACCGCAGGTACGTTTTCTCTCATCTCTTCCAAACCACATTCTTCTACTTCTATGCATGCTATGTCAGTAGCTAACCCCATACTGACTTCCCCAGCTGCAACCACAACTTCTGCGCTCCAGAAGCGCCCCCAACCATCTTCTGTCACTCCTCCACCTCCTCCAAAACGCACCAAGTCTAAGGCGCAAAAGAAAAAGAAACAGGCGGCTGGTAAGAAATATTACATTACCCTGCCCCAGTACTTTAATAAACCATCTCCTTTATCTAAAAATTCTTCCACTGCAGATACTCCTATCTCTGCTCCTGTTACACAAGAACCTGAGGTGGTTCAACTCGAACCCTCAGAGAATGAGGGGGGTAATCGTTCTGATACCCTCCTAGCCTCAGGTAATATTTCTAAGCAATCTATTACTGTTACTTCTTCTATGAAAGCTAATGAGTCTTCTAGTACTCACTTAGCTACTCTGTCTACAGGTTCTTTAGGAGCAGGTTCTGAAGGGCATCTTCATCAGGATGACCCCTTCAATGATTTTGTTCTCACGGATGCCGAGCATCAGCTGAACACAGCTGAGCGTCGCAGGCAGTCCGCTGAACGGAACCTGCAGGAGGCCCGCACAGCCCTCCAGCAGAAGGAGGCAGAGCACTCAGCACGTCTCCAGACCTTACAACAGGAGCTTGCTGCTGCCAAAGCTGCTGCAGCCGCTGCTGAAGCCGCCGCCGCCAGTGCCACTGCCGCCGCCGTCGCCGCGACTCCGCCGTCCACGGCCGTCACCCTCTCCATTCCTTGTCTGGATAATATCCACGACAAGGTTTCACAAGTTGCCTCCTCCTCCACCAACCTTCTGGCATCTATTGATGACCTGAAGGCAACGGCACTCCCTGCGCTCTCCACAGAAATCAACAACAGCACCAACTCTCTCACCACCTTCCAATCAACGGTGGTTCAGAGATTGGATGCTCAGGAAGCCGCTTTCCGCGCCATCCAGGAGCAGGTGACAGGGCTCTCCTCTGCTGTCAACGCCCTCACCTCTGCTCCTGCGCCGCCTCCATCTTTCACCGCGGCGGACAGAGATGTGTTGCAGTCCCTGATCTCCTCATCCTTCATCCAGCGCAAAGTCCTCAGTGACATGGCCTCTCTCCTCCAACGGAGTGTATCAACAACTGCCTTAGTGCAGGCACCTGTTGAGGGGGAGAGACAGCCCCGAGACCATTCCGCCTATTCCCCTCCACAAACTGGAGAACCACTGAAGACGGGGGGAATAATGAAGACGACGATGATGATGATGAAGATGATGATGATGATATAGACGATGACATCTTCGTCGAAAAGGTTCCTGCCTCAGCGCCCATTCCAGGGCTCGCACAACCTCAGGGGGAGAACCCTGATGCCTCTGGTATGTCTCTACTACCATCCTCTCCCTCTTCCTCTAATAACCAACCTATCTCTATTCTTCTTAAAACCAAACCTACCCCTGAAACCATCACCTTAGACACCTCACCTGAAGACTCCCCTCCCAATAACCTTCAAATGGTTATCTACCAACCTCCTAAATTACCTTCTCCTGAACCATCTCCTGAAATCACCTCTCACTCTGAACCTGAACCTAATACCCAAGCCTATCCTGAAGATGTCAACTATGGTTCTGTCACTGGTGACATTATTCGCCTAATGGAGAATAGTCCCAATGAACAGACCAGGGCTGAATTATCTAGAATGACCTTCAGGATCACACCCCTCAACCAAGAAACCATTTCTACCCGTCCTGCAACCCGTTTCAACCAAGAAGCCTCTTCATCCAGAACCCCTGAAATCCGAGCCACCCCTGAAACAATATGCCTTTCATCAGATGATGAATTCATCTCTGATGACTTCTCTACCCCTGCTTCTTCACCCAGATCACCTCCCTCACACTCTCCTAGATCTGAAGGTGAAAATTACCCTGACAATTCCTTTGCCATTGACAGGGATGGGCGCTTAGACGCCGTGATAGAGCGACTCGAGAGTACAAGAGTAAAAATCCCTCTTCGTACCTCTTGTGACTCCGAGTTCGCCTATCTCTCGCAGGAGGAGTACAACGAAGCTGTACAGGCTCAACTAGAGCACAATAAAAAGCAGAAGGAAGCTTTCCTCTCTGCCCAAGCCGCTCGAAGGCTTGCATCGGATTTTGTAGATGAAGATGCAGAAATAAGTGCAGATCCTATCCTTGCACAGAAGGCTGTTCTGAAGGTCTTCAACAACAATGCAGAGATACAGACTGGAGAAGTAAACGCTGAGCTTGACTGGTGCAGAGATCGGTTACACCTCCGAAAGCATGGTGCTGCCATCTCAGGAATCCATCTTCGCCGATCTAGAGGCAAGAAAGGTAATCCTGGCAAAACCTGGATCACAGTCAAACGCTCTGGAGTAAAGGACGTAGAGCACACTCTGGACAAGTTAGATCGCTACAACTTGTCAGAGTGGAACGAAATCAGATCCCTACTTCCCAAAGCCAACAAGAACTATCGGGCTGAAGTAGAAGAAGTCATTGAAGGACTTATTGCTCGCATCAGAAGGACAACTGAAATACCTGATGACCTGCTCCATTACTCCTTAGTCCTATCTCCGCAACCTGTTCGAAGATCTGCAGGCACCTCTACAAGAAGACCAACTCCCTGTCTTCCCAGAATGGTTATTAAACCTCTGGACCTCTCGATGCTTGATCTTTCATTCCCTCCTGGAATCTCTCTATCTGAAGGACAAGTAATCAGAGAACCTGTTCATGGCATTTGTGTTAGCGATAACTCAAAAATGCTACGCTTTCAGCGCTTCAGTGAGCTACACATAGCGCCCTATGAACATCTTTTGACAGTTCTCTTCACTGCACAACAAGATAAGAAAAATCCAGACAACAAAGAGATTATTCGCACTGTCAGAGCTATACTTGATCACAGACTTGCCTTCAGCGACACTCCTGTTCCTGTTTGCGTCAAGACTGAATACATTAGCGAAGAATCTGATAGTTAGTTATCTTGTAAATTTTTTTTCTTTCAGTACTCCTGTCATGTACTCTTGTATTTTCCTTACTCTTGTAATACTTAAATGAGATTAATGAGAATGCAATTCAGTGCATTGTACTTCATTCCATCATAGTACTGAAAAAGATCCCTCAAAACAGTAAATGGGACATGTACCTTTATGAGTTCTATTTCCTACTGTTTAGTTCTAGACTTAGATTTATTTCTAACTTTTCTAGATTAAGACAATTACTCTGTTGTCTTATCATTATCATTTAGGGGGAGATTGTTGATCCAGCTCTCCTAAGACCTGATGAAATGATAATGATCCTGAATCTTTACTTAGTGAATAGGTTTTTACTTTTGTTATAGCTTGAGGAATTATCACTGAGTCTGTTCAGTGTTATTCCATGTTACTTATGCTGTAACTTAACTTTATAGATTTCAGGATCAGGATCAGGAGACTAACGAGCCTGTTCTGCAGTCTACTGATCCTGTCCACTGAAGTGAAGACCTCCTCCTGAAGACATTAAGATCATACACAAAGAACCATCAGCGACGTCGAAGAAATAGCTGATGACAGGAACAGCATGCTCGTGATCTGAAGACGGAACTCAGTGATAGCAGTCTGTTCACTATCGTATGACATCCTGAAGATTCATCAGGATACACGTGACCCTGAACTTCCTCAGTTTCAGGAATCTAGTCACTGATCAGTATCCTGATCCTGAAGGATTAGAACAATGTCTTAGTCTAATGCACAAAAGGATTATCCGCCTTTTCTGACACAATAGTACATAAGGGCAGTTACTTTACTGTTCCCTCCGTACTTATCAGACCTCAAGGCAACTGTTTACAAACATCCTCTTTTGCACACCATGCTAAGAGTATTTGTTTATAGTAAATAGTACAACAGACCACTCACATTGTGACACGTCACAATAGTAGGTCTGCATGCATTTAATGCATGGAGTATAAATAGGACGTGAAGAGATGTTCTCCACACTTCTTCTTCATCCTAAAATACTCAAGTCCTTTCTCTCTTATTCCCTCTATCTTCTTTCTTTATTCTCTTCTCACTTAGTGCATAGTGAAAGAACTTAGATTGTTTAGTTTAGACTAATTGTCTTTTCTATTTCCGCAACAATCTGTAAATTCATATTGTTTATAAAACAAGAATTTAAAAGTGAGAAAATTGTGTGATTATATTCAACCCCCCCCCCTTCTATAATCCCAAACACTATCCTTACTTGAAGGTCACCTACTTGGGACCAACACTAACGTTTGGTTCGCATAATGGAATTCGGTGGAATTGAAATTCGTCAAGGAATTTGAATTTGAATTTAAAGGAATTGGAATTGGAACTTGATGGAATTTGACCACATATTTTGGTCGTACTTGGTTGGATGGAATTTAAATTGGAATTGGAACAAAAATGTAAAAACTAAGGTGAGCAAAAACCAAAATTGAACCAAACCGAAAAACCGAAACCGTAACGAACCAAGTCGAAAACCGAAATCGGTTCGATATCGGTTATACCAAACCGAACTGATATCGAACCGAGTCGAAAACCGAAATCAGTTCGATATTGGTTATGGTTTCCATCTCGACCGGAAGAAACCGAACCGGGCCGAAAACTAAAATCGTTTCTATTTCGGTTTTGGTTTCCATCTCGGCGAAGAAAAACCGAGCCTAGCCGAAAACCAAAATCGGTTCGATTTTATTTTTGGTTTGCATATCGACCGGGAAAAGTTGAGCCGAGTCGAGCCGAAAACCGTAATCGGTTGAATTTTGGTTTTGGTTTCCATCTCAGCCGGGAAAAAAACTGATCCGAATCGAACCGAACCGAAAACAGTTCGATTTCGGTTTTGATTTCCATCTCGACCGGAAAAATCAAACCGAACTTACTTGGTTTCCCGAATATCGAACCGCTTTATAGATATATAATTTGATAATTTGATTATTTAATTATATATATATATATATATATATAATTTAATTATTTAATAAATAAAAAAAACCGAGACTGGACCGCACCGAGAAAAGATTTGGAATGAGAGAACGATGGATGGAGACGAGAAAGCCGTAGATGGAGAAAACGAGAGGGATGAGGGATGATTCCAATGAATTCCATTGGATATGACTTGGAATGGCAAATTCCTTGATTTAAGGAATTTGAAGGAATTGGAAGGATTCCTTAGCTTTCATTCTGCGAACCAAACAACACGATGGAATTTGGTCCATGGAATTCGTCATTCCAATTCCTTCGAATTCCATCCAATTCCGCGAACCAAACGGGCATAAGTGATTACCAATATCATTTACCCCGTAATTGATCATGGAAATAACTGAAAAGCTTTACTCGATTAGAGAGAAGACAAGGACTAGGAGTCTTACCAAGTAAGTAATTACCGGGTTTAAGATGCTTACAAATAAACATTTTCATAGCCAAAGATGTCACATGATAAGATAAATGAAAATAAATCTCTTGTCGGTGAGCGCTTACCCAGTAAGAATTTAATAAACGACCCTTAATCAATCAAAAGAGAATCTTTGTAGGATCTTCTAGTGACGTATTCTGAAACGTTCTACTTTCTTGTATTCTTAAATTTTCTTGCATACCTCACTACAAAACAAAAAAAAAAAATCGGCTATTTCCGATGGACAAAACCGTCAGAAATCCGTTGGAAAAACGATTGATCCATGAATATGTTGGAAATGGTCAGTCGGATTTTTGTTGGTCTTGAATCAAATTACCAACGGATCACTGACGGCCCTCATTTCCGATGGTTTTCCGTCAGAAATTAAATTTTATAAATATTAAATTAGTTTTCCGGCGGAATTTATTATGTTTTTAATTTACTGACGAAATATCAACGGTTTTTCTTTTTGTCACTAAAAAATTTGATGTCGTCGGAAACTTGTCGGTTTTTGGTCAGAATTTAGTGACGACTTTTTCCAAGGGAAAAAGTTGTTGGAAATAAGGACAGTTCTAGCAGTGCCTATTTGGTTCTTCCAACCTCGATCTTATCTTGCTTTATTGATGATCATAATAAACATAGACTTTAGCATTATGAAAGCACTAGTGTAGCAACCTTTTATTATTTGATTTATGAAAGACCGGCTTCGTATTTGATACAAAACTTAGGGGCTGTTTACTCGGCAAAGGTACCTATAAAAGAGATGATTTATCTTATAAAGTAACATTGTATGCAATAATTTATCCTGTAAGGAGGCTAAGTGGGAAAGAGAAACACCTTACTTACTAGGTAAGGCTCTATGAGATATCATTTTCCCTTAGGAAGGCTTTTCTCGTTAAATGAATATAAATAATGTTACAAAGGTACATGGGCCTAAACAATACAAAAGGGTCGAGCTAACTATCTAAATACATGCAAATACATATACACTAATGTTGGGAACCGGAGGTACAAACATACGCAGCGGATAACAAAACCCGATTCCCAATTGAGGACCCAACCTAAACCTTTATAGATACAAAAAGGATGTTTTTAGAGTGTTTACCTTTACACGCAAAACTCTAAAATGCAAGCAGGGGTTACACCGCTACTGGCACCATGTGAGAGGGTTGCTAGACCACCGTGACTGATCGGAAAAACACTCCGGTCGTTGTGTGTGAGAGGAGGTCGGCGGCGGTAATTAGGGGAGAGGGAGAGAGTAATTTTTTCCGGAGAAAAAGTAAATCAACTGATCACCTTAAGCCTTTATTTATAGAGCTAAATAAGGCAGTGGTTATATCTGATTATAACTCCTTTTATATTTATCTCTTTAATTAACTAATTCCTTAATTAATTAATTACTTAATTAATTAATTGATTAATTAATTAACTCAATAAATAATTAACTAATTATTTATTTCCTTTTCTCCTTAATTAATTTTTACACACAAACGTTCTCAATTAGGTGTGCAGCGGTGTGACCTACTAGTGTCTTATAACATTGGACACGGTAATCCTCTGTTACTGTCTTGCACATAATCCTAACAGACTCCCACTTGTGCCAGACATGTAACTATAATGTTACCATTAGCCTAAGGAGGTCCCTAGCCAGACATTTAGGTTAACCAGGTTATAAGATCTCTTACATCTAGAGATACAATTCATGCTTGAATTTGTACACAGGTTCATTCCTTTTGCACGTGATATTTCTAAAATGAATTTGAGACATGGAGTGGAGGATTCATTTCTCGAATTCAAGTATTTCTTGACTCTGATTTCGATTGCCTGCAGTAACGGATATTACTAAATAACAACTGTTATTCTATCCGAGCGTGGCCACGCATTTTCTGCAAATCTCAATCGTCAAGGTGCCCGGAAATATCTCTCTATAGCAGAGGTGCAAATCCCTTCTTGACTATCTGCATTTGGATCCACGGCTTCCGCTATATCTAGTCATGTCCCGTATGGCCGCCCTGTTACGGTGTAGCGTTAGAACGCGCTAAGAGTACAGTAGTCCACATGTTCCCAAACCAAATATCTTAGGTCTAAGGATAACCTATCATCAAGTCAATGCTTATGACTGGGGCTCCATGAAGCAGACTTGAAACTGGTCACTTCCAATACTCAAACACTCTGATGAGTATCTATAAATACTTGGTCACATCATTTTTGCTTTTATTCTTTACTTTGAATAAATCATCAAGTATTTATAATAGCGTTAAACTCCCTATTGAAATTCCCATTTCAATAAGTGGCTACGGAAATTTAGATTTTATTGCAAGACTTTGCATAAATCATGGATACATTAAAAATGCAAAAACAGTTTAACTTTTGAAACAATCATGAATTTAAAACCTCCAATATTTCAATCACACTGTGAAATAAAAACTTTACATGATCTAATGTCTCAAAATTAAACTACTGTAATAATAATAAACTAAAACTAGCTACTGGTGTCCAGGTACTGCATCCCAATGGAATTTGCATGAGCCTCATGCTTCACCCTTGCTAGCGGCTTTGTCAGCGGATCTGCGACATTGTCTTCCATCGGAATCTTGCATATCCTTACATCTCCTCTTCCAATGATCTCTCGGATGAGGTGATACTTTCTGAGCACGTGTCTTGACTTTTGATGTTCTCTGGGCTCCTTTGCTTGCGCCACGGCTCCCGAGTTGTCACAGAATATATCGATCGGTCTAGAGACACTGGCAACGACTCTTAGATCCGATAGAAAATTCCTCAGCCAGACAGCTTCCTTTGCCGCATCAGATGCTGCAATGTACTCTACTTCTGTAGTTGAATCTGCAATCGTATCCTGCTTCGAGCTCTTCCACGAGATCGCGCCTCCGTTTAGGGTAAAGACGTACCCAGACTGTGATCTGAAATCATCTATGTCGGTCTGGAAACTAGCGTCAGAATATCCAATGACACTAATTTCATCCTCAGAACCTCCAAAGACCAAGAACATATCTTTCGTTCTTCTCAGGTACTTGAGAATGTTCTTGACAGCCACCCAATGAGGTTCTCCTGGATTCTGTTGATATCTGCTCGTAACACTTACTGAGTAAGCAACATCGGACCTGGTACATAACATGGCATACATAATCGATCCAATTGCTGATGCATATGGAACCGATTTCATCTTATCCTGATCTTGACTAGAAACAGGACACTGTGTTTTACTTAACACTATGCCATGTTGTATCGGGATGAATCCTTTCTTGGATTCATCCATCCTGAATTTCTTCAGGATTTTGTCGATGTACGTACTTTGGCTAAGTCCGATAAGCCGCTTAGATCTATTTCTGTAGATCTTTATGCCAAGTATATAAGCGGCTTCTCCAAGGTCTTTCATCTGGAAACATTTGCTTAACCAACTCTTTACACTCTATAAAGTTAGTACATCGTTTCCTATGAGTAGAATGTCGTCTACGTACAAGACCAAGAAGGTTACTATGCTCCCACTGAACTTAGTGTAAACACACGGCTCGAACTCACTTTCGCGAAACCAAACTCTTTGATTCGCTCATCAAAATGTAAGTTCCAGCTTCAAGATGCTTGCTTTAATCCATAAATGGATTTTAGCAGTTTACACACTTTATTAGGATTCTTAAGATCTTCAAATCCTTCTGGTTGTTCCATATAGACGTCTTCTGTTAACTTTCCGTTCAGAAAGGCTGTCTTGATGTCCATTTGCCAGATCTCGTAATTAAAGTACGCTGAAATGGCCATCAGAATCCTAATTGATTTTAACATGGCTACTGGTGAAAAGGTTTCATCATAGTCAATACCATGAGTTTGCGTGAATCCTTTTGCAACCAATCTAGCCTTGAAAGTGTGCACATTCCCGTCCATGTCAGTTTTCTTCTTGAAAACCCATTTACGTCCAACAGCTCTACAGTGCTGGGGTAAATCAGCCAACTCCCATACTTGGTTGTCGTACATGGACTACATCTCGGCCTTCATGGCTTCTTGCCATTGTTCAGACTCACTGCCTGACACAGCTTCTCCATAGGATGTTGGTTCATTCAAGTCTCCACCAACCTGGGAGACCAGAAACCCAAGATACCTATCTAGTTCTTGTCTTACCCTATTGGATTTGCGAAGGTCCTGTGTTTGCAATTCCTCAATCGGCTCTGATTGAGGTTCAACATTTTCATGTTGAATTTCTGGCTCAACAGTCGGTGCAGTGTTTTCTTTGTCTACTACCTGTAGATCTACATCCTCTCTGGTGTTCCCGGAACTGAGAAACTTTTCTTCCAGAAATTTTCCATGTCGAGCCACAAAAACTTTGTTCTCTTCAGGGTTGTAGAAGTAATATCCCACGGTGGTTTTGGGTATCCTACGAAGAAACACTTGTCGGATTTGGGCTTGAGTTTTTCTGAGGTAGGTCGTTTGACATAAACCTCACAACCCCAAATTTTCAGAAAAGACATTTTGGGTTTCTTACCCTTCCACAACTCGTATGGCGTCTTTTCTACCGACTTTGTTGGCGCTCTGTTCAGTATATGTGTTGCTGTTTCGAGCGCATGTCCCCAGAATGACACTGGTAGTGTAGAGTGACACATCATCGATCGTACCATATCTAGTAATGTACGATTCCTCCTTTCTGACACACCATTCATCTGTGGTGTATACGGAGGTGTGAGTTGTGATACAATCCCACATTCCATCAGATGATTGCCAAACTCTTGACTAAGATATTCGCCTCCTCGATCTGACCGTAAAAACTTGATTTTTCTGTCAAGTTGATTCTGTACTTCATTATGATATTCTCTGAATTTCTCAAAGCTTTCAGATTTTTGTCTCATCAAGTAGACATAACCATATCTACTGAAATCGTCAGTAAATGTGAAGAAGTACCGGTATCCTCCTCTTGCCTCATGACTAAATGGTCCACACACATCTGTGTGAACTATTTCTAACAAGTCAGAAGCCCTTTCATTATCTTTGTTGAAAGGTTCTTTTGTCATCTTGCCAGATAAACATGATTCGCAGTTGTCAAAAGGTTTAAAATCAAAAGTACCAAGAAAACCTCCTTTTAGGAGTAGTTCAACGCGTTTCTTGTTTATGTGGCCTAGACGACAATGCGAGAGGTAAGTTTGATCCTCAATGTCTTTGGATCGTTTACTTATATGATAGATTTTTTTATTATCATCTTGCGGATTTATTGTATATAGACCATTCACAGGTGTAACTTTAAAATAGAAAATATTATTTTTAAAGACTGAAAGCATTTCATAATCATATTTATAATAAAATCCTTCGTCTACCAATAAATCAAAAGACATAACATTCTTAATCATCTTTGGAACATAATAACAATTTTCTAGTTCCAAAACTAGACCCGAGGGTAAACTAAGACTATAAGATCCTACTGTTTTAGCTATCAGCGGAGTGCCTTCGCCAACTCGTAGGTTCGAACGGTCCTTCCTCAAAGTCTCTCTTTTAGTGAATCCCTGTAAATGATTACAAACGTGGTTACCACTGCCTGTATCAATTACCCATGATTCATAAGAAGTGATTAAGCAATCTATCATAAAGATGTTGGGTTTTTATGGGTATCCTCGGATCAAACTGACTCGAGGTCTAACGAACCTCACTGGTTTAATAAATCTCATAGGTTTAACAATCAAACTGATAAAACCCATACGATCAAAAACACACTGATTTGATCTTATCAAGCAGAAGCGATAAAGCAAAAACCCTTAAACACTTATTGATCTTTAATCGTTTCTAGTTCAATTAATTCTAACAGTTTTAGATCAGTTACCTGGATTGCTTGAGATTTAGTCCACCGGTGATCGACCAACGAATGTTCCTCTAGTAGAACTGAAACCCGAAAGCTGAAAAACCAAAAACTGGAATTTGACCGGAAGGAGGGCGGTGGCGGCGCCGATTTGGGGAAGAGAGAGAGGGAGAGAGGAAACTGGAACTGGATTTTTTAGTTGATTGAAAGCTTAACTTTTCCTTAACCCATAAGCCTTATTTATATGGAGGAAAAACACAGTTTGAATAGAATCCAGTTTCCATATTATAATTATCTCAAATCTTTTCCCTCTTTAATTACTGGAAAAGAATTTTCCTATGATAATTATATATATATATTTATCTAATATATATATATTACTTATTAATTAACTATTATATATTTATTTTATCTAATAAATATATAATGTTCTAATTAATTATTAACCCTCCAACTTTGGGATTTCTGACTGAAATTACCCAACTGATTTATAATTCACTATTATAAATCCTAACTTCCCATTTCCGGGTTTCATTTAACTTATTCGATTTATAGGTCCTCACAGATGTGACCCTCAAGTGTCTTGCAACATTGGATGTGTAATCACTTGGTTTGTCAATTCTGCACATAATCCCTAACAGACTCCCACTTGTGCAAGTTGGCAATACCGCCTTTGATTACACTGACCTAAGGAGGCCCCTAGACAGGCACTTAGGCTGACCAGGTTACAAGAACTCTTATACCCAGACTGGTGATATAAACATTCCGTAAGGAAATAGTATCTATGAAACTACTGTTCATTGATTGGGTATATCTTGGCTTTTCCCTTTGCATCGCGATATTTCATCTGTGAGTATGAGCTTGGAAAGTGTCAACTCTAAATACTCAAGATTCTGTTTTCTTGACTATCCGACTTTTACTGATAGGTAAACGACAAAGAACTAATCAGTTCGTTTGGGCATGGCCATGCACTTCATCAGTATACTCAGTCAGTCAAGATGGGCCCAAAAATATCTCTCTTCAGAGAAGAGGTGCAAATCCCATCTTGCATATCTGCCTTTAACACCACGGCTTCCGCTGAATCTAGTTACGCCCTTTATAGCCACCCTGTTACTAAATCAGATACCTCAGGTAATAGGGACAACCACTGTGAGACTTACTTATGACTGATTCCAAGAAGTAATCTCAACTGCGGATCACATCCAATATTTGTTACTCTATCAAATATCTGTGCAACTTTTAGTCTACAACGCTTGTAGCTGTTATTCAACAACTGATCATAACTACCTAAAAGTTCACAATGACTTTAACACCTTATCATGTTCCCACAATGATAAGTTGTCACGGACAGGTTTTGAATGAAAACTGGAAACTAGTTTCATTCCTGGATATATTAAAACATGCAAAATTGTAAAAGTGATAAAGAAATCAATTTTGTATAGTCCATATTACACGCTGTAATAATAACAAGATTGAATGTCTTTTCTTTAATAACTTTCATCATATCCATTTAACATTTGTTAAATATTGGTCTAAAATGAAGTATCACCTATCTTCAGTTTAAACCCTTTGATTATAGTTTACCATTTTAATCAAAGTGATAACCAAATAATACAAGTCTGTTTATACGATCTACTTGTATCTGCTAATTATTGTTTTGCAAACACCTCTTAAAACAATAACTAGACTTTTATCATATTCCATGAACTCGGAGACCTGGACTAACTTCCAGTTCCTGAATATGTAAAACTACAACTTTCCTTAGTTGCTGTGTAGATGAATGATTTCTACCTGAAATCAGGTTCCATTTGCAATGCTGGCAAATCTACTGGAATTCTATATTTAATCCAACACTTTTATTATTGATTTTAAAGTCAATTATGACTTTACTTTGTTTCAAGGGTCTTGAAACTTTTATCCTTTTGACTAGAAAGGTAAATTATATCTTATGAATTCTTATCCTATCTGGATTATAAATTCCGAGATATATCGAATCAATAATTGTATCTTTTATTCTTTATCTTAGACTAGATAGAGAATAAATTGGGCTCCCACTTACTTATATAAAAACTGACTATTACTCAAAATTTACCATTGACTTAGTCAAAACTTTGATTTGTCAATTCTATTTTAAGTAATAAACTTTGAGAATTTCTTTTATAAAACTTAACTGGATTTGATTAAATCCTAATTCCAAAACTTGGAATCTTTCTAGTTTTACAAATACTGTTATTAACGCCATGTGAGTTAATAAAATTTGATCACAAAACTATTATTCATAAATGTTTTATTCTCAAAATACATTCCTGTAGAATTTCGTGTGTTTTGATAGTTTTTATACAAATTACTTCAATTTAATAGATTTTTGAAGTAACTATAACAGGCAACAACTAGGATCATACGGATTTAAGAATACTAAGCACAATCAGATATTTCAATGTCAAGACAATAATTTTTGAAAATAAAACCATAAAATTATAAATCAAAAATATAATCATCCCAAAAACTGTTTAAAACATAAATCCAAAATTAACTGTTTTAAAAACATAAATCCAAAATTAACTGTTTTAAAAACATAAATCCAAAATGTCTTGACTTATATCGAAATTAACTTGTACTTAAGATCCTCAGCAACTTCTGGGCACTTCACTTCTGACCTCCTGCAATAGTCATTTGCTCTAGGTATCAGTATACTTGTAAACCAACAAGTAAGAAGTGACAAATTAAAGCAATCATAAATTTCTGAGGTTTACATACCTGCTTCATGACGCTTAGGGCAGTTTTGCCTCCAGTGACCGACCTCATTGCATGTGAAGCAGCGGTTCTCGGTCCTAGCTTTATTTGGCTTAACCTTCTTGCCCTTGCCCTTGCCTTTGCCTTTCTTGGGTGCACTCTGGATGGCTTGGACTGGTCCCTTTCCTTTGCTGGTGCTAGCATGCCCATTTCTCTTTTTCACCCCTCCGTCTTTCACCATCAGGATGTCCTTGGTTTTGCCTTTGGTCCCCATATTCAATTCAGCTGTCTTAAGCATGGAGTGCAATTCTGCTATTGTTTTCTCCATGTTGTTCATGTTGTAATTGACCACAAATGGCTTGTAGTCGTCTGACAATGAATTGAGTATAGTATCCGTTGACAGCTGCAACGGAACTAGGTGATCAAGTCTCTCCAGATGATCCAAGTGCCTTTTCATTTTCATGACATGGTCACTTACTGATGTCCCTTTTATCATCTTGCACTCATTAAATGCTTTTGTGGCATCGTAACGTTCTGTACGAGCCTGGGTCTGGAACATGTCCCTCAGCTGGCGGATCATGTCATAAGCATTTGTATTTATGAGCCCTGCTTGCAGATCTGGGCTCATAGTTGCAAGCATCAGACAGGCGACATCAAGGAGATCATCCGAGTGCTTCTTGTGGGCATTTCTGGCAGCAACCGGAGCATTTGCCGGAGGTGCCTCCCCAAGAGGCTCTTCAAGGACATACCATTTCCTCTCATGTCTGAGCACAATCATCAGATTGCGCTCCCAGTCGAGGAAATTAGAGCCGGTCAGCTTATCCTTCTCTAGGATAGAGCGGAGGGAAAGATTGTTAGTGCTGGTAACAGTGCTTGCCATCTACACAAATTAAAACTTTTGGTCTTTAGCAACTGTAAATAGATTAAATTCCAATAATTATCAATAAACCCTTAAATGATCAATTTATTGGACTAGGATCCTTATTTCATACGTCCTGATGTGCGTAATGTTCTTGCTCCACCAGACCCGTATTTATTTCGGTAGGTAAGGACTTTTACCAATCATGTCTAGCTGACATGACTCTTAGATCTTTTCGGGACCACGGCAACTACCTGTGCATGTTTTAGTCCCTCTAAGTGCTTTTTGGCCCGGTACCTCCCGGTGAACTTAATAGTACCAAAATAGATCTCACCATTTTGGGGACCTGATCACTATAATCTGGCCGGTACCACCCGGAGATAATTCGCAGAGTTATGTAACCCCTCCAGCTTCAGTTTGAACACGGACGTTGAATGTGTGATCACTTACAACGCCTGTGTACTTTACGCCGAAGGTGCCCCTAGATGGGTTGCACTACTGATCTATGATTTTCGGGGTTTTGAAAGACTTTACTTCCAGGCTTTTTGAAAAACTGATTGTTATAAAGGCCACTGATGTTTTAAACTATCTGTTTCAAACATGCATGCAATTTTAAAACTAACTGTTCTAAAATCACTTGCTAATTAAAACTAACTGTTTTAATAGCACACCAAGTTGATTAAAACTAACTGTTTTTGTCAACTTGCCTTTTTATATAAAACAATCATCTATAGGTTTTAAAATAAAAACTACCGTTTTGAAAAGTTTGAAAAACTGGTAATTTTAAATACAAAACCTATATGTTTTTTGTGATACAACCTAGTTTTAAAATAACCTTTCTATTTAAAACTACTAACATGCAAGATATCACAAATAATCAATCAACCATGCAATTAAACAATAATTAATCACATAATAGCTAATTATAGTTTTTGCCAACGTTTGTTTCCTAGGGACCAATAATGACCTATTTCACTAAAAGTTTCAAAACTTGCGTAGCTCCCACTGGCCTCGCCATGTTTGTTAGAACTCCGGTAAGAGGAAGAATTTCAGTAACTCCCACTGGCCTCGCCATCCCGAAAGAATAAAAATATCTATCCTAAGGTCATTATTACATAAGGGGTTGTAAATGGCACGCAGGCCTCCCCGTGAATATGTCAAGGGTCTAGGTTGGCAAATACTATAATAGACACACATATATATATACTCAAACTGAGATGTATATATAGAACTCAAGCAATCACGCAATTATATATATGTGCAATATAATAAAAGAAATATAGTAAAAACGAGAAATAAACCTGGATCCGTTAAAATTATCTTGTCTTAATTATCGCAAAACTTGGTTTTAACTAATTTATAAAACAAACTGTTTTATAAATCGAAAACAATATTTTAGACTAAAATTAGTTTTATCTAATTTTATAAAATACACTTTTATAAATAAAACTGATTAGCTAAAATAATTCCCTTTTATCCAAAAACATATCAAGCTGGTTTTATCGATCCAATTTTAAAAATACTGGCCTTTGTGTTTTAATTAAATAGTAAAAACATAATATTAGGCCTATTTGAAAAACAGGTGAAAAATTTAATTTTTATAAAAGATTCATCAAACCGGAAAAACAATCCAACTGGTTTGAACAAATTTTATTAGATAAAAATTAAACAGAAATTAATTTTGGATAAGAAAACTTAAAACCAAATGATCCCTTTTGGGCCATAACTTGGTCCAAAGAACTGGGCTTTGGGCCTGATAACAGAACTTGACCCAAAAACAAAAAAACCCTAATCGCCGTGTATCGTTTCGTGTTTCGCAAGCAATCATCACCAATTGTTATCGACTTGTAAACGATTGACGATGGCAACAACTGAGCCACTATCGTCATTGACAATGGCAACCACGGCCGCCATCGTTTTTTTTTTTGATGGTTTCAAATTCATTGATCGCCACCACCACAAACGGTGGTGTGGCTCTTAATCGGTTACCGCCGCTTCCCGTTAGTCAACAACCATAATCGCCACCATCACCACGAACGGTGGTGTGATGGTCGCTTCGACGATAGTAATAGTATCCACCACCACCATCGCCGCCTCCGCGGCTGTTTCATAACGTCACCACCACCGTCGCCGTTTCCGGCTTCGGTGGTTTGTCCAATCTATTGCCATTAACACTTGCGGCCGGCGATCGAATAGCCGTTGCCACCACCGTAACTGGTGGTCTGGCTTGGCGGTCGCGAAGTCGCCGCCACCACCTCGCTGGTGGTTTGGCTTGGCGGTCGCGAAATCGCCGCCACCACCTCGCTGGTGGTCTGGCTTGGCGATCGCGAAATCGTCACCTCCTGCCGCTGTGAATACCGCCATCCACCACCATCGTGAACACCGCCATCCACCGCCGCATCTGTGGTTTCTGGTGGTTGCGGTGTTCGAACCTTGGCTGCCACCAATCGCTGCTTGGATCTCACGGCTGCCGGTGAACAACCATCACCACTATCGTACCCACCACCTAGCGGCGGTGGTGGCTTCGATATCCATCCATCGCCGTTTAATTTCGAAAATGAAGAAAAGAAAATCCGCCACCACCGTACTGGTGGTTGCGGTTGTGGGTGTGTGGATGCCGCGGCCACCATCTGGTGGTTGCGGCTTGGTGGTTTTGCTTTCGACGACCAGTGCCGCCACCAACGGCTATGGTGCGGCTCGGTTGCTTCACGGCAGTGGTGGAGTTGGCCACCACCACCTAACTGGTGGTGCGGCCTGGTGGCTTGTTAGGACAGCAGCCGGTTGCCGCCACCACAAACGGTGGTGCGGCCCGGGGATGCGATTCAAAAGTCGATGATGGAATTAGGGTTTATACGATAAACAAAAATTATAAACCATATAATAAATTTCAGATTTTTAAACTTACTATGCAAGAAACAATAATTATAACGGATCACAGAACCTAATAAAACTAAAACGATTATAACCACTGGCTCTGATACCACTGTTGGGTTTTTATGGGTATCCTCGGATCAAACTGACTCGAGGTCTAACGAACCTCACTGGTTTAATAAATCTCATAGGTTTAACAATCAAACTGATAAAACCCATACGATCAAAAACACACTGATTTGATCTTATCAAGCAGAAGCGATAAAGCAAAAACCCTTAAACACTTATTGATCTTTAATCGTTTCTAGTTCAATTAATTTTAACAGTTTTAGATCAGTTACCTGGATTGCTTGAGATTTAGTCCACCGGTGATCGACCAACGAATGTTCCTCTAGTAGAACTGAAACCCGAAAGCTGAAAAACCAAAAACTGGAATTTGACCGGAAGGAGGGCGGTGGCGGCGCCGATTTGGGGAAGAGAGAGGGAGAGAGGAAACTGGAACTGGATTTTTTAGTTGATTGAAAGCTTAACTTTTCCTTAACCCATAAGCCTTATTTATATGGAGGAAAAACACAGTTTGAATAGAATCCAGTTTCCATATTATAATTATCTCAAATCTTTTCCCTCTTTAATTACTGGAAAAGAATTTGCCTATGATAATTATATATATATATTTATCTAATATATATATATATATATTACTTATTAATTAACTATTATATATTTATTTTATCTAATAAATATATAATGTTTTAATTAATTAATAACCCTCCAACTTTGGGATTTCTGACTGAAATTACCCAACTGATTTATAATTCACTATTATAAATCCTAACTTCCCATTTCCGGGTTTCATTTAACTTATTCGATTTATAGGTCCTCACAGGTGTGACCCTCAAGTGTCTTGCAACATTGGATGTGTAATCACTTGGTTTGTCAATTCTGCACATAATCCCTAACAAAAGATACCTGGAGCATCGGGTAAACCGATTTCTATCTGGTCGATATTCATCGAGTGCTCGCAAATATCCTGGCTACCGCATTCTGGGCAACTCAGATCTCCCAGCTCATCAATCCAATCAGTGTACATGAGTTCAGCGGGTGCTGGTTTCGGCTCTAGACTGGCCAAAATGTCCTCATGTAACATTGCCACGTCTTTCCTTGGTTCCTTCATGTAGGCACTAGCTGTGTCACATATCTCCTTCGGGAGTGAGTACCACATGAGATGCATTAACTCTTCTTGAGCCATTTTGTATCCCAGACGTGTCAAGCATTTAAAGAGCCTCCTTATATTTATGAAATGGTCTTTAATTGATTGGTTCTTCTTCAGCTTCAACGAAAGTATCTCTTTCATAATAAGAAGCTTACCTGTGTGCTTATAGAAACCTAGCTGGTTCTCTATGTCTTTCACGACCTCATGACAGGATTTATCTCTTAAACCTCCCGAAAACTCAGGTGATATAGAGAAAATCAGAATCGGCATGACATCAGATTCATCCGCCTAATATTTAAAGTACTGAGCAAATTCCTCTTCAGGAGAATTGCTCTTGGGTCGTGAAACAGGTTTTTCCAAAATGTATAGCTTACCCTGTGCACTCAAGACATTGTCAAGGCGCATTTTCCAAACTGGAAAATTTTGTCCTGTAAGCTTCCATTTGCCGTTGATGAGGCGGAGTGATTCCTCAGGGGTATAAAACGGGACTACAGATTTAGACATCTACAAATATAAGAATAAAATTCCAGTTTAGTTTATAATTATAAAACTTCTAATAAATCATAACCCTTAATTTAATTTATTAGACTAGAATCCATATCTCGCATGTGTCGGCAAACATGTGATCACGTCAGGTCGACTCATGTGATTTATGGTAGGTAAAACTATACCAATCGCATTTTAATACGTAAACATGACTTCTAGATCGTCGGGACATCGGATATTTAATCCGTGCATATTTGGTCCCTCTAGTGCATTTTGGCCCGGTACCACCCGGTGAATAAATAATTACCAAAACAGATCGCACCACCCGGGGCCTGGACATACTCTGGCCGGTACCACCCGGAGATAATTCGCAGAGTTTTTATCCCCTCCAATTTCGGTTTGAACGCAGGCGATTGAAGTGTGATCACTCGCAATGCCCTACGTACCTTACACCAGAGGTGTCCCTAAAGTGGGTTGCACTTACTGATCTATGATTTTTAACAAGGGTTTCAAAAATGCCAGTTTTCAAAACTTGGATCCAAAAACCAAACTATTTTTGTATCCATTTTATTTTAATAGTTTATATTTAATTTTTAAACATACATGTTATTAAATATAAACAACCACGCAGTTAAACTACATGTCATAGTCAAAAACCCTTAAACTACTGTCGTTTCGTGAGCCAACATAAAATGACGGTCTCAATCCTAAGGGACAACAACACACATGGTATGATCTTCTCGGCGCTCCCACTGGCTCCAAGATCCATGCTTGACTCCGTGCTCCATCTTTAGTTCTTGATTCTTCGGTTATTTTATTTTAAATTTATTACAATTAAAGCGGGTTGTAAATGGCACGCAGGCCTCCCGTAACCAACAACGAATAAATAAAATAAAATATACGTACAATCATCAAAACACAACCACGGGTCAAAGGGTTTGACTATGATATCAACTAAAAACGAAATCTTAACTAGATTCTATTTTTAATTTAACTAAGAATTAATTAAACTAAATTAATTTAATAAAAAACAAAAATTTAATTCCTAGGGTTTTAAACCTATCTGGTTTAAGATAAACCCTTATCCGTTGTTACCTACCGCGTACAGCAACAACCACCTGCCATCGCCACCGCACTGGTCGGTGTCCGGAAAAACAACAGTCACTATCAACAACCACTGCTCGCGGCGCGAATCCCGCTGCTCGCGGCGCAAGGACTATGTTCGCGGCGCGAAGCCGCCGCTCGCGGCGTGAGCTGGTTAACTAGTGGCTTTGACGACGACAGCAGCCCAAGAGCC
This sequence comes from Centaurea solstitialis, assembly GCA_030169165.1. Lineage (NCBI taxonomy): Eukaryota > Viridiplantae > Streptophyta > Magnoliopsida > Asterales > Asteraceae > Centaurea > Centaurea solstitialis. The sequence continues at coordinate 18,663,378 of CM058045.1, read as the reverse complement.
ACCGCCGCCGTCCCCTGTTTGATCGAAAACTTAAAACCGGCAGTGGCCGATACCCCTTTGCGGCGGTTATCGACCACCGCCACCACCACAAACACCGTCGCCATCATCAATTCGCCGGCGACAGCAGCAGCTCGGTGCCACCACCATCGCCGTGGTCGGCGGTCAACAAACAAAACGCCACCACCGCCATCAACGATGGCAGCGGCGGCCACCACCACCGTCCCGTGGTTATCCAAAAATGTTGACGACGGCAACAGTTATCGCTACCACCGCCGTCGTTTTTCCGGCGAAAACAACAAAGTCACCACCACCATCGACGATAGTGGCGATAGCCACCACCGCCGATCGACGGTTTGAACGTCAATCAGTCGCCGCCACCACGACGCTATGGTTCGGCTTCCGATCGCGATTAACATTACCACCATCTACGCGGTGGCCGGCGTTGGTGGTCGAATCAATTACCACCGCCACCACAAACGGTGGTACGGTGGTTGGTTTTTCGCCGTAGCACCGCCACCACACGGCTGTGTGGTGGTTTGTCGTTGACATCAGCCGCCGCCACCACCAACTGTGGTGCAGTGGGCTTCGGGTGCGGCAGCCGGCGGCCACCACTGACTGTGGTGAGCCGTCGGTGGCTTTGCGGTGGTTGGACTGGTGGTTCGGTCGGCTAACGTCCGCCGTTCCACCGCTGATTTCCGATTCGTTAGGTTTTCGGAAAACTTCAATTTTTACAAACTTAAAACATATAAAAATCAAAATTTTAACAAACCTAATTATCAAACAAACCTGATCCGTAGGTTGAGGAAGTGCCTCTCATACCAATGTTGGGAACCGGAGGTACAAACATACGCAGCGGATAACAAAACCCAATTCCCAATTGAGGACCCAATCTAAACCTTTACAGATACAAAAATGATGTTTTTAGAGTGTTTACCTTTACACGCAAAACTCTGAAACGCAAGAAGGGGGTACACCGGTACTGGCACCTCGTGAGAGGGTGTCTAGGCCACCGTGATTGATCGGAAAAACACTCCGGTCGTTGTGTGTGAGAGGAGGCCGGCGGCGGTAATTAGGGGAGAGGGAGAGAGTAATTTTTTCCGGAGAAAAAGTAAATCAATTGATCACCTTAAGCCTTTATTTATAGAGTTAAATAAGGCAATGATTGTATCTGATTATAACTCCTTTTATATTTATCTCTTTAATTAACTAATTCCTTAATTAATTAATTAATTGATTAATTAATTAACTCAATAAATAATTAACTAATTATTTATTTCCTTTTCTCCTTAATTAATTCTTACACACAAACGTTCTCAATTAGGTGTACAGCGGTGTGACCTACTAGTGTCTTATAACATTGGACACGGTAATCCTCTGTTACTGTCTTGCACATAATCCTAACAACTAATACACCCCTATAGTTGAAGCGGGAGATGGCGACCAAACACTTAAACTGTACCGAAAATCATAGAAAAGTGCAGAGGGAAGGCCCTTAGTAAATATATAAGCATATTGATGCGTTGAAGATACATGAAGGATGCGTATTTGACTGGTTACAACCTGATCACGGACGAAGTGGATATTGATTTCAACGTATGTTGGTCCCTATGGGATGGCCAATAAGAATGTTTATAGTATATTGTATTGTAGAAGGGGGGGGGGGTTGAATACAATCAACACAGTTTCTTCTCTATATTGTAATCTATGACTCCTATGGAGTCTTTGTATAGATTAAGATAGATTGTTTGTTGAATAAGATCAAGACTATGTCAAGATCTAAAACAATCTTAAGTTATAGACACCAAGCCTATGGCTTATGGTGAACAATTGCCTTATGGGTGATAAGTATGGAGGGAACAGTAAAGAGATATCCCATTTTGTACTATTTTCAGAAAGGCAAATCAAATCTTTTTTGTGCATATAGGACAAGAAGACAAATATGGAATTCTTGAAGTACAAGTCACTGATCAGGCCTAGAGTCGCTGATCCTTGGGAAGGATCAGGGAGGCACTGTGACTTGTTCTCTTGGGAACGTCATGTTTAGAGTAGTCAGCTTGCTGTAACTGATTTCAACTTCAGACCATAAGCATCGCTGACTCAATCATCAGTTTGCATCAATAGATGGTGCTGATGGTTTCATAGTGACGTGACTATTTGTCTTTAGGAAATACTTAGATGTCATCAGCTCTCGCTGTCACTTAACGGAGTCAGGGAGACAAGCAATCGCTGATACTTTATGTGAGTAAATGCTTTGATGGAAGAAACATTCAGCGAACAGACTCGCTGTAGTTGCTAAAGCATTTTATTTTGCTAAGTGCTTTCAGTTACAAGAGATAGGATCACTGGTATTTCATCAAGTCATAGACGAGTTGGATCAAAAATCTCCCCCTAAATATCAATGATAAGACAACAGTTAGGAAATAAAACATGTGAAAGGTATACTTAAAAATTATTCTAAGTCTAGAAGTAACAGTTAGGAAATAAAATATGTGAAAGGTACTTGTTTCATTTAACTGTTAACAGTGAACTTTTTCAGTGAAGAGATAACAAAGATAGACAAAAACTTGTATATTAATTTCATTTCATAAGTAAAGGTTACAATACAATTTGAAACATAATACAAGTCACTGAAAGTAAATACAGAGAGAACATATCACTCAAAAGTTTCTTCTTTGACATAGATAGTGTCTATGTCCTCTCTAGCGAGCTTTCTCTTCTGCAGCTCTGGTCGAATACCTCTGGCGAACTCACGAGAGTCTTCGTCAGAGTTTGTAGCGTATACAAGGACATTGATTAAATGAAAAGAGGGAGAGATGGGAATCTCGCTGAACCTCTGAAATTTGAGCTTGCTGAATCTGTCTAGGAAGTACAGCCCATATTCAGGTTCTTTTATTACACGACCTTCAAAGAGAGATGGCCCTTCAGGGAGAGTTAGGTTGAGGCCTTAAGTATCTGCATAGTTGTAGGGAATGCCAGAGGAAGGACCAGCAGGGATGAATCGAGGCCCAGAGACACTACGTCTAGAAGATGAAGGCCGAGGTACTGAAGGTCTTGAGCTTGAGGAAGTAGAAGCCCTTTGCTGGAACTCAGGGAGCTGATGTAGCTTGTATTTCTAAACTCTATTGACAAGATTGTCAAGGAGTTCTTCCACCTGAGGTCTGCACTGAGATCTTGATTTCTTCAGACAGCCAAGAATCTCATACCACTCGCTCAGTCCGTAATCTTCCAGAATTCTCAGTGAGTGTGTGATTTCTCTATCATATTCCCTGAGAATCGAGATTCTTACGAAAGTGGGAGAGTTCTTCTTGGCCCTGGTATTCTTCAATTTTACTGAGATGATCTTCTCAGGCTTCCTTCTTTTGTTTATCTTCTCCAGGCACCAACAGGCATCAGCTTCTTCAGCAGTGAACTCCCGCTGATCTCTCAGCTTTTCAAAAGCGTTGAGGGCTGCTTGCTGAGCTCTAATAGGATCAACGTTTATCTCAGGATCCTCTCTGACAAACTCATCAGCGAGTTGTTGAGCTGCCAGAGCATCCTTCTTAGCATTCTCGAGCTGCTTCAGGGATTGCTCGTTCTCCATAAAGTCTTCAGCAAAAATCCCTTGAGGATTTTTATTCTCGTACTCTCTAGTTGAGAGACGACCTCCTTCAACTTAGCCTCCCTGTAAATTTCAGTATATTCATTAGGTAGGGATTCATCAGAGTCTTCATCTGAGGAGGTTTGAAAAGATTCCTCAGATGATGAAGAAAGGATGATTATGGGGTTGGAGGTAGGTGGTTCATAAGGAATAATGGCTAAGGGATTTTGTGCAGGGAGAGGGTTTTCTTGGAAAGGGATGGCAGAAATAGGGATGGGTTCAAGTGGTAAAGAGAAAACACCCTCATCAGAGGATGTTGAAGTGGAGGTGGATAACTGAATGGTTTCAGGGATGGTAGGGCTTTTAACAGGCTTAGAAATAATCTCTAGGAGAGAGAGAAGAGATGTCATACCTGGATTTTCTCCCCCTGAGATGTTGGCATCATCGACATGAAGGAGGAAGTCTTCATCTCCCTCAGTGCGCTCCAGCGGGCTGCTGTTGCTGGGATTCTCCCCCTCAGATGCAGGGCCCTGCGCTGAAGCTGACAGGCAGCGCTAAAGGAGAGACGCCATGTTAGTCTGCACGCTCGATTGGCAGATCAAGGAAGCGGCCATAGACTCCAACAGGCTTCGATCCCGCTTTGTGAATCTGGAACCAGCTGGTGCAGGTGGAGGAGGAAGAGCAACGACTTGAGCCTTTAGCTTCTTGATTTGGTCTTCGACGACCTTAATGGCCTTGTCTTCTGCATCCAGACGCTGAAACACTTCGGTTTGGAAGGAAGGGAGATCAGCGGGTCCCTTCTTTATGGTGTCATGAAGCCCAGCGATAAGATGGGTCCTTAGCTCATCAAAGGAGTTCCCCAGGACCCCTGAGGCCTTGGCAAGGAGGTCCATCTTCTCGTTGATGGACCCTAAGGCAGGGATGGATAGAAACATCCCAAGGTCCTAGGAAAAGGAGGCAGCGACCTAAAGGACCTTCTTTTCAGCATTGGCCAGTGCAGTAGCGGCCTTTGCGTCAGCTTGTGCCTTCAGCACATCTTCGACCCGCTGGTCATGCTGACGCTGAAATGCTACAGCCTTCTCTGCAGCCGCCTTCTCTGCAGCCGCCTTCTCTGCAACAACTTGTTCAAGAGCTGCCTTTTTATCAGCAATCTCTTGAACCTCAGGGGCATGTAGCTGAGGTGGGGTGGATTGAGATCCAGAGCCTGTTAAGAAGAAGATAGAATTATGAGTAAAAAAAGAAAGTGTTTAGAGAAATAAAAGTTTAAAAAAAATATTAGTAAGATATAGAGAGGAAATTACCCAAGGGAGCCTCTTTCAGAGGCTTGGGAGCCTTCTGAGTGTCCAGCTTGATCTTTTTGGACATGGTGGGAGAGGAGGAAGTAGGTCGCTTTTGAGGCAGGCCAAGCTTCAGAACAGGTGCCTTCTTCTACTTGGGTGCAGTGACCTTCTTCCCTTTAGCTGGAGCAGCAGTAGAGGGAGTAGCAGGGATGGGACCACCTTCAGCGGTGACCAGGACATCCTTCAGCGTAATGCTGATATTGCTGGAGTCGTGGTCCAGCGCCTTGGTCCCAATTGTAGAGTGGGAGAGTCCCTTGGTAGCCACTGGGTAACGCTCTCCCAGGTGAGAGGCAATGATCGCGGAGAAGAAGCGAGGGTACACCATATTCTTCTCTCTGGGCGACTTCTTGAACCGAGCCACCATGTCATCATATATGTACTTGGTATAGTTGACAGGCTGGTTGTTGATGGCACCCCAAACCATCACTGTAGAGGCAAAGGATGCCTGATCCAGACTACCTACCTTGGCAGTGAGGCACTGGATGAAACGCGTCCAGATGTACGCAAAGATGGGGTTAAGGTACCTCTTCTTGATGGTGGAGGCGTTGCGGAGAATCTCACCTTTTTCATTTACGGGCCACTCGATTCCCAAGGTCTCTAGCCAAGCAGTGATGACCTCCTTGGATGGCTCCTTGCAGTAGGCGTTCAGAGAGGGAAGTTCCAGCACGTTGCGGAGTCTCCCTACACCAAAGGTGAGCGTCCCAGGCTCATTTCCTTTGGGACTTAAGCGAAGTTTGCACTGAATGAATTTAGCGGTCTTCTCTTTACTATTCTTTAGTACAACCACCTTCGCTGAGTGCCACAGCGCACTGAGAAGGTTTCGGCAAGGAGGGTGGTTGATGGTGAATGCTGTCTTCAGCGGGCATGACAACAGAAAGTCCCTGGCTTCCTTCAGGTATTCCTTTCCAGCAGGGAGATCGATGATGGGCAGGAAGTTGGCGTTCCATGTGGTGGAGAGAAGAACTGACAGATTCTGGAGAGCAGAGTCAGTCTCCTCTTCATCAGCGGTATTTTCATCATATTCAGAATTGATGAGATCCTTGCTGGATTCTTCAGCCGAGGGGTTTTTTTGTACCACCACAGTTTCAGCAGAGATGGTGTTGGTGGCAGCAATGGGGTTTTCATCAGTGGGAGTGGGTTCAGTGACGGTGTTCTAGTCGTTGGTCTCAATGATGTTCAGGTTAAGGTCAGAAGAAGATGCCATTGAATCTGTAGAGAAAAAGAAGAAAATTCATAAGTACATTGTAGTACATATGTATACAATTATAAGATAAGAAAGATGAAAGGCTTTCAAATTTAAAGATAAAGATGAAAGACTTTCAAATTTAAGATGAGAAAATCTTTTGGATTTTTGAATGAGAATAAAACCCTTAAAACCCTAGATAGATATGATTTTGAACAGGAAGATAAAAGATTATCTAGAAACACTTTGGTTCTGGAACAAGGTACTAAAATTTTCATAATCATGAGTCCTTGCATATGAAAATGCAAGTGACTCGATGATAGAAGATTTTGAGAGAGACTCAATGATCAAGAATCAGTATTCTGAAGATTAGAGGAAAAGAAATAACATACCAGATGAAGAAAGAACAAAGGTTCTTAAGAAGATCTTCGAAGGTTGTTCTTGCTGGATTGCTTGAATGCTTGAGAGTATTTGAGAGCGTAAAGAATGAAAGTGGAGGATGAATTTATTTATATAGTGGGTTGGAGGAGAGAGAAGAGAGAAAATGGAGTAAACGTGGACCAGTTTTCTAGGAGAAATGATGATAGAGGTTACCACGCGCCGTCAAACCGTTCCACTCGCTGTCACGTGCCTGACACAGGTTTGTGCGCATTAAATAGCACCAATGTGTCAGACCTTACAATTGATAGCTCTCTGGAATACGAATCATTTCAAAAAGGAAAACATATCCCTTTCGATGATTACCCTGAAACCCCGGAATGTGAAAGGTTATCAGCAAGAGGGTATATTAGAGTCCTCTTATCACATTTAATGTGTTAAGGTATGTGAGGTCACTGACAGATTTGCAGGTAAAAATTAAATGCAAGTTATCAGTGAGAGAGATTATCAGTGACTTAAGATGATCAGCGAGACCATTAATTTCATTTCATTTAAAGCAAAAATACAGTACACTGATTAAAAGAAAATTATATAAATAATTTACAAGAGTTAATAGAAACCCAACTTGCTGAAGATCAAGCATCAGGGTTTAACATTCCTAGTTCACTGATGAGTTGGTTGAACCGTTTCTCGTCAAGCGGTTTGGTGAAAAGATCAGCTAGCTGATATTCTGTAGGAACAATGTGGAGTTCGACATCGCCATTCATCACATGATCTCTGATAAAGTGATATCTGATCTCAAAATGCTTTGTCTTGGAATGGAGGACAGGATTATTGGCGATGGAGATCGCTGAAGTGTTGTCACTGTGGATGGGTATCTTTGATAGCTGTAACCCATAGTCCAATAGCTGATTTCTCATCCATAAGACTTATGCACAACAGCTACCAGCAGCGACATATTTTGCTTCAGCGGTTGATGTGGACACTGAGTTTCGCTTTTTGCTTGCCCAACTCACCAACTAACCACCAAGTAGCTAACAGCCACTAGTGGTGCTCTTTCGATCTATTTTACAGCCTGCAAAATCACTATCTGAAAAAACAGTTAGATCGAACCCTGAGTCCCTGGGGTACCAGAGACCAAGGTTAGGAGTCCCTTTCAGGTATCTGAAAATGCGCTTTACAGCTTTCAGTTGGGACTCCTTAGATTCAGCTTGATAACGTGCACAGAGACAAGTAGCATACATGATATCAGGGCGGCTCGCTGTAAAATACAACAGTGAGCCGATCTTCCTTTGTAGAGAGTGACATCAACAGGTTTCCCATTGGAATCCTTGTCAAGTTTCAGAGGAGGTGTCATTGGTGTTTTCATTTCATAACACATGGTAAGATCAAAATTTTGAAGTATTTCGCGAACATACTTACCTGGTGAGATCAAAATACCCTTTTTAGATTGCTTGACCTGAAAACCTAGAAAATAGGTTAGTTCACCCATCATAGACATCTTGTATTGTGCCTGCATGAGTGACTCAAACTTTTTACAAAGTTTCGCTTTCGTGGACCCAAAAATGATGTTATCAACATAAATTTGGGCAAGGAAAACATGATCCTTATACTTCTTGACAAACAGCGTGCTGTCAATTTTACCACGAGTAAAACCTTGAGTGAGAAGATAGGTTGACAAGGTGTCATACTAGGCTCTAGGAGCCTGCTTTAATCCATACAGAGCCTTGTTTAACTTGTAAACATGATCAGGGTGCTTAGGATCAGTGAAGCCTGGAGGTTGAGCAACATAGACTTCTTTAGTGAGTTTTCCATTGATAAACACACTCTTGACATCCATCTAAAACACTTGAAATTTCATATGAGCCGCATAAGCAAGAAAGAGTCTAATGGCTTCTAATCTAGCCACAGGGGCAAATGTTTCATCATAGTCTATCCCCTCTTCTTGTCTATATCCTTGTGCAACAAGATGAGCGTTATTGCGAATGACAGTGCCATGTTCATCTAGTTTATTTCAAAAAATCCATTTTAGACCTATGATGGTCTTTCTAGTTAGCCTGTGAATAAGAATCCGGACAAGGTTTCTTTTAAACTCAGCGAGTTCTTCTTGCATCGCTGAGACCCAAAATGGATCAGCGAGTGCTTCTTCTATTTTAGAAGGTTCATTTTCAGATGAGAAACAGACATAGAGATAGTGATTACTAGCCTGATGTTGTGTCTTTACTCCAATAGAGGGATCACCTAGAACTTGATCAATAGGATGATCTCTAGTCCATCTGAGAGCTGGATGTTGAGGGACAGCCTGAAGTGGCTCAGCAGCAATTGATGAAGATGATTCTTAAGGGATTGCTTCAAGTTGAGGAAGATCATCAAGAATTGGAGCAACTTCAGAAGAGCCTGAAGTTGAACGAATATCTTCCTGAGATGTTGTGGAAGCAACTTGATTTACAGGGACTGCATAATAAATTGGAGTATCCTGAGGAATTTCAGGGACATCTTCAAATCCATCAGGGATTGATGAGGAAGGATCTACAACAGGGATGTTAGCTTTAGGAGCTTCATTTTCAGAGACCTGAAAGTAAGAGTTAGCTGATTGATCTATATCATTATTATCAGAGAATGATGGAGTAGAGAAGGGATTAGTTTCATAAAACTTGACATGAATGGTTTCTTCTATGGTTTGCCTTTGTTTGTTGAACACACGATAGGCTTTGGATATATTAGAGTCTCCAACTAGAAAACCATCATCAGCTTTTGCATCAAACTTTCGAAGAGCATCTCTGTTGTTTTTGATAAAACAATTGCAACCAAAGATGTGGAAATATTCAATGTTTGGCTTTCTTCCTCTGAATCTTTCGTAGGCTGTCTTCTTGAATCTTTTCACGATCAGCAACCTGCTCTGTGTGTAACAGGCAGTGTTGACAGCCTCAGCCCAGAATTGAATAGAGAGATGGGCTTCAATCGGCATGGATCTTGCAGCTTCAATCAACGATAAGGAATTGATCCAAGACACTATTTTTGAATTCAGTGCCATGATCACTTCTTAGCGATCGAACAGTGATATGATTAACTTCTCCATTCGAAGAATGAAGGAAATGATTTCTTGAGGAGTGTCACTCTTGGCTCTGAGAAAGAAAACCCAAATGTATCTTGAGTATTCATCCACAATCACCAAAGTGTATCGTTTTCCACCCATAGATTGGATATTGACAGCTCCAATGAGGTCCATGTGCAATGGTTGGAGTGGAGAGTTGATGGTAGAGACTTGCTTGGATTTGAATGTTGCTCTAGTCTGCTTTCCCCTTTCACAAGCAGCACAAAGAGATTCTTTCACGAAGCTCTTTTCAGGGAGTCCTTCCACCAGCTTGCGGATGGAGAGTTGGTTGATGGTGTTGAAGTTCAGGTGGGAGAGACGTTTTTGCCAGAGCCAATTGATATCTGAGGAGGCCCTGGACATGAAGCACACATTCTCAGTGGACGTGCCCATGTTGATGGTGTAGACATCACGTGATCTTTGTCCTCTGAGAATGATTTTCTTGTGCCTGTTCTTCACCTTACATCCCTTCTTACATCCCTTCTTTGTGCAGATCTGACTAATAGTCAACAGATTATGAGTCAGTCCTTCAACGTAAGATACCCTTCTAAAGGTAGTCTTTCTGTTAGTTAAGGTACCATATCCTTTAGTGATACCTCTTCCTTCACCACCAAATTTTACTGAAGGGCCAGCTTCTTCTTTGTAGTCAACCAGAACATGTTTGTTTCTAGTCATATGTTTAGAGCATCCACTGTCAAGGTACCAGATGCCCTTCTCCTGAAATAAGAAGAATAGTTAAGTTGTCTTTGGAACCCACATGAAGTTGGGTCCATCAGGGTCAGTGAACGAGGATACATCAGGGATATAGGTGACTGAAGATTGAGCGGCCTCATAAACTACCATACCAGTAGAAGAAGAGGAAACATCATCTGTCATATCTAAAGTTTCAGTGTTGATAGGATCATGGATAATGGTAGAGTTAGCGACTAAAGGTTTCTTTCCTTTGGCAGTTTTATTAGCCTTAGGACCTTTCTTTACCTTAGCTGCTTTTTCAGCTTTGGTAGCATGAGGACACTTACTAGCAATATGGTCATTTTGGCCACAGTGGTAGCAATTTCTATAGGTCTTATTCTTAGGGGGAACCCTTAGGAGTTTTGAACTTAAGGTGAGCAGGTCCAGGTTTGGTCTTCTCCTTTGGTTTGGTCTTCAAGTCTATCTTGATTCTAGGAGTCTTGTGGAGTGGTTTGGTAGGTTTGAGTGGATGATTAGGAAGGTTTTTCCCTTTGGAGTTCTTAGGAGGCTGGACAGAAGTAGAAGCCTCATCTTTAGAAGAAGAAGGAGAACTCTGAGAGTCAGGATCAGAGGAAACAAACATGCCATATTGCTATTTTGATTTATTAGGTTTGGCAATTGCATGTTGTTTACCTTTAACAAAACCTAGGCAGGTTCAATTTTTAGGGTTTCGCTGAGAGGAAATGATTTCATCAACTTTTTCAGAAGCATCAGCCCAACTCTTTACAGTGACCTTCTCAGAGTTTAGCTCAGCGAGAGCTTTTTCTCTTTCAGCGATGGCCTGCTCCCTTTCTATGCAAAGAACTTGGTTTGCATGTACTTGGTCTTTATAGTTGGCCTAAAAAACAACGAGCTCTTTGAGTTTCTCATGACACTCTTTAAGCTCAGTCCTAAGGTCAAGATTGACCTTTTCAGTAGAGGACTTTCCATTCAAGGCATTGTACAGATCGATGGTTAAAGCATCCATCCCATGGTATCAGAAGGAGGAGGGGGTACCTGAACTGTTTGAAGAGCAGAGGCTGAAGAAGTTGTCTCAGGAACTCCTTCCTCAAGGATGTCTTTGAGCTGTGCCATGAGGGCAGGCTCGGTTTCTTCAATGATGGCCATCAGACAAGTGACCTCGCTGGTGTCTTCTTCATCAGAAGATTCTTTAGAAGATTCATCCCAACCTTTTCCTTCAGCGATCAGGCCTTTTCCTTTTCGCTGGAACTTCAGCTTTTGATATTTTGCCATCAGCTTCTGGTACTTACCATCCTTGGAAGCTGTTGTAGAGGTTTCAGCGAACTGATTCTTCTTGTACCTGCAGTCAGTGGCAAAGCGACCTTTGCCCTGACATCTAAAACAAGTAGAGGTTGCCTTATCACCAGAAGATGTTTCAGGCTTGTTAGCAATAGAAAGAGGCTTGGACTTATGAAAATTTCCTTTCCGGCCAAATTTCTTGAAGTGTTTGGAAAGAAGGGCAAGAGATTCATTGAACTCTGTCTCATTGTCAGAGACAGGGTCTGAGTCAAAGTCTTCTATCTTAGTGATAGTCACTGTTAAGACAGGAGTTTGAGAGGGTTGAGGAGATTTAGTGATCAATGCAAGAGAGTTGCTTTTCACATCCTTGGTATCTCTTATGAGATTAGACTTTAGAGTCTTGGTCTATTAATGATTGAGCATCATACCATATAACTCGATGAGAGTTATAGTCTTTATGTCCTTGAACATTTTCAGACACATGGTGTAGGTTTCCCAATATTAAGGAAGAGCTTCCATGAACTTGGTAACAATATGAGAGTTAGAGTAAACAATACCATAAGTTTTCAGATCAATCAGGAGGCAGTTAAACCTCTGATGAGTCTGAGAGAGAGTTTCACCTTTATCAGTGATGAACTTCTCATACTGACGTATGAGGTGGATCTTCCTTGATTCGATGAGAGCATCAGTGCCCTCATATTGAAAACAGAGAGTGTCCCAAATTTCTTTAGCAGTCTTAAGCTTGCTGATGGAATGGAAAACTTGATCAGGAAGAGACATTGCTATAAGAGATCTTGCTTTGGTGTCAACGTTCACCAAGCGTTTGTCTTCATCAGTCCAGTTGGACACAAGTTTGACAAAGCTTCTCTCCGGAACAGCAGGAGAGAAAGTAGTAGCAACAACGAAAGGAATTATTGAGGTGGGAACATATGGTCCATGTTCTAGAAACTAGGGGATTTAAGGATCAGCACCAGAAAGGAAGAGTTCCATTCTGGACTTCCATAGAAGGAAGTTATCAATGTTGAATCTGGGTGGCTTTGCCAAGGATCCAAATCTGAAGTAGGTGTCTTTAGGAGGAATGGCCATTTGTGAATCTAGAAAATATTTTTCTTTTGTGAACGGTTAAAAGAGATTTTCAACCGCTCTGATACCACTTGTTGGTCTATATGGGATGGCCAATAAGAATGTTTATAGTATATTGTATTGTAGAAGGGGGGTTGAATACAATCAACACAGTTTCTTCTATATATTTTTAATCTATGACTCCTATGAAGTCTTTGTATTGATTAAGATAGATTGTTTGTTGAATAAGATCAAGATTATGTGAAGATCTAAAACAATCTTAAGTTATAGACACCAAGCCTTTGCTTATGCACAAAGCAAGAGTAAAAGTAGTACGAAAGAACTTAGAAGAATATAGAAAGAAAGAAAGGATTTGGGGTATAGAAGATGGACCAAGATGGTTTGAAGAACAACCCATTCTTCATATTTATACCCCATGCATTAAATGCATGTCATCCCCAACTTTACACGTGTTGTGTAGAGATTGGGTCTGTTGTACTATTGTACCATAAAGTAATGCCCATGCGTAGTAGGGTCATGGCTTATGGTGAACAATTGCCTTATGGGTGATAAGTACGGAGGGAATAGTAAAGAGACATCCCCTTTTGTACTATTGTCAGAAAAGCAAATCAAATCATTTTTGTGCATATAGGACAAGAAGACAAATATGGAATTCTTGAAGTACAAGTCACTGATCAGGCCTAGAGTCGCTTATCCTTAGGAAGGATCATGGAGGCACTGTGACTTGTTCTCTTGGGAACGTCATGTTTAGAGTAGTCAGCTTGCTGTCACGGATTTCAACTTCAGATCATAAGCATCGCTGACTCTATCATCAGCTTGCATCAATAGATGGTGCTGATGGTTTCATAGTGACATGACTATTTGTCTTCAGGAAATACTTAGCTGTTATCAGCTCTCACTGTCACTGAATGGAGTCAGGGAGACAAGCAATCGCTGATGCTTTGTGTGAGTGAATGCTTTGAAGGAAGAAACGTTCAGCGAACAAACTCGTTGTAGTTTCTAAAGCATTTTATTTTGCTAAGTGCTTTTAGTTACAAGAGATAGGATCATTGGTATTTCATCAAGTCATAGAGGAGTTGGATCAACAATGTACTTTGTTATTTGATGTTGTACAGGATTAGTGGATAGCTAAACAATGCTAGCATTGTCGTAATAAACAATCATAGCCTTCTTAAGGGGTTTATGAAGTTCACAAAGAAGATTATGCAACCAGCAAGATTCTGCAACCGCATTAGCAACCCGTTGGTACTTTCCCTCGGCACTCGAGCGTGAAATGGTGGTTTTTAGTTTAGATGATTAAGAGATAAAGATTGTCTCCCAGGAAAACACAATAGCCACTAGTTGAACATCGGGTGGAGGGACAACTGCCACAGGTTGCATCATAATATGCACTGAGAGTGTCAGCTGGGGAGACATGTAATTGGAGACCCAACTCTAAAGTGTCTCATATGTATCATAAAATCAATTTGAGCACTGTAAAGTGCAGTTCACGTGGATCATGCATGTAAAGGAAAAATTATGGAATCGCATAAGCAATATCTGGCTAGGTAAATGTGAGATACCGTAGAGCGCCTACCACGCTGCAATAGAGAGTTGAGTCCCAAACGGGTGTGCTAGTGTCATCTAATTATGAGGATGTATTTGCCGGAGTGTGTGCCGGATTAGAATTCATCATGTTGGCTCGAGTTAAAATATCAACAACATATTTGCGTTCGCATAAAAACAATATTCGAGAATCCCTAGTCGCCAAAATGCCCAAAAAAATATGAAAATGATCCTAGATCACTCATAGCAAACTCACTTCTCAAAATGAAATAATATTATCCAGAAGAGTCGCTGATGAGGCAATGAGAATAATATCGCCTACATACAAAGATAGATATGCGACCGGATCACCATGGTTAAATATAAAAGTGAAGAGTCAGATTTGTTGTGTGTGAAACCAAGCTTTAGAATGGAAGATGAAAACTATTGAAACCATGCCCGGGGTGCCTGTTTGAGACCATATAAAGACTTTTTAAGGAGGCACACAAAAGTCGGATGTTGTTGATCATGAAAATCGGGAGGTTGGTGCATGCTAGTGTTCGAAAAATCGCGCCATGGCGTGCGATATATAGCGATATGAAGTGAGGCACGTTTCCACTGTACGAAAGACGCCATAGCGTTTGTGTAAGGCGTGGCTCACTCCATGGCGACTTGAGGTGAGATATATCGCAATATGTCGCCCGTTTTTCTAAGACGTCGCTATTTTTGTTTGTATGTTTTATATATGCTTGTAGCCTTATACATCATTTTTTCTTGGCTTAAAAAACATGTATTTATACATGTAATATATATGATGTATTAATTTTCCGCCTTGGTTCATGCCTTAAAAAACGCCGCAGCCTCACCATATCTCGTAAGGCTTAAGGCTTCACCTTGCCGCCACACCACGCCTTACGCTATTGTGGTGCATGTAGATTGTTTCAATTGGATAGCCATTTAAAAAATGTTCTTTACATCTAACTGATGAACCGGCTAAGATTTTTAAATTGCTAAGCTCAACATTGTTTTGATTTTAGGCGGTTTAACAATTGGACTGAAGGTATCCAAACAATCAATACCAGGCCGTTGACCTTTTCCATTGGATACTAGTCGCGCTTTGTAGCACTCTAGAGAACCATGTGCTTTGTACCTCTTTTTAAACAACTACATTGACCTAACAACGTTAACACCCGGTGGCCTCGGCACAAGTGCCCAAGTTACATTAGAAATAAGAGCAACATATTCAATGATCATTTCCTATAACCAATTAGGATTACTCATAGCATATAGGTGAGACCGGGTAAGGGGGATGTAACACCCTAAAAATTGGAGTAAACAAAAACTTTCATTAACGAAAGGTGGTAATACAAATTTCGCCAAAGCGTGTGCTCTTCCTAAAAATGGGGTATAAAGTAATGAACAATTACAATGTTTGTAATTTAAATGAAGCTATGTAATAACCAACAAGTCTAATTCCTAACAAGGAAAAGACTACAAAAGGTTATCAGTCTCTACTATCAACTCGCGGTCTAGATGACCGGACTCTTCACACGATTCCCCAAGCTCACTCTAAAACCAAGCATTTACTTTGGAGCGGCGCCACTAGCACCTGAGAGACACATCGACACCACGCAAGTGTTACGCCAAAAGAGCCTAGTGAGTTGTACCAACAAGTACGATACATATAGAATCATGTTAAGCCATATGATGTATACATAAGGGCATTTAAACAACATAATCAAAGTATACTTATACGGGTTATCTTTTATCTTCGAAAACAGTGGGAGCGACCCACTTCCACCAACCAATATCCCTACACTCGTTACTTCCAAACACCCCGATGCCGAATTTAGCCTGACATCATCCACAGGGGCCCGCACACCTCAGAGCCACCCGAGATGCCGGCGACTTAGGTGCGTACCTATTTCAGTACCTCCCAAGACTGTTTGGTGTGGACATATTGCGTTGGATCGTCCATTGTTATTTATATAGTCGTATATCCGCCGCTAGTCCCATCACTCTTTACTTCCAAACACCTCGATGCCATATCTATCATGACACCATCAACAGAGGCCCGTGCACCTCGGAGCAACCCGAGATCCGGCAACATAGGTGCGTACCTATTTCAGTACCTCCCTAGACTGTTTGGTGTGGAAACATGGTGCGGAATATACTTAATTACACATACGTACTGTCTAGGAAGACTCATACAATTGTCTTAACCTTTCATAGGTATTGATCGAGGGTCTCAAGCCCTTCATTCATTTCATTTAAGCCAACAATGCCCGGGATTCAGTTCCTTCACATCATTCCGTGGCATACATAATAACACGTATTTCTCATAAATACATTCATCATATAATCACATGGATTTAACTCATGCATTAGTAGCATACGATAATCTATTCCATGTATACAATAATTCAAGTCAAGCCATAAATACAAGCATAGTTACTCATTCATTTCATGGCAATCTTTAAACCTAACAATTTATGCATTTCATCCAAAATCGTGTTTATTCACAATAACCAAGCAATATATGTAAATCAAACAAGATGATGTGCTCTCATTTTTAACAAAACGGGTTAGCAACTCACCTTGCGTCTCGTAAAGCCAAAAGCCCCAAATTTCACACAGAACCCTAGATTGAAGCTTGAGTGAACACTTAAACTGAAGGAGTTAAAACCTTGGGTTAGTTCCAGATCTACGACATATAAGACTAGATCTACACTTAAAACCCATAAATAGAACTTACTTCCTCAAGATCTTGGGTGAAAACCCTAAGATGAAGAACCTCCAACAATGGTGAAGGGATGGTGAAGAAGATGAAGCCATGGTGATCTCCACCCTTTAAACTAGTAGATCTAACCTCCAACACTTTCAATAATATGAAATCCACCTAAAATAACACCAAATCTAAGACAAGTATAGAAGGAAAGGTTTGGAAATGAATAACCTATGAAACCTAAGCTTAAAACTCGAAGGAGATGATAAGATTACTTACACCAACGTTTTTGAACCATCAAATACTTGAAATCCATTGATATGTATTCTTGAAGAGCTCGAAAAATCGAGAAGATAGCAATTTGAATCACCAAAATCGGAGTTGTAGAGAGAAAGATATGAAGAAATGAAGAAGATGGCTTAAAATTGCGTTTTTCAGGTCTGACCATCGGTAACGGTGGGTCCCCACCCGCGGGTTGACCCGCTGCTGACCCTCCCTTAATCTGAAACCCGCCTGAAACCCGTGCGGTTCACTGTTTTGGCCATAACTTCTTCATTATAGCTCCGATTTCGATTCCGGAATAACCGTTGGATTCGTATTTCAATTTCACATCCAACAAGACCATAAAATCTAGGTTTTGATCAAAATTCCTATTTTTCATGTTTTCTTAAAAGATAAGTTTTACACAGATCCGGATTCGCATTTGTCCAAAAATCACGGGTGTTACAATCCTCCCCACCTAAAATAAAATTTCGTCCTCGAAATTACAAATCTCGTCCGAACCACCACCGGTAACCTCATTCAATCATCTCCCAAATATTAGACGACTATACTTTCTCTCTACCAGTCGGTTAGACTAATACCAGTCTTAATTACGTACCCCAAGAAAGCACTGATATAACATTCTAACTTAAGCGTAGTTCATCAGAAACATCGCAAGTCACTACTTTACGCCTAGCTTTCGAAGTATGACGCGTTCTATAAAGACAATATCACTAGAATACGCAATCTTAGTCCCTTGCACAACTTAACAAAACCAAGTCGACTAAAGTTTACGGTTCAGGGTGCTATACATCATTCGCCTCCCATTAAAGTCGATCACTCGGCTAAGAGTTTCTTTACTACCAAGAAATGTTTCAACATTCCCACTAACGGTGTCTAGTCGTGATCAAAATTTCTCAAAGAAACTCAAAATTTTTTTTGCCTAATCGCCTATGGATGCCATAAGGAAGGTAAGTTTCTTCACCTAGCAAATCGTTCATTACTACAAGATTCTTACATTCTCAAATCTGTACTACCATAACTTTTCCAAACATCCTATCATCTAAAAATCGTACCTATCGCCTTTGATGATTTAGACAAAACATTCCGAGCGATAACCCCTGCATATGTTCATCTTAATCTAATCAACACAAGCCACCGCTTGGCCACGTTAACACTTGTCATTATACGCTGAGTTTCACGCTTAGTTTGGCATATAGTAACACTATCTCCAACACAAACTCTTACTTCTCACAATTCAATTATAAGAAACGTCTTCAAGATCACTTTATACTCTTAAAAGGTTTCCTTTCTATATGGCAATCTTAATACGTTGGTAGCTTGCACCTCTCAAACGGCTCACAAAGTCCTTAGCATAATCCCAAAGTCACCGACTCTTGTACTACTGCTACCGTTTTCTCGATTCTTAGCCACACATAACAGCTATTATTTCATCCATGCAATCACTATTCTACCACGTCCTCTATGATCACAATTTGGAAAGTCACTTAGTACACACAACCATTATTGTTTCTTCTAAACCACTCATACCAAGGTAAGTATCGCCTCACGAAGACCTCCAAAACATGGTCACTTAATCCACCCGAACAAGTCTTGTTCTAGACGGTTCGCTACAATCTCTTAGAAACACACTCCAATGACCTATAGAACTCTCTCTTATAAGAGTCGAAGTGCATATCATGCATTCACTTAGGTGGTGCTAACCAATCCTTCCTTCGTGGATCTGTCCACATCTCAATGGACTTCGCCTAGCTACTAACAAATTTCCTTCTAGATAAGGGCCTCCCATTGGACCACTCTTCTTCTCGCAAACGTTGGCAACACGGTGCTCCTCAACAACACCCTCGTAAAGGAGACAAGAAACTTAATCCCTACGTAATCTAGTATAGATTTATATCGAGAACGAACACAACCCCGTCCAACTTTCCAAGTGTTACTCTACTATATAATAGCATGTTCATAAAAGATAAAACAAATTAATTCATGTAACACATTGGAGGATAGCATGCAATCAGTCCGCACATGGGCATCAACCTTCAACCAAAATTTTAGTACATCAAGAAATTCGATAACTCCAAAAATATGCATGGCAAACATTTATCGAAAGCACGCAATGGGATACAAGCACACATGTATTTTACACAAAAGACTTGACAACAACGGCATGACCCGTATTCTCGGAGAGTGTGAAGGCGCATAGAATAGATAACTTATACCATATTAATCGTACAACACTTCAACCCACAAAGCTCTAAGTGTTTGCTATGACCCCTAACTAGTCTTACCAAGAGACAACTAATTTCATGCCAGACACCTATGAGTCGCACTCCTAGAGCTCAACAATATTCGGGGATACTTAACGAAAATCCAACTCGAATCTGCACACTTAAGGCTACTCATTGAAAATCAACCCTCATAACAAGAGGTCCATAATATGACTGTCAACCATGGTAGACCTCTCAGGTTTAGCCCTCTTAGTGACCACTAACCAGCTAACCGTCATGCGACACGGTTTCCCAACCAAATCTTGCGACACCTAGTAGTCCCAACAACCACGACTGACTGAAGTGTAAAAGCATCAAATGCAACAAAGTCCTAAAGCTCATCATCGTGCGATTAATAATCCAAGCTTAACACTTCGTTATTTTAGAACCCAAAGCTCATAACTGAGCTATTTAAAATCGAAGCTTATAACCAAACTATTACAAATCAAAGCTCGTAACCGAGCCGTTTAGAAATCAAAGCTCACAACCGAGCTATTCTAGAAACCAAGTTCATAACCGAGCCCTTTAAAATCAAAGCTCATAATCGAGCTATTTTAGAAATCAAACTCATAACCGAGCCCTTTGAAAATCAAAGCTCATGATCGAGCTATTTTAGAAATCGAGACTTGTTCCCCAAGTTCTTATAGTCAAAACCGAGCAATAGCTCTGAACTCAATAGACCCAAAATTGACGGTCTTAAAATAATTTTATATAGTTCACTTCATTAGTGTGGATGTAACCCACGAAGTCATTTTGACCCAAAATCCCAACACAGTTTAACAAAACTGTTACCCAAATGGGTCCACACCTTTATAAATCTCGTTTAAGCGGTAAATTATGTAAGACTGTATTTATAATCATTCTAATTCAAGTCATCTCAAGAACTCATATACGGTTATTTTATTAAAATTCATTCGATAAATGCACCCGGTAACAAACTCGACAACCGTTTGATTAGAGATAACTTTATGGAACACTCAACGTTTTGGAAAGCATTGTTTTGGGACATACGCCATTTTGCAAAACAATTTGGAAATATTCACGTGACAAGACGGTCACATTGTATAAAACACTACAAAGTTGGTAGGCTGCCTATTCGCCAAAGACAACCACTTACACTCCTCCTACATTACCATCGGTGTTTCACAATCATCTAAGCGATCTCATATAAGGTGCAAGTCCTTTATATCATACTAGATAACACCATCCAAGTGTTACATTGATAGACTCCTATTTTAGACTGGATCTTAGACTTCTACCCTCGGTATTGCCTAAGGTATCTCCACAAGTTCTTACCCCCTTACTATTCAAGGTATGGGTCTTTCTCAACTAACCGCTCGACCTCTGGTCAGTTACGAGTCGCCCTCTTTAATCCTCAATATTCGATCTCAGGTTAAAACCATTCGATTTCCTCTAACGGTCCTCCTCTTTTAAATCTAGATAATTTGACACGACTACTGAAAGAGAGAGGCTTTCTAGAATCTAGACTTGTTTACAAATCAACCAATCAACTCAGTAAATTAAACAGATTCTATCACATGAAGGAATATTCCGATTCTTAATGATCACTCTCTTCACGTTTAAGTCGATTTTAAGCCTAGCTCATCATAGTCTACTTGCAGGACATACTATATGATCTTTCGTTAACGCCTTGACAATTAAGTTGTATCTATCTCCCACGCTTCCAATATCCACACGAATTATCGAAATAATATTTTCCGACACATGCCTTCCAAGCCTAAATAATAATTTTGCCACTAGTTCACACTCAAGTTAAGATACTCAATTCACTTTCAAACCAATCATCAAAACATGACCTTTAAATAGAGACTTATCATAATTAGGGGTCCTTTATGACCGAGCAATTATCCTATCACAAGGAAATCAAGAAAGTAAGAATAGACTACCATACGTGTAACACCGTAGGCATATCCCATATCGGCCGTGGACAGGAGTCATGCTGGGTGTTATAAGTAATATCTTGGCCTTTCTAACAACAACGCGTTTTGGGGCCACACGGGCTGCAGGTTCTTGGAACACTGCAGTTAAGCGTGCTAGGGTGGGAGTAGTCCCCGGATGGGTGACCTCCTGGGAAGTTTCTCACCAGGTCGCCAAAAACAAAGCCATGAGCCGGTGGGGCAAAGCGGACAATATTGTTGTTGAGGTAGGCGGGATGTTACAGATGGTACCAGAGCCACTCTTGTGCCGTTCGGGATATGGGGCAAACCTCATCGAGGACGATGAGTCCCAAAGGGGTGTTTGTAACACCTTAGGCATATCCCATATCGGCCGTGGACAGGAGTGATGCTGGGTGTTATAAGTAATATCTTGGCCTTTCTAACAACAACGCGTTTTGGGGCCACACGGGCTGCAGGTTTTTGGAACACTGCAGTTAAGCGTGCTAGGGTGGGAGTAGTCCCAGGATGGGTGACCTCCTGGGAAGTTTCTCACCAGGTCGCCAAAAACAAAGCCGTGAGCCGGTGGGGCAAAGCGGACAATATTGTTGTTGAGGTAGGCGGGATGTTACAATACATACCAACATTTATCAATCATTACATCGATAGTAACCAAGAATACCCAAATGACGATACATTCATAAATCAGTAGCTAAGTGATTTATGAATAGACCGTACACGAGATTCCCTGCCTCTATTGACGCAAATTCTTGATCCATGTATTCTGTATCCCTAACGCTCTCCCCAGTCCCCACCTAAGACTTTACCCATGGTAGGTGACATGTCTATTAGTGCACTAAGTTTAAGTCTAGGTATTCTACCGTCAACACCTAGTTCGCTTAAACTAAAGCTCTGATACCAACTTGTAACACCCCAAAAATTGGAGTCAACAAAAACTTTCATTAACGAAAGGTGGTAATACAAATTTCGCCAAAGCGTGTGCTCTTCCCAAAAATGGGGTATAAAGTAATGTACAATTACAATGTTTGTAATTTAAATGAAGCGATGTAATAACCAACAAGTCTAATTCCTAACAAGGAAAAGACTACAAAAGGTTATCAGTCTCTACTATCAACTTGCGGTCTAGATGACCGGACTCTTCACACGATTCCCCAAGCTCACTCTAAACCCAAGCATTTACTTTGGAGCGGCGCCACTAGCACCTGAGAGACACATCGACACCACGCAAGTGTTAGGCCAAAAGAGCCTAGTGAGTTGTACCAACAAGTACGATACATATAGAATCATGTTAAGACATATGATGTATACATAAGGGTATTTAAACAACATAATCAAAGTATAATTTTACGGGTTATCTTTTATCTTCGGAAATAGTGGGAGCGACCCACTTCCACCAACCAATATCCCTACACTCGTTACTTCCAAACACCCTGATGCCGAATTTAGCCTGACATCATCCACTGGGGCCCGCACACCTCGGAGCCACCCGAGATGCCGGCGACATAGGTGCGTACCTATTTCAGTACCTCCCAAGACTGTTTGGTGTGGACATATTGCGTTGGCTCGTCCATTGTTATTTATATAGTCGTATATTCGCCGCCAGTCCCATCACTCTTTACTTCCAAACACCTCGATGCCATATCTATCATGACACCATCAACAGAGGCCCGCGCACCTCGGAGCAACCCGAGAGCCGGCGACATAGGTGCGTACCTATTTCAGTACCTCCCAAGACTGTTTGGTGTGGAAACATGGTGTGGAATATACTTAATTACACATACGTATTGTCTAGGAAGACTCATACAATTATCTTAACCTTTCATAGGTATTGATCGAGGGTCTCAAGCCCTTCATTCATTTCATTTAAGCCAACATGCCCGGGATTCAATTCCTTCACATCATTCCGTGGCATACATAATAACACGTATTTCTCATAAATACATTCATCATATAATCACATGGATTTAACTCATGCATTAGTAGCATACGTTAATCTATTCCATGTATACAATAATTCAAGTCAAGCCATAAATACAAGCATATTTACTCATTCATTTCATGGCAATCTTTAAACCTAACAATTTAGGCATTTCATCCAAAATTGTGTTTATTCACAATAACCAAGCAATATATGTAAATCAAACAAGATGATGTGCTCTCAGTTTTAACAAAACGGGTTAGCAACTCACCTTGCGTCTCGTAAAGCCAAAAGCCCCAAATTTCACATAGAACCCTAGATTGAAGCTTGTGTGAACACTTAAACTGATAAGGAGTTAAAACCTTGGGTTAGTTCCAGATCTACGACATATAAGACTAGATCTACACTTAAAACCCATAAATAGAACTTACTTCCTCAAGATCTTGGGTGAAAACCCTAAGATGAAGAACCTCCAACAATGGTGAAGGGATGGTGAAGAAGATGAAGCCATGGTGATCTCCACCCTTTAAACTAGTAGATCTAACCTCCAACACTTTCAAGAATATGAAATCCACCTAAAATAACACCAAATCTAAGACAAGTATAGAAGGAAAGGTTTGGAGATGAATAACCCATGAAACATAAGCTTAAAACTCGAAGGATGAGTCTTCTATCACTGAGTTCACTGTATCCTGATGAGTCTTCAGGATGTCATACGAATTTGAGTAGCCTGCTATCACTGAGTTCCGTCTTCAGATCATGAGCATGCTGGTCCTGTCATCAGCTAATTCTTCGACTTCGTTGATGGTTCTTGAGTATGATCTTGATGTCTTCAGGAGGTCTTCACTTCGAGGGTCAGGATCAGTAGACGTCAGAACAGACTCGTCCATCTCCTGATCCTGATCCTGATGATTATAAAAATAAGTTACAACATAAGTAACATGGAATAACACTGAACAATCTCAGTGATAATTCCTCAAGCTATAACAGAGGTAAAAACCTATTCACTAAGTAAAGTAACAGGATCATTATCATTTCATCAGGTCTTAGGAGAGCTGGATCAACACTTACACCAACGTTTTTGAACCATCAAATACTTGAAATCCATTGATATGTATTCTTGAAGAGCTCGAAAATTCGAGAAGATAGCAATTTGAATCACCAAAATCGGAGTTGTAGAGAGAAAGATATGAAGAAATGAAGAAGATGGCTTAAAATTGCGTTTTTTAGGTCTGACCAGCGGTAACGGCGGGTCCCCACCCGCGGTTGACCCTCCCTTACTCTGAAACCCGCCTGAAACCCGTGCGGTTCACTGTTTTGGCCATAACTTCTTCGTTATAGCTCCGATTTCGATTCCGGAAGAACCGTTGGATTCGTATTTCAATTTCCCATCCAACAAGACCATAAAATCTAGGTTTTGATCAAAAGTCCTATTTTTCATATTTTCTTAAAAGATAAGTTTTACACAGATCCGGATTCGCATTTGTCCAAAAATCACGGGTGTTACAGGGGACTCCGACGTCCTTAACAACAACCGAAGAATAAATATTCTTATTCATGCTAGAGTGACCTGATGAAGTAACCAAAATAGCAAAACCTTTACCAACAACCGAAGAATAAATATTCTTATTTAAAATGGTCGACAATTTACATGTGTCGGAGGCAAGGTGTGATGTTACTCCGACGTCCATGTACCTCCTCGTTGAGAGTACAAATGTTGAAATCTTCTAGAAGACTACTAGCTTGATTAGTGCTCATCTGAGGAAACCACCCCCATGGAGGGTGCATAGGCGGCGACGAGGCAACTGCAAAAGCTTGTCGCGTCGATGATGGAGGACTGAGAAGACCCAATTGTGGCTACTAGCGGCGATCTTGGTGGCGACCCTATTGGCAGGAGTTATTAGCGACGGCATGGGGACAAGAAGAATGCCATGTTGGTAATGGGGGAATCCTATTGGACCAGGGGTAGTACGACCAAGATAAGGTGGTAAAGCGAATAGGAAACGACGACAAGGCTGCCGGAGATAGCAACAACGACGTTAGAAGATGAGGAGTATGAAAAATTAGGGCTAGCTAGGGAGAATGCTTTGATACCAAGTGAGATATTACTTTCCCATAGCAATGGTTTTTTTTCTTCTGATTAAACGAATAAATAATGTTACACAACGAATAATATAAAGATGCATCTAAATGTAATGAAGTTTGGTTTAGTTCCTATTTAATACAACAAAGTTTATTTTTTCTCAATTAATACAACAAACTTTCACTTTTTTCTATTTTATACATATTTTACCTGCTAAACAAGTTATTAGCCTACATGTCATCAATTTTATTGACATGGAATTTTTTTTAATTCCAAATCAACATAATTAAGTCATTTTAGTACGTTGCACTCTTTTATAAGTTTTTTTTATATACAAGTATTTGATGCATATTTTCTATTATTACTATTTTTTTAATATTACTATTACTTTTATACATTTTTAATAAAATAAATCATCAGTTTTTTAATAAATTTATTACCTACATTCTTTTTAACTTAAACTGAATTAGTTATATTTTTATAGTTTTTTAACCGTATATTTTTTTAGCTTTAAAATATAACATACTTCTATATGCTTGTGTATAATAATAAAAGAAAACATGTATCAAATATTTTTACATAATATATCAAGTATAAAAAATATTAAAAGAGGACAAGGTATTTAAATGATTTAATCAGGTTGATTTGGAATACAAGAAAAAAAGGAAGAAAAGTAAAAAAAAAAAAAGAGAGAGAGAGAATTTCCATATCAATTAATACTGATAACATGTAGGTTAGTGACTTGTTTAGTAGGTAAAATATGTGTAAAATAGGAAAAAAATAAAAGTTTGTTATATTAATTGAGAAAAAAAATAAACTTTCTTTTCACTAAATAGGAACTAACTCAAACTTCATTACATTTAGATACATTTTGCCTTAATATAAATAATCATATACTTGTTAGACTAAATGAACGGTTGAGATTGATTTGTATAAAATTAAGAGTTTTGTAATAACTGAGACAATTTATGGGAATTTCAATTAAGATACGTGCAGAAAATCTTAGTTATTTCTCATCTCATTAAATCGATTCAAGCAGACTGATAAATCTATTTGCTTAATTACTTCTTTGCCAACAAATCAAATTCCTGTTGAGAACGGTATATTATGTGATATTGTGCAAACGGTTGATTTCAGCAACCCTAATCGGTCCACAATTGAATGTCAATACTATAATGTTGGGGGGGGGGGGGGAGGGGGGTTCCTGATCACTCACTGAACGGTTGTGGCCATGGGAGTTCCCGGGCTCATACCCGAAACCATTTGATATTGTGCAAACCTGCTATCTATTACCAACCGAGTCACACACCATTGAGTCTAATATATGATATAACAGCTATCAATATATATATATATAGGAAAGTTCAAATGTGAACCACTTTTTTATTGTAAACATGAGGACAAATCTTAGCCACTTATCCGGTCAATATAGACGGCTTTGACCGGGTCACCCTCCTTTAATCATCTTCACCCTCCATGAATCGCGCCAATCCTCCGTGATCGCGTCAACCATAACTGAAAATGAATGGCTGAGAATCGTCCGTGCGTTTTCTTAAATTGACATCGTTCTCGTATGAACCCACCTCTCTCACGAGGGAGGTTCATACAAGAACAATCCAATTTGCAAGAACAAAAGAACCATGTAAATCACATGTGATTTTGTACTAAACAAGAAAAAGCGAGTGTTCTCACTTGCCAACAAGGCGCGTGGGTCGGTGCGAGTGGGCGAGCGTAGTACAAAATCACCTGTGATTTACATGGTTTCTTCATTCTTGCAAATTGGTTTTGTTCTTGTTTGAACCTAATTCTATAAATATATATATATATATATATATATATATTCAAATGTGAACTCAATTTTGGTTGTGAACGTGAGGACGAATCTCAGCCACACATCTTTGGTTACGGTGGACACGATCACGGAGGATTGACACGATTCATGGGAGGGTGGAGATTATTAAAGGAGGAGACCCGGTCAAAACCGCCTTTATTAATCGGATAAGTGACTGAGATTTGTCCTCATGTTTACAATAAAAAAGTGATTCACATTTGAACTTTTCTTATATATATTGTTAGGTTTTTGGAGTTACTGTTGCTAGAGAAGAATTACTATTGCTGATGTGAGTTACCACTGCTGGTACAAAAGTTACCACTGCTGGTTACCACTGCTGGTCGAGAATAAGGAAAGAAGTTATTGTTGCTGAATCAGAATAAAGAAAGATGATATTGTTGCTGAATAAAAATAAGGAAAGGATGTTGCTTGGAACAAAAGACAAAAACTTGAAGATAATTATGGAATTAATTCAAGAGATTGATGAAGATATCTACCAAGATTCTGAAGATAATGAAGATTTAGAAGATCAATTTATTTTTTGTAATTATCTTTGTAATCAAGTCTTGTATAAATAGATTAGTTGTCTAGTCTATTAGAGATATGAATTGAGAGATATAGAGTGATAAAAAGTTTAAGCCTCAAGATAAATTCTTGATCCCTACAATAGAGAAGTATTGTACGTTTGTTTGAATTTTTTCAAGCAAATTGGGGCTTTGATTGTAATCATTCGATTTCTATACAAGTGATTTTCAATTCTTTATTGTTTTCTTGTTGCGAAATATTAAAGTGTTATTCCGCGACTTCCTTAATAGATCTTGGTTATTATTTCTTGTTCTTGTTAATTTGATCCTGACATATATAAATCAATAAATGCTAAATCTAAGGTGGGTTTTTAACTGGTGTGATATGGGGGGGTATGATAGAGATCAATGGAGCTATTATGTGGTTATTTGAGACATCGACACGTGAAGATTTAGAAAATAAAGAGAATAAATAAATTAAAAATTAAAAATATGTTAAAAGTTACTGTTGATCTCTTCCTTATCATTGTCATAGATTATAATGTCTAGGAAAACGACAATCTACTAACAAAATAATGTATCATTTATCAGTATTCAGTACTGATTAATTAAATCTAGTCGCTTTGAAACAAAACAACTACTTTAACAGTTTTATCATTGAATATTACTACTTTTGTCCTTTAATTTATTATTTGTTTTTGTCATTGCCATTTTTGTATGTTTTTATAAACTAAAATAAATCGAAAAGCCATACTGACTTTGGCAATTGTGTAGTCGGCAGAATACACCCAAAAACTCAAAAAAAGAAAAACTATACTTTTGATTAGGGTTTATGACTTGTGAGGGTAACTAACTATTCAATTTGTACAAATGTTACCATTAAACTATTTTTTGTACTCAATTGACCACTGAACTCTTTTTTTTTGTACATATACTACCATTATGACCGGCTATAACCCGTCAACCACCATAAACCACCAATAACTACCACCACCACCATCAAAACACCACCACCACCATACCCACCACCACCATCATCAAACCCCCATTAATTTCCCCTAAATTCGAAATCTTTATCAACTTCCTTTATTAGTTTCTTGCAACCAAATCAGAAACTTTATCAAATCAAGTATGCTGGGTGTAAGAAATGCTTCTCTACATACTTTATCAACTTCCTTTAATTTCTTGCACCCAAATCAAGAAATGCTTCTGGGGTTTTGTTTCTCTTGATCTTTCTTTTATCAATTCAAAAAAAAAAAAAAATGGTGGGTTTATCTGCAATTGGTGGGTCTATTCTCATGATGTTGTTGTTGTAACTCTGTTTGATTTCTGGAGAAATTGTTGACCAAAGTCATCATCTTCTTGAGTTGAAGAACGCCATTGTTGACCCTCACAACCTGCTCTCAAGCTGGAAGCCCACAAACCCTAACAGCCGCCGTCACCATCACCACCACACACCACCATCCAGATCTGCCACCATCGCCGCCGCCCTCCCTTCCTCCCTCTTCTTCTACATTTGCAGGTTAGGTTAGCGTTCACGATTTTGTAGGGGTTTCGATTTAGGGTTAGGGTTCACAGCAGTTTGATTTCTTTGGGTTAGGGGTTTTATTTGCGGTTCGATTTAGGGGTTTCGATTTCTTAGGGTTAGGATTAGTGGTGGTGGCGGCGGTTTGGTGTTGCCAGTGGTGGTGGTGGCGGCGGTTTGGTGTTGGCAGTGCTGGTGGCGGTGGTAGTGGTGGTGTTGGTGTGGGTGTGGTGGGTGTGGTGGTTTTGGTGGTGTGGTGGTGGCGGTGGTGGCAGCAGCTTTGGTGGTGGTGATGGTTTGAAGGTGGTGGTGGCTGTGGTGGTGATGGTTTGAAATGGTTTAAAGGTGGTGGTGGTGGTGGTTACCGGTGGTTTACGGTGGTTTACAGGTTATACCCGGTCATAATGGTAGTATATGTACAGAAAAGAAGAGTTCAATGGTCAATTGAGTACAAAAAATAGTTTCATGGTAACATTTGTACAAATCAGATAGTTAATTACCCTCCCAAGTCATAAACCCTTTTGATTATACTGTTTAGGATTTTGGATTATACTATGCTGTTTGCATAGGTCATATATAAAAATGATACTTTTAATTATAGCAACCCTAACCGGTCCACAATTGAATGTCAATACCGTAATATGGAGGTATTCCTAATCAATCACTCAGCGGTTATCGGTACTGTTAGGGTAAAAATCTGCAATCGCACGACGACCAATTATAATCACAAGACAAATAATAGGACAATAATTCCGTATTAAGATAAGGTCCTAAGATAAACCTATTGGGACTCTCGAACAAAGATCATTAAACATCGAATGAATACAACGAATAAAATCGAACGATATCTATTATGACGTACGACAGTACTAATGAATAAACATACGAAGTTTATATCTTTGATGTAGGCAAGCTGATTATCATATCTAACAATTGTCCACCTTTGAGAAAGTCTGAGATTGAGTACTATGCTATGCTCGTTGGAGTTCATCACTATAATGAACATATCTTAAGTTATAACTCGTTCGATGGAAACCGACGACATCAAGAGGTCGACCGTTACAAGCAAGATTCTCATAGCAGTTACAATCTGGACATTAACACTCAACAGTACCGTTGGACAGTTACGATCTGAGCATTAATGATCAACAATACCGTTGGACGGTTATTCTCAAGCTACTATATAAGAAGATTCAAGCCATCATTTCAAGACACGAAGTCTGCTCGAAGCCTACAAGTTCTCTATTAGCTATTCTCTGTGATCATTTGTATTTTACGTTCGATTCTGTTGTTATTTCTCTTGTAATCGTACGATCGAAGCTGTAAACTTGAAGGACATCACCCCTGCTTGGTGATCATAGTGCATTGTCGACTTACCTTCTAGGTCGACCGCAGGTTTTTTCCTCCGTCGTGAGGTTTTTCCTGCGTCATCAAAATATCTGTCTTATTTATTTTTCCGCACTTCTTATCGATTGCAATTTCTTTCTCTCGACGGTTAAGCCTCACACATTTTTCATACGACATTTGACTTGTGTAAATTTTTACATAAACAGGTACAGGAGTGACTGTGCTCAAACCCAAAAACATTTGATATTGTGCAAACCGGTTATCCATTACCAACTAAGGGGCCGTTTACTTGAACACTTACCTGGTAAGTGCTTACCGGTAAAATTGAACACTATCACCTACCATATGGTACAACATTTTAGTCTCTTAAAACGGTATCGTAGGCAACACCTTACCCGGTAAGCTCTTACCGGGTAAGAGTTGTGATCTCACTTACCCGGGTAAGACTTTCGGTCCATGCTATCGCTCTTACCGGGTACGATTGTAGTCATGTTCATGTTTTCCCCGTAAGGTAAATTGACCCGATAAGTACTTACCGGGTAAGCGTCAAGTAAACGGCCCCTAAGTCACACGCCATTGGGGTCTTGATATAGCTAAAATTATAGATGTTTTTCAAATGCTAAATCTATGGTTTTTTCCCCGTTTTAGGCCCGTTTTGGTACATTTGACCTCCGAAAGGCTTTGTTTCTTAGTTTTGTAGGTTTGAAAGGCACTTGGAACGAAAAATACGAAAAAAAGCCAGAAAGAGTGAAAAGTAGAATTTTGGAATAAAAGAAACTTCTCGCGATCGCGAGATGCCTATCTGGCGTCGCGAGATGTGCAACGTTTGGAGAAGATTCTATGCTTTTCAGACTTGGCGTCGCGAAAATATATCTGGTGTCGCTAAAAGTGTCGA
Source organism: Centaurea solstitialis (assembly GCA_030169165.1). Taxonomy (NCBI): domain Eukaryota; kingdom Viridiplantae; phylum Streptophyta; class Magnoliopsida; order Asterales; family Asteraceae; genus Centaurea; species Centaurea solstitialis. Next base: position 18,631,918 of record CM058045.1, on the reverse strand, counting down.
TTCTTTGAGGAAGCTTCCAGAACATACGAGAAACCCTAAATTTGTGAAGTAGATCAAAGGTCTCGCATCGCGAAGCCCAACTTCGCGATCGCGAGATGCGTCGAAGGCCCTTTACATACTGCCTTTCAGCCAAAAGTTTGATACATCTGATATAGTTTTCATACACTTGAAAGAGAAGAGATAGAATTCAGAGTCGAGGAATGAGAGTCGTATGAACCAACAATTGAAGAAGGTGCTTAATCTTAGTGGAGCGTCACCGGTCTATACCCGGAGCCGAGTTACTGGTGTCCTATCTTCAGTAGCTGCAAGGTGTGTCTAATGTGTTTATATCGTTATCTTGCTTTCATTATGGTTTGATGAACTTGAATGATGGTTTGACTTTATGATTTTATTTAATGGATTTATGACTTTTGAATGTTTGTTGTTTGCTACTTGAAATCGTTGGTTGAGTTTATTTATTCTCTTACAATTAGTGAATAGACTCCTATCGGTTAATCAACCTCCCCTACTTTTCGCTTCGGTGACCTGGTAAGCGATCTCTTTGGTTGAAGTAGATTGAATAGTAGGGTCCAAGGACCTAGCCATAAACAAAGATAAACCGGTTGTAAAGGTGTTACTTTTATGCTGTGAGCTAGAAGATTTTCTAGTTAGTCAATCAATATTCTTAGGGTGTTTCGGCTTAAATTCTAATAATTATCATTTATCAAAATCACTCATTGTTAGAATTAAACTATTTGAAAAGAAATTCTTAAAGTCAAACTATCTCTCTCTCTCTCTCTCTATATATATATAAATGTTAAATATGAGGTGGGTTTTATTTGATGTCATATGGGGTATGGTAGAGATCAATGGAGCTATTAGGTGGTTATTTGAGACATGAACACGTGAAGGTTTAGAAAATAAAGAAAATAAATAAACTTAAAAATATAAAAAATATTAAAAGTTACTGTTCATCTTTTCATGGTAATTACTATAGATTATAATATCTAAGGAAAACGACAATCTACTAACATAATAATGTATCAGGACTTAGGATTAGGTGAGACCAAGTTGTTTTTGTGAGATTGCATGAGACTAATACCTAATGTATGAAACTTCACAAATAAACACCATGAGGGTAAATAAAACTCGAATACTGAGACCTAAAAATCACTTTCGATGCAAAAAAATATCCAAAACATGGTAAAAAACGAAACCTTCTGTGAAGGTTACAAATAAATAATGCGAACCTTCACAGCGGAAATGCTGTGAATGTTTCGTTTTTTACCTCTTTTTGGATTTTTTTTCCTTCGATAGTGTTTTTTAGTATGTTTTTACGATAAATGTTCAACTTTTTTTACCTTCACAAATGTTTTAATGTGAAGTTTCATGTAAAATATGTTGGTCTCACCGGTCTCATGGAAACAACTTGGTGTCACCAAAACTTAACCCATATATCAAAACAACTACTTTAACACATAAGATCATTGAATATAACTATTTTTTATCCTAACTTTCGTCATCATCATTTATACGAAAAACCTTTTTGTAATGAAAAACTATTGGTTTTTACTACTTTTATCCTTTTATTTATTATTTGTTTTTGTTATTGCCATTATTGTATGTTTTTAAAGAAACTAAAATAAATCCAAAAGCCACACTGCCTATTGGCAGTTGTGTAGTCGGCAGAATAAATACACACATAAAAACACAACAACGAAAAAACTAAACCTTATTTTTTCGTCTTCTTTAGCATTTTGGATTATACTGTTTGCATACGTCATATATAGAAATGATACATTTGACTACTGTAATTTAATTCCTTCTTAAATGCCATGTAATACATTAAATCAGAAAACGAGTTATAACCGGTCATAATGGTATTATGTGAACATTTACAAAGAGTTCAATGATATATTGAGCACGAAAAAATAGTTAAATGGTAACATTGTTTAAAATGATGAGTTCGTTACCCATCTAAATTATTAACCCCACAAATTATTGTCAATTATTAGTTATGTGGTCTAAGAGTTAACTTTTTTACATGCAAAATTCGAGTCACATAGAAAGCTTTATACATTTTACAATTTGATTCATCAACATTAATGGTTAATTTTGGATAAGGTTAACACTTTTAGTGAATTCAATCTTCATATAGAGATGCACAATTTTTGCGCCTTTTTTGGCCTAACTAGGTCCAACCCTCCAAGTCTGTTTTCTGTAAACGAAAAAAAAGTGTTACCTTTTTCCGACCTTGGTTAGATATGACTTTTTGAGCCCAAACTTGGCTTAATTAGGCTTTAAAGTCAATGATAGCTTACGGGCAAGTATTTTTCGTGCCAGGATTTAGGCTAAAACGATTTTATATACATTTAAAATAGTTTGACTGAAGAAATAGTTATATGTGAAGATAGATTTAAAAATTAAAATAAAATAGTATTTGTTAGTTTTGGATAAGGATAATTGGTTTTTATGAATTCAATCTGTACAAGTAACCTATTCAGAATAACGTCAATAGCTTTCATGAATTTAGTCTTCACAAGCCACTAATATAAAACAAATATTGCATAACTTTTTCAACAATCAACACCCTCATAGATTTGAAAACAATCCAACTATTTGATAAATGAAAGAACCTTTATCTTTATCTTACTTTCTTTTTTGTCTTTCCAAAATCCTGATGTGTAGGTTTTGAGAATGAGAACAATAGAATATTGTTGTAGTTATTAGTCGGCACAATAAGTACAAATAATAAAAGCAAGTAAAATGGTAGCCGAATTTTAAATGGTAGTTGGATTTTGTTCCTGTTCAGCTGTTCCTATTTCTATTATCTTTTTATTACGGCTTACATGATTAAGATACATGACATATCATGCCTCATATATTTGATGCATCATGTCCCACATACAAAGAAAATATTTCCTCATTGGAATCCAACAATAAAACACATGTTTCTTTAAAATTGTACTTTAGCATAATATTTATGATTGTTTAAATATTAAAAAATATTGACTGTCTTTATCAGAGTTAGAACTTATTACAACATCATTGGTTGTAACGATGTCCACAACCACATAAGGATATTATCATTCCAAGGGGCCAGGTGGGGGGGGGACAAAAAAAATTGATACCATAAAAATTTGGGGCTCCTAAAATTGACACTACAAAAGTAGCGGTTATATTCTTAGATAATGCACCATTGTACGAAATTCAAAAGGGATCTACCAATAAACTATATAAGATATAGAATTGATTAATACGTCAAAACCTATATTCTTTTATACTATTATGAACTTACATAATAAGACTTTTATACTATTTTAACGATTATATGTAACATGCTATAACTATTTTATACTGTAATGAACTCACATGATAAATACATGTCAACATCCACTCAACATCCATAATTCCACATCACTAAAATCGATGTCACATCAACATGTAACATGCTATAACTGGTTGGATACATACAATGTAAATTTTTTAAAGTTTTGATGCACTAAAAGGTAAAAGTTGAAGTTCAGTACATACAATAACTTTTTGTGACAACTTGAATACACTTTTGTGAAGTAAACCTTATTTAATATCATAAAAATAATGGCATCAGATTATTCATACATAGATATTTTATCTTGCAAACTTATTCATACATAGAAAATGTTATAAAACTGATAATGAAGATGTGTTAGAGCATCTAGAATGAAATATTGAAATGACTTAAGAAAACTTAAATATTCAATTTGTATTGTTTTCTTTGAACAACAAGAAAAGACAATTTTATTAAACTAGCGAGGAGCTAGAGCAAAATATATAGATACAACCTTTATAGGATTATAACAACTTTCCCAAGAAAGGAGATTACTGAATTTGGATCTACATCGAATCTTTGATGCTCGGCATCAAACCCCTACAAGAGTCGGGCCCATTTATCCAGTTGGGCTATGATTGCGAGCTAGGCCGAGACCCAACCGGATTCGAATCTTGCACCATCCTAGAATTGACATGCACGTGCTTTGCACACTCTATATATGAAGAACGACGTTGATGTTGCACTTCCTCGAGATTCTTGGGAATGTTGGAAGACTTTTCCTCTTCCATAATCGGATTTGACTTTTCCATATCCTTATTCTCTAGTGAAGTGACTGCTTCTTCAATGACCTTTCATCAAACTAGCAATTTTCCGACGTCCACTTAGAGCCTTCTCCTGCTTGAGCCATATCGTCCCAATTGCAAGCATCTGCATCACTACAATAACCTGAATCTGAGGTTGACTCCATGATCTCGCCTAGTTCCAAACCATTCCAATGAATCTTCGTTACTCTTATGTATCGTCTCAATCCATTAACCTGCACCTCTAGATTGTCCCAGATTTATCCTTCCTTGGACGTAAGAATGTCCACTTGACCCGAACATTTCTTGCGGCCACATCTTTCATTTATATCGGTGTTAACGACCTCTCCCCATCTGTTACCGATTATGGTAAAGGATTCGACATTCTATGCTTGAATAGGAACACCGTGTATTCTAGCATGTCCTATCTGTAAAGAGGGATGAAATGATGGTTCCAATGAGCCAAAGAAGAGAACCACACTTTCCATGAATCTTTTGCATCTCGCAAGAAAGAAATCACAGCTTCTCTTGAAGAGAATTTTAAGAGCATAGAAGGCCTCCAATGTAAGAAGTTCTAAAGTCTGGACATCCCTCCAAGGAATTCGATGAGCCAAAACTTCGTTTTGCTTCAAACTGACTAAATCATCGACAACAGATATCTCCAACTTTGTAAGGGCTTCCTATTTTAACACTAGATCAACAATGACCTTATTTTCTGCGTACTTTTCTCTTTTCCTAGCTCTCCCAATGTTTTGTTGCCACTCCTTATTGGAGTTATCCATCATTCCTCCTTTCACGATCTCCAAGTACAATTTCTACATCTGTTGCGTCTTCTCTTCCATTTCTCTATAGCTCATTACGATGTTGACCGACTGGTCCTTGTCTCCCTGAGATATGAAGGCCATTGCCCCGAACACCTCTTTTGTCAATTCTACTGAACTTCACAATATTTGCTTGGATTCTGAACCTACCCAACCAAATCCCGATGAGTTTTCGTTCAAGCTTTAGTGGATTCTTCACATTCACAAATCCAAATATCTTTCTCCACCCATTCCTTTTCTTGGCTAGATAAAATTCCATAATCTCGCCGTAAGATTTGAAAGCTCTCCACAGAGCCCCTTCATTCTCCGATTCCAAGAAGTTAGTGAAGAAGAATGTTAGAACCTGACTAGTTTGTTTGTAAAGAAGTCAGGGGCGTCTTTTGACATTATGTAATAGTTAGAACTTGAACAATACTTTTGTGCACCTCTTAAAAGAGTCATAGACTCTAGGGGTTTTTTTGTAACTTCGATTCTATAAATAGGGGTCGATAGTTAACGTTTTATAATAATCTTGCAACTGACAACTTTCGTTATATGCTTTGTCGTATTGTCGTGTTCTTCATATATATTGCATATTTGCTTGATTATCTTTGTTTGAGCATTACTAACTCTTGTAATAGCTTGCATTGATCCATTACATTGCATCCTTGTCGATTATCGGACTCACAATTGGTATCAGAGCTCGTGTTTTGGTAGTTTTGGACAGAAATTTGAAGCAGTTTTTGCTGTTTTTGGAATTTCCCGTATCGGATCTTCAGTCCCGAATTGGACACTCGTGTCCCGACTCGGAACACTGAACTCCCGCATCGGGACTTCCAACTCCCGTATCGGGACTCCACAAACACCCGAATCGGATCTTTTTGCCTTTCCCGACTTGGAAATTTGATCTCCCGCATCGGGACTCTCATTTCCCGAATCGGGACTTGGCTTAAATTCCCGAATCGGGACTCTCGCACTCCCGAATCGGGACTTGCAATACTCCCGAATCGGGACTTTCTGTTTTTCCCGCCTTGGCCTTTCTTTTTGAAATTCTCGAATTTCTATAAAAGGAACGCTTTAAAGCGCGGAAGCTCTGTCCAATCAGAAATCACCAACTACTCAAAACAGATCCTATTTCCGAGGACGCAATGTCAAAAGAAATAATCAGTATCGGTTCTGAAATACGACCTCCAGTATTAGTTGTCGGCGAATACCAGCAATGGAAACGCCGAATGATTAACTTCCTCGACTTACTGGATGACAAACTGATGGTCTCTATCACTGAGGGACCAATCAGACCAACTGTTACTGTAGCTGAAGTAGCCAGAACCGAGGTCACTCCCTATCTACCTGCATATGAGGTTGAAAAACCTTACGACATGTTCTCTCATGAACAACGAGCCAGGGCAGCCATTGATAAACGTGCTCTCACGTTACTCACTATGGCTCTACCTAATGACATGTTCGCGAGGGTGGACAGCTGTAAAGATGCCAGAGCAATGTGGTTGGGCATTGAACAGCAAATGCAGGGTGGTGACAAGGCACTAGAAGGCCAAAAGGAGAACGCTATGAACGCGTACGAAAGCTTCTGTGCTCGCGAGGGAGAGACGCTGACTGAAACCTACAATCGTTTAAATATCTGTGTAAACGATCTGCGAAGACTTGGCTTAGAGAAGAACAAGTACGAGGTGAATGTAAAATTCCTCAAAAGACTGAACAAACTCTGGCAATCTGTCACAATCAGCATCCAAGTGAGCCAGAATCTTGGCCAGCTTGGACTTCATGATCTGTATAGCATGATGCTACCTCATGAAGAAACCTTATTCGGTAAAACTGAAAAGAAAATCGATCCTCCTACCTTGGCCTTACTGTCAAATAGAGGATCGTCCTCTCATGAAAACTACACCGTTGAAGAACCGGTAGTTCTTGATGATGGACTTACCGAAGAGGAGATGTTTCAGCTGGAGAACTCTTTCGCCTTGATGGCTAAATTCCGGGGAAATCCCCAACGCTTCAACAGATTCAGACAAGGACCTCAGTTTGTGGGAGGTCAGTCTAGCCAAGGAGGGTACCAGTCAAGAGAAAACTTCCAAAGAAACGATCAAGGAAGAACAAACAACTATCAACAGCGTGATAGGTCTGGGTACAACAATCAAGGATCTTATCAAGATCAAAGACAAAGCTACAACAACAACAACCAGCAACAGCAAAGGGATCAGGAGTACAACTCCAACAACTACCATGGTTAAAGAGGTTATCAGGGAGGTGGTTATAATCAAAGGTGGAACGACCAATCTGGTTCTAACTACAACAACCAGAACCAGAAAACAAATGACGATGGTCGTCAGCACAACAACACCGGCGGAACTGAACCTCCACAACAGAACAAATTACCAGCTCTAGAAGCTCCACCCGCAGCCAATCAGAACAGAAACCCCGCTCGGGTTCCCACCTGCTACAACTGTGGTGACCCGGGTCACTATGCATCGGAATGCAAGAAGAAGCTCAAAGATTCTGCTTACTTTGAGAAGAAGGCTGCCGTAATGAAGAAGAAAGAGCAAGGCAAGGTGCTGTTAGCTGATGAGGAAGACTGGATCATGGAACCAGAAGACTCGGATGATGAAGGCCCATCAGCCGTACAAGGACACTGCCTCATGGCTGACTTTGAGGAACCATGTATATCTGGTTCCCCAAATGACTCTACTAATGAAGAATCTGAGGTACATTCTTGTTCATTATTGTCAATACCTGATGAACTGTCTATGTCTGAAACTCTAAGACTTGAGAGCCAACTCCAAATGGAAAGAGCTCTCGTCGCGAGATTCAGAATAGAGAGTGCTGTGTATAAAAGTAGTTTAGAGGACCTCGCCGAGAACTTTAACAGAATGGAACTTGAGTCTGGGATTAGAGAATCTATCCTCGAAAACAAGCTCCTTGATCTTCAAAGATCTCACGACGAAATTGAAAGTAGTCGTGAAGAACTCAAGCTCAAGTTTCACCTTCTTTCCTTGGAAAGAACAAAATTATTTGTAAAAATCGAAGAGCTTGAGGAAAATAATTTAAAGAGAGGACAATCTGAACATACCTTGAGTCTGCTTACCAAGCAAACCACTCAACATCCCTTTTATAAAGCCAAACCTGGGTTGGGACATTCAGAGAAAAGCATTCTTGAAAAAGCACCTGCACATCTATACAACTTTGACAGTATGAGTGCTTCCAAACCTGAACCTAGGTCAGTCAAAGGACAAGACAATGACAACTATGTGATGCAGACTGTGACCTTTACTGAAATAATAGATGGAAAAGCCGTATCTTTTACCACCAGTCCTGCCAATAGTTCAACCAGTAGTCCACCTTCCAGTCCTGTTGCTAAGGGTCCCATCTTTACCCCTGCTAGTAATCCAGAGAATACTTTCACTAGCTGGGAAGGCATCAAAGCTAGGACACCTAAGGTAGCAATGCCACCCATCAACTATGAGGACTTAAACTTTAGCTATGACACCAGGGAGATAGATACATCCGAGGACGCTGATGTTATCCAACCTTTGGATGTTTCCGCAACTCAGCCTCCTGCCCCAGTGTGTGTAGAAAAGGAATTGTTCCATCTTAGGTCCAAAGCCGTAAAACTTGATGCCTGTCGCCATAAGTTAAAGAACTTTGAGTCGATTCTTTCTGAAAAAGACAACCATATCAAATCATTGGAACATAGTTATCATGAGGCAAATGCCGAAAGGATTAATATGTCAACCCAATGTGAGATCGCAGAGTTTTCTTGCTCATGTTTTAAAAACAAATTTGCGGATCTCCAAACACAACTAGTCGTCCAATTTATTAATAACACAATGGAAAAGGACTTCTTTTATGAAAAGGAACTGATGTTTGGTCAAACTTTCGCGAATCAATGTTGTCAAATCAATCAGTTGAAAAGACGGGTGTCCTTCTTAGAAGAATCTGACTCTTGGGATTCTTGTACCTGCAGCTCACCAATCACACCAGACTTTAGGTCAACCAAACCTAAACTAGTATTAGATCCTAATGTTGTGTACGATGTGAAGGTGTTTTTGGACGCTGATGATCCTGCTTCAGGTTATATACCAAGAAAAACTGTTTTGCCAAAGGCACCTGCTATAAAGCAAATCAGTTCTCCTGAGCCACTTGCATCAGTGTCTGTGATAAACACTGAAGGTGCAAAATGTGTTGGTACTGACAAAGGGAAGTCAGTTAAGCCACACACACCCACAGTAACACAGACACAGAATTCAAAATCTGCTGACACAAGTAGCTCGGTAAAATCCATTAAGGGACTAGACTTTCATTCTAGTTCATTTGATGTGGGTGAGAACTCCAAACCTAAACAACCTTTGAAAATGTTAAAATCAGTTTGTCAAACCACCGCTAATTTCAAAGGTGGTCAATCCATTCTAGTTAAGCCGTCACCCAACTCACAACTTGCTTTTCATGCAGATGCGAGGACAGGTGATGGAACTGCGAATGTGAAGCCACGAAGAAGGAGATATCGGAAGAAGAAGAACTCTTTTAATGCTTTCCCTAAATGGGGTGGTCATGATCATACTGGTCTTGGCTACAACCCACCTAGTTGTAATTCAAACATGAAATCAAAGTCTGTACACTTTAATCGCTCAGCGAATTCTGATAATCTTACAGCTTTCAAAAATCATATATGTTATTTGTTTGATAATTACATGCGTGTTGATATGCCTGGTAATGCAAATGCTTATAGAAAGTCAGGTAGTCCTCACCGGGAAAGAAAAGAGAAAACGACAAAGCAAAGTGCTTTGCCTCCAGTGAAGTCTCCTAAGCCTAAGGAGAAATCTGAAAAGGATACTTCACCGGTTGCTTTATCTGTTTCTAACGGTAGGACACCCATGTGGCAATGGGTTCCTAAACAACTTTGATCTTGCGTTTTGCAGGGAAGTCACATGTGGTACTTTGATTCTGGAGCCTTCAGGCATGTGACTGGGCAGCGCAACATCCTCTTCGACTACGTCGTTAGAGCTGAAGGCTTTGTTAAGCTTGTAGACAAGAGACGTCTACCGATCATAGGATATGGAAGCATGACGAATGGAGAACACGTCATCAAGAATGTGCGCTATGTTGAAGGACTACCATTTAACCTACTCAGTTCAAGCCAATTCTGTGATGGAGGATATCTTGTGAAGACATTCATTCTCGGGAGTAACATTGAAGACGAGGATGGGAACGTGATTCTACGCGCTCGAAGGAACGGTCACCTATATACCACAATGTTTTATGCTGTTCCTCAACATCTGGAAACAGTGGTATTTCTCGCAAAAGCAACGAAGGAAGAAAGTTGGATGTGGCATCAGCGTCTGTCTCATCAGAACTTCAGAGATATGAACAAGCTCGTATCTAAACACCTTGTCAATGGTCTACCGGAGACGCGACTATCTAAAGACACCCTATGCTCAGCCTGTGAGAAAGGGAAAATGAAGAAGAGTTCGCATCCTCCAAGGATGGAGACAAACTGTCACCATCCCCTTGACATGCTGCATATGGATCTCTGTGGACCGATGAGAGTCGAAAGTCTTGCACGCAAGAAATATATGCTTGTACTTGTCGATGAATACTCTCGGTACACATGGCTCGAATTCCTTAGAGCCAAATCTGACGCTGCAGATCTAATCATCGCCTTCATCAAACGAATCCAAGTCCTCTTGGGTCGTCAGGTGAAGAAGCTGAGAAGCGACAACGGTACAGAGTTTCGGAATGCGAAACTCCAGTCTTTCCTTGAAGAAGTGGGCATCTCTCACAACTTCTCTGCTGTACGTACTCCCCAGCAAAACGGAGTCGTAGAAAGGAAGAATCGTACGTTGGTCGAAGCTGCAAGATCCATGATAGCACATTCTGGTGTACCTCTATCCCTGTGGGCTGAAGCTGTATCAACTGCCTGTTACACTCAGAACAGGACTCTAATCGTTAAGCGGACTGGTAAAACCACGTACGAAATGGTCAACAAGCGTAAGCCGAATATTAGATTCTTTAGAGTTTTCGGTTGTGTATGCTATCTTCTGAACAACAGAGATGATCTGGGAAAGTTTGACGCTAAGTCGGATGAGTCTATCTTTATTGGATACTCACATAACTCAGCGACTTACCGTGTATACAACAAACGGACCCGATCCATCTTTGAGAGTCGGTACGTTGACTTCTCTGAGACTGAGATGTATTCTAGTGCCAGCCCTAGTTCAGATAGTTCTGTCTTCCCTGAATTGCACACTGTTTCACCACCGAGCACAACTGTTCCTACTGACTCGCTTGGATTTGATTTTGTTGACTTAGCAGAATTTGATCTAACGACCCTCGTTGGTCCAATCATTGTCCCTGCTCCTGCTGATCATTCCATTCCTTCATCAACAACCATATCCGCAGATGCATTCGTGAATGAGAGCACATCCTGTTCTACCGCTGTAGGAGAAACCTCTTCTGACTCTGTAGAACCGGTGTCTGTACTTAACCCGATCACAGAAACAAAATCCTCTTCTAACACTTTGATTGAGGAAACTGTTCTCTCCCCCTCTCAGCTCTCTTCAACACAACCCTCTCCTGAAACTGCAGTCGAAGCGGTCCGAGAACAGACAGTGTCCACTGTTCTTGCACCAATTCCTGAAGTTGTTCCGCCACCTTCTCCATCCAGAACTTATGCTGAAGTGGTTCGTGAACCCCGTCCGGAGACTGTGTTGAATACTGATCCGGATGCTAGTCTTCTCTCCTCAGCCATTCGGGATGAGAATGACTCAAGAAACAACATGGAATACGATCCTATTCCCCATTCCAGAAAATGGACCAGAAGCCATTCCACTACCAACATCATCGGTAGTCCATCTGCTCCAGTGACAACTCGCTCTTCAAAGAATGATGAAAACCTGATCCTCTTCGGCGGATTCCTGAGTAAATTTGAACCAACCAATACCCATGACGCTCTTTCTGATCCTGACTGGGTAAGGGCCATGCAGGATGAGCTTGCCGAATTCGAGAGAAACAGAGTCTGGCGCCTTGTAGAAAGACCAAGAAAAATCAGAATCATTGACTTGCGGTGGATCTTCCGCAACAAGAAAGATGAAAACGATCTTATTATCCGTAATAAGGCTCGTCTGGTCGCCAAGGGATACCGTCAACAGGAAGGCATCGACTACGACGAGACATTCGCTCCAGTGGCTAGAATCGAGGCCATCAGGATTTTTCTCGCGTATGCAGCTCACAAGAACATGAAGGTCTTCCAGATGGACGTCAAGTGCGCGTTCCTGAACGGAGAACTTCAAGAAGTAGTATATGTTGAGCAACCTGAGGGATTTGTTGATCCCAAGTACCCGGAACACGTTTACGTGCTCGACAAAGCACTTTACGGATTGAAGCAAGCACCTCGTGCCTGGTATGAAACTCTTACCATTTACTTGCTTGAGTCTGGATACAAAAAGGGTACTGTCGATCCTACTCTGTTTCTTCGAAGGTCAGGTAATCATTTGACTGTAGTACAGATATACGTGGATGATATCATCTTTGCATCTACAAACCCTGAGTCTTGCACCGAGTTTGAGCAGATAATGAAGTCCAGATTTCAAATGAGTATGATGGGCGAACTTACGTTCTTCTTGGGACTACAAGTCCGTCAAACCCCGCAAGGGATTTTTATAAACCAGTCCAAATATACTCTTGACATTTTAAAACGCTTTGACTTTACTGGACCTAAGTCTGCTTCAACTCCAATGTCCACGTCATACCAACTGGATGCAGATACGTCTAGTAATCCGGTTGACCAAAAGGTGTATCGTGCGATCATTGGTTCTTTGCTCTATCTCACGGCAAGTAGACCCGACATTATGTTTGCCACGTGTGTATGTGCTCGTTTTCAGTGCGACCCTCGAGAATCTCATCTCGGGGCTGTCAAGAGAATCCTTAAGTACCTGAAGGGCACACCTAATTTTGGCCTTTGGTACCCTAAGGATTCTGGTTTTGAACTAACAGCTTTTACAGATTCAGATCATGCAGGCTGTAAGTTAAACAGGAAGAGCACGTCAGGAGCCTGCCAGTTTCTCGGGGACAAGTTAGTGAGTTGGTCCTCGAGAAAACAGAACTGTGTATCCCTTTCAACAGCTGAGGCAGAATATGTCGCTGCAGCGTGTTGCTGGTCACAGGTTCTTTGGATGAAAATTCAGCTGGCGGACTATGGCTACACCATGCATCGGATTCCAATCTACTGTGATTCTAGCAGTGCCATACAGATTGCGGCAAATCCAGTTCAACACTCTCGGACGAAACATATCGATATCCGATATCACTTCATCAAAGATCACGTCGAGAAAGGTAACGTTGAACTGTTTTTCGTTGAAAGTGAACGTCAGATAGCTGATCTGTTCACTAAAGCTTTGGCGAGAAGCGCCATTACTATTTACTTAGTAAACTGGGCATGCTAGATCCCCCGGCAGATTTCTAGGGGGAGCCAGTCACTTAAACTTATGCATGTGTGTAGGGGGAGCTCATGTGTCGCATATATCTAGGGGGAGCCTTTTATATTAATGTTGTTTAAATCTAACTCTGTCGGATCCAATCTGCACTGGATACCATTCCTAATTTTCTTGCAGGTTGTAGAACCGACGTACGGTTTCTGAATACTCAGTTCAGAACCCGGTATTCAAAATAAGACTTCTGACCAGTCGTGTCAGAACCAGTGATAAATCCGATCTCAGAACTTTCCAGGTTAGTCGTTTCAATAAACGTCAAGGGGCTGAACTTGTAAATTCTATGAACTTGTTAAGTTAAGGTACTGGAAGTGACAGGTTCAATTCTGACTAGTTCAGGGACCTGTTCTGCCAGTCTCCAAAACTTCAATGTTCAGGGACCGTTTTTGCAAACTTTTGAAAACCACAAGTTCAGGGAAGTTTTGAAATTCTTTCAAACTTAAGTTCGGGGTTCATTCGGTCATTTCGTGATAGTCGTGATCTGTGAGAGCAGTTATCAGATAAATTTTCAAAAACCTGATAAGTTATCAAAAATATAAAAGCGGGAGTTGATAACTGAATTCAGTTATCACTTTCAAATTTCAAAACCACTTATCAGTTTTCTCTGACGATCAAGAACACGAAGAACACCCCGATCGACCCATCGACTTCCCGGCTTCCCCGAGCGTTCGTTATCGATCCGTTCGACGATCCGACTACATCTTTACGATCCTGGTAAGATTTCTAACGACTTAATGTATTCAGATTCATCTAAACTACGTCGTTTATAGATCGGATTGAAGCCTAAAGTTTTCGGGTAAACCCGAAACTCCAAAATCCTTGGATTCAGTTTCGGGACGTTAGATCGATCCATTCTTCTTCCTAAACTGTTTAAATCATAATGTATCAATCTAGACTAGTTTTAGGATGATTAGACCTGTTTTTGGGCCGATTTAATGTCTGGAAGTGCGACAGTCGTCGTGTTCGTCGAGTCCCGAATCGGGACTCTTTGAATGTTCTTGAACCGGGACACTACAGTTCATGATGCGGGACATTTTGTTCGTGTATCGGGGATTTTGATCTCCCGATTCGGGAATTAGAATTGTCCCGATTCGGGACTTTAACCATAGGGTTCATACCCCCGATTCGGGACTTAGGTTTATATGTTTGAATTGTTTAAATTTCCCGATTCGGGACTCTTGGTTTACTATCTGATTGTTTTGTATAACCTCCCGATACGGGACTTAATAGTATATATCATATGTCCCGATTCGGGACTCTACCTTATATATCATATGTCCCGATTCGGGACTTTTAGCCCATATACATATGTGTTGTTGACAATCCCCGATTCGGGACTTGTACCCCCGATTCGGGACTCGACTTTCACGCGAATTGTTCTTAACAAATCACCTTATGGGATTTGTCCATAGACCGATTCACGTTTTAAGTCAGTCCTGGATCTGTGGTTTCAAATCCAGTTTCGGGTCGTTTTAAAATATCTCGACATGAGTTTCGCGGGAATCCGTTTTACAAGTTCGACTCAGTTTTAAAAGATTCCCTCGGGAATCTTCGATAAACTGACTCGCGACTAGTCGAAACTCTGCCGAATTTTCATCAACACACATATGAAAGTTAAGAAAGGTCTAACTGTTTAAATCTTACCTTTTTTGTCAGAAATGGCAAACCAGAGAGAACGTCCTTCTTCTCCGATCGATCAAGAGGCTGATCGAGCTCTGATTGATCCCACGGACATGGTTCACATACTTCAGAACAACGAGTATGTGATCCTCTCGTCTGTCAAGGTACAACATACTATAGTCAGGGAGATCCTACGAGCTCATCCTATCTCATATGCCGTAACGGCCACTGCCGACGTACCAGCAATCTACCCGCAGCAGTTCTGGAAGACAGCTGTACTAGACACCCGGTTCGGTGTCTTCTCGATCATTGGTCGAGTGGATCACACCGAACTGGTCATTACTATGGAGGACATCCGCCGAATCCTTCGCCTCCCTGCCGCTACTGATGGCGGCCACCAGGAGTTCGACGAGCTGGTCTCGGGCCCCATTCTGATGAGTGAAATTCTAGCTCTAGGGGTCACCGACGATGCGAAAGGCGTGTCTCAGATCACCACGAGCCACTTACCACCGATCTGGGCACAACTGTTCAACCTCATGAACAGGTGCCTATCCTCGAAGACGAAGGGTATCGACAAGGCGACTACCTCCTTCTGGCATATCTTCCATTCCGTAGCCTACGGACGCCACATCGACATCGCCGCTCAGTTATGGCTTGACATAACTAAGGATCTGACGACCAGGGAGCGCACCAGACACACTCCATCCCGTGGTTGCGATTCTATGGTCTCATCATCCGTGACCATATGGAACGCAATCCGGATATTCCACGCCGCTCCGGTCATTCAGTCATTCAGCCGAAGAAGATCAGCTGGATAGCCAAGCGCGACTACACCGAGGGACAGTACGAGATGCCGATCCCGACGCACGTCCTGGACGCACTAGACCAGCGGGCTCCAAGTGTGGTATATATAGGAATCGCCTAGGTCTAGGAGTCGCACCTATGGACCCTCCAGAGCCGGAAGGTCCTGCCCAGGGTGCGCAACCCGTCCCTTCTAGTCCTCGGGCCTTACGTCCGAGGCGCCGGGGTCCGACGGGGGGGCCTCTGGCTCGGGCAATGTGATGAGTGTAGACGTGAGGGAAAACTTGGGTAGTATTATCCGCAGGTCCGCACCGCTCACGATGCTTCAGCTTCTACATCTTCCGACCTTCCCAGACTCGAGAAGAAAGGTTGAGACGTCTTCGCAAACGAATGCACGAAGATCCTCTGTTGCCAACTCCGAGGGTGAAGGAGTACGTTCCGCAACGTCGATCGACGACTCGACTTCCAGGACTCCCTACAGTCCCCGAGTCCCCGGAGATTCAGGAACCACCCACTCCGAAGGACGCCTTGGATCCACTCCATCTGGCTCAGCAAAAGAGGTCACTGCTGCATCGCCAGAAGAAGAAGAACCAGCCCATACTTCACCACCTCCTCAGGCCACCACATCTAGACTCCCGACGGATCCATCTGGTGATCAAGATAGTAGCTCGTCGGACACGACGCCACCAGATTCCGATCCAGAGGAAGGCCCGGAGAGGGAAAGGGTAAGGGCAAGGGAAAAGGAAAGGGGAAAGGGAAAGGAAAAGGCAAGGCCTTTGATGATGATGTCTCCACTTCCTCTTTCAACGAGAGCGACTCCGTTCAACTATTGACTACTCAGGAACGGAAGACCGAACGTTGAACGCGGAGGTCGCTGAACAGGCTCAAAGCGAATCGTAGGATGCAGATTGCGGCGGGCAGTGAAGGCTTCGAGGGTGAAAGTCAGGGTCCGGTCAATCAAGAGGCCGAAGAAGAAGAGGCCCAACAGGTTGAAGAGTTGTTAGAAACCCGACAAGAGGCCGAAGTAGAAGTGGCCCACCTAGGCAGCCAGAATCGGAACCCAACCAGCCAAGAGTCTATCCTCCACACAGGCATCCCACACAGATCCTACTCGGCCAATGCCGAGTAGTCAAGTCGTTGGCAGCCAACCAACGCAACTGCACACCCAAGCCATCCACTCGACCACCTCCCAACAGGTGGTCGTTTCATCAGAACACGGGGTCATACCACCTATTCCACCTTTCACTCATTCGGAGTTGATCGGTGTTGAATCTAGAGATGCTCATCCCCACACTCGCTTTCTTTCGCACCACATCGAGTCCTAGAGCCCCTAGGACACAACTGGCGACTTCCACCCGAGGCCCCGCTGCACTTGACGCCACACCAGTCGTCAGCGCGGGCCAGGGGAGCACCTTTGCGGGGCTTTCCCTGTCCACCGGTTTCGTAAATGAACCGGTGTTGACCCTTTCGGGATTGGGAACCCAGGGATTCGGACGGCATCCTTAAAGCTGTCCAAACAGGTTGGAGGCCATCGAAAAGGCCTGACGCGGCAAAAGACAGAAGCTGGGGCCATTGAAAGGGCCTTAGCAGTCAAAAGAACAGGAAGACCAAGCCCGCCGAGCCGAATCGAAGCACTTCGGAAAGGCTGACAAGGACCGTCAGAGGGAGCTGGATGAAGCCAAACGCTTCATCAAGGCAATTCCAGGAAAAGGGGAGCGCCCTCTTTCGCGATTCGAGCCGCTCTCCTACTCCCGTCCTCCGTCTCCAACCACCACCACTAGCTGAGGAGATTCCCGGCTTTGTCTCTGAAGCGAGCACCAGATCGTCATCGCTCAGCTCACCACTCAGAACGATGCCCTTCAGAGACAGGTGGATCAGTACAAGCAGCTGGTCGCCACCAGGGATATGCAGCTAGAGATTGCATTGCGGAGGTCCGCGAGCTTGAGGCAACTTGCAGGTCTCAGGCTCAACCCTCCAACGCGGACATGATGATCCGGACGACGCCGCCAATCCTCATGAGGGGGAGGGACCGTCTAAGAGGGCTCGCCTAGACCTCCCCTCCGGCTCCGGAACCGCGCCGATGATAACCAGCCGACACCGCTCCACCAGCAGATCAGCCTGCCGATCTTACAGACATACCGGATCCTGTGAACGATGATTCCGACGAAGACATACCGGAAGAAGCCGCAAACTGGAGTACGAGGCTATCCCGTGGGTACGACCGTCCAGTTTCCTCACGAGAAGGTGACGCCTGCCATAGACCTGATCGATCCAAATACCGCGCCGTTGGATCCTTCCGACCTTCGTATCCTTTACGAGGGAAGGAAGATCCTGAACCAGCATGCCCAGAGCCTTCGGTTTTGGAAGAGATCAGATGACATTGTCTCTGGTGCGGAGTACGACGCCTTTCTCCCCACGGTACAGACGCCAGAAGCTTTCACAGCTCAGCAGCCGATTAGACTGGGTTGGAACCACACGTTATATTCAGGCCCTTCCTGGAGGAATCCTTCACACGGATCTTCCAACAGGAACGCCTCTTCCGTGGTCCAAGAAGGTCTTTTTCGGCCTGTCTCATTCAAGAAGCGTCGCCGCCGTACGCGTACATCTACCAGAGGAAGCTCAGCTGGAACGAGCATAGGGCAGATTAGAAGGAAGCACCGGTTCACCAAGGTAACTGACGTCCGACCTTACAAATTCGGACACCAGCTATTCCTGGAGTTTCACGTGCGCATGTACAACCCAGGCAAGCCCGATGGAACCTCCGAGACTTCATGTTCACAGAAGCCGATCTGGACAGCATTGATCTCGATGATCTCCTTACACTCATCAGACACCTTGAGGGCCCGATTCTGAAACCCGGCTACTTCAGAGACGGTCTGGAAGTCCTCAAGAGGTATGTACGCCACACGATCAATCTCGCGCATCTCACTGACTATCAGATGGCGATTGAGAGCAAACAGCAGAAGGTGAATCTGCTGCGTCCCAACCTGGAGGCCAATCTTCTTGACCAATACATGCCCTACTTCCCAACGGAACTCCCAGAGCATGGTGTTGTGTATATCACCTTCAGGAAGAACCAGCGGAGATTCATGCGGTTCAGTGAGCTGTCTAGCTTCTGTGACGGCACTCTGCTATATGTCTACAACGGAATGAAGCGTCGTCTGATGGAGGAGAATATGCCAATGTACAAGGGGACTCAGTGGAAGAGAAAGCTGAAGGAGGCCCTGAATCTGATCGAGGTCAAGCTGAAAGAAAGACTGATGCTGAGAAGGGTTGAGACTGCGATGGAGCTCCGTACGAGATCGATCCGCGAATGGGACGAGTACCTGCAGCTCTCGCAGTGGGAACCAGCTTTGAAGTATCCGCCGCCTTTCTGACTTCTTCCCAAAGGGGGAGATTGTTAGAACCTGACTAGTTTGTTTGTAAAGAAGTCAGGGGCGTCTTTTGACATTATGTAATAGTTAGAACTTGAACAATACTTTTGTGCACCTCTTAAAAGAGTCATAGACTCTAGGGGTTGTTTTGTAACTTCGACTCTATAAATAGGGGTCGATAGTTAACGTTTTATAATAATCTTGCAACTGACAACTTTCGTTATATGCTTTGTCGTATTGTCGTGTTCTTCATATATATTGCATATTTGCTTGATTATCTTTGTTTGAGCATTACTAACTCTTGTAATAGCTTGCATTGATCCATTACATTGCATCCTTGTCGATTATCGGACTCACAAAGAAGTTGGTAGCTTTGCTTTGTAGGTTGTTACTCCCTAAGGGAGAATTTCGTCACTTCATGTCTCCACTCCAATTTTTATTGTTATATGAACAAAATAAGAACTTACAAAAAGATTCCATTATGGTCAAGAGCATCATCCACAATTGAAGAACTATACTCGTAATTTCTCAATAAAATAAACTCAATACTTAAGGTTCTTATATATATATACATATATATATAGGGGTGGGTTCAAATACAAACCACTTTTAGGTTGTGAACGTGAGGACAACCGAGAGCGCGCCACGTGTCACTCTGAATTTTCGGCGACTTAGTGTTATTCATACTGAATAATGCTTTATTCAGTTATTCAATATGAATAACACTAAGTCGCCGAAAATTCAGTGACACGCGTGACTTGTAACCAAAAAGCCCGCGACTTAGTGTTATTCAGTCTGAATAACACAGTTATCCAGACTGAATAACACTAAGTCGCGGAAAAAGTCGCGCGTGTCAAAAAAAAAATTTCCCACGTGTCGCGCTCTGGGTTGTCCTCATGTTCACAACCAAAAAGTGGTTTGTATTTGAACTTTCACATATATATATATATATATGAACCTTAGTTTTTATTTTTGTATATAATGATAACATAACTTTGATATACAGAGGTTTTTTAATTGGGAATACTTCTTCAAAATGTACTAAACTATCCCCAATATACTATTGTGTGTATCAACCTAAAAAAATTCATTTTGTATATATCAAACTTTATTTTTGAGTCTATTGTGTGTATCACATGACTTGTAACCTGTTGAGCAGGTCACCTCCACCTGCCGCCGCCGCCAGGAACCACCGTCGCCGTTGAAAACCACCATCGCTGCCGGGAACCACCGCCACACCCGCCTCCACCATCACCCACCACCACCAATCTCCACCGTCGCCATCACCACCACTAGCACCATCTCCGCCATCACCATCACCATTAAACCGCCGCCCATCACCACCACCTTCGAACCGCCACCGTCACCATTGAACCGCCACCGTCACCGTCGAACTGTTCACCATCAACATCACCATATATCGAACCACCACCGTCACCATCACCATCGAACCGCCGTTGTCACCATCGAACTGCCACCATCACCATCAAACCGCACCGTCACCATCGAACCATTCACCATCACCATCACCATACATCGAACCACCACCATCACCATCACCATCGAACCGCCACTATCACCATCGAACCGCCACCGCCACCGTCACCATCGAACCACACACCATCACTGCTGATCTCCACCGCCGCCCACCTCTACCATCATCACCACCATCACCACCGATCTCTATCCTTTCGCAAACACCTCCGGCGGCTGTCCCAACTGCCGGTAACCGCCTGATGACCGGTTGAGCAGGTCGTCGTACACACAAAAGACTCAAAAATAAAGTTTGATATATACAAAAGGAATTTTTTAGATTGATACACACAATAGTATATTGGGGATAGTTTAGTACATTTTGAAGAACTATTCCCTTTTTGATTTGCGAACCATCGTAATTTTTATACATCATTTGCAAACCATCCTAATATATACAAACTATATAAATTGTCGATTTTATGTGTTAAATTATATGATGAAGTTGTTAAATTTGATGAATTTTTTAAACCATTATATTAAGAAATAATAGAGATATATATTCACAATTATCATATTTCATTAATTAGACTGAGATATATATGGAAGCTGATAGTATTCATCTATTATGATTATATTTTAAATTATGAAAAAAAAAATCAAATCAAATATTTTTTTGATTAGATTAACAAATATGATGGCTTGTAAAGTTTGTTAGAATTACGTGTTTTTGTAATGGATACGATCCATATATATAGGTGGGTTCAAATGTGAACCACTTTTTGGTTGTGAACGTGAGGACAACCGAGAGCGCGACACGTGGCGGAAGACTAGGCGCCACGTCAAGTCCACGGCGGATGACTAGGCGCGATTCATGGGAGGGCATTGAATTAAAGAGGGGGACCACACTCAAAGCTGCCACGTGTCGCGCTCTCGGTTGTCCTCACGTTCACAACCAAAAAGTGGTTCACATTTGAACTTTCCTCTATATATATATATATATATAGAGAGAAAGAGAGAGAGGAGAGAGAAAGAGAGAGAGAGAGGTCCAAACGAAAACCTCAAAAAAAATGGAAAACACAGTAAATTCTCGTCTCTCGTAGCCTTCCATCTAGATCGTGTACACTTGTGCATACGGGTAATTTGAGTTTTTTTTTTGAGTTTGTATGCACAAGTGCGTCATGCATCTTTGCATATTCACGTGTGCATATTACAAAATTACCCGTATGCACAACTGCATACGGTCCAGATGGACAGTTACGAGGGTGTTCCTCGATTTTCGTATATTTTAGATATTCCCTTGAACCTGAACCTATATATATGTATATATGTAGAGGAAAGTTCAAATGTGAACCCATCTTTAATTGGGAACTTGAGGACCACTAAAATTGCGCTACGTGTCAATATTCACTCTCAATATTATGCATTATTCAGAGTGAATAAATGTGTCTAGGATTTATTCATTTTGAATAATGCATGATATTCAGAGTGAATATTGCCACGTGCCACAATTTTAATGGTCCTCACGTTCACAACCAAAATTAAGTTCATATTTGAACCTAATCCTATATATATATATATATATATATAGAAAGGTTCAAATGAGAAGTACTACAAAAATACGAAGTAGAGGACTGATCTCCATCACTCATCCGGTCAATAAAGGCGGCTTTGACCGGTTACGGTGGACGCGATCACGGAGGATTGACGCGATTCATGGGAGGTTAGAGATTTATAAAGGAGGGACCCAGTCAAAGCCGCCTTTATTGACTGAATGACTGGTTGAAATCACTTCTCTACTTCTCATTTTTTTAGCACTTCTCAATTGAACCTAATACTATATATATATATATATATATAGGGAGGTTCAAATGAGAAAGGATAAAAAAACTATGAAGTAGAGAAGTGATCATAGCCTTCTATTTATTTGATCAATGATTATTAAATTAAGTGGTGCAACAGATTATTAAAGGAGTACCGTATGTTTTGTGGAATACGGAAGGGTATTTTGGTAATTATTCATATAATTCATATATGAACCATTCCAATTATTCATATATGAATTATTGTAGTGTGAAGATTCATATATGAATAACTGGAATGGTTCATATATGAATTATGCGAATAATTACCAAAGTACCCTTCCGTATTCCACAAAATAGAAGGCTATGATCACTTCTCTACTTCTCATTTATTTAGCACTTCTCATTTGAACCTAGTACTATATATATATATATATATATAGATTGAGGGAGGTTCATACAAGAACAACCCAATTTGCAAGAATAAAGGAACCAAGGAAATCACATTTGATTTTGTGCTGCGATAGAAAAAGCGTGTGTAGGTCACGCTCCGACAAGGCGAGTGGGTGAGCCGAAAGTGGGCGTCTTGATTTTGTTGGTTCCTTCATTCTTGCAATTTGATTTTGTTCTTGTTTGAACCTAATTCTATATAGATCATATGTATACGAACTTTTTATTTTATGTTCAAAGTAAATTTAAATACGATACAAGCTTTTATTGATGCTATAAGTGGCTAAGTACAACATGAATAGGTGAAGTCATGGAAAGAGTCTGCACTACATTGATCATAAAGATGAGATACCTCAATGCAATAATTTTTACTGCCAAGACAGTCTTACTACTGAACTTCAATCCGTAACATATTTAATTTTCTATCTAGTGATGTGAGAAATAAACGACTGTAACTGCAACGACGAAACACCACCTTCTCTGACCGACGTTTTCACTCCGCCGCCCATCTCGATCGCCCTCTTCCTTATCTCCTCCCCTTCTTTCGTACCCATCAATCTCTTCACTGCCTTCTCCACGTCCGCGGCCACCACCACCTCGTCTCGCCACTCCCAATCTTTAACCGCCAATCCAACTTTCAGAATCTTGGTCACAAGCACCGCGTTGGTCGGCTGGTCCGAATGCATTGGCCAAGCCACAATTGGCACT
Organism: Centaurea solstitialis; assembly: GCA_030169165.1. Lineage (NCBI taxonomy): Eukaryota > Viridiplantae > Streptophyta > Magnoliopsida > Asterales > Asteraceae > Centaurea > Centaurea solstitialis. Next base: position 18,608,300 of record CM058045.1, on the reverse strand, counting down.
CCCATTGAGATGCTCTCCATACACGAGTTCCATCCACAGTGACTCATGAACCCACCGGTAGCCGAGTGTGCCAAGATCTCGAGCTGGGGAGCCCAGTCTCGGACCACCAACCCTCTTCCCTTGATGCGATCTTCATACCCTTTTGGCAATTCGACTCGAGTAATATGATCTCTGAACACATTACCTATTAGAAATAGAAGTAGGGGATGGAGAAGAAAAAACATACAGAAAATCTATGATTAGAATGTGAAAGGATCACTGTTTAACATATTATTAGCTCCCACTATCAAGGTTGTTTGGATTAAGAACGCTAATAACCCAGAGGAATTATTAGCTAGCTTCCATAATATAAGCGTAAAAAATGGTGGAATAATCACATATCTAATCTTATCTTAATATCAAAAAAAAAAAAAAAAACCTTTAATGGTCACAAAGTGGTCAAAGAGGCTACCGTAAGTCGCCAAATAACTTACGGTAAGCCCTTTCTCGTAAGCCTATTTCCAGAAACTCTTGTAAGTTTTCCAACGACTTAATTAAGTCCATGGAAACTTACTGGAAACACTGTTTCCAAAACAGAAAAATCCGAGTTTAACGGGTGGCGGTATCTTTTGACCGTTAAATATATGTATAACGTCACAACATGAGCAAAACATGGTGTATACACATTACCTTTGTCGGCATCTCTCAACACCCATATGAACTTTTGCTCACTCTTTTCCAAACCAGTTGCCAGCTCTGTGATCTGTTCTTTTGTGAAGGAAGTGGTTGTTCCAAAGGACACCAATATTACGGTATTGGGTTCTTGCTTATCAAGCCATTTAAGACATTTGTAGTTTGTATCTTTTCCTCTTTTTGTTGTCCTTTTTATGTCTATGGGATTAAAAGGGCCAAGAGCCCATAATTTTTTGTTTCTCTTTTTCTCCTCGTTTTCGAGTAGCTCCAACATGGGCTGCTCGATGATTCTTGATGAGTTGTAGATGCGGCCCGAGTTGAGCTTCGCGTACTCGTGTTGCATGGCAGTGAACTTCTTGAACTCTGTGGTGAAACAGCCCTCGAACGATAGGTGGACCTTGTTTATCGTTTGTGGTTCAGTGAGCTTCTCGAGCTGCTTCCGGATGGTTCCCAAGGTGTACATGGAGATCGTGAAGGCCGACACGCTATGGAAGGTGTAGGATTCCGAGTTGGGAAGGGAGACGAAGTCTTGGACGACGGAGCCCATGAGGGAGTCGTGGATGACGACAAGGCGGCGGGTAGTGGAGGAGAGGCGGCGGAGGAGGGCTGCCACTGGGTGGCGGAGGTGGACGACGGCCTCGCATAGCGGCTGGAGGTGGGCAGGGAATTTGATGGCGGAGTTAGGGTTTGGGGGAGGAGATACATAAGGAGGGGCTTGAAATTCGTGGAAGTGGATGTTGGTGGCGGAGAGTGGGTCCCATCCTTGGACCCTGACCCTGGCCTGACGGCAGTGGATTCCGGTGCTGACAAAGTGCACCGGAATCTTTTGGTCAGAGATGAGACGAGAGAGGTGGAGGAGCTGGTTGAGATGGCCTTGAAGCGGAAGCGGAACCATCACGACTGCCGCCGGAGACGGCGTTCTATCACCGGCAGCCATTTTAAATTAGGTGTTTGAGTTGAAATTGGAAGTGTTGTTTTACGTCTAGTTGATGGGCTTTTTATAGTGACATTTTTCACAAAAAAACATTTTTTTCATGGGGTCGATGTGTTTGGTGATGCGATATTGAATTTAAGAAATTAAATGGAAGGGTGATAAGGGTTTGACAGAATATCTAAGAAAGGTCAATTGTGGATATAAATTGGACTTCATTTGCTTTTCACACATGATGAAAAAATGGTGGGCAACATTTGGTATCATAAAAAGTAGTCACGTTTTAAATATTTTATCTAACATAACTTTTCGTAAAAACTTTTTTATGATATAACCTGTCGTTAAGACATGTTTAAAACTTTATTGATAATAACCATGCAGCCAGTAAAAAACTGACAACATATATATAGGAGACAATTAAGGTTATGTTTGGCAAAGCGTAGCTTATAAGCTAGCTGGTAGCTGATAAGCTAGCGGATAGCTGATAAGCTAGCTGTTGATTGATAAGCTTTGCTAGTAGCTAATAAGCTAGTTGTTGAACAAATTATGTTTGGCAAAAACTAACTTATGAGTATGTAAAATGACCAAAAGGGGTATATTTGAATTTAATAATTAATATTAATAAGGGTATAATTGGAAAAAGCTACAATAAGCCCCTCATAAGCTACTCAAAGTAGCGTTTCAAAAAGCTAGCTTATAAGCTAGCTGATAAGCTAGCTTCCTGGTACATGTCTGGATGGACTAGCTTATAAGCTAGCTTATGCTTGCCAAACACAGCCTAAGCATGGGCTTATTAGATTTTCATGTTTGGTTTTTAAAACATAAAAAGAAAATAGGAGCTAGGTAAGTTAGTTACACTTAAAAGGAGAACATAAAACTGTTTAAAAATAAAGAGAAATTAATTAAAGTTAAAGATGAATAATATAAAGTGAGATAAAGAGAGATTAATTTGTTTGCTTGGATGCATGGTCCTGCAGTGCATACATACTATGGTTTTGATTCTGAGAGTGATGTGTGTAAAGCAAAGCATATAGAGAGTTGATGTGGTTGAATGCTAATTTGCTTCTAGTATACGACCCAATTATCTTTTGGCATCCATAGGTTTAATTAAGTCATATTCAAGCTATGTTTTTGACCCCACCATCTGACCAAAATGGAGCTGAACCAGACAATCATAATGGTTATGAAGAAGATGATGTTTATCTTTGAGTTAGAAGACTAGGTTCAAATGAGAAGTGTTAAAAATTGGAGAAGTAAAGAAGTGTCATTCACCGCTCATCTGGTCAGTAAATGCGGCATTCAGCACGAAGCACCGGATAATTTCTTGCGCAGCTGTAGGACACGAAAGAGTATTTTCGTAAATTTTACAAATAGTCCATATATGAAAATTCATATATGAACGCGTGTTCATATATGAATCTTCATATGAATTAGATAGATTCATATATGAGCGCGTATATGAATTACACATATTCATATATAAACGCGTTCATAATTTTCATATGCATGAATTGCACAATTTCATATATGAATCTTCATATGAATTACATAGTTTCATAAAGAAGATTCATATATGAACGCATCAATATATGAATCTTCATATGAATTTCGACTCTTTGTAAAATTTATGAAAATACCCCTCAACCTTGGGCGTACATGCAAAATTTTGGTCAAAACCGCAACGTTTGACTTTTCAACTTTATCAACGGTTAATATCACTTCTCTATTTCATATTATTTTTGCCACTTTCCATTTTAACCTTTCCCCTCTCTCTTTATATATGTATAATCGTATATAATCTCCAACTTGAAGTACACGGGTTATGATTCCCCAAGTGATTTTATCTTTTTTCTCTAGCACATCCATTTCATAATAGATTTAATCAGATTTACTAGTTATATTAGAATTTATTGCAGAAATAGTCCAATTTGGCTATTTAATTAGGGATTACTTCTTCAAAATGTATCCAACTATCCCCAATATACTATTGTGTGTATCAACCTAAAAAATTTCCTTTTGTATATATATCAAACTTTATTTTTGAGTCTATTATGTGTATTTTTGATACACACAATAGTATATTGGGGGATAGTTGGATACACATAATAGACTCAAAAATACACATAATAGACTCAAAAATAAAGTTTGATATAAACAAAAGGAATTTTTTAGGTTGATACATACAATAGTATATTGGGGATAGTTTGATACATTTTTAAGAAGTAATCCCATTTAATTATGACAATAAGTGTGAGTATAAAGGGATTTCTTTTAATATAACAATTATTGCATTCTATTGGATGAAAGTATGTTTAAAATTCAGGTGAACCTTATCAAAAAAAAGTATGTTTAAAATTCGGTAGTTCTCTTAGTTGGGATGAATGGGTTAATTCCCCTCTTTTGTCGGTAAACTCTATTTTTCTAGCTTCTCGCTAGTTGGTTAACATGTTTGCCTTTTGCTATAGGAAAAAAAAACAATTATTAATTTGTGTGGAGACAACAAAACATAAACCATAACAATATATGTTGTAAACTAACAATTTCCAAACTTGCAATTAATCTCAAACTATAATTCATCAATAAACTCAGTGAATAATAAATTAAGGTTCCATATGGAGATTTCACGGAGAATGATTGTTGCTTAATGGGCAATTATATATCTATTTGTATATGCAATCAATAGAGAAACCCCATCATAGAAAACAAAATATGTAAGAGATGGCATGCACTTAAGATTTTTATGTGGAAAAGTTGGAATAAGAAAAAACACAGATTAATTATGGAGTTGTGAATGGGTCCATTCTCATTTAATGTTACACTTACGAGTGATCACAACCAAAATCAAGGGATATATATAAACAAGTATTTTTGATAGATCCTTTTGACAAACATACATATCCTTTTGATAATGGTAAGCCTAGGTAGTTGGTGTGTTCTTTTAATTGTATCAGTCAAAAAGTCTTATAAATGGGTGATTCAAGATGTAAGGGGAGTCTGTCGGGATCGATTTCGAAACAAGAAATTAAAACAACTCATATTTTAGTTAAAGAAGTTTGCAGAATAACACTCTAACTATCTAACAGAAATCACAATAGACTGCAAATACCAAGTATATTGAAATTTAAGTTGAATGATTACAAACCAAAGCCCCAATCTGATGAATAAGACTCACCAAATGTGCAAAACTTCTCTATTGCAGGGAACAAGAATTCTTGAGACTAAAATTTCTATCACACTAACAAAACCTCGTAATCTGAAACAAAACATCTATCATCTATCTATATAGATTACAAGATAACGAATAAGGAAAACAAATCTTCAACAAATATCCAAGATCTTGGGAATCTTTGCCTTATCTCTCCAACTGAATCATTTCCTTATCGCAATCCTAGAAGCAGTAGTAAAACATAAGAAGTATTAACCACACTAGAAGTACTAACCAACAGTAGTAACTAACTGGCAGTAGTAATAGCAGTAGTAATATCTCTAGCAATAGTAACCATTACTACTTTTAGGTCTTCTGCAGCAACACTATCTTTAACACTGGCAGTAGTATCAATATTACTTCTTCATTAAGCTCCACAGTAGTAAGTCTTTAGCAATAGTAATTCTTCCACCAGCAACATTAACTCCAAAAACCCAACAATCTTCCCCTAACTTAACTTCTTAAATCAAGGAGTTAAGTTTCTTAGTTGTTCTTGAATCTTTGCCACTAGATTTAGTGCCATCTCAAACTCACCATGACACCTCAATTTCACCCTGTGCATTCCTTCTAATCCGCAATGTCATTGGATCCCTCAGATTCCGCAATGTCATCAAATCCCTCAGATTGTGTGCCCTTGGTTAAGTAACCTGCCTTGTTATGTTCATCATGAAACTTGAGATTCGCCATTAGATGAAGATTGAGAATGAAAATCAAGAAATCGCTTTAGAGTGGGAGAGCAAGAGGTTTAGGGTTAGGGTTTGAAAATAGCCGTTGTGAGTTTGTGGTGAAACATGGCTATTTATACTTACACGCATACAGTTAAAAGCAGTAGTAGTGAGTTACTAGCAGTAATAACATGCGAGCAGTAATAATGAACACAAGTCAAAAGAAGTAGTAACAGATAACTAGCAGTAGTAACTATATGCAAGCAGTAGTAACCACGCGAAGCACTAATAAACTAGCCTAACGGTAGTAACATTGTGTAGCTATAGTAACTATGTCGAGAAGTAGTAACCACATGAAGCAATAGTATCCAATCTTAGCAATAGTAACTTAGCTTAGCGGTAGTAACTATGCTTAGCGGTAGTAAGTATGCTTAGCGATAGTAACTTTGCTTAGCGATAGTAACTAGATCTTCTGCTATTTCTTTCACCAGTTATCTGAAACACTTAACAAACACATTAACTGCACCCTATGTGATAAAAAGAAGCTAAAGATAAATATACAGAGAAGGTACAAAAAGTGAAGAATGAAAGATTATTCAGAGTTAATCATGCCCACACTTGTTATCAAATATGTAAATCTACCCACATCAAACACCTTAGTGAATATATTTGCATATTGATTGTCAGTATGAACTTTCAAAACTTGAATTAACTTCTTTTCATTACAATCCCGTATGAAGGGGTACCTAATCTCTATATGCCTTGTTTTGGAATGCTTGACTGGATTGTTAACAATGCTAATAGCACTGTTATTGTCAATGTAAATAGGAGTGTTAAGAAAAGTGATACCATAATCTAACATCTGATTCTTAATCTAAAAAACTTGAGAGCAGCAACTTGCAGCTGCCACATACTCTGCTTCTGCTGTTGATGTTGAAACTATGGTTTGTTTCTTACACTGCCAAAAGACCAATCTTGCACCAAAAAACTGACATCCTCCTGATGTTGACTTTCAATCCAAATTTGCACCTCCATAGCACTGTCAGTATAGGCCAATAGATCAAAATGAGACTCATGAGGATACAAAAGGCCCAACCTAGGTTGACCCTTTAGATATCTGAAAATCCTTTTAACTGCTTGAAAGTGTGAGTCCTTTACCCTAACTTGAAACCTTGCACACACACAAATTGCAAACATGATATCTAGTCTGGAAGCTGTGAGATACATAAGAGACCCAATCATGGACCCGTAATGATGTACATCCACATCCTCCCCCTCAACATCTGTTGTGAGCTGTTTGTGAGTTTCCATTGGAGTTCTTGCTGGCTTTGCATCTGCATATCCAAACTTGTTAAGCATGTCTTTCACATACTTGGATTGATTGATGAAAATTCTATCTTCCTCCTACTTCACTTGCAATCCAAGAAAGAAAGTCAGCTCACCCATTGAACTCATCTTGAACTTCTTGTGCATTAATTCTTCAAACTCTTTGCACATATCATCTTTAGTAGATCCAAAGATGATATCATCGACATAGATGTGCACAACTAACACCTCTTTTTTCTCTTCTAGTGAAAAGCTTTCTTCAATTTGTATACTATGTCAATGACTCCTCTCTCAAATCCATTTTCCAAGAGATAGGTAATAGAGTGTCATACCATGCCCTTGGTGCTTGATGAAGACCATATAAAGCTTTCTTCAATTTGTATACTCTATCTGGAAATTTGGGATCTTTAAATCCTGGAGATTGACAGACATAAACTTCTTCATCAATCTTCCCATACAATTTGTATACTCTAAGTAGCTTCACTGTTTCCTGTGGTAAGAACGATCCCTAGACTTGCCTACACTATATTATTACCGATCAGGTACACTTGCCTATGAATGTGGTAATATCAGTTGGGTTAATTTTAAGGGTAAAACTTGGTTTGTTATTTATATATATAATTTACCGCATCAAGTTTTTTGTAACACCCGTAAATTTTGATAGATTAACCCTGAAGTAATCACACTCTTTTTATAAGGAATATTTATCTAAAGGGCTAGTTTTAACTTATAGTTGGATTCCTTTTAGGCAAAGAAACTTCAAAAATGCGAAAAGTTAAATTTTGGCCTCGGTACGAGTTTCGTGATTGTGCCCGCTGTTGTGCCATATGGCACAATAGCATGGCGCTACCGCCGCGATTGTGCCCACGATTGTGCCATATGGCACAATAGCATGGCACTATCGCACAAGTGGATTTGCCTTGGTGCACTAATGCGATTGTGACAGCGATTGTGACACTGTCACTATAGCATACGGGGTGCAGGTCTTAAATTCCGATTTTCAGCCTTTTCTTCTCATTTTCACCCAAAACTTCATCTCTCTTCTTGTCTCTTCTTTGGAGGCGATTTTAGAGCCATGAATGCTCTACTACCAAGTGATTTCAAGGTTAAATCATTACCAAGCTAGCAAGATTTAGTGGCTAGGTCTTCATCTCCTTCACCTCAAGCTTCCATCCACCATTGTTGAAGAGTCCCTCCATTTTCTAGGGTTTTGTTCAAGATCCGAGTGGGTAAGTTTTATTGAAGCTTTAAGTATAGATCTCGTATACATGATGAAAGTTAAGAACTAATCTAGGGTTTGATTTCTTATCAGTTTAGGTGTTCATCCAAATCACCCAACTAGGGTTTCATAGATTTGGGGCTTTTGGCTTTACAAGCCTCAAGGTGAGTTTCTAAACCTTTTGTTAAAACTGGGTGACTTGATCAACTATCGTGAAGTTGTCTCGAGTGATGAACAGTATCACTCGAGATGATGTCTCGTGTCTTTACACGCGTTATAAGATGACAAATACTCGAGATGACTTTCCTTGTCTTGTACTCTAACAACCAACTCGTGACTTATCTCGTGACTTAACCAATCACGACTCGAGATGCCTTCACGTAGTCTCGAGATGAGTCACGAGACATATGAACATACAATAGACTCGAGACATATGAAGATACACTAGACTCGAGACATATGAAGATGAACTTTCTCTTAACTTTTTCTCAAAAATCTAGCTAAAAACTTCAATTTTACCTCAAATCCTATCTTAATCTTGTACTAAAACACTCAAGTATCACTCTAATTCATGAATTCAGACATGAATTCATGAAAAAATCACCAAACAACTCAAAAACTCTTCAAGTCTTCATGAACCTCCATTGATGACTATCTTCAAAGCTTCAGATCTTCAAATCTTTGCTTCAATCCATGAGAATCTTCATCAAAAATGTAGTAGATCCAGCTCTGATACCAATTGTAAATGTAAAAGAATCTAAATCTAACACAATCTCATCAAGATTGTGATAGAAAGTGTATGAACATGAAAGAGAAAAATGTAGAGAGAGAAAGATGTAGAAAGATGTAGAGAGAAAATCACAAGTCTATGTCATTCCAAATGATACGTCCAAAGTATAATACAAAGGCATTGGGGTATTTATACCCCAACCCTAGGAAATAGAAAGTTACACTTCAAGTCCCTCAACTTCTTATATAAACTTTACATTAACAAATGATTTATGCAACAAGTTGTATTTTGGAACGAAATGTGTAAATTGATAAATTGTGGAAAGGTCATGAATACTTGCTATTATAATTGAGTAGGATTTGATATATTCACATCGTGTGAATAAATCATTGGATGCTATGTGTTGTCTATTATGATGACGAGGCACTTGGATATTGTGTATGACATGGTATAACCTATGAAAGGTTGGATTATTGATAATAAATGGCATGGTTTAATACGTAGAGGTAACTAGACTCTACCGGGGAATAATATACGTGAATTGGACAAAGTGACACTAGTCAAAAGGTGTCTCGACTCTGAGGTGTAAGTTGCTTGGTGGAAGTGGGTCGCTCCCACGATTTTGAAGATAAAAGATAAACAATAACAGCATACCCTTATTATGTTCATTTATATGCTTTCATTTATTGTTATATGCTTGGTATAACTCACTAGGCTTTCTGGCCTAACACTTGTTTGGTTTCGATGTGTATCCCAGGTTCTAGTGGCAAACACGCGTAGATGTGAGAGATGAGCATCGGGGGATGCTTATGGGATCCGGACCTTTGTACCAACCTTTCTTTTAAGGTTTTTGTTAGCTCCAATTTTTGGGGTGTTACATTTTTGGCGCCATTGCCAGGGAACGGTGGCTTATTTGATTTTAGTCTTTTAAGTTTCTTTAGTTAATCTCTAGTTAGTTTTTTAATTGTTTTTAGTTATTTTATTACGCAAGTTACCCATGATCATTTTTGTGTGTTTTCAGAGATTTCACACCAGAACTGATAGAGCCGTTTGCCGAACCAGAAAAGGAGATTTGTAAGAAAAAGAAGCACACCAAAGCCGAGAAAGTCCGACCTCGAAAACTGAATTACGAGATGGCAGACGATCAACCTGTTAAGATTGTGTGTGAGATAGTAACAGGGTTACCGTGTCCAATGTTATAAGACACTAGTAGGTCACACCGCTGGACACTAAATTGAGAATATTTGGAATATGTGTGAAATAATTAATTGATTATTAATTATTGAAAAAGGGAAAAGGATAAATAATTAGTAAAGTTATTTATCAGTTAATTAATCAGTTGGATTAATTAAAGAGGAAAATTAAAAAAGGGGAATTATATAATTGATTAATCAGTTTGATTAATAAATTATATAAGATAATTATAAGAGGATTTATAATTGGTATCCAACACTGCCAATTTTAATCCTATAAATAAAAGGCTTTAGGTTATCAAAAATCAATCCAACCTAATTATTGCTTAACCCTCAAGAAACTATTTTTCTCTCCCTCTCTCTCCCTTTTCGACGGCATACACACAAGACACAAAACCAGTCGGTTTTGTTCTTCCAATCACGGTGATCTAGCAACCTTTCTCGCGAAGTGTCAGTAGCGGTGTAACCCCTACTAGCAGTTCAGATTATTTTCTCGCATAAAGGTAATCCTTGAAACACCCTATAATTGTATCTGTAGTAGTTTGGGATTGGATCCTCGATTGGGAATCCGAGGTTTTATTCCGCTGCGTATGTTTTTTGTAGCCTATGCTTTCCAACAGTGGTATCAGAGCCACTTCCCAAACTTGCAGGTCAGGCTGTTAAATTGATGAGGTTAAAAAGTTTTGATTTTTATTCGTCAAAATCGTTTTAAAAATTAAACCTTTTCTTTTTGGGAAACCTAAGCGAATCGGAAATCACCAAGTATACCATCGAACCGCCGACGGCTCACCACAGCTAGTGGTGGCCGTCGGCCGTTACACCAAAGGACCACCGCACCACCGATTTGTAGTGGCGGTGGCTGCTGCGTGATCGGCCACCACACAGCCGTGTGGTGGCAACGGTATAATCGAAAAACAACCACCACACCACCGATTGTGGGGTGGTGGTGATCGCGACCGAAATCGAAAGCCACAGTGGTGGTGGCGATCGATTGAACAAACACCGCAAGTGGTGGCGATGGTGGTTTTTAGATCACTGTCGTCGTCGGCCTAGTCGAAAACGACCGCCACACCACCATCTGTGGTGGTGGCGGCGATGGTTGTGTTGGCGGCGGTGGTCGACAACCACCACAATGGGGTGTCGACCACTGTGGGTTTCCGATCGTTAGAGGGGACGGCGGCGGTGGCTTTCGGGCTACTGTCGTCGTCGGACCGCCGTTCATCATCTCGCGCCGCGAGCCGTGACTGATGAATGGTGGTTGTTTTACGAAAAACCGACCAATGTGGTGGCAATAGCGGGTGGGTGTTACTGTTCACGGTGGGTAGTCTCGGATAAGGGTAATCTTAAACTAGATAAGTTTGGAACCCTAAGGGATAATTCTAATTTATTTTTATATATTTAATTAGAAATTAATTTATCCGGTTTAGTCATAGTCAAACCCTTTTTGACCCGTGGTTGTTTGTTCTTTTTTAAGTTTTATTTGTTTAAATTATTGTTGGTTACGGGAGGCCTGCGTGCCATTTACAACCCGCTTTTAATTTTGTAAAATTTGATAAATAACTAAAAGAAGCCGAAGACGGAGCACGGAGACAAAAGATGGATCTTGGAGCCACTGGGAGCACCGAGAAGATCAAGTTGTCCCTTAGGAATAAGACCGTCATTTTTTGTTGGCTCACAAAACGACATAGTTTAAGGGTTTTGACTATGACATGTTTTAATTGTATGGTTGTTTATATTTAATAGTTATTTGAATTGCGTGGTTGTTTAGTTACGTAATTAAATATAAACGTTTTAAAAATTAAATATTTTAAAAAGAAAAAAAATTGGATACAAATACAGTTTGTGTTTGGATCCAAGTTTTGAAAACTCGCAATTTTAACCCATATAAAAATCATAGATTAGTAAGTGCAACCCACTTTAGGGGCACCTCTGGTGTAAGGTACATAGGGAGTTGTAAGTGAACACACTATGAACGCCCGTGTTCAAACCAAAACTGGAGGGTGATAAAACTCTGCGAATTATCTCCGGGTGGTACCGGCCAGGGTTTGTCCAGGTCCCGGGTGGTGCAGTCTATTTTGGTAATTATTTATTCACCGGGTGGTACCGGGCCAAAATGCACTAGAGGGACTAAATATGCACGGATTAAATAACCGATGTCCCGACGATCTAGAAATCGTGTTTTTCGAATTAAAATGCGATTGGTATAGTTTTTACCTACCATAGATCACATGAGTCGGTTTGACATGATCACATGCTTCCCAACACATGTGAGATATGGATTCTAGTCTAATGAATTTATTTCGAGGGTAATAATTTATTAGAGGTTTTATAATTATAAACTAAGCTTCGAATTTTATTCTTTATTGTAGATGTCTTTTTCTGTAATCCCGTTTTATACCCCTGAGGAATCACTGAGACTCATCAATGGAAAATGGAAACTTACAGGACAAAATTTTCCAGTTTGGAAAATGCACCTTGATAATATCTTGCGTGCACAGGGTAAGTTTTACGTTTTAATAAACCTGTATCACGACCTAAGAGTAATTCTCCTGAAGAGGAATTTACTCAGTACTTTAAGTATATGGCGGATGAATCGGATGTCATGTCAATTCTGATTTTCTCTATATCGTCCGAGTTCACGGATAGATTAAGAGATAAATCCTGCCACGAGGTCGTGAAAGATATAGAAAGCCAGCTGGGATTCTATAAACATACGGGTAAGCTTTTGATCATGAAAGAGATACTTTCACTGAAGCTGAAAAAGGACCAGTCAGTTAAAGACCATCTTATGGAAATGAGGAGGCTCTTTAAATGCTTGACATGTTTGGGGTACAAGATGACTCAGGAAGAGTTAGTGTATCTCATATGGTACTCACTCCCAAAGGAGATATGTGACACAGCTAGTGCCTACATGAAAGAACCAAAGACTGACGTGGCAGCACTGCATGAGAACATTCTGGCCAGTCTAGAGCCGAAGCCAGCACCTGTTGATCTCATGGATACTGATTGGATTGATGAGCTGGGGGATCTGAGTTGCCCAGAATGTGGTAGCAAGGATATTTGCGAACACTCGATGAATATCAACCAGATAGAAATCGGTTTACCCGATGCTCCAGGTATCTTTATGATAGATTGCTTAATCACTTCTTATGAATCATGGGTAATTGATACAGGCAGTGGTAACCACATTTGTAATCATTTACAGGGATTCACTAGAAGGAAGACTTTGAGGAAGGACCGTTCGAACTTACGAGTTGGCAAAGGCACTCCGCTGATAGCTGAAGCTGTAGGATCTTATAGTCTTAGTTTACCCTCGGGTCTAGTTTTGGAACTGGATAAGTTTTATTATATTCCAAACATGATTAAGAATGTTTTGTCTTTCGATTTGTTAGTAGACCAAGGTTTTTATTACAAATATGATTATAAAATTATTTCTGTCTTTAAAAATAATATTTTCTATTTTAAAGCAACACCTGTGAATGGTCTATATACAGTGAATCTACAAGACAACAATAGTGAAATCTATCATATAAGTAAACGATCCAAAGACATTGAGGATCAGACTTACCTCTGGCATTGTCGTTTGGGCCACATAAACAAGAAACGCGTTGAGCTACTCCTAAAAGGAGGTTTTCTTGGCACTTTCGATTATAAACCTTTTGATAATTGCGAGTCTTGTTTATCTGGCAAAATGACAAAGCAACCTTTCAACAAAGAAAATGAAAGGGCTACTGACTTGTTAGAAATAATTCACACAGATGTGTGTGGACCTTTTAGTCATTTGGCAAGAGGAGGATACCGGTACTTCATTACCTTTATTGACGATTTCAGTAGGTATGGTTATGTCTATCTTATGAGACATAAATCTGAAAGCTTTGAAAGATTCAGAGAATTTCAAAATGAAGTACAGAATCAACTTGGCAGAAAGATCAAGTTTTTACGGTCGGATCGCGGAGGCGAATATCTTAGTGATGAGTTTGACAATCATCTGATGGACTGTGGGATTGTATCCCAACTCACACCTCCGTATACACCTCAGATGAATGGTGTGTCAGAAAGGAGGAATCGTACTTTACTAGACATGGTACGATCGATGATGTGTCACTCTACGCTACCAATATCATTCTGGGGACATGCGCTCGAAACAGCAGCACATATACTGAACAGAGCGCCAACAAAGTCAGTAGAAAAGACACCATACGAGCTATGGAAGGGTAAGAAACCCAATATATCTTTTCTAAGGATTTGGGGTTGTGAGGTTTACGTCAAATGACCTACCTTAGAAAAACTCAAACCCAAATCAGACAAGTGTTTCTTCGTTGGATATCCCAGGACCACCGTGGGATATTACTTCTGCAACTCTGAAGAGAACAAAGTTTTTGTTGCTCGAAATGGAAAATTTCTGGAAGAAAAGTTTCTCAGTTCTGGGAACACCAGAAAGGATGTAGATCTATAGGTAGTAGACGAAGAAAACACTACACCAATTGTTGAGCCAAAAATTCAACATGAAAATGTTGAACCTTAATCAGAACCGATTGAGGAAGTGCAAACACAGGACCTTCGCAGATCCGGTAGGGTGAGACAGCGAAGACTTGAATGAACCAACATCCTATGGAGAAGCTATGTCAGGCGGTGAGTCTGAACAATGGCAAGAAGCCATGAAGGCCGAGATGCAATCCATGTACGACAACCAAGTATGGGAGTTGACTGATTAGCCCCAACACAGTAGAGCTGTTGGACGCAAATGGGTTTTCAAGAAGAAAACCGACATGGATGGGAATGTACACACTTTCAAGGCCAGACTGGTCGCAAAAGGATTCACGCAAACTCATGGTATCGACTATGATGAAACCTTTTCGCCAGTGGCCATGTTGAAATCGATTAGGATCCTGATAGCCATTTCAGCGTATTTCAATTACGAGATCTGGCAAATGGACGTCAAGACAGCCTTTCTGAACGGAAAGTTAACAGAAGACGTCTATATGGAACAACCAGAGGGATTTATAGATTCTAAGAATCCTAATAAGGTGTGTAAACTGCTAAAATCCATTTATGGATTAAAGCAAGCATCTCGAAGCTGGAACTTACACTTTGATGAGCGAATCAAAGAATTTGGTTTCGTCAAAAGTGAGTTCGAGCCGTGTGTTTACACTAAGTTCAGTGGGAGCATAGTAACCTTCTTGGTCTTGTACGTAGATGATATTCTACCCATAGGAAACGATGTACCAACTTTACAGAGTGTAAAGAGTTGGTTAAGCAAATGTTTCCAGATGAAAGACCTTGGAGAAGCCGCTTATATACTTGGCATAAAGATCTACAGAAACAGATCTAAGCGGCTTATCGGACTTAGTCAAAGTACGTACATTGATAAAATCCTGAAGAAATTCAGGATGGATGAATCCAAGAAAGGATTTATCCCGATGCAACATGGCATAGTGTTAAGTAAAACACAGTGTCCTGTTTCTAGTCAAGATCAGGACAAGATGAAATCGGTTCCATATGCATCAGCAATTGGATCGATTATGTATGCCATGTTATGTACTAGGCCCGATGTTGCTTACTCAGTAAGTGTTACGAGCAGATATCAACAGAATCCAGGAGAACCTCATTGGGTGGTTGTCAAGAACATTCTCAAGTACCTGAGAAGAACGAAAGATTTGTTCTTGGTCTTTGGAGGTTCTAAGGATGAAATTAGTGTCAACGGCTATTCTGATGCTAGTTTCTAGACCGACAGAGATGATTTTAGATCACAGTCAGGGTACGTTTTCACCCTAAACGGAGGCGCGATCTCATGGAAGAGCTCGAAGCAGGACACGATTGCAGACTCAACTACAGAAGCGGAGTACATTGCAGCATCCGATGCTGCAAAAGAAGCTGTCTGGCTAAGGAATTTTCTGTCGGATCTCAGAGTGGTTGCCAGTGTCTCTAGACCGATCGATATATTCTGTGATAACTCGGGAGCCGTGGCGCAAACAAAGGAACCTAGAGAGCATCACAAGTCAAGACATGTGCTCAGAAAATATCACCTTATCCGAGAGATCATTGGAAGAGGAGATGTAAGGATATGCAAGATTCCGACGGAAGACAATGTCGCAGATCCTCTGACAAAGCCACTAGCTAGGGTGAAGCATGAGTCACATGCGAGTTCCATTGGGATGCAGTACCTGGATACCAGTAGTTAGTTTAGTTTATTATTATTACAGTAGTTTAATTTTGAAACATTAAAACCATGTAAAGTTTTATTTCAGTGTGATAGAAATGATGGAGGTTTTATTCATGGTTGTTTTTTTAAAAGTTAAACTGTTTTTGCATATTTAATATATCCATGATTTTACAAAGTCTTGTATGAAATCTAAATTTCCGTAGCCACTTATTGAAATGGGAATTTCAATAGGGAGTTTAACGCTATTATAAATACTTGATGATTTATTCGAAGTAGTGAGTAAAAGCACAAGTGATGTGACCAAGTATTTATAGATACTCACCAGAGTGATTGAGTATTGGAAGTGACCAGTTTCAAGTCTACTTCATGGAGCATTAGTCATGAGTATAGACTTGATGATAGGTTGTCCTTAGACCTGAGATGTCTAGTTTGGAACACGAGGACTGCTGTACTTTTAGCGCGTTCTAACGCTACACCGTAACTGGGTGCCATAAGGGACGTGACTAGATACAGCGGAAGCCGTGGATCCAAATGTAGGTAGTCAAGAAGGGATTTGCACCTCTTTGATAAAAAAAGAGATATTTCCGGGCCCCTTGACGGTCAAGATTGGCAGAAAACGCGTGGCCACGCTCGGATAGAATAACAGGTGTTATTTACTAATATCCGTTACTACAGGCAATTGAAACGAGAGTCAAGAAATACTTGAACTAGAGAAATGAATCCTCCACTCCATGTCTCAAGTTCACTTTAGAAATATCGCGTGCAAAAGGAATGAACCTGTGTACAAATTCAAGTGTGAATTGTATCTCTGGATATAAGAGATCTTATAACCTGGTTAACCTAAGTGTCTGGCTAGGGACCTCCTTAGGCTAATGGTGACAGTACAATTACATGTCTAGCACAACTGGGAGTCTGTTAAGATTGTGTGCGAGACAGTAACAGGGTTACCGTGTCCAATGTTATAAGACAGTAGTAGGTCACACCGCTGCACACTAAATTGAGAATATTTGGAATATGTGTGAAATAATTAATTGATTATTAATTATTGAAAAAGGGAAAAGGATAAATAATTAGTAAAGTTATTTATCAGTTAATTAATCAGTTGGATTAATTAAAGAGGAAAATTAAAAAAGGGGAATTATATAATTGATTAATCAGTTTGATTAATAAATTATATAAGATAATTATAAGAGGATTTATAATTGGTATCCAACACTGCCAATTTTAATCCTATAAATAAAAGGCTTTAGGTTATCAAAAATCAATCCAACCTAACTATTGCTTAACCCTCAAGAAACTATTTTTCTCTCCCTCTCTCTCCCTTTTCGACGGCATACACACAAGACACAAAACAAGTCAGTTTAGTTCTTCCAATCACGGTGATCTAGCAACCTTTCTCGCGAAGTGTCAGTAGCGGTGTAACCCCTACTAGCAGTTCAGATTATTTTCTCGCATAAAGGTAATCCTTGAAACACCCTATAATTGTATCTGTAGTTGTTTGGGATTGGATCCTCGATTGGGAATCCGAGGTTTTATTCCGCTGCGTATGTTTTTTGTAGCCTATGATTTCCAACACAACCAATGTGGACCGCTCGAGGGGCCGCTCCCACAACTGTGGCATGACCCATCACCAAATCGGGGTTTACCAACGGAACTGAAATCAAAGGCCAATTCCTTCACATGATTAGGGAATTTACTTTTGATGGAAAAGCCGATAGCGATCCTAACCTTTGTGTTGAAAGTTTTCTAGATATTTGTGATCTTTTCAGGAACGATGCGGCTATTGACAATGCTATTTGCCTTAGGCTCTTTCCATTTACTCTCACCGGTGAAGCAAGAGCCTGGTTACGTTCTCTCGAGCCTAGTTCTATTACCACTTGGGATGAGCTTCGTAATAAGTTCATATGTCGATATTTTCCTCCATCCAAAGTGGAGAAGCTAAGGGCCGAGATTCGTACATTCCGACAATACGATGATGAGACAATATCCGAGGCATGGGAACGGTTTAAACAGATGATGAATCTATGCTCGTGTCATGGGTTGAGCAAAAGCGAACAAGCGCAAACCATTTATAGTGGGCTCAATTATGTCTCACGATGCACCCTCGATTCATCCGCCGGAGGAGTCTTTATGTATAAAACTCTCATCCAAGGCTACCAAATGTTGGAGGACATGCTCATTCACAACAATTGGACTGGAGACAAGCGCACTAGCGTTGGAAAGTTTACCGGAAATGTGTCTACCGGATATGAGCCAGGTGATGAACTGGCGGCCATGAAAAATAACCAGGTAAGGCTTGAAAAGAAAATAGATGAACTGACTAAATCTATTCATGCCATGCAAGTTCAATGTGAGGAATGCAATGGACCACATCTCACGAAAGATTGTCCGAATAAGCCAATGATGACCCCCGAGGAGGTCAATTTCATGAACCGAGGAGATTATCAAGGGAGGTGGAACAACAACCGGAACTTCAACCAAAGGCCTCCCGGATTCTTCTCTCAAAACCAACAAAGATCTGAGAACGACAATAGACCAAAGGCATCATTCGAGGACATCGTCGGGAAGTTCATGGCATCGCAATCCAAAATCAATGAAGAGATAAGCCTAGGTTTGCGAAACCAACAAAGTATGATACAAAATCTTGAAATCCAGGTTGGGCGGATCTCACAAACGCTAAGTGGAAAGACCCAAGGAGAGCTACCGACACAAACTCAAGTAAACCCAAAAGTAGAACCAGCAAAAGGAGCTATGATGGTGGAGATAAAGGACATGAGCAAGACAAAGAAGAAAAAATGGACCGACATCTATGAACGGATCTATGAGTTGTCTGAAAGTGATTAATGTTCCGAAGATGACCTTGATGGAATCCCGGAAGGTTTCATCCTCAAATTCATAGACTTAGGAATAGACGACCCGGAGAAATCAGTTACTTAGGAGAGCCCGGAAGAAGAAGCCAAAGAGGAGCAAAAGCAGGGTGATTATGCGAAGATAGTTATCTCTCCAAAAGGTGGCAAACCCACAAAGAGCAAAAAGAAGCAAGAGGATACCTCTAACTGCACCTACATTCTGCCAATCAAAGACGATCCGGGAAGTTACAATGTTCCTTTTTCCATTAATGATTTTCCATCATTGCATTAGTTGATTCAGGTGCTGCTCTCAACATGATACCAATTGGTTATTGCAGGAAAGCGGGGATCAAGAAGTTAAGACCAACTAATTACCGATGCCGTGGTGTTGACGAAAAGGTAACTAAACCCCTCGAGATAGCCGAGAATGTGCCAATAAGGATTGGGATTTCATATATCCTATGGAATTCATAGTATCAAATCTCCCGATGACACGAAAGTACCCATTGTATTCGGGAAAGATTTCTTACACATGGCATAAGCGAACATAGACATGTGCAACCAAGTCTTTAGCATGGGATATGGCGACACACGTATAATGTTCAATCCCAACGGAGGACCAGTCACACACCTTTCGGAGCCATATGAAGACCCAACAAAGACGGTCGAATCAAAGTTTGAGGCATTCTTTCCACATGCAAGGCCAAAGACTGGGAATGCAGTAGCTATCCGAATGGAGTCAAATGGAGAAGGTTCGAGTGGAGGCACATCGAAGAATCTTAAGAAATGGCATCACAATAAAAAGGGCTCGTCATCCAAACGTGCCAAGAAGTGATCAACATGGAAGAGTCAAGCTCTAGACTCGAATAAAAAATGAAGCGCTTCTCGGGAGGCAACCCGAGCACTTTTCTTTTCCCTAGCATTTTTAATTTTTTGTGTGTGTTTTTGCTTATGTTTTTGTTTGATATTGCTTAGAATACCATTCCGAGTACATAGAAACCAAAAACGGGGATTTTCGACTGGAGATGAAAATTTTCAAATTGAGCAAAAAGAACTTTTTAGCGATTGTGAGATTTGGGATCTCGCAACGCGAAATAGGCTTTTGGGTATCAGGTAAAAAATTTCGAACCTCGTGGCAGTTTCGCGAACGCTAAAAGTGCAGTAGAAGAAATTTTTCGAATTAGGAAGGCCTTCGCGATGCGAGATGCTTATACGGGGTTTTATAAATCCTACTCTTCCCACATTTTCAAAATCACTTCTCTTCTACCTCTCTTAGCGCCACGAAAGCCTAGCTTCCTCAACTCTAAAGCTTCAATTTTTGATCTTCATTCTCAATTCCATGGCACCCAAGGTATGTTTCTAAGTCATCTCTATGGTTGAATTGAACTTTAATGGTGGATTTTGCATTCCCTTGTTCTTCACGTCAATAGCTTCACCATATGCTTAGGATTGCTTAAACTTATTTGATTCTAGCTTAATTTGAATCTTAGCATAATGGTAGTTGCTAATTTTGTTAATAATCATAATTTTGTTCATGCTTCATCGTAAGTGTGGAGATTTCTCCCAAAATCCCCAATTGTTATTCTTAAGCACAAGATTATTATAGGATTAGGAATTGCATGTAGAATATTTGTTAGTTGATGGGTTATGCTTGGCAAAGATCAAGTGTGGGGATTTTCAATCCCAATTCTTTATTCGTATGTGCATAGGCTTGTGTTGGATAGGAATTGTTTGAGCTTTATTTTTGTTCTAGGATTAATTTGTATTCTATGATTTTTGTAGAGGCAAAGAACCAATCTTCCTACTTCTGTTACCAACTTTGTTGCACCCGATGGTAGTCACACATTTACGTACTTTGAGAATGATAGCATGTTGGCACGGAATAGGAGGAATGAGCTCTAGGATATTGTGAACACCATATCCGACCGCCAAATTGTTGTGCCACGCCGACCCGATTAGGCGAAACTCACTACTATGGGCGTTGCTAGCCAAATCCATGAGAATTTTGTGAAAAGTGCGAGAGGAGAAGACGAAAGCGTCTACTTCACTTGCCGAGCATGGAGAAGAGTTTTCAAGCTCACGAAAACACTTTATCTTGAGCTTATCATCGAATTCATTGCTTCTTTCAACTTCGAGTCACGGGTGGCCGAGATGGATTGCCGACAACAGTGTATAACCTTCTATCTAGGTGGAGTTTGGCGCAATTTAACTTTGGGCTAGTTTGCTACTGCTTTGAAAATCTATACCGAGGCCGAGGTGAACCACCTGAGATTTGATGATTACATGATGGAAAGTGAGGGGAAGGATAATAGAGATTTCAACCCTCGTACCAAATGGGAAATTGTTGGAGCGGGTCCTTTTCTGCATACATCAATGAAAAGAATCTTCTTTCCTCCGAGGACCGCCTCTTACACCGAATGTCGGTACACGCAATCAACCCTCACACTTCCAGTCATGAGAAGATCAGTATTTATGATCTTTGGCTCCTAGATCAACTCAACACCGAGGATAAGTATTTGAATGTTCCTTACATCATCGCTACCCTGCTTTCTAAAGTGGGAGGCTACCGGGAGGGTAGTAAATTGAGCGGTGGTTAATACATCACTTTCCTGGCTCGCTACTTTGAAGTATTAACTAATGCTGCTATTTACTCTATGACCAAAGTAGGAGATATGTGACTCATTGATGTCAATCAGATGAAAGGCATGGGGATATTGACACCGATGCGGCAAGGAAGTCAAGTGTTATACGCATGGAATGGCAACCCGGCTCAGCATAAAACGAGGGAAGTCCCAGCTAGCAAGAGATGGATGGTACACCTGGCACAACTCATAGGAACATCCGGATTGGGACCCGTACACGGCATATCAAGGGATTACTCAACAATTATCTGACATGTCTATTTTGTAGGGTAATCACATAAGGCGAATGAAGTATCATTCGATGGAGGGACTTCGTCAACAAAATTGGCAAAGTGGGGCGATCAACTCTATGGCCAATCACTTTGGCGTGGATCTCCAACCAACATAGGCTCCGTATCTGATGTGGTCGTACAACATCCAAAGTCCACCCGGATACCCATCGTTTGAGGATTGGCAACGTCAATTCCAAGGCCCCCAATGATCTTTATCTTTTATTTCATTCGATATGGTTGTTCTAAACAATTTTATTTTGTTTTGTGTGGTTTGAGACTATTTTTATTTTTGTGGTTGTTTAGGATTTTAAGTAATTGGGATTTGGTTTAATTGTTTGGTTTTATTTTTCCTAGTTCTTTTTACGTTTTTCGTTTTTGTTTTTGGTAATAGTTGCAGCAGTTAATGAACCCGTACCACGGATGAATTTCGGGAATTTTCTTTTTCACTGATGGCGTTAAGTCTCTAAACCCGGGAAGTTCTTTGTTTTCCCTACCTCCTTATTTGTTTTAATTGTTGCATTGAGAATACTGTAAATTTTAATTGTGTGGGGAGGGGGTTAAGTAGACTTAAATGTTTATGTTAAAGGGTTAATTTTTAGCTTTCGTATTGTTCTTCATCAGATTTTTGAAAACTTTGAAATCTGATACCAATTTTTTTCAAAATTTGCGATTGTTGAGGAATCTAGGAATTTTGAATTAGGAGGTCACTAAATAAGGTTATTAGAGTTTGATAGATGCCTTGGGAAAGTAATTCTCATGAGTGATCCTTACCCCCTTTCCATGAGAGATTGAGCCTTATTGTTTATTCATTTCGTGGGGATGCTGGCTTTGACCCAAGGTAAAACTTGTCATTTGAATGCTTGTCGAGACCACAAAAGAAAAGTATTTATCACCATTGCACTGATAGAGTCCTTCGTTTCAACCCAATTTTAGCCTTCGTTAGATAATTTCATTATAAGGTTATCTAATTTGCTTAGCCTTTGATTGTAAAAGTACTCATCTTTAGTACTTTATCCCTTGAAACTCCTTTGAGCCTTAGCCTTTTCATTTGTTACCCAATATCTTATCATTTACCCATTCATTTTATCTATCTTTTGGCCGTAGCTTAAAGTTGAAAGCTTTTCTAGTTTTTGATCCATTTTATGAATTTAACAGTTAGATAAAAGGGATTGTGAAAAATTTTGGAAATTAAAAAAATAAGTTAGAAAAGAGAAAAGTCAAAAAGAACGAGTCAACAAAAGAAAAATCAAAAAGAGTTGATGTGTGAAGAAAGAAAGAAAAGAAATATTGAGCCACAAATAAGCAATATGCTTAGGCCGATATGAAAGTAGAAGTGAAGAAATCCCGAGCTCTAAAGTTGAAAAGAAAAAAGTCAGATGTTTTAATTTGGATCCTAAACTGATTGGTTTTCAGGTTTTTTGATACAACCCTTTGAGTCACTTATATATCCTTTATCTTAACCTTAATCCCTAGCCTAACATTACAACCCTAAAGTCCTCTTGACGGTTGAAAACTTTTCGGTGGTGGAGATAAGATTTGATGACAAGCATATGCATGCGGGAAAAGGTAGAGTATTAGTGTGATCACTATATATACATCTTACCCCTTTTGAGAGATACACTTGATTATATACTTGTGAGGGTAAGAAGTTGAACTCGGCAAATGGATTACTCTTTGTACCTTGTGACCTGACTGAATAATGCTTGATATCTTGGTGACCTTGATTGATCATGGATGGAGATAATTTTGGTGTTATTTTTCTTATTTTTCAGTCTTTTGATTGAGGACAATCAAAGCTTAAGTGTGGGAATTTGATAACCCCAAAATTATGCATGTTTTGGTCTTCACAATTTGCATTGTTTTATCCCATTTTAGCCCTATCTTGGTTCAATTCACTCCCGAAAGTGTTTGCTTTTTAGTTTTGCAGGTTTTAGAGGCTCGTGAGCGTAAAAGTAAGAAAAGAGATGGAAAAGCATGAAATTGGAGATAACTTGAAGACAGAGAGATCTCACGATCGCGAGACTATGGTTTAGCGACGCGAGATTGGCCAATTTCTAGAACATTCCTTCATGCTGCTTACTTGGCATCGCGAAAGATATTTCTGGATTCGTGAAATGAAAGTCAACCCTAATTGTAAGATTCCAGAATATTCAAGATCTAGTCTTCAAGAAGTATCAAGTGCCTCACGTCTCGAAGCTGCCGTTTCACGATCGCGAGGTAGCACGACTCTTTCTGTATAAATACAGCTTTCAGCAGTTGGAGATCATCAAGAAAAACCTAGAAAATATTCAGAAAAGCCTGGGGAGTTCAGAATTAGCTATTAGAGGAGGAGTTGTATGAGCCAACAATGGAGAGTGGTGCTTAAACACGGTGAAACTTCACCGGTGCTTACCCGGAGTCGTCTTGCTAGTGCCTGATCATCAACTGTCGCACGGTCTGCATAATGTGTTCATATTTATTACATTCTTTAGTAGTAGTTATGTTTAGTGGCTAATTACTTTAGTTCTTACTATGGTTGGATGAACTTGGAAAGATGATTTGATTTGTGGTTTAATTAATAGTTTAATGGTTTATTGAATGTTTGTCTTGTGATTCCTATTTATTGTTTTGACTATGGCTACTTGAACTCATTGATTGAGAGTGTTCGTTATTTGACAATTAATGAACAGACTCCTATCAGTTAATCAATCTCCCTTACCTTTCACTTTTATGATGTGGTAAGCAACCCATTGGACCAAGAGTAGGTTGGATAGTAGGGTCCCACAACTTGGCAATAAATTGGGTGACTTGTACTAGAATTCATAATCCATGTACTTGGGCTAGGAGACTAACCTGGTTTTAAATCACAGATATTCATGTTAGGGTGTTTTATGCTTAAATTCTTACAATAACCATAAAACTATATCTTTTGTTTTTTTTATCAAATCATCTGGAGTGATTCTGTATCCATAGTAAGTACTTGTTTTCCTCATTATAAAAAGATCCAAACTTTATTGCTTTCGTAGTTAGTTGATGCTTTTCATATAAACCCCCCTAAAGTGCTAGTTGTTTTAGGTTAATTAATTTAGCTTCTTAGATTAAAATTGAGTAGCTTCATTGTTCCCTGTGGTAAGAACGATCCATGAACTTGCCTACACTATATTATACCGATCAGGTACGCTTGCCTGTGAATGTGGTAATATCAGTTATTTTAAGGGTAAAACTCGGTTTGTTATTTATATATATAATTTACCGCATCAAGATCGTAACATTGGGGTGCTACTTTAAGTTATTCTACAACCAATGGAGACAGGTCTCCCCTTCACCGGAATGTGTTGTTTTGAATATAGCGTTTATCAATGTTCTTGATGTCGTTTTCAGATATGGAGTGATTTGTAGTTTTCAATATTGAACCAATTCATTTGTTCGTGTTCTAGATAATAAAGTTTTATCCATGTTTTCTCTAATTATTTATTATTCCTTATTCATATTTGTGTTGGTATTTGGTTTTAATTTCAGGTTAAAATGGGTGCTTTGGCCACTGAGTTTTCACCATGAAAATGATAGAGTTTTGAAAAAGTTGTTTTTATACTAAATACATTTTATTTATGAATTTATGATATAAATAACATATTTCATTTTCTGACTCCCATTCACTCAATCTGTAGAATTAAACACACACACCAACACATAGTGTATAGAAAGATGTAGAGAGAGAAACAATCATTAGGCTTTGATACCTTGAATGATAAGTGTTACAAACAATGAATTCTAACAAAGTTTTTATATACCATGAATATTTACACAAAAGCCCTATAACTTGATAACAACTAACATTCCGGCCCTAACATTTCCCCTTGGTAATCAAATAAAAGAAATGAAAACAACTACTTGTAAGACCATCGTGTTTTTCCCAGCTTCATATGAGCTTCCATTCTTCTTAAGTAACTTCTCTCTTGTACGTAGTTTATCTTCAACCATGTCTAAAGCATTTATTCCACCAGATTTTTAGAAATATTCTTCGTAATCTCAAGATTCTTTTTTTACCAGTACATCTTTTTCATTCTTCTCAACTTTCTTCTCAATAGATTGAAGCTTTTCTTTAAGCTCAATATTCTAAACTTTCAACTTTTCAAATTCTTTGTTCTTTTCTTCAAAACATTTGAAGATCTTCTTCAGTTAAACAATCTTCAACTTGATCTTGTCAATAGTGTCAATAAGAGGATTATTGCTCCCCTCCTTTATCAGATATTCAATAAAAGAACTTCTTGACATGGTAATCAACCTTCTTGATTACTAAAAAATATTCAGAACTTGAAATGATCATAAATCTAGTATTGATCTAAACAACTTGGAACCTTAATACAAAACAAGAATTTGAAAATTATCCGGAATATTCAAACACAAAACAATGTCACCTTGCTATGACATAGCATTGGGTCCCACTACCGGTTAATGGGTGGGCTCAAGGGGCTTGATTGCTTTGAATGATAAGTGTTACAAACAATGAACTCTAACAAAGTAATTATATCCCAAGGGTATTTACATAAAGGCCCTCTAACTTGATTACAACAAACATTTCAACCCTAACATGTTTATATTAATTATGAAAACCTTTTAAATTAATTAGGCGTTAGGCCTAAAACATATTCTTGTTAGAATGTATATTAAATGTGAGGTTTGGCTTATTAAGTGTTGCCGATAAATTTTAAATTGCCATTTTAGGTAATTAGGTATTGACCTTTAGAAAAGAATTTATTCTATATTAAATATGTTATAAAAATTTCAAATTACTCGTTCTATTATAGATTTTAGGGTATTAAATATTTGATATTTCACCAAGCAAAGTTTGTGATGTAACATGTGTTCTATCATTGCTTAGAGCATGCTAAGTGTAGTTTTTCAGAGGTTTTTCCCAAAAAGCAAAAACCCCACTTTCAGGTTTTCCACATAATGTAAAGGGTTTTCGAATGAGGTTTTTTGTTGGTTTTTTGTTGGTTTTTGCGTCATAGGTTGTAACTGCACGACCTGCTTTTTCAGAGGTTTTTCGTATTTAATCTGTTTTAACTTTATAAAACTTTATAAATATCTCGTATTAATGGTATTTTCTTGATATAAATAAATACATATTTGAATAATTTTATTGTATTTATTTTTATAAATAAAAATATAAAGATATAAAGTTAAAATGGTAGGACCCTGAAAATTCTGAAAAAGCTTAGATGAGGTTTTTCACATAGTGGCAATATGTAGAGGTTTTTAGGTTGTTGAGGTGGTAATAATGCGTAAGAAAAAAGCTGTGGAAAAACTATGCGAAAAACCCATACATTGTGGATGCTCTTATGCTGATACCCAATGTCGTAGGAATTGTCCATTGCCCATCATAGGGTAATGACTCATTATATAAGACTATACAAAGCACCCTCAATCATTCTAATTCTTAGAGCATCTTTACGAGCTTTCTTAAAATGGGAAAATAAAGAAAAATAGGGATTTAAACTTAAATTGTACTTCAACACCTTCCCCATTTCTTTCTCCAAAATATGGAGACGACCTCTGAAATAATTACTATTTGAAATGACCAATATGAAATCTTTAAAAATAAGAATTTAAAGAAAAAAAAATATTTTTTAATGGGTTAGTGGGACATTTTATTATTATAATCAATGTTGGTTCCTCTAAAATGGGGAAGCTGTTGGAGATGAATGTAATTCTTTTGGAGATTTTGAATATTTTATTATTATAATTTTTTTGATTATCTATTTTGAAGAAATTAGAGGGAAGCTGTTGGAGATGCTCTTAACTATCAAGAAACCCTATATATATATGTATACACACACAGATGTTTAAACGAGAACGATAACTTTTTAAGAAAAAACTTTTTTTATGAAAAACTTTTTTCATGTACAAAATCGTATATGATTTTGTACCGACGTGGACGCGGGCGACTTCATATATGACTTACAGTCGCGGGCAAGTCGCGTACATTATTAATCATATATGATTTTGTACATGTATCTTTTACGTGGATTTTCCTATGCGAATCAGATATGATTTTATACATCAATTTTTTGAGTAAATTACATATTTAGTCCATGTGGTTTGGGGGTTTTTATGGACTTAGTCCCTAAACTTTAGTAATTATGGATTTGGTCCATGTGGTTTGCAAATTCTTTTTGATTTGGTCCCTGGTAGTGCAAATAGGCAGGGACCAAAACCAATAGAATTTGCAAACCATAAGGACCAAATCCAGTAGAATTTACAAACCATAGGAACCAAATCCAATAGAATTTGCAAACCACAAGAACCAAATCCGTAGTAATTAAAGTTTAGGGACCAAATCCATAAAAACTCCGAAACCACAGGGACCAAATTCGTAATTTACTTTTTTCATAAAATGATAGCGTTCTGGTATGAACCCACCCCTCTATGTCTCTCACACTATATATAGGGAAGTTCATTTTTAAACCAATAAAAGAGTGTAAACTGTGTAAACTTATCTACATCATTGGTTTTCAAAAACGTTTTCATATTTCACATTTTCATAATCATTGACTTCCCATATATTTTACATTTCCATGTTTTTATGAATCCATATCCTCCTTTGATTTTTTTGATCAACGACTATGATTAGTTTACACCCTTTTAGTGGTTTACAAATGAACCTCCATATATATATATATATATATATAGGGGTGGGTTCAAATGTGAACCACTTTTTGGTTGTGAACGTGAGGACAACCGAGAGCACGACACGTGGTGGATGACTAGGCGCCACGTCATGTCCACGGCGGATGACTAGGCGCGATTCATGGGGAGGGCATTGAATTAAAGGGGGGGACCACACTCAAAGCCGACGTGGCGCCTAGTCATCCGCCACGTGTCGCGCTCTCGGTTGTCCTCACGTTCATAATCAAAAAGTGGTTTATATATATATATATACATATATATATATATATAGAGAGAGAGAGAGAGAAAGATTCAAATGAGAAGTGCTAAAAAAATACGAAGTAGAGAAGTGATCTCCACTATTCATCCGGTCAATAAAGGTGGCTTTGACCGGTTACGGTGGACGCGATCACGGGAGACTGATGCGATTCATGGGAGGGTAGAGATTATTAGAAGAGGGGACCCGGTCAAAGCTGCCTTTATTGATCGGATAAGTGGTGCAGATCACTTCTCTACTTCTCATTTTTTTTAGCACTTCTTATTTGAACCTTTCTATTTCTCTCTCTCTCTCTCTCTCTCTCTCTCTATATATATATATATATAGAGGGATTTTCATTTGTGAACCAATATTTTGGTGTGAACTTGTGAACTTAATCCTAGCCATCCAAATCATTTT
Organism: Centaurea solstitialis; assembly: GCA_030169165.1. Classification (NCBI taxonomy): domain Eukaryota; kingdom Viridiplantae; phylum Streptophyta; class Magnoliopsida; order Asterales; family Asteraceae; genus Centaurea; species Centaurea solstitialis. The sequence goes on along the minus strand of CM058045.1, from coordinate 18,579,109 downwards.
TTGATGGTTAAGATTAATTCCATGATTTATCTTTATTAACCACCCATGAATATAGGAATTTTCCATGATTAATCTTGACCATTGATTTTGAATTTGTATGGTTAAGATATGGTTCACAAGTTCACACCAAAATATTGGTTCACAAATTAAAGTCCCTCTATATATAGATATATATATATATATATATATAAATAGTTATATAGAGGAAAGTTCAAATGTGAACCACTTTTTGGTTGTGAACGTGAGGACAGCCGAGAGCGCGACAATACACGTGGCGGAGACTAGTCAACAAATGCGGCTTTGAGTGTGGTCCCTCCCTTTAATTCAATGTCCTCCCATGAATCGCACCTAGTCATCAGCCGTGGACCTGACGTGGCGCCTAGTCATCCACCATGTGTCGAGCTCTCGGCTGTCCTCACGTTTACAACCAAAAAGTGGTTCACATTTGAAACCACCCCTAGTTATATAGATATATATATATATATATATATATAGAGAGAGAGAGAGAGAGATGTTCAAATGAGAAGTGCAAAAAAATTGAGAAGTAAAGAAGTGATCTCCATCACTCATGCGGTCAATAAAAGCAGCTTTGACCGGTTATGGTAGACGCGATCACGGAGGATTAACGCGATTCATGAACGATTTACGCGATTCATGCATCATTGATAATGTTGTTTTGTTGAAGTTTGAGAATACTATTTTTGGTAACCAAACATAAGACTTTCAACCTGATCATGCCCAAGGATTAGACAACAACTCTACAAACATAGAGACGTAAGTAGTAAGCTTTTATGTTTATGGGTTATAAAAGGGATCACAGGTTCCCGAATTTAAGGTTTGTTTATTTTTTCATTAACAAAAAGTTAAATCTTTTCATAAATGTCCATTAAATTTATAAAATTATCAAACATGCATATGTAAGAAATTTATAAAATTATCTTTGTTGTTGCAATTGCTACGTGTTATCCAATCAACCAAAAAAACCTGTAAAGTGGAATTCGGCCAAGAGCAGCTTCAGCGTAAGACATAGCCTTGCGGCTTGCTCAAAAAGTCAAGGTCGATTTCATTAGTAAGAAGATATTGTAACAAAATAGGGATGGACCAAGACTCTTTTTCAAACCGTGGCACCATTACTATAAGAAAATAAATATAAGGATATTTTTTCACAAACTCATTGTCCATGTGTGAGAAGTGTGGAAAACCCGTGACTAGGGTTGCTTGTATTGATAACAATATATAGACAAAGATGTTACAAAGGGGTCCCTAAACTATACAATATTTAACACACCCCCGTAGTTTGATCATGGGGGATACGAATGTTCAAACTATCTCTAAAATCAAGAAACAAACTAAAAGGTAGACCCTTTGTAAAAATATCTGCATACTGATAAGCGGATGGAACATGCAAAACACGCACATGACCAATCGCAACACGCTCCCTAACAAAATGTAAGTCAATTTCCACATGCTCATATCTGGTGCTGAACAAGGTTAGATGCTAGATACATGGCACTGACAGTATCACAAAAGACAATAGTGGCACGAGAAAGAGGACAAGACAACTCGAGCAGGAGATTTCGTAACCAGGCAGCTTCAGCAACTACATTGGTTATCCCCCGGTACTCGGCCTCGGCACTTGAGCGGGAAACAACATGCTGCCGTTTAGAGGACCAAGAGACGAGATTATCACCCAGATAGACACAAAACCCTGAAGTGGATCGACGAGTGTTAGGACACCTGGCCTAGTCGGCATCTGAATAAGCAACCAAGCGATTGTGAGAAGTGTGGAAAATCCGTGACTAGGATTGCGTGTATTGATAACAATATATAGACACCATGGTATCAAATCGATACAATTGTATTTGCCTCGTGTCAAATTGTGTTGATTTTTTTTTTTTTTGTGATTGTGGCTTTTGATTGACGTCAAAAGTGCACCGACTATAGACGAATTCCCAAATCAACCATTGGATGAGATAATGGTAGGATTTGTAAGTTGAGTTGGTGAAGTCTTGAGAGAAGTGGTTAATGAGTCATCATGAAAAATCCGAAAAGTAATTATCATGAAAAGGCCCTTTATAAAACGTTATATCAAAAGTAGCATTTGTATACGTCAAGTTGAAAACCTTTAACGGATAAAAGGAACAAAAACAATTAAATCAAGGCCTTTTGATCGAACTTCCACGATCTTATTGGTGAGGGAAAGAAACCTTATAACGAATGATTGTCCATTTAGAATAAAGGGAAACGTAAAGAAATTAAGAAAGGAATCAAATAGGAGAGTGTTATTACTGTACGAAAGTTCTCACAAAATGTTAGTGATGACTTATTTTTTGGTCACTAATTAAACTACAACGTTAGTAACAATAAAAAAATTTAGAGTAGTCACTAATTCTCATGGTCGCTAATATAAATATACTAACAAAAACTAAAATTTGGTCATTAGAGTAGTCACTAATTCTCATGATTAAAAATAAATTATCTGTATCTATGCAATTAAATGACTAAATTTGTGACACTTATGTTTTTTGTCACTAATATCATATTTCCTGGTGTTTTTTGACTAAAATAATGGTCACTAGTGCATCTTTTGCAATTCAAGTTGTTTAACTTGATGAAAATGTTTCATATAATTCATTTTCGGTGTTTTTTTTTTAAATTACAAGGTTTTTTTAGGAATAAGAAAAATACGTGAAAAAGTTTCTTAAGAATAAAGTTTATGAAACCTTTTCACTTTTAAATAAAAGAACACCGAAATATGATACAATTTTATCAAAAAATGAATTATATGAAAGATTTTCATCATATTAAATAATTCCATGAACCAATTTCATTGATTTAAGCTATGAAACCATTGGCTTGTACGGTTTTACTCTTATCGTGGTTTCTGAATGAACTTCCATCGTATGTAATATATATATATATATATATATAGAGAGAGAGAGAGAGAGAGTCACCTTATTTTGCAAACTCATTAATTTGTGCAAACCGTGCAAATTTTGGTTGCATACGTAAATCAATGAAAAATCTTTTGTAGAGTTGTTTAATATGATGAAAAAGTTTCATATGTTAAATTTTTTGATGAAAATGTTAAATATAAATGTGTTTTTCACATAGAAATGAAAAAGTTTCACAGCAACAATTGTATCAAAAAAAAATTTCTTATTCCTATGAAACTTTTTCCTTGTTGCTGTGAAACTTTTTCATTTCTACGTGAAAAACACCTTCATATGAAACAATTGTATCAAAAAGTTTAATATATGAAACATTTTCATCATATTAAACAACTATACAAAAAAAATTATTGATTTACGTATGCAACCATTAGTTTGCATGGTTTGCACAAATTAATGAGTTTGCAAAATAAGGTGACTCTATATAGATATATTGTAAACCTGGAAATCAAAAACCAAAACATTTTTATACCATTAGGTTTTAAAACAAAACAGAACCGAAGAAAACCAAATCAAAAAAGGAACACCCAAAACTGATTGTTTTTGATTTTTTAAAAACCAAACGGTTCGATTTTGGATTCGGTATCGGTCAAAAAACCGAACCGAACCAACCCGTTCTCACCCTAGTGACGAGAATTGAGAATTTGTTTGGTCAACGATCTAGGAGGAAGCTTTATACAGAAAGCCAGGTATTTTCCAAACCTGCCCCATCACAATTATAAAGCACACTCCGTTCATCTTTCTTTACTCCTTCGATCTATGAAAAAACCATTGAAGACAAAAACCTTCCAAATCTATACATATATTATTCCACAGAGACAAGTATATCTACAAGGGACGTAATGGAAAACCAACAAAACAGCCCCTTATTATTTACTTCATCTGAGAGAGTAGGATGGTGTTTTGAAACCGGCGATGGTTTTGGCGTCAATATGGCACGTTAACATTCGCAATAACCATGCCGTGTTTTATGGATGGAGACTCTCGTGGCCTAGACAAATCACGATCATAGGCAATCTTCGTTGGACCTTCTCTACGATAACCATGCCGTGTTTTTTCGTTTGCTTTTTCATTTGATTGGTTATGAATAAAATGCTTTAAAGGTAATATTAGCAACGGAAAAAAAAGCTAGTGATCTACCAAATGAAGTACACTACACAAGAAAAGATGACATGAAATGCATGAATGAATGTTAGTTGTCAAGAACATAAAGCCTACATATATAGGATTATAAAAGTTGGATGATTGACCACAAGCTCGTTGTCTTTTTAAATGTTACTGTAAAACGATTTAGTTGCTAAAATATTAATCACAGAAAGGTATTTTCAGAACATATAATCATATATGATCTTATTCAAATAAACATGCAAAATGATTTATAATCAAGACAAATATTTTTATATCAAAGTATTAGTAGCCTAGTGGTCGGTAACATCCTTGGGAAGGACAGTGGATGACATCCCTGTCTACGTAGGTTCGATTCATGGGGTGAGCATGTGGCGATACCCTGACCATGGGTCGGCTTTCGGGTTGGTCCATGGTCGCTGAGGGTTAGTCGGGTGCCGGTATGAATCCCGGATGCCTCGTCGACTTCGTGTCATAACGTGTGCCTGAGTTATTTGTCGTTCAAATAAAAATCTTATTTTTATTCATTCACAACTAAAATAGCATATTTACGCTACGAAATTATGGGTATTTGAATGTGGTTTTTCTGTACATTTTATTTGGCTAAGTTGATAGATTTTGAGTGTTCATATACATTTTATATGGCTAAGTTAATTTATGATGCATATTATGAGGAGAACGTCTGATATTATACTTCATCACTAACTATGAATACAACTATGAAGATTAAATAAATGCCCGATTCACTTTGCAACTAGTTTGGTTGGCCATATGTTAGTCGATGGTCATCCTTAACATGGTTAATGAACGACATTTATAATAATTTGCTTGTATTTTATTCACCAAATATGTCAAGAGAGGATGAAAGGGGTTAGGAGGAAACAGTAATACATAATGGGTGTAGTTTTCCTAATTATTCAAATTTCCATACAAAACATATATTTACAACTAGCAAATATTGGGTAACTCTAGATCAAAAATACATTTTTATTTTTGAACGGCGATTTTATTAAGAAAACGAGAAACTAGCAAGGAGCTAACCCGAGAAACAAAACGAAACTACAAGGAGGGAAAACAATGCAGTTGATATCACCGTTTTCTGACCCCTTCGAACCAAAGCACCATCGAAGATTGTATTTTGTTCGCCGTTCTAATTAAGAGGGTAGAAAATCTGATTGTTGTAGAGAGCACTGTATCCATCATTCCAAACAGCCCACACGTATGCTTGCTACGCAACCTCTTGCAAAATTCTCGTTCAAAATAAAAAAAACAGAAGAGTTTGGAGTATCCATAGAACATCTGGCGTGACCAACTCGGGAGATCCATGCCGCCGATCGCACCGTAAAAAGTCCGCCATGGTAGACCAATTGGTGGGTAATAGTCCCAAATTGAGTAAGAGGTAGGGCATAGGCGCCAACAAAATCCCAAAAACCACTCACTAAAACATAGAATTTTAGGATTGAATATATTATTTAAACCAAAATATATTAATAGGCCCCCATTAGTTTAAAGATTGAATATATAATACACCATGCTTTAGCTATTGGTCAATCTTGCCTGGATTAGTCGGCACAAAGCCTATTTAAAATCATTTAATTATTTTTATATTTTGTTTGCTATAATTCTATAATGATTTCTTTCTAACGGTAAATTGTTATTTTTTGCCACTAATTATTGATGTGTAATGTGTTCATTTGCTATTAGTTAACCGAAATAATTCATAATGGTAAAAAATAACTGAAAAACGAACGGAATAAGTTATATTTATTCGATTAAACTGAATTGTTTAAGTTGAAAACTGAATAAATCAAAACCGTATTGGTTTGAATGAATTATTCGGTTTTAATTTTTTTTTACACCCTTAAATGTGCCACCGATATAAAAGTTTCTGGATCCACCACTGCCTCGAGCACCTTCCTACTAATACAATTGACAAACATATGGTCGGCTATCTTGATATTCTCATTACACAAAGCACAAATGTTGTTGACGTTGTGGATGCCTCTCTTAACCAAATTATTCAGAGTTGGTAGCATGTCCATACGCGCACGCCAGTTGCATATTCTCACTTTTAAAGGGACAACAGGGCACCAATCAGTCGGTGGTTGTGAGTCCCAAATCAGTGAGAAAACAAGATGGAATGACATTGTGAAAGATAAAACATGTATGAATAACAATGTGATGCTTGAAAATACTTGAACACCAAAAGTGATAGTTTTCTTGATAGAAAAGTTGGTGGCTACAAATGAATGTTTTGGGATCATAAAACAAGCATTAAATAGGAAACCCTAGCCCCATACATTCTTTATATAGGGTCTAAGATACCAAACATACAAAACAAGTCCTTGGAGTCTATGACTCCTTACAAAAAGGACACAAAATAAACTAAGGTTTAAACTAAAGAAAAGGGAATTACAAGATAGACCCTTGACTTCTTCACAACATCAAAAGAGGGTATAACAATCTCCCCTTTTGGGAAGAAGTCAGAAGGGTGGAGGATACTTTAACGCAGGTTCCCACTTCGATAGCTGAAGGTACTCATCCTATTCGCCAATGATCCTCGATCTCAGTTTCAGCGCAGCTTCAACTCTTCTAAACATCAGCCTCTCGTTGAGCTTTTCTTCAATTAGATCCATCTCCTCAATGATCTTCGCCTTCCCGTCGTTGTGCTTCAGCTTCGGAATCTGGTCAGTAAGCAATCTACTCCTTAGTCCGTTGTAGACGTACAGAAGGGTGCCATCACAAAAGTGAGCGAGTTCGCCAAAGCGCATAAACTTCTGAGTGAGGTAGACAACACTGTGTTCCGGAATCTTCGTCGGGAAGTAGAGATGGTAGGAACCAATGGCTTGCACTTCCAGATTCGGTCGAAGCAGTTTCACCTTTGGCTGACGGCTTTCGATGGCCATTTGGAAGTCCGTCACATGCGCCAATGAAATGGTGTGACGGACATACTTCTTGAGAACTTGAAGGCCATCGACGTAGTAATCAGGGCGAAGGATCGTTCCTTGCAGATACTTCATCAGGATGAGTAGGTCTTCAAGATGAATGCGATCAAGATCAGCTTCGGTAAATGTCCACTTCTGAAGCTCTCCGTTGGGTCTGCCTCTTCCGTACATAAGGACATCAAACTCGAGAAATAATTGGTATCCATGTCTGTAGGGTCGAACCTCAGTTACCTTTACGAATCGGCACTTTAGACGTGTTCTGCCATTCTTTACCCAGTTGCAAACTCGTTGGTGCACGTAGGCGGTTCTTCGACAAAGCTTCTTCATGTGAGAGATCCCAAAAAATACCTTTCGGGACCATTTATGGAGCTTTTCCTGTTGGAAGATCTTCGCGAATGAGTCCTCCAAAAAAGGTCTGAAGATCATAGAGTGACTCCAGTTGAGCTGAATGATAGAGGGATTCGGAGAGTCTGGGACGGTTGTTGATATGGTGGGCGTCGTGTCTGTATCCGGAAACTGTACCGTTGGGAGGAATAGGTTGTACTCGTTGTTGTTGATGATGTCATCCCCTTTCTTGTAGAAGCGAAGACTTTGGGCAAGCTAACGAAGAATCTTTCTGTCTTCATCGGAAATCTGTAGCTCAAAAGATTTGTCGGTGCCGACTCCGGGGTGACCATCTAGACTTCAACGGTAGGTTTCTCGTGAGGAAACTGGATTACCTCATCCAACGATATGAGCTCATAGTGGAACAGCTCGACGTCAAGTAGTTCGTCATCAGAATCCTCATATAGAGGGGCGGTTCTTGACGGAGCTGATCCTGAAGCTAGTGCTTGAGCGGATTCGGAACCCGAGGCGGGAGCAAGGTCGATGCGAAGTCTTTTGCTGGCTTGTGTCTCCCCCTCATGAGGACCTGGTGCGGAGTCATCAGGGTCATCATGCCTTCTCTTGGAAGGCTGAACCTGAGACCAGCACGCAGCCTCGAGTTCCCGAATCCAGCGCTGAGAAATCTTTAGCTGCTGATCCCTAGTTGCAATCGCTGCATCTCTGTCTCTGAGTTGCGTAGTCAACTCATCAATCTGTGTAGTGTAGGCAGCGATGATCATCTGGTTTTCTTCTTCGGTGACGTAACCAGGAATCATGGCTCGAGCGACTGATCTCAGAGGTGGAAGGCGGAGGACATCCCCGGTTGGTCGAGTGATCGGAGCGTCAGGTTGTGGTGTAGTTTCCACATGTTTGCCTTTCACTTGGCGTCGGATTTCCTGAAGCTCACGATCCCGGTCTTCGTTGGATTTTCGGAATGCCTCGATGTCTGCTTGGCGCGCTTTGTTGGCTTCGGCCAAGGCTTTCTCAAGTGCCTCAAACCGTCTTTCCTTAGCAGCATCAGCCTCCTCCAATCTGTGTAACCTGTTTTAGACGACTTTAAGGATGTCGCCCGAATCCGTCGGACCCTGTCCCAAATGTGTTGTACCCGATGCATCTTGTGCTCCGGTTGACGAGGAAAGTCCCATAAAGGTACTTTCTCGACCTGCGCTCATGGCTGGTGTAATGTTGACCATGGCAGGGCTTCCGGACGATCCTCGAACGGCATCGGTAGACGCTCGAACTACGTCCGTTCCGGCCGTGGCACTCGTGCTCAGGGCTGATGATGCTCCGAGAAGTATCCTAGAGAAAGAATTGAGATTAAAGATCTCGGAAAGTGGGTCTAAGACTCTACGTGCATCGAAAGAAGGCGAGAGATGGGGCAGTTCCTCTCTCATCTCAACATCGACCGACTCCAAGTGAGTGGTCGATGGAAGTTGTGCTACATCCCCGTGAGAAGATGAAACAACTATCTGTTAAGAGATAGTTGAGTGGCTGGTTGAGCTGTGCAAGTGCGCTGGTTGGCTGCCAACGTCTTGACCTGACAGCGTAGGCTGACTGGTCTCGGTGTGGGTTACCTCTGTGTTGGATTGACGCGGGCTAGGGAGGACGGCCGTTTCTAGACCCCTAATGGTCTCTTCTTCTCCGACCTGTTCACGGATGTCTAACCACGCTTTATCCTGAAGGGCCTCCTCTTCTTTGGCCTCTTTTTCTAAGGCCTCACTTACTCCCTCACCACCTTGTCCCTCCAAAGCGGTCTCAGCTTCTTCTCCTTCCTCTTCGCGAACGACGGTTCAGTCGTCGGATGCCATGTCGCCTCCGAGAATGAGGTCGTTAGAATAATCGCCGTTGAAGGACAACGTAGCCTCATCATCATCCGGTTGGCCTTTTCCACCCTTGACCGGTACGGACTCCGTGAATTCCTCATCGGAGCCTTAATCAACTTGCTCGGATTCCGAGGCCTCAACGTCATCGTTACATCGTTCGGAAGGCATGTGTTCGGATGATTCGTCATTGGAGCCATCACCGGAAGGATCGCCGGAGGGATCGCCAGGTTGGCGAGGTGCCGTTGCCGCGTGAGGTGGTGAAGGAATGTGTGCTTGTTCTTGTCGGGAAGCTTCCACATCCTCACCAATAGACTCATGTTGTTGCGGCGGTGACGACACATGAGCATCCTCAAATATAGAAGATGGTGTAGATACGGGGTGAATTCCGGTGTACTGCTTGATCCTAGCACCGATCATACGCTCAGGATCAGAAAGGATAGCAGCTTGATCCTCAAAGTATGTGCGGGTGCGAGCGCGGCGAGTTCTGGCCTCGACGTTCCATTGGTAGGCCGTACCGGCTTCTTCTCTACACATGTGCGGGGTAGAGGAGGTCCTAACTACTCTACCCACGTCTCCCCTCACGTCTACGCTCATAACGCCCGAACCGGAAGCTCCCCTAGTGGAGCTCCGGTGCCCAGTGCCTAGGGCACGAGGTTCAGAATGGACGGGTTGCGCACCTTGGGTAGGGCTCCCCGGTTCTGAGGAGTCCGTAGATGCGGCTTCTAGTCCTACGGAACTCCTATACAATCCTACACTAGCCGCTGCCTGGTCCGTAATGCCTAGCACGTTCTCGGTAACCGACATCTCCACTTGACCCGGTTTTAGAGTCCTCTTGTTGGTGCGGTGGATCTGTTTACTACTGAATCTCAGATGGCTTGATCGACGATGAACCTGTGGATGACGGTTCATGTGATTACGGATCATCAAGCTAAAAAATCTCATCCATAGGATGGACGAGTGCTGGTTCCGAGAGGTGTCGACGTCGCGAGTGATTTCTTGCCACAATTGTTCAGCGACGTCGATTTTCCGTCCATAGGCGACGGATTGGATCACATGCCATAGCTGGGTGGAGGCCTTATCAACTCCTTTAGTTTTGGAGGATAGGCACCTATTCACTAGGTTGAACAGGGTCAACCACAGCAGAGGCAGCATGCCTTGAGAGACCTGGGAGATCCCGTTGAGCCTCTGGTTCGGGTTGGTCTGGACCCCGAGTGCGAGTATCTCGTTGAAAAGGATAGACCCGGAGACGAGTAGCTCGAATGGTGCCTCGGCAAAGTTGGCAGGAAGATGGAGGATGCGTCGAAGGTCCTCCAAGGTGACAATAAGTTCCGTCTGATCAACGCGTCCTACCAGAGTTAGAACACCGTCTTTGGTCTCAATGTGGGAGGAGTGCCAGAACTGTTGCACGTAAAGCATGGGCACGTCCACAACAGCTTGCATGGCGTATGCAATCGGGTGCACCTTGAGTATCTCGATCACCACTTCGTCCTGCACTTGGACGTGGTTCAGGTCCATGAACTCGTTGTTCTGAGTGATAGGACGAAGGTCAGCCTGAGAGATCAATGCACGATCGGCAGCGTTGTCGATCGGCTATGGTGAGTTGTTCTGTTGTCGAGCCATTTCTGACCAAACAAAAACGAGTAAGGAAGTTAGTACCCAAAAAAATACTAAGTGCTTGAAATAAGTTCAACTTGGGAAGCATCAAACCCCGAGTCGGGAAAGCGAAACCCCGATTCGGGAAAAGCTGTTTCCCGAGTCCAACTCAATCAACACTTGAAAAGCACCCTTGTCTAAATACGAGTCTAGAAACTCAAATACCCGAGTCGGGTTATTCAAGTTTCCCGAGTCGGGAAAGGAGGGATGACAAGGTACTTAAAAAAATTATTTCCTTAAGAAACCCGAGTCGGGAAATGGTGTTTCCAAACTTGGTAAAGAAGATAAACACTTAGAAAACATTGATCAAGTTTCCCATGGAAACCCGAGTCGGGAAACTAGGTTTCCCGAGTCGGAAAAGAGAATTAAACACTTGAGTTTCAAAAACGAGTTCAAATTATCCTGGCCTAAAAATCGAGTCGGGAAACTCAAAAACCTGAGTCGGGTTTCCATGTTTCCCGAGTCGGGAAAGGTGAGAGTTGAAAAGTTCCTTGCCAAAATCGAGTCGGGAAACCTCGAAAACCTGAGTCGGGTTTTCATGTTTCCCGAGTCGGGATATTTGAACTTGGTATAAACCCCGAGTTGGGAAACCAAGAACGCTCAAGTTTCCCGACTCGGGATTTTTGAATATCCCTAGTCGGGAAACCGAGACTGTTCGGTTTCTCGACCTTCAATCGTCCAAAAAACACTAATTCAATCCCTAAAACTAGTTACATTTGATGTATAGAAGCTATAAACTAGTTTAGAAACAAGTTTGGATCGATTGATCGTCCCGAAAACCCATTCCAAAGAGTTTGGGTTTCGGGTTTTATGCAAACCTTTTAGGCTTTGATTCGGCCTAAAAAACGACCGATTTAGACGATATGAAAGCGTAAGGGGTGCTCGAAATCTTACCGTGAGTTCGATGAAGTGATCGGAATTGAAATCGGAGCAAAAACGAGTGTGGTTCGAAGTCGGGTAGGAGCCGGCGGTTATGAGAAGTAGAGAGAGGGACGTTGATCAATTTTTGAAAAGTGAATAGATAAATCCAAAATTCTCTTTTTATATTTTCCAAAGTCAACACAGTGTTTTACGGAAAAATACTGGTTGGCTCTCTCCTTTTTGGCTCTCTTAACACAACTTTCACCATTTGGCAAAACTGACCTCTGGACTACAAGTTTCACAACATTTTCAAAACGAGTCCTTGAACTTGTTGGATTTAAAATTTTACAAAAAAAGCGCCTGAACTTATGTTTTAGAAAATGGCATATTTAGTCCACGAACTTGTAAGTTCAAAAACATGTCACATCCACCCTCTGAACTTTCAAGTTCATAAAATTTACAAGTTCAGTCCCCGAACCTCGACAAAAGAGACTAACCTAGTACGTCTCACCTGAGATTAACTGTGTAATCTCGATACGGGATTTTGCGCGAGTTCTGATCAAAGGTAATCAGAAGTCGTTGTTATGATCCACACCTACAAAAACAAACTAAGAGTGGTATCCAAAGTAGTGTGGATCCGAGAAAAATTAGCACAAACAATCAAACAAATACAAGACGCACCCCCTAGATTTATGCATACTCTAAAAGGCTCCCCCTACACACACATGCATACGTTATAAAGATTCCCGGTTCCCCCTAGACCTCAGGCGGTAGGTCTAGCATTCCTAACTTGTTTAGAAGAGAGAAATGGCGTTTCTCATCAAACGGCTTAGTGAACAGATCAGCTAGCTGAAAGTCACTTTCCACAAAATACAGTTCAATGTTACCTTTCTCGACGTGATCCTTGATGAAGTGATATCGGATGTCGATGTGTTTCGTCCGAGAATGTTGAACTAGATTTGCCGTAATTTGAATCGCACTCTTGGAGTCACAATAGATGGGAATCCTCTGCATGGTGTATCCGAAGTCTGCCAGTTGGGTTTTCATCCACATAACTTGTGAACAACAGCACGCAGCGGCAACACATTCTGCCTCCACGGTAGAGAGTGAAACACAATCCTGTTTGCGGGACGACCAGCTCACCAACTTGTCCCCGAGGAACTGACATGCTCCGAATGTACTCTTCCTGTTCAACTTACAACCCGCGTGATCTGAATCTGTGTAGGCTATTAGTTCTAAGCCAGAATCCTTTGGGTACCAAAGGCCAAAATCAGGCGTGCCCTTCAGGTACCTAAGGATTCTTTTCACAGCAGTTAAATGAGATTAACGAGGATCACACTGATAACGAGCACAGACACCCGTGGAGAATACGATATCAGGTCTACTAGCCGTAAGATAGAGTAAAGAACCAATGATCGCTCGATAATTCTTTTGGTCTACAGGCTTGCCAGATAAATCAGCATTCAGCTGGAACGATTTTGGCATAGGTATAGCAGCTGAGCTTGAGCCACCGAAATCAAAACGTTTGAGTAAATCATGAACGTATTTAGATTGGTTTATAAAAATGCCGTCAGGGCGTTGTCGAACTTGAAGTCCTAAAAAGAACTTCAACTCGCCCATCATGCTCATTTGAAATTGTGATTTCATGGTGTGCTCAAACTCCTTGCACAACTCAGGCTTTATAGATGCAAAAATGATGTCATCCACGTATATCTGTACTATAATCAAATCACTACCTGATCGACGAAGAAATAAGGTGTGGTCGATTGTACCTTTCTTGTAGCCAGCTCCAATCAAGTAATTAGTAAGAGTTTCATACCATGCTCGAGGAGCTTGCTTGAGACCGTAAAGCGCTTTGTCCAAGACATAGACATGAGTTGGATACCTTGGATCCACGAACCCTTCAGGTTGTTTGACATATACCTCTTCCTGAAGAACTCTGTTTAAGAAGGTGCATTTGACATCCATCTGGTAGACAGTCATGTTTTTGTGCGCGGCATAGGCGAGGAAGATCCGAATAGCCTCAATTCTAGCTACTGGCGCAAACGTCTCATCATAATCGATTCCCTCTTGTTGGCGATATCCTTTGGCGACTAACTGGGACTTATTTCGGATTATAAGTTTGTTTTCATCTTTCTTGTTCCGAAAAATCCATTTCAAGCCAATAATGGATTTCCCCCATGGTCTTGCCACCAAACGCCATACCTTGTTTCGTTCAAACTCAGCCAAGTCTTCTTGCATTGCCCGTACCCAGTCTGGATCGGAGAGAGCTTGCTGAATCTCTGACGGTTCAAAATCACTCAGGAACCCGCCAAAAAGAACCTCGTTGACAACATTCTTCGAAGATTTGGTCTGAACAGATTGAGAGGGACTCCCGATGATCTGGGAGGAGGGGTGATCTCTTGTCCACTTTCTGGTGTGAGGAAGTGTAACATACGCTTGCTGATTGTTTGACGCATCATGTTCGTCATGCACTGCTAAGACCCCTGACTGGTTCCCACTTGAAGAACCTTCTTGAAGATTTGTCAGTGGTTCTATGTTTAGAACAACCTCCAACCGGGGCTCTCGAACTACTTGAGCATAAGTCCTTCGAGAGGAGCTCGGAGAAGGTAGTGGAGCATCTTCAGAAATGGGTGCAAGAACAGGGGATGTTGTCTATTCTCAGACAGGTTCCGGTGAAGCAACGGTTGGGGGTTCTGTTGAAGAATTTTTTGGGGGAGAAACCACTGACTCCGGTGTCACTGAATCTGTTGAGGTACTAGACGATGGTTCTGTCACAAAGGCATCAGATGACACAGAAGTGGTAGATGAACCAGGATGAGCATGAACTACGATTGGTCCCGTTAGAGTTGGTAGATCGTAGTCTGCGGGATCTATAAAGTCTGAAGCAAAGGTGTTAGATCCAAAATCTATGCTCGGTGGTAAGTTGGACAAGTTAGGCAGTATGGCATTTGGATTACTAGGGCATGCATCAGAATAAGTTTCAGTTTCCGAAAAGTCCACATTTGAGCTTTCCAAGATGGATCGGGTGCGTTTGTTGAATACCTGATAAGTCTTTGAGTTAAGTGAGTATCTGATGAAGATAGACTCATCAGACTTACGGACAAACTTACCCAGATCCTCTCAGTCGTTAAGAACATAGCATTTACATCCAAAAACTCTAAAGTAGTCGATGTTAGGCTTACGCTGTTCGATCATCTCGTAAGCGGTTTTACCAGTCCGCTTCACGATCAGTGCTCGTTTTTGCGTAAAACATGATGTAGAAACGGCTTCAGCCCAGAATGATTGTGGAACGCCTGAGTGAGCCATCATGGATCTTGCTGCTTCGACCAACGTTCGATTCTTCCTTTCCACAACTCCATTTTGTTGAGAAGTGCGCACCGCGGAAAAGTTGTGAGAGATTCCCACATCTTCAAGGAAGGATTGCAGTTTCGCGTTTCGAAACTCGGTGTCGTTGTCGCTACGTAGCTTCTTCACCTTGCGACTGAAAATAATTTGAATCCGCTTGATGAAGGAGATTATTCGATCAGCAGCGTCAGATTTGGCTCGCAGGAACTCAAGCCACGTGAACCTCGAGAACTAATTGACAAGAACTAGCATGTATTTCTTTTTGGCTAGGCTCTCGACTCTCATTGGTCCACACAGATCCATGTGAATCATGTCAAGTGGACTTTTGCTGTTCGTATCCATCTTTGGAGGATGTGAGCTTATTTTCATCTTTCCTTATTCTTCACAAGCGGGACACAAGGTATCCTTTGAAAGACGAGTCTCAGGTAGTCCACTGACCAGGCGTTTTGAAACCAACTTGTTCATATCTTTTAGATTTTGATGGCATAACCTCCGGTGCCACAGCCAACTGTCCTCCTTTATCGCCTTGGATTGCAAACAGATCGCATCTACTGATTGAGAAGGTGCTTCAAACTGTGTGTGTATGTGTCTGAGGGATGGATCAAAAGACGGTTGAATACAGATCGTCGTTCCTTCGTGCACTAAGAACAGCATTGCCGTCTTCGTCACTTACTGAGCTTCAGTACAAGAACTGTTTGACCCAATAGCCATTATCACAAAATTGGCTAGAGCTAAACATGTTGTACCCCAATCCCTCGACATACCGTACATCCTTGATGATGTACCTTCCATCGGTGATCTTTCCATAACCCATGATTCTCTTTGGAGTTTTGTCTGCCATTTTGATATATCCCTCGAACCTTTCAACATAGTCGAAAAGGAAGGACCTTTGACCAGTCATGTGTCTATAAGCTCCAGAATCGATGTACCACACATGACTGACCTGCAAAACGAATTAAGCTTGTTTAGGGACCCATTGCCAAATGGGTTCCTTAGGGTTAGAGGTAGATGAAACTGTCGGTGTAATCCCCTTTTTGGATTTCTTCTTAGGCACAGGGGACTTCACTGACGAAGAGGAATTTGATTTCCCTCTTGTCCTTCCCTTTCTCTTTCGAGAACTGACATCGGAATTATGTGCATTAAAAGAATTAGCCACACTATAGCGCAAGAGATTATTAAACATAGAACACATGTCATTTCTAAAAGCATCAAAAACATTGTTCAAGTTACGATTACGGTTTACAGACATGTTTGAATTAAATACTACATTAGGTGGGGCATGGCCTAAACCCGCACGGCTAGGATCACGCCTCTTAGGGAAAGCAGTAAACTGATTGTTCCTTCCTTGATGATCATTTCCTGGTGGCTTCGCATTCTTTCCACCATCTTTCCTTCTCCCATCTGCATTAAAAGCATGGAGTGAGTTAGAGGACGGTTTAATAGAAATGGATTTGCCACCTTTTCCAGATGACGGTTTTGAAAAATTAGGTTTTGTGGAAGGTAAAGGTTGATTTGGTTTTACCCGAGATGTCTCACCCACTTCAAAAGTGCTAGAATTAAAGAAAAGACCTTTGATGGGTTTGACTGAGGCACGAGCATCTTTAGATTTTGAATTCTGGTTCTAGAGTCCTTTAGGTGTGTGAGGCTTAACTGACTTCTCCTTGTCAGTACCTACACCTTTTTCACCCTAAGGATTATTGATGCGGTAATTATCGTATATAAAAAGCGTAACAAGTTTTAACCTCTAATACCTAGCCACCGTCTTACCACATATACAGGCAAGCGCACCTGATCGTGAATAATATAGTGTAGGAAAGTCCAGGTATTGTATCTACCACTGGGAACGGTCAAGTTATCGTAGACTAAAGTCTAAATCGGTTTAATTAACCTAAAGGGGGGTTGTGTATGAAAAAAGTTTGAATATTTAAAAAGACAATTAACTAAGTAAAAACTAAGAAAGCAATTAAAATACTGATTTAAGATTATATTAAGGAAAAACAGCAGTACTTATCATGGTAAAGTGAATCCCCAAAATGGATGATATGAATAGGTCGAAGGTTTGGTTGTTTTGACTATTGTAGGAATTTAAGTCTGGGACACCCTAACATGTGAATATTATGGTTAGAAACTAGGATACGATCCTCCTAATTCCAATCCTAAATTGTTTGGTCCACAATCTAGAATCGGTAAACCAGTCCTAATTAATATTGCAATGGCTCTTCTACTATCTGGTCACTCTTGGTTCAAGTAACCCCTTAACACAACCTTTTGATCCAAAGTCAGGCTAAGGTAGGTTGATTATCCTCTCGGAGTCTATCTGCTTTGGTCTAACAAATACACCCAACCAATTGAATTCAAATTGCCAAAACATTATCAATCAGAAAAGAACCCTAATAAACATTCAATTAATCAAAACAAACCGGCAAACATTAATCACAAAAGTATCATCCATAAAGGTTCATCGACCATGACAAACATTACTACTAAAACTACTCACTAATCATAATAAAAACATAAACACAAACAAAAGTAGACACCGACATGATACCGACAGTACAACGACGGATGATCGGAGATCGATTCCCACAGCGTATCGGCACCAAAATTACGTTTAACCAAAATGGGTGAGAAATGGGGTAAAGTCATGCAATTACGTTTAACCAAAACTTGTATAATTTTGGTGTTATCAAAATCCCCACACTTAAGCTTTGATTGTCCTTAATCAAAAGACTGAAAGATAAGAAAGATAACTCCAACATTATCTCCACCCAAGATCATCGAAGAGAACAAAGCATACTTTCATAATCGAACACACAAACAAGACTCATCAAGCAATTGGATACCAAGATCAACCTTTCACCCTCACATAGTATGAATAATCATATAAAGTGTATCTCTCGGGGGTAAAAGTGTATATGTAAGTGATCACACCAATACTCGACTAATTCCCGCATGCATAAGCTTGTCACCAAATCTAGTCTCCACCACTGAGAAGTTGTCAACCGTCAAGAGGACTTTAGGGTTGTAATGTTAGGCTAAGGGTTAAGGGTAGGATAAAGGATATAAGTGACTAAGGGTTTTGCAACAAAAATTTGAAAACTCAATCAGTAATGATCCAAACAGTGAAACAGTCTAACTTTCGAACAATGAAACTTTTGGGATGAGCATTTCCTCTCTTTCTTTTAGAATTGGCCTAAGCCTATGGCTTATTTGGGGCACAAATTCTTTTTCACTCTTTTCAGCTCTCATTTTTTTTTTCTTTTTATATTCTCGACTCTTTTGATATTTCTTTTCTTTTCTGAGTCTCAAATATTCTTTTCTTTCTTTTCCTCTCTTTTTTTTTTTTCAGAGCAGCAACTATGTTGCTTTTGGGCTCTTTTTAAATCTCAATCCCATAAAAACTGTCAGATATGAAAAACTGGATCAAAACATCTCAAGATTCAAATTGAAGTCACGGCCAAAAGATAGATAAAACAATTAGGCTCAAGGGTAAAGTGTATAGTGGGTAACAAATGAAAAGGCTAAGGCTCAAAATGGTTTCAAGGGATGAAGTGTTAAAAGTGAACACTTTTCAATCAAAGGCTAGGCAAATCAGACAATCTTATGATGAGATTATCTGACGAAGGCTAAAAGGGTTAGAAACGAAGGCCTCTATCAGTGCAATGGTGATAAATACTTCTCTTATGTGGTCTCGACAAGCATTCAAATGACAAGTTCTACCTTGGGTCAAAGTCGGTATTCCTCACAGAATAAATAACAATTAAGGCTCAAACTCTCAAAGGAATTGGGTGAGGCACTCATGGTAATCAGTATTCCAAGGCATCCTTTTACTCAACTAATCCTATTCAGTGTTCTCCTATGCAAGCAACTCAGTCTCACAAACAATCTCAGATATCGAAAAAATTGGGGTCAAATCTCAAAGTTTTCAAAAATTTGAAAAACGACAATCCATAAGCAAAAAGTGAACCCATTTAAACAGATAAGTCTACATAACCCCCTCCCCACACTTAAAATTTGCAGTGTCCTCAATGCAACAATTAACACAATTAAGGAGTAATTGGGAAAAAGAGAAACTTCCCGGGTTATGTGACGAAATCTGTTCTGATCTGAGAGTGGTCCAAAAAAATCGTGCTCGATCATAGATCATAGGTCGCTGTATCTACCAACAAAAAGAAAAAGAAAAAGTAAAAACGAACTAGCAAAAATAAACCAAACCAAACTATTAATAACTACTTAAGGTCCTAAACAGTCCAAACAAATAAAAATTGTTCAACCAAACCACACAAACAAAAATAAAATTGTCTCAAACAACCATATCGAATAACGGAGCTAAAAGAGAGAGATCAATAAGGGCCACGAGGTTGGTTTTGCCAATCCTCGTAAGTCGGGTAACCAGGCGGAGCATCCTCGGAGTATGGCCAATATGGAGATAGAGCATACGCGGTATTCGGTTGAATACCGAAGTGGGAGGCCATCTGGTTCATCACTCCACTTTGCCAGTTGGCTTGGTGAAGAGCCTCCACAGTGTTGTACTCCATATGCTGATGATGCCGGCCATAAGAAAGTGACATCTCCGAAAGTCGGTTACTCAAGTCTTGGTAACCTGAATATGTCGTCCAATCCGCCGGTTGTTGACCCACATTTGCCCCACTCGTTCCGCCAATCTCATGCGTGCTCCTCAGTGCTTGACTCGGTTGACTTCTCGACTGACTCCTATAAGCTTGAGGATTATGGATCCATGCATTGTAGTCTCTTCCAACCATGTGCTCAACCCTCGCCACGCCCATGCCTCGAAGTTGGTCCATGTCGATCAACCCCATTTCCCCGAGGTTGGTCATCGAAGCAATAGCGGCGTCGGTTAGGATACCGAAGTGTTTGGCGAGGCGTGTGATATATTGTCCCCCGACCAAACGACTTCCATCCCGATAGCCGCTCGCTTTGGTGAGTTGCACGGCGATAAGATATGGAGCATTCGGATATTTATCATCCATAGACAGTCACTTTCTCCTCACTCGAAGAACGAGCATTCACCGCTTGAATAAGCATCCGGTGCAAGAGTCGGTCCGACGAAGCAAGAAAACCTTTCACCTTGAGATTGCTATGATAATCACCATCACCCAAGATCGACCAAGCCAAACGTGGATCAAAACCATCGGGTCTCTTCGAAGTCGCCCACATATACTCCTCAAATCCGGGAGCATCAACATCCGATTGGGTGTATATCCCCAAGGCAAGAGCAAAGTCGACCAAAGATAAAGATCTCCAAACGCCACCAAGTCGGAACGTCATGCAAGTTTGATGAAATTCCCTAAGAGCCTTGATTGCATTGAAACGAAATGTGGCCACAAACTCCACGATAAGTTCTCGGTAGAGGGTCTCGGCAATATCGAAAACTCGCTCCCATGCATGGCATATGTAATACTCATTGCCATCCTCGTCGTATGCGTGCTTTTCAAGAATTGCTTTTATGTCGTTCTCGACTCCCATCGATCCAAGAAGATCCCAATCGACTCTCTTTGGCATAAGCACTTGGCGGGGGAGAAGTCGGTTGACGATGTCCCGATACTCCTCCCTCTTCGGGGCATTCAAGGTTGGGTCATTTGCAAAGGAGGTGAAAACATGACTTCCATCCGGTGCATGAAAGTTAGTTGCGGCGGTCGTAGACGAGCGGGTTCTTTGTCTCTACAAAATTCAATTACCATTGTCTTAGAAAAATCTCAATTCATGAGCATAAGACAAGGTTTATTCACATTCAAAATTCCAACGAGACAAAATCTATACGACTAACAAGTTCAACTAGCAAATATATGCATGATAAAACAAGAACAATGGGGATGTGAAACATCCCCACACTTGAACTTCTAGTCCAACTTTCATACAAAAAATCTAGCTAACAAGGATGGATGGGGATTTTGATGTTCTCAAAATCCCCACACTTATCATTTAACCACAATCACTAGATTAAACAAACACAAAGCATGCTAAAGTGAAGTTTCAATCATAAAATTGGGCATGCATAAACATCAATCAATCAATGGTGATTCAAGAACAATGTCTAATTCAATATAAGCATTCACACACCATTGATGGTCCAAACAAGATCTCCTCTTACCAATTCAAGCTATTCTTACGAAATTGAAGTTAGAAAACGTACCTTAGCCATGGAAATTGATGAAATTGAAGCTCAAGAAAGTCGAATCTCGCAAGAACGTGAGAGGGTTTAGCGGCGCCTAAGAGAAATTAGGGTTGTGGTGAAGTGAAAAAGTGAGAAAAGAGGGTTTAAAACCCGTCTGTCCCGACTTCGCGTCGCGAAACCCAGGGTTTCGCGTCGTGAAACGGGCAGTTTTTAAAAATACCCTAGTTTTTAAAAGTTTAGCGTCGCCAAACGGCTCTCTTCGCGTCGCGAGGTTCGAAATTTTTACCTGTTCCATGGCTTACCAACTTCGCGTCGCCAGATTTGGAATTTGGCGATCGCGAAGTGCCCACTGTTTCCCAATTTTGAAAATTTGCATCGCATTCCGAATTTGCTCGAATTTGGTTCTTATCTCCTCCGTATGGTTACCTAAGCAATATCAAACAAAAACATTAATAAAAACACACACGAAAATCATTAAAACGAAAGAAAACAAAAAAGCTCGGGTTGCCTCCCGAGAAGCGCTTCATTTTTGGACGGGTCTAGAGCTCGACCCCACTTTCGGCTCATTTCTTGGCACGTCGGGCTGACGAGCCCTTCTTCTTTCTGTGATCTTTCTTGGAGGATCCCGGTTCATTGGTTGTTTGCTCCTTTTGATGCATCGGGTTTGGATAATCCTCCGTTTTCTTTCAATGCTCATGCGGGAGTAACGGGCGGTTCGTGTTTTTGTTGTAGGCCAGAGAAGGATCTTCGTATGGTTCATCGAGGTGTCTAACCGGCTCCCCGTTAGGATCAAAGTAAATCCGATTGTCTCCAAAGCCTAAACTTGTCACTTGGTTGCGCATATCGGTATTCACTTGAGCGGTGTGTAAGAAAGATCTCCCGAGGATTATCGGGATCTCCGTGTTCTGTGGAAGGTTAGCTATAACGAAGTCCGTGTAATAAACAAAGTTGCCAATACGAATCGGGACTCCTTCCGCTATTCCTAACGGCTTTGTTTAGGGACCCATTGCCAAATAGGTTCCTTAGGGTTAGAGGTAGATGAAACTGTCGGTGTAGTCCCCTTTTTGGATTTCTTCTTAGGCACAGGGGACTTCACTGACGAAGAGGAATTTGATTTCCCTCTTGTCCTTCCCTTTCTCTTTCGAGAACTGACATTGGAATTATGTGCATTAAAAGAATTAGCCACACCATAGCGCAAGAGATTATTAAACATAGAACACATGTCATTTCTAAAAGCATCAAAAACATTGTTCAAGTTACGATTACGGTTTACAGACATGTTTGAATTAAATACTACACTAGGTGGCGCATGGCCTAAACCCGCACGGCTAGGACCACGCCTCTTAGGGAAAGTAGTAAACTGATTGTTCCTTCCTTGATGATCCTTTCCTGGTGGCTTCACATTCTTTCCACCATCTTTCCTTCTCCCATCTGCATTAAAAGCATGGAGTGAGTTAGAGGACGGTTTAATAGAAATGGATTTGCCACCTTTTCCAGATGACGGTTTTGAAAAATTAGGTTTTGTGGAAGGTAAAGGTTGATTTGGTTTTACCCGAGATGTCTCACCCACTTCAAAAGTGCTAGAATTAAAGAAAAGACCTTTGATGGGTTTGACTGAGGCACGAGCATCTTTAGATTTTGAATTCTGGTTCTAGAGTCCTTTAGGTGTGTGAGGCTTAACTGACTTCTCCTTGTCAGTACCTACACCTTTTTCACCCTTAGGATTATTGATGCGGTAATTATCGTATATAAAAAGCGTAACAAGTTTTAACCTCTAATGCCTAGCCACCGTCTTACCACATATACAGGCAAGCGCACCTGATCGTGAATAATATAGTGTAGGAAAGTCCAGGTATCGTATCTACCACTGGGAACGGTCAAGTTATCGTAGACTAAAGTCTAAATCGGTTTAATTAACCTAAAGGGGGGTTTTGTATGAAAAAAGGTTTGAATATTTAGAAAGACAATTAACTAAGTAAAAACTAAGAAAGCAATTAAAATACTGATTTAAGATTATATTAAGGAAAAACAGCAGTACTTATCATGGTAAAGTGAATCCCCAAAATGGATGATATGAATAGGTCGAAGGTTTGGTTGTTTTGACTATTGTAGGAATTTAAGTCTGGGACACCCTAACATGTGAATATTATGGTTAGAAACTAGGATACGATCCTCCTAATTCCAATCCTAAATTGTTTGGTCCACAATCTAGAATCGGTAAACCAGTCCTAATTAATATTGCAATGGCTCTTCTACTATCTGGTCACTCTTGGTTCAAGTAACCCCTTAACACAACCTTTTGATCCAAAGTCAGGCTAAGGTAGGTTGATTATCCTCTCGGAGTCTATCTGCTTTGGTCTAACAAATACACCCAACCAATTGAATTCAAATTGCCAAAACAATATCAATCAGAAAAGAACCCTAATAAACATTCAATTAATCAAAACAAACCGGTAAACATTAATCACAAAAGTATCATCCATAAAGGTTCATCGACCATGACAAGCACTACTACTAAAACTACTCACTAATCATAATAAAAACATAAACACAAACAAAAGTAGACATCGACATGATACTAACAGTACAACGACGGATGATCGGAGATCGATTCCCGCAGCGTATCGGCACCTTTCGTACTCTCACTCTCGTTCCTCCTCGTATCCCGTACCAAAATTATGCAAAACCGTATATTCTGAACTGAAGGGGAAGGCTGGTATTTAAAAGAAAACGTCCGGGGGCCATCTGGCGATCGCCAGACTGCAGGTTTGGCGACGCCAGACACTTAAGTCAACCCTAGTCTTCAATTCAGTCGAATCTGGCGGCGCCAGATTGGGAATCTCGCGAACGCCAAACAGCTACTGTGTTGACTTTGTGCATTTTTCACGTTTTCTCGCCTTTTTCGTACTTTTCCGTTCCACGGCCTCCAAATCCTTCATAAACAATAATAAGCTCATTTAGTGCAATTACGTTTAACCAAAACATGTATAATTTTGGTGTTATCAATTATTTTTCTCAGAACCTGATGCTTGTGACTCAGTAGACTTCTCAGGTTTAGAAAGAACAGATTTCTTTTTCTTTGGGATAAAACCAGAAGGATCATCACCCACTTCTAAAAATACCTTCAACTCATATTCAATATTAGGATCTAGGACCAACTTAGGTTTTCTTGACCAACGGTGAGAGATAAGGGATGCCTCATCATCTTCAGAATCCACAGAGTAAAAATCCTCAAAATTATATACTTTCTCTTTCAAACGAGCGATTGACACATCTTGATTAGCAAAAGTTTGAGAATACAACAACTCCTTTTCATAAAAATATTCCTTTTCCGTTTCAAAAAGAACTTTTTGGACGATGAGTTGCTATTGAAGATCCGCAAATTTGACTTTGAAAACTGTAAATGACGAGTTTGCGGTCTCACACTCTGAAGAAAGCCTAATTCTCTCGGCGTTAGCTTCGAGTAAGTCTTTTTCCAGAGTGTCTATCAAGTTGTCCTTTTCTGAGATAATAACTTTGAGATTCAGAATTTGATGTTGACAGGCATCTAGATCCATGGCTTTCAATCTAAGTCCAAAGACTTCTTTCACTAGCTCAACTAGGTCGGGACTCTTAGTTGCGGAAACATCCATGGGTGGGATAACTAAGGTCTCCTCAGATAGTTTGATTTCCCTAGTGTCATAGCTAATGTTCAAATCGGCATAATTGATTGGTGCCATAGCTACACAAGGGGTTCTAGCCTTGATACCTTCCCAAGAGGGGTCGGTATTGGTAGGATCTCTAGCGGGAATGAAGATAGGTCCACTTGCAACGGGACTTGTGGGAGGACTGCTAGAGGTGCTATTTGATGGACAGGTGGTTCTGGTGATGGTCTTGTTGGTCCCAAGGGGTGACCTTCAAGTAAGGATAGTGTATGGGATTATAGAAGGGGGGGTTGAATATAATCACACAAATTTCACTTTTAAATTCTTTGTTGTATTAACAATATGAATTTACAGATTGTTGCGGAAATAGAAAAGACTACAAGTCTAAACTAAACAATCTAAGTTCTTTCACTATGCATTAGAGTGAGAAGATAAGAAAAGATAGAAGATAGAGGAAATAAGAAAGAAAGGATTAGGGTATTTTTAGGATGAAGAAGAAGTATGGAGAACATCTCTTCACGTCCTATTTATACCCAATGCATTAAATGCATGCAGACTCACTTTAGTATACGTGTCACACTTTAAGTGGTCTATTGTACTATTTACTATAAACAAATACCCTTTGCATGTTGTGCAAAAGAGGGTTTGTGTAAACAGTTGCCTTGAGGTCTGATAAGTACGGAGGGAACAGAAAAGAGACTGTCCTTATGTACTTTTGTGTCAGTAAAGGCGGATAATCCTTTTGTGCATTAGATTAAGACATTACACTAATCCTTCAGGATCAGGATACTGATCAGTGAGTAGAGTCCTGATACTGATGTAGATCAGGAGTCACTGTATCCTGATGTGTCTTCAGGATGTCATACGAATTTGAGCAGCCTGCTATCACTGAGTTCCGTCTTCAAATCATGAGCATGTTGTTCCTGTCATCAGCTAATTCTTCAACTTCGCTGATGGTTCTTTGAGTATGATCTTAATGTCTTTAGGAGGTCTTCACTTCGGTGGTCAGGATCAGTAGATTGCAGAACAGACTCGTTCATCTCCTGATCCTGATCCTGATGATTTAAAACTACAAGTTACAACATAATTAACAAGGAATAACACTGAACAAACTCAGTGATAATTCCTCAAGCTATAACTGAAAGTAAAGACCTATTCACTAAGTGAAGTTACAGGATCATTATCATTTCATCAGGTCTTAGGAGAGTTGGATCAATAATCTCCCCCTAAATGATAATGATAAGACAATAGAGAAATTGTCTAAGTCTAGAAAGGTTTAGAAATAAATCTAAGTCTAGAAGTTAACAGTAGGAAATAGAACTCATAAAGGTACATGTCCCATTTACTGTTTTGAGGGATCATTTTCAGTACTATGATGGAATAAAGTACGATGCACTGAATTGCATTTCCATTAAGAAGTGTCAGGGTAGTTTTCTCCTTCAGAACGAGGAGAATTAGAAGGAGGAGATCTAGGGGAAGAGGTAGGGGTAGAGAAATCATCAGAGATGAATTCATCATCTGACGATAGGATTACGGTTTCAGGAGGGGCTAGGTGATCTTGGGTTGTAGAAGAAGAGGCTTTAGGGTTAAAGCGGGTAACAGGATGTAAAGGTACGGATTCAGGGTTTAAGGGTGTAATCCTGAAAGTCATTCTGCTTTGTTCGGCTCGTGTTTCTTCTGATGGACTATTCTCCATAAGGCGAATAATCTCACCAGTTACAGAACCGAAGTTAACATCCTGAAATTCAGAATCGGCTTGGGTTTCAGGTTCAGGTTCAGGGGTAGGTTGAGGTGTTGGTTCAGGGGTAGGTTGGTTGGGTGGTTGGTAGATGACTAACTGAAGGTTGTTTGTGGGTGAGTCTTCAGGTGAGCTATCGGTTATGGTTATGGTTTCAGAGGTAGGTTTGGGTTTCAGGATAGTGGAGATGGGTAGGTTATCTGAATTGGAAGGAGAGGATGGTTGGAGTGACATACCAGGTGCACCGGGGTTCTCCCCTGAGATTGAGAGAGTCCTGGAGTGGGCGTGGAGGAGGCATCTGCAACCTTCTCGACGATGAAGTCATCGTCTTCATCATCATCTTCATCCTCATCATCATCATCCTCGTTTGTTCCCCCCTCTTCATTTGTTCTCCAGTTGGTGGAGGGGGAATAAACGGAATGGTCTTGCAGAGGCTGTCTCTCCCCCTCAATAGGTGGCCTAGCCAAGGCAGCTGTTGAAACACACCTCTGAAAGAGAGAGGCCATGTTCGTCTGAAGTTTCCTGGTGATGAAGGAGGAGGTGATCAGGCACTGGTGTAGGTCCCTGTCAGCGGTTGTGAATGCTGGCGGCGGTGGAGGAGCAGTGGTGATAGCGTTGACGGCGGTGGAGAGGCCATTCACCTTCTCCTGTAGAGCCCTAAGCCCTGCTTCTTGAGCTTCCAACCTCTGCACCACTGCACTTTGAAAAGTGGTGAGAGTGTTGGAGCTGTTGTTGACAGCAGTAGAGAGAGCAGGCAGGGTAGTGGCCTTATGTCCTCGATGGACGCCTGGAGGGAGTTGGAGGAAGTGGCCACTTAGGATACCTTGTCGTGGATATTGTCCAGACAAGGTATGGTCAGGATCACGCCAGTTGGTGGCGGAGTGGCAGCCGTGGCAGCAGCAGTGGCAGTGGCGGCGGCGGCTTCAGCAACAGCAGTAGCAGCCTTCGCAGAGGGAAGTTCTAGCTCCAAGGCCTGGAGACGAGCCTTGTGGGCGTCTTCCTGCAGTTGCAGTGCCGCCCTAGCATCCTGGAGCTGTCTCTCAGCGGACTGGCGCCTGAGCTCAGCTGCGCTCAGTTGACGCTCGGGGTCCGTGAAGATAAACTCGTCGAAAGGATCATCCTGGTGAAGTTGAGGATGTCCTTGAGCTGCTGCTCCAAAAGAACCTGTAACATTAGTAGCTAAGTGAGTACTAGAAGACTCAAAAGCTTTCATAGAAGAAGAGATGGTAATATTTTGCTTAGAAGTATTACCTGAGGCTTGAATGGCATCAGAATGATTGCCGTCCACATTCTCTGAGTGTTCAAGTAGAACAACCTCAGGTTCAGTTGGTTGTGGAGCAGGAGTATCTGCAGGTAGAGAAGTTTTAGATAAAGGAGAGGGTCTATTAAATATAGCACGAAGAGTGAGGTAATATTTCTTACCAGCAGCTCCCTGCTTCTTTTTCTTCTGTGCCTTTGACTTGGCACGCTTGGGGAGAGGAGGAGGAGTGGATCCAGAGGGGTGTGGGCGCTTCTGGAGCGTAGAAGATGTTGTTGCAGCTGGGGAAGTCAGTAACGGGTTAGCTACTGACATAGCATGCATGGAAAGAGAAGAAGATGGTTTGGCTGAGAAGAGAGAAAACATACCTTGAGAAGGAGGGGAAGCGATCTGCTCGTCTGCGTCCTGGTCTGGTTCAGGAACAACCAGAACTACAGAGAGAGATACGTCATCAGGACGAGAAGGAACCTGGTCCAGGAACTTCGGTCCTAATGCGTAGTTATTGAAATTGCCTTCTCTAGGGTAGGCAGTGTCCATGTGGAGTTCCAGGACTGCAGAGAAGAACCGAGTGTAAGGGACGTTGACCACTCGGTTTTTGTGCTTGATCTTCTTCACCATATCATCCCAGATATGGCGAACATAGTCAAACTTCCGATTTTTGAGAGCGGAGTAGACCATGTTCTGGATGACGGTGGGAAACTGCTCAGTGCTCCCCGTATTCCCCATCAGACAGAGACCGAACGTGTTCCATATGTAATAGAACGTAGCGTTCAGTCCTGTTTTATGGACAGTAGCAGCAGTCTTGGTCAGAGGGACGCCTTACACTCAGGCCATCTGTAGCCAATGTCATCCAGCAGAGTGATGACTTTTCAGCGGATGGGGGAGGAGGATATCTCTTCTTTTTGGGGATCTGGAGGACGTTTCGAAGAGTCCCAATTCCAAAGGAGATGATATCTTCCTTTATCTGGAATTTTATCACCTCATGCAATTTTCCCTTTGAGTTCTTCTCTTGGGACATCGTGGCAGTGGACCAGAGTTGGAGAAGTAGGGGTTTGTTCGGCTTGGGGTTGATGGTGAAAGCCGTCTTCAATGGACTGTTGAGAAGAAAGTCCCTAGCAGGCTTCAGGTACTCTTTGCCTTCAGGGAGGTCGAACAGGCCGATGAGGTTGTTGCCTTTGAATTGGATGTCATGTTGAGGGATGATAATTGGGAGGTTTCCCGAAGTAGTCATCAGTGCAGTGGCCTCAGAGGAGAGCTGGGCGTCAAGAGAGGTGGAAGTAGTAGCAGCCATCCTGTTAACAAAAAGAATAACATATGTGGATGATTAAGCAATCCAAAATATGCATCTTTCTTCACTTTTCAATGAACATAGTAACAGTTCATAAAAGCGGTGAAATCCTTTTACTTAGGAATAGATTAGATACCAAAATTCACAAAAGGAATGTGTTTTGGTATAAAAGAGAACTTCTATTTTGACGAAATTATATCAAAATAGGAGTTTATGATTTTTCTTAAAAGAAATAAGAAGAATCACATAACCAGTTTTAACAAAAATCTATGAAGATTTTGGGAAAACTAAGATCAAACGAAGTGATCTTAGGGTTTTTGAAAACGTTTATCAAAATAAGTTGTTTTTGAGTAAAGATCAACTTAGTTTGTAGAAAGAACAAGAAGAAATTAACACTTACGATGATTCTTGATTAAGAAGATTGTGTGTGTGTTCTTGGTGTTCTTGATGAAGCAGATTGAGAGAAAACTTTTCTTGCTTTTAGTTCTTTAGAGAGTAAAGTAAGCGTAAAGAGTGAAATGGATTACGAGTGAGGTTTTTATACCTCGTGGTTGGAGAGAGAAAATGAATGAGAGAGAAAAGAGCGGCTAATTTCAAACGCAATGATGAAAAAAGGAAGTTCTACGCGCGTTCACGCGCCTGACACACGTAGTGGGGAACAGGAAACGTCCCATTACGTGTTAGTGCAGATGAAAAGTTTGTTTTATTCAAAAAGCTAAAAACCACCTTTTCAGGGGATAATTCCATTTTTATGAAAGAAGAGTTTTCTTGGAATTAGAGTACTTATCAGATAAGTACTGTTTTGGGAAAATCATCTTATCACATTTAATGCGATAAGGTTTCAGGGACAGAAATACTTACCTGAGAATCATCAGTATTCGGATTTTGAACAAAGATTTTGTAAGTACTGAATAGGGTTATCTCCTGATAAATGTGTTATTCAGGAGTTGTTAAATAAGAGTCCTGAGAAAACTTATTCTAAAGGACTTAACAACTTTTTGTCCTGATAAACTTCATTCGTCAGGATTTAACATCCCAAGTTCACTGATGAGCATATTAAAACGTGTTACATCCAGTGGTTTGGTAAAGAGGTCAGCAAGCTGATATTCAGTAGGGACAAAATGGAGTTCAATATCACCATTAATCACATGATCCCTGATGAAGTGATATCTCACTTCAATGTGCTTTGTCTTGGAGTGTAAGACAGGATTGTTAGCGATGGTGATCGCTGAAGTGTTGTCACAGTATATAGGAATTTTAGAAAGTTGTATGTCATAGTCCTGAAGTTGATTTCTCAGCGACAGGACTTGAGCACAACAGATTCCTGCTGCAATATATTCAGCTTCAGCAGTTCATGTGGACACAGAATTCTGTTTCTTGCTAGTTGCTAGTCCAACTCACCAACTTTCCACCTAGTAGGTGACACCCACCAGTGGTGCTTTTCCTGTCGATCTTACATCCTGCAAAGTCACTATCAGAATAAGCTGTTAGATCGAACCCTGAGTCCTTGGAGTACCAAAGACCCAGATTAGGAGTTCCCTTCAGATATCTGAAAATCCGCTTTACAGCAGTCAGATGGGATTCTTTGGGTTCAGCCTGATAACGAGCACAAAGACATGTAGAATACATGATAGCAGGACGACTCACTGTAAGATACATCAGTGAGCCAATCATTCCTCTATAGAGAGTCACATCAACAGGTTTCCCTTTGGAATCCTTGTCAAGTGATAGAGGAGGAGCCATTGGAGTCTTCATCGGTGTACATGATGTGAGATCAAATTTCTTCAGCATATCAAGTACATATTTACCTTGATTGATAAAGATTCCCTTTTCAGATTGCTTGATCTAAAGTCCTAAAAAGAATGTTAGTTCACCCATCATAGACATTTTATATTCAGATTTCATGAGCAACTCAAACTTTTCGCAGAGTTTGGGATTGGTTGATCCAAAGATAATGTCATCGACATATATCTGGACAAGAAGGATATGCTTAGGATATTTCTTAAGAAATAAAGTGCTGTCGATCTTACCACGAACAAAACCTTTTTAGAGAAGAAAGGTTGACAGGGTATCATACCAGGCACGAGAAGCCTGTTTTAACCCATAGAGAGCCTTGTTTAACTTGTAGACGTGATTAGGGAACTTAGGATCTACAAAGCCAGGAGGCTGAACCACATAGACTTCTTCATTAAGTTTACCATTCAGAAAGGCATTTTTGATGTCCATCTGAAAAACTTTGAAGTTCATATGTGCTGCAAAGGCCAGGAAAAGTCGAATTGCTTCGAGCCTAGCAACAGGAGCAAAAGTTTCATCGTAATCAATGCCCTCTTCCTGCCTGTATCCCTGAGCCACAAGGCGAGCCTTGTTTTGAATAATCGTACCAATCTCATCAAGCTTATTCCTGAAGATCCACTTGGATCCAATGATTGTACGTTTTCGAGGCCTAGGGACGAGAAGCCAGACATTGTTTCTGATGAACTCTGCTAGCTCTTCCTGCATGGCTGAGACCCAGGCAGGATCACGCAAGGCATCATCTATTTCTTTAGGTTCATTTTCAGAGATGAAATTAACATAAAGACAGACGTTACCAGATGGGCGTCGAGTTTTAACACCAGAGGAAGGATTACCGAGGACTTGATCAATTGGATGATCTTTGGTCCAACGAAGAGCAGGTGGTTGATACACCTGCCCTGAAGTAGAGGCTTCATTCACTGATGGATCACGGAGAAGATTAGTAGCAGGTTCACTAAAAGTGGTTTGAGAAAAATCTTCACTGTTAGTGGGTTGATCAGGTTCAGGTGTGACTTGGGTGATAGGGGTGGCATTTATTAGAGGAGGTATGGGTATATTAGAAGGTGGAGTATGATTTTCTTCAAAACCATCAGGAAGGTCTTGAGGAGATGGATCAGCAATAGGAATATCAGGGACTTGAAAGAAAGAGTCAGCCCACTGATTTATTTTAGAATTATCATGAGGGTGAGGAAAGGTAGGACCCGATTCATCAAATTTAACATGAATCGTTTCCTCTATGGTTTGTCTTCGTTTGTTGAACACTCGGTAGGTTTTGGAGATAGAGGAATATTCAAGGAAGATTCCATCATCAGACTTGGAATCGAACTTTCCAAGGTATCTTTGTTGTTCAGGATGTAGCAGACACAACCAAAGATATGGAGATGTTCGATTGAAGGTTTCCTGTTACGAAAGTGTTCGTAAGGGGTTCCTCTGAAGCGCTTTACTATCAGGGATCTGTTCTGAGTATAGCAAGCTGTGTTAACGGCTTCAGCCCAGAATTGAGTCGCAAGATTGGCTTCACTCAACATAGATCGTGCAGCTTCAATCAGGGTTCTGTTTCGTTTTTCAGCAACACCGTTTTGCTGAGGAGTTCTTACAGATGAGAAGTTCTGAGAGATACCTTTTTGATCTAAGAAAGTTTCCAGGGTACTGTTTTTGAATTCAGTTCCGTGGTCACTTCTGATTGATCGAACAGTAAGGTTGTTGAGCCTTTCCATCTTCCTGACGAACAGAATGATTTCCTCAGGAGCGTCACTCTTGGATCGTAGAAAGAATACCCAAGTATATCTGGAATATTCATCAACAATCACCAGAGTGTATTTCTTTCCAGCAATGGATTGGACATTAACAGGTCCAAAGAGATCCACGTGGAGAAGTTGTAGAGGAGAGCTGATGGAGGAAATCTGCTTGGACTTAAAGCTAGCCCTGGTCTGTTTTCCTTTCTCACATGTTGAACAAAGAGATACCTTTGTATAGCGAAAGTCAGGAAGACCAACAACAAGATTGTTGATGCAGAGTTGATTTAGCGTCTTGAAGTTGAGATGAGAGAGACGCTTGTGCCAGAGCCAATTTGTATCAGTAGAAGCACGTGATACAAAACAGAAGTTATCAGTGGAAGTATTCATGTTAATGATGTAGATATCAACTTGTCTAACACCAGTGAGAATAACTTCCTTGCGTCTGTTCTTGATTTTGCACTTTTTCTTCGAGAAGGAGACTTTGTGATTCTTATCACACAGTTGACTGATGCTCAGAAGATTATGCATCAGGCCTTCAACATAAGCAACTCTTTTGAATGTAGTTACTCCGTTGGTCAGGGTGCCATACCCTCGGGTTTGGCCTTTACCGTTTCCACCAAAAGTCACAGCAGGACCTCTTTATTCACGGTAGTTAGAGAGAACAGATTTAGAACCAGTCATATGTCGAGAGCATCCACTGTCCAGGTAC
The DNA here is from genome assembly GCA_030169165.1 of Centaurea solstitialis. Taxonomy (NCBI): domain Eukaryota; kingdom Viridiplantae; phylum Streptophyta; class Magnoliopsida; order Asterales; family Asteraceae; genus Centaurea; species Centaurea solstitialis. Next base: position 18,545,737 of record CM058045.1, on the reverse strand, counting down.
CAGATGCCCTTGTCCTGTAAAATTTAGAGTTTAATTTTTTCTTGGTACCCATAGAACTATGGATCCAGAATTATCAGTAGGACTGGTGGAGTTAGTGACAGCCTTAACTGAGTTATCAGTTCTTGAGGCTGGAGTCTTGACTGAAGGAACAGTCTTGACAACCTTCTTTCCTTTGAGTGAGTTATCAGTCTTAGGAGTTTTCTTTACCTTAGCTGATTTTTCAGTTTTGGTAGCATCAGGACACTTACTCGCAATATGGTTGTTAAATCCACAGTGATAACATTTGCGATATTGAAAGCGTTTAGTGGGGTCCAGGAAGTCTTTGAACTTCAGATGAGCAGGACTAGTACCAAGTATGCCTTTAGCATTGGACAGAGGAGGAATAGGTTTCTTCTCTAGGGTCTTTTGCTTCAGGTCAATCTTCAGTCTAGGAGCAGGATTTTGAGAAAAAGATTTTGTTCCTGAGACTGAAGGACCACCACCTAGAACTTTGTTCTTAGGTTTAGGAATCTTGGTCTTTGAAGGTGTTACAGTTTTGGATTTTTCCTTGGCTGTTTTCTTTTTGCTCTTAGGAGCACCTTCAGTGTGTGTGTTGGATGAAGAAGGGATGTTTTCAGGGGCATTAGGATCAGGCATAGAAGAAACAAACATTCCAAATTTAAGCATGGAACGATCAGGCCTAGGACATTCGCTAGTGAATCCAAGACCCCTTTTGTTTTTGACATTTCTCCCTGAGGCTAATATTTCATCAACCTTTTCAGAGGCGTCACTCCATCCTTTGATGGTGACTTTTTCAGCATTTAGTTCGGCCAAGGCTCTTTCTTTAGCAGCAAGAGCCTTTTCTCTTTCGATACAGAGAGTTTGATTAACAGTGACCTGATCCTTATAACTTTCTTCCAGAATGGTAAGTTGTTTTATCTTTTCCTGACACTCTCTGAGTTGATCACGAAGATCAATGTTCTTTTTCTCAGCAGAGATTTTACCATTCAGGGCTTTATAGAGATCAAGGGTTACAAGGTCTAGCTGAGTTAAGCTTTCAAGAGGGACAACAGGAATAGGTATCTGACTGGTAGATTCAGTCGCAGAGGTAGAAGCTTCAGGAGCTTGAGTAGGAACCTCTTCAGGGACCTCTTCTATCTTAGCCATGAGAGCTAAGGTAGGTTCCTCAATAATGGCCATAAGTGCCACTTGAGTATCTTCCTCGTCAGATGAGTCATCAGAGGAGACATCATCCCAATCGCGGTATTCTGCGATAAGACCTTTGTCTTTTCGTTGAGATTTCATCTTTTTGTACTTCTCTTTCAGGCGCAGGTATTTGGGGTTTTTCGAGGAAGATTTGGTAGAAGAAGAAGCAAACTGATTTTTCTTGTACCTGCAATCATTAGCAAAGTGTCCTTTTCCCTGACAATTGTAGCAGGTAGCAGTAGCCTTATCAACAGATCCTGTTTTAGGCTTATCAGTAAGAGTAAGAGGTTTCCTTCTTTGGAAGTTTCCCTTTTTAGCAAACTTCTTAAAAGAGCGAGTGAGAAGTGCAAGCGATTCATTAAAATCAAGATCTGAGTCTGACATGTCAGAATCAGAAGATTCTAATTCAGTGATGGTAACAGAAGAAGGAGTAGCAACAGTAGGAACTGAATCAGAGACCAGTGCAACAGAGGTGCTTTTGGAATCTTTAGTATCTCTTATGAGATTCTTTTTCAGTTTCTTCTGTTGTTCACGGTTTAGAAGAATGCCGTACAGCTCACTTAATGTGAGTGTCTTTATGTCTTTGGACATAGTTAAGCAGGAGGTGTAGGTTTCCCAATGTTCAGGAAGAGCTTCCATGAACTTGGTAACCACCTCAGAGTTAGGATAGATAGTACCAATAGTCTTCTTGTCGATCAGGAGACAGTTGAATATCTGATGTATCTGGGAGAGAGTTTCATCCTTCTGATGAATAAAGCTTTCATACTGGCGAACCAAGAAAATCTTTCTTGATTCCATGAGAACAGCAGTACCTTCGTATTGCACACAGAGGGTGTCCCAAATCTCTTTAGCAGAGCAAAGGTGACAGACAGAGTGGAAGACGTCATCAGGGAGTGACATGGCAATGAGAGACCTAGCCTTAGTGTCAATGTTGACAAGGCGTCTGTCCTCATCATTCCAGTCAGTAACTGGCTTCACCAGTTCCCTTGCAGGGATAGGTGGTTGGTCGCCAGCACCAGGGACAGCATGGACAGGTTGTGTAGGCACATGTGGTCCATTTTCCAAAAAGTATGGAATTTGGGGATCAGAACCAGATAGGAAAAGTTCCATCCTGGTTTTCCAAAGAGCAAAGTTGTCTTTGTTAAACCTTGGAGGTTTTCCAGCAGAACCGGTATCAAAGTAGTTATCCTTAGTTTGAAGAGCCATAGATTAAGAGAGAGGATCACAAGATTTTTCTAAGAGAAGAAAATGAGAGCTTGTATCTGCTCTGATACCACTTGTTGGTCCCAAGGGGTGACCTTCAAGTAAGGATAGTGTATGGGATTATAGAAGGGGGGGTTGAATATAATCACACAAATTTCACTTTTAAATTCTTTGTTGTATTAACAATATGAATTTACAGATTGTTGCGGAAATAGAAAAGACTACAAGTCTAAACTAAACAATCTAAGTTCTTTCACTATGCACTAGAGTGAGAAGATAAGAAAAGATAGAAGATAGAGGAAATAAGAAAGAAAGGATTAGGGTATTTTTAGGATGAAGAAGAAGTATGGAGAACATCTCTTCACGTCCTATTTATACCCAATGCATTAAATGCTTGCAGACTCACTTTAGTGTACGTGTCACACTTTAAGTGGTCTATTGTACTATTTACTATAAACAAATACCCTTTGCATGTTGTGCAAAAGAGGGTTTGTGTAAACAGTTGCCTTGAGGTCTGATAAGTACGGAGGGAACAGAAAAGAGACTGTCCTTATGTACTTTTGTGTCAGTAAAGGCGGATAATCCTTTTGTGCATTAGATTAAGACATTACACTAATCCTTCAGGATCAGGATACTGATCAGTGAATAGAGTCCTGATACTGATGTAGATCAGGAGTCACTGTATCCTGATGAGTCTTCAGGATGTCATACGAATTTGAGCAGCCTGCTATCACTGAGTTCCGTCTTCAGATCACGAGCATGTTGTTCCTGTCATCAGCTAATTCTTCGACTTCGCTGATGGTTCTTTGAGTATGATCTTAATGTCTTCAGGAGGTCTTCACTTCGGTGGTCAGGATCAGTAAACTACAGAACAGACTCGTTCATCTCCTGATCCTGATGATTTAAAACTACAAGTTACAACATAATTAACAAGGAATAACACTGAACAAACTCAGTGATAATTCCTCAAGCTATAACTGAAAGTGAAGACCTATTCACTAAGTGAAGTTACAGGATCATTATCATCTCATCAGGTCTTAGGAGAGCTGGATCAACAGGTCTCACCATTGATGACTTCGGTATAGGTGACAGTCTATCTAACAAATTCCTCGGTAACATGTCCTCTGACAAAGGCTGGTTTAGGTTTGGACGCGGACATATCCTCAAAGTTGTATAGATCCGAAGGTGCTTTTTCCAAAACATGATTTTCGGCATATCCTAGTCCGGGTCTAGCTTTGTAAAAAGGATTTTTGTTGGCATGCATGGTGAGGATACTCAGAGTCTATTCAGATTGTGCTCTTTTAAAGTTGTTGTCTTCAAGCTCTTGGATTTTTGTGAAAAGTTTAGTTCTTTCCTCAGAAAGTAACTGAAATTTGATTAAGAGTTCCCCATGATTACTATTGAGTTCATCATGAGATTTTTGAAGAGACAACATTTTGTTTAACAAATTTGACTCTCTAATACCAGACTCAAGTATCTCTCGATTGTAATTCAATGTCAAGTCTTCGAGAGAGCTCTTATAAACAGCATTGTTGATTCTAAATTTCGTGACAAGAGTTCTTTCCGTTTGGAGATCTCTCTCTAGGTCACAAATTTTAGCTTCTAACAGTAAGACAGTATCAGTTAAATCAGGAATAGAGGATACCTCAAAAGCATCGTTATCGTAGTGAGTGCTAGGACCAACTCCATCAGGCCCTTCAAAGTCTGCCATCAAGCAATGTCCTCTCACCAACTGATCTTCCTCATCTGAGCTCTCTTCTTCACAGACCCAGTTCTCTTCCTCTACCAACAAAGTGACTCCCTTTTCCTTCTTCCTCATCAAGGCAGCCTTCTTCTCAAAATAAGCTGCATCCTTGTACTTCACTGTGCACTCCTTGGAATAGTGTCCCGGTTTGCCGCACTTGTAGCAGGTGGGACCATGACCATCAGATTTTCCTTGAGTTACAGCTTGTTGAGGAGTGGGAGTTTGGTTGTTGGATTTTTGTGGCTGACTTGACACTTGACCACCTTGGTTAGCGGGAATGGGATGATTTTCACTAAGGGATTGTCTGTTGGAGCTGTTCCCTTGATGATCTGACCCATGATGGTCACCTCCTTTGTAGTGTCCCTTTCCATGCTCAATCCTTTCGTCAGACCAGCGATCGTTTATGCCTTGCACATACCCAAACTCAGATCCGTGATCGTTTCTTCCACCTTCTAATCTACCTCCATAGCCGCTCTCATAACCTTGCCTGATGAATCCTGAATCATATCCTTGCTGTCTGGAATTTCCCCGAAAGTTGTAGTTGGGATTCTGTCCACACCAACTGCCATGATAATTCGAACCTCCTTGATAGTCAATGAAGGTACTATAACGTTGATGGTTGTCTCTGAACCTCCCTTGATTGTTCCTGCCTTGATCAAACGACTGATATTTTTCTCCATGTTGATATCCTTCTGTACCCTGTTCATTCGACTGATATCTGCCTGAAGACTGATGTCCACCTCTTCCCGGACCCATTCTGTTTCCACCTTGAAACCCCGAACCTTGAGATCTGGTAAATCCCCGATTTGCATTCAGCCTTTGCACGTTGTGCGAAATCAAGGCAAGGGATTCATTCATGTTGAACAACTCTTCATCAGAAATGTGATGATCATTGGGTCATCCGGGTGTTGCATGCCTTGGTTGAAGTTCTGGTTGAACTCATGGTTGAAGTCTTCTGGATGTTGAGGAAGAGGCATGTGGTTAAGAGAAGTTGGTTGAATTGGAGTTGAATTAGGTCCTCCAAAAGGCACCATAGCGAGTGCTAGAGGATCAATTGCTCTCTTCGATCTGCCACCAGAGATAAACTTCTCATGTTATACCATCATGCTGTATAAGTCATGCAGTCCCAAAGTTCCAAGATTCCGGCTTAGCTGAATGTTAATGGCCATGTTCAGCCATTCTTGAGTGAGGTTCTTCAGATACTTGACATTGACCTCGTACTTGCTTTTCTCCACACCAGTCTTCGGAGATCATTGACAAATGAATTCAGACGTTGGTAAGAGTCTGTCAAAGATTCATTTTCTCTAGCTCGGAATCCTTCGTAGGCATTCAGTGCACTCTCCTTCTAGCTTTCTAAGGCTGTGTCTCCGCCTTGCATTTGTTGTTCAATCTCTAACCACACATCCCTTGCGTTCGTTAGGCTGTCCACTCGGGCATACATGTCGTTAGGGAGTGCCATGATGAGAAGAGTAAGTGCACGTTTGTCCACGAGATGTCGTGCTATTTGTTCGGGAGAGTACATGTCTATGGGATTGTCCACAACATAAGATGGTACAGCTGAGCATGTATTCGTGCAAGGAACTGCAGCTACAGTGACGGCAGGTCTGATCGGGCCCTTACGGATTGACTTCATGAGGTTTTCATCAAGGAGGTCTAGAAAGTGGATCATTCGTCGTTTCCACTGTTGGTATTCGCCCACGACGAGTACTGGCGGGCGTGATTCAGAACCTATGCTGATTATCTCCTTCGACATCTTGTTCCCACAGAGAAAAAAGAGGATATTCTTCGAGTAGACAACTTGGTTAAAAAAAACTATTGAAAACGTTGTTCCTTCGAGCGCCTCGAGACACAAATAGCCTTAAAAAGTTTGGATTTTCGAAAAATGGCTAAGTGTCGAATCTGAGACGGAAATTGAAAATTCCCTGGCTCAAAGAGGCGAATCCCGATTTGGTAAATGATGTTTTTCGACTCGGAACTGGCTCAAGAAGCCCGACTCGGGAAAATGTGTTTCTCGACTCAGAGAACAGATGTTTCCTGACTCGGGAAATGGTATTTCCCGATTCGGAAAACAGACAAGGTCAACTTCAAAGGAGTATAACCCGACTCGGGAAATCGGTTTACCGATTCAGGAAACAAAGTTTTCCGATTCGGGAAACGGGGTATTTTCGATTCGGGAAACGAGACAAATAACCCGATTTGGGAAATTCAAACTGATGATCAGTTCAAATAATTAAACTCGGGAAACGAGTCCAGTAACTCCGAAAATCAGCTCAAAAATGACCAAAAACACTTAAAGGATCAGTGAAAAGAGTTCCAGTTGTTGCAAAACTTGTATAAAAACTTTTTGGAACCTCTTATCACTTAAAAACAATCCTAAAAGAGTACTTTTTAAGCTCAAAATGAGCAAAAAGTTTGTAACAAAAAGTTTTCAAAAACTTTCAAATCTTTTAGAAAACACCAAGAATCTACCAAAGAGTAGGCTCTGATACCAAATGTCAGTCCCAACTCAGTGAGAAAACAAGATGGAATGACATTGTGAAAGATAAAACATGTAAGAATAACAATGTGATGCTTGAAAATACTTTAACACCAAAAGTGATAGTTTTCTTGATAGAAAAGTTGGTGGCTACAAAGGAATGTTTTGGGATCATAAACAAGCATTAAAAAGGAAACCCTAGCCCCATACATTCAGTATATAGGGTCTAAGATACCAAAGATACAAAACAAGTCCTTGGAGTCTATGACTCCTTACAAAAAGGACACAAAATAAACTAGGTTTAAACTAAAGAAAAGGGAATTACAAGATAGACCTTGACTTCTTCACAACATCAAAGAGGGTCTAACAGTGTCCATGTAAGGATTATGTGCAAGACAGTAACAGTAAAAGGGTTTACCGTGTCCAATGTTATAAGACACTAGTGGGTCACACTGCTACACACCCAATTAGAGATAAATTGGATTTACCAGTTGTGGTTGAATAATTAATTAGTTATTGTTGAGAGAGATAAATAATATATAGTTATTTTTTATTTATGGATAAATAAAATATTAGTTTAATTATTTTATGGATAAATTAATTAATAGTTAACTAATTAATTAATTAAAAGGGTTTATTATATTAATTAATAGTTTATAATTAAATGATTTAAGTTTAATTAAAAAGCTATCGGGCTTTTCTTAATTATAACGGGCTTGGGTACTGCCTTAATTAGTTCATAAATAAGGAAAACCTAAAAGGGTCTTTAATAATTGACTCATTAGTAACTTTACCAGAAAGAAACCCAGAAAAAAACCCTCTACCTCTCTCTCTCTCTCTCTCCTCTCTCTCTCTCTCTCTCTCTCCTCTCTCTCTCGTCTCTCTCTCTCTACTCCTACTCTCTCTCTCTCTCTCCTCCTCCTCTCTCGTCTTTCTTCTCGTCGATAACACTACACCATCACATCAGTTAGATTTGTATCGGGTAAATCCTCAGCGTCTCAATCAATCTTGCATGTCTATCTATCCTGCCACTTTCCGACGATTTAGACAACCAAAGCTTATCTGATAAACCTCTCAATTGTGTTAATTCGTGTCTATATGAATCGTGGTTTCTCTCTCTTCTATCTACTCTCTTTTTGTCCCTCTCCATACATCCCCTTTCTTCTGTCTCTATCCTTCTCATCACCTTCCCCTCTATCCTCCGCCTCGCTCCCTTCGTCACTGACTCTCTCTCTCTCCTCTCTCTCTCTCTTCTCTCTCTCTTTCTCTCTCGTCGATAAACACATACACACATACACAAATCAGTTAGATTTGTGTATCCGGGTAAATCCTCAGGCGGTCTAGCAATCAATCTTGCAGTGGTGCAGTAGTGCTAATCCTGCCAGCTTTCCAGACGATTTAGACAACCTAAAGCTATATCTGATAAACCCTCTCATATTGTGTTTGTTGAGAATTCGGATGGATCTATGATTGGGAATTGTGGTTTTATTCTGTTGTGCTATATATTTGTTTTTGTACCCACTAACTCCCAACATCCACCTTTACATAGGGTCATGTCGTCTATAGCCTTTCGAAGTGAAGCCACGGTGAATCATCCATCTGAAGTGAGTCCCCACGCCCAGACTTCCCTATCGTCACCTAAAGAAAGTAAAAATGAAAACGTTCTCAATTTCTACGTACTTCTAATCGACTGCTGCTAATTCCTCCGAAAGGTCACACCACCTAAAGTTCTAAAGGTATGCTTGGCAATAAAACAATCAATATTGACATCAAGAAAAGCAACGCGAGGAAACCTTGACTGATGAGTGGTCGAACCATCCCACGCATCTCTCAAAAATCAAATATTTGTCCCATCACAATTTCTAGTGATCTAAGACAATATTTATTTGCATTGGGAGCATACTAGGGTGTATGTAAATATGTGGTATGAATAAAAGATCTTCATATATAGTTATACCATTCAACTATCGACGATGAATTAATTTAATAGCTCAGATATTGTCATTCATGATATTGATCCGATTCAAGATCATCAATAACACAAAACAAGAAAAGTTTCTTTAACTAGGATCAACATGATAGAATCCTTAGGCGGGAAGGAGCAATGGTGCTTTTGTGATTTAAGCTTTGAGAGAGTTATTTTCTTGTTTCAATCGAAGAAAACATAATACAAAAATAAAAAAGGTTTATAGACCTATTAACTTTAAAGTATTGACAAGACTACCCCCTGAAATATCAACAACATTCTAAATATAATAACAACCCTTCAAAGACATGTTGGTAGATGAACTTTCAAGTTGAGATTGGAAATGAGAGAAGTGAAGCGTCTCGGATGATGAGCTATAGTGAAAATATCAACCGTTTGATCAATAAAGGGGATAGATAGAAGAACAGTGTTATAGACAACATATGACGAACAAAATCGCAATCAATTTTAATATTTTTTGGTACGTTTATGCAACTCATCATTATAAGCAATCAAAATATCACTTATATTATCACATCATAGAGTTGTCGGCGAGGAGTGAGAGATGCCCATATCGGATAAGAGCTATTGAAGCCATACTACCTTAATACTACAACGTGCGGTTAGAGATTTTTTTTTGTGCCAAAATATCTGAGAGCCACCAAGAAAGAAACAATAACTGGTAGTAGAACGACGAGTAGTAATATCCCCATCCTAGTCAACATCAAAGAAGGCACAAAGTCCAAGGAAGGAAGAGGAGGAGAAATATTGACCATGGAACATTGTACCTTTGATGTATCTCAATACACCAACGAACCTACAAGTTTACAATAGCGTGTAGGGTCATGAAGTAAAGATCCATCATTGGCTGTAAGGGAGAATTTTGGTGCAAGCGATGTAGATGCAACTTTATTGTTAACAAGACCAGTACGAGAGAGAATCTCTAAAGCATATTTTTCTTGGCAAAGGTAGATACCATCCGGTTTTCTAAGTATCTTAAAGCCTATAAAGTAATGAAGTAAACACATATCCTTCATTTCAAAATGTTGATGTAGGGACTCTTTTAGTTTGATGATAAACATGGTAGGGTGGATGACACACCCCACAAGTGTAATAACCATGTTATTTAGCTAAATTAGAGTGTTTAGTCTTAATTACTTTGGGTCTTAATTTTTAGGTTGGAAATAAAAGTGTGGGCTTGATAAAAGAATGGGCCTAAAAGCCTATGTATATAAGTTAGATTTTCAGGGATTTGGGAAAGAGAAATGATCATTTGAAAGAAACACCTAAAGGTGTGTGTGTGTGTGTATGTGTGTGTGATTTGGGAAAATCGCTAGAGAAGGAGAGGAAAAGTTTGGGGTTTTGCCATGGGAAGGAAATTTGCTTCTAAAAGGTATTGTTTCTTCATTCCCTTTTCTCTCTAGTTTCCTCATTTTCTAGATTGATTGAATAATCTAGGGTTAGAATTCATGTTATGAGATGTGGATGGGTATTTTTTTTATTAGTTTTGTTGGGGTTTAATTACAATTGAGGAAAGGGTTTGTAACCCTTCATCCTCCTTTAGAAGCTTCAACCACCATTAATGGTGGATTTGAATGAGATTTAATTTGATCTCAACGAAACTCTTGAACTTGAATGATTTATAAGTGTGGGTTTGATTCTTAAGGTAATTGTTGTTATGGAATCAAGTTTGGTAGATTAATCAATGTTTGGATGGGTTTTAGAAGCTTAGAAAGCTGATTTTCGAGTGCTGAATATATGCTGAAAATTGTATTTGAGCATTTCTTTGGAGATTAAAACTCTGATAGTTAATACGGTTTTCAACGGCTGAAGCATATTAACTTATTAGTCTTTTCAATGTTAATATGCTTTTCGACGTCTGAAGCATATTAACTTATTACGATTACTCGCCGTTCCCCTGGAGCCGTTTTCGAGTTTTATGTTTTGAGTGAATTTGAGCTAGGATTTGGTTTAAACCTTGTCGCTAGGGTCTTTAAGGAATGTTTAGCCATTTTAGAGTTAATAAATCGATATGAGATCATGGTATAGGTGATCGTGAAGTTCAAAAGCATAGCAAAGAGTGAGGATTCCCAAGGGATTGCATATCAAGTGAGTTTTCTTACTAAAATGACTTTCTAAGGTGTATACACTGAGGTACAAAGATTGCTTTCATTTACGTACCTTATGAGATGAATGTGTATGCCATGATTGAATGCTTATATCTTATCAATTATATGATATGCATATGATATGAACTATAACTTGTTAATAAATGGATCCATTAAGGAATACGATCTCGTATCGGATTTCCTTTAGCCTTGGGAGGTATGTGCCCAAAAGAGTAGTCGCGGTATAGGCGACGGAATGTGAATTACATGTGAAGTGTGTTTGAAATTGGATGTTTATATTTTCTTGAAAAGTGTTTTATATAAACTGTTTTGATAAAGCTCATAGAGGGTTCTCACTAGACCATCGGTCTAACCCTGATCGTTTTCTCTTAAAATAACTTTTCAGACAGGATAGATGGACGCATGGTGGATAAGGGTAAAGGACATGCTTGAGGCTATGTGGATTAGAGATACAAAGCTTTAGTTTATGTTACGTCCTATGACATTACTTTCCGTTGTTAGTAGATTCTCAGCTGTGTAAAAGCGAGTATCCCTGTCGAACGCTTTAGACATGTTTTAGCTGTCGTTGTCATGCTTGAGATTGCGTATTAAGGGCCTTGTGCGGAGTTTTGCTTACTTAAATATCATGTCTTTTATGTTGGAAGTTTAGGTCTTTACAACAAGGGAGCTTCATATTAGCTTTTTCAGAAAGATCACCATTCAGAAATGCATACTTAACATCCATATGAGAGAGCTGGCATTTGTGTACATTCGCAATGGCAACAACGCTGGAACAGTTGTAGGACAAAAGTCTCCTCATATTCATATTGTATTCCTGATTGAACACTTTAGCTACTAAGCTGGTTTTGCAACGATCAACAAACCCATCCGACGATTTAGTATTGACTTTAAATAACCTCTTGGAACCGATGAGTCATTTTCCAGATGGAAAAGGTACAATTTCCTATGTTTGAGCCTTCTCAAGATCTTGTAGTTCTTTAGACATGCATTTCTGCCAAAATGGGTTTTTTGTCCAACAATCATAAGATTTTAACTAAAACAATCGTAATGTTTATCCAACATATTAAATAAACATTAAAATTTTAACTTAAACAATCGTAATGTTTGTCCAACAAGTGACAAACTGAACTAGATAAGAAAAGTGGAAGTAAAGTTAAACTATATAGATATTTAAATTTTAATCGTTATAAGATACTTACCACAATAAAAGTCATTTAATCCCCTAGTGACCCACTATCTGAAGACGAGGACTCTGAAATGACCTCTTCCCTATAGGTATGATTGAACACGTACAAAGTGGTCGATGGCGAGTATTGTCTTATTTTGCTTACGAATGTCAAATAATAAGATTTCTAGTTAAATATAACATATTAAAAATCAAGGTACTAAAGTAATGATTTTAAAGTCCTACCTAGAGATGACTATGCTCAGCAAATGAGATCCATTCATCTATGTATTTGGCAATTTAATATCCACCTCAGTGTACTAGTTCACACGCTCACCAACAGATATACCATTCCAATAGCGTATGTTCCAACGATCGATAAAATGGTCTTAGAGAGGCGGAGAGATCCAATTAGGGGGTGAAGTTATTCAATATAATCATATCTCTATTACGGTCATTTTGGTCATTGGGAATCGAATGCCTTCTAGCGTTAGTGGCTATTCTTTCAATGCTAGCACTTTAAGATTCATTGTAGTTTTTTTTTTTTTTTTTTTTTTTTTTTTTTTTTGCAAATGGGTCTCCCTTGGCTGCAACATTAAGCCTCATTCTAATAGTAGTAGTCATTTATGTAAAATGTTAGTTAATTTTTTGAGTTCAAAATAGAACTACCAATAATATAACATGATAAATGTATACTATTGGCCCACATTGATGCCCTAAACATCCCTGGAAATATAGGACCAAGTGCACCATGGCCCATTAACCACAGACCTTTATTTGGCTCATCTGGTGGAAAATGTGGGTTTTATCAAAACTATATAATGAATTGAATTAGTATCAATAAAAAGAGCATTTAATTTCATTGATTAATTAATATAACAACTTACTATGCGCCAAGAACATCATGTACCTATACATTAGGAGTTGTTCAAGAGTAGTGGGTCCGTGGACATTTAGACTCCATCTTGTTATATAGTGGGTTCAAATGTGAACAACTTTTTGGTTGTGAACGTGAGGACAGCCGAGAGCGCGACACGTGGCGGATGACTAGGCACCACGTCAGATCCACGGCGGATGACTAGGCGCGATTCATGGGAGGGCATTGAATTAAAGGAGGGGACCACACTCAAAGCCGCCACGTGTCGCACTCTTGACTGTCCTCACGTTCACAATCAAAAAATGGTTCACATTTGAACTTTCCTCTATATATCTATATATATATATATATATATATCCTATATCGACATTATACCACATATCTACAAAAGAGGGGGATATTTATATAGCTATACAAACATATACATTTTTACGTACATATACATATAAAAGTGGGAAATGGGAGAAGAGGGTTTTAATATGTTATAAGAAGTAATTTGGTGTTTTATGTGAGTCAAATGAGGAGACTTATGACAAGATTTTGAAAGGATATAAATGTCTTCTAGGTGATTTTGAAGCCAAAGGTATAATGGTGTTGGAAAGCTAATTGGTGCAATGAAACGTTTCAATAAGTTCTAAACGTGTTTTGAATTTAAAGGAATAATGAATTTGAAAGATATAAACATCACCTAACATTTAGCCAACATATTACGACCCATTTTTAACACAAACTATCTAACAACTACTTTTGTAAATGTAATCTTAACGTTTGCCTAACAATTGGCAACCCATTTCTAACACGACATATACACTTAACAATACAAAACTTACACACATATGTAGGTTTATCCAACAATTTTGTGTAGGAGGTATATTTAGAGTTGCACACACACACATATATATGTATACATACATGGAATTAGGTTCAAACAAGAACAAAATCAAATTGCAAAAATGAAGGAACCAACAAAAATCACACGTGATTTTGTGCATGGACGCCCACTCACGGCTCACCCACTCGCCTTGTCGGAGCGTGGCCTACACACGCTTTTTCCATTGCAGCACAAAATCACATGTGATTTCCTTGTTTCCTTTGTTCTTACAAATTGGGTTGTTCTTCTATGCACCTATCTCTACATACATGTACATACATACTTATTTACATACACATAAAAAAAATTACATATACATTTAGGTACACATACATCTAAAAGTGGGAAAATATGAAAAGAGCGCTTTATAGCGGAAAAAACGGTGTGGCGGTCGCTGGAATGGTAGTCACGAAGATGGTCATCGATAGGGGGTCACCAGAATGATTATGTTGTGGGAGGGCAAGAAATTGTTGAAGGGTGGGGTGGGGGGGGGACGAAAATCATTGTAATCGTGTTGTGTATGATTTAGTGAGTATACATATGTATATGAAATGGGTAGAGGCGAGCTAGGTCATAGAAAAACGTGTTACATAGAACAATGACGAATTTTTCCATCGATAATTTTTAATCCAAGATTTTAAAGTGTCGTGTGCCTTTCTAGAAAAGTTTTATTATCATTAAAATTAGAGTAAATTACATTGATGGTTTTTATGTTTTGCTCAAACTTTGGATTTTTATTTTATTTTTTTGAACGGCAACAAGAGGTCACGAAAGCAAGGAGCTTCGGCAAGGCCATCACCCCCGCAAACGGACCCAAAAAAAGCCTAGCAAGGCGCTAGAACAAGTACAACAAAGCAAAAAAACAACCAAAAAAGGAAGAACCAAGCCAGCCCCGAACCCCAAAGGGAACTAGCAACTCATAGGCGGGAAAAAGTTACAGAAGACTTAACGGATCGCAACACCAGGAGCTCCACGACAGCGTGTTCCAGTTCCAGAAGACTTTGGATTTGGTCCTTAAAATAAACTATCTACATTGGTGGTCTCTAACATTTTATTTTTATAACACTCATGATCCCTTCATTTAACGATGTCAATTAACAATCATTATGAATGCGCCAATTAGTATTTGAATAGACTATATAGACCAAAATGTAATATACTATAAAACTTAATTGATTGAGGTTTTTTTTTTTTTGTGAAAAGAAGGCAAATTGATTCACGTTTTCTTTTGAAAATATTTTAATACATCAATCATAAATCACATTAATTGTAATAAATTAAATATTATTGAATTATTTTATATTTATCTAAAAAATATTAAACTCATTAAAAATTTAGCTTTAGAAAATCTCAAGTTTAAGAGAAAACAATAAAAGTAAAAATAATTCATATCTTTTAAGTTGGGAAATTGAATTATACAATAAAAATAATGAAAAGTAAATTTGGTTTAGCATGAAATTATAAATATATAATCAATTAAAATAACAACACAAAAATTATAAATTACAGTTAAAAGACACTAATTGTTCAAACAATTAAGATAATTAATCACTACACGAATTATTAGCTTTATATATGCCACCAAAAAAAGTTAAGCGTCCTAAAAATCCATAATTTTAAATATTTCTTTTATAGAAAACATTTTTAAATAGTTATAAGTGTCCAGATTTTTACTTAAGACATCCAAAAGTGTCCTATAAGCTTAAGCAACGCTGCTAAATATGGTTTATTTTTTGATTCTATAATATATGTCCTATAAAATAGTTTATTAGGATGCTTATTTTTTGTGTCATATAAATCTTATTTTAATGTAATAATATTTTTTTAATTATTTGAATAATCAATGTTTTTAATAAGAATTTATAATTTTTATGTTGTTCTTATTTTAAATATTTGTAGTTTGACTATATATTAATAATTCATGTTAACCTAACTTAATTTTCGATAATTTAATCATCTTAAAAAATTTTGTATTATAAACCTGGATATTTAAGCCTATTTTCTTAAATAATTTAATAGTATTCAAAAAGATTTTTAGAAAATTGTTTATTATATAATTAGTTTAATATTTTTGATCTGTGATTTATATAAAACAATTAGAAAAGAACTTGAATTAATAAATTTTAGAAAAGGTTACATTTTGGTACCTATAATTTGTTACAAAAAACATGTTAGTCCGTCATAAAAGTTGCAAATTAACATTGTTAAGTGAAGGGTCCTAGATATAAAAATAAAAAGTTAAGGACTATCAATATAGATACTTTGTCTTAGAATCACAAAATTTGGGCAAATCACAGGGACCATTAGTGTAATTCACTCTTTAATATTGTTATCGGCCAACAAGCTGATTAAAACCCAATAAAACCTTTTAAAACACAATAAAATTCATTAAAGCGTCAATAAAATTAAATAAAGCCCAATAGAAGCTATTAAGGTCGATAAAACCGACTAAAGTCCAATAAATCGGTTAAATCAAATAAGACCTTTTAAAGCCAAATAGAAAGTAACTAAAACTCAATAAAACTCATTAAATCCCAACAAAAACTAAAAAAACCAATAAAACATTTTATGACTTATTAACGCCTACAAACATCAAAGGTGACTTATTACATGTGTTCTTTCATATATGAATGTGGTGTGTTTTAGGTTTGATAAGACCACTAAGGCTATCAGTACCCCAACCATCTCAACCTAACTGCCACATCAGCTGACATATCAGCTTTTCTCCAACCCTCTCTTAACCCTCTCATAACCCTCTGCAACTCTCTACAATCCATACCCCAACCCTCCCACTTTTTAATTTATTTAATTAATTAATACAAATAAACAATTATAATTAATTAAAAATAAAACATTACATAATTAATTAAAAATAAAATTCATAATTAATTAAAATAAAACCTTACATAATTAACTAATAATAAAAAAACAACATAAAAAGTTACAAAATTAGATAAACTAAAAATCACCCATATGTTTGGCTTTAATCCTTGCTTTTTTCGTCAAAACATGTTGCAACCGGGACCCCGAAAATGGCCATGCGGGATTGAGTAATACCTCAGGTCTCACTCAAACTCGATCGGTACATGTGGCCCCTCATACACAGGTTGAGGAAGAGGGTCAATCTCTTCCTCGGGTGGTTCATCCTCATCGGAGGGATCATCATCAACGGGTTGGAGTAAAAGGAATTGGGGAGGGTGGGCTCCCCAATTGGTTAGAGGAAATTGTTGATAATTCCCAGGATGAGGAAATTGCTGATAGTTCCCGGGATGAGGAGCTTGCGAAGAGACCCCAGGATGACGAGTTTGCGAAGAGTTCTCGGTATGAGAAACATTGACATTAAAACCATTAGGAGAAACTTCGACCGCATAATCGGGTGGATATTGTGGATCGAATCCGGTATGGGAAACTTCGAGACCAAAAACGGCGTGTGAAGAGGCCCCGGGTTGCGTCGGACGTTTACATCGCGCCCGACGGGATGAAGATTCGGCGTTTGGATCCATGGGTAGGTTTAAAGGTTTGAGGTAGAAGAGGTTTGAGTGAGAAAGTTGGAGATGGATGGTGTGAAAAAATAAGTTGGGTAGAAGAGTATTTATATACGGGTAAAAAATTTGTACTTTTTTTTAAATTGAAAAATTACCGTTTTAAAACTGTCAAATTTAAAAAAATAATTACTTCTTAGTTCAAACGGCTACGAGAGCCCGGTCACCACCAAGCCCGCCAGCATGGAGAGGCGGTGTACCGCAGCCAGCCATACCCGCTGAGCCCGTCGGGCTCAAGCCCGCTCAGCCCGCAGCTGCGGTACGCATAGCCTAAGACCCATTATAACCTATTAAGAACAAATAAAACTTGAATCAATAAGGCTATCAGTACCCCAACCCTCCCAAGTCCCAACCTAACTGCCACATCAGCTGACACATCAGCTTTTCTTCAACCCTCTCTTAACCCTCTCATAACCCTCTGCAACCCTCTACAACCCGTACCCCAACCCTCCCACTTTTTGATTTATTTAATTAATTAATACAAATAAACAATTATAATCAATTAAAAATAAACCGTTACATAATTAATTAAAAATAAACTATATAATTGATTTAAATTAAAACATTACATAATTAACTAATAATAAAAAAACAACATAAAAAAATTATGAACTTAAATAAACTAAAAATCAAACTTATGTTTGGCTTTAATCCTTGTTTTTTTCGCCAAAACATGTTGCAACCGGGGACCCCGAAAATGGCCATGCGGGGTTGAGTAATACCTCAGGTCTCGCTCAAACTCGGTCGGTACATGAGGCCCCTCATACGCGGGTTGAGGAAGAGGGTCAATCTCTTCCTCGGGTGGTTCATCCTCATCGGAGGGGTCATCATCAACGGGTTGGGGTAAAAGGAATTGGGGAGGGTGGGCTCCCCAATTGGGTAGAGAAAGTTGTTGACAGTTCCTGGGATGAGGAAATTGTTGATAATTCCCGGGATGAGGAGCTTGCGAAGAGTTCCCAGTACGAGAAACTTTGATATTAAAACCATTAGGAGAAACATCGACCGCATAATAGGGTGGATATTGTGGATCGAAACTGGTATGGGAAACTTCGAGAACAATAACGGGGTGTGAAGAGTCCCCGGGTTGTTCTTGACGTTTACATCGCGCCTGACGGGATGAAGATCTGGCGTTTGGATCCATGGGTCGGTTTAGAGGTTTGAGGTAGAAGAGGTTTGACTGAGAAAGTTGGAGATGGATGGTGTGAAAAATAAGTTGGGTAGAAGAGGTATTTATATAGGGGTAAAAAAATTAAAAAATAAATTTTAAATTGAAAAATTACCGTTTTAAAACGGCCAAACTCAAAAAAAAAAATTTAATTTTTTTTACTTCTTAGTTCAAACGGCTACGAGAGCCCGGTCACCACCAAGCCCGCTGGCATGGAGAGGCAGCGTTCCGCAGCCCGCCATACCCGCTGAGCCCGTCGGGCTCAAGCCCGCTCAGCCCGCAACTGCGGTATGCATAGCCTAAAACAAATGCTTACTTACTAGATGTTTGTATGCAGTTATATACTAGATATGTGTGTGTGTGTGTATTGGACTTGGTAAAATCACTAAAACGCACTATAGCCTTTTAGAAACCATGATAGCCCAACAAGATCCTTTATGAATTAATAATGCCCAATAATACCAATGATGACTTACCGACATTTGTATATTGCACATATGTATGTTGTTAGAATTGGACGTGACAAGACCACGAATACCCATTATAGCTAGCCTACTAAGTACTAAGAACCATAATAACCCAATTAAACCATTTATGACTTATTAAGGCTCATAACACCATGGAACTTATTATTGTAGGCACGTATGTAGTGCATATATGTATGTGGTGTGTATTAGATTCTATAAGCTGACTAAGACCCACTATAAGCCTATTAATAACCATTATAACCGAATAAGACCCTTTATCATATATTAATGCCTAATAACACCAGTTGTGACTTATTATGTGTTGTATGCAAATATGTTTGTGGTGTGTATTGGGCTTGATTAGACCGCTAACACCTACTATAGTCCAATAAGAACACGAAACCACAATAAGACCTACTAAAACCCAATAAGATGTTTTATTAGATATTAAAGTCCTCGAACACTAATTGAAACATAACCACAAGGGTTGTAACGTAAGAGTAAGTCCCTAAGAGATGAAGTAGAATATCCCTCTACCTAGGGTTGAAATTTCAGCATACATAACAGTTGTGGCCACTGATAAGGTTGGCAATGAGTAGGGTAAATGCTAATTCGTTATTTAATCCATTTAAAATAGTGGATAACGTAACACGTAAATATCACTCTCATAAACTTCATTCATCTCCTACCATACCAATTATATAGAGGGTAACGAAACGGGTAATATATAAATCATGTAAAACAAATTTCATTTGACGTATTTTTTTCTTAAGACTGAAATTGACATCCCCGCAGGGGCAGAGAACCCGATCCCTCCTCGAGACAAATACTTTTATGCACACGTTGTCTATAAAAAAAATTAGCGAATTTGGAAAATTTTCAATAAATAATATTAATAAATCACAAATGTATATGTAAAAATAAAATCATAAATACACTAATTATTTTATATCTCATTTTTTACAGTAAAAGTTTTAGTATTACTTTATATATATAGTCATTGTATATTGTTTTAAAAACAATATAAAAAATGTAAAACAAGACTTTTTGTTGTTCTATATTTCTGATCTCATCTTGTTTCTCATTTAATCATCATGGACTCTTATTTATGTGTATGGGTGTATACATGAGGTTTCCCTGTTTATAACCAGCATTAATTCAACATATACTAAGTTTTTTTTTTTTTTTTTTTTTTTTGGGAAGGTTCACCTGGACTTTGGCCAGACTACATCCTTGGCAATTTTTACCGAGAGCTAAAGCATGCTCCCCTGGGATTAACACTCAGTGGCCCCTGGTTGCTCACCCCCGGATTCGAACTTTGGTGAGTTTTTCCCCAACACCAAGCCTTAACCGGTAGGATGCCCCATTGAGGTTATATACTAAGTTGCTCTGATAGCATAAACTTTACTTGGCATTTTCATACCCAACAAAGAAGGGTTAAAGACCTCAAGGACCTCAAAACTACCTATGAGCTTCTCTGTCAGGATATTGACAATCCTCTTATTCATCAGAACTATGAGATGAATCAACTCAAGAAAGATCTAAACTGGTGCAAGTCAAAGCTAAATATCAGAAAGCACAAGTCAAAGATCATCAACACCAAGATCACTAGTGAACGGGCTACAAAGAAAAAGACCACCAAAGCCTTCATCAAGATCTGCATAGAAGACCTCACCATCACTGATCACACTAATACCAATCTTAAAATTTTTGGGTATTACGAGTGGGTAGAGATTAAGAAGGTGATTAGCAAAGAAAATCCACTTCTAAGAGATTGATCATTGAAGAGCTCGACGAGCTGCTGACAAAGATGTCTCTGGTAGTTAAAGTCCCTTATGTTGATACTCCCTCAAGAAGACGAGCTACAACTGAAGAAGGAGCTACACTATGGAAGAACTTCTCTTCTCCAAGCTTAGGAGGGATCTCCCTAAACTCATACGACTCTCTCGGATGGTTTTCCAAGACAACTAGGGATTGTCACGCTTGATCCTGAGAAAGGTATATATTTCGAGGACGTTGATGGAAGGATTCACTTCCAACATGCCTTTGAGTTCAAAAAGGCTCATACTCAACATCTCGAGAACCTCTTTCGCTATACAGTAGGCACATCAGAAAATGTCGTGACATTTACGTTCGACAAAATGATAAGGAAATAGTTGGATGAAAGATATGAGGATGGAGAAATCACTAATCCTCTTCCTACCCCTTAGCTCAATATGTCTTATTTTCTTTCAATACACTATCATATACTTGTAAACTTACATTTCCTTGTAAACCTTACTTCAAGTTAATGAAAGGTTTATCAGCATACTTTACTTTATCATAATACAAATAATATTAACTATGTTTATGTCTGACCAATCACCCAACACTATAGTATCATCCGCAAAATGCATGTGTGACGTTATAGCACCAGAATTGGGTAATTAAAACCTGTGAAAAACGCCTTTATAACGCGCCTCCTTCATGGCCACATTGAATGCTTCGGTTGCGATTATGAAAAGAATCGGGACCAAGCCCTCCCGCCCCCCTGCTTGACTCCTTACACATCTGAAATTGAGGAGACGGTGAGCCATTATAAATCACAATAGATTTATAAGTTGATGATAGATACCCGGAAATCCACTTCCGGCCTTCCGCCATATAACTCCAAAATTCATCTGTTGCATTACTTTATCATGAAAATTCTAAGTTACAAAATCAAAGGCTTTCTCGAAATCGATTTTAAAAAACAATGCTTTTCTATTAGCTTTTTTGGCCCAATCTAACACCTCGCTAATAATAAGAGGCCCATTTAAAATGCTCTTGTTTTCGATGTACGTTGTTTGCTCTGGACCAATCACCGACTCGATAACCAACTTAAGCCGATTAGCTAGGATTTTGGCTACAATCTTGTAAATACAGTACAAGAGACTGATTGGTCCGAATTGAAAGAAACAGAATAGTATTAGAGTATTCTAATTTAATAATAAATAATTGTTTTTATTAATGTAAAATAATAAAATAAACTTGTAATAGTTGGATTCCACAATGCCACGGTGTGCGTGGACGATGGTTCGGAACCTGGCAATTGACGTAGACTTGAAACGAGATTAGAACCCCAATTCCATCTTTGACATTTAATGATATTAAACTGAAAAGAGCAATGTAGTGAGACCTCTTGATCAAACCAATTAATACATTGAAAATATAAAAATCAAAGCAGGTTTTGATTTTAGTGAATCAATTTAATACATTGAAAATACAAAAATCAAAGCAGTCTTTGATTTTAGTGTATGTTAAAATAGATATTTGGAAGCATCTTCGATAAATATGGTAAAATAGAAATTTTTAGTAAAATTTTAAAAGAGTTAGTGATAGTAAAAATATTCAAATCTGAATAAAAAATTAAAACTCTATATTAAAATAGAAAATTTATATTTAATTATTCCTTATCAATAAAAAATCTCAAAGTTTTTTTTTTTTAACATGATAAGTATATAAATAACAGTGAAATAGCTAAAATACATTAAAGTTGAATTATTTTTTTAATAATTTCAAGTGTTGATATTTTATTTAAAATATATATATAGAAAAAAGTTCAAATGTGAACCACTTTTTGGTTGTGAACGTGAGGACAACCGAGAGTACGACACATGGCGGAGAGTAGTCAATAAAGGCAGCTTTGAGTGTGGTCCCCTCCCCCCTTTAATTCAATGTCCTCCCATAAATCGCGCCTAGTCATCCGTCGTGGACCTGACGTCGAGCCTAGTTATCCGCCACGTGTCACGCTCTCGGTTGTTTTTACGTTCACAACCAAAAAGTGGTTCATATTCCCTATATATATATCATAACTTTTTAAGAGGATGTGATAAAAATATAATTAACAATACATAAAATTTTTGTTAGTCTGACCTTTTGAAATAGTATAAATACATGTTTTTAACAATTTTTTTTATATTATCTTAGTGAAATTTTAAATATTAAATATTTCTTGATAACACCCATTACATAGATATATTCAAATATACAACCCTTTCGTGTTATATTTTGTGTGGTATCGTGTCATTGAGAATTGTCATCCATTGTATTTTTGTAAATTGACGAAGTTTCTTGCTTTCTATGAACAGTATTGTGGCGGATTGGTTATCGCTCGGGCCGAGGGGTTTATGGCGCCCTAACTGAGTTTGAGTCTTCCTATGCTCATGCCTGGAACATTTAAGCAGGGCCATGTTTAGCCTCCAAAATTGTCAGTTATTAGTCAGGTTTTGACCCGGACACCCTTCAAAAAAAAAAAATTATTGCATTCTGTATATAGTAAGAGGTTTCCTATTAACCTAACGCTCTCTATCTATATATAGAAAAAAGTTCAAATGTGAACCACTTTTTGGTTGTGAACGTGAGGACAACCGAGAGCGCGACACGTGGCAGAGACTAGTCAATAAAGGCGGCTTTGAGTGTTGTCCCCCACACTTTAGTTCAATGCCCTCCCATGAATCGTGCCTAGTCATCCGCCGTGGACCTGACGTGGCGCCTAGTCATCCGCCACGTGTCGCGCTCTCGGTTGTCCTCACGTTCACAACCAAAAAGTGGTTCACATTTGAACCCACCCCTATATATATATATATATATATATATATCTATTTGAATATATATATATATATAGGGGTGGGTTCAAATGTGAACCACTTTTTGGTTGTGAACGTGAGGACAACCGAGAGCGCGACACGTGGCGGATGACTAGGCGCCACGTCAAGTCCACGACGGATGACTAGACGCCACGTCAAGTCCACGGCGGATGACTAGGCGCGATTCATGGGAGGGCACTGAATTAAAGAGGGGGACCACACTCAGAGCCGCCACGTGTCGTTCTCTCGGTTGTTCTCACGTTCACAACCAAAAAGTGGTTCACATTTGAACTTTCCAATATATATATATATATATATATATATGTATATAGGGGTGGGTTCAAATGTGAACCACTTTTTGGTTGTGAACGTGAGGACAACCGAGAGCGCGACACGTGGTGGATGATTAGGCGCCACGTCAGATCCACGGCGGATGACTAGGCGCGATTCATGGGAGGGCATTGAATTAAAGAGGGGGACCACACTCAAAGTCGCCACGTGTCGCGCTCTCGGTTGTCCTCACGTTCACAACCAAAAAGTGGTTCACAATTGAACTTTCCTCTATGTATATATATTCAAATATACATTTTAGGAAAGAAAAAAGAAGACACATCATACTAAATATATCCTTTTATGGACTTGAAAGCTGAAAACTTTTGGCCTCCACCATGCCGTTCTTCCATACGCGGCGGCCGCCGGGACCCTCCACACAATTAAACCACAAAAGGGAACAACCGAAAATGACAAACCAAATCAAAATACAATTTCATTAGTTACATTACACCATCGAATTATATATTCAAGTCGGCAGATAATTAATTACTATTTAGATATATATTCTCTTTTCGAGACACCAATGAAATCAAGTTTTTTTATTTGAAACTTTACAGCAAAACAGTAATGATAAATGTTATTACTGTGAAGGTTTGGATTTTCGTTTGCCTGTGTGTATATGGCGTTGTTGTGAAGTCTCAAATATAAAATCTTGGTCCCTTGGATATCACGAAAACAACTAGATCTCACGTGAACCTGACCCTATCGGGTTATATGAGCGATGAATGATTCCACCTCCATCCGAGTTATGCCGCCATCTTTCACCGATTTCCTAACCCGGCGGCCCATTGCCGCCGCCCTCTTCCTCATCTCCTGCCCTTCCTTTGAACCCATCAGCCTCCTAACCGCTGTCTCCACTGCTGCGGCCGCCACCACCTCCTCCCGCCGGCGCCATTCCTTCACCAGAAACCCTAGCTTAAGAACCTCAGTTACCAACACGGCGTTGTTTGGCTGGTCGGAATGCATGGGCCATGCCGCTATCGGAACCCCCATCGACACACTCTCCATGCACGAATTCCACCCACAATGACTCATAAACCCACCGATAGACGGGTGAGATAATATCTCCAACTGAGGTGCCCATTCTCGAACGATTAAGCCCCTATCTTTAACCCGATCTTCGTACCCTTCTGGGAGTTCGACTCGTTTAATTACAATCTCATTTTTGTGATCATTCATATCTCCTTTATCTGCATCTCTCAACACCCATATGAACTTATGGTTGCTTCTTTCCAACCCGATCGCGATCTCGAGGACTTGTTCTTGCGAAAACGAAGTCGTAGTCCCGAAAGAGACCAAGATCACGGTGTTCGATGCTTGCTTGTGAAGCCATTTGAGGCATGGACCACCATCTTTCTTGGAAATCGTTGTTGGTTTTACGTCCACAGGATTAAAAGGTCCAAGTGCCCAAAGTAACTTGTTTCTATTTCTTGCATCTATTTCGAGTAGCTCCAAGATCGGTTGCTCCACGATCCTACACGTGTTGTAGATCCGACCCGAGCTAAGCTTCGTGTATTCGTGTTGGATTGCAATGAAGTTCTTGAACTCGGGAGTGAAACAACCCTCGAAAGACAAGAGGTCTTTGGTTAGGGTTTGTGGGTGGACAAGTTCTTCGATTTGATTTCGGACTTTTGGGGAAGTAAACAAAGCGATGGAGAAAGCCGAGACGCTGTGAAAGGTGTAGGACTCCGCTTTTGGGAGCGAAACGAAGTCTTGAACGACGGAGCCCATGAGGGAGTCGTGGATGATGACGAGGCGGCGGGCGGTGGCGGAGAGCTTACGGAGGAGATTGGCGACCGGTTGGCGGAGATGGGTGGCGGATTCGCACAAGGGTTGGAGGTGGGAAGGGAACTTGATGGTGGAATGGGGGTTGGGTGGAGGGGAGGCGTAGGGAGGGATGGGGAAGTCGTGGAAGCTGATCATGGTGCTGTTATTAGGGTTCCACCCCCGGAGGTTGGTTTGACGGCGGTGGGTGGTGGTGGAGATGAAGTGGACGGGGAGGTTGTGGGCGGAAATGAGGCGGGAGAGGTGGAGGAGTTGGTTGAGGTGGCCGTGTAATGGGAGTGGAACCATGACTACAATTACTCTATTTTGGTCATCTGTAGCCATTGGAGGTGGTGGTGTCACCATGGATGGACGTATGGATGGATTAGAGAGGTGTGAAGATATATATGTTATATGTATGTATTTGGTTGTAGAGATTTTGGGTGGGTTTCAAAACAAGATGGTTGATCAGGGGGTAATTTATATGATGAGTTGTTCGACTTGGCACCTCTCTATCAGCAGATTCTTGAAATCTATTTTTTTTTTCTTTCCATTTCTCCAAATTAATTTTTATACATGGAGGAAGATAAAAGATGTTTGAGGAAAGAAAATAGTTAACTTGTAAGAACATGGGTATGGAAGACCCGATAGCACCGCTTTTGATCGTGTACAATCGGGTCTTGACGGGAACACCACCATGCACGGCCCGAATTGGGTTATGCAACAGGTATGGGTATAGGGTTGGAGAAGCCAATCGGCAACCCTTTACCCCCACCTGCTTTCTCTATCTTCTTTTTTTTTTCTTTATAAGTTATTTAATAAAGTAAAATGTGTGGATAAAATTAGGTTGGGTAACATGGGAAGATTAATTGCACCATTTGACTTACTAACCACACTCCTATATAAAGTGATTTGCTCCTACACACACTGACACACATCAACATCAAACCCTCTTTTTACATTATCAATGCATGTTTTTTACATTCTTGATGCATCACACTACTAAAATGGTGCAAATAGCAACCCTCGTACTACACATGTATTAAGTATAGATAAAGAGTAAAATGCTAATGTATTACTTATATGACATTACGTAGCCTTGGATAATTTAGGAAGTATAACTTATGGTGATAAGAATTTAGGAATCATATTGTGGAAAGCTTTTATAATTAAGAACGTTATCCTTTTTGGGTTTTTATATACAATTTATCTATTTATTAATTGAATGTAATTTATTATTAATTAGAATATTATTTTTTATGATTTAAACTTTATGTAGGATGTTTTATCGATTTTATGATTTTACACTTTTAAGTAAAAACTCTTATCCAAACACATCCTATGTTACAACGTTTTGCAATTGAATATCAAAAACTTTAAAAAATTTAGCATAATATTTACATTTATTCAATAGTCACTCTGTTTTAATAATTGCATCATAACTATATTATTGATAGGTTGTCCATACAAGTCTTCGGTCCCGTTACAGGCCGTCTGCTAAGAAGAATACTGAGTAGGACCGCAATCTTTATACGTACTTCTTTATATAAAATATATACCTACATGCATCCCCCCTCCCCCCTCCTAAAGTTCATTATATTTAATACAATATTATTGTTTTAAACACTTAAATATCTCTCTCTCTATATATGTTATATATATATATTTGTGTGTGTAGTGTTGCAACTCGCGGTAGTCATTTTTTTTACCAGCAAAAGACATTTATTACCCAACCAAAAAGTTAATTACAACACCTGCAGCAATAAGTCTAAAAAAATAAGACTTTAAAAACAAAGCCAACACAAACATCCCTATACAAAGTCGCGACAGTCGTTGGGATCGGTGATTTCTCTAATGAGAAGCAAGACTTGTCTCGAACAAGTGTTGGCCTCTGTCTTGATTTTTTACGCTAGATTTTAGCCTTCTTTCGAGCATGTTTTCTCATTTTTCCAAGTGTTAGTGAAAAACCTCTTGAAATCTCAAATTCTCCTTACATAAGACACCTTGACATGAAAAGAACTTGACCTCAAATACTTAAAAATTACTTAACTCTTCGGGTCTTCAATATAATACCAAATCAGTTACATATAAAATTTTATTCTTAAAGGAATGTTGATTCAAAACTAGGTCTTTAGAATTTAGTAAGTTTGACCGATCTTCAAGTCCTATAAGATTATGTAGTGATTGGTTCTATACAGGTGATACTTTATCAAACTCGCAAGGATAAACAAACTTTATTTGGAACTGTTTGAGTCTAATTCAAAACCGTAGGTGTGAGAATAATACAAACATCATCTTTTGGATCACCCTTCTTGACTTCTTTTGGCAATGGTTTCGTTGGCATGGGAATCTCCTTAATCAATTCACTTTTCGTTTCTTCGGTGGTTGGTTTGAGATCTGGTCAAGAAGCCTCGGTCTTGGTAAATATTTCTTGTTATGGTGGCTTTGTCACGAAGACGATAACTTCCTCTTCAAATTTGTTTGGCAAGACTTCGTATTTTTTAAGCGCTTTTTCGGAACCGTTGATTGTTTGACTAAGAAAGAAACCAAATTGATAATACATTGGTCATGGTTACCTTTTTTGTGGAAACCTAACTTAAAATTTTTATCTCCTTGTCGATGGTTGATCTTATTGAGGGAGTTTGTGACTATTGCTATAAGATTATCGAGTGTGACGGTAACAGTCGCAGTCATCTTCTCCAAATATGTTGTGATAGAAGGTTGGTTGACCATTGTTGATCAAAAAGACAAACCTACTCTACCAACTGAAGCACGAGGAAAATGTGGGGGGATCAACTACCAATGAATTCCGATAATAAACGTGCTTACAAATGTAAAACGCAAGAATTATTGAGAAAATCAAACTGTCTAAGAGAACTTTTATCAAACTAATATGAATCAAACTCAAGATCAGAGATGCTTCCGCTATAAAACTTTATGGGGAGATTGTTAGGATCAAATTGTCCTAATTAGTGAAAGTTTTATAACTTGGGTTTTGGGCCTAATCGTAATATTTAGTTTATTGTTATTGGGCTTAATAGGTTTGGGCTTTGATGCATTCGGACACTTGTATAAAGGATCTTGGGGCTAGGGTTTGACGAAGTGAATCATTTTCAATGAGAGTCGACTAAGTGTGTGAAGTGTGTGTGTGTGTGTGTGGGTGTGGGTGTGTTTTTTATAGTCTGATGAGAGCTCTCCAATAATCAAGAACACTTTATTTTGTCTATTAATTTATCATTGAATCATTTCTTCCTATGTTTGAATCTTGTTGATCTGGACCAACATAATTTGATTAACAATGAATCCAGTTTATAATCTAAACGAACTAAGAGGCAACTATGGAACTTAAATTTAAATATAATCATAATCCTAAACCAACGATTAACTTAATTGAACAATAAATAAAAGTAAACTAATGGTAATGCTAACCTACTAAATAATTAAAATATGGAAGGAAATCGATCAGCTCAAAAAATATCAATCCATGTTCACGAGAGTTGTCCTGATACTTAAGTAGTACTGCACCTCTCAATAGTCACCAGAATTCGTGATTTCTCTAGTGGTCAACAAAACTTGCCTCGAGACATAAGTCTCAGTGAAACTAGTACCGGCCTCTACCTTGATCTTTGATCCAGATTTTATCCTTATTCCGAGCACATTTCTACTTTTCCAAGGGTTAGCGAAAAACCTCGTGAATTCTCGAATTTTTCTACATCAAAAAATATTAAATTTTTAGTCGGATTTTTGATGTAGAAAAATTTAGTCGAGTCATGGGAAGGCATTGAATTAAAGAGGGGGACCACACTCAAAGCCGTATATATATGTACGTATAAACGGGTTAGTCGAGTCATTTTCGAGTTGATATGTTTGATATGACCTTACTCGTTTAATTTTTTGTCGTATTAGTTTTTGTCAGGTCTAACCTTTATGCCTATCACACTGTCAACCCCTGCCATTAATTAGTTTCCTTCTTTTTGATCTATTTATTTTATTTATTAAATTATCAAAAGATAAAAATCATTTAAAAAAGAGGGAGATTGGTGACAAAGCGAATTAAACATGATTGGCGATATGGAAAGCCGACAACGAGGGGGCGATGAGAAGTTGTGAGAATGAGTTATATCAATGTTTGCATGGCGGTTTGAATGACATGGATTGGGAACAGTAAAATTGCATTTGGATGTTTGGGATTATGAGATTATTAGTCGGATTGCTAGTGTCGTTGGGGAACCTGTGTCCGTGGATCGTTACACGGATGAAATGTGTGAAACCAAGTCTGGTAGAGCTAATTTTGCCAGAGTTTTGGTTAATGTTTCGGCTGATTATGAGTTACCTTCGTATATTGATGCGATTATCTTGGGTAAACTAAGGAAATTCAAAACTGAGTTTCTTTGGAAACCTAAGAGATGTAGCCACTGCAAAGTGTTCGGTCATGATTTTGAGGGGTGTGTCATAAGGCCTCGAACAACTGATGAGGCGAAAAAGGTAAACCATGTTGTTGGTGAATCCTCTACACCTAAGGATGATGGGTTCAATTTCCCTAAGAGGAAAAAGAAACCCAAGCCGACAGTTGATCCTTTGAAAGTGGGGCCTAAGGTTGCTGTCAAAATCAACCAAAGGTACGTGCCTAAAGTTATTTTACCTACCACTGACCCGCTTGATAAAGGAAAGACAAAGTTTAATAATGATATCCCTTCTCCTAAGGCTCCTATTTTTAAGACTGAAAGGACTCCTATGCCAGTTAAAGTTTCCAATCAGTTTACTGTTTTGGAAGAACATCCTAAGTGGACCGCAGATAAAAAGGAAGTAGACGGCTATGTTGAAAAACGAGGGGTGGGACTTGAGCCGGTAATCATTAATTCTTGGTCTCGTCAGAAACTGGACTACTTCATTGATAGGTGGGAAAGAGTTTTCGGGAAGGAGCCTGATGGCAAACTTCGTGGTTTTACACTCCCGGACAGGATTGATGTTGGGGATGATGATGATGACGTTACGTCCGATGATGATGTTTTATCTGACAATGATACTCTCATGAACACTAGACCAAAGAAAGTTTCATGGTCTGACAGGCAGGTGTCTACAAAGATGGAGCAGGACATGCAGTGATGTTCCGTTAGAGAGAGATTTAGTGTTGTCTTTCTTTAGTTTCTTGGGATCGGTTTTTTTCTCTTGTTAGTATCTTTTGATGCTTTTGGTGTGCGGCTTTGTGTCCCTTGGTTGTGGGGTACTTAGTCTGCTTTTTGTATTAGTACTTTTATTTTATTTTTATAAAATTGCCAGGATCTTTCCTTTCAAAAAAAAAAAAACATAAATTGATTAAGTGTTAACAAAACTAAGTGTATGATCGGGATAAGCATTAACTGATCGTCATTGCTTAACAATCGTTCCAATAGTTTGTGGAACACCTAGAAATTTTGAGTAAGTAAAATTCACCCCGTGTTTGGTTGTGGTTTCTAGATTATAGATCTTTGTGTTAAGAAATCATTATTTTAAGTCCCTAACTCAATTGAGAGAGTTCCGTATGAGAAAAGTCAAGTTTCAGGACTCAATATAGGCCGAATGAAAATGTTAAGCGACTATGACAGTGTCACTATCGCCACCATAGTTACAAGATGAAACACCTTTAGTACACTGTGCGAAAATTCCCTACTTAGATACTATTACTATCATTGTCGCATGGCATCGTAGTCTTCGGGCATTAGACCTTAAAACACCATCTTTACATACATATATACACACACACAAACACACACATATACATACATATACATATATAGGGGTGGGTTCAAATGTGAACCACTTTTTGGTTGTGAACGTGAGGACAACTGAGAGTGTGACACGTGGCGGATGACTAGGCGCCACGTCAAGTCCACAGCGGATGACTAGGCGCGATTCATGGGAAGGCATTGAATTAAAGAGGGGGACCACACTCAAAGCCGTATATATATGTACGTATAAACGGGTTAGTCGAGTCATTTTCGAGTTGATATGTTTGATATGACCTTACTCGTTTAATTTTTTGTCGTATTAGTTTTTGTCAGGTCTAACCTTTATGCCTATCACACTGTCAACCCCTGCCATTAATTAGTTTCCTTCTTTTTGATCTATTTATTTTATTTATTAAATTATCAAAAGATAAAAATCATTTAAAAAAGAGGGAGATTGGTGACAAAGCGAATTAAACATGATTGGCGATATGGAAAGCCGACAACGAGGGGGCGATGAGAAGTTGTGAGAATGAGTTATATCAATGTTTGCATGGCGGTTTGAATGACATGGATTGGGAACGGTAAAATTGCATTAGGTATATTTTTATTTAAAACAATCCTAATTGGATGCTTTTTAATTTTTTATGTTAAAAAATATAGGTAATCAGTTTTTATAGTCCATTAGTTTATTTATTCGTAAAAAAATAAGTTTAATGGCTTTTTCATTCATATAGGTATTACAAGAATATAATCATTTAAAATGATTTTTTTAATGATTATGTCATTTTAAAAACTAATTTGGGAACTTAATTATTAAAATTTTTTTTGAATCTTTCCCTATTTTTTTACTGGGTAAAAGATATAGGATAATTAGTCTGTAGTATATAGCTTTTTCAATTTCTGTCTAAGAGCATTCATAGTGGATGTTTTTCACGAGGTTCTTCTCGGGTTTTAATTTTACAAGAACCTCCACTATATGACAGATGTTCTTGACTTTTTGTTTAGTCACAGGTTCTTATTAGAACACAAATGTTTGAACAAGAACCCGAATTTTAGTAATATTTATTGTTTTATTTATTATGTTTGTTATTTCTTAACCAATATTTCTTTTAATAAATCACTAAATCATGTATAGTAAATTAAATTTTAAAATGCTTTTTGTTTGTTTATTAGAAACTCTTATACAATTTTAATAAGTTATTTTTAATAAGTTTGATTTTTAATTATTTCATGAATTAATTATGTCTATGTTATTTTTAAATATTTTTTTACATGTAAATCAAAATTAGACAATTCGACACAAATATTTCAAGGTTCTACTTATGAATTCCAATTAGAATATCTTTAGAAATTTCGATATACGCTCAAATAAAGTTCATCATTAGCTCCGCTCCAACTTGGTTGAACATATTTGGTCGAATCGAGATTACGAGTGATCTACGTTACTCTAAATTATTTACTCGTACTTATTTTAACGATCAATATTTATGTAATGTTGTACCTTTTTTAACTGTAGTATTAAATTATATTTGTGTTTTAAGTTTTTTCTTATATATTAATAAAATATATAGATTGAAAAAATAAAATTATTACAAACGTGAAAATAATAAAATATATTTGAATTTTTTTGATATATATGTATATATTAAATTTATATAATAATTAAATAATAAGAAAACAAGTCGGGTTTTTGTAAGAACCTCCATTCTAATATTTTAAGGAGGTTCTCAGTTTGTTGAGGTGACAATAATGTGAAAGGAAAAACTATGACAAAAGAGGTTCTTAAGGATGTATTTGGGAGCTATTAACCAATATAGCCTTATAGAAAATTTAATTTTAGTTTTTAGTCACCAAAAACCTTTTTTTTACCAAAATATCCCTAAAACTGCAAGGCTGACACCGAAAGCCTACTTTTTTTTGGAAGAGGTATCCCAGACCACATTGGGCCCAGACTAATCCTCGACAATTTTGGGTCGAAGCCCGACTGCTAAAGCATGCAGCCCGGGGTCGAAGCCCCCGTACCTCCAGAATGCGTCTTCGAGGGCTCGAACTCGGGTTCACCACTATGTAGTGCCCAAGCCTTACCACTAGGCTAACACTCATTTGGTCCGAAAGCCTACTTTTGCTTGCGGTGTCAGTACTTTTCTGACACCTATCCCATCAAAAAATTTAATAAAATAAGAAACCGCAAGTTGTTGTTTTGTGCCAACGTGTCAAAAGTCTGGTCAAACCACATGAAGTAAAATGGTAAGCACTTAGTAAACCGCAACTTACTAGATCGTAGCTTGCGGTTTTTCTTGAATTTTCAAATTTTGTTATTTTCCATGTAGTTTATAAATTACATTTTTATTTCACATAATTGCAACTTTTTATTTCATATGCTCTATGATTTTGTAATAAACTAGTGATGTAAATAACAATAATTAAAAATCATATGGATGAAAAAAATCATAATCGTCCCTTTAATTATAAAATTCAGTTTTTCATCTATATGATTTTTAATTATTATCACTAGGTTATAACAAAGCGTGGAGCATATGAAACAACAAAAATATGATTATTTGAAATAAAAACGTAATTTATAAACTACAGAGACGAAAATAGCAATTTTTGAAAATTCAGGGAAAACCCCAAGTAGCGGTTTCACTTTTTCGCATGTGGTTTCTTATTTTATTATTATTATTCTTTTTGGCGGATAGATGTCAGAAAAGTACTGAAACCGCAAGTACAAGTAGCCTTATGATGTCAGCCTTGCAGTTTTAAGGATATTTTGGTAAAAAATAGTTTTTGGTGTCTAAAAACTAAAATCAAACTTTTTATATGGCTATATTGGTTAATAGCTCATGCATTTGATACATAGACATGATAGGATAGGACAAGACATGACACTTGTTCAGCTTTTGGTAAAACATGACAAGGCATGACTAGACAAAACACGATTGATTAAATGATCATTTTACCCTTGATGAGTTTTTAGTGTTTTTGTACCTAATAGTCGACCTCATAGCTTGTAAGATAAACAATAGCAATATACATTATTTGTTGTATTTACGTTCGGGTTTCGAGTATGAAATGTAGTCCTCGAAAATCAAAATTAGGTGTGTGAAACATTTCGGAGCATGTCAGATTCGGATTTAATTGGGTTCAGGTTCGGATTTTAACAATATATGTTTTTCTTTTCTTTTCCCACCAAATTAGTAAAATATAGAAATAGTATGCAAATTTTTTTTTAATGCTGAACACATATTTTTTAAATAACAAAATTTGAATAAAAAAATATCAAATAAAAAATTGTACGCCTAGATTAGATATAATTGTTATAAATTTAATATTAACATTTTATTTTACATGCTTAATCATTAAAAATTAAAATTAATTTAAACTTCAAAATCCAAAACTTAAAGAACTACATAACAGTTACAAAACAAATTAATATAAGGTTTTATTCGGGTTTTGGGTGGGTTCGGGTGATGGGTATGGAGATCGACCCTACCCGAACCGAGTAACTCGTCAAAAGGTTGGATTTCGAAAATCGAGTTAGTTCGACTTATGTGGGTTAGGTATATTCAAAATTTTTCGGATCGGATTTTTGGTTTTTCAAATTTGCTCGAGTTTTGCTCACCCCTAAGTATAAGGCAATTATCATGAAAGAGAACATCAAACATAATGGTACATCTGACTCTGATCTATTTAGTTCCAAGGGGTAAGATGGAACCAATTTTTTCCCACTCATATCCTACTTAGTTTTAGTATGTCTCACATAAATGCCTACCGAACATGAGACAACCCTATTTTGTTTTATTCTGTCTTATCTTGTTCTGGGTACTAAAATTCGACCACTAGGATTTTTACCAGGATGCTATAATGTAATCATAATTCTTTAATTATTAATTGTAATCAAAAACTAAAATCTAGTTTTTATGGATTTTCTTAAAAAGACAATTCGTGTTAATGAAAAAGAAAAGATTCCCTATCAATTAAATGCAACGTTTAACATCTTTTGTTAGACAAACCCCTATACGTTTTGTTATCGGTAGGGGTGCACACGGGTTGGGTTGATCGGGTTGAGAGCGTTTTGAGAATTCAACCCGATGTTGGCGGTTTGAAACTTTTTCAACCCAACCCAACCCAAACAAAAGTTCAACGCAACCCAACCCAACCCGTTCGGGTTGATTGAGTTGATCGGGTTGGTCGGGTTATGTTTAAAGTTAGATAATAAACCTAAAAATGATGAATAATTAAAATGTTAAAGACGATTTATGTATTGCTTCCGGGTATTGTCGTACACAAAACTAATTTACTTAATTTTCTTGTGTATGTGTGTGTATACATGACTTAACACACACATATATACATATACAAGAGTTAT
This sequence comes from Centaurea solstitialis, assembly GCA_030169165.1. Classification (NCBI taxonomy): domain Eukaryota; kingdom Viridiplantae; phylum Streptophyta; class Magnoliopsida; order Asterales; family Asteraceae; genus Centaurea; species Centaurea solstitialis. The sequence continues at coordinate 18,510,166 of CM058045.1, read as the reverse complement.
AAAGAAATAGAGAATAGATTTAAAGTGTGTATATATATATATAAATAAAGAGGCTATACAATGGTGTAATTATCTAATGTATATATTAATATAAGCTTAACAATCAAATAAATTAAAAAATATAAAGAAATATCGGGTTCATCGGTTGGTCGGGTTGGGTTGGGTTCGCATGACGCTAACTCGATATCAACCCGATACCTTCGGTTTGAAAAAAATTCAACCCGATTAGACGTCGGGTTTCTTCGGGTTGGTTTATTTTGCATCGGGTTGGGTTGGGTTGATCGGGTTCATCGGGTTTGTCGGGTTTTTGAGCACCCCTAGTTATCGGTGTTTGGCATTTATTGAACTTTGCATAATTTTTTTAGGGTAAGTATGACAAAATTGGTATAAGAACACCTAACAAGTTAACTACGCGATTAGTCCAAGACGGAAAAAAGGAATCTTGCCTAACTACACATAAATAATAAAAATAAAAATGTATAAAAAGCCAATAGGATCGAATTAGACAATATAGATTATATAAAGAGGAAATTGGAGTCATGATTTTATCGCATATTTAACAAAGATTGTTTTTTTTTTGAATAGCAGAATTTTTTATTAAACACTCAAAGTAATTACAAAAACAAATACAGAGAGACAACAACTTTTAAAAGATATTGAATAAAATCTTTTGGTTTATCACATATCCCGTTAAGATTTTTGTTATTTTTGGTTAATTGTCCTTCGGTGTATTACGTTTGGTTTTTATCTAGTGACGTTCTCTTTTTCTTAAGGGCCCTTTCGGGTCGAAGTTCTTCGTTGGGAGGGAGTCCCTCGTCTTTAGGTGTATTGTATTTTTTATATATAAATTGTCAGGAGTACCGGCTCCTTTCCAAAATAAAAATAAAAGTTTAATACTGCTCTAAATCCTTTTATCTAAAACATAGCTTCAAAGTATCTTTTTAAATTACTTGATACGATAAAATAGTATGTTAGAATGTATTAGAAATCAATTTAGAAGGGGATCCAAGTTTTTTTTATGTGCTTGTACTAATTATATATATAACATTTTACGGGAAGTAAAAGTATTGTTTATGTAACAGTACTTTTATAGTGAAATATAACTTTGGTCCTTCAAGTTTGATATCCATAGCGTTTTGAGTCCTTGATTTATAAAAACTGATTAACTCATCCAAAATATGTTTGATTAAATTACATATTTGGTCCTTATAGTAGACTATCTTTATATATTTTTTTAAATTACATAGTTCACATTTTGTTATTTTTTACTTTATTTATTTTATTAAGACATTTTGTTTTATTAGTTAGTTATAAGCTATTATAACTTTAATAAAAAAAATAATCAAATAATTTCATTAAGCTATTGATAAGTTCATGGTATTTTTTTCCCTAAAACTTTAGGTTAAAATCTCTTTAAATTAATATTTTTTATTTATTGATTTATTAAATCTTTTTATCTATTTTAAATAACTATTAACATATAAATTCATCTTACTACTTACGATAAAATCTATCACAGTTTATAACTTGGCGCGAAACCCAGACTCTTAATAACTAGTTAACAATATTAGTATGGAATAAAAATTAAAAAATTATGGTTTTTAAAAAAATAATAAGTTAGTTACTAACAAAAAATAACTTTAAATATTAACAAATTATTTGCATTTTTAAGAACTTTTTAGATTTTTCTTTATAAAATTTAGACTGATATAAAATCGCGTTCCTTAGTTATATAGGAAATTATAGATTAAGTTTCTCGAACAAACTAAGTAAATCAGAAATATTTTTAATTATTTTACGTTTTTCTTTTTAGATAAAATATTAAATAAATTTTTAGGTGATGTTTGGTTCGCTGGAATGTTTTTTGTAGAGTTAGAATCTCTGATGAAATTGGAATCCATCAGGAATTGGAATCCAATTCCATATTCTGTTTGGTTGACAGCAAATGGAATTGGAAACTACGCCTATATCCTTGTAAAACTTAACTAATTACACGTATCCTTATACCCCTTTTATTTATTTTTAAATTATTTTAAAATCAATAAAAATATCTTTTATATAATTTAGATGTTAAACCCCAATCTATCCTTACCATTCTAAATCAAAATCAAAATAGATCAACAAACCTTACTATACTAAATCTAAATCAAAATCAAAATCGATCAAGAATCATGTTCTTCTTCTTCCTTAATCGGCGACCATCGTTCTTCCTTAATCAGCGACCAAGAATTCATTAATCGCAAAGCAATCGCATTTGGTAAGGACACATCATTAATCCTAATAGTAAGGAAGAAGAAACCATTAATCGATTAAGCTTCAATATGACATTAAATAAGCTTCAATCAACCACTATAAGGTTCAATAGATTAAGCTTCAATATGCCATTAATGTACCTTATTAATAATTAATGTTAGGAGGGTAGTTTCTACATGAATTTTTGAATCCCATTAAGCTTCAATCGAAATTCATTGATTAAGCTTCAATCTGCCATTAATTTAAATTAATGGTAGGATGCCAGTTTCTACATGAATTTTTGAATACGATTAAGTATCAATCGAAATTCATTGATTAAACTTCAATCTGCCATTAATGTACATGATTCTTAATAAATGGTAGGATAGCAGTTTCTACATTAATTTTTTAATACAATTAAGCTTCAATCGAAATGGGGGATTTTGAGTTGATAGCAAGAAGATGAACATATTGTGTATTGAGGATTTCGATTTTGATTTAGAAGGGTAAGGATAGATTGGGGATTTAACACTTAATTATATTAAAAATATTTTTTTAATCATATTAAAATAGTTTAAAAATAAATAAAAGAGGTATAAGGATATAGGTGTAATTAGTTAAGTTTTACAAGGATATAGCTTTAGTTTATAAATTTGCAAGAATATATATGTAATTTTGTAAGTTTGTAAGGATATAGGTGCAATTCCCCCTATATATTATATATATATACAAAATACACAATTAACAAAAGAAAAGAAGGTAACCCTATATTTATCACATACATTTATGTGTATATTAATACTAATATATATTATATAATATATATTTAAATATAATATATAAATATATGTGTATATATATTATATAATATATTATAAATATATATTAATTAATATATATTATAAATATTTAATATGTAACTATTATAAATAATATATATATATATATATATATATATAGAGGGAGGTTTATACGAAAAATACAATTTTTTAAGAAAACAAGAGAAACAATCTCAACTACTCATCTCGGTCAACAAATGCGGCTTTGACCGGTCCCCCCTTTAATAATCTCTACCCTCCCATGAATCGCGTCAATCCTCCGTGATTAAGTCCACCGTAACTGCGAGATGTGTGGCTGAGATTGTTACTCACTTTTTCTTAAATTGGCATGCTTCTTGTTTGAACCTTCCCCTATATGTGTATATATATATATATATATATATATATGGTCTAATAAAAGACTTGAGGGTATTTTGTTAAAAAGTCAAATTCCCAAATGAAGTGATTTTAAAATCCCTCCTCATGCTGATGGAATTGAGAATCCCTTGTTTGAGGGAATTCATTCTCATCTCCAAATTCCAATTCTCATCCTTAAATCCAATCAAACACAGGAATCTCTTAGAATTGGATTCCAATTTCATTGGATTCCAAAGGAATACGACGAACCAAACGCACCCTTAATGTATTTTGTATTATATATATACACACAACAATCGATACTTACTAACGTTGTGTTCTCGAGTTTTGTAAAGAAATAAAAGAAAGGGAATGAAGCAGAAAGAAAAGGAGGGAATGTAAAGAAAAATAAAGAAATAAATTTATTTGTGCTCTGGATTTTGAAGGAAAAGAAGAAAGAGAAAGAACAAAGTAAATTTTCATGTTTTTTAGTAGTAGAGAAATGAAACGAAAACTACTATTTTTATGAATATATTTTTATTTATTTTGTAGTAAAATGTAATTGATGGATATACCTTAACTTTATAAGTAATTTTTATCCTTTTATTTATCTTTTTTTTTTTCATTTCCTCCCACCTTTGTAAGGAAAATAAACTTTATTTTTCCTTTATTTTTTTTTCTCCTCTTAAAAGAATTTAAGAAGACAATAATTTTCTCTTTTCTTCCTATTTTTCTTTCCTTTCTGCCCAAAAAGACAAAAAGTCAAGAACACAACATAAGGCCAAATTCAAAAATGAAGTAGATCACAGAAGCTCCATCAGTCCATGAATTTTTCCCTTTAAACATTACTTAAATCAAAAACATAGTTTTTAGAACATAAATAAAGTTTTTAATTTTTAATCTAGAATTATATTATTGATTATTTCTAAGAGCATATCCAGTATGAAAAAAAGGTAGAGTAAATTATACCGTTTATTGGTTTACTGAAAATCTGGATGTTGTCCCTTTTCTGAAAGAACTACTTTTCTTGTCCTAGTGGTTTGCATTTCATTTCACACATGATCCCTGACGCTAACATCGTTAAGTTTATTTTGTTAACGGAAAGGTATTTCTGTCATTTTATTTGTTAATTTAAAAACCATTCCAAAGCACCAGTTAGAAATTTCTAGTCGTCCCACTTCTTAACCTTTTCTTTTCCTTTTATCAACCCTTTAACCCTTTTATCAACCCTATCACCATGGTTCTTACGGCTCAAGGCATCGGCAACGACGTTCGCCTTACCGGGATGGTACAATAGATCACAATCGTAATCTTTTAGTAGCTCGAGCCATCTTCTTTGTCGCATGTTGAGTTCCTTTTGATCGAAAATGTGTTGGAGACTCTTGTGATCGGTGAATAGAGTGCACTTTGTTCCGTAAAGGTAATGCCGCCACAACTTCAATGCAAACACTACCGCCGCCAACTCCAAATCGTGGACCGGATAGTTCCTTTCGTGATCCTTCAATTGTCGAGAGGCGTAGGAAATCACCTTGCCTCTTTGCATGAGCACGCAACCGAGTCCCATCTTTGACGCGTAGCTATAGACCACGAAGTCCTCCTTCCGAAAGGCATAGTTTCTCCTTGAGCGTTCGAAAACCGGTGCTTGGCATAGTTTCTCCACGCAACCGAGTCCCAAAAACGGTGCTTGGCATAGTTTCTCCTTGAGCGTCCGAAAGGCTTCTTCTTGCTTGTCGGTCCATAGGAATTTGGCGTTCTTCTTGGTCAACACCGTAAGTGACGAAGCGAATTTGGAGAAGTCTTGAATGAATCTCCGGTAGTAACCCGCCAAGCCTAGAAAACTTCTTATCTCTGATGGGTTCGTCGGCGACTTCCAATTCATCATGGCCTCGATCTTCGCGGGGTCCACTTTGATTCCATCTCGCGATACTACGTGGCCCAGAAACTGCCCAGAAACTGCACTATTTGGCATACAACTTTTCATCTCTAAGCACTTTTAACACCTCCCGCAAGTGTCGTTCATGGTCGACTTTGTCCTTGGAGTAGACCAAGATGTCGTCGATAAAGACTATCACCGATTTATCCAAGAACGGTCTACACACTCGGTTCATCAAGTCCATGAATACCGCCGGTGCATTGGTTAAACCGAACGGCATCACTAAGAACTCGTAGTGTCCGTATCTCGTCCGGAAAGCGGTCTTTGGTATGTCGTCCTCCTTCACTCTCACTTGATGATACCCGGATCGTAGGTCGATCTTTGAAAAGCACCCAGCACCTTGAAGTTGATCGAAAAGATCGTCGATCCGAGGCAAGAGGTACTTATTCTTTACCGTCACTTTGTTTAGTTCACTGTAGTCGATGCACATCCGCATGGAGCCGTCCTTCTTTTTGACAAAAAGAACCGGCGCTCCCCATAGCGACGAACTCGGTCGGATAAACCCCTTCTCGGAGAGTTCTTGCAATTGCGTCATCATCTCTTTCATCTCGGTCGGAGCCAATCGGTACGGAGCGCGCGCTATCGGAGCCGCCCCGGTGTAAGGTCAATATGGAATTCTACTTGTTGTTCCGGTTGTAATCCCGGCAAATCTTCCGGGAAGACGTCCGGAAACTCCCGTACCACATCGACATCGGCAACCTCTTTCTTTTCCAACTTCGTGTCAATGACCTAAGCTAGATAGGAGGTGCATCCCTTGGCTAGGCACTTTCTTGCCTTTACCATCGAGATGGTCGTGTTAGTGCCCTTCTTCTTATCCCCGTACACGGTGATCAATTCCCCTCGAGGCGTTGGTATAGTGACCATCTTCTTGCCGCACCCGATGTTCGCGTCGTGAGCGCGCAACCAATCAATTCCTAGCACTACATCGAAACTATCGACATTCATGGGTATGAGGGTTGCGGAGAAAGTTTCTCCATCTAGTTCTATCGTGCACCCCTCAAAGCAATCCCGAACAGTCACAAGGAATCCACCCGCTACTTCTACTACTAACGTATCAGATAAAGGAGTGGTGGGCATAGTGAATTTCTTAGCTAAAGTGTCATGCACAAAGGAGCGTTCGGCGCCCGTATCAAATAGAACAAGTGCAGGTATGGAGTTAACGAGAAACGTACCCGATACAAGATCGGATGCCTCCCTCGCCTCCCCAACCGTCATCTGAAAGGCCCGGCTAGTCACCCTCGGCGGGACTTCTCCTTTTGCAACGGATCCGCTCGAACCCCCAGTAGACGCCTTCTTGAATTTCGGGCAAGCATCCCGATAGTGTCCCGGCTCCTTACACTCATAGCAAACCACCACCCGGGGCATACAATCTCGAGTCATGTGACCACGTTTCCCGCACTTTCCACAAGTGGGGGTACTCATCGGGAAGTCACTACGACACGGTCCAATGTGCTTGCTTCGACATTTGTTGCACCACTTTGCCTCGACTCGGTTCCTGCCTCGTTTCCCGTCTTGAAAAGTCTTGTTTGGTCGGGCCGACGCGGTAGCCTCCTCAAACTTCTTTTTTTGCCCGACTTGGTAGCTTTCTACCCGGGCTTGGGTGATGTCGTCCTCCATCCTCAATGATTCCTCGATCGCCTCATGCAAGGTAGTGACCTTTGCGATTCTAACCGCCGATCTCATCTCGGCCGGTAACCCACGCGAATAAGCCTTTATCTTTGCCTTCTCATCGGGAGCCAAGTGCTCCACCATCCCCAATTTCTCCAAGAACTCTTTTGCATAAAAAGAGATGGGAGAGTTTCCGTTCTTCATCGCTCGGAACTCATCCTCGATCTTGTCAAGGGCCCGCTCGCTACAATACTTCTCGAGCATCTTTTTCTTGAATTCGGCCCACGAGAGCCTAGCGTAAACCTCCGGTGTAAGAGAAGAACGGGTCAAGTTCCACCATGTTAGGGCCTCGCCCTTGAGAAGGTGTGAGGCGAACTTGACTCGTTGAGAGTCATCACACTCGCTTGCCTCGAATGCCATTTCCATTTCCCGGAGCCAATACATGCAAGTTACCGGCTCACTACACCCACGGAACTCCGGCGGCTTGCATCCCAAGAAGTTCTTGTAAGAGCACCCCTTCGCCTTAGCCTTCTCTTTCTCCTTGTCTCCGGTGATCCGGGTCTCCTCGGTGACCACCACTACTTCGGCATCCCCGGAACCATTTCCGGCATTTTCTCCCACCGCTTCATTTCGGCGTTGGCTAGCTTCGCGATCCTCCAACATTTTCACGAAGGATTCTTGTTGTTTGTTCATGGCCTCGTTCACGGCCTTCATTACGTTATCGAACATCCTCATCTCCGGGGTCATCTCGGTTAGTACCGGGTCCGGGTCCTCAAGGTTGAACCTTGGGACGTGTTCCTTTCCCCCACCTAGAACTTGAAGCCTCGGTGGACTCTCAACCGTCTCGACTCGGACATGTTGGTCGGCGGTTGAAGCGGTTTGGTCGAGTGGTCCTCGCGCGACACCCGTCTGACTACGAGTGTTCTGTTAGGATTGTGTGCGAGACAGTAACATGGTTACCGTGTCCAATGTTATAAGACACTAGTAGGTCACACCGCTGCACACCTAATTGAGAACTTTTGTGTAAGAGATAATTGAGAAGAGAGAAGTAAATAATTATTTAGAATTAATTAATCAGTAAATTAATTAATTAAGGAATTAATTAAAGAGATAATTATAAAAGGAATTGTAATCAAATAAAACACTGCCTTATCTATATATATAAATAAAGGGTTAAAGGCTTAAAGTATTTTTTATCAGTTGATTAATCCTAAAAATTACTCTCTCCCTCTCTCTCTTAAGCCGCCGCCGGCCCCCTCCTCTCTCACACATCGATCGGATTTTTCCGATCAGTCACGGTGGTCTAGCAACCCTCTCGCGTGGTGTCAGTAGCGGTGTACTCCCTGCTCGCTTTCCGAAAGAATATTCGCATAAAGGTAAACCATCAGACTCTATTGATTGTATCTGATAGGTTTAAGTTGGGTCCAGTTTTGGGAATCGTTTTTGTTATCCGCTGCGCACCGTTAGTGCCTACGGTTCCCAACAGTGGTATCAGAGCCACTTCTTGAACCTACAGATCTGGATAATATGATAGTTGGTTTAAAAAAATCGTTGTTTTTATTGAGTTCGTTATTAAAAATCAAATTTTTAGTAAACCTAGCAAACCGACGATCGGCGGTGGAACGACGGCAGTTAGCCGGCGGACCGCCAGGCCGATCGCCGTCTGTCTCTCACCGGAAAACAGCGTCGGCCGCACCACAGTTGGTGGTCACGGCACCGGCTGTATCCCCACCGTGATCGAACACCGTACCACCAATTGTGGTATCGGTGTTTATTGCGGGTTAGCGCCGTGGGTCACGATCAATCGCCGCACCACCGATTGTGGTGGCGACCGATTGTGGTGGCGACGTCGGTTGTGATGGTTGTCGGAGGTAGTCGTCGTGATCGATAGCCGCACCACCGATAGTGGTGGCGGCGACGGTTGCGGATCGAGAGCCACACCACCGATTGTGGTGATGGCGATCGATTGGGTTTTAACGCCGCTGAACGGCGACGGCAGCCATGGCTGTTGTCGTCGACGGCCGCCGCTGCCATCATCGATGGTGGTGGTGGCGTGCTCAATCGCCGACCACGGCGGCAGAGGTGGTGTTGGTTTGTTAATCGCCGCTCGGCGATGGCTGTTGTGCGACCACCGCACCGCGATCGCAAGCGGTGGCGGTGGCTGTTTGTTTCTCGAGTCGCCGGACGGCGATAGTGGTGGTGCTTATACTGCTGTTGTTGCCGGAATCTCCCCACCACCGATCGACGACCGTAAGGCGGATCAGTTAGGGGTGAGCAAAAACCGGACCGAAAACCGAAAAAACCAAAAAAAAACCGAAAAAACCGAAACCGAAAACCGAAAAAAACCGAAAAACCGAACCGAAACCGAAAACCGAAAAACCAAATGGTTCGGTTTCGGTTTTAGCTCCAAAACCGAACCGAAAAAACCGAACCGAACCGAAAATATTATATATTTAAAATTTTATATTATATATATAATATATATTTTAAAGTTTTATATTATATATATATAATTAGATATATTGTCGATTAATCGATTTTCTTCTTAATATTTCACAAAACTAGCAATTCTAACACCTCTTATGTACTCTTTAATTTTCAATTTCATATACTTCTAAATTTTGAACTATTAGGCTTCAAGTCTCAAGCTTGTATGTTTCTATCTTATCTTCAATAAATTGGTTTTTAAGAATGCAAACATATTTTTTGAACAACTTAAAGGAAAATTGTCAAGTTGAAAAAGGAAGAAATATAGAGTTATAGACCGAAAAACCGGGGAAAAAACAGAAAAACGAAAAAAAATCCGAAAACCGAAAAAAACCGAAAACCGAACCCAAAAAACCGAAAACCGAAAAAACCGAAAACCGAACCGAAAAAAACCGAAAACCGAACAACGCTCGGTTTTCGGTTCGGTTTTTGCCAAAAACCGAACCGAACCGAACCGTGCTCACCCCTAGGATCAGTGGTGGGAGACGGCGGCGATTGAAATCGCAACCACCGGCCGAGCGGTGGTGATGTCGTTTCTCTCACCCGATGGTGACGATGACCGCCGCTGCCATCGTTGGTGGCGGTGGTGGCGTCTAGTTGCTCGGCCACCGCACCGTGACTCCAAGCGGTGGCGGTGGCTATCCGTTTTTCGAGTCGCCGGAAACCGGCGATGGTGGTAGCAATTGTTGCCGCTGTCGTCGGGATTCCAACCAATGGTGACAACGGTGAACGGTGGTGGGGACACGGTTGTTGGTAGTGACCGTATGCTGCTATCATCAATCGTGTGGTTTCACGATCAATTGTTATCAGTTTGATGCAGTCGTAAGGTTTTCCGTTTAGGCTTCGAATATTAAGAATTGGATAAGTATGAATCCTAGAGATTAATTTTATTAATTGTTTTAGTCAAAATAAAAATCTTTTAAGATTTTGTTGTGATTGTCATAGTCAACCCTTTGACCCATGGTTACAATTTTTGTATGTTTATTTTATTTTTGGTTACGGGAGGCCTGCGAGCCATTTACAACCCGCTATTAAATTGTAATGTTTTTAATAATAAATAAAATCAAGACCCAAAGACGGAGCCAAGGAGATAGCCATGGAGCTTGGAGCCAGTGGGAGCGCCGAGAAGATTTGTCCCTTAGGAATAAGACCGTCGTCTTGTGTTGGCTCACGAAACGACAATAGTTAAGGGTTTTTGACTATGACATGTTTTAATTGTGTGGTTGTTTATATTTAATAGTTATATAAATTGCGTGGTTGTTTTAGTTACGTAATTTCCTTTTAAATATAAATTAAAAAGAAAAATTGGATACAAATACAGTTTGTGTTTGGATCCAAGTTTTTGAAAACTGGCATTTTTAACCCTTATCAAAATCATAGATTAGTAAGTGCAACCCACTTTAGGGGCACCTCCGGTGTAAGGTACATAGGGCGTTGTAAGTGAACACACTATGAACGTCCGTGTTCAAACCGAAACTGGAGGGTGATAAAACTCTGCGAATTATCTCCGGGTGGTACCGGCCAGGGTTTGTCCAGGTCCCGGGTGGTGCAGTCTATTTTGGTAATTATTTACTCACCGGGTGGTACCGGGCCAAAATGCACTAGAGGGACTAAATATGCACGGATTAAATATCCGATGTCCCGACGATCTAGAAATCGCGTTTTCGAATTAAAATGCGATTGATATAGTTTTTACCTACCATAAATCGCATGAGTCGGTTTGACATGATCACATGCTTCCCGACACATGTGAAATATGGATTCTAGTCTAATAAATTTATTTTAAGGGTAATAATTTATTAGAGGTTTTATAATTATAAACTAAGCTTGGAATTTTTTTTATTGTAGATGTCTTTTTCTGTAATCCCGTTTTATACCCCTGAGGAATCACTGAGACTCATCAATGGAAAATGGAAACTTACGAGACAAAATTTTCCAGTTTGGAAAATGCACCTTGATAATATCTTGCGTGCACAGGGTAAGTTTTACGTTTTAGAAAAACCTGTATCACGACCTAAGAGTAATTCTCCTGTAGAGGAATTTACTCAGTACTTCAAGTATATGGCAGATGAATCGGATGTCATGTCAATTCTGATTTTCTCTATATCATCGGAGTTCACGGATAGATTAAGAGATAAATCTTGCCACGAGGTCGTGAAAGATATAGAAAGCCAGCTGGGACTCTATAAACATACGGGTAAGCTTTTGATCATGAAAGAGATACTTTCACTGAAGCTGAAAAAGGACCAGTCAGTTAAAGACCATCTTATGGAAATAAGGAGGCTCTTTAAATGCTTGACACGTTTGGGGTACAAAATGACTCAGGAAGAGTTAGTGTATCTCATGTGGTACTCACTCCCGAAGGAGATATGTGACACAACTAGTGCCTACATGAAAGAACCAAAGAATGACATGGTAGCACTGCGTGAGAACATTCTGGCCAGTCTAAAGCCGAAGCCAGCACCTGCAGATCTCATGGATACTGATTGGATTGATGAGCTGGGGGATCTGAGTTGCCCAGAATGCGGTAGCAAGGATATTTGCGAGCACTCGATGAATATCGACCAGATAGAGATCGGTTTACCCGATGCTCCAAGTATCTTTATGATAGATTGCTTAATCACTTCTTATGAATCATGGGTAATTGATACAGGCAGTGGTAATCACATTTGTAATCATTTACAGGGATTCACTAGAAGAAAGACTTTGAGGAAGGACCGTTCGAACCTACGAGTTGGCGAAGGCACTCCGCTGATAGCTGAAGCTGTAGGATCTTATAGTCTTAGTTTACCCTCGGGTCTAGTTTTGGAACTGGATAATTGTTATTATACTCCAAATATGATTAAGAATGTTTTGTCTTTCGATTTGTTAGTAGACCAAGGTTTTTATTACAAGTATGATTATAAAATGATTTCTGTCTTTAAAAATAATATTTTCTATTTTAAAGCAACACCTGTGAATGGTCTATATACAGTAAATCTACAAGACAATAGTAGTGAAATCTATCATATAAGTAAACGATCCAAAGACATTGTGTTGAGTCTGATACATTACCACTGCTGAAGTCTGATGATTACCACTGCTGGCTTTGGAGTTGTTACTACTGCTGATTAAGTGAAGATTACCACTGCCAGTATGTAATGAGTGGATGAAGATCAAGATTACCACTGCTGTACAAGATTACCACTGCACTTGTAGATTACCATTGCTGGTTCAAAAGTTAACACTGCTGGATCAAAGTTAATGCTGCTTTTGTTTTACCTCTGCTATCAAGATGAAGATAAGGAAAGGATTGCGATGACTTGAAGATATAGACAAGATACGATTTGCTTGGAGATATTTTAGATATTATCTTGTAAATCTAGTTTCCTTATTGTAATCTGTTAAGACGTATATATAGCTGATAGGTTTTATCTTTGTGAGATACGAGTTTCATAGCTTTGGTGTTAGAATTAAGAGCCTCAAGATTGTTCTTGTAATCCCTGCAATAGAGAAGTGTTGCACGTCTGTTTGAGCCTGTTCAAACAGATTGGGGCTTGTAGTTGTAATCATTAAGCTATTGAAATCAATACATACAGTTTGTTTAAATTCATTGTTATGTTCTATAATCAAAGTGTTATTTCGCAAACTTCTTTGATTAAGTATTCTGATCTTGATATTGATATTTAGATCCTGTCAAGTGGTATCAGAGCTTGTGTTCAGAATACTATTAGATCAATGGATTCCCAGGATTCTGTTCTTGTGTCCAAAGTCCCCATGCTCAAACCCAATGAGTTTGAGATGTGGAAAATTAGAATCAAGCAATACATGCTTCTTACTGATTATCCCTTATGGGAGGTAGTTGAACATGGACCTAGTGTTCCTGAACCTGCTGTTGCTGGAGCACCCCCAAAATCTGATGCAGACAAAAAGAGGAAGCAGACTGAGATGAAAGCCTTAAGCACCCTGCTGTTGGCTATTCCCAATGAATACCAACACCAGTTCTGTACCTGTCCAGATGCTAAATCACTGTGGAATGCATTGGAGAAGAGATTTTCTGGAACCAAAAGTTCCAAGAGAAATCAAAAGGCCCTGTTGAAACAGCAATATGAAAACTTCACTTCTACAAAGAATGAGTCCATGACTCAAACTTTTGACAGGTTCAACAAACTGATTGGAGAACTTGCCAATGTAGATGTGAAGATGGAGAAGGATGAAGTCAATAGAAAATTCCTCAGATCTCTAAGTGAGGAATGGACTATGTATACTGTGTCATTCAGACAAGGAGATGACTTGGAGGATAAGGAGCTTGAAGATCTGTACAATGATCTCAGGATTTTTGAAGCTGAAGTGGAGGCCAAAAGAAGACCAACTGGATATTCACATACAATTGCCCTCTATTCTTCTGAAAATCCTTCTTCAAATATTAATACTGCTAGTACTGCTAATATTAACCCTGCTAGTAATAACTATGATAATACTAATGATAAACCTTCTTTATCACAGGATGCTAGTGGAGATGCAGTCTTGGAAGCATTCCTTGCCAATCATGTAAGATCTCCTTTGATCAATGATGATCTTGAACAAATCAATGCTGATGATTTGGAGGAGATGGACATCAAGTGGCAGATGGCCATGTTAACCATGAGGATGAAGAGGTTTATAAGGAGGACTGGCAGGAACAACTTTGATGCCAAGAGAGGAGACCTTGCTGGCTTTGACAAATCAAAGGTGAGATGCTACAAGTGCAATGAGCCTGGCCACTTTGCCAGAGAATGCAAAGGAAGTGGCACTCATCAACAAGCCAACAATGGAGGACAAGCATATGCTCCAAGACCCAACAGAGGCAACAATTCCAACTCCTCTCAAGCCTTGGTATCACAAGAAGGCATGGGATTTGATTGGAGTGATCAAGCTGAAGAAGCCATCCAGAATCATGCTTTGATGGCCAAAATCACTGAACCTGAACTTCCAGCAGAGGTATCCTCTAAATTATGTTCTGACTCTTGTGTTGAAACTGTTAAAAAGTATAGGGATCACAATCAGACTATGAGTGATACCATCAAGAGCATGGAAGTTGATTGGAGAGAGTATAGGATAGTCATTGAGAATCTAGAGGACCAAATCAAGTCCTACAAAGAGAATGAACTCCAGTTTGAGTATGACTACAATTACTGGAAGTGGGAGAAAAAGGAGTTTGAGAAGAAACTGGTAAAGTCTGGTGAGGAATTAGAATCTGTCAAGAAGGAATTAGAAAAAGCTAAGGAAGATCTTGATAAATTCTCCAAGTCCTCTAAAGCCTTGGAAGAAATTCTAAAGGCTCAAGTTCATGATGAACTCAAAAGAGGGATAGGATATCACAATACTCCTCCACCCCGCAACCACACCTACATTCCTCCTACCACAGATATCTTAGATAGACTAAACAGAGAGGAACTAAAAGAAGGAGTGTGTGATATAGATCCCTCAAGCAGTGATGATGAGGAAGAACAAAGGGGTAAGACTGAGAACAAATCCCAAGAGACTGTCCCTGAGGAAAATAAAATCCTCACTAATGAAAAGGGAGGTATGCCCTTTGTGCCCAGTAAGAATACCACAGCCTCTAGGAAAGGGAAAGAAAAGTTAGTTGACCAGGAACCTGCAACTTCACAACCTGCAAAAGGTGGTAACACACTCATAGGAAAGACAGTGATCCTGGTACTTCTGAACAGCCTCAAACAAGTGCCAAACCAAGAGGAAACAAAAGGAATTGGAACAACCAATGGGCTCAAACTCATGGTGTTGATCTGAATAAGATTAACAAACCAAAACCCTGCTTTATATGCTGTAAACTCAACCATCTGGCTAAGGACTGCTATTATAACCCTTTTAATCAAAGAATGACTTTTCATAATCAAAGGGTCAATTTTCAAAATCAAAAACAGTTCCAAACTAGAAGGACAGAGAATAATAGCAGATGGTCTGTTCCAAAACCTGTTGTTAAAAAGCAAATGGTTCAGAAAAGGAAAAATCAACCTAAAAAGAAAGTCAATGTTCAAAAGAAAAAGGTTGAAAAGAAGACTGTGAAAATGGTTACTAAATGGGTACCAAAAGCCTCACTAAGCAATACTACTGCTTCCACAAGCAGTGGTAATGAAAGTGTTGATTCTGAAAGCAGTGGTAACAATCAAAAGGATATAGAAGTTAACACTGCTGCTAGCAATAGCAGCAGTGGTATCTCAAACACTGTTGCCACTACAAGTTCTTCTCTAAGACAACCCATTGTAACCAAGTATTCAAGTCATGAGATTCCAAACACAAACTATCTTATGAAACTCAACAGATTGACAGAGGTCAATTATGTTAATGATAAAGGAGAACCCAAGACCATTTTGGCTTGGGTTCCCTCAAGACACTAACCTATTTCCTCTATGTGCAGGGCAACCCAGACAGGAATGAGAACTTATGGCATGTGGACAGTGGTTGCTCAAGGCACATGACAGGCAATAGATCCTTTCTTGAAGATTTCACTAGATTCAATGGAGGATATGTTGCCTTTGGAGATAATCCAAAAGGAGGTAAGGTTTCAGGGAAAGGTAAGGTTACAGGAGGTAAGTTAACCTTAGAAGATGTATACTATGTGGATCAACTCAGATACAACCTGATGAGTGTGTCTCAGGTGTGTGATAAAAAGTTTTTCACTCTATTCAGTGAAACAGAGTGCATGATTCTTTCTCCAAAGTTTGTAGTTGATGAGAGCTTAATTTTATTGAGAACGCCTAGAAAAGATAATGTTTATTGTCTGGACTTAAATGGTATGCCATCAGAAGTTGTGAACTGTCTATTTTCAAAAGCTTCAATGACTGAATCCTCTCTCTGGCATAGAAGGATGGGTCATATGAACATTAAGACCATGAACTTACTTGTTAAAAATCAATTAGTCAGAGGTCTTCCCTCAAAAGAGTTCACACTTGATGATAATTGTGTAGCCTGCCTTAAAGGTAAGCCACACAAGGCTTCTCACAAATCAAAGACAATAAACACTATCTCTGCTCCTCTTCAATTGTTGCATATGGATTTATTTGGACCTACCAATGTAATGAGTATAGGCAAGAAATCATACTGTCTTGTGATAATAGATGATTATTCTAGGTTTACTTGGGTTTTCTTTCTAAGAACAAAGGATGAGACAAGTGGACTGATCAAACCCTTTGTGAAGAGAGTTGAGAATCAGCTGAACCTTAGAGTGAAAGTCATTAGATCAGACAATGGGACTGAGTTCAAAAATGCTGATCTGAATTCCTTTTGTGAGGAAAAAGGTATTGAAAGACAATTCAGTGCTCCTAGAACTCCTCAACAGAATGGAGTTGCTGAGAGGAGAAATAGGACACTGATTGAGGCTGCAAGAACCATGTTAGCAGATTCTAAATTACCAATAAATTTTTGGGCAGAAGCAGTTAACACTGCCTGCTATGTACAAAACAGGGTTCATGTTGTCAAGTCCAAGGGAAAAACACCATATGAACTTTTCAAAAACAAAAAGCCTTTTATAGGTTTCTTTGTACCTTTTGGGTGTCCTTGTTCTATCTTAAATACTAAAACTCACCTAGGGAAATTTGACAGCAAAGCTGATGATGGTTTCTTTGTGGGATACTCAATACAGAGCAAAGCAGTTAGAGTATTTAATACTGTTTCTAGAACAATTGAGGAAAGTGACAATGTCAAATTCAATGAACACACTCCCAATGTACATGGGACTGGTCCAGACTGGCTATTTGACATTGATTCACTCACTAACTCTTTGAACATGAGCAATGCAGTTGATACAGGTCCTATTATCAAAGAGAAGAAGACAGATACACCTTTTGTTCTGTTTCCTCCATCCACCATCAGTTCAGAAGAGAAAGAATCAGAGACTGAAGTACAAGAGGATGCTTCAGAGCACCAAGAAGGAGATAAAGAGACTGAAAGAGACTCCACAGCTTGAAAGCAATGTGGAAAATGAGTCTGTAGATACAAGTGAAATCACTCAACCAGATCCGTCAAAATCTGATCCAGATGATTCAAATTTAGGGGACATCTTATCTGAAGAACCCCTACATCTGACAAGAACTCAAAAGAATCACCCTGCTTCTCAAGTGATTGGAGATGTGGCCTCTCCTATGATTACAAGGAAGCAAAGCAGAGAAGCAGGATATGTGAATACTCATTCTGGGATGTTGTCATGCTTTCTTTACCAGAATGAACCAAAGAAAGTGTCAGATGCCATGAAGGATCCAAGCTGGATAGAAGCTATGCAAGAGGAATTACTACAGTTTGTCCTACAACATGTTTGGGATTTGGTGGATCTCCCAAAAGGACACAGAGTAATTGGCACTAAATGGATCTTCAGAAACAAGACAGATGAGAGAGGAATTGTGATCAAGAATAAGGCCAGATTAGTGGCACAGGGGTACACTCAGAAAGAAGGAATAGACTATGATGATGTATTTGCACCTGTAGCTAGAATTGAAGCCATCAGGCTATTCTTGGCTTTTGCATCTTACAAAGGATTCAGAGTCTATCAGATGGATGTGAAAAGTGCATTTCTGTATGGCACTATTGATGAGGAAGTTTATGTCTGTCAACCACCAGGGTTTGAAGACCCTAAATATCCTGACAGGGTTTGCAAGTTGAGGAAGGCACTATATGGTCTTCATCAAGCACCTAGGGCTTGGTATGATACCTTGTCCTCCTATTTGTTGGAAAACAAATTTGAGAGGGGGTCATTGATAAGACTCTATTCATCAAAAGAACAAAGACTGATATGCTGATAGTGCAGATCTATGTAGATGATATCATCTTTGGTTCCACAAAGGCAGACATGTGCAAGGAGTTTGAAGAACTAATGCACAAGAAGTTTAAAATGAGCTCTATGGGAGAACTAACTTTCTTTCTTGGTTTGCAGGTCAAGAAGAAGAGTGATGGTATATTCATCAATCAATCCAAATATGTTGCTACAATGCTTCAAAAGTTTGGAATGCATGATGCAAAACCAGCAAGCACACCAATGGAAACTCACAAACACCTCACTGCTGATGTTGAGGGGGAGGAAGTTGATGTTCATCAATATAGATCCATGATTGGATCACTGATGTATCTTACAGCTTCTAGACCTGATATTATGTTTGCTGTTTGTGTGTGTGCTAGGTTTCAGGTTAGGCCAAAGGAGTCACATTTACATGCAGTCAAGAGGATTTTCAAATATCTCAAGGGTCAACCAAGATTGGGACTTTGGTATCCAAATGACACTTCTTTTGACTTGGTGGCCTACACAGATAGTGATTATGGAGGAGCAAACTTGGATAGAAAATCAACATCAGGAGGATGTCAGTTCTTAGGAGGAAGATTGGTTTCTTGGCAATGCAAGAAACAGACCACTGTTTCACAATCAACAACTGAGGCTGAATACATAGCTGCTTCTCAATGCTGCTCACAAGTTTTATGGATTCAGAATCAGATGCAGGACTATGGTCTTTCTTTCTTGCAGACACCTATATATATTGACAACAACAGTGCTATTAGCATTGTGAATAATCCTGTCAAACATTCCAAGACCAAGCATATAGAGATTAAGTACCATCTTATCAGAGATTGTAATGAAAAGAAGCTAATTCAAGTTCTAAAAGTACACACTGATGATCAATATGCAGACCTATTCACAAAAGCCTTTGATGTAGGCAAGTTCATATTCTTGGTCACAAGTGTTGGAATGATGAACTCTGAATAACCCTTCTTCTTGTTACAATTATTCTTGTACTATCTCTGTATATCTTTCCTTCCTTTTCCTCTTTTGTAAATGTTGATAAGTTTATTCATGTGGCAGATGGAGTTTTAGAAAGCGCACAAGTAGTAGGATGGAGTTCTCATTGCTAATATATCAATCTCAGTGCAGCAGATCCTGAAGTGCAATGATTATTTTTCTTAAGTTTTTACCACTGCTCGCACAATTGCCTATTACCACTGCCCGCATAGTCATTCGCCCATTAACACTGCTAGTCATTCGCCCATTACCACTGCTAGCACAATCGCACCATACCACTGCTAGCACAATCGCACCATACCACTGCTAGCACAATCGCACCATACCACTGCTAGCACAATCACACACTACCATTGCTCTCACACTCGCATTCTACCACTGCTTATGCATTTGTAATTTACCCCTGCTCACACACACGCATGTTAACACTGCTAGTTATTCTGAGAAATGCCTAAGGTTTTACCACTGCTTTTAACTAGCCTGTGTAATTACCACTGCTTTTAATTCAATGCGTGCCATTACCACTGAGGGTATCTGTTACCCACTGCTTTTAATTTTGTTTGACGAATACGACTGCTAGTGTTCATTACCACTGCTTATTTGACCTAGCTCACTTTGTGTGTTCGTTAACACTGCTAATGGTAGTTACCCCTGCTCTAAAGTGTAGTATATAAGCCCTAACTTGACCTTCTTTCATTAACGGCTATTCTACACTTTTTCTTTAAAAACGATTGCGATTCTACATCTGTTCTTCATCTTTGTTCTTGAACTACTGATTTTCGTTTGATTTTAGGGTTTATTGTATCGAATCGATAATGGAGTCTATGTGTTTTATCAAGGATCACAACAAGGTGGGATACTTTAAGAAGGATGTCCATTCTGAGGGTTTTGAAGACATTCTTGAATTTCTTGCATCATCTCACATTGCTTATGCCGCTACCATCAATCCCACCATCTACATTCAACATCAACATGATTTCTGGTTGAATGCGGTCATTCAAGAGGAACAAGGGGTCAAAGCTATTCAGACCACCATCTGTGGTCATTCTCTAACCCTTACCCCTGAGAAGATCAGACTTCATCTGCAGTTCCATGACGAAAGAGGTATATCAATGCTTTCTACTAAAACTCTCATGGAAAATCTTTTAAGAATGGGGTATACAGGCTCCAAAACCTCTTTGAAATACCTTAAGGGTAAGTTGTGCCCTCAATGGAGATTTTTTGTGCATACCCTATTGCACTGTTTTTCAAAGAAAACCACTGGTTTTGGTGAGTTTAGCAGTACCATGGCTTCTGCTTTGGTCTGTTTAGCCACAAATCAGGTTTTTAACTTTTCTCAAATGATCTTTGATGATCTTGTGTACAATCTTGAGAACATCCACAATTCAAAGGTAAAAACTTTTTATATGTTCCCAAGATTTGTCCAAGAAGTTATAACAAGAGAATTGACGGCTGTACCAATGACTGGTGACATCTATAAGAGCTCTGCTCTTGGTCATAAGGTGTTTGCCAATATGAAGAGACCTGTAGAAGGCTCAAATGACCAATTCACTCCATTGTTCTCTACAATGATGAGAGTGAACCACCCCAAGGTGAGGCATCAGGCTTGCAGCCTACACAACCAAGCATTCCCTCTGATGACCTACCCACACCTATCACTACTACAATCCCTCAGTCCCTTGAGAAAACCCCCACCCCTATACTGAAAAAATATCAAAGGAAGAACAGAGGAGCTCCTTCCTCCTCTGGTTCTAAACCCCAAAAACCTTTAAGCCAACAGTTGGAGCACTCTCCTTCTGTTTCTACCCAAAGGGATACCCCTGGAGTGCAGCCCCACTCAAGTATAAAGAAGGTGCCCTCTAAGGAGAAGGATGGGCATGTGGTTGGTGAGGCTCAAACTACTGATGTTGCACAAGGTGTGCATCAGGACAGTTTGAACATAAGTAAGACCCCCACCACGGCAACTCCTAGTGAGAAATCACAGGGAGGACCCAGGTGCCAAGAAACCAAGGGGGCTTCTAGTGCTTCAGCAAGGCTGAAGACTAAAGTCAAAAAGCTCAAAGATCCAGTAATGGAGGTAAACACTCCTAAACCTGGTGAGGGCATTTCACAAAAGGAATTGATGGACAGCTTCACTACCATTGCCAAGGATTTGAAGGCATTTGAAAGGAATTTCTTTGTTCATGATGAGAAACATGGCTCTCATGAGGAAAGGCTGGATACATTGGAGGAGTTGGCTACAGCACAGCATGATTTGCTCAAGTTACATGAAGCACAGCTTGTGAAGCAAGCCAAGGTCATTCAAGCTCAGGGTGCTACAATTGCTTCGATGAAGGGTACTATTAGAGCTCTACGGAGGAGGTATAATACCTTGGTTGCATTCACAAAGGGCGAAAGAAGATCTGAATTTAAGGGGGAGCCAGAGAAAGATAAAGAGGTTGTGAATGAACCAATTCATGATGACAATGATGAGGTGCCTGATGATGTGATTGAGACTGGTGCTGGTGCTGAGGGGGAGCCTGAGAATGAAGCTAGAAAAGAAGAAACTAAGGTTGCTAATGAACTTTTAGTTAATGCTGGTATTAAAGCTGAATCACAGGTGGAAGTTAATGAGGATGATCTCACAATTGCTCAGTTACTTGTGAAAATGCCTGAGGTAGTTTAACCACTCAAGGGTGTAGTGATCAAAGAGCCTGAAGTTAGAAAGAAGATTGAAGTGCCTGTACTAAAAAGATTGAAGATTTTGAGGAAGCTAGGATGCTTGTTGAAGATTTGAAGATGATGTTTGCTTTCTCAAAAACAAAAGCAGAGCTCAAGAAGAACAGAAAGAGAGATCAGAATGATAGTATAGGTGAAGGAAAGGTTATTTCCTGGAACACCTATGAAAGTAGGGTGTTTTCAGTAAACTTTGAGAAAGGGAGAATGAGTTTCTTTCTGATGGACAAGAGATACGATTTTGAGCCAATCATGATGGGTAGTATGTTGGAAGTGAAAAAGAAAGCAGAAAATTTGTCTGAGTTAGATAAAGAGTTAATTGGAAGATTGAGAGAACAACTGCTGGAGTTGAATGAAAATTATTTTGATGAAGAAGTGATTGAACTGAAACAGAAGAAAATTACAGGTTGGGGAGTTGATCAAAACCT
Source organism: Centaurea solstitialis (assembly GCA_030169165.1). Lineage (NCBI taxonomy): Eukaryota > Viridiplantae > Streptophyta > Magnoliopsida > Asterales > Asteraceae > Centaurea > Centaurea solstitialis. The sequence goes on along the minus strand of CM058045.1, from coordinate 18,487,828 downwards.
GAGGTATGTTGTAAAGTTGGATGATGGGTCAGAACTCTGTGATTCTGAATGGGAGAATATCTTGGAAGAGTGTACAAGAGAGAATTTGAAGGAGATGTATGATCAGAGATGCACTGTGATCAAGGAAGCTGTGAATGACAGAGATAATCCTGATCAAGCTAAAAAGAGGAAGTTTGCACTAGAGTGTTTGTTTTGGTTGTTTGAACCATTCAAACTTCTAGGTGTAAAGAATTCCAACTGTGAAGATGTGAAGGAATGGAGATGGTTTGAAAAGTGCAAGGTTTACAGTCTGAGAATCAATGATGGAGAAATGGAGTATTATTTTGAAGAGTGTGAAACTGATGCATTGGATATTCAAAGGCTGCAGTATATGATGAAGGTAAATCTGAGTACAAGCGTTGAACCTACAAGAGCTGCAAGACTGCTGGTAAAGAAGACGAAGACTTATTTGAAGATCAGACTCTCAAACTTAGCTCCTCATGTTGAGAAGTTAAGTTTAGGGGGAGATTGTTGAGTCTGATACATTACCACTGCTGAAGTCTGATGATTACCACTGCTAGCTTTGGAGTTGTTACTACTGCTGATTAAGTGAAGATTACCACTGCCAGTATGTAATGAGTGGATGAAGATCAAGATTACCACTGTTGTACAAGATTACCACTGCACTTGTAGATTACCATTGCTGGTTCAAAAGTTAACACTGCTGGATCAAAGTTAATGCTGCTTTTGTTTTACCTCTGCTATCAAGATGAAGATAAGGAAAGGATTGCGATGACTTGAAGATATAGACAAGATACGATTTGCTTGGAGATATTTTAGAGATTATCTTGTAAATCTAGTTTCCTTATTGTAATCTGTTAAGACGTATATATAGCTGATAGGTTTTATCTTTGTGAGATACGAGTTTCATAGCTTTGGTGTTAGAATTAAGAGCCTCAAGATTGTTCTTGTAATCCCTGCAATAGAGAAGTGTTGCACGTCTGTTTGAGCCTGTTCAAACAGATTGGGGCTTGTAGTTGTAATCATTAAGCTATTGAAATCAATACATACAGTTTGTTTAAATTCATTGTTCTGTTCTATAATCAAAGTGTTATTCCGCAAACTTCTTTGATTAAGTATTCTGATCTTGATATTGATATTTAGATCCTGTCACATTGAGGATCAAACTTACCTCTGGCATTGTCGTTTGGGCCACATAAACAAGAAACGCGTTGAACTACTCCTAAAAGGAGGTTTTCTTGGCTCTTTCGATTATAAACCTTTTGATAATTGCGAGTCTTGTTTATCTGGCAAAATGACAAAGCAACATTTCAACAAAGAAAATGAAAGGGCTACTGACTTGTTAGAAATAATTCACACAGATGTGTGTGGACCATTTAGTTATGTGGCAAGAGGAGGATACCGGTACTTCATTACCTTCACTGACGATTTCAGTAGGTATGGTTATGTCTACCTTATGAGACATAAATCTAAAAGCTTTGAGAGATTCAAAGAATTTCAGAATGAAGTACAGAATCAACTTGGCAGAAAGATCAAGTTTTTGCGGTCGGATCGTGGAGGCGAATATCTTAGTGATGAGTTTGACAATCATCTGATGGAGTGTGGGATTGTATCCCAACTCACACCTCCGTATACACCTCAGATGAATGGTGTGTCAGAAAGGAGAAACCGTACTTTGCTTGACATGGTATGATCGATGATGTGTCACTCTACGCTACCAATGTCATTCTGGGGACATGCGCTCGAAACAGCAGCACACATACTGAACAGAGCGCCAACAAAGTCGGTAGAAAAGACTCCATATGAATTATGGAAGGGTAAAAAACCCAATATATCTTTTCTAAGAATTTGGGGTTGTGAGGTTTACGTCAAATGACCCACCTCAGAAAAACTCAAGCCCAAATCCGACAAGTGTTTCTTCGTTGGATATCCAAGGACCACCATGGGATATTATTTCTACAACTCTAAAGAGAACAAAGTTTTTGTTGCTCGAAATGGAAAATTTCTGGAAGAAAAGTTTCTCAGTTCTGGGAACACCAGAAAGGATGTAGATCTACAGGTAGTAGACGAAGAAAACACTACACCAATTGTTGAGCCAGAAATTCAACATGAAAATGTTGAACCTCAATCAGAACCGATTGAGGAAGTGCAAACACACGACCTTCGCAGATCTAGTAGGGTAAGACAAGAACCAGATAGGTATCTTGGGTTTCTAGTCTCTCAGGACAGCGGAGACTTGAATGAACCAACATCCTATGGAGAAGCTGTGTTAGGCAATGAGTCTGAACAATGGCAGGAAGCCATGAAGGCCGAGATGCAATCCATGTACGACAACCAAGTTTGGGAGTTGACTGATTTGCCACAACACTGTAGAGCTGTTGGACGCAAATGGGTTTTCAAGAAGAAAACCGAGATGGATGGGAATGTACACACTTTCAAGGCCAGACTGGTCGCAAAAGGGTTCACGCAAACTCATGGTATTGACTATGATGAAACCTTTTCGCCAGTGGCCATGCTAAAGTCGATTAGGATTCTAATGGCCATTTCAGCGTACTTTAACTACGAGATCTGGCATATGGACGTCAAAACAGCCTTTCTGAATGAAAAGTTAACAGAAGATGTTTATATGGAACAACCAGAGGGGTTTGAAGATCCTAAGAATCCTAATAAGGTGTGTAAACTGCTAAAATCCATTTATGGATAAAGCAAGCATCTCGAAGCTGGAACTTACACTTTGATGAGCGAATCAAAGAATTTGGTTTCGCCAAAAGTGAGTTCGAGCCGTGTGTCTACACTAAGTTCAGTGGGAGCATAGTAACCTTCTTGGTCTTGTACGTAGATGAAATTCTACTCATAGGAAACGATGTTCCAACTTTACAGAGTGTAAAGAGTTGGTTAAGCAGATGTTTCCAGATGAAAGACCTTGGAGAAGCCGCTTATATACTTGGCATAAAGATCTACAGAAACAGATCTAAGCGGCTTATCGGACTTAGCCAAAGTACATACATTGATAAAATCCTGAAGAAATTCAGGATGGATGAATCCAAGAAAGGATTTATCCCGATGAAACATGGCATAGTGTTAAGTAAAACACAATGTCCTGTTTCTAGTCAAGATCATGACAAAATGAAATCGGTTCCATATGCTTCAGCAATTGGATCGATTATGTATGCCATGTTATGTACCAGGCCCGATGTTGCTTACTCAGTAAGTGTTACGAGCAGATATCAACAGAATCCAGGAGAACCTCATTGGGTAGCTGTCAAGAACATTCTCAAGTACCTGAGAAGGACAAAAGATATGTTCTTGGTCTTTGCAGGATCTGAGGATGAAATCAGCGTCACAGGATATTCTGATGCTAGTTTCCAGACCGACAGAGATGATTTTAGATCACAGTCGGGGTACGTTTTCACCCTAAACGGAGGCGCGATCTCGTGGAAGAGCTCGAAGCAGGACACGATTGCAGATTCAACTACAGAAGCGGAGTATATTGCAGCATCTGATGCTGCAAAGGAAGCTGTCTGGCTAAGGAATTTTCTGTCGGATCTCAGAGTGGTTGCCAGTGTCTCTAGACCGATCGATATATTCTGTGATAACTCGGGAGCCGTGGCGCAAGCAAAGGAACCTAGAGAACATCACAAGTCAAGACACGTGCTCAGAAAATATCACCTTATCCGAGAGATCATTGGAAGAGGAGATGTGAGAATATGCAAAATTCCAACAGAAGAAAATGTCGCAGATCCGCTGACAAAACCACTAGCAAGGGTGAAGCATGAGGCACATGCAAACTCCATTGGGATGCAGTACCTGGACGTCAGTAGCTAGTTTTAGTTTATTAATTATTACTATAGTTTAATTTAGAACGATTCAATCATGTAAAGTTCTTGATGTAATAAATGGAGGTTTTTATTCATGATTGTTTTAAATTAACTATTTTTCGCATATTTAACGTATCCATGATTTTACAAAGTCCTTGTATGAAATCTAAAATTCCGTAGCCACTTATTGAAATGGGAATTTCAATAGGGAGTTTAACGCTATTATAAATACTTGATGATTTATTCGAAGTAGAGAATAAAAGCACAAGGGATGTGACCAAGTATTTATAGATACTCAACAGAGTGCTTGGGTATTGGAAGTGACCAGTATCAAGTCTGCTTCATGGAGCCTCAGTCATAAGCACTGACTTGATAGGTTGTCCTTAGACCTGAGATACTTGGTTTGAGAACATGAGGACTGTTGTACTCTTAGCACGTCCTAACGCTGCACCGTAACAGGGTGGCCATACGGGACGTGACTAGATGCAGCGGAAGCCGTGGATCCAAATGCAAGTAGTCAAGAAGGGATTTGCACCTCTTTCAAAAGAGAGATATTTCTGGGCCCCTTGACGATTAAGATTGGCAGAAAACGCGTGGCCACGCTCGGATAGAATAACAGATGTTATTTAGTAATATCCGTTACTGCAGGCAATCAAAATCAGAGTCAAGAAATACTTGATTTTAAGAAATGAATCCTCCACTCCATGTCTTAAAATCATTTTAGAAATATCGTGTGCAAAAGGAATAAACCTGTGTACAAATTTAAGCGTGAATTGTATCTCTGGATATAAGATATCTTATAACCTGGTTAACCTAAGTGTCTGGCTAGGGACCTCCTTAGGCTAATGGCAACAACACAGTTACATATCTGGCACAAGTGGGAGTCTGTTAGGATTGTGTGCGAGACAGTAACAGGGTTACCGTGTCCAATGTTATAAGACACTAGTAGGTCACACCGCTGCACACCTAATTGAGAACTTTTGTGTAAGAGATAATTGAGAAGAGAGAAATAAATAATTATTTAGAATTAATTAATCAGTAAATTAATTAATTAAGTAATTAATTAAGGAATTAATTAAAGAGATAATTATAAAAGGAATTGTAATCAAAATAAAACACTGCCTTATCTATATCTATAAATAAAGGGTTAAAGGCTTACAGTGTTTTTTATCAGTTGATTAATCCTAAAAATTACTCTCTCCCTCTCTCTCTCTAAAGCCGCCGCCGCCCCCCTCCTCTCTCACACATCGATCAGATTTTTCCGATCAGTCACAGTGGTCTAGCAACCCTCTCGCGTGGTGTCAGTAGCGGTGTACTCCCTGCTCGCTTTCCGGAAGACTATTCGCATAAAGGTAAACCATCAGACTCTCTTGATTGTATCTGATAGGTTTAAGTTGGGTCCAGTTTTGGGAATCGTTTTTGTTATCCGCTGTGCACCGTTAGTGCCTACGGTTCCCAACATGTTCGCCATAACGATCTGTCACACACATACGTACGAGAAATAGGATAAGAATAGACTAATTTACGATGGTAACATTTATCATCCTCATAACAATAGTTATTCAAAAACGCTCGCGTAACAATACATTCATAGATCAGTAGCTAAGTGATTTATGAACAGATCATACATAAGGATTTTCGTCACCATCATTATAATTCCGATCAATGTAATCTCGTAAGCCCTATCGCTCTCCCCACCTAAGACTTTACCCAAGGTAGGTGACATGTCTACTAGTGCCCTAAGTTTAAGTCTAGGTATTCTACGGCCAACACCTAGTTCACTTAAACTAAAGCTCTGATACCAACTTGTAACACCCTAAAAATCAGAGTGAACAAAAACTTTTATTTAACGAAAGGTGGTACATGTAATGTACGCCATAGCGCGAGCTCATCCCAAAAACAGGGGTATATGTAGTGTATAGTTACAATGTTTGTAATTGAATAAAGAAATACAATAACCAACTAGTCTAGATCCTATTAGGAAGAAGACTACAAGGGTTATTGATCTACGGTCAATCTCGCGGTCTTAGAAGACCGGTCTCTCCAACGTCCCCCGTGCTCACTCTACGCCCGAAGCCTACTTGGGAACGGCGTCCCTAGTACCTGAGAGACACATCGACACCAAACAAGTGTTAGGCTAAAGGAGCCTAGTGAGTTGTATCAATAATACTATGCACGTAAAGTATATTAAGACATGCGAGATATACAAGATCATACTAACAACAAAAGTAGCATGTTAAACCGGTTTATTATTTATCTTCGGAAACAGTGGGAGCAACCCACTTCCACCAACCAATGCCCCTACACTCGTTACTTCCCAACACCTCGATGCCATTTCAACTATGACACCTTCCGAGGCTCGTGCACCTCGGAGCCACCCGAGAGCCGGCGACATAGGTGCGTACCTGTTTCAGTACCTCCCAAGACTGTTGGGTGTGGACACATTGCGTTGGATCGTCCATGTTATTTACATTTAATCAACCTCGATGCCATTTCTATCATGACACCTTCGGGGGCATATGTGTACTGTCTAGAAAGACTCATACATTCATCTCAACCTATCATAGGCATTAATCGAGGGTCTCAATCCCTTCGCATCACTCCATGACATATTTCAATACACATATTTATCATGCATACGTTCATCACATAGCTATTAGGATATAACTCATGCATTAATAGCATACAATAATCTACTCAATATATCCAATAATTCAAATCAAATCATTCATACACGAATTCATCATTTATTCACTTCATGGCAAACCTTAAACCTAGAAATTTTGGCATTTCATCCAAAATCATATTCATCCACAAATACCAAGCAAGATATGCAAAATCAAACAAGATGATGAGCTCTCAGTTTTAACAAAATGATTTTAGCAACTCACCTTAGGGTTTTGCCACTAAAACCCACAAATTCAAGATTTAGGTCAAGATGATGAGAGAACCTAAAATCAAATCCAATCACTCCTAGGTTAGTTTACAACTCTATTTCATAGATTAATCCAACCCAAAAGGTTTATATATAGCTCAGCTAGTCGGATCTTGAGTAAGAACCCTAGAACTTGAAGAACACAATTCTTTGCAACAATGGAGATGGAAGATGAGGTGAAGAAGGTGAAGATGATGAAGATCAAGCTTCCAAATCTAGCTAGCCTTGCATCAGTCCATCAATGGAATCTTGAAGAGCTTGGAAGGAGAAGAAGGTAGGAAGAAAAATCAGCCCAAATGGATGAGAAATGAGGAAGATATGCCAAAAAGAAGAGAGGAGGGTATTTAACCCGTTTTTCCCAAATTGCAGATTTGGCGCTGATCATGGCGCTGATCAGATCAGCGCGGAGATTAGCGCCAAGGCAAAATTGCTCCGCGCTAATCATGGCACTAATCAAATCAGCGCGGGACGTACCGCCAACACCAGGTCAGCACTCAACAGCAGGTTTGGCGCTGAACTTAGCGCTAATCAGATCAGCACGGAGATTAGCGCCAAGACATAATTGCTCCGATTTCGATTCCGAAAGGACCGTTGGACTCGTAATTGAATTCTCCAACATACTAAACCATAAAATGCAAGGTTTGATCCAATGTTCTATTTTCCAAATTTTATCAAAGAGTCATTATCACAACCGAAAATTAAGGGTGTTACAATCCTCCCCACCTAGATAAAATTTCGTCCCCGAAATTCGCTACACCTACGTGAACAACTGCGGGTATCTCCATTTCATGTCTTCCTCGGCCTCCCACGTGACGTTAGCACCTTGGTGGTGCTTCCATTGGACTTCGACCATCGTCACCTCCTTATGGCGTAGCTTCTTCGTCTTTCTTTCTAAGATCGCCTCCGCCTCTTCTATACACTGGTTACCGGTCTCCACTCGGATTTCCGATAAGGGAATGACGCTTTCCTCTTCGGCTAGGCATTTCCGCAAGTAACACACGTGAAAGGTGGGATGTATCCCCTCCATCTCGGGCGGTAACTCTAAGCGATAGTCTTGTAGTCCAACCTTTTCCAAAATGGTAAACGGTCCTAGGAAACGTAGGCTAAGTTTCCCCCGTTTTCCAAACCGTATGATACCCTTCCAAGGTGACACTTTCAACATCACGCGTTCCCCCACTTGGAAGTCTATGGGACGACGTTTCTTGTCGGCGTAACTATTTTGATGGTCTTGGGCGGCTTTCAAGCGTTCGCGAATACCCTTCACCTTATCGGCCGTCTCTTGTATGATTTCGGGTCCCGCAAATTGCTTTTCACCCGCTTCCAACCAACATGTCGGCGTTCTACACTTCCGTCCGTACAATGCCTCGAACGGTGCCATTCCAATGCTAGAGTGAAACCTATTGTTGTATGCAAATTCCACTAATGGTAGGTGTGTGTCCCAGTTTCCACCAAAGTCGATAACGCATGACCGCAACATATCTTCCAACGTCTGTATTGTCCGTTCGCTTTGCCCGTCGGGTTGAGGGTGGTAAGCGGTGCTCAACTTGAGTTTCATGTCCAAGCCTTCTTGCAATCCATGCTAAAACTGGGAAGTAAATCGACTATCTCTATCCGAAACAATCGATAAGGGTACACCATGCCTCCTCACCACTTCGTTTATGTAAAGTTTGGCCAACTTGTCCATGGGTAGGGTCTCGCGCATCTCGAGAAAGTGTGCACTCTTCGTGAGTCGGTCCACAATCACCCAAATGGTGTCGTGACCCCTCAAGGTTCTCGGTAATTTAGTCACAAAATCCATCGTGACATGATCCCATTTCCATTCCGGAATCTCTAAGGGTTGCAAACTACCATAAGGCTTTTGGTGTTCCGCCTTGACTTGGAGACATGTGACACACTTCTCGACGTAACTAGCCACATCAAGTTTCATAACCGGCCACCAATAATTCATTTTCAAATCTCGGTACATTTTGGTGCTCCCGGAATGTATGGAATACTTGGACTTGTGAGCATCATCCAAAAGTAACTCCCGGTTGCCACCAATCTTCGGCACCCATATTCGTCCTTGAAACAGTTTGAGTCCTCGGCTATCTTCGGTCAACAACTCCTTTTGTTTCACCATCACCTCATCCTTGAGATTTTCTTCTCGGAGAGCTTCCGTTTGACTTGCTTTGATCCTTTCCATCAAGCTCGACACCACGTTAATCCGGTTAAGGGTTACACCAATGCTATCACCATGGTTCTTACGGCTCAAGGCATCGGCAACGACGTTCACCTTACCGGGATGGTACAATAGATCACAATTGTAATCTTTTAGTAGCTCGAGCTATCTTCTTTGTCGCATGTTGAGTTCCTTTTGATCGAAAATGTGTTGGAGACTCTTGTGATCGGTGAATAGAGTGCACTTTGTTCCGTAAAGGTAATGCCACCACAACTTCAAAGCAAACACTACCGCCGCCAACTCCAAATCGTGGACCGGATAGTTCCTATCGTGATCCTTCAGTTGTCGAGAGGCGTAGGAAATCACCTTGCCTCTTTGCATGAGCACGCAACCGAGTCCCATCTTTGAGCGTCGCTATAGACCACGAAGTCCTCCGTCCCGTCCGGTAACGCCAAAACCGGTGCATGGCATAGTTTCTCCTTGAGCGTCCGGTAGACGCCTTCTTGAATTTCGGGCAAGCATTCCGATATGTCCCGGCTCCTTACACTCATAGCAAACCGCCACCCGGGGCATACAATCTCGAGTCATGTGACCACGTTTCCCGCACTTTCCACAAGTGGGGGTACTCATCGGGAAGTCACTACGACACGGTCCAATGTGCTTGCTTCGACATTTGTGGCACCACTTTGCCTCGACTCGGTCCCGCCTCGCTTCTCGTCTTGAAAAGTCTTGTTTGGTCGGGCCGACGCGGTAGCCTCCTCAAAGTTCCTCTTTTGCCCGACTTGGTAGCTTTCTACCCGGGCTTGGGTGATGTCATCCTCCATCCTCAATGATTCCTCGATCGCCTCATGCAAGGTAGTGACCTTTGCGATTCTAACCGCCGATCTCATCTCGGCCGGTAACCCACGCGAATAAGCCTTTATCTTTGCCTTCTCATCGGGAGCCAAGTGCTCCACCATCCCCAATTTCTCCAAGAACTCTTTTGCATAAAAAGAGATGGGAGAGTTTCCGTTCTTCATTGCTCGGAACTCATCCTCGATCTTGTCAAGGGCCCGCTCGCTACAATACTTCTCGAGCATCTTTTTCTTGAATTCGGCCCACGAGAGCCTAGCGTAAACTTCCGGTGTAAGAGAAGAACAAGTCAAGTTCCACCATGTTAGGGCCTCGCCCTTGAGAAGGTGTGAGGCGAACTTGACTCGTTGAGAGTCATCACACTCGCTTGCCTCGAATGCCATTTCCATTTCCCGGAGCCAATACATGCAAGTTACCGGCTCACTACACCCACGGAACTCCGGCGGCTTGCATCCCAAGAAGTTCTTGTAAGAGCACCCCTTCGCCTTAGCCTTCTCTTTCTCCTTGTCTCCGGTGATCCGGGTCTCCTTGGTGACTACTACTACTTCGGCATCCCCGGAACCATTTCCGGCATTTTCTGCCACCGCTTCATTTCGGCGTTGGCTAGCTTCGCGATCCTCCAACATTTTCACGAAGGATTCTTGTTGTTTGTTCATGGCCTCGTTCACGGCCTTCATTACGTTATCGAACATCCTCATCTCCGGGGTCACCTCGGTTAGTACCGGGTCCGGGTCCTCAAGGTTGAACCTTGGGACGTGTTCCGTTCCCCCACCTAGAACTTGAAGCCTCGGTGGACTCTCAACCGTCTCGACTCGGACATGTTGGTCGGCGGTTAAAGTGGTTTGGTCGAGTGGTCCTCGCGCGGCACCCGTCTGACTACGAGTGTTCGCCATAACGATCTGTCACACACATACGTACGAGAAATAGGATAAGAATAGACTAATTTACGATGGTAACATTTATCATCCTCATAACAATAGTTATTCAAAAACACTCGCGTAACAATACATTCATAGATCAGTAGCTAAGTGATTTATGAACAGATCATACATAAGGATTTTCGTCACCGTCATTATAATTCCGATCAATGTAATCTCGTAAGCCCTATCGCTCTCCCCACCTAAGACTTTACCCAAGGTAGGTGACATGTCTACTAGTGCCCTAAGTTTAAGTCTAGGTATTCTACGGCCAACACCTAGTTCGCTTAAACTAAAGCTCTGATACCAACTTGTAACACCCTAAAAATCAGAGTGAACAAAAACTTTCATTTAACGAAAGGTGGTACATGTAATGTACGCCATAGCGCGAGCTCATCCCAAAAACAGGGGTATATGTAGTGTATAGTTACAATGTTTGTAATTGAATAAAGAAATACAATAACCAACTAGTCTAGATCCTATTAGGAAGAAGACTACAAGGGTTATTGATCTACGGTCAATCTCGAGGGTCTAAAGCCCTTCGCATCACTCCATGACATATTTCAATACACGTATTTATCATGGATACGTTCATCACATAGCCATAAGGATATAACTCATGCATTAATAGCATACAATAATCTACTCAATATATCCAATAATTCAAATCAAATCATTCATACACGAATTCATCATTTATTCACTTCATGGCAAACCTTAAACCTAGAAATTTAGGCATTTCATCCAATATCATATTCATCCACAAATACCAAGCAAGATATGCAAAATCAAATAAGATGATGAGCTCTCAGTTTTAACAAAATGATTTTAGCAACTCACCTTAGGGTTTTGCCACTAAAACCCCCAAATTCAAGATTTAGGTCAAGATGATGAGAGAACCTAAAATCAAATCCAATCACTCCTAGGTTAGTTTACAACTCTATTTCATAGATTAATCCAACCCAAAAGGTTTATATATAGCTCACCTAGTCGGATCTTGAGTAAGAACCCTAGAACTTGAAGAACACAATTCTTTGCAACAATGGAGATGGAAGATGAGGTGAAGAAGGTGAAGATGATGAAGATCAAGCTTCCAAATCTAGCTAGCCTTTCATCAATCCATCAATGGAATCTTGAAGAGCTTGGAAGGAGAAGAAGGTAGGAAGAAAAATCAGCCCAAATGGATGAGAAATGAGGAAGATATGCCAAAAAGAAGAGAGGAGGGTATTTAACCCGTTTTTCCCAAATTGCAGATTTGGCGCTGATCATGGCGCTGATCAGATCAGCGCGGAGATTAGCGCCAAAGCAAAATTGCTCCGCGCTAATCATGGCGCTAATCAGATCAGCGCGGGACGTACCGCCGACACCAGGTCAGAACTTAACAGCAGGTTTGGCGCTGAACATGGCGCTAATCAGATCAGCGCGGAGATTAGCGCCAAGACATAATTGCTTCGATTTCGATTTCGAAAGGACCGTTGGACTCGTAATTGAATTCTCTAACATACTAAACCATAAAATGCAAGGTTTGATCCAATGTTCTATTTTCCAAATTTTTTCAAAGAGTCATTATCACAACCGAAAATTAAGGGTGTTACATATGATTAAGCGTCTATGTATTGTCAGTGTAGCATGTGTATCATATATGATTAAACTTTTGTATCATATATGATTAAATACTTCTCGCCTTCTCGCAAAATGTTTACCTTCTAGGATGAACCTTCCCCTCTCTCTCTCTCTCTCTATATATATATATATATATATATAGAGAGAGAGAGAAAGAGAGAGAGAGAAAGAGAAGTTCAAATGAGAATTGCTAAAAAAATGAAAAGTAGAGAAAGTGATCTCCATCACTCATCCGGTCAATAAAGACGGCTTTGACCGGTTACATTGGACGCGATCATGGAGGATTTTTTTTTGAAACAGCAGTAACCTTAATGAAGGATTGACGCGATTCATGGAGGGTGGAGACGATTAAAGAAGGGTGACCCGGTCAAAGCCGCTTTTATTGATGCGATTCACTTCTCTACTTCATATATATATATATATATATATAGATAGAGAGAGAGGGAGGTTCATACAAGAACAAATCAATTTGCAAGAACAAAGGAACCAAGGAAATCACATGTGATTTTGTGCTTCGATGAAAAAAGCGTGTGTAGGCCACTCTCCGACAAGACAAGTGGGTGAGCCGCGAGTGGGCATCTGTTAGGGTAAAAATCTACAATCACACGACAACCGACTATAATTGTAAGACAAATAATAAGACAATGATCCTGTATTAAGATAAGGTCCTGAGATAAAACCTAAAGGAACCATCGAACAAAGATCATTAAGCATCGAACAGATACAACGAATAGGACGAACGATGCCTATTATGTCGTACGACGATACTAACGAATAAACATACGAAGTTTATATCTTTGATGCAGGAAAGCTGATTATCATTTCTAACAATTGTCCACCTTTGAGAAAATCTGAGATTGAGTACTATGCTATGATCGTTGGAATACATCATTACAATGGACATGTCTTAAGTTATATATCGTTCGATGGAAACCGACGACATCAAGAGATCGACCGTTACAAGCAAGATTCTCGCAGCAGTTACAATCTGGACAATAACTCTCAACAATACCGTTGGACAGTTACGATTTGGACATTAATGAACAACAGTACCGTTGGACGTCTACTCTCAAGCTACTATATAAGAAAATCAAGTCAACATTTGAAGACATGAAGTTCATACGAAGCTTACAAGTTCTATACTAGAAATTCTGTGATCATCAGTTGTAATTTACATTCGATTTCATTGTTGTTTCCTTTGTAATCGTACGACCGGGGCTGTAAACTTGAAGGACATCACCCCTATTTGGTGATCATACTGCACTGTCGACTTATCCTTAGGTCGACCGCAGGTTTTTTCCTCCGTCGTGAGGTTTTTCCTGTGTCATCAAATTCTGTCTTATTTTACTTTTATCGCACTTCTTACTGAGTGTAATTTCTTTCTCTCAACGGTTAAGCCTCACACAAATTTTCTTACGACATTGACTTGTGTAATTTTTTACATAAACAGCGTCCATGCACAAAATCACGTGTGATTTTGTTGGTTCCTTCATTTTTGCAAATTGGTTTTATTCTTGTTTGAACCTAATTCTCTCTCTCTCTCTCTCTCTCTCTCTATATATATATATATATATATATATATAGGGATTTTCTTTTATGAACTTATTTTTGGAGTGAACTTGTGAACTCAAGCCAAAACAACGATTTCATGATGAAATTAGTTTTTGAAATTGTTTAATATGATGAAATTATATTATATGATACATTTATATATGAAACAACTTCATCAAAATTAAATATAATAAAAATTAAAGAATTTTATTTGTATATAAATAAAACCAAAATATAAAACAATTTCGTCAAAAAAAAATTATATAACATAGTTTCATCATATTAAACAATTTCATAAAACAATTTTATTAATTTAAGTATTTAACCAATAAAATCACGATTTGCATGCTTTGTATCTTAAGAATAATTTGTATTTGATGCCTTATAATATAATCTCCTTTCCGCCTCCCACCATTATCTAGTGTGTCTCCCTTCCATCTTCATCATTTCCTTCCATAAAAACCCAATTTCACTAGCTCCGTGTGACGCAACCTCACCCTAAATCGATTCGTCGGACACATCGGAATTACGAACCACACATCTGTAACTATGGATCCGTAATTACGGACCCGTGTACGGTGTCTGCCTTTGCCCCTTCTAATGTCGTATGTCATCTACCAAATTGTTTTCATTCCATATTTGACCGAATATGGTTCGTAATTGGCTGGAGATCGTATGGAATCTAAATAAAGGGACCAAATATGGAAACAACAATACACTAAGGGGGCGTTTGGTTCATTTTCAAGAAATATGAATGAAAATGAAAATGCAGAAGAATGGGAATAGGAATGAGCATTGCATTGATGTTGTTTTGTTAACCCAATATAATCAATGAAAAAAATGCTTTATATTAATTAAAATATGTTCCTCCAACTTTAAAATTCAAAAAAAAATGTTTCATTTAACATGAAGAGATGGAACGATATATGGGAATAAAAATTAAGTAGAAATAAAATTTTTATTCCCTCAAATTTGACCATGAATGAAAATTAATGGATCTACAAGAATGATTCCATTATACAATATCAAAACAAACAACAGTTTTCATTATCATTTCGCTTCCTTACCTCTCAATACCCCCAATCAAACGCCTCCTAAATACACGAACCATTTTGGTAAGTTAGTCCAAGTACAGAACCAAAATGTTATTTTTTTTTAAATAAAGGAACCTAATGTACATTTTTTTTTCTAAATACAGTGACAAAAAGTGTAGTGTAAATTACTATAATCAGAAGTTATAAAAATAAATAAAACATAAGTGAAAACCACAACTCAAGATTGAAGGAATGAAACGATAGTACATACAACTGTATGCAATAAATAAATAAAACAACAAGTGAAAACAACAAGTGAATGATGAAAGAACGAAACAGTGGTAGATACCATACCACCGTACGCAATGAATTTGGTTTGTCCTTAGACCAAAACCTTTAGTATTATTTCTTCATAGCCTTTTGTTTTTAAAATGACCATTGAGTTTAAAACAACTTAAATAATAATGTAAAATACAACTTTCCTCCTTGTGTTTTCATTTATCACCTAAAATGATTTACTTAAAAGTTGTTTTGTTACTTGATTTCCGTTTCAATCTTTACTTGGTGATGAACAAACCTGCCTTCCATTTCAATTTATCACTTAAAAGTTGTTTTGTTACTTAAAAGTTCATTTTTTGTTAAAAAGAATGTTAACTCTTAATTAGGTCAATGACATTTAGACACATACTTAATTTTTAAAAAGTAAAAGTATTTCTTAAACAATATTTCATCTGTTCTTTTTTCTTTATGTAAGAATGAGCATAACAACTTTTCAAAACAAAACAATAATTAGGAAATTAGAACCCACCCTTCATAACCCTCTGGATCCACCCCATTTAACCTTGACCTAACAAAGCTTACTTTTTAGCTTGAACTCACTTAATAATTTTTAAGCAATGTATTTTACTTTTTAAAAGAAAACTATATATATATATATATGTTACGAAATTATTACGATTTAAATGGCTTCTTTTAGGTAACTAATTCAATGGAGACCAAAGACAAGGGGCGGACCTACTACTACCTCTGGGGGATCCCGTGCACCTGCTCATTCGGTTAGTGTAAGAAGAAAAAAATTAGTCGGTAGGGTGGTGCATCGGTTCACTTTCTGGGTGTGCTCTTATATAAATGAAAAACCATGACTAAAACAATTGGCAGCAGCTAGCGTTGTGGTTGATGTAATTAGTGAAAGGCGCTCCATTTCTAGTTGGTCTTAGGCCATCCTTAGCCATACCACCCATTTCTGCTTCCACATCAGCTGCCACATTAGCTTTACCACTACCTTACCAACACCATACTTTTCATCCTTAACCATACCAATACCATACCCCTTTAATTAATTGAATAAAAAAAATAAATAGAAAAATAAGAGAGAGAGAGAGAGAGAGAGAGAGAGAGAGAAAGAAGAGAGAGATAGAGAGAGAGGGGGGTAGGGGGTGGGGTGGGGTGGGGTGAGGAGAAAGACCGGCACCACCATGCCGATTGGGTTCCTTGCCGGTAGAGTACCGGTGACACACACTGGTGTTCACAACCGGTACCGTTTGGTACCGGTCCTCTACCATCCACGGCTAATGATGGCCTTAGGATCAAACCTTCATTCAAACATTTACTTTTTTCAACTTTTTAATAGGTTTAGTTTTAAAAGCTTTAAGTGGAGTTAACAAAAATTTTTAATAAAATTTATCTAAACATTGGGTTTTTATTTTTATTTTTGTTATTCAATTACTATTCATTAGAAGTCGTTCATCTTTTTATCTGTATCATATTTTTTTCTTATTGATGCTAATTCGTTTAATCAACCTACAATTCTTTAAATTTAGCTAGTTAATTTAATTCGTAAAAATATTCTATTTAGTACAAAAATCTTAAAAGTATAAGAAAGTTTTACGAAAACAACTCAAAATACATTATAAATCCCTTGAAGTCAACCTAAAAACTAGAAAATCTCTCGAAATCAATCAAAAAATCGAAAAATTCTTCTAAATTCAACCAAAAAGAATATACAAGTCCCTTAAAATAACATAAAAATTTATCAAAGTTTCTCGAAATCAACTAAAAATCTGTTGGGAGAATTCAGCTAAAAACACCTCAAGCGAGTTTGCAGACATTTTATCTAAGTTAAAAGATGCACCCGCTTGACGAAAATTCTGGGTCCACCTATAATGGAAGGTATGTTAACCCAAAGTAATTTTTAAAAATTATGATTGTAAAAAATTATAGATAACAAATCACATAAATAAAAACCATAGTTTACTCTTAATAATAACATAAATGCTTATTTAAAAAGAAATGGAAAAAACCAAAAAGCATGCGAGATATGTGTAAAATCGTAAATAACTCCATATGTGGGTGTGAAAGTATGGTTAGCCCGTCCATCCTCATTTATCTACAGCCGATTTATATATAGTCCATGAGGAAAATTTAAATGTGAACCATTTTTTATTGTGAACGTAAAGACAGTTGAGAGCGCGTTACGTGATAATCTAAAAAACACACGACTAAGCTTTATGCATTATGCATAAAGCTATCATTCAAACTGCTGCACCTTCTAAATCAAGAAGTCCTCTCTCTGAAACCGCCCTTGCTGCCCGCACCGAAACAGTGCTTTATCCCCTAGATATCCAGTCAACTGCTGCACCTTAACGCATTTCGGGGAGAACAACTAGCTTTGGGTTCGAGTGGGATTTCACAGCTAACCACAACTCATCCGCTGATTCTTCAACATCAGTCGATTCGGACCTCCACTTTGTTTCACCCAAGCTTCTTCAGGAATGCTATTTCCTTTTTTTTATTTTTAATAGAAAAATACGAAATAAAAAAATTGTCTTGCTTATTATTAGTTACTAAGGGGTTAGAAATATATCTTCGCTTGACAGAAAGAGAATAAGAAAACGCTCTTTCCTTGGAAGATTGACAAAGCACTCATATTATCCAATGCCAAAAGGGCTGAGATATAGGCCAAATATCAAAGGGAGAAAGAGAGAAATCATCACATAAAATAGGGAAATGACTGATGGTTGAGGCACATGACTAGGCTAATGAACCCTCTTTTAAGAGTGAGAAAGACTTTGAAAATATTTGTCTCGTGGCCAAAGATGATGAGATGGATGAAAATATCTATAAAGCCCTTATCTCCACCAAGTGTCCTTCTACCTCTTAGGTACACCCTTTTCATTCCAAATACGTGCCATCGCACAAGGCATCAAACCTAAGGGGCATCAAACTTTCATAGATTATTAGTTTTGTCCTTTCGGTTTGGGGTTTAATGGTTAGGAGATGGATTTAGGATTTAGTATTTTAGTGCAATAATTTCAATTTGGAAAGGAAGTGATCACAATCTTAATCTAAGTTTTATCCTTCTATGCTCGACTAGTACTATTTGGGTATTTTTTTTTTATTATTTTTAGAAGACATTAAACATGTTCCTAGATCACAACCGTCTTATGCACAAACAGAAAAAGAAAGAAAAGATAGCAAGAAATTACTCAACTTTTATTGAAGTAGTTAAACCGATATTTTGTTCATCATAAAAATGTGGCTGAAAATCCAAATGAAAATGTGTTTGAAAATCACAATGATTTTGTGAAACTATTCAAAATCCAAGAAGAACTGGATGATGATTTTGTTAAAAAGACTAAAAACTCGATTGAAAATCCGTGTACTGATGAAGTTAGGAATGATGATAATTCTTGTAATTATGAAGTTAGTTTAAATATTTTTGATTCAATTGTTGGGATGTCGCTTAGAATAAAAAAGAAAAAGATTTGGATGTTGAAAAAGGGCATATAAGGAAAAACCACCATCGGTTTGAATATTTCTTTTATGCCATTTTTTTGCTTTTTATTTTTATTAATTAAAATCGGCAACCTAATGAAATTCCAAACTTTTAAAAGGTTCGTATCATTCATTTTTTCAATTGCTTAAAGAAATAGACATAGGGGAAATCTTTTAGCATATTTGTATAGAGCATCAAAAACCTTAAGACTGGACCTGCTCATTTGTCAACTCCAAATCTGTTTGACAAGGTTAAGGCATAACTGAAAGATGTAAAAACCATAAAATTAATTAGTGTTATCTAAGAAAAGAAAAAAAGAACATTCTTAAAATGCTAAGGAAAGAACAAGAAATTTTTTCAAAAATGGACTTTTTAAAAAAATCTTGAAAGAAATTTTTAAAGAACAAGTTTTATGTGAAGATAAAACTGATCTGAGGTATTGGAAAATGGATGACGACTGCTTCTCAAATCCTATAGAACATATTTTAACATAATGCTTTAATATAGACTGCTAGCTATAAAACAAATTTGGTGGGGTACTTAATTATTTAACAATAATGTTTCTAGTAAATATAGGGGTGGGCTATTTGCACTCGGAGGTTGCATTGGGAATGTAAAAAGAGGATTTGATGTTAATATTTGCACTTTTGATTTAAATCTACACCCCCAAAAATGAATTGCTCTTTCACACCTATTAACATCAAATCCTCTTTTACATTCCCAATGCATGTTTTTTCAATTTCAGATGCATCACATTCTTTTTAAAATGGTGCAAATAGCAACCCCCTAAATATACACTATGAAAAAACAGCTCCATATTTTTTAAATAATATTAATACATTTAAATGTATGAAAAATTTCAATAAAGCGTCAATATATTTGACGTTATAATATTTTATCAAACTTCTGTATTTGAAGGTGTGAAATTTATAATAAAAAATCACGTTTATTAGTGTTAACTAGTGTGAAATTTTCACAATGACAAGTTATCTAAATTTTCACATCTCTAAATTTTCACATCTCTAAGTGTGAAAATTTTGAAAATAATTTTAAGACTATAAAAGTTCATGCTTTAAAGTGTTAACTTTTCTAATTCTTTGTTTATTACAAAAATCACACATTTAAAAGCATGAACTATTGAAATCAAACTTACACATTTATAAATGTAGAATTTTTTTCTTTTTTCCTAACAATCCTTATATTTAAACTATTTGTCACAATTTAAAGTGTGACAAATTTTAAAATTCTTTCATACTTTTTACAAAACGTGGATAAATGATCTATTTTTGTAATGATACATATGAGTTCAAATGTTAAAAAAAAATCACACATTGTTGCACCACTCACTAGCTATACCGTTGGTTGTCATTGTATGATGGTTGGGAAGTGGGAACCGAAAAAAATAGAAAAATAAATGATATTATAATGACAAGAAACGTCTATTAATGTTGCGGTGGAGTGAATAAGGCTTAGGGGGTTCATAGCGCCTAACCCAGGTTCGAATCCCTTCATATGCAACTTGTGGACATTTACAAAGGGACATGCTTTAACCCTGATCTTGCCGAAAATTAGTCGGGTCATAGGCACGGACACGTCCTTCAAAAGAAAAAGAATTGATTTAAATATTGAAAGATAATCAAATAAAGAGTTCAAGAATAGTAAACCTTCTATAAGGAGAAATGCATGTGGTGCAGGCTGAACCTTATAAAACGGCTGGTATGGGGCTTAATGATTCAGATCTCCATCCTCATTTATTAATTTTGTAGGCCATTCTGGCGCATACGCCAGTCACGTGGCTCCAATGAGAGATCACGTGGGATACAAAATACCCACGCCTCTCCATCCGAAATGGTGAAAAGGTTTAGGGCCCCGTTTCATTATTGTAGTAGATCTTCAAATATGGCTATCTAAAAATCAACTTTTTAAATCAATAAATTTGATATCTTTAAATAGAAAAATTTATTATTCTTGTTATAGTAGGTCATATAAAGGTACATAGAGTTAATGTTTTCTTGAGAATAGAGGTTGCCTTGTTTGTTGTTTCGTCCTATACCCATCAGTTCAATCCCGCATTTATACTGAGTACCTACGCGATCTTCGTGCATCGCTCCCCACCGTTAGTTCGGTTTCTATATCAAGTCCCATCAGCTAACCCCTTTTCAATCATCCAATGTCATCCACTCCTTTCATCTGATCTTCTGACCTCATTTGATCTTCTGACCTCACTCTCTAAGTGATGCTAACTATATTTTGTCTTTATTATCGTGTTGCTACTTTAGAGCTCATATTTTTTATTAAAATTTTATGTTCCATATCTAAGGGAGGATTTGATTCATATCCTTATCCTTTTAAACTTCAAAACTACATTAGAGAGATATATAATACTTGCCTTTTTTGGGATAATGTATTAATATTTTCATGGTAAGATATGGGGGTATTTGTTTAATAATTGATTTTATAAACGTTATAGACTTCATATGGATAATGTTGTGTTCATTTTATTTATTTAATAATTACTTGCAATACCTACTCCAATGATTTTAAAAAACAGTAAACAATTTCAAAACAAAATAATCAAGAAGAAATTAGAAACACACATGAGTTATAAGCGATCCTAAAATATTTAAATTACATATGATTGAATAGGGATCATTGCTGTAACTGGTATTTCAACTCAAATTTTTGATTACGTTTGGTAGGTGGAATAGAACAAAACAAATAAGATGCGATTGAATTAATATAACTAAATACGGACTATCCATGTAATTGGTCTTTTAGTTTAAACTTTACAATTTTCTTGTCCAATGTAATTAATTAATACATGTTTGGGTCTTTAATATGATGTTATATAGAGGAAAGTTCAAATGTGAACCACTTTTTGGTTGTGAACGTGAGGACAACCGAAAGCGCGACACGTGGCGGCTTTGAGTGTGGTCCCCCTCTTTAATTCAATGCCCTCCCGTGAATCGCGCCTAGTCATCCGCCGTGAACTTGACGTGGCACCTAGTCATCCGCCACGTGTCGCGCTCTCGGTTGTCCTCACGTTCACAACCAAAAAGTGGTTCACATTTGAACCCACCCCTATGTTATATATATATATATATATATATTTTCGGGGGGGAGGGGGGAGTCCTACTATATAATAGACCAGACTATACTTGTGCGTAATGCGGTGCAAAGTTTTTCATATATGAAATTAAAGTGGTATAATTTATTTAAAAAAAAAAATAAACGTCTTTTAGTTAATCCACTATCTTGTATTTTTAATGTGATAAGAGTGAAAAATAACAAATGAAAACTTCGGAAAATGTGAAATATATTACTTCTTGGGGTTGTTTGGCAGTTGCTGAATGGTTTAGTGCTGGATGATTAAGTGGTCAGAATCATTAAGAGGCTCTTATGATATGGTGCAAAATGAAATATGGTGATTTGGTAATTGTTGAGCACGAAATCAGGGCTCTGAATGGTTAAGAGACGTCTAGGATACTAAATCATTCAAAGAGTTTTGGAACCATTAAGAGGAAGTCCATTTGTTTTGCCAAACAAAATTCACTTCTTAACGATTCAGAGATTGCCTCTTAATGGAACTGTTAAGAGGTACACAAAAACCACCTTATATATTCTTAATATTTAATAATATTATTAAACAAAAAAATTTCAATAAGGAGCCTCATGTCGAAGATATTGATGCGACGATTATAGTGATATAAATTGTAAGAAAAGAAACATAATTCTAAGGCATTTTAATTAAGGGTTAAATACATCAAAACGTATCCAAGTTGTCACTTTTTATCATTGTATGTACTGAACTTAAAAACTTACCATTGTATGTACTTAACTTAAAGAATTGCCAATTTTTTCAGGTTCAGTACATTAAATGGTAAGTTTGTAAATACATTAAATGAATACTTAGAATGATAGTTTAGTACATAGAATGACAATTTTAGCAGTTTCAGTAAATACAATGGTAAGTTTTTAAGTTGAGTACGTATAATGATAAAAGGTAACAACCTTGATACATTATAATGTACTTAATAATATACGATTATTTATGTTATATGAAATAGATGTAGAATAAAAAATAAAAAATTAAGAGATTAAAATTAAATAAATAATTAATTATATAGGTATCAAGTAAAAAATAAGAGATTAAAATTAAATAAATAATAAAAAAGTAGGAAATAAATAGAAGAACACGTGTCAATCAGGTAAATCTAAATGGGCCAAAAATATAAAATGCATCGAGATACAATTAGGGTGGTTTGAAAATGTGTGTTTGTAGGATTTTTATGTAATTGTGGGTCTCTGAATAAGATTAAGCGCACAATTTTCAGCTTTATTCTCTATAATGAAGATTTTGGAATTTTTTTCTCCTAACAAATTTCTCAAATCCTTCTCCAAAATGGAGAAAGTAGGAGAAGAAAGGTGAAAATCTCCAAATTTTGAGATATCTCCAAAAATAATTTTTTAGGAAAGAAAATGACTTTTTATTCAATCTACCAATAAAATTGTATTACATTAAATATTTAGAAGACGGAAATGATATTTTATTAGTTGTATTGATTATTTTAATAATATAATTGATTAAATAATGTCCAAAGTAGAGAATTTGTTGGAGACGAAAGTAATTTTTTTAGAGATTAACATTGTATTTCGCCAAAATGAAGAAACTGTTGGAGATGCTCGCCACAAAGAAGTAGTTGATTATTGACACCTTTTTAAGTGTGGAAAACTATAATAAAGCGTAGAGATATCTGGCGTTACAATTTTTTTTATCAAATCTCTTCATTTGAAAGTGTGAAAATTATAGTAAAAATCACATTTATCAATGTGGACAAATTTTTAATTATAGTAAAAATCACATTTATTAATGTGGACAAATTTTTTCACATTTCTAAACATTGAAAATTTTGAAAAATAATTCTAAGGTTACAAAACTCCACGATTTAAAATGTGAACTTTTCTAATTACAAAAATTACACATTTAAAAGAGTAGACTTTTGCAATCAAAAGTATACATTTATAAATGTGGAGTTTTTTTTTCTAACAATCTTTATATAAAAAACTATTTGTCATACAAAAGTTTTCCACAAAGTATAGATAAATGACATATTTTTTATAGTGATATACATTTCTTCGTCTATTTAATATATTCCTTGTTGGTTAATTAACAAATATCATTCATATTAGTTGTATTCAAATGCAAACTTTACAGTGGTTGTATCTCTTACAAACAAATCTCAATCATTCATCTAGTTTAACGAATGTTAGGTTTCATAAGTATATGGAATTGATTATTTCCTATTATAAACTATATTTTTTTTAACGACAAGCAAACATACACATGTTTCCAGGATATCCGGGCTCACAAGGGCACCCGACTAATCCCCCCATTGACCACAAGTCAACCCAATTAAGGGTACCACTCTGTGACAGACCCATGATCTGGATATCGCCGCATGCTCTCCACAGACTTCGGACCCGGGTATTCAAGGATACCAATATACCATTCACTGACCCCCATAATGTTACCTTACCAATATGGGCTAGATATTAGTCAGCATGTTACCTATTATAAACCGTTGATCATAACAAATAAACTCTAATCATATTTTATAAATAATTAAATCATAATAAATTAACCTTAAATTATTATCCTAAATATATTAATTGATTGGATTTGGAGTGACCAATATAAGCCCATTTATAACATGTATCTCGTTACCATGGTGTAGTCTTCTCACTTTTATGACCCAGTTCATTGTTTTGAGTTAGAGGTACACAAATCTTGAGTCCAATTTAACTACCGACTTTTTCTTTCCACTTGGTTGGCATACTTCATATATCAAAAACGTTTTTTCATTGTTATCTAGTAAATACTATTCTTGTTAATTATTGATAACATATCTATAAAGAACGTAATATACATATACTTAATGGGATTTTTGGTGACCAACATTAAGCCCATTTATAAGGCCCATTTAACGTTGTTGACATGACATGTTATTAACTTCTTGTTTGCTTAGAGGTACCCAAATAGGCCTAAGCCCGAGTCCAAATAAAAGTCCTATTTCCCTCTTGAGCATAGTTTATGCAAATTTCCTCATTTATTTAGAACTCTTTTTTTACTTGTTAGTTAGTTAACTAATAAATATTATTCATTTTTATTAGATATATATTGTAAAACTTGCAGGCTACTTTAGGATTAATTGATTAAAATAATTATTTTGTTGGGTTTAGTTCCCCAAAATACATCCAAGTTGTCACCTTTTGCTATTGTATACACTGTACTTTAAAAATTACCATTTGATACATCATACTACCTAAAACTTGACATTTAGTACATTGTGACCTGCTATCACAGGTCAACAGCCGGTCACCCCTTCTCCGGCGACTTTTCCGGCCATCCGGTCATCTTCTCCAGCGACATTCCGGCGACCCATTTTCTCCGACGACCTCAACCTCTTTCTCCGGCGACCTCAACCTCCTTCTCCGGCCTAGCAAAGTTCCCGGAGTTCTCCACCTTCAACCACCATCACCACCACCACTATAACACAACCACCACCGCTGCCGCCATCACCACCCCTGTAACACCACCACCACCGCCGCCACCACGACCACCACCACCATTCCCGGAGTGGTGATGGTGATGGCACCGATTATCCGAAATGTCAAACGCCGACAACCGAACCAACGACCCGATTTGCGGCGGAATCGAACCCGACAGCTCGTTGCCGTGGAGGTCGATCACGTTGAGGTAAATGCACATCGGGAGCTCCGGCGGGATCTCGCCGGAGAGGCGGTTGGAGGAGAGGTTTAGGACGGTGGTCGTGGTCGTGGTGGCGGCGGTGGTGTTGGTGTTACAGCGGTGGTGATGGCGGCAGCGGTGGTGGTTGTGTTATAGTGGTGGTGGTGATGGTTGTTGAAGGTGGAGAACTCCGAGAACTTTGCTAGGCCGGAGAAGGAGGTTGAGGTCGCCGGAGAAGGAGGTTGAGGTCGCCGGAGAAAATGGGTCGCCGGAATGTCGCCGGAGAAGATGACCGGATGGCCGGAAAAGTCGCCGGAGAAGGGGTGACCGGCTGTTGACCTGTGATAGCAGGTCACAATGTACTAAATGTCAAGTTTTAGGTAGTATGATGTATCAAATGGTAATTTTTAAAGTACAGTGTATACAATAGCAAAAGGTGACAACTTGGATGTATTTTGGGGAACTAAACCCTTTTTTTATAAGGTTAATCTGGGTTTTCCCAGACTACATCCTAGGTAAATTTTACCGAGGGCTAAAGCATGCTCCCCTGGTATTAATACTCAGTGGCCCCTGGTTGCTCACCCCCGGATTCGAACTTGGGTGGGTTTTTCCCCAACACCAAGCCTTAACCGGTAGGCTGCCCCATTAGGGTTAGATATTAGAAAATATGTATCTCGAAAAATTGGTAACTCGACATTCTTGCCATTATCAATTACAACAATTAAAGATAGTCGGTTTACTTCAATGTTTTGGAATAGTTCTCAAAGAGAAATAAAATTGCAGATACAGTTAAGTATAACTTATCACTCGTAAACTGAATAGTTAAACATGGTGTTGATCTTAGGTTCGAGTTCATCTTCAATGATGGAATAAAGAGATTTGTTTCGGATGACATCTCCACAATAAAATAAGCGTTTGCATCATCTTAAATAGAAGTTTTTAGACCATGAGCATATATGTACATTTTCCAAATTTGTTTCAATTTAGGAGAAGCAACCTTAATGTTTGAACCTGCAACATGTTTGAACATTGAATGCTTTTTGATTAACACGTAAGTTCGGTTAACAATCACATCATCAAACCTTCACAAGACAAAAGCATTAGGGATGGTTTATTATGTACTAGAAGAAATAGTATACCAAATCTAGTTACCCGCCGCATGTCAACTCAATCATCAATCACTGACTAAGATGCCTAGGCATATCAGATGCAAAAGTACCGGTGCTACTAACCCTCAATACGGGTGCTACTAACCCTCGATGAGATCTAGGTGACAGTGTCGCAACCATCTCATCCGCAACCTTGAACCGATCCACTCATCGCTAGTTGCAACGATCACGTATATTGTGCCAAGTCATCCCTTTTGACGTCTTCTTTAACATATACAATCTTTGAAGTCTAGGAACAATATGCAAATACGTCAACACCAAGTTTGGGACCTTTTGCTTCTTCCACTAGTCTTGTAATGATATTGATTGCAATATAGACAATGGATCAACTTAGAATCAAGCTTGTAAAATATAATGCAATGGTTTTTGCAAGCGTTGATCTATAGTTTTGGTAGAACAAGCTTCTCCAAATACTTTTTCGTTTCATAGAAATCAATAGGTAGTTTATTACCTTTGGGTAACATCTATTTAATTATGGTAACATTGGGGTTATATGTTGCCTCGGGTAGGGGGGGTGAGTAGTGGGGCCCTCAAGAACCAACCGGAACTGGAACCGTACCGAGACCAGGACAGACACCGGGACCGGCATTACCTATATGGTCCGATTCTAGGTCCTAAAAATTAATTGGTCATTTCCGGTTCTGATTCCATGTTGGGATTGGTGCGAAATATGTAGGCAAAAAATTGGGACTGGTCCGGACGTTTAAGAGACAATCTAATATTCTTATTATAATTAAAAAAATTAATTCTAAATATGTTATTCAATAAGTCCGACAAGAAACACTTTAAAAAACATTGGCCATCAAAAAACCATCGGCCATCACGATACTAACTATATAAATAGTTATCGTTCTCGTATAAATCTCTCTCTCATATATATATATATATATTATAGATGTTTTTATATTTCATGGTTGTCAACTTATTCTACAGTTAAATAAGTAAAATAATATTATGAGATAATAAAATATGTTTTAGACCAATAATGAAATATCACACTATAAAGTTTATTTAAATGGTTCCAACCGGGTTTTTCACCTAAAAACTAGGACCGACGCTGGTATTACCTATACGGTCCGATTCTTGATCCTAAAAATCGGCCATTTCCGATTCCGGTTCCAAACCGGGTTTGGCCGGTTCGGTGTGGTTCGGGCCCAATGCTCACCCCTAGCCTTGGGTATATTCTACCTTCCAATTCAACAATCTCGCCGCAACTCCTAATTTCGATTAATTTAGACACCTATCCCATAGAGGCTCGTCGGTATCTTGTAACATGTCATAAAATCTTTGAGCATAAGGATTAGGGGTTTCTTCTTCCCACGTCATGCCTTCGTATACCATGTGATCGTTCACCATTTTGACAAACACTTCATATATGATCTACTACCGGATTAGAAGATTGACTCACGTCTTCAAGTGGTGCATAGTAATAGGCTTCACCATGCACTCACCATAAGGTTTAATCACGCATGAAACGATGCTTCATCAAATACAACCTTACACCATCTCTTTCTTTATACAGTAAGTTTTGACACTTCCTACAAGGGCATCTAATACGAAGCAGTATCCCATCACCCATAGGTTTCTTTTCAACAGTCCCTTCATTGGCATATGCATGGTTTAGAAAATTATCCATTGCAACAATATAAGCGATCCTATTAAACCCTTGATGGTCATTCTTTTTATATATACATCCTCTATGTGTCGACATATTCAATAACTACAACAAAAAGAGAAGTAGTTAGTCAACATAATCAAGGTAAAGGTGATGTTTTGATGAATTTAAAACCCTACGTGTAATGGTGTCACTATTAAAAAGTCAACTGTAGGTTTAGAGGAGTTTTGGATCACTTTAAAACCCTATGTGTAATGGTTTGACTATTGGAAAGTCAAATTATAGGTTTAGAGAAGTTTTCAATCACTTTAATGATCTGAATATTGAAAAGTCAAATTGTAGGTTTAGAGGAGTTTTGGATCACTTCAACATGTAATGATTTGACTATTGGAAAGTTAAATTGTATATTTAGAGGAGTTTCGGATGACTTGAAAACACAATGTAATGATTTACCTATTGGAAAGTCATACCTTAGTTTTACAGGAGTTTTATGAAATATACCAAAATGGAATTTTGAACTCATTTCTACCCAACACATTTCCAATTTAAGTTCCTAGATACATTTTTTTTCTAAACCCCAACAGATTTGGTATAGCTCAGACCCCTCATGACATTTTTTAAAGCTCTATTTAAACCTATCAAAACATGTATATTTGCCAATAGGTCTTGGTTTAATTTATAGACATTCAAAATGACATCTTAAAACAATAATCAATTACAAATATTTCATAATATTGATCACAATTAAATTTTCAAAACAACGAATGGCTAGACTTTATAAGCACAAGACTATTCCATACCCCCATTGAACTGGCATCCTGAGGAAAACTCTAAAATGATGATTGCAGAAAGTCAAAGTTCTAATTAGTCCAATCAAATACTGCATCCAATCACTCATGTTTTGAAAACTTTACAAATTTAGCTTTGCAATAAATCCTCGCTTTAAGCATGTGGAAATCTTGGGCTGGAACAGTAATTTTTTCGTACACTTGATGTGCAACATCCAAAAGATAAGAATGTAACACCCTAAATTTTGTATGCAGTTTCATTAGCTTTAAGTTTTGGTTATGTTTAAGTTGGGTCTCTTATGTAGAATTGTTGAGACTTGAAGGGGGTGTTTGGTAACTATAAAAATCAGATTTTTTAAAGGGGTCAAGCCCCATTCTCTTCATTTGCTGTGAAAAGAATCCTTAGGTACCTGAAGGGCACGCCTGATTTTGGCCTTTGGTACCCAAAGGATTCTGGTTTTGAACTAATAGCCTACACAAATTCAGATCACGTAGGTTGTAAGTTGAACAGGAAGAGTACATCCGGAGCATGTCAGTTCCTCGGGGACAAGTTGGTGAGTTGGTCGTCCCGCAAACAGAAATGTGTTTCACTCTCTACGGCGGAGGCAGAATATGTCGCCGGTGCGTGCTGTTGTTCACAGGTCCTGTGGATGAAAACTGTAACAACCCATCCCACATAGATAGAAAGTATAAGTTGTTAGAACCTTATAAGCCTCAAATCATGGGCTATCAATAACTTCCACCATGGTTTTTAGTTGGACTCGAAGTTATTGGGCCAGCCTATAGCTTTGAGCTTTGGGGTGTTACAAAATGGTATCAGAGCCGATCCTTTTACTATCGGGATGGTGGGGCAAACCTCATCGGGAATGATGAGTCCTCAAGGGGGGATGTTGGTAACATCTTAGGCGAATCCCACATCACCGAGGACAAGGAGAGAAAGATTCTGGGTACGCCTGACGAGGACGTCAGGAGTTCAAGTGGGGGAGTTTGTAACAACCCGTCCCACATAGATAGAAAGTATAAGTTGTTAGCACCTTATAAGCCTCAAATCATGGGCTACCAATAACTTCCACCATGGTTTTTAGTTGGACTCGAAGTTATTAGGCTAGCCTGATGCACAGTTTACCTGGCTTATGTGGTAACTGATCGGACAGAGGATCGGAAGTTGTCAGTTGCGGACGTTCCAGTAGTCAGTGAGTTCCCCGACGTGTTTTCGGAGGATCTACCGGGCGTCCCGACCGTTAGGCAGGTTGAGTTCGGGATCGATTTGATACCCCGATCAGCCTCAGTCGCGAGAGCTCCATATCGTTTGGCGCCACCCGTGTTCCAGGAGTTAGCCAGTCAGTTGCAGGAACTCTCATAGAAAGGGTTCATCCGTCCTAGTAGCTCGCCATGGGGTGTGCCGAGTTTGTTCGTGAAGAAGAAGGATGGAAGTCAACGGATGTGTATAGACAACAGGGAGCTCAATAAGGTTACCATCAAGAATAGGTATCCTCTACCTAGGATTGATGACTTGTTCGAGATCAGCTCCAGGGGGCGACTTGGTTCTCCAAGATCAATCTGCGATCAGGCTATCACCAGCTCATGGTGAAGGAGGCGGATGTTCACAAGACTGCCTTCAGGACGCGGTATGGACACTATGACTTCCTGGTGATGCCTTTCGGTCTTACCAATTCCCCGGCTGCTTTTATGGACCTGATGAATCGGGTCTGTCGACCGATGCTGGATAAGTCGGTGATTGTTTTTATCGACGACATCCTGGTCTACTCGAGGACGAAGGAAGAGCACGTGACGCATCTGCGGGAGGTACTTGAGGTGCTGTGGAGAGAACGGCTTTACGCTAAGTTCTCAAAGTACGCTTTCTGGTTGCAGGAAGTCCAGTTCTTGGGGCATCATGTTAACCAGGAAGGCATTAAGGTGGACCCGGCAAAGATCGAGGTGGTGAATGAGTTGGGAGGTTCCGAAGTCTCCTACAGAGATGCAGAGTTTCTAGGTCTGGCTGGGTATTATCTTCGGTTTATCCAAGATTTTCCCGGATCACAGTGTCGTTGACGAGATTGACGAAGTAGAGTGGGCCGTATGTCTGGGGTCCGGATCAGCAGACAGCGTTTGAGACGTTGAGGCAGAGGCTATGTGAGGCACAGGTCCTGACGCTTCCCGAGGGCGTAGAGGACATGACGGTGTATTGTGACGCGTCACACCTTGGCTTGGGGTGTGTTCTGATGCAGAGAGGTCGGGTGATAGCTTACGCGTCGAGGCAGTTGAAGCCAAATGTGGCTAACTAGCCCACATATGACCTTCAGCTAGCGGCGGTGGTTTTCGTGCTGAAGATCTGGAGGCACTACCTGTACAGGGTGAAGTACACCATCTATACTGATCACTGTAGCTTGAGGCATTTCTTGGACCAGCCGAACCTGAACATGCGGCAGCGGCGATGGCTTAACGTAGTCAAGGACTACGACTGCGACATACTTTACCACCCGGGTAAGGCGAACGTGGTGGCAGACGCATTGAGCAGGAAGACGGCTCATACCTCTCTTCGGATATCACATCTGAAGATGGCTGTGACCACTTCGTTCCTAGAGCTGGTTCGGCGAGCTCTAGAGGAGGCCGGTCGGAGCGAGAACCAGAACAGGGAGCGGGTGTGGAGTCAGCTACCACTGATGGTTCAAGACAGTAGAGGACTGCTGACTAGGCACGAGCGGGTGTGGGTTCCTCATGCGGGTGGTGCGCGGCAGACACTGCTAGAGGAAGCACACAAGTCCAGATTATCTATACATCCCGGAGCTACTAAGATGTACAGAGATCTGAGGGCTGATTACTGGTGGCCGAGGATGAAACGGGAGGTGGCCCGTTATGTTGAGTCTTGTTTGACCTGTCTGAAGGTCAAGGCCGAGCACCAGAGACCTCATGGGAACATGCAGCCGCTAGAGATCCCATAGTGGAAGTGGGAGAACCTTACTATGGACCTGATCACCAAACTACCGAGGACACCGCGGAGGTTTGATGCGATCTGGGTTATAGTAGACCGATTGACTAAGAGTGCTCACTTCTTAGCCATTCGAGAGAGTTACAACTCGGAGCAGTTGGCGGACCTTTATATGAAGGAGGTAGTGGCGAGGCACGGGATACCTGTGTCGATCATCTCCGATCGAGATACCCGTTTTACCTCGAGGTTTTGGGAGCGATTCCATGCTAAACTAGGTATGAGACTGCACTTCAGTACGGATTTTCATCCGAAGACGGACGGACAGAGTGAGCGTACGATCCAGACCTTGAAGGATATGCTCCGAGCTTGTGTTCTGGATTTCGAAGGTAGTTGGGATACGTACCTGCCATTGGCAGAATTTTCGTATAACAACAGTTATCACTCGAGTATCGGGATGCCTCCGTATGAGATGCTGTACGGGAGGAGATGTCGAACCCCAATATGTTGGGGTGAGGGTGGTCAGCGTGCTCTCAGGAGCACGGAGGTGGTTCAGCAGACTACCGAGCATATCCAGAGGATCAGGGAGAGGTTACGGACTGCCCAGAGTAGGCAGAAGAGCTATGCTGACAGACGGAGATCAGATTTGGAGTTCCACGTAGGTGATCGTGTTCTACTGAAGGTTTCACCCTGGAAGGGGGTGATTTGGTTTCGAAAGAGAGGCAAGCTTGGGCCCCGTTACATTGGACCATTTACGGTACTTGCGCATGTTGGGAAGGTGACCTACCAGTTGGAGTTGCTGAAAATGCTTGGCCAGATCCACAACACCTTTCACGTATCTCAGTTGCGGAAGTGTCTCGCCGACGAGACGGCACATATACCTTTAGACGACATTCAGGTGGATGCGAGCCTGAACTATGTCGAGAGGCCAGTTGCAGTGTTGGAGCGGAAGGTAAAGAAGCTACACAACAAGGAGATAGGAATCATAAAGGTGCAGTGGCAACATCGGAAGGGTTCCGAGTGGACTTAGGAACCAGAAGTGAAGATGCGGGAGCAGCACCCGGAGCTTTTCTCGAACTGATTTCGGGGACAAAATCCTGGTAAGTGGGGGAGAGTTGTAACGTCCCAAACCTTTAAGAAATTAATTTTTATTCTTAAAAAAATGTTAGGGATATTTTTATTGATAAGTGTTTAGTTGGAGAAATTGTGGTTGGATAAGGATGCATGGGGTTTTATAAAAACTACTCCTGTATATCCTTTTTTTTCAAACTCATAGTTGTTTCCCACTTTCTTGGAGAGGAAGGTAAATAGAGAGAGAGAGAGAGATCGGCTGCCGGAGACGGGTTCGGAGACCGTTGTCGTTTCGCGAGGTAAGGGTTTGACACCCTTTTCTTTTGTAGTACGTAACTAGGGTTGTTCCCAACGACCGCCGTTGTGGCAGCTGTAGTAGGCGGCGACGGTAATGGACTGCCATGCCTGGTACGGTGGTGGCGATCGGTGTCAAAGCTGTCACGGAGATGTCGCACGCTGGCAAAAGCCGACAGCTGCCGTGTGAGTGGGTCGTGCCGGTGAGGCGTTGTAGTGTTGTGTTAACCATCCCGGAGCGCCGGCTGTAGCCAGCGACAAAAAGGCTGCTGTTGCGGTGGAGGTTCAAGGCAAGTGGTGGTGCTGGTGAGTAACTGCGGCGACGCTGCTGTCATAGTTGCCGTGCTTGTTTCGGTTCGGTGACGCGACGGCAGTTAGCCGTCGTGGCTGCTGTGGTAGCCATGCCAGCGATGGCCGGCGGCGGCGCGTGGTTTGTGTTCGGCGACAACAGCCGTTGTGTGGAATTGGACTCACGTCGCGAAGGCGGCAGGGCGGTCAAGCTCACGCCGCGAGTGCCGGCCCAGCTCGCGCCGCAAAGACCGTAGTGAAGCCCTGCTCACGCTGCGAAGGTTGTGGGGCAGTTGTACGCGCCGGCAGCCGGCTGCGTGCGACGGCGGTCGGTAGCGGCGGTCAGTAGCTGCTCGATGTCCGTGGGTGATACGAGTCGGGTCGTGGTTGAATCACATAGACCCGCTTAATGCCGCGTTTTCCCCGTTTTGTCTCGTTTGATGTTAATTGCGGTTAGGATAGGATTAGAACTTCTGAGTTAATTGTTGTACCTTGGGAGTTGTTGAGAAGGTTTTTTTGATAGTTATATTTCATCGTGACTTTCAGATTGCTGATTGAGAAACCTTGTTTGTTCGTGAGTGACTGTTTGCAGTAAGGTTAGTTACACTATATATGTTTTGCGTTGTTATGTGTTTATGTATGCGTAATAGTGTGTGAAAAAGGGAACCACATTCCCTTGATAAGTTGTGGGGGCCGACCCGTGTCCTAAACAGATAGGAGAAAGGGAAACCACATGCCCTTGGTGAGTTGTGGGGGCCGACCCGTGTCCAAACTGATGGGAGATTTGTATCGATCTCATGAGAGTTGTGATGTGATGTGTATGTTGTTTATTTATATGTTATGATGTGACTGTTGATGGATGTGTTTGGTACCTGTTATGGTACGGTGCGTGCTATGTGGTAGGATGTAAGTAGTGCTAGCTCACTAAGCTTTATGCTTAACCTTTCGTTGTTTTTCCTTTTTCCAGGCTCAGGGTCAGGTGTGGACAAAGGAAAGGCCCCGCTTTGAGGCTAGCCGTGAGGATGGTTCCAACATTTCTTGTGGATGCTTGAGATCATTATTCTTTTGAACATAAGATTTTAACTTGTGGATTTTGTTTTAAATTATTTGGTCTAGTTTGCGAAACAATTTTGATTAATAGCCGATTTCCTTTTGCTCAAATTGTACATCTACAAATTAAACTTTACGTTGTAACAAAAACCCAACTAGCAGACTTCGAATACACCATGGAGAGGATTCTTATCTACTGTGACTCCAAAAGTGCGATTCAAATCACGGCAAATCCAGTTCAACATTCTCGGACGAAACATATCGACATACGATATCACTTCATTAAAGATCACGTCGAGAAAGGTAACATTGAACTATATTTTGTGGAAAGTGACCTTCAGCTAGCTGATCTGTTCACTAAGTCGTTTGATGAGTAACGCCATTTCTTCCTTCTAAGCAAGTTAGGAATGCTAGACCTACCTCTTGAGGTCTAGGGGGAGTCGGGAATCCATTTTATGTATCCATGTATGTAGGGGGAGCCTTTTAGTTATGCACATATCTAGGGGGAGTATTTTTGCAACTGTTTGATTGTTTGTGCTAATTTTCTAGGATCCACACTATTTTGGATACCATTCAGAAATATAAAAAGGAATTTTGTTTTATTCCAAATCACTTTTCAAACAAATTCTTCAAGTCTCTCTCACATCTCTCTCGACTCTCAACCGCCGGTCACCATCCTCGACCCCGATCTCACTCGATTCCGCTCCGTTTTCAAAACCGATCACTTCATCGAACTCACGGTAAGATTTAGAACAACCCTTGCATATCCATTACGTCTTAATCGTCTGTTTTCAAGTTCTAATCGAAGCATAAAAGTTTTGAATAAAACCCGAAACCCAAACTCCTTGGAAAGGGTTTTCGGGACGTTCAATCGGTCCAATCTTGTTTCTAAACTTGTTTATAGCTTTTATTTAACAAATGTAGCAAGTTTTACGGCTTAAATCTGTTGTTTTTGGTCGATTGGAGGTCGAGAAACCGAACAGACTCGGTTTCCCGACTCGGGATATTCAAATATCCCGAGTCGGGAAACTTGAATGTTCTTGGTTTCCCGACTCGGGATTTATGTACTCGTTCAAATATCCTGACTCGAGAAACATGAATAACCCGACTTGGGTATTCGAGTTTCCTGAATCTTCCTTAAGTGGAACCTTTGATCTTTCAAGTAACCCGACTCGGGAAACTTGAAAACCCGACTCGGGTTTTCGAGTTTCCCGACTCGATTTTAGGGGAGGATATTTTGAACTTGTTGGAAATTTGTCTAAGTGTTAAACCTTCTTTTCCGACTTGGGAAACCTCGTTTCCCGACTTGGGTTTCCATGGGAAACTTATTCATTTTTTTTTAAGTTTTATCATCTTTCCCGACTCGGGAAACTTGGAAACCCGACTCGGATTTTCGAGTTTTCCGACTCGTATTTCGGCAAGGGTATTTTCAAGTGTTGTTGAATTGGACTCGGAAAACATCTTTTCCCGAATCGGGGTTTCACATTTCCCAACTCGAGAAATGTCAAAACCCGACTCGGGAAATGTCAAAACCCGACTCGGGAAATGTCAAAACCCGACTCGAGCTTTGGTGTTCCCCAAATTGAACTTTTCAACACTTAGTGATAATTTGTGGGTACCACCATTTCTTACATGTTTTTATTTGGTCAGAAATGGCTCAATAACAGAACAACCCACCTTCGCCGATCGACAACGCTGCCAATTATGCCTTGATCTCCCAGGATGACCTTTGTTCGATTACTCAGGACAACGAGTTCGTAGACCTAAACCACGTCTCAGTGCAAGAAAAAGTGGTGATCGAGATTCTCCGGGCGCATCCAATTGCCTATGCCATGCAGGCCGTTGCGGAGATGCCAATGATCTACGTGCAACAATTATGGCACACCTCCCGCATTGTGACTCGAGACGGCGTTCAAACTCTGGTAGGACGCTTCGATCAGACGGAACTTGCCGTCAACCTGGAGGACCTTCGACGCATCCTCCATCTTCCTGCTGATTCTGCCGAGGTACCGTTTGAGCCACTAGTCTCTGGGCCAATCCTTTTCAACGAGATACTCGCACTCGGCGTCCAGACCAACCCGAACCAGAGACTCAAAGGGATCTCCCAGATCTCCCAAGGCATGCTGCCTCCGCTGTGGTTCACCCTGTTCAACCTAGTGAACAAGTTCCTATCCTCCAAAACAAAAGGAGTGGATAAGGCCTCTTCTCAGCTCTGGCATGTTATTCACTAAGTCACCCACGGACGGAGAATCGACATCGCTGATCAGCTGTTGCTCGACATTACTCGCGATGTCGACGGCGCTCGGAACCAACACTCAACTATTCCGTGGATGAGATTGTTGATCCAGCTCTCCTAAGACCTGATGAAATGATAATGATCCTGAATCTTTACTTAGTGAATAGGTTTTTACTTCTGTTATAGCTTGAGGAATTATCACTGAGTCTGTTCAGTGTTATTCCATGTTACCTATGCTGTAACTTATTTTTATAGTAATCAGGATCAGGATCAGGAGACGAACGAGCATGTTCTGCAGTCTACTGATCCTATCCACTGAAGTGAAGACCTCCTGAAGACATTAAGATCATACACAAAGAACCATCAGCGACGTCAAAGAAATAGCTGATGACAGGAACAACATGCTCGTGATCTGAAGACGGAACTCAGTGATAGCAGGCTGCTCAATATCGTATGACATCCTGAAGACTCAACAGGATACAAGTGACCCTGAACTTAATCAGTATCAGGACCCTAGTCACTGATCAGTATCCTGATCCTGAAGGATTAGAAAAGTGTCTTAGTCTAATGCACAAAAGGATTATCCGCCTTTACTGACACAAAAGTACATAAGGACAGTCTCTTTACTGTTCCCTCCGTACTTATCAAACCTCAAGGCAACTGTTTACAAACATCCTCCTTTTGCACACCATGCAAAGAGTATTTGTTTATAGTAATTAGTACAACAGACCAATTACAGCGTGACACGTCACAAAAGTAGGCCTGCATGCATTTAATGCATGGAGTATAAATTGGACGTGGAGAAGATGTTCTCCATACCTCTTCTGAATCCAAAAATACTCAAGTCCTTTCTTTCTTATTTCCCTCTATCTTCTTTCTTTGTTATCTTCTCACTTAGTGCATTGTGAAAGAACTTAGATTGTTTAGTTTAGACTATTTGTCTTTTCTATTTCCGCAACAATCTGTAAATTCATATTGTTAATATAACAAGAATTTAAAAGTGAAAAATTGTGTGATTATATTCAACCCCCCCCCCCCCCCTTCTATAATCCCAAACACTATCCTAGCTTGAAGGTCACCTACTTGGGACCAACAAGTGGTATCAGAGAAGATACAAGCTCTCATTTTCTTCTTAGAAAAATCTTGTGATCCTCTCTCTTCTTATTCTATGGCTCTTCAAGCTAAGGATAACTACTTTGATACCGGCTCTGCTGGAAAGCCTCCTCGGTTCAACAAAGACAACTTCTCTCTTTGGAAAACCAGGATGGAACTTTTCCTCTCTGGTTCTGATCCCCAGATTCCTTACTTTCTGGAAAATGGACCACATATCCCTACGCAAACCGTCCATCCCATTCCTGCTGCAGCAGGCCAACCAGCTGTACCTGAAAGGCAACTGGTAAAGCCTGTAACTGACTGGAATGATGAAGACAGACGCCTGGTCAACATTGACACCAAGGCTAGGTCTCTCATCGCCATGTCACTCCCTGACGATGTATTCCATTCTGTCTGCCACCTTCGATCTGCTAAAGAAATATGGGACACACTCTGTGTTCAATACGAGGGTACTGATGTCCTCATGGAATCAAGAAAGATTTTCTTGGTTCGACAGTATGAAAGCTTTATTCATCAAAAGGATGAAACTCTCTCCCAGCTACATCAGAGATTCAACTGTCTTCTGATTGATCTGAAGACTATCGGTACTACCTACTCTAACTCTGAGGTGGTTACCAAGTTCATGGAAGCTCTTCCTGAACATTGGGAAATTTACACCTCCTGCTTAACTATGTCAAAGGACATAAAGACACTCACACTAAGTGAGCTGTACGGTATTCTTCTTAACCGTGAACAACAGAAGAAACTGAAAAAGAATCTCATAAGAGATTCTAAAGACACCAAAAGTAACTCTGTTGCATTGGTCTCTGACTCAGTTCCTACTGTCGCCACTCCTTCTTCAGTAACTATTACTGAATTAGAATCTTCTGACTCTGACATGTCAGAAGATCCTGAATTCAATGAATCTCTTGCTTTGTTAACCAGATCTTTCAAGAAGTTTGCCAAAAAGGGAAACTTCCACAAAAAGAAACATCTTACTATTACTGACAAGCCTAAATCAGACCCTATTGATAAGGCTACTGCTATCTGCTACAACTGTCAGGGCAAAGGACATTTTGCTAATGATTGCAGGTACAGGAAAAGTCAGTTTGCTCCCTCCTCTGCTAAATCTTCTTCCAAGAATCCCAAATACCAGCGCCTGAAAGAAAAATACAAAAAGATGAAAACTCAGCGCAAAGGCAAAGGTTTAATCGCAGAAGCTTGCGACTGGGATGATGTCTCCTCTGATGACTCATCTGATGAGGAAGACACTCAAGTGGCACTGATGGCCATTATTGAGGAACCTACCTTAGCTCTCATGGCTAAGATAGAAGAGGTCCCTGAAGAGACTCCTACTCAGGCTCCTGAAGCTTCTTCTTCCACAACTCCTGAAGCTTCCACCCCTGCAACTGATTCCTCCAGTCAGGTACCTATTCCTCTCATCCCTCTTGAAAGCTTAACTCAGTTGGACCTGGTCACTCTCGATCTTTACAAAGCCCTTAATGGTAAAACCTCTGCTGAAAAAATGAATATTGATCTTAGAGGACAACTCAAAGAATGTCAAGAAAAAATAAAACAGCTTACCATTTTGGAAGAAAATTATAAGGACCAGGTCACTGTAAATAAAACTCTCTGTATTGAAAGAGAAATGGCTCTTGCTGCCAAAGAAAAAGCCCTTGCTCAATTAAATGCTGAAAAAGTCACCATCAAAGGATGGAGTGACGCCTCTGAAAAAGTTGATGAAATATTAGCTTCAGGGAGATCTGACAAAAGCAAAAGAGGTCTTGGATTCACTCATAGATATACGTATGAAGAAACTAAGTATGAAAGTTCCATGCTCAAATTTGGAAAATTTGTTTCTTCTATTCCCAATCCTAATGCTTCTGAAAACATCCCTTCTTCTTCTAACACACACTCTGAAGGTGCTCCTAAGAGCAAAAAGATATCAGCCAAGGATAAATCCAAAGCTAAAACACCTTCAAAGACCAAGGATCCTAAACCCAAGAACAAAATTCTGGGTGGTGGTCCTTCAGTCTCAGGAACAAAGTCTTTCTCTCAGCATCCTGCTCCTAGACTGAAGATTGACCTGAAGCAAAAGACTCATGAGAAGAAATCTATTCCTCCTATGTCTAATGCTAAAGGCATACTTGGTGCTGGTCCTGCTCACTTAAAGTTCAAAAACTTCATGGACACCACTAAACGCTTTTAATATCGCAAATGTTATCACTGTGGATTAAATGCTCATATTGCGAGTAAGTGTCCTGATGCTACCAAAGCTGAAAAATCAGCTAAGGTAAAGAAAATTCCCAAGACTGAGAAATCAGTCAAAGGAAAGAAGGTTGTCAAGACTGTTCCTTCAGTCAAGACTCCAGCCTCCTGTACTGATACTTCAGTAAAGGCTGACACTGACTCAACTAGTCCTACTGATAATCTTGGATCCATAGTTCTATGGGTACCAAAGAAAACTTAAACTCTAAATTTTACAGGATAAGGGCATCTGGTACCTGGACAGTGGATGCTCTCGACATATGACTGGTTCGAAATCTGTCCTCTCTAACTACCGTGAAGAAAGAGGTCCTGATGTGACCTTTGGCGGAAACGGTAAAGGCCAAACCCGAGGGTATGGCACACTGACCAACGGAGTAACTACTTTCAAAAGAGTTGCTTATGTTGAAGGCCTGATGCATAATCTTCTGAGCATCAGTCAACTGTGTGATAAGAATCACAAAGTCTCTTTCTCCAAGAAAAAGTGCAAAGTCAAGAACAGAAGAAAGGAAGTCATTCTCACTGGTGTTAGACGAGCAGACATCTACATCATCAACATGAACACCTCCACTGACAACTTCTGTTTTGTATCCCGTGCTTCCACTGATACAAATTGGCTATTGCACAAGCGTCTATCTCATTTCAACTTCAAGACGCTGAATCAACTCTGCATTGACAACCTGGTCATTGGTCTTCCTGACTTTCGCTACACAAAGGTGTCTCTTTGTTCAACATGTGAATTTCCTCCATCAGCTCTCCTCTACAACTTCTCCACATGGATCTCTTTGGACCAGTCAACGTCCAATCCATTGCTGGAAAGAAATACACTCTGGTAATTGTTGATGAATATTCCAGATACACTTGGGTATTCTTTCTTCGTGCCAAGAGTGATGCTCCTGAAGAAATCATCCTGTTCGTCAGGAAGATGGAAAAGCTCAACAACCTTATTGTTCGATCAATAAGAAGTGACCATGGAACTGAATTTAAAAACAGTACCCTAGAAACCTTCTTCGAGCAGAAAGGCATCTCTCAAAACTTCTCCTCTGTAAGAACTCCTCAGCAAAATGGTGTTGCTGAAAGACGAAACAGGACGCTGATTGAAGCTGCGAGATCTATGCTGAGTGAAGCCAACCTTGCCACTCAGTTCTGGGCAGAAGCTGTAAATACTGCTTGCTATACTCAGAACAGATCTCTGATAGTTAAAACGCTTCAGAAGAACCCCTTACGAACTCTTTCGTAACAAGAAGCCATCAATCGAACATTTCCATATCTTTGGTTGTGTTTGCTACATTCTAAACAACAAAGATAATCTTGGGAAGTTTGATTCCAAATCTGATGATGGAATTTTCCTTGGATACTCATCCATTTCTAAAACTTACCGTGTGTTCAACAAACGAAGACAATCCATAGAGGAAACGATTCATGTCAAATTTGATGAATCGGGTCCTACCTTCCCTCACCCAAATGATAATTCTGAAATCAATCAGTGGGCTGACTCTTTCTTTCAAGTCCCTGAACCTCCTATTGCTGATCCCTCTCCTCAAGACCTTCCTGATGGTTTTGAAGAAAATCCCTTACCACCCACTGATTCAGCTACTCCACCTCTCATAAATGCCACTCCAATCACTCAAATCATACCATCTGAACCTGATCAACCCACTAACAGTGAAGACTTTTCTCAAACCACTGTTAGTGAGCCTACTCCTACAAATCTACTCCCTGATCCATCAATATATGAAGCTTCCACTTCAGGACAGGTGTATCAGCCACCTGCTCTTCGATGGACCAAGGATCATCCAATTGATCAAGTTCTTGGTAATCCCTCCTCTGGCATTAAAACTAGACGCCAATCTGGTAACGTCTGTCTTTATGTAAATTTTATCTCTGAAAATGAACCTAAAGAAATAGATGTTGCCTTGCGTGATCCTGCCTGGGTCTCAGCCATGCAGGAGGAGCTAGCAGAATTCATCAGAAACAATGTCTGGTATCTCGTCCCTAGGCCTCGAAAACGTACAATCATTGGTTCCAAGTGGATTTTTCGAAATAAACTTGATGAGATTGGTACTATCATTCGAAACAAGGCTCGCCTTGTGGCACAGGGATACCGGCAGGAAGAGGGCATTGATTACGATGAAACCTTTGCTCCTGTGGCTAGGCTCGAAGCAATTCGACTTTTCCTAGCCTTCGCAGCACATATGAACTTCAAGGTTTATCAGATGGACATTAAAAATGCCTTTCTGAATGGAAAACTTAATGAAGAAGTCTATGTGGCTCAGCCTCCTGGCTTTGTAGATCCTAAGTTCCCTGATCACGTCTATAAGTTAAACAAGGCTCTCTATGGGTTAAAACAGGCTCCTCGTGCCTGGTATGATACCCTCTCAACCTTTCTTCTCTCTAAAGGTTTTGTGCGTGGAAAGATCGATAGCACTCTATTTCTAAAGAAATATCCTAAGCATATCCTTCTTGTCCAGATATATGTCGATGACATTATCTTTGGATCCACAAATCCTAAACTCTGCGAAAAGTTTGAGTTGCTCATGCAATCTGAATATAAAATGTCTATGATGGGTGAACTAACATTCTTTTTAGGACTTCAGATCAAGCAATCTGAAAAGGGAATTTTCATTAATCAAGGTAAATATGTACATGAGATGCTGAAGAAATTTGATCTCACATCTTGTACACCAATGAAGACTCCAATGGCTCCTCCTCTGACACTTGACAAGGATTCCAAAGGGAAATCTGTCGATGTGACTCTCTACAGAGGAATGATCGGTTCTCTGCTGTATCTCACAGCTAGCCGCCCTGATATCATGTATTCCACATGTCTCTGTGCTCGTTATCAGGCTGAACCCAAAGAATCCCATTTGACCGCTGTAAAGCGGATCTTCAGATATCTGAAGGGAACTCCTAATCTGGGTCTTTGGTACTCCAAGGACTCAGGGTTCGATCTAACAGCTTATTCTGATAGTGACTTTGCAGGATGTAAGATTGACAGGAAAAGCACCACTGGTGGTTGTCACCTGCTAGGTGGCAAGTTAGTGAGTTGGACTAGCAAAAAGCAGAACTCTGTGTCCACATCAACTGCTGAAGCTGAATATGTTGCAGCAGGAATCTGTTGTGCTCAAGTCCTGTGGCTGAGAAATCAACTTCAGGACTATGACATACAACTTTCTTAAATTCCTATCTACTGTGACAATACTTCAGCGATAGCCATCGCCAACAATCCTGTCTTACACTCCAAGACAAAGCACATTGAAGTGAGATATCACTTCATCAGGGATCATGTGATGAATGGTGATATTGAACTCCATTTTGTCCCTACTGAATATCAGCTTGCTGACCTCTTTACCAAACCACTGGATGTGACGCGTTTTAATATGCTCATCAGTGAACTTGGGATGTTAAATCCTGATGATTGAAGTTTATCAGGACAAACAGTTGTTAAATCCTATAGAATAACTATTCTCAGGACTCTTTCTTTAACAACTCCTGAACTAACTCTCATCAGAGGATGACTCTATTCAGTACTTACAAAATCTTTGTTCAACATCCGAATACTGATGATTCTCAGGTAAGTATTTCTTCCCTCTGCTACTGAAACCTTATCGCATTAAATGTGATAAGAGGATTTTCCCAAAACAGTACTTATCTGATAAGTACTCTGTCTCCAATAAAACATATCTTTCACCAAAATAGAATCATCCCCTGAAAAGGCGGTTTTTAATTTTTCAAATAAAACAAACTTTTCATCTGCACTGACACGTAATGGGACGTTTCCTGTTCCCCACTACGTGTGTCAGGCGCGTGAACGCGCGTAGAACCTCCTTTATTCATCATTACGTTTGAATTTAGCCGCTCTTTTCTCTCTCATCCATTTTCTCTCTCCTACCACGAGGTATAAAAACCTCACTCGTAATCCTTTACACTCTTTACGCTCACAAAATTCTCTCTAAGCAATCTAGCAAGAAAAAGCAAGAACAAGTTTTCTCTCAAGAACACTAAGAACACTCATCACTTTCCTTTACACAAGATCATCGTAAGTGTCTTTTTGTTTTGTTCTTTGTTCTTTCCACATTGTAAGTTGGTTTTTCTTCAACTAAACAACTTATTTTGTTATACGTTCTTCCAAAAACCCTAAGATCACTTCGTTTGATCTTAGTTTTCCCAAAATCTTCTGAGATTTTTGTTAAAACATTTTATATGATTTTCTTAT
The DNA here is from genome assembly GCA_030169165.1 of Centaurea solstitialis. Lineage (NCBI taxonomy): Eukaryota > Viridiplantae > Streptophyta > Magnoliopsida > Asterales > Asteraceae > Centaurea > Centaurea solstitialis. The sequence goes on along the minus strand of CM058045.1, from coordinate 18,443,407 downwards.
TTCTTTTAAGAAAAATCATAAACTCTTATTTTGATATCTTCTCATCAAAATAAAAGTTTCTCTTTAATACCAAAACACATTCTTTTTGTGAATTTTGGTATCTAATCCATTCCAAGTATAAAGGATTTCACCATTTTTATGAACATATTCTGTGTTCATTGAAAAATGAAGAAAAATGCATATTTTGGATCTTTAATCATCCACATATGTTATTTTTGTGTTTAACAGGATGGCTGCTACTACTTCCTCTTTGGACGCCCAACTCTCTTCTGAAGCTACACCACTGCAAACCGCCACTGAAAGCCTGCCGATCATAATTCCGCAGCATGACGTACAGTTCAAGCAGAACAACGTCATTGGCCTGTTTGACATCCCAGAAGGCAAGGAATATCTACTGCCTGCAAAGAACTTCCTCCTGAACAGCCCTCTGAAAACGGCTTTTACAATAGACCCAAAGCCGAACAAACCTATGCTGCAACAACTGTGGTCTACTGCCACTGTTGCCAAGGAAAGGAACTCCAAGGGTGTCCTACGGGAGGTCATCAAGTTCCAGATCAAGGAAAATATAATTTCCTTTGGCTTCGGAACTCTGAGGAATGTGCTCAACTTCCCAAAGAAGAAACGCTTCCCTCCTGCTCCTACCTCCGAAGAAATCATCGAATTCCTGGACGCCATTGGCTACAGATGGCCTGTGAAGGATGGCGTCATGCTTCCAAAGACTGCTGCTACTGTCCATAAGACAGGCCTGAACGCTACATTCTATTACATATGGAATACGTTTGGCCTGTGCTTATCTGGCAAGACAGGAAGCACGGAGCAGTTCCCTACGGTAATTCAGCACATGGTCTTCTCAGCGATCAAAAATCGCGAGTTTGACTATGCTCGCTGCATATGGGAGGACATGGTCAAGAAGATCAGGAACAAGAACCGGGTCGTCAACGTTGCCTACACCAGGTTCTTCTCGGCAGTCCTGGAACTGCATATGGGGCCAAACTACCCCAAAATCGGGAACTCCAACAACTACGCCCTCGGGCCTAAGTTCCTGGATCAGGTTTCTCCAAAACCTGACGACGTCCCTCTCTCCACTGTTCTGGTTGTTCCTGAACCAGTTCAGGAGGATGAAGAGCACTCCACCACTCCCACTGAAGGTATGTACTCTCTCTTCTCTTCCAAACCCCATTCTTCTATTTCTCTGCATGCTATGTCAGTAGCTAACCCCATACTGACTCCCCCAGCTGCAACCACTTCATCTGCGCTCCTGAAGCGCCCCCAACCTTCTTCTGCCACTCCTCCACCTCCTCCAAAACGCGCCAAGTCTAAGGCGCAGAAGAAAAAGAAACAGGCGGCTGGTAAGAAATACTATATTACCCTGCCTCAACTCTTTAATAAACCATCTCCTTTATCTAAAACTTCTTCACCTGCAGATACTCCTATCACTGCTCCTGTACAACAAGAACCTGAGGTTGTTCACCTCGAACACTCAGAGAACGTGGAGGGTAATCGCTCTGATACCCTCCTAGCCTCAGGTAATACTATTAAGCATAATATTGCCATTTCTTCTTCTGTGAAAGCTACTGAGTCGTCGAGCACTCACTTAGCTACTCTGATTACAGGTTCTTTAGGAGCAGCCACTGAAGGGCATCCCCAACTTCATCAGGATGACCCCTTCAATGACTTCGTCTTCACGGACGCCGAGCGTCAGCTGAACGCAGCTGAGCTACGTCGGAAATCCGCTGAACGACATCTGCAGGAGGCCCGCACAGCCCTCCAACAGAAGGAGGCCGAGCACCTGGCACGCCTCCAGGCGTTGGAACTGGAGCTTGCCGCTGCAAAGGCCGCTGCCAGTACCGCTGAAGCCGCCGCCACCAATGCCGCTGCCGCCGCCGTCGCCGCCACTCCGCCACCTACGGCTGTTACACTTTCGATTCCTTGTCTGGATAACATCCATGACAAGGTCTCACAAGTGGCCACCTCCTCCAACAACCTTCAGGCATCTATTGATGACCTGAAGGCCTCTGCTCTGCCTGCACTCTCCACCACCATCAACAACAGCACCAACTCTCTCACCACTTTCCAATCAACAGTGGTTCAGAGGTTGGATGCTCAGGAAGCAGGCCTCCGCGCCCTCCAGGAGCAGGTGACTGGCCTCACCAATGCTGTCAACGCCCTCACCTCTGCTCCTGCACCGCCTCCATCATTCACCGCTGCAGACAGGGATGTCTTGCAATCCCTGATCTCATCTTCCTTCATCACGCGCAAAGTCCTTAGCGACATGGCCTCTCTCCTCCAGAGGAATTTATCAACAGCCGCCTTGGTACAGGCACCTGTTGAGGGGGAGAGACAGCCGAGAGACCATTCCGTTTAGTCCCCCTCCACCAACTGGAGAACCAACGAACAAGGGGGAACGAACGAGGATGAAGATGATGATGAAGATGATGATGACGAAGACGATGGTTTCTTCGTCGAGAAGATTCCAACCTCAACGCCCACTCCAGGGCCTGCACAATCTCAGGGGGAAACCTCGGTGCACCTGGTACGTTACTATTACCATCCTCTCCATCATCCTCTGATAACCAACCAATCTCTTCTCTCCTTAAATCTAACCCTGCACCTGAAACCATCACCCTTGACACCGCCTCTGAAGACTCTCCAATAAACAACCTACAAATGGTTATCTACCAACCACCAAAACAACCTACCCCTGAACCAACACCTCATTCTTCTCCTAAACAAACCTCTGAACCTGAAAACCAAGAAAACTCTGACTTTCAGGATGTGAACTTTGGTTCTGTCACTGGTGAGATTATTCGCCTCAAGGAGAATAGTCCATCAGAACAGACAAGAGCCGAATTAAGCAGAATGACTTTCAGAGTAACTCCTCTAAACCCTGAATCCATTCCCTCTAAACCAACCCGCTTTAACCTTGAAGCATCCTCTTCCAGAACCCCTGAAATAAGAACCCCTCCTGAAACCATTTGCCTATCATCAGATGATGAATTCATCTCTGATGACTTCTCTACCCCTGCTTCTTCTCCCAGATCTCCTCCCTCTAACTCCCCTAGATCTGAAGGTGAGAATTACCCTGACAACTCTGCTATTGTCAACAGGGATGGGCGTTTAGACGCCGTGATAGAGCGACTCGAGAGTACAAGAGTAAAAATTCCTCTTCGTACCTCTTGGGACTCCGAGTTCGCCTATCTATCACAAGAGGAATACAACGCTGCTGTACAGGCTCAGGAGGAGCACAATAAAAAGCAGAAGGAAGCCTTCCTCTCTGCTCAAGCCACTCGAAGGCTTGCATCAGATTTTGTTGAAGAAGATGCAGAAATAAATGTTGATCCTGTTCTAGCACAGAAGGCCGCGCTGAAGGTCTTCAACAAAAACGCTGAAGCTCAGTCTGAAGAAGTAAACACAGAGCTTGACTGGTGCAGAGACCGCCTTCACCTCAGAAAACATGGTGCTGCTATCTCTGGAATCCATCTCAGCCGAACTCGCGGCAAAAGAGCAAAAACATGGATCACCGTCAAACGCTCAGGAGTCAAGGATGTGCAACACACTCTTGACAAGTTGGAAAGATACAACTTGTCAGAGTGGAATGAAATCAGAAGCCTACTTCCCAAAGCCAACAAAAACTATCGGGCTGAAGTAGAAGAAGTCATTAATGGACTTATTGCACGCATCAGAAGAACAACCGAAATTCCTGATGACCTTCTCCAGCCTTCTTCAGCACTGCCTCAGCCACCTGTTCGAAGATCAGCCGGTGCTTCAACAAGGAGACCAACTCCTTGCATGCCCAGAATGGTTGTCAAGCCACTGGACCTCTCGATGCTTGATCTTTCACTCCCTCCTGGAGTCTCTCTCTCTGAAGGACAAGTCATCAGAGAACCTGTTCATGGTATTTGTGTAAGCGACAACTCCAAGATACTACGCTTTCAGCGTTTCAGCGAGCTACACAAAGCACCATATGAACACTTGGTTTCTGTTCTCTTCACTGCTCAAAGAGACAAGAAAAACCAAGATAAAACGAGATTATTCGCACTGTCAGAGCGATACTCGATCATCGACTCGCCTTCAGCAATACTCCTGTTCCAATCGTAGTCAAGACTGAAGAATTTAGCGAAGACTCTGATAGTTAGAATATTTTTGTAAATTTTGCTTTCAGTACTTCACTTATGTACTCTTGTATTTTCTTTACTCTTGTAACCTGATTGAGATTAATGAAAATGCAATTCAGTGCATTGTACTTTATTCCATCATAGTACTGAAAAAGATCCCTCAAAACAGTAAATGGGACATGTACCTTTATGAGTTCTATTTCCTACTGTTTTGTCTAGACTTAGAAATTTTTTCTTTCTAGACTTAGACAATTTCTCTGTTGTCTTATCATTATCATTTAGGGGGAGATTGTTGATCCAGCTCTCCTAAGACCTGATGAAATGATAATGATCCTGAATCTTTACTTAGTGAATAGGTTTTTACTTCTGTTATAGCTTGAGGAATTATCACTGAGTCTGTTCAGTGTTATTCCATGTTACCTATGCTGTAACTTATTTTTATAGTAATCAGGATCAGGATCAGGAGACGAACGAGCATGTTCTGCAGTCTACTGATCCTATCCACTGAAGTGAAGACCTCCTGAAGACATTAAGATCATACACAAAGAACCATCAGCGACGTCAAAGAAATAGCTGATGACAGGAACAGCATGCTCGTGATCTGAAGACGGAACTCAGTGATAGCAGGCTGCTCAATATCGTATGACATCCTGAAGACTCAACAGGATACAAGTGACCCTGAACTTAATCAGTATCAGGACCCTAGTCACTGATCAGTATCCTGATCCTGAAGGATTAGAAAAGTGTCTTAGTCTAATGCACAAAAGGATTATCCGCCTTTACTGACACAAAAGTACATAAGACAGTCTCTTTACTGTTCCCTCCGTACTTATCAGACCTCAAGGCAACTGTTTACAAACATCCTCCTTTTGCACACCATGCAAAGAGTATTTGTTTATAGTAAATAGTACAACAGACCAATTACAGCGTGACACGTCACAAAAGTAGGTCTGCATGCATTTAATGCATGGAGTATAAATTGGACGTGGAGAAGATGTTCTCCATACCTCTTCTGAATCCAAAAATACTCAAGTCCTTTCTTTCTTATTTCCCTCTATCTTCTTTCTTTCTTATCTTCTCACTTAGTGCATTGTGAAAGAACTTAGATTGTTTAGTTTAGACTATTTGTCTTTTCTATTTCCGCAACAATCTGTAAATTCATATTGTTAATATAACAAGAATTTAAAAGTGAAAAATTGTGTGATTATATTCAACCCCCCCCCCCCCTTCTATAATCCCAAACACTATCCTAGCTTGAAGGTCACCTACTTGGGACCAATAGAGATTCTTCAGCCTAATGATCTAGGATCACATGAAATGTCATCCTGAGGTTCATCGTCGATCAAGCCATCCTAGGTTCAGCAGCAAGCGAATCCACTGGACCAACAAGAGATCTCTAAAATCGGGTCAAGTGGAGATGTCAGTACCCGAGAACGTGCTAGACACTGCGGATCAGGGGGCGGCTAGTGTAGGTTTATATAGGGTATCCGTAGGACTAGAAGCCGCATCTACGGACTCCTCAGAGCTAGGAAGCCCTACCTAAGATGCGCAACCCATCCCTACTGAGGCTCGTGCCCTAGGCACTAGGCCACGAAGCTCCATTGGGGGAGCCTCCGGATCGGGGGTGATGAGTGTAGACGTGAGGGGAAACGCGGGTAGAGTAGTTAGGACCTTCGCCGCTCCGCACATGTCTAGACAAGAAGCTGGCTCGACCTATCTTCGAAACATTGAGGCCAGAGCTCGCCGCGCTCGCACCCACACCTTCGCTGAGGAACATGCTGCCATCCTTGCTGATCATGAGTATATGATTGGCGCTAGGATCACTGGGTTTCTGAAGTTGAGGGTGCTCACTGGTTTCTGAAGTTGTGGCCAGTGCTCACTGGGTTTCTGAAGTTGAGGGTGCCGTCTGCACTAGCTTCTGCCCGATGGAAATGAAGGTTAGGTTTTCTATAAATCTTGTTTAGAGGATCCGCGAAGGATTGAAGAAAATTGATTGTCGGCCAAGTACAAAGGAGCAAGTGGAGAGTATGACGTGGGAGTAAATATCTGGTCTTTTTTAGAGAACGGTATGTATCTCAGATAAAGGTAGAGAGGCTGGCCAACAAATTGTTATTGATGGTGCAACCTACTGAGTCGGTGAGATTACCAACAAATCTCTAGAACGAACATTCTTTTGCTCGGAGTATGTTGCGATTGAAAGGATGAAGATGTACAAATAGGCTAAGGTGTTAAAGCGTTAGATAAAAGAATTTGTGGTGGCAGCAAGGTGCACTGATTTTCATCAGGTGCATGAGGTAGCTCGGCTAGCTCGATTTGGAGTAGAAGGGAATAAGGTAGAACGGGCTCGGACTCAATCTCATCATGCTAGTAGGAAGTTCAAGATGACATGTCAGAAGTCTGAAGCAAGGAAAGATTATCCGGAGTGTTCAAGGTGCAGATGACAACCTTGGGTGAGTGTAGGAAGGGTACCGGAGTTGTTATAAGTGTAGAAGTCGGGCCATCTTAGCCGGGATTGCAAGGAAGCTGCAAGGCTTTTATTTACGTGCTTCCAACCGAGTCACCTTGTGAATGAGTGGCCAATGTCAACTGTATCGGTTCCGAATTTAGGATTAGCACATGTGAAGATGTTCGAGTAAGGAGGTTGATGTTCCCAAAAGCGGGGGACGAGTTTTTCAGTTGACGCCGAAGGAAGCTAAAGTAGAGCTAAATGTCGTGGTAGGTACCATTCATGATAACTCAATTCTTGCGCTCATGTTATTTGATATCGGAGTTAGTAAATCTTTTGTCTCGTTATCTTTTTGTAAAAGCTTCAGTATTGTAAAGGATAAATTAGAAAATCCTTTACAAGTAGACATAGTTGATGAGAAGAGTCGTGTGGTCAGAGATGTGTATAAGGGCAATGTAATAGAGATAGAAGGAGTGAGATTTAATATTGATCTCATTCCTATTTGTATGAAAGAGATTAATGTGGTTGTTGGCATTGACTGGCTTGGTCGCAAACGAGCTCAGATTGATTGTGAAAGTTCGAAAATAGTGGTTTGAACACCAAGTGAGGGAGAACTGACTATCATTGGAGATGGGAAGAAAAAGCTACCAAAAGTATGTTCGTTGGCTAAAGTGAGAAATTATGTGCTAAGTGGGGGAATTAGTTCTTGGCATTGGTGATTGATAGCCGAGAAGAGAAAAGGGAGAAAGTGTTAGTAGATGTGTTTTCGGAGGATCAGTTTGGTATTCCACCAGAAAGGCAGGTAAAGTTTCATATATAGTTGATTCTGGGGGCAACGCCTAAAGAAAAAAGCTCTTTATTCTTTTGTGAAAGAAATCAGGAGGTTTGGAACGGATGTGCATTGATTATAAAGAGCTAAGTAAGTTAATTGTGAAGAACAGATACCTCTACCGAGGATCGATGATCTTTCATATCAGCTTCAGGGAGCCGCATGGTTCTTGAAGATAGATCTTCGCTCAGGGTACCATCAACTGAAAGTTAGAGAAGAGGATGTCCACAAGACAGTTTTCAGCATACCGTTGGGTTGACAAACGCATTAGTGGCTCAAATTATGAGAACTGTTGAGACTTAAAGGGGGTGTTTGGTATCTATAGAAATCAATTTTTTTTAAAGGGGTCAAGCCCCATTCTCTTCATTCTCTTAAAGGGTTGCGTAGTCGAGGGAAATTGGCTCGTACGCCTTCGTTAACCGTCGGATCGTTGTGAAATCACGACTCATGGTTTTTCAATCCGACCGAAGGGATTGATCATCAAAGGTTCAAGTAAGGAGCAGCAAATGCTCGAAGTTTCTAGAATTTCCAGAAAACCCATTTTTGGGATTTTTGATGTGTGAGACCTAATTTGTGAAGGAAATAGAAGGAGACTCAAGAGTTGTGTTGTAATCTACCTAAGGTATAGGTTCTAAACCATTTATCAGATAATTGATTGTGTTTATAAGGGATGGAGGGTAAGTGATAGAAATAGTTGTTTTGGGTGTTAAGTTTGTGAAATGTTCTAAGTGTTTTGGATACATGCAAGATGTTAGATCCTTGTTTTATTTCAATATCTTGGGTCCAAGACATTGTTTTTAATGGGTTTGTAAAAGATAGAATTTTGTAAATTTTGGTAGAAATTGGCGTAGTTCTACTAAGTTTAAGGCTTAAGGGTCGAATATGATTATTAGAACCCATTTATGGGGTAAATGTTGATATGTGTTATGTACCGATTACGTGTGATTATACAAATGAATGTGTATTGCTAGCATCGCATCAAGGTGAGTACTTAACTTATATTCCTTGCGGATTATGTATGTATAGTTGTTTTTGCATTTGATGCACAATCTGTTTGGTTGTATGCATTTTGGTTATGAGCAACTTTGGCATGTAAAGGAAAGAGATAGGACTCATTGTAATGACGCGAGGTCACCGTGAGGACTAGTATGTGGATGGCCTGGTTCCAGTGTCATTATGTTTTTCTCTGATGGTATTGAGCCGTAAGGAAAGGGATGAAGTTCTTACTTGTCCAGTTTTGTTGTGTATTTATGATTACGCATATATGATTGGTATAGAGTATAAGTTTGTGCTTACTAAGCTTTCAAGCTTACCCGGTGGAGATTTTATGTTTTTCACTAACATGAGTTCCTTTGTAGAAAGAAGGCTAAGATTCACGGTTGATGCTCTGAAGAAAAGTGAAGCCGGTAGCTCGAAGTTTCGTTGTTGGAAATGTAGACACTCCCACTTATGTATTTTACTAAAATGTTTGTAAATTAGATAGGAGTTATTTTAAAATGTTTGAGAATGTTTTTGTAGTTATTGAAATTTTTATATAAACCGTATTTCCGCTGCAACTGGTTACTTTTCATTATATTTTATGTTTTAAAAATTAAGGGTTGGTACAAAGAATTATATTGTACAAGCTTTACAGGATTAAACCCCATGAATAGTAGACTGTCGATTTCAAAATATCTTAGAGAAGCCGAGTCTCGCTAGCCGAAGAAAGAGAATTGCCACTTGAAAGAAGAAAGCCGATTCTCACTTGCCAGTAGAAAGTAGATCCTCATTAATAACTACAAAGTCGATCATGCCTTTAAGAACAAACGTAGAGAGTCGATCTCAACGTACATGAATTTCTTACACTACTAAAAAAATGAGCATTTCCGATGGACAAATCCGTTAGAAATCCGTCGAAAAATGACAATTCCGACACCTTTCCAATAGAAAAACTGTTGTCGAAAAACAACATTTCCAACATATTTATACGAAGTTTAAATTTTCGACAAAAATATCGGTCGAAAATCCCTTGGGGTTATTTTTCTAATTTTTTTAACCCATCAATTTTAACTAACTAATTTAATTAGTTTATGGATTTTCGACGGATTAATTATTTTTTTTTTAAAATAGGTTTTATAAAATAGTAGAATATTTTTATTTTAAATTGAAAATGAGATTCTCGATGTACTTAAGCCATGGAATTTTTTTTCTATTTTTATTTTATTAATCTAAATTCTGATTTTATTTTTTATAAGTTATCTCCAACGGGTTTAATTTGTCGGAAGTTATTTATGTCTTATTTCTTTGATAATTGAGAGTTATTATGTTATTATTGTATTTAAATCATTAAACAATTATTAAAATTTGGTGTAAGAAAATGTATTCACGTTTTTATACATATTAAAGTAACATTATCTTTACTTTACAAACATCCTTATACAATAGCCAAATATTTTTACTATCATTTCCTTACAATTATATTTATACAAAAATATGTTAATTAATCTTCAAAAGTTTGGATATCCAACATTCTTTAAGCACTACCCAAATGTCCTTTATAGATATTATCTGCAAAAACAATCATAAAATAAACATCAAATTATCAAGCATGTATAAATTATTCAACAATATTTGTTATAAACAACTCAACAAATTATCAAGCATGTATTACATATATAAATGTGGTCTATATTGGATTCAATACGAGAGTTAAGACCCACTATATCCCAATATGAACCACTAATCCACCGAAAGAGCACAATAAGACATATTTTGACTTGTTAAAACCTTAACAAACACACTGTAAGTCATCCTATTATTTGCACACAAACATGCCCTAAGTCATTGGTGATGTTATTGGGACTTAACAAATCACAATATGTCTTATTGTGCCTTTAAGGTGGCTTTGTAGTTCGTAACATGTTATATTGGTCTTAATTGTCTTATCAAACATACTACACACCATATGCATGTGTAAAACATACTTGCACACAAACATGTTGTAAGTCATGGGTGATGTTGGGCCTTAAAAGTCATAATATGTCATATTGTGCTTTTAACGTGCCTTAATGGTTCATATCAGACTATAATGAGTCTTAGTTTTCTTATAGAATAGGTTAGTTAATACACAACATATGTAATTGATACGTGTACACATGCAGATGCAATTGTATTTATTGGGTCTTAATCAGTCATAAAATGTCACAAATGGTGGTTTGGTGGTTCCTATCAAGGTCTAATGGTTCTTAGTTGTCTAATTGACCTTGATACACAAACGTGCATCTATGAAAGTTGATAAGCATACAAAAGCATGTAATTAAGTCGTTACTTGTGTTAATGCGTCTTAATAAGTCATAAAATGTCATAATGAGCTATGATGGTAGTTTAGTTGTTCATATCACTATTTAATAGATTTTAGTTTTCAATTGACCATAAGACATAATACATGCATCTATGCACTTGATACATGTACACAAGCATGTAATTAATAAAAGTTATCACTTGTGTTATTTGTATTAATAACTCACCAACGATCATAATAAGTTATATTAGGATAAAATTTTGATTAAATGACGTTTTTAGTCCTTTTACTGTTTTTGAGTAAATATATAATTGTAATATATATGGTATACAATAAGATAATTAGATCAAAAAAGTTCAATATTAGGCTCATTTCGAAGTTATCGACGATACGATTATAACGACGTAATTTGTTTAAATTGAAACGCAATTTTTAACATATTTTACCCAGTATACGATATATGGCTAAAATGTGAAATGAAATACAGAAAACTAAAAGGTATAAGGTGAATAAATATTATAAGTATAAGAAGGTGAAATTTATTGACACCCATTTCAAGATGTACCATTTTAATGTAGTAAATTTCTGAATTCCAGATTTCTTGCGTATTTTCGCTCTATAATTCTAAGATTACGATTATATACGTATTTAAGATAATTAGATAAAAAAAACTCAGTATTAGGTTCATTTCAAAGGTATCGACAATACGATTATAATGGCGTAATTTGTTTAAACTGAAACGCATTTTTTTAACATATTTTAGCCAGTATACGATATATGGCTAAAACGTGAAATGAAATATAGAAAACTAAAAGTATAAACTGAATAAATATTATAAGTCTAAGGGGGATAAAATGTAACTTTCACAACTACGGTTATATATATTATATAATCGCTATATATAATATATAATAAAATAATTAGATAAAAAATATTCAATATTAGGCACATTTCGAAGGTATCGACGTCATGATTATAATGACGTAATTTGTTAAAATTAAAACATATTCTTTAAACATATTTTCACTAATATACGGCATATGGCTAAATCGTAAAAGAAAAAATATAGAAAACTAAAGAGTTAAATGCAAATTTGTTCCTTATGATTTACAAAAATTAATGACTAAGATCCTTCAACAGAATTTTTAACTAACAAGGTCCATATAGTTTTGGTTTTTATAACACATATGGTCCTTCTTATAAAAAAAAATAGAATTAAGAAAGGGTAATTTTGTCCATTTACTTTTCCTATTTCTTTAATCTTAATTTATAACATATTTAGTCCCTCTTTAATTAATATAGAGTAAATTTCATTTTTCGTCCCTAACGTCTAACCATTTCAACGGTTTTCGTCCCTCACCTTCGTTTCAACAATTTTGTCCCTCACGTTTAATACTTCTCAACGATTTTCGTCCCTCATCCTAACGTTCGTTAACTTTTTCTGTTAAATGCAATTTACCGAAGGGTATTTTAGTCATTTTACATATTTATTTAATTTCATTTTAAATTCTTAAATAAAATATTATTTATACTTATATATTGTATTATATATCTAGCATGAAATATATGTATACAATATAAACTCACACAAAGACAAAAACATCTCCACCGGCTAAACAACTCCGGTCATCTTTCCGGCCACTCCCCAGCTCTGATCATCTTCCTCGCCAACTAACCAACTCCTTAAAGCCGGGTAAAAGATGAGGATCTAAATCAATATTTTGTTAATATGGACACACTCAGTGAAAGAAAGTTGCAGGTGGGTTTCCACTATAAACAACCACCTTTTAGACGAATTTGTAGGTGGGTTTAGTCTCACCGGCCACTAGGCCAACCACGTCCTTCCCTTATTTTTGTTATTCACACCATACACAACAATAAACCCTTTGAAACACTATAGATATTAAAACCCATTTCCACCCCTGCTGTGAATACCCATTTCCCACCCCTGCCGTGAAAAGTGAAAACCCACTTCTAACTCAGATTTGCTTTTCGATTTCATGTATTGATTTTCTTGGATTTGTGTTTGTTTTTCAAAATATGTGATGGTAGCGGTGGTGCAATTTGCTCACGGTGGGGGTTAATAAAATGATACTATGGTGGCCGGAGTTGGTGAAGGGGTTGGGGGAAGGTAAATATGGCGGTGGCCTATTTGGGTATAAAGTTTGTGTGTGTCTATATATATATATATCATATGTAGAATAAACTTGAATTTGGGTTTACTTTGCTTGGGGCAGGATAACTTCTCACCGGAGAAGACGATCAAATACAAAAAGGGGAGTCTAAATTTAGGTTGGAATCTAGGTCTTAAAAGGAAAAGATTTTGGATTTAGTGGGACACTTGGCAAATTTTTATTGGACCATGTGAAAGGACTTTTTATTTTCAATAAAAAGTTAGATAAAAATTTACAAAGACTATAATGCCCCTCACCAAATTGGGTTTAACAGAAAAGTTAACGGACGTTAGGATGAGAGACGAAAAGTGTTGAGAAGTATTAAACGTCAGGGGCAAAAATGTTGAAACAAATGTGAGGGACGAAAACCGTTAAAATGGTCAAACGTTAGGGACGAAAAGTGAAATTTACTCATTAATATATAAAGTTATATTTATTTGGCCCCTTTTAAATATATTATATTATATTACTATTTTTGTGCCAAAACATGTATATTTTTTTTATATCGAATACATAAATTTTAACCGCACCTCTAATTATATCTATTTACTTTACAAATTATACAAATATATTTTTATCATACATTTGAAGCAAATTGCAATATACTTAGTAAAAAGCACATCAAAGAGGTGTAGCTCAAGTGGTAAAGGCTTGGGACTAGTGGATGGTATCCATCGGTCTCAGTTTCTAACCATGGGAATAGCACTTCTACGATACTCAGACTTTGGGCCGGCCTTCGGGTCGGTTTGGGTCCAGGTAACGGGCATGCCAGTCTATGGGCATGCGGGCTCGGCCATAGGTCGGGCTTAGTCGTGCCTGGGGGGTCTAGTCTATGTGGACTGGGCCAGGTCACCGCGGATTAGTCGGTGCTGCCCAATTGGATGCCCGGATACCGCGGGTGCGTGTGTGAGTTTATTGCCGTACAAAAAAAACTTAGTAAAAAGCACACCACTAATCTAAATTATAGTATGAAAATAACAAAAATGAGTAAAAAAATATATAATTAGTGAAATTAGGAAATTACAACATCATGTTTAAAATAACACTAGCAATCAAAAAATGCAAAGTTTGACACCAAATAATTATACGAGATAAAATTGTGTCAATAGATAATTTATGAGGAAGACATTAATTCTATTTGATTACATATGTGATTTATATTTATTTTTTTTTATCCGATGGATCCCTTTTCAATAATATAACTCGAAGTTTATCATGAATGCAGTTTGTTTCAATTGGATAATAAAACTAACATGAAAATATAAAATGTATTTGTATAGTTTGTAAAGTAATAAATATAATTAGAGGTGGTATTAATATTTATGTATTCAATATAAAATAATATATGCATGTTTTTGGGATAAAAATAATATAGTATAACATATTTAAAATCAAGTAAATTTAATTTATTATATTAATCAAAGAGTGACCAAATATGTTATAAATTAAGATTAAAGAAATAGCAAAAGTGAATAGACAAAATTACCCTTTCTTAATTTTAATTTTTTTATAAGAAGGACCATATGTGTTACAAAAACCAAAACTATAGGGACATTGTTAGTTAAAAATTCTGTTGAGGGACCTTAGTCATTAATTTTTGTAAACCATAAGGACCAAATTTGCATTTAACTCAAAACTAAAAGATATAAAGTGAATCAATATTATAAGTCTAGGGGGCAAATCTTAACTTTTAGGATTCAAATTTATTATAATAAAAGTTTGATTAAATGACGTTTTAGCCCTTTTACTATTTTTGAGTAAATATATAATCGTAATATATACGGTATAGAATAAGGAAATTAGATCAAAAAATATTTAATATTAGACTCATTTCGAAGGTATCAACGATACGATTATGATGACGTAATTTGTTTAAATTCAAACGCATTTTTTTAACATATTTTAGCCAATATACGATATATGGCTAAAACGTGAAATGAAATATAGGAAACTAAAATGTATAAATTAAATAAAGATTATAAGTCTAAGAGAGTAAAATGTAAATTTGACAACTAAAATCATTAAAATAATATAAATTTACTGTTTATAAGAAAAAAAAATTATTAAAAAATTTGTTACTACTATGCTATGATAAATGTAAGTTTTATTAACGAGTCTCATGTATTTTGTATACATAACAAGGTTTTGATACACACGCTTCGCCGTGGGTCGTTATGTATATAACGTTTTTTATAACCAAATTCTATAGTTGTAGATGATTTAAAGTTATTGAGATGATTATTAATGAGTGTCATTAACTAAAGGAGGGTAAACCATAACTTTTACAATTCGAATAATAGAATCGTATTATTTTATATTATTATAATAAAATTTTGATTAATTAGTTTGACTAAATGACTTTTTTAGCCCTTTTACTATTTTTGAGTAAATATATAATCGTAATATATATGGTGTATAATAAGATAATTAGAGCAAAAAATATTCAATATTAGACTCATTTTGAAGGTATCGACGATACGATTATAATGACGTAATTTGTTTAAATTGAAACACGTTTTTTTAACATATTTTAGCCAGCATACGATATATGGCTAAAACTTGAAATGAAATATAGAAAATTAAAAGTTATAAAGTGAATAAATATTATAACTCTAAGGGGGTAAAATGTAACTTTCACAACTGAATTCACACCATCATTTAGCTATTGCAATTATTTTTCTGATGTATGTATTACTATGTAAACATAATAGAAGACATTGAAATTTATACCACTAGCAAGGTTTCGTAGCGAGGATTCCGAATATTTAATTGTATTGATAGTTTTTTTTAACAATCGAAGAGTAATCTTAAAGAGAATGAAAGAGTTTTAGATGTTATATAAACATAATAAAAAGAGAGTGAAATTTTTATCTCTAGGAATGATTGGTAGCCAGGATTCCAAATATGTAATTTCAATATGAAGAATAGAGTATAATCTGATTGAGAACGCTTATTATTGTTATTATTATTATTATAAAATTTTGATTAATGAGTTTGATTAAGTGACGATTTTAATTCACCCCTCAACTATTTTTTAATACATATATAATCGTACTACATATAGTATCGGTGAAGAGAAAGATGTAGCTTATTCTGATAGATTATTATTATTATTAGTATTGTTATTATTATAATAAAAGTTTGATTAAAACGTTTTTAACTGCTCAATTATTTTTTAATACATATATAATCGTACTATATATGATAAAAGTTTGATTAAGACCGTTTTAACTGTTCAACTATTTTATTATTATTATTAAAACTTTTCAAAGGTATCAACGACACGATTATAATGACGTAATTTGTTAAAATTAAAACGTATTTTTTAAACATATTTCGACGAATATACGACATACGACTAAAACATAAAAGAAAATATAGAAAACTAAAATGTATAAATCGAACCAATATTGTAAGTTTAAGGGATAACTTTTATTCAAATTTATTATAATAGGACTATCTTCACCAAAATGTATCCAACTATACCCGTATTCTTATTGTGTGTATCCAACTTCAAAATGATTATTGTGTGTACTAAACTTTTAAAATGAGTTATTTTGTCACCCATTTTACCTGCTGAAAGGGTAGCCGGTCATCTTCTTCTCCGACGACTCCCTTCTCCGGCCACCACCACCACCACAGCCACCATCTCCACCACCATCACCAAACCCACCACCACCATCACCAAACCCACCACCAACACCACCACCATCTCCACCACCACCACCATCACCAAACCCACCACCAACACCGCCACCACCATCACTATCTCCACCACCACAGCCACCACCAAATTTTTAATTAATAAGTTTGATTAAATAACATTTTTAGCCCTTTTACTATTTTTGAGAAAATATGTAATCGTAATAATAGAATAAGGTAATTAGATCAAAAATATTCAATATTAGGCTCATTTCGAATGTATCGACGATACGATTATAATGGCATAATTTGTTTAAATTGAAATACATTTTTTAACACATTTTAGCCGTTATACGATATATGGCTAAAACATGAAATAAAATATAGGAAACTAAAATGTATAAAGTGAATAAAGATTATAAATTTAAGGGAATAAAATGTAACTTTCAAAATTAAATTAATTAAAATAATATAAATATATTGTTCATAAGTAAAAATAATAATGAAATATTAATCAAACACATAAACGTAGGTCTTACATATATTAATAAATTAACTAATTAAAATAATAATATACTTGCTCTTCATATAGGGAAAAGAAATAATAAAAAATTGAAGAAGCACTATCACAAATGTATATATGTTTAGTATTGATAAATTTAAAGTAAAAATAAAATAAAATAACTAGCGAATTTGGTAATTCACATATAAAAACCACCCTCCTATGCAAGAACCCCCATATATGATGAAAGTTTTATTAAAACTTTCAATTATAATAGTTTGTATAAAGTACTTCAATTTTTTGTCTTTAAGGCTATTTGTATCGGGGACATGGGTTGGCGGGTTTTAGGCCGCCAGGCTCCACAAGCTGGACGGGGTCCCAAATGTGTGCAACGGTTTCGACGGCCTAGGGTTGGAGCGGCATGGCAATACCGCTCATAACCGTTGTTGTGTGTGGTGTGTGGTTTGTGTGGTGCATGTGTGGTTTGTGTGGGGTGTGTTTTAATTAATTAAATAATTAAAAAGTGAGAGGGGTGGAGTTCTGATACTAATTAGAGAGGGTTACAGAATGGTTATTGTGGGGTTATAGAAAAGTTGATGTGGCTCTGATTTAGCATTGGGGTTTAGAAGGTTGTGAAGGTTCGGACACGGGTAGTCTAAGGAAGCTATGAAAGCTACCATGTTTTTCAAACTAAAAACTATATTTTATAACCGCTATTATTGAAACTTTAACTTATTACAACTTATTTATTAAAAGATATTTCAAAAATAATTTAAAATTGATAAAAGAAAATATATATTTTATTTATTTATTATTAATGATTATATCAATTTATTATTAAAGGATTACAGTTAGGGGTTAGCAAAAAAACCAATCCTCGAAAACCCGACCCGAACCGACCCGAAAAACCCAACCCCGAAAAAACCCGACCTCGAAATCCCTGAGGGTTGATCGAAGTCGGGTAGGGTGCGAAAATTCTTCCCTCGATCCCCGAAAAACCCCATCTTTTTATTTTTTAATATTTTGTATATTTAAATGTCGGTATTTGACTATTTGGTTTAACTTTTAATTTAAATGTTCATTTGGTACTATAGTAGACTAGTAGTTTACTAATTTTGTTATTTTTAGTTTGCTTATTTTTTTTTTAACTTTGAAATTGAAATAGGGAAAAGAAGTAAAAAAAAGTCGGATAAACCCAAAAAACCCGAACCCCCCAAAAATCAGGTATCGGGCACTCCATTTTTCCCGTAATTATATTTTTTACTCTAATTATTAATCTATTTACATTTTCTTTTACTCTCAGAATATAATTTTTTTTTGTTATACAACAATAAAAATATAATAATCAAGTGAAAAATCTTGATTTTTATAAGAATCAGAAAGAGTAAAATTGTCTCTCTAAAACACATGCATGTACAACATATATCAAAAGATAAAAATATACGTCTTTATCTAGTAATATGAGCCACAAATGATTCTATCTCTTTGCGTGTAACTCCACCTTCTTCCACGGATTGCCTAACCTCATCACCAAGTTTTGCAGCTCTTTTCCTTATCTCATCTCCTTCATTTGAAGCCATCAATTTTTCTATCGTTTTCTTGATGGTTTCAGACGTCACTATCTCACCACGATGCTCCCACTCCCTTACACTTAAGCCGATCTTTAGAACCTCCGTTATTAGCGTAGCGTTTCTTGGTTGGTCGGAATGCATGGGCCATGCAGCCATGGGAACCCCCATTGTGATGCTTTCCATGCTCGAATTCCAACCACAATGAGTCATGAACCCACCCGTTGCCGGGTGAGCCAATATCTCTAATTGTGGGGCCCATTCTCGAACCACCAGTCCTTTTGTTACAACTCTTTCTTCAAACCCTTTTGGCAGTTCAATTCTCTTGACGTCACCTTCAAAGATATCTCCTTTATCTGCATCCCGTAACACCCAGATGAAGTTTTGCCCGCTATTCTCTAACCCAATTGCAAGTTCTTGGATTTGTTCTTCGGATAGTGAAGTCGTCGTCCCAAATGAAACGTAGATCACCGAGTCTTTATCCCGTTTATCGAGCCACTCTAGCACGTTGTGACGTTTTCCAGGGTTTTCATCATGGATTATGGCCACTGGATTGAAAGGACCCATTGCCCACTGCTTTGTAGTTCCGCTAATTCCTTCTTTCGAAAGAAGGTCAAGGTATTTGCCGTCAACGACTTTGCAGGCATCGTGAATATTGGCTGAGTTAAACCTCATGCTGCACTCATGATTAGGCATGACGAAATCAAGAAAATCTTTTGGTACAATATCACCAAGACTATCGGGAATCTTTGAAAGCTGCGAATGGGATTCATCATCAAAACATGGCCTTCCTTTCTCTTCCCAAACATACGAGAACGTGGTGAAAGCCGAAGCACAGTGAAAGTTGTATGCTTCCGCGTTTTGATACGAAACTACGTCTTGAACAACCGCGCTCATCAGATGGTCATGAACCACGACGACTCGCCTCGTGGTGGCAGAAATTTCGGCCAATAGTTTCGCGAAAGGTTCGCGAAGATGAGCCGATGCTTTGAAGGATGGGATAAGGTGCAAGGGGAATTTCGTGGAAGTATTAGGGTCCGGTGGAGGAGATTCGAATTGGGGTGTTTGGTATTCATGGAATTGGATATTCGCGGTGGAGGTGGAATCCCAACCGTGGATACGAAGCTTCGCTTGGCGGTTGTGGGTGGTGGTGCCGACGATATGGATGGGTAGATTATAGGAGGAAAGGAGACGAGAGAGGTGGAGGAGTTGGTTGAGATGACCTTGTGCTACAAAAGGTACTACTATCACCACAACTCCCATCTCAACCATGGCACTTGTTGTTTGAAGCATATGTGATGGTGGCTTCTATATATAGCTTTTTTGTATATAAAAATATGTAATATAGTATATACATAGAGAGATAAATTCTAGTGAATAATGATTAATTTATAGAGTAAGTTATGATTTTGGTCTTTGCAGTTTATTAATAGTTTCATTTTGTACTCATGATTTGGAATTTACGATTTTCGTTCTTATGGTTTACCATTTATTGTTTTATTCATCTATAGATTTTCGTTTTTATGGTTTATCATTTATTGTTTTATTCATCTAGTTGATTAATAAGTTATTGAAAACGAATGTTCCAATGGGTTAATTGTTTGACGATCAAGATTCAATGAACCATGGAGAACAATTTGACGAAGATGCCAATGGCAAAGGGTTTTTGGGTGATACATTTTATGTATTAATTATTGGATAAAGAATATTCTTTTTCTAATCTTTGTTAATAGATTCTAATGTCTTTGCAATTAACTAGTT
This sequence comes from Centaurea solstitialis, assembly GCA_030169165.1. Classification (NCBI taxonomy): domain Eukaryota; kingdom Viridiplantae; phylum Streptophyta; class Magnoliopsida; order Asterales; family Asteraceae; genus Centaurea; species Centaurea solstitialis. Next base: position 18,423,090 of record CM058045.1, on the reverse strand, counting down.
AACATTTTGGACTAAAAGAGTGAGAAACGTAAACCACCGGTAATATCCTACTAGTATATCGATTTTGTATTTGGGACAACACACAATCAAAGACGTTTTAAAATGCATAAGCTTGTAGACCAAATTTGTAATTTACTCCAAGAAATGATTTTCTTCTAGATGTTTTAAAATAGATATAATATTTTATTAAAGTTAGTCCTTCAATAATCGACTAATCATCAAAAGACGAAATAAATTAATTTGTCACTATTATTCTTCAACCAATAATTGAAGCCCTGATTGTGAAAGTATGTCATAATAGTCAACCAAGGTTCAAAAATCAACGAATGAATAAATTTTTGGTATTAACTTCTATTTAAATTATGTATACAAAATTAACTTCTATTTAAATTATGTATACGAAATTAAATTGTTGCTCGTGGCTCTTAAATCTAAATGTTTGCCTGCTAACTAAAATCTTTTCCATCCTATGGTTCATGCTCAATGAGTTTGTTAAAAAAAGTCCAATAAACTTAACTGACTTAGCTAAAAGACAAAAATATTAACTATTAAAAGCCATTTTTAACAGACAAAATATCTTCACATGCTCGATCGAACCCTAGTCAAATCATGTCAAGTCCGTAAAAAGATGTTAGGAATTTTTATAATAGACTTTTTGATCATGCAAAAGGGAAGTTTTTTTTACTAGGCAAATACTTTAATTTTAATTGGGCATCAGGTGTCAATTTCCCATTATGTATGGTATGACTTCATTAACTAATATTTTATAAATTCAATCACAAATTAAGTTTCTTAAAACAAAATGTAAATAAAATATTCATTTAAAAACTATTGAATTTACATTAGAAATGTCAAAAAAATTCAACTTAAGAACAAAAAAAGGACATCAGGATAAACTTTTTGCATCATATAAATCTAATTTTGTGGTAATAATATTTTTCTTAATTGTTTGAATAATTAGTTTTTATTGCTATCTTAATTATATATAATTTGATTTTATATTAATAATTTCACGTTAATCAAACTTGATTTATAATATTTTACTGACATATTTCAACTCCCAACATAAAAATTTATTTGTTTTTATAAACTTGAGGTTTTCTAACGATAATTTGTTTTTTTATGAATTTAGAGTTTTAAAATAAATACGAGAGTGAATTACATTGATCATCCATGTGGTTTGCTCAAATTTATTTAAAAAGTATAAACTCCAAAAAAATAAAAATAAACATAGCCGGAAATTTAGAAAGAAAAAAATGAAATGAAGCTGTATGTACATATCTCATGTTGGGAATTTCAATATGCAAATAAAATATTGAAAATTAAGTTGGTTAATAAGAACTTACTAATTGTTAATGCTAAAAGTTATACTTCGGAAAATTTAATGTTGTCTATAAGGCTTATCCAACTAAAGATAGAATACAGTCGATGAATCGTGTATGGATACATAAAATAGACAAAGGCGAAGATTTTGATGATGTGAGAAAAATCTCAAACAGAGAAAAAACCTGCGGTCGACCGTTTGAGGGTCGACGTGCACTATGATCACCAATCAGGGGTAATGTCCTCTTGGTTACAATTGTTGGCCGTATGTTATAATAATAAAGAAATACAATGTCCTATGAAATATCTACTAAAATTGGATAAAGTGCATAGAAAGACCGAGAGTATCTCAGTTGCAGAGTGATTGTTGTACTTTTGTACTTCATTAAGCTTGATATTTATAGTTGGTGTTGTAAACGTTGCATCTTTAATGGTTTTCAATAACAGTTGTAATGGTCGATTCCTTTTAATTATGTCTTGAATCTTGGTCGTAGGTTATATTTGTTGCTTTGTAATTGTACTTTTAAGCATGCGTTAAATAAGTACTAAGATAACAGTTGTATGTTAGTCGATAATCGAGCTTAATCTTATGAGACTTAATCATCGATCATAAGGCTTACTGTATCATACTATAAAGGTATCGTATGACAAGACCACCAAGACCTTATTTATATACAAGATCTATCTTTATGGAAGAATTACATATAATAAAATCGTCATCGTCAATTATGTCTGACTAATTGGGATCCTATCTTAATACAAGACAAGTCTTGTACCAGTGGTCTTGATCTTTGCTTCGTTAGTCGAACGTTAGAATATAACCCTAAGGGTGCGTTTGGTACACAGACAGGACAGAACAAGACAGGTGTCTAGCGTTTGGTAAGATAGAATAGCATAGGACAGGACAAGCCAGAACATGTTAAAATGACCAGTTTACCCCTTGTTGGGTTTTTATGGGTATCCTAGGATCAAACTGACTCGAAGGTTAACACGGATCTCAAAAACCTCACTGGTTTAATAGATCCCATAGGTTTAACAATCAAACTGATAAAACCCATATGATCAAATACACACTGTTTCGATCTTATCATGCGGAAGCGATAAAGTTAAAAACCCTTAAATGCTCATTGATCTTTAATCGTTCTAGTTTAATTAATTCTAATGGTTTAGATGATTCACCTGGATTGCTCGAGAACTAGTCCACCGGTGATCGACCAACGAATGTTCTTCTAGTTGAACCGAATGAAATCCCGAAGACTGGAAACCGAAACTGGAACCCGAATGGGGGGTCGGCGGCGCCGGCTAGAGAGAGAGAGAGAGGGAGAGAGAAACTGAAACTGATTTTTTTAGTTGGCTGAAAGCTTAACTTTTTCCTTAACCCATAAGCCTTATTTATATGGAGGAAAAAACACAGTTTGAATAGGATTCAGTTTCCATATAATAATTATCTCAAATCTTTTTCCTTTTTACTGGAAAAGAATTTGCTTATGATAATTATAATTATATATATATATATTTATCTAATATATATATATTACTTATTAATTAACTATTATATATTTACTTTATCTAATAAATATATAATGTAACTAATTAATTAATAACCCTCTGACTTTGGTAATTCTGACTGAAATTACCCAATTGATTTATAATTCACTATTATAAATCCTAACTTCCGATTTCCGGGTCTAATTTAACTTATTCGATTTATAGGTCCTCACAGGTGTGACCCTCAAGTGTCTTGCAACATTGGATGTGTAATCACTTGGTTTGTCAATTCTGCACATAATCCCTAACAGACTCCCACTTGTGCAAGTTGGCAATACCCCCTTTGATTACACTGACCTAAGGAGGCCCCTAGACAGGCACTTAGGCTGACCAGGTTACAAGAACTCTTATACCCAGACTGGTGATATAAACATTCCGTTTAAGGAAATAGTATCTATGAAACTACTGTTCATTGATTGGGTATATCTTGGCTTTTCCCTTTGCATCACGATATTTCATCTGTGAGTATGAGCTTGGAAAGTGTCAACTCTAAATACTCAAGATTCTGTTTTCTTGACTATCCGACTTTTACTGATAGGTAAACGACAAAGAACTAATCAGTTCGTTTGGGCATGGCCATGCACTTCATCAGTATACTTAGTCAGTCAAGATGGGCCCAGAAATATCTCTCTTCAGAGAAGAGGTGCAAATCCCATCTTGCATATCTGTCTTTAATACCACGGCTTCCGCTGAATCTAGTTACGCCCTTTATAGCCACCCTGTTACGGCGTAGCGGTTGAGTGCACTAAGTATTCAGTGGTCCTCATGATGTTAAATCAGATACCTCAGGTGATAGGGACAACCACTGTGAGACTTACTTATGACTGATTCCAAGAAGTAATCTCAACTGCGGATCACGTCCGATATTTGCTACTCTATCAAATATCTGTGCAACTTTTAGTCTACAACGCTTGTAGCTGTTATTCAGCAACTGATCATAACTACCTAAAAGTTCACAATGACTTTAACACCTCATCATGTTCCCACAATGATAAGTTGTCACGGACAAGTTTTGAATGAAAACTGGAAACTGGTTTCATTCCTGGATTACAAAACATGCAAAATGTAAAAGTGATAAAGAAATTAATTTTGTATAGTCCATACTACACGCTGAAATAATAACAAAATTAAATGTCTTTTCTTTAATAACTTTTATGATATCTATTTAACGTTTGTTAAATATTGGTCTAAAATGAAGTATCACCTATCTTCAGTTTAAACCTTTTGATTAAAGTTTACCATTTTAATCAAAGTGATAACCAAATAATACAAGTTTGATATTGTCTACTTGTATCTGCTAATTATTGTTTCGCAAACACTTTTATAAACAATAATTAGACTTTTATCATATTCCATGAACTTGGAGACCTGGAATGACTACCAGTTCCTGAATATGTAAGACTGAACTGCAACTTTCCTTAGTTGCTGTGTAGATGAATGATTTCTACCTGAAATCAGATTCCATTTTACCTTGCTGGTAAATCCATTGGAATTCTTATATTTTTAATCCAACACTTTAATTATTGATTTAAAAGTCAATCTCGACCTTTGTTTCAAGGGTCTTGAAACTTTTATCCTTTTGACTAAAAGGTAAATTATATCTTACGAATTCTTATCCTATCTGGATTATGAATTTCGAGATATATTGAATCAATAATTGTATCTTTTATTCTTTATCTCAGACTAGATAGAGAATAAATTCGGCTCCCACTTACTTATATAAAAACTAACTATTACTCAAAATTTACTATTGATTTGGTCAAAACTTTGATTAGTCAATTCTAATTTTAAGTAATGAACTTTGAGAATTTCCTTTTATAAAACTTAACTGGATTTGGTCAAATCCTAATTCCAGAACTTGGAATCTTTCTAGTTTCATAAATACTGTTATTAACGCCATCTGAGTTAATATCCTAAATTCTCCTTTTAAAACATTTGAATAATAAAACTTGATCAAACTTGATCACAAAACTATTATTCATAAATGTTTTATTCTCAAAACACATTCCTATAGAATTTCGTGTGTTTTGATAGTTTTTATACAAATTACTTCAATTTAATAGATTTTATTGAAGTAACTATAACAGGCAACAACTAGGATCATACGGATTTAAGAATACTAAGCACAATCAGATATTTCAATGTCAAGACAATAACTTTTGAAAATAAAACCATAAAATTATAAAAAAAAAATATAATCATCCCAAAAACTGTTTAAAACATAAATCCAAAAATAACTGTTTTAAAACATAAATCCAAAATATCTTGACTAATATCGAAATAAACTTGTACTTAAGATCCTCAGCAACTTCTGGGCACTTCACTTCTGACCTCCTGCAATAGTCATTTGCTCTAGGTATCAGTATACATGTAAACTAACAAGTAAGAAGTGACAAATTAAAGCAATCATAAATATCTGAGGTTTACATACCTGCTTCATGACGCTTAGGGCAGTTTTGCCTCCAGTGACCGACCTCATTGCATGTGAAGCAGCGGTTCTCGGTCCTAGCTTTATTTGGCTTAACCTTCTTGCCCTTGCCCTTGCTTTTGCCTTTCTTGGGTGCACTCTAGACGGCCTGGACTGGTCCCTTTCCTTTGCTGGTGCTAGCATGCCCATTTCTCTTTTTCACCCCTCCATCTTTCACCATCAGGATGTCCTTGGTTTTGCCTTTGGTCCCCATATTCAATTCAGCTGTCTTAAGCATGGAGTGCAATTCTGCTATTGTTTTCTCCATGTTGTTCATGTTGTAATTGACCACAAATGGCTTGTAGTCGTCTGACAGTGAATTGAGTATAGTATCCGTTGCCAACTGCAACGGAACTGGGTGACCAAGTCTCTCTAGATGATCCAAGTGCCTTTTCATTTTCATGACATGGTCACTTACTGATGTCCCTTTTATCATCTTGCACTCATTAAATGCTTTTGTGGCATCGTAACGTTCTGTACGAGCCTGGGTCTGGAACATGTCCCTCAGCTGGCGGATCATGTCATAAGCATTTGTATTTATGAGCCCTGCTTGCAGATCTGGGCTCATAGTTGCAAGCATCAGACAGGCGACATCAAGGAGATCATCCGAGTGCTTCTTGTGGGCATTTCTGGCAGCAGCCGGAGCATTTGCCGGAGGTGCCTCCCCAAGAGGCTCTTCAAGAACATACCATTTCCTCTCATGTCTGAGCACAATCATCAGATTGCGCTCCCAGTCGAGGAAATTAGAGCCGGTCAGCTTATCCTTCTCTAGGATAGAGCGGAGGGAAAGATTGTTAGTGCTGGTAACAGTGCTTGCCATCTACACAAATTAAAACTTTTGGTCTTTAGCAACTGTAAATAGATTAAATTCCAATAATTATCAATAAACCCTTAAATGATCAATTTATTGGACTAGGATCCTTATTTCATACGTCCTGATGTGCGTAATGTTCTTGCTCCACCAGACCCGTATTTATTTCGGTAGGTAAGGACTTTTACCAATCATGTCTAGCTGACATGACTCCTAGATCTTTTCGGGACCACGGCAACTACCTGTGCATGTTTTAGTCCCTCTAAGTGCTTTTTGGCCCGGTACCTCCCGGTGAACTTAATAGTACCAAAATAGATCTCACCATTTTGGGGACCTGATCACTATACTCTGGCCGGTACCACCCGGAGATAATTCGCAGAGTTATGTAACCCCTCCAGCTTCAGTTTGAACACGGACGTTGAATGTGTGATCACTTACAACGCCTGTGTACTTTACGCCGAAGGTGCCCCTAGATGGGTTGCACTACTGATCTATGATTTTCGGGGTTTTGAAAAACTTAATTCCAGGTTTTTTGAAAAACTGATTGTTATAAAGGCCACTGATGTTTTAAACTATCTGTTTCAAACATGCATGCAATTTTAAAACTAACTGTTCTAAAATCACTTGCTAATTAAAACTAACTGTTTTAATAGCACACCAAGTTGATTAAAACTAACTGTTTTTGTCAACTTGCCTTTTTATATAAAACAATCATCTATAGGTTTTAATATAAAATCTACCGTTTTGAAAAACTGGTAATACAAAAACCTATACACTTTTGTGATATAACCTAGTTTTAAAATAAGCTTTCTATTTAAAACTACTAACATGCAAGATATCACAAATAATCAATCAACCATGCAATTAAACAACAATTAATCACATAATAGCTAATTATAGTTTTTGCCAACGTTTGTTTCCTAGAGACCAATAATGACCTATTTCACTAAAAGCTTCAAAACTTGCGTAGCTCCCACTGGCCTCGCCATGTTTGTTAGAACTCCGGTAAGAGGAAGAATTTCAGTAACTCCCACTGGCCTCGCCATCCCGAAAGAATAAAAATATCTATCCTAAGGACATTATTACATAAGGGGTTGTAAATGGCACGCAGGCCTCCCCGTGAATATGTCAAGGGTCTAGGTTGGCAAATACTGTAATAGACATATATATATACTCAAACTGAGATGTATATATAGAACTCAAGCAATCACGCAATTATATATATGTGCAATATAGTAAAAACGAGAAATAAAAACTGGATCCGTTAAAATTATCTTGTCTTTAATTATCACAAAATTTGGTTTCAACTAATTTATAAAACAAAACTGTTTTATAAATCGAAAATAATATTTTAGACTAAAATTAGTTTTATCTAATTTTATAAAATACACTCTTATAAATAAAACTGATTAGCTAAAATAATTCCCTTTTATCCAAAAATATATCAAACTGGTTTTATCGATCCAATTTTATAAATACTGGCCTTTGTGTTTTAATTAAATAGTAAAAACATAATATTAGGCCTATTTGAAAAACAGATGAAAAATTTAATTTTATAAAAGATTCATCAAACCGGAAAAATAATCCAACTGGTTTGAACAAATTTTATTAGATAAAAATTAAACAGAAATTAATTTTGGATAAGAAAGTTTAAAACCAAACAAACCCTTTTGGGCCATAACTTGGTCCAAAGAACTGGGCCTTGGGCCTGATAACAAAAATTTGGCCCAAAAACGAAAAACCCTAGTGTAGTTACGTTTGCGTTGTAAAGATGACAGGTATACGGTTTGTGTTTGGCTACCGTCATCCCCTCCGATCATCTCCATTGGCCGATAGCATCCACAGCCGCCATCGCCGTTCGGTGGTTTCAAATCCGTCGATCGCCACCACCACAAACGGTGGTGTGGCTATCGATCGGTGGTCCGATTAGCAATCATTCGCCGCCACCACTCACTGTGGTGCGGCCGATAGAATAATGGCAGCCGAGTGCCGCCACCGCTAGGCGCGGTGCGGCGATCAAGTTGAACGGCTATTGCCGTTGTGAACACCACCATTACACCGCCGTCCACCACCGCGTTTGCGGTTTTGGTGGTTGCGGGTTTTAAACCGATCTCGGTCGGTGGTGGAACTCGGCCAAAGCCGAGTAGTGCCCTACGGCTACCACCATCTGCCGTCATTGATTCGATTGAAGTCCGCCCGTCGCCACCGAACTGGTGGTGACGTTTTGATTTCCGGCGATTGTGACCACCGTGGTGCGGCCTTATTCCGGCCACGTATTTCCACCGTGAGCGTCACCACCACGGTGCTGTGGTGGTTGACAAAAACACCCGATACCTCCACCGCCTTATCGCCGCTGCCACCGATCATCAGTCGATTAAACAGCCGTCGGCCACCACCTTGCTGGTGGTTTGGCCGTGGCGATTGCGAACACCAGACGCCGCCACCACCGCGTGGCATAGTAACCGTTGGCCACCACCAAGATTGGTGGTCTGGCCATGATTGAGTCACCGTCATCACCAGTGCTGGTGGTGCGGCTGTGTTTTGCGAGGAAGGTTTCGGCCACCGCTACCCAACTGGTGGCGTGGCCTGGTGGTCGAATAGCAGCCGCCGGTGCCGCCACCACTAGACTGTGGTGCGGTCCGGCGATCATAACAAAACAACGCCACCGCCGCTCGGCTGCTACCATCTCGTTGGTGGCACAGCGGTGGTGTATCGATCTCATCCACCACCAATCTGGTGGTGGTGGTTTTTTCGGGTTTTCGTATGATAAATAATAACAATCGAATTTTATGTAAACCAATAAAAAATCAGATTTTTAAACTTGTTATGCAAGAAACAGACTTTAACGGATCACACATAAACAGATAAATTGATAAAACTAAAACGATTTTTAACAATGGCTCTGATACCACTGTTGGGTTTTTATGGGTATCCTCGGATCAAACTGACTCGAAGGTTAACACGGATCTCAAAAACCTCACTGGTTTAATAGATCCCATAGGTTTAACAATCAAACTGATAAAACCCATATGATCAAATACACACTGTTTCGATCTTATCATGCGGAAGCGATAAAGTTAAAAACCCTTAAATGCTCATTGATCTTTAATCGTTCTAGTTTAATTAATTCTAATGGTTTAGATGATTCAGCTGGATTGCTCGAGAACTAGTCCACCGGTGATCGACCAACGAATGTTCTTCTAGTTGAACCGAATGAAATCCCGAAGACTGGAAACCGAAACTGGAATCCGAATGGGGGTCGGCGGCGCCGGCTAGAGAGAGAGAGGGGGGGAGAGAGAAACTGAAACTGATTTTTTAGTTGGCTGAAAGCTTAACTTTTTCCTTAACCCATAAGCCTTATTTATATGGAGGAAAAAACACAGTTTGAATAGGATTCAGTTTCCATATAATAATTATCTCAAATCTTTTTCCTTTTTACTGGAAAAGAATTTGCTTATGAAATTATAATTATATATATATATATATATTTATCTAATATATATATATATATTACTTATTAATTAACTATTATATATTTACTTTATCTAATAAATATATAATGTAACTAATTAATTAATAACCCCCTGACTTTGGTAATTCTGACTGAAATTACCCAATTGATTTATAATTCACTATTATAAATCCTAACTTCCCATTTCCGGGTCTCATTTAACTTATTCGATTTATAGGTCCTCACAGGTGTGACCCTCAAGTGTCTTGCAACATTGGATGTGTAATCACTTGGTTTGTCAATTCTGCACATAATCCCTAACACCCCTGATGAGCTGTTTACTGTTTTATTAATAAATAATCAATTTAAATTCATAATAACAAAGAAGGCGTATCCCATATCGGCTGTGGACAGGAGTGATGCTGGGTGTTATAAGTAATATCTTGGCCTTTCTAACAACAACGCGTTTTGGGGCCTAAAGCACGGCAGGTTCTAGGAACGCTGTAGTTAAGCGTGCTAGGGTGGGAGTAGTACCAGGATGGGTGACCTCCTGGGAAGTCCTCACCAGGTCGCCAGAAACAAAGCCGTGAGCCGGTGGGGCAAAGCGGACAATATTGTTGTTGAGGTAGGCTGGATGTTACAAATAGCATAGGACAGGACAAGCCAGAACATGTTAAAATGAGCAGTTTACCCCTGATGAGCTGTTTACTGTTTTATTAATAAATAATCAATTTAAATTCATAATAACAAAGAATTTAAAACCTTATAATATTGTTTTATTGATAAAGTCTATAAGTTGTCGCCGAACATCGGACGTCGCCGGAAGTAGCAGCCGCCGGTCGCCGGACATCACCGGAGAGGGAGACGGAGGTCGTCGGACGTCGCCGGAGGTAGCAGCCGTAGGTCGCCGGACACCGCCGGAGAGGGAGGCGGAGGTCGCCGGACGTCGGACTCCGCCGGAGGTAGCAGCGACAGGTCGCCGGATATCGCCGGACGTCGGACTCCGCCGGAGGTAGCAGCAACAGGTCGCCGGACATCGCCGGAGAGGGAGGCGGAGGTCACCGGACGTCGGACTCCACCGGAGGTAGCAGCGGCAGGTCGCCGAACATCGCCAGAGAGGGAAGCTGAGGTCGCCGGAGGCAGCAGCCGCAGGTCGCCGGACATCGCCGGAGAGGGAGGTAGATCTGAGGTCGTGAAATCGAAGAGGAGATGGAGTTTGGAAGAAAGCGGTTGAAGAAAAAAGAAGGGATATTAGATTAGGTTTCTTATTTTAGGGGTATTTTGGTCAACAAGTTTCTTGTTCCACGTAGTTCCATGGGTAGGTGAGTGGACACACTTGTCCCATGTCTTGTGCTAGTGTGTTCTACTTAGTCCAAGGTTGGGGTGCGCCAAACGCAGGACAGGGCTGTTCTGTCCTGTCCTGTCCCACCCTGTCCAGTGCACCAAACGCACCCTAATAGTTTGCCCCTAAAATTTAAAATGAAGCGGCAACTCTATAACTTTAAAGTTTAAATGAGTTACACATAGATAGATGATTCGACGGGTTTGCAGGAAGCGTATCACTTTTGCAATAGTTCTAGTTACGAATTCAGTTACTTAGTAACAGAAACAATTCCGTTTTGATAACGTGGGTATACGAATGGGATAACTTTCCTAGACAGGTGTCATTTATCAGCTACGGGGAGATGAAGGGGTGGACGTGTGTCCCTCATTCGTGAATCACACCTCCTTTTATTTTGGATATAAATTGAGTTTCTTGACTCAATATTTTTACGCTTATTGTATTTTCAAAAAGGATTTTCTTCGATCTATGCATCTTCGGCCATATGCCTAGGATCTTCCTTTCAAATCACTCGACCGCTAAGTCTATTTAAGGTACAAACTCCTTTTTTTATGCATTAGAATTAATAGCTAGGAAGCCTAAAAAGAATTGGGATCTTTTTTTTGAAACTTCAATTAGAGGATACTGAAGTTCTAATGTCGACTAAACCTAGGAGTTCGATTCAGGGGCAAGAAGCTTTAGAAGCTTTTGGGGTTTTAGCGCAAGTTCTAATGTCGACTAAACTTAGGTTAACGATCATCAATGGAGGTTGGGGTACGTATTTGTACGTACCTCATCACTCCAGTTGGAGGATGATTGGCATGTGCCAAGCTGGAACAACTTAGGTATATTGCTTACATCATCGTACATTTATATTTGTTGTCGTCTTACGAATTTTATGTTAACGACTTTTATTTATGTCGATAGATCCAGCTTTTGTAGCAATCGCTCCCAACAGAGACGCTACACAAATATTGATCGGTAAGTATAACGTGAAAGATCGATCGTTTTCTGCACGATCTTTACAAGACGAGGATGGTGGCGACGAAGAAAGGGATAAGGGGATGGCAAGTGAGTTTGGTTATCCCTTTCGTATCCACTAGATGCTTATTTTTCTCATATTTTTCTCATGAATGATCCTTCAAGCAATCTTTTAGGTACTTGATATCATCATCATGTTGAACATTTAGAAAGCACATTTGATTTTTAGTCATTGGGACTTTGGTAATAAGCTCCCTTTCATGGTTTCGGATAACAGGCCTGCGATCTTTCAAGTGAATATCGTAGTTTTTCTCTAAATGTTGTCCCAAATTCAAAATATTATTTTTAAGGTTAGGCACGTAATAAACTTCATATATAAATTGGTGACTTCCATCTTTAGCAAGTATTAGTATTTTACCTTTCCTTTTCACCATTGCTTTTGAGTTGTCTCCAAATGTCACATTTCCTTTAATTTGCTCCATCGCCGTGAACAACTTTTCTTCCCCTATCATGTGATTACTTGCACCGGAATCCAAGTAACATGTGGTTCTTTTATCTACTTGTTCATCATGCTTTTCCATTAGCAAAGTAAGTTCTACCTCATCTTCTAACTCTGTAAGATTAGCTCTTTCTTCTGCTTGTCTCAAACTTCTACATTCTATGGCATAATGACCACACTTTTGACAATTATAGCATAGTATGTGGGACTTACATCCTCATTAGGCTTGCAAACCTCTCCCACAACCTCTTTTAGAAAAAGAACGTTAGTCTTCTTTGTTGACTTGTATGTAACCTTCCCCTCCCTTTCCTTGTCCTCGACAATAGAAAGCACTGTGACCTCGAAAAGCACTACGTCCTCGTCCTTGCTCTTTTCCATGTATAAAGTTTCTTTTTCTTTCTTTGAAAGAGAGTTTCGGGTATAAAGCTTGCGCTAAGAGATCTTTCTCCCTTCTTTTCTTTATTTTCTCTTCATTGGCTTGTAGAGAGCTCATGAGTTGATCAGTGGTCATAGAGTCAATGTCTCTTGACTCCCCAATGGCCACAATGATATAGTCAAAGGTTGGTGTCAAAGAGCAAAGAATTTTTTTATGACTCTCGTGTCACTCAAACTGTCACCATTTCTCTTCATCTCATTTGAGATAGTCAAGACACAAGTGAAATAGATTGAAATAGTCTCGGCATCCTCCATTTGTAACCTCTCAAAGTCTCCTCTAAGAGTTTGAAGAACAGGGAAGGACCTAGAAAAAATTTCAAATGGTGGCACTATTTAACTATAAAAAACATATATAGAAATAATTTTCACAAAATTAATATTGGTTTAGAGTGGTTGGTTTCTTGCTTTTCCAATGAAAGGTCTCGTGTTCAAAACTTCGTAGTAACAATTTTTTTTGAAAAGATAATAAATATGATATCAGAAGCTAAAAACTAAGAAATTGACTTTAAGAGGATTTGAACCTAGACCTCCCATTTGAAAGAAAGGAACTAACCAACTCATTTTACCAAGGAAAACATGTGTTTTTATTAATTTTAAAATATATATGGTGGCATACAACAAATTAATTAATACAGTGGCACCTTTCACGTCCTATATTTTTTTATATAACGATGGAGGAACGAATTGGTGGCACGTGCCACCGTTGGCATAAAGCTAGGTCCGCCCATGAAGACGTACCTTTTTCACCTTATCAATGCCTTTGAATGTATTTTGAAGAATCTCCCATGGTTCTTTGGAAGTGGTTGCATTTGCACTTTCTCAAACATAGCATCATCAAGACATCAATATATGAGTTTGAGAGTGCTTTGATCCTTCTTTCTTGCTTTATGCAGTTACCCCCTTTGGGTGGCATTCAATGAACCTTCGTCTTCAACTACTTCATAGCCTTTCTTGACTATCTTCGATGCATCATGTGACCCGAGCAAAGCTTTCATCTGGATGCACCAGAATATAGATCTTTGAAGCTCTAATACCAGTATGTCGGGAATAGGGATGGGAACGGGGCGGGTTTGGGGCGGGTACCCCCTTACCCGGCCCTGGCCCCGGTTTCGTACAAGGAGACCCGGCCCCGGCCCCGGTGTAACACCCAATCCCATTTTTATCATTTATAAAAGAAAACCTTTACTAAAAACCTCCATAAATGTTTAACGATAAAAACGACAATTCAAAAACCCAAACAAATTAAAAATTCAACACCCGCTAATTAATTAATGTATTAGCAATTATGATCAGATCGGAATGCCACGACACGAGCCGGAACCTTCAAGCCGGAGCCTTGCCCTTGTCCACACCGGAACTCGTACCTAAAAAAAATAATTAAACACGAGGGGTAAGCTTCACCGCTTAGTGAGTAAATTTACATACAACATATCATAATTTAATGCACATACAATCATCCACGTTATCAGCTTAACGGTTTCCCGTTTACCGGACCATCACACAATCCGGACTCCGCGGTTTCCCGCCTTTTGGGTCATCACGCAACCCGAATCATCACCACATAGTTAAACAGCACGTATACACATAAACCACAATATACTGCATATAAACCCACTCACCTTAAAAACGTCACGCACACACAAGCTAGCGTTCCACTCACAAACGTAACCCACGCAATGAATCTGTCATTCAATTACCACAATTAATCCTACGAGCCTTTCTATTTTCATTGCACAACTAGCTTGACTACACGACGGGGACTCGTATTTCCTAACATGCGAGAATGGTGACGCGTCTTTACACGGTGTATCCCCGGTTACCAATCCGGCTCGTCGCCGGTCATAACGAGAACCAACGGCAGCAGCAGCCGCTTGCTATCGCCGCCAGGCACCTTCACACGGCGGCAGTAGTGAGAAAACACCACCACCGCCGGAAGCAAACACCCCGGCAGCAGCAATGGAAAGCCATCACCGCCACCGGAACACCACCCACGGCAGCCACCTGCTGCCGGAAAAGAGCAGCAGCAGCAGCGACGGAAAGGTCCGCCGCCGCCACCCGGCGACCCACCAAAACAGCAGCGACAGGTCATCGCCGGCCAAAGCCGGCGACCGTCGCTCTCCGCCGTTGATGCCAAGAACAACCAAGGCGGCAGCGGTGTTACCACCACCACCGCCGGACCATGAACAAGACATCCGCATCGGCAGCCGGTTAGCGCCGGCGTTACTCCACCGGGGGACAGGGCAGCGGCGCGACGGTGGAGGAAAACCCTCAACGCCGCCGGCCGGCCCTTGATGCGTTCCACAACAGCAGCGGGTGGGGTAATCACCGCCGCCAACCACCACCCAACACCACGGCCACTCGGCAGCAGCTAGCCGTGGCTAGCCACCGCGGCGCCGGGAACAACCGACAACAACAACACCGCCGTTTGGCGGCGTCGCTTGACACGGAGGACGCGGCGGTGAGGATGGCGATAACCACCGCCACCACCGGCCCTTAGACACAGCAGCGGCGTCAATGGTGGAGAACCACCACCGCCGCCGGTACAACCCACCATCAATCATCATCGGAAACATGAAAAAGAAGAAGCGAGGGTTACCTACGATACGCCTAACACCACCCGATAGCCTCCGCACTCGTCACCTCCCCAACGGCCTCCTCTTTCTCTCTTCCTCTCGTTTTCGTAACCCTCACGCGATGCAAGGGAGGGGAGTGCGGCTCTAGGGTTTTTAAAACGAGGTATCGGGCTTCCCTCTCCTCTTTTACTTAACCCACAAGAAAGACTCACCATTATAACCCTAACCCTAAATAATTCTTAAAATAATAATAATAATAATAATAATAATATTAAACAAAATAAAATGAAAAAGGAAACGGGATGTGACAACTCTCCCCCACTTACAAGGATTTCGTCCCCGAAATTAATCCGAGAACAACTCTGGGTAGTGCTCCCGCATCTCTGCTTCTGGTTCCCAGGTCCACTCGGAACCCTTCCGATGCTGCCACTGCACCTTCACGATTCCGATCTCCCTGCGTCGCAACCTCTTCACCTTCCGGTCTATCACCGCTACCGGCCTTTCGACGTAATTCAGGCTCTCGTCCACCTGAATATCGTCTAAAGGGATATAAGCCGTCTCGTCGGCGAGGCACTTACGCAACTGCGAAACGTGAAAAGTGCTGTGGATCTGGCCTAGTACCGCATGCAGCTCCAGACGATAAGCTACCTTCCCAACACGTGCGAGAACCGTGAACGGTCCGATGTAACGAGGCCCCAGCTTGCCCCTCTTTCGGAACCGAATCACTCCCTTCCAAGGAGAAACCTTGAGTAGAACTCGGTCTCCCACCTGGAACTCCAAATCCGACCTGCGACGATCAGCGTAGCTCTTCTGTCGACTCTGAGCCGTCCGTAACCGCTCTCGGATCCTCTGAATATCCTCCGTGGTCCTCTGAACAACCTCGGTGCTACCAAGAACACGCTGTCCTACCTCGCCCCAACAGATAGGAGTACGGCATCTCCTTCCGTAGAGCATCTCAAACGGCGGCATCCCAATACTCGAATGGTAGCTGTTGTTATACGAGAACTCTGCCAGGGGCAGGTACGTATCCCAACTGCCACCGAAATCCAAAACGCAAGCTCGCAGCATGTCCTCCAAGGTCTGAACCGTCCGCTCACTCTGACCGTCCGTCTGAGGGTGATACGCGGTGCTAAAATGCAGTCTGGTACCCAACTCCGAATGAAATCTCTCCCAAAACCGGGAAGTAAAACGTACGTCCCGGTCCGAGATAATCGACACTGGCACCCCGTGCCTCGACACCACCTCATCCACGTAGATCTTCGCCAGCTGCTCTGCAGTCGAACTCTCCCGGATAGGGAGAAAGATAGCGCTCTTGGTCAAACGATCAACTATGACCCAAATCGCATCAAACTTCCGAGGGTTTTCGGAAGCTTGGTGATCAGATCCATAGTGAGGTTTTCCCACTTCCACTCGGGAATCTCAAGAGGTTGCATCTTGCCGTGAGGCTTCTGATGCTCAGCTTTGACCTTTAGACAGGTCAAACACGACTCCACGTACCGAGCCACGTCTCTCTTCATCCCTGGCCACCAATAACCCGTTCGCAGATCCCGGTACATCTTTGTAGCTCCCGGATGAATTGAGAACCTAGACTTATGGGCTTCCTCAAGCAAGGTCTGACGCGCCGGGCCCGCCCGAGGAACCCACACTCTACCATATCTAGTCAGCAACCCTCGACCATCTCTGACCATTGCAGCCATCTGTCCCCGAATCCGCTCCCCGTTCTGGTTCTTCTCCCGACTCGCCTCCTCCTGGGCCCGTAGAACCAAGTCCAAAAAGGAGGTAGTCACCGCCATCTTCAGATGGGAAATACGAAGCGGCGCGTGCTCCGTCTTCCTACTCAAAGCGTCCGCAACCACATTGGCCTTGCCTGGATGATAGAGAATCTCGCAATCGTAGTCCTTGACTACGTCAAGCCACCTCCGCTGTCGCATATTCAGATTCGGCTGCTCCAAGAAGTACCTCAAGCTCCGGTGGTCCGAGAAAATGGTGCACTTTACCCCGTACAGATAGTGCCTCCACAACTTGAGGGCAAAAACAACCGCCGCAAGCTCGAGATCATGCGTGGGGTAATTAGCCTCGTGAGGCTTCAGCTGCCTCGAAGCGTAGGCTATTACCCGCCCCCTCTGCATCAGAACACAACCCAAACCCAGCCGAGATGCGTCACAATAAACCGTCATGTCTTCTACTCCCTCCGGTAAGGTCAGAACCGGAGCCTCACACAGCTTCTGTCTCAACGTGTCGAAAGCCATCTGCTGCTCAGAACCCCAAAAGTACGGCTCACTCTTCTTCGTCAAACGCGTCAAAGGTACCGCAATCTTAGAGAAATCCTGGATGAACCGTCAGTAGTAGCCGGCTAAACCCAGGAAACTCCGGATTTCGGTAGGCGCCTTCGGAACTTCCCAATTCATAACCGCCTCTATCTTTGCCGGATCCACCTTGATGCCTTCCCGGTTTATAATGTGGCCCAAGAACCGAACCTCCTCTAACCAGAAAGCGCATTTCGAAAATTTAGCGTAGAGTTGCTCCCTCCTCAAAACCTCAAGCACCTCCCGCAGATGCACCACATGCTCCTCTTTCGTCTTCGAGTAGATTAAGATGTCGTCGATGAAAACGATCACGGACCGATCAAGCATCGGCCGGCAAACCCGATTCATAAGGTCCATGAAAGCCGCTGGAGCATTGGTAAGCCCGAACGGCATTACCAGAAACTCGAAGTGGCCGTAACGGGTTCGGAAAGCGGTCTTGTGAACGTCCGCTTCCTTTACCTTCAGCTGGTGATACCCTGACCGAAGATCGATCTTAGAGAACCACGAAGCCCCCTGAAGTTGATCAAACAGATCATCAATCCTAGGTAGAGGATACCTATTCTTGATGGTCACCTTATTGAGCCCCCGGTAATCAATGCACATACGGTGGCTCCCGTCCTTCTTCTTTACAAACAAAATCGGTGCTCCCCACGGTGAGCTGCTCGGGCGGATGAACCCCTTCCCCGAGAGCTCCTGCAACTGATCCGATAACTCCTGGAGCTCTGGCGGAGCCAGACGGTAAGGAGCTCGCGCAATCGGAGCCGCTCCTGGTACCAAGTCGATGCCGAACTCGATCTGCCTGTCAGGTGGAAGACCAGGCAGATCCTCTGGAAATACGTCTGGAAACTCGCTGACCACTGGCACCTCTGCTACCGACAACTTCTTCTCCTTTGCCTGATCCGCCATAGCATAGACCAAGAAACCCGTACACCCCCGCTGGATGTACTTCCGAGCCTTCGCGATAGAACAGAAGGATGTAGATACCCTTCTCCCCTTGCCGTACACCACCAGATCTCCCCCACTTGGATTCTGGATGCGTACCAGCTGCCCTGCTACGTCAGTCGTCGCCCGGTTTGGAAACATCCAATCAATCCCCACAACCACGTCCACTCCGTTCATGGGAATGGGGATGAGGTTGATGCTGAAACGAACTCCAAAGATATCGATGTTGCACCCCCGGTACACGTGCTCGACCACCTGTACTTCCTCCGCAGCTACGTCGATTGCTTGAGGATTATCCAGATTACCGAGCTCGATCTGGAAGTCCTTACAGAACCTACGCGACACATAGGACCACGTGGCCCCCGTGTCGAAAAGCACTAACGCCGGTTTCGAGTTGACAGGAAATATGCCTAAAGTTCGCATTTAACGGCAGGTACACTATTCTTATCACTAACGCATAAAGTAAGTTACTATCAATAATCACATAAAATATAACAAGGAAAAACCTGTAATCACATCAGGCGCTGTCTGCGCTTCCTCAGCAGTCATCTGAAAGGCTCGCCCACGGGTGGTAGCTCCGCTCTTCTCTTTGGTAGTACCGTCAGTGATCATAAGCGTCGCCGGTGCAGGGGCCAGGGCTGGCGTCTTCTTCAACTGAGGGCAATCAGGCTTGATATGCCCCGGCTGGTAGCAATGAAAGCAAAGCCTAGCAGTCTCCTTGCAGTCCTTGCTGAGGTGGCCCGTCTTGCCACACTTGTAGCACGATAACTCCCGCGGCCTGCACTCTCCCCGATGGTAACGCCCGCACTTCGGGCAACTCGGGGTACCGCTCCTGGTATCGGTCCTCGCCCCCTTAAACTTCTTTGCTGGTGCGGACTGATCTTCTGCCTTCCGCTTCCCTTGCTGCAATTCCTCCAAGACTAGCTCCTGAGCCCGTGCTACCTCCTGCATGTCACCGAAGGTCTTGCACCTCCCCGTGGCCACCGCCTTCTTGATCTCCGGCTTCAGCACTCCCAAATAACGAGCCATCTTCAGCGACTCGTCGTTCGCGTATCCAGGTACAAACAGCAGCTTCTCCAGAAATTGCGCAGTGATCTCGTTCACCGACTCCGTCGTCTGAGTCAGTTTCAAGAACTCAGATGCTATCCGCTCCTTTTCGATGCGAGGTGCGAACTCCTCGTCGGACAAGGCCCGGAATTCCTCCCAGGTCAGCGCAGTGATCTGTGCCTCCGTGTACTTCTTGAGAGTCAGATCCCACCAATCCTTTGCAGCTCCACGAAGAAGGTTCACAGCGAAAAGAACCTTCGAACCATCGGGGCACCCACAAGTGCGAAATGCTCCCTCGACCGCCGAGTACCAGCGGTAGCAAGCCACGGGATCCTTCTTCCCATCGAATAATGGCGGTTGGCACGCCATAAAATCCTTAAAGGTGATCCCACGAGGTTGGGACTGACTCGTGCTCCCCGAACCTACGCTACGAGCCGTAAGGGCCGCATCGATACGCTGATCCACAGTCTGAATCAGCTCATCCCTCATTTGGTTAAATAGCCCCGGCAGCGTCCGCTGCAGGGCCTCAGCGATCTGGGCAGCAATGTGGTCGGACTGCCCGGGCTCATCATCAGTCTGGCTTCGGGTTAGCACCATTCTGAAGATTTAAAATTTTTAGCCACAGCCTAACGAACATCACTATGCACTACTAAGGTACTCACACGCAACCCTAATAATAGTGATCATGCCAACCTTAAAGCTAGTCTCTACCGCGCATGCTAAGACAGATAGGTTTACACAACATTTATTCATGCAGTATCACAATATCGTAAGCATGCTAGAACCCTAACCGCCGTCAATAAGTTTAAAGTCTCCAGAACGTAATCAAATCCAACACTACACAGGTGTTTATAGTAATACTATTATTGGCGCCGTATTACTATACCCAACCATGCATGGTAGCCGGATCAAGACCACCGGGCAACAACCAAACAAGAACATGCCCGACGACCCATCCTCGACGTACCAAGGTGTTTACGTTTGGTCTTGATACCGTCCTAATTAGACCTAATCCCATTGACTAACAGTCACATAAAATCATAGAATACAGCTCAGCTCCATTCCCAACAAGCCACATGCAATTTTTATAATTAAGCATGCGATTACAAGTAATTAATACTACACACGCACATATAATGATTTAACAACTAAGGTACTAAAGCTTACCTCCGCCTTGACGGTTCCGCTGGCCGTTCCGATCTTATCCAATTATTTTCAACCGCCTGGTTTAAGTCCAACCACACACACACCCACGAGTGCATGTGCTGATTCTCTTAAACCTAGGCTCTGATACCAAGTTGTAACACCCAATCCCATTTTTATCATTTATAAAAGAAAATCTTTACTAAAAACCTCCATAAATGTTTAACGATAAAAACGACAATTCAAAAACCCAAACAAATTAAAAATTCAACACCCGCTAATTAATTAATGTATTAGCATTTATGATCAGATCGGAATGCCACGACACGAGCCGGAACCTTCAAGCCGGAGCCTTGCCCTTGTCCACACCGGAACTCGTACCTAAAAAAAATAATTAAACACGAGGGGTAAGCTTCACCGCTTAGTGAGTAAATTTACATACAACATATCATAATTTAATGCACATACAATCATCCACGTTATCAGCTTAACGGTTTCCCGTTTACCGGACCATCACACAATCCGGACTCCGCGGTTTCCCGCCTTTTGGGTCATCACGCAACCCGAATCATCACCACATAGTTAAACAGCACGTATACACATAAACCACAATATACTGCATATAAACCCACTCACCTTGAAAACGTCACGCACACACAAGCTAGCGTTCCACTCACAAACGTAACCCACGCAATGAATCTGTCATTCAATTACCACAATTAATCCTACGAGCCTTTCTATTTTCATTGCACAACTAGCTTGACTACACGACGGGGACTCGTATTTCCTAACATGCGAGAATGGTGACGCGTCTTTACACGGTGTATCCCCGGTTACCAATCCGGCTCGTCGCCGGTCATAACGAGAACCAACGGCAGCAGCAGCCGCTTGCTATCGCCGCCAGCCACCTTCACACGGCGGCAGTAGTGAGAAAACACCACCACCGCCGGAAGCAAACACCCCGGCAGCAGCAATGGAAAGCCATCACCGCCACCGGAACACCACCCACGGCAGCCACCTGCTGCCGGAAAAGAGCAGCAGCAGCAGCGACGGAAAGGTCCGCCGCCGCCACCCGGCGACCCACCAAAACAGCAGCGACAGGTCATCGCCGGCCAAAGCCGGCGACCGTCGCTCTCCGCCGTTGATGCCAAGAACAACCAAGGCGGCAACGGTGTTACCACCACCACCGCCGGACCATGAACAAGACATCCGCATCGGCAGCCGGTTAGCGCCGGTGTTACTCCACCGGGGGACAGGGCAGCGGCGCGACGGTGGAGGAAAACCCTCAACGCCGCCGGCCGGCCCTTGATGCGTTCCACAACAGCAGCGGGTGGGGTAATCACCGCCGCCAACCACCACCCAACACCACGGCCACTCGGCAGCAGCTAGCCGTGGCTAGCCACCGCGGCGCCGGGAACAACCGACAACAACAACACCGCCGTTTGGCGGCGTCGCTTGACACGGAGGACGCGGCGGTGAGGATGGCGATAACCACCGCCACCACCGGCCCTTAGACACAGCAGCGGCGTCAATGGTGGAGAACCACCACCGCCGCCGGTACAACCTACCATCAATCATCATCGGAAACATGAAAAAGAAGAAGCGAGGGTTACCTACGATACGCCTAACACCACCCGATAGCCTCCGCACTCGTCACCTCCCCAACGGCCTCCTCTTTCTCTCTTCCTCTCGTTTTCGTAACCCTCACGCGATGCAAGGGAGGGGAGGCGGCTCTAGGGTTTTTAAAACGAGGTATCGGGCTTCCCTCTCCTCTTTTACTTAACCCACAAGAAAGACTCACCATTATAACCCTAACCCTAAATAATTCTTAAAATAATAATAATAATAATAATAATAATATTAAACAAAATAAAATGAAAAAGGAAACGGGATGTGACACCCGGTCAATTTTTAGTCAAACCCCTGTCAACACCCGGTTCCTCGATACCCGGTAATACCCGGTTACCCGACCCGGTATGTTATATATATTTCTTTAAAAAAAATATTAAACAACACAAAAAACTAAAACATTGTTTCGAAACTTAAAAAATCAAACAACAAACATAGTTTAAATAATCAAACATTGTTCCAAATTCCAAATTTCAAGTCCAAGATATTCAACAATCCAAATTCGTAACCAAGAATTGCAAAAAAAAAAAAAAAAAGAGCAAGAAGCATAATTAATTAAATATAACAATTTATTTTATACATTCATTTGAAAGGAAGGCAAAATATGTACAATTCAAAGTATGTACAGTTTATTTATTATTTAATAATTAAAATATATATAGTATAATATTATTACCGGGTACCCGCCAAATCGGGGACCATGCCACCCGCCCCCGGTATTCTCAAACCGGGTATCCCCGGCCCCGATTTTGCGGGTTTTCCCCTGCCCCGTCCGGGGTGGGTAAGCCGGGTTCCCCGACGGGCCGGGTAAAATTCCCATCCCTAGTCGGGAATTGAGAAGAAACCTTGTAGGCTTTTAGTTTTGGAGAGGTTTTAAGACCATCTCCAATGGGGTCACCAAATGTAACATTAAACACTAAATTTGGTGTAAATGGTAGTATTCACATCTGTAATGGGGTCACTATTTTTCACACTAAATTTAGTGTGATAAATAGTATCACACCATATTTGGTGTAACACTATTTTTTACACTATTTTTAATACTACTTTTCAATGTAAAAAGAATTTGATGTAAAAAATAGTATTATCCATTGGAGAAGATTTACTAGTAACACTAAATCTTACACTATTTCTTACATTACTTTTAACATTTGGTGTAAAAAATAATGTTACCCATTGGAGATGCTCCAAGAGGATGAAAGGGGAATACTTAAAAAAGAGGAATTTTGAGGAATTTAAAGGAAGTTTTTGAATTCTTGTAACTTTGTTTGATTGTATACAACTCAAGACTTGCCATATATTTATAGACCTCCACGGAATGTTCTAGATTTTTTGATATTTCCATGGATTACAAAATATTTAGATATTTCTATGGACTAATCTAGACATTTATACATATATCTATAGATTTTTCTATGTAGATTTTTCTATGAAAGATTTTACATAATTCTTTCAAAGATTATTTTAGAATTTTCTTTAATTATGGATTTGGGTCTAGGAAATTATAATAGATGGTCCAAGTTTAATTTGATCAAGTGGAGTTTATGATCCAACAATACTAACCCCCTTAAGCTCATGAATGGGTAGGGGTGTGCATGGTCCGGTTTGGCCGGTTTAACCCTAAAATCTCGGCCAAACCGATACCCCCGGTTTGATAATTTTTCAAACCAAACCGGCCAATTTATTTGGTCAAACCAAACCAACCAAACCAATATAAACCGGTTTGGTTCGGCCGGTTTTGACGGTTTGAGTCTCTTTTATCATAAGTCGGAATGCTACTAAAAGTGTATAAGAGATTAAGACAATAAGAAAGTCTATTAACATTAAGAGCATAACTTAAGTTTGTTGCAAAAGAAAACCAAAATCCGAAATTTCACAAAAGAAAATATTTGAACTCCAAAAAAGAAATCTTTCGACTCCTGAAATATCAAAATTCTTCTTTCACATCTAGACTTCAATCTTTCCATCAGTGTGCACTTCTTGGTTCCCACATCATCACTCTTTCCAGTTTCCATAATCTACAATAATATGAAAATTAAACATATTAAAGTTGATTTATATAAATTATAAACTAATGTGAAATTATAAGAGCTTATAAAGTGTATGCAATCACAAAATGATTAATTGATTATCCAAATATGCAAATATCATCAATAAGCTTAATAAGTCAGTATAATAGGGTTTATGACTTGTAAGGGTAACCAACTATCCGTTTTGTACAAATGTTACCATGAAACTATTTTTTGTACTCAATTGACCATTGAACTCTATTTTTTTGTACACATTATACCATTATGACCGGGAACAACCAGTTTTTTCTTACGTGGCAATTAAATTTAATTAAATAATGCTTACGTGGATCTGATGTGGCAATGACTAGGATTCTCAATGGTATATTAAGTACAGAAAAAATACTTCAATGGTATATTAAGTACAGAAAAAATACTTCAATGGTAATATGTGTACAAACCACCACCAAAGCCTCCACCAAACCACCACCAAGACACCACCACCACCACCAAAGCCACCACCAAGACACCACCACCACCATCGCCATCATCAAGACACCACCATCGTGGTGGCGGCGGTGGCGACAGTGGCGGCGGCGGCGGTGGTGGCGGTGGTGTCTTGGCGGTGGCTTTGGTGGTCCTAATGATGGCGGTGGTGGTGTCTTGGTGGTGGCTTTGGTGGTGGCGGCGGTGGACCAGTGGTGGCGGCGGTGGCGGTGGTGTCTTGGCGGTGGTGTCTTGGAGGCTTTGGTGGTGGTGGTTTGTACACATATTACCATTGAAGTATTTTTTTTTTGTAGTTAATATACCATTGAAGTATTTTTTTTTGTACTTAATATACCATTGAGAATCCTAGTCATTGCCACGTCAGATCCACGTAAGCATTATTTAATTAAATTTAATTGCCACGTCAGAAAAAACTGGTTGTTCCCGGTCATAATGGTATAATGTGTACAAAAAAATAGAGTTCAATGGTCAATTGAGTACAAAAAATAGTTTCATGGTAACATTTGTACAAAACAAATAGTTGGTTACCCTTACAAGTTATAAACCCCAGTATAATAACACTACAACTATCAATAGACAAATATGCAAGTAAAATACCTTTATAGCTTTGAGTGATTAATGTTCCAACCCATATCATTCTATATGATCCGTGCAAATATTTAAGCTGGTAAAATCTGAAATAAATATTAAATAATGAATAACCAAGTAATCATATGTTAGTTTTAACATTAGAAATTTAGAACCATTATAATATACAGTTAGTTATATGGAAAAAATATTGAATTGTACCTTTTTCCACCTTCTCAATATCTTCTATTTCTTCAAGAACACTCCCCATGTCAATCCTTTCTTGTGAAATATCATTTCGTAACCAATTCTGTGCACAGATAAGCGCTTGCACAGTTTTAGGAGTAAGACAACTCCTATAAGAATCCAAAACTCGGCCTCCGGTACTAAAAGCGGATTCTGAAGAAACAGTAGAAACAGGAACAGCTAATACATCCTTGGCTATACGTGACAAAACTTTATACTTTGTAGAATTCATCTTCCACCATCCCAACAAATCAAATGAGTCATCGATACTTTCTTTTGCATCTTTCAAGTACATATCCAACTCGGTGTTTTCTCCACTTTCTCCCAACTTCAAGAAAGACTTATACTTTAACATCCTTTTCTTAAGTATGTCTTGGCCTTCTACCTCATCACTTCCACTTGAGTTCACATTCTGTCCAGGTGAACTTTCTTCTTTCATTTTCTGAAGATCTTGTTTACAGTAATGAGCATAAAGCTTCTTCAAAGTTTCTTCCACCATTGAACTCATCTTGGATGAAATATTTGTATCTGCATACATATCATCAAAACTCCAGTTGACATAGCTTTGTTTGTATCGTGGATCAAGGACAACAGCAACAAATAGAAGGGGATTAAACTTTTCCACTTCTCCCCAATACTTGTCGAATTTTATTTTCATTTCAAGAGCCATGGACCTCAACTTTGAATCACCATCCTTCAAGCAATCATTTATATGAGTTTGCACTAAACAAAGATCATGAAAATAATTGTTAGAAGTAACATACAATGATCCAGAGAATCTTTTTGTTACCTCATAAAACAATTCTAAAAATTTCATAAAATTCTTTGCATTATCCCAATCCAAATCAGTAGGTGGCCCAATCCTATTTACATCAATCTTAACTTGTGAATTCTTCTCAACTGGGCTTGACCTTTCAAGAAAATATCGAGAATAATTTCCATCCTCTTCCATCCGTTCAAACGCCAACCTGAATTTTAATGCCGATTGTAACATCAAAAAAGTGGAGTTCCATCGAGTGGGAACATCTAAGCACACACTTCCACCAACATCTAACTTTTCTTTCTCAACACATTCATTAAACTTATGCAACCTAGAAGGAGAAGACCTAACATACCTGACCGCATTTCTAATCACTTTTATAGAAGTATCATAATCCTTCAAACCTTGTGTTACAACCAAGTTTAAGATGTGAGCACAACATCGCATATGTAAATGATCACAATCTAAGACCGACTTCCCCCAATTTCGAATTTTCTTCTTCATGAAAGAGATGGCAACATCATTCGAGCTCGCATTATCTACTGTGATTGTAAAAACTCTTTCTAGACCCCAAGAAGGAGAAGACCTAACATACCTGACCGCATTTCTAATCACTTTTATAGAAGTATCATAATCCTTCAAACCTTGTGTTACAACCAAGTTTAAGATGTGAGCACAACATCGCATATGTAAATGATCACAATCTAAGACCGACTTCCCCCAATTTCGAATTTTCTTCTTCATGAAAGAGATGGCAACATCATTCGAGCTCGCATTATCTACTGTGATTGTAAAAACTCTTTCTAGACCCCAAGAAATCAAGCAGGCCTCAATCGTTTTTCCTATTGTTTCGCCCTTATGATTTGAGATATTTTCAAAATTCAGGATTCTTTTCTGCAGTTTCCAGTTTTCATCAATATAGTGTGCTGTCAACACCATATAATTGATATTTTGCAATGATGTCCATGTATCAGTTGTGAGGCAAACTTGTTGCAATGAATTAGCAAACATGGCTTTCAACTTTTCCTTCTCTTCCACATACAAACCCATAACATCTCTAGCAATTGTGGTGCGAGATGGTAAATCAAACTTAGGTTGCATGATTGAACAAAAATTTCTAAACCCTTCCTTTTCAACAAATCTAAAGGAGAGCTCATCAACAATCACCATCCTAGCAAGAGCCTTCCTACACAAATCTTTGTTAAACGCCTGCGCCATCAGATTTACACCTTCTCCTGTCTTTTGAAAAACTAAAGTTTTCTACCTTTTGTCTTTTCCTCTGTTCGGATATTTCTTGCATCGCTTTAAGTGACCCCATAAGCTACTAGTGCCAATCTGACTCGGTTTATAAGCATTCTTCACCACAATACTTGCACGCCGTCCTTGGATTGTCGGTTGGAACTGGGTTTGGAACAATGAAGTGTTGCCATACATCTGAACTTTTTTTCTTTCGTTTTGAAATTCCATCACCAGGAGTAGGAAGATTTTGAGAGTTCATTTCAACATCTTCCTCTATATCAATAACGTTATCTTGCTGGTCCATTAAATTGAGATCTGCCATGAACATAGAACATGATAATCAGATAAAGAAGTATAATGACCACATTAAATTCACCAACCCAAATGAGTTTAAGTTTCTTTTATTGCTCCATAAACAAACCCTAATTGGCAAACAATGCAAACTCTACTGATGTTTAAAAAAAATGCTAAAACATTATTGAAACAAATGATAATCGTATGATAAATGATAATCAAATAAATTCTATTAATGATAAATGGTAATCAAATAAATGTCATTAATGATAAATGATAATCAAATAAATGTCATTAACAACAATCAAAAGGGTATTTCAAATGCATTAAAAATCTTTAAAGAATTATGAAATCAAAGTTGATTAGTTTAGATAATTACCACAGCTCAGAAGAGAGAATGATCCAATAAACCTAAATATGAGAATGATCCAATAAACTATAAGAACTTGAGTTGGTTTTTGTTGCTTCAAATAAAAATAAATCCAAGTAGCCTTCTTGTTAAATGATAATTGAACTTTCCCTATGTTTTGTAAGGAGTTGCTGACGTGATGAAGAAATATGGCATTATAGCCTACATCATAGGCATTGATAATGATATCTAGATAAAAGCTAAGTAACTAGCTAATGATATTGATATCTAGAACAAGGCTAACTAGATGAAAAGTTAAAGAACCAAGAGTTAGGATCCAATTGGGATTTGAAGAGATAAAAAAAAGTTAGTCCATTCCATGATTTCTATAAATTATAAAAAAAAGGATAATATCTTATTGAGAAGTCATCTGCATTTTATATACTTGTAATATTATTATTTAATCTTATACAACATACATATATATATATATATATAATTATACACATACATACATACCCGGTCCGGTCCGGTTTAAACGGCCGGTTTTGTTCTCAAAACCACAAACCAAACCATATTAACGGTTTACAAAAAACGACAACCACCGGCCTAAAT
Organism: Centaurea solstitialis; assembly: GCA_030169165.1. Taxonomy (NCBI): domain Eukaryota; kingdom Viridiplantae; phylum Streptophyta; class Magnoliopsida; order Asterales; family Asteraceae; genus Centaurea; species Centaurea solstitialis. Next base: position 18,394,028 of record CM058045.1, on the reverse strand, counting down.
AATGATGGCTAAACCGGCCAAACCGACAAAATTGGTTTGGTTCGGCCGGTTTATCCGGTTTCAACCAAACCGTGCACACCCCTATGAATGGGATAAGAGAGATGTCCCGCTTATATGGCTATAACTTTTGTTATGGAATTCCTTTTGAAAACCAGAATACTTGAAGATTGGAATAATGATGACACCTTGGGTAATGGTCAAAGGGGTTTATTTGGTTTTTGAGGGCTAAAAAGGCTTATTTAAGGATGTTTTTATCACTTTTGTAGTTTTTGGTATTTTCTATTGATTTTATGTTTAGTTTATAAGAGTATCTTCAACCGGTTTTTCAAAATAGAGAAAATAGAGATTTTTTACAAATTTTGTTTCCAAAAGATTCTTCAAAATGGAGAAAGTATAAGAGAGAGTGTGTAAAAATCTCCAAATTCGAAGAACTCTTCAAAAATCTCTAGAAATGATTACTATGAGGATTTGAATCTAGACATTAATTGATAATTTTAAAGTTGAGTACATACAATAATAAAACGTGACAAGTTCGATACATCCCCATGTACTTAACCCTTTTTTATTATGTTTTACCAATGACAATTTTTGAAATAAATGTTTAGAAGAGAAATAATATTTTATTAGGTATGTTATATTTTAATAATAGACTAAATTACATTTTTGGTCCCTCACGAATAGCTACTTTTTGCTTTTTGTCCCTCGAAACGTAAAAGTTTCTTGGTCCAAAAATGAGTTTTTTTTTAACATATTAGTCCCTCTCACTAACTCCGTTAAATTGAGCTCCGTTAACCTCACCACATGCCCCTCATGTGAGGGGTATTTTAGTCATTTTTTACCCATCTTCTTCAATTTCATGTGCATCCCCAAGAACATGTTCTTACCCAACCTATAAACCTTATCCTAAGGCCATCCTTTATGGTCGGTGGGGAGGCTGGTACCCCTCGTCTACCGCCGGCAACACTATAGTGGATGAGGGGTAGGGTGACCGGTACCCTCCCCATCGGTGCCCACATACCGATTGATCTCTCTCTCTACCTTTTTTTTCTTTTTTTTAATCAATTAATTAATGAGAGGTATGAGGGGTACCATAGTGGATGAAAGGTATGGAGTTGGTAGGGTAGTGGTAAAGCTGATGTGGCAGCAGGTATGAAGGGTATGACAGGTACCATAAAGGATGGCCTAAGAACACTTACCCCAAAAACATTCATCCCCAAGTCAAGAACCCTAAATTACTAAAACCATATTTAAACATCCATGAACACAAAATCAACACATTACCTAAATCTATATATAAACACAAAACACTAAATTTGATTCAAAACCAAAATCTAATTCAGATTCAAACCCAAAAATATTCAAACATTCTTTACAAAAATATCAAAAGCTTAAATTATTATTAAACCAAAAAAGTCATAAAAATGCATTCAAACACGGATTAGATTCAAACCCAAAATATTGCTGCAAATCTGTTGGTAAGTAGAACAAATATTTTGGTAAACAGAAAAAAAATGGGACTCAAATAGGTTGGTGATCTTTGTTGTGTTGGAAATGGAAGGTAGCGGCTTAAGAAGAAAACCCTATTACCTTTTTAATACACCTGCAAATCATCAAGGATGGGTGGAGAACTTCACCTGCATTTCATAGAGTGCAAAACACAAAAACCCCAATCTTTAAATTACCTAAATCAATAAAAATCATTTTTATACGAAAAAAGGGGATGACTCCTTTTGTATGAAAAAAAAGAGAAATTTGTTTTTATGGCCATCCAAAAATACACACAATCCCATATAACCCCTCTCTCCCACGAATTCACCAAATAGCCCAAGGAGTCGCCCCAGGCCAAATTGCCGGAGGCGACTTGCCCATTTTCGGCCAAAAACGACGATTCCGACGAAAATCTACGCCGCCAGCGAGCTAGTCGCCCCAAGGAGAGTCGCCGGAGGCGACTTCCTCAAATTTTCACAAACACCCCCTCAACCACAACTTTGGAAGACTTGGCAAATTTGGTCCCTGTACTAAGTCGCCCCAGCTAAGTCGCCGGAGGCGACTTTGACTGAGTTTGACCGACCACGTGTCGCCGGCTGGTGCACCCGTGAGAAACCCTAGTCACCCCAGCATAAGTCGCCTGGGGCGACTTTGACTATCTTTGACCCAGCCATGTCTCTTTAAAACCTCACCCTCTTTCACTCTCTTTTCCCTATCTCTTTCACTCTCTTTCACTATATCTCTTTCACTCTCTTTTCCCTATCTCTTTCACTCTCTTTCACTATATCTCTTTCATCCTCTTTCACTCTCCTTTCTAACCCATCTTCTCTCAAACTCTCTATTTTTTTCTATGGCTTCTTCTTCAAACCCACCTCAAGGTTCTCAAATAATGCCAAGAAGGGTTAGAGAAACGCTGGAAAAGACTATCGAGGAGATGGATGAGCTAGAAGCATGCAAGCAGCTACTAAAGACGCAGAAACGGGATCTCCAGAAAATCATCGACGAGAAGAATGCGCTGATAAGGTCGACGAGGAACGACGTTCAAGCGGAACAAGGCAAAGTGGATCTCATAGACACTGAGTTCCCGATGATTGAGGAAGAGCTCAAAGACAAGTTCATCTTGGTTGCGCACCTTAAGGGAATGTATTCGGACGATAATTAGGAAACTATTATGTATTTCCTCGAAGTTATTTGCTGCATTTTCTTTTATGATCTGTTTGTGTTTTATTTGTGTATCGGTTGTTTGACAACCCGGTTTTTATGTAGTAGTTTATGTTGTTTGTGTTAAATGTATGTGGTTTTTTTAATGTGTTAAATGTAGTTTTTTAACGTCTTGAATTTTAACTTTAATGTCTACATTATTTAACGTTTAAATTATATTAGGTACATAATAAATTATAAATAATTTTAGAAAAAAACATATAATGTTGATATTTCTTTAAAGAAAAAATATCAGTAATAAAATCATAGAAAATAAACATAAAATATTGAGATATGATGTGTCACACTATAGTATTTAGAATGAAAAATTATTTGGTGTGAAAAACTAAATAGATATGTTTTATTAATGCAACGAAACTGCTCTAAAAGGCTACACAGTTAGCTAATTAAACTGGAAATCTTGGTAAAGACTATCGCTTCTGATAGTTCCGTGTGGCTCTAGCATGGATCGTTGACTGCTTCCGCTAGCTGAAGCTAGAAACAATGGACATGTATCACTCTTATGTCCGTGATCGCCACACCTAGAGCACCTCCTTAGAGAACTACCTTCACCACGAGATGGGCGACGAGAATTGACATTCGGTCTTCCGACCCGTCTCTTTTTTATTATCGGTGGATGAACGGATTGAAGAGGGGTGTCGGGAAACTGCCACGTTTCAGGAGGACCGACAGGTTTAATTACCCCAATGTATGTTGCCTTGTAATTTTCGGCCTTGAAATAAGGCACATCAACCAAAGAGTACACATCCCGTATTTTGGTCTTTTTTGCAACAGCGATGGCATGACCGCAAGGCAAACCGGACAACTGCCATTGTCGACATTCACAACTATGTTGATGCATGTCCACGTTTGCGTTCCTGCCACTGTCGTGTACCTCCCATACGTTGTAGCCAATCACGCGAACAGTTCATGTAGCGGACTTTCCAACCCTCTTCCAGAGCTTATGTTGAGCCCATTCGGTAAGTGGGTGATCCAAGCTATCTAGAAAATAAATAAATAACATACAAGTATATAAAAGGGTATATAAAAATAACAAACATAAAAGTGTCATTTAAAATTGATTAATAAAAGTTGCTAAACCTGCTTTAGCTCGACGAATGAAATACCACTCTTGTTGGAATGCTCTAAATTATTCGAACAGTCCGACGATAGGTAACCTGCGTGCAAACCTGGACATAGCGTTTATTGACTCAGCACTATTGGAGGTCATTATGTTGTACCGAATGCCAGGAAAATAGACCCTTGACCATCTTTCCACCCCAACCTCCTCCATCAATCGGGCACCGTCAGGTATGGCGACTCGAAGGATATTCATCATTCGGTCAAACACATACGTCGTGTAGGCCTTGCATGCCTTCTAGTATGGGGTCTTGAAAACTTTTATTCGGGCATCCCTGGATCTCACGTTCATCACCAAATGGCGACAACATAAAGCGTGATGTGAATTTGGGAAAATTGTGGTGATAGCGGCGTTTATAGAAGCAGCCCTATCTGACATAAACACCAACCCTTCTGGCTCACCGATGCATCGTTTAAGCTTGCTCAAAAACCAAGTCCACTTACCTACTCCGAAGGCAATGGGCACGATGTTGTTGTTTCCGAAGGCAATGGGCACGATGTTGTTGTTTCCGTCCATGGCAACAACCAAGTACATAGTACCCAAATAAGGCCCCTTTAGGTGAGCAGCGTCTATGATAAGCACACGCCGTAAGTTTTGCAAGAAGGTATGGATCTGCATAAACGTCAAAAGTCAACATCGATATTTCCTATAACTTCATGGAGTAAAAGTGTACATTATAAAATTTAAAAGTGGTGCTATTTCTATACGTACCGCTACACCAAGGGCGACGAAACATTCTTCAAAACGCCCTTCGGTGTCTACCCTTATTGAAGTTTGTGTACCTGGATTTGTAAGTTCTAGGTTATACAGATAGGCGGGGAGCCTGGTAAACGACTCCGAAGGGCTACCTCTGATTGAATCAAGAGCATTCCATCTAGCACGCCACCGAGTAGCATACCCGATAGATAAACCAAACTGTTGGTTAATATCATCGACAATGTCTCGTGGTTGATATGTTCTGTTGGCTCTGAGAAATTTTTTTTATTAAGGCACCCAATACCTTTTTGTTTGCTTGACGGTGATGGGAGTTCAGCTGGGTTCGAGAACAAGTGTGTACGTTGTTTGTGTAAAAATTCACTTAAGTTATTATCGTAAAATATCGTGAGGCAAAATCGTCAAAAGAAAGAACTCTCGTTCGATAAATCGTGCGATAAATGAAAGTAAATTGACAGAAAGGTTGATGACGCAGGAAAAACCTCTGAATCGAGGAAAAAACCTGCGGCCGACTAAATAGGATAGTCGACGTTGCACTATTGATCACCAATAAGGGGTGATATACTCAATGTTACAGTTGTATCGTACGATTACAATAAAGAAAAGAATGCTATCGAATATGAATACAGAAAATAATGTTGTTATTGCTATTTTTCTCTCGGAATCAGTTGTCTCGAGTGTAGGATTTTGAATCTCTTTTATAGCTGCTTGGATCGTAACTGTCATCCCATAATTGAGCTATAAATGCAACGGTCATAACTGAGGCTGAATTCTCGATCGTAACGTCTGAGTTTTTAATGAGAAGCGTATCTTGCTTAAACGGTCGGATTTAAGCTCGATGGACGATGGCTGTGCTTCGTGGTTATCTTGGATAAACTTTCCTGCAATAAGAATAAACTTATACATGTATATTGTTAGTTTAATCGTACGATCATATGACGATATCGCACGATTATCTTCGATGACTACTTGTCTTTGTTTGATGGTAATTATATCTTTACTTCAGGACCTTATCTTAATACAGGAATATTATCCTGGAAGATATCTTACGATTCTATTCGTTCGATCGTTCGATGATAAAATTTCACCCAAACAGTTTGCCCCCAAGATTTAGAAAATAAGTTATAGATTTTCTGAATCTTATACCTGTAAAATCAAATTGTTAGTACATTAATTTTATCGTGATTAACTTGTTGAATATGAACCGGTTTTCACGTTAACGGCGTTATAACTTGGTTATTTTGCTAGCTGTCAATGCAACGGTTGCATGGGACAGGTGTCGATGCTCGATTCGACCTCAATTACTTGGGGAAGAGTTTAATTTCATATAAAGATAAGATTTCATCCATAATTATCACAAAATCTTTTCCAATTTCGAATTCAAATTCCACTCCAACCGAATCCTTCTAATCTTTAAGAAGATTTAGATCCAATTCGCCTATAAGGTATCTCTCTTTTCCTTGTTTCAATTCAGTTCATGCGTTTGAAAGTTAGAGCTGAGAAAAATCCTAGGAATTTCGACTTGCTGCGTTTCGACAGATTACATAGGAGTTTAGATCGTCTTAGTTTTAGAGAAATTATGGAGGTTAAGAGTACAATCCAAGGAGAAATCGACCTAATCCACCTTAGGAAACTTGCTAGGATGCCTAAGGAGGCAGTAATCAAATCACCCGGCGAGGTTAGACCCGCCGATGCTCCGGCAGGTTTTCTTTGCCTTGTTCGAATATCCCTTTAAGATTGGGTTTACATGGCCTTACAGTCCTCTATCTCGTGCATTCATGACACGATTTAGTCTTTCTCCTGGACAGCTCATGCCCCAATTCTGGAGGGTCGTGAGCGTCATCGAACGAGTGACTGAAAATTGGGGTAGAGCTCCTTTCACCGTCGATGACCTTCTCACGGCGTATACCGTGAAGGTTTCTGATTACGATAGGTATGGGATTTATCCCAAGGGTAGGGGTGATGCCATGTTAGTACATGGTACCCAAGCGTTCGATCGAGGGTGGAAGGCTCGATACGCATTCGTGCGATCCTCGTCCGTTTTGGAGGAATGTGGATGGGTGGCTCCAGAATGGAACCCACTAGGTATAGGTTGTTTTTCGTATTCTGCTTTGTTCGATTTTATCGTATAATTTCTTATCGTGTTTTTCTTCTTGCAGAGATCGAGTTTTCTTTCGAGGAATCCACCGAGGCTGTTAATCGTTTCTTAGAGTACGGTGTTCAAGAAAGATCGTACGCCAGATCGAAGGGAAAAAGTCCAAGGGAGGATAGCGACGAAGAGCTTGAAGTTCAAGTGTTGAGTGAAGAAGAAGAAGAAGAAGAAGAGATGGAAGGTAAATCCCTTTTTTAATCTTACGTTTTCTTTTTAGTTTATCGTGCGATACTAACGTGCGTTTTCTTGCTTATTTTAGGCCAAAAGAAACCTTCGAAGAAATTGGCCAACATGGCGGCGAAGAGAGCTTTGGAGAAGAAGAAAGGAATTAGTGGTATGGAACCACAACTCAAGAAGACGAGGTCTTCTTCGGGTGCTTCAGTCTCATCGAAGGATGCCACACGACAGGCGGACGATGTGGTTGACGCAACCCCTATCCACAGCGTTCCTCCTCCTACGATGTCTCCCTCGATGCCAAAGGAGAAGAGAGCTCCAGTCAAGTCTTCGAAGGGGAAGGAGGGTGAGACATCGATCAACATATCCTTGCCTTCAAACTTCCTCGATGGTGATGTCATCAACCAGGATGACCTTTTCCCTGCCATCGAACAATACTTGCTTCCATCGCAGAAGGCTCACATGGATACGTGCCGGATCAGCGAGCTTGATGCTGGTGCAGTTGGATACTCCTTCATGGTAAGTTTTTCTTTATCTTACGATGTTTTAATCGTGCTGTTCTAACCATCTAATGTCCATGTAGGCTTTCCAGGCGTGTCTCGGTCTTCACCAAAGATTGGAGACCGTTCAGAGGGACATGAAGATGAAGATGTCCAGCGAAAGGGCTGCTGTGAACGAGGCTAAGAAGGCTAAGGAGAAGGCATCAAAGATGGCTGCTGATCTAGAGGCCAAACGGGTTGAGGCGGATGATCTGATGGCGAAGTTGGATGAGGCTGAGCACGTTCGATCGGACCAACGTGCAAGGCTGACAGCGGCCAACAATCGTATCGTCAAGCTGGAGGAGGAACTTGCCGCGTTGCGCACGGAGATGGCAGATCGAGAGAAGGCCTCATCATCTGAGATCCAGGATCTCAAAGATGAGATGGTGTTATCCAGGATGGTGGCCCGTGCAGCCGTAATACGCCAATTCATTGGTGGCACGTACACCATTGAGGCTGCTAAGGGTGAGCTGGGGGCCTTTCGTGATGCGATGGGATCTGATGAGCTCCTGGATGCCGATGATGCGAAGGATGCCGATGAAGAGGAGGAGGATGCTGAAAAGAGCAAGGAAGCTGAAGTCACGATGATCGAGGAGGAGGATAAAAATGAAGATGCCTCTGGATCCGGCATCGTGGACAAGGCTGTTGAAGTCATTCCTCCTATCGTAGAAGTTAGTATAGGAGAGGGTGTTGGCGTAGAGGCCACCCCTGAAGTTTAAATTATCAATCGATGTAATCATAGTACTTTAAGTACTTTTTAATGAAATTATCTATTTTTGCAATCATGCGATGTTTCAGTACTTTTTTATTTTTGTTCTAAGTACTTTTAATAGATAATCGTGCGTTTTAGTTGATTCTGTGTTTAAGGCCTTAATTAATCGTGCGTTTTGACTTGCGATGTTTATCTTGAGTCTAAGGCACTTTGAAAATTTTTTTAGAAATGTTTCTGTTAATCGTGCGTCTGGCGTTTTGACTTGCGCTCTTGCGATTCGAAATTGATGCATCTTTTAAGTTCTATGCGTTTTGAGCATGTTGTTTTATCGGGCGATGTTTGCCATAGATCGTGCGATGTCTTGCGAGAATCGTGCGTTACCTGCGAATAAAATTGGCTAAGGGGTGGCCGTTGGATTGACCAACGGCGCTCCGATGCCTAAGTCAGTAATCGTTCGATAGAATAATAATTAAGAAAATGAAAAGGGTTTTAGAAGTAATACCTCTTTAGATGAGTTGCATTCCAACTACGTGGGATTTCATTACCTTCGATGGTTGAAATCTTATAAGCACCTTTCCCAACGATCTTAGTAATGATGTAAGGTCCTTCCCATTTGATGGAAAGTTTTCCAGCGTTCGATTCCTGTGTATTTGGGAAGACATGTCGTAGGACATGATCTCCAACTTGAAATACCTTGATCTTCACCTTTTTATTGAAGTAACGTTCGACCATGGCTTTCTGCGATGCCATTTTTTGAAAGGCTTTCTCCCTTAGTTCTTCCAAAGCATCGATATCGTAACACAAGTCTATCGAGTCGAGCAACAGGAACTTGTGATTCCATTGGAAGGACTGCTTCACATCCATATACCAGGGAAAAGGGAGTTTGTCCAGTTGAGGTTCTAGGTGTCGTGCGATTTGCCCACAAAACATATGGTAACTCTTCGACCCATCGACCCTTTGCAGCTTTCAACCTTTTTCGAATGGAATTAATAATGGTCTTATTGCTAGATTCAGCCAAGCCGTTGGATTGTGGATATCTTGGGGTCGATGTAATGAGTTTTATCCCACGTTCATCGCAGAACTTTCGAGTTCTCTCACTTATAAATTGGGACCCATTATCGCACGTTATTTCTGATGGTACTCCAAACCTGTAAATAATGTTAGTTTGGATAAAGGAGATAACTTCTTTATCCCTAACCTGTGAGAAAGCTGCGGCTTCAATCCATTTAGAGAAATAATCAGTAAGAACAAGTAAAAACACTTTTTGACCTGGAGCAGGTGGTAATTTTCCTACGATGTCCATCCCCCATCGCATGAATGGCCATGGGATTAAGACAGAGTGTAGGGGTTCAGAAGGTAGATGTGACGTACCTGAGTGTCTTTGACAAGCATCGCACCTTTGAACATACCTTATCGAGTCCTCTCGAAGAGTAGGCCAATAATACCCTTGCCTCGAGATTCTGTTAGCAAGGCTTCTGCCCCCAGAATGGTTTCCACATTCTCCATCGTGCATCTCTTGAAGGATTTGATCGACTTGTTGCTTATTTACCACGCATCGTAAGATTAGACCCGTTGTGGATCTTCGATACAGTTGATCATCGAAAATCGTGTATCGAGAGCTTTTAAGTCTGATTTTCCGGGCCTCTAACTTGTCTTCGGGGAGTTGGTCATTCTTGAGGTAGTTCCATATATCATTCGACCAATCGTGGTTTTCTTCGATCATTTGAACTTCTTCGATTGTTGGTGACATAAGATGTATTATCGGAACACTTTCTAGAGTTGGTTCGTTGAATGCGGATCCCAAGTTAGCCAAGGCATCGGCTTGCATATTCAGATCTCTTGGGATTTGTTCTATCGAGAACTTGTCGAATCGTGCGATCTTATCTTTTGCAATCTTGAGGTACGATATCATCTTTGAATCTTTTGCCTAGAATTCGCCATTGATTTGGTTCACAACTAGTAGCGAATCACTTCGTACATCGTGCTCCTAAGTTATATGCCATATCCAATCCAGCGATCAAGGCTTCATATTCTGCTTCGTTGTTGGTGGTTTTGAACTCACATCGTACCGAATACACCATATTGCCCCCATGTGATGATTTTAGGACTACTCCCAATCCTGATCCTCGTGCGTTAGAAGCTCCGTCAACATGCATGGTCCATGGTTCGTTGTCGTGAATCATCACATTACTGATTTCATCGTACGATGGTTCTTCGATCCCAGGACTGAATTCAGCTACGAAATCTGCTAGCGCTTGAGATTTTATCGCTGTCCTTGGTTGATACGTTAGATCGAAGCTGCTAAGATAAATGCTCCATTTTGCTAATCGTCCTGTAAGTTCAGGCTTACGAAGTACGATCTTAAGAGGATAGTTAGTAACAACGATTATATGATGCGATTCGAAATAATGTCTTAACTTTTTAGCTGCAGTTACGAGGCCAAGTAAGAGCTTTTCCATAGACGTGTACCTTGTTTCAGCATCGAGGAAAGACTTACTTATATAATAGATAGGTTGCTGATGTTGGTCACCTTCTCGTACGAGCACTGCGCTAACAGCGTTGTTGCTTACAGCGAGGTACAATTACAAGCTCTCTCCTTCGATTGGTTTCGTCAACAGTGGAGGATTGGACATGTACTTCTTTAAGCTTTGTAGTGCTTCCTCGTGTGCCTCTGTCCAATCGAAGCCTTTGTTCTTTCGAAGCACGTTGTAGAACAAGTGACACTTATCGGATGATCGTGAGATGAACCTGTTCAGGGCCGCTACTCGCCCAGTCAGCTTTTGTACCTCTTTTACATTCCTTGGTGACTGGATTTCCAGGATTGCTTTGATCTGCTCAGGACTCGCCTCGATCCCTCGTCGCGTAACCATGTATCCAAGAAACTTACCCGCACGCACTCCGAAAGAGCACTTGGTTGGGTTGAGTTTCATCTTGTATTCTCGTAATATATCGAACGATTGTTTTAGATGCTGGATGTGATCTTGTGATCGTTCCGATTTTACGAGCATATCGTCGATATATACTTCCATCGTACGTCCGAGGTGATCTTTGAACATCCTGTTTACGAGCCTTTGGTACGTTGATCCAGCATTCTTGAGACCAAATGGCATTACTTTGTAACAGTATATGCCCTTATCGGTCATAAACGCAGTCTTCTCTTGATCGTCTTTATGCATTAGAATCTGGTTATATCCGGAATAAGCGTCCATGAACGTTAGTAACTCATGCCCCGCTGTTGCATCGACCATCGCATCGATGTGTGGCAAAGGAAAGGGATCCTTTGGACAAGCTTTGTTTAGGTCCGTGAAGTCGATGCATACTCGCCACTTTCCATTCTTCTTTTGTACTACCACCACGTTGGCGAGCCAATCTGGATACTTTACTTCTCGAATTTTTCCCGTTTTGAGTAGATTTTCTACTTCCTCGTTGATCACCTTGTTGCGTTCTGGTGCAAACTTGCGTCTTTTTTGCTTAACGGGTTTAAACGTAGGATCCACGTTCAACTTGTGCGATATGATGTTAGGATCTATTCCCACCATATCCTCGTGTGACCACGCAAAACAATCCGAGTGTTCCTGCAAAAAAGAAATTATACTATTTTTTATATCGGGGGTTAGAGTTGCACCTACGAAGACCTTACGATCAGGATGTTTGTGATCCAACACGACTTCTTCCAATTGAAGATCATCGTACGATCGTACTCCATCCTGGCTCTGTAATTGCTAGATATCGTGCGGTTTGGCCTTCATCGTAATCTTGTAGCACTCCCTTGCGATTTTCTTTTCACTGACTATCTCTTGCACGCCCCATGGAGATGGGAATTTGATCTTTTGATGATACGTTGATGGTACGGCCTTCATATCGTGGATCCAAGGTCTTCCAAGTATGGCATTATAAGCGGAAGGACAATCGATGACGTTGAACTTTGTTTGCTTATTTATGCCTTTAGCGAAGACTGGTAGTATGATCTCTCCAAGAGTATTAGTTGCATCTCCGTTGAATCCGATTAGTGTTGTTGTTCGTCGTACGATGTTGGATCGATCAATACCCATGATCTTGAGTGTTTCTGCGAATATCACGTTGGCTGAGCTGCCTCCGTCGATTAGTACTCTCTTGGTTAGACAGTTACCAATTGTCAACTGAATAACCAGTGCATCATGGTGTTTTTGATGAGCGTCTGACATATCTTCGATATCGAACGATATCTTCGTTGCATCGAGCTCTTTTTCTTCCGTAGTCCTGGATTCATTTGGGATGGGATGTCCTTCAGGCCCTTCTCGTGCGTGCCTTTTTGCCGCAGAATAGGTGAGGCCACACACTTCTGATCCACCTGTAATGCAGTTTACAACCTTCGTTGGAACGGGTGACGTTGGTCTTTTCGAATCATCGCCTAGAAGGTTTTTAAGATGTCCGTTCGATTTGAGGTAAGCGATCTCCTTCTTCAAGCTAATACAATCATCTGTATTGTGTCCGTGGTCGCTGTGGAAGTCGCACCATTTTGTTTGGTCTTTGTCCTTGCTAGGATTCTCTGGTTTTTTGGGCCATCGTACGTTAACTTCCAAGTTCCGTAGAGAATCCACCAAGTCTTTCGTTGTACCTGCAAAATGGTAAGTTGACAAATCTGGATATCTTACTTTACCTTTACCTTGGTTCGAACGTTTATTCTGATCGCGTCGGGAATTATCAATCTTGTTTACTCGTTTAGGTTTGAAATCATGTTTCTGCGCTCCAAGATTTTTTTTATCGTTCGAGTGTTTACGCCGGAAAATGGCGTCATCTTCGATCCTCATGTGTGCCAACGTACGAGCTCGTACATCATCGAAGTTTTCTGGCGGATACTTCGTTAGATCTGTGTATAACTCCGAGGATGTATCTAATCCACGTTTGTATGCTTCGATCGCCGTCCGCACATCGCAGTTCTTAACTTCGATCATCTCTGCATTGAACCTGTTAAAATATTCACGGATGGTTTCACCTGTTTTTTGCACGACATAGTAGAGATCGCTTGTTTGTTTCTCCATCTTGCGACTGCTTGCAAACTGTCGAGTAAACTGGTTTACTAACTCAGACCACGATGCGATACTCTTGGGTTTCAAATTGATTAACCATTGCAACGCAGCTCCGGTAAGTGTTGATCCAAAGCCCTTGCACATGCATATTTCTTGAAACTGGGTTGGAATAGGAACTGTCCACACTAGCTGCTTGTATTGTGCGATGTGTTCCACAGGATCAGAGATTCCAGAGTATTTTGGTGTGAAGGCTGGGATGTTATATTTTTTGGGAATATCAACGAGAGCAATCTCATCGATATAGGGTGAGGCTTGGAATCCAGTTTTAGGTTCAACTTCGATGGGTACGGCAGCTCCAGGAAGTTTGGTTAACAATGCGAGCATTGCTTTGTTTTGTTCTTCTAGCATTTTTAGTCGAATATCCACGATGTCATTGTGTGGTGGATTACCTGAGGTTCCTGAAACGTTCGATAAGTTTGGAATATGAGTTATGGGGGTAGCTGCGGTGGGAACGTGCGATATAGGTTCTGGAATAGGTACAAAGGGACGAGGCCCTGTTTGAGGTTGGTTGAAAGTGAACGTGGTTGCTCCTGGGTAAGGACCTGATGGTAACGGAGGGAAGATAGGACGTGGGTTGTTGACTGGAGGTGGCGGTGGTAAGCTAACTTGTGACACTTGCGGTTGGACGAAAGGTTGTGATATTTGTGGCTGGACAAATAGTTGTGATATTTGTGGCTGGACAAATGGTTGTTGGGAAACATGGGGTTGATTTTGAGGGAAGAATGGCCTCGGTTGATGAGTGGAAACTGGGATGTGAGAAGTTTGCGGATTCGATGCTCTCAATCTAGACAGTTCGCCATTCATTTGTAAATTCTGCTCATTCAACCATTGGATTTGTTCTTGTGCTGCTGCCAATTGTTGTTGCAAGGTTGGTTGAGAACTGCTTGCCATGTTCCTGCACTTAATTCACAAAGAAGCTCGAAGAAATAGGTTAGTAAGCTGACGCTTTATCGAACAAGATTTTCTCAAAACGGGCCCCACGGTGGGCGCCAAACTGTTTGTGTAAAAATTCACTTAAGTTATTATCGTAAAATATCGTGAGGCAAAATCGTCAAAAGAAAGAACTCTCGTTCGATAAATCGTGCGATAAATGAAAGTAAATTGACAGAAAGGTTGATGACGCAGGAAAAACCTCTGAATCGAGGAAAAAACCTACGGCCGACTAAATAGGATAGTCGACGTTGCACTATTGATCACCAATAAGGGGTGATATCCTCAATGTTACAGTTGTATCGTACGATTACAATAAAGAAAAGAATGCTATCGAATATGAATACAGAAAATAATGTTGTTATTGCTATTTTTCTCTCGGAATCAGTTGCCTCGAGTGTAGGATTTTGAATCTCTTTTATAGCTGCTTGGATCGTAACTGTCATCCCATAATTGAGCTATAAATGCAACGGTCATAACTGAGGCTGAATTCTCGATCGTAACGTCTGAGTTTTTAATGAGAAGCGTATCTTGCTTAAACGGTCGGATTTAAGCTCGATGGACGATGGCTGTGCTTCGTGGTTATCTTGGATAAACTTTCCTGCAATAAGAATAAACTTATACATGTATATTGTTAGTTTAATCGTACGATCATATGACGATATCGCACGATTATCTTCGATGACTACTTGTCTTTGTTTGATGGTAATTATATCTTTACTTCAGGACCTTATCTTAATACAGGAATATTATCCTGGAAGATATCTTACGATTCTATTCGTTCGATCGTTCGATGATAAAATTTCACCCAAACATACGTCATTAAAGAAACGTACGTGAAACATCCCGTTGTCACCCACCAACCTCGCGGTCATACGCCAGGCACAACCACTGTTAACGCACAACACCTCGTACCTGGTTTTGCTCGACCTGTGCGTCCGATGCTCAAACCCCTCTTGTAGGCACTTGATTCCAAGCTCAATAATCATTTCATTTTTCGTTTCAAAAACTTGACCTTTTTTACCCTTGAACTACGATTGTAAGGTACTGTTTGGTTTGTCGTCGTAGATACTTCTGGGGTTGGAACGAAAACAGGCATTTCAAAATAATCATTTACACCTGCTCTCAAAGTGACGCCTTCGTCATCCTCTTCGTCATCGTCTTCGTCATCGTCTTCTTCATCGTCATCTAAAGTAATACCAGCGAAAGACAAGTTGAAAACATGGGCTTCGTCGTCAGCACATCCCCTATTGGTTGTGCGATCTTCTTCCTCATCAACAGCTTGTTGTTGTCCTTCTTGTTGTTGTTGTTGTTGTTGTGTCTCTGGAACGACATCATCATAAAAGTCATTAAGACCATATGTATGATCATGACTATATGTAGGATTAACGATGGACATGTCAATTTGTGACTCATTGGCTCCTTCTTGGGTTGTAGTGTTAGAAGTACCACCGCCATCACACATCGAATAATCGACGTCAACAAATAGTGTAGGAGGTTTAGGTGAGTTGCCTGTAAATTCCATGAACGCACTAACATCTTCATTGTCGGTTAACATAAGCATTTCACCATCGTGCTTGTACACCACCTTCGTTTGACCAACTGACGCATCAATTCCACATTTCTTTTGAACATATTCAAGCAAGTGTTGATGCGTATCGTTTGAAAATAACTTTACACGGTAGTTAACCGTTTTATCAGTACAGACATAATCCCACCCCTTGTTTCGTTCGACCCATTCACCATTGAAACGAAGGATTACCTTAACTTTATCAACATTAGAACTCATTTTGTCTTAGCAATAATCAATATAAGGTGTGAAAGAAACAAGGAAGATGAATGAAGCGAGAAAGTTGAAAGATGAATATGTTGAGATTGAGTGTTTAGTTTGAGTGTTGGAGTTCTACCCTGCTTCATTTTATAGATGGATATGTACCTACATATCCAATGAGTAATATTGTCTATGAATTATCAGTATGAAATCATAGTTTGTCTTGTATCATAGGAATGACTTTTGCTTTTATGACTCTTGCTTTTATGTACCATCTTATTTACCCCTATAGTGTTGTCATCTTCATGTCATATGAATTATTGTAAGGATCACGTGAAGAGTTGTACCAACGTCTTAATGACTCTTGCTTTTGACAGTATGAATTATTATTGTCATCTTATCAGTGTTGTCATCTTATTTACCCATGTAGTGTTGTCATCTTATCATTATTACTTTTATCTGATACGCCAGATGAATTATTGCAAGGATCACGTGAAGAGTTGTACCAACGTCTTAATGACTCTTGCTTTTGACAGTATGAATTATTACTGTCATCTTATCAGTGTTATCATCTTATCATTATTACTTTTATCTGATACGCCAGATGAATTATTGTAAGGATCACGTGAAGAGTTGTATGACTTTTATCATTAGTGTTGTATGGCTTTGATCATTATTGCAACAATTGGCTATAAATAGAAGGTATCCCATTAACCAAAACCTCACAACTCTCATACATTTGTTTCATAATTCTCAGTTTTATTACATCTGATAGTTACTATCTATTGCAACTGAATGGCTTCTTCATCAACTAACCCCGATTACTTCACTGTTAAGAATAACAAAGACATAACTGACAATGGTGTTTTGGTAAGCATTTTTGCATTATCTATTCTTTAATATGTTGCATGTTTTAATAAACAATGTTGATCGTTTGTTTTTGGTTCAAAATATTACAGATCATTCCTCCCCCTTTTGTCGGCATTTGGAACTTTACGACACAGTGTGACATACTAATCCGGTTTGGTAATCAGTGCCATGTTATGACAATGATTCCTGTTGCTCCCGGACATGTTATCATCTGCGGCCCCCTTGGACAAATGTTGCGCCAACATGATCTAGACAAGGCCGAGTGGTTGAAGTTCACACTCGTTCATGATCGACCAACATATGGACCGTTGAGGGCATTCAAGCAGATGTTTGACATCGAGGAAATGTGATATGTTGTTGATCAAGGGGTTGATGAACTGCTTGTTTTTAGTTTTCTGTTGTAGTTGTTTGATCCAGTACCTGTTATCTTATCAGTGAACTTGTTGTATCAACCATCTTATCATGTTTTCAATGAAATCATCCCCTGTTTCTTTAGTGACAAGGATGAACCAAATACAACACGATAATACAAGACAATCTCATAAAGTTAAAGACATTGAAAGGTGGATGATATATTTAATTGAACCCTTGATAACAGAAAACTCACACAAGACATTGAAAGTTAAAGACATTGAAAGTTAAAGACACTTCTACAGCATCCGCCTCGCACACACATATGACACCTAGTCCACACCGAAATACTTGACGTCAAAAGTAAGCACTTTAGTTGGTGGATCAATCACAATAGTGGCCACCAACCAAGAATCGGGGTCCATGTAGTGGTCGTATAGTATACCCTCAAAATCACCCTTCACGATAAGACGGTCAGAAGGAGATCCAGGTGATGCCTCAAATCCTACTGCTATGTCCATAGGATAGCTGATGCCTTTAACCCTTATCACACACTTACTTTGATTGTGCAAACCCCACAATCTTACAAAATCGGCATCAATTTGTTGAAAAAATTATAACAAAATAAATTATAAAGTAATTACCTCTACTAATATTTACTTAATTGAAAAAATAAAACTTACCCAACGGCCATGGTCTATTACAAAGTCATCAAACTTAGTCATAAATGAACGACGACTTACTGGTGATGTTGATAATGGCGATGATGGCGATGATGCCGATGATCCCGATGATGCCGATGCTGCCATTTTTTTTCCCTTAGGAAGTGAACAAAAGAGATGAAGTATTGAAGAGTTGTGAGTTTTTGGTTAATGAGTTATCCCCTATTTATAACCTGTTTATTCAGTAAAAGAAACCAATATTTACTCACTTGGTTGATAAACGTATGTCTTTGATTAAACCAATATTCAGTAAAAGCATTAACTGTTCAGTCACATGATTCATTAAGGCTTTTTCAGACGAATCAATAATGCCTGTAAAAGGCTGAAGGGTGTAGCAACCATTCAGTATTGGGTCTTAAAATAAGGCTTAAACGTCTGTAAAAGGCTGAAACGTCTGTAAAAGGCTGAAACGTCTGTGATGATTGACGCTTCTGCATAAGGCTGAAGGGTGTAGTACACTATTGCTTTTATTTTTTACATGGATTTGCAATCAACCCATGTGACTACTTCTGAATTATTACTGTCCTCTTATCAGTATTGTCATCTTTTTTTCCCCTGTAGTGTTGTCATCTTATCATTATTACTTTTATCTTCACGCTAGATAAATTATTGTAAGGATCACGTGAAGAGTGTAGCAACCATTCGGTATTGGGTCTTAAAATAAGGCTGAAACGTCTGTAAAAAGCTGAAACGTCTGTGATGATTGACGCTTCTGCATAAGGCTGAAGGGTGTAGTACACTATTGCTTTTATCTTGTAAGTAATACACTATTGCTTTTATCTTTTACCTGGATTTGCAATCAACCCATGTGACTACTTCTGAATGCTTTTATCAACAATTAAGTCACATGGGTTACACTTGATGATTCATGGTCTGATATTTCTTATAAATAGGAAGTGTCTCTTTAACCGAAACCACACAACTGGAGAAATCTGCAAAACATACATCCTACTGCAAACTGCAAATGGCTTCTTCGTCAACTAACCCCCTTTACTTTACAGTTCAGAATGAAAGAGATTGGACTAAGATTGGCATTTTGGTAAGCTTTTTCAACAACTTCATAGTTCACCTTATTTCACATTATTGTTCAGTTTATTTCACATTTGTTAAATCTGCAAAACTTTTTCAGCATATTCCTTTACCCTTTGTGAATATGTGGAATTTGAAAAATCACAAGAAGTGTCTAATAAGGTTCGGAAGATGGGGCCATCCTATGGACCTGATTCTTATGCCAAATGGATGTTTCTGCATGTGCGGCGAGTTTCGCCTCATGTTTATCCAACACAAGCTACAAGATGTCGCTTGGTTGAAGTTCAAGCTTGTTCAAGATCGACCTACTACTGGGATGGCTAGTTTGTACGATGCTATTTTTTAGGTCGAGGAGGTGTGATATGTTTGTACCAGTTTTATGGTGTAGTTGTGTAATTTCATGCTTTCAATTAAATGACCCCACTTTCATGTTTCAAACAGGGGTTGGTTTTTACTTGCTGTTATTTATTTTAATTTAAATGAAATCATCCCTTAACAGTGTTTTCATCTTAGTGTTGTATGGCTTGTAGCATGTTTTAAAAACAATGTTGATTGTTTGTATTCGGTTCAAAATATTACAGATCATTCCTCCACCGTTGGTGACCATTTGGAACTTCACGACACATTTAGAAGACATTGAAAAGGTGGATCATTTATTTAATTGAGACCTTCATAACAGAAAACGCACACTAGACATTGAAAGCGAAAGACATTGAAAGTTAAAGACATTGAAAGTTAAAGACACTTCTACAACATCCACCTCGCACACACATATGACACCTAATCCACACCAAAATACTTGACGTCAAAAGTAAGCACTTCAGTTGGTGGATCAATCACAATACTGGCCACCAACCAAGAATCGGGGTCCATGTTGTGCTCGTATAGTATACCCTCAAAATCACCCTTCACGATAAGATGATCAGAAGGAGATCCTAGTGATGCCTCAAATCCTGCGGCTATGTCCATAGGATAGCTGATGCCTTTAACCCTTATCACACACTGAGTTTGATTGTGCAAACCCCACAGTCTTACAAAATCGGCATCAATTTGCTGAAAAAATTATAACGAAATAAATTATAAAGTAATTACCTCTACTAATATTTACTTAATTGAAAAAATAAAACTTACCTAACGACCAGTTTCCATTACAAAGTCATCAAACCTAGTCATAAATGAACGACGACGAACTCGTGATGCTAATGATGCCGATGATGCCGATGATCCCGATGATGCCGATGCTGCCATTTTTTTTCCCTTAGGAAGTAAACAAAAGAGAGGAAGTATTGAAGAGTTGTGAGTTTTTGGTTAATGAGTTATCCCCTATTTATAACCAGTTTATTCAGTAAAAGAAACCAATATTTACAAACTTGGTTGATAAAACCAATATTCAGTAAAAACATTAACTATTCAGTCACATGATTCACGAAGGCTTTTTCAGACGAATCATTAATGTCTGTAAAAGGCTGAAAAGTAAAAGATGACTGAGGCTTCTACATAAGGCTAAAGGGTGTAGCAATCATTCAATATTGGGTCTTAAAATAAGGCTGAAACGTCTGTAAAAGGCTGGAAAGTAAAAGATGACTGATTCTTCTGCCAACTCAATAAGTGACAACTCAATAAGTGACAATACACCCTCAATCAGCTAATATTCGTCTGAAAAGAAAAATGCCACAATTGATTCATCTAAAATAAATCTAATTTCATAAAGGGAAAACATGGTATCTCTGTTATTGTTGTTGTTGTTGTTGTTGTTATTGTTTCTTTAACAAAAATATCTCGACTATGTTATCATGCTTTCGATGAAATCAATTAAGTTTTATGTCGTTTTGATTTGAATGCGTCACTAATTCAGTAACAGATTAGATGTTCTACTAAATTAAAGTTTAGTACCAACAAACATAACATAGACATACACACAAACTTTAATAATATCCACTAAGATAAACATTTCAAACAAGTCTACTTTTGGGTTTTCTTCTTAAACCCACCAAGTACATTCTTAAAACAATTTGTAAACTTACTGCCCGACGTCCATGGTTCTTTGGTCTTTTCCCCTGGCTTCCTTACCCGTTGAGGTCGCGGAGTGTTTTCTACCACCGTCTTCCCCCGGTTCTGTATTTCGGGCTGAGTGTCAGATTCAGTCTCATACGCTTCCGACTCCTCATCCCCCTCCGACTCCGCCTCATGCTCCATCTCCGCGTCAACAGCAGCACGCTCGGCATACGTGGTGGCCGGCGGCGGTACGACAATGTCAACGGCAGCATCGTATGATGACCCTCCAGCACCGTATGACGACCCTCCAGCAACGTATGAAGACACTCCAGCATCGTATGACGACCCTCCAGCACCGTATGACGACCCTCCAGCACCGGACATACCACCGTAGGCCTGGCCGAAGGCGCTAAATGCTGAGCCTGATCCAGTAATAAGTGTTAGTAATTATGTGCATAAGTTGACAAACCAAGTAATTACACATCCAATGTTACAAGACACTTGAGGGTCACACCTGTGAAGACCTATAAATCGAATAAGTTAAATGAAACCTAGAAATGGAGAATTGGGATTTATAATACTCAATTATAAATCAGTTGGGTAATTTCAGTCAGAAATCCCAAAGTTGGAGGATTATTAATTAATTAAGTAGATTATATATTTATTGAATAAATAAATATATAATAGAATAATTAATTAAAGGAATTATATATTTGTTAGATTAAATAAATATATATAAGTAATTATCTAGAATAATTCTTTTCTTGGAAGAAAAGAAAAAGATAATTACAAAAGAGGAAACTGAATCAGATGGAAACTGTGTTTCCTTGATATATATAAATAAACCTTATGGGTTTAAGATAATTCAATTCATAACCTAACAATCAGTTTCCAGCTCTTTTCTCTCTCTCTCGTCTCTGACCGGCGCCGCCCCCCCCCCCTCCCTCTTGATACCAGTTCGGTTTTCAGTTTTTCGGGTTTCAGTTCTGCTAGAGGAACAATTCGTTGGTCGTTCATTGGTGGATTAATTCTCAAGCAATCCAGGTAAATCTTCCGTATCCATAACTATTTAGAATTAATTAAAACAACGATAAGATCAATAAGTTTTTTTGGGTTTTGTATCTTAATCGCTTCCGCATAAGATCAATACAGTATAATTTCGATCATATAGGTCTTTTACCAGTTTGGTTATCAGATCTATGGGATTTATGAATCAGTGAGGTTTCGAGATCCATAATGATCCTCGTGTCAGTTTGACCCGAGGGATCCCACAAGAACCCAACAATAAGGTCTGCATACGAGCCCCATGCAGTATCCAACGTCTCAGTACCAGAAAACGCAGCCTGCGAAATGACATTCATAATTAGTAAACAACGTAGCGGGTATTAGATGCTGATAACTCCAAAATTATACATATTTTACTCGCATCAATTCCCCACTTTTATCTTCATTTTGAGAGTAATTATGATGCTGTTTGACTTAAAAAGGTTTAATTCCTAATTTTGTAGGTCTTGGAGGCCGTGGAACGGAAAAGTACGAAAAAAGGCGAGAAAACGTGAAAAATGCACAAAGTCAACACAGTAGCAATCTGGCGTCCGCCAAGTTCAGAATCTGGCGCCGCCAAACCAATCTGGCGCCGCCAAAACAAAAATCTGGCGCCGCCAGATTCGACAAAATTGAAAACCAGAGTTGACCTAAGCATCTGGCGCCGCCAAACTTGCCGTTTCGCGATCGCCAGATGACCCTGGACGTTTTCTTATAAATACGGGCCTTGGTCATTCAGTTTGAGGTATCGGATCCAGAAAGCTTAGTTTCAGTAAATACTCTCTTAGGTTAGATGTTGGAAGCCGTTTAGGGTTTCCAACCCAAGAAGCTGGAGGCTCGATGATCGACATTCGGAGGAGACGGTTCGAGAGGATGTTACGCCAAATCTGCCGGTCTTTAGTTTGGTTTGGTTTTTCATCTACGATTGACATGTCTATATGTTGATTTCTCGTTGTGTTACTTTATGGTGTGATTACTTTGAAAGATGATTTGAGTTTTGATTTTAATAATTAGATTTATGGTTTATTGAATATTTATCTGTTGGTTCCTATTTTGATGTTTTAACTGTGGTTACTTGAAGTCATTGGTTGGGATTGTGTTTGTTAATTGACAACTAATGAATGTGATTCTTGCCTCTCTTACCTTTCAACCCGGTGACGCGGGGAGACGTGGTGAGTAGTCTTGATCGGACCAAGAGTAGACTAGATTGTAGAGTTCCACGATTGACTTTGATTAGGGTGACTTTTACTAGATTTGTCTGACAACCAAGTCCTTGTAATTGGGCCGGGGGATCAACCTGGTTGACAACCTCAGATACGTATGTTAGTGTGCTTTATGCTTAATTTCTTACAATAACCATTGAATCTATGTTTTGGTGATCATCTGAAAAAGTGTCTTAAATTATCATAACGAATGCAATTGTCTCCGATGTTCGTCTGTTCATCAGTTTTCCACTTCTTGGTTAGGATTATTATTTATTTGTCTTTTATCTTATAAAATTCCTTTTCAAAAACAAAACCCCAAAAAGCTTTAGGTTAATTAAACTGATTTAGATTATTAGTCTATAAAACTTGACCGTTCCCAGTGGTAGATACGATACCTGGACTTTCCTACACTATATTACTCACGATCAGGTACGCTTGCCTGTATATGTGGTAAGACGGTGGCTAGGCATTAGAGGTTAAAACTTGTTACGCTTTCTATATACGATAATTACCGCATCAGATGCATACAAATTAAATAACACTTACAGCTTGCGTGTTCGGGGTCGGTATAAAGAATGAAGCCCAGACATGCCGTGAGCGGGAGGTGTAAAGCATGTCGGCCCAGTCATGCCGAAGGTCGAACTCTGGCCCTACAAACATCATATAAAGCTTATTAAGCAGGATCTCAAACTTATTAAGCGCAAGCGCAAGAATAGGTATCCACGATGCTCACAAATTGTGTGTACGCCGGCTGTGTATATCCAAAGGACGAACTCATGCCCCCGCCCATGTGAAAAGACTGTCTCGCATCCTCCTAAACATTGTAATTTTAAGTTAGGCAAATTAACACTATATAACTTACGAGAACTTTAATGGCTAACTTACCTGATGCGAGTACTGGACATGCATGGAACCAGTATTACCGGTTGGACGGCTAGTAGAAACAGAATGTCATCCAGACACCTAACCAATGTATGCACATGCTAACCATTAGACAAAACATGAATCGTTAATATTAAATTATAAGGTTAAACATTTACCCGCATCCGAGCTAACTCATCCTCAATATTTTTCACCCTTGTCATCAACCCATTATGTTCCTGGTGTACTCTGTTAAACGTCTCCCATTTGTCTACCTCCATAGGATCGTCCGCGACGGCGGCATCCTCATCATCACGTACCTGTAAAAGTCTGGGCCTCTTCGGGGCTTGTCGACTGACAATGTGCTGAAACCATTCCTGGCTCCGTATGTACCACCTCTGTTGCTGCTCGAACTCGTCCGCTACAAGCCCCTCCCGTGGGATATATTGTGCCTCCTAATATATAAAAAACATGTAATGTCAGCTTAAATTAATAAACTATACTGTGTAAATTAAACTAGGAAAGATCGACAAAGAACATAGTACCGGGAAATGAAGGAAGGTCAACCACTCATCCCTTTGCAACGTTCTCTTAGCTTTCTTCTCCCAGCGCAAGCCCCTCGGATACGAATTATTCATAGCAAAATACGTCTCCGACCGCGGGAAGATCTCGAAAATCCAAATCTGCAATGATAAAAATAACTTTTAGATTTATTATGTTAAAGAAAAACAATCATATAGTGTTTATTTAAAAAAAAAACTCATTTAAATAATACATTTTTTTAACGTTTAATTTGGATAAAACACATTCATATAAACCATTTTTTTATAAACACATCCATATAACGTTGATTTAAAAAAAAGATTCATATAGCGTTTATTTAAATAATACATTATTATAACGTTTATTTAAATAATACATTATTATAGAGTTTATTTAAATAATACATTATTATAGCGTTAATTTTAAAAACATTACTTATATAAAGAATGACAAATATATTACCAAAAACGCGTGTTGAAAGCCGTATAGCGTCATTTTAGTCGACTCATGTGCCAATCGCCTTTCAAAGGCGCCGTCCAACCGCTTGTATGTATAGGTCCAAATGTATGAACCCCACGGAAATTCGTTCCACACTTCCAAGTATTGCGCAACACGTAATAGTACGTTGTCGACATACACTTTGTCTTGATGGCCAAAGAATACCTTCTCGACCATCAGAATGGAACATATACGAACTTTATCTGCGGTGTCTAAGTCCCTCATGTCATTAAACAAAATCATCAAGTCCGAAAGCTTCAACCGAAAGGGTCCGTTCCTAGGTTGTTCACCAATTAAATGTGGAAATAACCTAGTAACCAAGGAATTCCCATCCGAATTGTATTGGGTCGGTAAGAGACCAAAAGGGAGTCCCGTGATAAGATTAAACTCTGCTCGGCCATAACAACGTGTGTATGGACCGACCCTAAAATATAAATTCTCGGGGTCTCCATTTTGGACCTCAACCTGCTTTTGTAAAAATAAAACAACAGCCATCGGATCCGCACGTAGTTTTTTTACATAGTCCAACCAATGACCAAACGGACCCTCTCTAAACAATGTCTGTGCGTCGTCATCTAACCTAGATTTCATATCAGCCAAAAACGACAACGAACTCCTAAACGTAAGTTTGGGCCAATTGTAACCTCCCTATACAAAAGTTAATAAATGATTGTCAATTATATAAATAAATAATCATATACATATAAACCTTAAAACCTACATCTAAACACTATTATAATTACACAACTAAAATTACAATTACAATTTTTTAACATTTAAAATTATAAACATCTCAAAACCAACGTCTAAAATTATATAGATCAAAAATGAAGGAAATTTTTTTAACACTTTTTACGTCTAAATAAATATAAATCTTCACATATACATCTAGATCCAAAAATATCTCAAAACATACTTCTAAAATAATCTACATCTAAAAACTTTTACCCATTTAGATAAAATACACTTATAAATTTTTTTTACAATTTTAACATGTACAACTATTAACCATTTACATAAATCCATGTGATAAATTATATACATTTTTAACCAACTAAAAATTAAACACATAAATATTTACATAAATCCATAAAATTAAACATTTGTACTCATATAATTCTACACATCAAGAAAACATAAACATCAAGTAATCTACATATACATCAACTAAACATCTCAATTTTATACACATATACATCAAGAAAATACTTACATAAACATCTCAACTAAACATCTCAATTTTATACACATAAAAATTAAACTTTACAATCGTAAACATTATAAGTTAAAGACATCTAGAAAACTTACATAATGCATCGACATTGATGTTGAAAACGTTGATGGTTTGTAACCCCTTTCGTTTGTGTTGATGGTGAACCGACAAAATCACGTGTGCTTCAACGTCGTTGTTCAATTGGTCCCCACTTTGATGTATAATAGAGAGTAGAATGGTGTAGGAACTAAAAGATGAGAGTTGATAGAGATAGATGAGAGTTGAATGACAAAGAGAGTTGATAAAGATAGATGAGAGTGAATGAGAAAGAGATAGATGAGAGTTTGAATGAGAAAGAGATAGATGAGTTTGAATGCGAAAGAGATAGATGAAAGAGGGTTAGGTGGTGGTTTTGGATGATGTCGGCTGAAAAATAAAGAAAGAGGGGTAGGGTTTGTCTTGGTGGCTCCATATTCTGACACGTGGTCGGTCAAACTCAGTCAAAGTCGCCTCCGGCGACTTAGCTGGGGCGACTTAGTACAAGGACCAAATTTGCCAAGTCTTCCAAAGTTGTGGTTGAGGGGGTGTTTGTGAAAATTTGAGGAAGTCGCCTCCGGCGACTCTCCTTGGGGCGACTAGCTCGCCGGCAGCGTAGATTGTCGTCGGAATCGTCGTTTTTGGCCGGGGGCGACTCCTTGGGCTATTTGGTGAATTCGTGGGAGAGAGGGGCTATACGGGATTGTGTGTATTTTTGGATGGCCATAAAAATAAATTTCTAAAAAAAATTAGGAGAGTTTATTTTATGATTATAGTGATAGTGGGTTTTTTAATATAATGATGAAAATTCAATATATCTTCTCGATTAAGGTGATGGTGGATTAGATTAGGGCTTTGTTTGGCAAGCATAAGCTAGCTTATAAGCTAGTTTATCCAAACATGTACCAGGAAACTAGCTTATCAGCTAGCTTATAAGTTAGCTTTTTGAAACGCTACTTTGAGTAGCTTATGAGGAGCTTATTGTAGCTTTTTCCAATTATACCCTTATTAATATTAATTATTAAATTCAAATATACCCTTTTTGGTCATTTTACATACTCATAAGCTAGTTTTTGTCAAACATAATTTGTTCAACAGCTAGCTTATCAGCTACTAGCAAGCTTATCAATCAACCGCTAGCTTATAAGCTACGCTTGCCAAACATAGCCTAGAAATATTTTTTTTCCTTTTTTTCTTTCTGT
This sequence comes from Centaurea solstitialis, assembly GCA_030169165.1. Lineage (NCBI taxonomy): Eukaryota > Viridiplantae > Streptophyta > Magnoliopsida > Asterales > Asteraceae > Centaurea > Centaurea solstitialis. The sequence continues at coordinate 18,366,569 of CM058045.1, read as the reverse complement.
TATTTAATTGTGGTTTATTTTTGTAAAGGAGATAAAGGAATTGTATGATTCAATTGGTTTGTTTTTATTTTTGATTTTGAAGTCCGAATATGTGAAAAGTTTTAATCCCATATTTATATTTGAATGTTCTTTGGAGATGGTGTGAGGTTGAAGATGATGGGTTAAAGATTAAAATACCCCTTACACGAGGGGCACATGGTGAGGTTAACGGAGCTCAAACTAACGGAGTTAGTGAGAGGGACAAATATGTTAAAAAAACTCATTTTTGGACCAAGAATGTACTTTTACATTTCGAGGGACGAAAAGCAAAAAGCAGCTATTCGTGAGGACCAAAAATGTAATTTAGTCTTAATAATATAAGCAATCATTTTATCTCCAAAATGGAGAATTTGTTGGAGTTGAAAGCATTTTATTATAAAGATTTTAAAACTTTTGTTCTCCATTTTGAAAAAAAAATTGAGAAGCTGTTGGAGATGTTCTAACGAACATTTCAATTTAGCCTTCTTATATAAGAAAATTTTTGTGCTTTGTTTGTCTTTGTCAGAGTTTTTTTCACATTTATTAGAGTTTTCAAAAAATTTAGCAGAAGTAGGTTACTTCTTTTTTTCAAAACTAAGGTGATCGGACTTCCAAAGTCCGAACACTTTTTACACATAGTACACTTTTGACCAAGACATAACAGAAAGGAAAAGTGTTCGGACTTCCAAAGTCCGATCACTTTTGGCTCTTCTTAGGAGGGAACGAGACGTGGACTAAGTGTACAAAGTGTTTGGACTTTGGAAGTCCGATCACTTTAGTTTAAAAAAAAAAAACAATCCTACTTCTACTGATTTTTTTGAAAACCATAGTAAATGTGAAAAAGACTCCCTTTGTCAGATGGATTAATTCTTCATATTCATCATGAACTAATGAGAGAGATTGTTAGAAATATTATTAGTTGTGTCAATTTGTAATTTCCTTAAATTATATTTCCTCTATTGTAAATTGTGGATGAAGCCCATTGTTTAGGGCTCATTCATTTCAAAGCCTAAGTCCATTAAGTAAGTAGTATAAATAGAGGTCTTGTAATTCTTTTGAATTTTTCACTTCCATTAATCAACTTTGAGAGAATTACATTGTGTTCATTGGTGTTGATTTGGAACCTACAGAGATCTTTGGCCCTGGCAATCAGAGAAACTATTGAAAGAAAATAAGTAACGAAATTACATGCTTGTATGTTTGCTTGTACTTTTTGTGATATAAATTAATTGAAAATATGTAAAGAGAAGGAAAGAGTATCAAGAGCTCTAACTTAACAATGTAGGCAGAAATCATTATTTAGAAGTTCAATTAATTGTTTATGGGATTAACAAAGACATTATCTCTCTTAAATCTTTATACTTAAAATGTTTATGGGATCATTAATTGTTTATGGGATCAACTGCCAATTTCTAATTTTTAAATCTTTATACTTAAACATATAATAGTCGTTGTTTTATCTTGCATTAAGAATAACATTAAAAAAAATATAGGTTATTGTTAGATGCATCGTAGAACATACTCTAATTTGTTAAAAATGTACTTTTAATAAGAGTGTTTGCATTTGCATTAATTTTTTCTTAAACCCACTTAAAACTTTTCTTATGCCCATGGCAGCAAATTAAGTATTCGTACACAACTAGTCATATCTAGTTATGTGAGTAACGAATGAATCTATCTCTATACGTGTAACTCCACCTTCTTCTACGGACCGCCGAACATCATCACCAAATTTACGAGCTCTCTTCCTCATCTCATCACCATCTTCCGAAGCCATCAATTTTCGGATAATCTTTTCGATGGTTGAGGACATTACTAGCTGATGACCATGAGGATCCCAATTCGTTACGCTTATGCCAATCTTTAAAACCTCTGTTATTAGTATAGCATTTCTTGGTTGGTCTGAATGCATGGGCCATGTAGCCATGGGAACTCCCATTGTGATGCTCTCCATACTCGAATTCCAGCCACAGTGAGTCATGAACCCACCCGTTGCAGGATGAGCCAGTATCTCTATTTGTGGTGCCCATTCTCGAACCACCAATCCTCTTCCTTCAACTCTCTCTTCAAACCCTTTTGGCAGTTCAATTCTCCTAACCTCACCTTCAAAGATATCTCCTTTATCCGCATCTCGTAATACCCAAATGAAGTTTTGCACACTCTTCTCTATGCCAATAGCAAGTTCTTGGATTTGCTCATTGGATAGTGAAGTCATCGTCCCAAAGGAAATGTATAGCACCGAGTCTTCAACTTGTTTATCGAGCCACTTTAACAACTTGTGACGTTTACTAGGGTTTTCGTCATCACTTATGGATACCGGATTGAAAGGACCCATGGCCCATTGCTTTTTACTTCCACAAATTCCTTCTTCCGCTAGAAAGTCTATGAATTTGCCTTCAATGACTTTGCAAGCATCGTGAAGATTTCCGGAGTTAAATTTCTCACAAACTTGATGAGAAACAATGGTTTCCAAGAATTCGACGGGTACTTGACTTTCAAGGTTAGGGTTCTTTGTAAGTTGCGTATAGGATTCAACATCATCTAAACATGGTTTTCCTTTCCCTTCCCAGACATAAGAGAATGTTGAAAAACTAGAAGCACAATGAAAGACATAGGCTTCCACGTTTTCAAATGAAACCACATCTTGAACAACTGTGCTCATCAAATAATCGTGAACAACAACGACTCGCCTAGCAGTGGGTGAAATTGTGGCCAAAAGTTCAGCAAACGGCTCACGAAGGTGAGTTGAAGCTTTAAACGAAGGGATAAGGTGTGAAGGGAATTTGTTGGAAGCATTAGGGTCCGCTGGAGGAGATTCGAATTGGGGTGTTTGATATTCATGGAAATGGATGTTTGCGGTCGCGATGGGATCCCATCCATGGACTCGAAGCTTCGATTGGCGGTTGTGGGTGGTGGTACCAACGATATGGATGGGTAGATCATAGGCGGAAAGGAGACGAGAGAGGTGGAGGAGTTGGTTGAGATGACCTTGTGCTACAAAAGGCACCATCACCACCACAACTCCAGACTTTTCTTCCATATATGTTAATTTTAATATGAACTTAGAGGGTTAAGTGTTTGATGCTTCTCCATTAATGGGGATCCATCAATATAATGTGATTATAATTAATACATCCTAATCAGAGACGTATGCTAACAAACAAAATTATGCCGTCTTATGATTTTAGAATAATTTGAAAACGTTAACATTATAATTTTATATAGAAATGATGTCACACAGAGTTAACTTATTAGAGTGTCTTCTAGTTGCCTTATTGGCATTTAGCATCCTAGCTAGCTGGTTCTTGTGCTTAACGCTAGAACAAGCTGGGTCTTGTATTTGACGCTAGAACTTTATAAATAACATAAGATAGTTTTCATCTCATTATGACCATATAAATCCTTGTCATTCTCATTCATTTATATTTTCTATCTTTTCCATGTGATGTGAGCTTGTGGAATCGCCATTTATATATTTGTAATTCACCTATATTTTTAAAAGCAATCCTTAACTACCGTAACATTTATAATTATTTTATAAATTATCATATATATTTTAAGATTTAATTTCGGTTTTCAACTCATTTTTCATTGCAAACATTAGGACAGACGAGAGAGCAACACGTGTCACATTCATTGCAAATTTGATTCAATACACTGCCTTTCAATGGCTTGTTTGTAGAAGTTCTTTTGGTGGTAATATCACCTGGCTGGATTGATGTTGTATAACCCGTTGTCTTTATCTCCTATCTCTTCACCTCTTGCTAGGCCTTTTCGTAATAAATTTGCCGTTTCAAAATAGAATAAAACAACATTATTACGAGTGAATTCATTATTCATGATGAATAAAACAATATTCAGCTGAATTTGAATTTGAATGTTGTATTATTCATCATGAATAATACATAAATATTCGTTCTGAATAATGTTGTATTATTCTAAACGTTTCAAACTCTAGGCCATTCTTACGTTCGCAATAAAAAATGAATTATCATTTAAACCCGTCCTTAGCTACATGCTAATAATTCTTTAGTTAATAGATACATGATCTATAATTCTTTGTTGAGTAATATTGGTTCCTAACGATTAGTGAAATTTTTGAAAATAGGATTTGAAATTTGATATGTCAAGAAAATTGTTATAATGGTTCTTATTTTGCTCTCTGCTACTAAACTTTGTTAACAAACTCTATTAAAGTGAAAGACAGGGTTAGTTCTTTTTTAAACTATTTTCTTAAATATCAACAGAGTATGTAAGGCATAAAATTTATATTATGTACACGTAATAGTAATAATATAGCATGTGTCCACTTCACATATAAAGTAGGTTCAAATAAAAACTAATTCATTTTTTAGGAATAAAGGAACGATTAGTAACCACACAAATCTATTTAGGAAATCAAAAATTAATTCAATATATGCTTAATTAGTTGAAGGGTATTATAGGTATAAACTTACTTTTTGAAATAAATACTATTCATAATTGATTTTCTTGAATTTTCTTCTCTTTTGCTTCATATCTGTAAAATATTTCAAGATAAAATATCTTACCAAATTTATTTATATATTTGATTTTTCCTCTTTTAAACATAAAATATCTTAACAAATTGTTGATTTAATGGTTTTACTTAGTTTAAAATCACTTTTGAACAAGAAGAATAAATATGATTTTGCTTAGTTTAAAATCACTTATAAAATAACTTGTGATCATATGATTTTGTTTAGTTTAAAATCACTTGTAAAACCATACATGATTGTGTACGTAATTTTAAAAATCATATGTGATATTGACTTGGATATTTGACGTGTAAATAATACGGATATTACACGTGTAAGCTAAATAGATGACATATGATTTTGGTTTGAACAAGAAGAATAAATGTAACCCCAATGGGGCAGCCTACTGGTTAAGGCTTGGTGTTGGGAAAAAACCCACCCAAGTTCGAATCCGGGGGTGAGCAACCAGGGGCCACTGAGTATTAATCCCAGGGGAGCATGCTTTAGCTCTCGGTAAAAATTGCCAAGGATGTAGTCTGGCCAAAGTCCAGGTGAACCTTCCCAAAAAAAAAAGAAGAATAAATGTAATTTTGCTTAGTTTATGATCACTTATGATTATATGATTTTGCTAGTTTAAAATCACTTGTAAAATCACATATGATTTTGTACGTAACTTTAAAAACCATATGTGATATTGACTTGGATATTAGACGTGTAAGTAATATGGATATTACACATGTAAGCTAAATATATCACATATGATTTTACTATAAGTTTTGAAATAACTATGGATATTGACTTGTAAGCTAAATAGATCAGATATGATTTTTACTATAATTAAGTTAACATTATTCTTATCTTGTGACTTAGAATAAATGGTATTTGAAATAACTATGGATATTGACTTGTAAGCTAAATAGATCACATATAATTTTTACTATAAAATCATCTTTAAATAAATATAATATCAAGAGAAATATAATAAACCAAACTCATCATATAGGATTTTTAGAAAATTGAAAGTTTATTATTTTTAAAAATTGAAATATGAAATATCTTCAAAAAGAAGTTCATTATTTTTAAACTTTGAACATTGAATTTTTTTAAATATCTTTAAAAATTTATTACTATACCAACCATATAAACAAAATCACATATGATTTTAGGATCATATATATGTTAATGTAAAATCATATGTGATTTGTACAAATATAAATGTAAAATCATATATGATTTTGTACAAATAATATTCACACATTTTAAATATTAAATATGTTTAATAAAGATAAAATTAAAATCTCACAAATATTTTTACAAATTTCAAACTCCTGCTAATTTTCATGAACTAAAATAGAGCTCAATTTTTTAAACTATTTAAATAAATATAAATGATAAATTATAATACCTTGTATAGTTGTATGTTAACAAAATCACATATGATTTCAGTATCATATATGATTTTATACAAATGTTAACGTAAAATCACATGTAATTTTCTACAAATGTAAATGTAAAATCATATATGATTTTATAGAAACGATAATCACACATGATTACATTGATTACGTATGATTTCAATATTTTGTACATGCTAATGCAAATTCATATGTGAAATCATATATGATATCAAAATCATATATGATTTCACAAGGTTTATTGTAAAATCAATCATGCCTAATTTACAACATCACATTTGATCACATATATGTAAATTCATATGTGATTTTTAAATGCAATCACACATAATTTTGTATCAATTATCAATGTGAAATCATATATTACATGCAATTGGTGTAAAATCATATATGATTTATGTATCATATGTGATTTTACAAGTGATTTTATAACTATATAATGCAATCATACCTAGTTTACAACATTACATGTAATATATGATAAAAAAAAAAAAAAAAGTTTACAACATTACATGTGATCACATATAAGTAAATTTATATGCGATTTTCAAGTGCAACCACTCCACACATGATTTTGTATTAATTATTATTGTCAATGAATAGTACATCTTTCAAACTAATATTACATATGTGAGTGAATAGTGCATGACACCATCATATGTTAGTGAATAGTGCATTTTTCAAACCAATATTTCACAATATATTGTATAAGGAAGGTTCAAACGAGAATGACATCAATTTAAAAGAATACAAGAATCAATCTCAGCCAATCATCTCATGCCAATCATATATGAGAATGATTTTTGTGTACGAAATCATATATGATTAACAAAGGAAAAATTCAGATACAAAAAACATGTACAAAATCATATATGATTCATATAGAAAATCACATGTGATTAACAACTGCGCAACTTGCCCCGCGACCTTAAGTCGCCGGCAAGGTCGTGCGTGTCCATTTTTTTCGTCCAGTGCTTAATCACATGTGGTTTTGTATGCAAAATCATTCTCGCATTCTTTTAAAAAGATATCATTCTCATTTGAACCTATTTCTATTTTTATATATCAATTTATTCCTGAATTTGTGATTTTTTTGACTAGATATCACCTCGTTGTGTTTCTTTTCTATTCCATTGATCAAAATAAGGGAAAGAAGAATTATTAAAAAAAATCGTTGGCAGCAAACACAAAAAGAAAAGAAAAAAGAAAGAGAGAGAAAAATCAATTCCTAATTATTTGTGTTTGTTTTCACCATTAAGTTTGTGGTGTCATCACACTATCACAGACCACGTGAGTAAAAAGAAAGCAGATCAAGACCCAGTAGAAGAAATTCAAGCCCAGTTTATGACACCCTAGATCGGAAGCGAAGAAAAGAATCCAACGTTCAAGTCCAGGCCCTTTTGTTATTGCGATTGTGAGTTCCAGCCAGCGTGGGTTGAACCCAAGTTCCGTCAGGGGATGTTTTCACCAAGTCATGCACGCCCAAAAATTGGTCCACAGTCCCTTTTGGCGGGTTTTCAGTTGGCAATCTAAAAAAGCTTAGTCGCACTCTGACGTGGGCGACTTAGCATGCGGGTTAGCTTTATTCAAGCCTTATTCAGTTTGCATAATAACTTTATGTAGTATGATTAAAGTTTGAATAAAGCTAACCCGCGAGATTTATGCAGATTGAATAAAGCTAAGCCACGGAAGTCAGATTGTCACGTGACGCACTCTTGGCTGTCCTCACGTTCACAATGAAAAAGTGGTTCACATTTAAACCCACCCCCAATAATGTGTGGTTAAGATTATAATGTGTAGTTAAGATTAGATCTCACCTATGTTTATAACAAACAACCGAATTCTCCTTTTAATGAACAATTTTAGATATAAGGCTGCAAATATAAATAATGTCATTCTTACAATCCATAACCAATGCACATATATATATATATAGAGTTCCATTCGGTTGTTAACCAAGCTTTTTGTGTTAACTTTGTGAACCACCTTCCAAACCAATCAGAATTCATGATTTTATTTGGTTTAAAATTAATAGCAAAGGGTAATTTGGTATTTATTAGAATTCATAATTTTTTTTTTGATTATCAATTTGATGACCCACTTCCAATTAGATTCCATCCAATTTCATCGAAATCTTTATTCTCTCTTCATCATACTCGTTTCAATCGGTCATCATGCGTCCATTTCTAAGCATCGCCCATCGCCGGTCCAACCTTAATACCATCGCCAACACTGCTCCACTCGCAATCACCCTCGCGCCTTGCAATTATCACCGGTCGTTACCCATTTCTCACACCGCCTCCATTCTCAACACTCCTATCTAGCTCCGCGTCTTCTCAAATCATCAGCTTATCATCTGACTGCTCAATCGTCTGACCTCACACACGCTGCGCCATCCACACTGCTCATACCGCTCGCCCACATCTGCACCGCCGACGCCACACACCGCGGTCTTCACCCATCGCTCAAACACCGTCCGTGCATGCTTCCCCACCCTACACCGCCGGATGCACATGTGTTTTGTCAGTCTCAACACATGTTCGTCGGCTTACCCTACCACCGTCTACAACCCACCTGCCGAAGTGCACATGTGTATTGTTCGTCTGAACACTTGTGTGTACGATGTCGAAACACATGTGTATCACCGGCTTCTCCCACCGTCTAACATCATTGTTGCCGGAGAGCACATGTGTTTCGCTGGAATGTACCAGAGACCGTCGGAGTGCACTAGTGTTAGGTCGGGATGCATAAGGTTTATGAATGTTGAATGTATTTTGTTTGAATTTTGAATTTGAATGTATTTGTTTATTTTATTTATTTAATTTAATCTAATGTGTTGTTCCCAAAATGCCCTTTGCATATGTGTTTGTTACTTTTTAAAATTTGGAATTATTCAATTTTCCCTAATTATAGGGATTTAATCTTGACCGTAGATCAAAATAATCAATGATTGTGATTGGTTAACACAGTTAACACAAAAAGCTTGGTTAACAACGGAATGGGACTATATATATATATATATATATATATATGCAATATTAGGTTTAAATGTGTGCTAAAAAATGAGAAGTGGAGAAGTGATCACCACTCATCCGGTCAATAAAGACGGCTTTGACCGGGTCCCCTCCTTTAATAATCTCTACCCTCCCATTAATCACGTCAATCCCCGTGATCGCGTCCACCGTAACCGGTCAAAGCCACCTTTATTGACCGGATGAGTGGTGGACTCACTTCTCTACTTCGTATTTCTTTAGCACTTCTCATTAAAACCTTTATATATATATATATATATAGAGGAAAGATCTTTTGTAAACCATATTTATACATATGGTTAGGTTCAAATGTGAACTCAACTTTGGTTGTGAACGTGAGGACCACTAAAATCGCTCCACATGGCAATATTCATTCTAAGTATCATGCATTATTCCGAGTGAATAAATGCGCCTAAGCTTTATTCACTAAGAATAATCCATGATATTCATAATGAATATTGACACGTGGCGCAATTTTAGCCGTTCTCACGTTTACAATGAAAGATGAGTTCACATTTAAACTTTTCTATATAATATATATATATATGAATCAATCTAGATATTTATGGACAAAAATCATTTATTGATTATTATCATTCTTTTAAATTAAGAAACAATCAACATGTTTGTTAGGGTAAAAATCCGCAATCGCACGACGATCGACTATAATCAAAAGACAAATATCGGAACGTTGATCCCGTATTAAGATAAGGTCCTAAGATAAACCTTATGGGACTCTCGAACAAAGATTATTAAACATCGAATGAATACAGCGAATAAGTCGAACGATATTTATTATGACGTACGACAGTACTAATGAATAAACGTACGAAGTTTATATCTTTGATACAGGCAAGCTGATTATCATATCAAACAATTGTCCACCTTTGAGAAAGTCTGAGATCGAGTACTATGCTATGCTCGTTGAAGTTCATCACTACAACGGACATGTCTTAAGTTATAATTCATTCGATGGAAACCGACAACATCAAGAGGTCGACCGTTACAAGCAAGATTCTCGCAGCAGTTACAATCTGGACATTAACAACTCAACAGTACCGTTGGATAGTTACGATCTGAGCATTAATGATCAACAATACCGTTGGACGGTTATTCTCAAGCTACTATATAAGAAGAATGAAGCCATCATTTCAAGACACGAAGTCTGCTCGAAGCTTACAAGTTCTAAATTGGCTATTCTTTGTGATCAGTTGTATTTTACATTCAATTCCATTGTTATTTCTCTTGTAATCGTACGATTGAAGCTGTAAACTTGAAGGACATCACCCCTGCTTGTTGATCATAGTGCACTGTCGACTTACCTTTTAGGTCGACCGCAGGTTTTTTCCTCCGTCGTGAGGTTTTTCCTGCGTCATCAAATTATATGTCTTATTTTACTTTTTCGCACTTCTTATCGATTGTAATTTCTTTCTCTCGACGGTTAAGCCTCACACATTTTCCTACGACATTTGACTTGTGTAATTTTTTACATAAACAATGTTTAGGATATTTGTTAGACTAAATAAATGGTTAAAATTGATTTTTATTTGAAACATGTTCCATAATCATAAAATATTTACCCTTTTAATAGAAGATTAGAAAAATATCAAATGACTAACACTATATTAAGAAAGACTAAGTAAATTATTTGTTAGCTTAGGTAAATAATTAATAAACTTCTGTAATCACCTGATGTGTTGTTATAATTCACATCTTGATACTTACTTTTCCCATGGCCGCCATCTAAGTATCGTTGCCAAGTTTAACAACTTGCCTGAGAGCATACACAATGGTTGAACCTCCAAGAAATTCACTTACCATATTTTTTCATGTCACATCATTGTCATCTCAACAAACGAATAACCTCCTTAAAACTCTACAATGGAGATTCTTAGAAAAACCTCACTTCCTTTTTCTTATTTATAGCATAATTGTTATTTATGTAAATTATTATATAACCGAAAAGGAAAGTATTACAAGAACCTGGGTTCTTGTTCAAGCACCCGGGTTCCAATAAGAACCTGTGACTGGACAAGAACCTATGTCTTACAGTGGAGGTTCTTGTAAAAACCCCAATAAGAACCTCATGAAGAACCTCCATTATGGATGCTCTAAATGTCTCATCTAGATTGAGAAACAACTTCTTATTTCCTGTCATATGGTTGCCAAACCCCGAATCCAGGAACCAAATAACACCTTGCTAGGTACTCTGAAAATCAGCTTTAGCCATCAGCAACAACATTTTGTTATCTTCTTTTGCTTCTACATAACGAGTTTCCATTTTCCTACTTGGACATTTCTACCGAAAATGTCCCAATTTGTGACACTTGTAACTGATAACTCCAAAATTATACATGTTTTGGTCGTTTCAGTTTGCATTGTTTTACCCCATTTTAGCCCATTTCTTGGTTGTTTTACTCACGAAAGTTGCTGAATGTTAGTTTTGTAGGTTTTGGAGGCCATTGAACGGAAAAGTACAAAATGTTGTGAAAAGTGTGAAAAAAGTGCAAAGTGGATCCAGAGACCCCTTCACGTTCGCGAAGTTTCAAGTCTCGCGCCGCGAGATGGGTAGTTTCTGGAATGTTCTTGCTTTTGGCCTGTTTCGCGTTGGAGTTCAGAAGTTTAGCGCCGCGAAGTAAGTGAAGACCCTTTATGGAAGATTCTAGAATGAGCAAAAAAGGAAAGATAGGGCGTCCTAAGTGTTTCGCGCCGCGAAGAGGCAGCTTGGCGATCGCGAAACGAGCCGAACACAGCTTATAAATACAGGCTTCCACCCTTCAGTTCAAATCATCTAGTAATCAGTTTTCTAATATTCATAGAGAGTCGGTAGTAGTCAATAGTGAGGATTAGAGAGTTTTATGAGCGTAGAGCGTGAGTGGATTCTTACCCGGAGTTGTCTTTCTGGTGTGCGATCATCTCTCGTTTCACGATCGATATAAAGTCTCTATCTTTATGTTCTGTTTGTTGTTTTTAGTCATGTCTAGTGAGTAGTTTTATTTTAGTACTTATTGTGGTTTCGATGAACCTTGTTGGATGATGTTTGGAATTTAATTATTAATTAGTTTGGTTTGGTTTATTGAATATTTGTCTTTGATTCCGAAGTTAATGTTTAAACTGTGGCTATCTGAACTTGTTGGTTGGGTGGTGTATCTATTTTTCTGACAATAAGATAGGTAGAGTCCGTCAGGTTAATCAACCTCCCTTACCTTTCACTCTGGTGACGCGGAGAGACGTGGTGAGTGGTTTGCTTGTACCAAGAGTAGACTGAATAGTAGGATCCCACAACCTAGCATTAATTAGGGAGAATTTTACTAGACTGGTTGACAACCAGTCCCTGTAATTGGGTCGGGAGACCAACCTGGTTTATAATCTCAGATAAAACGTGCTAGGGTGCTTTTTCAGCTTAAATTCTTACAATAACTAACTAAACTAGACTTTTGATTATGTAACACATCCACAAGGGGAATCAACATAAACCGTAATAAGTACTATCTTTTTTCATATTTGTTTAAAAGTTTTCTTAGTTTGAGTCTTAGTTAAAGTTTCAATCTTTTTAGTCTTTTCAAAGTGTTTTCATAAAAATCCCCTTCTTTAGATTAATTGAACTTTTAGTAGATTTATTTTGAATAACTTGACCGTTCCCAGTGGTAAGAACGATACCCGGACTTTCCTAAACTATATTGCTTGCGATCAGGTACGCTTGCCTGTGAGTGTGGTAATAGTAGTTAGGTTATTTTGTGGTTAAACTTGGTACTGTTTTTATATATATATTTTACCGCATCAGTAACATTCCACAAGTGCTTTGTTGTTCCTACTCTGCCTCTTCCACAACCTCGGAACACAACTCGACCACCTCTGCCTCGTCATCTTCCTTAATACGAGAACGAGACATTCAAAGTTTGTTCATTGCCACTGTAGTGATTATTTATTCATTGTTGATGAACAAGTAAGTTGCTTTGAAGTTCATCTATGGTAAGTTGACTTAAATAATTTGATTCTTCCACTGAAAATACCATGTAATCAAATCTCGAATTTAATGACAGTACGATTTTGTCAATGATGGCTACCTGCTCTACCTTTTCTCCATGAACCTTCATCTTGTTTACAATCGTGAGCTTTCATGAATGGATGGTATCCCATTCATCACAGATTCGAATCCCTCCGTGCGCAACTTGTAGCCAGGTTTAGTCTCAGACGGCCGAATTTTCATTTCTAAATTGCCAAGGATGAAGTATACGTGAAGCCTAGATGAACCTTATCAAAAAAAAACTCATCCACTTGCCCTCCTTTAATCTGCAATACTCCGAGTTCTCTCCATAAGGCTTGTAGTTGAGCCCTCTTAACTCGTGTTGATCCTTAATAGTTCTGTTTCATAGACTCCCAAATGCTCTTCGAACTCTCTCTATCAAGAATCATCTCATGATAGTGCGATCAACGCTTATCAAAATCAATACTCCCATATCTTCTCTATTGTCAGAGTGCCTTGTTTCCTTTTGTTTCATTGTTAACTCCACTCCGTCTTCTACTATAGGAACACCTTTCTCTATCATATCCTGATACTCCTTTGATTGAAGAAGTTTCTCCATACGTATAGCCTAATGATCATAATGACTAATGACCATCGAACTAAGAAATAATCGCTTGAACATACTTATCTGTTACTAACTCAGCCATTTGCATTTGTCCTCATAAAGTGTATCACTTGTCCTCACCAGTGTATCACTTCTCACCAGGTGTTTCACTTTTCTCTTGTCAGGATATTGCAGTTCCTAACCCTCACAGAACCAGGTCAGTTATGGAGATCTAATACCACTTTGTTATACTATTTAAGCCTTAGGCCATCCTTAGCGCATACCGGTAGAAGACCGGTACCAACCGGTACCGGTGGTGAACACCATTGTGGGTGACCGGTACCACACCGGTATGCAATCCAACCGACACCCCAATGCCGTCTTCTCCTCTACCCACCCCACCCCACCCCACCCTCTCTCTCATTTCTCTCTATCGCTCTCTTCTTTCTCTCTCTACTTTTCTTTTTCTTTTATTTTTTTAATTAATTAATTAGATTGGTATGGAATTGGTATGAGTAAGGATTGTATGGTATGATGTTTGTAAGATAGTGGAAAGCTGATATAACAGCTGATAAAGGTGGTACCAATAAGGATGGCCTTAAAATAACACAATAAATTGAAATTCCAAAAGCATACTTTATCCAAAGGAGGAACTATGGCTTTATGGTAGCCTCGCTTAACAAAAAAGGAGAAAAATAAGGAACTACGATTATAGCCGAAATGTGTGATCAAAAGCGTATCCTACGTCCTACAAATCAAATCTTCTTGAAAAGAAAGCAACAATTAAAAATTGAGTTGGACTTTGCTGCATAAATCCAACAACTGTTTATAATAATAATAATAATAATAATAATAATAATAATAATAATAATAATAATAATAATAATAATAGTACTGAACAATATCAATAATTGATAACTCTATTTTTTAGGCCATCCGCAGCCCGCCGGTATCACCGCCTGCACAGCCCCCATACCGGCGGTAACACCGCCGAGGTGTGCCGGTATGGGGACGCTCCTGTGAGCCGTTGCAGCTTATTTTTTTTTCTTTTTCTTTCTCCTTCCAACGGTAAACTCAATGGCTATTTTATTTTTATTTTTTTGTTATTTTTTTTACTTTTTACATATATATTTATACTATATATAAAAGCAAATAACTTAATATGACAGTTTCTTTTGTTCAACATTTCATTTTACACATTTATACTTTGTACCCCATAGTTAGTTATTAAATCTTATTTTAGTCTTTTACTTTTTCATTTTCTATTTTAAACCCTTATCATATAATCTAAATAATCATATATTATGAACTAAAATTTATACTAAAATTACGCTTTTTTTAACAAATTATACCATCATAATCGTCTCGTCAATACCTTCAAAATAAGCCCAATATTGAATATTTTTTATTCAATTATATTATATATTCTATTATATAAAGATAATAATTTTATTTCAATTTTCGAGATTGACTATTCAATAAACCATTAGGAGGTTAATTGATTGAACACATATGATTAAATTGATGTTACAATGGTGTATATAAAAATCAGGCAATTGATACATACTTCGCGCTGCAACGCGCGCGGGTACATTTCTAGTATATATAAATCTATTCTACCTTTTTACTACATCTCACTTTTATCTCTTTTCTTCCTCAGCTCTTAACACTTTTATCTCATATTTTCCTCACCTCTTAACACTTTTATTTTTTCTCTTCCTCACCTCTTAACACTTAATTTGTTTTCTTCTCTTTCACAACACACATGGATTCACACGGTACCCCTTCCGGTTCCCGACGTCCTTACTCGGCATCCCAAACGCCTCCACCGTTGGGTGTCTATCGCCCACAAATGACGAACCCTACGGGGTTTGCAAGTTGGTTGCCTCCGTCGGGTTGGCCGCAAACCCCAATGGTCGACAACAATTGGGATTATGCGAATTTGATGGCGAATACCCCTATGATGACGTACACCATGCACCCGCAACAACCGACGACGCAAACCCAACAAACCACCATGCAACCCCCGCCGTCACAAGTGTGGGAACTACGAGATGGAACCAACTCGTCACCGCAATCGTGGGGAGATGACGAGGAGGTACCCGCGACCCAACCGAAGTCGCCGCCACCGCCACCGCCGCCACAACCCAAAGGTAAAAAACGTGGGAAGGGTAAGAACGTAGAAACGAGCTCGAGTGCGAACCCGACCAAAACTAAAGCGCCTCCTAAACCATGGTCGAGTGAGGAGGAGGTCGCGTTGGCGAAAGCATGGGCCGAAACCTCGGAGGATTCAACCATAGGTAACTATCGAACGAGAGGTAAATAAAAAACCGTTTTTTTACGTACGTAATAAGTATTCGCTAATGTTTTTTTGATTTTGGATTTTTGAAGTAGAAAATTTTTGGGGGGCAATTAAAAGGTCGTTAGACATACGCATGCGGTACGACCCCACCATCCGCTCAACTGATGCCGTGCAAACCAAAGTGAGATTGCTTCTATCGGGGGTCTCGAAATTCGCTTGTATATACAACAACACATTGAATTCACGACGTAGCGGCGAATCCGACGTTCATCTCTTGGAACGAGCTAACGAGCGATACCGAAGCGAGTATCATCGAACATTCCCTCACCAATCCGCTTGGAGAGTTCTCATCGAATGCCCGAAGTTCAACCCGGTGGAAATGATGAACCCATCGGACATCCGCGCGCCAACAAACAAACGGTCGAAAACGACCGAATCCCAAACGGACTCCCCCGGCGATTTCGATGCCCGTACTTACATGAACCTCGGGGATGATGATCAACGCTCACAAACCGAACGGCCACGACCAATGGGTCGGAACGCGGCGAGACGTGCAGGGTCTTCGTCTTCGACAACCGAGACCAACACGGGCATGTCAACCCAAGTAGGCGCTCTCGCACTCGCGAACACCGTGCTTGTCGATATACTTAAAGAAAAACAAAGGATGGCACACTTCCACTTCTACACATCACCGCACAACCATCTCTCGGGTACCCTTTGGAGACCACGTTGCGAGAGAAGGCACGGTTGTGCGATCTATACGATTGGCCTCCTTTCGAATATTAAACTTTTAATTGTTAATTTTAATGTAATTTTTATTTTAATTGTTAATTTTAATTTTAATGTAATTTTTTTAATTGTTAATTTTAACTTAAATGTAATTTTTATTTTAATTGTTAATTTTAATTTTAATGTAATTTTTAATTTTAATTGTTAATTTTAATTTTAATGTAATTTTTAATTTTAATTGTTAATTTTAATTTGAAGTATTTAAAAAATCATACAGGTGGTATGACCTGTACGATTGTGGATGAAATGGTAATGGTAAGATAGTGGTAAAGCTGATGTGGCGCTGAGGTGGCAGCCTGTACAGGTCATACCACCTACACATATGTGGATGACCTTAGAGTTATTTATACTCTGTTTTGTAAATCTTTTTATTTAGTTTTTTCTACAAAATTGCTTATTTTCTCAATCTTTGCCCCACATATGGTGTTATGCTGCAAATGTTGACAAAAATATATTTTTATGGGAATTTCGGCAAGTCTATACTGTGTGAACAGTCCTGCCCTCCGAGGACACTCTGCAGCAAACAATAAATGAGTGACACCATCCTTCTAAACCAATGAAAGGAAACCAAGCATCCTCCAGCTCACTTTTGTACAAAGTGCAACCTTTGAAAACCTTTTACCCTTTGGGTAAAGACTTCATCTAACTTCTAAGGGATTAATTTTGAAGAATTGGGCTATACAAAGGGACCTTTTAGATAGGGGTGAACAAAGGCAGGTATCCAATCAAAATTTATGGAATCGGAACCTGGGGTTCATAGAATGTAGGAACCGGAATCGGTTGCACCAGTTCTTTATATTTGGGAACTTGACCCGGAATCGCCGGTTCTGATTCCGAAACCGGGTACCCGGTATCTAATTTTTTAAATGTTTTTTTTTAAATATTTTATGTTATAAAAAAAGTAATTATTAGTTGTTACATAGTCACAACTAGGTTTTTTATCCCGCATTGCAGGGAGATGGGAGGTTATAAAAATATAACAATATAAATGAATAAAAACAGTTGAAATATAACATAAATTGATAGGACAACTATGACTCAAGTGACGATTAACCTAGAAAAGAAAATTTCATAAGAAAATATAAAATTAAAATTCGGTTGATGTAGCTTTTGGTGTGGTCAATATCTTTAATTAACCATAGCGATCAAAATTAGGACTAGATCGTCAAAATAAAATAACGATTAATTCTTTGAAATAAATAACAATCAAGTCTTCGGAATTAAGACTCATTCTTTTAACAATTAGGTGTTTAAACATTTTATAAAAGACTATATAATGGCATGAATTGTAAATATTTAAAATATTTTTACGTAGTATATGTTATTTAAAATATTATAATCAAATTAAAAGTATTCAATATTGGACTCATTTGAAAGGTGTCGAAGAGACGATTATAATGATATAACTTGTTAAAAATAAAACGTATTTTTTAATGTGTTTTAGTTGATATACGATTATATGTGTTAATATAATGAAAACGAAAAATGAATGATTAAAAACTAAAAAGTATAAAAGTAAATAGTTACATAACTATAAGGGTGAAAAATGTAAATTTTAAAATAATCTTTATATATATAAAAGGAAAACCCAATAGATCATAGGTGGCATCCTCTAAGATCAAGATTCTTATTTATCTTTTTTCTTAGATTTTTAATTTTTTAAATTTCTAAGATTGTAAAGACTTTTCTACCCTTATATATTGATGTTTGTTTCATTGTCAACAATGTTTTTTTTTGGTAATTTTACATGTTTGTAATTCAAGATAACTTCCCAATAACCTTTTGGCTTCCTTACTCTCCATCTCCATAATAATTATATATTAATTATTTTTCAATAAATTCATTATCATCCTCATTATAAATAGATTATATTCTTCCACTTGAAATTGGAGAGCTCCATCATGAAATCATATTATTCTACACGACGGGAATTGGAGAGCCGATGGAGGAGTGCTCGTGCGAAGGAGAGCCGCATCAAAAAGACGTTTGATTGAGAATTAAAAAAAATCAAAATCATGGCCGAAACATCAAGGCTACTTTTTTATTGTCAGATTTTATTGTATTTATGTCTTTATTTATTCCTTTTATGTTTCTTTTTTTCTCATGTATATTAGAGACAAAAATCGATATCATGGGTGAAATATTAAGGTTTAATTTACAGTTTTTTATTGTCAGTTTTTATTGTACTTATGTCTTTATCTTTTCTTTCAATGTTCCCTTTTTTCTCATGTGTATATCGTTTTTTCCTTCTGTAAGTCAATATTGGAATGGTGGTTAATGAAAATTCTTTCAAAGTCACTTCTAAGACATAGAAATCTCTTTGGGAGCAATTGTTGGACAAAAATACAATCGATATCGGAGCGTCTCATAGTCACTCTTCGCAGTTCGCTAACTTTTGGTATATTGTACACATTCTTTTTTGCTGCATGTAATACTTTAAGTTTGTAATATTCCGTAATACTAAAAATAATTTTGTATATTTTGTATTTTTATATTTCTTAAACAAATTCATTATATTCTAAAGATAACTTTTATGTGGTGTTAGTAATAAAATTTTTATGGTGTCGTTCCAAAATAAAAAAGTAATAAATTTTTAAGTATAACCTTTTTTAAATTTGGTTTTAAACTAGACTGCAATGTAAGCATTACGAGCTAAATTTAAAAGATCAAATTTGAGTTTCCCAATAGTATTTAATATTGGATACAATTAATATCTAATCATTTTTATACAAACATAACATTACCTTAGAAAACCAATTCTTTAATGTGATGCATTGTTTTTTCAATGGTTATTTAAAATGACAATTATATTTTATCTCAAATTAGTTATAAATTTTTTAAAAATACTTTGTTAACGTATTATATATATATATATATAGTTTAATAAAAAAAAAACTTTAAATCATAATTATTTTTATTATTTTTGATGTAATTTTAATATAATCAACACATTTATTGTAAACTTATCATTTTTTTTTCCTTTTTAACTTTATTTTCAAATTTTTAATAAATTAGTATCAATAATTATGGTATATAACTATATATAATTTTTACAGCAACATTATTAAAAACGTATTTTTTAATTTAATTTTACTTGATTTATGTAACAATCGTTATGTTACTATCAGTATCAACATCTCATCACGAAATTTTTTAATATAAATATATATCATAGTTTTTTTAGAAATGGTTGATGATAATTTTTATTGTATTATCCATCTTTGAAGTTTTTTTTAATCAGTATACCCCATTAATTGATTAAAATATTTTTTATATTATTTTAATTATTATAGGTTGATATAATTGGTTTAAATATTTTATATATTCTTTCAGTTATCATGAGTTGGTATAACTCATTAATTAATCTACCTTTTCATATTCTTCTTTCTTTAAAAATTATAAATTAATATATATAACGAAATACTTACAAAAATTTTTATAAATTTTAGTATACAGTAAAATAAATTAGTTAAAACCTAATACAATTAATATATAATCAATGTATATAAATGGATCATTATGACAATTAAAAGTAGCTTATTATAGTAAATATCTAAATGAAGTATACTTTTATCTGAACTTGAAAATACACTTATTAGAATGATTGTGGAACCTTTGAACACTAAAAAAAAGTTCTCCATTCATATAAGCAGGTGCATGTAAACGAGAATGTGGATCAAGAGTAGACGGGTATGAGTTAATAATGGACAGGTAGTAGGAGGAGGTATGCATAGCAATATCTTTAAAAAACCAACTTCAACCTAACACTAAACAAAGATGATTTTTTGTATAGGAAGGGGTATGTATAGCAGTCACTTCTTCGAATATTTTAAAATGTGATTTTTTTTTCCAAAGTACTTTAAAATAGGTAAAATAAATGTCCTTTAAGAACTTAAATAATTTGAAAGTTAAAGCAAATTAATTTATAAGTCAAATCACCAAAGAGTCATTCTTATAATAAAACATACAATTTTCATTTAAGGGTAAAAATAGTCTTTAACTTATTTAGTATTTAAAAAATTCAAAATAATGAAAAAATTCTTAGACGCAAATCTTACTCTTAAAGAATGCCACATCATTCTACTCGGTTCTTCTTTATATATGTATAAATGATTTGCAGAAAAAAAATCATGTCATTTAACTTCAAAAAAAATCTAAAAAAATTTATCGCCACCGTGCAGGTGCACAACACTAGTTAAATGTAAACAAACTTGTATATATTTGGATGTGTCTTATGAAATATATTTTTAAATATATTTATGTTTTGTTTTTATTGTTTATTAATTTTTATTCACTATTCCTTAGGAATAGTAAAAAAAAGTTGGTAAATGTTAGGAGTTATAATGTAACGAAATAATATAAATAATTACAACAATTTTTGATAATAAAAATAACAAAAAACACAATTTGAAATGTTAAATATGATATAAAAAATATTGAAAAAAGAGAATAAATTAGTCGAGTGAAAACGTGGTCGTAAGTGTATGTGTGAGTGTGTAACGTAAAAGGTAAAATAACAATTTCAAAGTTAGTCTATTAAACATAATAACTATATATATATATAATTAATTTTTTTAATATATATACACACACACAAATATATAGTTTAACCGGTTCCGACGGGTACCCGGCGGTTAGCGGTTCAAAAATATGAGAATCGGAATCGGAACCAGCCCCGATTGGTTCCATATTTTAGGAACCGGAACCGGTCACATCGGTTCCAGTTACAGAACCGGCGGTTCTGTAGCAGTTCCGATTCCAAAAACGGGTACCCGATTCCGATGTTCACCCCTACTTTTAGACACCATACTATCTTATGCATTCCATTACTTCCTTTCTAATGTATCTCAGTTTATCTTCAAGCTCTTGCTTTGAACTTGAGCTTGAAGATTAGTATAGGTTTTAATTTATGCAAATTACGTTTTCGTTTTTACTTTTCGCAATTTACTTTTTAGTCTTTATTTTTCTTACTTTACTTTCAAGACTTTTACATTATCGTCTAGTGTAAATTTTTTATGTAAGTACTTTTTAGTCATCTTTATATCGTTATGCATTTTATTACTAGCTAAGAACCTTTTGGGTGGTCAACAGTGCTGTAGTGGATTGCTTATCGCTCGGGAGTTCATAGAGTCCTAACCGAGTTCGAATCTACCCATGCACATGCCTGGGGACATTTAAGTGGGGTCATGTTTAGCTCCCAAAATTGTCGGGGATTAGTCAGGCTTTAGCCCGAACACCCTTCCAAAAAAAAAGAACTTTTTGGGTGTGGATATCAGTCAACTTGAGTCTAGTAGGCAACACTTTGGGTTAGGTCGTAACCTCTAACTCTTAGGTTAGAGTTAGACAAACCGGCCATTTTGATGTGTGAGCGGTAGACCTCAGATCTAGAGATGGGTGGGTCTGAATCACAGTTTAAATAATGTACAAATACTCGAGAGGGTCTTTGATAACCACACAGAGATGCGGGTTTTGTATGATTTACTAAGGTTCAGTAAACCAGTCGGGATTTATATCACAAAGAGAATTGGGTATAAATCTCCATACGCGGTGGAACTTGATTTTGATATTTGCTTAGTTAAATTTGCAAGATTAAGAGTTGAGAATTATAGTCACTTTATGGACACGTGAAAATATATTTTATAAAAATTCGTTTTCGAGAGATCGGGATTTTTATAGATATTCCTATAACTATATATGTTTGACCACTGTACAACTATTTTTTCTCAAGGAAAACTTACACAATTCCCATTTTTAGTTAATTGTTTATATTTCATTGTTAAAACCACAAACCTCAATCAAAATATTATTTTTTCTCTTAAATTGATGTATTCTCAACTTTGTAGTCCAATCCTTGTAGATTCGATACTCAGTACGTATATCACTTTATTACTTGTAACGAATCCAATATTGATGTTCACTTGCTCTAATATTGTAGAATAATATATAACCCATTTTGGACTTTAATGTTTTCCTGTTTACCAATAATCTATTTTCGTTTCTTTAATTAGAAAATATGGTTGACTCAAATTTTCTTAGATTCCCGTTATTTTAGAAATTTATTTTAAAGGACGATTGAATCAAATCAGTTACACAAAATTACCATTTTGATGAATTACTTTTTCGTTGTTTCATTTTATGGCGAAAATGATTTTGATAGGAAGATATGTTTACCATGAAAAGTGGGTTTAGTACGTAAAAATAGACTTAGTATCATGTGAGACCCATATATTTTTGTAAGATCTATAAGAACGTTATTTATTAAATGTGAAATTTCACAATAAGACCAAATAAGCGTCGTATCTAAAAGTGTTGCAAAAAGTTTATAGGATGTTTTTGAGTGTTGTAACAACTTTTTTTATAACATTTTTCAAATAATGTATCCTATTAACTATTTTGTAAGACACTATTTGAAAATGCGCCCTATAAAGATAAGTGCCTCTAAAAAGATGGGTTTATCGAACATTTTGAAAAACATCTTATAAGTTTAATTAATAAACTTATTGTAACACTTTTAAATATAATGTATCTTTATTTGGTCCTATAAAATAGGGTCTTATAAAACACTCTATTTAACGGTTATTTGTTTTTTGTGTCCTATTAACTCTATTTTGTGATAGTGTCTCAACATTTCGATTCTAATATGAATTATTTGTTATGAAACTCCATTTGAACACCATAATACGCTAATATGCAACTTGGAATGATAATCACACCCTAGCTGATAGCCAACGGGGTTTATTTGATCTTTAAGGCCTAAAAACGTCTTTTAAGGATGTTTTTGAACACTCTTTATGTTTTTCCTCACTTTTTGTTATCGATTTCTATGTTCGGCCCATAATAGGCCCATCTCAGTTTGACCTTCTTATTTATATTATCTTTGTGCAATATGGAATTATGGATGGTCATGGTCAATTTAAGTTTTACTGAATCAACAAGACTTTTAAAGAGATTCGTACACAACTAGTCATATCTAGTTATGTGAGTAACAAATGAATCTATCTCCATACGTGTAACTCCACC
The DNA here is from genome assembly GCA_030169165.1 of Centaurea solstitialis. Lineage (NCBI taxonomy): Eukaryota > Viridiplantae > Streptophyta > Magnoliopsida > Asterales > Asteraceae > Centaurea > Centaurea solstitialis. Next base: position 18,342,926 of record CM058045.1, on the reverse strand, counting down.
TTCTTCTACGGACCGCCGAACATCATCACCAAGTTTACGAGCTCTCTTCCTCATCTCATCACCATCTTCCGAAGCCATCAATTTTCGGATAATCTTTTCGATAGTTGAGGACATTACAAGCAGATGACCACGAGGATCCCAATTCGTTACGCTTATGCCAATCTTTAAAACCTCTGTTATTAGTGTAGCATTTCTTGGTTGGTCTGAATGCATTGCCCATGCAGCCATGGGAACTCCCATTGTAATGCTCTCCATACTCGAATTCCAGCCACAATGAGTCATGAACCCACCGGTTGCAGGGTGAGCCAGTATCTCTAATTGTGGTGCCCATTCTCGAACCACCAATCCTCTTCCTTCAACTCTCTCTTCAAACCCTTCTGGTAGTTCAATCCTCCTGACTTCACCTTCAAAGATATCTCCTTTATCTGCATCTCGTAATACCCAAATGAAGTTTTGCTCACTCTTCTCTATGCCAATAGCAAGTTCTTGGATTTGTTCATTGGAGAGCGAAGTCATCGTCCCAAATGAAACGTATACCACTGAGTCTTTAGCTTGTTTATCGAGCCAATTTAACAACTTGTAACGTTTACTAGGGTTTTCGTTACCATTTATAGCAACCGGATTGAAAGGACCCATTGCCCATTGCTTTTTACTTCCACAAATTCCTTCTTCCGATAGAAAGTCTATGAATTTGCCGTCAATGACTTTGCAAGCGTCGTGAAGATTGCCGCAATTAAAGTTCTCACAAACCTGTTGAGAAATAATGGTTTCCAAGAAATCAGGGGGGATAAGACCTTCAAGGGTAGGGTTCTTAGTAAGTTGCATATAGGCTTCGACATCATCTAAACATGGTCTTCCTTTCCTTTCCCATACGTACGAGAACGTTGAAAAGCCAGAAGCACAATGAAAGACATAGGCTTCCACGTTTTCAAATGAAACCACATCTTGAACAACTGTGCTCATCATATAATCATGAACAACGATGACTCGCCTGGCAGTGGGAGAAATTGTGGCCAAAAGTTTGGAAAACGGTTCACGAAGATGAGATGAAGCTCTGAATGATGGGATAAGGTGTGAAGGGAATTTGTTGGAAGCATTAGGGTCCGCTGGAGGAGATTCGAATTGGGGTATTTGATATTCATGGTAATGGATGTTTGCGGCCGACATGGGATCCCATCCATGGACACGAAGCTTCGCTTGGCGGTTGTGGGTGGTGGTGCCGACGATATGGATGGGTAGTTTATAGGCGGAAAGAAGGCGAGAGAGGTGGAGGAGTTGGTTGAGATGACCTTGTGCTACAAAAGGAACCATCACCACCACTACTCCAGACTTTTCTTCCATATATGTTAATTTAGTATGGACTTAGAGGGTTAATTGTTTGATGCTTCTCCATAAATGAGGATCCATTAATATATATGTGATTATAATTAATACATCCTAATCAGAGACATATGTTAACAAACAAAATTTTGCCGTCTTATGTTTCTAAAATAACTTGAAAACGTTAACATTATAATAGTTTATAGAAATGATGTCTTACAGAGTTAACTTATTAGAGTGTCTCCTAGTTGCCTTATGGGCATTTAGCATCCTAGCTGGTTCTTGTCCTAGTTATCTCATTAAGACCATATAAATTCTTGTCATTCATTTATATTTTCAACACATCCATATGAGATTTTGTAATCACCATTTAATTATATGTGCGACTACATTTTTTAAAACGGTCGTTGTAACATTTATTAGCTTTTTTTTTAATTATATTATACATTTTAATTATGTTTTAGTTAATAGATTTATAAACTCTGGTTCTTTGTTAAGTAAACTCTAATTTTGGTTCAATTCCTCCAACAGTTGAAAATGGACATGAATTTGATATGTCCAAAAAATGGTCCGCTATCAGTACCCCAACCCTCCCAACCTAACTGTCACATCAGCTGACACAGCAGCTTTTCTCCAACCCTCTTTTAACCCTCTCATAACCCTTTGCAATCCTCTACAACCTATACCCCAACCCTCTCAACCCTCTCACACAACACACACACACACAACATACACCACACAATGGTGTGGGTAACCCGCCAGGGTATCAAGCCCGCTGAACCTGCTTGATGCGTACCCCCAACCCGCCCAAATTGTGAACCCGCTAGGTTGAGCCCGCCCAACCCAACCCTCCCGCTACGCTTAGCCTTATAGTTTTCATTTAAATTTGAAAATAGTATCTAATCACTCACTTCGTTAACACGCTCTATTAAACTAAGGGACCGCTTAGTCTTTTCTATCTATTCTTTTGAATATTAACAAAATTTATATACAGAAAAATTTGTACTGTATGGCTATCATGTACCTAAGCATAGGTACAATATCCATTAAAACTATGTAGTTTTGATTAAAGTCTAAAAAAAAATAAAAAATTAAGGGTGTGTTTAGTTGTGGAAAAATTTCCTATTTTCTAAAAAAAAATTTCGATGAAAAATGAAAATTTGGAAAACCTGTTTAGTTGATTAAATTTAGAAAAAAATTCATGAAAACAAAATTTTCATTTTCCAAATTTACACTTAAATTATAAAACTACTTTTTATAGTTTTTAATTCTCATTTTCATTTTCCATTTCCATTTTCAATTACCGTCCCTTCTCGTTACCGGCCACCGCCACGCCTGCCGCCGCTGCCGGCCGCCGCCACCACTGTCGACGCACTATCGTCGTCTCCTGCTCGTCGCCGCGACCACCGTCGCCGCCATCGCCGCCACCATCCTCCCATCACCGCCGCCACCACCGTTGTCGCCGTCGAGGACGCCGCCATCGCCGCCTAGGCCTCCAAGGCCACCGCCACCGCCAACATCGCCATCGCAGCCGAGGCCACCGCCATCGCCGCCGAGGCCACCATCGAGGCCAACGAGGCCACCGCCACCGCTGCCGAGGCCACCGCCATCGCAGTCGAGGCCATTGCCACCCTCGCCGTCGCCATCGAGGCCATCGTAGAGGCCACCGCCATCGCAGCCGAGGCCACCGCCAACACCGCCGTCGTCGCCGAGGCCCTTGCCACCACCGCGGCGGCCAGCGCCACCACCGTCGAGGCTACCGCCGCCTCCGCCTTGGCCACCGCCAGCACCGTCGTTGCCGTAGAGGCCACCACCACCGCCGCCAAGGCCACTGCCTCCGATGCCGCCGCCGCCGCTGTGCCGCTGTTGCAATATTTGAATATACGAAAAATGGAAAATGAAAAGTAAACGGAAAATGCAGAACTAAACGAGTTTTCTAATTTTCTAAAAATGAAAAATGAAAACTCCATGATTTCAAGTAAATAAGTTTTCTAAAATTTTCCTAGAAAACTGAAAATGAAAAATCAACTCCATTTTCTGTAAAATGAAAACATTTTTCCACAACTAAACCTAACCTAAATCTCCCTTTTTCCAGAATCCACTCCAATACATCAACTCTCAATAATCGATTTCCCTTTTCCAAAACGATTTCAATTCATCAGCTCCCAAAATCAATTCCTTCAAAAACTGATAGCTTCAAAAATCGATTCCAAACATCAAATCTATTTCAACAACTATCAACCGTTGTGGCCAAGAGGAACAGGAGGTGATGTTGTCTCTTTTCTTTTACCCTTTTACCCTTTTCAACTTTATGTATGTATGTACGTATGCTATTCATTTGGTTTATTCATCATATTCACATGTGAAGATGTGATTTTTTTTTTTGAACGGCAATTTAACTCACGCACACGTTCCAGGGGTATCTGGATCTATACGGGCACCGACTAATCCCCGCGCCCATGAGCCAACCCGAAGGCCAACCCATGGACTCGCCCCTGAACCGACCCGAAGACCGGTTAAAAGCTGGATACCGCAGAATAGGTCTATAATTGGTCCCATTTACTTTGTATAAGAAGAAAAACCAAGATAGTGTAAAGTGTAAATTAATGAAACCTCATATATGTGCATTTCTTCATATTGTGATTCCATTCAGTGAGAACGATTTTGGTTCGATTTCTTGATTTTTTTTTTTTTAACATCACAGATGGTTGGCAAGAAGAGGCTATACACATTTTCACATGAAAATGTTCCAATTCCATCTTTTCACTGCAAATTTCCTTCTGCTTATATCTCTTCCATGATTCCATCCCAATATCAGATGAATCAACTCCTTGTAGCAATGGAGGCACTATTAGCATAGAACCTATACACCCAACTTTCAGGTGAAGAAAACCTCAAAGTTTGTTTCTTTTTCGATTATTTGGAATAACTGGGTCACAAATTAGGAGCTATAAAATTAGATCACAATTGTCGATTGGAAGGAAAAGGCTGATTTTATTTTTTATCCTTTTTTATTACCTTTTAATCAAAACTACGATAGTTTTTATAGGTCATATACCTCAGCTTAGGTACATAACAACCATAAATTCCCCTTTCCTTTAGGCCATCTGCTATGGGGCTTGGCAGAGAGCCGGTACCGAACCGGTACCCTCGGCAACACCGCCGAGGGTATCCGGCACGGTAGCCGGTACGGTGGCCGAATACCGATTCTCACCACGGCTCTATTTCCTCTCTCTCTCCTTTGTGTCTATCTCTCTCTTCCTTCTCTCTCTTCCTTTTTATTTTTTTTATTTTTTTAATTAATTATTTAGATTGGTATGGAATTGGTATGAATGTGGATGAATTGGTAAGGTATTCGTAAGCTGATGTGGCGCTGAGGTAGCAGTTGGTATCAATTGGTACCATAGCGGATGGCCTAATATAAACCTCTCCAAAAGAAAGTTTAAAATATATAAAAAGTAATGCTCTAACCACAAATCTCAATAAACTAGTACTTCATTTAAGAGAATCATTAAAAAGATTTCATTTTTTATTTACGAGATCTTATGCATAAGAATGGATCCACCATTAAATTCATACACCTCTAATCAAAAATCCTCACCATTCAACTTGACCAAGTACACTGTAATAAGATTCTCCTTGTTTTCTTTCATCTCCTCCATAATATAATGCACAAAGCAACAAAAGTTTAGCAAAAATAATGATATTAATTAATTACCTAATTATGTGAGCAACAAATGAATCTATCTCCATTCGTGTAACTCCACCTTTTTCTACGGATCTCCTGACATCTTCACCAAGTTTACCGGCTCTCTTCCTCATCTCATCCGAACCCATCAATTTTCTGATGCTTTTTTCGATACGTGAAGATGATACTAGCTCGTGATCATCCTCTTGATCCCATACCCCTATGCCGGTCTTTATCACCTCTGTTATTAACGTAGCATTTCTAGGTTGGTCCGAATGTATCGGCCATGCAGCCATGGGAACTCCCATTGTGATGCTCTCCATACTCGAATTCCACCCACAATGAGTCATGAACCCACCCGTTGCAGGATGAGCCAATATCTCTAATTGTGGGGCCCATTCTCGAACCACCAATCCTCTTCCTTCAACTCTCTCTTCAAACCCTTTTGGCAATTCAATTCTCCTGACCTCACCTACAAAGATATCTGCTTTATCCGCATCTCGTAACGCCCAGACGAAGTTCTGCTCACTGTTCTCTAAGCCAATAGCAAGTTCTTGGATTTGTTCCTCAGAGAATGAAGTCGTCGTCCCAAATGAGACGTATATCACAGAGTCTTTAGCGTGTTTATCGAGCCACTCTAGCACCTTGTGACGTTTGCTAGGGTTTTCATCATCGATTATGGCCACTGGATTGAAAGGACCCATTGCCCATTGCTTCGAACTTCCACAAACTCCTTCCGCAAGAAAATCAATGAATTTGTGGTCGATGACTTTACATGCATCGTAGATATTGCCCGAATTAAACTTGTGACAAATATTATTTGTCACGGCTATTTCCAAGACCTCTGCAGGTATCACACCTTCAAGGGTAGGGATCTTCATAAGATGCATATAGGATTCAACATCATCTAAACACGGCTTTCCTTTCCCCTCCCATATGTAGGAAAATGTGGTAAAAGCCGAAGCACCATGGAAGACAAAGGCTTCCGTATTTTCAAACGAAACCACATCTTGAACAACTATGCTCATCAGATAATCATGAACAACGATGACTCGCCTGGCAGTGGGAGAAATAGTGGCCAAAAGCTCTGTGAAGGGTTCACGAAGGTGGGATGATGCTTTGAACGACGAGATAAGGTGGGTGGGGAACTTTGTGGACTCGTTAGGGTCCGGTGGTGGAGATTCGAATTGGGGTATTTGATATTCATGGTAATGGATGTTCGCGGCCGATATGGGATCCCATCCATGTACACGAAGCTTTGCTTGGCGGTTATGGGTGGTGGTGCCGACGATATGGATGGGTAGATTATAGGCGGAAAGGAGACGAGAGAGATGGAGGAGTTGATTGAGATGGCCTTGTGCTAGAAAAGGCACCATCACCACCACAACTCCGGACTTATCTTCCATGTTAAGGGTTATTGTCGTCTGAAGCTCTTCCAATGGTGATCTATAATATATGTGACATATAATTAATGAGAAAGGTTCAAATGACAAGTGTAAAAAAAATAGGAAGTAGAGAAGTGATACGGTTGAGATCATAGTTGACTAGATTATAGTTGACTAGTCAAAGATTGCGGCTTTGACATTGAGATCATAGTTGACTAGTCAAAGATTGCAGCTTTGACCGGCCAAAGCCTGTCATCTTTGACTAGTCAACAATGATCTCAACCGTTGATGGACGCAATTCACGGAGGGTGATTCGTCAATGCCGCCTTTACCACTTCTCATTTGAATCTAATACTATAATTAATAGCATACAAAGTGTTCCTATCTTATCACTTTGCTAAACGCAATAGGCTAACAAAGGTACCCAAAAAAGAAAAGGAAGTAAAGAAAAAGGAGAGAGGTTGACTTACTAGAAACCAACGAGCAAGGCCTTCAAGGCTTCAAATGGTGAATTTTCTTCTTGTAGACCCTCTGCCAATTTCTTTGGTTTGGAGACCATGAAAGTGTGATTTTGTTATGGGAAATAGAGAGATTTAAAGGCCTTCGTTGGAGATAAACTAAATAAATGATGGATGGAGTATAGTATACTGTTCTTCCAACTTCCAGCCGACAAGGATGACTGGTCTTTTCCATGTGCGCAACTTGGATAGCCCACTCGATCCTCTTTTTTTCATCCTACTTCTACATGGATCCTTTTTTAGTCCTTTTGCGGTCTAGATACTGTACAAGTAATCCCTAAACTTAGGGGCTGTTTAATTAAACACTACCATATATCGGACAATATAGTGTAGGGGTGAGCAATGGAACCGCAAAAACCGGCCCATACCGGAACCAAGAGGTGGGCAAAAATCGGACCGGGCCGGGCTTTGACCGGGCTTTTTGGGCTTTTGTTTGACCGGGCTTTGACCGGGCTCGGGCCGAGCCGGGCCGGGCTTTGACCGGGCTTTGAAAAGACCGGGCTTTTTCGGGCCTTTGTTTGACCGGGCTTTTTCAACTTAAAAAACACTAAATTATTTTATAATTTCAATAATAATGATAATATACGATACAAACTAGATTTATTTTATAATTCTAAAGTTTAAACTATATAAAACAAATCAAAAAATAGATTTATTTTCGGGCCGGGCTGGGCTTTGATCGGGCCGGGCTTTCAAATTTCCTAAAACTAGGTCCGGGCTACGCCCTTCGGGCTAAGCCCGGGCTTTGGTCGGGCCGGGCCCGGGCTTTTTTTCGAGCTCGGGCCGGGCCGGGCTTTTTGCCCATCTCTACCGGGACCAGAACCGGCACCAGTATAGTGCAACCGGTCCGGTTTTCGGTTCTACAAATCTCTCATTTCCAGTTCCGATTCCAAACCGGGTTCGGGCCCATTTTCGGGTAATTAACCGGGACCGGCCCGAAAGTTTAAAAACAATATAAAATGATTTCATATATTGAACATATAAATACTTATTCACAAAATTCGTAATATCTTTTTAGTTAACATTGAATCAAAACAAATACGATAGTTAATATCTTTAATTTCATTACATATAATTCGAAATCTCATATCATATATATACTTTAAACATATAATATAAATAGTTGAAATCATTTATTCCATCATATATATAGACACAATGAACAATTTTATTTATTTTAACCATAATACACAAATAATAAATTTAGAGATAGTATATGTTATACGATTTTGTATTAAACTATGAATATCGGCTCCAATCGGGTTTTTGACGGAAAAAACCGGGACCAGGATCGGCACCGGAACCGGTATTACCTATACGGTCCGGTTTTCGGTTCTTCAAATTTTTTATTTCCGGTTCCGGTTCCAAACCGGGTTCGGTCCGGGCCGGTTCGGGCCCAATGCTCACCCCTATAGTGATTTACTACTCTCTCAAGATGGTGTCGTACATAACAATTTATCCGCTAAGCTCTTACTAAGAGTTGTCGATCTCACTTATTGGGTAAGACTCTCAATTCATATCGCTCTTACAGTGTAAGATTATAGTAATTTTCATGTTCGTCTCGTAAGATAAATTGATTGGGCAAGCACTTACCATGCCGGTGAGCATTTTATATATATTTCCTAGTGTCATTTTTACATATATAGAGAGCATTTTTATATTTGGTTTATATTTTAGAAAGCAAATATTGACAGTGAGCTTTATATTAGGTTTCACCATTATATTTGGTTAATTGAAGATTTTTGTAGGTTCATAATTTTCTAATAGTCACTTATCATTTTTGAATTCTATTTTGATCATTTAATATGGAACAAACAGAGCTGAAATTTTTGGAAATTTTGTTCGTTCAAATTTTTGGGTTGTTACGTTACTGGACTTTAGTATATATTAGTTGGATTTTATTCAATCTTATTGGGCTTTAATGGAGTTTTTGGGTTTTATTAGATTTTATTGGCTTTGCTATTTTAGTAAGCTTTATATGGTCTTATTGGATTTTTTTTGGGCTTTAACAGTCTTTTTGGGTTTTGTTGTGCTTTAACGATCTTATAATATTATTTTAATAATAATAATGGGAGGATTATCGGCGGAAAATCCATCACAGTCGACTTACTGGTGAATATGTTTGCCAGAAATTTTAAATTTCAAAATATTTCAATCAAAAGGCAGAATTTTAAAAAACTTGAAGTTAGAAAACAAAATACACAACTTGAAATGATAAATATGATATAAAAAATATCCAAAAAAGAGAATAAATTAGTTGAGTAAGAAAATGGTCGTAAGTGTATGTGTAAGTGTGTAATTGTAAAAGAAACAATAATAATTTCAATTTTATTCATCTAAACATAATTAGCATATATGATTGCTTTTATTAAAATATAGTGAAACCCGTTTCGGCGGGTACCCGACGGTTAGCGGTTCCAAAAAATGAGAACCGGAACCGTTCCCGATCAGTTTCGTATTTTAGGAACCGAAACCAATCACATTGGTTCCGCTTCCAGAACCAGCAAGTTTCGGACCAGTTCCGGTTCCAAATGCGGGTACCCGGTTCCGACGCTCACTCATAGATTTAAACATGTATGGTATCTCAAAACATTTGATTTAAAATAGATAACAAAAACGGGGAAAACCCCGTATCTTGTATAAATACTTCTCTCTTTGGTTAATAACAAGGGGAACACATATTCATACAATTCAAATGCAACAATACTAGATTTCTTTTTACATGTTTTTTTTTACTTCAGTGTATTTATTATACGTGGTTATGTAGTTGTCACTTTTCCTCGTATCGATCGGTAACTTACAAATTGCCATATCCGTAGTTGGTTCAATCCATCATGAAGATATAGGTACAAATGTAGTGGACATTATCACAATATTGAAGGAAGTTGAGATTTTTAATTTTAAAATTAAAATTAAAATTTTTACATCTCTGTGCATATTGCGGGTACACAACTAGTGTGTACATATATATGTATATATACTGTAGGTTCAAGTGAGAAGTGTTAAAAAAATGAGAAGTAGAGAAGTGATCTCTACCACTCATTCGGTCAATGAAGGCGGCTTTGACCGGGTCCCCTCCTCTAATAATCTCTACCCTCCCATGAATCACGTCAATCCCCTGTGATCGCGTTCATCGTAACCGGTCAAAGCTACCTTTATTGATCGGATGAGTGGTGAAGATCACTTCTCTACTTCGTATTTTTTTATCACTTCTCATTTGAACCTTTCTCTGTATTCATATGTATGTGTGTATATATAGAAAGTCATTTTCGTTTGTAAACCATCAAAATGTTGTAAACTATGAAACCTCATCATTGGCGTAAATCAAAATAACCAAGAGACGATATGGATTCAAAGAAAATATGAAAATATGAAATACATGAAAAGTCAATGATTATGGAAATGTGAAATACCGAAATATGAAAATGTTTCATAGAATTTCATAAGATTCACCTTATTCGAATACACCCCTTTCATGATATGCAAGGGTTCATTACCTAGTTATGTGGGCGACAAATGAATCTATCTCCATTCTTGTAACTCCACCTTTTTCATCAGATCTCCTAGCATCTTTACCAAGTTTACTAGCTCTCCTCTTCAAGTTACTTGTGTATTTTGTAATGACTAGAGAAACAAAATTGTTTCAATATTGAAGTTTCAACTTTCAACAGTTTTGGCAACCTCGTGAATAAACCATTTGTTATCTTAGAATAAGATTTCCCTTGTTATCATAGCACAATACTTTCATGATACAATACATATAATGAAAGAGCATAATGCACAAAAAATGCATATTGGGACAAAGCAACAAGTTTTAGCTACAATAATGATGCATGAGGATTAATTACCTAGTTATGTGGGCAACAAATGAATCTATCTCCATTCTTGTAACTCCACCTTTTTCTACCGATCGTCTAACATCCTCACCAAGTTTATCAGCTCTCTTACTTATTTCATCTGAACCCATCAATTTTTTGATACTTTTTTCGATAAGAGAAGATGTTACCACCTCATGATCATCCTCCCAATCCTTAACACTTATGCCAGTCTTTATCACCTCTGTTATTAACGTAGCATTTCTTGGTTGATCTGAATGCATGGGCCATGCAACCATGGGAACTCCCATTGTGATGCTCTCCATACTCGAATTCCACCCACAATGAGTCATGAACCCACCGGTTGCAGGGTGAGCCAATATCTCTAACTGTGGTGCCCATTCTCGAACCACCAATCCTCTTCCTTTAACTCTTTCTTCAAACCCTTTTGGCAATTCAATTCTCCTAACGTCACCTTTAAATATATCTCCTTTATCTGCATCTCGTAACACCCAGATGAAGTTCTGCTCACTGTTCTCTAAACCAATAGCAAGCTCTTGGATCTGCTTATCAGATAGTGAAGTCGTTGTCCCAAATGAAACATATATCACAGAGTTTTTAGATTGTTTATCAAGCCACTCTAGCACCATGTGACGTTTGCTAGGGTGTTCATCATCGGTTATGGACACCGGATTGAAAGGACCCATTGCCCATTGCTTTGAACTTCCATAAATTCCTTCTTTAGCAAGAAAATCGATGAATTTGTGGTCAATGACCTTACATGTGTCGTGAAGATTTCCAGAATTAAACGTATTGCAAACATAATTAGACATAATTATGCTTTCCAAAAAATCTGCAGGTACAGCTTCTCCAAAATTTGGTATTTTTGTAAGTTGCATATGGGACTCAACATCATCCAAGAATGGCCTTCCTTTCCCTTCCCAAAAGTAAGAAAACGTAGTAAAAGCCGAAGCACAATGAAAGACATAGGATTCGGTGTTTTCAAATGAAACCACATCTTGAACAACTGTGCTCATCATATAATCATGAATAACTATGACTCGCCTAGCGGTAGGTGAAATTGTGGCCAAAAGCTTTGCAAATGGTTCGCGAAGGTGAGATGAAGCTGTGAATGATGGGATAAGGTGGGTGGGGAACTTTGTGGAGGCATTAGGGTCCGGTGGTGGAGATTCGAATTGGGGTATTTGATACTCATGGTAATGGATGTTTGCGGTCGAGATAGGATTCCAACCGTGGATGCGAAGCTTCGCTTGGCGGTTGTGAGTGGTGGTGGTGACGATGTGGATGGGTAGATTATAGGCGGAAAGGAGACGAGAAAGGTGGAGGAGTTGGTTGAGATGGCCTTGGGCTACAAAAGGCACCATCACCACCACAACTTCATTGTTTTCCATAGTGATTTTGGTTATGAATTTTAGGACTTAGTTGGGGATTCTTTTATAATGGTTGTCTAGTAATATATGTATTTAGGTTACAATATATACCTCCAATAATAAATTATATATGTATTTATGTCTATATAATAATAATAACATAACTTATATATAGTAATAATATAAATTATTTATATATAAATATATATTATTCATATAATAATATGAATTATATATTATACGTATTATATAATATTATATTGCATATTATATCTATACTATATATAAAAGCAAATAACTCAATATGACAGTTTCTTTTGTTCAACATTTCATTTTACACATTTATACTTTATACCCCTATAGTTAGTTATTAAATCTTATTTTAGTCCTTTATTTTTTCATTTTCTATTTTAAACCCTTATCATATAATCTAATTAATCATATATTATGAACTAAAATTTATATTAAAATTACGTTTTTTTTAACATATTATATCATCATAATCGTCTCGTCAATACCTTCGAAATAAGCCCAATATTGAATATTTTTTATTCAATTATATTATATATATATTCTATTATATAAAGATAATACTTTTATTTCAATTTTCGAAATTGACTATTCAATAAATCATTAGGAGGTTAGTTGATTGAACACATATGATTAAATTGATGTTTACAATGATGTATATAAAAATCGGGCAATTGATACATACTTCGCGCTGCAACGCGCGCGGATACGTTTCTAGTATAATAATAATAATATAATTGTATATATATTACATTTTTTTAAAGATGGACCTATAAAAATGAGAACTATGAGAAGAATTTCTAGAATTACTAAAACACATATCTTGCATTCAAATATTTCATTTAATTTATAAAAAGTTTTTTTTTAAAGGTTCACGCATGCCTCTCCTGAGATTAATATTCAGTGGCCCCTGGTTGCTCACCCCCGGATTCGAACTTGGGTGGGTTTTCCCCAACACCAAGCCTTAACCGGTAGGCTGCCCCATTTGGGTTAAATTTATAAGAAGTTCACTTCATAGTATTTATTTCATGTATATATATCTTTCAGTTTTTGACATTATTCAAAAGGAGTTGCTATTTGCACTATTTTGTTAAGGGTTAGAATGCATTGGAAATTTGGTATGAATGCATTGAGAATATAAAAAGTATACTTTGATGTTGATATGTGTAAAAGAAGCAATTCACCTTTTTAGGTGTAAATAGCAATTCATATGGTGTATTTAGTTTCCGCTATTCATAAACTTTTCGTTGTTGATTTGTAGCTATCAGATCTGCGTCACGAGTGACGAAGTGGGTGAACGGAAACAAAATAGAGGATTAGAAGGGTGGTGAGTAATATTATATTAAATATATACAAAACTTTAAGAATAAAATCAATTGGTGGGTTCAAATGTGAACCACTTTTTGGTTGTTAACGTGAGGACAGCCGAGAGCGCGACATGTGGCGGATGGCTAGGCGTCACGTCAAGTCCACAGCGGGTGAATAGGCGCGATTCATGGGAGGACATTGAATTAAAGGGGGGGACCACACTCAAAGTCGTCACGTATCGTGTTCTCGGTTGTCCTTACGTTCACAACCAAAAAGTGGTTTACATTTGAACTTTCCTCTAAAATCAATAATTTAACTTTAAAATAGGGAAGTTAAAGGTTAATGTAATTTTTTATTAAAGATCTTGACTTTTAAATCTTCATTTTTTTAAAATTTTGAAACATCGAATGGAGTTGCTCTCAAAGCATGAGAATCTCTAATGGAGGTTCTTATAAAACCATATCTAACACCTTTACTAAAATAGAAAAATTTTGAATTTTGTTTACTAGAATTCTACAACTTTGCCATCACATTCTTTAAAATAGAAAAATATGAAGAAAAAACTTTAAATATAGATAATTCTTTCAAATCTCTTGAATAAGAAGAAATAAAGATTATTTTAATATATTCTTCCAAGAGCACACTTGATTGTTTAAAAGTTTTTAAAAAGTTTGTTAAAATATCAAATGTAATGTATATTTTAATAATATAAATAATAATAAATTCTCTAAAATATAAAAGTTGGAGTTGGAATTTTTCTTTATAGAGATTTTAACTTTCTATTCAATTTTAGAGAAATTGTAAAAAAGTTGTTGGAGATACCCTAAAAACCTCAATTTTGCACTTTTTATTGTCACCACATTCCATCCCACCAAAACAAAGACTCATATAAAATGTCAAATGATAGTTTTTACTAGAACCTTTTTTTGTACCAAAGTTTTTATTTAAGAACCTAGAAGAATTTGGGTTCTTGTAAGAACTTTCCACAATGATACTTACCATAGTTTTTTCGTCTAAAATCCTTGCATTGGAAATATTCTAATAAAAAACTTTTTCTCTTATCATAACCTTTTCGGGGATATCTCCAAATTTGAAAGAAACAAAAATTACACTCTTTCTCCTATTTTTTTTTTTCGTTTTAAAGTTGTCACAACAAGAAATTATCTAAAATCTTTATTTTTCTTCATTTTAAATAACCCATTAAAAATACTCTACAAAACACTTGAATTTGAAAAGAAGTATGAACTATAAAAATTAAAAATAATGAGGATGTAATTTGTCGATCCCTACTTGAACAAAATGCCAATGGTGCCAAACCAAACCATAGACTGCGCCATTGATATTTAGGTTGGTCCGACCACAAATTGCCAACCAAGTGACCAACCGTCTCGCATGCAATTCTATGTTTATCCTCCATCATTAATAAAAACAAACAAAAATTGATGTAACATAATCTTTTAAAGATTATGATTTCTAGTAAACTCTTTCCAAGTGATGATTCTATTTAGTGATTATATTTATCATTATTTTATATATTTAGTCATTCGAAAACAAAGTAGAACAATTCTAGCTAAAAATCTTTATTTTTTTCAAGTAGATACGTAAGGTTGTTTACCAAAATATACTTATCGTACGAAAGGGACATATATAAAATTCTAATTTAGGGTGAGTTTGAAGATGACAAATGAAATGAATTTAACAAAATTCTAATATGATTAAGGTGAAAATTTGTGAAATAAATACATGGGATAATTCTTTGAAATTTTGAGGTAAGTGTACAAATTTTGAAAAAAAAATAAAAAAAGTTTATTGATCACTTCTATCATTTCAAATAAATAATAATTTATTATTATTTTTATTAATGTATAACTATAAATAAATAATGTTAATATAAATATTAATATTTTATCGTACACGTGAGCCGAAAATAGATTTTATAATTCTTTGATGAAAAAAATATTGTGAAAATACACGATAAAAGAATAACTTTATAAAAATCTTAAATTATATATATTAGAAATTGAAAGATGATATTAATATAATTAGTTTATTTTGATCTTTCATGTAATAATGTCTTTATAAGGCCATCCTTAACCGTACCCCTCATACCTCTCATTTTTGTTGCCACATCAGCGCCACATCAGCTTTACCAACACCTTACCAACACCATACCAATCCATCTTTAACCATACCAATACCATATCCCTCTAAATTAATTGAAAAAAGAAAATAGAAAAAAGAAGAGAGAGAGAGTGAATGAAGAGAGAGATGGGGGTAGGGGGGTGGGGTATGCAACATTTTTTCAACCGGCATTGGGGTACCGATTGGTACCACTACCGGCACTAGAGATGGCCAAATACCGGTCCCGGGCCGGTTCTAACCGGTCCTTAATCGGTCCGGTCCTAAACAGTAACACACCGGGACCGGTTAAGGAGTAACCGGTTCCGGTTCGGTCCGGTCCTATGATTCGAAGGTGAGGACTAGTTAGGCTACTTCAGATAACCGGTTAACCTTAACTGGTTAGAACCGGTTAAGGGACCGGTTATGGATTAGGACCGGTTTTTTTATACAACTATATAAACTTACAAAAGAAAGGTCACGTTCGTTACTTTAAAAACACGTCTTATTATTCTTCGAAAATATAAGCTAAGTACATTAATTATATATAAAATAAAACACGTCGTTTAACGAGAAAGAGTTGAGAGAGTAGAACTTGCAAAAACGAATACGAATTATAACGAGAACTTTGTGTTTTTTGCGTTTTTCGTAAGTTGGTATTCATCCCAAACCCCACACCACTTATTTATATGGCAAATGGGGTCAAAAGGAGCCAAATAATGGTCATCTATGCTGAAAATCGAAGCTAACGTCTATATTAACGTCTATATTAACGGTAATATTTTTTGAATGCATCGGTTCGGTCCTTAACCGGTCCCGGTTCGGTCCTTAACCAGTCCCGGTCCGGTCCTAACCGGTCCTGTGAAAAACGCCAAAAATCGAACCGATGGTGTGGACCGGTTGAGGGACCGGTCCTTAATCGGTCCGGTCCTAACCAGTTACGGCTCGGTCAAGTCCCCGGTTAACCGGCCGGTCCGGTCCGGTCCGGTCCTTTTTGGCCATCTCTAACCGGCACCATACCCCTCATCCACAACGGTGTTCACACCGGTATGGGGGTGGTACCGATGTGGTACCGACCCGGCTAATGATGGCCTAAACAATTGTAAAAATCAATATAGCATAAATGTTTTCAATCCTAAAAACATGAACTACAAAAACAATAAACCAAAAAGCACATTTAATATTCGAATTTGGGTCACATAACTGCGAAAAATGCCTTTAACCAACTAAACAACTCATCAATGTTTCCGATTTCTAATATATATTGTAATTTTCTATCCATACAATGTAGTAAGATGTAAACTACTTTTAAATATGTTACATTAGTTTTACAATAACATCTCACATCAATAAAATACACATCTTTCAAAAGTTTTACCTTGTAAACACCCCTCTCTAAAATACACATCTTTCAAAAGTTTTACTTGGAATATGAAACTAGAGAGGGGTGTTTACAATTTTTAAAAGACCAACACCACTCTCTAGTTATATAACCAATCAAAAATTGGAATACGCTATGGGTATGGATTCATACACCCCACCCTATGGATCACAAGACACCCTACCCTATAGTATTTATTACATACTATCTTTTAAAAAATACCTAGAAGTTTGAGCAATCATTTAATTGCTCCTCTCTCTCTCTAATATTATTCTTTTTTTTTCTTTTTATTAATAAATACTAATAAAAATTAATGTATTATAATTATTATAAAAAAATTCAAATAAGTAAACTAGAAAGACAAATGTTTTGCTACTTATAAGAAATAATATATTGTTTATTATATAACTTTATAAATTTCAATAATGTGTATTTTAGCATATAATTTGCTTGTACATAATAGAATAAAACTTGTAGATACTGAATTATAGGTTTTATATATATATATATATGTATGTATGTAGAAAAATAAAATAATAAGCTCATAAGCCCGATATAAAAATAACACTAGTATACTACCCAGAAAATTGAATATTTAATATATATATATATATATATATTGTTGGAGAGGTTAAATCCTGTAAAACCATTTTATTAGTGAAAATCCGTGAGAACCGAGTAAAAAATAATTTTTTTAACAATTTTTTCCATCAAATGTTAGAATTGATATATTGTTTCACATGTTTTTTTATTTATAAGGTGAGTATCATCCATGAATTTGTTTCATAATATGAATAAAAATATTGTATATTTTTTATTCATAATATATATATATAATTTTTATTTTTTAATGGATGATACTTACATTATGAAAAAATATATGTGTAACAATAGTTAATATCATAGTATTTGATTAAAAAAAATCCTTAAAAATATTTTAGTTGGTTTTCACGGGTTTTCACTAATAAAATGATTTTTATTTGATGAAACTCTATTGTTGGATAGGAATATATATATATATACACATATATACATTAATTTTTTATATCTAGTTAAAAATCATCGTTATATTTCTATAAAAAAATTTGTAAAAATTAACTTATTATTAGATTTTTAAGTTATATATTTTTAATGTAATATTTATTTTAAGAAAACTAAATAAATAAATGGTTTTTAAATATGGTCAAAATTAGTTTTATAATGTGATTAATTGTTAAAATAAGATAACATAGAAGTTAGAGAAAAAGTTGAACATTAATTAAAAAAAAGTCAAAAAGTAGCATTTAATATGCAGTAATTTAAGGGCTATATAGGGTAGGGTATTAGTAGGGTGGGGTGTCTCTCTCAACACCCGTATGCTATTTTAAAAGGATGTTGCCATTTACACCCTATTCTACATCCTTACTATAACACTCAAATCTATGTATAAGTAATTAATTTAAAAAGTCAAAAAAATTAAAAAGTCTATCTAGATATTTGAAATGACATCATTTATTATCCCTCTCTATTTCTTCTATACTATCTTTTCTCTCTCCTGATTTATTTTTATTTTTTGTTTTTTAATCAATTGCTAATAATAATAATAATAATAATAATTGATGAATAATAGTTATTTTTCTATTTGAATTATATATAACAAAATTTGTTAAAAACCAATAAAAAACAAATATCTTGTTATTATAAAAATAATGTCATTTGTTTTTTAATCTCATAAATCTTTAGAAATTTAGAAAATAATTGATCATTGTATCTAAGTATTTTAATATTTAAAAAAATCCATCTATTTTTTAACTTATTTTAAAAAACTAGATTACAATTTGTCACTCTTTAATAAAATATTGGATATAAATTAATTCATATTTTATTACTTTTATTTATAAAATATTGCATTTGTATATAAAATAGGAATTGACTATTTTGACTATATAAAAATACGTCTAACACCTCCTAACCATTTCTCCAAAAAATCTACAAAATAACCAAAATCTTTGTTAAATATAATTAGCTATTAGCAGAGTTCGCTAATCTCAACTTTAGAAATTTAGAAAAAACATATCATTTTAATCTCAAATTTTAATATAAAGAAACAAAAAATATAGTAAAAAATGTTGTAATTGTTTAAAAAAATATAACAATAATAAATATATATATATATAACAATAATAAAAAAGGTAAAAACTAAATAAAGTTATATATATTTACATGTTGATGTAATTATTAAATTGTAATAAATATTAGAGTAAACTACGATTTTCGTCCCTGTAGTTTGATACTTATAACTTTTTTCGTCCCTATGGTTTCAAAATTGCTTTTTTCGTCCTTATGGTTTCCATTTCATTTCACTTTTTGTCATTTATCCTAATAAAATTAAAATAATCCATTATACTAAGGGTTAATATGGTCTTTTTGCCTATTTTATATCTATTGCATTATATATTAACTAAAACCAAAAACCTAACCTAGCCCCCACACAATTCGGCAAAGACCATTTCGGTCACAATTTGGCAAAGACCCACCTTTCTCCCCAATTCTCAAAACCTTAAAACCCAAAATAAATAAAAAAAAACCAAAATTAGAAGAACAAAAAACAAAAACAAGATGAATCAAAGAAGAAACCATGTTTTTTTTTGTGAAATCCAATTCACACACACTATTTGTATCTTTTTTAAAAAAAACCAAAATTAGAAGAACAAAAAACACAAACAAGATGAATCAAAGAAGAAACCCTTTTAGACTTAGAGGTGGGTGGGTGGGTGAGATAAGGTGAGGTCACTAGGTAGGTTAATTTCTTTTTAAATTATTTTACTTGTTTAACTTGATAAAAGAAAAGCAAAACACAAAACAAAATTAAGAATGACTAAAATGCCCTGAGTTTAATGGGCTTTGTTGGTTTAAGGGATGAAAAACATAATGAAATAGAAACCACAAGGACGATAAAAGCAATTTTGAAACCATAGGGACGAAAATAGTTATAAGTATCAAACCATAGGGACGAAAATCGTAGTTACTCTAAATATTATATAGAAAGAAGTGCATTTATTTCAGTGTAAATGTTGTTATCCAATAAAAATGAGTAAATTTTATTATTATGTAATTATTAATATAGAGTAGGGTGTGTTTGGAAATTAGGCTAAAAAGTCAACTTATTTTAATAAAAAATGTCTTGGAAATTGAAAAAAATGTCAATTCATAGACTAGAGGGGGTGTAATGATCCAATTTGGTAATCATTATTCTCATTATTATTGATCTAGTGATTATGGTGCTATTAATTAGCCAAAAATCAAATATTACAGATAAAAAAAAATTAATTGTAATATATTCTACCTTAAGGTAATAAGTAGGATATTTTTCAAAATTGTCCATTGTTTGATAATTTTAAATTTCATGTCTCGTTAAAAGTAAATAGTTCACTAACAATTGCATAAATTGAAAAGTGTAATTAAGCAAAAATATTTATGTTATGAACATATTATTTAATTTATTATAAAGAATTCGTATTATTTTAATTGTTTGTCAATTAAAATATTTATCAAACATTTTATCTTCATCCCACGTTCAACATTGATTTAACTTCACGTAAGACCAAACTATTTTCATGAGATCATATGAGATCATGACAAAACACATGAAATTTCACAGCAAAACCCTATGAAAGTAAAAAAAAAACATTTGAACATGGATACTAAAAAAACTTACAATGTAAAAAAAATCCAAACACATGTAAAAAAATCCAAACCTTCATAGTGAAAGTGTTGTGAAGATAAAAAAAATTGAACCTTCACAGTAAAAAACACCGTGAACGTAATATTTGAAATGTTTTCACCATGAATGTTCGATTTTGATTACTTTCACAGTGTTTTATTGTGAAGTTTCATATGCAAAGTCTTGGTCTCAGGTCTCATGAAAATAATTTGGTCTCACGTGAACCTGGCCCGTCTAACAATTATCATATAAAAAGTTAAAATTATTATTTTTTATTATTTAGACTATTTATTTAAAAAAATAATAATAACTGAAATTAACTCATCCCGCTAAATTATATATTATCTAATATATACAATTAGCAGGCGCCCCGTCCCGCCAGCGCCGCCCGACCCGAAACCCGAACCGAGACCCGACCCGCTCCGGATGCACTCTCCACTTTTGACCCAAACCCACCCATTGACCCGCCCAGCACCCACCCGTAAACCCACATGACCCGCGCGTCCTCCTAAATCTATTCCATCATCAATTTTACACTTTTGCCCCCTGAATCTATAATGGTTATTCAGTTTTATACCTTTCACTTTTCAATATTTAATTTTATGTTTTAGTCATATATCATGTATTCGCCAAAATACGTAAAAAAAAATACGTTTCAATTTTAATAAATTACGCCATTATATTTGTGTCGTCGATACGATCGAAATGAACCTAATATTGAATTTTTTTTGACGTACCTATTTTATTATATGCTATATATACGCTCCAACCAATCATAAATTCATACAATTTTCAAGTTTACATATTAGTCTCCTAAACTTAAAACTTATAAGATTTATTCACTTTATACCTTTTACTTCTCAATATTTCATTTCACGTTTTAGTCATATATCGTGTATTGACAAAAATACGTTAAAAATACGTTTTAATTTTAACAAGTTACGTCGTTATATTCGTATCGTCGATACGATCGAAATGAGCCTAATATTGAATATTTTTTGATGTAGTTATTTTATTATATACTATATATATGCTCCAACCGACCCGAATCTTATATCCATTTTCAAATTTACATATTAGCCCACTAAATTTATAATCTTTATTCACTTTATACTTTACTTTTCTATATTTCATTTTACATTTTACTTATATATCGTGTATTGGTTAGAACATGTTAAAAAAAATACGTTTCAATTTAAACAAATTACACCATCATAATCGTATCGTCGATACGATCTAAAATATGTTCAAAAAAACACGTTTTAATGTTAACGAAGTACGCATTATAATCTTATGGTCGATAAGATCGAAATGGGCCTAACATTGAATATTTTTTTCATGTATTTATTTTATTATATACTATATATACGCTCTAACTGACCCGAATCCTATACCCACCTTTAAACTTACATATCAGCCCTATAAACTTATAATATTTATTCACGTTATATCTTTTAGTTTTCTATATTTCATTTTACGTTTTAGTCATATATAGCATATTAACTGAAATATGTTAAAGTGTCGGTAACTACTGTTTAAAAAAAGGACAACTTTGGTCCCTTTGGTTTGATGTTTATAACACTTTTTTTCTTTAATTTTTAAAATTGTTTTTTTCACCTATATTGTTTTTATTCTTATTTCATTTTCATCTCTCTATCCAACTTTGTTAAATTACATGATTATCTCATCCAAAAGAGGTTTGACTAAATTACATATTTGGTTCTTATAGTAGATCATCTTTGTATTTTTTATTCTCAAAGTACATAGTTCATATTTTGTTAATTTTTACTTTTTTTATTTATTAAGACATTTTGTTTTATTAGTTAATTTATAAACTATTATAACTTTAATGAAAAAAATAATCAAATAATTTCATTAAATTACTGATAAGTACACGGTATTTTATTTCAAAACTTTAGGTTTATTTTATTAAAACATTTTTTAATTGGTTAATTATAAACTATTATAACTTTAATTAAAAAATTAATCAAATAACTTCATTAAAGTATTGATAAGTACATGATAATTTTTTTTCAAAGCTTTAAATTAAAATCTCTTAAAATTAATTTTTTTATTTATTAAAACTTGTAATTTATTTTATTAAACTTTTTGTATAACAACAAATGTACAAACTTTATGTTTCATATAAATCTATGTTACTACTTATGATAAAATCTATCACAGTTTATAACCCGATGCGAAGCCCGAGGGTTTTAATAACTAGTTAGTATTTAAAAGATAACTATAAATTTAGAACTAATACATAAAAATTTTAATAACTCATAGTTTATGGTATCTTAGGGCATCTCCAACAGCATCCCTATTTTAGAGAAAAACTATTTTTTGTTTTCTAAAATGCTCCAAGAGAATCCCTATTCCATTCTCTAAAATAGAGATTCAAGGGAAAATCTCCAAATATAGAGAATTCTCTATATCAGGTTGAGAGGAGAGATAAATCTTTTTTTTAATCAATCCACTAATGAAAATTGAATTGAGATTCTTTTTACATAAAAAAATTTAAAAATTTATTGGGACGATAAAATTATTAAATATTTAACTAATATAATTGATATTGAAATTTCTAAAATAGAGAATCTGTTGGAGTTGAATATAATTTACTAGATATATACCCGCGCGTTGCAGCGTGAAATATGTATCAATTATTCAACCATGTTAAATTTTACAATTAAATCAAAACATATTCAATAGTACACTCAATTTAAAGGTATTGTTGAGACGATAAAAGTGTAAAATTAAAAATGACAAAAATAAAGGATTAAAGATTAATTTAATAACTAACTATATGGGTATTAAATGTAACTTATAAAATTGAAAAAAGGAATTTGAGTAGATAGTATATATAGATAGTTAGGGATAAAAAAGTGTAAAATCAGAATTTAATAAAATCTAAACAAATTAATTTATATATATTTTTAATATTTAATAATACAATTAAATTAAAAAAAAATATTCAATATTAGACTGATTTTGAAGGTAATGTCGAAACGATTATAATGGTATAATTTATTAGAAAAAAAAACATAAAATTTAATAAAATTTAATTCATATATATTATTTACCTTAATATGATAAGGATGTAGGGGTGTTCAGTATTTGGATGCTATTCGTAAAAACCGAAATTCGAACCGACTCGAACTCGAATAATCTAATATAAATCGGGTTGTTTGGTTTTTGAATCGATTTTGGACTCGATTCGAAAGTTTACATTGGTTTTCGAATCGAATTTTGAATTTATAAAAATATTCGAAATCCGACTCGAAATTTGAATATATATATACACACACATAAGATTATATATATATATATAAATTTCAAGCTTTCTGATTTCTATTTATCCACATTATAGAAGGTTTTGTTTAGGTATTTGTTGGTTATCTACACCGCAGGAGGTTTTTTTGGGTTTTCTGAAGTTTGTTATATGATATTTTGTTGTTGTTATATGGAATTTTGGATGCTTGCCATTGTTTATTTGATATTTTGTAATATGAATATTTGAATGGTTGATACTCGATTTGAGTGAATGACTAAATGTAATGCGGGTGTTCATCCATTTTTTGGATCAAATTATTAGTTTTGATCCCTTTATTTTGTAGTAGAATTTTTTTTCAACTGAATTTGGATAAACCCGAATTCGACTCGAATTCGATTGGAATTCGACAATGCGAATTCGAGTCGGTTTTACATGTTTCATTTCGAATTCGAATCGAATTTCGAATTTACCTAAAAAAATACCCGAACAACCCGATTCGAAGAATTCGGGAAACCCGAAATTCGACTCGATGAACACCCCTATAAGGATGTAAAGTGAAAAATGAAAAACTAAGGGATAAAAGATAATTTAATCAAATAACATTAAGGATACAAAATGTAAATTATAAAGATTTGTATACCTTATTTTAAAAAAAGGGAAAAAAAATAGATGATGACATCATCAATTGGAATCTTTTCTTTAATTGACCAATAGAATGGCTCAATTTCATTTTGATAACTTCAGCCTAAACCTTCTTTGAATATATATATATATATATATATATATATATATATATATATATAGAGAGAGAGAGAGAGAGAGAGAGATTTTAGAGATTTTGACTTTTAATCTTTATTTTAAAGAAGTTTTGGAGAATTTGTTTGAGATGCTCTTATAGATTTTTGCTCTAAAATCTTGAAGCAATTATTAGGACCTAAGTGTTAATTCCAAGGAAAGTAACAAAATGTTATTTATACAACTTCTCGATACTTTGCATATCTTTATTCTTATGAGCAACTTGACAATATGACATCGGTAGCCCGGTGTCCGGATTTCTCGAGATATAGATCATTGTTATTCCGTATAGTACAACTTTATTGAAATTATCAAGAGTTGATGACGATTCACATAAAATTGAGACCAAAATCATGCCAAATGAGTATCATCCAATCTAGCCAAATATACTAGTCATAACTGAAACTGCTACATTTGCATTTTACGTTAGTCTTAACTAATTGTAGTCGTTCTTAAATTGCTCAGTGGCTTCGGTCCATAACTAGCTCGATCGTACGTTTTCCCACTTACATAGTGGTAATTTGTAATCGTTATTTGTTAAGTGTATTTTTATAGTTTATTCTACATTAACTCATAAACACAAGTCATGTGAAAATCAATTTACTAAACGATATTGCACACCATATAATATCATAATTTTATATTTTCATATTACTAATATTCATTTTATTTAGGTCTAGGCTTCGCCATTATGGTTTAATAGGTTGTATGGCATGTGCAACTTAAACAGTAGGTTATACCTTACTCCTTATCTATCTAAAATATGTTTTTCAGTTAAAATCAAATAAAACTAATCACCAAAACCCATTTTACTTTACCATTTACATCCTTCATAAACAGAACTATTTATGAACAAAAACCCACTTATCAAAATTCATAAACATGAAAATTTTGCTATTGCTAATCACTCTTTGAACCAACTAAAACTTCTTAGGAAGGCCCATCCGAATAACTCTTCTTCATGTATTTCACCCATTTCAATAGCCATGATCGATCTAACCTAAAGTTTCATTTAGCAATGGAACTGCATAGGTTGAAATAATTTTCAATTGGATTCTAATTCTATAATGGTTGGTTTTTAACTCTGTTGTTGTTCTTGCTGATAGAAAACGGTGGTATCATGAGGTCTCGTTAACATAGGGGATGAAAATGATAAAGCGCAAAGTGTATGATATTAACATAAGTATTGCTCTTGGCCTCTTAAATAAAGAGTCATTGGCATAAGTATCTGATTTACTCGTAAATCTCAGCCTCTTCAAGGTCAAACCTCATCAAATGTGAATAATGTGTATCTTTGTTGTATATAAAATAGTATATACATAAAAGAAAACGTAATTTAGATGAGTTTGAATAGGATTAGCGTAAAGAGTGATGTTTTGGAGAGTTCTTGTGTGGCGGCTTATGGTGATATTATAGTCGACAAGGAAGATGTTAATATTGTAGATATGAACTATTTTATAGCATGTGTGTGGTAAAGGAAGTCATGAATTGATGCAAAATGTTACTAGACCATGTGAACCCAATAAATATTATTCAAAAATAGGGTTCACACTCTCAAAAGGATGAAATGTACATATACCTAATCAAACAGTAAAGCGGTTGTTTTTGTTACCACCCTGAGTTGTGCAAAAGTGTAAGCAAACATGCAATGAAATTGAAGGATATCACATGGTGAACAAAGCAACAGAAAAGTACAAATGAATAAGTGCTAATGCAAAACCACATAGAGCAAAGCAGAACAACACGACCCCAACCTAAACTGATAATCCTCTACAGGTAAAATGGTTATCTTACGGAATTTACCCTAAACTTACTTGAAACTATTCTTTTGTAGTGCCTTCGTCTCCCCCAATGTTAACCCCTACCCCCTTGTCTATGCGTTCCTAAACGAAATTTCACCATATGTATTTCGTCTTAAAATGACTAATACACAAACCTTGAGTTTCAAAAGCCATCCTCTAATGCTCCAAAATCATAAATCTTGACGGTGTAAAAAGATAATATAGAAGTTGGAAATTTTGTTTATCGTAATGTTGTGATCAAAAATACAAATGCATGAATCAAATAACAAACACAATAAGGGTAAAATGGTCTTCCACATTTACTGTTTACCAGCATAGTAAACAATCAATGTAAGTTCATAGAAGACTTGATAGAAAACAACAAGAAATCCCTATAATTTAATTAGAAAAAAAAATAAGAAGGTTGAAGTAGATCTCAACCCTAAGAATGAGTTACAACCGGTCTATCATTTACATGTTTCGAGTATGAACCAGTTAAGGAACCAAAACCGATTACGTGGTGAGACTTGTTGACAATGACTAGTCGTGACCGGTTTTTCCCCAACTCTTAATACACAATTGAAATCTTACCATACAATGCTAATAGCTTTAATATTAAAAAGATGGTGCTCTGCTTTCAATCAACTTCTCAATCAATGTCTCATAATCATGAGAAGCAATGTGTATGTGTATGCATGTATATATGTAGGGTTATGTTCAAATGTGAACTCAATTTTGGTTGTGAACGTTAGAACGAATCTCAGCCACACATTTTCGGTTACGGTGAACGCAATCAGAGGATTGACGTGATTCATGGGAGGGTGGAGATTATTAAAGGAGGGGACCCGGTCAAAGCCGTCTTTATTGACCGAATGAGTGGCTGAGATTCGTCCTTATGTTCACAACCAAAATTGAGTTCTCATTTGAACTTTTATATATAGAGGGAAAATCAAATATTCCTTAGAGAGAGAGAGAGAGAGAGAGAGAGAGAGAGAGAGAGAGAGAGAGAGAGAGAGAGAGAGAGAGAGAGAGAGATTTATATGGGCAGTATGTTAATAAAAGAAAAGAAAAAGATGTACAGCTTGCACATTTTTGAATAAGATGAGAAACAATGAGCTAAAATCCACTATTTCACTACATTTGTGAAAGGCCATGTTCTGTTGTTTTGTATAACCATCACAACCATCAGGAGAAAAAAAAAAACAAGTGTCATAAAGGCCTCAAAACAACCTGTTTTTGTTTGTTTGTTTGTTTGTTTTCTGCAGCATATAACATCATATTCTCCTCAAGGGCTGCAGAGGTTCTTGAGATCCTCTTCCTGTGCATACCAACTAGGTATTATTTTCACCAAATGTGGATAAAGATCCTTGTAAGAGTTCCTGATTGTCCCTTCCGCAACTCCAGTTGCAAGCGCTACATCTGCATCCACATTTCCCAAATATTATGAACAAAAAAAAAGAATTCTAGAATCAAAAGCAATGCACCATGGTTTCCATTAGTCTTCTCACCATTGGTGAATCACAAGTATTCTAATCAGTGATTATTAGGATTCACTGATTGCAATTCAGCTTTCATAATTTAAGTCTCTTTCAAACACTTTTCACAAGCTGGGTGTCTTCATGGAAACAGCCACTCTAAGGAATGATTCTGTTGCATGGATATTACTTCCATTGCTTAACATAGGTAAGAGAGACATTTAGCTTGTCGTTCTAATCCTATGTTTTCTGTTATTACGTAACTTCATTACTGTTGATTGTTCTATCCAAAACCCTTCTTATTTAACCTTATTGATTCCTTCGAAATTCTTTTCAAAAACCCGTCTTCTTTTCAACTTCTTTCACCAATCTTCTTGCTTTCACTGAAATCTTTGTGCAAAATGCTTTTTCATAAGCTGAAGCTCTTCATAGAAACAGTCTCTCTACTCTCTAGGGTCGGGAAAAGGTATGCGAACATCCCACCCTTAAGACTCTAGACCCAAGTTAGATATACAAGGACTGGGGGTGTTCGGTTTGCTTTTGGTTTAGGCCTTCAGTCTTTTTCTTTTTTTCTTTTTTTGGACACCTGTGGGTTTCCGGGCCAGCTTACGTGCATTGACTGATCCCCCGCGCGACCACGAATAACACCAGGATTATTACCTCCATTCTAGGATGCTACTATAGTATTTTTTTTATTTTTTTTTGGATAAGGTTCATCTATGCTTTGCCTAGACTACATCCTTGGCAATTTAGAACAGAAACTGAAAATTCGGCCGTCTGAGACTAAGACTGGCCACAAGATGCGCACAAGGGGATTCAAACCTGGGGTGAATGGGTTACCATCCACATTCCCCACAGGCCTTACCGCTACGCCACAAGCCTTGTGGTTTGCTACTGAAGTTCTAGATTGTGTGTTTAGAGAACTGCATCTTCTCTCATAAATTTGAATCTGATTTTTAAGTCTAAAACATTCAAATATGTCAACACTATTTGACAATAGACGAAATAGAAACTATTACAAGAACTATTTCTATATAAATGCAACCGTAAGGGGCATACTGGCATAGTCAGTACTACAGAGTTTATACACTATGTGCATAGCACTTGCATCATTCAAATCAATTAAAAAGGAAAACCACCCATTAAAAAGTTTATCCCAATAATGCTTTAAGCTGTGAGAATTTAAGTCCTGAATAAATTCAGGACTCAACTTCGTAATATAGCCTATGAGCATGCAATACTACATACGGCATAATGGGCTTGGTCGGTTAGGTTTTTTAAAGGTTCACATGAGTCGGTTAGGTTTTTTAAAGGTTCACGTGAGTGTAAAATCATAGAGAGAAACACAAATGAAACATAAGAGGTAGCACGGTATAAAATCCAAAGAGGGTTTGCAGAAAAAAGTTTGAATCCATGACCGCTTGTTTAGAGAAGATATGGTCACACTCCCCTCATGCCTCACATGGCATAATGGAGAACGTGAACCATATATCCATCCCAGATTGAACAATCATCTTTTTTGGAAAGAGAACCACAGGTGCCAATTTGTACATTTAGCAATCATTACAAAACCATTTTTTTATTAAATCTATATCCTGAATCTAAAATTGCTTTTATTTGGGGATGAAAGGAGTAACTATATGCAGACTGAAATGCCATCAGAGCACCCTTTTTCTTTTTCTTTTTTCCTTTTTTTAGAATGGTCAGACCACCCTTTCTCAAAACATGCTATACATTGGGGTCATTGTGTAATAAATAATGTGTGTAACACTACCATTACTTCCAGAAGAGAACGATTAGTCTCTTTGCTAGGTACTAGAAAAAAAGGATAATACCAAAAAGATCATCGCATTTGAACATTAACTAAAAGAAGGCTTCAACAATGAATTGAGCAAACTTTTACCTTTAAGAGGTTTCTTGTCATCAGAAAGTTGAGTTACTATATAAATCACAGCCGCAGCAATAGAGATTGGGCTTCTCCTGAAAAAGAGATAGACAACAACGATTGTAGGACCAACAAGAAGAATCAAATGGCAATCCAGAGACATATCAATGGCAACTAACATCAATGGTGTAACCATTTACAAGTTGAGTTACTACATATTGTTGAACATATTGGGTGATAGCATGAACACAACTAACCATTTACAAGTTCAGCCTTCCAATAGTGTAAATTGATTTACCATATTCTAACATCAATGGCAATGGCAGGTGAATCACCATAACATCAGCTTTCGGGATTTATAGTTCTGAGCTTTTTTTTTTTCAAAATTTGGTTCTGTAATTTGAGATAAAAGATTCTTGTGCAAGTCTTTCTGTTTTCACTGTCATTTTGCATGTTGATTTTGTTTACAAGAAGATAATGAATTTCAGCTCTTTCCTTGCACCATTTGAAGAGTAAGTACTGATTTATGGCATCACTTAAAGCCAAAATGATCAAAACCAACATCTTGTATTGATCACAGATAGTAAATATTGTGCCAATTTTGCCTACATGTGATTCGTCATGGACATATTGTGTCACCTCCTTTTTGTAAATTATGCAATTTTGAATTGTACATATACATATTTTGTTAGTTTTTGTACCTTATGCAACTTGACTTGTTCATAGCTTTACATGTCACTTATTTTCTTAATCTAACTCAGTCAGTGATGACTGGGTGACTACCAAAGATTGTAGTTAATTAAATGAGCATAGCCACGTTGAATATTTAACCAAAAGAAGATTAGAATTTCAATCACCAAACAGTATAAGTCCCAAAAGACAAATCACTAATTCTTTTTCCAATTACCTTATGTCAAACTCTTCTGATTTCTGGACAGATTCCTGGGCAGCTTTAACAGTCTGATTGGTCATACCAAGATTGGAACAAAAACGCCTCTGTTGATTTCAGATGTGTAAATAAAAGAGAAGCACTAACCAGAAGAAATTACAATGAAATCTAGAAAGTTCAAAGAATCTAGTATGTGTGTGTGTGTGTGTGCGCGCGTGTGTGATATGCTTATATCAAACAAATACTGACCATAAAATCACCAGCATGTATAGTGCCCATCTCCACTGACTGACCCATCTCAAGCTCTAGTTGTTTCACAATGTATTCTTTTGCCCGACCAATTTCCTTCTTTGTTGCTCCATTGGCAACCGAACAGATTTCTATTTGAACAAATGTTCAGGGAAATCTCATTCATATACAGAGATAGACCAGGAAGCATCCAAATGTTAATAAAACAAGGTTTGTACCCTTTACAGTGCGTGGCTTATCTTCTTGACGACAAGCAATGTAAAGGCAAGCAGCCAAGATGGCATCCTGATTTCTCCCTCTACTGGATTTTTGATCTTCTACCTTCTTGAATATCTCATTAGCACGATCCTATTTACCGAACACAAAAGCAGCAAGCAATAAATGAAAACACAAGGAAGATCATAAAAAGAACTTGTTGACAAGAAACCTGTATAAAGGATAATGTTGCAAACATATAAAACAAATAACAGAACTTCAAAGGTGAATAGAAGTGAATAATCAAGTAAACTATTCTGGGTCATAGGTAAAATTCCGTGAAGAAAAATTGAACATCATGCAACCCACTAAACAAAAAGTACAAATGGACTCAAATTTTGTGAAATCTAATTGCAGTAATAGGTAGGGTCCAGGTCTAAAGACATTGATTCTATCGCACAGAAAGACATCAATGTCATTTGTTCCTTATATTTGGCACAAACTGTCACAAATACTAGCAGATAGATACCCATAGATATTGAATATTAATTCATCTTTTTAACAGTCCCAGTATCTAACATCTAGGTATATTTATCTAGTAATTTGAATGACCTAACCTCTGGCCTAAGACAAATAAAAATTGCTTTCACCTGCCATAAGTTCTAATCATAAATTTGTAACACAAATGGGTAAAGAACGAAGTTTGACAATTCAATCTCTTGGCATTAAAAAATACCCTATTCGGAAGCAATTTTCTGCAAAGGCACAGCAGCATGTTTCAAGAAAATTAAGGGGTCCTTATATACTGCAAAAAAATTGCATATACACAACAAAACCAAGACATACTGTTTCCAATATTTTATTTAGTAACTACATTTTCATATAAAAATAGAACACACAGGATAACGAGCAAATTTGCAGTTGCTGATGCATGCATAAACATTCCCAGGTGTTGCATGATCAAATACACAGAGATAACCCCTTCGCAAAACGCAAAGAAAAGATTGTGTACAGAAACTTCCCTCCCTAACCCTTGCAAAGCCAAGGAACCTTGGTGCATAGGGATCCCTTTTTGTAACCAATTGGCTATATATACTGTTGTGAATAGCGTACCTTAATCGTCGCAACAAGGCCCAACCTGGATGAAAAATTAAACGCATCAGATACAACTCAAGCTACAAATGGAATTGTCATCAATTTATGCAAGAACGTTGCTACAAAAGAGGCCATTTACGTTGAATGTGGGGGTCAGATCATGCAAGCAGTAATAAAAAAAATATTGATTCACAAATTAAACTACATCACTGATTGACATCCACCTTCTCAAAGGATATATAGACAAAAAGGCAGATACCGAACAAAACCAAATTAACATACCAAAACTAATTATGCAGAAAGCGCTGAAACCCGTATTTTTGAAAGATGATGGTTTTATTTTATAAACTTCCATAGTTCTTGGAGCCAGGGAATATTATAAATCCATCTATTTAAATTTTGAACCATGGTTACTTGCCCAAATTTTGGGAGTTGGGACTTAACAAAGACTTTGTTCTAAGTTACATAAATTTGAGTTCACAAGGTTACATCCAATAAGGAATAATTCGAGGAGCCTACTGAATATCTACACCAACACATACATTAGGAAAGCCTTCTGTGTTTTCACGTAAGTATCTACTTTCCACATTCATATCATATGCTAACAAGGTTAAACTATGGCCTTCAATGGGGAAAAATTAAATCTTTATGATGAACTCCATGAAACTGAGAGGGCCATGGGTGCAAAAAGTGTGGACAATCACTTGGCCAATCTAGCTGTTTTCCTAAGAATGAACTAGTGACTACTCCTTGGTCCTTGCCATAAAGCTAAGAAAAAATCCTACTGGTTTTGCTCCATGACAGCTGCCTTCACATATGATTGGGGGTCTTTGCCTGTATAATAGGTTTTCAATTAAATAAAATTAGTCTGAAAACCTTCACGTAGGAGATCAGCCCTTTATCCATGCCTATATATGTTCCACTACAAACCACTTGATTGAGTACTAATATGTTATGGCCTGAAAAAAAAATGCTAAAGTTTACATCAAAACCACGCACCCCTCTTCTCACGTACAAAAAAGTAGGCGTTTAATTTTAAACGATCACTGAAATTATATGCCCAACACATAAATATTTAACTCTCCAACCTTTATCACATGATGGCTAAAAAAGTTATCGGGCACTGGTCCTTCCTTCCACCATAATTAGGTGGTCAAAAGATTCTTATTTCCAATTAATATAACAAGTGTTAATAAAATGGATACAATCAAATGGCTATCATCAAAAACAAGAGACAACCATATAATTCACTCCCAATGGACCCTTTTCAAGGAACATAGACATCAGGACAACTAAGCTTTCAGGCCAAACTATTTACAGTGGACCAGAACACATAAGAAATCATAAAGATAGTAGGAGAAAGGAATACGAATGAAGGGCAAACTACACCTCTCAAGTGTCCCATGTAACCTCTAAGAACATTATTTTTGGTAGACAAACCAACCAGAGAAACAGTCACATGTCCCAATCTCCCAATAACTTCCAGACCTTAACTAATATGCTTCATCACTGATAAGTCCACAGCGTAACTTATTATTCGTCTTATTCAAATCTCTAGACCACTAACTAAAATACCTCTTATCAATTATCAGTATTAACAAATAGCCAACAACCTTCATGTTCCATTGAATAACCACTACAGAAATTACCTTACCTCAACTGTCTTGGGTTTATTCGGCTATTTACCTTTAATTATTAACTTTAATGCCCCAAATATAACTTAACCTTTCATATGAAGTTAGCCTGATCCTAGCAGGAAACTAGGCTTACAAGAACTTGCAGCATATCTGCTTTTATATTTCATAGTTACCAACATATAAATTTTATTCATAAATCACATTACCAAACATAATTCTAATCAGAAAACATACACATCATAGGCATGCATCTAATAAGGAATCAGTACTGTGCAGACATATATTCACAATGGTATTGAGATGATGCAGTTGAAACTATCTTTGAATCCCAAAAACAAGTAATTAACAGAATTGGTGTTAAAATATGATCATAAACACAAATTCTTCTCTAACCTACTACACCAATTCTTCTCCCTCCTTCTTGAAAACATATACATTCAACTCACTAACTACCTAATCTTAACAAAATCAAAGCTACACAGCCTCAATAAGTACACATAGGCGAAAACCTAGTGACTTCTACATAGAAATCAAAGCTAAGGCGTTATAACGATACAAATCTCATCTAACCCTAGCATCTATGGATCCTGATCGTACTTTAAAATATACTATCACAATCCAATATCCAGTTCTTCAGATTCTCAAACCTTATTGTGGAATTAAACATATCCCTAATAAGTCAATAGAATTTAGTATAGGGTAAAAATTAAGGCAAATTAGGGCAAATTAGGGTGAGATACTAACCGATCAGACATGGTTGCGATCGTTTTAAACGCCATAATCAACGATCGATCCGGATTAGATCCTCGATTCTGCCATCGTCCCAAGGAAGACGACAGAAAATCACTGGTGACTCCATTAGGTTTAGAGATAACGGTGGAGAGACCGCCATCGTTAAGAAGGACATTGGTAGGTCCACCGACACGAACAGGATCGTTATCTCCAGACTCGTTGGCAAAGGTACGCCACTCGGAGGTCTCATCAATGGAGTGCGACTCAAGAACAAGTCCACACTCGGAACAGACGGTGTCTCCGGCGGAGTGATCGAACACCACCTCCGTGCTCTTCCGGCAATCGGAACAATAGGCATCGGCCATCTTTTATCTTCTGTTGATTAAATTGATTACGATTTCGATGTTAATATTGTGAATTAGGGTTTGGATTTCGATTTTAGGGATTTGGGAATTGAAATTGGGGAAGAAGGTATGTTTGGTTTGTTTGTGTGTGCGATTTATGGGAGCCGCCTAAGGTGAAAGAAGAGTTAATGGAGAAAACTGGATGGAAAGGGGCAGGATGGCCCTATTTATAAACAAAATTTATAATATAATAATATTATATTAAAATAGGGAAATATCTAAATATTTACCAAAATTAAATTCTTAAATAGTTTGTGATAATTATTAATAGATCAAGTATTTATTTTGTTAAGTAAAACAAAAGAACCTAAACTTTGTCGATAAAGATTGAAAATTTGTTTTATGAAAATGAAATTATAAATATTTTTACGGTTTTTGATTTATTCTTTTAGTAATTTTCGTGATCAATTGAAAGGATTTATAGTTAAAGAAAGAAAATTATATAAAATTTTAAATTACCTCTATATTCATACAAACTTTTAAGGTAGAATATATGTTATTTCAAACTTTAAAATAAATCCAAATACCTATTTTAATATTTATTATATTATTTAAATATTAATAACTAGATTTGATCCCGTGTAATATACGGGATAATTTAAAAAAAAAATAATTCATAACAGAAAAAGTAATATTACAAATATGATTTGTTTAATTTAAATTATTTACTATAATTTAATTTATGTTTAATAGTATTATATCCAGTAATTAGTTTATTTGTTATTTGCATTTCAATTAATCCGTTAAGCATCCATCAATATGTATATATGTATGTATAATAAATTAAGTTTTACGGAAATTAATATAATTAATATTGTAAAACATATAAGTATATTTAAATTTATAACTGGACTTTTAACTTTTTTCTTTCATTGGAGTTTTAATTTTTTTTCTTTGATATGGTTGATTTGTTATAGTAGAAAGAGATAGAGATATATAAGAGATAAAATAGATAGATTAGTTTAATATTTAAATGAATAGAGATAGAATAGTTTAATATTTGAATTAATAGAGATAGAAAAGTTTAATATTTTTAAATTTTGAATTAAAATGACATGTCAACAAATGACACGTATGTATGACATGTGTCAAGAACTGACACGTAGGCGAGAATGAATGTAAACCATAAGAGTGCTGGGTACGTGTTTTGGCGAGAAAAATCAGAAACCGGCTCACCAGAGCGCGACACGTGACAGACCAGTTACTCTTTTATTATATATAGATAGATATATGTAGAGGATTTTTTTAAACCATTTGATTTAATTATGTATTTTTGAAAGTGGTATTTATCTTTTACATTATTTTATTTATTGTTTTCATATTTATCTATAGTTTGGATTAAAATGTTTGATTTAATTATGTAGAGGATTTTTTAAACTGTTTGATTTAATTATGTAGAAGATTTTTGAAAGTGATATTTATCTTTTACATTATTTTATTTATTGTTTTGATAACTGAAACCGGCTCACCAGAACGTGACACGTGGCAATTCGGCTCACCAGAGCACGACACGTGTCAAATCAGTTACTCTTTTATTATATATAGATCATTATCATCAAATTATATTGTCTTTGTACTATCTAAACCTTAAAAAAATCTCAATTTAAATAAAAACATACACACAAAAAAAATTTAAAGTTTGAAAACATACAGATGTACTTTAAAAGTTTGGAATGATATATAAGTAATTTTGCAATTGTAGAAAGGCATAGAAAAAATTCTCCCTTATAATAAGTTAGAATATGAGTTAGAAGGTATGGATTGCATATTCGTATAAGCTAAATTAACCTGATATTACCATAAAGTGAGGCGTGAAAAAAGGATCAGAAGTTTAGGTCTAAGGTTCAGGATACTAAAGCATTGTTTGGCAAAAATAAGTGTTGATCCAGCTCTCTTAAAATCTAATAAACTCGAGAATGATTATTTTCTACTTAGTGTTAAATACTTAGCTTATTTTATAGCTTGAGGATTATCGCTGAGTTTGTATAGTGATTTTTCTATCTATTCAAGTATTCGATATTTATTTGTTTTTGTTTGAATTCAGCGAAGATCACTAAGTCTATTCAGTGATCAATAAAAATATAACATTGTAATAGCCAAGTAAATCATGCACAAATAACCATCAACGATGTCGAAGAAATAACTAATGATAGAGTTCTCGTTGTTCATAATCTGAAGACGGATTCAGTGACAACAGTCTAACCACACCTGCATGATAATCTAATTAAACAAAACTCAGCGACAACTGACATGCCAAAGTTCAACGATCTCTACTCATTGGTTAGAGACTTGCTTACAAAGATTTCTTATTTTATCCAATCCTAGATGTCCATAGAAAGGACTTCATAAGTTTAGCCTCTTATAAGTTAGGCTATAACGTAGTATTTTGATAAAATATTTTAAGCAGCTTATGAGAAGCTTTTTTATGACTTTTTTCAATACACCCTTATTAAAATTAACTAGTATTAATTAAAAATAATTAATAAATAGTCATTTACAGTAATTAAAATTAATTATACGTTATATAATAACTATCAATATTAATTATTCATTTATTTTTAATATGTTAGGTTATCAAAAAACAAATATAAAAATCTTTAAAATATTTGTATAAATTACATAGAATTAAAGTTTTACTTTTTCTTAAAGATAATTAAAACATACTAGAAATGTTTAATGAAAAATATTTAATTTAATTCTTAATTATATTTTTTTTAAATTTCTAATTACGTGAGATATGTGAAGTTGATCAATCTCATTTTATTTTCATTATATGTAATAGTAACTTAAATCATAAATTAATATAAATTTTTCTTTAAAACTTGTTTTAACAAATTCTAAATTCATAGTATATTTATTAATCAATTTTATATTTTTCTCAATCAACATATAAAATTATTTAATTTCTTTATTATATTGTTTGTATTAATTAACATATTGTATTATTATAAATTTATTTTAATTACATTAATAAAGAGTTGTCTTAATTATATTATAAATTATGTGTAATAAATTATTTATTCAAAATGTCTTTTTTGGTCATTTTACATACTCATGAGCTAGTTTTTGCCAAATATAATATCTTCACCAGCTAGCTTATTAGTCAACAGCTAGCAGCTAGAGTTGTTCAAGAAACCGAATAATTGAACCGAACAGTATGATTCGAAACCGAGAAAACCAATATCCAAGCAACCCGTTACCCGAAAAACCCGAAAATAAGGGTACCCGCTAAGTCGCGGGTCGGGTTCGGTTCTCAAAATCTACTACCCTTGGGTACGGTATATATTTAATGTAAAAAAATATATTTATTAATACTTCATAATAAAAAATTACTAATCTTAAATAAAATCTTCATTACATACCGCGTTTTTTCGTTCACCCCTACTCTTATTGGTTTGTCGGTCAAATTCAATCTCGATCGTTTTTGTATACCCGTATCGACGACAATCCTCGATACTTTTATTTTCATTTTCTAATATTTGTAATGTTAAATGTTTTAGTTTGTCATAAAATAACTTCATTTTCTAGTGTGTATTTTGTGTACATCAAAACACTTGACAAAATAAGGGTACCCGTAAACCGAACCATGGGTACTCGCATCTTTTTTGTTCAGTTCGTGCGGGTGCCCGCCACGCATGGTTCGGTTCGGTTTCGGATAGTAAAATTAGGTATAGGCCCCGTACATGTGGTTCTCAAAATTTTTACTACCCGCCCCCACCCCGCCTCATGAACACCCCTACTAGCAGCTAGCTTATCAGTCATCAGCTAGTTTATCAACTTGTTTGCCAAAAATACCCTAAGTCTGAACTTCATAAGACAAATCTTCATAATACCACCTTTTGAATTATGACAACTACTTTTTGTTATTGTCCATTGTTGGTTTTTGGTTAATGCTAACATTTCTAAATAACCACCATTTCGCTAAAACTAATTGTTGATTACCTACTCTATGTAAGTAGTTTCATTGCTTCTATCTCAACTTTGAGTATATGAAACATTACAAACGGAACTTGTGTTTTATCTCAATTTGACAAAACTATATAACCTAGAAATCATTGCAAGATCTTTTAATCACTCGCTTTCCATACTCAAATAGTAGGTACATATAATTAATTATAAACATCGGATGAAATTCTTGTGACAATTCAACATATGAAACTTCAAAAGTGGGTATTTAATGAAATTTCTCAATATCAATTGATTTTATATAGGTCTCCATAATTATATAAAATCTGTATTTTGTTGTTGAAATAGAGTAATATTTTGCTTATCAATCTTTCACTTATACAATGTTTTTTGTTCACCAACATATGTATACTGAACTTTTGTTTGAAGCAAACTCATTTAGTAGATACGTAGAAACATAAGAAGAATATTTTAGCATATCAAAATTATGTGTTTAATGAAATGTCTTAATATCGACAAGTTTAATACTAGTTTTTCCACATTATTCGCAAATAATACGTAGCCATGTTTATATTATTGTTGCCATATATATGTTCATGTCTCAATGCTTATTGGTCCCTTCTCAAGATGTATAATTTATATGTGTATTTCACAATCAAATTTCTAGTGTTGTTACTTGTTTTTGAGAAAGAAAGTAATATCTTGACTTTTGAAGCGTGTTCTAAAAGATAATAGGATGTTACATACATACGTGTGAAGGGCCAAGGTTGCACAAACATACCAACACCTACTATAGTTATTGTGTTCAAGATTGATTTACTTTCAATATAGAAAATGATTTTGTTTTGCTTGTATTCATGGTCAACTTGAATGACGGTGGATTGTCTTCTTAGATGTGAGTCCACGTTTAAGGTAAACATGTTTGTTTTCTTGTTTGAACCTTGGAGTGATAAGTGACTAATTGGAATGAGGTACATATTAAAGTCTCACATCTTCTAGACTTGGACCAATTCTGTAGTATGTATGTTAGGAATCTCTCTTCTCTCCTCAATGGCTCTTTTAGAAAGTCATCTAAGGGTTTCATATATTCCGCGGGAGAGTTGATCGACCTCTCGAACGTCGATTAGTCTATCTTTTTATTTTCTTTTCGTCTTTTTTTTAAAAGTTTACCAAACAGGTTATTATCAATTGGCATCAGAGTTGTCGATCCTAGGAAACCCTTTTTATTGTCAAAAACATTATTCATCGTCGAAACATTGTTCATCGTCGGAAAGCATTGTTCATCATAAAAAAAAACTTTGATTCTACGGTAATGTTTAGATCCGTTTCGAATCCATAACCAGAGGTTTGAACCCACATGAGGTTGGGTACCTTAGGAAGGAGTTGACTGGAATTCAATCCATGGTTTCAGATCTCCAACGACATCTTCGATATCGGATGGCGTTTTTCAGTCAGATTCATTAGAACCCTATGGAGGTGACACATAATCTTCATGAAAAGGCGCGGGTAGCTCTATATAAATATGCTTCCTACAGTGCTAACCAACCGAATCTGGGCGATTCTTCACCATTGAGATCACTTTGTGAGATTTTATCCCAAATGGTGAGGAAGCTGTTGCAACTCTTGAATTCAACCATGATAGCCCGACAGTATGGGAATGAAGGATGGTGTCCTTAACCAAGTTTCTAATAACAATGGTGAAAGCCTTGTTGTAACCATCGAGGGAGGACAAGAAATTGTTAAGAAAACAGAGAAAGGAGAGGTGGTAATACTAATCGAAGAGGTGGCAAAAATTAAAATAGAAAAAGAGTCTCTGGATTACTTATTCAATATTGGAGGCTATCGAAAGATAGAGAGGACTTATGTCGATCATTTAGAGACCTTAAAATTTGGGTCCCATACAGACTCAGAACCGTTAGATGGGGATTTCGTTTACTTTTTTCTATCCACCTTGAGGACAAGATGGTTATTTGGAGGCAGAGTAATGATATGAATCGAATCAGTATTATTATTATTAGATAACTAGTTAATGACCCGTATATTATACGGGCATTTGAAACATGTTATTTTAATTTTTAATAAGAATAGACATTTACATGACAATTGTCATTATCATTTAAATACTTATGTAAATTATATGTTATACGACAATTGCCATTATAATTGCTTATTACAATAGATATTTTAGTTATCTAATAGCTGTTAAAATTTTAAAAATTGAAAATTTATTATTCTTTTGTCAAAAGATTTGAATTTCGTGAATGATTTTAAAACTGGAGGGATTCAGAAATAAAATATGTGTAGTGTTTTGATTTGTAGGATTTTAAATAAAATAAAATATAATTATTTATAAATAATCTACAAAAATAGTTAGATTAAAAAGATGGAATCTTTAAATTTCAAGAATATTAGCAATTGAGTTTTAAATAAAATAATATTTCATTACTTATAAATAATATATAAAAATAATTAGGTTAAAAAGATGAAATCTTTAAGTTTCAAGAATATGAAGAATAGAATTGTAATAAAATCTAAACAAATTAACTTATATCTATTTTTATAACTGGGGGGATTCAAAAATAAAATATGTAGTGTTTTTTATTTGTAGAATTTTAAATAAAAAATTAATTACTTATAAATAATCTATAAAAATAGTTAGATTAAAAATATATACAATCTTTAAATTTCAAGAATATCAACAATGGAGTTTTAAATAAAATAAATTTTAATTACTTATAAATAATCTATAAAAATACTTAGGTTAAAAAGATAAAATCTTTAAATTTCAAGAATATCAAGAATAGAATTCTAATAAAATCTAAACAAATTAATTTATATCTAATTTTAATAATGTAGTTAAATTAAAAAAATATTCAATATTAAACTCATTTTGAAGGTATTGTCGAGACGATTATAATGGTATAATTTGTTAAAAAGAAAAAACAAAAATTTTATTACATTTTAATTAATACATATTATTATCTTAAAATGATAAGGATGTAAAGTGAAAGATGGGAAACTAATGGATAAAAAGTAATTTAATCAAATAATTCTAAGGATAAAAAATGTAAATTATAAAATAAATTATGGTATTAAAATAATAAGAATAATTGATGACATCATCATTTGATGATTCTATTTTAATTGGCCAATCAAATGGCTCAATTTCATAATCATGACATCGGCAAAAACCTTTCTTTAATATATATATATATATATATATAGATTACTTATAGTATTTTAGTAATTAGGTAAGTATTATTTTAGATAAAATCATTAGAAATCAATTATATTAGGATACTTTTAAGTATAAAAAAATTATTAGGGTTGTAATGTTATTATACTTAATATAATTGGTAACGTTGATACCACAGAAGAGTGATTTACCCCTCAAAAGTAAACGTGAGAAAATTGATCAAACTCCCAAAAATCAATCATTCTACCTTTTTATCTTTGTTCGGTAAAATAATATACATTAGATAAATATTTATTCACTAAAAATGTGATAATCCTTAAATTAGTTTTCTACCTTTTCTTTTAGGGAGAATTGCATCTATATCCTTGTAAACTTTAAAAATTACAAATATATCCTTGTAAACTTATAAACTACACCTATATCCTTAAAAAACTTAAATAATTATATCTATATCCTTATACACATTTTATTTATTTTTAAATCATTAAAAAAATATCCCAATATACTTTAAATGTTAAATCCCCAATCTACCCTTTTTCTAAATCAAAATCTACGAATTCCCCAATGAAGTTCTGTAATTTAAGAAGCTAAATAAATTGTAATCTATTAAACACCAAATAATCAACTAAAAAAATTTTATATAACAAAAATCCAAAGGAAATAAAAGAAACAGTAATCAAAAGAAACCGCAAGGAAGAAAAACAATGATATGGGAAAAAAACAAAACAATAATATGTGTAGGAAACAAAATCTCAGGGGAGAAGAAATAGAAATTGGCCGACGACGAATAATAGGTGACCGGAAACGAGTAGAGGTGTCCGGCGACGACCAGTAGGTGGCCAGAGAGGAGCAAAGGTGGCCGGCAGCGACCAGTGGGTGGCCGAACGG
Organism: Centaurea solstitialis; assembly: GCA_030169165.1. Classification (NCBI taxonomy): domain Eukaryota; kingdom Viridiplantae; phylum Streptophyta; class Magnoliopsida; order Asterales; family Asteraceae; genus Centaurea; species Centaurea solstitialis. Next base: position 18,299,871 of record CM058045.1, on the reverse strand, counting down.
CGAGCGTAGGTGTTCAGAGATGAACAGAGGCGACTGGCGACGAGCTGTAGGTGTCCGGCAAACGAGCAGTAGGTGGTCGGAGACGAGTAGAGGCGGCCGACGATGAGCTGTATGCGTCCGACGACGAGCAGTAGGCGTCCGATGACGAGGAGTAGATGGTCGGTGACTTTCTTCTTAGATGCGGCTACCTAGGTTTGCAACTCCACCATGTAAGAGAAAGAAATGGGGAATTGATTTTGATTTAGAAATCACAAGGGTATATTAGGGATTTGATAATCTAAATTATATTAAGATACTTTTTTAATAATTTTAAAATAATTTAAAAATTAATAAATATTTAAGTTTTGAAAGGATATGAATGTAATTTATAAGTTTGCAAGGATATATGTGTAATTGTTATAAGTTTGTAAGGATATAGATGCAATTCTCCCTTTCTTTTAATAGAAGTCCCTAACCCAATTGGGCTTGAGTCGATATCGTACGCGGTTTTCCGGTAGAGCGTGGAAGCACGCGCGTTTGGAACTCCACCAAATAAGGGGCTGCCTGGATACAGCCAGGCCTATCAATAGCCACCAGCCTAAAATCCTTTTGGATGTGAGTGATTCCTTTTGTATTACATTACACCTTCAATGTTTCAATTATACCCCCCAACTAATCTCCATATACCCTTTTCATCCCAATACTTCAAACAATATTACTTGCACCCCAAATATACCAACATATATGTAGATGAAGTATTGAATTCTTTCACTTCCTCTAAAGCTTTGGGATGTAAAACACACAGCAATTACCAAAAGAGCCTTAAAAGAAATTATGAAGGTTTTGTGTTGGTTTTGTATATATTGACCATATATGTCGCTAGTCAAATAAATCAAATTAAACATGCTTAACATATTTCACTTGGAGTATGGTTTATGAGGAAATGATATGCACTGTCATTTCTTTTATCCAAAATGTAGAGAGTTTGTTTTGATAACAAGCTCGATCTTGCAAGTGTATGTTGATCACCATACTTATTGTAATCAACATTATCATATTAGTAATTTAGTATAAATTATAATCACTTTTTATAGGTTGATTGGTCATGTTGGTCAACAAAAATAAAACATAAAACGTCAAACTAGGAATTTTGATTTTCACTTCCACTCATTAAAGCTTTCACTTATAGCATTAAGGCTATTATTTTGAATTTGTAAGAAGGCTACGAGTATTTTTGTCATTGAAAAAGCTATACATTGGTTTTTGTTGTTGCACGAGTCGGTAATCACGTCAAAAGTTATAATGCAATTTTTTTTATAGTGCACGTCAGTAATCTTGTCAAAAGTTATAATGCGGTTTTTTTATAGTACACGTAAAAGAATACCGACTAGTATTAATCAGCTCCACTAATCACCATTATGTAGACATATCCAATTTGATTCTAGTAAAATATGCAATTTAGATATGAAAAAATCACATTGCTCATCCTTAAAATCTATTATATGATCAATTTTAGAACAAATCCACATGTAGGGGGCAAACCCACTATATAAGATACAGTGGCACATGCCATCGCTTCTTTGTTCCTCCATCATAAGGTAAAAGGTCATGAAATGTGCCATAATACTGTTGTATGTCATCATATATATTTTGAAACTACAATAATAATACGTGTTTGTCTTGACATTGTTGGTTTGAACGAATTCTCTCCCATCTCATATATGGGTTCAAATCTCATTTAATCATTCTTTTTAGTTTTTAGCTATTCATTTCAAATTTATTGTATTTCTCAAACTAGGACATCATGTAACATCCCAAATTCTATAAAAAGGAATTTACTCAATTATGTCCAAATAATTAATAAAAACACGAATTTAACTCACTACCAAATCAATCGAACAATAAGTTTTTAAATAGAAGTTTAAAAATATTCTTTATAAATGAATATAATCGAAATCTCAAGCGAAAGCCTTATGGAGTTAAGCTGGAGTCTTCCCTTTATCAATACCCGAACTGAAGACTCTGATACCAAGTTGTAACATCTCATTTCCAAAAATGGGATTTTATAAAAAAATCTAAATAAAGTAAAATAATTTAATGAATTTATTTCAAGAGAAAAAAAATGTAACCAATAGCCAACCGGCTCAATTAGATGTCAACTAATAAAATATTAATTTAAATCCCAATTATTAATGTGAAATAAGTCAAAAATAGAAGTCAAGGAGTCGCCGGAACCGCCGTCAGCAGGAAATCAAGCTAGGGTCTTGCCCTTATCCACTCCCGAACCAGAACCTGTGGAAAAGGGGAAACAACGAAAAGGGTAAGCTTAAAGCTTAGTGAGCTAGCACTATGCCTATCTCATACCGCCACGCGAGTATATACCATAACCGGTGCCATCACAATCACACATACAAATCACATCATAACAAGTCAGCAAATCAACAAACTCAAACGTACACGCGACTCTCATGAGATCGATATAAATCTCCTGTCAGTTTGGACACGGGTCGGCCCCCACAACTCACCAAGGGCATGTGGTTCCCTCTCTCCCGTCAATTAGGACACGGGTCGGCCCCCACAACTCACCAAGGGCATGTGGTTCCCTTTTTCTCGCCTGCTTAGGACGCGAGTCCGCCCCCACAACTCATCAAGGGCATGTGGTTCCCTTTCACACGCAATCATGCATACATACGCACATAACAATATAAAACAAGCACAGTGTAACTCACCTGATAGTCGAAGGGTAACCGAAAATTGAAAAACCGAAACTGATAACCGAACGAACTATAGATCAACCTACAAAAAGGGTTTCGACTAATTATACACTTGAACGATAAATAATTCACATGCCGATTCGACTCTCACATTAACCGAGAGTGTCACTTAAAGTTTGTCCACTAATCTACTTTTGCGACAACAAGGTTATGCACACACTTCTATTTGTCGCAATTACCATCCACTATTATACCTCATTGTCACTAATAACTACCATGCACTCACATGTTTTTATCTTTAGCGACAATTTACCTTCAAGTGCCTTAAAATGTAATTTAATTGCACCCATCCATAATCTGACTTCTTTTTTTTTCTTCATTCGAATCAAGCACCCTTAAGTTATATACATAAATTATTATTAAATCTCACAAGCTAATTTCAAAAGAAACAACCCCTTATAATTAAATAGCTACCTATCCATGCTACGGAATTAAGGTTTCTCGAATATAACCGCCTGCAACTATATGCCTGGAAAGTTGCTTAGTGACTCAATTTAATGCAATAGAAAGCTTATCGAAATTCTACAATGACTAAATTACTATCGACTTAAACTAAAGAATAGCGATGATGGTTGTACCTCCTGAAAACTTGTGAAACTCTAACCGAGAATCTAACCAGAAGTTCACACCGGTGTTGGTTGGGTCACGGCACAAACGACAAACAACCCAGACAGCCATCTCTGTTCTCCATGGTCGGACAATCGCTGAGACGGAAACCGCCGACAGTCGAACGGAAAAGAAACAGCGGCGGTTGCCAGAGTTGTACCGAAAAGCAACAACGGCTATCGAAACTAGACTGAAACAACAACAACGGTTGCCGGATATCCAAGCTGGGGTAGCGAGGGTGGTGGTAATCGGTAACGACAGGTGGCTGAAAGCAGCAGGTGGTCGACAAAGGGTTTGCTTGCTGGAGATCGATGGGAGAGAAAGGAGTGTAGCTAGGTCTTTTTCTCCTTTTTTTTTATTGAATAAGGAGAAGGTTAAAAGAGAATTTATTAATTATCTACTGGGCTTCCCTTAGATAGTCAAAACTAAATTAATTAGCCCAAAAAAAACTCCAACAGAAAACCCAAATCAATAGAAAAGAAATTTAGAAAAAAGAATTCCTTAAAATAATAAAATAACAAAAATAAAAGGCGTTACACCTCACATATAAAAAGTAAGGAATTAATCAACAAACTAATGATGTATTTTTTAAAACATCACATCTTCATTTCTTTATAATCAAACTATGTCACCACTCGAGGAAAAAAAAAAGAAATTCTTAACACCATGTTACATTGAAGATGTACTTTTCTCCAATTGACAATTTTGGTTAGTAAAGGGAGTGTAAGGTGTAGATGATAAGAGTATAGGGGCTTAATTGTCATTTGTTGTATAACAACATCACACGCATCGTTGACCGTCAGAAAAGCATCACATACCAAACCCCTGAATTGACCACCTCCTCCCCCTCCCCAAATTTCATTTCATTTGAGAGGCTTCTTGGAACAAACATACATATATGTATAATTGTATATGTATACATAACCCCCATAACTTATTTCCTTATATAACCTCCAAAACTAAGCTTCTTGTATGTATTTCAACCCCCTCCTCCTCTCTCTTTGATTTAACTACATCATCTCTCTATATACATATATAGATATATATTGAATTTGAAGGTTGAAAATTATAATGGTGGATCATCATCAGAGGCATCATCATGTGCAGTTGATAAGAAAAGGTGTGAATGTTAGTACAGTGATACATCATGTTGATGAAGAAAATGGATGTTTAATTAGCATCAAGAGATCAAGACCAAAGCTTCTCTTCTTTCTCACCTTTTGCTCTTTTCTCTCCTGTTGCTTGCTTCTCATCTCTTCTCCTTCATCCACCTTTGGCTTCCCTCTCTCTCTATGTAAGTAACTCTCTCTCTCTCTCTCTCTCTCTCTCTCTCTCTCTCTCTCTCTCTCTCTATCTCTATACACACACACACACACATATATAAATATATATATATATATATGATTTTTGTGATAATCTTTCTTATCTTGTTTAATTTTGGTTGAACAGATTCATATGAGGCTGAAGATGAAATTATTTCTGATGCAAAAGCTCCCCTTTGCTCATCTGTCTCAAATGGTTAGTTACTTCTTACTTCTTACCACTTTTATTTATTTATATATTTTAATTTCTAGTTAAAGTTCAGATTTTTTGTTTCTTGGATTGATATATTTCTGGTTTTTGGTCTCCAAGTTAAGCAAATATTAGACTCTGTTTTATCATAATTTCTAGGGATTTTGGTTTCTTGATCTTGATGCTCTTTGTGTGTTGGTTTGAATATTATATAAACTTGATCTTGATGCTCTTTGTATGTTGGTTTGAATATATAATATATAAAATTTGGGTTCTTGATCTTGATGCTGTTTTTATGTTGAGTTTGAATATAATATATGTACACATATTGGGGGAAGTTTTCAAACATAGACATTAGGATATTTATGGAAGTAATAAAGTTTTATCTTTAAAGATTTGAATATTCATAAAAAATAACTAGACTTCATTATTATGGTTTAATATCTTAAAATTGAAACTTCTGAGATATTTATGAGTTTGATGGGTTTCATTTATATTTATAGAGTAACCTTTAAGTTTTATTAGAAAAAGAAACATTTATGAAACCATATGTTTATTAAATTAGATGAAGGTTGAGATATATGAGTTATGAGATTGTATTAATTACTTTCATATATTGGACTTCATGTTGTTTAATTTTTATTTTAAGTTAAAATTTTAACAAATTTCTTGGGTTTAAATTTTCAGGCACTATTTGCTGTGATAGAAGCAGCATTCGATCAGATATATGCATCATGAAAGGAGACATAAGAACAAATTCATCTTCTTTCTCAATCTTCCTTTACACCTCCGATAACATTTCCGGCGATCTTAACGAACTCCGGCACGAAGAAAAGATCAAACCGTACACTCGAAAATGGGAGCCATCCACCATGGCCACCATCGATGAACTCACCCTCGTTTCCAAGAACTCCAATTCCACAACCGAAAACCGCCATAAATGCGACGTTTATCACGACGTTCCGGCCGTTTTCTTCTCCACCGGAGGGTTTACCGGCAACGTTTACCACGAATTCAACGACGGATTGATACCCCTTTACATCACATCTCAAAAGTTCAACAAGAAGGTCGTGTTCGTGATTCTTGAATACCACGATTGGTGGATTACGAAATACGAGGATGTTCTTTCCCAACTTTCCGATTATGAAGCGGTGGATTTCAACGGAGATAACCGGACCCATTGCTTCTCGGAAGCCGTGGTCGGTTTACGGATCCACGACGAGCTCGCCATCAACTCTTCGTCGATGCCCGGTAACAAAACGATCGGAGATTTCCACAACGTTCTCGACTCGTCGTACTTGCCGCGGATCCACGACTTGGTCCACGAAGAACCAGAAAAAACCCGCGACCCAGAAAAGCCAAAGCTCGTGATCATCTCAAGAAACGGGTCGCGGGCCATCATGAACCAAGATTTATTGGTGAAAATGGCGGAAAAGATCGGGTTTGCCGTGGAGATTCTTTGGCCCGATAAGACTACCGAGTTGGCGAAGATTTACCGGTCTCTGAACTCGAGCGACGTCATGGTCGGGGTCCACGGTGCGGCAATGACCCACTTCCTGTTCATGAGGCCAGGGTCCGTGTTCATCCAAGTTGTACCTCTTGGTACAAATTGGGCCGCAGAGACTTATTACGGTGGGCCCGCTAAGAAACTCGGGTTGCGGTACATCGGCTACGAGATCCTCCCAAAAGAGAGCTCATTGTACGATGAATATGAGAGCAATGACGTTGTGTTGAAAGACCCGAATAGCGTAAACGATCGGGGATGGGAATTCACAAAAAAGATTTACCTCGATCGTCAAAAAGTGAGATTAAACCTTGCAAGATTTAGGAAGCATTTGGTTCGGTCGCATTTCTATATCATGGCAAAGAGAAACCATGCTCAAATTTAAGCCCGGTTTGTGCTTAAACTGTTGGGCCTGAATGATGGGCGTTGTTATTTGAACCCTTTTAAGCGAGATGAGTAAATTAAAAAAAAAGTGAGGAGTGATGGTGAATTGGTGATACATGTTATAAGATAGAGTTAAAAAGTTGTAGAAATTTAGGTTATATGATTCTTTATTCTTTTTATACCGAAAAATATACTTTTTATTCTTTGATTATATTGTTCTTGATGTGGGATTGTACCTTAAACATGGTTACTTGTACATTGGTTAAGTTGTATGGTTCTACAAATGCACCCGTACGGACACGAATATGAGACGAATGGTGAACGAGCGAATATTTTTGTATTCATGTTCGTTCAAAAGGAAATATGATCGGTTATGATTTGTTAAGATGTTAGAGAAATAAAGAAATAAATGAACAAACTTAAAAGAATACAAATGAACATAAACAAATGAACACAAATGTACCAGAAGTCTCTTACTCTAAAGCAATAAGTTGCTTCAATAACTTTGAATTCAATTTAAAACTAAGGTGGGAAGTTATTGGTAGCTGATAACTTAGGCCTATAAGATCAAAAATTCAATTTTCAATTTGTGTAGAACGAGTTGTTACAAAATCCTTCACTTAAGTTTTTGAAGTCCTTTTTGGACCTATTCAGAATCTTTCTCGTTGTACAATACAATATGAGATTCGCCTAACATGTTTCAAAACACCTGTTAAGGACTTGTTTACCTGGTGAGGTTTGCGCCACCATCTTGGCAGTACAAGGATTAACTCTCTATTACCATTTGTAATATCTTAGGGATGTGCACATCTTGACTCCGGTTTTTAAATTTGTCTGATAGATGAGATGTTTAGGGTTTAGGTTTTAGATGAGGTGTCCAATACCTTATAAAACAACATTTTTTCCTCTCCCAACCGGTATAAGATCTTACAAACAGCAACCACCATTACTATTTACTCATTAAAGTTAATATGATATAATGTAAAACCAAATACAATATATAAACCTATTTATATAAATAATCGTAAATTAACATAAATAAATATGAATAGATACCACCTCCTATTCTTATTCTTTCATTTAACTAAATAAAAAAAGGATATATAAATAGGGGTGGGTTCAAATACAAACCACTTTTTGGTTGTGAACGTAAAGACAACCGAGAGCGCGTCACGTGTCACTCTGAATTTTCGGCGACTTAGTGTTATTCATACTGAATAACGCTTTATTCAGACTGAATAAAGCGTTATTCAGTATGAATAACACTAAGTCGCCGAAAATTCAGTGACACGCGCGACTTGTAACCAAAAAGCCCGCGACTTAGTGTTATTCAGTCTGAATAACACTATTATTCAGACTGAATAACACTAAGTCGCGGGAAATGTCGCGCGTGTCAGAATTTTTTTTGTCACGTGTCGTGCACTGGGTTGTCCTCACGTTCACAACCAAAAAGTGGTTTGTATTTAAACTTTCCTCTATATAAATATTCGTTTATCTATTAAATAAATCTCGTTAATTGGTTCATTGAACATTTGTACACTGTGAATGATTGGTTTCGGGAATCTTGACCCTTTTGAGTTGGCAACTTTTATATTTCTTTCACGAGGTTGCCATATCATTAGCCACTAAGTTGTACCACTAATGATCACTACTAACATTTAAATATAGGAATTTTCTTTTAATAATGATAAAAATAAAATATTCATGAACCAAACTAGTTTCAATGAATCCAAGGTCTAAGATGATACGATATATACACATGTTATTACTGATATAAAAGATTAAATTTTGAAGAAGATAAAATGTATGCAAATATATTTTTACTCTAAGAAGTAGATGAATTGTCTTCGTAGAAGTTTTTATATTGAGAAAAGGAAATAAAAGATACTCAGAAGTTATAGATCAAAACTAAGATTCTACAACGGTTTGATGGATAAAAGTTGAACCTAGATCATAACAATTACCAACTCAAACTCGTAAACAACAACTGAAAATTCTTATAAAAGAATTCAACAAGAAGCATGATGAACACATTCTTTTAGAAAATTTGTCATCCAAGAAGTTTGAATTTTTTTCAGAGTTCGTTTAATCATCACTTTCGGCAGTTCATCGGGTGCCAACGATGCAATTGATGCACGACCAATGAGGTTGTTAAGCCGAATTGGTGGTTTTGGTTATTTTGTGAATATCCATTTACACAAATTAGTTGTCTATCTTCAAGTGTTTTAAGCCACAAGTTTTTGGAGATCTAGAGACCCACCCCTTGGAATGACTTGTTAGAACATTTTGTGAAGCATGTTTGGAAAATTTGGATTGTTAGGAAAATTCAAATCACCTCATTTTCATTTAGACTATTGCGGCCCTATCGTTTTCCTCTAACGACTAATTTTCTTATCGACAACTATGTTCCAAAATACAAACGTGTAGATGATCAATCTGAACTCTTGAATATTTGTTCAGTAGATATTTAGCTTTGTTTATAAAAAAAGATATTTGAACTTCATATTTTTAAGTGTTAAACACATGTAGTCTAAAATTAAGATGAGATAAAAACAATTTGTATATGAATTTCGTTTCGGAAATCTATACTAGTTTTCTTGACCATAACAAAGATAACCACTAAAACGTAGTTGTATATTTTAATGAGTAGTAGTTTTTGTGCTTAATTATATCATTTTAGCAAACATTATCGAGATGGGTCTTGTGGAAAATAAATGTTGGAAGCCGTCTCACTCTAAATAAGAGTGTAATTCTTCAATCATTTTAAGCATGGAAGGTACCGAGAATCTTACCGTTAAGAGGCATAACAAGGATCGAGAATCTTATCTAGTAAGAGAAAAGACGCTTACCAACAATCAACTTTAATGGCTGAGAATGTTATACGATAAAGTTAGTGAGTAATGTCCTTTCCGAGTTGCCGTGAAGCCTTACCTCGTAAGCATTTGGTATATAACCCCTTAGTGGAACTCATTAATTCCGAAAAGGATTCGGATTTTTGTGTGACGTCTTAGAAAGTAAAACTTAGGATAAGTTTGGGATCAATGTTCACTTTTGTTGTTTGATGTGGTGATAGCATTGAGACTATTTATATAGCAACCAAGATTGGGATCAAGTCTTGGCAAGAGTAGGGAACAAGCTACATGGAGTAACAACCTAGTATAGAGTAGTGACCAAGTTTCAATCATTTACTAATTTGATCATCAAGTGTAGCATCAATACAAGTAATATATGTATTGATGCTATTACAACATAATCAAGGTTCCAAAATAAAGTTTTTTTTGAGCATTCCCCTTTGCATCCGGATCTTGCATTCGAAACTCAATTATTGTCCTTAACTAGGGTTCCCAACCGATGCAAGAATTTTAAGTTCTCGTGGTCAAATTGGTGCTGTAATCTCGATAATCTTAGCTAGCATTTGCAGTTTTTTGTTCTTCTTTGGTCTTGGTAAATCGTTGCTTTTGTAACCTAGAAGTTACCAATTTAAGTCTAGACACTATTTAACTTCATGGCCCCAATGGGATCAGAACGAGATTCATGCAAGTTAGGCTGAACACCCATGGTAACCAAACTATTTTCTAATCTGGGCATGTCGATGCATATGAAGACAATAATGCATGGAACATGAATCTAATAACTGGATGACCGATCATAACATAAGAAAGGGTTTGGGCAAGATATTAAGCTAAATAGCCTTAAATGAGATTTTGATTAAATCCATTATCTTCTGATGCATATGAAGCCAGTTTTATAAGTCCAGAGGTCATGGATTTAATTAAAAGCTTATTTAAAGTTATATACCTATATGACTGCCCCGGTCTATACACATATCCTTTCTGTACCTCTTTTGTTTCTGTGAAGACCTCTACCTATGAAGGATTATATATGTCTTGATCTTTTTACCTAGACGGAAAACATGAAATGAAAATAAAACATCCTTCTTTTTATGCAAGAAACCACCGAAATCCCAAATCTATTTTCTCGAATTCAAAAGGTTGAAGCATAGATATCTTGATCTCTTTTATCGTCAAGTATCATAACTTGTAAGGGCAAGGCAAAGGAACATAATAAGAATGCTACAAGTTGTCTTAATCTGAAACTGCATGGGCATCTATATATGGATGTAGTTGATGAGTATGCATAGTTAAAATTACAAGGCATCATTAAACTAGCCAATTTGGAGTATCAAAATTGAATCATGGAACAACATCATGAGCTAGTAGACCACTTGTAAAAAAAACTCACTTATTTGCTGCGATAAATTCTCTGTACTCTTTCTTCATTTTCACCCCTGATACGCTCCTGCATATCCATTCACAGAATGCAAGTCACTCTCAATTTAAGCATGTCTTTGTACATTGTTGACATCAGATACATAAATATTCCAACCAAAGTTAATTAAATAAGGCGATGTTTGGCTCATTTTTCTGGGCTTACTGAAAAAGTCTCGTTTGATTAGCCATAAGCCAGCTTTTTGAAACACTAGTCGAGGCCCCAATGGTTTTCTTACATTTGTCTTCTAACTTATCAGCTATTTTTTACCAAACATGATTAGGTTGTCAACTATCTTTTCAGCCAACAACTAGCTTATCAACCAACAATTAGCTTGTTAAACATAGCCTAAGGGGTAAGGGGATATTTACTAAACGCTTATCGGATAAGCCCTTATTGAAATCACTTACCTTACCGCTTGAGCATTACGAGAACCAATAATCTTACCCAATAGGAGGCATAAGAAGGACCAAGAGTCTTACCAGGTAAGGTAAGCGAGGAAAAAGACTCTTACCCAGTAAGCGCTTATCATGTTAAGACGCTTACGGCTTACCAACAAGCCATTTTGATGGCCGAGAATGTTACAAGATCAAGTAAGCAAGGGTAATTTATCTTGTCGGTAAGGCTTACCAGGTAAATATCTGGTAAACATCCCCTAAGTATGCCATTATGGAAACGATGATGTTATAAACAAAAGAAGCGAGGACAAAAACACGTTTCCATGGAAGGGGGCAAGCAAAAAAATAAGAAGTCATATAGATTATTTTAGTAGAAGTTGATCAAATAACTCCTTTGAAGAATTGAAGATCATGTAGATGGTAAGAAATATAACGAACTTCTGTGACAAAAAGTGAAGAGAAAGACCAAACCTGATCATTTCTTTGTTCTTAAAGAATTGGACACATGGTGTACCCATGATATTTGCTGCCTCAGCAACCTCAGGATCTTCTTCAATATCAATCTCAACAAAATGGACATTCTGATCAAACTCGTCTATCACCTGCCATTGATCAAAGTTCACAAGTTTATTACATAGCCAGATCAAAACTCGACATATAAGGACATAAAAGGATCCCTTTCATAATACATAGACTATGGTTTCTTGATTGCCCATTGACACAACCATCAAAATTTGGCTTTTTCGGTTAGGATCCCAAAACTTTGTATTTTCATGACAAAAACAGTTAGGAAGCTCTTTAGAATGTGGAAGGTGAGCTTCTGGAAAAGAAATTCTTGATTTTTTAATTACGATGCTACTGTGATTCTGAAAGCTCATGAAAATGTCCACCTATATTATATACTATCAATATATATAGAGGCATAATCAAATGAGAACCACAAAAAGATTGAGAACCATGCGAACCAGTAAATTATGTGTTGTTCTGCATTGTGGAAAAATGTAATTTAAAAAATTTCACATTAAAAATTTCACCTTAAATCCTAGCCTTACACGAACAAAAATCATGTAAAACAAATACTTGGTGATTGGTTCTCACGGTTTGTAACCTTTTTGTGGTTCTCGTTTGATAATCCCCTATATGTGTGTGTATATAATATATGTTTGTCCACTTTTTGTAATGGCTCACCATTAACTAATCAGCTAACAAGTTTACCGTCAGTTCAAACAAAAGTCTGCACCTTTCTTTAGTGGATGATTGGGCCTTTATTAAGAGTTTTTGTAACAAGAATTCGCTCTTGAGGCCCGGTCTAATTATTAGAGTATGGAGGTATTGCATGTGTGATTACGAATAGAGCAATTGTAAAAGGAATGTAAAGAACAAAAAGTACTTGTTGCGTAAAGCACTTCAAACTATATCTTAAAGGGATTACTTCTTCAAAATGTATCCAACTATCCCCAATATGCTATTGTGTGTATCAACCTAAAAAAATTCCTTTTTTATATATCAAACTTTATTTTTGAGTCTATTTTGTGTATTTTTGATACACACAATAATATATTGGGGGATAGTTGGATACACATAATAGACTCAAAAATACACACAATAGACTAAAAAATAAAGTTTGATACATACAAAAGGAATTTTTTTAGTTGGATACATACAATAGTATATTGGGGATAGTTGGATACATTTTGAAGAAGTAATCCCTATCTTAAATTGGTATTTTCCCATTGTAGTGCATAACATATGGGCTCAAGGGAAGTCTATTCCAAGAAAAGAATGTGGAGTATCTAAGAAATAAATGATTGCTTTAGTTGCATTCTCAAAAGTCTCACACTACGAAAACTCGATACTTGAGAACGAAGTAGAATATAAGAACTTTTGGGAAATAAAGACTTATTAGTTTACTAATTGCAAGTTCTTGTGGCATTAACTACAGAAATGAGTGTCTAATAATAGTGTGTTCTTAATAATGGGACACAACCCTTCATTAATGTGTTAAGAGGCAAAGGTTCATAACCCTTCTTTCATGGAAGTTGATCAATCATCATGACATTATTAGTCTTTTTATCTGTCATTATTTTAGATATGCTTCCTCCTTTCAGTTTCCACAACAGCAGGAGAAACTCCCATGCTAGTTTCTTGAATTTGTATATTTTACTCATATACCCCTCATATGATCCTTTAACTTCTTGTGCATTACATTTGTCAGTCATTGTATTGTGGATAACATTTTCATTAGATGTTCATCCTTTGTCACTTTCAAAGATGCTTTTTGCTTAAATTCGTTAGCATTTTCATTTCCAAATGTATCTTGCACGTGGAACCTTATCATTGTCCAACTTCATAACGTCATAACTATATCATATAAAATGGAACGGTTTCAAGAAGTATCTCATTCTGCTACAGTCTAGGTTTTATTTTTTTCCAATTTCCAAATTGTAGCTAAGGACGTAATATTTACCTAATAGAGTGCACTAAACCTTTAAGCAAAACATCCTGGCTTATATTGAATACGGAGTATAGAGACACCTCCATTACCAAATTCCACAGTATATATATGGTTGTGAGTTGTGACAGGTTGTCTAAAGTGGCTTATTTCAGATCATCTGTGTAAAATTTCAAATAAATATGCCGGTACCAAAATAAGTAGCATTACCTTGCCGAGAATTGGCTTCAAAGTCCTACATGGACCACAAGTTGGTGATGTATACAGTACACAAATAAGCCTAGGACTTTCGTGGTACAATTTACGCAATGCGTACTGCAGGGAAAAGAAAGAAAGAAACATAAGCATGGAACCAAGAAAAAGGAAGTAACACGCAGGGGATAACAAGTTAAATAAAAAAATCAGCACGAATAGTTCTCGATGACTGGAAAGGAAATGTAGGATGATTGTATACCTGGCCCTTATGCTTAGTAAGTGTAATGTCAAATCCTTCATGCACATCTCTTTGAGTGAGCTCCTTCTTAACTTCTTCGGTATGGGGCTGTGAAAATCAAAAGATGAAATGGAAGTTCTTGAGTATTTTTATGTTCATTTTCTCTAGCACCTAGTAACCACATCTAAAGAACATGATTGAGGAGATATTAGTTCTAAGGGACTGTTCTAATTTGCTCTCATTTTTTTATTACTCGAGAGGGAAGATTTGGGTGGAAAATGATAACTTTTACTTTTGGATAATGTGAAGATATAGAGGTTTCACCTGAATATCAGAAATACACTCGTGAAACTCAAATAAACACGTAAAAAGGTAAAACTCAGATATCTTGATAAGCAGTGTCCATAGCAGTATTGATCCAAACTGCAGATTATGTTCGAAAAAGGAGCAAGAGGCATGCATCTAAGTGGGACAAAGTAGCTGATAATTGATGAGGGAATGCTTGGACAGAATACATCTTTTCACCCGTTTACATCTTAAAGCGCCAGAATGCAATTTAAAGCAAGTGGTAAAATTATTTTATAGCTAAAGCAATGGGATAAAAAAAAGAGTGACACTAGTGCACCAAGATTTCTTACGAGGGTTGGTGACAGAAGTCAACACATGCAGCTTTTATCTTGCATTTTGTACAAAGGCTGTTTCCGTGACATTTTTGCCAGAAAGAGGTAACTCTAGGCTAATCCAACAAGGAGATGAAAGAGTATACAATTAACTTGGTAAAATACCTGGTGAAATTCAATAAGAAGATTATTGCTGACAAGATATCTCTCCACTGATAAAGCAGCAATGCATCCTGATCCAGCTGCAGTTATCGCTTGTCTCCATTCATGGTCCTACCCCAAAAATTATAAATTAAAGGACGAACGGAAATGATTACAACTTCATACAAGAGTCTAAAAACCTTATGAATTGAAGTCATCTTGCTACAACTTGAGTGCTATTTACAGACAAAATAATTAATGCATTGAACATATGTCTGCTTATATATGGAGAACTTTAAAAAATCAAAAGTAGGTGAGTTTATGATTTTCACAAGAAACCAAATCTCATCAAAGAGGAAAGTTAAAGAGACATGGTTCCAAAGAATTATAGCAAACTTATGTTATATAAAAAGATGATGTTAACAGTCACACAAACACAGGAATGTATTGTTAATAGATCTGAATCGTATTCATATGTGCATGTCAGAAACTTTTGAAGAAGCATATAGTTGAAAAGGTCAGAGTGACCGCAAGTTGTACTTGTTGATATTTGTAAGTATTGTGACTGCACACATTTAAGGTACAGAAAGAAAAAAAAAAAGAATGATAGAAGGTCTGGTATCTTACCTGAACATCTCCAGCAGCAAACACCCCTTCGACAGAAGTATTTGCACTTCCTTCCTTGACCAAAATATATCCGGAATTATCTAGATCAACTTGGCCTTCCAACAACTGGCTGTTTGGGGTATGACCGATTCCATAAAATAATCCTTTAGCCTCCAGTACTGATTCTTCTCCCGTATCATGATTCTTGATTAAAACGCCAGACATCTGTCCTTTTGTGTTGCTAACAACATCCACTGTCTCTGTGTTGTAGTGCACTGTGATATTCGGATTGTCGAAAACTCTGAAACATTCGCCAGAATCAACCTGTTAAACAAACATTCAGGGAGTTGAATCTTAAATACATTAATTTTTTAGCAACTTGGTTCACCCAAATGGTAAGCAAACATTTAATAGGGAAGTTTTAATTTCATGAGAGACAAAATGGAATTACAGTTTTCAATAAGGGGAACAGATTTGAAAGTGTAAGCAAGCAATGGTAGGCCTTGTTGATACAACCTATCTCTGTTGACATGCCATCAACCTGTTGAATGTTTCTTTTATGTTCAATAAATTAATATTTTGGGGATGAACCATAAAGAAAAAAAAATTCAGCAGCAGAAATTTATCAAAATCCTAAGACCTCTAGATAGGCAATGTTATTAACTCAAAAGAACTTGCATTGAAGTATAATGACAAACAATTTGTCAAAAGGTGAAGGTAAAGGAAAAGCTTTAGGCATTGTTTGGTAAACACAAACTAGCTTATAAGCTAGCTTATTTTTTGTGTACATGTTTGAATGGACAAATAGTATCTTATAAGCTAGACTTTTGGAGTTTTTTTGTAGCTTTTTCCAATTATACCCTTATTAATATTAATTATTATACTCCGTACAAAAAAAAATATTAATTATTATACCCTTATTAATTATTATATCCTTACAAAAAAAATATATTAATTTTTATACTCCAATATATCATTTTTAGTCATTTTACATACCCATAAGCTAGTTTTTGCCAAACATAATTTGTTCATAAGCTAGCTTATCAGCTACTAGCTAGCTTATCAGTCAACAGCTAGATTATCAGCTATCAGCTAGTTTGACAAACGTAACCTTAAAAGAAATTTTAACGAGCCAACAAGACCTAAAAATAACAAAAGTGAGACCAGAAAATTCAAATAATCTATCGTTCTATTATAAAATGAAGACTATGTTAAGAAACAACATAAAGTTAGAAGACAGAATGCTAATAAATTCTAACCAGCATAATAATGAGGCATACAACACCATTGAACCAGGGAAAATTCAGATGAAAGGAAGTGATGACTACCTATCCTGCATAGCTTTTGATGCCCTCATTTGGTCCCTGCGTACGAGTAAATGCACATGTCGGGCATATTTAGTCAAGTAAATTGCTTCCTCAGTAGCTGTATCACCTCCTCCAACGACGGCAAGAATTTGACCCTTGAAAAGTGGCGAAGCTCCGTCACAAATTGCACATGCACTAATTCCTCTACTCCAGAACTCATCTTCACGAGGTAAATTGAGTCTTTTGGCAGTGGCTCCTGTAGCTACTATAATACTATGGCACTTCACCTGAAAATGAAGAAGACAATCTTTATAAGCACCAGGTTACTTTCGTAAAAACTCTACATATTCTTCTTCTCTAACTACATGATTTTTGTTCATCTTCACTTTATAGACACGGCTAGTTGTCTGTAAGGCTCAAAGTACCTATTGCAACTTATACTACTGAAATAGATTATAACTTGATATTGCTTTATATATTTATTTTACCCGTTTCGCGCATCAGGGTATCTAAGATTGCAACCTAATCATGGATCCCCACTTCCTATATTGTAAGGGAAGTATATCCAATGCTATTCAAGTAAATCAACAAAGCTCAAGGGTAAAAGTGAATCCAAGTATTATTATGTGAGAATTAAACATTTCATCAGAAAATCAAATTACGTTTAATGTTATGTTACTCATAGAAAAGACTAAATTATAAAATCACAGATTAACAAATTAATAAGACAAAGCATCACCTTACGGTCGGTACTTTGTACGGTAAAAGGACTGTTATTCACATCAATAAATTCTACATCTTCTTGATAAAGTTCTGCTCCCCAACGCTCAGCTTGACGCCGCATCCTGGTAGAAAAAACATCAGAAAATCTAAGCTCCTTCTAGTCAATGAAAAACTTGACAGCTTAAAAGGAAGAGTAAGACAAAATGCAAACAGCTGACAGGCTTGACATAAACAGCAGGTAAAAACAGTTACTTTAAAAGATATCTTACCGATCCATCAAGTCTGGACCAGTAATTCCCTCTGGAAAACCTGGAAAGTTCTCCACTTCAGTAGTTGTCATCAATTGTCCCCCGGGAACACCACCAACTTGATATCCCTCAAACACTACAGGCTTCAAGTTGGCACGGGCTGCATAAATTGCAGCTGTATATCCAGCTGGGCCTGAACCTATGATTACCAAATTTTCAACACCTTGACCTGCTAAGACAAAAGATTAAGTTGCATGAGAAATAGGTCAAAGTCAAGCTTCAACGAAAGCAAAACATAAACAGCCAATCCTGGAGCCTGGATTCCAGAAACTGTAGTTGTCCAGACAAGTGTCATCAGTTAATTTTGCTTCCTCCAGGTCCTTAGGGTAAAGTCAGATATTACATCATTTCCCTTAAATATGCTGGTCATGAAAACCGTTTTACACTACTCCACCATAACTTGAAAACTTACTTTTTGTTTTGCTCAGTCTTTTCAGTTTTACTCTTGCTTAATCCTCACCGGCAAAGAGTTTATTAGGGGATAGATGCACACACAAAAACAAGAATTACTAACAAAACATCATCTCTGTTTTCCACCTTACGGAGTTCTTAAGCAATATCATGTGAATTAAATCAAACTGACTTGGGATCAGTTTTAGGGGAATCTGATCCCTTGTGTCCTCTTTACTATAGTTAAAATCATTTCAACACTTTGAAAACCAGAAGACCAGTTACTAGAAAATTCCTCTGTATCAAGTGAATAGATCTACGTGACTACGTCAATTAAAGAAATAAGGTAAATAGGGAAGAGTTCATCAATAGATCTGTTTAAAACCTAAACCAACTAATTCCAGACTAAGAATGTGATACCCTGTTAACACATTAAACTTGAATCTAATAAGTACTTTTGGACTTGTTGCTCTTAAAAAGAAAAACTTTTGGACTTGTTACATCAATCCTTCTCCATCCGTCATTACAATGAAAACATTTAAGTGCCTAATGTCATTTTCTGGCATGTCTTGTTTACTTTTTCTCATCACTTTCTTTCCCAACTTGCAATATATTCTTTCCTTACTGTGTCATATTTGTCCCTAAAGAGGATGGACAAATATACCAGTTTCTTCATCAGTGCTCCTTAAATGGTTGTACAATGCAAGACCATTTCTCGAGGTATATACATCTCAGCAGTCAGCACATACACATATTATCAAATACATAACTACAACAGGAAGTGCGATACAAGACTAGTGTTTCCTATCACCAGTAACTAACAGTTTAATATCTCTATTTTACCCCCACCCCCCCTCCTTCCCAAATTTAATGAATGTTCATCGTGTATTCTACGCTATAAGAAAAACAAAGTGAGAATGTAATTTTACCTGTGCACCAATTTTTGGTTCTCATGTATTACTTGACATTGTTCCACTACATCCTATGAGCTAACCTGTTGGCCATTGTTTTTTAAAGTTTGTAAGTAAATATTTACGCACCCTAATCTACACTTAAAGTCCAATATGGAAAAGGGTCGCAGGATAAAAGTCCGATACGACCATTTAGTCTAATATGACCCAAGATCCTCAAGTTTAATCCCACCAAATCCATCATATTGACAAACTTGGAAGTAATCTCTAATGAGTAGATAGCATCACCAACCATAATACATGGCGTAGATGTGTTGCACAACTATTATACACTAATGCAAGAACATCGTAGCTCGCAAGAATGTGTAAAAACAACCATTGTAGTTGACAAGAATGCATGACCATAACCACACACTTTTGACCATTTTTCATCTACGTCGACTGCAACGTTTCTTTTTTTGCGTCTTTTAAAGTATAACGGTTGGTTAACATATCGACACCTATTATAATGGTTACAAAAGATATTCATTCAATCTCTAACACAAATACATCTAAGCAAAATAATTTGTTCCTGACTAGGAGCCTCATACTCCCACTTGCAGAATGGCCAAAGTCCTCAAGCTTACCATACTCGATACTCCCACAATTTTTGCAAAAGCAAAGTAACAATTCTTTTGTAAAAATGCGAAAATCTACCAAACACATTTTTTATGATAATAGACAAATAGGAGTTATGAAGGAGTCTTGTTGGACTGAAATCAAAGGCAACGATTCACTTCAAATTATGATAATAGACAAATAGTTCAATTTTAATATAAACATTTTCAAAACCAAAAAATAAATTTTCAATTTTCATAGGTAATCTAAAGAAAAAAAAAGTACTGCAATTTGCAATGAACAAGGTAAAAAATCTCAATCCAAATCTAATACATATTTTCACCTTCTCCAGAACTTTATACAAACTATTACAGTATAAACTTCACGAGTAACACTACAAATTCAACATCAAGTAGCAATTAGCATATATATATTTCAATTATCATACTAGTGGTTACCACAAAATCCTATAGAATGTTAGTATGTGAACCGTAACATATGTGCATGTATATATCAACACTCTCAGCATTTCCTCAAACTTAACGCCATGAATCCTCCCTCTCTACCTCTATTTCGCTTTCATTAAAGTTCAATTACACATATATGAGATATATACACATATAGATACAGTTTTTAACAAGAATTAGCATAGACCTGAAGAAGTAGGTTGTTCAGCAGCGGATGAAGCTGAAACGCGAACAGAAGAAGACGGCGGCGGAGAACGCCGGTAACTGCAGAAGCGACCGCCGATGTTAACGACGGAATCGAAACGAAGAGTGGTGGCGCGTGGAGGAGTAAATCGAAGTAAGATGTTATTCGGATGCCGGCGATTGATTCCGATTCCGACGCCATTGGCAATCTGAGCAGTTGTAGCCATTGGTTTCGGACCATACAATACGATATCCTTCTAACCACCAACCCCCAAATAACAAACACACACAACACGCACCTACTGTGTGTTTGTGTTTTTATTTTTAATTATTATTCAACTTTTTGGGAATTGCATTTGGTAACGTTTCTATTGTATTCTATCTATCCAGAAACTCTCTATGTAGTAATCCACCAAAAGCAACCACACCATTCGATACCATTGGATGATATGTTGCCAAATTTTATTATTATGTTTTAAAATTAAAAAAAAAATGACTTTAGTATAGAGAAAATAGATTTTTAAAGATTTCCATAAATGATTTGAATGGGAGAGAAATATCTTTTTAATTCATTTACACAATAGAAAACTTTAAAATTAAGTCTTTATAAAAAAAAAAATGTTTTTTTATTAGATGATGAAGTGTTTTAAATAATATAATTATGAATCTATTTCGTAATCTTTAAAATAGAAAAGATAACAAAATTAAATGTAATTCCTTTTAAGGTTTTTAGTATTTACTTTTTCATTTTATTTAAAATTTTAAAAAATCTATTAAAGGTGTTAAAATTCAAATTAAGTATCCATATCACATCCTAATTTTATTTAACTAGTTGATAATCTCGGGCTTCGCACCGGGTTTATGAACAGTAACTACCGACACTTTGACATATTTCAGTCAATATACTATATATGACTAAAACGTAAAATGAAATATAGAAAACTAAAATATATAAAGTGAATAAATATTATAAGTTTAGGGGGCTTATATGTAAGTTTAAAGGTGAGTATAGGATTCGGGTATGTTGGAGCGTATATATATCGTATAACATTAAAACGTATTTTTTTAACATGTTCCAACCAATATACGATATATGAGTAAAACATAAAATGAAATATAGAAAAGTAAAGATATAAAGTGAATAAATATTATAAGTTTAGGACGCTAATATGTGAATTTGAAAATAGGTATAGTATTCGGGTCGGTTTGAGCTTATATATAGTATATAATAAAATAAATACATCAAAAAAATATTCAGTATTAGGCTCATTTCGATCGTATCGCGGTTGGAGCTTATATATAGTATATAATAAAATAAATACATCAAAAAATATTCAATATTAGGCTCATTTCGATCGTATCGACGATACGAACATAATGACATAAATTGTTAAAATTTAAACGTATTTTTAACGTCTTTTTGTCAATACACGATATATGACTAAAACGTAAAATGAAATATTGGAAAGTAAAAGGTATAAAGTGAATAAACCTTATAAGTTCTAAGTTTAGGAGACTAATATGTAAATTTCAAAATGGATATAGGATTTGGGTCGGTTCGAAGTTGGAGCGTATATATAGCATATAATAAAATAAGTACGTCAAAAAATATTCAATATTAGGCTCATTGCGATCGTATCGACGATACGAATTTAATGGCGTAATTTGTTAAAATTAAAACGTATTTTTTAACATATTTTGGCCAATACACGATATATGACTACAACGTAAAATGAAATATTGAAAAGTTAAAGGTAAAAAGTGAATAAGTCTTATAGATTCAGGGGCCAAATGTGTAAATTGGAGATGTATTGGGGTGGAGGATGCGGACCATGCGCGCGGGTCAAGCCCGGGTCACCGGTGGGTTGGGTCAAAGAGGTAGAGAGAAAGCTAGATATGGGTGGGTCATGGGTCGGGTCGGGCTCGGAGCGGGTCGGACGGAGCTTTTTGGTTAGATTTCCTGATAAATGTATAGTATATTTACTGGCACATCCTAATTTTATTTTATACAATCTTCAACTCAAAACGGATGAGTTGTCATCAAGGGTAGGGATGATTGGGTGTTATCAGTTGACATATAATTGATGTAAAGAAAAATATACCGATCTAATTATTTATTTTATGTTGGATTTTTTTAACCAAACTGATCCAATTATGGATTGAATGTTGGATTTTTCCAATTCAATAGATGATTGGATCGGTTCGGTACCATCCAATGGATGTTTCTTACGGATCTGGTTCTTCATACTAATGGTCATTCATTCTCCCCGTTAAGTACGAGAGTAAATTTGTTTTTTTTTTAACCTTTTTCTTCTATTAAACACTTTTTCTAGTCAATTGTGTAGCATTTCTTTTCCTGAGTACTCATCTTCCCCAAATATACCATCAAAAACTTCACAAACATTCGTAGGGTTGTAAACGAATTGTACTTTCAGTGAACCGTCTATGAAGTGGAACAATTGCTTATGATCATGTTCTTAATTGCTTGTGTCTAAAACCGGCTATAACCAATTAAGAACATGATCATAAGCAATTGTTCCAATCTCTACTTTATATACATATGCATGTTATTTCTATCTACGTTCCCAAAGAAAAAACATAAAAACACGCATCATTAGGAATCTATTTTTGATTAGAGGTGTACAGACTTCGACTTTTTCAAACATGGACCAACCCATTTTTAGCAAACAAAAAGCCGAAAGCTTTTAGCTTGTGTTTTGCTTTGAGTGTAGAGATTGCTAAAGTGGGACCAATCAACCTTGTGACCGGTGTTGAGAGTTAGGACTAGAACCGATACCAATTGGAAGTTTGGGACCAAGACCGATAAGTTTAATTTAGGACCAAGAACGCTAAGTGTTGGTGGCTAATTTAGGCTCACCTGTTTAGAACCGAATACGTATTACATATTTCAAAAGAGACCAGTTACAACTTACAAGTGGAAGTGATATTTTCTAACAAATATTTTCCAACTGATATAATATTTGAAATTTGTTCCAATATTCAAATTTGAAAAATCATAATTATAAAAGGTTATGTAACAATTTTTGTGTAATTAGGATTTAAAATATGGATTTATGCAAAAAATAATAATACTAGGAACCGGTTACATTCAAAACAAAAAGGGCCATGGGTTTGGTACATGCTCTAGAATGTAGTCCAAATAAGTCTTCCAGTGTTGTGGCGGATTGATTATCGCTCAGGGATTCATATCGTCCTAACCGAGTTGGAGTCTTCTCGTGTGCATGCCTGGGGATATTTAAGTAGGACCATGTTTAACTCCCAAAATTACCGGAGATTAGTTGGGCTTTGGCCAGAACACCCTTCCAGAAAAAAGTAGTCCAAACAATGTTTTCCACAAATATATGTTCACATATCTCTTTATTAACAACAAAATATGCACCCATTGCAAATAATAAATTCCATCTGCTCATGCGATACTGTGATATAAAAATTAGGTAGAAAATTTATCTTAGTTCATATTTAGGACTTGTTTGCTAGAAAGTTATTACTAACACATATACATAATTGTTTGGTAGTGGTTTAACAATAAAAAAATAGCTTATTCAGTAAGCTTCAAGGGGAGCTTTGTACAAAAAGCCAAAAGTTTTTTTTTTCATATGCTCCTTCCATCTATAAAAAAGTTCACCCAAGAAAAAACATTCCCGGTGTATACAAACAACTTTATCCACACACGACTTAATGGAAAACCATCTAAGCAGCTTTCTTCCTCATCGATTTAGTGAAGTTTCTATTTAATGTAACAAATTTCAAATTTCCTTATTTTGCATCCAATTTCACCGTAACTTGCTACCTTGTATAACATTTGAGACACGAATATCAAGTTCATCATCCACTTCGTCGTACCCTTACGTAAACAAATATCCACATCATCAAATGTTACATGATCAACAAACTGGTCAAAATAGATACAAAATAGGAAATTTTATATCTATTTGTTACAATGACAGAAAAAGCATGATCCATTATACTAAATAGAAATTACACCAAACTTTGTTGCATATCCAGGTTAGAATCGAAATCTAGTTCTAGAATAGATTAATAATTGATGTTTCATCTTATCGTATACTAGTACAAGAAAGCTCGGTGTCGGGCCATAAGAAAACCAATTTTGTTCTACTGTATATAAACCAAACAAACCCAGAATAACTCATCGCGGGGTTCTACTACTGTACATACAACCCACAAACATTGATAAAATAACGTTTACATTGTAGCAGGCCTACCATGATTTCTTTTTTAGAACGAAAAAATATTGCCTGTGAGACTTACACCGACCATTGATAACGCAACCATCATATGAAGAGCATAGAAGGTAGGACGCTTGAGAAACCCCATGCATTAAGAAGTTGTACCAGGATCACTAATCACACCCAAGAAATCATCTTTAATGGTACCAATGCAGAACTGCCAAGCAAGAGTGGTGTTAGATGAATCCCATATGTTTGAAAAATGATATATAGTGTTGTGTTCCAGTGAGAAGTTGAGGTTAATGTGAGAAGTGGTTATCAACCGTTGGATGAGATGCACTAGATCAATTCCCTTCTAAAGGCAATTCATGGGAGGGCATGAGATTAAGAGTGATCAACGGTTGAGATCCACTTCTCATGGTAAACTCAACTTCTCACTCAACAAATACATTGGTAACACAAAGAAAATCGTCAAAAAAAAAGGATGGGAACATGATATGAGGTTTACAGGTCCATAGCACGGATACAAATTAGGGGTGCACGAAAAAGCATCTGATTTAATTAGAACCCACCGATCAAATACTAAAACAATAAAATTAACAATATCTTTTGACATTTGTATGTGGTGGTTTTAAGGAAACCCGCAAAATATATGAATAACTGGTTCAAATGGTGGATTAATTGGTTGGAACAATCTGATCCACGTCCATTGGGTTGGATCGGTTCCACCTAAATCCATTGGATTGCAACCAATGAACACGCCTAGATGCAAGCCTGCCCAAATGGGTTTCCAGAATTAAGGTCGAGATTTCTACATGTGCCATTACATTGGTTTTAAACTAGTTTCTATTTCCTAATCCATGTTTAAACATACTTTTGCACTTCATATCAAGCTAATATTGTCTAAGGGGCTTTTTACCAAACTCTTACCAGGTAAGCGCTTACTGGCAAGGACATTACCCTCACTTACCTTATTGTATAACATTGTCATTCTCGGCCATCAAAATTGATTGTTTATAAGCATATTAAACCCGATAAGTGCTTAGTGGGTAAGAGTCTTTTGCTCACTTACTGGGTAAGATGCTCAATCCTTCAACAGATATCATGTACAGGTACCAAGTCTTAATTGAAGATATCTTTTAATGTGATTTATATGGAATGATATATCAGGTATTTGGGAGATTATAAGTCATGTTTCAAGCGTAATGCATTGTTCCCCCATAATGGAAGGCCAACAAGACTTTTTTGGCAATTTTTGGGGGCAAAACAGAAACCAAGATTAGTCTCCAGCTAACGGAGAGCACCATGCATCTATCAAAATGTCAACCATGCGGCTAGTTGGATGTTATGTTGTCAATCGCAGTGAAATAGTGGATATCGGTCATAAGCAAAATAGACCTAGAAATTGCGCTTTCGATAATAGCGCTATTTCCCCGATATTTTGGTAAATAGCGGTCCGCAACACCAATATTCTCAGTTGAGTCTCTGAAGCTAATGCTTACCTTTTTTTATCCTTGTGGGTGCTTTTATTTTGATTTGGACCCTTATTTTTATTTTAATTAATGCGTATAATATGTTACGTTATGTATGCATACATTTATATATACATATATAAAGTTCAAATGTGACCTCATCTTTCATTGTGAACCATAGTTGTCAGTAACGAATAGCGCAAAATAGCGATAGCTTACTGCTATGTTACATAGCAAATAGCGATAAATAGTGTTGTGAATAAATAAAAAATATAATAGGTAAAACCCTAGTATTTATCAAAGTAAAATAAATAAAAAATAATTACGAAAATGCCATTTTGCGCTATTTATCGCTATATACCAAATAGCTATACATGGTCGCTATCGCTATTTTGCGCTATTTATCGCTATTGACAACAGTGTTGTAAATGCGAGGACCAATAAATCGCGCCACGTGGCAATCTGAATCGGCGCCTAAGCTTTATTCATTCAGTCAGAATATTCATGCTTTATTCAGACTGAATACATGTTTTATTCAGTCTTAATAAAGCATGAATGTACAGACTGAATACTGCCACGTGGCGCGATACTAGTGGTCCTCACGTTTACAATGTAAGATGGGTTCACATTTGAACCTGACCCATATTATATAATTCTAAGAATATTATATGAACCGCTATCTTTGGACCGCACCGATATATCAAATCTCAATCCTAAACGTTATTTTGTACTTTGACCGCTGTAACAGCAGTCAGCAGAGGTTGGATGCGTATTTTAGATGGCTAGTGGAAAGCATTTGCATGTAAATTTGAATCTTGGTACTCTTCAAACTAGGAGAGCCTTCGGTGAAGATGAGCGTTCTATTCGAAGTAGAGACAGTGATTGCAAGGCAGTGGAAAGGACGGAAGATCCCTATTCTCATAAAAAGTGGGATCCTAACTCCACACATCACTCAAAATCCAAAAGCTTTTATCAGCAAAAGGGGAGAGAATCTGAAGAAGCACGGCAACAAGACGATGTACATGTCGGATGGACGAGAGCTAAAAACATCAGGAAACGGGACCGTCTTGAGGAAATGTCATCTAGACAACATCATAAGGTTTGAGAAAGTGAGAGGAGTGTTGATAAAGACCAACATTACCCGAGAAAAGTATTCAAAAACGGTGGTTGGAAAGATGATCGTAACAGAGATTTGGCATCCCAACATAACACTGACATCATAAAAAGTTGCCATGATGGTTTAGGCCTCCACCACAAAAGAAGGAAAGGAGAGGCACCTTTGCATGTCCACAGAGATAGTAGCGGTCACCATAAGAGAGACGATCAGACAAGATTAAGGGAAGATGACCCACACTCTTTCAGGTACAAAGAAGAGGGCTTGAGCGTTGAAAAGCAAAGGGAACGAAATGAGTGGAAGGAAAGAGAAGGGCGTGAAGGAATGAGGCATTCTAGATTGAAGGAAGATTATAGAAGTTCAGAAAGAGAGTATCAAAAATCAGGTTGAAGGGATAGAATTGAAAATGAAAGCGTTCAGCGGCATAATACAGGGCGTGAAGATGCGTATTCCAAGCTGAATGATGATGAAAGAGCGTCTAGGCAGGAAAGAGGGAATACTGGCAGTGGTCATAATTCAGGTACTACCGATATGCATAGGGTGCCGGATAAAAAACACAAAGAAAACGTAAGGAAGAGTAGAGAAACTGATGGTGTTGCTCATAGTTCCATGGCTCCTTCAAGAAGGAATCGAGACGACCACAACAGTCAGAAGAGTGAGAGGGTATGTACATCTTTAGACATAACGGAATAACTAGGAAAAATCTTCACCGTGATTCAATAATCTTGAATAACTTAATACTTTAGAAAAGAGTTGAATAACAATAATTAATCACACTCATCAGTCGCAAGTTATAGAATGCCTGTGTTATCAAATAAGTGTATAGATAAATCTTGGTTTAGTTTTTCATCTTCTTATGGCTCTTGACAAATATTTACTTTATTGCATGCCTTTTTAACATGGTTCTGGTTTCTGAATGGAAGACTTTCGCTAGCATTAGTTTAGATGCAAATGCATCTCATGCGGTCTCACTGATGATATTTGAACTCTGTAAGGCTCTTTTCTTTGTATCAGAATCGGTGTTGGTTGTTTTTCAACTATTGGGCATGATATCTATTGGAGGTGAATTAGTTTAATGTCAGCACTGGATTGGCCATCATGAAAATTAGTAGAGCTAGGTTTCTTAATAAGTAATACAGGATCATTTTACTCATTATTCCAGATTATGGAGTATAATTTATGATAAAAATATTAGAACTCCTGATGATAGAACTCACAAGTGGAAGGATTTGAGTTAATAAGAACAACTAGGGTTCTAACCTTAATAACTAGAATACATAGGATCATTTGAGTGCCTTTAAAACATGTTATTGAGGCCTTTTGGGAAGTTGCCACTTGCCAATGAGTGGCTGGAGAAGCATGTTTCAGACTGTCGTTCATGAACTAAGGTTGAGGAACATACAGACCCTGACTCAGACTAATAGGTTAAGACTACAAGATCAGTGACAAATGCAGCTATTTTTTTTTGGAAGAGGTATCCCAGACCACATTGGGCCCAGACTAATCCTCGGCAATTTTTTGGGCCGAAGCCCGACTGCTAAAGCATGCTGCCCGGGTCGAAGCCCCCGTACCTCCAGAATGCGTCCCCCAAGGCTTGAACTCGGGTTCACCACTATGTAGTGCCCAAGCCTTACCACTAGGCTAACACTCCTTTGGTAAATGGAGCTATTGTTTAGAACAAAGAAATATAAAACATCTACTAAATATAATTAATAACAGCAACAATTCCTTTCATGCATATTGCCCAAGGAAGAAGAATGCCAACCTGTGCAAAAATATATAATTAAGTTGCTGCATTTAGGTGGTAGGAGCCCAATATTTCATTTTATTTGTCACTTCTGGTATAGGTGAGAGCATAGCTCTAGGCACTAAAATTTCTTAATTATACAAAATGAAGAATGGAGGTAGAAGTGATGACTTACAATTTCTGTCGCATCAACTCTAGTGCCAATGATCTTCAACCGAACCTCACTGTCCTTTTGAATCTTCACCTGAAATGTGTCCAAGAGGATAATAAGATAAAATATGAATCACTCGACCTTGTTACTACAAACCAGAAAACATGAAAAAAGATAGTTCTGATTCATACAGATCCATCTGAGGTTGTGTAATTAGGCATGTCCCCTGATTGAAACTCCATGTCATCGGGTATCAACTGAAAGGGAAAAAAAAAGATTAGAATGTCAGAAAAATTATCATTAGTGGAACGGTAGCTTTTGCACTCGTATTATAGGAATGTAATGTTAAAC
This sequence comes from Centaurea solstitialis, assembly GCA_030169165.1. Classification (NCBI taxonomy): domain Eukaryota; kingdom Viridiplantae; phylum Streptophyta; class Magnoliopsida; order Asterales; family Asteraceae; genus Centaurea; species Centaurea solstitialis. The sequence goes on along the minus strand of CM058045.1, from coordinate 18,270,264 downwards.
TATATTCATTATTCACAAGCAGAAAATATATAACTACCATCTGGTATTAACTAAGAAAGTAGTGTTATCTAGACCTCCTACATTACCATTTGCAATGAAATACTAAACATGATTCCGATTCTGATATATGGGTAAATGTTCTTTTAGATGGTGATAATTCATGTAACAAACTAACAATTACAAAAGTCAAAGCCGGAATCAAAATTGCAGAAACAAGATTTGCAAACATTATAACTTATTTCTTAAACATAGTCAATTTTTAGGCCATATAAACATTCTAAATCATAATTTTCACACAAGTTAAATGAACTGAATCCCCACTATGGGATCTCTAAACAAACAAAAAAAAAACCCAACTCAATATGAAGGTTAATCCTCAAGTTCACCCTATAACTTTGAACTAGCTCCGAAATTACCATTAATCACCCAATATATGCCAGATAGTGGCTAGCAAAACCAAAACATTACTGCTCTAGGAGTCATAAAATCTCACAAACCATGTACACAAAATCATCGTACACTCATCCTCTTCTTTATATAAATACCAAATCAACTTCTAAAATCTAATGAAAGGTTACGAACAGACGAACAGTTCCACAAAGCATAAAGCACAAACAAAGAAACCAGAGGATGGAAAAACTCACATGGTTTGACACAAATATTTGAACAGGCCCAGCTTCAGCAAAGAAACCCATCTGCAAAAAGTTGTCAAACAAGATTTTTATTAATAAATAAACGAAATTATGTTTTCATCAATTATACTCTGTGGATGAATTATATGACCTTATTAACCATGGTAACAACAGCTTCTAAGATCTCCCCTTTAAAAGGCCGAAAGACAACACACTGATACTTGACCGGAAAAGTAACAAAACCCGTGCCATCTCGGATAAGCCCTTTCCCTACATTCTCTATACCCGTTATGGCCACAACGAAACCATGCCGGCCACTGTAAAATCAACCAAGTTAGAAAGAAGAAAAAATCATTTGCAATGAAATACAAAAAAAAGAGTTGTTTTTTTAGAAATAAAAACCTGCAAGTGCCCTCTACGTCTTTCATAAGCTTCGCAACAAGCTTTTCGCGAAGGTCGCGACCAAAGTGTCGAGGGTGAAGCTGCATGTTTCGTTCCAGCACAATGTGGAAAAACATCTTTTCCCTAAAAGGACCAAAATACAACACAATTCAAAAACCAATCCCTACTTTCAACAAAAAAAATACAGTTTTTATGTCACTGTATACAAATCCCCATAAACAGGTTTTAGACCTACCAATCTAGGGTTCTTAAAATCTGACACATGCTCGAATATAAGGTATCTTCATTTAAGTTTCAAATTAAACCCTAGCAATCAAGTGCAAACAAAACCTAAAACTCAAATTAATCCAACAAACATTCACCGATTCATGTTTCAAACTTGTCAATTTCAGAGTGTAATAAAGTAGTTGGATGTAATTTTGAAAAATATTAAAGTGCTTAAAGAAGAGAGTTACTTGGTATTAAGAAATTGAGGAAGACGGTGGCCAGAAAGCAACAGTGAAGAGAAGAATGGCCGCCGGCGGTGAGGGAGCAGAAATTCCGTTCGCCGGTCCTTTTATTTTGCTCCTGAAACGAGGGTTGTTGAAGGGGAGGAGGAAGAGCGGCCGTCTGAGGCAATGGGGCAGAAAAACTTGTGATTCAATTACTCTTTATTTGATACCTTTGATAAAATAAAGACTTGGGGTAGGAAATATAATTTCTCTTTGATAAAATAGCCCCACAAGTTTTCAAACTTCCAATTGCACACATTGTTTAGGTTTTGTTTATTTATCTATATCTATATCTATATCTATACTTAGTATATAAAACAAATTTATTAAAACTCTTAAATACAAGTTTTTGAAGCTTAAACTCTTAAAAATGTACAATAATTTAAAACATGTCTTAAAAACAATCTAGAATACATAGATGGACACCTTACCAGTACTCTCAATTCTCCTTTCCAAGATCTGATACATTTTACTCATTCACCAAGTCTGTTTTGAGTTATTTTTATTGGGTTTCACGTTCTATTTGCCTTATGATTCTAGAGCAGTATGAATGTACCTTTTCTAATGTGAATTTTGATCTGTTTTATCCATGCAAATATCGTTTTGAAACATTTGATTTTTATTTGGAAATGTAGAATTTTGTTTAAGGAATAATGACCTTGATGCTTGTTTGTGAAAGTTTTGGTCAAATAGATGATACTTTTTTGTGAATCGTTTGACAGGTAAAATAGATGGTACTTCATATGACAAGTAAAATAGATGGTACTTTACTTTTGTGAATCATTTGACAGGGTAAAGTAGATGGTTCCTCAAAGTTTCCTAGTTTCTGTCGATTTTGTTAACTATTCGAACCAACGTCAACTCAAAGTGTTTGAATGCTTACCGAATCACAAAGCATATCTATGAAATCTTCTTCTTGGCTTAGGTTTCGTCTAATTTGAGTTATATTTATTGTGTTTCAGAATTAAAGATTGGGTTTGCTATCATATGTATAGAAGGAGGTAAACTTATTTCTACTCTTTTTGTTGATATTGTATGATATTAGCTACATGTATATGTTTATATGCTCACTGTTTGGTTTTGAAATTGATTTTGATTTTGTTTTTTGAAGACAAGGTACTATTTTGAATCGATTTTTTCTGATTGGTAAAGTCAATCCTTCTCTTCTAGAGATCACATATGAACATGTGGTTTAGAAAACCCAAGTTTCTCCAACCTCTCTTTGTATCGTAATTTGATCATAGTATCCCTGTTTTATCTCATGTATTATAAGCATTTTAAGGTATACCAAGGAGAAGATTTTCAAATCCAATCTTGTAGAGATCAAATATGATAGTCACACATCAACCAGCCATAGTATGTCTTTTTTGTTTAAAAATTATGTTCTTATAAGTGCTTACATGTAGTTTTATTGGTTGAATATCTTACATGTGCTTAAGTCTAAGGTAAATCGAACAACTTAATAAATAGATTTATACAGAAACTTGATTGAAAATCTCTTTATGTTATCTTAAGTTATATTATACGACCTTGTATATCATTGTGAATTATATGCATTTTGATCAATATGTTCTCATGAATTAGAGTAATGCATAGTGAATAACCATCTCTTATTACCGACACATACAAGTGTTGAGAATTGCAAGAATGCCTCTTTATGTCTCCCCTTAGAACTAGCGCAAGGTTTGAAGAAATGATAATTGCATTAGTTAATTTTTCTTCAATTTAATAACTAAAGTTGCAACTGCAAGGATGATTGTTATGGTAGGGGATGTGGTGGTGGTGGTGGGGGCGGTCGATTTGGTCTTGATAAGAATGGAGATCGTAGTAGGGATGGTGGTGGTGACGGATATAGTCGTATAGACCGTATGAACGGCATTCAGGAGGTGGTTACCGATGATACGCAACTACCTATTGAAGTTCTGATATAGTATATGAAAGCTAACGTATCAAATAAGTCTATCATGCTAGTAAGGGTGCGTTTGGTATGCAGACAGAACGGGACAGGACAGGACAAGACAGGTGTCCAGCGTTTGGTAAGATAGAACAGCATGGGACAGGACAGGCCAGAACATGTTAAAATGACCAGTTTACCCCTGATGAGCTGTTTTATGTTTTATTACTAAATAATCAATTTGAAAGCATAATAACAAATAAATTAAAACCATATAATACAAAAATTGATTAAAAACCATGCTTAAGTTAAAAAACCATCACAAACCAAATTGTTTTGGTCCATGTCTACAAAAACAAAACAACAATCACGACAAATTGTTAAGCTATCATCAACAAATTGATAAGCTATATATTCATATAAGCCATCAATAAGCTACAATAACCTATATATATATATTCATATAAGCCATCAATAAGCTACAATAACCTATATATATTCATATAAGCCATCAATAAGCTACAATAAGCCATATATATTCATATAAGCCATCAATAAGCTACAATAAGCCATATATATTCATATAAGCCAACAATAAGCTACAATAAGCCATATATATTCATATAAGTCATCATAAGCTACAATAACCTATATATATTCATATAAGCCATCAATAAGCTACAATAAGCTTCAATAAGCTACAAAAGCTTCAATAAGTAAGAGTAAATTACAAATTTAGTCTCCATGGTTATACAACAAAAAGCTACTTTTTGATTTCGTAAACAGGTTATCAAATCAAATCAAAGAATATATATAGGTTAACAATTGAAATATAATAGCTTTAACAATATAAGTAAGACAATTGAAATCGTAGCTTTAACAATTGAAATCATAGCTTCTATAACATATATAGCGATTTTGATTTCATCTTTAACAACAAAAAGCTACTTCTTGATTTCGATTTCATATATAACGATTTCGATTTCATCTTTAATAATCGAAATTGCAGCTTCTCTTACCTGATTGAGGTCGCCGGAGAGGGAGGTACGAATCCGCCGGAGATGGAGTCGCCCGAGGTCGCCGGAGAAGGAGAAGACGAGGTCACCGGCGATTTGGTGGGAGGTCGTGAAGCCGAACAAAGGCAGAGAGTGAGAAGCGGCTGTGAGAATGAGAAGGGTGGAGAAGATAGATTAGGTTTTCTTAGTCAGGGTATTTTGGTCAAAAAAAGCTTGTTCTAGTTAGTTTTTGGGGGGAGGGTGGACAAGCTTGCCTCGCACCTTGTCCGACACCTTGTCCAACTTTGTTTCACAAGTCCTAGGTTGGGGTGTGTCAAACGTGGGACAGGACTGTCTTGTCCCATCCTGTCCAGTGCACCAAACGCACCCTAAGTGCCTATATATGTTTCTGTATGAACATAAATGTTGATTAAAAAGTTGCTGGTGGTGGATGTAGATGCAAACGAGTGGTTTTTCTTTGTGCAAGATGTCCTTTTACTTTGTACATGCTTATTTTGCTCGTGTAGTAATGAAGCATGTGAAAGTTACACAACTTGGCACCTACTACCATTTACTGTGTTGGACTGATTCGATGGAGTAATGTGCTTGTTTGATAGTCTTTCACTTATGAATATTCTTAATGTTGCCTGCTGGTGCTCTCTGTCTACTTTCTTTGCATAAGTGATTGATGCACGATGAGTTTCACTTGCACGACCCAAAGGTTTATGTGGCGTTATTGAAGGATCATCTGTGAGCTTTTCGTTTCAAACAAATTACTTTTGGGTCCTTATGGAGCCAAGCATGAAGCATTATGAGTTGATTAAATGAAATACTCTTGTTTTCTTAATGCCAATCTTGGTTTGTTAATTAACGTCTGTAACCATCCCTGCCCCTCGTTTGGCAGGTTGTTTGGCTATTTATAAGGGTACATAATATTTAGTTATTATTATAACTAGTGTTCGGCATAAATTGAACTAATTATCATATATTAAGATAATAAGAATCAATATTACACTTGATATAAAGTTGCTTCATCCTTTTTAGTTGTTTATTTTGATATATAATCAACTAATAACTTATGAGTTCTACATCATCAGACTTTGTAATTCACTCATATGATAAAAGAAACGTATGAGCCCATATAATGAGGTGTATAATGGATTTTTTTTATAACTATGATATATCTATTTTTCCCTGGCATAATATTACCATAAAATATTTATATTCACCATGCAACTACAGTAGTGCTATCTAGTTTTGTATAATTGCAGGTGATAATTTACATACAATTGTTGTAGTTTATCCATTTACAACTTTGGCCGAAATTCTTCTAGACTTCCATTCCCAACCTACAGTCTGACGAAGAGTAATAACAATAGCCACCACTATTGTGATCACTTTGACTATAAGCGAATCTGATTGAATTGTTAATATATCACATGTGTCAAGCTTTTTGATGTACCTGAGGCTATTTATTCATAACTTAATTTCTCAATAAATAATTTTGAAAAGAGGTTTTAGTCATATTATGGAAAACGAAAGATATATATAAAACCTAATTTCATTGTCACTTTAATTTCAAATTAAAATTTAAAATAAAATTTAAATAACTATATATTAATTCGCAATAAGCCATTATTCATAATTTTATATATTTTTTGTTCTTATTTAGTCTATATATGTTTCTATATTTTTTTTATATATTATTATACTGATTTCAATAAGTTTTAATTTTGATTTTAGCTTTAACTGTATACTTATATATTAATTCTAATAAATTTTTATGTATAATTGTATATATTGACTTAATTAGTGATATTAAATATAATAAGTTATTAATCTTATTTAGCGGTATTAAGTGTCGAATAAGTATTTCGTTTCTCAAATAATTGGTTAATAATGAGTATTTAATTATATACACATTTTAATTTTATTTATGTTTATTGGTTCTAATGGTTTTTCTATTTATATATTGATTTTAATAAGTTTATATATTTAATACATATCGTTATATATGTAGTAGTAAAGAAAATAAAACAAATAAAAAACTCGTATGATTGGTCATTTAAAAATATGTTATTTTTTGAATAATAATAATAATATATATATATATATATATATATAAAGAATGGCATATCTATCTATATATATATCCTTTTTATAATTTACATTTTGTATCCTTATAATTATTTGATTAAATTACTTATTACCCCTTAGTTTTTCAATTTTTACTTTACATTCTTATCATATTAAGGTAAATAATGTATATGAATTAAAACCATTTAAGTTTTTTGTTTTTCTTTTTTATAAATTACACCCTTATAATCGTCTCGACGATACCTTCAAAATGAGCATAATATTGAATATTTTTTTTTAATTTATTTATATTAGTAAATATTAAGAATAGATATAAATTAAGTTGTTTACATTTTTTTACAATTCTATCGTTGATATTCTTGAAATTTAAAGGTTCATATTTTTAATCTAAATTTTTTTATAGATTATTTATAAATAATAAAAGTTTATTTTATTTAAAACGCTATTGTTGATGTTCTTGAAATTTAAATATTTCATTCTTTTAATCTTACTAATTCTATAGATCATTTATGAATAATAATTTTTTTTTAAAACCCTACAAATCAAAAACACTATATAATTTATTTCAGAATCCCTTCCGTTTTAGAATCATTCACGAAATCCAAATCTTTCAACACGTATATTATACGGCATTTGAAACATGTTATTTTAATTTTTAATAAGAATAGACATTTATATGACAATTGTCATTACCATTTAAATACTTATGTAAATTATATGTTATACCACAGTTGCCATTATAATTGCTTATTACAATAGATATTTTAGTTATCTAATAGATGTTAAAATTTTAAAAATTGAAAATTTATTATTCTTTTGTCAAAAGATTTCAATTTCGTGAATGATTTTAAAGCAGGAGGGATTCAGAAATAAAATATGTGTAGTGTTTTGATTTGTAGGATTTTAAATAAAATAAAATATAATTATTTATAAATAATCTACAAAAACAGTTAGATTAAAAAGATGGAATCTTTAAATTTCAAGAATATTAGCAATTGAGTTTTAAATAAAATAATATTTCATTACTTATAAATAATATAAAAAAATAATTAGGTTAAAAAGATGAAATCTTTAAGTTTCAAGAATATGAAGAATAGAATTGTAATAAAATCTAAACAAATTAATTTATATCTATTTTTATAACTAGAGGGATTCAAAAATAAAATATGTAGTGTTTTTTATTTGTAGACTTTTAAATAAAAAATTAATTACTTATAAATAATCTATAAAAATAGTTAGATTAAAAAGATATAATCTTTAAATTTCAAGAATATCAACAATGGAGTTTTAAATAAAATAAATTTTAATTACTATAAATAATCTATAAAAATACTTAGGTTAAAAAGATAAAATATTTAAATTTCAAGAATATCAAGAATAGAATTGTAATAAAATCTAAACAAATTAATTTATATCTAATTTTAATAATGTACTTAAATTAAAAAAATATTCAATATTAAACTCATTTTGAAGGTATTGTCGAGACGATTATAATGGTATAATTTATTAAAAAGAAAAACCAAAAATTTTAATACATTTTAATTAATATATATTATTATCTTAAAATGATAAGGATGTAAAGTGAAAGATGAGAAACTAATGGATAAAAAGTAATTTAATTAAATAATTCTAAAGATAAAAAATGTAAATTATAAAGATAATTATGGTATTAAAATAATAAGAATAATTGATGACATCATCATTTGATGATTCTTTTTTAATTGGCCAATCAAATGTTCAAAATGAGTATAATATTGAATAATTTTTTTAATTTATTTATATTAGTAAATATTAAGAATAGATATAAATTAAGTTGTTTACATTTTTTTACAATTTTATCGTTGATATTCTTAAAATTTAAAGGTTCATATTTTTAATCTAAATTTTTTTATAGATTATTTATAAATAATAAAAGTTTATTTTATTTAAAACGCTATTGTTGATGTTCTTTAAATTTAAATATTTCATTCTTTTAATCTTATTAATTCTATAGATCATATATGAATAATAATTTTTTTTAAAACCCTACAAATCAAAAACACTATATAATTTATTTCAGAATCCCTCCCGTTTTAGAATCATTCATGAAATCCAAATCTTTCAACAAAAGAATTTCAGATATTTTAACAACTATTATATGACAAAAATATTTAATAATAAAGTAAGAGTAATTTTTTTCATTTAAATCGTTGATTAATTAGAATTATTTTAAGAAATAATAATTCTCTACTTACTCAATTTCAAATAAAGTTTTGAATAAAAAATGAAAGAATATAATTTCCTAAATGGTTATGATTAAACTAAATTATTAATGTTTCTTTTATCAATTAACTAAGTCATATTTATATTGTTAAATGGAGATTACGTTTGGTTTGTGGTGATTTATTTGTGAACTTTATAATGCAAATGTTAATTCTTATTAGAAACTAAAACAATATGTTTAAATCGTCCGTGTATTACACGGGCCATTAACTAGTATATATTAAAGAAAGGTTTTTGCTGATGTCATGATTATAAAATTGAGCCATTTGATTGGCCAATTAAAAAAGAATCATCAAATGATGATGTCATCAATTATTCTTATTATTTTAATACCATAATTATCTTTATAATTTACATTTTTTATCCTTAAAATTATTTGATTAAATTACTTTTTATCCATTAGTTTCTCATCTTTCACTTTACATCCTTATCATTTTAAGATAATAATATATATTAATTAAAATGTATTAAAATTTTTGTTTTTTCTTTTTAATAAATTATACCATTATAATCGTCTCGACAATACCTTCAAAATGAGTTTAATATTGAATATTTTTGTAATTTAAATACATTATTAAAATTAGATATAAATTAATTTATTTAGATTTTATTACAATTCTATTCTTGATATTCTTGAAATTTAAAGATTTTATCTTTTTAACCTAAGTATTTTTATAGATTATTTATAAGTAATTAAAATTTATTTTATTTAAAACTCCATTGTTGATATTCTTGAAATTTAAAGATTATATCTTTTTAATCTAACTATTTTTATAGATTATTTATAAGTAATTAATTTTTTACTTAATATTCTACAAATATAAAACACTACATATTTTATTTTTGAATCCCTCCAGTTATGTAACAGCTCGTCCCACATCGGCTGGTGAGGGGAACGAAGCACTCCTTATAAGGTGTGTTGATACCTCACCTGGTGAGACACGTTTTGGGTTGTGACTTGGACTGGGCAACTCCAAAGCAAAACCGTGAGGGAGTATGGGTGACCGGTTAGGGCCCTGTGTCTCCAAAGCGGACAATATCGAACCACGGTCGTCTGGGCTGTTACAGATGGTATCAGAGCCAGGACCGGGCCGATGTGCACAACGGGGCGTTGTGTCCGTAAGGGGGGGAGAGTGTAATAGCTCGTCCCACATCGGCTGGTGAGGCGAACGAAGCACTCCTTATAAGATGTGTTGATACCTCACCTGGTGAGACGCGTTTTGGGTTGTGACCTGGACTGGGCAACTCCAAAGCAAAACCGTGAGGGAGTAGGGGTGACCGGTTAGGGCCCTGTGTCTCCAAAACGGACAATATCGAACCACGGTCGCCTGGACTGTTACAAGTTATAAAAATAGATATTAATTTGTTTATATTTTATTACAATTCTATTCTTCATATTCTTGAAACTTAAAGATTTCATTTTTTAACCTAATTATTTTTATATATTATTTATAAGTAATGAAATATTATTTTATTTAAAACTCAATTGCTAATATTCTTGAAATTTAAAGATTTCATCTTTTAAATCTAACTATTTTTGTAGATTATTTATAAATAATTATATTTTATTTTATTTAAAATTCTACAAATCAAAACACTACACATATTTTATTTCTGAATCCCTCCAGTTTTTAAATCATTCACGAAATTCAAATCTTTTGACAAAAGAATAATAAATTTTCAATTTTTAAAATTTTAAAATTTTAACAGCTATTAGATAATTAAAATATCTATTGTAATAAGCAATTATAATGGCAATTGTCGTATAACATATAATTTACATAAGTATTTAAATGATAATGACAATTGTCATGTAAATGTCTATTCTTATTAAAAATTAAAATAACATGTTTCAAATGTCCGTATAATATACGGGTCATTAACTAGTAAATAATATAAGTGACGATTATCATAAGATATTGTATTAACCTTATTAACCATCATCTTCAGTTATTTATTTATATTAATTATAATTAATTATTTATTAAAAATACATATATTATTATATTAAAGTGTCATGTAAATAAAAGTATACATATCGATTGTTGTAATTTCATATATATATATATATATATATATATTGAGTTCTTAAATATGTTGATTAAATATTCTTCGAATGTTATGTGGATAAAAATATTATAATAATGTGAAATAAATGAAATAAAAAAATTTTAGATATCAATAAAAAATATAAATAATTTAATTAATTAAATATTTTGTTAAGAATTACATCAAAATGGGGAATATTTTAAGGAAAAATAAGAAACTTGATGTTGGAATGCTTAGAAAATGTCATGTTATTGTTTATATTTTTTCTTATAAAAATTGAGAAATTATGAAAGCATAAAAGAATAAGAACAAAATCCACAACGAAACCAAAAAGTAAAAAAACTACATGAATCATACCTTGGAGTTTGATCGTTGCCAAGAAAAATATAATCGCAACAAATTGGGAAAATAAACTTTACTTAAAATACTTGTACAACATAAATATTAAATGGAAAACATGAAGAAAGAAAATCAAAATAACAATTGTGAAAAAACTCAAATAAAAACTCAAAAAACTTGTTAACAATCATATATAATACACAAAACCATAAACATTATTTTAAATTTTGATAGAAGAAAAATAACTATAGTATCGACAAAAATTTCAATTAGGAAGTATAAGGGAAAAAACGAATGCGACAATCATGAATAAAAATGGGGAAAAAAACAAAAACTTATCTAAAAACAATATGTAATGTACATAAAACATACAAAAAAATATATGAAAATTATTTATATATACCTATTGGCACATATACACACAAAAACAACATATAACTGACATAAATCATAAAATATATGTTAGGATTATGTGCGAGACAGTAACAGGGTTATCGTATCTAATGTTATAGGACACTAGTAGGTCACACCGCTGCACGCCAAAATGAGAACATTTGGATTACGTGAGAGAAATAATTAATTGTTTATTAATTAATTATTTGATGAGAAAGTTTTAAATAAATAGTTAGTTAAACTATTTATATATTAATTAAGATTAATTAATTATGGAAATTATTTGGAGATAATTACCAAAGAATTTTATATGGAATAAAACTCTTAAAGATTTATCCATATAAATAAGGGGTTAGGGGTATCAGTTTGATTGATTGAATTCAGTCTTAAATCCCACAACCCAGAAAACTTTTTCTCCCTTCTCTCTCTCTACCGGCGCCGTTTTTCCTCCAGGTAGGGAATCGCGTTCGTTTTTCGGAGTAATCCTTGGTGGTGGTCTAGCAACCTTCTCGCGTGGTGCCAGTAGCGGTGTAACCCCTGCCAGCTTTCCGGAAAAACAATCACATAAAGGTAAATCGTCAAAAACACCCTTTTGATTGTATCTGCATCGTTTGGGATTGGATCCTCGTTTGGGGATCGAGTTTTTGTTATCCGCTGCGCGTTTGTACGCAACGATCCCCAACAGTGGTATCAGAGCCACTTTCCAAAGCCTGCAGATCAGGTTCATAAACTGATTAGGTTTTAAAAGTTTTAATTTTTATTCATATAGTTGTTTTTTAAAAATTGAACCTTTTAAAAAACCTAAAGTCGAACGGAAATCACCGGTGGAACGACGACAGTTAGTCGGTCGAACCACCAAGTAAACCACCGACGGTCGAACCACAGCTCGTGGTGACCGCCAGCTCGTGGCGATGGCCGTTGACCGCACCACAGCACCGTGGTGACGGCGGCTGTTGAACGCAAAACCCACCACACAGCCGTGTGGTGGTGCCGATGGTAAGCGATGGAGGTGGTGGCGAAAGCCGCTGCCAATCGCGACTGATGCCGCACCACAGTGACGTGGTGGCGGCGTTTGGGTGTTTGAACGCCGGTCGGCGGTGGCAGCCGATTGTTGCCGTCGTCGATCGGGTTGATTACCAATCGCGACAAGGAGGCGGCGGTGGTGGTGGCGACTGTTGCTGCTGCCGTCGTGCTCCCAATCAACCGCCACACCACCATTTATGGTGGTGGTGGCGATGGCGATTCATTTGGTTAACCGCCGGCTACGGCGATGGTATTTATGGTGGTGGCGGTGGTCGATAACCACCGCAAAGGGGTATCGACCGCCGGTTCTTGTTTTCCGATCAGATAGGGGACGGCGGCGGTGTTTGCTAGCGTGGCGTCGGCTACGATCAAAAACCGACAGGCGGCGGTGGTGGCCCTCGAGCCGCTGCTGTCGCCGGCGATCCGCAGAAGTCGAATGGAGTTCGGGCCGGTGTCGGTGGTGATTATTTCGGTCGTTGCCATCGGTGCCGGATTTCGAATCGTTTAGTTTTTCGATTGTTTTTCGTTAATGGATCCCGCGTGAGATCCGTTTCCGGAAAAGTCTTTGATAAGGAAATCTTTTAACCGGATAAGCTTAAAGGTTTTCAGGATTAAATTAATTAGTAAATTAAATAATTATCTCCAGTTGGTTTTTAATTATTATATGAAGTCATAGTCAAACCCTTATGACCCGTGCTTTATTTTTTTATGTGTGTTGTTGCGGGAGGCCTGCGTGCCATTTACAACCCGGTTATATTGTAATTTTAATTAAAAAGAGATCTCAAGACGAAGTCAAGAAGGTGATCATGGAGCTTGGAGCCAGTGGGAGCACCGAGAAGACTTGTCACTTAGGAATTGGACCGTCGTTTTTGTGTTGGCTCACAAAACGACAATAGTTAAGGGTTTTTGACTATGACGTGTTTTTAAACTGCGTGGTTGTTTACAATTATTCAGTATGCGTGATTGTTTATATTTAATTATGTTACGTAGTTACGTCTTTTAAATTAAATATAAAAGTTTTAAATTGGATAAAATACAGTTTGTGTTTAAATCCAAAGTTTTGAAAACTGGCATTTTTTGACCCTTGTTAAAATCATAGATTGGTAAGTGCAACCCACTTTAGGGGCACCTCCGGTGTAAGGTACATAGGGCGTTGTAAGTGCACACACTATGAACGTCCGTGTTCAAACCGAAACTAGAGGGAGATAAAACTCTGCGAATTATCTCCGGTGGGGACCGGCCAGAGTTTGTCCAGGTCCCGGGTGGTGCAATCTATTTTGGTAATTGTTTATTCACTGGGTGGTACCAGGCCAAAATGCACTAGAGGGACTAAATATGCACGGACTATTATTATCCGATGTCCCGACGATCTAGAAGTCGTATTATCGAGTTAGAATACGATTGGTATAGTTTTACCTACCATAAATCACATGAGTCGGTCTGACATGATCACATGCTTGCCGACACATGTGAAATATGGGTTCTAGTCTAATAAATTTATTTTAAGGGTAATAATTTATTAGAATTATATAATTATAAACTAAATTGGAATTTATATTCTTTTGTAGATGTCTCCAATTAGCATTCCGTTTTATTCACCTGAGGAATCACTTCGCCTTATTACGGGCAAGTGGAAGCTTACGGGTCAGAACTTTACAGTTTGGAAGTTGCACTTACAGAATGTTTTGAGTGCCCAGGGTAAGCTTTATGTGATCAATAAGCCCATGTCACGACCCAAAAGCAATGCCCCTGAAGAGGAATTTGCTGAGTATTTCAGATTCATGGCAGATGAATCGGATGTAATGTCCATTCTAGTTTTCTCTATGTCACCCGAGTTCACGGGAGACTTAAGAGTGAAATTCTGTCACGAGGTCGTAAGAAATGTAGAAAACCAGTTAGGTTTCTACAAGCATACGGGCAAGATTTTGATCATGCAAGAGATTCTCTCCCTGAAGCTACAAAAGGGTCAGTCAGTTAAAAACCATCTTATTGAAATGAGAAGGCTCTTTAAATGTTTATCACGTCTGGGGTACAAGATGACTCAGGAGGAGTTAGTGTACCTCATGTGGTTCTCCCTCACAAAGGAAGTTCAGGACACAGCTAGTGCCTACATGAAGGAACCAAAGAACGACGTGGATAAAGTTCATGAAGATATCCTGGCCAGTCTAGAGCCAACACCTGAACCTGCGAATCTCATGGACACTGATATAATTGATGAGCTGGGAGATCTGAGTTGCCCAGAGTGTGGCAGCGAGGATATTTGCGAGCACTCGATGAATATCGACCAAATAGAGATCGGTTTACCCGATGCTCCAGGTATCTTTATGATAGATTGCTTAATCACTTCTTATGAATCATGGGTAATTGATACAGGCAGTGGTAACCACATTTGTAATCATTTACAGGGATTCACTAGAAGAAAGACTCTGAGGAAGGACCGTTCGAACCTACGAGTTGGCGAAGGCACTCCGTTGATTGCTGAAGCCGTGGGATCTTATAGTCTTAGTCTACCCTCGGGTCTAGTTTTGGAACTGGATAATTGTTATTATATTCCAAATATGATTAAGAATGTATTGTCTTTTGATTTATTAGTAGACCAAGGTTTTTATTATAAATATGATTATAAAATGATTTCAGTCTTTAAAGATAATATTTTCTATTTTAAGGCTACACCCGTAAATGGTCTATATACAGTAAATCTACAAGACAACAGTAGTGAAATCTATCATATAAGTAAACGATCCAAGGATATTGAGGATCAGACTTACCTCTGGCATTGTCGTTTAGGCCACATAAAGAAGAAACGCGTAGAACTACTCCTGAAAGGAGGTTTTCTTGGCAATTTCGATTATAAACCTTTTGATAATTGCGAATCTTGTTTATCTGGCAAAATGACAAAGCAACCTTTCAACAATGAAAATGAAAGGGCTACTGACTTGCTTGAAATAATTCACACAGATGTGTGTGGACCTTTCAGTCATGTAGCAAGAGGAGGATACCGGTACTTCATTACCTTTACTGACGACTTCAGTAGGTATGGTTATGTCTACTTGATGAGACATAAATCTGAAACCTTTGAGAAATTCAAGGAATATCAGAATGAAGTACAGAATCTACTTGACAAGAGGATCAAGTTCTTACGGTCAGATCGTGGTGGCGAATATCTCAGTGATGAGTTTGACAATCATCTGATGGAGTGTGGGATTGTATCCCAACTCACACCTCCGTATACACCTCAGATGAACGGTGTATCAGAAAGGAGAAATCGTACGTTGCTTGACATGGTACGAACGATGATGTGTCATTCTTCGCTGCCAATATCATTCTGGGGACATGCGCTCGAAACAGCAGCACACATACTGAACAGAGCGCCAACAAAGTCGGTAGAAAAGACTCCATATGAGTTATGGAAGGGTAAGAAACCCAACATATCTTTTCTGAAAATTTGGGGTTGTGAGGTTTACGTCAAACGACCCACCTCAAAAAAACTCAAACCAAAATCCGACAAGTGTTTCTTCGTTGGATATCCCAAGACCACCGTGGGATATTATTTCTACAACCCTGAAGAGAACAAAGTGTTTGTTGCTCGAAATGGAAAATTTCTGGAAGAAAAGTTTCTCAGTCTAGAGAACACCAGAAAGGATGTAGATCTACAGGTAGTAGACGAAGAAAGCACTACACCAGTTGTTGAGCCAGAAATTCAACATAACAATGTTGAACCTCAATCAGAGCCGATTGAGGAAGTGCAAACACAGGACCTTCGCAGATCCAACAGGGTAAGACAAGAACCAGACAGGTATCTTGGGTTCCTAGTCTCTCAAGATAGCGGAGACTTAAATGAACCAACATCCTATGGAGAAGCTGTGTCAGGCAGTGAGTCTGAACAATGGCAGGAAGCCATGAAGGCCGAGATGCAATCCATGTACGACAACCAAGTTTGGGAGTTGACTAATTTGCCACAACACTGTAAGGATGTTGGACGCAAATGGGTTTTCAAGAAGAAAACCGACATGGATGGGAACGTACACACCTTCAAAGCCAGACTGGTTGCAAAAGGATTCACGCAAACTCATGGCATTGACTATGATGAGACCTTTTCACCAGTGGCTATGTTAAAATCAATTAGGATTCTTATGGCCATCTCAGCGTACTTTAACTACGAGATTTGGCAAATGGACGTCAAGACAGCCTTTCTGAATGGAAAGTTAACAGAAGACGTCTATATGGAACAACCAGAGGGGTTTGAAGATCCTAAGAATCCTAATAAGGTGTGTAAACTGCTAAAATCCATTTATGGATTGAAACAAGCATCTCGAAGCTGGAACTTACACTTTGATGAGCGAATCAAAGAGTTTGGTTTTACCAAAAGTGAGTTTGAGCCGTGTGTCTACACTAAGTTCAGTGGGAGCATAGTAACCTTCTTGGTCTTATACGTAGACGACATTCTACTCATAGGAAACGATGTACCAACTTTACAGAGTGTTAAGAGTTGGTTGAGCAAATGTTTCCAGATGAAAGACCTTGGAGAAGCCGCTTATATACTCGGTATAAAGATCTACATAAATAGATCTAAGCGGCTTATCGGGCTTAGCCAAAGTACGTATATCGATAAAATCTTGAAGAAATTCAGGATGGATGAATCCAAGAAAAAGTGTTACGAGCAGATACCAACAGAATCCAGGTGAACCCCATTGGGTGGCTGTCAAGAACATTCTTAAATATCTGAGAAGAACAAAAGAAATGTTCTTGGTCTTTGGAGGTACTGAGGATGAAATTAGTGTCACCGGATACTCTGACGCTAGTTTCCAGACCGACAAAGATGACTTCAGGTCACAGTCAGGGTACGTCTTTACCCTAAACGGAGGTGCGATCTCATGGAAGAGCTCGAAGCAGGACACGATTGCAGACTCCACTACAGAAGCAGAGTACATTGCAGCATCTGATGCGGCAAAGGAAGCTGTCTGGCTAAGGAATTTTCTATCGGATCTCAGAGTGGTTGCCAGTATCTCGAGACTGATCGATATATTCTGTGATAACTCAGGAGCCGTGGCGCAAGCAAAGGAACCTAGAGAGCATCACAAGTCAAGACACGTGCTCAGGAAGTATCACCTCATCCGAGAGATCATTGGAAGAGGAGATGTGAGAATATGCAAGATTCCAACGGAAGACAATGTCGCGGATCCGCTGACAAAGCCACTAGCAAGGGTAAAGCATGAGGCACATGCGAATTCCATTGGGATGCAGTACCTGGAAGCCAGTAGCTAGTACTTAGTTTATTAATTATTACTATAGTCTAATTTAGAAACAATGTAATCATGTAAAGTTTTTATTTCACAGTGTGTTGGAAATAAATGAAGGTTTTATTTTGTGATTGTTCTAAATTAACTATTTTTTGCATATTTAACGTATCCATGATTTTACAAAGTTTTGTATGAAATCTAAATTTCCGTAGCCACTTATTGAAATGGGAATTTCAATGGGGAGTTTAACGCTATTATAAATACTTGATGATTTATTCAATGTAGAGAATAAAAGCACAAGTGATGTGACCAAGTATTTATAGATACTCATCAGAGTGTTTGGGTATTGGAAGTGACCAGTAATCAAGTCTGCTTCATGGAGCCTCAGTCATAAGCACTGACTTGATAGGTTGTCCTTACACCTGAGATACTTGGTTTGGGAACGCGAGGACTGCTGTATTCTTAGCACGTACTAACGCTGTACCGTAACAGGGCGGCCATACGGGACGTGACTAGATGCAGCGGAAGCCGTGGATCCAAATGCAAGTAGTCAAGAAGGGATTTGCACCTCTTTCAAAAGAGAGATATTTCCGGGCCCCTTGACGATTAAGATTGGCAGAAAACGCGTGGCCACGCTCGGATAGAATAACAAGGGTTATTTAGTAATATCCGTTACTACAGGCAATCAAAATCAGAGTCAAGAAATACTTGATTTTAAGAAATGAATCCTCCACTCCATGTCTTAAATCACTTTAGAAATATCGTGTGCAAAAGGAATGAACCTGTGTACAAATTCAAGCGTGAATTGTATCTCTGGATATAAGAGATCTTATAACCTGGTTAACCTAAGTGTCTGGCTAGGGACCTCCTTAGGCTAATGGTAACAGTACAGTTACATGTCTAGCACAAGTGGGAGTCTGTTAGGATTATGTGCGAGACAGTAACAGGGTTATCGTATCCAATGTTATAGGACACTAGTAGGTCACACCGCTGCACGCCAAAATGAGAACATTTGGATTACGTGAGAGAAATAATTAATTGTTTATTAATTAATTATTTGAGGAGAAAGTTTTAAATAAATAGTTAGTTAAACTATTTATATATTAATTAAGATTAATTAATTATGGAAATTATTTGGAGATAATTACCAAAGAATTTTATATGGAATAAAACTCTTAAAGATTTATCCATATAAATAAGGGGTTAGGGGTATCAGTTTGATTGATTGAATTCAGTCTTAAATCCCACAACCCAGAAAACTTTTTCTCCCTTCTCTCTCTCTACCGGCGCCGTTTTTCCTCCAGGTAGGGAATCACGTTCGTTTTTCGGAGTAATCCTTGGTGGTGGTCTAGCAACCTTCTCGCGTGGTGCCAGTAGCGGTGTAACCCCTGCCAGCTTTCCGGAAAAACAATCACATAAAGGTAAATCGTCAAAAACACCCTTTTGATTGTATCTGCATCGTTTGGGATTGGATCCTCGTTTGGGGATCGAGTTTTTGTTATCCGCTGCGCGTTTGTACGCAACGATCCCCAACAATATATAATAAAAATTGTTACTTTACCTGAAAATTTAACGAAAATTGAAAATTGCTGACGTAAATAAATTGTCAAAAGACAAACAACAAACAAACATTCAAATGAAGGCTTCTTATAGAACATAAATGTGTTGATATATTACATTTTGATGGAGCTTTGTGGTTTATATATAGTTGTGTTGTAGGTTTTTTTTAATTAATAAATTGGAAAATGAAGAGATTAAATTGAATGTCTCTAGGAAGTTATAGAATTTGAAAGTTCAACCTAATTAAAATGTAAGTTAAATTGCCAAATAAGTCTTCTTATAATAATTACACAATTTTCATTAAGGGGTATAATAGTCTTTCATTTATTTAATATTTTAAAAAAATCAAAATAATGAGAAAATTTCTTTAGGCAAATCCTACTCTAAGAAGGTGCCACATCATACTTCCAACATCTTGCTTTTATATATATATATATATATAGAGAGAGAGATTTTTTTGTAAGTTCCTTTATAAGTCGAATAACAACAATGGAATTCAATCAATTTCATCCAAATAAATCAAAGACACTAACGTTGTGTTCTCGAGTTTTGCAAGGAAACAAAAGAAAGTGAAGGGAAGAAAGAAAGGAATGGAAAGGAAAAGAAAAAAATAATTTTATTTGTGTTCTTGAGATTGAAAGGAAAGAAGGGAAAAGAAAGGGAAATTTTTTTTTATGTTCTTGAGTAGGAGAGCAAGGAAAGGAAAGATGCTATTTTTACGGATATACCCTCCTTTATTTTGCAGGAGAATGTAATTGATGGGTATATATGTAAATTTATAAATCTTTTTAATTTTTCTAATTAATTTTTTATCCTCTTATTTCTTTTCCTTCTTTTTCCTCCCACATTTGGAAGGGAAGGTTTGGAAGGAAAATCAACCTTATTTTCTAGGGGCGTTCAAAAAAATCCAAATCCGATCCGACATCCGAATACCCGAAAACTTCTGATCCAAAAATATCCGAAAATTCGGATATCCGGATTTTCGGATTCGGATTCGGATAGTGTTTTCGGAAAATTTCGGATATCCGAAATATCCGATTTTTATATTAATATATTATTTTATTAATAATAGATATATATTAAAAAATTAAAACCCTACTCAAAGTCTCATATGCATTTTATTAATAATAGATATATATTATTTTATATATTATTTTATGTTCTTATGTTACTTTAAACTTTCGTATTATTGTTTAAAACACGTAAACTAAGTATTTAATGTCGTATTAGCTTGTGGATGATTGGAAACATGTGGACGATTATTATGTACAAGAATGATGTATTTTTTTGGGTTTTTTTAGCTAAAAATGACATTTTCATCCAATATTTCGGAATTTCGGAATTTTCAGATTATCGGGTATCCGAATCCGGAATTTCGGATTCGAATAGTAAATTTCAGTATCCGAAATTTTCGGATATCCGAAATTCCGGATATCCGAAAATGAACACCTCTATTATTTTCTCTCCCCCTCCTTTTCCTTTCCCTCCTTGAAAAATCTCAAAAACACAACAATTTTTTTCTTTCCCTCCTAATTTCCTTCCCTTTTCTTCGCTTTCCTCCCTAAAAAATACTCAAGAACACAAAATATTTAAATTCCTTGTAAAATCCAAATTCCTCTGGTTTTTAAATCCTTTTATGAAACTTAAACCTTTTAAAATCATTTTCAAATTGCTTTGGTTTTTAAATCCTTTTATGAAACTTAAACCTTTTAAAATCATTTTACCAAACCAAACGCCTCTTAAGAGCTAATGTTTTTTTTTGTTTCCAATTGTAATTATGTTGATTGTTCATAACTAACTTTTCTGATCATATTAACCTTAAACTATTTATAAGCCGGTTTGCTTCTTGAAACTTCAGAAAACCATATAAGTAAAAGTGTGAATGAAACATAAAGCACAATAAAATGTTTAAATTTCTGGCTTTACAATCGAAATGTGTCTTGCCGCCCACCGCATTGCTCGGGTACACTACTAGTATATGTAACGCCCCGTTTTCGTTACAGTTAATATGGTTTAAATGTTCAAATTTATTTTAAGTCTAGTAATTATTATGGGCCTAGACTTGATAGTTGGACCTTGTTTATGTTGGGCTAGTGGGTGGAGATTTGGGCTTGGCCCATTTTATTTAAAGGCTTAGGGAGCCTTGCTTTGCCATTTATCAGTTCAAAGAAAAAAAAAGAGAGATCGATGGGGAGAGAGATCGAGAAAAGAGAGAAAGAGGAGGAAGATTCGATCAAGGGTTTTGATTCGAAATCGGTTGCTGTCGTCGCTCTCATCCTCAATCTTGTAAGGAAATCTCTAATCCCTTGCTAGTAGCATTACGTAAGCCTAGGGTTTTGATCAGTTGATCATTCGTGAATCGTTAATTGGTTGGTTTAACGAATTGGAATGATTAGAGTTTGTATAGGTTGGTTTATGATCATTGGAATATCTTAGGATGGTTATTGTAGTCTTGTAGAGCTCGAAAAATCGAAACCGTAGCAAGTTGAATCGGCCAAAACGGAGTTCGTATGAGTGAGTTATGAGAAAAAGAAGAAAACTCGAAGTCAGCCCTGATCGAACCTAGCGATCGCTAGCATGCTGTTTGGAGTGAAAACTTGTTTTGGCCATAACTTTTTCGTTATAACCCCGATTTCGATTCCGAAAGAAGCGTCGGGTTCGTTTCTGAGTTATCTAGCTTATGAGACATGAAAAGTAGGATTTTGATTAACAATCCTAGGGTTCATGATTAAGTGGTTGTTGATGGTTCGATGTGTGTTTGAATTGTTTAGGTGAGCTAACTCGTTAGCGCGTGGATACCGAGGGATGCACTGAGCTACATCCAGGTGAGTTGCACTATGTGTGTTATGCATTGTTATATGTGTATGTATGCGTGATAGTGTCATGTAAAGGGAACCGCATGCTCTGATGAGTTGCGGGGACGAACTCGCGTCCTAAGTCTGGCGAGCGATTAAAGGGAACCACATGGCCTTGGTGAGTTGTGGGGGCCGACCCGTGTCCTAATTGATGGGAGTGAAGGAACCACATGCCCTTGATGTGTAACACCCGTAATTTTGGTGTAATAACGACTCTTTGATAAAATATGGAATTTAGAATCTTAGATCAAATCATGCATTTTATGGTCTAATATGTTAGGAAATTCAATTACGAGTCCGACGGTTCTTTCGGAATCGAAAACGGAGCTATAACGAAGAAGTTATGGCCGAAACAAAATTCCACCGAAAACGTTCAGGTGCTAGCGATCGCTAGCTATACACCTAGCGATCGTTAGGTAGAATTCCCTGCTTGCTGTTTTTGCTCGCGACCAGGCTAGCGACCCCGAGAAGAAGGCAGCTAGCGATCGCTAGCCTCACACCTAGCGATCGCTAGGCAGCTGATGATGCTGAAAAACGGGTTTTAAACCCTTCCAATCTTCATTTGGTCATAACTCTCTCATCCCTTGTCCGATTTTGGCGATTTTTCTTCCTACACTCTTCATTTTCAAAGCTCTTCAAGATCTTGAGGTTGGATCTACACTTGGAGCTAGCTAGATTGGGGAACCACACTTCACCTACTTCATCTTCTCCACTCATCCATTCTCCACCATTGTTGCTTGAAAAGAGGGAAGCTCAAAACCTAGGGTTTTAGTTTGGATCTCACTCGGTAAGCTTCAATTAAACCCTTGTGGGTTGGATCTATGCATATAATGAGGGTTATGAACTAACTTAGGGTTCGATTTACTTGATTTTAGGTTCGTGCTCATTATTTGACCTAGTCTTGGATTTGGGGGTTTTTGTCACAAAACCCTAAGGTGAGTTGTTAAAACCATTTTGTTAAAACTGAGAGCACATCATCTTGTGATTTTACATATTTTACTTGGTCTTGCGAATGAATGTGATGCTAAAGTGAAATCCTCAAGTTTCCAAGTTTAGAGTATTCATGATATGTATGATGTGTTATGCTCGTAAAAATGACTTGAATGACATTACTTCCTTATATGAGATAGATCATCGTATGCTACGTCGTTATGTGTTAAACCATGGGTGTATGATAAATGTATTTATGTGAAATACATAAAATGATATATGATATGGGATTATGTAAAAAGGGGATTGATATTCGAAATGTGGCTTACACTAAACGATGAAAAGGGCTTGAGACCCTCGATACATACCTCTGTTAATGATGCTATGCTAAATTCAGTGTCGAGGTTTTGTATGTGAATGATACGGACTAGATGCTATGCTAAATTCAGTATCTAGGTCTTGTGTGGAAATGATACGGACGTGATGCTATGCTAAATTCAGTGTCACGATCCTATATGATAATAACCTGGACGAACCAACGCAATGTGTCCACACCAAACAGTGGCGGGTTTGTACCTATGTCGCCGGCCTTCGGGTGGCTCCGAAGTGCGCGGGCCTCTGATGATGTCGCCATGCTAAATCCGGGGCATCGAGGTGTTTGGAATTAGATAATGTCGGGGCATTGGTTGGTGGAAATGGGTCGCTCCCATTGTTTCCGAAGATAATAATAAACCGGTTTAATATGCTAATTGTATTGTTGGTATAAACGTATATATCTCGCATGTCTTTATATACTCTACGCGCATGATATTAATTGTACAACTCACTAGGCTCCTTTAGCCTAACACTTGCTTGGTGTCGATGTGTCTCTCAGGTACCAGGGACGCCGCTCCCAAGTAGGCTTCGGGCTTGAGTGAGCATGAGGGAAAGATGAGAGACCGGTCCTTTAGGCCGCGAGATTTATGGTTGACGATAACCCTTTTGTAGTCTTCTTCCTAGACGGAACTAGACTAGTTTGGTTACTGTATTTACTCATTCGATTACAAACGTTGTAATTATACATTTACTTATATCCCATTTTGGGAAGAGCTCACGCGATGGCGTTGGATTTTGTATACCACTTTTGTGAAATGAAAGTTTTTGTTCGCCCTGATTTTTAGGGTGTTACATGATGAGTTGTGGGGGCCGACCCGTGTCCAAACTGACGGGAGATTTAATATTGATCTCATGAGAGTCGAGTGTTGGTTATGTGTCGTATGATATGTATTATGTTGATATGATGTGGTGGTTGACCCATCGATGAGAATTTGTTTGTATTTTGGTCTATTACATTGTATATGATGATGTTATGTGATGATGCTATATTGTGTTATGGATGTGGTTTGGTACCTATTGTGGTACATATGCATGTGATGGTGTGTGATATACATAGTGTCTGCTCACTAAGCGTTATCGTTTACCCTTTTAGTTGTTTCCCTTTTTCTCAGATTCCGGTTCGGGCACAGATAAGGGCAAGGCCCCGCTTTGACTTCAGTGATGCGGACAGTTCCTGCCAACTCTTTTGGGAAAACTTGATTAAAACTTGTATACAACTTAGTTATGGATTTTGGTTTATTTGACAATCTTTTGTGACAAACGGTGTTTCTTTGAATTCTTTGAGGTGTTTTTAGTAAATAAAGTTATTTTCTTTAACCTTTATTGTATAAGCTGGTTTTTGGAATTATGGTGTTACAGTATAATTATATATACATTTCCTAACAACAAAAGGAATAAATAGTAACTTAAACAAAACCAGAACAAACTGAACCAGTAAATCATACTCGAAACCAGATTATGGTGTTGATATGTAGATTGACTTGACATATACCCTAAAAAGTAAAGCAATTTTAGATGTTTTACTATATTATGAGTTACCTAAAAACATTTTTGATGGTTGCATAGCATGAACTAGTAATAGCAGATATTTTATTTTATGTTTGTAATATTAACAAAAGGGTAAATTGCGTAATGGAAGCTATCTTAATTTGATTAGTATATTATGTAATATGCTTTCAAAATCTCCATTCTCATATCTTAAATGTGACATCTCAAACATTTAAAAATCATTTCAAAGTACATTAAACAAAAAAGATAGTTGCACCCTTACCGGCTATAGAAAAATCTACGTCGGTGATGGGAGGGGCCCCCACTCCTTGTTGGGATGATTACTAAATGTTTATCCAAAAAGCGCTTACCGGATCACTTACCTTATTGGATAACATGGAAAGAGCCACTAATCTTACCTAGTAAAAGAGATGAAAACGATGAAGAGGCTTACCTGGTAAGCGCTTACCTTATTACCTAGCAAATTGTTACCAAGGTTTTAAAGAACATAAACGACCCTTGAGGCGTTTTCCTTATAGGTACGTGAGGCATAAGCCTCAAGGCGGTTGAGGTGTAAGCCACAAAAAGTAGAAGAATAAATTCATAACTCCATAAAACTTGCTAAAAAATATATAAAAAACTAATTTTTTACAGCAAACAGCAAATTATATATAAAGTTTATAACTTAATAAATCAGGAGATATATAAACAGATTATACAAAGTAGTATTATATTTCAGCAAAAAATAATTTATATACATGATTGTTTTGTGAGTGTGCGAGATTGGAGGAATGAAAATAGACAAAACACATTATTCTTAAGAGACCAAGAAAGACACATTGGCAAATTGAACTAATGGGTTATTGACCTAAAAAACTAACAAAACATGATGAAAGGTCTAAGAAACTACAAAAAAAAATAAACCTAAATACCAAATTAGTGAAGCTGTGAAGTTACCAAATTACCAAATGGGTAAGAGTCTGAGAGAGTTGCCGATTTGGATTTGGATTTGGTTGTATGCGGAAAGTGTTAAAGCCCAAATTATGACTACCTATAAGCGTATGGGCCTTAACAGATGATACTATTGGGCTCTTCACCCTCTTTTTGGCTATACTCTATACTCTATACTATAGTCAGGAATATCGAGCCTATGAGAGTGTTGTTATATGTCAGTCTCGGGCACAACCATGTGCTTCGGATAGAGATGCACAACCGGTTCTTACCCAGTTCGAACCGGTTCTAAAATCGAAATGGTTTTTTAGCCCCGGTCTTTTTACATAACCGGGTCGGAGCCAAATATATGCTGCCCGGTATAACCGGTTCCAAAGCGGATTTGGTTCAATTTTTTTTACTTGATTTCTTTATACCATGTGATTATATGAAATACATATATACATATATATTGTATGAATATAATAGAGATTAGCCATGAAGGAATTCGGTGTGGCAACTTAGAAAAATGGAATCGAAAAAGTTTGAGAGAGTTGGAATTCAGTGTGAACTATGAAGCGAGACAGTTTGAGATTGAGAGTGTTAGAATTGGTGTACAATGAAACTAACACATTACACATCCCCAAACTATTTATATATGTTTTTTTAATTCAAAAACCGGGTTTTTTAAATCAAGAAAAAACCAGTTTTTTACTTGGTAAAATAACCGGTCCACATGAAATCGAGAACCGGTCGAAAACTCCGGTTTTTTTAAGAAACCGAACCGGGTCTTGAAAAACCGGTTCTTAAAACAACCGGTTTCGGTCTTTTCCCCCAGGTAAAAAAAAACAGATTCAAGTGTCCATCTTTGGCTTCGGTGGCCAATCTTGGTGCTTTAGGGGTGGCTCGATTCACCAACATGGTAACCGTTCCAGGGTAACCAATCTAGCTCCTAAATCGGTCCTAGACAAAAAAGGTTAACTCTTTTAAAACAATTTATAAAAATAAATTCAAAATACGTAATTGGTCACTCAAATATACTTAAAAATAAAGTTTTATTAAGATTTCGATTATAAAATACGTTAGTTGAATTATTAAACATATAACTTAGCTGTCGTAGTCACATGGTTGATCGGGTTGAAGAGTTCCAATCGTTTAAAACAATTGAAAAGTCGTTGTGTCATCAAGGTCATCACGTCGAGTTTGTCTTCCTCAACATAATGTGAGACAGAACCGTCCGTACGAATAGTTGGTAGCAAAGTTACCATACCATCTATAATCGGTCTGGGCCGGCAAAACATCCAAAATCCGTAATCATTCCCATTTGACGGTCCTATACCGAAAGCTCGCCCCAGTTTCGGTCCTCCGTCGGTTTTGGGTCAGTCTTGGCCACTTTGGCTATCTCTATCTCTAACAATTTTTTTTTATGATTTCTCTATCATAGAGAATGAAAAGTTGAAATTTCTTTAAAAAAATTCTAACTCCAACGGCTTTTCTATTTTAGTGAATTCGTCATTACATTTACTATTTAAATATATGATACATTTTATATTTGAATAAACTTTTAAAAAAAAAAACTTTTAAATAATCAACTATGGTATTGACGAAAAATATTAAAATATATTTTCTCTTTCCATATTTAGATATTCTAGAGAATTCTTTATATTTTGAGTTTTCTTCATCTTTTTCTCTTTTTGAGAATAGAATAAAAAGCTATCCGAGCATTTTAGAAAAAACCAAAAACCTACTTTTTATATTTTGAAAAAGATATTGGAGATGCTCTTACATTAAAAGTCATATGATTATCACAAGTGTTTATGTTATTGGTAATTGTACATGGAAGTCATTTAACATGAGAAGATGAAGTTTGTTGCATACTTTGACATTGGTTTTAGTTAATCCGCGGTGGAGTGGCAAAATGTTAGTCGTGTGTTTCGTGTATTACATGATGATATCAGCATATATGTCGACATGAAATTTGTCCATGTATTATGAAGTAGTGATATCTTTTGGGACTCTTGATTAAATAGTATTTAAAAATTACATGTATACTAATGTTGATCGATATGAATATATGAATATCAATTTATTATGTAATATCCCAAAACCAGATAAATTTTATGTTTCTTTATTTTAGGTATTAAAATTTATTATAAATCTTGGTTGTTAAGTGGATAAATATTTATCAGATTTTTTTCTTTGGTATCTTGTTGGTAAAGTAAAAGATAGGTGAGAAAAATTATTAAAAAATTAGATGATTGAGTGGTGATAGGACTTTGTCCTTTAGCCAAATTAAATAGGAGCAAGTACACCCTCTTTTTCTTTGAGATTTGTTTGTGAAAAAAAAAGAGAGAGGGAGATATACCAGTCGAGAGAGAGAGAAGTCAGATTAGTTTTAAGAGGGTCGCCGGAGTTCGAGTTGTGTCGCCGGAGTTCGAGTTGTGTCGCCGGAGTTCGAGTTGTCTCGCCGGAGGATTAAGGTAAGCCGTTCCGGCTAGTTTGTAGAGCTCGGGGGGGGCGGCAGGTCGTCGCCGGCCATGGCTGGTGGCGGCCAGGCCGCCGTGTGTGTGGTTTTGTCGCCGGCGGTGGTAGCAAAGGCTATCACCGCTGCCTTCGTTAACCTCTCGCCGGTGATGGTGTTGCGTGTGTGCGGCGGTGGTGGCCCGTTGGGGTTGCCGATCTGCTGTTAGGGACTGGAGGACGGTGGCAGAAACGCCACCGTTGTGAGGGTGTTATCGTGGTGGTCGCCGTCGCCCTTGGGCGGAGGTGCTCCAACCGCTGTTCGGTGGAGACGACTTGCGGTGGCGGTGTTAAGGCTGCTGCTGCTGTCGTTCTCCTTGGCCGGCGCCAGCGGCTGGTGCCGGTCGTGGTTGGTTAGTGGCGGTGGCGGTGTAAACCGCTGCTGCAGCCTTTGTTGTTGTTATATCGACCAGCGGTGGTGGTGGAGCGAACCGCCGCCACTGCTGTGTTGTTATTGTTGTTTCACGGTGGTGGCGGGCGGGGTCAAACCGCGGCTGCTGTTTAGTGAGGAGACCGGCGGCGGCGGTTTACAACCGTGGCTGTCCGGCAGCGTTTTAACGAGGCAAATCGATAACCGGGTTTAGACCCCAAGCGTCGTTGTGACACCGTTTAGCATATTAGTAGATTCGAGCCTCACCTATATAGTTAGTTGGTCGAATAGCGGAAGGAATTAGCTCGTAGGATTAATTCGTAATAATTGAATTTTCAGATCGTATCGCGGATTGATTGTGTGTGTGTGGAATATATTCGTTACGCGTGTGCTTATCGAAGTTTTGAGGTGAGTGGGTTTTTACGTGCATTGTTTGGTAATATATATATATGTGTATGTGTTGATGAGGCCGGGTCGTAGGATGATCCGAAGGGCGAGTAATCGCCAAGGCCGGGTTGCGAGGCAATCCGAAGAGTGGGTAACCACTAGGGCCGGGTTGCGAGGCAATCCGAAGAGTGGGTAACCACTAAGGCCGGACTGCGGGATGGTTCGAAGAGCGGGAAACCGTTAAGATGTTTTGATGTATATGTGTATATGTTACTTGATGGTGTATGTGATTTCTTGCTCACTAAGCGGTTGTGCTTACCCCACGAATTCTTACCTTTTTTTTAGGTACGAGTTCGAGCAAGGATAAAGGCAAGGCTCCGGCTTGATGTTCCGGCAATGGCATTCCGATAGTGTTGGGTTGATTTAGTACTTATTTAAACAATTAATTGTTGGGAATTCTGAATGATTTAAACGGTGTTTATTGATTACTGGTTATTTTCCTAATACGATTTCATTTAAAAAAAAAAATTTGGGTGTTACAAACTTGGTATCAGAGCCTAGGTTTAAGAGAATCAGCATACACATTGATAAGTGTGTGTGTGGTTGGACTTAAACTAGGAGATTTTGGGATTAGTTAGGATCGGAATGGCCAGCGGAATTGTCAAGACGGAGGTGAGCAATAGTTGAGTTTTATATATATATACACGCAGTGAAATGTGCATACATGTTATTATGTGATGAGTTATAGTGTTATGGTTGCGAGTACCTGCTTAGTTGATAGGTTAAGGTTTAGTTAGGATGGTATCAAACCCAAACGTAGACACCCTGGTATGTTAAGGATGGGTTATTGGGCATGTTCTTGTTTGATTGGTGCCCGGTGATCCTGATTTGACTATCATGAATGAATGGTTATAGTAATACGGCGCCAATAATAGTGTTACTATAAACACCTGTGTAGTGTTGGGATTGATTAAGTCCTGGAGACTTTAACTCGTTGATGACAGTTAGGGATGAGCATCTATGTGGTTAGCTAATATGTATAGTGCTTATGTGAAAGTTGTGAACTTATCTGTGATTTTGCATGCGCACTAAGAATTAGAGGTAGATACTTGCATGAGCACTAGTAGCTTATAGATACAGTTAGGCATTGCGATGTAATTTAAACTGCCTTATTAAAGTTAAGATTTACTTGCACTCTCAGAATGGTGCAAACTAGGAATAACCCCAGTGGGAGTGATGCCGAGCAGGCAGACCAGCTTGCTGCTCAAATTACTACAATTCTGCAGCAAACACTGCCAGGGCTTTTTGAACAGATGAGGGATGAACTAGTTCAGACCCTGGATCAGCGTATCGATGCGGCTCTTACGGCACGGAGTTCGGGGAGCGGGAGTACGGCACAGTCTCAGAGTCGGGTGGTCACTTACAAGGATTTCATGACTTGTAAACCACCGTTCTTCGAGGGGCAGAAGGACCCGTTGCCTGCTACCGTTGGTATTCGGCTGTGGAGGGGGCTTTCCGCACCAGCGGATGCCCAGCGGGCTCAAAGGTTCTTTTTGCGGTGAATCTACTTCGAAATGCGGCGAAGGATTGGTGGGATTTGGTTCTGAAGAGACTTACGGAGGCGCAGATCACTGCACTGACTTGGGAAGAATTTAAGGTTATGTTCGATGAGGAGTTCGCCCCCAGCATTGAGAGGGAGCGGATAGCAGCTGAGTTCCTGAACCTAACTCAGACGACAGAGACGGTGAATGAGATCACCGCGAAATTTTTAGAGAAGCTGCTATTTGTGCCAGGCTATGCGAACGATGAGTCCCTGAAGATGGCTCGATATCTGGGAGTTCTGAAGACGGAAATCAAGGGGGCAGTGACTACGAAAAGGTGCAAAACCTTTAGTGAAATGGTGGACACAGCGAGGGCACAGGAGATACATCTGGAGGAGATTCAGCGCGGGAAGCGTAAGGCAGAGGATCATTCGGCGCCAACCAAGCGGTTCAAGGGAGCGAAGGGCGATGCTAGAGGTGGGACGACGGGTTGCGCCAAATGCGGGCGAAACCACAAGGGCGAGTGTAGGGCTCAGGAGACGGCATGCTATAAGTGTGGCAAGCAAGGCCATTTCAGCCGTGAATGCAAAGAGACAGCGAAGATCTGTTTTCACTGTTACCAGTCAGGGCATATCAAGCCCAATTGCCCCCAGCTGAAGGGAGCACCAGTTCAGGCCCCGGCCCCAACGACGCTTAGGATTACTGATGGTACTACTACGGGAAGGAGCGGACCTACTACACGAGGACGGGCGTTCCAACTGACTGCTGAGGAGGCACAGACTGCACCGGATGTGATTACAGGTATTTCCCTTGTTAAGCTAGTTATTTAACTCTTGCCTTGTGTAGATAGATAGTAATTTGATGTATGTGTAATTTAGGCATCTTTCCTGTTAACTCAAAGCCTGCGTTAGTACTTTTCGACACGGGGGCCACCTGGTCTTATGTGTCGCATAGGTTTTGTAAGGATTTCCAAATAGAGTTAGGCAAGCTAGACAGACCTGTGAAAGTTGACGTAGCCGCGGAGGAGGTGCATGTACTCGAGAGCGTGTATCGAGGGTGTACCATCGACATCTTCGGGGTGCAGTTCAGCATCAATCTCATACCCGTCCCCATGAACGGAATCGACGTGGTAGTTGGGATTGATTGGATGTTTCCGAATCGGGCGACGACGGATGTTGCGGGTCAGTTGGTGCGGATCCAGAATCCGAGTGGGGGAGAGCTGATAGTGTACGGCAAGGGAAGAAGGGTTAGTACGTTTTTTGTTCCGTCGCAAAGGCACAGAAGTACTTTCAGCGAGGAGGTTCGGGTTTCTTGGCTTATGCGATGGCGGACCACACGGAAGAAAGGAAGCTGACGGTAGCGGAGGTACCGGTTGTTAGCGAATACCCGGATGTATTTCCGGAAGATCTGCCAGGGCTACCGCCAGATAGGCAGGTTGAGTTCGGTATTGATCTGGTGCCAGGGGCGGCTCCAATCGCGCGAGCTCCTTATCGTTTGGCACCACCGGAGCTTCAGGAGTTGTCAGACCAGTTGCAAGAGCTCTCGGGCAAAGGTTTCATCCGTCCGAGTAGTTCACCTTGGGGAGCACCGATATTGTTCGTGAAGAAGAAGGATGGTAGTCATCGCATGTGCATCGACTATCGGGGGCTCAACAAGGTAACCGTCAAGAATAGGTACCCTTTGCCTAGGATTGACGATTTGTTTGACCAGCTTCAGGGAGCATCCTGGTTTTCTAAGATCGATCTCCGGTCGGGGTATCACCAGCTGAGAGTGAAAGAAGCGGACATTCACAAGACAGCTTTTCGAACCCGTTACGGCCATTTCGAGTTTTTGGTGATGCCTTTCGGTCTTACCAATGCTCCAGCCGCGTTCATGGACCTTATGAATCGGGTTTGTCGACCGATGCTTGACCGGTCTGTGATCGTGTTCATCGATGATATTCTAGTCTACTCAAAGACGAAAGAGGATCATGTAGTTCATTTGCGAGAGGTGCTCGAGGTTCTGAGGAAGGAGCGTCTCTACGCAAAATTCTCAAAGTGCGCCTTCTGGTTGGAGGAGGTTCAATTCTTAGGCCATGTTGTAAACCGGGAGGGCATCAAGGTGGATCCATCAAAGATCGAGGCGGTAATGAGTTGGGAGGTTCCAACCTCACCAACCGAGATTCGGAGTTTCCTGGGATTGGCCGGCTACTATCGACGGTTCATCCAGGATTTCTCTAAGATCGCGGTACCATTGACACGACTGACGAAGAAGAGCGAACCGTTTGTGTGGGGTTCTGAGCAGCAGACGGCATTCGAGACCTTAAGACGGAAGTTGTGTGAGGCGCCAGTGTTGACGTTACCAGAGGGAGTGGAAGACATGACGGTCTATTGCGATGCTTCGCGTCTTGGTCTAGGATGTGTGTTGATGCAGAGGGGGCGGGTAATAGCCTATGCATCGAGGCAGTTGAAGCCTCACGAGGCAAATTACCCCACGCATGATCTTGAGCTTGCAGCGGTGGTTTTCGCTCTTAAGATCTGGCGTCATTATCTTTATGGAGTGAAATGCACCATCTATACGGATCATCGGAGCTTGAGATATTTCTTGGAGCAGCCGAACCTGAACATGCGACAGCGGAGATGGCTTGATGTAGTCAAGGACTACGATTGTGAGATACTCTATCATCCGGGCAAGGCGAATGTGGTCGCGGATGCTCTGAGTAGGAAGACAGATCACACGTCACTTCGGATATCTCATCTGAAGATGGCAGTGACTACCTCTTTTGTGGATGTGGTCAGGCGAGCGCAGGAGGAGGCGAGTCGGGAGGAAAATCAGAACGGAGAGCGGATTCGCGGCCAGATATCCGCTCTGGTTAGAGATAGTCGTGGATTGCTTACTAGATACGGACGAGTGTGGGTTCCTCGTGCGGGTGCGGCACGGCAGACCTTATTAGAGGAAGCTCACAAGTCTAGATTTTCTATCCATCCAGGGGCTACTAAGATGTACCGGGATTTGCGGACCGGTTATTGGTGGCCCGGAATGAAGAGAGACGTAGCTCGTTATGTGGAGTCGTGTTTGACCTGTTTGAAGGTCAAGGCTGAGCACCAGAGGCCCCATGGCAAGATGCAGCCTTTAGAGATCCCTGAGTGGAAGTGGGAGAACATCACTATGGACCTGATCACCAAGCTTCCGAAAACCCCTCGGAAGTTTGATGCGATCTGGGTAATAGTGGATCGGTTAACTAAGAGTGCTTTGTTTCTTGCTATTCGAGAGAGTTCGACCGCGGAACAGTTAGCAGAGATCTACGTGAAAGAGGTGGTGTCGAGGCATGGAGTGCCGGTATCGATCATTTCGGATAGAGACGTACGTTTTACTTCGCGTTTTTGGGAGCGGTTTCATTCAGAGTTGGGTACTAAGCTGCACTTCAGTACCGCGTACCACCCGCAAACGGACGGCCAAAGCGAGCGTACGATCCAGACTTTGGAGGATATGCTCCGAGCCTGTGTGTTAGATTTCGGAGGCAGTTGGGATACGTACCTGCCTTTAGCTGAGTTTTCATATAATAACAGCTACCACTCGAGTATCGGGATGCCACCGTTCGAGATGTTGTATGGGAGGAGGTGTCGAACCCCAATCTGTTGGGGGGAGGTAGGACAACGTGTTTTAGGGAGTACCGAGGTGGTTCAGAGGACCACTGAAGATATCCAGAGGATTCGAGAGCGGTTGCGAACGGCTCAGAGTCGGCAGAAGAGCTATGCTGACAAGCGGAGGTCGGATCTGGAATTCCAGGTAGGAGATCGTGTTCTGCTTAAGGTTTCCCCTTGGAAGGGTGTGATTCGGTTCCGTAAGCGGGGCAAGCTAGGGCCTCGTTACATCGGACCGTTCACGATCCTTGCCCGTGTTGGAAAGGTGGCCTACCGTTTAGAGTTGCCAGCAGTGCTAGGCCAGATCCACAACACGTTTCACGTGTCTCAGTTGCGTAAGTGTCTCGCCGACGAGACGGCGCATATCCCTCTTGATGACATCCAGATAGATGAGAGCTTGAACTACGTTGAGAGGCCTGTAGCAGTGCTAGATCGCAAGGTGAGAAGGTTGAGAAACAAAGAAGTTGGAATCGTTAAGGTGCAGTGGCAGCATCGTAAGGGTTCCGAGTGGACTTGGGAACCCGAAGCGGAGATGCGAGAGCATTACCCGGAGCTTTTCTCCGATTGATTTCGGGGACGAAATCCCGGTAAGTGGGGGAGAGTTGTAATATCCCAAAACCAGATAAATTTTATGTTTCTTTATTTTAGGTATTAAAATTTATTATAAATCTTGGTTGTTAAGTGGATAAATATTTATCAGATTTTTTTCTTTGGTATCTTGTTGGTAAAGTAAAAGATAGGTGAGAAAAATTATTAAAAAATTAGATGATTGAGTGGTGATAGGACTTTGTCCTTTAGCCAAATTAAATAGGAGCAAGTACACCCTCTTTTTCTTTGAGATTTGTTTGTGAAAAAAAAAGAGAGAGGGAGATATACCAGTCGAGAGAGAGAGAAGTCAGATTAGTTTTAAGAGGGTCGCCGGAGTTCGAGTTGTGTCGCCGGAGTTCGAGTTGTGTCGCCGGAGTTCGAGTTGTCTCGCCGGAGGATTAAGGTAAGCCGTTCCGGCTAGTTTGTAGAGCTCGGGGGGGGGGCGGCAGGTCGTCGCCGGCCATGGCTGGTGGCGGCCAGGCCGCCGTGTGTGGGTTTTGTCGCCGGCGGTGGTAGCAAAGGCTATCACCGCTGCCTTCGTTAACCTCTCGCCGGTGATGGTGTTGCGTGTGTGCGGCGGTGGTGGCCCGTTGGGGTTGCCGATCTGCTGTTAGGGACTGGAGGACGGTGGCAGAAACGCCACCGTTGTGAGGGTGTTATCGTGGTGGTCGCCGTCGCCCTTGGGCGGAGGTGCTCCAACCGCTGTTCGGTGGAGACGACTTGCGGTGGCGGTGTTAAGGCTGCTGCTGTCGTTCTCCTTGGCCGGCGCCGGCGGCTGGTGCCGGTCGTGGTTGGTTAGTGGCGGTGGCGGTGTAAACCGCTGCTGCAGCCTTTGTTGTTGTTATATCGACCAGCGGTGGTGGTGGAGCGAACCGCCGCCACTGCTGTGTTGTTATTGTTGTTTCACGGTGGTGGCGGGCGGGGTCAAACCGCGGCTGCTGTTTAGTGAGGAGACCGGCGGCGGCGGTTTACAACCGTGGCTGTCCGGCAGCGTTTTAACGAGGCAAATCGATAACCGGGTTTAGACCCCAAGCGTCGTTGTGACACCGTTTAGCATATTAGTAGATTCGAGCCTCACCTATATAGTTAGTTGGTCGAATAGCGGAAGGAATTAGCTCGTAGGATTAATTCGTAATAATTGAATTTTCAGATCGTATCGCGGATTGATTGTGTGTGTGTGGAATATATTCGTTACGCGTGTGCTTATCGAAGTTTTGAGGTGAGTGGGTTTTTACGTGCATTGTTTGGTAATATATATATGTGTATGTGTTGATGAGGCCGGGTCGTAGGATGATCCGAAGGGCGAGTAATCGCCAAGGCCGGGTTGCGAGGCAATCCGAAGAGTGGGTAACCACTAGGGCCGGGTTGCGAGGCAATCCGAAGAGTGGGTAACCACTAAGGCCGGACTGCGGGATGGTTCGAAGAGCGGGAAACCGTTAAGATGTTTTGATGTATATGTGTATATGTTACTTGATGGTGTATGTGATTTCTTGCTCACTAAGCGGTTGTGCTTACCCCACGAATTCTTACCTTTTTTTTAGGTACGAGTTCGAGCAAGGATAAAGGCAAGGCTCCGGCTTGATGTTCCGGCAATGGCATTCCGATAGTGTTGGGTTGATTTAGTACTTATTTAAACAATTAATTGTTGGGAATTCTGAATGATTTAAACGGTGTTTATTGATTACTGGTTATTTTCCTAATACGATTTCATTTAAAAAAAAAATTTGGGTGTTACATATTAGGCACTTAAAAACAAATAAACTAGAATTAAACATAATGAGAACGACACTTCCATGATGTGTCCAATATGGACATCGAGGAGAAAGAGATGTAACATGTATATTGGTAATTGATCACTTTTTCTTATTATAAATATAAATTTTAACAATTATCGGTGTATGATATAATCCCAATAAGTGATATGCATGAATTGTAATCGAACAAGATAGTTGAACAGTTAAAATATTTAATTATTATGATAAAGAATTTAAAGTTATTAGATTATTTAACCAAATAAATTTACATCTAATATTGATTGAAATTTATCTTCTATATATGTAAAAGGTGGGCATATTTAAAACTCTGGTTTTACAACCTTAGAATATGGTATCAATGTTTTTGGTCCGTTTTAAAAATTGGCCAAACCAATCAATTTGGTAGCAACCGATTAAAACGGTCACATTTGACCATAGAAAGATGGTCTAATGTGATTAGTTTAGACAGTTTGTGTCTCTTATAGGCTTTAAATTAAAAAAACCATAAAATTAATATCTAAAAGGGAATTTCTATCATTATAACATTATTGTAAGAATAACATATCAAATAATCAAAGAAATGTCTATCTCTAAAATTGGAAGAAGAAGAAAAACATTGAACAAGTTGATTTTTTTTAACAACATTGGTTGAATTTTGAACTAGGGTTGGACAAAACACGACTTGACTTAATGAACACACCAATATCTGATTATAAATGGAACTCAAAAATCGGCATATGAGTTTTAAATAGAATCGTAGGTATGGGTGCTCAAGAACCCATCAAATCCAACGAACCCGATCAATTCAACCCAATCCAATATGGAATAACTTAACCTGAAGCAACCCAACGTCTAATCGAGTTAAAAAAAATTCAAACCGTAAGGATTGAGTTGATAATGGGTTGGGTTCATTTGAACCCAACCCAACCCAACCCAACCCAACCTGATAAATAAGATATAACTTTATTATTGAATTTAATTTAATTGTTAAACCCTTATTAATAACTCATAAATATATATTTGTCAGTATAAATGTGAACATACATACATAGGGAGATTCAAGGGTAAAACTCAAAAAACCGGAAAACTGAAAAACTACAAAAAAAAACGGATGAAAAAGTATATGAATATATATGTCAGACTGATGAGAAAAATATGATTATTATTTTGGTGTAATTTATTACGCTTGAATTCTGATCTTATTTCGTATTTTTTGATTTAAAAATTAGGGGGCAAGAGATATTTTAGTTTAAAAATATTGTTATATTTTAACAGATGATAGGGATTTCTTTAGTTTTTCATTTATTTGAGATTTTCTCTTGACCTACATAGATATATATATACTATAGGGTTGGGTTCTAGTGAGAAGTCTGGGTTAGCGTGAGAG
This sequence comes from Centaurea solstitialis, assembly GCA_030169165.1. Lineage (NCBI taxonomy): Eukaryota > Viridiplantae > Streptophyta > Magnoliopsida > Asterales > Asteraceae > Centaurea > Centaurea solstitialis. The sequence goes on along the minus strand of CM058045.1, from coordinate 18,232,139 downwards.
GTCAGGTGATGATCAACCACTGAATGAGAAATCGGACGCATGTTAGGATTAGATGTACCAAAATAAGATACATTAAGAGATGCACCGAATCAATTCCTTCTAAAACGCAATTCACATGAGTGCATGAGATTAAAAAAGTCGTTGGTGTGGCCATCTTTGGAAGTTAATGTAAAATCATATTGTTTTCATGTGAACTTGAGTGTATGTATGTATGCATGCATGCATGCATATATGTAAGTATGTAAATTAGAAAAATAGTTGATGTACCAAAATATTAACCCCACTAACCCAACCCAACCCATATGATTTAGCTTGAGTTTTGGGTTACATTTTAGTTTGAACAGGATTGGATTAGAAAATTTTAAGCTAGACATTTAATTATGTTGTTCAAATACCTTAAACTTGATCTAGATTTGTAATTACAGAGTTACGATGGGATTGTATAACGAACACATTAGGCCACTTAAATACCCAAATCCCATCATAATGTTAAACGTTACCTAAATGTTAAATGTTTAATTCAAGCTTTTGTGGTTGATTGTTGTGCATGTGGCCATGTGCTATCCAAGTGTTCATTAATACTATGGCTACATTGTTCATGAATGATGTATTGATGTGATGATTCATGCACATAAAAAAATATTAATTTCCCTAAATATTGCATGACTCATGACGAATTAAAGATGCAATTGATATAGATAAGTAGCACAAAGAGCGGGCTCAGGGTGTGCCCGTGAAACCGTCGTATTGGACCTACTTTTAAATATTCATATACATAATACAATTGTTTTACGTGAGTTATTAGTTTTTTTGAATGACAAGCTAACACACATAGTCATATACATTTTTGGGGTATTCAAGATTTCAAGGATAACCGACTAATTCCCGTCAACCATAATCCAACTTAATTATGGATACCACTATATGACAAACTCATGATTTGGACAAGACTAACCAATGGCCATAGGCATCAAGGTTTTAGAGAGCATAAAATTTTTCTTGGCTAAGCATGAACTTTTTTCCTTTTTGGCCAACAAAGATCACTACAAAACAGAAGGCTTCAGCGACGGAAAAATCCGTCACTGATCCGTCGCTGAAAGACGGATCCGTCGCTGATCCGTCGCTAATGGTCTGTCACCGTTGGTCGCGTGGATGATACTTTCAGCGACGGATCAGCGACGGATAACTGTGACGGATCAGCGACGGACAGCTTCAACGACGGATCAACGACGGATCAGCGACGGATTTGCATTAGCGACGGATTAACGACGGATCTGGATTGCGACGGATTAGCGACGGAACGAGTTTGCGACGGATCTGTGACGGACACTAACAGCGACGGATCTGCGACGGAGTATCAGCGACGGATTCTTATCAGCGACGGATTACCGACGGATTTTAGTTTAATTAAATTAAATTTAATTACTTTCAGCGACGGATTATCCGTCGCTATTTATTAAAAACGTAAAAAAAAATTAAAATTTATTAGAATTCAGAATAGCGAGGGAGTTCCGTCACATCCGTTGCTTTTTTGGTAATTTAAAACAAATAACTAAAATACTACGTTTCCTACAAAACCGGCTATAAAATCATTTTTTAATTCATTCCATTTTATGTACAAAGACTGAAATACACATACGAACGAAGAATTAGATAGTACAACCTCAATCAAGCATTCCATTATTTGAAATACATTCCCTAAATTTATTATAAAAAATACATACGAACGGAGAAAGTACTATCTAAGCAACAAAAAAGGTCACTAGGTTCCATAATGAGGAGCAAAGAGAAGAATCACTAAAATCAGTCAAGCATACCAGCGTTGCTCTTCATCATCGAAGCTCTTTCCTTTAACGTCACTTTCCTTCCCTCGTTGAAGTTCCAAAGCTCTGCTGTGATGTATCTTCCACTAGAGATTGTAGTCAACAAAAGACTCACTACAGCTTCGGAAACTTCTCCCTCCAAGTTTCTCCTTAGCCTATTCAAATTTTCATCCTTCAATAAAATTGTTGAGATATGAGATCAAACATTATATAAAATTGCAATATGTGAAAGACCAAAATACAATGAGAACTCGATGAAATTTTCCTTGGGTTCTATGCAATGTAACAATGACTTTGTGTTATCAGATGGTGTAACAAATGTTAAATTCTTAATATTTTGTACCCATTTTGACCGACAACTTGTAGATCTTATAACTATTAATTACTTGGAGTTGTCAAGTTATATCACAATTCCATATTACGAGCCATCATTTATTTCTATGTGGTTATCAATTGCACAATCCGTTTTAGGTACGGTAAAGAAAACAACTAAAAAACATCAATAGCACACAATTGGCCATAACAGAGACCTGGAAATGGCAGCATGTGCGCACGACATCATATCGCTACACTATAAGATATCTAGAAAGGTACAAGAATACTTACAGATCAAATCACAGTCACTCTCTGCGTTAAGGTCACTATTTTCTCCTTTAGCAGTAATGTTTATTCCAAGCTTGTCATCTGAAAAATGCCGCAACTTGGTGACCGCAATTAGACAACAAAACAATCAAACATGAGGCAAAAAGTAGTATAAGTAACAATCATTTAATTTCTTTTCCATAATCTTAACAAATAGTAGGTGCTTTTCAAATTCAAAATTAAACACAATAAATTAACAACAATATTAGTTACAATGGCACATAAGTAGTAACATAAAGAAAAGCCTAAGAAATTACACCAAAGTGAACTCAATAGATTCTTTTTTACATTCTTTTTTTCTATTATGCATATCCTAGGTAAGGTCTATCTGATTCTAATAACTCCAAGAAAGTGAACTGGATAGATTATGTTGAACATACAATTTAGTACAATGGACAGATTTTAAATTTACCAAAATTTGGGTTAAGCAGAAATCGAGATACTGAAATAAAACAAAGAAGCCAAGAGATCACCATTATCAAACTCCAAATCTAAAAACTTCAATTGCAGTTCCAAAATAAGTTAATACCTTCTCACATTTAGAAACGCAGAACAAAGAAACGAAGGAGAAAGAGTATAAAATCGATTGAATCAATTGTACACAAACAATATCACACTCTCAGTAAAATAACATAACTAAATCAGAAAAAAAATATACCTTTGTAGTTTTTACCGTGTAAATCGCAACTTATGAAGTGTGAACCCTGCAAATCGAAACCAGTGAACTCAAATGAGAGAAAAAAATGAGAAAAAACGAGATTGAGGTCGGACTGGTGGAGAAAACATCGCAGGTCCATAGTCTTGCATAACATCAATATGTAGAAGACAGATTTGTAGAGGAAAATTAATTATGTACAAAAGAACATACTACTGTAGAATCAAATAGAGAACAAATCTTTAGAAAAGACTGATTACCAGAGACGCCATGAAAGAGAAATTCGAACTTCGATGTGTTGATGAAGTGAGAAATCAATCTCTCTAGGTGTGAAGGAGAAATTGAGTATGAAAGAACATGGAGAAAGTGAGAGGAGGCGTCAGGCGGCTGGAGATGTGAAGAAAGTGTTTAGGGTTTTCAAAAGGAAAATATTCTTGGAGGGAAAAATTAGAAAAGAAATGAAATATTCTTGGAGGGAAAAATTAGATTAAGAAAAAGAAAATACGTTGTATTATAACATAAGTTTTATATTAAATGTTATTGAAATTCAAACTAAATATATAATTAGTTAACTACTATTAAAGTTAATTATAATTAAAGCTTATACATATAGAGAAAGGTTTATGCGAGAAACATATTTTTTTTAAGAAAACGCGAGAACGATTCTCAACCATTCATTCGGTCAATAAATACGGCTTTGATCGGGTCACCCTTCTTTAATCATCTCCACCCTCCATGAATCGCGTCAATCCTCTGTAATCACACCCACCGTAACCGAAAATGAGTAGCTGAGAATTCTTCTCGCGTTTTCTTAAATTGACATCGTATGCGTATGAACCCACCTATATATATATATATATATAATATTTATACACACAGATGAATATAAAGTTAGTCGGTTAAATTTACTGGAAAATTTAAAAAAATGGAAAACCAATCCAAATAGGTCGACTACAGGTCAACTATAACGATCAAGGTCCAAATAGGTCGATTACAACTCAACTATAACGATCAAGTTCCAAATAATCCATTAAAGCCCAGATAGATCGTTTAAGTTCCAAATAATCCATTAAAGCCCAGATAGATCGTTTAAATTCCAAATAATCCATTAAAGCCCAGATAGATCGATTAAATCCCAAATATATCCATTAAAGGCCAGTTAAATTGACTAAACCGCAACTACATTGATCCAAGGCCAAATATATCAACTAAAGCTCAACTAGATTGATTAAGACCCAAATATATCAATTAAAACCCAGTTAGATCGATTAAAGTACAACTAGATCAAATCCAAGCCCAAATATCAAATAAAAATCAATTAGATCAGTTAAAGCTTAATTATGTTGATCAAAGCCCAAATATATCAAATAACGTCCAACTAGATCAGTTTAGACATAACTAGATCCATTAAAGCCCAACTAGATGGATCAAATTCAAACTACATTCATTAAAGTCCAACTAGATTGGCCCTTGGTGTGCTTTAACGACTTTTTATGAACTCTAATGGGCCTCACTAGGTATTTGTGAGTCTCAGCGACTTCTAATGAGTTATATAGGGAGTTGATGGGTTGTATAAGACTTATTGTCTACTAATACAACCCAATGAACGTGATTACAGCTTAATAGTTATATTAGGCTTTTACGGGAAACAACTACCCTTAATGATCTATGTTAGCTAGGCCTTTGGGTTGTGTATGTATATACATGCATGGATATTGTGAAAATGATACATATAACACATACACACATGAGATGGACCCAATGATACATATAACACATACACATCGTTCTAACAACTAATATACATCAAGTAAGCATGGTCAATGGACGACGTCAATGCTACTAACAGAGCCCCATATGGACGACATCAACGCTACTCACGTAACGGGCGCACACACACATATATATTTATATATAGTCGGTTGTATTATAACATAAAGGGAATTGTTTGACTCTTAATGAACTTAACACTTATAACTTGATCCATGATTCTTAATGGATATGGTATATATATATATATATAGTATTAGGTTCAAATGAGAAGTGCTAAAAAAATGAGAAGTAGAGAAGTGATCTCCACCACTCATATCCGGTCAATAAAAGCGGCTTTGACCGGGTCCCCTCCTTTAATAATCTCTACCCTCCCATGAATCGCGTCAATCCCCCGTGATCGCGTCCACCGTAACCTGGTCAAAGTCACCTTTATTGACTGGATGAATGGTGGAGATCACTTCTCTACTTCGTATTTTTTAGCACTTCTCATTTGAACCTTTCTCTATCTCTCTCTCTCTCTCTCTATATATATATATAATATATATAACATATAAATCATTTTTATCGTACACGACACACACAAATATATATATATATATACATGCATATACATACATACATAACATTAATATGTATATATGAGTAAAATATAATCCAAAAAATGGAGGAAAAAACAAAAAAAAAAAGAAATTCCGTCGCTGATCCGTCGCTGATCAACGACGGAATTGCTTATTTTAATTTTTAATTATTTTTTTAAATAATTCCGTCGCTGATCCGTTGCTGATCAGCGACGGATCAGCGACGGATCAGCGACGGAATTGGTTATTTTAATTTTGAATTATTTTTTTAAATAATTCCGTCGCTGATCCGTCGCTGATCAGCGACGGATCAGCGACGGAATAAATTAATTAATTTAGAATTATTTCTTCAAATAATTCTGTCGCTAATCCGTCGTTGATCCGTCGCTGATCAGCGACGGATCAGCGACGAAATAAATTAATTATTTTTGAATTATTTTTAAAATAATTCCGTCGTTGATCCGTCGCTGATCAACGACGGATCAGCGACGGAATAAATTAGTTATTTTTGAATTATTTTTAAAATAACTCCGTCGTTGATCCGTCGCTAATCAGCGACGGATCAGTGACGGAATTATTTGAAGAAATAATTCTAAATTAATTAATTTATTACGTCGCTCATCCGTCGCTAATCCGTCGCTATTTTCCGTCGCTAATGGTCATGATCAGTCCGTCGCTATTCCGTCACTAATCCGTCGCTAATTAGCGACGGAATTTGTCCGTCGCTGATAACCGTCACTGATGCCTGTTTTTCTAGTAGTGGATAAAGTTTAAAGAAGGCAAGAAAAAATATTTGGAATTACATTAATAATTACTTCAAGTCTACATTTATATTCTTCAATATTTTTTTTTCTTTTTGTATTTATAATGTTAAGTATTTTATTTGATAATTATGATTAATCTTTACAATCGAAATCCCTTATATCACAATTTTTAATAAAATTAACTACATTATTTATGCTAGATAAAATGGGTGTGTATCTGATTCTCATTTTATAAAACTTATTTAAGTGAGATATGAGGTTCATTTGAATCTTGATCACACTCACAATACGCCAAAACTGATTCTCGATCACAATCACAATACGTCAAAACTAGGGCGTCATTAGCCCTCAACGAAAGATCAAACCTAGATCTAGATAGGAAAGAGCTAGCTAACTCTGAATAGAACCATTCAATCCCTATTTTGTTAATTGCATTTGTTGTTGGTTGGAACTACATATTTAATTGTCACTGAATTAAGTTCATTATTTTATTTTGTTTTTGGGACCTTTTTGGTGTCCAAAACCTCAACAAGGGTGGTTATGATCCTTTTATCACGTGTATGCCAGGCTTATTGATATATGAGTTCACTTATTCCAAAACCCCAACAAGGTGACGTGGCTTGATAAACGCTTATCTAAATAAATAAAAGCAAGGATCGAAAATCTTACTCTGTAAGTAAGGGCGATGAACTAGCGCTTACGGGTAAATTATTTCATACGATTCCTTTTTATGATATTTGCATGTATAATTATAAACAATATGTGGAACAAGTTTGAAAATGCAAGTATACATTTTCCTTTGTCAAGTAGAAGTAAGTTTGCATTTGACATCTTAATTGAAGTTTTATACAAAATCAATGACTTTTAAGCAAGGTTAAAAGTCAACTTTGCATAAAACTAGACCCTACTATTTTAATTTGCCATTAGAACTTGTTTTCAGAGTTGATTTTTGTCAACTCATATTGGATTATAAATGAGTATTACGCTATTGATTTTCCGTTTCTAAGTTAGCAACTTGGTCAACAGTGCAAAAACACCAAAGCAAATCAACATTAGGGTAAACAATGTAATTATTTTGTCAATATTTATATAAAATGTTACATATGATAATGGTTTGAAAGTTTGTTAAAATCAGTTGACTGTAGGTAGTTTTGAAAACGAGCAAGCAAATGGATTGTGGGTCAAGATCTAATAAGGATTAACGGATAATTTAAGGTATAATCTTCAACTTTGACCCTTAAGTTTTGGAATTTATATATTATTGGTGCAATTATACATTTTAAAAAATTATTTTAACTTGATAATTTTATTTGTTCTAATGATTTTGGTTAATGTATTAATAGCGTTATTGGTATGTTAGGGAATGTTAATGTGATCAAATAATATTTAAAACATTAATTTGAAAAATAAAAAGCGTCGATGCAAAATGCAAAAAATGGATTCAAGAAAACATGACTCGACTCAAGAATTCTAACACTTCGAGTCTTGAAGAAAATATTCCACACGGCGTATGCCGCAAAAACTTTAATAAATAATTAATTCGAGTTGAAGTAATATAAAAAACAGTATGATTTCAAAGGTTCATATGAGTCATATGTCATAATATGCCAATACCGATGCTGAACAAGCACAATATATTGCAAGATATCTTTGTACTCTAATGAACAATATATGAACAATGAACCACTATATGCCTACTTGTATCACAAAGAATATATTGTCTCTTGGTGATTCTTGTCCGATGACTTGATCCACATAGCAGACGATGTTGACATGCTTGAAAATAACAGTCACATGTCTATTTTTTTTAAATGTTTCTTAAAATTTATGTAAAATTTTAACGTTGTATGATAACCATAAACTTATTATATAGTTAATATAATAGTTATATACTAAATCTAATTAAATAAAGAAAATTGTTGATCAAATCCTTATTATATAAAGAACATCGAGTCATTTTAATAATTATTGTTTCAAAAAAAATTTAATCGTTGTAACCTAAAAATGGTTTCCCAATCTTCTTTTTTCCGATATAATGGAAATAACTTCTAATAATTCAACAATTATTTTATTCTTGCATGCATGGTTATGTTGTACTATACGCATATGGGTTTGTACATTTGTTCTCCACCACCGACCATCTATCATTGTGCACCGCCAGCAAATAAACACACGACACATCACCCCCACCACCTTCCATTTCTATCCAATATTTTCTTTAAACCCCCTACATAAACAAAATATTACCCTCACACCCTCCTACTTTTTCTCTTTCTTTCCTTTTCCATACAATTTGCAAAAAGAACCAACCCACTTTAAAAAATTAATGTCATCCATCAAAAGGTTTTGCAATTTTGAAGATTCAACATCATAACTTAGCCTAGGCACGTTTTGGACTGAAGTAATTAGATCTCTTCATGGTTTCTTCAAAAATTCTCCTATACATCCATTGCTTTTAAAATGAGCATGTATTTGGGGAGATATTGTAAAAGTGCATATCTCTCTTAGAAAATTAAATATTGATATCTTTGCATTTTTTAAACTGTCACCAGAAATGGGTATTCGAGTAACGAAGATAGATGGATCTAGAGTCTGGAACCATCGGGCGAGTTTACAGTTAATTCCTTTCGTAAACACATCGACTTGGTGATTTTAGCAAGTAATCGGAACTCGAGAATGACTTGGCTGCCCCTAGTTCCAAGCAAAGTTAACGTTACAGTTTGGAGAATTCATAGAAGCCTCCCAACATTTGGCAATTTGGCCAAAAGAGATGTAATCGATTCCCCAAAGGTTTACCCTCTTTGTGAAGAAGAAGTTGAGACAGAAGATCACTTATTCATGAGGTGTAATGTAGCTCGTTCATTGTTAAAAGACATCAGTTTATGGTGGAAAATTAATTCTCCTCAAGGGTCCATTGAAGATCTTCTCGCTTAGGGTACATCAGCAAATTATAGCGGCTCGAAACTGGAGGCTTTTAACTCAGTTGTGTACATTTATTGTTGGTTGATCTGGAAGATAAGGAATGAGGTGGTTCATGAAGGATCAAAGGAGTCTCGTCAAAGGCTTAACCTTTTCTTGGATGTTAGCTAGGGTAACTCTAAAAGAACTTTTGATTGGTGTATTTGGGCTTGTTTCCCTTTCGTTTTATTTCCTCTGTAAGTCTCTTTTCTTGCTAGCGCCTTGCTAGTCTTTTTCGTTAATAAATCTTCTGCTGTCGTTCAAAAAAAAAACTTAGGCTAGCAAAGCAACTTAGAGCATCCATAATGGAGGTTCTTTATGAGGTTCTTTTTGGGGTTTTTGCAGGAACCTCCACTGTGGGTCACAGGTTCTTATCTAGTCACAGATTCTTATTGGAACCCAGGTGCTTGAACAATAACCCGGGTTCTTGTAATATTTTCCTTTTCTGTTATTATATTATGTATTATTTTTTCTTTTAGTAAATCTATATAACATATATATATATATATATAGTGAAATAAAACATATAAAATTAAATAAAAAGTTTATTATAAAGAAATATCTTTTTCAAAATAAAATTTTATACAAATTTTATAACTTGTTTTTAAGAAGTTTAATTATTAAGTATTTCATTAATTTATTATGTTTATATTATTTTTAAATATTTTTCTATATGAATCAAAATTAGATAACTCGACACAAATATTTCAAAGTTTCATCCATGAATTCCATGAATATCTTCAAATGAATTTCGAGATACGCTCAAATGAAGTTCACCATCAATTTCGCTCCGACCTGGTTAAACATATTTGGTCGAATCGAGATTACGAGTGATCTATATTATAAAGTATTTACTCATACTTTTTTAAAGATTAATATTTCTCTAACGGTGTACCTCTTTTTCAATTCTAATATAAAATTATATTTGTGTTTTAATTGTTTTTCATATATGCTAATAAAATATATAGATTGAAAATTTAATATTAATATAGAAGTGAAAAATAATAAATTATATTTGAAAATTTATATATATATATATATGCATATATTAAATTTATATAATAATTGATAAATAAGAAAATGAAAGTGGGGATTTTATTAGAACATCCACTGTAAAGTTTTAAGGAGGTTTTACTTTGTTTAGTTAGCAATGACGTGGCAGAGAAAAATTTGGCAAGTAAGATTCTTAAGGATTTCACCACTATGGATGCTCTTAGCAAGTAAAAAAAATATAAAACATTTTTATAAAAAGAGTATATGGTTTGGCCTTGAACTCCATAAATAAGTAATCATCAATTAAGACCACTTATTCTGGTATATAGGATTATTGTTTTATAAATAGCAAGGTTCCAAATAGCGTGAGGCGTGGCGGCAAGGCCAAGCCTCAAGCCTTGGAAGCCACGACGAGGTCACGGCGTTTTTCAAGGCGTGACTTATGGCGGCAAATCTCTATATTATATATAATATTATACACATTAACATGCATTTTCCTACTATTATTCAATGAATAAGTTATAATAAACAGTTTAAAGTAAGTTATATATCATAAACTAACAAATAAGGCATTAAAAAGATAAGTTACATCAAAATATTGTGTTGCAAAAACCGCGCATTACCCCATGGCGTGCCTCAGGCATAACGTGGCGTAAGACACAAGCCTTAAGCCACGGCGCGACATAGCGACCGTTGCGGCGAGCTTTTTCGAACATTGATAAATAGTCGTAAAACCAATACAATAAAAAATAAAAATGATTATTATTTGGTGTGAATAGTTCAAGCCATTTCCAATAGACCATACCACAAATGATGGTATGAGGTTTTTTAAACCGAATGATTTGATATGAAGTGATTATACCTTAGAGTACAAAAATACAGTTTAACTAAATTAGGTAATTTCAATGAATTCTTTGCTTTAACTTAATTCTAAACTCTGGATTAAAAAAATTAAATTTAAGTAAACTAACAAAAAAATTAAATTCTAAAGGGTCATGTTCGGATTGGCGGGTTAGAGGTTGACAGGGTGACGGGTCAAAAACATCAATCCTGACACGACCCATTTAACTAATGGTGTTGAAATCTTCAACCCAAACCTGTGACGGGTCAAAAATCATGAATCCAAAGTTCAAAAATACAACCACGGCGTAAGACACAAGCCTTAAGCCACGGCGCGACATGGCGACCGTTGCGGCGAGCTTTTTCGAACATTGATAAATAGTCGTAAAACCAATACAATAAAAAATAAAAATGATTATTATTTGGTGTGAATAGTTCAAGCCATTTCCAATAGACTATACCACAAATGATGGTATGAGGTTTTTTAAACCGAATGATTTGATATGAAGTGATTATACCTTAGAGTACAAAAATACAGTTTAACTAAATTAGGTAATTTCAATGAATTCTTTGCTTTAACTTAATTTTAAACTCTGGATTAAAAAAATTAAATTTAAGTAAACTAACAAAAAAAATTAAATTCTAAAGGGTCATGTTTGGATTGGCGGGTTAGAGGTTGACAGGGTGACGGGTCAAAAACATCAATCCTGACACGACCCATTTAACTAATCGTGTTGAAATCTTCAACCCAAACCTATGACGGGTCAAAAATCATGAAACCAAAGTTCAAAAATACAACCAATTCCAAATTACCAAAGTGCAAAAATAAAACCAAATCCGAATTATCAAAGTTCAAAAATAAAACCAAATCCAAATTATCAAAGTTCAAAAACAACCAATTGAAAATCGTGAGACAGACTATGAGTGTCCAGCGATGTTAGGGTTAGGACTTAGGACTTAGAAGTGGCTTAGTCGGCTTAGGCATAAATCAGATTAGGAGTTTGGGATATTTTATTTGGGCCCTCAATTGAAATTCAAAAATAAAAATACTCAAAATTTTATTTTTATTATATAAAAATATAAAAAATTAATCAAAAGATAAATGGGTTTACGGGTCAACCCGCCAATCCGGTGACACGACCCACGAAATAAACGGGTTGGCGGTTAACAGGTTGATGGATCAGAAAACTCAACTCAAACTCGTTTATCTTCATATCGTTCCATGTCAGGTTGATAAATTGTGTTGATAATTACCGCCCTATTCGTGATCGTCTGAAATAAACGATTCCAAAACCCACTAAGGCTATTAGTACCCCAACCCTCCCAACCCTCCCAACCTAACTGCCACATCAGCTGACACTTCGAACCCGGTATGAGAAACTTCGATATTGAAAAGGGGGTTTGAAGAGGCCTCGGGTTCCACCCGACGTTTACCTCTCGACGGACGGGATGAAGATCCGGGGTTTCGATCCATGAGAGTTGGTTTAGAAGAAGTAGAAGATGTTTGAGGTAGAAGATGTTTGAGTGAGAAAGTTGGAGATGGATGGTGTGAAAAAATAAGTTGGGTAAAAAAAGTATTTATATAAGGTAAAAAAATTGAAAAAGAAGTAAAAAAAATTTTATTTGAAAAATGACCGTTTACCAACGGCTATAGGAGCCCTCTCTTCCTCGAACCTGCCAGCATGGAGAGTGATGTACCGCAACCCCCAACCCTTGGAGCCTGCCGGGCTCAATTCCGCAAGCCCGTAGGTGGCGGTACGCATAGCCTAACTAACAATTTCAATTTTTTCACATTTTATTTCTAACTCTTTAACGTTTAGAAAAAATTAATTATAATTCAGATTCTATAGGTTTTGTGTTGAAGCAGTAAACCCAATATTAGTTTGGTCGATCCATATGAAACGTAATAATGGAACCAAAACCAAAGCCATCACCACCACCTTCCTCTTTCCAAAGTCAAAAGATAATGCCCACATAGATGCGCATTTCAAGACAAAATAACTATACATATTTTCACTTCCACCCCTTACACTTTCAACCTTTCCCCAAACTAGACCCCTATCTTCTCCTTTTCCTTTTCCATCATCATGTGTAACTTAATGACAACCGAAAAAGACCCCCAGTTTCTTTCAGACGACGAACCCACGTATTTATTAACTCAAAACCAACACTTTTTTCTTAAATACAACAGACAAAGAAGCCCACTTTAAAATGGAATTCAACTAAGTAACCAACGGCGGCGGACGGCGGTTTACGGCGGCGGACGGTGGTGCTCCGGTGAAACTGAAATGGGCATTTTCTTGGTTTTCTTCCCAGAAGAAGAAAACTTCAATTCTTCAACAACAAAAACACCTTCTTCAACATCTTCAATTTCTCCATTAAAAGGGTTTCTGAAAAGAACGAATTCCAGCCATATCTTAACCAGAGCTCAATCCACCATTTCCATTTGTGCACTTTTAATCTTCTTAACTTTTCTTCTATTCACACTCTCTTCCTTCGAACCCAACAACGATTTCATCTCGAACCACCGGAATCTTCATCAATACCGCCGGTATCTTTCTCAGAACCGCCCCAATTTCATCGGAAAATCGAGATCTAACTCGCCGCCGGCGTTGCAGGGGCTGGGCACGCTCTACACACGTGGCACAACCGCCATGAATGAGCTCGTAATCGGCCATGTGTCTGAATCTGTGACAGCCAAGGAGCTGAAAATGTTCGTCCGGGCTTTCCAGAGGTCGGGTTTAGCGGCGAAATCGGACCTTTTGTTCGTATTCGATTCGATTTCGAGTATCGATTCGTTTGATGAATTGATTCGGGAAGAGAACGAGTTGTTCTTGAAGGTAATTCGACGATATACGTCGGAATTCGGAAACGCAAACGGAAACGGGAGTAGAATTGGGGATTTTCCGGCGAGTTTCGACGTGACCCGGTTCGTGAATTCGGGTCGGGATTCGGGTAAAGGAGACCCGATTTGGGGGCGGAAAAATATGAAGAGCAATAATTCGAGTTACAATGGTGACAATAATGGGACTGAGTCGACTCGGACGAGTTACGGGTCGGTGGTTGGGTTTGGAATCGGTGAGCTCGACCCGGAGAACTCGCTATCCGGGTTTATCGACCCGGTTCCGATGAGTCTGAGAAGGTGGGCTTCGTACCCGATGATCCTGGGTCGGGTCCGCCGCAAATTCAAGAAAGTAATACTTGTGGACGTTAAGGAGGTTTTACTCCTCGGCGACCCACTCGGCCGAGTCAAGAGTCACTCGGCCGAGTCAATTATTTTTTCGTCAACACCGCTCCCAGCGACACCACCAAAGCACGGGCGGAAAGCCACGAAACCGCACCGGAAGACCATCAACCCGGCGCTGATACTCGGTGGTGAGCGCGGCGTGCGCCGTCTCGCCGCCGCGATGCTGACAGAGATCGTCCGCGCGACGACCCGTCAGCAGTACGGCAAGAAGAAAAGTCCCGTAACCGAGTCGGTGCTTCTGAGTCAACTCTCGAGTAACGAGTTTCTACAAAAGAGTATTCATTTTAGCGCGTCGACCGAGTCGATACAGGAACCGAGTTCACTCGGTGGTGTGGAATTAGCAAATTTGACGGTGGTTCGGCGTGGAAATAGCAATTTTGAAATTGGCGAAGTGATTATGAAGCATATTTGTTCATTTCCAATAGAGTCCTCGGTGTATAACACGGATTGTTGACCATTGCTACGGTCAAACGTACTAGTGTTTTTAGCGTGTATTTTTTTTGGTTTTACGAAATTGCCCACGATCTTTGTACAATGATGCTTTAGTTACTTGTACATTCTGCAATTGAATTAAATTTATTACATTACATTAATTTTGCATTTTATTTTATTTTTGTTATAAACGATGTCGTTCGAGTGTTTCTAGAAGGGCCAAGAGGGAGTAGCTGTCGCTTTTATTGCTGACATCCAATGAGAATCCATGTGTTTAACCGAGGTGGTCACCAGACTGTTATTCAAGTACGTGTTTTTCCTTAAATTTTTTTATATAAAAGTATTATTTTAATCATATAGTTTTTACGAAGAAAAAGAAATTTTAATAAAATGAAAAAGTCTTTTTTTATTTAAGCTAATAAAGAACTATTTTTCTGATTGATATAATGAAGTATTAATATCTAATCATTATTTTAATAATGTTTTTAGTTTCTGGTTTTGTTATATTTAATAACATTTATTTTACCATAATGTTTCCATAAAGATTTTTAATAAAAGGTGTCAAAGTCATCATATGTTAAAAGTTCATATATGTAGTTCATAACATAAATAAGATTTCATAGAAGAAAAGACAATGTTCATATGCATACTATGTACAACATATAATACTTATATAGAAGGATGTTCAAGAAAAACTTTAAGAAAGGGAAATCGATGAGCACCTACGTACCCTCCCTCTAGATCGTATGCATTTGTATATATGGATAATTTGAATTCTTTTTGGGTTTTATATACCTATACGTATATACGTATGCATATTACAAAGTTACACATATACACAAGTAGATACGGTTCAGATATGGTTCAGATGGAGGGCTGTGAGAGATTGAGAATGTTCATCGGTTTTTCGTTGAACCTAACTCTCGCTCTCTCTCTCTCTCGTTGAGTATAATAAGGATTTTCAGCACCTAGCTAGGAGGAGCATTTTTGCTACATGTAAACATCATATTAGGGCCCATTTCTTTGAAATAAATCTAAATGATTGCTTGATGATGTCATTTTTTTGATCAAGTGTTTCTTCTTTAATACAATAAAAAGGACGGTCCTGAGATTTTGGATGCCCATGGCGAAAGGTTAAAAGCATGCCCCTTTAGTATGCATAAATCATGTTGGGATTAACTATTGAGGATTAAAATCGAAGATAATGCAGCACAACAGCAACATAGATGATAGATTGCAAAGTGATAAACTGATAATCAAACAAAAAAAACTTACTGACATTTAATCGAAAGCAAAAGAGTGAAGAAATCGATTACTTCGATTTCTGATTTCGAAAATAGGAAGATTGAATATAAAGCAAGTCGATTGGTGAGCGATTTGCAGAAGTTGGCGACAAAATTTGTCACAGTATTCTATTTTGTACTTCTATAATTGCTTTCAGTGTAAATTGTAGCATGCCGAGATTGATTCGGTATTTATATATGAAGCGCTCACAAGTCACAACCATAGTAAAATTAGTCCCAAAAGCACATAATTGACCCTACTAATGAATACTTGGGCTTATAAGAGTGATGCCCTTAGGCTAGATGATGCCCTAGGCCACCGCCCCTTTGGCCTATGCCCAGGGCCACCCCTGTACAATAAATAGATATGAAATGATTCAAGTAAAATATAAAATATAAAAAATAAATATTAAACTAATAAAAAGATATGAATGAAGTAGGCCATGTTTAATGACATCGTGGATAATACTAATTAAATTGATGGAATGTTAATGGTAATCATGGAGGGACCATAATTAGTCTCCACCACTAAATAAATGTACACATTCTTTCCAAATATCATCATGATTATAATATATTTATATCTAAACTTATCATATTTCAAATGGCATTTAGTGGGTATTAATTATTTGATATTGATATGAATATGTAAAATATTTAAAGTAAAAACAAAAAATTTCAGTAAAGAAAGTTATTAATAATTAAATATTATAAGTTTGATGATTAATGATTGCCATTTATTAGAAGTAGAAGAAGAAGAAGAAGAAAAGGTCAATAACGTAACCGTGTCCGTGACAGCGCCGAAGTTGATTACAAATCATGTGCATGGGTTTCTTTAATTTATTGTATTCTTTCTTTTCCTCCTTTTAAGAATGAAAAACATGTGAACACACACACACACATATATATATATATATATATAATACATAAAGATGGGAAAAAAAGGTCAATTAAATGAAGAACTAGAAATTTACTTTATCTACTGTTTGATTAGTTTATTTCGATGGACAGTTAGGGTGTGGGGTGTGGGGTGTGGTGAACTTCCTCAATGGGGAAGTCATAGCGGGGTTGTGGATGCACGGTGAACACAGCCCTGTTACTTGTCGGCTTGAAGAAAACCCATCCCGTCGGATTGGCCACCTTGCCGGGATTTTTTTTTTGTCTCTCTCTCTCATATGTGTATTTCTATCTCTTCTTTTTTTCTTTTTTAAATGGTTAATAGAGTGCAGGGGTGGAATGATGACCACTGCAGGGGTTTCGTAAGGATAGAATGGTGGAAGAGAAAGTAAAATGTTGATGTGGCAAGAAGGATGGAGGAATGGAATGGTGACCGAGTATCATCTCTACTATTTCTAATTTAAACAGAATTATTGTGAATATTGTTTTACGTGATTTTTTTCATTTAAGTCTTGAATTGAATATATTAATCAACTTATATTTGTTTTACATTTGCCTCATATGTATTTGATTCTTGATGTGAAATTTTATAGTTGTATATTTTGTTTCACAATATGTTTGTCTCATATGTATTTGGTTCACAATGTGAAATTTTATAGTTATATATTTTGTTTCACAATATGTTTGCCTCATTTGTATTTGGTTCACAATGTGAAATTTTATAGTTGTATATTTTGTTACACAAATGTATAAAAATGTTAAGAATATGAAACAAATATATGTTAATCAATATATCAAATTAAAGATATATGGAAAAAAATATATGAAATAACACATGATGCGCAATTATTAAGGTTGAATTAATTGTAAGTTGACTCTATTCCTTTTATACATTTCAAGGAGGTTGAATAAAAAAATTATGTTTAATAGATGTAGAAGTAACAAGATTCCTCGATACCTCTCATAGATATTCAAACTTCCAAAGTTCGAATAAACACACTTCAAATTAACCGAAAACCTAAACCTGTTTGTGCATCAAATGTCGAGCAAGAGATTACGTCATGAACCGATGATTTATCATTGTGAACTATATCTATAGCATTATATAGTTGTCCCACCAGATAACTATCAAACATGACTAATGATCCCTCAAATCAAAAGAAGCCCTTGGGGCCAAGCTAAGCTAGCTCTCTTCCAAAAGAGTACAATATTCTAACATCAAAGCTAGATCTAACAATCAAACAATGCTTTCTTTCTTTCTTTCTTTCTTTTTTCTTTTTCAAGAAATAAACAATACCCAATAATATAACAACTATCGGTCGGTATCATTGTGTTTCCTGTCATAATCAACATAAAACACTTTTAATTATCTTGAGAATTGTGACTGAATCATGTGGGTAATGTTTGGTTGTGAATAACGTGTTAATCTTGGAACTCTAGTTACACAAAGGAAATAGCGTAAGATGGAAATATATGTATTGATGGTTATTAGTTTAATGGAATATTTTGTTTTTTTTTTTTTTTTTTTGAAAGGAAAGATCCTGGCAATTTTATAAAAATAAAAATAAAAGTACAAATACAAAAAGCAGACTAAGTACCCCACAACCAAGGGACACAAAGCCGCACAACAAAAGCATCAAAAGATACTAACAAAAGAAAAAAACCCGATCCCAAGAAACTAAAGAAAGACAGCACTAAATCTCTCTCTAACGGAACATCACTGCATGTCCTGCTCCATCTTTGTAGACACCTGCCTGTCAGACCATGAAACTTTCTTTGGTCTAGTGTCCATGAGAGTATCATGGTCAGATAAAACATCATCATCGGACGTAACGTCATCATCATCATCCCCAACATCAATCCTGTCCGGGAGTGTAAAACCACGAAGTTTGCCATCAGGCTCCTTCCCGAAAACTCTTTCCCACTTATCAATGAAGTAGTCCAGTTTCTGACGAGACCAAGAATTAATGATTACCGGCTCAAGTCCCACCCCTCGTTTTTCAACATAGCAGTCTACTTCCTTTTTATCCGCGGTCCACTTAGGATGTTCTTCCAAAACAGTAAACTGATTGGAAACTTTAACTGGCATAGGAGTCCTTTCAGTCTTAAAAATAGGAGCCTTAGGAGAAGGGATATCATTATTAAGCTTTGTCTTTCCTTTATCAAGCGGGTCAGTGGTAGGTAAAATAACTTTAGGCACGTACCTTTGGTTGATTTTGATGCCAGCAACCTTAGGCCCCACTTTCAAAGGATCAACTGTCGGCTTGGGTTTCTTTTTCCTCTTAGGGAAGTTGAACCCATCATCCTTAGGTGTAGAGGATTCACCAACAACATGGTTTACCTTTTTCACCTCATCAGTTGTTCGAGGCCTTATGACACACCCCTCAAAATCATGACCGAACACTTTGCAGTGGCTACATCTCTTAGGTTTCCAAAGAAACTCAGTTTTGAATTTCCTTAGTTTACCCAAGATAATCGCATCAATATACGAAGGTAACTCATAATCAGCCGAAACATTAACCAAAACTCTGGCAAAATTAGCTCTACCAGACTTGGTTTCACACATTTCATCCGTGTAACGATCCACGGACACAGGTTCCCCAACGACACTAGCAATCCGACTAATAATCTCATAATCCCAAACATCCAAAGGTAAGCCATAAATATTAACCCATAGAGGGACTCTGTTGGAATATTTTGTTGTATTACTAGTATTTATCGATTGTCTTATATTTGAACATGTTTATTAATTCATTATGAATTAGCCTTATAAAGTTCAAAGGTATTAATAAGTTATACATATAAAATAATAAGGTGTAATTATGTATAATATAGTAAAATAATGTGTGAATATACACGCGACTGAAATGTAGAAAAACCAGGTTAAAATACTTACAAGATACATACATATATCAATATGAGTATCAAGTTAAATTAAATAGAACAAAATATTTGTTAACGTTTTGAGTAAAAATTATTTATATTTATGATAATTTAGATTTTCTTTTAAACTGAGATAAATCGGTGGGTTTTTAAAACTTCATCGGTTCATATGAAAAAGGTAATATGAGTTTTCATAAGTTCTTCAAGTTGTCCATCATTCATCATTCGGGACTTGTCCAAAGGCTCTATAGTTTGTTTTGCTCGACGAAGACGAGGCGAGACAAGGCTAAAGTGCAGAGTTCCTACAATTCAAATTTCATCTGGTATCCACCTTTGCCAGCAAATTGAGAAGGTCGCAATTCAGAACATATTCTAGATTTGGTACGATTCGGTTCAGGTTGGTGTTTCGCAATAGCACTTACGTTTGGCTTTTGCACGATGTGACATGCATGGGGCTTCAGACAGGTTAGTGGCAGCCAGGGGTGGACTTAGCCTTTAAAAGGTTGGGGAAGGGCCCCTACTAAAAAGGAGAAGTTTTTTAGGTAAAAAAAAATTAGTTTTTGCTAATTTTCTACTATAGTCCCCCCCCCCCCCCCCCCCCCCCTCTCCTTCAAAAAAAAAAAAAAAGAATTTTCTTACGAGGGCCCCCACAAACAAAAAGAATGCATAGAAATCAACTAAAAACCCTAAAAGAACTCTCGAAATCAACCAAAAAACCGAATCTCGAAATCGATTAAAAAACATAAAATCCCTCAAAATCAATAAAAAAACACTTTTAAAATCTCTCGAAACACTGGAAATAGCCTAAAAACAATCAGGACACTTTGTGGGTATTTAATCTACCTTAAATGTGCCCCCACTACATTAACATCCTGGATCCGCCACTGCGGCAGCATATGTTGTCGTGTCGAGATCGAATACGGGGACTAATGCAGTCAGGATTTACAACTTGTCAGATGCGTTTCTGCTGCTTGACTGGACGTAGAAACTACTGTTTACAGTGCTTTAACTATGAATGTTGGAATATTTTATACTTTTACAGTGTTTAATATGAAGTTTCATGAAAAAGATGTTGGTCTCATGAAACAGCTTGGTCTCACGTAAACCTGACCACGTGATTAGCATCATGAAAAAGAGTATTGCATCACTCTCTCTAAAAAAATCACTTACTAACATATAGTCTTTTTTTTTTCTAAGTTTTAAAACCATGACTAGCAGCATGAGAAGGCAAAAGATTCGGATTGTTTGCGTGATACCGTGGAGGCATCAAGCGTTCTTTGTTGATTCAAAAAACTCTCAAACTGTAACATATAATTTCGACATATATTATATTTAAAGCAAACTTGATCCGTTAAACCTCGACTTGAAATGGTAAACTAGATGAAAAAAAACACAACCCTTTAAACCTACATCTTATACATGGGACTAGGCCGAACGATAACGAAAAAAAACTCATTGTTTCATATTTGGCATGATATTTGACACATTAAAAATTAGTGTTCCATGTTTTGCACGGCAAGGTACACGTTATAGAGGTAGACACAAACCAAGAACTGGATGGGACTAATAAAACAAATCTTGATTTTCAAGCATTTTACCTAATAAAACAAACAAACTAAATAGTAAAAAACTTGAATTATTTGCTTGGAAATCAAAGTTGGAAGCCGAAAGACGGGATTTGGGACCAATGGTTGGCCAAAAAGCTTTTTACCCAATTTTATGCCCCAATGAGACATTTCCATTGATTGGTTGCAAGCCCCTTAACTCCACTCGAATCTAACGTTATGGCTGTTTGATGTTGATCAATTTTTCGCACATCTCTAACATTCCCACTATTCAACACATGAATTGATCAATTGTGTTATTTGTTCAATATCAGCACGTTTTTATTAAAGAAGAGTGCATCGATGAAGGTGATTGTAACAAACAAGGATGGTGCCTTGACAGGGGCCAATGGCACGAGAACCGACAAGCAAGATTGTTGAAAAACACAAGTGTGGGGCTCAAAGTCAAAGGTGAACTGAACATAGTTCTTTAGAATAAAAGAAGTAAGCAATACTGGGAAAAAGGGTACGACCATGTAGCACCCCCGCTGCACTGGTCCCACTACTACCACACTTGCAATGGGAGTAAACCTTGTGTGTACTGAAAGGCATGGGTGGTTTTTGGAGTCAAACCCTAGTTCTATCATTCATTCTACAAGAACGTCCACCTTACACACTAGGCTAAAACAGATGTTAATGATCAATAACATGGCATTATAAGTACAACTAAAGCACTATAAAAACATCAAAATTAAGAGAGATGTTGGCAAATAACAAATCTTTATCCATTTATGTAATAGAATTTGAATACAAATGCATTACATTTGCAATATTGCACTACCTTCTTAAGACTAGAAGGAGGCAAAATAATCACTCTTTTTAACTTTAAGTTGGGCATGAAATAACAAAACCTATACTATTTGCTATAATATCATCGTACCACGATCATGTAAAGAAACCACATAGAATCAATGTTGAAAAGGGTGGTGTTATTGATAAAGGGTGGTGTTTATTGCTTGGTTTTAGGACTTCGATTTCTAGAAGAGATCGACCTTTTTCTTGGTGTTACCTTGCTTCCATTTTGGCAGCTGATAGAAATCCGCTCTGCTCATCCCAAGAATAGACTCGAATTCTTCCGTAGATAGATAAGCCTGCAAGATCAAAAACAGTGAATAGTGTTATGCAGAATGAATGCTACAATTTCAGACATTCAGAAAGTGTTGTGCAGAATGAATATTACAACTTCAGACATTCAAAAAGTGTTATGCAGAATGAATGACAGAGCTTCGTACATTCATATTTGAGAAAAGCCAAGTGTTATGCAGAATGAATATTACAACTTCAAACATTCAGAAAGTGTTATGCAGAATGAATGTCAACCATTCAGATTTTGAGAAAAGCTAACCTCTCTCCTCTTAGGGTCGATTCCAGGAACTGGGTTCTCTGACTTAACCCTCACTTGTTCATAGCTGAAAGTGGATTGACTAGTTAAAATACCATTTTCGTCCTCCTCTATTGCCACCTTTGGTTCTGAATCATCTTCTGGCTCTGGAGCAGGCTCAGATGGCGGTTCAGGTTCAGGTTCGGGTTCGGGTTCAGGTTCGGGTTCGGGTTCGGGTTCTGCATGTTCAAAGATTCATATGTGAATAGGAATCAGATCAGACATTTATCTAGGCCAAATTTGACTCAAGTATCGAAAATTCTCATGAATCTGATATGGGAAACATAAACTTTAGTTTCAACCATCATAATCTGAACCACAATAGATGAAAGTTTGGAATACCAGCTATTTCTTCAGTAAGAACCCCTGATAAGGCAGCAACTGCAGCCCTTCTCTGTGTGCCCCCCTGACTCGGTCCTTTTGAACCACCACCTTTGCCACCATCAGATGGTTTAAAAGCTGAATTCAAGGCTGCCATGGCTGAAGCTCTCTGAGTTGATCCACCACCTTGATTCCCCTGCCCATGTATTCATGTAGGAAGTCAGTAAATTCAACTGCAATTAATGGACCAATCTGGCTATGCACCTAAAGTTAGCACACTAAAGCCCATGTTTGACAAACAACCATAATCTAGCTTTTTTGAGCTTATTAAAAAAGCCCCATTTGGTTAGCCATCAGCTAGATAAATTTTTGACCAATTTAGCTTTCCCCCATTTTTTTTCAATTATGCCCCTTGTGTTTTCCCAATTAATTTTCCAACACGTCCTTTTAGGTCACTTCACATTAACGTCTAGCTTATTGGCAAGTTTTACCAAACATGACTAGTTTATTAGTTAGCTTATTAGCCAAAAACTAGTTTTTCAGCTAATAGCTAGCTTATCAGCTAAAATCAGTTTAGAGGAGTGATTTACCTCTGGAGCATGGTGTTTTCCAAACAGAATCACAACCTTCTTTTCGAATGCGTTCCCATGAATCTAGTTGTATTGAGAAAAAAAAAAATACAAAATCAAGATCAACATAGAAAAAGGTAAATAGATATCAAGTAAAATGAGTATGTGGATAGCCATATGTAACAAGAGCACATACTAATGATTTTGAAGGATCCCATGTGAAATATGTAGTGAAGAAGCAAGGTTCATTTCCCTCTGTAACTTTGTATAAAGGCACCTTTGGGGATAACCCATCCAGAGCTCCCGCCCACTCTATGTATTTCTGAAATCAAATTCATAAAACATTAGATAAAGCGGTAAGTTTTCCTTGCAAAGATTGTAGTACAAAGGCTAGGCTTGAGGTTAGTTGGTAGCTTTTCGGAGCTTTTTGTAGCTTTTTCCAATTTTACCCTCATTTATATTAATTATTATACCCCAATATACCCTTTTTAGTCATTTTTTTTGGAAGGGTATCCGAGGCTTTGCCCCGACTAATCTCGGCAAGGTTCACCGACAGCTAAAGCATGTTGCCCTGAGTTAATCCCCAGTGACCACAATCTGGAAGTGCTTGGATTCGAACCTGGGGTAGAAGGGTTAACTAGCCACTTCCCCCATAGGCCTTAACCAATACGCCACAGCCTTGTGGTTGTCATTTTACATACCCATAAGCTAGTTTTTGCCAAATATAGTTTGTTCATAAGCTAGCTTATCAGTCAACAGCTAGCTAATCAGCTAATTTGCCAAACATAGCCTAAGACTTAATCCTAAATCTGACCATTAAAAAGAAATACAAGTTGTCGCTATTACAAAAAACCAACAATTAACTTCAGTACTTCACAAAGCATATCATTTTCTGGATAACAAGATTCTTTTAGAGGGTAAACCTTGAATGTGATTGTGAACTAGAAGGCATACTTCAATAAGAGTAGGCAATTTATTATTTCTAAGAATAATAAGAAACTGGTGGCATTGATTTACCAAAACTAGCATGACTAAATTCGAGCTTGACCTATGGTTGTGATCAATAATTAACTAGCCAAGATCAATCTCTATTAGAGATCCTACATTCATTATAAAAAAAAGTAGAATATAACGGTCATTAAACAAGTACCTGGCCAAGATCAAGAGCGGCTTTCTTCTCCTTTGGGTCTACCGCATTACCAACCCAAACAAAACCTCAGCATGTGTATCTAATATCAAGATATCCTCTGGCAAAAGGTCATCTTGATCAAAGTTGTAAACTTCTTGAATCTGTAATGCAAACAAGAATCATGATTCAGACATTCATCATCGAAATAATTGGGCCGAGAAAATATAATATCAGAACGTTATACGCACCTCAAACTTTCCTGGGGATCCACAAAGAAACAGAAATGGTAACGGAAAACTAGTTAGAGGGGTTAATCCACAATAACCATCGTTTATGGAATAAAACTGAAAAATATTAACCTATGAAAGAAACATTTAAAACGAGATTGTGAAACCTTGAATGAGTTCGAATGCAAACAAATGAGGATCACGGCTAGTGTCCAGTGAAGCTTTGTTGCTTTTGAAATCTTGTTTCCCTCCAAGGGGTAACCAGAAACTTGCACTCTCGGTTCCTTCTTTTTGGTATTTCACTGCTATGCCAGGCTGAAAGATAACAAATAGGACATAAAAATTTATAATAAAGTGTAGAATTTACATTAATGCTATGTTTGGCAAACTAACTGATAAGCTAGTTGTTAGCTTGCTTATAAACTAGTCATATTTAATAAATAAAAGAACTAGTTGATAAGCTAGATATGTTTAAAAAATTAATTGGAAAAATAAGGGGTATAACTGGAAAAAAGTGGAAATATATAAAAAGTTAGCTTATGGCTAACTAAACGGGGATTTTCAATAGGCTAAAAAATTATGCTAGCTTATGGTTGCCAAACATGGCCTAAAAAGATTGGTGCCCAGAAGCGTACCTTCAAATATTCAGCAATTTTAACAGCCCATTGCTGCTGCTCAAAGCTACTCTGATTTCCTTGCCAGATATATACATGGGCACCGCTTTGTACAACAAAGCATTCAAACGAATTCAAAGACGTTGCCGTCTAAAAGACATAATTTATAAACATGTTAAAAAAAATACCAAATGAATTAAAAGCATGAAACGTAAATTATATCATGCAAGTGGACAAGAAGGCAATCTACAATTTTTAAATTAAACTAACATCATTCCCTCCATTCTTCTATATGAATGTAATATGATACAATTTAGAGCATCCCCAATGTGTAGGTTTTTTAACCCAAGCTTTTTTACAGCTTTTTTTCTTACGCATTATCGCCATCTCAACAACCTAAAAACCTCTACTTACATTTGCTATTGTGAAAAACCTCACCCAAGCTTTTTCATAGTTTTTTCAAACTTTTAAGGGTTCCACCATTTTTAACTTTGTATAATTTATATTCTTATTTATAAAAATCAATATCTTAAAAATATTACAAATACATATTTATTTATATCGTGAAAATACGATTGCATTAATTATCTATTTTTCATACATTTTTTAAGATTTAATAAATAAAAACTTCATAAATAAAATGGATTACTAAATAAAGTTGATTAATATGAGACTTTTATAAAATTTTATAAACTTAAAACTGATTAAATACGAAAAACCTATGAAAAAACAGGTCGTGCAGTTACGACCTTGACGATAAACCTCACCAAAAACATCACATGAAAAACCACTACACTATGTGAAAAACCTCAAAAGGGGTTTTTTGCTTTTTGAAAAAACCTCTCAAAAACCTCCCAATAACCACATTGTGGATGCTCTTATACAAATTTTATATATGGCGGGGAGGTGGCTAATCATGTGAGAACCCATGAGAACCGATCTTAAAGTATTCTTTTGCATAAATTTGTTTTATCTGAGGGTAGGTTTCAGGTAGTGAAACAAATGATACATCTCAAAAGGTTTCACAATGTGAAACAAACGCACGTTACGCAATAGGGATCACAGAGCATACCGTATCTACATGGAGTGCTTTATTATTATGCACTGCAGTTCCCACTATTCGAATTACCGCAGGAGTATCCGGACTGTAGGTTTCGTCATCCACTCCTTTCTCTGCAATCGAGCTTTTGTAACCGGAGCTTAATCCACCCTAAACATAACATATTCATATTCATATCCACAGCATAGTGTCAAATTTTCATATAGATGTCACAAAGAGTACCTTGAAGACAACCATAGGCTGAAAGATAGCGTTAAATTGTGGTGGCTCTTTGTCTTGATATATACGGCCCTAAAGAAAAGAATACAATGTGTTAATTAAGCACAGGGTTTGTTAACTGTTATCCTAAACCAAGCCAAGCCAAACGAGCCCGGTATATCCCACAGATTAGAGGTGGGGTTGGGAAAGGTAAAATGTACACAGACCTGACCTCTACCTCAAAGGCATTGTTTGGTAAACCGAAAGTAGCTTATAAGCTAGCTTATTTTTTGTGTACATGTTTGGATGGACAAAAAGTAGCTTATAAGCTAGCTTCTTGATAAGCTACTTGGAGGTAGCTTTTTGGAGCTTTTTATAACTTTTTTCCAATTATACCCTTCTTAATATTAATTATTATACCCCAATATACCTTTTTGGTCATTTTACATACCCATAAGCTAGTTTTTACCAAACATAAATTGTTCATAAGCTAGCTTATCAGATAGCTTATGGTATCGTACCTGAACAGGTCTCGCCTTCAGTGTGTTGAACATTGATGTAGTCAGCTTAGCAGCCGTTTGTTGGTCAGCCTGTTGGAGACGTAAACATGTCATCTCAAAAGATCGCTAATTCACATGGACTAAATGCAACAAGGAAACAAAGATGTTGTCCAAACGTTTGAAAGTTCGGCTAGGGATTCAACAAAAGGATGGAATAAGTTTAATCATATATGATTAACATAAGCTAATTTCTGTGGAATCAGTCACCAATATAAAAAAACTGTATTGATACCAAAACACTTATTACAACGGAAACAAAGGTGCAAAATCCAAAAGGTTCTTTTTGTAAAGACACCCAGCTTGTAAAAACGGTTTAAGAAAAATAACTTGCATTGTTTTTGTCCATATAACCAAAACTGTTTTTGATTTACCTCGGTGCTGTCCTTCCCAATCCAATAGCACAGATAGAAATCCTCTTTCTTTTCCCTCAATTGGTAGGTGTAAAGGACAATGTAGCAATCTCCACTGTAAAATTTACCAACGTCCTCACCGGCTACCGGATGTTTAGCACCGTCATCAATAGACCATACCTATAAGGCGATAATTTTAAGAACATGAATAGCATACAAAGGAAAAAAGCCACAAATAAGTCGAGAAAGAAGTTTGTTGTGGAACCTCAAGTTTTCCGTGTCCTTCGAGCAAAGGAGGAACTTCCTCGGTAACAGGAGTAGCAGCCTTTGGTTGCCCTTTAACACCTTGTTGCTTCAACATTGCTAAAATACAGAAAAATAGGAAGATGGTTGATCGCTAATAGCAGGTTTATTTGAAAACTGTAAGGGTGCGTTTGGTTGTGGAAAACTGTTTTCATTTTTTCCTAGAATATGTTTTTAGAAAATGGAGTTAAGTTTTCGTTTTCAGTTTTTCCATGAAAATTTTAGAAAACATGTTTTGTTGAAATGATGGAGTTCTCATTTTCCATTTTAGAAAATTAGAAAACGCATTTAAAATTTTTTGAAAAACTACAAAAAAACAGTTTTCTAATTTACATAGAAGTTAGAAAACAGAAAATTTTCATTTTTCTGGAAAACTTTTGAAAACTAAATCAACCAAACGCTTTTTCTAAATTTTCATTTTCCTAGAAAAACTTTCTAGGAAAACTGGAAAACTTTCCACAACCAAATGCACCCTAAATATTTTGAGAACGAAAAGAACCAACAATTTATGAATTATTCATGATGAATAGCCTGATAGATATCATGAATAATGAAAATCTATGATGAATAGTATTCATGAATATTTAGGCATATTCATCATGAATAGTTCATGCAAAAATGGTATTGGTACATAGGGTTCTCAGCATTGCTTGTAAAGAATTGATTTACCTGATACTTTTCCTCTATTCTCCTCAACAGGTGCAGCTAATGGCCAGGAATCAAACTTAGACTTGAATGCATGTGTCTCATAACCTTGAATTATTTGGGTGACAAGGGTCGCTTTAGGCCGACCATTAGAAGTGATAAACTCCTACAAATGGTTTACAGGTGAGACTTAGTAACTTTTTAAGAAGTCTTCCGCTCTACCTTTTTTAGGACATACTGTGTTTGTTCTGTTTGGTTTACTGGTAAAAAAGATGTAAAAAACCAAGGTCTACCTCAGTAGCTTTTGTTGCAGCTTTCCTATCATCCACCGATGTAGCTCGACCAACCCAAACAAACACCTCTGAACCGCAATCCATTAGATAGCATTTGTCATTTTCCAAAGCCGATTTAGTAATTTCTCCGATTTCATCCTTAACCCCACCTCCAGCAATGCTGAAAAAATAGCAAAAAACCAAATCATCAATGTAGAATAGCTCAAGAAGAAAGAAATAAACTTAAAGCATAATGAAAACATGACTCGTACTTATAAAGTTTGGCAGCAGTCTTTTCTGGAATCGCATCATCTTCAGTTGTGACTTTTTTGCCAATAGGAGCAAACCCACCAAAGATAACCCAGAATTCACCTGAGTCCCCCTCAGCTTGAAGTTTGCCATCATCTGAAATGTGTTATAAAAAGGAATATCAGAAAACAATCAATGAAAAACTAGAAATTGCAATTCATTCCAATATATCAGCTATCAACCATCACTTGTTAAGTGATGACTTTTTTGAATCTTTACAACTAGAAATTGCAATTCTTTCCAATATATCAGCTTTGGAGAAAAGATGAAGATAAGAGGGAAGACCATGAAATGTTAAAAAGGTTTGTGTGTCTACTTTTTCTTTACACTTACCACTTCTCTTACCGATAAATAGCTTTGTTAACTTAGAAATCATTCATATGTGCAAATCTACACAGAACCCTTATTTGCCAGAATCAGAAATCGTTTAATACATAAAACGAAACAATGCATAAAAGATTCAATTAAGTGGCACTTGAAGACAGACAAAAATAAGGATTCATGTAAAGTAATTGTGAATTAATCATCTAACACAAGAGAAATGCAAGATTTTCAAAAACAAAATTGTATCTACCAACGATTGCCACATTGCATGTCCCTTCGTGATATTTGTCCTTCAACAACTGAATGACCTCTAAAGCTTTGGCCCTTTCTTGAATATTCGAATTTGCCCCATTGAATTGGAAGATCTTATCTTTGGTGTCCAAGATAAACACATCGTCATGATTCAGCACTGATCGAGAGAATGGGACCTGAAAAAAGAACAAAATTTTCATTAATGCACGACGGACATAAGCTAACAAAGTACATTCAGACGTGTTCAGACGTATGTTAAGCTCAGCTCAGGAGACCTGCTTCAAATGGACAACTCTTTTTCCTTTGCATGTGTAAAGTCTTGTTTCGAATTCTTCTTCTTCAGGTTTCTTGAATCCAGTTGCAACACCGCCTTCAAGTGCTATGATACATGGTTTAAAGTACGACAAGAATTTATCGGATTCAAAATTTTGAATCTCTCTATGCTGCACTGCACGCCCACCAAGAACCGCATCAAGCTCCACTGTTTTTATTGCGGCTGTTCCAGCTTCATCCTAATTTATGTCATGAACGACGACCACATTTAGTTAACCATGATATCTATGGTTTCTCCATCCCAAAATTATTGAATGCTTTGCTCAATACACAAATGTGCACACCATATATACATGATATAAATACGCAGGTGTAGGTTCATTCGAAAACAGTAAATATTTTGAAAACTATGAGAGCCAATTATTTATGAAAATGTATGATATTCATGAATATTTAGGTATATTCATCATGAATAGTTGGTTCTGACGGTTTCCTAAATGAACTTTCCCCTAAAAACATATAATTTTTAGAATGCTAGACCTGGCTAGTATCTTTTCCCAACCAAAAGTGTATGTCGTATACGTAAGCACCTCCCCTGCCAGCAGAAGTCTGCAAATACATAAACCGGTAACGATAAAATCACTCCATTGAGATAGAAATACATGATCAAGGTTCAAGAGAGGATGACATGTAAGGTCATAATCATAAGCACCCACCTGCAACACAATGTACGAATCCCCGGAGTAGAATTTCCCATAATCGGATTTTGGATAAGGTACCGGCACAAAGTTCTCAATTCTCCATATTTGGGTCCCTCTAAAAAGCGTTAAGTGAAACTCTAATAACAAACGCAAATGAACCATACATGCATATCATGATGAATCACCTACATTCTCTAAACTAGGAGTCAGAGTATGTCGAACCCCATCAGATTACTCTCCAAAAGAGCCTTTAAGGAGAGAAAGGAGGTTCCTACATATATCAGAGGGAAATGGTCCAAGTCTAATAATAACAAATTTATATTATCGACTATCTACAACTAGACAATGCTTTATAATTTATCCAATACGAATTCCAACGAGGATACGGTTTCTGACCAACTCCGTGGAATGCAGGTTCGAGATTTTTCGTTGCAGCCATGGTGTTGAATCCTGGCTTGTAACTTCTTTAGCTTATGATGGAGGAAAAAAGACCATCCAAATTTCACCACTATGCAATCTCTATCTAAACCACTTCAAAATTTCAAACATAGATCAGAAGAAACATCACTACAACAAACTTGAAAAAACCTAATTAATAACCACCTTCCCAAAAAAAAGTATAAAATAATAAATTAACTTCTCTAATCCCCAAATTAATAACCTTATAATATACTACTATTAGAATCTAAACAATAACATCAATTAGTTGAAAAAAAAGACAACATACCTAGGGTTTGATCCCTATAATCATTAAGCTCCAAAAACGGTGTTTGGAGATGAAATTGAGAGCAAAGAAATGGAGATCTAACGAAGATTGTTCAGTTTTAGAGAGGAATGAACGACGATTGGGAAAAAAATGTTGAAATCAAGAGTGGCAATGGCCCTGCTATCTTTTCGTTTTTTTTCGAATTTTGCTTCCATTAATTTTTTCTATTTTTGCAAATGCGATTGCCATTTGTAAATCGGTGATTCGATCATCTTTTTCCGACCGTCCCATGCTTACCGGCGAAGAAGAAGGAACTTCAATCTGCCGGACTTCTGAACACCAATCATTTTTCCGATCAACACCCATCGTTTTTTCCGGCCAAATTTTTTCAAAATGTCATTGGTTTTTATATCATGTGTAAACTACGTTTTCTAGTCCCTCATGTTTGTTAGAATTTGCAATATACACCTTCATGTGTTTGAAAATTTACGGTTTTTATATGCTGTTTTCATTCTTCGTTAAGTAACAGACATTTATGTGTTTTTTAACGGCAAATAACTCACTCATAAGTTTCGACATGAAGTCGACGGGACATCCATAATTCATACGGGCACCCGACTGATCCTCGACGACCATCGAGTAAGACAAAAAATGATAAAAAGACATAAATGTGTCTTATTTAATGAAGTTAATGAGCAATAACCATTTTCATACCAAAATATAAACAATAGGGATGATAATTGTAGTTATTGAAGCCTAAAAAAATACTTTTAGAGATTCATGTAAACGATAAAAGACCACAACTGTAGTTGTAACGGTCCATTTACCGATACAAATTGATTAAGCGTTAGCGTTACCACGTAAGATCACCATAGTATTTGGGATGGGTAAGTGCTCAGTAGAAATGTCTCGTATTTAGGTAAGGACAAACCAAAACACATACCAAGTAAGATAGCAAACCTTTTTACTGGGTTAGCACATTAGTGATTAGGGTCTAAAGAAGGTCATCTAATTCAATTAGAACTAACAAACCATTATTGGATATTCAATTGTCCAAAAACCAAATTGAGTAGATGTGGTTCATGGTTGGCAGTCAATTATTCAATAAAACCAAAATAGAAACATTCAATGACTATTCACTCACCATATGAATATATAACTAATAATATTTTGCGATTTATTTTTAGTTCGTATTTGCATGTAGTGTTTTCTCTGTTTTGTAAAAAATTATAGTAATATATGCACAATTAGTTGAAAAGTGGATCATTTGGATTGAAAATTAGACCAACATGTTGCACATATACAATCTTATCCAATGGATAACCAATAGTAATTGTTAATGGATGAAACCATTCGATTCATTCATCTGTCAGGTCAGATTAGATCGATAGTCCAATGTTAATTGAATTGAATCGGATGGGAATGTATGACTTCAAATGAATGGTTGGACTGGATTGGAGTGATCCATATCCGTTGAAATTAACAGATGAACACCCCAATTGCTCAACATATTTATTGGTCATATATTGGCCCAGTAAGGCAGTCAATATATAATAAACAACCCCTAAGGGCTAGGGCATTGGCTCGTTAGAATCCGAGGGAACTCAATGAAACTAGAATGACCAATTTGTTGACCTAGGTTGGAACTGAACATAAGAAGTCTAATTCTACTAGAACTATTAGATTCCATAACTCAATGCATTGATTTTCTAGAATAATACGACTCTAACAAGTAATTAAATTATGTCAGATTAACTTTATACCTGAACTTTCAAGATAGCTACAACTTTTTGTGTTATTTCTATGAGCCTTTTACTTGTTCATCTTCTCAAACTCTAAACACCAAAACCCCTCATAAATAGTTAGCGAATTCACTTACAAAGTAACGCAAATTAATTGTAATCATAATGGAAATTAAAACAACCTAAGGCTCTCCCTAGTTATTACTGCCCTTAATTCCCCGTCGACTACTAATTAATTTTCCAAAACAAATTAAGTTTTCCAATAACGCATTCAAGTTACAACTATTTTTCATTTTTAATTTAAGAAAATACTTTAGGTTGAATTATTAAATTATTATTATTTCAGTTTAAAGCAAACAATAAATTACAATAATATCATTAAAGAATAATTTTGTCATTTAAATTTATTTGATTTTTTGAATAGAAAGTTAGGATTGATCAAATTTATTTTTTGTCAATCACGTGCTCGATCATACAAGATCGAATCTAGCGTAAATTACATCGTAGATCCACATGGTTTTCAAGTAATATGGATATAGTCTACCTTTTAAAATAAATGCACTAAGTATCCTTATGATTTGTAATTCTTTATCGAAGTAGGTCTTTTGTCTCTAAGACTCTAGCTGAGTTAATTCCAATCTATTAATTCTAAAGAAGCTCTTATCCAATTGAAGTCATAGATCTTTTCCTTTGAACCCCTGATTTTGGTCCATGTTTATCTCAACTTTAACGAGGTTTCTTTGGTAAAGGAAGATTGGGATGAGGGACTGAGGGTAACTTATAATGGATCCCCTCACTCCCACAACGCATTGATATGTACTTGAAGATCAATAAAAACTTTGTTGCTATCCTTAAAGCTCATTGATGTACGCCCATGTGTGCAAAAGTGTAGCACCCCATATAAGAGACTATGCGTAAGTTTAAGAACCAAATTGGTTGCATTGGCAAAGTAATAGTATTGCCAAGTTGAGAAAAAAAGTGTGTTTAAGATGAAATTTAACAAGTCAAATTGAGAAAGTAGAAGCTACCCACTTCTCTCATAATACGCCTATAGATGAGAAACTTAGGGAAAACTCCATCCCAAAGAAATCAATCATCAAATAAGGAGGAAGCAATTGCTTTCTATCGCTCCTTGCGAGAACATAAAAAGAAATCTCTTTTTTAATTACTTACGCTATCAGTAGCCATTAGAGAGGATTTCAAAAAAACTGGAAAGTTTCGAGGCGTCCTTGGGTCATGAACAACTGTTGTTGAAATTAAGAAATGAAATCGTCAACGGGTACCCAGTCTTTACTGTAAACTCGTCTTAGAACTCGAGTGTCATAGGGTTGTGTCGACCCTGATACCAACGCTTGTTACTAAGTCTAAATCGATGTTTGTAGAGATGCTAATTTACCCCGACCTAGTGAGGAACCCGGTTAACCCACCCCGAACGGGGCCGGGGATTCCCCGGGAAAACGGGTCCCGGGCCGGGAAAACCCCGATGTAGTGAAAGTGGGACTGGGCCGGTGAAGAGTCTTCCACCGACCCGGACCCGGGATATTTATTTTAAATATATATATATATATATACTATATATAAAAGCAAATAACTCAATATGACAGTTTGCTTTGTTCAACATTTTATTTTACACATTTACACTTTGTACCCTCATAGTTAGTTATTAAATCTTATTTTAGTCCTTTACTTTTTCATTTTCTATTTTAAACCCTTATCATATAATCTAACTAATCATATATTATGAACTAAAATTTATATTAAAATTACGTTTTTTTTTTTTGACAAATTATACCATCATAATCGTCTTGTCAATACCTTCGAAATAAGCCCAATATTGAATATTTTTTATTCAATTATATTATATATTCTATTATATAAAGATAATACTTTTATTTCAATTTTTGAAATTGACTATTGAATAAACCATTAGGAGGTTAATTGATTGAACACATATGATTAAATTGATGTTTACAATGATGTATATAAAAATCGGGCAATTGATACATACTTCGCGCTGCAACGCGCGCATGTACGTTTCTAGTATATATATATATATATATATATTATTTTACATTATTAAATATTTCGGTTCATGGGCGCAAGGGATTAGTCAGTATCCGTTTGGATCGGGATACCCCCGGAACGTGTGTGTGAATTATCTGCCGTTCAAAAAATATATATATATTTCCTACCATCCAATTGCCATTTTTATATTTGGTTTATATTTTAGAATGTAAATATCGACGGTGAGCTTTATATTTGGTTTGGAAACTTGGACTAAAGCCACGTTTATATTTGGTTTGTTGGCAGTTGTCACTAAGCCAAATTTAAATTTAAAATGTAAATATAAATGTTCACTTTCGTTACTTTCATATTTGACTACATATAAATTAAAGATTTATGTAGGTTCACAATTTTGTACATAGTACATATAGATTTTAGATTTGTGTAGGTTCTTAAAATTTCCAATAGTCAAGCACTCATCACTTTTAATTTCAAATTTTGATCATTCAATATAGAACAAAATAGATAATGAAAATGGTTTTATATGTTGTTGAAATGAATAAACTCATCAAATATACTTTCATATATCATAAACAAAAGAGAATATACAGATTACTCAACTATTTACAAGAAGCTTAACATATTTTTAAGAGTAAACTACAATTTTGGTCCCTGTGGTTTATCGATTTTTTTGAAAGTGGTCCTTAAGGTTTAATAATTCAAGAAATGATGTCTGTGGTTTGAATTTTGCTTTGAAAGTGGTCCCTGACCACTAACGACGTTAAAACCTTCGTTAGTGCTAGGGGTATTTTCATCCGATCATATCTTTGTCCCCTTTTTGCAACTGGTTTTTGTTTTTCTTATATTTGTATAAAATTATTAAAAGTTTAGGTACCAAAGTGTAATTAACTTATATATATATATATATAGAGGAATAATCAAATAAAAACCACATATTTTGTAAAAACTAGAGGAACAATCCAGGCAATCAATTAATATTGATCAATGGCTAATAAATATGATGACATCATTTGTAATTTTTTAACAAGATACATGTTCACACCTAATTATACCCCCTAAGGGTAATTTAGGATTTTTAACACCTAGAATATTCTTCTATACAAACCCTAACACCCACACTCCTCACTTACAACAACAAACACAAACAGTAACCCTCTTCTACCAGATGTTGCCACCGCCGGTCACCGCCGGCCACCGCACCATCGTTGGCCACCGCTGGTCACCGCTGGCCACCGTACCATCGTCGGCCACCGCGCCACCACGCCACAGCGCCATCGTTGGCCACCGCGCCACCACGCCATCGTCGGCCACCGCCGCCATCACCATCCACTCTCTTCTCCCAGATCTACGCCTCCGTCGTCCACCGCACTATCGCCACCACAGCTCCGCCACCACGCCACAACGCCACCGTCGGCCACCACCGTCCACTCTCCTCTCCCAGATCTACGCCTCCGCCGTCCACCGTACCATCGCCACCACAGCTCCGCCATTTCAGATCTGAAACCAGATCTGAAATCCTCTTCCTCTTCCTCTCCTCCATCCTCCTCCTCCACCTCTCTCCGCGAAGGCCTTCGCCGAGCCTTCTTCCTCCGCCCGGCGGCGGCCTCCGCCGCAGCAGCCTCGTAGAGGCGAGCAGTCGAGCAAGCAGTACATGCACGCGACGGCCGTTCTCTCCTCACCACCACGACGGCGTTACCGTTACCGTTTCCGTTTCCACCATTGTTGTTGTTATCCTTGTTCTGGTTGGAATGGATCGGCGATGGAGGTCGTTCGTCGGACATAATAAGGGGATCTCGAAGAGGAAAAGCCAGAGACTACAATTTTCTACAGAATCTAGACATTAAGAGATCACTGAAAGCACATTCGACTGAAATTAAACCTAGTTTTCTGGTGATGATTGAAATCATGAGCTCGAAATCATCATCATCTTAGCTTAAATAAATAATTAAACAAAACTCTCTTATTTTCCCTCTCTTTTTGGGGTTAAGAGAGAGAAAATCGAGAGGATGGATGGAATTTTTAGGGATTTGGTGAAATTGAAGTGGTG
Organism: Centaurea solstitialis; assembly: GCA_030169165.1. NCBI lineage: Eukaryota > Viridiplantae > Streptophyta > Magnoliopsida > Asterales > Asteraceae > Centaurea > Centaurea solstitialis. The sequence goes on along the minus strand of CM058045.1, from coordinate 18,194,759 downwards.
GAAATTAGGGAAATTGGGGGAATTTGATTGAAGAAATCAAAGGGGTTTGGTGATGATTGAAGAAATTGGGGAATTTGAATTATGAAGAGGTGTTTTCTTATATGATTGTTGGATGAGGATGATGTTTAAACAGTAATTTTGGACTTGTATTATTATTATTATTATGCTGGTGATTGTTGGATGAATGAATTTATATAATTTTTATCTGATGAATATGAATATTCATAAGGTGAATATGAATATTCATATGGTGAATATATAGTGAATATATGATATGGTGAATATGAATATTCATATGGTGAATATGATGGTGAATTTATATAATTTTTTATCTGGTGAATATGAATATTCATATGCTAAATATACGATGAATATGATACGGTGAATATGAATATTCATATGATGAATATGATAGTGAATATTCATATGGTGAATATGATAGTAAATATTCATATAATGAATAAACTGTGATTTTCAGATCAAGGGTTTAGATTATTCCTCAAGTTTTTACAAAAAAATGAATATATATATATATATATATATATATATTGTAAAAACCACATATTTTGTAAAAACCTCTTCTTTTGTAAAAACTTGAGGAATAATCTAAAATGACGATCATGCCCTTTTTAGATCAAAGGCTTAGATTATTCCTCAAGTTTTTACAAAAAAATGGTTTTTCCTTGAAGGATCCTCTCTCTCTCTCTCTCTCTCTCTCTATATATATATATATATATATATATATGCATACGTAACACAGGGACCTGCGTCCCCATCTCCGGCCAACCTCCGGCCAACCTCACTTTTCCGGCAATTATTGTTCCACCCACCATTTTTTCCGATGACTCTCTCTTCTAGAAATTTAAACATTTTTTCACAACTTTCTTCTTTCTCTTTCGTGATTTTCTCATCCAAATCCAAAACCACCAAATCATCATCATTATTCTCGATGAATGCAACCTTTTAAATCAATGAAATGGAGATGATAAACCAAATCAAGCACTCAATGACTTACATAACCAAATTGAAACAAAAAACTTTTTATCAAACACTTGGAGTACATGATTTAACAAATGAATTTACAGGTTCAAGTTTTGAATAAAAAATGCACCAAAATGGAAGATATAACAAGGATTCAATTTCAATATCATAAACCCACAATTTAGCACAATTCCCTCAAATTACACAAATTATAACCTCAAACACAAACTTGTTCAAATTACACAAATAACAACCTTAAACACAAACAAAACAAGTGAATCTTTCTGATCTTAAACCCAAAACCCATCAAAATTCTAGATAAGTAAAAAGCCAAATCCAAGTCAAGAACACCATCAAACCTAGTCAAAACCCAAAATCGGCTTCAAAGAAAATCGGCGACAGCAGGTGGTGGTGGTGGTCTCATACATTGTCGGCGACATCGGGTGGTGATGGCTCGTATGTCGCCGGCGACAGCAGGTGGTGGTGGTGGCTCGTACATCGCTGGCGATAGTAGGTGGTGGTGGCTCGTACGTCGCCGGCGACAGCAGGTGGTGGTGGTGTCTCGTACGTCACCGTCAACAGCAGGTGGTGTTCCCTCGTACGTCGCCGGCGACAGCAAGTGGTGGTGGCTCGTACGTCGCCGGCGACAGACAGCAGGTGGTGGTGGCGTCTCGTACGTCGTCGTCGACAGCAGGTGGTGTTGGCTCGTAGATCGTCGGGGACAATATGTGGTGGTGGTGGTATCGTACTCGTCGGCGACAACCGTTAGTTGTGGTGGTCTCGTACTTCGACACCAGAGGTTGGGGACGAAGGAGGTTGGAAAATGATGCGGTAAATATTATATATAAAAAGTGAAACAAGTTTTAACCTCTAATGCCTAACCACAATTACCACATTCACAGGCAAGTGTACCTGATCGCGAGTAATATAGTGTAGGAAAGTCCAGGTATCGTTCTTACCACTGGGAATGGTCAAGTTACGTAGACTAATAATCCTAACTAGTTTAATTAATCTAGAATGATGGGGGGTTTTTAGGAAAATGATTTAATTAACTAAAAGACAACTAAGTAAATAACTAATTAAATAACTAATTAACTATAAAGCAAAAAGAAGATGATTTAAACTTTATAAGAGAAAACAGTAGTACTTATCATGGTAATAACGACTCCCCAAGTGGATGATCTAACTTTGCCAAAGGTATGGTTGAATTGGTTATTGTAGGAATTTAAGTCAAAGACACCCTAACATGTGATGATTATGATTGTCAACCAGGTTGGTCTTCCCGGCCCTAATACATGGACTGGTCGTCAGGTAGTCTAGTAAAAGTCACCCAATTCTATCACTATTGCAAGGAACTCTACTATCTAGTTACTCTCGGTCCAAGCTAACCACCTAACACAACTCTCCGTGTTACCGAAGTGAAGGTCAAGAAAGGTTGATTATCCTAACGGAGTCTATCTATTCGGGACGAATGGATACACCCAACCAACGAGTTCAAATAACCATACAATAATAATAAAACTGGAACCATAAATACACATTCAATAAACCAATAATCAATTAATTCATAAAACTATCATCCACAAGGTTCATCTACCACAATAAGCACTACCAAATAGAACTACTCACTAGACATAGTAAAAACAGCAATAAAACTATAAAAAACATACATTATACCGACCGTACAACAACAGATGATCGAGAACCGGAGAACAGACTCTGAGTAAGATCGAATCACCCGTATCGGCACAATACTCTCTCTCACAGATTATTAAACTAAGACTAAATTGATGGATTTCTGGATGTGTATGTCTTGATGTGTTCTGAACTGAAAGAGGAGGCTGATATTAAAAAGGCTTCCGTGGGCTCGTTTCGCGATCGCGAAGCGGCAGCTTCGTGGCGCGAGGCACTTAAACAACCCTAGATTTCCTTTTTAAGTAAGTTCTGGAATCTTCCTTCGAGGGTTTTTGCCTACTTCGCGGCGCAAAAATCTCCAGAGTTGACGCGAAGTTAGTGAAAAACATGAATCTTCTAGAAGTAGCTCTCTTCGCGGCGCGAGACTTGAAAACCTGCGGACGCGAAGAAGCCTCTGAGTTCACTTTGCTCAATTTCCACGCTTTTCCGCCTTTTTCGTACTTTTCCGTTCCAAGGCCTCCAAAACCTACAAAAGTATGATTTAGCCCAAAATGTGAGTAATCAGATCAGAAATGGGTGAGAAACGGGGTAAATTCTAGCAATTAAGTGTTAGGAATTATGTGCAGAGTTGACAAACCAAGTGGTTATACATCCAATGTTACAAGACACTTGAGGGTCACACCTGTGAGGACCTATAAGTCGAACAAGTTAGTTGAAACCCAGAAATAGAGAGTTAGGATTTATAATAGTGTATTATAAATCAATTGGGTAATTACAGTCAGAATTACCAAAATTGGAGGGTTATTAATTAATTAGGATATTATATATTTGTTAGATAAATAAATATATAATAGTTAATTAATAAGATTTTATATATATATTAGATAAATATATAAATTATAATTATCGTATGCAAATTCTTTTCCAGCTAATTAAAAGGAAAAGGATTAGAGATAATTATAAAAGGAAACTGAATCTTATACAAACTGTATTTTTCCTCCATATAAATAAGGCTTATGGGTTAAGGAAAAATCTAAGCTTTAAGCAAAAATCAGTTTTTCAGTTTCCTCCCTCTCCCTCTCTCTCCATCGGCGCCGACCTCCCCTCCCCTCCCGTCGGATTTCAGTTTTGTTGGTCGGGTTTCATACAGTTCAACTAGAAGGACGTTTGTTGGTCGATCACCGGTGGACTATCGTCAAGCAATCCAGGTAAATTGACTTAATCCAATCTATTAGGATTAAACTAGAACAATTAAAAGATCAATTGGCTTTAAGGGTTTTTAGCTTTTATCGCTTCCGCATGATTAGATCGGAAACAGCGAGTTTCTGATCGCATGGGTTTTAACAGTTTGTTTTAAACCTATGAGATCTAACAAACCAGTAAGGTTCGTGTTAATCCTCGAGTCAGTTTGATCCGAGGATACCCACAAAAACCCAACAGTGGTATCAGAGCCATTGTTAATAAATCGTTTTAGTTTTAGTTTTTACCTGTTTATATCAATTTATGCGTGATCCATTAAAATTGGTCGTTTTAATTCTCGTTTTGGTTTTAAAGTTTTAATTTTATCACTTCGAACAAGAACACCCAACCGACGATCGGCGGTGGAATGGCGGCAGTTAGCTGGCCGGACCGCCGGGCCGATCGCCGGCTGTAAAATCTCGCCACATGAGCACCGAGCCGGACCACCAGTTTGGTGGTAGCGACGTTGGCTGTCGTTATCAGCCACCAAGCCGCACCACCCGATTGGTGGTAGCGGCACATGCTGTTAAATCACACCACCAGCAACGGTGGTGATAGCCACGGCGGTAATCGACCACAGATGGTGGTGATCAAAACCGGTGGCAGCGGCGTCGTGATAATCGACCACCGCACCACGATTTGGTGGCGGTGGTAGCGTTGTTGGTACGGTGGTGGCAGCGGCTTAAGGCCGTTGACATCGTCGGAGCACCACAAAACGCCTGCCAAGCCGTCGGCTGCCTTACGGCCATGCCACGCGGCGGCGGCGATTGGCTCTCGAAATCGATCGACCACCGCAAGCCATAAATTGGCCGCGATGGTATGGTGGGGATGATACGCGGTGGCCAAACGCCACGCGCGGAAGTTCAAACCACCGTGGCTACACCACCAGCGAGGTGGTGGTAGGCGGCGTTTTTTTTTTCCAAATCAGTAAACAGCCTAAGGCAGCGACCACGGTGGCTATACCACCAGCCGGTGGTGGCGATGGACGAATGATGGTGGTTACACGGTGGCCAAGGGCCACTCACGGCCTAAACCGCACTCGGCGGTGGCCAAAACCACCGTATTCGGTGGTGGCGGCGCCGGTCCAATCGAAAGACAGCCACCACACCACCGTATGTGGTGGTGGTGGCATCGATGGTGATTGGTGGTGGAATGGTGGCCGAAGCCAACTGAACCACCTGACCGCGTCACGCCATGACCAGCAGTTCACGAATCGCAATAGTGGCAGTTAAACTTTGATCGCAAGACGGTGATCGACAACCGCCCGCAATGGGGTGTCGGTCACCACAGTTTTGAGTTTCCTCGTCGCGAATAGAATAATCGAATCATCTGTCTAGGGTTTTTTCGTTTTGTCTGGACCCAGTTTGTTTATCAGGCCCAAAAGCCCAGTTCTTTGGACCAAGTTATGGCCCAAAAGAGATCTTTTGTTTTTAGGTTTTCTTATCCAATAAAAATTATTTTTCTGTTTAATTTTTATTCAATTAAAATTTATTCAAACCAATTGAGTTGTCTTTCGGGTTTGATGAATCTCTTATAAAATTAAATTTTTCGCCAGTTTGTCGAATAGGCCAGTTTTATAAATTGAATCAATAAAACCTGTTTGATTTAATTTTTGGGTAAAAGGATTATTTCTAGATAAAATGGTTATGGATTTATTGTAAAAACCTTTTCCAACCTAAAATATTTTGATTCATAAAACAGTTTGTTTTTCGAATCAATTATAAAACCAAGTTCTGCGATGATTGAAACAAGATAATTTTAACGGATCCAGGTTTATTCCTCGCAATTATAATATTGCTTTTATTATATTGCATATTTAATTGCGTGATTGCTTGAGTTCTATATATGCATCTCAGTTTGAGTTTGTATCTATATCTATTATAGTGTTTTGCCAACCTAGACCCTTGACGTATTTACGGGGAGGCCTGCGTGCCGTTTGCAACCCCTTATGTAATAATGACCTTAGGATAGAAAATTTTTCTTTCTTCTTTCGGGATGACGAGGCCAGTGGGAGCTACTAAAATTCTTCATCCTACCGGAGTTCTAACAAACATGGCGAGGCCAGTGGGAGCTACGCGAGCTTTGAAGCTTTTAGTATGATAGGTCATTATTGGTCCCTAGGATACGTTGGCAAAAACTATAATTAGGTACTATGTGATTAATTATTGTTTAATTGCATGGTTGATTAATTATTTGTGATATCTTGCATGTTAATAGTTTTAAATAGAGTTGTTACTTTAAAACTAGTTTATATCACAAAAGGAATATAGGTTTTAGTTTCGTTAAACTTTTCAAAACGATAGTTTTTGCTTTAAAACCTATAGATGATTGTTTTATATAAAAGGCAGAGTTGACAAAAACAGTTAGTTTTAATCAACTAGATGTGCTATTAAAACAGTTAGTTTTAACTAGCAAGTGATTTTAGAACAGTTGGTTTTAAAATTACGTGTATGTTTGAAACAGTTAGTTTAAAACATAAGTAGCCTTTATAACAAATCAATTCTTCAAAAGCCTGGAAGTAAAGTTTTTCAAAACCCCGAAAATTATAGATCAGTAGTGCAACCCATCTAGGGGCACCTTCGGCGTAAGGTACATAGGCGTTGTAAGTGATCACACATTCAACGTTTGTGTTCAAACTGAAGCTGGAGGGGTTACATAACTCTGCGAATTATCTCCGGGTGGTACCGGCCAGAGTATAGTGATCAGGTCCCCAAAATGGTGAGATCTGTTTTGGTACTATAATGTTCACCGGGTGGTACCGGGCCAAAAAGCACTAAGAGGGACTAAAACATGCACAGGTAGTTGCCATAGTCCCGAAAAGATCTAGGAGTCATGTCAGCTAGACATGATTGGTAAAAGTCCTTACCTACCGAAATAAATACGGGTCTGGTGGAGCAAGAACATTACGCACATCAGGACGTATGAAATAAGGATCCTAGTCCAATAAATTGATCATTTAAGGGTTTATTGATATTTTATTGGAAATTAGTCTATTTACAGTTGCTAAGACCAAAAGTTTTATTTTGTGTAGATGGCAAGCACTGTTACCAGCACTAACAATCTTTCCCTCCGCTCTATCCTAGAAAAGGATAAACTGACCGGCTCTAACTTTCTCGACTGGGAGCGCAATCTAATGATTGTACTCAGACATGAGAGAAAGTGGTATGTGCTAGAAGAGCCACTTGGGGAGGCACCTCCGGCAAACACTCCGGCTGCTGCCAGAAATGCCCACAAGAAGCACTCGGATGATCTCCTTGATGTTGCCTGTCTGATGCTAGCAACTACGAGCCCAGATCTGCAAGCAGGGCTCATAAATACAAATGCTTACGACATGATCCGCCAGCTGAGGGACATGTTTCAGACTCAGGCTCGTACAGAACGCTACGATGCCACCAAAGCATTCAATGAGTGCAAGATGGTAAAAGGGACATCAGTAAGTGACCATGTCATGAAAATGAAACGGCACTTAGATCATCTGGAGAGGCTAGGTCATCCTGTTCCGTTGCAGCTAGCAACAGACACCATACTCAATTCACTGTCAGAAGACTACAGGCCCTTCGTAGTCAATTACAATATGAATAACATGGAGAAAACAATAGCAGAATTGCACTCCATGCTAAAGACAGCTGAACTGAATATGGGGAACAAGAACAAGACTAAGGATGTCTTGATGGTAAAAGACGGAGGGGTGAAAAAGAAGAATGGGCAAGCTAGCACCAGTAAAGGAAAAGGACCAGTCCAGGCCATCCAGAGTGCACCCAAGAAAGGCAAGGGCAAGGGCAAGGGCAAGAAGGTTAAGCCAAACAAAGCTAGGACCGAGAATCGCTGCTTCATATGCAATGAGATCGGTCATTGGAGGCAAAACTGCCCTAAGCGTCATGAAGCAGGTATGTAAACCTCAGAAAATTTATGATTGCTTTGACTTGTCACTTCTTACTTGTTGATTTACAAGTATACTGATACCTAGAGCAAGTGATTATTGCAGGAGGTCAGAAGTGAAATGCCCAGAGGATGCTGAGGATCAGAGTACAAGATGATTTAAGTTAAGACATTTTGAATTTATAATTTTAAAACAGTTGTTTTGGGGGATTTATATTTTAAACAATGTTTGAATAATTATATTTTATAATTCGATATTTTTATTTTCAAAAGTTATTGTCTTGACGTAGAAATATCTGATTATGCCTGATATTCTTAAATCTGTATGATCCTAGTTGATGCCTGAAATTGAAGTAATTTGTATAAAAACTAACAAAACACAAAGATTCTATAGGAATGTGTTTTGAGAATAAAACATTTATGAATGATAGTTTTGTGATCAAAAGGGAGAATTTAGGATATTAACTCAGATAGCGTTAATAACAGTATTTATAAAACTGGAAAGATTCCAAGATCTGGAATTAGGATTTGAACAAATCCAGTTAAGTTTTATAAAAGGAAATTCTCAGTATTAAGTAATCAAGTTTGATCAAGTTTTATTGTTCAAATGTTTTAAAAGGAGAATTTAGGATATTAACTCAGATGGCATTAATAACAGTATTTATGAAACTAGAAAGATTCCAAGATCTGGAATTAGGATTTGACCAAATCCAGTTAAGTTTCATAAAGGGAAATTCTCAAGGTTCATTACTTGAAATTAGGATTGACTAATCAAAGTTTTGACAAAGTCAATAGTAAAATTTTGAGTAATAGTTAGTTTTTATAAGCAAGTGGGAGCCCAATTTATTCTCTGTCTAGTCTGAGATAAAAGAATAAAAGATGCAATTATTGATATATCTCGGAATTCATAATCCAGGTAGGATAAGAATTCATAAGATATAATTTACCCTTTTAGTCAAAAGGATAAGAGTTTCAGGACCCATGAAACAAAGGTCATGACTGACTTTAGAATCAATAATTAGAGTGTTGGATTAAAATATAGGATTCCAGTAGATTTGCAAGTATTGCAAATGGAATCAGATTTCAGGTAGAAATCATTCATCTACACAGCAACTAAGGAAAGTTGCAATCTTACATATTCAGGAACTGGAAGTTAGTCCAGGTCTCCAAGTTCATGGAATATGACAAAAGTCTAGTTATTGTTTTTATAAGGTGTTTGCAAAACAATAATTAGCAGATACAAGTAGATCCTATAAACAGACTTGTATTTTTGGTTATCACTTTGATTAAAATGGTAAACTTTAATCAAAGAGTTTAAACTGAAGATAGGTGATACTTCATTTTAGACCAATATTTAACAAACGTTAAATAGACATTATGAAAGTTGTTAAAGAAAAGACATTCAGTCTTGTTATTATTACAGCGTGTAATATGGACTATACAAGATTGATTTCTTTATCATTTTCACATTTTGCATGTTTTAATATATCCAGGAATGAAATCAGTCTCCGATTTTTCATTCAAAATCTGTCCGTGACAACTTATCATTGTGGGAACATGATAAGGTGTTAAAGTCATTGTGAACTTTTAGGTAGTTATGATCAGTTGCTGAATAACAGCTACAAGTGTTGTAGACTAAAAGTTGCACAGATATTTGATAGAGTAGCAAATATCGGACGTGATCCGCGGTTGAGATTGCTTCTTGGAGTAAAAGTCATAAGTGAATCTCACAGTGGTTGTCCCTATCACCTGAGGTATCTGATTTGATATCATGAGGACTACTGAATTCTTAGTACACTCAACCGCTACGCCGTAACAGGGTGGCTATAAAGGGTGTAACTAGATTCAGCGGAAGCCGTGGTGTTAAAGGCAGATATGCAAGATGGGATTTGCACCTCTTCTCAGAAGAGAGATATTTCTGGGCCCATCTTGACTGACTAAGTATACTGATGAAGTGCATGGCCATGCCCAAACGAACTGATTAGTTCTTTGTCGTTTACCTATCAGTGAAAGTCAGATAATCAAGAGAACAGAATCTTGAGTATTTAGAGTTGACACTTTCCAAGCTCATACTCATAGATGAAATATCGCGATGCAAAGGGAAAAGCCAAGATATACCCAATCAATGAACAGTAGTTTCATAGATACCAATTCCTCACGGAATGTTTATATCACCAGTCTGGGTATAAGAGTTCTTGTAACCTGGTCAGCCTAAGTGCCTGTCTAGGGGCCTCCTTAGGTCAGTGTAATCAAAGGTGGTGTTGCCAACTTGCACAAGTGGGAGTCTGTTAGGAATTATGTGCAGAGTTGACAAACCAAGTGGTTATACATCCAATATTACAAGACACTTGAGGGTCACACCTGTGAGGACCTATAAGTCGAACAAGTTAGTTGAAACCCAGAAATAGAGAGTTAGGATTTATAATAGTGTATTATAAATCAATTGGGTAATTACAGTCAGAATTACCAAAATTGGAGGGTTATTAATTAATTAGGATATTATATATTTATTAGATAAATAAATATATAATAGTTAATTAATAAGATTTTATATATATATTAGATAAATATATAAATTATAATTATCGTATGCAAATTCTTTTCCAGCTAATTAAAAGGAAAAGGATTAGAGATAATTATAAAAGGAAACTGAATCTTATACAAACTGTATTTTTCCTCCATATAAATAAGGCTTATGGGTTAAGGAAAAATCTGAGCTTTAAGCAAAAATCAGTTTTTCAGTTTCCTCCCTCTCCCTCTCTCTCCATCGGCGCCGACCTCCCCTCCCCTCCCGTCGGATTTCAGTTTTGTTGGTCGGGTTTCATACAGTTCAACTAGAAGGAAGTTCGTTGGTCGATCACCGGTGGACTATCGTCAAGCAATCCAGGTAAATTGACTTAATCCAATCTATTAGGATTAAACTAGAACGATTAAAAGATGAATTGGCTTTAAGGGTTTTTAGCTTTTATCGCTTCCGCATGATTAGATCGGAAACAGCGAGTTTCTGATCGCATGGGTTTTAACAGTTTGTTTTAAACCTATGAGATCTAACAAACCAGTAAGGTTCGTGTTAATCCTCGAGTCAGTTTGATCCGAGGATACCCACAAAAACCCAACATTAAGTACGACCAAAACATGTATAATTTTGGAGTTATCAGAAAACAAAACTCTAATTACATACATATATATATATATATGCCTAGAGGAAAGTTCAAATGTGAACCACTTTTTGGTTGTGAACGTGAGGACAACCGAGAACGCGACACGTGGCGGCTTTGAGTGTGGTCCCCCTATTTAATTCAATGCCCTCCCATGAATCGCGCCTAGTCATCCGCCGTGGACCTGACGTGGCGCCTAGTTATCCGCCACGTGTCGCGCTCTCAGATGTCCTCACGTTCACAACCAAAAAGTGGTTCACATTTGAACCCACCCCTATATGCCTATATTTATATATATAAAAGTTAATTACATATATCTTCTAAACTTCTATTGTTTTTAACAAAATACAAGGAAAACAAAAGAAAACTACAAAAAAGGAACAAAACATAGTCGGACGAAAATACCCCTAACACTAAAGATGAAAATAGACGGGGTTAATGGCCAGGGACCACTTTCAAAGCAAAATTCAAACCACAAACACCATTTCTTGAATTATTAAACCTTAAGGACCACTTTCAAAAAAATCGATAAACCACAGGGACCAAAATTTTAGTTTACTCTATTTTTAAGATAGAAACATGAAATCTCAACAACTTTGAATATGAAAACCCTAATCTGAATATGAGAGAATCAGACTAGAGTGAGAGAAAGAGAAAGATTGTAAAAATGAATTGAATTAATGAAACCCTAGCTCTCAATCTTCTTTTATATGTTGGTTGCACCGACTTCATCAGAATTTACAAAACTCGTCCCTCATCTTTCAGAAAATAGCTCCGCTACCCTTAATCTTTTTCAAATAATGAGGCGCAGTCCACAACCTTCTCCCTATAACCAAATTAACCCTATAACCTACAAAACTTACACAAACAACCAACAAAAACAAAATAAGTTACAAATATGATCCTAAACCAAGTCAAGATTGGAAAAATCAATTACTTTTTTAACACCCTCCCTCAATCTTGACTTTGAAAACATAAATCATTTGAAGTTTTTTACATTAATAGTCATGCTGAGAAATACAAAGCGACTTAGTAAAAATATCAGTTGTTTGCTGTACAAACTCAATCTTAATAGTCTTAATCAAACTTGCTGATATTTTTCCCTTATATAATGTATATCAATTTCAATGTGCTTTGTTCACTTATGAAAAATAGGGTTATTTGCAATTTGTATCACTGAATTGTTATCACTATAAATAGAAATAGGAATCATATCTTTAACTTTAGATAATTCAGAATATTCAAAACCCATATTATTTCACAAGTGATAGAAGCCATTGCTTGATATTCAGACTCAGCAGACGACCTAGAAACAGTATTCTATTTCTTACTCTTCCAAGAAACTAAACTGTTTCCTAGAAACAAATAATAACGATAACAAACCTTCTAGAGGATAAGCACTTTCCCTAGTCAGATGAAGGAGAAAAACTTATACATTTACCAAGAGACTTCTTAAGATACTTTAAAACTCTTAAAGCCAAGTTCCAGTGAGATTTTCTGGGTGAATGCATATGTTGACTTAAACAATGAACAACAAATGATATATCAGGTCTAGTTGCAAGCAAGTAAATTAACCTACCAATCAACCTCTGAAATCCAAATATATCTTTCAACAAATTATCAAAAGAAGAAGCAGATTCACTTGTATATGTTACTATAACATTCATATCCGTAGGAGTATTAACTAGCTTGCAACATAAGTATCCAAAATCATTTAATAATTCAAGACAATACTTCCTTTGAGAGATGCACACACCACCTTTTGTTTTCAAAATTTCAATTCCCAGGAAAAACTACAATTCACCTAAGTCTTTTATTAAAAAAATTTCTTTAAGATGAACTTTAACCTTAAGAATACTTTGTTTACTATTTCCAGTGAGAACAATGTCATCAACATATACAAGAACAATAAAAACATCATCTTTAGAAAAAGTAAACAAAGAGTAATCACTAACACTTTGAACAAACCCAAAATTAACCAAGCATTTCGACAGCTTTTCATACCACTGTCTTGGTGCTTGTTTAAGACCATACAAAGACTTAACAAGTTTACACACTCTAGTGTCATCAGAAAAGAAATACCCTTCGAGTAAAGTCATGTAAACCTCTTCTGACAGATCACCATACAGAAAAGCATTATTTATGTCTAATTGAAATAAAGACCAACCATTCTAAACAGATAAAGCTACCACGCACCTGACAATAACCATTTTAACTACAGGTGAAAGTTTCTTCATAATCTAAATCCTCACGTTGACTATACCCTTTAGCAACTAACCTAGCTTTATACCTTTCTATTTCACCACTCGACTTCTACTTTATTTTGTAAACCCATCTACATCCTATAGCTTTCCTATTAGAAGGAAGACTGTTAATTCCCAAGTTTCATTTCTGTACAGGGCTTCCATTTTCTCATTCATGGCATTGATCTAATTTGGATCTTTAACAGCCTCATATAGCTAGAAGGTTCAATAGACTTATTAAGGTTTGACACAAAGCAGAAGTTTTCCTTGTTTAAAAAAGAATAAGTGACAACTTTTTCAATCCCATATTTAACTTTTCCCTCTATTACATAATCATCAAATATTTTAGGTAATTGAGAAATTCTATCTGATTTTCTAGAAACAACACTATTATTTCTATTACTTCCCTCATAAGAGTGATCATCATGTTGTTCACTTTGGCTTCTCTACTACCAATAGCATCTACATCTTCTTGTCTACTAGTTAATAAAACATTACTACCAGGAGAGGGATTACTGGCAGTTGTGTTTTGTTCAACTAGTGGAACAGAGGTACTACTATCAGTAGTAGAAACAGAGGATGATCTTTCTCTAATTTCATCATCGGGTAAGCCATTTAAACCGCCAGAAGAATGTATTAGAATTGAATCAAAGAAATTTAATGTATATAAAGAATCAGATACAAATAAAGTAAACCACCCTTAATAATTCGACCATTCCTCGTGAAATGTAAGTCAAATATTTAGGAATACATAAAATAAAAATATTTTATATAAAAATTACTATCCAAATTGTCGTGTAACATCCCGGGCGATGAAAATGAATTGTTGGTAAAACTTAAATACGTTAAGCGTTTACTAGTAAGAGTCGTTTTCTACACTTACTGAGTAAGACTCTAGGTCCGTTATTTTGTCTCTTACCGAGTAAGATCTTGGTCATCGATTTGCTGGATTGGGAAGTTAAATGATAACGGTAAGTATCTGGTAAACAACCACTAAGCTATGTTTATCATTACTATTGTCATCTCGTGTCTAATGTGTACCTTTTAGTATTAAAGATCAAAAGAATAAAGAATTACAAACTAAATAAACAAAACCAATAATAAAGTTTAAAGCATAAATATGAAAATAGCCATATGAATAGAAAATGTAAATTTTAAATTTAAAACTACAAAGATGAAAATACTAACACGGTTGATAATTTTTAGAAAAAGTTGAATAAGAAAGAGAAGACAAATAGGCATTGCAATAAAAGCGGGAAGAAGACGCCATTAGTTTGACCAAATCTAATCCGTTAACATCCTTCGTTACCGTCGTTATCTCACGTCCTCCGATCCCCCCTTATTAACATCTCTCAATAGTATGCCCATTTACACCCTAATGCTTACACACAAGGGGAGAAAATTTAGGTTTTGGTTTCCTTTTAATGTCAGGTCCTTTACTGAAGAAAAAAAACAGATGTTTGTTTTGAAGAAGATGAAGTAGACATTCCACGATTAGACTCTTCCCTTGAGATAATAGAAAATGCAGTTTTAACAATAGGAAGAGGCTCAGTGGTCAAGATACTACTTCTAATTGGTTGGTAAACATCATCTAACCCCATTAAAAATGCATTAGTTAAAGAAGTTGAGTATGTTTAGTGAATTGTGTAGATGCATTGCAAGTGCAGTCTGTTAATTTCACAAGGGCGTCGAATTTCCTCCATAAAGCATTAAGTTTGTGATAGTAACCAGAAATAGAACCCCCATTTTAGGTTAAAGAGTTTATTTTTTTGATAAAGATTAAAAGTCACAGAACCATCAACCTTGTCATGGGTTTCTTTAAGTTCGTTCCAAACATTAGAAGCTATTTTTGAAAAAAATTGCCCTAAAAATAGATCCTTAGTAACAGACCCAAGAATCCATGACAGAACAACATAATTAATATCTTCAATCAAATTCCCAATTTACCCCTGAATTTGTTTTTTTTAATTTATTAAATGTTTATTAATCAGTATTTATTAATTTACTTTTTCCATTAAATGGTAGCCATAGATTCATGAATGTGTGGCTAGGATGAGGGCATCTCCAATGCATGACACTCTATCAGAGTGTCATGGGCTGCCACATCAGCATTCCACTCACCATACAACTCTACCATTTTACACCCACACTCTATAACACTCCAATAAGTTTAACGAATTTCCACGTCATCACACACACACACGCATATATATACCAAAATATTTTATTAATTATTTTGTTTTTTTTTTATTTATAAAATTCAAAAAACCAAAAAACTAAACTAAAATACATAATAATTAAACAATAAACACAAATATTATATATATATATATATATATATAGAGAGAGAGAGAGAGAGAGAGAAAAGAGATATAGCATTTGATTAATATTAAAAATTTAAAGAAAAAACAAATCTTTTCCCATGAGCCGTGTAATTCCCATGACACTCTATCCCATCACACCCTCATTACACTCTACTTACAATCCATGACACTCTTCTATACTCTCATTACACTCTTATGATCCACCCATTGGAGATGCCCTGAGGTTTGTAGAGTTTGTTACCTTTTTGAGGTTTGTAAAATAAACCTCCTCTTTATAGTTATTCATGCTTTTTTAGTAAGTTTATTTGTCAAAAATAACAATTTTGTTCTTTTGTCTAAAATAATTTTCTGAGCATAAAAAGTGAATTTTAGTATTTTGGAAGTATTTTACATGTTTTTGGAATATTTTTGTGAAGAATTTTGTGTAGTGACTTCGGGAGTACCCATTGGACGTTCTGACAAAGACAATTTCGGGATTTCAATTTAAAATAACATATTTGGAGTATATTTGGTGACATTAACAGCTCTTAAGTGCTTCCCAATGTTTAAGTGGCTGGTGATGATGGTTGTTAAAGAAGACAAGGTGCAAAGAATAACTATGATGACAAATGGTACTATTTGTACTTGGAGATGCCTTTCTTTTATCCTTTGGTTATTAACCAATTAAAGCAAAGATTCCTTTCAATTATCCATTGGGTAATAACCAAACATCTTTTGAAGACTTCTTCTTGTATAAATATGTGGTATTTGCTTCAAGGAAAAAACATGGTTTTAGTTTACAATCATCCTAAGTTTAATATTCTCACATCTTAGTTGTAGTTTAATATTTTTCTTAGTTTAAATTTCCAAGTCACTTAGTGTAGCTTTTAATTTTCTGCCTAGAAGTAATTTTTACATTTCAGTAAGTAGTTTTTAACTTTAAATTCGTAGTTCGTAATTTTCACTATTGTAAGTTCAGTTCCCACTCCCGTCGGCACTGCTGTTTTAAATTAAATTTCGTAATTTTTAGTATGACTTTTCTAAACCTTTTTACTTTTGTTTTCTTCGCTTTCTTAATTATGCACTAGTAGTATTTAGGGATGTAGGGAGAAAAAGTACTCGGAGTTTATAAATAATGCTTGAATAGTTTTCGTATTTAAAACTTTAATTTTTTTGTTCATTTATAGTTCGAAAATGCCCCAATGATGCAAACAAGCTGATCACTTGAATGTGTCTAATGTCTAGTCTTAACTCAGAGATGGGTATGACGTTGTGACACGAGCTTGAATGATGCTAGGGAATTCGAGAGAGTTCTTACGACACTAACAAGAGTTGGGTCAGTACAGTGGGCAGATCCCCACCAACAGGAGCAGACAAGCTACCTAGTGTGTCCACCGAGGCCACTTAGAGCGATTGCTTAAGCATAAGCCTATGAAATCTAAGAGAGTTCACCGGGGATCGCCACTAACTTAACAATTGGGTTTTTAAGACGCAAATTCTACTAGGAAGTGTGAGTACGAGATAGGACCGGGTCTTTCATGAACAGAGAGTGTCCACTATCCCACAGTACTATGATCACCAACATAATCTCAAGCTGAATTGGACAAAACGGAGTATATTCTTCGAGCTTGAGTATTGGTCTTCTCTTGAACTAAAACATAATCTCGATGTTATGCATGTGGAGAAAAATAGTTGTGAAAGTTTGTTGGGAACTTTATTGATGAATGACAAATCCAAAGACACTACCAATGCAAGAGTTGATTTGAAAGAGTGGGGTATACGGAAGGATTTGTGGCTTCAAGAAAAGGATAATAAGATTTTTAAACCACATCCTAAATACTCATTCTCAACAAATGATAGACGACTGATAAGTCCAAAATTATACATGTTTTGTTAGCACTAGTTCCCCACTTTAGTATATGCTTTAGGCCTATTTTGGACATAATTGCTACTAAGAGGGTGTGTTTTGCAGTTTCAGGTAAATTTGGGGGTGAAATACAAAAAGTATCAAAAAGAGGGTAAAAAGCGTCAAAAACGAGATTTTGGTGAAGACAAGAAAAGTATGGAGAAACTTAGCCTCCAAGACTGCATTCTTGCCCTCCAAGTCGGTTTACTTCCTCCCAAAGAAAGGATCTTCAGCAGATAAAGAAAAGATGATCAAATAAAATATTCTGGAAGATTCAGTTGCCGTTTCGCGATCGCCAACCACTTCTGCGAGTTTATTATAAATAAAGGCCTTGGCTATTAAGTTTTAATCACCAATTCATATCTCAGAAAATATAATTCTCTCTCAATATGGGAGCCACATAGGGTTTCTAACCCAAGAAGAAGGAGGCTCGAGAAAGCAACGTACGGAGGAGATGATTTGAGAGATGCTACATCAAATTTACCGGTCTTTAGTATGGTTTGCATTAGTATCTATGACTAGTATGTCTATGTGCTAGTTTCTCTTTGTTTTTACATTATGGTGTGATTAACTTGGATGATGTTTTGATTATGGATTTAATTGATTTATGATTTGTCTTGTGATTCTTATTTATTGCTTTAACTGTGGCTACTTGAATTCGTTGATTTGGTGTGTTTATTATTTGATAAGTAGTAAATAGACTCCCTTCGGTTAATCAATCTCTTTTACCTTTCACTCTGGTGATGTGGTAAGCAAACCAATCGGACCAGAGTAGGTTGGATATTAGGGTCCCATAAACTGGCAATAAATAGGGTAACTTGTACTTGTTAGGATCAAATTGTTCTAATTAGTGAAAGTTTTATAAAGAAAGCTTTGTGCTTAATTGTAATATTTAGTTTGTAGTTATTGGGCTTAATGGGCTTGGGCTCTGATAACTCCAAAATTATACATATTTTACTCGCATCAATTCCCCACTTTTATCTTCATTTTGAGAGTAATTATGATGTTGTTTGACTTAAAAAGGTTTAATTCTTAATTTTGTAGGTCTTGGAGGCCATGGAACGGAAAACTACGAAAAAGGGCGAGAAAACGTGAAAAATGCACAAAGTCAACACAGTAGCAATCTGGCGTTCGCGAGTTTCTAAATCTGGCGTCGCCAAACCATCTGGCGCCGCCAAACCAAAAATCTGGCACTGCCAGATTCGACAAAATTGAAAACCAGAGTTGACCTAAGCATCTGGCGCCGCCAAACTTGCCGTTTCGCGATCGCCAGATGACCCCTGGACGTTTTCTTATAAATACAGGCCTTGGTCATTCAGTTTGAGGCATCAAATCGAATTGAATCGAAATCAAAATCCAGAAAATCCAATTTTCTATACTACTCTCCTAGGTTAGATGTTGGGAGCCGCTTAGGGTTTCCAACCCGAGAAGATGGAGGCTCGATGACGACTACGGAGGAGATGATTCGAGGGGATGCTACGCCAGATCGACCGGTCTTTAGTTGGTTTGTCTAAGCATTTGTAATTGACATGTCTATGTGTTAATTCCTCTTGTGTGTCTACTATGGTTTGAATACTTTGAATTTCAGTTTATTAATTAGATGCATGAATTGTTGAATGTTGTCTTTGATTCCGTTCTGATTATTATTGTTTGGTTATTTGAATTCAATTGGTTGGGTGTAGTTGTTAGATCAAAGCAGATAGACTTCGAAAGGATAATCAACCTACCTTAGCTTGACCTTGGACCAATAGGTTGTGTTAAGAGGTTACTTGGACCAAGAGTGACCAGATAGTAGAAAAGCCTTGCAATAGAATTAGAATCGGATTTCCGGTGCTAGGTTGCCTGACAAACGACCTAAGTATTGGGCTAGGAGGACCGAGACCTGGTTGATAATCTTAGATATACATGTTCGGGTGCTTTGTGCTTAAATTCTGACAACAATCATAACTCTATGTCTTATGAAAGTAAACCATAATGGATTCACTTATCTCCAATGTATGTCTGTTCATCAGTTTTCCACTTCTTGGTTAGGTTAATTTATTATTTGTCTTTTATATTTCAAAATACTTTTCTAAAAACAAAACCCCCAAAAGCTTTAGGTTAGTTAAACTGATTCAGATTATTAGTCTATAAAACTTGACCGTTCCCAGTGGTAGATACGATACCTGGACTTTCCTACACTATATTACTCACGATCAGGTACGCTTGCCTGTATATGTGGTAAGACGGTGGCTAGGCATTAGAGGTTAAAACTTGTGACGCTTTTTATATACGATAATTACCGCATCAGGCTCATTTGTATTATGGACCCTATATAAAGGAGTCTTGGGGTTAGGGTTTGAAGTGTGTGAGAGTTGACAGAAGATAGCAGCCATATTCAATGAGAGTCATCTGAAGCTCTTAGTGTGTGTTTTTCTTGTAATGAGAGATCTCTCCAATAAATTCGGGACACCTTATTTTGCTATCGATTCTTGTTGATTTCTTCTTCTCTACCCCTGAATCTTGCTGAATAGGACCAACATTACTAGATTTTATAATCCTTGTACTTGGGCCAGGAGACCAACCTGACAATCACAGATATTCTACAATAATCATTAATCTCAATCTCATGTTAATCATCTGAAAAGGGATTCTTAAATTGTAACACCCGAAAGCATGTCAAATTAAATAAGTCTTAAAGAAGAGGGAAGAAAATTATTCAAACGAAATTGTGGGGTGGAAAGTGAAACTTCAGGGACCTGTTTTGTCAGGTCATAGAAATATTCAAATTTGAATTGGCAACGTGGGTGGTTTCTTTTCAAAGAAGCGGCAGTAGTTCCGATGATTAAGCCTCGATCACTTTATAACAAACCCTTATCAGATTACCATTCCAGGAGTGTTTATGTTTTCTCTCAAGAAGTTCCATCTTCCCATTTTGAGCAAACGATCAGGGTTTTGAGGGAGACGGTCGAGGTTTCGTGTTAGCGTTCGGGTGAGAAACAAGCGACGATTTAAGGTAAATTCATACTCGAACTCGATGAGTTATATATGCTTGATATCGGTGTTAGTAAATCTTTCGTTAGTTATTGTTTTAGAAGTTCAACGTCCGTCATACTTTTCGAAGTGTGGACGAAAGGTTGAGCGGGTCTCGACGTTGGGTTTCCGAAACCCATTTCGAGAAGGCTAGTTGAAAGATAAATGACATATTTTTATACTAAACAAGAGAGAGCATATATCATGTTAGGGGTTCTTATATATGAACTGGAAACTAATAAGAACCCTACTGGGTATATATATGGCGTGTGAAGTGTGTGAAACAGAAGCAAATGTGTATATATATGGATGTAATATATGGTTACTAATAATCTTCATATATATATATATATATATATGAGGGAGTTTCAATTGCAAACCACAAAAAACGTGCAAACCGTGAAAACTCATGGTTGCACACGTAAATCAATGAAAAATCTTTTGTAGAGTTGTTTAATACGATGAAAATGTTTCATATACTAAATTTTTTGATGACATTGTTTCATATGAAGGTGTTTATTCACATAGAAATGAAAAAGTTTCACAAAAACGAGGAAAAAGTTTCATATGAATAAAAAAACACCAAAATATGAAACAATTTCATCAAAATTTGATGTTTATGAAACATTTTCATCATATTAAACAACTCCATGAATCAATTTCACCGATTTTACGTGTACAACCATGAGTTTGCACGGTTTACACGATTTTTGTGGTTTGCAATTGAAACTCCCTCATATATATATATATATATATATACATATGGGTTGGATGCATGAAGTGCATGCAAGATGAGAATAAAATAAAGGAAGAAGGAAAAAGGTGGCCTCCAGATTATTTAGTGGTCTAAAACTAAATATATATATATATATATATATATATATATATATATTTTTGGTTAATTTTAATGGATTATTTGTTTACCAAATCAATTTATTGATTTAAATAATTAATTCATTTATGGATTAATTATGTGAGTCATTTTCATTCGGATGTATATTAAAGTCATTTTCAGAAAAGGATTTTTTTTAGAATACTGGATGAGTTAAATAATAATTATTTATTAATAGATAATTATTATTTTGCATACGATATGTGGAGTTTCTAAGTTATCTTTTAGAAGGTTGGGTTATGTTGAAGATAATATCGACGTAAAGTGGACGTTAAAATGGTTATACGATTAGAGTTGATCCGTTTCGAATAAGCTAAAAGTTATTTATTTAACTTAACGATTAAATATTAAATTTAATCGTTGTGGAGATACTTAGAAAGTTATTATCGCATATGTAGGTTTAGGAGCTATTTTGGAACGAGTGAACCTTCACTAAACTAAGGTGAGTTTTCATGAGATTTCTCTTAGATGTATATTTATGCGTAGATACAATTATTTGGTGTATTATTCGTTGGAGTTACATATGTATTAATTGGTGGCCTATTATATTCATGTTTACGGGTGATGTTTACATGATTATATATATGTTGAATATTTGTTATGCATGGTGAAATTATCTACGTACATGTTACGAGGAGTTTATATGTACATTTATTTTCAGAGGAGGATTACATGCTAATTGGTTTAGTTGGTGCTAACATTAATAGCATGTGGTTAATGAAATTACTTGGAGATGTTGTATGCGGCCCATCAGGGTGTCGATATATGGGTAAGGACTGAGCTCGATACGTCACATTAAGGGGTGGCACGCCCCAGTAATGGGTGCCGGACGGGTGTGAGCCGTGCAACCCAGGGAATGCCAGTGACGGAGTGGTCCTAATCAATGAGCCACAACCAGGAGCGTTGTTCATTTTATTTGTTTAATACTATCATGTGTATTTATTTAATGATAAATGCATGAACGACAAGAAATGTTTACATGTGACACTATTCATGAACTCACTTAGCTTCTAGCTAACTTTTTATATGCATCTCAGGAGCTGGTGGTTCAGGGTTGGACAAAGGGAAGGGCAAAGCGTAGAATGTTCTTATTTACTTATCTTTTGTTATGCATGTTTTAGCTGAACTAATATTTGGTGTAATTTAAGACTTATGTAACTGAGTCTGGTATGGGACAGACTCAGATATGAGACTTTATTTCCTTTAAGTTAAGACTTCCGTTGTGTTGATGTTTTATTGTAATTTTGAGAGTTTCTTTTACACTTAAGATTACGTTTGACTTGAATGATGTAACACTATCCAAGGGTAGATTTTGGGGTGTTACAAGTTGGTATCAGAGCTGCAGTTTAAGCGGATTAGGTTAAGATATTAGCCTAAGCTTAGACTCGTAAGGTTCCGAGGAGAAGGAAGGGTTAATATATCGTTAGGTAGTGACGGAAACATTGATTCCTATTGTTAGGATTATGTGCGAGACAGTAACGGGGTTATCGTGTCCAATGTTATAAGACACTAGTAGGTCACACTGCTGCACACCAAAATGAGAATGTTTGGATTATGGAAAATAATTAATTGGTTAATTAATTATTTAGAGAGAAAAAGAATTAAATAATTAGTTTAATTATTTATAATTAATTAATCAGTTAGATTAATTAAAAGGATAATTATGGAAGTTATTTCAGAGATAATTACCAAGAATTATATATGGAATCAAACACTGCTTGTTTTGTCCATATAAATAAGGGGTTAAGGGTGTCAGTTGATTCATTCTTTTTCAGTTCCAAAAACCCAGAAAAAACCTCTCTCTCTCTCCCTAAAAACCGGCGCCAAATCCAGTAGGAGGAAGGCTCGCATTCGTTTTTCGGGTGATCCTCGGTGGTGGTCTAGCAACCCTCTCAACCGGTGTCAGTAGCAGTGTACCCCCTGCTTGCGTTTCGGAGTTATTATTCGCAAAGGTAATCCACCGAAACACCCTTTATTGTGTCTGTATGGTTTGGGATTGGATCCTCGATTGGGAATCGGGTTTTATTCCGCTGTGCATGTTCTTGTATCCCTCGATTCCCAACAGTGGTATCAGAGCCACTTCCTAAACCTAACAGATCAGGTTTAAGCTGTTTATTGATTATTTAGGTTTTGTAAAAATCATTGTTTTTCGTATTTAAAAATCTGTTTTTTGTAAACCTAACGAAACGACGATCGGCGGCGGAACGGCGGCAGTTAGCCGGCCGGACCTCCAGGCCAATCGCCGTCAGTTCTCTACCGGCCGCACCACCCGATTGGTGGCTGCGGTACCGGCTGTCATGGTAGTCGCCGGCCACACCACCCGCTTGGTGGTTGTGGCGTCGGCCGTAGTAAACCGCGAACGAAAGACCACCACCGCACCACCGATTGTGGTGGCGGTGGTATCGATCGAACCCAAGCCGACGATCGGCGAAAGGTAGCCGTGATCGACCACCTAGGCGGTGGCGATCGATCGGAGGGATTTGGGGGCAGCGGCGATCGCCGCCTGCCTGTCGAATCGGAACCAGTCGCACCACCAGTTACGGTGGTGGCGGCGCTCTCGTCGCGGGGTTGCGGCGGCGGTGGTGGCTTTCCAGCCGCTGCTGTCGCCGACGGGTTGTGATTGCGGTGGGCGGCGGTGGTGGCTTCTTAGCTGCTGCCGTCGCCGGACATTCTGGTGGCAGTGGTGGTTGCTGCGGCGGTGGTGGCTGTCGAAGTCACCGCTGCCGGCGGTAATTGCGGGAGAGACGAGCGGCGGTGGTGGCAATTACGTCATCATCGTCGCCGGCGTTGAAAACCGCCGATCGACGACCGAGTTTCGGCGGATCGGTGGTAATTCGATGACGTATTTAGTTTCGTTATTATCGTTAACGGGTATCAGTTTGAAATCCGTTTCCGGATAATTTTTCGAATTAAGGATCGTTTTTATCAGATAAGTTTTAGAACGATTCAGGATTAGTTTAATTAATTTATTTTAAATTAATTTTGGGTTTTATAATTATCCGGTTAAAATTCAGTTGTATTTTAATTCGTTTAATTATGAGTCATAGCTGAACCCTTTTAGACCCGTGGTTGTGTTTATTCTATTTATCCGTTTTAGAATAGTTGGGAGGCCTGCGAGCCATTTACAACCCCTTTTGTAATTTTAATGTTTTATTAGACTAGTTGGGAGGCCTGCGTGCCATTTGAACCCATTTGTAATAATTATTTTAATTACATCGAGACGGAGACAAGGAAGACGACCATGGATCTCGGAGCCAGTGGGAGTGCCAGAAGCTGAAGACTTTTGTCACTTAGGGATTGAGACCGTTGTTTTGTGTTGGCTCACAAAACAACATTAGTTTAAGGGTTTAAGCTATGACTGTGCTGTTTATATTTAAATTGCGTGGTTGTTTAATTTACGTAATTGTTATTAAATATAAATTGCCCTTTTGAACGGATTGTTTAAAAGATTAAAAGGATACAAATACAGTTAGTGTTTGGATCCAGTTTTTCAAAGTTTTTGGAAAAAGAAACTGGCAATTTAGACCCTTGTTAAAATCATAGATTAGTAAGTGCAACCCACTTTAGGGGCACTTCCGGTGTAAGGTACATAGGGCGTTGTAAGTGCACACACTATGAACGCCCGTGTTCAAACCGAAACTGGAAGGTGATAAAACTCTGCGAATTATCTCCGGGTGGTACCGGCCAGAGTTTGTCCAGGTCCCGGGTGGTGCAATCTATTTTGGTAATTATTTATTCACTGGGTGGTACCAGGCCAAAATGCACTAGAGGGACTAAATATGCACGGATTATTAATATCCGATGTCCCGACGATCTAGAAGTCGTATTTTCAGATAGGAATACGATTGGTATAGTGTTACCTACCATAGATCGCATGAGTCGGTTTGACATGATCACATGCTTCCCGACACATGTGAAATATGGATTCTAGTCTAATAAATTTATTCTAAGGGTAATAATTTATTAGAATTATATATAATTATAAACTAAATTGGAATTTATATTCTTATGTAGATGTCTCCAATTAGCATTCCGTTTTATTCACCTGAGGAATCACTTCGCCTTATTACAGGCAAGTGGAAGCTTACGGGCCAGAACTTTCCAGTTTGGAAGTTGCACTTACAGAATGTTTTGAGTGCCCAGGGTAAGCTTTATGTGATCAATAAGCCCATGTCACGACCCAAAAGCAATGCCCCAGAAGAGGAATTTGCTGAATATTTCAGATTCATGGCAGATGAGTCGGATGTAATGTCGATTCTAGTTTTCTCTATGTCACCCGAGTTCACGGGAGACTTAAGAGTAAAATTCTGTCATGAGGTCGTAAGGAATGTAGAAAACCAGTTAGGTTTCTACAAGCACACGGGCAAGCTTTTGATCATGCAAGAGATTCTCTCCCTAAGGCTGCGTTTGGTACGTGGGACAGGACAGGACAGGACGGGACAAAACTCACTGTCCCACGTTTGGTGCAGCATAGGACAGAACAAGAATTTCCTGTCCCACGTTTGGTGCGACATGGGACAGGGACAGGAACTGGGACAGAGTGGGACAGCATGGGACAAAAAGGGCTTTTTTTTGTTCCACCAAAATAGGTGGAACAACATGGGACAGAAATGAGGCAGAAATTAATATATTACTAATTAACACTCATTTGATGTATAACTTCAATATGGCATTTGTTTTAATGTTTACCACCACTAGTCGTGGCCGTAGCCGCCACCGGTAGCCACTATCGTCCACCTCCACCTCGTCTTCCGCTACAACAACCTCGTCCACCACCTCTACAATTACTACCGATTACCTACCACCACCGCCTACCACCTCTACGATTGTCCATCGCCACCACAACCACCACCACGACCGTTGGTCACCTCCACCACCACCACCACTATCCACCATCTTCACATTCTCCACAATCAACGACCACCATCACCATCATCACTATTAGTGTTACCATTGGCCACTACCTCCACTATCAACATTAGTTATATAAAAATCTTATATATACATATACATATGTGTGTGTATGTGTTTATTTTATGAAGATTGTGTAATTTTTTATAAGTTATATAGTTTGTTTTTTTAATTATAACTATTATGTGACATATAAAATCATTAAATAGTTTTTCTATGAAACTTGTCTAGTTCTGTCCAGTCCAGTCCTAGGCGTACCAAACACAAAACAGACACTTGTTCTGTCCTGTCCAGTCCCGTCCCGTCCAGTCCAGTCCTACTCTTTTGTCCTGTCCTGTACTGTCCAGTTCTGTCCCGTCCAGTCCTGTCCCATCCAGTCTGCGTACCAAACGCTACCTAAAGCTACAGAAGGGTCAGTCAGTTAAAAACCATCTTATTGAAATGAGAAGGCTTTTTAAATGTTTATCACGTCTGGGGTACAAGATGACTCAGGAAGAGTTAGTGTACCTCATGTGGTTCTCCCTCACAAAGGAAGTACAGGACACAGCTAGTGCCTACATGAAGGAACCAAAGAACGACGTGGATAAAGTTCATGAAGATATCCTGGCCAGTCTAGAGCCAGTACCCGAACCTGCAAATCTCATGGACACTGATATAATTGATGAGCTGGGAGATCTGAGTTGCCCAGAGTGCGGCAGTGAGGATATTTGCGAGCACTCGATGAACATCGACCAGATGGATATCGGTTTACCCGATACTCCAGGTATCTTTATGATAGATTACTTAATCACTTCTTATGAATCATGGGTAATTGATACAGGCAGTGGTAACCACATTTGTAATCATTTACAGGGATTCACTAGAAGAAAGACTCTGAGGAAGGACCGTTCGAACCTACGAGTTGGCGAAGGCACTCCGTTGATTGCTGAAGCCGTGGGATCTTATAGTCTTAGTTTACCCTCGGGTCTAGTTTTGGAACTGGATAATTGTTATTATATTCCAAATATGATTAAGAATGTATTGTCTTTTGATTTGTTGGTAGACCAAGGCTTTTATTATAAATATTCTTATAAAATGATTTCAGTCTTTAAAGATAATATTTTCTATTTTAAAGCTACACCCGTAGATGGTCTATACACTGTAAATCTTAAAGACAACAATAGTGAAATCTATCATATAAGTAAGAGATCCAAGGATATTGAGGATCAGACTTACCTCTGGCATTGTCGTTTAGGCCATATAAACAAGAAACGCGTTGAACTACTCCTAAAAGGAGGTTTTCTTGGCAATTTCGACTACAAACCTTTTGATAATTGCGAATCTTGTTTATCTGGTAAAATGACAAAGCAACCTTTCAACAGTGAGAATGAAAGGGCTACTGACTTGCTTGAAATAATCCACACAGATGTATGTGGACCTTTCAGTCATGTAGCAAGAGGAGGATACCGGTACTTCATTACCTTCACTGACGACTTCAGTAGGTATGGTTATGTCTACTTGATGAGACATAAATCTGAAACCTTTGAGAAATTCAAGGAATATCAGAATGAAGTACAGAATCTACTTGACAAGAGGATCAAGTTCTTACGGTCAGATCGTGGTGGCGAATCTCTCAGTGATGAGTTTGACAATCATCTGATGGAGTGTGGGATTGTATCCCAACTTACACCTCCGTATACACCTCAGATGAACGGTGTATCAGAAAGGAGAAATCGTACTTTACTTGACATGGTACGAACGATGATGTGTCATTCTACGCTGCCAATATCATTCTGGGGACATGCGCTCGAAACAGCAGCACACATACTGAACAGAGCGCCAACAAAGTCGGTAGAAAAGACTCCATACGAGCTATGGAAGGGTAAGAAACCCAACATATCTTTTCTGAAAATTTGGGGTTGTGAGGTTTACGTCAAACGACCTACCTCAGAAAAACTCAAACCCAAATCCGACAAGTGTTTCTTCGTTGGATATCCCAAGACCACCGTGGGATATTATTTCTACAACCCTGAAGAGAACAAAGTGTTTGTTGCTCGAAATGGAAAATTTCTGGAAGAAAAGTTTCTCAGTTTAGAGAACACCAGAAAGGATGTAGATCTACAGATAGTAGACGAAGAAAGCACTACACCAGTTGTTGAGCCAGAAATTCAACATAACAATGTTGAACCTCAATCAGAGCCGATTGAGGAAGTGCAAACACAGGACCTTCGCAGATCCAGCAGGGTAAGACAAGAACCAGATAGGTATCTTGGGTTCCTAGTCTCTCAAGATAGTGGAGACTTAAATGAACCAACATCCTATGGAGAAGCTGTGTCAGGCAGTGAGTCTGAACAATGGCAAGAAGCCATGAAGGCCGAGATGCAATCCATGTACGACAACCAAGTCTGGGAGTTGACTGATTTGCCACAACACTGTAAGGCTGTTGGACGCAAATGGGTTTTCAAGAAGAAAACCGACATGGATGGGAACGTACACACCTTCAAGGCCAGACTGGTAGCAAAAGGATTCACGCAAACTCATGGCATTGACTATGATGAAACCTTTTCACCAGTGGCAATGTTGAAGTCAATTAGGATTCTTATGGCCATCTCAGCGTACTTTAATTACGAGATTTGGCAAATGGACGTCAAGACAGCCTTTCTGAATGGAAAGTTAACAGAAGACGTCTATATGGAACAACCAGAGGGGTTTAAAGATCCTAAGAATCCTAATAAGGTGTGTAAGCTGCTAAAATCTATTTATGGATTGAAGCAAGCATCTCGAAGCTGGAACTTACACTTTGATGAGCGAATCAAAGAGTTTGGCTTCGCTAAAAGTGAGTTCGAGCCATGTGTTTACACTAAGTTCAGTGGGAGCATAGTAACCTTCCTGGTCTTGTATGTAGATGACATACTACTCATAGGAAACGATGTACCAACCTTACAGAGTGTTAAGGAATGGTTAAGTAAATGTTTCCAGATGAAAGACCTTGGAGAAGCCGCTTATATACTAGGTATAAAGATCTACAGAAACAGATCTAAGCGGCTTATCGGACTTAGTCAGAGTACATACATTGACAAAGTACTGAAGAGATTCAGGATGGATGAATCCAAGAAAGGATTCATTCCAATGCAACATGGCATAGTGTTAAGTAAAACACAGTGTCCTGTTTCTAGTGAAGATCAGGACAAGATGAAATCGGTCCCATATGCTTCTGCAATTGGATCGATTATGTATGCCATGCTATGTACTAGGCCCGATGTTGCTTACTCAGTAAGTGTTACGAGCAGATACCAACAGAATCCGGGTGAGCCCCATTGGGTGGCTGTCAAGAACATTCTTAAATATCTGAGAAGAACGGAAGAAATGTTCTTGGTCTTTGGAGGTTCTGAGGATGAAATTAGTGTCACAGGATACTCTGACGCTAGTTTCCAGACCGACAGAGATGACTTCAGGTCACAGTCGGGGTATGTCTTTACCCTAAACGGAGGTGCGATCTCATGGAAGAGCTCGAAGCAGGACACGATTGCAGACTCAACTACAGAAGCAGAGTACATTGCAGCATGTGATGCGGCAAAGGAAGCTGTCTGGCTAAGGAATTTTCTATCGGATCTCAGAGTGGTTGCCAGTATCTCGAGACCGATCGATATATTCTGTGATAACTCAGGAGCCGTGGCGCAAGCAAAGGAACCTAGAGAGCATCACAAGTCGAGACACGTGCTCAGAAAGTATCACCTCATCCGAGAGATCATTGGAAGAGGAGATGTAAGAATATGCAAGATTCCAACAGAAGACAATGTCGCAGATCCGCTGACAAAGCCACTAGCAAGGGCAAAGCATGAGGCACATGTGAATTCCATTGGGATGCAGTACCTGGAAGCCAATAGCTAGTACTTAGTTTATTAATTATTACCATAGTCTAATTTAGAAACAATATAATCATGTAAAGTTTTTATTTCACAGTGTGTTGGAAATAAATGGAGGTTTTGTTTTCATGATTGTTCTAAATTAACTATTTTTGCATATTTAACGTATCCATGATTCTACAAAGTCTTGTATGAAATCTAAATTTCCGTAGCCACTTATTGAAATGGGAATTTCAATAGGGAGTTTAACGCTATTATAAATACTTGATGATTTATTCAAAGTAAAGAATAAAAGCACAAGTGATGTGACCAAGTATTTATAAATACTCATCAGAGTGTTTGGGTATTGGAAGTGACCAGTAATCAAGTCTGCTTCATGGAGCCTCAGTCATAAGCACTGACTTGATAGGTTGTCCTTAGACCTGAGATACTTGGTTTGGGAACACGAGGACCACTGTACTCTTAGCGCGTACTAACGCTGCACCGTAACTGGGTGGCCATACGGGACGTGACTAGATGCAGCGGAAGCCGTGGATCCAAATGCAGGTAGTCAAGAAGGGATTTGCACCTCTTTCAAAAGAGAGATATTTCCGGGCCCCTTGACGATTAAGATTGGCAGAAAACGCGTGGCCACGCTCGGATAGAATAACAGGGTTTATTTAGTAATATCCGTTACTGCAGGCAATCGAAATCAGAGTCAAGAAATACTTGATTTTAAGAAATGAATCCTCCACTCCATGTCTTAAATCACTTTAGAAATATCGTGTGCAAAAGGAATGAACTTGTGTACAAATTCAAGCGTGAATTGTATCTCTGGATATAAGAGATCTTATAACCTGGTTAACCTAAGCGTCTGGCTAGGGACCTCCTTAGGCGAATGATAACAGTTCAGTTACATGTCTAGCACAAGTGGGAGTCTGTTAGGATTATGTGCGAGACAGTAACGGGGTTATCGTGTCCAATGTTATAAGACACTAGTAGGTCACACTGCTGCACACCAAAATGAGAATGTTTGGATTATGGAAAATAATTAATTGGTTAATTAATTATTTAGAGAGAAAAAGAATTAAATAATTAGTTTAATTATTTATAATTAATTAATCAGTTAGATTAATTAAAAGGATAATTATGGAAGTTATTTCAGAGATAATTACCAAGAATTATATATGGAATCAAACACTGCTTGTTTTGTCCATATAAATAAGGGGTTAAGGGTGTCAGTTGATTCATTCTTTTTCAGTTCCAAAAACCCAGAAAAAACCTCTCTCTCTCTCCCCTAAAAACCGGCGCCAAATCCAGTAGGAGGAAGGCTCGCATTCGTTTTTCGGGTGATCCTCGGTGGTGGTCTAGCAACCCTCTCAACCGGTGTCAGTAGCAGTGTACCCCCTGCTTGCGTTTCGGAGTTATTATTCGCAAAGGTAATCCACCGAAACACCCTTTATTGTGTCTGTATGGTTTGGGATTGGATCCTCGATTGGGAATCGGGTTTTATTCCGCTGTGCATGTTCTTGTATCCCTCGATTCCCAACACCTATGGTCTAGCAAGATTTTGCCCATTAAGTTGAGTTTTGTATGATAAGTTTGATTGCCTGTTAAGCTTAATTTCATTAAGTTTGATTTTCTTTACTTTAGTGTTTAACTTAGTGTACGTTATATCTTGTAGGACCAATGGAGATGTCTTTGTCGGAGTCTAGGACCAGTTGATTTTAAACAAATTTGTGCTCGAACTTTGATGGTGGAGATATGAAGAAGGCATAGGACCAGTTGATTATGATCTTGTGCAAATTGGAACTAATATCTCCTTCGGCTTTTTTTGATGTAATGATTCATTTGGTTATGCATTTACCTGTGGAAGTTATTCTTGGAGGACCAGTTTACATGCGTTGGATGTATCCTTTCGAAAGATATATGAAGAAATTGAAAAATTATGTCAAAAATAAAGCAAAGCCTGAAGGTTCAATAGCGGAAGGTTATCACGCGGACGAAGCTTTGACATTTTGCTCCATGTATTTTCAAGGCGGTTGCTCAAGGACATGGAGGAAATGCGGGGGTGATCCTCCTCATCCAAACAGAATACCTACATGATGCGAAGCAACATGTAAAATTTTTCTGTTTTCTTTTAAAAATTGGAATGTGGTGGTATCTTCTAACTTTTTTTGACTTCAATCTTGTAGCAAAACAAAAGAAAAAAATGGGCATGAGCAAAAGTATAAATTTGGATGCTGCCTTTAGGGCTAATGGAGACAAGCCATTGTCAATCGATTTTGATGTGATAGAGAATACGTTTAAACCTGTCGGGCTAAATGCAAGTCTGTTCACAAGCTATCTCGGAAACCTGATAGGTTATGGCACTTCACCATCTCACCGAAGCTGGAATGAAGTTTCTCCTGAGTTTAGATCATTTAAAATTAGAAGACTTAGGGCAATTATTATACTAATTATTTATATATTTATAATTTATCCTTGATTTCTGACATTTTTATTTGGAAGGAATTCTTCGTTCTTGACTCAACGGCTCCCGAATGGTCGAAGATTCGAACTGGCATCGAGCGTGACTGTCAAGATCGCTACAAAGACAGAACATCAAAACTAAAGAAATATATTGAGAAAGTTGGCGGGGATAAGGATGTTGCAAGTGCTAGGAGAAACCGACCTCCACACTTGGATGTTGAACGATGGAACAAGGTTGTTGATCTTTTTGTCGATCCAAAATTTAGAAGCCGTTCAAAGATAAATGTGCAAAATAGAAGTCATTGCAAGTATTCAAGTCTTCAAGGGACCTCATCATACGTTGCTAGACGACATAAGAATGTAGATAAGTTAAACTTGTATATTGTTTTAGAATATATCAATGGTGCCTTAATGGTTTTATTAATATTTTGTCACAGAGAAACACAGAAACACAAGAATTGCAAAGCGTAATAGATAATTGGTGTGAGATGCATTATCGGTCAAATGGTGGATGGGTAAACGACCTTGCTAGAAACGATTATGTAAGTAATTGTTTAAATTTTAACTAACGTGTTTGTGTGTGTGAGTGTATATATACTTAAAAGATTTTCTTATTACTAATTATAATTCTACAAAATACAAGAGGCCCTGCTTGCAGAACGAGAGTCACAAACTCAACAAATGCAACAAGACGTCTCAGCCTCCTCGTCTTCCGTAAACGAAAAGGTCTGGTTTCTCGTCTTTTTTGAACCACCGCCACCGCCACCACCGCCACATGATGATAGAACCGCGAATGCACTTACTGCTTTGCACCAGTACGTGCATGAAATGTATAGAACATTTAGTGCTATTCAACCGGGATTTCAGTTTCCACTACCACCCTTTTATAGACACAGTTGCATTGTTTGGGCAACCATCGCAGCAGCCACCGCAGCAGCCACCTCAGCAAGCCAGACCGCAGCCCATGCAGAAGCCCAGGCAGAAGCCAAAGCAGAAGCCACGACATCAGCGACCAAGTGTGGATGAAGATGAGGACACAAATACCGACCCTTACGATGATTAGATACTTACGTATTATTATGGTTAAGACGTTATCGTTTCTTTTATGTTTTCAACTTTCTATTATGGTTTTGAAATATTTTCTGGTTATATGAAGATTTTCTAGTAATTTGAGTTAAATTAGTTGATTAAAATATATTTTATAATTATTAAAAACATGGGAAAACATTATAGGTAGAAAATAAAATAAAAAACTAAAAATGGATCTTTTATCTATAGAAACGAAATATAGTCGCAGTAGCTAAAAATAAAAAATTCACTTAACTTCTTTTAGAAACGAAATATCGTCGCAGTAGCTAAAAATAAAAATTCACTTAATTTTCTTTTAGAAACGAAATATCGTCGCAGTAGCTAAAAACTAAAAAATTCATTTAATATTTTTTGGAAACGACAAGTCGTCGCAGTAGCTGAAAATATAAAAAATCGAATTTTTATCTAGTTATGGTGATTCAGTGACAAACTCAATTGAAATGACGTTCGTCGCAAATACGCTATAGTTACAAAAATTTTAGCATTAGCGACGACTTTTTTCGTCGCTATAGGGTAAATTTGTTGTAGTGATTGAGAAGAATAAAGAATGCAACTAAAACAATTAGTTAAAGTATGAACTTTGGGGTTGGGAACACTCTGTCGATTTCAACTTCTAAGGAGTTAGAGAGCTTGAAAGCGTGTCCATGCAAGTTGTATGGCATCTTCTATTTATAGTCCCACATGCGTTGATGGCATGAGACATTTGTTATCTTGCAACTGAAGGAAACACTTTTGGTAGTGCAAACAAAAGGATCATTGTTGACTCCTTTTTCAAAGTAACAATCATTTGTGAATAAAGTAGTCTTCCAACATAGCTATTTTGTAGCTGATGAGATCCTAACAAAATAAGGGATGTCTTTATCATAAAAGATATGGGTATCAAATGACAACCCATACTTTTATCTAAGGGATAAAGACATTCCTCACAAGAGGACAAACATGACATCATCACAAAGATAAGCCTACCAATTTGATGAAGACTAAATCGGCAGAGAGCCTGTGCCGATTTAGGAGCCTCAAATCAATAGGTATAGAGACATAAAGATGAAAAGATCTTAAGGGATATCTTCAAAAGAACTTCAGCCAAATTTCAAGAAAGTTTTCAAAGAAGTCTTCAAGGAAACTCCTCAAGGAATCTTGAAGGAATTTTTAGGGAATCTTCGAAGATTCTTCAAGGAAGTCTATTTGAAGGAAGATAGATCGACATGGAGTTTTCAAGGCAAGTCTTCAAAAACTCCTCAAGGAATCTTTTAAGATTACTTCAAGGAATCTTCCAAAAGCTTTCATAAAAAGTCTTCTTCTTGAAAAGTCTTCAAGAAAGTCTTCATGAAAATCTTCCCTTACACATAGGCAGAGAGGTCTGGCCGACGTAGTTCGGCTGATAACTCACTTTAAATCTTGAACTTCATTTTTGATCCGCTCATAGATGAGTCAGATTGATATCGGTTAGTCTTTAATTCATCGATCTTTATGAGGTACCTGAGATATCTAAAGAATCCCAAAATATTTTAAGTATGAAAATAGGTTAGATCAGCAGTGTTGACATCTTCAAATTATGTCCCAACAAGGACCATAAAAAGTTAAGCCTATAACATGAAAGTAAATATAATTAACACATGTTAATTTTTGACGGTTGGTTTGATTTATATCACCACAAAAACAGTGACACCTTAGCCTAGAACAAACTAGACCTGGCAAAAACTGACACGACACGCTAACTCGACACGAACTCGACACGAAATAAACGGGTTTGGGTAACAGATTTAAACCCGTTTAAGTAAATGGGTTGACACGACACGACACGAAAATTAAATGGGTAAGGTCAGGGTCAAACATATCAACTCGAAAATGACCCGACTAACCCATTTATATATATGTGTGCGTGTGTGTGTGTTTGTGTGTGTGTGTGTGTTTGTGTGTATATATAAAGTTTTCTTTTTACCTTTTTACTAATTTATGATTTATTTGGATTTTTAATATAATAATGTAAATGAATTTGGTTCAATCTTATAAGTTTGAATTATAAAATTTGGATTCCTAAAGTTTTGTGAATTTTTAATTTTTTAAATATTAAACGGGTTAAACAGGTTAAGCGGGTCAACCCGTTTATCAAACTAGACCAAGTCGCTTAAATTGTTAAATTGTTCGTTTTGACTTGGTTCGACCGATTTGAACCGTTTTTCTAAAACCCCTACCTATCAATAGAGATGGCAAAATGGATCCGACCAGTCCTGGGACCGGTACGACTTATTTTAACTTTTAAATTTATTTGTTTGAATACCAAAATGTGTTTTAAGTTTATTTGATTGAATACCAAATGTATTTTAAGTGTATAATAATGAAAATATACTTTTTAGTGTATTCGGTTCACCAATTAAATATTCTAAAGTATTAATATCAATCTTTTTTCCGTATTACATTGATTCAATTATGATATAAACATTTTGTTAACGTATTTGATTGACCAAATTATTTAAAGGTTACCTTTGATAAGTTAAAAACCAATATAATCAATCCTTCTAGAATTTACAGTTTAAAAAATTAACTTATTTCCATCCAATTATAATATATAACAATTTACAGGAAGCTATGAACAGTACTTTTATAGTTTTGTACAACTTTAATCCCTATAGTTTAGTATATATAATACTTTTAATCCTTGACTTTTATAAACTTTTTTTTCATCACACTAATCTTAGAGCTATATACAACTTTAGTCCATATAGTTTGATATATATAATACTTTTAGTCCTTGATTTTTATGAACTTTTTTTTTATCCCAATGATTTTTTTTTTCATTCAATTTTCATCTTTCCATCCAAGTTTGTTAATTTGTGTGATTAACTCATCCAAATTTTTATGATTAAATTACATATTTAGTCTTTATAGTAGATCATCTTTATATTTTTTATTCTCAAATTACATAACTCACATTTCGTTACTTTTTACTTTCTTTATTTATTTTATTAAGAGATTTTGTTTTATTAGTTAATTATAAACTATTATAATTTTAATTAAAAGAAATAATCAAATAATTTCATTTAACTATAGATAAGTACATGATATTTTTTTCCAAAGTTTTAGGTTAAAATCTCTTTAAATTAATATTTTTTATTTTTTGATTTATTAAATCTTTTTATTTATTTTATTAAACTTTCCGTATGACAACGCACGTATAAACTTTATGTTTCATATAAATGATAAAATATCACAGTTTATTATCCGACGCGAAGCCCGGGCTTTTAAATAACTAGTTATGTATTAAAAAACAAGCTATCTTATTTACATCAAGCAATATCATAAGCAATTTTAAAAACCGAATACCACCTCAAATTGTCGACCAAACCAAAATTTTCCAATTTTCCTTTTCCCTAAACCAGATGGATCGCCAAACCACCAAAGCTGTAAAAAAAGGGGTTGTTATTTGCACCCTTTTAATAAGGAATGGAATGGATTGGAAATGTAAAAAGGAAAAGTTGATGTTGATGTGTATGAGGAAACAATTCACTTTTTAGGATGTCGATGATAATTCAAACTATTCAAAGGATACAAATAGTCTACTCGTCAATGTTTTAAAAAATGGTCGAACCGGGAATCGGTGAAAGAACCGGTTCAATTGTGACCGGTTTTATGGCGTTTTAAGAACCGAATTGAACCTGTCGGTTGAACCGGTGGATCGAACCGGTTGACCCGGTTTAAAAAAAATATTACGTGTAAAAGTTGTTATTATTATTATTTTAATGTTTTTTGATTAATGTTAAACTTATTGTAATGAGATAAGTTAATAAAAGTGTATCCAACTTGTCACCAAAAGTTATTGTATGTACTGAACTTGAAAAATTACCTTTTGACGTATTGAACTTTAAAAAAAGTTCAATTGTATGTATTCAACCTGTTATAGCAGGTTACCTGCTGACGTGACACCGGTTTTAATTACGTGGATGCTGACTGAACGCTGACTTGTATTTTTGTTATTTAAAAATAAATACAAATAAAATAAAAAACAAAACAAAACAAAACAAAACAAAACAAAATAAAATAAAATAAAAACCCAATTAGGGTTCTTGGTCGACAACCCAAACCAGAAGATCAACCGCCAGCAACACAAACCAGACGAAGAAGTCGTCTTCACTGACGGTTATCTTCACCATTAGCACCAATGTCTCATCGCGATTTGGAGTCTGGTGATTGAAGCTGGTTTGCAGTCTAGAGATCGAACCGTCGTCTCCGGAATCTTCACCACCACCGACCTTCGTCTCCTATATTGTCACCACCGACGACCGTCGTCGCCTGAATCGTTACCATTGCCTGAATCGTCACCACCACGACATCTCAGGTTCTTTCCCATCGTTTGTGACATTTTTATTGATTTTACACCATCCATTTCCAACTGATTTTGCATAAATTTATTTAGGGATTTTGATTTTTGGGTTCTTGGATAATGGGGTTAGGGTTTCTAGAATTATTTCAGATGTAGCTAGTTTTAAAATCAAATGTGATTTGGATATGGGTTTTGAAACCAAATTTGGGATTTATTTTTTGTTTTGTTTCAATTAATTTTTTTGGTTTTGATTTGTTTTTTGTTTCATCATCATCATCGTGTTCTTCTTGTTCATGTTATCATCATCATCATCATCATCATGTGTCTTGTTCATATATGATATTAACTAGTTATTAAAAGCCCGGGCTTCGTGCCGGGTTATAAACTGTGATAGATTTTATCATAAGTAGTTTAATGAAATTATTTGATTTTTTTTAAAAGTTATAATAGTTTATAATTAACCAATAAAACAAAATATCGTAATAAAATAAATAAATAAAGTAAAGTAACAAAATGTGAATTATGTAATCTGAGAATAAAAAATATAAAGATGGTATACTATAAAAACCAAATATGTATTTTAATCAAACATTATTTTGGATGAGTTAACCAACTTAATTTAACAAAGTTGGTTGAAAGGATGAAAATGGAATAAAAAAACTCTTAAGAATGAAAAATACAATTTTTAAATATCAATGACTAAAAACATTCTAAATATCAAACTATAGGGACCAAAATGGTATTTTATTTCATATCTTTATTGTACATTTCATTTTAGAAATTATTAAACTACAAGGACCAAAGTTGTATTTTATTTCATATCTTTACTATTCATTTCATTTTGTCAATTGATATAAGGGTATAATTAGTGATGTGGCATTTTAAAAAAAAATCAAAAACTATAAAATTTACAGGTTACCTAATAAGCAGATAATACAATACATACAATAGAAAATTTTTAAAGGTTTGATACATCAAAACCTAATTTTTTAAGTTCACTACATACAATAACTTTTGGTGACAAGTTGAATACACTTTCATGAACTTATCGCTATTGTAATGTATATTTTTAATGTTTTTTAATTGTAGATATAAAATTGTTGGTTTTGTAAATATATGAATGTAAGAAAATGAAAAAAACAAACAAATGCTTTGAACTGGTTGAACCGGTTAAACCGGTCGAACCGTAAACCGATCATCATACCGGTTCAACTAAACACCCGGTTTTTAAAACATTGCTACTCGTACAAAAAACATTGCTACCCGGTTTTTTTAAAACATTGCTAAGGGTGCGTTTAGCCGACGGAACAGATCAAAACAGACAAGAACAAGGGTTTATGTACCATGTTTGGTGCGGCTAAAAATGGAACAGAATAGCAGCAAATGGAACCCAACTAGAATTGACATGTTCCACTAAAAACCATGTAACAAGATGGAACAACCCATTGTTTTACCAAAATACCCTTCTTTTTTCTTTCTTTTCTAAACCTAATACGCTGAACGCTCCATCACTTTCTTCAAAATCAGTCGTCTTCTTCAAGATCAAAACCTGCTTCAATTTGACAAAATCGACAGCTTCAATTTGAGAGAAAGGTAATTGATTTCCATCATTTCTTCAACATTGACGACTTCAATCTGAGAAAGGTAATCGATTTTCTCACCATGTATTTTTCTTCTGCGGTTTCTTTCAATGATACCCATCGATTTGTTGTTTCTTTGTTATTTCTTCCATCAATTCCTTTCCACATCAATTTGCTGTTTCAAACCGATTTGCTGGAGGTTGTGTTTTGATTTGATTAATATGATTTTTCAAAATAGATTTGCTTTTTCAGAATTGATGTGTTGTGCTGGAGGTTGTGGTTTGCATTTGACTACTGTGATTTTTATATTGAGACTGTGATTTGGTAAAAAATCATATGACAACTTCAATTTAGATGGATTAGTTGGTATAAAAAATATTAGGGGTAAATTGGTCATTTAATCAGTTTGTTTTGTTCCGTCCAATTTAGTTATTATGTCTTACTAAACGTCGAACAACTTTCCTGTTCTGTTCTGTCATGTCATGCTGTGTTCTGTCATGTTCTGTCCAATCCTATCCCGATACCAAACGCACCATAAAAGACCCTGAGTTTTGACCCGACCCGTAAATTTGCCACCTACACCTGGAAAACAATTTGGCCATTCTGACAAACCCTTGCCGATTTCAAATATTGCCACATACTCACTGCAGAAGAAAAGCCCAGCCAAGCTTCAGCTTCTTCCCAGGTCGACCTCTCTGTTTCCAGAGATTCATTGTTCTAGGTTAGATTTCGTCACATTATATATTCTGAAAATCTTCTCCTTATTATGGTTTCTTACATGAATTTATCTGAGACATTCCTTTTGATGTTATTATAAACAGTGGTTTTTAGGGTTTCTTTTTACTAAGTGTTTTAGTTTTTGGATTCATATATGAATAAAATCGAGAATCTTGTTTATTTGTGTGCTCTTCAATTATACAGTAGTGGAAAATGGGGGGTTCTGTGAATGGTGGTGCGACCGACTTGTCATCGGAGATGGAAGTTGATGCTTTCAGAAGGCTTTTCCCTCTACGGTTTCATGAGCGCCATTTGGTTGAGTCCGTAAGGCCTGATGCCAGGCCGCTGGGTAAAGCCAGAGAAACGTCATTGGCTCTAGGTTAGTCTAAATTGTCTATATATATATATATATATATATAGAGAGAGAGAGAGAGAGAGAGATGAAATATATATACATATATATATATATATATATATATATATATGAAAGTTCGGCTGCGAACTAAATTTTCATTTCGAACGTGAGGACAGCTGACTGAGCTGAGAGCGCGTCACGTGGCATATGCAATTTGAATAATCATGTATTATGCATATTGCATAACACATTACTCAGTATTATGCAAACTGCGTAATTTGTGTTATGCAGTTTGCATAATACTGAGTAATGTGTTATATAGTATGAATAATACATGATTATTCAGACTGCATATGCCACGTGACGCCCTCTGTTCTCACGTTCGCAATGAAAAAGTGGTTCACATTTGAACCTGACCCTATATATAT
Organism: Centaurea solstitialis; assembly: GCA_030169165.1. Taxonomy (NCBI): domain Eukaryota; kingdom Viridiplantae; phylum Streptophyta; class Magnoliopsida; order Asterales; family Asteraceae; genus Centaurea; species Centaurea solstitialis. The sequence continues at coordinate 18,153,814 of CM058045.1, read as the reverse complement.
AGATAGATATATGTACTGTCATTGACATCTCTGTTTTACTTGTGTAATTTAGGGGCAGTGGGATCTGCAGATGGATCAGCGCTAGCAAAAATAGGCTGCACTGTAAATCGTGTTTCACTTTCTTAATCAATCTTTTTTTTGTTTATTTTATGTACACGAAAATCAGCTGAAAGAGAAGGCATTACCAACATGATATGGCTGTTTAAATTGATCTTGGTTGTGTTCTTCTGGATGCATCTTTGAGTGTGTAACGTTGGAATTGGGGATTGTTGGAGCTTTACTTAAGTGTTTTGTATTGTGCTGTTATTGCAGACCATGTTAGCTGCTATCAAAATGGAAGTCATGACACCTACAACAGAAGCGCCGGATGAAGGCTGCGTAGGTTCGGATAACATGCACTTTTTGTTTGATGGATATTCTGCTTAATAATAGAGTATATGATATACTCTATCTTGTTCTTTTTCCAGCCATAGATTTCCACATGCCTGCGATTTGTTCTCCTATCGTTAGGCCCGGTAGGCCTGCCGAGGCTGCACCAGTTGTGTCCAAGCAGTTATCTGACACCATCCTAAGGTAACTTATTTGATCTTATTTTCGACATGCAAGAACTCGTAACCTTTGAAACTGTTAGATGTCATACTCTTTGAGATTTATTAGGATGGGTTGTCTATGACTGTATGAGGCAGGAGTGGGTTACTGGCATGTTTCCATATGTTAGCTCATATTTGGTTTTTTGGTATATTATTTGAGGCAAACATGTTACTGGATGATGTAGTTGTTAATGGTGATTCTACTGTTTAAGTGAACATATGAAAACTACATATTTGAAGGTTATTATACCATGAAACAGATATATCAAGTAGAACAATCAGTGTTGTTAACTCAAAATAAACAGTAATTTTCTCTTTCTGAAATATAAATGGTGGCATCACATGTATCCCTCCCTTCATTGTGGCTTTACCACTGTGTAGGAATAAACGGTGAATGTGGTGAAAATGATTCAAGTATAGTTACAAAATCATATGTAATTTATTTAAATTTATATAAGAATATATGTTTCATAACAACTGTATCAACTGATATGTTGATAGATATATCTGTTAGAGCAGTTCCAGTTTCAATACGTTGTGTCACGTCATGTCTTGTAAGTTTGAGTTGGTGCTATGTGACTATGTCATGTAGAGTTGGGCTGTGTTTGGCAAAAAAAAGCTAGCTTATAAGCTAGCTGATAAGCTAGTCCATCCAAACATGTACAAGAAGCTAGCTTATAAGCTAGCTTTTTGAAACGCTACTTTGAGTAGCTTATGAGGAGCTTATTGTAGCTTTTTTCCAATTATACCCTTATTAATATTAATTATTAAATTCAAATATACCCTTTTTGGTCATTTTACATACTCATAAGCTAGTTTTTGCCAAACATAATTTGTTCATAAGCTAGCTTATCAGCTACTAGCAAGCTTATCAGTCAACAGCTAGCTTATCAGCTATCCGCTAGCTTATCAGCTAGTTTGCCAAACATAGCCTTGGTAAATGACTTTTATATGGTCTTAGGCTCTTAGCTACCCCTACTCCAAACAAAAGAACTGGAAAAAGAACGACCTTGAAGAAATGGTCTTATCATATTTCATTAGTTCTGTTTTTCTTTGTGTTCTTATCTTTCAATGATATCACCTCCATGACAATGTTCATATTTTTTTGGCTTCTGTAATGACATCCCCTTCTCACTCTCAAGCTATAATGGGTGAATAGTTATTTGGATTATGTGAGCTTTTGAAAAATTGTTCATTACTGTAACAGACTACTTATTGTATTATGGTTCACAAAAACTCTTAATTACCAGTACTGTGCCAATATTTTACTTCACAATCACAAAGGAGAGAAAAAGGGTGCGATATTTCCCATTTTACTGGTGTTTGATTATATTATGAAATATCTGCAGTCATTTTCTTTTCTTCTATTGTATTATCAATTATGATATATTTCCTTGTTAGGCTTTACTGCCATCATGTCTACGCAATCTGTAATCATCCTTTTACTGATCTTAGTTTCTTGGATTTTACCAATTGAAGCATATTGTTGGTTGGTGAATATCTTATGATATGCCTTCATCACATGCATGTCTCTTACTGGAATTTGTTTCTTGCAGTTCTGGAATGATTGATCTAAAACAGTTGTCACTGGTCAGTGGCAAAGCTGCTTGGATGGCTTACCTGGTACTGTTATCTAATAATTCCACCTCTCATGTTTATTTTGATGATTTTTTAACTTCTAATTTGTATAAGGAAACTCCTTCCTCTCTTCTTTTTGTTCACTTTCTTGGCCTGATTCACCATTGTTCCACATGTTATATTCCCTGTAACCAGCTATTTCTATTCATTGGATAAGAATGCTACATTGATCATTATTCAGTGTTTTGCACTTGTGACCCGATTGTTTATATCATGCCACATGGCTTATACACTAGAATGCAGATATTAAATCTTCTTTTTTGACAAATTAAAAGCTGCTACTTTTCTAGGATATATACTGTTTGGATGCTGATGGTGCCCTCTTTGATGCTGCCCTACTTGCTGCAGCTGCTGCCTTCTCCCATTGTAAGTGGTTTGACATTGCTGTATTCATTTGCTATTAGCTGACTTTGGGGTATATCCATATAGCAATTCTCCCCTGTCTCCATAACCCAAACTTTATTCACTTGCTTGAGTACTGAGTCCATATGCTCCAAACACAGAGTTCGTCATGATAGTCACATCGCATTGTATCTGCACTTATATCATATCAACTGATATAGCAGCATTTATTTTCCAATTGTACACCAGAGTCACCTTTATGCCTACGTGTTTCATGCCACATTGCACTACACAAGGGCTAAGAGCTTGTATGGGAACTACATAATTACAAATGGAGTTCTTAAACTTATAAATGAGGCTACAGAAACTACTAAAGCATCGTTTGGTAAAAATAAGCTAGCTTTAAGTCAGCTTATAAGTTATAATTCAGGTACATGTTTGGATGGACCATAAGCTAGCGTAAGCTAGCTTTTTGAAAAGCTACTCTCACTAGCGTTTTGGTGACTTATGGCACTTATTTTTTTTATTCAAAATATACCCCTGTTAAGTTTTACGCTACCAATTTTTAAACTTGCCTTTTTTTTTTTTGTCATTTTACAGTCATAAGCTACCTTATCAGCTAGTTTTTGCCAAAGCAACTTATTCATCAGCTAGCTTATTAGTCATCAACTAGCTTATCAGTCATAAGTTACCTTATCACTCATAAGCATAAGCTAGCTTATCAGCTAGTTTGCCAAACATAGCCTAAAAGTACAACTTCTAATTTATTTTTTCTATGTGTTCTTTGCCTTTCTCAACCATGTAACCTGGATTGGTTAGAAGCATATAAGCAAAACGTTTAATAGCAAACAACACAGAACAGATGATTTGGCTGTTCAGCTGCTGAGACTGTTACATGTCAATAGCTTCCAGAGAAAAGCCATCACTAGGAACAATGTATGAGGACTCGGCCTGTACAGTTTCAGCAAACCATCAAGAAGTGAAAGTAAATGCATAACAGGATAATCTTTAAGCAAAACATAACTGGAAGGATTTGGATGCCGTATTAATGTATAATATCATCATTAACTGCCAACAGATAAGTTTCAATCTAGGTATACAGGTCAGTTAAGCCTTGTCAAGGCATGATCTACAGCGTTATTTTATTAGCTTCATTGACCAAGTTATCATTGTTAAATGACCAACTAAAATTAAGTAATTTCAGTTACAAAATCAATCTGAAGTCTGAACATTGCCTATCCTGCTCTAAAGAAATACAAATCCAAAATCATGTTGTCAACGCAAGAATTCCATGTGGTTTAATGACTAAATCTATGCAATTAATTGAGCTCGTTCTGTGAAACAACTTTTGGATATTAGTTCAAATGTAGAAGGCACACATAAGCAGCCTCTAATGAAGGGACAAGGAGCATCTTTTGGATAGTCTGTTGTTATTTGTAATCAGCATTTACTTTCATCACTTGGAAACACATTACAATCATACCTCCTCAACTCAATTTACATTTGCTTGCATTTCAATAACACAACAAAATATAATCTATGTTAGAAAGGTAACTAGAAAGGATAGACCTACTACCTGAACCCACATGCAACATGATTGAATTATTTGCATCTTCATCTCAAAAAAGTCCTCATAACTTGTATGAAGCTATTCCATCCATATTAATCTTTCTGAGATTGACAAATCTTTCATGTAAACCTCATGCCTAAAGCTCTAAGATGGTTCTTACCATAAAGGTCAAGGAATTGATGCCATAAAAGTCAATTTTACATGGGGTTTGGTCATACATCATGCCAAATTGCCATATCATAGTATTTAACATGTTTGTGTGGAATGTATTGATTCTTTGGGTCCAAATTTGAAGGCCATAGCTGTTGGTAGAGTCAATTTTGAGGTTGACGGTACCACCTTTACACAAGTGCATTGAAAATACCTAAGCTCCAGAGGGTTGTACAATTGCAATGCCTTACAACTTTTATCATCTTATTTGCTTTGTATTAGATAAAGTTAATAACCAAGGACTATTATGCCATTCCAGAAACTGCAGCATATACCAACTATTTAAGCTGTTATATACGTGTATCATTCGTTAAACAAACATAGGCCTACTATAACTTAAATTTAAATGAACGCTGAACTTATTATGATGAGTAATAACATGGATTTTATTAAATATTTTTGCACTTAAAGGTCGAACGTACTTGATTACTAGTCTTTAAACCAAATAGCTGTGATGATGTAGGATATCACCTTCCTTCTAGTTTGTTAGCCTTCAGCGGTTTAGCGATTTGACCAATTTACAGTGTTCGCTCACGCTCTATGGTGGTTTCTGCTGCCTGCCTAAACTCATTGTTCATTAATGGAGGCAATGAAGCCATGGGGAACCCCAAATGGGGTGACCATCACCCACCACCTCCTCTGCATGCACAACTTGTCTTTAAGAAACTGGTTTTGTGAATCGGCCAGTAAATGCATAAATATTGCACCAGGATACTCTTTTTATCACCCAGGTTGAAATCTACTTCTGAATGATGACCATGATTACTAATCAAAATCAAAAACGAACCAAGGAAAACCCTCAAACCTCTTCTCAAGGATTCAAACCTCACCAAAGGCAAAAATGTGTGTGAGTTCACTTTTCGGTATATAAATATTATATACTCTAAAAAGAATATGAATGTCGGATGAATCTTTACTATTTTTTCTATTTTCTTTCTTTAAAATCAGATACTCTGTAGTCTGTATGCATGATAGACTGCTGCTTGACAGCTTCAACTTTATCTCTTTTCAAGTTCCACATTTATTAAACTTATGGTACACATGCTAACTGGTCGATCTCATTCTTGCCCGTGATTATGTAACTTCTGTTCGAAGTTCATCGCCAGAGTTCTTCCCATCTAGACATTAGATTAGGGTATATTATAGAGAGAGGTGTTTTTTGTCCATGCATACATGAATAAAACTCGAAGAATAGCCTGAGTGCGCAATGCAAGTTTTCCTTGTGATTTTATAACTGAAGTTGTTGTAAAATCTTATTCTTTGAGCGTTTATCTTTAAAAAAAAATAGATAAATAAATTCTCCAGAACATGATAAAAGAACCAGACCTGAAATCTGTACTTTTCATTATTCAAGCCATCGGTTGTCTTCCTGAATTTCATTAGGATCATGTCTATGATTTGTATTCACATGGAATTCCATTACATTAAAGCTATTTTGCAGTGCAAATTCCGGTGGTGTCATTGAATGACGATGGAAGAATAGTGGTTGTCTCCAAGCAAAACGAGGTAGAGAAGCTAAAAAACAAACCGGTGAACGAGGAAAAGAGGAAGCTCAAATTGAAGAGCATTCCATTTGCGTTAACTTGTATTCTTCACAAGAATTACATCCTGGCTGATCCTACGGCTGAGGAAGAGTCCATCATGGAAACACTGATAACTATCGTGTTGGATTCATCTTGCCAACTGGTGTCCCTTAACAAACCAGGCGGTCCTGCTCTTGCTTACGAGTCCGTGGTGCAGGTCAGTCTACATTTTCAGTTTTTTAGATGGGCAAATTATCCGAAAGCTACTTGGTTTACATATGAGAATGAATGTAAAAATGCAACATGCTTTGGTCCAACTTATTTTGTGTAACGTTCTTTGTTCTAAATGTTTGATATATCAAATCTGAGGTACCAAGGTTTTGGAATACCAAATAAGAATCATAAGAAGTACGTTGCATTTTATCTAATACCATAAACCAAACCAAATATCGCATATAGAGGTACCACTAGAGCAGGAAGAAAAATTGGCAGTTAAGTTTTTTTTTTCCATTAAGCCATGTATGGATTAAAGTTATCTGTCTGTATAAATTTTTTCGTCTGAGGTAAGGGAGACTGAGGAGAGAGTTGGCTTATTGCTGGTATTAATTTTTGAGGTGGCTATGGCTTAATGGGGACAAATGAGGGGTTCTGGCCTATTCTATATAGCCATATTGGCTTAATGGCTTAGCTCTTAAGCTGTGAAGAAACACCCTTGTATGTCTGTGTGAATAAGCCGCACAGACCATTAAGCTCATTAAGCTGCAAGTAAAAGCCCCTTTACTTATAAAGCAGGAAAGCAGCAACTAACATTAATAACTAAATAAGACATGAAAAGTGGTGTGGCTGAAGAAATTACATGCTAGGAAATGGACAGAAATTCTAATACTTATTATGTCTGCAGGACTGCATTGCATTGTCAAGACAGAGAGTGAGAGAGCTTCAGACAATCCTGAATGAAGCCATTTCTGATATGGAGGTGGATTAGCTTCACAAATGAGGTTCTCATAGCATCATATTCGTTCTTTTTCTTTTTCCTGGAGCTATAATTACCGAATCCATAGCAATTGTGCTTTAACGACTTGTATGGTAGGTATGCAAGGATGGTTGTACAGTGCTAAGGATTTGGAATTTTCTCTTAGCTCTGTAAAAAGGATGACTTTTAGAATTTTGAAATGCGATTTTGGTATACGCTATTTTGCGTCAATTCTGCCTTGCATTATGTTGGACTTCCATTTCTACTTTTACATGCGTTTGATCCAACTTAAGTTTATTATTTTCATTTTGTAAGACATGGGTCTTTAGTCTTCTTGGAAATCAGTCTATCTGTATCTTAAAACAGAGCTAAGGTCTACGCACGTCTTTTTTTTGTGTGTGTCTGAATTGAGTTAAGAGTTCAGACCAAACCTAGGGACCGCTTACCATATTCTTACCGGGTTAGCGCTTGCCGGCAATCGATTCACATTCAACTATCTTATTGTATAACATCATTGGCCTAAAAAATGGATGCTCAATCAATAAAGTAAATGACATTGGTAAACGCTTACCCCAGTGAGCGTTTAGTATAAAGCCTCTTAGTTGAAAGCCTAAAAAGCTTGGAACCAGTTTGTTGTGCTGGCTTGGTTTCTACCAGCTTGTAGTTTAGCCCTGAATCTTGACTCGTTTCAATTGGATTTGTATGAACATGAAAAATGAAGTCTTCAATTGATGTTATGGTTTACCTATCTCTACAAAAGTTAGCACTAAAAGTCTCCAAGAGGTCAGAGGGCCATAAAACCAATCCAATATACTGGGTATGCCTTATGGTTTACGGTCTCGGGGCGTGATATACGTATACATATTTGTAAGTTTGGTATGTAGACAGGACAATACAGAATTGGACAGCCGAAAGTGAGTGGGGGTCGAAGTGTTGTGCAAGGTTTTTAGGGTTTCAATTTGACGAGTAATTCGGTAATTTACAGACATGTGATCTTAGTAAAGGGCAAATTGCATCAAAAAAGAACATATTTTACTCTAGTTTCTGTTTTGAGGAATGTACTTTAAAATACTCATTTAAGGGTATATAACAAAACTTTACAACCAAAAAGGGGAACCACTTACCAATATAGTAAGTCACTATTGATTTTTCAATAATTATATTATTTTAAAAATTATAAATAAGCATCACTATGGTCATGTCCCTTAAATAATTTCCATGTCATCAATAGAAATTCCATATAAATAATAAGAAATTCCATTCATCTCTCATTATTATCATTTTTTTAATTTAATTTAATTTCTTAAAAATTCCCTTTCCCCTTTAAGCCTTACGCAAATCAAAACCCATTTTCTAAACTCCAAAACGCCATTATTTTCATTCCTCAAACAATCTCTCCTCAACAACCATTGTTTTTTTTTTTGGTTACATTTTAAGAATAATGAAAACAATGAGATGGTGAAAAACTTCAATGTATCAAACGTACAAAATAGCAAACTTTGTTTTTTTGGAGCAAACTAACAAATCGGAAACAAATTTTTTAAGAATTTTTTTAAGGAGGATAAATTAAATTAAAAAAACGATAATCGTAGAAGAGAGACGTATTAAGACTTGGAGTAGGTGATAAACATTATTTATATGGAATTTCTTTGGACGACATGAAAATTATTTATATTTTTAAAATAATATAATTATTGAAAAATCAATAGTGACTTACTATATTGGTAAGTGGTTCCCCTTTTTTATTGTAAAGTTTTGTTATATACTCTCAAATGAGTATTTTAAAAGTACATTCCACAAAACAGAAACAAAAAGAAAGTACGTTACTTTTTTACGCAATTTGCCCCTTAATCTATATATATATATATATATATATATATATATATATAAAAGTAGGATGTTGGAAGAATGAGGTGGCAACCTATCTATTGAGAATATGCCTATAGGAATTTTCTCATTTTTTTGAGTTTTTTTTATATCAAGTATATTAAAGACGATTTTACCCCTAAATGTAAATTATATGTTTTATTATAAGAAGGACTATTTGGTAAATTTACTTACAATTTAATTAGCTTTAACTTACAATTTAATTAGCCTTAACTTTCACATTATTTAAATTCTTAAAGACATTTATTTTACCTCTTCATATTCAAATTTATTAATTGAAAGAAAAACCTACAACATAGCAATCCCTTTTTTCTCAAATTTTCTGTTTATTTTTATTGTATATGTTTTCCTAAATAAATACTACATTAACTATATTTATTTAAACAAATGAAACATTAATGGTCTTCAAACTCATCACCTTCCTAACCGTTTATCACTTCATGTCTTCTCTTCTCTTAATCCACATATAAAACCATGGAAGAAAAATATCTCATGGAAGTCATGTAAATTTCACTATCGCATTCTCTCTCTCTCTCTCTCTCTCTCTCTCTCTCTCTAATATAAACCTCTATTTTAAGTAGTTTTTCTCTTTTGGACAATTTGTTAAATGCGGCTACTAATTTTCATCTTATGTGATTTTAGGTTTGTCTTTGTTTCTTGATTCATATGGTTCTAAAGATCGGATTCTGTCAATTAGGCTTCATGTGAAAATGATCTGCATAATGTTTTTTTTTTTAAATTGATCAGGTAAGGTATTTTGTTAGGCTACTAATTTTCATCTCATGTTATTTTAAGGCTTTGTCTTTGTTTGTTAATTCATGGGGTTTTGGAGATTAGATTCTACCCATTGGGCCTCATGTGAAAAGTGATATGCATGGTGTCTTTTTGAAGATTGATCAGGTATATACGGTTTATATTTTCCATTTCAGTTTTATGATCAATTTTACCTGCTTGGAAATTGAAATAAGCTTATAAAATCTTCACAAGTCTTACCCATTCGTTTGGTATCGAAAATCCACTAAGATTTTCAGTCAAGCATTTAGTAAACGGGCTCTTATTTTATGTGTGTTTGTACAAATACCTATATTTTAAACTTAGGTTGGGGTTTTTCCTTTATTTTTATGTATCACATGCAAGGAGGTAATTAGCATCAAAATCTTCAAATCCATGGTAATTACTTTCTATCCTAATTTGTACCACGACTCTTGGATATTCAAAACCCAATTTAGGATCAAGTTTCAGTTGGAACATATACAACTTGCAGTGTCCAAAAATTTAGTAGGAAATTTGTTTTACTATTTTTTTAAGTGTTAAGTTAATTATGCTGAATTTCTGTTTCATTATTTTTTGTATAATAATAATAATAACAATAACAATGACAACAACAACAACAATAATAAATGGTGGTTTGAATTTCAAATATTTATTCTCCATGACACTTTTTGTTAAATAAATGGTAATTACGAATTTATCTTTCATCTTAATTACAAATTCAAAGACATTGAGACGAATTTTATTTCAATTTGGGGTTTATTTCTTGAACTTCTAATTTGCATAATTACAAATAAAGATCATATGAATCATGTAAAGTTGAAATTTGGGCGAAGATAATGATTGTTGAGGTATTAAGGTAAGAGTTGTGGGAGTCCTTGAACTAAAATAATGGAGAATTGGTCACTTTAGACATGGTCTTCATTTATCAAATGGAATGTCGGTATTGTAATATGGATCAGTGTGATCCAATCCTTTATAAATTAGAATTTTCTATATGGGAGCTCTACGATTGCTTTCTATTTTCATGTTGTTTTCAATATTGAATGAAGGTTTAGTGCATGTTATGAAAAACTTAAGTTGATTATGATTAATGAAGAGTATAGGGTTGTTAATTCGAAATTAATCATGTAAATAGGGTTGTACTTCTCCCGAATTATTGTGTTATGTTACTTATTTTATTTTGTTACTTGCTAAACCCCGTTGTTGTAATAAAGTAGATATATGTGTAGACATTATTGAATGTTTGGCACAATTTGGTGACTTGAGACAATTGATGGCGGTTATACAAAAAGGATTTGGAAATTATTTTGGATTATTAAGTTTGTTGAGTAGTTATATACAATTCTTAACATTTTTAACCAAAGTTTTATTAGAACGTATCACTTAACATGACATTCTGACATTCATCTTTGCATAGCTCGATAACTTGCAAAGTTACATTACACAGAGAACTTGGTGAGATGGATGAACAATCGATTGACAATGGAACACCCATTTGATTTATTTTTGTTGCCTCTTACGCATAAAATTCCTATTAAAAACTCCCAAGAAATTTTTAATTGTTTCCAGTTTGTATATTTTCTATAGTTAATAATAAATATATGTGTTACGTTGAATATAATAAGTTTTCATCAGTTTTTCTATATCATAAGTATATGCATCATTGGCATCTTAAGAAAAAAAAAGACTCTAATTGATTTGTTATTAACTTCCTAATTCTACATTAATTTCACAATTTCACCAGATGCTGATATAATATTGATATCTACAACAATGGTTTAAACTAATTAACACAACAACATTTTAAAGTACTCAAAAGTAAAAGAGTAATGTTTACAATTTTTCTAAAATATTGAGAAAACTAATTACCCAAGTAATTTTAAAATCTGAAAACAAATATTAAATTTTATCATTATCAATATTACATATAGATTTGTAACACAATTTTTTTTACATTAAAAATAATGATAGTATTTTTAAAAAATTTCTTGGAATGACTTTTACATATCGCGCAACGCGCGGTTCGGTCCCCTAGTAAATAATAGTAGTAGTAAAACTTTTCTTTGTAGTCATAATTTGTTGTGTTCTTGTTTGTTTGTGTAATATTTGGATGCATATCTTGGAACAAGGACCAACACAGGCCTAAAATCGAGAGTGGATCTGGGTCTGGTTCAGTCCAATAACTCGAACCAGACGATGGTTTCTTATTCGAGGACCAAGGATAAATAAGGGTTTGGGTGTGGCTTTATTTGTCTAGCTCTATTCAATCATGTTTGTGAACTAGCCCCAAATAAGCCATTTATTGGTCTAAGAGCTAGTCCAACGACCCAAAAACGGATAGTATCTACTAAATAAACTAGAAATCAAAGGCTTGAAAAATAAAGATTGAGGCAGTGTTTGGTGATCATAAAAGTTTCTTGCGTTTTTCTTTTTGGGCATTCATAATCCACACCACTCTACAAGAGTTTAATGGACTGTCACATCAACATTACTCAACCTTTCCATCCATTCAACTCATTCCACATTCCATACAACTTTCTTACAACTCTCATTTAACTCCTTTTACCACCCCCATTATGGATGTCGTAACTGTTAAAAGAAATAGACATTAAAGAAAGGAGATTTTGAAAACGATCAATTTCAAATTTATATTTGGAATTTGTAACAATTAATTAGAGTTAGAGGTGAGAGCCTAAAGAAAAGGAAAAGACCGTTCGGTCCTATTTTGCAACCCATGGTCTAGGATCAGTTTTTGTTCTTTTTTTTCTTTAGACTGGGACCAATAACCGTTTAAATCTCTCATCAAATTCTAATCGAGTAGTCTACGGATGAACCAAAATTAAACGTTTTAAATCCATATTTTTGGAACTTCAGTTATAAAAATGACAAAAAATAAAAATAAGTTAAGAATGATATCATTATAAAGATTAGCGATGTCAATTTGCCTGATCTTGGGCTAAGTACCCAATTCACTTGCAACTATCGAGTCCCTGGCTTCTAGCCATTGATACACATATCCCCTGGCTTATTCCCACCCAATCAATTCACATCCCTATTCAAGGCATGTTTCTTTATCATCCCAACCTAATAGGCGAATCAGCCATGAACATATATCCTGGGTACCACGTGATCAATCTGGTGCCGAGGATACAATCATCTCTGTTAACCAGAGACGGGGCACATGGACAAACCTAGTCAAGTGGCTACAGTGCACGTGCCCCTGCATTCTACCTCTATCATTAGCTTAAGAAAATAGGTTCAAGAGAAGTGCAACCATAATGTTTTAGTAAGTGCAACCATATTATTATGAAGGATGGCAAACACCGCCCCCATGCCAAACAAATTTCATTTAAGGACTGCAATAAGAAAACCAATAGACAAAGGATGAAAACTGAAGATTAGACAATAGTCAAGGGACCATTTATGTATTTCACTCTAAACTAGTTACTACACATTTTTCTTGCATTTCCCCCTTCCTTTTTCACTTCTATAAAAACACCCAAATCTCCAGCAAGAATTCACCAAAGAACCATAAAATCATCTATAAAAAAGAATGTTACAAAAAATGAAGCCAAAAGTACAACCCCTAATGCAATCAATCCTATTATCATCTTCAAACCAAATCCAGTAAAAGAGGATCACCAGCAGCCATTACTCTAATAAGCTTTATAAACTCTTGCTCATTCGAAACCCACACCGGGCGAACCGCCGGTGCTTCAGGAGAATAGAAGCTCAAACTCGTATTCGAACTCGGTTTCCGCTTATAAACCATCGTGTTAAAAACCGAATCGAAATTCTGAGGGGAGTCCATTGCCACAAAGAACAAAGGAATGGCAACTTTCTGGTGGATATCGAGATCGCCCACAAGATTAACGAGGTCAACAAAGTCAACCACAAGCCTTCGAGGGATATAGAACACCTCGGAGCTACAAACCGTCAAGGTCGAGTCGTGATTCTTTGTATGGTCCTTGTAACTGACCTGGAGATGAACCGGCATCGAGCTCACGACTTTCTTGATCATCTCTGCTTGTTTTCCGTACCAATCTTTGTTGCCATCGAATGGAACGGTGCTCCAAGATCTCGATACCTACACAAAAGAGGGATTTTCAAATTATCATCCACACATGAATCCCAACAATCTTTACTTTTTGGAGTAGATGTTAGGTCTGAATACATCTCGTCAACAGAGCCCAAACTCAAGTGGGATACTGGGATATATTCGGCTTGGTTGATCACATATATCAAATTCCCTTAAAAGGAAAGATTCTTTTTGCAACATCTCCATTTCAAATTAATGAGGGGTAATTGGTAATTTTTTTAAAGGACAAATAATGAGACATCTTTGGGAGGAAAGGTGCTAATTTTTGGCCATTTTTGGAAAGAGATCTTATTTGGGGAGAGCATAAAAGCATACCATAATAGGAAAGTATAGAAGGATCATATCTTACTCAAAGGAAAACTTAAAGTTAAAATTACATAATTGTGCACTGAATTAATCTACAAGACTCCCAATTGTGGCATAAGTAATGGGTGCTTTAGACATTTGAATTATTTGTCAAACGCTTTCGTAAGACTACACGTAAAGTCAAATGTTCGGAATTCGGATTCTCAAAGAAGTACCTTATCCGTTATCCAGAGCTTCGTCTTGTCTGCTTGTACCAAATTCCAGTAATTAAGAACTGTATCATCCTGAAGAAACAGAAACCCTTCTGCATTTGCAAATCTATCAAACAATCTTGGAAATTGCCTGCCACAAATGGAAAACAAACATATGACAACATGAAAATAGGTCTAAAAGCTAATAGACAAGACAGCTTATAGAACAATAAAGACATGCAGCCAATGAGTAGCTACATATTGCATGCACTCCAAAATAGTGCTCACTTTTATTTTGAATATCCATTTGCCATTAGTGAATCCGCTACGACAAAAATGGGTTTTACAGGATGCAAAATATGTCTAAATGACTTAACAGACTGCTTTATAGGACCAAACAATCATCTGTCATGTGTAAAGATGTTACAATAAGTTGATAGGATGCTTAACAAGGTCTTTAGGACAATTTTGAAATAAAACAACTTATTAGTCTTTAAATCATATTGTTTGAAGAAGTATCTTATAAAAACAAGTATCATATAAATAAATGTGTTCATAAGACATTTCTCAAAAGTGTCTTAAAAAAGCTAATAGCACAGTTTGTGTCAAAAGTCCTAGATAACTTGTTAAGATGCCCAAATACATACCTAACATCGTACTGTAACAATTTATGTCATGATGCGTAATGGTTTGTTTCTATAAACCTTAGTCCTATAAATCAGTCTATTTGGACATCTAAACATATTTGGCATCCTATAAAACCGATTTTGTTGTAGTAACTGGATTTCCATAACAGAATACATTACTCTTTAAAAAGCAATAAATGTGCATATTATGAGCTGAATCTTCAAGATTTCTATATCTAAACTTGCTAAAAGATTAAACATTCTACAACAATATATTTGCATGAATCAAGTGTTCAAACTTACTTGTATAGATGATCCAAATGACCTTCTTCAACCACAAGCTCGGGATTCTTCTTATCCGACAAGATAATTACGGACTTAAATATCCTTCCATAGAGCAATCTCCATTCTAAAGCAGTTCGTTCCACTGCTCCATTAGAGAACATTATAAGAACAACATTCCCGAAATTCTTTCTCCACCGAACCAAATTCCCAATTTCATAATTTACTGTACTTGTTTCGTCGACCCCAAGATAAACAGATGGTAGTTTTTGAGGTACAAAATCCTTTCGATCTCCATGATTAATACCTCCTTTTGGCCTGCGTAATTCAAGTGTCATCAAACGTGGCTGCAGATAGCCAACAGCAATCAAATCTTGAATCCATGCAGCGGTGAACTTCACATCTTTTTCTGACCAAAACCCTTCTTTGGCCATAGCGTAGCTCAATTCCAGTATCTTCTCGAACAAATTATGCTTATCGGTTTTCCAAGTAACCAAAAACTTGATCAAACGACCCACGTTCACATGAAGATCTTTCTCTTCCGCAAATGGGTACGATTCGGTTGTATCGTTTCTATGAACCGTGGGAGGATAAACCACAACAAAACCACCGATTTCCCACAAAAGCCGTTGTGCCCAGTAACCCCTTAACACATCAGAAGCCATCGAACTAATGGAAACCGGAAGCATTAAGCTTGAAAAAGCCGAATAATGGAAGATTGTATTAAAAGAATTCATTGGCACCATTACTCCTTGAGGAAACGCAACTTTTGGTGCGTGTTCATCGAATCTAATATCAAACGGTTCAAGATTCTGTTTTCTTGTAAAGTAGAAAACCGAATCAACATCCGGTAAACCATTTGAAATCCCCCGTTGAATAAACTGATTCCCACCAAATACCTCATTGTAGTATTCTTCATGCTCGATTTCGCCCACATTCTCCAATGGCAATCCCCTCGGCCAAACAGATCTTTGACCAAAATGGATATAAGGATTCACAACAGTCCTGTTAGGGTTTTCATTGCTATACTGTAATATAATCTCTTTCTTAGCATTTTCACCTACTAATTCAACATCAAAATGCTTACTGATATTATCATCAATCACTTCCCCTCTATCATCAGCATCAAATATCTTCTTAGCACCATGTTGTATAGCAAACAAATAGCCAACAGTTTTTCTAACATAAGAATCATAAGGCAAGTAATCCACAACCCTAAACCCTAACTTTGCTTGATCTTCAAGCGACAAAAAGATAGTACCTTTGAGACTCCAATCGGTCGGAGTTCTCGAGTTTCCGACCGCCAGAAGCTGCCATCCTTTGATGTTTAAGAGCTTCTTAAGCGATTCCGACGGATAATCCGACACCGAAACGACGATCCACTGGTCTGATCTGAACCTGGAGTATGGAGTGGTGGTGTCGGCTATAGGTACGATTGAATCGTAGGTAATTTGGGGGAAATGGATGGGGGTTTCGATGTGGTGGAACTCCGATTGGAAGCAGAAGGATGTGGCGGAGTCGGTGATGTTGCGGAGGAGGAAGACGGCGGCGACGGTGGCGATGAGGACGGCGACGGTGATGAACTTGTAGAGGTTTTGGGAGAGGTAGGTGGAGAAATCGAGGGATTTGGATGGGGAAAAGCGATTTGAAGAACGTAGGGTTTGTGGAATTGATGATGATGATTTGGGGGTTGGATTATCTTGTTGGACCAACATTGAATTAATCAGACATTCACAAACTCATTGATTTTGTTGTTGGAACTTCAATTCTCAGATTCAGATTCAGATTCAAAGTTTGAAATTTGTGATTTGTGGATGGGTTTCTTGAAAAAACACACAGTAGTGTGTGTTCTTGAGCAGGTGGTGAGAGTGAAGCTTTAGAAATTAATCTAACTACTTCCTGAGTAGGTAATATCTAACTACAAATAATTAATTAATATGTGTTATAAAGTTTCTATTTAAATAAGATGCATTTTTTTTTTAATTTATAAAATATTTTGATTTGATTTGATTTGATGGTATAATCTCATATTTCTAAATGAATAATGATGGATGTATTAAGTTTGTGTTTTTATTGTGTAATATAATAATATATACGTTTTTATTGTATTATAATGTAATATATTAATGTTAAACTAATAATTCAATAAAAATAAAAAATTATATCACTATCAATTAATGATTAAAGTATCTATGTTTCTTAGCAAAAATCAAATGTTATAAAGTGTTCATATTATTTAGAGTAAATTACATATTTGTAGGCTTGTAAAGGAACCAAACGAACACGAACGGGGCATGTTCATATTCGTTTGTGTAAGTATAAACGAACATGAACACAAACATGAACACGAACGTTTAATCGAACGAAAAAACATGTTCGTGTTCGTTCATTTAACACGTGAGGATGTTTGTGTTCGTTCATTAAACTTTTAAACAAACATAAGCGAATGAACATTAACATACGAACATGAACAAACAAAAAATCCTACATATTCTTGATTAACATTCAGAAGTTTTTAGTCGAGAGGAAGAGAGGTTATGTAGTATCTCTTTTAACTTTATTTAAAACATAGTTAAATAATTAAATTACTTAATAAATAGTATATAATTTTTTATATATAATTATATATATACTAATATAAATGTACAAACATAAACGAACAGCTTACGAACGTAAACGAACGAACGGTTCATGAACATAAACGAACAAACAGTTCACGAACATAATTGAACGAACGAGAACGTTGTTCGTGTTGGTTCGTTTATTTAAACGAACGTAAAATCTTGTTCGTGTTCGTTCATTTATTAAACGAAAGAACATAAACCAACTTCCTGCCGAACAAAATCACGAACAGTTCATGAACGTTCAGTTCATTTACAGGCCTAAATATTTGGTTTTTGTGGTTTATACTATATTGCACTATTGGTCCCTATTTTAAAATAAGGGGAGGATAATTGCACCCTTTAACTTACTAACCACACCCCTATAAAGTGAATTGTTCCCTCACACACATTAACATCAAACCCTCTTTTTACATTCTCAATGCATGTTTTTTACATTCTCGTTGCATAACATGATAGCACCCCTATTATAAAGATGCAAATTACAATCCCCTTAAAATAATATGGAGAAGGTTCATGTGGTTTACATAATATTGTACTGTTGGTCCCTATGATTTATACTATATTGCACTGTTGGTCTATGTAGTTTACACTATATTGTACCGTTGGTTCTTATGCTTAATGGAATGATTTTACACGAAGTTAAGGTTTGGACTAACAATGCAATATAGTGTAAACCACAAGGACCAAATATATAATTTACTCTACTATTTATAAATATTTTTTATAAAAGATCACAAAAAAAAAAAAAAAACATAGTTGAATGAGATTGCTAAGCTTACACAAGTAAAGAATCTACCATATGATTAAAAAAATGAAATTGAACATTTAATATGTTATTATTATTCGCTATTAGCTAAAAGTCACATAAGCAATTACTTTGAAACCATTTTTTACTGAAAAAATCATTCTCAAAACCGGCATAATTTCTTATTAAGATGCTTTTCAAAAATAAAAAACAATAATAATAATTTCTTAATAAGAAATTACCCTTTTAGGTATCTCAAATTCTCAATTAAAGTCCTGATCAGTGTTATTCTCAGTTTAAATAGTATTCTTGCTTATTGTAATGGTCTTTTATATATAAAAATTAATTCAAGACTAACCAAATATGAAACCATAAAATTAAAACTGAATTTAATTATCAATGAAGAGGGTTGGACGAGTATCAAGGAATCAAGGTATGTATACCAAAATACTAAATAAAAGTAAATCCATTTTTTATTTATTATCATGTTGTTATGTTGATTACGATCTTGTTTTTTTTTTTTTTTTTTGTTCTTTTTTGTTTTGAGTTTGAACTCTGGTTTCTGATGCTATGGTTGATTGATAGTGAACATGTTTTTAATTTTTTATCATTTAACCAAGAAAATCTCAATAAAAATAATTATTTAATAATAAAGGTAGATAATATATAAGTACATATATCTGAAGAAATTTAAATTTTTAAGTAGAAAAGAATTACAAAAAATAATGGGTTAAACGTGAAATGTTGTTGAACTTGAAAAAAGAAACATCCAAAAAGCAAGAAATGGAAAATAAATATTTTTATTTGTGTATTTGAAAAGGAAAACAAAATAATTGGTTTTTTATGTTCATAAAAATAGATTGGATGGTTTGTAAGTTTATCAATTTTTGAAGAGTTATTATCTTTTTGTTCCTTTTAACCAATAGAATTTGAAAAAGACAGAGCTCTTTTATTTCTTTTTCTTGGTTTGGTAAAAAAAAGGTTTTAAAAACACATCGTGCCAAATCTTGTTTTTGTCAAATTGCAAAACAACTTTGAAATTCAAATGGGAAACCGTCAAAATGCATAGAAGAAGACAACTTAAGAATTCAAGTTGGCTTGGCTATATTATGTACGAATTATACTGTAAATTCTTTTATGAGTAGGGGTTGAAATATTTATGGAAATTCGAGAATTGAGCAAGTTTTAAAGAGATTAACTGAGAAATGTTATGGTTTCTACGGACTTAACATACATTTAGGATATGTTGTTATGTTCAACTTATCATTGCTTCATACAGTAGAATCCTTTAACAATGATCTTAGGATTGGCTCGACAACTATTGATCTAGTCAAAAGCATTTTTAAAAGTGACAATATGAAGAAACCCGAGTGAAAATATGAAATCGTGTTTTACTAATGGAAATAATTGTTATTTCTTTTGGCAAATGCTACTATTATATAATTGGGTAAGCTACAAAATTGGTCCATGTGGGTCGTGGCATGTTGAACATAACACCTTTTGTTCTTGCAATAGAAAATGGTAATTATGGTTTATGAAAACGTCTGGATTTTGTGCTCTATAGGGGGTTAAAAAGTTCCATTAAATGAGGACATTTTGTCATTTAACTGATATTTTTTTGTACAAAAGATTGATGCCGACAACCTCGAACGACCCACAATCATCTGCCAATTCGATAACGCGGGGGCATACCTAAGTCGCTCAGCGGTTGTGGCTATGTGAGCTCTCCAGGCTTCGAACCCAGAACCAATCTATTTGTACAAACACTACCTCTACCCATTACAAACTGAGCTACACGTCATTGGTTGTTTAACTAATATTTTGTTTTTTTACTCAACAAAATCAATTCCTCTCTATGGTTTTAGATTGGTAAAGGATTAAAAAATCTAAATAAGAATCAACGTGCAATTTATTTTACAAAAATATTTAATAACCGTTAGAGTGAAGGATCAGATCCATGTTGCTACAAACCATGTGGTCGATAAATACAACCACAAAAAGTGACATATTTAACAAACTACAGGGACCAAATTTATAGTTTACCTGAATAGTTTTAAGATGGGCCGAAATCGCTGTTTTCATTTCGTTTATGAGGCCATGGGCCAAAATGGGAGCCCAAACCCATTTTCGTGTTTGGTTATCGTTATTATTAGTAGTAGTATAATTGTTTGTTGTTAGCATAATATCTCTTAATTATATTTATTGATATTTAGAGTTAAAAAAATGAGCTTTGAATATCATAAAATAACTTTAGGTAACCTAATTTTAATATCCGGAAATTACTAAAACATTTGACATCAAAAAAATTACAATTTTTTTTTTGAACGGCAAAGGCGGAATTCATTAAAACGAAACTAGCAAGGAGCTAGCAAAAGAACAGAGGAGCTAAAAACAAGAAGCAGGATAGTTACACTAAAAAGTCCAGTTGTGTTTAAGACCACAACACTTAGCTCTAATCTTGTACCAAAAGAAAGTGATCGCCTGAAGTTGACTCGAGATGACCGGCCCATGATTTCGAAGAGGATTTGCGAAGAGTTTTCCGTTCTTGTGTTGCCAGATTAGCCAACAGTAAGAGTAGACAACCCCCGTTATTGCCTTTTGCTGTCTCTTGTTTAAATTTTTATTCGAACCCCACCTGAACAACTCCTCAATTGAGTTTATTTGAGAGGTATCTACCCCCCACCCTCTTCCCATTTCCTGAAGAACCAATTTGGAAAAGTTGCAAGAAACGAACAAGTGCTCTTCGTCTTCCATCCCTTCGTTACACAGAACGCACCGAGGAGAAACACCGTTAACACCTCTTTTGAGGAGGTTGATCTTCGTAGGAAGCCGTCGATGATAAATTCTCCACGCCAATATGTTTACTTTGGAAGGAATCCAACTGGAGTGATTAAAACCCGCCACGTGGTACGCGTTAAGAGAGAAGTCGTCATAAGCTATGCGAGCGGAAGAGACTGAAAAGACTCCCTCGTTGTTCAAAGCCCAAGTGACCGAGGGAAAATTAGAGTTTGGTTCTGGAGTAATTTGAAACCAGCTGGATAACGGCAGTTTAACTTTTTCATAGTCCCTTTGCACTTTGATGATATTGCGCCATAAACCTGCGAATTTACCAACATAATTGAGCTGATCCAGACCGCCGTTTATACCGTGCAGAGAACAAATGACTTTCCTCCAAAGAGCGTTCCTTTCCTTTTTGAACCGCCACCACCATTTGGCGAGAAGAGCAACATTTTGGCCTTTTATACTACCGATCCCCAGTCCGCCTTTACTCTTTTCAGATAAAACAACGTCCCAAGATAACCACGAGATCTTTCTCTTACCATTTTTGTTTCCCCAAAAGAACTTTGAACGAATACTTTCTAAGGACTTGATCACTTTCATCGGAGCTTTAAAAAGAGAAAGGAAGTAAGTCCCTAGACTCCCCAAGACAGATTTTACGAGTACCAACCTGCCGCCAAAAGAAAGAGTGTTAGATTTCCAAGAGACAGCTTTGCTTCGAATTTGTTTATCAACGCCGCCCACGACTCAGATTTGTTCATGGATAAGCCAATCGGAAGACCCAAGTAAGTAAGAGGCAGGTTGCCAGCTGATGCGGTAATTATCATACATAAAAAGCGTAACAAGTTTTAACCTCTAATGCCTAGCCACTGTCTTACCACATATACAGGCAAGCGTACCTGATCGTGAGTAATATAGTGTAGGAAAGTCCAGGTATCGTATCTACCACTGGGAACGGTCAAGTTATCGTAGATTATTAATCTAAATTAGTTTAATTAACCTAAAGCTTTTGGGGGGTTTTTATGAAAAAAGTTTTTATACTAAAAAGACAATTAACTTAACTACGAACTAAGAAAGCGATTAAAAAGATTAATTAAGAACTATATGAAGGAAAACAGTAGCACTTATCATGGTATAGTGAATCCCCAAGTGGATGATTTAAATAGGCCAAAGGTTTGGTTGTTTTGATTATTGTAGGAATTTAAGTCTAGGACACCCTAACATGTAGTGATTATGGTCTTTAACTAGGTCTTGGTCCTCCTAGTTCCAATACTTAGGTCGTTTGTCAGGCAACCTAGTACCGGAAATCCGATCCTAATCCTATTGTATGGTTTTCTACCTCCAGGTCACTCTCGGTCCGAGTAACCACTTAACACAACTCTCTTGGTCAAAGGGTAGGTTAAGGTAGGTTGATTATCCTATCGGAGTCTATCTACTTTGGTCAAACAGATACACCCAACCAATGAGTTCAAATAACCAGACAACAAGAATCAGAACGGAACCATAACACACATTCAATTAACCAAAAACAAACCAATAAACATTAATTATAAAATCACATCCACAATGGTTCATCGACCACAATAAGTACCACTATTAAAAGACTACTCTCTAATCATAATGAAAACAGAAAACATGATAGTAGACATGATACCGACAATACAACGACGGATGATCAAAGATCGAACCCCGCAGCGTATTGGCACCACTCAGACTTTCACTCTCGTCTCTACTTCGTATCCCCGTATATGCGTATATGTGTGTGCATATTCTGAATTGAAGGAGGAGGCTGGTATTTAAAAGAAAACGTCCAGGGCCCATTTGGCGATCGCCAGACTGCTAGTTTCGCGGCGCCAAGCACTTAGGGTGCGTTTGGTACAGAGAATGGAATTGCAGAGAAATGATTGCAGAAAATGGAATTGCAGAGAAAGGGAATTGGTCTAGAGAATGGGAATTGATTCTTCTGTTTGGTAGCACAGAGATTTCAGCAGAGAAATGTAACAGAGAATCATTTCTCTTGTTTGGTATAACAGAAATTTCAATAGAGAATTGCACCAACCTTATCATTTGCACCCATATTTTTTTCATAACCATCATTTATTCAAACCTAAAAAAACATACAAAAATATATTGACAATGCATTTACGCCTACTGTGAACTTACAAATCTAAAAAAACATAGAGGCTGCAAACAAGAAGTACAATACGAAGCTATCGACCAAAAACCAGGATATACAACTGAGTTTGTAAGATGCAAACATGATCAGCATCAACCTCACTACCGTGGTTCAATAGGATGATCCAGCAACCTCGAGCATTGAGCAGGTTTCAACCTGCTGCGTACAATCCTACGATAGTTAGGTAACCCAGAAATTGAAGATTTGGAAAACACCCACAACAAAGTAACCTCTGCAATTCCGTTCTCTATCTGGGACCTGTTCGAGCGAGACAAATTACAACTTGTAGGAAATTAGAACCAAAAACTCACTTGTTTTTGCTTTCACATACATTGGCAGAAACATGGAGTCAATGAGAAGAAAACCAAGGGGCTGTAATCAGATTACACAACCAAACCAAACCAAACCATAGGTACAATTGATCTTAAACTGAATCTCTCTTTATATATGAACATATTCATTAGACCATAGGTACGATTGAGATCGTTTTGTATGATTTCTACGAATTAGTGGGTTTGTATCTAAAACTCCCTCTATATGAACACCAGAAAAATATTAAACTTCCAAAAAAACAAGATGAATACATGAAAATTGCTATACAATATTTGAATCTTTCTCATACATTCCTTCCAATAGAAACAAAAGAAACAAATTTATTTGCTACTGGAACAATGATTGATGAGTGCTTTTGATTTCAAAACCTACCAAAATCAAGTTGATGTTGCAAATTTGAGGATGAAATTATAAAAATTGACTAAAACAAAAGCTAAATCCAGTTGGTACAAGATTTAATTGTACAAATTCCTCAACCAAATCAACTAAAATTGCAAACATGAGATAGTAACGAAGTCGGTTTTAAACCCTAACCTGAAGGTGAAGCAGAGATTAGACAGAAACCGAGGGTCGATGGTCCGTTGGAGAAGAAGAAGAGTGGTCGTAGATGCCGAAATTGGGAGGGGTGAGCTTGAATTCGTGGGACGCAGAAGAGGTGGAGATTGAATTCGTGAATCGATTGCTGTGATGATATAGAAGAGAAATCGATTGAAGTCGTGAATCAATTACCTTAGGGATGAAGATGCGCCGGTGGAGATGAAGATTCGCCGGTGGAAGTATGTTGGCGCAGCCGGTGGTCTACTGGCGGTGGTGAAGACTGGACTTTATAGAGGGACGCAAAGAATGGAGATAGCTTTCAATTCTCCGCTTCAGCTTTCAATTCTCCGCTTCTTCCTTCAATTCTCCGCTTTCTTCTTTCAATTCCATTTCTCACCATTTCTTCACCAAAAGAAGAGAAATGAAAATGCAAAGAACCCTTTTCTCGAGAAATGGACAATTCTCCGTCTCTTCTTTTCTCAGGTCTACCAAACGAGAGAAATGGAAAACATTTCCATTTCTCTCCTCTCAATTCTCTCTACCAAACACCCCCTTAGGTCAAACCCTGGTCTTCATCTTTGTCGAACTTGGCGGCGCCAGATCTTGGATTTCGCGGACGCCAGATGGCTACTGGATTGATGTTGCACATTTTTCACGTTTTCTCGCCTTTTTTCGTACTTTTCCGTTCCACGGCCTCCAAATCCTACATAAGCAATAATAAGCTCATTTGGTGAGTGAAATGATCATAAACGGGTGAGAAATGGGGTAAAGTCATACAATTAAGCTCAACCAAAACATGTATAATTTTGGTGTTATCACCAGCCCTACAGTGAACTCTGGCAGCAAACGTCTCTACAACTTGACTGTCAACACCGACTCCGATAATGTTGCTTTTGCACGTGTTTACTTTCAAACCTGAGGACATCTGAAAACATCTCAGCAAACGTAAAAGATTAACAACATTTATCATTGACCATTCTCCCATAAATAATACGTCATCAGCAAACTGAAGGTGTGAGATAATCGGCCCCGAGTTTGGCAAATTAATGCCATGAAAGACGCCCTTGTTACAGGCCTCGTGCATCATAATGTTCAAAGCTTCAGCGGCGATAATAAAAAGAAGAGGAGCGAGAGGGTCTCCTTGTCTAACTCCTTTGCCCATAGAGAACTCTGGCGTTGCTGACCCGTTAATCAAAACGGAGACCGAGGCTGATTTAAGAAAACTTTGAATCCAGCTTCTCCATTTATGCCCGAAGTTCATTTGCATCATGACTTCGTCAAGAAAAGCCCAATTCACCGTATCGAAAGCTTTCTCAAAGTCAATTTTGAAGACGAGGGCGCTTCGGTTAGAACTCTTTATCCAAGAGATTATTTCACTCACGATTAAAGGACCATCAAGTATACTCCTATTTTTTATGTAAGCCGTTTGCTCAGAGCCAATTACATCACCGATAAAGTCTTTTAGCCGATTGGCTAAGATCTTGGAAATAACCTTGTAGAAAGAGTTCAGAACACTGATGGGACGATAATCTTGAAGTGATAAGGGACTTTGCTTCTTGGGAATCAATGCAATAAAAGATGCATTACATCCCCGGTCAAAGTTCCCGTAACTTCAAAGAATTTTACGGCTCGAAACAAGTCATCTTTGATAGTAAGCCAATGCGATTTATAAAACGCAAGGGTAAACCCGTCGGGGCCAGGGGCCTTGTCAGATCCACAGTCCAGAACCGTAGACTTAAGCTCATCCATGGTGATAGGCCTTTCCAAAAGAGAGGATTGCTCCGAGTCAAGTTTCTTGAAGTGAGGGCTTACAAAAGACGGCCTAACGGAGGGAGGATTAGCAAACTTGGCGGCAAAATAATCGAATGCAATCTTCTTAATCTCGAGGGGATCCGCAACCCACATACCATTACTTGAAAGCCCGTGAATAAAGTTTGTTCTCCTGTTGTGGTTTATAAGACCGTGAAAGAACTTAGAGTTCTCGTCACCATCAACGGCCCAACGCACTCTTGCTTTCTGCTTCAGATCAAGAATCTTCACATGCTCCAGTTCTTTAATTTTGATCAAAACATCCTGTCTAAGTCTGCTGTCGGGCGAGGAGATAGGAGAGATTTCAGCTCTCCTGTCGATATCGAACAAGGATTCCTTCAGGGTTTCCAAACTGCCATTTTGTTTTTTATTCACCTCTAATCTCCATAGTCTGATATCCTTCTTTAGAGCCTTAAGTTTGTTTATAAAGAACCCCATGGGAGAGATGTGGAAGGGGAAGTGCGAGGAACCCCATGACAGTGAAACAATGGAAGCCAGATGCGGGTCGAGAATCCAAGAATTGAAAAACTTAAAATAAGAAGGGCCGAAGTCTAAATTACAAGCGTTAAATAAAACAGGGCAGTGATCAGAATGAACGCAAGGAAGAATAATGGCACTAGGATTTGGCCACTTAGACAGGTAGTTGGTTGAGACGAAGAATCTGTCTAGCAAACTAAGCTTCCCGCCATCCTTGCTAATTCTCGAGAATTTTCTGCCTCCACTCTTGATTTCAATAAGACCCGAATTGTGGATAAATTCATTAAACACCCTTCCTCCGAGAAAAGAGAAGTCGGTCCCTTTGCGTTCATCGGCCGAACGTACTTATTAAAATCTCCGAAAGTGATCCATAAAACCTCTCCATAATCGACCATCAAACTTGATAAGTTGTTCCATAAAGCTCTCTTATCAGAGAGGGCTTGAGGAGCGTAAACGTTTATAAAACCGCAAGGAATAGGGGACCCGATCCAATTACCCCAGACCGCTAAGAACCCGGGTCCCTTTAGAGATCCAGTTTTCACGAAACAAGAGCGATCCCAAAGAGAAAGTACGCCCCCCGATCTGCCATTGGCTTCTAACAGCTCGAAGTCAAAATTCCAATTCCCCCACATGGATTTTAGAAGATTAAACTCGGCTTCTTTCAAGTAGGTCTCTTGAAGACCCAAAAATTGAACTTTATTACACGTGCGCAGCTCTTTGATCCAATTTCGTTTAGTGTCGGTTGACACTCCTCTAGAATTTAAAGAGAGAATCTTCATTGGGCACCAGAGACGTCACTGTTTCCGAAGTTACTCTCCGTAATTCTTGTTCGCATCCATCCATTTGGAATCCCACCAGTTTGCCGACTTCCATGGTATCTCTGATCTCATTGGAAATCCCTATAGACTCAGAATTTTCATTTCTCTGGTTCGAGATTGGATTGTCTCCTTCGCTCCTCAGAGAAACGTTGGGTTGCGAGACGGGGCGATTAAGATCGATAGAGTTAGAGAGTTTGTCTTCTGACTTTGAGGAAGCACGATGAGCTAACCTGCAGCGCTGCTTATACATATTATTGAGGACACCAAGAGGTTTGAGGGGAAAAGGGGGACGTGACGATTTCCTCCCTGAGACTTTCCTATGAGCCCTTAATTGCGATTCACAACCAGAAGTGGCCCCAACATTGGAAAAAGAGTTTAAATTGATAGTGGGCTCCAAATGCTCCACGTCAGTGGGCTTAAAAGAAATCCTGATAAGATTATCATGGCCCAAAGAGGGGGAGATAGGAATGTGGTCCAAAATGGGGGGAGCAAGCCCACCACGATCCTGACCAAACGACTTAACTGGGGATTCTAAACGGCCGCCGTCGACAGAATCCTCGACACCTAAAGATCTGACAGCGGCTGGATCAACTTCCAATGCAACCTTGGGGATTCTCACTGACGTTTCGCTTACCTTATCGGAGAAACTTTTTACCGGAGAATCATTCTCCGGCGAACTACCGGAATCGATGGCGTTTACATCGTCATCCTCCCCGAAAGACTCCAAAGAATTGCCATCAAAATCTTCTGAATCTGATGAGGGGTTGAAATCCGAAACATTGGAAGAGGAAGGAATTAAGTTCAAGGATTCCCTGTAGTCTTCTACTACATTAACCAGAAACTCTTTGCCATCGAGTACGATTTTGCAAACAGAACAGATCTTCTCAACGTGGCTAGTAAGGACTGCAACTCTTCCAAAAGCCAAGTTTGAGTTTCCTTCTACACAGTCTTCAGGAATAGCCACTTTACCCCATTGCTTAGCAATTTCCGAAAAAGCATCGGAAGACCAGGCAAGTGGAGGTAATCCGCCGATGATTAAGGAGGCCAATCTTTCCTTTGCTATATACTCCGCCGTCCAAAACTCCAACGTGTCAAACCAAATGCTCCATGTGTCTTTTGCATTCTCTTTGAAAGATTGGGCTTTGGAAGGATCAACAAACTCCAATAAGACATCGAATCCATCAAGAAATTTAATCTTTAGGTCCTCAAAACCAATGGCATCTTTCATGTTAGGTGCGTTCCATAGTTTGGAGTAGGAGCCTACTTTTCCAATAAGCGATGCTTTTAGCCTGTTGAACAAATCTTCATTGGGGTTTAACTCAATTTTTTTCTCAACCGCATTCTCAACGATTCTTTTGCTACATGTGAGAGCTTCCGCAAAGGATTTTCCAATCCTTAGGGTTGAATGCAGATTGCTGAGAGTAGGATCACCTGATAACGTACCTTTCTCCTGCGGCTTGGGAATTTTCAGTTTTTCTCTCTTAAACAAAGCAACATTTGCGTGCAACCTGCAGCTGTCCCAGTGTATTTTTTTCAGCCTCTGTTCTAAATCTTGTGTGTCAGAAACACCCAAGAAACGAGCAAACCCGAATCTGCAGCCGAACTTATTCTTCTTGCGAGCTATGAAAACATCAACCAGCTTGTCGTGTCTAAGAAAAAGTTTCCAGATGTCGGCCTCCTTGTAGTCATCCGGAAAATTTGTGAAGTAGAAGGAAGTTGCAGCTACACCGAAATCTCCATTTTTAGTCTTCCCTGAGTCATCTTTCGAAATCTTGAAATCTGGTCTTCTAACAACACTTTGACCACGTCTCCTGCTTGCCTGGTTGCTCCGGTCACGTCCTCTCCGATCAGGGCTCATGGATGAAGAACCTTAAAAAAGCAATGTAAAAAAAAAAATTACAATTAACTACTTTTTTGTGATTCTGATTTTTGTTATTTAAACTTTTTAAGAATTTGATACTTACGATTGCCATTTAGTTTGAGATCTTTATGATAAAAAAATATGAGACATTAATTTTCTCCTTGGTTATGTTTAGACTTTTGTGAGAAGTTTTATATTCGTGCTTTATGTGATATTTTATTTCTGTAAAGGTATACCCGATGTGATTTTATGTAATGAACATATTCTTTTAAATTAAAAGAACATAAAACATTTTATATGTTCTTGTAATTTGATTAAATATTAAGTGGAATATTATAGCTTTTACTTAGTATGTTGGAGTATTTACAGCATGGTGATTGTAGTTATGTTGACACACCATTGAGAGTAATAGGATGATGTTAATGGTGTTAAAAGATCAATGATATTGGCCGAGACATAGTGTTATTTACAAATAATTTCTTTCACTAATTTGCTCAACATTTACAGTTATGATATCTTTCTAAATTTGGAATTTACTTGTGATGCATTCGAACATGTGGATTCACTCGTATAAATTAGCATGTTAGAAAACTTGAAGTCACAAAGCACCAACTGATTGCATTAACTAGGAAAATGTAATAGTGGTGGGAAGGAAAATGTCTAAGAAGATTTTCAAGCTTTATTTTCATCGTCACAATGATATCTAAGTTTTGATTTGATATTTGACACATATGTTGATTTCTACTGTTTAACCTTGTTATTATAGTTTATAAGACATAATTATCGATGTATTTAGTTATTTATGCATCATATAAGCAGGATCTGAGCCATGCCAACGATTGAATGATAATGGCAACTAAAAAAATTATAAAAACCATGTAAGCAAATTACGAATATAGACGATGAACTTTTGCAAATACACACATGTATATGAACATTATACATATGAGTTCGTATATACACCTATATTGTCTTGAATCTAAATGAAATCTTAAAAATCAAACATAGGTTTGTCCACCCGGTTTTTGGCATACGATGTTTGCCCCATATAGGACGCAATAATGCGGGGTCATAGAAAACATGTTTGGTTGTCATCTTAAAACATGAGTACCTGTATAGAAAAAAAAGCACTTATCAATTAATATGAAGAAGAGAAAAATAAACTTACGATGGATTCTTAAAGATGATGTTGTAAACTTTGTATATATAAGTATATACTTTATAGGAGGAATAATCAAATAAAAACCACTTTTTTTTTGTAAAAACCCGTGAAAACCAACTAAAAATAAAAAAAATTTACGATTTTTTTATCAAATACTATGATATTAACTATTGCTACACATATATTTTTTTTCATAAGATGAATATCATCCATGAAAAAATAAAATTTTATTCATATTATGAATCGAAAATATACAGTTTTTTTATTCATATTATGAAACAAATTCATGGATGATATTCACCTTATGAAAAAAAAAATATATGTGAAACAATATATCAATTCTAACATTTGATGGAAAAAAATCGTAAAAAAAATTATTTTTTAGTCGGTTTTCACGAGTTTTTACAAAAAAAGTGGTTTTTACATGAAGACTCCTCTAATTTATATATTATCCATAGGTATATTACCAGCAAGTTGACGAGTTGAGTTGATTTGAGTTGAGGTGTGTCTCACATAACAACCATACCGATTGAGGCTTTGACTAGTTATCAATTTAGCATGTTGGATTCTTTTTTCTTTGGAAAAAGCCAGCATGTTGGTTTTAACATGTCATTTGTGAGTTTTACTGGGTGGATTGATAGATGATCATGTGTTTGGATATTCCCCATCTACCATGGAAGTATCGGTAACACGTACTATCCTTTTTACGTAATACAATAGCTCCATACAAGATTTCAATATTGTCATAAAAAATTAGATATAAACATTTATCACATAGTTTTATAATCCATTCTATTAATTAATAATTAAATACCTAAATTACAATTTTATGATGGTACATAATTAAGAAAACAATCCAACATCATATTACAAACTTCCTATGTTAATAGTTAAATAACTGAAATACCTCTCATTTAAGTAGCACGTTATGATATTTAGCTGCACAATTTAACGGATGTTAGAATCAGGGACGACTTATGTAAGAAAATACATATCCTAACGACGGTTTAAAAAAAAATTGTGTTGGAGAAGTTATTCAAAGTTTTCATAAATCTTAGGGATGATTTTTGTAATTTACTCTATTTCAATAATAATTACTCTAGTACTTCTATGCAGCAATTTTTTCCTTTTGGCCCATCAAAAACTGGCCCACATTAAACTATGGTGTTTTCTGGGCCCATTTTAAATTTATTACTCATGAACGAAAACTATTGACTAAAATAGGTAATTCGAGGGTTTATACTTATGGTAATAAATAGACAAATTCCATAATATGTTTAGTTTTGAAATTAAAAAAAAATAGTTATTGCTAATTTTGTATTCATGGACCGGTTTGAAAGTTGAAACCACCATAATTTGTTTTGTAAAAAAGTGTATTAGTGAAATGATTTAAATACTGAGAGTGACAGTATATCATGATGTAAATAGATTTGTAAGTTCAATTCAATGTGAATTTGTATTCTAATTAAGATTGATTGGAGATAAAAAGCTATGTGGTTTTTAACATATATATATATATATATATATATATATATATATATATAGAGAGAGAGAGAGAGAGAGAGAAAGAGAGAGAGAAAGGTTCAAATGAGAAGTGTCAAAAACATACGAAGTAGAGAAGTGATCTCCATCACTCATCCGGTCAATAAAGGTGGTTTTGACCGGTTACGGTGGACGCGATCACGGGGGATTGACGCGATTCATGGGAGGGTAGAGATTATTAAAGGAGGGGACCCGGTCAAAGCCGTCTTTATTGACCGGATGAGTGGTGGAGATCACTTCTCTGCTTCTCATTTTTTTAGCACTTCTCATTTGAACCTAATGCTATATATATATATATACATATATATATATATATAGGGGTGGGTTCAAATGTGAACCACTTTTTCATTGTGAACGTGAGGACAATCGAGAGCGTGCCACGTGGCACACATCTTCGGTTACGGCGGACGCGATCACAGAGGGTTGACGCGATTCATGTGAGGGTGAAGATTATTAAAGGAGTGGACCCAGTCAAAGCCGTCTTTATTGACCGGATGAGTGGTTGAGATTTGTCCTCACCTTCACAACAAAAAATGAGTTCACATTTGAACTTTCCTCTATATATATACATACATACATACATGTACATAGTATTAAGTTCAATTGAGAAATGCTAAAAATAACGAAGTAGAGAAGTAATATCCACCATTCATTCGGTAAATAAAGACGATTTTGACCAATCGTAATTGCTTTGTTTTATTTCAACTTTTCTTTCGACGAAGATTGCCGAGTTTCGACATTGTGCAAGTACAAAAGGATTTTTGATATATGTTGTGTCAAGTCACTATTGAAACTCAAGTTCGAATTCGGGGGTGAGCAACCAGGGGCCACCGAGTGTTAATCCCATGGGAGCATGCTTTAGCTCTCGGTAAAAATTACCAAGGATGTAGTATGAGCAAAACCCAGGTAAACCTTATCCAAAAAAGTCACTATTGAAACTAGAAGAATTAGAACTTGGTAATCAGAAAATCAAAACTAAATTTTTAACTAATGAAATATGTAAATTAATTTATCAAGTTATTTATTGCACTAATAAATCACATTTTTTGTGTTTTGTTCATTAGCATAGACATATCATATTAGAATCTAAATCAAGATTTCTATCTTATATCATTTCGATAGAACCATGTCCAAAATTTATTTCCACCTTGTCGAATAAAACAACCATACCATTATTACAAAATAAAACAACACGGATAATTACGTCACATTGTCAATCATGAAAATGTCTCAACTATTTCAATGATTTTTTTGAAAGGAAAAAAGAAAGTGAATAATAATATGTTATATGAAAAATGAGTAATTCATTCATTTCATAACTCAAGAAACTTAATTTCAAAATAAGCATTCTAAGGTATGTATTGTATATTTTTGAAAGAAAAAAGTTTTAACACCCTAATACTTGAGTATTACTTAGATGGAACTTAGATGTATTTCTTTAAAACAAACATTATTCAAACTATAAAGTGTTGTAATATATATATATATATAGATTTTTTGAGAACCTATGAAATCGTAAGAGTTTTAAAAACTATTGCATTATGTGTTTTTTATATGATATTTTGCATCTAACACTTGGGTTTAGAATACTAATTAACATATGTTTGTTGTACAATGTATTGGCTTCACACATAGTCGGTTTATGATGTACACATTTTTGACATGTATGAGAAATAAAAAGTACATGTAAAAAAACTTCATATTATGAAACGATCACGTTCTGAAACAAACATATATTAATCAATACGTTAAATATTATCCTTATTGAGGAAAAAATCATGTGAAATAAAATCGTAAGATAGAAGTTCCCACGGATCTCACAAATTTTAGAGTTCTCAAATAACTGAATCCATATATACAGCCAAATAATCGTGTGAGAAGTTGCGTTAACTGTGAAAAACGTAAGAAGTTGATCTTAGCCATTGATTTCTTTTAATCACTTGCCCTCCTATAAATTGCGCTTTAGAAGATAATTGATCCAGTGTATTTCGGTGCATCTTATCTCGATGTACCTCATCTTAATGTACATTGATTTCTAATCCAATATAGATGTTATTTTTAACGTTTCTCACGATAACGTCATCTTCTTATTGAAACACAACTATATATATGTAGGGTTAGGTTCAAATGTGAACTCAATTTTGGTTGTGAACGTAAGGACCACTAAAATCGCCCCACATGACAATATTCATTTTGAATATCATGAATTATTCAGGGTGAATAAAGCTTAGGCGCCTTTATTCACTCTGAATAATGCATGATATCCAGAGTGAATATTGCCACATGTCGCGATTTTAGTGGTCCTCACGTTCACAAAGAAAAATGAGTTTTCATTTGAATTTTCGTCTATGTAGGTATACGTAAAGAAAGATTCAAATGAGAAATGCTAAAAAACATACGAAGTAGAGAAGTGATTTCAATCGTTGATACGGTTGAGATCATAGTTAACTAGTCAAAGATTGTGGCTTTGACAGTCATCTTTGACTAGTCAACTATGATCTCAATCGTTGATGGACACGATTCACGGAGGATGATTGGTCAAAGTCGCCTTTATTTACCGAATGAGTGATGGAGATTACTTCTCTACTTTGTTATTTTTAGCACCTCTCATTTGACCTAATATTATATATATATATATATATATATACATGTATATGTATATTGTTAAAAGTAAGAGGAAGGGGGTGGTGGCCAAAGTGCTCCAAACGGGAGAGACAATGCATGATATAAAGCTCATGATACATGTCTAGTAAAGGGAGTGCCCAATCCACATCAATAGAGATTCCATCAAACCTCAATTTGCTTTCCTTTTCATATCATATCATCACCACATGCCTCTCCTTTCCCACTACTTTTAACTTCAATTTTTTTTTTAAAAAAACTTTATGAAATTTTCATATTGTGTTTTCCATGTAAATAATTTTATTATTTTACATCTTAAAATGTATATTTTTATTGTTATTTATCTCAATGTGAGTGTTAGTTTTCAAAACGCAAGGGTTTTTCATTTTATTCTTAATTGTGGTATAGTGATAATTTTCTCTATTATCAAGAATACAATTGTCTCTTATTTGATTAAAAATTGTAATAGTTATACAATTCTAACATTTGTATTCAATTTTTATCATAGAATTTCTTGTGAAAATGTTTATTAAATATTTTAGTTTATGATATATAGACCAAAATGAAGTGTTTGTGAAACTAAATCTTTCAAATATAATTCAAAACAAAGTTAATGTAATTTGAAAACCAAATTTATCAACTAAAGAATTTACGGGGTCATCATGTTTATATAAATATAAAATAATTGACATATTTTTATATAATAATCAAACTAATTGTAATTTCCTCACATAAAATGAAAAGTTTCTTTTCTGCAACCTAATAAGTATTTCTCTCCAAAAGAGAAGAATTAAAATTCAAAAAGTAATTTTGTCCAATGGGTCGTTTTCAACTTTACTTTTAGGTCTCACATAAAAAAATTGTCGGACTTTTATAGATAAATTAATGTGTCATCGTAACATATTGTTCAAAATTTCTTTGAAACGAATAATAAAATATCAAAATATTTAGAAAATATTAAATTCAATTTTTTAATTTTTTTTTTCATTTTTAAGATTATAAAGGTTAATTAAAATTTTAAAATGTTTCATATACCTCAATAAAAAATACTACTTTATTATATAGATATTCTAATTTTAAAGTTTTCTTATTTATAAAATACAACAACAAAAAGTTTCTCTTTAACGTTAATAGTTTTTGGATTTCTTCAAATCTAAGGATGTATAGGAGCCGAGCAGAGTCAAGTAGTAGCTTATTAATAAAACCTTTTCAAATTAGGATTTGAGATCTAATTCAAATATTTTTTGAGTTATAAAAAAAATCTCAATTTGTTTAAGTGCTCTAATTCATAATGGATTAACTAGTTTACTGGTTTGAGCTCAATAATATTTATATGTATATGATCATTGAGCTCGAGCTCGAATGGTTCGTTAGAAGCTTGAATATTTCACACCCTTATCCAAATTTAGAGGATTTTATACTCTTTCTTCTATATCCTTCATTTTGAATAAATATTTTGGATATTTTTTTAGAGTAAAAAACTTATCGACAATCCTTACTTTTATTATTTTAGATAATCTATTGCTTACATTTATTATTTTAGATAATCTATTGCAAAGGTTATTATAACATCTTTACTTGCTTTCACAAAGATTGATGATTAATTTGTAATTATCAATAGTTATGTCAAACTAAGCTTTATGTTCATTTTTTAATAACCAAATGAGTATGTTTTCTAAAAAAAACCGTATTTAAAAATGTTTTGTACACAAGTAAACAAAAACCTTGATTCCCGCCACAATTAACGTTAGCTTTTTTGAAGTTTAATGATTAGGTCATTTTGTAGGGGCTGTTTTTAAAAATTTAGATAATCATTTGATAATTAACTTCACGTTCACCTTCTTCCTTTTTCATGAAAACGCATTTTTTTGTGGTTCGTTTTTTACGTTCAACTCTTATATATTTTTGTTAAAGTAATTCTTTTAATTATATTAATTATCTAATTTTACGTGTAATATAATAAATATGTAGGGAAACATAAATATATGTTTTAAAATGACATTTTGAATAATGCTAATCAAATTTATCCATAATAACGTATTGCGGATTTCATTCCAATAATCTATTGAGAAATATCATTTAGGCTATCGGTAGCCCAGATGGGGCTCGGTGGGCTCGAATAGGCTGCGGCTACGACCCTGGCGGACTGAGCGCGGGCTCAGCCATTTGCTTTCCACAAACCGGAGAAACCGATCTCTCTTCCTCTCACACACTCTACTTTTTTCTTTTTCTTTTTAATTGAAATATATATGTATAGGGTATTCGGTTTGGTGGGTTGTGATACTTGATAGAGTGGACTCGGTAGGCTTATTGTGGGTTTATGAGTAAAATTGATGTGACGCTGATATGGCAGACAGACAGAGTGAGTTTGTGGGATCGGTGGGCTTATTGTGGATTTGTGAGTAAAATAAATGCCATACTAATATGGCAGAATGGGTTTGTGGGCTCGACAGGCTGGGCTGCTGATAGCCTTATAAGAAATTTGTTTCTACAAAACTACTCAAATTAAACATTTTTATTTCAAAAGTCACTTTACTGTATGTTTTTTGTTTTATCTTCTTGCTTCATCATGAATTCATCTTTATATTCCTTCCATTTATTCTTTGACTTTGTATATGTGAAAGTTGTACATTAAATGTTTTGCGTAACGAGGTGTTTTAACGAGTTTGCTTCCATCCCAATTAATTATGTGGAGATAGACCAGTTTTTTTTTCGACCAGTGGTACTATTTACAATAAGAAACAAAAATAAGAACATATTTTTCACAAAATTATTATTGGTTAGGTTTTTTAAAGACCAACAATTTTGTTGAAGGAACAATAAAAGGTACATAGAAGACGTTTGTTGGTCCAAGAGGATGACCTTCAAGGTATCAAAGATTGTAGAAAGGAGAGAGACGGAGGAGGGGTTGTATACAATCACGACATAATTTTTCATTTTTAAATTCTATTTGTATTAATGAACAAAATATAGAATTTACAGATTGTTGCGGAAATAGAAAAAGGTTAAACACCTATAGTAAACAATCTAAAGTTCATACAACTTTCAGTTTTGTACAAGTGAGAAAGAAGAGAAAAAAAGAACTTATAAGTAGACGGATGAGGAATGACTGGAGTATGAAGATAGAAGAGATGCGTGTCTCCAAAGAAGACAATTCAACAACTATTAGTTTCATTAAATGCAAGTCAGACCACTTAATATATAAGTGGTCTGAGTTGTACTGTATCGCTATAATAAACACACATAGGTAAGAAGCCTATATGAGTTGGTATAATGAATAATATGATTTTGGGTTGATAGGTACGGAGGGAACAGTAGATAAACATTCCTTTGTACTTCTGTCAGAAAAACATGGTAGTCCTTTTGTAGAAATTAGGATAAGACAAAATTGGAAACCTTCAGGAGCAAGTCTCTTATCAGCGAGTAGAGGTCGCTAAGTTTGGTGTGTCGACGATCGTTTTCTTTAGGTTATCATGCATGGATAGTCAAGTTGTTATCACTAACATCGATGACTTTATCATCAGTTATTTCTTTGACATCGTTGATGGTTTTGTGCGCATGATTTCATTTGTCTTCAGGTAAATACTTAGTTATTACAAAGTTATCTTATCAGTGGCTACTAGACAGACTCAATAGGGTCGATGATTTCAAACAGAATGTTTAAGACTATCAGCTTGAACAAATTGAAATGATCACCAAATAGAGTCAGTGATAATTCCTCAAACTATAATTTAAACTAAGTATTTATACACAGTGGTCTTGCCTTTTGCCAAAGGTACCAGCTGCCACATCAACGCTACATCAGCGCCACATCAGCTTTTCACTATCTTACCAACACCTTACCAATCCTTATCAATTCAACCAGAGTGGTCTTGACTCCTATACCAATCTAAATAATTAATAAAAAAAGAAAAAGAAGAAGAAGAGGAATATAGAGAGAAAGGAGAGAGAGGGTGTGGTGGGGGTGTGATGCGGTAAATATTAACTATAAAAAGTGTAACAAGTTTTAACCTCTAATGCCTAACCACCTATTACCACATTCACAGGCAAGCGTACCTGATCGATAGCAATATAGCGTAGGAAAGTCCAGGTATCGTATCTACCACTGGGAACGGTCAAGTAACAGACTGGTAATCCTATTAGTTTAATTAATCTAAGGCTATGGGGGTTTTTGAGAAAATGATTTGAAAACTAAATTAACAACTAAAGAACTAGAAAGCAGAATAAAAACTGATTTAACAATAATAAAGAAAACAGTAGCACTTATCATGGCATAGTGAATCCCCAAGTGGATAATTAAGTTACATAAAAGTATGATTGATTTGGCTATTGTAAGGATTTAAGTCTGGGACACCCTAACATGCAGATAATATGATTGTCAACTAGAATGGTCCTCCTAGTCCCAATACCTGGGCTGATTGTCAGACAACCTAAATATCAGTCACCCAATCCTATCTCAACTAACCGGTGTTTTACAATCTAGTTTCTCTCGGTCCAAGAAACCACTTAACCTAATTCTCCGAGGTCTCGAAGGATAAGTCAAGAGAGGTTGATTAACCCAATGGAGTCTACTTTTTTGGTCCAAAAGCAAACCCAACCAACGAGTTCAAACACACGAAATAGCAGGAATCAAATTGGAATCATAAAACCACATTCAATTAACCAAAACAAATCAATAATCATTAAAACCATAAAATCATATCCACATGGTTCATCTACCACGATAAGTACTACATAGAAAACTACTCACTACTCATAGCTAGGAAAACAGAATAAGTATAGATAAAGACAGACATTCTACCGACCATACAGCTACAGATGATTAATCGAGTATCCGTATCGGCGCAACGTCTCCTCTCTCCACACTTGATTCTCCCTCCAAACCACTAACCAACTGGTACAACTGACCCTTTTAATGTATTTTTCTGTCTAAGAATGCATATGGAACTGAAGGCTGAGAACAGTATTTAAAAGAAGGTCCGGAAGCTGTTTCGCGTTCGCCAAGTAGGCGTTCGCGGCGCGAAACACTTAAAAACCCTACTCCTTCTATTTTTGGCAAATTCTGGAATCTTCTTGAGAGTGCAAATGCCAATTTCGCGGCGCTAAACTTCATCTTCGCGGCGCTAAGTTGATAAAAAGCAGGAACCTTCTCGAATATCAGTCTTGGCGGCGCCAAAACCTTCACTTCGCGATCGCTAAAACTTCCTGTTTTGTACTTTTCCAACTTTCGCACAATTTCGCCTA
This sequence comes from Centaurea solstitialis, assembly GCA_030169165.1. Classification (NCBI taxonomy): domain Eukaryota; kingdom Viridiplantae; phylum Streptophyta; class Magnoliopsida; order Asterales; family Asteraceae; genus Centaurea; species Centaurea solstitialis. Next base: position 18,114,075 of record CM058045.1, on the reverse strand, counting down.
TTTTCCGCACTTTTTTAGCTCCGTGTTCTCCAATACCTTCAAAAGTAAACCAATTCGTGAGTAATTAGGTGAGAATCAAGTGATAAACGGGGTAAATTCAACCAATTAAGCACCACCAAAACATGTATAATTTTGGTGTTATCAAAATCCCCACACTTAAGCTTTGATTGTCCTCAATCAAAAGACTGAAAGATAAGAAAGATGACACCAAAATTATCTCCACCCAAGATCATCCAAGAAGACAAAGAATACTCACATAGTCAGACACAAAGACAAGACATATCAAGCAATCGAATACCAAGGTGGACCTTTTACCCTCACATAGTATGAATAATAATCTGAAGTGTATCTCTCGGGGGTAAAAGTGTAAAAAGTGATCTCACCAATACTCGACCAATTCCCTCATGCATAAGCTTGGCACTGAATCTAATCTCCACCACTGAGAAGTTGTCAACCGTCAAGAGGACTTAGGGGTTGTAATGTTAGGCTAAGGTTAAGGGTAGGATAAAGGATATATGAGTGGCTAAGGATATTGCAACAAAAACTTGAAAACTAAATTTGTAATGATCCAAACAGTAAAGCACAAAATCTGATTCTCAAACAGTGAAACTATCGGGATGAGCATATCTCTCTCTCTTCTTTTTTTTTCTTTTAGAATCGGCCTAAGCCTATGGCTTATTTGTGGCACAAATTCTTTTTCACACTTTTAAGCTCACTTTTTTTTTCTTCTCTCGACTCTTTTGATATTTTCTTTTCTTTTCTTTGAGTCTCATCTTTTCTTTTTTCTTTCTTTTCTCTTTTTCAGAGCAGCAACTATGTTGCTTTTGGCTCTTCTCTCATGCTCTTATCAATCCCATAAAAACTATCAGATTTTTGAAAAACTGGATCAAACATCTCAAGTATCAAATTTAAGTTACGGCCAAAAGATAGATAAAACAATTAGGCTCAAGGGTATATGGTGAATTGGGTAAAGAAACGAAAGGCTAAGGCTCAAAAAATGGTTTCAAGGGTGAAAGTGTTATAAGTGAACACCTTTTCAGAAATTGGCTAGGCAAATTAAATAACCCTATGATGAGGTTATCTAACGAAGGCTAAAAGGGTTAGAAACGAAGGCCTCTATCAGTGCAATGGTGATAAATACTTCTCTTATGTGGTCTCGACAAGAATTCTAGTGACAAGTTCTACCTTGGGTCAAAGTCGGTATTCTTCACACAAATGAATTAATTAGGCTCAATCTCTCAAAGGAATCGGGTGAGGCACTCATGGTAATCGGTATTCCAAGGTATTCTCCTACTCAAACAGTCTCATCTCATGTCCTCCTAAACAAGCAACTCAGTCTCAAAAACAATCTCAGATTTTGAAAAAAATTGGGGTCAAACTTCAAAGCTTTCAAAAATTTGAAAAACAACAATCACAAGCATAAAGTGTACCCAATAAGCAAGCAGACAAGTCAACATAACCCCCTCCCCACACTTAAAATTTGCAGTGTCCTCAATGCAACAGTTAAAACAATTAAGGAGTAATTGGGAAAAAGAGAAACTTCCCGGGTTATTTGACTTGTTCTGATCTGAGAGAGATTATTCCGGAAATCGTACCCGATGCAGAATCATAAACAGCTGTATCTAAAAACAAAAAGAAAAATAAAAGGTAAAAAGAACAAAATAAAATAAACCAAACTAAGCAAACAATTAAAATCCTAAACAATCCAAACAAAAAATAAAAGATAGTAGCAAACACAAACACAAACAAAAATAAAATTGTTTAGACAACCATATCGAATAGAGAGATAAAAGAGAGATCAATAGGGGCCTCGAGGTTGGTTACGCCAATCCTCGAAAGTGGGATAACCGGGCGGTGCATCGTCGGAGAATGGCCAAAACTGCGATGCAGCAAAAGGAGTCGCAGGTGCAACACCAAATTGGGAGGCCATTCGGTTCATCAATCCACTTTGCCAGTTGGCTTGGTGGAGAGCCTCCGTGGTGTTATACTCCATATGCTGATGATGTCGGCCATAAGTAAGCTGCATCTCCGATAAACGATTACTCAGGTCTTCATAACCCGAGTGCCCCGCTTCATCCGTCGGTTGTTCGTCCTCGTTCTCCTTCTTGGCTCGTGTGTTTGTGGATAAGGGATCCACGTGAACTGATCTCCGCCAACCAAGTGATCTACCGCAGCTGCCCCCATTCCTCGGAGTTGCTCCATATCGATCAAACCCATCTCCCCGAGGCTCGTCATCGAGGCAATAGCATCATCGGTTAGAACCCCGTAATGCCTAGCCAAACGGGTGACATATTGGCCACCGGCCATCCGGCTACCCTCGCGATAACCGCCTCCCTTCATGAGTTGCATGGCGACGATATAGGGAGCGTTCGGGTATTTGTCATCCGTGGTAAGTTGCTCGAGAAGCCAAAGATCATAAGGTCGAGATCTTCTCCTCACTCGAGGAACGTGCATTGACCGCATTAACAAGCATCCGATGATAGAGTCGGTCCGAAGAAGAGAGAAGGCTTTTGACCTTGAGATTGCCACCATAGTTGCCACTTCCGAGAACTGCCCAAGATAAACTGGGATCGAAGTCGTCCGGCCTCTTTCCGCTGGCGAACATGTACTCCATGAATCCGGGAGCCTCCACCTCGGCTTGGGTATATATCCCCAAAGCCACCGCCAAGTCGACCAAAGAGATCGAATGCCAAACACCACCGAGTCGAAAACTCATGCACGGCTGGTAAAACTCATCAAGGGCTTTCTCTTCCTCAAACCGAAATGTAGCCACGAACTCCAGAATGAGCTCTCGGTAAAGGGTCTCGGCAAAATCAAAGATGCGCTCCCAAGCATGGCAAATAAAGTACTCGGAGCCTTCCTCATCGTACGCATGCTTCTCCAATTTGGCTCCGATCTCATTTCTCATGCCCATAACTTGGAGAAGATCCCAATCTACTCTCCTCGGGACCAGGATTTGACGGGACGCGAGTCGGTCGACAATCTTTCGGTAATGCTCACGCCTTCGATCATTCAACGTTGGATCGTTCCCAAAATAGGTGAAGACGTGACCTCCACCCGGCGCACGAAAATTAGGGACCGATGAGGTTGACGAACGAGTTCTTTGTCTCTACAAAATCCAAACAAACAATGTCTTAGTCCAAGTGTATCCAATATGATCAAGACAAAGTTCATATCATTCAAACCAATGAGACAAAATTCCAAGGCTAACAATTCAAGCTAAACGATACATGTATTGCGATTCAAAATGAATGGGGATGTGTAACATCCCCACACTTGAGCTTTTAGCCAAGGTTCCACTAACACAATCTAGTAAAATCAAAAGATGGGGATTTTGGGTGCAAAATCCCCATACTTAGCATTCAAGCACAATCCAACTAAATTCAATAACCCATTAACTAGCATGCTATAATGAAATTGCACTCTAAGAACGAAGTATGCATCAATCAAGAATTCTAACCATCAATGGTGCACTCTAGAACAATTCCAATTAGATTCAACAAGCAAAACACATGCCAAAACTATTTTTCCATCAAAAATCATAGCATGCAATCCAAATCAACAATTAATTACACAATGGGGTTTCAATTCAAGATAGAATCTATGAAAACCTAGAACCACCATTGTTGCCCCAAATCATGAATTCACTACACCAAATCGAGCTTAACCAACGAAATCAAGTTAGGAAACATACCTTTTGTGCCATTGTGGATGAAATTGAAGCTTAAGATTTTCGAACTTGGCAAGGACGTGAGAGGATTTCGCGGCGCCGAGAGAGAAATTAGGTTTTTGTGTTTTGAAAAAGTGAAAAATGAGGGTTTAAAAACCGTCAGGGCCGACTTCGCGTCGCTAAGCCTAAGGCTTCGCGTTGCGAAGAGGCGGTTTCCAAGAATTCAAAATTGTAAAATCGATTCTCGCGTCGCCAAACATACCACTTCGCGTCGCCAAGTTCAAAAATTTTACCTGATGTTGGTCTGGACAGACTTCGCGTCGCCAAACTAAAGGTTTGGCGTTCGCGAAATCTTTCTGTTTCCACCTTTTGAAAAATTCCGATTCGTGTCGGTTTTCGTCGATTTTGGCTTCTATCCCTTCTGAATGGTTACCTAAGCAATACAAAACAAAAACATTAGTAAAAACTCACACGAAAAACACTAAAACTGAAAATAACGAAAAATGCTCGGGTTGCCTCCCGAGAAGCGCTTCATTTTTGACTGGGTCTAGAGCTCGACCCCGCTTTCGGCTCATTTCTTGGCTCGTCGGGCTGACGAACCCCTTTTCTTTCGATGTTCTTTCTTGGAGGGTCCCGGATTGGTAGATATCTCCTTTGGTTGTATCGGATTCGGGTAGTCCTCCGTCTTCTTTCGGCCCATTTGTTCATGAGGTAGCAGTGGGCGGTTCGGGACCTTCTTATAGGTAAGAGAAGGATCTTCATAAGGCTCATCGAGATGTCTAACCGGCTCTCCGTTGGGATCAAAGTACAAACGGTTTTCTCCATACCCCATGCTCGTAACTTGACTTCGCATGTCCGTATTAACTTGGGCGGTATGCAGAAAAGCTCTCCCGAGAATGATAGGGATCTCCGTGTCCTTCGGGAGGTTGGCTATGATAAAGTCCGTATAGTAGACGAAATTTCCGATTCGAATCGGAACTACTTCCGCTATCCCCAACGGTTTGGTCATGTACCCGTTCACTCCTCGATATTGATAATCCATCGGCTTGATCTTCTTGATACCCATTTTCCTACAAAAACAAGAAGGCATCATGTTAAGTGCGGCACCTGAATCAATTAAAGCAAGACCTTTGTATTTAGAACAAGAAATAGGTAAACTGTAACTTCCCGGGTCATGCTTGATTGGTGCGATATAGATGAGCTCTTCCTTGTCCGGTTTCTCTTTCTCCTTCTCTTTTCCTTTCTTTTCTTTCTTTGGTATCACGAACTCCGCGTATCCACCTTGCTTTCCATCCTCATCCTCGTTCTCGTCATCACTTGATGTGTCCGAATCATTAAGCTTAAGATGCTCGAACGAGATTGTGAACCCCTCCGAATCGTAATCCGTGGCATAGTCGGGCTCACTTTCACTGTCGCTATCCACGTACTTTTTGTTGTAAATATCTGTCCACGCCTTCTTTGATTTCGTTCCGGCCATCATGAGCATCGGCTTTGCGTTCTCCACCTTTGGATTGACTTGGGTTTGCGTCGGAAGTTCTCCTTGGGTCCTCTCGGCTAATGTTTGAGCAATGCGTCTAACCTGCAATTCCAAATTTTGAATTATGCTCTGATGGTTACGCAAATATGACCCTACCTCATCATTGATTTTCTTTTGCGCGTCCATGAACTGGATGAGTCGGTCCTCGATAGAAATGCGTGGCTCTCCCTCCGTGCGTTGGTTCGGTTGATTTGGTGCAAAGAATCCGGGAGGTCGTGGATTGAAGTTACGGTTGTTGTTCCACCTCCCTTGGTAATCGCCCCGGTTAAGATAATTAACTTCCTCCGGTGTCATCATCGGGCGATTCGGACAATCCTTAGTCAAATGTGGACCCTTGCACTCCTCGCATCCAACCTGCAAAGCATGAACAGATTTAATTAGTTCATCTATTTTTCGTTCAAATTTTACCTGTTGGTTTTTCACAGCAGCTATTTCATCCGATGGATCAAAATCGGTTGAGATTTTCCCGGTCATTCTTGGAATTTGTAAGCGCTTGTCCGTCCTCCAATCTATGTTGTGTATGAGCATGTCTTCGAGGAGCTTATAACCTTCCGTGGGCGTTTTATACATGAAGACACCTCCAGCAGATGAATCTAATGTAGCACGTGAAGAGTAAGCAAGCCCACTGTAGAAAGTTTGGACTTGTTCGCTCTTAGTCAATCCGTGACTCGGGCACGAATTTAGAAGGTGTTTGAAACGCTCCCATGCTTCGGATATGGTCTCCCCGTCATCTTGTTGGAAGGATCGGATGTCGGCTTTCAACTTGTCGATCTTAGATGGTGGAAAAAATCGGGAAAGGAAATTGGAACACAGTCCTTCCCAAGTAGTGATCGAGCTTGGCTCTAACGAACGCAGCCAAGCTCTAGCTTCTCCGGCGAGTGTGAGAGGAAAGACTCGGAGACGAATCGCATCATCTCGGCCTTCCTCGGTTTTGAACAGATCACAGATATCCACGAAGTTCTCCAAATGCACGATAGGATTGCTATCGTTTTTCCCGTCGAAGGTAAGGTCCTTGATCATGTGAAGGAGCTTCCCCGGGATTTCCTTGTTTAGATTCGGCTTCGTGATCGGATTCGTGGGAACAGTTGGAGCGGCCCTCCTGGCGGTCCACATCGGTGCTTCTTCTCCCATCTCAAAAATCAAAGCTCTCGGGCGAACTTTGTTGGCTCTCGTCTTTTTGTTTCTTTTTCTGAATTCCCTCTCCGGTTCCTCAAATGGCTCTAACAAATTTGCCGTGACTGAAACCACAACAAACAGTTACGGGCAACTTGCGGGAAACAAAGCGATAATAATAATTATAATAAATAAAGAAAAACTAAAAAGCAAAAACTTGCAAGGGATGTAATCCCTCACAAGGATCGATTAACAAAACTAACAAAGATCAAAAGTCTAAATACTACCGTTCCCCGGCAACGGCGCCAAAAAACTTGATGCGGTAAATATTAACTATAAAAAGTGTAACAAGTTTTAACCTCTAATGCCTAACCACCTATTACCACATTCACAGGCAAGCGTACCTGATCGATAGCAATATAGCGTAGGAAAGTCCAGGTATCGTATCTACCACTGGGAACGGTCAAGTAACAGACTGGTAATCCTATTAGTTTAATTAATCTAAGGCTATGGGGGTTTTTGAGAAAATGATTTGAAAACTAAATTAACAACTAAAGAACTAGAAAGCAGAATAAAAACTGATTTAACAATAATAAAGAAAACAGTAGCACTTATCATGGCATAGTGAATCCCCAAGTGGATAATTAAGTTACATAAAAGTATGATTGATTTGGCTATTGTAAGGATTTAAGTCTGGGACACCCTAACATGCAGATAATATGATTGTCAACTAGAATGGTCCTCCTAGTCCCAATACCTAGGCTGATTGTCAGACAACCTAAATATCAGTCACCCAATCCTATCTCAACTAACCGGTGTTTTACAATCTAGTTTCTCTCGGTCCAAGAAACCACTTAACCTAATTCTCCGAGGTCTCGAAGGATAAGTCAAGAGAGGTTGATTAACCCAATGGAGTCTACTTTTTTGGTCCAAAAGCAAACCCAACCAACGAGTTCAAACACACGAAATAGCAGGAATCAAATTGGAATCATAAAACCACATTCAATTAACCAAAACAAATCAATAATCATTAAAACCATAAAATCATATCCACATGGTTCATCTACCACGATAAGTACTACATAGAAAACTACTCACTACTCATAGCTAGGAAAACAGAATAAGTATAGATAAAGACAGACATTCTACCGACCATACAGCTACAGATGATTAATCGAGTATCCGTATCGGCGCAGCGTCTCCTCTCTCCACACTTGATTCTCCCTCCAAACCACTAACCAACTGGTACAACTGACCCTTTTAATGTATTTTTCTGTCTAAGAATGCATATGGAACTGAAGGCTGAGAACAGTATTTAAAAGAAGGTCCGGAAGCTGTTTCGCGTTCGCCAAGTAGGCGTTCGCGGCGCGAAACACTTAAAAACCCTACTCCTTCTATTTTTGGCAAATTCTGGAATCTTCTTGAGAGTGCAAATGCCAATTTCGCGGCGCTAAACTTCATCTTCGCGGCGCTAAGTTGATAAAAAGCAGGAACCTTCTCGAATATCAGTCTTGGCGGGGCCAAAACCTTCACTTCGCGATCGCTAAAACTTCCTGTTTTGTACTTTTCCAACTTTCGCACAATTTCGCCTATTTTCCGCACTTTTTAGCTCCGTGTTCTCCAATACCTTCAAAAGTAACAAACATACCAATTCGTGAGTAATTAGGTGAGAATCAAGTGATAAACGGGGTAAATTCAACCAATTAAGCACCACCAAAACATGTATAATTTTGGTGTTATCAGGGTGGGTAGTCTAAGGAGTCGGCAAGCCCATGTCGTTTTCACTCCTTGACAATCAACCTCGCCGGTGTTGCCGGCCTTGCCAATCGGTACCCCCACCGTACCGATGCCCTTTGACGCTGGGATGTGGATGGTCTTAGGGGTCCAGGAGGTAGGGCCTCTGACAGTGGAAAAACATGGTCGAAATAGAGGAAATCCTCATTCTGATCAATGTTAAGTTTAAGATCACGTTGTATGTTTTCAGGCTAAGTTTTGAAAACTAAGGATTGAAATTTTGGTTGCTCAGGCTAGACGTTTGATTGGTCTAAGGACCAGATTTCTGGTTTGGTCTAAGAACCAGATCTCCAGTTGGCCTAAAGACTAGAATTTTTATTTTCTAAGAACCATATTTCCGGTCATACCAACATTCTGGTTGGCTTTCCTTGACTAGAATTTTTATTTTCTTTGGTCTTGTATGACCAAACCTTTGGATCTACACGACCAGATTCTTGGTGTAGTTATTGTGCACTTACTGTCAACCCATGATCTTAGCTAATAACAATTGTAACCGTCAATTTACTATTAATTTACCATGATTTCCATGTAAGTTATTTTTTTCCTTCTTTTCGAATGGTATATATATATACTTTTGGACCTACGTTTTTTAACAGACTTCAAGTTACTCTCTAGTAAAATTGCTCTCAATTTTGTGCCTAATATCGAGTGTAAGCTAAAGTTTTATCCCCCCGTATTGAATTTCATGAAACTCATACATAGGGTCAAAATGCTAATTTGGAAAATGAACTCACATGATTCTCAAGCAATCTGGTTCTTGATCATTATTTTCTTTTACGTTTTTCTAATTTGGGGGAGTCGGTGAACGGACTCGTGAAGGAAATGTTAGAACCTGACTAGTTTAGTTGTAAAGAAGTCAGGGGCGTCTTTTGACATTTTGTAATAGTTAGATTTTGAACAATACTTTTGTGCGCCTCTTAAAAGAGTCATAGACTCTAGGGGTGCTTTGTGTAACTTCGACTCTATAAATATGGGTCGTTAGTTAACGTTTTCAATAATCAAGTAACTGACAACTTTTGTTATATGCTTTGTCGTGTTCTATATTTGTACATTTATATGCTTGATTACCGCTATTTGAGCGTCATTACTTCTTGTGATTGCTCGTAGTGGTCCTTTTAATCGCATCCTCGTTGAATATCGGACTCACAATTGGTATCAGAGCTCGTGTTTTGGTAGTTTTGGACAGAAAACTGAGGCTGTTTCTGATTTCCCGAATCGGATAATCAATTCCCGAATTGGACACAAGTGTCCCGATTCGGAACAATTGATTTCCCGAATTGGAAATCATAAATTCCCGAATTGATATTTTGAGCCTCTCCCGAATCGGATCTTTCGCCTTTTCCCGAATTGGAAATTTGATATCCCGAATCGGGACTCTCATTTCCCGAATCGGGAACTTGGCTCAGACCCCCGAATCGGGACTTGCAATTTCCCGAATCGGGACTTGCTATTTTTCCCGCCTTGGCCTTTCTTTTTGAAATTTTCGAATTTCTAAAAAGGAAAGTGCTTTAAGCGCGGAAGCTCTGTCCAATCAAAAATCACCATCTACTCAAAGCAGATCCATCTAGTGAGGACACGATGTCTAAAGAAATCATAAGTATGGGCTCAGATGATAAAGGCCCTTCCGCCATGCAAGGACACTGCCTCATGGCTGACTTTGAGGAACCATGCATATCTGGTTCCCCTAACGATTCAACTGAGGAAGAAGCAGAGGTAACTTCAAACTCAAATTTGTTAAATAGAGTTGAACTGTTAGAATCTGAAACTCTAAGACTTGAGAGCCAACTCCAAATGGAAAGCGCTCTCGTCGCAAGATTCAGAATTGAGAGTGCTGTTTACAAATGTTCCTTGGAGGACCTTACCCTGAGTTATGACAGATTGGAGCTTGAATCTGGGATTAGAGAATCTAACCTGGAAAACAAGCTCATCTCTCTTCAAAGTTCTCATGACGAAATTGAAAGCAGTCGTGAGGAACTCAAGCTCAAATTTCACATTCTTTCTATGGAAAGAACAAAACTGTTTACAAAAATAGAAGAGCTTGAGGAAAACAATCTAAAGAGAGGACAATCTGAACATACCTTAAGTCTACTTACCAAGCAAACCACTCAACATCCCTTTTATAATGCCAAACCTGGGTTGGGACATTTAGATAATCATATTCTTGAAAAAGCACCTGCACATCTATACAATTTTGATAATATGAGTGCTTCCAAACCGACTGTTAGAGGATCAGACAATGACAACTATGTGATGCAGACTGTGACCTTTACCGAAATCATAGACGGAAAAGCTGTGTCTTATACCACCAGTCCTTCAAATAGTTCAACCAATAGTCATCCTTCTAGTCCTGTTGCAACCAGTCCCATCTTCACTCCTGCCAGGAATCCTGATAACACTTTCTCAGACTGGGAGGGCATCAAAGCTAGAACACCTAAGATAGCCATGCCTCCCATCAATTATGAAAATTTGAACTCTAGTTATGACACTAGGGAGATAGATACATCTTTGGATGCTGATGTTATCCAATCTTTGGATTCTTCCGCAACTCAGCCTCCAACCCCAGTATGTCTAGAGAGAGAAGTGTTCCTTCTTAGATCCAAAGCTGTAGAACTGAAAGCCTGTCACCATAAGATCAAGAACCTTGAATCAATTCTTTCTGAAAAAGACTGCCTGATTAATTCATTGGAACATAACTATCTTGAGGCGAATGCTGAAAGGATAGGTATGTCAAGGCAATGTGAGACCGCAAATTTTACTGGTACAACTTTTGAAATTGAATATGCGGATCTCCAGATGCAACTCATTGTCCTAACTGTTTCAAACAGAATTGAAAAAGAATTCTTTTACGAAAAGGAAATGATGTATGCCCAAAACTTTACTAATCAGGATTGTCAAATCAATCGATTGAAAGATCGATTGTCTCTGTTAGAAGAATCTGATCCTTGGTCCTCAGGTACCAGTAGAACACCCTTCACACCAGACTTTAGGACAACCAAGCCTAAACTCATATTAGATCCAAATGTCGTGTATGATGTGAAAGTGTTTTTAAATGCTGATGATCCTCCTTCAGGTTATATTCCAAGAAAACCTGTTTTGCCAAAGGCACCTGCTATAAAGCAAATCAGTTCCCCCAAGCCACTCGCATCAGTGTCTGTGATAAACACTGAAGGTGCAAAATGTGTTGGTACTGACAAAGGGAAGTCAGTTAAGCCACACACACCTATAGTAACACAGACACAACATTCAAAATCTAAAGATGCAAGTAGCCTGGTCAAGCCCATTAAGGGACTAGACTTTCACTCTAGTTCATTTGATGTGGGTGAGAACTCCAAACCCAAACAGCCTTTGAATACTTCAAAACCTGTTTTTCAAAAGGCCCCACAAATCAAAGGTGGTCAATCCACTCTTGCTAAACCGTCACCCAACTCACAATTTGCTACTCATGCATATGGGAGAACTGGTGATGGGGCAGCAAATGTGAAACCACGGAGGAGGAGGAGGAGAAATCGCAAGAAGAATAACTCTTTTACTGCTTTTCCAAAAAGGGGAGGTCAAGATCATTCTGTTCTTGGCTACAACCCACGTAGTTGTAATTTAAACTTGAACTCAAAGTCTGTAAACTCTAATCGCTTTACGAATTCTGAAAACTTTACAGCTTTTAGAAATCAAATTTGTTCAATGTTTGATAATTACATGCGTGTTGATTTGCCTAGTAATGCCAATACTTATCGTAAGTCAGGTGGTCCTCATAGGAAAAGAAGTAACAAAATGGCAAAGCAAAGTGCTTTGCCTCCTGTGAAGTCTCCTAAGCCTAAGGAGAAATCCGAAAAGGACACTTCATCGGAAGTTTTAACTGTGTCTAATGCTAGGAAACCCATGTGGCAATGGGTTCCTAAACAACCAGTCTCCTTATATGCATGTGCATAGGGGGAGCCTCGGTGTTGCATACACCTAGGGGGAGCCTCGGTGTTGCATACACCTAGGGGGAGCTATTGTACAAATGTTGTGTTACTAACTCTATCGGATCCAATCTGCTATGGATACCATTCCTACTTTTTCTTGCAGGTTGTAGAACCGAAGTACGGCTTCTGAATACTTCAGTTCAGGACCCGATGATCAATTTTACGACTTCTGATCACATGTGTCAGAACTCAGGCAAAGTCCAAAGCAGGTTGGAAGCTATCGAGAAAGCTGACAAAGCTCGCCGTGCTGAGATCGAGGCCCTCAGAAAAGCTGACGAGGAAAGGGAGATACAATTGGAAGAAGCGAGACGCCTAATCAAAGGCAAATTCGTTGAAACAGATCGACCTGTTACTCGCCGCTCTCCTACTCCCGTCCTCCGTCTACAACCACCACCACTCGCTGAAGTCGTCCCCGGCTTTGTCTCTGAAGCTGAGCACCAGATAGTCATCGCTCAGCTCACCACTCAGAATGATGCCCTTCAGAGACAGGTGGATCAGTACAAGCAGTTGGTCGCCACCAGGGATCTGCAGCTAGAGATCGCGTTGCGGAGGGTCCGCGAGCTTGAGGAAACTTGCAGGACTCAGGCTCAGCCCTCCAAGCAACCCCATGATGATCTGGACGATGCCGCGAATCCTCCTGAGGGGGAGGTACCGTCCAAGAGGGCTCACCTAGACCTCCCCTCCGGCTCCGGAACCGCCGCCGATGATACACCGGCCGACACGGCCCCTCCAGCAGATCAGCCTGTAGATCCGGCAAGTCCGGAAGGTCGTCCCACGGATGTTTTAGACTCCGATTCTGACGATGATGACCTTCCGCCCGAAGCAGCGAACTGGAGGTATGAGGCCATCCCAAAGGGTGTGCCCGTCCAGTTTCCTCACGAGAAGGTGACTCCCGCCATTGACCTGATCGATCCAAACACCGCGCCGATGGATCCTTCTGAGCTTCGTATCTCTGACGAGGCAAGGAAGATCCTGAACCAGCATGCCCAGAGTCTTCGGTTTTGGAAACGATCGGACGACATAGTTTCAAGCGCGGAGTACGACACCTTTCTCCCTACGGTACAGACGCCCGAGGCATTTACAGCTCAGCAGCCGATCAGGCTGGGTTGGAACCACACGGTCATTTTCAGGCCCTTCCTGGAGGAATCCTTCACTCGGATCTTCCAACAGGAACGCCTTTTCACGTGGTCCAAGAAGGTCTTTTTCGGGCTATCTCATGTCAAGAAGCGCCGCCGTCGTACCGCGTACATCTACCAGAGGAAGCTCAGCTGGAACGAGCACGGACAGATCAGAAAGAAGCACCGGTTCACCAAGGTAACTGATGTCCGTCCTTACAAATTCGGACACCAGCTATTCCTTGAGTTCCATGTGCGTATGTACAACCCTGGCAAGCCCGACGGGAACCTCCGAGACTTCATGTTCACGGAAGCCGATCTGGACAGTATTGATCTCGACGATCTTCTTACACTCATCAGACACCTTGAGGGCCCGATTATGAAACCAGACTACTTCAGAGACGGTCTGGAAGTCCTCAAGAGGTACGTACGGCACTCGATCAATCTCGCGCATCTCACTGACTATCAGATGGCGATCGAAAGCAAACAGCAGAAGGTAAATCTGCTGCGTCCCAACCTGGAGGCCAATCTACTTGACCAATACCTGCCCTACTTTCCGACGAGAGTTCCGGTGCATGGTGTTGTGTATCTCACCTTCAGGAAGAACCAGCGAAGGTTTATGCGTTTCAGTGAGCTATCCAGCTTCTGTGACGGCACCCTTTTGTACGTGTACAACGGAATGAAGCGACGTCTGTTAGAGAGCTACATGCCTGCGTACAAGGGAACTAACTGGAAGAGTAAGCTGATCGAGGCTATGGATCTGATCGAGAACAAGCTGAAGGAAAGACTGATGCTGAGAAGAGTAGAGACTGCGATGGAGCTCCGTACGAGATCGATCCGCGAATGGGACGAGTACTTGCAGCTCTCGCAGTGGGAACCAGCTTTGAAGTATCCGCCTGCTTTCTGACTTCTTCCCAAAGGGGGAGATTGTTAGAACCTGACTAGTTTAGTTGTAAAGAAGTCAGGGGCGTCTTTTGACATTTTGTTATAGTTAGATTTTGAACAATACTTTTGTGCGCCTCTTAAAAGAGTCATAGACTCTAGGGGTGCTTTGTGTAACTTCGACTCTATAAATATGGGTCATTAGTTAACGTTTTCAATAATCAAGTAACTGACAACTTTTGTTATATGCTTTGTCGTGTTCTATATTTGTACATTTATATGCTTGATTACCGCTATTTGAGCGTCATTACTTCTTGTGATTGCTCGTAGTGGTCCTTTTAATCGCATCCTCGTTGAATATCGGACTCACAGGAAATCATCTTTACACAACTCTTTCCATGATTCTATGATTTTTTCATTACGACGGATATAAGTATATTTAGACTTTTACTATGCGTAAGTCATGTATGAATAAAAATGTTTGTATAGGTTACTCTATGTATAGATTGATTTAATTTTGCTTGAAAAAGTTTTTTCATACATGAAAGGACTTGCTTTTAACTACGGACAAGTGTGGAAAAAACTCCCTTAGAAAGTTACTTAGTAGCCATTCCTCGTATCATTAAGCCACAATTATGAATAGTTAATTGAATAGGTTGTTTTTCTCATAAACCTGCTAACAAACACACACTAACTAAATAATTGGCTGTTTACAAATGCTTACCTGGTAAGTGATTACCTGTGAGAATCAAAACTCTTTTTACATTGTCTGGTTAGATTATAGTCCATTAAAACAACATTATATGCAAGAATTTATCTAGTAATCACTTATTGGGTAAGAGTTATCATTCTCAATTATCAAGTAACTTTTTCAATCCTTATGATCGTTCTTATCTAGTAAGATTTTGAATCTTTACCATATACATCATGTAAATAACCCGATATGTATTTACACGTTAGACACTTGGTAAAATACCCAAAGTATTGATAAACAAATAGTCTAAAAGGATATGATATTTTTCCAAAATTAAAATATAATTAAATAGGTATTTTAATAATAAAAAAATACTCTACATCTTTTTTGACTTTGAAAAAGTTAAGATCGTAAAAGATATATAATGATTTTTGCCACCCTTTGGAGTTTGCCCCCATCACTACCCTCCCCACCTCCCTCTTTCCGTCATGTTTATCTATCTACTATAATTTAATAAAAAGTATTTTACATCTTTAAAATACTATTGAAAGTTATTGAAAAATAAATAAATTATAGAACGTTAATACACTATAAAAGTATAAATTATAACTATTATATATATATATATATCAAGTCAATTAGTCAAATGTGGTATAGTACTACGGGTCAATAATATTTGATATGTTAACTTTTTTTGGTTCATAAACAATTCAAGATTTTTACAAATGTGTGATGATTTAAATGTAACACTTCCACTTGGAATATTTTGACTAAAATACTATAATGATAAATTAAATTGAAAACAACTATTAAATATAAAGAAAACATGCTTACAACATTCTATTTAGTCTCTTCTAGGGTTGCTGTTGAGGACGAAGATATGGTTGGCCACGAGTGACCTGACATCACAGTTGCCTTGATATCGTCTATGATTACATCTCTTAACTGGCTTTCACCAGTTCTTTCCGAAGTGAACTTAGCCGGCCTTGGTTCATTCGATCTGTTTAGTTTTGTTTCGGCTTTAGGTTCCTTTTCTGTTTTAGCTTCGAGGTTTTGTGACCTGTGTATTGATCTGTGTTTTGTTTCTTTCTTGGACCAATTTGTATGGTTTGGTTTGCGTTTTAATGATTTTGTTTGGCTGTTAAAAAAAACAACATGCATTTTAAATAATTGTTGTTGAAATATTTGTGAATTCGTAAAATCGTTTTGTCTTTATAAGATCTCAAAATCCATAAAACACAAGTAAACATGTGAAAATATCAATCATGGAACAACATGTAACAAACATCCAAAATGCATGTCTTTCTTTTTTTCACAATATACATACAACTTGAATAATTGTTATATAAAATTTATACAATAATAACTTATAGTTTACACAACCGCTACAAATCGGTTTGTCTATATTTATAAACAAGATCCCTTTTATAAAACTTAAAATGCGTCTAAAAACTATTTAAAAATACATTTAATCCATCAATTTGAACACCATATAATATTATCAACCATTTAATAGAAAACAATTTAAAAACACTATATATCTAAACAATTTAATTATGTATTTTCTCTTTTACCTTTCTTATATATTTGGGCTAGCTCAACTAATAATAAAGACAATAAAATTTCTCTTTATTAATTGTTATTTCATGTTTATTGAGGGCCATTAAGAATTTTTATAATCATTATTTTTAGAACCCCATGAAATTAAACGAGATGCTCACAAGTTGACTCAAAAAACCCATGACTAAAAAGACCATAATTGGGATAACATTTATGTCAAATATTGTGTTATTAACTCTCCATAAATTATGGTTTTTAGTGATATATAAAATACTTAGAAAATTGAAAGATAAACATGGATTTATACTTATTTTTAGGGTTTATGACTTATTTGGGTAACAAACTATTTTATTTGTATACAAAATATCATTGAACTATTTTTTGTAATCAATATACCATTAAACTCTTTTTGACTGTCCAGATTATACCATTGCAACCAGAAATAGAAGGTAAACCACCACCACCACCACAGCCACCTACCACCACAGCCACCCCACCTTCAAAACACCACCACCATCAAACCACCACCACCAAAACACCACCACCACACCCATCACCAAGCTATCACCACCAAAACATCACCACTGTGAACGTCGTAACCCCCATCGCCGACGACCGCCACCTACAACCTTTCCGTATCACCGGTGACTGCCATCCACAACCATCACCACCACTACAGAGCTGGATTTCATCAGATCTGCTCTCGATTTGGTCTTGATTTCACCAGATCTGGTCTCAATTTGAGTTTGAATTTCATCAGATCTGGTAACGGTGATGGTGATCGGAGGTGGTGATGGTGATCGGAGATGGTAGGGTGGAAACAATGATGCTGATGGGTATTGTGGTGGTGGCTGTGCTGGCTTTGGTGGTGGTGTTTTGGTGGTGGTGTTTTGGTTGTGGTCTTTTGAAGGTGGTGGTGGTTTGGAGGTGGTGGTGGTGGTTTACCGATGGTTTACAATGGTTTACCTTCTATTCCCGGTTGCAATGGTATAACGTGTATAGTAAAAAAGAGTTCAATGGTATTTTGTGTACAAATTAAATAGTTTGTTACCCAAATAAGTCATAAACCATTATTTTTAAATATGGGGCATAGTCCAATCATAATAATACGTGTGATTTAAAGTTAACCTAAATATAATACGTAATAAGAGATCGTTTTAATTTTAAAATAAAATATAAAAATAAAAACATGTTTTTCTTATTGTAAAAGGTAAAAACTCAAAGTGGAGGATAAAATTATTGGATATACATGAATACACGATCAACCGCAATTTCACTAAAACTAAAATAAATTGGGATGGGTTATTTACATTCTTTGAATTACCATTCACATTCTAAATAATTGAATTGTTCCTCGCACACATTAATATCAATTTTCCTTTTTACATTCCTAATGCATCTCACTCCTACTAAAAAAAGTGCAAATAGCAACCCTCAATAAATATTATGCGTTTTTGTTGCAAAATAACTTTTTGTATACGGCATACCATAAAAGAATTACCAAAATCCAATCTATAATCAATAATCATCATATTTATATATAATTTTTCTTACCTTTAGGATCATCTACAAAATATCCTTAAGATGAAAATAATAGAATTCAAGATTTTTAGCCAATTTTTTATTTCGATATATTATGTATATCCTTTTCATAAAGTAAGGCATATTTGTTACTACTAAATTTGATGAGCGTAAAAATTATTCGATTAAATGTACATGACTTTTGATAGTAACTTAATAATATAGAAATTGATTCATTAGATGAACTTTAAGGAAGGATTTTTATGCAAAAACTTCAAAACTTGTACCCGCTAAATAAAAAAACACTCTTATTAATTCAATCTTTGAAAAACCATTCCAAACAAAAGTTTTTTGGATTTATATAAATAGATTGATTGATACAAATAACTTTATTAATGCAAGATTTTTGAAAACAAGAAAAACAATAAGATGTTAGTGATTTCTTTTCATCGTTTACGATTCTCTATAATATAGAAAATAGATTAAAAACTGCAAAATCTGAAATCTCTCCAACAATGATTGTTGAAGGAGATTAATTGTTTTTCTGTTATTTCCATAAATGAAGTTAATGATATTATCACTTTAGGTGACATTTGAAAAAGATAATTAAAAATTTAAACCTTTTGAATATTTTGGTCATACAATTTCATGTTATAAAAAGGTTATTGTTAAAATGTTAGAAGGATTTAATTTTACTTATAAATTGAGGTTAAACATGAGAAACATGATAAATGGTTATTAATTATTGGATGAAAAATGAAAGCATATTATAATAAGATGCACCAATATATACTGAATAAATTTCTTTTTAAAGTGTAATTCATGAAATGACATAAGTTTAAAATTTAAATACATTTCTCACACAATTATTCGCTATTGTTAGAATTACACATAAAACTTTCTACAAAATTTTAATGATTTTTAGAGAATACATTAAAGATACTTTAAAGTTCTAAAAGTTCTCTAACACTTATAGAAATAAGGGAAATTAACTCAACTAGCCAACATACGCAAAATACATTTAAATTAGTCTTCTAGTTATTTCTTTATAAGTTTTATCCAAATAACGCTACATTCATAATTTTAGGTATGTAATTTGCGGGCTTAACTAAAAAACATTCAAAAAATGAATCATAATCATTTTCCTTTAAAAAAGAATTTATTTATGCACTCGATCTACAACTGCAAACCCAAATATTATTTTGATTTCTAACAAAAGATTTGAGTAGATTGATTCTTTTTAGTTTTTTTAGCTACGTCTGCAAATCAATTACGGATCTTAAATTTATGGATGTAATAATATTTAGATATAAGTAAAAGAAAATGACTAAAAAACCAATTTAAATGAGTTAAACCGACAAATGATGGCCAACTTAGTTGGTCTGATATATGAGTTATAGTCTTCATGTAGGTGAAGGTCAGAAGTTCAACTCCTTCTGAAGTCCATGTGGGGATTTTTCTTGAACGAGTGTCGGGTTCGAATCCCAGTTGATCATTGAAACCCTTTTAATGGAAACTGGATGATTATGCTGGAAGCAGTTATTCTCTTTAGAGAGATTTTGAACTTGACTTATCGTGATTTGGTGTTATAATTGCACGATGATACTCAGTTGCACCAACAACTTTTAAAAAAGTAGGGTAAAACGGTGTTTTGAAATTTTCTAGAAATAATTTATTGTAAAAGTTATAAATAAAATTGAAAAAATAGAGAAATATTATATTAAAAATTAGAAAAAAGGGACAAGAAATAAAGAATATACACAGTAACACCTATATACTCTCTCCTTTTGACTCGTGAGAATCGTGACTCTTCCTTCTCTCTCTCTCCTTCTCTGTGTTCTTTGAGCAAAAACAAGGAGAGCTATCATCTCTTTCCTTGTGTAGTAGAGCCATTCAATAATATTCACACATATATTTATATATACATATATATTTATTTATATCTGCAGAAGAAGTTACTATGTCTATGTTGTAGCTAGTATAGCATCTGCACCCAATTTTTATGGGTTTTTGTTCTATTCTTCACTCAATTTATACCCCACTTTTTCATACCCATCCTTCTCCCATTGGGGTTTTGCTTTTTGATCATAAACCCTTGATTGATTACCCTTCAAATCAAGGCTTTCTTTTCTTTCTTTCTTTCTTTCTTTCTTTCTTTCTTTCTTGATTTCCATAGTTTGAAAAAAAATGCTTTGCTTTAGTGGGTGTTGAATATTTAGCATCTTTTCAGCATAATCTCTCCTCTCCACCCATATTCAAACCACAATTCCATCAAATTTCACTCAAAAACCAACTGGGTTTCCATCATCTTTCAAGAAAATCAAGAAAAGAAAAAAAAACTCCATTTTTTTTTCAAGAAAAGAAAAGGGTACCCACAAAAATGTCCAATTTTGTGTTCTTGTTCTTGATTCTGACAATTGGGTTTCTTTCAGTGAGCTCTCAACTTGATCATGATAATGATGATGATGTAAATGATAATAAAGATGATGATCTCACCACTTTGTTAGCTATCAAAAAGGAGCTTAATTTACTGGATTGGGATGATGACAATTTGCTCAATAACAAAACCTCCTCAAATTACTGCCAATGGCCTCACATCACTTGCAATTCCAACCACTCATTTGTTGAAAAGCTTGTGCTTTCACACCTAAATCTTCAAGGTAACATCACTCCAATCTCCCAACTCAAATCTTTAAAGTTTCTTGATTTATCTTTCAACACTTTCCATGGCCCAATCCCTAATTCCTTTGGCAACTTATCAAACCTCCAAGTTCTTGATTTATCTTACAACAAGTTTGATGGCTTAATCCCAACTCAATTGGGCAAACTCACAAACTTAAAGTCACTAAACCTATCAAACAACTTACTCATAGGATCAATCCCCAATGACCTCCAAGGCCTTGTGAACTTGCAAGATTTCCAAATTTTCAGCAACCATTTGAATGGAAGCATACCCATTTGGGTTGGGAACTTAACAGAACTTAGGGTTTTTACAGCCTATGAGAATGAGTTAAGTGGTAAGATACCTGAATCTTTAGGGTCGGTTTCGGAGCTCCGGTCGTTGAACCTCCATTCGAACTACCTCGAAGGGCCGATCCCGGATGGCGTTTTCGAGATGGGAAAGCTGGAGTCTTTGGTGTTGACTCAGAACAAACTCGGCGGGAGTTTGCCGGAATCGATAGGGAAATGCCGGGGTCTTTCGAGCGTGCGAATCGGGGATAATGATCTCATAGGAAACATCCCGAGAGCGATCGGGAATCTTAGCGGTTTGACTTATTTCGAAGCGGATAACAACAATCTTTCGGGGGAGATCGTTTGGGAGTTTGCTCATTGTGCTAACTTAACGCTCTTGAATTTGGCTTCGAATGGGTTTAGTGGGATCATACCTCCGGTTTTCGGTCAAATGGTCAACCTCCAAGAGCTGATTGTTTCGGGAAACAGTCTTTTCGGAGAGATTCCGACTTCGGTCCTTAGCAACAAGAATCTTAACAAGATCGATTTAAGTAACAACAGATTCAATGGAAGCATACCGCAAAGCGTTTGCAACTCGTCGAGATTGCAGTATTTGTTGTTGGGTGAGAACTCGTTGATCGGGGAAATCCCGCACGAGATCGGGAACTGCGTGAAGCTGCTCGAGCTCCAATTGGGCGGGAATTACCTCACCGGAACGATCCCGCCCGAAATCGGCCGGATCAAGAACTTGCAGATCGCATTGAATTTGAGCTTCAATCATCTCCACGGGCAATTGCCTCCCGATTTGGGAAAACTCGACAAATTGGTGTCGTTAGATTTGTCGAACAATCAACTCACCGGAAACATTCCGTTGGCTTTACGAGGCATGTTGAGTTTGATTGACGTTAATTTCGCGAATAATCACCTTACTGGCCCGATCCCGACTTTCACCCCGTTCCAAAAGAGCCCGAATTCGAGCTTTTGGCGGAACGAGGGTCTTTGCGGGTACCCGTTGAATTCGAATTGCGGGAATTCGAACGATTCCGATGATAACGAGGCCTTTCATCACAGGGTCTCGTACCGGATCGTGTTGGCGGTGATCGGGTCCGGTTTGTTGGTGTTCTTATCGGTTACCATCGTTGTCGTTCTTTTCATGATGCGGGAAAAGCAAGAAAAGGCGGCAAAAACGGTCGGAAACGAAGACGATTTAGAAATCGACGATAGTAACAGCAACAACAAGCCGTTGATCATCGCAGGAAACGTGTTTGTCGAGAATCTGAAGCAGGCGATCGATTTCGATGCTGTCGTGAAAGCGACGTTAAAAGATTCGAACAAGATCAGCAGCGGGACGTTTAGTACGATCTACAAGGCGGAAATGCCTTCGGGTTTGACTTTATCGGTCAAACGTCTGAAATCGGTTGACAAGACGATACTTAATCAGCAAACCAAGATGATTCGAGAGCTCGAGAGACTCAGCAATCTTTGTCACGAAAATTTGATTAGGCCGATCGGGTTTGCGATATATGATGACGTGGCACTTTTGCTTCACGGGTTTTTGCCCAATGGCACGTTGGCTCGGTTTCTTCACGAGTCGAGCAAAGAAGCGGATTACAAACCGGATTGGCCGGTGAGGCTTTCGATCGCGATTGGGGTTGCAGAAGGGTTGGCTTTTTTGCATCATTTGGCCATCATTCATTTGGATATTTCTTCTGGGAATGTGTTTCTTGATTCCAATTTCAAGCCGTTGGTTGGTGAGGTCGAGATCTCGAAGCTGTTGGACCCGTCACGTGGCACGGCTAGCATCAGCGCTGTTGCGGGCTCGTTTGGGTACATTCCGCCAGGTACGAATTGATCAAACCCGTTACTATCGTTTCAAGAATCTTGAAAAAAAGAAAATCTTGTTTCGTTGCTTTTTTTTCTGTTTTGAATTGATTACTACCATTTCAAGAAATCTTGAAATCTTGTTTGATTAGAGTGCGTTTGGTGTCTAGAAAGGCAGGACAGAACAGAACAAGGGAAAACCGTTGTTTAATGTTTGGTAACATAGAAGTGGACAAGACATAACAGATAATATGACCAATTTACCCCTAAAGTATTGTTTATATCTTTTATATGATTTGGTTAACTTATTGAGTTATAATAGAATAAATTTTTTTATAACAAAATATATCGTTAAAAACTTACGATTAAATTAACACAAATATAAGCAGGCCGATTGTTATTTTATACATTTTCTATAGAAACCAGAATATTTAATAAATAACATAGATTGACCAGAATATAGAAACCATATAAAAATAGTATTTCGAGGACAGTAAAATGGAAGTTTAAATGGCATAAAATGCAATTAATAAAATTTAAAGAATGGATAAAGTGTAAAGAGGGTGACATATTTGATGTTTTTGAAAAGAATTAGGTTTTAGTTTAAGGTTATATCGGTAAATTATAAGTCTGTTCCATCTTGTTACATTGGGTGGAGGTGGAACACGCCCTATTACACTTTGTTCCACCCTGTTCCTGTCTATTCCACGTAAAAGTCCTGCCAAAGCTTGGAACATTGATCTAGATTCCGTTCTGTTCAGTGTACCAAACGCACCCTTACTTTTCTATTATGCACTGATTACTACCATTTTGAGAATCTTGAAAATCTTTACTTTTGTGTCATAAAATGATTACAGTAAAATGATTACAGTTTCAAGAATCTTGAATCCTTGTTTCTTTGCTTTTCTGTTATGAACTGATTACTACCATTTTAAGAATTTTGAAATCTTTGCTTTTCTGTTATGAACTGATTAGACTACCATTTTAAGAATCTTGAAATCTTTACTTTTGTGTTATCAAATGATTACCATTTATAGAATCTTGAAAACCAAAGCTAGGCCTTAAAGACTCCTCATAGGTTGGCAGTTTGAATCTCTGTTCAGGGTCACTAGGGATTTTTCTGGTTGTTATCCTTTGGGCCTTATGGGATCAGTCAAGTGTGCACAATACCATTTAAAGAATCTTGAAATCTTCACTTTTTTTGTGTTATGAACTCATACCCATTTCAAAAATCTTGAAATCTTTTACTTTTCTGTTATGAACTCATCTTACCATTTCAAGAAATCTTGAAATCTGAAACCATCTTGTTTGTTTTGAACCAGAATATGCGTACACCATGCAAGTGACGGCCCCTGGAAATGTGTACAGCTTCGGGGTCGTTTTACTCGAGATACTGACAACGCGGGTCCCGGTTGACGAGGAGTTTGGGGAAGGTGTGGATCTGGTGAAGTGGGTCCAGGGTGCACCCTCGAGAGGCGAAACCCCCGAGCAGATTTTGGACGCGAAGCTGAGCACGGTTTCGTTTGGTTGGAGGAAAGAAATGCTTGCAGGACTGAAGGTGGCTCTAATGTGCACAGATACCACACCAGCCAAGAGACCCAAAATGAAAAAAGTGGTGGAAATGCTTCAAGAAATCACAGAAAATAAGTGAGAATGTATGTGTAGAGGTGGTTTTTGTATGATAGAAATTTGTGGGAAATTTGGGGGGAATTTGTATATGTTGTATGAACTTGAACAAGTGGGAAAGAATGCATATACAAAGCCTTCAATTGTATTATGGATGTAAGTTTTGGTTTCCCAATTTATGTATGAGGAGATTATTGTCATTGCTTCTTTCTTATCTTATCTCATGTGAACTTTGTGTTAATTTGGGAATTAGGATATGTAGCTTTTTTAGATCTTTATTTAAAAATCCTTTGGTTATGTTTCATGAACTAGTTGTTAATTGAAAAAAAGCTAGTTGTTGGAATGATAATATGTATTAATTGATAGTTGACAGCGTAAATCGTATAGTAACTTAAAACAACAAGATTTTTGGTTATTTATGTAAAACAAAAGGGGCAGTATTGAAAAATACTCATTAAGCTTAGGGGCGTTCAAAAAAACTGAAAAACCGTTGAACCAAACCGAACCGAACCGAGCCGAGCCGTATGATCTGAAATCGACACCCGGACAACCCATGACCCGAAAACCCCATAAATAAGGGTACCCGCTAAGTCACGGGTCGGGTTTCATCATAATAAAAAAATTACCAATCTTAAAAAAATCTCCATCACATACTGTGTTTTCTTTCACTCCCACAATCCTTCTGTAACACCCAAATCCGGAAAATACATTTTACACAAGAAAAGTAACCAACTTCTTTGAAATTGCGGAAGCTTGTCCAAACATTCGATTTGAAGGTAATATTTAAACACCATGAGGTGTTAAACCAAGTCTAAACCATAAAACGGATACATTAATTAACTGGTTAATAAAACCAAATCCAGACCCAAGTTCAAAACATAAGTTAACCGTTAAGGAAAACCCAAATTGACATTTCAATCCAACAAAATAATCGTTTGTGCCCCATTAAACCAAACCATTTTCTTTCCAAAACCTTTTTTTTATTCACCTTTCTTCTCGTAGACTGAACTAGCGGCACCCGGAGCCTCGAACCTTAACTTTTCCCTTTCGGGAAGCGCCTGCAACTAAAAAGAGTGAACAACAACGGGGTAAGCGAAACGCTTAGTGAGAAACACACCTAAACCATCTACCATCATACATCCACAATCATATATACACATAATCACGTACGTGCCATCTTTGCACTATCTCCTCTCCGGCTAAACCCGGATCAAGGAGAAATTTCCCTAGGGGTATTGCTACCACCATAAGTACTCTACCCGAGGAGTATTGCTACTACCTTCGGTCCACATATCCCGGAAGGGAACATACATCATCATCATCATAACATAATCACATGCCACATAATCATGCACATACAACAATACATAGTTAGGTAGTGAACTCACCTCGATAAGAATCACAATAGCTCCATAATGCGAATAATAGTCACCTCGTACCACCTAAGCATAAATACATACACACCTTCATCAAACACAACCCGAAAATGAGTCTTAAACGTAACTCGACCCTCTAATGCGAAAAGACGCATCTACCCTCGACCAATTTCCACCAAACATCATGAAACATCATGTTTCACTAAGTACTAGGGGTAACTAAGCAAAAGAACCCCAAACGAATCCATTTCGGAAAAATGGAAAAACAACTCAGCCGAAACGGCTGGTAATCCCGCTGGTAACCTTACCCGCGGGTTTACCCGCGGATACCATCAGCACGAGAAAAGAAAGGGGTTTTCTTCAATCGGACATAACTCTCTCATACGAACTCCGATTGAGCCGATTCAAATTGCTATGATCTCGATTTTTCGAGCTCTACAAGACTACATCAATGGATTTTAAGAACTAGGGTCGATAAGGGACATTCACACGTCTCTAATTCGACCTAAACAACTCCAATTCATACTATAGGTTGATCAATTGATCAATCCTCCACATACTTCTCAACCCTTGACTCTTTGCTCAAATTTACCAACAATTAAACTACCATTAAGTAAAGCATTCATACCTTAATCACGAAAACACGAACAATTCGCTCAATTGCTCGGTTTTAGGCCTCCAATTGAACCCTTGACTCATCTTCTCCAAAACCGCCTCTCCTCTCCCAAAATACGTATTCTGGAAACTGATTTGGAATAGAGGAAGATGTAGGTTAACCCTAGATTAGACACTTACTACACACACCCTGCACTTTCAGTATTAACATCTTAACCCTCGACTCCTACAAAACATAACAATTAAGGTTCCAATACTCGTAACTCCATCATAACTTAACTTTGAAAACGGGATGTTACACCTTCATACTCTTATTTTCATTTTCTAATATTTTTTATGTTAATTGTTTTAGTTTGTTATAAAAAAAACTTCATTTTCTAGTATATATTTTGTGTACATCAAAGCACTCAACAAAATTTTGGTACCCGTGAACCGAATCGTGGGTACCCGCTTTTCGGTTCAGTTTGGTGTGGGTACCCGCCCTTGTCCCATATGCGTGGTTCTAAAAAATTTCACTACCCCGCCCGCCCCATGAACATAAGCTTATTTAAATATTGTATGAAGTAGCTTTTCACAAGATCGGTTTTTAACACCCCCCTCCAAAAAAAAAAAAAAAAACGTTCTTAAATAACCGGTTCGGTTCCTAAACGGTTTTGGGTGCCAATATGTGTAACCGGTTTCGATTAGAAAAAGTTTTTTTTTTTTTTATTTAAAAATTGGTTATAAGAAACACCGGTCGTTTTCTTTTGTTTTGTTTTGGCTTGATTTCTTTTTGGGCCTCGATTTATAAACAAATTACAAATTAACAAATAACAAATACAATTGTTAGAATTATAAATTATATTGGACTTTAAGCCTTTAATTATAATTTATAATACAATTATATGAATATACAATATAAATATATGACTATATAAATACGAAATTTAGTTTTTTACCGTTTAAGAAACTGCCGTTAAAATCGGTTATTGAACCGGTAAAAAAACGACCTCTTTCACAAAGACAAACCCGTCAAAAACCGTCTTTTTCTAAAAACCTGTCTGGATAAGTTAATTAATAACCGGTTCTTGGAAAAATGCTTCGTTTTTTTCCCCGATCAACTCGGTTAACAGATTTTTTATGCACCTCTAGATAAAAGGGATGGGAGGGTCCAACAGTAGAGGTGCACACGGTTGTTTAAAAAAAGAACCATTTTTTATCGGTTTTTAAAAAACCGGTCTGGTTTTGGCTTCAACAATAAACTTATTTTCAATCGGTTCGGTTGAATAAAAAATCGTTTTTTAAACTGGTTTAAAAAAACTCGGGTTGGCCTGGTAATGTAACACCTTAGTCATATATCCCATATTGCCTTCGCCAGGAGTGATGCTGGGTTCATAAGTAAACCTTGACCTTACAAGATAACAATGTGTTTTGGGGCCACATGCACGACATGTTCTTGGAACGTTGCAGTTAAGCGTCATTTGGTGGGAGAAGTACCAGGATGGGTGACTCCCTGGGAAGTCCTCACTAGGTCGCCAGAAACAAAACCGTGAGCCAGTGGGGCAAAAGCGGACAATATTGTGTCGTTGTAATGCAGGGTGTTACATGTAGTATTAGAGCCGATCCTTGAGAGGGGATGTTGGTGACATCTTAGGCAAATCCCACATTGTCGAGGACAAGGAAAAAGATTATGGGTAGGCCTACCGAATACATCAAAAGTTCAAGTGGGGGAGTTTGTAATAGCTCATCTGATATGGGTAGAAAATGGGATTTGGGAGCTCCTTATAAGCCTCAAGTTGTAGGTTAATAATAACTTCCACCATGGTTTTAAGTTGGACTTGAAGTTATTGGGCCAATCGATAGCTCTGGGCTTTGGGCTGTTACACGATGGTTGATGCATTTAACACTCCAATGTATTAAAATTCATGATTTGATTTGATCGTTATGTTTCTTTTTGATTATTTCGATTGATGATTTTTTTTGTTGATTTTTTGTGTTTTTTTAATGTATTTGAATTGATGTAAAGTTGTTGTCATAACATGTATTTTTAGTGTTTGAATTTACGGAGATCAATCTTCTCCGTGTTTCGCTTTGGTAACCTGGCAGGCGGTTTACCGAAAACCAAGATCATGATTAGGATCCAATAACCTGGTTGCTAACTTGATTAAAAAACCAATCTTTGAGGTAAAACCCCTTAACTCTTGTTTTTATCAGATTCAAAGTTCAAAAGGCTTTCAGATTAGTTTTTAGGGATTACTTCTTCAAAATGTATCCAACTATCCCCAATATACTATTGTGTGTATCAAAAATACACACAACAGACTAAAAAATAAAGTTTGATATATACAAAAGGAATTTTTTTAGGTGGATACATACAATAGTATATTAGGGATAGTTGGATACATTTTGAAGAAGTAATCCCTAGTTTTTATTAGTTTTATCAGTTTTCAGTATTTTAGTAGTTTAATTAAAAACCCTTTCAAAAGCAAAATCTTCTATAGATTAATTAATATAAGTTATAAATTTTGATAGTTAGCTTAACCGTTTCCCAAGGAAGAACGATACCTGGACTTCCTATGCTATTCACGATTAGGTCACACTTGCGTATTTGTGATAATCTAGCTTAGTAAGAAAAGGATTTTGATTTGAAGATATTTTTTTAAGCTAGAAATATCATATCATCAACTTTACTCTTTCATGAGCTAATTCTTCGACGTCACTGATGGTTGTTTTGAACATGAGGCTGTCTTCAGGGAGATAACTGGTTGTCAAATTAGTTATCATCAGTTACTCAGTGAGGCTTGCTGATGTGGTAAATCTATATAATCTACCAAGTTTTACCCTTTTTAATTACCTTACCAAACTACCACATACACATGCAAACGTACCTGATCAGTAATAGTATAGTATAGATAAGTTCACGTATTATTCTTACCACTAGGAACAATGAAACTATCTACCTTTTAGTTAAACAGTTAAACCAATTAATCTAATTAAATATCTATGGGGGTTTTGATGATTAAAAACTAATAACTTAAGAAAGCAACAAAGATCTAATTTAAGCTAAAGGTAAAGACTTTTATAAAGAAAACAAGTACTTACTATGGTTAATAAATGACAATTGTAAGAATTTAAGCCGAAAAACCCTAATAATATTAGTTGACTAACTAGAAAACCTTCTAGCCCACAGCATAAAGGTAAGACCTTTATAATTGGTTTATCCTAATTATGGCTAGGTCGTTGGACCTACTATCCAATCTACTTAAACCAAAGAAATCGCTTACCAAATCACCGAAACAAGAGGTAAAGGAGGTTGATTAACTGATGGGAGTCTATTCACTAATTATTAGATAATAAATAAACCAACCAACGATTTCAAGTAGCAACAGTTAAAACCATAAATAAGAGTCAAACAATAAACATTCGAAAGTCATAAATCTATTAAATAAAACAAAGTCAAACCATCATTCAAGTTCATCAAACCATAGTAAGAACTAAAAGAATCTAGCTACTAAACATGGTAACAATGAAAGCAAGATAACGATATGAACACATTAGGCACACCGTGCAACAATTGAAGATAATACACCAGTAATATGGCTCCGGGTACAAACCGATGTCACTCCACTGAGATTAAGCACCTTCTTCAATTGTTAGTTCATACGACTCTCCTCTCCTGGCTATGAATTTCAGAGCTAGTATTTATGATGATGTAAAACCTAGGCTATAAGGCGGTATTTAAAGGCCTGTCGACGCACCTTGCGATTGCGAAGTGGGATTCGCGACGCGAGGCCCTTGATCCACCTTGAGGTCACGGGTTCAAATCCTGTCTCCGCAATACTTTTTGTCAAAAAAAATTGTTCATAAATTTAGGGTTTCTCGTATGTCTGGAAACTTCTTCAAAGAATCGACACTTTTAGCGACGCTAGACATAATTTCGCGACGCCAGATAGGCATCTCGCGATCACGAGAAGTTAGATAGGCATCTCGCGATCGCGATAAGTCTCTGTTCCATCAAAATTCTACGTGTCATTTTTAGCCTTTTTTTCGTACTTTTCATTCGAAGTGCCTTCCAAACCTACAAAACAAAGAATCCAAGCATTTTTGGAGGTCAAATGGACCAAAACGGGTCTAAAACGGGGAAAAATCATAGATTTAGCAATTACAAAACATATATAATTTTGGCGATATCACTTGCTGATACTAATTAGCAGTTGACTTGATAGCAGAATAAAGAGGAAGATCACTGAACAAACTCAGTGATAATTCCTTAAGTTATAAATTTTGCTAAGTATCTAACACTAAGTAGAAAACGATCATCATCAATTTATCAGTTCTTAGGAGAGCTGGATCAATAGTGAACCCCTTGTTGCTAGTGATCATCTTTTTCCTCTCACAACTCCCCTCTCACCTGCCTTCTCCAACTCCACAATTTCCCAACCTAAATATAAGCACCATGACCTTTTCTTTTTATTTGTCTTATATATGAAAGTGAAATTCTAATTCAACAAATGACGTTGAAAAGGATTGCACAGAATCATGAATTCAAAATACAAACCCAAACCTTCTTCTTTACAGTTCAATATACAAACTCAAACTTTGAAACGAAAACCTAAATACTCAAATCAAACCCTAAAACGTTAATCACAATCTTGAAAACAAAAGGGTGGGGTTTAGAATACATACATAGAAAGATTGAGATGAAGTGTGTTGGGTCTCAAATGAAATGCTCTAATAGGAGTTGGATGGCTGATATTGGCAATGCGGGTTTAGGGGGTTGGTCGCTGTTGGGCAATACCATTCCTACTTAGCGATTTGAGCCTTCACTACTCTCTCTAGATGAACGACAAGGATGGTGGTGCATTGACAAAAAGTCTAGAAGATGTGATGAAATATCTCATTTACCTAAGGTTCGAGTCTGTGCATTAGCATTCTATTGCTAGACTTAGTCTCAAACAACTACAACTTTCCAATGATGTAGTTTAGGAAAAACTATCATTTTCTAGAAAAAAAAAACTTTCTCTAGATGCAAGTCAACCTTGGAAAAGTAGAGATAGTATATCTTTGTGTCATAAATACACGATTGGTGTCATGGATCTTTATGTTGGAAGAAGAAAACATAGTATATATCTGAATTAGAAAAGAGAGAGGGGGAAGCGGTTACAAAGAATCATTGAGGCCGACAAGATCTTGGTCGCTATATTTGTGTTATGTGTGTGCAATTTTTTCTTTTTCTTTTTTAAAGAAAAAAAAGAAAAAAAATGAGAAAACTAAAATTATAAGTCTCATGGCTTCTTTGGTTGTTTTTCCATTAAGTCCTATACTCCTATACATATAAAGTTAGTTATGCTGATAAAATTGACTATATGGATTAAATAAAATTGTTGTTTGTTTGTTATGCTAAATAAATTCGTTGACGCGTCGATGAAATTAAAATGACCATTTTGTCCTTTTATTTTTTTGACTTAAAAATGTCCAGACACTTAAGAAGCAACAACTGTTCTTGATACCACTTTCTCAACAAGTGATAGAAGAAGAAGACGAAACCAAAAGAAAAATCATTAATAAAGAACACGACTGAAGAAGACCAAATCGTACTGTTCCATCAAATCTAAATAAAGGATTGAAGAAAACTAAATTAAATAACAATTTGTTAAAGAACATCAAACCTATAAATGACTCATTAAAAAACATTAACTAAGATTGAGCATCATCAAAAGAATGATAATTGACAAAGCCTATATTTCACTAAAGAGTACCATACCTTCATCTTGAGAACATTCCCAAGATGAGATAGACTAGTAACATTTGAACGAAAACCTTAATGTTGAGTTTAAACATGATTTGACCATGTTAGGACCAAATTGTCCTAATTAGTGAAAGTTATATAAACTCAGTTTTAAGCTTATTTGTAATATTTGGTTTATTGTTATTGAGCTTAATGGGCTTGGGATTAATTGTAATATGGACACCTATATAAAGGTGTCTTGGCTAGGGTTAGAGAGATAATCAGTTTCAATGAGAGTCGTTTAGTGTGAGCAAGGTGTGTTTGTGTTTTCTTGCAATCTTAAGAGCTCTATAATGAACAAAAACACTTTATTTTGTTTATTGATTTTTTGCTGAAATGCTTCTATCTGTATCTTTAAATCTTGCTGAACTTGGCCAAATTATCCTAATTAGTGAAAGTTTTATAAACTCAGTTTTAAGCGTATTTGTAATATTTGGTTTATTGTTATTGGGCTTAGGGCCTGTTTGGTTGGTGTTTCATTAAGTCCTGTGTGAATAAAGTTAGCTGTGTGGATAAAGTTGTCTGTATAGATAAATAAAAAACTTGTTTGTTGATTATGCTGAATAAAATGTCTGAATCATACAAATTACTACTTTACCCTTAAATTTATTTTTTGTTTTATTGATTCTTTAAACCTCTTTTAAAACTCCATCATTATATCTGGTAATAATATTTTACTGCTCAAATGAAATCCAAATTCATAAAACACTATAAACATATTTGATAGATTCTTCCAGAAGGAAAACCCATAACAAAATTCTATAATGATTTTAATATTCTACTCCTCATATTAATTTACAGAAAAACCCAGAACAAAAATTTCAATTATTTTAATATTCCACTCATATTTACAAAAGAAAAACCCACATCAACAAATTTGCAATCAATTTTGGAAAACTCCTCATATTTCACAAAAGAAAACCCATTACTTTGCAAACTATTTTGAAAAGAAAAAAAACCTAACACAAGAACCAGTCAGTTACAAAGAAAACAATGAAGCAAATGATATGTTAGTCGATTCTACCAGCAAACAAAGAAGAAGAATGCTAGCAGGGTTGAGAGGAGAAGAGAGAACGACGATAAGATGCTCCGAGCAACAAGCTCCGGCAAAGAGCTCCGGCGATATGCTCCGGCAGGCAGCAACAACAAGATGAGTAGATGACGGCAAGGCAGCTTGGGTGGGTAGGAGCAGGCAGCCATTTCTTCTTTGGAAAATGATACTTGTGAATGAGAAGGGTAAGGGCATTTTAGGAATAGGAGTGGTTGAGTGGATAAAGGGAGGGCCATTTAACTGAGCGAATGAGCACTCATATTTTTGAATAAGTCATTTCCAAACAATTCTTTTGAGCTGAGCAAATAAGCTCAAGGCTTAAGCTTCTATCTTTATCTTTAAATCTTGCTGAACTGGGCCAAATTATCCTAATTAGTGAAAGTTTTATAAACTCAGTTTTAAGTGTATTTGTAATATTTGGTTTATTGTTATTGGGCTTAATGGGCTTGGACTTTATTGTAATATGGACACCTATATAAAGGAGTCTTGGCTAGGGTTAGAGAGAGCGAAACATGTTCAATGAGAGTCGTCTAATTGCTTAGGGCATATCCAACCGTCCGGTATTTTAAGGATTTTGCCGTTTTGTAGTTTCCAATCAACCGGCAAATTCTCTTTTTTTTTACCGGCCGGATTTTTGCAACTGGATTGACCGGCATATTTGCCGTGTGAAAATCACAACACCAAATATGAGGGACCCCACCACTATCCCTTTATTTTAGTTTTTTAATATAAATTACAACTTTAATAACTATAATAGTTCTATATATTAACTTATTATATATAGGGTTAATTTCATGTATGCCCTTATTAAAGTTAAAAATATCATATTTGCCCAACCTAATCTATAAATATCATGTATGCCCTTATTAAGTTATCAAAATATCATATTTATCCAAATGCTATTTTTAACCAACTTTTAATAAATATTGAATAATCTAAAATAGTTAAATTACTATTATACCCTTTTTAAAAATTTATTTAAAAAAACAAAACAAAATAATAACTTTTATTCTTTTTTTTTTAATAATTTCAATCCATCTCTTTTTAACCGGAGGTTATGGGGAGGCAATTGTGGACGGCGGTGCGGCTGATCAAATCGGTGCGAGAAAGGTCACGGTGGCAATTGAGCAACGCAAGAACAGAGATAAAACGACGTCAGTGATGTTAGCGACGGCGAAGTTGTTGCCGGAATTGTCGAGGTTGCTCGCGAGGAGTTCCCGGTGCCGCAGCTCGGTACAAGTTGTATCTCTGTATCCTTGTTTTTATCACTGTGTTATGCTATTTTTGTTGGGTCGCATTTGATTTCATTCTGTGTTGTGGGTCTTGAACATATCTTGTGTATTGGTTGGTGAAGCCTGCTTTTCAAAATATATATATATATATATATATTAGGTTTCCGGCAACGGTGACACGTGGGTCAACTTCGGAGAAGGAGAGGGTTAGGGAGAAGAAGATGATGGTGGGCCATGTAAGGTAATTGAAGGAGGGTTTATGGAATTTGAGATGGTGGAATTTGAATAATTCACATCCATATTTTCCGACGGCCATGGCGAAATTGAAATTTGAGGGGTGCTTGCTCATGTGGGTGGGAGAAAGACAGAGTTAAAGAGAAAGAATTGAAATTATTAGAAAACAAAAAGAATAAAGAAAAAGAATAAAAAATATTATTTTGTTTTTGTTTTTTTAAATAAATTTTTAAAAAGGGTATAATAGTAATTTAACTATTTTAGATTATTCAATATTTATTAAAAGTTGGTTAAAAATAGCATTTGGGTAAATATGATATTTTGATAACTTAATAAGGGCATACATGATATTTATAGATTAGGTTGGGCAAATATGATATTTTTAACTTTAATAAGGGCATACATGAAATTAACCCTTATATATATATACACTTCTCTATATATGTTTAATTATTTGTTTTGTTTTTTATATAATAAACTTAATATTTAAAAATTGAAAAATAAAAAACAGTAACTTGGAAAATAAATATTAGTTAATTATTTTTTGATTTTTATTATTTAAATTAATATAATTTTATTTAATTGTTACTTTTAAATTATGTTATTAATATAAATTAAAACATTATTATTTATTTATTATGATATACATTTATGAATAATAATTATTGTTATAAAAATAATTTATAAATAACTAAAATATGTTATAAAAATAATTTATAAATAAATAAAATATGTTATATTAATGTGGGGTCTACAAATTTGATGTTTTTTTAGAGTATAATTGGAATTGAGTTTTTATTTGGTGTTAATGGGCCCACCAAATTTGATGTTTTTGGTGTTTTTTTTTGTGGTATGGTTGGAGTTGGTCTTAGGTGTTTGTATGTGTTTTCTTGCAATCTTGAGAGATCTCCAAAACAAGAACACTTTAAATTTCTATTTATTTCTTATTGAAATATTTTTCTATCTTTATCTTTGATAGATTCTTGTATAAGGAAAACCCATAACAAAATTCTTCAATGATTTTAATATTCTACTCATATTAATTTACAGAAAAACCCAGAACAAAAATTTCAGTTATTTTAATATTCCACTCATATTTACAAAAGAAAAACCCACCTCAACAAATTTGCAATCAATTTTGGAAAACTCCTCATCTTCACAACAGAAAACCCATTACTTTGCAAACTATTTTGAAAAGAAAAAAACCTAACTCAAGAGCCAGTCCGTTACAAAGAAAACAATGAAGCAAATGATATGTTAGTCGATTCTACCAGCAAACAAAGAAGAAGAATGCTAGCAGGGTTGAGAAGAGAAGAGAGAACGACGACAAGACGCTCCAAGCAAATAGCTCCGGCGATATGCTCCGGCAGGCAACAACAACAAGATGAGTAGATGACGGCAAGGCAGTTTGGGTGGGTAGGAGCATGCAGCCATTTCTTCTTTGGAAAATGATACTTGTGAATGAGAAGGGTAAGGGCATTTTAGGAATAGGAGTGGTTGAGTGGATAAAGGGAGGGCCATTTAACTGAGCGAATAAGCACTCATATTTTTGAATAAGTCATTTCCAAACAATTCTTTTGAGCTGAGCGAATAAGCTCAAGGCTTAAGCTTCTATCTTTATCTTTAAATCTTGCTGAACTGGGCCAAATTATCCTAATTAGTGAAAGTTTTATAAACTCAGTTTTAAGCGTATTTGTAATATTTGGTTTATTGTTATTGGGCTTAATGGGCTTGGGCTTAATTGTAATATGGACACCTATATAAAGGAGTCTTGGCTAGGGTTAGAGAGAGTGAAACATGTTCAATGAGAGTCGTCTAATTGCTTAGGGCATATCCAACCATCCGGTATTTTAAGGATTTTGCCGTTTTGTAGTTTCCAATCAACCGGAAAATTCTTTTTTTTTTACCGGCCGGATTTTTGCAACTGGATTGACCGGCATATTTGCCGTGTGAAAATCACAACACCAAATATGAGGGACCCCACCACTATCCCTTTATTTTAGTTTTTTAATATAAATTACAACTTTAATAACTATAATAGTTCTATATATTAACTTATTATATATATATATATACATTTAGAGGAAAGTTCAAATGTGAACCACTTTTTGGTTGTGAACGTGAGGACAGCCGAGGACATGACACGTGGCGGCTTTGAGTGTGGTCCCCCTCTTTAATTTAATGCCCTCCCATGAATTGCGCCTAATCATCTGCCGTGGACATGACGTGGCGCCTAGTCATCCGCCACGTGTCGCGCTCTCGGCTGTCCTCACGTTCACAACCAAAAAGTGGTTCACATTTGAACTTGCCCTATACATCTATATATATGTTTAATTATTTGTTTTGTTTTTTATATAATAAACTTAAAATTTAAAAGTTGAAAATTAAAAAGGGTTAATTACATGGGTATGTATTGAACTTGTCACGTTTGATCATTGTATGTACTCAACTTATAAACTTACCATTGTATGTATCGAACTTTCTAAAATTGCCATTGTATGTATCCAACTTTATCAAAACCTATCATTGAATGTATTCTACTTGTCACAAAAGTGTATCGAACTTGAGGTTTTGATAAAGTTGGATACATACAATGGCAATTTTAGAAAGTTCGATACATACAATGGTAAGTTTATAAGTTGAGTACATATAATGATAAAATGTAACAAGTTCGATACATACGCATGTAATTAACCCAATTAAAAAACAGTAACTTGGAAAATCAATATTAGTTAATTATTTTTTGATAAAGAAGATTCAAAGCTTATTTTAAGGGGGAACTTGGAATGTATAATGTAGTCGAACACTACTAAAGTTTTTTAAAGAAAACAAGGCAGAGAAGACCAATAGATGTTTACTTCACAAAACTTAAGGGGAGATTGTTGGGGCCAAATTGTCCTAATTAGTGAAAGTTTTATAAACTCAATTTTAAGCTTATTTGTAATATTTGGTTTATTGGGTTAATGGGCTTTCTTTGAAAGGTTGGAGATTTTGAAATTTTTTCCAAAACAATACAATAGCTTGGTAATTTTGACAAGAAAATGGTACTATGTTGAAACAAGTTTCCAAACTCGGGAAATTGAAGTTACCGAATCGGAGACTTGGGATCAGGAAAAGGAGATATCCTGATATGGGATATTGATGTTGGGAAAGTGAGGGTCGAATCCAATTAGGGATATTTGACGGGGGAAAATCTTGAATCCAGTCTTTGGATCAAGATCGGGAAATGGAAAATCCCAATACGGGATTTTGAGTCGGGAAATTGGAATCCTAATACGGGATAATAACTCGGGAAAATGCTTGAGATTGGGAAAAGTTCTAGTAGGAAAAGACTCAGGAGGTGATCCTGAGTCAGGAAAGCTTTTTCCAATTTGACGAACAATATATAAAACTTTGAAAATACTGCTTAAAAATGCTCAAAATCTCTTAAAAAATAGTTAATTAATGTTGTAGTGGTGACCACCTTTGAAAGTGTATGTGAATTGCAGGTGTAAAGAATATAATTGCAAATGTTGACGTGGCACAATTGAAAGTGTAAATGAATTGCAAGGATGTGGATGGTCTTACAAATGGGCCCTACTTTCTTTTTTATTTATATAAAAATTTGTTTTATATAATTAATATATTCTATAAATAATATTTTAATTAACTTTATAACTAATTTATTATTTATATTATTATTATATATATTATTTATATTATAAATAAATCATATTTAGTATTTTTGTGTTATTAAAAAAATTTAAAATATAAATTAGTTAGTGGGGATCATTTTAGAAAGGAGTTGAGAGATAAATGACATTGCATTAATGTGGAGGTTTATTGTAAAACTGATGTGGCTACTTGTTTACCTTTCATGTTACAGTGTTGAAAAGACTTCATGATCGTTAAACTAACTACTTGTTTACCTTGCTTTGATGTAGCTAGTTTAACGATCATGAAGTCTTTTCAACACCGTAACATGAAAGGTAAACAAGTAGCCAAATATTGGTGAATCTGGTGTGATGTATGCCAGAAACTTTTAGTGGAGTAGATAGTCTAATCGCACATTTGGCCACCGATAGGCACCGTATGAAGGTGATGCATCAATCCATCATCCCAGTGAATCATCATCACATCCAGAAGTGATGAACCTAGATGAACTTCGTGAAAATGTTCTTCAAAGTGTTTTGATTCAAGCGGTGAATCCAGAAGACGAAATTCTTTCAATGTGTGTTCAAGAACCCATGAATCCTGCTGCAGTAGGTGTTTTAGAACTGATTTTTTCTCCTACAATGGGTGTTCCAGAACTGATTTTTCCTCCTACAATGGCTGTTCAAGAACCCATGAATCCTCTTATGAATACTCTTGCAATAGGTGTTCCAAAATTGATCAATCCTCGTATGAATCTTCCTGCAATAGGTGTTCAAGAACCAATCAATCCTCCTGCAATCGGTGTTCAACAAGCAATTCTGGAAAGGATAATCAGAGATCGTGTGATTGAAAAGTTTGATGATTCACTCGTTTTACAACTAGAAAGAAGAACACCCTCCTACTTCTTGAAGAAATAAAGATGGAAGATGAGTTAAAATCAAAGGCCGATGTATGTGCATTTAAGTCCTGTCCAAGCCATGTTCAAGTGCAGCCTGACTGGACATTTGAACAAGCTATGAAGATGATGAATCTGATGATAAAAGACAAGAAGTGGCTCGAGGATTATCTATCAATTGCGCATAGAAAATCCATATCCAGTGAATACTTTTATCAAATCAAGACGTCTAAAGCCCAAAGAAAAGACATATTGAAAATAGAAGGTGCAAGAAATGTGTTGAGGCTTAATGGAACTAATACGCGTGGACGCTCATAGGTTCTACCTGTGATAGCACCGGTAAATCCAACCTTTTTTACCTCAGTCTGAACATGAGAGGGAAGTTTGTTGAAGAACCATCCATTTTTCTAACATTGATAAAAAGGTTACCGAGGTAGACCTTAAACGGTTTTTTAAGTTTGCATGTGGAGAGGTCCGCTTGAGGCTGTTTGAGGGCAATAATCATTCAGCCCATTTTGTGTTTATCAAGTTCGTAACGGCTGAAAGTGCAACTACTGCTCTAAACCGCAACAAAACATTGATGGGATCATCGCCATAAGGGTGAGCCATTTGTAGACTCCGCTGCACCCATGTGCACCACGCTCCCACTAGGCACTATCTCTAGTTCCCACTTTACTCCCTGTAGAAAAACTCAAACTCAACCAAGAACTTTCGTAATCTTCAATTACACCAAACCTAATCTATTACATCAAAAAGAAATCAAAAGAAAATACAACAAACCTAAACTAATTACAATCAAAAGGAAATACAACAAACCTAATCTAGATACATGAAAAAAGATAAAACTGAAACACAAACATATTAACAACAAGAACAAACCCTAATTTCTCTAGAGAGAGAAAGTGATCTGAAGTATGCGTATTAAGAAAGCTAAATGAGAGAAAACTCAAAAAATGTAAAGTGAATTATGAAATATTACTGAAGGAAATCAGCTTATATACATGGACTAAGAAAGTTTCACTTTAGTCCCTCCACTTTCATAAAAAGAGCTCTGCTAACCTTCAACTATCATAAAACATGAGGCGCAGTACAAATGTTACTGAGAAGAACAAGAACAGTCCCTCTACAAAGTAACTTCATACAATTAAACACAAATCACTTCAACTCTTACAGAAATAGTCAAGATTGGAATAAAACAAAATAACCTTTTAACACCCTCCCTCAATCTTGACATTTGAATACATCAAACATATTCAACTTAGTACATAAATAATCATGCTGTATAGCTCCAAGAGATTTAGTGAAAATGTCAGCTACTTGTTCAATAGAATCAATTTTATTAACCTTAATTAAGCCAGCTGAAATTTTCTCTCTAATAAAATGAATATCCATCTCTATATGTTTGGTTTTTTCATGAAGAACAGGGTTAACTGCAATCTGTATTGCTGAACTGTTATCACAATAAACTGGAACTGGTATAACTTCTCTTATGTTCAAACAATTTAAAATATTCATAACCCAAATTATTTCACAAGTTATAGCAGCTAAAGCCCGATATTCAGATTCTGCTGAAGATCTAGAAACAGTATTCTGTTTTTTACTTTTCCAAGAAATTAAACACTCTCCTAGATACAAACAGTATCCTGTTACAGATCTTCTAGAGGATAAGCATTTTCCCCCGTCAGCATCAATAAATCCAAATAATTTAAAATCTGAAGTAGAAGAAAAATGTATACCTTTCCCTGGTGACTTCTTTAAATACCTTAAAACTCTCAAAGCAAGAGCCAAATGAGACTTTCTTGGTGAATGCATGAACTGACTCAAGCAATGAACAACAAACGATATATTTGGTCTTGTTGCCAACAAATATATCAATCTGCCTATCAAGTTTTGAAAACCAGAAATATCAGGCAATAAAGTATCTTCATTTCTAGAAGCTGATTCTATAGAATCAGTAATGATTAAGTTCATGTCCATAGGAGTGTTAATAGGTTTACAACCCAAATAACCAAAATCAGATAACAACTCCATACAATATTTCCTTTGTGACATGCATAAACCAGAATTTGTTTTCAAGAATTCAATCCCTAAGAAAAATTGAAGTTCACCAAGATCTTTTATCAAAAAACTAGTCTTAAGATGATTCTTAACTTTATGCATTTCACAGTTATTATTCCCAGTTAAGACTAAATTATCAACATATACTAGCATAGCTAAAAAAACATTTCCAGAAGACAAAGTAAACAAAGAGTAATCACTAAGACTTTGAACAAATCCAAAATCATTTAAACATTTAGACAGTTTTTCATACCATTGTCTAGGAGCCTGTTTTAAGCCATATAAAGATTTTATAAGCTTACACACTCTTTTGTCATCCTTAGAAAAATAACCTTCAGGTAAAGTCATATATACTTCTTCTTTTAAATCTCCATATAAGAAAGCATTATTAACATCTAATTGATAAAGAGGCCAGTGATGTTGAACAACCAAAGCTATTACACACCTAACTGTTACCATCTTAACAACCGGAGAAAAAGTTTCCTCATAATCCAATCCTTCTCTTTGACTATAGCCTTTAGCAACTAGCCTAGCCTTATATCTTTCTATATATCTCACCACTGGATTTATATTTAATTTTGAAAACCCACTTACATCCTCTAGGCTTTCTATTCAATGGAAGCTCAGTAATTTCAAAAGTACCATTTCTGTACAAGGCTTCCATTTCTTCATTCATAGCATTTATCCAATTTTGATCCTTAACAGCTTCTAAATAGCTTGAGGGTTCATAGGATTTATTCAGATTAGACACAAAACAGAAGTTTTCTTTACACAACTTAGAGTAATTAACAACTCTTTCAATGCCATATTTAACTTTCCCTTCTACAATATAATCATTAAACTTCTTTGGCAATGTTGAGATACGATCTGACCTCCTCGTAGAAATATTTTGATTTTGAAAATTTTCCTCAGAATTTTGATTTTGAAAATTTCCCTCAGAGGAGTGATCACCTGAACTAGATTCACCAGAATCATTCAACCCATCCATAGTACTACCAATAGCATCTACATCAGCCTGTTCAATTAATGGTAACTCATTACTGCTCATCTGAGGAGTAATGGCAGATCTGAGTTGTCTATTAACTGAAGCAGGGGCTCTACTATTAGTAGTAGACCCAATAGGTGATCTACCTTCAATTTCATCATTGGGACCTTGATTAAACATATTGTCAGACTGTCTCAACTCATCTTCAAAGAAATTCAAAATATTCAAATCATTAAAAGAAGCAGTACCTTCTTCATCATCCTTCATCTTATAGGGAAATATATTTTCATAGAATTTTACATCTCTAGAA
This sequence comes from Centaurea solstitialis, assembly GCA_030169165.1. Taxonomy (NCBI): domain Eukaryota; kingdom Viridiplantae; phylum Streptophyta; class Magnoliopsida; order Asterales; family Asteraceae; genus Centaurea; species Centaurea solstitialis. The sequence continues at coordinate 18,071,672 of CM058045.1, read as the reverse complement.
ATCACAATCTGTTTTGTGTCAAGACTGAACAATCTATACCCTTTCTTGGAGTTACAGTAGCCAAGAAAAACACATTTTTCAGACCTGGCACCAAATTTATCAGACACATTAGGTACCATAACAAAACTTAAACATCCAAAATTCCTCAAGTGTTCAAGAACAGGAGGAAATCCATAAACAAGCTCATAAGGACTTTTTCCATTAGAATGGAAGAAAGAGTTCTATTTACAAGATAAGTAGCAGTAAGTACACATTCATGCCACATATCAAGAGGAATACCACTTTGAAACATAAGTGCACGTGCAACATTTAGCAAGTGTTTATGTTTCCTTTCAACAACACCATTCTGTTGAGGTGTATGAACACAAGAGGTTTGATGAATTATCCCTTTTTCATTTACAAAACTTTTAAACTTTGAATTTACAAACTCAGTTCCATTATCACTTCTGAAAATTTTTATACTTTTATGAAACTGAGTGTTTATCAAGTTGGAAAAATTCACAATACATTCAAAAACTTCATCTTTACCTATGAATAACTACAGCCATACAGATCTAGTGAAATCATCAACAATAGTGAGGAAGTATCTAAACCCTTCTTTAGTACTTACCTTGTAAGGACCCCATACATCTAAATGTATAATGTCACCTAAACATTTAGTTTTATGCTCACTGTTTTCAAACTTGTTTCTGGCCTGCTTAGCCTGATGACAAACCTCACAAGGTAAACTTTTACTACTATAAAACTGAAGCTGATCTTTTAAAATATTCATAACAGGTTCAACAGGGTGACCTAATCGACTATGCCACAACATCTTAGAGACACAACATACAGAAACATGATTAGCCCTACCATACTCACCTTTATTCATATCAAGAATATACAGACCTCCTCTTTCACTACCAGTCCCCACAACATTCTTCTGCCATATTGGCAGAAGCACACACACCTGCCATATTGGCAGAAGCACCTTGACCATCACTTGTTTTTTTAAAAGAGATAATAATCTTTGAACCTGTTCTTCAGTTAGAGGAAAAGCTTTGGACATATCAGAAGAACTAACAGAACCATGACCATCAGTAACAGAACTGTTTCCTTGAACAGATCTAAAATTATTGTTATTGACAAAAGATCTCTTTTGAGGTGATTGAAAATCCTTTGGAAAGCCTATTATTTTAAAACATCTTTCAATTGTATGTCCATTAGCTCCACAATGTTTACAAACAAGAGGAGGCCCTCTAAAATTAGGCTTTCTTTTGTTATCTGAAACTTTACTTACAAAGGCAGTAGATTGACTTTGATTTTTCAAACCAGTATTATTAGAAAAAGAACCACCTCTGTGAGATTCTTCTCTTGAAACAATAGAAAAGGCAGTCTTAACTGATGGTAGAGGTTCAGTAGTGAGGATGCTACTTCTGATGGGTTGGTAAACATCATCAAGACCCATCAGAAACTGCATCAGCTTGATAAGCTGAGTATGTTTGCTAAACTCAGCAGAAGCATTACAAGTGCAATTAGGAAGCTTAACTAATGCATCAAATTGTCTCCATAAAGCATTTAGCTTATGATAGTAATCAGAAATAGAACTACCATTTTGAGTCAGAGAATTAATCTTTTGGTGAAGATTAAAGGTAACAGACCCATCCACCTTGTCATAAGTCTCTTTTAACTCATTCCAAACTGTGGATGCAATTTTTGAAAAAACCTGACCCAAGAACAACTCTTCTACAACAGAGCTTAAGATCCAAGATAACACAACAGAACTACACCTATCCCATTGTTTGGCTAATATCTCATTATCCTTAGGTTTAATGCAAGAACCATCAACAAAACCAAGTTTATTTTTGGTCTCAAGAGCAAGAATCATAGCACAACTCCAAACCTTATAATTCTTAGTGCCACTTAATTTGAAATTTAAAATGGGTGTGTCACTAGTATCACTTGGATGGAGATATAAAGGATCACCAAAATCTAGCTTGGAGATGACAGATTCAGAACCATCAGAGGTCTTACTACTTTTAGCTCCAGTCATGATTTAGAGATCAAACACGTAAATCACACAAGAGTAAATATCAAGAAACTATAAATACAGGATTCCAAGCCACTCAGAGGTGACAAGGTCAAGCCAGTTTCTTAACAACTCAAACCAACAAGCACTCAAAACAAACAACTAGTCCTACAAATAGAGCAGGAACAAGAAACAATACCAAGAAATGATCAAACCAGCATATTCTTATGCACAGATTCAACAACAAGACAAATGAAAAGTGACTTACAGTAGTCCTTTTAGTTAGCACAGCGAAAACAAACACAAAAGCTGAGTGAAGCACTCAACCAACAAGAATCCAAGATTCAACCTGAACACACAAACTTCAAAAAGATAAGCAGTCAATACAAACAAGATTATGAATCAAAGAAAGGAAAACATAGGGTTTAAAACAAACTTAAAAAACAAACAGATCTGTTTTTCCTTTAAAAAAAACAAACAACTTCGTTAAAAGAGAGCAGATCTAGGTCCAAAACCGAACCCTAGATGCCAAAACAGAAACAAACCAGATCTGAGTTAAAAAAAACCCTAAATATCAGAAAGTAAGCTGAGAGCACCAAAAAAACAAATCCAAGGTAAATAAACCCTAGATAACAACACCAGATCTGAGTACATCAAACGTATAAGAAAAATAAACCAAGAATACTCATTTTAAGCAATTTTAAAAAAGGCTGTACGTCAGATTTTCAATCAAAAAACACAGATCTGAAAAAGGATATTACGAATCAAATCTCAGATCTCGAAAATACCAAAGAAAATAGAAAGGTTGTCAATCCTACACGAGGATATCATCCAAACGACAAATCAAAAGGTGAACGATCACTAAGTTCATGATTTGAGAAACAACAGTAATCAGAATCGCTTACAAAGCTCTGATACCATGTAGAAAAACTCAAACTCAACCAAGAACTTTCGTAATCTTCAATTACACCAAACCTAATCTATTACATCAAAAAGAAATCAAAAGAAAATACAACAAACCTAAACTAATTACAATCAAAAGAAAATACAACAAACCTAATCTAGATACATGAAAAAAGATAAAACTGAAACACAAACATATTAACAACAAGAACAAACCCTAATTTCTCTAGAGAGAGAAAGTGATCTGAAGTATGCATATTAAGAAAGCTAAATGAGAGAAAACTCAAAAAATGTAAAGTGAATTATGAAATATTACTGAAGGAAATCAGCTTATATACATGGACTAAGAAAGTTTCACTCTAGTCCCTCCACTTTCATAAAAAGAGCTCTGCTAACCTTCAACTATCATAAAACATGAGGCGCAGTACAAATGTTACTGAGAAGAACAAGAAAAGTCCCTCTACAAAGTAACTTCATACAATTAAACACAAATCACTTCAACTCTTACAGAAATAGTCAAGATTGGAATAAAACAAAATAACCTTTTAACACTCCCCCCATTTTTTTGCAACATTTACCTTTTGAATCTGTTTTAGAATTGCAAGTTTTGTCCATCTGGTTTACTGTTTTTCTTGTTTTAGTCCCTTACAAAGTTTTTGTTTGGAGAAAACTATCATGATACGTTGAAAAAAAAGTTGTTGGTCCTAAAAACAATCAAACAATATAGAGGATTTAAAGGAGATCGATAGACAAAGTAAGATGTTCTTGTTATTATTTGTGAGAGCTCTCAAGAGGCTGCAAGAAACACATACACTCACCTTAATCGACTCTCATCGAATTATTTTCCACACACACACCCAAAACCTTAGGCACCTATTCATAGGGTCCATATTACAACTAAACCCAAGTCCATTAAGCCCACATAACTTCTAGCAAATTACAAACTAAACCCTCTCAAATATTTCTTTACAAATCTTTCACTAATTAAGACAATTTGGTCCTAACAATCTCCCCCTAAAGTTTTATAAAGGAAGCATCTATGATGTTCTCCCACTTACTTCTTCAGAAAACTTTAGTAGTGATTGGCTACATTATGCATTCCAAGCTCCTTCTCAAAAGTTTCAACTGAAATATAAGATCTAATGTACAATAGCCGCGACTGATCATAGAAAATACAGTGACACTCTGTAAATAACTCGACACGATTGATAATCGCAAAATACAACAACTTGCACCAGAGCATGTTGATTCAGCCAACTATGTTGATCACCCACCAAGAAAAACAAAGGGATAGATGCGTGTGTGAGTTATAGTGTAGATTAGCAAGAAAGATAAAGGACCTGCCTTTAACCGCATGTTGAGTAGGAATTCATCATAAGAGCTCTAAATATGAAAAGCTCAAAATAGGGAAAACGTTGAAGCTTGGATCACTGAAACACCGTATGGCTTAAAAAACTAGGAGTAAATACTGAACGAGATACTCAGCTTTGATATCTCTTATGCTCAGAAAATAGTCGATTTCCTAAAATCTTTTCTTAGTTAGATGGATGACGATCGTCACTCAAAATTTTAGATCACAGATGAACCTCCATGACAGTGAAATGGTTAGGAATTAAGCACATAACAACAGTACCATTCACCGAAGCAGGCATTCAAAGGAAAAATTTCTCTCTCGCAAGGAAAAACTCCATCTAAGAAAAATCACTAGAATAATGGTTGTAGGGAGTCAGGCTTCTGAGTAATCTAACCAAATGCAGAATCCGATCACCGTTGTTCTGAAATCGTTACAAATCTGACATGACTTCAAAGAATTCAGAACAGCCGGGGAAACAAGAGAAATTTAATTTTCATGATTGAAAACTGAATTTGGGCTAAAACTGGGTTAATGTGATCTTTACAAACCAAATAGGAATGAAACATGGTCGAATAAGCACAAGGAATTTGATGCATAAAGTAATTTGAATCTGTGTGGATTTATAGCAATACTGAAAATGATCAACCATTTGGGTCATACTAAACATCAAAGCCCACTAAGAAATTGTGCCCCAAAAAGAATAAAACTCGAAAGTTCGATTGATCGTATAGCCTTCAAAGCGCATCTCAAAGTAATTCCTGATCTGGGTAAAAATGATTTAGTACCCTTGAGAATGCTGATCAAAGAAAGTTTTTTTAATCTCAAACCACTCGATACGGGGTTCTGCTGATAAAAAAAATTCAAAATTATCGCAAACTGTAGGGACTAAATTTGACGATTAAGCATATTTCATCTAGAACAAAACTCCAGGGATTGGTTCTGTCACTTTGTCAAAATATTACAAAAAACTACAGGGACCAAGAGTGACGGAAGTAGCAAACTCTTCATTGAGTAGTCCAGGGACTGGGACTGTCACATTGTCAAACTTAATCTATTAAATTTTCTGGTGCAAGTTGTTGAATTCTGCGGTTACAGACGTGTTGAGTTATCTACAAAATAAAACCATATTTTATGCGATCAGTCATGACTATTGCACATCGGATCTGGTATTTCAGTTGAAACCTAAGACAAAGAACTATAATAAAGGGGTAGCTTAGAGATCAAAGAGTTGCCGAGCATCACTAAAGTTTTCTTAAGAAAGCAATGGGGGAAAAGATCAGGAGATGCTTTCTTTATAAAACTTGTAGGAGGAGATTGTTAAGACCAAATTGTTCTTAAGGTTTAGGGAAAGTAATAAAGGCAATATAAACTATTACAAGGTATAAAATGGAAATAAGCAAATAACATAGTAAGCCCACTGACTTCTAGACAACTTCCAGTTAGGGTCCAACAATCTCCGCTTTTGGATAAAAGTCAGAAGGAGGGAGGTGTTCTCAACAACGGTTTGCTCTTTGATAGATGGATATATTCCACCCATGTAGTGATCGTCTTCTTTCGTAATGTTAGGGCCATCTCTACTCTTCTATAGATCATCCGTTGATAACTCCAAAATTATACATGTTTTGGTCGTACTTAATTGCTTGAATTCACCCCGTTTCTCACCCATATTTGATCTGATTACTCACGTTTTGGACTAATTCATACTTTTGTAGGTTTTAGAGGCATTGGAACGGAAAAGTATGAAAAAAGGCGGAAAAGCGTGGAAATTGGACAAAGCTAACTCAGAGAGATTTTCGCGTCCGTGAGTTTTTAAGCTTGGCGCCGCGAAGAGAGCAATTTCTAGAATATTCATGCTTTTCACTGACTTCGCGTCGGCTTTGGAGATTTTAGCGCCGCGAAGTAGGCAAAGACCCTCGACGGAAGATTCCAGAACTTGCTAAAAAATGAAAAATAGGGTTAATTAAGTGCCTCGCGCCGCGAAGCTGCCGTCTCGCGATCGCGAAACGAGTCTCCGAATGCCTTTTAAATACCAGCCTCCTCCTTCAGTCCAAAAATCATCACGAATCATCTAGCAGTTACATCTTTTCATATTTTCTTAGTTTGATTAGTGAGATAGAGAGTTGTGCCGATACAAGTGATACGATCTACTCGGAGTTTGTTCTCCGGTTCTCGATCATCTGTTGCTGTACGGTCGGTATAATGTCTGTCTTTTATACTATGATTGCTGTTTTTATTATGTTTAGTGAGTAGTCTTATTTAGTGGTACTTATTATGGTAGATGAACCTTGTGGATGATGTTTTTATGAATTAATTGATTAATGGTTTGTTATTGGTTTATTAAGTGTGATTTTATGGTTCCAGTTTGATTCGTATTGTATGGTTATTTGAACTCGTTGGTTGGGTGTATCTGTTTGACCTAGATAGATAGACTCCGTTAGGTTAATCAACCTTTCTTGACCTTCACTTCGGTAACACGGAGAGTTGTGTTAGGTGGTTAGCTCAGACCGAGAGCAGCTAGATAGTAAAATTCCGTGCAATAGTGATAGAATTGGGTGACTGGTACCAGACTGCCTGACAATCAGTCTATGTATTAGGACTAGGAAGACCAACCTAGTTGACAACCATAATCATCGCATGTTAGGGTGTCCTAGACATAAATTCTTACAATAACCAATACAACCATACCTTTGGCAAAGTTAAATCATCCACTTGGGGAGTCGTTATTACCATGATAAGTACTACTGTTTTCTCTTATAAAGTTTAAATCATCTTCTTTTTGCTTCTTAGTTAATTAGTTGTTTATTTGTCTTTTAGTTAATTAAAATCATTTTCCCAAAAAGCCCCCATAATTCTAGATTAATTAAACTAGTTAGGATTATTAGTCTACATAACTTGACCGTTCCCAGTGGTAAGAACGATACATGGACTTTCCTACACTATATTACTAGCGATCAGGTACGTTTGCCTGAGAATGTGGTAATTGTGGTTAGGCATTAGAGGTTAAAACTTGTTTCCCTTTTATATATAATATTTACCGCATCAAGTTTTTGGCGTCGTTGCCGGGACGGTAGTTGTTAGATTTTTAGTCTTTATTAGTTTAGTTAATCGATCCTTGTGAGGGACTCCATCCCTTGCAAGTTTTTCGCTTTTTAGTTTTTAGTTAATTATCTTATCTCTTTATTTCCCGCAAGTTGCCCGTAATCGTTTGTTGTGGTTTCAGTCACGACGGAACTGTTAGAGGCATTTGAGGAACCGGAGAGGGAGTTCAGAAAAAGAAACAAAAAGAAGTCAAAAGCCAACAAAGTTCGACCGCGAGCTTTGAATTTCGAAATGGGAGACGATGCACCAATGTGGACCGCTCGGAGGACCGCTCCGACCGTACCTACCAATCCGATCACGAAGCCAAACTTAGACAAGGAGATCCCGGGGAAGCTTCTTCACATGATCAAGGATCTTACCTTCGACGGGAAAAACGATAGCAATCCTATCGTGCATTTGGAGAACTTCGTGGATATTTGTGACTTGTTCAAAACCGAGGAAAACCGAGATGATGCGATTCGTCTTCGAGTTTTTCCTCTTACGCTCACCGGAGAAGCAAAAGCTTGGTTACGATCTTTGGAACCGAGTTCGATCACCACTTGGGAAGGACTTCGCTCAAATTTCCTTTCCCGATTTTTCCCACCATCCAAAATTGATAAGCTACGAGCCGAAATCCGATCCTTCCGACAAAATGATGAGGAGACGATATCCGAATCGTGGGAGCGATTCAAACACCTTCTAAATTCGTGCCCGAGTCACGGATTAAGTAAGAGTGATCAAGTTCAAACTTTCTATAGTGGACTTGGTTATTCTTCTCGAGCTACATTGGATTCATCCGCCGAAGGTGTATTCATGTACAAAACTCCCACGGAAGGGTATAAGCTTCTTGAAGACATGCTAATACACAACATAGATTGGAGGACGGATAAGCGCTTGCAAATTCCGAGAATGGCCGGGAAAATCTCAACCGACTTCGACCCATCTGATGAACTTTCCGCAATGAAAAACCAACAGGTTAAGTTTGAACGTAAAATTGAGGAGCTAATAAAATCTGTTCATGCTTTGCAGGTTGGATGCGAGGAGTGCAAAGGACCACAGTTAACAAAGGATTGCCCGAACCGTCCGATGATGACACCCGAGGAGGTACACTACCTCAATCGAGGAGACTACCAAGGGAGGTGGAACAACAACCATAACTTCAACCCAAGACCTCCCGGTTTCTTTGCACCGAACCAACAAAATCAACGAACGGAGGGAGAGCCGCGTGTTTCCATCGAGGACCGACTCATCCAATTCATGGACGCTCAAAAGAAGATCAATGATGAGGTAGGTTCATACTTACGTAACCATCAAAGTACAATACAAAATTTGGAAATGCAGGTTGGGCGTATCTCGCAATTGCTAAGTGAGAGGACTCAAGGAGAGCTACCAACGCAAACTCAAGTCAACCCAAAGGTGGATAACGCGAAGCCAATGCTTATGGTTTCCTGAGCAACATCTAAGAAGACCTGGACCGACATCTACACGAAAAAGTACGTGGAGAGCGATAGCGAAAGCGAACCCGACTATGCCACGGACTATGATTCGGAGGGGTTCACAATATCATTTGAGCATCTAGGACTCAAAGGGCCCATTTCCTTGAGCAATGACGAGGAAGAAGATGGCAAACGAGGTGGATATGCGGAGTTCATGATTCCAAAGAAGAACAAAGGTAAAGAGAAGGAGAAAGAGAAAGTGGAGGAAGACGAGCTCACCTACATCGCTCCTATCAAGCACGATCCGGGAAGTTACAGTTTACCTATTTCATCGTCTAAATTTAAGGGTCTTGCTTTGTTAGATACGGGTGTTGCACTTAACATGATGCCTGTTTCTTATTGTAGGAAATTCGGGATCAAGAAGCTCGCACCAATGGATTACCAATATCGAGGAATAAACAGATATATGACTACACCATTGGGGATAGCGGAAGGAGTTCCCATACGCATCGGGAATTTCGTCTACTATACAGACTTCATCATAGCCAACCTCCCGAAGAATACGGAGATTCCAATTATTCTCGGGAGAGCTTTTCTACATACCGCCCAAGTGAACGTCGACATGTGCAACCAAGTATCAAGTTTGGGGTATGGAGATAAGAGGATCTACTTCAATCCCGATGGAGAGCCGGTCACCCATCTCGATGCACCTTATGAGGACCCTTCTCAAGCCTATAAGAAGAACACTGGCCGCCCACTACTACCTCATGAGCACATGAAGAAAACGAAGGACTATCCAAACCCGCTGCACCAAAAGAATAAATCACCCGACGGGTCGGGACCCTCCAAGAAAGAGCACAGAAAAAAGAAGGGTCGTCAGCCCGACGTGCTGATAACACCAAAATTATACATGTTTTGGTTGAGCTTAATTGTATGACTTTACCCTTTTTCTCACCCGTTTCTGATCATTTCACTCACTAATTGAGCTTATCATTGCTTTTGTAGGATTTGGAGGCCGTGAAACGGAAAACTACAAAAAAGGCGAGAAAACGTGAAAAATGCACAATCTCAATCCAGTAGCCTTTAAGCGATCGCGAAGTCTCAGATCTGGCGCCGCCAAGTTCGATAATGCTGAAATCCAGGGTTTGCCCTAAGTGCTTCGTGCCGCGAAGAAGCCGTCTGGCGAACGCGAAACGGGCTCTGGACGCTTCTTTTAAATACCAGCCTCCTTCTTCAGTTGTGATATACACGTATAGAGTTAGATAGAGAGCTTGTGGGAGAAACATCTAGGTAGAGAGTGGTGCCGATACGCTGCGGGGTTCGATTCTCGATCATCCGTCGTTGTACTGTCGGTATCATGTCTGTGTCTACTCTTGTTTTTTCTGTTTTTATTATGTCTAGTAAGTAGTCTTTAATAGTGGTACTTATTGTGGTCGATGAACCATTGTGGATGATGATTTTATAATTAATGTTTATTGGTTTGTTTTTGGTTGATTGAATGTGTGTTATGGTTCCGATCTGATTCGTATTGTTTGGTTATTTGAACTCGTTGGTTGGGTGTATCTGTTTGACCAAGTTAGATAGACTCCGATAGGATAATCAACCTTTCTTGACCTACCCTTCGTTTCGAAGAGTTGTGTTAGGTGGTTACTCGGACCGAGAGCGACCTGGTAGTAGAAAATCATGCAATAGAGATAGGATTGGGTGACCGGTACTAGATTGTCTGACAAACAACCTAAGTATTGGGACTAGGAGGACCAAGACCTAGTTGATAGCCATAATAGTCATATGTTAGGGTGTCTCAGACTTAAATTCCTACAATAACCAAAACAACCAAACCTTTGGCCTTTTAAATCATCCACTTGGGGATTCACTAAACCATGATAAGTACTACTGTTTTTCTTTATATAAGTTTTAATTAGTCTTTTAATTGCTTTCTTAGTTTTTAATTAACTTAGTTGTCTTTTTAGTTATTAAACTCTTTTTCATAAAAACCCCCCAAAAGCTTTAGGTTAATTAAGCTAATCTAGATTAACAGTCTACGATAACTTGACCGTTCCCAATGGTAGATACGATACCTGGACTTTCCTACACTATATTACTCACGATCAGGTACGCTTGCCTGTATATGTGGTAAGACAGCGGCTAGGCTTTTAGAGGTTAAAACTTGTTTCGCTTTTTATATACAATAATTACCGCGTCAAGTTTTTGGCGCCGTTGCCGGGGAATGGTAGTTGTTAGATTTTAGTCTTTATTAGTTTTCTTAATCGATCCTTGTGAGGGATTCTTTCCCTTGCAAGTTTCTCGCTTTCTAGTTTAATTAGTTATTTCTATTTCTATTTTATTTTATCTCTTTGTTTCCCGCAAGTTGCCCGTAACCGTTTGTTGTGGTTTCAGTCACGACAGTTGTTAGAGCCATTTGAGGAGCCGGAGAGAGAATTCAGAAAAAGAAACAAAAAGAAGTCAAAAGCCAACAAAGTTCGCCCGAGAGCTTTGATTTTTGATATGGGGGACGAAGCACCGATGTGGACCGCCAAGAGAACCGCTCCAACCGTACCCACCAATCCGATCACGAAGCCGGACCTAAACAAGGAGATCCCGAGGAAGCTCCTTCACATGATCAAGGACCTTACTTTCGACGGGAAAAACGATAGCAATCCTATCGTGCATATGGAGAACTTCGTGGATATTTGTGATCTGTTCAAAACGGAGGAAGGCCGAGATGATGCGATTCGCCTTCGTGTCTTTCCTCTTACACTTACCGGAGAAGCTAGAGCTTGGTTGCGCTCGTTGGAGCCAAGTTCGATCACCACTTGGGAAGGACTTCACTTAAAGTTCCTTTCCCGATTTTTTCCACCATCCAAAATCGACAAGTTAAGAGCTGAGATCCGACCCTTTCAGCAAGATGATGGGGAAACCATATCCGAAGCATGGGAGCGTTTCAAACACCTTCTAAATTCATGTCCGAGTCACGGATTGAGTAAGAGTGAACAAGTCCAAACCTTCTATAGTGGACTTGCTTATTCTTCACGAGCGACATTGGATTCATCTGCCGGAGGTGTCTTGTTAGTGTTAGATTTATAATAGAAGTTGAGGGACCATTTGTGAACATTTTATCTTTTCTAGGAATGAGGTATAAATACCTCATTGCCTTGTATTGTATCTTAAGTCTTCATAATCAATGACATATGAGTTTCACATTTTCTCTCTCTACTTTCTCTCTCTACTAGATCTATCATTTCTCATGCTAGATTGATTCATCTTGCACTTACAAGTGGTATCAGAGCTGGATTTGCTGATTGGATGAAGATCTATCATGTGAAGTTGTTGAAGATTTGAAGAAAATGGAGAAAACTTGAAGAATTCTACTTTTGGAGCAAATTTGAAGATATATTACTTGTTTGTTCATGAAATTGTGTGTAATTTCATGAATATATCAAGTTTTATGCATTAGAAGTGATTTGGAATCATTAAGAAGTATTCAGATTTGAATTTTTAGTGAAAATAAGCTGAAAATCGAATTTTGTTCGTAAATCTTCATATGTCTCGAGTCAATGTTCATATGTCTCGAGTGGTAGTTAGGTGGTAGGTAGAATTCGAGCAGAAGGAGATCTTGGCTCGAGTTGATTTTAGGCTCGAGTTGTTTTTGCTCGAGTTGAACAACTTAAGTGAAAAGATTGGCTCGAGTTGGATATCTCGAGCAAAGGAATTTTTGGCTCGAAACAAGTAACTCGAGCAGTCTTAGATTTGGCTCGAGTTGAATACCTCGAGCGAGTGAGTGTGTTTCGAGCAAAGTACAGATCATATCTCGAGTTGTATCTCGAGCTATATCTCGAGCGGAGTTGTGTTTGTGTCTCGAGCCAAGACCAAGCCAAGTGTCTCGAGCCAAGACCAAGTAAAAGATCAAGGTGTGTCTCGAGCAATATAGTGACAAGTGACAAGTAGTGATTTGTCTCGAGCCAAGTCAGTTGTGCATCTCAAATAGAATTTTGTATCTCGAGTTATAAAGTTGGAATTCTTCAAACATTCTCGAAACTGATATTTCTCATAAAATCAGTAACAAAGATCCGTTTTAAAGATGAGTCTTGCAAATCGGAGAGATGATATGTCAATGGGATCAGAGACCAAAGCACCGGTGCTATTCAAAGATGAGTATGAATTGTGGGTCTCGCGATTCAAGCTATACATAAGGAGAAAGAAAGATGGAGATAAAATTCTTCATTCGATTTTACATGGACCTCATCCTATTCAAGTTACCACACTTGATGGAAGACAAGTGCCAAAAGAATATTCAGAGATGGATGTGGCTGAAAGAGAAAGGTTTATGATTGATGTTGAAGCTCAAAACTGTCTAATTCAAGCAATTCCGAATGAAATCTTTCGCAAGTTAGATAGTTATGATGAGTCAGCAAAATCTATCTGGGATCAGCTACAATAGATAATGATGGGTTCTAAGGTCGGAAATCAAATGAGGGTAACTAATTTGATGGATAGGTATGAAAATTTCAGAATGAAGGAGGATGAAACACTAGAAGAGACTTATGACAGGTTTGTAGAACTGATGAATGATATGAAGAAAAATAATATCATTCGATCAGAAATGGATTACATTGTGAAGTTCATCAACAACTTGTCTTCAGACTGGAAGCAATTTTCAAGATTTGTGAAGCAACACAAAGTTTTAAATGAGTTGAAAGTTTATGAAGTGTATGAGAATTTGTTATTGTTCGAGGAAGAGGTGAACGAAATTGCTGCTGAAAGAAAGAAGAAAGAAAAGTCTGAAGCTGATTCTATGGCATTGCTTGCTGAAAAGGAGAAAGCAAAGAAGAAAGTAAAGAAAGGGAAAGCTAAAGTGTTGGAAGTATTTGAAGATGAGGAAGAAGAGGATGAGGATGAATATGATGAAGATGAAAGAGATCAAATGCTGCAAAGCTTATTGAGTCTAACTGAGGCTTATAAGAAGAAGTATTATAATAGGTCTGGGTCAAACAACAGAAGATTTTCTACAAGAGGTGGACGAGGTTTTAACAGAAACTTCATGCAAAGTTCACAAGGATATCCTCCTCGAGTTGAAAATCAGTATGTTGACAGATATGCAACAAAGAAAGAGGAGGTTGTCAAAGATACTCCAGAGAAAACAGAGGAAAAGAAAGGCCAAGCTGGTATTACATGCTATAAGTGTGGAAAGACAGGTCATATTGCTAAAGGGTGTACTACTAAGATGTCGAAAGTGGAACTGCTGAGGAAGAAGTTGGAACTAGCAGAGAACCAAGAACAAGGATTGGTGTTGATGGCTGATGATGAAGAATGGCTGGATTATTCTGACAATGATGATCAAGCGCAGATGTGTTTTATGGGCTTAATGGAGGAAGAATCAGAATCTGATGAAGAAATAGAGAGTGAAGGAGAAACTTCAACGGTACGTTCTGTCTCTCTTGATGATCATAATAGAAAAATGCTTGAAGTGACAACATTAATTCATAACAAAAATAAATAACTCGAACTTGTCATTTTAAATCAAACTAACGAAATTACTGATTTGTTGCAACAAAAAGAACAATTAAGTTCTCAATGTGCACAATTGCAACAATCAGTGAATGAGTTTGAGACAATTCGAGCCGAACATAAGTCACAAAAGCTGGAAATTGATTTTTTAACCATCAGCTTGAGTGTGGAAAAAGAAAATGTTTCTAAGCTAAATAAGATGATTTCAGATCTTGATTTTAAACTTCATAAGATAGGTCAAACTGAGCATACAATTTTCTTGAATAAACAAGTTGAGTTTAGAGATTATTACTCCAAAGAAGGTCTTGGGTACACAAATCCAAATTATTTGAAAAAGACCCTTGGAGTTAAAAATCCAAATCATTTGTAAAAAGCTCTTAAAGAAAATGCAGCATTTTATGACCTTACAAGCATGTTAATGAGTAAGAGGTTTCCTTCGTTAAAAGGTTTTCAAATGAAAGAAGAATTTTCAGAGATGCAACATATGAAACTACATGATCCTCTGTACCATGATTCTAAATATCATAGATCTATCATGAGAAATGATAGATCTAGTAGAGAGAGAAAGTAGAGAGAGAAAATGTGAAACTCATATGTCATTGATTATGATGACCATGATGATGATATGCCTGATCGAGGCTCGAGTCCTTTGTTGACTCAGGGTGACATAAGGATGGCTGAGGGAGATTTAGTTGAAAAATCGGATGTAAGGTTGAGTGTTGGGGGAGATAAAAGAATTGATGAGCGTGAGATAGGGGCTAGAAAAGAAGTACAAACCCCTTTCCAAGCCGAGTCTAGCTGGGTAGCCACATCATCTAGGGTGAGCATATGTTGCCACCGCCTATTGAAAAAGACATGAGATCCCCACTCATGCAATGCACAACCCAACTCACCCACTCTACCGTTTCTCAACAAACGGTAGTTTCAACTTCTCACGGGGTTATACCACAACTTGTACCCATTCCTCACTTGGAGGTTGGTGGTACCGACACAGTGAGGCAGCTGCCCCCGCCCATGACTTCACTTGTTCACTCATCGAGTCTAGAACCACTTGCTTCAAATGTAAATCTTTCTTTGGCTAGGACATAGGTGCAAACCACCTTTGCAGGAGGCTTTAGTAGCCCTGCCGGAACCACCGTAGTGAGTTCTGCATTTGTTGCGGGCTTGCCAGGATCGGAGGGAAATCCCATCAGCGCTAACATCATGCCAACACTGAACATGGGTTCCTTGAGTTCTACTCTTGGATCAACGAGAAGTCTGAGTGACCTCGGAGTTAGTTTACCCACATCAACTATTATCACAGAGTTAAGGCAACAATCTACTATCTTGGGTTCTTCCTCAACGCCCATTGGTAGTTTATCGTCAGATTCAGTCTCAGTTTCCACATCTTCCACAATTTCGGCTTCTTCTGCATCGTCTGCACCATCTATCTCAGTACCTCCTCTGACTGGCATGGCATCATCACCTGATGTTGATCTCTCGCGTCTTCCGGTTGTTGTTACAGCTAATCAGCTTATTACCCGTTCTTTATTTCGAGCTAACAATGAACAGATGGCAACGGTTATTCAGCAGCAGACTGCTCGAATTTCTGCTTTGGAGAAGCAAGTAGCTCTGTTAGCTAAGGGCAAAGCTCCAATGTCTGATCCTCCTTCACAGCCTTCTCAGTCAGCGGCTGATTCCCTTACTATTCCAGAGTTGAAGGGGTTGTTGTTCTCTAAGCTCTTGGAGTCGGGTTCAGCTGAAGATAGTGACCTTGTGGGTATTCTACAACAACAGACTGCTTTACAACAACGTGCTATTCAAGAGCAACGGTCTCAGGCTCACTTGGTTACTCATACGGAATTTCAGCAGTTTCAGGCCACTCTTGATGCATCTCTCACCAAGACATTCACCGAGATCAACCAGATGTTCACTGATGGCTTATCACAGCTATCTGATCGGATTCGGGGAATTGAAGAGACATGTCAAACTGCTGCTAGACGGCCCACTAGACGGCATGATGATCATGATGATCATGATCGTCATGAGGGGGAGAGGAAAAGAAGGAGACTTGAAAGTGAGCCGTCTAAGGTACCAACCACGTCGAATGTACGGATTGTTGACAGGCTTGAGGAAAGGCATCCGAGAGAGAAACAACCTGCAAGACACAGAGATGCAAT
Source organism: Centaurea solstitialis (assembly GCA_030169165.1). NCBI lineage: Eukaryota > Viridiplantae > Streptophyta > Magnoliopsida > Asterales > Asteraceae > Centaurea > Centaurea solstitialis. The sequence goes on along the minus strand of CM058045.1, from coordinate 18,055,229 downwards.
TGTTTTAACAGGAGGTGAAGAGATGGAATCAGAACCAGTCTTACAGTCCACTCTAGACTTTTTGGGTTCGGTGCAAGAAGAGATGCCAGAAGAAAGAGCTGAAGAAAGAGGAGTGAAGTTTTCAGAGGCGTCTAGTTCTACATCTGAAATAGATAGAGTTCTAGCGTTGCTTGAGAATGTAGCTTCTGAAATCAGAGATTACCAAGTGCCAAACGAGGAGATTCAGGATGCAAGGTGCAGAAGATAACAGATTGAAAGATATGTTTGAGGATGTACAATTTGATTTTGAGAAAGAAGAAGCTGTGGATGATGTGGAAGGTCCTCTATTGGAAGAAGTGTTGCCACAGAATGACTTGATGCCTGTAGATCCAAAGAAAGTTGAACTTTGGGAAAAGATGAAAGCAAGTTCGGGGAAATTTCTAAAGAGAACAGAATGGAATCGATTTACTAGAGCCACTGGGAGGTATCTGGAAGAAAAGTACAAGAGTCGTTTCTGTTATCATGAGCGGAAGCTGAGCTATGTGAAGTTGTATGGGATTGAGAATCTGAAAGAAGAACTAAGAAGAGAGTACATCTACATGAGGAAGGTGAACAAGCAAAGAAGAGAAGCTTTAGTGTCAGACTACAGGTTTGTTGCAGTAAAGAGTTACAAGACCAACAGATTGAGTACGTATTGGTACCCAGTAATTACTTTCACCAGAGATGATGGGAAGGAATATGTGATTACTGAAGCTGATTTTCAAGATGTGAGCTTTGATGTGATCTTTGGGATTTTATATGATCTCAAAGGAAAAGCTTTTAGATCAGAAGAGGAGATAATTGCTCTAACTGCTATAGTTAGACATGTCAAGGCTTCGATATCATTGGCTCATCTGTATGACTTTCAACTGGGACTGGAGAATTGGTCATCAAAGTTATTTTGTCACAAACCTCAAAGAAGTCTGGTTGGTGAAGAAAAGGACTTTGTCTTGTACACGGTGTTCTATGATGCAGATGAATCCAAGATCTCATGTGTATATCCAGATTCTCTAGGTAATAAGAAGAGGATGTACTCTCATGAAGTGATGTTATTTTGTGATGACACATTAAAGATGGTGATGGATGGGTTGAATACAAGATTGCAAATGGATAGGCATAAAGTACATGATATCTCAGCTGCAAACAAGGTGTTGATCAAACATTTTGTAAAGGAGATAGATAGAAGATTGAAGCTGAGAAATGATATTAGATTTGCAGAAATCAAGTTCAAGTTGAGAAAGCCTTCCGTGAAGCAATCTTAGTCAAGTAGTTGATTATTTCTTTTGTATGTCCCTCCTTCTTTTATAAAAGGGGGAGATTGTTAGTGTTAGATTTATAATAGAAGTTGAGGGACCATTTGTGAACATTTTTATCTTTTCTAGGAATGAGGTATAAATACCTCATTGCCTTGTATTGTATCTTAAGTCTTCATAATCAATGACATATGAGTTTCACATTTTCTCTCTCTACTAGATCTATCATTTCTCATGCTAGATTGATTCATCTTGCACTTACATGTCTTTATGTACAAAACACCCACGGAAGGATACACACTTCTCGAGGACATGCTCATACATAACATAGATTGGAGGACGGACAAGCGCTTACAAATCCCGAGAATGGCCGGAAAGATCTCAACCGACTTCGATCCATCCGATGAACTAGCCGCAATGAAAAACCAACAGGTAAAGTTTGAACGCAAAATCGAAGAACTAATTAAATCTGTTCATGCTTTGCAGGTTGGATGCGAGGAGTGCAAGGGACCACACTTGATTAAGGATTGCCCGAATCGACCAATGATGACACCCGAGGAGGTGAATTATCTCAACCGAGGCGAATATCAAGGGAGGTGGAACAACAATCGTAACTTCATTCCTAGACCTCCGGTTTCTTTGCACCAAATCAACAAACCCAAAGACCGGATGGAGAGCCACGTGTTTCTATCGAGGACCGGATTATCCAATTTATGGATGCACAAAAGAAGCTAAACGATGAGGTAGGTTCATACTTACGTAACCACCAAAGTACTCCAGAATTTGGAATTGCAGGTTGGTCGTGTTTCTCAAATGTTAAGTGAAAGGACTCAAGGGGAGTTGCCAACGCAAACCCAAGTCAACCCGAAGGTAGAGAACGCGAAGTCGATGCTCATGATGACCGAAGAACCATCAAAGAAGAGTGGACGGACATCTACACGAAGAAGTATGTGGAGAGCGATAGTGGTAGTGAACCCGATTATGCCACAGATTATGACTCGGAGGGGTTCACCATTTCGTTTGAGCATCTAGGACTCAAAGGACCCGTTGCTTCAAGTGATGATGAGGAGGAAGATGGAAAGTAAGGCGGATACGCGGAGTTCGTGATACCGAAGAAAGAAGATAAAGGCAAGGAGAAAGAGAAAGAAAAGGCGGTAGAAGATGAGCTCACCTACATTGCACCTATCAAACATGATCATTGAAGTTATAGTTTACCTATTTCTTGTCATAAATTTAAGGGTCTTGCTTTGGTAGATACAGGTGCCGCACTTAACATGATGCCTGTTGGTTATTGCAGGAAAATGGGAGTCAAGAAGATCGTTCCAACAGACTATCAATACCGAGGTGTGAATGGTTACATGACAAAGCCGTTAGGGATAGCGGAAGGAGTCCCGATTCGTGTTTTGGTAAAAAATTACACAATCAAATATTGTTGGATTTTGTGAGGCAAACCCGTCGAGAGATAGGAATCTAATTCGATAAAACGTACGAGAAAAATAATAAAGAGACAATGCGATTGATGACGCAGGAAAAACCTCGAGGTCGAGGAAAAAACCTGCGGCCGACTAAAAGAGTATAGTCGACGTTGCACTAAGTGTCACCAATAAGGGGTGATGTCCTCGAGAATTACAGCGTAGATCGTATGATTACAATGAAACAGAATATAAATTACAAAGAGTAATATCGAAATTGTAGAGAATGTTTAGAAGTTCCCAAGTAATCAGGTGTCTCGAATGTATGTCTTGATCCTCTTTTATAGTAGTCGGAGAATGTAACTGATGTCCATTATTACGTCTTTAATGCAACGGCTATAACGGTAGCTAAAATCTCGCATATAACGGTCGAAGCTTTATGAAGAGCGTATCTTGGTCTTTAACGGTCACTTGATCTTCGACACCTGTTATTTATCTGTTACAAATGATCATACTTAAGATATATTTAACCGTTAGTATTATATTGGGTGATATCGTACGTTTTCTGATCGTATCGTACAATATCTAGTATAAAGATCATTCGATGATTTGTTATTGTCGTTCGATGGTATATGTATCTTTATCTCAGGACCTTATCTTAATACAGGATTATTATCCTGAAAGATATCTTATGATTTAAGTCGATCGTCGTGCATCGTGCGATCGTAAATTTTCACCCAAACATTTTGCCCCCGAGATTTAGAAAAATTTGTTCTGAATATTTCTGAATCTCTTATCTGCAAAAGCTAATTTGTTAGTTTAAACAAGTAATTGTTAGTAAATTAACTTCGTTTAAATCAAATCGAATATGAAACGTTTTAATGACGTCGTCGTGATGACGTGTTTATGACAACTGTCGTTGCAACGGTTGGATCTGGACGCGTGTCGATGTACGACTGGACCTGCATTGCTTGGAGAGGAATTTTAGTTGCCATATAAGATTAATTTACGAGATTAACACGAATCCTTTCCAATTTCAATTTCGTAGTTATTTTTCTTCAAGATTATCTCTCTATTTTCGGCAAAGATTTTTAGACGACGATCTTTATAAGGTACCTTCTTCTTTCAATCTTTTCATCCGTTTAAAGATTAAGGCTGATAAAGATCCCAAAAATTTCGATTTACTTCGTTTCGTTCGTCTTAGAAGTAGTTTAGATCGCCTAGAGTTTTTTGAATCAATGGAGGTCAAGAGTAGTATTAAGGAATCTTTGGACGTTCTAGCCTTTAGGAAGCTTTCTGGGTTACCTGATAGTGCCGTTTTAGAGGTTGCGGGTGAGATTAGGCCTGCAGATGCTCCGGCAGGTTTCTTTGCTGTTTTTGAATACCTGTTTAAGATAGGTTTCAAGTGGCCATACAGTCCTCTGTCGCGGGCATTCATGAGTCGTTTCAATCTTTCTCCTGGTCAACTGATGCCCCAATTTTGGAGGGTTATTAACATTATCGAACGTGTGACGGAGGACTGGGGTCGTCCTGCGTTCTCTGTCGACAATCTCCTCACGGCATACACCGTAAAACCGATGGATTATGATCGATATGGGTTATTTCCAAAGGGTAGAGGGGACGCCATGTTAGTACATGGTACTCAGGTGCACGATCGTGGGTGGAAATCCCGATACGTGTTCGTACGATCATCTTCAGTTCTGACTGAAGGTGGATGGGTTGCACCAGAGTGGAATTCTTTAGGTATAGGTGTTTATCTTAAAAATACTTTTCTTGTAGTTTTCGATTTGTTTATCTAACGTTTGAGTTTTTTCTTCTTGCAGAGATTGATTTTTCATTCGAGGCTACTGAGGAGTCTAAGGCCGCAGTCGAACGATTCTTATCGTACAACACTAACCCTGAAGTTATCTTAAAAATACTTTATCGAACGATTCTTATTCTACTCAGAAGGCTAAAGAGATCGTGATAGGGAGTGAAGAAGAAGTTACTCAGACGGACCCTGAAGTTCAAGTGATTTTAGAGGAAGAGATGGAAGGTAAATCGTACGTTCGACATGTATCGTACGATAATATTTGTTATATGTTTCTTATGTTTGTTCTATTTTTGTAGGATCATCAAAGAAACCGTCGAGGAGGGCAGAACAACTGGAGGCTGCAAGGAGAGCGGCTTTAAAGAAGAAAGAGATGGCTGGAGGTGAGCCTCCAGCGAAACGTACGAGGTCCATGTTTGAGGTCCCTGATCCATCGCATGAAGCCAAACAAAAGGCGGATGATGTGATCAACGTTTCTCCGATCAGATCTGCTCCTCCTGAAGATCAATTGAAGGGAGCCAAGGCGACAAAGACTCCTGCAAAGGCGTTGAAGAAGACGTCTTTCGACGTTGGTTCATCCTCGATGAACATAACCCTGCCTAAGGGTTTTCTGGAAGGGGATGTCATGAAGAAGGAGGATATCTTCCCAGCCATCGAACAGTTTCTACTTCCTTCGCAAAAGGAACAGTTTTCCAGGCTGAGGTTCGAGGAGATCGATGCTGCAGCCGTCGGCCTTTCATTTTTGGTGAGTATCTTCTTGTCGTATGATTACAATGCTTTGATATGGTACGATTAATTTTTTGTTCTTGCTTTTTCAGGGCTTTCAAGCGAGCCTTGGTCTTCATTCTCGAATGGAGACCATCAAGAATGACATGCGCTCCAAGATGGCTAGCGAAAGAGCGGCTGTGAAGGATGCAGAGAAGGCGAAGGAGAAGGTCGTCAAGCTTACTTCTGATTTGGAGGCTAAGCAGGTCAAGATTGATGACCTGGAGGCTAAACTTGAAGAGGTCGAGCACATGAGGGACAAGCAACAAGCTCGTATGAGGGTTGTGCTTGATCGTGCGTCCGGACTGGAGGAGGAGTTGAAGGCTGTTCGACTGGAGAAGGCAGCGCGGGAGGAGGCCTTATCGTCTGAGATCCAGGATTTGAAGGACGAGGCGGCGCTGATAAGGGTTGTGGCTCGTGCGGCTCTTATGCGTCGTGTGATAGCTGGAACCCTCACCGTCGGGATCGCCAAGGAAGAAGTGGAGGCGTTCCGCGAGCTTATGGGTTCTGAGGACCTCCTTGATGCTGATGATCTCAAGGATCTGGATGAAGAGGTTGGAGAGAAGCCTGTTGAGGTTGCTGCAGTAGGGGAGGAGACTCAAGATGAAATGGTCTCTGGATCCACTCCAACGATCTTAACTACTGAAGAAATCCCTTCCCAGATCGTTGGATCTGCAGAAGGTGTAAGTATGGAGGCATCGGGTGGTGACGCAGGGATCGTAGGATCAGACCTTCCTCCTAGTAGTTAATTTCATTTGTAATCGTACGATATTTCATTTAAGTACCCTTTATTTGTTTGAGTACTGCTTGTTTTGAAATGAATGGATTTTAGTTTTATCGTACTTGTTGACTTGTGTTTTAGAACTTTTTGTTCTTTTAGAAACGTTTCTTTATTTTGCATCGTGTGACTGGCGTTTTGCCTTGCGAGCGTGCGTATAATTTTCAAATAATTGATCGTGCGTTATAAGCTTTAATTACTCGTGCGATGTTTGCGATATTCGTGCGATGCTTGCAATATTCGTGCGATACATGCGTTATTCGTGCGATACCTGCGATAAGAAAAGAATGGCTAAGGGGTGGCAGTTGGTTTGACCAACGGCGCTCCGACGCCCAAGTCAGTAATTGTTTGTAGTAAAAATAATAAATAGTGAAAAAAAAGGGTTTAGAAATAGTACCTCTTAAGATGTGTTGCATTCCAACTTCGTGGAATTTCCTTACCTTCGATGGTTGTAAGTTTGTATGCACCATTCCCAATAATTTTAGAGATTATATAAGGTCCTTCCCATTTGATGGAAAGTTTTCCTGCATTTGGCTCTTGAGTATTCTGAAATACCTGTCGTAGGACGTAATCACCTACTTGAAAGATTTTTGCCTTTACTTTCTTGTTGAAATGTCGTTCGACCATGGCTTTTTGTAATGCCATTTTTTGGAATGCTTTTTCTCTAAGTTCTTCCAATGCATCTAGATCGTAATATAGGTCTATTACGTTTTGCTCCACCATACGATGCCTTGCGATTGGAAGTTGAGATTCAATCGGTAGTACTGCTTCACATCCATAAACAAGGGAGAAAGGTGTTTGTCCTGTCGAGGTCCTTGGAGTCGTACGATTTGCCCATAGGACCGAAGGTAATTCTTCGACCCATTTCCCTTTTGCTTCCTTTAGCCTTTTGCGAATCGAATTGATTATGATCTTATTACTTGATTCGGCGAGACCATTGGATTGAGGATATCTTGGAGTCGAAGTAATTAACCTGATCCCACGTTCATCGCAGAACTTACGAGTTTTTTCACTTATAAATTGTGAGCCATTATCACACATAATTTCCGATGGTACTCCAAACCTGTATATAATGTTAGTTTGGATAAAAGAGATAACTTCTTTATCTCTTATCTGTGAGAAAGCAGCAGCTTCGATCCATTTTGAGAAATAATCAGTGAGAACAAGTAAAAAAACTTTTTGTCCAAGAGCAGGAGGTAATTTTCCTACGATGTCCATTCCCCATCGCATGAATGGCCATGGGATTAAAACAGAGTGTAGGGGTTCAGAAGGTAAGTGTGTCATACCTGAATGTCTCTGACAGGCGTCGCATTTTCGTACGTACCTTATAGCATCTTCTCGAAGAGTAGGCCAATAGTAGCCTTGTCGTGAGATTCTATTCGCAAGACTTCGTCCTCCAGAGTGGTTTCCACACTCTCCATCGTGCATCTCTTGTAAAATCTGATTCATATGCTCCTGGCTTGTTATGCATCGTAGGATCAATCCAGATGTGGATTTGCGATATAATTTTCCTTCGAAGATTGTATACCGCGAGGCTTTCGATCTGGTCTTTCTAGCTTCCATCTTGTCGTCAGGAAGTCTATCGTATTTTAGATAATTCAATATATCGAGTGACCAGTTGTAGACTTCTTCGACCATCTGTACCTTTTCTTTTGCTTCGATGGAAGACGTCGTAAGATGAATTATTGGGATGCTCTCTAAAGTTGGTTCATTGAATGCGGATCCCAGATTAGCCAAAGCATCAGCTTGTACGTTCAGATCTCTTGGGATTTGTTCTATCGAAAACTTTTCGAATCGTGCGATGCTTTCTTTAACGATCTCGAGATACACCATCATTTTCGAGTCTTTTGCTTGAAAATCGCCATTAAGTTGATTCACCACTAGTAGTGAATCACTTCGTACATTCAGTCGTCGTGCCCCCGAGTTGTAGGCTATATCCAATCCGGCGATCAAAGCTTCGTACTCTGCTTCATTGTTGGTAGTCTTGAATTTGCATCGTATTGAGTACATCATATTCCCCCCCCTGTGATGATTTCAGGACAATTCCTAATCCTGATCCCCTTATATTGGAGGATCCATCGACGTGTAAGGTCCAAAGCTGATTGTCTTGAATCATCACATTGTTGATTTCATCGTGCGATGGTTGCTCTACTTCTGGACTGAACTCTGCCACAAAATCTGCTAACGCTTGAGACTTTATCGCCGTCCTGGGTTTGTACGTGAGATCAAATCCGCTTAGGTAGATACTCCATTTCGCTAATCGACCTGTAAGTTCAGGTTTACGAAGTACGGTCTTGAGAGGATAATTAGTTACGATAATTATATGATGTGACTCAAAATAATGCCGTAACTTTTTAGCTGCTGTTACGAGACCTAGGAGCAATTTTTCCATTGATGTATATCTGGTCTCGGCATTGAGAAAGGATTTACTTATATAGTAAATCGGGTGTTGCTGCTGATCATCTTCCCGCACGAGAACTGCACTTACCGCATTATTGCTAACGGCTAAGTATAATTGTAAGCTTTCGCCTTCAATTGGTTTTGTTAACAGCGGAGGGGAGGCCATGTATTGTTTTAGATCTTGCAATGCTTTCTCATGTGCCTCTGTCCAGTTGAAACCTTGATTTTTACGTAGTACATTGTAGAATAGGTGGCATTTGTCAGATGATCGTGAGATGAATCTGTTTAATGCCGCCACTCGTCCAGTAAGCTTTTGCACTTCTTTCACATTTCTCGGAGATTGTATCTCTATGATAGCTTTGATTTGTTCTGGACTCGCTTCTATCCCACGTTGAGTGACCATATATCCAAGGAACTTCCCAGCACGTACCCCGAAGTGCACACGAACACTTCATTTTGTATTGTCGTAGGATATCGAACGATTGTTTTAAATGATCTATGTGATCATGTGATCGTTCGGATTTTACCAGCATATCATCGATGTAGACTTCCATCGTTCGACCAAGATGTTCTTTGAACATCATGTTTACGAGCCTCTGGTATGTTGATCCAGCATTCTTGAGACCAAAAGGCATCACTTTGTTGCAGTATATTCCTTAGTCCGTCATGAAGGCTGTCTTCTCTTGATCGTCCGTGTGCATCAGGATTTGGTTGTATCCAGAATAAGCGTCCATGAACGTGAGTAATTCATGACTTGCTGTTGCATCGACCATCGCATCGATGTGAGGTAGTGGAAACGGGTCTTTTGGACATGCCTTGTTTAGATCTGTAAAGTCAATACAGACTCGCCACTTTCCATTCTTCTTTTGTACGACCACCACGTTTGCTAGCCAATCTGGATACTTTACTTCCCTGATCTTCCCTGTTTTTAGCAAGTTATCAACCTCGTCGTTAATAACTTTGTTGCGTTCTGGTGCAAACTTGCGTCTTTTTTGTTTCACAGGTTTGAAAGTTGGATCTACGTTCAGCTTGTGAGATATGATGTCAGGATCAATCCCAACCATGTCTTCGTGCGACCATGCGAAGCAATCTGAGTGTTCCCGCAAAAAAGATATTATTTCGCTTTTTATATCAGGGTTAGTGTTGCTCCCACGAAGACTTTTCGATCAGGATGTTTTGGATCTAGCACGACTTCTTCAAGTCGAAGGTCATCGTACGATCGTACTCCATCCTGGCTCTGTAATTGCTAGATATCCTGGGGTTTAGTCTTCATCGTGATTTTGTAGCATTCACGAGCGATCTTCTTTTCACTGATGATTTCTTGTACGCCCCAAGGAGATGGAAATTTAATCTTTTGATGATAGGTTGATGGTACAGCCTTCATATCATGGATCCAGGGTCTTCCGAGTATCGCATTGTATGATGACGGACAATCTATGACATTGAATTTAGTTTGCTTGTTGATTCCTTTAGCGAAGACTGGCAGCACTATTTCTCCAAGGGTATTCGTCACATCTCCATTGAATCCCATTAATGTGGTAGTTCGTCGTACGATATTGGATCTGTCGATGCCCATGATCTTGAGAGTATCTGAGAATATAACGTTGGCCGAGCTACCTCCATCAACCAATACTCTCTTGGTCAAACAGTTTCCAATGGTTAACTGTATGACTAGAGCATCATGGTGTTTTTGGTTAACGCCCGAGAGATCATCTTGATCGAACGTCAACTTTGCTGCATCGAGTTCTCTTTCAGCTGCAGTCTTGAATTCTTCAGGGATAGGGAATCCTTCGGGTCCTTCTCGTGCGTGTCGTTTTGCCGCGAAATACGTCAAGCCACATACTTCTGATCCACCAGTGATGCAATTGACCACTTTGGTATGGATCGGAGATGCTGGTCTTTTTGCTTCATCGCTGATAATACCTTTCAGGTGCCCGTTCGTTTTAAGGTAAGCAATCTCCTTTTTGAGGCTGATGCATTCGTCCGTCGTGTGCCCATGATCACCATGGAATTCGCACCATTTAGTTTGATCCTTGTCTTTGCTAGGATTTTCAGGCTTTTTGGGCCATCGTACGTTTGCATCGATTTTCCGCAGAGAATCCACCAATTCTTTGGATGTACCTGCAAAATTGTAAGTAGATAAATTGGGATATCTAATTCTTCCTGTACCTTTGCTCGAGCGAGTTTTGGACTCCTGTCGAGAGTTTCCAATTTTATTCACTCTCTTAGGTTTAAAATCGTGCTTCTGTGCACTCAGATTTTTCTTTTCGTTCGAATGCTTCCGTCTAAAGATGGCGTCGTCTTCGATTCTCATGTGGGCTAACGTTCGAGTTCGTACGTCGTCAAAGTTCTCTGGTGGATACTTCGTGAGATCCGTATATAATTCCGAAGAATTATCGAGCCCACGTTTGTATGCTTCAATTACGGTTTTTATGTCACAATTCTTGACTTCGATCATTTCTGCATTAAACCTGTTAAAATAATCACGTATCGTTTCTCCAGTTTTTTGTACGACATAGTACAGGTCACTTGTTTGCTTCTCCATCTTGCGACTACTTGCGAACTGCCGAGTGAATTGGTTTACCAATTCAGCGAACGATTCGATACTTTTGGGCTTTAAGTTGATAAGCCATTGTAACGCGGCCCCTGTTAGAGTAGATCCAAAGCTTTTACACATGCATGCCTCCTGATATTGAGATGGGATCGAAGCAGTCCACATAAGCTGCTTGTACTGCGCGACATGTTCTACTGGATCTGTTATCCCTGAATACTTGGTCGTAAAAGTAGGGATGTTGTATTTCTTCGGTATATCCATGAGAGCGATCTCATCGACATAAGGCGAAGCTTGGAATCCTGTTTTAGGTTCGACTTCAACAGGTACGGCTGCACCAGGAAGTTTTGCGAGCAATGCGAGCATTGCTTTGTTTTGTTCTTCTAGCATTTTTAATCGTACGTCCATGAGGTTATCGACAAGAGTTATTCCAGCAGCTCCTGGGTTATTGGGTTGAATTGGAATGTGGGTTATAGTAGTAGTTGCTGTCGGTATGTATAGTATTGGTTCTGGGATAGTATAGAAAGGTCGAGGAACACCTTGGGGTTGAGCGTAGGTAAATACAGGAGGTAGTCCCGATGGAAGAGGAGGAAAAATTGGTTGAGAGTTGTTATTTTGAGGTGGACGTACGTTGTTTTGAGATGTTTGAGGCATTAATGGTATTTGAGAGGCTTGAGGCATTGGAGGTGCTTGTGGTGCTCTGAATTGATTCTGTTGAAAGAGAGGTGGTCTTGGGAGAGGTAATGATATCGCAGGATTGGTTTGAGTAGTTTGGGGTTCAGAGCTCGTAGTCGTGCGATTTCCCCATTGGCTTCCATGTTTTGATTAGCCAACTGCTGAATTTGTTGTTGAGCAGCTGCTAATTGTTGTTGTAGAGTTGGCTGGAAGTTGTTTTCCATAGTCCTGCAACAAATGCTCGAAAGAACTCGAAAAAGTTGATTAGTAAACGAGCGTTTTATCAAATGAGATTTTCTCAGAACGGATGCCCCACGGTGGGCGCCAAATTGTTTTGGTAAAAAATTACACAATCAAATATTGTTGGATTTTGTGAGGCAAACCCGTCGAGAGATAGGAATCTAATTCGATAAAACGTACGAGAAAAATAATAAAGAGACAATGCGATTGATGACGCAGGAAAAACCTCGAGGTCGAGGAAAAAACCTGCGGCCGACTAAAAGAGTATAGTCGACGTTGCACTAAGTGTCACCAATAAGGGGTGATGTCCTCGAGAATTACAGCGTAGATCGTATGATTACAATGAAACAAAATATAAATTACAAAGAGTAATATCGAAATTGTAGAGAATGTTTAGAAGTTCCCAAGTAATCAGGTGTCTCGAATGTATGTCTTGATCCTCTTTTATAGTAGTCGGAGAATGTAACTGATGTCCATTATTACGTCTTTAATGCAACGGCTATAACGGTAGCTAAAATCTCGCATATAACGGTCGAAGCTTTATGAAGAGCGTATCTTGGTCTTTAACGGTCACTTGATCTTCGACACCTGTTATTTATCTGTTACAAATGATCATACTTAAGATATATTTAACCGTTAGTATTATATTGGGTGATATCGTACGTTTTCTGATCGTATCGTACGATATCTAGTATAAAGATCATTCGATGATTTGTTATTGTCGTTCGATGGTATATGTATCTTTATCTCAGGACCTTATCTTAATACAGGATTATTATCCTGAAAGATATCTTATGATTTAAGTCGATCGTCGTGCATCGTGCGATCGTAAATTTTCACCCAAACAATTCGCATTGGCAATTTTGTCTACTTTACGGACTTCGTCATAGCTAATCTTCCAAAGGATACGGAGATCCCGATAATCCTTGGGAGATCTTTCTTACATACCGCCCAAGTGAATACCGATATGCGGAATCAAGTGACAAGCTTGGGGTATGGAGAAAATTGGATTTACTTTGATCCCAACGGAGAGCTGGTCACACATCTCGATGAACCGTATGAAGACCCTTCTCTAGCCTACAAGAAGAACACGAACCGCCCGTTACTCCCTCATGAACATGGAAAGAAGACGGAGGATTATCCGAACCCGATACCTCAAAAAGAGCAAACATCCAATGGGTCGGGACCCTCCAAGAAAGAATACAGGAAGAAGAGGGGCTCGTCAGCCCGACGTGCCAAGAAATGAGCTGAAAAGGGGTCGAGCTCTAGACCCAGTAAAAAACGAAGCACTTCTCGGGAGGCAACCCGAGCTTTTTCTTTCTTTTTGCGTTTTTATGTTTTTCGTGTGTGTTTTTGCTAATCTTTTTGTTTGATATTGCTTAGGTAACCATATGGAGGAGATAGAAGCCAAAAACGAGCAAATCCGATGTTTAACAAGAATTTTGAAAAGTTGGAAATAGAAGACTCTTCGCGATCGCCACTTTCCAGGTTTCGCGACGCGAAGCTAGTCAGCCTTAGGTTCAGGTAAAATTTTCGAATCTCGCGACGCGAGGGAGCCGTTTTGCGACGCGAAGTTTTCAAAATTAGGGCAAATTTTTCAGAAACCACCTGTTTGGCGACGCGAAAGATCTTGTTTGGCGACGCGAAACATCTTGTTTGGCAACGCGAAATAGGTGCAGACGGGTTTTTAACCCTCTTTTCTCACTTTTTCAAAAGAACACAACCCTAATTCTCTCTAGGTGCCGCGAACCCTCCTCACGCCCTTGCGAAATTCGAACTTCTTGTGCTTCAATTTCTTCATTCTCCATGGCTAAGATATGTTTCCCAACTTTGATCTCATGAGATTAGCTTGATTTGGTAAGATTAGCTTGATTTGGTAAGATTAGATCTTGTTTTGGGCATCATTGGTGTTTATATGCTTTTATGGGTTTGATATTGTTCTTGAAACACCATTGATTGTTTAGTACTTATTGATTAATGCATGCCCTATATTGTGATTGAAATTTCATTCTAGCATGCTATTTGTTTAATCTAGTGAATGTGCTTTGATGATAAGTGTGGGGATTTTGATGACATCAAAATCCCCCATTCTTGTTTAGTTAGCTAGATTACTTTATAATTGAGGTTGGACTAAAAGTTCAAGTGTGGGGATGTTACACACCCCCCATTTTGATTTGGTTTATGTATTCGTTAGTTGAACTTATTAGTCGTGGAAGTTTTGTCTCGTTGAGTTTTGATATGAATAAACCTTGTCTTGTGTTTATTGATCAAATGTGTTAAAGACAATGGTATTTGGATTTTGTAGAGACAAAGAACCCGCTTGTCGACTTCCACCGCAACTAACTTCCGTGCACCGGATGGGGGCCACATTTTCACCTTCTTCATGAATGACCCAACGTTGAACGCTCCGAAGCGGGAGGAATACCGGGACACAGTTAACCGGCTTCTCACCCGTCAAGTTCTAGTACCAAGGAGAGCTGATTGGAACCTCCTTAGACCCATGGGAGTTGAGAACGAAATCAAGGCGAGTTTCGAAAAGCACGCCTACGATGAAGATGGCACCGAGTATTACATTTACCATGCATGGGAACGAGTCTTCGACATTGCCGAGACCCTCTACCGCGAGCTTATCATTGAGTTCGTGGCCACATTCCGTTTCGATGCAATCAAGGCCCTTGAGGAGTTCTATCAGTCGTGCATGACGTTCCGACTCGGTGGAGTTTGACGATCGCTTTCGTTGGTGGAATTTGCCATTGCCTTGGGGATATATACCCAGGATGAGGTTGATGCTCCCGGGTTTGTGGAGTACATGTGGGTGACTGCGAAAAGACCGGACGGTTTCGATCCTCGGTTGGCTTGGGCGATTTTGGGTGAAGGTGACTATGGTGGTAATCTCAAGGTGAAAGGTTTTCTTACTTCTTCAGACCGACTTCTGCACCGTATGCTTATTCACGCGGTGAATGCTCGTTCCTTGAGTGAGGAAAAAGTTTCTGTGTACGATCTTTGGCTTCTTGAGCAGCTTTCTACGGAGGACAAGTATCCGAATGCTCCGTACCTTATTGTTGTACAACTCGCTAAGGCGAGTGGTTATCGAGAGGGTAGTCGTTTGATTGGAGGCCAGTACATTACGCTCCTAGCCAAGCACTTCGGTATTCTAACCGATGGTGCCATCGCCTCGATGACGGATCTTGGTGAGATGGGGTTGATTGATATGGACCAACTCCGTGGAATGGGTGTGGCATTGGTTGATCATCTACTTAGCGGGGATCGGAACACATGGATTCACAACCCTCAAGCTATTCGGATGAGAAGTCAAGCAAGGAGAGCACCAAGGAGAACGCATGAGACCGGTGGAACGAGTGGGGCGAATGCGGGAGAACAACTGGCGGAATGGACGGCATATTCGCGTTACCAAGATTTGAGTAACCGATTCTCGGAGATGTCGTTGTCTTATGGCCGTTATCATCAGCATATGGAGTACAACACCACGGAGGCTCTTCACCAAGCCAATTGGCAAAGTGGGGTGATGAACCAAATGGCCTCTCACTTCGGTATTCAACCGAATACCGCTTATGCTCCATCACCTTTTTGGCCATACTCCGAGGATGCACCGCCCGGTTACCCGACTTTTGAGGATTGGCAAAACCAACCTCATGGCCCTTTTTGATCTCTCTCTTTTATCTCCGTTATTCGATATGATTGTCGTAAACAATTTTATTTTGCTTTGTTTGGTGTGTTTGGTTTGGTTGAACAATTTTTATTTTTTTTGTTTGGTTTGTTTAGGATTTTAAGACTTTTTAATTGCTTTAGTTTGGTTTATTTTCTTTAGTTCGTTTTTACTTTTTTTTTCTTTTTGGTAATAGATATGATGCGGTAATTATCATACATAAAAAGCGTAACAAGTTTTAACCTCTAATGCCTAGCCACTGTCTTACCACATATACAGGCAAGCGTACCTGATCGTGAGTAATATAGTGTAGGAAAGTCCAGGTATCGTATCTACCACTGGGAACGGTCAAGTTATCGTAGATTATTAATCTAAATCAGTTTAATTAACCTAAAGCTTGGGGGGGGGGGTTATGAAAAAAGTTTTAATACTAAAAAGACAAATAAATTAGTTACGAACTAAGAAAGCGATTAAAAAGATTAATTAAGAACTATATGAAAGAAAACAGTAGCACTTATCATGGTATAGTGAATCCCCAAGTGGATGATTTATATAGGCCAAAGGTTTGGTTGTTTTGGTTATTGTAGGAATTTAAGTCTAGGACACCCTAACATGTAGTGATTATGGTCTTTAACTAGGTCTTGGTCCTCCTAGTTCCAACACTTAGGTCGTTTGTCAGGCAACCTAGTACCGGAAATCCGATCCTAATTCTATTGTATGGTTTTCTACCTCCAGGTCACTCTCGGTCCAAGTAACCACTTAACACAATTCTCTTGGTCAAAGGGTAGGTTAAGGTAGGTTGATTATCCTATCGGAGTCTATCTACTTTGGTCAAACAGATACACCCAACCAATGAGATCAAATAACCAAACAATAATAATCAGAACGGAACCATAACACACATTCAATCAACAAAAAACAAACCAATAAACATTAATTATAAAATCATCATCCACAATGGTTCATCGACCATGATAAGTACCACTATTAAAAGACTACTCACTAAACATGATGTAAACAGAAAACATGATAGTAGACATGATACCGACAATACAACGACGGATGATCAAAGATCGAACCCCGCAGCGTATCGGCACCGTTCTCGTCTCTGCTTCGTATCCCCGTATATGCGTCTATGTGAGTCTGTATGCATGTTTTGAACTGAAGGAGGAGGCTGGTATTTAAAAGAAAACGTCCAGGGCCCATTTGGCGATCGCCAGACTGCTGGTTTCGCGGCGCCAAGCACTTAGGTCAAACCCTGGTCTTCATCTTTGTCGAACTTGGCGGCGCCAGATCTTGAATTTCGCGGACGCCAGATGGCTACTGGATTGATGTTGCACATTTTTCATGTTTTCTCGCCTTTTTCGTACTTTTCCGTTCCACGGCCTCCAAATCCTACATAAAACAATAATAAGCTCATTTGGTGAGTGAAATGGTCAGAAATGGGTGAGAAATGGGGTAAAGTCATACAATTAAGCTCAACCAAAACATGTATAATTTTGGTGTTATCAAAATCCCCACACTTAAGCTTTGATTGTCCTCAATCAAAAGACTGAAAGATAAGAAAGATAACTCCAAAATTATCTCCACCCAAGATCATCCAAGAGAACAAAGAATACTCACACAATCGAACACACAAACAAGATTCATTAAGCAATCGGATACCAAGATCAACCTTTTACCCTCACATAGTATGAATAATCATATAAAGTGTATCTCTCGGGGGTAAAAGTGTATATGTAAGTGATCACACCGATACTCGACTAATTCCCGTATGCATAAGCTTGTCACCAAATCTAATCTCCACCACTGAGAAGTTGTCAACCGTCAAGAAGACTTTAGGGTTGTAACATTCTCGACTCTTTCGATATTTCTTTTTCTTTTCTGAGTCTCAAATATTTTTCTCTTTCTTTTCTCTTTTTTTTTTCAGAGCAGGAACTATGTTGCTTTTGGGCTCTTTTAAATCTCAATCCCATAAAAACTGTCAGATTTGAAAAACTGGATCAAAACATCTCAAGAATCAAATTTAAGTTACGGCCAAAAGATAGATAAAACAATTAGGCTAAAGGATAAAAGATATAGTGGGTAAAGAAATGAAAAGGCTAAAGCTCAAAATGGTTACAAGGGATGAAGTACTAATGATGAGTACTTTTTAATCAAAGGCTAGGCAAATCAAATAACCTTATGGTGAGGTTATCTGATAAAGGCTAAAAGGGTTAGAAACGAAGGCCTCTATCAGTGCAATGGTGATAAATACTTCTCTTATGTGGTCTCAACAAGCATTCAAATGACAAGTTCTACCTTGGGTCAAAGTCGGTATTCCTCACGAAATAAATAACAATTAAGGCTCAAACTCTCAATGGAATTGGGTGAGGCACTCATGGTAATCAGTATTCCAAGGCATCCTTTTACTCAACTAATCCTATTCAGTGTTTTCCTATGCAAGCAACTCAGTCTCAAAAACAATCTCAGATTTTGAAAAAATTGGGGTCAAATCTCAAAGCTTTCAAAAATTTGAAAAACGACAATCCACAAAGCAAAAAGTGAAGCCAATTAAACAGATAAGTCTACATAACCCCCTCCCCACACTTAAAATTTGCAGTGTCCTCAATGCAATAATCAAAACAATTATGGAGTAATTGGGAAAAAGAGAAACTTCCCGGGTTATGTGATGAAATCTGTTCTGATCTGAGAGAGTGTTCCAAGTATCGTGCTCGATCATAGATCATAGATCGTTGTATCTACTACCAAAAAGAAAAAGTAAAAACGTAAAAACGAACAAAACAGAATAAACCAAACTAAAGCAATTAAAAAGTCTTAAAATCCTAAACAAACCAACAAAAATTGTTCAACCAAACCAAACCACACAAACGAAAAATAAAATTGTCTCAAACAACCATATCGAATTAGGGGGATAAAAGAGAGAGATCAATAAGGGCCACGAGGTTGGTTTTGCCAATCCTCAAAAGTCGGGTAACCGGGCGGAGCATCTTCGGAGTATGGCCAAAAAGGTAATGGAGCGTACGCGGTATTCGGTTGAATACTGAAGTGGGAGGCCATCTGGTTCATCACTCCACTTTGCCAATTGGCTTGGTGAAGAGCCTCCACGGTGTTGTAATCCACATGTTGATGATGACGGCCATAAGATAACGACATCTCCGAGAGTCGGTTACTCAAGTCTTGGTAACCCGAATACGCCGTCCATCCCGCCGGTTGTTCTCCCGCACTCGTCCCACTTGTTCCACCGATCTCATGCGTGCTCCTTGCTTGATCCCTCGGTTGACTCCTCGTCCCATAAGCTTGAGGATTGTGGATCCATGAATTATAATCCCTTCCGGTCATATGCTCAACTCTTGCTACACCCATGCCACGGAGTTGGTCCATGTCGATCAATCCCATCTCCCCAAGGTTCGTCATCAAGGCAATGGCACCCTCGGTTAGGATACCGAGGTGCTTCGCCAAGAGCGTCACGTACTGGCCACCAACCATTCGGCTACCCTCTCGATAACCACCTCCTTTAGCAAGTTGAACAACGATGAGATACGGAGCATTCGGATATTTGTCATCCGTGGTGAGTTGCTCAAGAAGCCATAGATCATAAACCGACACTTTCTCCTCACTCGAGGAATGAGCATTCACCGCTTGAATAAGCATACGGTGCAGAAGTCGATCCGAAGAAGCAAGAAAACCCTTCACCTTGAGATTACCACCATAATCACCTTCACCTAGAATCGCCCAAGCCAACTGAGGATTAAAACCATCCGGCCTTTTTGCGGTCGCCCACATGTACTCCACGAATCCGGGAGCATCAACCTCATATTGGGTATATATCCCCAAGGCAACGGCAAAATCGACCAATGAAAGCGATCTCCAAACTCCACCGAGTCGGAACGTCATGCACGACTGATAGAACTCCTCAAGGGCCTTGATTGCGTCGAAACGGAATGTGACCACGAACTCAACAATAAGCTCGCGATAGAGGGTCTCGGCAATGTCGAAGACTCGTTCCCATGCATGGCAGATATAGTACTCGGTGCCATCTTCATCGTAGGCGTGCTTCTCGAGTATCGCCTTGATGTTGTTTTCAACACTCATTGATCGAAGAAGGTTCCAGTCGACTCTCCTCGGTATCAAAACCTGACGGGTGAGAAGCCGGTTAACAGCATCCCAGTACTCCTCCCATTTCGGACCGTTCAAAGTTGGGTCATTCATGAAATAGGTGAAAATGTGGCTCCCATCCGGTGCATAGAAGTTGGTTGCGGTGGAAGTTGACGATCGGATTCTTTGTCTCTACAAAATCCACACACCATTGTCTTAGAAGATTTAATCCATAAACACAAGACAAGGTTCATTAAAAAATTCAACGAGACAAAACTTCCACGACTAAAAAGTTCAACTAGCAAATGATAAACCAAGAACAAAGATCAAAGGGGATGTGGAACATCCCCACACTTGAACTTTTAGTCCAACTTCAATTACAACTAATCTAGTTCTCTAAAACAAGAAAGGGGGATTTTGATGTCATCAAAATCCCCACACTTATCATCAAAGCACAATCACTAGATTAACAATCAAAAAGCATGCTAGAGTAAAATTTCAATCACAATACAAGGCATGCATCAACTCATAAGCATTAAACAATCAATGGTGTATCAAGAGCAATGTCAAATCCATAAAAGCATAAAAACACCATTGATGCCCAAACAAGATCTACAATTACCAAATCAAGCTATCCTTATGAAATTAAAGTTGGGAAACATACCTTAGTCATGATGAATGGTGAAATTGAAGCTCAAGAAGGTCGGATTTCGCAAGGACGTGAGAGGAGTTCGCGCGCCTAAGAGAAATTAGGGTTGTATGCTTTTGAAAAAGTGAGAAAAGAGGGTCAAAAACCCGTTTGTCCCGACTTCGCGTCGCCAAACCCAGGGTTTCGCGTCACGAAACAGCCCCCTCGCGTCGCGAGATTCGAAAATTTTACCTGTACCAAGCATTACCAACCTCGCGTCGCCAAACTTGAAAACTGGCGATCGCGAGTTGGCTTCTGTTTCCAACTCTTCGAAAATCCAATCGCGCATAGGATTCGCTCGATTCCTACTCCTATCTCCTCCGTATGGTCATCTAAGCAATAACAAACAAAAACATTAGAAAAAACACACACGAAAAACCTAAAAATGCAAAAAGAAAGAAAAAGCTCGGGTTGCCTCCCGAGAAGCGCTTCATTTTTGAATGGGTCTAGAGCTCGACCCCTTTTTCGGCTCATTTCTTGGCACGTCGGGATGACGAGCCCTTCTTCTTCCGATATTCCTTCTTTGAGGGTCCCGACCCATTGGTTGTTTGCTCCTTTTGACGTATTGGGTTCGGATAATCTTCCGTCTTCTTTCCACGTTCATGAGGGAGTAACGGGCGGTTCGTGTTCTTCTTGTAGGCCAGAGAAGGATCTTCATACGGTTCATCGAGATGTGTGACCGGCTCTTCGTTAGGATCAAAGTAACTCCAATTTTCTCCATATCCTAAGCTCGTGACTTGGTTTCGCATATCGGTATTCACTTGAGCGGTGTGCAAGAAAGATCTCCCGAGGATTATCGGGATCTTCGTGTTTTGTGGAAGATTAGCTATGACGAAGTCCGTAAAGTAAACAAAGTTGCCTACGCGAATTGGGACTCCTTCCGCTATTCCTAACGGCTTTGTCATGTATCCGTTTACTCCTCGGTATCGATAGTCTGTTGGAATGATCTTTTTGACTCCCATTTTCCTGCAATAACCAACAGGCATCATGTTAAGTGCGGCACCTGAATCTACCAAAGCAAGACCATTAAATTTATGACAAGAGATAGGTAAGTTGTAACTCCCTGGATCATGCTTGATAGGTGCAATGTAGATGACGTCATCCTCCGATGCCTTTTCCTTCTCTTTTTCCTTGCCTTTATCCTCTTTCTTCGGTATCACGAACTCCGCGTATCCGCCTTGCTTTCCATCTTCCTCCTCATCATCACTTGAAGCAACGGGTCCTTTAAGTCCTAGATGTTCGAACGAAATGGTGAACCCTTCCGAGTCGTAATCCGTGGCATAATCGGGCTCACTACCACTGTCGCTCTCCACATACTTCTTCGTG
Organism: Centaurea solstitialis; assembly: GCA_030169165.1. NCBI lineage: Eukaryota > Viridiplantae > Streptophyta > Magnoliopsida > Asterales > Asteraceae > Centaurea > Centaurea solstitialis. The sequence goes on along the minus strand of CM058045.1, from coordinate 18,033,548 downwards.
TAGATGTCCGTCCACTTCTTCTTTGATGGTTCTCCGGTCATCATGAGCATCGGCTTCACGTTCTCCACCTTCGGGTTGACTTGTGTTTGCGTTGGTAACTCCCCTTGAGTCCTTTCACTTAGCATTTGCGAAACACGTCCAACCTGCAATTCCAAATTCTGGATAGTACTTTGGTGGTTACGTAAGTATGAACATACCTCATCGTTTAGCTTCTTTTACGCATCCATGAATTGGACAATCCGATCCTCGATAGAAACACGCGGCTCTCCATCCGGTCTTTGGTTTTGCTGATTTGGTGCAAAGAAACCGGGAGGTCTCGGGATGAAGTTACGATTGTTGTTCCACCTCCCTTGGTAATCACCCTGGTTGATATAGTTCACCTCCTCGGGTGTCATCATCGGTCGGTTCGGGCAATCCTTACTCAAGTGTGGTCCATTGCACTCCTCGCATCCAACCTGCAAAGCATGAACAGATTTAATTAGTTCTTCGATTTTTTGTTCAAACTTTACCTGTTGGTTTTTCAATTCGGCTAGTTCATCGGATGGATCGAAGTCGGTTGAGATTTTTCCGGCCATCCTCGGGATTTGCAAGCGCTTATCCGTCCTCCAATCTATGTTGTGTATGAGCATGTCTTCGAGGAGTTTGTAACCCTCCGTGGGCGTTTTGTACATAAAGACACCTCCGGCAGAAGAATCCAATGTAGCTCGTGAAGAATAAGCAAGTCCACTATAGAAAGTTTGGACTTGTTCACTCTTATTTAAACCGTGACTTGGGCACGAATTTAGAAGGTGCTTGAAACGTTCCCATGCTTCGGATATGGTCTCCCCGTCATCTTGTTGGAAGGATCGGATCTCGGCTCTTAACTTGTCGATTTTGGATGGTGGAAAGAATCGGGAAAGGAGCTTTGAGCGAAGTCCTTCCCATGTGGTGATTGAACTTGGCTCTAATGAGCGCAACCAAGCTCTAGCTTCTCCGGTAAGTGTGAGAGGAAAGACTCGGAGACGAATCACATCATCTTGGCCTTCCTCCGTTTTGAACAGATCGCATATATCCACGAAGTTTTCCATATGAACGATAGGATTGCTATCGTTTTTCCCGTCGAAGGTAAGGTCCTTGATCATGTGAATGAGCTTCCCTGGGATTTCCTTGTTTAGGTCCGGCTTCGTGATCGGATTGGTGGGTACGGTCGGAGCAGCTCTCCTGGTGGTCCACATCGGTGCCTCGTCTCCCATCTCAAAAATCAAAGCTCTCGGGCGAACTTTGTTGGCTTTTGACTTCTTTTTGTTTGTTTTTCTGAATTCTCTCTTCGGCTCCTCAAATGGCTCTAACAAGTCTGCCGTGACTGAAACCACAACAAACGGTTACGGACAACTTGCGGGAAACAAAGAGATGAGATAAAAATAAAAATAAAAATAAAAATAACTAATTAAACTAGAAAGCGAAAAACTTGCAAGGGAAAGAATCCCTCAGAAGGATCGATTAACAAAACTAATAAAGACTAAAATCTAACAACTACCGTTCCCCGGCAGCGGCGCCAAAAAACTTGATGCGGTAATTATCATACATAAAAAGCGTAACAAGTTTTAACCTCTAATGCCTAGCCACTGTCTTACCACATATACAGGCAAGCGTACCTGATTGTGAGTAATATAGTGTAGGAAAGTCCAGGTATCGTATCTACCACTTGGAACGGTCAAGTTATTGTAGATTATTAATCTAAATCAGTTTAATTAACCTAAAGCTTTTGGGGGGGGGTTTATGAAAAAGGTTTTAATACTAAAAAGACAAATAAATTAGTTACGAACTAAGAAAGCGATTAAAAAGATTAATTAAGAACTATATGAAAGAAAACAGTAGCACTTATCATGGTATAGTGAATCCCCAAGTGGATGATTTAAATAGGCCAAAGGTTTGGTTGTTTTGGTTATTGTAGGAATTTAAGTCTAGGACACCCTAACATGTAGTGATTATGGTCTTTAACTAGGTCTTGGTCCTCCTAGTTCCAACACTTAGGTCGTTTGTCAGGCAACCTAGTACCGGAAATCCGATCCTAATTCTATTGTATGGTTTTCTACCTCCAGGTCACTCTCGGTCCAAGTAACCACTTAACACAACTCTCTTGGTCAAAGGGTAGGTTAAGGTAAGTTGATTATCCTATCGGAGTCTATCTACTTTGGTCAAACAGATACACCCAACCAATGAGATCAAATAACCAAACAATAATAATCAGAACGGAACCATAACACACATTCAATCAACCAAAAACAAACCAATAAACATTAATTATAAAATCATCATCCACAATGGTTCATCGACCATGACAAGTACCACTATTAAAAGACTACTCACTAAACATGATGTAAACAGAAAACATGATAGTAGACATGTTACCGACAATACAACGACGGATGATCAAAGATCGAACCCCGCAGCGTATCGGCACCACTCTCGTCTCTGCTTCGTATCCCCGTATATGCGTCTATGTGAGTCTGTATGCATGTTTTGAACTGAAGGAGGAGGCTGATATTTAAAAGAAAACGTCCAGGGCCCATTTGGCGATCGCCAGACTGCTGGTTTCGCGGCGCCAAGCACTTAGGTCAAACCCTGGTCTTCATCTTTGTCGAACTTGGCGGCGCCAGATCTTGAATTTCGCGGACGCCAGATGGCTACTAGATTGATGTTGCACATTTTTCACGTTTTCTCGCCTTTTTTCGTACTTTTCCGTTCCACGGCCTCCAAATCCTACATAAACAATAATAAGCTCATTTGGTGAGTGAAATGATCAGAAATGGGGTAAAGTCATACAATTAAGCTCAACCAAAACATGTATAATTTTGGGGTTATCAAGATACAACGATCTATGATCTTGAATCGAGCATGATATTTGGAATACTCTCTCAGATCAGAACAGATTTCGTCACATAACCCGGGAAGTTTCTCTTTTTCCCAATTACTCCTTAATTGTTTTAACTGTTGCATTGAGGACACTACAAATTTTAAGTGTGGGGAGGGGGTTATGTAGACTTATCTGTTTAAATGGGTTCACTTTTTTCTTTGTGGATTGTCGTTTTTCAAATTTTTTAAAGCTTTGAAATTTGACACCAAATTTTTTCGAAATCTGAGATTGTTTTTTGAACTGAGTTGCTTGCATTGGAGAACACTGAATAGGATTAGTTGAGTAAAAGGATGCCTTGGAATACCAATTACCATGAGTGCCTCACCCAATTCCTTTGAGAGTTTGAGCCTAATTGTTATTCATTTCTGTGAGGAATACCGACTTTGACCCAAGGTAGAACTTGTCATTTGAATGTTTGTCAAGACCACATAAGAGAAGTATTTATCACCATTGCACTGATAGAGGCCTTCGTTTCTAACCCTTTTAGCCTTCGTCAGATAACCTCATTATAAGGTTATTTGATATGCCTAGCCTTTGATTGAAAAGTACTCATCTTTAGTACTTCATCCCTGTAACCATTTTGAGCCTTAGCCTTTTCATTTCTTTACCCACTATACACTTTATCCTTTAGCCCAGTTTTTATCTATCTTTTGGCCGTAGCTCAAAGTTGGAAGCTTTTCATGTTTTTTGTCCATTTTATGAATTTGACAAGTAGAGAAAGGGATGATGAAAAAAAGAAAGAGAGAAAAAGAGTAAAAAGCAACATAGTTGCTACTCAAGAAAAGAAAAAAAAATAGAGAGCTTGAAAAGAAAGAGAAGAAAAGAAAAATAGAAAACGACTCAATCAAAAGAAAAATCAAAAGAGTCGATGTGCTTAAAAGAAAATAAATATCGAAGCCACAAATAAGCAATATGCTTAGGTCGATATACAAGTGAAAGTGATAGAAATCTCGAGCTCTAAATACCTCAAAAGTCAGATGATTAATTTGGGTCTTGAATTGATTGGTTTCCAGGTTTTTGCTACAACCCTTAGTCACTTATATATCCTTTATCCTACCCTTAACCCTTAGCCTAACGTTACAACCCTAAAGTTCTCTTGACGGTTGACAACTTCTCAGTGGTGGAGATTAGATTTGGTGACAAGCTTATGCATGCGGGAATTAGTCGAGTATTGGTGTGATCACTTACATATACACTTTTACCCCCGAGAGATACACTTTACATGATTATTCATACTATGTGAGGGTAAAAGGTTGATCTTGGTATCCAATTGTTTGATGTGTCTTGTTTGTGTGTTCGATTGTGTGGGTATACTTTGTTCTCTTAAATGATCTTGGGTGGAGATAATTTTGGAGTTATCTTTCTTATCTTTCAGTCTTTTGATTGAGGACAATCAAAGCTTAAGTGTGGGGATTTTGATAACCCCAAAATTATACATGTTTTGGTTGAGCTTAATTGTATGACTTTACCCCATTTCTCACCCGTTTCTGATCATTTCACTCACCAATTGAGCTTATTATTGCTTTTGTAGGATTTGGAGGCCGTGAAATGGAAAAGTACGAAAAAAGGCGAGAAAACGTGAAAAATGCACAATCTCAATCCAGTAGCCTTTTAGCGATCGCGAAGTCTCAGATCTGGCGCCGCCAAGTTCGATAATGCTGAAATCCAGGGTTTGCCCTAAGTGCTTCGCGCCGCGAAGAAGCCGTCTGGCGAACACGAAACGGGCTCTGGACGCTTCTTTTAAATACCAGCCTCCTCCTTCAGTTGTGATATACACGTATAGAGTTAGATAGAGAGCTTGTGGGAGAAACATCTAGGTAGAGAGTGGTGCCGATACGCTGCGGGGTTCGATTCTCGATCATCCGTCGTTGTACTGTCGGTATCATGTCTGTGTCTACTCTTGTTTTTTCTGTTTTTATTATGTCTAGTGAGTAGTCTTTAATAGTGGTACTTATTGTGGTCGATGAACCATTGTGGATGATGATTTTATAATTAATGTTTATTGGTTTGTTTTTGGTTGATTGAATGTGTGTTATGGTTCCGATCTGATTCGTATTGTTTGGTTATTTGAACTCGTTGGTTGGGTGTATCTGTTTGACCAAGATAGATATACTCCGATAGGATAATCAACCTTTCTTGACCTACCCTTCGTTTCGGAGAGTTGTGTTAGGTGGTTACTTGGACCGAGAGCGACCAGGTAGTAGAAAACCATGCAATAGAGATAGGATTGGGTGACCGGTACTAGATTGTTTGACAAACAACCTAAGTATTGGGACTAGGAGGACCAAGACCTAGTTGATAGCCATAATAGTCATATGTTAGGGTGTCTTAGACTTAAATTCCTACAATAACCGAAACAACCAAACCTTTGGCCTTTTAAATCATCCACTTGGGGATTCACTAAACCATGATAAGTACTACTGTTTTCCTTTATATAAGTTTTAATTAGTCTTTTAATTGTTTTCTTAGTTTTTAATTAACTTAGTTGTCTTTTTAGTTATTAAACTCTTTTTCATAAAAACCCCCCAAAAGCTTTAGGTTAATTAAGCTAATCTAGATTAACAGTCTACAATAACTTGACCGTTCCCAGTGGTAGATACGATACCTGGACTTTCCTACACTATATTACTCACGATCAGGTACACTTGCCTGTATATGTGGTAAGACAGTGGCTAGGCTTTTAGAGGTTAAAACTTGTTTCGCTTTTTATATACAATAGTTACCGCATCACGTGCCAAGAAATGAGCCAAAAGCGGGGTCGAGCTCTAGACCCATTAAAAAATGAAGCGCTTCTTGGGAGGCAACCCGAGCATTTTCTTTTCCTTTTCATTTTTAGTATTTTCGTGTGTGTTTTTACTGATATTTTTGCTTGTTATTGCTTAGGTAACCATACAGAGGGGATGGAAACCAAAAACGAGCAAATCCGACGTGGAACGAAAATTATGAAAATTGGATTCAGAAGCAATTTCGCGGTCGCGAACTTTTAAGTTTGGCGACGCGAAAATAGCTTTCCTTTGTGTCAGGTAAAATTTTCGATCTTCGCTGAGCGAGTGTGTTCGTCTGTTTTCAGGACCCCCTGTTCTTTTATGATTTTAATTATTATTTGAACGGTAGCGGTGCCAAAAACAGGTGTGTAAAAAGAAAAATAAAACAAGTAACCTTCGGTCCAAGTATAAACCTCCAATTACTGTCGTTTTTCTAAAAACAAGTAATAAAAATGGTACAAGTACCAGATATCGATCCCACAGGGAAGCGGTGAAAACAATCTTTCGAGATTCAGTTTTTGTGAAAGTTAACTTCAAATGGGGGTTTGGATAAAAAAGTATTTGATTGGTTGGTTGATTATGAGCTACTTTAAGAGAACAATTATAAAAAAAAAGGAGCAAGGGGTGTAAAGTCTTTTAGTTGGAATGAAAATAGGTAAATTTGATAGGAAGTAATTTAATAATCTCAATTATGCAGAAATGATATCCAAGTAACTTCTGAAAAGTTATCACATTTTCATATAGCCCAATTATTTATCGATGAGTTTAGATGCAATCTTTAATGAAATGTTAAAATATTTTAAAAATCAACACTTACGTAACCTCTGAAAGATTAACACATTTTCATGCATCTGACTCATCGTTAAATAATTAGTTATAATCTTTAATGGGATACTAGATCTGATACCATCTTCAGGAATAGTGCCAATTGTAATCCCTCAAGGAACTAACACATTTTCATGTCCTTGGATTATAACTAGTTAATTTTTAGACATACTCTTTAATGAAATGCTAAAGACGTGAGATAATAACAACGAGTGTTGTCACCCACTCATATATCCCCAAAATAACATTTTAGCAACTTCTGAAAAGATACCGCATTTTCGTACATCTGGTTAACCGGTAAAAATCCAAGGACAATCTTTAATGAGGCATTTAAACTTGAAGTGGGAAAAATTGAGTTTATATAAAAGACTTTTTTCTTTACCAAAGATTCATTCCAAATTAAACCTTACACCCCAAGCTATAAAATTAGCCTATCATGCTTGGGTGTGTTTTACGGTTATTTTAAACTAATTAATTGAACAAGAAAACGTTAGTATCACAAGAATAACTATAAAATGCAGTAATTAAAACTGTTCATAAAGTGCAGTTACTGGAATTGACCAGTGAAAATTAGCACAAGTAATTTAAAGCATAACTTAACTTATAGTGAACTTAATAAAAAAACGTAATTAAGCAATTGACTTATATATTTATAATAAGGTTATATACGTGTCTATCTACGGATATATATATATATATAAGTATAAGGAACGAGAGTTAAACGAAAGACAATGATATAACATAAATATTACGTAGATTATAGTTCCAAAGATCACCAAAACACTTGGTGATGCTTTCGAGCAAACAACGAGTTCTAAAAGGACCCGAAAGCCAATCCACCAAGTGCTCCAAAAGTTGTGTTCGGCCTCACCTTGAGGAAACCCGAACCAAAAGTGTGTAACGAGAAGTGTTTGTGACAATGGTGCCCAAAAGACTTGGATTCGGTTTTTAAGAAACCGAAAACCAAGAGGATGATTCTAGAGAATGTTTGCTATTACTACTACTAACAATGTTGGGTATGTAGATATATTTCTCCCAACCACATACATACATATATATAGCCAAATGTTCAAGGGCCATGGGCCAAAAATAGGAAGCTCATCAAACATGAATTGGGCTTCGGCCCAGCAGCAATCGGCCCAAGAGTGCTCCGCTTCATGCATCGAGGCTTCGAAAATTTGGTCCACCGAAAGATCTACAAAAATTTGGCCCACCGAAAGATCTACAAAAAGTTGGCCCTTGACACTCCAACCTGGAAATCTATAAATGTACATAAGTTTTTGCGATAAAACATGAAAAACATATATAATTGTAAGTATAAAAAAAAATGATGTATGAACGAAATTTAACGTCGTTTTCACGAGAGAAATGTAAAAAGGTGAGAAAAATTACGTAAACTTCGTTGGTTATGAGGGTAAAATGTTTACCCTATCAGAGTGTTCCGTTTCGCGGCGTGAAATTTTAAATTAGGGTAAACTTTTTCGGGAACCGCTCATTTCGCGACGCGAAGTTCTTTTCTTATACACCCAAGACGAGGTGGATGCCCTCGGTTTTGTGGAGTACATGTGGGCTAGCGAGAAAAGGCAGTACGGTTTTGATCCTCGTTTGGCTTGGGCGATTCTTGGTGATGGTGATTATGGCAACAACCTCAAGGTTAAGGGTTTTCTCTCTTCTTCGAACCGACTTCTACATCGCATGCTTGTTCACGCGGTGAACCGTTCCTCGAGTGAGGAAAAGGTCTCGACTTATGACCTTTGGCTTCTTGAGCGACTCTCTACGGAGGACAAATATCCGAACGCCCCTTACATCATTGCCGTGCAACTCGCTAAGGCGGGTGGTTATCGTGAGGGAAGTCGAATGGTTGGCGGACAATACGTCACTCTTCTCGCCAAGCACTTCAGTATCTTAACCGCGGGTGCTATTTCTTCGATGACGAGCCTCGGTGAGATGGGCTTGATCGATATGGAAAAACTCCATGGGATGGGGATCGCGATGGTGGAACACTTGCTTTGTGGAGACCGACGCAAAGCACGCAAGAGCCCGGTGGTATGAGTGGGGCGAATGAAGAAGAGAAACCGGCGGATTGGACGGCGTACTCGGGGTATCAAGATTTGAGCAACCGCCTCTCGGAGATGTCTTTATCTTACGGCCGGCATCATCAACGGATGGAGTACAACACTACGGAGGCTCTCCACCAAGAAAATTTGCAAAGTGGAGTGATGAACCAAATGGCCTCCCACTTTGGTATTGAGCCGAACACCGCTTATGCTCCATCGCCGTTTTGGCCGTTCTCCGAGGACACACCGTCCGGTTTCCCAACTTTCGAGGATTGGCGCAACCAACCTCGTGACCCTTATTGATCTTTATCTCTTTTATCCCTTATTCGATATGGTTGTCTAAACAATTTTATTTCTGCTTTTGTTTGGTTTGTTTGGTTGAACTTCTTTTATTTTGTTTGGATTTCTTAGGTTAATTTTAATTGTTTGCTTTAGTTTGGTTTATTTTTATTTTGTTCTTTTTACGTTTTCTTTTTCTTTTTGGTAATAGATACAACAACTTTTGATCTTGCACCGCGCACAATTCCGGAATACTCTCTTTCAGATCAGATCGAGTCACATAAGAGAAGTTTCTCTTTTTCCCAATTACTCCTTACCTGTTTTAATTGTTGCATTGAAGACACTGCAAATTTTAAGTGTGGGGAGGGGGTTATGCAGACTTAACTGTTTAAATAGGTTCAATTTATGCTTTTTGAAAGCTTTGAGACTTGACCCCAATTATTTTTCGAAATCTGAGATTGTTTTGGGAACTTAGTTTCTTGCGTAGGAGAACACTAATGAGATTATTTGAGTAAAAGGATACCTTGGAATACCAATTACCATGAGTGCCTCACCCTATTCCTTTGAGAGATTGAGCCTAATTGTTTATTCATTTCGTAAGGAATACCGACTTTGACCCAAGGTAGAACTTGTCGCTTTGAATGCTTGTCGAGACCACATGAGAGAAGTATTTATCACCATTGCACTGATAAAGGCCTTCATTTCTAACCCTTTTAGCCTTCGTTAGATAACCTCATCATAAGGTTATTTAATTTGCCTAACCGAATCTTTGAAAGTGTTCAACTTTAACACTTTAACCCTTGAAACCATTTTGAGCCTTAGCCTTTCATTTCTTTACCCAAATTACCATATATCCTTTTTAGCCTATCTTTTTATCTATCTTTTGGCCGTGACTTAAATTTGAGAACTTAAGATGTTGTGATCCATATTTTTCATATCTGACAAATAAAGAGGGATTGATTTTGAGCAAAAAGAAAAGAAAAGAAAGTGATGACTGAAAAGAAAGAAGAAAAGAAAAGAAAAATCAAAAGAAAGAAAAGAGTCAAAGAAAAGAAAAATGAGCAAAAGAAAAGAAAGAAATTGAGCCACAAATAAGCAATATGCTTAGGCCGATTCAAAAAGAAAGAAAGAAAAAGCTCATCCCGAAAAAGTGCATAATTCCAAAAGTCAGATTTTTCTTAAAAATGTTTGGATCATTACTGAGTGGATTTCTCGAGTTTTTGTTGCAATTTTAGTCACTTATATATCCTTTATCCTACCCTTTACCCTTAGCCTAACATTACAACCCTTAAGTCTTCTTGACGGTTGACAACTTCTTAGTGGTGGAGATTAGATTTAGTGACAAGCTTATGCATGCGGGGATTAGTCGAGTATTGGTGTGATCACTTCTTATACATACACTTTTACCCCCGAGAGATACACTTTAAATTATCATTCATACTTTGTGAGGGTTAAAGGTTGATCTTGGTGTTTGATTGCTTGGTATATCTCGTTCTTGTGTTCGACTGTGTAAGTATTCTTTGTTCTCTTGGATGATCTTGGGTGGAGATAATTTTGGCATTCCTCAGTTTTGAATAGATCACATATGTCCACGAAGTTCTCCATGTGTACGATAGGATTGCTATCGTTTTTTCCGTCGAAAGTAAGGTCCTTGATCATGTGAAGGAGCTTCCCCGGGATCTCCTTATTTAGGTCCGGCTTCGTGATCGGATTGGTGGGTACGGTCGGAACGGTTCTCCGGGCGGTCAACATCGGTGTTTCGTCCCCCATTTCAAAATTCAAAGCTCTCGGGCGAACTTTGTTGGCTTTTGACTTCTTTTTGTTTCTTTTTCTGAACTCTCTCTCCGGTTCCTCAAACGGCTCTAACAGTTCCGTCGTGACTGAGACCACAACAAACGGTTACGGGCAACTTGCGGGAAACAAAGAGATAAAAATAATTAACTAAAACTAGAAAGCGAAAAACTTGCAAGGGAAAGAATCTCTCACAAGGATCGATTAACAAAACTAATAAAGACTAAAAATCTAACAACTACCATTCCCCGGCAGCGGCACCAAAAACTTGATGCGGTAATTATTGTATATAAAAAGCGAAACAAGTTTTAACCTCTAAAGCCTAGCCACTGTTTACCACATTCACAGGCAAGCGTACCTGATCGTGAGTAATATAGTGTAGGAAAGTCCAGGTATCGTATCTACCACCGGGAACGGTCAAGTTATGTAGACTATTAATCTTAGCTAGTTTAATTAACCTAAAGCTATGGGGGTTTTATGAAAAAGGTTTGATTAATTAAAAGACAACAAAATTAAATAATTAACTAAGAAAGCAATAAAAGATGATTTAAACTATATGAATGAAAATAGTAGTACTTATCATGGTATAACGACTCCCCAAGTGGATGATTTAAACTGGCCAAATGTTTGGTTGTTTTGGTTATTGTAGGAATTTAAGTCTGGGACACCCTAGCATGTGATTATTACGGTTATCAACTAGGTTGGTCTTCCTAGTCCCAATACATAGACTGTTTGTCAGGAAATCTAGTATCAGGTACCTAATTCTATCTCTATTGCACGGTATTCTAATATCTGGCTGCTCTCGGTCCGAGTAACCACCTAACAAAACTCTCCGGGTTTCCGAAGGGAAGGTCAAGAAAGGTTGATTAACCTATCGGAGTCTATCTATCTTGGTCAAACAGATACACCTAACCAACGAATTCAAATAACCATACAATACGAATCAAATCGGAACCATAACATACATTCAATAAACCAAAGACAAACCAATAAACATTAAATCATAAAATCATTATCCACAAGGTTCATCTACCACAATAAGTACCACTAAAGAAAACTACTCACTAAACATCATAAAATCAGCAATCAAAGGAATAGAAACAGACATTATACCGACCGTACAACGATAGATGATTGAGAATCAAACTCCGTAGCGTATCGGCACAATAACTCTATCTTTCTCTCACAAATTAATATCCTAATGATAACACCAGATGAGAGATGATTGCAGATCAGTATGGAGATATGTGAAAAAGATTGATTTTTCGACTGAAGGAGGAGATCAGTATTTAAAAGGAGAAAACGGGGCTCGTTTCGCGATCGCGAAGCTGCATGCTCGCGGCGCGAAATACTTAAATCAAACCCTAGATTTCCTTTCTATGCGAACTTGGCGACGCCAAACTTAAAACCTCGCGGACGCGAAATGGTCTCTGGATTGACTTTTTCCAATTTTCACGTGTTTTCGCCTTTTTCCGTACTTTTCCGTTCCACGGCCTCCAAAACGTATAAAAGTAAGAATCAGTCCAAAACACAAGTGATTAGCTCAGAAATGGGTGAGAAATGGGGTGAAATCAGACAATTAAGCATAACCAAAACATGTATAATTTTGGTATTATCACAAAGACCCTCGACGGAAGATTCCAGAACTTGCTAAAAAAGGAAAAATAGGGTTAATTAAGTGCCTCGCGCCGCGAAGCTGCCGCCTCGCGATCGCGAAACGAGCCTCCGAATGCCTTTTAAATACCAGCCTCCTCCTTCAGTCCAAAAATCATCATGAATCATCTAGCAGTTACATCTTTTCATATTTTCTTAGTTTGATTAGTGAGAGAGAGAGTTGTGCCGATACGAGTGATACGATCTACTCGGAGTTTGTTCTCCGGTTCTCGATCATCTGTTGCTGTATAGTCGGTATAATGTCTGTCTTTTATACTATGATTGCTGTTTTTATTATGTTTAGTGAGTAGTCTTATTTAGTGGTACTTATTATGGTAGATGAACCTTGTGGATGATGTTTTTATGAATTAATTGAGTAATGGTTTGTTATTGGTTTATTGAGTGTGATTTTATGGTTCCAGTTTGATTCGTATTGTATGGTTATTTGAACTCGTTGGTTGGGTGTATCTGTTTGACCTAGATAGATAGACTCCGTTAGGTTAATCAACCTTTCTTGACCTTCACTTCGGTAACATGGAGAGTTGTGTTAGGTGGTTAGCTCAGACCGAGAGCAGCTAGATAGTAGAATTCCATGCAATAGTGATAGAATTGGGTGACTGGTACTAGACTGCCTGACAATCAGTCTATGTATTAGGACTAGGAAGACCAACCTAGTTGACAACTATAATCATCGCATGTTAGGGTGTCCTAGACTTAAATTCTTACAATAACCAATACAACCATACCTTTGGCAAAGTTAAATCATCCACTTGGGGAGTCGTTATTACCATGATAAGTACTATTATTTTCTCTTATAAAGTTTAAATCATCTTCTTTTTGGTTCTTAGTTAATTAGTTGTTTATTTGTCTTTTAGTTAATTAAAATCATTTTCCCAAAAACCCCCCATAATTCTAGATTAATTAAACTAGTTAGGATTATTAGTCTACATAACTTGACCGTTCCCAGTGGTAAGAACGATACCTGAACTTTCCTACACTATATTACTCGCGATCAGGTACGCTTGCCTGAGAATGTGGTAATTGTGGTTAGGCATTAGAGGTTAAAACTTGTTTCACTTTTTATATATAATATTTACCGCATCATCCGTTCTTCTAGCTTCTCATCTAACTGCCGTATAGCATCTCAGACCTTCCTCTCACATGTTCCTCACTTGTTATCGGGTAAGTTCCAAGTCTTTAGAAGGTGATGCAACCTATTGAGAACATAAAGCAGTGTGCCATCACAAAAACGAACCGTCATTTGCCTTTTCGGTTTAGATAGATAACTCAAAACTGAGGAGAGGCAACCAGGAAGTAGAGAGCGTACTGATGGATGTCCGTGAGGCCGAGATCCGGAGGCATCAGGTTTACCTTTGGGATCTTGTCCTCTTTAGTCATCTGGTAGTCGGTGACGTGCGAGTAGTTTACCACAACTCACCTCTCACTTGCGTTCTCCAACCCCTGACTCTCCCAACCCAAATATAAGCACCATGATTTTTTCTTTTCATTTTTATCACATATGAAGGTGAAATTCTAATTCAACAAACGATGTTGAGAAATATTGCACAAAATTAGAATTCAAAATACAAACCCAAACCTTCTTCTTTGTAGTTCAATATACCAACTTAAATTTTGAAACAAAAAACTCAAATCAAACCCTAAAATTTTAATCATAATCTTGAAAACAAAGGGATGAGTTTCGAATACATACATAGAGAGATTGAGATGAATGGTGTTGGGTCTCAATTGAAATGCTCTGATATATAGGAGTTGGATGGTTGAGATTGGCAATGCAGGTTCAGGGGGATTGGTCGTTGTTGGGCAATACCATTCCTGCTTTAGCGATTTGAGCCTTCACTACTTTCTCTAGATGAACGACATGGATGGGTGCATTGGCAAAAAGTCTAGAAGATGTGGTGAAATATCTCATTTACCTAAGGTTCGAGTCTATGCGTTAGCATGTATTGCTAGACTTAGTTTCACACAACTTCATCTTGTCAATGATGTAGTCTAGGAAAAACTAATATTTTCTAGGGAAAAAACTCTGTAGATGCAAGCAACCTTGGAAAAGTAGAGATAATATATATTTGTGTCATAAATACAATTGGTGTAGTAGATCTTTATATTGGAAGAAGCAAAACATAGGATAGATCTGAATCGGTAAAGCGGGAGGGGAAGTGGTTACAAATAATCATTGAGGCCGACAAGATCTTGGTCGCTATATCTGTATTATGTGTGTGCAAAATTTTCTTTTCTTTTTAAAGAAAAAACGAGAAAACTAAAATTATAAGTCTTAGGACTTGTTTGGTTGTTTCTCCATTAAGTCTTATACTCTTAGTTTCGCAGCAACAGGTTGAAGAAGATGACGAAAACAAAAGAAAAATCATTAATAAAGAACACGACTAAAGAAGGCCAAATCATACTGTTCCATCAAATCTAAATAACGGATTGAAGAAGACCAAGTTAAATAACAATTTGTTAAAGAACATCAAACCCAGAAATGACTCATTAAAGAAAATTAACAAAGATTGAATATCATCAAAAGAATGACAAACCCTATATTTCACTAAAGAGTACCATCACCTTCATCTTGAGAACATTCCCAATATGAGATAGACTAGTAACATTTGAACGAAAACCTAACTATCATGGTGAACCAAAAACATGATCTAATCTTAAGTTCAAACTTGATTTTACCATAAACGTGATAAAAGATAACATATAATTTTTTTTTTCAAATATGTTGTTGTTTTCTTTAATCTTGAATCCTTACCAACCTCGCCCCTTTCGAATTTTTTTAGAAAACTCGTTGATTTCTATTTACCTCTCAAACACCAGGGGATCAACTGGAAGGAAGAGGATGCTGAGGCTAATGACGTAGAGCAATGAGGGATGGTTCAGCTTTGTCAATTAAGAGATTGGTTTGAGAGATTTTATAATAAACTGTGCTTTTAGAAGGGTAGGATTGGGAAAAATGGCGTTTATATATACAAGTGCATCCCTTTAAAGTATTTTCGTCAAGCTCACCTTTAAATTATTAAATCATTTCCAAACATCGTGTACATAATGGCTTACCAAATAAGGTAAAGGGATTATTATACCTATTAAGTTGATTCCTAACTCTAAAACGCTCTTGACTAAATGGCTTTTTTATTTACGCAATAACCTTCTTGTGTTTTGATTATGCAAGGATGAAAAGTGATATAACTCACAAACCATGAAGACCAAAATTGTAATTCATTTTGTTTTAACAGAGATAAGAGATAAGTATGTACATCTCTAAAATTCTCTATGAATATCAAATCAGGACATGTTGTATATTGGAAATGTAAAAGGTTGGTTATAAGAACAATGTGTATGAGAAAGATTTTAGATTTTAGGAATGCATTTAAGAATCTTAGGGGTATAATTAGCTTCCACCACCATCCAAAGGTAGGGCTGGCAATGAGTAGGGTAAGGATTATTCCATTATCCAATTCATTTAAAATAGCGGGTAACGAAACAAGTAATTATCCATGTAAAAAAACTCTTATTCATACCCTACCCTACCCATTAAAAATGGGAAATGATATTGGCACGACTTACAATTACTTGTTCCACAACAATCTTTACAAAATTACCTTTTTACCCTTTTTCTTTCCAGGGTTGAAATGACTATTCCAGATAGAGAACATGTCAACTTTCTGTCGTCCACGATGGAGAGGAGAGAGAAAAATCCATCCCAATTATTATCTTTTTTTACCCTATCAACTATATTTTTGTTTCTTTATTTCCATTCCTTTTGAAACGACAACGACGTTTTTTTATGGCTGCAAATCTTTATCATAAAAGGACGACTATTTTCAAAGGAGATGACTCAATGACGACCAATACCGGCAAAGACAGTGGAAGTGGCGATTCTGGCGACAACGGCAGCAGTGGAGATTCCGGCGACGGTAGTAGCGATCCCGGCGGACGATAGTGGCAGTGGCGAATACGGCAAAAGACAGTGGCAGTGGCGATTCCGACGGGAGACGGCGGCAGTGGCGATTCAGGCGACGACAGCGGCAGTGGTGATTCTGGCGTGAGACAGCGGCAGTGGAGATTCCGACGACGATAGCGGCAGTGGAGATTCCAGCTGACGACATGACAATGGCGATTATGGCGGAAGACAGCGGCGATTATGGCGGAAGACCGCGGCGATTACGGATTATGGCGGAAGACTACAACGATTTCGGATACCAGCAACGGTAGTGGTGATTCCGGCGACCACAATGGTGATTCCAGCGACAATTGTGATTATTCAGTTTCGTGCATGGAAACAGGCGGGTGTGACTATGGTCTATGGAGTTCGTGGACGAAAGGAGGCTGACATTTCTCTCTCTAGAATAAATCATTTAGTTTAGCTGTGGGAAAAAGGGTAAAAAAGTAATTTTATAAAAATTGCGTGGGAATAAGGAATTTTAGCCGTGGCAATATTAGTTCCCATTAAAAATAGCGGTTAACGAAACGGGTAATGGGTAAATGGTAAAACAAAAAAATTTATATTTATCAATAAATAATACCGTTAAACCTCAAACATATAAGTAAAATACTAGTTCATAAAAAAATTTATATATGTAATTTGCTCTAATGATCATTTAAATATTACCACAAATGTATTTATATTAAAATAGAATACAAATTAACATACGACAACGTTATAAAAAATAGAGTTAATTACATATTTGGTCTCTGTGGTTTGGTGGTTTTAACACTCTGCGTCCCTCGATTGAAATAATTATGGCTTGGGTCCCTGTGCTATGCGTTTTATAACGCTCTGGGTCCCTCTAGGTCACGCCATCCATCTTTGCACCGTTAGACCCATCATGTGCAAGGCACATGATGGGCATTTTAGTCATTTAATAATTATTTTTGTTTTCATTTAAATTCATAAGGACCAAATATGTAATTTTCTTTAATATAATTAAAAACCTCATGGACCAAAGTGTAACTTCCACCTACCATCGTCATCAACATTTGATCATCATCACTATCATCCCCAAATACTCTTCCTACAAGAACCCATTAAACATCACCACCATATTCAAAACCACCACCACCAACCACTATCCACCACCCACCACCACCACCAACCACATATCTCCACCACCTGGTTCTGATAAGGCATCATCTCCGGCCACCACCGTCAACCACCCACCAACCACTACCACCTATCACCACCAACCTGCCGGAAAAACAAATCATCACAACTAACCACCTACCGGTCACCACTAACCACCCATTCTCTTTAAAATCAAATTACTTCAATGAATTTCAATTTCATAAAAACAAACACCCACTAAAACATATACTCAGAATTCAGATAACATGATTCAAAGTATGGCAGATGGTTACATACACTTTAGAATAATTTGAGAATATTTATTTATAATTTGAGAATATTTATTGACCCTTCTGAGCACCTTTGATCTTTCCCCAACTGCTTCTTTCTTTTGGTTTTGTTCACATATTCATAAAATCATCACACACACATACCCACCAAAACTTTTCATTTTCAAAGATCATTTTTCCACCAAAAATCCACTTTCTTTCACTCATTAAAATCAAATTACTTCCCAAATTCCCCACCACCACCGTCTGCACACCATTCACCACCAGATCCACCATTCCCATCGCCGCCTACACACCATTCACCATCACCACCGCTTGCACACAACCACCACCACCACTTTCACCATCACCGTTACCACTGCCAGCACCATTGATCACCACCACTTCTTGCTCACAACCACCACGACGTCCACCATTCAGATCTAGAATCGATTTAAGGTTTCTTCAGATTTAAAATTGAGATCTGAATTGAGATGGTGTTTACGGTGGTTTCTACAAATTTGAGATCGAGATCTACAGATTTGAAATCGATTATGATTTTTGCAGATCTGGAATGGAGATGGTGTGAATGGAGGAGGTGGTGGTGATGGCAGTAAACGGCGGTTGGTAGTAGAGACGTTATGGAGGTGGTTGGATGATGTTGTGAACGACAGTGGACGTGAATGGAGGAGGTGGTGGTTATGGCGGTGAACGGTGGAGATGGTGGCGGTGATGGCGGTGAACGACGAAGATGGTGGCGGTGATGGAGGTGAACGACGAAGATGGTGGCGGTGATGGCGGTGAACGACGGAGATGGTGGCAGTGATGGCGGTGAACGACGGAGATGGTGGCGGTGAACGGTGGAGATGGTGGCGGTGAACGACGAAGATGGTGGCGGTGATGGCGGTGAACGACGGAGATGGTGGCGGTGATGGCGGTGAACGACGGAGATGGTGGTGGTGATGAAGGTGGGCGGCGGTGGTAAATTTTTGGTGAGGATGATGATGAAGGGTTGGTCCCTGTAGTTTTAAATGAAAACAAAAAGTAAATTACAGTTTTGGTCCCTGTAGTTTTAAATGAAAACAAAAAACATAAAATGACCAAAATACCCATCATGTGCCGTGCACATGATGGGTCTAACGAAAGGAAATTGGACGGCGTGACCCAGAGGGACCCAGAGTGTTATAAAACGCATACCACAGGGACCCAAGCCATAATTATTTCAATCAAGGGACTCAGAGTGTTAAAACCACCAAACCACAGGGACCAAATATGTAGTTAACTCTAAAAAATATTAATACTATAAGAGTAAATTACATATTTGGTCCCTGTGGTTTGGTGTTTTTAACACTCTGGGTCCAAAATGAAAATAATTATGGATTTGGTACTTATGGTTTGCATTTTATAACGTTTTGGGTCCATGACTTCTAACTCTGTTAAAAAATTCTGTTAAATAAATTAAACGTAGTGGTATTTTAGTCATTTTAATGGTTTCTTTATTTATTATTATTTTTCTTTTTCTAATATGATTTCTTAATATTTTAAGAGTAAATTACATATTTAATAAAAAAATAAAAAAGAATGTAATCTCCCTCTTCATCGTCATTTGCAACTCAACCACAACCCACATCCTCACCTTCACCACCGATCTGTACCTCAACCACCTCCTCACCGGCCATTGTAACTCAGCCACCTCGCCGTCAACCACCGTAAAATGCCAGACCGTTTACTCCCTCTCCCCAAAACGGCAAAACCTAATAAAAGAATCACGACCAAACCATTTTCACCGTGCCCAAAACCAAATATAAATTAGATCTTCAAGAAATATGTTTGGAAAAAAAACAATTCTAAGATGTAAAGCAAACCCATAACCCATATTTGGAAAAATCAAGATGAAAACCACCCATTTCCCCCACCCAAGAACCCAGATCTAAAAAAATGGAGGTGGAAATAAACAGGGATGGAGATGGAACACGAAGAAACAGGTCCAAGTTGAATTTGTATAGAAACCATAAGAAAATGTCGCCGGAGAAATGATCGGAACTTGTGGGGTGAGGCAACACGCCGACGGTGGTGGTCAAGAACTCGATTTCATCTTCAACAATAGTGGAGTAAAATAACGATGGTGAGAAAAAAATAATTATATATATATATATATATTATAGAGAGATAGAAATATATATATATATATATATAGAGAGAGAGAGAGAGAGAGAGAGAGAAAGAAAAAGAACAATGGTGGTAAATGGGAAGAAGATGGGGGCGGGAGAGGTGTGATGGAGAAGAAGGGTTTGGTGGTTGATTAGTTTATTAAAATAATTCACATTTTTGGTCCTCCTAATTTTAATAGAAAATAAATAAAGGGTATAATGACTAAAATACCCTTTTAGTTTACATGGTTAACAGAACTTTTTAACAAAGTTAGAAGTTGTGGATTCAAAGCGTTATAAAATGCAAACCATAAGTACCAAATCCATAATTATTTTCATTTTGGACCTAGAGTGTTAAAAACACCAAACCACAGGGACCAAATATGTAATTTACTCATAATATAATTAATATAACTATTTAATATTTAACTTTATATAATTATATATGTATATATATCATAACGGGTATCGGGTAAGGGATAACGGAAAAAAAACATTTATCCATATTCTATCCACTAAAATTTCAGTTAAACGAGCAATGGTTAAGTGGATAAATAGATAATTTTTCTTTATTCATATTCTTATCAAACAGGTCAAAAGATAACAAGTGTAACTTTATTTATTGTCCTATCCAAAGGAGTCATAACATCAGTTCCCAAAACAACATTCGACTTTATTTTTATCGCTTACGAAAGAGATCGATAGAAACAATTTTAAATTAAACTCCGTATCCATATTACATGTATATAATATAAATCTTAAGAAGTAAACATAAATAGTTTATTGGGCAAACCTACTTATTAGGATGATATCATATTTTTTTAAAAGATCTCAAACATATCTTTTAAATTTTTGTATATACTTATCTATTGTTATTACGTTTCTATATATATGGAGTCCTATATATCTTCCATATATGCATGCAGTCTCTCAATCTCTCCACAATCCACATACATAATCATGATGTTTCCAGCCGCTGATCCACAGTGCTCATACGACACCACCCGAAACAAGTTGGTCTCTTTCTACGGACACCAAATCTTGACCACCGTCACCAATAATCCCAAGTACGTCACCTCCTGGATCTCCGAAACCAATCGCCAAATCAACCGCAACCTTCCGCCCGTGATCGGCCTTGATGTCGAGTGGACATCTCCCTCGCTCACCGGTGGCCGTGAAAACCCAGTTGCCATCATACAACTATGCTTCAGACGCCGCTGTCTCATCTTCCAGATCATCCACGCAGCTGACTACAATATGATCCCTGGTTCCCTCATCGATTTCCTCAACAACCCTAATTACACGTTCGTCGGAGTTGGGATTCAGGCGGACGTGGAGATCAAGCTGATGCGTCACCATAGGATTGGAGTGGCAGCGAATGTGGCGGACTTGGGGCGGCTGGCGGCGGAGGTGTATGGTGATGAGAGCTTGAGGAGGTCGGGGTTGAAGACGTTGGCGATGGTGGTGTTGGGTAAGAAGGTGGAGAAGCCACTGGATGTGACGTTCAGTAGGTGGCACAATCGGTGGCTGTCGCCGGAGCAGGTGGATTACGCGAGTATCGATGCGTTCTTGTCGTTTGAGATTGCTAGGGTTTTGATTTCCAGGGGAGGAAGGGTGTAGGATTTGTTAGATGAATTTTAGGGTTTATAATGTTTTAAAGAAACAAGGGTAATTTTTTTTTGTTATTTTAATGGATTCATATATTAGATATATAGTTATCTTCTTCAATTGTCATATTAGAGATGATCTCATCTTACTTAAAAAAAATTAATCTCATCCGGTCGCCACATGTATGTAAATGGCTTCCTCTCGTTCATCTAGTTAAAGGTATTTGAACAATCTAGATAAGTTTTTGACGATTTGAAAAATCTAATCGTGTGGGTTGGTTCGGGTTTATATCTTGATAAATTAAAGTATTCATGTAACCTTGGGTATGTTGTTTTCTTTATGCATAATTCTTTTTTTCATCATCAATAGTTTGATACAACTTATCTATAAATCTTAAAGATATTGCATTCAACTATTTTTCTCAATTTACATATAAATGTGGACGTATACCAAATTGTTACTTGGGTAAATGCTTATCGGTAAAATTCGACAATATCACTTACTAACCGGATAAGATTTTAGTCCATCGAAAATGTATCGTATGCAACGATTTTTCAAGTAAAACTCTTGGTCTTTGCCTTAGCTTTACTGTTTAAAATTCTTGGTTTCTTCTTCCCTAGCTTTCGGTGTGGGAGCGCTCAGATGGTGAACCACTTTCAAATTTGTCAAAAGAAAATGCATCTTCTTTTGCCAGCGGAAATCGACACTAAAATCACTAACTTTAAGCGTTAGAAATCGACACTAAAATCACTAACATTAAGTACATTCCCTAGATGAGATAAACCATTAACATTTGAAGGAGAACTTAACCATCATGGTGAACCAAATACATGATTTAATCTTGATTCAAATCACCAGAAACGTAAGAGAACATATCATAAAAACTCCTCAAACATGTTGTTTTCTCTAATCTTGAATTGTTACCAACCTCGTCCTTCTAGATTTTTTACAGAACGTGTTGATTTCTATTTACTTCTCAAACATCATAGCATCAATTGGAAGGAAGGGGATCATGGCGGGGCTAACTCACTACTAGAAAAACGGGCATCAGTGACGATTTTTTGTGACAGACTATTTCCGTAGCTAATTAGCGACGGATTGGCGACGGATTAGTGACGGAATAGGCCATGGCCATGTTCCGTCACAAATCCGTCGCTAATTAGCAAGGGACATAGTCCGTCGCTAATTAGCGACGGATTTGCGACGGATTTGCGACGGATTTGCGACGGAATCAATTAAAAAAATAAATAAATAATGAAATAATTAATTCCGTCGCAAATCCGTCACTAATTAGCGACGGATTACTGACGGAATTAATTTTTGAAAAAAATAAAAAATGTAATAATTAATTCCGTCACTAATCCGTCACTAATTAGCGACGGATTAGCGACGGACACGTAGTTTCCGTCGCCGATCCATCGCTAATTAGCGACGGATTGGTGACGGAATTAATTTTCTTTTGTTTTTTTGGTTTTCTAGGGTTATATTTTGCTCGCGTGTATAAATATTCATGTTATATGTGTGTGTGCGCGCATATCTGTTGTTTGTTAACGATGATTGATGTATATTAGTTAGTTGTTTAAAAGATGTACATGTTGTTTGTATGTCATATCCATTAAGAACCATGGATCAAGCTTGTTAGTGTCAAATTCATTAAGAGCCAACAACACCCGTTATGTTGTAATATAGTTGAGTATCGATCATTCACAATATCCCATGCATGTATATACATGCACAACCCAAAGACATAGCTAACATAGTTTATTTATGGTCGCTACATCCTATTTAATTGATCAAGTTGAGCTTTATTGAATCTAATTTGACTTTGATCGATCTAGTTGCATTTTAATGGATCTAATGGAACTTTGATCGATCTAGTTGCATTTTAATGGATCTAATGGCCTTTGATCTATCTAGTTGCATTTTAATGGATCTAGTTGGGTTTAATGGATTTAATTGGACTTTAATAGATTTAATTGGACTTTGATCCATGTAGTTGGACTTTAATCGATCGAGTTGGGTTTTAATAGATCTAATTGGCCTTTAAATGATTAAGTTGGGCTTTAATGGATCTAATTGGACTTTAATCGATCTAGTTGGGCTTTAATAGATGTACTTAGACTTTAATCGATCAAGTGGGCTTTAATGGATCTAGTTGGACTTTAATGGATCTCGTTGAGCTTTAATGGATGTACTTAGACTTTAATAGATCAAGTGGGCTTTAATGGATCTCGTTGGGCTTTAATGGATCTGCTTGGACTTTAATCAGAGGTGCTTGTTTCTATATCACCCATATTGCTTGTAATGTTTAAATTACCTCTACTGATCATGTGCAAGGCAGAATTTTTATATGGGGTTTATAGCATTTTATTCATGTATATTACACAAATATTTAAAACATTAATTTCACTTAGTATGAGATGTAATATGTTATTTCATAAGCAGCGCTTAATGGTCCAGCCATTTGTTTCGGTTTGGTTTCATTTGTTTATTTGCTAGCTTTTGCCCAAGTATTAATTTGGATTTGGTTTTCTGTATTGATTTTAGATTGTTATCGAATTCTGGAAATGAGATTTTGTATATAGGATATTTTTTTTGTTTTCCATTTATTTTTAATTTTTATTTTTTTTAAAATTTGCGACAGATTAGTGACAGAAAGTCCGTCGCTAAAGGTATTTAAAATTAAATTAAATTAAGATAATATCCGTCGCTAATAGTCTGTCGCTAATCCGTCGCAATTCAGATCCGTCGCTAATCCGTCGCTGATCCGTCGCTGAAGCTGTCCGTCGCTGATCCGTCGCAGTTATCCGTCGCTGAAAGTATCTTCCACGCGACCAACGGTGACAGAGCATCAGCGACGGATCCGCCATTCAGTGACGGATCAGCGACAGATTTTTCCGTCACTGAAGCCCTTTTGTTTTGTAATGACTAGGTGTGAGCAAAGACGAGGACCCGACCAAAATCCTAAAACCGCTACGGAACCAAAATCGGCGGTTCTTGAAATGAAGGAACCGGTTACATCGGTTTTTTATATTTGGGAATCAGTCTTGGAACCGTCGATTCCGGTTCCGCTACAAGGTACCTGCCGCCTTTTTTTTTTCTTAAATTTAAATTAACCTGTTTCAAAGTCGTGACATTAAATAAAATCAATAATAACAACGTGAAAACTGGTCCGCTAAGAACTAAAAAAAATACTAAAAACTACAAATGGTGCTTCCAAAAAATATAAATGTTACAAACGGTGCTTCTAAAACAAACAAATATTACAATCATTGCTTCCGAAACACTTCTAGTAATTAGAATTATTTGGTACTAACAAATTTGTATAAATAAATAAAAAAAAAGTTTATTAAAAAATAGTGAGAACGGCGGCAAGTACCGACGGTTCCGGCAAGTACAGGCGGTTAGCGGCTCCAAAACAATGAGAACCGAAACCGGTTCCGATCGGTTCCATATTTTAGGAACTGGAACTAATAACACCGGTTTCAGAACCGGCAATTCTGCATTGATCTTGGTTTCAAAGCGAGGAGTAGGGACGAGGAGGGATGATTCAGGTTTCTCAACTAAGAGATCAGTATAAGAGGTTCTATAATAAACAATGATCTCTAAAGGGACCAAAGGAGTGTTAGCCCAGTGGTAAGGCTTGGGCACTACATTGTGATGAATCCGAGTTCGAGCCCCGAGGGATGCATTCTGGAGGTACGGGGGCTTCGACCCCGGGCTGCATGCTTTAGCAGTCGGGCTTCGGCCCAAAATTGGCGAGGATTAGTCTGGGCCCAATGTGGTGTGGGATACCTCTTCCAAAAAAAAACAATGATCTCTAAAGGGGTAGGATTGGAAAATGGCGTCTTTATGCAGAAGTGCATCCCTTTGAAAGCTTTTTCGCTAGGCTCACCGCCAAATTATTCAGTCATTTCCAAACATCGCACAATGGCTAACCAAATAAGGTAAAAAGGCCCATTAAAACTATTACAAACAGGCCCTAAGATACACTTGACTAAACGAGTTTTTTTTCCCAAAGGGGTCAATTATGTAGTATATTAAGATTATTTGAATACATATATAGAGTGGATAAATTGTACATCAAATATAAACCTGTTATATGAATGCTCAACGGTTTTAGTGCACTTATATCTAGTTGCTAAGATGTTAATTTAAATAAATTTCTAATTTCTGATTTCAGCTTTTGTGGTGTTGGTAAAATATTATATCAACATGTACCAAAAATTTTAAGTATCAATTATAATTGGTTGGTATATAATATAAAAAGTAAATGATGGTATTTTACACTGTTACAACAGTTTTCTTTATAGAAAGAGTAAGCAAATGCATACGGGCTTTTTATAAACCATGATACCAATTGACAACTTTGTATTTTCGTTTCTATAACAACGGAAATAAAAGGGAGGTTCAAGGGTGTTAGGACTAAAATGTCCTAATTTACGCAAGTTTTATAAAGTTAATTTAGTCTAATATGTAATAATTGTTTTACATTTATTTGGTCTTTTATGGGTTTAGGCCTCATTGTATTTAGACACCTATATAAAGAGGTCTTAGGTGTGGTTCGTTTGCAGCTGAATAGGCTGTATGATTGATATGGCTGAGTCGCACAACCATATCAGGATGTTCGATAGTGGCTGAATTGGTCAGTTGAATTGTGAGCTAATTCGTTCTGCTAGAGAAATGGTGTCCCTTAGATTCAGCCATATTTATTCCATATCTACCCTCCCAACTACCCCAATATTTAATCTACTCTCTCCCAACTACAAGAGCTCCATTGAAGACCCTGATTCGATTTCTTCTTCATCCTTTGCGTCTTTAACCTTTGCAACCCCATGGAAATTTTGAGAAACTAATATGACCCATTTTAAAATTGATACCAGATCTAAAGTCGATTCCAGAATTAAGAAGTCGTCAGCAGAAGTCGAAACCTAAAACTCGTAGGCCTTTTCATCTCTCTTGTTTATCCCCTCGCTGATTCATCTTCTATGGTGGAAGAAATCGATGCTGAAGATGAATAGGGGCAGAAGAAATCAGTAGGTGTGTTCATCGCTATGGTTCATCTTCTCGTCCATTCATCTTTGTATTGTGAGACCATATTTTGTTATCTCCGTTTGTGGTTGTGTAGCTATATTTAAACCACCGTTTGTGGTTGTGTAGTAATTGTTATCTCCGTTTGTGGTTGTGTAGCTATATTTTGGATGACCATTAGAAGTTGCTCTGTTATATTCCATAGTTTGAATTACTTTACATTTAAACCTATTTGTGGCATCTTTCGTCCTTAGCCACGCGGGACGGGGGTGTTACAGTACTGCTCCATCAAATGTAAATAATGGATTTGATAACACCAAAAAAATACATGTTTTGGTTGCGCGTAATCGTATGACTTTACCCCATTTCTCACCCGTTTATGATCATTTCATGCACTAAATGAGCTTATTATTCTTTATGTAGGATTTGGAGGCCGTGGAACGGAAAAGTACGAAAAAAGGCGAGAAAACGTGAAAAATGCACAAAGTCAACTCAGGAGACACTTGGCGTTCGCGAGATTCTGAATCTGGCACCGCCAGATTCGACTGAATTGAAGATTAGGGTTGAATTAAGTGTCTGGCGTCGCCAAACTAGCAGTCTGGCGATCGCCAGATGACCCCTGGGCGTTTTCCTTTAAAT
Organism: Centaurea solstitialis; assembly: GCA_030169165.1. Lineage (NCBI taxonomy): Eukaryota > Viridiplantae > Streptophyta > Magnoliopsida > Asterales > Asteraceae > Centaurea > Centaurea solstitialis. Next base: position 18,006,502 of record CM058045.1, on the reverse strand, counting down.
ATCAGCCTCCTCCTTCAGTTTAAGACATGTTCGATACACGAGAGAAGTACGGGATACGAGGAGGAACGAGAGTGAGAGTACGAAAGGTGCCGATACGCTGCGGGAATCGATCCCCGATCATTCGTCGTTGTACTGTCGGTATCATGTCGATGTCCACTTTTGTTTGTGTTTATGTTTTCATCATGAGTAGTGAGTAGTTTATTAGTAGTGCTTGTCATGGTCGATGAACCTTTATGGATGATACTTTGTGATTAATGTTTACTGGTTTGTTTTAATTAATTGAATGTCTTTTATGGTTCTTTTCTGATTATTATTGTTGTGGCAATTTGAATTCAATTGGTTGGGTGTATTTGTTAGACCAAAGCAGATAGACACCGAAAGGATAATCAACCTACCTTAGCCTGACTTGGACCAAAAGGTTGTGTTAAGGGGTTACTTGGACCAATAGTGACCAGATAGTAAAAGAGCCATTGCAATATTGATTAGGAAGGGTTTACCGATTCTAGATTGTGGACCAAACGATTTAGGATTGGAATTAGGAGGATCGTATCCTAGTTTCTAACCATAATATTCACATGTTAGGGTGTCCTAGACTTAAATTCCTACAATAGTCAAAACAACCAAACCTTCGACCTATTCATATCATCCATATTGGGGATTCACTTCACCATGATAAGTACTGCTGTTTTTCCTTATTATAATCTTAAATCAGTATTTTAATTACTTTCTTAGTTTTTACCTAGTTAATTGTCTTTTTAAGTATTCAAACCTTTTTCATACAAAACCCCCCCTTTTAGGTTAATTAAACCAATTCAGACTTTAATCTACGATAACTTGACCGTTCCTAGTGGTAGATACGATACCTGGACTTTCCTACACTATATTACTCACGATCAGGTACGCTTGCCTGTATATGTGGTAAGACGGTGGCTAGGCATTAGAGGTTAAAACTTGTTACGCTTTTTATATACGATAATTACCGCACCAAGTTTTTGGCGCCACTGCCGGGGAACGGTAGTTGTTAGATTTTAGTCTTTATTAGTTTTGTTAAATCGATCCTTGTGAGGGAATCTTTCCCTTGCAAGTTTTTCGCTTTCTAGTTTAATTAGTTAGTTTTATCTTTATTTTTATTTTATCTCTTTGTTTCCCGCAAGTTGCCCGTAACCGTTTGTTGTGATTTCAGTCATGGCAGACTTGTTAGAGCCATTTGAGGAGCCGGAGAGAGAGTTCAGAAAAAGAAACAAAAAGAAGTCCAAAGCAAACAAAGTTCGCCCGAGAGCTTTGATTTTTGAGATGGGAGACGGGCACCGATGTGGACTGCCAGGAGAGCCGCTCCAACTGTACCCACCAATCCGATCACGAAGCCGAACCTGAACAAGAGAAATCCCGGGGAAGCTCCTACACATGATCAAGGACCTTACCTTCGACGGGAAAAACGATAGCAATCCTATCGTTCACATGGAAAACTTCGTGGACATTTGTGATCTGTTCAAAACAGAGGTGGACCGGGATGATGCAATTCGTCTTCGGGTCTTTCCTCTAACGCTTATCGGAGAAGCTAGGGCTTGGTTGCGATCCTTAGAGCCGAGCTCAATCACTACTTGGGAAGGACTTCGTTCAAAGTTCCTTTCCCGATTCTTTCCACCATCCAAGATCGACAAATTGAGAGCCGAGATACGATCCTTCCAACAACAAGACGGGGAAACCATATCCGAAGCATGGGAACGTTTCAAGCACCTTCTAAACTCGTGCCCAAGTCACGAGTTGAATAAGAGTGAACAGGTTCAAACTTTCTATAGTGGACTTGCTTATTCCTCACGAGCTACTTTGGATTCATCTGCAGGTGGTGTCTTCATGTACAAAACGCCCACGGAAGGTTACAAGCTCCTCGAAGACATGCTCATACATAACATAGATTGGAGGACGGACAAGCGTTTGCAAATCCCGAGGATGGCCGGAAAGATCTCAACCGACTTTGATCCATCCGATGAATTAGCCGCTATGAAAAACCAACAGGTAAAGTTTGAACGCAAAATCGAGGAACTTATTAAATCTGTTCATGCTTTGCAGGTTGGATGCGAGGAGTGCAATGGACCACACTTGACGAAAGATTGCCCGAACAGACCGATGATGATACCCGAGGAGGTGAACTATATCAACCGAGGCGATTACCATGGGAGGTGGAACAACAACCGTAATTTCATCCCTAGACCTCCCGGTTTCTTTGCACCAACTCAACAGAACCAAAGACCGGATGGAGAGCCACGTGTTTCTATCGAAGATCGGATTGTCCAATTCATGGATGCGCAAAAGAAGCTAAACGATGAAGTAGGTTCATACCTACGTAATCACCAAAGTACCATCCAGAATTTGGAATTGCAGGTTGGACGTGTTTCGCAAATGCTAAGTGAAAGGACGCAAGGAGAATTGCCAACACAAACACAAGTCAACCCGAAGGTGGAGAATGTGAAGCCGATGCTCATGATAACCGGAGAGCCGTCAAAAAAGAAGTGGACGGACATCTACACCAAGAAGTACATGGAAACTGAGAGTGAAAGTGAGCCCGACTATGCCACGGATTACGATTCGGAGGGGTTCACCGTGTCATTCGAACACCTAAGACTCAAAGTGCCCGAAGCTTCAAGTGATGATGATGATGAGGATGATGGAAAGCAAGGCGGATACGCGGAATTCGTGATTCCAAAGAAAGAAGATAAAGGCAAGGAGAAAGAAAAGGAGAAAGAGAAGGAAAAAGCACCGGAGGATGACCTCATCTACATTGCACCTATCAAGCACGATCCAGGGAGTTATAACCTACCTATTTCTTGTCATAAATTTAGTGGTCTTGCTTTGGTAGATTCAGGTGCCGCTCTTAATATGATGCATGTCGGTTATTGTAGGAAAATGGGAGTTAAGAAGATCATGCCAACAAACTATCAATACCGAGGAGTGAACGGTTACATGACAACACCGCTAGGAATAGCGGAAGGAGTCCCGATTCGTATTGGTAAATTTGTTTACTATACGGACTTCGTCATAGCTAACCTCCCACAGAACACGGAAATCCCAATAATCCTCGGGAGATCTTTCTTGCACACCGCTCAAGTGAATACCGATATGCGAAACCAAGTCACGAGCTTAGGCTATGGAGACAATCGGATTTACTTTGATCCTAACGGAGAGCCGGTTAGACACCTCGATGAACCATACGAAGATCCTTCTCTGGCCTACAACAAGAGCACGAACCGCCCGTTACTCCCTCATGAACTTGGGAAGAAAACGGAGGACTATCCGAACCCGATGCGTAAAAAGGAGCAATCAACCAAGGAACCGGGATCCTCCAAGAAAGATCTCAGGAAGAAGAGGGGCTCGTCAGCCCGACGTGCCAAGAAATGAGCTGAAAGTGGGGTCGAGCTCTAGACCCGTCCAAAAATGAAGCGCTTCTCGGGAGGCAACCCGAGCTTTTTCGTTTCTTTCGTTTTTAATGATTTGCGTGTGTGTTTTTATTAATGTTTTCATTTGATATTGCTTAGGTAACCATACGGAGGGGATAAAAACCAGATTTGAGCAAAATCGGAGTGCGATGCAACTTTTCAGAAGTTGGAAACAGTGGGCATTTCGCGATCGCCAGATTCCAAATCTGGCGACGCGAAGTTGGCAAGCCACGGTAACAGGCGCCGCTAAACCCTCTCACGTTCTTACGAGATTCGACTTTCTAGAGCTTCAATTTCATCAATTTCCATGGCTAAGAGACAAAGAACCCGCTCGTCTACGACCGCCGTAGCTAACTTCCGTGCACCGGATGGAAGTCATGTTTTCACCTCCTTTGCAAACGACCCAACTTTGAATGGCCCGAAGAGGGAGGAGTTTCGGGACACCATCAACCGACTTCTCCCCGCCAAGTGCTTATACCAAAGAGAGTCGATTGGGATCTTCTCGGATCAATGGGAGTCTAGAACGACATCAAAGCAATTTTTGAAAAGCACGCATACGACGAGGATGGCAATGAGTACTACATATGCCATGCATGGGAGCGAGTTTTCGATATTGCCGAGGCCCTCTACCGAGAGATTATTGTGGAGTTTGTGGCCACGTTTCGTTTCGATGCGATCAAGGCTCTTGGGGAATTTCATCAAACATGCATGACGTTCCGACTTGGTGGCGTTTGGAGATCTCTATCTTTGATCGACTTTGCTCTTGCCTTGGGGATATATACCCAATCGGATGTTGATGCTCCCGGATTTGAGGAGTATATGTGGGCGACTTCGAAGAGACCCGATGGTTTTGATCCACGTTTGGCGTGGTCGATCTTGGGTGATGGTGACTATCATGGCAACCTCAAGGTGAAAGGTTTTCTTGCTTCATAGGACCGACTCTTTGTAACACCCCACTAAAGCGGAATCGCGAGGTGCAACATTACAGATTTCATAGCGATAGGAGATAAATACCATCATTCATTCATTAAGTAATAAGTATTAAGTTTACAAACGATATTATAACCAACCCAAATTTAAAGTTTACAAACATAGTGAATTAAAATACGAAGTCTTGGTTGGTTCCTATGGGTACAACAAAACTAAGATTTTTCGATCACCTTCTGATTTCCTGAAAGCATGTTAAAACAGACGTCAACTACGAGAGTTGGTGAGTTCACAGGTTTTATATGCACAAAAGATTTCACATGCAGAATTTTTATCATAAAACTAAAATCCTTGGACGTTTGCTAACGTCAAAATCACATTTATGCATAAGATACATAAGATTGAGCCACTACAAGCCGTTAACCCCCAACGAATACCTCAGAGGTGGTAGCGAACCACATGGGCAGAGCGTTCACGCGAACTACCTCAGCGGTGGAACTTAGTCCACATGTGTAGAATGCTTACCAACGAATACCTCAGCGGTGGGGATCTGCCCCACATGTGTAGTCGTTAATTCTGAAATAGTGCACCCTCAACTCGTCAGTCAGCAGGGTGGGTATTGGTACCAAATAGCGCTATCCACTAAGTCATAGGCTCCTAATGAGTTAATAGTAGTGTATATTATAAGGGGATTTTACTCAACTCATATCATGATCATGCATAATTACTTGCTAGAAAGCAACTTTTACTCACAATTCGCATAACTTTTGCTAAAAAGCATAAAGCATAACTTTTATCAACAACATGCTTTTCACCCCAAATACGTAAAAACGGAAAAACAGGGGCTGTGAATACTCACCTTTTGTGACTTTAGCGTTTGGACAACCGTTAGTATGCGCGGTCCCGTTCCAAGCCTACTAGTGCCCTATATCATACGTAATTGACGTAAGTTCTAAATTCAACGGTCCATAACTAAATCAATACCGATATCCCATATAATGCCTTTACTATATATCATTAGGTTCATTTTAGTACAAAAAATATGTTTTATTACTTTAATTAATGTCCAAACATATGGGGATTTCTTGATAATTGCAAAACAACACTTTTTAAGAAATCTGATTTTTGGCAGATTTGTATTGCTTCAAAAATGCTTCCATTTTATCTATTTCCAAAAGGAGTTAAGCTACCAAAATTTTATCCATTAATATTATATGTATTAACAACAATTCTACCAATTTTCATAATTTTAGGAGTTGATTAACATTTTTTTAAGATTATTGAAAAATCAGTGTGCAAGAATCAATGTTGAAAAGACATGTCTGCAGAGTTTGTGTCATAGAGATCTCATTACTATTCCAAAATTTGAATTTCAAAAGGGATTTTAAAGCTATTTCAAATATCTAACAAATGAAACTTGTTTCACACGATTTGGATGATTTTTGAATGAGATATGGCCTCATGAATCTAAGCATGTGAATCTGCCATCAATGGACAGATTGCACTCCGAATTTCATTTCATTGGTTGCACATTCAAAACTACACCAAATCATGTGTTTCCAGATTCTTTAGAAAGCTAACTCATTAAACTTGAACTTAGAACCAAGAATCATGCATTTTAGTTAAATTATCAAGAAGATATGCATGCATGAAGTTGATATAAATTTCTGGCTAGAATCTGATGAACACCAAAAAGTTTCCACATGGTTGAGGGCTCAAAACATGGAAATTTTGATTGATTCCAGTGGGGTTTGAACCCTAACACATAAAACATTGTACCATAAAATTTCCAGAAGAGAATGAATACAAAAACACCCTTTTTGGGTCGTATAAACAACATGCAACAAATCTGTCAGCATCATCCAGATTTCAAACATACTTTTACCCACCATAAACACATAAAATCACCAAATTTTTGGGGTTTTCTTGAATAATAAACTAAAACCTTCAACTTATATCCACTAAATAGATGAAATACATTTTAATATCATCAACACACATGCCTGAACTATCATTAAAGTTCAGCCCCAAAAGATAATCAAAAACATCAAAACAAAAGGATTTTACTTCAAGTCTTGTGTTCTTAGGGAGGATTCATTGATTTTCACCTCCTTTGAATGTTTTAACACATTTCTAAGGTTCAATCTCATCCTCAAACATCAAGATTGTTATTAAACCATAAAAGAGGGTTTAAACCTCAAAGAAAGTAGGAGAAAGCTCCCAAAATGAGCTAAAATCGAACTAGAATGCATACTCTACTCTTACCTTTGATAAAACAACAATGAGACTTTAAAAATCTTGCTTGAATCTCTGCAAAAACTCTCAAATTCTTAATGGAATATGGCTGGAAATATTTGGAGAGTTGAGAGAGTTTTAGTGAGAGAAAATGGTAGAGAGAGAGAATAAGATTTGAAAGTGATTTGTGTAAGAAAGGAAGATTTGTTTTTCTTGAATCAAGAGAGGGAGAGAGGGTTTAAGGGGGGGGGGGGGTGGCCGGCCATGTGGGGCCCACCCAACCCTTTCTCACATTTTTTTAAGAGTTGGTTAAATCTTATACTGCTAAGTCAACGCAGTACCGGGTTTTGACACGTTTTCGGTAGAAACCGATTTCTCGAAGTTAAAGTTTGGTTATTTAAACCAGTTTACTTATATTTTACTAAAGTAACATATTTTTTTATATAAATCAACCTTAAATTTGGCATTATAGGATTATCGGGTGACTTTTGGGCCGGTACGGGCTTTTTCGGGCAGTTTTCGGGATTTTTAGGTTTTTGCGTAAATTTTTCACGCAAACTAACCTAGTTTCTTTTAATAACTTGAATAACTAATTTTCAACCTACGGAAACGCTACTGAGTGAATTAACAAGTAGCTAACCTGCAGGTCAAAACTGTCAGTTGTCACATTTACCCCCGGTTGAAAGAAATTTCGTCCCGAAATTTAACTCTTGCTGCTACCACAGGGGTCTTTTGTGAATAGATGCGGGTATTTGTTTTTCATGAAAGCCTCCCGCTCCCACGTGAACTCCGGTCCGTGCCTTGAATTCCATCGAACCTTGACGATCGGTATCCTACTGCGTCTAAGCTGCTTGATTTCTCGATCAAGGATTTCAATTGGTTCCTCCGTGGTAAGCAGTTGTTCATCGATTTAGATTTCCTCCAGAGGTAAGACCACTGTCTCTTCCGACAGGCATTTCTTTAGATTGGACACGTGGAAAGTGTCATGAATGGTGCTGAGCTCTGGGGGTAAGTCTAATATGTAGGCAACTGGTCCGATTCTTTCCAAGATCTCAAATGGTCCAACGAATCGGGGGCTCAATTTTCCTTTCTTTCCAAATCTTATTAGCCCTTTCCAAGGTGATACCTTCAGTAGTACTCTATCGCCAACTTGGAATTCTAATGGTTTCCGGCGATTATCAGCGTAACTTTTCTAGCGATCTCTGGCCGCTTTAAGCTTCTCTTGAACCATCTTGATCTTATCAGTGGTTTCTTGAACGATGTCAGGCCTGATTAGTCGACTTTCTCCCACTTCCAATCAATTAAGTGGGGATCTGCACTTGCGTCTGTACAAAGCTTCATATGGAGCGCACTGGATGCTGGCATGATAGCTGTTATTGTAGGAGAACTCAACTAAAGGTAGGTGATCGTCCCAACTACCTCCAAATTCTAACACACAAGCACGTAGCATATCCTCCAACGTTTGTATGGTCCTTTCAGTCTGTCCGTCGGTCTGAGGATGGTAAGCCGTGCTCAAATCTACACTAGTACCTAACGCTGTCTGTAGTGACTGCCAAAATCGCGATGTGAATTTGTTGTCTCTATCGGAAATGATTGAGATTGGTACTCCATGACGCATAACTATCTCGTTGACGTATAGTTGCGCAAGTCGATCAATGCTAAAGCTTTCTTTTATTGGCAAAAAGTGCGCAGATTTCGTGAGTCGATCGACAATTACCCATATCGAATCATGACCCTTTTTGGTCTTAAGTAGCTTGGTCACGAAATCCATTGATATCCGTTCCCATTTCCATTCTGGAATTTCCGGCTGCTGTAATAGTCCGGATGGTTTTTGGTGTTCTGCCTTGATTCTTGCACAAGTTAGGCATTTGCTCACATAGGTAGCGATATCCTTCTTCATTCCAGGCCACCAATAGTGTTCCTTCAGTCCTTTATACATCTTGTCAGATCCTGGGTGTATCAAGTACTTTGATTGATGAGCTTCGTCCATGATCATTGTCCTCAACTGATCGACTTTTGGTATCCAAACTCTACCCTTGAAATAACGCACTCCATCCGTTTTCTCCTCAAACTCCTTCTCCATCTTGTAAAGAGTTTCTTTCTTTAGATTGTCAGACTTTAAAGCTTCCCTCTGGGCTTTAAGTATCTGACTTTTCAAACTGGTCTGTACTAACACTCCCATGGCTCGCGTCCTTGTAGGCTTCACCCTTTCCTTCCTGCTTAGCGCATCAGCTACAACATTCGCCTTCCCTGGGTGATATTTAATCTCGCAGTCGTAATCGCTGAGCAACTCAACCCATCTTCTCTGTCTCATGTTCAGCATTTTCTGATCGAGAATGTGCTGGAGGCTCTTATGGTCCGTAAAGATGGTGCATTTGGTGCCGTAAAGATAATGTCTCCAAATCTTAAGGGCAAACACCACTGCTCCGAGCTCCAAGTCATGAGTGGTGTAATTCTTCTCGTGAACCTTCAGCTGTCTGGATGCATAAGCGATGACTTTCTCGTTCTGCATCAAGACACATCCCAAGCCTTGATGTGAAGCATCGCAATACACCACGAAGTTATCCGTTCCTTCGGGTAATGCCAGAATGGGTGCATTGCATAACTTATGTTTGAGCAATTGGAATGCTTCCTCCTGTTTCTCTCCCCAAATAAACTTCTTGTCTTTTTGTGTTAAGGTTGTCAGTGGCTGCGCAATCCTGGAAAAATTTGCAATGAATCGTCGGTAGTAGCCTGCCAAACCGAGAAATTGTCGAATTTCTGTCGGCGTCTTCGGGGCTTCCCATTTCTTTATAGCCTCAATCTTAGCTGGATCGACAGGTATTCCTTCTTTATTCACCACATGACCCAAAAAGTGTACTTCTCGAATCCAAAATTCGCACTTTGAGAACTTGGCATAAAGCTTTTCAGCTTTGACTAATTCCAGTATCAACCTTAGGTGTTGCTCATGGTCCTCCTTGCTCTGCGAATAAATCAGGATGTCGTCTATGAAGACAATCACGAACTTATCTAAGTACGGTCGACATACTCTGTTCATCAGATCCATAAAAACTGCTGGAGCGTTCGTCAAACCAAAAGGCATGACCAAGAATTCGTAATGACCATAACAAGTTCTGAACGCTGTCTTGGCAATATCTTCTTCGCGAACTCTCATTTGATGGTATCCGGATCGAAGATCGATCTTGGAGAAGTACGTTGCTCCTTGCAATTGGTCAAACAGATCGTCGATGCGTGGAAGAGGGTAACGATTCTTAATAGTGATCTTGTTCAGCTCCCTGTAATCGATGCACATGCGAAAAGATCCATCTTTCTTTTTGACGAACAACACAGGGGCTCCCCAGGGCGAAGAGCTGGGTCGAATGAATCCCTTATCTAGCAGCTCTTGAAGTTGGTTTGACAGCTCCTGCATCTCGGATGGTGCTAGACGATAAGGCGACTTTGCTACGGGGCCTGCTCCGGGAATTAAGTCAATGTGGAACTCTACCTGCCGTTGCGGGGGTAATCCAGGTAACTCCTCCGGGAATACTTCAGGAAAATCTCGCACAATCGGAATATCCTGGATTTGCTTCTCCTTTGCTTTCTTATCCACCACGTGCGCCATAAATGCTACGCATTCCTTTCGTAGATGCCTTCGCATTTTCATATATGACACTATTTTGATGTCTCTCCTTGGCTTTTCTCCGTGTACTTCGAGTACGCCTCCGTCGGGTAGCGCTAGCATAACTATCTTCTCAGCACAACATATCGTCGCTCGGTGGTTAGACATCCAATCCATACCAACTATTATGTCAAAACTCCCTATCTTGATCGGGATTAAATCTATGCTAAATTCCTTTCCTGACAAGCCAAGAGTGCATTTTCTGACTACCTTATTAGCCTTAACTAACTCTCCGTTAGAGTATTCAATTATTTGCTCCTCTTTCAAATTATGTGACTTCTTGTTTATCTTAGGCCTGAATTCTAACGACACATAACTTCTATCTGCACCGGAATCAAAAAGCACAGATGCAGGATGGTTGTTTAGAAGGAACGTACCTGTGACCACATCAGGGTTTTGCCTTGCTTCCTCTGCTCCAATCACAAATGCTCTTCCTCGAGCCAAACCTCCACGGTTCCCTTGGTTCGCTGGTGGAGTTGTGTTGCATAAGACCTCTGGTGTCGCTTGGGGCACGCGTTTCGACAGTGATCGGGGCTTCCACACTCATAACAGGCTCGACTTTCTCCAAATCTACAGTTTTGTGCAACATGCCCTGCTCGGTTGCACTTCTGACAGATAAGACACCTCCCTACATGTTGTCGATGACACCTCTCACACGCACGTTGTGGCTCTTTCCCTTTTTCTAGGACCGGCGCCTGGATTGCAAAGTTCCTTGTGTTGATCCAGCTCTCCTAAGACCTGATGAAATGATAATGATCCTGAATCTTTACTTAGTGAATAGGTTTTTACTTCTGTTATAGCTTGAGGAATTATCACTGAGATTGTTCAGTGTTATTCCATGTTACTTATGCTGTAACTTATTTTTACAATTATCAGGATCAGGATCAGGAGACGAACGAGTCTGTTCTGCAGTCTACTGATCCTGTCCACTGAAGTGAAGACCTCCTGAAGACATCAAGATCATACTCAAAGAACCATCAACGACGTCGAAGAATTAGCTTATGACAGGAACAGCATGCTCGTGATCTGAAGACGGAACTCAGTGATAGCAGGCTGCTCAATTTCGTATGACATCCTGAAGATTCATCAGGATACAAGTGACCCTGAACAACATCAGTTTCAGGACTCTACTCACTGATCAGTATCCTGATCCTGAAGGATTAGTGTAATGCACAAAAGGATTATCCGCCTTTACTGACACAAAAGTACATAAGGACAGTCTCTTTACTGTTCCCTCCGTACTTATCAGACCTCAAGGCAACTGTTTACACACTTCCTCTTTTGCACACCATGCAAAAAGTATTTGTTTATAGTAAATAGTACAAAGGACCACTTACATTGTGACACGTACACAAAAGTGAGTCTGCATGCATTTAATGCATTGGGTATAAATAGGACTTGAAGAGATGTTCTCTTCTCTTCATACTTCATCTTCATCCTAAAATACCCTAATCCTTTCTTTCTTATTCCCTCTATCTTCTTTCTTTTCTTCATCTTCTCACTTAAGTGCATAGTGAAAGAAAACTTGGATTGTTTAGTTTAGACTTATTGTCTTTTCTATTTCCGCAACAATCTGTAAATTCATATTGTTAATACAACAAGAATTTAAAAGTGAAATTTTGTGTGATTATATTCCCCCCTTCTATAATCCCATACACTATCCTTACTTGAAGGTCACCTCATTGGGACCAACAAGTGGTATCAGAGCAGATTCAAGCTCTCATTTTCTTCTCTAAGAAAAATCTTGTGATCCTCTCTCTTCTTATTCATGGCTCTTCAAGCTAAGGATAACTACTTTGATACCGGCTCTGCTGGAAAACCTCCTAGGTTTAACAAAGATAACTTCTCTCTTTGGAAAACCAGGATGGAACTCTTTCTTTCTGGTTCTGATCCCCAGATTCCTTACTTTCTGGAAAATGGACCACATGTGCCCACACAAACCGTTCATGCCATTCCTGCTGCAGGCAACCAACCAGCTTTACCTGAAAGGGAACTGGTAAAGCCTGTGACTGACGGGAATGATGAAGACAGACGCCTGGTCAACATTGACACCAAGGCGAGGTCTCTCATCGCCATGTCACTCCCTGATGATGTATTTCATTCTGTCTGTCACCTTCGCTCTGCTAAAGAGATTTGGGACACCCTCTGTGTTCAATATGAAGGTACTGTTGTTCTCATGGAATCAAGAAAGATTTTCTTGGTTCGACAGTACGAAAGCTTTATTCATCAGAAGGATGAAACTCTCTCCAAGCTACATCAGAGATTCAACTGTCTTCTGATTGATCTGAAGACTATTGGTACTACCTATCCTAACTCTGAGGTGGTTACCAAGTTCATGGAAGCTCTTCCTGAACATTGGGAAATCTACACCTCCTGCTTAACTATGTCAAAAGACATAAAGACACTCACACTAAGTGAGTTGTACGGTATTCTTCTTAACCGTGAACAACAGAAGAAACTGAAAAAGAATCTCATAAGAGATACTAAAGATACCAAAAGTAACTCTGTTGCATTGGTCTCTGATTCAGTTCCTACTGTTGCTACTCCTTCTTCAGTAACTATTACTGAATTAGAATCCTCTGACTCTGACATGTCAGAAGATCCTGAATTCAATGAATCTCTTGCTTTATTAAATAGATCTTTTAAAAAGTTTGCCAAAAAGGGAACCTTCCATAAAAAGAAACATCTCTCTATAACTGACAAGCCTAAATCAGAACCTGTTGATAAGGCTACTGCTATCTGCTACAACTGTCAGGGCAAAGGACACTTTGCTAATGATTGCAGGTACAGGAAAAGTCAGTTTGCTCCCTCCTCTGCCAAATCTTCCTCTAAAAACCCCAAATACCAGCGCCTGAAAGAAAAATACAAGAAGATGAAAATTCAGCGCAAAGGTAAAGGTCTTATCGCAGAAGACTGCAATTGGGATGATGTCTCCTCTGATGACTCATCTGATGAGGAAGATACTCAAGTGGCACTGATGGCCATTATTGAGGAACCTACCTTAGCTCTCATGGCTAAGATAGAAGAGGTCCCTGAAGAGGTTCCTATTCAGACTCCTGAAGCTTCCTCCTCTACAACTCCTGAAGCGTCTACTTCTGCGACTGATTCTCTCAGTCAGGTACCTATTCCTCTTGTCCCTCTTGAAAGCTTAACTCAGCTGGACCTGGTTACTCTTGATCTCTACAAAGCCCTGAATGGTAAAACCTCTGCTGAGAAGATGAATATTGATCTTCGTGATCAACTCAGAGAATGCCAAAAAAAAATAAAACAACTTACCATTCTGGAAGAAAACTATAAAGACCAGGTCACTGTCAATAAAACTCTATGTATTGAAAGAGAAACGGCTCTTGCTGCCAAAGAAAGAGCCCTGGCTGAGTTAAATGCTGAAAAAGTCACCATCAAAGGATGGAGTGACGCCTCTGAAAAGGTTGATGAAATATTAGCCTCAGGGAGAAATGTTAAAAACAAAAAGGGTCTTGGATATACTCGTGGAGGCACTAGATCTGATTGTTCCATGCTCAAATTTGGAAGATTTGTTTCTTCTATCCCTGATCCTAATGCTCCTGAAAACATCCCTTTTTCTTCTAACACACACTCTGAAGGTGCTCCTAAGAGCAAAAAGAAAACAGTCAAGGAAAAATCCAAAACTGTAACACCTTCAAAGACCAAGAGTCCTAAACCCAAGAACAAAGTTCTGGGTGGTGGTCCTTCAGTCTCAGGATCAAAATCCTTTTCTCAAAATCCTGTTCCCAGACTGAAGATTGACCTGAAGCAAAAGACTCTGGAGAAGAAACCAATTCCTCCTCTGTCCAATGCTAAAGGCATACTTGGTACTGGTCCTGCACATCTGAAGTTCAAAGACTTCCTGGACCCCACTAAACGCTTTCAATATCGCAAATGTTATCACTGTGGATTAAATGACCATATTGCGAGTAAGTGTCCTGATGCTACCAAAGCTGAAAAATCAGCTAAGGTAAAGAAAAATCCTAAGACTGATAAGTCAGTCAAAGGAAAGAAGGTTGTCAAGACTGTCTCTTCAGTCAAGACTCCAGTCTCAAGAACTGATAACTCAGTTAAGGCTGCCACTAACTCCACCAGTCCAACTGATAATTCTGGATCCATAGTTCCATGGGTACCAAGAAAAACTTAAACTCTAAATTTTACAGGATAAGGGCATCTGGTACTTGGACAGTGGATGCTCTCGACATATGACTGGTTCTAAATCTGTCCTCTCTAACTACCGTGAAGAAAGAGGTCCTGCTGTGACCTTTGGTGGAAACGGTAAAGGCCAAACCCGAGGGTATGGCACACTGACCTGTTGGGAACCGTAGGCACTAACGGTGCGCAGCGAATAACAAAAACGATTCCCAAACCCGGACCCATCTTAAACCTTATTAGATACAATTTTAGCGAGATTTGATGGTTTACCTTTTGCGATTAGTTTCCGGAAAGCTCGTAGGGGATACACCGCTACTGACACCACGTGAGAAGGTTGCTAGACCACCTAGATTTCTCCTTCTTCTGGTCGACGGTTATGGAGAGAGGGGAGAGGGATTTCAGGGTTTTTCTCTAAGCTTAAACTGAATGAATGATTAACTGATCAGGGTTTTATCATATTTATAGGATTATATATGGTAATACCCATTACTTAGAAAAGCCCATCTAATTAAAGCCCATTAGGCTATTTTAATTAGATCCCCTTTTAATTAATTAATCCCACTATTAATTAATTAATCCTTTAATTAATTAATTTACTATTAATTAATTTTTACCTGATAAAATATAAACTGACATTTTATCAACTATAAATAATAAATAAATTTTATTATTTATTCCTCTCAAATAATTAATTTTACAATTAATTATTCCATCAAACCAATTTGTCTCTAATCGGGTGTGCAACGGTGTGACCTACTAGTGCCTTATAACATTGGACACGGTAATCTCCGTTACTGTCTCGCACATAATCCTAACAGACTCCCACTTGTGCTAGACATGTAACTGTACTGTTACCATTAGCCTAAGGAGGTCCCTAGCCAGACACTTAGGTTAACCAGGTTATAAGATCTCTTACATCCAGAGATATAATTCTCGGTTGAAATTGCACACAGGTTCATTCCTTTTGCACACGATATTTCTAAAGTGATTTTAAGACATGGAGTGGAGGATTCATTTCTTAAAATCAAGTATTTCTTGACTCTGATTTCGATTGCCTGCAGTAACGGATATTACTAAATAACACATGTTATTCTATCCGAGCGTGGCCACGCGTTTTCTGCCAATCTTAATCGTCAAGGGGCCCGGAAATATCTCTCTTTTTGAAATAGGTGCAAATCCCTTCTTGACTACTTGCATTTGGATCCACGGCTTTCGCTGCATCTAGTCACGTCCCGTATGGCCGCCCTGTTACGGTGCAGCGTTAGTACGTGCTAAGAGTACAACAGTCCTCATGTTTCCAAACCAAGTATCTCAGGTCTGAGGACAACCTATCAAGTCAATGCTTATGACTGAGGCTCCATGAAGCAGACTTGATTACTTGTCACTTCCAATACCCAAACACTCTGATGAGTATCTATAAATACTTGGTCACATCACTTGTGCTTTTATTCTTTACTTCGAATAAATCATCAAGTATTTATAATAGCGTTAAACTTCCTATTGAAATTCCCATTTCAATAAGTGGCTACGGAAATTTTGATTTTCTTACAAAACTTTGTAAAAATCATGGATACGTTAAATATGCGAAAAATAGTTAATTTTAGAACAATCATGAAATGAAAACCTCCATTTATTTCCAACACACTGTGAAATAAAACTTTACATGATTACATTGTTTCAAAATTAAACTATAGTAATAATTCAATAAACTAAAACTAGCTACTGGCGTCCAGGTACTGCATCCCAATGGAACTTGCATGTGCCTCATGCTTTACCCTTGCTAGTGGCTTTGTCAGCGGATCTGCGACATTTTCTTCTGTTGGAATCTTGCATATTCTTACATCTCCTCTTCCAATAATCTCTCGGATGAGGTGATATTTCCTGAGCACGTGTCTTGACTTGTGATGCTCTCTAGGTTCCTTTGCTTGCGCCACGGCTCCCGAGTTATCACAGAATATATCGATCGGTCTCAAGATATTGGCAATCACTCTGAGATCCGATAGAAAATTCCTTAGCCAGACAGCTTCCTTTGCCGCATCAGATGCTGCAATGTACTCTGCTTCTGTAGTTGAATCTGCAATCGTGTCATGCTTCGAGCTCTTCCATGAGATCGCGCCTCCGTTTAGGGTAAAGACGTATCCTGACTGTGACCTGAAGTCATCTCTGTCGGTCTGGAAACTAGCGTCAGAGTATCCGGTGACACTAATTTCATCCTCAGATCCTCCAAAGACCAAGAACATTTCTTTCGTTCTTCTCAGATACTTAAGAATGTTCTTGACAGCCACCCAATGAGGTTCACCCGGATTCTGTTGATATCTGCTCGTAACACTTACTGAGTAAGCAACATCGGGCCTAGTACATAACATGGCATACATGATTGATCCAATTGCAGAAGCATATGGAACCGATTTCATTTTGTCCTGATCTTGACTAGAAACAGGACATTGTGTTTTACTTAACACTATGCCATGCTGCATCGGGATAAATCCTTTCTTGGATTCATCCATCCTGAATTTCTTCAGAATTTTATCGATATACGTACTCTGACTAAGTCCGATAAGTCGCTTAGATCTATTTCTGTAGATCTTTATACCAAGTATATAAGCGGCTTCTCCAAGGTCTTTCATCTGGAAACATTTGCTTAACCAGCTCTTTACACTCTGTAAAGTTGGTACATCGTTTCCTATGAGTAGAATGTCATCTACGTACAAGACCAAGAAGGTTACTATGCTCCCACTGAACTTAGTGTAGACACACGGCTCGAACTCACTTTTGGTAAAACCAAACTCTTTGATTCGCTCATCAAAGTGTAAGTTCCAGCTTCGAGATGCTTGCTTTAATCCATAAATGGATTTTAGCAGTTTACACACCTTATTAGGATTCTTAGGATCTTCAAACCCCTCTGGTTGTTCCATATAGACGTCTTCTGTTAACTTTCCATTCAGAAAGGCTGTCTTGACGTCCATTTGCCAAATCTCGTAGTTAAAATACGCTGAAATGGCCATAAGAATCCTAATTGACTTTAACATGGCCACTGGTGAAAAGGTTTCATCATAGTCGATACCATGAGTTTGCGTGAATCCTTTTGCGACCAGTCTGGCCTTGAAAGTGTGTACATTTCCATCCATGTCGGTTTTCTTCTTGAAAACCCATTTGCGCCCAACAGCCCTACAGTGTTGTGGCAAATCAGTCAACTCCCAAACTTGGTTGTCGTACATGGATTGCATCTCGGCCTTCATGGCTTCCTGCCATTGTTCAGACTCACTGCCTGACACAGCTTCTCCATAGGATGTTGGTTCATTCAAGTCTCCACTGTCCTGAGAGACTAGAAACCCAAGATACCTATCTGGTTCTTGTCTTACCCTACTGGATCTGCGAAGGTCCTGTGTTTGCACTTCCTCAATCGGTTCTGATTGAGGTTCAACATTGCTATGTTGAATTTCTGGCTCAACAATCGGTGCAGTGTTTTCTTCGTCTACTACCTGTAGATCTACATCCTTTCTGGTGTTCTCTAAACTGAGAAACTTTTCTTCCAGAAATTTTCCATTTCGAGCAACAAAAACTTTGTTCTCTTCAGGGTTGTAGAAGTAATATCCCACGGTGGTCTTGGGATATCCAACGAAGAAACACTTGTCGGATTTGGGCCTGAGTTTTTCTGAGGTGGGTCGTTTGACGTAAACCTCACAACCCCAAATTTTTAGAAAAGATATGTTGGGTTTCTTACCCTTCCATAGTTCATATGGAGTCTTTTCTACCGACTTTGTTGGCGCTCTGTTCAGTATGTGTGCTGCTGTTTCGAGCGCATGTCCCCAGAATGATATTGGCAGCGTAGAATGACACATCATCGTTCGTACCATGTCAAGCAAAGTACGATTTCTCCTTTCTGATACACCGTTCATCTGAGGTGTATACGGAGGTGTAAGTTGGGATACAATCCCACACTCCATCAGATGATTGTCAAACTCATCACTAAGATATTCGCCACCACGATCCGACCGCAAGAACTTGATCCTCTTGTCAAGTTGATTTTGTACTTCATTCTGAAATTCCTTGAATCTTTCAAAGCTTTCAGATTTATGTCTCATAAGGTAGACATAACCATACCTACTGAAATCGTCAGTAAAGGTAATGAAGTACCGGTATCCGCCTCTTGCCACATGACTGAAAGGTCCACACACATCTGTGTGGATTATTTCAAGCAAGTCAGTAGCCCTTTCATTTTCATTGTTGAAAGGTTGCTTTGTCATTTTGCCAGATAAACAAGACTCGCAATTATCAAAAGGTTTATAATCGAAATTGCCAAGAAAACCTCCTGTTAGGAGTAGTTCAACGCGTTTCTTGTTTATGTGGCCTAAACGACAATGCCAGAGGTAAGTCTGATCCTCAATGTCCTTGGATCGTTTACTTATATGATAGATTTCATTGCTATTGTCTTGCAGATTTACTGTATATAGACCATTTATAGGTGTTGCTTTAAAATAGAAAACATTATTTTTAAAGACAGAAAGCATTTTATAATCATATTTGTAATGAAAACCTTGGTCTACTAACAAATCAAAAGACAATACATTCTTAATCATATTTGGAATATAATAACAATTATCCAGTTCCAAAACTAGACCCGAGGGTAAACTAAGACTATAAGATCCCACGGCTTCAGCAATCAGCGGAGCGCCTTCGCCAACTCGTAGGTTCGAACGGTCCTTCCTCAAAGTCTTTCTTCTAGTGAATCCCTGTAAATGATTACAAATGTGGTTACCACTGCCTGTATCAATTACCCATGATTCATAAGAAGTGATTAAGCAATCTATCATAAAGATACCTGGAGCATCGGGTAAACCGATCTCTATATGGTCGATATTCATCAAGTGCTTGCAAAAATCCTTGCTACCGCATTCTGGGCAACTCAGATCTCCCAGCTCATCAATTAAGTCAGTATCCATGAGATCAGCAGGTGCAGGTACTGGCTCTAGACTGGCCATAATATCTTCATGAACTTTATCCACGTCGTTCTTTGGTTCCTTCATGTAGGCACTAGCTGTGTCCTGAACTTCTTTTGTGAGGGAAAACCACATGAGATACACTAACTCTTCCTGAGTCATCTTGTACCCCAAACGTGATAAACATTTAAAGAGCCTTCTTATTTCAATGAGATGGTCTTTAACTGACCGACCCTTTTTGAGCTTCAGGGAGAATATCTCTTGCATGATCAAAAGCTTACCCGTATGCTTGTAGAGACCTAACTGGTTCTCCACATTTTTCACAACCTCGTGACAGAATTTGTCTCTTAAATCTCCCGTGAACTCGGGTGACATAGAGAAAATTAGAATGGACATTACATCCGATTCATCTGCCATGAATCTAAAATACTCAGCAAATTTGTTAGTGTTAGATTTATTAAAGAAGTTGAGGGACCATTTGTGAACATTTTATCTTTTCTAGGAATGAGGTATAAATACCTCATTGCCTTGTATTGTACTCTAAGGCTTTTGAATATCAATGACATATGAGTTTCACATTTTCTCTCTCTACTTTCTCTCTCTACTAGATCTATCATTTCTCATGCTAGATTGATTCATCTTGCACTTACAAGTGGTATCAGAGCTGGATTTGCTGATTGTATGAAGATTTATCATGAAGATTGATTGAAGATTTGAAGAAAAATGAAGAAAACTTGAAGAATTCCATTTTTGGTGCAAATTTGAAGATATTTGAAGATATATTACTTGTTTGTTCATGAAATTGTGTGTAATTTCATGAATATATCAAGTTTTATGCATTAGAAGTGATTTGGAATCATTAAGAAGAATTCAGATTTGAATTTTTAGTGAAAATGAGCTGAAAATCGAGTTTTGTTCGTAAATCTTCATATGTCTCGAGTCAATGTTCATATGTCTCGAGTGGTAGTTAGGTGGTAGGTAGAATTCGAGCAGAAGGAGATCTTGGCTCGAGTTGATTGTAGGCTCAAGTTGTTTTTGGCTCGAGTTGAACAACTCAAGTGAAAAGGTTGACTCGAGGTGCATATCTCGAGCAAAGGGATTTGTGGCTCGAAACAAGTAACTCGAGCAGTCTTGGCTCGAGTTGAATATCTCGAGCGAGTAGTGTGTTTTGTATCTCGAGCCATATCTCGAGCAAAGGGATTTGTGGCTCGAAACAAGTAACTCGAACAGTCTTGGCTCGAGTTGAATATCTCGAGCGAGTAGTGTGTTTTGTATCTCGAGCCATATTTCAAGCATAGTTGTGTTTGTATCTCGAGCCATGACCAAGTAGTGACTCGAGTCATTGTATTGTGTAACTCGAGCTAAATAGGGATTTGTCTCGAGTCAAGTCATTTGTGCATTTCAAGTGAAATTTTTGTTGGAATTCTTCAAACATTCTCGAAACTGATATTTCTCATAAAATCAGTAACAAAGATCCGTATTAAAGATGAGTCTTGCAAATCGGAGAGATGATATGTCAATGGGATCAGAGACCAAAGCACCGGTGCTATTCAAAGATGAGTATGAATTGTGGGTCTCGCGATTCAAGCTATACATAAGGAGAAAGAAAGATGGAGATAAAATTCTTCATTCGATTTTACATGGACCTCATCCTATCCCAGTTACCACACTTGATGGAAGACAAGTGCCAAAAGAATATTCAGAGATGGATGTGGCTGAAAGAGAAAGGTTTATGATTGATGTTGAAGCTCAAAACTGTCTAATTCAAGCAATTCCGAATGAAATCTTTCGCAAGTTAGATAGTTATGATGAGTCAGCAAAATCTATTTGGGATCAGCTACAAAAGATAATGATGGGTTCTAAGGTCGGAAATCAAATGAGAGTAACTAATTTGATGGATAGGTATGAAAATTTCAGAATGAAGGAGGATGAAACACTAGAAGAGACTTATGACAGGTTTGTAGAACTGATGAATGATATGAAGAAAAATAATATCATTCGATCAGAAATGGATTACATTGTGAAGTTCATCAACAACTTGTCTTCAGACTGGAAGCAATTTTCAAGATTCGTGAAGCAACACAAAGTTTTAAATGAGTTGAAAGTTTATGAGGTGTATGAGAATCTGTTATTGTTCGAGGAAGGGGTGAACGAAATTGCTGCTGAACGAAAGAAGAAAGAAAAGTCTGAAGCTGATTCTATGGCGTTGCTTGCTGAAAAGGAGAAAGCAAAGAAGAAAGTAAAGAAAGGGAAAGCTAAAGTGTTGGAAGTATTTGAAGATGAGGAAGAAGAGGATGAGGATGAATATGATGAAGATGAAAGAGATCAAATGCTGCAAAGCTTATTGAGTCTAACTGAGGCTTATAAGA
Source organism: Centaurea solstitialis (assembly GCA_030169165.1). Lineage (NCBI taxonomy): Eukaryota > Viridiplantae > Streptophyta > Magnoliopsida > Asterales > Asteraceae > Centaurea > Centaurea solstitialis. The sequence goes on along the minus strand of CM058045.1, from coordinate 17,984,781 downwards.
AGAAGTATTATAATAGGTCTAGGTCAAACAACAGAAGATTTTCTACAAGAGGTGGACGAGGCTATAACAGAAACTACATGCACAGTTCACAAGGATATCCTCCTCGAGTTGAAAATCAGTATGTTGACAGATATGCTACAAAGAAAGAGGAGGTTGTCAAAGATACTCCAGAGAAAACAGAGGAAAGGAAAGGTCAAGCTGGTATTACATGCTATAAGTGTGGAAAGACAGGTCATATCGCTAAAGGATGTACTACTAAGATGTCGAAAGTGGAACTACTGAGGAAGAAGTTGGAACTAGCAGAGAAGCAAGAACAAGGATTAGTGTTGATGGCTGATGATGAAGAATGGCTGGATTATTCTGACAATGATGATCAAGCGCAGATGTGCTTTATGGGCTTAATGGAGGAAGAATCAGAATCTGATGAAGAAATAGAGAGTGAAGGAGAAACTTCAACGGTACGTTCTGTCTCTCTTGATGATCATAATAGAAAAATGCTTGAAGTGACAACATTAATTCATAACAAAAATAAAGAACTCGAACTTGTCATTTTAAAACAAACTAATGAAATTACTGATTTGTTGCAACAAAAAGAACAATTAAGTTCTCAATGTGCACAATTGCAAAAATCAGTGAATGAGTTTGAGACAATTCGAGCTGAACATAAGTCACAAAAGCTGGAAATTGATTTTTTAACCATCAGCTTGAGTGTGGAAAAAGAAAATGTTTGTAAGCTAAATAAGATGATTTCAGATCTTGATTTTAAACTTCATAAGATAGGTCAAACTGAGCATACAATTTTCTTGAATAAACAAGTTGAGTTTAGAGATTATTACTCCAAAGAAGGTCTTGGGTACACAAATCCAAATTATTTGAAAAAGACCCTTGGAGTTAAAAATCCAAACCATTTGCAAAAGGCTCTTAAAGAAAATGCAGCGTTCTATGATCTTACGAGCATGTTAATGAGTAAGAGGTTTCCTTCGTTAAAAGGTTTTCAAATGAAGGAAGAATTTTCAGAAATGCAACATATGAAACTACATGATCCTCTGTACCATGATTCTAAATATCATAGGGTCAAGTTTGTGTATAATGATGATACTCTGAAGATTAAATCCAATTCAATTAAGGATGATCCAGTATATTTTGTATACCCAGAATCATCAAACAGTATTGTGAAACCATACATATCAACCAAGGAGTTGGAATGTAAAGTTTCAGAGCTTGAGAAGCAAATTGAAGATTTGAAAATTCAGAACTCAAATCTTTTAACTAAGTCAAAGAATTTTCTTCATTGGAATACTACTGATGTTGATTCTGAACCAATTTCACTGGTGTCAGAAATTCTAAATGATTTAATTTGCAATGTGTCAACATCAGTAGAAACCAGAAACTCTTCTCAAGATAATTCTGGGTTAAACCAAAATCTGAAAGAGGGTGTTGATGATGAGCAGGAAAAAGTTGTTCGTGTTGTTAATAATAAAGGTTATTTTGAATACAAAGAACCCTCAGCAATGTCAACTGATGATGTTGAGGTTCCTTATGATTTCAACTCTGTTAATTCAAAACAACCCATAATTGATGAAATATCTACTGCTCAGTCATCTTCAACAACACCGACTAATGGATTATCTTCCACTGATTTGTCAAAAAGTGATAGTGAATTGGGTGAATCTTCAAAGGAATCAAAGCAGCAATCTCTTGGAAATTCTGAACCTGTGTACTCAGCAACAAGATCAAAAGTTTGTCATTTTCATGATGAAATCTCTTATTTAGAAAAGAAACATGACAAGGAAAAGCACAGTTTTCAAAACACAATTAAACAGTTAAAGACAGAACTTTCTCGTCAAAAGTGTGATACAATATTTTGGAACAGCAAATGTGTAACCTTAACCAAAAACTATGATAGACTAGTTGAAAGACTGTCTATATATGAAGAAGGTCATCACTATGCTGGGAAAAACCAAAAGATCGTTCATACTCCAGTCACTCATGCATACATCAACAATGTTCAGTTCTCTCAGGGAGTAAAATCTATGTTACGGAAATTCCAGCATCACATTGATTTGAAAAAGCAAAATCCAAACATGGTGATTCCTGAGGAAACTGAACAAGTCAATCCAACTGTTCAACCTAAGTTGAAACCTTTTGATATCTGTACTAATCCTTCTACAGGAAGTTCCAACAGTGCGAGCCTTGAGAAGTCAAGAAAGAAGAGGTCAACGAAGAGGAATGTTAAGAAATTAGATTTTAGTATGAAATATGCAAATAGCAAGTTTAGTGTGGGAAACAAACTGAATTCTAAAAATAATGTACCTTCCAAATTCAATTCTATGAATAAAAGGTCTACATCTGTTTCTTCAGTTTCTCATACTTCACGTTCTTCACAGAATATACATCATACTAAATCTAATTTCTCTACGACTCTTCGTTCTTCTGTTCCTACATATGTTCCATTTCATGTTTTTAATATGCTTAGAGGAACAAAGTATTACTGGGATTCAATTGCCTGTACTTTTAAGAGTAATGCACGGAGTGGACCCATTTTAAAATGGGTTCCTAAATCCAACTGATTTCCTCATTGCAGGCCAGTCATAAATGGTACCTCGATTCTGGGTGTTCCAAACATATGACTGGGAGGAAAGAGCTTCTGTCTAATTACAGAGAAGAATATGGAGGCTCAGTCAAATTTGGTAATAATGAACTGTCACCAGTTGTGGGTCATGGAGATATTGTGTGTAAGGATATTACAATAAATAATGTCGCACATGTCGAAGGTTTGAATCATAACCTGTTCAGTATTGGCAAATTTTGTGATAAAGATTTAGAGGTAAATTTTAATAAACGTCGATGTGCTGTCAGAACTGAATGGGGTAGAGAATTATTAGTTGGCACTCGCAAAACTAATCTCTATACGATCAAACTTCGACATATGCTTGCAAAGAAATCTCAGTGTCTCATCACTCAGAAGTCATCTCATCAATCTTTACTTTGGCATCGTCGATTGTCTCATTTGAATTACAGATATCTTGACAGACTGGTCAAAGAAAGGTTAGTATCTGGCATTCCAATGATCAAGTTTGAACCCGATCAACTGTGCTCAGGTTGTGCTCAAGGAAAAATGAAAAGAGCATCTCATCCCCCCAAACCTGAACAAGGGTCCAAATCTCCGTTGAGTTTAATTCATATGGATTTGTGTGGCCCGATGAAAACTGTCAGTCTAGCGGGTAGAAAATATGTTTTAGTCATCGTTGATGATTATTCACGATATACTTGGACACGGTTTTTGAAAACAAAAGATGAAACTTCGAATTTAATAATAAATTTCATCAAAGCTGTTCAAGTACAACTTAAACTACCTGTTCAGACTGTCAGATCAGATAATGGGACGGAGTTCAAAAATCAAGTTTTAAAAGGTTTTTATAATTCATTAGGCATTACTCAAACTTTTTCTGCAGCACGAACTCCTGAACAAAATGGTGTCGTTGAGCGTCGTAATCGCACGTTAGTTGAAGCAGCTCGGTCTATGTTGGCTCAAAGTCAATTACCTCAGTACCTATGGGCTGAAGCTGTGAATACTGCGTGCTACACACAAAATCGATCTATTATTTATCGGAGATTTGGAAAAACACCCTATCATGTTTTGTTTGGAAGAATTCCAAATATTTATTATTTCAAAGTATTTGGGTGTCCTTGTTTTGTTCTTAATGAAACTGAGAATCGTGAAAAGTTTGGCCCTAAGTCTGATGAGATGATTTTTGTGGGATATTCAGATTGTTCAGTTGCTTATCGAGTTTTTAACAAAAGGTCGAGAGTTGTGTATGAAAGTGTAAATGTTAAATTTGACCCGTTTGTTGAGTTGTCTTCTAATGCAGATGCATCTACATCCACATCTACCTCCAGTGATCCTCCAGCTACATCACCTGAGTTGGACAGTTTGTTTGAGTATTTTTATGATGACTTGTATGGTACTAATCAAATATCTTCGTCTAATATAGGTATCTCATCTACTTCTTCGAGTTCGACTACTCCCTCATCTGAAGTTTCTCCAACATCATCCATACCATGTTCAGATCTTCCTAGTATTGTCTCCTCACCTTCATCATCTCCCATAGTTATGGATACTTCTAATCCAAATATTATCATAGATTCTCATGATCAGTCGTCTTCTCATGAAGTTGTTCATAATGATTCTATTCCTGAAGGGCATGAACCACTTACTGTGCATCCTACATCAACTGACAATATCTTGGAACCATCTTCTGTAAATAATCAAACACCTTTACCACATACTGCCAAATGGACAAAGGATCATCCTATTGATCTGATAATTGGTGATCCTACTTCTGGTGTTCAAACACGAGCTGCTTCTGCAAATGAGTGCAACTTTTCTGTATTTTTGAGTAACATTGAACCAACACGTGTATCTGATGCTTTACAAGATTCGGATTGGGTTACTGCTATGCAAGAGGAACTCAATCAGTTTGAGGCTTTAAAAGTATGGCGGTTGGTCAAGTTACCTGAGTCTAAATCAGTTATTGATACGAAGTGGATATTCAAAAATAAGAAAGATGCGAATAACATAATTGTTCGTAACAAAGCTCGACTTGTGGCCAAAGGTTATCGTCAACAAGAGGGCATTGATTACGATGAAACTTTTGCACCTGTTGCTCGACTTGAAGCTATTCGTATGTTTCTGGCATATGCTGCTTACAAAGATTTCACTGTTTTTCAAATGGATGTTAAAACAGCATTTCTATATGGTCATTTGAAAGAAGAAGTCTATGTAGCTCAACCAGAAGGATTTGTCCATAAAGAACATCCAGATTATGTCTATGTTCTAGACAAAGCTTTATATGGCTTAAAGCAGGCACCACGTGCTTGGTATGAGGAGTTGTCTAAACATCTACTTTCCAAGGGTTTCAAGAAAGGTTCGGTGGATTCAACATTATTCTTGATGAAGGAAGGCGAACATATTGTGGTCATTCAGATCTATGTTGATGACATTATTTTTGGATCAACTAGTCGGGAGTTGTGTAAAAAGTTTGAGAATGTCATGACTGAAGAATTTAAAATGAGTATGATGGGAGAGATTAATTTCTTTCTGGGTCTTCAAGTTCGACAGTTTTCAGATGGCATCTTCATAAATCAATCCAAGTATATCTTTGATTTACTGAAGAAGTATGATATGTCTGGATGTCATTCGATAGGAACTCCAATGGCTACGGGTAATTCCATTGGCCCAGATCATGAAGGAAAGGATGTAGATTTGAGGAATTATCGAAGTATGGTTGGTTCTTTAATGTATCTTACTGCCAGTAGACCTGATATCATGTTTGCAACATGTGTGTGTGCTAGATATCAAGCCAAACCAAAGGAGTCTCACTTAGCTGCAGTTAAGCGTATTTTTCGATACTTAAAAGGGACTCCCTACTATGGCATTTGGTATCCAAAAGGTCTTGGATTTGAGCTACAAGCGTATACTGATGCTGATTATGGAGGCTGCAATATGGACCGGAAGAGTACATCAGGTCATTTGCAATTTCTGGGAAATAAGTTGGTTTCATGGGCTTCTAAAAAGCAACAGTGTGTCTCTACCTCTACTGCGGAATCTGAATATGTTGCTGCAGCGAGTTGCTGTTCGCAAGTACTTTGGATGCAGTCGCAACTTCGTGATTATGGTCTTGAATACAAAAAGATTCCCATCTATTGTGATTCTAAAATTGCAATTGCCATCTCCGCTAATCCGGTTCAACACTCGAAAACCAAACACATTGATATCAGGTATCATTTCTTAAAGGACAACGTGGAAAAATAAAATATAGAGCTGTATTTTGTCAATACTGAATATCAACTTGCTGATCTGTTTACTAAGGCTCTAGATGAGAAACGTTTTAAATTTCTCATCTCTAGACTTGGTATGATTGACAAAAAGATCGTATAATCTGTATTTCTTCTTATACATAGCAGTATAATGGAATACTGAATTCAGTATGGTCATTGAACTTCTATGTATATTTTGAAATATAGTTTATTTGTTTCTTTTGTTGTTTTTTGTTTCAAGTTGATTTTTTTTGGGTATTTTTCTCATTCTTTTTCCTTATGATTCCTAATGTGTTTGTTTCTTCTGAGTATATGGTTTTGTCAAGGGGGAGCTTATCTGATACAGGTGAGTACAGTTGCTGTGATTTTTGCTTCGAACAGGTAAATTCAGGTATACACAGTTTTAGGGGGAGTATTATGGATGCATTATGGTAGGGGGAGTAATTGACTCGAGCTGTGAACAATTGATTCATCTAACTCGAGTTGTACATCTCGAAGTGTTCAACTCGAGCCAAACAACTCGAACCATTCAGCTCGAGACATTAACTCGAGTCACACCATCAATCTCGAGTCACACTACTCGAGTCATATAACTCGAGTCACACCATCAAACTCGAGTTACACAACTCGAGTCATATATCTCGAGCACACACAACTAGCAACTCGAGCACACAACTCGAGTCATGTAACTCGAGTCACACAACTCGAACACATTCATCTCGAGTCATGTAACTCGAGTCACACAACTCGAGCACATTCATCTCGAGCCATGCATCTCGAGTCACACTACTTGAGCCATTTCAGTCGAGTCACACTTATCGTGCACATTTAATTCGAGTCATGCTACTCGAGTCATCACGAGCACATTCAACTCGAGTCATGTACTTATATCTCGAGTCATGAGCACATAACACTCGAGTCTTACTACTCGAGTCATGTAATTCGAGTACACCAACTGGAGCCCACACAACTTGACTCATGTAACTCGAGCCATTTGTCTCGAGCCATCTAACTCGAGTCACACTACTCGAGCCTTTCTTATTGTCCATCTCGAGTCACACATCTCGAGTCACACATCTCGAGTCATGTATCTCGAGTCTAACCATTTGAGTAGTGCAACTCGAGTTGACTGGGAGTTAGCTTTATCTCGAGTCATCTAACTCGAGACACATATCTAACTCGAGACACATATCTCGAGTCATCTAACTCGAGACACATATCTCGTGTCAAACATCTCGAGTCTTTGGTTTCTTTTGACTCATCACTTGTTACAAGTATTTCGAGTGATGACTCGAAACATTCACTCGAGATGTATCTCGAGTCGGTTCAGATGTCTCGAGCGGGTTCTTTGAACACACTTTTTTATCGCTCGAGATATGGAAGGTCCAATCCCTGACTGCCACGTGTCCTTGTCATCATGACTAAGATATCAGTTTTTCAATCTTTTCTATAAATACATTGCTTCGACTCAAAATTCCAATCTTTCTGGAATTTCAAACTCGTGCGGATCTATTCAAGTTGCTGCTGCCAAGTTCAAGAACCTGCCTTGTATTTTTGTTGTGTCGTGTGTGTTTTGTATACGTATCCAGGGTTCTACGAAGCCTATAGGTATTCACTCGGTCATATACCGATTAGGCTAGTAGATTTAACATGTTTGTATCAACTTATCTTAAAACACGGGTTAACATCTCGGGATTGTATTCTTGAAATCTTGAACCTAAACGTGTGAATGACCCGTTGTTCCGGATCATAAGGACTTGAGACATTGGACTTCATATTTTTGACCTTAAGATTGACCTTCAATTCCACAATATAGTGAACTAAATTAAAATACTATATAAGTCTTTTCATGCATTTAATGGCTAACATTGGTCTTATAAGTTGTTAATAACGTTTGAGATATAAGACTAACATGTTTCAAAATTAAAAGACTTATATGTGTTAACACATTTCTAGTTCCTTATATTGATCAATGGTCATTCTTTTGATACAATTCTTCTCAAGTCCCACACTGTGTGAATTTCTTTTTCACACTCAAATACGTTTTTCATAAAACCTTAAACTTAAACGATAAACCTAATGTTTTTATGACTTACAGACATGGAGGACTATACTTTTCCAGACTCCGATGATATGGCGATTTCAGACATTATTTCAGTGCAATCATCTCCACGAAATCCGAATGCTGATCCGGATAGACAACTCCTTCGTCCATCGCTATATCAACCATCGATATCGAACAATGTTCCTTTCAACCCAAATGCATCTCTGAAGGCTCCGGTGATTACTGCCATTTTACGAAATCATCCACTGTACACTGTACTTACACGGACAGTTGAAGTTCCTTTGCTATATGTGCAACAAGTATGTCACACGCTGCAGTTTCATGCTGATCCGGGGAACCATCATTTTACGGCTAAGCTAGACCATTACAACATCAGTTTTGGAGTCAACAAATTTCGCCGGGTACTCGGCTTTCCGGAAGCAAATAGTCGTCCCAATGCAAATCAGTTTGAACCATTTGCATCATTGGAAGTTGCAATGGCCGGTGTTGAATCCGTTGGTCACCTGCAGGCGATCAATGCACCATCTCAGTTCAACAAATCCCACTTACCTCCGACATACAACACGTTGTTCACAATCCTAAGTCGATGTTTGACTGGAAAGCGGACGGCTCAAGACACGGCGACGCAATCCTTTTTGGTTCTATTTTATGGAGTCTTATTCAACAAGCATTACGATTATGCTTCGTTGATTTTTTACGATCTAAAGGAGCTGTTAGCGAAAAAGCAAAAGCACCTGCCATACCCGAGGTTTCTCAGCACTATTATTGCAAGTGCAATGCGTCAGAATCAAGATATTCCGCGCCGGTCAGATGCGGAAAAGGTCAAGATCCATGACATGCAGTCTATTCGATATCCGAAGAAGACTTTTCCTCCGGAGGTTCCGTTATTTTCTGAGCTTTTAGATTATGCTGATCAGAATGTGGCGTGTGTGAGAGCGTATAGGGCTAGGTTTCCACCTATGGTCCAACCAGAGCCGGAGGGACCTACCCAAGGTGTCATAGTTCCTAGAAGTGAGGGTATAGTTCCTAGGGACCAACGATCACGGGATCTTGGTCAGGGTGTGTTGAGGGAAAATACCGAGAGGGGTGCCGGTGGGGTCCATTCTGATCAGTTAGCTCACTCATCCACTCTCAATGTAGCCGTTCAACTTGGACAAATCAGTTCAGCGGTTCAGATGGATGATGTGTTTGCTACTCTTGAAGATGAGCATGGAGCTACGTCTCCGATTTTACACACGAATGTGGAGGCTAATATGGATGATTTTGCTCTATCTCCGGTAAATGAGCAATTTGTGGGTGAATTTCCTGATATAGAGGAGGTTGCCGAGTCGTTACTTGAGTTGTCTCAACCGTTGGTGGATATATCAGATGCACAGTGCTACTCTCCGAATGAGTTGGCACAACGTCTTCAAAGACTTATGGGATATGACTCCTCTTCTGAAGATAGTATTGAAGCAATTGCTGATGCTGCCCATGATGATGATGATGATGATAATGATGACCATGATGATGATATGCCTGATAGAGGCTCGAGTCCTTTGTTGACTCAGGGTGACATAAGGATGGCTGAGGGAGATTTAGTTGAAAAATCGGATGTGAGGTTGAGTGTTGGGGGAGATAAAAGAATTGATGAGAGTGAGATAGGGGCTAGAAAAGAAGTACAAACCCCTTTCCAAGCCGAGTCTAGCTGGGTAGCCACATCATCTAGGGGTGAGCATATGTTGCCACCGCCTATTGAAAAAGACATGAGATCCCCACTCATGCAATGCACAACCCAACTCACCCACTCTACCGTTTCTCAACAAACGGTAGTTTCAACTTCTCACGGGGTCTTACCACAACTTGTACCCATCCCTCACTTGGAGGTTGGTGGTACCGACACAGTGAGGCAGCTGCCCCCGCCCACGACTTCACTTGTTCACTCATCGAGTCTAGAACCAATTGCTTCAAATGTAAATCTTTCTTTGACTAGGACACCGGTGCAAACCACCTTTGCAGGAGGCTTTAGTAGCCCTGCCGGAACCACCGTAGTAAGTTCTGCATTTGTTGCGGGCTTGCCAGGATCGGAGGGAAATCCCATCAGCGCTAACATCATGCCAACACTGAACATGGGTTCCTTGAGTTCTACTCTTGGATCAACGAGAAGTCTGAGTGACCTCGGCGTTAGTTTGCCCGCATCTTCTATTGTCACGGAGTTAAGGCAACAATCTACTATCTTGGGTTCTTCCTCAACACCCATTGGTAGTATATTGTCAGATTCAGTCCCGGTTTCCACATCTTCCACATTTTCGGCTTCTTCTGCTTCGTCTGCACCATCTATTTCTGTACCTCCTCCGACTAGCATGGCTTCATCACCGGATGTTGATCTCTCGCGTCTTCCGGTTGTTGTTACTGCTAATCAACTTATTACCCGTTCTTTATTTCGAGCTAACAACGAACAGATGGCAACGGTTATTCAGCAGCAGACTGCTCGCATTTCTGCTTTGGAGAAGCAAGTAGCTCTGTTAGCTAAGGGTAAAGCTCCAATGTCTGATCCTCCTTCACAGCCTTCTCAATCAGCGGCTGATTCACTTACTATTCCAGAGTTGAAGGGGTTGCTGTTCTCTAGACTCTTAGAGTCAGGTTCAGCTGAAGATAGTGACCTTGCGGGCATTCTACAACAGCAGACTGCTTTACAACAACGTGCTATTCAAGAACAAAGGTCTCAGGCTCACTTGGTTACTCATACGGAATTTCAGCAATTTCAGGCCACTCTTGATGCCTCTCTCACCAAGACATTTACCGAGATCAACCAGATGTTCACTGATGGCTTATCACAGCTATCTGATCGGATTCGAGGTATTGAAGAGACATGTCAAACTGCTGCTAGACGACCCACTAGACGGCATGATGATCATGATGATCATGATCGTCATGAGGGGGAGAGGAAAAGAAGGAGACTTGAAAGTGAGCCGTCTAGGGTACCAACCACGTCGAATGTACGGATCGTTGACAGGTTTGAGGAAAGGCCTCCAAGAGAGAAACAACCTGCAAGACATAGAGATTCAATTGTTCTAGCGGGAGGTGAAGAGATGGAATCAGAACCAGTCTTACAGTCTACTCTAGATTTTTTGGGGTCGGTGCAAGAAGAGATGCCAGAAGAAAGAACTGAAGAAAGAGGAGTGAAGTTTTCAGGGGCGTCTAGTTCTACATCTGAAATAGATAGAGTTCTAGCGCTACTTGAGAATGTAGCTTCTGAAATTAGAGATTATCAAGTGCCGAATGGGGAGGTTCAAGAGGCAAGGTGTGAAGAAGACATTCGATTGAAAGATATGTTCGATGATGTAGAATTTGATTTTGAGAAAGAAAAGCCTGTGGATGATGTGGAAGGTCCGTTATTAGAAGAAGTGTTGCCTCAAGATGATTTGATGCCAGTTGATCCGAAGAAGGTGGAGTTATGGGAAAGAATGAAGGCTAGCTCAGGGAAATTCTTAAAGAGAACTGAATGGAACCGATTTACTAGAGCCATAGGGAAGTACTTGGAGGAAAGGTACAAAAGCCGGTTTTGTTATCATGAGCGGAAGCTGAGTTATGTGAGGTTGTATGGTATAGAGAATCTGAGAAAAGAGTTGATAACAGAGTATGTGCACATGAGAAAGGTGAAAAAGCAAAGAAGAGAAGCTTTGGTGTCAGACTACAAATTTGTTGCAGTAAAGAGTTACAAGACCAACAGATTGAGTGCATATTGGTACCCAGTAATTACGTTCACTAGAGATGATGGGAAGGAATATGTGATTACAGAAGCTGATTTTCAAGATGTAAGCTTTGATGTGATCTTTGGGATTTTATATGATCTCAAAGGTAAAGCATTTAGAACAGAGGAGGAGGTAATTGCTCTAACGGCTATTGTTAGACATGTCAAGGCTTCAATATCATTGGCTCATCTGTATGACTTTCAACTGGGACTAGAGAATTGGTCATCAAAGTTATTCTGTCACAAACCACAAAGGAGTCTGGTTGGTGAAGAAAAGGACTTTGTCTTGTACACAGTGTTCTATGATGCAGATGAAACCAAGATCTCGTGTGTTTATCCAGATTCTCTAGGCAACAAGAAGAGGATGTACTCTCATGAAGTGATGTTATTTTGTGACGACACTTTAAAGATGGTGATGGATGGGTTGAATACAAGATTGCAAATGGATAGGCATAAAGTACATGATATCTCAGCTGCAAACAAGGTGTTGATCAAACATTTTGTAAAGGAGATAGAGAGAAGATTGAAGCTGAGAAATGATATTAGATTTGCAGAAGTCAAGTTCAAGTTGAGAAAGCCTTCCGTGAAGCAATCTTAGTCTAGTAGTTGTTTGTTTCTTTTGTATGTCCCTCCTTCTTTTATAAAAGGGGGAGATTGTTAGTGTTAGATTTATTAAAGAAGTTGAGGGACCATTTGTGAACATTTTATCTTTTCTAGGAATGAGGTATAAATACCTCATTGCCTTGTACTGTACTCTAAGGCTTTTGAATATCAATGACATATGAGTTTCACATTTTCTCTCTCTACTTTCTCTCTCTACTAGATCTATCATTTCTCATGCTAGATTGATTCATCTTGCACTTACAAAATTCCTCTTCAGGGGCATTGCTCTTAGGTCGTGACTTAGGCTTACTGATCACATAAAGCTTACCCTGGGCACTCAAAACATTCTGTAAATGTAACTTCCAAACTGGAAAGTTCTGGCCCGTAAGCTTCCACTTGCCCATAATAAGGCGAAGTGATTCCTCAGGTGAATAAAACGGAATGCTAATTGGAGACATCTACAGAAGAATATAAATTCCAATTTAGTTTATAATTATAAAATTCTAATAAATTATTACCCTTAAAATAAATTTATTAGACTAGAATCCATATTTCACATGTGTCGGGAAGCATGTGATCATGTCAAACCGACTCATGCGATTTATGGTAGGTAAAACTATACCAATCGTATTCTAACTCGAAAATACGACTTCTAGATCGTCGGGACATCGGATATATATAGTCCGTGCATATTTAGTCCCTCTAGTGCATTTTGGCCCGGTACCACCCGGTGAATAAATAATTACCAAAATAGATTGCACCACCCGGGACCTGGACAAACTCTGGCCGGTACCACCCGGTGATAATTCGCAGAGTTTTATCACCCTCCAGTTTCGGTTTGAACACGGGCGTTCATAGTGTGTGCACTTACAACGCCCTATGTACCTTACACCGGAGGTGCCCCTAAAGTGGGTTGGACTTACTAATCTATGATTTTACAAGGGTCATAAATGCCAGTTTTCAAAAACTTTGGATCCAAACACAAACTGTATTTGTTTCCAATTTTGCTTTTAAAAACATTTAATTTTAAAAAGCAAATGTTTATATTTAAAAATTACGTAACTTAAACAACCACGCAATTTATATAACTGATAAATATAAACAACCACACAGTTTAAAACTTGTCATAGTCAGAAACCCTTAGCTATTGTCGTTTCGTGAGCCAACACAAAACGACGGTCTCATTCCTAAGGGACAAAACTTCTCGGTGCTCCCACTGGCTCCAAGCTCCATGGTTGACTCCTTGGCTCCGTCTTCAATTCTCGATTACAAAAATAATATTACAAATAATCGGGTTGTAAATGGCACGCAGGCCTCCCGTAACCAGTACTTGAAACAAATAAAATACAACGCAACCATGGGTCAAAGGGTTTGACTATGACAACAAAATCTTGACTAGATTTTATTTAATTAAAACAGAATTAATTAAATTTAACTAAAATAATTTAATTATTTAATTAATAAAATTAATCCCTAGGGTTCTAAACCTTATCTGGTTTAGGATAAACCCTTATCAGCTATCGATTAACCAAACTGGTTTTGATCCGAAAACAACTACGTTACCATCAATCCAACTAACGATGGTAGTGACTTGGTGCCACCACCACCGCCGTGGTACAATATCACCACCGATCACCGTTATCGGCGACGACGACGATGGAATTCACCACCATCATCGCCACCGGTGAAACCGCAACGACAACAACAATAACCACGCCATCGCCGCCACCACCACAAACGGTGGTGTGGCGGTTCGATTGGGAGAGCAACCGCAGCAGTAGCGTAACGCTACCACCACCGCCGCCTCATGGTGGTTATCAACACACAATCGCCGCCGCCGCCACCACCATAATCGGTGGTGTGGCGGTCGTTTCTGAGAACGACGGCGGCAGTAGCATTCGCCACCACCACCGCTGCCTCCTGCGGTCTTCGATAATCATCAACACCACCATCACCGTTTCCGGCTTCGGTGGTTGTGTTCGATCACCACCGCCATCAATGCCACCATCACCACAAGCGGTGGCGTGGCGGTGGATTTCGGGGCAAAACGGCAGCAGTGGCAATTGCCACCACCACCGCTGCTTTCGACGGTCTCAACTGACGGAATGCTACCGCCGCCACCACCACAATCGGTGGTGTGGCGGTTGGTCTGGAGAACAACGGCAGCAGTAGCAACTGCTACCACCACCGCCGCCTGCCGGTATCGATAACGAACACCACCACCGTCGCCGTTCTTCGGCTTCGGTGGTCGGATCATAATTCCGTCGCCACCACACGGCTGTGTGGTGGTTGATTTGTTTCGACAGCCACCGTCACCACTAGCTGTGGTGCGGTTGGCTTCGGGTGCGTCGCCGGCAGCCACCACTAGCTGTGGTGTAGCTGCGGTGGTCTCCAGTGGTCCGAATCCGATTAGGTTTTTCGAAAAAAACAATTTTTACAGAAATCAAACACATATAAAAATCGAATTTTGCAAACCTAAACATCAAACAAATAAACCTGATCTGTAGGTTTAAGAAGTGGCTCTGATACCACTGTTGGGAACCGTAGGCACTAACGGTGCGCAGCGGATAACAAAAAACGATTCCCAAACCCGGACCCATCTTAAACCTTATCAGATACAATTTTAGCGAGATTTGATGGTTTACCTTTTGCGATTAGTTTCCGGAAAGCTCGTAGGGGATACACCGCTACTGACACCACGTGAGAAGGTTGCTAGACCACCTGGATTTCTCCTTCTTCTGGTCGACGGTTATGGAGAGAGGGGAGAGGGATTTCAGGGTTTTTCTCTAAGCTTAAACTGAATGAATGATTAACTGATCAGGGTTTTATCATATTTATAGGATTAAATATGGTAATACCCATTACTTAGAAAAGCCCATCTAATTAAAGCCCATTAGGCTATTTTAATTAGATCACCTTTTAATTAATTAATCCCACTATTAATTAATTAATCCTTTAATTAATTAATTTACTATTAATTAATTTTTACCTGATAAAATATAAACTGACATTTTATCAACTATAAATAATAAATAACTTTTGTTATTTATTCATCTCAAATAATTAATTTTACAATTAATTATTCCATCAAACCAATTTGTCTCTAATCGGGTGTGCAGCGGTGTGACCTACTAGTGCCTTATAACATTGGACACGGTAATCTCCGTTACTGTCTCGCACATAATCCTAACATGACCAACGGAGTAACTACGTTCAAAAGAGTTGCTTATGTTGAAGGCCTGATGCACAATCTTCTGAGCATCAGTCAACTGTGTGATAAGAATCACAAAGTCTCCTTCTCAAAGAAGAAGTGCAAAGTCAAGAACAGACGTAAGGAAGTTATTCTCACTGGAGTGAGACATGCTGATATCTACATCATCAACATGAATACTTCCACTGACAACTTCTGCTTTGTATCTCGTGCTTCCTCTGATACAAATTGGCTTTGGCACAAGCGTCTTTCTCATCTCAACTTCAAGACGATAAATCAACTCTGCATCAACAACCTAGTTGTTGGTCTTCCTGACTTTCGCTATACAAAGGTATCCCTTTGTTCAGCATGTGAGAAAATAAAACAGACCAGGGCTAGCTTCAAGTCCAAGCAGATTTCCTCCATCAGCTCTCCTCTACAACTTCTCCACATGGATCTCTTTGGACCTGTCGACGTCCAATCCATCGCTGGAAAGAAATATACTCTGGTAATCGTTGATGAATATTCCAGATATACTTGGGTGTTTTTTCTTCGATCCAAGAGTGATGCTCCTGAAGAAATCATTCTGTTCGTCAGGAAGATGGAAAGACTCAACAACCTTACTGTTCGATCAATCAGAAGTGACCACGGAACTGAATTCAAAAACAGTACCCTGGAAACCTTCTTCGATCAGAAAGGTATCTCTCAGAACTTCTCATCTGTGAGAACTCCTTAGCAAAATGGTGTTGCCGAAAGACGAAACAGAACCCTGATTGAAGCTGCACGATCTATGCTTAGTGAAGCCAACCTTGCCACTCAATTCTAGGCAGAAGCTGTCAACACAGCATGCTATACTCAGAACAGATCCCTGATAGTAAAGCACTTCAGAAGAACTCCTTACGAACTCTTTCGTAACAGGAAACCCTCAATCGAACATCTTTATATCTTTGGTTGTGTATGCTACATCCTGAACAACAAAGATAACCTTGGAAAGTTCGATTCCAAGTCTGATGATGGAATCTTCCTTGGATACTCCTCTATCTCTAAAACCTACCGTGTGTTCAACAAACGAAGACAAACCATAGAGGAAACGATTCATGTCAAATTTGATGAATCGGGTCCTACCTTTCCTCACCCTCATGAAAACTCTGAAATAAATCAGTGGGCTGACTCTTTCTTTCAAATCCCTGATATTCCTATTGCTGATCCATCTCCTCAAGACCTTCCTGATGGTTTTGAAGAAGATCCTCCAATACCACCCACTGAAATACACACTCCACCTCTGATAAATGCCACTCCAATTACCCAAATTACACCAACTGAACCTGATCAACCCACTAACAGTGAAGACTTCTCTCAAACCACTGTTAGTGAGCCTACTCTTACTAATCTTCTCCCTGATCCATCAGTAAATGAAGCTTCCACTTCAGGACAGGTGTATCAGCCACCTGCTCTTCGATGGACCAAGGATCATCCTATTGATCAAGTTCTTGGTAATCCCTCCTCTGGCATTAAAACTCGACGTCAATCTGGTAACGTCTGTCTTTATGTTAATTTCATCTCTGAAAATGAACCTAAAGAAATAGATGATGCCTTGCGTGATCCTGCCTGGGTCTCAGCCATGCAGGAAGAGCTAGCAGAGTTCATCAGAAACAATTTCTGGCTTCTCGTCCCTAGGCCTCGAAAACGTACTATCATTGGTTCCAAGTGGATTTTTCGAAATAAACTTGATGAGATTGGTACGATTATTCGAAACAAGGCTCGCCTTGTGGCTCAGGGATACAGGCAGGAAGAAGGCATTGATTACGATGAAACCTTTGCTCCTGTGGCTAGGCTCGAAGCAATTCGACTTTTCCTAGCCTTCGCAGCACATATGAACTTCAAGGTTTATCAGATGGACATCAAAAATGCCTTTCTGAATGGAAAACTTAATGAAGAAGTCTATGTGGCTCAGCCTCCTGGCTTTGTAGATCCTAAGTTCCCTGATCACGTCTACAAGTTAAACAAGGCTCTCTATGGGTTAAAACAGGCTCCTCGTGCCTGGTATGATACCCTTTCAACCTTTCTTCTCTCTAAAGGTTTTGTTCGTGGTAAGATTGATAGCACTTTATTTCTAAAGAAATATCCTAAGCATATCCTTCTTGTCCAGATATATGTCGATGACATTATCTTTGGATCTACCAATCCCAAACTCTGCGAAAAGTTTGAGTTACTCATGAAATCTGAATATAAAATGTCTATGATGGGTGAACTAACATTCTTTTTAGGACTTCAGATCAAGAAATCTGAAAAGGGAATCTTTATCAACCAAGGTAAATATGTACATGAGATGCTGAAGAAATTTGATCTCAGATCCTGTACACCGATGAAGACTCCAATGGCTCCTCCTCTGTCACTTGACAAGGATTCCAAAGGGAAACCTGTTGATGTGACTCTCTACAGAGGAATGATCGGCTCTCTGCTGTATCTCACAGCTAGTCGCCCTGATATCATGTATTCTACTTGTTTATGTGCTCGTTATCAGGCTGAACCCAAAGAATCCCATCTGACCGCTGTAAAGCGGATCTTCAGATATCTGAAGGGAACTCCTAATCTGGGTCTTTGGTACTCCAAGGACTCAGGGTTCGATCTAACAGCTTATTCTGATAGTGACTTTGCAGGATGTAAGATCGACAGGAAAAGCACCACTGGTGGGTGTCACCTGCTAGGTGGCAAGTTGGTGAGTTGGACTAGCAAGAAACAGAACTCTGTGTCCACATCAACTGCTGAAGCTGAATATGTTGCAGCAGGAATATGTTGTGCTCAAGTCCTGTGGCTGAGAAATCAACTTGAGGACTATGACATACAACTTTCTAAAATTCCTATCTACTGTGACAACACTTCAGCGATAGCCATCGCTAACAATCCTGTCTTACACTCCAAGACAAAGCACATTGAAGTGAGATATCACTTCATCAGGGATCATGTGATGAATGGTGAAGTTGAACTCCATTTTGTCCCTACTGAATATCAGCTTGCTGACCTCTTTACCAAACCACTGGATGTAACGCGTTTTAATATGCTCATCAGTGAACTTGGGATGTTAAATCCTGATGATTGAAGTTTATCAGGACAAACAGTTGTTAAATCCTATAGAATAACTTTTCTCGGGACTCTTTCCTTAACAACTCCTGAACAAACTCTCATCAGAAGATGACTCTATTCAGTACTTACAAAATCTTTGTTCAAAATCCGAATACTGATGATTCACAGGTAAGTACCTCTGCTCCTGAAACCTTATCGCATTAAATGTGATAAGAGGATTTTCCCAAAACAGTACTTATCTGATAAGTACTCTAATTCCAAGAAAACACTTCTTTCATCAAAATGGAATTATCCCCTGAAAAGGTGGTTTTTAGCTTTTCAAATAAAACAAACTTTTCATCTGCACTGACACGTAATGGGACGTTTCCTGTTCCCCACGACGTGTGTCAGGCGCGTGAACGCGCGTAGAACTTCTTTTTCATCATTACGTTTGAATTTAGCCGCTCTTTTCTCTCTCATCCATTTTCTCTCTCCTACCACGAGGTATAAAAACCTCACTCGTAACCCATTTCACTCTTTACGCTCACTATTCTCTCTCAAAGAATTCAAAGCAAGAAAAGCAATTGTCTCTCGAATCTGCATTCTCAAGAACACCAAGAACACATACTTACCACTTTCTTAACAAGATCAACGTAAGTATCTTTATGTTCTTTGTTCTTTCCACAATCTAAGTTAACTTTCTTCCCTAAAAACATCTTATTTTTTCAAGAACAATCATAAACTCCTATTTTAATATTTCTTCATCAAAATAGAAGTTCTTTTTAATACCAAAACACATTCCTTTTGTGTATTTTGGTATCTAATCCATTCCAAGTATAAAGGATTTCACCACTTTTATGAACATATTCTGTGTTCATTGAAAAGTGAAGAAAAATGCATATTTTGGATTCTTAATCATCCACATATGTTATTTTTTGTTTTTGACAGGATGGCTGCTACTACGTCCACATCTCTTGACGCTCAGCTCTCCTCTGAGGCCACCACTCTGCTAACGGCTACTGGAAGCATGCCCATCGTCATTCCCCAGCACGATCTTCAGTTTAAGGCTAACAACCTTATTGGCCTATTTGACATCCCTGCCAACAAGGACTACCTGAAGCCAGCCAGGGACTTTCTTCTCAATAGTCCCCTGAAAACGGCGTTCACTCTCAACACGGCGCCCAACAAACCTCTGCTTCTACAACTGTGGTCCACTGCTACTGCTGCCCAAGAAAGGAACTCAAAGGGCAAGATGCACGAAGTGATCAAGTTCCAAATAAAGGACGACATCATTTCCTTTGGCATTGGGACCCTGAGGAACGTCCTCAAATTCCCAAAGAAGGAGAAATTTCCTCCTCCTCCATCCTCTGACGAAATCATTGAGTTTCTGGACGCCATAGGCTACAACTGGCTTGTGAAGGAAGGCGCCCCCTTGGTCAAGACTGCTGCCACTGTCCACAAGACGGGGTTGAACGCTACGTTCTATTATATATGGAACACGTTCGGTCTCTGTCTGACAGGGAAGACGGGGAGCACAGAGCAATTCCCCACGGTCATCCAGAACATGGTCTACTCTGCGATCAAAAATCGCAAGTTTGACTATGTTCGCTGCATCTGGGATGACATGATCAAGAAGATCAAGCACAGGACCCGGGTGGTCAACGTCCCCTACACCAGGTTCTTCTCTGCCGTTCTGGCGCTGCACATGGGTGACAACTACCCAACAGAAGGCAACTTCAACAATTACGCCTTAGGCGTGAAGTTCCTGGACCAGGTTTCTCCAAAACCTGACGACGTTCCTCTCTCTGATGTTCTGGTTATTCCTGAACCACAACCAGAGGCAGAAGAGCAACCCACCTCTCCTCCTGCTCAAGGTATGTCTTCTCTCTTCTCATCCAAACCATCTTCTTCTTCTTCTCTGCATGCTATGTCAGTAGCTAACCCTGTACTGACTACCCCAGCTGCAACTACTTCATCTGCGCTCCTGAAGCGCCCACCTCCCTCTGGCTCCTCTCCTCCTCCCCAGCCAAAACGCGCCAAGTCAAAGGCGCAAAAGAAAAAAAAGGCTCCTGTTTCACCTGCAGATACCCCTGCTCCTCAACCACAAGAACCTGAGGTTGTTCATCTTGAACACTCAGAGAATGTGGAGGGTAATCGTTCTGATACCCTCCTAGCCTCAGGTAATACTTTTAAGCAACTTATTGCCATTTCTTCTTCTATGAAAGCTATTGAGTCTTCTAGTGCTCACTTAGCTACTCATTTTACAGGTTCTTTAGGAGCAGCAATTAAAGGGCATCCTCAACTACACCAGGATGACCCCTTCAACGATTTCGTCTTCACGGACTCCGAACGACAGCTGAGTGCAGCTGAACTTCGTCGTCAGTCCGCTGAACGACAGTTACAGGAGGCCCGCGCAGCACTCCAACAGCAGGAGGATGCGCACAAGGCACGTCTCCAGGCTTTGGAGCTGGAGCTTGCCTCAGCCAAGGCCGCTGCCACTGCCACTGCTGCTGCTGCCGCCGCCACTCCGCCACCGACGGCCGTAACTCTCACGATTCCTTGTCTGGATACCATCCACGACAAGGTTTCCCAAGTGGCCACCTCCTCCAACACCCTTCAGGCGTCTGTTGATGACCTAAAGGCCACTGCTCTGCCTGCTCTCTCCACCACCATCACCAACAGCACTAACTCTCTCACCACTTTCCAAACAACAGTGGTTCAGAGATTGGATGCCCAGGAGGCAGGGCTCCGCGCTCTCCAGGAGCAGGTGACTGGCCTCACCAACGCTGTCAACGCCATCACCTCTGCTCCTCCACCTCCTCCATCGTTCACCAGCATAGACAGGGATATTCTGCAATCCCTGATCTCCTCTTCTTTCATCTCTCGCAAACTGCAAAACGATATGGCCTCTCTCCTTCAGAGGTATCTTTCAACAGCCGCCTTAACACAGGCACCTGCTGAGGGGGAGAGACAGCCTCAGCGAGACCATTCCGTTTATTCCCCCTCCACCAACTGGAGAACAAATGAACAGGGGGGAACGAACGAGGATGAGGATGAAGATGATGATGATGATGATGACGACGACTTCTTCGTCGAGAAGGTTCCTGCGTCAACGCCCACTCCAAGGCCTGCACACTCTCAGGGGGAGAACCCTGGTGCACCTGGTACGTTATTCCTACCATCCTCTCCCTCATCTTCTGATAACCAACCCATCTCCACTCTTCTTAAGCCTAAACCTACCCCTGAAACCATCACCCTCGACACCTCCTCTGAAGACTCACCCACAAACAACCTACAAATGGTTATCTACCAACCACCCAAACAACCTACCCCTGAACCAACACCTCAATCTACTCCTGAACCAACCCCTGAACCTAAAAACCAAACATACTCTGAATTTCAGGATGTGAACTTTGGTTCTGTCACTGGTGAGATTGTTCGCCTTATGGAAAACAGTCCATCAGAACAGACACGAGCCGAACTGAGCAGAATGACATTCAGAGTAACTCCCCTAAACCCTGAATCCATTCCTTCAAAACCAACCCGCTTTAACTCTGAAGCATCTTCCTCCAGAACCCCTGAAATCCGAGCCCCTCCTGAAACTATATGCCTATCATCAGATGATGAATTCATCTCTGATGACTTCTCTACCCCTGCTTCTTCCCCTAGATCTCCTCCCTCTAATTCTCCTAGATCTGAAGGTGAGAATTACCCTGACACTTCTGCTACTATCAACAGGGATGGGCGTTTAGACGCCGTGATAGAGCGACTCGAGAGTACAAGAGTAAAAATTCCTCTTTGTACCTCTTGGGACTCCGAGTTCGCCTATCTATCACAGGAGGAGTACGACCTCGCGTTGCAAGCTCAGGAGGAGCATAATAAAAAGCAGAAGGAAGCTTTCCTCTCTGCCCAAGCCGCAAGGCGTCTCGCGTCTGACTTCGTAGAGGAAGACGACGAAATAAGTGTTGATCCTCTACTAGCACAGAAGGCCGCGCTGAAGGTCTTCAACAGACATGCAGAGGAACAGACTGAAGAAGTGAACTGAGAGCTTGACTGGTGCCGAGATCGTCTACACCTTAGGAAACATGGTGCTGCTATCTCAGGAATCCATCTCAGCCGAACGCGCGGCAAGAAAGCAAAAACCTGGATCACCGTCAAACGCTCAGGAGTTAAGGATGTGCAACACACTCTTGACAAGTTGGACAGATATAACTTGTCAGAGTGGAACGAAATCAGAAGCCTACTTCCTAAAGCCAACAGAAACTACAGGGCTGAAGTAGAAGAAGTCATAAATGGACTTATAGCACGCATCAGAAGAACAACTGAAATTCCTGATGACTTACTCCAGCCTTCTTCAGCACTACCTCAGCATCCTGTTCGAAGATCAGCAGGCTCTTCAACAAGGAGACCCACTCCTTGCATGCCCAGGACTGTTATCAAGCCACTGGACCTCTCGATGCTTGATCTTTACTTCCCCACAGGAGTCTCTCTCTCTGAAGGACAAGTTATCAGAGAACCTGTTCATGGTATTTGTGTAAGCGACAACTCCAAAAACCTTCGCTTTCAGCGCTTCAGCGAGCTACACAAAGCACCATATGAACACTTGGTATCAGTTCTCTTCATCGCTCAGAAGGATAAGAAAAAACAAGATAATAAAGAGATCATTCGCACTGTCAGAGCTATCCTCGATCATAGAATCGCCTTCAGTGACACTCCTGTTCCAATCAAAGTTAAGACTGAAGAAGTTAGCGAAGACTCTGATAGTTAGAATTTTTGTAATTTTTCTTTCAGTACTTCATTTATGTACTCATGTATTTTCCTTACTCTTGTTACCTTATTGAGATTAATGAAAATGCAATTCAGTGCATTGTACTTTATTCCATCATAGTACTGAAAAAGATCCCTCAAAAACAGTAAATGGCACACGTACCTTTATGAGTTCTATTTCCTACTGTTTCATCTAGACTTAGAAATTTTTTTCTTTCTAGACTTAGACAATTTCTCCATTGTCTTATCATTATCATATAGGGGGAGATTGTTGATCCAGCTCTCCTAAGATCTGATGAAATGATAATGATCCTGAATCTTTACTTAGTGAATAGGTTTTTACTTCTGTTATAGCTTGAGGAATTATCACTGAGATTGTTCAGTGTTATTCCATGTTACTTATGCTGTAACTTATTTTTACAATTATCAGGATCAGGAGACGAACGAGTCTGTTCTGCAGTCTACTGATCCTGTCCACTGAAGTGAAGACTGTTAGGGATTATGTGCAGAGTTGACAAACCAAGTAATTATACATCCAATGTTACAAGACACTTGAGGGTCACACCTATGAGGACCTATAAGTCGAACAAGTTAGATGAAACCCAGAAATGGAGAATTAGGATTTATAATAGTATATTATAAATCAATTAGGTAATTTCAGTAAGAATTACCAAAGTTGGAGGGTTATTAATTAATTAGGAGATTGTATATTATTTGATAAAATAAATATATAATAATTAATTAATAAAGTGATATATATATATATATATTAGATAAATATATATATAATTATCATATGCAAATTCTTTTCCAGTTAATAAAAGGAAAGGATTTGAGATAATTATAATAAGGAAACTGAATTCCTTTCAGACTGTGTTTTCTTCCCATATAAATAAAGGCTTATGGGTTAAGGGAATAATTAAGCTTTTCAGAAAAACACAAATCAGTTTCTCTCCTCCTCTTTCTCTCCTAACCGGCGCCGACCTCCCCCCCTCATTCGGATTCCAGTTTTGCGTTTCCGGGTTTCATTCGGTTCAACGAAGAAGAACGTTCGTTGGTCAATCACCGGTGGATTAAATCTCAAGCAATCCAGGTAAATTGATCTGAACTTAAATTATTAGGATTAAAACTACAACGATTAAAGATCATTAGGCTTTTAAGGGTTTTTTCTTTTATCGCTTCCGCATGATAAGATCAAAACAGTGTGTTTTCGATCACGTAGGTTTTGTCAGTTTGATTTTAAACCTATGAGATTTATCAAACCAGTAAGGTTCGTTAGATCTGTGTTAATTCTCGAGTCTGTTTGATCCGAGGATACCCACAATAACCCAACAGTGGTATCAGAGCCATTGTTAATAATCGTTTTAGTTTTATCATCTTATCTGCTTACGTGTGATCCGTTAAAATCGTTACTCAACAAGTTTAAAAATCTGATTTTTATTGGTTTACATAAAATTCAATTGTCATTATTTATCATACGAAAACTCGGAAAAACCACCACCACCAGATTGGTGGTGGATGAAATCAATACACCACCGTGATGGGTGCCAGCCGGGCGGCGGTGGCGTTGTTTTGTTTTAATCGCTGGACCGCACCACAGTCTAGTGGTGGCGGCACCGGCGGTTGCTGTTCGACCACCAGGCCGCGCCACCAACTGGGTAGCGGTGGCCGAAACCTTCTTCGCTAAGCACAGCCGCACCACCAGCACCGGTGGTGACGGCGTCTAGTGTTTACAATCGCCACAAAACAAAAAACCACCAGGCACGATCGCCGGCCAAACCGCAGCAAGCGGTGGCGGCGGACGCCCAGCCAAACCACCAGAGGGGTGGTGGCGGCGATCTCGTGACTACCGAACCAAAACCACCAGATCGGTGGTGGCAGGGGGTATGCGGTGGTGATGGTGGCCGTATTCTCGCCGAGATCAACGACCATGGTGGCAGCGGTTTTGGCCGATCAAACCAGAAAACCACCAGGCCAACCGTCGGCTGCCCTAAGGCCGAGCCAAGGCGGTGGCGATGGTTGTTCAATCGGCGAGTAATGGGGAACGGCGGTGATTTTTCGATCGCCGGCTGAAATCAAATCCACACCACCACCACAATCCACAATCGCCGGCCGCACCGCGCATAGCGGTAGCGGCGGCCGTTGTTTTTCAATTAATCGTCGGCCGAGGCGGCGACTGTTGCCGTTGTTTTTCTGACCAAACGACCGCACCACAGCAATCGATGGTGGCGGCGACGGTTGTGTGACGGTGGCCGAGCGGCTGTTTAATCGTTCGGTCGATAGTCGATGGCGGCGATTTCGCGACCGCCAAGCCGAACCACCAGCAAGGTGGTGGCGGCGTTTTCACGACCGCCAAGCCACACCACCAGGTGGCGGTGAAAATCTTACGACAGCCGTAGAGGCGATGGTGGCTTGTAATGCTGCCGTCGCCGATCACAACCACAACCACCAGAAATCATCACGGTGGCAGTGATGAGAGGCATAGTTTCATGGCCTCAAGGCCAAACACAGTCGTCAAACGGCGATGGCATGGTCGTTATCAGACGGTGGTCGACAACCGCCGCAATGGGGTATCGGCCACTATAGTTTTGAGTTTTCTCGTTGCGAATAGAATACCGAACCATCCGTCTAGGGTTTTTTGTTTTGTCTGGGCCTAGTTTGTTTATCGGGCCCAAAGCCTAGTTCTTTGGACCAAGTTATGGCCCAAAAGGACTCGTCTTGATTTTAAGCTAATCTTATCCGAATTTATTTTATAAAAGTTGTTTTAACCAGTTGAACTAGATTATCCGGTTTGATGAACAATTTTTTCAAATAAGCCTAACATTGTGTTATTACTCAAAAGGCCAGTATCTTTTGGATCAATTAAACCAGTTTGATATATTTGGATAAAAGAAGAATTATTTTAGCTAATCCGTTTTATTTATAAAAGTGTATTTTATAAAAATAGATAAAACTAATTTTAGACTAAAATATTGGTTTCGACTTATAAAACAGTTTGGTTTTATAATTCAGTTAAAACCAAGTTTTACGGTAATTGAGACGAGATAATTTTAACGGATCCAGTTTTATTTCTTGTTATTACAATATTGTTTTTATTGCATATATATATAATTGCGTGATTGCTTGAGTTTTATATATGCATCTCAGTTTGAGTTTGTATCTATATCTATTATAATATTTGCCAACCTAGACCCTTGACATATTCACGGGGAGGCCTGCGTGCCATTTACAACCCCTTATGTAATAATGACCTTAGGATAGATATTTTTCTTTCGGAATGACGAGGCCAATGGGAGCCACTAAAATTCTTCAACCTACCGGAGTACTAACAAACATGGCGAGGCCAGTGGGAGCTACGCAAGTTCTGAAGTTTTTAGTAAAATAGGTCATTATTGGTCCCTAGGTAACTAACGTTGGCAAAAACTATAATTAGCTGTTATGTGATTAATTATTTAATTGTGTGGTTGATTGATTATTTGTGATATGTTGCATGTTAGTAGTTTTAAGTAAAGTTGTTATTTTTAAAACTAGGATGTATCACAAAAGATATATAGGTTTCTTCAAATTTTTCAAAGCAAAAGTTTTTGTTTTAAAACCTATAGATGATTGTTTTATATAAAAGGCAAGTTGACAAAAACAGTTAGTTTTAATCAACTAGGTGTGCTATTAAAACAGTTAGTTTTAATTAGCAAATAATTTTAGAACAGTTAGTTTTAAAATTGCATGCATGTTTGAAACAGTTAGTTTAAAACATCAGTAGCCTTTATAACAATCAGTTTTTCAAATCCTGGAAATAAAATTTTTCAAAACCCCGAAAATCATAGATCAGTAGTGCAACCCATCTAGGGGCACCTTCGGCGTAAAGTACATAGGCGTTGTAAGTGATCACACATTCAACGTCCGTGTTCAAACTGAAGCTGGAGGGGTTACATAACTCTGCGAATTATCTCCGGGTGGTACCGGCCAGAGTATAGTGATCAGGTCCCCAAAATGGTGAGATCTGTTTTGGTACTATCAAGTTCACCGGAGGGTACCGGGCCAAAAAGCACTTAGAGGGACTAAAACATGCACAGGTAGTTGCCATGGTCCCGAAAAGATCTAGGAGTCATGTCAGCTAGACATGATTGGTAAAAGTCCTTACCTACCGAAATAAATATGGGTCTGGTGGAGCAAGAACATTACGCACATCAGGACGTATGAAATAAGGATCCTAGTCCAATAAATTGATCATTTAAGGGTTTATTGATAATTATTGGAATTTAATCTATTTACAGTTGCTAAAGACCAAAAGTTTTATTTTGTGTAGATGGCAAGCACTGTAACCAGCACTAATAATCTTTCCCTCCGATCTATCCTGGAGAAGGATAAGCTGACCGGCTCTAATTTTCTCGACTGGGAGCGCAATCTGATGATTGAGCTCAGACATGAGAGAAAATGGTATGTGCTTGAAGAGCCTCTTGGGGAGGCACCTCCGGCAAATGCTCCGGCTGCTGCCAGAAATGCCCACAAGAAGCACTCCGATGATCTACTGGATGTTGCCTGTCTCATGCTTGCAACAATGAGCCCAGATCTGCAAGCAGGGCTCATAAATACAAATGCTTATGACATGATCCGCCAGCTGAGGGACATGTTCCAGACCCAGGCTCGTACAGAACGCTACGATGCCACCAAAGCATTTAATGAGTGCAAGATGGTAAAAGGGACATCAGTAAGTGACCATGTCATGAAAATGAAACGGCACTTAGATCATCTGGAGAGGCTAGGTCATCCTGTTCCGTTGCAGCTGGCAACAGATACCATACTCAATTCACTGTCAGAAGACTACAGGCCCTTTGTAGTCAATTACAATATGAATAACATGGAGAAAACAATAGCAGAATTGCACTCCATGCTTAAGACAGCTGAACTAAATATGGGGAACAAGAACAAGACCAAGGATGTCTTGATGGTGAAAGACGGAGGGGTGAAAAAGAAGAATGGGCATGCTAGCACCAGTAAGGGAAAAGGACCAGTCCAGGCCATCCAGAGTGCACCCAAGAAAGGCAAAGGCAAGGGCAAGGGCAAGAAGGTTAAGCCAAATAAACCCAGGACCGAGAACCGCTGCTTCATATGCAATGAGATCGGTCACTGGAGGCAAAACTGCCCTAAGCGTCATGAAGCAGGTATGTAAACCTCAGAAAATTTATGATTGCTTTAACTTGTCACTTCTTACTTGTTGGTTTACAAGTATACTGATACCTAGAGCAAATGATTATTGCAGGAGGTCAGAAATGAAGTGAAGTGCCCAGAGGTTGCTGAGGATCTTAAGTACAAGTTAATTTCGATATAAGTCAAGACATTTTGAATTTATGGTTTTAAAACAGTTATTTTTGGATTTATGTTTTAAACAGTTTTTGGGATGATTATATTTAGGATTTATAATTTTATGGTTTTATTTTCAAAATTGTTGTCTTGACATATCTGATTGTGCTTAGTATTCTTAAATACATATGATTCTAGTTGTTGCCTGTTATAGTTACTTCAATAAAATCTATTAGTTTGAAGTAATTTATATAAAAACTAACAAAACACAAGAAATTCTATAAGAATGTGTTTTAAGAATAAGACATTTATGAATAATTGTTTTGTAGGGAGAATTTAAGATATTAACTCAGATAGCGTTAATAACAGTATTTATAAAACTAGAAAGATTCCAAGTTCTGGAATTAGGATTTGACCAAATCCAGTTAAGTTTTATAAAAGAAATTCTCAGAATTAACTAATCAAGTTTGATCAAGTTTTATTATTCAAATGTTCTAAAAAGAGAATTTAGGATATTAACCCAGATGACGTTAATAACAATATTTATGAAACTAGAAAGATTCCAAGATCTGGAATTAGGATTTGACCAAAATCCAGTTAAGTTTCATAAAAGGAAATTCTCAAAGTTCATTACTTAAAATTAGAATTGACTAATCAAAGTTTTGCCTGAGTCAATACTAAATTTTGAGTAATAGCTAGTTTTTATATAAGTAAGTGGGAGCCCAATTTATTCTCTATCTAGTTTGAGATAAAAGAATAAAAGATACAATTATTGAAGTATCTCGGAATTCATAAATCCAGGTAGGATAAGAATTCGTAAGATACAATTTACCCTTTTAGTCAAAAGGATAAAAGTTTCAAGATCCATGAAACAAAGGTCGTGACTGACTTTAGAATCAATAATTAAAGTGTTGGATTAAAATATAAGATTCCAGTAGATTTGCCAACATTGCAAATGGAATCTGATTTCAGGAAGAAATCATTCATCTACACAGCATCTAAGGAAAGTTGCAGTCTCACATATTCAGGAACTGGAAGTTAGTCCAGGTCTCCTAGTTCAAGGAATATGACAAAAGTCTAGTTATTGTTTCAAAAGGTGTTTGCAAAAACAATAAATAGCAGATACAAGTAGATCGACTTGTATTGTTTGGTTATCACTTTGATTAGATTGGTAAACTTTAATCAAAGGGTTTAAACTGAAGATAGGTGATACTTCATTTTAGACCAGTATCTAACAAACGTTAAATAGATGTTATGAAAGTTATTAAAGAAAAGATATTTGATTTTGTTATCATTACAGCGTGTAATGTGGACTATACAAAATTGATTTCTTTATTACTTTCACATTTTGCATGTTTTAATATATCCAGGAATGAAATCAGTCTCCGATTTTTCATTCAAAATCTGTTCGTGACAACTTATCATTGTGGGAGCATGATAAGGAGTTAAAGTCATTGTGAACTTTTAGGTAGTTATTATCAGTTGCTAAATAACAGCTACAAGTATTGTAGACTAAAAGTTGCACAGATATTTGATAGAGTAGCAAATATCGGACGTGATCCGCGGTTGAGATTGCTTCTTGGAGTAAGTCATAAGTAAATCTCACAGTGGTTGTCCCTATCACCTGAGGTATCTGATTTAATATCATGAGGACTACTGAATTCTTAGTGCACTCAACCGCTATGCCGTAACAGGGTGGCTATAAAGGGTGTAACTAGATTCAGCGGAAGCCGTGATGTTAAAGGCAGATATGCAAGATGGGATTTGCACCTCTTCTCAGAAGAGAGATATTTCTGGGCCCATCTTGACTGACTAAGCATACTGATGAAGTGCATGGCCATGCCCAAACGAACTGATTAGTTCTTTGTCGTTTACCTATCAGTAAAAGTCAGATAATCAAGAAAACAGAATCTTGAGTATTTAGAGTTGACACTTTCCAAGCTCATACTCACAGATGAAATATCGCGATGCAAAGGGAAAAGCCAAGATATACCCAATCAATGAACAGTAGTTTCATAGATACTATTTCCTTATGGAACATTTATATCACCAGTCTGGGTATAAGAGTTCTTGTAACCTGGTCAGCCTAAGTGCCTGTCTAGGGGCCTCCTTAGGTCCGTATAATCAAGGCGGTATTGCCAACTTGCACAAGTGGGAGTCTGTTAGGGATTATGTGCAGAGTTGACAAACCAAGTAATTATACATCCAATGTTACAAGACACTTGAAGGTCACACCTGTGAGGACCTATAAGTCGAACAAGTTAGATGAAACCCAGAAATGGAGAATTAGGATTTATAATAGTATATTATAAATCAATTGGGTAATTTCAGTAAGAATTACCAAAGTTGGAGGGTTATTAATTAATTAGGAGATTGTATATTTATTTGATAAAATAAATATATAATAATTAATTAATAAAGTGATATATATATATATATATATTAGATAAATATATATATAATTATTATATGCAAATTCTTTTCCAGTTAATAAAAGGAAAGGATTTGAGATAATTATAATAAGGAAACTGAATTCCTTTCAGACTGTGTTTTCTTCCCATATAAATAAAGGCTTATGGGTTAAGGGAATAATTAAGCTTTTCAGAAAAACACAAATCAGTTTCTCTCCTCCTCTTTCTCTCCTAACCGGCGCCGACCTCCCCCCCTCATTCGGATTCCAGTTTTGCGTTTCCGGGTTTCATTCGGTTCAACTAAGAAGAACGTTCGTTGGTCAATCACCGGTGGATTAAATCTCAAGCAATCCAGGTAAATTGACCTGAACTTAAATTATTAGGATTAAAACTACAACGATTAAAGATCATTAGGCTTTTAAGGGTTTTTGCTTTTATCGCTTCCGCATGATAAGATCAAAACAGTGTGTTTTCGATCACGTAGGTTTTGTCAGTTTGATTTTAAACCTATGAGATTTATCAAACCAGTAAGGTTCGTTAGATCTGTGTTAATTCTCGAGTCAGTTTGATCCGAGGATACCCACAATAACCCAACAAAGACCTCCTGAAGACATCAAGATCATACTCAAAGAACCATCAGCGACGTCGAAGAATTAGCTGATGACAGGAACAGCATGCTCGTGATCTGAAGACGGAACTCAGTGATAGCAGGCTGCTCAATTTCGTATGACATCCTGAAGATTCATCAGGATACAAGTGACCCTGAACAACATCAGTTTCAGGACTCTACTCACTGATCAGTATCCTGATCCTGAAGGATTAGTGTAATGTCTTAGTCTAATGCACAAAAGGATTATCCGCCTTTACTGACACAAAAGTACATTAGGACAGTCTCTTTACTGTTCCCTCAGTACTTATCAGACCTCAAGGCAACTGTTTACACACTTCCTCTTTTGCACACCATGCAAAAAGTATTTGTTTATAGTAAATAGTACAAAGGACCACTTACATTGTGACACGTACACAAAAGTGAGTCTGCATGCATTTAATGCATTGGGTATAAATAGGACTTGAAGAGATGTTCTCTTCTCTTCATACTTCATCTTCATCCTAAAAATACCCTAATCCTTTCTTTCTTATTCCCTCTATCTTCTTTCTTTTCTTCATCTTCTCACTTAAGTGCATAGTGAAAGAAAACTTAGATTGTTTAGTTTAGACTTATTGTCTTTTCTATTTCCGCAACAATCTGTAAATTCATATTGTTAATACAACAAGAATTTAAAAGTGAAATTTTGTGTGATTATATTCAAACCCCCCCCCCTTCTATAATCCCATACACTATCTTTACTTGAAGGTCACCTCATTGGGACCAACACCTTGTTACTCGTCGATCCTTGTTGATCCTCTGTCCAAACTTGCCTCTCACAGACTCTTCCATCTTCCTCTTTCCTTTCGCTCCGTCACTTGGAAACGTCCCTGATCGGACTGCATTGTTGGTGAGTCGGTTTGCCAGATTGACTGCTTCTTGTAGAGTCTTTGGGTCTGCTGCGGTTACATTTCCCCGGATTACTGGAGATAATCCCCAGACATATCGATCTACTCGGTTCTGCTCAGGTGTTACAAGATGCGGTACTAGCTTAGCCAGTTCGTGGAATCGGGTAGTGTAGGTGGTGACATTGTTTCCTTTCATCTCATGGTGCCATAACTCAGCTTCTAATTTCTGTATTTCACTTCGCGGACAGAATTCCTCTTTAAGCATTTTCTTGAAATCCTCCCAAGATATTTGACCGGTTGCCTCACGTCCGCGGGTCTGAACTTGGGTATTCCACCAAGTTAGAGCTCGTCCTTGTAACAAGCAGGCAGCATATTCTACCTTGTTTCCCTCCGTACATTTGCTGATATGGAGAACAGATTCCATGCCCTCTATCCAAGTTAGTAGTCCAACTGCTCCCTCAGTTCCGTGGAATTCCTTAGGATTGCAGCTCCGAAAGGATTTGTACGTACATTCCCTTTCTCTATGCTCTTGATTGTGGTTTTGGTTAACATTGAATCCGGCTGCCACTTGACTAACTATGTTAGGAAGAGAGGCTAAAACTTGCTCCGAAACGAGTCTTGCAAGTTCCGGATCTTCCCTTCTTGGAGGCATGTTTCTAAAACATAACCATAATAAAGGCATTTAGTGATGAGCTATCAAAGTCTAAGCTCTTGAAACTCATGAACTATACTACTTATCTTAACCGTAGTTATTTCACAAGTTAACAACCATTCTACTTTTCCAACGAGATTATCAGATGCATAATAATTAAAATCAAACATCACAATTATAAACATACCATGCAATCATAATATGAGAATCATTTAAAACACAAAGTCATAGCATAATATCATCGGCTAAAACCGATTACCCCAAAAGATCATCATGATTTTTACAATAATCATCCAAAAGAAAATCATGAATTGTTCGATAACTGGGCATCATGCCCCAAAATAAGAAACCAAAGTGTTTTTATCATCAAAAGTCTACCAAAGGATCCCATCACCTAGAATCTAGCCCCCCAGACAGCCCAGCCATACAGGATGATAGCCAGAGCAATCACCATATACACAAGAGTGTACAGGTGACGGAGTGAGTCCATAGTGTGACCTAGGAGGGCCACGACTCGAGACAACTGCTGGCTATCAGCTCCAGCCACACTAAGAAGAGAATCGATCATATGTTCGTGGTGATCGATCATATGCTCGTGAATATCCTGGCCTCGGGCTAAACGTGCGACCTCCTGGCGCTCGGTCGGGGTCATTCCTCTCAGGCAAAGGACAGGGGCACGAGCCATGTGTAGGTGTCTAGGGATCGGGGCTATCGGCGGTGGTCGGGCGACGGGCGGTGGTCGCGCAACTCGAGCTATCGGCGACGATGGTCGGTAGGGCGGTGGAGATCCTGACGATGAAGACGACGACGATGACGATGATCCACCCTGGCCCCTGACTCGAGATGGTCCTGCCCCATCCCCAGTGGGGATGCGGAAAGTCATCCGTGTAGGCAGAGGCACGCTCTTCCGAGCAGTGCGTCTACCTCTGAGACCATAGTGAGTCTCGGGTCCAAATGGTCGTGCCGGACTAGCAGACCGGGCGGGGACCTGGTGAGAATCAGCGTCACTGTCACTGTAGGGATCGCGCTCCGGGACAGCGGTACGGGATCGGGAAGCACCACTCTCACTCCTCGGGTGCTCGGGGGACCCGTGGGATCGGTACTCAGAGGGGTCGGTCTCCTGAGACATGTTAACTGCGATAAAAGAATCTAGTCAATACATGTAAGCACTTTTGAAAATTTTGTACATGTCATATGCAAACTCACACAAATTACGTTTTTCAGGAAATCTTTATAAAGTTTCAACTTTTAAAATTCTAGCGGAATGATTAGTTCATAAGTCTTATCCTACTTATATCATGGCTAGGCGTAGGTGATCAGGCTCCGCATATCTATGATATATCATAATAGCACCTATCCTAATCGTACTAGTATTTAAATTCTCCTACACTTCGAAATCTTATAATTAAAAGTTTTAACTTATTTTAGAAAAAGGTTGGTTATAGTACTTGGTTTTTATGAAAAACTGATGTTCTCTATAACCTATGGCTCTGATACCAATTATGTAACACCCCACTAAAGCGGAATCGCGAGGTGCAACAGTACAGATTTCATAGCGATAGGAGATAAATACCATCATTCATTCATTAAGTAATAAGTATTAAGTTTACAAACGATATTATAACCAACCCAAATTTAAAGTTTACAAACATAGTGAATTAAAATACGAAGTCTTGGTTGGTTCCTATGGGTACAACAAAACTAAGCTTTTTCGATCACCTTCTGATTTCCTGAAAAGCATGTTAAAACAGACGTCAACTACGAGAGTTGGTGAGTTCACAGGTTTTATATGCACAAAAGATTTCACATGCAGACTTTTTATCGTAAAACTAAAATCCTTGGACGTTTGCTAACGTCAAAATCACATTTATGCATAAGATACGTAAGATTGAGCCACTACAAGCCGTTAACCCCCAACGAATACCTCAGAGGTGGTAGCGAACCACATGGGCAGAGCGTTCACGCGAACTACCTCAGCGGTGGAACTTAGTCCACATGTGTAGAATGCTTACCAACGAATACCTCAGCGGTGGGGATCTGCCCCACATGTGTAGTCGTTAATTCTGAAATAGTGCACCCTCAACTCGTCAGTCAGCAAGGTGGGTATTGGTACCAAATAGCGCTATCCACTAAGTCATAGGCTCCTAATGAGTTAATAGTAGTGTATATTATAAGGGGATTTTATTCAACTCATATCATGATCATGCATAATTACTTGCTAGAAAGCAACTTTTACTCACAATTCGCATAACTTTTGCTAAAAAGCATAAAGCATAACTTTTATCAACAACATGCTTTTCACCCCAAATACGTAAAAACGGAAAAACAGGGGCTGTGAATACTCACCTTTTGTGACTTTAGCGTTTGGACAACCGTTAGTATGCGCGGTCCCGTTCCAAGCCTACTAGTGCCCTATATCATACGTAATTGACGTAAGTTCTAAATTCAACGGTCCATAACTAAATCAATACCGATATCCCATATAATGCCTTTACTATATATCATTAGGTTCATTTTAGTACAAAAAATATGTTTTATTGCTTTAATTAATGTCCAAACATATGGGGATTTCTTGATAATTGCAAAACAACACTTTTTAAGAAATCTGATTTTTGGCAGATTTGTATTGCTTCAAAAATGCTTCCATTTTGTCTATTTCCAAAAGGAGTTAAGCTACCAAAATTTTATCCATTAATATTATATGTATTAACAACAATTCTACCAATTTTCATAATTTTAGGAGTTGATTAACATTTTTTTAAGATTATTGAAAAATCAGTGTGCAAGAATCAATGTTGAAAAGACATGTCTGCAGAGTTTGTGTCATAGAGATCTCATTACTATTCCAAAATTTGAATTTCAAAAGGGGTTTTAAAGCTATTTCAAATATCTAACAAATGAAACTTGTTTCACACGATTTGGATAATTTTTGAATGAGATATGGCCTCATGAATCTAAGCATGTGAATCTGCCATCAATGGACAGATTGCACTCCGAATTTCATTTCATTGGTTGCACATTCAAAACTCCACCAAATCATGTGTTTCCAGATTCTTTAGAAAGCTAACTCATTAAACTTGAACTTAGAACCAAGAATCATGCATTTTAGTTAAATTATCAAGAAGATATGCATGCATGAAGTTGATATAAATTTCTTGCTAGAATCTGATGAACACCAAAAAGTTTCCACATGGTTGAGGGCTCAAAACATGGAATGTTTGATTGATTCCAGTGGGGTTTAAACCCTAACACATAAAACATTGTACCATAAAATTTCCAGAAGAGAATGAATACCAAAACACCCTTTTTGGGTCGTATAAACAACATGCAACAAATCTGTCAGCATCATCCAGATTTCAAACATACTTTTACCCACCATAAACACATAAAATCACCAAATTTTTGGGGTTTTCTTGAATAATAAACTAAAACCTTCAACTTATATCCACTAAATAGATGAAATACATTTTAATATCATCAACACACATGCATGAACTATCATTAAAGTTCAGCCCCAAAAGATAATCAAAAACATCAAAACAAAAGGATTTTACTTCAAGTCTTGTGTTCTTAGGGAGGATTCATTGATTTTCACCTCCTTTGAATGTTTTAACACATTTCTAAGGTTCAATCATCCTCAAACATCAAGATTGTTATTAAACCATAAAAGAGGGTTTAAACCTCAAAGAAAGTAGGAGAAAGCTCCCAAAATGAGCTAAAATCGAACTAGAATGCATACTCTACTCTTACCTTTGATAAAACAACAATGAGACTTTAAAAATCTTGCTTGAATCTCTTCAAAAACTCTCAAATTCTTGATGGAATATGGCTGGAAATATTTGGAGAGTTGAGAGAGTTTTAGTGAGAGAAAATGGTAGAGAGAGAATAAGATTTGAAAGTGATTTGTGTAAGAAAGGAATATTTGTTTTTCTTGAATCAAGAGAGGGAGAGAGGGTTTAAGGGGGGGGGGGTGTGGCCGGCCATGTGGGGCCCACCCAACCCTTTCTCACATTTTTTTTAAGAGTTGGTTAAATCTTATACTGCTAAGTCAACGCAGTACCGGGTTTTGACGTGTTTTCGGTAGAAACCGATTTCTCGAAGTTAAAGTTTGGTTATTTAAACCAGTTTACTTATATTTTACTAAAGTAACATATTGTTTTTTATTTTTATAAATCAACCTTAAATTTGGCATTATAGGATTATCGGGTGGCTTTTGGGCCGGTACGGGCTTTTTCGGGCAGTTTTCGGGATTTTTAGGTTTTTGCCTAAATTTTTCACGCAAACTAACCTAGTTTCTTTTAATAACTTGAATAACTAATTTTCAACCTACGGAAACGCTACTGAGTGAATTAACAAGTAGCTAACCTGCAGGTCAAAACTGTCAGTTGTCACACTCTTGCACCGCATGCTCATTCAAGCGGTGAACGCTCGTTCTTCGAGTGAGGAGAAAGTTATCGTACAGGATCTTTGGCTTCTTGAGCAACTCTCTATGGATGACAAATATCCGAATGCTCCGTATCTCATCGCCGCTCAACTCGCCAAGGCGAGTGGTTATCGAGAGGGTAGTCGCATAGTTGGTGGCCAGTACGTGACGCTCTTGGCCAAGCACTTCGGTGTCCTAACCAACACCGCTATTGCTTCGATGACGAACCTCGGGGAGATGGGGTTGATTGACATGGACCAACTCCGAGGCATAGGCGTGGCGAGAGTTGAGCACATGGTTGGAAGAGACTACAATGCATGGATCCATAATCCTCAAGCTTATAGGAGTCAACCGAGAAGTCAACCGAGTCAAGCAAGGAGTGAAGCACCAAGAAGCACGCATGAGATTGGTGTAACAAGTGGAACGAGTGGGGCGAGTGCGGGTCAACAACCGGCGGATTGGACGGCATATTCGGGTTACCAAGACTTGAGTAACCGACTCTCGGAGATGTCACTTTCTTATGGTCGTCATCAACAGCATATGGAGTACAACACCGTGGAGGCTCTTCACCAAGCCAATTGGCAGAGTGGAGTGATGAACCAGATGGCCTCCCACTTCGGTATTCAACCGAATACCGCTTATGCTCCATCTCCATATTGGCCATACTCCGAGGATGCTCCGCCCGGTTACCCGACTTACGAGGATTGGCAAAACCAACCTCGGGGCCCTTATTGATCTCTCTCTTTTATCTCCGTTATTCGATATGGTTGTCATATACAATTTTATTTTTGAACTGCGTGGTTGTGTTTGGTTGAACAATTTTATTTTGGATTGTTTAGGATTTTAAGTAGTTTGATTTGGTTTATTTTCATTTGTTCGTTTTTACTTTTTCTTTTTCTTTTTGTTGGTAGATACGGCGATTTATGATCGAGCACGATTTTTATGCACCACTCTCAGATCAGAACAGATTTCGTCACATAACCCGGGAAGTTTCTCTTTTTCCCAATTACTCCATAATTGTGTTAATTGTTGCATTGAGGACACTGCAAATTTTAAGTGTGGGGAGGGGGTTATGTAGACTTATCTGTTTAAATGGGTTCACTTTTTGCTTATGGATTGTCGTTTTTCAAACTTTTGAAAGCTTTGAGAGTTGACCCCAATTTTTTTTCGAAATCTGAGATTGTTTTTGAGACTGAGTTGCTTGCATAGGAGAACACTGAATAGGATTAGTTGAGTAAAAGGATGCCTTGGAATACTGATTACCATGAGTGTCTCACCCAATTCCGTTGAGAGATTGAGCCTTAAGTGTTATATCTGTTTATTTTTTGCGAGGAATACCGACTATGACCCAAGGTAGAACTTGTCATTTGAATGCTTGTCGAAACCACATAAGAGGAGTATTTATCACCATTGCACTGATAGAGGCCTTCGTTTCTAACCCTTTTAGCCTTCGTCAGATGATCTCATCATAAGATTGTTTGATTTGCCTAGCCTTTGATTGAAAAGTGTTCACCTTTTAACACTTTATCCCTTGTAACCATTTTGAGCCTTAGCCTTTTCATTTCATTACCCACTATACACTTTATCCTTGAGCCTAATTGTTTTATCTATCTTTTGGCCGTAATTTAAATTTGAATCTTGAGATGTTTTGATCCAGTTTTTCATATCTAACAATTTTTATGGGATTGAGAGTAAAAAGAGCCCAAAAGCAACATAGTTGCTGCTCTGAAAAAAAAAGAGAAAAGAAAATATTTGAGACTCGGAAAATAAAAGAAATATCAAAAAAGTCGAGAATACAAAAAGAAAAGAATGAGAGCTGAAAAGAGTGAAAAAGAATTTGTGCCCCAAATAAGCCATAGGCTTAGGCCAATTCTAAAAGAAAAGAAAAGAGAGGAAGTACTTATCCCAAAAGTCTCATTGTTTGAAAGTCAGATTACTTCACTGTTTGGATCATTACTGATTGAGTTTTCAAGTTTTTGTTGCAAAACCCTTAGTCACTTATATATCCTTTATCCTACCCTTAACCCTTAA
This sequence comes from Centaurea solstitialis, assembly GCA_030169165.1. Lineage (NCBI taxonomy): Eukaryota > Viridiplantae > Streptophyta > Magnoliopsida > Asterales > Asteraceae > Centaurea > Centaurea solstitialis. The sequence continues at coordinate 17,945,228 of CM058045.1, read as the reverse complement.
CCCTTAGCCTAACAGGTTGGGTGTATTTGTTAGACCAAAGCAGATAGACTCCGAAAGGATAATCAACCTACCTTAGCCTGACTTGGACCAAAAGGTTGTGTTAAGGGGTTACTTGGACCAATAGTGACCAGATAGTAAAAGAGCCATTGCAATATTGATTAGGAAGGGTTTACCGATTCTAGATTGTGGACCAAACGATTTAGGATTGGAATTAGGAGGATCGTATCCTAGTTTCTAACCATAATATTCACATGTTAGGGTGTCCTAGACTTAAATTCCTACAATAGTCAAAACAACCAAACCTTCGACCTATTCATATCATCCATATTGGGGATTCACTTCACCATGATAAGTACTGCTGTTTTTCCTTATTATAATCTTAAATCAGTATTTTAATTACTTTCTTAGTTTTTACCTAGTTAATTGTCTTTTTAAGTATTCAAACATTTTTCATACAAACCCCTCCCTTTTAGGTTAATTAAACCAATTCAAACTTTAATCTACGATAACTTGACCGTTCCCAGTGGTAGATACGATACCTGGACTTTCCTACACTATATTACTCACGATCAGGTACGCTTGCCTGTATATGTGGTAAGACGGTGGCTAGGCATTAGAGGTTAAAACTTGTTACGCTTTTTATATACGATAATTACCGCACCAGGATTGAAGAACACCAAATTAAATAACAATCTGTTAAAGAACTTCAAACCCAGAAATGACTCATTAAAGAACATTAACTAAGATTGAATATCATCAAAAGAATGACAAACCCAAGATGAGATAGACTAGTAACATTTGAACAAAAACCTAACGGGTTAAGTACATGGGAGTGTATCGAACTTGTCATATTTTATCATTGTATGTACTTAACTTTAAAACTTACCGATTAATGTATCGAACTTGCTAAAATTGCCATTGTATGTATTTCATGACAAGTTGGATACACTTTCGTGACAAGTTGGATACATTAAATGGTAGGTTTTTGATAAAGTTGGATACATACAATGACAATTTTAGCAAGTTCGGTACATTAATCGGTAAGTTTTAAAGTTGAGTACATACAATGATAAAACGTGACAAGTTCGATACACTTCCATGTACTTAACCCAAAACCTAACTATCACGGCAAACCAAAAACATGATTTAATCTCGAGTTCAAACGTGATTTTACCATGAACGTGATAAAAGAGAATATATCAGAAAAACTTTCAAATATGTTGTTGTTTTCTTTAATCTTGAATCGTTACCAACCTCGCCTCTTTCGATTTTGTTAGAAAACTCGTTGATTTCTATTTACCTCTTGTTAGACAATTAAGTGTGATATTGTACATGTTTATATTAGAGGGTTTAGAGTGTAAATATTTCCCCTATATATATCTTTTATTGTAATCGTGTTTTACACAATAATACAATACACAATTACCAAAGTTTATCTTGGTATCAGAGCCTAATAGCCGCCGCTCCTAAAACCCTAATAGCCGCCGCTTCCAAAACCCTAATAGCCGTCAAGCAACTCCGGCGTGAACAGTGCTCCGGCGTGAACAGTAACTCCGGTGTGAATAGTGCTCCGGCGTGAACAGTAACTCCGCGTGAATAGTAAAAAAAAATCTCCTTTTTTTTCTTCTTTTTCTCCCGATTCTAATCACCGATGACAACCATGGTAGCCTTCACTCCAACCGAGAAAACCACCCACAACTCCCACAAGTTTGGTTTCACTTTATCGCCAAACAACTATGGCTATTGGAAGGCAATGGTTCAACCATTCCTTGTCACAAACAATCTGTTCGGCTACGTTGATGGCACCATTCCATGTCCACCGGTGACTATCCCAGCATCGTCGTCATCTGAAAAAGAATCTGCAGCCACCACAAACCCTAGCTACACAGCATGGGTTTCCAATGATGCACACGTACGGATGCTGATTACCTCGACAATCTCTGAGGCGTCATTCCAACACGTTCAAGGACTTACCTCTCGTGATCTTTGGTTGTCCCTTGAACGTGCCTACGATCCTCACACGTCATCCAGGGAATACACCCTCAAAACTCAGCTTCTTAAATTAGAGATGAAGCTTGATGAAACCTCCTCCGCATATCTGACTCGGGCTCAGGAATATGCTAATGCTCTCGCCAATATAGGTGAACCGATGAAAGACAAAGATTTGGTGATGCTAGTTCTCTCGGCCTTAGCTTGCGGGGGAATGTTAGACAATTAAGTGTGATATTGTACATGTTTATATTAGAGGGTTTAGAGTGTAAATATTTCCCCTATATATATCATTTATTGTAATCGTGTTTTACACAATATACAATACACAATTACCAAACTTTATCTCCTCTCAAACACTAGGGGATCAACTGGAAGGAAGAGTATGCTGAGGCTAATGGCGTAGAGCAATGAGGGATGGTTCAGCTTTTCTCAATTAAGAGATTGGTTTAAGAGATATTATAATACACTGTGATTATAGAAGGTTAGGATTGGGAAAAATGACGTTTATATTTAGATGTGCATCCCTTTAATTAAAGTATACTAGTGGCAAAACCGCGCGCTGTGCGGTAGCAAAAAATAATTTAAAAAATACTTGTCAAATACAGCTAAAATGTAATTGTTCGGTTAATAATTTATAATATCTAAAATTAAAATGAAAAATATTTTTCATAAGTGGTATAAACACACACACACACACACACATATATATATATATATATATACTTAGTCATTTCTTGTTACAAAATGTTTGATACGCATCGTGCATAATTTTTTTGCTGTGTTTTTTAAAACCAAAGGAATGTCATATTATATATATATATATATATTGATTATATTCTAATTCAATTTACATATTTAATTTGATATAATCTAAAGTAATAATAGAGTATGAATTAATTTATATGTATTTGTGATTGTAATAAATAATTTTTTCCATCTGATATATTGATTTTTCTAATTTAAGTGACATATTGCTTTCATATTTTCTTTTACACATATTATTTTATTGACTTTATTTTTTATTATATATTATTGTAGTCATTTTATATTTTGTGTACTAATTCTAATTATACATATTATTTATTTAAGTATGTTTTAGGCGATATTAAACATGGTATGTGTCTCATATATTTAGAGAACTATTATTAGTATTTAACTATATATTGATTATAAATGTATTTATTTTATATTAATAATAATTTCATTTATATCTTTTTACTGATTTTCATAAGATTTATAAGGTTTAGTATTTTTTTATATAATGACTTCAATTATTTATCGTATTTTTTATTTTGGAATTAAAATTTCACTTGAAATTAGGTCTAATTGATATATATCGTATTTTTTATTTTTTTATGTATTATGTTTATATTGGAGTAATTAAAATAGTATTTATACAAATGAATATATATGGCATAATCTACTGTTTAGTATTTTAAACAATACATATAAAAAATATTTTATAAACAATAGCAATTGATAATTGTCATTAAAGTTATATTAAAGTATATTAATGATAAGTTATTAGATTTTTAATCAACATATAAGTATTTCATTTATATGTTTATATTCATTATAACAAATTTATTATTAAATTTTGGCAACTAAATATAAATATATATGTTATTGTATTCATGAGTCATGTAATGATGTAAATAACAATGATTTTTTCTAATAGTATTTTATATAATTAATCAAGCAAAAACTTAGAAAAATATAAAAGATTAGGATAAGAAAAGAGATTTAAAACTCCAACAACACTCTAAAAACGTATACCAGATTAATGTTCTCAAAGTAAACTTGGATAAAAATACAACTAACCATCAAAGATTACTTATTACAGTTATTTTTTATATTGTATCTTGTCATCTAAAATCGCTGGCAACAATGCATCTTCAGTTCCATGGAAAAAACACTGTCAAGCAAAACAAAAATTTTCAAATAAAACATATATGCAAACATTAACAACAATATATATAATTCATAGAAAAATGACATAAAACATAAATTTTGTTACCTTAAAATTTTATGATGAAAGAACAATAACTTCTATTTTAACTGAACACGCATGTTAACTTAGAATTTGATGGATTACACAAATAGATCAATATATGATTGTTAACAAAATCAACAAAAAAAACAAATAATTCATCTCAAATAGTAGGTGCGTATGTGTGTGTGTGTGTATATATATATATATATTCTTAAACGTATGTTTGATGATTTGATGAATAATAGATGATATGTTTAAAGGATGATTGAAATAGATTAAAATTTACAAAAATTGAGAAATTCAAGAAGAAAAAAAGAGAGAAAATTCAAGGCATCAGGGAGATGTCACCTTATACATATTTCTCCTCACACATGTTGAAATTTGATGAAGCTACATAAGAAATGGTTACATCTTCAAGACTACAAATATCGAATCATCTATGAAAACCCTAGAACCATCAAATTACATCTTCAAGGAAACAAAAAAAAACTTTAAAATCTCAACAAAAAGTAAAAGAAATGCATACCTTTATTAGTTTTCTCAAAGTTTACATGAAAAAATGATAAACATCAAATGACATGCTCATAATTTATAGTATGAAACTATTGGATGGTGTAGAGTAGTTATGGAAAATGAAGAGATGATGTTAAATACAAACATAAATAACAATTAATGTTGGAAATTAGAAAGAAAAAAAAAGGTAAAAAAGAGAACCAATGAGAAAAAAGATAAATAGAATTCCAAGCTTTAGGAGATGCCACATCAACATCCTTGGTTATTACTTTAATATATATAAATGATTCCTCAAGCTCACCTCTAATTATTAAATCAATTCCAACCATAGTGTACATAATGGCTTTTTACCTAATAAGGTAAAGGGATTATTACACCCATTAAGTTTTTTTCTCTTTTTTGGAAGGGTGTCAGGGCCAAATTCTGATTAATCCCCAGCAATTTTGGGGGCTAAACATGGCTCCACTTAAAATATCCCCAGGTATGCGTATGGGAAGACTCGAACTCGGTTAGGACGCTATGAACCCTTCGAGCGATAACCAATCCGCCACATCACTGGAAGACATACCCATTAAGTTGATTCCTAACAAACTCTAAAACGCTCTTAACTAAACGGTTTTTTCAATGGTTGTTAGAGAAAGTAACCAAACTTCTTACAAACCACAATAACCTTCTTGTATATTTCGATTATGCAAGGACGAAAAGTGTTATAACTCACAAACCATAATGACCAAAATTGTAATTCATTTTGTTTTTAACGGAGATAAGTATGTAGATCTCTAAAATTGATCGTTTACCATCAAAAAATGTATTGTTATTTGCACCCAGATGCATATTAAATATTAAATCAGGTCATTCTATACATTGAGAATGTAGAAAGTTGGTTGTAACAATGATGTGTATGAGAAGGATTTTAGATTATAGGAATGCATTTAACAATCTTAAGGGTGTAATTAGCCTCCACCACCATCCAAAGGAGTCATAATATGAGTTTCCAAAACCACATTCGACTTTATTTTTATCGCTTAACAAAAGGGATAAATAGAAACATCATAAAATTTAACTCCATATCCAATTATTACTTGTATATAATATAAATCTTAATAAGTAAAACTAAATGTGCAAACCTACTTATTAGGATAATATCATATTTTTTTTAAAGATTTCAAACATATCTTTTAAATTTTTGTATATACTTATCTCTTCTTATTACGTTTCTTATATATGGAGTCTTATAAATCATCCATATATGCATGCACTTTCTCAATCTCTCCAAAATCCACATACACAATCATGATGTTTCCAGCCGCTGATCCACAGTGCTCCTACGACACCACCCGAAACAAGTTGGTCTCTTTCTACGGACACCAAATCTTGACCACCGTCACCAATAATCCCAAGTACGTCACCTCCTGGATCTCCGAAACCAACCGCCAAATCAACCGCAACCTTCCGCCCGTGATCGGCCTTGATGTCGAGTGGACACCTCCCTCGCTCACCGCTGGCCGTGAAAACCCAGTTGCCATCATACAACTATGCTTCAGACGCCGCTGTCTCATCTTCCAGATCATCCACGCAGCTGACTACAATGTGATCCCTGGTTCCCTCATCGATTTCCTCAACAACCCTAATTACACATTCGCCGGAGTTGGGATTCAGGCGCACGTGGAGAGGCTGATGCGTCACCATGGGATTGGGGTGGCGGCGAATGTGGCGGACTTGGGGCGGCTGGCGGCAGAGGTGTATGGTGACGAGAGCATGAGGAGGTCGGGGTTGAAGACGTTGACGATGGTGGTGTTTGGGAAGAAGGTGGAGAAGCCGCAGGATGTGACGTTGAGTAGGTGGCACAACCGGTGGCTGTCGCCGGAGCAGGTGGATTACGCGAGTATCGATGCGTTCTTGTCGTTTGAGATTGCTAGGGTTTTGATTTCCAGGGGATGAAGAGTAGCGTAGGATTTGTTAGATGAATTTTAGGGTTTATAATGGTATAAAGAAACATGGGTATTTGTTTTTGGTTATTTTAATGGATTCATATACTAGATATATATAGTTATCTTCTTCAATTGTCTTATATAGTTATCTTCTTCAATTGTCTTAATTAGTAGAGATGGTCTCATCTTCCTTAAAAAAATTTAATCTCACCACATGCATGTAATTGGTTTCGTCGACAAGGTTGATCGTTGCTTTGGTCCCTGTGGTTTGGAGGTTTTTATGGATTTGGTCAATATATAGGTAGTTGACCATGATAAGGTATTTGAAAATTTTAAACAAGTATTTTATGATTTGAAAATTCTATTTGAACAATCTAACCTTGAATATGTTGATACATTAAAATATTCATGTAACCTTTGATATGTTGTTTTCTTTTTATGCATAATTCTTTTTATCATCAATCCTTTGATATAATTTATCCGTAAATTTTGAAAATGTTGCATAGTCTAATATGTAATAACTCTTTTACATTTATTTTGTCTTTTTAAGGTTTGGGTTTCATTGTATTTGAACACCTATATATAGGGGTCTTCCAAAAAGTGTGTTATGGCGGAGACACTCTAACCCCGGGTCCCTTTGGACCGACGCCACTCTACCTCCATGAGCGCGTCCCTGGCAACCAGAGCCCGGTCTCCCGCAGCCAGTTGGAATTAAACGCAGGACTGTATCTTCCAAATAAGTCCCCAAACTGCGAGCCCCATAGGCATTTGCAAGGTGGAGGTACCGATCAAAATATTGAGTAGTGCAAGGATCGAACCCATGACCTCAAGGAAGCCAGGGGACAATCTTACCACTAGCCAGGGGTCTTAGTCTAGGGTTTAAGGTAGGGGAGTCAACTAGTTCTTTGAGAGCTATCCTATAAAACAAGTAACCAGTTGATTCTCTATTTTGATCTATTTTGTAAATCCTCCCTAAATTGAATCATGCCGAATCTTGGGCCAACAAAGGGAAAACCTATAAAATAAAGCAGAAACCGATGAACATCGTTGTAGCTCTCCATCTGAACCGTATGCACTTGTGTATATGAATAATTTGAGTTATTTTTGGATTTTTATGCACAAGTGCATTATGCACAAGTGCATAAAATATGCATGTGTATATTAAAAAATTTCTCGTATGCACAAGTGCATATAGTCTAGATGGAGGGCTACGAGGGTATTTCCGGTTTTACGTTTATTTAAGGTTCTCCCTTAAACCTGATCCACGTAAAATATTATATCTCAGAAACCTTAAAGACCTAAAATATAATTCAACGTTTTTAAACCAAGAAAAATATATAGACTTTTAAAACGTTTGATAAAAGTTTATGCCTAACATGCTGGGCAGCGAGTTTGATGGGTATAGTAAGCAACGAGAACACAAAAGGATATCTTCAATATTCAATGTGATATCGCATTCAATATTGAATATTATATCACATATTTTTATCGCTTACAAAAACAGAAAATAGAAAAGCTATTTAATCCCGTATGAATATTATAATTTGTAGAGGAAAGTTATTATACAACCCAGTAAAATGTTACAACCCGTACAACCTTCATCTAAACCATTTATTTTAATCTGTTCACTATGATTGATTACTCGATTCATCTATGATTAGTAATTTCATGCAATAATCTAACCTATAATGCATGGTATTTTCATTAAATGCCTATTATAACATGGGATGCACATTGGTTCATGAATGTTTAATGGAAGTATCACTTTCTTACAATTCATCGCATAAATCATTATGTACATTGACATTTGTTGTTGAAATTCGATGAAATCATGTAAGTACATCTAGAGAACCGATGAGAATCTATATAAATGGGCTAAATAATTGATTTAGATGAAAGTTGTACGGGTTATAACCTTTTAAGGAGTTGTATAATATCCGTGGCCATAATTTGTATATAATACAAAAACTTAAAGTAAAATTAAATAGTAACAACACATTTACTAAAAAAAATTCAACATATCTTCTAAAATTTTGTACTTATCTCTTTTTATTACGTTTCCATATATATGGAGCCCTATAAATAATCCTCCATGCACCTTTCTCTCTAAACCTCACACACATACATACAATCATGGTGAAGTTCGTCTCTTTCTACGAACACCAAATCTGCACCACCATCACCAAAGATCCCAACATCGTCACCTCATGGATCTACGAAACCGACCGCCAGATCGACCAAGGCCAACGACTCCACCGCCTTCCGCCGGTGATCGGCCTTGACGTCGAGTGGACACCTCCCTTCCTCACCGGCGGCCACGGCGGTGAAAACGCAGTTGCCATCATACAACTATGCTTCTCCGACCAATGTCTCATCTTCCAGATCCTCCAAGCAGACTACATACCCGATTCCTTAATCGATTTCCTCAATAACCCTAATTACACATTCGCCGGAGTTGGGATTCAGGCGGACGTGGACAAGCTGATGCGTCATTATGGGATTGAGGTGGAGGCGAATGTGGCGGACTTGGGGTGGCTGGCGGCGGAAGTGTATGGCAACGAGAGCATGAGGAGGTCGGGGTTGAAGGCGTTGACGATGGTGGTGTTGCGGAAGGAGGTGGAGAAGCCGCAGAATGTGACGTTGAGTAGGTGGCACAGCCGGTGGCTGTCGCCGGAGCAGGTGGAGTATGCGAGTATTGATGCGTTCTTGTCGTTTGAGATTGCTAGGGTTTTGATTTCCATGGGAGGAAGAGTGTAGGATTTGTTGGATGGAATTTAGGGTTTATGTATAACGGTATAAATAAATAAGGGTACGTAGTGTTTCTTTTTCTGTAATTATAGTTGATTTTGATATATAACTGATGTTCTCAATTTCTTATAATTTTAGATAATTGGTTGTCATATATAATATTCCTAAAAGCTTGCCGCAATAGGTCTTATGACAACTTCATGATTCAAAACTTATGTCTCATGTTTGGTGATGAAACTTCTGCCATATGCGCCCCAAAAGGATGGGATTCCCCGGCTAATTTCACTACTAGAAAAAAGGGTATCTGTGACGGATATTAGTGACGGCCTAATTCCGTCACTAACGGATCAGCGACGGTTTACCGACAGACAGGCCACGAACGGATTCCGTCGCTGATCCGTTGCTAATAGCGACGGAAGTGACGGAACAACGACAAAATTAATTAAAAAATTTTAAAAAATAATAAATAATTAATTCCGTCGCTGATCCGTCACAGATTAGCGACGGATTCCTGACGAAATTAATTAAAAAAATAAATAAATAATAAATAATTACTTCCGTCACTGATCTGTCACTGATTAGCGACAGGCTTAACTATTTTTTGGTTTTCCATTTTCAAGGTTATATTTACTCATGTGTATACATGTTTATGTTATATATGTGAGTGTGTGCTCTTTGTTAACGATAATTGATATATATGTTGTACTAAAGATACCAAGTCCATTAAGAGCCATACATGTATCAAGCTTGTACGGGTCAAGTTCATTTAATAGTCAACATATATCTATTAGTCTTTAATATAGGTCACTATCGATCATTCACAATATCCTATGTATGTATATATATACACGACTCGAAGAGCTAGATAACATAGTTCATAAATGGTCACTACGTCTCGTAAAGGCTTAATATAATCTATTAAGTTGTAATCAGAGTCATTGGGTTGTATACAACTTTAATGGACTTTAGTTAAGTGTAATGCATTTATTCGATTATATTTGGCCTTATTCGAACCTTAGTTGAGTTTTAAGTTCATAAAGAGTTAGCAAACTCCGTTATGTTGTAATACATTATGTTATAGAAAATTAGTTAGTGAATTAATTATTAATATTAATAATAAAATATAATTATTAAGTTCATAAAGAGTTAGCAAACTCCGTTATATTGTAATACATTATGTTATAGAAACTTAGTTAAGGAATTAATTATTAATATTAATAATAAATTATAATTAGTTAATAGTTAATTAAGTTCTTATACAATAAGTAATTAATTTTGTAATTCCTTCACTGATCCGTCACTCATCACCGACGGATTAGCGACAGAATTAATTAAAAAAAATAATTAATTAATTCCGGCGTTGATCCGTCACTGATTAGCGACGGATCAGCGACGGAAACTTGGTATCCATCGCTAATCCGTCGCTAATTAGTGACGGATCAGTGACGGTTTTAACTATTTTTTGCTTTTTCCCATTTTTAGAGTTATATTTACTCATATGTATACATGTTTATGTTATGTATATGTGTGTGTATTGTTTGTTAATTTTCGGTCAGATTGATCTTAACTCATTGAACTTCAGTAGATAAAAATTTGGGATTTTTGTTTTTATAGAATAGGGTTAAAAATGATCTTTTTTCAAGATTCAAGAATAGGGGCCGAAAAAATATTTATATACCGTTTGTTTACACTACTATTAACTCTAATTTGAGCCCATGATCTTTGCGGATAGTGTTATTTGGTTGTCATACCCACCCTTTTGACTGACAAGTAGGGGTGCACTTAGTCATAAAGTATGTTCTACCCATGTGGCTTGAAATAGTCACCGCTGAGGTAGTTTGTAAGAATGCTCTACCCATGTGGTTAGCTACCACCGCTAAGGTAGTTCGTGGGGCGTTGAATGTTGTATATAGGTTTAGTAGTGGCTCAACGTTATATATCATGTGTATGACATTGTCTTGATTTAATGCTCGTAAGTTTTACAATCTAAACTTTGAGTGAACGTTAGTTGCACTAAAAAAAATTTTGCATTTAAAATTGTTTTGTGCATGTAAAACCTGTGAACTCACCAACTCTTTGTAGTTGACCGTCGTTTTTTACATGTTTTTCAAGGAATAAGAAGGTATCCGGAAAATAGTTAAGCTTGCGTGCACGTTTTCATCAACCATGGATTTTCCGGACATAAATTGTTTTAAAAACTTCTCTGTCATTAATGATCATTGTTTGTACTTTGTAAAACGTAAAACTTTAATGTTTTGAAATGTATGGTTGATGTTTGACATATACTAATGTGATGTACTAGTACTATTACCTGTCGCGTCCCGTGTTTCCGCTTTAGCGAGGTGTGATAGAGGATGAGGCCGAAGATGATGACGACCGTCCACGACCCATCGGTGGAAACAAGGCGAAGCGTGCAACGTCGACCTCCACGGGAGGCGGGTCGAACGAGAACGTCACCGCATTGTTGGCCGAATTAAACACGCTCAACGCGAAAAGTGATGCATTGATCGAGGTTCGTCAAAAAGATCTTGAGATTCATGAAAAAGATTCGTTGACGCGTCAACGGGATGCGGCGATTCGTGAAAGGGATATGGTGATTCGTGAAAGCGATGCGGAGGCAAGAAAGGTGGCCGAGATGCGAAAAGACTATCGGTTTTACGTATCACCGCACAGACATCTTATGGGAGGTGTGTTGGCTACAACTTTGCGGATGAAGGAGGCGATATGACAAAAATACAGATGGGCACTCTTAATGAATGAAAAAAGTTTTAGCTATTATTATTATTATTATTATTATTATTATTATTATTATTATTATTATTATTATTATTATTATTATTATTATTATTATTATGTAATTTTTAAGTTTTTTTGAAATTTTAACTTTTGTAATGTAATTTTTATTTTTTTAGGTATGTTAATTATTAAAGTTTGAATTTTATTATTAGTTTTATTTTTAATTAGTATTTTAATTTTTGAAAAATTAACAAAATTGAATGATTTTGGGTAAATCATAGTGGATGGTTTGGGTTGGTTTAAGAAATGTAGTGGAAAACTGATGTGACGCTGATGTGGCAATTGGGTTCAAGTTGAACTATAGTGGATGGCCTAAGGTGTTTTCGTGTCAAGACACTCGAAACCTTTTGTTTTGCAATGTAACATTAGCGCATTAGTGCTTGAATATAAGGTTGGATCATGCTTGACCAAAACTTTTTGATGCATTTACTTGTTTTGTATCATAAAAATTTAACAAATTTCCTATCAATTTACACCAACCATTGATTAAAGGAGGATATGGATCAGAGATCGTTTAGGCTCGCGAGCCTAAACGAGCTTCACATATAATATTGTGTATTCTATATTTTATTAGTAATATGTATTTAACATATATAAAAAAATCGATATTCAAAGCACATCCTTAGAATCAGGGATCGTTTAGGTTCGTTTAGGCTCGTGTGCTTAAAGCTCGTGTAGGCTCATGAAGCAACCGAGCATTAATGAGCTGAGCTTGAGCCTTGTAAATGGTTTACGGGCCGAGCTCGAGCCTCAAAGCACAAGCTCGAACGAGCTCAAGCTCAAGCTCGAGCTTCTATAATCTTAAACGAGCCTGGCTCAATTAGCTTAAAACTCAACTCGGCTCGGCTCGGCTCGTTTACATCCCTACCTTCTGTATCCTTAGACTAAATAAAATAATACCATAAAGACTTGCAATTAAATATGTATGGTAATATATAAAGAAAGAGGACGGATCAAACGAGAAGATCATTATACGAGAAGATGAAAAATTTCAAGATCATATATGATTATACATGATACGTACGCTTAATCATATATGATTAAACATATCTAGTAGAAGGGACTCAGGCAACTTACTGAAGGCGAGCAAAGGCCGCCTGCAGCCTGCTACGTTCCAGTCAATACAACATGTGTTTAATCATGTATAAGAAAGCATGAGTACCATGTGTTATCATATATAAATATAAAACTATTCGCTTTCTCACAAATTTGTTGTATGTATGCCAATAAATGAATGTAACACAGAAGGTTGAGACAAATCTAAAACAAAAACACTTGTTTAATTGATTATGATTCACAAGTCACAAAAGTAGTATTCTAATACTCATTAGAAGATAAATCCAAAAATGCTAAAAACATCAACTTTGCAGGCTATCTATTTAATGAATGGTGGATCTTTCATCCCCAAAAATACAATCTTTACATTAGCCTTCAAAGATGAAAAAGAATACTTGATCCCTCAACAATTTGCTTTTCTAGTTGAAAGGAAACTCCCCAAAACTCCATTCCTGACAGTAGTAAACTACATCTATACATAAAATTACATTCACATGAAAAATATCTAAAGGAAGTGCAAACGGGGAAAAATGAATAAATTGCTTTGGAGAATTAACCAGAATAAGCAATCCCGATTTGTCACAAACATATATATGTATATACCTATTTGTCGCCTTAAGTTATGCAGCATGCAAGCACGAGGTTTGAGGACGCACACCTTCAAAACCATATCGTTTGTGCGACTTTCACCACTTTGAGATGTTCATTATGAATATTGTGATAGATATATTCATTCATTATGAATAAGATGGCACAACATGTAGCTTTGGCAGCTTGTTCTATGGTGGTTTCGAAAGATGAATGGATTAACCTCTGGCAGCTTTTAAGAAATTATCATATGGGCTTGATGCAGGTAGTCTGAATGACTGCCCGGGTGTATTTGTTGCACGGGTGGAAACATTTCTGTTCACAAAAGGAGGCGCGTTTTGTTCCAAGGAAGGGTAATTGCCCGCCTGCTCACGCACAATGAAACAAAAAGATGATGAAATACCAAAATAAGGATTTAGTGTAAATATTTACACAAAGTTAAATAAAATACCAAATATACGCATCAAATACCACAATACTCATCATACTTCCTTACGACTAACATAACAGAAAGCATATTCAGTTTGTCCAAAACGGACATTTGGTGAATGAGAAATCAAGTCTTAAAGTAGTGCCATTGAGTTGGGAAACATTCATCCAACATTAGAGGGATATAGATAGCGAGAATTCTAAGCGTAGTAACTCTGTTTAGTTTATCTTCCATGAATCTTAGTTTGATGAAAAATTCTAGTAATGTTGTTGAGAATTTTGGAATAACAAAAATTTAACTCGAATGTTATTTCAATAAAAGTGAAAACGAGCCAAGAACGAGCTTATAAGTGATTGTAGTTATCATCAAAAGAGCCAAGAACCCACATATGGAAAGAATAGACTTGATATCTGACATGCCACGTCTTAAAAATAAGAATGACCGTAGTGGTAAATAAATTGAGTTATTTGAAAACTTTGCTCGCATGATTTTACTCGCAAATCATTTCCAGAAATGAAGAAACCATGAGGTTAATCACGTTGAGAAATGGACCCCACTTGGAGTAAAATTAAGACGTTGGATACCCGCTAATGGATGGATACATGGAAAATATGAGAACTCCTATGTTTTAAGTCGTGATTTTGTAGTGCATATATGTTCAGAAATGCATAGCAGATTGAGTTTGAGTAGGTGTTCCAACAATCCATCGAGGATAGAATAGAAACAATTAGCTTAATAAGAACGATAAAAGGTTATGTGAAGCCTGATGAAGCTTTGTCAAACTTGGCTCATGTGATAAGCAGATTGAGATTGAGTAGATGCTCCAACAATCCAAGCCACGAGATATCAATGGCAAACTCGCCTTATTTTTAGATATCCAACAAAAACTGAAGAGTTTAACAAGATATATTGGACTTTTGATGATAAACACTCCAAGCAACAAGTTGGTTTGTGATCACACTTGAAGGTGTGCTTATAATATGAAAAACCATGAGACTTTTGATGATAAACACTCCAAGCAACAAGTTGGTTTGTGATCACACTTGAAGGTGTGCTTATAATATGAAAAACCATGAGCTACACCGTGTAGCTCATGGAGTTTGATGTCATAGCAATGGGAAAATGGGGAGAAAATTATCAAAAATGACCAAAACCCATAACAATAAAATGGTAACATAGAAAAAGGTTCAAATGAGAAGTGCTAAAAAATTACGAAGTAGAGAAGTGATCTCAACTGTTGATACAACTGAGATCATAGTTAACTAGTCAAAGATTGCGGCTTTGACCGGTCAAACGCCGCAATCTTTGACTAGTCAAAGTTCGGTTGGACACGATTCTCGGAGGGGCAGAGGTCAAAGCCACCTTTATTGACCAGATGAGTGAGTGATGGAGATCACTTCTCGACTTCGTATTTTTTTAGCACTTCTCATTTGAACCTAATACTGGTAACATATATAGTCTAGACATGTGCGTCAAAGACATAGCAACAGTTGACGGATACCAACACTAAGGGTAAGCATTGTTGATCAAGATGAGACAAAAAAGGTAACTTTGTGGATCCTCTAACCAAATAGTGAAGTAGAGAGTTTGCAAGCAAGTCATTAAGGATGAATGGCATTGAACCCTACGGGTAAGTTTGTGCAAAGGAAACTGTTGTACCCCGGGTATTATAGTCAATAAACAATTGTAGTAGGCTATGGTACAAAGTATTATTGTTGGCTACAAGTAGATGGTAGTAGGTCGGTTTCTTAGTATAAATGAGATGGATTTTGGAGGGGATGAGGCTATTGATAATTCTATTGTGTTTGAGACTCGCGAAAGCCTTTAAGAGACCTCAGAATTCTCGAATTGTTGGACCCCTATGTCCAATCATTCGATTTCAATCTAATTTCATATTGAAGTCATCTTTGTGTATCGAGATCCCAAGATTTAGGTTAAATGGAACAACGTAATTGTACGAACAAATTGGATCACTGTGGGGTAGTCCTATCCATTTCTCTAATAACCAGTGATATTGTAGGTCAAGCACATGGCTTTTAATGATCTAAGTGAGATCACCTATGTAAGAGAGAAGTGGGACCACTTTTAAGAGATTTGGTTGGGCTCAACTCACCCATAGCTCTTACAAATCCATACTAATGTCCATGACCATAAAGAACAATAACCATGAGGACTTGACATTGTCTCTTGTGTGATGTGTCCTATCACCTACCCAAATAGCATATTAGTTCAAGTAAAACGTGTCTACTAGTCAATTAATATATTGAGTGCATTTCACAAGGGACGATTCAAAGGGTAACACCTTTGAGTTTGTCATAGTTTTCTTCTATTTTGGATCGATTCTTATTCAAGAGGGAGATTGTTGGAAAAATGTGTTTTTTTCTAGTTTTGGACCCAAATATTAAATGACGCATCATGATCTTTTTGTCAAGAATTTGAAGGGTTATGTTCTCTTCCATGAGAGCTCCATAACGAAATTTAGCTTATCCAAAACAATCATCAAGTGAATGAGAAATCCAATCTTAAAGTAGTGCAATTGAGGTGGTGGTATCAAAGAAGTGATTGTGTTGAAAAGGTTCGCCCTAAATCGGTGCAATCTAAAACCATTTACTTGTTTAAATACAAGGGTAGGTTTGTGATGTATTGGCAAAAGGGTTCCTGATGAGAGCATGCAGGGAGGTGCATAATCTGTTTTTGCTCCCACTATGACTAAAGAAAGAATTTTGACCTTCCAAACGCATAATTAAGTTTGGAATCAATAGGACTTTTCTTTTGGCAACAAGCATAGGGACCACATCAATGCCTTTGACGAATGTACCCCTAGAAACAGAAGTTAAGCAGCAAATATGTTTTAAGAGAACTATGTCCAACACATGATGCGACCATTTCTGTTTTTCTTGTCTCTTTCTGTTAAAAGTTTTGTTACCGCCATTATTTTTTTAACAAACTCAACAACGAGGCTGACACCGAAAAGCCAACATTATTATATGCTCAAAAGCCATATCCACCTCTTCACCCCATAGAAATTGTTTTTTCCGCAGCAAATATGTCAACGGTACCACTTTTTTTCCATATCTGACCACAAACTCTATAATATCCAAAAAGCCCACAAAAAACTCTCAATTTTAGGCACTTTCGATTTCTTCCAAATTTCCTCCAATGATTTGATCAACCACTCCTTACTTATACTTCCTTATAACTAGCATAACATAAAGAAAATAATGTTAATTCACCAAACTACTCCTCCCGCTTATTCAAACACAACATGCTCTACTTAACACCTCTCTGAGACTACGTAAACTTCAGCTTATCAAAAGTAATACTAGCTTGACTCTTCCTAAAAGGAAATAGAAATATTACTATTTTATTGGAAAATCCCAAAAGGAAGGGTTGTAATTTTCATGGGATAAAGGGATAACTACACAACTGAAAACCAATATGCATATATGTAGTTCTTGTGCCAATTATGTTATAAAGAGAGATTGTACCGATTGGAAGCTTGTGCCATTTTGGTAGGATGACGATTGCCTTCTTATTTCACCATCGTTTTGGTTAACATGCCTCTGTTGTATGCTGATCAGATTGGACATATTCATCCGTTTTCCATCACATTGATTTGTCATTTCTAAGTAAGAGACCTCAGGTGAAACATTTAAAGACATTCTTCCAACTTGTTGTGCAGACTCCATGACCTGTTCACAATAATTTAATCAATTATGTCATATTAACAACTATCAAAATGGACATAATGTTTTCATTTTGTTATTACTATCAACAGTTATGGCGAGTACAATCAATAATGAAATAATAACACACCAAAAAGACTTACTGAATCTAATAATTGATTCACACTCAAGAAGTCAGATTCAGGTGATGTTACTGAAAGTCGGTTGGTATTTTCAGCAAAATCTCCAAGAGGATCATCATCCATGAAAAGCGAAGCATCCTGGCAAAATGAACACAATATTTTAAAATCATTTTTCATAGTATATTTCAAAATTTGAAACTTATGACATAAAAAAGTAATTACATCATCTGTAGAATAATGGTCTTCTGAATTCTTCGCTAATGAACTTGGTGACGGGGAACCCATAGAAACCACATCCTCGTCAGGTACAAACCTGTTTAGCAATTGCTCCTTAAAGCTTGATACTTCAGCCTGCAACACAAGATTAAAAAAAATATGATTACTTTCAGAACGCTTTGTATGATTTCTTTACAAGAGTGAATAACAAAATGTGTTTTAAGATTGTTTCCTCAAGCTCTATATATAGAGGCCTAGTCAAATGAGAACTCTATATATTGTGATAACCGTAAGAACTTTTACCTTAAGGTATTGTTTTCACATGAATTTTTCCCTTCTAAGTTTAGCATTTTATGTATCTATAGTTTATACTATAAACATATACTTGTTTCACAATGTGTTTGATTCAAATGTATTCAGTTCACAATGTGAAGCCCTTTTATGTGTAACTTTCGTTTTACAAACAAGCTAAAAAGCTTCACATTGTGAAACAAATACACTGAAACGTATATATGTTAATCAATATTGCAAGTTGTTGTCTTAGATGAAAAAAAAGATCATATGAAATACCACATGATGCACCAGTTCTCAAGGTTATCATAATTCCATGGGTTCTCAAATGAAGGCCCCTATTTTGTGAAACATATTTAACCTTCATTTTGGTACATCACGTGTGATATATCAAACATAAGTATCTTAACACAAAATAGGAATTGGACCGAAGTACATGCATTTTCTTGTAACTCTCAGATGTAAACCACATACTTAAATATTTGAGATGTCACACTAAAATGAAGGTTCTAACAGTACGTTGCACAAAATAGGAATCAAAAAGTTTTCCAAATGCTTTCAAACCGTTTCTGTAAACAAGATATGTTTGCTTCACAAATTTACCTCGGAGGCAGTTTCCAAGTACTTGGAGATTGTACCAGCCATTGATTCCATTGATTGATCCTCGGCAAGCTTTACGTCCGAAAGGGATTTCAGAGCGGCCATATCGTCTTCCTTAGACCCAAAAGCAATAGTGTTTGTTCCAGTTCCCACAGTCAGCTTACAATCTTCAACCAAGCACAAGTACGGATCCACCTGGCAACATATAACAAAAAATCAAGGACTTATGGTGTAAACTCGAATATAACTGTTGCAGTCCCACATCCGCTAGACATGAATCATCAAACCTATATAGGGTTGGGTTCTGGGGAGAAGTTGATATTTCCATGAGAAGTGGTTGTCAACCGTTGGATGAGAAATCAGAAATGGATGCACTCATGCACATTAGGATGATATGCACCAAGAGATGCACTAGATCAATTCCTTTCTAAAGCGCAAATTGGGAGGGAGGGCATGAGATTTAAAGGAATCAAGGGTTAAGATCTACTTCTCACCATTAACTTAACTTCTCACAAGATCCTTCGCCATATATATATATATATATATATATATATATATATATAGAGAGAGAGAGAGAGAGAGGGAGGTTCAAACGAGAACGATATCAATTTAAGAAAACACGAGGACGATTCTCAACCACACATTTTTTCCTCTTCAAACTCAAACCCCATTGGTGCTGAGGTGGTGTGGGTGGTGGTGGTGGTAGCAGCGAAGGTAGATGAGTTTGCAAAGTTTGCACAAATTAATGAGTTTGTAAAATAAGGGGACTATATATATATAGGGGAAGGTTCAAACGAGAAGCATGTCAATTTAAGAAAACGTGAGGAGCAACCTCAGCCACTCATCTCGCTGTTATGGTGGACGTGATCACGGAGGATTGACATGATTCATGGGAGGGTAGAGATTATTAAAGGGGGGGACCGGTCAAAGCCGCCTTTGTTGACCAGATGAGTGGCTGAGATTGCTTCTCACGTTTTCTTAAATTGATATGTTTCTCGTTTGAACCTCCCTCTATATATATATATATAGGGGTGGGTTCAAATGTGAACCACTTTTTGGTTGTGAACGTGAGGATAACCGAGAACGCGACACGTGACGGATGACTAGGCGCCACATCAGATTCACGGCGGATGACTAGGCGCGATTCATGGGAGGGCATTGAATTAAAGAGGGGGACCACACTCAAAGTCGCCACGTGTCGCACTCTCGGTTGTCCTCACGTTCACAACCAAAAAGTGGTTCACATTTGAACTTTCTTCTATATATATATATATATATATATATAGAAGAAAGTTCAAATGTGAACTCAATTTTGGTTGTGAATATGAGGACCACTAAAATTGCGCCACGTGGCAATATTCATTCTGAATATCATGCAATATTCACTCTGAATAACGCATGATATTCAGAGTGAATATTGCCACATGGCGCGATTTTAGTAGTCCTCACGTTCAACCAAAATTGATATATATATATATATATATAGAGAGAGAGAGAGAGAGAGGAAAGTTCAAATGTGAACTCAATTTTGATTGTGAACATGAGGACGAATCTCAGCCACTCATCCGCTCAATAAAGGTGGCTTTGACCGGGTCCCCTCCTTTAATAATCTCCACCCTCCCATGAATCGCGTCAATCCTCCATGATCGGGTCCACCGTAACCCGTAACGGAAGATGTGTGGCTGAGATTCGTCCTCACGTTCACAAACAAAATTGAGTTGACATTTGAGCCTAACCCTATATACATATATATATATATATGTAGCTCTCCTATCTAAATACCAACATGAAACTTGTAGACATAATAAGAGCTTCTCCATCAGACATGTTAAAATAGAAAAAAGAAAGATCTTTACAATTGTTAGCTCCAACAACTATGCTATCTTGTATGCTAAAATAGAAAAAAGAGGCAAGAGATTGTGAAAATCTCTAAATGTAGATAAATCTTTAAATAGAGACAGAAACTATTATTTTAATATTTCCACCAATAGGAACAATTGAAAATATATGTTTTGGAGAGAAATATTATTTTATCAAATGTATTGAATATTTTTATGATATAGTTAACGTTAGAATTGCTAAAATAGAATAGCTGTTGGAGCTGAATGTTAATTTTTATAGAGATTTTGACCTTTGATACTCTATTTTGAAGAAACTATAGCATTGTTGTTGGAGATGATCTAAGTAACCTACCATCTTGTTAGCAAGCGTAGCCTTTGCAATTGGAACTAGAGGAACAATACTAAATGCTTTCGCGGAAATAATTGTCATAGAAGTCGCCAACGTGTAAAGAGATCTCCGACGTGATGGTGGCAATGCTCCTGCAATAACACATCATTAAATATTTAAATGTGACTACAAGATTCATATCTTCAGCTATCTATCTGAGAGCATAGTTTGCAGGCCGGCCTACCTCCTTCAGCAAGAGAAATATCAAGCAACGAAAACGCCAGCTGGAAACTTCGAACTAGAGCCTCCCGGCCAGAATTCTGCAAAAATTCCATAATCAGTAATTCAATAATAAGAAAGCACAAAACATAAAGGATAATTACATATTTCGTCCCTGTGGTCTACTCTTTATTGCACTGTTGGTCCCTCTTTCGAAATAATTATGGATTCGGTCCCTGTAGTTTATACTTTCTTGCACTGTTGGTCCCTGTGGTTTACACTATATTGCACTGTTGGTCCCTGTGGTTTACACTATATTGCATTGTTGGTCCCTATGCTTAACAGACTGGAAGTTAGGGACAGGGACCAACAGTGCAAGAAAATGTAAACCATAGGGACCAAATCCATAATTATTTCGAAAGAGGGACCAACAGTGCAATAAAGAGTAAACCACAGGGACCAAATATGTAATTTACCCAAACATTAAATATAGATCATTTTTAAATCTATTACCTTTGCTCTAGAGAATAACAACACCAGGCTGTAGGTATGAGCAATTGCCTCATAATTTTCAGGCATGTTCTCAGGCGAGATGGATTGCGCCCAAATTGACGACAAAAGGAGTGATATTTGGTGAGAACTGAGCCTAAGGGTAACTGCCTCCTGAAATTTAAAGAGAAACCAACCACATTATACAACAAACAAAACTGAACAACAGATGCCACCTAAGATGGCAAGGGTGCAAGAAAGACCTACCGCATCCTTGTTTAAATTGATTGCAGAATTACCATCTACTCTCCTGGAATAAACTCGGCTGTAACTCGATGTCATCATTTTGCTCAATGGCCCATTACTATTATTATTAGTATTATTATTTGATCTTTGTTCCCCTTGGCCTGAGACCTTAACTTTGTTATCGTGACCAGCTTTGCTTTTCATCTTCCCATAGAGGGCAGCAGAAGAAGAAAATACAGAAACGGTTCTCGATAGCGAGCGAGGAACCACAGCCTTGTCGGGATCACTAGCATTTGGCGTGACACCTTGACTTGACCGAGGGCATACAGAAGACGGTACAAGAACGACAGAAAAGATGCGATGAGCCCCAACCCGGGCTTCATGGTCTGGATGGACCATGGCTGGGAGCAACTGATGAAATAGTGCTTCTGGAAATGCCTATCATGAGATTATAATAATCTCATTAATTAATATAATAAGGAGCACAATTATGATAAATGCATATATATATATATATATATATATATATAGAGAGAGAGAGAGAGAGGTTCACGGGAAAACCTCAAAAAATAGAAATTGAGGAACACCTTGATATCCCTTCTCTGGACGGTATGCACTTGTTCATACAAGTAAATTAAGTTGGTTTTTGGTTTTTATGCATATGTGCATGTTACAAATTACTTGTATGCACAAGTGCATACCATCCAGATGAAGGGATGCCAGGGTGTTCCTCAGTTTTCAATTTTTTTGAGGTTTTCCCCTGAACCAGACCCTATATATATATATATATATATATATAGAGAGAGAGAGAGAGAGGGAGGGAGGTTCAAATGAGAAACATATCAATTTAAGAAAACATGAGTTGTAATCTCAGCCACTCATCCCGGTCAACAAGGCGGCTTTGACCGGTCCCCCACTTTAATAATCTCTACCCTCCCATGAATCGCGTCAATCCTCCGTAAACACGTCCACCGTAACCACGTCCACCGTAACCACGAGATGAATGGCTGAGATTGCTCCTCACGTTTTCTTGAATTGACATGCTTCTCGTTTGAACCTTCCCCTATATAGAGGAGCAATCTCAGCCACTCATCTCGCGGTTACGGTCGACGTGATCACGGAGGATTGACGAGATTCATGGGAGGGTAGAGATTATTAAAGGGGGGGAACCGGTCAAAGCCGCCTTTGTTGACCGAGATGAGTGGTTGAGATTGCTCCTCGCGTTTTCTTATAAAGTTATATTTTTCGTATGAACCTCCCTCTATATATATATATATATATAGTATTAGGTTCAAATGAGAACTTCTAAAAAAATACGAAGTAGAGAAGTGATCTCCACCACTCATCCGGTCAATAAAGGCGGCTTTGACCGGGTCCCCTCCTTTAATAATCTCTACCCTCCCATGAATTGCGCCAATCCCCCGTGATTGCGTCCACCGTAACCGGTCAAAGCCACCTTTATTGACCAGATGAGTGGTGGAGATCACTTCTCTACTTCGTATGTTTTTAGCACTTCTCATTTGAACCCTTCTCTATGTGTATATATGTATGTATATGTACAGTAGATCATGTTCTTGCCTTATTGTTGTATGCCAAATTAGGCAATGAAGCTACAATTTGAGCAGTGCGGTAAACAACGGCAACTGTAGTTTTCGCTATGACTCTAACATTTGAGATATTCTCCAGCATCCCGGCCATAATGTCGAAAGTTGGGCTTGCATCACCAACCTATTTGATCAAGATAAACTCAGAACTGATAAAAGGAAAACAAACTTGGCTCCATGAGTATTTCTGTTCTGAGTTAAGGCCATATTTGGCAACCATAAGCTAGTTTCCTTTGGAACTTACTGAAAAAGTCCAGTTTCGTTAGCCATAAGCTGGAAAGCTAGTGGCATTTTTAAGCTTCAAGGGCTTTTTTCCAATCCCTTATTTTTTTTCCAATTAATTTTTTCAACATGTCCTTTTAGGTCATTTTACGTTATCATCAAACTTATCAGCTAGTTTTTACCAAACATGACTATTGGAGAACGGTCAGGACCTCTCGTTGGAAACACGAGGAGCCAACAATGATTTTGAAAAAACTATTCGATAGATTTATAATTTCTTATAGCCAAATGGTGCTACCACTTGAAAGATTATCTAGGTCCACCCCTTTGACAAGTTTATCAGCTAATAATAGCTAAGCTTATTAGAAGTTACTATGATAAGAAAAAGAAAATGGCACCTTAGATGATAACTCCACAAGGCAATCATCCACGGCTTCACGAAAGCTTTTGTTCCATTTGATTGCATCCGCTCCAAGGTTTGCGTCATCTAGCGCCAGCTGTATGCTTTTTCTAAGATGTCTAACAACATCAGAAATAGCACTAACTAACGCGACTGAAGCTTCTTTCTTTGTTTCTTGTGCAAGCGAGGTGGTAACCTCCACAATGCCAAGCTGCATATCAGGCTTTTTAAGGACATTTTTGTGATCAAGATGCTTGATTAATATGGAAAGCAGAAAATGTGTATTTTGTCCTGAAAAATAACATAGGAATATTAGTTCATGATCTAACCAGTATAATAAAGGGGAATATAATAAAGTGATTATGAATACCGGATTCATCCATAATAGTCTGCATGTCCTTGAGAACTGGGAAGGCAACCCCTTTGGAATCAAGCCATAGATTCTCGCTATCAAAATAACGGAATAAAGATTCCAGTACACGGCGCATGGTTGTACCTTCTTTCCCCAGCTTAGCCATGTTATGGAGGCACATGCGAGACCAAAAGCAAGGGTTCTTGGCATCATCCCTACAGAAGGAAAAAAAGATCACAACATCCATTGGATTGTGATGGAAAAACTAAGGGGGCGTTTGGTTCGCAAAATGAAACTTGATGGCATTGGAACTCATCAAAGGAATTTGACTTCGAAGGAATTGGAATGGAATTTGACCACGCGTTTGGTTGGTAGGAATTCCAATTCGTAGGAATGGGAATGGATAATTCCTTTGACCAAATTCCAAATCCTATGTTTGGTTCAGATAATCAAAATGATGAAATCCTTTGAATTCCATATAATTCCACAATTTAAGGAATTCATCATTCCTTGGCTTAAGTGAAGGAATTGAATTCCTACCAACCAAATGCGTGGTCAAATTTCATTCCAATTCCTTCAAAATCAAATTCCTTCTATGGATATCAATTCCATCAAATCCCATTCTACGCCCCCTAAAGATCTTTGTTTAATAGGAACTTACGCAGGAACATTTATTTCGCCTTTCTCGTTTACAATTGTTCTCCAGGATGGAATCCTGATCAACGCTTCTGATGGAGAAACTTGATGCTCATTATTCAGCACTTCTTGTACCCACCGACTTTGATTGGGGTTGTTAGAGTCCTTGCTCAAAGATCCATAATTTTCCAAAACTACAGAAACAATCTATGAAATGGAGATGAAAGAAATAAATTAATATACTATTAACTCAAATATTTCATACATTAATATACTATGAGGAAGTATACCACTCATGTCAGTCTTACAAACTTAGGTTCTTGTTTATACAGATGATTATTGTATGTAATATATTTCTCAAGTGAAAAATACGAATAAGTCAAGCAGGCAAACAAGTTCCACCATTGATACTAGCAAGAGAAGAAAAGCAGGTGTTTATGCTTACATTGTCAAACTCTGCTGATATGTGTGAATATTTACCCATGAACCAAACCTATAATACCAACAAGAAAAAGGGAAAAACAATGAATATAAGAAAAAAGATACACATGATTCATAAATACTACAAAAAGAAAAGAGGGGCAACGCAACGATAAAAAATACCATTGAAGAAAGGGCTTGCAACCCAGCACAACGGAGTGGCACCACTCTCTCGTCTTCACCAACTTCTTGAGCTAGTTGGCAGAGCCTTGGGATAAAACCTTCCAAGTTAAACATGTACGTGCCATCTTTCTGAAAAATACAAAAAGTTTTTAGATACAGTTGCTGAAAGTTAAGACGATAATCCGAGAACCATCATCAACACCAACCTGACAATTTACAAAGTCAAAGAGCGTTTGGCATCCTATAATTAGCATTTCATCCTGCCTTGTCTCATCCAGCAGCGTGTGCATGATACTGAGCAAACTATTTGCAAAAAGAGGCCTGATACAGAGACAAAGAAGTTATTCTGGTGCTAAGATGCCCAAAAAAGAAACAAAGCCACTTATTAATGGACATTGATAACATTAACACCCAAATGTAATCTACTTGATTAAAATATGCTTTTATGGTCCTTCTGTAAGAAAATATCTGCCAAATAAGTATTCGAAAATTTAACAAGTAGTCAAGAACTCAATTCACAATACCAAGGCCTAAATATATAGACTCATGAGGATACTCCAGAGCCCGTAGCCTGCAAGAACTAGGACTTTAGAAAACCTAACCATAGACTCCCATTCTAACCGGAACAGAACTATATATTCCTGGACTCCTTTTCTATTTGGAAGTCCAGTAAACCCATGTGCTACGAAAAATCCAAATAATAATGATAAACTCAGCTCTAGCATCCCCTCAAATGGATAGTTAACAGCTATGAATTTGCAGAAAATAGAAGTTTTTATCTTTACTTGAACATGATCAGTGATCGCCAAATAAAATAGAAAAGTTCGGTCCATACTTGACATATGACAACCACCCGGAGGATGCCTAATTGAGTCGCTAATTTGCTATAGAAATCAGAGAAAAGAAAATTTTATCCTCAAATATCAAGATCTATAAGTAATCAGAGCCATTCCCACAAACCCCATTGAAACCTATGCTCCTTTTTTGTTTCATTTCTTCTTTCCCATGGCAGAATCTTGACTCCTTTCCTTCTCTCTTTTGTTTCTGTTTCCATTCTCAGATTCAAGGTATCACCTTATTTCACAAATTCCTTCCATCAACCCTACCATAAAAATCTATTTGGCATGTGTGCCAGAACCAATCAGGCAGTTAGGGGCATGTTCATCTGGCCACGTCAGTATACCCATATGGCAAGGCATTGCAGCTCGTAGTTTCCAAAACAGCTAAGTTTGCTGAAGATTTACTTCTTAATTACTCGAATAGATCCCAGGAGCTATGTGTTACATATGGGGCTATTTGAATCTATCTAAACCAGCTCGGGACCTCTCTTTATGTTTTTAACCTTTTCTTTCCATCTTGTATTCGAATTTTCTCTGTTAAAGGCATCTACCTTTGTGTGACTCCACAACCATGACTATTAGTTCTATATTTCCTCTTCTATGTGTTTTAACTGAAAATTTTACACATTATACTCGCTACAATATAAACTTGGAACTTGTGATGGCAAATTTTATGTTTGTTTGCTCACGCATAATCTCATCTGTTCAATTCTTTCACACTTCTGACCCTTAATAGCAATAACAAAAGTAAATACCTCGTAACAACTCTAAAACAAACAAAAGAAATATCATCAAAGGTCCCCTTGATCACAACGAACCAAAAGTACCCAAAAATGACTCTTTGGCATCAGCTCAATGACCCAAGTGAATTCTACTTTAGATTCAATAGATTACAGCATAAGGGAATTCAAATGGATATCTTCATAAATGCATGATATAGAGAGAGTATACAATATTAAAGAGGTATGAATGAACTCACATTTGATCCTTACACGTGATCAATAGTTTTCTGTAAATTAGCATCACAATTTTTGCAGCCCGAAAGTTCTCGTTTCTTAACTCCTTGTAATACCGATGCTCAAGAGAACATGTGATCTGGAGGTAAGATTGGGAAAATTAGTTACTAAAACAAAAAATAAAATTTCTCTCACATGCTGATTTAAATCAAAGATAGGTGTTCCATCATTTATGATACAGATAGTAGTTAGTTTTTAATACATATCAATCAATGCAAGTCCCATGATTATGTCCTAACGAGTTTCTGTGTGAAACATGTGTTCTACAACGAACAAATTGACTACATTGCTTAATTAGCACAAAACAGTGCACGTTGTTAGTCTATGTTTGGCAAACTAGCTAATAAGCTAGTTGCTAGCCGATAAGCTAGCTGTTGACTGATAAACTAGCTAGTAGATGATAAGCTAGCACGGACAAATTATGTTTGGAAAAAACTAGCTTATGGGTATGTAAAATGACTAAAAAGGGTATCTTGGGGTATAATAATTAATATCAATATGGGTATAATTGGAAAAGGCTACCAAAAGCCCCAAAAAGCTACATCCAAGTAGCTTATCAAAAAGCTATCCAAACATGTACACAAAGAATAAGCTAGTTTGTTTTTACAAAACAATGCCTTAGCCTAATTAAAAACCACATCATAAGGTACCTTCGGAACTCGTAAAGGATTTCTTCCAGCATATTCACAGAGCTTCCCAATCTTCCGCTCATTCACTTCTTCGCCCTGTTTCAGATCATAAAATAAAACATGTTATAAAGTTGAACGATGGTTAGTTATAACATAGTAAGTCTCTTACTTCATGACAAACAAAAAAACTTCTAAGTTTATAATGGAACAAGTACAACAGTATGCCATGTTATTAATATTTCATAAGTTGAAGAAAGAATTAAGAAAACTAACCGGAGATCTAGGGAAAATATCCGAGATCAACTTCTTGTACCTCTTCACAGGCTGCCTAGACCTTGTGGTGAGTGCAGGGCAGAAGAAACAAAGGTTTCCACACGCTGGCAAAACTTGCCTCGATACTAGCCCGGAAACAGCACTCATTGCGTATACAAATCTATATATACAACGACATTAACATATAGCAATAAGTCAACAAATTTCTCCCCACTTCCTTCAAGATTGTTTTTCGAGCTTTCTTCCCTTCTTAAATTGTGAGTTTCTAGATGAAGAAGGGAAGGAAAAGCCACCAAATTACAAAAATTTGGTACTTCAACGAATGCCCAGCCAGCCTACAACAAATAAAAACAATCATTCAAGGTCAATCCTTCCTCCAAAAACCCATCACAAATCAAAAACTAAGTAATTGACATTTTAAATCTCAATCACGCATTTCATCAAACAGGTGGTGTGCATGAATACCCATTACAAAATTCGTTTCAATTTCAATCCAAAAACCCAACACAAATCAAATTCAATCAAATGGGTGACAGAATTAACGAAAAAGAAAGAATGAAAACCTTCAAGTCAATGCCTGCAAGAGTTTGCAGAGGCTGGAAGGCTGGGAGGTTTTTGTAAACCACGTTAAAGCTGATCTTCAACAATGATGATGTATCGAATCTCCTCCAGATTTTGCTCCACCTTTTTTCCCCTTGTTCATCTCTCTCTCCAAAATCAACCCCCTTTTTCTCTCTCTTCTTGTTTGTATATATGAGTTTTATTACACATCCGCCGGTCGTCTAACCATATTTTAAAATTGATTAAATTCCACATAATCAATGATTTTAATTTTTGAAAAATAATAATGGAATGAAACGGGTTTGAGTTCCGTTAGAAAAATTGTGCATTATGAATATGATACCTCCCATGGCGGTTGGAAGGTTAGGTTTTGAATTTCAGCCGTGAGATGTGGCGGGACCCAGTTGGGAAGATGGAATTAGCTGTTAATGTATTCTGTATTTTTTTTAATTAACTTTTGACCGTTAAACGTGGCCGGCCGGCGAAGGAGCTACATTTTCTTGGTTTCCTTTTTTCAATTTCAAGATTTGCCCCTCAATCATTGCATGTCTTCTAGAAACTGCCTCTATTTTAAATTTCAAAAATGATTTTTGACCTTTTAGGTAGGGTTTGGTGTCCAGACAAGATTGGATATGACTGGACATGACAAATTTGGATAGGACAAGAGACTAGGATAGGACTAGACGAAACGGAACGGAACAGGACCGGACAGAACAAATGTTTATTTTGTGTTTGGTACGCCTAGTATTGGACTGAACAGAACTAGACAAGTTCCTAGAAAGTTTATTTGATGATTTTATATATCACATAATAGTTATAATTAACACAAATAACGTAAACTTTATAATTTATAAGAAAATTACACAATTTTCATAAACATAAACACACACACAATATATATATATATATGTAAGACTTTTATTTAAGTGATGGTTTGGAAGAACACACACACATATATATAAGACTTTTATGTAATTGATGGTTATGGTAGAGGTGGAGGTGGTGGCCAACGGTAATACTAGTAGTGACGATGGTGATGGTTGGTGGTTGTGGAGACGTGAAGATGGTGGATAGTGGTGGTAGTGGACCAACGATAGTGGTGGTTGCAGTGGCGATGGTGGTGGTTGCAGTGACGATGGACAGTTGTAGAGGTGGTAGACAATGGTGGTAGGTAATAGATGGTAATTGTAGAAGTGGTGGAGGAGGTTGTTGTAGTGGAAGAGGAAGTGGAGGTGGCCGATAGTGGCTACCATTGGCGACGACGGCTATGACCAGTGGTGATAAACACTAAAACAAATATCACATTGAAGTTATATATCAAACGAGTGTGAATTAGTAATATATTAGCTACTGCCTAATTTTTGTCCCATTTTATTCCACCTATTTTGGTGGAACAAAAAAAAACCCCATTTTCTTGTTCCATGTTGTCCCACCTTGTCCAGTTCTTGTCTTTGTTTCATGTCGCACCAAACATAGGACAGTGAATTCTTGTTTTGTCTCATGTTGCGTCAAACGCGGGACAGTGAGTTTTGTCCCGTACTGTCCTATCTTGTCCCATGTACCAAACGCACCCTTAAAGTTAAAACATGGATATAATAATAAAATACAACAAAAAGGGGAATAATAAATGGACACCTTACGAGGGAAATATGTGAGTGTATCGGATTCATTTTTTATTAAAGTTGGGAAAGACAAAACGAAAATTTTATTTCTACTTAGTTCTTTTTTTCCATATGTCGTTACATCTCTTGATGTTAAATGAAACATCTTTTATATTTTTAAGTTGGATGAATATATTTTTATAATATGAAACAATTTTTCATTGATTATATTGAGTTAACCAAACAGCACCAATGCAATGCTCATTTCTATTCTCATTCTCTTCTTGCATTTCCATTTTCATTTTTCATTCTCATTCCCTAAAGTGAACCAAACACCCCCTTAGTGTCTTATAATATTTGTAAATGATTAGAAACACATGCTTTGTAGGTGGCATTTCGAAAAGAACCCGATAATCCTATATTCACACGTGGTTTAAAACAGGGATACATTTATTTATATGTATACGATTCAGTATTTTCTGTAGTTTATTTACAAAGAATCTTACTCTTTTAGTAACTATTTAGATTCAGTATTTTCAAATATGTATGTATATATAGAGGGGAGTTTCGTTGTTAACCACAAATAATGTGTTAACTTTGTTAACCCATCACAACCAATGAAATTGCTCCATCATTGCATGTCTTCTAGAAACCGCCTCTATTTTAAATTTCAAAAATGATTTTGACTTTTTAAACTTAAAACATTGATATCATAACGAAATACAACGAGGCTGGCTATCTCTTGGGAAGCCCAAAAAACTCATAAGTCCGCTCTACCACATCAGCGACACATTTCATAAGTCCACTTTGCTACGTTAGTGACATATCAGTTTTACCTACAAATTCGTAATAAGTCTGAAAGAAGAGTATCATTACACACAAAGCCGAATACCTAATATATATACATATATATTGGTTTAGTTCCCCAAAATGTATCCAACTTGTCACCTTTTGCTATTGTATATATTGTACTTCAAAAATTACCAATTAATACATCATACTACCTAAAACCTAACATTTTGATGTATCTGACCTGCTATCAAAGGTTACTAGCCGGTCACCCCCCCCCCCTCCCTCCGACGACTTTTCCGGCCATCCGGTCATCTTCTCCGGCGACCACCATTTTTCCGGCCACCACCACCATCTTTTCCGGCCACCACCATCTTCTCCGGTGACTTTTCCGACCACCACCTTCTTCTTCGACAACTTTTCCGGCGACCACCATCTTCTCCTACGACTTCCCGGCAACCATCATCTTTTCCGGCGATTTCCCAACGACCACCATTTTCTCCGGCAACGATGCTGATGATTTCGGACAATGTACAACTGTTCTCGGATTGGAGTAAGCTGGTGAGTTTACGGAAGGGTTGATGAAGGTCGCCGGAGAAGATGGTGGGTGGCGGAGATTGACATTGCCGGAGAAGATGGTGGGTGGCGGAGATGGAGGTTGCCGGAGAAAAAGGTGGGTGTCGAAGATGGAGGTTGTTGTTCGTGCTAAAAGTCTCGCCGGAAAAAGATGGCTTCTTGCCGAAGCTTGCCGGAGAAGATAGGTTTTTGCCGGAAAAAGTCTTGCCGGGAAAAATCTCGCCGGAGAAGTTGACCAAGTGGCCGGAATAACCGGCTACCGGGTTTACAAGTCATTTAGTATTTAAAATGTTAGGTTTTTAGTAGTATGATGTATTAAGTGATAATTTTTAAAGTACAGTATATACAATAGCAAAAGGAGACAAGTTGGATACATTTTGGGGAACTAAACCCTATATATATATAGAGAGAGAGAGATAGAGAGTAAGTATCATTTGTGAACCATATTTTTAGTGCGAACTTATGAACCAGATTCTAGCGTCCATATGCAAGATCGATGGGTCAACATTAAAAGGGATAGTGTCTTCGAAAATAACTAAAGAAAGTACACATTTAAATTTGACCATCGATCTTGCATATGGACAGCTAGGATCTGGTATATAAGTTCACACATGGTTCACAATTGAAATGTGCTCTATATATATATATATATGAGGGAGCTTCATTTTATGAACCATATTTTTAGTGTGAACCAGATCCTATCCGTCCATATGCAAGATCGATGGTCAAGATTAAATGGGTAGTTTATTTTCGAAAAGAGAAGAAGTGTATAAAGAGATAGAGGGGATTGGTTTCACCGGTTTCTCGAAACCAACATTGAAAGCCCACTCTGACCCCCCCCCCTCTCGGGTACTGCAGCCCGTCGAGCCCGATTTGGAAGCCCACCAAGCTCAATAGGGCGCTACCAAAAACTTGGTTTAATATTATATAATTGTTGTAACTCATAATTGATGAGCATTGAGTGTCTCATTTAACACCATTATGATGGTCATTATGTATGTTTGTAACTCCCATTTCTACATTAAATCTAGGCTCATCCCCTCCACTATATAAAGGGGTTGAGACCTCACTATCAAATGTACCTTACACACTTCACATTCTCTCAATATATGAGCTCTCTTGTTCTTCTCTCTATGCTTGTCTAAATCCGCCTACAACACGTTATCGGCACTTTCGCTCAAAGAAGCTAGGAATACAACTTTGTTCTTCTTGTGTTGATCATCATTTCAACCCGGAGGAAGGAAGGATACAAGTTTGTTCTTGTATATCATAATTTCCCGGAGGAAGGTACGATTTACTATTAACAAAACGTTGAAATTTTTTTTGAATAGTTAATCCATCGTATATATCTTCAAGAATCATATATATCATCTCGTTCTTTTTCCGGCAAATTTTTTTTCGAAATAAAAGAAAGTTTTTTAGATGAAGTTTATAGAACAATATATACATATATACACACATTTTAGTTGGAAAAATTATGAATCAACTCCAAATAGGCTCACCTATTTGGATACAATGTCTAGGAAAGATATAGGCGGATTGTTATTTATCTAATGAGGTCGTGTTTTTAAATGCTTTTGAGCATACCAACCTCACCGTCTTTCCTGGTTGTGTTCGAGTAGAGCTACCGAAAGGGATTGAGTAAATAATAGTTTCCCCGAATGTGTTTATATATTTATATATATTCGTCGAACAATCAAGGAGAATTTTTTTTCCTTAGAGCAAAACTTGTGTTTCTCGAACCTGTCGATTCGAAACAAAGTTAGTGCTAACAAAACTAGTGTTTATCGAACCAGACGTTTCGAAACATAGTTTATGCACAAAACCATAAATATATAAACCCGTTGTTTTATATGATAATTAATCCAGTTTATTTTTCTCCCGTTGTAGAAAAATGTCGATCAAACTTGAATTCCCAATCTTAGATGCCGCCGGCAAGAACTATTTGGATTGGAGTCAAGATATCCAGAACCATCTAGATGCTCAAGGCTTATTGGACGTTATCTATGATGAGGATGATCGCGAAGTTGAAGTTACCCGCGAAATGAATGCTAAAGCGATGATATTATTTCGTCGTCATTTGTCAGATACAATGAAGTCTGAATTTATAGCAATCACTTCTCCAAAGGCATTATGGGACGCTTTGAAAGAGCGCTTCGACCATCAAAAGACCATATGGCTCCCTGAAGCCCGCCAAGATTGGCTAAATTTGCGATTCCAAGACTTTACTACCGTTACTGAGTATAACGCTGAAGTTTGTAGAATCCGTTCTCTTCTCCATTACTGTGGTGAAAATTTGACTGATAATGATTTATTGGAGAAGACATACACTACATTTCCTAGCTCTGACAACTTGCTTCAAAAGCAGTATCGTCAATCCAAGTTCCAAACGTTCCCTGAGTTGATTACCCAATTACTATTGGATGAGAAAAATAGCATCGTTTTAATGAGAAATAACAACTCTCGTCCTGTTGGGACAAAGGCAATTCCAATACCGGATGCTAATGTTGTTCGTGGTCCTCACCCACGGCAAGGGAAAAGAGACAAGGGCCAGTCGTCCCGAAGGCCAGTGAATCGTGGTGAGCCTAAAACTCGCCATGCCAAGCGAGGTTCGGAAAATCATCCTTACCGACGACCTGTGGCCCCCAAACAGTCTCATGCTAGGAACAACAACAATAGAGTCAGTCGTCCCAAAGAAAGAGATGATGCAAATGATAAAACTCTATGCTACAAATGTGGTGGTTATGGTCATATGCAAAGGACTTGTAAGGCTACTCCCCAAGAAGTTGAAAACTATCATAAGGGAAGAAAAGCCGAAGCAAATGTTGTCGAAGCGGAAAATAAATTTCTTGAGACCCCGGATTTTGTGGCTCAAATAGAATAATAAGGATATGGTGTCTATTTTATAATAACTGAGCAATTGTTTAGCTCCTGGATTTTTTTTCTCTCCATTTGGATTATGTTTTGCCATTTGGATTTGAGTATTTCTTTTGGATTATGGTTTTGTTTTTTTCTGAATAACTTTCTCGATATAATTTAAAGTTATTTCCTTGTGAATCTTTTTAAGTGTGACCTACTTTAAATTATTTTTTACTTTTAGGCATGCATTGTGGGGCAGTTGATTGTCTGGTTGATAGTGGTAGTACCCACACTATCCTAAAAAATAAGTGTTATTTTATCAACTTTACGCCTAAAGTAACCTCATTGTCAACAATTTCGGGCACGTCGACCCTAATTGAAGGCTTTGGTAAAGCCCAATTCATGTTGTCAAATGGTACCGTTTTGACCATTTCAGAGGCCTTATATTCTCCAAAGTCCAGACGTACATTGGTGTGTTTTAAGGATATTCGAGAAAACAAGTTTCACATTGAAACTGCTACAGAAAATGGTATTGAATACCTATATATTACCTCCAATCAATACGACCAAAAGCGTATATTGGAGAAGTTGAGATGTCTTTCAAGTGGTTTGTATGTTACCACGATCCAAAACATTGAAAGCAATCTAATAATTCGTCGTACGCCGATTGATGAGAGCACTTATATGTTATGGCATGACCGGCTGGGACACCCGGGTCAAAATACGATGCTTCGGACAATGAACGCATCTCATGGGCATCCTCTTGGAGGAAAGAATTTTGTTATTAATCCAAAAAGCCTATGTCAAGCATGCTCAATTGGAAAGACACATCTCAAACCACTCCATGTAAAACCTACAAAAGTGGTTTCTCAGTTCCTTGAGAGAATCCAAGGAGACATTTGTGGACCGATCCAACCAACATGCGGACCATTTAAATATTTCATGGTTTTGGTTGATGCATCGACAAGATGGTCACACGTAGCATTGTTGTCCACGAGAAATGCAGCATTTCCTAAACTCCTTGCCCAGATCATTAAGTTGAGGGCTCATCATCCGGATTATCCAATAAAATCTATTAGACTTGATAATGCCGCGGAGTTCACATCGAAAACTTTCGATGACTATTGCATGACTTTGGGAATTGATGTTGAACATCCTGTAGCGTATGTTCATTCCCAAAATGGTCTTGCAGAAGCTCTTATTAAGAGATTACAGATAATTGCAAGAACTTTGGTTATGCGTACCAAACTACCCATTTCTGCATGGGGTTATGCAATATTACATGCTGCTACATTGGTCCGTCTGAGGCCCATTGCCACCCAACCATTTTCTGCGTACCAACTGGTAACTGGATATGAGCCTGATGTCTCACATTTACGCGTGTTCGGGTGCTTAGTCAATGTTCCAATAGAGCCGCCAAAGCGTTCGAAATTTGGACCTCAGAAACGACGGGGAATATACGTCGGTTATGAATCCCCATCTATAATTCGCTATTTAGAGCCCTTGACAGGCGATCTCTTCACCGCTAGACATGCGGATTGTGACTTTGATGAGACAATCTTCCCGTCGTTAGGGGGAGATTTGCACGTTGACGTTGATAAGGAACGACGCGAATTAACGTGGCATACACCCACTTTGTCTCATACAGATCCCCCTACTGCACATAGTGATAAGGAAGTGCAACGAATCCTAAGTCTTCAAAATGTTGCTAATCAGCTACCAGACGCATTTAACGACTTAGCCAATGTCACGAGATCACATATACCTGCTGCAAATGTGCCTGCAAGGATAGACGTCCCTGTGAGACGCCATGTTCCTGTTGAACATGTTGCACCAAATGTACCAACCATGCAAAGGACGCTACCATCGGCCGTCCAGTCCACCGCTCTTCCCAAGAAAAGAGGAAGACCGGTTGGTTCCAAAGATGTTCTGCCTCGAAAGAGGAGAAATCTTGTTGCATCCGTTTTGCCACACGAGATCATTAAGGATCACGGGGATGTATTAGAGGAACGTGTTCCCGAAGAAACATCAATTTCTCATCATCCTGATAACCTAGAAATATCTGTCGAGTATGCTAGTTTAGACGATATTTTGAAGCGAAACGAGACTGTCATCGATGACGTGTTTATATTCGCAGTGGCCACTGACATTATGAGCAATGATGACATGGAACCACGTACTATTGTTGAATGTCAACGTAGAACGGACTGGCCTCAATGGAAACAAGCAATCCAGGATGAATTAGATTCCTTAACGAAAAGAAGAGTGTTTGGACCTGTCGCTCCCACACCACCCAATGTAAAACCAATTGGTAACAAATGGGTTTTCGTAAGGAAGCGTAATGAGAATAATGAGATTGTTAGATACAAAGCTCGCGTCGTGGCGCAAGGTTTCTCTCAACGCCCTGGTATTGATTACGAGGAGACGTATTCTCCCGTAATGGACGTAATAACGTTCCGCTACTTAATCAGTTTAGTAGTTTCCGAAAAACTGAATATGCAGCTTATGGATGTGGTTACAGGCTATCTCTATGGGGATCTAGACACAGAGATATACATGAGAGTCCCTGATGGACTTAAGTTGCCTGAATCAAGTAGTTCCCAACCACGGAACACGTTCTCGATTAGACTGAGACGATCACTATATGGATTGAAACAATCTGGACGGATGTGGTATAACCGTCTAAGTGAATACTTGATCGGCCTGGGATATTTGAACAATGAACTATGCCCATGCGTGTTCATAAAGAAATCCACTTCAGGATACGCGATTATCGCAGTCTATGTAGATGATATGAATCTCATAGGTACTTCGAAAGAGTTGTTGGAAACTGCTGAAATTCTGAAGAAGGAATTTGAAATGAAGGATCTTGGGAAGACACGGTATTGCCTCGGCCTGCAGATCGAGCACCGTAAAGATGGGATTTTAATCCATCAAGAAAACTACACCCAAAAGGTGTTGAGACGGTTTAGTCATCATGATGCAAAACCGTCATCTACCCCCATGATCGTCCGTTCTCTAGATATTAAAAAGGACCCGTTCCGTCCAAAAGAAGACGATGAAGAGATATTGAGCCCCGAGTGTTCATATCTGGGTGCAATAGGCGCATTATTGTACTTGGCCCAATGTACTAGACCGGACATTTCATTTGCTGTGAATTGTCTTGCTCGACATAGCAACGCGCCAACACGCCGCCACTGGAATGGCATCAAAGACATTTTCCGTTACCTTAAGGGTACTACGGATATGGGCTTATTCTATCCCTACGCGTCTTCGAGTGAGGATACCGCAATTGGTACTTTGAAAAACGCGACCCTTGTCGGCTACGCCGATGCAGGTTACTTATCAGACCCGCATAAGGGACGTTCTCAATCAGGTTATGTCTTTACCATTGGGAATACGGCGATATCCTGGAGATCTCGTAAGCAGACTCTAGTTGCTACTTCGACGAACCACTCTGAGTTACTCGCACTCTATGAGGCGACTAGAGAGTGTGTATGGCTTCGAGCAGTTATTGGCCATATCCGAAGTACATGTGATTTAGCGCATGATCCCGATGAACCGATTGTCATATACGAGGACAACGCTGCTGTTATTGATCAAGCAAAACACGGTTACATCAAAGGGGATACCACTAAACACATCTCGCCAAAGTTGTTTTTTACACATGAGCAACAAACACTTCAGAAGATTGAAGTACAACATATTGGATCGGAAAAGAATCATGCAGACTTATTCACCAAGTCACTGCCAAAGTATTCGTTCCAAAAACATGTCAAAGCAATCGGACTTAGGAAGCTATCTGAGCTACCCTAAATGACATACCTTGTTGTTATGTGTGAGTGAAGATTGCATCCTGATGAATGCTTAATGTCGTGTATTGTATACATGTGAGGGGGAGCATCCCGTTGAATGCTAGTGTACTCTTTTTCTCTTTAGTTCAAGGGTTTGTCCCATAGGGTTTACCTTGACAAAGTTTTTTTTAACGAGACACAACTTGATCCTATTCTCACTAAGTATATCGAAATCAGGGGGAGTATCCAGTAGCATACTTGTAACCATTGTGTACTCTTTTGTCCTTCGATTAGAGTTTTTTTCCCACTGGGTTTTCTCTAACAAGGTTTTAATGAGGCACATCATGTATGGTTATATCCCTTTCACTACTGACTTTGTGTACTCTTTTGTCCTTCGACCAAGTTTTTTCCCACTGGGTTTTCTTGGCAAGGTTTTTAACGAGGCACAATTTTTCTAGTCAGATGGCGCATACACTTGTATAGTGTGTTGGCGCACACATTTATCCAATGCATGAAGAGCTCAAGACATCCACATCGCATTTTTTCCTTCGACTGGAGTTTTTTCCAAAGGGTTTTCTCCGGCAAAGGTTTTAACGAGGCGAATGTTTGATGGATTATCAGAAGATACAAGACTTTGCAGTGCAGTGCGGTTTGGTGTAAATTAGACACCCAAGGGGGAGTGTTGTAACTCATAATTGATGAGCATTGAGTGTCTCATTTAACACCATTATGATGGTCATTATGTATGTTTGTAACTCCCATTTCTACATTAAATCTAGGCTCATCCCCTCCACTATATAAAGGGGTTGAGACCTCACTATCAAATGTACCTTACACACTTCACATTCTCTCAATATATGAGCTCTCTTGTTCTTCTCTCTATGCTTGTCTAAATCCGCCTACAACAATAATGAAATTATTTATGTAGATTCATCAATTTTCATTCCTGACCAAATTGAGGCAGAGATGAAATGAAAATTTTGTTTCTACTTAATTCTTTTTTCTAATATGCCGTTCCATCCCTTGATATTAAGTGAAACATTTTTTTGTATTTTTAAGTTGGATGAGTATATTTTTTTTAATATTAAACAATTTATCATTGACTATATTGGGTTAACCAAACAGCACCAATGCAATGTTCATTTCTATTCTCATTCTCTTCTTTTTTTTTAGAACGGCAAATTTAATAAAACACCAAACGAAACGGACTAGCAAGACGCTTGCCCGGCAACACCGAAAGAGCAACAAGGGAAATTAACCAGCATCATCAAACCAACTAACAGAACTACCACAAGGTTTCCTCGATCTAACCCATAGAAAAGCCTCAGAATTTATAAAACTCGCCGTTCTCAAAGGTAAGAAGTCTTTGTTGTTGAAGATACAATCATTCCTTCCAATCCATATTCCCCGTAAATACGCAACTCCGATAATTTCTCTCTTGCATTGGACCTCCTTCGATTGATTGCTGTCTCCCATCCAATTGAAGAGTTCTCCCATGTTCGATATGTCAACCGGTAGTAATCGACTATGGTTGAACATCTCCTGCCTCGTCTCCCGTGCTTTCCTACACTCAAAAACAGATGGTCGGCCGTTTCATTTGAGTTGTTGCATAGAACGCATTGATCATCCGGTATATCGCTGCCTCGTTGCCGTAAATTGGTCTTGGTAGGAAGTCTATCAAGTCTGGCTTTCCAACAAAAGATTCTGACTTTTGAGGGTATGCATTTATTCGAAAGAACCACATGAGTCCCTCTTTTTAGAGCCAAATCGTCAATCGATTTACGTAAGGAAGCAACACTGAACTTGCCCGAGTTGCAAAGCCCCCATGACCACCTGCTCTCACCAAAACCGATATTAAAACTGCTGCAAAAATCAGCAAGCTCCCGAGCATCATTGAGCTCTCTACCCTCGCGAAGAGCTCTTCGCCAACAGCCCCGAAAAGGGTTGCCATTCGTTGATGGAACACATCTGTCCGCCATCGAGCAATTCCGGTTGGAATCTAAAGCCGCCAAACGTGGCCATTTTTCAGCCAACGTGCCGTTCCCACTCCAATTCTCTTGCCAGAACTTGATATCCGACCCATCACCAAGATGTCGCTGAAAAAGATCTTGTAGAAGCAGATTATGCTTTTCTAAATCCGAGTTGACTCTTGCGATATAGCTCCAAGTGAATCGAACGCCCATTCCTATTTTCATTTTTCATTCTCATTCCCTAAAGTGAATCGAACGCCCCCTAAGTGTTTTATAATGTGCGTAAATGATTAGAAACACACGTTTTGTAGGTGGCATTTTGAAAGAGACCCGAAAATCCTATATTCACACGTGGTTTAAAACAAGGATATGTTTATTTATATGTATATGATTTAGTATTTTTCAAATATGTATGTGTGTGTAACTATGCATGAAAAAATTGTGTCTACATGTGTGGGGTCATTGAATCTCAAAGTATATATGGTTGCACACAACAAAATAATATGGTGGCACTTTTCATTACGATAAAAGAACGAAGTTGTGGCGCATGCCACCATATGGACTAATTTGGGTCTGCACTTGTAGTTGTCGTTCCGTATTATAACAATCATAGTATGAATTATGATATGCTCAATAATTCAAGCATTATTGTTAGAAAGCAAGTTAGCATCTTGGATGTTTTATATTATGTATGTTTGAGAATTCCTCATTAATTAAATTATGAACTCATTTTGCATAAATTGTCATGTATATGATTCCAAGTCAATTAAGGCAAAAAGGAGCGAGGGTAAGGAGAAATGTAGCTTCCTCAGTTAAAATGTGATATGATACATTTGATATTGTGATAGTTCAAATTCAGTTTCAGAATGTATTAGACTTTAGTTCAAGTTGGTATCAATTGTTAAATATTTGAGTTTCAGATTCAAGTGATAACATAAATACATAATGTATGACACAAACTTTACCTGACATTAAGACGACTCTCATGTTTCATTTTGTCATCTTCTATATTTTTACCCGAACATAAGAACTTTTCATCTTTGTTAGTTGCTTTGCTCAGGTTTAGTTATAACTAGTATTGTACCCATCCGTAGGCCGGGTTCAGTTATTTAATATTCAATTGTTTGGTCAAAAAACATTTTAACTTTCTGTTCGTTGTATGTGTAAACGAGATGTAGTTTTTGGTAGGTTTTATCTTTTATTTCTAAATAGCTCGCACCATTTTTTGCCAATATTTTCAAATTCCTATGGTTTGTTGGAGTTGGATATAGACTATGGGGTCAGAAAACCTATAAAAGATAAATGAAATCTGCAAATGACTTTTGAAATATATTCAAACACCTCTTTAATTATGCATTTTAATAGTTATTAAAGATTAATAAGGATGTTTGGTTCATTTTAGGAAATGAAAAATGAGAATAAAAATGGGAATGTACTAGAATAGGAATAGAATTGAGCATTGTATTGATGTTGCCTGGTTAACCCAATATAATCAATGAAAAACTGTTTCATATTAAAAAAATATTTTTCTCCAACTTGAAAATATAAAAGATGTGTCTTTTAACATCAAGAGATGAAACGACATATGGGGAAAAAACTAAGTAGAAATAAAATTTTCATTCCCCCTAATTTGGTCAGGGATGAAAATTAATGGATCTGCGAGAATGTTTCTATTATATAATATCAGACCAAGCAACAATTTTCATTAACATTTATCATTCTTTACCCTGCAATATCCCCAACCAAGCGCCTAAGATTCTTTATAAATGAACTGTAACACCCGTGATTTTGAACAAATGCGAATCGGGTCTGTATAAAACTTATATTTTAAGAAAATATGAAAAATATTATTTTTGATCAAAACCTAGATTTTATAGTCTTGTTGGATGGGAAATCGAAATACGAGTCCAACGGTTCTTTCGGAATCGAAAACGGAGTTAAAACCAAGAAATTGGGTCAAAGCTAAAATGACAGCTAAAGTGCCACATGTGTCACTTTGGATGGGCACTTTAGCTTCATGTGTACCGCCCCCATGAAGGCAGCCATGAGGACACGGGCTAAAGTGACCGCTAAAGTGCCACATGTGTCACTTTGGATGGGCACTTTAGCACCTGAGTACTTCAAATACGGGATTTTGGCCATATTCTTCATTTCTCCATATCTTCCTCTCTACAACTCCGAAATGGTTGATTCTTTTTGCGTTCTTCTCCTCTCTCCAAGCTCTTCAAGGCTACAAGGGTGGATTGATACCTCAAGCTAGCAAGATTTGGTGGCTAGATCTCCTCTATCTTCATCTTCTTCACCTCACTTTCCACCTCCATTGTTGCTAGTTTTGTGTTCTTCAAGTTCTAGGGTTTCTACTCAAGATTTGGCTAGGTAAGCCTATCTAAACCACTTGAGGTTTGTTAATCTATGTAATAGGAGTTATGAAACTAACCTAAGGTTCGATTTACTTGATTTTAGGTTTTCCCACCTTTTGACCTAAATCTTGGATTTGGGGGTTTTGGTTACAAACCCTCAAGGTGAGTTCTCTATATGGTTTAATGTATAGATCTAGTGTTGTATGATGTAGTTATGGAACTAATCCAAGGTATTAACTCCTTATCAGTTTAGGTGTTTACTCAAGCTTTAAGCTAGGGTTCTTGGTGACATTTGGGGCTTTTGGCTTTACGAGCCTCAAGGTGAGTTGCTAAAACCGTTTTGTTAAAACTGAGAGCACATCATCTTGCTTGATTTACATATATTGTTGGTCATTGTGATTAAACATGATGAAGGATGAAATGCCTAAAATGCTAGGTTTAAGGATTGTTATGAAATGAATGATTAACGATGCTTGTATGAATGGCTTGACTTGGAATATCGTATACATGAAATAGATTATCGCATGCTACTAATGTATGAGTTGAATCTATGTGATTATATGATGAATGTACTTATAAGAAATACGTGTTATTATGTATGCCATGGAATTATGTAAAGGAATTGAATCCGAACATGTTGGTTTATATGAAATGAATGAAGGGCTTGAGACCCTCGATCAATACCTATGAAAGGTTAAGATAATGGTATGAGTCTTTTGAGACAGTACGTATGTGTAATTAAGTATATTCTGCGCCATGTTTCCTCACCAAACAGTCTTGGAGGTCCTGAAATAGGGATGCACCTATGTCGCCGGCTCTTGGGTTGCTCCGAGGTGCGCGGGCCCCAGTGGATGATGCCAGGCTAAATTTGGCATCGGGGTGTTTGGAAGTAACGAATGATGGGGCTGGCGGCGGATATACGAATATGTAAATAACATGGACGATCCAACGCAATGTGTCCACACCCAACAGTCTTGGGAGGTCCTAAAATAGGGACGCACCTATGTCGCCGGCTCTCGGGTGGCTCCGAGATGCGCGGGCCTCGGAAGGTGTCATAGTTGAAATGGCATCGAGGTGTTGGGAAGCAACGAATGTAGGGGCATTGGTTGGTGGAAATGGGTCGCTCCCATTGTTTCCGAAGATAATAATAAACCGGTTTAACATGCTACTTTTGATGTTAGTATGATCTTGTATATCTCACATGTCTTAACATGCTTTTACATGCATAGTATTATTGATACAACTCACTAGGCTCCTTTGGCCTAACACTTGCGTGGTGTCGATGTGTCTCTCAGGTACTAGGGACGCTGTTCCCAAGTAGGTGCCGGGTATAGAGTGGGCTCGGGGGATCGTGTGAAGAGACCGGTTATCTAGGCCGCAAATTGATAGTAGAAAATGATAACCCTTTGTAGTCTTTTTCCTTGTTTCGGAATTAGACTAGTTGGTCATTATACCGCTTCATTTAAATTATAGACATTGTAATTGTACATTACTTTATACCCCATTTTGGGAAGAGCTCACGCTTTGGCGTACATTGTATTACCAACTTCTATTTATTGAAAGTTTTTGTTTACCCTAAATTTTGGGGTGTTACATGAACTATAGAAAAACATTTATAAACCAGATTAATAGCCATTTA
Organism: Centaurea solstitialis; assembly: GCA_030169165.1. Lineage (NCBI taxonomy): Eukaryota > Viridiplantae > Streptophyta > Magnoliopsida > Asterales > Asteraceae > Centaurea > Centaurea solstitialis. Next base: position 17,900,420 of record CM058045.1, on the reverse strand, counting down.
CCAAACTTTCACCAGAGTAACATTTATTATGGTCATTTACTTTATTGGATGAGCTTCACAGGTCTTATTAGGTAAGAAGTATAACAAGGACCGAAGATATTACCTGGTACGTTAGAATAAAATAAACTATTATTTTCATCAACGCTTACCTAATAAGGTAAGTAAGCATGATTTCTCTTATAGGTTAACTCTTATCTCGTAACCGTTTGATAAATATTCTCAAAAAATTATTTAGAAATGAAAATTATTTAAAAAAAAGGTCAATTATGTTGCATTCCAGCCATTGTTTTCATCAACTCTTCTGAAATTTCCATCATGCAGGACACGATCATTTTTAGAAAGATCAAATTGTCATTTTTATCAATATTTTCTCCATATCTTCTAATCTTCTTGACTTCTTCTACTTAATGATTTTATAATCAATCCAAAAATAAATAAAAAATGAACCAAAATTCAAGTGTAAATAAATAATCGTCAAAAATGTCTCTTACCTCCAAATCAAATTAGATTCATGTTGGAAGTTATGACATCATCAACCAGGGGCCACTGAGTGTTAATCCCAGAGGAGCATGCTTTAGCTCTCGGTAAAAATTGCCAAGGATGTAGTCTGGTCAAAGTTCAGGTGAACCTTTCCAAAAAATAAGTTATGACATCATACAAATTTTTAGCTTATAAAAGCTCATAAATCTACTTTTCTGCCTATGTAGGACAGGTCGTTACAATAAACTACCATTAATTGCCAAACACAAGCAAAAAGAGAACATTAATATGGGGTTGACAAGAAACTCAAATGGGTCTTTTGAGGCAGTTTATTTCCCTCTTAATTGTTCCATTAAAATCGCTAAGAGATGAATCTTGTTTGTCAAAAAAAGGTTTGGCTCTTAATGGTTCTAAACCGTCTGAATGATTTTGCATTTTAAGCCTCCATTAACCATTCGGTGCCCTATTTTCATTTTGAACAATTACCAAACAACCAGATTTAATTTTACACTAGATCATATGAGCCTCTGAATACTTAATCATCCTACACCAAATCCTTCAGCAACCGTCAAACAACCTCTTATAAGATAGCCTTTGTACAAATTACAGCAAAAAATGTGTTGAAATTCAATTTTAGAACCCGAGTTCAATTTACACGTATATTCAATAGCAAGAAACCGAAAAAGAGAGAGAATAAAAACACAAATTACTTGTCTCTTTCAGGCTTTAGACACACCTCTATGTTCTTTTTCGACATGCTGCACCAGCGCCACGGGATCCCGAAACCCTTTGCTACACTTTGGACACACGTCTATCGTCACCTTCATCACACCCTTCTTTTCGTGAACCATCTGCACATGATCTATCAAGGCCGCAGCCTTCGAGAACTTCATATAACATATCGGGCACTGCTCCACTTTCCCGCCCGCACCACCACGATCGCCACCCGCTCCATCCGTCCTATCGTTACTGATCATTAGGGACGAGACCGCACTAAGCAGACTTGTCCATCCTGATGATGATGATGACGGAGCTTGGGTCTGTTTTGAGTTATTGGAGAACCCCCAAAAAGATGGGTCGGGTTTTTTGGGCCCGGGGCAACTATGGTCGAGTCCTAACCGGTGTTTGAGGCAGTGTTCGATGGTGCAATCGCGGCACTTGATTGTGTTGGAGAACGTTAAGATTTCTCTACAGCCGCGGACAGGGCATTTCTTTTTCTTGGTGACTTTTTCGTAATTTGATGGGTCGCAATCCGTGTTAACATGAGATTCCCATGTTATGTTTGGGTCTTGGTCCGGGATTAAATGGACACCCTTTGCGCAGAGTGGACAGATGACCACGGTGCGGTTGTTCTTGTTGGCTTTTGGACATTGGTGTGTAGTGTAGCTCCGATGATCTAGACAGAAAACCTGCAAGAATTTTGATTATTATAAGAACTATGGCTGTTGACAATGTGGATCGTTTGGGTTGTTAGTAGTAAATAATTGCAAGCGCTCACTTTTATTATGTTCCAAGTTTAGTATAGGAAATCCTTTAAGGTACGTTTGGTAATTCATATGTGGAATTGTGGATGGGACTGGGACAGCCCAGAGTGTTGGAAGGTGAAAGATCAGTGGAAGATTTTGGGATTTTAATTTAACATGGTTAGTTTAGTAATTTATCGATCTTGTTCCAACTATTCTAGCGGGATAGAAAAAAAACATTTTTGTCCAACCAGGTCATGTCCTGTCCCAATCTAATGTCGCGCCAAATATGAGACAAGGGGTTTTTGTACTGTCATGTAATGTCTTGTCTTCTCCCCTTTACCAAGCACAAACCTTAAGTTTTCTTATTCAATTATGTTAAAAGGGTAAAGGTCTGTTTACTCAAACTACCGACTTACGGTCTTACCCACTTACCTTATCGAGTAAGATTTTAGTCCATTAAAACAGCATCATATGCAATAATTCACCCGGTTAGCGCTAACCGGGTAAGAGTCTCCGCCCTCACTTACTGGGTAAGACTCTTGATTACTACTTCACTCTTACCGTGTAAGATTCTTGGTCCTTGCCATGTTCATCGGTTAAGGTAATATAACTTGGTAAGATCTTACATAGGTAAGGGTTTAGTAAACGGCCCCAAGGCCATGCGTACCGGGTGGGAGGGGTTGGGCGGGTTGTAGCCGGCGGCTTCAGCAGCTTCAGCGGGTTCGGTTACGAGGAAGGCGGGTTCGGTCACCGGCGGTTTCCACACACCGCTGAGTTTGTGTGTGTGTTGTGTGTATCTATGGTGTGTGTGTGAGAGAGGGTTGGGAGGGTTCGGGTACTAATCAGAGAGGGTTCCAGAGGGTTAATTGTGGGGTTGGGAAAAAGTTAATGTGGAAGCTGATGTGGCAGTGGGGTTGGGAGGGTTGGGTACTGATAGCCTAAGTTCCATCAATCCAAGGGAATCGCCTAGTGGTAAACCCCAAGGGGCCTTTTATCCAACATGGCATAAGGTCTCAAGTTCAGTTACCACTACATGCAACCAATTCCCTTGCGAACCATACCCATTCCAGGAAGGCCTAAAATTTATCTAGTTCATATGGAGGGATCCTTTACATGAACTAGCTGAGTCAAAGGGGCCAATACTATGTTCAAGAAAAAAGGAAAAAGTAAGCCTAAACTGATGATATACTTAACTTAAAGAAACTACTATGTAATCTCATTTCTTATACGTGTTCTCTCCAAGACAGAAGCAAAAAGTCCACGAATCTTCATTTTGTCCACCTTATAAGTGATCTATCCATGACAGCAACGTAACCTAATCAGTTGAGATTTTGGTTATCATGCTGACCACTCAGACCCATAATATGAAGAGATACCACGACCATGAGAGGAGATTAATATGATGGATGTGGAAAACTGGAAGGTGCTGAATCTGTTAACCTTGAAGCTGCTCAATCTTACTGCTACAGAGGTTGTGTGACTTAAAGTAATTCCAGGTTAATAAGAAGTCATGGCTAAAGCCCCAGAAACATTCCTAAGATGCAATCTATTCTGTAAATACTCCTGCAATCAATCTATATTATTCTTTCTGGTTTTTGCTGACAAGTGAACTTGGAATTGGATCAAGGTTCAAAGTTCTTAGCATGTATTAGAGTAAGGGCCTGTTGGTTAGCACCTTAATGAGACTTGCAAGTTATTCGGTCAGCTATACATGGCTGTGTGGTAGTCGCTTAATGATATAAAAAGTGGCTTAGCTTTTAGGGGGGAACTTTATGCACATTGCACAAACCCAAGTTTTTCCAAGCCTGCTCCTCTCAATTAAAAAAAAGCTCCTTCCATCTATGAAAAAGCCTTCACAAACAAAAAACTTATCAATCTATACAGGCAGATTAATCCACACATACAACTTTATCCATACAGGACTTATTGGAAAACCAACCAGACAGCCCCTAAGACATCATGACTACAACCCTAGAAAGATTCATAAGCACTAATCTCTCTAAAATGCTAATAGAACACAGAAGTAATCTATAACTTTCATTCAGTTTTTGGTCATCAAGCACAAGAATTAATGCAATAGTCGGAAAGACATGCAAAGTTCTTCGCATTTAGTAGAGTAATCTTCATGAACTGCAGTCTGCACCTAATATTGCCAAATATAAGTCAGTTCTTTAATAAGTCAAGTGTAATAACCTTCTTCTCCAAGAAAAGGGAGCTCGCTTCATTTTTATTTTTGGTTACTTAATGGAAAAATCATATTCACATTTGGGCTAATGGTAAATTGGGAAGCAAATAAATGATCTAAAGTTCTAAACCATAAAACTCACAATAAAGACCCTAATTATCCAATGACTTATTATTATGAGCCAGACCATGAAACCCCTATATATTCCATAATTTTGCTCCTCTTGATCTCTCTGATCCCTAGCTAACAGTCTCATTCTCTCGCACTCACATTCATCATCTATGAGGTTGTCCTGCAAAACTTTAGAATCAAACCTTATCCCTTTCTCATTGAAAATGATGTACATTTTGATGTATTTTCAAATGTATAATCAGTATTAACTCTTACACAATTTTAGAATCAAAATCAAACCCATCGTTAGTTATTTTGGCAATATCTAATGTCTTTATTGTTCCCTCGAAATATTGATGCAACAAATTAAGTTGAAAAGGAATCCCTTTAACCATGAAAATTTGAAGTTCTTTGGAGCAAAGGGCAAGATATTTCCAATGCTGTGGCATCCTAATGACTGGTGTTTCAGTTAATAAGTGTCAGCACAACGATTCATTGATAATTGCAAAGGAGATTACGGTTATATAACCCCATACTCATATGATTTTACCCCTGTTTAAACCCTCTAATATTGTCAAACAAACCTAAATATAAACAAATACTCACCATGTTAGTCCTAATTCAAACCAAAATCAAATTGAAACCCTATCTCATATGTACAATTTCGAAAGCCTATAATCAAATTAAAACGAAGGTACACAGAATTGTAAGTACACAATCATCAATTTCAACAATCAAAGAATGCAATCCATAACTCAGAAACAACAAAATTCGAGCATAACATCTAATATGGCAATAGTTATCTACCAATTTTGCAAATTGACAAATAAAAACATCAAAAATCAACAACAATAATAAGATTGAAAATTAGAACCTTGTTGCAACAATCGCAGGTGAATGGAAGGAAATCAATGAGCTTGCAATCATCAACGGAGCAATGTTTACCTAGATTTGGGAACGCCGGCGTTCCCATTACTTCCTAAACCAAAGTTTTTTAAATTTTTTTCGAATTTCTTGCTGTGAATAGATATGAAACTGAGAATTTGAATCAATATTAGGTAATTTGATGTAATTGAGAATTTGAGATCGATGAAGGATTTCGAATTCCGCGTTGAAAGTCGTCTTCTTCTTCCACGCGGAATCGAAACTTCTTCAGATCGCAGAAAGAATGACAGGGAAGAAGCGCTGCCCCTTTGATGATCAATGGAAACTACTCCATTCAGGGGTGTTTTGGTAATTTCGGAATTATGTAAACTTCGTTATACCTCCCTCGACTATATGATATATCATATTATTCACCCTGTGGTTTTTCAAAGTTTCACTTGTCATCATAAATACTTAACAAATAAAATAAACATTTATTAACGACGGTTAACTCATGTACACATCCCGACACGAAGTCGACGAGGTATTCAGAATCTGTTCGGGCACCCAACTAATCCTCGGTGACCATGGTCCGACCCGAAAACCAATCAATGGTCAGGGTATCGCCACATGCTCATCCCATAAATTGAACCCGAGTTATTAGAGATGCTATGCACTGTCCCTCTCATGAATGTTATCAACCATTATGATAGTAATGCTTTGATGATAACATAAACATTTTATAAATCTAATTGCAAATAAGTATAGAATAAATAACAAAATGTTGATCCAGCTCCTCTATGACTTGATGAAATACCAATGATCCTTGTCTAATAACTAAAAAATAATTAGCACTGTTGTGATGAAGTTTAATACTTCAGCGAGCTTGTCTCGCTGATAGTTTATACTGTTAGGAATTATGTGCAGAAGTTGACAAACCAGTGAACACACATCCAATGTTACAAGACACTTGAGGGTCACACCTGTGAGAACCTATAAATCGAGTAAGTTAGATAAAACCCAGAAATGGAGAGTATGGATTTATAATAGTCTAATTATAAATCAGTTGGGTAATTTCAGTCAGAAATCCCAAAGTAAGAGGGTTGTTAAATTAATTGAAATAATTATATATTTATTAGTAAAATAAATATATAATAGAAAATCTAATTAATTAAGGTAATTATCTAGAAAATCTTTTCTTAAGGAAAAAGAAAAAGGTTAGATAATTATAAGGAAACTGAATCAGATGAGGATTCCACTATCTGATAAGCTATATAAATAAGCCTTAGGGGGTTTATGATTAATTAATTTCAATCTTGATTAGTAATCAGTTTCCACCTAAAAATTCCCTCCTCCCTCTCCTTTTGATCGCCGGCCACACACACCCAAGAACCAGTTCGGTTTTTCCAGTTATTTCTTCGGGTCTTTGAGTTCTACTAGAGGAACGCTCGTAGAGTTGATCACCGGTGGATTATTTCTCAAGCAATCCAGGTAAAAGTCTTATCCTTTAAACGATAAATAACTTAGAACGAAAGATCGTGGTTTTAGGGTTTTTAACCATAAATCGCTTCCGCACTTGTAGTGTTCATTGAATCAGTTTGGTTCGGAGAGCACAGGAAAACCCAACAGTGGTATCAGAGCCACAGTTTTTCGTTTTAATTTTTTGTTTAAATTATTGTAGATCCGTTAAAAATCTAAAAGCTTTAATCTTTCCGTTTAAAATCTGAATTTTATATAGTCTTCAATTTTATGTTTGTCAAAACCCTAACCGACGATCAGGCGGTGACCGGATCACCAGGCCGATTGCCGGAGTCCATTGACCACAAATCGTCGTCGGGGCCGCACCACAGCTAGTGGTGGCGGCACCAGATGCTGCCCGTAAAAACCACCGCGGCCGCACCACCAGGTTGGTGGTGGCCGTGACAGCCGCACCACCAGATGGGCGGTGGCGGACGTGCGGTGGCGGTAAGGGCGTTCCAACGTCGCTGATGGTGATTCGTGGTGGCGGCAGTGGTGTTTTTCGCGGTTGCCGAATGGTGGCGGTGGTGGTGGCCTCACGCTACGACTACCGTCGCCCGGTAGGTGCAATGGTGGTGGTTGATGGCCACCTATGGGAGGCGTTGGCCACCGCCGCTATACACGAACCACCGCTGGCTGCCTTACGGCCGCGCCAAGCGGTGGCGGTGGATGATTCGTCTGAAACCGCAACCACCAGAAGCCACCTTGGTGGCGGTGGTATGCGGCGCTGTTGTTTCGGTTCACCGGGAGCCGCGAAAACCGAGCAGCGAGGGGTGGCTAAAACACCGACCATACCACAGGTGGTGGATACGGCACCGGCATCAAAACGACGGCGAAACCACCACAGTTTGGTGGTGGCATTCGACGGTGGTGGCGATGTTGTTTTGTTTTCGTCCGCCGCGAAGAACAAACGGCACCGGCCGCACCACAATGGTGGTGGCAGCAGCGGTGATTGATCGGCGGAGTTTATGGCGATCGACGGATGGTAAACGAGCAACACGGCTCTGGTAACCAACCGCGACCACCAGAAACCACCTTGGTGGTGGTGGTGTGCGAACCGGCCACCGCTGGCTGCCTCACGGCCGCGCCTAGCGGTGGCGGTAGTCGATCGATCGGCAGACACGACCGCCAGAAGCCACCACGGTGGCGGTGGTATACGGTGTCGATGGGACGAGCAAGACCAACCGCCGCTGGAAGAGCTAAGAGGCGGTGAAAGGTCAGATTCTTTTTCCCGATAAGGCCTGGTTATGACTCGCGCCGTGAGTGGTGGCCGTAGCCACATCCGTCGCGCCGTGAGCGATGCTCAGCTCGCGCCGCGAGCGGTAGTCATCACCAGAACCTTCGCGCCACGAGCAGTACTAGACTAGCGCCGCAAGTGGTAACTGTATCCAGGGTTGACATGCCAGGTGCTGATCCTATGTCGAGAAAAGTACGGACTAATCAGACAAGCCTAGGTTTTCGACTTACGATATTTTTTCGAAAAACGGGTAAGGTCCAACAATTGCCAGTTTGGTAATAGGCCCAAGGCCCAGTTATTGCCAGTTTGGTAATGGGCTCAAAGGCCCAATTTTGGACCTAGTTTTCTAAAAAAAAAATTATCCAAATTTAACCCACGCGGTCAAAAGTTTTTTGTATAAAACCAAATTAATCCGTTATAAAACCGTTTTATTTGCTTTTATGTTTTGACATTAAGATTTATAAAACAGTTTGTTTTTATAAATCAGTTGAGATCGGTTTTTTCGGAAAATTGAGACAAGATATTTTAACGGATCTAAGGTTATTGCTTAAGTTTTGGCTTTATAATTAAATACGTGTTTGTTTGTATATACATGTTTTGTATATGTCTGCCTATTATAGGATTTGCTAACTTAGACCCTTTTGGAGTTTTATGGGGAGGCATGCGTGCCACTTACAACCCCTATTGTAATAATGACCTTAGGATAGAATTTTACTATTTTCTTTCGAAGTTCCATCAAAGATGCCGAGGCCAGTGGGAGCTACGCAAGGAAACTTCATTTTTCTGGAGTCTTAACAAAGATGTCGGAGCCAGTGGGAGCTACACGAGATGTTAGAAATCATTATTGGCAAACCTATAATTTGTTACTTTTAAACTGTGTAGTTATAGTCTTTAACTGCGTGGTTGTTTATTTTGTGATATCATGCATGTTTAGTAGTTTTAAAATTATAGGAGTTTTGAGACTAGATTATATCACAGAATAGATAGGTTTTAAAATTGAAATCATCGGTTTTTCTTAAAAAACCTTTTACGGTAGATTTTATTTAAAACCTATAAAATAGATTGTTTAAGGCAAGTTGATAAAACAGTTAGTTTGATCAACTAGTATGCTATCAAAACAGTTAGTTTCTAGCACGTGTGCTTTTAAAACAGTTAGTTTTAAATTAGCAAGAGCCTTTTAAAACAGTTAGTTCTTAAACAACGTATGTTTGAAACAGTTAGTTTAAACATCAGTTTTTCTGTTTAAAACAATCAGTTTTTCATAAATTACAATTTTCTAAATAACTGGACATTAAAAGGTTTTTCAAAATTACTTAAAACCCCGATAAATCATAGATCAGTAGTGCAACCCATCTAGGGACACCTCAGGCGTAAGGTACGCGGGCGTTCTAAGAAGAACATACCTTAAACGTCCGCGTTCAAATCGAAGCTGGAGGGGATTAACAAGACTCTGCGAATTATCTCCGGGTGGTACCGGTCAGAGTAAAGTGTCAAAGTCCCGAAATGGTGAGATCTGTTTTGGTTCTGTTAAGTTCACCGGGTGGTACCGGGCCAAAAAGCACTTAGAGGGACTGAAACATGTACGGATAATCACCGTTGTCCCAGAAAGATCTAGGAGTCATGTCAGTTAGATGTGATTGGTAAAAGTCCTTACTTACCGAAATAAATACGTGTGCCTGGTGGAGCAAGAACATTACGCACATCAGGGCGTATGAAATAAGGATCCTAGTCCAATAAAATGATCATTTATGGGTTTATTGATATTTATTGGAAATTAGTCTATTCACAAGTTGTTAAAACCAATTTTTGTTTTATGTGTAGATGGCTAACGCTGTTACCAACACAAACAATATTTCTCTCCGTTCCATCCTTGAGAAGGATAATCTCACCGGTCCAAATTTCCTCCATTGGGAGCGCAATCTGATGATTGTGCTCAGGCATGAAAGGAAATGGTACGTCCTAGAAGAGCCTTTAGGAGAGGCCCCTCCAGCTAACGCTCCAGCTGCAGCTAGGAATGCTCACAAGAAGCATTCAGATGACTTGCTGGACGTTGCTTGTCTTATGCTTGCAACCATGAGCCCAAATCTTCAAACAGGGCTCATGAACACAAATGCTTACGACATGATCCGCCAGTTGAGGGACATGCTCCAAACGCAAGCTCGCATAGAACATTATAATGCCACAAAAGCATTTAACGAGTGCAAAATGGTCAGAGGGACCTCGTTAAGTGACCATGTCATGAAGATGAAACGTCACATGGATCACTTGGAAAGGCTTGGGCACCCAGTTCCGTTGCAGCTAGCAACAGATACTATACTCAACTCGCTGTCAGAAGATTACAAGCCTTTTGTGATCAACTACAACATGAATAACATGGAGAAGTCAGTAGCTGAATTGCACTCCATGCTTAAGACTGCCGAGTTGAATATGGGAGCCAAGAACAAGACCAAGGACGTACTAATGGTGAGGGACGGAGGAGTAAAGAAGAAACATGGGCATGGAGGCACCAATAAAGGAAAGGGTCCAGTACAAGCCGTTCAGAGTGCACCCAAGGTTCGTGAAAACATCAAGGGCAAGGGCAAGAAGGTTAAGCCAAACAAAGCAAAGGACCGAAAATCGTTGCTTCACATGCAATGAGATTGGTCATTGGAGGCTAAACTGCCCAAAGCGTCATGAAGCAGGTAAGTAAACCTCAGATATTTATGATTGCTTAGTTTGTCACTTTTTACTTGTTCGGTATACAAGTATACTGATACCTAGTGCAAATGAATATTGCAGGTGGTCAGAAGTGAGTGCCCAGGAATTGCAGAGGATCAGAAGCACAAATCTCTTTAGGATAATTATCAAGACATCTATTTTAAATTTATTTTAAAACAGTTATGTACTTTTTATGGTTACATTTATGGTTACATTTTATTTTGGGAATATTTTGAATGGTTTTAAAGTTTTTAAAATTTTAAAATTTATTGTCTTGAAATATGTGTTGTGCTTATTATGAATAAAGTCAAGTTTTGACTTGATTCAAGTTTAGATCCTAAAAATTGATATATGAAAACTATCAAAAACACACAATGTACTAAAAGCTCAAGGAATGTGTTTTTAGAGTAATACAAATTATGAGTAATAGATTATATAACGTAACTTGTAATCAAAGATTAAATTACTCATGTGTTTTATAGAATTTAGGATGTTATCTCAGTTATTGTTGATAATATCAGTATTTATGAAACTAGAAAGTTCCAAGTTTTGGAATTAGGATTTGAGCAAAGTCCAGTTTTATAAATGATGAAATTCTAAAGTAACCATTACTTAAAATAGAATTGACTAAGTTTTGACTAAGTCAATACTAATTTTTGAGTAAAAGTCAGTTTTCATATAAGTTAGTGGGAGCCCAGTTCATTATCTATCTAGTTTGAGATATAGATTAGAAAATGTGATTATTGATTCAGTATATCTAGGAATTATAATCCAGATAGGATACAAATTCACCAGATATAGATTCTACTCCTTTAAGTCCAAAAGGGTGGATCAGTAATTCAAAACTTTGAAAAAGCCATGGTAGACTTTAAAAGAGAATCAATAATCAAGTGTGTTGAAATAACTTAGTAAAAGAGTACTAAGGTATCTTTTAACTATAAAGTATTATAAAAGGCCAAATTAAATTTTCTGCAATTTGCCAGCTAGGTAATTAGAAATTTTATCCGATTTCAGGTAGAAATCGTTCATCTACAGAGCAGCTAAGAAAAGTTGCAGTATAGCTTTTACATATTCAGGGTAACTCGGAGTTTGTCTAGATCTCCAAGTACAGGGAATATGGTAAAAGAAGTCTAAATTTGTTTTATAGTGTTAGAAAAACAAAATTAGCCGTAACAAGTGTAAAATATCAGTGGGTATTAGACTTGTAACGTTTTTGGTTATCACTTTGATTAAACTGGTAAACATTAATCAAAGGGTTTTAAATTGAAGTTAGGTGATACTTCATTTGAGATCAGTATTTAACAAACGTTGAATAGACACAGGAAAAGTAATTAAAAGAAATGCCATTAATTTTGTTATTATTACAGAGTGTAATATGGACTATACAAAATTAGTTTCTTTATTACCTTTTACTTTGCATGTTTTATCATCCAGGAATAAAACTAGTTTTATAAGTTTTTATTCAAAATTGTCCGTGACAACTTCTTGTGGTGGGAACCAAATAGGGTATTGAAGTCATTGTGAACTTCTGGGTAGTTATGATCAGTGGTTGAATAACAGCTACAAGTGTTGTAGACCAGAAGTTGCACAGATAGTTGATAGAGTAGCAAATATCGGACGTGATCCGCGGTTGAGAATTACTTCTTGGATTTTGTCATAAGTAAATCTCACAGTGGTTGTCCCCATTACCTGAGGTATCTGGTTTGATGTCATGAGGACTGCTGGATACTTAGTGCGTCCAACCGCTACGCCGTAACAGGGTGGCTATAAAAGGCGTAACTAGATTCAGCGGAAGCCGTGGTGTTAAATGCAGATATGCAAGATGGGATTTGCACCTCTTCTCTGAAGAGAGATATTTCTGGGCCCCTTGACTGACTGAATAGACTGATGAAGTGCATGGCCATGCCCAAACGAACTGATTAGTTCTTTGTCGTTTACCTATCAGTAGAGGTCAGATAGTCGAGAAACAGAATCATGAGTATTTAGAGTTGACTCAATCCAGGCTCATACTCATAGATGAAATATCGAGTTGCAAAGGGAAAAGCCAAGATATACCCAATTTATGAACAGTTGTTTCATAAATGTTATTTCCATACGGAAATGTTTAAATCACCTATCTGGGTATAAGAGTTCTTGTAACCTGGTTAGCCTAAGTGCCTGTCTAGGGGCCTCCTTAGGTCCGTGTGAATAAGTCGGTATTGCCAACTTGCATAAGTGGGAGTCTGTTAGGAATTATGTGCAGAAGTTGACAAACCAGTGAACACACATCCAATGTTACAAGACACTTGAGGGTCACACCTGTGAGAACCTATAAATCGAGTAAGTTAGATAAAACCCAGAAATGGAGAGTATGGATTTATAATAGTCTAATTATAAATCAGTTGGGTAATTTCAGTCAGAAATCCCAAAGTAAGAGGGTTGTTAAATTAATGAGATAATTATATATTTATTAGTAAAATAAATATATAATAGAAAATCTAATTAATTAAGGTAATTATCTAGAAAATCTTTTCTTAAGAAAAAATAAAAAGGTTAGATAATTATAAGGAAACTGAATCAGATGAGGATTCTACTATCTGATAAGCTATATAAATAAGCCTTAGGGGGTTTATGATTAACTAATTTCAATCTTGATTAGTAATCAGTTTCCACCTAAAAATTCCCTCCTCCCTCTCCTTTTGATCGCCGGCCACACACACCCAAGAACCAGTTCGGTTTTTCCGGTTATTTCTTCGGGTCTTTGAGTTCTACTAGAGGAACGCTCGTAGGGTTGATCACCGGTGGATTATTTCTCAAGCAATCCAGGTAAAAGTCTTATCCTTTAAACGATAAATAACTTAGAACGAAAGATCGTGGTTTTAGGGTTTATAACCATAAATCGCTTCCGCACTTGTAGTGTTCATTGAATCAGTTTGGTTTGGAGAGCACAGAAAAATCCAACATATACATCAGGGATCGCTGATCACTGACTCCGTTCGGTATCAGTGAGAGCTGACATCAGCTAAGTATCCTTTGAAGACAAATAGTCATGTCACTTTGAAACCATCAGCACCATCTATTGATGCAAGCTGATGATAGAGTCAACAATGCTTATGATCTGAAGTTGATATCAGTGACAGCTAGCTGACTACTCTTACATGACGTTCCAAAGAGAACAAGTCACAGTACTTCCCTGATCCTTCCCAAGGATCAGCGACTCTAGGGCCTGATCAGTGACTTGTACTTTAAGAATACTATATTTGTCTTCTTGTCTTATATGCACAAAAAGGATTTGATTTGCCTTTCTGACAATAGTACAATAGGGGATGTCTCTTTACTGTTCCCTTCGTACCTATCACCCATAAGGCAACTGTTTACCATAGGCCATGACACTACCATGCATGGACATTATCTTATGGTACAATAGTACACCAAACCCAACCTTTACCTGACACGTGTAAAGTTGGGGATGGCATGCATTTAATGCATGGGGTATAAATATGAACGTAGTGTTGTTCTTCAAACAAACCTTGGTCCATCTTCTATACCTCTCCTTTCCTCTGTTCTTATTTCTTCTAAGTTCTTTCTGTCTCTTCTTTACTTGTTTTGTGCATAAGCAAAAGCTGTGTGTCTATATTCAAAAGATTGTTTGAGGTCTTGACATAGTCTTGATCTTTATCATCAAACAATCTAACTATAATCTATACAAAGACTCCATAGGAGTCATAGATTAAAATATAGAAGAAACTGCGTTGATTGTATTCAACCCCCCCCCCCCTTCTACAATACTAAATTCTATAAACTACTTTATTGGCCATCAATAGAGGACTAACACAAAAACATTCTACAAAGCATTCAGAGTCTTAATTTATGTTTGACAAGCTAGTTGATAGTTGATGAATTAACTGTTAATTAGTAAGCTAGTTGATAGAAAAATCATGTTAAAAAATTAGTTAATACGCATGTAAAATGATCAAAAAGAATTAGTTAATAAGCAAGTAAAATAATGTGTGGTGTTCTACTAAGATTTTTGTTTTTATCTTTAGATTTATGCTTTACTTTTATTCTTCTATGTCAATACTTATTAGTTGTTTAGCTATTTATTCAGTTAGAAATTTGTTGACAACTGTCAGGCTCTTGTTAATCGTTAGGATTTGTGTTATAGATAAAATGTATTACATATCTTTTTGTGTTATTTAGTTTTTATGTTTCAATAGATCCTTGTTTGTTAAATGGTGGCCTGGCTAGGTAGCTTATCTTGATATACTATAAGTAGATGACTTTCTTCTAAAATGAACACGTAGATCACTTTTTAATTTATGGTTCTCATGTTATGGTATCCAAGAAGTCATAAAAGCTCTCAATCTCTCTGCATCTTTTGGTATTCATAATCTTCTTCAATAGTTTTTCAATTGTTGTAATTGAGGATGGATGGCATCCTTATGTTCTCCATTATTTTGAATGTTCAACTATGATCCTTGTATCTCAACCTTGTAAGGGACAAATATTCAACTTGGAGAATGATTTCTCTCTTACTAAACCGTTATCTCAGCTGTAAATTCAGTTTCTTTTGTCCAAGATGAACCTTCAAAATCCTTTTTCACCGGGTTCATCTTGGAGACAAGGTATTATAAACAAACGACGATTCGAGTTGTTTGTATTATTCTATTTTCTTGTTCTAGTAGTTCCTTATGTTGTTAGATGGTGACTTGTTTAGATAGCTTATCTTATTGTACTATAAATGGGTGGTTTTCCTCCCGAAATAAACACTTTGATTAATTTTCCAATTTTCTCATTCTCATGTTAGTTTGTTTCTTGAATAACATTGATATATTTTTTTTGTAACACCTTAGGCATATCCCATATCGACCATGGACATGAGTGATGCTAGGTGTTATAAGTAATATTTTGGTCTTCCTAACAACGCGTTTTGAGGCCTAATGCACGACAGATTCTTGGAACACTGCAGTTAAGCGTGCTAGGATGGGAGTAGTAACAGGATGGGTGACCTCTTGGGAAGTCCTCACCAACTTACCAAAAACAAAACCGTGAGCTACACGTTGGTTAAATCCAAAGACAAAGCAGACAATATTGTTGTTGAGGTAGGCGGGATGTTACATTTTTTTTTTGTTATTGCTAGATCTAGATATATTCTTGTTGACGCATTTGTAATTTATAAAGAATCCATAATATAATATGACATTTTTATCTGAGTCCACAATGAAAATCCATAAAAAAACCTCAGATATGGGAGAAAACATCAGATTTCACACGCAAAGGAAACACTCATAAAAAATGAGAGAACTCATCCAAAAATAAGATATAATACTTATAACCACTCAAACTAGATATGGGAGATGTCCATAGATCATAATGCACTAATTCAAAAACTTTAGAAGTTTTAGTAGTAGAATGAGAAAAAGACAAACGACAGTGTTTACCGAGTTGACACGCATGACACATAGGCAACAAGGTATTTGAACAAGAAATGAAATTACGAGACTTTAAAAAACTAAAAGTAGAGACCCCAGGATGACCCAAGCGACGATGCCACACGATGGGGGACACGGCAACAAAAACAGTAGCAGATGGGACGAAAGGTTGAGGAGACTGGAGAACAAGATAGAGATCACCAATGCTATCAGCTCGATGAAGGAGTTGACCTATATTAAGATCCTTTATGGAAAAGCCAAACGGGTCAAATTCAACAGAAACCAGTTGTCAATAGTAAACTGACGCACATAAATGAGATTTTTGACCATTTGATCAGATACAAGAACATTTTTAAGTGCCAACGGTGTGTGTGATAATGGTAAGAAAGTGTCACCAATACAGGATACCGGAAGTAAAGCACCATTGCCAACCATGATTACTTTTGACTTGCCACAAGGTTTAAGAGAAAGTAAGTTACCTTGATTAAAAGATATGTGGGAGCTTGCACCGGTGTCCATGTAGTAGTTGTTATCTTGAGTCCGTGCGGGTTGTTGAACAGACATCGAGTTGAAGAGAGAGGCTAAATCTGTGAACTGTGGTGCAGACGGGCTAAGCTGAGGAGCCTAAGGTGGTGCAGCAAAAAGTGCAGATGGCGCAAGAAACCCCCCATGTGTAGGCGCAGATGGCGCCGGTAGACGTCGGAGGCCATTGGGCTGAGTATCCTGAGCCTGCTGTTGATGCAGAAGGTTATGTAGTAACTGTAGCAGTTGAAGACCGCCAGGTGCACTTGCATCACCAGAAAAACCAGTAGTGTTTGATGAAGAAGAACCCCCTCCCCCAAGAGTACGATTAAAAGTGACCCGCCCCGTGTTTTTGTTTCCCCGGTTATTTTTAAGTCTCGTTTTCTCATTGTTATTAGGAGCAGATGTGGAGTAAAGGGCAGTAGTGGGGGACAGATAAGTGTCAGCGGTGGGGTCGGGTTGGTCTTCACGTGACTCATGCAAGAGTAACATGTTTTTGGCCTCAAGGAAAGAGGGAAAAGGCTTGGTATGGGTGATAACATCAACAAGACTTTGGTAAGAGGGTGGCAGGTGCTGCAGGATTTGTAAGACAAGATCTTGTTCAGAGATTTTGGTGTCAACATCGGCTAAGGAGTCAGCAATATCCTTTAGGGTGTGACAGTAATCAGTAATAGACAAGACACCTTTTTTTGTGTTGCGAAAGGCAGTTTGTAGTTGAAGGCTTCGAGACAACTTATTGTTCAGAAAATAGGAGTCAAGGGCTTCCCATAAATCTTTTGCAGTACAATTGTCTTTAGTGATGATATTGAGAAGGTTGGGTTCACATGTGGAATAAAACCAGGACTTAATACGAGAGTCAATGGCCTCCCAGTCTTCATCCTCAGTACCTTTCGGTTGAGAGGTGCCAGTGATGTGACCCATAACCTTGGCCCCTTTGCACATGTCAGTAAAAATACGGTGCCACAATTTATAGCGGGCCCCATCAGTGGTAAGTTTGAAACTGAACTGAGGGTAGACGTTACCAATAGCAAAGACAAGTTGGGCGGCTGTGGGGTTTGGTGGATTTGGTGGATTTGGTGGATTAGTGGTCATGACAAATAACGCAAGGGCAACGAAAAATAAAAATAGACGACGGAAAAGAAACACGAAGAGCGATCTCACCAAAGTGTACCCAAAGAGAAGAGGCGACAGTGGCGGCTGTCGGATGTCGTAGGGCAGGCAGGTGATGGCGGGAGATCGACGAAAGTTGTAGCACGGCGGCAGACAAGCAGCAGTGGTTGAGAAAGGCAGCCTGCGGGGAGTTAGAGGTCCGCGGCGCGAGGAATGTATTCGCGGCGCGTGGTGGTCGCGAACGGGGTTCGCGGCGCGAGTAGAGGCGCAGAGGCGGTGGGGCGGTCGCGACGGTGTCCTGTGGTCGATGCAAGGTGCGGCGCAAGGCAGCACGCAAGCCGTCTGGGCGAAGGTAGGGCGGCGACGCGACGACAGGTAAGGTAGCCTCGGCTTAGATGGGAGTAACTGAAAGGATTATGTGCAAGACAGTAACTAGGTTTACCGTGTCCAATGTTATAAGACACTAGTGGGTCACACTGCTACACACCCGAATAGAGACCAATTGGATTTACTAATTGTGTGGAATTAATTAATTAAGTATAATTAATTAATTGAGAGAGAAAATAAATAATAGATAGTTTATTTATTATTGGATAAATATTAATAGTTAATTAATATTTATGGTAAGGTTTAATTAAAGCCTATCAGACTTGATAATTAAATAGGCTTTTCTATTACGTTATTACCATATTTAATCCTATAAATATATGGTTAACCTAATTGTTTATTCATTGAACTCATTAGAAAACTTAGAGAAAAAGAAAAGTCAAAACCCTTCTCTCTCTCTCTCCCAAAATCGACACACACACACACACATACTCAAACCAGTTTCGGTTTTGAGTATTCGGGTAATCCTCAGGCGGTCTAGCAGCTGTTCTCGTGGTGGTGCAATAGCGGTGTATTCCCGTTAGCGTTCCAGTGATTTGTCTGAAAAGTAACCTAAAGGTATTGTTCTAAACCCTCTCATAATTGTATCTAAAGTCGTTTAGGTTGGATCTCATGGTTTGGGAATTCAGTTTTATTCCGCTGTGCATGTTTGTTTTATTGCCTGTAATTCCCAACAGTGGTATCAGAGCCACTTCCTAAACGTTTAGATCTGGTTTATTGTTTGAACTGTTATTGAGGTTTGTTAAAAGTTTATTGATTTTTATCAGTTTAGTTTAAAAATCGAATTTTTTATCACACGAACACGTTAATCGACGGTAATCTCGGAGTTGATCGCCGGCCACCAAGTCACGGTGGCCTAGCGCCGGCTCACGGTGGTTCACACCACCGGCCGAACCACTTAGCCCAGCCGTGGCAGTGGCGGCGACGTCGATTGGAGGCCACGGTGGTGGCGATGGCGGCTGAATTGCTGCTGTTGCCGGCGCGTACACCGCGGACCACCCGCCAGGCCGCCGGCTGCCTTACGGCCACGCCAAGGCGGCGGCGGTGGTCGGTCTTGTAAATCGCCAAGCCACCGAGAACGGTGGTCGCAGCGATTGTTGTTGTTGTTCAACGGGAACGGCGGCGGCGGCGACTGTTGTCGTCGTCGCTGGTCAAACCAAAACCACCGAATGGTGGTGGCACTGTTGTTGCCTGACGATGGCGGCAGAAGTGGTGGTGGCGGCGGCTATGGCCGTCGTCGCCGGACGAACCATGAACCACCAAGCCACCCGTCGGCTGCCTTGCGGCCTCGCCGGGCGGCGGCGGTGGTTGTTTTTGTTTCTCGCGATCGCAAGCCGCACCACCAATCGGTGGTGACAGTGTTGGTTGCGGTTGTTGTTGATACCACCGGCTACGGCGGCAATGGCAGCCGTGGCTGCTATTGTCGTCGATCAGCCTAGCGGCGGCGGCGGGGGTGACATTGGTTGTCACTGTTGTCGCCGGTGGTGGTTTTGGGTAGATCGCCGACGATCGGCGGCGACGGTGGCTCCGGCTCCATTGTCGTCGATAACCGGTAGTGACGATGGTAACCGCTTGTTGCTATTGTTGCTATCGGTGATGGTATCGGATAAGGTTTCGTGTTGATAGGGTCGTTTTAACCAGATAGGCTAAAACCCCGGATAAAACTAATTTTATGATTATCTTATTCAATTAAAATTGATTTTAAGTAATTATAAAACCAGTTGTGTTTTGTAATACTGTTAAATCCGAGTTTATCGTAACTGCTTAGTTTTTAGTTTATTTTATTTAAACTGTTAGTTGTGAGTGTGATAGCCAAGCCCCAGATCTATGGTTGTGTTTTAAATTTATTGTACTCTGTTTTTGGTAAGGGAGGCCTGCGCGCCATTTACAACCCTTTTTTATTGTAATTTTATTTTAGTTTTTAATTACGCTGAAGACGGAGAAAACCTTGAAGACGGTGTTTGGAGACACAACCGAGGATGTTGGAGCCAGTGGGAGCTTTCTTGTTGCGTGTTGTTTGTCACTTAGGCTAAAGACTGTCAGTTCTGTGTTGGCTCACTTAACTGACAATAGTTTGGGGGCAAAAGCTATGACACAGTGTTTTATGTTTTATATAATTATGTGGTTTGATATAATTGCGTGGTTGTGATAAAACGTAATTTTTAATTCTAATGAGTTCAATTATAAAAACCTAGAGGTTCGATTACAGAGTGTTTTTCGAATCAGTTTTTAAAGTAAGGTTTTTGGAAATATAAAACTGGCTAAAAACCCCTTACGTTTAAAAATCTTAGATCACGTGAGTGCAACCCACTTAGGGACCCTTTTGGCGTAAGGTACGCGGGTGTTGGAAGAGAACAAGCCTTGGGCATCCGCGTTCAAACCCCAAGTTGAAAGGGGTGTGATAAGTACACCCAGTCCCGAGTGGTGCGATCTATTTTGGTTTTGTAACAATTTACCGTGTCGTATCGGGCTAAAGCGCACTAGAGGGACTAAATATGCACGAATGTAGTATTCGATGTCCCGACGTTTTAGAAGTCGTATTTTCGTTTTAAAAATGCGATTGGTATAAGAGGTTACCTACCAGAAATAGCATAGGTCGGTTTGTGTGATCAAGCCGCTTACCGACACATGTGAAATATGGATTCTAGTCTAATAAACTTATTTTTCTAAGTGTAATAATTTTATTAGAAGTTTTATAATCAAGTAAACTAAATCGGAATTTATTCTTTATGTAGATGTCTTATACTACCATCCCGTTTTATTCACCTAAGGAATCACTTCGCCTGATCATGGGCAAGTGGAAGCTTACAGGCCAAAACTTTCCAGTTTGGAAGTTGTATCTTGAAAATGTCTTGCGGGCCCAGGGTAAGCTTTATGTGATCGATAAACCACTGTCACGACCTAAAAGCAATGCCCCTGAAAAGGAATTTGCTGAGTACTTCAAATTTATGGCCGATGAATCTGACGTGATGTCTATTATGTCTTTCTCTGCTTCGCCCGAGTTCACGGTCGATCTCAGAGTTAAGTTTTGCCATGAGGTCGTGAAGAGTATAGAAGACCAGGTCGGTTTCTATAAGAATAGTGGGAAATATTTGATCATGAAAGAAAACTTTTCACTGAAGCTGAAGAGAGGCCAATCAGTTAAAGATCATCTCCTAGAGATAAGGAGACTCTTTAAGTGTTTGTCACGACTTGGATACAAGATGACTCAGGAAGAGCTCGTGTATCTGATGTGGTTCTCACTCCCGAAGGAGATTCGTGTCACAGCTAGTGGATACATGGGAGAGCCCAGAATGGACGTGGCAAAGGTTCATGAGGACATTTTGGACAGTCTGGAGCCGAAAGAAGCAAATGCTGAACTCATGGGGCGCAAGTCGATCAACTATGTCCCGGTAGTCCTTACGCTTTGGAGCATTTAGCGTGGGATCATTCATAAAGTGGGTGAATGCATGGCTCCCATCCGGCGCACGGAAAGTGGGAGCGGTGGAGGTCGACGAACGGGTCTTTTGTCTTTACAAAAATTCAAAACAAAATTGTCTTAGCTAGATGTGATCGATAAGTTCAAGACAAAATTCAAAACTAGCTTATTCCAATGAGACAAACCTCCATGACTAACAAGTTCAATCTAACGAATGCATGTGTGAAAATCCAAAACAAAGGGGGCGTGTAACATCCCCACACTTGAATTTTTTGGCAAGTTTCCAACAAAACAAATCTAGATAGTTAAACAAAGGTGGGGGATTTTGGTGCAAAATCCCCACACTTATCATCAAAGCATATTCAACTAGATTCAACAATCAATTTACATGCTAAAACGAAATTGCAATCAAAGCTCATAGCATGCATCAAACAATAGCAATAACCAATCAATGGAGCTTCTAAACTAAGCTTAAATCTATGGAAACATGAAAACACCATTGATGCCCAAATAGAAGTTCAAATCTCACCAAAACAAGTTAATCCAACAAAATCAAGTTAGGATTCATACCTTTGAAGCCATGGATGATGAAATTGAAGCTCAAGAAATTCGACTTTCGCAGGTTCGTGAAGGAATGTCACGGCGCCTATAGAGAATTTAGGGTTTTGTACTTTAAAAAAGTGAGGAAGAAAGGTTTTTAACCCGTCTGCATCAACTTCGCGCCGCTAAGAAAAAGACTTCGTGTCGCGAAGTGAGCAGTTTCCAAGAAAATTGGCCCTAATTTGAAATTTCGCGCCGCGAGACTGCACCTTCACGCCGCGAGAATCGAAATTTTTACCTGATACCAAAGGAAGGCTGATTTCGCGTTGCCAAGCTTAAAAGCTCGCGATCACGAAAAGCTCTCTGAATCCAATTTTCAAAATTTTCGTTACGCGTCGGATTTGCTCGTTTTTTGTTTCTATCCCCTCCGTATGGTTACCTAAGCAATAACAAACAAAAATATTAGTAAAAACACACACGAAAATACGAAAAATGAAAAGGGAAATAAATTGCTCAGGTTGCCTCCCGAGAAGCGCTTCATTTTTGAATGGGTCTAGAGCTCGACCCCACTTTCAGCTCATTTCTTGGCTCGTCAGGCTGACGAGTCGTTCTTCTTTCTATGCTCCTTCTTGGAGGGTCCCGACCCGTTGGGATTCATTCTTCTAGTGTATCGGGTTTGGATAGTCCTCCGTTTTCTTCATATGCTCGTGAGGTAGTAATGGGCGGCTAATGTTCTTCTCGTATGCTTGAGAAGGGTCCTCGTAAGGTACATCGAGATGGGTGACCGGCTCTCCATCGGGATTGAAGTAGATCCTCTTATCTCCATACCCCAAGCTCGACACTTGATTGCGCATATCGACGTTCACTTGGGCGGTATGTAGAAAAGATCTCCCGAGAATAACTGGAATCTCCGTATCTTTTGGGAGTTTGGCTATGACGAAGTCTGTATAGTAGACGAAATTTCCGATGCGTATCGGAACTACTTCCGCTATCCCCAACGGTGTAGTCATGTATCTGTTTATCCCTCGGTATTGGTAATCCATTGGTGCAAGCTTCTTAATCCCAAACGTCCTACAATAAGAAACATGCATCATGTTAAGTGAAGCACCCGTATCTATCAAAGCAAAACCTTTAAAATCAGAAGATCAAATAGGTAAACTGTAACTTCTCGGGTCATGCTTGATAGGGGCAATGTAGGTGAGCTCGTCTTCCTCCACCTTTTCCTTCTCTTTACCTTTGTCCTTTTTTGGAATCATGAACTCCGCATACCCGCCTTGCTTACCATCTTCCTCCTCGTCATCGCTCAAGGAAATGGGCCCTTTGAGTCCTAGATGCTCGAATGATATCGTGAACCCCTCCGAATCATAATCCGTGGCATAGTCGGGTTCACTTCCGCTATCGCTTTCCACGTACTTTTTCGTGTAGATATCGGTCCACTTCTTCTTGGATGGTTCTCCGGTTATCATAAGCATTGGCTTCGCGTTATCCACCTTGGGGTTGACTTGGGTTTGCGTTGGTAGTTCCCCTTGAGTCCTCTCACTTAGCAATTGCGAGATACGACCAACCTGCATTTCCAAATTCTGGATAGTACTTTGATGGTTACGTAAATACGAACCTACCTCATCATTGATCTTCTTTTGTGCATCCATGAATTGGATGAGTCGGTCCTCGATGGAAACACGCGGCTCTCCCTCCGTTTGTTGATTTTGTTGGTTTGGTGCAAAGAATCTGGGAGGTCTTGGGATGAAGTTACGATTGTTGTTCCACCTCCCTTGTTAATCGCCTCGATTGAGGTAGTGTACCTCCTCGGGTGTCATCATCGGACGGTTCGGGCAATCTTTCGTTAAGTGTGGCCCTTTGCACTCCTCGCATCCAACCTGCAAAGCATGAACAGATTTAATCAGTTCCTCAATTTTACGTTCAAACTTTACCTGTTGGTTTTTCATTGCGGCTAATTCATCGGATGGGTCGAAGTCGGTTGAGATTTTCCCGACCATTCTTGGAATTTGCAAACGCTTATCCGTCCTCCAGTCTATGTTGTGAATCAGCATGTCCTCGAGAAGCTTCTACCCTTCCGTGGGAGTTTTGTACATGAATACACCCCCGGCGGACGAATCCAATGTAGCTCGAGAAGAATAACCAACTCCACTATAGAAAGTTTGGACTTGCTCACTCTTGCTTAATCCGTGACTCGGGCACGAATTTAGAAGGTGTTTGAATCGCTCCCATGATTCGGATATTGTCTCCCCGTCATCTTGTCGAAAGGATCGGATCTCAGCTCGTAGCTTATCAATTTTGGATGGTGGGAAAAATCGAGAAAGGAACTTTGAGCGAAGTCCTTCCCAAGTGGTGATCGAACTCGGTTCCAAGGATCGTAACCAAGCTTTTGCTTCTCCGGTGAGCGTAAGAGGAAAAACTCGAAGACGAATCGCATCATCTCGGCCTTCCTCAGTTTTGAACAGATCACAAATGTCCACGATGTTCTCCATGTGTACGATAGGATTGCCATCGTTTTTCCCGTTGAAGGTAAGATCCTTGATCATGTGAAGAAGCTTCCCCGGGATCTCCTTGTTTAAGTCCGGCTTCGTGATCGGATTGGTGGGTACTGTCGGAGCGGTCCTCCGGGCGGTCCACATTGGCGCATCGTCTCCCATTTCTAAATTCAAAGCTCGCGGTCGAACTTTCTTGGCTTTTGACTTCTTTTTGTTTCTTTTTCTGAACTCCCTCTCCGGTTCCTCAAATGCCTCTAACAGTTCCCTCGTGACTGAAACCACAACAAACGATTACGGGAAACTTGCGGGAAACAAAGAGATAAAAATAATTAATTAAAAACTAAAAAGCGAAAAACTTGCAAGGGATGGAATCCCTCACAAGGATCGATTAATAAAACTAATAAAGATTAGAAATCTAACAACTACTGTTCCCCGGCAACGGCGCCAAAAACTTGATGCGGTAAATATCATATATAAAAAGCGACACAAGTTCTAACCTCTAAAGCCTAACCACAATTACCACATTCACAGACAAGTGTACCTGATCGCGAGTAATATAGTGTAGGAAAGTCCATGTATCGTATCTACCACTAGGAACTGTCAAGTTATATAGACTGATAATCCTAACTAGTTTAATTAATCTAGAGCTATGGGGGGTTTTTAGGAAAATGGTTTGATTAATTAAAAGACAACTAACTAAACAACTAATTAACTAAGAAGCAAAAAGAAGATGGATTAAACTTTATAAAAGAAAACAGTAGTACTTATCATGGTATAATGACTCCCAGGTGGATGATTTAAACTTTGCCAAAGGTATGGTTGTATTGGTTATTGTAGGAATTTAAGTCAAAGACACCCTAACATGCGATGATTATGGTTGTCAACTAGGTTGGTCTTCCTAGTCCTAATACATAAACTGATTGTCAGGCAGTCTAGTACCAGTCACCCAATTTTATCACTATTGCACGGTATTTTACTATCTAGCTGCTCTCGGTCCGAGCTAACCACCTAACACAACTCTCTGGGTTTCCGAAGTGAAGGTCAAGAAAGGTTGATTAACCTATCGGAGTCTATCTATCTAGGTCAAACAGATACACCCAACCAACAAGTTCAAATATCCATACAATACGAATCAAACCGGAACCATAAACCACATTCAACAAACCAATAACAAACCATTAATCAATTAAATCATAAAAACATCATCCACAAGGTTCATCTACCATAATAAGTACCACTAATTAAACTACTCACTAAACATTACGAAAACAGCAAACACAATAATAGAGACAGACATTATACCGATCGTACAACAAAAGATGATCGAGAACCAAACTTGTAGTGTATCGGCACAACTCTCTCTCTCTCTCACTAATCAACCTAAGAATATGAAAAAGGTGTAACTACTGGATGACTAGTGATGGTTGACTGCTTATGAAAGATGATAGCTTGATGATTTCTGGACTGAAGTAGGGGATCAGTATTTAAAAGGCATTCGGAGCTCGTTTCGCGATCGCGAGGCGGCAGTCTCGCGACGCGAGACACTTAAAACAACCCTATTTTTCCTTTTTTGGCAAGTTCTGGAATCTTCCGTCAAGGGTCATTGCCTACTTCGCGGCGCGAGAATCTTCAAAGCCAACGCGAAGTCAGTGAAAAGCATGAATATTCTAGAAATTACACACTTCGCGGCGCCAAACTCAATAACTCGCGAACGCTAAGAGCCCTCTGAGTTGAGTTTTTCCAATTTCCACGTTTTTTCGCCTTTTTCGTACTTTTCCGTTCCACGGCCTCCAAAACCTACAAAAGTGAGAATCAGCCCAAAACATGAGTAATCAGATCAGAAATGGGTGAGAAACGGATAAATTCAAGCGATTAAGTACGACCAAAACATGTATAATTTTGGTGTTATCAGTACCCTGCTTGACATGGTATGATCAATGATGTGTCGTTCCACGTTACCAATATTATTTTGGGGACACGCGCTTGAAACAGCAGCAAACATACTGAACAAAGTGCCAACTAAATCGGTAGAAAAGACTCCGTATGAACTATGGACAGGCAAGAAGCCTAAGTTGTCTTTTCTGAAGATTTGGGGTTGCGAGGTATACGTTAAGCGTACAACCTCGGAGAAACTCAAACCCAAATCAGATAAGTGTATCTTCGTAGGCTATCCCAAGAACTCAATGGGATACTACTTCTACAATCCTAGCGAGAACAAAGTATTTGTGGCTCGCAATGGAGAATTTATGGAATAGAAGTTTCTCAATCAAGAGAATACCAGGAATGATGTAGACCTACAGATAGTAGAGGAAGATACTCCTGTACCGATTGAGTGAGTCACTCAACAAGACAATGTTGAGACTCAGTCGGAAACGGCTGAGGAAGTGCAAACACAAGACCTTCGCAGATCCACTAGGATAAGGCAAGAACCATATAGGTATCTTGGATTTCTAGTCTCCCAGGACGGCGGAGACCTGAATGAGCCTACATCCTATGGAGAAGCTGTATCAAGCAGTGAGTCTGAACAATGGTAGGAAGCCATGAAGGCAGAGATGCAGTCCATGTATGACAACCAAGTTTGGGAGTTGACAGATTTACCCCAGCACTGTAAGGCTGTTGGGCGTAAATGGGTTTTCATGAAGAAAACTGACATGGACGGAAATGTGCACACTTTTAAGGCTAGACTGGTCGCAAAAGGTTTCACGCAAACTCATGGTATCGACTATGATGAGAGTTTTTCACCAGTAGCTATGTTAAAGTCCATTAGGATTCTGATGGCCATCTCAGCGTATTTCAACTATGAGATTTGGCAAATGGATTTTAAGACAACCTTCCTAAACGGGAAGTTAACAGAGGATGTCTACATGCAACAACCGGAAGGTTTTGTAGATCCAAAGAATCCTAATAAAGTGTGCAAGTTGCTAAAATCCATATATGGATTGAAGCAAGCATCCAGAAGCTGGAACTTACACTTTGATATACGAATCAAGGAATTCGGTTTCACTAAAAGTGAGTTTGAGCCATATGTTTACACAAAGTTCAGTGGGAGCGTAGTAACCTTCTTGGTCTTATATGTAGATGATATTCTACTCATTGGAAATGACGTACCAACTTTACAGAGTGTTAAAGCTTGGTTAAGTAGATGTTTCCAAATGAAAGACCTTGGATAAGCTGCATATATACTTGGTATAAAGATCTATAGAAATAGATCTAGGCGGCTTATCGGACTTAGTCAAGGTACATACATTGATAAAGTCCCGAAGCGATTCAGGATGGATGAGTCCAAGAAAGGATTTATCCCGATGCAACATGGTATAGTGCTAAGTAAAGCACAGTGTCTCGAATCTAGTCAAGATAAGGACAAGATGAAATCGATACCATATGCTTCGGCAATGGGATCGATTATGTATGCCATGTTATGTACCTGGTCCGATGTTGCTTACTCAGTATGTGTTACGAGCAGATACCAGCAAAACCCAGGTGAAGCCCATTGGGTGGATGTCAAGAACATTCTAAAGTACCTGAGGCGTACTAAAGAAATGTTTTTGGTCTTTGGAGGTTCTGAGGATGAGATTAGTGTCACTGGTTATTCAGACGCTAGTTTTCAGACCGACAGAGATGATTTCAGATCACAGTCAGGGTACGTTTTTACCCTAAACGGAGGTGCGATCTTGTGGAAGAGCTCGAAGCAAGATACGATAGCAGACTCTACCACATAAGCAGAGTACATTGCAGCTTCAGACACAGCAAAGGGAGCGGTCTGGCTCAGGAACTTCATCACGGATCTAAAAGTCGTAGCCAGTATCTCTAGACCCGTGGATATCTACTGTGATAACTCTGGAGTTGTGGCGCAAGCTAAAGAACCCAGAGAACATCACAAGTCGAGGCATGTACTCAGAAAGTTTCACCTCATCCGAGAGATCATTGGTAGAGGAGACGTAAGAATATGCAAAATTCCGACGGACGAGAATGTAGCAGATCCGCATACAAAGCCACTAGCTAGAGTAAAGCATGAGTCTCATGCTAATTCCATTGGGATGTAGTACCTGGATACTAGTAGCTAGTTTTAGTTTTTTATTATTACTATGGATTAATTTTGAGACTTTATATCATGTAAGTTTTATTATTTCACTGTGTGCTAGAAATAAGAAGGATTTTATTCATGATTGTCTCAAATTAACCAGTTTTAGCATATTTAATTTATCCATGATTTTGATACAAGTTTTGTAATAAAAATCAAAAGGTTCCGTAGCTACTTGTTAAGGTGGGAACCTTAGCAGGGTTATAACGCTATTATGAATGTTTGATGATTTATTCAACGTAACGAATAAAAGCACAAGTGATGTGACCAAACATTCATAGAACTCATCAGAGTGTTTGGGAATTGGAAGTGACCAGTTTCAAGTCTGCTCCATGGAGCCTATGTCATGAGCATTGACTTGATGATAGGTTGTCCTTAGACCTGAGATATTTGGTCTGGAAATGTGAGGACTGTTGTACTCTTAGCACGTTCTAACGCTACGCCATAACAGGGTGGCCATACGGGGCGTGACTAGATGCAGCGAAAGCCATATGACCAGATGCAGATAGTCAAGAAGGGATTTACACCTCTGTAAAAGGAGAGATATTTTCGGGCCCCTTGGCGATTGAGATTGGCAGAAATGCGTGGCCACGCTCGGATAGAATAACAATTGTTATTTGGAAAGTTCCGTTACTGCAGGCAATCGAGATCAGAGTCAAGAAAACTTGAGTTTAAGATTGAAGTCCTCCGCTCCATGTCTAAAACTCACTTTAGAAATATCGCGTGTAAAAGGAATGAACCTGTGTACAATTCTAGTGAGAAGTGTATCTCTGGATATAAGAGATCTTATAACCTGGTTAACCTAAGTGTCTGGCTAGGGACCTCCTTAGGCTAATGGTAACAGTTGAGTTACTCGTCTAGCACAAATGGGAGTCTGAAAGGATTATGTGCAAGACAGTAACTAGGTTTACCGTGTTCAATGTTATAAGACACTAGTGGGTCACACTGCTACACACCCGAATAGAGATCAAATGGATTTACTAATTGTGTGGAATTAATTAATTAAGTATAATTAATTAATTGAGAGGGAAATTAAATAATAGATAGTTTATTTATTATTGGATAAATATTAATAGTTAATTAATATTTATGGTAAGGTTTAATTAAAGCCTATCGGGCTTGATAATTAAACGGGTTTTTCTATTAGGTTATTACCATATTTAATCCTATAAATATATGGTTAACCTAATTGTTTATTCATTGAACTCATTAGAAAACTTAGAGAAAAAGAAAAGCCAAAACCCTTCTCTCTCTCTCTCTCCCAAAATCAACACACACACACACACACATACTCAAACCAGTTTCGGTTTTGAGTATCCGGGTAATCCTCAGGCGGTCTAGCAGCTGTTCTCGTGGTGGTGCAGTAGCGGTGTATTCCCGTTAGTGTTCCAGTGATTCGTCTGAAAAGTAATCTAAAGGTATTGTTCTAAACCCTCTCATAATTGTATCTAAACTCGTTTAGGTTGGATCTCATGGTTTGGGAATTCAGTTTTATTCCACTGTGCATGTTTGTTTTATTGCCTGTAATTCCCAACAGTAACGTGCGGCGGTGGAAGGCGGTTCGAGAGAAACAGCAACCACAGAAGTAGCGGTGTAGAGAGACGACGGTAAAGTTCCACCAGTGGCACGACAGGCAGCGGAAGAGATGAAGGCGACGGGTAGGGCACCGAAAAAAATTAGAGTTAGGTTAGGCTCGATACCATGTTAGGATATGTGGAAAACCCGTGAGGGTGTATTGTATTGATCTCACCATATTTATAATAAAAATGGGGTACATAGGTAAACCCTAACTTGGTATCCAAGCAACATAGTTTGGTACACAAGTTACATACCTTGGTACAAAAGTAACCTACACTATACCTTAGGAAACAAGTAGGGGTGTGCATCGGGCGGGTCGGGCGGGTTCGGGTGGGAAAACCAAAAACCCGATCGGATTTCGGATACGAAAATCAAAACCCAAACTTTAGGTTTTCGGATTTCGGTTTTTTCGGGTTCGGGTAGGTCGGGTTTCGGGTTTATTTCGGTCGGATTCGGATATTATTATGATGCAAAAAAATATATAAATTTAACCTCTTCTAATGATAAATTCAATTGCTTGATGAAATCAAAAGTAAGTTCAAAAAAATAAAACGTTTCGACCGACTAGATTTGATCATTTGACGATTTTCAAAGACAATTAGATAAATACATGTATTTATATAATATTTAAAGAATATATGTATATTATTTCGGGTTTTCGGGCGGTTCGGGTGACCAATTATCAAACCCAACCCGAACCCAAATATCCGCACAAAAGTCGGGTTTCGGTTTTTCGGATTTCGGGGTATTCGGGTTTTGCTTAAACGTCGTATTTTCGGTTCGGATTCTGGTTCGGGTTTCGGATTATTTGGGTTTTGCACACCCCTTGAAACAAGTAATTGCTATTTAACAATTTTTATCTGAGTCCACAATAAAAATCCATAAAAAATACGTTAAAAAATTGGAAAGTAATCGAAATAACCAATTTCTTCAACCTACTTCACTTTTTAACCATTTTTCAACTAAATTCTCATTTAAACTAGAGTTTAATTTTGAATCCTTAAGCAAAAATTCGAAAGAAAAGAAAAATTTTCAGTTAAAGATTCAAATTTCTTCTAGAAATTCTTATGCATATGCATAGGGATTTTGTTTTCCTCTATATTTTATTATTTTTTGAAGAAAAAAAAGGTCTTTAGACAAATACATAAAACATCTTTATAACTATTATCTTGGTAAAAAAAACTTGAAAACTGATTAAAAGATAAATTTAATTGATAAAATTAACTATTTTAATCAATTTCTCTCATAAATTTTATGGTTATATTTTGATTAAGAGTTTATAACTTATTAGAGTAACTAATTATTTTATTTTATCATATTTTAGTATTGAACTTATTTTTGTACTTAATATACTATTGAATTTTCTTTAAATGTTCCAATCTTACCATTATGATAGGTTATCATAGGTATTCCCTTACATGGCATCTGCATGGCAATTACTTTTAACAAGTGGCATCGACATGACAAGGTAAAGGGTTAATTTATGAGTTATTGGGTAACTAACTATTTTGTTTTATCACATTTTAGAACTCATTTTTTGTACTCCCACTTTTGTTTGGATAGTTTTTTCATTAATGAAAGAGACGTGTTTTTCAATTGGGAAGAGTATGTTTGCAAAATCTTAGTTTTTTTTTTGCTATATAAAGTTTACCATAGAAGTTTATAGAATAAGTTAAGCGCCTTTAAATGTTATAAGATTAACTAAGGCATTTTTTGGCATGAATAAGCTAATTTATATTTTGGGAATATAAGTTTGGATGGACATAAGCTAGCCTATTGAAATGCTAATTAAAGTAGCTTATAAGAAGTTTTTTGTGACTTTTTCTAATTATATTTTTTATAAATATTAATTAAAAAATATTATTTACTGATAGGTGTTATTCTTAACCCCTATTTTGTGTCTTTTTATTATTATTTTTCACCATTTTAGTGTCCCGTCGTGTCAGTTTAGCAGCTTTTCTTACGTTCTTGGTAAATATTAATTTTATGTCTAGTTTACTTTAAATACGCTTATATTAATATTATTTTGGTACTAATTAGATATTTCGTGCATGTTCAGGTTTTAAAGAAATGGCCCGAGAACGTCAAAAGATGATAGAGGAGGTCAGTAGCTGCACTGTGGTAACGAAGACTGCTGATTTTTGATCCCTCCTTGCTGTTGGGCCGATTTTGTGGGCTTGGAAGCCCAAGCCCAGTTGATGTTAGCTTCCTTCAGAAGCTTCATCCTTTTGCTATAAATAGAAGCTTAAGTCTTTTGTAAAAATCATCAACTAGTAACACTTTCAGTTCGATGTTACGTTTTAGTGTCGTGTTTAGTTACTAGTTCGATCAGTCGATAGTCTTTTGGAAAATAGTTTCAAGTTAGATTATGCTTAGAATCCTTTCGGTTTCTTAGCATCTTTTCACTTGTTGTTACTTTGTCGTTATAATATTACAATCGAATCATTCCTAGTTATATATTGGTTTCAAGTTCTTAGTTATTATTGATCATCAGGTTCTCGTTATTTCATACGTTATTCTCACCTTCGCAATTCAAGTAAGTGTTTTACAGGTTTGATTTTTATCACTCGTGATATTTTACGGTTACCCAATTTCTCGAAGTAACAAACAAGACTTTTCGGTTTTTACAAATTTGAAAGTTTTGGATCTTTATAAAATAATCTTTCTATAATTTCAAAGTCATCGTAATCAAAAGTTCGTTGTTTTAACTTGTTTGTTTGAAACTTACACGAAAAGTAACTAGTTATATCTCGAAACTTGTTCGGTAAGCTACTTATCTTGAAGCTTGTTTGACAAGCTGCTATTTATAAAAGATATTTTGTTCAAAGCTTCTTTCATAAGTTTCTTTAATTTAATATTTCAATTGTTGCTTTCGTTGGAAGTTTCATATATATATATATATATATATACATATCAGTTGTTAGTTATTAATTGTCTCTATTTACTTGGAATCTATTACACCCTGTTTCTCACGTTGAATTTATTTTCAACGTTGCAGAACGTATTGTGTAATATCTACCAATTCTTCTTTGTTTCTTATTATTGAAATTCCGCTTATTATTCAGTAATCTTACTGGTCATCTTTCCAGTGTTTAATTATTCGCATTTTACTTTCCCGCAATTTTACTGGTCATATTTCCAGTATTTACATTATTGCTCTCTTACTGGTCATCTCATCCAGTGTTTACTTTTCAGTTATTTACATTACAGCAATTTACCTGCTTTTATTTTTGGATTTATATACACTCTGTTTCTCTCATTGAAGAGAACGTATTGTGTATTAACTACCAATTTGCTTTAATTTCAGCAATTTACTTTCTCATCTTTACTGGTCATTATCCAGTGTTTACATTTCGGTTATTTAAATATTTCGCAAGAAAAATCCAAGCCATGATGGGCTAATTTCCTTGGCTTGGGTGTGAGGAAATGTTGAGATCATTCTCGGTGTAAAAGAATTATCTTGTGCCTTAATTGTTGTACTCTAACTGTTTGTTGCAGGTATTTAGCGTTTCATTGAAGATTGTATCGAATTGACTGACGACCAATTTAGTACATGAAAATGCACTAGCTTTCAGAGTTAGGACTTATGCTAGATATTTTGTAATAAACGTGAGAAAGCTAAAAGTAGCTTTAGTGCCTCGGGACTATACTCATCTGGTAAGATAGGTAACACTGTGTTGTGTTAGGATTCATGAGACTTTAAGTAGACTCATATCGATAACACGTTGACCTTTGTGTACTTCTGGGAGGCCGATCAAACCAGTAGTTGGACCATCATTAAGCATAAGATTAGTTCTAAATCACCTGTTGTCTCATCAGACCCTTGCACCCCATGCTCTTTCTTACACAGATTTTACCAAACACCATTTCAAATCAATTCATTTTAAAATCCTCGAATTCGCCATCTGAAATCATCTTTTACAAACTTAACTTTTTACAAAGAGACTTTTGCACAAAACCTTCCCTGAGGATCGATATCTGGTATTTACTTACCATTATTACTTGTTACGAGACGATAGTAGTTCAAGGTGTATACTTGCGCCTGGTTCTACTTTCCAGTTGAATCTCACAGTTCACAGATTATTGCACACACTCCTTATTCACTAAAAGGGGGTAGCATAATTCTCTCGTCAAGTTTTTGGCGCCGTTGCCGGGGAAGGTAGCTAAAAGTTCTTTTCTGTTCTAAGTAAAGCTTTTAAAATTTGATTTTTCTACCACCTTTTTGAAAAAAAAAAATTGGCTCATGCCAAGAAAACTGCGCGGGGAATTTTTCAATATAGATCCAGAAATTGAAAGAACTTTTCGTTGGCAAAGAAAAGTACAAAAAGAAATTTTAAAAATACTCATGGCTGATCAAGAACAAAGACACCATTCTGATGAGGAAGATTATAGTGATGAGGAGGAACTCCATCAGGAGCAGGATATCATTCAACTTGCTAACTCTAAAGATGGTGGGATTATGGATTATGCTGTTCCTGTTTTAAGCCAGCTTCATTCAGGAATACTTAAGCCCAAAATCAAAGCCACCCATTTTGCTCTAAAACCTGTAATGTTTTCCATGCTCCAAACCAATGGCCAGTTTGGTGGCACTGCAATTGAAGATCCTCATTTTCACTTAAAATCTTTCATGCAAATATCAGACTCTTTTATTATACCCGGAGTTTCGCTAAGCTCCTTAAGGTTATTTCTTTTTCCATTTTCACTCAAGGAAAGAGCAAGAGCCTGGTACGATTCACTCGAACCAGATTCTATAACCTCATGGAGCCAAATGGCGGAAAAGTTTTTGAAAAAGTACTTCCCACCCACCAGAAATGCCAAGTCCCGACTTGACATTTCCACTTTTAAACAATGGGATGACGAGGCAGTTCCAGATGCGTGGGAAAGATACAAAGAACTTTTGAGAAGATGCCCTCATCATGGCATCCCGTACTGCATACAACTAGAAACCTTTTACAATGGTTTAACCCCCACTGCTAAAGGAATGCTAGATGCTACGGCAGGCGGAGCTTTCACAGGAGTTACATATAATGAAGGATTCAAAATCCTAGAGAAAATATCTAACAATAACGGACATTGGGCTGACCCACGGGTAGTCCCGCCAAAAAGAAATACCGCTAATGTCCAGGATACAGATGCTTACGCAGCTTTGGCTGAGCAAGTTTCCAATATGGTTGAGATGATGAAGAATCTGTCCAACCCTAGTGGAAGTGAGAGGGCACCTAAAAAACAAGTTCGCTTTGTCACTTGTTCTTACTGTCAGGAAAACCATTCATTTGATGACTGTCCTGGAAATCCTGAGAGTGTTAACTATGTCAATCACAACAACCACACACAGACTGGGGCCTTCTCTCCTACTTACAATTCCAAGTGGAGAGATCACCCTAACTTTTCGTGGCGTAGTCCAGCACTCAACCCACCAATGCAGAAACCCCATGGTCAGACCAGTCATCCTATTCAGAATAACAACCACCCTCAACAACAAAGGCATGTTCATTTTCAAAACCAAAACCATCAGTCATCTTCATATCAGCCTAGGCAAAACAACCAACACAACCAAAATGATGCCCCTCCTACCTTGGAGGCAATGCTGAAAGGCTTTATGGCCCAAACCCAGGCATCCATCAAGAATCTAGAAAACCAGGTTGGCCAAATAGCCCAGGAGATTAAGAAAAGACCTGATGGGACTTTGCCGAGTGATACTGAGACCCCTCAGAGACCGGGAAAGGAACAAGTCCAAGTTGTAACACTGAGAAGTGGTAAAACCTTAATAGAAAACAATCAGGTAAAGTCACACACACCACCTGAGAAAAAAGATAAAGAATTAGAAAATACAAAAACAGAGCCTGAGAAGAAAAAGGTAGAACCTAAAAATACCTTTTCATCATCAACTTCCACTGATGTTTCACAGCTATCTAGAGGTAAGACACCGCTACACCATGCCCCACTTCATGAAAAGTCAGACCTTCCACTGTTATTCCCAGATGAACCCAAGAAGATACAAAAAAGAGATAGATCCCCTGTAAGAGATGAATCACAATCAGGTAGCAGACCAAAAATTCATCATGCACCAAACAGATTAGAGACCATCCTTGAGGAGGAACCAGTTTTACAACAGATAGTAGATTATGAAAGCCTACCTACTCCACCACCAATCCCAGTGTCTGCGCCTGAAAGGACTACTGCTTCAACTCCAGTCAGTCGTTATATTCCTTATCCCGAAAGGTTAAGGAATCAAAACGAAGAAATTCAGTTTAAAAATTTTTTAGATGTTTTCAAACAACTTCACATAAACATACCTTTGGTTGAGGCTATTGAGCAAATGCCAAGGTATGCAAAGTTTCTTAAAGACATTTTAAACAAAACGAAGAAACTGACTGAATATGAAACAGTAGCTCTGACTAAGGAATGTAGTGCCTTGTTAACCAACAAAATCCCACCAAAGATGAAAGACCCGGGATGTTTCACCATACCTTGTTGTATAGGTGGAAAGAATGTAGGTAAAGCCTTGTGTGACCTAGGTGCTAGTATTAACCTGATGCCTTTATCTATTTTCAAATCCTTAGGCATAGGTGAAGCTAGACCTACAACGGTGACTCTATCTTTGGCTAACAAGACCATTGCCTACCCTGAAGGAAAAATTAAGGATGTCTTGGTCCAAGTTGATAAGTTCATCTTTCCAGCTGACTTTATCATCTTAGACTTTGAGGCTGACAATGAAGTTCCCCTCCTTCTAGGTAGACCCTTTTTAGCAACCGGAAGAACCTTGATTGATGTCCAGAAAGGAGAGCTGACCATGAGAGTCCACGACCAAGAGGTGACCTTTAATGTATTCAACTCTCTCAAGTACCCTGATGACAGAGAGGATTGTTCTACTTTAAGTGTGATTGAAACCTGGTGTGAGAATGGATGTAGAAGGGGAATGTTGGGAATAGAAGAATCTGATAATGAGAGTGATGAGGAGGACTGTGAGGAGATAGTGATGCCTAAGGAAGTTCTTGCCTTTGAGACCTTAGGAGCTGAAGATAGGAAGACCCTTGTTCCATCCTTAGATGTTGCCCCAGACCTGGAACTGAAACAACTTCCCTCTCATCTGAAGTATGCCTTTTTAGGAGACTCAGGGAAGTTACCAGTCATAATTTCATCATCATTAGAATCTGATCAGGAAGAAAAGTTGGTCCAAATGCTGAAACAACACAAAAAGGCCATTGCTTGGACCATTGCTGACATCAAGGGCATAAGCCCTACCATTTGTCAACATAAGATCATTCTTGAAAACAAAAATTTCACCTCAGTAGAGCCTCAAAGGAGACTCAATCCTGTGATGAAAGAAGTAGTTAAAAAGGAGATTTTGAAATGGCTTGATGCTGGAATAATCTATCCGATTGCTAGTAGCACTTGTGTCAGTCCAGTACAATGTGTACCCAAGAAGGGTGGAGTCACTGTGGTCCCAAATGAGAAAAATGAACTTATACCTACCAGAGTAGTGTCAGGGAGGACGATATGCATGGATTATAGGAGACTTAACAAAGTCACTCAAAAAGACCATTTTCCTTTACCTTTTATAGATCAAATGTTAGACAGACTGGCAGGAAAAGAGTTTTATTGTTTCTTAGATGGCTACTCCGGTTACAATCAGATAGCCATTGCACCGGATGACCAAGAAAAGACAATTTCACATGTCCCTATGGAACCTTTGCATTTAGAAGGATGCCCTTTGGATTATGTAATGCCCCTGCCACTTTCCAGAGATGTATGATGTCCATCTTTTCTGATATGCTAGAAAACTCCATGGAAATCTTCATGGATGACTTTTCTGTGTACGGGACGTCATATGACGAATGTTTAAAATCTTGAAAAATGTTTGGAAAGGTGTGAAAAGACTGATCTAGTCTTAAACTGGGAAAAATGCCACTTCATGGTTGAAGAGGGCATAGTTTTGGGACATCTCATATCTAGAAGAGGCATTGAGGTTGATAAAGCCAAATTGGAAGTAATTGCTAAATTGCCAGAACCAACTACTGTAAAAGGAATCAGAAGTTTCCTAGGGAATGCAGGGTTCTATAGGAGATTCATAAAAGATTTTTCAAAAATCTCAAAACCCTTGTGTATATTACTCCAGCATGACCAAGCTTTTGATTTTAACAAAGAATGTAAAAAGTCTTTCAAAACCCTGAAGGAAGCTTTGGTCACTGCTCCAATAGTAATTGCACCTGATTGGACAAGCCCTTTTGAAATTATGTGTGATGCCAGTGATTGGGCAGTTGGTGCTGTTTTAGGCCAAAAGAAGGGAAAGATTTTTCACTCAATACATTATGCTAGTAAGACACTCAATGATGCCCAAATCAATTACACCACTATTGAAAAGGAATTATTAGCTGTGGTTTTTGCTTTTGAAAAATTTAGAGCATATTTAATGGGTGCCAAGGTAATTGTTCATACCGATCATGCAGCCATCAAGTATCTCATTTCTAAAAAAGATGCAAAACCTAGGCTAATAAGGTGGGTCTTGTTACTTCAAGAGTTTGATTTGGAGATCATTGACAGGAAAGGTGTGAACAACCAAGTGGCTGATCACTTGTCCAGGTTAGAAAAGCCAGAAGAAGCTGAACAAGGGAGTGAGATCTGTGAAGTATTCCCAGATGAGAGGATATTAGCTGTGAACCATTTTTCTGTACCCTGGTTTGCAGACATTGTAAATTATTTAGCTTGTGAGATTATTCCTAAGGAATTTAACAAATACCAAAGGAAAAAGCTCATTGTTGACTGTAAAAAGTATTTGTGGGATGATCCTTATTTGTTTAAAATTTGTGCAGATCAAATAATCAGAAGGTGCATTCCAAAGGAAGAGGTGGCATCAATCATACATCACTGCCACTCAGGACCTTGTGGAGGTCATTTTGGAGGACAGAGGACAGCATCCAAGATTTTACAATCTGGATTTTACTGGCCCACATTGCATAAGGATTGTCATGATTTCGTAAAAAGATGCGACGAATGTCAGAGGAGTGGAAACATTTCTCGGAGGAATGAAATGCCCCTCAATGGGATTCTAGAAATAGAACTCTTTGATGTGTGGGGCATTGACTTCATGGGACCATTTCCCAACTCCAACAACTGCACTTACATATTAGTGGCTGTTGATTATGTGTCAAAATGGGTGGAAGCTATGGCTTGCCACTCTAATGACGCTAAGACTGTTGTCAAATTCCTACACAAGCACATATTCACCAGATTCGGTACACCACGTGCCTTGATCAGTGATGAAGGCACACATTTCATTAACAACCTGTTGGAGGAATTGTTAAGTAAGTACAACATTCGGCACAGGGTGGCCACTGTTTACCACCCTCAAACCAATGGTTTGGCTGAATTGTCAAATAGGGAAATCAAAGGCATTTTGGCCAAAGTAGTCAAACCACACCGAAAGGATTGGGCGTCCAAACTGGATGATTCCCTGTGGGCCTACCGGACTGCGTACAAAACCCCTATAGGAATGCCACCGTTTAGGTTGGTTTTTGGAAAAGCCTGTCATCTACCTGTTGAGTTAGAGCACAAGGCCTATTGGGCCATCAAGGAACTCAACATGAGTCTGGATGAAGCTGGTAAAAAGAGGATTTTTCAGTTGAGTGAGATGGAAGAACATAGGAATGCCTCATATGAGAATGCCAAGTTATATAAAGAAAACACCGAAAAATGGCATGATCAGAAAATTCTTCCAAAAGAGTTTACTGAGGGCCAGAAAGTTTTACTGTTTAATTCTAGGTTAAAATTATTCCCTGGAAAATTAAACTATAGATGGACTGGGCCTTTCACGATTGCAAAAGTATACCCTTACGGTGTAGTGGATCTGATTGACCCGGACAGGGGTACCACTTTCAAAGTAAACGGGCAACGAGTAAAACCATTTCTTGAACCAACTGAAAACCCACAACAACCCGACATGGTTGTTGAGACCGAAGAAAACCAAATCTGATTCTCGGGTCTAAAAACCCACAAGTTTGTGTAAATATTTTCGTTTTATTTTTTTTAGTACTCTTATTTATTAGTAATCACTAATTAAATTTAGGATCGTTTCATCAATAAAAACACAAAAATATTAAAATCTTTTGTACATTTATAGTTTGTTTTTAAGAGAATTAGTTGTTTCATTTTGTAAATTCTAGTTGTTCTTATAAGATAGGTTTTGTTAAAAACAAGTTATTTTATAATATTAATATTTCTTTTTTGTTAGTTAAAAAAAATATAATTTATTAACAAAAGGAAAGATCAGATAAGGAATAAAACAAATTCTGATAAATTTACCTTCGTCTCCTCCTTCCCAAGACTGCGATGCAGACTTCTTCTCCTTCTCCTTTTATGTCGCCGGACACCAGACCACGCAACCCCCCCCCCCCCCCGCCGGAAAACCGAACACCACACCCACCCCCATACTTGCTCTCCAAGTTTGCAAAGCCATATAAACCCCCCTTTTACCCCAATTTCAGTTTCAATCCACCCAACCTAACACTTCCCGTAACCTAACACATCCATGGAGAGCTCCGATAACACACCACCACCGCCGGAATCACAACCGCCGGCGAGGCAACACAACACCACCACCGTCGCTGGACAGCCGGCGACGCACCCCCACTCCACCACCGCTGGACCGCCGGCGACGCAAAACACCACAACCACCACCACTGGACAGCCGGCGAGACTAGTTTCGAACCCTACGCGAAGAAGACGACCGGCTACACACAACCCCCTACCTCCACAGCAGCGTCGGTTAACTCGAAACACCCAACGGTTGCAGACGAGAACAATGGCAGAATCTGAAGGGTCCGCGATATCAGTCTCGGATACATCCGACTCCGGACACTTCACGACCACCATCGAAGCCGTTACAACCAACACCTCGCTCGATACACTCGCACGGGCAGCAGCGGGGGCCGAGCGACCACGTCTTCCGGTGTTTCGCATTTCAGGTATATCCACTTCCACGATTACGGTAACCCGAAAAACATCCCCAACGATACCAAAACCGGGTCCGGTTTCATCAAACCGACCCTTTATCGATGAGAATTTGGCCAAAAACGAATCCCTTACAAACAAAGGGATTCAATTGGGACGTGAACCATCTCGGTTTGCCGAGATTTTTGGGTCGGAACGAATAGTAACACGTGGTTATAAGCAGCCCCAGACCTCTCACGGGTTCAATTTAAATGATATACCCGAATCCCCCCGAATACCCGAACCCGGTAACAACCCGTTTCTTATGTTTCCAAACCGAGACGTTAACTTAAACCCCCTACCCAACTGGCCCAAAACCATTTTCACTCAAGCCCAAACAACACCCATGGTTAGCCCACAACTTCAGCCCGCTAAAACCCCCTCTCAACCCAAAAATACCACCACTGCCACAACACAACAGGGAACCGAATTGAGGCCACCACAATCTGAATTTATTGATGCACTTGATGAGTTTTTGAGTACAGATACACTACCTCCGAAAAAGCAAACTCAAGAGATGCCAAGAAAAAGCAAACAGGTAAACGTAGTGGCGGTCGAACCACCGGTGCACCAGAGCCGATTCCGGAGGTTCACACGAGCCGAGAAAGCAAAGGAGATAGTCGAGCCATCGGTGGAGAAAGAGCCGGTTGTGCGAAAACCAGGAGCGGTTCGGATACGAGACTTGGACGACATTCAAGAGGAGCCGCGAACACGCCCGGAACCGCCGCGGACACGCTCCCAAAAGCCACGGGCAGCCCCTAAAGCAACCGGACAGCAACAAAAGTCAACCGCGTCGAAGGGTAACGGTTATCCGGTTTCCGTCCTTACCGATTTCGATTTGTTGAGCTGTGATGAGGCCCGGGAGGTGTATTTCCAATACGCCTCCAAAGACATAATCACCCCCAAAGGTTTTCAAAAACCCATCATCGACAATAATCCCATTCTATGGGATGTCGTTGACGCTTTTAATTGGTACAAAGTATGTGCCATACCCCCGAAAA
Source organism: Centaurea solstitialis (assembly GCA_030169165.1). Lineage (NCBI taxonomy): Eukaryota > Viridiplantae > Streptophyta > Magnoliopsida > Asterales > Asteraceae > Centaurea > Centaurea solstitialis. The sequence continues at coordinate 17,858,333 of CM058045.1, read as the reverse complement.
TCAATATCGGTTGGATCCGCGCCTTTTATAACGAGGCCGCGGTGGGTATGGACTACAAAGCTTTTGTGAGAGGTGTCCTTGTCGGTTGGTCACCGGAGGCTTTTAATGCCTTACTTGGGTTAACCCCTCCTCCGGAATCCGAATTCGACGCTTTATGGCAAGATTGCTCGGATGACCAATTTTCTACCATACTTGAAACCATTGGCGTTGAGGGGGCAAAATGGGATTTTCAAGGCCAAAGACGTATTTTTGAGGGCCGATACATAAAACCCGAAGTCAATATGTGGTTTTACTTTTTACGACACAAACTACACCCCACTAGTCACGACTCGAACTTATGTATGGAACGGGTATTTTTACTTTATTGTATAGTCGCGAAAAAACCGTTCGATGTGGGAAAACTTATAAGTTCATCCATTAAAGTGTGTATAAAAAGAGGGTGGTGTCGGATGGTATTTCCGGGTTATATTCACGACCTTTTGTTGGCGGCTAAGGTTCCAATACTTGACTTCGACCCTTACCTAGCGAAAAAGGTGGTAATAGACCAAAAGGCTTTTGATAGGGTAACCAAATATTGCGCCCGAAATATTGCAGATTCGTTAACACCAACTTTGGAGGCCGTAAGGGCTATTTTTGAGGATATCTTGGCAAAACACACGTCAAAAATTCTCAATAAGCTTAAAGAGAAGGACCGAAAACGGAAGAGGCAAATCTCGGCTTTGAAAAAGGATGTGAAAAACCTACACAAGGAAAAGAAAAAGAAGGAACGCGAGAAAAAGCTAAGGGACGAGGTGGAAAAAGCTTACGAGTTAGGAAAGGCCAACAAACCATTGAAGGCACCGGACGTTTCGAAAGTGGTGGTGACTAGTTCCTCATCTTCACCTACTCAATCCGAGTAGGCCAGGTTCCATTCTCGAACACACTTTTTAGTTTCCGTTTGTATGAACGCATGTCTTATCTCGGTAATTTACATTCCATAGTTTATTTCACATCCCTTGTGCATATATTTTGGGATTATTTGCTGTTTTACACCACTTTTTGCACACTTTATTTGATCGAAAATAGGGCAGCCCCGCTGTCCCTTTCTCGGCAAATTCTAGCCTCGAAAAACCATACCACACGGCTTGTTTTTGGGTTATTTTGGTGCTGATCCAAACAGGGGCAGCCCCTTTTGTTGTCTTATACGCGTCAAACATGTGGTGCACCACACATAGAGGCAATCCCTCTATTGGTTTTGAATCAATGACAACGACGCGTAATTATTTGGGTGACTTTTCATGCATCAATGTGCGTCATTTCACATCACATTAAAGAGGCAATCCCTCTCGTTCGTTCATCTTGGTTATATTGCAAGCTATCGTATGGTGATCGTGTGTGCAAATTTGGCTTATGTTTATTTGTTCCTCCATGCTTGTACAAAAGAAACTTTGGAACTTTGCTGATTTTAGTGTCATATCATTATGTCGCTTGTCTACTTTCTTACTTAGCCCATGCTTCTTATTGGTTACTTAGCGGTCCACTTTGTGTCTTCGTAACAAACACGCACTTTGCGCGCCCTATTTGCTGTTTTTTTGGGGCTGTTTTGAACAAATCCGTGTGTCACTTGACACACAAACGTTGTGTGCATTTGTGTTGAACACGGCAGCAAATAACAAGACCAAAAGGTCTTTGCTTCTCGCTCGTTGATTAGCCCTTGCGTCTAGTTGGTCCAATTTGCATAAAAGGTTGAGAACACGCAATCTGAAAGTCCTATTTGCTGTTTTTCGGGGCTGATTTGGACCGATCCGTGTGTCACTTGACACACGGCTGATTTATGAGTTTGTGTTGGATACGGCAGCAACAAGAAAAAGACCGAAAAGGTCTTTAGTTCACCATGTTTCATTGCTGGCTTCTTGTTGAGTGTTTCCAAGCCCGATTCCAGTCGTAATCCGCAATTTGCAACCCCATGGCTGCAAATTCTATTTTGGATCACTTTATAATCTTTAGTTTCATGTCTTATGCGTCATGTTAATATTAGTCACGTCTTGGTCCGTTTCGGTAACAAAGTTGCCAACTTTTTCGGACCGTTTGCTGAATTTTAGGTAACTTTTAGGACGTTTTAGTTGAGTCACTTTGGGAATTGATTTTATTGAGATGTGAACCATCTAACTACCTTGTGTGCACCAAAAACAACATAAAAACTGAAGGTTGGGAACTTGTTTATGCATAGTTTTGATTCATAGCCACAATAAACTCATGCTTTCCACTTTAGATCAAATGTCCATCTTTAGAAATTGTAAACCATTTCCTTATCCAAACTTGATTTTCTTGCATTGCCACCATCAAGTTTGAGGATGGGAGGATGTTCATTTGAGACTCATTACATCGTGAAAAATACACGCACTTAGACCCCCATTCCAAATACAAAGAACAACGTTCTAAAGTCTAAGTGCATCAAAAGAGTGTCAATGCACACCAAATATACCTCTATATGAGATGCATAGTAGAAAAATTGTACTATGGAGAGATAAAAAGAGAGATGAGGTAAAATGAAAAGCTTTGAAAGAATACAATCCACAAAAGGCCAACAAAAGATACAAATTTGGTTGTCGGATTATAGGAAGTTTGGTTTTATATTTTTTAAGATGGCAACTTTGTGATAATTTTGGTTAACCGTAAGTTTAGGAAAGGCTATGGAAATCAAAACGTGCGTGACCTTGGAAACACCTTTCGGTTCACAAAATCAAGAAAAATGCACACTTTGGTAGTATGGTGAACGAGATCATAATTTTAGATTCTCGATAGCAAATTGCGTCTTTATTTTGTCTTTTTCTCGTTGTTTGGGGACAAACAACAGTTTAAGTTTGAGGATGTGATAGGTGTTATTCTTAACCCCTATTTTGTGTCTTTTTATTATTATTTTTCACCATTTTAGTGTCCCGTCGTGTCAGTTTAGCAGCTTTTCTTACGTTCTTGGTAAATATTAATTTTATGTCTAGTTTACTTTAAATACGCTTATATTAATATTATTTTGGTACTAATTAGATATTTCGTGCATGTTCAGGTTTTAAAGAAATGGCCCGAGAACGTCAAAAGATGATAGAGGAGGTCAGTAGCTGCACTATGGTAACGAAGACTGCTGATTTTTGATCCCTCCTTGCTGTTGGGCCGATTTTGTGGGCTTGGAAGCCCAAGCCCAGTTGATGTTAGCTTCCTTCAGAAGCTTCATCCTTTTGCTATAAATAGAAGCTTAAGTCTTTTGTAAAAATCATCAACTAGTAACACTTTCAGTTCGATGTTACGTTTTAGTGTCGTGTTTAGTTACTAGTTCGATCAGTCGATAGTCTTTTGGAAAATAGTTTCAAGTTAGATTATGCTTAGAATCCTTTCGGTTTCTTAGCATCTTTTCACTTGTTGTTACTTTGTCGTTATAATATTACAATCGAATCATTCCTAGTTATATATCGGTTTCAAGTTCTTAGTTATTATTGATCATCAGGTTCTCGTTATTTCATACGTTATTCTCACCTTCGCAGTTCAAGTAAGTGTTTTACAGGTTTGATTTTTATCACTCGTGATATTTTACGGTTACCCAATTTCTCGAAGTTACAAACAAGACTTTTCGGTTTTTACAAATTTGAAAGTTTTGGATCTTTATAAAATAATCTTTCTATAATTTCAAAGTCATCGTAATCAAAAGTTCGTTGTTTTAACTTGTTTGTTTGAAACTTACACGAAAAGTAACTAGTTATATCTCGAAACTTGTTCGGTAAGCTACTTATCTTGAAGCTTGTTTGACAAGCTGCTATTTATAAAAGATATTTTGTTCAAAGCTTCTTTCACAAGTTTCTTTAATTTAATATTTCAATTGTTGCTTTCGTTGGAAGTTTCATATATATATATATATATATATACATATCAGTTGTTAGTTATTAATTGTCTCTATTTACTTGGAATCTATTACACCCTGTTTCTCACGTTGAATTTATTTTCAACGTTGCAGAACGTATTGTGTAATATCTACCAATTCTTCTTCGTTTCTTATTATTGAAATTCCGCTTATTATTCAGTAATCTTACTGGTCATCTTTCCAGTGTTTAACTCTTCGCATTTTACTTTCCCGCAATTTTACTGGTCATATTTCCAGTATTTACATTATTGCTCTCTTACTGGTCATCTCATCCAGTGTTTACTTTTCAGTTATTTACATTACAGCAATTTACCTGCTTTTATTTTTGGAGTTATATACACTCTGTTTCTCTCATTGAAGAGAACGTATTGTGTATTAACTACCAATTTGCTTTAATTTCAGCAATTTACTTTCTCATCTTTACTGGTCATTATCCAGTGTTTACATTTCGGTTATTTAAATATTTCGCAAGAAAAATCCAAGCCATGATGGGCTAATTTCCTTGGCTTGGGTGTGAGGAAATGTTGAGATCATTCTCGGTGTAAAAGAATTATCTTGTGCTTTAATTGTTGTACTCTAACTGTTTGTTGCAGGTATTTAGCGTTTCATTGAAGATTGTATCGAATTGACTGACGACCAATTTAGTACATGAAAATGCACTAGCTTTCAGAGTTAGGACTTATGCTAGATATTTTGTAATAAACGTGAGAAAGCTAAAAGTAGCTTTAGTGCCTCGGGACTATACTCATCTGGTAAGATAGGTAACACTGTGTTGTGTTAGGATTCATGAGACTTTAAGTAGACTCATATCGATAACACGTTGACCTTTGTGTACTTCTGGGAGGCCGATCAAACCAGTAGTTGGACCATCATTAAGCATAAGATTAGTTCTAAATCACCTGTTGTCTCATCAGACCCTTGCACCCCATGCTCTTTCTTACACAGATTTTACCAAACACCATTTCAAATCAATTCATTTTAAAATCCTCGAATTCGCCATCTGAAATCATCTTTTACAAACTTAACTTTTTACAAAGAGACTTTTGCACAAAACCTTCCCTGAGGATCGATATCTGGTATTTACTTACCATTATTACTTGTTACGAGACGATAGTAGTTCAAGGTGTATACTTGCGCCTGGTTCTACTTTCCAGTTGAATCTCACAGTTCACAGATTATTGCACACACTCCTTATTCACTAAAAGGGGGTAGCATAATTCTCTCGTCATTTACTAACAAATATTAATTATTTTTAAATAGTAATTAAAATTAATTATTAATTTTTATTTAATTATATGTTATATATTAAATATAATTGATGTTAAGTGTTATTAATTATATTAATTATTATTAAATATGTTTAGTTATCAAAAAATAAATATAACAATATTTAAAATGTTTATGTAAGTTATAAAAATTAAAATTATACTTTTTTTGTAGATAATTAAAACATGATAAATAGTTTAATAAAAAATATTTAATCTAATTCTTAATTATATTCTTTTGAAGTTACTAATTACTTAAGATATGTAATAATCTTATTTTTATTTTTATTATATATAGTAGTAATTTAAATTATTAATTAATGTAGATTTATTCTAAAATTGGTTTTGAAAAAATTAAAATTATATTATATATAATTTCATTATTATGTTATTTAATTTTTTTAAATACATTATATTATTTAATTTTTTATTATCTTATTGTTATTAATTAATATATTTTAGAAATTTATTTTAGTTATATTAATAAAAATTTGTCTTAATAACGTTATCGAATATGTGTATTTATTCAAAATGCCATTTTTTTATCTTTTTATATATCTATAAGTTAGTTTTTTGTTTAACATAATTTTTATATATCTAAAATTTTATCTTTTGATCTCTAATATCTTTGCTAATTTAGATAATCTATCATCATTTATATTATTAAAATATAAATTATATTTCTTATCCAATAAATTGTTTAAAAACTTTTAAACATTAAATTATATCATTGGTGAAATATATTAAAATAATGTTTCTCTCTCATCATTTAGAGATTTTGGAGAAAATCTATATATTTAGAGAAAACTTCAATTTTTTGTATTTTGGCAAACGATATAACAATGTTGTTGGAGCAATTTAGAAAGAAAGAAAAAAAAAACCCATTTTTTTCTATTTTAGCAATGTTGTTGAAGCAATTTAGGAAGAAAAAAAACCCATTTTTTTCTATTTTAGAAATGTTGTTGAAGATGTTCTTAATCAACTAAGTCTATCAACTATCAGTAGTTTATTAGTCACGAGTTAATTTATCAACTAGTTTGTCGCATAATGCTTAAAATGTTAAAAAACATGAACTTACCCATGTACCAGGACAACTTTATAATCAATTTTAAAAATTATTTGCACAAAACAACTATCTAAGAATTCAATTGTTGTAACCGTTTTGCAGAAGTTGACCTTTGCAGAAGCTGAAATGGTCAGAACCTTTGTCGAGCTTCACAGAGGCTCTGGTATGACTTGTACGAATCTGGCTTGAAAGAGTTGCAGAACCTCTGACAAGTGTCACAGAGGTTCTGTCAAAAGTTGACTCGGATGAACTATTCTTCTGCGAAAGTCTTCTGTCAACTTTGTCTTCTTAAGGACTTTCCTTGCTTCTTTTATCTTTATTTTTACATTCAAAACTAGGAGCTAACATCAATGGTCAAAGTTCATATGCAAAATAAATTTTCAGATTTTTCTTATTTTAATAAATAGAAAAAATTGAAACGACAAGCAACAAATTAATAAAAGAAAAAAGGCCAAACCAACAGAGTAACAAGACCGACCCGAACAAAACAACACAACAGATCATATCACAAGTTTATTATTATCTATAAAAAGGTTTTGGTGGTTTCATACTATCTACATCTTCCTCTTGTTTTTAACGACTATAAATGAACAAATTTTAACATATTATCCAAAACATTTGGTATTTTATTTTTCATTATACTGTATTATATTATAACACATGGGTAAAAAATAAGTAATTGTTGGGAATTTCGAGTTAGCAGAGAATCTAAATTTCATATGTTTTTATCCCAAATTCACAAGATTCCTCTGCAACTCCTCATTCCCCCCAAAGGACACAATTTTCCACTTTTAAAGATTCACCACAGCTCATCTAATTTCAAATAAATGCAATGCGGTCCTTCAGATTTTACTTGCTATATTAATATCATCTTGAATGTATCAAAAGATAAATTGAAACCCAAAACACGCGTTAATTGACATGGCTCGTTAGATGCATGGTCATGTCATATACTTGTTTAGCATCATACGAACTCGATTGGCTAGACTCAGGTATCCAAGAATCAGAGTAGACATCTTTTTCATTTGGGCTTTGCTCAGACTACCTCCTTGGCAATTTTTACCGAAAGCTAAGACATGCTCTCTTGGAATTAATACTCAGTGGCCACCAATTGCGCACCGCGCACGCATGGATTTGAACCCGAGTAGGAGCTACCACCCTTTTGGAACTTACCACTACGTCACACATTGGTGGTTCAGAGTAGACATCTTTGTAGAATAAATGTGAGATATGGGGTTATGACTCTAGGTACCAATTACAAGTTACAACTAATTGTTGTTGAGAAACGTTATTTAGCTCCTATTGATGGTTTGCAGACCTTTTAATTCGTACGTCACAGATGGTGAGATCATACCTTTTTTTACAATTGGTGTGTGTTTTTTCAAAAAAGAAATAAGGTAATTGCAGTATTCGAATATAAGGGAGTTCTTGTTTTAGCGTTAGCTAAAATCAAAACAAAAATGGATTTGAATCATAGATGGTTTTGTCCTCTTCCATCTTTAATTATAAAATCGGGTATATATATGTAGTACAACCCTACCAAGATTGTTGTGCGGTTTTTCTAAATCTGCTTGCTAAGATTTCGTATGATACTGATAAACAAAAGTTTGGATCTTCTACTTTTGACAATAAACATGATTGTTTTTTTTTAAAAACAAGCTAATAAAACCATCACAATATATTTCGCAAGTCAATGTACATCTTCTTTTTTGGAGAAGGGTATGGAACCCTTGAAAAAACTTTATTGAATCTGTTGATGGATAAAGTTATCTATGTAAGAATTGAGAAGATTTTTGTTTCAGGTGTTTTTTATAAATGGAATGAGCATATTTTTTTAATTGAGAGGGATATATAGGTTTTAAAAAAAACTTGACTTTTTACATAAAGCTCCCCCTTGCTGCTTATTGAATAAGCTACTTCCTATATCATTAAGCGACTACCAAACAATATGTATAACTGACCAAATAAGATGTAGTCCCATTAAGCTCTTGAAGTTACTATTTAATAAACCAACCCTTACTCTTCGAGCTTTGTTCACTATGGAATTTACTGATTTTGTTTGATTTGTTGTACGATAAAATAATAATAAACATTAATATAAAAATATTGGTTACCATAGCAAAAGTATAGTAGTACTATTAAATTACTTGAGGTTAGATACCCCAAGTGAAAGGCCTTTGTCATCATTCACATTTCAAAAATTGCAATTCCCTCTATCTCTCTCTAAAGCATTCACACACTTTTCATTGATTGTTTGATGATGGTAAATATGGTTGGATTGAGAATAATGAGGTTGGAAAGATATGATGATGACTTGCAGCCACTGCCACCACCGGTGGTGATGGTGGCAGAGAGCCACTCAAGTACTCACAGGTCTATTGAGACGTTGGTGGTGGTGGTCGCGGTGATAACCATTTTGGCCGTTATAGCAGGAATTATAGCACGGTTATGTGGAGGAAGACAATACGGTGGGAATCATGAAATGGAAGGATGGGTTGATAGTAAATGTAAGAGTTGCATTGATGGTGGTCTTCCACCGCCGCCGCCGCCACCACCACCAGTGGCGCCAGCGCCACCGCCACCAGCAGCATCGGAACCGAAACCGGAACCACCACAAGAAGCAGCAAAAGAGGTAGCAAAGAGTGACCAAGATGAGAAAAAGTAAGATTAATCATAGTTTTTCATTTTCCCCTTCAAATTTAACTTTATTAAGAATTGGTTGGTCAAATTAATTATAAAATGGTACTCGAGGAAATCAATATTTTTCCTTTTTAGGCTAGTTACTATTTTGTATATTTAAGTTGTATGTTTCGATTAGTGCCTATATTAGCCCCATGTTTGATAAAAGCCAATACCATCTTCAATAGTTATATCATATGGTATTATAAAATAGAAAAACACTTTGAAGCGACTGTTCCCTAGATACATACGTCATGATATTTTATTTCACAATTAAATACAGAGTAACTATAAATATCTCTAAAGTTAGAGATTATTCTGTAGGAGAAATAAATGTTACGAAAGAAAAATATTTTTTTAATAAATATGTAAAATAATTTAATTTATAAAGTTCTATATAGGAGTAAATGTCTGTTTAAAGACTGAGTTCTAAAAACAAAAGAAATAAGGAAAAATAAATCTTCACATATGTGTAAGAATTTTGTATGCAAAGGTTTAAATCTCCGAACAAAAATTTGGATCTATATGAATCTTTACACAAAAGCATCTTTTATTCTTCTTTTTAATTTGAATATTGATCTACGTAAATGGGTAAGATATTTATGTAAACTCCAGTTAAAATAAAAACTTTAAATGAAAAAGTGGCAAAAAATAAAGTTGGGTGAAGAGATTGACGATTTTGGTCGATTTCCCGATATCAACACTCTAATTGAAAAAAAAAATGGGAAACGAAATCCTATTGAGCTTATTTAAATGTTCGAATAACATTTTAAAATGTTAGCCTAGAAAGTAGTTTTTTTTTTCTTTTTTAAATATACACATAGAGAGATGTTTAATTTTATCATACAATCTATCTCATTTGTACAATCATTGTAACTCAACCTTAACTGTCGATTTAATATAGCAAATATGTGGTTTCATAAACATTGTATTCTAATACAAAACATCAATTATAATTAATGAGCCCTAATCAAATTTCATAAACATCTCAATTGATTGGATTGCACAGTTTGTACAAATGAGATATGTTGCATTTGTAACATGCTCTATGCATATACAAGTCAAATGCAACAAAGAAGTTCCTCTTCAAAAAACAAAGAAGTTACATGACTATCTCAACTTTGATGATGTTTGAACATCTGGCCTTAGGCCATCCTTAACCGTACCTCCCATACTTCTCATTTCTGCTGCCACCTCAGCGCCACATCAGCTTTACCAACACCTTACCAACACCATACCAATCCATCCTTAACCATACCAATACCATACCCCTCTAATTAATTCAAAAAAAAAAAAGAAGAAGAAATAGAGAGAGATGGGGCACAACACCGATCGGCACCCCAGCACTGATTGCCAACACTGCCGGCCATCCACCGACCAGCCACGACGGTGTTACCGTCGGCAACGGGCCGGTACCGGCCTCCTACCGGCCCCGTTGCGGATGGCCTTAGGAAACAAAGGCCCATTGGTCTTGTAAGTTATTTTGTAACTTGTTAAACAAGGTTTTTAATAGAGTTAAAAAAAAAAGTATGATTATGGTAGACAAACATGATCTCGGTTATTTTGGTTGCTTTATAAATTGGATTGTCGTTTGTCAAAAAACTTGAGGTAGTGTTGAAAGACACACTTCACTAATCGCCGTTTTGTTTTAGCTTTGAATAAGTTAACTACAAACAGATGAGATTTAGCAAGTTAGTTTTATTCGGTTAAATTGCCACAAGCCATCATGATGTTTTTCTTTTTTGCAGTTTTTGTATGGCGAATGTTTGTTTGGTGTAAAATGCCCAAAAGTCGAACATAACAACACAAGGTTTTAAAGATAGGGAAAGTTTAAAAGAAACCCGACAAACTACCTGTTTTAAATGGTTAAGTCCCTAAAATATTTTTTGAATGAAAAATTATTAAGCTCTCTCATTTTAAATAATAAAGTCCCTAAATTGTTTTTTGGAATGAAAAAACATTAAAAATTTTCATTTTGAATTGGTGAAGTGCTCTTTTAGAGTAAAAAAATATGGGTGTAAAAGTTGCACCTTTATATGGAAGTCACTTAACAAAGTTCAAACCATCGGTGTTAACCTTAAGTATTGTTAAAACGCATATCAATAGGGCTTTTTTCGCTATAGAATTTTGTGGGAACCCAATCTAAGAAAATCAGAAAACTCATCGGGACATCTAATTTGAAGTAAAAAATAGACAGAATAGAACAATCAATCAAGGTGTAATGAATGTCATCAACGGTCTTTACAAGACGTTGGTAGACTCAAACTAAGGAGCTTGAACCACAACCATATTCGTTGGATTTTCTCTTAAGAGTACACTTGATACATTAGACAAGACAAAACAAATAACAAACGACATCACTGTTTCATATCGACAAGACTTTTATTACGTATTATGTAAAACGGCCAGCAATATCCAAGTTGCTATAGTTCCAACTTCCAAGAAGTCAAAAGTTCAAGCCTTTTAAAAAATATGCCATGTATATACTTCAAAATAAATAAGATGTGAAAACTATGTTGCTTTGAAATTAAGATTTTCACCCATGTGGCTATGCTTTTGAAATTAGAGTTTTCATCCATGTCCTACGCAATTTATTGTTTTCACCATTAAGGCCAACTCAATTATTGGTTGAGACTTAAGAATTATAAACCACAAGGACAAAAAGCAAGGGCCACAAGGGCACAAGGACAACACAACAAATGAACCGTAAACTACCACAAAAAATCAGTTAAGGAGGAGGGCATAAATAGCAACGAATAGTAAAACCAGAGACAAAAAACAACAATGAAACAGCAATGACGAGCAAAAACCATAATTTCAAAAGCACAAGAACAAAAATAGCAATTTTCAACAGCCCACATAGTTTATGCTAAAAGATTAAGGTGTTGTTTGTTTATTAAGAGGCTTGAAGTCTAAATTCACCTCTAAAATATAAAAGGTGGATGGTGGTACCCCTCTTAAAAACTTAAAAGTTCAAAGGACGACGATAAGAGGTTTCCAAGCCTTTTCTTAAAAACAAAACAGCCACTCTAAAGTCTGTAAACCTCTTAATTTTCAGACTAAAGAGGTTTTTAAAAAACACACGGCCCCTAACTATCAAGGGTTGGATTCCGGTAAGATGTGGTTGTCAACCATTCGATGAGAAATGCACCGAGATGCACCAAATCATTTCCTTTCTAAAACACAATTCATGGAAAGACATGGGATTAAAAGAGATCAGGGATTAAGATCCACTTCTCACCATTACTCACGATCCTTTGCCTAACTATCAATTAGTAACTAGTTTTGGTAGGACTAGCAATAAATCAAACATGTATATCCGGCCAAAGGTAAGACTCTAGTGGGTAAAAAGCACATGGAGAAAGTAGAGCGGTTGTCTCCATATAACTTATTTTGTTACCAAGTTACGCAACTTCAGGTGTCAAACACAAACTATAGAGCAATGATTTTGCACAAAAATGATTTTTTTTCAGCACTGCAACTGTTTTGTAGAACTAAAAGCTTCATGATACAAACTGCAAATAAAGGAGAATTCGACAGCAACCTGATATGGTTGGATGGAAGGTTTTTTGGATTCAAAGGCAAAAAAAAGGACCAAATCATCTTTAAATGTTCCTATTTGTTTCATTTTTGTAAAAAGAAAAAGAACATCAAACGTAAACGGTAACCTGGTCCATTTTTTGAAAGCCCTATGACTTCTGTTCTTCCTCGGCTGCAGCTTCAAAAGTTTCACCTGCAACGAGTTCTGGGACTTCATCGTCATCCTCTTGGGCTGTTGTAGCAGCCGCGCCTTCACCAGCACCACCTGGTGTCTGTTTCTGGAACTGCTCAGCTAACTTTCTCAAGTTATCCAAGTTATCAGGCCCTACACAAGAGGATTAACGCAAATGTGATCTTAAATTGTCTATAAATTAAAAAAGTTGAAGACAAAGGATCGGTAGTTATACACATACCCAATTGGTTGAGAATGCCAGGGAGAATATCCTGCAATTCTGAAGCACCATGAAAATAAAAAATGGAGTTATGCATTAGAGATTAAAGAAACAACTGATAAATTAAGTTACTTCAAGTAAAACAAGAAACTTTAAACGGATGTACGCTATTCATACAGACATGAGACATGTGCATAACCTTCTTGTTAGACGAGTAAAATATGCTTTGCATAATAATAATAATATTAAGTCACAGGCAAGAGCCAGTACACTTGGTACCATATATTACATTATAAAAACACAAACCGAGAAGAAATATAAAATGTGCATGCAGGAAATAGATCAAGAATAGAAAGCGTACTCTTTGTTTGGGGAGAACCACTGACGACCCAAGTGTTGGCAGCAATGGAGGCTTGAACTGAGGAAAAAACGGAAAAAAATTAATGGTTGTGTCAAAAAAAAAGAACAGAAAAACTATAGAACTGACTAACAAAAGGTGATACCTTTGGGGTTCAAAAACTGGATAACTGTCTCATCCTTAAAGATGTTAACTTCCTCAATTTGTGGGATTGCATTTACTCCTATTCTTTTCAAAGTACTTTGCAGCCTTTTGTCGTCTGTAGTGGTTGTTTTATGCACGGCCTTCTTCTTTCTGCATGTTAAAATCATAACACAGCTTAGACTAAATCAACCAAACATGAAAATGAATGTCCTATATGCAACCAAATAGTTCCAGAAAACCTTGTACCTACTGCATGGCAACCATCCATATAAGGTTATACCAGATAAATATCACCACAGGCCTAGATATATAAATGTTTAGAAGATCATCTAATCACAACCCATGTCAACTAGAACATAGATATTTAGTTTCCAGTTGTTTAGTCTTATTGCTTAATGCTAAAGATACCTTTTGATTGATTTTAATGACACCACCTGAAGGGAGCAATAATAAAGAACAAATAACCTCGTGATATCATTTCTAGCATACGATACTTTATAAAAGTGACAAATGACTAGCACTTTAACATGTAAGCCCTCATACCCAGGATAGTTCGATTTTAACATGTATGAGTTTCTTTAGATGTAATCTTCTATGCTAACATACTTTTAACATGTAAGCCCTCATGCCCATCTTTTCTGAAAACCTTCCTGTGGTGAAGCTTACGGATGTTCTCCTTAGAGATCGATGTGGAAAAAAAAATAAAGCACATTGGGTCAACCTTAACCTTCGTCTAGTTATATAGTATGTAGATTCAATGATTTCAATCTACATATCAGCCTTGTAAACTTCAGATATGATTTTAAAAGTGAAATTCCAGAACTACTTATGTTCCGCTGAGCTTGCTTTTCTACTTTTTATCAAACAATTCTTTGAAAGGTTGAATAAGTTATGAGGCTACACCCACAAGTTTAGACTAACTGACAGATAGTCATTTTGTACTGAGTGTTAAAGGTGTTCTCTAATCTACTCCAAATAAGTTCATTATTGCAAAACAAACAGAAAACTTGCAGAATGCCAGCCTTGTATGGCAGCAAAATCATGATAAGCTTATCTGTGCAAATATTTTGCCAGTTATCATTTGATTTTCTGTAAAAAGCTAGAGCAACAGAATAACCTTTGTGAACTTCATGAAACATCACACCTGAATGTGTTTACAAAATATAACAACATAGACACATCTAAAGTACACATGCATAAGAAGAAAAAGATACCTTCTGACACTTCCCTTCCCACCGGTGCGAACGGCACCGGCCATCTTCATTAGCTTTTCTACATTCATCTGCGACAAGAACAAAAAAAAGATGTTGATATATTCTGATATCTATGAGTAGAAAATTATCAAAATGTTGATTTGAAGAGGCTAGATTGCTCTATGTGGGGGGTTTTTAATTACGATCTTAATGAAAAAACAGTACAACTAAAAATATCTTCTTCCACATTCATATGTGGAGAAAAAATGGCTTGTTGCATTACCAGCATAAACTGCACCAACATATGAGTTGCTACAGATCATTCCTAGTCCTATACAGAAAATAGATTTCTAAAAAAAACCACCATTGTAGCAGACATCAAGAAAATCGTTTTACAATAGGCAAGCTTCTGAGAGTACATTTACATCGTGATAACAGTTTTACACAAAAAAAAAAATCAAAAATCATAACTTAATTAATACTTGAAAGAACAACTAAACATACATTCAAAGCACCTAACAGATTGTGATATTCCATTCAAGAGCATCAAAACAAGATGTAGAGGTCACAAAACCCTAATACATAATCCGCCTTTCCATGTTCGATTTGATCGGAAACTATTTTTATTTATTTCAACAGTAAAAAACTAAATCCAACACTGCAAAAAAAATTGGGAAACATTTTAACAAGAAACACCTAACTAGATAAAGACAAGTAGTGACAAGTGACAACTAAACAACTTCATTAATGTCTCAAATTGATGGTATGGTGGTAGTAAATTAGTAATAAAAACAATAAAACTAATTTAACTTCTGAACTTGATTAACACATACAAATGAAAAAAATTGCTTGAGGTTTGAATCCAAGTTACCAAACCCTTCTTAGCAACAAATCTAGGTTATTTCCAAGTTGTGTGACCTATACATATAAATTTCTGCATAATAACCTAATTACAAACTAATTGCAGAGGTTCGAGCATATAATCAAGCTACAAAATCGCATCCTTAAGATTGTTATACGCAGAGATTATTACTGTACAACTTAATTATACTGACTATATGCGTATCAAAAAGGAACAAGTGAAAGATTATATGCAATAGGTTTGCTAAAAGGAAATGATATAAAGTGAGGAGATGAAATCATCCATGGTACCTTGGCGGCGGCAATCGGAGGAATGAGCGGTGGTCGGAAAGTGAGAGAGAAAGAAGGAGAAGGATTGGGGATAGATATAATGGATAAAACCCTAGATCACTCTACAAGTCGGTCATCTTCTTACTTTGTGGCAAGTTTGATCCCAATCTATGAGAAAGTTGCATAATCGGCCCCCCAATATATATAAGCTTCAAATCCAATTTACATACTCATTACATAAAATCCCTTAAAACCCATAAACCCTAAACCATGCACACTTGAAAACTTGAACAAACTATAATACAAGCAACACCCATTTAACACTCCTAGCATACAATCATTCCCCAACTGACACAATTGGATGAATTCATGGATTTAGGAAATGTTTTTTGATGTTCCTACCGAAACACACAAGGAATTGCGGAAAATGGGAAAGCAAAGATAATGTATTGCATAAAACACAAACATGAGATGAGCCAAAGGAAAAATGAGAAAGATGATTGAGTAAAAGGACAATGACAAAGGAGCATGCAAAGCTATATGCATTTCCTTGTAGATATGTATATGATGACAAAAAAAGATTGTGATATATTCAGATTATAATCCATTTCATTTCCAACTAATGCTTCTTATCAAAAAGGGATGAGTATAAAGATGAAAGATAGTGATTGATTTTAGGAAGATGACATGTGTTTTATATATGGGGTAGAAAGTGTCATTATGGCTAAGCCAATACCAAAATGTGGGTGGTATGATCTAATAAGCCATTTTCTAGACTCTTAAGGCACTTTCAAACAAATTTATATGGCTTGTCCTATTAAAATACGGCTTGCACATTTAGCCATTTTCCTAACACCCCTTATTGTTATAGGTTTACTGTATGTTACACAATTTGTTTGTGATACTTAATGCATTGAAGTTACATTAAGTTTTGACTTGAGAAAGGAGTCCATGACCAAGAAAAACTTCGAAAGGATTGTGTTGCCCCTATTGAATTGCCTAACTATAACGAAGTAGAGTTTTACAACAAGCTATTGGATTGAAATCTGGTCCACCCACCTTGCCTTATACATTTCAATTTACCTACATATGATGTTTGATTTACCAGCACTATGGTAACCCGAAGGTGCTTTGGATGGTAGCACAAACATTTTTTCCACAAGTTAAAATAACTGAAAGAAAGTTTGGCAAGCTTGGCAATCTAGTAAACGTTATACACGCATCTGTTGGTAGAGGCGGAGGGAGTAGGGTGACTGGCCGGTGCCTAGCCCCCTCCAATCCACCGTGCAAAACAAAAACAGTGCAAGATGTTTTAGGAAATAATTTATCTAATTCTGATGAACTAATCTACTCCTCAAGCTTAAATCCCACTCAAACTACTTCTTTTTCTTACTAAGAAATTGTTGACCCGAATCCCATGAAGATGTTGGAGGGTATTATATAAAAGGATATCAAAACCAAAAATACATAATTTAGTTAAATAATTTATACTTGTTAGTAATTATGTGCAGAAGTTGACAAACCAAAGATTACACATCCAATGTTATAAGACACTTGAGGGTCACACTTGTGAGTACCTGTAAAACGAACAAGTAAAATAACTTCAGTATAGAGAGATTAGATTTATAATAGTCAATTATAAATCTATTGGGTGTTTTCTGTAAGAAACTTCAAAGTTAAATGTTTCTATTATTAATTAAAAGGGATTATATATTTATTAGTTAAATAAATATATAACTGGTTTAATTAATTAATATATATATTTGTCAATTAAAATAAATATATATAATAGTAATTATCCTGACTAATATATATTAGTTAATATATATGGAATTAATCTTTCTTGGTGGAAAAGAAAGGATTTTATTTATGGATAATTATTGAAAAAGGAAACTGAATATGATACAGATACTGATTGTTCAAATATAAATATTCAGTTATGGTTAATCCTTTTTCATTTATTCAATATACACACAACCAATAGAAACCAAAATCCTCTCTCTCACTCTCTCTCAAAACCGCCAACCTCAACTACGAACCGGAGGAAATTCGGTTTTTCGCGGGAGCTCGGAGTACGGAGTTTTGATCGGCTAGAAGATCCGTTTGTAGGGTTCATCACGGGTGGATCAATCTCGAGCAATTCAGGTAAAGTTTCTAACACCAATATATGCATGTTTTGGGTAAACGATAACGATCAGTGTGCTTTCGGGTTTTACACGTTTATGCTTCCGCTGATCAAACCAGTTTGGTTTGATAAATTCAGTTGAACAGTTTTTATTCTGAATTGTGACTCGTACCAGTTTGGTCCGAGGTCACGCAAAAACCCAACAGTGGTATCAGAGCCACAGGTTTAATTATCGTTTATCTTTTAAATTGTATAATATCCGTTTAGATTGTTTTGTTTAAAGTTTTAATTTTTATCAGTCTGCTTTAAAAATTAAACCTTTATCAGTTTAATATTTTGATCCTTATCAGTTGACTAGTTTATCGATGTATTGGATCTTATCAATTCATATAAAATTGTTTTATCTAATAAGTATTAGATCCGTTAGAATTTTGTTTTCGTGTTGGTTTTAATTTTATCGCAACAATCGTAATCACCATGAAAACCACCAAGACGGATCGCCGACCACCATATTCACGGTGGCTCGGCGACGGCTTATGCCCCACGGGACACACGAAAATCGATCGCCGGACATCGGAACCGCGACCAAACTGTTAGGATTATGTGCGAGACAGTAACAGGGTTATCGTGTCCAATGTTATAAGACACTAGTAGGTCACACTGCTGCACACCAAAATGAGAATGTTTGGATTATGGGAAATAATTAATTGGTCAATTAATTATTTAGAGAGAAAAGAAATAAATAAATAATTAGTTGAATTATTTATAATTAATTAATCAGTTAGATTAATTAAAATGGATAATTATGGAAGTTATTTCAGAGATAATTACCAAGAATTATATATGGAATCAAACACTGCTAGGTTTGTCCATATAAATAAGGGGTTAAGGGTGTCAGTTAATGATTCATTCAGTTCAAAAAGCCCAGAAAAACCTCTCTCTCTCTCCCCTAAAACCGGCGCCAAATCCAGAAAAAGGAAGGTTCGCATTCGTTTTTCGGGTAATCCTCGGTGGTGGTCTAGCAACCCTCTCAACCGGTGTCAGTAGCAGTGTACCCCCTGCTTGCGTTTCGGAGTTACTATTCGCAAAGGTAATCCACCAAAACACCCTTTATTGTGTCTGTATGGTTTGGGATTGGATCCTCGATTGGGAATCAGGTTTTATTCCGCTGTGCATGTTCTTGTATCCCTTGATTCCCAACAGTGGTATCAGAGCCACTTCCTAAACCTAACAGATCAGGTTTAAACTGCTTGTTGGTAATTTAGGTTTTGTAAAAATCGTTGTTTCTCGTATTTAAAAATCTGATTTTTAATAAACCTAACGGAGCAACGATCGGCGGTGGAACGGCGGCAGTTAGCCGGCCGGACCTCCAGGCCGATCGTCGGTGGATCAAACGACCAACCGGCTACACCACAGTTTGTGGTGGTCGCCGGCTGTCATCACAAAAGCCACCAGCCGCACCACCGTGAGTGGTGGCGGCGTCGGCTACAAACTCGAACCACCACCGCACCACCGTTTGTGGTGGCGGTGGCATCGATCGGAAACAGAAAAACCACCACCGCACCACCGATTGTGGTGGCGGTGGTGTCGATTGGAAATCACAGCCGTCGTGTGGCGGCGCTGGTTCGATCGAAGGACGGCCACCGCACCACCGTATGTGGTAGTGGTGACGTCGATGGTTTTTCGCGATCACGGCGATGGCGGTAGCGCTAGGCTGCTGCCGTCGTTGGTGGTCCAGCGGTGGCGATCAAACGAGAGGCGGCAGGCGGTGGTGGCGGTAGTAACCGCTGCTGCCGTCGAATCCTCAATCCGCCACACCACCAGTCGCGGTGGTGGCGGCAATTGGTTGCTGCTCTCGACCGAGGTGCGACCACGGCGGCGGTAGTGGGGTGATCCACTGCTATCGCCGGTGGTGATGCCGGTGTTCGATGGTGGTACGGGCGGCGGCGGTGGCGGTCATGTCATCGTCGTCGCCGATAGAGAAAACCCCGATCGTCGACCACGTTTTGGCGGATCGGTGGTAATTCGAGGTCGTAGATCGTTTCGATTGTTTATCGTTAACAAGTCTCAGTTGGGATTTGTTTCCGGATAAACTTCGAGAAAAGAATCGTTTTTAATCAGATTAGGTTAAAACGATTCAGGATTAAGTTTAATTAATTTGTTTTAAATTAATTTCTGTTTTTATAATTATCCGATTGAAATCCAGTTGTATTTTAATTCGTTTAATTGTATTGAGTCATAGCTGAACCCTTTTAGACCCGTGGTTGTGTTTTTATTTATTTTATCCGTTTTATTTATTTGCTTAATTGTTGGGAGGCCTACGTGCCATTTACAACCCCTTTTGTAATTTAGATTATTTTATTAGACTAGTTGGGAGGCCTGCGTGCCATATAAACCCATCTTGTAATAATTATTTTAATTACACTAAAAGACGGAGACAAAACGACGGCCATGGATCTCGGAGCCAGTGGGAGTGCCAGAAGATGAAGACTTTTGTCACTTAGGGATGAGACCGTTGTTTTGTGTTGGCTCACAAAACAACATTAGCTTAAGGGTTTAGGCTATGACTGTGCTTTTTATATTTAAATTGCGTGGTTGTTTTACGTAATTGTTGTTAAATATAAATTGCCTTTTTGGATGATTGTTTTAAAAGATAAGAGGATACAAATACAGTTAGTGTTTGGATCCAGTTTTTCAAAGTTTTGAAAAAGGAAAACTGGCAATTTAGACCCTTGTTAAAATCATAGATTAGTAAGTGCAATCCACTTTAGGGGCACTTCCGGTGTAAGGTACATAGGGCGTTGTAAGTGCACACACTATGAACGCCCGTGTTCAAACCGAAACTGGAAGGTGATAAAACTCTGCGAATTATCTCCGGATGGTACCGGCCAGAGTTTGTCCAGGTCCCGGGTGGTGCAATCTATTTTGGTAATTATTTATTCACTGGGTGGTACCAGACCAAAATGCACTAGAGGGACTAAATATGCAAGGATTATAAATATCCGATGTCCCGACGATCTGGAAGTTGTATTTTCAGATAGGAATACGATTGGTATAGTTTTACCTACCATAGATCGCATGAGTCGGTTTGACATGATCACATGCTTCCCGACACATGTGAAATATGGATTCTAGTCTAATAAATTTATTTTAAGGGTAATAATTTATTAGAATTATATAATTATAAACTAAATTGGAATTTATATTCTTCTGTAGATGTCTCCAATTAGCATTCCGTTTTATTCACTTGAGGAATCACTTCGCCTTATTACGGGCAAGTGGAAGCTTACGGGCCAGAACTTTCCAGTTTGGAAGTTGCACTTACAGAATGTTTTGAGTGCCCAGGGTAAGCTTTATGTGATCAATAAGCCCATGTCACGACCCAAAAGCAATGCCCCAGAAGAGGAATTTGCTGAATATTTCAGATTCATGGCAGATGAGTCGGATGTAATGTCCATTCTAGTTTTCTCTATGTCACCCGAGTTCACGGGAGACTTAAGAGTGAAATTCTGTCACGAGGTCGTAAGGAATGTAGAAAACCAGTTAGGTTTCTACAAGCACACGGGCAAGCTTTTGATCATGCAAGAGATTCTCTCCCTGAAGCTGCAGAAGGGTCAGTCAGTTAAAAACCATCTTATTGAAATGAAAAGGCTTTTTAAATGTTTATCACGTCTGGGGTACAAGATGACTCAGGAAGAGTTAGTGTACCTCATGTGGTTCTCCCTCACAAAGGAAGTTCAGGACACAGCTAGTGCCTACATGAAGGAACCAAAGAACGACGTGGATAAAGTTCATGAAGATATCCTGGCCAGTCTAGAGCCAGTACCCGAACCTGCGAATCTCATGGACACTGATATAATTGATGAGCTGGGAGATCTGAGTTGCCCAGAGTGCGGCAGCGAGGATATTTGCGAGCACTCGATGAATATCGACCAGATCGAGATCGGTTTATCCGATGCTCCAGGTATCTTTATGATAGACTGCTTAATCACTTCTTATGAATCATGGGTAATTGATACAGGCAGTGGTAACCACATTTGTAATCATTTACAGGGATTCACTAGAAGAAAGACTCTGAGGAAGGACCGTTCGAACCTGCGAGTTGGCGAAGGCACTCCGTTGATTGCTGAAGCCGTGGGATCTTATAGTCTTAGTTTACCCTCGGGTCTAGTTTTGGAACTGGATAATTGTTATTATATTCCAAATATGATTAAGAATGTATTGTCTTTTGATTTGTTGGTAGACCAAGGCTTTTATTATAAATATTTTTATAAAATGATTTCAGTCTTTAAAGATAATATTTTCTATTTTAAAGCTACACCCGTAGATGGTCTATACACTGTAAATCTTAAAGACAACAATAGTGAAATCTATCATATAAGTAAGCGATCCAAAGATATTGAGGATCAGACTTACCTCTGGCATTGTCGTTTGGGCCATATAAACAAGAAACGTGTTGAACTACTCCTAAAAGGAGGCTTTCTTGGCAATTTCGACTACAAACCTTTTGATAATTGCGAATCTTGTTTATCTGGTAAAATGACAAAGCAACCTTTCAACAGTGAGAATGAAAGGGCTACTGACTTGCTTGAAATAATCCACACAGATGTATGTGGACCTTTCAGTCATGTAGCAAGAGGAGGATACCGGTACTTCATTACCTTCACTGACGACTTCAGTAGGTATGGTTATGTCTACTTGATGAGACATAAATCTGAAACCTTTGAGAAATTCAAGGAATATCAGAATGAAGTACAGAATCTACTTGACAAGAGGATCAAGTTCTTACGGTCAGATCGAGGTGGCGAATATCTCAGTGATGAGTTTGACAATCATCTGATGGAGTGTGGGATTGTATCCCAACTTACATCTCCGTATACACCTCAGATGAACGGTGTATCAGAAAAGGAGAAATCGTACTTTGCTTGACATGGTACGAACGATGATGTGTCATTCTACGCTGCCAATATCATTCTGGGGACATGCGCTCGAAACAGCAGCACACATACTGAACAGAGCGCCAACAAAGTCGGTAGAAAAGACTCCATACGAGCTATGGAAGGGTAAGAAACCCAACATATCTTTTCTGAAAATTTGGGGTTGCGAGGTTTACGTCAAACGACCTACCTCAGAAAAACTCAAACCCAAATCCGACAAGTGTTTCTTCGTTGGATATCCCAAGACCACCGTGGGATATTATTTCTACAACCCTGAAGAGAACAAAGTGTTTGTTGCTCGAAATGGAAAATTTCTGAAAGAAAAGTTTCTCAGTTTAGAGAACACCAGAAAGGATGTAGATCTACAGATAGTAGACGAAGAAAGCACTACACCAGTTGTTGAGCCAGAAATTCAACATAACAATGTTGAACCTCAATCAGAACCGATTGAGGAAGTGCAAACACAGGACCTTCGCAGATCCAGTAGGATAAGACAAGAACCAGATAGGTATCTTGGGTTCCTAGTCTCTCAAGATAGCGGAGACTTAAATGAACCAACATCCTATGGAGAAGCTGTGTCAGGCAGTGAGTCTGAACAATGGCAGGAAGCCATGAAGGCCGAGATGCAATCCATGTACGACAACCAAGTCTGGGAGTTGACTGATTTGCCACAACACTGTAAGGCTGTTGGACGCAAATGGGTTTTCAAGAAGAAAACCGACATGGATGGGAACGTACACACCTTCAAAGCCAGACTGGTTGCAAAAGGATTCACGCAAACTCATGGCATTGACTATGATGAAACCTTTTCACCAGTGGCAATGTTGAAGTCAATTAGGATTCCTATGGCCATCTCAGCGTACTTTAATTACGAGATTTGGCAAATGGACGTCAAGACAGCCTTTCTAAATGGAAAGTTAACAGAAGACGTCTATATGGAACAAACAGAGGGGTTTGAAGATCCTAAGAATCCTAATAAGGTGTGTAAGCTGCTAAAATCTATTTATGGATTGAAGCAAGCATCTCGAAGCTGGAACTTACACTTTGATGAGCGAATCAAAGAGTTTGGCTTCGCTAAAAGTGAGTTCGAGCCATGTGTTTACACTAAGTTCAGTGGGAGCATAATAACCTTCCTGGTCTTGTATGTAGATGACATACTACTCATAGGAAACGATGTACCAACTTTACAGAGTGTTAAGGAATGGTTAAGTAAATGTTTCCAGATGAAAGACCTTGGAGAAGCCGCTTATATACTAGGTATAAAGATCTACAGAAACAGATCTAAGCGGCTTATCGGACTTAGTCAGAGTACATACATTGACAAAGTACTGAAGAGATTCAGGATGGATGAATCCAAGAAAGGATTCATTCCAATGCAACATGGCATAGTGTTAAGTAAAACACAGTGTCCTGTTTCTAGTGAAGATCAGGACAAGATGAAATCGGTCCCATATGCTTCTGCAATTGGATAGATTATGTATGCCATGCTATGTACTAGGCCCGATGTTGCTTACTCAGTAAGTGTTACGAGCAGATACCAACAGAATCCGGGTGAGCCCCATTGGGTGGCTGTCAAGAACATTCTCAAATATCTGAGAAGAACGAAAGAAATGTTCTTGGTCTTTGGAGGTTCTGAGGATGAAATTAGTGTCACAGGATACTCTGACGCTAGTTTCCAGACCGACAGAGATGACTTCAGGTCACAGTCAGGGTATGTCTTTACCCTAAACGGAGGTGCGATCTCATGGAAGAGCTCGAAGCAGGACACGATTGCAGACTCAACTACAGAAGCAGAGTACATTGCAGCATGTGATGCGGCAAAGGAAGCTGTCTGGCTAAGGAATTTTCTATCGGATCTCAGAGTGGTTGCCAGTATCTCGAGACCGATCGATATATTCTGTGATAACTCAGGAGCCGTGGCGCAAGCAAAGGAACCTAGAGAGCATCACAAGTCGAGACACGTGCTCAGAAAGTATCACCTCATCCGAGAGATCATTGGAAGAGGAGATGTAAGAATATGCAAGATTCCAACAGAAGACAATGTCGCAGATCCGCTGACAAAGCCACTAGCAAGGGCAAAGCATGAGGCACATGCGAATTCCATTGGGATGCAGTACCTGGAAGCCAGTAGCTAGTACTTAGTTTATTAATTATTACCATAGTCTAATTTAGAAACAATGTAATCATGTAAAGTTTTTATTTCACAGTGTGTTGGAAATAAATGGAGGTTTTGTTTTCATGATTGTTCTAAATTAACTATTTTTTGCATATTTAACGTATCCATGATTCTACAAAGTCTTGTATGAAATCTAAATTTCCGTAGCCACTTATTGAAATGGGAATTTCAATAGGGAGTTTGACGCTATTATAAATACTTGATGATTTATTCAAAGTAAAGAATAAAAGCACAAGTGATGTGACCAAGTATTTGTAGATACTCATCAGAGTGTTTGGGTATTGGAAGTGACCAGTAATCAAGTCTGCTTCATGGAGCCTTAGTCATAGGCACTGACTTGATAGGTTGTCCTTAGACCTGAGATACTTGGTTTGGGAACACGAGGACCACTGTACTCTTAGCGCGTACTAACGCTGCACCGTAACTGGGTGGCCATACGGGACGTGACTAGATGCAGCGGAAGCCGTGGATCCAAATGCAAGTAGTCAAGAAGGGATTTGCACCTCTTTCAAAAGAGAGATATTTCCGGGCCCCTTGACGATTAAGATTGGCAGAAAACGCGTGGCCACGCTCGGATAGAATAACAGGGTTTATTTAGTAATATCCGTTACTGCAGGCAATCGAAATCAGAGTCAAGAAATACTTGATTTTAAGAAATGAATCCTCCACTCCATGTCTTAAATCACTTTAGAAATATCGTGTGCAAAAGGAATGAACCTGTGTACAAATTCAAGCGTGAATTGTATCTCTGGATATAAGAGATCTTATAACCTGGTTAACCTAAGCGTCTGGCTAGGGACCTCCTTAGGCGAATGATAACAGTTCAGTTACATGTCTAGCACAAGTGGGAGTCTGTTAGGATTATGTGCGAGACAGTAACAGGGTTATCGTGTCCAATGTTATAAGACACTAGTAGGTCACACTGCTGCACACCAAAATGAGAATGTTTGGATTATGGGAAATAATTAATTGGTCAATTAATTATTTAGAGAGAAAAGAAATAAATAAATAATTAGTTGAATTATTTATAATTAATTAATCAGTTAGATTAATTAAAAGGGATAATTATGGAAGTTATTTCAGAGATAATTACCAAGAATTATATATGGAATCAAACACTGCTAGGTTTGTCCATATAAATAAGGGGTTAAGGGTGTCAGTTAATGATTCATTCAGTTCAAAAAGCCCAGAAAAACCTCTCTCTCTCTCTCCCCTAAAACCGGCGCCAAATCCAGAAAAAGGAAGGTTCGCATTCGTTTTTCGGGTAATCCTCGGTGGTGGTCTAGCAACCCTCTCAACCGGTGTCAGTAGCAGTGTACCCCCTGCTTGCGTTTCGGAGTTACTATTCGCAAAGGTAATCCACCAAAACACCCTTTATTGTGTCTGTATGGTTTGGGATTGGATCCTCGATTGGGAATCAGGTTTTATTCCGCTGTGCATGTTCTTGTATCCCTTGATTCCCAACACAAACCACCAGTTCGGTGGTGGTCACGGTGATCGACGGGGGTGGCATCGAAAGCCACGGTGGTGGCGGTAATAATCGATGGCCAAGACCAACCGCCGCTGGCTGCCTCACGGCCGCGCCTAGCGGCGGTGGTCGATGGTGGAAGGCCGACCGCCGGCTTGCAAGCCCAACCGTGGCAGCGGTAGTGGCCGTAGTTTGTTCGTCCGCCACCGGCTGTCTTTGGACGGCGGTGGCCATGGTGATTGTTCCCGACGACTGCCGGCCGCCTTGGGCGAACCCTAGGTGGCGGCAGCAGAAAAATTGTTTGTTTTTAATCACCGGCGGCAGTAGCGTAGCGGTGGCCGATAGCCACCGTAATCGTTCGCCAGAACGGCAATGGTTGACTCCGGCGATAGACCAACTGCAGGCCACCGGCTGCCTTGCGGTCATGCCTAACAGTGGCGGTGGCCGATTTGTTCAAAACCGCAACCACCACAGGTGGTGGCGGTGGTAATCGATGGCAACCAAAGTCGCACCACCCGTTCGGTGGTGGCGATGGTCGATGGTGTTGTTATCGCCGGCTGGACACGGCTGTCACAGCGGTGGCGGTTGTGATCCGGCGACCGGCAACCGCCTTGGGCAAACCCTAGGTGGCGGCGGCGGCGGTTTGTTCGTCTTGGTCGTCGGCCGCAATGGCAATGGCGATGATGAATACTGTCATCGTTGTCACCGGCCACCGAATGATGGCAGCGGCGGTGGTTCGTGGAACCACCAGTGTTGGCGGCGGCGTGTTTGTTTTTTGGTCCATAGCCACCGAACGGTGGCGATACTCAGCGGTGTTTTGCGGTGGCTGGCGGAGGGCAACGGCGGCGACGGCTGATGAGGCTGAAGCCCCTCTCGCCTGATGACGACTGTGGCGGTGATTGGTTGTTTTAATCGCCGACCACACCGCGGTGCGGATAGTGGTGGCTACGGCTGTCACGCCGTGAGGTGTTCAGGCCGCAAGTGGTAGTGGCAGCTAAAGCCGTCACGCCGCGAGTATTGGTAATCCATTGGTACTAAGAGTCCCGTGATGTTGGTGATAGCGGAATGCTGTCTGTGCCACTATGTGGCCACAATATCACCACAATGAGGATGCAAGTATACACCGACACTAAGATCGCTACAAGTAATAAAGTGATAAATATATCGTGATCGTATCCACAGGGATTGGTTTTTAGAATTTCGAATATAGAGTTGAGAATACACTGATTTCAGTTAGAGAAGAAGATAATACTTTTGGGAGATTTATATAAGTTAATTAAAGAAAATTAAAGCAAAGGGAATGGGTGTAAGCTTTCTCTTAAAACCAGGTAGTACACGAGTTTAGAAACTTCACGTTATGGGATTATTCATAAAAACTCAAATCTCTCGAAACTACGTTTTTACAAAACATTCCGTGAAGTTGCTACGAAGTCGTCGTTACTACCAAATCGTAAGATTGTCGGTTTTACTAAGTAGACTTTTAAGAAAATCTTGTTCCACCGAGTATGGGGACTTACACCCAAGTCTCCTTGTGATATAAATCCCGACCGGCTTACTGAACCTTAGAAAACCATACAGAACCCGCATCTCTGCATGATTATCAAAGGCCCTCTCGAGCTTTTCGTGTATTATCCAAACCGTATTTCGGACCTGCCCATCTCTGAATCTGAGGTCTAACACGACACATCAAAATGGCCGGTTTATCTGTATCGAAATTAAGAGTCGGTTCAAATAACCAATTTTAAGATCTGAAAGTAATGACAACACCCAAGTGCTGCTTACTCGGTCTTAAGAGGGACTTACACCCACACCCATAAAGGGGTTTAGCCTAAAATAAAAGACATAATAAAAATATAGTTAACTACTGCTTGCATAGAAATAAATACAGAATGTAAACTACAGTACGGGAAGTTAAATACGAAAAGCTTAAAAGACAATAAATAACTAAAGCAAATAAAAAGAAAAAAAGAAGAAGAAACCTTAAGCTCCTCCATTAATGGAGGAGCAAGGTGGGGAAGAAGAAAGAAGAAGTTGCTGGAGGTTGGGGTCCTTTTAAGATGATAACAAAGGCTTTCTTTTATAAAGGTTTTTTGACCCATGGATATAATCCATGGGTTTTATTTAAACCAATCATATCCTCTTCATCAAATCTGCTGGCAATCTTTTGTTCCCTTATCCATACCCCCACATGGCCACTTGCACGTTTGCCTCTTTAGTATTTCCAAAAGCCAAGTTAAGATCGTTCCCCTCAGTGGTGACACAAAGGGGTCTTCTGCATTTTTGAACCTTGAACTATTGGAGAGCTTTTGGGCTGCTTTCGGGATTTGGACTGATTTATTGAGCTTTGAGGCCGTTTTTCATCAAACTTGATCTTTTGTGTTTATCAATATCTTTTAAAATATTTTAGTCCAAAGAGAAAGAAAGAGAGCAAAGTGGGTATAAAATAATATACAAAGTGAGGTTTTTAGACACTAAATAACTCTCAAAATAGAGAGTTATCACACCCCCAAACTTGAGATGTTGCTTGGCCTCAAGTAACAAAAAGAACATAAATACGATAAAAGAAAGAAAGAAAAGACTTACTAGGAAGATGTTGACGTTTTATCTAGCCGAGAGATGGACCACACTCTTCTTTGAATCTTATTGATCGAGAGATAAATCGGTAGGTCTTTTTCCGGGTTAGTGTATATGGTTTCCACACTTCGTCCCCCAAACTTGTCTTGTGTCCGAAATAGTTCTTGAGATTTAATCCCGTCTTAGGTTCGGGTTTTCGGTCACGTTTTATTCGAAGTGCATAATGGTTTTTGATTTGTTTTGGTTCATCAACATTATGCTCTTTATTTTATTTTTCATCGTCTCCCAATTTTCCGAAGACGTTTTTTTTATTCTTTTTTTTGGTGTAATTAATTGTATTTTACAAATAATTACAAATTTTTTTTCTCGGAGGTATCTCGGTCCCCCCCAAACTTTTTTCGTACAATGCCCTCATTGTACTTAAGTGTAACACCCGTAATTTTCGGGCTTTAGAACCTTTAAGACGAATGTGAAAAATAGGATTTCAACTTAAAACCTAGATTTTATGGTCTTGTTGGATGGGAAATTGAAATACGAATCCAACGGTCCTTTCGGAATCGAAATCGGAGCTATAACGAAGAAGTTATGGCCGAAACAAGTTCCACCCAAAAACACCCAGATGCTAGCGATCGCTAGCATCTGACCCTAGCAATCGCTAGGTAGACCCCCACTTACTTCTGTCGAAGCTCACGATCGTTCTCGCAGTCGCTAGGCCTCTGCTCGCGCCGCGAGCCCGGTCAGGCCTGAAATCGGGTTAAATACCCCCTCTTCTTTATTTAGGCATATCTTTCTCATCCGAACTCCGTTTCTCTCGATTCTTTTTGTGCTCTTCTCGGTTTTTTCGAGCTATTCAAGACTTAATCAATGGATTTCAAGTATTTGGGAGTTCAAAAACGTTGGTGTAAGTAAATCTCTTCATCTCCTTCGAGTTTTAAGCTTAGATTTGGGATTATTCATCTCCAAACCTTCTCTTCCATATTTGTCTTAGATTTGGTGTTGTTCTAGGTGGATTACATGTTTTGGAAAGTGTTAGAGGCTAGATCTACTAGTTTAGAGGGTGGAGATTTCCCATGGCTTCATCTTCTTCACCATCTCTCCACCATTGTTGGAAGTTCTTCAACTTAGGGTTTTCACCCAAGATCTTGAGGAGGTAAGTTCTATTTATGGGTTTTAAGTGTAGATCTAGTCTTATATGTTGTGGATCTAGAATTAATCCAAGGTATTAACTCCTTATCAGTTTAGGTGTTCATTCAAGCTTTAAGCTAGGGTTCTTGGTGAAATTTGGGGCTTTTGGCTTTACGAGCCTCAAGGTGAGTTGCTAAACCTGTTTTGTTAAAACTGAGAGCGCATCATCTTGTTTGATTTACATATCTTGCTTGATTATCGTGAATAAACATGTTTTGGATGAAATGCCTGAATTGTTAGGTTTAAGGATTGCCATGAAATGAATGAGTAATGATACTTGTATGAATGGCTTGACTTGGATTATTGTATACGTGGAGTAGATTATCTTGTGCTACTAATGCATGAGTTATATCCATGTGATTATATGATGAATGTATTTATGAGAAATACGTGTTATTATGCATGCCACGGAATGATGTGAAGGAATTAAATCCCGAACATGTTGGCTTATGTGAAATGAATGAAGGGCTTGAGACCCTCGATTAATATCTATGAAAGGTTAAGATAATTATATGAGTCTTTCTAGACAGTACGTATATGCCTCTGATGGTGTCATTATAGATATGGCATCGAGGTACACAGTACAGAATGGTCTCTTAGACCGGGTGAAAATACGTAACACGTTTGTGTGTAATTAAGTATATTCCGCGCCATGTTTCCACACCAAACAGACTTGGGAGGTTCTGAAATAGGAATGCCCCTATGTCGCCGGCTCTCGGGTTGCTCCGAGGTGCGCGGGCCTCTGTGGATGGTGTCATGATAGATATGGCATCGAGGTGTTTGGAGGTAACGAGTGATGGGACTGGCGGCGGATATACGGCTATATAAATAACAATGGACGAACCAACCCAATATTTCCACACCAAACAGTCTTGGGAGGTTCTGAAATAGGAATGCTCTTATGTCGCCGGCTCTCGGGTGGCTCCGAGGTGCGCGGGCCTCTGATGGTGTCATGGTAGATATGGCATCGAGGTGTTTGGAAGTAACGAGTGATGGGATATTGGTTGGTGGAGGTGGGTCGCTCCCACTGTTTCCGAAGATAAAAGATAACCCGTAAAAGTATACTTTGATTATGTTTGTTTATATACCTTTATGTATATATCATATGTCTTAATATGATTCTATATGTATCGTACTTGTTGGTAGAACTCACTAGGCTCTTTTGGCCTAACACTTGTGTGGTGTCGATGTGTCTCTCAGGTGCTAGTGGCGCCGCTCCAAAGTAAATGCTTGGGTTTAGAGTGAGCTTGGGGGACCGTGTGAAGAGACCGGTCATCTAGACCGCGAGTTGATAGTAGAAATTGATGACCCTTTTTGTAGTCTTTTTCCTTGTCAGTAATTAGACTTGTTGGTTATTATACCGCTTCATTTAAATTACAAACATCGTAATCGTACATTACTTTATACCCCATTTTTGGGAAGAGCTCATGCTTTGGCGTAATTTGTATTACCACCTTTCGTTAATGAAAGTTTTTGTTGACTCCAAATTTTGGGGTGTTACAAGTTGGTATCAGAGCTTTAGTTTAAGCGAACTAGGTGTTGACGGTAGAATACCCAGACTTAAACTTAGTGCACTAATAGACATGTCACCTACCATGGGTAAAGTCTTAGGTGGGGAGAGCGCTAGGGATACGGAATACATGGATCAAGAATTTGCGTCAATAGAGGCAGGGAATCTCGTGTACGGTCTATTCATAAATCACTTAGCTACTGAGTTATGAATGTATCGTTATTTGGGTATTCTTGGTTACTATCGATGTAATGATTGATAAATGTTGGTACGTATGGTGGTCTATTCTTACTTTTCTTAATTTCCTTGTGATAAGATAATTGCTCGGTCATAAAGAACCCCTAATTATGATAAGTCTCTATTTAAAGGTCATGTTTTGATGATTGGTTTGAAAGTGATTTGAGTATCTTAACTAGAGTGTGAACTAGTGGCAAAATTATTATTTACGCTTGGAAGGCATGTGTCGGAAAATATTATTTCGGTAAATCGTGTGGATATTTGAAGTGTGGGAGATAGATACAGCTTAATTGTCAAGGCGTTAACGAGAGATCATATAGTATGTCATGCAAGTAGACTATGATGAGCTAAGCTTAAAATCGACGTAAACGTGAAGAGAGTTGTGACAACCCTCTAATTTTCACGTCAGGTCAGTATTAATTTTAGCTGACTTCTTAAGACAGAACAGGGTTCTGTACTGTCATGTTATCAATAAAATGATTTATGACTCAATAAAATGTTTTTCGCATTTTTAAGTTGGATCTGCGTTAGGTGCGCAAAACCGATGTACCGTTGGTGGCAAGTCCCAATTCCACCTATCAGACTGGCAAGTTAGGTAATGAAACGACCAAAAAAATATTAAAAGTGTTAAAATTTAGTGAGTTCCATTATTAAAATCCGAAAACTGCTTCTCGATACGCAAAAACTGCAAAAACGCGCATTTTCGGTAACAGTTTCCAAATTTAGCAGCGTTGTTCCACCAATACTTTATAAAACCCAACTCATTAAATAAAACTTAGACATTTGAATTATTGTAGGCCTTCTAGAATGCTTACAATTAATTAAAACAAAAAGTCAACAAATTCAAAAATCACCCAATACCAAAATTTACCTACTTACACACTCTAACATTACCAATACTCCACACCACTCATCCCTCTCTATTTTGGACGTCCACCACCCCTCCCCTACCCCTTTTTGTTGAATAAAACTCCCCTAATCTCTCATTTCTACATCACTTTCCTTCACACCTCTCTCTCTCTCTCTCTAACTTTCTCTCACTAAAATTCTCTCTACACTTCTCTAGTTTTCTTTCAATCCTCTCTAGTTCTTGAAGATCTTCAAGCATCTTCAAGAACATTCAAGGTAAAAATCTTTTACTCATTTCTTTCATTTGCTCAAGTAGAATCTTTGTTATGGTTCTTGAGGTTAGAGATGCATACCTAGCATTTTTATGCTTTAAAAATGGTGTGTGTTGATGAATAACCAAAAATCTTGAGCAAATACTTGTGTAGTCCTTGTTGATTTAGCATGAAGGTGTGATTATACACCCATGCATGTACTTATTTTTATTATTCTTGCAATAAGAATGGCTAAAGCCTTCATTCATCTTTATACTAGTTGTTCTTGCATAAAACTCATATTCATATGTGAATAAAGCAATTTGTAGAGGTTATAAACCCACATTGCTCTTTCTTTCTCCCCCAAATCTGATTTTATTTCTTTTGTACAAGTTAGATCAAGCTTAGATTAGCTCATGCATGTGCCAAAAGATCATCTTAGGCTTGGATAATTCAAGATCCAAGAATGAAATGATAAAGATGGCTAGATTTGAAGTTTTGAATTTGGTTGTTGTGTAAGAGGTTTTGCATGTTAAATAAATGAATAAAGAGGACTAAAATTCTTTAATACACTTGGTAGAACTTTTTTAAAAAGGAAATCCATCATATTGAAGACAAAAGGAAGGAATATCTTGTAAAAGACTCAACTTGCATGCAAAAATTTTCGTCATAATTTTGACAGATTTAGGCACTGACTTTGGAAGACCATATCTCACTCATTTATTGTCTTAATCAAGTGGTTCTTTTTTTTTTTTTAAAATACAGTTCATTGAGTTAGCTTTCTAACCCCACCGATTTCACTGAAGAACTCCAAGATTTAGAACCCCAAACAGTGTTTACAAAAACGTTGCACAAACAGCTCGCCTATCTGTCGAGGCTGAGAAAATGGATCTGTTTGAGATTCTTAAACAACTCCAAAAATTCTCAAACCTATGCCAAAAATTTTCTAACTCAGTGGGTTATATGATATAAAAATTTCAAGATTTAATAAATTGATTTACACACTCAAAAGTGAACCCAAAGTCAGCCCCTACAAGCTGTCAAAATCAGCATGTGCATCTTTTCTTCTTTTACTTTATGCTTTATTTTCATAGCTTCAACTTTGAATTACTTTCCTTGTATAACACCTCCTTTGGAATACAGCCAACTGATCTAGTCCATAAAAAGGACATGCATGATCATCTAAGACATCTCTAAATTTCTTTTCTACCTTCGGAAACCATCTTTTTAACTTTTAAACCGAAATCTGCATGCATGAAGTGCATGACTAAATATTCGAACTTCTAAGACTAATTTAAGGAACTCACTAGTAAATACCTTTAAATTAATAGGATCGGAATCGGAGAGACCTTGCCATCTCGGGGAAATTTGGATTGTGAATCACAAGGCTACGGTGAGTTATTCACGGCCCCTTTTTATGATTTTACGTTTTGGGGTGAAAAGCATGACTACTGTTTTGAAACTATTACCGGATGAACAACTTATTGTGCAAATATATTTTTGCTATGGTATGAATAACCACAGACGAATATCCATAGACGAATATCCATTGACGAATATAATAGACGAATATCCCATTGACGAATATCCATAGACGAATATCCACAGACGAACATCCATACACGACAAATACCATTTGCACTATTTTGATTTGTGGATTTTTAATAAATTCGTGTATTTTCTGAAAGATGCGTCTTTCGGTTTTTTTTTTACATTTTCTCCGGTATTTATTTTATTGTGGTACTTAAAAACCCGTGATCTCACCAACTATGACGATAGTTGACCTTTTTAAAGTTTCATGCTTTTCAGGTGAACCCAAGTTAGCGCTTAGAGGATGCATGCGTGTGTCTCTTTTATGCATATCAAGATTTCCAGTTCCCTTTTGTTTAATATGAACTTTTTATTAAGTGTTGTAATTCTGTTGATGGACAAATGATGTACGAACTGTGTACTTGTTTTCAATATTTGATATGCTATGGTGGTTGTTTATTCTATTGCATTGTGCCATGCTACTTTGCGCTGTACACCTCGTGTTTCCGCTTTAGCGGGGTGTGACAGACTTGGTATCAGAGCCAAGGCTATAGAGAACAATGGTTTTCTTTTGAGAAAACCGACACTATAGTCACAAACGGGGAACAAAGATTTTTTTTCTCAAAAACACGATTTTCACACCTCTAGAGTAATTGACCCGAGAGTCGCGTAATCGGACCTCTATTAAACAAAGCCTGGCCACCTCTATTTAATTTGGACGGTTAATGCGAAGCTAGGGACAGTTACGAAAGAGTATGAAAATTTCAAGATTTCCGTGCATGGCATTTAGTGTGTGTGTGTGTACGATGCATCCATAGGTTGTAAAACACTATATTATTCCATTTTAGGACACTCTTGCGTTAGCATTAGGGTGCCACTCTTACTTGAACTTGCGTTAACTATCTATTTCGACACTCCAATCACTTTGGAATACTTGACACTATGGACATTAAAAATACCAGCGATGACATCTTAACTGACTACTACTTGGTTACTCCTACGACTGTCATATACTAACCTCCCCCAGCTAATCTCGAACCTGCATCCATTTACCCTAGGCCAAACATAAGGAAGACGACTTGAAAGAGATTTGCCTCTCCTGCTAGAAGTAAGATATCCATATCCCATGAACTCACTGTTGAACCCTCTCATATCCACTCGGAGGAATCGATGGCAAGGCCTACTGGCATGCCTCCCCAAAACAGCTCAGAGGTTGCACTCCGTAGAAACATACTTAGGAGTTATTGGAATATGATGTCTATCCAAGAGTGTTTCACACTCG
Source organism: Centaurea solstitialis (assembly GCA_030169165.1). Taxonomy (NCBI): domain Eukaryota; kingdom Viridiplantae; phylum Streptophyta; class Magnoliopsida; order Asterales; family Asteraceae; genus Centaurea; species Centaurea solstitialis. Next base: position 17,822,552 of record CM058045.1, on the reverse strand, counting down.
AGTTTTCTGAGTTGGCTCACATGTTGGAAGAGTGTACTACTGATATAGTGAAAAAGTTGTGGCGACTAGTAGGGTCATGAGAAGGATGTAACTTTGTTGTCAGGCGGTGGCAAATCTGGTGGCAATGTCGATTCTCAGGGCTATGTTTCTTAGCTGTTAGAAGTTTCGATTATGTATTTTGATTTCCTTTCATTTAGAAAACGTACTGCAATGACGCAATAAAATCAAATTTTGAGTAGTCGCAAGAAGATATATTCATTCCTTTGATCATTACACGATAAACTATTCCATGTTTTGTTTTCGACGAACTATAAAAAAATACTTTCACCCTCTCAAAATACAATTATAATAAAACCTTTTTACTTTAGGACGATGTCAACAAGAAACACACGAAGCACGGGATCAAACCCTGAGAATCAAACACCAGACATTGCCCAGCTCCTAGCTCAACAAATCCAAGATACCATCCCTAGCATAGTCACCCAGGTTACCGCGGACATTAACAACCGCCAAAGGAGTAATGGAGACCAAGGCAGCGATGGAAGTGGTGACGGCAATCAAGGGTGCACTTACAAGACTTTCATGTCTTGCAAGCCTAAAGAGTTTTACGGCAATGAAGGTGCCGTAGGATTGCTAGCCTGGTTTGATAGCATGGAGTCAGTACTCCATATCAGTAAGTGCTCGGAGAACCGCAAGGTGGAGTATGCGGCATGTCAATTGCAAGGCATGACTTTAACTTGGTGGAATATCCAACTGCGAACCCGAGGCCGAGAAGCAGCATATAACTTGACATGGGAAGATTTTAAGAAACTGCTTATAGAAGAATACTGCTCTAAAAGTGAGACTCAAAAGTGGGAAGCTGAATTCTGGAACCACACCATGGTAGGAATGGAGGTGGATAAGTACACAGAGCGATTCCATGAGCTTGCCAAGTTGGTACCACACATGGTTACACCAGAGGAGAAGCGGATTGATCGGTACATTTGGGGTCTAGCACTAGAAATTCGGGGAATGGTTACGTTAGCAAACCCAACTACTATTCAAAATGCGGTTGTTTTGGCTAACCGTCTGACCAACGATGTGGTCAGAGCAGGAGCCCTGAATCAAGGAAGTGTTAGTTATAAGAGGAAGTCAAAGGACCATGCTGAAGAGGATGCGAGTGGAGCTTCGATCAATAGAAGGAAAGTGGCCAAAAGTTTTGGGATGAAGACCTAAGGGTCGGGTAGGTATGTGGGTCCTCACCCACAATGCAACAAATGTAACCTCCACCATGTAGGAGACTGTCCTATTTGCAACAACTACAATAAGCCAGGTCACATCAGCCGTTTTTGCCGTATGAACAAGGATGGTAGGAAGATATGTTACAATTGTGGAAGCCCAGACCACCTTAGGGACAAATGTCCTAAGCTGAATAGGAGTTGAAGAAGCATGTTAGGATCCCACTGTAGTGACGAGTACGTTTCTTTTAAACAACTATTATGCCTCGTAGATATTTGACTCTAGTGTTGGTATAAGTGATGTTTCCCTAGAATTTAGGCATTTGATTTACACAAGCTGAAAAGAAGGAGATGATGCATACACTATAGAGATTACTAACGGGCAAGAGATCAAGGCTAGGGATGTGACTCCCGATTGCACGTTAGCTAACAAGCTGTTTAGTATAGATCTTATCCCTATCAAAATAGGAAGCTTTGGTATAGTTGTTGTAAGCATGGATTGGTTATCGCGCAAAGGAGTAGAAATGTGTTGTTTTGAGAAGACTATAAGAATTTGTTCTTAGGATAGTAAGACGCTTATAATCCAACGTGAAAGGCCTGAAACGAGTCTTAAGGTAGTATCTTGTATGACAGTTGATAGACACTTGAAAAACAAGTGTTTAGCATTCTTAGTTCAAGTTGTAAAAAAAAATCTCTGAGGATAACGAAATTCGAGATATTCAAGTAGTGTGGAATTATCCCGAGGTATTACCAAACGAGTTATCTAGACCACCTCAGGTTGAGTTCCAAATCTACTTAATTCCTGGAGCGGCCCCGGTTGTCAAGGCACCGTACCACCTAGCAACGACAGATACGTATGAATTGCCAAGCTAGATGCAGGATCTATTGGATAAGAGACTTATTCAGCCAAGCTCTTCGCTTTAGGGAACGGATATCTTGTTCTTTACGAATAAATATGGATCTCTTAGGATATGTATAGGCTATTGGGAGCTGAACAAGTTGAATATTAGAAATCATTATCCCTCCCTAGGATTAACGATATGTTCGATCAACTTTAGCGAGCTAGTTGTATCTCTAAGATTGACCTTCCTAGCATTAACGAAGAGTACATTTCTGAAAGGGTATTAAGAACCCGTTACGGACACTACAATTTTTTTTGTTATTTCCTAAGGGCATGATAAGGATCCAGTGGTGTTTATGCACCTATTGAATAGAGTATGTAGACCGTGTTAGGATTATGTGCGAGACAGTAACAGGGTTACCGTGTCCAATGTTATAAGACACTAGTAGGTCACACCGCTGCACACCAAAATGAGAATGTTTGGATTATGTGAGAAATAATTAATTGGTTATTAGTTATTTAGAGAGAAAAAGAAATAAATAAATAGTTAGTTAAATTATTTATTTGTAATTAATTAATCAGTTAGGATTAATTAATTGATAATTATCTAAATTATATAATTAATCTATTTGATTAATTATAGAGATAATTATAAATGAATTATATATGGAATCAAACACTGCCAGGTTTACCCATATAAATAAAGGCTTAGGGGTTTGATTGATTAATTCAATTCTTAGATCAGAAACTTTTTCCCCAAGAAAGCTTTTTTTCTCTCTCTCTCTACCCAAAACCGGCGACCAGATCCAAGAAGTGAACGGAGTCGTTTTTCGGGATAATCCACGGTGGTCTAGCAACTAGTCTCGAACGGTGCTAGTAGCGGTGTACCCCTTGCTTGCGTTTCGGAGAATTTTTCGCGATAAGGTAAACACACCAAACACCCTTTATTGTATCTGCAAGGTTTAGGATTGGATCCTCGATTAGGAATCGGATTTTATTATCCGCTGCGTTTGTTTGTGCCTCCGGTTCCCAACAGTGGTATCAGAGCCACTTCCTAAAACCTACAGATCAGATTTAACTGTTTGTTTAGGATTAAAAATTCAATTTTTATCTATTCTCAATTTTATAAAAATTGGATTTTTGTTTTTCGAAAACCTAACTAATCGGAAAAGAGAGCGGTGGAACGGCGGCAGTTAGCCAACCGAACCACCAAGCCAACCACCAAGCCACCGACGACTCACCACAGCTAGTGGTGGCCGCCGGCCGTAGCACCGAAGCCCACCGCACCACCGATTGGTGGTAGCGGCGGCTGTTGTAGAAACGACCACCACACAGCCGTGTGGTGGCGGCGGGGTTACGGTCCAACCACCACACCACCGATTGTGGTGGTGGTGGTATTTGATTTGACCGCCGAAGCCGGAAACGACGTAGGTGGTGATGATCGGAAGCCGCACCACAGCGACGGTGGTGGCGGCGACCGATTTTTGTTCAAACCGCCGATCGGTGGCGGTGGTTATCACCATTGTCGTCGACGGTGGTGGTGGTGTTTGCCGTTTGCGCCGGGAGGCGGCGGTGGTGGTGGCGACTGCTGCTGCTGCCATCGTACTCCTAATCGACCGCCACACCACCGTTTGTGGTGGTGGCGGCGATGGCGTTTTTGTTGAGACCGCCGGACGCGGCGACGGTGGTGGCGCCGAGCTGCTGCTGTCGCCGGCGGATTGATGGCGACGATGATTGTGGTGGTGGCGGTGGTCGACAACCGCCGCAATGGGGTGTCGGCCACTGCCGTTTTTAGGTTTCCGATCGAAAAGGAGGGCGGCGACGGTGGCCTTTGGGCTGTTGTCGTCGTTGAGCATCCATCAGCCAGCTCGCGCCGCGAGCAGAGGCTTCGCGCCGCGAGCAGAGGCTTCGCGCCGCGAGCAAGGGCCTCGCACCGCGAGCAGCGGCTGATATTGGTGGCTGCTGTTTTTCCGGACACCGACCAGTGCGGGAGCAGCGGCAGGTAGCTGTTGCTGTTTGCACTAGGTGGTATCGGATAAGGGTTATCTTAAACCAGATAGGTTTGAAACCCTAGGGATAATTTTAATCATAATTTTAATCTATTTGATAAATTAGAAATTAAATTAAATTATCCGTTTATGTCATAGTCAAACCCTTTGACCTGTGGTTGTGTTTTTGTGCGTGTATTTTATTTATTTATTTATTGTTGGTTACGGGAGGCCTGTGTGCCATTTACAACCCGCTTTTATTATGTAATTTTTAATAATTAAAATAACCGAAGAAACCAAAGACGGAGCACGAAGTCAAAGATGGATCTTGGAGCCAGTGGGAGCGCCGAGAAGTTCATGCCTTGTGTGTTGTTGTCACTTAGGGTTGAGACCGTCGTTTTGTGTTGGCTCACAAAACGACAATAGTATTAAGGGTTTTAGGCTATGACATGTCTTTTAAACTGCGTGGTTGGTTTTATATTTAAATTGCGTGGTTGTTTATATTTAATTGCGTGGTTGTTCGATAACGTTTTTAAAAATTAAATATAAACCGAATGTTTTAAAGACAAACATGGATACAAATACAGTTTGTGTTTGGATCCAAGTTTTGAAAACTGGCAGATTTTAAAACCCTTGTTAAAATCATAGATCAGTAAGTGCAACCCACTTTAGGGACACCTCCAGTGTAAGGTACGTAGGGTATTGCTAGTGATCACACTTCAATCGCCCGCGTTCAAAGCGAAATTGGAGGGGACAAAAACTCTGCGAATTATTTCCGGGTGGTACCGGCCAGAGTATGTCCAGGCCGCGGGTGGTGCGATCTGTTTTGGTAATTATTTATTCATCGGGTGGTACCGGGCCAAAGTGCACTAGAAGGACTAAATATGCACGGATTGAATATCCGATGTCCCGACGATCTAGAAGTCGTGTTTTCGTATTAAAATGCGATTGGTATAAGTTTTTACCTACCGTAAATCACATGAGTCGGCCTGACATGATCACATGCTTGCCGACACATGTGAGATATGGATTCTAGTCTAATAAATTAATTTAAGGGTTATAATTTATTAGAAGTTTTATAATTTTAAACTAAATCGGAATTTATTCTTATGTAGATGTCTAAATCTGTAATTCCGTTTTATACACCTGAGGAATCGCTCCGCCTCATCAACAGTAAATGGAAACTTACAGGACAAAATTTTCCAGTCTGGAAAATGCACCTTGACAATGTCTTGGATGCATAGGGTAAGCGGTACGTGATAGAGAAGCCCATTTCACGACCCGAATGCAATTCTCCTGAAAAGGATTTTGCTGAATACTTTAAATACATGGCTGACGAATCTGATGTAATGTCGATTCTATCTTTCTCTACCTCACCCGAGTTCACGGCTGATTTAAGAGTTAAGTACTGCCATGAGGTTGTGAAGAATATAGAAAACCAAGTAGGTTTCTATAAGAAATGTGGGAAGTATCTAATCATGAAAGAGATCTATTCTCTAAAAATGGTAAAGGGTCAATCTGTTAAAGAGCATCTTCTGGAAATGAGGAAACTCTTTAAAAGTTTGTCACACATGGGATATAAGATGGTTCAGGAGGAGCTAGTACATCTCATGTGGTTCTCTCTCACGGACGAGATACGTACCACAGTTAGTGCATACATTGGAGAACCAAAGAGAGACGTGGCAAAGCTTCATGAGGATATTTTGGCCAGTTTGGAGCCGAAACCTGCAGCAACTGCTGAACTCATGGACGCAGATTGGATTGATGAGCTGGGAGATCTGAGTTGCCCAGAATGTGGTAGCCTGCGAGCACTCGATGAATATCGACCAGGTTGAGATCGGTTTACCCGATGCTCTAGGTATCTTTATGATAGATTGCTTAATCACTTCTTATGAATCATGGGTAATTGATACAGGCAGTGGTAACCACATTTGTAATCATTTACAGGGATTCACTAGAAGAGAGACTTTGAGGAAGGACCGTTCGAACCTACGAGTTGGCAAAGGCACTCCGCTGATAGCTGAAGCTGTAGGATCTTATAGTCTTAGTTTACCCTCGGGTCTAGTTTTGGAACTAGAAAATTTGTTATTATGTTCCAAAGATGATTAAGAATGTTTTGTCTTTTGATTTATTGGTAGACCAAGGATTTTATTACAAATATGATTATAAAATGCTTTATGTCTTTAAAAATAATATTTTCTATTTTAAAGCTACACCTGTGAATGGTCTATATACAGTAAATCTGCAAGACAATAATAATGAAATCTATCATATAAGTAAACGATCCAAAGATATTGAGGATCAGACTTACCTCTGGCATTGTCGTTTAGGCCACATAAACAAGAAACGCGTTGAACTACTCCTAAAAGGAGGTTTTCTTGGCACTTTTGATTTCAAACCTTTTGATAACTGCGAATCATGTTTATCTGGCAAAATGACAAAAGAACCTTTCAACAAAGACAATGAAAGGGCTTCTGACTTGTTAGAAATAGTTCACACAGATGTGTGTGGACCATTTAGTCACGAGGCAAGAGGAGGATACCGGTACTTCATCACATTTACTGACGATTTCAGTAGATATGGTTATGTCTACTTGATGAGACATAAATCTGAAAGCTTTGAGAAATTCAAGGAATATCATAATGAAGTACAGAATCAACTTGATAGGAAGATCAAGTTTTTACGGTCAGATCGAGGAGGCGAATATCTTAGTCAAGAGTTTGGCAATCATCTGATAGAATGTGGGATTGTATCACAACTCACACCTCCGTATACACCTCAGATGAATGGTGTGTCAGAAAGGAGGAATCGTACATTGCTCGACATGGTACGATCGATGATGTGTCACTCTACGCTACCAGTGTCATTCTGGGGACATGTGCTCGAAACAGCAGCACATATACTGAACAGAGTGCCAACAAAGTCGGTGGAAAAGACACCATACGAGTTGTGGAAGGGTAAGAAACCCAAAATGTCTTTCCTAAAAATTTGGGGTTGTGAGGTTTACGTCAAGCGACCTACCTCAGAAAAACTCAAGCCCAAATCCGACAAGTGTTTCTTCGTCGGATATCCCAAGACCACCGTGGGATATTACTTCTACAACCCTGAAGAGAACAAAGTTTTTGTTGCTCGAAATGGAAAATTTCTGGAAGAGAAGTTTCTCAGTTTCGAGAACACCAGAGAGGATGTAGATCTACAGGTAGTAGACGAAGAAAACCTTACACCAATTGTTGAGCCAGAAGTTCAACATGAAAATGTTGAACCTCAATCAGAACCGATTGAGGAAGTGCAAACACAAGACCTTCGCAGATCCAGTAAGATAAGGCAAGAACCAGATGGGTATCTTGGGTTTCTAGTCTCTCAGGATGGTGGAGACTTGAATGAACCAACATCCTATGGAGAAGCTGTGTCAGGCAGTGAGTCTGAACAATGGCAAGAAGCCATGAAGGCCGAGATGCAGTCCATGTACGACAACCAAGTATGGGAGTTGACTGATTTACCCCAGTACTGTAGAGCTGTTGGACGTAAATGGGGTTTCAAGAAGAAAACCAACATGGACGGGAATGTACACACTTTCAAGGCCAGACTGGTCGCAAAAGGATTCACGTAAACTCATGGTATCGACTATGATGAAACCTTTTCGCCAGTGGCCATGTTAAAGTCAATTAGGATTCTGATGGCCATTTCAGCGTATTTTAATTATGAGATCTGGCAAATGGACGTCAAGACAGCCTTTCTGAACGGAAAGTTAACAGAAGACGTGTATATGGAACAACCAGAGGGATTTATAGATCCTAAGAATCCTAATAAAGTGTGTAAACTGCTAAAATCCATTTATGGATTAAAACAAGCATCTCGAAGCTGGAACTTACATTTTGATGAGCGAATCAAAGAATTTGGTTTCGTGAAAAGTGAGTTCGAGCCGTGTGTTTACACTAAGTTCAGTGGGAGCATAGTAACCTTCTTGGTCTTGTACGTAGATGACATTCTACTCATAGGAAACGATGTACCAACTTTACAGAGTGTAAAGAGTTGGTTAAGCAAGTGTTTCCAGATGAAAGACCTTGGAGAAGGCCGCTTATATACTTGGCATAAAGATCTACAGAAATAGATTTAAGCGGCTTATCGGACTTAGCTAAAGTACGTACATTGATAAAATCCTGAAGAAATTCAGGATGGATGAATCCAAGAAAGGATTTATCCCGATGCAACATGGCATAGTGTTAAGTAAAACACAGTGTCCTGTTTCTAGTCAAGATCAGGACAAGATGAAATCGGTACCATATGCATCAGCAATTGGATCGATTATGTATGCCATGTTATGTACTAGGCCCGATGTTGCTTACTCAGTAAGTGTTACAAGCAGATATCAACAGAATCCAGGAGAACCTCATTGGGTGGTTGTCAAGAACATTCTCAAGTACCTGAGAAGAACGAAAGATATGTTCTTGGTCTTTGGAGGTTCTGAGGATGAAATTAGTGTCAACGGCTATTCTGACGCTAGTTTCCAGACCGACAGAGATGATTTCAGATCACAGTCAGGGTACGTCTTTACCCTAAACGGAGGCGCGATCTCATGGAAGAGCTCGAAGCAGGATACGATTGCAGATTCAACTACAGAAGCAGAGTACATTGCAGCATCTGATGCGGCAAAGGAAGCTGTCTGGCTGAGGAATTTTCTATCGGATCTAAGAGTCGTTACCAGTGTCTCTAGACTGATCGATATATTCTGTGATAACTCGGGAGCCGTGGCGCAAGCAAAGGAACCCAGAGAGCATCACAAGTCCAGATACATGCTCAGAAAGTATCACCTCATCCGAGAGATTATTGGAAGAGGAGATGTATGGATATGCAAGATTCCGACGGAAGACAATGTCGCAGATCCGCTGACAAAGCCGCTAGCAAGGGTGAAGCATGAGGCTCATGCAAATTCCATTGGGATGCAGTACCTGGTCACCAGTAGCTAGTTTTAGTTTATCATTATTACAGTAGTTTAATTTTGAGACGCTAGATCATGTAAAGTCTTATTTCACAGTGTGATAGAAATAATGGAGGTTTTAATTCATGGTTGTTTCAAAAGTTAAACTGTTTTTGCATATTTAACATATCCATGATTTTACAAAGTTTTGTATGAAATCTAAATTTCCGTAGCCACTTATTGAAATGGGAATTTCAATAGAGACTTTAACGCTATTATAAATACTTGATGATTTATTCGAAGTAGAGAATAAAAGCACAAGTGATGTGACCAAGTATTTATAGATACTCATCAGAGTGCTTGAGTATTGGAAGTGACCAGTATCAAGTCTGCTTCATGGAGCCTCAGTCATAAGCATCAACTTGACGATAGGTTGTCCTTAGACCTGAGATATTTGGTTTGGGAACACAAGGACTACTATACTCTTAGCACGTTTTAACGCTGCACCGTAACAAGGCGGCCATACGGAACGTGACTAGATGCAGCGGAAGCCGTGGATCCAAATGCAGATAGTCAAGAAGGGATTTGCACCTCTTTCAAAAGAGAGATAATTCCGGGCCCCTTGACGATTAAGATTTGCAGAAACGCGTGGCCACACTCGGATAAAATAACATTTGTTATTTAGTAATATCCGTTACTGCAGGCAATCTGAATCAGAGTCAAGAAACACTTGAATTTAAGAAATGAATCCTCCACTCCATGTCTCAATTCACTTTAGAAATATCGCGTGCAAAAGGAATGAACCTGTGTACAAATTCAAGTGTGAATTGTATCTCTGGATATAAGAGATCTTATAACCTGGTTAACCTAAGTGTCTGGCTAGAGACCTCTTTAGGCTAATGGTGACAGTTCAGTTACGTGTCTAGCACAAGTGGGAGTCTGTTAGGATTATGTGCGAGACAGTAACAGGGTTACCGTGTCCAATGTTATAAGACACTAGTAGGTCACACCGCTGCACACCAAAATGAGAATGTTTGGATTATGTGAGAAATAATTAATTGGTTATTAATTATTTAGAGAGAAAAAGAAATAAATAAATAATTAGTTAAATTATTTGTTTGTAATTAATTAATCAGTTAGGATTAATTAATTGATAATTATCTAAATTATATAATTAATCTATTTGATTAATTATAGAGATAATTATAAAGGAATTATATATGGAATCAAACACTGCAAGGTTTATCCATATAAATAAAGGCTTAGGGGTTTGATTGATTAATTCAATTCTTAGATCAGAAACTTTTTCCCCAAGAAAGCTTTTTCTCTCTCTCTCTCTCTCTACCCAAAACCGGCGACCAGATCCAGGAGGTGAACGGAGTCGTTTTTCGGGATAATCCACGGTGGTCTAGCAACTAATCTCGAACGGTGCCAGTAGCGGTGTACCCCCTGCTTGCGTTTCGCAGAATTTTTCGCGATAAGGTAAACACACCAAACACCCTTTATTGTATCTGCAAGGTTTAAGATTGGATCCTCGATTGGGAATCGGATTTTATTATCCGCTGCGTTTGTTTGTGCCTCCGGTTCCCAACAGACCGTACCTAGTTATGATTGTTATCGTGTTACTCAATTTTTAGGATTCTTGAAGATCATACAGCCATTGACGGCACTAACCCAAATGGATAAAAATTTCAGTGGGAACAACGTGAAGATGATGTTTTCCAATCATTGAAGCAAAGTTATAGGATGCACCAAAACCTAGCTTTGTCGAAAGCAACTGACGAATTTGTTGTAAATTGCAATGCATATCGACAAGGTGTAGGATGTGTATTGATACAAAAGGATAGAATCATTGCATATGCATCAAGGAAACTCAAGGTTCATGAAAGGAGTTGTGCTACCTATGATTTAGAACTACAACCGATGGTCTTTGCACTTAAGAATAGTAGACATTATTCATATCGTACTAAGTGTACTGTGTATGTTAACCGCAAAAGCTTTCAATACATCCTTTACTGGAAAATCCCTATTTTGAGGCAACGAAGTTGGGCAGAGTTACTTAGTGATCATGATTGTGAGATTAGATATCACCCTGACAAAGCTCAATGTAGTGATCGATGCGCTGAGTAGCCAAACCCTTATGAGTGCGAGCAAAAGGAATGCTTGTACATACTAGTTTGAAACCCCGCTTATGAGAAGCTCAGGAAGGAGCATTAGAGGAGGAAAATATATATGACGAAACTATTCATAACCTGGAAGGAAGGTTTGACCATAAGACTGATGGTGTGCAGTACTTTAAGTAAGAGTTTGAATACCGAGGCCAAATCTTATATGAGGTGCCTAAGCCACGGTATTCCATTCATATAGGAGCAAATAAGATATATAAGAAAATTTGGAGGAGTATAACTTGTGGCGATGAATAAAGAGAGATGAGGCATTGTATGTTGGAAAAATGTTTGACTTGCTCAAAGGTCATTTGAGCGGACCCGATTAAGGTAGTCAAGGATAGACTTAAAACTACTAGTGATTGTCAAAAGAGAACTCTTGAATGTATCTTCGTGGAATGGTTTAGTACGTTTCCGTAAGGAAGGCAACCTATGCCCAAGGTATGTTGGACCATTTGAGAGTGTCGAACAAATTGGTCTAGTATCACACAAGCTCAAGTTACATTTAGAATTGAGCGAGATTCATGAGACATTCCATGTGTCCAATCTTAAGAAAATTTTAGCCAACGAACTTTTAGTTGCACCATTGGAAGACATTCAGGTAGCCCACAAATGTAGTTTGTAGAGCAGCCAATAGAAATCATTGATAATGGGATTAAGTGGCTCATGTAAAGTATGATTCCAATGGTGAAATTTACTGGAAATCCAGGCGTAGGCCTGAGATTCACTTGGGAGCATGGGGATTTCATGAGACGAAAAATACCCTCAGCTCTTTGTTTATCAAACGAATCCTATGTTAATAGATGAATTTCGGGACGAAATTCTTTTAACCGGGGGAGACTATGACAACCCTCTAATTTTCACGTCAGGTCAGAATTAATTTTAGCCGACTTCTTAAGACAGAACAAGGTTCTGTACTGTCATGTTATCAATAAAATGATTTATGACTCAATAAAATGCTTTTCGCATTTTTAAGTTGGATCTGCGTTCGGTGCGCAAAACCGATGTACCGTTAGTGGCAGGTCCCGATTCCACCTATCAGACTGGCAAGTTAGGTGATGAAACGACCAAAAAAATATTAAAAGTGTTATAATTTAGTGAGTTCCATTAATAAAATCCGAAAACTGCTTCTCGATACGCAAAAACTGCAAAAACGCGCATTTTCGGTAACGGTTTCCAAATTTAGCAGCGTTGTTCCACCAATACTTTATAACACCCAACTCATTAAATAAAACTCAGCCATTTGAATTATTGTAGGCCTTATAGAATGCTTACAATTAATTAAAACAAAAAGTCAACAAATTCAAAAATCACCCAATACCAAAATTTACCTACTTACACACTCTAACATTACCAATACTCCACACCACTCATCCCTCTCTATTTTGGACGTCCACCACCCCTCCCTTACCCCTTTTTGTTGAATAAAACTCCCCTACTCTCTCATTTCTACATCACTTTCCTTCACACCTCTCTCTCTCTCTCTAACTTTCTCTCACTAAAATTCTCTCTACACTTCTCTAGTTTTCTTTCAACCCTCTCTAGTTCTTGAAGATCTTCAAGCATCTTCAAGAACAGTCAAGGTAAAAATCTTTTACTCATTTCTTTCATTTGCTCAAGTAGAATATTTATTATGGTTCTTGAGGTTAGAGATGCATACCTAGCATTTTTATGCTTTAAAAATGGTGTGTGTTGATGAATAACCAAAAATCTTGAGCAAATACTTGTGTAGTCCTTGTTGATTTAGCATGAAGGTGTGATTATACACCCATGCATGTACTTATGTTTATTATTCTTGCAATAAGAATGGCTAAAGCCTTCATTCATCTTTATACTAGTTGTTCTTGCATAAAACTCATTCATATGTGAATAAAGCAATTTGTAGAGGTTATAAACCCACATTGCTCTTTCTTTCTCCCCCAAATCTGATTTTATTTCTTTTATACAAGTTAGATCAAGCTTAGATCAGCTCATGCATGTGCCAAAAGATCATCTTAGGCTTGGATAATTCAAGATCCAAGAATGAAATGATAAAAATGGCTAGATTTGAAGTTTTGAACTTGGTTGTTGTGTAAGAGGTTTTGCATGTTAAATAAATGAATAAAGAGGACTAAAATTCTTTAAAACACTTGGTAGAACTTTTTTAAAAAGGAAATCCATCATATTGAAGACAAAAGGAAGGAATATCTTGTAAAAGACTCAACTTGCATGCAAAATTTTCGTCATAATTTTGACAGATTTAGGCACTGACTTTGGAAGACCATATCTCACTCATTTATTGTCTGAATCAAGTGGTTCTTTTTTTTTAAAATACAGTTCATTGAGTTAGCTTTCTAACCCCACCGATTTCACTGAAGAACTCCAAGATTTAGAACCCCAAACAGTGTTTACAAAAACGTTGCACAAACAGCTCGCCTATCTGTCGAGGCTGAGAAAATGGATCTGTTTGAGATTCTTAAACAACTCCAAAAATTCTCAAACCTATGCCAAAATTTTCCTAACTCAGTGGGTTATATGATATAAAAATTTCAAGATTTAATAAATTGATTTACACACTCAAAAGTGAACCCAAAGTCAGCCCCTACAAGCTGTCAAAATCAGCATGTGCATCTTTTCTTCTTTTACTTTATGCTTTATTTTTATAGCTTCAACTTTGAATTATTTTCCTTGTATAACACCTCCTTTGGGTTATAGCCAACTGATCTAGTCCATAAAAAGGACATGCATGATCATCTAAGACATCTCTAAATTTCTTTTCTACCTTCGGAAACCATCTTTTTAACTTTTAAACCGAAATCTGCATGCATGAAGTGCATGACTAAATATTCGAACTTCTAAGACTATTTTAAGGAACTCACTAGTAAATACCTTTAAATTAATAGGATCAGAATCGGAGAGACCTTGCCATCTCGGGGAAATTTGGATTGTGAATCATAAGGCTACGGTGAGTTATTCACGGCCCCTTTTTATGATTTTACGTTTTGGGGTGAAAAGCATGACTACTGTTTTGAAACTATTACCGGATGAACAACTTATTGTGCAAATATATTTTTGCTATGGTATGAATAACCACGGACGAATATCCATTGACGAATATCCATTGACGAATATCCATTGACGAATATCCATAAACGAATATCCATTGACGAATATCCACAGACGAATATCCACAGGCGAACATCCATACACGACAAATACCATTAGCACTATTTTGATTTGTGGATTTTTAATAAATCCGTGTATTTTCTGAAAGATGCGTCTTTCGGTTTTTTTTTACATTTTCTCCGGTATTTATTTTATTGTGGTACTTAAAAACCCGTGATCTCACCAACTATGACGATAGTTGACCTTTTTAAACTTTCATGCTTTTCAGGTGAACCCAAGTAAGCACTTAGAGGATGCATGCGTGTGTCTCTTTTATGCATATCAAGATTTCCAGTTCCCTTTTGTTTAATATGAACTTTTTATTAAGTGTTGTAATTCTGTTGATGGACAAATGATGTACGAACTCTGTACTTGTTTTCAATATTTGATATGCTATGGTGGTTGTTTATTCTATTGCATTGTGCCATGCTACTTTACGCTGTACACCTCGTGTTTCCGCTTTAACGAGGTGTGACAGAGTGATCATTAGGAATAGGAATATTCCTTCATGTGATAGAATCTGTTTAATTTACTGAGTTGATTGGTTGATTTGTAGACAAGTCTAGATTCTAGAAAGCCTCTCTCTTTCAGCAGTCGTACCAAATTATCTAGTTTTTAAAGAGGAGGACCGTAAGAGGAAATCAGATGGTTTTAACCTGAGATCGAATATTGAGGATTAAAGAGGGTGACTCGTAACTGACTAGAGGTCGAGCGGTTAGTTGAGAAAGACCCATTCCTTGAATAGTATGTGGGTAAGAACTTGTGGAGATACCTTAGGCAATACCGAGGGTAGAAGTCTAAGATCCAGTCTAAAATAGGAGTCTATCAATTTAACACGTGGATGGTGTTATCTAGTACGATATAAAGGACTTGCACCTTATATGAGATCGCTTAGATGATTGTGAAACACCCATGGTAATATAGGAGGAGTGTAAGTGGTTGTCTTTGGCGAATAGGTAGCCTACCAACTTTATACTGTTTTATACAATGTGGCCGTCTTGTCACGTGAATATTTCCAAATTGTTTTGCAAAATGGCGTATGTGCCAAAACAATGTTTTCCAAAACGTTGAGTGTTTCATAAAGTTATCTCTAATCAAACGATCGTTGAGTTTGTTACCGGGTGCGTTTATCGAATGAATTTTAATAAAATAACCGTTTATGAGTTCTTGAGATGACTTGAATTACAATGATTATAAATACTGTCTTACATAATTTACCGCTTAAACGAGATTTATAAAGGTGTGGACCCACTTGGGTAACTGTTTTGTTAAACTGTGTTGGGATTTTGGGTCAAAATGACTTCGTGGGTTACATCCACACTAATGGAGTGAACTAAATAAAATTATTTTAAGACCGTCAATTTTGGGTCTATTGAGTTTAGAGCTATTGCTCGGTTTTGACTATAAGAACTTGGGAAACAAGTCTTGATTTCTAAGATAGCTCGATTATGAGCTTTGATTTTTAAAGGGCTCGGTTATGAATTTGATTTCTAAAATAGCTCGATTATGAGCTTTGGTTTTAAAGGGCTCGGTTATGAACTTGGTTTCTAGAATAGCTCGGTTGTGAGCTTTGATTTCTAAACAGCTCGGTTACGAGCTTTGATTTTTAATAGTTTGGTTATAAGCTTCGATTTTAAATAGCTCAGTTATGAGCTTTGGGTTCTAAAATAACGAAGTGGTAAGCTTGGATTATTAATCGCACGGCGATGAGCCTTAGGACTTTGTTGCATTTGATGCTTTTACACTTAAGTCAGTCGTGGTTGTTGGGACTACTAGGTGTCGCAAGATTTGGTTGGGAACCCGTGTCGCATGACGGTTAGCTGGTTAGTGGTCACTAAGAGGGCTAAACCTGAGAGGTCTACCATGGTTGACAGTCATATTATGGACCTCTTGTTATGAGGGTTGATTTTCGATGAGTAGCCTTAAGTGTGCAAATTCGAGTTGGATTTTCGTTAAGTAGCCCCGAATATTGTTGAGCTCTAGGAGTGCGACTCATAGGTGTTTGGCACCAAATTAGTTGTCTCTTGGTAAGACTAGTTGGGGGTCATAGCAAGCACTTAGAGCTTTGTGGGTTGAAGTTTTGTACGATTAATATGGTATAAGTTATGTATTCTATGTGCCTTCACACTCTCCGAGAATACGGGTCATGCCGTTGTTGTCAAGTCTTTTGTGTAAAATACATGTGTGCTTGTATCCCATTGCGTGCTTTCGATAAATGTTTGCCATGCATAATTTTGGAGTTATCGAATTTCTTGATGTACTAAAATTTTAGTTGAGGTCGATGCCCATGTGCGGACTGATTGCATGCTATCCTCAAATGTGTTACATGAATTAATTTGGTTTTATCTTTTATGAACATGCTATTATATAGTGGAGTAACACTTGGAAAGTTGGACGGAGTTGGGTTGTGCTCGATGTGGATCGAAACTAGATGGCATAGGGATTTAGTTCGTATCTCTCTTACGAGGGTATTGTTGAGGAGCACCGTGTTGCCCACGATCACGAGGAGGAGGGTGGTCCGATGGGAGACCCTCATCTAGAAGGATACCTGTTATTATCTAGGTAAAGACATTGTTAAGTGGACAGGTCTAAGTATGGGGAATTGGTTAGCACCACCTAAGTGGATGCACGATGTGCATACCGGCTATTACAAAGAGAAGTCCCATAGGTTGTTGGAGCATGTTTCTAGAGATTGTAGTAAACCGGTTAGAACGAGACTTGTTCGGGTGGAGTAAGTGACCATGTTTTGGAGGTCTTCGTGAGGCGATACTTACCTTGGTATGAGTGGTTTAGAAGAAACAATAATGGTTGTGTGTACTAAGTGACTTTCCAAATTGTGATTATAGAGGACGCAGTAGGATGGTGGGAAAAGTTATGGTAGTACGGATTGAGAACGTAAGAATCTAGTGGTAATGGAGGTTTGCTAAGGGAAGAAATTACCTTCCCTATGGTATCCATAGGTGAGTAGACGGAGTTTTCGAGTTCTTGAGAATTAATGACGACGGCTAGACACCGTTAGTGAGAGTGTTGAGACACTTCTTGGTAGTAAATAGACTCTTGGCTGAGTGATTGATGCGGTAATTAACGTATATAAAAAGCGTAACAAGTATTAACCTCTAATGCCTAGCCACTGTCTTACCACATATACAGGCAAGCGTACCTGATCGTGAGTAATATAGTGTAGGAAAGTCCAGGTATCGTATCTACCACTGGGAACGGTCAAGTTATCGTAGATTATTAATCTAAATCAGTTTAATTAACCTAAAGCTTTTTGGGGGGGTTTTTTATGGAAAAGGTTTGAATACTTAAAAAGACAAATAACTAAGTAGAAACTAAGAAAGCAATTAAAATACTGATTTAAGATTATATTAAGGAAAAACAGCAGTACTTATCATGGTAAAGTGAATCCCCAAAATGGATGATATGAATAGGTCGAAGGTTTGGTTGTTTTGACTATTGTAGGAATTTAAGTCTAGGACACCCTAACATGTGAAGATTATGGTTAGAAACTAGGACACGATCCTCCTAATTCCAATCCTAAATCGTTTGGTCCACAATCTAGAATCGGTAAACCAGTCCTAATTAATATTGCAATGGCTCTTCTACTATCTGGTCACTCTTGGTCCAAGTAACCCCTTAACACAACCTCTTGGTCCAAAGTCAGGCTAAGGTAGGTTGATTATCCTTTCGGGGTCTATTTGCTTTGGTCTAACAAATACACCCAACCAATTGAATTCAAATTGCCAAAACAATATCAATCAGAAAAGAACCATAATAAACATTCAATTAATCAGTAAACAAACCAGTAAACATTAATCACAAAAGTATCATACATAAAGGTTCATCGACCATGACAAGCACTACTACTAAAAACTACTCACTAATCATAATGAAAACAAAAGTAGACATCGACATGATACCGACAGTACAACGATGGATGATCGAAGATCGACTCCTGCAGCGTATCGGCACCTTTCGTACTCTCACTCTCGTTCCTCCTCGTATCCCGTACCAAAAATCATGTTTTAAACTGAAGGGGAAGGTTGGTATTTAAAAGAAAACGTCCAGGGGTCATCTGGCGATCGCCAGACTGCAGGTTTGGCGACGCCAGACACTTAGGTCAACCCTGGTCTTCAATTCAGTCGAATCTGGCGGCGCCAGATTGGGAATCTCGCGAACGCCAAGTTCCTCCTGTGTTGACTTTGTGCATTTTTCACGTTTTCTCGCCTTTTTTCGTACTTTTCCGTTCCACGGCCTCCAAATCCTTCATAAACAATAATAAGCTCATTTAGTGCATGAAATGATCAGAAATGGGTGAGAAATGGGGTAAAGTCATGCAATTACGTTTAACCAAAACATGTATAATTTTGGTGTTATCAAAATCCCCACACTTAAGCTTTGATTGTCCTCAATCAAAAGACTGAAAGATAAGAAAGATAACTCCAAAATTATCTCCACCCAAGATCATCAAAGAGAACAAAGCATACTCACATAGTCGAACACACAAACAAGACTCATCAAGCAATCGGATACCAAGGCCAACCTTTTACCCTCACATAATATGAATAACAATATAAAGTGTATCTCTCGGGGGTAAAAGTGTATATGTAAGTGATCACACCAATACTCGACTAATTCCCTCATGCATAAGCTTGTCATCAAATCTAATCTCCACCACTGAGAAGTTGTCAACCGTCAAGAGGACTTTAGGGTTGTAATGTTAGGCTAAGGGTTAAGGGTAGGATAAAGGATATATTAATGACTAAGGTTATTGCAACAAAAATTTGAAAACTCAATCAGTAATGATCCAAACAGTGAAACAAGCTGACTTTCGAACAATGAAACTTTTGGGATGAGTATTTCCTCTCTTTTCTTTTGAATTGGCCTAAGCCTATGGCTTATTTGGGGCACAAATTCTTTTTCAATCTTTTCAGCTCACATTCTTTTATTTTTATATTCTCGACTCTTTTGATATTTCTTTTTCTTTTCTGAGTCTCAAATATTTTCTCTTTCTTTTCAGAG
The DNA here is from genome assembly GCA_030169165.1 of Centaurea solstitialis. NCBI lineage: Eukaryota > Viridiplantae > Streptophyta > Magnoliopsida > Asterales > Asteraceae > Centaurea > Centaurea solstitialis. The sequence continues at coordinate 17,803,257 of CM058045.1, read as the reverse complement.
CAGCAACTATGTTGCTTTTGGGCTCTTTTAAATCTCAATCCCATAAAAACTGTCAGATATGAAAAACTGGATCAAAACATCTCAAGATTCAAATTTAAGTCACGGCCAAAAGATAGATAAAACAATTAGGCTCAAAGATAAAGTGTATAGTGGGTAAAGAAATGAAAAAGGCTAAGGCTCAAAATGGTTTCAAGGGATAAAGTGTTAAAAGGTGAACACTTTTCAATCAAAGGCTAGGCAAATCAGACAATCTTATGATGAGATTATCTGACGAAGGCTAAAAGGGTTAGAAACGAAGGCCTCTATCAGTGCAATGGTGATAAATACTTCTCTTATGTGGTCTCGAGAAGCATTCAAATGACAAGTTCTACCTTGGGTCAAAGTCGGTATTCCTCACGAAATAAACAGATATTACAATTAAGTCTCAAACTCTCAATGGAATTGGGTGAGGCACTCATGGTAATTAGTATTCCAAGGCATCCTTTTACTCAACTAATCCTATTCAGTGTTCTCCTATGCAAGCAACTCAGTCCCAAAAACAATCTCAGATTTCGAAAAAAATTGGGGTCAAATCTCAAAGCTTTCAAAAATTTGAAAAACGACAATCCATAAAGCAAAAAGTGAACCCATTTAAACAGATAAGTCTACATAACCCATTTAAACAGATAAGTCTACATAACCCCCTCCCCACACTTAAAATTTGCAGTGTCCTCAATGCAACAATTAACACAATTATGGAGTAATTGGGAAAAAGAGAAACTTCCCGGGTTATGTGACGAAATCTGTTCTGACCTGAGAGTGGTCCAAAAAAAATCGTGCTCGATCATAGATCATAGGTCGCTGTATCTACCAAAAAAGAAAAAAAGAAAAAGTAAAAACGAACTAAAGAAAATTAAACCAAACTAAAGTAGTTAAAAGTACTTAAGATCCTAAACAAACCAAACAAAAAAATAAAAAATTGTCCAAACCAACCAAACCACACAACCACGCAGTTTAAAGTTCAAAGTAGAGTACAACCCAATCGAATCAAATAAAACCGCTTAGTTACGGTTTTCAAAAGCCCATTCATCGTAGGTGGAATAACCAGCAGGACCGTCATCACTATCACGCCACACGGGATGAGGTTCAAGAGGAGTCGAGGGAGCATGTCCCACGCTCTCAAAGTACTCGCTCATCGATGCGGCGACCCAAGACAACTCCCGCCGAACACCATACATGTCATATGAGACCCGGTCCAATCTTTCCATCATCTCGTGATGCTCTGCTCCCATCTGTTCCGATAGTCCTTGAATAGCTTCATGAAGAGATCCCGATCCTTGTTGATTAGCCGGTGGAGGGTTGCTTGATTGCCCCGGAAAGGTGGGTTGAGGCGGTGAAGTAGCCATACCAACCGGCTCTTCATTGGGGGTAGCATCCCCAATCCACACAAAAGTACCCCTCCGAGGTCCCGGTGCAAGCAACTTCATAGAACGAAAGAGGACCTTGTCGAGAAATCCCATAGGAGACAACTTGGTGAGAGTTTCACAAACGTCCGGTGTAAGAGTTCCCAACTTCTCCGCTATAACTGTAATGAAATGTCCCCCACAAAGGCCTGTTCCGGCCTTATCATACACCTTTCCGGCGTTTTGGAACATCTTAGCCATCACATAAGGAAGATTGGTTATTGCATTCCGATTAACCAATCGCGAAAGAAGCCAAAGATCCCCTTCCGGAACCTTTTCCTTAATAGCTCTCCGGTAAGCAAAAGAGTGAACAAGCATCCGATGAAGAAGGCGATGCTCGGGTAGAGTGATAGAACTTTCCTTGGTGTTGGACTGTAGATATGGTCCCGATCCAATGATAGCCCAAAAATCAGCGCCCATAAACTCGGCACTAGGCTCACAAGCACCGGTCAAGAAGTAGTGGGAAAAGTACTCGGATCTCGACTGAGCCGCCGTGAAAAATCCGAGCAACACTCCAAAGCATGGTAGTGTGATCCCATACCATTCTCCAAGCAAACGGAATCGAATACAAGGGCCCTCAAATCTATCCTCCTCATACGCCTCCACATCAAAACTGAATGTAGCCAAAAACTCCAACACAAGCTCATAGTAGATTGGCTCGTGGGTTTTCAGTGCTTTCTCCCAATCGTTGCTCACAAAGCGAAGAACACCAAAATGATCGCGGTACTCTCTCCTCAAGAAGCTTGAAAGCCTATCCCCAAATCCAATCTCCTCGACAAAGTGCAAATCAACAATCGAACCAACTTCAACCTCCCGCTTTTTCAAGCGATCAAGCTCAATCATCAATGACATCTTTTCGCTACACAAGATGTTATCAGAATCAAAAGACAAGCATGGGTGGTCTTGTACATTGCGAGAAGATGAAGCTCTCTACAAACAAAACATATACATCAATCACCACAAAAATCATAACCTCTCTTCCCCACACTTGAGTTGAAACATATCACAACATTTATAGAACTAAACACACGTGTGTAAATCTAAGCAGATCAAGGCAATAAACATCCCCCTTTCTAACATACCCAAGAAAACCCCCTTTTTAAGGATCATACACAAGTTTAAACAACTCGGGCTTGTAGAAATCCTTCATATTAGAGAAAATAGAGGAGAAAAATACATACCTTTGACGCCATGGATTTGCAGGATGGGAAGAGAATTGCAGAAAAAAACAAAAGGGAAGAGAACAAGTATGAAAAATAGGGTTTTAGAAAACAGTTTAAACCCTCTCGTCTCGAACTTCGCGTCGCGAAGTCGTAACATGATCACTATTTTCCAAATTCTCCTCTCGAACTTACCTGGCTCACTCACTTCGCGGCGCGAAATTTGAAATTTCGCGATCGCGAAATAGCTACTGTTTGGCTGCTTTTAAAATTTGATCGGGTTGCAATTTCCTTTGGCTAACGTTGCAAAATTGATTAGATCATAAACAAAAACAAAAATAACTAAGAAAACACGGGTTGCCTCCCGAGAAGCGCTTGTTTTTGTAACGACTCGCGAGCCTGACTCGGGGGACCAACTAAGTAATTGGCTCTTCAGAAAGAAAACAGACCTCGCCATTTCTGACATGGTCGTTTTCATTGTAAAGCTTCAGTCTATGGCCATTTACCTTAAATGATCCTCTCTCGGTCATTAGGTCCACATATCCCGAGGGATAAGCTTTTAGGATGACATATGGACCTATCCAACGTGATTTTAACTTACCTGGGGAAAATTTAAAGCGAGTTTGATACATTAATACCTTGTCCCCCTCTTTGAACACCTTCACTTCCTTTAGATGCGCATCATGCCATTTCTTTCACTGCTCCTTGTAAATCTTAGAGTTCTCATAAGCGAGAGATCTAAGCTCTTCCAATTCGTGCAAGCTTATCAATCTTTCTCTTCCACTTGCGATGTCATCCAAGTGAACTTTCTTTAATGCCCACAGTGTTTTGTACTCGAACTCGAATGGAAGGTGACACGCTTTCCCATAAAGCATTCGATAAGGAGTGCTTCCAATTGGTGTTTTGTAGGCTGTACGATATGCCCATAGTGCATCTTCAAGCTTTTGCGACCATATCTTCGGGTTATTATCGACCGTCTTTTCCAAGATTTGTTTCAACGCCCTGTTGGTGTTTTCCGCTTGTCCATTGGCTTGCGGATGGTAGGCGGTCGAGAATCGGTGACGCACTCCATACCTTTTTAAGGTCTTCTCCAAAAGATAGTTTGCAAAATGAGTTCCTCTGTCACTGATGATCGCCTTTGGACATCCGTACCTACACACAAGAGATTTCACGAAGTCAACAACTACCTTAGCGTCGTTTGTAGGTGAAGCCTTAGCTTCGGCCCATTTGGAAACATAATCAACTGCCACAAGGATGCATTTGTTGCCTCTAGAGTCGGGAAAAGGTCCCATGAAATCGATTCCCCAAACATCAAACACTTCACTAACAGAGATGCTCTGTTGGGGCATCTCATTTTTCTTTGTGATGTTGCCTGCCCTTTGACAAGCGTCACAAGATTTTATTAAAGTGTGTGCATCCTTAAAAATCGTAGGCCAATAAAATCCGGACTCGAGGACTTTTCTAGCAGTCAAATTGGCTCCAAAATGGCCTCCCGTGGGGCCTTTGTGACAGTTAGTGAGAATGTCCCAAGCAGCAGGGCCGGAGACACATCGACGGCGAATCCTGTCAGGTTCTATTCTGAACAGATAAGGTTTAGACCAAAAATAATACTTTAAGTCCGAGAAGAACTTACCTTTTTGTTGATAAGTCATACCTTTTACAAGAACACCAGCGGCCAGATAGTTTGCAAAATCTGCATACCAAGGTATAGGGTCCTCTCCTACGGTCTTAATCATATTGAGGCTTTCATCGGGGAATTTATCCCTGATGACTTCAATGCCCCCGGAATCCATGTATGGATTTTCCAGGCGAGATAAATGATCGGCAGCTAAATTCTCAGCACCTCTCTTATCTCTTATCTCTATATCAAACTCTTGCAACAGAAGTATCCATCGTATGAGTCTGGGCTTAGCATCGGGCTTAGCAAAGAGATATTTAAGGGCAGAGTGATCCGTGTATACTATGATTTTGGACAACACAAGATAAGACCTAAATTTTTCAATGGCAAAAACTACCGCTAGAAGCTCTTTTTCAGTCGTGGTGTAGTTTTCTTGGGCGCCGTTAAGAGTTCGACTTGCATAGCAAATCGGTTGAAAATGATTATTTTTACGTTGCCCAAGAACTGCACCGACGGCACAATCGCTTGCATCACACATAATCTCAAAAGGTTGATCCCAATCAGGTGGAACCATAATAGGGGCATTGGTTAAATGCCGTTTCAAAGTTTCAAACGCAAAGATGCACTTCTCATCAAAAATGAAAGGTGCATCTTTTTCAAGAATTTTGGTTAGAGGTCGAGATATTTTAGAAAAATCTTGTATAAATCTCCTATAAAACCCGGCATGACCTAAGAAACTTCTGACCCCTTTTATGTTTGTAGGTGGAGGAAGCTTCGATATGGTGTCTATCTTAGCTTTATCCACTTCCAAACCATCTTTTGAGATTTTGTGTCCAAGAACTATACCTTCCCTTACCATAAAGTGACACTTTTCCCAGTTGAGAACCAGATGGGATTCCTCGCATCGAGCTAAAACCCTGTCTATACTGCTTAGACAATCATCAAAAGAGTTACCAAAAACAGAGAAATCATCCATAAAGACCTCCATACAATTCTCTATCATGTCCTGAAAAATGGCTGTCATGCATCGCTGAAAAGTAGCGGGTGCATTGCACAACCCAAAAGGCATACGTGTTGGGTTTTTGTGGGTATCCTCGGATCAAACTGATTCGAGGATTATCTCAGATCTATCAAAACCTCGCTGGTTCGATATATCTCGTGGGTTTAGAACAAACTGTTAAAAACCACCGTGATCAGAAACTCGCTGTTTCGATCAAGACATGCGGAAGCGATAAAAACTAAAAACCCATTAAAGCCTAATGATCTTAATCGTTTGTAGCTCTAAACCTAAAGGATTAGGTTAGATTAATTTACCTGGATTGCTTGAGACTTAGTCCACCCGTAATCAACCAACGAACGTTCCTCTAGCAGAACCGTGAAACCCGAACAACAAAAACGACCCGGGGTTGTGTGCGCCGGTTTTGGGAGAGAGGAGGAGGGAGATAGAAAACTGATTTTCTCAACTGAAAAGCTTAATGTTTCTCAAACCATAGACCTTTATTTATATGGATAAATACAACAGTTTGTATGAGATTCAGCTTCCATATAATAATTATCTCAAATTCATTCCTTTTATAAACTGGAAAAGAATTTGCCTATGATAATTATGATTTATATATATATTTATCTAATATATATAAAATCTTATCAATTAATTATTATATATTTATTTATCTTAATAAATATATAATATCCTAATTAATTAATAACCCTCCAACTTTGGTAAATCTGACTGAAATTACCCAACTGATTTATAATACACTATTATAAATCTTAACTCTCCATTTCGGAATTTCATCTAACTTGTTCGACTTATAGGTTCTCACAGGTGTGACCCTCAAGTGTCTTGTAACATTGGATTGTATAATCACTTGGTTTGTCAACTCTGCACATAATTCCTAACAGACTCCCACTTGTGCAAGTTGGCAATACCACCTTTGATTATACGGACCTAAGGAGGCCCCTAGACAGGCACTTAGGCTGACCAGGTTACAAGAACTCTTATACCCAGATTTGGTGATATAAACATTCCGTAAGGAATTGGTATCTATGAAACTACTGTTCATTGATTGGGTATATCTTGGCTTTTCCCTTTGCATCGCGATATTTCATCTGTGAGTATGAGCTTGGAAAGTGTCAACTCTAAATACTCAAGATTCTGTTCTCTTGATTATCTGACTTTCACTGATAGGTAAACGACAAAGAACTAATCAGTTCGTTTGGGCATGGCCATGCACTTCATCAGTATACTTAGTCAGTCAAGATGGGCCCAGAAATATCTCTCTTCTGAGAAGAGGTGCAAATCCCATCTTGCATATCTGCCTTTAACACCACGTCTTCCGCTGAATCTAGTTACACCCTTTATAGCCACCCTGTTACGGCGTAGCGGTTGAGTGCACTAAGAATCCAGTAGTCCTCATGATATCAAATCAGATACCTCAGGTGATAGGGACAACCACTGTGAGATTTACTTATGACTTTATTCCAAGAAGTAATCTCAACCGCGGATCACGTCCGATATTTGCTACTCTATCAAACATCTGTGCAACTTTTAGCCTACAACACTTGTAGCTGTTATTGATGATAACTACCTAAAAGTTCACAATGACTTTAACGCCTTATCATGTTCCCACAATGATAAGTTGTCACGGACAGATTTTGAATGAAAACTGGAAACTAGTTTCATTCCTGGATTAATTAAAACATGCAAAAAATGTGAAAGTGATAAAGAAATCAATCTTGTATAGTCCATATTACACGCTGTAATAATAACAAGTTTGAATGTCTTTTCTTTTAACAACTTTCATTTTATCTATTTAACATTTGTTAAATACTGGTCTAAAATGAAGTATCACCCATCTTCAGTTTAAACCCTTTGATTAAAGTTTACCATTTTAATCAAAGTGATAACCAAAAATACAAGTCTGTTCGTACGATCTACTTGTATCTGCTAATTATTGTTCTGCAAACACTTTATAAAACAATAATTAGACTTTTATCATATTCCATGAACTCGGAGACCTGGACTCACTTCCAGTTCCTGAATATGTAAGACTGCAACTTTCCTTAGTTGCTGTGTAGATGAATGATTTCTACCTGAAATCCGATTCCATTTGCAATCCTGGCAAATCTACTGGAATCCTATATTTTAATCCAACACTTTAATTATTGATTTCTAAGGTTAGTCATGACCTTTGTTTCATGGGTCTTGAAACTTTTATCCTTTTAACTAAAAGGGTAAATTATATCTTATGAATTCTTTTCCTACCTGGATTTATGAATTCCGAGATATATCAATAATTATGTCTTTTATTCTTTCATCTTAGACTAGATAGAGAATAATCGGGCTCCCACTGGCTTGTATAAAAACTAACTATTACTCAAAATTTACTATTGACTTATTCAAGACTTTGATTAGTCAATCCTAATTTTAAGTAATGGACTTTGAGAATTTCCTTTTATGAAACTCAACTGGATTTGGTTAAATCCTAATTCCAAACCTTGGAATTCTTCTAGTTTCATAAATATTGTTATTAACGCTATCTGAGTTAATATCCTAAATTCTCCTTTTAAAACATTTGAATAAAACTTGATCAAACTTTTAGTTAATTCTGAGAATTTCCTTTTATAAAACTTATCTGGGTTTGTTCTAATTCCAGAACTTGGAATCTTTCTAGTTTTATAAATGCTGTTATTAACACTATCTGTGTTAATATCTTAAATTCTCTATTTTCGGATCACAAAATATTATTCATAAATGTTTTATTCTCAAAACACATTCCTATAGAATCTCGTGTGTTTTGGTAGTTTTTGTACAAATTACTTCAATTTCATTAAAGTAACTATAATAAGCATCAACTAGGATCAGATATAAAAATATCAAGCACATACAGATATTTCTATGTCAAGACAATAACTTTTGAAAAATAAAACCATGAAATTATATAAATCATAATTATCCAAGAACTGTTTAAAACATAAACCCCCAAAATAACTGTTTTAAAACTATAAATTCAAAAATGTCTTGACTTTAAATCATCTCGTACTTAAGATCCTCGGCAACTCCTGGGCACTTCACTTCATTTCTGATTTCCTGCAATAATCATTTGCTCTAGGTATCAGTATACTTGTAAGCTAACAAGTAAGAAGTGACAAAAGCAATCATAAATTTTCTGAGGTCTACATACCTGCTTCATGACGCTTAGGGCAGTTTTGCCTCCAATGACCGATCTCATTGCATATGAAGCAGCGATTTTCGGTCCTAGCTTTGTTTGGCTTAACCTTCTTGCCCTTGCCCTTGCCCTTGCTTTTCTTGGGTGCACTCTGGATGGCCTGAACTGGTCCTTTTCCCTTGCTGGTGCAAGCATGCCCATTTTTCTTTTTAATCCCTCCGTCTTTTACCATCAAGACATCCTTTGTCTTGTTCTTGTTCCCCATATTTAATTCAGCTGTCTTAAGCATGGAGTGCAATTCAGCTATTGTTTTCTCCATGTTGTTCATGTTGTAGTTGACTACAAAGGGCCTGTAGTCTTCTGACAGTGAATTAAGTATGGTGTCAGTTGCTAGCTGCAACGGAACAGGATGACCCAGCCTCTCCAGATGATCTAAGTGCCGTTTCATTTTCATGACATGGTCACTTACTGATGTCCCTTTGACCATCTTGCATTCATTGAATGCTTTGGTGGCATCGTAGCGTTCTGTACGAGCCTGAGTCTGAAACATGTCCCTCAGCTGACGGATCATGTCGTAAGCATTCGTATTTATGAGCCCTGCTTGCAGATCTGGGCTCATAGTTGCTAACATCAGACAGGCAACATCAAGGAGATCATCTGAGTGCTTCTTGTGGGCATTTCTGGCAGCAGCCGGAGCGTTTGCCGGAGGTGCCTCCCCAAGTGGCTCTTCAAGCACATACCACTTTCTTTCATGTCTGAGCACAATCATCAGATTGCGCTCCCAGTCAAGAAAGTTAGGGCCGGTCAACTTATCCTTCTCTAGGATAGAACGGAGGGAAAGATTGTTAGTGCTGGTAACAGTGCTTGCCATCTACACAAAATAAAACTTTTGGTCTTAGCAACTGTAAATAGACTAATTTCCAATAAAATATCAATAAACCCTTAAATGATCAATTTATTGGACTAGGATCCTTATTTCATACGTCCTGATGTGCGTAATGTTCTTGCTCCACCAGACCCGTATTTATTTCGGTAGGTAAGGACTTTTACCAATCATATCTAACTGACATGACTCCTAGATCTTTTCGGGACCATGGCAACTACCTGTGCATGTTTTAGTCCCTCTTAGTGCTTTTTGGCCCGGTACCACCCGGTGAACATTATAGAACCAAAACAGATCTCACCATTTTGGGGACCTGATTACTATACTCTGGCCGGTACCACCCGGAGATAATTCGCAGAGTTATGTAACCCCTTCAGCTTCAGTTTGAACACAGACGTCGAATGTGTGATCACTTACAACGCCTATGTACTTTACGCCGAAGGTGCCCCTAGATGGGTTGCACTACTGATCTATGATTTTCGGGGTTTTGAAAAACTTTATTTCCAGGATTTTGAAAAAACTGATTGTTTATAAAGGCTACTTATGTTTTAAACTAACTGTTTGAAACATACATGTAATTTTAAAACTAACTGTTCCAAAATCACTTGCTAATTAAAACTAGCTGTTTTTAATAGCACACCTAGTTGATTAAAACTAACTGTTTTTATCAACTTAACCTTTTATATAAAACAATCATCTATACGTTGTTATAAAGAGCAATTAATATTCTAAACTAACTGTTTTAAATATTCATATTATTTTAAACCAACTGTTTAAAACATCAACTGATTTAAAGTGTACTGGTTGATCGAAACTACCTGTTTCAATAACCTTTTCCGTCTGATAAAAGCTAACTGTTCTGTCAACTTTGCTCTTTATAACAATACACTAGGTTTTATTAAAAAGCTTCACTTTAAAGGTTTTCGATTGAAAAGTTAATAAAACCTAATTTCTTCTTGTTTTAAAAAGAAATATTTTTAAAACATATCTAATAAACTAGCAGTTATTAGCATCAACTACGTAGATAATCATGCACACGGATAATTATAACTACGTAAACAACTAATTATAAGTTTTGCCAACTTTGTTCCTAGGGACCAATAATGACCTAGTTTTTCTACAGCTTCAAAACTTCGCGTAGCTCCCACTGGCTTCGCCATGCTTGTCAGTATTCCGGTAAGATGAAGAGTAGCTCCCACTGGCCTCGTCATCTCAAAAGAAAAAAAATCTATCCTAGGGTCATTATTACATAAGGGGTTGTAAACGGCACGCAGGCCTCCCCATGAATACGTCAAGGGTCTAAGTTGGCAAATACTATAACGTATATATATATGTAAAATCAAACTGAAATTCATATATAGTTCTCAAGCAATCACGCAATTATATGTATATATGCAACAAAAGCAATATTATAATTACGAGAAAATAAACCTGGATCCGTTAAAATTATCTTGTCTCAATCATCAAAAACTTGGTTTTATAACTGATTCGAAAACAAACTGTTTTATGAACCCAAAAGGTTTTTAGACTAAAAAATGGTTTTTACTTAAAACTAAGGTTTATAAACGATAAATCTTATTTTACAAAACTAAAACCATTTTATCTAAAATTAATCCTCTTACCTAAAATTATATTAAACCGGGTTTTACCAAACAAAGGATTGTCTAAAAGGAGTGAACTTTAAACCGCGTCGTGTTTGACTTAGCTGATCAAGACTCGACACAAAACTATTTGACCAAGCTGGTTAATAATAACTGGTTTGATAAAACGTTGTTTTAAATTTAATGAAATTATTTAAAAGGATTAATTTGGATAAAACAATTAAAAAACTGATAAAACCCCTCTTTGGGCCATAACTTGGTCCAAAGGACTTGGGTCTTTGGGTCTGATAACGCAACTAGACCCAAAAACGGAAAAACCCTAGGGTAGTAACGTTTGCGTTTGGCTACCGTTATCCCTTTCGATCATCACCAATCACTTCCGCCTAGCTGGTGGTGTGACTTGGCGGTCATGGAATCGCCACCACCACCTCGCTGGTGGTTTGGCTTGGCGGTTGCGAAATCGCCGCCGCCACCTTGCTGGTGGTTCGGCTTGGCAATCGTGAAATTGCCGCTATCTGTCGATTAGCAACGGTAGTAGCCTCGGGCTACCACCGCCACCGCGATTCTGATTGGAAAAAACATCGACGCCACCACCAATAGGTAGTTTGGCCGTGGCCATTACAAATACCACCACCACCTCGCTGGTGGTGTAGCCACGGTCTTCCGTGCGTGGTACTTGGCCACCGCGTGACCACCATCAACCATCGCCACCGCCCTATGGCCTCACCATCTGGCGACGACGGTACCTACCACCACCGATTTGGTGGTGTGGTTTCTGGTGGCTATTCGACCACCGCCACCATCGCTATGGATCGGCAACGACAGCAGCGTAATCGACGCCACCGCCGCCACCGTTTGACTACCGCCACCGCATGGCGCGGCCATAAGGCAGCCAGCGGTGGCCGGTTCGCACACCACCACCGTGGTTCCTGGTGATCGCCGATTAGCAGCCACCGCTGCCGCGAACACCATCGTCGCCCGCTGGACGCCGACGTTAGCCGGCGACCGATCATCGCGAACATCCGCCGCCGTCGCTACCACCACCTGTGGTGCGATGGGTGTTTGATTTTCTGGTGGTGGTTCGATCGGTTATATGCCGTCGTTCCACCTCCGTGTGGGTTTTCGGCCAATGATGACAGTGGTGTGAACGATACCACCATCACCACCGCCTTGCGATCCAAGGCCGGCTGCCACCACCATTCTGGTGCGGCAGCTCCGATCAAAGATGACCACAGTCACCACCTATCTGGTGGCGCGGCTGTGGTTATTTCACGGCAACGAAGGGCTTCGGCCATCACCACCTAATCTGGTGGTGTGGCCCGGTGGTTAACACCAGATGGGTTTTTCGTATGATGAACAAGATCAAAAAACATGTAAACTATAAATTCAGATTTTTAAACTTAAAAACGCAAGAAGCAAATTTTAACGGATCACACATAAATAACAGATAAACTGATAAGAACAGATAAAAACACTAAAAAACGATTTCAACAAAGGCTCTGATACCACTGTTGGGTTTTTGTGGGTATCCTCGGATCAAACTGATTCGAGGATTATCTCAGATCTATCAAAACCTCGCTGGTTCGATATATCTCGTGGGTTTAGAACAAACTGTTAAAAACCACCGTGATCAGAAACTCGCTGTTTCGATCAAGACATGCGGAAGCGATAAAAACTAAAAACCCATTAAAGCCTAATGATCTTAATCGTTTGTAGCTCTAAACCTAAAGGATTAGGTTAGATTAATTTACCTGGATTGCTTGAGACTTAGTCCACCCGTAATCAACCAACGAACGTTCCTCTAGCAGAACCGTGAAACCCGAACAACAAAAACGACCCGGGGTTGTGTGCGCCGGTTTTGGGAGAGAGGAGGAGGGAGATAGAAAACTGATTTTCTCAACTGAAAAGCTTAATGTTTCTCAAACCATAGACCTTTATTTATATGGATAAATACAACAGTTTGTATGAGATTCAGCTTCCATATAATAATTATCTCAAATTCATTCCTTTTATAAACTGGAAAAGAATTTGCCTATGATAATTATGATTTATATATATATTTATCTAATATATATAAAATCTTATCAATTAATTATTATATATTTATTTATCTTAATAAATATATAATATCCTAATTAATTAATAACCCTCCAACTTTGGTAAATCTGACTGAAATTACCCAACTGATTTATAATACACTATTATAAATCTTAACTCTCCATTTCGGAATTTCATCTAACTTGTTCGACTTATAGGTTCTCACAGGTGTGACCCTCAAGTGTCTTGTAACATTGGATTGTATAATCACTTGGTTTGTCAACTCTGCACATAATTCCTAACAATACGCCTATAGGCAAATGTTCCAAAGGGACAGGTAAAGGTCGTTTTCTCTTGGTCTTCAGGATCAATGGGGATTTGGAAATATCCCGAAAATCCATCCAGGAAGCAATAGTACTCATTTCCCGCCAATCGTTCAAGCATTTGGTCAATGAAAGGTAAGGGGAAATGGTCTTTTCTAGTGGCATCGTTAAGCTTCCTATAGTCTATGCAGACTCTCCACCCGGTGACAGTACGGGTGGGAACTAACTCGTTGTTATCATTTGTGACAACTGTGAGTCCTTTTTTGGGGACTACTTGAACAGGGCTTACCCATGGGCTATCAGAAATGGGGTAAATGATCCCAGTGTCAAGCAGTTTGATAACCTCCTTTTTCACAACTTCTTGCATTTTCGTTTTAAGCCTCCTTTGTTTTTGCACACTTGGCTTAAAATTGTCTTCTATTAAAATTTTGTGTGTACAAAATGAAGGGCTTATTCCGGGAATGTCCGAAATTTTCCAAGCTAATGCCTTTTTGTGTCTTTTTAAAACCTCAATAAGTCTATCTTTTTCATTGGCTGTTAGCAGGGAAGAAATAATTACCGGGAGAGAATTGTTACCTTCAAGAAATTGGTACTCGAGGTGCTCGGGAAGGTCCTTTAACTCCAAATCTGGTGGTTCCTCCAGAGAGGTCTTCACTCTAACCTTGTCTTCCTGCTTTAGCTCCTCGAAGTCCCCTTCTTCTTCCTCCACAGTTTCATCCCATCTTTTCTCAACAGCGAGGCTTTCTTCCAATTCACCTGATTCAAAAAGATAATCATTAGGCTCTGAGTCATCTATACTGTCTAGAGTATTTATAGAGTCATTATAGTCTGGAATTCCATCAATGGATAGTGTGATTCGATCCTCTCCAATTCCTAGACTAAGTTCCCTTTTGGCTACATGAATAATAGCACTAGCCGTGTTGAGGAATGGACGACCAAGGATTAGAGGTACTTTAACCTCGTCCTTTATGTCCAAGATCACAAAGTCGGCGGGGAATTCAAACCTGTCTACTTGGACTATGACATCTTCTGCTATTCCTACATGGTATTTTATGGATCTATCAGCTAGTTGGATGGTCATTCTTGTGCTTTTTAGATCATTTAATCCTAGTTTTTGATAAAAGGATAATGGCATTAGGTTTATACTGGCTCCTAGGTCTGCTAGGGCTCTACATGAAACACTTTTATCAAAATAACAAGGGATAATGAAACTCCCTGGATCACCCTTTTTGAGGGTGTCTGAAAGTGTAGCTAAGTATTCGGCATTTAGAAAGGCTATTTCTTCTGTTCCCATCCTTGCATTATTAGCCACCAACTCCTTGAGAAATCTCGCGTAACTCGGCACACCTGCAATTAAATCCACAAGAGGCACATTAATATCCACTCGTTTAATCAAGTCGATAAACTTACGATATTGGGCCTCTTTCTTTTCTTTCCGCAGTCGTGCAGGGTATGGCACTCGTGTAGGCGCATGTGGTATTGCAGATTCCCTTGGTCTGACTGCTTCTTCCCTGACCTCTTTTGTTGGTCGTGATGGTAATTCTACCTCCGGTTCAACAACCTGCATATTAGGAATTTGGTTAGTTTGAGGCATAGGTGGTCCTACAACTACCTTACCTCCTCTCGTGGTTGTGAACACTTCAGCCTGTGCTCCTGCCTCCATATGAGGCAATGTTTCCTTGATGTCTCGGAGGAATTGATCTGTGCCTCGATGTAATCCTACAATAAAGTTTACAAACCCCTGCATTTTCTGTTCGGCATCCACACCCATCTTTCCTTGTTCTTGGGAGAATTGATGGAACAATTGTTCGATTACCCCGCCATATGGTTTTGAAAGATGGTTTGGCGTCTCGGTGGAGTCCTCAGTTGCGTGGATGTGCTCGTCGGATGACGACATTACATTTAGATGTGCTGGTTGGGTCTCCTCTTGTTCCTCGTAGGTAGACCAATCCAGATAGTGTGCTTCCATGTCGTCCAAGAGTTTACGCGCTTCTTTCACTGTCTTATACGGAAAAATACCTCCACAAGATGAATCCAACCTTAACCGAGAATCATTAGTCAATCCAGCATAAAAAACATCTATCATTTCTCTATCATCAATACCATGGTTTGGAAATATTAAGAATAAATCCTTATACCTTCCCCAAGCTTTCACAAGGCTATCTTTTCCTTGTTTAAAATTTCGAATTTCAGCTCTTATTTTGTTAGCCTTGGAATGGGAAAGTACCTTGACAAAAAGGCAGATTTCAAATCGTCCCAGGTTGTGATGGATCCCGGGAGCAGTTTTTTAAACCAGTCTTTTGCCTTATTTGTCAAAGTAAAAGGAAATACTCGAAGTTTTACCTCGTCCTCCTTGGTGTTGACTAAATCACAGATGTCCTCGAACGCTTCAAGGTGTTGGTAAGGATTTCCACTTGGTTCTCCGTCAAATGAAATGGTGTTGATCATTTTGATGAGTCCTTTATTGATTTCCACCATTTTACCATCTATCTTCTTGATTGCGGATCTCGGAGTGAACTGTACTTCAGATCGCTTATCCCACATGGGTCGATCGTCTGCCATCCTGACAACTCAACAAACGATTATGGGCAACTTGCGGGAAACAAAGAGATAAAATAAAATAAAAATAACGAACTAAACTAAAAAGCAGAAAACTTGCAAGGGACAGAATCCCTCACAAGGATCGATTAACAAAACTAATTAAGACTAAAATCTAACAACTACCGTTCCCCGGCAACGGCGCCAAAAACTTGATGCGGTAATTAACGTATATAAAAAGCGTAACAAGTTTTAACCTCTAATGCCTAGCCACTGTCTTACCACATATACAGGCAAGCGTACCTGATCGTGAGTAATATAGTGTAGGAAAGTCCAGGTATCGTATCTACCACTAGGAACGGTCAAGTTATCGTAGATTATTAATCTAAATCGGTTTAATTAACCTAAAGCTTTTTGGGGGGGTTTTTATGAAAAAGGTTTGAATACATAAAAAGACAAATAACTAAGTAGAAACTAAGAAAGCAATTAAAATACTGATTTAAGATTATATTAAGGAAAAACAGCAGTACTTATCATGGTAAAGTGAATCCCCAAAATGGATGATATGAATAGGTCGAAGGTTTGGTTGTTTTGACTATTGTAGGAATTTAAGTCTAAGACACCCTAACATGTGAAGATTATGGTTAGAAACTAGGACACGATCCTCCTAATTCCAATCCTAAATCGTTTGGTCCACAATCTAGAATCGGGAAACCAGTCCTAATTAATATTGCAATGGCTCTTCTACTATCTGGTCACACTTGGTCCAAGTAACCCCTTAACACAACCTCTTGGTCCAAAGTCAGGCTAAGGTAGGTTGATTATCCTTTCGGAGTCTATCTGCTTTGGTCTAACAAATACACCCAACCAATTGAATTCAAATTGCCAAAACAATATCAATCAGAAAAGAACCATAATAAACATTCAATTAATCAGTAAACAAACCAGTAAACATTAATCACAAAAGTATCATCCATAAAGGTTCATCGACCATGACAAGCACTACTACTAAAAACTACTCACTAATCATAATGAAAACAAAAGTAGACATCGACATGATACCGACAGTACAATGACGGATGATCGAAGATCGACTCCTGCAGTGTATCGGCACCTTTTGTACTCTCACTCTCGTTCCTCCTCGTATCCCGTACCAAAAATCATGTTTTGAACTGAAGGGGAAGGCTGGTATTTAAAAAAAAAACGTCCAGGGGTCATCTGGCGATCGCCAGACTGCAAGTTTGGCGACGCCAGACACTTAGGTCAACCCTGGTCTTCAATTCAGTCGAATCTGGCGGCGCCAGATTGGGAATCTCGCGAACGCCAAGTTCCTCCTGTGTTGACTTTGTGCATTTTTCACGTTTTCTTGCCTTTTTCGTACTTTTCCGTTCCACGGCCTCCAAATCCTTCATAAACAATAATAAGCTCATTTAGTGCATGAAATGATCAGAAATGGGTGAGAAATGGGGTAAAGTCATGCAATTACGTTTAACCAAAACATGTATAATTTTGGTGTTATCAGTGATCGACTTTAATAGAAGGCGAAGGATGTATGGCACCTTGAACTATAGACTTTAGTCGATTTGGTTTGGTTAAATTGTACAAGGAACTAAGGTTTGCGTATTCAAATGATATTATCTTTATACACGCGTTATGTTTCGAAGGATAGACGTAAAGTAGTAGCTTGTGGTGTTTTGATGAACCACTTTTAAATTAGAACACTATATCAGTGATCATATTGTGAATGTAACTAAGTCCAATGGTGATTTAACCAACTGTATGGAGAAAGCGTAATGTCTTAGCTTTGCAAAACGTTTGAGCGAAGTTGTCCTTTATGATTCGGAAAGCATTTGCAATTTCGAGGACGAAATTCTTATTTAGGTGGGGAGGATTGTAACACCCGTATTTTTCAGGCTTTATAACCTTTAAGACGAATGTGAAAAATAGGATTTCAATTTAAAACCTATATTTTATGGTCTTGTTGGATGGGAAATTGAAATACGAATCCAACGGTCCTTTTGAAATCGAAATTGGAGCTATAACGAAGAAGTTATGGCCGAAACAAGTTCCATCCAAAAACACCCAGATGCTAGCGATCGCTAGCATCTGACCCTAGCGATCGCTAGGTAGACCCCCACTTACTTCTGTCGAAGCTCACGATCGTTCTCGCGGTCGCTAAGCCTCTGCTCGCGCCGCGAGCGATTCCTTCGCGCCGCGAGCCCGGTCAGGCCTGAAATCGGGTTAAATACCCCCTCTTCTTCATTTGGGCATATCTTTCTCATCCGAATTCCGTTTCTCTCGATTCTTTTTGCGCTCTTATCGGTTTTTCGAGCTCTTCAAGACTACATCAATGGATTTCAAGTATTTGGGAGTTCAAAAACGTTGGTGTAAGTAAATCTCTTCATCTCCTTCGAGTTTTAAGCTTAGATTTGGGATTATTCATCTCCAAACCTTCTCTTCCATATTTGTCTTAGATTTGGTGTTGTTCTAGGTGGATTACATGTTTTGGAAAGTGTTAGAGGCTAGATCTACTAGTTTAGAGGGTGGAGATTTCCCATGGCTTCATCTTCTTCACCATCTCTCCACCATTGTTGGAAGTTCTTCAACTTAGGGTTTTCACCCAAGATCTTGAGGAGGTAAGTTCTATTTATGGGTTTTAAGTGTAGATCTAGTCTTATATGTTGTGGATCTAGAATTACTCCAAGGTATTAACTCCTTATCAGTTTAGGTGTTCACTCAAGCTTTAAGCTAGGGTTCTTGGTGAAATTTGGGATTTTTGGCTTTACGAGCTTCAAGGTGAGTTGCTAAACCCATTTTGTTAAAACTGAGAGCGCATCATCTTGTTTGATTTACATATCTTGCTTGATTATCGTGAATAAACATGTTTTGGATGAAATGCCTGAATTGTTAGGTTTAAGGATTGCCATGAAATGAATGAGTAACGATACTTGTATGAATGGCTTGACTTGGATTATTGTATACGTGGAGTAGATTATCGTATGCTACTAATGCATGAGTTATATCCATGTGATTATATGATGAATGTATTTATGAGAAATACGTGTTATTATGCATGCCACGGAATGATGTGAAGGAATTAAATCCCGAACATGTTGGCTTATGTGAAATGAATGAAGGGCTTGAGACCCTCGATTAATATCTATGAAAGGTTAAGATAATTGTATGAGTCTTTCTAGACAGTACGTATATGCCTCTGATGGTGTCATGATAGATATGGCATCAAGGTACACAGTACAGAATGGTCTCTTAGACCGGGTGAAAATACGTAACACGTTTGTGTGTAATTAAGTATATTCCGCGTCATGTTTCCACACCAAATAGTCTTGGGAGGTTCTGAAATAGGAATGCCCCTATGTCGCCGGCTCTCGGGTTGCTCCGAGGTGCGCGGGCCTCTGTGGATGGTGTCATGATAGATATGGTATCGAGGTGTTTGGAAGTAACGAGTGATGGGACTGGCGGCGAATATACGGCTATATAAATAACAATGGACGAACCAACGCAATATTTCCACACCAAACAGTCTTGGGAGGTTCTGAAATAGGAATGCCCCTATGTCGCCGGCTATCGGGTGGCTTCGAGGTGCGCGGGCCTCTGATGGTGTCATGGTAGATATGGCATCGAGGTGTTTGGAAGTAACGAGTGATGGATTATTGGTTGGTGGAGGTGGGTCACTCCCACTGTTTCCGAAGATAAAAGATAACCCGTAAAAGTATACTTTGATTGTGTTTGTTTATATACCCTTATGTATATATCATATGTCTTAACATGATTCTATATGTATCGTACTTGTTGGTACAACTCACTAGGCTCTTTTGGCCTAACACTTGTGTGGTGTCGATGTGTCTCTCAGGTGCTAGTGGCGCCGCTCCAAAGTAAATGCTTGGGTTTAGAGTGAGCTTGGGAGATCGTGTGAAGAGACCGGTCATCTAGACCGCGAGTTGATAGTAGAAACTGATGACCCTTTTTGTAGTCTTTTTCCTTGTCAGTAATTAGACTTGTTGGTTATTATACCGCTTCATTTAAATTACAAACATCGTAATCGTACATTACTTTATACCCCATTTTTGGGAAGAGCTTACGCTTTGGCGTAATTTGTATTACCACCTTTCGTTAATGAAAGTTTTTGTTGACTCCAGATTTTTGGGTGTTACCAATTTTCCGAAGACGTTTTTTTTATTCTTTTTTTGGTGTAATTAATTGTATTTTACAAATAATTACAAATTTTTTTTCTTGGAGGTATCTCGGTCCCCCCCAAACTTTTTTCGTACAATGCCCTCATTGTACTTAAGACGGCTTGGTAACAATTGGAAGTGTTTTGGCCATATGAAATGACGGCCCACGTCCTCTCGATCCCTTGATCACTAAGATTCAAAAACGAGAAGTGGTACCTGGAAAGATGGATGATACTAGATAAAACCAAAGAAATGTCAAACACCTAATCCATTTAAACGGAAGAAAAAAAATACACACAAAATGACAGATTAGTTTACGAGATTAAACATATGAAATACCCAAAAGAAGATGATTAAAAAAATGTTTTTAACGGGTGTTGACAAACCCAAAAAGATCAAGCGTCTGAAACAGGCCCACAAGCAGGATGACGGCGGTGCAATGGGGCATTTGGTACAAGTGGTGCCGGTGACGAAACATTCTTCTTTTTGTTGAACTGAAAACAACTATACAATATTTACATGACACTTTCCAAAAAAACGTGCATCAATGTTATGTAGGATGTGATTCACCACCCCACATGTGCATTTTTTGTAAGTGGAGTGGTTTCAAGATAATGCTCACCTCCACTTTACCAAAGGTTCTTCCAACAACATTACCTAAAGATCCGAGTAAAATACCCAAGCTTTTGATCAAACAAACACTTCTAACGGTCAACGGTATGGGTTCCGTAAAAGCATTATCGTCACAAAAAGAAGGCTTATTTATCTCCACCTCTTTCTTTTCAACATCACTCTCATCCTTACCAACACACTTTGATTTTTCACTATCATTTGGTAAGGAACCTCGATTTTGATCTCGCAACTCGTCGACTAGTTGTCCAATCTTATCGTTTAAGGCTTCGACAGTGGATGTGAAAATTTCCAAAATGTTGTAAAAGTCTCCATAAAGCTTACGGAAATTTCTTCAAAAGAGTGAGATGGCTCGGGTTGTTCAAAACCATTTTCAAATAAGTTGTTGGAATCAAAGGACATAAATCCATGGTAAGGATCACTCCCTTGAAAATCAGAAAAATTGTCAAAATTCTCCTCCCATGAATGGTTAAATGTATTTATAGAAGTGTCGTTCCAATCATTATAGGGAGGTGAAAATGACGTGAAGGTGTCATCATCTTGAACATTTGTCAGAAAATTAGGATGTTGTTCCCATGAATAATCAAAAGTATTAAAATACGGGGCATCCCAACCAAAACTTTCCATTTATGGTGATAGAAAAACCAATGAAAAACTCAACTTAACTCAAGAAATTCTAGAAATACGCCAATCCCCGGCAATGGCGCCAAAAACTTGATAGCGGAATGTTGTCCGTGCCACTATGTGGCCACAATATCACCACAATGAGGATGCAAGTATACACCGACACTGGGATCGCTACAAGTAATAAAGTGATAAATATATCGTGATCATATCCACAGGGATTGGTTTTCAGAATTTCGAATATAGAGTTGAGAACACACTGATTTCAGTTAGAGAAGAAGATAATACTTTTGGGAGATTTATAACAGTTAATTAAAGAAAATTAAAGCAAAGAGAATGGGTGTAAGCTTTCTCTTAAAACCAGGTAGTACACGAGTTTAGAAACTTCACGTTATGGGATTACTCATAAAAACCCAAATCTCTCGAAACTACGTTTTTACAAAACATACCGTGAAGTTGCTACGAAGTCGTCGTTACTACCAAATTGTAAGATTGTCGGTTTTACTAAGTAGACTTTAAAGAAAATCTTGTTCCACCGAGTATGGGGACATACACCCAAGTCTCCTTGTGATATAAATCCCGACCGGCTTACTGAACCTTAGAAAACCATACAGAACCCGCATCTCTGCATGATTATCAAAGGCCCTCTCGAGCTCTCCGTGTATTATCCAAACCGTATTTCGGACCCCCCATCTCTGGATCTGAGGTCTAACATGACACATCAAAATGGCTGGTTTATCTGTATCGAAATTAAGAGTCGGTTCAAATAACCAATCTTAAGATCCGAAAGTAATGACAACACCCAAGTGCTGCTTACTCGGTCATAAGAGGGACTTACACCCACACCCATAAACTGGTTTAGCCTAAAATAAAAGACATAATAAAAATATAGTTAACTACTGCTTGCATAGAAATAAATACGGAATGTAAACTACAGTACGGGAAGTTAAATACGAAAAGCTTAAAAGACAATAAATAACTAAAGCAAATAAAAAGAAAAAAAAAGAAGAAGAAACCTTAAGCTCCTCCATTAATGGAGGAGCAAGGTGGGGAAGAAGAAAGAAGAAGTTGCAGGAGGTTGGGGTCATTTTAAGATGATAACAAAGGCTTTGTTTTATAAAGGTTTTTTGACCCATGGATATAATCCATGGGTTTTATTTAAACCAATCATATCCTCTTCATCAAATCTGCTGGCGATCTTTTGTTCCCTTATCCATACCCCCACATGGCCACTTGCACATTTGCCTCTTCAGTATTTCCAAAAGCCAAGTTAAGATCGTTCCCCTCAGTGGTGACACAAAGGGGTCTTCTGCATTTTTGAACCTTGAACTGTTGGAGAGCTTTTGGACTGCTTTCGGGATTTGGACTGATTTGTTGAGCTTTGAGGCCGTTTTTCATCAAACTTGATCTTTTGTGTTTATCAATACCTTTTAAAACATTTTAGTCCAAAGAGAAAGAAAGAGAGCAAAGTGGGTATAAAATAATATACAAAGTGAGGTTTTAGACACTAAATAACTCTCAAAATAGAGAGTTATCAGTTGGCGATAAGTTTTTCTTCGATAAAACCAAAATTCAAATCGATTTTACGAAAGCCCAAAATTTCTCGTTTTGATAATGGGCTAAAACCATGGGCTTTTGGACCAAGTTTCTGGCCTAAAAGAGCTTTTGGGGAATTTAGGCCCCTTTTACCAAAAAACTTAAATTTATCTTTAATTAGTTTTAAGGAAGTTAGTTCCAAACAAATTAAACCGAAAATATTTGATCAGTTTTGGTCAAATTGGCCCGTGATATTTTTCGACCGGTTGATCGAATCATGACATGGACCACGGGCTAATGTTCCGGCAAGTTCGTTCGGAATACTCGGTTTAATTTTGTTAAAAGCGGATATTTTTGGTAAAATTGATTATGCTTATAAAATTGATTTATAGTTTATAAATCTGGAAATTTTATGAAAATCAATTCAATTTAAAAAAAAATATCAGTTTCGGTTTATAAAACAGTTCGATTTTATAAATCAGTTAAAATCATGGTTTGTGATAAAATAATTTTAACGGATCTAGGAATTGTTTATATGCTTTATTTTTATGTATTGCTTTATATAAAATTGTGTGGTTGAATATTTTATATATATCTGCTTAGTATATATTAAAGTAATTATAGATTGTCAATTTAGACCCTTGATCTATTTGGGGAGGCCTGCGTGCCACTTACAACCCCGGTAACATGTAAAATGACCCTTAGGATAGATTTTCTTCTTGAAGTTCCGTCAGAGATGTCGAGGCCAGTGGGAGCTACGCGAGGAGATTGGAGCTACGCGGGGAGATCGGAGCACAATAGTTTTAGGTCATTTTTGGTCCTTTAGGAAATAATTGGCAAATTCTATAATTGCTTGTTTACTTTAAACTGTGTGGTTGTGATTATTCTGTTTTTCTCGTGATTATTAATATTACATGTCTAGGTTTTATCGAACGTTTTTAAACTAGTTTTTAATTTATAAAACTAGTTACATCACGAGGTTGGTTTTAAAAATTAAAATTATCATTTTTATAAATATTTTTAGATGGTAAAAATTTATTTATTTTTAAAACTGTTGGGAATTGATGCGTATAAACGCGCAGCGGAAAAACAAAAATCAATTCTCAAGAACGGATCCAATCCTAACCTTTACAGATACAATTTAGCGAGGTTTGACGGTTTACCTTATGCGATTAGTTTCCGGAATGCTTGTAGGGGATACACCGCTACTGACACCGATTGAGATAGTTGCTAGACCACCACCAAGGATTACCCGAAAAACGAACGCGAACCTCCTCTTGGAAATCGGCGCCGGTTTTGAGTGAGAGAGAGAGAGAGAGAGAGAGAGAGAGTTTTTCTGAGTTGTAGGATTGAAAACTAAATTGAATTCTGATAAACCCTTAACCCTTTATTTATATGGATAAACCTAGCAGAGTTTTATTCCATATAAAATTCTTTGGTAATTATCTCAAATAATTTCCATAAATAATTAATTAATTCATCTAATTAATTAATTATGAATAAATAGTTTAACTAACTATCTATTATAATTCTCTCATTAAATAATTAATAATCAATTAATTATTTCTCATGTAATCCAAACGTTCTCATTTTGGTGTGCAGCGGTGTGACCTACTAGTGTCTTATAACATTGGACACGGTAACCATGTTACTGTCTCGCACACAATCCTAACAGACTCCCACTTGTGCTAGACATGTAACTGTTCTGTTACCATTAGCCTAAGGAGGTCCCTAGCCAGACACTTAAGTTAACCAGGTTATAAGATCTCTTACATCCAGAGATACAATTCTTGAATTTGTACACAGGTTCATTCCTTTTGCACACGATATTTCTAAAATGATTTTAAGCCACAGAGTGGAGGATTCATTTCTTAAATATCAAGTATTTCTTGACTCTGATTTCGATTGCCTGCAGTAACGGTTATTACTAAATAACACCTGTTATTCTATCCGAGCGTGGCCACGCGATTTCTGCCAATCTTAATCGTCAAGGGGCCCGGAAATATCTCTCTTTTAGTAAAGAGGTGAAAATCCCTTCTTGACTACTTGCATTTGGATCCACGGCTTCCGCTGCATCTAGTCATGTCCCGTATGGCCGCCCTGTTACGGTGCAGCGTTAGGATGTGCTAAGAGTACAACAGTCCTCATGTTCCCAAACCAAGTACCTCAGGTCTAAGGACAACCTATCAAGTCAATGCTTATGACTGAGGCTCCACGAAGCAGACTTGATAACTGGTCACTTCCAATACCCAAACACTCTGATGAGTATCTATAAATACTTGGTCACATCACTTGTGCTTTTATTCTTTACTTTGAATAAATCATCAAGTATTTATAATAGCGTTAAACTCCCTATTGAAATTTCCATTTCAATAAGTGGCTACGGAAATTTAGATTTCATACAAAACTTTGTAAGAATCATGGATACATTTAAATATGCGAAAATAGCTAATTTAGAACAATCATGAAAATAAAACCTCCATTTATTTCCAACACACTGTGAAATAAAACTTTACATGATTACATTGTTTCAAAATTAAACTATAGTAATAATTTAATAAACTAAAACTAGCTACTGGCGTCCAGGTACTGCATCCCAATGGAACTTGCATGTGCCTCATGCTTCACCCTTGCTAGTGGCTTTGTCAGCGGATCTGCGACATTTTCTTCTGTTGGAATCTTGCATATTCTTACATCTCCTCTTCCAATAATCTCTCGGACGAGGTGATATTTCCTGAGCACGTGTCTTGACTTGTGATGCTCTCTAGGTTCCTTTGCTTGCGCCACGGCTCCCGAGTTATCACAGAATATATCGATCGGTCTAGAGATACTGGCAACCACTCTGAGATCCGATAGAAAATTCCTTAGCCAGACAGCTTCCTTTGCCGCATCAGATGCTGCAATGTACTCTGCTTCTGTAGTTGAATCTGTAATCGTGTCCTGCTTCGAGCTCTTCCACGAGTTCGCGCCTCCGTTCAGGGTAAAAACATAACCCGACTGTGATCTAAAATCATCTCTGTCGGTCTGGAAACTAGCATCAGAATATCCTGTGACGCTAATTTCATCCTCAGATCCTCCAAAGACCAAGAACATGTCTTTTGTTCTTCTCAGATACTTGAGAATGTTCTTGACAGCTACCCAGTGAGGTTCTCCTGGATTCTGTTGATATCTGCTCGTAACGCTTACTGAGTAAGCAACATCGGGCCTGGTACATAACATGACATACATGATCGATCCAATTGCTGATGCATACGGAACCGATTTCATTCTGTCCTGGTCTTGACTAGAAACAGGACATTGTGTTTTACTTAACACTATGCCATGCTGCATCGGGATAAATCCTTTCTTGGATTCATCCATCCTAAATCTCTTTAGAACTTTATCAATGTATGTACTTTGGCTAAGTCCGATAAGCCGCTTAGATCTATTTCTGTAGATCTTTATGCCAAGTATGTAAGCGGCTTCTCCAAGGTCTTTCATCTGGAAACATTTGCTTAACCAACTCTTTACACTCTGTAAAGTTGGAACATCGTTTCCTATGAGTAGGATATCATCTACGTACATGACCAAGAAGGTTACTATGCTCCCACTGAACTTAGTGTAGACACATGGCTCGAACTCACTTTTGGTGAAACCAAATTCTTTGATTCGCTCATCAAAGTGTAAGTTCCAGCTTCGAGATGCTTGCTTTAATCCATAAATGGATTTTAGCAGTTTACACACCTTATTAGGATTCTTAGGGTCTTCAAACCCTTCTGGTTGTTCCATATAGACGTCTTCTGCTAACTTTCCGTTCATAAAGGATGTCTTGACGTCCATTTGCCAGATCTCGTAGTTAAAATACGCTGAAATGGCCATAAGAATCCTAATAGATTTTAGCATGGCTACTGGCGAAAAGGTTTCGTCATAGTCGATACCATGAGTTTGCGTGAATCCTTTTGCGACCAGTCTGGCCTTGAAAGTGTGCACATTTCCATCCATGTCGGTTTTCTTCTTGAAAACCCATTTGCGTCCAACAGCTCTACAGTCAACTCCCAAACTTGGTTGTCGTACATGGATTGCATCTCAGCCTTCATGGCTTCCTGCCATTGTTCAGACTCATTGCCTGACACAGCTTCTCCATAGGATGTTGGTTCATTCAAGTCTCCGCTGTCCTGAGAGACTAGAAATCCAAGATACCTATCTGGTTCTTGTCTTACCCTACTGGATCTGCGAAGGTCCTGTGTTTGCACTTCCTCAATCGTTTCTGATCGAGGTTCAACATTCTCATGTTGAATTTCTGGCTCAACAATTGGTGTAGTGTTTTCTTCGTCTACTACCTGTAGATCTACATCCTTTCTGGTGTTTCCAGAACTGAGAAACTTTTCTTCCAGAAATTTTCCATTTCGAGCAACAAAGACTTTGTTCTCTTCAGGGTTGTAGAAATAATATCCCACAGTGGTTCTGGGATATCCTACGAATAAACACTTGTCGGATTTGGGTTTGAGTTTTTCTGAGGTGGGTCGTTTGACGTAAACCTCACAGCCCCAAATTCTTAGAAAAGACATGTTGGGTTTCTTACCCTTCCACAACTCATATGGAGTCTTTTCTACCGACTTTGTTGGCGCTCTATTCAGTATGTGTGCTGCTGTTTCGAGCGCATGTCCCCAGAATGACATTGGCAGCGTAGAGTGACACATCATCGTTCGTACCATATCAAGTAAAGTACGATTTCTCCTTTCTGACACACCATTCATCTGAGGTGTATACGGAGGTGTGAGTTGGGATACAATCCCACACTCCATCAGATGATTGTCAAACTCGTCACTAAGATATTCGCCTTCGCGATCTGACCGTAAAAACTTGATCTTTCTGTCAAGTTGATTCTGTACTTCATTCTGAAATTCTTTGAATCATTCAAAGCTTTCAGATTTATGTCTCATAAGATAGACATAACCATACCTACTGAAATCGTCAGTAAAGGTAATGAAGTACCGGTATCCTCCTCTTGCTACATGACTAAATGGTCCACACACATCTGTGTGAATTATTTCTAATAAGTCAGTAGCCCTTTCATTTTCTTTGTTGAAAGGTTGCTTTGTCATTTTGCCAGATAAACAAGACTCGCAATTATCAAAAGGTTTGTAATTGAAAGTTCCAAGAAAACCTCCTTTCAGGAGTAGTTCAACGCGTTTCTTGTTTATGTGGCCCAAACGACAATGCCAGAGGTAAGTCTGATCCTCAATGTCTTTGGATCGTTTACTTATATGATAGATTTCACTACTGTTGTCTTGTAGATTTACTGTATATAGACCATTGACGGGTGTTGCTTTAAAATAGAAATATTATCTTTAAAGACAAAAATCATTTTATAATCATATTTATAATAAAATCCTTGGTCTACTAACAAATCAAAAGACAGAACATTCTTAATCATATTTGGAATATAATAACAATTATCCAGTTCCAAAACTAGACCCGAGGTTAAACTAAGAGTATAAGATCCTACAGCTTCAGCTATCAGCGGAGTGCCTTCGCCAACTCGTAGGTTCGAACGGTCCTTCCTCAGAGTCTTTCTTCTAGTGAATCCCTGTAAATGATTACAAATGTGGTTACCACTGCCTGTATCAATTACCCATGATTCATAAGAAGTGATTAAGCAATCTATCATAAAGATACCTGGAGCATTGGGTAAACCGATCTCTATCTGGTCGATATTCATCGAGTGCTCGCAAATATCCTCGCTGCCGCATTCTGGGCAACTCAGATCTCCCAGCTCATCAATCACATCAGTGTCCATGAGATCTGTAGGTTCCGGTACTGGCTCTAGACTGGCCAGAATATCTTCATGAACTTTATCCACGTCTTTCTTTGGTTCCTTCATATAGGCACTAGTTGTGTCTTGAATCTCTTTCGTGAGGGAAAACCACATGAGGTACACTAGCTCTTCCTGAGTCATCTTGTACCCCAAACGCGATAAACATTTAAAGAGCCTTCTCATTTCAATAAGATGGTCTTTAACTGACTGACCACTTTTCAGCTTCAGTGAAAAGATCTCTTGCATGATCAGAAGTTTTCCTGTGTGCTTATAGAGACCTAACTGGTTCTCTATATCTTTCACAACCTGGTAACTTGATTTAACTCTTAAATCTCCCGTGAACTCGGGTGATGTTGAGAAAATCAGAATGGACATTACATCCGATTCATCTTCCAGATATTTAAAGTACTGAGTAAAATCCCTCTCGGGAGAATTACTCTCTGGTCGTGAAACAGGTTTTTCCAGAACATACAGCTTACCATGTGCACGCAAGATATCATCAAGGTGCATTTTCCAAACTGGAAAATTTTGGCCTGTAAGCTTCCATTTTGAGTTGATGAGTCTTAGGGATTCCTCAGGGGTATAAAACGGAATTACAGATTTTGACATCTACAAATTAAGAACAAATTCCAAATTTAGTTTATAATTATATAAATTCTAATAAATTATTACCCTTAAAATAAATTTATTAGACTAGAATTCATATTTCACATGTGTCGGGAAGCATGTGATCATATCAAACTGACTCATGCGATTTATGGTAGGTAAAACTATACCAATCGTATTTTAATTCGAAAATACGACTTCTAGATCGTCGGGACATCGGATATATAATCCGTGCATATTTAGTCCCTCTAGTGCATTTTGGCCTGGTACCACCCAGTGAATAAATAATTACCAAAATAGACTGCACCACCCGGGACCTGGACAAACTCTGGCCGGTACCACCCGGAGATAATTCGCAGAGTTTTATCACCCTCCAGTTTCGGTTTGAACACGGGTGTTCATAGTGTGTGCACTTACAACGCCCTATGTACCTTACACCGGAGGTGCCCCTAAAGTGGGTTGCACTTACTAATCTATGATTTGAACAAGGGTCAAAAATGCCAGTTTTCAAAAACTTTGGATCCAAACACAAACTGTATTTGTATCCAATTTTACTTTTAAAAACATTTAAAAACGTTTATATTTAAAAATTACGTAACTAAAACAACCACGCAATTATAACTGATAAATATAAACAACCACGCATCAAAACATGTCATAGTCAAAAACCCTTAGCTATTGTTGGTGCGGTAAATATTAACTATAAAAAGCGTAACAAGTTTTAACCTCTAATGCCTAACCACCTATTACCACATTCACAGGCAAGCGTACCTGATCGATAGCAATATAGCGTAGGAAAGTCCAGGTATCGTATCTACCACTGGGAACGGTCAAGTAACAGATTGGTAATCCTATTAGTTTAATTAATCTAAGGCTATGGGGGGTTTTTGAGAAAATGATTTGAAAACTAAATTAACAACTAAAGAACTAGAAAGCAGAATAAAAACTGATTTAACAATAATAAAGAAAACAGTAGCACTTATCATGGCATAGTGAATCCCCAAGTGGATAATTAAGTTACATAAAAGTATGATTGATTTGACTATTGTAAGGATTTAAGTCTGGGACACCCTAACATGCAGATAATATGATTGTCAACTAGAATGGTCCTCCTAGTCCCAATACCTAGGCTGATTGTCAGACAACCTAAATATCAGTCACCCAATCCTATCTCAACTAACCGGTGTTTTACAATCTAGTTTCTCTCGGTCCAAGAAACCACTTAACCTAATTCTCCGGGGTCTCGAAGGATAAGTCAAGAGAGGTTGATTAACCCAATGGAGTCTACTTTTTTGGTCCAAAAGCAAACCCAACCAACGAGTTCAAACACACGAAATAGCAGGAATCAAATTGGAATCATAAAACCACATTCAATTAACCAAAACAAATCAATAATCATTAAAACCATAAAATCATATCCACATGGTTCATCTACCACGATAAGTACTACATAGAAAACTACTCACTACTCATAGCTAGGAAAACAGAATAAGTATAGATAAAGACAGACATTCTACCGACCATACAGCTACAGATGATTAATCGAGTATCCGTATCGGCGCAGCGTCTCCTCTCTCCACACTTGATTCTCCCTCCAAACCACTAACCAACTGGTACAACTGACCCTTTTACTGTATTTTTCTGTCTAAGAATGCATATGGAACTGAAGGCTGAGAACAGTATTTAAAAGAAGGTCCGGAAGCTGTTTCGCGTTCGCCAAGTAGGCGTTCGCGGCGCGAAACACTTAAAAACCCTACTCCTTCTATTTTTGGCAAATTCTGGAATCTTCTTGAGAGTGCAAATGCCAATTTCGCGGCGCTAAACTTCATCTTCGCGGCGCTAAGTTGATAAAAAGCAGGAACCTTCTCGAATATCAGTCTTGGCGGCGCCAAAACCTTCACTTCGCGATCGCTAAAACTTCCTGTTTTGTACTTTTCCAACTTTCGCACAGTTTCGCCTATTTTCCGCACTTTTTAGCTCCGTGTTCTCCAATACCTTCAAAAGTAACAAACATACCAATTCGTGAGTAATTAGGTGAGAATCGAGTGATAAACGGGGTGAATTCAACCAATTAAGCACCACCAAAACATGTATAATTTTGGTGTTATCAAAATCCCCACACTTAAGCTTTGATTGTCCTCAATAAAAAGACTGAAAGATAAGAAAGATGACACCAAAATTATCTCCACCCAAGATCATCCAAGAAGACAAAGAATACTCACATAGTCAGACACAAAGACAAGACATATCAAGCAATCGAATACCAAGGTGGACCTTTTACCCTCACATAGTATGAATAATAATCTGAAGTGTATCTCTCGGGGGTAAAAGTGTAAAAAGTGATCTCACCAATACTCGACCAATTCCCTCATGCATAAGCTTGGCACTGAATCTAATCTCCACCACTGAGAAGTTGTCAACCGTCAAGAGGACTTAGGGGTTGTAATGTTAGGCTAAGGTTAAGGGTAGGATAAAGGATATATGAGTGGCTAAGGATATTGCAACAAAAACTTGAAAACTCAATTTGTAATGATCCAAACAGTAAAGCACAAAATCTGATTCTCAAACAGTGAAACTATCGGGATGAGCATATCTCTCTCTCTTCTTTTTTTTTCTTTTAGAATCGGCCTAAGCCTATGGCTTATTTGTGGCACAAATTCTTTTTCACACTTTTAAGCTCACTTTTTTTTTCGACTCTTTTGATATTTTCTTTTCTTTTCTTTTCTTTGAGTCTCATCTTTTCTTTTTCTTTCTTTTCTCTTTTTCAGAGTAGCAACTATGTTGCTTTTGGCTCTTCTCTCATGCTCTTATCAATCCCATAAAAACTATCAGATTTTTGAAAAACTGGATCAAACATCTCAAGTATCAAATTTAAGTTACGGCCAAAAGATAGATAAAACAATTAGGCTCAAGGGTATATGGTGAATTGGGTAAAGAAACGAAAGGCTAAGGCTCAAAAAATGGTTTCAAGGGTGAAAGTGTTATAAGTGAACATCTTTTCAGAAATTGGCTAGGCAAATTAAATAACCCTATGATGAGGTTATCTAACGAAGGCTAAAAGGGTTAGAAACGAAGGCCTCTATCAGTGCAATGGTGATAAATACTTCTCTTATGTGGTCTCGACAAGAATTCTAGTGACAAGTTCTACCTTGGGTCAAAGTCGGTATTCCTCACACAAATGAATTAATTAGGCTCAATCTCTCAAAGGAATCGGGTGAGGCACTCATGGTAATCGGTATTCCAAGGTATTCTCCTACTCAAACAGTCTCATCTCATGTCCTCCTAAACAAGCAACTCAGTCTCAAAAACAATCTTAGATTTTGAAAAAAATTGGGGTCAAACTTCAAAGCTTTCAAAATTTTGAAAAACGACAATCACAAGCATAAAGTGTACCCAATAAGCAAGCAGACAAGTCAACATAACCCCCTCCCCACACTTAAAATTTGCAGTGTCCTCAATGCAACAGTTAAAACAATTAAGGAGTAATTGGGAAAAAGAGAAACTTCCCGGGTTATTTGACTTGTTCTGATCTGAGAGAGATTATTCCAGAAATCGTACCCGATGCAGAATCATAAACAGCTGTATCTAAAAACAAAAAGAAAAATAAAAGGTAAAAAGAACAAAATAAAATAAACCAAACTAAGCAAACAATTAAAATCCTAAACAATCCAAACAAAAAATAAAAAAATAAAAAGAGTAGCAAGTCAACCACGCAGTTTAAAGTATTAAGTAGATTACAACCCAATCGAATTAAATCAAAACCGATCAATTACGGTTTTCGAACGCCCATTCGTCATAAGTCGAGTACCCGGTCGGACCATCATCACTGTCACGCCAAATCGGATGAGGGGCAAGAGGAGCCGAAGGAGCGTGTCCTATACTCTCAAAATACTCACTCATCGAGGCGGTAACCCAAGACAACTCTCGGCGAACACCGTGCATGTCGTACGCTAGCCGGTCGATCCGATCCATGATATCGTGGTGCTCACTGCTCATCTGCTCTGATAACTCCTGAATAGCTGCTAAAATAGAACCCTGTCCTTGATGATCACTAGGCTCACCGTGTTGACTCTGATGGCTTGATGCTGGCGGTTGGCTCGATTGCCCCGGGAAGTTCGGTTGAGGAGGTGAAGTGGCCATACCGGCCGGATCCTCTTGGGTTGCGGCATTCTCGATCCAAACAAAAGAACCTTTACGAGGTTCGGGTGCAAGTAACTTCATCGATCGAAACAAAATCTTATCAAGAACGCCCAACGGTGACAATTCAGTGAGTGTAGCACGAACTTCCGGACTTAAAATCCCCAACTTTTCCGCAATGACCGTAACAAAATGTCCCCCACAAAGGCCCGTTCCGGCCCGATCATGCACCGTAGTGGTGTTTTGGAACATTTTTGCCATCACAAAAGAGAGGTTGGTATTCGCATCTCGGTCTATCACGCGGGAAAGAAGCCAAATATCACCTTCCGGAACTTTTTCTTTGATGGGCTTTCGAAAGGCAATCGAATGAACCAACATCCGATGTAGTAGGCGGTGTTCCGGTGAAACAATCGAACTTTCCTTTGTGTTGGATTGAAGATAGAAACCCAAACCGATTGATGACCAAAACTCCGTTCCTGAGAAGTCGGTACTAGCCTCACATTCGCCGGATAGAAAATAGTGATTGAAATATCCTGACCGAGATTGAGCAGCCGTGAAGAGACCAAGTAAAACTCCGAACCGTGGTAGTGTAACATCATACCAC
Source organism: Centaurea solstitialis (assembly GCA_030169165.1). Classification (NCBI taxonomy): domain Eukaryota; kingdom Viridiplantae; phylum Streptophyta; class Magnoliopsida; order Asterales; family Asteraceae; genus Centaurea; species Centaurea solstitialis. The sequence continues at coordinate 17,769,356 of CM058045.1, read as the reverse complement.
TGCCCAAGAAGACGGAACTTCACACATTCGTTATCCAACTTGTCTTCATTGAAAAATTCCAAATCGAACTCAAAAGAAGTTAAAAATTCCAAGACAAGCTCATAGTAAATCGGTTCACGAGTAGTCAATGCCTTCTCCCAATCATTACTCACAAAACGGACAGCACCCGATTGATCACGAAATTCCCTTCTCAAGAGGTTCGAGAGGCGAGCACCAAAGCCAATCTCATCAATAAACTTTAGGTCTACCGTCGACCCTATCTCTATATCTAGCTGCTTCAACCGGCCTAGCGCAATAACCAATGCCATTTTCTCACTTCGGAGAATGTTTCCCGATTCAAAATTCAAGCATGGATGGTTCTGAATATTACGAAAAGATGGGGTTCTCTACAAACACAAACAAGAGTATGAATCATTAAAAGGCTCGAAACTTCCCTCCCCACACTTGAGTTGAACCACATTATAAGATAGTAAAGCACAAAAACAACTCAAGTGTGTACAAAAGATAATCAAGGTATTAAACATTCAATCCCCATTACATAGATAGATGATACTAAACAAAGCCCCATTGTTGGGGATTCACAAATTAGCACATAGAGATCCTCAATCTAGCAAAATTGGGAAGGAAAACATACCTTTGATGCCATGGAATCGCTGGGAAGGAAGAGAATTGCAGAGTGGGAGCAAAGAGAGGTTTTAGAAACTGAAAATAGGGTTTTAGATTTTGAAATAAAACCTCTCGGCTCGACTTTCGCAGCGCCAGATTAAAGTTTTCGCGTCGCGAAGTTGGTGAAAAACAACAGCTCTCAGATCTTACCAACTTCGCGTTCGCGAGAATTATTACTTGGCGTTCGCGAAATTCTTCTGTTAGGAAGACTTACCTCGAATGCCTCTTTCGCGTCGCTAAATTACAGATTTCGCGATCGCGAAAAGTTTCTGTTTCCAAAATCCCAATTCTCGTTCGGGCTGCGAACCTGCCTTGCCTTGTACTGCGAAGTTGCTTAGAAAACATAAAAAAAAACACACAAATAAATAAGAAAAACACGGGTTGCCTCCCGAGAAGCGCTTGTTTTTATAGCGAGTCGCGAGCCTGACTCGGGGCGGTCATTAAGTGATAAGCTTTTCAGAGAGGAGACAGACTTCGCCATTTCTGACGGAGTCGTCCTCATGATAAAGTTTTAGTCTATGGCCATTCACCTTAAACTGCCCTCTTTCGGTCCTTAGATCCACATATCCAGAAGGATAAGCTTTTAACACAGTAAATGGACCTATCCATCGGGACTTTAACTTTCCCGGGGAGAATTTAAACCGAGTTTGATACATTAATACCTTGTCCCCTTCTTTGAATACCTTTATCTCCTTTAGTCGCGCATCATGCCATTTCTTCCTCTGCTCCTTGTAGATCCTCGAGTTCTCATATGCGAGGGCTCTGAGTTCCTCCAATTCATTCAGACTTACCAACCGCTCCTTTCCACTTTCAATGTCGTCTAAATGAACTTTCTTTAGCGCCCACAGTGCTTTGTGCTCGAACTCGAATGGCAGGTGACATGCTTTCCCATACAGCATACGATAAGGCGTGCTACCGATTGGTGTCTTGTATGCCGTACGATATGCCCATAATGCATCATCTAACTTTTGTGACCATACCTTCGGATTGTTATCCACGGTCTTTTCCAAGATTCGCTTTAATGCTCGATTGGTGTTTTCCGCCTGTCCGTTTGCTTGTGGATGATAGGCGGTTGAGAACCGATGGTGCACTCCATACCTTTGTAGAGTCTTTTCCAAAAGGTGGTTTGCGAAGTGAGTTCCTCTATCACTGATGATCGCTTTTGGACATCCATACCTGCAAACAAGAGATTTCACGAAGTTAACAACCACTTTAGCATCATTAGTGGGTGAAGCTTTTGCCTCGGCCCATTTCGAGACATAATCAACAGCCACGAGGATGTACTTGTTGCCTTTGGAATCAGGGAAAGGACCCATGAAGTCAATTCCCCAAACATCAAATATCTCGCTAACGTTTATGCTTTGTTGGGGCATTTCATCTTTCTTTGTGATATTACCTGCCCTTTGATAGGCATCACAAGATCTTACCAATGTGTGGGCATCCTTGAAAATCGTTGGCCAATAAAATCCAGATTCAAGGACTTTTCTGGCGGTGAGGTTGGCTCCAAAATGGCCTCCCGTGGGGCCATTGTGACAATTTCCAAGAATGTCCCAAGCAGCATGGCCTGAGATACAACGACGAGGCATTCTGTCCGGCCCAATTCTAAATAAATAGGGTTCAAACCAAAAATAATGCTTTAAGTCGGAGAAAAACTTACCTTTTTGTTGATGAGTCATACCTTTAACGAGAATGCCAGCGGCGAGATAATTTGCAAAATCTGCATACCAAGGTGTAGTATCCTTCCCTATTGTCCTAATCACATTAAGGTCTTCATCAGGGAATTTATCCCTAATGACTTCTACACCCCCGGAATCCATGTTTGGATTCTCCAAGCGAGATAAATGATCAGCGGCCAAATTCTCGGCGCCTCTTTTATCTCTTACCTCTATATCAAACTCTTGCAGTAGAAGTATCCACCGTATGAGTCGGGGCTTAGCATCAGGCTTAGCGAAGAGGTATCTAAGGGCAGAATGGTCTGTGTAGACAATGATTTTGGACAATACAAGATAAGACCTAAACTTTTCAACAGCAAAAACGACTGCTAAGAGTTCCTTTTCAGTCGTGGTGTAGTTTTCTTGGGCATCGTTAAGAGTCCGACTTGCATAGCAAATCGGTTGAAAATGATTGTTTATGCGTTGCCCAAGGACTGCACCCACGGCGTAATCACTTGCATCACACATAATCTCGAAAGGTTGGTTCCAGTCTGGTGGGACCATGATGGGGGCGTTTGTCAAATGATACTTCAAAGTTTCGAAAGCATGGGTGCAATTTTCATCGAAGATGAAAGGTGCATCCTTTTCAAGAAGCTTATTCAGAGGTCGGGTTATTTTTGAAAAATCTTTTATAAATCGTCTGTAGAACCCGGCATGACCTAAAAAACTTCGAACCCCCTTTATGTTTGTAGGTGGAGGGAGCTTAGATATGGTATCTATCTTAGCTCTATCCACCTCCAAACCATCTTTCGAGATTTTGTGTCCAAGAACTATACCTTCTCTTACCATGAAGTGGCACTTCTCCCAGTTTAGAACCAAATGAGATTCCTCGCATCTGGCTAAAACCCTGTCTAAGCTGTTCAAACATTCATCAAAAGAGTTACCAAACACAGAGAAATCATCCATGAATACCTCCATACAGTTCTCTATCATATCTTGAAAGATAGCTGTCATACATCGCTGAAAAGTGGCAGGGGCATTGCATAACCCAAAAGGCATGCGTCTATAAGCAAAAGTTCCAAAGGGACAGGTAAAGGTAGTCTTTTCTTGATCCTCGGGGTCAATGGGGATTTGAAAATACCCCGAGAATCCATCTAGGAAGCAGTAGTACTCATTTCCCGCCAATCGTTCAAGCATTTGGTCTATAAAGGGCAAGGGAAAATGGTCTTTTCTGGTAGCATCATTCAGCTTCCTATAGTCTATGCAAACTCTCCACCCGGTAACAGTTCGAGTGGGAATCAACTCATTGTTGTCATTTGTGACAACGGTGAGTCCTCCTTTCTTAGGAACTACTTGAACAGGGCTCACCCATGGACTATCAGAAATAGGATAGATGATCCCAGTGTCAAGTAGTTTGATGACCTCTTTTTTCACAACCTCCTGCATTTTCGGATTAAGCCTCCGTTGTTTTTGCACACATGGTTTAAAGTTGTCTTCCATCAAAATTTTATGTGTACAAAAAGAGGGGCTTATTCCGGGAATGTCCGAGATTTTCCAAGCTAACGCCTTTTTGTGCCTTTTCAAAACAGCAATGAGTCTCTCTTTCTCGTCGGTTGTTAGCAAGGCAGAAATTATCACGGGAAGAGAATTATTACCTTGAAGGAAGCGATATTCGAGATGATCTGGAAGATCTTTTAGCTCTAATTCTGGTGGTTCTTCCAAGGATGTCTTTACCCTAACTTTATCTTCTTGCTTCAACTCCTCGAATTCCTGTTCTTCTCCTCCAATGACTTCTTTCTGTTCTAGCTCGATGGATAGACTTTCTTCTGATTCACCTGGTTCAAAAAACTGTCCATTAATATCTATTTCGAAGGGATCGGTGAAATCATCTACATTGTCCAATTCTCTTACCGATTCGTTACAGTCTAGAGTTTTATCAATGGATAGGGTTATTCGGTCTTTGCCAACTCCTAAACTGAGTTCTCTCTCGGCAACGTGGATTACGGCACTGGCCGTGTTGAGGAATGGACGGCCGAGGATGAGAGGTACTTTGACCTCGTCCTTTATGTCCAGGATCACAAAATCGGCAGGGAAGACGAATTTATCCACCCGTACTACGACATCCTCGGCTATTCCTACAGGGTACTTTACGGATCTATCGGCTAGTTGTATGGTCATTCGTGTGCTCTTTAATTCTCCTAGTCCAAGTTTTTGGTAAAAGGACAAGGGCATGAGGTTTATACTAGCTCCTAGATCTGCTAAGGCCCTACACGAAATGCTTTTATCAAAATAGCAAGGGATAGTGAAACTCCCTGGATCACCCTTTTTGGGGGTGTCGGAAAGTACGGCGGAACACTTCGCACTCAGAAATGCTATTTCTTCTGTTCCCATCCTTGCTCTGCTGGCTACTAACTCCTTGAGGAATTTTGTATGACCTGGCACTCCTGCAATAAAATCAACAAGTGGTACGTTAATATCCACTTGTTTAATCAATTCAATGAACTTACGGTACTGGGCCTCCTTCTTTTCTTTTCTCAGTCTAGCGGGATATGGTACTCGTGATGGTACTCGGGGTGTCGTGACCTCCTTTGGTCTGACTGTTTCCTCCCTTGCAACGTCTGTCGTAGGTGACGGTAATTCCACCTCTGGTTCGATGACCTGCAAATTAGGAATTTGGTTAGTTTTGGGCATAGGTGGTCCTACAACAACCTTACCTCCTCTCGTGGTGGTGAACACTTCCGCTTGTTCATCTATCTCATTACGGGGGAATGCTTCCTTGACTTGCTGGAGAAATTGATCGGTGCTCTTGTGTATTCCTGTAATAAAGTTCACGAAAGCTCGCATGTGCTGCTCCGTGTCTATTTCTCCAAGACCTGATGAAAACTGACATAATAGCTGCTCAATGATTCCATTAGGCAGTTTTAATTGAACAGGTACTTGTGGTACTGTGCAGCCTTCCACTTGATGAGTTTCTCCGTTGTTTGCGCATTTGATCGTGGGTTCATCGAGCGAGGAGACTTCCTTTAACTGTGCCAATTCGTTCTCCTTTTGGGTGTCTTCCTCATCGGTGGACCAGTCTAAATAATGTGCTTCCAAGTCATCCAAAAGTTTTCGTGCTTCTGAAGCTGTCTTATAAGGAAAAAGTCCGCCACAAGATGAGTCTAACCACAATCTAGATTCGTTAGTTAATCCAGCATAAAAAATATTCATCACCTCCCTATCATCAATACCATGGTTTGGAAGTTGTAAGAGTAAATCCTTATATCTTTCCCAAGCTTTTGCAAGGTGATCTTTCCCTTGTTTAAATTGCCGAATTTCGGCTTTTAGTTTATTGACTTTGGAAAGGGGAAAGAATCTTGACAAAAAGGCAGATTTTAAAACTTCCCAGGTCGAAATGGATCCTGGGGTTAACTTTTTAAACCAATCTTTTGCCTTATTTGTCAAAGTAAGAGGAAATACTCGAAGTTTTACCTCATCCGCCGTGGTATTGAGTAGATCACAGATGTCTTCAAAATCCTCGAGATGCTGGTATGGATTTCCTTTACGCTCCCCATCAAATGATATGGTTCCAATCATCTTAAGCAAGCCTTTGTTAATTTCCACCATTTTACCATCCGCCTTTTTGATTGCGGTCCTAGGGGTGAATTGCACTTTGGATCGTTCTCCCCACATGGGTTGTTCGTCTCCCATTCTGACTTCTCTTTTTGTTTCTTTTCCGATTCCTCTCCGGCTCCTCAATTACCTATAACAAATTTGTCGTGACTGAAACCACAACAAACAGTTACGGGCAACTTGCGGGAAACAAAGAGATAATAATAATTATAATAAATAAAGAAAAACTAAAAAGCAAAAACTTGCAAGGGATGTAATCCCTCACAAGGATCGATTAACAAAACTAACAAAGATCAAAAGTCTAAATACTACCGTTCCCCGGCAACGGCGCCAAAAACTTGGTGCGGTAAATATTAACTATAAAAAGCGTAACAAGTTTTAACCTCTAATGCCTAACCACCTATTACCACATTCACAGGCAAGCGTACCTGATCGATAGCAATATAGCGTAGGAAAGTCCAGGTATCGTATCTACCACTGGGAACGGTCAAGTAACAGACTGGTAATCCTATTAGTTTAATTAATCTAAGGCTATGGGGGGTTTTTGAGAAAATGATTTGAAAACTAAATTAACAACTAAAGAACTAGAAAGCAGAATAAAAACTGATTTAACAATAATAAAGAAAACAGTAGCACTTATCATGGCATAGTGAATCCCCAAGTGGATAATTAAGTTACATAAAAGTATGATTGATTTGGCTATTGTAAGGATTTAAGTCTGGGACACCCTAACATGCAGATAATATGATTGTCAACTAGAATGGTCCTCCTAGTCCCAATACCTAGGCTGATTGTCAGACAACCTAAATATCAGTCACCCAATCCTATCTCAACTAACCGGTGTTTTACAATCTAGTTTCTCTCGGTCCAAGAAACCACTTAACCTAATTCTCCGGGGTCTCGAAGGATAAGTCAAGAGAGGTTGATTAACCCAATGGAGTCTACTTTTTTGGTCCAAAAGCAAACCCAACCAACGAGTTCAAACACACGAAATAGCAGGAATCAAATTGGAATCATAAAACCACATTCAATTAACCAAAACAATCAATAATCATTAAAACCATAAAATCATATCCACATGGTTCATCTACCACGATAAGTACTACATAGAAAACTACTCACTACTCATAGCTAGGAAAACAGAATAAGTATAGATAAAGACAGACATTCTACCGACCATACAGCTACAGATGATTAATCGAGTATCCGTATCGGCGCAGCGTCTCCTCTCTCCACACTTGATTCTCCCTCCAAACCACTAACCAACTGGTACAACTGACCCTTTTACTGTATTTTTCTGTCTAAGAATGCATATGGAACTGAAGGCTGAGAACAGTATTTAAAAGAAGGTCCGGAAGCTGTTTCGCGTTCGCCAAGTAGGCGTTCGCGGCGCGAAACACTTAAAAACCCTACTCCTTCTATTTTTGGCAAATTCTGGAATCTTCTTGAGAGTGCAAATGCCAATTTCGCGGCGCTAAACTTCATCTTCGCGGCGCTAAGTTGATAAAAAGCAGGAACCTTCTCGAATATCAGTCTTGGCGGCGCCAAAACCTTCACTTCGCGATCGCTAAAACTTCCTGTTTTGTACTTTTCCAACTTTCGCACAGTTTCGCCTATTTTCCGCACTTTTTAGCTCCGTGTTCTCCAATACCTTCAAAAGTAACAAACATACCAATTCGTGAGTAATTAGGTGAGAATCGAGTGATAAACGGGGTGAATTCAACCAATTAAGCACCACCAAAACATGTATAATTTTGGTGTTATCAATTGTCGTTTTGTGAGCCAACACAAAACGACGATCTTTATTCCTAAGGGACAAATCTTCTTGGCGCTCCCACTGGCTCCAAGCTCCATGACTGTCTCCTTGGCTTCGTCTTCAGGTCTCAATATTAAAACTAACTATTACAAATGGGTTGTAAATGGCACGCAGGCCTCCCTTATAGAAACGGATAAAATAAAACACAACCACGGGTCTAAAGGGTTTGACTATGACTCAACATAATTAAACAAATTAAAATGCAACTGGATTTTAATAGGATAATTATAAAACTAAAAATTAATAAAAACGAATAAATTAATTTAATTCTGAACCGTTTTAAACCTTATCTGGTTAAAACGATTCTCATCTCGAAGTCTATCCGGAAACGGATCTTAATCGGGACCCGTTAACGATAAACGATCGAAAAAGAACATCGATTTCGATTACCACCGATCCGCCAAAACGTGGCCGTCGATCGGTGGTTTTCCATCGCCGGCGACGATGATGACGCAATTGCCACCACCGTCGCCCACCTCGATAAAACGGCAGCAGCCGATGCCACCATAAGGCGACAATCGGCCACCGCCGTGGTCGTCTGGTGGGTTGCGACGACAACAGCAGCCACCGCCACCATTGCCGCCGCTTTGTCCGGCGAGATCGGGAAAAACCACCACTCATCGATGCTGCTCCGTACCACCATCGCCATCATCTCAATCGATGGCGGCCATAGCCACCACCGATTGGATCATCAATCCACCGGCGACAGCAGCAGCTCGGGGCCACCACCGCCGCCGTGATCGGCCGATTAACAAAACAAACACCATCGACGCCACCACCACCACATACGGTGGTGTGGTGGTCGTTCCTTGATCGAACCGGCGCCGCATCCACTAACTGTGGTGCGGCCGGTTTACATTCCTACCACCATCGCCGTCGATCGGCTTTGGCGGTCGAATCCGAGAACAACAACAACAATCGTTGCCCTCGCCGCCACCACCACAAACGGTGGTGTGGCGGTGGAATTTCGATCGAAAAACCGGCGGCTACCACTAGCTGTGGTGGGCCGTCGGTGGTGTTACAGTGGTTGAGGACTGGTGAACGGCCTAGTGGTTCGGTCGGCTAACTGCCGCCGTTCCACCGCCGATTTCGAAAACGTTTAGGTTTTTAGAAAAATTCAATTTTTTATAAACCATACACATATAAAAATCAAATTTTTAACAAACCTAATTAACAAACCTGGTCTGTTAGGTTTAGGAAGTGGCTCTGATACCACTGTTGGGAATTGATGCGTATAAACGCGCAGCGGAAAAACAAAAATCAATTCTCAAGAACGGATCCAATCCTAACCTTTACAGATACAATTTAGCGAGGTTTGATGGTTTACCTTATGCGATTAGTTTCCGGAATGCTTGTAGGGGATACACCGCTACTGACACCGATTGAGATAGTTGCTAGACCACCACCAAGGATTACCCAAAAAACGAGCGCGAACCTCCTCTTGGAAATCGGCGCCGGTTTTGAGAGAGAGAGAGTTTTTCTGAGTTGTAGGATTGAAAACTAAATTGAATTCTGATAAACCCTTAACCCTTTATTTATATGGATAAACCTAGCAGAGTTTTATTCCATATAAAATTCTTTGGTAATTATCTCAAATAATTTCCATAAATAATTAATTAATTCATCTAATTAATTAATTATGAATAAATAGTTTAACTAACTATCTATTATAATTCTCTCATTAAATAAATAATAATCAATTAATTATTTCTCATGTAATCCAAACGTTCTCATTTTGGTGTGCAGCGGTGTGACCTACTAGTGTCTTATAACATTGGACACGGTAACCATGTTACTGTCTCGCACACAATCATAACAAAAACCATATAAGATTATTTTCTTATAAAAGGCATGCTTTTAAAACAGTTAGTTTTATTAGCAAGTAAATTTTAAAACAGTTAGTTTTAAAACAGAGTGTATGTTTTTAAATAGTAAGTTTTTAAACATTGGTTGTTTCTTAAAACAGTTAGTTTTAGAACAACAATTGCCTTTAAAAAAATAATCAGCTTTTAATAGCAATTTTAAATACTGGAAATTTAAAGTTTTTACAAAACTTAGTAATAAAACCCAGAAAATCATAGATCAGTAGTGCAACCCACTTGGGGACACCTCCGGCGTAAGGTACGCGGGCGTTGGAAGTGCTCAAACCTTGAGCGCTCGCGTTCAAACCCCAAGTTGGAGGGGGTGAAAAGACTCTGCGATAATCGGGTGGTACCGGCCAGAGTACATCTTGTCCCGAGTGGTGAGATCTGTTTTGGTTCTGTTAAGTTCACCGGGTGGTACCGGGCCAAAAAGCACTTAGAGGGACTAAAACATGTACGGTTTTATCCGATGTCCCGAAAAGATCTAGGAGTCATGTCAGTTAGATATGATTGGTAAAAGTCCTTACCTACCGAAATAGTACGGGTCTGGTGGGGCGTGAGCAAACCGCACATCAAGACGTATGAAATAAGGCTCCTAGCCCAATAATTAATCATTTAAGGGTTTATTGATTTTATTGGAAATTGTTTATTCAAAAGGTACTAAAACCAAAGTTTTAATGTGTAGATGGCAAACACAGTTACCAACACCAATAACCTTTCTCTTCGCTCCATCCTAGAAAAGGACAAACTCACCGGTTCGAATTTTCTCGACTGGGAGCGTAATCTCCAGATTGTGCTCAGGCACGAGAGAAAGTGGTATGTCCTGGAAGAACCTCTAGGTGAGGCCCCAACAGCAAATGCCAGTGCGGCAACTAGAAATGCTTATCAAAAGCGTTCAGATGATTTGCTGGATGTTGGCTGCCTGATGCTTGCGACCATGAGCCCAGAACTTCAAACAGGGCTCATGAACACTAATGCTTACGACATGATCCGTCAGCTGAGGGACATGTTCCAAACGCAAGCTCGCACAGAGCGTTATGATGCCACGAGGGCTCTAAACGCATGCAAAATGGCCAAGGGGACCTCTGTCAGTGCCCACGTCATGAAAATGAAGAGGCTACTTGACCACCTAGAAAGGTTAGTCACCCAGTTCCGTTGCAGTTGGCAACAGATACTATACTCAACTCATTATCTGACGATTACAAGCAGTTTGTGATTAATTTTAACATGAACAACATGGAGAAGAGCATAGCTGAACTGCACTCCATGTTAAAAACTGTTGAGTTGAGTATGGGGACGGGGACCAAGACCAAAGATGTTCTGATGGTCAAGGATGGTGGAGTGAAGAAGAAAAGAGGGCAAAGGAACACCAGCAAAGGCAAGGGCTAGGTTCAGGCCAGCCAGAGTGTACCAAAGGTTGCTGACAATGGAAACGGCATTGGCAAAGGGAAGGGCAAGAAAGTTAAAGTCAACAAGGCAAGGACCGAGAATCGATGCTTCAGGTGTCATGAGGTCGGTCATTGGAGACAGAACTGCCCGAAGCGTTATGAAACAGGTATGAACACCTCGAATATTTTGTGACTGCTTCATTTTATCATTACTACTTGTTAGTCTACAAGTTAACTGACACCTAGTGCAAATTTTTAATTGCAGGAGGTCAGGAGAAATGATAAGCCCGGGTTGCAAGGATCAGACAAATTTTATATTAGATATTATCAAGACATTTTTAACTTTTGAGTTATTTTAAAACATTTTATCATGGATATTTTGGAGATGTTATTTGGTTTTAAAATTTATGGATATTTAGTATTTTTAAATCGTCTTGATTCATATGTCTATATTGTTTCGAATCTGATTAAGTCTAGATAAGACTTGATTCAATTTGTTGACAAACATTGTCTGTCACACTAACTAATACACTTCAAATTTTATTTCGAAGTAATATATGAAAACTGTCAAAAACACACGAAGTACTATTTATGGGAATGTGTTTTTAGAATAAAACATTTATGAGTAGTATGATTATAAAAGTACATTGTAGTCAGGTTCAAATTACTCATATGTTTTATAAGGAATTTAGGATGTTGTCACAGGTGACGTTGATAACATCAGTATTTATAAAACTAGAAAATTTCAAGATTTGGAATCGGGATCTAATAAGATTCAGTTAAGTTTTATAAATAGTAAAATTCATGTATTAAACATATTACTTAAAATAAAATTGACTAAATACTCAAGTCAATGAAGCATTAATTTTAAGTAATAGTCAGTTTTCATATAGGTTAGTAGGAGCCCGATTTATTCTCTACCTAAGCTCTTGATAAAGAATAGAAGATATATTATTGATTTACGTTTCTAGGAATTCATAACCAAGAGAGGATAAGAATTCATGAGAAATGTGATCTATTCTTTTAAGTTATAAAAGTAAGATCAAAAATAATATAAAGTCAAGTTTTTGACTTTAAGAAAATCAATAATTGTATGTGTTGTAATATTAGAGATTTTATAATATCTTTAGACCATCGAGTGTTGTAAGAACACTAGAATAAATTTCCTGGATTTACCAGTTTGGTAAATGGAAATTAGATTTCAGGTAGAAATCTTTATCTACACAGCAACTAAGTGAAGTTGCGGAATTAACTTCACATATCCAGGAAAACTCGGAGTTATTCTAGTATCTCCAAGTTTTAAGGAATATGGTAAGGATAAGTCTAGTTTTGTTAAAAGTGTTTGCAAAACAGAACTAGCATAACCAAGTTAAAATCATTGTTTAAAACTTGTGTCAATTTTGGTTGTTACTTTGATTAGTAAGGTAAGCAACTAATCAAAGGTTTAAACTGAAGAAAAGATAATACTTCATTTAAATCAGAAAAGTACGCATTGAATAGACAATATAAAAGCAACTTTGAAAGTATTATTAATTTTGTAATTAATTACATACAAAATTAATTTCACTGTTTACTTTTATAGTTTTGCATGTTTTGATCCGGGAATAAAACTAGTATAAGTTTTATTTAAAATTTATCCGTGACAACTTATCCAGGTGGGAACCTGATAGGGTTTTAAAGTCATCGTGAGTTTTTGGGTGGTTATAATCAGAGTGTTGAATAACAGCTACAAGCGATGTAGACCAAAAACTGCACGGATATTCGATAGAGTAGCGAATATCGGATGTGATCCGCTGGTTGAGATTACTTCGTGGATTCTGTCATAACTAAATCTCACAGTAGGTTGTCCTAAATACCTGAGATATCTGGTTTGGAATCACGAGGACTACTGGATACTTAGTGTGTCCTAACATCACGCCGTAACTGGGTGGTCATACGGGGCGTAACTAGATTCAGCGAAAGTCGTGGTGACAAATGCAGATATGCAAGATGGGATTTGCACCTCTTCTATGAAGAGAGATATTTCCGGGCCCCTTGACTGACTGAAAGAACTGATGAAGTGCATGGTCATGCCTAAACGAACTGATTTGTTCTTTGTCGTTTACCTATCAGTTAAAAGTTGGATAGTCAAGAAACATAATCTTGAGTATTCTGAGTTGACTTTATCCATGCTCATACTCAAAATTGAAATATCGTGTTGCAAAAGGAAAAGCCTAGTTATACCCAATTTATGTACAGTTGCTTCATAAATGTTGTATCCTTAAAAGGATGATTGTATCCTCTACCTGGGTATAAGAGTTCTTGTAACCTGGTTAGCCTAAGTGCCTGTCTAGGGGCCTCCTTAGGTCCGTGTGGTCAAGCCGGTATTGCCAACTTGCACAAGTGGGAGTCTGTTAGTAATTATGTGCAGAAGTTGACAAACCAAATATTACACATCCAATGTTATAAGACACTTGAGGGTCACACTTGCGAGGACATGTAAGACGAACAAGTAAAATAACTCCAGTATAGAAAGATTAGATTTATAATAGTCAATTATAAATCTATTGGGTGTTTTCTGTAATAAAAACTCCAAAGTTAAAGGTTTCTATTATTAATTAAAAGGGATTATATATTTATTAGTTAAATAAATATATAACTGGTTTAATTAATTAATATATATATTTGTTAATTAAAATAAATATATATATAATAGTAATTATCCTGACTAATATATATTAGTTAACTAGGTTTTATCCCGTGTAATACACGGGGTAATTTAATTAAAAAATCATACGAGTAATTTGAGATAGATAGAGATAAAATATTTTGAATCTAAAATAGTTGAATTAATAGGTTGAAGTTTAATATTTAATAGGATAAAGTTTAATAATTTTAAGATAAAATAGTTGAATTAATAGGTTGAAGTTTAATATTTAATAGGATGTGTGATAAAATGATATATATATATATATGGTAAAAATTCAAAAGATTTAAAAAAATAAAAAATTAGAACAATTTTTGTAATACAAAATAACACAAAAAGTGTAATCAATGAGCATAAATACAAAGTCACATACGAGAAATCAACAACTCCAAATTGGACTATAAACATCAATAAAATCATCATAATCATATCATCATGTGTAGGAAAAAATAAAAATTGAAGAGCGTTTGTAATACAAAATAACACAAAAAGTGTAATCAATGACCATAAATACAAAGTCACATACGAGAAATCAACAACTCCAACTTGGACTGTAAACATGAATAGAATCATCATAATCATATCATCATGTGTAGGAAAAAAATAAAATTAAAGAGCGTTTGATTAATTACCTTTGTATGTGTATGTGTATGTGTATGTGTAATTGATAGTGGCTTAATTAAGAGAGTTGCATCAATTGATTGAGATTGTGAGATTGAGAGATTGAAAGAGGTATTTATAGATTGAGATTGAGAGATCGAGATTGAGATTGAGGTGTGTATTTTTGGATTAAAACTGTTTGATTTAATTATGTAGAGGATTTTTAAAAGTGGTATTTATCTTTTACATTATTTTATTTATTGTTTTCATATTTATCTATAGTTTGGATTAAAAAATGAAAATTTTTAAAAAGTTTTAGTATATATTTTTGTTCCAACAAGTTATATGGAATTTTCTTAAGAATTAAGAAAATAGGAAAAGTAAGATTTTTCAACTTTGGAAAACTCTTAGAAAATTGTACTTTGAAAATAGACAGAATATTTTTAATTCTTTATATCACCAATGAAAAATAATAATTTACACAAATATATGTAGAGGATTTTTTAAACCGTTTGATTTAATTATGTATTTTTGAAAGTGGTATTTATCTTTTACATTATTTTATTTATTGTTTTCATATTTATCTATAGTTTGGATTAAAAAGTTTGATTTAATTATGTAGAGAATTTTTTAAACCGTTTGATTTAATTATGTATAGGATTTTTGAAAGTGGTATTTATCTTTTACATTATTTTATTTATTGTTTTGATAACCAAAACCAGCTCACCAGAACGTGACACGTGGCAATTCGGCTCACCAGAGCACGACACGTGTCAAATCAGTTACTCTTTTATTATATATAGATATATATGGAATTAATCTTTCTTGGTGGAAAAGAAAGGATTTTATTTATGGATAATTATTGAAAAAGGAAACTGAATATGATACAGATACTGATTGTTCAAATATAAATATTCAGTTATGGTTAATCCTTTTTCATTCATTCAATATACACACAACCAATAGAAACCAAAATCCTCTCTCTCACTCTCTCTCAAAACCGCCGACCTCAACTACGAACCGGAGGAAATTCGGTTTTTCGTTCGGGAGCTCGGAGTACGGAGTTTTGATCAGCTAGAAGATCCGTTCGTAGGGTTCATCACGGGTGGATCAATCTCGAGCAATTCAGGTAAAGTTTCTAACACCAATATATGCATGTTTTGGGTAAACGATAACGATCAGTGTGCTTTCGGGTTTTACACGTTTATGCTTCCGCTGATCAAACCAGTTTGGTTTGATAAATTCAGTTGAAAAGTTTGTTTTTCTGAATTGTGACTCGTACCAGTTTGGTCCGAGGTCACGCAAAAACCCAACAATACTAGGCATTGTCAAAGCCCTTGTGGCCATGGAGGTTCATCTGCGATGACTCTAGGCCATTCATGGTTGTTTGGGGATTAGTCGGTGCGCATTAGTTGACCCGGAAACCCACGGTTACCTAAAAAATGAAAAAATAATTTATACTTAAATATTTGAATTTTGTTATATATGTTTAAGGTGTTGTTTACTAAACACTTATCCGATAAGGGCTTACTGGTAAGATTCAGCACTGTCATTTACTTAACGGGTAAGAGTTTAGTTCACAGAAGTGGCACTGTATGCAACAATTTAAATGGTAAAGCGTTAACCATGGTAAGAGTCATGTTAGTCACTTACCGGGTAAGATTCTGGTCCTTGTCTAACTATTACTCTTACCGGTTAAGATTCTTGGTCCTTGTCTAACTCTTACTCTTACCGGTTAAGATTTTGTTCCTTACTATATTCATTGGGTAAGATTACAAGACTAGGTAAGCACTTCCTGAGTAAGCATCACGTAAACAACCACTAAGTTTAATTGTGATTTGTGAGAAAACAAAACTTAAACCCTATTTAGTCTAAAGCAAGTGGTGAGATATTTAATTACTTGAATTTTGAAAGATGAAGTTCTTACATTTTTTTATGATTATATGTAGTCATGAGCAAAAAAGCTTTGAATGATTTTTCAATTGAAAATAAGATATTGTTAATGACTCACACCGATGTCTTAATGATGATAATCGTATAAAAGATTTTGTTCCTATTAAATTAAATAGATGGTTAGAGTTGAACCAGATAGGATTGGTGTGTTAAATTCTAGGGAGGTGGTCAACCTAAATGTTTTGATTCCTAGTGCAAGCGGAGAAGATTTACTTAACTTATGGGATAAGATTGTAACTTATTAAAAGTTTAAATTTATCTGTTAATCGTTTACCGGATAAGAGTCGTTACTCACTTACAAGGTAAAACTCTTGGTCCTTGTCATCCTTCTTACTGGGTAAAATTCACAATCCGTGTTATGTTCATCTGATAAGGTAAAACGACCTCGTAAGCAACTTAATTAACGGGTAGGCATTTAATAACGAGTCGTCCACCCCTAAATTTTTAGCGCCCTCTATCCTAAATTTCTAGCTCCGACTGTGGGGCAATTGAGTGGGTACCCCCATGTGAAACAATCAACACGTAACATCTCTCAAGCCTAATTATGATACTACCGTCATGACCCTTTATGAGTTCATTTATGTCGCATTTTCTCTCTCATACATGACCTTTTTCCTTGTTTCTTTTTATCCATTCCTCTTGAGGAGACCATGACCATTGCTCCATTTTTGCATGATACCAAAAACACCGTCAAGTTACGACCGAGTGTGAACTCAAGGACTAATTGTGTCATTCTCTAATTGACACGAAAACTACTTTTATAAACACAAAGGGAGGCTCTTGCAATTATAAGGCTATCGGTAGCACTGAATTGGGCTCGGTAGGCATATGCAACGGTTTGGGCGGGCTCCGATCGGGCTGGGGTACGGGATGGGTAGGCACTCGACGGGTTTGAAGGGTTGGGTTCCACAAGCCGATCAAACTCCTCTCTCTTCATCTTTTTTTTTTCCTTTATGATACTTGATAAAATGGGCTTATTATGGGTAAAACTGATGTGGCAGAAGGGATTTACGGGCTTTTGGGCCGCGCTATGTATAGCTTAAAGTTGTAAAGGGTAGTATGAAAATTTCCATGCATTATTTAGGGCCAAGGGTTTTATACCATCCAAAAACCCTCCCTGTGTTCATCTCCCGTTTCTCCGATCGACTTGAAGGTAAATTAGGGTTCCGTTTTATCACATTATACTTCTTGTTTATCTTTCAATTCTTGATTTCATACGATTAGCGTGATCTTTGATCTGTGTAGCAAATCATCACATTCATCACCTTTTAGTACAATGTGGATCATGCAGTTTGATTGTTTTCTGTTATTTTCTGTCGATTATATTGTTCTACTTTGTGTTTTTGCGACTTGCGTTGCTTAGAATGGCAGAACGAATTGAAAGTATTGAATTTTGAAGTGGTTTATATCGTTCAGCATGCATATCTTCTCATCATTCCATATGCTTTTTTTTTGCCGATTTTCCCCCCAATTTTTAAATCCAGAATTCTCTATAATTTCTCACTTTTACTTTGAAGAAAGTTTTCTCTTATCAATACAATCATAATTCAATAATTATCCATAAAAACGTATGCGGCATTTTGATCCAAATAGAATGTTCTCCAATCCATTGAAGAAATCCCCAAAAAGCTGCAAGAAATTGTAAAATAGTAACGGTTATTGTTCTAGGGCTTGATATCCTTTTGAAGACTAATGAAAACAAGGTTAAAGGTTGTCTTTCTCACGTCTGGTTAAGGGCTTATTTCGATTCCGATTCCGATTCCGATTCCGATTATAAGATACTTGAGGCCAATTCTGATTGTAGATTAGTCATATGCAAATTATGTAAACATATAGGAATTAAGTATTTGATTTAAGAGCATATTGAGTTTTGATACCCTCACTTTTTTTTGTTGACCATTAACATAATTGCATAGAAAGATTCTCTCCAAGTTGAGAAAAGTTGATCAACAAACGAATAGACTTCCAGCGCTAAACGCACTCCCGTGTATTTAAATTCTTCCTCACATAAACTAACGTCAAGAATTTGAAGCTGTTGTTCCTTAACATGTGAACATGGAATTAAGAATTCTTTTTTGGCTTGTATTTTTTGATTCTTATTGGCAATATCATATTTCAAAACCCCCAACACAGAGCAATCTAGCGATTTCAAATCAACGTGTTAGTATTTACTTTCTTTTTGCGGATAGATACTAAAATTTGTTCCTTTTTCTACTTGTGGCAGATGAATGTGGAAAAGCTAATGAAGATGGCTGGTGCTGTTCGCACTGGTGGGAAGGGTAGTGTTAGAAGGTTTCCTCTCTCTCTCTCTCTCTCTATATATATATATATATATAGGCGTGGGTTCAAATGTGAACCACTTTTTGGTTGTGAACGTGAGGACAACCAAGAGCGCGACACGTGGCGGATGACTAGGCGCCACGTCAAGTCCACGGTGGATGACAAGGCGTGATTCATGGGAGGGCAATGAATTAAAAGGGGGACCACACTCAAAGCCGCCACGTGTCGCGCTCTCGGCTGTCCTCACGTTCACAACCAAAAAGTGGTTCACATTTGAACTTTCCTCTCTCTATATATATATTTATGTATAAGCAAGGCCAAATTCTGCAAGCTTTTCGTTTGTTGCAATGATGTAACATATGGTGAACATCTCACGGTTAGACTTGCAAGCATTCACTTGTACAAACACACTGATATGTCATTTGTACCAAGCTTGTTGGGATTGCTATTAATAAGTTTTTTAATCTTTAAAGAATTGTATGATAAAAAGTAGAAAAACAAGTTTAGAGAAATCTAAACCAGTGTAAATATACCATATGACTATATGAGCAGTTCTGCAATTACTCCCCTTTTCAAGTCAGGGGTATTTTTGGAAACTTCAAATCTCTTGAGGCGGAGGAAAGGTCTGCACTTCTTACCTCCAGATCCATGGGTTATACTGCGTTTTTTTGGCTAATAACAAACTTGAAATTATTTTACTAGCTGAATAGATGTCTCGGTTGACATGGGTCTGTTTTTGGTTGACCTAATATAATTTGCGGTATGATTTGACATGTAGAAAGAAGAAGGCCGTGCATAAAACAACCACCACGGACGACAAAAGGCTGCAAAGCACTTTGAAAAGATTAGGGGCAGATTCAATAACACAAATTGAGGAAGTTAACATTTTTAAGGATGAGACAGTTATCCAGTTCTTGAACCCCAAAGGTACTACTATTTCGGACCACAATCACATTTGTCTGTCTTTCTGTTCTGCTTCTTTTGACAATTATCTTTTACTTTTTTTTACAGTTCAAGCCGCTTTTGCTGCCAAAATGTGGGTCGTTAGTGGTTCTCCTCAAACAAAGAGTATGTTCCACTCTTAATCGTGATGTTTTTTTTAATGCACAAACCAACCGAGACCAGTATATCCCACTTGGAAGTAGGGTGGGGGGGGGGGGGGGGAGTAGAGAAATTGCACAGGACATGGCAAAACAAAAAATTGTCATCGTGTGGTTGGTGTGACAAGATGGGATTGAGTGGGACAAAAAAGTTTGAAAAATCATGGAGATGAGACAATCTGATAAATTACTAAACTACCCTTGTCAAATTAATCCATAATTTTTTCTCCTGCCTGCCTCACTCTCGTCCGCCAATCTTGTTCAGTCTTGTTTTCGTACCAAGCGCACCCTCAATCTCTTACATGACTTTTTTCTTTTTCTTTTTTTCATTGTGCTCCAGATTTGGAAGATATTCTCCCTGGCATTCTCAACCAATTGGGTAAGTGTAGAACTTCTTCCATATATATATATATATTATGTATCTTCCATCTATTTTTAAGTTTCTACTGAAAAAAGGGAAGTTAAGATAGTATTTGTTGTCAACCATCTTCTACAGGTCCTGATAACTTGGATAACTTGAGGAAGCTGGCAGAGCAGTTCCAGAAAACACCAGGCGCTGCTGCTACAACGACACAAGTAGATGACGACGATGAAGTCCCGGAACTTGTGGCCGGTGAAACTTTTGAAGCGGCTGCCGAGGAGGGACAGAAATCATAAGATTCTTGCTAATTGCTATGTTACATGTTAATAGACTTCGGAACTTTCTAGAAGCGATTGCTGTTCTTTTGTTAGAATTAGACCAGTGGTTCTACTTGATTGATTCAAAATAGTTTCTCTATTAGACTAGTGGTTCTACTTGATTGATAACCAGCCAATAACATTCGTAGATATTTCATTAATACAGCGATAATACAAAGAATGACACCCGACTCTCCTTATTTCTTGTAAACTAAACTACGATCTCGATACACCACTTGTACATCTCCTCTTGAGGCACTGGAATCGTAAACGTTGCTAATCCACTTGCGGAATCATAGATAAAGTCGGTGTTGATGCCATCCACAGTGCACCTGAGAGGGGGTTGAGACGAATAGGCTCCAAACCGACCACATCCTCGGACTTTTAGCGCGACCGTGGCAGTCACTGGTCGGTTTTCGGTTAGAGAAGTGAATTCGTCGTTATTGGGTGGAGATTCTGATGCTAAATGGACTTGGACTTGCTCCACTGCACCACCGCTATTGAACATGTCGAGCAAACCGATTGGTGCAACCGCAATGTTTTCCGCTATCTCCTGTTGAAATAGATTTCGGTAAGTTTGTGTTCGTTCGGTGCCTTTGTTAGGAATACGGTTTAAAAGAGGTTGCTAGTAACTAACCTTTAGAGGGCAGAAATGGAATAGTTCGTATTCGAGAACCTTGAGTGTTACAGGCAACGATACACCTTTTGGTAACCGAATTACCTCCCCTGCGAGTATTTTACGACAGATGTTAGTTATGTCGAGTATTCGTTATAAATGTGAATTCTCCCTTTTTACAATTTAAAATCAAATCAAACAAACTCAGTATATCTCAAATGCAGTACCTGATCTTTGGCAATAGACGACCGTTTCCCCATGCCAATCCGGACCAGCTACTTGAGTTAAGGCATCCACATCGGTGGACTGTACAGAGCCGGTAAGAATACCGGGAGATGAATCATGGATGCGGGTTTTCTTTTCGATTTTGCACCAGCCAGCACCCTGGCAGTTGAATACACCCACCACGCCGTTGCACTTATTCACATTCCAAATTTTAAGCAGGCTGCGGAAACATAAGGGTGAAAGAGTCAAGTTTCACTCAAAACTGTTTATTCATCACAACTGAACAACAGACTAGCTAAGAGATGGGAATAAAAAGGAATACCTGATTCCGTCTCTAGCTGGATCGGCGAAGAGGCAATCGAGTGTGGGTCTTCCAGGCAATTGGGCACGAAGAACTGATCCGTCCGGGAGAACCAACTTCTTTAATAGGTTGAAGTTATGGTTTCCAGGCTTGTCGCTATTCATAGAGAAACAAAAGTGAGTCCAACGAGTTTCATGGCTGAATAAGGTTGAGAAATAGAATAAGTAACGTAAATGGATACCTAACATAGATAGAACACCCGCCAATAGATCGAGCTGCAGCATGATAGTCAGCAGCTGGATGAAGAGACTGAAAAGAAAACTCAGGTTAGCTTAAAAACATTCCACCACACATTCAATTCAAACTACTTAGAGGCTGTTTACTTAACACATATTACTTGGACCATTTTGTTTATCAAGAATCTTATCCAGTAAGTAAGGGGGCGTTTGGTTGCCGTTCAAAAAAAAAGGGGGGGGGGGCGTTTGGTTCATGGATTTGATGGAATGGAATGAAATTGGAATCCTGAATTCCTTTGACCAAATTCATTTCCATTGTTTGACCACATTTTGCCAACCAAGGTGGTCAAACCTAAAAACATTCAATTCCAATTCCTTTGAAGTCAAATTCCTTTGACGCATTCCATTCCATTCAAAAACATTTCTGCGAACCAAACGCCACCTAAGGATGGCGACACTTATCCAGCATTTACCTAGTTTGTGTTGGCAAACAGCCCCTTAGTAGTTACTATCAGCCAGTATACTTACATGGAACATATCCCAATCAGGTTGCATAAATTCCCCAAGAAACAGTGTGTTATAGGCCACGGACGAAATGTGGATGGTGTGAGAAGCAGGGTCATGAGGGTAGAAATCATCAGAGGCTCTGATGATTGCGGTTTGTTTAGCGCTATAAAGCCCATCGGTGTTATGACACATACAAGCAATGCATCCATTGTCTTTAAAATTCTTTGCAATCGAAGCTTCAAGGGCCTGAACGTAGCTTCTGGTAAGAGAGACCCGACCGCCATGGCCAGCCCCAAGGGTTTCTATTATATTTTGAACATCGACTTTGACTCCATCGACCCCACACGAAGCAAGGTATGCGTGGAGCTCGTTGTAGAAGTTGAAAACCTTTCTTGGGTGAACGAGACCGAGGCCGTGGACTGCAAGGCTGTCCATGACGATATCGGGCTGGTTTCCTTGTACGCCCGGAGACTGAATGGGGTAAGCCAGGGCAGGGTCATAATGTTCCATGCCAGCTACAGTTGGGTTAACACCACCCCAGTAGCCTGCTAGAGCATGCCAAACGTATACGTACCTGTGAGGATGACACATGTTAGTTTGGACATTTGACCCTTCTCCTTTTCAAATGCAACATTAATATATATAGAAAAAGGTTCAAACGAGAAAGCTAGCTATTTACGAGAATCCAAGGGGTTTCGCCCATGTACCAAGTCACGTGTGATTTTACTCTAATGGAAAAAATGGGATGCAGGTGACTTTGGATGCGACTTATTCGCAGGCAAAGTCGCATGAATCATATGTGATTTTGTAAGTAAATCGTATGTATTCTGTACGTGATTTATATATGATTTTTGTACGTGAATCATATGTGATTTTGTACATCGAAAAAGCTCCTTGCCTACTCGTATGAACACGCCATGTTTTCATGAGACCCGAGAGACCACATTTTTACACTTATAACTTCACAACAAAACATTGTGAAGGTAACCTTCACAGTGTTTTTGTTGTAAGGTTAGGATTTTTTTTTACTTTCACAGTGTTTTGCTATTAAGTTTCAAAAAATTTGGTCTCGCGGAAATAAGTTGGTGTCACACCCCCTCTCTCTGTATATGTATATATAGTTTAACTTTGTAGCTTCCAATATTTTTACTACATGTTTGTGCAAAAAAGGTTTTTTTTTTCTTCTTTTTTTAACTAGCAATGGTATAATGTGAGAAACAAATCAGGTATTCAATGACCAGCTAAATAGCAGGGTTTTTGGACAATAAAAAGCCAGTTTCTACAAATATACCACCCTGGGACCAATACTTTTTTTGGAACAAAGGGATCACCAATTATACCTAATCCAAGCTATAAATTCATAGGAATAAAGGAATTAAACAATATAAAATAGAGTGGTGAACATACTTGACATTATGACGTTCCTTGGCTTCGTCTACAACATGTTTCAAACCCGGGGGATGGTCATCTTTCTTCTTTTGGAATTTCTCGTTCTCCTTAATTCCTGTTAGTCTGTTTGCAAACCTACAAGATTGACCAAGAGACAAGACAACATAAGCAATATGAACATTCTAAGTAGAAATATTCAAAAAGATTCAATAACTTGTTATGAACATTAAACTGGGAAGATTCCTTACTGTGCTCCTTCTTGAACTACAACATTGGGATCCTTGTTCTCGTTTCCAATTTGTTGCCAACCATCGTCTATGATGAGGAAGCGTGGCGGAGTTCCACCCTCTGCTAAGCTGCAATAGTAACCAAAGGAAGTCCATTAAGAGCGAAAGTGAAGAAATTCATTCTTAATTCATACAGTGCTTAATGGAAAAAAAAGGAAAAAAAAACTAGTTGTTTATATGATTACCTTTTGAGGCCTTCTTCAACACCTTCTGCAGTGACATCAGTGTAGAAAGCATCCCATGTGCACCACCCAAACAAGTCAAGTAGTTCTGGTAACTATTATATCAACCAACAGAACCCCCATATAAGTAAGCAAACAAGATATAGGTATTGTTTGGTAATAATAAGCTAGCTTATAAGTTAGCTTACAAGCTAGTATGTGTTTGGATGGACCAAAAGCTATCCTTTTGAAATGCTAAGGAGAGTAGCATTTGATGACTTATGAGACTTTTTTTTATATTCCAAATATACCCTTGCTACTTTTACATTACCAACTTTTAAACATGCCCTTTTTTTGGTCATTTTACCTGTCATAAGCTACTTTATTAGCTAGTTTTTGCCAAACACATCTAATTCATCAGCTAGCTTATTAGTGATAAAATGGAGGGAACTTTCTTACCTTTTTCTTCTCTCTGTGATGAAATGTTTGCATGTGGTTCTCAACAGCCCTGTTTCACAAGAAGATTTAGATTACAAGTCAGCCAATAGGATCTCTTAAGTTCTGAATACTGATTACTGGAAAACCTATTGGTTATCAGTATGTCATCTTCTGCATCCTAAAAGGCAAGATCCTTTTGAAAGTGATATACTAACAATAAAAAGGGCAGAATCAAGTTGGCAAGTGAACTTACTTGACAGCCTGTGTGATGACCTCAAATGGATTTGTCCCAGCATGCATGTAGACAAGGTTGAGCCCTTGGTTGGTTTCAACTGCATGATCCCCTGGGTAACAAGAATCATGCCATCAATTAGTTAAAAAAATCCGTCAATTATTTAAACTAGAAGGTCAAAATTGCACAACTTAAAGGTGTGAAATCAGATGCTTTTGTCAAGTTAATGAACTAAACTAACCACTCTCAAGGCAAATCTCTAGCTCATTCTTGTCATTTCCCTGGAGGACAGCCCTGAATTGGCCTTCCAAAAGAGGAAGGAATACTGTATAGATTGTGGGACTGTTATCATTATGGTCTTTACTCTCCACAAGCATAAACTGAGTCTCTAAAGGAACATCCTTTCCACATGTTCCCATTCTCTGAGTCATCCACCATAACTTGAAACGAAAACAACACATAAATCGAATATCCCTGTTACAAATGAAACAAAATCATTAATCATTAAGAAATTCCTCTACACAGACATATCTATTTGATTCTTGCTGAATCTTTTCCATATCTGCTTAGGCTATGTTTGGCAAAAATAAGCTAGTACGTTTTTCGATGGACCATAAGCTAGCTTATTGAAACGCTACTTGGAGTAGTATTTTGGGAGCTTTTTGTAGTTTTTTCGTATTTATACCCTTATTAATATTAATTATTATACCCTAAGATACCCTTTTTGGTCATTTTACATACTCATGAGCTAGTGTTTGCTAAGCATAATTTGTTCATAAGCTAGCTTATCAGCTAGTTTGCCTAACACAACCTTAATGCCCACATAATCGAGACCTCCAAAACAATCTAACACAATATTTGTAAGAACTATTTACTAACTATTCATATGCTTTGTACTTTGTAGAACCTCCAACATGATGGTAATTAAATTGTAAACAGAGTTTGTATCTTACTCTAACACTCCCACAGGGAAGACATGGAGACTTTTGCTATTTGAAGATGTTGCACCAATAAATGCACCGGTTACGAGTCCTGAAGTCAGCACGATGTTCTCGGGCACCCCTTTTAGTATAGTTTTGCCATGGACCACAAGGTTGCCATCATCAATCGAGATCTTGGGTGTAATTGTCATCTTTACGAACGATTAGCAGTGTCCAACGATAAACTACACACAAAATGAAAAACCATAAGCAGATGATAATATTTCGTGCAAAGACATCACAAATGCCATAAACATATACCTGATCACAAATTATGTCATCAAGGGATTATAATTGAATTCCATTTTTATGCGAATAATAAAAAATATATGTTTAAACACAAGGCTTGTGACATTCGAAAGTGACCAATAAATTAACCGCAATAGCCCATCTACCCCGGATTTGAATCCAGACGTTAACACGTTTAACAATCAATAATTGTCGGGAATTGTTCTAGGCAAAATGTCTAGAATACCCTTAAAAAAAGGGTATATTTAAACTTGAAAGGTTGACCAATGGTTTAGGAAATATTATCAGTTGGTGTTTTCAACTTATTGAGTTCCGTTAAAGAAAACTACAGAGTAGCAAGAATTTTCAAAGATCTCAATGATTGCGTCCACGAAAAGGATAAGTACCTTTTTAATTCGAAAATCAAACTGAAAAAGAAAAATAGGAACTTTTTTTTTCTTTTTGTATTTTTTAGTAATAAAAACAAATTAATTGGAAAGCCTCAACAAACTTTCTACATCAATTGCAATCAGACACTTCTCGAGAAAGCGAAGGTCGGTCTGTTGCAAAAGATCAAACCCTTGCGAGCTCATCCACAAAATTTAAAAATCTAAATAAATCTAAACTAAAAACTCACGCCTATCACCTCTGAATCAGCTAGAAAAATAAAACAAAGATCAGGATAATCGAGATGACGTATGGTGTAGATAATTCAAAACTTTCAGATGCACGATATTTTCATATAAACGAAAGTTTAAGTGGAAACTCGTCTTCCATTATGAACTTGAGGGCAGTCGATAGTGAGCCACGTGGCATATTCCGTCCGAATAATACAAGATTATTCAAATGGAATATTATGCATTGTTCAAGTTGATTAATATAGTATTCAGACTGAATAATACAACATTTTTTATTAATCACCTTAAATAATCCACAATATTTAGTTTGAATAATCATGTATTATTCAGACCGAATATAAGCCAAATATGACACATCTCGGTTGTCCTCATGTTAGCAATCAAATTTTAGTTTCCATTTAAACCTAACAATCTTCATATATTCTTTAATTGAATAAAAAACAATTATAGTTCAAGCTCAATAAGATAACTCTCCATAAAAAAATCACAGAATCATCAAGCAATATCAGCCAAATGACTTCAATTGAAAGCTATTACAGGATATATATATATATATATACAGAACATTCTAGCTAAACTCATGATCAAATCAATAGTCATTTCATCAGAAAACAGTCAAAACTCACCTTTCTCTTACGAAATCCTCCTTGAAAAACAGCTGATTTTGCTGTGCAATTAAGCTCTCAATCGATCAACTCAGAAGAAGTGCACTCCACAGATATGGAAATGCAAAGCTTCAATGAGAGATTTTGTAGGAGAACCAAAGAGAAACCGCTTTATTTCACGTTAAAATTGTAATTTGAACATGGAGGATGAAGAAGGTTTTGGGGGGTTTATATACTCGAGAAATGATTAAATATCGATAAGTTGGTGGTATTTATCAAACCAGATCACGCCACGTGTCATAACAAGATTGGATGATGCTTATGATATTTTTACCCCTTGATTTTGGGTTTCTTTTTTTCCTCCCTCGAAATGAATATTTTGGGATCATAACCATGTGAAGGGGTGCGACATCTCTGAACAAATTTATAACTTTTAGGAGATTTAACGAATATTCTATTAAAAAAATATAAATTATTTAATATCGAGTTATATCGTATCGTTTTTAAGATATGTTAAAAATAAAAGATTTTAAGGGCGTTTGGTTCATTTTAGGAAATGAGGATGTAAGAGGGTAAAAAAATAAGATTAGGAATGAAAATTGCATTGATGTTGTTTTGGTAACATGGTATAATCAATGAAAAAAAATTTTCATATTAAAAAAATTTTCATATTAAAAAAATTTATGAATCTCAAATTTGAAAATACAAAAGACATTTCATTTGACATCCTTAGATGGAACAATATATGGCAAAAATAATCAAATAGATATAACATTTTCATTCCCTTCAATTTGGTTTCAATATATAAATCAAACCAAACAATAATTTTCATTATCATTCTCATTTCTAAACCTCCAATACCCCCAACCAAACGCCCCCTTAAATATTTACAATCCAATAATTACACTAAAAAAAAGAGATCAGATAGAAATATAAAACTTTATAGAAGAAAGAAATATAATATTATAACTTTTTTCTAACTAATGAAATTATATGTGTAGGAGAGAAAAATTAAATTTCATTAAATATATTGAATATTAGTTAATATAGGTGATTAGTGTTAAATTTATTAAAATAGAATAGCTATTGAAATTGGATGTGATTTTTTAAAGATGTTGAAGATGCGTTAAGATTAATCGATAAATGTTATGTAAAAAGCCTAAAACAACATATTGACTTTGATCTCTAAATTAGCTTAAAACAATGGTTTCCTTATGACTCATTGATATAAATTATAGGTAAGTTATAACTTTAAACTTACAAATAGCTCATAATTCTACTTTTTGTTCATGTAAGATGTACAATATATAATTTTATAAATAATTGTTTATTAAATAGTATATGAAAAGAAAACAAAAGGCTAGTTGTTATGAACAATTGTCCTTTGTCATGGATTATTATTATCCATTTGCAAACA
Source organism: Centaurea solstitialis (assembly GCA_030169165.1). Classification (NCBI taxonomy): domain Eukaryota; kingdom Viridiplantae; phylum Streptophyta; class Magnoliopsida; order Asterales; family Asteraceae; genus Centaurea; species Centaurea solstitialis. The sequence goes on along the minus strand of CM058045.1, from coordinate 17,740,803 downwards.
TAAATAAGTAATAGTTGTATAATTCTCTCTCTCTATATATATATATACACACACATACATTGCACATGGATACATTAAAGATTCACAAAAGAAACAAGGATCAAACCGGAAACGACCAAGACCAGTAAACTAAGTTAAGGATTAGTGTGGTTTGTCAAGGCCGTATGGGAAAAACAATGGATTTAGGACCACATGGCCGCATAAGGACCTGTTGTTCTGTCAAAAAATCGATCTTTGAAATCTCAATGTCCAAACTAGTTTTCGTGAATGTAAAAGTATATATACTTCATTTGGAAAAACAAATGAAAAATACATCAATCATAGTTTTCAACTTAAATACTAGATCTAACCTAAGAGGACCGAACGCGTTAACCAGCTAATTTGAATATCCATATAAAGAAATAGTTGTATATCCCAGTTTGCAATTGCATTAAAAACATAAATACATACGGATCAAGTTGCATGTTACAAGTGAAATCTACGGTTTTAACATAGGAATCCATGAAAAACTATGTTTAATAATTAATTTGTGATAGCTTTTAGCTAGTTCATTGGATAAGATGGTTGCACTCTACCTCACTCAAGAATGGGACAATAGTGGTCCATCGGCCAAGCTCGTCTTAATCTTGGACATATGTCATTTAAAAAAATATCTTAAAATTGATTAGAAACAAAACTGTTATTATGTTCGTATAGTTACTAGATATTTGCTTAGTTTGAGAATAAGATATATACTTTATTTTGTATTATTTAGAAATGTATTTTATATATCTGATTGGTAATCAAAAATTTTGTTACCTGTAATTACTATAAGCGTATTCTTTTATTATAAAACAAGTTGACAAACACAGGCTAAGAATATCAAAACCAACAAACTGCTTAATTTCTATGCTAATTAAACAAAAGCATAATACATTTTTCCCCCAAGAAATGTTTTTGATCACAATGTCTTAATATGTTACTTTTCTGTAAGTTATACTATATTTGCTTAGGGTCTAATCATATGAAAAATTACGAACTCTCAAAAACTAATATCAATTAAAATATCGATGTTACATTGTTTTTCTTCTAAAATTAAAGACTGAAGGTATTTTTTTTATATATTTGTATTGAAACATACGTAATTTTTTATTTAAAATTGAACGAGTGGGGAACTAGAGGATCTAAAACGGAGAGTAGAGGATCAAAGAGATCAAATGAGAGTCTGCAAAACTTCGTCCTAGGCATCGGTGTTACCACTCGTAACCGTTCCGCCGTACCAAAGTGTTAAAGCAAGACCCAAGTTTGAGTCCTCTCTGTTTTTGTTGTTTTCTTGGTCGTTTTTCGTTGTTCTTCTGTGTAAACCTGGTGGTGTTTTTGTTTTCAAAGTATGGTAATAAAATCTCTCTTACTGCAGTTCAAAAAAAAAAAAAAAAAAGGAGATCAATTTAAATATATGCTTTTAACTATTTGAATCAATTCTCCTATCGTAAATAGTATATTTTGAATTTGATGAAGTAAATATATATGAAAAGTAAAAGTTAAAAAAAAGAATGTAAACCTACATTGAAGTTACTCTCGTAATCCATTACCTTAAGTAACACAATTCCCGAAGGTTCACGTGTTCTCTTACAAAAACCACATTCACAACAGTTGTGGAGAGGGGGATATTATTGCCAGCCCACACCTACCTTTGTGGAATTCAACCACACCTCCATTCATATCACGCCACGTAACCACCTCGTATCAATTGTCTTTTTCGTCCAATCTTACCCCCGTCACCATCAACGTCTTCCCTACTCCCACCACAAGCATTCTAGGCGGCTTTCGGTCGTCCAACCTATAGTCCATAAAACCCAAGCTATCATATCAGCTTTATTCATAAACCCTCGTCAAGCTTAAAATAGGAGTATTATTTTCTATCGAATATCCAACAATATAGACACACATATGTATATAGAGTCATGTTTAAATGTGAACTCATCTTTCAATGTGAACATTAGGACCACTAGTATCACGTTACGTGGTAATATTCAGTTTGGATATTCATACTTTATTCAGACTGAATAAAGCTTATGTTCAGTCCAAATAAAGCATGCATATTCATTTTGAAAGAATAAAACTTTATTCGGACTCAGTAAGAAAAGTCTGAATAAAGCATAGACGGCGTTTCAGATTGCCACGTAACGCGATTTTGTTGATCCTCACATTCACAATGAAAAACGAGTTCACATAAGCTTTATTCAGTCTGAACGTGAGGACCAAATAAAGTATTATTCAGTCTGAACGAGTTCACAAATAAGTTGGTTCACATAAGCATGAATATTCATATTCATGTGCATTGGTTCACATAATAAGTTGGTTCACATAAGCATGAATATTCATATTCATGTGCATTGGTTCACATTTGAACTCATTTTTGGTTGTGAACGTGAGGACGAATCTCAGCCACTCATCCGGTGAATAAAAGCGACTTTGACCGGGTCCCCTCCTTTAATAATCTCCACACTTCCATGAATCGCGTCAATCCTCCGTGACTGCGTCCACCATAACCGAAGATGTGTGCCACTTGGCGCGCTGTCGGTTGTCTTCACATTCACAATAAAAAAGTGGTTCACATTTGAACCCGCCCCTATATATTAATAGTACATGTTAATTAAAAAAGTGAGGAAAAGATCAGGGTAAGTGGTACTCCATTTTTAGGTTAGGAGGATATGAGAGAAAAAACTGACGTGACGTTGATATGACATTAGGGTTCAAAGGGTTTTGAGTAACAATGGATCACACTCATTACTCGTTATATTTCAACCCGTTGGATAAAGGGTATGAATAAAGGAAAAATTATCCACTTATCCATTACCCGTTAACCAGAAATTTTAGTGATTACCCGTTAAGATAAAACACACACATATATGTATGTATGTATAAATATATAAAGTTAAATATTCATATATGCAAATAATTATTTTAATTTTATTATTAATAATTTTATTATATTGTCGTAAATTTTTTTTTTATCAAATAAATGGTTTAATGAGAGATAAGAGGGGAACAAGAAATTAAATACAAGAAAAATGTTTAATTTTGATATTACCTCTAAAATATTATAATATAATTATGTATAAACATTTGCTAGAACAAATTAGATATATAATAATTATATATTTATGAATTTATGCTTTTACTTATATATATATATATATATATATATGTTAATTTGAGGTTTAAGGATACTATGCGTTGATCAAAAAAAATTTGTTTTACCATTTATTCATTACCCGTTTCGTTACTCGCTATTTTTAATGGGTAGGATATGATATGGATAAGAGTTTTTTTAAACGGATAATTACCCGTTTTGTTATCCGTTATTTTAAATGATCTTCCAAAAAGTGTGTTCTGGCGGAGACACTCTAACCCCGGGTCCCATTGGACCGACGCCACTCTACCCCCATAAGCGCATTCCTGGCAACCCTATGTCCCGGTCTCCCGCAGCCGGTTGGAATTAAACCCAGGACCGTATCTTCCAAATAGTCCCCAAACTGCGAGCCCCATAGGCATTTGCGAGGTGGAGGTATCGATCAAATATTAAGTAGTGCAAGGATCGAACACTTGACCTCAAGGAAGTCAAGACACAATCTTACCACTAGTCCAATAAATGATCTGGATAAAGAAATAACTCATATCCTACCCATTACCGGCCCTAGTTTTGGGGGTAATGCTATAGATGGTCTAAGTTGTAACTTTTCTATTGTTGGTATTGTATTTGAGTGGGACACTCCCCCTTTGTAATATGCTACTCAAGTTCCATCTTGTTATTGTAAATCTTTCGGTAAATAAATAAAAAACATGAAGAATTCAAAACGAATTCTCTCGAAGAAAAATAAAAAATGTGACATGATTGATTATATAACGATAAACAAGGGAAGATATATTTGATTTGCTAAAGTCCAATAGTCAATTTTGGATGGGTGAATATCCGACAAACCTTATGTTAGTGTCCCACATCGGCTAGACTTGGACCAAATCTTCACTATATATGTTGGAAACCCCCCTTCTCTCCTTAAGGGCTCTTTTGGAGATTAATCCTGGGGTTTCACATATTCTCACATGGTATCAGAGCCAAGGTCTACCACTCTAGGGACTGACACGTCGGCACTCTCCTCGCCGCTCCGCCCTTCTCAGCCCTCCATCTAGCCTCGTTGGAGGGGGCGTGTTAGTGTCCCACATCGGCTAGACTTGGACCAAATCTTCACTATATATGTTGGAAACCCCCCTTCTCTCCTTAAGGGCTCTTTTGGAGATTAATCCTGGGGTTTCACATATTCTCACACCTTAATTAACACCTCATCGATTTATCATGAAAAATGATCAATAAATGTTTTATTATGTAAACATATTCGTAAAATAAAAAGAAAAAGCTTAAAGAAATATATAACGAACTTTTTTTTACTTTAAATAATAAGATTTATAATATTTTTTAACAACAAAAGTATTATTCTTGTTATTTTAATTAACACATAAAACTAAATATTAATTGGTTAAAAATATTTTCAAAGTAGGATTTGGAATATCATAATAAATTTAGTTTTTTTTTACTTTAAAACATTTAGATTGTGTTTGATAAAAATAAGCTAGCTAATAAGAAAATTAAAGACATTTTTTTATTGCTAAAAGAATATAGATAATGACTTAATAAATAATAATGCAAAATAAGAAAATTTAATGATTATTTTATAAGAAAATTTAATGATTATTTTATAAAAGAAAATTCTGATAACTTAATCATCTTAAATAGGAAAAGTTGATGAAAATTTAGTTGGAAAACATAATTCTTAAAAAAGCGTTAAAATGGATATAATTTTTTTCTGATTTAGTATATAACATAAAGAAAATATACGAGTGAGGTATAAACTTCTAACCTTAAATATATATTTCTAGAAATAGATTTTGAATAAAATATTTTTATGAATCATAATATATAAAACAATCCAGGTCCAATTTATGTATGAAAATTTTACAATACAAACAAATTTTGGGGTTTCGGCCTACGTGTTTGACCCCATCAACGTCGTAATCTAGCTGAGTTGGATGCTTCAATAAAATTGACAGCGTCAAATTTGACTACTCATCGAATATGTTTGTTGTTATTTGGAACTTATTAAAACGTTTCTTTTATTGATAGTATTTAGTTTTTTAAGTAATTAATGTAGTTTCAATGTTTAAAGGTTATTGGATTTTATTATCAGCCAATTAGTTATACTTGACATGTAACTTTTATTATTAGATCCTCCTCAATTATTAGATAGTATTTTAGGCATTTAATTACAATGAGATTTTTGGTTTGGGAAAACAATTTTTATATTACGCGCTTACTAGTATATTTATGATAATTTACTATTAATAAAACGATACAGAATACAGATCTAGTATGCTACCTGAATTCACCCAACAGAATGTGATTAATTTTGACCTGCATATAGTCAAAGTCCTTGCTTGTTTGCTTGACTGTAATTTTTTCAGCTACAACAAAAATTATGTTCAACATAAGACAATTTTATTTCAACTTATTAAAAGGAATATTAATTTTTGTTATATTTTATTTGCTAAAACATCATAAATGGTAAAGTTTTGAAAGTAAGTTAAAGACGGGTTCATGCGGTTAAAATAGTCCAAATTAAAACAAGTTTTTAATTAGAAAGTAAATAGACTAATTACTTACGAAATTTGTAGAAAATAACAAAAAAAAAACATCAATTATAATCTATGCAGACCAAATTAGAATTTTAAAGATCTCATCTAATTCCAATAATTAGAGGGTGTGATTAAAACATTTATCACTATTAAGGCTATCCGTATCCCAACCCTCCCAACCTAACTGCCACATCAGCTCAGCTTTTCTCCAACACTCTCTTAATCTTCTCATAACTCTCTCCAACCCTCTCACACACAACACACACACAACATACACACATAACAGAGCGGGTTGGCCAACCTATGAACCGCTGAGCCCGCCGGCATGGAGAACCGCGTATCGCAGCCTGCCCTACCCGCTGAGCCCGCCAGGCTTAAGCCTGCTCAGCCCGGACCTGCGGTACGCATAGCCTAAGATGGTTGTAGTATGTCATAAACACACAACGGCTAATGTTTGTCGTCAAAATCGAACCATCCATTTTACAACTTCAGGTTAAAAAAAATGACCAATGTATATTTGTTTTTTTTTTCAAATAAAAAAATAAATACTCTATTAAGAACAATGGTATACGTGTACTTTTGTATTGTCCTCAGGCCCGGCCCTGGGCACGTGCAGCCCGTGCGACCGCACAGGGCATCAAAGCCCAATGGGGCATCAAAAATTCATATACTACTAGTTTACGCCTTTTCGGTTTGATAATTTAGGACTTGGGTTTAAATGGAACAGGATATTTAGACATAGGATTTGTATATGAAAAATGGATTGATATTTTTCGCTTCAAGAAGTGCACAAAAACATCGTTTTCGGTGATGCAAATTTATATTTTGTGATTTGAGGTTTTGGTTTTTATGTCTCTTTTGTATTTTTCATTTTAATCAATAAAAATCGACGTAGGGATAAGCCGCCTAACTTGACTAGGTTTCAAATCCTTTACAAAAATTGTGTCTTTCGTCATTTCATTTGCTTAGAAAGTAGACATAGGGGGCATCTTTAAGCATGTTCGCACAGGGCATCAAAACTCCTAGGAACGGCCCTGATTGTCCTATGACCCATATCGATGAGAAAAGGAATATTTTTGTTATTGTTGTGTATACACAGTGTCATGTGTGTACTTTTGTATAAAGGTATAGGGTTGGATTCATACGAGAGAGTTAAATATGATGAGAAGTGCTTGTCAACAACTTGATAAAATAATGAAGGAACACTAAAAAGAGATGCACCCAAATAAGATGTACTGAATCAATTTTCTTTTAAGCCACAATTTATAGGAGAAATGTATTTGAGTAAAAGTGATCAATAACTTAAAAGTACTTCTCATAAAAAATGATAGTTCGCATACGATCTTATGTCTTACAAATTCAAGGTTCCCCATCCCAATTCTAGCTTAACTTGTGTATTTCTCACTTAAAATGGGATGAGATATAGGATTCTTGTAAGGTGATTTATTTTTCGCTTTCTTCTTTATCCCTATGAATACAATTTAATGCTTTACGGTGAAACAAATAGGGTGTGCAAAGTTTCAATCAATCAAATGAAAACCAGCCAATGATGATCCGATATCCAATTGTAATTGGATCAGATCAAATTGAAATTTTCAACATCCAATTTTGATCGGTCGGTTTCTGGATGATAGTCTAGAACCGACCAAACCAATCCGATTATCCATCCAACTACCCATGCAATTACCATCTAGTCATCATCCAACTACCCATCCAATTACCATCTAGTCCTCATCGAACTACCATCCAATTGTTATCCTATCATCATCCAATGACTCATCAGATTACATCCAATTATAAATTAAGATATTTTGTTTTTTCATACACACACACACACACGTATACAATAAAACAATTAATCATCCATTGGATGTTCGATGAATTCAATCCGATCTAATTCTATTAATATTGGTTGGATCCAATCCAATCTTACGGCTATCCAATAAAAATGTCCAATTGATTGTACCGAACATATCCAATCATATACTGGATTGAAAAAATCCAACATCCAATGAATGATTGAATCGATTCAGTTGAAAAAAAATCCAACATTCAATGAATGATTGGATTAGTTCGATTTTTTATATACATCTAGTTGAATGTCAACTTCGAAATCCATAACCATATATATATTTGGAGAAATTCAAGTGGATTCATTTTAGGTTTTTATGTGATAAGAATGACAACTAGATTATGCCCTCGTGTCGTGCCTGTCATTATCCCAACAAAGACATCATGGTGAACTAACATTTTGTTATCATAGCCTTCTATTAATCAATTATGAACCTCCAAAAGTTGTGATTAGCGGATATTTTAACTAAAAAGTTGTGTCAGCAATTTCTATTTATTAAATTCCGTATGGTTGTAAGATTTCTTGACAAAATTACAATTAAAAATTAAATTATATGTACACATAATCTGTATAGGATTGAGTTTTATGAAAAGTTAAGGTTAACGTGATAAATAGTGATGAATTATTGGATAAGTAGTGGATGCATATTAGAATAAGATGTAGTGAGGTAGATAACACTAAAATGTACGAGATCAATTTATTTCTAAAACGTAATTAATGGAAGGACATAAGATTACAAGTAATTAATGGTTCCGATCCACGTCTCACAGTTCTCACAATAAACTCAACTTCTCACAGGATCTTACGACTATATATAGGGTTGAGTTCCGGTGAGAAAGGATACTGTGGGTGTTTGGTACAGAGATTTGGAATCAGAGAAATGAAAATGGATGTGAATATCTTGTTTAGGAGAATTGGTATCATTTTGGATGGAGAAATGGGATTCTCTAGGAGTTCATTGTAGTTTAAAAGTAGAGAAATGCAATTCTTTCCATTTTGAGGAGAAATGGTGAGAATTAGTGTCTGACTTATTCAATTTTAAAGCCTCCGTCGAACACCGATGCCGGTGACGACCGCCTCTAACGACCACTGGTGCCGGCGACCACCTCCGCCCACCACCGGTGCCGACGACAACCTGTATCTCCGACAACTAGAGTAGCGTCGACAGTTGCCACCGAAATTGCCGTCTGGCGACATAAGCCATCATTTCTCCATTTCATTTCTCTGATAATACCAATCAAGAGATCAATTCTAATTCTCCACCCCGTTTTTATTTTCTCCCCATTTCCATTTCTAGTTCTCTCTAATTCCTTTCTCTATACCAAACACACCCTTAGAGTAATTTAGGGGCTGTTTGGTTGTTGTTGAATGATTTAGTGATGGATGATTAAGTGGTCAGAATGATTAAGAGGCTCATACGATATGGTGCAAAATGAAGTATACTGGTTTGGTAATTGTTGAGTATGAAATTAGGACTCTTAACGGTTAAGAGACATCCATGATACTTAATCATTCAAAAGATTTTGAAACCATTAAGAGACAGTCCATTTTTTGGCCAAACATACTTTACCTCTTAACGATTCAAAAGTTGCCTTCTAATGGAACTAAAGATAAAAAAAAACACCACCTTAGAAATTTTGTAGATGCTATGAAGTTGTCTAAAACATATATATATATATATATATATATATATATATATGGGTAAGAAAGGATTTGGGATTTCTATTAGATAACGTGAACGTGAAGACAACCAATAGACCGCGCCATGTGGCATATTTATTTTGAATATTCATGTGTTATTCAAATTAATTAACACTGCATTCAGTATTATTCAAAAAAACTAAATAACACTGAAACACTGAATATTCAAAATAAATATGCCACGTGACGTGATTTTAGTGGTTATCATGTTCACATAATAACACATAATATTCAAACTCATTTTAATTGTGAACGTGAGAACCATTAAAATCACGTCACGTGGCAATATTTACTATGAATACATGCATTAGGCTTTATTCACTTGAATAATGCATGATATTCATAGTAAACACTGTCATGTGGCGCAATTTTAGTGGTTCTCGCTTTCACAACCAAAATTGAGTTCACAATGAACCTAACCTTATTTATTAATATTAATATATTTATGAATAATTAAGCATCCATCGTATATATAAAATAAAATATTAAATGATGATTGATTTTTCAGATTTCTTTCCTTTTTAAAATTCTAATGATTAAGGTTTCATAAGACGTGTAAGTTTGTGTTTGTTTTTTAATCTTTGATTTATTGTATAAACATTATTTTAGAGAAAACAAAGGAACGGTTTTTCCGTATAAAATAAAGTTAAAAGACTAGTTATTATTTATAAACACATTTTACTAAAATAGAACTAATTTTGTATTTCTTTTTATTAAAAAAAAAATCTTTTCACGAAGAAAAAAAATTAAACCAACTTTGTGTTTGTTGTGATACATAATTATTGTTTTTAATTAATAGTTATTATTTCTATTTATCATTTTAAAAGGACGAATCTAAGCAATACAAGTTCGAATTAAACCTTGTTGAATTATGACAATTGGATGATGATTTTATTATTTGCAACATTTACGTATTTCAATTGTCTAAGCTAGTAAAATATTTTACATGTCATTTTAACAAATATTGCATTTCAAGATTGATTGCAATGTCTTTTTCAAGTCGTCATTTTGGCTTGGTTAACGACATGTGCTTTTTAAAATAATACAACCTTTTATAGATAGATTTAGGTAAAAACAAAATGTTGATTGGATTCTTTAATCATTGAGCTCAATTCTCATCATTTTTCTCTTCTAATTTTTTATTCGAAATGTGATAATGATATGAACATTTAATAACTTATTCAAGTTTGAGCTCAAGCTTAATACTTATGGAGCTCAAGTCAATATTGATTATAAAGTAAAACTCATTTAATTAATGAGTCAAGTTTCGTAACACCAACGTTCAACTTAGTTCTTAGTTGTATTTTATGTTAGAGCTGAGATATATGAGCATATAAGTTTCGGAGCTGAATGTGCTGATATATGCACAAACCATACAATCAAAATATAGCATTGGGCTTCAAGTTCAAGCTAACAAACGAATACAGCGATCTTGAGTTCAAATTCATAAACAAGCTTATAAACCATTATTGTTTATAATGTGTAATTGAAATATTTAATAAGTATTGAGCTTGAAAAAAAAAATCTGAGCTCAAACATTATTTTAAATCTATTATTTTCGAGTCAAGTTTGAGCCTAACGCTATTTTCTTGAGCGACAAGAATCTATTAGAATTTTCGAAATATGATTACAATCACTCGTATAAAATCTTGGATCGTGTATCAAGATCACTTTACATACACAATATTTTGACCCCTAAGCCTTAGGTTGATGGAAATTTGAATGGGGACAATCCAAAACTTCATTCTAAAGTTTTAAACGGAAACTCAAATATTCAACTTTGAGATAGTTCTTTCTACGTATATAAATATCGAGATGGAAATTGATTTTAGAGGCAATTATTTGAGTGGTTATGATGGGTTACGAGTGGTTAGAAAAACGTTGTAACTACTTATTGCATCAACAACAAATGGTTATTAGCTAATAATCTTGGTGAATACCCAATAGTTGAAGTTGTTGTTGATGGTTATCAACTGATGCAACCACAGACGTCCGTCAGATGCACTTCCACGGTTCCACCCAACAACCCCATCCCTTTATCCCAGCTATATGTCGATCTAAGGTTTAAGGCGCATATACATGCATGTTTTTCACGCCATAATATTTGTCTTAATGCTCAACCTTAAATTCTCGTTTACTTAAGTTTTCCGAGTTACACCAAGATGTTTTATGACATTGTAAACACCAATAAAGTGCAAACTAACTTGTTGCCTAAATTAGACATTAGCCCCTAAATTTCCATCTTCAACATTAGAGTAAAAGAATGTTGAATATAGCATCAAAAAATTTCGGTATTAAGGTCATGTTTAGTATAAGTTGTTTTAGTTTATATTTTTGTGTTTGCATTTTAAAAATATAAAAACCAAATAGAACTAGTATCTTGTAAAATGTTTGTCTTTAGAAATCAAAATCCACTTATAGGTCTTAATCAATAAAATTCTAAATTAGATATGGGATAGATCAAAAATAGGTTATTAGAGCATCCACAGTGGTGGAACCTTCAAGAAACCTCACTTACTATATTTTTTTTCTATCACATCATTGTCATCTCAACAAACTAAGAACCTTCTTAAAACTCTATAATAGAGATTGTTACAAAAACCTCACCTCCCTTTTCTTATTCATAATATAATTTTTATTTATGTAAATTATTATATAACAAAAAAACAAACTATTACAAGAACATGGGTTCTTGTTTAAACACTTAGGTTTCAATAAGAACCTGTGACTGGACAAGAACCTCTGTCTCACAGTAGAGGTTTTTGTAAAAGCACCAAGAAGAACCTTCATTGTGAATGCTCTTACTTCGATAGAAATTTATAAATAACAAATATAATTGTTAACTTGATCTTGATGTTTCTATACTTTTCAAACTCATTAACATAAGGAACACGTAAATTTTCATACACCATTGTATGAAACTAGTCTTTCTTATACCCCAAAACTTATGATTATTGTTTTAGTCATGCAGTACCAACAATACTAAGGGCGCGTTTGGTTGAGGGTATTGAGGGGTCAGGAATGGGAATGATAATGAAAACTGCTGTTTGGTTTGATGTTATATAATGGAATCATTCCTGCAGATCCATTAATTTTCATTTCTGATCAAATTGGGAGGAATGAAATTTTTATTTCTACTTGGTTCTTTTTTTTCATTCATTGTTCCATCTATGGATGTTAAATGAAATATCTTTTGTATTTTCAAGTTGGATAAACATATTTTTTTTAATATAAAACAATTTTTCATTGATTATAGTGGGTTAACCAAACAGCATCAATGCAATGCTCATTCCTATTCCCATTCTCCTGCATTCCCATTTTCATTTTCATTCTCATTCCCTGAAATGAACCAAACGCCTCCTAAGTATACCTGCTAGTTGATCAGGTATACCATTTAATATATTGTGGCATACTTGTAAATATACTTTTCTATACATAATATTGATAGTTTTTTTTAAGGACACATAGTACCTAGAGTTATTTTGTTTTTATTTATTATCTTGAATTTATTTCAATAGATTTTGTATCTTGCAAGACCAGACTTTTTTCGTAACACTACATAAATAACACTTAACCTTTATAGTAAAACATTGTCATCATAACCTTCAAAGTGTTTTTGTTAAGAAGGTTCGGTGAGTTTTATAACATTTTGTGTATTAAGGATATACTTTTTGAATGACCCAATTAATGATATTGTGTATTTTAATAAGATATTTTGAAAAGGATATAGACTTTTAATTGAAGATTTTTTCGTATTTAAAAGTGGTTTTTGGAAAGAAAAAGAAACTCGACCCAAACCCATATCTGGTTCTAACTTCTAAGGACCAATTACGACCATGATGAACTGGACTTTGCTATTTCGGTCAAGTTCGAGATTGATTACAAAAAACCTATTTGGAACCGAATCAATTTGAGCCGACCCAGTTGCCCATGACTAATTTTTGACCATCTCTAAATTTACAACCCAAATTTACATAAATAAATTTAAAAAATTTAACCCAATATCTATTAACAAATGCTAATGGGCTACAAGAAGGCCATATACAATTTTGGCAATTTGCAAGCCTTTATAATCGGATGGAATTCTTTTGACCCGATGATCGAATCATATCAGCTTTGGCTGCGACTACCAAAACACTAGTTCAAAGCGTTTCGAAACCCTAACTTCAACGAATCGATCGAAAATCACCTAAAATTCTCTTGCTTTTCAGCAACAAAAAGCTCCAGCTCCCATGGGGATGGTTGCATTGAGAATAATGAACAAAATGAAAGAATTAATGGAACTTCATTAGCATATGATTAATGAAATCAAACAAACAAAGTATATCAAACTTCTAAGTATTAAGTAGGATCTCTAGGATAAAGATGTATGCAGACTTCTCTGCTTTTTTCTAGAGAATGTTTTCAAGACCCCAACTTGCAAAAACATTTAGTGAGATATAGAAAGCCTTCAATTGTTTACTAGCACAAATTGGATAAAGCAGTAACCAGATAAGATGTGTATGATTACAGATGTATGTAATTTTCTACTATTCTTTTCTTAAAGAGAAATAGCATTAATTTTACAATAAGAGCTTACTTCTGTTGGCTGGTATTGATACACAACTAGTAGCATAAAAGAGATGTTCGACTACCGACCAAAAGACTTAACCACCTTTAAATCACACCAACGTAGATGGATCTCGAAAACCGGTAGGAAATTTTGGACATTGAAAGATATATCACACATATGACATATATAGGGGCAAGTTCAAACGAGAAGCCAAACATTTTGCAAGAAGGCGAAAAGTGGAACAAAAATCATGGAGATAGGACAAAATTGTTAAATTACTAAACTACCCATATCAAATAAAAACCCGAAAATCTTCTAGAACTCTTTCACCCACCTACTTCACTCTCACATGTCCCGTCTGTTCCCGTCACCATTTTATCAGACATATTTGGGCAAAACCCAAGATCGTGTGCTAATATTTCGGTTGCCATCTTGGTCATTTCTAAACTTCTTGAAAGATTGTCGATTGATTGTTCACTTTATTTTACGCACCTCAAAGCCTTATAAGTGATGCTCATGTCCCTAGCTCATGATCAACCAACCTAAAATCCTAAATGCAGAAACTTCCTTCTTGGCTACTAAAGTGAAAAGCACTTATATATGCATTCATCTCTTTTGCTCAAGGGTCTGTGCAGAAACAGACGTTTTACTCTTGACGTAGAGGTCTACAAAACATATTACCCCCTCCCACACCTCACCTAAGGGTGGGATATAATTGGCTCGCTTTGTTTGGTTTGGTTTGGTTAAGACTACTCAAGGAAAAAAGCTCTTAGCAATACTTCATGGTTTTGTTGTTGCTATATATGTTATCATGGTTAATGCAAGTCGTAATTCTAGCCAAACTAAATTATGGGTTGGGTCCCGGTGAGGAGTAGTTAACTTGACAAGCTTGAGAAGTGATTTGATTATCAACCATTGGATGCACATTTGGATCAGATGTACCGAGATGCAACGTATCAGTACCAGTATCAAGTGCGATTCATGGGGTGGGCTTATGATTAGAAGTGATCAAGGGTTCAGATCGACTTCTCAAATTAACTCAACTTCTCCATCAATAGACCATATCATTATTGATTGTTGAAATACACAAAATATCACTAAAGTTAGTATGTCTAGAGAAATCACTCACTGTTATCTTGAAACAGAACTATCAGGATGAATGTAGATTGGCTACCTGTAGCATAGTTTAGTGTTTTTATTTTATCATTTTGCATTTGAACAACAAAAACTTCATTAAGATAGTCACAGGAATCACTCACTCCATTATCAAGTGATGCTACCAAAAATCCCCAAATAACAAAATTGAGAATTTGCACCAACTAAAACGAATAGAACCAAAGAAAGCAAGCTATTGATAACAAATTTCCAAAAAAAAAAACCTAATCTGAACATACAACAACTAGAGCTGTATAAATAAACCTAATGGTTGGTTCTACATTGCATCGACCAGATTATGAAAGAAAAAACCCTAATTTCAACATTCAAAAACAATTTGATCAGAAATTACACCTACCAGATTATTCATTCAGACGAAAAAGACGAATTCATCTGTGAGCGAATTAGGGTTTTGGATATGAAAAAAATTTGGACCATTTCTCGATTTGTGCGTGTCATCCTTGCGCAGGGGCCATGCTAATCTTCTCTGTATCGTTCCAATTTTATCGGATGTCCCCGAAGGGACGATTATGCCTCCCAGCCATGGCTATATCAACCACCCAGCTCTCTCTTTATCTACCGATGTGGGTGGTAGTCAGTAGTCACTGCTAGTTAAATTAATAAATTTGTTTTAAACTATGTTGATTAAGGCTGTTATTTTTGTCAAACACAGCTTTAATGAACTTAAACTAGTTCATCCAAACATGTACCAGAAGTTAGCTTTTTGATATGTTATTTTGAGAAGGTTTTTGTAGCTTTTTCCAAATATACCCTTATTAATATTAATTATTAAATTTAAATATACTCTTTTTGGTCATTTTATATACTCATAAGCTAGTTTTTGGTTTTTTTGCTAAACATAATTTGTTCATAGGCTAGCTTATCAGCTACTAGCAAGTTTATTAATCAACAACTAGCTTATCAGCTACAAATATACAATACCGTTTCTTCTTTTTTTTGTATGGTACTTATTTTCTCAACTAATTGATTTTTTAATTCCCATACATTTTACCAAATAAATAGTCGTTCAAGCTTATATAATGGATTGATTTGGAAGTGATACTTTTTTTGACGTAATCAATAATTACAATGCAAGTTTATGGGTTGATAATTATCAATATTCAAGTCAATGACGTGTAAGTCAGTTGATAATAGATGGGTAGTAAGTTTGCAACAAATATCAAATGGCCTGGGTTTGAGACTCGGCTAATGCACGAACGCCACCATAACCACAACCGCTAAGTGAGTCGGAATGTCCGCCACAACCGGCATTGGCAACCTTTTTACAACAAATTGTCAATAGTCAAATTAGATAAGATTATTAAATTAGTGGTAGTAAATATATATATATATATATATATATATAGGGGTGGGTTCAAATGTGAACCACTTTTTGGTTATGAACGTGAGGACAACCGAGAGCGCGACACGTGGCGGATGACTAGGCGCCACGTCAAATCCACGGCGGATGACTAGGCGCCACGTCAAATCCACGGCGGATGACTAGGCGCGATTCATGGGAGGGCATTGAATTAAAGAGGGGGACCACACTCAAAGTCGCCACGTGTCGCGCTCTCGGTTGTCCTCACGTTCACAACCAAAAAGAGGTTCACATTTGAAGAAAGGTTTTTGCTGATGTCATGATTATGAAATTGAGCCATTTGATTGGCCAATTAAAAAAAATCATCAAATGATGATGTCATCAATTATTCTTATTATTTTAATACCATAATTATCTTTATAATTTATATTTTTTATCCTTAGAATTATTTGATTAAATTACTTTTTATCCATTAGTTTCTCATCTTTCACTTTACATCCTTATCATTCTAAAATAATAATATATATTAATTAAAATGTATTAAAATTTTTGTTTTTTTTCTTTTTAATAAATTATACCATTATAATCGTCTCGACAATACCTACAAAATGAGTCTAATATTGAATATTTTTTTAATTTAACTACATTATTAAAATTAGATATAATTTAATTTGTTTAGATGTTATTACAATTTTATTCTTGATATTCTTGAAATTTAAAGATTTTATCTTTTTAACCTAAGTATTTTTATAGATTATTTATAAGTAATTAAAATTTATTTTATTTAAAACTCCATTGTTGATATTCTTGAAATTTAAAGATTATATCTTTTTAATCTAACTATTTTTATAGATTATTTATAAGTAATTAATTTTTTATTTAAAATTTTACAAATAAAAAACACTACATATCTTATTTTTTAATCCCCCAAGTTATAAAAATAGATATAAATTAATTTGTTTAGATTTTATTACAATTATATTCTTCATATTCTTGAAACTTAAAAATTTCATCTTTTTAACCTAATTATTTTTATATATTATTTATAAGTAGTGAAATATTATTTTATTTAAAACTCAATTGCTAATATTCTTGAAATTTAAAGATTCCATCTTTTTAATCTAACTATTTTTGTAGATTATTTATAAATAATTATATTTTATTTTATTTAAAATCCTACAAATCAAAACACTACACATATTTTATTTTTGAATCCCTTCAGTTTTAAAATCATTCACGAAATTCAAATCTTTTGACAAAAGAATAATAAATTTTCAATTTTTAAAATTTTTAACAGCTATTAGATAACTAAAATATCTATTGTAATAAGCAATTATAATGGCAATTGTCGTATAACATATAATTTACATAAGTATTTAAGTGGTAACGATAATTGTCATGTAAATGTCTATTCTTATTAAAAATTAAAATAACATGTTTCAAATGCCCGTATAATATACGGGTCATTAACTAGTATAAATTATAGCAAACTTCAATTGATTTCTAATCTTAAAAGTTGACCAATCACAATTTTTTGTTTATTCAAAAAGAATTAGGCTAGATGAAGGTTCATTTTCACCCAAGAACGGAAGAAAAAGAGTATAGAAAATTAGGGGTGTGCATGGTTCGGTTTGGTTCGGTTTTTAGGTAAAACCGAAACCAAACCGAAAATTTCGGTTTTTAGAAAAACCAAAACCAAAACCAATCGGTTTTTCGGTTTTTGGTTTTCGGTTTTAAGTTCGGTTTTTGGTTCGGTTTTCGGTTTTTAATTCGGTTTTTGGTTTTTGGTTTTCGGATTTCAATTTTTTGTCCAAAAATCAAAATCCAAGATCATCAATTCCTGTTTATCGCATTTGAATGTTTAAAAGATAGAGTTGGTGTTTATAGAACTATGACTTTAATTTAATATTGACTAATTTACATTATTAATCGTTATCATCATCATTGAATGTTTTCTATGTGATGTCAAGTCATTCATGGACTCAAGTAATTATGAGAAGGAGAATGCAAAGGGTAAAATTATTAATTCGTCGAAAACTAAAAGAAAATTAGTAGAGCACTGGAGATAAATAAGAACTCATAAACAAAAAATATATAAGAGAAATGGAGATAAATAAAAACTCAACAAAATCTTCCAGTATTTACTAAATAACTAGGGTAAAACTAAAGAAGTACTTATTCGGTTCGGTTCGGTTTTTTCGGTTTGGTTTTGAATCATAAAACCGAACCAAACCGAAAAAGTCGGTTTTTGAAATTTTAAAAACCAAAACCAATGGTTTTGGTATTGGTTCGGTTTTTTCGGTTTGGTTTTTTCTGTTTTTTCGGTTTCGGTTCGGTTTCGGTTTTTTTATGCTCACCCCTATAGAAAATTTCATCCACTTCATTAGCCGTTTGCCCGACATTTTAATTAGCTACCCAAGACTTGGGATCACGTGAAATCATGTTATTTTCATGAAACCCATAAGACTATATAAACAACATCAAGGCTGTGTTTGGCAAGCATAAGCTAGTCCATCCAAACATGTACCAGGAAGCTAGCTTATCAGCTAGCTTATAAGCTAGCTTTTTGAAACGCTACTTTGAGTAGCTTATGAGGAGCTTATTGTAGCTTTTTCCAATTATACCCTTATTAATATTAATTATTAAATTCAAATATACCCTTTTTGGTCATTTTACATACTCATAAGCTAGTTTTTGCCAAACATAATTTGTTCAACAGCTAGCTTATCAGCTACTAGCAAGCTTATCAATCAACAGCTAGCTTATCAGCTATCCGCTAGCTTATCAGCTACCAGCTAGCTTATAAGCTACGCTTGCCAAACATAGCCTAAACTTTTACAACAAAAGACAGAGAATGAACGCAAAGAAAAAACCACGATATCAAGATATTAAAACCACGATATCAAGATATTATAACTTGCAACTCGAATTCTTCATACTTTTGAACAATTACAAAAGCAAGATACATATTTACAGCCATAAATAACACTTCTTTACTCTTTACTTACTCCCCCATAAATAAATTCAAACTCATGAAAAGAACAACATAAAATCAACACCTTTATCCTATACCCCCAAATCAAATGAATAGAAAACCCCCCACGAAAATATTACAAGAATCGAAAATCAAGAATCGTTTTTTTCTTCGTTGCCAAAAACTCGTATCTTTCCCTAATCCGTTAAATGCATCGACCCATCTTTAAACAACTTCAAGCTAAGGTTATTGTAACGTTCTCGTGAATATTGCCGTGATGCTTTCCGCCAATCCGTTCCTGCCTTCATCATCGCCGTGAACTCCTCAAAACTTATTTTTCCATCCTGAAACCAACAAACCAACCGTTAAACTTTTGCTTCATTTGTTCTTTTCGTGTTATATTTTGAGTTCTTTCCGTTTTTTTATTTTTATTTCCTCCAACAGATTCTCTCAAAGTTTCTCCAAATTCAGAAAACTCTCCAAATTTTACCCTGAATTGAGAGAAAATTGTTTTTTTTTTTAATTGTTTTCCAACAAAGTTTTTTTTTAAGGGTATCCTAGACTATGCCCAAACTTATCTCGAAAAATTATTAATGCCCCTGATAAACTCAGTGGTCACAATTGTTGTGGACACCTAGGATTGAACCTGGGCAGATGGGATATTCCACCAGATCCCCACGAACCTTGTTGTTTTCCAACAAAGTTGTATTTATCATTTTACATAAAACTAATTTTGAAAATTTCTTGTCACGTTAAATGTATAGAATATTTTAGTAATATAATTAATGTCAAAACTGTTGGAGATTTTAACTTTCATTTTATCTGTTATGGAGAAAGTGTTGAAGACGCTTTAAAGTAACTGACTATGTGAATAGAACAAACCTTATCTGTGTCGACGTCATGAATAATGGCAGAGATGACTTCCTCATTGTTGGTTTCCATTTCATCGGCTAAGGCTTCCCTTAGCTCATCAATCTCTATATATCCGCTTTTATTTTGATCGAAGAACGCGAAAGCATCCTTAAGATGATCATCGTTGCCCATCTTTCTCAAATGAACGGAAATTGCAACAAATTCTCCGTAGTTCAAGAACCCATCCTTGTCGACATCTCCCTGTATGAATATCTTTAGTTAATCCCTCCATCCAAAAAGAAACTACTTATAATTTCAAAAACCCCGAGCCTCGAATTGCAATTTCATTTAAATTCTTCATCTTCCATAATTCAAATGATTTAATATAATTAAGAGTAGATTACATTCTTCGTTCCCAAGGTCTTACGAATTTCGTCCCTGTGGTTTTGAAATCTCAATTTTCATCCTTATGGTTTGCAATATATTTCTATTTTCGCCCCTGAGGCTAAATATTACATTTAAGTAAGAGGGACTAAATTACAAATGAGTTGTAACAATAGGGATGAAAAAGGCAATCAAGTTTAAATCAGAAGAACGAAAACAATAATGAATTGCGAAACATGGGGACAAAAACCAAAATTTCGAAACCACAGGGACGAAAATAGAAATTTTCAGCAAACCAAAGGGACGAAATACGTAATTTATCCTATTATTAAATAAACCAACAAAACCAAACAAAGAGTATTTCCCACTAGGAAGTAGTAACAGGGTGGGATGTAAGCAGACTTGCCCTCTACCCCAAAGAATAGAAAGACTGTTAAAAAACTAGTTTTTGACAAACTTGACGTAAAAAAGCAACTCGTTCATTTATACCCAATTTTCAAGTTTAAAACTTCATCGCAACGAGATCATTCATACTAAACAATCTGCGCGATATCTAAGCAATACAAGGAGATATTTTATAAAACGTAAAACTTACCGCATCCATAAGTATTTGTAGATCTGCATCGGGGATTTGTTGGCCAAGTTTCTGCAAGCCAGCTTTCAACTCGACGATGTTTATCTTCCCTTGCTTGCTAGTATCCATCAAATCGAACCCTTGCTTAATTCCCGCCACTTCTTCCGCAGATAAATGCTCGGCAATAACCTGTAAATTTGTTATCATCAAGAGTTAGAAATTAGAATAACTACATGTGGAAAAGAAAGTAAGCAAGATAACGAAATTTGTTACGTACCCTTAAAGCTCTCTTCTTGAGCTTGTTCATCACGGAGAATTGCTTGAGTCTTGCTTTCACGGTTTCACCTAAAGAAACATTGGGTGCCTTTTTCGCATTCTGTATCCATGGATGATCTGAAACAAATCGATAACAAGAAAGTGTCATTTAGGTAGTTTCAAACCAATTTGTGGATTATTTGTTTGATTTGATTTATGATCGCCAAAAAGAAAGGATTTTTGACATTACCTAGAACTTCTTGAGCGGTAAGCCGCAACTTGGGGTCGGGATTGAGCATCTTCTTGACAAGATCCTTTGCAGTCTCGGACACCTTTGGCCAAGGATCCCTTTTGAAATCTACAACCGATCGAATGATTGCTTGTGCAACTCCTTGCTCGGTTTCTGTAATGAAAAACAAACCGTACTTCAATATCATATAAATACTATTCAATCTATCCCAAACATCCATTTGTGCATAATGTTTCATTGGAAGTATTTGACTATAAACCAAATATTTAAAATGCCTTTCAAAAAAGAATAAATTAAAAAACAATCATATGGACCCCAAAAAACACTACAATATTCTATAATGGTTACATTTTAAAGGGTAACTTTGAAACCAAATGGAATTTTCAATAAGCTAAGTTGACAATGTAAAATGACCTAAAAGGACATGTTGAAAAATTAATTGGAAAAAAATAAAGGGCATAATTGGGAAAAAGTGGAAAAAACCCAGAACCTTATTGAAACACTACTTTAAATCGTTTTTCAAAAAGCCACCTTATGGCGAACCAAATGGGATTTTTCGATAAGCTCAAAAAATTAAGCTACCTTATGGTCGCCATAAAATTTATATCCAAGCATGTGAGTGTGTATATATCCAAGCCGGATAAAATTTCTACTTTTTTCAAGCATAAATATATAACTTAATGAATCAAACTAACCTGCCCAAAACGGTGGGACACCACAAAGCAAAATGTATAGGATTACACCCGCACTCCAAACATCAACCTCCGGGCCATAGTTTCGTTTTAGAACCTCGGGAGCCATGTAGTATGGGCTGCCAACAATCTCGTTGAATCTTTCACCTGCATATATTTAAAAAGATGCGAACTTAAGAAACCATCAAGCAACAATGACATCTTATACGACATTATAAAATAATCGATGATCATTACCTGGTTTGAAGAAAACGGATAACCCAAAATCAATAGCCTTCAAGGCGGCTGTTTCTTTCTTGTTTGCAAACAAAAAGTTCTCGGGTTTAAGATCTCGATGCATAACACCATGCTTGTGGCACATCTGGAATACGATAGAAAAAAACCATTAAGAATAGGTTACAATGGAAACAGATTTAATACATTTTTTTAAAGAAAATGTTGAAGAAACAACATGATTTTTCTTTTGTTTCGTGATGGGAAAATCAAGAAACGGTTTCAAGAACACAATGCCCATAAAGAGGGCAAATAGAAAGTTTCGATATTTGTAGGAAAAAAAGAACATTGTGTTGTAAACATAAAACACAACTACACATGTAAGATCTCTCAAACTTCAAACAGCAAACTTATCAAGTATGTAGAATCGTCAAACAATCACCATGAATCAGAATTGTATTCACATGTGAATAATGTGGTGAATACAGTATAATGACTAAACCAATTCATTGAATTATACAACAAGAATCCAACAAATGATTTGACAAACTGTTAAATAATGTAGTATTGAGTCTTTAAATAATGTATGCATGTGTGATTGTTCCTAACACAATTTTCCAAATTTGAATGATTAGGGGTAGCAAACAGACCTAAAACAAAATAAAGGCTATGCTTAACAAGCTAGCTATTACTCCATCAGCTGAAAAGCTAGCCGACGGCTAATAAGCTAATAAACCCGTCATATCTTTGGTAAAAACTAGTTAATAAGCTAGTTGACGATATAAATTATAAAACACCCTAAAATGAGATGTCACAAAAATTATTTACAACAATACAAGGGGTATAATTGGAAAAAGCATGGAAAAAAAGGCCTCTAGAGCTTATTGAAACGCTACTCGAAATATCTTTTCAAAAAGCAGACTTTTGAGGTTTTATTTGGCAAACTAGCTAATAAGTTAGTTGGTAGCTGATAAGCTAGATTATGAATAAATTACGTTTGGCAAAAACTAGCTTACGAGGATGTAAAATGACCAAAAAGGGTATCTTTAGGGTATAATAAATAATATTAACAAGGGTATAATTGGAAAAAGCTACAAAAAGCTCCGGACTGCAACTAGCGTTTCAATAAGCTAGCTTATAAGCCAGCTTAATTCTACCAAACACAACCTAAACCTCATGACTAACCAAACAATAAAAAGAACTTTTTCAATAAGCTCAAATAATAAGCCGGTTGCCAAACATGAACCACCAATATGGTCTTCTAAACTCACCTAAGTTGACTAGCATGATCACAACCTCCAAAAACTCAAACAACTTCAATTCATCAAACACATAAAATTCTCACCTGAATCACCTCCACAATCGTCTTCGTAACACCGGCAGCCGCCCTCTCGGTATAATGCCCCCTCGCCACAATCCGATCAAACAGCTCTCCACCTTCACACAGCTCCATAACCAAATGAACAGCACTATCATCTTCATAAGTATCCTTTAAGGTAACAATATTAACATGAGGTGGCATATGCTTCATGATCTCAACTTCCCTCCTAACATCCTCAATATCAACCCTAGTTCTAAGCTTCTTTTTCGATATCGATTTACAAGCGAAAACTTCACCACTAACCTTATCAGTACACATATAAGTAACCCCAAACTCACCCCTCCCCAATTCCTTACCAAGAACGTAGGTCTGCTCGATTTCATGGCCAGTTGGGTCTTCTAAAACGTAGGATTTGTACCCATTTGATGGGATCGTACCGCCGTGGTCTAGGGCAAATGGGTTCGGCTTGTTCTTCCCCTTTTTCTTCTCGAAATCGGAGTCGGTGGTGGAAGGTACGGCGCAGCAATTACCCATCTAATTGGGCGAATTCGAGGGTTTTGGAGGTTGAATCGAAGTGGGTGTGTGATGAATTTGAAGAAAAACAAAAGGGTTTTGAGGTGTTCTTTTGAATCAATTGAATCAATTGGATGGTGGAATTTGGGGGTTGGATGAAATTGATGGAATTGGGAAGAGAAATGGAGGAATTAAATGGAAATGGGGTTTGGAAGAAGAGGTTGAAAGTAGGAATTTTCAAGGGAAGAACAGCTCATCCATTATTGATCTTGATATTGGCTGATTGGGGTTGGGGGTCAATGCTGTTTCGTGGATTCTTCTCACCCTTTGGATCTTTTTTTTATATGGTTTGTTACTTTGAGTGAATTACACTATTGTTTAACAAGGTTGTGTTTTTAACATAAATGGTCCTTGAGGAAATGAGTCTTGTTTGTTGCGGTCTGGCTTTTAACGGTATGAGTTATGTGTACTGTGTGTTTTGAGTGTAGGGTGTTGTTTGGTTTTCGGTTTTCAAATTTTGCCGAAGAGTCGGAATGACTTGAACTTATCTGGCATTTGGGTAAATCGAGTAACTAAGTAAGGATTTTGTTTTAGTTATTTTAAAGGTATTTATAAAAATGAAAGTTGATCAATGACAACATATTTCCACAAACAAGTCTATTCACAACCGACCCACTAGGCCTATATGTCAAAAATGTCTTCATATAACATTTAACGATGATTGAGATAGTAATGCCTTAAATGTACCACCCCAATAAATAATGGAATGAATGGGCCTACAATATTATCCATCCTAAATAATATCATTGATCAGTCTTTAACTATTATCGTTTCTTTCTTTTGTATGGCCCTCGAAGAAGAAGAAGAAGAAGAAGAAGAAGAAGAAGAAGAAGAAGAAGAAGAAGAAAAGGAACTTCCGCTATTGATGCCATGAAGATGTTGTCCCTAAGGTTCGTCGTTGGATCCAATAACTTCTCCAAAGGTTACTGTAACCAAAGAACGTTAAAATCTTGGAATATTTAATCTAGTAATGTACTCTGTGTCGTACGGGTTGCTAATAGGTTATGATCTTGTTTTTATGTTGTGTTTATGGTTTTCGTAATCCAATCCTAAAAAGCTCCAAAATCAAACAGGCATTTACATTAAAAAAGAATAGGGTTTTGGATGTCGTTCATGAAAATCTAGGTGTCATTTCTAGAATTTAGTTCATTTTAGGGAGTGTGAAATTAAATTTACACTGAATTATAGAATATAATATTATATAAATGTGCCACATTTTGTAGCAAGTGTGAGCATGGATAATACTTTAAGTTTTTGGCATCCAATAAAGTCCAAATATAGGGACTTTTCATTCCTTGAATCATTAAGAGATTACAGACCATGCAAATATTTATTATTATTTCTCAATAATTAGATATAAACAATATAAAGACATGGGTTATTATTTATTTAAATGTATCTTAACATATATTGCAAATATTCAACACAGCTATTTTTATACAAAACTTAATTGATAATACACTAAATGTGGTAATTATTAAACAAAACTTGATTGATAATAAACTAAATGTGTTAGAAACAGCTAAAATATCATAATTTTTCAAAGAAAATAGTAGCCATTTTTAATCATAAATGCAGTAATTATTTTGAGTCTTATCAGTCCGTAATACATTAAGATGGCAATCTGACCACCTGATAATTAAAAAATAGCTCTATTTTATAGTTTTGTGTAAATAACCTGTAAAAGTATATCTTTATTATCTTATCATGAACATGCAAAAAACGCAAATGAAGCGTCTATAACTTAATTACTTAAAAACCACTATTCTAGAAGCCTCAATGTCGATGTGGTGCTAGTACGGTTGAGTTGCAACTTAACATGTTTTTAAAAGTATGTTTTCTGAAATATCAAATTTCAAAGTGCAAACTCATTTTTATATAATTCTTTTTAAATTAGTGGAGCTTTTTAAACCGTAGACGTCTCAAAGTGTCTTTTTAAGTTGTATTTGTTCCAATAAAAACTGAATTAAAGTAATTTATATATGCACTTTGTTCTTTAATTTGTCTAATTGTTAAGGCTAATGCTTTCACATGCCATGTTTAAATCTTTAATATCTTGATTTAAAAACAAAGGATTCAATTTATGTCAATCTTAATATAATTATGTTGTCATTTGGTTATGACGTTACATTTTCATTTAATTATAAGGGTATGTTTGTCGACATCTTTTTCTTTGTCTTGTTTTGAAGGAGTTTACAAAACTTCATACATCAAAACACATTTTCAAACGTTGATTGCAATAACATCTTACCGTTTTAAGCCACAAGCCAAAATACTTCTAAAGGTTACTATGAAAAGAACAACAAACCTACAATATTAGCTTAAAAAGGTTCATGTTAATCAACACTCTATTCGATGTAAATGTGTTAACTACTCGTATATTAAATTGAATAAAGAAACGGCAGTTGACAAACTCATAGAAAATGATAAAGTATAATAGTAACCAGATTCATGATTTCTCAGTTGGATGTACACTATTATGTCAAGTTTTATTTTTGATTCTTTTTACGGTATATAAAACATGCATGCCCACATAATCAAGTATTTACATCCATAGCTATTTTTTTATATTATTATACTCATGATATAGATTTTGTGCTTTCAATTGTATAACGATTGTTTAATACATTACCACAAAATTACGATAATCAGAATTGTATTCTTGATTAAACAAACTATGGTTGTGTCATTGACTAAGTACTATGAAAAATTATAATATTTGATTTAGATCTTTTCAATTGAATTCTGTGATACTCTTTAAATTTGAGGGATCAATGGAGTAATTAAAATAAAGTTGAAGGGGGGAAAATGTAAATACAAAAAGGTTGAGGAAGCTTAGAGAAACTTACCTAAAGAAGAGGTGCCGGCTGCCTCTTGCCGCCGACGTGGCAGCATGGTGGTTATATTTGGTCAACAAAAACTGGCGGCTACTTCTCACGTGTAAAATGTTGAAAAAAGTAAATATTCTTAAGACTTTTTAACTTATTTATTCAGCTGTATTAAACTATATGCATATGTGTGAAAGTTAATTCCACAAGTTTACAGTTTAACATAAAAATCGTGAAAAGTTGTTTTAAATTGTTGATTATTTTTTATCTTTTTTGGAAGGCATAACAGCATTGAACAAACGAATGACTATCACGAACATACACACGTATGCATGCAAGTCTCCCATGCGGTATCGGGAATCCAAGGATAGCCCACTTATCCGCCTTTATAAGATAAACTTTTAAAACTTAATCCATCTATTGGTATGAGACATAATGATCTCTACCATGAGTTGGCTTTCGGGTCGGTCCATGATGATCGAGGATTAATCAATCGGGTGTCCGTATGAATTCCAAATACCTAGTCGGCTTCGTATCAAAATGTATACGTAAGTTATCTGCGATTAAAAAATAAGAAATATGATCTCTAAATGAGATTTCACTCTCAATTTTATTGCTTTTGAAAGATAAAGAACAAAGCATTAAAAAATCGAACTTCTTATATTTATTGATTATTGATCTATGCTTCACGATTATATAATTGTATATTTGAAAAGTTAATTTCTTTTCACAAAAATTCATGTTCATGATACACGTGTGTGTGTGTGTGTGAAAGAAATAGATGACGTGTACCCCATTTCTTAAACTAATGTGAATGTATTATGCATAGAGGGTATTTTCTGGAAAGAAAACATGAAAAAGTCCGTGTTATGGGAAATAAAGTTTGGTTGCGAATTTCCGATTTTGACCCTCTAAACGCCGTTCGTTGACTTATTCTCCCGCGTATTACCCAGTCTTATGCGGACTTCTCGAATGACCCACAAATTAAACAAAAATAAATTGAAAATGGATATTTATCAAATATGTTATATATGTTAGAGTAGATTACACTTTTGGTCTAATAGTTTATCAATATAACACTTTTCATCCCTATAAGTAGGGGGTGAGCATTTGGACTAAAAAACCGAACCAAACCGAACCGGACCAACACCGTATATAATTTTCAGTTCAGTTTTCGGTTTTCTAAATTCGCTCTAATCGGTTTCGGTTTTTTACCGGACCGAACCGTTAACTCAAAAGACATCCAATTTTTTTAATTTTCGATGACCACTAATCAAATCCGTAACAAAATAAGACACAGCCGATGGAGATAGAACTTCACTGAAGGACCGATTTATAGTTGCACTTTTTTGTGAACATAATGTAATTGGTTTTACATGTCTTATCGTTGCACTTTGTTTGTTTTATCATTTTATGTATGGATTTACGTACTTTTTTAATTGATTTTCTTTTTTGGTGTCCAATCTGAGATATACTTGATGGAGTTGATGGTTTTGAATTTTGTGTAATTTGGTCATGATTAATAAAAATGGCTTTCAATTCAGTCCTAATTCGGTTCTAGGACCAAAAAACGGGACAGAAACCGAGACCAAACCGAAACCGTATATACATATTTGGTTCGGTTTTCGGTTTGAAGATTTAGACGTTTTCAGTTTCAGTCCTATCGGTTTCGGTTCGGTTCAGTTCCCGGACCATGCTCACCCCTACTATAAGTTTGAAATAAATCTTAGTTCCTGAAAATATAGAGATTTTATAGAAAAAATCAGGTTTTTTAACCTTCGTTAGAGTAAAAGATCAAAGCCATATACTTTTGTAAACCATGATAGCAACTATGCAAACTGAAAGTATTGTAACCCACAAATCATAAAATTCAAAGTAATGGTTTACTTAAAAAAGTATTGTAATAATTTTTAAGTTTTTCATCTTTGTATTTATTAAAATTGCAGATTAGATCCATATGATTTAAATTTAGCTTCGTTATTATGGTTTACAGTTTAATTATATTTTGACTCTGAAGACTAATTACTATTCCTAAATATAAGAAACTACAAAAAAGATAAATTGTGAACCATAAGTAAAAATCGTAGTTATAAAATCAGAAAAACAAAGATAAAAGATTTCGACAAGTTATAAAGAAGAAAAACGTAATTACTAATTTTAAATAGAAAACCATATTCTTGGAAAAATGATTTATTTTTGCATGGTAATTATATTAAACAAATAGGTTTTCCTATTTCAAAATTGTTTTTTATTTCGTGTTTGGTTAGTGCATACCAAGTCTTTAGGGCCCTTTTGACTTAAAACAAGTGGTATTCTTCTCGAACGTCAAGTTTGACTAAAAGTCAACGTACAATCAAACAAGCCAAGGTTACAACTATATCTCTTGTCCATCGAATCATACAAGTTGGCAATATTTATTTAACATAACACGCTTATCCCATTTTCAAATTTATTATTCCAAATCCAAACAATATAAACCCTAAGTATTATTTTTTTCCTTCTTAAATATAGGAATAAAGACAAATCTTTCACTATTATATTTTAATTTACAGCTGATATCCGACAAGAAAAATATCAAATCATGAGTATCGACTATCTAGATAAGTTATCAAGTAGTGTGCAGAAAATGGTAGCATTTTTGAATGAAAAGTGAACGAATAAGAATCTAAACTTTTTGAAATCAATTAAATAGATATTTATGATCTGTAAAATTGGTTAATGTGATATTTTTTTTGGAAAAGTCAGGATGATCAATATACTTACATGATTTGAAAAATATCGTTCCTAAACATTTTTCAAGAATTATGTGTCTCTGTCTCTCAACAAGCAAAACGAAAGAGATATACAACAGGGGCGGACCTAGAAAATTTTTTAAACGGTGGCACAATTTAACTATAAAAACCGTATTTAAAAATATTTTCACAAAATCCATGTTGGCCTGTTGGTTAGTTCATTGATTTTCTATGATAAAGGCTCAAGTTCGAGTCTTGTTGCATGTATAATTTTTTTAAATGAAGTTAAAGCTAAAATTTAGTAAAAAATGAGTCTAACTAGGCTTGAACCCATGACCTCAAGCTTAAAAGGCAAGGAACTTACCACTCTACCAAGGAAACTTCATTTTTTAATTGTTGTTTTAAAATATATATGGTGGCACTGAACAAATTAATACGGTGGCACCCTTCACGACCCTAAAATTTTTTACACTACGATGGAGGAATGAAACGATGGCACGTGCCACCATAGGACCTTAACTAGGTCCGCCCCTGATATACAATCCATCTCATAAGTTCAAGAATTTAGACATTACCTTTTTAATTGCAAATGACATATGTTGATATATTTCTTTGTTAGTGGTATATACATATGTCTTGGAATATTCTCTAACTAGAATAACTTCCGGTATATTTTGTGAATGGGAAGCATATGAAAATTTTATATATTTATTTATGCTTTTGGTATAAATTTTGTTTGTTTCAGAACTACTAAAAGAACTGGTATGTTTATTTGTTTAATTGATTCATTGTAGTAACTAGTAAGTTGTTTACAAAATAAAATTATTTCTTCTTATAAGTTCAAGGATTTATATCATTGTATGTTCAAATAAAATTTCAGTGGTTTATATACTTATAAAAAGATTAAGAATTTAATTAAATAATATATGAAAGTGTGTGAGGTCTTTTTTGTCCAAGACTTTTAAATACGTTACCATATTAACCGCTTTAATAGGTCACACGAATGTACTTAATCGGTTCCAAAAGATTCATGGATTCGTTTGTATAAAAACATTCAAGGTTTTAATCATTCAAAATAGGCTAGTTCATTGGGGTTTCTTGGCTTTTAGCTAAAAGTACTTACAATATTTAAAACAATGTTGTGGAGGCATGGATCCCATCCGAAGAAACCAAAACCTCTTTAAGTTTCTTAATCGACGTCTATAAGTGAGGGTATTCCAAAGTTCCTTAATTCTCCGAAGAAACCAAAACCTCTCTCCGTGAGGGCATTCCAAAGTGTGACTATTGTAGGTTTCTTGACTTTTCGCTAAAAATACTTACAATATTTAAAACAATGTTGTGGAGGCATAGGACCCTATCTGAAGAAACCAAAACCTCTTTAAGTTCCTTAATCATCAACAACGTCTATAAGTGAGGGCATTACAAAGTTCCTTTAAATCTTTGAAGAAACCAAATCTCTCAACGTGAGGGCGCTCTAAAGTGTGATTGTTGGAGCTCCCTCACATAGAGAAGAGAAATATCCTATTTACTAACGGATACATGTAATCAAGACTACATTTTGTTGGCCCTCATTTATATGATAAAAAATGGAACAAAAGTGTAAACAATGAATAACGTTTTGCAGGTCAACTACCAAAAATTTCTAAAAGACTAGTGATTGGTCATTGGCTGAACATTACTTGGTTACTCTAGACCCCAACCTCCTTCATCTTACGATCAAGTCTCAACAAAGATGAGAAGTGTGAGTTTTTCCGTATGTAAAATTATATGCATCCAATATTGTAAAAGACTAGAAAGAAGAGCAATTCACACATACCCGACCCCTTGCATATAATGCATCTGTTCACAACTTTTACCAAGAAGTTCGACAACTAACCCCATATGCTCTTCAAGCACCTCCTAGAGTAGCAGTATACCAGGATTATGTACAACTCTAATTTTGGATTGTATTATATAAATATCTTCAAACATTGTAAAATGGGTATGACACTGACACCACACCTGACCAGATTGAGCAGAAATAATTGTATGTTTTTCATACAACATGCCTCACGTCTGAAAAGGATAGGATGTATATTAAGCTTACTTCTACCCGATTATCCCTTGGGATTGAAAAAAAATCTTGTAGTAATATACAATAAATCGAATCTATAACCGATTTTCAAATGTTTGGATGAAGAAAGGTTGATAAAAAAATCACAAACCTCTATAGTATGTGTCAATAGTGATTTATTCAAAACTTCAAATAATTTGAAAATGGCTATTTACTTGATATGTTACTTAAGCTGTGGAAAATTTTGAAATAAAAATATAGAAGTTTTATTTATGTTCCCTCGAGTCTTAGGAAGAAATTGGAAGAAGTTCCAAAAAAAACTTAATAAATTGGATATGGTCCCACAAGTACAGGTGTACAAAAAAACCGACTAATCGAAAAACCAAAAAGAAAACGGAACCGATTTTTTAAAAACCAGTTTAAATCCAAACCGATCCGGTTTAAAAAAGAACGTTTTGTTGATCGATTTATATTATTTGGGACGACCGGTTTTTTGACCGGTTCAAAAACCAGTTTAAAATCGGTTTTTTTTTTTGTTGCATGTATTTTTGAAAGGGAGAATTGCATCTATATCCTTACAAACTTAAGTAATCACATCTATATCCTTGCAAACTTCTAAACTACATCTATATCCTTGCAAAACTTAAGTAATTACACCTATATCCTTAAACTTATTTTATTAATTTTTAAACTATATATTTTAAAATCATTAATAAATATCTTTAATATAGTTTAAATGTTAAATCCCCAATCTACCCTTACCCTTCTAAATCAAAATCCCTTATTCTTCTCTTTATCTCTTCAAATTTCCAACCCTTATCCCCATCTCCAAACATGCCAAATCAACAATCAACAATCAACATGAAATATATATATATATATATATATATATATATATAATCTGATCACTAACATTCACACCATACCCTTGAAAATAGGTGCCTCAAAAATTTTCAAATTATAAATCTTTATGCCAAACAAAAAATTAAAAAATTACGGATGAAATGAATAATTTATAATCGAATCAAACGTAAACAATCTACAAAATAATTCAATTGAAAGCAACACGGATAAGAAATTAGAAAAGGGTAAGCTAAGCAATTAGAGAACTTTGAAGGTTATTAAAATGATTCAAGAATAAAAATTCAGATTATAATTCTTATTATTTTGCATTTGCTTCTACTACTTTCTAGATCTATCAACAAACAAAACATAAGGAATTAATTGTGATTTTGGCAAAACAGAATCATTAGCTACGATTGCAATATATGAAGAATATTTTACCAAAAACCAAATTCGGTTTAGCACAAATAATACCTTTAAATCTCGATTTATTCCTTACAACTATTAGCATCAAATTGCAAGGGGCTATTTTGTGCCATTATCAGACCTCCATTATATGGTGGTAGTGGTTTGGCATGTTTGGAAATGGGGGATTAGGGTTGGGAATTTGAATAGATAAAGAGGAGGATAAGGTTTTGAAGAAGGTAAGGGTAAATTAGGGATTTAACATTTAAACTATATTAAAGATATTTATTAATAATTTTAAAATAGTTTAAAAATTAATAAAATAGGTATAAGGATATAGGTGTAATTACTTAAGTTTTGCAAGGATATATATATATGTAGTTTAGAAGTTTGCAAGGATATAGGTGTAATTACTTTAGTTTGTAAGGATATAGGTGCAATTCTCCCTTTTTTGGAAATGTTGATATTTATATAATAATATGTATGTAACATCCATATAATTATTTTATTGTTGTTATTAATGTTATTATTTCTATTATTATAATTCTTATTTAAATGTAGATAATTACCAAAATTTGGGATTAGAGTTGGTTTGGGATTAGAGTTGGAAAAAAAAGAAGCGTAATATATATATATAGAGGGAAGTTATTTTGTAAACCAGTTTTTGGTTGTAAACCGTGTAAACTCATGGTTGCACAGCTTAAATCAACGAAATTTCTTCATGGAGTTGTTTAATACGATGAAAATGTTTCATATACTAAAATTTTTGACGAAATTGTTTCACATTTCGGTGTATTTTACGTAGAAATGAAAAACGTTTCACATAAATAAGAAAAACGTTCGTGTGAATAAAAAACACCGAAATGTGAAACAATTTCGTAAAAAATTTTAGTATATGAAACATTTTCATCATATTAAACAACTCCATGAAGAAATTTCGTTGATTTAAGCTGTGCAACCATGAGTTTACACGGTTTACAACCAAAAACTGGTTTACAAAATAACTTGACCCTATATATATATATATATATATATATATATCCTTGTCAATTGGTTATTGGCTACCAAATATTGTGGAGAGAAAGTTAAAAATCTTAAAGTGAGATAGAGACGTGAGAGAAAGAAAGTCAGACGAGAAGGAAAGAGAGAGAGCTGACCGGAGAGGAAGGGTTTTCGCCGGAAAAAAAGAGAGAGACTTGTAACCGGTGGTTGTCTTCGTCGTAAGGTAAGTCTTAAACTCTCTTGTCGTCTCGTTCTTTGGTTACGGTTGGGATTGGTGGCCGGCGGTGGCGACGTCGCTCCGGCGACGTGCTAGTCACAGCCGAGCGGTGTAGTACTGGCAGCGTTTGAATGCGCCGGCGACCCGGACGCTGCTGTTCCGTCACTCGGCGGAGGCCAGCGATAAGGGAAACCTCTCTCGCCGATGCTTGCGGTGTGGTTTGAGGCTGCTCCAGTCAGGACTGGCAGCGGCGGTTGCAGTCGGACCGCAGTCGACAATCTTGGCTGTTGATGCGGCGGCGGGTGGCGGTGTTAGACCGCTGTGGTGGTGGTGTGGAGTCGCTCCAGCCGCGCCGGCAACTACCGGAGGCGGCGTTGGTTGTGCGATCGGATGCGGTGCGGCGGCCTTGGCCGGCGACGAGACCGCCATTGTCGTGCTTAGCGGCTGTTGTGCGACGAGAGCGACAACCGAGCAGTCGGTGGTCGCGATCTGTGTTTCAGCGATGGTGGTGGTGTTTTACACCGTTGCCGTTGCGGTGTGGTGGTTGTTGTGGTTAAGCCGGTGGCTGCCGGTTGTCCTTTGTTGTTTGTCACCGGCCACGGCCGGTGTTGGGTCTGGGACGGCGTCTGATCGCGGCTGTAGGCGGCGGCGGTTGGCTTTGGCCGACTGCCGGCCTTTGATCTGGTGCTGTTCGGAGCTCGTGCCACAAGACTGGTAGTAGTGTGGATCTCGCGCCGTGGAAAGCCGTCAGCGGTTCGCGAAGGTGCATCGAGTTAGTAGGTTCGTTAGTTCCGTGAGATGTTTTGGCCTCCTTAAGCTAGCATCGTTGGAATTGCGATTGTCGAGTTAGAGTTAGAATAGATGGATCGGTTTAGGTTCCGTCTAGATTGGTAAAAAAATGTTGCTGATAATTAAATTGTTTAAATACAATTTTCAGATTTGTGATTGGCTAATTGTGATCGTTTGTGCGACGTTATGCTTGCCTTAATTGTATCAGGTGAATACTTATATATGTGTTTATTGTATGGCTTGTATGTGTGCCCACGGTTATATAAAAAGGGAACCACATGCCCTTGGTGAGTTGTGGGGGCCGACCCGTGTCCAAACTGACGGGAGGAAAGGGAACCACATTCCCTTGGTGAGTTGTGGGGGCCGACCCGTGTCCAAACTGACGGGAGTTTATTGTTGGACCTCGCGAGGGTCATATATTGTTGGTTGTTATATGTATGTGGATACGATTGATTGTGGAAGTTCGTTATTGATGTGGTATGTATACATGCTATATAGTAAGTACATGTATAAGTAGCTCACTAAGCGATTCGCTTACCCCGTTAGTTGATAATTCTTTTCAGGTGCGATTCCGGCCAAAGATAAGGGCAAGGCCCCAATGTGACCCGATAACCGAGATTCCGAAGGCATTGACTCCATGACTCGTTCAACAAACTTTCTTTTGAAATTTTTTTTGACTTATTTGTTCAACACTTGATTTATCTTTGGTATACTTTCCAATTGGTATTTTTATGAGAATGGAAATTTAGTAATTGTTTATTTTAAAACTAAATCTTTATTTAAATTGAATTTTTGGAAGAAAAAAAAAAACGACGTTACAACTTGGTATCAGAGCGTGGTTTAAGGGAATCAGCACACACGTTTTCGAGCGTGCGTGTGGTTGGACTTAAACCCGCGATTTTTGGGACAATAATGAGTCAAAGGTCAGAATCGTCGGCGGGAGCATCACAACGGGGGTGAGCTATTTATATATAAGTAAATGTAGCGTAAGATTAATTGGTTGTTGAGTCTGAATTGCATGCTAGAAGTATAGAACGTTGGTATACGTGTAACCGACTATGTTAGTCATGGAAAATTTATGTGTGTATTGTGATTGTGTGGGTACCGCCAAGTCTTTAGGTTGAGATTTAGCTTAAGGCGGTATCAGACTCGAATGTAAGCACCTTGAGACGGCGGGAAGAGGTTACGGGGCATGAACCTGTTGGGTTGGTGCTCGGTGATCTTAACCCAGCTAGCGATCTCGGTTGGTTATAGCAGTGCAGGCCCAATAGTAGCACTACTATAAACAATAGTGTAAATTCGAATCTGATTAAGTCTTAGAAAATCTCAAAATATTGACGACGGTGAGGAACCACGAGTGATGTTTATTGATTTAATTGTTACTGTATGTACCGAAGGGGTAAAATATGATCTAGATTGTAGGTGGCATGTGCACTAACGGCTAGATATAGATACGTACATGAGCTTGGGTAGGGTGGTGGCAACGTTTTTCAATCACCGTGGCGGCAATAGAGACGTCATCTTTGCCGACGTCGCTAGTGGTGGTGTTCGGTTGAGCAATCGATGGCCATAGACAGATCACCACCCAACCGTAACCAAACCACCAGACGGGTGGTGGCCGGCGGTTTCCAAATCGCACGACGACGGTGGCCGATTGCCATCGACGTCGTGGCGGTAGTAATGTTTGCTGTTGACAGGGGTGGCGGTGGCGTTTTGTCATCGTCGCCGGTTAACGGCGTTAGTAGCAATCGCCGATCGCCACCTGTGGGTGGCGGTTATCGGCGATAGATGGTGATGATGATGGCTCTCGCGGCGCGAGCAGGCCTGAGACAAGGCTTTCGCGGCGCGAACCAGTCTCAACCTTCGCGGCGCGAGCCGTGCCCTCGCGGCGCGAGCGAGGCTGCGAAGACATCCGTCTAGGGTTTTTCGTCCAGTCGGGCCATTTTGCTATCAGGCCCAAAGCCCAGTATTTTGGACCAAGCCATGGCCCAAAAAGGGTTCTTTTGGTTTTAAACAATTTTATCCGAAATTAATTTTTGTTTAAATAATTTTTATTTGGAAAATTCTATTATCTAATAAAATCTGTGTTGTCAAACCAGTAATTTGACCCGATTGGTCAAATAGGTCTTGTGTCGTGATTTGACCAGTTGGTCAAACCACAACACAGTTTATGGGCCAATATTTTTTGTTCAAACCAGTTGGTTTGGATTATCCGGTTTGGTAAGCATTTTATAAAATTGTTTTCTCGCTTTATAAATTTTTTTTATCGTTTATAAATCTTATTTTATAAAATAATTTTGGATTTATAAAACAACTAGTTTTATGAATAAATTAAAACCAGAATCTACGAAAAGTAAAATAAGATAATTTTAACGGATCTAGTTTTGTCTTACGATTTATTATATGTTGCTTGATTATATGCCATATATAAATGCGTGTTTGTTATATATACCTGTATGTGTGTATATATATATGTTACATTATAGCGTTTGCCAACTTAGACCCTTGACTTGTTTGCGGGGAGGCCTGCGTGCCATTTACAACCCCTTTTTGTAATAATGACCTTAGGATAGTTGTTTTATTTTCTTCGGGATTTCCATCAAAAAGGTGCCGAGGCCAGTGGGAGCATGCGAAGAGGATAGAGTATTAGTACCAGAGTTCCAACGGAGATGCCAAAGCCAGTGGGAGGTTCGCGAAGAAATAGAAGTACTATAGTAATAGGTCATTAAGTGGTTAGGAATACAGTTGGCAAAAACTATAATCCGTTTTTATCTGCGTGGTTGTTGCTTTACTTAACTGCGTGTTTGTGATATTAATATGCCTATTGTTTTAAATAAGAGAGAGTTTTAAAACTGAATTATATCACAAGGGTAAAATGGGTTTTTAATTTAAAATTGCCAATTTTTCAAACCTTTTTAAAACGGTAGATTTTATTTAAAAACCTTATATGAATAAAATGATTGTTTTCTTAAGTTGACAAAACAGTTAGTTTTAATCAACTAGTGTGCTATCAAAACAGTTAGTTTTGAATTAGCAAGTAGCCTTAAAACAGTTAGTTTTAGAAGGCGTTTGTTTTTTAAACAGTTAGTTTAAAAACACAAGTAACCATTCAAACAATCAGTTTTTCAAAATTATAAGCTTTTCAAAACTCTGGATGTTAAAAGGTTTTTCAAAATTAAATCAAAACCCCGAAAACTCATAGATCAGTAGTGCAACCCACTTTGGGGCACCTCCGGCGTAAGGTACACGGGAGTTGGAAGTGAGTACACCTTGGACGTCCGTGTTCAAATCGAAGCTGGGAGGGGATTACATGACTCTGCGCATTATTTCCGGGTGGTACCGGCCAGAGTAAAGTGTCCAAGTCACAAAATGGTGAGATCTATTTTGGTTCTGATAAGTTTACCGGGTGGTACCGGGCCAAAATGCACTTAGAGGGACTGAAACATGTACGAATAATTACCGTTGTCCCGAAAAGATCTAGGAGTCATATCAGTTAGATATGATTGGGAAAAGTCCTTACCTACCGAAATAAATACGACCTGGTGGAGCAAGAACATTACGCACATCAGGGCGTATGAAATAAGGATCCTAGTCCAATAAATTGATCATTTAAGGGTTTATTGATATTTATTGGAAATAGTCTATTTACAGTTGTTAAAACCAATTTTTAATGTGTAGATGGCAAACACTGTAACCAACACAAACAATCTTTCTCTCCGCTCCATCCTCGAGAAAGATAAGCTCACTGGTCCCAATTTCCTTGATTGGGAGCGCAATCTGATGATTGTGCTCAGACATGAAAGGAAATGGTACGTCTTGGAAGAGCCTCTGGGAGAGGCCCCTCCAGCAAATGCAACGGCTGCTGTCAGGAGCGCTCATAAGAAGCATTCCGATGATTTGTTGGATGTTGGTTGTGTTATGCTTGCAACTATGAGTCCAGATCTGCAAACGGGGCTTATAAACACGAATGCTTATGACATGATCCGCCAGTTGAGGGACATGTTCCAAACGCAAGCACGCACAGAACGTTACGATGCCACTAAGGCATTCAACGAGTGCAAGATGATCAAGGGGACCTTGGTAAGTGACCATGTCATGAAAATGAAACGGCACTTGGATCACCTAGAACGGCTCGGTCACCCAGTTCTGTTGCAGCTAGCAACAGATACGATTCTCAACTCACTGTCAGAAGATTACAAGCCTTTTGTAATCAACTACAATATGAATAACATGGAGAAGACAATAGCTGAATTGCACTCCATGCTAAAGACAGCTGAGTTAAACATGGGGGCCAAGAACAAGACAAAAGACGTACTATTGGTGAGAGATGGAAGGGTGAAAAAGAAGCATGGGCATGGAGGCATCAGTAAAGGAAAGGGTCCAGTTCAGGCCGTCCAGAATGCACCCAAGGTTCGTGAGAATGGTAAAGGCAAGGGCAAGGGCAAGAAGGTTAAGCCTAACAAAGCTAGGACCGAGAATCGTTGCTTCACGTGTAATGAAGTCGGTCATTGGAGGCAAAACTGCCCAAAGCGTCATCAAGCAGGTATATAAACCTCAGATATTTATGACTGCTTTAAAAACTGTCACTAGTTTACTGATACCTAGAGCAAATGACTATTGCAGGTGGTCAGAAGTGAAGTGCCCAGGAGTTGCTGAGGATCTTAAGTACCAGTTTATTTCAATTTTTGTCAAGACATTTTTATTTTAGACTTATGTTTTAAAACAGTTACTTTTGGATGG
The DNA here is from genome assembly GCA_030169165.1 of Centaurea solstitialis. NCBI lineage: Eukaryota > Viridiplantae > Streptophyta > Magnoliopsida > Asterales > Asteraceae > Centaurea > Centaurea solstitialis. The sequence goes on along the minus strand of CM058045.1, from coordinate 17,700,855 downwards.
TTATAATTTTAAATTTACATTCTATGGTTTTAAATTTAAAAGTTGTTGTCTTGACATTGAAATATCTGTTGTGTATGATAATTTGAATCTGATTGATCTAATAAAAGATCCTAGATATTACCTATCACACTGAGAAAGTTACTTTAATAGTTTTAAATTAAAGTAATTCTATATGAAAACTGTCAAAAACACAAAGTACTATGAGAATGTGTTTTTGAAATAAGACATTTATGAGTAAAAGATTATGGAAACATTTTCAAATACTCAAATGATCTAATGAGAATTTAGGATATTAATGTCAACATTTATAAAACTAAGAAAAATTCCAAGTTTTGGAGTTAGGGTTTTAAAATCCAGTTAAAGGTTTTATAAATGATAAAATTCTCAAGTGTGTTTCTTAAAATAGAATTGATTAATCAAAGTTCTTGACTAAATCAATAGTTAAATTTTGAGTGACAGTTGGTTTTCATAAAAGTCAGTGGGAGCCCAGTTAATTCTCTATCTATTTTGAGATAAAGAATAGATGATATAATTATTGATTATATATATCTAGGAATTCATAATCCAGGTAGGATGTGAATCTATGAGATGTATAATATACCTTTCAGTCAAAAAGGTATAATAAAAGTTTCAAAGTCTTTGAAACAGATTAAGAGTCATAAATGACTTTAATCAATGATTAAGATATGTTGGAATAGATAAGATAAAGACCAGTGAATCTTGCCAGCTTGGTGATATAAATATCTTATCAGATTTCAGGAAGAAATCACTTATCTACACAGCAACCAAGGAGAGTTGCAGTTTAGTCTTACATGTTCAGGGTAACTAGGAGTTTTTCCAGGTCTCCAAGTTCAGGGAATATGGTAAGTGAAGAAGTCTAACCTTGTTTAAAGTGTTTGCAAAACAAGGATTATGACAGGATCTAAATCTCAATATCAAGAACAGAATACTTAATCAAAGAAGTTTGCGGAATAACACTTTGATTATAAAACAGAACAATGAATTTGAATAAACTGTGTATATTGATCTCAATAGCTTAATGATTACAACTACAAGCCCCAATCTGTTTGAACAGGCTCAAAACAGACGTGCAATACTTCTCTATTGCAGGGATTTCAAGAACAATCTTGAGGCTCTTAATTCTAACACAAAAGCTATCAAAAACTCGTATCTAACAATGAAAACCTATCAGCTATATATACGTTTCAACAGATTACAATAAGGAAACTAGATTTACAAGATAATCTCTAAAATATCTCCAAGCATATCGTATCTTGTCTATATCTTCAAGTCATCACAATCCTTTCCTTATCTTCTTCTGATAGCAGTGGTAAAAACAAAAACAGTGTTAACCGTACACCAGCAGTGTTAATCACAGAACCAGCAATAGTAATCTTCAAGAGAAGTAGTAATCTGTAACAGCAGTGGTAACTTTGATCTTCATTCATTCATCACATACTGGCAGTGGTAACCTTCAATCTTCATCAGCAGTAGTAACACTCCAAAGCCAGCAGTGGTAATCAGCAGTATTAACCTTTATGAAAGCAGTGGTAATGTATCAGACTCAACAATCTCCCCCTAAACTTAACTTCTCAGCATGAGGAGCTAAGTTTCTGAGTCTTCTCTTCAAATAGGTTTCAATCCTTTTCTTCAACAATCTTGCAGCTCTTGTAGGTTCACCTCTTGTACTCAGATTCACCTTCATCATACCTTGCAACCTTTGAATATCTAGAGCATCAGTTTCACTTTCTTCAAGATAATACTCTATTTCTTCATCATTGATGCTCAGACTGTAGACTCTGCACTTTTCAAACCACCTCCATACCTTCACATTTTCACATGTTGAGCTCTTTACACCTAGAAGTCTGAATGGTTCAAATAACCAAAACAAACATTCTAGTGCAAACTTCCTCTTCTTGGCTTGATCAGGATTATCTCTGTCATTCACAGCTACTTTGATCACAGTGCATCTGTGTTCATACATCTCTTTCAAATTCTCCCTTGTGCATTCATCCAAGATATTTTCCCATTCAGCATCACAAAAGTCTGATCCATCATCAAACTGAACAACATACACCAGATTTTGATCAACTCCCCAACCAACAACTTTCTTCTGCTTTAGCTCTATCACTTCTTCATCAAAATAATGAGCATTCAGCTCTAGCAACTGTTCTCTTAATCTTCCAATTAACTCCTTATCAAACTCAGACAGATTTTCTGATTTCTTCTTTACTTCCAGCATACTTCCCATCATGATTGGCTCAAAATCATATCTTTTATCCATTAGAAAGAAACTCATTCTTCCTTTCTCAAAAGTCACTGAAAACACCCTATTTTCATAGGTGTTCCAGGAAATAACCTTTCCTTCACCAATGCTGTCAGTTTGATCTCTTTTTCCTTTCTTCTTCAGCTCTGCTTTTGTTTGTGAGAAAGCAAACATAATCTTCAAGTCTTCTACAAGTAGCCTTGCTTCCTCAAAATCTTCAATCTCTTTAGTGCAAGCTATCTCATACATCTTCTTCAGATCACTTTTGGACAGCTTTCTGAAGATCCCAATCTCACTTGCAAACACTTCATTTGTTCCATCACTTCTGAATATTTTGAAATAATCTATCTGATTATTATCAAAGTATATTCACATAGAGATGTTTGAAGGTTCCTCCACTTCTTTACTCATCTTTGGCTTTTTAGCAACAGATTTCTTCCTTATTGCTTTTGATGATTGTGCCTCTTTCTGATTAGGTACTTCAACCTCCTTCTCAACAGTTTTCTCAGCAACCTCATCTTTCTTTACAGGTTCTTCCTTCTTCTCAATAACTTGAACACTTTGCTGCTCAGAAACAACCACAAGTTCCTTATCCTGTCCAGGCTTACCTTCAGTAGTAACCTGTTCTTCAACCTGATTTCTCTTCCTTTTCCTTTGAACTAATGCCACCTCTTCAATTTCAACCTGTTGTTCCTCCATTACTTCCAAATGCATTGCCTCTCTGGTGACATTGTACTTGTTCTCAATCTCTTCAAGAGTCCATCTGGAAAAGAACTGAAATGGCTTTCCAAGAGCAGTAGATAAATATCTCACCATTGTCCTTCTCTTTTCAGTCTCTTCTTTTGAAATTGACTTCTTCTGAGTCTTTTTCACAGGCTTCTTCTTATCAGCTTTCCTCTTTCTTTCTTCTATTTCCTTGTTTACTCTTTCTTGTTCTTCCTGACTTAACTTTCTGGCCAGAGCCTCTGAAGCTTCATATTCCATAATCTTCCTTTTAGCCTCATCTATTTCAGTGTCAGAATCAGACTCTGCTTCTTCAATCACCTTCTCTTTTCCTTTGCTTTTAGACTCAACAGGAAGATCAATTTTTTTCATAACCTCTGGTTCTTTAAAGACTATACCCTTGGTAGGTTTGACTACCTCAGGCATCTTCACTAGCAGCTCAGCAATGGTTAAATCATCTTCATTGATCTCTGTATCAGCTCTTTGCAATTCTGGTTCAACAATATCAACTACAGGTTCATCTGCAACCTGAGTTTCTTCATTCACTTCCAAAACAGTCTCAGCCTTTGTACCAGTCTCTATTTGTTCCTCCCCCTTGGCTTCAGTTTCCATCTCAACATCTGGTTCATTCACAACTTCTGTTTCATGCACAGACTCCCCCTTAAATCCAGATCTTCTTTCCCCCTTTGTGAATGCAACCAAGGTATTGTATCTCCTCCTGAGAGCTCTAACAGTGCCCTTCATTGAAGCAATTGTGGCACCCTGAGCTTGAATGACCCTGGCTTGCTTCACCAATTGTGCTTCATGCAGCTTGAGCATATCATGCTGTGCAGTTGCCAACTCCTCCAAAGTATCAAGTCTTGCTGCATGAGAGCCATGTTTCTCATCATGGACAAAGAAGTTCTTCTCAAAAGCCTTCAAGTCTTTGGCAATGGTACGAAAGTTTTCCATCAATTCCTGTTGTGAAAATCTGCTCTCACCAGGTTTAGAAGTGTTAACCTCCATTACTGGATCTTTGAGCTTTTTGACTTTAGTCTTCAGCCTTGCTGAAGCACTAGAAGCCCCCTTGGTTTCTTGGCACCTGGGTCCTCCCTGTAATTTCTCACTAGGAGTTGCCGTGGTGGGGGTCTTACTTATGTTCAAACTGGCCTGATGCACACCTTGTGCAACATCAGTGGTTTGAGCCTCACCAACCACATGCCCATCCTTCTCCTTAGAGGGCACCTTCTTTATACTTGAGTGGGGCTGCACTCCAGGGGTATCCCTTTGGGTAGAATCAGAAGGAGAGTGCTCCAACTGTTGGCTTATAGGCTTTTGGGGTTTAGAACCAGAGGAGGAAGGAGCTCCTCTGTTCTTTCTTTGATATTTTTGAAGTGTGGGGGTGGGGGTTTTGTCAAGGGACTGAGGGATTGTATCTGTGATAGGTGTGGGTAGGTCATCAGAGGGAATGCTTGGTTGTGTAGGCTGCAAGCCTGATGCCTCACCTTGTGGGTGGTTCACTCTCATCATTGTAGAGAACAATGGAGTGAATTGGTCATTTGAGCCTTCTGCAGGTCTCTTCATATTGGAAAACAACTTATGACCAAGAGCAGAGCTCTTATAGATGTTTCCATGAGTAGGTACATCCGTCAATTCATTGGTTATTACTTCTTGGACAAATCTTGGGAACATGAAAAATGTTTTAACTTTAGAGTTTGGAATGTTCTCAAGATTGTACACAAGACCATCAAAAATCATCTGTGAAAAATTAAACACCTGTTTTGTAGCTAGACAGACCAAGGCAGAAGCCATAGTGCTGCTAAACTCACCAAAACTAGTGGATTTCTTTGAAAAACAGTGCAACAGGGTGTGCACAAAGAATCTCCATTGAGGGCAAAACTGACTCTTAAGGTATTTCAAAGAGGTTTGAGAGCCTGTATATCCCATTTTTAAAAGGTTTTCCATGATGGTTCGAGTAGAGAGCATAGAGATACCTCCTTCATCATTGAGTTGCAGATGATGTCTGATCTTGGCAGGGGTAAGTGTGAGAGACAGACCACAGATAGTGGTTTGAATGCGTTTGACTCCATCGACTTCCTGGACAACGGCATTCGACCAGAAGTCTTGCATATGTTGAATGTAGACTTTAGGATTGATGGTCGCAGCATACGCAATGTAAGATGATGCCAAGAAATCGACTATATCTTCGAATCCTTCAGAATCCCCACCTTTGGACAGATATCCAACCTTGTTATGATCTTTGACAAAAGTCAACGAAGCCATTAGCAATCGATGAAGAAAACCTAAACAGATGATGAAATCAGTTCGTAAATCACGAATACAAGAACACTGAGAGAGAATCAATCGAAGAATTGCAAACGTTTTTGAGAGCAAAAGTGTAGAATAGCCGTTAATGAAAAAGGCGGTCAAGTTAGGGCTTATATACTACACTTTAGAGCAGGGGTAACTACCATTAGCAGTGTTAACAAACACAAGGTGGGCTAGGTCAAATAAGCAGTGGTAATGAACACTAGCAGTGGTATTTGTCAAACTCTCTTAAAAGCAGTGGTAAAAGATACCCGCAGTGGTAATGACACGCATTGGATTAAAAGCAGTGGTAAACACATCAGCTTAGTTAAAAGCAGTGGTAAAACCTTAGGCATTACTCAGAATAACTAGCAGTGTTTAACAAGCGTGTGTGTGAGCAGGGGTAAAGCACAAATGCATAAGCAGTGGTAATGGGCGATTGTGCTAGCAGTGTTAATGGGCGAATGACTAGCAGTGTTAATGGGCGAATGTGAAAGCAGTGTTAATGGGCGAATGTGAAAGCAGTGTTAATGACTTATTAAAAACAAGCATTTCACTCCAGAAACTGCTGCACTGAAATTGATAATAAGACCTCCATCCTACTGCTTGTGAGCTTTCTGAAACGCCATCTGCCACATTAATGAACTTATCAACATTGACAAGAAAATAAACGAAAGGAAAGATATACAGAGATAGTACAAGAATAATTGTAACAAGAAGAAGGGTTATTCAGAGTTCATCATTCCAACACTTGTGACCAAAATAATGAACCTGCCTACATCAAAGGCTTTTGTGAAAAGGTCTGCATATTGATCATCAGTGTGGACTTTTTGAACTTGAATTAGCTTCTTTTCATTACAATCTCTGATAAGATGGTACTTAATCTCTATATGCTTGGTCTTGGAATGCTTGACAGGATTATTCACAATGCTAATAGCACTGTTGTTGTCAATGTATATAGGTGTCTGCAAGAAAGAAAGACCATAGTCCTGCATCTGATTCTGAATCCATAAGACTTGTGAGCAGCATTGAGAAGCAGCTATGTATTCAGCCTCAGTTGTTGATTGTGAAACAGTGGTCTGTTTCTTGCATTGCCAAGAAACCAATCTTCCTCCTAAAAACTGACATCCTCCTGATGTTGATTTTCTATCCAGGTTTGCTCCTCCATAATCACTATCTGTGTAGGCCACCAAGTCAAAAGAATTGTCATATGGATACCAAAGTCCCAATTTAGGTTGACCCTTGAGATATTTGAATATCCTCTTGACTGCATGTAAATGTGACTCCTTTGGCCTAACCTGAAACCTAGCACACACACAAACAGCAAACATAATATCAGGTCTAGAAGCTGTAAGATACATTAATGATCCAATCATGGATCTGTATTGATGAACATCAACTTCCTCCCCCTCAACATCAGCAGTGAGGTGTTTGTGAGTTTCCATTGGTGTGCTTGCTGGTTTTGCATCATTCATTCCAAACTTTTGAAGCATTGTGGCTACATATTTGGATTGATTGATGAATATACCATCTCTTTTCTGCTTGACCTGCAAACCAAGAAAGAAAGTTAGTTCTCCCATAGAACTCATTTTAAACTTCTTGTGCATTAGTTCTTCAAACTCCTTGCACATGTCTTCCTTTGCTGAACCAAAGATGATATCATCTACATAGATCTGCACTAACAGCATATCAGTCTTTGTTCTCTTGATGAATAGAGTCTTATCAATGACACCCCTCTCAAATTTGTTTTCCAACAAATAGGAGGACAAGGTATCTGTTGTCCCTAGAAACAATGAAATGCAAGAAGAAATGGATGGAAATCCTATCAAGAGGATGAAATCAATATAAGCTTTGATAAGAACTCAACAATGGAGAAAATGTTGCCCAATTTGGAAAAAGATGATTTCATATATCAAACCCTAGAAATCCTTTACCTTATATAGGTAGAAGGAAGTTTGACAAAGTTACAAGAAAGGCCCCCGAGGTTACAAACCTCTAAACAAGGGCATAACAAAACATCATTGTTTACAAAATAAGGAAACTAAACTAGAAAGCAGTTTTAAAGATAGATGATTCTGACTCTTCTCAACACCTGGGTTCTACAATCTCCCCCTTTGAGAAGAAGTCAGAATGGTGGTGGAAGCTCCAGTGCAGGCTCCCACTTGGACATCTGCAGGTATTATTCCCACTCGCCTATGATCCGTGCTCTCATCTGCATCGCAGCCTCTGCCCGTCTGTACATCATCCGCTCCTTAAGCTTCTTCTCGATCAACCTCATTGCCTCCAGCAGCTTTCCTTTTCCATCTATGATTCTTCGACTTGGTACCTGATCCGCCAGCAGTCTGCTCTGCATGCCATTATAGACATAGAGGAGGGTCCCGTCGCAGAACCTGGAGAGCTCTCCAAACCTCATGAACCTGCGCTCCTTCTTCTTCCGAGTCAAGTAGAGGACTCCATGCTCAGGTATCCTGGTTGGCATGTAAGGCGTGTAGGCATCGATACCAGGAACGAGCAGGTTTGGTCTAAGCAGGTTGACCTTCGGCTGGCGGCTTTCGATGGCAAGCTGGTAGTCCGTCACTCTCGCGAGAGAGATTGCGTGACGGACGTATTTCTTCAGTATCTCCGTGCCATCTCTGTAGTGCTCTGGTCGGAGGATCGGGCCTTGGAGGTATTTGATGATCGTGAGAAGGTCTTCTAGATGCACCCGATCTAAGTCAGCTTCCGTGAAGGTCCAGTTCTGCAGTTCACCTCGAGGGACACCAGTGCCGTACATGCGAACATCATATTCAAGGAATAACTGATGGCCATGTCTGTAGGGGCGCATAGCAGTTACCTTGATAAAGTGGCGTCTGATCCTCTGGCGTCCATGAGTGGCCCAGTTGCACATTCGCTGATGTACGTACGCTGTCCTTCGTCTCTTGTTCTTGATGTGAGAGATCCCGAAGTAGACTTTTCGGGACCAGGCGTGCAGCTTCTCTTGCTGGTAGATGCGGGTGAACGTTTCTTCTAGGAACGGGCGGAAGATGATGGAGTGGTTCCAGTTGAGCTGGATGACAGTAGGAGCATCGGTTTCTGGATCGGTAGAGTGGACGGTCCGTGGGGCTTCTGGAGTTGGAAACTTGAGCGCTGAGAGGAGGTTGGCGTAGTCAGGATCCTTGACGAGGTCGTCTCCCTTCTGATAGACCCTAAGGCTCTGAGCGAGCGACCGCAAGATCTTCCAGGCTGCTTCCGGAATCTGGAACTCTGAGGGTTCAGTCGGTGCTGCTTCTGGGAGAACGGCATCAATCTGAGCCGTGTCCGTCATCTGAGGAAACTGAACTGACTCCCCTTCCGGAATCCTCTCATATCGCCAACTCCCCATGTTTGGAATGTCTTCTGTCTCAGAGTCGACGTAGGGAGCTTCGGCGGCCTCGAAATCTGTGGGAGCACTCGAAGGAGCGGCTGAGGAACCTGGAGCTGGAGCTGATGAACCGGAGCCGGAACCGGGTTGGAGGTCGGTGCGAAGCCGTTTTGCAGCTTGTACCTCCCCCTCATGAGGACCTGGTGCGGAGTCATCAGGGTCATCATGCCTCCTCTTCGAAGGCTGAGCCTGGGACCGACACACGGCCTCCAGTTCTCTAATCCTTTGTTGTAGCAGCTCGATCTGTGCAGCTTGATCTCTGACTTGGGCGGACAGGCGGTCATTCTGAGTGGTGTAGGAGGTGACCATCATCAAGTGCTCCACCTCAGTGACGTAGCCTGGGATCGGAGGAAGGTCGCCCGAAGTCGGAGGAGCGAGCCTGAGGACGTCTTCAGATGGCCTGGGGATGGGAGCTTCAGTAGATGGGGCAGCCTCAGAATGTTTGCCCTTGATCCTCCGTTTGAGCTCGTAGAGCTCCGCATCCCGGTCTTCTTGAAGCTTGCGCGACGCCTCAAGATCGGCTAGTCTCTTCCTCTCTGTCTCGGCCAAGGCTTTCTCAAGTGCCTCGACCCGTGCATCCCGAGCCTGATTGGCTTGCTCCACAGCTAATAACCTGCTTTGGACGACTTTAAGGATGTCGTCCGAATCCGTCGGACCTATAAGTCCCGTTGGTGCAGGGGCGGTTTTAGGGATTCCGCCCGAATCCGTCAGGCTCAAAAGCCCCGGTGTTGCGTGAGCATCTTTATAGACTTTGCTCGAGTCTGTCGGACCCGGTCCCGGAAGAGCTAAACCCGGTGCCACTTGGGCTCCAGTTGACGAGTAGAGTCCTAAAGAGGTACTCTCTCGGCCCGATGTCACCGCTGGAATTATGCTGACGGTGTCGGGGCTTCCGGTGGATCCTCGAAGGGCGTCCGATGACGCACCAACTCTCCCCGTTCCGGCCTCGCCACTTGGGCGGGCAGATGATGCATCCAAAAGTGTCCTAGTCAAATGAACGACCCTGAAGGTCTCTGTGAGTGGCTCTAGGACGACTGGTGCACGGAAAGATGTCGAGAGGCGGGGCAGAACCTCTCTCATTTCAACACCGGCAGACTCCAATTGAGTGGCCGGTGGAAGTTGAGCTAATTCCCCGTGAGAATGTGAAACGACCATCTGTTGAGAGATGGCCGAGTGGCTGGTTTGGGCGTGTAAATGCGCTGGTTGGCTGCCAGCGACTTGACCTGACGTCAGCGAGTGACCGGTCTGTGTGAGGGTTGCCTCTGTGGGGGTTGGACTCTGGGCTAAAGGAATATCCGATTCTAACCTATGCGGCTCTACTTCTACGTCCGCCTCCTCTAATTGAGCCCAAGGCTCGCTTAACTGGACCTCTACGTCTTCGGTCTCTTTTTCTCTGCTCTCTCTCTCCTTTTCTCCCCTCTCTCTCTCTCTTCTTCTTCTTCGCTGTCTTCTCGACCCCAGCCGGTAGCAACCTCGGCCTCACCTTCTTCCTCCTGACCAACAGTTCGGTCATCCGACGCCAGATCCGCAATAAGAGTGGGATCACCTGAAATCCGGTCGTCGTTGAAGGAGGAGGTGGCTTCATCCAAATCTATTACTTGGGCCTTCCCGCCCTTTGGTGGATCTGATAGCTGAAACTCGGAGTCGGATCCGTAGTCAACTTGTTCTGACTCTGTTGCCTCGTCATCGGGCTCACGACGGTCCGTAGGAGTGTGCTCGGAAGAGTCGTGACCGTCGGAGTCATCGCCAGATGGTTCGCCAGAGGGTTCGCCTCCCTGAGAAGTGACGGCCGCCGAGTGAGGTGGTGGAGGAGCATGTGCTTGTTCTTGTGGGGAAGCTTCCACGTCCTCCCCAGTAGGTTGTTGCGGCGGCGTCGGCGACCGGCGCTCTTCCGATGACGAGTGGATCGGTGACTGCTGAAGGGTGCCCATGTACTGCTTCACCCTGAAGTGACTCGTGTACTCGCGTGTGCGGATGGCCTCAGAAGATTCCTCCACAACAGTAGGAGTGCGAGCACGAGTAGCACGGTTCTGAATCATGGTCTGGTATGCACCGGCTCGAGAAGTGTGCGGAGTGGCAGACGTACCGACTATTCTACCCGCTCCTCCCCTAACGTCAACTCTCATCACTCCCGAGCCAGAAGCTCCCCCACTGGAGCTCTGGCCCGCCGTACCAGAGGCACGGCTTCTAGTTAGGACGGGTTGCACGTCTTGGGCAGGGCTCCCCGGTTCTGAGGAGTCCGTAGACGTGTCTTCTAAACCTACGGATATACGGTACATCCTAACACTCACTGACCTACGGTCTGCCATATTGAGCACGATTGCCGGTATGTGCATCTCTACCTGACCAGGCTTCAGATTCTTCTTGTTGGCTCGGCCGATCTGTTGGCTTTCAAAGCGGAGATGGTTTGATCTGCGTCGAACAGCTCGGTTCTGGTTCATGTGATCTCGAATGACCAGACTGAAGAAGCGCATCCAAGGGATGGATGTGTGTTTTGTGCGTCCTGGCCCAGCTCTGACATCACCAATGATGTCCGCCCAAATTTGTTGAGCAAAGTCGATCCGCCTCCCGTAGGCGACCGCATGGAAAATGTGCCAGAACTGGGTGGATGCCTTGTCCACGCCATGGGTCTTCGAAGAGATCGTGCGGTTGAGTATGTTGAAGAATGAGTACCAGATTGGGGGCAGCATTCCTTGTGAGTTCTGGGAGATTCCTCTCGGCCTGTTGTTCTCGGTGTAGTGGACTCCGACAGCGAGCACTTCGCTGAATAGCTCAGGTCCAGATACGAGAGGGTCAAACGGGGCCTCCGGAGTTGCAGCTGGCAGACGAAGGATTCTGCGAAGATCCTCCATAGTGAAGACCAGATCAGTCTGGTCCACTCGGCCGATGATGGTTTGCACTCCGTCCCGGTTCTCAACACGGGAAGTGTTCCAGAACTGCTGCAGATATATCATTGGGATGTCAGCAGTGGCTTGCATCGCGTATGCAAGGGGATGTGCTCGGAGAATCTCGAGAACAACGTCATCTTGGACGGTGAAGTTCGCCAAGTCAACGAACTGGTTGTTCTGGTGGATCTCGACGATGTCTGCCGGGTTGATCAGTGCGAGATCAGCAGCGTTGGCGACGGGTGAAGTAGGAGCAATTGGTTGTTGATCAGCCATTTCTGCAATATATTAAGTGTTAGAAATAATACAACGTGAAAAGACTATACCCTCGATTAGACGCGAGTCGGAAAACCTCGAAAACCCATTAAAGAGTGTTTCGTATTTTCCGAGTCGAAAAACGAGCAAACATACGAGGGGAGTTTTCCGATTCGGAAAAGGATGTTTTCCGAGTCGGAAAACTCAACACTTGGAAAGATAGCACAAAGTTAAACAGACAAGTTTTCCGATTCGGAAAAGGGTGTTTTCCGAATCGGGAAACTCCCACACTTAGAGAGAAAAACTTGTAGGTTTTCCGAGTCGGAAAACATGGTTTTCCGATTCGGAAAATGTCACAACACTTAGTAAAATTTTGGCAAGACTTGGTCCCTCGATCGAGTCGGAAAACCTTGGAAACCCGTGAGGGTAGTTCCACGTTTTCCGAGTCGGAAAAGATGCAATTGAAAACCGAGACCAAGTCCGATTCGGAAAACATAGTTTTCCGAATCGGAAAACATACATGAATGAGCATCGTTTTCCGATGCGGAAAACTTGAACATTCAAGTTTTCCGATTCGGAAAACTTGAATGTTCAAGTTTTCCGAGTCGGAAAACCGAGACTGTTCGAGTTCCGGAATCAAAAACCGCTCAAAAACCGTCGATCTAAGGCCCTAAACTATCAACATTCATCCTAAATCAGTTCATAACAAGATTATAAGCAACAATGGATCGTTTTAACGTCCCGAAATCCCATTCCAAGAAGTTTGGGTTTCGGGTAAGTTTTAAAACTTTTAGGCTTCGATCCAGGCATTAAAACACATGATTTAGATGTTAAAACTATATAAGGGTTGATCGTTTACTTACCAGGAATCCGAATATGTAAAAAGATCGACGATCGGAGCAATGACGAGCGAAAATCGAAATCGAGCGCGAAGTGGGTTCGGGTGAGAATTCAGAGAGAAAAAGATGAATATTTGAATTTTGTGAAAAGTAAATCTTGAAAACCGGTATTTATATTTTTACCGAATTACACTGTGTTTGGGTCAAAAACACTGTGTTTGGCTCTCCTTTTGGCTCTCTTAACCCGACTTTCACCATTTGGCAAAAACCACCCCTGGACTTGAAGTTTGAGTAAACTTACAAACAAGTCCATGAACTTGTATTTTTAGAATTTTCAGAAAATTTTCAAACAGACCCTGGACTACAAGTTTCACAAGTTTTGCAAAACGAGTCCCTGAACTTTAAGAAGCAGAAAGTGGCAAAGTTAGTCCCCGAACTTGTATGTTCAAGACATGTACTCTACCGCCCCCTGAACTTTCAAGTTCACAAAAAATTACAAGTTCAGCCCTCGACTCCCGAGAATAGAGACTTACCTGGTGTGTCTCACTGGGTTTAGAGCGAGTCCTGGTCTGAAGTAACCAGAAGTCGTAGTGCGGATCCACACCTACAGAATAGAGCACAATATGGTATCCAAGATGTTGTGGATCCGAGAACGTTAGTGAGCACACCAAACAATAAATACAGGACTTAGGACTCCCCTCGATTCATGCAACATCTATAGAGATCCTACAGACTCCCCCTACATACATGCATATAAAATAAGAACTCCCGACTCCCCCTAGACCTCAGGCAGGGAGATCTAGCATTCCTAACTTGCTTAGGAGGAAAAAGTGACGCTTCTCGTCAAACGGCTTGGTGAACAAATCAGCAAGCTGATAGTCACTCTCAACAAAGTAAAGTTCAATATTACCTTTCTCGACGTGATCTTTGATGAAATGATATCGAATGTCGATATGCTTCGTCCGAGAATGTTGAACCGGATTTGCCGTGATCTGTATTGCACTTTTGGAGTCGCAGTAGATGGGAATTCGATGCATGGTGTACCCAAAGTCAGCTAGTTGGGTTTTCATCCACAGAACTTGCGAGCAGCAGCAGGCGGCGGCTACATATTCAGCCTCCGCGGTGGATAATGAGACGCAAGTCTGCTTTCGGGATGACCAACTGACCAACTTGTCCCCGAGAAATTGACAGGCACCAGAAGTGCTTTTCCTATTTAGCTTACAACCTGCATGGTCTGAGTCTGTATATGCAATTAGTTCAAAGCCAGAATCCTTTGGGTACCAAAGGCCAAAATCCGGTGTGCCCTTCAGATACCTAAGGATTCTCTTGACTGCAGACAGATGTGAATCCCGTGGGTCACACTGAAAACGAGCGCAGACACCCGTGGAAAAGACGATATCTGGTCTACTAGACGTGAGATACAAAAGGGAACCAATGATTGCCCGATATGTTTTCTGGTCAACCGGTTTACCAGAAGTATCTGCAGAGAGTTGAAAATTTTTGGGCATTGGTGTGGCCGCAGAGTTTGAACCACCGAAATCAAATCGTTTTAAAAGGTCTTGAACATATTTGGCTTGATTTATAAAAATGCCATCAGGGCGTTGTCGAACTTGAAGTCCTAAAAAGAACGTCAACTCGCCCATCATGCTCATTTGGAATTGGGATTTCATGGTGTTCTCAAACTCTTGGCACATCTCAGGCTTTGTAGACGCAAAGATAATGTCATCCACGTATATCTGAACGATAATTAAATCTTTACCTGACCTCTTGAGAAACAGAGTGGGATCGATAGTACCTTTCTTGTAGCCAACTCCGAGTAAGTAGTCAGTGAGAGTTTCGTACCATGCTCTCGGAGCTTGCTTTAGACCGTAAAGCGCCTTGTCCAAAATGTAGACGTGATTTGGGAATCGAGAATCGACGAACCCTTCCGGTTGCTCAACGTACACTTCTTCTTGAAGGACTCCATTCAGGAAGGCACATTTGACGTCCATCTGATAGACTGTCATGTTTTTGTGTGCAGCATACGCAAGGAAGATTCGGATCGCTTCGATTCGGGCTACTGGCGCGTACGTCTCATCATAGTCGATACCCTCTTGTTGGCGATAACCCTTGGCGACCAGGCGAGCTTTGTTCCGGATGATGAGATTATTCTCGTCGGTTTTGTTCCGGAGAATCCACTTGAGACCAATGATTGTCTTTCCCCTTGGTCGTTCTACCAAGCGCCAAACTTTGTTTCTCTCGAATTCGGCCAGCTCATCTTGCATGGCGATCACCCAGTCGGGATCGGTGAGAGCTTGCCAAACATCCGATGGTTCGAAATCGCTCAAGAATCCACCGAATAGGATCAGATTTTCAATGTGTTTTGCAGATCGAGTGTTTACAGGTTGTGAGGGACTCCCGATGATCTGGGAGGGGGGATGATCTTTTGTCCACCTGCGAGTGTGAGGGTGAGTGACATAAGCCTGTCGGTTGTTGGTGGCGTCGTTCTCATCTTGCACGGCAAAGACCTCTTCTAGGTTCCCACTTGATGAGCCTTCAGCCTGGTTAATCCGCGGTGCAGCATCTAACCGGGGCTCTCTGACTACCTGAGCATATGATCGTTGGGCTGTGCTCGGGGAAGGTAGTGGAGCTTCTTCCGGAATTGGAGTAAGAACAGGGTGCGGAGTCTGTTCTTGATCAGGTGCCGGTGAAGCTGCGGATGAAACTTCAGATGGGGAAGCCGCGGACTCAGGTGTCACAGAGTGAGTTGAAGTGCTGGAGGAGGGCTCCGTGACGAAGGCATCAGATGTCACTGTGGTTGTGGTCGAACCTGTTGGAGCGGGAACTACGATTGGACTCGTTAGAGTGTGCAGATCGTATTCCGCGAGATCTAAAAAGTCTAAAGCAGAAAAGTTAGAAGACGGATCTGTGCTCGGTGGTGAAGGAGATAATTCAGGGAAAGATGCAGACACACTACTAGAACTAGCATTCAGATAGGTTTCAGATTCAGAGAAATCAACATTTGAGCTTTCCAGGATAGTTCGGGTCCGTTTGTTGAAAACCCGGTAAGCCTTAGAGTTATGTGAGTATCCGATGAAGATAGACTCATCAGACTTAGGGTCAAACTTACCCAAATTATCCCGGTCATTAAGAACATAGCATTTACAACCAAAAACTCTAAAGAAGTCAATGTTTGGCTTACGCTGTTCGACCATCTCGTAAGCGGTTTTACCAGTCCGCTTTACGATCAGAGTCCGGTTTTGCGTGTAACATGCTGTAGAAACGGCTTCAGCCCAAAACTGTTGAGGAACTCCAGAATGAGCCATCATGGATCTTGCTGCTTCGACTAACGTCCGGTTCTTCCTTTCTACGACCCCATTCTGTTGAGGTGTGCGAACTGCCGAGAAGTTGTGAGTGATCCCCACTTCTTCGAGAAAGGATTGCAGCGTTGCGTTGCGGAACTCAGTACCGTTGTCACTACGTATTTTCCTCACCCGACGACCCAAGAGAACTTGTGTACGTTTGATGAAGGCTATGATTCGTTCAGCAGCTTCTGATTTGTCTCGAAGAAATTCAATCCAAGTGAACCTAGAGAATTCGTCTACGAGAACTAGCATATACTTCTTTCTGGCAAGACTTTCTACTCTCATAGGTCCACAAAGATCCATGTGTATCAGGTCGAGGGGACTTTGGCAATTCGTATCCATTCTCGGTGGATGAGAGCTTCTGGTCATCTTTCCTTGTTCGCACGCAGGACAGAGAGTGTCCTTGGAAAGGTGAAGCTCAGGTAGTCCCCTGACTAATCCCTTAGAAACCAGCTTGTTCATATCTTTGAAGTTCTGATGACATAGTCTGCGGTGCCATAGCCAACTGTCCCCTTTTGATGCTTTTGAGAGCAGACAGATTGCATTCTTTGGGTTAGCTTCAAACAGGGGATGTGTTTGAGGGATTGAACGGAAGACGGTTGTGTAGAGATTGCCATTTCGCCTGGCGGAGAGAATAGCGTTGTTGTCTTCATCGTTCACGTCACTTCCGTACTGAAATGTCTTCACCCAGTATCCGTTATCACAGAACTGGCTGGAGCTAAACATGTTGTACCCCAATCCCTCCACATAACGTACACCCTTGATGATGTACTTTCCATTTGTGATTTTTCCCGACCCTAATATCGGCAACGGCGTTCTGTCGGCAGTCTTTATGTATCCCTCAAACTTCTCAACGTAGTCGAAGATGAAGGACCGCTGCCCAGTCATGTGTGTGTGAGCCCCCGAGTCAAAGTACCACACATGACTGATCTGCAAAACAACTAGGCTTGTTTAGGGACCCATTGCCAAATGGGTTCCTTAGGGTCAGAAACAGTTGAATTGGTCGATGCAGTCTCCTTTTCGGATTTCTCCTTAGGCTTAGGGGACTGCACTGACGAGGAAGGTTTCCCCTTTCCTCTTTTTCTCCCTCTTCTCTTTCGAGATTTGATTTTAGGCACATCAGCATTAAAAGAGTTATAAACACCATAACGCAGAAAATTGTCAAACATAAAGCACATGTCATTACGCAAAGAATCAAAAGCCTGAGTTAAATGTTGATTACGTTTTACAGACATGTTTGAATTAATTCCTACGCTAGGTGGAGCATAGCCAAGACCCGCACGGTTTGGACTATGCTGCTTAGGGAAAGCTTGAAAAGAGTTGGGTCTTCCTCGGTGATCCTTCCTTGGTGGCTTCACTCCCTGTCCACCATCCTTCTTCCTCCCATCTGCATTACGAGCATGGTGTGAGTTAGATGACGGTTTAATAGGAGAAGAGTTGCCACCCTTTCCAGAAGATGTTTTTGAAAACTTAGGTTTTGTGGAAGAGAAAGGTTGCTTTGGTTTTAACTGAGAGGTCTCACCCACTTCAAAGCTGCTTGAATTAAGGTCAAGACTTTTAATGGGTTTAGCTGAGTTACGAGCATCATTAGACTTTGAATGCTTTTTCTGGAGTCCTTTGGGTGCGTGAGGCTTAACTGACTTCCCCTTGGCAGTACCAACACATTTTTCACCCTTAGGGTTACTGTTCTCAGAAACAGGAGCTCGTGACTCAACAGACTTCTCAGGTTTTACAAAAACAGATTTTGGCCCTTTTGGGATAAAGCCTGAAGGATCATCACCTTCATCTAAGAACACCTTCAGATCGTATTCAACATTAGGATCATGGATAGTCTTTGGTTCAGTAATCCTATGGTGTGAGTTGAGGGGTTCATCATCATCTGACAGTAAGGTGTAATAGTCCTCTGGATCCGTAACAGATTTGGTTTGGGAATCAACTATCGGATGGTTTAGGAGTGGAGTGGTCCTATCATTAACTGAGTCTGAAAGGTTTTCAAAGTACATGACTTTTCTTTTCAAAATGGAATTTGACACACGTTGGTTGGTTAAGGCCACACGATAATTGATCTTTTCATCATGATCAAGTTCTCTTGTAATTTCTGAATGAACATTTAGGAGAACATATCGTGCCTTAAGATCCGCAACCTTGAGTTGAAAATTAGTAAAGGTTGAGGCTGCGGTCTCACACTCTGAAGACATTCTAATTCTCTCGGCATTTGCCTCGATCAAGTCTTTCTTCAAGGTGTGAACCAAGTTGTCTTTTTCAGAAATAAGCACTTTCAGATTCAGTATCTGATGTTGACATGCGTCCAGATCCATGGCTTTTAGTCTAAGTCCAAACATTTCCTTCTCTAGTTCGACTAGGTCGGGACCCTTAGTTGCGGAAACATCCTCTGGTGGGATAACTAAGGTCTCCTCTGAAAAATCCATCTTCCTAGTGTCATAACTAGTGTTAAGGTCTGAGTAGTTGATGGGAGGCATAGCTACCCTAGGGGTCCTAGCTTTGATGCCTTCCCATGTGGACTTAGTGTTTGTTGGATCACTGGCTGGAACAAAGATTGGCTTATTGGGAGTAGGGCTAGTGGGTGGACTGCTAGAGGTGCTGTTCGTTGGACTGATGGTCGTGGTTATTGTCTCACCGTTTATAACTTCGGTATATGTGACAGTCTGCCTAACAAATTCCTCGGTCACATGTCCTCCCACTAGGGCAGGTTTGGGTTTGGAGGCGGCCATGTCCTCAAAATTGTATAGATTAGAAGGTGCCTTTTCTAAAACATGGTTTTCAGACAGTCCAAGTCCGGGTCTGGCTTTATAGAAAGGATTATTATTGGCATGCTGCGTAAGAATGCTCAAAGTCTGTTCAGATTGTCCTCTTTTAAAGTTGTTATCTTCAAGCTCTTGAATTTTGGAAAACAGTCTAGTTCTTTCTTCTGAAAGCAACTGGAATTTTATATGGAGCTCTCCATGGTCACTGTTAAGTTTCTCATGGGTTTTCTGAAGACAACTGAGTTTGTTGGACAAATTGGACTCTCTGACACTAGACTCAAGAGTCTCACGATTGTACACTATGGTCAAGTCCTCAAGAGAGCTTTTGTATATGGCACTGTCGATTCTAAATTTCGTGACGAGAGATCGTTCCGATTGGAGACATCTCTCAAGTTCACAAATTCTAGATTCTAACATTGTCACATCATCAGTTAAGTCAGGAATAGTGGATACCTCAGAAGCGTCGAGGTCTCGATATGTGCTGGGGCCAACAGCTTCAGGTCCTTCGAAGTCTGCCATCAAACACGGACCCCCAACAAGATGATCTTCCTCGTCTGAGCTTTTTTCCTCACACACCCAGTTTTCCTCATCGACTAGCAGAGCGACTCCCTTCTCTTTCTTCCTCATCAATGCGGCCTTTTTCTCAAAGTATGCAGCATCCTTGTATCTGACAGGGCAGTTGTTCGCATAGTGACCCAGCTTGCCACATTTGAAGCAGGATGTAGTGGCACTAGCGGTCTTTTGAGGAGCTGGGGTAGGAGCACCACTATTCACCGGAGCTGGAGGAGCATTCAACCTTTGATCACCAATTTCAACTGGACCTTGTTGACGTCCTTCTCTCGGAGCTTGCCTAGAAGAACCACTCTGATGGTTGCCTTCTGGATAGTTTCTGTTCCCGTGATCAGTTTGTCCTTCAAATCCACGGTAGTTCCTTTCTTGTTCTTGTCCATATCCCTGACCACCTTGACCGCCTTCAAATCTTCCATATCTTCCATCTTGACCACCTTCGTACCCGCTGCTGTATCCCTGACGATCAATGTATCCTGATTCAGGAGTGTAGTTTCTCTGGTTTTGGCGATAGTTGATATGAGAGACTTGTCCTCCCCAATCTCCCTGATCTCCAGGACCTCCCTGATAGTCCAGGTAGGTGTTATCTCTGTAGCTTCCCCTCGCTTCCCTATACTGGCCTTGATCACCACGGTATCTTCCTGGATGCTGATTCTGAAATCTGTCTCCTTGCTGGTATCCTCCTCTTCCTTGATTCCCAAACTGAACTCGTTCCTGCTGGTAGTGTCCACCTCGGCCTTGCCCCATCCTTCCTCCACTGGGGTATCCAGATCCCCTAGGTCTGCTGTATCCACGTTTGGAATTCAGCTTCTGTACGCTATTAGAGATGAGGGCAAGAGACTCATTCACATGGAAGAGTTCATCATCAGAGATTGAGATGATTAGCGGATCATCTGGATGTTGATAGCTTGGACCATAGTTCGAGTTGAACTCTTGGTAGTTTGAACCATAGTTCCCGTTGAACTCCTGGTTGTAGTTCTCCTGATAGTGCTGAGGTGGTGAGTGGTTGTACTGCTGAGGAGATGAGTTGTTGTACTGCTGATGCTGGAAGGGAGCTGAGTTTGATCCTGCACATGGCACTGCCGCGAGTGCTAGAGGGTCAATAGCATTTTTGAACTTGCCGCCAGTGATGAATTCCTCATGCTGAACCATCATGCTAAAAAGGTCATGTAGACCCATGATCCCCAGATTTCGGCTCAGCTGTAAGTTGATCGCCAGATTTTGCCATGCCGGTGTTAGGTTCTTCAGGAACTTAACATTTACCTCGTACTTTGACTTTTCTATCCCGAGTCTTCGTAGGTCATTCACGAAGGCGTTCAGTCTTTGATAAGACTCGGTGAGGGATTCGGTTTCCCTGGCTTTGAAGCCTTCGTAAGCGTTTAGGGCACTTTCCTTTTGACTCTCGAGGGCGGTGTCACCTCCCTGCATCTGCTGCTCTATTTCTAACCAAACGTCTCGTGCGTTTGTCAGACTATCCACTCTTGCGTACATATCATTAGGAAGAGCCATAATCAGAAGGGTCAGTGCACGCTTGTCAACGAGGTGCCGGGCTCTTTGTTCTGGATTGAACATCTCAACTGGCTTTTCGACTACATACGACGGAAGTTCGGGACACGTATCTGTTTTGGGAACAGCGGCAACCGTGACGGTTGGTCGGATTGGGCCTTCACGGATTGACTTCATGAGATTTCCATCGAGCATGTCTAGGAAGTGTATCATCCGGCGCTTCCATTGCTGGTACTCGCCCATCACCAGGACGGGAGGGCGAGTTTCGGAACCTATCCCCAGGATTTCCTTCGACATTTCTAAGAAAGGAATGAGACCTCCTTGAAAGATTCACTTGGCTTGAACACAGAAAAGGTTTGAAAAAGCTGGTGTTACGAGCGCCTCGGGACACAGAAACCTTGGTAAAAGTAAAAGGTTTTAAAAGCAAGCTTAGTGTCGGATTTGAGAAACAAAACTGCAAGAGTTTCGGCTCAAAGAGGCGAAATCCGACTTGGAAACAAATGTTTTCCGATTCGGATTTGGCTCACAAACAGGGTGCGGAAAAGCAGCTTTTCCGATTCGGAAAATGAGCTTTTCCGATTCGGAAAAGGTGGGTGCGGAAAAGGGATTCGGAAAAGAGAAGTTTCTCAAGAGCAAGACCCCGAGTCAGAGACTCGTTTTCCGATTCGGAAAACAGAGTTTTCCGATTCGGAAAAGGAGAGATCTCCGATTCGGAGAATGAGCAATTTCCGACTCGGAAAATTTGAGCTGATATTTCAGCTCTCTTTTTCCGATGCGGAAAACCTGCACAGAAAGCTCGAAAAATTTCTTAAAAACACTTAAAAACCTCTTAAAAAAACAGTGTTTAGACCCCCAAAATGTAGGAAAATGCTTAGAAAACTATGGGGAATCACTTAACACTTAATTTAAGCCCTTTAAAACACCTTTTGGATTGAAAATCCAAAAGTTTTGAAAAACTCAAAACTTGAAAAACCTTTAGAACTTTAAAAAAAAACAAACCAAAAGCCAAGGAATCAACAAGTTTGGCTCTGATACCAATTGTTGTCCCTAGAAACAATGAAATGCAAGAAGAAATGGATGGAAATCCTATCAAGAGGATGAAATCAATATAAGCTTTGATAAGAACTCAACAATGGAGAAAATGTTGCCCAATTTGGAAAAAGATGATTTCATATATCAAACCCTAGAAATCCTTTACCTTATATAGGTAGAAGGAAGTTTGACAAAGTTACAAGAAAGGCCCCCGAGGTTACAAACCTCTAAACAAGGGCATAACAAAACATCATTGTTTACAAAATAAGGAAACTAAACTAGAAAGCAGTTTTAAAGATAGATGATTCTGACTCTTCTCAACACCTGGGTTCTACAGTATCATACCAAGCCCTAGGTGCTTGATGAAGGCCATACAGTGCCTTCCTCAACTTGCAAACCCTGTCAGGATATTTAGGGTCTTCAAACCCTGGTGGTTGACAGACATAGACTTCCTCATCAATAGTGCCATACAAAAATGCACTTTTCACATCCATCTGATAGACTTTGAATCCTTTGTAAGATGCAAAAGCCAAGAATAGCCGGATGGCTTCAATTCTAGCTACAGGTGCAAATACATCATCATAGTCTATTCCTTCTTCCTGAGTGTACCCCTGTGCCACTAGTCTGGCCTTATTCTTGATCACAATTCCTCTCTCATCTGTCTTGTTTCTGAATATCCATTTAGTGCCAATTACTCTGTGTCCTTTTGGGAGATCCACCAAATCCCAAACATGTTGTAGGACAAACTGCAGTAATTCCTCTTGCATAGCTTCTATCCAGCTTGGATCCTTCATGGCATCTAACACCTTCTTTGGTTCATTCTGGGAAAGAAAGCATGACAACATCCCAGAATGAGTATTCACATATCCAGCTTCTCTGCTTTGCTTCCTTGTAATCATAGGAGAGGCCACATCTCCAATTACTTGAGAAGCAGGGTGATTCTTTTGAGTTCTTGTCAGGTGTAGGGGTTCTTCAGCTAGGATTTCCCCTAAATTTGAATCATTAGGATCAGATTCTGAGACATCTGGTTGAGTGATTTCACTTGTATCTCCAAGCTCATTGCTTTCAAGCTGTGGAGCCTCTTCAGTCTCCTTGTCTCCTTCTTGGTGCTCTGAAGCATCCTCTTGTACTTCAGTCTCTGATTCTTTCTCTTCTGAACTGATGGTGGATGGAGGAAACAGAACAAAAGGTGTGTCTGTCTCCTTCTTTTTAATAATAGGACCTGTATCAACTACATTTCTCATGTTCAAAGAGTTAGTGAGTGAATCAATGTCAAATAGCCAGTCTGGACCAGTCCCATGCACATTGGGAGTGTGTTCATTGAATTTGACATTGTCACTTTCCTCAATTGTTCTAGAAACAGTATTAAATACCCTAACTGCTTTGCTCTGTATTGAGTATCCCACAAAGAAACCATCATCAGATTTGCTGTCAAATTTCCCTAGGTGAGTTTTGGTATTTAAGATAGAGCAAGGACACCCAAAAGGTACAAAGAAACCTATGAAAGGCTTTTTGTTTTTGAAAAGTTCATAAGGTGTTTTTCCCTTGGACTTGACTACATGAACCCTGTTTTGTACATAGCAGGCAGTGTTAACTGCTTCTGCCCAAAAAGTGATTGGTAATTTAGAATCTGCTAACATGGTTCTTGCAGCCTCAATCAGTGTCCTATTTCTCCTCTCAGCAACTCCATTCTGTTGAGGAGTTCTAGGAGCACTGAATTGTCTTTCAATACCTTTTTCCTCACAAAAGGAATTCAAATCAGCATTTTTGAACTCAGTCCCATTGTCTGATCTAATGACTTTCACTCTAAGGTTCACCTGATTCTCAACTCTCTTTACAAAGGGTTTGATCAGTCCACTTGTCTCATCCTTTGTTCTTAGAAAGAAAACCCAAGTAAACCAAGAATAATCATCTATTATCACAAGACAGTATGATTTCTTGCCTATACTCATTACATTGGTAGGTCCAAATAAATCCATTTTGCAATAATTGAAGAGGAGCAGAGATAGTGTTTATTGTCTTTGATTTGTGAGAAGCCTTGTGTTGCTTGCCTTTGAGGCAGGCTACACAATGATCATCAAGTGTGAACTCTTTTGAGGGAAGACCTCTTACCAATTGATTTTTGACAAGTAAGTTCATGGTCTTAATGTTCATATGACCCATCCTTCTATGCCAGAGAGAGGATTCAGTCATTGAAGCTTTTGAAAACAGACAGTTCACAACTTCTGATGGCATACCATTTAAGTCCAGACAATAAACATTATCTTTTCTAGGTGTTCTCAGTAAAATATAGCTCTCATCAACTACAAACTTTGGAGAAAGAATCATGCACTCTGTGTCACTGAACAGAGTGAAAAGATTTTTATCACACACCTGAGACACACTCATCAGGTTGTATCTGAGTTGAACCACATAGTATACATCTTCTAAGGTTAACTTACCTCCTGTAACCTTACCTTTCCCTGAAACCTTACCTCCTCTTGGATTATCTCCAAAGGCAACATATCCTCCATTGAATGTAGTGAAGTTTTCAAGAAAGGATCTATTGCCTGTCATGTGCCTAGAGCAACCACTGTCCACATGCCATAAGTTCTCATTCCTGTCTGGGTTGCCCTGCACATAAAAGAAATAAGTTAGTGTCTTGAGGGAACCCAAGCCAATATGGTCTTGGGTTCTCCCTTTTCATTAACATAATTGACCTCTGTCAATCTGTTAAGCTTTAAAAGATAATCCTTGTTAGGAATCTCATGACTTGAGTACTTAGTTACAATGGGTTGTCTCAGTGAAGAACTTGTAGTGGTAACATTGTTTGAGTTACCACTGCTGCTATTGCTGGCAGCAGTGTTAACCTCTATATCTTTTTGATTGTTACCACTGCTTTCAGAAGCAACACTTTCATTACCACTGCTTGTGGAAGCAGTAGTATTGCTTAGTGAGGCTTTTGGTACCCATTTAGTAACTATCTTCACAGTCTTCTTTTCAACCTTTTTCTTTTGAACACTGACTTTCTTTTTAGGTTGATTTTTCTTTTTCTGAACCAGTTGTCTTTTAGCAATAGGTTTTGGAACATACCATCTGCTATTATACTCTGTCCTTCTAGTTTGGAACTGCTTTTGATTTTGAAAATCAACCCTTTGATTTTGAAAAGTCATTCTTTGATTAAAAGGGTTATAGTAGCAGTCCTTTGCCAGATGGTTGAGATTACAGCATATAAAGCAAGGTTTTGGTTTGTTAATCTTATTCAGATCAACACCATGTGTTTGAGCCCATTGGTTGTTCCAATTCCTTTTGTTTCCTCTTGGTTTGGTACTTGTTTGTGGCTGTTCAGAAGTACCAGGATCACTGTCATTCTTATGAGTGGGTTTACCACCTTTGACACTTGGTTGTGAAGTTGCAGGTTCCTGGTCAACTATTTTCTCCTCCTCTTTTCTAGAGACTGTAGCAATCTTACTGGGTACAAAGGGCATACCACCCTTTTCATTGGTGAGGATTTGATTTTCCTCAGGGACAGTCTTTTGGGATTTGTTTTCAGTCTTTCCCTTTTGTTCTTCCTCGTCATCACTACTTGAGGGATCTACATCACACACTCCTTCTTTCAGTTCCTCTCTGTTTAGTCTATCTAGGATATCTGTGGTAGGAGGAATATAGGTGTGATTGCGGGGTGGAGGAGTATTGTGATATCCTATTCCTCTTTTGAGTTCATCATGAACTTGAGCCTTTAGAATTTCTTCCAAGGCTTTAGAGGACTTAGAGAATTTATCAAGATCTTCCTTAGCTTTTTCCAATTCCTTCTTGACAGATTCTAATTCCTCACCAGACTTTACTAGTTTCTTCTCAAACTCCTTTTTCTCCCACTTCCAGTAATTGTAATCATACTCAAACTGGAGTTCATTCTCTTTATAGGACTTGATTTGGTCCTCGAGATTCTCAATGACTATCCTATACTATCTTCTATCAACTTCCATTGTCTTGATGGTATCACTCATAGTCTGATTGTGATCCCTATACTTCTTAACAGTTTCAACACAAGAATCAGAACATAATTTAGAGGATACCTCAGCTGGAAGTTCAGGTTCAATGATTTTGGCCATAAAAGCATGATTCTGGATGGCTTCTTCAGCTTGATCACTCCAGTCAAATCCCATGCCTTCTTGTGATACCAAGGCTTGAGAAGAGTTGGAATTGGTGCCTCTGTTGGGTCTTGGAGCATATGCTTGTCCTCCATTGTTGGCTTGTTGATGAGTGCCACTCCCTTTGCACTCTCTGGCAAAGTGGCCAGGCTCATTGCACTTGTAGCATCTCACCTTTGATTTGTCAAAGCCAGCAAGGTCTCCTCTTTTGGCATCAAAGTTGTTCCTTCCAGTTCTCCTTATAAACCTCTTCATCCTCATGGTTAACATTGCCATCTGCCACTTGATGTCCATCTCCTCCAAATCATCAGCATTGATTTGTTCAAGATCATCATTGATCAGAGGAGATCTTACATGATTGGCAAGGAATGCTTCCAAGACTGCATCCCCATTAGTATCCTGTGACATAGAAGATTTATCATTAGTACTATCATGGTTATTATTAGCAGGGTTAACATTAGCAGTACTAGCAGTATTAATATTAGAAGAAGGATTTTCAGAGGAATAAAGAGCAATAGTATGTGAATATCCAGTGGGTCTTCTTTTGGCCTCTACTTCAGCTTCAAAAATCCTGAGATCATTGTACAGATCTTCAAGCTCCTTATCCTCCAGGTCATCTCCTTGTCTGAATGACACAGTGTACATAGTCCATTCCTCACTCAGAGATCTGAGGAATTTTCTATTGACTTCATCCTTCTCCATCTTCACATCTACATTGGCAAGTTCTCCAATCAGTTTGTTGAACCTGTCAAAAGTTTGAGTCATGGATTCATTCTTTGTAGAAGTGAAGTTTTCATATTGCTGCTTCAAAAAGGCTTTCTGATTTCTCTTGGAACTTTTGGTTCCAGAAAATCTCTTCTCCAGTGCAATCCACAGTGATCTTGCATCAGGGCAGGTACAGAATTGGTGTTGGTATTCATTGGGAATAGCCAACAGCTGAGTGCTTAAGGCTTTCATCTCAGTCTGCTTCCTCTTTTTGTCTGCATCAGATTTTGGGGGTGCTCCAGCAACAGCAGGTTCAGGGACACTAGGTCCATGTTCAACTACTTCCCATAAGGCATAATCAGTAAGAAGCATGTATTGCTTAATTCTGATTTTCCACATCTCAAACTCATTGGGTTTGAGCATGGGGACTTTGGACACAAGAACAGAATCCTGGGAATCCATTGATCAAAGAGTATTCTGAACACAAGCTCTGATACCACTTGACAGGATCTAAATCTCAATATCAAGAACAGAATACTTAATCAAAGAAGTTTGCGGAATAACACTTTGATTATAAAACAGAACAATGAATTTGAATAAACTGTGTATATTGATCTCAATAGCTTAATGATTACAACTACAAGCCCCAATCTGTTTGAACAGGCTCAAAACAGACGTGCAATACTTCTCTATTGCAGGGATTTCAAGAACAATCTTGAGGCTCTTAATTCTAACACAAAAGCTATCAAAAACTCGTATCTAACAATGAAAACCTATCAGCTATATATACGTTTCAACAGATTACAATAAGGAAACTAGATTTACAAGATAATCTCTAAAATATCTCCAAGCATATCGTATCTTGTCTATATCTTCAAGTCATCACAATCCTTTCCTTATCTTCTTCTGATAGCAGTGGTAAAAACAAAAACAGTGTTAACCGTACACCAGCAGTGTTAATCACAGAACCAGCAATAGTAATCTTCAAGAGAAGTAGTAATCTGTAACAGCAGTGGTAACTTTGATCTTCATTCATTCATCACATACTGGCAGTGGTAACCTTCAATCTTCATCAGCAGTAGTAACACTCCAAAGCCAGCAGTGGTAATCAGCAGTATTAACCTTTATGAAAGCAGTGGTAATGTATCAGACTCAACAGATTAGCACAGTCAAGTGGATTGTATCAAAAGATACAAACTTGAATTGTTTTTGGTTGTTATTTTGATTAATTTGGTAAACATTAATCAAAGAGTCTAAACTAAAGAAAGGTGATACTTTACTTTAGACCAATATTTAACAAACGTTAAATAGACACCATAAAAGTAATTAAGAAATATTAATTTTGTTATTATTACAGAGTGTAATATGGACTATACAAAATTAGTTTCTTTATCGCTTTTATATTTTGCATGTTTTATTATCCAGGAATGAAACTAGTTTACAGTTTTTTCATTCAAAACTTGTCCGTGACAACTTATCATTGTGGGAACTTGATAGGGAGTTAAAGTCATTGTGGACTTTTGGGTAGTTATGATCAGTCGTTGAAAAACAGCTACAAGTGTTGTAGACCAAAAGTTGCACAGGTATTCGATAGAGTAGCGAATATTGGACGTGATCCGCGGTTGAGATTGTTGGGTTTTTGTGAGTATCCACGGATCAAACTGACTCGAGGATTAACACAGATCTATCAAACCTCGCTGGTTTGATATATCTCATAGGTTTAAAACAAACTGTTAAAACCCACGTGATCAGAAACTCGCTGTTTTCGATCTAATCATGCGGAAGCGATAAAAGCTAAAAACCCATTAAAGCCTAATGATTTTAATCGTTTATAGCTCTAAACCTAAAAGATCAGGTTAGATCAATTTACCTGGATTGCTCGAGATTTAGTCCACCGGTGATCGACCAACGAACGTTCTTCTAGTTGAACTTTATGAAACCCGAACAACCAAAAGGAAATCCGACCGGGGGGGTGTGTTTTGCGCCGGTTTGGGAGAGAGAGGAGGAGGAGGACTCAAACTGATTTTCTAACTGAAAAGCTTGTTGTTTTTTCCTTAACCCATAAGCCTTATTTATATGGAGGAAAAATACAGTTTGTATAAGATTCAGTTTCCTTTTATAATTATCTCTAATCCTTTTTAATTAGCTGGAAAAGAATTTGCATACGATAATTATGATTATATATATTTATCTAATATATATATATATAAAAACCTTATTAATTAATTATTATATATTTATTTATCTAATAAATATATAATATCCTAATTAATTAATAACCCTCCAACTTTGGTAATTCTGACTGTAATTACCCAATAGATTTATAATACACTATTATAAATCCTAACTCTCCATTTCGGGGTTTCATCTAACTTGTTCGACTTATAAGTCCTCACAGGTGTGACCCTCAAGTGTCTCGTAACATTGGATATATAATCACTTGGTTTGTCAACTCTGCACATAATTCCTAACAGACTCCCACTTGTGCAAGTTGGCAACACCACCTTTGACTATACTGACCTAAGGAGGCCCCTAGACAGGCACTTAGGCTGACCAGGTTACAAGAACTCTTATACCCAGACTGGTGATATAAACATTCCGTGAGGAATTGGTATCTATGAAACTACTGTTCATTGATTGGGTACATCTTGGCTTTTCCCTTTGCATCGCGATATTTCATCTGTGAGTATGAGCTTGGAAAGTGTCAACTCTAAATACTCAAGATTCTGTTTTCTTGATTATCTGACTTTCACTGATAGGTAAACGACAAAGAACTAATCAGTTCGTTTGGGCATGGCCATGCACTTCATCAGTATACTTAGTCAGTCAAGATGGGCCCAGAAATATCTCTCTTCTGAGAAGAGGTGCAAATCCCATCTTGCATATCTGCCTTTAACACCACGGCTTCCGCTGAATCTAGTTACACCCTTTATAGCCACCCTGTTACGGCGTAGCGGTTGAGTGCACTAAGAATTCAGTAGTCCTCATGATGTCAAATCAGATACCTCAGGTGATAGGGACAACCACTGTGAGATTCACTTATGACTTTACTCCAAGAAGCAATCTCAACCGCGGATCACGTCCGATATTTGCTACTCTATCAAATATCTGTGCAACTTTTAGTCTACAACACTTGTAGCTGTTATTCAACAACTGATCATAACTACCTAAAAGTTCACAATGACTTTAAAACCTTATCATGCTCCCACAATGATAAGTTGTCACGGACAGATTTCGAATGAAAAACGGAGACTGATTTCATTCCTGGATATATTAAAAACATGCAAAAATGTGAAAGTGATAAAGAAATCAATCTTGTATAGTCCATATTACACGCTGTAATAATAACAAGATTGAATGTCTTTTCTTTAATAACTTTCATAATGTCTATTTAACGTTTGTTAAATATTGGTCTAAAATGAAGTATCACCTATCTTCAGTTTAAACCCTTTGATTAAAGTTTACCATTTTAATCAAAGTGATAACCAAAATACAAGTCTGTTTATACGATTCACTTGTATCTGCTAATTATTGTTATGCAAACACCTTATAAAAACAATAACTAGACTTTTATCATATTCCATGAACTCGGAGACCTGGACTAACTTCCAGTTCCTGAATATGTAAGACTGCAACTTTCCTTAGTTGCTTGTGTAGATGAATGATTTCTACTTGAAATCCGATTCCATTTGCAATTCTGGCAAATCTACTGAAATCCTATATTTTAATCCAACACTTTAATTATTGATTTCTAAGGTTAGTCATGACCTTTGTTTCATGGGTCCTGAAACCTTTATCCTTTTGACTAAAAGGGTAAATTATATCTTATGAATTCTTATCCTACCTGGATTATGAATTCCGAGATATATCAATAATTGCATCTTTTATTCCTTATCTGAGACTAGATAGAGAATAAATTGGGCTCCCACTTGCTTATATAAAAACTAACTATTACTCAGAATTTTACTATTGACTTAGTCAAAACTTTGATTAGTCAATTCTAATTTTAAGTAATGAGCTTTGAGAATTCCCTTTTTATGAAACTTAACTGGATTTGGTCAAATCCTAATTCCCGATCTTGGAATCTTTCTAGTTTCATAAATACTGTTATTAACGCTATCCTGAATTCTCTTTTAGAACATTTGAATAACAAAACTTGATCAAATTTGATTAATTAATTCTGAGAATTTCTTTTATAAAACTTAACTGGATTTGTTAAAATCCTAATTCCAGAACTTGGAATCTTTCTAGTTTTATAAATACTGTTATTAACGTTATCTGAGTTAATATCTTAAATTCTCCTTTTAAATTTTGATCATAAAACAATTATTCATAAATGTTTTAATCTCAAAACACATTCCTGTAGAATCTCGTGTGTTTTGATAGTTTTTATACAAATCACTTCAATTTAATAGATTTTATTGAAGTAACTATAATAGGCAATAACTAGGATCATACGAACACTAAGTACAATCAGATATTTCAATGTCAAGACAATAACTTTTGAAAATAAAACCATCGAATTATAAAATATAATTATTCAAACATTGTTTAAAACATAAATCCCCAAAAAACAACTGTTTTAAAATTATAAATTCAAAAAGTCTTGACTTAAATCATCTTGTACTTTGATCCTCAGCAACCTCTGGGCATTTCACTTCTGACCTCCTGCAATAATCATTTTGCTCTAGGTATCAGTATACTTGTAAATCAACAAGTAAGAAGTGACAAGTCAAAGCAATCATAAATTTTCTAAGGTTTACATACCTGCTTCATGACGCTTAGGGCAGTTTTGCCTCCAATGACCGATCTCATTGCATATGAAGCAGCGATTCTCGGTCCTAGCTTTGTTTGGCTTAACCTTCTTGCCCTTGCCCTTGCCTTTGCCTTTCTTGGGTGCACTCTGGATGGCCTGGACTGGTCCTTTTCCTTTACTGGTGCTAGCTTGCCCATTCTTCTTTTTAACCCCTCCGTCTTTCACCATCAAGACATCCTTGGTCTTGTTCTTGTTCCCCATATTCAGTTCAGCTGTCTTTAGCATGGAGTGCAACTCTGCTATAGTTTTCTCCATGTTATTCATATTGTAATTGACTACGAAGGGCCTGTAGTCTTCTGACAGTGAATTGAGTATGGTGTCTGTTGCTAGCTGCAACGGAACAGGATGACCAAGCCTCTCCAGATGATCTAAGTGCCGTTTCATTTTCATGACATGGTCACTTACTGATGTCCCTCTTACCATTTTGCACTCATTGAATGCTTTGGTGGCATCGTAACGTTCTGTACGAGCCTGAGTCTGAAACATGTCCCTCAGCTGGCGGATCATGTCGTAAGCATTTGTATTTATGAGCCCTGCTTGCAGATCTGGGCTCATAGTTGCTAACATCAGACAGGCGACATCAAGGAGATCATCCGAGTGCTTCTTGTGGGCATTTCTGGCAGCAGCCGGAGCGTTTGCCGGAGGTGCCTCCCCAAGTGGCTCTTCAAGCACATACCACTTTCTCTCATGTCTGAGCACAATCATCAGATTGCGCTCCCAGTCGAGAAAGTTAGAGCCGGTCAGTTTATCCTTCTCTAGGATAGATCGGAGGGAAAAATTATTAGTGCTGGTAACAGTGCTTGCCATCTACACAAAATAAAACTTTTGGTCTTAGCAACTGTAAATAGATAAATTTCCAATAAAATATCAATAAACCCTTAAATGATCAATTTATTGGACTAGGATCCTTATTTCATACGTCCTGATGTGCGTAATGTTCTTGCTCCACCAGACCCGTATTTATTTCGGTAGGTAAGGACTTTTACCAATCATATCTAACTGACATGACTCCTAGATCTTTTCGGGACCATGGCAACTACCTGTGCATGTTTTAGTCCCTCTTAGTGCTTTTTGGCCCGGTACCACTCGGTGAACTTTATAGTACCAAAACAGATCTCACCATTTTGGGAACCTGGTCACTATACTCTGGCCGGTACCACCCGGAGATAATTCGCAGAGTTATGTAACCCCTTCAGCTTCAGTTTGAACACAGACGTTGAATGTGTGATCACTTACAACGCCTATTTACTTTACGCCGAAGGTGCCCCTAGATGGGTTGCACTACTGATCTATGATTTTCGGGGTTTTGAAAAACTTTACTTCCAGGCTTTTGAAAAACTGATTGTTATAAAGGTTACTTATGTTTTAAACTAACTGTTTCAAACATACACGTAATTTTAAAACCAACTGTTCTAAAATTACTTGCTAATTAAAACTAACTGTTTTAACAGCACACCTAGTTGATTAAAAACTAACTGTTTTTGTCAACTTGCCTTTTATATAAAACAATCATCTATAGGTTTTTTTAAATAAAAAACTATCGTTTTGAAAAGTTTAACGAAACTAAAACCTATATTCCTTTTGTGATATAAACTAGTTTTAAAGTAACAACTCTATTTAAAACTATTAACATGCAGGATATCACAAATAATTAATCAACCATGCAATTAAACAATAATTAATCACATAGTACCTAATTATAGTTTTTGCCCACTGGCCTCGCCATGTTTTGTTAGTACTCCGGTAGTGATGAAGTAGCTCCCACTGGCCTCGTCATCCCGAAAGAATAAAACAAATTTCTATCCTAAGGTCATTATTACATAAGGGGTTGTAAATGGCACGCAGGCCTCCCCGTGAATATGTCAAGGGTCTAGGTTGGCAAAATACTATAATAGATATATATGTAAAATCAAACTGAAATCCATATATCGAGCTCAAGCAATTACGTAAATATATATGCTATATAATAAAAGCAATCTTATAATTACGAGTAATAAACTGGATCCGTTAAAATTATTTTGTCTCTATTATCGCCAAATTTGGTTTTAATGAACTAACTGTTTTATAAACCAGTAAATATTTCGAAAAAGAATTTTCTTATAAAAACAAGATCATTTTATAAAGCCGAAAATATGAAACATTCGTCTTTTATTCTAAACTGATATCGAAACACAGGTATTTCGAACTAACTGTTCGAGATACACGATACTGGCCCTAAGACCGTATCTAGGTTCAACCAACTGATCAAACATAGTAACAGTCTTATTTGTCTTAAAACGAGTCTATTATTTGAAACTAAAATTTTAACCGAATTAATTTAAGTAAATAAACCCTCTTGGGTCATTATCTTGGCCTAAGATTTCTGGGTTTCGGGTCCGACAATAAATCTGGCCCAACTATACGAAAAACCCTGGATGGATCAGAAGTCTGGTTCGTGTCACGAAAGCGCGGCTCGCGCCACGATCTCCTCGAGTGCAACACCGCACACCACTGCCACCATGGTGGTTTCTGGCGGTCGTGTCTGCCGATTGATCGACTACCGCCACCGCTTGGTGCGGCCGTGAGGCAGCCAGCGGTGGCCGGTTCGTACACCACCACCACCAAGGTGGTTTCTAGTGGTCGTGGTTTGGTTATTACAACCACCATCAGCCGCCACCGTATCCGGTGATCGCAAACAATACCATTGCCGCCCTCTGTCGATCAGCAACGGTAGTAGCTCTGGGCTACCACCGCCGCCGCGATCCTGATTGGAAAAAAAACATCGACGCCACCACCACCACAATCGGTGGTGTGGTGGTCGTCTCTCGATCGGCCTGGAGACGCCGTCCAGCGGCTGTTTTGGCAATCGACACCACCGCCACCACAATCGGTGGTGCGGTGGTGGTTTTCTTTCGCGGTCGTCGACGGCCGACGCCACAACCACCAAGCGGGTGGTGTGGCCGGCGATTAAAATATCAGCGGCGATCAACGCCACCCAAGAGTAGCTATCGACTACCACCGTCACCGACGACAGCAGTAGCGAGATGCTACCACCGCCGCCGTGGCCGGTGATCATGATCAACAACAACCGCCGCCGCAACCATCGTCTCTGGTGCGACCGGCGATCTCGTCCTCAGCCGTGAGTCGCCACCACTCGCTGTGGAGCGGCGGGTGATCGGAAACCGAAAGCCGCCACCGGACTGTGGTGCGACTGGCGACCACCACCGTTTACCCCCACCACCAAACTGTGGCTCGGTGATCGGAGATAACAGCCGACGCCACCACCACTCACTGTGGTGTGATCGGCGTATGGTTTTTCGCTGCTAGGAGTTTCCGGCGATTGGCCTGATGGTTTGGTCGGCTAACTGCCGCCATTCCACCGCCAATCGTTGGTTACGACAAACCTTAAAAAATTAGGTTTTTTAATTGACACAACAAACTTAAAAATCAGATTTTTAATTAACACGATAAACTTTAAAATCAGATTTTAAATTCAGATTTATCAAAACTTGATACACAAGCAAGAAATTTTAACGGATCTCACATAAATTGATAAACAAAAACTAAACGATGTATCAACCATGGCTCTGATACCACTGTTGGGTTTTTGTGAGTATCCACGGATCAAACTGACTCGAGGATTAACACAGATCTATCAAACCTCGCTGGTTTGATATATCTCATAGGTTTAAAACAAACTGTTAAAACCCACGTGATCAGAAACTCGCTGTTTCCGATCTAATCATGCGGAAGCGATAAAAGCTAAAAACCTATTAAAGCCTAATGATTTTAATCGTTTATAGCTCTAAACCTAAAAGATCAGGTTAGATCAATTTACTTGGATTGCTCGAGATTTAGTCCACCGGTGATCGACCAACGAACGTTCTTCTAGTTGAACTTTATGAAACCCGAACAACCAAAAGGAAATCCGACCGGGGGGGTGTGTTTTGCGCCGGTTTGGGAGAGAGAGGAGGAGGAGGACTCAAACTGATTTTCTAACTGAAAAGCTTGTTGTTTTTTCCTTAACCCATAAGCCTTATTTATATGGAGGAAAAATACAGTTTGTATAAGATTCAGTTTCCTTTTATAATTATCTCTAATCCTTTTTAATTAGCTGCAAAAGAATTTGCATACGATAATTATGATTATATATATTTATCTAATATATATATAAAAACCTTATTAATTAATTATTATATATTTATTTATCTAATAAATATATAATATCCTAATTAATTAATAACCCTCCAACTTTGGTAATTCTGACTGTAATTACCCAATAGATTTATAATACACTATTATAAATCCTAACTCTCCATTTCGGGGTTTCATCTAACTTGTTCGACTTATAGGTCCTCACAGGTGTGACCCTCAAGTGTCTCGTAACATTGGATATATAATCACTTGGTTTGTCAACTCTGCACATAATTCCTAACAGAGATTACTTCTTGGAAATTGTCATAAGTAAATCTCACAGTGGTTATCCCTATCACCTGAGGTATTTGGTTTAATATCATGAGGACTGCTGGATACTTAGTACGTTCAACCGCTACGCCGTAACAGGGTGGCTATAAAGGACGTAACTAGATTCAGCGGAAGCCGTGGTGTTAGATGCAGATATGCAAGATGGGATTTGCACCTCTTCTCAGAAGAGACATATTTCTAGGCCCCTTGACTGACTGAATATACTGATGAAGTGCATGACCATGCCCAAACGAACTGATTAGTTCTTTGTCGTTTACCTATTAGTAGAGATCGGATAGTCAAGAAACATAATCTTGAGTATTTAGAGTTGACTGATTCCAAGCTCATACTCAAAGATGAAATATCATGATGCAAAGGGAAAAGCCAAGATATACCCGTTTTATGAACAGCAGTTTCATAAATGATGTTTCCTTGTGGGAAATGTATTATCACCTATCTGGGTATAAGAGTTCTTGTAACCTGGTTAGCCTAAGTGCCTGTCTAGGGGCCTCCTTAGGTCCGTGTGGTCAAGACGGTATTGTCAACTTGCACAAGTGGGAGTCTGTTAGTAATTATGTGCAGAAGTTGACAAACCAGTGATCTCACATCCAATGTTATAAGACACTTGAGGGTCACACCTGTGAGGATCTGTAAATCAAATAAGATAAATCACAGTTTGGAGATATTGGGTTTATAATAGTTAATTATAAACCAGTTGGGTATTTTATGTAAGAAAACCCAAAGTTAGAGGTTTGAAATGATTCATATATATTTATTGGGTGAATAAATATATATAGATTTATTAATTAATAAATTATGTATTATTAAGATAAATAAATATGTAATAGAATATTAATTAATAAAGAAGTAATTATCTAGTTAGGTAAATATCCTTTTCTTAGGGAGAAAGAAAGGATAATTACCAAAAGATAATTATAGAGTTATATGGTAACTAGGAAGCTTAATCCTATAAATAAAGGCTTAAGGGTTACCAGTTAATGTGAACTGATTTGATAATTCAAACCAGAAAGAAAAATCTCTCTCTCTCTCTCTCTCTCCTCTCACTAAAACCGGCGCCTAAACCCCAAGGAGTTCGGTTTTTCGGTTGACGTCTCGCAAAACAGCCTATTTCGGGATTTTGGGATTTCAGCCAACTAGAAGGTGTTTTGTCTGATCGATCACGGGTGGATTAAGCTCAAGCAATCCAGGTAACAATCTTGAACTGTTTAATTGTTAGATTAAAATCTAAAACGATTAAGATCAATAGAATAATTTCGGGTTTTAATTCTATGCTTCCGCGATAATCAAACCAGTTAGGTTTGATAAAGGTTAAACCCTTTTGGTCAGTTTGATCATTAGGTTTTATCGTGCATCTCTTCCAGTTAGGTTTGAGATCCACAGATCCTCGTATCAGTTCGATGTGAGGGATCCACAAAAATCCAACAGTTCGCGCAGATGAAGGACGAGCTGCTGGCGGCCGTTGACGAGCGGATTGAGGCGGCCTTCACTGCACGTGGGTCAGGGTCAAGCAGTAAAAGTCAGGGACAGAGCCGGGCTAGCACGTTTAAGGACTTCATGGCGTGCCAGCCACCGCACTTCGAGGGTAAGAAAGACCCTATCGCCTGCTACCGATGGGTTGCTGCTGTGGAGGGTGCATTTCGCACCAGTGGATGCCCAGACGCTATGAAGGTAGTCTACGCGGTAAACCTGCTCCGTAATGCGGGTAAAGACTGGTGGGGGCTTATCCTCAAGAGCCGTACAGATGAGCAAATCGGCGCAATGACCTGGGAGGAGTTCAAAGCGCTGCTTGACGAGGAGTTCTCACCGCGTATCGAGAAGGAGAGGATCACGGTGGAGTTCCTGAATCTGAGACAGACTACCGAGACGGTGAACGAGATTACCGCCCAGTTCTTGGAGAAGTCCTTGTTCTGCCCCGACTATGTCGGATCGGAGGAAGTGAAGATGTACCAGTTCCGCCAGGCACTAAAGACGGAGATCCAGGAGTTTGTGGCCTCAGTGAGGTATCAGACCTTCAATAAGTTGGTAGAGGCAGCTCGGAAGCGGGAGATGTATCTTGAGGAGCAGCGGCAAGGGAAGAGGAAAGCGGAGCTAGCATTGGTGCCAGCAAAGAAATTTAAGGGACCAAGGAGCGATGGTCGGAGAGGGTTCACCGGCCAGGCCACTCGGGGGAGTGTCGGTAAGAACCACTCGGGGGAGTGTCGGCTGACAAAGTCTGTGTGCTTCAAATGTGGCAAGCCAGGCCACCGGAGTCGGGAGTGCGGGATCGCACCGAGGACTTGTTTTCACTGCTTCCAGCCAGGCCATATTAAGCCGAACTGCCCCCAGCTAGTTGGAGCGACTGCAGCAGCATCAGTGACAGCACCTGTGGTGGCAACAGCTTCCTCTACTATGCGGTTTACCGACGGCTCTTCAGGGAAGAAGAGCGGACCATCTTCGACGAGTCGAGGTCGAGTTTTCCAGCTTACGGCCGAGGAGGCCAAGGTGGAGCCGGACGTGGTTACAGGTACGTTTTTAGTTTACTGTCGAGTTATTCAACTGTATGTTATGTTAGTGGCCTGTAACTAGTAGTTTAGAATTGCATGCGCACTCCCTGGTAGTTAATTTGTTATTTGTAAAATAGGCGTTTTTCCCGTGAACGGGAGGCCTGCGTTAGTATTATTCGATTCGGGAGCCACTTGGTCCTTCGTGTCGAACGCTTTCTGTAAGGACTTCCAGCTTGAGCGAGGAAGGTTAGACCGTCCCGTGGCGATTGATGTGGCAGCGGAGGAGGTACGGATTTGCGAGGACGTTTATCGAAGTTGCACCATAGTGATTCATGGAGTGTCCTTCAGTATCAACTTGATACCTACATCCATGAATGGAGTCGATGTAATAATGGGTGTAGACTGGATGTTCCGAAACCACGACATTCTAGACATCGCGGAGCAGTTAGTTCGCATCCAGAATCCAAGTGGGGGAGAGCTCATCGTGTACGGTGAGGGACGAAAGAAGCAGCTGGCGTTTTGTTCGGTTGCAAAGGCAGGAAGGTACCTTCGGCATGGGTATGCGGGCTACATGGCGTACGCAATGACCAGTTCGGCGGAAGAGAGGAAACTGTCGGTTGCAGATGTACTAGTGGTGAGTGAGTATCCGGATGTTTTTCTGGAGGACCTACCGGGCGTTCCGCCTGAGCGAGAGGTGGAGTTTGGCATCGATTTAGTACCCGGGGCTGCACCAGTTGCGCGTACTCCTTACCGGTTTGCACCACCCGAGCTGTAGGAGTTATCCAATCAGTTGCAAGAGCTCTCGGCGAAGGGGTTCATCCGTCCCAGTAGTTCGCCTTGGGATGCCCCGATCCTGTTCGTGAAGAAGAAGGACGGGAGTCTCCGAATGTGTATCGATTATCGAGAACTCAATAAGGTGACCATCAAGAATAGGTACCCTCTACCGAGGATTGATGACCTCTTTGATCAGCTTCAGGGGGCGGCTTGGTTCTCGAAGATTGATCTTTGCTCGGGATATCACTAGCTTAAGGTGAAGGAGGCGGACGTTTCTAAGACCGCCTTCAGAACCCGGTATGGGATTTTGAGTTTCTGGTGATGCCTTTCGGTCTCACCAATGCCCCAGCAGCTTTTATGGATCTGATGAATCGAGTCTGTCGACCGATGCTCGATAAGTCAGTAATTGTCTTTATTGACGATATCCTGATCTACTCGAGGACGAAGGAGGAGCACGTAACTCATTTGCGAGAGGTGCTCGAAGTGTTGCGGAGAGAGCGACTTTACGCGAAGTTCTCGAAGTGTGCTTTCTGGTTACAAGAGGTCTAGTTCCTGGGGCATCTTGTTAACCGGGAAGGCATTAAGGTGGATCCTTCTAAGATCGAGGCAGTGATGAGCTGGGAGGTCCCGAAGACTCCTTCTGAGATACGGAGTTTCTTGGGTTTGGCCGGTTACTACCGACGTTTTATCGAGGGCTTTTCTCGGATTGCGGTACCGTTGACGAGGCTGACTAAGAAGAGCGAGCCATATGTATGGGGCACAGAGCAAGAAGAGGCGTTTGAAACCTTGAAGCGGAAGTTGTGCGAGGCACCGGTCTTGACGCTTCCTGAGGGCATGGAGGACATGTCCGTGTACTGTGATGCGTCACACCTTGGCTTGGGGTGTGTTCTGATGCAGCGGGGACGGGTGATAGCCTATGCGTCGAGGCAGCTGAAGCCTCATGAGGCTAACTATCCCACGCACGATCTTGAGCTGGTGGCGGTGGTTTTCGCACTGAAGATTTGGAGGCACTCCCTGTACGGGGTGAAGTGCACCATCTATACTGACCACCGTAGCTTGAAGTATTTCTTTGATCAGGCGAATCTGAACATGCGTCAGCGTCGATGGCTCGATGTGGTAAAGGATTACGATTGTGAGATCCTTTATCACCCGGGCAAGGCAAACGTGGTAGCGGATGCGCTTAGTCGAAAGG
Source organism: Centaurea solstitialis (assembly GCA_030169165.1). Lineage (NCBI taxonomy): Eukaryota > Viridiplantae > Streptophyta > Magnoliopsida > Asterales > Asteraceae > Centaurea > Centaurea solstitialis. Next base: position 17,660,426 of record CM058045.1, on the reverse strand, counting down.
CGCCCAAGTTATCTTTCCAGACGGCTCACTTGCGGATGGCCGTGACCACGTCGTTTCTAGATCTTGTTCGGCGAGCTCAGGAGGAGGCTAGCTCGGAAGAGAACCAGAATAAGGAGCGGGTTAGAGGCCAGTTACCTTTGATGGTTCGAGACAGTAGGGGACTCTTGACTAGGCATGGACGGGTGTGGGTTCCTCTTGCAGGTGGTGCTTGTCAGACACTGCTAGAGGAAGCACACAAGTCTAGATTCTCCATTCACCCTGGGGCCACAAAGATGTATAGGGATCTGAGGGTTGACTACTGGTTGTTAGGAATTATGTGCAGAGTTGACAAACCAAGTGATTACACATCCAATGTTACAAGACACTTGAGGGTCACACCTGTGAGGACCTATAAGTCGAACAAGTTAGATGAAACCCCGAAATGGAGAGTTAGAATTTATAATAGTGTATTATAAATCAGTTGGGTAATTTCAGTCAGAATTGCCAAAGTTGGAGGGTTATTAATTAATTAGGATATTATATATTTATTAGATAAATAAATATATAATAGTTAATTAATAAAGTTTATATATATTAGATAAATATATATAATCGTAATTATCGTATGCAAATTCTTTTCCAGCTAATTAAATAAGGAAAGGATTTGAGATAATTATTATAAGGAAACTGGATTCCATACAAACTGTATTTTTCCTCCATATAAATAAAGCCTATGGGTTAAGGAAAAATAACAAGTTTTCAATTAAGAAAAACCAGTTCTCAGTTTCCTCTCTCTCCTATCTCTCCACCGGCGCCGAACACACCCCCCCTCCGGGTCGGATTCCAGTGTTTTTGTTGTTCGGGTTTCACAGTTCTGCTAGAGGAACGTTCGTTGGTCGATCACCGGTGGACTATCGTCAAGCAATCCAGGTAAATTGATCTAACCTGATCTTTTAGGTTTAGAACTATAAACGATTAAAGATCATTAGGCTTAATGGGTTTTTAGCTTTTATCGCTTCCGCACAAATAAGATCGAAAACAGCGTGTTTTTGATCACGTAGGTTTTATCAGTTTGATTAACCTATGAGATATATCAAACCAGCGAGGTTTGATAGATCTGAGATAATCCTCGAGTCAGTTTGATCCGAGGATACCCACAAAAACCCAACAGTGGTATCAGAGCCATGGTTACTAATCGTTTTAGTTTTTGTTCATATCAGTTTACCTGTTTATGTGATCCGTTAAAATCTATCTCTTGTGTATCTAGTTCTTTAAAAATTTGATTTCTCTAAGTGAAAATTCGATTGTATCGTTATTGTCTTTATCATTCGTAAAACCCGGAAAAATCACTACCACCAGATTGGTGGTAGATGAGATCGATACACCACCGCTGTGCCACCAACGAAGCGGCGGTGGCGTTGTTTTGATCACCGGACCGCACCACAGTCTAGTGGTGGCGGCACCGGCGGCTGCCATTAAACCACCAGGCCACGCCACCAGCAGGGTAGCAAGCCGAAAACCTCCCTCGCAAAACACAGCCGCACCACCAGCACAGGTAGTGGCGGTGTCTGGTGTTCGCAAACGCCACGGCCAAACCACCAGCGAGGTGGTGGTCGACGGCTGTTTAATCGACTGATGATCGATGGCAGCAGCGATAGGGCGGTGGAGGTATCAGGTAATTTTGTCAAACACCACGGTGGTCACGATCGCCGGCCACACCGCGCAAAGCGGCGGCGGCGGACGCCCGGCCAAACCACCAGAGAGGTGGTGGCGGCGATCTCGTGACTACACAGCCAAAACCGCCGAATGGTGGTGGCCAACGATTTCTAAACCACCAAACCGCACCACTGTGGCGGATGCGGCGGATGGTGGTAGCCGTAGGGCACCACTCGGCTTTGGCCGAGTTCCACCATTGACCGAGATCGAAACCCACAACCACCAGAGGCCGCAATAGCGGTGGTGGATGGCGGTACGATCACCGGCCGCGCCATGTATAACGGTGGCGGCGGTTGTTCAATCGACCACCGGCCGCACCGCGCATAGCGGTGGCGGCGGCTATTGATATCACCGGCCGCACCACAGTCATTAGTGGTGGCGGCGACGGTTTCATGATGGACAGTGGCGATGTTTTGTTCGATCCATCGGAAGCCGCGAACACGCGCCGCAATGGTGGGTACGGCGGCGGTGATCAATTGATGATATTGGTTCGGTGGTAATGGTGTTTTGTTTACGATCACCGGTAACGATAGTTGAACGGCAATGTGGGATCAATGATGACGATGATGGCGATATCGTTTTTCCGTTTGATCACCACAACCACGCCACAGTAGGTGGTGATGGTGGCCGACGGTTTCGAACAACGACCACACCATGAGTAAAGGTTGTAGCTTCAGTTGTGTTCGAGCCTTAGCAACACGAGCAAGGCTACCAAGCTAGGGTTTTTCGTATAATTGGGCCAAAATGATAACGAGCCCAAAGCCCATTATCTTTGGACCAAGTTATGGCCCAAAAGAGTCCGTTTGGTTTTAAGATTTCTTATCCAAGATTATTTTCTGTCTGATAAAATTTATTCAAACCAACTTTGATTAATCTTTTATGAAAATTAAAATTTTATCTGTTTTTCAGAATAAGCCAGTGTTTTATAAATTAAATCAATAAAACATGTTTGATTTAATTTTTGGGTAAAAGAATTGTTTTTAGATAAAATGGTTTTAGTTTTGTAAAATAATATTTACTGTTTATAAACATTAGTAAAAAAAACCATTTTTCATCTAAAAGTATTTTGGGTTCATAAAACAGTTTGTTTTTCCGAATCAGTTATAAAACCAAGTTTTGCGATAATTGAAACAAGATAATTTTAACGGATCCAGTTTATTACTCGTAATTATAAGACTGCTTTTATTATATTGCATATATATTTACGTAATTGCTTGAGCTCGATATATACATCTCAGTTTGAGTTTATATCTATCTATTATAGTATTTTGCCAACCTAGACCCTTGACATATTTGCGGGGAGGCCTGCGTGCCATTTACAACCCCTTATGTAATAATGACCTTAGGATAGAAATTTGTTTTATTCTTTCGGGATGACGAGGCCAGTGGCAGCTACTTCATCACTACCGGAGTACTAACAAAACATGGCGAGGCCAGTGGGAGCTACGCAAGTTTTGAAGCTTTTAGTAAAATAGGTCATTATTTGGTCCCTAGGAAACGTTGGCAAAAAACTATAATTAGGTACTATGTGATTAATTATTGTTTAATTGCATGGTTGATTAATTATTTGTGATGGCCTGCATGTTAATAGTTTTAAATAGAGTTTTTATTTTAAAACTAGTTTATATCACAAAAGGAATATAGGTTTTAGTTTCGTTAAACTTTTCAAAACGATAGTTTTTGATTTAAAAAAAAAACCTATAGATGATTGTTTTATATAAAAGGCAGAGTTGACAAAAACAGTTAGTTTTAATCAACTAGATGTGCTATTAAAACAGTTAGTTTTAATTAGCAAGCAATTTTAGAACAGTTGGTTTTAAAATTACGTGTATGTTTGAAACAGTTAGTTTAAAACATAAGTAGCCTTTATAACAACCAGTTTTTTCAAAAAGCCTGGAAGTAAAGTTTTTCAAAACCCCGAAAATCATAGATCAGTAGTGCAACCCATCTAGGGGCACCTTCGGCGTAAAGTACATAGGCGTTGTAAGTGATCACACATTCAATGTCTGTGTTCAAACTGAAGCTGAAGGGGTTACATAACTCTGCGAATTATCTCCGGGTGGTACCGGCCAGAGTATAGTGATCAGGTCCCCAAAATGGTGAGATCTGTTTTGGTACTATAATGTTCACCGGGTGGTACCGGGCCAAAAAGCACTTAGAGGGACTAAAACATGCACAGGTAGTTGCCATGGTCCCGAAAAGATCTAGGAGTCATGTCAGCTAGACATGATTGGTAAAAGTCCTTACCTACCGAAATAAATACGGGTCTGGTGGAGCAAGAACATTACGCACATCAGGACGTATGAAATAAGGATCCTAGTCCAATAAATTGATCATTTAAGGGTTTATTGATATTTTATTGGAAATTAGTCTATTTACAGTTGCTAAGACCAAAAGTTTTATTTTGTGTAGATGGCAAGCACTGTTACCAGCACTAACAATCTTTCCCTCCGATCTATCCTAGAGAAGGATAAACTGACCGGCTCTAACTTTCTCGACTGGGAGCGCAATCTGATGATTGTGCTCAGACATGAGAGAAAGTGGTATGTGCTTGAAGAGCCACTTGGGGAGGCACCTCCGGCAAACGCTCCGGCCGCTGCCAGAAATGCCCACAAGAAGCACTCGGATGATCTCCTTGATGTCGCCTGTCTGATGTTAGCAACTATGAGCCCAGATCTGCAAGCAGGGCTCATAAACACAAATGCTTACGACATGATCCGCCAGCTGAGGGACATGTTTCAGACTCAGGCTCGTACAGAACGCTACGATGCCACCAAAGCATTCAATGAGTGCAAGATGGTAAGAGGGACATCAGTAAGTGACCATGTCATGAAAATGAAACGGCACTTAGATCATCTGGAGAGGCTTGGTCATCCTGTTCCGTTGCAGCTAGCAACAGACACCATACTCAATTCACTGTCAGAAGACTACAGGCCCTTCGTAGTCAATTACAATATGAATAACATGGAGAAAACAATAGCAGAATTGCACTCCATGCTAAAGACAGCTGAACTGAATATGGGGAACAAAAACAAGACTAAGGATGTCTTGATGGTGAAAGACGGAGGGGTGAAAAAGAAGAATGGGCAAGGTAGCACCAGTAAAGGAAAAGGACCAGTCCAGGCCATCCAGAGTGCACCCAAGAAAGGCAAAGGCAAGGGCAAGGGCAAGAAGGTTAAGCCAAACAAAGCTAGGATCGAGAATCGCTGCTTCATATGCAATGAGATCGGTCATTGGAGGCAAAACTGCCCTAAGCGTCATGAAGCAGGTATGTAAACCTCAGAAAATTTATGATTGCTTTGTTTTGTCACTTCTTACTTGTTAGCTTACAAGTATACTGATACCTAGAGCAAATGATTATTGCAGGAGGTCAGAAATGAAGTGAAGTGCCCAGGAGTTGCCGAGGATCTTAAGTACGAGATGATTTAAGTCAAGACATTTTTTTTGAATTTATAGTTTTAAAACAGTTAATTTTGGGGGTTTATGTTTTAAACATTTTTGGATAATTATATTTTATAATTTCATGGTTTTATTTTCAAAAGTTATTGTCTTGACATAGAAATATCTGATTGTGCCTGATATTCTTATATCTGTATGATCCTAGTTGATGCATGTTATAATTACTTTAATGAAATTGAAGTAATTTGTATAAAAACCATCAAAACACACGAGATTCTATAGGAATGCGTTTTGAGAATAAAACATTTATGAATAATAGTTTTGTGATCAAAAGGGAGAATTTAAGATATTAACTCAGACAGCGTTAATAACAGCATTTATAAAACTAGAAGGATTCCAAGGTTTGGAATCAGGATTTGACCAAATCCAGTTAAGTTTTATAAAAAAGGAAATTCTCAAGAATTAACTAATCGATTTTGATCAAGTTTTATTCAAATGTTTTAAAAGGAGAATTTAGGATATTAACTCAGATAACGTTAATAACAGTATTTATGAAACTAGAAGGATTCCAAGGTTTGGAATTAGGATTTGACCAAATCCAGTTGAGTTTCATAAAAGGAAAATTCTCAAAGTTCATTACTTGAATTTAGAATTGACTAATCAAAGTTTTGACTAAGTCAATAGTAAGTTTTGAGTAATAGTTAGTTTTTATACAAGTAAGTGGGAGCCCAATTTATTCTCTATCTAGTCTGAGATAAAAGAATAAAAGACATAATTATTGATATATCTCGGAATTCATAAATCCAGGTAGGATAAGAATTCATAAGATATAATTTACCCTTTTAGTTAAAAGGATAAAAGTTTCAAGACCCATGAAACAAAGGTCGTGACTGACTTAAAAATCAATAATTGAAGTGTTGGATTAAAATATATAGCATTCCAGTAGATTTGCCAGGATTGCAAATGGAATCGGATTTCAGGTAGAAATCATTCATCTACACAGCAACTAAGGAAAGTTGCAGTTTTACATATTCAGGAACTGGAAGTTAGTCCAGGTCTCCAAGTTCATGGAATATGATAAAAGTCTAGTTATTGTTCTTATAAGGTGTTTGCAGAACAATAATTAGCAGATACAAGTAGATCGTATGAACAGACTTGTATTTTTGGTTATCACTTTGATTAAAATGGTAAACTTTAATCAAAGGGTTTAAACTAAAGATGGGTGATACTTTATTTTAGACCAGTATCTAACAAACGTTAAATAGACATTATGAAAGTTGTTAAAGAAAAGACATTCAATCTTGTTATTATTACAGCGTGTAATATGGACTATACAAGATTGATTTCTTTATCACCTTCACATTTTGCATGTTTTAATTAATCCAGGAATGAAACTAGTTTCCTTTTTTCATTCAAAATCTGTCCGTGACAACTTATCAATGTGGGAGCATGATAAGGTGTTAAAGTCATTGTGAACTTTTAGGTAGTTATGATCAGTTGCTGAATAACAGCTACAAGTGTTGTAGACTAAAAGTTGCACAGATATTTGATAGAGTAGCAAATATCGGACGTGATCCGCGGTTGAGATTACTTCTTGGAATAAAGTCATAAGTGAATCTTACAGTGGTTGTCCCTATCACCTGAGGTATCTGATTTGATATCATGAGGACTACTGAATTCTTAGTACACTCAACCGCTACGCCGTAACAGGGTGGCTATAAAGGGTGTAACTAGATTCAACGGAAGCCGTGGTGTCAGAGGCAGATATGCAAGATGGGATTTGCACCTCTTCTCAGAAGAGAGATATTTCTGGGCCCATCTTGACTGACTAAGTATACTGATGAAGTGCATGGCCATGCCCAAACGAACTGATTAGTTCTTTGTCGTTTACCTATCAGTGAAAGTCAGATAATCAAGAGAACATAATCTTGAGTATTTAGAGTTGACACTTTCCAAGCTCATACTCACAGATGAAATATCGCGATGCAAAGGGAAAAGCCAAGATATACCCAATCAATGAACAGTAGTTTCATAGATACCAATTCCTCATGGAATGTTTATATCACCAATCTGGGTATAAGAGTTCTTGTAACCTGGTCAGCCTAAGTGCCTGTCTAGGGGCCTCCTTAGGTCAGTGAAGTCAAAGGTGGTATTGCCAACTTGCACAAGTGGGAGTCTGTTAGGAATTATGTGCAGAGTTGACAAACCAAGTGATTACACATCCAATGTTACAAGACACTTGAGGGTCACACCTGTGAGGACCTATAAGTCGAACAAGTTAGATGAAACCCCGAAATGGAGAGTTAGAATTTATAATAGTGTATTATAAATCAGTTGGGTAATTTCAGTCAGAATTGCCAAAGTTGGAGGGTTATTAATTAATTAGGATATTATATATTTATTAGATAAATAAATATATAATAGTTAATTAATAAAGTTTATATATATTAGATAAATATATATAATCGTAATTATCGTATGCAAATTCTTTTCCAGCTAATTAAATAAGGAAAGGATTTGAGATAATTATTATAAGGAAACTGGATTCCATACAAACTGTATTTTTCCTCCATATAAATAAAGCCTATGGGTTAAGGAAAAATAACAAGTTTTCAATTAAGAAAAACCAGTTCTCAGTTTCCTCTCTCTCCTATCTCTCCACCGGCGCCGAACACACCCCCCCTCCGGGTCGGATTCCAGTGTTTTTGTTGTTCGGGTTTCACAGTTCTGCTAGAGGAACGTTCGTTGGTCGATCACCGGTGGACTATCGTCAAGCAATCCAGGTAAATTGATCTAACCTGATCTTTTAGGTTTAGAACTATAAACGATTAAAGATCATTAGGCTTAATGGGTTTTTAGCTTTTATCGCTTCCGCACAAATAAGATCGAAAACAGCGTGTTTTTGATCACGTAGGTTTTATCAGTTTGATTAACCTATGAGATATATCAAACCAGCGAGGTTTGATAGATCTGAGATAATCCTCGAGTCAGTTTGATCCGAGGATACCCACAAAAACCCAACACTGGTGGCCAGGGATGAAGCGGGAGGTTGCCCGCTATGTGGAGTCTTGTTTGACCTGTCTGAAGGTCAAGGCTGAGAATCAGCGACCGCACGGTAAGATGCAACCGTTAGAGATCCCCGAGTGGAAATGGGAGAATATCACCATGGATCTGATCACCAAGCTACCGAAGACACCCCGGAAAATTGACGCAATCTGGGTAATAGTAGACCGTTTGACTAAGAGTGCTTACTTCTTAGCTATTCGGAAGAGCTTTACGTCTGAGCAGTTGGCGGAACTGTACGTGAAGGAGGTGGTAAAGAGGCACGGGGTACCGGTATCGATCATTTCAGACCGGGACACCCGTTTCACCTCGAGATTTTGGGAGCGGTTTCATGCAGATTTGGGTACCAGGTTACACTTCAGTACGGCTTACCATCCGCAGACAGACGGATATAGTGAGCGTACGATTCAGATGCTTGAGGATATGCTTCGGGCCTGTGTACTTGATTTCGGAGGTAGTTGGGATACGTATCTGCCCTTGGCAGAGTTCTCGTATGACAACAGCTATCACTCGAGTATCGGGATGCCTCCGTACGAGATGCTGTACGGGCGGAGGTGTCGGACCCCAATCTGCTGGGGTGAGGTTGGCCAGCATGTTCTCGGGAGCACGGAGGTGGTTCAGCAGACCACGGAGCACATCCAGAGGATTAGAGAGCGCTTGCGGACAGCGCAGAGTAGGTAGAAAAGTTACGCGGACAAGCGGAGATCGGATCTGGAGTTCCAGGTGGGTGACCGTGTTTTGCTGAAGGTCTCACCTTGGAAGGGGGTGATTCGTTTTCGCAAGAGGGGCAAGCTTGGGCCCCGTTATATAGGACCATTTACGGTCTTAGCGCGAGTTGGGAAGGTGGCCGGAGGTACTCGGGCAGATTCACGACACATTTCACGTGTCCCAGTTGCGTAAGTGTTTGGCGGATGAATCCGCGCATGTGCCTCTAGATGACATTCAGGTTGATGAGAGCCTGAATTACGTTGAGAAACCAGTTGCAGTGCTAGAACGGAAAGTGAAGCAATTGAGGAACAAGGATATAGGAATCGTAAAGGTTCAGTGGCAACATCGGAAGGGTTCGGAATGGACGTGGGAGCCGGAAGCAGAAATGAGATAGAGGTATCTGGAACTCTTCATGGATTGATTTCGGGGACGAAATCTCGGTAAGTGGGGGAGAGTTGTAACATCCATATAATTATTTTATTGTTGTTATGAATGTTATTATTTTTATTATTATAATTCTTATTATTATATTATTTAAATGTAGATAATTACCAAAATTTGGGATTAGAGTTGGTTTGGGATTATCTTTTTTTTAAAAAGAAACGTAATATATATATATATATATATATCCTTGTCAATTGGTTATTGGCTACCAAATATTGTGGAGAGAAAGTTAAAAATCTTAAAGTGAGATAGAGACGTGAGAGAGAGAAAGTCAGACGAGAAGGAAAGAGAGAGAGCTGACCGGAGAGGAAGGGTTTTCGCCGGAAAAAAAAGAGAGGGAGAGTTGTAACCGGTGCTTGTCTTCGTCGTAAGGTAAGTCTTAAACTCTCTTGTCGTCTCGTTCTTTGGTTACGGTTAGGATTGGTAGCCGGCGGTGGCGGCGTCGCTCCGGCGACGTGCTAGTTACAGCCGAGCGGTGTAGTACTGGCAGCGTTTGAATGCGCCGGCGACCCGGACGCTGCTGTTCCATCACTCGGCGGAGGCCGGCGATAAGGGAAACCTCTCTCGCCGATGCTTGCGGTGTGGTTTGAGGCTGCTCCAGTCAGGACTGGTAGCGGCGGTTGCAGTCGGACCGCGGTCGACAGTCTTGGTTGTTGATGCGGCGGCGGGTGGCGGTGTTAGACCGCTGTGGTGGTGGTGTGGAGTCGCTCCAGCTGCGCCGGCGACTACCGGAGGTGGCGTTGGTTGTGCGATCGGATGCGGTGCGCCGGCCTTGGCCGGCGACGAGACCGCCATTGTCGTGCTTAGCGGCTGTTGTGCGACGAGAGCGACAGCCGAGCAGTCGGTGGTCGCGATCTGTGTTTCAGCGATGGTGGTGGTGTTTTACACCGTTGCCATCGCGGTGTGGTGGTTGTTGTGGTTAAGCCGGTGGCTGCCGGTTGTCCTTTGTTGTTTGTCACCGGCCACGGCCGGTGTTGGGTCTGGGACGGCGGCTGATCGCGGCTGTAGGCGGCGGTTGGCTTTGGCCGACTGCCGGCCTTTGATCTGGTGCTGTTCGGAGCTCGCGCCGCGAGACTGGTAGTAGTGTGGATCTCGCGCCGTGGAGAGCCATTAGCGGTTCTCGAAGGTGCGTCGAGTTAGTAGGTTCGTTAGTTCCGTGAGATGTTTTGGCCTCCCTAAGCTAGCATCGTTGGAATTGCGATTGTCGAGTTAGAGTTAGAATAGATGGATCGGTTTAGGTTCCGTCTAGATTGGTAAAGAATGTTGCTGATAATTAAATTGTTTAAAAAACATTTTCAGATTTGTGATTGGCTAATTGTGATCGTTTGTGCGACGTTGTGCTTGCCTTAATTGTATCAGGTGAGTACTTATATATGTGTTTATTGTATGGCTTGTATGTGTGCGCACGGTTATATAAAAAGGGAACCACATGCCCTTGGTGAGTTGTGGGGGCCGACCCGTGTCCAAACTGACGGGAGGAAAGGGAACCACATGCCCTTGGTGAGTTGTGGGGGCCAACCCGTGTCCAAACTGACGGGAGTTTATTGTTGGACCTCGCGAGGGTCATATATTGTTGGTTGTTATATGTATGTGGATACGATTGATTGTGGAAGTTCGTTATTGATGTGTTATGTATACATGCTATATAGTAAGTACATGTATAAGTAGTTCACTAAGCGATTCGCTTACCCCGTTAGTTGATAATTCTTTTCAGGTGCGATTCCGGCCAAAGATAAGGGCAAGGCCCCATTGTGACCCGATAACCGAGATTCCGAAGGCATTGACTCCATGACTCGTCCAACAAACTTTCTTTTGAAATTTTTTTTGACTTATTTGTTCAACACTTGATTTATCTTTGGTATACTTTCCAATTGGTATTTTTATGAGAATGGAAATTTAGTAATTGTTTATTTTAAAACTAAATCTTTATTTGAATTGAATTTTTGGAAAAAAAAAACGCCGTTACAATGTATTTATATATTGTATATATAAATTATATGTATTTTAATATTTAATTATATAATTATAATGTAACTAAAGTTGGCCCAAGATACAAAATACCAAAAAAATTTGAAATCAGGCCCAAAAATCAAATCTGGCCCAAGCCAATAGGTTTTCTAAAACCGGTTATAATAAAAACCGAACCGGTTCTATATAAGCTTAGTTTCTGATATGAAAACGGGTTTAAAACCGAACTGGTTTTTTTTAGAAATTGATGAAGTTAATCCTTTGGATGAAAACGAACAATGAATTGCAAACCATAAAGATGAAATTTGTAACCTTTAAAGCATAGTGACAAAAGAAAATTTGTTAACAACCATAGGGAAGAAAATCATAGTTGGAATAATTTGCTGCTATTTATGTAGAATTTTTTTATAAACAGAAATAAAAACTACTATTTATTGAAAAATTCTATACTTATCAAAAAATTCTATATAAACGAATATGGGAAGGTTGAGTTACGATAAACTACGTTGTTATTTGCTTGAATACTACTAAAAAGAAATACCATATAGTTTTGTTTTCTTTTTTTGGAAGGGTGTCCTAGGCATAGTTCAGACTAATTTCGGCAAATTAAAGTTGTAAGACATCAATCTCTGATAACTCAATGATCATATTTATTGTGCATGTTTGGAATAAAACCCTAAACAGATAGGACATTATATCACATTATACAGACTCTTAAATACTACGTTACAACCCTTATAATTGAATTACCATATAGTTATTAATGGTAAAAATCAAATGAATCAAAAACCCGATACTTCATAGTTCATAACAGGAAACCAATAAAACTATAGCTAAAAGGGAGTAATTAAAGATTAAAAATATCTTCGTAAATGGAAACCAATAAAACTAAAGGTATCCGTAATAAAGCTTGATAAACTCTCAAATCACAACCTATCTTTTGTATGTATTACTTGTTGGAAAAAAAATGTTTTGAATCTTGAATTTTGTTTGGAGAGTTCTTTTGAATCTTGATCATTTGACCAAAGCTTTTCTACTCCCAACTCTATGATGTTCTATATCTATAACGTTGTAAATAGATCGAAGGTGTTTTGGCTCACCTAGTTAACTTTTTTGTGTTGCTAAGGTTAATTGTTAATTACTTTTTTTTTTGAGAATGTTTACGTGGGCTTTGCCCAGACTACATCATTGGTAATTTTTACGTTAATTGTTAATTTGAAACATTATTAATTACATAAGGTATGATTTTAAGAACAATAATTTTTCAAATCGTGAAATTATATAACACCCATAAAGTGTGGAGTCTATAGAATGTTACTTTGACTCTGATATTATAAATTCATAATTGAATATATGAAACCTCCATCAAGTTATTTTTCAAAAGAGCCTTTAAGAAGGTTGTGATAAACTCTCAAATTCATAGTAAAGGTTGTAACTATTTTGGATTTAAATATTTCAACACCTTTTTTTATTTGTTTAATTTCCATAATAGCAAGTAAAAGAAAGATCCATATTGCCAAAGATACTAAGATAAGTTATCTTTAACCAATCAATAGGATTGAAGATCGTGAGATGAATGTCTAGTTTTTTTTTTGGAACATATTCATCAACTATTGATTTAAAAAAACCACATTATAAGAGCATGTAAGCACTTAATGGTATTTTTGTCGGTAATGGTGCTGGAAATACATCATTATGTTTGTGTATTTCTAACACTTTCTCAATTCCAAGTGAAACTATGTAAAATGCAAAAATCAACCAAAAAAATATAATACAGGATCAAGGATAATCATTGAGGTGTTGTAAAACCCAGCCCCCACCCGAGTCCGATCCCAGAACACCCCCACCTGAAGTCTGAAACCCAAGCCCCCTCGATATTCAATTTTTTCTCGGTTTTAATAGGATCGGGATGGGTTTTGATTTTTCACCCCAAACCTAAACCCGATTTTCTTTGTTTTGCTCCCTAAGATTAAACGTAAATCTAATAATCTAAATCAAATTTCAAATTTTCCCTAAAATTAAACTCTCACCTCTCGGTCTCTACTTTCTCGCATACTTCGACGACTCCTCGACGGCTCGACCTCCACCCTCTAACGGGTAACCATCCGAAATAGTGAGGTCGTGACCAATTGTCTCTCACTGTCACTCTCTCTAGTCTCTCGTTTCAGACACAGTGCTCTTGTTGTGCTCAGTTACCCTCTCTCTAGTCACTACTTTGAGCTTGAGCTCTCACTATGCTATGCATACCTCTGTAAGTTTGCTGTTTTTTAACCTTTGATTTTTTTGATAATCAGTTAAGTTAATCACACTATCATAACGCATATGTGTATGTTAAGTTAATCACAGTGTATGTTATTTATATGTGAAATTGTGAATACTAGTTAATCACAGACACAATGTATGTTATATGTAAATACTAGTTTCACATATCACATTGTATGTGAATCATATATTCACACTTCAATGACTTCACATTTTCACAGTTTAGTAGTTTAGCAATTTTATGAATGTGTGTATGTGTTTTTTAGTGTATCATTAGCAAACTAGGATGAAAATGAAATTTGCAAAATTCCGGATATCCCCTACCCGACCCCGAATGACACAAAAAAATTGGATATCTAATTTTTTCGGTTGGGATTCAAGGTGTATATATGCAACCCGAATTTTTCGGATATCTGAACTATGCTAGCCCGACCACCCGACCCAACCATGCTCACCTCTACACACAACTGTTCAAGTTGTAAAATTTATGTCAATCCGAACCTAGATTCTAGGGTAAAGAACAAAGATGAATAAGTGGGACATGGATTGAGAGTTGGGCCGCCATCAGCCCATCAGTATGGATTTAAGGACTTAAAAGTAGAACTTGGGCCATTTCGCAAAGTAGCAATTATTCTCATTTAAACTTTCAGAATTCAGAATACTGGTTTATCTTGGCCCAAACTGGTTTCAAATTCTTTTTTCTTTTAAAAATCAATCTTGAATATATTAAAAAAATATCTTTAAACAAAAATCAAAGTTTTAAGCAATTTTTATTTATATATGCTTCAAATTCACTAATTGTCTCATTCAAATACATTTTTAAAATATTTTTCAAATCATTGTATTCTTTTATATACAATAAAGAAGAATAAGATTGTTTTCTCATGAATTACTAGAATTTTTTGTATTTACTTTTTTACTAATGAAAAATCTTTGTTGAATTTATTTTTGTAAGACGGGTATAAATAAAATTCACCTTTATTAATTACTTTTTTATTTCCCTATTCCTTTTATTTTATTGATTGTTCCAGATAGCAATTTGATTGTTTTTATTTGTTTAAAAGATCTCATAATATAACTTCTTGAATATAATATAAACAAATTCAAATCTGTTTATGACAAATAAGTTATTTTGATTATAGTTGTGTATTGATATTGTAACAAAACTAATGGGCTGAATTTGTAAAACACTAATAAATATAAGAATATTAGTGAAATGTGTATAAGTTGAAAATAAGAAATATAATTATTAGAATGTTTTATTTGATGTTAAAAATAGTGTAACCAGTTGGAAATGAATTATTATAGACATAAATGCTTACAACATTAATACAAAACTTATGCTAACAGATTAAAGGTGGTCTAACATTATTCCTACACTGTTCTATTTTAAAATTTTTGCGGAGACGCAAAGCAAAAATTTTGACAAACCTTAAGAACGAGAAACATAGTTGACTCTTGATCTATTTATATTCGAGCTTCCATTCAACCATTCAAGAATAACTAAACCCTACATTTAAGCCTTAAATGCTATTGTAAGTTTGTGTAAATGATATCACCGTTTTAGGAATAATTTAAGATTTATATTTCTATCGAAATTAAACCACACTCACAAATTGTTGCTTTCAACATCTCATTTCTTTTCAATTTTTCAAGAGTTTCTGAAATAGATTGATTTATCTAGACCATTTCAGGATTACGTTTATAAAGAATGATGTCAACGTTAACAAAAGAAAACCGTTGATTTTAGCCAAAGTTTGTCCTAAACATTTATCAAACTTCTCGTTTTTAAACTCCAAATTTGTTATTTAGTCCCTTGAATAAGCAACGCGAGCTTAAGAGCAAAATTTTCAAGTGTAATGGCTATATATATATATTTTTAATTTTCGTATACTTTCACTCCTTCGAGTGTAAAGACAGAAGGGAGCTTGACTGCAAGGCCACCCATCGAGCAGGGTCGAAAGTCGGTCTCCATGGATCAAAAAGTTAAATAAATTTATACCTACTAAAACAATGACATGAGTTTTGGAAGTTTAGGACAATTGTTTTTTGAGTCTCATATATACAATGGTATTGGTATGGGTATATATACTGTGTTTTTGTCTTAGGCGTTACAATTGTACAATTTAAATATCAGATTAGGAACCCTTGATTATTTATCTTGACGATTATTAAATAAGTTATCAAAAAGTGCCACTTTTTATGAGATAGAAAGATTTAAAGTGACAAAATAAAAAATTACACAAGCAAGTTAGAGCTACCATATTTTATTTTACAATATGGTGTTTAATGGTCACCATCTCAACTCTTAGGTGTCCAATTTGTCATACTTTCCCATTGCATAAAAAACAAATTGGTTATGATCATGACGCAATCGAACATGTCATGTATAAAAAAATTAGGTGCTAAATTGTTTATTTTCTAGGAAAAGTGTTGTTATACTCATGATATAAAATTGTTGTAAGAAATCAAATTAAATCATGTCATAAAATATATAGTTTTCTTTTTTCTATATGTAAAATACATGTTTCAAATATAAGTAAAAAACATAAGTCATTTATTTGATAACTAACTTTTTTACAAAATTATAAATAAAAAAAGTATCTGAAATAAGATTAAAGGCTATTAAGTTTGAAAAACAAATTTTTACCATGACCAATTCTTACATAACGACAATCGTGTTTCAAAACCGTAAAAATTTTTCAGTTTCTTTACTAGTTAAGTCAGGTTGTGAATAAGTTTTAAAAGTTTATTAACAGCCAGATTGTGAACAAAAGGTCCCAATTTTTAGTTTCATGAAAATTTCAGTTTCGAAATCATGAACAATTTATCTGAAAAGAATAAGTTTAAGAAGAAGAAAGTCCATATTGTCAACTGCTCAGTTCTTGCCAATTTTCCTGAACTTTTCCTTGGTTGACTTCTCGGGCAGAAACTCATCCCACAAATATTTTAGATATCGACTTCTAACAATATTGGTTTAACCATTAAATTAACAAATAAAAATTAGTTGGTTTATGTGACCATTATTGTATTTAAATAGTAATCCTCTAGATTTAAGTTAAATATTTTGTTAGTTATTTTATTTTTAGGAGCAAGAATGATTCAATAGGTGACAATGATGCAACAAACAAATCAAACAACAGATTTTGTACGTTAATGTGTACCCGTGGATAATCTTTTTAGGATTCGTTGGTTCGACGAATCCTGGACCATATGCTTCAAACTTGAATTCACGTGATGGCCGTACCGAAGCTCTTTGCCTTGTGAGGTTTTCTTGCTTTGCAAAAAAAAATTGGGAGGAAAATCGGAAACTTTCAATTCAAGTAGTGATTCAGAATCCAAATACACATACATGAGATGAGATATATAAGAAGACCAAACGAAAAATGGGCAGAAAAGGTCATGGGCCAAACATAAAAGTCCAACCGAAAATGTAAAACAGAGCAAAACAACTCAAAAACGTCCAAAAACCATACTTAAGTAGCGATTTAGGGTTCAATAGTAGGTTAGACCCCTTCTAATGGAATGGTCATGGGTCTGAAACAGAGCCGAAAGCAAAAGTTAGGCCGCTTAAGTGTGCTCTCTTGTGGATAGCCTAATCATAAGTCTCGTCCTAAAAATAGGGCCTCATCCTCCACATCAAGGCCGCATAACACAATATTTGAAAGAATATTAATAATATCAACAGATTTTACAATTATCTAAAACTATTAAATTAAAATGTGGTAAAACCGTATTGAAATTGAGCATCCTCTGCTTTTATTCTTATTTTATAAACTTTTTTCATAATCTTCATTCATGTAATTAAGAACACACCATCACTTTGTGGAAGAAAAAAAATGAACGCACTATAATTATTTAAAATCCTTCTTACTTTCTTTTATTGAACTTTGCTATTTAAAATGAATTGTCAGAGATAAAAGAAGAGTTTTAAATCGTATCTAATACAATTTTATGTTTAGTTACACATATTACATATAAAATATCAAAAGATAAAAAAAAAATATTTTGTACGTTAGTGGCCCAAGATATTGTGCCTAAAATATTGGACATGCACACTAGAACCTTTATCATGCTTCGCAGTTGTGACACCCTAACATTTTGGTGTCAATCGTTTCATTTGTGGTTCTTTTTGCACCAAATATCCTTTTGTTTGGACTTCAACATATTTGTCCAAAGGTCATTTGCACCTCGCTTTAATGGTTATTTTAATTTATCATTCTTATAATCCTAAAATGATATAAGATCCTATTATATACAAATATAACATACTACATATAAAAGCATATATCACATACATAATCAAAACATATTAAACACGTATGAATAGATGCACAAGAGTGGGTGTTACAATTGTCAAGCCCATAATCAGTCATTCAACCGAAATTCATCACTAAATAGGACCGTTGGTGTCTATTGGACCATGTCTGATCAACCTAATCGAGTCGGACTTAAAAAAATTGAATCTATTACACATGCTCACACACATTTGTACGTGTCTGCTATTCATTTCTTTAATGACTTACACTATAGACGACACAAGTTTTAGGATATCTTTGATCTTTCTTATTTACGAACCTAGTTTTTTGGTTCTAGGTTTTTGATTGATTCATTGAAATAGGAATGAATCATCCTTTGTGCTAGAATAATATCAAAAGATCAAATTTATTCTTTTTAATAAAATATTCATTCTCAAATATTATTTTGATAAAATGTTGAATAAAATATCGAAAACCGTCACTTCTACATACATAAAGTGAGTACAATGACAAATGCAAAAATAGATAGGTCTATAATATTTTATTCGTTTACATTAAAAATAAAAAAAAATATGGCTAGAAATATACCAAAAATTTGTTAATTTCTTTTATAACCGAGAGAAAAAAAAATATCACCCTTTCTACGCTTTTCCAGAAAAAAAAGGAAGAATATAAGATAAATAACAATAAATCCAATCTCGAAAAACCTCTCTATGAAAACTTGTAGTTTAAAACAATATTTATGGATGAATACATAATTATATATTGAAATATCTTGCAAAAGAAAATTAAACAAAACTTAAATCATTTAAATAATAAAATAATGGACGAAGCCCATGACTCCACAAGTCACCACATTCGAGACAACAATAATAAAATCAAAAAATGTTGCAATCATGAATTATTATTTATTAAATAATGGATGTGTGTCATTATTCCATTTTCGTATTTAACATTGTCGTTTATGTCCATAAAAAATAATAGGTTTCATATCTAGAATAGTAGAATGTATATATAATATGTTACATGATTATATCGGATTAGACATAATTGATATCTACACAGTGTTTGATATATACTATGACAAATCAGAACATTTAAATACTTAATAGTTTTATTAAAAATAATTTTCCTATATAATAATAATAATAATTGAAAACTTTTATATGGTCCAACGTCACTTAAATAGTTAAATAATTTTATTAAAAAAAATTCTACATAATAATAATAATTGAAAATTGTTTATATGGTTGAAATTTTAGTTCAACCATATTCTTCTCCGATTTGAGTTTTACTCACATCTTGAATAAATTCAAGGACATATTCAAAGAAATTCTGATTGCCGTTGGGAGTATTTAGCCTTGCAAGGTGGTCATTGCTGGTGAAACTAACTACTTGAAATTCAACAGATCCTCTGTTTTCTTTTGTTCTTGCAAAATAATTGAAATAAATGAATTTTTTTACCATAAAAGAATTGCACACTCACGGAGGAATTGCTCAGATACCAGTGAATGAGGCCTATTTGGGTCGTGTTATAAACGTTTGGTTTTAATTCATCCAGATCACTTATTACAAAAAAAAAACAATCATACGAAATAGTTTTTTGATTCGGATTTAGTCCTCTCTAGGCCTGTAAACGAACCGAACGAACACAAACGGAGCTTGTTCATGTTCGTTTGTTTAAGTTTAAACGAACACGAACACGAAAACGAATGCTTAACCGAACGAAAAATCGTGTTCGTGTTCGTTCGTTTAGCACATGAGGATGTTCGTGTTCGTTTGTGTTCGTTCATTAAACTTTTAAACGAACGGTTCACGAACGTAAACGAACACAAACAAACATAAACGAAGGAAATGTTGCTAGTGATTTTTAGTGAACGTGAAAGGAGAGTTGCAGTCGTCGAGTCGAGAGACAGAGGCTGTGAACGTGAGAGGAGAGAGTTGAGTTGTAGACACTAAAGTTGGAAAATGGGGGTAGCAGCTAGGGTTGTAGTCGAGAAGAGGTTGTGTGGTATTTATTTTAACTTTACTTATAACATAGTTAAATAATTAAATCACTTAATAAAAAATATATAGTTTATAAATAATTATATATACTAATATAAATAAACGAACAGTTCACGAACGTAAACGAACGAACGGTTCACGAACATAAACGAACGAACATAATCGAACGTTCACGAACATAATTGAACGAACGAGTACGTTGTTCGTGTTCGTTCTTTTATTTAAACGAACGTAAAATCTTGTTCATGTTCGTTCATTTATTAACCGAACGAACATAAACGAACTTCCCGCCGAACAAATTCACGAACGGTTCATGAACGTTCAGTTCGTTAACAGGCCTAGTCCTCTCCATAACTCGATCAAACATTTACCATCTCCCTTTCTCTTTTGATTTTTATCTTTCTCTTTTGCAATTTCTACATTACTTCTTGAGCATTTTTTAATCAAAAGTTGGGCCTTTGTTGTTGAATGTAAGTGACTAATTACGATTTGATGTTGGGGCAATGTTATTAGGATTATTGTTGAAAGATACAATTATGATTCAATATTGGGAGAACGCCATCATTGCAAACATGCATTTGTGTCTGCATCGATGTGGAAACTGGGAAGAGAACCGTCATTGTTTGCTTTCGCATTTACTTTTATTCAGCTAATAGATCGACTCTAATTGCATCTTTAGATAACTCATTTTTTTGTTGCATTTCTATTTGACTTTTTAATTGTATCTTGATCTATAGTTTTGTTGGAGTTTGATTTTGAGATTATGAGTTTTCTTAATGAACTTACATTAGTTTTGTATTTTGCTTTAGTTTTTATTTTTTATTTTAAAGATATGATTTTTGCATGTTGTTTTGGATTCGTAGCGGTGATTGTTGGTGCGTCTGAAGTGTTAGAAACACATATATGAATATAGTGACTTAACCAGATAATTTCAAGAATTATTTGTTGAATATTTTTCAAATACAATTATTCAATCCTAACAATCTTGGGTTCACAAATATAGGATTGGGATAAGCTTTAAAAATTTCTCTTAATTTCATAGGTTGTGAAATTGAGATTCATATAACCCATATTCGTTTTACATATTTATACGAGAGATTGACGATTACGGACGGTTAAACAGTAATAGCTATTAATGAATAAGATTGAAAAGCAATTACCAGATCTGAAGTCTAACTGCAAACACTCGTACTCTTAATTCAAGTTTGTGTCTAACTCTGATTCCAAAAGACTAAGGGGTCATTTACCAAAAGCTTATATAGATGAGTGTTAATCAAGTAAATCATAATTACATCAAAATGACTGATGACGATGGTGGTTGGACTAACAGTCGAATTGAGGGCGGTAGCGGTGGCGGTTTTAGAGTGAATGAGGAATTATTATTATTACTAGATACTTACCCGCGCGCGATGCGGCGCGAAAAATCTTAATATCAAAACCAAAAACTCGATTTAGATATGTTAATTTTATTAATGTATGTGGTCTTATGTCGCAAATTGAAAGTTAATATGGTCGATTGTGTCGTATTTTTAAAAAGGTTGTTGATGGATAACGTGGTTTTTAAATTCAAAACATTGGTGCTTAACATTCAATGACCAACTTACACATTAGTACTTTATAATTATATACCTATTACTACAATGCAGAAAGATGTAAATTATTAAAAATATTTAAAAAATAGTTGGAGTAAAAATCCTATGAATAACATTTCTAATTTTATTTTTTATTTGTCATTTTATTTTATTTTTCTTTGAATTTGACACCGGCATAAACCATACAATTCCAATAGCTCGTGCCGCATTCTTCACGGAAAGCTTTGATGTATGTTGATCCAATAAATAACTTCAAAACCGAAGACAAATTTTCTTATGTAGCGTCAAAAAGGCTTTATATATTATTCTTGGTAATAACTAATAAGCAACCAACTTACAACGCCAATTCATAACCATCAAGTTTCTCTAGAATGAATGAACTCATTTTTCTTCAAAGAAGGACATCTAGTATACTTTTTGGAACATACCCAAAAATTAAAAATCATATAACTGTTAATTAAAACAATTCTACAAGGGGCTAGTTATACATCCATCTTCAACTCGATTCTTTTATGTGATTCTTTTATGAGGAAAGGTACTAATGAAAAACAAAATCTTGGAAGTTATAAATCGTAAGTTATAAATTAAATATCATAGAATGAATATTTAATAATCTTGAAAAATTGAATAGTCAATCTTGAAATTTGAAATAAAATTATTACCTTTATATAAAATAATCGCATAAAAGCATTCAATATTGGGCTCATTTCGAAGGTATTGACGAGACAATTATGATGCTATACTTTGTAAAATAAAAAACGTAATTTTAATATATTTTAATTCATAATATATAATTATTTAGATTATATGATAAGGGTTTAAGATAGAAAATGAAAAACTAAAGGACTAAAACAAGATTTAATAACTAACTACAGGGGGGTAAAGTGTAAGTGTGTAAATCAGTTTTGTTGAACAAAATAACTAACATATTGAGTTATTCTCTTTATATAATAGTATAGATTATTTTGACATTCACATTCAAATTATTGCAATTCGTTTAGACAGCTAACCAAAATGGTATAATAGAGTTAAGAAACTAAAGTCAAAAAAGAACTTATATCTTAGGGAGTTCTTTTTGTAGTTAATGTCAATGAATCATATAGAGGAAACCAAAAACAAACCTTCAATCACATCAACTCTAATAATAATTTTAATAAACAAAACACTTATTATATAGGTGGGATCATGTTCTAGTAAGAAGTGGTTAACAATTGTTAAATGCACACTACAATGAGATGCATTAAGACAATATGCATTCTAAAGCATGATTCATAGGAGAGCATGATAATAAAAGAGATCATGGGTTCAGATCCACTTCACAATAATGGTGTTTTAAAAAAGGAATCATCTCATCCCTCTCAACTCGTATCCTTCTCTCTTGATCACATACGGCCTCTCATCCCTCTGTGATCTGCGATTGCAACTTGTCTCGTTACCTTTGATTGTTGCTCATCTCACTTGGTCGATTTCGTCTCCTGTCCTTTAATGGGTCTGTGTTCCATCTATACAATTTATGTCCACGTCTCCTCATTATTGATTTCAATTTGTATATTCTCTTTGTAAATTTGATTTCGCTACGTGTAAATTCGAATTCAATTTCCTAATTTCAGTTTCTGTAAATCGATTATTTACACTGGGTCAATTTTTTATGGGTTAATTTGCAAAAGGAATACACGAATTGAAATCAACTAGTTGTAAATCTGTAAATTCGATTATTTGTGGGTCGATTTTTTTAGCAGCAAAAATACCACACGTTTATGGGTCGATTTGCATTCGGCTCAGTTTTCTTCCATTTGATGATCGACCTACCCCTTGAGTTCATCTGGTTTTATTCTGCAGTCACACTCCACACCACTAAATTAACGACCTTAACAAATTTGCATAACTTTTTGTTGTTCTTTAAAGACTTGTTTCACTCCTTAGTTTTCTTTCGAAACCCCTCTCGTAGCAGTCCAATGAAGCAAGTGAAGGTGAATGAAGAAGTTGGGGATGGTAGGAAGTCCTTTTTTGTCATTTTTAGAAATAAGCAAAAAATTGCCTAGCATTAAAAAATAACTTATCGGGGTTATCACATTTTAATACAATAACAAATTAATTCAAACATTTTTTAAGAAACTCATTTTTCCAAAAACCACATATGTTAAACACTTTTTTAAAAAACACCTAAGTTGTTTTAAATAAGCAATCACAAACACTCTTTAATACATTTAGAAACATCTTATCCTATATACATTTACTCATCATCCAACCATTAATAACCCACTTTTTATATATTTTTTTTCATTAACCTCAATTTCTCAATTTTAATACTATATGTAACAGAATGAAGCAATTAGAAAACTACAAAGACAAGTTGAATTTATATGACAACTTGTTTTCTAAAAGGGTGCACAATTGTACTAATTCCAAGTTGACAGCTTACACGTGTCCACCTATGACGAGGTAATATCAACGTTTGTACCTATGGTTTTGTGGCATGCCCAATCAGCATCCGCCACGTTGCAGAAATCTACGTGGTTGAACATATTCTGGTGCGCCACGTTCCGAGGAAGGATTGGCTACTAGACCACCTAATGGGACCCACCACACCAAATATAAATACTTGGCCGACACTCTAATATAAAAACTATTACTCATAATAATAAAGTAACAAAAATATTTTTTTATAAAATAAAATTAAGGAAAATTATAATTAAATTTTGGAGTAAATTATATGTTCCGTCCTTACGGTCTTGATCCTTCTTCATTATCAACAACTTGTTGAGACCTGAAATACACCTATAACACCATCACCATGTAAGAGGGTTATTTACAAGGCTACGTTTACTTCTTAAAAAATATTCATTTTTTAGAAAAAGAATTTCGGAAAAATAAAAAATTAAAAAAATTTGTTTATTTGATTCAATTTAGAAAAACTTTTCTAAAAAAATAAAATTTTTATTTTCATAATTTACACTTAAATTAAAAAAATACTTTTTATAGTTTTCCAATTCTTATTTTCATTTTCCATCTTCATTTTCAATTACCGTCCCCTTCTCGTCGCCGGCCGCTGCGGCCACTGCAACCACCACGGCCACCGCCACCGCCACGACCATCGCGGCCACCACAACCACCACCGCCACCGCCACCGCCGCTGAGGCCACCACACCACGACCGCCACCGCCGCTGAGGCCACCACACCACGACCGCCACTGCCGAGGCCACCGTCACGACCACCGCGGCCACCGCAACCACCAGGGGCGGAACACAAGCTTACCAACCGCGGGGGTCGGACCTAATATGTTATATAACTTTAGAAATTAAAAAATACACTATCCAAAGTCATAACATGGTATGAAAATGTTACGCATCGCTTATCCAAGCGAAAACCGTTGATCTTTCATGGCCGTCTTCCACAATTGATGAAACATATCAAAACTGTTCTCTTTTAGGCGGTATTTGTTTTTTTTTTTTTAAATAAGCTCTTAATTGTCATCCATCCATGTCTGATTCAGTCAGATATAAGATAATTTAGACCGTTTATTCTTTTCTTTCCTTTCTCACAATTTTTTAACCCTTAATGTCCTCTGATTAATTAAGTGATGACGTAGAAGCGATGAACTTTTTTCTTTTAACAAAAAATAGATTGCAAATAGGACTTAAAATGTAAAATTTGAAAACTAAAAACTAATAACTTGATATACATATACACTCTTTACTAAAAACTAAATATACATCTGTTTATGTAAAAAATTACACAACTCGATGTCGTAAGAAACTTGTGTGAGGCTTAACCGTCGAGAGAAAGAAATTACAATCAATGATAAGTGCGGAAAAGTAAAATGAGACAAATAATTTGATGACGCAGGAAAAACCTCACGACGGAGGAAAAAACCTGCGGTCGACCTAAAAGATAAGTCGACAGAACACTATGATCACCAATCAGGGGTGATGTCCTTCCAGTATACAGCTTTGATCGTACGATTACAACTGAGAGAAGTATGAAATCGAATGTAAATTACAGATGATTCTCAAGAATAATGATTATAGAACTTGTGAGCTTCGGATAGACTTCGTGTGTTGCAATGCTGGCTTGATTCTTCTTATATAGTGACTTGATAATAACGGTCCAACGGTATTGTGGCTCATCAATGATTGAATTGTAACCGTCCAACGTTATTGTCTTCAATTAATGCTCGGAGAGGAATTGTTGAGAATTAATGTCCAGATTGTAACTGCTGCTAGAATCTTGCTTGTAACGGTCGATCTTTGATGCTGTCGAACGATACATAACTTACGGCTTGTTCGATGTAGTGATGATCTTCAACAAGCATAGCATAGTACTCAATCTCCGATTTCCTCAAAGGTGGACAATTGTTAGATATGATAATCAGCTTGCCTGCATCAAACATATAAACTTTGTATATTTATTCGTTAGTATCGTCGTACGTCATTGTTGTCATCGTTCGACTTATCCGATGTATTCGTTCGATGTTTAATGATCTTTGTTCGATAGTTCTTTTAGGCTTTATCTCAGGACCTTATCTTAATACAGGACTATCGTCTTAATATTTATCTTACGATTATAGTCGGTCATCGTACGATTGTAGATTTTTACCCTAACAATTTGCCCCCAAGATTTAGAGAATAATTCTATTTTATCTAAATCTTTAATTCGCTGGTCAAAGAGTAAAAATACGTTGTCTAACGGTCGAATAGACGTTTAGAAATATAGCCGTTATCTAGCCGTTAGCCTGGACGCGTGTCTTCTAACGGTTAAATGATGACGCGTGGCACGATTATCCCTGATGACTCATTTGATTCAGTTACTATAAATAAGGCGTTTGAGAATTAGAAAGGATTTTACAAATCTCCTTAATTTTCAAATCGATTTTGCGAGATCGTAATCCGACCTTATTTTCGGCAAATATTTCGTGCGACTAGGCTTTTATAAGGTACTTTCTTCTCTTTGTTTCATGCGTTTGAAGTCTTTAGCGAAGAAGAGTAATAGAGGTTTAGAAAACTTTAGGTTTACTCGTCTAAAAAATAGTTTAAACCGATTAGATTTCATCATGTCGTCGGAGGTTAAGAGTTCGATTGTCGAGAGCTTAGAAGTAGGAGATTTAAGGGAGTTAGCAGGACTTCCTGAGAATGCCTTTGTGAGGGTGGCCGGAGAGATCCGTCCAGCGGATGCTCCGAAGGGTTTCTTTGCTCTTTTTGAGTATCCGTTCAAAGTCGGATTTCGATGGCCATATTCTCCTTTGGCAAGAGCTTTTATGACTCGCTTTGACGTGTCTCCGGGACAGCTGATGCCCCAATTCTGGCGAGTCATCTTGGTGATCGAACGGGTGACCAAAGATTGGGGTCGTCGTGCGTTCTCTGTGGATGACCTTCTCTCTGCTTACAATGTGACTAAACTGCCCTACAACCGTTACGGGTTGTTCCCTAAGGGTAGGAATGACACCATGCTCGTTCATCGCACACAAGTGAATGATCGAGGGTGGAAGTCTCGTTACGTCTTCGTCCAGACGTCTTCGGTTACTGACGAGTCTTGGGTTGTTCCTGAGTGGAACTCGAATGGTAATTTAGGCGTCTATCTTTATTTTTATACATTTTTTACATGATTTTGATGACTAATCGCCTGTTTTCTTGCAGTTGTTAACTTCACGTTTGAGACGACTGAAGAGTCCAGCGAGTTGATCTCACACTTTCTGAGTTATAGTGTGACGGATCGCACGTATAGAACGTCGAAGGGCGGCGAAGAGAGCGACATTGAGCCTGAAGTGCAAATCATCGAGGAGACGGATATGGAAGGTAAATATCGTACGTCAATATCTTGGTTTGTATTAGTTTTATTTGATTTTAACTTTGTTTTTCTGTGTAGGTTCAGCTTCCAAGAAGGCGTCGACGATGGAAGCAGCTGCTCGTGCTGCCAAAAGAAAAGCTGCTGCCCAGGAAGTTCAAGTGGCTAAACGTACGAGATCGTCGTACGTTCCTGTGGATACCCCACCTAAGGATGCCAAGCGAAAGGCTGAAGGTGGTATAGAGGCTATTCCTCTTAGCTTCGCCCCTCCTGCAAAGGGAGAGGGTGCGTCGAGTCAGCCTGCGTCGAAGGTCGACAAGGGCAAGGGGGTTGAGGGATCTGGTCTTACGACCATGACGATCCAGATACCCTCTGACTTCATGGTGGACGACGTCATTAGGACGGCGGCCACTTTCCCTGTCTTGGAGCAGTTTCATGTCCCTGCTCAGAAGGCGCGTATGGAGGAGGCCGACATCGAAGACCTTGATGCCTCCATCGCGGGTATCTCTTTCTTGGTAAGTCCCTGTCGTACGATTTCACTTTTATTTTTCGTGTACAGCTTCTAATTTTCTCTCTTTTTTTTGTAGGCTCTCCAAACCAGTCTTAGCCTCCATACTCGGATGGCTAAGATCAAAGAGGAGTTGGCGTCGAACCAGAACGATGTCAAAGTGGCCAGGAAGGAGGCCGACAAGGCCAAAAAGAAGCTGGCCCAATTGACCGACGAGGTTAATGCCAAGTCGGTCCAAATTGGGGATCTGGAATCTAAGCTGGAACTCAGCGAACAATTTCAGGTCCAACAGCGAGAACGGCTAAAGTTGGCCTTGGACCACACCAAGGAGCTGGAGAAAGAGCTGTTGGTCGTTCGACGAGAGAAAGCTGAGAGGGAAGAAGCTCTATCGTCCAAGATCCAAGAACTGGAAGAGGACGCTGCCTTGGTTCGCGTGGTCGCACGTACTGCGGTCATGCGACGAGTAGCCGCTGGGACTATCACCTCTCAGATGGCAAAGGACGAGGTGGCCTCTTTCGTTCAGGTGATGGGCTCTGAAGACCTTCTTGACGAGGAGGATCTAAAAGGCCTGGACGAAGAAAAGCCTGCGGATGTCGAGGAAACAGGTGTCGAGGAGGAGGTTCCTGGAACTTCTGGATCCGCTCTTGCACATCCTTTGGAGACTGAAGAGGTTCCTGCTGCAGATCCACCTTCCACCGACGCTCCTTTAGAATAGTTTTCTTTTTGTAATCGTAAAAAAATGTTTGTACTCTGCCGTTTTTAGGCAAGAAATGTTTAATGAATGAAATTTTGTTTAAATATCGTGTGTTTTAACTTATCATTTGATGTGTTATTATAACTTTTATCATGCGTTTTAGCTCGTGTCGTGCGTTTTAGCCTGTATCGTGCGTTTTAGCTTTTATTTTTGCATGCATTTGTTTTAAAGTCCTTAGACTTGATTTAGAAACGTTTCTTTTGTACTCATGAGAGTATTCATGCGACTGGCGAGTTGACTTGCGCTCTTGCGACATAATCGTGCGTTATAGCGGTTTTCTTGCGATTCATGCGATTTTTGTCGTGCGATTCCTGCGATAAGCATGCATTTAAATCGTGCGATACTTGCATTAGTCGTGCGATACTTGCGTTAGTCATGCGATACTTGCGATTTATCGTGCGATACCTGCGAAAAAGGATGACTAAGGGGTGGCCGTTGGCTTAGCCAACGGCGCTCCGATGCTTAAGTCAGTAATGGATAAGGAATAAATCGTATGTAAATAGGTTTAGAAATAATACCTTTTGAGGTGATGGGCGTTCCAGCTTCGTGGGATTTCCATACCTTCCATAGTCGTAAGTCTGTATGCTCCATTTCCGATGATTTTGGAAATTATGTAAGGTCCTTCCCATTTGATGGAAAGTTTTCCAGCGTTGGGCTCTTGTGTGTTTTGAAACACATGTCGTAAGACATAATCTCCAACTTGAAAAATTTTTGCCTTTACCTTTTTGTTGAAGTGTCTTTCGACAATTCCTTTTTGTGCAGCCATCGTTCGTAGTGCTTTTTCTCGGATTTCTTCTAAGGCGTCAAGATCGTAGGATAAATTTATTGCATTTTGATCATACGTGCGACTTCTGGCAGTTGGTATTTGAGCTTCGATTGGCAAGACTGCTTCGCATCCATATACCAGAGAATACGGAGTTTGTCCAGTTGATGCTCTAGGTGTCGTACGATTTGCCCATAAGACAGATGGCAATTCTTCTACCCATTTTCCTTTTGCTCCTTTCAACCTCTTTCGGATTGAATTGATGATAACTTTGTTGCTCGACTCTGCTAACCCGTTAGATTGTGGATATCTCGGAGTTGAAGTGATTAATTTGATTCCTCGCTTTTCACAGAACGTACGAGTCTTATCACTTATAAATTGTGAACCGTTGTCGCACATGATTTCGGCTGGTACTCCGAATCTATAAATGATGTTTTTCTGAATGAAAGATATGACTTCTTTATCTCGGACCTGTGAGAAAGCACCAGCTTCTATCCATTTCGAGAAGTAGTCGGTGAGTACGAGTAGATAGACTTTTTGTCCAGGGGCTGGAGGTAATTTTCCCACGATGTCCATTCCCCATCGCATGAAGGGCCATGGAACTAGAACAGAATGTAAAGGTTCAGATGGTCGATGGACCATGCTCGAATGTTTTTGACATGCGTCGCATCGTTGGACGTACGTTATGGCATCTTCTCGTAGAGTAGGCCAATAGTAACCTTGTCGTGAGATTCGACTAGCAAGACTTCTGCCCCCTGCGTGATTTCCACATTCTCCGTCGTGCATCTCTTGGAGAATTTGACTGATTTGTACTTTATTTGTAACGCATCGTAGAAGAAGTCCTGTCGTGGATCTTCGATAAAGTTGATCTTCAAAGATTGTGTATCTTGAAGCTTTCGATCTTGTCTTTCGAGCTTCCATTTTATCTTCAGGTAGTTGGTCGTGCTTGAGGTAGTTCCATATGTCGAGCGACCAGTTATAAATTTCCTCGTTCATCTGTACTTCATCGTTTACCGCAATTGTTGGTGTCGTGAGATGAAGTAATGGGATATTTTCCATGAACGGATCATGAAATGCAGATCCCAGATTGGCCAGTGCGTCCGCTTGCATATTTAGATCTCTTGGTATTTGCTCGATCAAGAACTGTTCAAATCGTGCGATTCGATCTTTAACGGCTTTGAGATAACTCATCATTTTTGAGTCTTTTGCTTGAAAATCCCCATTTACTTGGTTTACGACCAATAAAGAATCGCTTCGTACGTGCAACTGTTTTGCCCCCAGTCTAAGAGCAATATCTAGTCCTGCGATCAAAGCTTCATATTCTGCTTCATTGTTTGTGGCTTTGAATTCGCATCGTACGGAGTATACTATATTTCCCCCTTGTGATGATTTTAAGACAACACCTAATCCACATCCTCGCACGTTCGAGGAACCATCAACGTAGAGTATCCAAGGCTGGTTGTCTGAAATCATCACAACTTCGTCGCACGTCGTGGGTTCCAATCCTGGAGAAAACTCTGCCACGAAATCTGCTAGTACCTGCGATTTGATGGCCGTCTTGGGTTTAAATTCAATGTCGAACCCACTGAGATAAATGCTCCATTTGGCTAGTCGTCCTGTCAGTTCTGGTTTTCGAAGCACCGTCTTGAGTGGATAATTGGTCACAACAATGATATGATGTGACTCGAAGTAATGCCTTAGCTTCTTTGCTGCCGTCATAAGACCTAGTAGCAATTTTTCCATTGATGTGTACCTGGTTTCTGCGTCGAGGAAAGACTTGCTAACATAATAGATTGGTCGTTGTCGTTGATCTTCTTCTCGCACAAGTACTGCACTTGTCGCATTTCTGCTCACTGCCAAGTACAACTGTAGACTTTCTCCTTCGACTGGTTTTGTCAGCAGTGGAGGTGATGTCATATATTGCTTTAATTCTTGCAAAGCTTTCTCATGTTCGTCTGTCCATAAGAAGCCTTGATTCTTCCGTAGGACATTATAGAACAAATGGCATTTATCCGATGATCGCGAAATAAATCGGGTTAAAGCTGCCACTCGTCCTGTTAACTTCTGGACTTCTTTGACATTCCTTGGAGATTGTATCTCGACGATAGCTTTGACTTGTTCTGGACTTGCTTCGATTCCGCGTTGCGTGACCAAGTACCCCAAGAATTTTCCTGCTCGTACTCCGAAGGAACATTTTGTTGGATTGAGCTTCATCTTGTATTGTCGTAGGATATCGAAGGATTGCTTTAAATGTGCAACGTGATCGATCGAACGTTCTGATTTCACAAGCATGTCGTCGATATAAACTTCCATTGTTCGACCAAGATGTTCCTTGAACATCATGTTAACCAATCTCTGATATGTCGATCCTGCATTCTTGAGACCGAATGGCATAACTTTGTAACAGTATATGCCTTTATCGGTCATGAATGCAGTCTTCTCCTGGTCGTCCGTGTGCATCAATATTTGGTTGTATCCTGAATATGCGTCCATGAATGTCAACAATTCATGTCCTGCCGTCGCGTCGACCATGGCGTCGATATGAGGTAAAGGAAAAGGATCTTTTGGACAAGCTTTGTTTAGATCCGTGAAATCAATGCAGACTCGCCATTTTCCGTTCTTCTTTTGTACGACGACTACATTAGCCAACCATTCTGGATATTTGACTTCTCGGATCTTCCCTGTTTTAAGCAGATTGTCAACTTCATCGTTGATCACTTTATTTCTTTCAGGCGCGAACTTGCGACGTTTCTGCTTAATGGGTTTGAACGTAGGATCCACGTTCAATTTATGCGATATAATGCTTGGATCTATTCCGACCATATCTTCGTGCGACCATGCAAAACAGTCTGAATGTTCCTGCAAAAAAGATATAATCGTATTTTTTATGTCAGGGGGGAGCGAGGCTCCTACGAAGACTTTTCGATCAGGATGTTCAGGATCAAGGACGACTTCTTCTAGCCGAAGGTCGTCGTTCGATTTCCTCTCATCCTGGCTCTGTAATTGCTAGATGTCCTGCGACTTTGTCTTCATCGTAATCTTGTAACATTCTCGTGCGATTTTGTTCTCACTAGCAATCTCTTGAATTCCCCATGGAGAAGGAAATTTGATCTTCTGGTGGTATGTCGAAGGAATTGCTTTCATCTCGTGGATCCAGGGTCTTCCAAGAATAACATTATAAGCTGATTGGCAGTCCACAACGTTGAACTTTGTTTGTTTGTTGATGCCTTTGGCGTAGACAGGCAAGATGATTTCTCCGAGAGTGTTCATCGGGTCTCCATTGAATCCAATCAGAGTAGTACTTCGTCGTACGATTTCTGACCGTTCGATTCCCATGACTTTAAGAGTATCTGCAAAAATAACGTTAGCCGAACTACCTCCATCAATCAATATTCTCTTAGTCGAACAGTTTCCGATTGTCAACTGTATGACTAGAGCGTCATGATGTTTATGATGGACCCCCTGTGTATCGTCTTGGTCGAACGTGATTGTCATTGCATCGAGCTCTTTTTCTGTCTTTGATTTGGCTTCTCCGGGAATAGGATGTTCGCTTGGACCATCTCGTGCATGTCGCTTTGCAGCTGAATATGTAA
Source organism: Centaurea solstitialis (assembly GCA_030169165.1). Taxonomy (NCBI): domain Eukaryota; kingdom Viridiplantae; phylum Streptophyta; class Magnoliopsida; order Asterales; family Asteraceae; genus Centaurea; species Centaurea solstitialis. The sequence continues at coordinate 17,627,629 of CM058045.1, read as the reverse complement.
GTCCACAAACTTCTGATCCTCCAGTGATGCAGTTTACTACTTTTGTATGAACTGGTGATGCTGGTCGTCCTTGTTCTTCTGGGATGAGGCCTTTCAAGTGCCCCTTAGATTTCAAATATGAAATCTCCTTCTTTAAACTGATGCATTCATCTGTCGTATGACCATGATCGTCATGGAAGTCGCACCATTTGTTCTGATCTTTGTCCTTACTTGGTTTATCAGATTTCTTTGGCCATCGTACGTTTGCATCAATCTTTCGTAGCGAATCCACCAAATCTTTTGATGTACCTGCAAAATTGTAAGTAGATAACTCTGGATATCGTATTTTAACAGTACCTTTGCTTGGTCGAGTCTTCGATTCGTATCGAGGATTTCCAATCTTGTTTACTCTTTTATGCTTAAAGTCATGCTTTTGAGCACCAAGAGGTTTCTTTTCTGCAGAATGCTTTCGTCGGAAGAGAGCATCATCTTCTATTCTCATGAAAGCTAGTGTTCTAGCTCGTACGTCGTCGAAGTTTTCCGGTGGATATTTCGTTAATTCCAAATATAATCCAGAGGAATCTTCTAATCCACGCTTGTATGCCTCGATTGCTGTTTTCACGTCGCAATTTTTTATTTCAATCATTGCTGCATTGAATCTGTTGAAGTAGTCGCGGATTGTTTCTCCAGATTTCTGTACGATATAGTACAGGTCGCTGGTCTGCTTTTCCATCTTACGACTGCTAGCAAATTGTCGAGTGAATTGGTTCACCAATTCTGCAAACGATCCGATACTTTTTGGCTTTAGATTAATAAGCCATTGTAATGCTGCTCCTGTTAAAGTTGATCCAAAGCTTTTGCACATGCAGACTTCTTGATATTGCGCTGGTATAGGAACTGTCCACATAAGTTGCTTGTACTGTGCTATATGTTCGACTGGATCTGTGATTCCAGAATATTTTGTTGCGAAAGCTGGTATAGTATATTTCTTAGGAACGTCAACAAGAGCTAATTCATCAACGAACGGTGAAGCCTGAAATCCAGTTTTAGGTTCGACTTCGACGGGTACTGCTGCTCCGGGTAGCTTTGTGAGTAACGCGAACAATTTTTGGTTTTGTTCTTCCAGGGATTTCAGTCGTACGTTTAGAGGATCTTCAACGTTTATAGGGATCGTTGGAATACAGCTAGAAGAAATTCCGGTACTGGGTGGTATTGTCGTATGAATGGTGGAACTAGCAACTGTGGGTATATGACCAGGAATAGGAATTTGTTGGGAAAAAGGCTCGAACGTGAACATGGGTGCTCCTTGAGGCATAGAAGGTGGACCTCGAGGCATAGGCGGCGGGCCATGAGGTATTGGTGGGGTAAACTGTGGTAAAGATAGTCGTACGTTGTCGTATTGTTGGTTCACAGTTCAAAATCATGTAAAAAATGTATAAAAATAAAGATAGACGCCTAAATTACCATTCGAGTTCCACTCAGGAACAACCCAAGACTCGTCAGTAACCGAAGACGTCTGGACGAAGACGTAACGAGACTTCCACCCTCGATCATTCACTTGTGTGCGATGAACGAGCATGGTGTCATTCCTACCCTTAGGGAACAACCCGTAACGGTTGTAGGGCAGTTTAGTCACATTGTAAGCAGAGAGAAGGTCATCCACAGAGAACGCACGACGACCCCAATCTTTGGTCACCCGTTCGATCACCAAGATGACTCGCCAGAATTGGGGCATCAGCTGTCCCGGAGACACGTCAAAGCGAGTCATAAAAGCTCTTGCCAAAGGAGAATATGGCCATCGAAATCCGACTTTGAACGGATACTCAAAAAGAGCAAAGAAACCCTTCGGAGCATCCGCTGGACGGATCTCTCCGGCCACCCTCACAAAGGCATTCTCAGGAAGTCCTGCTAACTCCCTTAAATCTCCTACTTCTAAGCTCTCGACAATCGAACTCTTAACCTCCGACGACATGATGAAATCTAATCGGTTTAAACTATTTTTTAGACGAGTAAACCTAAAGTTTTCTAAACCTCTATTACTCTTCTTCGCTAAAGACTTCAAACGCATGAAACAAAGAGAAGAAAGTACCTTATAAAAGCCTAGTCGCACGAAATATTTGCCGAAAATAAGGTCGGATTACGATCTCGCAAAATCGATTTGAAAATTAAGGAGATTTGTAAAATCCTTTCTAATTCTCAAACGCCTTATTTATAGTAACTGAATCAAATGAGTCATCAGGGATAATCGTGCCACGCGTCATCATTTAACCGTTAGAAGACACGCGTCCAGGCTAACGGCTAGATAACGGCTATATTTCTAAACGTCTATTCGACCGTTAGACAACGTATTTTTACTCTTTGACCAGCGAATTAAAGATTTAGATAAAATAGAATTATTCTCTAAATCTTGGGGGCAAATTGTTAGGGTAAAAATCTACAATCGTACGATGACCGACTATAATCGTAAGATAAATATTAAGACGATAGTCCTGTATTAAGATAAGGTCCTGAGATAAAGCCTAAAAGAACTATCGAACAAAGATCATTAAACATCGAACGAATACATCGGATAAGTCGAACGATGACAACAATGACGTACGACGATACTAACGATAAATATACAAAGTTTATATGTTTGATGCAGGCAAGCTGATTATCATATCTAACAATTGTCCACCTTTGAGGAAATCGGAGATTGAGTACTATGCTATGCTTGTTGAAGATCATCACTACATCGAACAAGCCGTAAGTTATGTATCGTTCGACAGCATCAAAGATCGACCGTTACAAGCAAGATTCTAGCAGCAGTTACAATCTGGACATTAATTCTCAACAATTCCTCTCCGAGCATTAATTGAAGACAATAACGTTGGACGGTTACAATTCAATCATTGATGAGCCACAATACCGTTGGACCGTTATTATCAAGTCACTATATAAGAAGAATCAAGCCAGCATTGCAACACACGAAGTCTATCCGAAGCTCACAAGTTCTATAATCATTATTCTTGAGAATCATCTGTAATTTACATTCGATTTCATACTTCTCTCAGTTGTAATCGTACGATCAAAGCTGTATACTGGAAGGACATCACCCCTGATTGGTGATCATAGTGTTCTGTCGACTTATCTTTTAGGTCGACCGCAGGTTTTTTCCTCCGTCGTGAGGTTTTTCCTGCGTCATCAAATTATTTGTCTCATTTTACTTTTCCGCACTTATCATTGATTGTAATTTCTTTCTCTCGACGGTTAAGCCTCACACAAGTTTCTTACGACATCGAGTTGTGTAATTTTTTACATAAACAGTTTGGCGCCCACCGTGGGACAACCCAAGACTAGGTGTTGAGGTATTGAACTGTGGTCGAAGCGGTGGTCTTAGATGTTGAGGAGGATATGGTGGAGGGATAGACATTGGGATTGTCATCGATGGTCCAGGTAGAGCTCGAAGACGTTGAATTTCGTTGTTAGCCTCTTGCAATTGTTGTTGGAGTGACGCTATGAATCCGTTATCCATTGTCCTGCGCAAATAGCTCAAAGAGAACTCAAAGAAAAGGTTAGTACTAAGGCGCACTTTTCACCGAATGAAATTTTTCTCAAAACGGAGCCCCACGGTGGGCGCCAAACTGTTTATGTAAAAAATTACACAACTCGATGTCGTAAGAAACTTGTGTGAGGCTTAACCGTCGAGAGAAAGAAATTACAATCAATGATAAGTGCGGAAAAGTAAAATGAGACAAATAATTTGATGACGCAGGAAAAACCTCACGACGGAGGAAAAAACCTGCGGTCGACCTAAAAGATAAGTCGACAGAACACTATGATCACCAATCAGGGGTGATGTCCTTCCAGTATACAGCTTTGATCGTACGATTACAACTGAGAGAAGTATGAAATCGAATGTAAATTACAGATGATTCTCAAGAATAATGATTATAGAACTTGTGAGCTTCGGATAGACTTCGTGTGTTGCAATGCTGGCTTGATTCTTCTTATATAGTGACTTGATAATAACGGTCCAACGGTATTGTGGCTCATCAATGATTGAATTGTAACCGTCCAACGTTATTGTCTTCAATTAATGCTCGGAGAGGAATTGTTGAGAATTAATGTCCAGATTGTAACTGCTGCTAGAATCTTGCTTGTAACGGTCGATCTTTGATGCTGTCGAACGATACATAACTTACGGCTTGTTCGATGTAGTGATGATCTTCAACAAGCATAGCATAGTACTCAATCTCCGATTTCCTCAAAGGTGGACAATTGTTAGATATGATAATCAGCTTGCCTGCATCAAACATATAAACTTTGTATATTTATTCGTTAGTATCGTCGTACGTCATTGTTGTCATCGTTCGACTTATCCGATGTATTCGTTCGATGTTTAATGATCTTTGTTCGATAGTTCTTTTAGGCTTTATCTCAGGACCTTATCTTAATACAGGACTATCGTCTTAATATTTATCTTACGATTATAGTCGGTCATCGTACGATTGTAGATTTTTACCCTAACAACATCTATATATAACACGTTTTAGCACTAAAAATTTGTAAAAACTAGGGTTATTAGATAAATTGAAAACTATAGTGGGGTAAAGTCTTAAACTATGAAAGTGTAAAAGTGGAGGGGCCAAATCTATAATTAACTTGCTTTACACTTGAATTAATTAACTTTTACCATTCAAACACTTCATAGATATATGTATTTATTTACTCCACGAGGAAACACAGGGGCCAAGGCCCCCATAAACCCCTAAGGGCATCCGCCCCTGGCAACCACCATGGCCACCGCCGCCGTAGTGACCATCGTGGCCACCGCAACCACGATCGTCACTGCCGAGGCCACCGTTACGACCACCGCAACCACCACGGCCACCACCGCCACAGCCGAGGCCACTACCAACCCTGCCGCCGCCGTCGGTGGAATATTTGAAATATTTGAAAAAAATGGAAAATGAAAAGGGATTGAAAATGCACAACTAAACGAGTTTTCTAGTTTTCTAAAAATGGAAAATGAAAACTCTATCATTTCAAGTAAACGAGTTTTTTAAAATTTTCATAGAAAACTGAAAATAAAAACTCAACTTCATTTTCTAAAACGTTTTTTTATGAAAATGAAAACACTTTTCCACAAGTAAACATAGCCTAAGTGGTTAGAATGGTTAAGATGCTCTTAGACCATGGGTTATACGTCCCAAATTACTCGATGTCACATCAACGCTGCATCAGCTTTCCACTACTTAGTACGTACCAAAAATTACCCAAAACATGTGTTATACTCACCCACACTTTTTATTGTATTAACAATTAATAAAGAAAGGAAAAAAAGAGAGAGAGAAAAGGGGTGAGGGGGGATGCGGTTTACCATTCGGGTTTGGGAACTCGAAGATGGATACCCAAAGCCTCAACCGATGGAGGCGTATAGTAATGGTGTTCTCGAATCACCCGAACCCTACCCGATCCCATCTGGTAGGATATAACCATGCATTATGATTGAAATATGATTGTTTGTTAATTGTTGAGAATATAATCAAGGGGTTGAATGGTCAAGTGAGAACCAAGATACAAAATCATTCAGATGGTTTTGGAACCATTAGGAGACAATATTTTCTTTCTTTTGCCAAACAAGATTTATCTTTTCGGGATTCAGATGTTGCCTCTTAATGGAACTGTTAAAAGGTAAACAAACAACCCTTAAATCAAGAGAAGTTTGTAGGTTATGATAAATCATGACAACTTTTTTCTATTTTCCTAATTCAGTTTTTTCTCACAAGTGTTGCTTTAACGACTTATCACTTATACATCTAGTATCTAGTACTGTAGTACACATGGTATCATCTAGGAGCACTGAGTTAGAATTAAAACAAGTTGTCAGTATGTTATTAGGCCATCCGCGGCCGACCGGTTTCACCAGCTGCACCGGCCCCATACTGGCGGTAACACCGCCGAGGTGTGCCGGTATGGGAGCTGCAAGCTCACCGGACGGTGACTACTTGCAGCCGTTAAACACACCAATTTTTTTTATTTTTTTTTGATCCAACCGTTGTATAACGGCTATTTTTTTTTTCTTTTTTCTTTTTCTATTTATCTATATATAATTCCAAATCTCAACCTATTTTTCTCATTCTTTCACCTCTAAACTTCTCTTATTCACCTCTAAATTTTCTTAAACTTCTCCTAAACTTCTCTTATTCTCCTCTTCTTCCAAATAATGGATCATTTCAACGACGAAGAATTTGATCTCATCGTTGACCAAATGATTATGAACACCATTCAAGCGACGGAATTGATTATTCAATATATCGAAAACGGAGATGCGGAACCGTCGAACAATAGACCTAGAGGGCCGAATAAAGATAGAGGTCGGGAAGAGGGACACGATAAACTTGTCGCCGACTACTTTTCTGATAACCCGGTGTACAACGACGAAGACTTTAAACAGCGGTTTCGTATGAGTCAACGATTATTCGTAAGGATAGTTTCCGATCTTGAAAGAGAGTTTGAATATTTCAAGCAGCAGTGGGATGCAAGAGGCGTGAAGGGTTTTTCTCTGCTTCAAAAGTGTACGTCCGCTATCCGACAATTGGCGTACGCCAACCTTCGCGCCGATTTATCTCAACAGTTGTGGGATTCTATGCCTCATAATTAGTTTTATTGTATTTTTATTTTTAATTAGTTTTTTAATTTGAATGAAATTTTAATATTAATGTAATTTTAATTTAAATTTATATTATTTAAATTTATATCATTTAAATTTATAGTATTTAAATTTATATCATTTAAATTTATAGTATTTAAACTTATATTATTTTAAGTATTTAAAAAATAATACAGGTGGTATGACCTGTATGGTTGTGGATGAAATAGTATGGTAATGGTAAGGTAGTGGTAAAGCTGATGTGGCGCTGAGGTGGCAGCATGTACAGGTGGTATGACCTGTATGGCTGTGGATGGCCTTATGTTGGTGAAGTTTCTTTAGTGCCTTAACAATCTCTATGGCAACGCTTCAAGAAACTTATGTGGAATCCATCACTAGTTGGGTTTTAAGTTCTTCGATCATCGAGAATGTATCTTGCTACGCTTCCTTTAATATACATCTTGGGCATCCTTAAGCACATACATTGTAAAATGCCTTGTTTTTCAATAATTCATGGTCTCTTCTTTGGCTTTTGTATTTATATTTGATTTTGTAGTCAGAATCATAAACCATTTGTGAAGTAGACTCTGTTTTTGTTTCTTTATTATGTTGTAAAAGAAGAATATGATTCATATCTAACGAGGAAAACACAAAATTTATAAGTTGTATGCCAAATTCATTAAAGTTCAAGTGAATAGATTTTTATTAGATTGACAGATGTGTCAAGCACTTTTGACTATATGAAATTTAATATAGCGAAATTTACGATTTAAAATTTTAAAACAAATGTGCATAATATATGTTAGAAAAGTGATTCAATAATTCAAAATAAAGGTAAACTAACATAAACCAAACAACAAGAAAAGAGAAAAAGTATCGAACCAAAACTATAAATTTGTAATGTATTCATTTCTTTTCATATTTTAAAACATTTTATTCCAAAAACTCTATTTTGTAATCCGTATTATGTCTTTAATTAATATTTGTATATATTTTTTATATAATCAAGAAAATATATACTATCACGTTGTAAATAAAAGGATTGGAAACAACAAAGACCATCCACAATGGTTTTACCTGGTATCAATAGTACCAGCTGCCTTGTTAGCGCCACATCAATTTTCCACTATCTTACCAACACCTTACCAATCCATACCAGTTCATCCACAATGGTTTTACCCCTTGCCAAAAACAATTCTAATTTTTTATTTTTTAAATACTAAAATACATAATTAAAACAACTATTTTAAGTTAAACTAATAATAATATTAAACTTTTTAATTAATAATATGTTAAAACTAAAAAAATTACATTAAACACGAAAAAAAATTACATTAAAATTAAAAATAAAGTTTTTCTTAAAAAAAGCTAGCTACTCAAGAGGATCCCATCCGTATTTTTGGCGAAGCTCCTCCTTGGTTTGCAACACCGCCGACAAAGCACCTACTGTAAGATGTCCGTGCGGGAAAATGTAGAATTGGAGGTCTTGTTGCTTTTGTTTCGCCGCATGCGTCAAGGAATTCATTCGATGAATCTCGAGCTCCTCTTGGTGACGCTCGTGATATCTTCGATTCGACTCGTTGTACGTGGTTAGTTCGGCCAACAACGCTGTCACGTTATCGCTCGACGCGGTCGCTGTAGAGGAAGACCCCGCACGTCTCGTCGCGTTTCTACCCATGGGTCGTGGCCGCTCGGTCGCTTCTTCGACTTCTTCGTTATTGTCGACGTTGAAGTAAGTGTGTGCATCGGAAGACGCGGTGTCGGGGGAGGCGGATTCGGATGTTTTCGATCGTTTCGGAGCGCGGACGTTGGATGGCCCTAGGATATCGGTTGGTTTGAATTTCGGGCAATCTCTAAGAATGTTCCAAGCATGTTCGTGCGGGAAAGGCTTGTGAACCTCTTGTTGGTATCGGTATCGAGCCTTTTGCAAAACGATCGTGTATTTCTCGCCGCTTTTCCTCGTGTTTAGTGTGTTGTTGTAAATGCAAACGAATTTCGCCACGCTACTTAGTAAGGTTTTAACCTTACTACTTATGGCGTTTAGGGAGCGGTTATCGCTTTTCCCATGGTCGTCTTTTTACCCCGAGTGGATGTATTTGTGGGTTGCGGTGGTGGCGATGGCGGTTGCGTTTTGGGTACAACATCGGCATCATCATCATCGTCATCGGGAGATGATTGTCGATCTTGTGGTTCATACATTTGTGGTTGCGTGGTGTGATGTAGCGTGGTATGATGTTGGGTGTGGTATGAACATATGGTATTATTGGGGGTTGCAAAAGCAAGCTCGTAAACGACACTTGCGGGTTTGCAATAAAGTTTGAGGATTGCACATAGGGGGGTGGCGAGATGTTTGCATAAGCACAATTCTCGGGCATTTGGGGCTGGTAGGCCCTCGGGATTGGCATTTGGAGGTGGTAGGGCCCCGTTGACATTTGGGACGTCGAGACATTTGCGAGTTTTGAACGAGAACGTTTGGAACCGGTAAGGGTATTTTGTTGATCCATAGAGAAGAGGTTGAGGTTGAGAATAAGAGGTTGAGTGAGATTGGATTGAGTGAATAAGATATATATATATATATATATAGGTAAATGGAAAAAAAAACTAGCGTTTAAAAGAGACGTTGGGAAAGGGGTGGGGGGGTGGGGGTGGGGTGGTCTCGATGCTGCAACGGCATGGAGGTACCGGTTTGAACCGGTACCGGTCACCCTCGGCGGTGTTACTGGGGGTACCGGTCGGTACCGGCCTCCTTGCCGGCCTCCAACCGTGTCCCAATGCGGATGGTTTAAGCTTTTTTTGCGATTTTTTTTCATACGTATAAAAGTGAAACTTTTGAAAATAGGTGTTCTAAGACAAAAACAAAACGTATTATAATACAGTTTAACCTAAAAGATATAATAAAGCTTTATTTTTCAAGATAAATCAATAATATTATAGTTTTTTGCCACATATAAAAGTACATATTTATCGTAAACATACGTAATCTATGATGATAAAGATAGATTTACGTTTAAAGATGTCAAATTTAACCCAAACTCTCCTTTTCCCACTTTCAGGATGTCATATTCGAGCTATAGTTTTGTTTTACATCAAATTATTGATATGATAATGGATTGTTTGTTTGCCATTTAATACTTTATTGATTTTTCATTTAATGCAATCTTTTAAGTATTTTAGTGTTCCAAAATTTTATTTCATATAATAAAAAACACTTAAACATCGTATGTGTTATCTAAAAATTTAAAATCTGTACAAATTTGCAAATTCTCATATATATAAAAAGTTAAAGTTGACATAAAACCACTACCAATATATATATATATATATAAATATAAATAAAAAATCAATACTAATCAATAATCAGGTGATAAATAGAACTAAAAAAATGAAAAAAAATAACATCATATCAAATCCATCCTATACTTCACTTTCTTTTCATTTTCTATTGATTGTGGTCTCCATGCAAGTTATCTCTTGTATGTGGTTTATAATTGTTTAATTAAACCCAACATTAATCATATCATCAAACTCATACTTTATGCTTTAAACCCTTCTCTCTCTTTCTTAACCTTTTAATTCTTCCTCCAAATTTCATCTACTTTTTCATTTAATTTTTTGTTATTTTCCTACAAAACAAAATTAATATGTTCAATGATCAAAGACCCTCTTCTTCTTCATTCATACACCAAGATCAACAAGATGATCATGATGATGAGGATGATGAAAACATAAGAGAGATCCATGCTCTTACCTCCCCACTTCCGCCGCCACCTTCCGCCAACCGCCGCCGTGGTGACGCTTGGGAAACCGCCAGCCACCACCGCTCCTCCTCCCTCTCGGTCGCCAGCACCGAAGGCGAAACCTTCACCACCATGAGCCGAGAATTCAACGCCCTCGTGCTCGCAGGCACCGGGATTCCCATAAACGGGAGCGAAAGCAGCGAGACTGCGAACAGTACGAATACGAACAATGGAAGCAGTAGTAATTTGGAGAGGATCGGGGAGGAAGATATGAGGGAAACTAATCCGTTGGCGATCGTCCCGGATAATAATCCGTTGGCGGCACCTCCCACCGAAGGACGAGACGGCCCGAGGTCGGCGATCACCACGGTCGGAAACCCCGGTGAGGTTTCGGTGCAAAGGGTGAAGAAAGAAGAGGTGGAATCGAAGATTTCCGCTTGGCAAAACGCCAAGATTTCAAAGATCAACAACCGATTCAAACGTGATGATGCCATCATCAACGGATGGGAGAATGAACAAGTTCAAAAGTCGAGTTCGTGGATGAAGAAAGTTGAGGTATGCTAAGAAACGGTCAAATCAGTAGTCAGTAAATCAAACAAATCCAGTATATCTCATACACAATTGTGTTTGTAATTAAAAAACGATAAAGTAAAAACTAGTAAATCCCACACAAAATAAGGTCGAAAACAGTAATAGTTGAATATTCAAAATAACACTCGTGTCGGCATCAAGTTGTTAATGCTAATATGTTCTTTTGCTACGTAAGGTACAAGTTATGAAGCATAAGGTACAACATAATGTTGCTAAAGGTTGAGGGTTTCAATAACTAATTAGGGGTCTAATCATGATGAAAGTGGGGAGAATAAGATAATTTATTCAATTATTGAAAAAGGTTAATGCATTTCATAAAAGGAAATTGATCAATCTTTTTTAAATTTTGGACGAAACTCTTTATTTTTATTTTTTTTGGGTTGATTTTTTTCGTGTATATAATAAAATGGTCAAGATTTTCTAAGTATTCATTTTGCTATTTACGAAACATATTTTTTATATAAATTACAGATGGATCCATCGTAATTATATTTAGTTCAGAAAGATTATATTACTATTTTGGTTCAGTAAAAAATGGATTAGAAAATAAAAGAGGTTTAACAAAAAATGTCTAGTTTGGTAAAAACTTTATTGTTCAAATAATTATATACAACTTTTCATGCATGGAATACATTAGAGAAATCTTTACATGACCATGGAGGTAATTTTCCCTCCATAGTTAATAACTAACTTTGATTAGATTTTGGTTGAAAGAGGGCATCTTAGACATCTTATGTAATCAAATGATGCATTGTTATAAGAGCGTATAATAAACGATTTTATGTTTTTTGTTCGAAATAAGTTGTTTTGTGATTTCTGAATGTGATAATCGAACGAATAAATATTCACATTATGATATGATGTAACTGAAAAAATGACCGCCATTGCTTTTCTGAATGCGATTAGACTTTTATTTTTTAAGTTGTTATTTTATAGGTTGCAAAGACCGCCATTGCTTTTTGGAACACTAATTTTGCATCATGCAGAGGAAATTGGAGGCAAAACGAGCACGGGCAATGGAGAAGATGCAAAATGACATAGCAAAAGCTAGAAGAAAAGCAGAAGAAAGGAGAGCAACAGCAGAGGCGAAAAGAGGGACCAAAGTGGCTAGGGTCTTGGAAGTGGCCAACTTGATGAGGGTCGTTGGTCGAGCTCCTGCAAAACGCTCGTTCTTCTAAGCTGCTTTGCATCGTTATCTCAACCTCTCAAAATGATAAGGGTTTGAAAAATAAGGACCCAATAATATATGGGTTCATTAGTTTTTGGATTGTAAAGGCGCCCTAAAGACTAGGAAACAATTGTACCTTAAAAATACAAAGACTTTGGAGGTGCAATGTTGTATGTACAAAACAAGAGTTCTGGGTGTTTGAAGTGTTTTTGAACGATTAAAAGGATTGTGAAAAATTTTAGTACGGTCTTTTGTTCGAGAAAATAGAAGTCGGATACTTGTAATACGATGTGTGTATGTGTGTGTATGTATATGTATATGTATATATACTTTATGAGAATATCATAATTTTAACGACTTTACATTTTTTCTTTGTGTATTAATGAAGAATGATTCATCTGATTTTTCATCAAGGTGTCAAAAATGTTTGTTTACTGCATATGAATTGATCTTTAATAGTTTAGTTTGTGATTAAATAGTTTTATGCATAGTGATAGGAGATCAAATGATATCAGGGTTCTAAACACATTTAATAAATTAACTTTATTTCAAGCGGTTTTGTTCGATAAGAGGTTCTGCTTAAACAACCCTATTGCACCTAGCATGGATTCGACCCTCTTTGTTGCTTGTTTGTACGTCTTCGTTCTATTGCCATCTCTATTATTTTTTAAAGAATAAAGTATTTATATGTGACAAAATTTATATACTTCAATCCGTAATATACTGACGACGTATTGCCGCCTTGTATGTGGTCAAGCTCAAGAAAAGAAAGTTTTCACAATTTTATCTTAATCAGCAAAAACATCCTCAACAAATTTTCTAAAATAGAAAAAATGGAATGTTATGACCAAAAAAATCCCAAATATTAGAAGTTTTATAAAGTTAGTTTTATACTATAGGTAATATTTAGATAGTGTCAAATGCTAGGGAATTCATTATGAGAGTCGTGTAAATGTGAAAGCATGTGTAGGTTAGGGTGTGAATATCCTTTGTACATGCCGACTAATTGATTCTCTCGTTGATTCTACTTAATTCTTGTTGAATTAGGGCATCACATGGAAGCATAGGTCATGTTTGTCTTCTAACAAATTCTTTATATGACATTCTCCAATAGAGAAAGAAGATAAAATTCTCTAAAATTTCATGTGAAAAAAGAGAAGTTGAAAAAGATTTCTTTTAGTTCTTTTCGTCAATAATATTGAATGTAAAAATCTACTATACTAAAAATAAATAAAAAAGAATCAAAATGATAAATTTATAGTATATTTCGATAAGATAACTAATGTTAAAATCCCAAAATTAGATAATCTATTGGAGTTGAATGCAATCTTTTTAAAAATTTAGGTTTTTTTGTTTTCTATTTTACAAAAATTAGAAAGAATCTATTTGAAATAATCTAAGAAGGTAAACAAACATCTTTGCAAAACGAATGGGTTTGGGATTCAATATCGTTTGTCCGAGCTACCTACTTGCCCTTATGACCCATGTTCTTAATGGCGCTACTATAGGAATGCCATCATGATTGGTGGTCATGAAACACATAACAGTCAAAAATAGCAGTCATGCAATTAGCAAGCTATCGACTACATCTTGAACTTAAAAACCAGCCACATCACCGCAATCTATAGATAGGTTGTTTCGATGACTTTAACAAACTTCTTTTTGGGACTTGTATTGAGTTTTATTTTAGTCCAAGAATACTAAACTCATTATTCTTATTTTTTTGGAATATTACACCATCAATTTGACCTCTACGCTCTAGCTATGATTAAAAGCATTGAAATCGTTCAATTATTTTAATTTGGACATCATTATTTATACATTTTAATGATTACACATAGTATGATTTATACATACATATATATAGTTAGTGGGGTCGTATCCACTACAAACCATGAGATTCTTATAAACTGTACAAACCAAGCTCAACATACATGTAGATGATTAACGGTGTGGATTAATTTGGTTCCTAAATTTTCTCTCAATTGTATTTCATAATCGCCTAAAATTAGGAAATAAATAAAATCAATGGTTAAAATTAAGCTTATACGGTTTATAAGAATTTCATGATTTGTATTTCATACTTCTTTTATAGTGGGTTTCTAGTAAAAATAATAGTTAACTTTTAATGATGGTTGTGTTATGGTCATGGAAACTCTGGAAAGCTCTAGGAGTGTCACATCTTTTTTTTTGCATAACTTAAAGAAGAAAGATGTGTCATGGCCAAAACCGTAGGATGGATCAGTGGATTGTCAATTCATAAAAATATTTTTAAGTTTGTATATCTAGTTTTTCAGTAATTTTACAATATTTTTTAGTTTTTTAACCAAAAACTTCCAAGTTTTTATGACTATTCAATTATCAAAAAGCAATTTCATGTAAAAAAGATTTTAACTTTTTTAAAGTATATAATGGCCCATGAAAAAATAAGTATGGGATTAAGGAAGAAATGTTATTTTTAATGAGACTTGCTTTTAAACCATTAATTACTTTTAATCAAACACACTCCCATAAAATAGGGCTTAAAAAAATTGATCCAATGCATCTCGGTATATCTCATTTTGATACTTGTCCATTTATCATCCGACGACTAACAACCACTTCTCATCAAAACCCAATCTTTAAGAAATATACCTAAAAAATTTCAAACAATACTTTTCCTCGTTCAAAATGATTTTTGAGAAAATAATTGGGACCAGTTTCTCGTAAATGATTGGGACCAATTTGAACAATAACTGGTTACAAAAATGTAGCCATGAGTATTTAGTTAGAACCAAGATTGAGACCAACTTATGATGGGTCAAGACCAACTTACGCTCGGAAACAATTGGCCTTTTTTATCTAGTAGTTCAAACAAAGTTTGAACGACGAGCTATGTTGATGGCGTTAAAAACACATACATATATCTTGTATATCCTTAGCAATTTGAAAATTAAATTTCGCCTGTCTGAGACTACAAAAACTAGCCACAGGATGCCAACATCGGACTCGAACCCGGGTGTGTTGAATATCCCACCACATCCACCCTAGGCATTTCAGGTATACACTATCACCTTTGTGATAACTTTTTGACAGAAGTGTTATCTAAAATTATGGCACTTTGGCATATATTTAGGTACATCCAAAGTTTATCAGAAGATGATGAATTTAATAAAAATCTACCATAAGATCATTTAGCCAAGAGCCCATGTTGCTAAGCTAAATAATCATAAGCCACAGGCTCTACAGTTTTAGGAAGAGTTTGTGTCGAATAACATAGTTCAAATAGATGATAAGCTTCAACAGAATGATTCCGAGTTCATGCAGTGCAGTACCAGATACAAGATAAATCTTCTAAGAAACAAGGCCTATTCGAATAAGCCAACTAGTTTGGATCCACCCATTTTCCTTTGTAAGGAGTCTTATGCAAAAATGTTGTTTACGTGAAGATGTAAGCCAACTGCAGTTGTTTACATGAAGATCCCATCTTATGCAAAAATGTTGGCAAAAATGTTGGCAAAAATGAAATAACGGTGGACACCAATATAGATGCTAAAGTGGGGATATGATATAGAAATGCATAAAGTTGATGAAAATACAAAAATTTAAATTAAACACAGCTCTGAATTTCTTTCTGTCAAATACTTCCAAAATTGCAAAGGTATTAATAATCCTACGAAAAAGACATTCTTACCCAACATGAAAACATAGTAACACAAGAACTCTGGCACATCTAAGAATCGGCAATGGTAACCTCAACCTCGACACCAGGTTCAATAGTGATGGAGGTGATTTGCTTCACAACATCTGGGGAGCTGAAAAGATCGATAACACGCTTGTGGACACGAAGCTCAAATCTGTCCCATGTGTTTGTCCCTATAAATACATCAAAATCGAGAACAGAGCTTCAATACTTGGTCATCAGAAATAAGCACCCAGAGTAACTACAATCACCGATTCAAAACTCAAAAATAAAAGCATACTTTCCAATTTTATCCTTAATTATTATGAGATGGCGAAACTCGTCACTTGTACTAAGGGTAAATATTGGCATTTCTAAAACCATATGCCCTTTTCAATATAGTCATTTAATTTGGCATGGAGCAAATAGTTAAGATAAAAAGTATATCATGATGTAAAAGAAAGACATTGTAGAGAATGCACAACATAATATGTTCATGTATACCGAAATGCAAACAATATTATGGTCAAACACACATTTCCCTATAATGTATGTATATCCAAAAAAAAGAGTTTTGTACAAAAATAAACATTTAAATAACAAATTCTTGCTCTAAGAACAAGGCTACACTTTATGGCAATCTTTAAATGTTTTCCATCTTTGATCTCCACCAATTCAACAGAAAGAAAACATCAAAAGATGAAAAAACACTAGTATATAAATAACAAATACTCGACTTTTGCAGCCACAAGCCCACAATAAACCATTAAGAAGAAATGGAAATAGATAGATGATATGGGTGAAGACATCTGAGCAATTACCATAAATTAAATACAAAAAAAAAAGTATAAACCAAGCAAATCAAGTTTACAGAATTTACCAATTACCATAAGGTTTGAAAGTAAGCTTGCATTCCTCAAGAATACAACCAAATAAAAATCAGCAATCACTTTTGAATTGAAATGTTTTGATGATGGTTCTAGTTGGTTTTATTATCCGTACTAGCCCAATAAAGCCAACCACATAATATCAAGTATTTTATTATCAATCAAAAACACATATATGATCATCAAAAATTTGGCTTTCACTTTCACGGCTTTATGGGTGAGATGGAATTTGTCTCAGAATTTGTGACTCTGGGTTTTTTGGCATTTGATATAACAAATCAATTGTGGGAGAATGTGCATTATGTCCCGTGTCATAGTTTAACTTTGGTCTTTTGTAACCCATGAAGCATTGGTGTTTTAATATATTTGTAGTGGTCATCGAAGGTTGGGTTTTCCTTGTGTAGTGCTAATCAAATTTTTGATTGCAAAGGATCATGTATAAGTTCAAGTGATATAAACATTTGATCAAATGATCCAAATTCTTTCTAATTGATATGAACAATAATTCAATGGTTTTTCCTTAAAAGCAAGAGTCACAATGAATTCCACACCAAACATTTCAATTGTCGTTGTAGATATTCATGATGAAGAAACAATGACATGAAAATGTAGCAAATCGAGAATTTTAATCAATACCTTCACCACAGGGGGACTTCCTAGTTGTGATATTAAGAACCTTGGTCGGCATTCTAACGGGTCCCTTGACCCTCAATTTCTTGTCCTTGGCACCACGAACCAAATCAGCACACACTGTTGTAAATTCAATCAACACAAGTTATTAAGCCTTCTAAACAAACAGTAATATAACACTAAAAGACAAAGTCATCAAATGGGCAGTTCAAGGTAGTTTAGTTGTTTCTTTTGCAACATTAACCGATACCAAAAAGACAGTTTTCCTGCATGATAGACCATTAGACCATCACCTTTAATCATTGTGCAAAGAATGCTAATTATAGACATAGGCTTAATTAATGCTCTAAAAATGAAATTGAACCTTACAAACTATAACCAACAATTAGACAATGTAAACAACTGTTTCAGTCTAATCACAATATCATTAAGTTAAATAAGGTAGAAGAAACAAAGAACCTTTCTCAAGATTCTTAACATTCTTGGATGAAAGAGTGATCCTAATCTTGTGAATCTGTTCTTGGGGCTCTTCTAGCCCTGGCTTCGTTGGTTTCATCGCTGCATACGCCATCTTCTTGCTACTGTTCAACACAATATTTTTAATCAACTATGTCTACCAGCCTAAAATCAAACTGAACATTAAACTAAAGCTCTAAACCAAATCAATATATATATAGAGAAAAGTTCAAATGAAAAGTGCTAAAAAGATACTAAGTAGAGAAGTGATCTCCACCACTCATCCGATCAATAAAGGTGGTTTTAACCGGTTCACGGAGGATTGACGCGATTCATGGGAGGGTAGAGATTATTAAAGAAGGGGACCTAGTCAAAGCCGCCTTTATTGACCAGATGAGTGGTGAAGATCACTTCTCTACTTCTCATTTTTTAGCACTTCTCATTTGAACCTAATACTATATATATATATATATACACACACACATATTGAACTAATACCAACAAAATAAACACTAATAGCAGCTATGAAATCGCTCCAAATTCAAAGCTACCAAATTCAACACTCGTTTCAATTCAAACAAAGCTTCTAATCTTATCACGTAACACTATATATATATATACATAAGTAACCAAAACGAGCATAAACAAGCAAATATTAATCAGTAACGTATACAACAAACGACCTAATCTCGATAGAAAACCACAAAATCGGCAAAATACTACAATATTAACATCATTTCAACAGTATATAAACATTATTACACAAATAGCATAGTGATCATAGATAAAAGAACAAATTTGACATAAAAAAGGTAGAAAAAGGATCACCTGTAGAGATTATGGGATGACTCCGGCGAAGAGGACGGCGGCTATGTCTTCTTGCAGTAGTAATGTTCAGTAGACGGCAGATGAAATCGAAACCCTAGGTCAATTTATAACCCTGATCGACAAAAATGTTTAGAATATGAAGTTAAGGCCCAAATAAGCAATTTATGGCCCAATAACAAGAGGTGTTGGCCCATTGGTGTTTGATAATTGGATTTGGGAGTTTAGCACATTAGGCCTCCAATTAAGTTAATTTTTGGACAATATGACTATGTATATGTAGTAGTATTGTAGGTCCAGATAACTTTGTGTCCAATACCAAGGCTTAAGTTTTGGTGAGATCAAGCTTTTTTAGTAAGATCGGTGAGACTAACATATTTTACTTGAAACTTCATATCAAAATATTTGTGAAGATAAAAAAAAAGTTGAACATTCATTGTTAAAACATACTAAAAAACATTATCGGAAAAAAAAATTCCAAAAGAAGGTTAAAAAACGAAACCTTCACAGCAGTTTTTTTTTGTGAAGGTTCGCATTATATATATGTAACTTTCACAGAACTTGAGCTGTGAAGGTTTCGTTTTTTAGCTTGATTTCGATATTTTTTTGCATCGAAAGTGATTTTTAGGTCTGCGTATTCGAGTTTTATGTACATTCACGGTGTTTTTTTTGTGAAGTTTCATACGTTAGGTATTGGTCTCACGCGGTCTCACGGTAACAGTTTGGTCTCACCTGATCCTAAGTCCAATATCAATGGGTGAGTGTTTTGGGTTTTATAATTTTAGCAAAAAGTTGATTACTATTAACTTTAATTGTGTCACATGGAACCACCTCCAAGGACAGTAGTGTGAGAGGTTATATAATATTGTTTGGCTCACTAACAGTTAAGGTAAACGTGAGTCGAGGATCGAACATGGACATGTTTTCTATGTAGGAAAAGTCAATACTTTAAAAATATAAACACAATGATATATTTTTTAAAATCTTTTATTGAAATTCTTCAAGAAGATTTACACTTAGTAAGATTGTTGCGGAAAACAAACAACTTAAATCTATTTGAACAATTGATAACTCCAAAATTATACATGTTTTGGTCGTTCTGGTTTATATGTTTTTATTCCATTTTAGCCCATTTCTCATGCATTTTACTCTCAAAAGTCTGTGAATCTGAGTTTTGTAGGTTTGGAGGCCTTTGAACAGAAAAGTACAAAAAGAGGCGAAAAAGCATGAAAAGTGAGCAAAAAGTGAACAGAAGCACCTTAGCGAACGCGAAGCTGGATTCTTGCGCCGCGAAGTGAGCCAATTCTAGAAGATTCTTGCTTTACACTCGTTTCGTGTTGGAGTTCATTCATTTAGCGTCGCGAAGAAGGTGTTAACTCTCTATGGAAGATTCCGGATTGAGTAGAAAAGGAAATATAGGTTTTTTAAGTACCTCGCGCCGCGAAGGTGCCTCTTCGCGATCGCGAGATGAGCCGAATTCAGCCTTATAAATACAGCCCTCCTCCCATTATTTCAGATCATCCAGTTTTCATGGAATAGTAATTCAGAAAAAGTCAGTAGAGTCAGTATTGTGAGAGAGAGAGAGAGAGAGAGAGAGTTGTGCATGAGCCATCAACGCGAGCCGATCCTTACTCGGAGTCGTTTAGCCGGTGGTCGATCATCTCTGTAACACCCGTAAATTTTGATAGATTAACCTCGAAGTAATCCCACTATTTTTATAAGGAAGATTTATCTAAAGGGCTAGTTTTAACTTATAGTTGGATTCCTTTTAAGCAAAGAAACTTCAAAAATGTGAAAGGTTAGATTTTGGCCTCGGTACGAGTTTCACGATTGTGCCCGCTATTGTGCCATATGGCACAATAGCATGGCACTATCGCACAAGTGGATTTTCCTTGGTGCACTTATGCGATTGTGACAGCGATTGTGACACTGTCACTATCGCCTGTCACTATAGCATACGGGGTGCAGATCTTAAATTCCGATTTTGAGCCTTTTCTTCTCATTTTCACCCAAAACTTCATCTCTCTTCTTCTCTCTTCTTTGGAGGCGATTTTAGAGCCATGAATGCTCTATTACCATGTGATTTAAGGTTAAATCATCACCAAGCTAACAAGATTTAGTGGCTAAGTCTTCATCTCCTTCACCTCAAGCTTTCATCCACCATTGTTGAAGAGTCTCTCCATTTTGTAGGGTTTTGCTCAAGATCCGAGTGGGTAAGTTTTATTCAAGCTTTGAGTATAGATCTCGTATACATGATGAAAGTTAAGAACTAATCTAGGGTTTGATTTCTTATCAGTTTAGGTGTTCATCCAAATCACCCAACTAGGGTTTCATAGATTTGGGGCTTTTGGCTTTACAAGCCTCAAGGTGAGTTGCTAAACCCTTTTTGTTAAAACTAAGAGCACATTATCTTGTTTGATTTACATATCTTGCTTGGTTATTGTGAATAAACATGATCTTTGGATGAAATGCCTAAATTGTTAGGTTTAAGGATTGCCATGAAATGAATGAGTAACGATACTTGTATGAATGACTTGACTTGGATTATTGTATACGTGGAGTAGATTATCGTATGCTACTAATGCATGAGTTATATCCATGTGATTATATGATGAATGTATTTATGAGAAATACGTGTTATTATGCATGCCACGGAATGATGTGAAGGAATTAAATCCCGAACATGTTGGCTTATGTGAAATGAATGAAGGGCTTGAGACCCTCGATTAATATCTAAGAAAGGTTAAGATATTTGTATGAATATTTCTAGACAGTACGTATATGCCTCCGATGGTGTCATGATAGATATGGCATCGAGGTACACAGTATAGAATGGTCTCTTGGACCAGGTGAAAATACGTAACACGTTTGTGTGTAATTAAGTATATTCCGCGCCATGTTTCCACACCAAACAGTCTTGGGAGGTTCTTAAATAGGAATGCCCCTATGTCGCTGGCTCTCGGGTTGCTCCGAGGTGCGCGGGCCTCTGTGGATGGTGTCATGATATATGGCATCGAGGTGTTTGGAAGTAACGAGTGATGGGATTGGCGGCGGATATACGGCTATATAAATAACAATGGACGAACCAACGCAATATTTTCACACCAAACAGTCTTGGGAGGTTCTGAAATAGGAATGCCCCTATGTCGCCGGCTCTCGGGTTGCTCCGAGGTGCGCGGGCCTCTGATGGTGTCATGGTAGATATGGCATCGAGGTGTTTGGAAGTAACCAGTGATGGGATATTGGTTGGTGGAGGTGGGTCGCTCCCACTGTTTCCGAAGATAAAAGATAACCCATAAAAGTATACTTTGATTATGTTGTTTATATACCCTTATGTATACATCATATGTCTTAACATGATTCTATATGCATCGTACTTGTTGGTACAACTCACTAGGCTCTTTTGGCCTAACACCTGCGTGGTGTCGATGTGTCTCTCAGGTGCTAGTGGCGCCGCTCCAAAATAAATGCTTGGGGTTTAGAGTGAGCTTGGGGGAATCATGTGAAGAGACCGGTCATCTAGACCGCGAGTTGATAGTAGAAACTGACAACCTTTTGTAGTCTTTTTCCTTGTTAGGAATTAGACTTGTTGGTTATTATATCGCTTCATTCAAATTACAAACGTTGTAATTGTACATTACTTTATACTCCTTTTTTTGGGAAGAGCTCACGCTTTGGCGTAATTTGTATTACCACCTTTCGTTAATGAAAGTTTTTGTTGACTCCGAATTTTGGGGCGTTACAAGTTGGTATCAGAGCTTTAGTTTAAGCGAACTAGGTGTTGACTGTAGAATACCTAGAATTAAACTTAGTGCACTAGTAGTCATATCACTTACCTTGGGTAAAGCTTAGGTGGGGAGAGCGATAGGGATACGGAAATACATGAATCGAGAATTTGCGTCGATAGAGGCAGGGAATCTCGTGTATGGTCTATTCATAAATCACTTAGCTACTGAGTTATGAATGCATCGTCATTTGAGTATTCCTGGTCACTATCAATGCAATGATTGATAAATGTTTTGGCACGTATGTTGGTCTATTTTTTTTCTCTCGCGATGTTAGTGTGTTAGAATAATTGGATGGTCATAAAGGACTCCTAGTTACAATAAGCAATTATTTGGAGATCGTGTTATGTCAATAGATATGGGAAAGTTTTGAGTGCTTTGACTCAAAATTTAGTCTTAGTAGTGAATCTTTTGTCTAGGATTAGAGGAAATATTTTGGGAAAGGTTACTTCGGTATACCGTGTGAATATTGGAAGTTTTAGGGATCGATATGGCTTTTAGTCAAGAGCGATAAATGATAGACTATGTAGTATGTCATGCAAGTAGGTTATGGAGATCTAGGCCTAAAATCGACTTGAATGTGAAAAAGGTAATTATTAGGAGTATGAGTATTCCTTCATGTGATAGAACCTGTTGGGTTCATTGAGGTGAATAGTTGGTTTGTAAATGAGTCTTATTTCTAGAAAGCCCTCGCTCATAGAGTGGTCGTGACAATCATTTATTTTTAAAAAGGGGAAGATCACAGGAAGGACTAGATGGCTGTAACCTATAATCAGGTATTGAGAGAATAGATTGACTCATAACCAACAAGAGGTCCGAAAGATAGTTGAGAAAGGCTAATACCTTGAAGTAGTATGGGCTAAGACATGTGGAGATACCTTAGACAATGTCGAACGGTACAAGTCTAAGATTCAATCTAAGATAAGAGTCTATCGATGTAAGACTTGAAATGTGTTATGTAGTACGATATGAAGGACTTGCACCTTAGGTGAGATCACTTAGGTGAAAGTGAAGCACCGACGATATTGTACGAGGAATGTGAGTGGATGATTTTGGCAAAATAGGTAGCCTGCGAATTATGTAGAGTTTCATACACTGTTGTTGTGTTAAGACAAGTCATTCAATCACTTTACGTTATGTCGGGAAGTGTAGGTATAGCTTGGGAGCATGCATAGATGAATCCTTTAGATCGCGGTGTGTAGTTGTGTAAGTATTATGACAACGTGTTTGAGATTTAAGATTTCGTAGTAATGTTATTTTCATTGTATGAAAAGTTTTCGATTTACTTTATGAAAACGTTTTGCATGCCAAAAATGAATATTTTGAAGTATTAACATATTTCTTAGTGTTTATCACATGTGTTGGGCATTTGACAAAATGGCATAATTGACAAATTTGGGATAATGCATCTTGTTAAATAAACATAGTTGGTGTTTTGGTAAAAAATTACACAATTTAATATCGTAAGATGTTGTGAGGCGAATCCGTCGAGAGAAAGAAATTTAGTTCGATAAAACATGCGATGAAATAAATGACAAGACAATTTGATGACGCAGGAAAAACCTCGAGGTCGAGGAAAAAACCTGCGGCCGACTAAAAGGGTATAGTCGACGTTGCACTAAGTATCACCAATAAGGGGTGATGTCCTCGAGAGTTACAACGTAGATCGTGCGATTACAATAAAAGAGAATATAAATCACAAAGAGTAATATCAATATTGTAGAGAGTGTTTGTTAGCTTCAACGTAATCAGATGTCTTCAAATGATGTCTTCGAACTCCTTTTATAGCTGATCAGAGTGTAACGATCGTTCGATAATTGATTGTTATCGTTCGAGGGTATATTTGTCTTATCTCAGGACCTTATCTTAATACAGGATTATCATCCTGAAAGATATCTTAAGATTTTAAGTCGGTCGTCGTGCGTCGTGCGATTTTTCACCCGAACAGTTTGCCCCCGAGATTTAGAAAAATTTTGTCCTAAATATTTCTGAATCTCTTATCTGCGAAAGCTGATCGTTAGTTATGCTGAAGAATAATCAATTGTAAATAAATGAATTTCATTTAAATCAAATCGAATAGGAACAGTTTCGATGACGTCGTCGTGATGACGCGTTTACGACAGCTGTTCTCTCAACGGTTGTAATTGAACGCGTGTCATTGTTCGATTGGACCTGCAATACTTGGAGAGAAATTCAGTTTCCATATAATAGATAATTTTAATTTGAATTAGATACATATCTCTTAATTTGTTAGAGCAATCGTTTCCCAAAATCAATCCTCTATTTTTCAGCAAGGATTTGAGCGACGATTCTTTATAAGGTACCCTCTTCTTCTTAGTTTTTCATGCGTTTAAAATCCATTGCCCATAAAAGTACTAGAGGTCTTGATACTCTTAGGTTTCTTAGGTTAAGAAGAAGTCTTGATAGGTTGGATTTCATTATGTCGCCTGAGGTTAAGAGTACGATTAAGGATAGTTTAGAGGTTATGGCTTTAAGGGAATTATCAGGGTTACCGGATAATGCTATGGTTAGGGTAGCTAGTGAGATTAGACCAGCGGATGCACCGGCGGGGTTTTTTGCTCTGTTTGAATACCCGTTCAAAATAGGTTTTAGATGGCCATACAGTCCTCTGTCGCGAGCTTTCATGAGTCGTTTCGATCTTTCTCCTGGTCAACTGATGCCTCAATTCTGGAGGGTTATTAACGTCATCGAACGTGTGACGAAGGATTGGGGTCGTCCTGCATTCTCTGTCGATGACCTACTTACGGCGTACACGGTGAAGCCGACGGAGTATCATCGATATGGTCTTTTTCCCAAAGGCAGAGGGGATTTGATGCTGGTTCACGGTACTCAGGTCCACGACAGGGGTTGGAAGACAAGATACGTGTTTGTTCAGTCTTCTTCGGTCTTAGGAGATGGGGATTGGGTGGTTCCAGAGTGGAATCCATTAGGTATAGGTGTTTTTCTCGTAAAATACTTTTATTCGTAACTTTTTGATCTGTTTATCTAATGCTTGACTATTTTCGCAGAAATTGATTTCTCGTTCGAGCCTACTGAAGAATCGAAGGCTGCAGTCGAACGATTCTTATCGTACAGCATCAGTGAACGTTTTTACTCTACCCAGAAGGCTAAAGAGATTGTGGTAGAGTGCGAAGAAGAAGAAGTTACGCAAACAGATCCTGAAGTCCAAGTGATCTCAGAGGAGGAGATGGAAGGTAGATCGTACGTTTAAAATATCGTACGATATTATTTTATTACTTGCTTCTTATACGTATTTTGTTTTTGTAGGATCATCGAAGAAACCGTCAAGGAGAGCTGAACAGTTGGAAGCTGCTAGGAGGGCAGCTTTGAAGAAGAAGGAGATGGCTGGAGGTGAGCCTCCAGCGAAACGTACGAGGTCTGCGTCTGAGGCCTCTAATCCGTCGAATGAAGCCGTTCAAAAGGCGGATGACGTGATTAACGTCTCTCCTATCAGATCCGCTCCTCCCGAGGATCAGTCGAAGGGAGTTAAGGGGACGAAGACTCCTGCGAAAGCGCCCAAGAAGACGTCGTTCGACGTTGGTTCATCTTCGATGAACATAACCTTGCCTAAGGGTTTTCTGGAGGGGGATGTCGTGAAGAAGGAGGACATCTTTCCGGCCATTGAACAGTTCCTGCTTCCTTCCCAGAAAGAACAGTTTTCGAAGCTGAGGTTCGAGGAGATCGATGCTGCAGCCGTTGGCCTTTCTTTCCTGGTAAGTTTTATCTATCGTACGTTTTTATATTGTACGTTATTTAGATCGTACTAATATTGTTTTTCACAGGGTTTTCAAGCTAGCCTCGGACTCCACTCTCGCATGGAAACCATCAAAGTTGACATGCGAGCAAAGATGGCCAGTGAGAGGGCCGCTTTGAAGGAAGCCGAGAAGGCCAAGGATAAGGTCTTCAAGCTTGCGTCTGAGATGGAAGCCAAACAAGTCAAGATTGATGACTTGGAGGCAAAGCTTGAGGCTGTCGAGCACATGAGGGACGAGCAACGTACTCGGATGAAGATCACTCTCGATCGTGCATCGAAGTTAGAGGAGGAACTGAAGGCAGTTCAGCTGGAGAAGGCATCGAGGGAGGAGGCCCTGACGTCCGAGATCCAAGACTTGAAAGATGAAGCGGCGTTAATAAGGGTCGTGGCTCGTGCGGCCCTTATGCGTCGTGTGATAGCTGGAACCCTCACCATTGGGATTGCCAAGGAAGAGCTGGAAGCATTTCGCGATCTTATGGGCTCTGAGGACCTCCTTGATGCCGACGATCTCAAGGACCTAGATGAAGAGGTCGGAGAGAAGCTTGTCGAGGTTGCTGCTGTTGGGGAGGAGACTCAAGATGAAATGGTCTCTGGATCCACTCCAGCGATTTTGACTACTGAAGAAACTCCTTCTCAGGTCATTGGATCTGTAGAAGGTGGAGGTGTGGAGGCATCGAGTGGTGATGCAGGAATCATAGGATCAGATCTTCCTCCTAGTAGTTAGCTTTCCTTTGTAATCGTACGATCTTTTGTCTAAGTACTCTTTACTTGTTTAAGTATTTGTTTATTTTGAAATGAATGACTTTAGTTTATCGTACGTATCAATTTGGGTTTTTAGAACTTAGTTCTTTTTAGAAAATATCGTGCGACTGGCGTTTTATCTTGTGCACATGCGTGTTATGATCGTGCGTTATAAGCTTAATTTGTTCGTGCGATACTTGCGATATTCGTGCGATACATGCGTTTATCGTGCGATACCTGCAAAAAGAATGGCTAAGGGGTGGCCGTTGGTTTGACCAACGGCGCTCCGACGCCCAAGTCAGTAATCGTTCGTAATAGAATAATAATAAGAAATGAAAAAGGTTTAGAAGTAATACCTTTTAAGATGTATTGCATTCCAACCACGTGGAATTTCTTTACCTTCGATGGTTGTAAGCTTGTATGCACCATTTCCGATAATCTTAGAGATTATATAAGGTCCTTCCCATTTGATGGAAAGTTTTCCTGCGTTTAGCTCTTGAGTATTCTGAAATACCTGTCGTAGGACATAATCGCCTACTTGGAAAATTTTTGCTTTAACTTTCTTGTTGAAATGTCGTTCGACCATGGCTTTTTGTGATGCCATTTTTTGAAACGCCTTTTCTCTAAGTTCTTCCAATGCATCTAGATCATAATATAGATTTATTACGTTTTGGTCCATCGTACGATGCCTTGCTATTGGAAGTTGAGATTCGATCGGTAGTACTGCTTCACATCCATAAACAAGGGAGAAGGGCGTTTGTCCTGTTGAGGTCCTTGGAGTCGTACGATTTGCCCATAAGACTGAAGGTAACTCTTCGACCCATCTTCCCTTTGCTTCCTTTAGTCTTTTTCGAATCGAATTAATGATGACTTTGTTACTCGATTCTGCTAGGCCATTGGATTGAGGGTATCTAGGTGTCGAAGTAATTAACCTAATTCCACGTTCATCGCAGAACTTACGAGTTCTTTCGCTTATGAACTGCGAACCATTATCGCACATGATCTCCGATGGTACTCCAAACCTGTATATAATGTTAGTTTGGATAAAAGAAATAACTTCCTTATCTCTTACCTGAGAAAAAGCAGCAGCTTCGATCCATTTGGAAAAATAATCGGTGAGAACAAGCAAGTAAACTTTTTGTCCTGGAGCAGGAGGTAACTTTCCTACGATGTCCATTCCCCATCGCATGAATGGCCATGGGATTAAGACAGAATGTAGGGGTTCAGAAGGTAAGTGGGACATACCTGAATGTTTTTGGCAGGCGTCGCATTTTTGTACGTACCTCATAGCATCTTCTCGAAGAGTAGGCCAATAATAGCCTTGTCGTGAGATTCTATTTGCAAGACTTCGTCCTCCAGAATGGTTTCCACATTCTCCATCGTGCATTTCTTGTAGGATCTGATTCATATGCTTCTGACTCGTTATGCATCGTAGGATTAATCCAGATGTGGATTTGCGATATAGTCTTCCTTCGAAGATTATATACCGCGAGGCCTTCACTTTGGTCTTTCTGGCTTCCATCTTGTCGTCGGGAAGTCTATCATACTTTAGATAATTCCATATATCGAGCGACCAGTTGTAGACTTCTTCGATCATTTGTACTTTTTCTTTTGCTTCAATGGAAGACATCGTAAGATGAATTATTGGAATGTTCTCCAAAGTTGGTTCATTGAATGCAGATCCCAAATTAGCCAAAGCGTCAGCTTGA
This sequence comes from Centaurea solstitialis, assembly GCA_030169165.1. Classification (NCBI taxonomy): domain Eukaryota; kingdom Viridiplantae; phylum Streptophyta; class Magnoliopsida; order Asterales; family Asteraceae; genus Centaurea; species Centaurea solstitialis. Next base: position 17,599,051 of record CM058045.1, on the reverse strand, counting down.
ACGTTTAAATCTCTTGGGATTTGTTCTATCGAGAACTTTTCGAATCGTGCGATGCTTTCTTTAGCGATCTCGAGATATACCATCATTTTCGAATCTTTTGCTTGAAAATCACCGTTAATTTGATTCACCACTAGTAACGAGTCACTTCGTACGTGCAGACGTCGTATTGAGTACATCATGTTCCCCCCGTGTGATGATTTCAGGACAATTCCTAATCCCGATCCTCTTATGTTAGTGGATCCATCGACGTATAGGGTCCAAGGCTGATTGTCTTGAATCATCACATTGTTGATTTCATCGTGCGATGGTTGTTCTACTTCTGGACTGAATTCTGCCACGAAATCTGCCAACGCTTGAGACTTTATCGCCGTTCTGGGTTTGTACGTGAGATCAAATCCACTTAGGTAGATACTCCATTTGGCTAGTCGACCCGTAAGTTTAGGCTTACGAAGTACGGTCTTGAGAGGATAATTGGTTACGACTATTATATGATGCGATTCGAAATAATGTCGTAACTTTTTAGCTGCTGTCACGAGGCCTAAGAGCAATTTTTCCATCGATGTATATCTGGTCTCGGCATTTAGAAAGGATTTACTTATGTAGTAAATCGGATGTTGTTGCTGATCATCCTCTCGTACGAGAACTGCACTTACCGCATTATTGCTGACGGCTAAGTATAATTGCAAGCTTTCGCCTTCAATTGGTTTTGTCAATAATGGAGGGGAGGCCATGTACTACTTCAGATCTTGCAATGCTTTTTCATGAGCCTCTGTCCAGTTGAAACCTTGGTTTTTACGTAGTACATTGTAAAATAAGTGGCATTTGTCAGATGATCGTGAGATGAATCTGTTTAATGCCGCCACTCGTCCAGTAAGCTTTTGTACTTCTTTTACGTTTCTCGGGGATTGTATCTCTTTGATGGCCTTGATCTGCTCTGGACTTGCTTCTATCCCACGTTGAGTGACCATGTATCCGAGGAATTTTCCAGCGCGTACTCCGATGGAACATTTCGTAGGATTGAGTTTCATTTTGTATCGTCGTAAGATATCGAACGATTGCTTCAAATGATCAATGTGATCATGTGATCGTTCGGATTTTACCAGCATATCGTCGATGTAAACTTCCATCGTTCGACCAAGATGTTCTTTGAACATCATGTTTACGAGTCGTTGGTACGTTGATCCTGCGTTCTTGAGGCCGAAGGGCATCACCTTGTAGCAGTATATCCCTTTATCCGTCATGAAGGCTGTCTTCTCTTGATCGTCTGTGTGCATCAGGATTTGATTGTATCCAGAATAAGCGTCCATGAATGTGAGTAATTCATGACCTGCCGTTGCATCGACCATCGCATCGATGTGAGGTAGTGGAAACGGGTCTTTTGGACATGCTTTATTTAAATCTGTAAAGTCGATACAGACTCGCCACTTTCCATTCTTCTTTTGCACGACTACCACGTTTGCCAGCCAATCTGGATACTTAACTTCTCTAATCTTTCCTGTCTTTAGTAAGTTATCGACCTCGTCGTTAATAACTTTGTTGCGTTCTGGCGCGAACTTACGTCGTTTCTGCTTAATTGGTTTAAAGGATGGATCTACGTTCAGCTTGTGCGATATGATGTCAGGATCAATCCCAACCATGTCTTCGTGCGACCACGCGAAGCAATCTGAGTGTTCCTGCAAAAAAGATATTATTCTGTTTTTTATATCAGGGGTTAGTGTTGCTCCCACGAAGACTTTTCGATCAGGATGTTTTGGATCTAGTACGACTTCTTCAAGTTGAAGGTCATCGTACGATCGTACTCCATCCTGGCTCTGTAATTGCTAGATATCCTGGGGTTTGGTCTTCATCGTAATCTTGTAGCACTCACGAGCGATTTTCTTTTCACTGACGATCTCTTGCACGCCCCAGGGAGATGGAAATTTAATCTTCTGATGATAGGTCGATGGTACGGCCTTCATATCATGGATCCAGGGTCTTCCGAGTATTGCGTTGTATGCTGATGGACAATCTATGACGTTAAATTTAGTTTGCTTGTTGATTCCTTTGGCGAAGACTGGTAATACTATTTCTCCAAGGGTACTTGTCGCGTCTCCGTTGAAGCCTACTAGAGTTGTAGTTCGTCGTACGATGTTGGATCTGTCGATGCCCATGATCTTTAGAGTATCTGAGAATATAACGTTAGCTGAGCTACCTCCATCCACCAATACTCTCTTGGTCAAACAGTTTCCAATGGTTAACTGTATAACTAGAGCATCATGGTGTTTTTGGTTAACGCCCGATAGATCGTCTTGATCGAACGTTAGTTTAGCTGCATCGAGTTCTTTTTCAGCTGTAGTCTTTGAATCTTCGGGAATAGGACATCCTTCAGGTCCTTCTCGTGCGTGTCGTTTGGCCGCAGAGTATGTCAAGCCACATACTTCTGATCCACCAGTAATGCAATTGACCACTTTGGTATGGATCGGAGATGCTGGCCTTTTTACTTCATCGCCGATAATACCTTTTAGGTGCCCATTCGTTTTGAGGTAAGCAATCTCCTTTTTGAGGCTGATGCATTCGTCCGTCGTGTGTCCATGATCACCATGGAACTCGCACCATTTAGTTTGATCCTTGTCTTTGCTGGGATTCTCAGGTTTTTTGGGCCATCGTACGTTTGCATCGATCTTCCGCAAGGAATCCACCAGTTCTTTGGATGTACCTGCAAAATTATAAGTAGATAAATCGGGGTATTTAATTCTTCCTGTACCTTTGCTCGTGCGAGTTTTGGATTCCTGTCGAGAGTTTCCAATTTTATTTACTCTCTTGGGTTTAAAGTCGTGCTTCTGTGCGCCCAGATTTTTCTTTTCGTTCGAATGTTTCCGTCTGAAGATGGCGTCGTCTTCAATCCTCATGTGGGCTAACGTTCGAGCTCGTACGTCGTCAAAGTTCTCCGGCGGATACTTCGTGAGATCCGTGTATAATTCCGAAGAATTATCAAGCCCACGTTTGTATGCTTCAATTGCGGTTTTTATGTCGCAATTCTTGACTTCGATCATTTCTGCATTAAACCTGTTAAAATAATCACGTATCGTTTCCCCAGTTTTTTGTACTACATAGTACAAGTCACTTGTTTGCTTTTCCATCTTGCGACTACTTGCGAACTGTCGAGTGAATTGGTTTACCAATTCAGCGAATGACTCGATACTCTTTGGCTTTAAGTTTATAAGCCATTGTAGCGCGGCTCCTGTAAGAGTAGATCCGAAGCTTTTACACATGCATGCCTCCTGATATTGAGATGGGATCGAAGCAGTCCACATAAGTTGTTTGTATTGCGCGACATGTTCCACTGGATCTGTTATCCCCGAGTACTTGGTTGTAAAGGCAGGAATGTTGTATTTCTTTGGTATTTCCATGAGAGCGATTTCATCAACGTAGGGTGAAGCTTGAAATCCTGTCTTTGGTTCGACTTCAACTGGTACGGCTGCTCCAGGAAGTTTTGCGAGCAATGCGAGCATTGCTTTGTTTTGTTCCTCTAACATCTTTAATCGTACGTCCATAAGGTTTTCAGTAGGTGTTACTTCAATATTTCCTTGATAGTTGGGTTGGATTGGGATATGAGTTACGGTAGTATTTATTGTTGGTATGTGTGGTATTGGTTCTGGGATTGAATAGAAAGGTCGAGGAACATCTTGGGGTTGAACGTAGGTAAATGCAGGAGGTGGTCCTGATGGAAGAGAAGGAAAAATGGTTTGAGATTGGTTATTCTGAGGTGGACGTACGTTGTTTTGAGATACTTGTGGCATCACTGGTATTTGAGAGGCTTGAGGCATTGAAGGTATTTGTGGTGTCCTGAACTGATTCTGCTGAACGGGAGGTGGTCTAGGGAGCGGTGCTGATATCGCAGGATTAGTTTGAGTAACTTGAGGGTTTAGACCTCGTAATCGTACGATTTCGTTATTGGCTTCCATGTTTTGATTAGCCAACTGTTGGATTTGTTGCTGAGCAGCTGCTAGTTGTTGTTGCAGAGTTGGTTGGAAGTTATTCTCCATGATCCTGCAATGAATACTCAAGAAAACTCGAAGAATTTGATTAGTAAATAAACGTTTTATCAAACGAAATTTTCTCAGAACGGGGTCCCACGGATGGCGCCAAATTGTTTTGGTAAAAAATTACACAATTTAATATCGTAAGATGTTGTGAGGCGAATCCGTCGAGAGAAAGAAATTTAGTTCGATAAAACATGCGATGAAATAAATGACAAGACAATTTGATGACGCAGGAAAAACCTCGAGGTCGAGGAAAAAACCTGCGGCCGACTAAAAGGGTATAGTCGACGTTGCACTAAGTATCACCAATAAGGGGTGATGTCCTCGAGAGTTACAACGTAGATCGTGCGATTACAATAAAAGAGAATATAAATCACAAAGAGTAATATCAATATTGTAGAGAGTGTTTGTTAGCTTCAACGTAATCAGATGTCTTCAAATGATGTCTTCGAACTCCTTTTATAGCTGATCAGAGTGTAACGATCGTTCGATAATTGATTGTTATCGTTCGAGGGTATATTTGTCTTATCTCAGGACCTTATCTTAATACAGGATTATCATCCTGAAAGATATCTTAAGATTTTAAGTCGGTCGTCGTGCGTCGTGCGATTTTTCACCCGAACAGTTGGTTTTAAACATTTTGGAGAATGAAACTCAGGAACATGTTCCATTGTAAATTATTGTACAAATTTGTTAGGGTAAAAATCCACAATTGCACGACGACCGACTATAATCATAAGACAAACGTTAGGACAATAGTCCTGTATTAAGATCAAGGTTGTAAAACCCGTTTTCCACGGCCGAGTACTCGGCGATTACTCGGAAATCGGACATCCACCGAGGCGATTTAGGCTAAATCGGCTGCATTCCACGGTCAGCAGTCAACTCGCCGAGGAATCGGCCAACTCGCCGAGGAATCGGCCAACTCGGTCCAACCCGGTCAATGCCAGTCAAACTCGGTCAAACTCAGTCAAGGCTAAAAATTAGGTTTTATTGGAAAATTTTGGCCGCTTTCTTTTGTTTCCAGCAACTCGACGCAGAAGACTGTGAACGAACCCCAAATCAAACCTCAAATCGCTTTCTTTTATTTCAAATCGGCCCCAAATCGTTCGATTCTCCACACACACGTTCGATTCTCCACACCACAGGTTCGATTCTCCACACCACAGGTTCGATTCTTGTTGTCCATCTGATTCGATTTTCAAATAGCCCTAAAACACTTTTGATTTCTGATTTATAAGTGTTTCTTAGCTTATCCTTGGATGAATCTGTTATCATTCATATGTTTATTGATGTTATTGATTTTTATTTGGTTAGCTTATTTACTCTCTATATGTAATTAGATAGGATATCTGACTTTGTTGCTTCTTATTAAATGGTTTGATTTTGTTGTTCAAATCAGAAATCAACAATTATTTTCTTTCTTTTGCTTGAATTAGTTAAGTACTTAAGTTATGTATGTATATATATTAGCTTCTTCTTTAAATTATTTGTATAAGACTATAAGTATAAGTTTTAATTTTTTATAATTGTTCAATTAGCTACTTTGGTCTTTGATATCTTGGTATGGAATCAACGGCTTCATCCATGGCATCAACCGCTTGTCAAGAACTTAAACGGAAATCGTCGGATGTTGGGTGGGAATATGGAGTCTTGATCGATCCTAAGAGCAAACTAGAAAGAGTTAGATGTCTTTTATGTGGGAAAGAGATGGGGGGGGGGAATTAATCGATTGAAGTATCACATTGCTAACATCCCGGGGAATGTTAAACCATGTCCTAAATCTACAAAAGATGATCAATTGAAGTGTCGAAATGCTTTAAACGAAGTTAAAGCCAAAAAGAAGGGGAAGCAAGATGATGACAATGCTTTAAGATCGGATGTGAACATCGGTAGCAATGAGGCACCGATTGATATTGATGACAATGCTTTAAGATCGGATGTGAACATCGGTAGCGATAAGCCACCTCGTTCCTTTGGTCCAATGGATAGATTTGCTACAATGACAAACTCCGAGGGAATGAGCAAACATGAAGATGCTATTTCTAATGTTGTCCGAAAAGAAATGATGATCCGCGCGAAAGAATACATTTGTAGGTGGGCTTATGAATGTGCGATTCCATTTCACGCGTTCGAAAAAGATAGCTTCAAGAGAGCGGCGGAGGCGATTGGTCAATATGGGCCTAGGTTGCCACCACCAACAAGATATGAGATGGGAGATACTTATTTAAAAAAGGAGGTTGAAAGGACAAAGAATACATTGAAAAAGTACCAAGATGAATGGAAGTCGAGTGGATGCACCATTATGACGGACGCATGGTCCGATAGAAAAAGAAGAAGCATCATGAATTTGTGTGTGAATTCAAGGTTAGGGACCGTCTTTTTATCTTCGAAAGAATTCTCCGATGTTGTGACAACCGACAAAATTCGGCTCTCCGATTAGCGGCCTGAAAATCACTCAGTAGCGTCTCCATAGGTAAAAAGGTAGTTATTTAAGTTACTAAAATAATCTAGGTTAGTTTGTGCGAAAAAGTTAGGTTAAAATCCTAAAAGTTCCGAAAACTGCCCGAAAAAGCCCGAACCGGCCCGAAATCACCCGATAATCCTAAAATGCCAAAATTAAGATAATTTTTGGAAATTTAAGTTATAATGTTTAAAATATGTGTAAAGTAACCTAGATAACCTAAAACCACCTTCGAAAAGTCGGAATTTGCTAAAAAACGTCAAAAACCCGGTACCGCGTCGAACAAACAGTGTAGAATGTATACTGTTTTAAATAAAAAAAAAAATATAAAGAAAGAGGTGGGTGGGCCCCCTTGGCCGGCCACCTCCCTCCTCCTCCAATCATCTTCCTTCTTTTTTATTTCTCTCATATAAATACCATCATATCTTCACTTTCCCAACAAATCTCATTATCATTTTTTTTCAAATCTTCATCTCTCTCTCTAATTCTCTCTACTCTCTCACTAAAACTCAGCCAAGAACACATCTTCAATCCAGATTTTTAAAGGTTTTAACAACCTATTTGAAATAAAGATTAAGTGTTCATCAAAGGTAAGCAAAGTTAGGATGTTTCTACTTCGATTTTCAACTCATTTGTGAGTTTTTCTTCTTCTTTTTCAAGGGTTTTAACCCCTTTTTGATTCAAGAAAGAAACTTGTGTTTGGGAAAGAGATTTAACCTTAGAAAATGTGGTATCACAATCTATGAAGGTGAAAATCAATGATTTCCCCATAAGAACACAAGAAATGAATCAAAAATCGTTTAGATGATGTTCTTGACCACCAAACTTGTGCTAAACTTCATCAATAGTTCATGCATGGGTTTGGATGGTATGAAAGCATATATTAGTTGTATTACATTTGAATAATCTGAGTTGTGGGTGAAATAGCAAGAAAAACCCCGAAATTGTATGATTTTATGTGTTTTGGTAGCATAATGGGTGTTAGATTTTGGACAGATTCTGTCAATATTGATGCATGTACTTTACACGACCCAAAAAGGGTTTTCTTGAACTTATTTCTTCATGAAATTTTTATGGGATGATATTTAAAGTGTTAGGGTTCAAACCCCACTGGATTGGTGCAAAAACACCAAGATTTGAACCCAAACCACCATAAAACATTTTTGTGTGCAACAGTGTTTGGTCAGAAATTTTGGTCAACTTCAAACTAGCATAACTCCTTGATTATTTATCTAAAGTACGATTTTCTTAATTCTAAACTCAAGTACTTTGAGTTAGCTTTCTAAAAAGTCCAAGATCATGTCATTTAGAGGAGTTTTGAGACTTCAACCAATGAGTTTAAGTTGGTGGTGTAGGCTGTCCTCTTATGGCAGATTACACATGCACCACTTGAAAAGGTCATATCTCCCTCAAAAATCATCCTTATGACATGAAACTTGTCTCAAAAGTTTGGTATATGTTTTAGCTAGAAAATCTCTTTGGAAATTCGTGATAAAGTGGTGTATAGAATTATTTATGAATAAAACAAGGACTAAAGGTATTCTGGAATTTCAGCCCTTACCACTAATTTTGTAAAAATGTTTAAAAATAGTAAAAATTCTCTAAAAATCATGAAACTTGGTGGAAATTGTTCCTAACATTCCCTAAAACAAGGGGTAAAAATTTAAAGACTCAATATTTAGAGGACCTAAGTTCAAAATGGCAATTTTTACAACTCAAAAATTTTGACAGATTCTGAAAATTTCTTAAAAGCCCAATTTTATAAAATTTGAACTTCTAAAATGTTTGGAAGACTTTCATTTGTGACAAAGTGAATTTTTATTGGATTAAGCTATAAAATTTATATAATGGCATTATATGGATATCGGTACGATTTTGATAGGGACCGTTGAACTTAGAACTTACGTTAAAAATTACGTGTTTGATAGGGCGAACATAGTTCGGAGCCGGGATTAGACCACGCACCCTCACTCACTAAACCGCATTAATCGCTCGAGGTGAGTATTCACAGCCCCATTTTACCGTTTTTACGAAGTTTTTGGGGTGAAAAGCATGCGTATGAATGAATGTGTCTATTTGTGAAAATGTTGCGAAATGAAATGAACTTTGAATTCCGAAAGGAATTGAAATGAAATGTTTAAATGAAATGAAATGTTATGTGATTATTGAAATGAAATGTTTTATTGAAATGAAATGAAATGAAATGTTTTGTGAATATTGAAATGAAATGAATTGAAATGTGTTTCGAGTATCGAAATGAAATGAATTTGAGTATTGAAACAAAATGAAATGACATGAATTGTTAGTATCGAGATAAAATAAAATGAAATGTTTTGTGAGCTAAATTTTGATATGTTACGAGGCATGATATAGTGAGTCTGAAATGAAAAAGTCCCCGGTAACTACTATTAACTCATAACAATGGGCCTAAAATACACGTGGATAGCGCTATTTGGTTTGACATACCCACCTTGACTGACGAGAATATAGGTGCACTGTATTGAATAATTCTTCACGCGTGGACAAAAGTCCCACCGTTGAAGACGCGTAGGGGCAATATGTTATAATTGGCAGGATTAGTAGTGACTCAAAGAATAAATATCATGCGATTAACAAATCACCCGGGAAAATTTACTCACAGGTTGGTAGTGAATGAACGGGTTCACTCTAACTGTTTATACGAATTTAGTGAATGAACGGATTCACTATAACTGTTTACGAAAATTTAGTGAATGAACGGATTCACTATAACTGTTTACGAAAATTGGGTGAATGAACGGATTCACCATAACTGTTTACGAAAATGATGTGAATGAACGGATTCACTATAATTGGTTTACGAAAATACTGAGTGAACGAAAGGGTTCACTAAAATTTGTTGCATTTTAAACTGTTTTGTGTGTATAAAAACCTGTGAACTCACCAACTCTCGTAGTTGACGCTTGATTTTAACATGCTTTTCAGGAAATCAGAAGGTGAATGAGAAAGCTTAGTTTTGAGCACTTGTAGACATCAATCAAGACTTAGTATTTTATTTTGTTATGTTTGTAATTTCAAACTTCCGTTGGTTGTAATACAATTTAAATTTTAAAAACTTTGGATATTTTGGAACGAATGGTTGATGTTGTTATCTCCTATCGCCTTGAAATCTTAGCTGTCGCACCTTGTGTTTCCGCTTTAGCGGGGTGTTACAGATGTAGCACACACAAGCGAGGTCATATTCGAGTATGTTGACAAATGCATTGACGAAGTTGGTCACGAAAACGTTGTTCAAATTGTGACCGACAATGCCTCGAATAACATGGGAGCGGCAAAGTTGTTGAAGGTAAAGAGGCCAAAAATCTTTTGGACATCATGTGCCGCACATACCGTTAATCTTATGCTTGAAGGTATATATATATATATATTTAGTTATGAGTTGTGTTTAAATAAATAAGTTTATTTATTTATTTTTATATATTTATTTTTGTTTTTTTTTTGAATTTGAAGCTATTGGTGATATACAAAGGTATAAGAAAGTTCTTCTTCAAGCAAAAAAGTTTACGGTGTTTGTTTATGCCCATCACAAGACGTTATCTTTGATGAGGCATTTTACAAAGAAAAGGGACATTGTGAGACCGGGAGTCACTAGATTTGCCTCGGCTTTTCTTACTTTACAAAGTTTGGCCGCCAAGAAATCTCAACTTAGGCAAATGTTTACTAGTGAAGAATGGGACAAATGTAAGTTCTCCAAGACGGTGAAAGGGAAAGCCGCCTATGCAACCGTCGTAAGTCCCGCATTTTGGGCCGGTATAACTTTATGTTTGAAAGTTTTTGCACCTTTAGTCAAAGTTCTTCGTATGGTGGATGCGGATTGGAAGCCGTCCATGGGTTTTATATATGGTGAGCTTAAAAAGGCAAAAAAGGAGATCATTGATGCTTTGGGAAATAACAAAAATGCATATGAGCCGGTCATTGGAATCATCGAAGCAAAGATGAAAGATAGGCTTGATACATGCCTACATTTGACGGCCTACCTTTTAAACCCATTTTATCTTTATAATAATGAGGATGCCCAAAATGATGTAGAAGCTAGTGATGCGATTGTTGAAGTTGTTGGTATTTTGCATCCGGAAGAATATGAACTCCAAAATCATATCTTGGCGGTTGAGTTGCCAATGTATAAGCGCAAACTAGGAAAATTCGATCGGATAGTTGCGATCAAAGGATGTGAGGTGAACGATGCCAAATATGATCCGGGTAATGCAATTTTTATTTATTTGTTTATTTTATGCTAATTATCAAATTTACCAATGTTCATAATATGTATGTTTTATAATTATAGCAAATTGGTGGGCGATTTATGGTAGTTCAACTCCTAATTTGCAAAGGATTGCTACGAGGATACTTTCTTTAACTACTAGTTCGTCGGGATGTGAAAGAAATTGGAGCACCTTCGAAGGAGTTAGTAACTTTTAAGTTTTAATTTTGAATATTACGTAATTTATTTTTTATATATAATTGTTAAATTATATATAAGTAACATATATTTACTTTGTAGGTTCATACAAAAAAGAGGAATAGGTTAGAGACAACAAAAGTGAACAATCTTGTTTTTGTTCAATTTAATGCAAACTTGATGGAGAAAAACCAAAAAAGAAAGGAGAGACAATTTGAGGTGCTTCTAGCACCGGATGCAAGTGAGGCTCAAGATTGGATTGTTGATGATGTTGATGAAGTTGAGCCGGGACTACCTTGGGAGACGGTTTCCGAAGCCGTAGGTGCGGATGATGTTTTAAGACCTCGAAGAAGTGCTAGAGCGAGAGAGCTTTATGAAGAAGAATTCTCATCCGAGAGTGAAGAGGAAGACGAAGCAAATGAAGAAATGGAAGTGGAATATGAGTCGGATGGTGTTGAAATCATCGAACAATATGGAGAAGACGATATCTAATTTTAATCATTGAACTTTTTTTGTTGGTGTGTTTAAGTGTTTTACATTTTGGATAATTAAGACAATTATGTTGCCATGTTGGTGTGTTTAAACATATATTTTGGAATTATGTTGGTGTGTTTTAAACTTTTAATATATATTTTGGATCTATGTTAGTGTTTTTAGACATATATTTTGGATAATTATATATATATAATTATAAAATATAGAATATATATAAAAAAAATCCAATCCGAGTACTCCCCGAGTACTCCCCGAGTACTCCGAGTACTCGCTCCAAGGTGGTCGGCCGAGTTGGGAATGAGTTCCGAGTTTTGCAACCTTGATTAAGATAAGGTCCTGAGATAAAACCTAAAAGAACTATCGAACAAAGATCATTAAAAATCGAACGAGTACATCGAATAAGTCGAACGATGACTACAATGTCGTACGACGATACTAACGAATAAACATACAAAGTTTATATCTTTGATGCAAGCAAGCTGATTATCATTTCTAACAATTGTCCACCTTTGAGAAAGTCCGAGATTGAGTACTATGCTATGCTTGTTGGAATTCATCACTACAACGAACAAGTCGTAAGTTATATATCGTTCGATGGGAACCAACGACATCAAGATCGACCGTTACAAGCAAGATTCTAGCAGCGGTTACAATCTGGACATTAACTCTCAGCAGTACCGTTCGACAGTTATAAACCAAGCATTAATGGTCAAGAATACCGTTGGACAGTTACGATTTAGACATTAATGAACCACAATTCCGTTGGACGGTTATCCTGAAGATACTATAAAAGAAGGATCAAGCCAACATTTGAAGACACGAAGTCTCCCCGAAGCTTACAAGTTCTATATTATCTATTCTTAAGAATCAGTTATAATTTACATTCGATTTCATTGTTGTTTCACTTGTAATCGTACGATCAAAGCTGTATACCTGAAGGACATCACCCCCTGCTTGGTGATTATAGTGCTCTGTCGACTTACCTTCTAGGTCGACCGCAGGTTTTTTCCTCCGTTGTAAGGTTTTTCCTGCGTCATCAAATTATTTGTCTCATTTTATTTTCTCGCACTTATCATTTATTGTAATTTCTTTCTCTCGACGGTTAGGCCTCACACAAGTTTCTTACGACATCGAGTTGTGTAATTTTTTACATAAACAGTTTGGCGCCCACCGTGGGGCTCCGTTTTGAGAAAAATTTCATTCGGTGAAAAGTGCGCCTTAGTACTAACCTTTTCTTTGAGTTCTCTTTGAGCTATTTGTGCAGGATAATGGATAACGGATTCATAGCATCCCTACAGCAACAATTGCAACAAGCTAATGACGAAATCCAGCGTCTTCGAGCTTTGCAAGGGCCACCGATGCCTATTCCTCCTCCTTATCCACCTCAACATTTGAGACCACCACTTCGACCACAGTTCAATGCCTCAGTACCACTATCGACTGTAAACCAACAGTACAACAACGTACGACCGTCTATGCCACAAGTTCCACCACCAATACCTCATGGCCCGCCACCTATGCCTCGGGGTCCACCTCCTATGCCTCAAGGAACACCAATGTTCACGTTCGAACCTTTCAACAACATATCCCAGCAGATTCCTATTCCTGGTCATATACCTACAGCTGCTAGTTCTACCGTTCATACAACAATACCACCCAGTACCAGAATCTCTTCTGGTTTTATTCCAACAATCCCAATAGCCATTGAAGACCCTTTAAATGTACGACTGAAATCCCTGGAAGAACAGAATCAAAAGCTGTTCGCGTTACTTACAAAGTTACCCGGAGCAGCAGTACCTGTCGAAGTTGAACCTAAAACTGGATTTCAGGCATCGCCGTTCGTCGATGAATTAGCTCTTGTCGACGTACCTGTTTTGGTAAAAAAAATTACACAATTTAATATCGTAAGATGTTGTGAGGCGAATCCGTCGAGAGAAAGAAATCTAATTTGATAAAACGTGCGATAAAATAAATTAAAAGACAAGACAGTTGATGACGCAGGAAAACCTCGAGGTCGAGGAAAAAACCTGCGGCCGACTAAAAGAGTATAGTCGACGTTGCACTAAGTATCACCAATAAGGGGTGATGTCCTCAAGAATTACAGCGTTGATCGTATGATTACAATGGAATGGAATGTAAATTATAAAGAGTAATATGTAAATTGTAGAGAGTATTCGCTGGTTTCCAAGTAATCAGATGTCTTCAAATGATGTCTTCGACCTCCTTTTATAGCTGGTCAGAATGTAACTGATGTCCATTATTACGTCTTTAATGCAACGGCTATAACGGTAGCTAAAATCTCGCATATAACGGTCGAAGCTTTATGAAGAGCGTATCTTGGTCTTTAACGGTCACTTGATCTTCGATACCTGTTATTTATCTGTTACAAATGATCGTACTTAAGATATATTTAACCGTTAGTATTATATCGTGTGATACTGTATGTTTCCAGGTCACATCGTACGATGTCTTGTGTAAAGATCATTCGATGTTTAGTTGTTGTCGATCGAAGGTATACGTATCTTTCCTCGGGACCTTATCTTAATACAAGATTATCATCCTGAAAGATATCTTATGATTTTAAGTCGGTCGTCGTGTATCGTGCGATCGTAAATTTTCACCCAAACAGTTTGCCCCCGAGATTTAGAAAAATTTTATTCTAAATATTTCTGAATCTCTTATCCTGCAAAATCAATCGTTAGTTTGGCAATTGTTAATGAACTTATTTCATTTAAATCTAAACGAAGATGGAACGGTTTAAGTGACGTCGTTATGGTGACGTGGTTATGACAGTTGTCGTCTCAACGGTTTGATTCAGACGCGTGTTGATGTTTGATTGGACCTGCATTACTTGAAGAGAAATTCAATTTCCATATATAAACTGATTTTAATACGAAATTTAAACACAATCTATCCCCAAATTACTTGTGCAAATCGAATTCAAAATCCTTTATTTTCGGCAAGGATTTAGTCGACTTTCAATATAAGGTATTTTCTTCTCTCTGATTTTCATGCGTTTAAAGATTAAGGCTGATAAGAACCCTAGGAATTTCGATTTGCTCCGTTTCGTTCGTCTTAGAAATAGCTTAAGTCGTTTAGAGTTTTTCGAATCTATGGAGGTTAGGAGTGCTATTAAGGATTCCGTAGAGGTTTTAGCCCTTAAGAGGTTATCTGGGATGCCTGACGATGCTATCTTAGAAGTTGCGGGTGAGATTAGGCCTGCGGATGCTCCGGCGGGGTTCTTTGCTCTTTTTGAATACCCGTTTAAGATAGGTTTTAAGTGGCCTTTCAGTCCTTTGTCTCGAGCTTTTATGACTCGTTTCAATCTTTCCCCTGGTCAACTGATGCCCCAATTCTGGAGGGTTATTCAGGTGATCGAACGAGTAATGAAGGACTGGGGTCGTCCTGCGTTCACCGTCAATGATCTCCTTACAGCGTATTCTGTGAAACCGACAGATTACTATCGTTATGGTTTATTTCCGAAGGGTAGAGGGGATGCCATGTTAGTACATGGTACTCAAGTGCATGATCGCGGGTGGAAGTCACGATATGTATTCGTACGATCTTCTTCGGTATTGGGTGAAGGTGGATGGGTCGCGCCAGAGTGGAATTCTTTAGGTATAGGCGTATTTTAAATGTTTGTCCTCGTTATTTTTGTTTCATTCATCTAATCGTTTGAATGTTTTTATGTAGATATTGATTTCTCGTTCGAGGCTACTGAAGAGTCAAAGGCCGCTGTTGAACGATTTTTATCGTATAGCATTGGTGAACGATTCTACTCTACTCAAAAGGCGAAAGAGATCGTGATAGAGAGTGAAGAGGAAGTTACACAAACGGACCCTGAAGTTCAAGTGATCTCAGAGGAAGAGATGGAAGGTAGATCGTACGTTTAACTCATATCGTACGATAATACTTTATTACTTGCTTCTTACATATATTTTATTTTTGCAGGATCATCGAAGAAACCGTCGAGGAGGGCTGAACAGCTGGAGGCTGCAAGGAGAGCGGCTTTAAAGAAGAAAGAGATGGCTGGAGGTGAGCCTCCAGCGAAACGTACGAGGTCCTCGTCTGAGGTCCCTGATCCATCGCATGAAGCCAAACAAAAGGCGGATGATGTGATCCATGCTTCCCCAATTAGTTCTGCACCTCCGGAGGATCAATCGAAGGGGGTTAAGGCGGCAAAGACTCCTGGCAAGCAGCCAAAGAAGACCTCTTTCGACGTAGGATCGTCGTCTCTGAACATAACCCTACCAAAGGGTTTCTTGGAAGGCGACGTCGTGAAGAAGGAGGACATCTTCCCAGCTATCGAACAGTTTCTACTTCCTTCGCAAAAGGAACAATTTGCGAGGTTGAGGTTCGAGGAAATTGATGCTGCTGCTGTAGGCCTTTCCTTTCTGGTGAGTTTTCTTTATCGTACGATCAGATTACTTTAGTATCGTATGATTAATGAAATTTATTTTTGTTCTTTCAGGGTTTTCAAGCTAGCCTTGGTCTTCATTCTCGAATGGAGACCATCAAGAATGACATGCGTGAGAAGATGGCGAGCGAGAGGGTGCCTTGAAGGAAGCGGATAAGGCGAAGGAGAAAGTCTTCAAGCTTGCGTCAGACCTGGAGGCTAAGCAGGTCAAGATTGACGACCTGGAGGCGAAGCTTGAAGAGGTTGAGCGTATGAGGGACGAGCAACGAACTCGTATGAGAATTGTTCTAGATCGTGCATCCAAGTTGGAGGAAGAGCTGAAGGTTGTTCGACTGGAGAAGGCAGCGCGGGAGGAGGCCTTATCGTCTGAGATCCAGGATCTGAAGGACGAGGCGGCGTTGATAAGGGTTGTGGCTCGTGCGGCTCTTATGCGTCTTGTGATAGCTGGAACCCTCACCGTCGGGATCGCCAAGGAAGAGGTGGAGGCGTTCCGCGAGCTTATGGGTTCTGAGGACCTCCTTGATGCTGACGATCTCAAGGATCTGGATGAGGAGGTTGGAGAGAAGCCTGTTGAGGTTGCTACAGTTGGGGAGGAGACTCAAGATGAAATGGTCTCTGGATCCACTCCAGCGATCTTGACTACTGAGGAAATCCCTTCTCAGATCGTTGGATCCGCAGAAGGTGTAGGTATGGAGGCATCTGGCGGTGATGCAGGGATCGTAGGATCAGACCTTCCTCCTAGTAGTTAGTTTTCATTTGTAATCGTACGATTTTTTGTTAAGTACCTTTTTGTTTTGTTTAAGTACTTTGAAATGAATGATTTTAGTTTTATCGTACTTGTTGACTTGTGCCTTAGAACTTTTTGTAATTTTAGAAACGTTTTACTTTGCATCGTGCGACTGGCGTTTTGTCTTGCGCATGCGTATAATTTTCAAATAATTGATCGTGCGTTATAAGCTTTAATTATTCGTGCGATAGCTTGCGAGATTCGCGCGATACTTGCGATAATCGTGCGATTCCTGCGACAAGAAAAGAATGGCTAAGGGGTGGCCGTTGGTTTGACCAACGGCGCTCCGACGCCCAAGTCAGTAATCGTTCATAATAAAATAATAATAAAAAATGAAAAAGGTTTAGATGTAGTACCTCTTAAGATGTGTTGCATTCCAACTTCGTGGAATTTCTTTACCTTCGATGGTTGTAAGCTTGTATGCACCATTCCCAATAATCTTAGAGATTATATAAGGTCCTTCCCATTTGATGGAAAGTTTTCCTGCATTTAGCTCTTGAGTATTCTGAAATACCTGTCGTAGGACGTAATCGCCTACTTGAAAGATTTTTGCCTTTACTTTCTTGTTGAAATGTCGTTCGACCATGGCTTTTTGTAATGCCATTTTTTGGAATGCCTTTTCTCTAAGTTCTTCCAATGCATCTAGATCGTAATATAGGTCTATTAGATTTTGTTCCATCGTTCGATGCCTTGCGATTGGAAGTTGAGATTCGATCGGTAGTACTGCTTCACATCCATAAACGAGGGAGAAAGGTGTTTGTCATGTTGAAGTCCTTGGAGTCGTACGATTTGCCCATAAGACCTAAGGTAATTCTTCGACCCATTTCCCCTTTGCCTCCTTTAGTCTTTTTCGAATCGAATTAATGATGACTTTGTTACTCGATTCTGCGAGACCATTGGATTGAGGGTACCTAGGCGTCGAAGTAATTAACCTAATCCACGTTCATCGCAGAACTTACGAGTCCTTTCACTTATGAATTGCGAACCATTATCGCACATGATCTCCGATGGTACTCCAAACCTATATATAATGTTAGTTTGAATAAAAGAAATAACTTCCTTATCTCTTACCTGGGAGAAAGCAGCAGCTTCGATCCATTTGGAAAAATAATCGGTGAGAACAAGTAAGAAAACTTTTTGTCCTGGAGCAGGAGGTAACTTTCCTACGATGTCCATCCCCCATCGCATGAATGGCCATGGGATTAGGACAGAATGTAGAGGTTCAGAAGGTAAGTGAGACGTACCTGAATGTCTCTGACAGTGTCGCATCTTTGTACGTACCTCATAGCATCTTCTCGAAGTGTAGGCCAATAATAGCCTTGTCGTGAGATTCTATTCGCAAGACTTCGTCCTCCAGAATGGTTTCCACACTCTCCATCGTGCATCTCTTGTAAGATCTGATTCATATGCTCCTGACTTGTTATGCATCGTAGGATCAATCCAGATGTGGATTTGCGATAAAATCTTCCTTCGAAGATTGTATACCGCGAGGCTTTCGATCTGGTCTTTCTAGCTTCCATCTTGTCATCAGGAAGTCTATCGTACTTTAGATAATTCCATATATCGAGTGACCAGTTGTAGACTTCTTCGACCATTTGTACTTTTCCTTTTGCTTCGATGGAAGACGTCGTAAGATGAATTATTGGGATGCTCTCTAAAGTTGGTTCATTGAATGCGGATCCCAGATTAGCCAAAGCATCAGCTTGTACGTTCAGATCTCTTGGGATTTGTTCTATCGAAAACTTTTCGAATCGTGCGATACTTTCTTTAGCGATCTCGAGATACACCATCATTTTCGAGTCTTTTGCTTGAAAATCGCCATTAATTTGATTCACCACTAGTAGTGAATCACTTCGTACGTGCAGTCGTCGTGCCCCCGAGTTGTAGGCTATATCCAATCCAGCGATCAAGGCTTCGTATTCTGCTTCATTGTTGGTAGTCTTGAATTCGCATCGTATTGAGTACATCATATTCCCCCCGTGTGATGATTTCAGGACAATTCCTAATCCTGATCCCCTTATGTTGGAGGATCCATCAACGTGTAAGGTCCAAAGCTGATTGTCTTGAATCATCATATTGTTGATTTCATCGTGCGACGGTTGCTCTACTCCTGGACTGAACTCTGCCACAAAATTTGCTAACGCTTGAGACTTTATCGCCGTCCTGGGTTTGTATGTGAGATCAAATCCGCTTAAGTAGATACTCCATTTGGCTAATCGACCTGTAAGTTCAGGTTTACGAAGTACGGTCTTGAGAGGATAATTGGTTACGACAATTACATGATGTGACTCAAAATAATGCCGTAACTTTTTAGCTGCTGTTACGAGACCTAGGAGCAATTTTTCCATTGATGTATATCTGGTCTCGGCATTGAGAAAGGATTTACTTATATAGTAAATCGGGTGTTGCTGTTGATCATCTTCTCGCACGAGAACTGCACTTACCGCATTATTGCTAACGGCTAAGTATAATTGCAAGCTTTCGCCTTCAATTGATTTTGTTAACAGCGGAGGGGAGGCCATGTATTGTTTTAGATCTTGCAATGCTTTCTCATGTGCCTCTGTCCAGTTGAAACCTTGATTTTTACGTAGTACATTGTAGAATAGGTGGCATTTGTCAGATGATCGTGAGATGAATCTGTTTAATGCCGCCACTCGTCCAGTAAGCTTTTGCACTTCTTTCACGTTTCTCGGAGATTGTATCTCTATGATAGCTTTGATTTGCTCTGGACTCGCCTCTATCCCACGTTGAGTGACCATATATCCGAGGAACTTCCCAGCACGTACCCCGAAAGAACACTTTGTAGGATTGAGTTTCATTTTGTATTGTCGTAGGATATCGAACGCTTGTTTCAGATGATCTATGTGATCATGTGATCGTTCGGATTTTACCAGCATATCATCGATGTAGACTTCCATCGTTCGACCAAGATGTTCTTTGAACATCATGTTTACGAGCCTCTGGTATGTTGATCCTGCGTTCTTGAGACCGAAGGGCATCACCTTGTAGCAGTATATTCCCTTGTCCGTCATGAAGGCTGTCTTCTCTTGATCGTCCGTGTGCATCAGGATTTGGTTGTATCCAGAATAAGCGTCCATGAACGTGAGTAATTCATGACCTGCTGTTGCATCGACCATCGCATCGATGTGAGGTAGTGGAAACGGGTCTTTTGGACATGCTTTGTTTAGATCTGTAAAGTCAATACAGACTCGCCACTTTCCATTCTTCTTTTGTACGACCACCACGTTTGCTAGCCAATCTGGATACTTTACTTCCCTGATCTTCCCTGTTTTTAGTAAGTTATCAACCTCGTCGTTAATAACTTTGTTGCGTTCTGGTGCAAACTTGCGCCTTTTTTGTTTCACAGGTTTAAAGGATGGATCCACGTTCAGCTTGTGCGATATGATGTCCGAATCAATTCCAACCATATCTTCGTGCGACCATGCGAAGCAATCTGAGTGTTCCTGTAAAAAAGATATTATTTCGTTTTTTATATCAGGATTTAATGTTGCTCCTACGAAGACCTTTCGATCAGGATGTTTTTGACTTAGCACGACTTCTTCAAGTTGAAGGTCATCGTACGATCGTACTCCATCCTGGCTCTGTAATTGCTAGATATCTTGGGGTTTAGTCTTCATCGTGATCTTGTAGCATTCACGAGCGATCTTCTTTTCACTGATAATTTCTTGTACGCCCCAAGGAGATGGAAATTTGATCTTTTGATGATAAGTTGATGGTACAACCTTCATATCATGGATCCAGGGTCTTCCGAGTATCGCGTTGTATGCTGATGGGTAATCTATGACATTGAACTTGGTTGGCTTGTTGATTCCTTTAGCAAAGACTGGCAATACTATTTCTCCGAGAGTATTTGTCGCGTCTCCATTGAAGCCTACCAGGGTGGTAGTTCGTCGTACGATGTTGGATCTGTCGATGCCCATAATCTTGAGAGTGTCTGCGAATATGACATTTGTTGAGCTTCCACCATCGACCAATACTCTCTTAGTCAAACAATTTCCAATTGTTAACTGAATGACTAGAGCATCATGGTGTTTTTGGTTAATGTCTGAGAGATCGTCTTGATCGAACGTTAATTTGGTTGCGTCGAGTTCTCTCTCAGCTGCAGTTTTCGAATCTTCAGGGATAGGATATCCTTCAGGCCCTTCTCGTGCGTGTCGTTTTGCCGCAGAATATGTCAAGCCACATACCTCTGATCCACCAGTGATGCAATTGACCACTTTGGTATGGATCGGAGATGCTGGTCTTTTTGCTTCATCGCTGATAATACCTTTCAGGTGACCGTTCATTTTGAGGTAAGCAATCTCCTTTTTGAGGCTGATGCATTCGTCCGTCGTGTGTCCATGATCACCATGGAACTCGCACCATTTAGTTTGATCCTTGTCTTTGCTGGGATTCTCAGGTTTTTTGGGCCATCGTACGTTTGCATTGATCTTCCGCAGAGAATCCACTAATTCTTTAGATGTACCTGCAAAATTGTAAGTAGATAAATCGGGATATCTAATCCTTCCTGTACCTTTGTTCGAACGAGCTTTGGATTCCTGTCGAGAGTTTCCAATTTTATTTACTCTCTTGGGTTTAAAATCGTGCTTCTGTGCGCTCAAATTTTTCTTTTCGTTCGAATGTTTCCGTCTGAAGATGGCGTCGTCTTCAATTCTCATGTGGGCTAACGTTCGAGCTCGTACGTCGTCAAAGTTCTCTGGTGGATACTTCGTGAGATCCATATATAATTCCGAAGAATTATCGAGCCCACGTTTGTATGCTTCAATTGCGGTTTTTATGTCGCAATTCTTGACTTCGATCATTTCTGCATTAAACCAGTTAAAAAAATCACGTATCGTTTCTCCAGTTTTTTGTACGACGTAGTACAGGTCACTTGTTTGCTTCTCCATCTTGCGACTACTTGCGAACTGCCGAGTGAATTGGTTTACCAATTCAGCAAACGATTCGATTCTTTTGGGTTTTAAGTTGATAAGCCATTGTAACGCGGCCCCTGTTAGAGTAGATCCAAAGCTTTTACACATGCATGCCTCCTGATATTGAGATGGGATCGAAGCAGTCCACATAAGCTGCTTGTACTGTGCGACATGTTCCACTGGATCTGTTATCCCCGAATACTTGGTCGTAAAAGTAGGGATGTTGTATTTCTTCGGTATATCCATGAGAGCGATCTCATCGACATAAGGTGAAGCTTGGAATCCTGTTTTAGGTTCGACTTCAACAGGTACGGCTGCACCAGGGAGTTTTGCGAGCAATGCGAGCATTGCTTTGTTCTGTTCTTCTAGCATTTTTAATCGTACGTCCATGAGGTTATCGACAGGAGTTATTCCAGCAGCTCCTGGGTTATTGGGTTGAATTGGAATGTGGGTTATAGTAGTAGTTACTGTTGGTATATGCGGTATTGGTTCTGGAATTGAATAAAAAGGTCGTGGAACACCTTGGAGTTGAGCGTAGGTAAATACAGGAGGTGGTCCCGAGGGAAGAGGAGGAAAAATAGGTTGAGAGTTATTATTTTGAGGTGGACGTACGTTGTTTTGGGATGCTTAAGGCATTACTGGTATTTGAGAGGCTTGAGGCATTGGAGGTGCTTGTGGTGCTCTGAATTGATTCTGTTGAAAGAGAGGTGGTCTCGGGAGAGGTAATGATATCGCGGGATTGGTTTGAGTAGTTTGGGGGTTCAGAGCTCGTAGTCGTGCGATTTCCCCATTGGCTTCCATGTTTTGATTAGCCAACTGCTGAATTTGTTGCTGAGCAGCTGCTAGTTGTTGTTGCAGAGTTGGTTGGAAGTTGTTCTCCATAATCCTGCAATGAATACTCAAGGAAACTCGAAAAATTTGATTAGTAAGCGGACGTTTTATCAAACGAGATTTTCTCAGAACGGAGTCCCACGGATGGCGCCAAATTGTTTTGGTAAAAAAAATTACACAATTTAATATCGTAAGATGTTGTGAGGCGAATCCGTCGAGAGAAAGAAATCTAATTCGATAAAACGTGTGATAAAATAAATTAAAAGACAAGACAGTTGATGACGCAGGAAAAACCTCGAGGTCGAGGAAAAAACCTGCGGCCGACTAAAAGAGTATAGTCGACGTTGCACTAAGTATCACCAATAAGGGGTGATGTCCTCAAGAATTACAGCGTTGATCGTACGATTACAATGGAATGGAATGTAAATTATAAAGAGTAATATGTAAATTGTAGAGAGTATTCGCTGGTTTCCAAGTAATCAGATGTCTTCAAATGATGTCTTCGACCTCCTTTTATAGCTGGTCAGAATGTAACTGATGTCCATTATTACGTCTTTAATGCAACGGCTATAACGGTAGCTAAAATCTCGCATATAACGGTCGAAGCTTTATGAAGAGCGTATCTTGGTCTTTAACGGTCACTTGATCTTCGATACCTGTTATTTATCTGTTACAAATGATCATACTTAAGATATATTTAACCGTTAGTATTATATCGTGTGATACTGTATGTTTCCAGGTCACATCGTACGATGTCTTGTGTAAAGATCGTTCGATGTTTAGTTGTTGTCGATCGAAGGTATATGTATCTTTCCTCAGGACCTTATCTTAATACAGGATTATCATCCTGAAAGATATCTTATGATTTTAAGTCGGTCGTCGTGTATCGTGCGATCGTAAATTTTCACCCAAACAGTACCCAAGAAATACACCATTCCAGCTTTCGCAACAAAATATTCCGGAATTACAGATCCAGTCGAACATATAGCGCAATATAAGCAACTTATGTGGACAGTTCCTATACCGGCGCAATATCAAGAAGTTTGCATGTGCAAGAGTTTTGGATCAACCTTAACAGGAGCAGCATTACAATGGCTTATCAACTTAAAGCCAAAGAGTATTGGATCCTTTGCAGAATTGGTAAACCAATTCACTCGACAGTTTGCTAGCAGTCGTAAGATGGAGAAGCAGACCAGCGACCTATACTACATCGTACAGAAATCTGGAGAAACGATCCGCGACTACTTCAACAGATTTAATGCAGCAATGATTGAAATAAAGAATTGCGACGTGAAGACTGCAATCGAGGCGTATAAGCGTGGGCTAGAAGATTCCTCTGGACTATATTTGGAATTGACAAAGTACCCTCCAGAAAACTTCGATGACGTACGAGCTAGAACACTAGCTTTCATGAGAATAGAGGACGATGCTCTCTTTCGACGAAAGCACTCTGCTGAAAAGAAACCTCTTGGTGCTCAAAAACATGATTTTAAGCACAAAAGAGTAAACAAGATTGGAAATCCTCGACATGAGTCAAAAGCTCGATCAAGCAAAGGTACTGTTAAAATGCGATATCCAGAAGTATCTACTTACAATTTTGCAGGTACATCGAAAGATTTGGTGGATTCGCTACGAAAGATTGATGCAAATGTACGATGGCCAAAGAAATCTGACAAACCAAGCAAGGACAAAGATCAAAACAAATGGTGCGACTTCCATGAAGACCACGGCCATACGACGGATGAATGCATCAGCCTCAAAAAGGAGATTTCATATTTGAAATCAAAAGGACATCTGAAAGGCGTCATCCCAGAAGAACAAGGACGACCAGCGTCACCAGTTCATACAAAAGTCGTAAATTGCATCACTGGGGGATCAGAAGTATGCGGACTTACATATTCAGCTGCCAAGCGACATGCACGAGATGGCCCAGACGAACATCATATCCCCGGAGAAGTCAAATCCAAGACGGAAAAAGAGCTCGATGCAATGACGATCACGTTCGATCAAGATGATACACAGGGGGTCCATCATAAACATCATGACGCTCTAGTGATACAGTTGACAATCGGAAACTGTTCGACTAAGAGAATATTGATTGATGGAGGTAGTTCGGCTAACGTTATTTTTGCAGATACTGTTAAAGTCATGGGGATCGAACGATCAGAAATCGTACGACGAAGTACTACTCTGATTGGATTCAATGGAGACCCGATGAACACTCTCGGAGAAATCATCTTGCCTGTCTTCGTCAAAGGCATCAACAAACAAACGAAGTTCAACGTTGTGGACTGCCAATCAGCATATAACGTTATTCTTGGAAGACCATGGATCCACGAGATGAAAGCAATCCCTTCGACGTACCATCAGAAGATCAAATTTCCTTCTCCATGGGGAATTCAAGAAATTGCTAGTGAAGAGAAGGTTGCACGAGAATGCTACAAGATTACGATGAAGACAAAGCCGCAGGACATCTAGCAATTACAGAGCCAGGATGGGAAGAAGTTGAACGATGACCTTCGACTAGAAGAAGTCGTTCTCGACCCTGAACATCCTGATCGAAAGGTCTTCGTAGGAGCAATGCTCCCCCCTGACATAAAAAATACAATTACATCTTTTTTGCAGGAACACTCGGACTGTTTTGCATGCTCACACGAAGATATGGTTGGAATAGATCCCAATGTTATATCACATAAGTTGAACGTGGATCCTACCTACAAACCAATCAAGCAGAAACGTCGCAAATTCGCGCCTGAACGAAACAAAGTAATCAACGATGAAGTCGACAATCTGCTAAAAACTGGAAAGATCCGAGAAGTCAAATATCCAGAGTGGTTAGCCAACGTGGTCGTCGTACAAAAGAAAAACGGAAAGTGGCGAGTTTGCATCGATTTCACGGATCTAAACAAAGCTTGTCCAAAAGATCCTTTCCCTTTACCTCATATCGACGCCATGGTCGACGCAACAGCAGGACATGAATTGTTGACATTCATGGACGCATATTCAGGATACAACCAAATTTTGATGCACACGGACGACCAAGAAAAAACCGCATTCATGACAGACAAAGGCATATACTGTTATAAAGTTATGCCATTTGGTCTTTAAGAATGCAGGTTCGACATATCAGAGGTTAGTTAATATGATGTATAAAGAACATCTTGGTCGTACAATGGAAGTCTATATCGACGACATGCTCGTAAAGTCAGAACGTTCGATTGATCATGTCACACATTTAAAGCAATCATTCGACATCCTACGACAATACAAGATGAAGCTCAATCCAACGAAATGTTCCTTTGGAGTACGAGCAGGAAAATTCTTGGGATACCTGGTAACACAACGTGGAATCGAAGCAAGTCCAGAACAAGTTAAAGCTATCATCGAGATACAATCTCCAAGAAATATCAAAGGTCCAGAAGTTAACGGGACGAGTGGCAGCTTTAACCCGATTTATTTCACGATCATCGGACAAATGCCATTTGTTCTATAATGTCCTACGAAAGAATCAAGGCTTCTTGTGGACGGACGAACATGAGAAAGCTTTGCAAGAATTGAAGCAATACATGACATCACCTCCTCTGTTGACAAAACCAGTCGAAGGTGAAAGTCTACAGTTGTACTTGGCAGTAAGCAAAAATGCGACAAGTGCAGTACTCGTGCGAGAGGAAGATCAGCGACAACGACCAATTTATTATGTCAGCAAATCTTTTCTCGACGCGGAAACCAGGTACACATCAATGGAGAAATTGCTACTGGGTCTTATGACAGCAGCAAAAAAGCTAAGGCATTACTTCGAGTCGCATCATATCATTGTTATGACCAATTATCCACTCAAGACGGTGCTTCGAAAACCAGAACTGACGGGACGTCTAGCCAAATGGAGCATCTATCTCAGTGGGTTCGACATTGAGTTCAAACCCAAGACGGCAATTAAATCGCAAGTACTGGCAGATTTTGTGGCAGAATTCTCTCCAGGACTGGAACCCACGACGTGCGACGAAATTGATGATTTCAGACAACAAACCTTGGATACTCTACGTTGATGGTTCTTCGAACGTACGAGGATGTGGATTAGGTATTGTCTTAAAATCCTCACAAGGGGAAATATAGTATACTCCATACGATGCGAATTCAAGGCCACAAACAACGAAGCAGAATATGAAGCTCTGATCGCAGGACTAGATATTGCTCTTAAACTGGGGGCAAAACAGTTGCACGTTCGAAGCGATTCTCTATTGGTGGTAAACCAAATAAATGGAGATTTTCAAGCAAAAGATTCAAAGATGATGAGTTATCTCAAAGCCGTTAAGGATCGAATCGCACGATTTGAACAATTTTTGATCGAACAAATACCAAGGGATCTAAATATGCAAGCTGACGCACTGGCCAATTTGGGATCTGCATTTCACGATCCATTCATGGAAAATACCCCAATACTTCATCTTACGACACCGACAATTGCGGCAAAAGATGAAGTACAGATGAACGAAGAAATTTACAATTGGTCACTCGACATATGGAACTACCTCAAGCACGACCAACTTCCTGAAGATAAAATGGAAGCTCGAAAGACAAGGTCCAAAGCTTCAAGATATATAATTTTTGAAGACCAACTTTATCGAAGATCCACGACTGGACTTCTCCTACGATGTGTCACAAATAAGGCACAAATCAATCAAATTCTCCAAGAGATGCACGATGGAGAATGTGGGAATCACGCAGGGGGCAGAAGTCTTGCTAATCGAATCTCACGACAAGGCTACTATTGGCCTACCTTACGAGAGGATGCAATAACGTACGTCCAGCGGTGTGATGCATGCCAAAAACATTCGGGTATGATCCATCGACCATCCGAACCTTTGCATTCTGTTCTAGTTCCATGGCCCTTCATGCGATGGGGAATGGATATCGTGGGAAAATTACCCCCAACTCCTGGACAAAAAGTCTATCTACTCGTGCTTACTGATTATTTCTCAAAGTGGATAGAAGCTGGTGCTTTCTCGCAAGTTCGAGATAAAGAAGTCATATCTTTCATTCAAAAGAACATCATTTACAGATTTGGAGTACCGGCCGAAATTATGTGCGACAATGGCTCACAGTTTATAAGCGATAAGACTCGCACGTTCTGTGAAAAACGAGGAATCAAGTTGATCACTTCTACTCCAAGATATCCACAATCCAATGGATTGGCAGAATCAAGCAACAAAGTCATCATCAACTCAATCCGAAAGAGGTTGAAAGGAGCAAAAGGTAAATGGGTAGAGAAATTACCATCTGTCCTATGGGCAAATCGTACGACTCCAAGAGCATCAACAGGACAAACTCCATATTCTATGGTATATGGATGCGAAGCAGTCCTACCAATCGAAGCCCAAATACCAATTGCCAGAAATCGTACGTATGATCAAAATGCCATAAATTTATCTTACGATCTGGATGCTCTAGAAGGACTCCGAGAAAAAGCATTACGAATAATGGCTGCACAAAAAGGAATTGTCGAAAGACACTTCAATAAAAAGGTAAAGGCCAAAATTTTTCAAGTTGGAGATTATGTCTTACGACATGTGTTTCAAAACACACAAGAGCCAAATGCTGGGAAACTTTCCATCAAATGGGAAGGACCATATATAATTTCCAAAGTCATTGGAAACGGAGCATACAGACTTATGACAATGGAAGGTATGGAAATCCCGCGAAGTTGGAATGCCCATCATCTTAAAAGGTACTATTTCTAAACCTATTTACATACGATTTATTTTCTTGGATCGATTACTGACTTGAGCGTCGGAGCGCCGTTGGTCAAACCAACGGCCACCCCCTAGCAACCATGATTGTTCGCAGGAATCGCACGATTATCGCAGGAATCGCACGATTAACGCATGTATCGCACGAACTATCGCATGTATCGCACGATTGTCGCAGGTATCGCACGACTAAATTGCTCTAAACGCACGATTATCTCGCAAGAGCGCAAGACAAATCGCCAGTCGCACGTATACTCTTATGAGTGTAAAAAGAAACGTTTCTAATTTAAGTCTTATGACTTTAAAACAAACGCATGCGAAAAACAAAGGCTAAAACGCACGATGCAATCTATATACAAAAGTAGAAACGCAAGACAAGTGTTGAAAGCACACGACAAACGATTACTGAATCAAAAGTTTTTCATTAAAATTTTGCTGAATATAGCAAAATTACAAAAAGTTAAAGAAAAAATTACAAAAACTATTCTATGGAGCATCAGAAGTGGGAGGATCTGCGACGGAAGCTTCTTCAGGATGTGTAGGAACGGATCCAGAGGTTTCAGGAACCTCCTCCTCGACACCTACATCCTTGACCTCAGCAAGTTTTTTCTCTTTTGCCGCTTCTTCGTCCAAGTCCTTTAGATCTTCTTCGTCGAGGAGATCTTCGGAACCCATCACTTGCACAAAAGAGGCCACCTCTTCGCTCGCCATCTGAGAGGTGATAGTCCCAGCAGCTACACGTCGCATCATCGCAGTACGTGCGACCACTCGGACCAAGGCAGCGTCATCCTCAAGTTCCTGGATCTTGGACGACAAGGCTTCTTCCCTCTCAGCCTTCTCCCGTCGAACGGATAGCAGCTCCTTCTCCAGCTCCGTCGTACGATCCAAGGCCAGCTTCAGCCGTTCCCGCTGCTCGACCTGAAACCGATCGCTGATTTCCAGCTTCGATTCAAGATCCCCAATCTGGACCGACTTGGCGTTAACCTCATCGGTCAGCTGGGCCAGCTTCTTCTTGGCCTTGTCGGCCTCCTTCCTGGCCACCTTGGCGTCGTTTTGATTTGACGCCATTTCCTCCTTAATCTTAAGCTAAGACTAGTTTGGAGAGCCTACAAACAAAAAGGAAGAGATCAGAAAAAGAAAAACAAACAGATGAACAAAAGACGTACGATGTAATACTTACCATAAAGGAGATGCCCGCGATAGAGGCATCCAAATCCTCATATCGGCCTCCTCCATGCGTGCCTTTTGGGCAGGAATGTGGAATTGATCCAAGACCGGGAAGATGGACTTTGTCCTGATGACATCGTCCACCATGAAGTCGGAGGGCATGTTGATGGCCATGGTCGTAAGACCAGACCCCTCCTTCCCCTTGCCCTTGTCAGCCTTCGACGCGGGCTGGCTCGACGCACCTACCTCCTTCGCGGGAGGAGCGAAGCTAAGAGAGATTGCCTCAATCCCACCTTCAGCCTTTCGTACGACATCCTTAGGTGGTGTATCCAGGGAAACATACGACGATCTTGTACGTTTAGCCACTAGACCCTCTTGGGTCGCAGCCTTCCTCTTGGCAGCACGAGCAGCTCCTTCCATCGTCGACGCCTTCTTGGAAGCTGAGCCTGCGTAGAAAAGGAAAACCAGAATTAAAAAGCGAACGACTACAAGTAAGAATTAGGATATTGACGTAAGATAATTACCTTCCATGTCCTTTTCTTCGATCACTTGCACCTCAGGTTTGACGTCGCTTTCTTCACCACTCTTCGACGCCTTGTATCTGCGATCTGTCACGCTGTAGCTAAGGAAGCGCTCAATCGCTTCAGTAGTCTCCTCGAACGAGAAATCGATCACTGTAGAAAGGAAAGCAAAGGATTAACAAAAGAAAATAATTCAAATAGATCAAAGGAGACAAGAAAAGTTTCATTACCGCCTTTGTTCCATTCAGGAACGACCCACGACTCTTCACCCACGATCGAGGATGTTTGGACAAAGACGTACCTCGCCTTCCATCCACGATCGTTCACTTGGGTACCGTGGACCAACATAGCATCACTCCTCCCCCTTGGAAACAACCCAAAACGGTTGTAAGGAGAGCGAGTCACAGTGTATGCGGAAAGAAGATCGTCAACCGAGAACGCAGGACGATCCCAATTTTTAGTCACCCGTTCGATTACATGGACGACGCGCCAAAATTGGGGCATCAATTGTCCCGGAGATAAATCGAAGCGAGTCATGAACGCTCTTGCCAAAGGAGAGTATGGCCATCGAAATCCGACTTTAAACGGATACTCGAACAAAGCAAAAAAGCCCGTCGGAGCATCCGCCGGACGAATTTCTCCGGCCACCCTCACCAAGGCACTCTCAGGAAGTCCTGCTAACTCCCTCAACTCTTCTACCTCCAAACTTTCAGTAATTGAACTCCTAACCTCCGACGACATGATAAATTCTAATCGACTTAAACTATTTCTCAAACGTGTAAACCTAAGATTATCTAAACCCCTATTGCTCTTCTTCGCTACTGACTTCAAACGCATGAAACACGAAAGAGAAGGGTACCTTATATAACTAGTCGCACGAAATCCTTGCCGAGAATAAAGTCGGATTACGATCTTGAGAATCAAAACAAAAATTGGAGAAGATTTTGTAAAATCTTTCTTTGATCTGAATACTTATATTTATAGCAACCAAAATTAAAGGTGAATCATCACTCAAAAGAAACATGCGTCGCCAATTAGCCATTGGAAGACACGCGTCCAAGAACAACGGCTAGATAACGGCTATATTTCTAACGATAACTCGACCGTTAATTAACGTATTTTTACTCCTTGTCCAGCGAACTAAAGATTTAGATAAAATTAGAATTATTTTCTAAATCTTGGGGGCAAATTGTTAGGGTAAAAATCCACAATTGCACGACGACCGACTATAATCATAAGACAAACGTTAGGACAATAGTCCTGTATTAAGATAAGGTCCTGAGATAAAACCTAAAAGAACTATCGAACAAAGATCATTGAAAATCGAACGAGTACATCGAATAAGTCGAACGATGACTACAATGTCGTACGACGATACTAACGAATAAACATACAAAGTTTATATCTTTGATGCAGGCAAGCTGATTATCATTTCTAACAATTGTCCACCTTTGAGAAAGTCCAAGATTGAGTACTATGCTATGCTTGTTGGAATTCATCACTACAACGAACAAGTCGTAAGTTATATATCATTCGATGGGAACCAACGGCATCAAGATCGACCGTTACAAGCAAGATTCTAGCAGCGGTTACAATCTGGACATTAACTCTCAGCAGTACCGTTCGATAGTTATAAACCAAGCATTAATGGTCAAGAATACCGTTGGACAGTTACGATTTAGACATTAATGAACCACAATTCCGTTGGACGGTTATCCTGAAGATACTATAAAAGAAGGATCAAGCCAACATTTGAAGACACGAAGTCTCCCCGAAGCTTACAAGTTCTATATTAGCTATTCTTAAGAATCAGTTGTAATTTACATTCGATTTCATTGTTGTTTCACTTGTAATCGTACGATCAAAGCTGTATACCTGAAGGACATCACCCCTGCTTGGTGATTATAGTGCTCTGTCGACTTACCTTCTAGGTCGACCGCAGGTTTTTTCCTCCGTTGTGAGGTTTTTCCTGCGTCATCAAATTATTTGTCTCATTTTATTTTCTCGCACTTATCATTGATTGTAATTTCTTTCTCTCGACGGTTAAGCCTCACACAAGTTTCTTACGACATCGAGTTGTGTAATTTTATACATAAACAAAATTGATTTTTATTTCATACCTAAATTATTTTGGTGTTCCCGTTTATTGTGAACCGTTTGGAAAATGCACATTATTGCATAATGTGGCATATTGGACCTTTGTGTATACAAATTTATTTTTTAAAAAAATGAATTGCCAAACTATATTTGGAATTCTGAGTTAATCATGCATTTGGAGAATTTATTTGCATAAAATGGTTTGAGGGTAATATACTTGGTTTTGATTTTAATGAGTAGCCATATCGTTGGGGCTTGGCAGTGCGGTTCATGAGAGTTTGACACAAGATTAATTGTCTTTTGGTAAGACTAGTTGGGTGTCGTAGCAAGCACTTAGACTTTTGTGGGTTGAAATGATGTACGATTAATATGGTATAAGCTATGTACTCTATGTGCCTCCACTCTCGACGAGTACGGGTCACTCTCGTTGTCATCAAGAACTTTTGTGTAAACTACGTGTATGTAATAACCAAGATTTCTGGATGGAGTTAATTAAGTTAAGTTTCGGTCAAATGGCCTTTTTGTGAGAATATGAAGATTTTTGGGTTAAATGTGTTATTTCTGAAAAGCTTTTAATGGTATGGGCTTATACCATTTTAGGTATGGGCTTGGCCTAAAACCCTAGGTATTTAAACCTTAAACCCTAATTCTTAGCCATTTTTGGGAAAATTTTTGTTAAGTGTGTGTTAGAATGGAACTTGAAGCCATTTCACCATTTCAAGGTCGGGAAATCGTCACTAAGGTAAGATTTGATGCTCGATAAGTGTAGGATTGTTAATAAAGGGTGTATAATTGCTTTGGGATTAGTTTGGGTACAATTGGATCGAGTTAGAATCGATTTTTGATCGATTTAAGGCTGATTTCGGAACTGTTAGCGTTTTCCGAATCGGAATTCATGTTTTCCGAATCGAAAATCATGTT
Organism: Centaurea solstitialis; assembly: GCA_030169165.1. Taxonomy (NCBI): domain Eukaryota; kingdom Viridiplantae; phylum Streptophyta; class Magnoliopsida; order Asterales; family Asteraceae; genus Centaurea; species Centaurea solstitialis. The sequence continues at coordinate 17,566,210 of CM058045.1, read as the reverse complement.
TTCCGAATCGGAAACCACATTTTCCGAATCGGAAATGATCATTTCCGATTCGGGAAATTGTGACGTCTTTGAAGTGTTTTGTTACGTTATGGCTTTCCCGGATTGGAAACCTATGTTTTCCGAATCGAGAAATGGGCTAGTCAAGCCGTCACTTTGACCTCGTTTCCTTTTGAGTTCGGAAAATGATTGGGTGTTTTTCCGAATCGGAAATGGTGGTTTTTCGAATCGGAAATTGTAAGTCGGAAATTTTGCCTTTCCGAGTCGGGTTTTGGAGGACTGCGTCTGTAAGGATTAGTTTTTCGGAGAGATTTTTCTATAGTGACATGACACTTGCGTGGTGTCGATGTGTCTCTCAGGTGCTAGTGGCGCCGCTCCAAAATAAATGCTTGGGGTTTAGAGTGAGCTTGGGGGAATCGTGTGAAGAGACCGGTCATCTAGACCGCGAGTTGATAGTAGAAACTGATAACCTTTTGTAGTATTTTTCCTTGTTAGGAATTAGACTTGTTGGTTATTATATCGCTTCATTCAAATTACAAACGTTGTAATTGTACATTACTTTATACTCCATTTTTTGGGAAGAGCTCACGCTTTGGCGTAATTTGTATTACCACCTTTCGTTAATGAAAGTTTTTGTTGACTCCGAATTTTGGGGCGTTACAATCTCCCGTTGCACGGTCTGCGTAATGTCTTTCTTTTCAGTCTTGTTTTCCGTTATTAGTATGTTTAATGAGTAGTCTAGTTTAGTGCTTATTATGGTTTGATTACTCTTGTTGGATGACTTATATTTAGTTTTAATATATATTAGTTTGGTTTGGTTTATTGAATGTTTATCTGTTGATTCCTATATTGATGATTAGACTGTGGCTATTTGAAGTCGTTGATTGGGTGTGTTTATTTTCTAACAATAAATAGACAGACTCCGATAGGTTAATCAATCTCCCTTACCTTTCACTCTAGTGACGCGGAGAGACGTAGTAAGTAGTCCGCTCGGACTTAGAGTAGACTGGATTGTAGGGTCCCACGACTTAGCATTGATTAGCGTGACTTTTACAGTTTTACTAGACTTCTTGACAACAAGTCCCTGTAATTGGGCCGGGAGACCAACCTGGTTGATAATCTCACATACGCATGTTAGGGTGCCTTTGGCTTAAATTCTTACAATAACCAACTAAACTATATCTTTTGGTAATTGATTGAATCATCTACAAGAGGAATCTCCATAACCATAATAAGTACTTGTTTGTCTTTATCAATCTTTATTTGTTTGAGTCTTAGTTTAGTAGTTTACTTTCTTTCCGGTATTTTAGTTAATTAAAATCGTTTTCATAAACCCCCCCCCCCTTTAGATTAATTGAACTTAAAAAGATTTTGTTAAATAACTTGACCATTCCCAGTGGTAAGAACGTAACCTGGACTTTCCTATACTATATTTTACTCGCAATCAGGTACGCTTGCCTGTGATTGTGGTAGTATTAGTTGGGCATTTTAAGGGTTAAACTTGGTTACGTTTTATATATACATTTTACCGCATCAACAATCTAAAACACTTAGAACACCAAGCAGAATAAAAAACACTACTAAAACACTTAGTAAAAGTGTGAACTTTAGAGGTTTAGAAAACTCTGTCGATTTCAACTTCTAAGGAGTAGAGAGCTTGAAAGCGTGTCCATGCAACCTGCATGGTCTCTTCTATTTATAGTCTCATATGCATTAATGGCATAGGACACTTGTCATCTTGCTACTGAGGGAAACACTTTTGGTAGTAAAGCCAAGTGAGTCTATTTTGACTCTTTTTTTAGATAGACGAATCCATTGTGAATAATCTACATTGAATCTAACGCGGACAAATATCTAGAGACGGCTATATTTGTAGCAGAGATGATCTGACCAAACAGGGAATATCTTTATCATGAAGATATTTAGGATCAAAGGACAACACATTCCTTTATACTTTATTGGGTTATCAGGTCAATTACTCAAATTGAACTGATGTGTTTGGAGAACACGTTCAAGATCTCTATTTATACTGCATGCATTAAATGCATGGTAAAGTCACTTTTACACATGTTGTGTATCTAGTGGACCTTGTATACTAGATGGAACTATTGATAAGTTCAAAGCCTGATTGGTCAATGGTTTAGACAAAAACCTGGTTTTGATTATTTTGACACGTATGCATCGGTGGCTAGGAATTCTACCATTATATTGTTGATAGCCTTGGCTGCTATTCACAATATGGTTGTCCATCAAATGGATGTTAAAATATTCTTCTTGAATGGAGAGCTTGATGAAGAGGTTTACATGAATCAACTGGAAGGTTTTGTTATGCCCGGTAATGAGCATAAGATATGTAAACTTAGATGCTTGCATAGGAGAGCACTAAATAAGGTTATTTGAGTAGAGTAATGCCTTGGAATACCAATTACCATGAGTGTCTTACCCTATTCCTTTGAGAGTTTGAGCCTTTATTGAATATTCATTTCGTGAGGATTTTCCGACTTTGACCCAAGGTAGAACTTGTCATTTAAATGTTTGTCAAGACCACATAAGAGAAGTATTTATCACCATTGCACTGCTAGAGGCCTTCGTTTCAACCCTTTTTAGCCTTCGTTAGATAATCTCATTATAAGATTATCTGATTTGCCTAGCCTAATTATTGAAAAAGTACTCATCTTTAGTACTTTACCCCTTGAAACCCATTTTGAGCTTTAGCCTTTCATTTCTTTACCCAATTTCACTATATATCCTTTAGCCCATTATTTTTTATCTATATTTTGGCCGTGACTTAAATTTGGGAGTTTAAGAAGTTTTGATCCATATTTTTCAATATCTGACAAATAAAAAGAAAGGGATTGAGAATGAGAAAAGAGCTTGAAGAAGAAAAGAATAAGCTTTAAAGAAAATTGATAACTCAAAGAGAAGAAAAGAAATATCAAAAGAGTCGAGAAAAGAAGAAAAAGAAGAAAAGAAAAAGAATTTGAGCCCCAAATAAGCAATATGCTTAGGCTAATTCTGAAAAGAAAGAAAAAGAAAGTGATTACTCATCCCAAAAAGCTCGTAGTTCTAAAAGTCAAATAGTTCTCTAAAAAGTGTTTGGATCATTACTGATTGAGTTTCTCAAGTTTTTGTTGCAACCCTTTAGTCACTTATACATCATTTTTCCTACCCTTACCCTAAGCCTAATATTAAAACCCTAAAGTCCTATTGACGGTTGACAACTTCTCAGTGGTGGAGATTAGACTTGGTGACAAGTTTATGCATGCGGGAATTAGTCGAGTAATGGTGTGATCACTATATATATATATACACTTTTACCCCCGAGAGATACACTTGATACTTATATATACTTTGTGAGGGTAAAAGGTTTATCCTAGGTGTTCGATTACTCATTGTACCTTATGGTGTGTTCGATTGTGTTTACTATCTTTGTGTTCTTAAATGATTTTGGATGGAGATAATTTTGGTGTTATTTATCTTATCTTTCAGTCCTTTGATTGAGGACAATCAAAGCTTAAGTGTGGGGATTTTGATAACTCCAAAACTATACATGTTTTGGTAGTTCTGGTTTACACTGTTTTACCCCGTTTTTAATCATTTCTTGGATGTTTTACTCACGAAAGCTACTACATCTGAGTTTTGTAAGATTTGAAGGCCATTGAACGGAAAAGTACGAAAAGAGGTGAAAAAGCATGAAAATTGTGCAAATTGGATCTAGAAGCACCTTCGCGTCCGCGAAGTTTCAAGTCTCACGCCGCGAGATGGGTGTTATTCTAGAAGATTCTTGCTTTTGCTTGTTTCGCGTTGGAGCTGAGAAGTTTAGCACCGCGAAGTTGATGAAGACCCTCTATGGAAGATTCTAGAATGAGCAGAAAAGGAAAGATAGGGCTTCGTAAGTGTTTCGCGCCGCGAAGTAGCAGCCTCGCGATCGCGAAGTGGGCCGTTCACAACTTTATAAATACCAGCCTTCTCCTAGTAATTCAGATCATCCAGAAATCAATTGTCTAATAGACTTTTAGAGTCAGTAGCAGTCATAGGTGAGAAAGAGAGAGTTTTATGAGCTTTGAGCGTGAGCCGATTATCACCCGGAGTTGTTTATCCGGTGTTCGATTGATAACTCCAAAATTATACATGTTTTGGTAGTTCTGTTTTGTAATGTTTGACCCCGTTTTCTGGATGTTTTACTCACAAAAGCTATTGAATATTGGTTTTGCAGGTTTTGGAGGCCCTTGAGCGGAAGAGTGCTAAAAGTTGTGAAAAAAGTGGGAAAAAGTGCAAAAAGTGAAACAGAAGTCCTTCGCGTCCGCGAAGTGATAATTCTCGCGCCGCAAAGTGGAGGATTTCTAGAAGATTCCTGCTTTTTGATGACTTCGTGTTCAAGTTCAGAGGTTTGGCGTTCGCGAAATGTTTAAAGACCCTTAATGGAATATTCTAGAAGAAGTTGATTTGAAGAATTAGGGTTCGTTAAGTGGTTCGCGCCGTGAAGCTGCTCTTTGCGATCGCGAAGTGGGTCAAACAACTTCTTTAAATACTGGTTCCAGACCTGGTTTTGAGATATAGAGTCATAAATTAGATAGCTTTATTCCAGAGTCAGTTTGCAGTAAAAAAGAGAGAGAGGATAGATTTTATGAGCGTAGATCGTGGAAAGATTGTTACCCGGAGTTTTTTTTTCGGTATTCGATCATCTTCAGTTTCACGGTCTGTCTAAAGTCTGTCTTTTTATTCTTTAATTGTTGTTTTCAGTCATGTCTAGTGAGTAGTAGTTTTGTTAGTGCTTGTTATGGTTTCGATGAACCTTGTTGGGTGATGTTTTGATACTTAATTTATTTAGTAGTTTTATTTGATTGATTGAATGATTATCTTTGATTCCTAGTTAGTGTTTTAACTGTGGCTATCTGAACTTGTTGGTTGGGTGTATCTATTGCTAGATAGGTAGACTCCTTCGGGATAATCAACCTCCTTTATCTCTCGTTCCGGTAAAACGGAGTGAATTGATAAATAGTGTGCTGAACCATATGTGGACTATTTAGTAGGATCCCACGACTTGGCATTGACTAGAGTGACTTTTACTAGACTGCCTGACAACCAGTCCTTGTATTTGGGCCGGGAGACCAACCTGGTTTATAATCGGAGATAATACATGTTAGGGTGTTTTTAGCTTAAATTCCTACAATAATCAAATGAACTACACTTTTATGATTTAAATAACTCATCCACAAGGGGATTCAACCTAAACCATAATAAGTATTATCTTTGTCAATTATTGTTTGAAGTAAGTTTTAATCTTTTTCCTGCTTTAAAATTGCTTTCAAAAGAAACCCCCCTTTTTAGGTTAATTAAGCTTTTAAGATTTGTTTTAAGTAACTTGACTGTTCCCAGTGGTAAGAACGATACCCGGACTTTCCTAAACTATATTACTATCGATCAGGTACGCTTGCCTGTGAATGGTAATTAGTTAAGGTTATTTTGTGGTTAAACTTGGTTCTGTTTTAATGTATAGTTTTTACACCATCGTCGATCATCTCTCGTTTCACGGTCGGTATAAAGTCTCTCTTTTTAGTTTAATTTCTGTTTTAGCTATGTCTAGTGAGTAGTTTGTCTTTAGTACTTATTGTGGTTTGATGAACCTTGTTGGATGATGATTTGATTTTAATTTATAATTAGTTTGGTTTGGTTTATTGAATGTTTGTCTTTGATTCCGAAGTTAATGCTTTAACTGTGGCTACTTGAACTTGTTGGTTGGGTGTATCTATTTTTCTGACAATAAAATAGGTAGACTCTGTCAGGTTAATCAACCTCCCTTACCTTTCACTCTGGTGACGCGGAGAGACGTGGTAAGTGGTTTACTTGGACCGATAGTAGACTAAATAGTAGGGTCCCACGACTTAGCATTAATTAGGGAGACTTTTACTAGACTGCTTGACAACCAGTCCCTGTAATTTGGCCGGGAGACCAACCTGGTTTATAATCCTAGATAATACATGATAGGGTGCCTTTAGCTTAAATTCTTACAATAACCAACTAAACTATACTTTTGGCTTAATTGAATCATCCACAAGGGGAATCTCCATAACCATAATAAGTAATATCTTGTTCCTTATTTGTCTAAACTTTATTTATTTTGAGTCTTAGTTAAAGTTTTAGTCTTTTTAATCTCTTTAGTTAATTAAAACCTTTTTCCATAAAAATCCCCTTTTAGATTAATTAAACTTTTATAAGATTTATTTTGAATAACTTGACCGTTCCCAGTGGTAAGAACGATACCTGGACTTTCCTACACTATATTACTTGCGATCAGGTACGCTTGCATGTGAGTGTGGTAATAGTGGTTAGGCGATTTTGAGGTTAAAACTTGGTTACGAATATATATATATATAATTTACCGCATCAATAGCCGTGAAGTGTATTATACCATCATGAATGGATAGGGACACACGATTATAATTGTGTTAGGTTTTTTGTAATTAGTGGTTTTATTTGAACTTATGTGTATGTTATATTCAAGCATTCAAATGGGTTGAAGAGTTCAATTATTAGAATACCCTGATTCTCGAGTGTTTGGAATGTGTAATGTACTAACATGGAAATTCAATCGATTTGATATTTTCATGTATGAAGAAGTTTGGTTGTTTTAAATTCTTGTTTGTATATGTCCATGGTTACACTAAAATAGTGGAAGATTGTTGGTGATTTTAGTGTCAGCAAGTTCGTTTTAGTGTAATGGAACGTATGGTATATCAATGGAGTTAAATGTAGTTTTGATCAAGTTAGGAGGTGTGGAGTGCACGTGATGTGGTAATATATATATATATATATACATATATAAATACCAACCAAATTAAACTCTGTTTAATCACCCAACTAAACTACCACAAACAGACAAGTATGACTTGATCACGAAAAGTATAGTATAGATAAGTCCAGATATCGTTCTTACCACTAGAAACAGTGAAACTATCTATTATAATTCTAAAGTTTTTACCAATTAATCTAGTGAAATTATCTTTTGGGGGATTTTTATGATTAACAACTACTGACAAAAAAAACTGAAAAGAAAACAATTAAACTACTTTAAAGATGAAAACTTTTTATGAGAGCATGGTACTCATTATGGATTTACGATTTTTTTTCCAGATGATTTGATTTAAGCAACTAACACCATGATGAATGACAATTTTAGAACTTGTTCAAACCAAACAACTCATATTGTCTAGCAACTATTAATTGGCATACTATCATAGTTCTCCAGTCTCTTGATCGCGATGTGCCTTCTGTTCCACAATGTTCAACTTTTCATGATTTTTGGCTGTTTTTGATACTTTTTGTTCCGAGCACCTTCCAAACCTGCAAAATCAAAAATCATAGCTTTTAGGAGCTTAAACGCACTAATTCGGGTCTAAAATGGGGGTAAAACCAATGATGTAGAATTCTAAAAACATGTATAATTTTGGCTATATCAAATACCCACACTTGAGATTTGATTGCCCTCAATCAAAAATTCAGAAAAATAAGAAAGATAGAGACAAAATTATTCGTCATCTATGATCATGCATGGAAGAATTAGGAAAGTTACAAGAAACCAAACACCATTTAGACACATATCAAAGTCTCATAAGTCATTAAAGTCATGCTTTACTTATTACCCTCACTTGTAATTGTAAACAAAATCCCTCAAAAGGGTAAAATGTTATACAATGATCACTCTAATACTCGACCTTTCATCAAACGCATAAGTTTGTCACTAAATCCCATCTCCAAGTCTTTTAACCCGGGGAGTTTCTGTTTCCCTTTTACCTCTCTACTTGATTTTTAATGGTTGTTGCATTGAGGACAATGCAAGTTTTAAGTGTGGGGAGGGGTTAAGTAGACTTAACTTGTTTTGATTTCTTAACCCATGGATTAATTGTTCTTTATCTTTTTACCTTTCCACGTATGTTTTAACTGTTGTTGCATCGAGGACACTGCAAATTTTAAGTGTGGGAAAGGGGTTAAGTAAACTTTTGCTTGTTTGTCCTTATTGTGCTTAATTGCTTATCTTGGTATTATTTGAATTATATGGCATAAATTTTTTTCGAAATCCATGATCTTTTTAAAACTTTTTGGGAAGTTAAAAGAGTCTTGCATTTAGGAGGACGTTTTTTGGAGTTTTTATGAGTTTGAAAAAACTCATGTGTATGCTAATTACCGAGTGATTCTTACCCATTTCCTTGAGAGTTTGAGCCTATATTGTTTATATCTTATTCATTTCGTGAGGATGCCGACTTTGAACCAAAGTAGAACTTGTCATTTGAATGTTTGTCGAGACCACATAAGAAAAGTATTTATCACCATTGCACTGTTAGAGGCCTTCGTTTCAACCCATTTAGCCTTCGTCAGATAAACTCATTATAAGGTTATCTGATTTGCCTAGCCTTTGATTATAAAAGTGTTCATCTTTAACACTTTACCCCTTGTAACCCCTTTGAGCCTTAGCCTTTCATTTATTTACCCAATATCACTTTATATCCTTTATCCCATTTCTTTTTATCTATCTTTTGACCGTAGCTCAAAGTTGAAAACTTTTTAAGTTTTTGGTCCATTTTTATGAATCTGACAAATAGAGAAGAGGGATTGAGAAAAGTTTGGAAGTTGAAAAAAAAGGGAATGAAAAGAAGTTAGAAAAAAAAGCAAAAGAAAAAGAAGATGGAAAAAGAGAAAAGTCAAAAACGACTCATCAAAAAAAAAATCAAAAGAGTCGATGTGCCGAAAAAGAAAAAATATCGAGCCACAAATAAGCAATATGCTTAGGCCGATATAAAAAATAGAAGTGATAGTATCCCGAGCTCTAAAATCTCAAAAGGTCAGATGATTAATTTGGATTCTTAAACTGATTATTTTTCAGGTTTTTGCTGCAACCCTTAGTCACTTAAATATATCATTTATCCTACCCTTAACCCTTAGCCTAACATTACAACCCTAAAGTCCTCTTGACGGTTGATAACTTTTCAGTGGTGGAGATGAGATTTGGTGACAAGCCTATGCGTTGGTAAGAGGTCGAGTATCAGTGTGATCACTATATATACATTACCCCTTGAGAGATACACATATAATCAAAAGTGAGGGTAAGAGGTTGAGCATGACGTTGATGACTTGTGAGGCTTTGATTTATGTCTGAATTGTGTTTGATTTCTTGCGACTGTCCTTGTTCTTTCAAAGCATGATCATAGATGGAGGATAATTTTGTCGTTATTGTTCTTATTTTATCAGATATTTACTTGAGGACAAACAAATCTTAAGTGTGGGAATTTTGATAACTCCAAAATTATACATATTTTACTCGTGCTAATTCCCCACTTTTGTATTTAATTTGAGAGTATTTGTGATACTGTTTGACTTAAAAAGGTGTAAATCGTAATCTTGCAGTTTTTGGAGGTGCTTGTGCATAAAAGTATAAAAAGAGGGTAAAAAGCGTCAAAAATGAGACTTTTGTGAAGATTTGGAAAATATGGATTTTTCTTGGCTCCTAAGACTGCTTTCTTGCTCCCTAAGACGGATGAATTGCTCCAAAAGACATATCTTCAGAAGATAAGGAAATGGAATATTCTGGAAAGATCTCCAGAAAAATCCGGAAGCTGGATCTGCAACCCTCGCGTCGCGAAGGAATTGGCTCACGCCGCAAAGGGAGAGCTCGCGCCACGAAGAAATGATTTTTTTCTCTCGGAAGCTTCCAGAAGATTAGGGTTTAGAGCATCGCATGTTTCGCTCCGCGAAGGTGCCGTTTCGCGAACGCGAAATGGGTCTGCCGAGTTTTCTTATAAATACAGTCTTGGGTCATTCAGTTTGAAGCATTCAATTAAATCAATTTTTATACAATTCTCTCTTAGATAATTAGGTCAGTAGTTAGATGGGAGCCACTTAGGGTTTCCAACCCAATAAGCCGGGGGCTCGATGTAACAACTACGGAGGAGATGATTCGAGGGAATACTTTCGCAAATCTATCGGTCTATAGTTGGTTTGTTTTTAGTATTTCTTATTACTATGTCTATGTACTAGTACCCTTTGTATTTTTCATTATGGATTGATTTCTTGGTTATTTATTTTATTAATAGATGAATGGTTTGTTGAATGTTTGTCTTTGATTCCGAAGTTAGTGTTTTGACTGTGGTTATCTGGACTTGTTGGTTGGGTGTATCTATTGTTAGATAGGTAGACTCCTTCGGGTTAATCAACCTCCTTTATCTCTTATTCCGGTGACATGGAGTAAAGTGGTAATTAGTGTGCTTGAACCAAAAGTAGACTATTTAGTAAGATCCTACGACCTAGCATTGATTAGGGTGACTTTTGCTACACTGCTTGACAACCAGTCCCTGCAATTGGGCCGGGAAACCAACCTGGTTTATAGTCTTAGATAAATATGCTCGGGTGCTATATGCTTAAATTCTGACAACAACCATTAATCTACATCTTATGAAAAGTAAACCATAATGAATCCAGTCATCTTTGATGTATGTTTGTTTATCTGCTTTCCTACTTCTTGGCTAGGTTTAGTTAAGTTATTGTTTTCTTCTTTTCTTTATAAAAATCCTTTTCCAAAAAGCAAAACCCCCTTTTTCAGATTAACTGATTAATACTTTGGTAGACATCTAGCTTAACTGTTCCCTGTGGTAAGAACAATACCCGGACTTTCCTAAACTATATTGCTTTCGATCAGGTACGCTTGCCTGTGAATGGTAATTGGTTAGGTTATTTTGTGGTTAAACTTGGTTCTGTTTTAATATATACATTTTACACCATCAGTGTCCAATGTTTTAAGATACTAGTGGGTCACACTTCTACACACCCAATTAGAGATAAATTGGATTTACCAGTTGCGTGTGGAAATAATTAATTAGTTTAGTTAATTATTAAAGAGAGAAATAAATAATAAATAGTTTATTTATTATTATTAGATAAATATTAGTTTAATATTTATGGATAAATTAAATAATAGTTAATTAATTAATTAAAAGGGTTATTATTTAATTAATGGTTTATTAATGAAATAAAAGGGTTTCAGTTTAATTAAAAGGCTAACAGACTTTTGATTGAACGGGTTTTTTTGATTAATTAGACATTACTGTTTTGGTAAAAAATTACACAATTTAATATCGTAAGATGTTGTGAGGCAAATCCGTCGAGAGAAAGAAATCTAATTCGATAAAACGTGCGATGAAATAAAATAAATGACAAGACAATTGATGACGCAGGAAAAACCTCGAGGTCGAGGAAAAAACCTGCGGCCGACTAAAAGGGTATAGTCGACGTTGCACTAAGTATCACCAATAAGGGGTGATATCCTCGAGAATTACAATACAGATCGTACGATTACAATGAAACGGAATGTAAATTATAAAGAGTAATATGTAAATTGTAGAGAGTATTCGTTGATTTCAGAGTAATCAGATGTCTTCAAATGATGTCTTCGTCTTCTTTTTATAGCTGACCAGAGTGTAACAGTCGTCTCATAATTACGTCTTTAATGCAACGGCTATAACGGTAGCCAAAATCTCGCATGTAACGGTTGGAGCTTTATGAAGAGCGTATCTTGGTCTTTAACGGTCACTTGATCTTCGATGTCTGTCGTTTATCTGTTACAAATGATCATACTTAAGATATATTTATTCGTTAGTGTTATATCGTATGATATCGTACGTTTCTAGGTTATATCGTACGATATCTTATCTAAGAATCGTCCGATATTTAGCTGTTGTCGATCGAGGGTACACGTATCTTATCTCAGGACCTTATCTTAATACAGGATTATCATCCTGAAAGATATCTTATGATTTTAAGTCGGTCGTCGTGCGTCGTGCGATTTTTCACCCAAACAATTACCATATTTATCTTTATAAATATGGTAAACCTTAATCAATTCATTCATTAGTTTTTCTTTACCTAAAAAGAAACCCTGAGAAAAAGCCTTTAAACCTACTTTCACTCTCTCTCCATCGATTTGATACACACACAAATCAGTTTGATTTGTGTATCGGGTAATCCTAGGCGGTTTAGCAGTCAGTCTCAAGGTGCTGCAGTAGCGGTGTACTCCCCACAAGCTTTCCAGACACTTTTTCAGACTACCAAAGGTATATCTAAAACCCCTTTATGAAATTGTATCTGTGATAGGTGGGTTTACACCCCCCCCCTTAATCTCACCGCAAGTGTAAGGGTCGAATCAAGTAATACGTACAGTAAGTACGGAATCGAACCAAAGAGCTAGGGATTGAGTTACACAGTTACTATAATTATTACTAGTTGGATATGATCAAAAAGGGTAGTTGGATTGATTAATTTAAAACTAACATTAATTTAAAAGTAAATACTGAAGAAAAGATTAAACTTTATCAATTGAGAGAAACAGTTGGGAGTTGGGACTTAAGGAATTTCACAGCCGACAAGTAAATATGGATTCTTGTAGATTTAGAATTAATGAACACACAATCTTGAACTCTCGTTATCTTTTCTCAAACGACAACGAGATTTATTCCTAAGAAGATGAATTATCTCTCGATCTCAACATACAAAATAGGATTAATTAAGACTGCAAAATTACTAAAGCTTAATTGGTATATCTCTATCCAAGTTCTCACTTTAGGCAAACAACTTTCAGTTCAGACAGGAAATTATATCTTCTCAGATTAATTCACCGTAACAATTCGATTGTAAGTTGATCAGACAAACAATAACATTAAGTTCAAAAGTCATAAGCTTCATAATTCATAAATCTAGTAAAAATCCAATTCACAAGTCAACTGTTTAAATCCAAAAGTTACCCAACCCACAACATCTAAAATTAGTTCATGTTGGGGGTGTTTAAACAAACACAAATCAAAGACATCGTAGCAGAAATCAAAAGTAAACTAGACGAAAAAGAAAAACTCATAAACTCCCTCCGGTTGCACGAACAATGAAAAATCCTTGCTGGTTGCTTCTCCAATTAATTCTCTTTGCTTGTGACTCCAAACTTGCTCCAAAAGTCGCCCCCTGCTGCTATCCTCGAAACCCTAGCTGAATCAATGATATACCAAAAACTGCTCTAAAAATCGACCTAAGAAGGCCTTGACAGAAGCATCCGCGGGTTGCATGCCCGCCGACAACCCGCCCGCGTGGTAATACCCTTCGATCCAAAACCAAACAAGACGCAAAACGGAGGTCGATAGTGGCGGGCAGAGTCTGGCGCGGCTTCTGGCACGATCGTACCCGCTCCGTGACACACACCGTGTATGAGACAATAGCCCGCGCAGCTTCACCATGGGTTGTATTGCGCCAGTACCCACACTCCACAAGAACCAGTTGTCTGGTTACGCCGTGGCTCGCGTCGGGCTTCGATGTGACGTCCAAATATGATTTTTCACATAATCTTGACCCCGAACGACCCCTAATCGATTGCGAGCCATAAAACCCTAATATTAACTCTTCCTAATCCAAATTTTAACCTAGGATAACCCCTGATCGACACAAAGGCATAGGCTCGTGATGTGAGCCTATCTGATAAGAATAATCTGGATTTTATCTGTTATTTTTCATCTTTATCTCTCAAGGATTTTCTTATGGAGCAAGAAAAGTGTCTTAGAGAGCAAGCAACATGTCTTGGGAGTAAGTTTCCTTTATTTCCACTTCTTTTCACAAAGTATTCATTTTTAATGCATTTACCCTGCTTTTATTATTTCTGCCCAAGATTACCTAAAACAATAAAATACACCAAATTAGCTCTATTCACATATGAATTAACCAAATTTAAATGCTTTATTTGTCGACGAACCTTGCCGGGATTAGTTGGGGCAAAGCCAAATCACTTAGATACCCTTCCAAAAAAATTAACCAAATTTAAGCATAAAAACAAAGATATCGACGGGGATAAATATGTATAACTTCGGTGATATCAATTCCCAATCCAAATAGTTTCCAATCTCCTCTCCAAGTATATATCTTCGCATCCTGCTATGTATCTAATGAACCCAAATTTATTGCCATTCCTCAACCTCTTCCTTGCCATGTACAGATTGATAGTTTCTCCAAACTTTAAACAATTTTCATAGTTGAAACACATCTCAAGATTCCGAGAAATTGAAAAACAAAAATGAAACCTCTTTTGGATTCCTTGTACTATTTGCAAACTTATTTGAAGCAATGTCATTGTACCTCCAATACCTTATTTCAACCCTGGCCTTAGTCTCTCATTCGCCCAGCCCCTACCTTCTCTCAACTCTCTCCACTCTTTCTATCTCTACTCTATCTCTCCCTCTCTTGCTCATATTTCTCTAATAATGCATATCAACGCCATGATATATGAAGACTATCTTAGTTCTTCATACATGGAATAATGCATTATTCTCTTACTCTTTCGGTGTTAGCAAATTTGTCAACTAGTGTGATTGCTTAAGATCACTGGTCTTATCTTCCTAGCTTTTGCAACAGATTTGTAATTTTATTTTTCAATAAGATAAAAAAATTAAAAGTGAAAATTTGTTGTATTTGTATTCAATCCTTTTTACAAACATATCATGTATACGTCTTTGTATTCCAGGACCAAAAAAGTTTCTATTGATATGACATCATGTTTTCCTTATTTTCTTAAACACCAGGTAACTAAAATAAATTCACATTATTGTTATTGTTGATCCAGCTCTCCTAAGACCTGATGAAATGATAATGATCCTGAATCTTTACTTAGTGAATAGGTTTTTGCTTCTGTTATAGCTTGAGGAATTATCACTGAGTCTGTTCTGTGTTATTCCTTGTTACTTATGCTGTAACTTATTTTTATAGTAATCAGGATCAGGATCAGGAGACGAACGAGTCTGTTCTGCAGTCTACTGATCCTATCCACTGAAGTGAAGACCTCCTGAAGACATTTAGATCATACACAAAGAACCATCAGCGACGTCGAAGAAATAGCTGATGACAGGAACAGCATGCTCGTGATCTGAAGACGGAACTCAGTGATAGCAGGCTGCTCAATATCGTATGACATCCTGAAGACTCAACAGGATACAAGTGACCCTGAACTTCATCAGTATCAGGACCCTAGTCACTGATCAGTATCCTGATCCTGAAGGATTAGAAAAGTGTCTTAGTCTAATGCACAAAAGGATTATCCGCCTTTACTGACACAAAAGTACATAAGGACAGTCTCTTTACTGTTCCCTCCGTACTTATCAGACCTCAAGGCAACTGTTTACACACTTCCTCTTTTGCACACCATGCAAAGAGTATTTGTTTATAGTAAATAGTACAAAGGACCACTTACATTGTGACACGTACACAAAAGTGGTTCTGCATGCATTTAATGCATTGGGTATAAATAGGACTTGAAGAGATGTTCTCCATACTTCTTCTTCATCCTAATACTACCCTGATCCTTTCTTTCTTTATTCCCTCTATCTTCTTTCTTATCTTCTCACTTAGTGCGTAGTGAAAGAACTTAGATTGTTTAGTTTAGACTATTTGTCTTCTCTATTTCCGCAACAATCTGTAAATTCATATTGTTAATATAACAAGAATTTAAAAGTGAAAAATTGTGTGATTATATTCAACCCCCCCCCCCCTTCTATAATCCCAAACACTATCCTAGCTTGAAGGTCACCTACTTGGGACCAACAAGTGGTATCAGAGCAGATACAAGCTCTCATTTTCTTCTTAGAAAAATCTTGTGATCCTCTCTTCTAATCCATGGCTCTTCAAGCTAAGGATAACTACTTTGATACCGGCTCTGCTGGAAAGCCTCCTAGGTTTAACAAAGATAACTTCTCTCTTTGGAAAACCAGGATGGAACTCTTTCTCTCTGGTTCTGATCCCCAAATTCCATACTTTTTGGAAAATGGACCACATGTGCCTACACAAACCGTCCACCCCATTCCTGCTGCCGCTGGCCAACCAGCTGTACCTGAAAGGCAACTGGTAAAGCCTGTGACGGACTGGAATGATGAAGATAGACGCCTGGTCAACATTGACACCAAGGCTAGGTCTCTCATCGCCATGTCACTCCCTGACGATGTATTCCATTCTGTCTGCCACCTTCGATCTGCTAAAGAAATATGGGACACTCTCTGTGTTCAATATGAAGGTACTGCTGTTCTCATGGAATCAAGAAAGATTTTCTTGGTTCGTCAGTATGAAAGCTTTATTCATCAAAAGGATGAAACTCTCTCCCAGCTACATCAGAGATTCAACTGTCTTCTGATTGATCTGAAGACCATCGGTACTACCTACTCTAACTCTGAGGTGGTTACCAAGTTCATGGAAGCGCTTCCTGAACATTGGGAAATCTACACCTCCTGCTTAACTATGTCAAAGGACATAAAGACACTCACACTAAGTGAGCTGTACGGTATTCTTCTCAACCGTGAACAACAGAAGAAACTGAAAAAGAATCTCATAAGAGATTCTAAAGATACCAAAAGTAACTCTGTTGCATTGGTCTCTGATTCAGTTCCTACTGTCGCCACTCCTTCTTCAGTAACTATTACTGAATTAGAATCTTCTGACTCTGACATGTCAGAAGATCCTGAATTCAATGAATCTCTTGCTTTGTTAACCAGATCTTTCAAGAAGTTTGCCAAAAAGGGAAACTTCCACAAAAAGAAACATCTTACTATTACTGACAAGCCTAAATCAGACCCTGTTGATAAGGCTACTGCTATCTGCTACAACTGTCAGGGCAAATGACACTTTGCTAATGAGTGCAGGTACAGGAAAAGTCAGTTTGCTCCCTCCTCTGCCAAATCTTCTTCTAAGAACCCCAAATACCAGCGCCTGAAAGAAAAGTACAAAAAGATGAAAATTCAGCGCAAGGGTAAAGGTCTAATCGCAGAAGACTGCGACTGGGATGATGTCTCCTCTGATGACTCATCAGATGAGGAAGACACTCAAGTGGCACTGATGGCCATTATTGAGGAACCTACCTTAGCTCTCATGGCTAAGATAGAAGAGGTCCCTGAAGAGATTCCTCCTCAGGCTCCTGAAGCTTCTTCTTCCACAACTCCTGAAGCTTCAACCTCTGCGACTGATTCTTCCAGTCAGGATAAGGGCATCTGGTACCTGGACAGTGGATGCTCTCGACATATGACTGGTTCGAAATCTGTCCTCTCTAACTACCGTGAAGAAAGAGGTCCTGCTGTGAACTTTGGCGGAAACGGTAAAGGCCAAACCCGAGGGTATGGCACACTGACCAACGGAGTAACTACTTTCAAGAGAGTTGCTTATGTTGAAGGCCTGATGCATAATCTTCTGAGCATCAGTCAACTGTGTGATAAGAATCACAAAGTCTCCTTCTTAAAGAAGAAGTGCAAAGTCAAAAACAGAAGAAAAGAAGTTATTCTCACTGGAGTGAGACATGCTGATATCTACATCATCAACATGAATACTTCCACTGACAACTTCTGCTTTGTATCTCGTGCTTCCTCTGATACAAATTGGCTTTGGCACAAGCGTCTTTCTCATCTCAACTTCAAGACGCTGAATCAACTCTGCATCAACAATCTTGTTATTGGTCTTCCTGACTTTCGCTATACAAAGGTATCTCTTTGTTCAGCATGTGAGAAAGGAAAACAGACCAGGGCTAGTTTCAAGTCCAAGCAGATTTCCTCCATCAGCTCTCCTCTACAACTTCTCCACATGGATCTCTTTGGACCAGTCAACGTCCAATCCATTGCTGGAAAGAAATACACTCTGGTAATCGTTGATGAATATTCCAGATATACTTGGGTGTTCTTTCTTCGATCCAAGAGTGATGCTCCTGAAGAAATCATTCTGTTCGTCAGGAAGATGGAAAGACTCAACAACCTTACTGTTCGATCAATCAGGAGTGACCACGGAACTGAATTCAAAAACAGTACCCTGGAAACCTTCTTCGATCAGAAAGGTATCTCTCAGAACTTCTCATCTGTGAGAACTCCTCAGCAAAATGGCGTTGCTGAAAGACGAAACAGAACCCTGATTGAAGCTGCACGATCAATGTTGAGTGAAGCAAACCTTGCCACTCAATTCTGGGCAGAAGCTGTTAACATAGCTTGCTATACTCAGAACAGATCACTGATAGTAAAGCGCTTCAGAAGAACTCCTTACGAACTCTTTCGTAACAGGAAACCCTCCATCGAACATCTCCATATCTTTGGTTGTGTCTGCTACATCCTGAACAACAAAGATAACCTTGGAAAGTTCGATTCCAAGTCTGATGATGGAATTTTCCTTGGATACTCCTCTATCTCTAAAACCTACCGTGTGTTCAACAAACGAAGACAAGCTATAGAGGAAACGATTCATGTCAAGTTTGATGAATCGGGTCCTACTTTCCCTCACCCTCATGAAAACTCTGAAATAAATCAGTGGGCTGACTCTTTCTTTCAAGTCCCTGAACCTCCCATTGCTGATCCAACTCCTCAAAACCTCCCTGATGGTTTTGAAGAAGATCCTCCTATACCATCCACTGAAATATCTACTCCACCTCTGATAAATGCCACTCCAATTAACCAAATCACACCATCTGAACCTGATCAACCAACTAACAGTGAAGACTTTTCTCAAACCACTGTTAGTGAGCCTACTCCCACAAATCTTCTCCCTGATCCATCAGCAAATGAAGCTTCCACTTCTGGACAGGTGTATCAGCCACCTGCTCTACGATGGACCAAGGATCATCCCATTGATCAAGTTCTTGGTAATCCCTCCTCTGGCATTAAAACTAGACGCCAATCTGGTAACGTCTGTCTTTATGTTAATTTTATCTCTGAAAATGAACCTAAAGAAATAGATGATGCTTTGCGTGATCCTGCCTGGGTCTCAGCCATGCAGGAAGAGCTTGCAGAGTTCATCAGAAACAATGTCTGGCTTCTCGTCCCTAGGCCTCGAAAACGTACTATCATTGGTTCCAAGTGGATTTTTCGAAATAAACTTGATGAGATTGGTACAATCATTCGAAACAAGGCTCGCCTTGTGGCTCAGGGATACAGGCAGGAAGAGGGCATTGATTACGATGAAACCTTTGCTCCTGTGGCTAGGCTCGAAGCAATTCGACTTTTCCTAGCCTTCGCAGCACATATGAACTTCAAGGTTTATCAGATGGACATTAAAAATGCCTTTCTGAATGGAAAACTTAATGAAGAAGTCTATGTGGCTCAGCCTCCTGGCTTTGTAGATCCTAAGTTCCCTGATCACGTCTACAAGTTAAACAAGGCTCTCTATGGGTTAAAACAGGCTCCTCATGCCTGGTATGACACCCTCTCAACCTTTCTTCTCTCTAAAGGTTTTGTTCGTGGAAAGATCGATAGCACTTTATTTCTAAAGAAATATCCTAAGCATATCCTTCTTGTCCAGATATATGTCGATGACATTATCTTTGGATCCACAAATCCCAAACTCTGCGAAAAGTTTGAGTTGCTCATGAAATCTGAATATAAAATGTCTATGATGGGTGAACTAACATTCTTTTTAGGACTTCAGATCAAGCAATCTGAAAAGGGAATCTTTATCAATCAAGGTAAATATGTACATGAGATGCTGAAGAAATTTGATCTCACATCCTGTACACCTATGAAGACTCCAATGGCTCCTCCTCTGTCACTTGACAAGGATTCCAAAGGGAAACCTGTTGATGTGACTCTCTACAGAGGAATGATCGGCTCTCTGCTGTATCTCACAGCTAGTCGCCCTGATATCATGTATTCTACATGTTTATGTGCTCGTTATCAGGCTGAACCCAAAGAATCCCATCTGACCGCTGTAAAGCGGATCTTCAGATATCTGAAGGGAACTCCTAATTTGGGTCTTTGGTACTCCAAGGACTCAGGGTTCGATCTAACTGCATATTCTGATAGTGACTTTGCAGGATGTAAGATTGACAGGAAAAGCACCACTGGTGGGTGTCACCTACTTGGTGGCAAGTTGGTGAGCTGCACTAGCAAGAAACAGAACTCTGTGTCCACATCAACTGCTGAGGCTGAATATGTTGCAGCAGGAATCTGTTGTGCTCAAGTCCTGTGGCTGAGAAATCAACTTCAGGACTATGACATACAACTTTCTAAAATTCCTATCTACTGTGACAATACTTCAGCGATAGCCATCGCCAACAATCCTGTCTTACACTCCAAGACAAAGCACATTGAAGTGAGATATCACTTCATCAGGGATCATGTGATGAATGGTGATATTGAACTCCATTTTGTCCCTACTGAATATCAGCTTGCTGACCTCTTTACCAAACCACTGGACGTAACGCGTTTCAATATGCTCGTCAGTGAACTTGGGATGTTAAATCCTGATGATTGAAGTTTATCAGGACAAACAGTTGTTAAATCCTATAGAATAACTATTATCAGGACTCTTTCTTTAACAACTCCTGAACTAACTCTCATCAGAGGATGACTCTATTCAGTACTTACAAAATCTTTGTTCAAAATCCGAATACTGATGATTCTCAGGTAAGTACCTCTGCTCCTGAAACCTTATCGCATTAAATGTGATAAGAGGATTTTCCCAAAACAGTGCTTATCTGATAAGTACTCCAATTCCAAGAAAACAAATCTTTCATCAAAATGGAATTATCCCCTGAAAAGGCGGTTTTTATCTTTTCAAATAAAACAAACTTTTCATCTGCACTGACACGTAATGGGACGTTTCCTGTTCCCCACGACGTGTGTCAGGCGCGTGAACGCGCGTAGAACTTCCTTTATTCATCATTACGTTTGAATTTAGCCGCCCGTTTCTCTCTCATCCATTTTCTCTCTCCAACCACGAGGTATAAAAACCTCACTCGTAATCCATTACACTCTTTACGCTCACATAATTCTCTCTAAGCAATCAAGCAAGAAAAAGCAAGAAATTTTTTTTCAAGAACATCAAGAACACTCACCACTTTTCCTTAACAAGATCATCGTAAGTGTTTCTTTACTCTTGTTCATTCTACATTTTAAGTTGGCATTCTTCATCTAAACAACTTATTTTGTTCATCGTTTTTCCAAAAACCCTAAGATCACTCCGTTTGATCTTAGCTTTTCCAAAATCTTCTAAGATTTTTGTTAAAACAGTTTATATGATTTTCTTATTTCTTTTAAGAACAATCATAAACTCTTATTTTGATATCTATTCATCAAAATAAAAGTTTCTTTTTTAATACCAAAACACATTCCTTTTGTGTACTTTGGTATCTAATCCATTCCAAGTATAAAGGATTTCACCACTTTTATGAACATATTCTGTGTTCATTGAAAAGTGAAGAAAAATGCATATTTTGGATCCTTAATCATCCACATATGTTGTTTTTATGTTTTAACAGAATGGCTGCTACTGCATCTACTTCCTTGGACGCCCAGCTCTCCTCTGAGGCCACGACGCTGATGACTGCTACTGGAAACCTTCCTATAGTCATTCCCCAGCATGACCTGCAGTTCAAACCCAACAACTTGATTGGGCAATTCGATCTCCCGGCCAACAAGGCGTTTCTGAAGCCTGCCAGGGACTTCCTTCTGTCGTGTCCCCTGAAGACGGCGTTCACGATCAACCCAGCGCCCAACAAACCCCTGCTTCTGCAGATGTGGTCTACTGCTACCACTGCCCAGGAGAGGAACTCGAAGGGCAAGATGCACGAGGTGATTAAGTTCCAGATCAAGGACGAGATCATCTCGTTCGGCATCGGGTCTCTGAGGAACGTCCTCAACTTTCCCAAGAAGCAGAAGTTTCCTCCTGCTCCTTCCCCTGACGACGTCATCGCGCTCCTTGATGACATCGGCTACAAATGGCCTGTAAAGGAAGGCCATCCTCTGGTGAAGACTGCTGCCACTGTCCACAAGACGGGGCTAAACGCGACGTTCTATTACATATGGAACACGTTTGGTCTCAGTCTGACAGGGAAGACGGGGAGCACAGAGCAATTCCCCACCGTCATACAGAACATGGTCTACTCTGCGATCAAAAATCGCAAGTTTGACTATGTCCGCTGTTTCTGGGACGACATGATCAAGAAGATCAAGCACCGCACCAGGGTGGTGAACGTCCCCTACACCCGGTTCTTCACTGCCATCCTGGCGATGCACATGGGTACTAATTACCCAACAGAGGGAAACTTCAACAATTACGCCCTAGGCGTGAAGTTTCTGGAGCAGCTGTCTGCCAAAGCAGACGATGTTCCTCTGTCTACTGTCCTGGTTGTCCCTGAACCACAACCAACCGCAGAGGAACAACCCATCTCTGCTCCTGACCAAGGTATGTTTTCTCTCTTCTCTTCCAAACCATCTTCTTCTTCTTCAATGCATGCTATGTGAGTAGCTAACCCTATACTGACTTCCCCAGCTGCAACAACCTCTTCGGCGCCTCTGAAGCGCCCTCCTCCCTCTGGCTCCTCTCCTCCACCACAGCCCAAACGCGCCAAATCCAAGGCGTCAAAGAAAAAGAAGGCACCAGCGGGTAAGAAATACTATATTACCCTGCCTCAAATGTTTAATAAACCATCTCCTTTATCTAAAACTTCTTCACCTGCAGATACTTCCATCTCTGCTCCTGTCCAACAAGAACCTGAGGTTGTTCACCTCGAACACTCAGAGAACGTGGAGGGTAATCGCTCTGATACCCTCCTAGCCTCAGGTAATACTATTAAGCATAATATTGCCATTTCTTCTTCTGTGAAAGCTACTGAGTCGTCTAGCACTCACTTAGCTACTCTGATTACAGGTTCTTTAGGAGCAGATGTTGAAGGGCACCCTCAACTCCATCAGGATGACCCATTTAACGACTTCGTCTTCACGGATGCCGACCGTCAGCTTAGTGCAACAGAGCTACGACGGCAGTCCGCTGAAAGGCAACTGCAGGAGGTCCGCACGACGCTCCAGCAACAGGAAGACGCTCACAAGGCCCAGCTTCAGGCCTTGGAACTTGAGCTTGCAGCAGCCAAGGCCGCTGCCTCTGCCGCCGAAGCCGCCGCAGCCTCTGCCACTGCTGCTGCCGCCGCTGCCGCCCCTGCTCCTACTGGTGTCACCATCACCATACCTTGTCTGGATACCATCCATGACAAGGTCTCTCAGGTGGCTACCTCCTCTTCCTCCCTTCAGGCGTCTGTAGACGACCTGAAGGCCACGGTGTTACCCGCTCTCTCCACAGTGGTCAACAACAACTCCACCTCCACCACCAACTTCCAACAAATCGTGGTGCAGAGGTTGGATGCGCAGGAGACTGGCCTTCGCGCCCTCCAGGAGAAGGTGGTTGAACTTGCCACCGCAGTGAACTCTCTGACCACTGCTCCTCCTCCGCCGCCCTCGTTCACCGCGGCAGACAGGGAACTTCTCCAGTCTCTACTCTCATCTTCCTTCATCAACAGGAAGCTGAACGCCAACATGGCCTCTCTCCTCCAGCGGAGTATTTCAACAGCTGCCTTACAACAGGCACCTGTTGAGGGGGAGAGACAGCCAAGAGACCATTCCGTTTATTCCCCCTCCACCAACTGGAGAACCGATGAACAGGGGGAACGAACGAGAATGAGGATGATGATGATGATGAAGACGACGACACCGTCTTCGTCGAGAAGGTACCAGCCTCAACGCCCACTCCAGGGCCTGCACACTCTCAGGGGGAGAACCCCGGTGCACCTGGTACGTTACTATTACCATCCTCTCCCTCATCCTCTGATAACCAACCAATCTCTACTCTCCTTAAATCTAAACCTACACCTGAAACCATCACCCTTGACACCTCCTCTGAAGACTCTCCAATAAACAACCTACAAATGGTTGTCTACCAACCACCAAAACAACCTACCCCTGAACCAACACCTCATTCTTCTCCTAAACAAACCTCTGAACCTGAAAACCAAGAAAACTCTGACTTTCAGGATGTGAACTTTGGTTCTGTCACTGGTGAGATTATTCGCCTCATGGAGAATAGTCCATCAGAACAGACAAGAGCCGAATTAAGCAGAATGACTTTCAGAGTAACTCCTCTAAACCCTGAATCCATTCCTTCTAAACCAACCCGCTTTAACCCTAAAGCATCCTCCTCCAGAACCCCTGAAATAAGAGCCCCTCCTGAAACCATTTGCCTATCATCAGATGATGAATTCATCTCTGATGACTTCTCTACCCCTGCTTCTTCTCCCAGATCTCCTCCCTCTAACTCCCCTAGATCTGAAGGTGAGAATTACCCTGACAACTCTGCTATTGTCAACAGGGATGGGCGTTTAGACGCCGTGATAGAGCGACTCGAGAGTACAAGAGTAAAAATTCCTCTTCGTACCTCTTGGGACTCCGAGTTCGCCTATCTATCACAGGAGGAATCCAACGCTGCTGTACAGGCTCAGGAGGAGCACAATAAGAAGCAGAAGGAAGCCTTCCTCTCCGCTCAAGCCGCTCGAAGGCTTGCATCGGATTTTGTTGAAGAGGACGCTGAAATAAGTGCTGATCCTGTTCTAGCACAGAAGGCCGCGCTGAAGGTCTTCAACAGAAACGCTGGAGCTCAGTCTGAAGAAGTAAACACAGAGCTTGACTGGTGCAGAGATCGTCTACACCTAAGAAAACATGGTGCTGCTATCTCTAGAATCCATCTCAGCCGAACTCGCGGCAAAAGAGCAAAAACATTGATCACCGTCAAACGCTCAGGAGTCAAGGACGTGCAACACACTCTGGACAAGTTAGATCGTTACAACTTGTCAGAGTGGAACGAGATCAGATCCCTACTTCCCAAAGCCAACAAGAACTATCGGGCTGAAGTAGAAGAAGTCATCGAAGGACTTATTGCACGCATCAGAAGGACAACCGAAATTCCTGATGACCTTCTCCAACCTTCTTCAACACTGCCTCAACCACCTGTTCGAAGATCAGCCGGTGCTTCAACAAGGAGACCAACTCCTTGCATGCCCAGAGTGGTTGTCAAGCCTCTGGATCTCTCGATGCTTGATCTTTCACTCCCTTTAGGAGTCTCTCTCTCTGAAGGACAAGTCATCAGAGAACCTGTTCATGGTATTTGTGTACGCGACAACTCAAAGATCCTACGCTTTCAGCGTTTCAGCGAGCTACACAAAGCACCATATGAACACTTGGTTTCAGTCCTCTTCACTGCACAAAAGGATAAAGAAAACCAAGACAATAAAGAGATCATTCGCACTGTCAGAGCTATACTCAATCACAGACTCGCATTCAGTGATACTCCAGTTCCAATACAAGTCAAGACTGAATATGTTAGCGAAGACTCTGATAGTTAGAATATTTTGTAATCTTTTCTTTCAGTACTTTATTCATGTACTCTTGTATTTTTCTTACTCTTGTAACCTTACTGAGATTAATGAAAATGCAACTCTGTGCATTGTACTTTATTCCATCATAGTACTGAAAAAGATCCCTCAAAACAGTAAATGGGACATGTACCTTTATGAGTCCTATTTCCTACTGTTTTATCTAGACTTAGAAATTTTTTTTCTTTCTAGACTTAGACAATTTCTCTGTTGTCTTATCATTATCATTTAGGGGAGATTGTTGATCCAGCTCTCCTAAGACCTGATGAAATGATAATGATCCTGAATCTTTACTTAGTGAATAGGTTTTTGCTTCTGTTATAGCTTGAGGAATTATCACTGAGTCTGTTCTGTGTTATTCCATGTTACTTATGCTGTAACTTATTTTTATAGTAATCAGGATCAGGATCAGGAGACGAACGAGTCTGTTCTGCAGTCTACTGATCCTATCCACTGAAGTGAAGACCTCCTGAAGACATTAAGATCATACACAAAGAACCATCAGCGACGTCGAAGAAATAGCTGATGACAGGAACAGCATGCTCGTGATCTGAAGACGGAACTCAGTGATAGCAGGCTGCTCAATATCGTATGACATCCTGAAGACTCAACAGGATACAAGTGACCCTGAACTTCATCAGTATCAGGACCCTAGTCACTGATCAGTATCCTGATCCTGAAGGATTAGAAAAGTGTCTTAGTCTAATGCACAAAAGGATTATCCGCCTTTACTGACACAAAAGTACATAAGGACAGTCTCTTTATTGTTCCCTCCGTACTTATCAGACCTCAAGGCAACTGTTTACACACTTCCTCTTATGCACACCATGCAAAGAGTATTTGTTTATAGTAAATAGTACAAAGGACCACTTACATTGTGACACGTACACAAAAGTGGTTCTGCATGCATTTAATGCATTGGGTATAAATAGGACTTGAAGAGATGTTCTCCATACTTCTTCTTCATCCTAATACTACCCTAATCCTTTCTTTCTTTATTCCCTCTATCTTCTTTCTTATCTTCTCACTTAGTGCATAGTGAAAGAACTTAGATTGTTTAGTTTAGACTATTTGTCTTCTCTATTTCCGCAACAATCTGTAAATTCATATTGTTAATATAACAAGAATTTAAAAGTGAAAAATTGTGTGATTATATTCAACCCCCCCCCCCCCCTTCTATAATCTCAAACACTATCCTAGCTTGAAGGTCACCTACTTGGGACCAACAGTTATTAAAGAAAAAAAAATGCAATGTTTGAATTAAATTATTATGGACCATAATACATATTTAAATCCAAACAAATATTTGTTTCACAATTTGAACATTTTTATCATATTTGTAAAACAAAAGTTACACGTAAAAGTGTTCATCAACATATGTTTATTACTACATTAACATCAAACTTCAATAGCTGTTATGATTATCACAATTTATAGAGTTCTTATTTTACTATGTCCATGATCACAACTACGTAAACATATAGCTGTTAAATTTATAAATTTAATTTGTATATAGAAAAATTAAAGATGGTCAATTAAAAAGCTCATGTCGTCAAAATTCTCTAAGAGATAAATGAAAATAAAGAGAAATAAAAATTATGATAAGTTTTCTCTCAAAACTTTCATTCCAAATACCGGAGGAAAGAAAATGAAATAAATTAAAGTGTCTTAAATAACTTACTAAAATACAAAACTATTTAACTATTTATTTTAAATATATAAATATAAGATCAGGTTCAAGGAAAATCTAAAAAAATGAAAAACCGAGAGATACCCTCGTAGTTGTCCGTCTAGATTGATGCATGTGTTGGGTAGGCATTACTTGTATTTTCTTGGGGTATGCCCCTCGTAATTTGACCGTTTTAGTTTTTAGTTGAATAAACTTTTTCCCGGGGTACCGTCCCCTTTCCATCTAGATTGATGCATTTGTGCATAGACGTGATCAGAACCATACACACACGCTTATGTACTTGTGAAAAGAAAACCAAAAACAACTTAATTTACTATTATGCACAACTGTATACAGTTTATATAGATGCCTACGAGGGTATTATTTGGTTTCCCCTTTTTTTCTAAGGTTTTACTTGAACCCCCTCTATAACATATTTAATTTCTCTCCTATAAAAGGATATGAAAGGTGCCCATTTTTTTTCTCCTACACTATCAAGAACATGAATTTTTTTTGTTTTTCTCATTTTACCTTAAAATTATTTTTATCTTTTATCAATAAATTAATGGACGACGTGATGCAACCGATCTACCAATATTATGTTGATATAAAGTCATCAAAACAATACTCCTTTGTATGGTACAATAACAAAAATGTACTTTAATATATAGAATCATATCACACGAGGCTAAGTCACTTCTATACATAAACTTTTACTCTACTCTGGAAAGAAATACGATACTTTTCTCACTTTTCTAATCACATATATTTACATAGTATAATTCATTATCCACATAATAAATTACAATAAATTCATGCTAATAGTTAAGTCAAAGGGTTAAACATGTAATAATTGATTAGATGATGTAAATTAGTATTCTTATATGAATCTCAAATGATATCAATAAAAAGAATACTTCAATTAAATAAATATTTATGGTATATTTAATTAAATAAAGCATTTTTTATTTTAATTCCGGTTTTATATAACATATTTTGAAGGGGTGGTTGTTTCATTTTAAAGAATAAAATTGCAAATGTCGAAAAATATGAAAACATGAGTATTGTATTGATATTGTTTGGATAATCCAATATAATTAATGAAAATTGTTTTATATTAATAAATATATGTATTCAGTTTGGAAATATAAAAAAATATTCCATTTAACATGAATAGATGGAACAACGTTTGAAGAAAGAGAACTAGGTAGAAATAACATTTTTATTCCTCCAATTTGGTTAAGATTAAAAGTTAATGGATCTAAATGAATGATTCTACTATATAATATCAAATTAAATAACAACTTTTATTACCATTTTCTTTAATTACCTCTCAAACCCTCAACCAAACACCTTCTAAATATTTACTTTGATGTTTAGAACAAAATAAGAGTAAAAAAAGTGGACGGTGGTGGTGGGATGTGGTGAGCTCACCAATTGGGAGGGCGGGGGGGGGGGGGGGGGGGGGGGGGGGGGTGCTACCACTCCCTAATGGTCTGGTGGGAGGATGGTGATGGTTTTTGTTTTCTGGTGTAAGGAGGTAGTGGTCTCATAGTTTAGGTGTGGTGGGGATGTGATCATTAGAGTCTGAATGGTATTTAAGTGGTAGGTTGAGTAATAAGTGAAAAACTGATATAATAGTGTGATGGAGAGTAACTAATCCATCCACTCTAATAGCAATCAAGAAATATTTATAATTCCTTCCCAAAAAGAAATATTTATAGTTATTTTTTAAAATACCATTTTGTTCACAAAGTTATCTTAAATTTAATTCAATATATAGTATGTTCCAAATTTATTAAAAAGATAGCACATTCTTCTTCGTTAAGCTATTGAGGATAATTTCTTAAAAAGTAGCAATAAAAATCAAATATATTTCATATTAATATAATTAACTTTATAATATAATATAACGTACGTTACATCTCTTTAATAATTGTAACGTTAAGTTTGTTATTTAAAAAACATAAAATAATCAACACTGCGTTATGTAACGTATTCAAACTATATTTTCTTTTCTCCGATTTCTCTATCTATATATGCTCGTGAAGGTAAATTATATAAAATCATATTAATAAATTAGTTATAGGTTAGTTTTTAAATTTTTACTATGCTAATGAGTTGCAAATTTTGTTTAATATAGTAAAAGTATAGTGCATATAAATATATTTGTATATCAATATATTCGTGATTGAAATTTTGAACCGGAGTTAAAAATCTAAAAAAATATATGTATGGGCAAATTAATGCAAATAAGATGTCCATATGTTATATAATTCTTTTTAATTAAAAGATTAATATTTTTAAGATAAATTTTTGGAAAAACTATATTGAAACCTAATTTATGTTTGAGATGCTCGTATAAATAATATAAATATGAATTTTGAAGCCTTCAATTTATTATCTATAAATTGATAAGTCATAAATATTATATAAATTAAAAATTTGTTACAAAGTTTTATACTTAATAATAAATATAATATATGTATTCAAAGAATAATATTTATACGATGTAAAATATATTCACATAATATAATTATGTTATTTTCATTTACTATGAATATTTAATTAGGTACACGAATAATCCCGCAAATTAATAGAGAAAGAAAAAGACAAGAAATACATAATCCCGCTTTTATTGGGTAGGCGTTTCTTTCAACAAAATAAAAAGAGAGCATTATGTATGGATATATTACAAACACCACCCCTATACTTCTTAAACAATAACCATACCACCCTTTTACTATTTGAATATTCCACATCCGCCTCTTTTACATGATACTATTCATAATGTCATCATCATAACCAAGTAAACACAACCACTTCAGATAACATGTTGATTGATACACAAAACTTAATACATTTCGTATGTTGATTATGATTGATTATATATGACTATCGTTTTCAGTTTTTAATTATCCATCAAAACTGAAGTAAATAATTGCATCCAATTAAAAGTTTGTATAAAAAAGTATTGATACGAGAATAATAAGGAATGACAAATAACATTTTTTTTACTTGTTAACAAAATGACTCATAAAGAAATATAGTTGATTTCTAGTAAGGCTTTGTTTGGCAAGCATAAGCTAGCTTATAAGCTAGCTGATAAGCTAGCTTATAAGCTAGTCCATCCAAACATGTACCAGGAAGCTAGCTTATCAGCTAGCTTTTTGAAACGCTACTTTGAGTAGCTTATGAGGAGCTTATTGTAGCTTTTTCCAATTATACCCTTATTAATATTAATTATTAAATTCAAATATACCCTTTTTGGTCATTTTACATACTCATAAGCTAGTTTTTGCCAAACATAATTTGTTCAACAGCTAGCTTATCAGCTACTAGCAAGCTTATCAATCAACAGCTAGCTTATCAGCTATCCGCTAGCTTATCAGCTACCAGCTAGCTTATAAGCTACGCTTGCCAAACATAGCCTAAGAATAATAGTTATCATGACAACAATCAAAGATTAATTGAAAATTTCATTCTAAGCTAATTCATAGGTTATTTGGGAACAACACAATTTGAACCATTAGATAACACTAATTAAAAGTGATCAAGAATTCAAATCTCTTTTAACACTTTACACCTTAACTCTTATTTTTACACGATTTTTCGTTTAGAGAAAAATTGGTTGAAAAAAAATAGACGATATAATAAACAGTGAAACAATCTATCCATAAATCATCATCATCTTTTTGTTATATTCATCAAGAAACCAATATGCTCACAACCCAGAGAGAGTTTACAAAGTTTGGGGCCTTTTATCTGACATTTACTCAGTAAGTGCTTGCTAACTCACTTCACCTTATCAAACAAACAAGACAAAGTACTGAGAATCTTACTCAGTAAGAACGGTGATAACGTTTGATAGTCTTACCCGATAAATGAGGAAAACGATCATTACCCATTAAGCGTTTATTAGATAAAATTGTTGCATACGATGTCGTGTTATCAAACTAAATTTTTTCCTATCAAGTTAAGTTAAAGTGATAACTTTTACCAATAAGGTAAACGACCCCTTACTAGAACCAAACTTTATAAACAATTTCACAAATAGGAAGCTTTTTACAGTTACTCCAAAAAACTATTAGGGACTTAAATGTCAAATTCTAAAACAAAGTGGCCAAAGTAGTCATGTTTTGCAAACATGTAGGATCTTTATAAACTTGATATTTTCAGTGTAATAATTTATTTGGGTTGAGGAAGAGAGAGAGCATAGGAAATGGCGAAGAGGCAAGAAGCTCTCTTCTTCTAATTGTCTCTTCATTCACAAATTGCTAGATTTGATTCTTCTTCTCTTAACTCTTATCACTTTCTTTGATTCTCTTATTAGATCTGAAAACCCTCAAAAACCCTCCCATGATTATTAAGTAAAACGGAAAAACAACCAAATCTCCGGTAAGTTTCTGCTCTTTTTTCCGGCCACCAATTTCTGTTACTTTGTTTAAAACCCTCCGATCTTCGGTTTTCCGATGACCCTTTTGGAATATCTATATATTTTTATACGTCCGTACACACACTACACCGTGCACTGTGTGTGTTTTATTTTTCTTCTTTCTTCTTTTTCCAGATGAAGTTTATTATCTAAAAAGCATTTTTTTTCTTGACTTCTTGAAAACACCCTTTTGGTATGTTTTTTTTTGTTGTAACTTGTTATCATCTTTTTTGTTGTTTTTGATCGGTTGAGGAATGTGATTTTTGTGTTTTATTCGTCAAGAAATGGGCATTTGATGGAGCATGTTCGTGAGCAAAAAAGTACAACTTTATAAGCGTATGGTACAACATAACAACACCCCTTTTTTGATTTTTGGGGGTTTCAAGATTTTCTTGATATGCTTATCTCTTCATGGGTTTTTTAGGGTTCTTTGTTTCTTGATTTCTTGATAAACATTGAGCTTTTTTTTTAATCTTGATTTTTGACTTTCTTGAATAATGAATACCCATTTTTGTATTCCATATGCCTTTTCTTTAAAAATAAATGAGAAAATTTAGGGGTTTTGTTTTTTCATTTCAAGATTTCTTGATGCTTTTCATGGGTTTTTAGGGTTCTTTTAGAGGATTGATTGTTCTTGATTTCTGAATAAAAGTTGGGCCTTTTCATCTTGATTTTGACTATCTTGAATAC
This sequence comes from Centaurea solstitialis, assembly GCA_030169165.1. Taxonomy (NCBI): domain Eukaryota; kingdom Viridiplantae; phylum Streptophyta; class Magnoliopsida; order Asterales; family Asteraceae; genus Centaurea; species Centaurea solstitialis. The sequence continues at coordinate 17,534,194 of CM058045.1, read as the reverse complement.
CCATTTTTTGTATGCCATGTTTTTCTTTATAAAAAATGAATGACAAAATTTAGGGGTTAAATTAGGGGTTCAAAAGATTGTATTTTTGTTTGATTTTGGTTAAATTGGAGGAAAACAAGAACCAACAGAATGAAATTTGCTACACAATTTATTTGTTTTTATGGAAAATTTGATGGTTAGTTATGTGCACTTCTATGGTTTGGTGATCAATCATGCTATTCTAAAAAACCAATGAGTTTTGTCTTCATTCTTTATCTAAGTGCCTATTATCATCTAACAATGGCCCCATTTTCTTTCTCTTTTTTCCATTTATGTACACAAGGGTTTAGTCTCTCTTCTTGTCTACATCTTTAATTAAATACATACTATATTTTGTATATCATTCAATAATACTGCCTTCCCATTTGTGACCCTTTTCCCCTTATTTGATTAGGATTTAGGGTTCTTCAAGATTTCTTTATTTTTTGATCATTTTGATTGTTTTGATGAGCAAGATGAATCTTTAACACTTGTTTCTTTGTGGGTTTGTTGAATAAAGTTTAAATCCTTAATCTTGTTTATTTTTTGTTTATGAAATTTGTAGCTATTTTCAAGAAACATGAACCAATTGACTGTTGAAACTGGAGATGCTTTTGCTACTTTGCTTGAACTCGCTGCAAACAACGATCTCGATGGGTTTAGCGGGTTGATCGGGTCTGACCCGAGTGGTTTAGACGAGGTGGGTTTGTGGTATGGCCGCCAAAAGGGATCGAAACAAATGGTTCTCGAGCACCGAACTCCGTTAATGGTGGCCGCGATGTACGGTAGTCTTGATGTTTTGAAGCTGATTCTTTCTCGATCGAAAGGCGACGTGAATCGATTGTGTGGTGTTGATAAGACCACCGCCCTTCACTGTGCGGCATCCGGCGGGTCGTTGAATGCCGTCGAGATCGTTAAGCTCCTCTTAGCGGCAGGAGCCGATCCGAATCTGATCGATGTTAACGGGCTCCGCCCGGTGGACGTGATCGTGGTCTCCCCGAAGTTTCCCGACCGGAAAAAGACCCTCGAAGAGCTTCTTGGGGTGGATGGCGAGCCGTCCCTTTTGGACCCGGATCTCCGGTCGCCGTCACCGGAAAACGGGTCGCCGTTGTCGGAACCCGATTTGGTTTCTTCGCCGAAGATTTCGGGGTTTGGCGACGGGAAGCGGGAGTATCCCGTCGACCCGTCTTTGCCTGATATCAAGAATAGTATCTACTCGACTGATGAGTTCCGGATGTACTCGTTTAAGGTCCGGCCGTGTTCTCGGGCCTACTCTCACGATTGGACAGAATGCCCGTTTGTCCACCCGGGCGAAAACGCCCGTCGGCGGGACCCGCGTAAGTACCATTACAGCTGCGTCCCGTGCCCTGATTTCCGAAAAGGGACGTGCCGGAGGGGAGATATGTGCGAGTACGCCCATGGGGTTTTCGAGTGCTGGCTCCACCCGGCTCAGTACCGGACCCGGCTCTGTAAAGACGGAACTGGTTGCAACCGTCGGGTCTGCTTCTTTGCCCACACGAACGACGAGCTCCGCCCGTTGTTTGTCTCGACTGGATCCGCGGTCCCATCTCCGCGGTCCACGAATTCTGGCCCGAACGCATTGGATTTCGCAGCTGCGATGAGCCTGATGCCGGGGTCGATGTCGTCATTTACCCCACCGATGTCGCCATCAGGGAACGGGATGTCGAACATGAACTGGCCGCAGCCGAACGTGCCGTCGTTGCATTTGCCGGGAAGCAATCTGCAATCGAGCCGGTTAAGATCGTCGCTCAATGCTCGAGATATCTCCGATCAAGATTTGAATCTTCAGCTTTTTAACGAGTTATCTCGGCAGCAACGAGCCGCCCACAATCAGTCGATGCTAACTCCGACGAAACTCGACGACATTTTCGCGGCCGAGAGCTCGTCTCCGAGGTTTTCCGACCAATCCGTTTATTCTCCAAGGCATAATTCGTCGGTTTTCAACCAGTTTCAGCAGCAGCAAAGCATGCTGTCACCGATCAACACAAATTTCTCGCCGAAAAACGGGCCGTCTTTTGCGGTCCAATCGTCACCAGGGCGGATGTCGCCAAGGAGCGTCGACCCGATTTCGCCGATGAGTTCGCGGGTCTCTATGCTGGCCCGCGAGAACCAGCACCAGCAGCAGTTTCGGAGCCTGAGCTCGCGGGAGCTCGGGTCGAGATCCGGGGCGATTCTTGGGTCAGCGGTCGACCCGTGGGCGAAGTGGGGCCCGGCCGGCGAAAAGGCCGACTGGGGGGTCAACGCTGAGGAGTTCGGGAAGCTTCGGAGGTCGTCATCTTTTGAGAACGGCGGGAATAACGGGGAGGAGCCGGATCTGTCGTGGGTTCAGTCGCTCGTGAAGGAAACACCGCAAGAAATGAAGGAAAAGCTGGCGGCCTTTGGCGGCCCCGGTGGCGGAAACGGTGGCGGCAGCGGGTCGAATTCGAATGCCCAGATTGAAGAGATGGATCAATCAGCACTAAGTGCATGGATTGAGCAAATGCAGCTGGATCATCTTGTAGCACAACAGAATTGAAAAATCTTGGGAAGGAGGTAAATAACAAGTTTTGATTTTTGGGGTTGGTGGCAACAAAAGGAGGAAAATATAAAAACAAGATTTTCTCCAAGAAACTTGATTATTTTTAATTTAATTAATACAAGCAGGAATTAGAAGAAGAAAAAAAAATTAGAAGAAGAAGAAATGTTGAAAGGCCATCTGGGTGTGCTTTTAAATGGTAACCCAGTTTAGGAAATTTTCTAAAAAAATCAGTAATATTAATTTTAAATATTTATTATTAACAGTAAATTTCCCCCCTTTTCCTTTATTTTCTTGAGGGATGTTGTAGTGCAAATCTCTCAAGGGTTTTGGTCTTTTATTGTAGCCCATTTTGTTGGGTGAAGTAGAGATTAAAAGGTGGAGGTGAGGATTTAATTTATGATGATGATAACTGATGTAGCAATGATTTTAATTAATATTTATCCATTTCAATTACTATATAAAATATAGTATATATAAATCAAGTTATGCACATAATTTCATTTTATTTGTTTAATTTGGATGTCACATATTGGGTATGTATGTTGTGTATGATTTTTACATTGTCTCCCAACTAGCAAACACTTGAAAGTATTTATGAATGATCATTTTGCTCCTCAAACCACCCTCTATGGCATGCTTACTGCATTTGGTGTGACTACCCATTGGTTGTTAGTTTGAGTGTATCTATGAATATAGGAGATTTTTTTTGGTTGCTGTCTTTGGGGCTCTTATGAGTTAGTGGAGATACGTACAAGCTGGCTTGGATACCTATGGTTACCTGACGAAATTTACAGTAATGGTTCTGATCTTATTGGAATTTCATAGCCAAAAATATTTGGTTGTGGAGTTTTTGATGTAAACCGAAGTGGAAGTGGTATTAGAAATGGATGACTGGGGAATGTGGTTGGTTGTCGAGGCATTAATTGCGGTATTTAAAAGTTATAAGCTTAATTTGCTCCTCATCCGCTAAGCAACATGTTCATGGAATTGCATATAAGCCTTAGCGTCGTCTTGTATCTGGGTCACTGGAGATTTCTTTGCCGTTATCTTCTGGGTTCTATGGGATTAGTTTAGTTACGTACAAGTTTGGTTTAGACCTACTGTTATCTTTTGGGTTTTATGGGATTAGCCCGGTTACGGACAAGTTGGTTTAGACCTATGATTTAGTAAGAGTATGCACTTAGGTATCAAGATTTATGAGCTCTAATTTTAGGTTTCTTTAAATATTTACTTTGGAGATTGTGGGTATGAATCTTTATTCCATAAGCATGTCATTAAGTCTCCAAATGTTAATGCTTAAGGTAAAAGGTTCATATTTGTGGTGAGGTCATGATCAAGATTATCTTTTCCCCTTTCTTTTTTAAAGGTGGGATTTTAAAATAATTGTGGCCATAATTATTGTGATTTATTTACATGGGAAATGGGATTATGGTGGGTTATTGAGAGAACATGTGATGTAGGATTTTCATATCTGAAAAGATAGATTTGGGATGGTGAGTTGTGGGATTATGTGGATGGGGGAACTGCCATTTGTTCTGATTCTATTCCTTGACACAAAGCTTTCATCTTTCTTTTTATTTTATTATTAATTAATTGATTGTTTTATGTATTTTTAATGAATATATGTGGAGATGGGGATGAGATGCTTGGTTGAACAAACTTTTTTTTTATTGCCTAGGAATAATGAATCTTGGTACTTTACAAGAGATGTGGATGATGAGCTTTTGGGCAAATGGGCAATTTATATTCTTTAACATTGTGTTTATCCCTTCTCTCCATAACTATGATTTTGTATAAAAAATAAGAATGTGTCTATCTACTTTACTACTATATTATATAATAATAATAGTTTAACTGAAAAGGTTAAAATATTGTAAGAACATAAAAGAAGAAAGGTTAAGGGAGGATTTATATAAGAATCATTACAAAATATTTATTGAAAAATACATATCTAAACTTGTATGAATAAATAGATTTACACATTTATATTTTAATAGATTTTTTGCTTTTCTTTAATGAATTTGTATATGAATCTATCAAAGGGTGTTAGCTCAGTTAGATAGGGAGTATCCTTGGTGGGTGTGGGGTGAAAGTCACACTACCAGGGTTCAAATCCAAGGGTGACATTTCTGAGATATCCCGACTTTGGATCTGGTCATTCGGGGCTGGTATGGGAGGATCCAGTCTATGGGATCCACTTCCCTGCTGGTCGGGTTCACCATAGGTTGGGCCGGATCGCAGTGGATTAGTGAGATTGCCCAATTGAAAGCCTGTAAAAAAAACTTGTATATGAATCTTTCCTTCTTAAATTCTCGTAATAATTAGCTTTTGTATTTGTACCCGGCCCTTGTAAAACATTTGGTTGAACCTCATAGAGGTGATTATCATGTATGATACATGTTTACCCTATTTGTACTCTCTAAATATATGATTTTCTTTATAATGGGAAACTGAATTAAATTTTTCATTCTCAATTTATAATAAAGTTGGAGTCATAGACTTTTACTTTTGTAAGAATAGTGGGTGGGAATTTATATTGTGTGAATGGTATGTTATTCTATCAAGTGAAGATTGTAATCTTAACATAATAATGGTGTGGTGTGAACAGGGATTGCAAAAAACCCGCGAACCTGATGGGGAAACCTGAAACCCAAATAAATGGGGCGGGTTTGGGGACGATAAACGGGGACGGGGATGGTGATGGGAAAACCTGCCTATTTTAAACGGGACGGGGACGGGACGGGGACCAATCCCGATCGATTACCCGATTATATCCCCGAATATTTCCCCGATTGTATCCCCGAATATATCCCTAAATTTATTTTTATTTTATGATTGTTTAGTAGACAATATATTATATATAGCTAAATGGTTTTTATGTTTGGTCGTATATATACTTTAACATTTCAACTATTAATATTTTGGATGCATTTAAACAATATATATATATAGCTAAACTGTTACTATTTTTGATGCATTTCGACTTTAGGAATTTAATTATCTTCCGAATATGTTTAGAGAATGGATTCAAGAATGTTATGTAATTTAGTATATCATTTTCCGAGACTTGTTGATTTGTGGTAGAGTTCAAACGATGACGGAGAATCCCCGCGGTGAAACCTATTTAATTAACCGTTTATACTAAACGAGGACACCCGTTTCCCCGCGGATTTCCCCGATTACCCGATGGGGATCCCCGTTTAAATCCCCGTGGGTTTTTAAGCGGGGATGGGGACAATCTTTTTAAATGGGGATGGGGACGGGGGGGCCAATCCCCGTCCCAAACCCGTCCCGTTGCCATCCCTAAGTGTGAAGATTATGTCATATACTAAATTGGTGAAGTTGTATTGTCAAAACCTTTGTTCAGTTATGGCTATAGAGGTTTATCTGTGATGGATTTAAGTTATCTGTATCCGTTTAAGAGATCAGTCGGTATGTTTAAATAGCCCAAATGCTCCACAATTACCCAAAATAAAGATATTCTTTTGTTAAGTGTAACTTGTAAACTCAACCCAATATAGTTCTTATAACAAACATTGAAATGATATAATGTCTTGGATTGAGTTCGGAGAGATTTGTGATTTAAATTCATTCTAATTATATGTTTGGTTAGATTGATAGATTTGAAATCCCACAATAATAGGAGATTGAAATCCCATAGGTGTGGTTGGCGTTTCACAAAAAACTCGTAGAATTTGTATGCAATAACGTTTTGAAATATGTTAAAAGCATTTGTTTTGTAATAATCAATTAATAAAAATGAAATTTAATTGCTTTTTAATTAGTTAGTTATTGTAACAATTCGCCTAACACAACACAATATTGTCCACTTTACACAACTGGCTTACAACTTTGTTTTTGGCGACCTGACGAGTACTTTCCCAGGGGGTCATCCATCCTGACACCACCCCCACTCAAGACACTTAACTGCACAGTTCTAAGAACTTGTCATGTTTGTGGCCCCCAAACACGTTGTTGTGTTGTGGACCAAAGTTTACTTATGAACCCAACATCTCTCATGTCCATGACGATATGAAATTAGCCAAAGTTGTTACAGTTATAATTTGTTTTTATATAGTATTTATAAAGAACGAAATTCAAGTTTATTCCAAATACCACAAACCAATACACCATAGCTCTCAAAATTTTTCAAATCCAAATCTTTTTGATTCCAAATCATTTCACGAAATCCAAGTTTTTTTAAAATCATTCTATTAAACTAAACACCCTTAAAAATGTTTTAAAGAAAAAAAGTTGTGTCTACAAATCCAACTCTTGTACATATATCATTGTCTCTCTTTGAGATAAATAAGATATTTGATTTGATATATAATTCAATTAAAATGTTTGATTATTATGTAAATGTATAAAATGTGACATAAACAACATAATATTTAGATAAACACAATATATAAATTATTAAACATATTGCAAGCCGCTTTCATTTGATTTCTTGTAAGCAAATATTTTCAAATTTCCAACCTATTCTAATTTTTATACTGAAAATAGCAACCTATTGAAGTTATAATTCCTAAAATATAACAAGCATGGTGGGAAAATACATAAAATGAGAATTGTGAAAAAGTAGATTGCACTAGTTTGCTAGTCGTCCTTTTTCTCACTTGCATACTTTGTCAGTAATTTGAGTTGTTTCCAAAACTTTACACAACGTGGTCATATCATATGAAAGCGGCTTGCAATACATACATATTCGGTACTCGTATTCTTTCTCACTTCTTTTTCAATGATAAATCAGAATTTGAAAAATTGATTATAATATTAAAGTAACGGTGATCAAGGAGGTTTGGGTAAAATTAAGAACTTCTTTGTTAAGAAATGGAACTGAGAAAACGACATTTGACACAACCAACTACATAAAACTATAGTCAACGAATATGATCCATAAAGAATATATGCTAAAATCCAACAAAATCTCATCTTTATGTATGAATAAATTTATTTTGTCGGACTTTTATATTGAATATTAAATGTACTGTTACGGATGAGAGACAAAAATAAAACTAATATATAAAAATGTGTTTTTAATATAAAGTTTGTTGCAAGCTAGATTGACACTGGTATGGAGAAAGATTCTCTACCCATTTGAAGGTTACACGTTCAAATCAAAAAAGATTATACGTTATTATATCGTTAAGAATTAGATTCTGTTACATGAATCATGATTAAAGATACACAAAGACTAGGCCCGATTAAGATAAGTCTCGTCTTAGCTACGATTCATTCCGCCCTTCTAAAACTTTCATGCTTGGCGATTCTAGTTGAGTCGAAGTTACTTTTTGTTATAATGTATAATATTTCAAAGGTAATTTGTTTAATAATTATCTAATATATCATATAGATAATGCTTTATTTATTTTTATAAATTTTAATTTAATTATAAACTAAAACATGTATTATTTTAAAAGTACTCCAAATAAAATTTATTGTAATATGCAAATGTATGTCTTAAACAAGAAGGAAATGTAATAAACATACATGAAGATATGATCAAACAAAAATCAATGTCAGTAACCACAAGGCTCGTGGCATAGCGGTACGGTAGGGGATATGGATAGTATCCTCATTCACCTCATGTTCGAATCCCTTCGTATGCATCTTGTGGCCAGACTTAGTATCAGACGGTCAAATTTTCAGTTAAATTGCCAACTTTGGTGAAAAGTATAAATTGTTGTCATAAGAAAATGTCAAATTATTTAACTATCTCTAAGTTTAATCAAATGATTTTGTGATTACAACACATCAAAATAACTTTGAAAAAGGATCGATTTGATGGATCAATATCATGGATCATTAATTATCGAGTCGACCCCATCAAAAATCATATCATATGTGATATTGATGAATCTAATCCAAACTAAATGTTTGATGAAAAGAATATTTTAATTTTAAATGATTAAAATTAATGATAATTATTAATTAAGGAATTCATTATGCATATTAATGACGTGATATGAGAAACAATTTTTCATAAGAATACTACTGAATGTGAATTTTACCAAAGATGGAGGGAAAATGAATTCCATGTTAAGACTCGATCATGATTATAGATCGTGGATTAGTTGAATCAAGAAATTGGAATAATCATTCTTCATAACTTGTTATGACGTGTTAATGGCATCGAGGTTTGGCTTTCCCTCCACATCAACCCTTGTGGCTCCGCTATAAAGCTTGACTTCTGTTGCACCATGTAATGCATGTTATGTTGCATTACCACACGTTATTTTCTAAGATATAAATTGGAGGATAATTGATAGTTATGTACATTAAATAAACATTAAAAAGAAACCAAAATCCTATATAGATTAATCTTTACTGATATTTCGATACTAGGAGTTCAAATTTGAAAAAAACTAGTGACTAGAGTCAAAAAAATTAATCTTTTATTCCACTATTGATATCATTTTCTTATAATTTTGATATATTTGACATACATAGTTATTTCTTTTTTAGTTTTAAATTTTAAATTAATTCAGATCATTTTACAGGATTATTCAAATCATTTTACGTTATACATATGTTTTATATTTATACATGAAATATAAGTATATACGACAGATTATTTTGTAAGATACAAATTTGAGGATAAATGATAGTTATGTACAATACTTAAGGCTTAAATAAACATTAAAAAGAAACCAAAACCCCTAAATAAATTTATCTTTATTGATATTTTTTAATGGTGTCCGAGCCTATGGCCCGACTAATCTCTGGCAAGATGAGAGCTAAAACATGCCCCTTTGTAAATGTCCACATGTTGCGCATGGAGGGATTCGAACCCGGGTTAGGCGCTATGACCCCCCCCCCCCCCCCCCCCCCAAAGCCTTATCCACTCCACCACAACACTGATAGACTATCTGTATTGATATTTCCATACAAGGGGATCGAATTTTGAAGAAAGTAGCAAGTAGAGTCAAAAGATTTAATTCAGTATTCCAGTATTGATATCATTGTCTTATAATTTTAATATATTTTATGTACATAGTTTTTTTCTTTTTTAGTTTTATAATTTTATATGAGTTCAGATTATTTTACGAGACTATTTAGAACACTAAAATACAAGTGTATATATGTACACATGCATATATATATATATAGGGGTGAGTTCAGACGAGAACAACATCAATTTAAGAAAATACGAGAATGATTCTTAGCCACCAATTCTTCTCTTCAAATACAGTACATGCATTACCTCTATGGCCACCACCACCAACCATACCACCTCCATCACCCACGCCAGCCACGCCACACACCACCACCACACACCTACGCCGCGCCACCCACCCACCACCACTATGCGCCGCCAAAATCAACAGCAATTGCAAGACCACCAGCACCCACACTACCAGCACCACCTTTGTTGGTGGTGGTGCCGTAGGTGCTTCTGGTAGTGGTGGTGGTGGTGGTGGTGGTGGCGGTAGCGGTGTTGGCGGCGGCGGCGGTGGTGTTGGTGATGCCGGTGGCGGTGGTGTTGGTGGTGTAGGTGGTGGAGTGGTGGTGGCGATGGTGTTGTAGGTGGTGGTGAAGATGGTGTGGGTGGTGATGATGGTAGCAAAGGTGATTATGGTGGTTAACATGTGATTTTAATGTAGTATCATATGTGATTTCAATGGAAAATCATATGTGATTTAATATAATATGATTGGTTAACATGTGATTTCAATGCATAATCATGTGTGATCACAATATCATATGTGATTTCAATGAAAAATCATATGTAATTTCAATGCAAAATCATATGTGATTTAATATAAGCCGATGGGTTAACATGTGATTTCAATGCATAATCATGTGTGATTACAAGATTATATGTGATTTCAATGCAGTATCATATGTGATTTCAATACAAAATCATATGTAAAATCATCAATGCAAAATCATATATATAATATGCAAAAATGGTAGCGGCGAAGGTGGTGGTGTTGCTGCTGCTGGCGGGGGTGGTGGCGGAGGTGGTGGGGGAGGTAGTGGGGGTGGTGGTGTCGGAGGTGCTCGTGGTGGTGTCGAAGGTGCCGGTGGTGCTCGTGGTGGTGCCGGAGGTGCTCGTAGTGGTGCCGGTGGTGCTCGTGGTGGTGCCGCAGGTGCTTGTGGTGGTGCCGGTGCTCGTGGTGGTGCCGGTGGTGTTGGAGGTACTCACGGTGGTGCCGGAGGTACTCGCGATGGTACCGGTGGTGCCAAAGGTACTCATGGTGGTGGCGGTGGTGGCGGCGACATAGGTGGTGTGGGTGGTGGTGGTGCTGCTGCTGGTGGCAGAGGTGGTGACGGTGGCGGTGGTGGTGGCGGCGGCATCGAAGGTGGAGGTGGTGGCGAAGGTGGGGAAAGTGGGTGGCCATTATAATCAATTTGTAGAAACTACATTTTAACCCCTAAACTTATAATATTTATTCATTTTATACTTTTAGTTTTCTATATTTTATTTTATGTTTTAGTCATATATCATATATTGGTTGGAACATGTTAAAAAACATGTTCTAATATTAACAAATTACGCCATTATAATCGTACACTTGGTACGTTCAAAATGAGCATAATATTGAATATTTAATGATGTAATTTATTTTATTATATACTATATATAGTACGATTATATGAAGCCAAACACTGTTTATGAACAACAGCTACCAACATTTGAAGAAATTACATTTTAGCCCTAAAACACTATTCATGAACATATTTAGCCACTTTATACCTTTTAGTTCTCTATATTTCATTTTACGTTTTAGTCATATATCATATATTGATTGAAATATGTTAAAGTGTCGGTAGCTACTGTTCATGAACAGTCTTTTGACTTCCTGGTAATTGTTAGTATTATTAAAGTTTCCTAAAATTAAAATTTTTGATTTCTTGATTTCTTAATTCTTTTCATTTATTTTATTAAACCTTTCGTATGACAACATTTGTACAAACTTTATGTTTCATATAAATCTATGTTACTACTTACGATCAAATCTATCACAGTTTATAACCCGGCGCGAAGCCCAGGCTCTAAATAGGTAACTTCTTTTAAAATATTGTTCATAACTTCGGAGCTTTACAATATTAGCAAAACTCCCCGCAGCGAAGCACGAACAAACTCTCTTGTTTAAATACAACTTACAGGCTTTAAATATAAATAACTAAATTATAAATTTAATACATAGTATTTCTCGATGTATTATAGAATTAATATATCCCTATATATAATTATAAATGTTAATTAAAATATAAATAACTGATTTTGAAAGCTTATTTTATTGACCTTCAAATATAGAGACCCCCTTTATTTAGGTCATCCTTTATGGTACCTATGGTACCCCTCATACCTGTTGCCACATCAGCTTTACCACTACCCTACCAACTCCATACATTTCATCCACTATCATACCCCTCATACCCCTCATTAATTATTTGATTAAAAAAAAAGAAAAAAAAAGGTTTAGAGAGAGAAGAGACCGGCACCACCATGCCAGTGGAGCTTTTTACCGATGCCATACCGGTAACACACTATGGTGTTACCGGCGGTACCCTTCCATACCGTTCCTAGCTTGCCGATCCATAAAGGATGGCCTTACTTTCATTCATTTTTGTGTTTTGTTGTTGGTTTGAAATGTAAACACCTTTATTTTTGTGTTTTTAGATCATTTCTTACCCAACACTAAAGGGGCGTTTGGTTGGGGGTATTGGGGGCCTTGGGGGGGGGGGGGGGGGTCAGGAATGGTAATGATAATGAAAACTGTTGTTTGGTTTGATATTATATAATGGAATCACTCATGCAAATCTATTAATTTCTATTCCTGACCAAATTGGGGGGAATGAAAACTTTATTTCTATTTGATTCTTTTTTCCATGCATTGTTTCATCTATGAATGTTAAATGAAACATCTTTTATATTTTCAAGTAGGAGAAACATATTTTTTTTTAATATAAAACAATTTGTAATTGATTATATTGGGTTAACCAAACAACATCAATGCAATGCTCATTCCTATTATCATTCTCCTTCATTCCCATTTTTATTTTCATTCCCTGAAATGAACCAAACGCCTTGTAAAAATAGTAAGGGACCGTTTACTTAATTTTCTATTGAGTATTGTATGAATAAATGTGTTTGTTGGAATAAAAATATATTGTTGTTTACTTTTTATATTGAATCACTTGTCTGAATAATAAAAATGACTATTTTACCCATGAGTATGAACTACACATTCATATGAATCACAATCAACTTTGTTTGAGATGATACAAGGATCATGTAAAAATAAACCAAGTTATCAAACATGAGTGTTCTCTATATCAACATCTTCGAGACCATTTGTGATCATTCTTCATCGTTGAACCATATGTATCACATTATTAAAAAACCATGTTCTCACTAAATCCATCAAAAGTGTCAATGTTGTAACAGAAAAATAAAACTCATGTAAAGAAATCGATGCAGAAAAAGAAACAAAAAATCAATGTAGAAAAATCGTTGCATAAAATCGATTAGAGAAACCAATGTAAAGAAAAAGAGAAACGAACAATATAGAGAAATCAATGTAAAGAAAGAAAGAAACGAACAAAATAGAGAAGTCGACGCAGAGAGATCATGTAAGGAAACAGATTCAGAGAAAAAAATGTAGAGGAGTTGATTCAAAGAAACTGATGTAAATAAACAAATATAGATAAATTGATAACTTGTAGATGAAACTGATGGTCGTTGGAGATAGAGAAGGGTGTAGGGCAACCGATGGTCTAGCCGCTAATCATGATGGTCATCGGAAAGTTGTCATTGATTTTAAGAGGCAGTGACGGATCCAGAAATTTTAGTAATGAAGGTGGTAACATAATATAAAATACCCTACAAATTAAACAAAAAATATAAAAACGACTTATCACTATCGAGTTTTAGATTTTGTTTTACTTTTTCATAAATAATCCGATTTTCTAGTGAAATAAAAATGTTTGAACAATTATAATTATCTAATATATACAAATAGCAGGCGACCCGACCCAACAACAACCCGCCCACGACCCAACCCGACCCATGACCCAAACCCATCATTTCCTCTCTCATTCTTGACCCAAACCCGCCGGGTGACCCGGCAGTAGACCCGCGCGCCTCCAACCATGACCCATCTCCAATTTTACACTTTTGGCCCCCTCAACTTCTAAGATTTATTCACTTTATACCTTTAACTTTTCAATATTTCATTTTACGTTTTAGTCAAATATCGTGTATTGGCTAAAAAACGTTAAAAAAATACGTTTTAATTTTAACAAATTGCGCCATTACATTTGTATCGTCGATACGATCGAAATGAGCCTAATATTGAATATTTTTTGACGTAGTTATTTTATTATATTCTATATATACGTTCTAACTTCTAACCGACTCAAATCCTATATTCATTTAAAATTTACATATTAGTCCCATAAGCTTAGAAGTTATAAGGTTTATTCACTTTACACATTTTACTTTTCAATATTTCATTTTACGTTTTAGTCATATACTGTGTATTGGCATAAAGACGTTAAAGAAATACGTTTTAATTTTAACAAATTACACCATTATGTTCGTATCGTCGATACGATTGAAATGATCATAATATTGAATATTTTTTGATGTAGCTATTTTATTATATACTATATATAAGCTCCAACTGACCCGAATACTATACTCATTTTCAAATCCACATATTAGCGCCTTAAACTTATAATACTTATTCATTTTATACCTTATTTTTCTATATTTTATTTTATGTTTTACTCATATATTATATATTGGTTGGAACATGTTAAAAAATATGTTTTAATTTTAACAAATTACGCCATAATAATCGTATCGTCGATACGATCTAAAGTATGTTAAAAAAATACGTTTTAATGTTAACAAACTACGCCATTATAATCGTATCGTCGATAAGATCGAAATGAGCCTAATATTGAATATTTTTTTTTCATGTATTTATTTTATTATATACGATATATATACGCTCCAACCGACCCGAATCCTATACCCACTTTTAAACTTACATGTCAGCCCCCTAAACTTATAATATTTATTCACTTTATATCTTTTGGTTTTTTATATTTCATTTTACGTTTTAGTCATATATAGTATATTGACTAAAATATATTAAAGTATCGATAACTACTGTTCATAAACCCGGTGCGAAGCCCGGGCTTATCAACTAGTACCATACATTTGTGAGGAAAAATAGGAAATTGACCTTCAAGTTAGCTTAAATTACAAACTATGCCATTCTCTTTTGCACATGTCTATCCTCTAAAGACGGTTATGTCATTTTTGTTTTTTTTCAATTGAAAACAATTAATAAAATAGTATACTAAATTACGATTTTGGTCCCTATTGTTTGATTCTTATAACACTTTTTATTTTTAGTTTTAAAAGTTTCTTTTTTCATCCTTGTCATTTTTACCTTCATTCTATTTTCATTCATTCATCCAACTTTGTTAAATTTAGTGGTTAACTCATCCAAATAATGTTTGATTAAATTACATATGTCTACTTATTGGTTAATTATAAACTATTATAACTTTAATCAAAAAAAATAATCAAATAACTTCATTA
Source organism: Centaurea solstitialis (assembly GCA_030169165.1). Taxonomy (NCBI): domain Eukaryota; kingdom Viridiplantae; phylum Streptophyta; class Magnoliopsida; order Asterales; family Asteraceae; genus Centaurea; species Centaurea solstitialis. Next base: position 17,519,063 of record CM058045.1, on the reverse strand, counting down.
AACTATTCATGAACACATGCTTATTTTTTCCAAAGCTTTGGTCCCTTAGGTTTGTTAAGGCTATGTTTGGCAAGCGTAGCTTATAAGCTAGCTGGTAGCTGATAAGCTAGCGGATAGCTGATAAGCTAGCTGTTGATTGATAAGCTTGCTAGTAGCTGATAAGCTAGCTGTTGAACAAATTATGTTTGGCAAAAACTAGCTTATGAGTATGTAAAATGACCAAAAAGGGTACCTTTGAATTTAATAATTAATATTAATAAGGGTATAATTGGAAAAAGCTACAATAAGCTTCTCATAAGCTACTAAAAGTAGCGTTTCAAAAAGCTAGCTTATAAGCTAGCTGATAAGCTAGCTTCCTGGTACATGTTTGGATGGACTAGCTTATAAGCTAGCTTATCAGCTAGCTTATAAGCTAGCTTATGCTTGCCAAACCAAGCCTAAATGTTATAGATTTGGTCTTTAAAGTTCGTTTATTACAAAATAAACCTCTAGATATGCATTTGTTATGGATTTTGTTTCTCATCCATTAATCCCTTAAATGAGAGGGCAAATTGACTATTATACCCTTTGAAATCAATTGTACACGTTCTTACTTGAATATAACAACGACGTAAACTAAACATCAGTTGCATTATATATCTATTTTTATTGTAATTAAGCATATAAGTAAACACCCAACACAATGCACGAAGTTCGCCATACTAACATTTCGTATGACAACATAAGTACAAACTTATGTTTTATATAAATCCATCTTACTGATTATAATAAAATCTATCACACTTATAACCCGGTGCAAAGCCCGGGCTCTTAATAACTAGTTATCTATCAAATGATTAATAATTAATAATAAAGAAATAACAATTACCCATCAACTAAAAACTATAAACCTAGTATTAAAAGTTGACAAATAAAGATTAAATTAAGCTCAAGTTTAATAATTTTCGAGTTTGAGTCAATATCGAATACAAAATAAAATTCGTTTAACTTAATTAGTTGAGCTCTCTATAATATTAATGTTCAATTCAACTCGTTTAAAAACTTGATTAAAATTTAATTGAAGTTTAACCGAGCAATTCAAGCATACATTTTTTCGAGCAAAATATGTTCTTATTTTCCTAAGTCATATATTCAAAATATAAAAAGATCGAGATCAAGTCATAAACAAATTAATTATCTTGAGTTTGAACCCATATACGAGTTTACAGAGCTCGAATTTTTGGTATAATGTACGACTCAAATTTGTTAAACAATCATTGAGCTTGAATATTTAAAAAGTATTACATTTATTAAGTTATTCGAGCTAGAGTTTTGTATTAGTTTTTCGAACCGAGCTCGAGTAACATGCTACTTAACTCGACTAGACCCGTTAACAGTAAAATTAACAAAAATAAAAATAAAAATAAACAATTAGACACCAACTAACAAAATATATCAATAACAATTAAAAATAATCAACAAAAGAAATTAAATAACAAGTTAAAAAAAATCTATTAAAGATCTCAAAAATAGACTAAATATTTTGTGGGGGTCAAAGACCTTATTTTTTGATGTCCAAATAGCTTATATATTCATAAAAATTAAAATTATTACTATAAAAGCAACAATTTTTTAAAGTTTATGGGGGTCATATGGACCCCTACCATTCACTTACATCCGCCCTGTTAGGAGTTGCAGTAACGGAGAAAGGAGCACCATCTATACAAAGAGTTACAACGGGGAGAGGAGCATAGGTCACTAGATCGTAGAGTTAAGAGGGGTGAAGAGCACAACTTTGCCGGAGAAGAAGAGCATAGGTTGGTGGAGAAGAATAGTTGCAACGGGGAGATGAGTCCTTTTTCTCTATGGCTAAGGTTTGTGAAGCGAAGAGGAGAAATGTCTTTTTTCCAAGTATGTGTTCTTTTTTTCTTTGAAGGGGGGTAGAATTGTCAGCATTGTGGCTTAACGGGGATAAAACCTGTTTCATGCTGTACGAATAACCCCTTTTTAGTATTATTAAGTCGTAAGTAAACATCAATATATGGATGTACAAATAACACAACACAACCAATGAGTTGATTAAGTCAAAAGTAAACACCCCCTAAAATGGAGGTATTCTCTTCTCCGACCTAACACTAAATCAGTAAAAAAGATCGAATTCAATAAAGGTGGCTTATATATTTGAAGGTAAATAAAATAGGTCTTTAAAATCAAATAATAATACTTTATTAAACTTTTGTAAATATATATACATAAATATTGGTTAAAAATTTAATTTAAGGTGTGTATTATTATTATTATATAAAAGATGTTTTACTGTTTTTTAGTGTGTGATTGGAGTTGGTTTTTTTCAATGTTTAAAGGACCCACCAATTTTAGTGTTACTTTTTTAGTAGTTGGATTGAAGATGCCCTAAAACGCCATTTTTCAATGATTGTTTTTGTTTTTCTAGTATTGCGTTGGAGATGGTCTTAAGATACCCCTAGAAAAAATACCATGACCTCGAGGGTACTCATAAGGCCATGCATAGCATGGAACGGGTAAGGGGGAGGGTAGGGTACAGTAGGCGGGTACACAGGTAGGATGGTACGGGAGGGGCGGGTTGGGGAGGCCGGGTACGGCCGAGCAGAGCTGGTACTGAGGTTTTGGATGCTCATGGCGAAAAGTTAAAAAATGCCCTTTTATACGCATATGAAAACCAAGGGAAGGTTCAAACGAGAAGTAAATATTTTGCGAGAATGTGAGAAGTGTTTGATCATATATGATAACAAGCTCAATCATATATGATTATACACATGTTACATTCACAATACATAGACGTTTAATCATATATGATTAAACACATCTAAATGGTGTGTAATCATATATGATATTACGACTTCTCGCCTTCTCGCAAAATGTTTACCTTCTCGCATGAACCGCCCTCATGAAAACCAAATCGAATTAAATGGCTAATCTCCACACTGAAACTCTATTAAGTAAGACAAAAATGACACAAAGTGGGGGATATAAACCAAAATCCTATATAACAAAATATAAAATAAATCACCTATATCGATGCCTTCGTGATAACCCGTTTGATCAACTTTTTTTCAAGAGAAAATTTTATTACAAACAAACCTAACAAGGTGCTAGATTTCAATAGTTCGGGAAACTGAAACAAGGATTACAACTCCAAGTCTCCCAACTAAGCAACTTCCCACATCTAATCATTCATTAGTCGACACTAGCTAATGCAGTACTTTAATAGATCATTTTAACGAATGTCATAGTTCACAAATAACAAATTATCTAAGCAATAATCACAGAATCACAAACAATGAATTCAAAATATTATTGAATCATTGTCAAGAATATACATAATTTAAGATATCATCTAAGTCGTATAGTAAGTAACATCTTAATATATTAAATCACAATATTGATGAATCATTGTTAATAATAAAAATTAATATACCCTCTATGTATCATATATCTAACTAATATAAATCATAAAACTTAAATAATGATGAATAAATAAAGAAGAAGTAAGATACTACTGCAGATTAGGGTAGCAATCGATTAGGGCATTAGTCAAAATGAGGGCAGCAAATCAGCAATCAATTAAGGCAATAAATCGACAATTGATTAGGGCAGTAAATATGAAATCGACTAGGGCAATGGAGAAACAATTGTTTGATACTTTGATTTGGAATGGAACGATGGACGATGGTGAAGGCTGTATTTCTTCCGGGTGTAAATTGAAAGAAGAATATCCACAAATTGATGTCGATATCTAGTCTTCCCTCGTGAGATGGACATGTATGGATCGGTGTATTTTTTCCTAGCGCAAAAGCAACCTACTAACCCTAAAATAAACATGGGCTGTTGATGCCCCTTTGGGACCTGAAGCCCATGACCACCGCCATGGGCTAGGGCCGGCCCTGTGGCCAAGGGCTTCCAAGCCTACTGAAGTGGTTGCTTCTCTCTCCTTTTTTCTCTCTTTCGCTTATATATTTATATTTAAAATAATAAAAAAGGTAACGGTATGAGGGTATGAAATGTTTGTTCGCCGTACTCTACTCGAGGGTTTAAAGGGTAGAAAGAAAAAAAGTTGATGTGGCGCTAAGGTAACATAAGGGTATGAAATGGTGTTACAGATGGCCTAAGGCTCGAGGCTTGACGTTGTTGTCACACAACGCCTCATGACATTTAGAATCTTACTAAAGTATAAAGTGTATAAACGTATAAAGAAAATTGCGTAAGGAGAGCATAAAAAGAGGGGGGAAAGGATCCCAGTCAAAAGACCAATTATTTAGCTTAAAAACAATTTTTTCTACTATAGTTTTCCCCAATGATTTTTCGTATGGGACCCTCCCTATTAACAAAAAAATACATCAAAATCAAGCAAAAAACTGAAAGTCTTTTAAAATCACCAAAAAAACAACAACTCGGAAATCCCTTGAAATCAACAAAAAAAAAAATTTAAAACCCTCAAAAAAGTGGAATTAAGCTAAAATTATAACGGACGACTTTGCAGACCTTTAACCTATCTTAAAGATGCCCCACCAGAAAAAAAATTCATGGATCCATCACTGCATACCAGTCTTAGGAATCCCAATCCAATACCTCAAAATAAAATTTTGATCTTAAACCCTAAATCCTTGACCAACCATTGTGCTAAAAAATGGGTTTGATCGGTAATTCAGACCTTACCAGTTATCGGTCCTTCCTATATTTTTCTTTTCTTTTTAATGTATATCATTGTTTAAAAAAATACATTTATGCAAACAATATTACTTCAAATTTATTATGTTATTTATACTGTTTACAACTTCCAAGTATAAAAAGACGAAACCCCATTTCCATGAATGTCTCTCATACCAACTTGCTATACATGAAAAAAATCAATTTCAAAGTCAAAAAGTAAAAGCAAGACAAAAAATTACAAAAATATAAAAATACAAAAAACAAGTCGTTGGGGGGGGGGGGGGGGGGGGGGGGGGGGAAGAACCATTTTCGATCCTTGGATTGGTTTGTTTTGAGTCTTTGTTTAACAACTACTATTTTGACTCGGCCCAAGTGGTACTTTGAACTGGTCTTTTTTTCGTTTGTTTAGTCCTCTCTATGTAACTTTATCCTAATCGTGTCGATCCTGATCCATGATCCCATTCGACATAGACATGCATGCTAGAAGTTGCATTGCATAAGAGGGGAAGCTAATACATGATCACGTTGGTACGATTAGAAACTGTATTTTCATAACTTGACGACATCACAAGATTGTGATCTTAAATTTTGACATCCAATCAACAAAAAAACCTTCTCAACTATTAATCTCGGATCATGTAATACAATAATAATAGTGGATTAAATCATGATCTACTTCAAGCACAAAAGTCCTCCAAAATCCAAGTTTGCATAATATATTTGAGTATTTGGACAAAAAATGGATTACTAGAAACCCAAACCAATTCCACACGGAACTCACCTCCAAAGATACGAACGTGACAAGCCACTTTTGGTTCATTCAACGACTGAAGCTAGTGCCGAGGGGTGTGGGATATAACATGGGACTCGTTTTGTATTTGTTAAAGTCGTCATGCCCTTTTACCAACTGGGTTAAACAACAAATACAAAATATTATTTGAAATGTTTTAATAAACTGATAGTAAAATTTTGCGAAAGAACCATGTTAAACATGTTAAACAAAATTTTGCCATTATGTTATTTCAGATATTATTTCTCAAGTTTTAAAAGAAAGAACCATGTTAAACAAAATTTTGCCATTATAAAGTGAAACTTATTATTAGTGTCAAATAATTTTGCGATACACAAGAATAGTTCAAAACCCTCTTTGTTCTATTATTTTACCTTTATTTATTTTTGGCAAAAGGACTAGCAGAAAACAACGGTTAGGTAGTATCAACTTTTTAATCATATTCATAATTGAAAATGCCTTTCGGTGGCTTGTTTGGTCTATAGAGAGCTCTTTTTCTTGGATCATTTCGATTTTTAATTAATTGTTGTTCTTATTAAAATAATAATAACTTTTATTCAATTATATACAAAAGTATAAAAAGTAATAATATTTAAGTCTCGGATTAATGAGTCTATACAATCATATTATTTTTTCTCCAAGGTCCGATTAAAATTGTACTAAAATAAATACATATAAAGTTCGGTTTTTGGCCCCAAGCCAAAAAAACATGACATTTTCTTAAGAAGTCACAAATCTGTGTTTTAATACCTATAATGTTACAATCTTTATTTTTTGGACAATATGGATAAAATGCAACCGAAATACACTAATATAAAAAATAATGATTAAAAAACATAAATTGATAATGAAAAAGATAGAGATGACAATTCCAAAATATTTACCTAAAATTTTGTTGATTTATGTTATATGTTACTTCTGAATTTTTAAATTACAAAATTTAGCTAATAATAAGTACATTAACTGAAAGTCGTTCAAAATGTATTCAAAAGCATATGACATATTAATTTGATGTACTAGAAAAGCATGTTATTGTTTTAGCTAACATAGTTTTGTAACCAAACGTAGTATATTAACAATCTATAAAAGTATAAAACTAGCAAAAATATTGGATACGTAAAAGTGGTCAAACAACAATCAAACTCTAAATCTAATTTCATACCCACCCACCTACATATAAATATTGGTGAATAATTTTGTGAGAAGTTGAATTAATGATAAGAGGTAAATTTAACCCTTTAATCTCTTTTAATCTCATGCTCTCTGTAACACTCGGATTTTTGGATGAGTATAATTTAAAGTTGGAAAAATCGGTATTTTGAGAGAAATATGAAAAATAGGATTTTGGATTAAATTTTAGATTTTATGGTCTTGTTGGATTGAGAATTGAAATACGAGTCCAACGTTTATTTCTAGAAAATGAATTATTCGTTATTCGATGTATTTCGAGAAAGTTTTGATTTAATCGCTCTTCCCAAATTTGGGGGTGTTACACTCTCTATGAAGTGCGGTTTATAGTGGAATTAATCCGTTGCATTTCATTCTAATGTGCATCTAACGGTTGATAACCACTTCTCACGTTTCTTACGTTAACCTAAACTCTTCACTAAACCCAACCCTACACATACAATGTGTATATGTATATGTTATATGTCGAGTTAACATGAAAAGTGGTTATTAACCGTTGGATGCACATTACGATAAAATGTACTAGATCAATTCCATATCAAACGCAATTCATGGAACGAGTTTGAGAGTAAAAGATCAACTGTTGATAACCACTTGTCATAGTTCTCACCTAACTCTACTTATCATACGATTCTTCACCTATGTTATATATGTACATATCTATGTAGAGGGAAGTTCATCTAGAAACCACCAAAAGAGTAAAAACCCCGTGAACCCATTTCAACCGTTGATCAAATAAATTGATGGTGTTGATGAAGGAAGTGGCATAATTGTAGTATTTAGGAGTTCCAAGGACACGCTGCGAAGCCTAAAAGAAATAAAAGGGCATTCATGGGAATACACTTTTATCAACTAAGTAAGGTAACCACAAGAAGGCGAAAATTCAAGGATTCAAAAACTTAGGGATTTCATACGAATATTCAAAAACTCAGTGGAATCATATGAAATCAAAGGATTTCATACCAATACTCAAACATTTATGGGGATTCAGAAAAACTCAGGTATTTAGTGGCAAGGATCTATGGGGATTCAAAAAAACTTAGGGATTCAGTGGAAGCATACAAAATCAAAGGATTTCATACTAGTCTATAATCGAAGCTCGATTTTGAAGATGGAGGTATGAAATGAAGATGAAGAATATTGTAACGCCCCGTTTTCAGTTTTTGGAACTTAACGATGTTCAGTTAGTGGTCTGGTCGTTATGGGTGTTTGTAGGAGTTAAAGGGGGTTAGAGTGTTAATTCCCTAAGTGAAGGGTGTGACTTAGCAGCTCCTTAAAGGAGAGTTAAACCCTCAACTCTCTTCCAAATAAGTTTTCAGGAAACAACCGAGAGAGTGGGAGAGGGCGACTTGGAGAAAGCAAGGCAAGGAGTCAACTGGAAGTGCTTAGTTACGCAATTGTGTTGGTGATATGTTGTATGGCTTTAAGGTAAGAATTATATGCAAGTTTTGATGTCAATTGTTGTGTAATTCGGAGTCTAACGTTGGTTAGGGTTTGGAAGTTGGAACGATGATCATAGAATCATCGTTTGTTGTAATTGGTATGTTTTGGGTCGAATTACTCGCTTATACATGCTAGTTATCGACCCTGGTTCTTGTGGAAATGTATTTGGGTTTGTGTTAGTCAAAAAGTGGGTTTGTGGTACGATTTTCGAAGCAAAAGTCGTGAGTTTGGGGCATCAGGAAAACCCGCGACCTGGCCCGCGACTTGAGGTCATGGGGCCAGGTGGCGCAACTTTCTGTTGTAATTTCAACGTTTTTCGTTTGCGCTTCTTTTGGGGTTTTGGCTTTGGGCTTACGTTAGGGATGTTATGAGATGACTTTGGGTAAATTTTAAGGGTAATTGGACTAGTCTAGCTATGGCTATGACGAGCTTTTCGGTATCGAGTGTTTAGTGTCCAATATGCGTAAGTTTTGATAAGTGTTTGTACGTGTAATGTGTTGGATTTTTTGGTTAAAAAATGGGTTTTTTACCAAACTTTGGACACATTTAATTATATATAAATACGTTATATGTAGTTAACTCTTTGTGGGTTTGTGTTCTACTATATGAGAGCTTCGAATCGGTATGTCAAGTGTCCAAAACGGATAAGTAGTGAATGAGATATCGACTCTCAAATATGAGCTCTTGGGTTGTTTTTTGAAGGAAAAATCTAGTTAAATAACTTGTCCCACATAGGAAGGGAAGTTATTATTGGAGGGGTTTATAACTAAACCATGAAGAGAAGCTTGCAAGCTTCTACTATGGTTTTACTCCAACACCTACCCGCGCGCAGGGGGGGGGGGTGCAGATTCTGGACTTCGTAGGCTAAAATCGTCGAACTCGTGCATGGGCGCGACCTGCGGACACGAATGCAGCTCCGAATTCTCGGGCTTGCGCAGGACAGTTTCCAGAATTTTTTCCTTCTGTAACTGACAGATTTTTTGAATATCTTCAGTTTCGATTATCAAATTAAAACCATGTGTCGGTTTTAAACGTTTTGATTTTCGAGATTAATGTGATTGTCAGTTATAAACGTTTTTAGTCTAAGAATTGAATATCAGGTTTAATGAATCAGTTTCTTTTGTCTCAATTTTCGACTATAAAAACGAACCCAAGCTACTCATTCCAACACACTGAAATCCATATTCTCTCTACTTCTCTTTGCATACGATTTTCCAGCAACCTTTTCAGGCAAGTTTCCGTCCGGCAGTTTACAACTGTTTGTACCGTTGTACCCTGGGAGTAGACGCCGTATCTGCTTAAGGGAATCGTGTTAAACACGAGCCTCGGTTTCTCGTTTCCCTTTTGTTCCTATAATCTGCTACTGCTGCTGCTATTCTTAATGCTTCGTTTCAGTTTTATTCAAGACGTTTTTCTAACAATCTTAAGCAGATAAATTTCGTTTTGGATAAAAACTTGCTGCTGTTTTTAATTTGTTCACTGCTGCGTTTTTGTTTAAATTGCTGCACCTTCCTTACCGTTGGAACTGTTTCTTTTAAATCAGTTTACGCTCATATTTTTCTGCTACTAAAACAGTTTTAATTACTGTTTGATTATTTAAACTTTCTTTCGAAACTGTTTAATAAGATCAGATTATTGCTTTTGCTTAATTCAAACAGTTTTCCGAATTAGTTTCGGTACTTCCCGAGTTAGTTTCGGATTGAGATTATAAACAGATTGAATAATCAAAATTGTAATTTGTTACAGTTTAAATCTTTCTGTTTTGTGGTACTAATATAAATTGTAATCGACTTTTCAGAATGTCGAGTGGGATTGTTACCACCACTGTGAACGCCACTGCTGGATTTGTTCCTCCACCCGTGATCACTGGTACCACGACTGTGACTACCACGCCGCTGCCTAACACCTTGGCAAATCATGCTGAAAAACCGGAAAAATTTTCTGGTTTGAACTTCCGTAGGTGGCAGCAAAAGATGTTCTTTTATCTGACCACCTTGAACTTGGCTCGATTTCTCATTGAAGTCCCTCCCCAAATTGCTGAAGGGGAATCAGACGTTCAAACTGTGAGCGCCGTTGAAGCATGGAAACATTCCGAATTCCTTTGCCGTAACTATGTGTTGAACGGCCTGGCTGATGCACTTTACAATGTTTATTGTAAGGTATCAACGACGAAGGAGTTATGGGAATCGTTGGACCGCAAGTATAAAACTGAAGATGCCGGAACCAAGAAGCATGCTGTTGCTCGTTTCTTGGAGTTCAAAATGATTGACTCTAAAACAGTTATGAGTCAAATACAAGATCTTCAGGTTATGATTCATGACGTACTTGCCGAAGGGATGACCGTTAGCGAAACATTCCAAGTGGCAGCCATGATTGAGAAGCTTCCTCCTGGTTGGATAGACTTCAAGAACTATCTAAAGCACAAACGAAAGGAGATGACCGTGGAGGAGCTTGTGGTACGTCTTCGCATTGAAGAAGACAATCGAAAGGCATTGAAGGGTGGTTACAATGCCGAATCGTCAAAGGCAAACGTGGTTGAAGAAGGTCAATCGTCCAAAGCCAAAGGGAAGCGGATTGACAAAGGGAAGGCGAAAGCAAAGAGTCTTGGCCCTAAAAGAGGAACTTTCAAGAAGAAGTTCAAATGCTACAACTGTGGTCAAGCGGGCCACAAAGCTGCTGATTGTAAGCAACCAAAGAAGGACAATCCTCGTCAAGCCAACATGATGGACGAAGATCTGGTGGCAATGGTCATGGATTTTTCAACCATGATGATCTCTGAAGTCAACATGGTTGGAGCAAATGCTAAGGAGTGGTGGGTTGATATCGGAGCCACTCGTCATGTGTGCTATGACAAAAACAGCTTTCATACCTTTAAGGAGGTAAATGATGACCAAAAGCTGTTCATGGGAAATGCTGCCACTGCTGAGATCAAAGGAATAGGAGAGGTGGTTCTGAGGATGACTTCAGGGAAGGAGCTGAAGTTGAAAGATGTTTTGTTTGTTCCTGAGCTTAGGAAGAACCTCGTGTCGGGGTGGTTGTTGAACAAAGTTGGTTTTAAGCTTGTGTTTGAGTCGGACAAGTTTGTTTTGTCCAAAAATGGTATGTATGTTGGTAAAGGATATGCCATGAATGGCATGTTCAAGTTGAATGTAATGGTGGTTAATGTGATGAATAAGAATGCATCTACTTCTGCTTATATGCTTGAGTTTTCTAACATGTGGCATGGTCGTTTAGGACATGTGAATTTTAATTCCATTCAACGTTTAAGTAAACTAAATTGCATACCAAATTGTGATTTTGACTCAAAATATAAATGCCCCGTGTGTGTAGAGGCTAAACTTACAAGAACATCTTTCCAATCAATTGATAGGAAAACCGAACCTCTTGATTTAATTCACACTGATGTGTGTGACTTAAAGTCTATTCCTACTAGAGGTGGGAATAAATATTTCATCACGTTCATCGATGATAGCACAAAATATTGCTATATATATTTACTTAAGAGTAAAGATGAAGCAATTGATAAATTTATGGTGTATAAAACTGAAGTTGAAAATCAACTTAATAAGAAAATCAAGGTTGTTAGAAGTGATAGGGGAGGTGAATATGTTTCACCATTTGCCGAATTTTGTTCACAAAATGGAATTCGACATGAATTCACGGCACCCTATTCACCTCAACAAAACGGTATTGCTGAAAGGAAAAACCGAACCTTGAAAGAAATGGTAAATGCCATGCTTATAAGTTCTGGTGTAGATCAGAACTTGTGGGGGGAAGCCGTTTTATCGGCAAATTATCTTTTAAATAAGATACCTCGTAAGAAAAAGGATGAATCACCGTACGAACTTTGGATGGGTCGGAAGCCATCCTACAAGTACTTACGAGTGTGGGGGTGCCTAGCTAAGGTAGCAGTACCACCGCCTAAGGTACAAAAGTTAGGACCCAAAACCGTGGATTGTATATTCATTGGTTACGCACTAAATAGTAGTGCCCATAGGTTTCTTGTGTATGATTCTAAAAATCCTGAAATACACAAAAACACTATTATGGAATCAAGAAATGCATCATACTTTGAAGATGTATTTCCTTGCCTAAACAAAGAAGGAAAAGTCTCATCTTCCAAAGGTAAAGAGATTGTTTGAGAGGATGAACAAACTATATCTGAGGAAGATGAAGAACAACCTAGAAGAAGTAAACGGGCAAGGGTAGAAAAATCGTTTGGTCCCGATTTTCTCACTTACATGGTGGAAAGTGAACCCAAGACATACCGTGAGGCGGTTACTTCTTCAGAAGGACCTCAATGGAAAGAAGCCATTAAAAGTGAGATAGATTCTATCTTACAAAACCATACATGGGAACTAGTGGATCTACCTCCGGGTTGTAAACCACTAGGTTATCGATGGATCTTTAAGAAGAAGATGAAAGCCGATGGCACCATTGATAAATACAAAGCAAGATTAGTTATCAAAGGATATAGACAAAAAGAAGGTCTAGATTACTTTGATACATATTCGCCGGTAACGCGAATAACATCCATTAGGTTGGTGTTGGCAATTGCAGCCATTAGAAATCTGCAAATTCACCAAATGGATGTGAAAACTGCTTTTCTAAATGGAGAGTTAGATGAAGAGATCTACATGGAACAGCCAGAGGGTTTTGTTGCCCAAGGTAAGGAAAACAAGGTTTGTAAACTTGTTAAGTCCTTATATGGCTTAAAACAAGCTCCAAAACAATGACATCAAAAGTTTGATCAAGCCATGTTGGAAAGTGGTTTTAAAATAAGTGATTGTGATAAATGTGTGTATATGAAAGACACCACTCATGGTTATGTCATCTTGTGTTTATATGTTGATGATATGCTCATCATCGGTAGTGATGACAAGATGATAAGGTCCACAAAAGATATGTTGAAATCTAAGTTTGACATGAAGGACATGGGTTTAGCAGATGTGATACTTGGAATCAAGATCACAAGAACTCAAAATGGTCTAGTGTTAAGTCAAACACATTATGTGGACAAGATTCTTGAGAAGTTTAATCAAGGAGACACTAGTATAGCTAGAACTCCGATTGACACTAGTCAACACTTATCCAAAAATAGAGGGGATAGTGTTGCACAAGTGGAATACTCAAGAATAATTGGCAGTCTGATGTATCTTATGAGTTGTACCAGACCTGATTTAGCATATGCAGTAAGCAGGCTAAGCAGATACACTAGTAATCCAAGTGTTGAACACTAGAAAAGCATTACTAGATTGTTAAGATACTTAAGATACACAAGAGAGTATGGACTGCATTATGGAAGATATCCAGCTGTAATCGAAGGATACAGTGATGCAAATTGGATATATGATATAAAAGATTCCAGGTCTACAAGTGGATATGTATTTACACTTGCAGGTGCGGCTATATCTTGGAAATCATCCAAGCAAACTGTTATAGCCAGATCCACAATGGAATCTGAATTTATCGCCCTAGATAAAAGTGGCGAGGAAGCTGAGTGGCTACGTCAGTTTGTGGAGGATATTCCCAAATGGCCTAAGCCGGTAACGGCCATATGTATACATTGTGATAGCCAATCAGCAATTGGCAGAGCTCAAAGTACAATGTATAATGGGAAGTCAAGGCACATTAGACGTAGACATAATACGATAAGACAACTACTCTCTACTGGAGTTATCTCGATTGACTATGTAAAGTCAAAAGATAACATTGCGGATCCACTTACGAAAGGCCTAAGTAGAGATTTAGTTTACAAGTCGTCCAAAGGAATGGGACTGAATCCCTTGAATGAATAAATTCATGCAAAGGAAACCTTACCCAGAAGACTGGAGATCCCAAGATCTGGGTTCAAAAGGACAACCTAGTTGTATGAGTATGGAAAGTCACTGTGGGGGAGTGAATAAACCTCAAAGTCAGTGAAATAGGAGGATAAGCATAGAGCTTTTAATGATTATTGATAATCACCTATGAGAAAGAGAAGTGGGGTCGCTTCGAAGGGAATTATTAGGGATACATTCCTAAAAGCTTTCTCAGAACCAGGCAGTGTTCATGACCATAACGAACACGACTATGAGGATATGAACTTGTTAGGAAGAGTCATGTGTGAAATGTATAATGTCTACACAAATGACTGATTAGTTCAAAGACATCGAGTCTACTGACGGTTAGGAGACTAAGTATGTTTCATGAGGGAAGGTTCAAAGGGTAACACCTACCTATCCTATGCAAGATTCAACCTTTGAAATTTTTGTACGGATTTTCATATGCAGAGATCGATCTCCATTCATGTGGGGGATTGTTAGATTTTTTGGTTAAAAAATGGGTTTTTTACTAAACTTTGGACACATTTAATTATATATAAATACGTTATATGTAGTTAACTCTTTGTGGGTTTGTGTTCTACTATATGAGAGCTTCGAATCGGTATGTCAAGTGTCCAAAACGGATAAGTAGTGAATGAGATATCGACTCTCAAAGATGAGCTCTTGGGTTGTTTTTTGAAGGAAAAATCTAGTTAAATAACTTGTCCCACATAGGAAGGGAAGTTATTATTGGAGGGGTTTATAACTAAACCATGAAGAGAAGCTTGCAAGCTTCTACTATGGTTTTACTCCAACACCTACCCGCGCGCAGGGGGGGTGCAGATTCTGGACTTCGTAGGTGATAACGCCATTTTTGGCGTTGTTTTTATGACCACATTCGGAGTGTTTGACTCGTCTCTAAGTAAAATTTGCGAGGTTTTGATGGTTTTATGCAAGTAATTTTCAGGGTTACAGTCAGGTTATGGGAAGTGGAAACGGAGCCAAAAATAGATAGAGAAAAGACGAGAAAAGGGCGAAACTCAGTGCAAACGGCGGCTAAGCCGCGGCCAAGGGAACAACCCCGCGGGTTAGGCCACGCGGGCGGGTTGTCGGCGGGTATGCAACCCGCGTCCAACCCGCGGACTCTTCTGAGCAGGCCTTCTTAGGTCGTTTTTTGGAGCAGCTTTTGGGTTATCAATTATTCAGCTAGGGTTTCAAAGAGAGAAGTTTGGAGGCGACTTTTGGAGCAGGTTTTGAGCCGCTGAGAAGGAGAATCACTTGGAGAATCAACAGCCAGTAATTTTCATTGTTCGTGATACCGGAGGGAGTTTATGAGTTTTACTTTTCCGTTCAGTTTTTCTTTCAATTATTGCTACGATGTCTTTGATGTGTGTTTGTCTAAACACCCCCAACATGAACTAATTTTAGATGTTGGGGGTTGGGTAGCTTTTGGATCTAAACAGTTGACTTGTGGATTGGATTTTTGTTAGATTTATGAATTGTGAAGCTTATGACTTTTGAACTTAATGCTATTGTTTGTCTGATCACCTTACAATTGATTTGTTACTGTGAATTGATCTGAGAAGATTTAATTCCCTGTTTGAACTGGAAGTTGTTTGCCTAAAGTGAGAACTTGGATAGAGATATACCAATTAAGCTTTAGTACTTTTGCAATCTATTTAATTCTTATTTTGTATGTTGAGATCGAGAGATAATTCATCATCTTAGGAATTAATCTTGTTGTTGTTTGAGAAAAGATAACGAGAGTCAAGATCGCGTGTTCATTAATTCTGAATCTACAAGAATCCATGATTATTGGTCGGCTGTGAAATTCCTTAAGTCCCAACTCCCAACTGTTTCCTTAATTGATAAAGTTCACTCTTTTATTTCAGTATTCATTTTAATTCAATTTTAATTTTAATTAATCAATCCAACTACCCCCTTTTTGATTATATCCAACTAGTAATAATTATAGTAATTGTGTAACTCAATTCCTAGCTCTTTGGTTCGATTCCGTACTTACCGTACGTATTACTTGATTCGACCCGTACACTTGCGGTGAGATTTAGGGGGGTGTAAACCCACCTATCAAGTTTTTGTTGGGAATTAGGGCAACAAAACATGCACAGCGGAATAAACAAAAAACTAGATTCCCAATCGAGGATCCAATCCCAAACACAAACAAACACAATCGAAGAAGGTTTAGCAATTTTACCTTTTGCTACTAAACTTCCGGAAAGCTGGCAGGGGTTACACTGCTACTGACACCACGCGAGAAGGTTGCTAGACCACCACCGGGGATTACCCGAAAAACGAATGCGAACCTCCTTCTCTTGGATTCGGCGCCGGTTTTGGGAGAGAGAGAGAGAGAGAGAGTTTTTCCTGGGTTTGTAGGATTGAATTAATGATTAACAAACCCTTGACCTTATATTTATATAGATAAGGCTAGAATTTTATTCCACATAAAATTCTTTTGGTAATTATCTCCAATATAATTCCATAAATAACTAATTAATTTATCTAATTAGTTAATTACAAATAAATAGTTTAACTAACTATTTATATATTAACTCTCTCATTAAATAATTAATAATCAATTAATTATTTCTCATGCAATCCAAACGTTCTCATTTTGGCGTGCAGCAGTGTGACCTACTAGTGTCCTATAACATTGGATACGATAACCCTGTTACTGTCTCGCACATAATCCTAACAGACTCCCACTTGTGCTAGACATGTAACTGTACTGTTACCATTAGCCTAAGGAGGTCCCTAGCCAGACACTTAGGTTAACCAGGTTATAAGATCTCTTACATCCAGAGATACAATTCACGTTTGAATTTGTACACAGGTTCATTCCTTTTGCACACGATATTTCTAAAGTGATTTAAGACATGGAGTGGAGGATTCATTTCTTAAAATCAAGTATTTCTTGACTCTAATTTCGATTGCCTGCTGTAATGGATATTACTAAATAACCCTTGTTATTCTATCCGAGCGTGGCCACGCGTTTTCTGCCAATCTTAATCGTCAAGGGGCCCGGAAATATCTCTCTTTTGAAAGAGGTGCAAATCCCTTCTTGACTACTTGCATTTGGATCCACGGCTTCCGCTGCATCTAGTCACGTCCCGTATGGCCGCCCTGTTACGGTACAGCGTTAGTACGTGCTAAGAATACAGTAGTCCTCGCGTTCCCAAACCAAGTATCTCAGGTCTAAGGACAACCTATCAAGTCAGTGCTTATGACTGAGGCTCCATGAAGCAGACTTGATTACTGGTCACTTCCAATACGCAAACACTCTGATGAATATTTATAAATACTTGGTCACATCACTTGTGCTTTTATTCTCTACTTTGAATAAATCATCAAGTATTTATAATAGCGTTAAACTCCCTATTGAAATTCCCATTTCAACAAGTGGCTACGGAAATTTAGATTTCATACAAAACTTTGTAAAATCATGGATGCGTTAAATATGCAAAAATAGTTAATTTAGAACAATCATGAAAATAAAACCTCCATTTATTTCAAACACTCTGTGAAATAAAAACTTTACATGATTACATTGCTTCTAAATTAAACTATAGTAATAATTAATAAACTAAGAACTAGCTACTGGCTTCCAGGTACTGCATCCCAATGGAATTCGCATGTGCCTCATGCTTTGCCCTTGCTAGTGGCTTTGTCAGCGGATCTGCGACATTGTCTTCTGTTGGAATCTTGCATATTCTCACATCTCCTCTTCCAATGATCTCTCGGATGAGGTGATACTTTCTGAGCACGTGTCTTGACTTGTGATGCTCTCTAGGTTCCTTTGCTTGCGCCACGGCTCCTGAGTTATCACAGAATATATCGATCGGTCTCGAGATACTGGCAACCACTCTGAGATCCGATAGAAAATTCCTTAGCCAGACAGCTTCCTTTGCCGCATCAGATGCTGCAATGTACTCTGCTTCTGTAGTTGAGTCTGCAATCGTGTCCTGCTTCGAGCTCTTCCATGAGATCGCACCTCCGTTTAGGGTAAAGACGTACCCTGACTGTGACCTGAAGTCATCTCTGTCGGTCTGGAAACTAGCGTCAGAGTATCCGGTGACACTAATTTCATCCTCAGTACCTCCAAAGACCAAGAACATTTCTTTCGTTCTTCTCAGATATTTAAGAATGTTCTTGACAGCCACCCAGTGGGGTTCACCCAGATTCTGTTGGTATCTGCTCGTAACACTTACTGAGTAAGCAACATCGGGCCTAGTACAGAGCATGGCATACATAATCGATCCAATTGCTGAAGCATATGGGACCGATTTCATCTTGTCCTGATCTTGACTAGAAACAGGACACTGTGTTTTACTTAACACTATGCCATGTTGCATTGGGATAAATCCTTTCTTGGATTCATCCATCCTGAATTTCTTCAGGATTTTATCGATATACGTACTTTGGCTAAGCCCGATAAGCCGCTTAGATCTATTTCTGTAGATCTTTATACCGAGTATATAAGCGGCTTCTCCAAGGTCTTTCATCTGGAAACATTTGCTTAACCAACTCTTAACACTCTGTAAAGTTGGTACATCGTTTCCTATGAGTAGAATGTCATCTACGTATAAGACCAAGAAGGTTACTATGCTCCCACTGAACTTAGTGTAGACACACGGCTCGAACTCACTTTTGGTAAAACCAAACTCTTTGATTCGCTCATCAAAGTGTAAGTTCCAGCTTCGAGATGCTTGCTTCAATCCATAAATGGATTTTAGCAACTTACACACCTTATTAGGATTCTTAGGATCTTCAAACCCCTCTGGTTGTTCCATATAGACGTCTTCTGTTAACTTTCCATTCAGAAAGGCTGTCTTGACGTCCATTTGCCAAATCTCGTAGTTAAAGTACGCTGAGATGGCCATAAGAATCCTAATTGATTTTAACATAGCCACTGGTGAAAAGGTCTCATCATAGTCAATGCCATGAGTTTGCGTGAATCCTTTTGCAACCAGTCTGGCTTTGAAGGTGTGTACGTTCCCATCCATGTCGGTTTTCTTCTTGAAAACCCATTTGCGTCCAACAGCCTTACAGTGTTGTGGCAAATCAGTCAACTCCCAAACTTGGTTGTCGTACATGGATTGCATCTCGGCCTTCATGGCTTCCTGCCATTGTTCAGACTCACTGCCTGACACAGCTTCTCCATAGGATGTTGGTTCATTTAAATCTCCGATATCCTGAGAGACTAGGAACCCAAGATACCTATCTGGTTCTTGTCTTATCCTGCTGGATCTGCGAAGGTCCTGTGTTTGCACTTCCTCAATCGGCTCTGATTGAGGTTCAACATTGTTATGTTGAATTTCTGGCTCAACAACTGGTGTAGTGTTTTCTTCGTCTACTACTTGTAGATCTACATCCTTTCTGGTGTTCTCTAGACTGAGAAACTTTTCTTCCAGAAATTTTCCATTTCGAGCAACAAACACTTTGTTCTCTTCAGGGTTGTAGAAATAATATCCCACGGTGGTCTTGGGATATCCAACGAAGAAACACTTGTCGGATTTGGGTTTGAGTTTTTCTGAGGTGGGTCGTTTGACGTAAACCTCACAACCCCAAATTTTCAGAAAAGATATGTTGGGTTTCTTACCCTTCCATAACTCGTATGGAGTCTTTTCTACCGACTTTGTTGGCGCTCTGTTCAGTATGTGTGCTGCTGTTTCGAGCGCATGTCCCCAGAATGATATTGGCAGCGAAGAATGACACATCATCGTTCGTACCATGTCAAGCAAAGTACGATTTCTCCTTTCTGATACACCGTTCATCTGAGGTGTATACGGAGGTGTAAGTTGGGATACAATCCCACACTCCATCAGATGATTGTCAAACTCATCACTGAGATATTCGCCACCACGATCTGACTGTAAGAACTTGATCCTCTTGTCAAGTAGATTCTGTACTTCATTCTGATACACCTTGAATTTCTCAAAGGTTTCAGATTTATGTCTCATCAAGTAGACATAACCATACTTACTGAAGTCGTCAGTAAAGGTAATGAAGTACCGGTATCCTCCTCTTGCTACATGACTGAAAGGTCCATATACATCTGTGTGGATTATTTCAAGCAAGTCAGTAGCCCTTTCATTTTCATTGTTGAAAGGTTGCTTTGTCATTTTACCAGATAAACAAGATTCGCAATTATCAAAAGGTTTATAGTCGAAATTGCCAAGAAAACCTCCTTTTAGGAGTAGTTCAACGCGTTTCTTGTTTATATGGCCCAAACGACAATGCCAGAGGTAAGTCTGATCCTCAATATCCTTGGATCGCTTACTTATATGATAGATTTCACTATTGTTGTCTTGTAGATTTACAGTGTATAGACCATCTACTGGTGTAGCTTTAAAATAGAAAATGTTATCTTTAAAGACTGAAATCATTTTATAAGTATATTTATAATAAAAACCTTGGTCTACTAATAAATCAAAAGACAAAACATTCTTAATCATATTTGGAATATAATAACAATTATTCAGTTCCAAAACTAGACCCGAGGGTAAACTAAGACTATAAGATCCCACGGCTTCAGCAATCAATGGAGTGCCTTCGCCAACTCGTAGGTTCGAACGGTCCTTCCTCAGAGTCTTTCTTCTAGTGAATCCCTGTAAATGATTACAAATGTGGTTACCACTGCCTGTATCAATTACCCATGATTCATAAGAAGTGATTAAGCAATCTATCATAAAGATACCTGGAGCATCGGGTAAACCGATCTCTATCTGGTCGATATTCATCGAGTGCTCGCAAATATCCTCACTGCCGCACTCTGGGCAACTCAGATCTCCCAGCTCATCAATTATATCAGTGTCCATGAGATTCGCAGGTTCGGGTGCTGGCTCTAGACTGGCCAGGATATCTTCATGAACTTTATCCACGTCGTTCTTTGGTTCCTTCATGTAGGCACTAGCTGTGTCCTGAACTTCCTTTGTGAGGGAGAACCACATGAGGTACACTAACTCCTCCTGAGTCATCTTGTACCCCAGACGTGATAAACATTTAAAAAGCCTTCTCATTTCAATAAGATGGTTTTTAACTGACTGACCCTTGTGTAGCTTCAGGGAGAGAATCTCTTGCATGATCAAAAGCTTGCCCGTATGCTTGTAGAAACCTAACTGGTTTTCTACATTTCTCACAACCTCGTGACAGAATTTTACTCTTAAGTCTCCCGTGAACTCGGGTGACATAGAGAAAACTAGAATGGACATTACATCCGATTCATCTGCCATGAATCTGAAATATTCAGCAAATTCCTCTTCAGGGGCATTGCTTTTAGGTCGTGACATGGGCTTATTGATCACATAAAGCTTACCCTGGGCACTCAAAACATTCTGTAAGTGCAACTTTCAAACTGGAAAGTTCTGGCCCGTAAGCTTCCACTTGCCCGTAATAAGGCGAAGTGATTCCTCAGGTGAATAAAACGGAATGCTAATTGGAGACATCTACAGAAGAATATAAATTCCAATTTAGTTTATAATTATATAATTCTAATAAATTATTACCCTTAAAATAATTTTATTAGACTAGAATCCATATTTCACATGTGTCGGGAAGCATGTGATCATGTCAAACCGACTCATGCGATCTATGGTAGGTAAAACTATACCAATCGTATTCCTATCTGGAAAAACACGACTTCTAGATCGTCGGGACATCGGATATTAATAGTTCGTACATATTTAGTCCCTCTAGTGCATTTTGGCCTGGTACCACCCAGTGAATAAATAATTACCAAAATAGATTGCACCACCCGGGACCTGGACAAACTCTGGCCGGTACCACCCGGAGATAATTCGCAGAGTTTTATCACCTTCCAGTTTCGGTTTGAACACGGGCGTTCATAGTGTGTGCACTTACAACGCCCTATGTACCTTACACCGGAAGTGCCCCTAAGGTGGGTTGCACTTGCTAATCTATGATTTGAACAAGGGTCAAAATTGCCAGTTTCCTTTTTTTCAAAAACCTTGAAAATTTTGGATCCAAAACTAACTGTATTTGTATCCTTTTATCTTTTTAAACAATTTGTTCAAAAGGCAATTTATATTTAATAGCAATTACGTAAATTAAACAACCACGCAATTTTAAATATAAAAACATAGTCATAGCCTAAACCCTTAAACTAATGTTGTTTTGTGAGCCAACACAAAACAACGGTCTCATCCCTAAGTGACAAAAGTCTTCAACTTCTGGCACTCCCACTGGCTCCGAGATCCATGGCCGTCGTCTTGTCTCCGTCTCGATGTAATTAAAATAATTATTGCAAATGGGCTTAAATGGCACGCAGGCCTCCCAACTAGTCTAACTGAGACTTGTTAACGATAAACAATCGAAACGAACTACGACCTCGAACTACCACCGACCCGCCAAAACGTGGCTGCCGATCGGGTTTTTCTCCATCGTTGGCGACGACAATGACAGGACCGCCACCGTCGCCGCCCGTACCACCATCGAACACCGGCGGCAGCAGCAGCTAAAAAACCACCACCACCGCCGTCCGTCGTATCGATCTTCTCCGGCGACAGCAACAGCTCGTGAGCCACCACCGCCGCCCGTCGGTGTATCAAACAACCATCATCACCACCGGCAACAGCAGTGGATCGCCCCACCACCGCCGCCGTGGTCGCACCTCGGACGCGAACAACAATCGATTGCCGCCACCACCGCGACTGGTGGTGCGGCGGATTTAGGGGCCGACGGCAGCAGCTATTACCGCTGCCACCGCCGTTCGTCGCTGCTCGGTCGATCGCCACCACCGGACCAACAATCGACGGCAGCAGCCTAGCGCTACCACCATCGCCGTGATCGCGAAAAACCATCGACGCCACCACCACCACATACGGTGGTGCGGTGGCCATCCTTTGATCAAACCGGCGCCGCCGTATGGCGGCTGTGATTTCTAATCGACACCACCGCCACCACAATCGGTGGTGCGGTGGTGGTTTTTGTTTCCGATCGACACTGACCGACGCCACCAAGCGGGTGGTGTGGCCGGCGATTACCGAAACAGTCGGTGCCGCAGCCACCAATCGGGTGGTGCGGCCGGCGGTGGTTATGGTGGTTCGATTCACGGTGATCGGCCTGGAGGTCCGGCCGGCTAACTGCCACCGTTCCACCGCCGATCGTTGTTTTGCTAGGTTTACTAAAAATCAGATTTTTAACGCGAAAAGTAACGATTTTTACAAAACCTAAATAACCAACAAGCAGTTTAAACCTGATCTGTTAGGTTTAGGAAGTGGCTCTGATACCACTGTTGGTAATTAGGGCAACAAAACATGCACAGCGGAATAAACAAAAAACTAGATTCCCAATCGAGGATCCAATCCCAAACACAAACAGACACAATCGAAGAAGGTTTAGCAATTTTACCTTTTGGTAGTAAACTTCCGGAAAGCTGGCAGGGGTTACACTACTACTGACACCACGCGAGAAGGTTGCTAGACCACCACCGGGGATTACCCGAAAAACGAATGCGAACCTCCTTCTCTTGGATCCGGCGCCGGTTTTGGGAGAGAGAAGAGAGAGTTTTTCCTGGGTTTGTAGGATTGAATTTGTTGGGAATCGTAGGCACTAATGGTGCGCAGCGGATAACAAAAACGATTCCCAAACCCGGACCCATCTTAAACCATAACAGATACAATCAAGTGGGTATGTCGGTTTACCTTTTGCGAATAAACTTCTGGAAAGCTGGCAGGGGGTACACCGCTACTGACACCACGTGAGAGGATTGCTAGACCACCGTAACTGATCGAAAAAAGTTCCGACCGATGTGTGAGAGAGAGAGAGGTCGACGGTATGAGAGAAAGAGAGAGCGAGGGTTTTTCGTGGGATTGATCAACTGATTTTTCAAAGCCTTAACCCTTTTATTTATAGGATAAAATAAGGCAGTGATTTAACCTGATTATAATTCCCTTTATGGTTATCCAGAATTAATTCCTTAAATAATTAATTAATTCTTCAATTAATTAATCCTTTAATTAATTCACTGATTAACTAGTAAATAATTATTTAATTCTCTTTCTTTTCTCATCTCTTTCACACAAATTCTCAATTAGGTGTGCAGCGGTGTGACCTACTAGTGTCTTATAACATTGGACACGGTAACCTGTTACTGTCTCGCACATAATCCTAACAGACTCCCACTTGTGCTAGACATGTAACTATGTCTGTTACCATTAGCTTAAGGAGGTCCCTAGCCAGACACTTAGGTTAACCAGGTTATAAGATCTCTTATATCCAGAGATACAATTCTCGATTGAATTCGTACACAGGTTCATTCCTTTTGCACACGATATTTCTAAAGTGACTTAAGACATGGAGTGGAGGATTCATTTCTTAAGATCAAGTATTTCTTGACTCTGATTTCGATTGCCTGCAGTAACGGATATTACTAAATAACCCTTGTTATTCTATCCGAGCGTGGCCACGCGTTTTCTGCCAATCTTAATCGTCAAGGGGCCCGGAAATATCTCTCTTTTGAAAGAGGTGCAAATCCCTTCTTGACTACTTGCATTTGGATCCACGGCTTCCGCTGCATCTAGTCACGTCCCGTATGGCCACCCTGTTACGGTGCAGCGTTAGTACGTGCTAAGAGTACAGTAGTCCTCGCGTTCCCAAACCAAGTATCTCAGGTCTAAGGACAACCTATCAAGTCAGTGCTTATGACTGAGGCTCCATGAAGCAGACTTGATTACTGGTCACTTCCAATACCCAAACACTCTGATGCGTATCTATAAATACTTGGTCACATCACTTGTGCTTTTATTCTTTACTTTGAATAAATCATCAAGTATTTATAATAGCGTTAAACTCCCTATTGAAATTCCCATTTCAATAAGTGGCTACGGAATTTTAGATTTCACACAAAGCTTTGTAAAATCACGGATATGTTAAATATGCAAAAAATAGTTAATTTAGAACAATCATGAAAATAAAACCTCCATTTATTTCCAACACACTGTGAAATAAAAACTTTACATGATTACATTGTTTCTAAATTATACTATAGTAATAATTCAAAAACTAAGAACTAGCTACTGTTTCCAGGTACTGCATCCCAATGGAATTCGCATGTGCCTCATGCTTTACCCTTGCTAGTGGCTTTGTCAGCGGATCTGCGACATTATCTTCTGTTGGAATCTTGTATATTCCCACATCTCCTCTTCCAATGATCTCTCGGATGAGGTGATACTTTCTGAGCACATGTCTTGACTTGTGATGCTCTCAGGGTTCCTTTGCTTGCGCCACGGCTCCCGAGTTATCACAGAATATATCGATCGGTCTCGAGATACTGGCAACCACTCTGAGATCCGATAGAAAATTCCTTAGCCAGACAGCTTCCTTTGCCGCATCAGATGCTGCAATGTACTCTGCTTCTGTAGTTGAGTCTGCAATCGTGTCCTGCTTCGAGCTCTTCCATGAGATCGCACCTCCGTTTAGGGTAAAGACGTACCCTGACTGTGACCTGAAGTCATCTCTGTCGGTCTGGAAACTAGCGTCAGAGTACCCGGTGACACTAATTTCATCCTCAGTACCTCCAAAGACCAAGAACATTTCTTTCGTTCTTCTCAGATATTTAAGAATGTTCTTGACAGCCACCCAATGGGGTTCACCCGGATTCTGTTGGTATCTGCTCGTAACACTTACTGAGTAAGCAACATCGGGCCTAGTACAGAGCATGGCATACATAATCGATCCAATTGCTGAAGCATATGGGA
The DNA here is from genome assembly GCA_030169165.1 of Centaurea solstitialis. Lineage (NCBI taxonomy): Eukaryota > Viridiplantae > Streptophyta > Magnoliopsida > Asterales > Asteraceae > Centaurea > Centaurea solstitialis. The sequence goes on along the minus strand of CM058045.1, from coordinate 17,493,435 downwards.
CCGATTTCATCTTGTCCTGATCTTGACTAGAAACAGGACACTGTGTTTTACTTAACACTATGCCATGTTGCATTGGGATAAATCCTTTCTTGGATTCATCCATCCTGAATTTCTTCAGGATTTTATCGATATACGTACTTTGGCTAAGCCCGATAAGCCGCTTAGATCTATTTCTGTAGATCTTTATACCGAGTATATAAGCGGCTTCTCCAAGGTCTTTCATCTGGAAACATTTGCTTAACCAACTCTTAACACTCTGTAAAGTTGGTACATTGTTTCCTATGAGTAGAATGTCGTCTACGTATAAGACCAAGAAGGTTACTATGCTCCCACTGAACTTAGTGTAGACACACGGCTCGAACTCACTTTTGGTAAAACCAAACTCTTTGATTCGGTCATCAAAGTGTAAGTTCCAGCTTCGAGATGCTTGCTTCAATCCATAAATGGATTTTAGCAGCTTACACACCTTATTAGGATTCTTGGGATCTTCAAATCCCTCTGGTTGTTCCATATAGACGTCTTCTGTTAACTTTCCATTCAGAAACGCTGTCTTGACGTCCATTTGCCAAATCTCGTAATTAAAGTACGCTGAGATGGCCATAAGAATCCTAATTGACTTTAACATTGCCACTGGTGAAAAGGTTTCATCATAATCAATGCCATGAGTTTGCGTGAATCCTTTTGCAACCAGTCTGGCTTTGAAGGTGTGTACGTTCCCATCCATGTCGGTTTTCTTCTTGAAAACCCATTTGCGTCCAACAGCCTTACAGTGTTGTGGCAAATCAGTCAACTCCCAAACTTGGTTGTCGTACATGGATTGCATCTCGGCCCTCATGGCTTCCTGCCATTGTTCAGACTCACTGCCTGATACAGCTTCTCCATAGGATGTTGGTTCATTTAAGTCTCCACTGTCTTGAGAGACTAGGAACCCAAGATACCTATCTGGTTCTTGTCTTACCCTACTGGATCTGCGAAGGTCCTGTGTTTGCACTTCCTCAATCGGCTCTAATTGAGGTTCAACATTATTATGTTGAATTTCTGGCTCAACAACTGGTGTAGTGCTTTCTTCGTCTACTACCTGTAGATCTACATCCTTTCTGGTGTTCTCTAAACTGAGAAACTTTTCTTCCAGAAATTTTCCATTTCGAGCAACAAACACTTTGTTCTCTTCAGGGTTGTAGAAATAATATCCCACGGTGGTCTTGGGATATCCAACGAAGAAACACTTGTCGGATTTGGGTTTGAGTTTTTCTGAGGTAGGTCGTTTGACGTAGACCTCACAACCCCAAATTTTCAGAAAAGATATGTTGGGTTTCTTACCCTTCCATAACTCATATGGAGTCTTTTCTACCGACTTTGTTGGCGCTCTGTTCAGTATGTGTGCTGCTGTTTCGAGCGCATGTCCCCAGAATGATATTGGCAGCGAAGAATGACACATCATCATTCGTACCATGTCAAGCAAAGTACGATTTCTCCTTTCTGATACACCGTTCATCTAAGGTGTATACGGAGGTGTAAGCTGGGATACAATCCCACACTCCATCAGATGATTGTCAAACTCATCACTGAGATATTCGCCACCACGATCTGACCGTAAGAACTTGATCCTCTTGTCAAGTAGATTCTGTACTTCATTCTGATATTCCTTGAATTTCTCAAAGGTTTCAGATTTATGTCTCATCAAGTAGACATAACCATACCTACTGAACTCGTCAGTGAAGGTAATGAAGTACCGGTATCCTCCTCTTGCTACATGACTGAAAGGTCCACATACATCTGTGTGGATTATTTCAAGCAAGTCAGTAGCCCTTTCATTCTCACTGTTGAAAGGTTGCTTTGTCATTTTGCCAGATAAACAAGATTCGCAATTATCAAAAGGTTTATAGTCGAAATTGCCAAGAAAACCTCCTTTTAGGAGTAGTTCAACGCGTTTCTTGTTTATATGGCCTAAACGACAATGCCAGAGGTAAGTCTGATCCTCAATATCCTTGGATCGCTTACTTATATGATAGATTTCACTATTGTTGTCTTTAAGATTTACAGTGTATAGACCATCTACGGGTGTAGCTTTAAAATAGAAAATATTATCTTTAAAGACTGAAATCATTTTATAAGAATATTTATAATAAAAGCCTTGGTCTACCAACAAATCAAAAGACAATACATTCTTAATCATATTTGGAATATAATAACAATTATCCAGTTCCAAAACTAGACCCGAGGGTAAACTAAGACTATAAGATCCCACGGCTTCAGCAATCAACGGAGTGCCTTCGCCAACTCGTAGGTTCGAACGGTCCTTCCTCAGAGTCTTTCTTCTAGTGAATCCCTGTAAATGATTACAAATGTGGTTACCACTGCCTGTATCAATTACCCATGATTCATAAGAAGTGATTAAGCAATCTATCATAAAGATACCTGGAGCATCGGGTAAACCGATCTCAATCTGGTCGATATTCATCGAGTGCTCGCAAATATCCTCGCTGCCGCACTCTGGGCAACTTAGATCTCCCAGCTCATCAATTATATCAGTGTCCATGAGATTCGCAGGTTCGGGTACTGGCTCTAGACTGGCCAGGATGTCTTCATGAACTTTATCCACGTCGTTCTTTGGTTCCTTCATGTAGGCACTAGCTGTGTCCTGAACTTCCTTTGTGAGGGAGAACCACATGAGGTACACTAACTCTTCCTGAGTCATCTTGTACCCCAGACGTGATAAACATTTAAAAAGCCTTCTCATTTCAATAAGATGGTTTTTAACTGACTGACCCTTGTGTAGCTTCAGGGAGAGAATCTCTTGCATGATCAAAAGCTTGCCCGTGTGCTTGTAGAAACCTAACTGGTTTTCTACATTCCTTACGACCTCGTGACAGAATTTCACTCTTAAGTCTCCCGTGAACTCGGGTGACATAGAGAAAACTAGAATGGACATTACATCCGATTCATCTGCCATGAATCTGAAATATTCAGCAAATTCCTCTTCTGGGGCATTGCTTTTGGGTCGTGACATGGGCTTATTGATCACATAAAGCTTACCCTGGGCACTCAAAACATTCTGTAAGTGCAACTTCCAAACTGGAAAGTTCTGGCCCGTAAGCTTCCACTTGCCCGTAATAAGGCGAAGTGATTCCTCAGGTGAATAAAACGGAATGCTAATTGGAGACATCTACAGAAGAATATAAATTCCAAATTAGTTCATAATTATATAATTCTAATAAATTATTACCCTTAAAATAAATTTATTAGACTAGAATCCATATTTCACATGTGTCGGGAAGCATGTGATCATGTCAAACCGACTCATGCGATCTATGGTAGGTAAATCCTATACCAATCGTATTCCTATCTGAAAATACGACTTCTAGATCGTCGGGACATCGGATATTAAAAATCCGTGCATATTTAGTCCCTCTAGTGCATTTTGGCCTGGTACCACCCAGTGAATAAATAATTACCAAAATAGATTGCACCACCCGGGACCTGGACAAACTCTGGCCGGTACCACCCGGAGATAATTCGCAGAGTTTTATCTCCCTCTAGTTTCGGTTTGAACACGGACGTTCATAGTGTGTGCACTTACAACGCCCTATGTACCTTACACCGGAGGTGCCCCTAAAGTGGGTTGCACTTACTAATCTATGATTTTAACAAGGGTCAAAAATGCCGGTTTTTCAAAAACTTTGGATTTAAACACTAACTGTATTTTATCCAATTTAAAACTTTTATATTTAATTTAAAAGACGTAACTACGTAATACAATTAAATACAAAACAACCACGCAGACTGAATAATCGTAAACAACTACGCAGTTTAAATAACATGTCATAGTCAAAAACCCTTAACTATTGTCGTTTTGTGAGCCAACACAAAACGACGGTCCAATTCCTAAGGGACAAAAAACTTCTCGGTGCTCCCACTGGCTCCAAGCTCCATGGTTGTCTCCTTGGCTCCGTCTTCAGTTCTTATTTACTAATTTTAAGATTACATATGATCGGGTTGTAAATGGCACGCAGGCCTCCCGTACCCAAATAGAGTACAATAACAATAATATAAAGACGAAACACAAACACTGGTCTAGGGCTTGGCTATGACACTCACAACTAACAGTTTAAACAAAACAGTTAAACTAAAAATATATACAGTTACGATAAACCAAAATTATAAAACCTAACTGATTTTATATTTACTTAATATTAATTTTAATTTTATGAGATAAAAGTAAAAATTAATTTTATCTGGGGTTTTAGCCTATCGGGCAAAACGACCCTATCCACACGAAAAACTTATCCGATATCATTACTGATAGCAACAAAATAACAAACGGTTACCATTGTTACTACCGGTGATCAACGACAACGCAGCCGAAGCTACCATTGCCGCCGATCGTCGGCAATCTTCCCGAAACCGCCACCGGTGGCAGCAGCGATAACCAAGGTCACCACCACCGCCACCGCTAGGCCGTTCGACGACAACAGCAGCCGAGGCTGCCATCGCCGCCGTGGCCGACGGCTCCATTACCAACAACAAACGCCGTCACCACCGTTTGGTGGTGCGGCTTGCGATCGCGGAAACAATCAGCCACCGCCACCGCCTTGGCTCGGCCTTAGGGCAGCCGGCGTGTGGCCTGGTGGTTCGTGGCTTATCCGGCGACAAAACGGCCAAAGCCGTTGCCACCACTACGCTGCCGTCGCCACCGCTGGGCAACAACAGCGCCACCACCATTCGGTGGTTTGGCGATTTGCGTAACCGATCACCGCCGCCGCCCTGGCGTGGCCGTAAGGCAGCCAGCGGCTTGGCGGGACAAACAACCACGCTACCGCCATCGATCCGCCACTAGGGGCTGTCGACCGGCGGTCTGATCTCGTCGGCGACAGCAGCGGCTTTTAACGCCACCACCATCGTCTTGTGCGATCGAAAGACACGGCCACCGCCGCCGCCTAGCAAGGCAGCCGGCGGTCTTGGTGGTTTTGCGATGCAACCGCCGGCGGACAGCGGTGCTAAAACCACCATCGCCACCACCATGGCCTTTAATCGATCCGGTGGTTCGATTCGGCTAACTGCCGTCGTTCCACCGTCGATTAACACGGTTCGTGTGATAAACGATAAAAATCCAACTTTTAATATAAACAGATAAAAATCGAATTTTTAACAAAACCATAATCCAAATAACAGTTTATCGCAAACAACAGTTTAATCCTGATCTGTAGGTTTAAGAAGTGGCTCTGATACCACTGTTGGGAATCGTAGGCACTAACGGTGCGCAGCGGATAACAAAAACGATTCCCAAACCCGGACCCATCTTAAACCATAACAGATACAATCAAGTGGGTATGTCGGTTTACCTTTTGCGAATAAACTTCCGGAAAGCTGGCAGGGGGTACACCGCTACTGACACCACGTGAGAGGATTGCTAGACCACCGTAACTGATCGGAAAAAGTTCCGACCGATGTGTGAGAGAGAGAGAGAGGTCGACGGTATGAGAGAAAGAGAGAGCGAGGGTTTTTCGTGGGATTGATCAACTGATTTTTCAAAGCCTTAACCCTTTTATTTATAGGATAAAATAAGGCAGTGATTTAACCTGATTATAATTCCCTTTATGGTTATCCAGAATTAATTCCTTAAATAATTAATTAATTCTTCAATTAATTAATCCTTTAATTAATTCACTGATTAACTAGTAAATAATTATTTAACTAATAATTATTTAATTCTCTTTCTTTTCTCATCTCTTTCACACAAATTCTCAATTAGGTGTGCAGCGGTGTGACCTACTAGTGTCTTATAACATTGGAGACGGTAACCTGTTACTGTCTCGCACATAATCCTAACAGAATTAATGATTAACAAACCCTTGACCTTATATTTATATAGATAAGGCTAGAATTTTATTCCACATAAAATTCTTTTGGTAATTATTTCCAATATAATTCCCATAAATAACTAATTAATTTATCTAATTAATTAATTACAAATAAATAGTTTAACTAACTATTTATATATTAACTCTCTCATTAAATAATTAATAATCAATTAATTATTTCTCATGTAATCCAAACGTTTTCATTTTGGCGTGCAGCAGTGTGACCTACTAGTGTCCTATAACATTGGATACGATAACCCTGTTACTGTCTCACACATAATCCTAACAGTTTTTGGCGCCGCTGCCGGGGAGCTAGGCGTTATTGATATCACTACCATCTATAATTGTTATTACTCTGGGTATCTTTAGTTTTGTTTTTGTTTTGCTTTTGATTTCTTTGTCAACTAACCCGATTTTTTTTTGTTGCAGGTGTCTGTTAGTGCATGCGACTAAGGAGTGCCGGTGACAAAGATTTGGAACCGTTTGATCCGGAAATCGAAAGAACCGTCCGTCATTTACGCGCAGCAGCAAGAAAAAACAAACCAGATCCGATGGGAGACCGTGTGCCAATGAGGAACCTCGCGAATCCCACTGGAGCAGACATACGAGTGGGAATTCAAGCACCTACCCTCGATGCGACCATCAACTTTGAAGTTAAGCATGGAACTATCCAATTGGTTCAACATAATCAGTTTGGGGGCTCACCGTCGGAAGATCCTCATGGCCATCTTCGAAATTTCGAGAAAGTGTGCAACACATTTAAGATGAGGGATGTCAGCGACGATGCTATTCGATTGCGGCTGTTTCCATTCTCACTGAGGGGATGAGCAGCTACTTGGGAGGAGAGCATTCCTTCCGGAACTTACCGCACCTGGGCAACAATGTCGGAAGCTTTTCTTCAAAAGTTCTTCCCGCCAGGACGTACTGCACAGCTGATGGCAGAGATCACACACTTTTCTCAATGGCCTCTTGAGACTTTCTACGAAGCTTGGGGAAAAGGGACAAAGATATGATCAAGAAGTGCCCCCACCATGGTTTGAGTAATTGGGTGATTATTCAGACATTCTTTGGCGGCCTCCACCCTCAATTTAAAAACGACATCACTGCAGCAGCCGGAGGATGCCTCATGGACAAAACGTATGACGAAGCGGTTGAACTGATAGAGAATCTGGCGGAACACAGTTATTCCACGCCCCGAGATGATGTCAGGAAGGTTGCACAAGTGCAAGATTCAGATGAACTGAAGGAAATTAAAGCACAACTCGCAGCTCTCACAAATCAGCTGAAGGCCGTTTCAATTCAGCCGGTTCAGCAAGTAGAGGCAGGCACTCTTGACTATTTCCCGGCCCAGGGAGATCTTCCACCTATTGAACAGGTGCAGTTTTTGCAGAATCGGAACAGACCCCGCAATGATCCATTTTCTAACACTTACAACGAGGGGTGGAGAAATCATCCGAATTTGCAATATGGTAACGGTCAGAGAGAACCCATGGGACAACAACGACAGCAACATTCAGGTAATAATGCTAACGGTTCATCTAATCAGCCATCTAACAATGTTTATCGTCCACCAGGTTATCATCAGTGAAGGAATGAAGAGGCTCAGCCATCCGAAAAGAAGCCTGGGTTGGAAGATATGATGATGAAGTTCATGGCTAAGATGGAGGGCACTGTCGATGGATTTGCTAGCACAGTTGGGGAAGTAAAGAACGCGACCGCCCAAAACACTGCCTCAATTCAGATGCTCGAGAGGCAAGTGGGTCAAATAGCTGAAGTACTCCAAGCACGGACCCCAGGTCAGTTTCCAAGCCAGACAGAAAGAAAGTCGAGAGAGGATGTTAAGTCCATTTCTCTGAGGAATGGCAAGGTAATTAATCCGGATCCTGCTCGAGAAGTTGAGGTTGATGAAAGTGCGAACGAGCCTGAAGTTGAGGAGGTGGAAGTACAAGAGGAAGAGCCGGTAAAAAAAGGAGCTAGTAGCACAAGGGAAACAAGGAACGAGCCTGAAATTGCAGTTAAAGCAGCAAGTAAACCGACAAGGACTCAATTTGTGCCGAAAGTCCCATATCCTAATCGGTTGAAAGCTCACAAGGATGACCTCCAATTTTCTAAGTTTTTAGAGGTATTTAAAAAACTGCACATTAACATTCCTTTTGCAGATGCACAAGCACAGATGCCATCGTACGCGAAGTTCATGAAGGATATCATCTCCAACAAGAGGAAGATTGAGGAGCAGGCGACAGTTGCACTTACTGAAGAGTGCAGCGCGATCATTCAGAACAAGCTTCCACAAAAGCTAAAAGATCCGGGGAGTTTCACAATACCTGTTCATATTGGAAATTCTGATTTTGATAGAGCTTTATGTGATCTGGGAGCAAGTATTAATTTAATGCCTTTGACTCTTTTCAGGAAACTCGGGCTTGGAGAAGTACAAAGTACAAACATCACGCTCCAGCTTGCAGATCGTTCCATTAAATACCCATATGGGGTAATTGAAGATGTGCTCGTGAAGGTGGACAGATTTTATTTTCCGGTGGATTTCGTTGTGCTTGACATGGAGGAGGATCGACATATACCGCTGATTCTGGGGAGACCGTTTCTAGCAACCGGACGAGCATTGATAGACGTAGAAGGAGGAAAGTTGACCTTGAGAGTCGGCGATGAGTCGGCTGTTTTTAATGTGTTCAAGGCAGCAAGGAATCAAGGAGGGCGTGATTTCTGTTATCGTGTTGATATCTTGGATCCTGTACTCCAAAATGACTATGCCCATGCTCGAGATGTGGATAAATTGGAGGATGCATTAACCAACCTCAAAAGCGAGTCAGATGACGAGATAGTAATGCAACTGAATGCACTACCAGTGTTCAAGGGACCGAAGAGGCCAATCATCGAGGACTTGGGAGCACCACTTCCTAAGTCGCAACCATCATCAAAGGTACCCCCAAAGTTGGATCTTAAGCCGCTACCGTGTCACTTGAAGTATGCCTTCTTGGGGGAGAATGAGACGTTACCGGTTATCATCTCCGCGCTTTTATCAGTTGAGGAAAAGGAGAAACTGTTGCGAGTACTCCGGGCACACCAATCAGCTATCGGTTGGACAATCGCTGACCTGAAGGGCCTAAGCCCAACTTTCTGCACTCATCGAATTAATATGGATGAGGGACATCGACCGGTGGTTCAACCGCAACCTCGCCTTAATCCTATCATGAAAGAGGTGGTCCGGAAAGAGGTATTGAAGCTGTTGGACGCCGGGATCATATACCCAATTGCGGATAGCTCATGGGTTAGTCCGGTGCAAGTTGTACCCAAGAAGGGAGGGATCACAGTGGTGAAAAATGACGCGAATGAACTAATCCCCTCGAGGACCGTCACAGGTTGGCGGGTTTGCATTGATTACCGCCGACTCAATGATGCTACTTGCAAGGATCACTTCCCTTTGCCGTTCATTGATCAGATGCTTGAGCGGTTGGCGGCTAGAGCCTACTACTGTTTCTTGGACGGGTACTCGGGATACAACCAAATCCCAATCGCACCGGAGGACCAGCAAAAGACCACGTTTACCTGTCCATATGGGACATTTGCATATCGCCGAATGCCATTCGGGTTGTGTAACGCGCCGGCGACCTTTCAACGGTGCATGTTGGCGATATTCTCTGACATGGTGGAGCGTACAATGGAGGTATTCATGGACGACTTCTCCGTCTATGGTGATTCATACGATGAGTGTTTGCGAAATCTCGAAGCGGTTCTCCAACGGTGTAAAGATACAAGCTTGGTGCTCAACTGGGAGAAGTGCCATTTTATGGTGACCGAAGGGATCGTGTTGGGTCACAAAGTTTCCGAAGAGGGGATAGAGGTAGACCAGGCAAAAGTGGACATCATCCGAAATCTTCCTTATCCGACCTCGGTGAAGGGCGTGAGGAGCTTTTTGGGGCATGCTGGTTTCTACCGGCGGTTCATAAAGGATTTTTCTAAAATCACTAAACCTCTTTGTTCTTTACTGCTAAAAGATGCTAAGTTTGACTTCACTCACGAGTGTGAATTTGCTTTTGACAGGTTGAAGAGTGAGCTCACTTCAGCACCCATTTTAACAGCACCGGATTGGAGCCTTCCGTTCACACTCATGTGCGATGCAAGCGACACGGCCGTCGGGGCTGTTTTGGGCCAGAAAAAGAACAACCGGATGCATGTGATCTACTATGCAAGTAAGACGTTGGATGAGGCTCAAGTCAACTATGCAACCACGGAGAAAGAGCTTCTCGCTGTTGTCTTTGCATGTGAGAAGTTCCGATCTTATTTGGTTGGAGCCAAGGTCATCGTCTACACCGATCATTCGGCGCTGAAGTATTTGATGGCAAAGAAGGATGCGAAACCGAGACTGATGGATACTCCTCCTTCAAGAATTCGACATAGAAATCCGAGACAAGAAGGGATCCGAGAACACGGTGGCGGATCACTTATCACGGTTGGAAGATGACGGAAGGCACCCTACGGACGAGACCGTAATTAACGAGTCATTCCCGGACGAGCAACTATTTGGGGTAAACGCTTCCGACCCATGGTACGCAGACATGGTGAATTTTCTGGTTAGTTCGGTAATCCCGCATAACTTCAACTCGCACCAAAAGAAAAAGTTCATCTCAGATGCGAAACATTATTTTTGGGATGAACCGTGCTTATATAAGCGTTGTGCCGATGGGATGGTGCGTAAATGTGTACCCGATGAGGAGAAAGATGATGTGTTAAAGCATTGCCACAATCTTGAATGTGGTGGTCATTTTAGTGCGAATAGAACGGTGGCGAAGGTCTTACAATCCGGATTTTTTTGGAAATCAATGTTCAAAGACGCCCGTGAGTTCATTGAAAGATGGGATCGGTGCCAAAGGGTAGGAAATATCACCAAGCGCGATGAGATGCCAATGAAGATTTTCATGGAAGTCGAACTGTTCGATGTATGGGGCATCGACTTCATGGGTCCATTCCCGAATTCTCATCGGAACGAGTACATCTTGGTGGCCGTCGATTACGTTTCTAAGTGGGTGGAAGCAATCGCATCCCCCACTAATGACTCCAAGGTGGTGATCAACTTTCTCAAGAAGAATATTTTTGCACGGTTCGGGGTTCCAAGAGCTCTGATCAGTGATGGTGGCAGTCATTTCTGCAACCGATACCTTGAGGCCCTCTTGAAAAAGTACTCCGTCAAGCATCGGATTACAACTCCGTATCATCCACAGGCTAACGGTTTAGCCGAGGTTTCCAATCGTGAGCTGAAGCAGATTTTGGAGAAGACCGTGAATACATCGAGGAAAGATTGGTCCTTGAAGCTGGACGACGCCCTTTGGGCCTATCGGACAGCCTTCAAGACCCCGCTTGGTACTTCACCTTATCGGTTAGTTTTCGGGAAGTCTTGCCATTTACCGGTTGAGCTCGAGCATAGAGCATTCTGGGCAATCAAGAAGCTCAACATGGATATGAAGGCAGCTGGTGAGCGTCGATTCCTACAATTGAATGAACTCGAGGAGATTCGCCAAGATGCGTTCGAGAACGCGGCCATCTACAAAGAGCGCACAAAGAATTTCCACGATAAGCGGCTTCACCAAAAGGTAATCACTCCTGGAATGCAAGTTTTGTTGTTTAACACACGTTTGCGCTTGTTTCCAGGTAAATTGAAGTCCAAATGGTTGGGTCCATTCATCGTGAAGGAGGTGTCATCGAACGGCGCAATTGAGCTACAAGGGAAGGATGGTGAGACATTCAAGGTGAACGGTCAAAGAGTGAAACCGTACTTGGGAGATGAGGCGATGGAGACACACGCCGTGTATCTCCAAGATCCGAACAACTGAGTGTCACAAGGTCGTGCCACGACCCTAAATACGGCGCTAGGTGGGAGGCAACCCACAGTTGGTTAGTTTTAATTTTTTTTTTCGCGTCTTAGTATAGAGTTTGCTTTTTCCTAGTTTGTTCGTTTTTGTTCCTTTCTCCGGTTGTTACAAGCTTTTAAGGGTTGATTTTGGTGATTGGTGCGGAAAAAGGGATCGAGAAGTGGTTTGGACGGGTAAAAGCCGCCTCGAAAATAAAAATTTTCAGAGTGAAACAGTACAAAAGGCGGGTTTCACGCGGGTAGTATGCCGCCAATTACCCGCCGACACAACACACAACACGCGGGCGGGTTACGCGCGGGTAGTAACCCGCCGTTTTCCCGCCGATTCCACTGACTCGAATTTGAGTTTTATAAGTCGGGCGGGTTTTGTGCGGCCTTCTACCCGCCGATTACCCGCGGATCGAGGAAAAGGGTTTTAAAACCCTAGGCCGTCGATGTCAGAACCTTTACCCTTCTCCTCCACTTCCGGCCGCCGATCACCACCACTCTCTACCACCGTCTTCGGCCGAGTTCCGACCAACAACTTCACTCAGGTATGTGTTCTCTTCGCGTTTTTACTTCTCCTCTACATGCTAGGTATGTCGATTTCAAACCCTCCCTTACCTCATGAGTTTGATTTTGGGGGATTTTGCTTGATAGTGATGTGAATGTTGAATCTGAAGTGCATATGTTTTTGTGGGTGCAATCTGAACTTAAAAAGCACATATTTTGCTTAATTTTATTGTTTTCCGAGTGGCAATTCCAGTTTCTAAGTGATGGAGGAGTGTGTATTAGTGTTTATTTGGTTTGAGTTTGAGTTAAACATGTGTCTAAAATGCGAACGCAGCTGATTTCTTTGTATGCGCTTAACATTGGAATTATCAGTTGCATATGCATTGAGAGTGTTTTAGAGTCCTTATCGCTTAGCATTGTGTAAATTGCGATCAGAATCCGTTATGTGCCATTGTTCCGTCATGATAACATGCTCATTTATGGTGTGGCTTATGTGGTTTGGTCTTGCGTTGATGTCACCCCACTGTGTTTTGTTGATAATTGGTACAACCTAGGTCTCGACCTAGGTTTGGGGTGGTATAGAGGCTCAATTTGTTTGTGGAATGATTGTAACCTAAGTTTTACTTAGGTTTGGGGTCGTGGTGTAGAAAACACTCCTGGTTGTGAATGCTTTTAACCTAGGTTTTACCTAGGTTTGGGGTGGATTGGTTGGCTTTGTTCTAACATGCTACCATTTTTTATGCAGATACGATGCCGAGGCCACGCGCGAACAGACTAGGCCGATTTCATGGTTTTGATAACCTCCGACCGGAGGAACGAGAGGCACTTCGTGGCCAACGAAATCCCGACTACGACCGACGTCTCGCGGTGTTGGAGAATCGAGGGATACACCTGGAGAGGGGGCTAGCATTGGATGACATACCACTCCCTGCGATGAGGGAAACGGCTATAGCAAGGGGATGGATGGAGTATGTAAAGAACCCAGGCCCGTATGATCCGATTCTTGTTCGCGAGTTTTATGCCTCGATGATTCCACCCGTGTTTAACCGATATTCCACAGTGGTGATACGTGGAGTCACGGTCCGTATATCTGTTGATGATATTTGCAGGCACTACCGAGTCACCCGGCCGAACAATGTTGACATTACAACCGGTATTTCACCCATCCCTAATGTTGGTGCAAACGTCACGCATAGCGGGCACATTGCAGCTTCTCTTCGCCGAAATCGTGAACCGATGTGGGAGCCGGTTAATAGGGAGGTCGCGAGATCTCAAATTCATCATGATCTCGCGATGTGGATGCTTTTCATAAAGTACAGCATGTTACCTTCTACTCACCACACAAATGCTGATCCTCAGGTGGCCCGTGTGTTGTATTGTATACAACACAACCTTCCATTAGATGTGGGTCACATCATTCATCTAGCGATCCTTGACGCGGGTGGACCAAAGGAGATGCGCATCATCCCGTTTCCGTCCTTGATTACCAAGCTGTGCCATGATTCGGGGGTCCAGAACATTGATCGTGTCGAAGCCTCGTCACCACTTGACGGACGCACATACCGGTCTTACCTTCCATGGGCAAGAGCTCAAGATGAGGAGTATGCGCGTGCTACCGAGCGGATGCAGATTCCGGCGGAAGTCGATGATGTGGATGCTGATGATGTGGATTATACAGCCTTATATCCCGAGCATGACTCTTCCTCCGATGAGGAAGATCGGAGTGATTGGCCTCCTTATGCGTTATCTTTGCGTCGGGAGATGCAGCGGGGATTTGCTAGTATACGACAGTTCATTTTGGAGACGCACCAGACGGCAGCCACGGGGACTGCCACCGGTACTTCCTCTCGCGGAGAGCAGACTCGACGGGTGAGAGGACGCCAGACGGGACCGTCTACCTCTCGACCATCTTCATCCCAGCCACCATCATCTCGTTCTCGCCGCAACACTTGAAGACTGGTTTGTGTTCTTTTGATGTAGTGCTCTTTTTCTCTTTTGGCATGTACTTAATCGCACATACTTTTATTTTTGTTGGATGACTGTAATCTTCGCATGATAACCTGTAATTGTCTTTTGCTTATTTGTACCTATCACATTGGGGACAATGCACTGTACAGGTTTGGGGTGGTCCATCACAGGTATTATATCATGCGATTGTTGTGTTGAGTATTTCTGTTTTTAAAGTCTAGTTGAGATCACTAGTTGTTGTTTTCTTGAAGAGTGGTATTGTTGTGAGAACCATGAGATAGGAACACATTTGAGGAAACACGAGCTCACATGATTAGGAGACATTAGTGGAGACCACCTGGAAAGGATTTGAGCCTTATGGAATAAATCGTTATCTTTTCTGAGGGTAAAATTTTTCTTGTCTTACTCCTATACACACTTCAGTTTTGCTTGATTAGTGTCACAGTTGAATCTCGCTGTGATGTTGCATCAATTGGTATAGACAACCCTCAGGATACTAAGTTTAGCAACCGATGACGATATGTGAACCTTATGAGATGATCCCAGGCATTGTGTGTGTATTATTTGCTACCCTTTTGTTTCATCACCTTGTGTGCGCCTTACCCATTTTGCAGCCTAAACATGAAAACTTCCAATTTTTGTTCAACCTGTATGCAACCCTAACCTGGAAAGAGCCTGCCCTTTTTATCCGACAGTGATTCACAGTACTCACCGAAGGGAAAATAATTTGGAATGGTTGGGATGAGCAAAAACAACGCATGAGATGAACAGTTGGAAAGCAGATCCAATCCGAAAAAAAAAAGAAAAAAAAAACAGGGCCAGTTTGCCCCAATTTTGCAGAAAATAAAAAGGGATCTGAAATAAGAGCGCGCAATGGTGAATATGGGAAAGGGAAAGAAGGTGGTAATTCGGGGTGTACTGTGAAGGCTGAGGATCTTTGAGCCTGTTTGACCTTTCATTTCATGAGCCTTAACCCACAACCCCATTACAACCTATTTAAAGACCTGAGTGATCATAAGGAACACATCATCGAAGTAGGTTGTCTGAGTGTAAGTATTCCTTGTCATACCATGCGATTCTTTTCGGAGATTGTTTGTCATTACCTCATGTCCGTTTTTCTGTAACTAACATGCAGTGATTGTTGAATTGTTTCCATATCTACTTCTATACTGCATGAATTGAAAGGTGTGACAACATAGGATTCGAGTGAATGGAGTGTAACCTGTGAGGTAGGGTCGAGGCGAAATCCTCTCTGAAAGTGTGGTCAAGTGTAGTACTTAAGTGTGTGACTTTCTAGGTGGTTCAATCTACAATGCTAGCTGTATTCAGTAGATGGCGATGTCAGTGATCAGTGACTAGGGCTTTAGGATCGGAAATTTCTTGACCGACAATTGTGTGATGTATAATTGTTCGAAAACCCCTCATGCGGTCTTTCAATCGTTCCAACTTGCATAGACTGTTCTGGTTTTATTGTTATCGCTATTTTGCTTGGGGACAAGCAACACTAGGTTTGGGGTTGTTGATAACGCCATTTTTGGCGTTGTTTTTATGACCACATTCGGAGTGTTTGACTCGTCTCTAAGTAAAATTTGCGAGGTTTTGATGGTTTTATGCAAGTAATTTTCAGGGTTACAGTCAGGTTATGGGAAGTGGAAACGGAGCCAAAAAGAGATAGAGAAAAGACGAGAAAAGGGCGAAACTCAGTGCAAACGGCGGCTAAGCCGCGGCCAAGGGAACAACCCCGCGGGTTAGGCCACGCGGGCGGGTTGTCGGCGGGTATGCAACCCGCGTGCAACCCGCGGACTCTTCTGAGCAGGCCTTCTTAGGTCGTTTTTTGGAGCAGCTTTTGGGTTATCAATTATTCAGCTAGGGTTTCAAAGAGAGAAGTTGGAGGCGACTTTTGGAGCAGGTTTTGAGCCGCTGAGAAGGAGAATCACTTGGAGAATCAACAGCCAGTAATTTTCATTGTTCGTGATACTGGAGGGAGTTTATGAGCTTTACTTTTCCGTTCAGTTTTCTTTCAATTATTGCTACGATGTCTTTGATGTGTGTTTGTCTAAACACCCCCAACATGAACTAATTTTAGATGTTGGGGGTTGGGTAGCTTTTGGATCTAAACAGTTGACTTGTGGATTGGATTTTTGTTAGATTTATGAATTGTGAAGCTTATGACTTTTGAACTTAATGCTATTGTTTGTCTGATCACCTTACAATTGATTTGTTACTGTGAATTGATCTGAGAAGATTTAATTCCCTGTTTGAACTGGAAGTTGTTTGCCTAAAGTGAGAACTTGGATAGAGATATACCAATTAAGCTTTAGTACTTTTGCAATCTATTTAATTCTTATTTTGTATGTTGAGATCGAGAGATAATTCATCATCTTAGGAATTAATCTTGTTGTTGTTTGAGAAAAGATAACGAGAGTCAAGATCGCGTGTTCATTAATTCTGAATCTACAAGAATCCATGATTATTGGTCGGCTGTGAAATTCCTTAAGTCCCAACTCCCAACTGTTTCCTTAATTGATAAAGTTCACTCTTTTATTTCAGTATTCATTTTAATTCAATTTTAGTTTTAATTAATCAATCCAACTACCCCCTTTTTGATTATATCCAACTAGTAATAATTATAGTAATTGTGTAACTCAATTCCTAGCTCTTTGGTTCGATTCCGTACTTACCGTACGTATTACTTGATTCGACCCGTACACTTGCGGTGAGATTTAGGGGGGGGTGTAAACCCACCTATCAGTAGGCTAAAATCGTCGAACTCGTGCATGGGCGCGACCTGCGGACACGAATGTAGCTCCGAATTCTCGGGCTTGCGCAGGACGGTTTTGCTTAAAGTTTCCAGAATTTTTTCCTTCTGTAACTGACAGATTTTTTGAATATCTTCAGTTTCGATTATCAAATTAAAACCATGTGTCGGTTTTAAACGTTTTGATTTTCGAGATTAATGTGATTGTCAGTTATAAACGTTTTTAGTCTAAGAATTGAATATCTGGTTTAATGAATCAGTTTCTTTTGTCTCAATTTTCGACTATAAAAACGAACCCAAGCTACTCATTCCAACACACTGAAATCCATATTCTCTCTACTTCTCTTTGCATACGATTTTCCGGCAACCTTTTCAGGCAAGTTTCCGTCCGGCAGTTTACAACTGTTTGTACCGTTGTACCCTGGGAGTAGACGCCGTATCTGCTTAAGGGAATCGTGTTAAACACGAGCCTCGGTTTCTCGTTTCCCTTTTGTTCCTATAATCTGCTACTGCTGCTGCTGTTCTTAATGCTTCGTTTCAGTTTTATTCAAGACGTTTTTCTAACATAATGTGCTTAGGTGGTACGAGGTGACGGTTGTACGTATCTTTGATCTAATTGTGATCATAGCTAAGGTGAGTTCACTACCTAGCTACCTATTATTGTGTCTGTATGTTGATGATGCATGTGATTGTGTTTATGATGATATGTTTCCCTTCGGGGATATGGATTCCCTTCGGGGATAGACGGACCTAAGGTGGTAGCAATACCCCTAGGGAAGCTTGTGGTTTCTTTCTGTTTTGGGTTTAGCCGAAGGAAAGATAGTGCAAGAGGCACGTACGTGATTATGTGTATACATTATTATGGACGTATGATGGTAGATGGTTTAGGTGTGTTCTCACTAAGCTTTATGCTTACCCCGCTGTTGTTTACCCTTTTTAGATGCAGGTACTTCCCATAAGGGAAAAAGAGAGAGTTTGAAGCTCCGGCAAGATTCCAGTTCAGTCTCGGTAGAAGGATTATCAAAGGATGGTTTGGAAATGTTGAGTTATTTTTCTTTTGATGATATTAGACTTGAGTTGTTAGTTTAAAACAATTGATATAATCTCTATCATTTTGGTTTTAATTTTGAATGAACACATAAGGATGTTACAAAGTTTTACTTTAGAAATGGTTTTTGGACGAGCTTCCGCACTTCTTTTAAGAGATGGTTACTTTTCTAGTTAAAAACGTATTTTCGGATTTCGGGTGTTACAAATATGAAACCTCTTTGAAGATGAAGAGTGAATTCAATGGTATGAAAACTCTATGAAGATGAAAATGAAGATGAAGATGAAGGTATGAAACCTCTATGAAGATGAAGATAAAGATGAAGTGTGAATTCAATGGAAAATGAAGATGAAGGTATGAAACCTCCTTTTTCGAATATTTACGAATGATGAAGATGAAGATGAAGGTAGTACTGTGTTTCATATGTTTACGAATGTTTATGAATCTTTTGTAGTATGATGTTTCATATGTTTACGAATGTTTCACAATAAAAACGTTGGTAAATCTTTGATAGTATGATGTTTCATATGTTTACCCAGATGAAAACTTTGGTAGCATGAATGTTTCATATGTTTATTCATATGATGTTTCATATGTTTACGAATGTTTTATCCACATGAAGCAATCAATAATCTCCACCAGGTTTCACAATTTCAATCTTTTTTTGCTAAATATTATGTTTTGTTTTAAAAAATGATGCCATAATCTATACCTAATATATAAAGGAAACTGGAATCCCTATCTAAAAATAATAGGAGGATGTAACAGCCCAGGCGACCGTGGTTCGATATTGTCCGCTTTGGAGACACATGGCCCTAACGGTCACCCCTACCCCCTCACGGTTTTGCTTTAGAGTTGCCCAGTCCAGGTCACAACCCAAAACGCATCTCACCAGGTGAGGTATCAACACACCTTATAAGGAGTGCTTCGTTCCCCTCACCACCCGATGTGGGACGAGCTATTACAGAGGATATATAGGAGTTTCATAAAATAAAAAAGATTCCAAAAATTAAAATGGTTACACAATGTCGTAATTGCCCTTTTGAATTTTTAAAAAAAGAAAATTGATAGAAATTATCTCATTGGTTGAAATGGGCTCACACGGTATTTTCTCTTTTGGTGGTTTGAACTAGACTCTATCTATGTATACATGTATGCATATGTGGGTATATACACATAGGAAGGAGCAAAGAAAGATAGAGGGACACATACTCATAAAGCTAAATCTGTTGATAAACTTGATATCAAGCAACCATTAACATAAAACAAACAACTCTTTCCTTGTTGTAGAAATGTAGATGGTACTCTAATTTAGTCAATATTTCTATAAGCCAAACTGAACCACTTAGAGCTGTGTAACACCTCGAATCCGGGCCTAGAAATTCACGGTATGTTTTGAATACTAAAATAACCTTAAATAAATAAAAGAATGAGTTTGGTGTTTTATGTGCTTTATTTGTTACCTATATACTATGTGCCTACTAGTTGAGCCATATGGTAAAATAGTAAGAAAAAAGGCGTATTAAGTATAACATCATATGTCAGTTAGAAGGTGAAATACCCTTTAAAAGATTAAAACCCCATATAAGGGTCGATTCACCCTTGCTTTACTTAGAAGCATTCAAAAGTACCTCCCTAATCTCCTGTATACTTGAAGAACTTGGGGAGCAACTTTAAACTTCATCTTCTCTACATATTCTTACTCTAAAATTTGTGTTTTTATTCACTATAGTACAAGAACAAGCTTCATAAGGTAAGCCTTCATTTTTGTTTGATTAAGGTTCTTCACAAGTAGTAAACTTGAAAAATTAAACTTGGGTTTTGGGTAAGGGATGTAAAATCTGGAATTGGTAACATGTTAGGGCTTGATTCATATCTCAAATGATGTTAAAATCTGTAGCAAACATGAGTCTGTGATTGTATTTTGTAATTCAACACCCAAATGGGTGGGTCAAACATGTTTCTAGGTTACAATGATGTTTAGATGATTATTGACATTGAAATATATTAAGAAAATTCATATAAAATCAACTGTTAATCAGTTAGAGATGTACTATATGTCGTTAGAAACGTTGAAATGTCTACTTTAACTTATCTTCATACCACAGAAGTTGATTCAAATGTTAAATTGGCCAAAAACCTATTCTCAAACATCAACTCTGTTTTGGATTAAAAACAAAGACATCATCTTTAAATAATCATATTATATTGGTTGAAAACCGTTTAGGATGATTCAAAATGGATTGAAAATGTGTAAGAGTCCATTTTAACGTGACTTTAGTTTCATAAGCAAAAGAATACTTGAAGTAGATGATATTATTAAATTAGTAGTGGCGAGTCGATATTCAAGCCTTAACGGGTCAAACAGGTGGGTCGGTAGTTAAAAGGGGTTTTGGGCTAGTTTTCTCATAACCTATTATGCTTCTAATCATAAGAGATGATTTGTAATAAGTACACCCAACTTCGAATAAGTTAATGCAAATGGTGTGATTGAAGTAAATCAAATCACTCAAACAAGGTTATGAGTTAAATTTAGGGTTTAGTTCCCCAAAATGTATCCAACTTGTCACCTTTTGCTATTGTATATACTGTACTTCAAAAATTACCAATTAATACATAATACTACCTAAAACCTAACATTTTGATGTATCTGACCTGCTATCAAAGGTTACCAACCGGTCAACCCCCCCCCCCCCCTCCGGCGACTTTTCCGGCCATCCGGTCATCTTCTCCGGCGACATTCCGGCGACCACCATTTTTCCGACCACCACCACCATCTTTTTCGACGCCTGTTCCGGCCGGAGATGGAGGTTGTTGTTCGTGCTAAAAGTCTCGCCGGAAAAAGATGGCTTCTTGCCGAAGGTTGCCGGAGAAGATAGGTTTTTGCCGGAAAAAGTCTCGCCGGAAAAAATCTCGCCGGAGAAGTTGACCAGGTGGCCGGAATGACCGGCTACCGGGTTTACAAGTCATTTAGTATTTAAAATGTTAGGTTTTTAGTAGTATGATGTATTAAGTGGTAATTTTTAAAGTACAGTATATACAATAGCAAAATGTGACAAGTTGGATACATTTTGGGGAACTAAACCCTTAAATTTAAACATGTTGGTTAAAGTACCATGTGATGATTGTGCACGTGGATGAAGGTGTAAACAAGTGTAGTTTGAGTCTTTTAACCTACTGGAAGAGAACCAAAGATGAGTACTAATCTAATTGGTAACTCATTGGGGAACTCGGTGATTTACTTAATGGGTTTGCGTGTTTGAAATATGTAATATAAGCTATAAGATACTTGATCAGATTGTTGTTTACACTCTTGATGCCTATGATTATTGATGATGATGCTATGATAATTCTTTATGAATATGATGATCCATGATGATTTGATTATTTGATGAATTGTCCAAACAACTTTTAGACTGTTTCTCAATCACTCTTGATCCTTGAAGCCATCCATGAGCTGGGATCATCGGTGACTCGTTTCATCGGGTTCTGCAAAACCGTCATTCTTCGGGGAAGACAAGGATTCAGTTTCCCATCAAATTTAGGAACGAAAGTTCCGCTAACGATAACTGGTGGACCGCTACCTGCTCACCAATCAGAATCAGTAAGTATGATTGGTACCCTAATATGCACAATTGAGTCGGACTAGCTACCCCGCGAAATACAGTGTATGCTGGTCGCCATCACACCACAATGTGGTAGGCTAGCTTTGTCTGATAGTACATGTACTTGATGATCTGAATTCCTGCTTATTTGTTATTATTAGGTTATGCTCACTAGCATTTTATGCTAAACCCCACACCCATGTCTATGACGTCGCAGGTAATGAGTAACATTATGAATGATCAGGTTGTTTTCGGAATGCAAGCTTGGAACACAAGTCATGGCTTTTGATATGCTTGTATATGTTATGAAGTATGGTCAACAATAGATGCTAATGTAACACAAAGATGTAATGTTGGATTAAACTCGGGTGAAAATTTGACAATGTAAAGATAAACTCACCCTTTTAATAACTTCGTGTTTATCTAATAGTTTTTGCTGCATTCCAAATGTTATTTAGTAAAAAAAACAACTTAAAATTTAGCGGTGTTACAAGCCGATAGTTGATAAGACTATGTTAATTTTTAAAAAATGTTCATTTATCCAAGGACACAATCTCAAAAGTTTTGTATTGGCGTATTTGATCTTGTTATTTTTTAATCATAAGGAAACAGACCATGTCAAATAGATTATCAACTTTGTGTGCTACGAGGAAATTTGACATTTTTATATGATCTATACAAGGAGCTAATAGACGAACCTAAACCTAAATTTTGTTCAGATTTAAGTTGTAACTAGTGTTAGAACCTGACTAGTTTATTTGTAAAGAAGTCAGGGGCGTCTTTTGACATTATGTAATAGTTAGAACTTGAACAATACTTTTGTGCACCTCTTAAAAGAGTCATAGACTCTAGGGGTTGTTTTGTAACTTCGACTCTATAAATAGGGGTCGATAGTTAACGTTTCATAATAATCAAGTAACTGACAACTTTTGTTATATGCTTGTCGTGTTGTATATCTTTCATTTATATGTTTGATTACCGCTATTTGAGCTTCATTTAGTCTTGTGATTGCTTGTAGTGGTCCTTTTATTGCATCCTCGTTGAATATCGGACTCACAATTGGTATCAGAGCACGTGTTTTGGTAGTTTTGGACAGAAATTTGAAGCAGTTTTTGCTATTTTTGGTATTTCCCGAATCGGATCTTCAGTCCCGAATTGGACACTCGTGTCCCGACTCGGAACACTGAACTCCCGCATCGGGACTTCCAACTCCCGTATCGGGACTCCACAACCACCCGAATCGGATCTTTTTGCCTCTCCCAACTTGGAAATTTGAACTCCCGCATCGGGACTCTCATTTCCCGAATCGGGACTTGGCTTAATTTCCCGAATCGGGACTCTCACACTCCCGAATCGGGACTTGCAATACTCCCGAATCGGGACTTTCTGTTTTTCCCGCCTTGGCCTTTCTTTTTGAAATTCTCGAATTTCTATAAAAGGAACGCTTTAAGCGCGGAAGCTCTGTCCAATCAGAAAACACCAACTACTCAAAACAGATCCTATTTCCGAGGACGCAATGTCAAAAGAAATAATCAGTATCGGTTCTGAAACACGACCTCCAGTATTAGTCGTCGGCGAATACCAACAATGGAAACGCCGTATGATTAACTTCCTCGACTTACTGGATGACAAACTGATGGTCTCTATCACTGAGGGACCAATCAGACCGACGGTTACTGTAGCTGAAGTAGCCAGAACCGAGGTCACTCCCTATCTACCTGCATATGAGGTTGAAAAACCTTACGACATGTTCTCTCATGAACAACGAGCCAGGGCAGCCATTGATAAACGTGCTCTCACGTTACTCACTATGGCTCTACCTAATGACATGTTCGCGAGGGTGGACAGCTGTAAGGATGCCAAAGCAATGTGGCTGGGCATTGAACAGCAAATGCAGGGTGGTGACAAGGCACTAGAAGGCCAAAAGGAGAACGCTATGAACGCGTACGAAAGCTTCTGTGCTCGTGAGGGAGAGACGCTGACTGAAACCTACAATCGTTTAAATATCTGTGTAAACGATCTGCGGAGACTTGGCTTAGAGAAGAACAAGTACGAGGTGAATGTAAAATTCCTCAAAAGACTGAACAAACTCTGGCAATCTGTCACAATCAGCATCCAAGTGAGCCAGAATCTTGGCCAGCTTGGACTTCATGATCTGTATAGCATGATGCTACCTCATGAAGAAACCTTATTCGGTAAAACTGAAAAGAAAATCGATCCTCCTACCTTGGCCTTACTGTCAAATAGAGGATCGTCCTCTCATGAAAACTACACCGTTGAAGAACCGGTAGTTCTTGATGATGGACTTACCGAAGAGGAGATGTTTCAGCTGGAGAACTCATTCGCCTTGATGGCTAAATTCCGGGGAAATCCCCAACGCTTCAACAGATTCAGACAAGGACCTCAGTTTGTGGGAGGTCAGTCTAGCCAAGGAGGGTACCAGTCAAGAGAAAGCTTCCAAAGAAACGATCAAGGAAGAACAAACAACTATCAACAACGTGATAGGTCTGGGTACAACAATCAAGGATCTTATCAAGATCAAAGACAAAGCTACAACAACAACCAGCAACAGCAAAGGGATCAGGAGTACAACTCCAACAACTACCACGGTAACAGAGGTTATCAAGGAGATGGTTATAATCAAAGGTGGAACGACCAATCTGGTTCTAACTACAACAACCAGAACCAGAAAACAAATGATGATGGTCGTCAGCACAACAACACCGGTGGAACTGAACCTCCACAACAGAACAAGCTACCAGCTCTAGAAGCTCCACCCGCAGCCAATCAGAACAGAAACCCCGCTCGGGTTCCCACCTGCTACAACTGTGGTGACCCGGGTCACTATGCATCGGAATGCAAGAAGAAGCTCAAAGATTCTGCTTACTTTGAGAAGAAGGCTGCCGTGATGAAGAAGAAAGAGCAAGGCAAGGTGCTGTTAGCAGATGAGGAAGACTGGATCATGGAACCGGAGGACTCGGATGATGAAGGACCCTCAGCAGTGCAAGGACACTGCCTCATGGCTGACTTTGAGGAACCATGTATATCTGGTTCCCCAAACGACTCTACTGATGAAGAATCTGAGGTACATTCTTGTTCATTATTGTCATTACCTGATGAACTGTCTATGTCCGAAACTCTAAGACTTGAGAGCCAACTCCAAATGGAAAGAGCTCTCGTCGCGAGATTCAGAATAGAGAGTGCTGTTTATAAAAGTAGTTTAGAGGACCTCGCCGAGAACTTTAACAGAATGGAACTTGAGTCTGGGATTAGAGAATCTATCCTCGAAAACAAGCTCCTTGATCTTCAAAGATCTCACGACGAAATTGAAAGTAGTCGTGAAGAACTCAAGCTCAAATTTCACCTTCTTTCCTTGGAAAGAACAAAATTATTCGTAAAAATCGAAGAGCTTGAGGAAAATAATTTAAAGAGAGGACAATCTGAACATACCTTGAGTCTGCTTACCAAGCAAACCACTCAACATCCCTTTTATAAAGCCAAACCTGGGTTGGGACATTCAGAGAAAAGCATTCTTGAAAAAGCACCTGCACATCTATACAACTTTGACAGTATGAGTGCTTCCAAACCTGAACCTAGGTCAGTCAAAGGACAAGACAATGACAACTATGTGATGCAGACTGTGACCTTTACTGAAATAATAGATGGAAAAGCCGTATCTTTTACCACCAGTCCTGCCAATAGTTCAACCAGTAGTCCACCTTCCAGTCCTGTTGCTAAGGGTCCCATCTTTACCCCTGCTAGTAATCCAGAGAATACTTTCACTAGCTGGGAAGGCATCAAAGCTAGGACACCTAAGGTAGCAATGCCACCCATCAACTATGAGGACTTAAACTTTAGCTATGACACCAGGGAGATAGATACATCCGAGGACGCTGATGTTATCCAACCTTTGGATGTTTCCGCAACTCAGCCTCCTGCCCCAGTGTGTGTAGAAAAGGAATTGTTCCATCTTAGGTCCAAAGTCGTAGAACTTGATGCCTGTCGCCATAAGTTAAAGAACTTTGAGTCGATTCTTTCTGAAAAAGACAACCATATCAAATCATTGGAACATAGTTATCATGAGGCAAATGCCGAAAGGATTAATATGTCAACCCAATGTGAGATCGCAGAGTTTTCTTGCTCATGTTTTAAAAAACAATTTGCGGATCTCCAAACACAACTAGTCGTCCAATTTATTAATAACACAATGGAAAAGGACTTCTTTTATGAAAAGGAACTGATGTTTGGTCAAACTTTCGCGAATCAATGCTGTCAAATCAATCAGTTGAAAAGACGGGTGTCCTTCTTAGAAGAATCTGACTCTTGGGATTCTTGTACCTGCAACTCACCAATCACACCAGACTTTAGGTCAACCAAACCTAAACTAGTACTAGATCCTAATGTTGTGTATGATGTGAAGGTGTTTTTGGACGCTGATGATCCTCCTTCAGGTTATATTCCAAGAAAACCTGTTTTGCCAAAGGCACCTGCTATAAAGCAAATCTGTTCTCCTGAGCCTCTTGCATCAGTGTCTGTGATAAACACTGTAGGTAGAACTTGTGCTGGTACTGACAAAGGGAAGTCAGTTAAGCCGCACACACCCACAGTAACACAGACACGGAATTCAAAATCTACTGATACAAGTAGGGCTGGCAATCTGAGACACGAACCCGAAACCCGACCTGAACCGAACCCGAAATGGGTCGACACGAACCTGATTCGAAATTAAAATGGGTATAAAGTGGGTCGACACGAACATGACACGGAAAAAAATGGGTCGGGTTCAGGTAAAACCTGATTACCTGAAAATGACCCGATTAACCCGAAATATTTAAATAATTAATTAATTAATTACTAAAATAAATATTAAATCAAATTTCTAAATTTCTAAATCAAATTACTAAATCAATATTTTTAGTTATTAATTTATTTATTTGATTAAAGTGGTGGGAATTGAAATTTTCATTTTGTTTTCGTTTCCAATTTGAAAGAAAAAAGGTGGGAATTGAATTTTTGGATTTATGATTTATATTATCGACTTATTTTAATTTCTAAGAAAGTGGAATTGTTGTTTGTTGGTAAAAGAAAGTCGGTTCAAACAAAATGGATTTGGGTCAACACGAAACTTGACCCGGTTTTTCCCCCGGTAGTAAAATGGGTCAACACGAGACACGACCCGAACCGAACACGAATGGAAGTGACACGAACCGAACCTGACACGAAATAGATTTGGGTCAAAAATGGGTCGACACGAAAATAACACGAAAATGACCGACCTGAAAATAACACGACCCATTTTACCTGAACCTGATCTGAATTGCCAGCCCTAGATACAAGTAGCTTGGTGAAACCCATTAAGGGACTAGACTTTCATTCTAGTTCATTTGATGTGGGTGAGAACTCCAAACCTAAACAACCTTTGAAAATGTTAAAATCAGTTTGTCAAACCACCGCTAATTTCAAAGGTGGTCAATCCATTCTAGTTAAGCCGTCACCCAACTCACAACTTGCTTTTCATGCAGATGCGAGGACAGGTGATGGAACTGCGAATGTGAAGCCACGAAGAAGGAGATATCGGAAGAAGAAGAACTCTTTTAATGCTTTCCCTAAATGGGGTGGTCATGATCATACTGGTCTTGGCTACAACCCACCTAGTTGTAATTCAAACATGAAATCAAAGTCTGTACACTTTAATCGCTCAGCGAATTCTGATAATCTTACAGCTTTCAAAAATCATATATGTTCTTTGTTTAATAAATACATGCGTGTTGATATGCCTGGTAATGCAAATGCTTATAGTAAGTCAGGTAGTCCTCACCGGGAAAGAAAAGAGAAAACGACAAAGCAAAGTGCTTTGCCTCCAGTGAAGTCTCCTAAGCCTAAGGAGAAATCTGAAAAGGATACTTCACCGGTTGCTTTATCTGTTTCTAACGGTAGGACACCCATGTGGCAATGGGTTCCTAAACAAATTTGATCTTGCGCTTTGCAGGGCAGTCACATGTGGTACTTTGATTCTGGAGCCTTCAGGCATGTGACTGGGCAGCGCAACATCCTCTTCGACTACGTCGTTAGAGCTGAAGGCTTTGTCAAGCTTGTAGACAAGAGACATCTACCGATCATAGGATATGGAAGCATGACGAATGGAGAACACGTCATCAAGAATGTGCGCTATGTTGAAGGACTGCCATTTAATCTACTCAGTTCAAGACAATTCTGTGATGGAGGATATCTTGTGAAGACATTCATTCTCGGGAGCAACATTGAAGACGAGGATGGGAACGTGATTCTACGCGCTCGAAGGAATGGTCACCTATATACCACAATGTTTTATGCTGTTCCTCAACAACTGGAAACAGTGGTATTTCTCGCAAAAGCAACGAAGGAAGAAAGCTGGCTGTGGCATCAGCGTCTGTCTCATCAGAACTTCAGGGATATGAACAAACTTGTATCTAAACACCTTGTCAATGGTCTACCGGAGACGCGACTATCTAAAGACACCCTATGCTCAGCCTGTGAGAAAGGGAAAATGAAGAAGAGTTCGCATCCTCCAAAAATGGAGACAAACTGTCACCATCCCCTTGACATGCTGCATATGGATCTCTGTGGACCGATGAGAGTCGAAAGTCTTGCACGCAAGAAATATATGCTTGTACTTATCGATGAATACTCTCGGTACACATGGCTCGAATTCCTCAGAGCCAAATCTGACGCTTCAGATCTAATCATCGCCTTCATCAAACGGATCCAAGTCCTCTTGGGACGTCAGGTGAAGAAGCTGAGAAGCGACAACGGTACAGAGTTTCGAAATGCGAAACTCCAGTCTTTCCTTGAAGAAGTGGGCATCTCTCACAACTTCTCTGCTGTACGCACTCCCCAGCAAAACGGAGTCGTAGAAAGGAAGAACCGTACGTTGGTCGAAGCTGCTAGATCCATGATAGCACATTCTGGTGTACCTCTATCCCTGTGGGCTGAAGCTGTATCAACTGCCTGTTACACTCAGAACAGGACTCTAATCGTTAAGCGGACTGGTAAAACCGCGTACGAAATGGTCAACAAGCGTAAACCGAATATTAGATTCTTTAGAGTTTTCGGGTGTGTATGCTATCTTCTGAACAACAGAAATGATCTGGGAAAGTTTGACGTTAAGTCGGATGAGTCTATCTTTATTGGATACTCACATAACTCAGCGACTTACCGTGTATACAACAAACGGACCCGATCCATCTTTGAGAGTCGGTACGTTGACTTCTCTGAGACTGAGATGTATTCTAGTGCCAGCCCTAGTTCAGATAGTTCTATCTTCCCTGAATTGCACATTGTTTCACCACCGAGCACAACTGTTCCTACTGACTCGCTTGGATTTGATTTTGTTGACTTAGCAGAATTTGATCTAACGACCCTCGTTGGTCCAATCATTGTTCCTGCTCCTGCTGATCACTCCATTCCTTCATCAACAACCATATCCGTAGATGCATTCGTGAATGAGAGCACATCCTGTTCTACCGATGTAGGAGAAACCTCTTCTAACTCTGTAGAACCGATGCCTGTACTTAACCCAATCACAGAAACAGAATCCTCTTCTAACACCTTGAATGAGGAAACTGTTCTCTCCCCCTCTCAGCTCTCTTCAACACAACCCTCTCCTGAAACTGCAGTCGAAGCGGTCCGAGAACAGACAGTGTCCACTGTTCTTGCACCAATTCCTAAAGTTGTTCCGCCACCTTCTCCATCCAGAACTTATGCTGAAGTGGTTCGTGAACCCCGTCCGGAGACTGTGTTGAATACTGATCCGGATGCTAGTCTTCTCTCCTCCGCCATTCGGGATGAGAATGACTCAAGAAACAACATGGAATACGATCCTATTCCCCATTCCAGAAAATGGACCAGAAGCCATTCCTCTACCAACATCATCGGTAGTCCATCTGCTCCAGTGACAACTCGCTCTTCAAAGAATGATGAAAACCTGATCCTCTTCGGCGGCTTCCTGAGTAAATTTGAACCAACCAATACCCAGGACGCTCTTTCTGATCCTGACTGGGTAAGGGCCATGCAGGATGAGCTTGCCGAATTCGAGAGAAACAGAGTCTGGCGCCTTGTAGAAAGACCAAGAAAAATCAGAATCATTGACTTGCGGTGGATCTTCCGCAACAAGAAAGATGAAAACGATCTTATTATCCGTAATAAGGCTCGTCTGGTCGCCAAGGGATACCGTCAACAGGAAGGCATCGACTACGACGAGACATTCGCTCCGGTGGCTAGAATCGAGGCCATCAGGATTTTTCTCGCGTATGCAGCTCACAAGAACATGAAGGTCTTCCAGATGGACGTCAAGTGCGCGTTCCTGAATGGAGAACTTCAAGAAGTAGTATATGTTGAGCAACCTGAGGGATTTGTTGATCCCAAGTACCCGGAACACGTCTACGTGCTCGACAAAGCACTTTACGGATTGAAGCAATCACCTCGTGCCTGGTATGAAACTCTTACCATTTACTTGCTTGAGTCCGGATACAAAAAGGGTACTGTCGATCCTACCCTGTTTCTTAGAAGGTCAGGTAATCATTTGACAGTAGTACAGATATACGTGGATGATATCATCTTTGCATCTACAAACCCTGAGTCTTGCACCGAGTTTGAGCAGATAATGAAGTCCAGATTTCAAATGAGTATGATGGGCGAACTTACGTTTTTCTTAGGACTACAAGTCCGTCAAACCCCGCAAGGGATTTTTATAAACCAGTCCAAATATACTCTTGACATTTTAAAACGCTTTGACTTTACTGGACCTAAGTCTGCTTCAACTCCAATGTCCACGTCATTCCAACTGGATGCAGATACGTCTGGTAATCCGGTTGACCAAAAGGTGTATCGTGCGATCATTGGTTCTTTGCTTTATCTCACGGCAAGTAGACCCGACATTATGTTTGCCACGTGTGTATGTGCTCGTTTTCAGTGCGACCCTCGAGAATCTCATCTCGGGGCTGTCAAGAGAATCCTTAAGTACCTGAAGGGCACACCTAATTTTGGCCTTTGGTACCCTAAGGATTCTGGTTTTGAACTAACAGCTTTTACAGATTCAGATCATGCAGGCTGTAAGTTAAACAGGAAGAGCACGTCAGGAGCCTGCCAGTTTCTCGGGGACAAGTTAGTGAGTTGGTCCTCGAGAAAACAGAACTGTGTATCCCTTTCAACAGCTGAGGCAGAATATGTCGCTGCAGCGTGTTGCTGTTCACAGGTTCTTTGGATGAAAATTCAACTGGCGGACTATGGCTATACCATGCATCGGATTCCTATTTACTGAGATTCAAGCAGTGCCATACAGATTGCAGCTAACCCAGTTCAACACTCTCGGACGAAACATATCGATATCCGATATCACTTCATCAAAGATCACGTCGAGAAAGGTAACGTTGAACTGTTTTTCGTCGAAAGTGAACGTCAGATAGCTGACCTGTTCACTAAAGCTTTCGACGAAAAGCGCCATTACTATTTACTTAGTAAACTGGGCATGCTAGATCCCCCGGCAGATTTCTAGGGGGAGCCAGTCACTTAAACTTATGCATGTGTGTAGGGGGAGCTCCTGTGTCACATATATCTAGGGGGAGCCTTTTATGTTGTTTAAATCTAACTCTGTCGGATCCAATCTACACTGGATACCATTCCTAAATTTTCTTGCAGGTTGTAGAACCTGAAAGGATTATGTGCAAGACAGTAATTAGGATCACTATGTCCAATGTTATAAGACACTAGTGGGTCACACTGCTACACACCCAACCCGAGACCTATTGGATTTATCGTGTGGAAATAATTAATTAAGTTTAATTATTTGATAGAGAGAAAGGAATAAATAATAAATTGTTTATTTATTATTTATCAGATAAATATAATTACTTGATTAACAAGTTTGAGTTAATTAAGGAAATTATTGTGGATAGTTATTTATGGATTGGGATTCTTAATATGATTACCATAATTACCTATATAAATATAGGGTTAGGGTAATAGAATTATAACACTGATTTCATAATTACTTTCTCGCCAAGAATCCCAAACCTCTCTCTCTCTCTCTTGTCGGCGTTGACACACACACACACACCGGGAGGTTTTTCCGATCAAATCCTAGGCGGTCTAGCAGCCAGTCTCACGGTGGTGCAGTAGCGGTGTATCCCTCACTAGCTTCCGGAGAAAAGTTTGGATCGCTAAAGGTAAACGCGAGAAAACCCCCTTGATAGATTTGTGTCTGTTAAATTACGGTTGGATCTTTGTTCGGGTTTTTGTTTTATCCGCTGCGTTTTTTCGTTTATACGTTTTTATCTGTTTATCCGACCCGATAAAACCCAACAGTGGTATCAGAGCCACTTCCGTATATTTATCAGATCTGTTTTAGTTTTTTGATAAAAGTTGGTTTTTGGTAAAAATCTAATTTTCCGGTAAAATTTTGATTTTTGGATTAATCCCGAGACTTGTGGCAATCGGCGGTGGAACGGTGGTGATAAACCGACCGAACCGCCGAACCGATCGCCGGACGAATCCCCGATGGACCACCGGAAGCGAAGCCGTGAACCACCACCGAAGCCGCGATTGGCAACGGTGGTGGTGGCTGTTTTTTTGGGTCTCGTCGCAGACCACCACCGAAGCCACGATTGGCAACGGTGGTGGTGGCTGTGTCCATCGCAAACCACCACACCGCCGAAGCCTCGATCGGCGACGGCGGTGGTGGTCGTTCCTCGCCAAAACCGTAAACCACCCACCACGAATTCGGTGGCGGTGGTCGATCTCAGTCTCGACACCACCAGCCACCAAAGCCGCGATCGGCGATGGTGGTGGTGGTCGTCCGAACACCACAGAGCCGCACCACCGGTCGGCTAGGGCAGCCGCGGTGGTGGCGGCGGTTTCTGATTGTTTTCGGGGCGGCGGCGGTGGCGTTTGCGTCATCGTCGTACGCCAGCGACGTTTAGGCGGCGGTGGTGGCGTTTTTGCGTCATCGCCGTTCGCGACGATGGTGTTACGGGGCAGCGGCGGTGGCGTTCGTTTGGCGTCGCCGTCGTGTGCCAGTTCCGGGCAATCGACGGCCGACCACGTCGCGGCGGTTGTCGATGGCGGATATAATCGGTGATATTTTTTGGTTCTGGTAAAACCGTGATGGTCAAGACACGATAATCACTAAAGTTTAACGGATCAAATTTTTTTTGGGATCGGGATTATCATTATCCTTTAATTGTTTTCGGGATAATTATCAAATTCGAATTAGGAACTCTTTTCGAATTAGGATGAGTTTTAATTAGTATTTTAAAACTTTAATATAATCCAGTTTGGATTATTGCAAAAACCAGTCTTATCAAAAACAGTTTTGTCTTAGTTTAATTCTTTAAACTGTTTAGTTGTCATAGCCAAGCCCTTTGACCTATGGTTGTGTTCTTTGTTGTGTTATTTTATTGCTTTATAAATAATTATTTTGGTAAGGGAGGCCTGCGTGCCATTTGCAACCCTTTTATGTAATAGTTAAAATTAGTTTCGTTAAATCTGAAGACGGAGTTTCACGGAGACACGACCGGAGATGTTGGAGCCAGTGGGAGCACCAAGATTTCATGCCTTGTGGTTGTTTAGTCACATAGGATTTTGGACCGTCAGTTCTCGTGTTGGCTCACGAGACTGACAATAGATCTGGGCAAAAGCTATGACACTGTCTTGTTTTTATCTGCGTGGTTGATTATGATTGCTTAGTCTTAGATAAAAACAAAATTTTATGAAATCAGATTAAAGAGTTCGATTACAGTTTGTTTTTCGAACCAGTCTTTTTCAAAACTAAAAACTGGCTAAATCCTTAGGAAAATCTTAGATCAGTTAGTGTGATCCATTTGTGGACACCTTTGGCGTAAGGTACGTTGGGGCTCGAAGGAGTCGAACCTTTAGCACCCACGTTCAAACCCCAAGCTGAAGGGGGTGAAAAGACTCTGCGATATCGGGGGTACCGACCAGATTACATCCAGTTCAAAATGGTGCGATCTATTTTGGTAGTTGTTACAACTCACCGGGTGGTACCGGGCCAAAACACACTAGAGGGACTAAATATGCACGGATTCAAGTATCCGATGTCCCGACGATCTAGAAGTCGTATCTTCGTTTAAAGATGCGATTGGTATAAGGCGTTACCTACCAGAAATAGCATGGATTGGCTTGCGTGAGCAAACCGCCTGTCAATTCATGTGAAATATGGATTCTAGTCTAATATAATTATTGTTCTAAGGTAATAATTTATTAGAAATACAATCAGATAACTAAATCGGAATTTTATATTTATCTGTAGATGTCTGCTATTATCTTTTATTCACCTGAGGAATCTCTCCGCCTGATAATGGGGAAATGGAAGCTTACAGGCCAAAATTTTCCAGTCTGGAAAATGCACCTTGACAACGTCTTGGATGCACAGGGTAAGCGGTACGTGATAGAGAAACCCGTTTCACGACCCAGTTGCAATGCTCCTGAAAAGGACTTTGCTGAATACTTCAAATTCATGGCTGACGAATCTGATGTGATGTCGATTCTGTCCTTTTCTACCTCACCCGAGTTTACTACTGATTTGAGGGTTAGATATTGCCATGAGGTCGTGAAGAATATAGAGAACCAGGTGGGTTTCTATAAGAAGAGTGGGAAGTATCTGATCATGAAAGAGATCTATTCTCTGAAACTGGAAAAAGGTCAATCTGTTAAAGAGCATCTCCTAGAGATAAGGAAGCTCTTTAAAAGTTTGTCACGCATGGGATACAAAGTAGTCCAGGAGGAACTTGTGCATCTCATGTGGTTCTCCCTCACTGATGAGATACGTAACACAGTTAGTGCATACATTGGAGAACCAAAGAGAGACGTGGCAAAGCTTCATGAGGATATTTTGGCCAGTTTGGAGCCAAAAACTTCAGCATCTGCTGACCTCATGGACACGGATTGGATTGACGAGCTGGGAGATCTGAGTTGCCCAGAATGCGGTAGCAAGGATATTTGTGCTCACTCGATGGACATCGACCAGCTAGACATCGGTTTACCCGATGCACCAGGTATCTTTATGATAGACTGTTTGATCACTTCTTATGAATCATGGGTACTTGATACAGGCAGTGGTAATCACATTTGTAATCATTTACAGGGATTCAAAAGAAGGGAGATGCTGGGGAAGGACCGTTCGAACCTAAGAGTCGGCGAAGGCCAGATGCTTGTAGCTGAGTCTATAGGGTCTTACAGTCTTAGTTTACCCTCGGGTCTAGTATTGGAACTTGAAAATTGTTACTATGTTCCTAGAATGATCAAAAATGTTATTTCTTTCGATTTACTTGTAGACCAAGGTTTTT
The DNA here is from genome assembly GCA_030169165.1 of Centaurea solstitialis. NCBI lineage: Eukaryota > Viridiplantae > Streptophyta > Magnoliopsida > Asterales > Asteraceae > Centaurea > Centaurea solstitialis. The sequence continues at coordinate 17,458,482 of CM058045.1, read as the reverse complement.
ATTATAAATATGATTATAAACTTATTTCTTGCTTTAAAAATGATATCTTTTATTTCAAAGCAACTCCCTCTAATGGTCTATATGTGTTAAATCTACAAGAAAATAGAGAAGTCTATCATATAAGTAAACGATCCAAGAATATTGAGGATCAGACTTACCTCTGGCATTGTCGTCTAGGTCACATAAACAAGAAACGCATAGAGAAACTCCAGAAAGGAGGACTCCTTGGGTCTTTCGATTTTAAACCGTTTGACAATTGCGAATCTTGTTTATCCGGCAAGATGACAAAGCAACCCTTCAACAAAGATAATGAAAGGGCAAATGATTTGTTGGGAATTATACACACAGATGTGTGTGGTCCCTTCAGTCATGAAGCTAGAGGAGGATACCGGTACTTCATCACTTTTACTGACGATTTCAGTAGATATGGTTATGTCTACTTGATGAGACATAAATCTGAAGCCTTTGAAAGATTTAAGGAATTTCAGAATGAAGTACAGAATCAACTTGACAAGAAGATCAAGTTCCTAAGGTCAGATCGAGGTGGGGAATATCTGAGTCAGGAATTTAACAATCATTTGATAGAATGTGGGATTGTTTCACAACTCACACCTCGGTACACACCCCAGATGAATGGTGTGTCAGAAAGGAGAAACCGTACCTTGCTTGATATGGTAAGATCAATGATGTGTCATTCCTCACTACCAGTGTCATTTTGGGGACATGCGCTCGAAACAGCGGCCCACATACTGAACAAAGTGCCAACTAAATCGGTAGAAAAGACACCATATGAAATTTGGACAGGCAAGAAACCAAAATTGTCTTTTCTAAAGATTTGGGGTTGTGAAGTATATGTCAAGAGACCAACTTCTGAAAAACTCAAACCCAAATCAGATAAGTGCTTCTTCGTAGGATATCCCAAGACTACTGTGGGATACTACTTCTACAATCCTACCGAGAACAAAGTCTTTGTAGCTCGGGGAGGTGATTTTCTGGAGGATAAGTTCCTCAATACAGAGGATACCAGGAATGATGTAGATCTACAGGAGGTAGAGGAAGATGACACTTCACCGATAGTTGAGCCAGTTGCTCAACAAGAATATGTTGAGACTCAACCGGAAACGGTTGAGGAGGTGCAAACACAGGACCTTCGCAGATCCACTAGGATAAGGCAAGAGCCAGATAGGTATCTTGGGTTCTTAGTCTCTCAGGATGATGGAGACTTGAATGAACCGACCTCCTATGGAGAAACTGTATCAGGCAGTGAGTCTGAACAATGGCAGGAGGCCATGAAGGCTGAGATGCAGTCCATGTACGACAACCAAGTATGGGAGTTGACAGATTTACCCCAACACTGTAGGGCTGTTGGACGTAAATGGGTTTTCAAGAAGAAAACTGACATGGACGGTAATGTTCACACCTTTAAAGCTAGACTGGTAGCAAAAGGTTTCACGCAAACTCATGGTATTGACTATGATGAAACTTTTTCACCAGTAGCAATGTTAAAGTCTATTAGGATCTTGATGGCCATTTCAGCGTACTTCAATTACGAGATTTGGCAGATGGATGTTAAGACGGCCTTCCTGAACGGGAAGTTAACAGAAGACGTCTATATGGAACAGCCGGAAGGTTTCATAGATCCAAAGAATCCTAATAAAGTGTGCAAGTTGTTGAAATCCATATATGGATTAAAACAGGCATCTAGAAGTTGGAACTTACACTTTGATGAGCGAATCAAAGAATTTGGTTTTGCCAAGAGTGAGTTTGAACCATGTGTTTACACAAAGTTCAGTGGGAGCATAGTAACCTTCTTGGTCTTATATGTAGATGATATTCTACTCATTGGAAATGACGTACCAACTTTACAAAGTGTAAAGACTTGGTTAAGCAAGTGTTTCCAAATGAAAGACCTTGGAGAAGCCGCCTATATACTTGGTATAAAGATCTATAGGAATAGATCTAGACGGCTTATCGGGCTTAGTCAAAGTACATACATTGACAAAATCCTGAAACGATTCAGGATGGACGAATCCAAGAAAGGATTTATCCCAATGCAGCATGGCATAGTGCTAAGCAAAGCACAGTGTCCTGTTTCTAGTGAAGATCAGGACAAGATGAAATTGATCCCATATGCTTCAGCGATAGGATCAATTATGTATGCCATGTTATGTACAAGGCCCGATGTTGCTTACTCGATAAGTGTTACGAGCAGATACCAGCAGAACCCAGGTGAAGCCCATTGGGTGGCTGTCAAGAACATTCTCAAGTACATGAGACGCACAAAAGAAATGTTCTTGGTCTTTGGAGGATCTGAAGACGAGATTAGCGTCACAGGCTACACTGACGCTAGTTTTCAGACCGACAAAGATGATTTTAGATCACAGTCAGGATATGTATTTACCCTAAATGGAGGCGCGATCTCGTGGAAGAGCTCGAAGCAAGATACCATAGCGGATTCCACTACAGAGGCAGAGTACATTGCAGCATCAGACGCGGCAAAGGAAGCTGTCTGGCTCAGGAGTTTTATCACGGATCTAAGAGTTGTAGCCAGTATCTCTAAACCCATTGATATTTACTGTGATAACTCTGGGGCAGTAGCGCAAGCGAAGGAGCCCAAAGAACATCACAAGTCGAGACATGTACTCAGGAAATATCACCTCATCCGAGAGATTATTGGAAGAGGAGATGTGAGAATATGCAAGATTCCGACGGATGAGAACGTTGCAGATCCGCTAACAAAGCCTTTAGCTAGAGCAAAGCATGAGGGTCATACTAGTTCCATAGGAATGCAGTACCTGGATACTAGTAGTTAGTTTATGTTATCGATTATCAATGTAATTTTTGAAACATTATGAAAGTTTATTTCACAGTGTGTTGGAAATAAAGAGATACTATTTTAAAGATGTTTCAAGAAAAATTACTTTTCGCATATTTAAGGTTATCCATGATTTTTCACGAGTTCGTAAAAATCTAAATCTCCGTAGCAACTTATTGAGATGGGAATCTCAGTAGGGTTATAACGCTATTATGAAGTGTTTAATATACAGTTGATATAGTTAGACATTCATAGATACTTATCAGAGTGAATAGGTATTGGATGTGACCAGTTTCAAGTCTGCTTCATGGAGCCTTTGTCATAAGCATTGACTTGATGATAGGTTGTCCTTTGACCTGAGATATCTGGTCTATGATCATGAGGACTACTGTACTCTTAGCATGCTCTAACGCCGCACCGTAACTGGGTGGTCATAAGGGGTATGACTAGATGCAGCGGAAGCCGTGGTTGTAGATGCGGATAGTCAAGATGGGATTTACACCTCCCACATGGGAGAGATATTTCTGGGCCCCCTGACGATTAAGATTGGCAGAAATGCGTGGCCACGCTCGGATAGAATAACAGTGGGTTATTTGGAAGATCCGTTACTGCAGGCAATCGAGATCAGAGTCAGGAAATACTTGAGTTAATGATTGAACTATCTCAGCTCCATGTCAAAACTCACTTTAAAATATCGTGTGTAAAAGGAATGAACCTGTGTACAATTCAAATATGAATCGTATCTCTGGCTATAAGAGATCTTATAACCTGGTTAACCTAAGTGTCTGGCTAGGGACCTCCTTAGGCTAATAGTGACAGTTAAGTTACTTGTCTGGCACAAGTGGGAGTCTGAAAGGATTATGTGCAAGACAGTAATTAGGATCACTATGTCCAATGTTATAAGACACTAGTGGGTCACACTGCTACACACCCAACCCGAGACCTATTGGATTTATCGTGTGGAAATAATTAATTAAGTTTAATTATTTGATAGAGAGAAAGGAATAAATAATAAATTGTTTATTTATTATTTATCAGATAAATATAATTACTTGATTAACAAGTTTGAGTTAATTAAGGAAATTATTGTGGATAGTTATTTATGGATTGGGATTCTTAATATGATTACCATAATTACCTATAAAATATAGGGTTAGGGTAATAGAATTATAACACTGATTTCATAATTACTTTCTCGCCAAGAATCCCAAACCTCTCTCTCTCTCTCTTGTCGGCGTTGACACACACACACACACCGGGAGGTTTTTCCGATCAAATCCTAGGCGGTCTAGCAGCCAGTCTCACGGTGGTGCAGTAGCGGTGTATCCCTCACTAGCTTCCGGAGAAAAGTTTGGATCGCTAAAGGTAAACGCGAGAAAACCCCCTTGATAGATTTGTGTCTGTTAAATTACGGTTGGATCTTTGTTCGGGTTTTTGTTTTATCCGCTGCGTTTTTTCGTTTATACGTTTTTATCTGTTTATCCGACCCGATAAAACCCAACAGAACCGACGTACGGTTTCTGAATACTTCAGTTCAGAACCCGGTATTCAAAATAAGACTTCTGACCAGTCGTGTCAGAACCGGTGATGCATCCGATCTCAGAAACTTCCAGGTTGGTCGTTTCAATAAACGTCAAGGGGCTGAACTTGTAAATTCTATGAACTTGTTAAGTTAAGGGACTGGAAGTGACAGGTTCCAATTCTGACTAGTTCAGGGACCTGTTCTGCCAGTCTCCAAAACTTCAATGTTCAGGGACCGTTTTTACAAACTTTTGAAAACCACAAGTTCAGGGGAAGTTTTGAAATTCTTTCAAAACTTAAGTTCGGGGTTCATTCGGTCATTTCGTGATAGTCGTGATCTGTGAGAGCAGTTATCAGATAAAATTTTCAAAAAACCTGATAAGTTATCAAAAATATAAAAGCGGGAGTTGATAACTGAATTCAGTTATCACTTTCAAATTTCAAAAACCACTTATCAGTTTTCTCTGACGATCAAGAACACGAAGAACACCCCGATCGACCCATCGACTTCCCGGCTTCCCCGAGCGTTCGTTATCGATCCGTTCGACGATCCGACTACTTCTTTACGATCCTGGTAAGATTTCTAACGACTTAATGTATTCAGATTCATCTAAACTACGTCGTTTATAGATCGGATTGAAGCCTAAAGTTTTCGGGTAAACCCGAAACTCCAAAATCCTTGGATTCGAGTTTCGGGACGTTAGATTGATCCATTCTTCTTCCTAAACTTGTTTGAATCACTAATGTATCACTTTAGACTAGTTTTAGGATTGATTTGAAGTGTTTTTGGGTCGATTTGATGTCTGGAATACAAACAGTCGCGAAGAACTCATGGTTCGGGACTTTTGCGTTCTTGAATCGGGACATTGATGTTCTTGATTCGGGAATTTCAAACCCCCGATTCGGGAGTTTGAAATGTCCCGATTCGGGACTTTGTCTTTCAGAATTAGATCTCCCGATTCGGGACTTTACTCGTTTAACTGATTCGTATTTTGATCTCCCGATACGGGTGTTTAGAAAATATCCCGATTCGGGACTTAGGTTTGTTGCCACAACCCCGATTCGGTACTTGGATTAATATATATGTTTATTAAATAATCTCCCGATTCGGGAGTTTTAGATGTGCTGTATAAGTCCCGATTCGGGACTTCTAAATTGCATGTATATTTGTTGTTGACAATCCCCGATTCGGGACTTGTACCCCCGATTCGGGACTCGGCTTTCACGCGAATTGTTCTTAACAAATCACCTTACGGGATTTGTCAATAGACCGATTCGCGTTTTAAGTCAGTCCTGAATCTGTGGTTTCAAATCCAGTTTCGGGTCGTTTTGAAAATATCTCGACATGAGTTTCGCGGGAATCCGTTTTACAAGTTCGACTCAGTTTTAAAAGATTCCCTCGGGAATCTTCGATAAACTGACTCGCGACTAGTCGAAACTCTGCCGAATTTTCGTCAACACACATATGAAAGTTAAGAAGGGTCTAACTGTTTAAATCTTACCTTTTCTGTCAGAAATGGCAAACCAGAGAGAACGACCCTCTTCCCCGATCGATCCAGAAGCTGACCGAGCTCTGATCGCTCCCGAGGACATCGTTCGCATACTTCAGAACAACGAGTATGTGAACCTATCCTCAGTCCGGGTGCAGCATACCATTGTCAGGGAGATCCTTCGAGCTCATCCACTGTCATACGCCGTGACGGCCACTGCTGAGGTACCGGCTATATACCTGCAGCAGTTCTGGAAGACAGCTATTCTCGACACCCGGTTCGGTGTCTTCTCGATCATTGGTCGAGTGGATCACACCGAACTGGTCATTACTATGGAGGACGTCCGCCGGATCCTTCGCCTCCCTGCCGCTACTGATGGCGGCCACCAGGAGTTCGACGAACTCGTCTCGGGCCCCATTCTGTTGAGCGAAATACTAGCTCTTGGGGTCACCGATGACGTGAATGGCGTGTCTCAGATCACCACGAGCCACTTACCGCCAATATGGGCTCAACTGTTCAACATCATGAACAGATGTCTCTCCTCCAAGACGAAAGGAGTCGACAGGGCGACGACCTCATTCTGGCATATCTATCACTCTATCGCCTACGGACGCCGCATCGACATCGCGTCCCAGCTGTGGCTTGACATCACCAAAGACTTGACGACTCGGGAACGGACCCAACACAACTCAATCCCTTGGTTGCGATTCTATGGTCTCATCATCCGAGACCATATGAACCGTAATCCAGAGATCCCTCGCCGTTCCGGTCATCCAGTCATCAAGCCAAAGATCATCAGCTGGATTGCCAAGAGAGACTACACTGACGGCCAGTACGAGATGCCGATACCGACGCACGTCCTGGACGCACTAAACCAGCGGGCTCCCAGTGTGGTAAGATATAGGATACGCCTAGGTCTAGGAGACGCACCTATGGACCCTCCAGAACCAGCAGGTCCTGCCCAGGGTGCGCAACCCGTCCCTTCTAGTCCTTGGGCCTTACGTCCGAGGCGCCGGGGTCCCACTGGGGGGCCTCTGGCTCGGGAAATGTGATGAGCGTAGACGTGAGGGAAAACGTGGGTAGCATAGTCCGAAGATCCGCCACTGCTCACGATGCTTCAGCTTCTACATCTTCCGACCTTCCACAGACTCGAGAAGAAAGGTTGAGACGTCTTCGCCAAAGAATGCACGAAGATCCTATGTTGCCAACTCCGCGGGTGAAGGAGTACGTTCCACAACGTAGGTCCATGACTCGCCTTCCGGGACTCCCTACTGTCCCCGAGTCCCCGGAGATTCAGGAACCACCTACTCCGAAGGACGCCTCGGGATCCACTCCATCTGGCTCAGCAAAAGAGGTCACTGCTGCATCGCCAGAAGAAGAAGAACCAGCCCATACTTCACCGCCTCCTCAGGCCACCACATCTAGACTCCCGACGGATCCATCTGGTGATCCTGATCGTAGCTCGTCGGACACGACGCCACCAGATTCCGATCCAGAGGAAGGCCCGGAAGAGGGAAAGGGTATGGGCAAGGGAAAAGGCAAGGGGAAAGGGCAAGGTAAAGGCAAGGCCTTTGATGATGATGTCTCCACTTCCTCTTTCAACGAGAGCGACTCCGTCCAACTGCTTGACTACTCAGGGACGGAAGACCGAACGTTGAACGCGGAGGTCGCTGAACAGGCTCAAAGCGAGTCATGGATGCAGATAGGAGCGGGTAGTGAAGGCTTCGAGGGTGAAAGCCACGGTCCGGTCATTCAAGAGGCCGAAGGAGAAGAGGCCCAACAGGTTGAAGAGTTGTTAGTAACCCGACAAGAGGCCGAAGTAGAAGTGGCCCACCCTAGGCAGCCAGAAATCGGAACCTAACCAGCCAAGAGTCTATCCTCCACACAGGCATCCCACACAGATCCTACTCGGCCAATGCCGAGTAGTCAAGTCGTTGGCAGCCAACCAACGCATCTGCACACCCAAGCCATCCACTCGACCACCTCCCAACAGGTGGTCGTTTCATCAGAACACGGGGTCATACCACCTATTCCACCTTTCACTCATTCGGAGTTGATCGGTGTTGAATCTAGAGATGCTCATCCCCAGCACTCGCTTTCTTTCGCACCACATCGAGTCCTAGAGCCCCTAGGTACACAACTGGCGACTTCCACCCGAGGCCCCGCTGCACTTGACGCCACACCAGTCGTCAGCGCGGGCCAGGGGAGCACCTTTGCGGGGTTTTCCCTGTCCACCGGTTTCGCAAATGAACCGGTGTTGACCCTTTCGGGATTGGAACCCAGGGATTCGGACGGCATCCTTAAAGCTGTCCAAAGCAGGTTGGAGGCCATCGAGAAGGCTGACGCGGCGAAAAACAGACGGCTGGAGGCCATTGAAAGGGCCTTAGCTGAAAAGGAAAAGGAAGACCAAGCCCGTCAAGCCGAGATCGAAGCACTGCGAAAGGCGGACGAGGACCGTCAGAGGGAGCTGGATGAAGCCAAACGCTTCATCAAGGGCAAGTTCCAGGAAGGGGAGCGCCCATCTTTCGCCGATTCAAGCCGCTCTCCTACTCCCGTCCTCCGTCTCCAACCACCACCACTAGCTGAGGAGATTCCCGGCTTTGTCTCTGAAGCTGAGCACCAGATCGTCATCGCTCAGCTCACCACTCAGAACGATGCCCTTCAGAGACAGGTGGATCAGTACAAGCAGCTGGTCGCCACCAGGGATATGCAGCTGGAGATTGCATTGCGGAGGATCCGCGAGCTTGAGGCAACTTGCAGGTCTCAGGCTCAACCCTCCAAGCGCGGACATGATGATCCGGACGACGCCGCCAATCCTCATGAGGGGGAGGGACCGTCTAAGAGGGCTCGCCTAGACCTCCCCTCCGGCTCCGGAACCGCAGCCGATGATATACCGGCCGACACCGCTCCACAAGCAGATCAGCCTGCCGATCTTACAGACTTACCGGATCCTGTGAACGATGATTCCGACGAAGACATACCGGAAGAAGCCGCAAACTGGAGGTACGAGGCTATCCCCGTGGGTACGACCGTCCAGTTTCCTCACGAGAAGGTAACTCCTGCCATAGACCTGATCGATCCAAACACCGCGCCGTTGGATCCTTCCGACCTTCGTATCTCTGACGAGGGAAGGAAGATCCTGAACCAGCATGCCCAGAGCCTTCGGTTTTGGAAGAGATCAGATGACATTGTCTCTGGTGCGGAGTACGACGCCTTTCTCCCCACGGTACAGACGCCCGAAGCTTTCACAGCTCAGCAGCCGATCAGACTGGGTTGGAACCACACAGTTATATTCAGGCCCTTCCTGGAGGAATCCTTCACACGGATCTTCCAACAGGAACGCCTCTTCTCGTGGTCCAAGAAGGTCTTCTTCGGCCTGTCTCATGTCAAGAAGCGTCGCCGCCGTACTGCGTACATCTACCAGAGGAAGCTCAGCTGGAACGAGCATGGGCAGATTAGAAGGAAGCTCCGGTTCACCAAGGTCACTGACGTCCGACCTTACAAATTCGGACACCAGCTATTCCTGGAGTTTCACGTGCGGATGTACAACCCAGGCAAGCCCGACGGAGACCTCCGAGACTTCATGTTCACAGAAGCCGATCTGGACAGCATTGATCTCGATGATCTCCTTACACTCATCAGACACCTTGAGGGCCCGATTCTGAAACCCGGCTACTTCAGAGATGGTCTGGAAGTCCTCAAGAGGTATGTACGCCACACGATCAATCTCGCGCATCTCACTGACTATCAGATGGCGATTGAGAGCAAACAGCAGAAGGTGAATCTGCTGCGTCCTAACCTGGAGGCCAATCTTCTTGACCAATACATGCCCTACTTCCCAACGGAACTCCCAGAGCATGGTGTTGTGTATATCACCTTCAGGAAGAACCAGCGGAGATTTATGCGCTTCAGTGAGCTGTCCAGCTTCTGTGACGGCACTCTGTTGTATGTCTACAACGGAATGAAGCGTCGTCTGATGGAGGAGAATATGCCAATGTACAAGGGCACTCAGTGGAAGAGAAAGCTGAAGGAGGCCCTGAATCTGATCGAGGTCAAGCTGAAAGAAAGACTGATGCTGAGAAGGGTTGAGACTGCGATGGAGCTCCGTACGAGATCGATCCGCGAATGGGACGAGTACCTGCAGCTCTCGCAGTGGGAACCAGCCTTGAAGTATCCGCCGCCTTTCTGACTTCTTCCCAAAGGGGGAGATTGTTAGAACCTGACTAGTTTATTTGTAAAGAAGTCAGGGGCATCTTTTGACATTATGTAATAGTTAGAACTTGAACAATACTTTTGTGCACCTCTTAAAAGAGTCATAGACTCTAGGGGTTGTTTTGTAACTTCGACTCTATAAATAGGGGTCGATAGTTAACGTTTCATAATAATCAAGTAACTGACAACTTTTGTTATATGCTTGTCGTGTTGTATATCTTTCATTTATATGCTTGATTACCGCTATTTGAGCTTCATTTAGTCTTGTGATTGCTTGTAGTGGTCCTTTTATTGCATCCTCGTTGAATATCGGACTCACAACTAGTTTAAAAGACCTATTATATCATACCTATTAAATTAGTTGATTATATATCAATCACAAAATGTTATCACACTCATTCACAATTGTAATTTTTTTTGATTAATCAAGACTTGTTTAAACCTGATTCTAAACCCTACTTAAGGCCTTATTTACTTTCATGTATACTACATTCTAATTTTTAGTTTATTGTATTTTCATTGCAGTTATTTGAGACATTGTAAGAATGAAAACAATGTTTTTAATTCAAACATTATTTAACTAAATCTTATTAATTTATATATAATTACTCTATCGAAAATGTTATTGACAAATTAGGTCTAATTGAAACAATCAAGTATATATCGGTCCTAGTTGTCAAGATCCCAACCAAACATGCAACTAGTTAAGAGTTTGTTTTTGTTATTTGAGATTTGATCATGTAAAACATTTGATATCAAATGCTGTGCTTTTATATTAGGTGATTTGTTTTTATCTCATTAAAATTTTCAATATTAAATTGATATCTTTTAGTTATTAAAAGATTTCATTCGACTTATTTAATTGGTGTTTAAACAATTTCTCTTCTGTTTTTATCCAAATTGTTGTTATTCCTACGTCTTTATAGCTTATCTTCACTCATTTAAATCCATACCCCTCTACAATGGGTCCCACTTATGCACTCACATACACCTATCCATACCTCCTATAAGACCATCCGCAACGAGATCGGCTTGGCTCTCGGTTTGGGTGTTTTGCCGATCGGTACCATCAGCAACACTGCTGAGGCCGATCAACAAGGGAGTCTTTCGGTGTGTGCTTGCCGATTGCGAAGACCACCCCACCCCATCCCCTCTCCCTCTCTCTCTTCTTTCTCTCTTTTCTTTTCTTTTTCCTTTTTTATTAATTATTTAGATTGGCTTGGGTGTAGATCGATTGAGTTAGATTGGGTTGGTTTGGGTAAGATAATGGAAAGCTGATGTGACGATTGACAAGGGAGTCTACCGATGTGGATGGTCTAAGGAGGGTATGGATAGAAAACCCTTACCCAAATATCATTACATTTGTAATTCTAAATCCATAGCTTGCGAACCTAGCTAAAACCGGAAAAAACCCAATCCATCCATTTTCCAAAATAAGTTTTTTTATATTTAGGTCTGCAAATTGTGAACTTGGTCATTATTTCAAAAGAAAATTTGATTAGGCTCATTTTTGTTTGTGGTGGTGTTGTAAAAATCTGATACTCGGCCGAGTAATCGCGAATCGGGTGTCAACCTTGCCGAGAAGCACGAAATCGGCCAAATTCCACGGTGAGAGGGAAAATCGGTCAACATCGGCGAGTAATCGACTTTACTCGGCCTTACTTGGGCTACTCGGTTGTACTCCGGCTACTCAGTCTTCCGATTCATTGCTCGATTATTTCGATTTCATGCTCGATTCTTGGCTTCTGCTTTGAATTCTTGGCTTTTGGTGGTAGCAAGAAGACAGCGGCCCACGGAGGCCAGTATGTGGCTCTGGAAAAGTAGAAAAAGATGTACATAGATAGAAGATGGATAGATGTAGAAGAAGAAGAAGAAGATGGATAAATTGATGTAGAAGAAGATGTGTGCGGCCCTTTGTGAAACCCTAAAATTAGGTTTAATTGGTCCTCTATTGTATAATATATATATATATACACTTCATTATAGTTACAAAAATGGTCCCTAAAGTTTAGATTGATTATGCAAAAACTTGATATCCCATATTTAAACTTGTTATCCTATATTATATATATTTATATAATTATGAAATTTATATATAAAAATTCCAATCCGAGTACTTGCTTAAAGGGGGTCGGCCGATATGGGAACGAGTAACGAGTTTTGCAATCATGGTTTGTGGGTGTATCTAACTTTTGCGGACCTAAAAATTGCAGACGTGGCGACATTAGGATAAAACCGAGAGAGAAATAAATCAACAACTAGGAGACCGACCAACTTAAATGTGTATAACGGCTATTTGAGCCAATTTTTTCAGGTACTGTAACTGCTTTTATGCGATAACTAAGGGGCCTGAATGAAAATTTGCTATATTTCAATTTTCATTCAGACGACGAGAATTAGGAGTGTTCAACAACACCTTCTTCGAAGCCATTTGCTTTCTTGGCAATGGAGATGGAAGAACACAAAAGCATATGGAAGAACTCGGAGGAGGAAGAATCAATGGTTTCTGTGACGGTTGGCCGAGTGATGACTACTCTGCTTACTGCTAGACCTACCAAGCTCATCGACTCCATTTCTCGTCTTCAATCATCTCCAAACCCTCATAATCTACTTACTCGTGAGTTATAATCAATCCTTCTTGTGTAGTTATCAAATCATCATCCTTTAATTGTGCGTTTTAGTTGTTTCAGATTATTTTATGCAATGCCGAAGTGAAACTCTGGCTGTTGAATGTTAATATGTTTATGATTGTTTTGTATTTGTAGTTTCGTTGGAGAATTCGTTGCGGATTCTTCACAAGTGTGTTAGGGATGGAGCTGAAAAGGAAGAGTCTCTGGATTCAATTCTGATTCCGATGATTGAACATGTATGTGTGTAGTTTGTTTGAATTTTTGATGTTTTTTCAAGTGTCGTGATTTCAGTTTGAAGTAAAACCTAACTCAATGGATAGAAATTGGTGATGGTTCTTGGCATAGGAAGATGTGTTTATGTGTTTTTTTTTCCATTATTTGGTCTTTCAAGTAGTGGACACTAATGCTTATGATCCTATGAAGAGCTTCACAAATTGGGCATGTGAGTTTATTATAGTTTAAGAACTGAAAACTAAAAAGTAGAGCTCTTTTTGTTTTCATGTTTATATTATGTGGGGTAAGCAAGTGAATCTGTACCTATAGTTATTCATCAACATGGTAGATAGTTCATCAAAATATGAGTATTTTCAAGTGCAATATGGTTATCTTATCAATTATCATGTATAAACTGTCTAATTGTATCTTGTTTTGCTTATCCTGTTATCTTATCAATTTTCCGTCTGGCGTAACCTATCACCAATCTTCAATAGCTGATACTCTTTCCATTCGGAAACTAGACTTTGATGTGACTCTTGAAGTTCAAATTTAAATCTCAAGATAAAATTGATATGATTTTGTTTGAAATTTGAATAGTCAATATGGTCAACTTATTTGTAGTATCTTTTTGCTAGTTCATGTTAGTTATTGTATATTGATGGAAAAATTATATAATTCTTTGTTAATTTTGAATTAAGGATTCCACAAATTGACTTCCTAAATTCAGTTTGTATCTCATATATTTGGAAGAGATGTGGTGATTAAATTTGTTCTTCTCTTTCCAGTCATTAAGGTGTAAGGAGTCGAAACACAAGAACCAGGAGATGATTCTTCTCAATTGGCTCTTTCAAGATGAAGTTCTTTTTCAAGCTATAGCAAGAAACTTTTCCGACATTGTGCTTAGGAAAGAGGACCATCATATTGCCTTGGGATGGTGTATCCTTGCTCGCCGTCTCATAGAGTATGATGTTACTATGGGTCGGTTTCCAACATCCGGTAAAGTCACTAGACCTTGCCTCAAATCCATGTAATAATGTAAATCTTTATGGTCATTTTCTCGGTAAAAAGGTAGCTTTTTTCCCTATTAATTGGACATCCTTTTTTAAAGAAGGAACGTTCTGTTTCTAAGATAAATCTCTTCTTGCTTAACTTTCTTATTAGTCTGACTTCAAATTATCTGTGACAATCAACGAGGAGGTGATGTAGTAGGGTAACCAATATATATTCTAATACTATATAATAAGTTAGAAGTTGCGGTATAAGAGATGCTAATGTATGCATCTGAAGCATCATGAAACTGAACTCCTTCAGTGTTCAATTTTTCATGTGGATCAACAGATGTTGACAAAGGTTTGTGGCCATGTGAATTGGCCTTCCTCAACAAATCCGTATTATAGTTTTATTGATCCAAAAAGAGTCAGTTATGTGACCTTGAGAGTTGAGACTAAGTTCCAAGTAGTATTAAACAGATCGTTGATGCTGAGTTCATCATCGAAGAATGTTTTGACTCTTGAAGTATAATCTACATCACCAATGAGGATATAATCCTCAACTGGAGTAATACTGTAAAGGGCGAGGTGCACTTGAATGGAATTTTACACACATTCACACGATTACACGCGGTTCGTCTCTTAGGTTGGGATCAATCTCATTTGATAGCTCTTTAGAACGTTACCTTGTTTATAAGTTCATTGCCTGATGGAGATCAAAATAGTTTTCTTTTAGAAATAATCCTCGTATGATCTCATTGTTAATCAGGGTTTCTCCAATAAGAGTTTTATTATCTGCAGAAAACTGTACATTGGGTTTTCCCAAAATATTTAAGTTAGTGGATAAACAATTATTACTTTTTGTTCCTGACTTTCTGTGAGAAAGGAGGATTCTTTGGAGTTTGAAGGCTTATAATCAACTGTAGAATCGGCAACTTTTTATTGCCTGTCATTGTGGTAGCCACTCCATTTCACCTAGGGATGGAGAAGTTCTGATGCCTTGATGTAAATTTGCGACCACAACAATTGAGTACTTGCTGGCCTAACACAGATGTAGACGCTTGTATACCAGTAATTTTTTTTAATCTTGCTGCAGGGATAAAGGAAAGGTACAATGGACTCTTGAAGAACCTTTCCATATGCAGCACTCATTTATTGTCTCTAATAAATAATGGGAGGTAAAGACATATTTACACTTCAGTCTTCCTCAGATTTCGCTGGATTATTCATTGTGTAGCATGGCCTACTGAATGACTTGATATATGGTAATTTTGATTTGGTTGCTATATTTAATAAATGCATCAGGATATGTAATGTGTATGTATGTAAAGCACTCTTGTGACCCTAAAATTGAAGGTTTTATCATAGGTCCTCCCTATCACCAATTCACCATGACTCAGGTGCAGCTGTCAATCTGTGATAATATGGAAACCATTGGTGGAGACATGTGTGTAGGTAGTCTACTACAGCAAAGACAGGCCTGTTAAGATATTACGAGAACATACCAATTGGAACTCAAGATTGCAGATGTGTATGTATCTATATGCTTTGGAGATGCTATTAGCCAAGGCTGGTCATCATGTCATGGCCAAATTGTATTGCCCTATCATAAGCTCACATAGGCTATTTATCTGATGGACCTAACATCCTCCCTTGCCCTTCTGCTGCTTCTTCCTTGGTCTTTTCTTGAGGCCACCGCTGAAAAATCTAGAAAAGAAGTAGAGACACTTCAACTGCCCATATTTCTTGCAGGGTTTTCCGTTAAGACAGATCTGTTAGAAACCTATTGCCGTTTTCCTAATACTAGGAATCAAGATAGCATATAGGCTAGTGCTGACATAGAGATTGATATAATTGAAGAAGAAATATATCTTCCAAGTTCAGTTCCAAAATGGTACAGGTTTGCAAATCACAAATCCAAATCAATCCTTTCTGATTCATTTAAGTGTTGTAGCCCTAGCCACTAAGTCTCCGTTAGTACTTCTATCTAGTACATCCTTTGACTCTCTCAACTTGACATGTGTCACTTCTTAAGGCTTCATTTGAAGATGTAAACATCTTAAGTATACTTCCTTATAAGCAAAAAATTATCCTTATTTCTGGTCCTTTTTTAGACGTGGTAAATAGTTATTACGTGCAAAAAATTGGAAATATATCCACTTTATATATTCTTCTTTCTTACACCAACAATTACCTTTACATTCTTGGTGGTTCTATAGTCTATGCATCCCTACTCAACATGGATTTTCTTTCTCCGCAATTTGAGGCTACCTTTGTTTATTTAGAGTGAAATACTATAGGGGACCCGTTTATATTGAATTTTAATATGATCTTAGGACACATTATCTTAAAATGGATATAGAGTTTGGGATATTGATAAAGTTCTCACAACATATGAGGCTTTGGCGTATGTTCCTTTTTGATGATGAACATCAAGAATTATATGCAAAGAGAATTAGAAAGGTTAGTCATGCCATCCTAAAAGAAGGCAAAGCTTTGTCAATGGAAACACAATATGTTTTCTTATTAGAGACTAGGGATGTAGCTTTTGTCTCATCTTTGTTTTTAGGGTTTTCATATGAAACATCTGGTTTTTAACTTGTCTACTGAAGACGATGTTTACTTAGGAAATTGTATGACCTTATAAATAGGCTTTCACACTTATATGTTTATACCTTGAGACGGCACCATAGAATTATGTTGCAATGTCTGGTATTGGTGGTAGTGTGGTACCATTGTCGAAATAGTTTCAGTTTGTTATGTTTCCTTTTACATTTTGTGGTAGAGGGTTAATAAAAGAATGTTGTGCAACTCCTAAGTAGTAAACTAGTAATCACAACAGTTTATATAATATAACTAATAATCAATGGCATTGCTCATGGTGCAACCAGTGTCAAAATAGTCTTTTTGCGTGTCATGTTTTCATGATGGGTGTGCCTATTACAAACTTTAAGTTGAATTCATATTTGTTTCTCTTTTGGTTGATATCCGCTCTGTAGTACTTTGCAGGGTGGGTTTGAGTTACCAACTCGTCTTTCAGTGGCTGCTGCGGATTGTGTTATAGCCCTCAGCGTGGCTTTGACAAAAAAGGAGATGGTTTCTAACGCTTTAGAGAACACAAAAAAACCATCAAAACCTAGTCGACAAGACCTGCAAGGTATATCAGTTGTTGCTGTTGGTGGCCAGACAAAAGCAAAGTCAATCAGTCCAGCTTCTGAATTCACAAGGGATATGGAAATGAGCTTGTTGCTTTGGAATCTTTTAGATCGCCTCATTATGCTTGTGCAAAGACTCCATGCTGTATGTTCTCAAATTGTCATCACTTAATTTTGGGTAGTTGCACTCCTTTTGATTTCTCAGTTATTGAATTACTGGATTTTTTGATTTTCTCATCTTCAAATATGTGATGCAAAGTTATCCTCTATTGAAATATAGGATGCAAGAAGAGAACATATACAAAGTGTTAAGAAGCATGTGCTCTATCCTATTCTTTAGTAGCTTAATATTCGCTTACTTTTTGCATTTTAGTCTTTTGAAAAGTTGAAGTGTATATAATTGGTCAATAGTCATTATATGGCCTTTGATCGTAAGAGTTGGTTCACAGCATAAGCCAAATGTCACACCAGAGGCTAGAGATGTCGTGTTTTCTCTGTATACAAAACATGTGCCTAATGCAGTCTCCATGTTTCATTACCCTATTTGTCGTATGAAGTTGATAGATTTCAGGGCTATGTCATCGGAGTTTTGTGCTTTTAGCTGGTGTCATGGTGAAGTTAGGTGGTTTTGAGATAAGGGTAAGCCTGTATAGATTATGTAGGTATATGATCGAGCTCCTAGAATGAAGAAGATAATTTACATAGTGGAAACTAACAGAGCATAATATTTATCTCCTCAAGTTGGAGCAATATATCAATAATATTCAACTTGATACAAGTAAAATAAAACTGGCTTGCTAACTGAATGTTTGCTAACTGATTAAACAAGCGGGGTAAACAATGATG
Organism: Centaurea solstitialis; assembly: GCA_030169165.1. Taxonomy (NCBI): domain Eukaryota; kingdom Viridiplantae; phylum Streptophyta; class Magnoliopsida; order Asterales; family Asteraceae; genus Centaurea; species Centaurea solstitialis. The sequence goes on along the minus strand of CM058045.1, from coordinate 17,440,608 downwards.
GACATTGTATTCTTGGTTCTCATGTGCAACAGTTTTTTTTTTCCTTTCTACATAGAGTGCAGAGTGATTTTAAAGGTATTGGCTCATCAATCTGTTGCAAAGGGTGCCCAACTCTTGAAGAAAATGTTTGGCTTCGCTTCTTTTCACAGTTGACATTTACCAATACGGTATTAAGATTTTAATATTCTTCCAGGAGAATAGTAACCGCTGGTGACTAACTAGGCATCCTGCTCAATTTGCATCCGGAAAGCTTGTAATTGTGTTTCATCCTTCCTCTGTGAATGTCCTGCTCTATTATGTTTTTGATTAAGTATAGGTTGCATTCTTCGTTGGAATCTGTACTGAAATCATGCTGTCATGAAGACCATTATTCTAATTGCTAGTATTAAGGTGCTGAAATGACTTGATCAACTATGCTTATGAAGTAGGCAATATCCAAACATGTAGATACCAAGCGATACACTTTCATGGATTGTATCTATGTTCTATAAACTGTGAACACTCTTTCCATCTCTAGTTAATTCTATTGGTCTACATCCAAGTATTATACACTAGGATAGAGGTCCAAAGACGCTTATGGTGACAAAATAGAAATTTCTATGAGGAGACCGACCTACCTCTTCCCTAGATAGCATATCGAGTTGTGCAAGATTTGTGAGTAGTGAGTATTGTTTGCTAGTGGAACTCTTTGTGTATCAATATACCCTTCTCGTGTGAGTACTAATCATCTATACACTTTAAGAATCATGCATTTGGGTTGCCAATGTTTGTGGAATATTTAAAACCATTATCACCCATTAACATGCTAAACTGTTTCGAGAGTTTTCAAAAAACATATTTAAACCAAGCTCCTTGAAATGCTCTTTGAGACCATATAGAGACAGTTAAAGATGAAAACTTTGAAGACGGCTTCACTGTAAACTTTGATGGCTGATGCATTGACCAAGGAATGCTCTAGAAGCCTCTAGGTGATCTAGGGAAGTTTTAGTGTTCCTCAATCCTCACTATTTCCTAAGACTCTTATAGCGGCAAATAGCATTCTAGAATCATCTACATGTTAGATGAGTAGATGTCTTCCATACACCTAGAGCCTTCTACGGTCTAGAATGATTCAACTTAAGTTTTGTTTAAGATGGATGGACTCTTTATTTATACGGTATCCAGTAAAGTATCATTCAAGTAACAAAAGGAGAGTGTAAACTTGAGTTTTCGGTACAAAGGTCATCCTCCAATTTTTTCATGTGATCATTCTGATCTACATATTTTCTTTTTGCGTGGCCCACGGTCTAGTTAGCTCAACTAGGACAATGCTGTCTTAAATATCACACAAGTTGACCAGGAAAATCTTGATCCATGACCTTGGACTATGCCATGTTGAAGTTTAGGGTGTCAAATCATCTCTCATTAATGTGCTTGATGGGCCAAGAACAGAGAAAATTTTAGACAATAAGGGAATATAACATCTACCAACTCCAAACAAACCAGTGACATACTGAGGCGGCTGAAAGAACCTGTAATATTTGGGACCTATAATTGCAGCATAGCTTGAGCATGGGAAAGGAGCCCTTTACCCGGATTTTTGACATTTAGAGCCTCAAACTGATGCTCTCATCAACCAAGGGCATTGTCATCACCTTTCTTGGTTCTCACTCATTTGTGAAGTGATATTGCTTTTCTTGGGTGGTCTCACCACAGCTCAAATGACCTGTTATATTGTAGTTAGCTGATATCCTAGTAGCAATTTGTTGCAGTGCTAAAATAATCTGATGGCATGGTAAATTTATTAAAGTAAGAGATGAATATATGAGCATTTATGTCTGCTCATATGTTTGTTTGAATTTAAACTATTGCCATCATCTGGAAGTAAATTGGGATTTTGAGGAACCCCAATTGTCATATTTCTTAATTAAGAAAGATGTACTTGCATGATCAGACACTTCGAAGGAGATTGTATTGCTTGAATTAAAAAACATACAAAGTACATATATTTATGTCTTCCAGTGCTGTGGCGGATTGGTTATCGCTCGGGGGTTTCATAGCGCCCTAACCGAGTTCGAGCCTTCCCGTGCGCATGTCTGGGGACATTTAAGTGGGGCCATGTTTAGCCCCCAAAATTGCCGGGGATTAGTCAGGCTTTGACCTGGACACCCTTCCAAAAAAAAAGTACATATATTTATACAAGGCTGAGGAGATCAGAATTATATACTTTCCTAATCATGATCTAGTTTCCTAATGTTAATGATCTAGTTTCCTTTTTCGTGTTAATTCCATAACACACATCATAGAAAAGCTTTGATTCTACAATTTTTCCTCATTTTGCTAATATCGGTATTCTCATTGTTATCTTTCATTGAACTTCTAGTTGAGGTATTACCAACCTTGGAGATTTTTTTTCTACTTTTACTCAACTATAACATTCAAAGTTATTTTCTGGCTTCTGCTATCATATAGGTTTTTGCTTATTTTATGATTACAGTATGTTGTTACTTGTTAGACAGAAATTGTTCTTGGTTGGATTCAGATGCATTTAAAATTTCTAGTAACCCTTATCCTCTTTGTGTACCCCAGTGGAGCAGGAAAAGTCGTTCGTTGCATGCAAAGGGATTGGAAAGAGTTCTGAAATGGTTGCATGAGACAAAAAAGAAGTATCATTTTTCTCAAGAGGCTGGTACTGCCTTCATTGTTGTTCTGTCATGAGTTTATAAACAGTTTTACTCCTGCTATCCTGATCTCCCCTTGAAAGACAGGTCCGCCAAAGGTTAAGACTGGCTTGTTGCTTCTCTCATCTTGTTGGAAACACTATGGCATCCTTCTGCATTTGGAAGATCATCGAATTTCTGATCGTCATAAGGAATTGCTGGACCAGTACTTGGCCGGTATTGAGGTTAGATGTAACTGAAGTGTGCTTCTAGCCTAAGTTTTAATGCCGCACCAGGCACCATAGCATCCATGTCGTTTTGTGGCTCAAAGTTCTTCCCCATAAGTTATAACTTGTCTAACTGCAGTCTTTTCGAACTTACCTATTGGCTTCAATGAAGCTTTTTCGTCCACACAGTTCTTCAAGTATACTATCAATATTCGTATGAAGGCGAGGTCGCAAAAAATGATATTCAGATAAAGTTGCATAGCATTTGTATAATGTAAACTGATTTCCTTTGTTAGAGTTCAGCAACTTAGGTTGAGTGTGTATCTAGTATTTGGAAGACACTTTGATTTGTGAAATCAAGTGACTTATTTTAATTTCTTTAACCCCCTCTATTAAAGTTCGTACAAGTACTTCGTAATTTACAATGGAAAAGGCTTATTCCATCCTATTAAATCAAGTGACTTACTGATCGATCTCTAACATCTCTAAAACCAAACGAAACCAAATGAACCCAATCAATTTCACTCGGAAGTAGCCGCTGGGGGGGGGGGGGGTATGCAAATGTGTCATCTACCCCAAAGAGTAGAGTGGTTGTTTTCGTTTACTTGTGAAAAGTGTAAGCAAAAAGGTATTGACAAAAAAAGGAAGAGCTTGAGACCTGCTTGAAAATAACCATGATAAACAAAAAATAGCTTTGGTGAAACCTAGTATAATAATGCTACACATCTCATCATCTATAACATCCCTATTTGATGGAATTGATTGTGTAGTCTACATTTACCTAAACACTTTTAGAAAATGTATCTGCTTATTTAGGCATCCTAGAGCTACCGAGTATCCTGGATTTTCTGCCTCAGAACTACGATTCAGAACAAACCCAGGGTTCCATGTTCTAATTTCTTTAATGATCCACTAATATCTGTTACATGTCTTGGAGGGTGTGAAGCTTGTTCAAGCTTGAGGAGGTATAATTAGATTAAAGCTTGTTCATCTTGTTAGAGCTTGACCTTGAACATCTAAAGATTGTGTCTGCTCTATCATATATATCCTCAACTAGGTTTTATAGACTGGAAACCATAAAACTAAGTCCGTTCGCATAGCCCGATTTCTGAGCTGGTAGAAAGGGGCTTGGTGGTCTAATTTGCGATTACACAGTACTATTCCAAATTTGTATTTTGTTTGATGGAGTTGGTTTTTTGACAAATGAGTTATGCAGCATTATGCAGGGAACTACACGACAGATCACAATGATGATAAGGACAGTGGAATGGCAACCATAAATTTCTTCCTCAATTGCTTGTTACTTCTGTTGGGGCGTTTTACTGCAAAGCAATATGATACTGCCATGACAGAACACAGGCTGCACGTTACTCGTGTTGTTGCATCACAGGTAGGTGAACTTGTTGCAACCAATTGTCTCCTACGATGGTAGACATGGCATGCCTTGCTTTTGCACAACTGAAACTTGGAAACAATCATTTAACGATTGCTTGGAATGCTTTAATTGTGCATCTTTTGATCAATTCGAATGTTTATTATTATTTTTCATCTCATCATAGTGAGTACATGGAATTGGATTCGGGGAACTTTAGAAGTTCTATAGAACTTGTTTGCACACAATACTGTAGAAGTCTATTGTAGTTCTAAGCAAGCCGGATATATAGAGTACAAGATGGCCTAGATACCAGATTTGTTCCATCTTGGTACTGAAACTTAGCTTTGGAAAGAGTAACATCTTATCTCTTACTTTTCTAGAATGCAATGTTATCACCAACAATGATTCCTGATAAATGGATACTTGCATGACTGACACCTAATTAACGTTTACATGCCCATGGTTGTACATAATTTTTTTTTGTCTTCGAGCACTCTTGAGGTATCTTAGATCTTGATACCACATTCAGATGAGTAGTAGGGGGACTTGGGGTAGAAGAATGAATGAACACATCACCTTCACGAAATTTCAATATTAAGCTTAGTGACTATGAGAAAGGTTGGTTTCCGAGCTGATCTTCTAGATCTTCAAGAAGCTCAACATCATGATAAATTTGTCGTTTAGGCACATCTGACAATCTGCCTCCAAATGCCTTAAATACCAACCTTAGTCATCCTCCGACAGAAAATATCATGGCATTTAGCCATCTTAATAACCAAGAAGCACTTGGAACTCTCTAAGTCCTTTGAGCTTTTCTGAATGAAGAACTTCAAGTCTGCATCCTGGTAACAAAAATTTTGAACATAGAAAAACAGAAAAAATTCTATTTGCTATATCTGGACCTGAAATGCCCCAACTTGTCTTGAGCATGAGTATCCTATTTCCTTAAGAGTGAATGAGCCTGTGGAGCCAAAATAGAAGATGTATTCGAAAGGTCATACAGATACGTCAACTACAAAACCTAGAAGCCACCTGAATCATGAAACTGGGAGGTTGGTTCATATAAATCTGTCTCAAGAACAAGATGAAAAAATGTGATCTTGATATCAAGCTGATGAAGGGGATAACAATGAGTAGCTGAGCAATCACAATCCGGCCCCATATCGTATTTTATTAAGTAAACTGTAAACAGTTTTTCATGCATGGTCTGTTTCCATTTCAGATACGAGAGAGACATTAAATAGGACTATAATGATAGACTGTCTGCAAGACTGCAAGTAAGCTAAAATCATATCCTTGGAAAATACTAAGAGGCCGCTTACTAAATGCGTACCGGGTAAGTGCTTACCGATATCATTTACCTTATTGATTGAGGATGACAAAGACGGAGAAGCTTAACTGGTAAGAGGCAAGGTAAGGACCGGGAGTCTTACTCTAACCTGTAAAGTGTGGGAAACGATTCTTATGCGTTAAGTGCTTACCGGGCTTAAGTTGCTCAGCAACAATTTATTTTCATGACCGAGAATATTACACGATAAGGTAAATAAGGGTGATATCTTTTGCGGTAAGCGCTTACCCGGTAAGAAATTTGGTAAAAGGCCCCTAAGTCTTCTGGCATCAAGATGAAAAATTGTAGCTGTAAGAAATAGACCTAATAGAGGATATGCCCTTTTGTAACATTAGACAATATAGGATTAATCTGATAGCTCACGGTAAAAGAAATGAGTCCCTGAAAACAGAGTTGAACATTTTGGTGAGTTAACATTGTACAGTCCACCTATCACTATGAGGGGTTTTGAAAGATGTACCAAATTGAGTTCTAACGCATGCATGGAAGTTAACAAAAAAACATTTAACAATGAGAAATTTAGTAAGTAAATCTAAATGACTGTAGAAACATTATCAACAACATTCACAAAAATACTTGTGATCAGTGACCACTAACAGACTTAATTTGGAAAAGCTGAGTGACGCCCTGAACAAACAAGTTCAAAAATACCAGTAGACTTGCACCAATTCATAGATGAATAAGAAGTGCAAACGAGTATGCTTACTAGGCATGACTCAGAAAACAAAGACTTGGATGCATGCCACTCACAGCCTGCCCCAGTAGTTTGGGAGGTACCTAGCTCTTGCAAGGTAGAAAAAGTGTTGCAAAAAGTGCTTGAACAATTTAATATTTCTAATTATATTGGGATATATAATACATATTAGGGTAAAATCACAATTATATTGGTAAAAGATTATATTGCTTGATGAAATAAATCCGGTTCTGCATTTTGGGAAATTGGGTGTAGAAGTGGCACACCTTTTTTTGCAGTGTCAATCCGCAGAACGTGCACTATCTTGACTAGCTGACTAATATTTTGTCAGTTTGAGTATTTAGGAGCCTATTTGAGTTTGTGCTTTCACATTTTTATGCAGAATGCATGCATTTCATATGATATAATCAGCTATAGTGTAAACTGATTTTATGACAAATGAGATGATTTTGAAATAATATGGTTTAATTTCTATAAACCGTCTTTTCCTTTTGTGGACTGCCATTCTCGTTGCCTGGTATGTACTTCCAGTAATACTAATATATTGACACTTCTGAAGCTTTGTTCAGCCGATGATGATGTGATTGATGGCGCTGTGTCAATTCTTAAGGCAACCATTTTTGGCACGAACCATCTTGCATCCGGGGGCAGTCTCGCAGACAGTAAACAGATGCATTCTGTGTTACCTTTACTACTAAATCTTTTGGATGAACGGGATGGCACATCCAGAGCTGTTGTAACATTGATTGCCGAATATTGTTCCATGTATATTTTTGAACTTCCAATCTTTTAGTAGTTTGAATTTGAGGTCTTTAACGGTGTAAATTAGCTTCTTCCGTAAGTTTTGGTGAGAGATAAACAGAAAGAAATCTAGGCCCTCTGTGGGGACCAAATCAGCACGCTTTTGGTTCTAAATTTACATTTGTTAAATATCTCTCCTAAAGCTTATGCGAAAGTGAGCAGCCAATGACCACCTCCCACTTAACTTCTTTAATGCCTTAGTATTAACTCAATCCTGATGACAATTAATTAATTTACCAGGAGCGCAGATAGATCTTGTTTTGAAGAGATTCTAAATCGTCTTGCTAGTGAAAATATCGCTCAGAGAAGGAATGCTATGGATGTTCTTTCAGAAGTCATCCACATTTCATCAGATTCAGCATCTACACTGTCACATTCACTTTGGTATGCAACATGTACTAATTACTATTATTTTGTATTTTTGTAGGTTGTCAGTTTTCAGTTTTAATGATCTGGTTCTCAAACACAATAATCTTGGCAGGCAGGATTTAGCAAACCATTTGCTTGATCGTCTCAAAGATGAAGATGATATAATTCGTGCACATGCAACCAAACTACTTACACTTATTGGTATGCTATTTTAATCTATAATTTTATTCAATTGCTTTGTAAAAGTTTGTTTTATAAGGAAAATATGCTATCAATGAAAGCTTTTCTGTTATTTGGGCAAGTAAGCTTTACTCAAACGCATGGTGAAAGTTTTCTTAATCTGGAACAGAACTACGTTTTTTCATGCCATTAATCTGTTCTGGTCAAAAGTAATCTCCAGTGTGACACTCGTATTAAAGTTGATATTTATCAAAAGAAGTATACAAATATAAAATGATGAAAAGAAGAATAAAACTGAATATTGCATAGTAACAAATGGAAAGGGATCAAATAGTACGGAATCAGTACTTGATCAGATAGTCAGGAAGGAGTTCGTTTTTTGTTGTTGTTGTTGTCTTCCTTCAGGCTTCAGCGCTCTTTTCTTCTTCTTCTTCTTCCTCTCTCTCTCTCTCTCTATATATATATATATATATATATATATCCCAATATCTTTTTGCTCTCTATGATTGCCAAAAGTTGGATGAAAGATAGACTTATGGATGACATGGAACTTTTTTCTGTTTGAAAGAAATGGTGGGGTGTAGGGGTCTTCAACTTGCTCCTGGATGGTAGGTTACACTTCCAACTTATCTTACCAATTCAACATTTGTTTCTCTTTTTTTGTTTACCCTCAATCCCAACCGGTCATTGTTAATATTAATATTTATAATAATTATTAATGGAAATCATTATTATCCTTATAATTTGATAGGTGTTAGGTTAATTTGGTGCAACTTTTAACTCCTTTTCCAACGTTTGTTTGTGTTTATGATGCTTATGTCTTGCAAATTCTCATCAATTTCTTTTTGCTGTAGATCCTTCATTTGTATTGCCTGGATTGGTTCAACTAATATGCTCATCGGATGCAACCTTACATGCATCTGCTGCTAAAACATTACTTGACATGCTCACATATCACAACCAGAAACCCGAGGTTGTTTGCATGGTGCTAGACTGTATCAGGTATGATTTTAGAGTGATTAGCATTTTGACCGTTGTACTTGACACTTCAATTCTAGAAGATAAACACACCCACAAAATGAAAAATGAAAAATGAAAAAAAAGGAAGATATCCAATGTAGTTAGCCTTCATGTAAGAAAAAACACTTTCTGCAACTTCAGGTGTTGTGCTCACACACACATATATCACATATATAAAAATGCATATCTAATTATCTATATATACATTATGTATACACATTACTAATGGCTGGAGTTCCTATAGAACTGCAAACTTTTCTCAATATCCTTATATTTGGTGCTTATAATTGTTTTTCTTTGCCATTATTTCCTCCACCATAGTAATCCAAATGCAAGCTCAGATCTTCAGAAGATGGCGGCAAGCTCCAGATTGGAAGGTATGTGGTCACTGATATGAGATTGAATTTTTATTGAGAATATCAACCCACACTTAATTGTATGAGGAGGATGGTATCATGGTGCATCTGACGGAATACAAACTACTTACAAAAATAGTTCGCATCTTTGAGTCATTGACATCTTCTAAATGATTTGCATTTCTCCTATGGTTCATGGACTCATCATCATGTAAAATCTACAAGAGGCATTGACTTGTGAAATCAACGGTTCAGATCCACTTCTTACGCTAACCTCAACTTCTCACACGATCCTTCGCCTCCTATAAATTACTAATACTATAATGGTTTGCAAATTAAAAGGGGATGCTTTTGTTCAGCTGCTGCTGAAGTTAAGCTTTAATGAAATTAGCTTGCTAACAGTAGACAAGATGTTTCAATCTCACACGTGCACTCCTTATCTTATTATATGTACTTTTCTTAAACAAATACCCCTTCTGTCCCAAAATAAATGTTCATGATGAAAAAGGCAAACAGTTTGAGGATTTAGGAATGTGTAATTATTATACTTTTTAATCAACAAAGGACAATTTAACCCCTTAATAATAGAGGAGAAAGTTTCTCTTTCTCCATCTTATAATTACGGGTAGAATAGGAAGGTAGACACTTATTTTAGGACAAACTAAAATATAAATGTACACTTATTTTGGGATGGAGGGACTAGGGAGGGACTAGGTTTTACTTATTTGTTTCTTGAAGATGAGTGCTAATCAAACACAAGTCTCAAGCTAAGGTTGTGTGGTCCTTGAGTTTCTTGAAAGAGCATTTTCTTTTGCTTTTCAGTCTTAGTACGGTGGTAGGATATATCGTCTTCTATTTGTTGTTGATATCAGGGTTTAAAGGGGGATATTATTCTTAACAACTGTATGGCCTGATCATTTTCTATGCTTATTTCATGTATCAGGGTTACATGGGGATACTGATAGAGTTCTTAAGTTGATACCAGAATGGTCAAGATCTGTAAGCTTCAATACTGAAATCCTTTAAACTAATTCCCATTTTTTTTCTTATCATTTATGTTCTTGTTTTTTTTTGGTTGCCACAGTTTAACATTTTACTTTTACGTTTGTAGTCCTTGAGTGTCATAGGCTTTGTATAATGCTCATCTGCTGCCTTATTCATTATCATGCTCTATTTATTATTATATAGGCACTTTGTATGCCCATCGACAAACCACATTTGTACATAATATATGTTCAAGTATCTACTTGAATTTGTCTAAAATCCATCGTTATTTTCACTCCAAGTCTCCAACCAAATATATAATTAGGTTTGTACACATATACAGAAACAGGGGACGTTTCATTCACAAACCACGTAATTGTAACAAACTATACAAACCAATCATAGCCATTCATCTCATCTAATAATTATTATATTCCAATTTGTTTCCTAATTTAAAGTCATGATCATAATGAATGAATGTTATTAGCTTGCATATATATCTCAGTCAAATTAATGAACCATGATAACTGTCCATAGATATATCTATTATTTCCTAATGTAATGGTTTGTATAGTTTGTTTAAATTACGTGGTTTGTAAATGAAACCTCCCCTACACAAATATGTATAACCCCAGGTCTCTGATTCATTTTCCTAGTGAACACCCCCATCAGTTCCCTGAACTTGCTTCAAATCACACAAGGTTGTTGCTCATTTGTGCACTCAGATGTCATTAAAATTATATATTAGTATTGACTGTAGTTGTAAGGTAGTAAGGTACTATATTTTTGTATGCTGGGAAGATAAAATGAAATGAAGCAGACTAACAAAGAAGAGTCGAGAGGAAAATCTAGGTAGAGATATAGCAGCCTATATTCCTACCAATGACTCGTTCAGTTAGAATTTTTTTTTCTATTGCGTGCAGAGATTTGAGTCATCTTTTTCTCTGAGCTTTTAATTTCTTTCAGGTCAAAAATTGGAAATTATTGGCTGGGCCACTGGTAGACAAGATGTTTGCTGATCCATCAAATCCAATCATTGTGAAGTTTCTAAGTTATATAGGTGATCACTTAGCCGGAGTAGCGGATGTAGTCTTCCAACGAATTCTCTTCCATACTGAAGCACAAACAGAGTAGGTTCCTCAACTATTCTTGTTTTTTCATCATATTTAATTATGGTTGTCTAGAATTCTTACATCTTATTGGTCTCATTTATGTAACAAGTAATACTGTCTCTGTCTCTTAAATCATAATAAATGCAAAACCGACCCTTCGTTCATATCGATAGAAGTATGGAACGTTTGGAAAAATATTGTACTTGTTCCATCTAGTGATTGCTTTTAACCTTAAGATATTATCTGATAAAAATATGTTTTTTTGCTTGCAGGATCGATGAAAGCTTCTTGAGTGAACTGGATGATGTAAAATTGCAGCATTCTCTTTTTGATCGACTTTGTCCACTGCTTATTATACGACTTCTTCCATTGAGAGTTTTCAACGACCTCAAATCTTCTGTTGTTTATGGTGATCTTCTCAGTCAAAATAGTAAGCATAGCTTCCTTACATTCCTTTATTTTATTTCCATTGTGGCCCTAAAATGCTTTACCCTAAAGAATTAATTCTACCTCCAGATAATAAAAACGATACAAGCGGCTCTCAGTGTATTGCAGATCTTCTTCTGAAAAGGTTTTTCTTCAAGTAGAATTGTCATCTCGCTTTTCGTCATCAAATGAGAATCCTGAATTCCTGATGATGGTCATTGCCATTAAACTGTTTCAGGGCATTCAACAAACTTGAATTCGAAGATGTTAGAAAACTTTCAGCTGAGCTCTGTGGGCGAATTCATCCAAAAGTATGTCGCACATTGACCATCTTATCATTCATTATTATGTCCTATCCAGTTTTAAACTTTCTCAATATTTCCCCAAGTAAATGATCAACATGATGTAGAATTCCTTTATACACTCACACGAAAAGCCTATTTGGAAACCTTGAAGGCCAACTCAACCGTCAAATAAAAAGGCAGAACTTTATTGGGCGGTTATATGCATAGACTTTTTTGTAGATTGTGTTTTTAGATTAGGTTTATACGCATTGGTGTGATGAGGATGAATTGTGGGGTTATTATTTAGGAAATTGTCATATATCTTTATGTTTATCTGGGACCCTTTTAGTTTTAAATTTCAGAGTGCACAATGTCATCATCACGACTCTCGACTTAAAAAAAAAACAACGCATCACCAATTTACCATGCGATTGACCTTGCCATATGTTCTGCAGGTTCTCATTCCAGCCGTTTCATCTGAACTGGAAACTGCTACCAACGACCATGATATATTGAAGATAAAAGCTTGTCTCTTTTCGATTTGCACATCTCTAGTGGTAAAACTCATTTTCATCTTCGCCTTCAATTTTAGTTCATATATTGTGGTGAAGGTATTGTTAGATATTGTGTATTGTTAGCTTTCTTGTATTTGGGAAAATTTGCACAACCCTTTGCCAACTAGGTTACATGCCATAGGCATAACAACTATACATTAAAAAATGAAGTGGACAATTATTTTAAAAAATACCCAACTTTTTAAGGTTTATCTTACATTCATCTCTCTTTCACACTTTTGACAATTTGATGTAGAGGTCTCGTTTGCATACATCTTAACCCTCCAAACCCAACCTACGTTTGGTTTGGTTTGTAGTAATCTAAAGTAGCGTTTCGTTATAGGTTATCATTTTGTTTATAAATGTATTGTAATTAATTTTCATGAAATGTAGGATATAATTTCCTGAATCCAATAACAATGCTCAAATCTTGTTTGCATGCTGCAACTGAGTTCCACTTTTTCTTATGCATATAGGTTAGAGACATCCAGTCCATTGGTCATCCTGACATTTCTCGAATTAGAGAATCAATAGAAACAATTCTGTTATGGCCTTCTACAGACGGAGATGAAGGTAAGTATTTTCCTTTGCCGTAATTACTTCCAAAAGTTTACCAAGTAAGCGCTTACCGGCAAGACTCACCATCCGCAATTACCTTATCGGGTAATATTCTTAGCCATCAAAATGGATTGCTGGTAAGCATCTTTTACCTTGTAAGCGCTAATCGGGTAAGAGTCTTCTCCGTCACTTACGGGATAAGATTCTTGGTCTTGCCATGCTCAGCGAGTCCCTTAGTTTCCTAGCCCTCAACCCTGAGGGTGAGCTTAACCGGCAAATAAAACCTAGGCCTCGGGGCTCCTCCCCATAGGTCACTGGTTCCAGTGACCACTAGGGATTTTCCTGGTTGTTAACTTCAGGCCTCAAGGGATCAGGCATTGTTTGGTAAACCTAAAGTAGCTTATAAGCTAGCTTTTTATTAAGCTACTTGGAGGTAGCTTTTTCCAATTATACCCTTATTAATATTAATTATTATATCTCAATATACCCTTTTTGGTCATTTTACATACCCATAAGCTAGTTTTTGCCAAACATAATTTGTTCATAAGCTAGCTTATCAGCTACTAGCTAGTGCCTAGTATATCAGCTAGTTTACCAAACATAGCCTTAGTCGAATGGTTACCCAAAAGAAAGTTTTCTAGTTTCTGCTAATCGACTCTATGCATGACGCCAATAAGCAACCTATATCTGTCTCAGTTTCGAAAGCACAACATGGATGCATTGATTGCCTTGCAATCATGGTGTGTACCGAGCTACAAAATCCAGAACCCTTGAGAAACTCAACGTCTAAGGGAAAAAGCATTCTTCAAAATGGTTTGTACCTTAGTTTTAATATTTTTCTTTCTGGTTAAAATTAAACCTATTGCACCTGCTGAAGTTTCAGTCGTGTTTTTTGATATCAGGAAATAACGACACTTTCGGATTCCACGCTTACGTTCTTGACCGAATGACCAACAACGAGCACAAGTTAATTTCCTCCAATCTGGGATCAGATAATCATATGTCATCAAAACAGTTCCTCTCGTTTCGACTATGCATGGCTAATGTCCTCATCAGTGCTTGTCAGAAGATTGCAGATTCCGGAAAGAAACCTTTTGCTTTGAAGACACTCCGACGACTTACTCAATCTGTTAGTGTACAAATTTCTCTTTATCGTTTTTTGAACCATAGCTCTTTAAAGGGTAAATTACATATTTGGTCCCTGTGGTTTACACTTTATTACACTGTTGGTCCCTATTTTGAAATAATTATGAAAAAGGTCCTTGTGGTTTACACTTTATTGCTCTGTTGGTCCTTGTGGTAATGTGGTTTAAACTATATTGCACCATTGGTCCCTATTTTGCCAATGGGGTTAGGGACCAATAGTGCAATATAGTGTAAACCACATGGACCAACAGTGCAAAATAGTATAAACCATTTGGGACCAATAGTGCAATATAATGTAAACCACATGGACCTTTTCCTTAATTATTTGAAAATAGGGACTAATAGTGCAATAAAGTGTAAGCCACAGGGACCAAATATGTAATTTACCCCTCTTTAAATAATAGTATTTGCAAGCCAAGGGTATTATTGGAAACTGTCTGTCTCCAGGTGGGCTATATTGGGTTTGTTTGGTTTGGTTTCCGCATTTATAGAAAAGAGTGCATCTGGTTTTGTTTTCTCATGATGCATGTTATTCAGCCTTACTAACTGTGTAATGTTTTATCGTATTAACAGAATGTGAAGGAACCTGAGATGAGAGCTGCGTGTATTCAGGTTCTCTTTTCCATCGTGTACCATTTGAAGTCTGTCATCCTTCCATACTCGTCTGATCTTCTGAAGGCCTCATTGGAATTTCTAAAGCATGGGTCCGAAATGGTATTTGCACCTTACTTAATTCTTTTTACTAGAGTAAACTTCACTTTTGATCCCTCACCGTTGTATCTCATAACGTTTTTGGTCCGACCTCCAAATGGCCTTATTTTTTTTTTGTTAAGTCCAATTAAGTGAGGGGTATTTTATTCATTTAAAACAATTTTCTATGACGAAAAGACTTCTCATTTAACCAGGTGTTGATGGATTAAAACAGAAAAATATTTAAAATGACTAAAATACCTCTCACTTAATTGGACTTAATGGACAAAGTGAACGGCCATTAGGAGGTACCAAAAGTGTTCTGAAATGACAAATGTGAAGGACCAAATTCTAAAGTTTAGGGACGATATCTGTTGAAATTGACAAACATTATCTCATTTTACTATCTTCTTTTCTGAAACCGTAGTTGTCTTGACTAGCTTATGTACACCTTGACTATCCCAAGGGACATGAAGTTAACTGTCAGTCAAATCCTCTTGTTGCCCCCAATGGGACTTGAACCAGTCTTTTTACCATCTTTGTTCCAAAACAGAGTCCATTTTTGACTTTTAAGCTTCAAAATTGACAAAAATCATGTGAAATAAAATAATTTGTTTTAAAGATTGTTAAAAGAACCATGTGAAATTCAAGTTCAAAAAGATATGCATACATCTTAATGTATCCCCGGGTTAAAACCATATCTTTGGATGGGGGATATACTGGTTTCACTTGGTAACTTTGTTTATCTTTCTTTTTCCCGTGTTGTTAATAACTATATTAACTATGCCATTTTCGATCAGGAGAGGATGGGTGGCGCCAAGTTACTAGCGGCGTTGTTGGCAGGCGAAGAGGCTATTGTGCAAAGTATTTCGGAGGGGTTATTGGAAGCAAGAACCCTACTTTCAACTATATCACAAACAGATTCTTCACCAGGTGTTAGGCAATTGTGCAATCAATTGCTTGCATGTATGACTCCTCCTTAGATCTTGTGGGAATAAGTGTTTGCATTATCTCTCAGATCGGCTCCATCATACTGGTCTCACAGTCATCATTGTTCATGGGATAGGTGGGCAGAGCCCGATATGGTTTTCCCTTTTCAAGATTATGGCTCTTGTAATTTTGTAAATATAGGCATGGATGCGGTACAGATATTTAAAGTTTATTTATAGATATTCTTTTTCTAGATCTATTGTTGATGCTAAGTAGTCTGTAGAAGTTCATATCGGTTTTCCATGATCTTATGCATTGATAAGATGTGTACATATCATCCAAAGACCTTGCTTTCGGTTTGGTTTTACACTACAACATAATTTTCAAAAGTTGGTTGCTTTGATTTGTATTTTACTTTGGAGTAAGTGAATCAAAAGTGTATGTTCCAACTCCCTAACATCTTAAATTGTTGAAGAGCACCTTTGATAGTACGTTAAAACGACTTGTAAGTTTTGTTTACTCGTATAGTTGTGTTAAAATGTATGTTAAAATAGAGAATAGAAGAGAAACGATACCTAAATATTTAAATCTAGAGAAATCTCTAAACTTAATACGATGGGAGGTATGTATTATTTTAATTGTTTCTACTGACGAGGTTGAATGTGTCATAATTTTTGTTAAAATTTATTTTAAGAGCGTCTCTAATAGTGTATAGAGACGATGAATAATGAAATTTCTTAAGATAATACTACTGATACTATAATTATTAAAACACAATAACTATTGAAGTTGGATGCAGTTGTTCTTTAAGATTTTGATTTTTAATACTCTATTTTACTATAACTATAAATACTCTAAGTAAGTTATATTATTTGTTCTTTGCTATATTTTGTTGTACAGGTATTTAAGATTTTAGTTATTTACAAATATAATTAAATGTTGGTTGGTCAATTAAATCCGACCAATTGTTAAAAAAAAGTTAGCTATATTGATCTGTTATTAAATCCTAAACTTGTTTAAATTATCCATTTTGTTACATTGATAAAACTACATGGAGAAGCTTATCACCATAAAATTTAATCATATACCATGAAAAATGCTACTTTTTTTCCTAGTAAACTTTAACTAGATATTGGGTTGATAATTAAGACAATAAAAGACACAAAAATAATTAAGAAGTACAAAGAGATAAGATTAATATTTAAATGTCCACTTCAGGACAACAACTCTATACTTCTTTAACACTATAGATCATTGATATCACAACAATATCATCATTATTTGTCATTATGGCATTCATAGTTGTAATACCCACAATCATAAAAAGAGCTATTTGTAAAGAAAAGCCTAGGTTTTAGGGACTTTACTAAATATTGAAAATGGGAAATTGATCATATTAGTTAAATGGTTTTATTTTTTCAATTTATCCTAGAATAGTCAAGATTATGAAAATGTCTATTTGGGGTAACTTATAAAATGTATTTTTATATATGAAAAAATGATTTTGTTGGCCGTTTTGCAATCCACCAAAGAGATTTCATATTTTCATATTTAATTTAGAAAATTTTGCTAGTTGGAAAATAAGAACTCGATGAAATCTTGGCAATTTTGGTTGAAATGAAAAAAAAAAATTGGGCTAAAAAGCACACTAAACGTAACCATTGACTATTTTTTTTTGAACGGCAACAATTTTATTAAAACCAAAACCAACAAAACACAGACAAACAAGCTATCCGAGGTCGCAAGACGCAACCTCGAACAGCACAAACAACACCAAACAATACACCGAACCCACGACCAACGAAACAAAAGAACATCTCGAACCTTACCAAAAAAGACCAATGCCCATTACCTATACGACCCACCAAAAGAAACGCGCCTCACGTGCCAACGAGCCACCAACCAAAAACCACGACTTTACCTTTGACCATACACACATACAATACCAACAAAACAAGACTAAACAGCCAAGCCGCCGAGCCTCCAAACCTTACGAGCCAACATGTTTCGAGCCGTGAACCACGTACCGCGAACATCGAAAACGACTTTACCTTTTACCTTTTACCTTTTACCCATTGACTATTTTGGGTAGCTTTTCTGACTGAAAGTACGAGTCAAATGACTTTTTATATTTGATTTTAGATGCACATTGATTATAGAAGGTTGCTTATTGAATCGCCTCCTAATGGCATGTTTTAGGTTTGTTTGTATTATGAAGATATAATTCTAGGTTGTGTTTTATAAAAGATCCAATGTTTAAGGTTCAAACATGGGATAGTCATCAAAGCTTAATTTTGGCTTTAGCTATTGAGAGGGATTTAAATCCCCATTCTCCAATTATTTCCTCACGAAATCATAAATCAAACTCATCAAAGAATTCAAGTTTTTAGTGTTGTTAAGAGAGATCTACACAAATAAAAAAAGGCAACACTTTAGCAAGAAATCAATCAATAAAGGTATATACTTTGTTGTTGAAGTTTAGTATTTTTATTCATATAGTAGCATAACGCGTTCTAGAAGCAAGGCCGAGATTAAGGCCAAAAGATTGTCAAATCTGATTGTTGCGATGATCGGATATCAAAGATCCAATTTTGATGTGTAAGTTGTAATACGGTGTAATCAATGTCTAAGTGAATTTACAAACAACCATATATGATATTTGGTTTGATAAAAATGGATAAAAAAATCTCTATGCATCCATTCAATTAGCCTCTAGACACCATTCTTTATATTTTTGTATTAATGTAGGTTGCACACACATGACATAGAAAACAAGACAAGAGGTTTAAGTTCGACTATAATTAGGTGAGGTTACAGTCTTACAAACAACCTCAAACTCACGCAAGGGGTTATGTAACCCTACAACTAGTGAGATGTAACTCAAATTATAATAGTTGATCAATATAAGTTGGTGTATGGGTTTAGTAGCGCTCACTATGTATGTTGTATATTTTTTAGTACAATTTTCAGTCAATTCAAAAACCTACATAATTGAGCCTTTTGTGATTAACAAAATAAGATACATGTCTATATACAATTTCAAACGACTGCATGTCGAACAACGAAGGCCATAGTGGTCAGGGTGCAACTACAACGACAACAAGAAAGAGAGAACAAAAGGTACAATAACAAAACAAAAGGCTTATGGAGTTACAGAGCAACAAGAGAGAAAGTTAAAAGTGCTAAAACAAGTGTACAATAAAAAATGACAAATTACTATACCATATAATTGGCAAAAAATAAATAAATGTAACCCTGGAAATCGCTTAAATTACAAGACTGTCATCGTTGTTAAATTACAAGATTGCCATTGTGGTTAAATTACAAGACTACGATTTTAGTCCATGTCGTTTGATATTTATATCGATTTTCGTCCCTGCTCTTTAACAACTGTTTTTTTCATCCCCGTGGTTTTTATTTTCATTCCATTTTCATCCCTTCATTCAACTTTGTTAAATTAAATGGTTAACTCATCCAAAAAATGTGTGATTAAATTACATATTTGGTCATTATAGTAGACCATTCTTTATATTTTTGTATTATCAAGTTACATAATTCACATTTTTTTACTTCTTAATTTATTTATTTTATCAGTATATTTTGTTTTATTTATTAATTATAAGCTATTGTAACTTTTATATATAAAAAAAAATCAAATAATATCATTAAACTATTGATAAGTACATAATATTTTTTTCAAAATTTTAGGTTAAAATCTATTAAAATTAATATTTTTGTTTATTTTATCTTACTATTTAAAAAAGGGTTTATGACTTAATTGGGTAACAAACTATCCATTTTTTTTCAAATGTTATCATTGAACTATTTTTTGTGCTCATTGAACTCTCTATTTGTGTTCACATAATACCATTATGACCGGGTATAGCCCGTTTTATAGGTTTGGTGTATTATGTGGCAATTACTTAATACACGTGGCAAATGACGTGGCATGTTAAATGACTTAGGATAACGAACTATTCTGTTTGATTACAGTTTACCATTGAATTTTTTTTTTGCAAAAACCCATACCATTGAACTTTAATCTTCCCTTGAAAACCATTGTTTTTCATCTCTTCTGATTTTGAAACCCTTGGTTTTGGAATCGATATAATTTGACTGATTCTCAATATAAACTACCACAAGAGAATGTTTAACAAAGGTTGTTTGATTATCGTCTTTTGTCACAGTTTGACTTTTGTGGTGAATGGTGTGTTTGTCTTAGCTTATATGATAAAAATATGTTTTTTTTTGTTCTGAATGATGCATTGTTGGCATGATTAGAACAAAAATGAAGGTCATTGGTAATCTGATTATAATGCATAATGTTTTTTTTATATAACTGGTGTGTCAAATAACATTCATGTTGGAAAGGGTTAAAGAAGCAATCAGAATTTCCGTTACTACCATTTAAATTGTATTTCTACTCGATTGGTTGAAGTATGCATTGAGTATCATAATTCTGTTCAGAATCTAATGAAAGAAACAAATCCAAGCATCCAATATAAATGACACATTCCTATCCCTTGGATCCTAATTACAAAGATAAAGATGGACAATGGTAACATTTGAACAATTAGAAAAAGTTCAATGGTATATTGAGTACAAAAAAAAAATTAATGGTAAAACGTGATCAAACAAAATAGTTCATTACCCTTATAAGTCATTTAACATTGCTATGTCATTTGCCACACATGTTAAGTAATTGCCACGTAATACACCAAATCGGAAAAAACGGGCTATAACCGATCATAATAGTATTATGTGAACACAAATAAAGAGTTCAATGGTATATTAAGCATAAAAAATGTTTCAATGGTAACGTTTTAATAAAATGGATAAATAAGTCATAAACTCTTTAAAAAAATCTAACTTAATAATTTATAACCCGATATAAAATCTCCAACTCTTAAAGCTATTAGTACCCATGGTTCTAAATAACTCGTTATGACGCGTTATGGCGTCAAGGCTTGGGGTCGCCGCCACGTTAACCCCTATGACTCCACTCTAAGGCTTGACTTGTACTGTAACGCGTTATGGCGCGTATGGTGCGTTATGGCACGTTACAACGAGTTATTTTGTAAGGCTTAAGATTATTTTTCTAATATAACTTAAAGAATTAATGATAACTATGTATAAGACTTAAGACTTGAAAAACATAAAAAAAAAAACCATTAAGACTAAAACCATAAATAGGTAAATGCTCAATCTCCATTTCGTACATGGATAATCGAACATGAATTTTTTGAGGATTAAAGAATGTAGTGACTAGATATTCATGACATTTAATACTGATTTGCATTCTTGATATCATTTTTTATAAGTTCTATATATTTTATATCAATTATAACTATGTACAAGTATGTGTGTATCCCGTTGTTGGGTAGATTTCCTTGCCCTATCCCTTTATGAAACTGGGACAAGGGCAAGGGCAACAAAACGACCGTGAACTATGAGATTCAACTAGAAAATAGAACCAGGCGCAAGTATACACCTTGAACTACTATCGTTCGTAACAAGTAATAATGATAAGTAAATACCAGATATCGATCCTCAGGGAAGGACTAATGCAAGAGTCTTTTCAGTAAAGTCCGGTGATTAAGAGATGGTTTCAGATGGCGAATTCGAGGATTTTAAAATGCTGCTAGAGCGAGTGGGTGAATGATTTTGTTTGTAAAATCTGTTTGGACAAAAGAACCTAGGGTGCAAGGTTGTATTGAGATACAAAATATAGATGCTGTAGTGTAAAGATGCTTATACATGTAGCACCCAAACCCGAATGAAAAATTTTTAAAATAAAATTTAAATAAAAACCTTGCATAGATCATAAATAAGTAATCATCCTCAAAAAAAATCTCAAGTCAACCATATTAATATCCCACAAATAAAAGTCAATAATAGTAAAATAATGATCGGATCGGAACGCCATCAGCCGGGAACCCTCAAGCCGGAGCTTTGCCCTTATCGATACCCGAACTCGTACCTAAAAACATTAAAAACACGAGGGGTAAGCTCAACCGCTTAGTGAGTAAGTTAAACATTCAATACATTACAATTAATATGCACATACATCCACATCAAATAACAGCTTAATGGTTTCCCGTTCACCGGACCATCCCACAATCCGGCCTCCGCGGTTTCCCGCCCGTTGGGTCATCACGCAACCCGAGTCATCACAAAGTATCAACAACGCATATACATGTATAATCATAATATATTGCATGTAAACCCACTCACCTGTCTCGTACAAATCACAACGAAACAATGATTCGAACCGCTCCCGTAACTCTGAAATACAGATATTCATGCATCCTATTAACACCTTGTTCCACCAAGAAAAATATCCTATCGAGACTCGCTAAGGACTAATGTTACGGATACCGGGTTCAAACCGGCTATCGCCCCGAACCCACGACAGCGGCAACGGTGTTTGCCACCACTACCACCGATAATCACCAGGCCGGCCGTCCGCCGGCGTTAGTTCACCGAGAGGCAGGGTAACGGCGCGACGGCGGGGAATGCCCTCACACCGCCGGCCGGCCCTTAAACGCACACCACCACAGCGGCGGTTGGTACAACCACCGCCACTGATCGCCGCCTCGAGACCACGGTCGCCCAACGGCGACTAGCCGTGGCTAGCCACCGCCGGCGCCGGAAACAACCAACAACGACAACTAACTCGACGGCGGCGGCGTCGATCACCACCACCACCGCCGAGCGGCTCACAACAGCAAGCGGCGGCAGCGGCGGCTTGTGCCACCACCACCACCACTATCACCAGGCGACGGCAGCAGAGTCGGAGACTGTTAGTAATTATGTGCAGAAGTTGGCAAACCAGTGATTACACATCCAACGTTACTAGACACTCGAGGGTCACACCTGTGAGGACCTGTAAACCGAATAAATAAGATAGTCCCAGTTTGGAGAGATTAAGGTTTATAATAGTTAATTATAAATCAGTTGGGCATTTTCCGTACTAAATCCCAAAGTTAAAGGTTTGTTAGTAATTATATATTTATTAGATAAATAAATATATAAGTTTATTAATTATTGAATTATATATTTATTAGGTAAATAAATATATAATAGGATAATAATTAATAATACAAATAATTATCTAGTTATTTTTCTTTAAGGAAAAGAAAAGAATATTTGCCAAAGATAATTATGAAACTAATTATGGAAACTGAGTTGTATGGAAATTCCTCCATATAAAATAAGCCTATGGCTTATCAGTTTTCATAATTCATTCCACCAAGAAAAACAAACCAGAAAATTCTCTCCTCCCTCCTCCTTTGAAACCGGCGCCGATCCAAGAGCAAAACCAGTTCGGTTTTTGGTTCTTTGATTAATCCTTAGCTGTTTTTCATCGTATCGGGGACTCATTCCTGCTAGAGGGATCTTCGTTTGGTCGATCACGGGTGGATCTAACTCGAGCATTCCAGGTAACACTCTAACAAATCTATTACTATTATAATTGAAACGAAAAGATCTGTGGATATTTGGGTTTTATATCCAAATCGCTTCCGCACGTATCAAACTAGTTAGGTTTGATTCGATAAACTTATTGATCAGTTTGATCACAAAGTTTTGTCGTGTATCTCATCCAGTTAGGATTGAAATCCACAGTTTTCTTCGTGTCAGTTTGATACGAGGAACGCATAAAAACCCAACAGTGGTATCAGAGCCACAGGTTTATTCGTTTTATTCTTTTTAACTGTTTAAAGATCCGTTAAAAATTGTTTCTTGCGAATAAAGTTTTATTGATAATCGTTTCGTATAAAAATTCAATTTTAATCAGTTTGGGAAAAAATTTGATTTTTATCAGTTTAAAATCTTTTTCAGTTCCGTATAAAGATTTAATGATTATCTATTATAACTTTTCAGTTTTATCGTTTTATGTTTATCGTCGAAAAAGCTATCACGGAAAAAACCCCACAGGGTAGTGGGAATCGGTGGCGGAACTGCGGCAGATAGCCGACCGAACCACCCACCGATCGCCGACCGAGGCTAGAGGCGGCGGTACGGCGGCAACAGCCGACCGGACCGCCAGATGGTGGCCGAACCACCACCAGGCCGTGGCCTAGATCGCACTCGGCCGTGGCCTGACTCGCCACTCGGCCGTGGCCTGACTCGCCACTCGGCCGTGGCCTGACTCGCCACTCGGCCGTGGCCTGACTTGCCATCAGACCATGGCTTGATCAGCCATCAGACCTTGGCCTGATCAGAATTCAAGCCGTGGCTTGAGTCGACACTAGGCCGTGGCCTGATCAGAGTTCAAGGCATGGTCCACCAGCTTGGTTGGCCATGGTCTATACCCAAATCAAGCCATGGCCCGATCCCTTAATGCACCAAGGCGGCGCTCGGCCGAACCATCAGTTAGTGGTGGGCCGAGAGGAGTGCGACCACCAGCGGCCGCCACGACGACGATGGTCAGTGATGGCACCGGCGGTCAATCGCCACCAGGCGGTGGTGATCGACGGCGATGTGAGCGGCGATAATATCCCGGTTGATCGTAGGTAGCGGTTGGTTTCAAGCGTTTCTCAAATTTTTTTATCTTTCGGGCCCAGACTTATCAATTTGGTAATGGGCCGAAACCATGGTATTTTGGACCAAGTTTATGGCCCAAAAGGGTTTATTGGGTTTTAAGCTTTTTGGCCCAAATTAAT
The DNA here is from genome assembly GCA_030169165.1 of Centaurea solstitialis. Classification (NCBI taxonomy): domain Eukaryota; kingdom Viridiplantae; phylum Streptophyta; class Magnoliopsida; order Asterales; family Asteraceae; genus Centaurea; species Centaurea solstitialis. Next base: position 17,416,249 of record CM058045.1, on the reverse strand, counting down.
TTTATTTAGATAATATATTTTTATATATATAAATCAGTTACATTATATTATAAAATTATGTTTAAGGGATTTTTAGTTAATAATAATCCCGAGTAAAATTGTGTTTTATCAAACCTGTTATTTGACCCGTTTGGTCAAATAAGTCTAGTATCATGTTTTGACCAGTTGGTCAAACCACGACACAGTTTACGGTCCAATGTTTATTTTTCCGACCAGTTTGTTCGAGGACCGGGTTTTGATATAACTTTTAGATAAAAAGCAAATATTTTAGAAAATCGGTTTTGCTTTATAAATAGATTTATTGATTATAAATCTTAGTATTTTTATAATTCAAGTAAAAACCGTTTTCAGTTTAAAATATTAGTTTCGGTTTATAAACAGTTTGTTTTATAAACCAAGTTTTGCGATAAACGGAACAAGATAATTTTTAACGGATCTAGGATTTCTTTATCGCTTTATTATATTGTTTAATATATATAAATGCATGGTTGCTTGAGTATATATATGCTTTCGTATATATCTATTATAGGGCTTGCCAACTTAGACCTTTTGGATTAAATTTGGGGAGGCCTGCGTGCCATTTACAACCCCTTTGTAATAATGACCATAGGATAGTTATTTTTCCTTTTTTTTTTGGGAGTTCCATCGAGAATGCCGAAGGCCAGTGGGAGCTACGCAAGAAAAACCCAAATTTTCTTTTCTGGAGTACTAACGAAGATACCGGGGAGCCAGTGGGAGCTACGCGAGGTGTTAGAAATCCTTTAGAAAAATAGGTCATTATTGGTCCTTAGGAATAAAAGTTGGCAAACCTATAATTAGTTAGCTCTAACTGCGTGGTTGTTGACATATTAACTGCGTGGTTGTGATTTTATAATTATATCAACATGTTTTAAAATAAGAGAATTTTTTAAAACTAGATAAAATCACAAGAGCGGACAGGTTTTATAATTAAAATTACCAGTTTTATAAACCTTTTTGAAACGGTAGATTTTATTTAAAACCTCCATAATAAGACTGTTTTGTATGAAAAGGCAAGTTGATAAAACAGTTAGTTTTGGTCAACAAATATGCTATCAAGACAGGTAGTTTTGATTAGCAAGTGTGCTTATTAAAACAATTAGTTTTTAATTAGCAAGTGCTCTTTAAAACAGTTAGTTTTAAAATAGCAAGCATGTTTAAACAGTTAGTTTAAACATCAGTTACCTTCTAAACAATCAGTTTTTCAAAATTATAGATTTTCAAAAATACTGGAACTAAAAGGTTTTTCAAAATTAATTAAAAACCCCGAAAATCATAGATCAGAGTGCAACCCATCTAGGGGCACCTCCGGCGTAAGGTACGCGGCCGTTGTAAGTGAACACACCTTGAACGACCGCGTTCAAACCGAAGCTGGAGGGGATTAACAAGACTCTGCGAATTATCTCCGGGTGGTACCGGCCAGAGTAAAGTGTCCAAGTCCCAAAATGGTGAGATCTGTTTTGGTTCTGTTAAGTTTACCGGGTGGTACCGGGCCAAAAAGCACTTAGAGGGACTGAAACATGTACGGATAATTACCGTTGTCCCGAAAAGATCTAGGAGTCGTGTCAGTTAGATATGATTGGTAAAAGTCCTTACCTACCTAGTTAGTACGTGGTCCTGGTGAGACGTGAACACACCGGTCATCAGGGCGTATGTAATTAGGATCCTAGTCCAATAATTGATCATTTAAGGGTTTATTGATATTTATTGGAAATAGTCTTTCACAGTTACTAAAACCAAAGTTTTTAAAATGTGTAGATAGCAAACACTATTACCAACACTGATAAACTCCCTCTTCGCTCCATTCTCGAAAAGGACAAACTTACTAGGTATAATTTTTCGTATGGGAGCGCAGTCTGATGATTGTGCTCAGACACGAGAGAAAGTAGTATGTCCTAGAAAAGCCTCTAGGTGAAGGCCCTTCCAGCAAAAGCTACTGTCACTGTCAGGAACGCTTATAGAAAGCATTCCGATTATTTGCTGGACGTAGGCTATCTTATGCTTGCGACTATGAGCCCAGTTTTTCGTACGAGGCTCATAAACACAAATGCCTATAACATGATCCGCCAGTAGAGGGACATGTTTCAGACGCAAGCACGCACAGAGCGTTATGATGCCAGTAGAGCACTGAACGCGTGCAAGATGGCAAAAGGGGACCTCAGTTAGTGATCATGAAAATAAAGAGGCACATTAATCACCTAGAGAGGCTCAGTCGCCCAGTTTTGTTGCAGTTAGCAACAAATACGATACTCAACTCACTGTCTGAAGATTATAAGTAATTGAGTTGAGGATGGAGACCAAGACCAAAGATGTGCTTATGGTCAAGAATGGTGAAGTAAAGAAGAAGCGTGGGCATGGGAACACCAGTAAGGGAAAGGGCCAAGTTCTGGCTACCCTGAGTGCACCCAATGTTTATGATATAGGCAAAGGCAAGGGTAAAAAGGTTAAGCCTAACAGAATAATAACCGAGAATCAATACTTCAAGTGCCATGAAGTCGGTCATTGAAGGCATAACTGCCCGAAGCGTTACGAAGCAGATATAAACACCTCAGGTATTCGTGACTGCTTCAGATTATCACTTTCGCTTGTTAGTTTACAAGTGTGTTGACACCTAGAAGCAAATGTTTATTTGCAGGTGGTCATTAAAAGTGAAGTGCCCAGATTGCAAGGATCAACATGCAAGATTACTTTTAGATATTATCAAGACAATTTTAAATTTTTTAAAACAATCTTGTCTTTCCAAAATTTGAATTTTTGTTTTTTGAATTCTTATCGGTTTTAAAATTTAAAACTATTGTCTTGATATCTTTATGCATGATATTTTGAATCTGTATAAGTCAAATTAGACTTGATTCAAAATTAGATCCGAGATGTTGCCTATTACACTAACAGTATTGCTTCAATCAAAATAGTTTGAAGTAATGTATATGAAAACTGTAAAAAACACACGAAGTACTATAATTATAGGAATGTGTTTTTAAATAAAACATTTATGAGTAAAAGATTATGAAAGTATTTTATGATCAAAATTTATTACTCATATGTTTTAAGAAGAATTTAGGATATTATTTCAAATATCATTGATAATATCAGTATTTATAAAACTAGGAAAAATTCCAAGTTTCGGAATTAGGATTTAATATAATCCAGTTAAGTTTTATAAATGTTAAAATTTTCGTGTTTATTACTTGAAATAGAATTGACTAAGTAATCAAGTTTTGACTAAGTCAATAGTTAATTTTAAGTAATAGTTGGTTTTCATATAGGTTAGTGGGAGCCCAGGTTATTCTCTATCTAGTGCATGATAAAGAATAAAAGATAAAATTATTGATTTAGTATATATCTCGGAATTCATGATCCAGAAAGGATGTAAATTCATAAGATATACGAATCTATCTTTTAGTCAAAAGGGTAGAACGAAAGTTTCAAAGTCTTTGAAACTAAATAAGGTCATAATTGACTTCGAGAGAAATCAATAATTAAAATGTGTTGGAATAATTATTAAAGATATTAATTATCTTTCTAAAAGTGTCGTAAGCACTAGAATAAATTTCCTGAAATTTGCCAGCTTGGTAAATGGAAATTTTATCTGATTTCAGGTAGAAATCATTCATCTACACAGCAACTAAGGGAAGTTGCAGTTTAAACTTTACATATTCAGGAAAACTAGGAGTTATTCCAGTGTCTCCAAGTTCATGGAATATGGTAAAGAAAAGTCTAATCTTTGTTTAAAAGTGTTTGCAAAACAAAGATTAGTAGAATCAAGTAGATTGTATCAGATGATACAAAACTTGTATTATTTTGGTTGTTACTTTGATTAATACGGTAAACATTAATCAAAGGGTTTAAACTGAAGTTAGGTGATACTTCATTTAAATCAGTATTTTAGTAAAACATTGAATAGACACCGTAAAAGTAATTAAGAAATGCTATTAATTTTGTTATTATTACAGAGTGTAATATGGACTATACAAAATTATTTTCTTTATCACTTTTATATTTTGCATGTTTTATGATCCAGGAATGAGACTAGTTTCCAGTCTTTCATTCGAAATTTGTCCGTGACAACTTATCGTGGTGGGAACCCGTTAGGGCGTTAAAGTCATTGTGAGCCTCTGGGTAGTTATGATCAGTGGTTGAATAACAGCTACAAGCGTTGTAGACCAGGAGTTGCACAGATATTTGATAGAGTAGCGAATATCGGACGTGATCCGCGGTTGAGACTACTTCTTGGATTTTGTCATAAGTAGAATCTCACAGTGGTTGTCCCTATCACCTGAGGTATCCGGTTTGATATCATGAGGACTGCTGGATACTTAGTGCGTTCAACCGCTACGCCGTAACAGGGTGGCTATAAAGGGCGTGACTAGATTCAGCGGAAGCCGTGGTGTTAAATGCAAATATGCAAGATGGGATTTGCACCTCTTCTCCGAAGAGAGATATTTCTGGGCCCCTTGACTGACTGAATATACTGATGAAGTGCATGGCCATGCCCAAACGAACTGATTAGTTCTTTGTCGTTTACCTATCAGTAGAGGTCGGATAGTCGAGAAACAGAATCATGAGTATTTAGAGTTGACTTAATCCATGCTCATACTCATAAATGAAATATCGTGTTGCAAAGGGAAAAGCCAAGATATACCCAATTTATGAACAGTTGTTTCATTAATGTCATTTTCATATGGAAATTTTAAATCACCTATCTGGGTATAAGAGTTCTTGTAACCTGGTTAGCCTAAGCGCCTGTCTAGGGGCCTCCTTAGGTCCGTGTGATCAAGACGGTATTGCCAACTTGCACAAGTGGGAGTCTGTTAGTAATTATGTGCAGAAGTTGGCAAACCAGTGATTACACATCCAACGTTACTAGACACTCGAGGGTCACACCTGTGAGGACCTGTAAACCGAATAAATAAGATAGTCCCAGTTTGGAGAGATTAAGGTTTATAATAGTTAATTATAAATCAGTTGGGCATTTTCCGTACTAAATCCCAAAGTTAAAGGTTTGTTAGTAATTATATATTTATTAGATAAATAAATATATAAGTTTATTAATTATTGAATTATATATTTATTAGGTAAATAAATATATAATAGGATAATAATTAATAATACAAATAATTATCTAGTTATTTTTCTTTAAGGAAAAGAAAAGAATATTTGCCAAAGATAATTATGAAACTAATTATGGAAACTGAGTTGTATGGAAATTCCTCCATATAAAATAAGCCTATGGCTTATCAGTTTTCATAATTCATTCCACCAAGAAAAACAAACCAGAAAATTCTCTCCTCCCTCCTCCTTTGAAACCGGCGCCGATCCAAGAGCAAAACCAGTTCGGTTTTTGGTTCTTTGATTAATCCTTAGCTGTTTTTCATCGTATCGGGGACTCATTCCTGCTAGAGGGATCTTCGTTTGGTCGATCACGGGTGGATCTAACTCGAGCATTCCAGGTAACACTCTAACAAATCTATTACTATTATAATTGAAACGAAAAGATCTGTGGATATTTGGGTTTTATATCCAAATCGCTTCCGCACGTATCAAACTAGTTAGGTTTGATTCGATAAACTTATTGATCAGTTTGATCACAAAGTTTTGTCGTGTATCTCATCCAGTTAGGATTGAAATCCACAGTTTTCTTCGTGTCAGTTTGATACGAGGAACGCATAAAAACCCAACAGAGACCTCCGCCACCGTCGATCGAACGCCACCGGAGGGCAGCAGCGGCGGCATGATCGGCCACCGCCACCGCATGACACCGAACGGCAGCGGCGGCGTGTATAGCCACCGCCGCCCGAGCTCCTGCCGAAACCGGCGACGGCACGACGGCCCACAGCCCACCGTCACCGGCCAAAGCCGGCGACGGCCGTACGACGCCTAACCTGCCCTAAAACGATCGAACGAACAAACGAACGAGTGCGTGGTTACCTTACGACGACAACGGCGTTAATCGAGGATTCCGGCGATTCTCCCGACTCTCTCTCCCCGCCGACCTCTCTCTCTCTCTCGATAACTTGATGGCTAAGGAAAACACAATGAGGAAAGGAGAGTTGTATTCCTAGGGTTTTTAACCTAGGTTTTAACGGGCTTTTTCCTACTCTCGTTGCTTGACCCGCAAGATAACGGCTAGCAAAACCCTTAACCCTAATTCTTATTATACTCTAATATTAACAATAATAATAAAATAAAATAGAATAAATTAAAAGGAAAACGGGGTGTGACAACTCTCCCCCACTTACAAGGATTTCGTCCCCGAAATCAGTCTGAGAACAGCTCCGGGTAGTGCTCTCGCATTTCCGCTTCCGGCTCCCAGGTCCACTCGGAACCCTTCCGATGCTGCCACTGCACCTTCACGATTTTGATCTCCTTGTTCCGCAACTTCTTCACCTTCCTGTCTATTACTGCTATCGGCCTCTCGACGTAATTCAGACTCTCGTCCACCTGAATATCGTCTAAAGGAATGTGCGCCGTCTCATCGGCGAGACACTTGCGCAACTGCAAAACGTGAAATGTGCTGTGGATCTGACCCAACACCTCAGGCAACTCCAGACGATAAACCACCTTCCCGACACGCGCTAGAACCGTGAACGGTCCGATGTAACGAGGCCCCAGCTTGCCCCTCTTTCGGAACCGAATCACGCCCTTCCAAGGAGAAACCTTGAGTAGCACTCGGTCTCCCACCTGAAACTCCAAGTTCGATCTCCGTCGATCCGCATAACTCTTCTGTCGACTCTGAGCCGTCCGCAACCGTTCCCGTATCCTCTGAATATCCTCCGTGGTCCTCTGGACAACCTCGGTGCTACCAAGAACACGCTGTCCGACCTCACCGCAACAGATAGGAGTACGGCATCTCCTCCCGTAGAGCATCTCAAACGGCGGCATCCCAATGCTCGAATGGTAACTGTTGTTATACGAGAACTCCGCCAGGGGTAGATACGTATCCCAACTGCCACCGAAATCCAACACGCAAGCTCGCAGCATGTCCTCCAAGGTCTGAATCGTCCGCTCACTCTGACCGTCTGTCTGAGGGTGGTACGCGGTGCTAAAATGCAACCTAGTACCCAACTCCGAATGGAATCTCTCCCAAAACCGGGAAGTAAAACGCACGTCCCGGTACGAGATAATCGATACTGGCACTCCGTGCCTCGACACCACCTCATCCACGTAGATCTTCGCCAGCTGCTCCGCAGTCGAACTCTCCCGAATAGGAAGGAAGATAGCGCTCTTAGTCAACCGGTCCACTATAACCCAAATCGCGTCAAACTTCCGAGGGGTTTTCGGAAGCTTGGTGATCAGATCCATAGTGAGGTTTTCCCACTTCCACTCGGGAATCTCAAGAGGTTGCATCTTGCCGTGAGGCTTCTGATGCTCGGCCTTGACCTTTAGACAGGTCAAACACGACTCCACGTATCGAGCCACGTCTCTTTTCATCCCTGGCCACCAATAACCCGTCCGCAGATCCCGATACATCTTTGTAGCTCCCGGATGAATCGAGAATCTAGACTTATGGGCTTCCTCAAGCAAGGTCTGCCGTGCCGTGCCCGCCCGAGGAACCCACACTCTACCGTACCTAGTCAGCAATCCTCGACTATCTCTGACCAACGCGGCCATCTGTCCCCGAATCCGCTCCCCGTTCTGGTTCTCCTCCCGACTCGCCTCCTCTTGGGCCCGTAGAACCAAGTCCACAAAGGAGGTAGTCACCGCCATCTTCAGATGTGAAATACGAAGCGGTGCGTGCTCCGTTTTCCTACTCAAAGCGTCAGCCACCACATTGGTCTTGCCCGGATGGTAGAGAATCTCGCAGTCGTAGTCCTTGACTACGTCAAGCCATCTCCGCTGCCTCATATTCAGATTCGGCTGCTCCAAGAAGTACCTCAAGCTACGGTGGTCTGAGAAAATGGTGCACTTCACCCCATACAAGTAGTGCCTCCATAACTTGAGAGCAAAAACAACCGCCGCAAGCTCAAGATCATGCGTGGGGTAATTAGCCTCGTGAGGCTTCAGCTGCCTCGAAGCGTAGGCTATCACCCTGCCCCTCTGCATCAGAACACAACCCAAACCCAGCCGAGATGCGTCGCAATAAACTGTCATGTCTTCCACCCCCTCCGGTAAAGTCAGAACCGGAGCCTCGCATAGCTTCTGCCTCAACGTGTCGAAGGCCATCTGCTGCTCAGAACCCCAAACGTACGGCTCACTCTTCTTCGTCAAACGCGTCAAAGGTACCGCAATCTTAGAGAAATTCTGGATGAACCGTCGGTAGTAGCCGGCTAAACCCAGGAAACTCCGGATCTCGGTAGGTGCCTTCGGAACTTCCCAATTCATAACCGCCTCGATCTTTGCCGGATCCACCTTGATGCCCTCCCGGTTAATGATGTGGCCCAAGAACTGAACCTCCTCCAACCAGAAAGCGCATTTCGAAAATTTGGCGTAGAGTTGCTCCCTCCTCAAAACCTCAAGCACCTCCCGCAGATGCATCACATGCTCCTCTTTCGTCTTCGAGTAGATCAAGATGTCATCAATGAAAACGATCACGGACCGATCGAGCATCGGGCGACACACCCGATTCATAAGGTCCATGAATGCGGCTGGAGCATTGGTAAGCCCGAACGGCATCACCAAAAACTCGAAGTGGCCGTAACGGGTTCGGAAAGCGGTCTTGTGGACATCCGCTTCCTTCACCTTCAGCTGGTGATACCCTGACCGAAGATCGATCTTAGAAAACCACGACGCCCCCTGGAGCTGATCAAACAAGTCATCAATCCTAGGTAATGGGTACCTATTCTTGATGGTCACCTTGTTGAGCCCCCGATAGTCAATACACATACGGTGACTCCCGTCCTTCTTCTTTACAAACAAGATCGGTGCTCCCCACGGTGAGCTACTCGGGCGGATGAACCCCTTCCCCGAGAGCTCCTGCAACTGCTCAGATAACTCCTGAAGCTCCGGCGGAGCCAGACGGTAAGGAGCTCGCGCAATCGGAGCCGCTCCTGGTACCAAGTCAATGCCGAACTCGATCTGCCTGTCAGGTGGAAGGCCAGGCAGATCCTCTGGAAATACGTCTGGAAACTCGCGGACCACTGGCACCTCTGCTACCGACAGCTTCCTCTCCTTCGCCTGATCCGCCATAGCATAGACCAAGAACCCCGTACACCCCCGCTGGATGTACCTCCGAGCTTTCGCGACGGAACAGAAGGATGTGGATATCCTTCTTCCTTTGCCGTACACAACCAATTCTCCCCCACTTGGATTCTGGATGCGTACCAACTGCCCCGCAACATCCGTGGTCGCCCGATTTGGAAACATCCAGTCGATCCCGACAACCACGTCCACTCCGTTCATGGGAATGGGGATGAGATTGATGCTGAAACGAACTCCAAAGATATCAATGCTGCACCCCCGGTACACATGCTCGACCACCTGCACTTCCTCCGCAGCTACGTCGATTGCCTGAGGACTATCCAGATTACCGAGCTTAATCTGGAAGTCCTTACAGAACCTACGCGACACATAGGACCACGTGGCCCCCGTGTCGAAAAGCACTAGAGCCGGTTTCGAGTTGACAGGAAATATGCCTAAGGTACATGTGACAACTGCAAATTTTGACCATCAGGATTAGCTACTCGTTTAGTCACTCAGTAACATTCCGTAGGTAAAAATGTAGTATTTAAGTTGCCCAAATAATTTAGGTTAGTTTGCGTGAAAAATTTAGGCAAAAACCTAAAAGTTCCGAAAACTGCCCGAAAAAGCCCGTACCGGTCCGAAATCATCCGAAAATCCTATAATGCCAAAATTTAAAGTCAAATTATATAAAATATAAGACTTTGTTAAAAATATGAGTAAACTGATCCAAATAATCCAAAAGTACCTTCGAAAAAGTCGGTTTCCACCGAAAACGCACCAAAACCCGGTACTGTGTTTGAATTAGCAGTATAAGATAAACCCTAATTATTTAAATAAAAAAAAAATTTATTTGTGAGAGGTGGGTGTGGCCCCACAAGGGCCGGCCACCACCCCCCCTCCCAATGTCTCTCTCTCTTTTCTTTTATTTCCAAGAAACAACATCATTTCTCTTTCATTTCAAATCCTTCACTCTCTCTCTCTCTAATCTTTCTCTCTCTAAACTCCCTCATTTCACTCAAAATTTCCAGCCATACATTCATCAAAAATCTGAGTTCTAAGAGATTGAAACAAGAAATTTTGAAGCTCTTGTAGTTATATCATCAAAGGTAAGATTGGAAGTAGGTTTAAACTTTGATTTTGACCCATTTGGGAGCTTTTTCTTCTTCTTTTTGAGGGTTAAATCCTCTTTGTTGGATGAACATCATTCTTGGTGTTTGAGGAAGAGAATACACCATAACAATGTACTAAAACATTCGAAAATGGTGAAGTTCTATGATCCCTCCATAAGAACACAAGATTTGAATCAAAAACCTTCATATTTGATGTTTTTTTTATGCATTTTGGGGCTGAACTTAAAGGATAGTTCATGCATGTCTATGATGATGATATTACACATTTCATCTTTTTATTTGTTGCATAAAGTGAGTATTTAGTTTACTAGCAAGAAAACCTTCATGAATCTTATGATTTTATGTGTTTTGATAAGTGGAAAATGGGTTTTGGTTTCTGGACAGAATCTGTCCGATTTTTGTAGGTTGTTTAGACGACTCAAAAGTGTAGTAAATGATCTTATTTTGCTACAAAAATTTGATAGATGAAATTTTTAAGAGTTAGGAAGAAAACCCATTTTGAATCACTCAAAAATTCGGAGTAAAACCCTTTCAACTATCTAGAAACATTTTGGTGTGCAACAGCTTCTGTCAGAAATCTTCTATCATCTTCATGCATGCATATCTCATAGGTAACTTGTTCAAAATGCACGATTTTTGATTCAAAACTCAAGTACTCTGAGTTAGCTTTCTAAAGAGTCCAAAATCATGTCATTTAGAGGAGTTTTGAGGGTTTAACCAATGAAAACAAGATAGTGGTGTAGGCTGTTCCTTAGTGGCAGATTACACATGCACAACTTTAAGAGGCCATATCTCCCTCAAAAATCACTCAAATGATATGAAACTTGTCTCATTAGTTTGGTATATGTGTTGGCTAGAAAATCCCTTTTTGAAATTCGTGATTTGGTGGTGTAATAAATTATTTATGAATTAAACTTCACTGAAAGGTATTTTTGAAAAATAAAGGGGGACCACTGATTTTGCAAAAATGTTTAAAAATAGTAAAATACCTCTAAAAATTGTGGAATTTGGTGACATTGTTCCTAACATCCCCTAAATCAGAGGGTAAAAATTTGAGGATTTACCATTTGGTGGACTTAAGCTCAAAAGTGGCGTTTTTACAATTTGAAATTTTGGACAGATTCTGGAAATTGACAAAAATCCAACTTTATGAACTTTAAGCTTTCCAAAATAGTTGGAAGTCTTCAAAATGCACCAAAGCAAACTATTTTTATATTGGACTAATTAAACAACGTAACGGCATTATAATGGATATTGGTACGATTTATGACTTAGGGACCGTTGAACTCGGAACTTACGTTAAAAATTACGTATTTGTTAGGGCGAGTGTAGTTTCGGAGCCGGGTTTTGACCACGCACCATCATCTACCAAACCGCATTAATCACTCGAGGTGAGTATTCACAGCCCCACTTTTTACCGTTTTTATGCGTTTTGGGGTGAAAAGCATGTTATGAATGATTGTGAATGGATTTGTGAAAATGCTATGAAATGAAATGAAATGAAATGTATAGTGAGTTAAATTTGATGCGTTTTAAAGCATGATATAGTGAGAACAAAATGTTTAAGTCCCCGGAAAACTACTATTAACTCATAACAATGGGCCTATAATACATGTGGATAGCGCTATTTGGATTGACATACCCACCTTAAACTGACGAGTGAGAGGTGCACTGTATTGAACAAAAATCTTACGCATGTGGGATTTAGTCCCACCGCTGTGATAAGATAGGGGCGTAGCATGTCATGAAATGGAGGATTGTAGTAACTCACAGAATAAATATCATGCGATTAACAAATCACCCGGGAAAATTTACTCACATTTTGGTAGTGAATGAACGGATTCACTATAACTGGTTTGTGAAAACTTAGTGGATGAACGGATTCACTGTAATTGGTTTATGAAAATACTGAGTGAACGAAAGGGTTCACTAAAATTTTGTTGCATTTAAACTGTTTTGTGTATATAAAACCTGTGAACTCACCAACTCTCGTAGTTGACGCTTGTTTTAACATGTTTTTCAGGAAATCCGAAGGTTTGATATGGCTTTTGTGGAAATTTTGTGATCACCAATCTAGTTTCGATATTATCTTATTTTGTAAAAGATTAGTAAACTTTAAATTATGGTTGGGTTGTAAACTTGTAAACGCTATTTAAATTTCTTTACTCTGAATGATTGGTGTTATATGTCTCCTATCGCTATGAAATCTAGACTGTCGCACCTCGTGTTTCCGCTTTAGCGGGGTGTTACAGATTTGGTATCAGAGCCATAGGTTATAGAGAACACCGGTTTTTCATAAAAACCAAGTACTATAACCAACCTTTTTCGAAAAGAAGTTAAAACTTTTAATTAAAAGATTTCGATGTATAGGAGAATTTAAAAACTCGTGTGATTAGAATAGGGCTGTCCTGGTATATCATAGAAATGCGGAGCCTGATCACCTACGCATAGCCATGATATAAGTAGGATAAGATCTATGAACTAATCATACTGTTACAAATTAAAAGTCGGAACTTTCTAGGAATTTCCCGAAAAGTGTATTTCTGTGAGTTCGCATTGGTATGCACAAATTTTCGAAATTGTTTCTTGTATATTAACTTAAATCTTTTATCGCAGTTACCATGTCACAAGAAACCGACCCGTCCGAGAACTAGTCCCTGGGGTCCCACGAGCCCTCTAGGAGTAGGAGTGTCGCTCCTCGTTCCCAGCCAATCGACCGGGAACGTGACCCTTACAGCGATGATGACGCTGACTCACATCGACCTGTCCCTGCTGCCCGGACCGGACTCCGGATCCGTACCACCGCTCGGAAGAGCGTGCCTCTGCCCATCCGGATGACTCTCCGCGCCCCCGCTGGGGACGGGGCGGGGCCATCCCGGGGGAGGGGCCAGGGCGGATCCTCATCCTCGTCGTCCTCGCCTTCATCGTCTGGATCTCCACCGCCCTACCGGCCATCGTCTCCAGTGCCGCCTGCCGCCCGACCACCACCTGTTGCCCGACCATCACCGGTTCCCCGACCGCCACACATGGCTCGTACCCCTGTCCTTTGCCTGAGAGGCATGAACCCGACGGAGCGCCAGGAGGTCGCACGTCTTGCCCGAGGTCAGGGTATCCATGAGCATATGATCGACCACCACGATCATATGATCGATTCCCTGATCGATGTGGCCGGAGCTGATAGCCAGCAGCTCACTCGAGTGGTGACTCTTCTTGGCCACACCATGGACTCACTTCACCACTTGTACTCAGTGGTGTATGCAGTGGTGGCCTTGGTGGTGCTGCTGATCGGGTGGGCTGTCTGGAGGGTGAGATTCTAGGAGATAGGATCTTTTAGTAAACCGTATTTGAAGAACCTTCTATTAGAACTGTTATTTTGAGGCGTGATGCCTAATTGTTGAACTATTTATGATTCTATTTGAATGACTGTAAAACTGTTATGATATTTTGGGTACTTTTGCTAGAATATTTAAACCCAAAATTTATGCTATGAATATCTACTGCATATGTTTATGAATGCATGCTAAATGTGGTTTGCTTGAAATGTTTAAAGAAAGTGTTACGTATATGTGGTGGCATAGAATAGTATGCACTTGAATTGTGAAAAGTAGGTAGAAGCGTAACTACACTTAGATTGCGTAAGAAGTCACTAAAACGGTTGAGTATGGTATTGTTTTAGAAACATGCCTCCAAGAAGAGAGGACCCAAACTTGGCAAGACTCGTGACGGAGCAAGTAATGGCTTCGTTACCCGGCATAGTCAGCCAAGTAGCTGCTGGGTTGAATACCAATCAAAGCAACAATCAAGGAACGAGAGAAAGGGATTGCACGTACAAATCCTTTAGAAGCTGCAACCCCAAGGAATTTCACGGAACCGAGGGAGCCATCGGTTTACTAGCATGGATCGAAGGCATGGAATCTGTCCTTCATATTAGCAAATGCCTTGAAAGGAACAAAGTCGAATATGCCGCCTGTCTACTTCAAGGACGAGCTCTAACGTGGTGGAACACTCAAGTACAAGTCCGTGGCCGTGACGCAACCGGACAGATACCTGGGAAGATTTCAAAAAGATGCTCAAGGAGGAATTCTGTCCAAGGAGCGAAATCCAAAAGCTGGAAGCTGAGTTGTGGCACCATGAAATGAAAGGAAGCGACGTCACCACCTACACTACTCGATTCCACGAGTTGGCCAAATTAGTACCACACCTGGTGACACCGGAGCAGAACCGGGTTGATAGATATGTTTGGCGTTATCTCCCAAAATCAGAGGAAATGTAACAGCAGCAGACCCAAAGAGTCTACAAGAAGCAGTTAATCTAGCAAACCGCCTCACCAATAACGCTGTCCGATCTGGAACATTTTTAAGTGACAAGGCTAAAGGGAAGAGGAAGACGGAGGAATCTACCAAACCACAGTTCAAGGGAAGGACAAACAAGGATAGAAGAGTGACCAGAAACTACGGAGTGCAGACTCAGGCAGCAGAAAAAGAGAAGGGGACGTATCAGAGATGTGGCAAGTGCGGGAACCATCATGCTGGGAAATGTGTCATATGTATTAGATGTGGTAGGGGAGGCCATACTGACAAAGATTGCAGAAAGAGAGCGTGTTATGAGTGTGGAAGCTTTAACCACTACCGGAATGTTTGTCCCAAGATGAATCAGAGGCCTTACGCGAATCAGGTGCAGCCAGCAAACCAAGGAAACCGTGGAGGATTAGCTCGAGGAAGGGCTTTTGTGATTGGAGCAGAAGAAGCAAGGCAAAACCCTGATGTGGTCACAGGTACGTTTCTTCTCAACAACTATCCTGCTACTGTGCTTTTTGATTTCGGAGCAGATAGAAGTTAGGTATCGTTAGAATTCAGGCCTAAGATAAACAAGAAGTCACCGAATTGAAAGAGGAACATATAATTGAATACTCTAACGGAGAATTAGTTAGGGCTAACAAGGTAATCAGAAAATGCACTCTAGGCTTAGATGGAAAGGACTTTAGCATAGATTTGATCCCGATCAAGATAGGGAGTTTTGACATAATCGTTGGTATGGACTGGATGTCCAAGCATCGAGCAACAATATGTTGTGCTGAGAAGATAGTCGCGTTAGCATTACCTGGTGGAGGATTACTCGAAGTGTATGGAGATAAGCCAAAGAGAGACATCAAGATCGTGTCATATATGAAGATGCGAGGTCATCTACGGAAGGAATGCGTAGCGTTCATGGCGCACGTCAGAGATACAAAGGCAAAGGAGAAGCGAATTCAGGATATTCCAGTTGTGCGAGAATTTCCTGAGGTATTTCCGGAAGAGTTACCTGGATTGCCTCCACAACGACAAGTAGAGTTCTACATTGACTCAGTTCCCGGAGCAGGCCCCATAGCGAAGTCGCCATATCTTCTAGCGCCGTCCGAGATGCAGGAGCTGTCAAATCAACTTCAAGAGCTGTTAGATAAAGGACTCATCCGACCCAGCTCTTCACCCTGGGGAGCCCCCGTACTGTTCGTCAAGAAAAAGGATGGATCTTTTCGCATGTGCATCGACTACAGGGAGCTGAACAAGATCACCATCAAGAACCGATACCCTCTTCCACGCATCGATGATCTGTTCGACCGATTGCAAGGAGCAACGTACTTCTCCAAGATCAATTTTAGATCCGGATATCATCAGATGAGAGTTCGAGAGGAAGATATTGCAAAAACAGCGTTCAGAACCCGTTATGGTCATTACGAATTCTTAGTTATGCCGTTTGGCCTAACGAACGCTCCAGCAGTGTTCATGAACCGAGTATGCCGACCATACTTAGATAAGTTCGTAATTGTCTTCATAGATGACATTCTGATCTACTCACAAAGCAAAGAGGACCATGAGCAACATCTGAGGTCGATATTAGAACTACTCAAAGCTGAAGAGCTTTATGCCAAGTTTTCGAAGTGCGAATTTTGGATTCGGGAAGTACATTTTCTTGGCCAGGTAGTGAATAAAGAGGGAATACAGGTCGATCCAGCTAAGATTGAGGCTATAAAGAAATGGGAAGCCCCGAAAACACCGACAGAAATTCGACAATTTCTCGGTATGGCAGGTTACTACCGAAGATTCATCGCAAATTTTTCCAAGATCGCGCAGCCGCTGACGGCCTTAACGCAAAAGGACAAGAAGTTTATTTGGGGAGAGAAGCAAGAAGAAGCGTTCCAAGTGCTAAAGCATAAATTGTGCAATGCACCCATTTTAGCATTACCCGAAGAAACGGATAACTTCGTGGTATATTGCGATGCCTCACATCAAGGCTTGGGATGTGTTTTGATGCAAAACGAGAAAGTCATCGCCTACGCATCCAGACAGCTGAAAGTTCATGAGAAGAACTACACCACTCATGATTTAGAGCTTGGGGCAGTGGTGTTTGCCCTCAAGATCTGGAGACATTATCTTTACGACACTAAATGCACCATCCTTACGGATCATAAGAGCTTCCAGCACATTTTTGATCAAAAGATGTTGAATATGAGGCAGAGAAGATGGGTAGAGTTGCTCAGTGATTACGATTGTGAGATCAAATATCACCCAGGGAAGGCGAATGTAGTAACCGATGCGCTAAGCAGGAAAGAAAGAGTGAAGCCTACAAGAACGCGAGCCACGGGAGTATTGGTTCAGACCAGTTTGAAAAGCCAGATACTGGAAGCTCAGATGGAAGCCTTAATGGCTGACAACCTAAGGAAAGAAACTCTTCACGGCATAGAAAAGGAATTCGAGGAGAAAGTGGATGGAGTGTGTTATTTCAAGGGAAGAATTTGGATTCCAAGGGTGGAGCAGTTGAGGAAGATGATCATGGATGAAGCTCATCAATCAAGTTACTCGATACATCCAGGATCTGACAAAATGTACGAGGGACTGAAAGAACACTACTGGTGGCCTGGAATGAAGAAGGATATTGCCACTTACGTGAGCGAATGTCTAACTTGTGCAAGAATCAAGGTAGAACCCCAGAAACCGTCTGGGCTATTGCAGCAACCGAAAGTCCCAGAATGGAAATGGGAGCGGACATCAATGGATTTCGTGACTAAAGTTACCCAAGATTAAAAAGGGCCATGATTCGATTTGGGTAATCGTTGACCGACTCACGAAATCTGCGCACTATTTGCCAATAAGAGAAACTTACAGCATTGATAGACTCGCACAATTGTATGTCGATGAGATAGTCATGCGACATGGAATGCCAATCACGATCATCCACCTATAGTTGAGTTTTCTTACAATAACAGCTTTCATGTCAGCATCCAGTGCGCTCCATATGAAGCTTTGTACGGACGTAAGTGCAGATCCCCACTTAATTGGTTGGAAGTAGAAGAAAGTCGACTAATCAGGCCTGACATCGTACAGGAGACCACTGATAAGATCAAGGTGGTCCAAGAGAAGCTTAAAGCGGCCCGAGATCGCCAGAAGAGTTACGCTGATAATCGACGGAAACCGTTGGAATTCCAGGCACTAACCAGAGTTCACCTGGGAGCGGGAGACTTTCATGAAAAGCAAATACCCGCATTTATTCACTAAAGACCCCTGTGGTAGCAACAAGAATTAAATTTCGGGACGAAATTTCTTTCAACCGGGGGTAAATGTGACAACTGCAAATTTTGACCATCAGGATTAGCTACTCGTTTAGTCACTCAGTAACATTCCGTAGGTAAAAATGTAGTATTTAAGTTGCCCAAATAATTTAGGTTAGTTTGCGTGAAAAATTTAGGCAAAAACCTAAAAGTTCCGAAAACTGCCCGAAAAAGCCCGTACCGGTCCGAAATCATCCGAAAATCCTATAATGCCAAAATTTAAAGTCAAATTATATAAAATATAAGACTTTGTTAAAAATATGAGTAAACTGATCCAAATAATCCAAAAGTACCTTCGAAAAAGTCGGTTTCCACCGAAAACGCACCAAAACCCGGTACTGTGTTTGAATTAGCAGTATAAGATAAACCCTAATTATTTAAATAAAAAAAAATTTATTTGTGAGAGGTGGGTGGGCCCCACAAGGGCCGGCCACCACCCCCCTATGTCTCTCTCTCTTTTCTTTTATTTCCAAGAAACAACATCATTTCTCTTTCATTTCAAATCCTTCACTCTCTCTCTCTAATCTTTCTCTCTCTAAACTCCCTCATTTCACTCAAAATTTCCAGCCATACATTCATCAAAAATCTGAGTTCTAAGAGATTGAAACAAGAAATTTTGAAGCTCTTGTAGTTATATCATCAAAGGTAAGATTGGAAGTAGGTTTAAACTTTGATTTTGACCCATTTGGGAGCTTTTTCTTCTTCTTTTTGAGGGTTAAATCCTCTTTGTTGGATGAACATCATTCTTGGTGTTTGAGGAAGAGAATACACCATAACAATGTACTAAAACATTCGAAAATGGTGAAGTTCTATGATCCCTCCATAAGAACACAAGATTTGAATCAAAAACCTTCATATTTGATGTTTTTTTTATGCATTTTGGGGCTGAACTTAAAGGATAGTTCATGCATGTCTATGATGATGATATTACACATTTCATCTTTTTATTTGTTTCATAAAGTGAGTATTTAGTTTACTAGCAAGAAAACCTTCATGAATCTTATGATTTTAGGGTGTTTGATAAGTGGAAAATGGGTTTTGGTTTCTGGACAGAATCTGTCCGATTTTTGTAGGTTGTTTAGACGACTCAAAAGTGTAGTAAATGATCTTATTTTGCTACAAAAATTTGATAGATGAAAGTTTTAAGAGTTAGGAAGAAAACCCATTTTGAATCACTCAAAAATTCGGAGTAAAACCCTTTCAACTATCTAGAAACATTTTGGTGTGCAACAGCTTCTATCAGAAATCTTCTATCATCTTCATGCATGCATATCTCATAGGTAACTTGTTCAAAATGAACGATTTTTGATTCAAAACTCAAGTACTCTGAGTTATCTTTCTAAAGAGTCCAAAATCATGTCATTTAGAGGAGTTTTGAGGGTTTAACCAATGAAAACAAATTAGTGGTGTAGGCTGTTCCTTAGTGGCAGATTACACATGCACAACTTTAAGAGGCCATATCTCCCTCAAAAATCACTCAAATGATATGAAACTTGTCTCATTAGTTTGGTATATGTGTTGGCTAGAAAATCCCTTTTTGAAATTCGTGATTTGGTGGTGTAATAAATTATTTATGAATTAAACTTCACTGAAAGGTATTTTTGAAAAATAAAGGGGGACCACTGATTTTGCAAAAATGTTTAAAAATAGTAAAACACCTCTAAAAATTGTGGAATTTGGTGACATTGTTCCTAACATCCCTAAATCAGAGGGTAAAAATTTGAGGATTTATCATTTGGTGGACTTAAGCTCAAAAGTGGCGTTTTTACAATTTGAAATTTTGGACAGATTCTGGAAATTGACAAAAATCCAACTTTATGAACTTTAAGCTTTCCAAAATAGTTGGAAGTCTTCAAAATGCACCAAAGCAAACTATTTTTATATTGGACTAATTAAACAACGTAACGGCATTATAATGGATATTGGTACGATTTATGACTTAGGGACCGTTGAACTTGGAACTTACGTTAAAAATTACGTATTTGTTAGGGCGAGTGTAGTTTCGGAGCCGGGTTTTGACCACGCACCATCATCTACCAAACCGCATTAATCACTCGAGGTGAGTATTCACAGCCCCACTTTTTACCGTTTTTATGCGTTTTGGGGTGAAAAGCATGTTATGAATGATTGTGAATGGATTTGTGAAAATGTTATGAATTGAAATGAAATGAAATGTATAGTGAGTTAAATTTGATGCGTTTTAAAGCATGATATAGTGAGAACAAAATGTTTAAGTCCCCGGAAAACTACTATTAACTCATAACAATGGGCCTATAATACATGTGGATAGCGCTATTTGGATTGACATACCCACCTTAAACTGACGAGTGAGAGGTGCACTGTATTGAACAAAAATCTTACGCATGTGGGATTTAGTCCCACCGCTGTGATAAGATAGGGGCGTAGCATGTCATGAAATGGAGGATTGTAGTAACTCACAGAATAAATATCATGCGATTAACAAATCACCCGGGAAAATTTACTCACATTTTGGTAGTGAATGAACGGATTCACTATAACTGGTTTGTGAAAACTTAGTGGATGAACGGATTCACTGTAATTGGTTTATGAAAATACTGAGTGAACGAAAGGGTTCACTAAAATTTTGTTGCATTTAAACTGTTTTGTGTATATAAAACCTATGAACTCACCAACTCTCGTAGTTGACGCTTGTTTTAACATGCTTTTCAGGAAATCCGAAGGTTTGATATGGCTTTTGTGGAAATTTTGTGATCACCAATCTAGTTTCGATATTATCTTATTTTGTAAAAGATTAGTAAACTTTAAATTATGGTTGGGTTGTAAACTTGTAAACGCTATTTAAATTTCTTTACTCTGAATGATTGGTGTTATATGTCTCCTATCGCTATGAAATCTAGACTGTCGCACCTCGTGTTTCCGCTTTAGCGGGGTGTTACAGTACACATTTAACGGCAGATACACTATTCTTATTACTAACAAATAAAGTAAGCTACTATCAACAATCGCATAATAATATAACAAGGAAAAACCTGTAATCACATCAGGCGCCGTCTGCGTTTCCTCAGCAGTCATCTGAAAGGCTCGCCCACGGGTGGTAGCTCCACTCTTCCCCTTGGTAGTACCGTCAGTGATCATAAGCGTCGCTGGTGCAGGGGCCAGGGCTGGCGTCTTCTTCAGCTGAGGGCAATCGGGTTTGATATGCCCCGGCTGGTAGCAGTGGAAGCAGAGCCTAGCAGTCTCCTTGCAGTCCTTGCTAAGGTGGCCCGTCTTGCCACATTTGTAACACGATAACTCTCGCGGCCTGCACTCTCCCCGATGGTAACGCCCGCACTTCGGGCAACTCGGGGTCCCGCTCCTGGTATCAGTCCTTGCCCCCTTAAACTTCTTTGCTGGTGCTGACTGATCTTCTGCCTTCCGCTTCCCTTGCTGTCGCTCCTCCAAGATCAGCTCCTGAGCCCTCGCAACCTCCTGCATCTCACTGAAGGTCTTGCACCTCCCCGTAGCCACCGCTCCCTTGATCTCCGGCTTCAGCACTCCCAAGTAGCGAGCCATCTTCAGCGACTCGTCGTTTGCGTAGCCTGGTATAAAAAGCAGCTTCTCCAGAAACTGCGCGGTGATCTCGTTAACTGACTCCGTCGTCTGAGTCAGTTTCAGAAACTCAACTGCGATCCGCTCCTTCTCGATACGAGGTGCGAACTCCTCGTCGGACAAAGCCCGGAACTCCTCCCAGGTCAGTGCGGTGATCTGTGCCTCCGTGTACTTCTTGAGCGTCAGGTCCCACCAGTCTTTCCCCGCTCCACGAAGAAGATTCACAGTGAAAAGAACCTTCGACCCATTAGGGCACCCGCAAGTGCGAAACGCTCCCTCGACCGCCGAGTACCAGCGGTAGCAAGCCACGGGGTCCTTCTTCCCGTCGAATAATGGCGGTTGGCACGCCATAAAGTCCTTGAAGGTAATCCCACGAGTTTGAGAATGACTCGTGCTCCCAGTACCTAAGCTACGGGCCGTGAGGGCCGCGTCAATGCGCTGGTCCACAGTCTGAATCAGCTCATCCCTCATTTGGTTAAATAGCCCCGGCAGCATCTGCTGCAGGGCCTCAGTGATCTGGGCAGCAATGTGGTCGGACTGTCCGGCCTCATCATCAGTCTGGCTTCGGGTTAGCACCATTCTGAAAGTTTAAAGTATCTCAGTTCATTACTATATACTACCAGGATATTCACACGCAATCCTATCATTAGTGTTCATGCCAACCCTAAGGCTAGTTCTTACCGCGCATGCTAATACAAACCGATTCACACATAATCATTAACCACATAGCATGCTAAATTCCTAACCGTTGTCAATTAGTTAAAGTCCCCAGAACTTAATCAAATCCAACCCTACACAGGTGCTTATAGTAACACTATTATTGGCGTCGTATTACTATAACCAACCATGCATGGTAGCCGGATCAAGACCACCGGGCAACAATCAAACAAGAACATGCCCGACGACCCATCCCCGACGTACCAAGGTGTTTACGTTTGTTTTGATACCATCCTATTTAGACTTCAACTTACTGACTAGACGGACACATAAAATCACGTATACAGCTTATCATCACATGTATTCTATCCCATAAAATTCCACATATAATTATGCATGTGTCACGAATTATAACTACCACGTACAATAATTCAATAATTTTAAAGGCACTAAAGCTTACCTCCGTCTTGACGGTTCCGCTGGCCGTTCCGATCTTATCCGATTACTCTCAACCGCCTGGTTTAAGTCCAACCACACACCCACCCACGAGTGCGTGTGCTGATTCTCTTAAACCTAGGCTCTGATACCAAGTTGTAGCACCCAAACCCGAATGAAAAATTTTTAAAATAAAATTTAAATAAAAACCTTGCATAGATCATAAATAAGTAATCATCCTCAAAAAAAATCTCAAGTCAACCATATTAATATCCCACAAATAAAAGTCAATAATAGTAAAATAATGATCGGATCGGAACGCCATCAGCTGGGAACCCTCAAGCCGGAGCTTTGCCCTTATCGATACCCGAACTCGTACCTAAAAACATTAAAAACACGAGGGGTAAGCTCAACCGCTTAGTGAGTAAGTTAAACATTCAATACATTACAATTAATATGCACATACATCCACATCAAATAACAGCTTAACGGTTTCCCGTTCACCGGACCATCCCACAATCCGGCCTCCGCGGTTTCCCGCCCGTTGGGTCATCACGCAACCCGAGTCATCACAAAGTATCAACAACGCATATACATGTATAATCATAATATATTGCATGTAAACCCACTCACCTGTCTCGTACAAATCACAACGAAACAATGATTCGAACCGCTCCCGTAACTCTGAAATACAGATATTCATGCATCCTATTAACACCTTGTTCCACCAAGCAAAATATCCTATCGAGACTCGCTAAGGACTAATGTTACGGATACCGGGTTCAAACCGGCTATCGCCCCGAACCCACGACAGCGGCAGCGGTGTTTGCCACCACTACCGCCGATAATCACCAGGCCGGCCGTCCGCCGGCGTTAGTTCACCGAGAGGCAGGGTAACGGCGCGACGGCGGGGAATGCCCTCACACCGCCGGCCGGCCCTTAAACGCACACCACCACAGCGGCGGTTGGTACAACCACCGCCACTGATCGCCGCTTCGAGACCACGGTCGCCCAACGGCGACTAGCCGTGGCTAGCCACGCCGGCGCCGGAAACAACCAACAACGACAACTAACTCGACGGCAGCGGCGTCGATCACCACCACCACCGCCGAGCGGCTCACAACAGCAAGCGGCGGCAGCGGCGGCTTGCGCCACCACCACCACCACTATCACCAGGCGACGGCAGCAGAGTCGGAGACCTCCGCCACCGTCGATCGAACGCCACCGGAGGGCAGCAGCGGCGGCATGATCGGCCACCGCCACCGCATGACACCGAACGGCAGCGGCGGCGTGTATAGCCACCGCCGCCCGAGCTCCTGCCGAAACCGGCGACGGCACGACGGCCCACAGCCCACCGTCACCGGCCAAAGCCGGCGACGGCCGTACGACGCCTAACCTGCCCTAAAACGATCGAACGAACGAACGAACGAGTGCGTGGTTACCTTACGACGACAACGGCGTTAATCGAGGATTCCGGCGATTCTCCCGACTCTCTCTCCCCGCCGACCTCTCTCTCTCTCTCTCTCTCTCGATAACTTGATGGCTAAGGAAAACACAATGAGGAAAGGAGAGTTGTATTCCTAGGGTTTTTAACCTAGGTTTTAACGGGCTTTTTCCTACTCTCGTTGCTTGACCCGCAAGATAACGGCTAGCAAAACCCTTAACCCTAATTCTTATTATACTCTAATATTAACATAATAATAAAATAAAATAGAATAAATTAAAAGGAAAACGGGGTGTGACAATACAATTGTGAAACCACCGGTTAGACGGCCTCCCAAGAGTTCACACAGGTCAACGTGCATTCAGAGGTGATATATTAGTCACGAATCCTAGCACAACACAGTGTTACCTTCATCACCAGATGAGCATAGTGCTTGTCAGACACTAAAACTCTATATAGTCTTCTCAAATTATTGCATTTGTTTTAACGTTACCCTTAACTCTGAAAGTTAATGCATTTTCATAAGCCAGGTTAGGCGTCAATTAACCCGACTTAATCTTCAATGAAACGCTTCAAACTCCTGCAATAAATAGTTAGCACAGTAATATAGTATTGCATCTAGAACAATTACAACTACATTGATCTCAATGTTTCCCTACACCCCAAGCTCAAGCTAGTAGCTCATCACTGCTTAGATTCTTCTCGCGAAGTGATGTAGGTACTGGAAAAGTAAATAACGGAAAATTAAATTGCCGAAAAGTAAATACTGGAATTATGACCAGTAAAACAGATTGGTAGTTATTACACAATACGTTCTCTTCTATGAGAGAAACAGAGTGTAATAACTCCAATAAAGCAGAAAGTAAATTGCAGTAAAGTAAATGACTGGAAATTAAACACTGAAATGTGACCAGTAAAATTGTTGGAAAGTAAATTGCAAGGAATGTAAATACTGGAAAGATGACCAGTAAAATTGCTGTAAAGTAAATTACAATAAATATAAATTGCAGAAATAATAATATGACAGATTGGTAATTACTACACAATACGTTCTCTTATGTGAGAGAAACAGAGTGTAAGTAATTCCAAAAGGGCAGAAAGTAAATTGCAGTTAGTAATTAACGGGTAAATCAAATGTTGATTGGTAACTTGGAATTAAAGTCTTGGAAGTAGTTACTCTAGGAGACAAAAAGTACTCAAAGGTACACAAAGGTGACATAAAGTACCACAAGAGAATTTTAGGTTATACCTTAAACTTGGAAATTAAGCAACTGATTTTACAGCTAAAATACTAACAAGCTTCTTGCAAATACTGGTTTTCACAAACATGCAGTAAGATCACAAATCAAAACAGTGGAACTTTAAACAACAAGAAATACATACAGTATTTCAGAAGGAACTTTAACAACAAGAACAGTAACAGGAGATTTTCCAAAAGATTACTGAAAATAACAACAAACAGTTTAATGCTTAAACCCGTAGGAGATTAAGACACAAACTTGAGATGTTCAAAAGATTACAACTACTGATTGTGAAGAACTACGAACTAAGGACTAAGAACAGAACTGATAACAATAAGAACACTAAGAACTAGAGAGAAAACTTATCTCCCAACCAAAGAAATGGTTGGGAGAGAAATTAGGAAGATGTAACTAAGTTGGTGTAAAACACACTAAATTAAGGTTACAAAGGGTTCTATTTATAGGGGAAGTGAGACTTAGGGACCAAGTAAAAGGATGATGTCATCCTTGTACCCTTCAAAAACAGCAGCTTTCTTCAAAAGTTAGCAAACATCTGCAACAGTCTGTTGTATAACGTTATTTCTTCAAAACAGCAAATAAAAACCTAATTTAGACCAATATTTAATAATAATTTCCACAAAAGTCATGATCACTAAATATACTAAAAACACAGATAAACTAGACTCAAATGACACTATTGGGCAAAATAAGAACCTAAAAAGACACTAAAAAGATACAATAAGTGGTCAATAATGAACACTTATCACAACCTCAAACTTAAACTGTTGTTTGTCCCCAAACAACTAAAAAGACAAATTAAAGACTCCGGTTCTAAAATTTTAACTAAAAATCAATAACTTTGGATTTTCATGAGTATGTACACAACAGATCTTTCCAGACATATAAATCGTGTGAAACAGATAGCCCTTCATAAACTTAGGTTCTTTTCCTGATTTCAAGATGCAACACATACTCAATCCTAAGTCTATTGTCATGCTACCTAGAGTCATCAAAGCATTCATGTTTGGAATGGGAATGCATGTTGGCTTTTCTTTCTTTGAATGCCAAGCCTTTTCCCACACATCTCTAAAAAACACTCAATGGTATGATTTTGTTACCATTCTTCTCATATTGAGGTATTTTTGGACCTTTAGGTCTCTTTTAAGCCTACTATGTCTCTTTAACACAGTTTTGCACTAAAAAAATTTTGTGGTATTTTGGCTTTGGCTTTTAGTGGCTTAATTGATGTGTTTGGCTTAATGAGGTGAGGAAAGGGGTTTAGTGTATGTGCAAGGCATTCTCCCCACCTCAAACTTGTTGGATGCAATGTCCCAATTGTATCAAAGAAAGGTCTTTTGGGCTTGAAATATATGAGTGAAAGCCCAAGAATAGCTTGCCATATGATGACTCAACCTAGCTTTCTAACAAACTGTTGGGACCATTTCTGTGTTGTCAACCATCTTTCAAAAAGATCACACATTGGTTCATTATGGCTATAAGATCATTTAGATTTTAAAGAGCATGTCAAATAAGATCATGGTGTACAAACAGATAAGCAAATCCATAAATTCAGTTCCCAATTTTGAAAAAGAAAAACAAAGATGAGAATGGGACTGTTTCCATTCTTTCTATTGCAAGACACAACTAAAATGACTCAAAGTCTACACTATCATGACTTAGTGACCAAAATTTACCTAAAATTCAGCAAAGTTATCCAAACAAACTAGTGTGTGCACTAATCATGGATTAAGACTCAACTTAACAACTATGACACCTACTTTGAAACAGAAAAGCAAAGAGGAGAATGAACCCTAAAAGGTTACATCTCCATCAATTCTACTAACCTAAAAATAACAACCTCAAACTTGAAATGTTGTACACCATTCAAGTTTGAAAAATCATAAAAAAGACAATAAAGAAAACAACCTCAAACTTGTTTAAGACAATGTTTGAGTCAGGATCTAAAATTCAGCAAATTATAAGAAAAGATACAAAGACTTAACAACCTCAAACTTAGTTTAAGACTATGTTTGGAACTAAGAAAAGACTTAATTACCTAAAATGCAGCAAATTTCCCAAAAATAGGCATATAAATTAAGCATGCCATGGGATAAGTTATACTAATAATGACCACAATGCACCATATAGCTGAATGAGATATGAAGGTAGAGGGATTGCCTCTAAGTAAATGAATTTTAATTTCACCAAGGTTCACAAAGGGACTGCCTTTGTGATAAGTGAATCTCAGTTCAACCAAGTGAGAAAGAGGGACTGCCTCTACTCATTGTGAACCACAGTTTAGCCAAGTGTAATAGAGGGACTGCCTCTATATGTAAACTGTGTCTGAGTGCAAGAGTGTATAAAAACATAAAATATAAAACAAATAAACAGATATATACATAAACATGCAGATAGTAGACTTTTATTTTTTTATTTTTATTTTTTGAAATCTTTTCTATCTAGACTAAATATTTTTTTTAAATTTTTAAATTTTTTTTTACTATTTATATAACCTAAAAAAATATTAGATACTATAATTACTAAAACTAATACAAATATAAATATAAATTAAGAAAATAAGAGAATTTTTTTTTAAAGATCTTTTTGTATTTTCCTTTGCCAACGGAGAGTTTGTTCTATCTCTGGATCTAGTTCAAAAAAATTTCCGCGGACTTTTCTTGTCATAAACTTATTTTCTTTTCTTTTCTTTTCTTTTCCTTGAAAAAGGTGGTAGAAAAATCAAAACTTAAAAACTTTACTTAAACTGAAAAGACTTTTAACTACCTTCCCCGGCAATGGTGCCAAAAACTTGTTGGATAGATTTCCTTGCCATATCCCTTTATGGAACTGGGACAAGGGCAAGGGCAACAAAACGACCGTGAACTGTGAGATTCAACTAGAAAAATAGAACCAGGCGCAAGTATACATCTTGAACTACTGTCGTTTCGTAACAAGTAATAATGGTAAGTAAATACCAGATATCGATCCTCAGCGAAGGACTAATGCAAGAGTCTTTTCAGTAAAGTCCAATGATTAAGAAATGGTTTCAGATGACGAATTCGAGGATTTTAAAATGCTACTAGAGCGAGTGGGTGAATGATTTTGTTTGTAAAATCTGTTTGGACAAAAGAACCTAGGGTGCAAGGTTGTAACCCGCCCAGCCCGCTGTTGGTGTATCCCTACCCTCCCAACCCATTGAAGCCGGCGGGCTTCATCCCCCAACCCGCCAATGCGCTACCCATAGCCTAATAACTATAACATAAAGAAATCACTAATTCAAAAACAAACAACTTCTTTATTATAAAAAATAAAAATAAAAATAAAGCTAACTTAACTTATACAAATATGTAAAAGCACAAAAGTGAACATTTGTCACAAATTTCCCTAAAAAATGTATCCGATCGACATGGATGAAACAAAAGAAGCTAATCTCAACCGTCCACGTAATCACATAACAAATGATCTAAATGTAATAATAAAAACAGCGACCTTCCTTTGGAGAAACCGACATAACCAAACCAAAACCAAAACCAGAAGTGTAAATCTTCTTCTCTCCATCTTTCCCCCAAATCCAGAAGAGATCAGATAATAAAATAAATGCTGCAGTTATTCTTTGCGGTGGCCTTCTCGGCGGTTCCGTTGACGCTCTACGTCCCGCCGATCAGAAGCCTCAGCCTCTTCGTCGGATCCTTCCAACACCTCCTCCGTCACATCACTCTCTACACCCTCCGCCTCTGCCCTCGCCTACGCCTCGCCTTCTCTCGAATCTTCTCTCCCATTCTTCGATCGCACTTCCGAGATAGATAGGTAACTTCAAAACAATTAACAAATTCAAAGTTGTTAATCATCATCATCATCATCATCATCTACTCTTTGTTTTTCTTAATTTTTGTATAATTTCGTGAAAAATGCTCGTATGAATGAAATTAGGTATATGAAATGAATAAAATTAGTTGTGATCTGATTTAGTGAGTTTTCATTTCCGTAAGGTTATGTGAAAATATGATTGAATCTAGATGAGGTATTATCACGTATAGAGTTTCTGTTTTTGTGATCGATGTCGTTTTTGTTAATTGTTAGGGTTTGAATGTTTGATTCCAGATCCAAACCTTGTAGTATGTGTATACAGAGCTTATGATTTCAATCGAAATGAGTTTTTACTGTATTTTTGGATTTCTGTTGATAGAAGTTATCTACTAATGTTTTTGACTTTTTTACAATTTCGTGAAATGCTCGAATGAATGAATTAGGTATATGAAAAGAATGAAATTAGTGATCTGATTTAGTTTGTTGATTCAGTATGTTTTCATTTCCGTAAGGTTATATGAAAATATTATTGAATCTAGATGAGATATCACATTTTTTGTGATCAATGTCGTTTTGGTTACTTGTTAGGGTTTGAATGTTTGATTCCAGATCTAGAATTTTTAGTAGTATGTGTATACAGATGCTTATGATTTCAATCTAGATGAGTTTTTACTTTCAGACATGGTGTATTTTTGTTGCTCGAGATTTCTTACTTCTAAGGGCTTGATTTCGAGGTCAAACATCATAGTATGTGCATACAGGGCTTATGATTGCAATTAGATTAGATTAGATTTTACATTCAGGTGATAACTTTTTGCTTTTGTTAGTTTCTTATGATGATGATCTATTCATCTTTGTTAGGCTTGATTCCAAGGTCAAACAGGGGAACTGTATACAAAAGTAAAACATTCTCAAGAAGAAAGTTCATTTTTCAATAATTAGTTTGTTTTTAATTAAGTTAAAGAAAATTGTCAACAAATTATATTTGTTTTCAACAAAAGCTGGGTACATCATGTTGCTTTTGAAAAATGATCTTGCATATTGCAACTTCCTTTAAAGATGGTCTTATTGGAATTATATGGCAATAATACCCAAAAGCTTGAAACAGTGTCTTTGGTAAATCATGAAGGATGATCTTCATCACTAAATGTTATCAGGAAGTAAATCATGAAGGATGATCTTTCATCACTAAATGTTATTAGGAAATTGTATAAATGAACTCAAAAACTAAGCCTAACTGAAAGAACACTAGATTAAGACACTGAACGTGGTGGGTTGAGGGATTATTGTGGAGAAGGTGGTAAGGTGGATTGATTGTTTGGCTAATGTGATGAACGGCAAGTCTGATCGGCATGATAACTTAAAGTGAATGTACTAACAGACGATGATGCAAGAGACGATATGTAATGAAATAATCAAGGGGCAACCTGGTAGTCAAGAACATGGTGTAACAAAATCTGGTAAGAGGGTGTTGAGTTGAACCATATGGAGTAGGAATGTGGAAGCTCAATCTAAGATATAATCATATTTCTGAAGATAATGTTGGGTAAAAATGCTAGTTTTTATGGGGTTGAGAAGGACAGCGATGCTGAAATTTATCAATATTCAATACAATTGGGTAAGCGACACTTGATTACCGGTCGGGTCAGCATCACTTACCCGGTAAGAAGCTAGACCGGCACAAACTGAGACCAAGATTCGACCGTAACAGAATGTGGTAAGAAGAGGGTGCCCGACTTGAATCATGTTGAATATACCATACAATTATGAAATCACTAAGAATAAACACTCTTAACTTAGTAAGATTGTAGTCCATCAAAACGATATTGTATGTAACAATTTATCCGGCAAGCACTTACCGAGTAAGAGTTGTCACCATTACTTACCTAATAAGACTCTTCATCCTTATTCTTGCTCTTTCGTGATAAGATTGTCAGCCTTGCCATGTTAGCCAATAAGGTAAATGATCCAGTAAGTAGTTATCAGGAAAATGTTTACTAAACAGATCATTGAGATGATAATGGGAGACTCTGCTAGTTTTGGTTGAGAATGGAAGATTTGCATCCATCATTGTAGATTTTTATAAAGAGAGAGTGATTCTTGCAAGTCACTTTCATATATAGAGTTGTTACTTGTTACTAGTGATCAAAATATCTTCGGTTTTTGTACAAAAGCTTGGGTTTTTGTCTTGATTATTGTGTCAATCTTTATGTTATAAGAAATCCAGTGGGTATATAATGTATAAATATAATCAATTTCCTACAATGAAAACTTGTAAAGATAATTTCATTATTGATCTGGTTCTCTATGAGAAAATTTTGTTAATTTAACCATGCAGTTATATAAAATATCAATTATTAAGTATTTTTGAACTATGTTTATTAAGGTTACTCTTATTTAACATTTAAAGTTTTTGCATTATAGAATATAAAAACATGGGTCAGGTTCAAATGTGAACTCAATTTTGGTTGTGAATGTGAGGATGAATCTCAGCCACACATCTTCGGTTACGGTGGACGCGATCACAGAGGACTGACGCTATTCATGGGAGGGTAGAGATTATTAAAAGGGGGGACTGGTCAAAGCCGCCTTTATTGACCAAATGAGTGGCTGAGATTCGTCCTCATGTTCACAATGAAAAAGTGGTTCACATTTGAACTTTTCTTATAAAAACATTACTTAAAAAGGATTAAGGGGATGTTTGGTTCATTTTAGGGAGTGAGAACGAAGACGAAAATGGGAATGTAGGAGAATGATAATAGAATGAGCATTGTATTGATGCTGCTTGGTTAATCCAATATCATCAATGAAAGATTGTTTCATATTAAAAAATATTTTCCTCCAACTTGAAAATACAAAAGTTGTTTAGTTTAACATCAAAAGATGGAACTTCATATAGGAAAAAGAACTATATAGAAATAAAGTTTTCTTCTCCCCCAATTTGGCCAGAAATAGAAATTAATGGATCCATAGGAATGATTTTATTATCATTGCTATTTCTTACCCTCCAATACCTCCAACCAAGCAAGCCATTTTCATATCATTTCTATTTCTTATCCTCCAATACCTTCGACCAAGTCCCCCTTTAAGCTATATAGATGGAGAAAATCTCCAATTTCTCTTTGGGGGATTCAGGATTACAACCTTCGGTGTCCCGACATCTCTAAGTGAAGTGAACATTTGGGGGAAATGTGTGGCAAGAAGAATCGAGTAAAATGTTATTCGAGCCTTACTCGAAAAGGTAGTATGAAACTTAAGCTCGGATAATCTTATCAATAAAGTGTTCACAAAAGTGTTGACAATGATAGGGAGATAGTCATGGGTAACTAGGTTAGCTTGCATATAACTCAACTGATTTACAGGCGAATATAGCAATTGAGAACAAAATATTATTTAAGAAATTCGAATCAAAGACCTACGAGAAGGAACCGAAAAGCCAAGCCATTCACATAAGAACCTTGACTATTTCACAGATTCAGTGACCAATCTCAGTCTTCCGTTTAATTTGATACAACAATTGTATTTGAAAAGATCGTTTTGCAAATTTACGGTAGTTTTGTACATGTTCCAACTCATAATCAAGGAAAATCTTTGATTTTTACACCGAAATTTTATCAATCAAATTTGTTCTCTTATTTGGTTTGATGTTGCTTATCATGTTGAGGATTAAAACAAAGTGATGAATGTCCATATTTTATTATGAAGCTTCATTCTTTAAATTTTCAAGAATAAAATTGTTAAAGTATTATGTATAAATCGATAATCTATATAAACTTTTTCATTTTTTATGATACTTTTATTTTACTCTCTAAACAACAAGAGTGTACATTGAATGATCCTTGGATACTTATTTTACTATCCTCATATCTATGGATCCAGTTTTTGGAAATTCACACTTTTATCTCAATGTTAAAAAGTATACGTTATGTTAAATATAAATAATTTTAAGATGTAAACAAATTATACAAAAAACATACACTTTATTTTGTTTAATACATCTTTATTGATACATATACTTTTTAAGTCTTTTATCCGGTTTTTGAAATTCCAAATCACGAGTATATTGAGATGTCAGTATACTCATAATAATTTTAGTATATTAAACAACATTTACAACTCATTAATATGTTTGGATATTATATGACTAATTTATAACAACTAACAAACATATTCAAATATAAGATTGTTGAGAAATTTTATAAAATTGACAATCAATGGAAGACTTTAAAGCCATAGATGTCCATAAGATAAAAGCAAGAGAAAAGCAATGGACATATAATAAGTTGCATTGTGGTGGTACAACTTCTAGTGATTTGGTTATTTTATCCACATGTAAAGAATATCACAGAACATTATACAACTTGAAACTAAAACCATATACATCGATGAATCACACAAGAAGTTACCAAACATGGAGATGCTACTCTTGGATAGCAAGAAATTACGATGCATAACACACAAGCTTTATCTGGAAACCCTAATTTTGATATGACGAGACATTGACAGGATCACATGAATGACATGTAACAATAGTTGGTAATTAAGTTTTATGTATAACAACGATTAATTTTGCTTGAATGGATTCTCATGAACATCAATTTTAAATGGTTGATGTGATCTCCTTTCCTATTTATTAGTTCATGGAAGCAGGGACGTACTTAGTGTGGTGGCCGTGGTGGCACAGGCCACCGTCTAATTTGTGTGCCGAAGGGTAAAATTTTTGAATTTTATAAAGGTGCAACCGTATTATTTTGGAGTGTGCCAACGTATCGTTTTCAAAACTTAAAAGTGTGCACCTAAAAACCAAAAATTTAATTCGAAATCAACAAAAAAACCAAAAACTTCCCTCGAAATCAACCAAAAAACCCAAAATATCACTCAAAAACCCCAAATTTTTTCTCGAAATCAACCAAAAAACCAAAAAATTCTTTCGTAGTCAATCAAATAACCCGAAAAATTCTTTCGATTCAATAAAAAAATTAAAAAAAAGTCCATTGAAATCAACCAAAAAATCGAAAGGAAAAAATCTCTCGAAATCAACCAAAAACTTCTCATGGAATTCATCAATCAGATAAATATTTTTTCTTGAAAGGATCAATCAAATAAATATGTATATAAACATTTTATATTTACCATTCATCACGATTATAAAACTATTCCAGAAGGTGAACACATCACATTCATCAGGAATAAGCAACCACTGATTTCGGTGAACAATAATTTGTGATGAATATACAACCGTTAGTTCGGATGCACAAATAATTCATCATGAATGAATATGTTTTTAATCTCAATGTGGTAATGATAGTATATATTTATCATAAGTATTTGTACTCACATTGTTACTCGTAAATGAATAAACAACATACATTATTTTATACATGATGAATCTATGGTCCTCTAAACATGTCAAACGATTACAAATATGCCGTACGTTCATCTTATTACTTTAATGTTATACTCAAAACAAAATGAAAGCTTTGGAGAATGAGGTCAAGATCAATATACCCAATCAACCAAGATGCAAGAAAGAAGATATTATAAAGACAATTCTAGGTTGCCTCAAAAGAAGAGTTGGTTTCAATTCAAAATCCAAAAGGAATAAGAAAGAAACATGTGGTACAAGGAAGAGATTAGTATATCCCAAAGCAAAAGTAATTGTCGAGATATGAAGTTAAAGAAAACGTACAAGAGATGCGAGAAGCTTTCCACACACGATCAATGAAACTACCCATTGAGAGAAGTTTCACCCGACTACGAGTTTCTAACGCATCCTTGATTAACAAGTTTTTCACGTATACATCGATTACTTATGTGATATGCACATCGGTATATATAAGAGCAACATGTTAACCACTTGATATACAAATGGATGCAATATGATATAGGCAAACATTCATCATGAAGACATGTATTCATCATGAATTTGTGATTACCTACTCGTATGTTGCTTTGGATTAGTGAGGGAGCAATCCATTTGGAAATATTAAAATCACTTGTTGCAAGTGTTACTCGCATCAAATGTAAATTGGGGAAAATATTGCGTCTTTTTTTTTTATTTTTATAAGGTTCACCTGGGTTTGCCTAGACTACATCCTTGGTAATTTTTACTGAGAGCTAAAGCATGCTTCCCTGGGATTAATACTCAATGGCCCCTGGTTGCTCACCCCCGAATTCGAACTTGGACGGGTTTTTCCCCAACACCAAGCTTTAACCGGTAGGCTACCCAAGCCTTAACTCAGTGGCCCCTGTTTTCCCCCAAAATATTGCGTCTTTGCAACCAAGTAATGGACTCACTTTCGATGAAGTAACATGACTTCTATTGAGATTTTCTAAAGACTTCGAATTCGCCATGTAGGATTTTTGATTTAGAAATTGTGTGGTTGTGAGTATCATTTTTATGATGAGGTGTCACTTTAGAAAATGGTTAAAAATCCTTATAGTGGGGGTAATTTCTAGATAATTTCTAAAGCTAACATGACACTTTAGAAGTTGTATTAGAAATTGCATTTTAGTGCATGCTCAAAGCTAAATTACTGTAACAAACGGATTTATATTTGGTAAGTAGACCAACCTCATTTTCTTAATTTTAATTTAAGTTAATATCCGAGAATTGGAACCCTAATACTACTATACACTTACCGGAACGCATCGGCAAAAAACGGACCGGAAATGGGAATGAACCAGCCTCGGTACAGTTGGGCTGACATTGCCCGCGACTATAACAAGATGTGACTATCACGTGGCATAGTCGCAAGCTAAGGAGGCAGTTGCGGTACACATCAAGCGACAAAACCCGCGATTGTGACATTGGTCACTCTCGTAGGGCACTATCGCGGAGGACACATAGGTCGTGGTACACCTTGTGCGACCTTGCCAATCAACGACAAAATGTCATAGCCAACAACAAACTAGTGTCCACAAGCCATAGTTGAAGATGCAAACCTTTTCTAAGGTATACATGTTAACTTATTCAATATACAAATAAAGATGCTAAACATATAGAGCTTCAAGAGAAGGTTAACGGTGTTCTAATGAAAGAAAGGAAAATCATATA
This sequence comes from Centaurea solstitialis, assembly GCA_030169165.1. Lineage (NCBI taxonomy): Eukaryota > Viridiplantae > Streptophyta > Magnoliopsida > Asterales > Asteraceae > Centaurea > Centaurea solstitialis. Next base: position 17,380,185 of record CM058045.1, on the reverse strand, counting down.
ATTTAGGAACCAGGAGTCCTATTGTTATAAGTCTATCTATCTATGGTCCTAATTTCTAAACCAAGAAGTCACATGCATCATATATGACTTGTTGGTTGTCATGTTCTTTCAAATAGGTATTGTTTTAAATAGGACGAATATCTGTCACACATCTTCGGTACGGTTCGATCACGGAGGATTGACGCGATTCATGGGAGGGTGGAGATTATTAAAGAAGGGAACCTGGTCAAAGCCGTCTTTATTGACCGGATGAGTGGCTGAGATTCGTCTTCATGTTCACAACCAAAATTGAGTTCACACTTGAACTTTCCCCCCCCCCCTCTCTCTCTCTCTATATATATATATATATGTATACACTTGCACACACACACACACACACACACATATATATATATATATATCAGAGAAAAGTTCCAATACAAACCACTTTTTGGATGTGAACGTGAGGACAACCTAGAGCGCGACACGTGGCATTTTGACTTACGCGACTTAGTGTTATTCAGTCTGAATAAAGCCCGCGACTTAGTGTTATTCATATTGAATAACGCTATATTCATACTGAATAAGGCTAAGTCGCGGGGACAAGTCGCGCGTGTCACTGAATTTTCTGCGACTAAGCTATATTCATACTGAATTAGGCTTATTCAGTCTGATTAATAGTGTTATTCAGTATGAATAAGCTTAGGCACAAAAAATTCAGATTGACACGTGGCGCGCTCTGGGTTGTCCTCACGTTCACAACCAAAAAGTGGTTTGTATTTGAACCCACCCCTATATATATATATATATATATATATATATATAGAGAGAGAGAGAGAGAGAGAGAGAGAGAGAGGAAAGTTCAAATGTGAACCCATCTTTCATTGTGAACATGAGGACCACTAAAACCGCATCATGCGACAATATTCACTCTGAATATCATGCATTATTCAGAATGAAATGCATGATATTCAGAGTGAATATTGTCACGTGACTCGATTTTAGTGGTCCTCACGTTCACGACCAAAATTAAGTACTCATTTGAACGTGAGGACAACCCACTTTTTTGTTGTGAACGTGAGGACAGCCGAGAGCGCGACACGTGGCGGATGACTAGGCGCCACGTCAGATCCACGGCGGATGACTAGGCGCGATTCATGGGAGGGCATTGAATTAAAGAGGGGGACCCCACTCAAAGCCACCACGTGTCGCGCTCTCGGCTGTACTCACGTTCACAACCAAAAAGTGGTTCACATTTGAACTTTCCTATATATCTATATATAGGGATTTTCTTTTGTGAACTTTTTTTTGGTGTGAACTTTCTTCAAAAAGACGATTATATTATGAAATTGGTTCTTGAAGTTGTTTAATATGATGAAATTATATCATGTGATACATTTTTTGTTGAAATTGTTTCATATTTCGGTGGTTTTACGTGAAATCAAAAGGTTTCATAAAATATATGAAACAGTTTCATAAGAATGAAAAAGTTACGTAAAAAAATACCGAATTATGAAACATTTTCATCAAAAAATGAATCATATAATATAACTTCATCATATTAAATAATTTCATGAACCAATTTCATTGATTTAACCAATGAAATCGTCTTTTAGGAGAAAGTTCACAAGTTCACACCAAAAAAAAGTTCACAAAAGAAAATCCCTCTATATATATATATATAGAGAGAGAGAGAGGGGGTCGTGTCCGTTACAAACCGGATAGTTTGTACAAACTATACAAACCGATCTCGGCCATACATGTAGATGTTCATTGTGTGGATTAATTCAGTTACTAAATTTTCTGTCAATCACATTTGAAAACCACCTAAAAATTAGGAGATAAACAAAATCAATGGTTAAGATTAGGTTTGTAAGGTTTGTACAAGCTACTCAGTTTGTATTTGATACTTCCCCTATATATACGTATATTTGTGTGTAAAAGATTCATAGAGAACCATGAAAAATGGATGAAAAGATAAATCAAAATAAATATCAAGATGATGAAGTGATCATTTTTAGCGTGATATGTTTTAATCCATTTTTTATATAAATATCAGGTTTTTCTTACTTTTCCAAAATGCCGTTTGCTTCCTTGTCAAAATGGAGTTTCAAAAAGGACTTTTAGATTGCCAAACATGATTTTAACTTATTGACTTTTTGAAGAAGTCAATAAGTTAAAAAGGAGTTTTATAATGGAATGGCAAACACCCTCCAAATATTTGTATTTAGAGAAAAGATGGTTATATACGCATTTTTAAATTTTAATCATATTGGATCATCTCAATCCAACAATTTAGATGAACTTTTGGTTCTTTCTTCTATAATAGGTAAACTTGTTTCAAACAAGAAATAAGTCTTTAACTCTAAATGATCTATGAACATAAATTTTGCATGAATATTAGATGCTCACTATTATGAAATCGTGGTATAAACACAAAAAAATATCATTATCAATTGGAAAGGACATGACGAAAAAGGTAATTGGATAAAAAGATCGTAAATCATTTTAATGATGTTACTGATGACAAGGGGAACTTTTTTTGGGTTTATATGCCTCCCGTAATACCCATCCCTATACAAATTGCTGAAGGGAGTTGCTATTTGCATCCTTTTAATAGGGGTGTAAAATACATCAGGAATGTAAAAAGCATGCATGGAATGTAAAAAAGCATGCATGGAATGTAAAAAGCATGCATGGAATGTAAAAAGAGGGTTTGATGTTGATGTGTGCGATAAAGCAGTTCAATTTATAGGGGTGTGGGCCCAGACTAATCCTCGGCAATTTTGGGCCGAAGCCCGACTGCTAAAGCATGCAGCCCGGGGTCGAAGCCCCCGTACCTCCAGAATGCGTCCCCCAGGGCTCGAACTCGGGTTCACCACTATGTAGTCCCCAAGCCTTACCACTAGGCTAACACTCCTTTGGTTCATTCCTCTTCGACGTAGCCTCCCCTTGTTGAATCATATGAGGTATTGTTTGGCAAACATATGAGATATTCTTGATAAGTTACTTGGACTAGCTTATTGGTTAAAAGCTAGCTTATCAACTAGTTTATCAAATATAATCCAAGTGCTAAAAGTCCATTTACTAAACACACACCAGATAAAATTCTTGACCATCAAAATGGCATAATAAGCAACAATCTTACCTAGTATGTGTTAACTGGGTAAGACTCAACCTATCGAGTAAGATTTGAGGTCCTTGCCATACCAAGTAAGGTGAGTGATCTGATAAGTTTTATATACATCCTAAAATGCCAATGCATATAAAAAGAGTGGCACATCCACCCACAAACTTAGGATCATGTAAGACCAAGTTTTACACTTCGAAACTCCGCAAATTTGGATTTTTTTTTATCTTTACAATGTTTTGCTATAAAGTTTCAAATGTAAAAAATATGGTCTTACAATGTTTTGCTACAATAACTTGGTATATCCCAGGCAGATATAAGGTTGATGTTGTTTCTTAGCAACAGTTCTTTTTATACTCATAATGAAAAACCATCTCATTTTTACTAATTGAAAAACACATGCAGAATGCACACCAAAGAGATCTCCATTAAAAGAAGAAAATAAAACCTGATGATATGTCCTCCATCAAGAAACGCGTTACAACAAATATGCAACTTTGTTTGAAAACACGAAAACAGATTTTAAATGAAAAGCAAAAAAAGAGCACAAGCCAATTCGACAATGGCTTTTCAAGAAATCACCAAAAAACGTTAACAGTGGAGAAGAGATGACAACATCGAAAAACAACACACACACATATCTCACATAGTAATCCACAAGAGGTTTGGTTTTGCACACGAAGATAACCTGGTGAGAGTTATGGCACGAACCCGATATCCTTAAAGTACTCATGCTCCAGTGCGGTCCTTGCTGTAATTCTTTTGCTAGGATCCAAGCACAACATTTTCTGAAACAAATCGCTTGTTAGATGTTTTAGAATAAAATACTTGAAATAAATGTGAGCACTTGTTCATTTAAAAAAAATGGTGCCAAATTTTGTTGAAGTAAAGAGTATCCCATGATAACTTAGGGTACGTTTGTTAGCAGCTTAATGGCACTCGCAGCTTAATGAGCTTAATGGAACTCGCAGCTTAATGAGCTTAATGGCACTCGCAGCTTATTTGGGTAAGCTATATTTGACTGATTGGTAATGGCTTAATAATATAAAAAGTCGCTTATTCAGTAAGCTTTTAGAAGGGAGCTTTATGCAGAAAGTCAAGTTTTTCCCAATTTTTGCCCCCTCTCAAAAAGCATGCCCCTTCCATCTATGGGAAACTCTAGGAATCAAATACCCTTCAAATTTATACAGACATTAATCCACACGGACAGTTTTACCCATACAGGACTCGATGGAAAACCAACCAAACAGCCCATTAGACAATTCAGTAACCAAAAGATGTTTTAACTAAAAGCATGTTTTTACTTCCTCCATCGCATAAAAATCGAAACACTCGGTTTTTTCTGGATGTCCTATGAAAACAAAAACAAAAAAAGTTGCTTCTGGGGCAGTTCCAAGACAATTGTTTGCAATGATTTGGATCCATCAGAATCATGTATGAGTTTTGATCAAATGGTGTTTTAGATATTTGACAATCGGTCATCCATTTCACTTACAACTTGTGCTAAAATCCCATGAGACACAATGTGAGCATCACATTGGGTTCTGATGGGCCATAAGAAAACAAGAACTAAAAATAAGAATCTGTTTGAACTTACCCGTAAGAGATCGAGGCCTGCTTTATCAAGATTTGGGACTACAGTTGCCAGATCCTGAAAAGTAAATGACCAATTAGTTCTTTTAAGATCACAGGTCCTAAACATTGCAAAAGATAAGGTCAAAGACTAAAGTACCAATGGTAGTAAAAATTAAAAGAAATAAATAAATAAAAAGACTAATCACCTTTGATGACCATTTCGGAAAGGCAGACTTAAAGTCAGGCAGAGAAGTCACGCCTGGCCATGTGTCTTCATTCGGAGTTCCCATGATTCTATAGTTAAAGAAATTATATGAATTGATAAAAGAAATGTGTACATACTTTTGGATCATTAAAGAGAGAGTCTTTACAAATCATTGTAATAAAGTAAGTTCACTACGATCTAATGGAACTAACAATGGAATATATGATTACAATTTTTCTAACTATAACCAAGCAAATTTGAATATCCCTTGTGAAGAAGGGTATCTTATAAATGAAAATTGATTACATCTTATAAAAGTTGCAACATTTTGTTTTGCTATTTTCAAATTTAGAGTTATTTATTTGCTTAATATCATCATTACTACTCATCAAGGCTATCAAATTTGGTCCAAAATATTCCCTTGTTTTGTCATCATTGGAGGAAATTAATTTAAAATATTTGACTAATACGCGGACATATCCATACAACTATGCACTTGATTAAACATTGCCATTTTCCGAAGATTAATGAGTATGACCTGAAAATCTTGAACAGTTCGTCAATCTCAGAGTCTCCAGGAAAGAGTGGTCGTTGGTTCACCATCTCAGCAAATATACAACCGACCGACCACACATCAACAGGAGTAGAATAGTGACGAGATCCAAGAAGAATTTCAGGTGCTCTATACCACAGTGTCACCACCTACAAAAATACATCAATAATTTAAGTAACAAGTAGAGTAGTGGTAGCACGATAAAACTTTAAAGATCAATATCTGTGCCAAATTAAACATTTGGACCAAAAAGAAAGAAAGCAAAAACTTGAAGATCATTTTTTGCATGTATACGAACAATTAGATTTTATATGTGGTGCCAAATTTTCCACCACTACATAAAGAATTTTCTTAAACTCCCTTTAGAAAACATGATGGGGGCAAGACTGCAGTAAAAGAAAATGAATAAATATGATAGACGAACGATGAGTGATTAATTACAAGATTATATTTAACACCAAATGGAAAATGTAAACCATGGAAACAACCTCATGCGTAAAAGTCCTGACAGGAATACCAAAGGCCCTGGCCAATCCAAAGTCTGCCAGCTTTAGAGCGTTAGTACGACGATCAATCAAAAGATTTTGAGGCTTTAGGTCTCTATGGAGAACTCTGTGAGAATGGCAATAAGCAATACCACGAAGTATTTGATATAGAAACGTCTGCAATTTGGTGAAGACAACAAAATGTGAAATAACATCGATTTCATAATATCCATATATTATGCTGTATTTAGTTTCTTAGTATCCAAATCTTCTAAAAGAAAAGACTCGCATATAAATAGAAAAGGTCCACTCACTTTTACAAGACGAGGATCCTTTGCAAACTCCGGACAAGAGTCCATGTGTTTCTTCAAATCCAGGTCAAGATACTCGAAAACCAGATACAATCGTTTGTCGTTGTGAACGACATCCTGTAACCTGTCACCAAACAGTTATCATTTGTTATATAATCTTGCAGAACACAAACTAAAATGCATGCATATGTTTTAAATTGACAAATTTCCAAAATACCCCTTTATCCAAAAAAGGCAGAATATCTAACTCTGGGGTAGGCCAAAAACATAAGAAGTTCGGATGTCGGTTTGTGACAATTTTTAATCAAAAGACCAACAACGAAGAAATAATTATGGAAAACTAAAAACTCTTAAATCAAAGTTTATCTATCACAGAAATGACTATGGGAATCACCTGACGATGTTTCCATGTTGCATCTCTTTCAAGAGCGAAATCTCTCTGATGGCTGTGCTTGGGACCCCTTCATCTTCCTGCTCCAGACGAATCTTCTTCAAAGCGATGGTTTCGTTGGTCAATTTGTCACGAGCCTTGTAGACAACACCATATGTTCCTTCACCAATCTTCTCGACCTTTTCGTACTATGGTTGCAGAAATATATCACAACAGAGTAGTTGAAACATAAATCTTGTAGGAAGACATGGAATGTAATGTATTATACTATACCTGGTCCATCAAAAGTCCACGGAAATGGACTTAGCTGTACCTACATCCATGCACCACCAATTAATATAACAGATTCAGAAACTTCACTAGCACTAAAATGACATATAAATCCAACTATACAAGAACATTAATCAAACAAGAAGGCGTATATACCTCAAAGTAAACATCATCTAGCAGCAGGGATATTAATCATCAAGAAAGACACTAAATTAAACAGTAAACCTCAAGTTTGATACCGTTTTATTTTTCTTGCAATTTACATCATAACCTTCCCAATCATAATGAAACAGTTTCCAAATTGCTTGTGTACTCCTAGATCCCCCCCCCCCCCTTTGTAGCTAGCGGCATTAAAATGAAATGAAATACGGATTCAACCTACACCTACGGGTTTCTTCCTTTTAGAACCAATAAAACAAAAATGAAAATACAGCCAATCTGATATAAAATCAATGCGCCCCAATAATTAGAAATCTGGCCATCAAACCTCAATGACCGATCCTTGTAAGCAGCCTCCAATCAATCATCGGACTGAACATCCATCAAGATCAATCAAAGAATAGCAATTCACTCAATGAAAAGATCACATAATGAACAAAACTTAACAATCTACAATCAACATCACTCGAAATAGGCTTCAATCAAGTCAAAGCTAAGTCAACCATCACATATGTGCCTAAATCAATGCCTGCCATCATTTTCAGAGTAAAATGTGGTTTAATCCATAAAATTCCAAAACAATTTACCATTTCAAAGTTATAAAACTTGAGAAATCAGTCCAAAACAGAACGATAACGAGCTTAGATAGTGCTAAATAAGTAAATAATGGAAGCCTCGATTCTCACAAAAATAGGAGTTGTTAGCACACGTATGATGAAGAATTGAATCTATGGAAATCCCCTCTAGGTTTTGGGGCAGTACACGGTAGGTGAGAAGATATATAGAATGGTGCATATCTAATCACCAAAAGATGGTGTATTTTTATTAGTTTTAAGAACTTATAAGTATCTATCAGAAATATAAATATCAATCGGTTATGGTTAACTAATAAATTGAGATCCTTATTTTGCTGGAATGACACATAATTGACATGTTAATGTTGCAACAGAAGTTCAAGCAAAACAAATTAATTTATTGTATCAACTAAGCAGTGTATAGTTTGAAAGTTATCAAGAAAAAAACAAGGCATGCTTTCATAGGTAATGATCAAGTGTCAAGGTTGTTGACAACAGGCTATAATGATCATTGGTTTGGAATTTGTACGACTTTATCAATACTTCCATCGTTGGGTTGTGAAAGCTTGGTGTTGTGTGCGTTCCTACACTTCAAACTAGAGGAATATATTTTTAGTGATGTGCGTTATACTTCATCCAAGTTGGTTTTGCAATAACTGCCAACAACAAAAAGATGACAATTTTGAAATAAATGTATCATCAATATCTTATGTTACATAACATGCATAAAACACAGACCCCTAGACCAATGCTTATGCTGGGTTCAAGTTGAGTCAAGTACGTATTTGCATATGCTTACATTTTACATGGCAATAAACTATGTTGCACGGAAACGGATACGGCAACGGGAAACGGATACGGAACGGATACGGGAAACGACAAAACTCAAAAATTCAAGATACGGATACGGCAGAGATACGACAAATATAAAAAATATATATATATATAAGAAATTCCAAAATAGATATATATTGATGTAAAGTGTAAACTCCAAAAATACTAAATCTTTCAAAGGTAATTAATTATCAATAATCAAATCATTTTCAAAATCCGTTTCATCTAGTGAGAGATCGGCAACCTCCAAAAACCCTACATCTTTGGAGTTAAAAAGCCCATCACAACCCTAAAAAAAACCGAAACTTCACCAGAAACGTTTCTGGTCTGTTGGAAACGTTTCTAGACGTTTCCTAGAAGTATCGGTTTCCTAGAAGTATCGGAAACGGGAACGGCATGTTGTTAGAAGTATCGGTGCATCATAGGAAATAAATATTGTATATAAATTATTTTGCAGGCTCACGTTGCATCCAAACTGTATCTCAAACGAAGAAGTCAAATATAGAACTCTTGATTCTTGATTTTGGCATGTTCACCAATGGCTTTAACTGCCTGTAATATTCAGTCAAAAGGTACAAATAGACAGAAGAAAAATAGTATTTGGTAACATATACCCCAAATTTAATTCGGAATTGGGTTTGTGGTATAGAACTATATTGATAGCAATGTTTAAGTTGATACATAATTTAGTGGCAGTTGGCTTTAGATGGTATAAAATTTGCACAGTAAGTTGACTTTAATTATTGCTTGTATTATTGACTGTCGATTGTCAAATCCATAATAGGCTCGTTTTTTTAGTTAATGAGTATTTTGACTATCGCTGAACATTAGTCACCCTAAACCAGAAAACACAAACACATGCAATCTTGGGCTATATTATCATAATGATCTAAATATCAATAAAGCAGTGAATTACCTAGGTCGTTTAGTTTCTATTCCATTAACTAAACTCCATTCATGTGTTTGGTTCCCTATTAGAAAAAAAAAAAAAAAAACACACATATTCGAAAACCCTTAAGTTTCATACATAGATGGTTTCACCATTCCATCACATTTATGAAAGAATTAAACTCAATTCATTGTCCAATATTTCCAAATAAATGAACTCTCAAATTTCAAAACCATAATTGCTCCCTCTAATCCTTTATCCTTCAATTGGATTCATTGTCCAATATTTACTGCATATGTACAATTCTTTAATATTATACTAACTACGTAAAATTAACTAATAATCAACTGAGAAACATGTTCAGATACAAAATAATCATGGTATTCAGGCCCTTTTGTTAAAAAGAAAGGACAAAAACCATATGGATTGATAAGCATGAACATATTGCAAAAATCGTTTCCATTCTTACAAACATCCCAAATCCCATATGAGTAATTCCAATTCAAAAGCACCATTAACACATCAAAAAAAGAGTTTTTAAATCACAAAATTTGAATCACATTTAAGCACATCGATGATAAGATGAAGGATCGTCTGCCTTGGTTTCAATCAACTTTGGGACAATCGTCTAGAACGCCATTCGATTTGTCTGGAACAACATTTGATTTCCAGTATGAGAGGTTTTGCAGAGGGTTCATCATTTGGAGAAGAACAACAATTGATTTGGAGGAGAAAACACTGATGTCTAGTAGTCGAGAAGAAAAAAACAGCTTCGAGGAGAAAATCAGAACTCACCCACGATTTCAATTTGAAGGACCGATGTTCAGGGCCAGTCCTGGGGTTTCTGATGCTCAAGTCAAAAACGAAAAAGATGCCCCCATGTTGATCTAAGCTAATGAAGCATACCAATGTTAAGGGGTCTGAAACCCAGTCAAGCTAGGTGACTCATACCCGCACTGACTTTTATCAAACGTAATAAAGTAATACATCATGAGGAGAAAAACCAAAACCTTGAATAACCAAATAGAAGCAGAAATCTATGAAATAAGCAAACAAAAGGAAACCTAATGAAATTCGTAAACTACACAAACAAAATGAAAGTTGTCAAATAACCAAACCAAATTACCAGACCAATGAAACAGATGAAACCTATGAACAAACCAAACAAAACCAAATAAACAAAAGATGGACACCAAGATTCACTTGTATGGTGATCCATATCTCATCACTGGTCAAGGACATTGAATGATCAATATGAGAAATACACACATCAAATCAAAAGACGCTCATGCTTATGAACAATGATTTTACATTCTTTTACAAAGTCTTGTAATTTAGATAATGTTAAATCTAAATGCTACTCTATAATAATATCAGTTTTGACAGTAAGCAGTAAGTGCTCTACCCAAAAACAACTTGTCTAAACAACATGCATTACAAACATGAATTGGAACTATACACATAAGCTACCTTGTTGACATTTACAGAAATCACAACACCATAAAAAAACATTCTTTAACAAAATCACAAATGCTTCAAAATCACTAATCTATACACAACTAGTTACCAAATCATTTGGTCCAAATGTAAATAAATCTCACATTAACAATTGCCTAGCTTCATTCATAATCCATCAATTGCATACTATAGTCAACAGGTTGAATATGAAGAACTATACATCTACTCATCGAGCCTTTTTGCAATGAATTCCTACTTCATTCTATAAACAACACTAATCTAAACTCTAAACAGCAATCAACAAACAAAATAAACCTAATCTAAACAGTAAGCATAAAATAAAAGAAATCAGAAAACATCAATAATCCACAGAAAAAAGAAAGAAAACATAAAGCATTAGCGATTAGAAGTTACCAGAAGTGGAAATCAGTTGGCTGAGAGTAAGAGAGCTGGTGCTATAGAGTTGGAGTTGGAGATTATTGGGGAGATTTCAATCGTAAGGCGAGGCGACGACGATGAGAGACTTGCTGCTTTCAATCGATCAAGGTGGGGGACTCGTGATCATTTTTTTTCCCCAAACACAAACGGGCCTAAGGAGGTGGGCTTTGGCCTCCCAACTCCATTGAATTTTTAAGATACAAGTTTATCCGGACAGATAAATTTTTATATACAGGACTTAATAGAAAATTTTGATAAGCAGTTTCTATGTCCCGAGTTTTAGTATAAGGGATTGTAATCTAGCGAGATTTGGTATTTGGTGAGGTGCTTCGGTCGTGGACTTCGTGGACGTTGGTATAGATTTAGGAGTATTAGTAGGTGTGTGTGTGTGTGTGTGTGTCTGCTGAATTTTAGGTTTTTGGGTTTTGGTTGGTCGGGGTTTTAAGTTAGGGGTCGTTTACTTGCTCTTATCAGTAGGAAGTGCGGACTTGGGTAATGATTGTTCTGATTAAAGTTGTTACCAAGTGTTTTTTTTGGTAAGTGCTTGCTAAAAAACAAATGACGATCATAACCCTTTTATAATTGGATGTTATAAGATATAATAAATCGATCGTTACTTTTTGAATTTCCTAGAAAGCTTAAATTCGTCAAAATTTCCAATATCACCGAAATGCGAGTATTATCGACGCTGGTAGTTGTACAGTAACCGGAGCACACAGAGGATTCATGAATGAAAAGGTAAAAGACGGAAATGGAAGATAGATGACGAAAACTCGGAAATTAACCCAAGTCAACAAGAATTTGGTGTTGTCTCAGTAAGATCTTCGTTAGCATATCAGTCAGTTTTCGGTCATATACGTGATTTGGTAAACATGCTGACTGCTGACCGAGTCAGTTTTACTAACCGGTCAACTGCTAGAAACCGCCCCTTAATGTTGGTCGGGTTCGAGTATCCTTATAATGCAAAAAGCATATATAAATTCAATAGACTTTAAAGAAGAATTCGTTGATTGAGAGATTGATTAAATCAATGATTGAGTTTCGAAATTAGAAAGCATTTTGACCATCTTATTTTTCAAAAGATAATAATTGGATAAATAAACATATTTATATAATATGAGGGAGTTTCAATTGCAAAGCACAAAAAACGTGCAAACCGTGCAAACTCATGGTTGCACACGTAAAATCGGTGAAATTGATTCATGGAGTTGTTTAATATGATGAAAATGTTTCATAAACATCAAATTTTGATGAAATTGTTTCATATTTTGGTGTTTATTATTCATATGAAACTTTTTCCTCGTTTTTGTGAAACTTTTTCATTTCTACGTAAATAAACACCTTCATATGAAACAATGTCATCAAAAAATTTAGTATATGAAACATTTTCATCATATTAAACAACTCTACAAAAGATTTTTCATTGATTTACGTGTGCAACCATGAGTTTGCACGGTTTGCACGTTTTTTATGGTTTGCAACTAAAACTCCCTCTAATATGATATATATACATATATATATATATATATATATATTATTTCGGGTTTGCAAACGGGTGACAAATATCAAACCCAACCCGAACCTAAATATTCTGATAAAAGTCGGGTTTTGAATTTATAGATTTCGGGGTATTTGGGTTTTGCACAAACACCTTATTTCCGGTTCCGATTCGATTATGCGTTTCGAACTATGGGTTTTGCACAAACACCCCTAGTTGTTTAGCATGTTATATGTCTGATTTTGGATAGGGGTCTTAAAATTTTCGAGCCTAATTTTACGTTATTTAGGGTCTTTAGTTAACGAGTGTAAAAAACCTTAATGCCTTAATAATTTCTATTGGAAGATAAAAGTAATATGTTGCATCATCGATCGTCTTTGTGATTTGTATACATGCATCTTTGTTATCTCGTTTTACAATGTAATCAAAAGCTTTAGGTGTAACAGAACCTCCAAAAAGATTGGAACATCTGATTTAGAATTCGCAAACGTGTCTGTGTCGGGTTCAATGTTAACCGGGACGAGAGTACCTAACTCGAACCCGGTCCGGTTAATAGATGGGTTAGAAAATCTCAACATGAAGATGAGCCTTTTATCATTTATAGAATAAAAAATCAAAATAAAAAATTCATGAAAAATTACGAATCCAAAATTTAAATGAAAACATTAGAAATCCAAATTTTATAGTTCAAACCTATAAAATCTAACCAAATTAGTAACCTTAAAATTCCAAATAAGCCGAAAAATTAGAATTGAAATAGGGAAACTCTTACTGATACGGCCGGTTGTTCGGTTTACAAGGGTTAGACGATTTAGACTCTAGAGTTTTAGACTTTACATTGTTTTTAAGTTGCCAATTTATTTGGTCCAACTACCCAAAAGGTAAATAAATCTTAAATTGGTGTAAAAAAACTATATATATAACATATATGAGGGAGGTTCAAGCCATCAAAGGAAAACCTCAAGAAAACCTAAAACCGAGGAACACCCTTATAACTCTCCATCTGGACCGTATGCACAAGTGTATACGGGTAAATAAAGTTGTTTTTTGGTTTTTACACACGAGTGCATTATGCATCTGTGCATAAGCACACGTACATATTACAAATTATCCGTATGCACAAGTGCATATATGGTCTAGATGGAGGCTACTACGTGAGTGTTCCTCGGTTTTTCGTATCTTTGAAGTTTTTTCTTGAACCTAACCCTAACATATATAGGTAAAAGATCGTGTGCGAAGTTGAGTATAATTTGTAATTTCAAGAATAGATAATATAATTGCATCAGAAAATATTCAATATTGGGTCCATTTTGAAGGTATTTACGAAACAATTATGATGGTATAATTTGTAAAAAAAGAAACGTAATCTTAATGCATTTTAGTTTATAATATACGATTATTTAAGTTATATGATAAGGGTGTAAAATAAAAAAATGAAAAAGTAGATGATTGAAAGTAAATTTAATAACTAACTATATGAGTATTAAGTGTAACTTTTAAAATTGAAAATGAATTTTGAATAGATAATTAGATAGTGTATATATATATAGTTAGGTTCAAATGTGAACTCATTTTTCATTGTGAAAGTGAGGACAACCGAGAGCGCACTAGACATATTCAGTTTGAATATTCACGTGTTATTCAAACTGAATATCATTGCATTCAGTGTTATTCAGGTAAACACTAAATGCAACGTTATTCAGCTTGAATAACACATAATATTCAAACTAAATATGCCACGTGACACAATTTTAGTGGTCCTCATGTTCACAATCAAAATTGAGTTCACATTTGAACTTCCCCTCCCCCTCCTCTCTCTCTCCTCTCTCTCTCTCTCTCTCTCATATATATATATATATATATTGGGGGTGGGTTCAAATGTGAACCACTTTTTGGTTGTGAACGTGAGGACAACCGAGAGTGCGACACGTGGCGGATGACTATGCGCCACGTCAGATTCACGGCGGATGACTAGGCGCGATTCATGGGAGGGCATTGAATTAAAGAGGGGACCACACTCAAAGTCGCCACATGTCGTGCTCTCGGCTGTCCTCACGTTCACAACCAAAAAGTGGTTCACATTTGAACTTTCCTCTATATATATATATAGTTAAAGATATAAAATGTGAAGTCATAATGTTATAAAATCTAAACAAATTAATTTATATCTATTTTTAATATTTAATAATATAATTAAATTAAAAAATCTTCATTATTAGACTCATTTTGATGGTATTGTCGAGACGATTATAATGGTGAAATTTATTGAAAAGAAAAACAAAACTTTTAACACATTTTGGTTCATATATATTATTTATGTTAATATGATAAGGATGTAAAGCGAAAAATGAAAAACTAAGGGATAAAAAGTAATTTAATCAAGTAATACTAAGGATACAAAATGTAAGTTTGAAATTAATAAATTAATGAGAAATTGATGGAAGTTGTAGGTGAATTTTGGAAGATACTTTTAACATATTTGTTAGTTCCAATATAGAGAAAGGCTCATGTATATATGATATTTATACGGTATTAAGAAAAAAAACAAACACACCATGACATCATAATCACATGCAATATCCAATAAAATGCTTTAATTTATGTATTTGTTTTTATTGGCCAATGAAATGCTTCAATTTAAGTATTGGTGATGTTAGAGTCTCATTCAATAGATAGTATAGATAGATAGGGAGGGAAAGGTTAGGTTTAGGTGAGAAAGAAAATTATGGAGAAGGGTTTAGACCCTTGGGTCAATCCCAACTAAGGATCAACTCTATTAAGATGCACCAGATCAATTCCCTTAAGATGCACAATTCATGGGCTGTAATTCTTCTTAAACTTCTCACATTAACGATATTTCTCACACAATCCTTTGTTGAGACGGAAAAGGGAATATTTATGTTCCTTGTTGCAGATTGGATTGCTGTAACACTTCAATTTTCTAAAAACATGCCTATCCGAACTACAAATATCATTTACCAAATTCTTACCCAATTAGCACGTACCGACAAAAGATTTACATTCAACTACCGTATCATGTAACATATTTGGTCTTGAAAACGGATTGTTGATAAACATTTTAAACCTGGTACACGCTTATCGTGTAAGAGTCATTTCCCACACTTACCATGGTAAAGTATTGGTCCTTAGCTCCTTGCATTGTCTTTTACCAGGTAAGCTTCACGGTCCTTGTATGCTCAATCAATAAGATAAATGACATTAGTAAATGCTTGTCCCAGTAAGTGTTTAATAAACGATCCCTTATTTTTGAAACGTTCTTAATTTTCTTACCGTTTGTGGTTACCGTATAAATAAAAAAGAGGGATGAATTGTTGAATACAAACGTAAAGCTTGCAGAACACATTGTAATGGGATAACCTAGGGGGTTAATCTCTCTATCTTTCAGGTGAGGCCATTATAGTAAGTATTATATCTCACATACCAATGTCCATTATTGATTGATATATTTTCAAGAATGTCATACCCCTCATTATAGGTACTTGCAGTAAAAGCCCCTCCTGCAGTCGCATCGAGCATTTGTTTTGTATTGGGCGTTAACCCTTTATAAAATGTTTCGAGTTGAATACAGTAGGGGATGCCATGATGAGGGTATCTTCTCAACAACTCTTTGAATATTTCCCAAGATTCTGAGATTGGTTTATCATTTAACTGTCTGAAATTACATATTTCACTCCTTGATTTGGCATTTCTGTCAGGAGGAAAATACTTTCTTAAAAACTTTTCTGCCATGTTGTTCCATGTTGTGACAAAACCAAGTGCCAATGAATCAAACCACGCCCTTGCCGTATCCCTAAGTGAGAATTGAAAAAGTGTGAGTCTTTGAGAGTCTTGTGGGACTCCAGGGATTTTGAAAGTATTTGTTAGAGCCATGAAAGACTTAAGATGTGAGTGTGGGTCTTTCAATGAAATTCCAGGAAATTGTCTATTTATTTCTAACATGTGAAACATGATTGGTTTTAATTCAAATGGATGGCATGATTCTGGGGTGGTGCTATCCTTGAGTTCAATTGGTCTAACACAGGGACAACATAATCCATATTATGAAATCTTTGGAATTTCCAAGATTTGATATTTGGTGGTTCAGGCCTTGGTGGTTCATCATCAAATGGTTCCTCATCATTAGGAATTTCGATTTCCTCATATCTATAATGTTGGTACCCTCGCACGAAATCATTATGAGGTGGATTAGCCTGTAAGAGTACCAGCTATTGTTGAACAATATGTGGTGGTAGAAGAACAAGAGGTGGTGGAGCAACATGTGGTGCAACCACATTAACTGGTGGTGGTACAATTACATGTATTGGTTCTAACAGTGGTTGTTGGCCTTCCATTCTAGGGGGTTTGATAAAATTGGATGATTTTCCAAAAAGGCAGGAAACAGATTAAACAATGCCCTTTGTGCTTTTTTCCTTTTCCAAAAAGTTCGTTCAATGTCAAGATCAAGTTAAAAAACTCCGCATATGGAATCCTTGGCATAAACAATACTGATTATAGTGAAAGAAAAATCAAATCTTTTAAATAACTTTGAAAACAAACTTTTAGCGTTACCGATCCCCGGCAACGGTGCCAAAAACTTGATGAGTCAAATGTTTGCACTCACATACCTAATGATTATATCTAAAGCAAGTATACAGTAGTGAGATACCAGATATCGTTCTCAAGGATCAGTAGTAAAAGATGTAATTAAAATGATTAAAAGAAATCATTTCAGATAGCGTCTTTGAAAATTTTAATCTTTGATTGTTGGTTTGGTTGTTTTAACATATACTAGAAAGCAAGCATGGGTGAAAATTTTATAATGGGATTCTTATAAAATTTCCAGTAGACAAATACAATAGGAAACTACAATACTCATATGACACCAAATAGTTATGTCGTCTATTGCAAGGATGTCCTCTCGGACTTTCACCAATCCATTGTAGTATAGCTATCCATCAACACATTTCTGTATTGTTTCAAGACTAGTAACAGTTTCGTAGTGTCCTTAAAACATACGGTTACCAAATCTCTTTGCACTCACCCTCTCAGGCCGAGTCCTATATCATCCAAATTGGTGAGTGATTAACACCCCATCTCTTAGTGTACCCCACTTTAACACTTGAATAAAAAGTACAAATCTCTTTGTAAAAAGCAATTTTCTCAAATCTACTTCTCATATCATTCGAATTGACGTGCAATCAATGGCCCCTCTCCGAGTCCATGGCACTTTAACACCACTAGGATGATCATTTCGTCAAGAAGTGTTGTTCGATATATAATTTGAGATGAAACGACAAAACAATAAAGTTAGCTACTCATTACAGAACAATAACAAAGAATAAAGAGAATGAATTTGTTGTTTCTCATTAATCATAAACCCTTTAAATAGGGAGTAGTTTACAACAACAAAGAAACATTCATTATGGCAACATCTAATATATAGAACATATTCTCTCAATCACTTCCTTTTGATGATGGCACATAATCCTACAACACTTCCCCTTGTGCCGAGTCAAAGGAGTGGTGGTGCACATTTGTTGCCTCGTTAAAACCTTACGCCAAAATAAAAACCCATTGGGAAAAAATAAAAATATGACGAAGGAAAGAGTACAACGCACAAGTTTCTTTGCATTATAGACTTTTCCTTTAGTCTAATGTTTTCTCTGATTTGTACCTTTATCATGAGAATTAAGAAAACAAGATGGTATATACAGTGTCGCCTCACTAAAACCTTACCCTAAGGAACAAAACCCAATGGGAAAAATAAAACCTTGGGTGAAGGAAAGAGCACAACATACCAATATCACATATATAGTAGACTCTCCCTTTTGTCTACTACTCCCCGTGATTTGTGCATTAATCAAGGGAGTTATGGAAACATTAATATTTAAATACTTTCTACATGTTTACCAAATATGGTTTTAGGTAATAGTTTGATAAAATATGTCACAGTCTTCTGACATCTTAATTGATTTACTTAAATCTAGCGGAGAGTTTGTTATTGCTGATAGTATAACCACTTAAGCAGAATATGCTTTGTTTATCACCCTTCATGTATCTTACTTTCATCTAATGATACATGATGCATTAGTTCCATATATGAGGGTAGGGTATTGGTTTAACCCATAATATTAACTCCTATAATATGTGTAATGATAGTCCTTAACCATGTACACTCTTCAAAGTCTCATGTAGAGTCATACTGTCGGAATAGTTTGAACATGTACTTATATAAGATTTGCTTAGTTTACTTACAAGCAATCACGACGTTCCCTATGGTAATTCCTTATCCAATTTGGGAACAATTTTTGTATGGATTATATAAATAATATTAGCAGACTGTCACATTAGTCACTAGTAAATAACAATTGAAGTTCCATTATCAAACCCAACCCTCTTTCTTTAGGGAAATTATAAGCCCATGTCAATGGTTCCAAAATATTAATTTGATATCATTTTCAATGACGTTGCGTTGGCGCTGAGCTAAATCGGGCTAACAAGTTCATTGAGAGATAATATATGGTCAAATGTATTATATAAAGTACAATAATGCGTCTATTGTACTTAGGTATGGAATTCCAGCTCCAAAAGCCTCTTCATCATCGTCCTTTAGACGTAATAGATATTTCCTTATATCCAACACTTTGACCGATCATGGGAGTGCTAGCCATATACGCTTTGTCCATATTAAATAGCCTGATCATTTGGGGACATATGCGTATTGGTGGATTAATATTCCACAAACTCGGTGTCTTAGCTAAAAAAAAACAAGTTTTCCTAAGATCTTTCATCTCAAATTCAGGTTTCAAGTAACTTGTGATTTCTCTTAATTCTTCAAGAGTGCTATTATGTTCATAACATCGACATATAAAGCTATACTGAAAATCTGGAACTTGTTTTTCTAAATGCATACGCAAGAGCACAATTCATCGTTCTAAGAATGTTTTAGCTTTAATGAAGCACACTTTGTGGTTTAGAGTTATTTAATTCCATCAATTACTTTTATATATCTCTTAACTTAGATCCCCATAGATATATATATATATATATATATATATATATTAACCACATTAGTGAGCTACACTTTCCAATTCTTCGAAAACTACTATGCTAAATAATTAGCAGAACGTTTTAACGTTCATTACATGAGAGTAATTCTCGTTGTCAATCCAGGGAGTTGTGAGAAACCTTGCGCAAAGGGAAGTTTTATACATTACAATTTAATTATTCTCAGTACGTTTTTCTAGACAAATGATTTATTTATGTCCTACAGGCTTTACACTTGGTGGGTTAGCACTACCAAACCGAAAACCTATTCATTTGTTAAATATTATAAATAGCCTGGATTGCCTATTTAGGCCAATTTTCTCTTGTTGATTTTTTTCAACTAAGCATGGTTCGATATCATCGTGCTTTATTATTCCATAAGCAACAATATATGTAGATATATCATCATTGGGTATGATCTGTCCATCGATTCATATTCATTCGAGATTTTCTTGATCTTTCGAATCAGTATTAACTTCGGAGCGTCATCCAGTAATGATTCATGGACATAACTTATGATCAGAAATAATCTCATAAAAGGTTGATGATAAATATTGGTTGTGCCTTACTCTTCTATTCCATTAGATGAGTATCTATTGAACCAAGTAGCTTCCCCCATTTCCTTTTAGGAGCTACAACCTCTACCACACCTCCACCATGTGTGATTGCAACGCTCTTTCCAGCGACGTTGTTCCCTTATTGAGGGACTTTTGACTTTACGGGCATATTTGCAGCTTGTACATATTATATTGTCACTTCTTGTATAACATTAAACGTATCAGGTATCGAGTCTGATTCGTTTGACTTCAACTTTACATTGTGAAGTTTGGGGATCAAAATAAAATATAATAGAAAAATTCCATGACAGTTCCCATCGTTCATTTGGAAAATACTTTTTCCTATCTCCCCCTAACGACGGGAAGACTGTCATCAAAGTGATAATCCACAAACCATGCGGTATAAGAATCACCAGTCAAAGATTCTAAATAGCGGATAATTGTTGGAGACTCATAACCAACATATATACTTCACCGTTTTTAATAACTCATTTTGGTGCACTGGTGGGGCACAATTGGCACATACTACACAACCTAACATGCATAAATGTACAAGATCAGACTTATATCCAGTTACCAACTGGTATGTATGATATTGGTTGGTTAGTAGTGGGTCTAAAAACAGTTTAATAAAGTTGCATGTAATATTGCATAATTCATGTATATATATGTAAATTTGTGCGCATAACCAATGCTCTAGCTATCATCTACATTCTTTTGATGACAACTTCTACTACTCTATGAGACCATTTTTATATCTACTCGTAGGGTATATGAGACTATACATTGATCTCAATATATATATGCAATAATCATCAAATCCATATGATGTATATACTCTAGCATTCTAAGTCATGTTGACTTATGAGATAATCAGGATGGTTAGCCCTTAAACATACAACTAGTGCTAGAAGTGCAACAATTCATGTGGACAATAATACGACATGCGTTCATCGTGTCGAAACCAGAACCATAAAGTACTTTGATGGTCCACATTCTGGTTGTTTATGTCCATAAATATAACCTTGTATACATTATAAGAATGAAATTGTGAGTCCGTGAATCTGTGAGTAAACGATGTACGGATCACTGCAAGCGATTACACGAGAAAGTGATGCTCAAACAGTGATCTACAAGCAAATACATGCAATATGAGTTTAACGTAAGTAGCATGTAAAGAGAAAAATAATTAGTTGTGTTAGCAATTTATTTGCTAATAATTGGAAGTTTTATAATTAAAAAGCCTTTTACATTGTAATTTCTATTATTTTGTAATTGGGCTTTGGTTTCATAGTTATGGGCTTGGGCTTAGGGATAGATTGTGCTTCTTATATAAATAGGGATGGCTTGTATTTCATTAGTAACTTTTGATCATTAATTGTTTTGTAATCCTTGAAAGAAGCATCAATGAGAGTCGACCTCCATTTCTAAATTTGTTCTTCCTTCTTCTTTATTTTCTGCATTTTCATTCAATAAGATCACTCCATTGTCTTCAACCTCAAGAATTGTTGGTTTCATTAAAGTTATCAAGTGGTATCAGAGCAGGAACGAATCAACAATATTCGTTTTGATCCTTAGAAATCAACATCTTGAGGTAATTTTTTCTGGAATTTCGAAGTAGTGTTCTTAAATGTCGAAGATCTGAATCTGTTCTTCAAATTGTTTAAGTCGGGGATCATTTAGTTTTCGGATCTGATATAAGCAAATTCTGCATTTGATTTGAAACGTAATTGTTTTCTGTGGACGTTTTGGTGATTACTATAATGGTGTTCATCATCAAATTCTGGAGTTTATGAGGTTTTTGTGCTGGAAAGGATTGTTCATTGAAGATGTTATCAATTATATCAGATCATAGATTTGATAACGAATTTAGGGTAAACCGGAAAATCGCAGAGCCTCTTTCGAGTCTTGCAAAACTAAAGATGTTTAATCAACCAGAGGTTCCACCGGGTTTGGTTTTCTTGTTCACAGAGGCATATCACCATAGAGGCGAGCTGCTCGCAGATCCTCTGTCGAGTTCCTCACAGAGCCTCTGTCATTTCTCCCAGAACCTCTGTCGGACATCTCAGAGCCTCTGTTGTACTTCAAGTTATAAGACGACTTTCTTGCTATTCTGATCAACCTGCCACAAGCATAGCTACACCCATTCTCCGCTCACTGCTTGCTCTCGTTGAAAAGTTTTACAGAGTGTGAACTTATGCATTCGATAACAGAGATTCTTTGGACGTCACATGTGCATCTGTCAAGCTTCGCAGAACTTCTGCAGATTTTTCCCTTTACAGAGCCTCTTCAAAATTTTCACAGAAGATGTATGTTGCTGCAGTTTGTTAATTAGTTCCAGAACTGATCCAAATTTTCACAGATTCAGATCAGTATATACTACCAAATTCCCTGTGCTTATCCTGACAAGTACCATTCCTATTTGACACACGATAAAGTCTATCTTCACGAAAGCCGAAGAAGAGCCCTGTATCATTTTTCTCTACAGAGAAAAAATTTCTCTAGGGGTGCTGCCCCTCGACCCCGCAAGGGCGGTCCCCCTTGACCCCATCTGCTAACCGGGTAGCGGAACCCCCGTGCTTAGTCTGCCTAGGGGGAGCACTGTTCACAGTTCTTAACGTCTAGTCGATTTTGTATATGTCATCCGAACTGTTGATGACTGAATGATTTGGTTGGATTATTCAGAAGCATGGAGTCTGCATTCAGATTTACGGAGTTTTATTCGATGGGTTTATTCATCTTGGGGTTGAGTTGGATTTCTCTTGGATGCTATGAACGATGGGTGGTATACTCCTTCTGCGCTTAACTCATATCCAATTCATCATCATAGAGGTTCAAACGTGATCCAGAAGTCTGAGTGTCAGTAGTCATCCTTTTAACTAAGAAAACCAACTTGGGGTTTAGTTGTCTACATTATTGGACACTCTCAGGAAAACGGCTGCTTTGTGAACAATGAGAAATGCATGTTTCATCCGGTACTTTGATTGTAAATGGTGTTGGTACGAGCCTGCTTTGAGGGGGAGCTCGAGATCGTTTTGATTTCCGACATCTACTTATGCTTTATGAAAAAACAAGGGAGAGAAGATTCAACATGCTTTATTTATAAAACTTAGGGGGAGATTGTTAGCAATTTATTTGCTAATAATTGGAAGTTTTATAAATAAAAAGCCTTTTACATTGTAATTTCTATTATTTTGTAATTGGGCTTTGGTTTCATAGTTATGGGCTTGGGCTTAGGGATAGATTGTGCTTCTTGTATAAATAGGGATGGCTTGTATTTCATTAGTAACTTTTGATCATTAATTGTTTTGTAATCCTTGAAAGAAGCATCAATGAGAGTCGACCTCTATTTCTAAATTTGTTCTTCCTTCTTCTTTATTTTCTGCATTTTCATTCAATAAGATCACTCCATTGTCTTCAACCTCAAGAATTGTTGGTTTCATTAAAGTTATCAAGTTGAACGATTGCTTGATTATTCATAAACGAAACGTATGACACGATTATTGTTTGGGTAAAAATATACGCAACGTACGATGACGACAGGAATACATAAGATAAAGCGCAAGAACGTAATCCTGTATTACGATCAGGTCCTGAAATAAGACCCTCGTACGAAAGTACTTCTCCGACGCACGATCTTCTTATGTTTATCGTACGATACCGCGAAGCAACGTACGATACTGAACGGAGGACTTAAGACTAACAGTTACGATTGTTTAAACTGTTGTCTTGATGCAGGGTCGAAGCATTTAATGAGCAGCAAACGTAACCGACGACGAAATAATGAAGCAATTAAAGAGAGACGACAGTTACGACCGAAAACATTAAGAGCAATTAATGCACTACGACCGTTACAACCGTTACAAACATCATCATTATTGGCTATTAAATACATGATGCGGTTACGAAAGAGGCTACCTATAAAAGAGACCTTCATGCTCAAAAACAAGGGGGACGACATCAACTACACATACAACTCTCTCTCGGCAATTCTACTACTTTTTCCTAGATTAGTATACGATTTATTGTAATTATCGTACGATCGATACTATTTTCTACATGTAAACGTACGATCAATGCTGTAACAACAAGGATATCACCCCTAGTTGGTCATACATAGTGGAATGTCGACTTGATCCTAAGTCGACCGCAGGTTTTTTTCCTCGTCTTGAGGTTTTTCCTGCGTCATCAAATCTCTTGTCTCATTTTACTTCGTTTTCTTCGTTTTACGTACGTTTTATCAAACATGTTTCTTTCTCTCGACGGTTTAGCCTCACAAACATCTTAAGATATCAACCGGTGCAATTTTTTGCATAAACAGTTTGGCGCCATCCGTGGGGCTCCGTTTTGAGAAAAACTTTCTTTGATAAAATGTACGTTCGTACTAATCATCTTTTTCGAGGTTTGCGCTCTTTTGCTATTTCGCAGAATATGATTTTCCAAGAAAATCAGGATATACATCTTACTCAACTACAACACCAAAGTAGTGGAAGACCACCTCGAGCCGCATAGTCAGACAATGAATACGCAACTTGGGGCAACCGGAAATCTCTTGACAAAATCAAGAAAACAGAATCCAAAGCTCAAGAAGCACCCGAGTCGAGAAACTTTTCGACAAAATCTTGGAACATTATATTTGACAACAGTAAGTTCATATGTCAATCATAAATAACTTCTAAATTTTTTATCTTATGAACTTACAGGTACATCGAAAGGCATTTTGACGTAAGACTGCTTCAAGCCTTTAAGAGCCACACACGCAATCGTGTGATGACCTAAAAAGTCCAACGAGAACAACGATTCAAAGGAAAAATCCAAAGAGAAAAATAGCAAATAAAGTATTTGCATCAATCATGTGCAAGTTGCATATAAAGCTCAATCTTAATAAGTGCTCCTTCGCTCGCACTAGTAAGTTCTTGGGGCACACGATCATACGACAAGGAATTAAGGCCAACACAAATCAAAGTCAAGGTTATTGACGAGGTCAAGTCGCCCGAAAATCTCTAAACAGGTTCATCTATCAGTTCTCAAATAAATATCATTTATTTTATAAACGGCTTACGTAAAAATAAAGGTTATCACTGGACGGACGATTACGAACGTACGATGTCACTTCCGTTGTCGTCTAAAACACACGACAAGGAAATCCTGTGGTTATATTTGATCACCATTTCAAATACAGTGAGTGTCGTCTTGATATGAATCTACTATGTAAGTAAACCACTTCTCTATGCTGAAGCTAGGTATACTTTTAGCCTCTAAAAAATTTCGACAAATTTTCGAATCACATTTTGTTTATGTCGTAACTAACTTTCTTCTTAAGTCCGTCTTAAGAAAGCGTGAACTTATAGCCATCAGTCAAAAAGAACATCTACCTTGGTAGTTACGACATCGATTGCAAAACAACGATCAAGTCACCAGTTCCGGAGAACTTCGCCATAAACTTTTAATTTTAGTCCCGAACTTAAGATCGGAGCACAACTGAAGATATGTACCGTGGTGATCCAAGACGACACAACGTGGACGACGCACCAGCCAACACAAAAAGGTTTGAAGTCGTCACAAGATCACCACTTAGGGGCAAAATCTCTACATATGCGAAACAATCCACTCTTAACTGTGAACCAAATCAACGGCGGCGAATTTCAAATAAAAGGTTGAAGATATGGCACGCTTAAAGATCGCAAAATCTGAATCAATTTACACGATTCTCGATTGAACAAGACTTCATGGCAGAATTCAGTCTCGAATTAGAACCAACGACGCAAGCCGAAGCTAGTAGTGTGGTGATTCAAGACGACACACCCTGAGTAATGCACGTTGACAATTCTTCTAACATAAGAAGATCAGTTCTAGATGTCGTCTTAAGATCACCACGAGGGAGCACGAAAGACAAAATTCGAAGCTTCCAAAAATACGATTTTTAATGATCAATTGTTCAAACGTTCGACAACAGAGCTCAAACGTTCGACAACAGGACTCGTCTTAAGCTACATGACTTTGTTCATTTACGCACATCTTAAGTTTATTTTAACTAACTATCCTCTTAAGATTGTTTTACATAAACCAGAATTGACAGGATGATTGCCTAAGCGGAGCATATACCTTAGCAGAATCGAATATAAACTTCGAACAATGGCAACACACTATGGATTATGCACGTCGATGGATCCTCTAACATAAGAGGATCGGGTCTAGGTGTCGCCTTCAAATCATCACAAGGGGCAATATGATGTACTCCATACGATGGCAAAAGCGGAAACCATTCAGGGGGCAAAAACCTCGCCAATGGAATCTCACGGCAGGGATACTACTGGCCGACCCTACGAGAAGATGCAATCAGATTTGATGTACCATCCGAAATTATGTGCGACAATTTACTAGCGAAAGAACTCGTAAGTTCTACAACGAACGAGGAATCAAACTAATAATGTCAACACCACTCATAGTCCAATGGGTTTGTCGAATCCAGCAATAAGACGATAACCAATACAATCCAAAAAGGGCTAAAATCGGCCAAAGGAAGATAGGCCGATGAGCTACCATCCATTCTATGGGCTAATCGTATAACTCCAAAAATATCCACAGGTCAGACTTCATTTTCGGTTGTAAAGCAATACTACCGATAGAATCGCAAGTACCAATCGAAAGACACGCCAACGTCGATCGAAACTCTGTCGACCTCGGCTACGATGTGGATGCCTTAGAAAAACTCTAAGAAACAACATTACTTAAGATGCTTTCACAAAAAAGCATGGTCGAACGATATTTCAACAAAAACGTGAGAACCAAGACCTTCCAAGTTGAAGATTATGTCTTACGACATGTCTTCCAAAACACACAAGAGCTCAAGGCAGGTAAATTATCTACCAAATAGGAACGTCCCTATCGAATTTCACACCTTGTAGGAAATGGTGCTTATAAACTTAAGACCATGGATAACAAAAACATCCCATGGAGTTGGAACGCAACACACCTCAAAAGGTATTACTTCTAATTCATTTTTTACACACGATTATTTCCTACGACCATTACTGACTTAAGCATCGGAGCGCCGTTGGTCAAACCAACGGCCACCCCATAGCAATTATATGTTTCGTAGGTTTCGCACGATCAACGAATGCTATAACGCATGCATCGCAAGTTTTGCAAGATCAACGAATGCTATAACGCATGCACTGCAAGTTTCGCATGACCAACGAATGCCATAACGCACGCATCGCAAGTATCGCACGACCATCGCAAGAATCGCAAGATTAAAATTGCGTGAATTGCAAGTTAAATGCTCTAAATGCACGATTATTTCGCAAGTGCGCAAGACAACTCGCCAATCGCACGAATACTCTTATGAGTACAAAGAGTTTCTAAAAACTCCTAAGGCCTTAGTTACACGATAAAGCTAAAACGCACGACATATCAATTGAACGCAAGATTCGCTTGAACGCAAAGTTCGCTTGAACGCAAGGTTTGCTTGAACACAAGGTTCACTTGAACGCACGGTTCGCTTGAACGCAAGATTCGCTTGAACGCAAGGTTCGCTTGAAATGTATTACTCATTCACATTTGCTTGATTTACTGTGCTTCAAACGCATGAATAATTGTTTGGAACATACGACTCCATATACAGGAGTAAAGTCAGTTGCCTTAGTCGCAATAGTGCTAATCGCACGTTCTAAAAATATCTTTACGTGAATGCTTATTCGCAAAAGCGTAAGACTAAGACATTCGACTTCTTATTTAAAATGCTTTAACTGAAAAAACAGAATACTTCGTACATGCAAAGCCTTATCGCAAGAATATGCGATTCAAAGCAGATCACATATTTTTGGTCTTAAAAACCAATTTCGATCATGATATAAGTCTCGCATGATTTGCACTCGAGATGTGTATGATTTGCACTACAGATATGCATGATATGCAATCATTCGCATTAATATTATTAGTGATACGACGACCTCAAAGGCCATTGATTTGATTAAAGCTCTTTAAGCAGCAGGGCTAATTCTAACGCTCGATCGACAAAATTATTAGATCAAATAATACAGGACGAGTCTTGTATTTAGACAAAGTTCTGAAGAGCGAATACAGCAGAAATAATCGTCTTACGATTTTATCAACCGTCTTACGATTTTGTCATTCATCTTACGACGATATCGTACGACCGTCTTAAGATTTCGTACGATCGTCTCAAAATTTCGTAAAATCGCGATTATCTAACATATAACTGCTACTTTAATGTTTGCTTGAATGCAATGATCAAAGCTCATGAATGCTTAGTAGATGTAACCGACATCCGAATCATCTACTTTATCTCTCGAATTCATTCATACTTTAGTATGTATATACGATGTTTGTACTTACAACACACGTCACTTGTGTTTATCTCTTCTTTGTAACGTAAGACAGGCTACTGTACAACGAAAGACGTCACCCTTGATTGGTGATATATAATTCAGCGTCATAACCGTCGACAACCCGGATAAAGGCATGAGTCAACTCTGCCCCTTCTTCCAAAGTCTTGATTTAGACAACGCTCAATTGCCAAAACTCCTTCAAGGATAAAAGACTAGGGGCAGTGAACAACGTGTCTTATTTACACGACGAGTGTTCTACAACGTTCAACACTCTCCAAAAGTAGGGAAAGAAACGTACGTCAATCACGAGTAATCATCACAACCGCCCACGTATGCATGTGGCCAAGTTTTAAAATCCAAAATCCAAATTAGCAAATTTGCTTTTTGAATTTTAGGGGCAAATTGTTTGGGTAAAAATCTATGCAACGTACGACGACGACAGGAATACATAAGATAAAGCGCAAGAACGTAATCCTGTATTACGATTAGGTCCTGAAATAAGACCCTCGTACGAAAGTACTTCTCCGACGCACGATCTTCTTATGGTTATCGTACGATACCGCGAAGCAACGTACGATACTGAACAGAGGACTTAAGACTAACAGTTACGATTGTTTAAACTGTTGTCTTGATGTAGGGTCGAAGCATTTAATGAGCAGCAAACGTAACCGACGACCAAATAATGAAGCAATTAAAGAGAGACGACAGTTACGACCGACAACATTAAGAGCAATTAATGCACTACGACCGTTACAACCGTTACAAACATCATCATTATTGGCTATTAAATACATGATGCGGTTACGAAAGAGGCTACCTATAAAAGAGACCTTCATGCTCAAAAACAAGGGGGACGACATCAACTACACATACAACTCTCTCTCGGCAATTCTACTACTTTTTCCTAGATTAGTATACGATTTATTGTAATTATCGTACGATCGATACTATTTTCTACATGTAAACGTACGATCAACGCTGTAACAACAAGGATATCACCCCTAGTTGGTGATACATAGTGGAATGTCGACTTGATCCTAAGTCGACCGCAGGTTTTTTTCCTCGTCTTGAGGTTTTTCCTGCGTCATCAAATCTCTTGTCTCATTTTACTTCGTTTTCTTCGCTTTATGTACGTTTTATCAAACATGTTTCTTTCTCTCGACGGTTTAGCCTCACAAACATCTTAAGATATCAACCGGTGCAATTTTTTGCATAAACAATTATATAGTGCCAAAGTTACACAAACAGCCCCTAGAGTCTATGACTCTTTTCAAACAAGGCACAAAAGTAAAGTTCAAAGTAAACTAATAAAACTAACTATCTTGAATGTCAAAAGAGGCCCATGACTTCTTTACAACCAAAAACTCATGATCTAACAATCTCCCCCTTTGGGAAGAAGTCAGTAGGGTGGCGGATATTTGAGCACAGGCTCCCACTCCGAGAGTTGTAAGTACTCGTCCCACTCTCGGATCGTCCTCGGGCGAAGCTCCATGGCTGTCTCAACTCTTCTCATCATCAGCCTCTCCTTCAGCTTGTTCTCTATCAGATCCATAGCCTCGATCAGTTTTTTCTTCCCTTGGTCGCCCTTGATCTTCGGCATCTTGTTTTCCAACAGTCGGTGCTTCATCCCATTGTAAACATACAGAAGGGTGCCGTCACAGAAGCTGGATAGCTGATTGAAATGCATGAACCTTCGCTGTTTCTTCTTGAAAGTGTAGTACACAACACCATGCTCCGAAACCTTCGTCGAAAAGTAGAGCAGGTATTGGTCTAAGAGTTTGGCTTCTAGGTTGGGACGAAGCAGATTTACCTTCTGTTGTCTGCTTTTTATGGCCATCTGATAGTCGGTTAAGTGCGAGAGGTTGATCGAGTGTTGCACATACCTCTTGAGAACTTCAAGGCCGTCTCTAAGGTAACCAGGGCGAAGAATCGGGCCCTGAAGATGCTTGATGAGAGTGAGGAGATCTTCTAAGTTGATGCTGTCGAGGTGTGCTTCAGTAAACATGAAGTCTCAGAGGTTCCCGTCAGGAGAGCCTTGGTTGTACTTGAGCACATGAAACTCAAGGAACAACTGGTAGCCGAAACGGTAAGGTCGAACGTCCTTGACCTTGACAAACCGAAGAGTTCTTCTGACCCTTCCTCTGATATACGTAAGCAGTTTGGCGTCGACGTTTCTTCATGTGTGACAACCCAAAGAAGACCTTCTTGGACCAAGAGTGTAACCTTTCCTGTTGGAAGATCCAAGAAAAGGATTCCTCCAGGAAGGGTCTGAAGATAACAGTATTGTTCCAACCAAGTCTGATGGGCTGTAGAGCAGTGGGAGTAGTGACTACCTCTGGCATCTGAACTGTCGGGAGAAAGGTATCGTAATCTGCACTGGTGATGATATCGTCGGTTCGTTTCCAGAACCGGAGACTCTGTGCAAGGTGATTCAGAATCCTCCTCGCCTCCTCAGAAATATGAAGCTCGGAAGGATCAGTCGGTGCAGTGTTCGGATCTATCAAATCAACGGCAGGAGTTACCTTCTCATGTGCGAACTGGACTACCTCGTCCAAAGGAATGGCCTGATACACCCACTCATCGGCATCTAACGGAATGTCGTCGTCATCAGAATCTGAATCCCAAACATCAGCGGGCGGGTCTGCCGGAGGAGTGTTGTCGGCCGGTGTGGTTTCTGCAGCTGTTCCGGAGGCGGAAGGAAAGTCGACGCGAAGTCTCTTCGAAGGTTGGACCTCCCCCTCATGAGGACCTGGAGCCTGGTCGTCAGGATCATCATGCCCTCGTTTTGAGGACTGAGTCTGAGACCAGCACGTGGCCTCAAGTTCAGTAATACGCCTCAATGCAATCTCTAACTAAAGGTCCCTTGTAGCGATCTTCTGGTCCCTCTAGCGTAATTGAGCCTGGAGAGCGTCAATCTGTGTGGTGAGAGAGGTGATGACCATCTGATGCTCGGCTTCAGATACAAAGCCGGGGATCTCTTCAGTGAGTGGTGGTGGTGCCAGGCGGAGGACAGGAGTAGGAGAGCGGCTAGAGTCACTGACAGATGGCGTCTAGCTTCATCCAGTTCTTTCTGCCTATCCTCGTCAGCTTTCCTTAGCTCCTCGATCTCAGCACGGCGGGCATTATCTTCTTGTTCTTTCACTGCTAAGGCTTTCTCAATAGCCTCTAGCCGTTGGTTCTTTGCCGCATCCGTCTTCTCAAGGGCTTCCAACCTGCTTTGGACAGCTTTAAGGATGCTGTCCGAATCCCTGGGCATCGCTCCCGAAGGTGTCATTACCGGCTCGTTTCTGAAGCCGGTTGACAGGGAAAGCCCCGTAAAGATGCTTCCCTGGCCCATGCTGACAAGTGGAGAAGTGTCATGAGCAGCTGGGCTTCGGGTCAATGTCTCCAGATGTGTCCTAGGGGGCTCTAAGACTCGATGTGAGATGAATGAAGTCGAGAGCTGGGGATGAGTCTCTCTAGTTTCAACACCGATCGACTCCAAACGAGTGAAAGGTGGAATAGGTGGTAAAACCCCGTGATCTGTTGAAACGACCACCTGTTGTGAGGCGGTCGAGTGGATGGCTTGGGTGTGCAATTGCGTTGGTTGGCTGCCAACGGCTTGACTACTCAGCATAGGCCGAGTAGTGTCAGTGTGGGATGCCTCTATGGAGGATAGACTCAAGGCTGGTTGGGTTCTGGATTTTGGCTGCCTAGAGTGGGCCACTTCTACTTCGGCCTCTTTATCGGCTTCTAACACCGCTTCTTCCTGGCGGGCCTCTTCTACTTCGGCCTTTTAACCCTCTGGACCCTTACTCTCTCCCTCAAACCCCTCACCGCCACCTAAGTGCATCCAAGATTCACTTGCTTCAGGTTCTGCAGCTCCGGTGTTCACCGTTCGATCATCCGTTCTGGAGTAATCGAGAAGCTGCTCAGTATCCTCCGAGTTGAAGGAGGAGGTGGAAACATCATCGAAGGCGCCCTTACCTTTACCTTTGCCTTTGCCTCCTTGGGGATCAGCATCAGGGGTCGTTGTGTCAGACGAACTACCTTCAGGATCACCAGAAGGATCTCTCGGAAGTCTCGATGTAGTAGCCTGATGTGGAGGTGATGGTGCACGTGCATGTTCTTGTGGGGATGCTTCCGTGTCATCACCCGCCTAGCTAGATGGAGTGGAGTGTTCCAAGACTTCCTAGATCAATGGGACTCGAGTAGTGGATCGGTGCTGGGGAATGTACTCCTTGACCCTCGGTGTCGACATTTGAGGGTCATCTAGCATGCGCTGACGAAGAAGCTGCAGACGTTCTTCTTGAGTTTTGGGAAGGGCAGATGATGATGAAGCATGAGCGGTGGCGGATCTTCGAGTGATTCTACCCGGGTTAACCCTTACGAGTTAGTTTTGACCCTCAATAAAATTTACAAGTGTTTGATAGAAAAATCCAACAGAGTTTCTGCTGGATCCGAGTCAGTCTTAGAAGAGTTCCGAATCGGGAGTCTTCCAAACTGAGTCGTAGTAAAGTCCTGAATAGAGAGTTTGTCAAACACACAACTGATAAAAGTCCCGAATCGGGATTTGATACACTGAATCGGGATTGGCTCAAGTCCCGAGTCGGTCTTTGGACAAATCCCGAATCGGGATTTGTTAAGACCGAGTCGTGAGAAGAGCCAAGTCTCGATTCGGGGTTCAAAAGTTCCGAATCAGGGGTTCATATAAAGCACATTAAAAACAAATGAAAAACACCAACTTTTAAGATTGGATTCGGGAAACTTGAAAACCCGGAATTGGGATTGATCAAGTCTCCCGAATCAGGAGTTATGAACATTCATAAGTCCCGTATCATGAACATTCATAAGTCCCGATTTGGGGCTTTTGAATGTCGATGCGGGACTCGACGGCTGTTGAGTTTTCGCAATCCAAAACTGATTCAAAACACATCTATTAAGCCTAAAACTAGTAACATGTAGTACATTAACGATTTAAACTATTTTAGAATCAAGTTTGGATCGATCTAACGTCCCGAAACCCCAATCCAAGGACTTATGGGTTTCGGGTTTCGTTCGAAGCTTTTAGGCTTCAATATGATCACGAATGACGTTGTTTAGATGGATTTGAAAGCATAGAAGTGATCGTGATCTTACCAGGAACGTCGGGAAGTAGTCGGATCGTAAAACGGAGCGATAACGAACGCTCGGGGAAGCCGGGAGTGAATCGGGTGTTCGGGTCGTTCTTCATGTTCTTGAGCAGTTGAGAGAGAAAGAGATGACGATTTTGAATTTTTGAAAGTGATAACCACAATCAGTTATCAAACTCCCGCTTTTATAATTCTGATAACGTATCAGTGTGTTTGAAAGTTTTATCTGATACGTGCTCTCTCAGCTCTCGGCTATCAAGAAATGACAGAATGACCCCTGAACTTAAAGTTTGAAAGATTTACAAAAACATCCCCTGAACTTGTAGTTTTGAAAGATTTGCAAAATTGGTCCCTGAACTTGTAGTTATCGAAAAGTGGCAAGACAAGTCCCTGAACAAGTCAGATTGGGAACTTGTCATTTCCACCCCCCCGAACTACCAAGTTCATAGAATTTACAAGTTCAGCCCCTTGACATTATTGAAACGACTAACCTGGATTATTCCTGAGTTTGGATTTTGCAAGAGTTCTGACACAGGAGATCAGAAGTCGTATAATTTATCATTGGGTCCTGAACTGAAGTATTTAGAAGCCGTTCTTCGGTTCCACAAACTACAAGAAAAGTACGAATGGTATCCACATCAGTTTGGATCCGACAGAGTTAGAAATACAAAACATTTATACAAAAGCTCCCCTAGATGTATGCGACACGGAAGCTCCCCCTATACACATGAATTAAATAATAAGACTGGCTCCCCCCAGAAGTCTGCCGGGGGATCTAGCATGCCCAATTTACTAAGTAAATAGTAATGGCGCTTCTCGTCAAAAGCTTTGGTAAACAAGTCAGCTATCTGACGTTCACTTTCAACAAAGAACAGTTCAACGTTACCTTTCTCGACGTGATCTTTGATAAAGTGATATCGAATATCGATATGTTTCCTCCGAGAATGTTGAATTGGATTCGCCGCAATCTGAATGGCACTGCTAGAATCACAGTAAATCGGAATCCGATGCTTGGTATAGCCATAGTCCGCCAGTTGAGTTTTCATCCAAAGAACCTGTGAACAACAACACGCTGCAGCGATATATTCTGCCTCAGCTGTCGAAAGAGAAACACAGTTCTGCTTTCTCGAGGACCAACTTACCAACTTGTCCCCGAGAAACTGGCATGCTTCTGACGTGCTCTTCCTGTTTAACTTACAGCCTGCATGATCTGAATATGTAAAAGTTGTTAGTTCAAAACCAGAATCCTTAGGGTACCAAAGGCCAAAGTTAGGAGTGCCTTTCAGGTACTTAAGGATTCTCTTGACCGCTCCGAGATGTCATTCTCGTGGGTCGCACTGAAAACGAGCACAGACGTACGTGGCAAACATAATGTCGGGTCTACTGGCCGTGAGATAAAGCAGAGATCCAATGATCGCACGATAAATCTTTTGGTCAACCGGATTACCAGATAAATCTGCATCAAGTTGAAATGACGTGGACATTGGTGTTGAAGCAGACTTAGGTCCAGTAAAATCGAAGCGTTTTAAAACGTCATGAGTATACTTGGACTGATTTATAAAAATCCCTTGCGGGGTTTGACGGACTTGAAGTCCCAAGAAAAACGTAAGTTCGCCCATCATACTCATCTGAAATCTGGACTTCATTATCTGCTCAAACTCAATGCAAGACTCAGGGTTCGTAGATGCAAAGATAATATCATCCACGTATATCTGTACTACGGTCAAATGATTACCTGACCTTCGAAGAAACAGGGTAGGATCGACAGTACCCTTTTGATATCCGGACTCAAGCAAATAAATGGTAAGAGTTTCATACCAGGCGCGAGGTGCTTGCTTCAAACCGTAAAGTGCTTTGTCAAGCACGTAGACGTGTTCCGGATACTTAGGATCAACAAACCCCTCGGGTTGCTCAACATATACTACTTCTTGAAGTTCTCCGTTTAGGAACGCGCACTTGACGTCCATCTGGAAGACTTTCATGTTCTTGTGAGCTACGTACGTGAGAAAGATCCTAATGGCCTCGATTCTAGCCACAGGAGCGAATGTCTCGTCGTAGTCAATACCTTCCTGTTGACGATATCCCTTGGCGACCAAACGAGCCTTATTGCGGATAATAAGATCGTTTTCATCTTTCTTTTTGCGGAAGATCCACCTCAAGTCAATGATTGATATTCTTCTTGGTCGTTCCAAAAGGCGCCAAACTTTGTTTCGTTCGAATTCAGCGACCTCTTCCTGCATAGCCCTTACCCAATCAGGATCTGAAAGAGCATCTTGGGTCTTGGTTGGTTCAAATTGACTTAGGAAGCCTCCGAACAGAATTAGGTTTTCATCTTTCTTTGAAAAACGGGTTGTCATTGGAGCCGATGGACTACCGATGATGTTGGTAGTGGAATGGCTTTTGGTCCATTTTCTAGAATGGGGAAGAGGATCGTAATCCATGTTGTTTCTTGCGTCGTTCTCATCATGAATGGTAGAGGAGAGAAGACCAGCATCTGGATCAGTATTCAAAACAGTCTCCAGACAGGGTTCGCGTACCACTTCAGCATAGGTTCTAGACGGAGAAGGTGGCGGAACAACTTCAGGAATTGGTGCAAGAACAGGGGACACTGTCTGTTCTCGGACCGCTTCAACTGCAGTTTCAGGAGAAGGTTGTGTTGAAGAGAGCTGAGAGGGGGAGAGAACAGTTTCCTCATTCACAGTGTTAGAAGAGGATTCTGCTTCTACGATGGGGTTTAGTACAGGCATCGGTTCTACAGTACCAGAAGAGGTTTCTCCTACAACAGTAGAACATGATGAGCTCTCATTCACGAATGCGTCTGTAGATATGGATGTTGGTGAAGGAATTGATTGATCTGATGGAGCAGGAACAATGATGGGACCAACAAGGGTCGTTAGATCAAATTCTGCTAAGTCAACAAAACCAGATGCAAACGAGTCAGTGGGAATAGTTGTGCTCGGTGGTGAAACAGTGTTCAATTCAGGAAAGATGGGAATAGCTGTACTTGTGCTGGCACCCAAATACATCTCGGTCTCAGAGAAATCAACATACCGACTCTCAAAAATAGATCGGGTCCGTTTGTTGTATACACGGTAAGTCGCAGAGGTGAGTGAGTATCCAATGAAGATAGACTCATCCGACTTAGCGTCAAACTTTCCCAGATCATCTATGTTGTTCAACAGATAGCATACACAACCAAAAACCCTAAAGAATTTAATATTCGGCTTACGCTTGTTGACCATTTCGTAAGCGGTTTTACCAGTCCGCTTGACGATTAGGGTCCTGTTCTGAGTGTAACAGGCGGTTGATACTGCTTCAGCCCAAAGGGATGGTGGTACGCCAGAATGTGCCATCATGGATCTCGCTGCTTCGACCAACGTACGGTTTTTCCTTTCTACGACTCCGTTTTGTTGGGGAGTACTTACAACTGAGAAGTTGTGAGAGATACCCACTTCTTCAAGGATAGACTGGAGTTTCACATTGTGAAACTCTGTACCGTTGTCGCTTCTTAGCTTCTTCACCTGACGACCCAAGAGGATTTGGATCCGTTTGATGAAAGCGATGATTAAATCTGCAGCGTCAGATTTGGCTCTAAGGAATTCAACCCATGTGTACCGAGAGTATTCATCGACAAGTACAAGCATATACTTCTTGCGAGCAATACTTTCGACTCTCATCGGTCCACAGAGATTCATATGCAGCATGTTAAGGGGACGGTGACAGTTTGTCTCCATCTTTGGAGGATGCGAACTCTTTTTCATTTTCCCTTTCTCACAAGCAGAGCAGAGGGTGTCTTTAGATAGTCACGTCTCAGAAAGACCCTTGACAAGGTGTTTTGATACAAGCCTGTTCATATCCCTGAAGTTCTGATGAGACAGACGTTGATGCCACAGCCAGCTTTCTTCCTTCGTTGCTTTTGCGAGCAATACCACAGCTTCCAATTGTTGAGGAATAGCATAGAACATCGTGGTATACAAGTGACCGTTTCTTCGAGCGCGAAGAACCTTGTTGTCATCCTCATCTTTTACCGTGCTGTCGATCACAAATTGAGTCACTAAATAGCCGTTGTTGCAGAACTGACTCGAGCTAAATAGGTTGAACGGCAACCCCTCAACGTAACGCACATTCTTGATGACGTGTTCTCCATTCGTCATTCTTCCATATCCCAGAATTGGTAGACGTCTCTTATCTACAAGTTTGACGAAGCCTTCAGCTCTAACGACGTAGTCGAAGAGGATGTTGCGATGCCCAGTCACATGCCTGAAAGCTCCTGAATCAAAGTATCACATGTGACCGCCCTGCAAAACGCAAAATCAAGTTTGTTTAGGAACCCATTGCCACATGGGTGTCCTACTATTAGAAACAGATAAAGCTGCCGGTGAAGTGTCCTTTTCAGATTTCTCCTTAGGCTTAAGAGACTTCACAGGAGGCAAAGCGCTTTGCTTTGCCATTTTCTTATTTCTTCCCTGATGAGGACTACCTGATTTACGATAAGTATTTGCATTACCAGGCATATCAACACGCATGTAATTATCAAACAATGAACATATATGGTTTCTAAAAGCTGTAAGATTATTAGAATTCGCAGAGCGATTAGTGTTTACAGACTTTGAGTTCACGTTTGATTACAACTAGGTGGGTTGTAGCCAAGACTAGTGTGATCTTGACCACCCCATTTAGGAAAAGCATTAAAAGAGTTCTTCTTCTTCCGATATCTCCTCCTCCGTGGCTTCAAATTCGCTGTTCCATCACCTGTCCTCGCATCTGCATGGATTGACCACCTTTGAATTTAGTGGGATTTTGACAAACATGTTTTGATGAATTGACCACCTTTGAATTTAGTTGGATTTTGACAAACAGGTTTTGATGAATGATAACACCAAAATTATACATGTTTTGGTTGAGCTTAATTGTATGACTTTACCCCGTTTCTCACCCGTTTCTGATCATTTCACTCACGATTTGGACTTATTATTGCTTTTGTAGGTTTTGAAGGCCGTGGAACGGAAAAGTACAAAAAAAGGCGAGAAAACGTGAAAAGTGCACAAAGATAATCCAGGAGCCTTTTGGCGATCGCGAAGTCTCAGATCTGGCGTCGCCAAGTTCGATAATGCTGAAATCCAGGGTTTGCCCTAAGTACTTCGCGCCGCGAAGAAGCCGTCTGGCGAACGCGAAACGGGCCCTGATCTCTCCTTTTAAATACTAGCCTCCTCCTTCAGTTGAAGCACGACAGAAAAGAGACACATAGCGAGGTAGAGAGTGAAATCTGAGTGGTGCCAATACGCTGCGAGGTTCGATTCTCGATCATCCGTCGTTGTACTGTCGGTATCATGTCAGTGTCTACTATCGTATTTTCTGTTTTTATTATGTCTAGTGAGTAGTCTTTTATGGTGGTACTTATTGTGGTCGATGAACCATTGTGGATGATGATTATA
Organism: Centaurea solstitialis; assembly: GCA_030169165.1. NCBI lineage: Eukaryota > Viridiplantae > Streptophyta > Magnoliopsida > Asterales > Asteraceae > Centaurea > Centaurea solstitialis. The sequence continues at coordinate 17,340,931 of CM058045.1, read as the reverse complement.
TAATTAATGTTTATTGGTTTGTTTTTGGTTAATTGAATGTGTGTTATGGTTCCGTTCTGATTTATATTGTTTGGTTATTTGAACTCGTTGGTTGGGTGTATCTGTTTTGACCAAAATAGATAGACTCCGATAGGATAATCAACCTATCTTGACCTACCCTTCGTTTCGGAGAGTTGTGTTAGGTGGTTACTCAGACCGAGAGTGACCAGGTAGTAGAAAACCATGCAATAGAGATAGGATCGGGTGATCGGTACTAGATTGTCTGACAAACAACCTAAGTATTGGGACTAGGAGGATCAAGACCTAGTTGATAGCCATAATAGTCACATGTTAGGGTGTCTCAGACTTAAATTCCTACAATAACCGAAACAACCAAACCTTTGGCCTTTTAAATCATCCACTTGGGGATTCACTAAACCATGATAAGTACTACTGTTTTCCTTCATATAGTTTTAATCAATCTTTTAATTGCTTTTTTAGTTTTTAATTAACTTAGTTGTCTTTTTAGTTATTAAACTCTTTTTCATAAAAACCCCCCCAAAGCTTTAGGTTAATTAAACTAGTCAAGATTAACAGTCTACAATAACTTGACTGTTCCCAGTGGTAGATACGATACCTGGACTTTCCTACACTATATTACTCACGATCAGGTACGATTGCCTGTATATGTGGTAAGACAGTGGCTAGGCTTTTAGAGGTTAAAACTTGTTTCGCTTTTTATATACAATAATTACCGCATCAAGTTTTTGGCGCCGCTGCCGGGGAATGGTAGTTAGATTTTAATCTTTATTAGTTTTGTTAATCGATCCTTGTGAGGGATTCTTTCCCTTGCAAGTTTTCGCTTTCTAGTTTAGTTAGTTGTTTTTATTTTTATTTTATCTCTTTGTTTCCCGCAAGTTTCCCGTAACAGTTTGTTGTGGTTTCAGTCACGACGCACTTCTTAGAGCCATTTGAGGAGCCGGAGAGAGAATTCAGAAAAAGAAACAAAAAGAAGTCAAAAGCCAACAAAGTTCGCCCGAGAGCTTTGATTTTTGGGATGGGGGACGAAGCACCGATGTGGACCGCCAGGAGAACTGCTCCAACCGTATCCACCAATCCGATCACGAAGCCGGACCTAAACAAGGAGATCCCGGGGAAGCTCCTTCACATGATCAAGGACCTTACCTTCGACGGGAAAAACGATAGCAATCCTATCGTACATATGGAGAATTTCGTGGATATTTGTGATCTGTTCAAAACGGAGGAAGGCCGAGATGATGCGATTCGCCTTCGAGCCTTTCCTCTTACACTTACCGGAGAAGCTAGAGCTTGGTTGCGATCATTGGAGCCAAGTTCGATCACCACTTGGGAGGGACTTCGCTCAAAGTTCCTTTCCCGATTTTTTCCACCATCCAAAATCGACAAGTTAAGAGCCAAGATCCGATCCTTTCAACAAGATGACGGGGAGACCATATCCGAAGCATGGGAACGTTTCAAACACCTTCTAAATTCGTGCCCGAGTCATGGATTGAGTAAGAGTGAACAAGTCCAAACCTTCTATAGTGGGCTTGCTTATTCTTCACGAGCTACATTGGATTCATCTGCTGGAGGTGTCTTTATGTACAAAACGCCCACGGAAGGATACCAGCTTCTCGAGGACATGCTCATACACAACATAGATTGGAGGACGGACAAGCGCTTACAAATCCCGAGAATGGCCGGAAAGATCTCAACCGACTTCGACCCATTCGATGAACTAGCCGCAATGAAAAACCAACAGGTAAAGTTTGAACGCAAAATCGAAGAACTAATGAAATCTGTTCATGCTTTGCAGGTTGGATGCGAGGAGTGCAAGGGACCACACTTGACTAAGGACTGCCCGAATCGACCAATGATGACACCCGAGGAGGTGAATTATCTCAACCGAGGCAATTATCAAGGGAGGTGGAACAACAATCGTAACTTCATTCCTAGACCTCCCAGTTTCTTTGCACCGAATCAACAAACCCAAAGACCGGATGGAGAGCCGCGCGTTTCTATCGAGGATCGGATTATCCAATTCATGGATGCACAAAAGAAGCTAAACGATGAAACCGATGGTGCCATTGCCTCGATGGGATTATCCAATTCATCGGATTATCCAATTCGTGTAGATGTCTATCCAGAATTTGGAATTGCAGGTTGGTCGTGTTTCGCAAATGTTAAGTGAAAGAACTCAAGGGGAGCTGCCAACGCAAACCCAAGTCAACCCAAAGGTGGAAAACCCGAAACCGATGCTCAAGATGACCGGAGAACCATCAAAGAAGAAGTGGACGGACATCTACACGAAGAAGTATGTGGAGAGCGATAATGGTAGTGAACCCGATTATGCCACGGATTATGACTCGGAGGGGTTCACTATTTCGTTCGAGCATCTAGGACTCAAAGGACCCGTTGCCTCAAGTGATGATGAGGAAGAAGATGGAAAATAAGGCGGATACGTGGAGTTCGTGATACCGAAGAAAGAGGATAAAGGCAAGGAGAAAGAGAAAGAGAAGGCGGCGGAAGATGAACTCACCTACATCGCACCTATCAAGCATGATCCGGGGAGTTATAACTTACCTATTTCTTGTCATAATTTAATGGTCTTGCTTTGGTAGATTCAGGTGCCGCACTTAACATGATGTCTGTTGGTTATTGCAGGAAAATGGGAGTCAAGAAGATCATGCCAACAGACTATCAATACCGAGGAGTGAATGGTTACATGACCAAGCCGTTAGGGATAGCGGAAGGAGTCCCGATTCGCATTGGCAATTTTGTTTACTTTACGGACTTTATCATAGCTAATCTTCTAAAGGATACGGAGATCCCGATAATCCTTGGGAGATCTTTCTTACATACCGCCCAAGTGAATACCGATATGCGGAATCAAGTGATAAGCTTGGGGTATGGAGAAAAGCGGATTTACTTTGATCCCAACGGAGAGCCAGTCACACATATCGATGAACCGTATGAAGATTCTTCTCTAGCCTACAAGAAGAACACGAACCGCCCGTTACTCCCTCATGAACATGGAAAGAAGACGGAGGATTATCCGAACCCGATACCTCAAAAGGAGCAAACATCCAATGGGTCGGGACCCTCCAAGAAAGAATACAGGAAGAAGAGGGGCTCGTCAGCCCGACGTGCCAAGAAATGAGCTGAAAATGGGGTCGAGCTCTAGACCCATTAAAAAATGAAGCGCTTCTCGGGAGGCAACCCGAGCATTATCTTTCATTTTTCATTTTTTATGTTTTTCGTGTGTGTTTTTACTAATCTTTTTGTTTGATATTGCTTAGGTAACCATATGGAGGAGATAGAAGCCAAAAACGAGCAAATCCGATGCGTGACGAGGATTTTGAAAAGTTGGAAACAGAAGACTCTTCGCGATCGCGACTTTCCAAGTTTCGCGACGCGAAGTTAGCCAGCCTTAGGTTCAGGTAAAATTTTCGAATCTCGCGACGCGAGGGAGCCGTTTCGCGACGCAAAGTTTTCAAAATTAGGGCAAAATTTTCAGAAACCGCCTATTTGGCGACGCGAAACAATATGTTTGGCGACGCGAAATAGGTGCAGACGGGTTTTTAACCCTATTTTCTCACTTTTTCAAAAGAACACAACCCTAATTCTCTCTAGGCGCCGCGAACCCTCCTCACATCCTTGCGAAATTCGAACTTCTTGTGCTTCAATTTCTTCATTCTCCATGGCTAAGGTATGTTTCTCAACTTTAAATTCTTGAGATTAGCTTGATTTGGTAAGATTGGATCTTGTTTTGGGCATCAATGGTGTTTATATGCTTTTATGGGTTTGATATTGTTCTTGAAACACCATTGATTGTTTAGTGCTTATTGATTAATGCATGCTTTATATTGTGATTGAAATTTCATTCTAGCATGCTTTTCGTTTGTGTAATCTAGTGAATGTGCTTTGATGATAAGTGTGGGGATTTTGATGACATCAAAATCCCCCATTCTTGTTTAGTTACCTAGATTGGTTTATAGTTGAGGTTGGACTAAGAGTTCAAGTGTGGGGATGTTACACACCCCCCCCCCCGTTTTGATTTGGTTTTTAGCATACGTACTCATTAGTTGAACCTGTTAGTCGTGGAAGTTTTGTCTCATTGAGTTTTGATATGAATGAACCTTGTCTTGCGTTTATTGAACAAAAATTTCTAAGGCAATGGTATTTGGATTTTGTAGAGACAAAGAACCCGCTCGTCAACTTCCACCGCTCCTAACTTCCGTGCACCGGATGGGAGCCACGCCTTTACCTTCTTCATGAATGACCCAACGTTGAACGCTCCAAAGTGGGAGGAATACCGGGATACAGTTAACCGGCTTCTTACCCGTTAAGTTCTAATACCGAGGAGAGCTGATTGGAACCTCCTTAGATCCATGGGAGTTGAGAACGAAATCAAGGCGACATTCGAAAAGCACGCCTACGACGAAGATGGCACCGAGTATTATATTTGCCATGCATGGGAACGAGTCTTCGACATTGCCGAGACCCTCTACCGCGAGCTTATCATTGAGTTCGTGGCCACGTTCCGTTTTGACGCAATCAAGGCCCTTGAGGAGTTCTATCAGTCATGCATGACGTTCCGACTCGGTGGAGTTTGGCGATCGCTTTCGTTGGTGGAATTTGCCGTTGCCTTGGGATATATACCCAGGATGAGGTTGATGCTCCCGGATTTGTGGAATACATGTGGGCGACTGCGAAAAGGCCGGACGGTTTTGATCCTCGGTTGGCTTGGGCGATCTTGGGTGAAGGTGATTATGGTGGTAATCTCAAAGTGAAGGGTTTTCTTACTTCTTCAGACCGACTTCTGCACCGTTTGCTCATTCACGCGGTGAATGCTCGTTCCTCGAGTGAGGAAAAAGTTTCTTCGTACGATCTTTGGCTTCTTGAGTAGCTTTCGACGGATTTCAAGTATCCGAATGCTCCATACCTTATTGCCGTGCAACTCGCTAAGGCGAGTGGTTATTGAGAGGGGAGTCGATTGGTTGGTGGCCAGTATGTGACGCTTCTAGCCAGGCATTTCGGTATTCTAACCGATGGTGCCATTGCCTCGATGACGGATCTTGGTGAGATGGGGTTGATTGATATGGACCAGCTCCGTGGCATGGGTGTAGCATTGGTTGATCATCTGCTTAGCGGGGATCGGAACACGTGGATTCACAACCCTCAAGCTATTGGGACGAGAAGTCAAGCAAGGAGAGCACCGGGGAGAATGCAAGAGACCGGAGGAACAAGTGGGACGAATGCGGGAGAACAACCGGCGGAATGGACGGCATATTCGGGTTACCAAGACTTGAGTAACCGACTTTCGGAGATGTCGTTGTCTTATGGCCGTCATCATCAGCATATGGAGTACAACACCACGGAGGCTCTTCACCAAGCCAATTGGCAAAGTGGGGTGATGAACCAAATGGCCTCCCACTTCGGTATTCAACCGAATACCGCTTATGCTCCATCACCTTTTTGGCCATATTCCGATGACGCACCGCCCGGTTACCCGACTTTTGAGGATTGGCAAAACCAATCTCGTGGCCCTTATTGATCTTTATCTCTTTTAATCTCATTCGATATGATTGTCGTAAACAATTTTATTTTGCTTTGTTTGGTGTGGTTGAACAATTTTTATTTTTCGTTTGGTTTGTTTAGGACTAAGTACTTTTTAATTGCTTTAGTTTGGTTTATTTTTCTTTAGTTCGTTTTTTACCTTTTTCTTTTTTCTTTTTGGGTAATAGATACAGCGACTTATGATCTTGATTCGAGTACGATATTTGGAACTCTCTCTCAGATCAGAACAGATTTCGTCACATAACCCGGGAAGTTTCTCTTTTTCCCAATTACTCCTTAATTGTTTTAACTGTCGCATTGAGGACACTACAAATTTTAAGTGTGGGGAGGGGGTTATGTAGACTTATCTGTTTAAATGGGTTCACTTTTTGCTTTGTGGATTGTCGTTTTTCAAATTTTTGAAAGCTTTGAAATTTGACACCAATTTTTTTCGAAATCTAAGATTGTTTTTGGAGCTGAGTTGCTTGCATAGGAGAACATTGAATAGGATTAGTTGAGTAAAAGGATGCCTTGGAATACCAATTACCATGAGTGCCTCACCCAATTCCTTTGAGAGTTTGAGCCTAATTGTTTATTCATTTCGTGAGGAATACCGACTTTGACCCAAGGTAGTACTTGTCATTTGAATGCTTGTCGAGACCACACAAGAGAAGTATTTATCACCATTGCACTGATAGAGGCCTTCGTTTCTGACCCTTTTAGCCTTCGTCAGATAACCTCATTATAAGGTTATTTGATTTGCCCAGCCTTTGATTAAAAAGTACTCATCTTTAGTACTTCATCCCTTGTAACCCTTTTGAGCCTTAGCCTTTTTATTTTTTTACCAACTATACACTTTATCCTTTAGCCCAATTTTTTATCTATCTTTTGGCCGTAGCTCAAAGTTGAATGCTTTTCATGTTTTTGGTCCGTCTTATGAATCTGACAAATAGAGAAAGGGATTGTGAGAAAGAGAGAAAAAAAGAGTAAAAAGCAACGTAGTTGCTACTCAAGAAAAAAAATAGAGATCTTGAAAAGAAAGAAAAGAAAAGAAAGTTAGAAAACGACTCAATCAAAAGAAAAATCAAAAGAGTCGATGTGCTTAAAAAGAAAATAAATATCGGAGCCGCAAATAAGCAATATGCTTAGGCCGATATAAAAGTGATAGTGATAGAAATCCCGAGCTCTAAATATCTCAAAAGTCAGATGATTAATTTGGGTCTTGAACTGATTGGTTTTCAGGTTTTTGCTACAACCCTTAGTCACTTATATATCCTTTATCCTACCCTTAACCCTTAGCCTAACGTTACAACCCTAAATTCCTCTTGACGGTTGACAACTTCTCAGTGGTGGAGATTAGATTTGGTGACAAGCTTATGCATGCGGAAATTAGTCGAGTATTGGTGTGATCACTTACATATACACTTTTACCCCCGAGAGATACACTTTACATGATTATTCATACTATGTGAGGGTAAAAGGTTGATCTTGGGATCTGATTGTTTGATGTATCCTGTTTGTGTGTTCGATTGTGTGAGTATGCTTTGTTCTCTTGAATGATCTTGGGTAGAGATAACTTTGGAGTTATCTTTCTTATCTTTCAGTCTTTTGATTGAGGACAATCAAAGCTTAAGTGTGGGGATTTTGATAACACCAAAATTATACATGTTTTGGTTGAGCTTAATTGTATGACTTTACCCCGTTTCTCACCCGTTTCTGATCATTTCACTCACGATTTGGACTTATTATTGCTTTTGTAGGTTTTGGAGGCCGTGGAACGGAAAGTACGAAAAAAGGCGAGAAAACGTGAAAAGTGCACAAAGATAATCCAGGAGCCTTTTGGCGATCGCGAAGTCTCAGATCTGGCGCCGCCAAGTTCAATAATGCTGAAATCCAGGGTTTGCCCTAAGTACTTCGCGCCGCGAAGAAGCCGTCTGGCGAACGCGAAATGGGCCCTGATCTCTCCTTTTAAATACTAGCCTCCTCCTTCAGTTGAAGCACGACAGAAAAGAGACACATAGCGAGGTAGAGAGTGAAATCTGGGTGGTGCCGATACGCTGCGGGGTTCGATTCTCGATCATCCGTCGTTGTACTGTCGGTATCATGTCTATGTCTACTATCATATTTTCTGTTTTTATTATGTCTAGTGAGTAGTCTTTTATAGTGGTACTTATTGTGGTCGATGAACCATTGTGGATGATGATTTTATAATTAATGTTTATTGGTTTGTTTTTGGTTAATTGAATGTGTGTTATGGTTCCGTTCTGATTTATGTTGTTTGGTTATTTGAACTCGTTGGTTGGGTGTATCTGTTTTGACCAAAATAGATAGACTCCGATAGGATTGATACGCATTGCGTATTTGTATAAAAGTCAATTTTTTTTACATCTTTTTAGGTTAGATTTTCATATTTATCCCACCATTTGAGTCGTTTTATTTCTTATTTACACTTTATTCATTGCATGGAACTAGAAATGATTTACCTATTTTTAGCTTTATAATTAGACTAATATATATGTTTTTGAGTGCAGAAGGCAATGCTCCAGCAATGCTTCAGCATTGGGCATCAGACAGCTCAGAATGTTGAACACATTTTCGGGTAAACAAAAGATGCAAAGACATTAATCCAGGTCCGATTATTGAAGAAAGCAAGTCTGAGCTAAACTTATTGGGAGATTAGTGAAGTCTTGGAGCTTCTATTATTATTACCCACTTTACCAACTCAAGACTTTTGTGCAAAAGTAAAGTATGGTGTAAAAATATGGCCAAAAGACTTTTGTGTGCAAAGGAGGTATGGTGTACCAAATGGAGCATGGTGTAGTTGTTTGCCAAGGACTTTGTTGCCATTTTACTAGTCATCTATAGTATTGTTAATTATTGTTGTTTTGTGGCTTCCTTTAGTATAAAAGGAAGCCTTGGGTTCTCATTTGTAAGAAGGTTTTGGATACCACCAACTCTTTGAGTTGTGTGGTTTGTAGAAGTTTGAATTCAAGAAAATCTTTTGGAAAATACTCTCTTTTAATTTTACAAGTCTTGCACTTTACTTTATTTTATTTCTTGTCTTGCAATTTCAATTTCTTTACTTACTTGCAATTTAATTTTAGTCATTTACATTAAGTCATTTACTTATTGCAATCTATTTTCCGCATTTTATTTATCGTTCTTTAATTTCCGCAATTTACTTTTATGTCATTTATGATTATTGTAATTTTATTTCAAGTAATGAGTAGCTAATTTCTTTTAGCTTGGGTGTGAGACCATAAAAGTGGGTTTTTAATCAAAGGAAGGTGGACGTTGTTTCTCAATAGCAACGTTTCACCATTTCATTCCAAGTTTTATAAAAAGCTCTAAAACACTTCTTGACGACATGATCACTTGAAAAGTGTTAAAGTGCCGATGGATTCAGACATGAACCATTTGATTGCACGTCATGGCGAATGATATGGGAAGTATTCTAGACATAGATGCTAACTTTGTTATTTCAAAATGAAAATCTCGACGAGTTGGACACTAGTCAAGGTGTTAAAGTGTAGTGGTTTAGATATAAGCTGCTTAAACAATCCAACTTGAATGATATGGGAATCGGCCCGATAGGGTGATTTTTAACAAAGACATTTGTTTGTCCATATATTTTGAAAGCACCGTTTGTCACCAATCACTGGTCCGGATACCACGCAGACATGTGGGTTGAAAGCTAAATAATGGTATAATGGTGAGAATCCGACAGGATCCTTTCAAAGTAGATGGTGAAACAAGTTGTTGATAAACTAATAATGCTACTCATTGTTGTAGTATTTGCCCACCGGAATTTGATTTTAATACCCACTCAAAAGTCTTACACCCTTGCTTCCTTTATTATCTGTTAAGTCACCAATCACCTAATCAATCAATCATTCCTCAAATTCGCCATCTGAAGTTAGTTTTTCAACTCAAGATCTTGCAACTAAAGATACCTATCCCTGTGGAATACGATACTTGGTTCTTACCATTTTATTACTTGAAAGACGATATTATATCTCATTGTATACTTGCTTTGAGGTATAATTAAGTCCGTGAGTGTGAAACAAAATAGCTCATCAAGGATAATCAACCTATCTTGACCTACCCTTCGTTTCGGAGAGTTGTGTTAGGTGGTTACTCAGACCGAGAGCGACCAAGTAGTAGAAAACCATGCAATAAAGATAGGATCGGGTGATCGGTACTAGATTGTCTGACAAACAACCTAAGTATTGGGACTAGGAGGATCAAGACCTAGTTGATAGCCATAATAGTCACATGTTAGGGTGTCCCAGACTTAAATTCCTACAATAACCGAAACAACCAAACCTTTGGCCTTTTAAATCATCCACTTGGGATTCACTAAACCATGATAAGTACTACTGTTTTCCTTCATATAGTTTTAATCAATCTTTTAATTGCTTTCTTAGTTTTTAATTAACTTAGTTGTCTTTTTAGTTATTAAACTCTTTTTCATAAAAACCCCCCTAAAGCTTTAGGTTAATTAAACTAGTCAAGATTAACAGTCTACAATAACTTGACCGTTCCCAGTGGTAGATACGATACCTGGACTTTCCTACACTATATTACTCACGATCAGGTACGATTGCCTGTATATGTGGTAAGATAGTGGCTAGGCTTTTAGAGGTTAAAACTTGTTTCGCTTTTTATATACAATAATTACCGCATCAATGAATTCAAAGGTTGTTTGGGTTTGGAGTTCTCACCCACGTCAAATGAACTAAAATGAAAGTCTAGTCCCTTAATGGGCTTCACCAAGCTATTAGCATCTTTAGTATTTGAATGCTGTGTTTGTGTTACTGTAGGTGTGTGAGGCTTAACTGGCTTCCCTTTGTCAGTACCATCACAAGTTTCACTTTCAGAGTTTATCACATACACTGATGCAAGTGGCTTGGTGGAACTGATTTGCTTTACAGCAGGTGCCTTTGGCAAAACAGGTTTTCGTGGAATATAACCTGAAATAGGATCATCAGCATCTAAAAATACCTTCACATCATACACAATATTTGGATCCAATACGAGTTTAGGAAGGGTTGACCTAAAGTCTGGTATGAGAGGTGTTCTACTCGTACTTGAATCCCATGAGTCAGATTCCTCCAATAAAGACAATCGTTGTTAGAACAAGAAATCAAACAATTAAAAGGAGAGAGAGAGATTGAGAAGCCATCATATTATTCATCCATGGAGGAAGAGAGAGAAAGTACAAAACACCTAAATCTACACACACTTAATCTCTTGATACGACTCTCATCACCCTCTCAAATGCCTTTCCATCTCTATATATACCTCTACACTATAGCCCCTCTATCTATACAACAATTTACACTTTAAGCCCTCCCTTTCTATTATTTACAATAGAATGATTCTTTATAAAACTTTCACATATACGGACATTTTATGTCCTAACAATCGTTTTTTCAACCGATTGATTTGACAGTCTTGATTTGCGAAAGTTTGACCAAACAATAGTTCTTTTTCGTAAAAGAAGTCCCTTTCCATTGTGTTATTAACAAGTTGGACGACTAGTTGTCTTTAGAGATCCGCAAATTTGAGTTATAGAGTAGAACAAGAAAACTTTGCGTTCTCACATTGGCTCGACATACTTATCCTTTCGGCATTTGCCTCATGATAACTATGTTCCAATGACATAATCTGGTTGTCTTTTTCAGAGAGAATCGATTCAAAGTTCTTTATCTTATGGCGACAGGCATCAAGTTCCATGGCTTTGGATCTAAGATGGACCATTTCTTTCTCTAGACACACTAGGGCAGGAGGCTGAGTTGCGGAAACATCCAAAGGTTGGATAACATCAGCATCCACGAAGTATCTATTTCCCTAGAGTCATAGCTAAAGTTTAAATCGGCATAGTTAATTGGAGGCATGGCTACCTTAGGTGTTCTAGCTTTGATGCCTTCCCAGCTTGAGAAAGTGTTCTCTGGATTACTAGCAGGGGTAAAAATAGGACCATTGGCAACATGACTGGAAGGGGGACTACTGGTTGAACTATTGTCAGGACTGGTGGTGAAAGACACAGCTTTTCCATCTATAATCTCAGTAAAGGTCACAGTCTGCATCACATAGTTGTCATTGTCTTGTCCTTTGACCGACCTAGGTTCAGGTTTGGAAGCACTCATATTGTCAAAATTGTATAGATGTGCAGGTGCTTTTTCAAGAATATGATTATCTAAATGTCCCAACCCAGGTTTGGCTCGATAAAAGGGATGTTGAGTGGTTTGCTTGGTAAGCAGACTCAAGGTATGTTCAGATCGTCCTCTCTTTAGATTGTTCTCCTCAAGCTCTTCTATTTTTATAAACAGTTTTGTTCTTTCCTCGGAAAGAATGTGAAATTTGAGCTTGAGTGCTTCACGACTACTTTCAATTTCGTCGTGAGATCTTTGGAGATCAAGGAGCTTTTTTTCTAAAATAGATTCTCTAATCCCAGACTCAAGCTCCATTATGTTAAAATTCTTAGTGAGGTCCTCTAAACTACTTTTATAAACAACACTCTCTATTCTGAATCTCGCAACGAGAGCTCTTTCCATTTGGAGTTGGCTCTCAAGTCTTAGAGTTTCAGCACGAGACAATTCAACAGGTTTTGACAAATATGAACAAGAAGTTACCTCAGCTTCTTCCTCTGTTGGGTCGTTTGGGGAACCAGATATGCAGGGTTCCTCAAAGTCTGCCATGAGGCAGTGACCTTGCACGGCAGAAGGGCCTTCATCATCTGAGTCCTCTGGCTCCATGACCCAGTCTTCCTCGTCAGCCATCAGCACCTTCCCGAGCTCTTTCTTCTTCATTATGGCAGCCTTTTTCTCAAAGTAAGCAGAGTCCTTGAGTTTTATCTTGCATTCAGATGCATAGTGACCCAGAGTTCCACAGTTGTAGCATGTGGGACCTCGAGCAGGGTTCCTGTTTTGGTTGGCTACTGGTGGAGCTTCTAGAGCTGGTAGCTTGTTCTGCTGCGGTGGTTCAGTTCCGCCGGTGTTGTTGTACTGACGACCTTCATCATTGGATTTCTGGTTCTGGTTGTTATTGTGGTTGTTGTTGTTAGGACCAGATTGGTTGTTCCACCTTTGATTGTAAGCACCTCCCTGATAGCCTCTGTTTCCGTGGTAGTTGTTGGAGTTGTAATCCTGATCCCTTTGCTGTTGCTGGTTGTTGTTGTTGTAACCTTGTCCACGATCTTGATAAGATCCTTGATGGTTGTACCCAGAACTATCACGTTGTTGATAGTTGTTTGATCTCCCCTGGTCGTTTCTATGAAAGTTTTGTCTAGACTGGTACCCGCCTTGGCTAGACTGACCTCCCACAAACTAAGGTCCTTGTCTGAATCTATTGAAGCGTTGGGGATTTCCACGAAATTTAGCCATTAAGGCGAAGGAGTTTTCCAGCTGATACATCTTCTCTTCGGTGAGTCCATCATCAAGAACTACAGGTTCTTCAACAGTGTAGTTGTCATGAGAGGACGATCCTCTGTTTGCCATCAAGGCCAGTGTAGGAGGATCGATCTTCTTTTCGGTTTTACCGAATAAGGTTTCTTCATGTGGAAGCATCATGCTGTATAGATCATGAAGTCCAAGTTGGCCAAGATTCTAGCTCACTTGAATGCTGATAGTGACTAACTACCAAAGTTTGTTTAACCGTTTGAGGAATTTCACATTCACCTCATATTTGTTCTTTTCCAGTCCAAGTCTTCGTAAATCGTTTACACAGATGTTTAAACGATTATAGGTATCAGTCAGTGTTTCTCCTTCACGAGCACAAAAGCTTTCATACGCGTTCATCGCGTTTTCCTTTTGGCCTTCAAGTGCTTTGTCTCCTCCCTGCATTTGCTGTTCAATGCTCTGCCACATCGATCTTGCATCTTTACAGCTGTCAACTCTCGCGAACATGTCATTAGGCAGTCCCATAGTGAGTAACGTGAGGGCACGTTTGTCAATGGCTGCCCGAGGACGCTGTTCATGAGAGAACATGTCATACGGTTTTTCAACCTCATATGCAGGTAGATAAGGAGTGACTTCAGTTCTGGCTACTTCAGCTACAGCAACTGTAGGTCTAATTGGTCCCTCAGTGATAGAGACCATTAGTTTGTCATCCAATAGATCAAGAAAGTTGATCATCCGGCGTTTCCATTGCTGGTATTCGCCGACGACCAATACTGGAGGTCGAGTTTCAGAACCGATACTGATTATTTCTTTCGACATCGTGTCCTCACAAGATGGATCTGCTTTGAGTAGATGGCGTTTTTCGATTAAACAGAACTTCCACACTTAAAGCCCTTTTTTAGAAGTTCGAAAATTTAAAAAAGAAAGGCCAAGGAGGGAAAATACCAAGTCCCAATTCGGGAATTGACAAATCCCGATTTGGGAGTTCAAGTTCTGATTCGGGAGTTGTACAAGTCCCGATTTGGATGAGGGCTAAAGTCCCGATTCGGGAAATAAGTTTACCGACTCGGGATACGAATATCCAACTCGGAAAACAAATGATCCGATTCGGGAATGCTAATGAGATCCGATTCGGGAATTCAAGTCTTCCAAATCGGGATACTAATATCCAATTCGGGAAACAAGAGCTCCGATTCGGGATTCCTTCCAAACAAGCAAAAACAGCCTCTAAAAATGTCCAAATCTACCAAAGCGAGTGCTCTGATACCAATTGTGAGTCCGTGAATCTGTGAGTAAACGATGTACGGATCACTGCAAGCGATTACACGAGAAAGTGATGCTCAAACAGTGATCTACAAGCAAATACATGCAATATGAGTTTAACATAAGTAGCATGTAAAGAGAGAAATAACTAGTTGAACGATTGCTTGATTATTCATAAACGAAACATATGACACGATTATATAGTGCCAAAGTTACACAAACAACCCCTAGAGTCTATGACTCTTTTCAAACAAGGCACAAAAGTAAAGTTCAAAGTAAACTAATAAAACTAACTATCTAGAATGTCAAAAGAGGCCCCTGACTTCTTTACAACCAAAACTTCATGATCTAACAGAAATATTTTTTGTATTGTGTTCTTAGCTTTAGGATGGTCTCATTCCTGTCTTAGCTAAGGATTGGTGTATATATAAGTTATAGGTATTCGAGATGGCATATTATGATAGTGGTGTTGCTTCTTGTGCTACAGAAGTCAACAATTGCAATTTGGTTAATTGTTTCATTTTGCCTTTCAATCGAATAATGTATCTATGTATATTTTCAATACATAGACCTCTATGTCATGACCATGGTGCCTACATGGTTATGTCAAAACACGTACGTATCATTGCCCAAAGTTCTTTATTGGCGACACAATATGATTTAATAACCTAGAGAATCCACTAATTTGACATATTAATTTATCTAATATATTCCTTTCATATCATTAGAGTTGATGTACATATACCCATTTCCATTCGTATAATTTCTAATTGATACAAATATCTTAACAAGGTTCCTATTAATATGACAATCTATCGTCTAAGTATTATGTTGGGGGGAAATAAATGTAATCTATTACTTTAGATTATGTAGTAGGTCCCACAAACTTAAATTATCCTCGATACATTTCTACGCGGAACGAAAAATATTGAATTTTTGTATTTGTCTTGATGTATTTCTTTACATCCACAATAGTTATAGTCAATTTTATATATGTAAATATTTTTAATTTAATACATCAAATAAAATTTTCAAAAAATTTAATATTCAATCAACATAAAAATAATGATATAGTTCATAAGAGATGGTTTTAACTAGTATTTAGTGTAAGCATACATATATCAATGTTTAAAATTTAAAATGTCCATTATCACTTGAGACAATAGTTGTATATTTGCTTTAATTATTGAAAAATCCTTTATGACTCTTACCCTGACCCTGATCCTGATCCTTTAAGGATCTTATCCACATGGCTCATAGATGTTACATGTGTTAAATTTTGTTAAACTCACAATTCTTTGGAGTTGTTTCCACCTCTAACGCTTTCATTATTGCTTTGGAGAATTTTCCTTTATCCTAAAATGTCTAGTCTTTGTTGAAATCAATCTTCTTCTAATCGAGTGAGTTTCATTCCACTATATGATTAGATTAGAAAATACACGCTAATATACATCTTGATTTTCTTTTTCAGGACGTCCCACGGTCCTTGGGGGATTCTAGGTATCGATGTTCCGTATGAAGATTATGATTGATGTGTCTTCTCAAAAGCTCAAGGCATTTACTTGTATCTTTTCACGAGGTCGGTTTTAGGGTTAATAAAAAGTTAATGGATTTTAGGTATATTCTTGTACATTTCCAGCAAAAGAGTCTTTATATTGGATTTTTATATACTCAGGTTCTTTTGAGTTTTTGGACATCGAAACATATATGGGTTGTTTCAACTAGTTATATATATATATATATATATAAATATAATTTAAAAGAATGTATTATATTATGCATGAAACTTCATTATCATAACAATGTTGGATTTTTGTTTGCTATTTTATTGATAATACTTCATCAATATAAATCTCCGATCTATGGATCTCCATCCCTACAAACCTTAGGGCTATTTACACCCGTTTGACAAAATCCAATTGATATCTTGTTATTTAATTTGAAGATATCATTGTTAATTATAGAACTTTTGACAAGATGCCAAAATGAATATGACATTGGCATGTGAAACCAATTATAAGGTTTTAATACCTTAATGGAACATACGATAATCGTCTAGCGACAACGACAATGATCCAAGCTTACGTGTGTTTGGGTGAAAAATCGCACGATGCACGACGACCGACTTAAAATCTTAAGATATCTTTCAGGATGATAATCCTGTATTAAGATAAGGTCCTGAGATGAGATATGTGTACTCTCGATCGACAACAACTAAATATCGAACGATCTTTACATAAGATATCGTATGATATAACCTAGAAACGTACGATATCATACGATATACCACTAACGATTAAATATATCTTAAGTGTGATCATTTGTAACAGATAAACAACAGACATTGAAGATCAAATGACCGTTAAAAACCAGGATACGCTCCTCATAAAGCTCCAACCGTTACATGCGAGATTTTAGCTACCGTTATAGCCGTTGCATTAAAGACGTAATTATGGAACGACTGTTACCCTCTAGTCAGCTATAAAAAGAGTTCGAAGACTTCATTTGAAGACATCTGATTACATTGAAGCTAGCGAATATTCTCCACAATCTTGATATTACTTTTTATAATTTACATTCTCATTCATTGTAATCGTACGATCTCAACTGTAATTCTCGAGGATATCACCCCTTATTGGTGATATTTAGTGCAACGTCGGCTATACCTTTTTAGTCG
The DNA here is from genome assembly GCA_030169165.1 of Centaurea solstitialis. NCBI lineage: Eukaryota > Viridiplantae > Streptophyta > Magnoliopsida > Asterales > Asteraceae > Centaurea > Centaurea solstitialis. Next base: position 17,324,032 of record CM058045.1, on the reverse strand, counting down.
GCCGCAGGTTTTTTCCTCGACCTCGAGGTTTTTCCTGCGTCATCAATTGTCTTGTTATTTATTTTATTTCATCGCACGTTTTATCGAATTAGATTTCTTTCTCTCGACGGATTCGCCTCACAACATCTTACGATATTAAATTGTGTAACTTTTTACCAAAACAATTTGGCGCCATCCGTGGGACACCGTTCTGAGAAAATCTCGTTTGATAAAACGTTTGTTTACTAATCAAATTCTCCGAGTTTTCTTGAGTATTCATTGCAGGATTATGGAGAATAACTTCCAACCAACTCTGCAACAACAACTAGCAGCTGCTCAACAACAAATCCAGCAGTTGGCTAATCAAAACATGGAAGCCAATAACGAAATCGCACGATTACGAGGTCTAAACCCCCAAGTTACTCAAACTAATCCTGCGATATCAGCACCGCTTCCTAGACCACCTCCCATTCAGCAGAATCAGTTCAGGACACCACAAGTGCCTTCAATGCCTCAAGCCTCTCAAATACCAGTGATGCCACAAGTATCTCAAAATAACGTACGTCCACCTCAGAATAACCAATCTCAAACTATTTTTCCTCCTCTTCCATCGGGACCACCTCCTGCATTTACCTACGCTCAACCCCAAGGTGTTCCTCGACCTTTCTATTCAATCCCGGAACCAATACCACATATACCAACAATAAATACCACCGTAACCCATATCCCAATTCAACCCAATTATCAAGGAAATGTTGGAGTAACACCTACTGAAAACCTTATGGACGTACGACTAAAGATGTTAGAGGAACAAAACAAAGCAATGCTCGCATTGCTCGCAAAACTTCCTGGAGCAGCCGTACCAGTTGAAGTTGAACCAAAGACAGGATTCCAAGCTTCACCCTACGTTGATGAAATCGCTCTCATGGAAATACCAAAGAAATACAACATTCCTGCCTTTACAACCAAGTACTCGGGGATAACAGATCCAGTGGAACATGTCGCACAATACAAACAACTTATGTGGACTGCTTCGATCCCATCTCAATATCAGGAGGCATGCATGTGTAAAAGCTTCGGATCTACTCTTACAGGAGCTGCGCTACAATGGCTTATAAACTTAAAACCAAAGAGTATCGAGTCATTCGCTGAATTGGTAAACCAATTCACTCGACAGTTCGCAAGTAGTCGCAAGATGGAAAAGCAAACAAGTGACTTGTACTATGTTGTACAAAAAACTGGAGAAACGATACGTGATTATTTTAACAGGTTTAACGCGGAAATGATCGAAGTCAAGAATTGCGACATAAAAACCGCAATTGAAGCATACAAACGTGGACTCGATAATTCTTCGGAATTATATACGGATCTCACGAAGTATCCACCAGAGAACTTTGACGACGTACGAGCTCGAACGTTAGCCCACATGAGAATTGAAGACGACGCCATCTTCAGACGGAAACACTCAAACGAAAAGAAAAACCTGGGCGCTCAAAAGCACGATTTTAAACCTAAGAGAGTAAATAAAATTGGAAACTCTCGACAGGAATCCAAAACTCGCACGAGCAAAGGTACAGGAAGAATTAGATACCCCGATTTATCTACTTACAATTTTGCAGGTACATCCAAAGAACTGGTGGATTCCTTGCGGAAGATCGATGCAAACGTACGATGGCCCAAGAAGCCGGAGAACCTCAGCAAAGACAAAGATCAAACTAAATGGTGCGAGTTCCATGCTGATCATGGACACACGACGGACGAATGCATCAGCCTCAAAAAGGAGATTGCTTATCTCAAAACGAATGGGCACCTAAAAGGTATTATAGGCGATGAAGCAAAAAGACCAGCATCTCCAATCCATACCAAAGTGGTCAATTGCATTACTGGTGGATCAGAAGTATGTGGCCTAACATACTCCGCGGCCAAACGACATGCACGAGAAGGACCTGAAGGATATCCTATTCCCGAAGACTCGAAGACTACAGCTGAAAAAGAACTCGATGCAGCTAAACTAACGTTCGATCAAGACGATCTATCGGGCGTTAATCAAAAACACCATGATGCTCTAGTCATACAGTTAACCATTGGAAACTGTTTGACCAAGAGAGTATTGGTGGATGGAGGTAGCTCAGCTAACGTTATATTCTCAGATACTCTAAAGATCATGGGTATCGACAGATCCAACATCGTACGACGAACTACAACCCTAGTAGGCTTCAATAGAGACGCGACGAGTACCCTCGGAGAAATAGTATTGCCAGTCTTCGCCAAAGGAATCAACAAGCAAACTAAATTCAACGTCATAGATTGTCCATCAGCATACAACGCAATACTCGGAAGACCCTGGATCCATGATATGAAGGCCGTACCATCGACCTATCATCAGAAGATTAAATTTCCATCTCCCTGGGGCGTGCAAGAAATCGTCAGTGAAAAGAAAATCGCTCGTGAATGCTACAAGATCACGATGAAGACCAAACCCCAGGATATCTAGCAATTACAGAGCCAGGATGGAGTACGATCGTACGATGACCTTCAACTTGAAGAAGTCGTACTAGATCCAAAACATCCTGATCGAAAAGTCTTCGTGGGAGCAACACTAACCCCTGATATAAAAAACAGAATAATATCTTTTTTGCAGGAACACTCAGATTGCTTCGCATGGTCGCACGAAGACATGGTTGGGATTGATCCTGACATCATATCGCACAAGCTGAACGTGGATCCATCCTTTAAACCAATTAAGCAGAAACGACGTAAGTTCGCGCCAGAACGCAACAAAGTTATTAACGACGAAGTTGATAACTTACTAAAAACAGGAAAAATTAGAGAAGTTAAGTATCCAGATTGGCTGGCAAACGTGGTAGTCGTGCAAAAGAAGAATGGAAAGTGGCGAGTCTGTATCGACTTTACAGATTTAAATAAAGCATGTCCAAAAGACCCGTTTCCATTACCTCACATCGATGCGATGGTCGATGCAACGGCAGGTCATGAATTACTCACATTCATGGACGCTTATTCTGGATACAATCAAATCCTGATGCACACGGACGATCAAGAGAAGACAGCCTTCATGACGGACAAAGGGATATACTGCTACAAGGTGATGCCCTTCGGCCTCAAGAACGCAGGATCAACGTACCAACGACTCGTAAACATGATGTTCAAAGAACATCTTGGTCGAACGATGGAAGTTTACATCGACGATATGCTAGTAAAATCCGAACGATCACATGATCACATTGATCATTTGAAACAATCGTTCGATATTCTACGACAATACAAAATGAAACTCAATCCTACGAAGTGTTCCTTCGGAGTACGAACTGGAAAATTCCTCGGATACATGGTCACTCAACGTGGGATAGAAGCAAGTCCAGAGCAGATCAAGGCCATTAAAGAGATACAATCCCCGAGAAACGTGAAAGAAGTACAAAAGCTTACTGGACGAGTGGCGGCATTAAACAGATTCATCTCACGATCATCTGACAAATGCCACTTATTTTACAATGTACTACGTAAAAACCAAGGTTTCAACTGGACAGAGGCACATGAAAAAGCATTGCAAGATCTGAAACAATACATGGCCTCCCCTCCACTGTTGACAAAACTAATTGAAGGCGAAAGCTTGCAATTATACTTAGCCGTCAGCAACAATGCGGTAAGTGCAGTTCTCGTACGAGAAGATGATCAGCAACAACATCCGATTTACTACATAAGTAAATCCTTTCTAAATGCCGAGACCAGATATACATCGATGGAAAAGTTGCTCTTAGGTCTCGTGACAGCAGCTAAAAAGTTACGACATTATTTCGAATCACATCATATAATAGTCGTAACCAATTATCCTCTCAAGACCGTACTTCGTAAGCCTGAACTTACGGGTCGATTAGCCAAATGGAGTATCTACCTAAGCGGATTTGATCTCACGTACAAACCTAGAACGACGATAAAGTCTCAAGCGTTGGCAGATTTCGTGGCAGAATTCAGTCCAGAAGTAGAGCAACCATCGCACGATGAAATCAACAATGTGATGATTCAAGACAATCAGCTTTGGACCCTATACGTCGATGGATCCTCCAACATAAGAAGATCAGGATTAGGAATTGTCCTGAAATCATCACACGGGGGGAACATGGTGTACTCAATACGATGTGAATTCAAGGCTACCAACAACGAAGCAGAATATGAAGCCTTAATCGCTGGATTGGAAATAGCTTATAACTCGGGGGCACGATGTCTGCACGTACGAAGTGACTCGTTACTAGTGGTAAATCAAATTAACAGTGATTTTCAAGCAAAAGATTCGAAAATGATGGTATATCTCGAGATCGCTAGAGAAAGCATCGCGCGATTTCAAAAGTTTTCGATAGAACAAATCCCAAGAGATATGAACGTACAGGCTGACGCTTTAGCCAACTTGGGATCCGCATTCAATGAACCAACTTTAGAGAACATTCCAATAATTCATCTTACGATGTCTTCCATCGAAGCAAAAGAAAAAGTACAAATGGTCGAAGAAATCTACAACTGGTCGCTCGATATATGGAATTATTTAAAGTATGATAGACTTCCCGGCGACAAGATGGAAGCCAGAAAGACCAAAGTGAAGGCCTCACGGTATACAATCTTCGAAGGAAGACTATATCGCAAATCCACATCTGGATTGATCCTACGATGCATAACGAGTCAGAAGCATATGAATCAGATCCTACAAGAGATGCACGATGGAGAATGTGGAAACCATTCTGGAGGACGAAGTCTTGCAAATAGAATCTCACGACAAGGCTATTACTGGCCTACTCTTCGAGAAGATGCTATGAGGTACGTACAAAGATGCGACGCCTGCCAAAGACATTCAGGTATGTCCCACTTACCTTCCGAACCCCTACACTCTGTCTTAATCCCATGGCCATTCATGCGATGGGGGATGGACATCGTAGGAAAGTTACCTCCTGCTCCAGGACAAAAAGTTTACTTGCTTGTTCTCACCGATTATTTTTCCAAATGGATCGAAGCTGCTGCTTTTTCTCAGGTAAGAGATAAGGAAGTTATTTCTTTTATTCAAACTAACATTATATACAGGTTTGGAGTACCATCGGAGATCATGTGCGATAATGGTTCGCAATTCATAAGCGAAAGAACTCGTAAGTTCTGCGATGAACGTGGAATTAGGTTAATTACTTCGACACCTAGATACCCTCAATCCAATGGTCTAGCAGAATCGAGTAACAAAGTCATCATTAATTCGATTCGAAAAAGGCTAAAGGAAGCAAAGGGAAGATGGGTCGAAGAATTACCTTCAGTCTTATGGGCAAATCGTACGACTCCAAGGACCTCAACAGGACAAACGCCCTTCTCCCTCGTTTATGGATGTGAGGCAGTACTACCGATCGAATCTCAACTTCCAATAGCATGGCATCGTACGATGGACCAAAACGTAATAAATCTATATTATGATCTAGATGCATTGGAAGAACTTACAGAAAAGGCGTTCCAAAAAATGGCATTACAAAAAGCCATGGTCGAACGACATTTCAACAAGAAAGTTAAAGCAAAAAATTTTCAAGTAGGCGATTATGTCCTACGACAGGTATTTCAGAATACTCAAGAGCTAAACGCAGGAAAACTTTCCATCAAATGGGAAGGACCTTATATAATCTCTAAGATTATCGGAAATGGTGCATACAAGCTTACAACCATCGAAGGTAAAGAAATTCCACGAAGTTGGAATGCAACCCATCTTAAGAGGTATTACTTCTAAACCTTTTTCATTTCTTATTATTACTCTATTTACGAACGATTACTGACTTGGGCGTCGGAGCGCCGTTGGTCAAACCAACGGCCACCCCTTAGCCATTCTTTTCTTATCGCAGGAATCGCATGAACATCGCATGTATCGCACGAATATCGCATACATCGCACGAATATCGCAAATATTGCACGAATAACCTAAGCTTATAACGCACGATCATAATACGCACGCACGCAAGACAAAACGCTCGTCGCACGATACAAAGTAAAGAAACGTTTCTGAAATAACAAAAAGTTCTAAGGCATAAATCAACAAGTACGATAAATCTAAACCATTCATTTCAAAATAAACGAGTACTTAAAAGAGTACTTAGACAAAAAATCGTACGATTACAAACGAAAATTAACTACTAGGAGGAGGATCTGATCCTACGAACCCTGCATCACCACCCGATGCTTCCACACCTCCACCTTCTGCAGATCCAACGATCTGAGAAGAAGTTTCTTCAGTAGTCAAGATTGCTGGAGCGGATCCAGAGACCATTTCATCTCGAGTCTCCTCCCCAACGGCAGCAACCTCGACAGGCTTCTCTCCGACCTCTTCATCTAGGTCCTTGAGATCGTCGGCATCCAAGAGATCCTCAGATCCCATGAGCTCACGGAAAGCCTCCACTTCTTCCCTAGCGATCCCAACGGTGAGGGTTCCGGCTATCACACGACGCATAAGGGCTGCACGAGCTACAACCCTTATTAACGCCGCTTCATCCTGGATCTCAGAAGATAAGGCTTCTTCTCTCGATGCCTTTTCCAGCTGCATCGCTTTCAAATCTTCCTCCAATTTGGACGAGCGATCCAGAACGAACTTCATACGAGCCCGCTGCTCCTCTCTCACGCGCTCCACTTCCTCGAGCTTCGCCTCCAAATCATCAATCTTGACCTGTTTAGCCTCCAGCTCCGACGCAAGTTTGAAGACCTTCTCCTTGGCCTTGTCAGCTTCCTTTACAGCAGCCCTCTCACTAGCCATCTTGGCTCGCATATCACCCTTTATGGTCTCCATCCTAGAATGAAGACCAAGGCTGGCTTGAAAACCCTGGAAAACAAAAACAAAAATTAGATATGATCGTACGATATCTGAAAATATAATCGAACGATCAAAAAGTACTTACCAAAAAAGAAAGTCCGACAGCTGCAACATCAATTTCCTCGAACCTCAGCTTGGAAAATTGTTCCTTTTGCGAAGGAAGTAGAAATTGTTTGATGGCTGGGAAGATGTCCTCTTTCTTCACGACATCCCCTTCCAGAAAACCCTTAGGCAGGGTTATGTTCATCGAGGATGAACCAACGTCGAAAGACGTCTTCTTCGACGCCTTCGCAGGAGTTTTTGTTGCTTTGGCTCCCTTTGATTGATCCTCAGGCGGAGTAGATCTAATCGGGGAAACATTAATCGCATCATCCGCCTTTTGCTTGGCTTCATGCGATGGATTAATGGTCTCAGACGTAGACCTCGTACGCTTTGCTGGAGGCTCACCTCCAGCCATCTCCTTCTTCTTCAAGCTGCTCTCCTAGCAGCCTCTAACTGTTCTGCCCTTCTTGATGGCTTCTTCGACGATCCTATAAAAGCAAAGTGAATATGAAAAAACAAGTAACGAATATTATCGTACGATTTGTATCAAACATACGATTTTACCTTCCATCTCTTCTTCTGAGATAACTTGCACTTCAGGGTCAGTTTGGGTAACTTCTTCTTCACACTCTACCACAATCTCTTTAGCCTTCTGGGTAGAGTAAAAACGTTCACTGATGCTGTACGATAAGAATCGTTCGACTGCGGCCTTCGACTCTTCAGTGGGCTCGAACGTGAAATCAATCTCTGCAAAAGTAGTCAAACATTAGATAAGCAAAATAAAAGACTGTAAAAAAGACATCATCAAAAGAAACACCTATACCTAATGAATTCCACTCCGGCGCAACCCATCCACCCTCCTCCAAGACTGAGGATGATCGTACAAACACATATCAGGACTTCCACCCACGATCGTGTACCTGAGTGCCATGTACTAACATGGAATCCCCTCTACCCTTTGGAAACAAACCATATCGATCATAATTCGTCGATTTCACGGTATACGCTGTAAGAAGGTCATCGACAGAGAATGCAGGACGACCCCAGTCCTTCGTTACACGTTCGATAACATTAATAACCCTCCAGAATTGAGGCATTAGTTGACCAGGAGAAATATCGAAACGGCTCATGAAAGCACGCGAAAGAGGACTATAAGGCCATCTAAAACCTATCTTAAATGGATACTCGAAAAGTGCAAAAAATCCAGCAGGAGCATCGGCGGGTCTAATCTCATCTGCCACCTTCAGAATCGCACTATCAGGCAATCCTGCTAAACTCCTAAGGGCCGCAACCTCTAAAGAATCTTTGATAGTACTCTTAACTTCCATTGATTCAAAAACCTCTAACCTATTCAAACTATTTCTAAGACGATTGAAGCGAAGCAAGTCGAAATTCTTAGGGTTCTTTTCGGCTATAGATTTTAAACGCATGAAAAACTAAGAGAAAAGAGGGTACCTTATAAAGAATCGTCGCTCAAATCCTTGCCGAAAATAGAGGATTGATTTTGGGAAACGATTGCTCTAACAAATTAAGAGATATGTATCTAATTCAAATTGAAATTATCTATTATATGGAAACTGAATTTTTCTCCAAGTATTGCAGGTCTAATCGTACAACGACACGCGTTCAATTACAACCGTTGAGACGACAGCTGTTGTAAACACGTCATCACGACGACGTCACTAAAATCGCTTCATATTCGATTTGATTTAAATGAAATTCATTCATTAACAATTGATTATTCTCCAACATAACTAACGATTAGCTTTTGCAGATAAGAGATTCGGAAATATTCAAGACAAAATTTTTCTAAATCTCGGGGGCAAACTGTTTGGGTGAAAAATCGCACACGACGCACGACGATCGACTTAAAATCTTAAGATATCTTTCAGGATGATAATCCTGTATTAAGATAAGGTCCTGAGATGAGATATGTGTACCCTCGATCGACAACAACTAAATATCGAACGATCTTTACATAAGATATCGTATGATATAACCTAGAAACGTACGATATCATACGATATACCACTAACGATTAAATATATCTTAAGTGTGATCATTTGTAACAGATAAACAACAGACATTGAAGATCAAATGACCGTTAAAAACCAGGATACGCTCCTCATAAAGCTCCAACCGTTACATGCGAGATTTTAGCTACCGTTATAGCCGTTGCATTAAAGACGTAATTATGGAACGACTGTTACCCTCTAGTCAGCTATAAAAAGAGTTCGAAGACTTCATTTGAAGACATCTGATTACATTGAAGCTAGCGAATATTCTCCACAATCTTGATATTACTTTTTATAATTTACATTCTCATTCATTGTAATCGTACGATCTCAACTGTAATTCTCGAGGATATCACCCCTTATTGGTGATATTTAGTGCAACGTCGGCTATACCTTTTTAGTCGGCCGCAGGTTTTTTCCTCGACCTCGAGGTTTTTCCTGCGTCATCAATTGTCTTGTTATTTATTTTATTTCATCGCACGTTTTATCGAATTAGATTTCTTTCTCTCGACGGATTCGCCTCACAACATCTTACGATATTAAATTGTGTAACTTTTTACCAAAACAACGTGCTGATAACGTGTTAAAAGAAAAAGAGAACAAAACAATAACAAAGAATAGAGAGAATGAATCTGTTATTTCTCATTAATCATAAACCCTTTAAATAGGGAGTAGTTTACAACAACAAGGAAACATTCATTATGGCAATATCTAATATATAGAAAATATTCTCTCAATCACTTCCTTTTGATGATGGCACATAATCCTACAACACAATCGAAATTAAAGACATAAAGTAAATTGCCGAATTTAGATTGCAAGACAATAAAGTGCAATAGTTTAAATGCCTAGTAAGTAAATAACAATAAGTAAAATGCAAGTGATTGAACAAAATAAAATGCAAAAAAGTAAGATGAAATGGATTTGAAGATGGCTTGAATATGAAATGAAGAAGATGGTTTCCAAAAGATTACTTCACTATTTATCTAACTTGAAACTTGAGAATTCTAAACAGAGTAAGAGAGTTGGTAACTTAGCAAGTGAAAGTGGTAAGCAAAAGGTATCAAAAGAGGTGATACCAACACTAAGTCACCACCCCTATTTATACTAAAGGGCTTCACAAAAATACAATAGCAAACCAAACTAGTTACCAAGTACAATTACATATGAACTACTAAGTTTAATAAAGTAACTAAAATTACAACTAAGGCACAAAAGTCTTCTAAATCAGTTCCTTCATCCAACAGCTTCAAAAAAAAAGCTTCCAGTGAGCTTAATGTGTCCAGATCCATGAATGTCCAAAAATCAGTTTCAAAAAACAGCACCTTCATGTGCGTATAATAATGCTGCTAGATCCATAAGATTACTACCAAACCTGTAATCTACACAATATATATATATATATAGGTAACATCTAGAGAGGACCAAATTAATAGTGAAAACTTGAGGACTAATCTAAGCCTTTGATATGAAAAGGGCATGATTGTCATTTGGTAAAAAAGAGGTCGCAGTTCATTCATCATATGAATACTCATATCCACCTTATAAATCTTCAAATTCAGTAAATGAAACTTCATATTTACCTAATGAATCTTCAAATTCATCAAATGAAACATATAAATTTATTCATCAAATGAAACTTCATATTCACGTTGTGAATCTTCAGATTCACTATATGAATACTCATATTCACTTTATGAATATTCAAATTTACTAGACAAAATTTCATATTCACTTTATGAATACATAACAAAATGTCTATATCTTCATCTAATAAATGCAAAATATAATATCCATTTACATCCAAACTCATCCAATGAATCCACATCATGTCAATTTTCATTTAAATTCCCCTAATACACAACAATACATAAGCCATTATTGATCATCATCAACATATTTAGTCTCAGTTATTCTTATCGAAGCATATCTGATGAAAAAAATACAAACTCATCAATACTATTACAAGTTACAATGCTAAACAAAGGATACAATGCCATCACTTTTCCAAAAAGAAATAATATCCAAACCTAAAAATGGATCAATTTGCCTCGGTCAAATTGTGGTTTCAAGAAGTGAATCTTTGCAAAAAAAATTTGATGAATCAACAATCCACAAAAGGAACACAGGTTTTGAATACAAAACCTAGAAACAGCTGGTCTCAAAAATCAAAATACTATCACTTATGATAGCTTAAATTTAACTCCAATATATCACAGAAACCCAAGCATTCAAAGCTTCTACTCATGTTCATTTCTTAAAGTTCATAACTTCAACCAAAATCTTCCAAAAGTTCTAACAAACATTAACTTCATAACTCACAAATCTAAGTCACAGACTTTAAATTGAACTAAATTCTCAAGTCTCAACACATATTTTAGTACCTTAAAATGTAGTAATATTCGAGAGCAAAAGAAATGAGAGAAATCCTGTGTGTATGTGTGTGAAGGATAAAGAAGAACCTGTAATCGGAAAAGTGATTGAGATCACCGGTCACCGTCGTAGGAAGCAAGAGGTGTGGCCATCACCGTCGTCGAAGTGCAGATCCGGAAGTGACGATTTGCAGATATGGAAGCGGTGATGCTCGAGAGATGGACGATTTACAGATCTGGAAGTGGAGATGATGGAGGATTTGCCGATCTGGAAGTGAAGATGATGGAGCTAGGAGAAGAATTGAGATAGAGAGAAAAGGACGTTAAACTTGAAACAATATCTGGAGATTGGAGATGACTCGATGAAGAGGAGAGCTTCTAGAAATGGGTTTTTGAAATTGACGTATATGCCCTTATGAGGTAATAATCTGGTGTGGTTTTACATGTAATACAATAAAATGTCATTATTATTGATAACCATTGATTAAAAAAATCTAAGGTTTAAGATTAGTCCTCATGGTTCACCACAATAATTTGGTTTTTATTTGATTATTCCTATATATATATATATATATATATATAAATCTAATATATACCATTCAGGCCATTTTCCCCATTTACCTTCAAAACAATTAAAATACAAGAATAGATAAAAAAGAGACACAAATTTGGGATAAAAGTGTAAAATAAAGTCTTAAAAATTATAAAAAGGTTAGCAAAACATGATGAAAATCCATCGTGTATCACCACCCCAAACATAGAAGTCTGCTTATCCCCAAGCAATAAAATGACAAAAACATCAGCAAAGTTCGAAAAAATATCCGGAAAAATAGACTCAAAATGTGAATAGATAAGATTTGCACAATAAGTGAGTTATGTGATGTGAAAGTTGCCCAAACAATGCGACTCATAACCCTTCATAATTTCAAGTGTTTTTCGACTTTAGAGACATGTGTTATAACACAAGTTAGCATAAGGTTCTCTTCTTAAGCTCAAATATTTACCATATTCTAAAGATTAAAAGGCCTTTATAAAATGGTTTCTCTCATTTTGACGCTTCTTTTCTTCTCTTTGCCAATTTTTTCTCTCAAACATACTTCAGACAAAGCTTTTGAATTTTTTTTCTTTGAAATGCCTTTGTGTGAAGCTTGCACTAATCCCTATGGGATTTTTTAGTGCATAACCAAATTCCAATCAAGAAAGTATAGTCTATGCTTTTTTGTGCGCACTAGTCCCTATGGGACTTTTTGGTGCCAAGATTTGTATGCATTGTGAAAGGAAATTGATATCCATGTTGTTGAGAAATGGATATCCCCACCCCAAACTTAAAATTGTACAATGTCCTCATTAGACCATGTTGGGAATAGGGAGTTTTGTGTAATTGGCCATGGTGAGATGAGAAAAGATGACCTTTTTCAATTCCAAAGAAACATGGTAAATGTGCACATGATATATCAAGAGACAAACGCTAACTTACGAATAGCATGCAACTAGAATCAAAATCTTTAATCAAATCGGAAATTATTATGGCCATATGTGCATTAAGTGCAACAATCCCGTCAAATGCAAATCTTATCAAAAATAAAAAACTAACTATAAAACAGAAAATTAATCCCCGACTCAATACATGAAACTAAAAAGACGAAAGAATGGACCTGTACTACCCCCGCTAAGGAGTAGGTATTGTTGCCTCGCTTCCTGATGCTGCAACATTTTCTGTAGCATCCTTATTCATGTTTGGTCCTCGTTTCAACATCCAAATCTGTCCTTCCGACGCCGCTCTCTCATCTGCCCATTATTTCCTCGCTTCTGCCAGCTGACTTTTTAAGCTATTATTCGTGTTCTCTGCTTTTACTGCCTTCAACATCTTCTTCTGTTTCTTTTTCATCTCCACCTTCCATAGCACTTTCTCCTGCGCAATCTCTTCATGGATTTTAGACTTCACATCTGCTTCCATGACTACAATCTTTTGGGTCAGCTCTACATTATGGTCCACTAAGGTTTGCGTCACACCCGACATATCGTCTGCATTTTTCGCGCCTTTATCTCTCAGTCACTTCACATCCTTCAAGCCTATTTTCCACTTCTTCTTACCCTCTTTTATAATCTCATCACTTCCTAACACATGTACTCCCGTGGTCTTAAATAACTTATTGATCAAGATAGGGAAATAGAGTTTCCCTTCGTTGTGTCTTGCACAATACAACAATCTCTTTAGGATCACACTTCCTACATTTATGGTTTTTCTCTCCATCAAGCAATGTAGCAATATCATTCACTCGGTTGTGACATCTTGGACGTATGTGGTCGAGATAAGGGAATGCCTTATAAAGTTCATTTAAACATTTGAGTTTGGAGCCAAACTTGTCCCTCTAAAAGTTCGTAGTTTGTAGTTTGCATGACGTCTCCATTCGGTATCCGGTAATCCTAAGTTCTCCAACATATCATCTTACTCCTCCTTTGTTACCTTTCTCATCAAATCATCATAGTCGGTCCTATCCGGTGTTTCTAAGTCAAACCATCCATTAAGTCTTTCTACCGACAAATCCACTTTTACCCCTCTCACCCTTATCCGCCCCGCCTTCTTTTGCTGCCTCAGCGTAAAAAAAAACCTCAGTTTCATCACCAAAGTGAAGTTGTAAAAGCATCGGACCTTACACAACTTGTTCCACTTGTGTTTCTCAATCACCCGACTCACAAAGTCGTGTTTTTGTCTAGTCTCCACATCAAATCCCCTTTCGGGAAATTCAGGTTTGGTTTTGAGTTTGTCATAATTTTCCTTCGCGGGTTCGGACAAAAAACCATCAAAGTTACCAAGGGTATCGTCCGAATCTGACTCAGCCTAAGATTCGACCATGTAATCTGAGTCAGAACCCTTGCGGGTCTCAGTGGACTATCTAATTGATTTCCTAACCGCCTGACGAGTCATACGTTTAGACGTGGTTGTCCCGACTTTCTCCTTCCCTTTGGAAGCCGTTTTAGCCTTCTTGGGAACAACATCCACAACGGGTTTAGTTGTAGGAACCTTTCATTTAACCAGGGTCCTCTTTTTGCGTTTAGGTCGAGGGTAAGGGTCGGTATCAAGCAAATCGGTCTCATAAGGGACGTGGACAGTCTGAACATTATTGGTGTGTGGATCGACACTACAACTGTCGCCCATATCCTGTTCCAAACATAGATCATCCATTAATAAATTTACAATTGACGCCGCTTCATCTCTTAGTATAATGGGTACTAGATACCAATGTCTGATGATCGATGGGTTAGTTAAGACCATATCCGAGTCACAATGGAGAGTTAAATTTATCACATCCTCATCTTTGAAAATCTCCTCTGTCTCGTCAGAGTTGGAGGAGATGTAACCCTCTATCAAACTATAGAGTGGTGTGTATACCTGCTGAGGTGTACCAACAATGTTCGGTTCCTCGACTAGTGTTTCGGTTGTACCAACCGAAGGGATTTCATCCCTGCCTCCTTCAGTTACTACTTCGTCGCGTATCACCGAGGAATTTTTTGATTCAGCACCCGCCTCATTTTGTACAACCGGACGGTTTTCTGATTCGGCCCCCACCTCAGGTTCGGCCTCGTTCACTTGATGGTCACCCCTATCAGCCGCCGCTAATTCTTGGTTGGCCCAATCTGTTTCAACAACCGTTATGCAGTCTCCATTCTCTTCGTCGCTATCGTCCCCCATAAGTTGTGCTTCCTTGTCGAGATTAGCTAGAAATGAGGAGGCGATATATTTAACGCTCCATTATGACCCGGATATGGTCTTGACCAACCTGGCAATCATCGGACGTTGGTCTCTACTAACCATTATACCAACAAATGAAGCGATGTCGATTGTAAATTTATTAATGGATGATATATGTTTGGAATAGGATATGGGTGACAGTTGTAGTAATGATCCGAGCACCGATAATGTCCAAACTATCCACGTCCCTTATGAGACTGATTTGCTTGATATCGACCCTAACCCCCGACCTAAATAAAAAAAGAAGACCCCGGTTAAACAAAAGGCTCCTAAGACTAAACCCATTGTGGATGTTGTTCCTAAGAAGGCTAAAACAGCCTCCAAAGGGAAGGAGAAAGTCGATACAGCCACGTCTAAACATTTGGCTCGTCAGTCGATTAGGAAATCAGTTAGTGAGTCCACCGAGACCCGCAAGGGTTCTAACTCAGATTACATGGCCGAATTTAAGCCCGAGTCAGATTCGAACGATATCCTTGGTGCTTTGATGGGTTTTCATCCAAACTCGCGAAGGAAAATAATATCAAACTCAAAACCAAACCTGGATTTCCCGAAAGGGAATTTGATGTGGAGACTAGACAGAAACACAACTTTGTGAGTTGGGTGATAAACACAAGTGGAACAAGTTTTGTAAGGTCCGACGCTCTTACAACCTCACTTTGGTGAGGTATTTTACGCTCAGGCAACAAAGAAAAAGGCGGAGCGGATAAGGGTGAGAGGGGTAAAAGTGGACTTGTCAGTAAAAAGAATCAATGGGTGGTTTGACTTAGAAACACCGGATAAGACCGACTATGATGACTTGATGAGAGACGTAACGAAGGAGGAGTTAGATGAGATGTTGGAGAACATAGCATTACCGGATGCCGAATGTAGACATCGTGAAAAAACTACAAAATACGAACTTTTAGAGGGACAAGTTTGGTTCCAAAATCAAATGTTTGGATGAATTCTATAAGGCATTCCCTTATCTCGACCATACACATCCAAGATGTCACCACCAAGCGAATGATACTCCTACATTGCTTGATGGACGCAAAAACCATAAATGTAGGAAGTGTGATCCTAAAGAGATTGTTGTATTATGCAAGACGCAATGAAAGGAAACTCTATTTCCCTATATTGATCAATAGGTTGTTTGAGACCGGAATAGCACCGGTGTTGGGAAGTGATGAGATTACAAAAGAGGCTAAGGATAAGTGGAAAATAGGCTTGGAGGATGTGAAGTGATTGAGAGATAAAGGTGCGAAAAATGCGGGCGATATGGTGGGTGTGATGCAAACTTAGTGGATCATAATGTAGAGCTGACCCAAAAGATTGTAGCCATGGAAGCAAATGCCAAGTCTAAAATCCAGGAAGAGATTGCGCAAGAGAAAGTGCTATGGAAGGTGGAAACGAAAAACAAACGAAAGGAGATGTTGAAGGCAGTAAAAGCGGAGAACGCCAAGCAACTTTTGGAGAGTAATAGCTTGAAAAGTCAACTGGAAGGAGCGAGGAAACAGTGGGCAGATGAGAGGGCAGCGTTGGAAGGACATATCTGAATGTTGAAACGAGGACCAGGCATGAACCAGAAGGATGCTACTGGCGATCCTGCAACATCAGGAAGCGGGGCAGCAACACCTGCTCCTTAGCGGGGGTAGGGCATGTCCATTCTTTTCCCTTTTTAGTTTCAAGTATCGAGCCAGGGATTAATTTTCTTTTTAATAGTTTATTTATTTATTTTTTATAATATTTTCATGTGATGGGATTGTTGCACTTAATGCACATATAGCCTTAATAGTTTACGATTTGATTAAGATATTGATTCTAGTTGCATGCTATTAGTGAGTTAGCATTTGGTTCTTGATATACCACATGCACATTTACCATGTTTTTTTGAATTGAAAAAAAACTATCTTTTCTCATCTCACCATGGCCAATATACACAAATCCCCCTATTCCCAACATGTTACAATAAGGATATCCATTTCTCAAAAACATGGATATCAATTTCCTTTCACAATGCATACATATCTTGGCACCAAAAAGTCCCATAGGGCTAGTGTGCACAAAATAGCAGCGACTCTACTTTCTTGATTGGAGTTTGGTTATGCACTCAAAATTACCATATTGATTAGTGCAAGCTTCACACAAATGCATTTAAAAGAACAAAAATACCAAAGCCTTGTGTGAGCTATGTTTGAGTGAAAAAAAAAGACAAAGAGGAAAAGAAGCACCAAAATGAGAGAACCCGTTTTATCAAGTCCTTTTAATCTTTGGAATATGGTAAAATATTTGAGCTAAAGAAGAGAACCTTATGATAACTTGTGTTATAACACATGTCTCTATAGTCGAAAAACACTTGGAATTATGATGGGTTATGAGTCGCATTGTTTGGGCAACTTTCACATCACATAACGTACTTATTGCACAAATATGATCTTTTCACATTTTGAGTCTATTTTTTTCGGAAATGTTTTCGAACTTTACTGATTTTTGAGTCATTTTATTCCTTAGGGACAACAAACTTATAAGTTTGAGGGGGGGGATAAACGATAGATTTTCATCATGTTTTTGTTAGGTCTCACAAAGAGATAGACTTGGCTATCAAGGTATTGTAGAAGGAAGGTTGAATACAATACTTTAAAAATAAACTCAGATAAGTACTTTTTAATTCTTTTATTGAAAAACTTTAACGAAGAATTACACTAAGGACACTTAGATCACCAAGATTGATTGTTGCATAAAACAAATTATCTAACAGGCTATTTGAACAATCAAAACACTAAGACACTTAGAACACCAACAGAACAAAGAACACAACTTTTGAACACAGTAAAAACTACGAACTTGTAAGGATGGAAGCACTCAGCTGATTTCAAACTCTTAACTTCTGAAAGCTTGAGGGCGTAAAGAATTCGGTTGCATGGGACATTTGTCACCTCTTGACTTGCTGCATGTGACAATCTACAAATGGTATAGCAGCTAAGTCAAATCCTTTTGACTCCTTTTTGCAGATAGACAATCCTTTGGAAATAATCTGTATTTAAGAGAACACAGACAAATCTTCAAACAACTATCTTTTGCAACCTAGATGATATGACAGAGCAGGGAATGTCTTTGTCGAAAAGATATTCAGAATCAAAGAACATGTCTTTCCTTTATCCATTGGTACTTAGACATTCTCCATTTAAAGCTCTTCTAGAATTAAAGAGTACTTCCAAAAAAAAGGAGTCATTGCACATAAGGTTCATCACAATGGGAACCACCACTGATGGGCACCTATCGGTCAGCCACCAATCGGTGGGTGGCCACCGACTAGATCCCACAAATGAGGTGGTGGTCATCCAGATGGTAAGTTGTGCTGAAAGTCTCAGACACTTAGCCAAACTTATCTTTGATTCACTTCATTGATGAGTTAAGCTGGTACCGATTCTTCTTCGAATAATCGATGTTATTGAGTACCTAAGATATTAGTTTTACAACACATAAATATAGAAGAAGATCGGAGGACATCTTCAAATAAGTTTTCCAACAATCTCCCCCTATTTGAGGATGTGAGCCAATACACAGAATGTAAAACTAACTTCGGATAAGAGATGACCCATATTTATCCTTTTTGGGTTCTTTTTGTCTTTTTCTTTTTCTTTTTCTTGACTTTTGTATTGTAATATTTACAGTATAATATACAAATTTACAAATAATAAAAGCACCAAGAAATACTTTTAATTTCATCGATAAAGAGTACATCAGTGAGATTACAAAAGTATTAGATAAATAAACAAAATACAAAGGGAAGTTACTTCATATTTTCGGGGAATAGAAAACAGTAGCCTGACTCCAACTCCTTGACTCTTCCAAGCATAGCCTTGAAGAGATAGGAGTCTTTGGGGGCAGATTTTCAAGAGGCCTTTGAGAAGAAGAATGTCGGCCTCTAGAATCTGTTTGGCTCGGAAGAAGCGCCTTTCTCCAAAAGCATCATCAAAGAATATACCCGGCTCAGGTTTAGATATCACTTCTGCAACTGGACCTGCTATTGAAGTGGGAGTAGATAAGTCCATCTTGTCAGCATTTCGAACCATCCCCTTGATTTCCATGATCTTAAAAATGTGAGTTGGGTCGGGCTTTCTCAACACTGGCCCTTTGTTCTTAGGCAGCCTTAGGGTTGAGATGATCCTCTTTTCTTCTTCAGGGTGGATAACATCGTGCTCTCTTCTGATTCTTCCCAGATTATCAAAGAGTGTTTGAAAGAACTCGATGATTTCGTTGTAGAGAAAGTTTGAATCAGCTTTCTCCAAGTGACAAAGGATCTCATTCCATTCGGTGACCCAAAAATTCTTAAGGGCGAGAATGTTGAAGGACTCTGTCAGCTCTCTTCCCCTTTGAACGCCAAACCAAATAATGTGATTATCCTTTTTGGCTTTCACTCTGATAATTGGCCTGGGATCTTTTCGTCAGGTGATGGAATCATGGTAGTGTTTCACCAAGTTTTCTAACACCTTTTGTTCTTCACTAGCACGGTCGGCAACAGATTTTTGAGCCATAAAAGGATCAGTGAGGCCGGCTTCAGTGGCTTTAGATATGGCTGTACTCTCAGCCATCTTCTTGTCAGGTTCCAACATTTGCTCAGCAAGAGTGGCATCCTCCACTTCCTTGGCCGATGAGCCAAGAAAGGAGATTTCAGGACCGATAGCCGATGAAGATTTTGAAGGAGGCTTAAGTTTCAGTTTGTCAATGTTACTTGTTTTAGGTTGAAGAGCTTCCTTCTTTGCCTTCTCCTCTGCAGCTTCTTGTTCTGGAGTCAACTTATCTTTTTCTTTATATTTGGAAGGACGTTCGATGGAGAGAGGATCGGTGGTAGGACATCGTTTGGTGGAGAAAGTAGCTTCGGTTATTCTGGGTCTGGTATGCCTTGAAATCTTCCGATAATTTGGCCATCTGAGATTCCAAAGACCCAACTGCCCAACTGCCTTGAAGAACACCGATTAAGAAGTCACCGATAGGCATGTTAGGGAGAGTAGAGGAGGAAGAGCCCGCGCCACGTCTTTCGGGGGAGGGTGACTGACGAGAGGTATGCATAGGTGGAGGAGATCGCCAAGGAGAGACAAATCCGATGTCCTCATCCAAAAAATCAAATGTTGGTGGCTGAGAGCCTGCACCACCCACATTGGTGGGATCCTCTAGGAAGAAGAAATCAGACAAAGATAAGACAACCTCAAGAATTTTAGAACCTTCATTGGCTGGTGCATTGTGGGTAAGGCCGTGAGGTGTAGTAGTTTGGCCTTAGGTTGGAGCAGTACCCAAGTCATCTACCACAACCTTTTGGGAGGACGTGGGAGGATTTAGGAGGGACTCCTTGAATACAACTAACTTGTGTGGAGACAAGTTAGAGGAGGTGGGAAAGGGAAAGAGTTTACCCCTGGGTCTAAATGGGGCTTCAGTAGTTTTTTCTATGGGGTTGACCCTAGGATTGGCCCTACATATCTTAGGAGGAGATTTTCGGGGGATAGAGAGCGCCTCCGTAAAGGGGGTTTTGAGGCTTGGGATCCCACAGATGGGTTGGTCGGTGTGGTAGCCTTCTTAGAAGAGGAAGAGGTATCGATGGGCCCTGACTGTTTTTTCTTGTGTCCCACCGATTTTGCTCGGGTAGAGATTGAAGAGAAAGAACGTACCTTGCAAGATCCAGGGAAAATGCAAGATGAACCACAAAGTCTAGTAGAGGTTTATCCGACACCAAAGGAGGGCGGTCCAAAAGCTTCATAGTGATCTGATGATGAGGGAAATCATACACCACTTGCTAGGTGGCAGAGGTGGCATAAGCCTTAAGAGCATCGGCAAGCTTGTGATTGATGATCATTGACATGAGCCGAGGATAGGACACCGTGGTAGTCTGAGGACTACTAATCATCTGAACCATAGATTCGAAGAAGAACCCAACATAGTTGATGTTTCTTTGATGCAGCATCGCATGCGCCAACTCAGTGATATAGGAACGAGACTGATCTTGGCCACTAGCCTTCCTGGAGAGGGAGTAGATGATGTGAGTGAAGAAGAAATTCTAGATCCCACCATCCTTCCTTCTCCCCCGCTTTATAGTTGACGAGGCTTACCAAAGCCTCATGTTCCACATTCAAAGGAAATGTGGAAAAAGAAGGAGAGTTAGGTAACCGGAGAGCGGTGCGAACATCTTCTTCATCAAAAGAGAGATCATTCTTAGATAGTACTAAGGCCAATATTTTGTCCGTGCTACTATCATAGACTGCAGTTACCCAAAAGTTTCCTAAGAGCATTATGCTCATCTTAGGAATAGCAGAGAAGGCGTGGTTCAGTGGAGACTTGCGAAGGAAAGTAGAAATTTCCTTAAACTCTGAGTGGTTTGGTAATGGTGAGATCTGGCAGTATGGTTAAACGACGGGAAAGTGAGTTTGGCCGGATCCAAGTTGTTGCCATTGGATTCTCGGAGGGAGAGGGAAGGTGAAGTCTTTGGTGGTGGGGATAGATACAATTTATAATGAAGGAGTTGTAGAGTTGGGAAGATGAGGTCATGGTGATGATGTCGTGATGATGGCATCACCTAAGAAAGGGAGAGTGATGGCATCAAGAGGAGTAGTTCCTTGGTGGGAGGGTGAGGCCACCAATGGTTGAGATCGATGGGAGTAAGACCAGCGTTAATTTTTTTGAATATATATATATATATATAAACAATAGTGGGGCTAACGAAGATTGATCATGCCCAGCTCTCTGATAAAAAAGTTGAACCTAGCCTCTTCAAGAGGCTTGGTGAATAGATCTGCCAGTTGGTACTCCGTTGGTATAAAATGGAGTTCAACATCACCTTTGGAGATATGGTCTCTGATGAAGTGATAGCGGATATCAATGTGCTTTGATCTGGAGCGTAACACTGGATTGTTTGATACCGCTATGGCACTTGAGTTATCACACAGTATTGGCACTTTAGGAAGCTGATTCTTCATCCACAGAATTTGGGCACAACAGCTTCTGGCGGCAACATATTCAGCTTCAGCGGTAGAAGTCGAAACGGAATGTTGCTTCTTACTTGACCAACTCACCAACTTTCCTCCAAGAAGTTGACAGCTACATGTGGTACTTTTCCTGTCTAATTTAGATCCTGCAAATTCAGAATTTGAATACCTGATTAGATCAAAACCTGAGTCTTTGGGATACCTGGGTCCAGGAGTACCTTTGAGGTAGTGTTGGCCAAATACCAGTTTCGGGCCGGGGCGGGCCAGGGCCAAAACTGGTTTACTACAGTATAGCGCCAAACCGGTTTGGGTTCGGGCCGGGCTGAGGGACAAGAGGTCTAAACAGATCACCATGGGCTGAAAACCGATTTTCCCAAATCGGTTCGGGCCGGGCCCAAAACCGGGTTGAGAGTGTTTACGTCAGATTTTCGTATTTTTTTACGCTTTGTTTGATTTTTTTTGTGCATACTATTATTCTAAATTTGTAAATTCTAATAACTAATTACTACTTAATTATTAAAGTCAAAAACTTGATTGTATCACTAAAATACACATATGTTTTATTTATATATAATTATATATATCACCAAAATACATAGGTTTTATTTATTTATATATATGTTACAAGACTACAAGTTACATAAATTCTAATAACCCAAAGGTCCCGCTCCCGATCCCGAACCTTCTGCTCCCGAATAATCGTAATCGTGTTAATCCAGTCTTCCTAAGACTGTATGAAATATCAATGATCCTTTATCTTTCATCTCAGAATACTTAGCAAAATATAGATCCTTAGGGAACTACTGCGAGTCTGTTCGCTGAAGGTCCATACTGCTAAGCATGGTTCATAAATGATATCAGCGATAGCTTGTCACTGACTCCTTTCAGTGACAGCGATAGCTGATAACTGCTAATATATTCTCTGAAGACAAATAGTCATGTCACTAGGAAAACCATCAGCATCATCTATTGATGTAAGCTGATGATAGAGTCAGCGATGCTAATGATCTGAAGTTGAAATCAGTGACAGCTAGCTGACTACACATACATGACGTTCGATGAAGACAAGTCACAGTGCCTCCCTGATCCTTCCCAAGGATCAGCGATTCTACGGCCTGATCAGTGACTTGTTCTTTAAGAATACTAGTTTTGTCTTCTTGTCTTATATGCACAAAAAGGATTTGGTTTGCCTTTCTGACAAAAGTACAAAAGGGATGTCTCTTCACTGTTCCCTCCTTACTTGTCAACCATAAGGCAACTATTTACCATACGCCATGACCCTACCAAGCATGGGTAATATTTTATGGTACAATAGTTCACCAAACCCAATCTTTACATGACAAGTGTAAAGTTGGGTGTGATATGCATTTAATGCATGGGGTATAAATATGAACATAGTGTGTTCTTCAAACACGAACTTTTGGTCCATGTTCAATACCCCTATCCTTTCTTCTTTTTATCTTTTACCCTATAATTCTTGCTTAGTGCATAAGCAAAGGTTGTATGTCTAAAAACTTAAAGATTGTTTTGGATCTTGACAAAGTCTTGATCCTCTTCAACAAACAATCTACTTCAGTTTCACACAAAGGCTCCATAGGAGTCGTGAACTGAATTAAGTGGAAGAAACTGTGTTGATTGTATTCAACCCCCCTTCTATAATACAATCTATCATATTGGCCATCAATAGAGGACCAACAAGTGGTATCAGAGCTGTTAGAAACTTCTTTCTTCTTCCTAACCGTTCACAAAAGAAACATAGTTTCTAGGTCCACCTTATGGCCAATCCTCCAAAAGACACATATTTTGAATCTGGCTCTCTGGCAAAGCCACCCAGATTCAATGCTGATAACTTCCCTCTATGGAAGTCAAGAATGGAACTATTTCTCTCTGGTTCCGATCCTCAAATCCCCTACTTCTTAGAACATGGACCATATGTTCCCACTTCTATAGTACCAGCTGTCGCTACTACTTCCACCACTCCCGCTGCTCCTGAAAGAACATTTGTTAAGCAAGTGTCCAACTGGACAGACGAAGATAAGCGCCTGGTAAATGTTGACACCAAGGCAAGATCTCTGACAGCCATGTCTCTTCCTAATGAAGTATTTCACTCCATCAGTAAGCTTAAGACTGCTAAAGAGATATGGGATACTCTTTGTATCCAATATGAGGGTGTTGACGCTCTCATAGAATCTAAAAAGGTTCACCTCATATGTCAGTATGAGAAGTTCATCGTTGCTAAAGGTGAAACTTTGGCCCAGACCCATCAGAGGTTTAACTGCATTCTGATAGATCTGAAGACCTACGGTATTGTTTACTCTAACTCGCAGGTAATCACCAAATTCATGGAGGCCCTCCCTGGTTATTGGGAAACTTACACCATGTGTCTAAAAATGTCCAAGGAAATTAAGACTATAACTCTTAGTGAGTTATATGGTATGATGCTCAACCATGAGCAAACCAAGTCTCTTAAGACTAATCTCATCAGAGATACCAAGGATGATGCGAAAGGTACATCTCTTGCCTTAATCTCTAACACTTCTCAACCCTCACAAACCCCTGTCTCAACAGTGACTATCACTGAGATAGATGATTCTGACGCTGATCTTGTCTCTGATAATGAGGCAGATTTCAACAAGTCTCTTGCTCTTCTCTCTAAGCATTTCAAAAAGTTTGGCAGAAAAGGAAATTTTCGTAAGGCCAAGCAGCTTTCTCTTACTAACAAGCCTGACACCCCCTCTGGTGATAAGGCTACCTCTACCTGTTTCAAATGCCAGGGCAAAGGACACTTTGCCACTGAGTGCAGGTACAAGAAGAATCAGTTCGCTGAATCTTCTACCCCAGCTTACAAGGACGAAAAATACCAGAAGCTGAAGTCCAAGTACCGAAAGCTAAAATACCAGCGAAAAGGCAAAGGTCTAATCACTGAAGGAAAAGGCTGGGATGAATCTTCTAACGAATCCTTTGATGAAGAGGATACCAGCGAGATGACATGTCTGATGGCCATCGCTGAAGACCCTGAGCCTGCTCGTATGGCACAGCTCGAAGACATCCCTAAAGAAGAAGTCACTGCTACTTCTGCCTCGACCTCTGATCTTCCTCAGGTATCTACTCCTTCTCCTTCTGATGATATGACAGCGATGGACGCTCTAACCATCGATCTGTTCAATGCCTTAAATGGCAAGTCCTCTGCTGAAAAGGTCAATTTTGACCTTAGGACTGAGCTCAAAGAGTGTCATGAGAAACTCAAAGAGCTCGCTGTTTATGAGGCTAGTTACAAAGACCAAGTTCATGCAAACCAAATTCTTTGCATTGAACGAGAACAGGCCATCGCTGATAAAGAAAGAGCTCTTGCTGAGCTACTTTCAGAAAAGGTCACGGTTAAGAGCTGGGCTGATGCTTCAGAAAAGGTGGATGAAATTATCGCTACCCAGCGTCACCCTATGAACAGAACCTGCTTAGGTTTTGTGAAAGGAAAACAGCATGTTGTGGATAATACTGATAAATCAAATTTGAAGTTTGGCATGTTTGTTAGTTCTGACTCTAATCCTCAGAGTTCTTCTCCTATCTCCAAAGATGATGCTGCTAACCCTGTTCAGTCTCCTAAGAACTCTGTTAGCAAAAACCTTCAAATCCATCCTCCCAAACCTTAGATTCAAAACCACAAAACTTCTAAAGTCTTAGGTGGTGGTCCTACAGGATCAGGGGCTAAGAAATCTGCTCAAAGCCCCACTCCCAGAATCAAGGTTGACTTAATAACCAAACCTCAGGAGAAGACTCCCATTCCTCCTCAAACCAAAGATATGGGCATTATTGGACCTGGTCCTGCTGACCAAAAGCTTAAAAAGCCCAAGGGTCCCTCTAAGTCTAAGACCTATAGAAACTGCTATCATTGTGGTCAAAATGACCATATCGCTAGCAAGTGTCCTCATGCTACCAAGGCTGAAAAAGCAGCCAAGGTAAAGAAAGGTCCTAAGGCAAATAAGTCTGCCAAAGGAAATATACCTTTAATCGCTGAGACTGTTACCATCCCTGACCCTGTCAAAACTGAAACTTCAGTGAACACAGAAGATTTTGCCTCATCTCCTATTGCTCCTAAATTCAAGACCATCAACCAGCTCTCTATCTGCAACCTGGTGAAAGGTCTCCCTGAAAACAGCTTTGCAAAGGAATCCCTTTGTGCTGATTGTGAAAAGGGGAAGCAGACTAGAGCTTCTTTTAAATCCAAGCAAGTTTCTACCATCAACTCTCCACTCCATTTATTGCACATGGACCTCTTTGGACCTGTCAATATTCAGTCTATGGATGGAAAGCGATTCACTTTGGTGATAGTGGATGAATACTCCAGATACACCTGGGTGTTCTTCCTTAGAACGAAGAGTGAAACTCCTCAGCTGATCATTTCCTTCATTCTTCGGATGGAGAAGTATAATCAGATCACTGTTCGTTCTATAAGAAGTGATCATGGCACTGAATTCAAAAAACAGTGTCCTGCATGAATTCCTGGTCAGCAAAGGGATCTCTCAGAACTTCTCTTCCGTTCGGACTCCTCAGCAAAACAGGGTCGCTGAACGAAGAAATTGCACGCTGATTGAAGCTGCAAGATCAATGCTGATTGAAGCCCATCTTCCTATTCAATTCTGGGCTGAGGCTGTCAACACTACCTGTACACGCAGAACGAGTCACTGATCGTGAAAAGATTCAAGGAAGCCGAACATTGAGTACTTCCACATCTTTGGCTGCAATTGTTATATCAAGAACGACCGAGATGCTCTGGGAAAGTTCGATGCCAAAGCTGACGATGGTTTCTTGGTTGGATACTCCACTATATCTTAATCTTATCGTGTCTTCAACAAACGTAGGCAAACCATTGAAGAAACCATTCACGTCAAGTTTGATGAATCTAATCCCTTCTCTTCTTCACCTTCTGATCATAGTAATGTAGATCAATGGGCTAACTCTTACTTTCAGGTCAATGAAAATGAAGCCCCTGATACTAACATCCCTGCTTCAGGAACACCATCTCCAATCCCTGATGGATTTGAAGACATACCTGAAATTCCTCAGGATCCTCCAGTATACTCTGTTGTTCCTATATCTCAAGTTTCCCCCACAACTTCTCAGGAGGACATTCCATCAACTTCGGAATCATCTGAAGCGGCTCCTCTCGTTGTTGATCCTCCTCAACTTGATGTAGTCGCTGAAGAATCATCTTCTACAGTCGCTGTTGAACCTCTTCAGACTGTCCTTCAGCCGCCTGCTCTAAGATGGACTAGAGATCATCCTATTGATCAAGTCATAGGTGATCCACATACTGGTGTAAGAACTCGACATCAGGCTAGTAATCACTGTCTCTTTGTCTGTTTCTTATCTGAAATTGAGCCTTCTAAAATAGAAGAAGCGCTCGCTGACCCATTTTGGGTTTCAGCGATGCAAGAAGAACTCGCTGAGTTCGAAAGAAACCTTGTCTGGACCCTTGTTCATAAGCCATCCAGAAAGACCATCATTGGTCTGAAATGGGTTTTTAGAAATAAACTTGATGAAAATGGCATTGTGATTCGCAATAAGGCTCGTCTTGTTGCATAAGGATATAGACAAGAAGAGGGGATAGATTATGTTGGTCCCAAAGAGGTGACTTTCAAGTAAGGATAGTGTATGGGATTATAGAAGGGGGGGTTGAATATAATCACACAAATTTCACTTTTAAATTCTTTGTTGTATTAACAATATGAATTTACAGATTGTTGCGGAAATAGAAAAGACTACAAGTCTAAACTAAACAATCTAAGTTTTTTTCACTATGCACTAGAGTGAGAAGATTAGAAAAGAAAGTAGAAGGATAAAGAAAGAAAGGATTTGGATAGTAAGATAGGTGAAGAAGAAGTATGGAGAACTTCCCTTCAAGTCCTATTTATATCCCATGCATTAAATGCATGCAGACACACTTTTGTGTACGTGTCACACTCTAAGCGGTTCTATGTACTTTTTACTATAAACAAATATCCTTTGCATGGTGTGCAAAAAAGGTTCATGTAAACAGTTTCCTTGAGGTCTGATAAGTACGGAGGGAACAGAAAAGAGACTGTCCTTATGTACTTTTGTGTCAGTAAAGGCGGATAATCTATTTGTGCATTAGATTAAGACATTACACTAATCCTTCAGGATCAGGATACTGATCAGTGAGGAAGGTCCTGATACTGATGTAGATCAGGGGTCACTGTATCCTGATAGGTCTTCAGGATGTCATACGAAATTGAGCACCCTGCTATCACTGAGTTTCGTCTTCAGATCACGAGCATGTTGGTCCTGTCATCAGCTAATTCTTCGACTTCGCTGATGGTTCTTTGAGTATGATCTTAATGTCTTCAAGAGGTCTTCACTTCGGTGGTCAGGATCAGTAGACGTCAGAACAGACTCGTTCATCTCCTGATCCTGATCCTGATGATTTAAAATTACAAGTTACAACATAATTAACAAGGAATAACACTGAACAAGGAGTAACAGGATCATTATCATTTCATCAGGTCTTAGGAGAGCTGGATCAACAATCTCCCCCTAAATGATAATGATAAGACAACTGAGAAATTGTCTTGATCTAGAAAGTTTAGAAATAAAATTCTAAGTCTAGAGGTAACAGTAGGAAATAGAACTCATAAAGGTACATGTCCCATTTACTGTTTTGAGGGATCTTTTTCAGTACTGTTGTGGAATAAAGTACGATACACTGAAATGCATTTCCATTAATCTCATATAAGTTTTTACAAGAGTAAAGAAAATACAAAAGTACATGTATGAAGTACTGAAAGAAAAATACAAAAGTCCTAGCTATTAGAGTCTTCACTAATTTCTTCAGTCTTGACTTGGACGGTGAGAGGAGTTTCACCGGTGGCTATTCGTCGATCAAGGATAGCTCTGACTTGGACGGTGAGAGGCAAACTCTTTATTGTCTTTGTTTTTTATTTCTTTATTTGCAATGAAGAGGACTGACACCAAGTGTTCAGTGGGTGCTTTGTGTAGTTCGCTGAAGCGTTGAAAGCGAAGGATGTTGAGGTTGTCACCTACACAAATACCATGAACAGGTTCTCTGATGACTTGACTTTCAGAGAGAGATACTCCTGAAGGAAAAGAGAGGTCAAGCATCGAGAGATCCAATGGCTTGTATGCAGTCCTGGGCATGCAAGGAGTGGGTCTCCTTGTTGAAGTGCCTGCTGATCGTCGAACAGGCGGCTTAGGCAGTGCTGAAGAAGGTTGGAGTAAGTCATCAGGAATTTCAGTTGTCCTTCTGATGCGTGCGATAAGTCCATTTATGACTTCTTCTACTTCAACCCTGTAGTTCTTCTGGGCTTTGGGAAGTAGGCTTCTGATTTCATTCCACTCTGACAAGTTGTATCTATCCAACTTGTCAAGAGTGTGTTGCACATCTTTTACTCCTGAGCGTTTGACGGTGATCCAGGTTTTGCCAGGATTACCTCTCTTGCCGCGGGTTCGGCAAAGATGGATTCCTGATATGGCAGCACCATGCTTCCTGAGATGTAGACGATCTCTGCACCAGTCAAGCTCTGCATTCGCTTCTTTAGCCTGTTCCTCAGCATTCCTGTTGAAGACTTTCAGCACGGCCTTCTATGCTAGAAGTGGGTCAGCACTTATTTCGTCGTCTTCTTCAACAAAATCAGACGTGAGCCGTTTTGCGGCTTGAGCAGAAAGGAAGGCTTCCTTCTGCTTTTTATTATGCTCCTCCTGAGCTCTTATTCCTTCTTCGTACTCCTCCTGTGATAGATAGGCGAACTCAGAGTCCCAAGAGGTACGAAGAGGAATTTTTACTCTTGTAATCTCGAGTCGCTCTATCACAGCGTCTAAACGCCCATCCCTGTTTACATGAGTAGAAAAGTCAGGGTAGTTCTCACCTTCAGAGCGAGGAGAGTTAGAGGGAGGAGATCTTGGTGAGGAGGCAGGGGTAGAAAAATCATCAGAGATGAATTCATCATCTGACGATAGGATTACGGTTTCAGGAGGGGCTTGGTGTTCTTGGGTTCTAGAAGATGAGGCATCAGGGTTAAAGCGGGTGACAGGATGTAAAGGTAGGGATTCATGGTTTAAGGGTGTAATCCTGAAAGTCATTCTGCTTAGTTCAGCTCGTGTTTGTTCTGATGGACTATTCTCCATAAGGCGAATAATCTCACCAGTGACAGAACCGAAGTTAACATCCTGAAATTCGGTTTCAGGTTCGGTTTGGATTTCAGGTTCAGGGGTAGGTTCAGGTGTTGGTTCAGGGGTAGGTTGGTTGGGTGGTTGGTAGACAACTAACTGAAGGTTGTTTAAGGTTGAGTCTTCAGGGGAGCTATCGGTTAGGGTTATGGTTTCAGGGTTTGGTTTGGTTTTGAAGAGAGAGGAGATAGAAAGATTATCAGAGGTAGAGGGGAGGATGGTTGAAATGACGTACCAGGAGCACCAGGGTTCTCCCCCTGAGATTGTGCAGGCCCTGGAGTGGGCGTTGGTGCAACTACCTTCTCGACAATGAAGTCGTCTTCATCATCATCATCATCTTCATCGTCGTCGTCGTTGGTTCCCCCAGCCTCGTTGATATTCCAGTTGGTGGAGGGGGAATAGACGGAATGGTCTCCTAGACGGTGAGGTGGCAGTCTCTCCCCCTCAACAGGTGCCCTGGAAAAGGCAGCTGTTGATACACACCTCTGGAGGAGAGAGGCCATATCCATCTGAAGCTTTGTTGTGATGATGGAGGAGCTGACCAGGGACTGAAGTAAGTACCTGTCAGCGTTGTTGAACGCTGGGGGTGGAGGAGCAGTGGAGATAGCGTTGACGGCGATGGAGAGGTCATTCACCTTCTCCTGAAGAGCCCGGAGCCCTGCTTCTTGAGCTTCCAACCTCTGCACTACTGCACTCTGAAAAGAGGTGAGAGTGTTGGAGCTGGTGTTGACAGAAGTAGAAAGGGCAGGCAGGGCGGTGGCCTTCATGTCCTCGATGGACGCCTGGAGGGAGTTGGAGGAGGTGGCCACTTGGGATACCTTGTCGTGGAGATTGTCCAGACAAGGTATGTTCAGGATCACGCCAGTGGGTGGCGGAGTGGCAGCAGTGGCAGCAGTGGCAGTGGCGGCAGCGGCTTCAGCAGAAGCATCGGCAGCCTTTGCAGAGGCAAGTTCCAGCTCCAAGGCCTGGAGACAAGCCTTGTGTGCGTCCTCCTGTAGTTGCAGTGCTGCCCTGGCGTCCTGAAGTTGTCTCTCAGCGGACTGGCGCCTGAGCTCAGCCGCACTCAGCTGTCGCTCAGAGTCCGTGAAGACAAACTTGTCGAAAGGATCATCCTGGAGTTGAGGATGTCCTTGAGAAGCTGCTCCAAAAGAACCTGTAGAAGTAGTAGCCAAGTGAGCACTAGAAGACTCAAAAGCTTTCATAGAAGAAGAAAAGGCAATAAAATTCTTAGATTTATTACCTGAGGCTTGAACGGCATCAGAACGATTGCCGTCCACATTCTCTGAGTGTTCAAGTTGAACAACCTTAGGTTCATGTTGTTGTGGAGCAGGAGTATCTGCGGGTAAAGAAGATTTAGACAAAGGGGAAGGTCTATTAAATATATGAGGGAGGGTAAGATAATATTTCTTACCAGCAACAGCTCCCTTCCTCTTTTTCTTCTGCGCCTTAGATTTGGCGCGCTTGGGGGGAGGAGGAGGAGAGGATCCAGAGGGAGGTGGGCGCTTCTGGAGTGCTGAAGTAGTTGCAGCTGGGGAAGTCAGTAAGGGGTTAGCTACTGACATAGCTTGCATAGAAAGAAAAGAAGATGGTTTGGATGAGATGGAAGAGAACATACCTTGAGAAGGAGGGGAGGCGAGCTGCTCTTCTGTATCCTGTTCTGGTTCAGGGAGAACCAGGACAGCAGAAAGAGGTACGTCATCAGGACGAAGAGGAACCTGATCCAGGAACTTCGGTCCTATGGCGTAGTTGTTGAAGGTGCCTTCAGTTGGATAGGCAGTCTTCATATGAAGTTCCAGGACGGCGGAGAAGAAGCGGGTGTAAGGAACGTTGGCCTGATGCTTAGGCGTCTTGATCTTCTTCACCATATCATCCCAGATATGGCGAACATAGTCGAACTTCCGATTTTTGAGAGCGGAATAGACCATGTTCTGGATGACGGTGGGAAACTGCTCAGTGCTCCCTGTCTTGCCCGTCAGACAGAGACCGAACGTGTTCCATATATAATAGAACGAAGCGTTCAGTCCTGTTTTGTGGAATGTGGCAGAGGTCATGGTGAGGAGGACTCCTTCCTTCTCAGGCCATCTGTAGCCAATGTCATCAAGAAGAGTGATGACTTCTTCAGAGGATGCGGGAGGAGGATATCTCTTCTTTCCAGGGATCTGAAGGACGTTGCGCAGTGTCCCGATCCCGAAGGAGATGATGTCCTCCTTGATCTGGAATTTGATGACTTCATGCATCTTTCCCTTGGAGTTCTTCTCCTGCGAAACCATGGCAGTAGACCACAGTTGGATGAGCAGGGGCTTGTGAGGCTTAGGGTTGATTGTAAATGCAGTCTTCAGAGGACTGCTAAGAAGAAAATCCCTTGCAGGCTGTAGGTATTCCTTGCCTTTAGGGAGGTCGAACAGGCCCACAAGATTGTTGGCCTTGAACTGGACATCATGCTGAGGGATGACGATTGGGAGGCTTCCAGCGGCTGTCAGCGGTGTGGTGGCCTCAGAGGAGAGCTGGGCGTCAAGAGAAGTGGAGGTAGTAGCAGCCATCCTGTTAACAAAAAGAATAACATATATGGATGATTAAGAAATCCAAAATATGTATCTTTCTTCACTTTTCAATGAACAAAAAGGAAGTGTTCATAAAAGTGGTGAAATCCTTTTACTTAGGAATAGATTAGATACCAAAAATC
Organism: Centaurea solstitialis; assembly: GCA_030169165.1. Taxonomy (NCBI): domain Eukaryota; kingdom Viridiplantae; phylum Streptophyta; class Magnoliopsida; order Asterales; family Asteraceae; genus Centaurea; species Centaurea solstitialis. Next base: position 17,291,194 of record CM058045.1, on the reverse strand, counting down.
ACAAAAGGAATGTGTTTTGGTATTAAAGAGAAATTTTATTTTGATGAACTATATCAAAATAAGAGTTGTATGAATTTTCTTAAAAGAAATAAGAAAAACATATATAAACAGTTTTAACAAAAGTCTTTGAAGATTTTAGGAAAACTAAGATCAAACAAGGTGATCTTAGGGTTTTTGAAAAAACGTTTAACAAAATAAGTTATTTTAAAGGAAGAAGATCAACTTAGTTTGGAGAAAGAACACAGAAGGTAAACACTTACGATGATTCTTTAAGAAGAAGTTAGTGCGTGTTCTTGGTGTTCTTGGTGAAACAGGTTGAGAGTAATTCTTTTCTTGCTTTTCTTGCTTTAGTGCGTTTAGAGAGTTTGTGAGCGTAAAGAGTGAAAAGAATACAAGTGAGGTTTTTATACCTCTTGGGTAGAGAGAGAAAACGGATGAGAGAGAAAAGAGCAGCTAATTTCAAACGTAATGATGAAAAAGAAGTTATACGCGCGTTCACGCGCCTGACACACGTAGTGGGGAACAGGAAACGTCCCATTACGTGTCTGGCAAGATGAAAAGTTTGTTTTATTCTAAAAGCTAAAAAACCAACTTTTCAGGGGATAATTCCATTTTCGTGAAAGATGAGTTTTCTTGGAATTAGAGTACTTATCAGATAAGTACTGTTTTGGGGAAATCCTCTTATCACATTTATTGCGATAAGGTTTCAGGGACGGAAATACTTACCTGAGAATCATCAGTATTCGGATTTTGAACAAAGATTTTGTAAGTACTGAATAGAGTTATCTACTGATAAATGTATTTGTCAGGAGTTGTTAGATGTAAGTCCTGAAATAAATTATTCTTCAGGATCTAACAAAGTTATTTCTTGACAAACTTCATTCGTCAGGATTTAACATCCCAAATTCACTGATGAGCATATTAAAACGTGTTACATCCAGTGGTTTGGCAAAGAGGTCAGCAAGCTGATATTCAGTAGGGACAAAATGGAGTTCAATATCACCATTCATCACATGATCCCTGATGAAGTGATATCTCACTTCAATGTGCTTTGTCTTGGAGTGTAAGACAGGATTGTTAGCGATGGCGATCGCTGAAGTGTTGTCACAGTATATAGGAATTTTAGAAAGTTGTATGTCATAGTCCTGAAGTTGATTTCTCAGCCACAGGACTTGAGGACAACAGATTCCTGCTTCAACATATTCAGCTTCAGCAGTTGATGTGGACACAGAATTCTGTTTCTTGCTAGTCCAACTCACCAACTTTCCACCTAGTAGATGACACCCACCAGTGGTGCTTTTCCTGTCGATCTTACATCCTGCAAAGTCACTATCAGAATAAGCTGTTAGATCGAACCCTGAGTCCTTGGAGTACCAAAGACCCAGATTAGGAGTTCCCTTCAAATATCTGAAAATCCGCTTTACAACAGTCAGATGGGATTCTTTGGGTTCAGCCTGATAACGAGCACATAGACATGTAGAATACATGATATCAGGACGACTCGCTGTAAGATACAGCAGTGAGCCAATCATTCCTCTATAGAGAGTCACATCAACAGGTTTCCCTTTGGAATCCTTGTCAAGTGATAGAGGAGGAGCCATTGGAGTCTTCATCGGTGTACAAGATGTGAGATCAAATTTCTTCAGCATATCAAGTACATATTTACCTTGATTGATAAAGATTGCCTTTTCAGATTGCTTGATCTGAAGTCCTAAAAAGTATGTTAGTTCGCCCATCATAGACATTTTATATTCAGTTTTCATGAGCAACTCAAACTTTTCGCAGAGTTTGGGATTGGTTGATCCAAAGATAATGTCATCGACAAATATCTGGACAAGAAGGATATGCTTAGGATATTTCTTAAGAAATAAAGTGCTATCGATCTTACCACGTTCAAAACCTTTAGAGAGAAGAAAGGTTGACAGGGTATCATACCAGGCACGAGGAGCCTGTTTTAACCCATAGAGAGCCTTGTTTAACTTATAGACGTGATCAGGGAACTTAGGATCTACAAAGCCAGGAGGCTGAGCCACATAGACTTCTTCATTGAGTTTTCCATTCAGAAAGGCATTTTTAATGTCCATTTGAAAAACTTTGAAGTTCATATGTGCTGCAAAGGCCAGGAATAGTCGAATTGCTTCGAGCCTAGCCACAGGAGCAAAAGTTTCATCGTAATCAATGCCCTCTTCCTGCCTGTATCCCTGAGCAACAAGACGAGCCTTGTTTTGAATAATCGTACCAACCTCATCAAGTTTATTCCTGAAGATCCATTTGGATCCAATGATGGTACGTTTTCGAGGCCTAAGGACGAGAAGCCAGACATTGTTTCTGATGAACTCTGCTAGCTCTTCCTGCATGGCTGAGACCCAGGCAGGATCACGCAAGGCATCATCTATTTTTTTAGGTTCATTTTCAAAGATGAAATTAACGTAAAGACAAACGTTACCAGATTGGCGTCGAGTTTTAACACCAGAGGAAGGATTACCGAGGACCTGATCAATTGGATGATCCTTGGTCTATCGTAGAGAGCAGGTGGTTGATATACCTGTCCTGAAGTGGAGGCTTCATTTATCGATAGATTAGGAAGAAGATTTGTAGGAGCAGGAGCAGTTTCACTAACAGTGGTTTGAGAAAATTCTTCACTGCTAGTGGGTTGATCAGGTTCAGGTGTTACTTGAGTGATGGGAGTGGCATTTATTATAGGTGGTAAGGATATTTGAGAGGGTGGAATAGGAGTTTCTTCAAAACCATCAGGAAGGTCTTGAGGAGATGGATCAGCAATGGGAATATCAGGGACTTGAAAGAAAGAGTCAGCCCACTGATTTATTTCAGCATTGTCTTGAGGGTGAGGGAATGTAGGACCCGATTCATCAAACCGAACATGAATCGTTTCCTCTATGGTTTGTCTTCGTTTGTTGAACCCACGGTAAGTTTTAGAGACAGAAGAGTATCCAAGAAAGATTCCATCATCAGACTTGGAATCGAACTTTCCAAGGTTATCTTTGTTGTTCAGGATGTAGCATACACAACCAAAGATATGGAGATGTTCGATTGAAGGTTTTCTATTACGAAAGAGTTCGTAAGGGGTTCTTCTGAAGCGCTTTGACTATAAGTGATCTGTTCTAGGTATAGCAAGCAGTATTAACAACTTCAGCCCAGAATTGAGTGGCAAGGTTGGCTTCACTCAGCATAGATCGTGCAGCTTCAATCAGGGTTCTATTTCGTCTTTCAGCAACGCCATTTTGCTGAGGAGATCTAACAGAGGAGAAGTTCTGGGAGATACCGTTCTGATCAAAGAAAGTTTCTAGAGTACTGTTTTTGAACTCAGTACCATGGTCACTTCTGATAGATCGAACAGAAAGGTTGTTGAGCTTTTCCATTTTCCTGACGAACAGGATGATTTCTTCAGGAGCATCACTCTTGGATCGAAGAAAGAATACCCAAGTATATCTGGAATATTCATCAACAATCACCAGAGTGTATTTCTTTCCAGCAATGGATTGGACATTAACAGGTCCAAAAAGATCCATGTGGAGAAATTGAAGAGGAGAACTGATGGAGGACATCTGCTTGGACTTGAAGGTAGCCCTGGTTTGCTTTCCTTTTTCACATGCTGAACAAAGAGATACCTTTGTATAGCGAAAATCAGGAAGACCAACAACAAGATTGTTGATACAAAGTTGATTTAGCGTCTTGAAGTTGAGATGAGAGAGACGCTTGTGCCAGAGCCAGTTAGTATCAGTAGAAGCACGTGATACAAAACAGAAGTTGGTAGTGGAAGTGTTCATGTTGATGATGTAGATATTAGCTTGTCTAACACCAGTGAGAATAACTTCCTTTCGCCTGTTCTTGACTTTGCACTTTTTCTTAGAAAAGGAGACTTTGTGATTCTTATCACACAGTTGACTGATGCTAAGAAGATTGTGCATCAGGCCTTCAACGTAAGCAACTCTTTTGAACATTGTTACCCCGTTGGTCAAGGTGCCATACCCTCGGGTTTGGCCTTTATCGTTTCCACCAAAGGTCACTGCAGGACCTCTTTCGTCACGATAGTCAGAGAGGACAGATTTTGAACCAGTCATATGTCGTGAGCATCCACTGTCCAGGTACCAGATGCCCTTATCCTATAAAACTTAGAGTTTAAGTTTTTCTTGGTACCCATAGGACTATGGATCCAGAGTTATCAGTAGGTATGGTGGAGTCAGTGGCAGCCTTAACTGAATTGTCAGTTTTTGAGGCTGGAGTCTTGACTGAAGAACCAGTCTTGACAACCTTCTTTCCTTTGACTATTTTACTAGTCTTAGGATTTTTCTTTACCTTAGCTGATTTTTCAGCTTTGGTAGCATCAGGACACTTGCTCGCAATATGGTCATTTAATCCACAGTGATAACATTTGCGATAAAGAAAGCGTTTTGTGGGGTCTAAGAAGTTTTTGAACTTCAGATGAGCAGGACTAGTACCAAGTATACCTTTAGCATTGGACAGAGGAGGAATGGGTTTCTTCTCCAAGGTCTTTTGCTTCAGGTCAATCTTCAGTCTAGGAGCAGGATTTTGAGAAAATGATTTTGTTCCTGAGACTGAAGGACCTCCACCCAGAACTTTGTTATTCTTAGGTTTAGGATTCTTGGTCTTTGAAGGTGGTACAGTTTTGGAGATTTCCTTAACTGCTTTCTTTTTGCTCTTATGAGCACCTTCAGTGTGTGTGTTAGAGGAAGAAGAGATGTTTTCAGGAGCATTAGGATCAGGGATAGAGGAGACGAACATTCCAAATTTAAGCATGGAACGATCAGGTCTAGAACATCCACTAGTGAATCCAAGACCCTTTTTGTTTTCAACATTTCTCCCTGAGGCTAATATTTCATCAACCTTTTCAGAGGTGTCACTCCATCCTTTGATGGTGACTTTTTCAGCATTAAGTTCGGCTAAGGCTCTTTCTTTGGCAGCAAGAGCCTTTTCTCTTTCAATACAAAGAGTTTGATTTACAGAGACCTGATCCTTGTAGTTTTCTTCCAGAATGGTAAGTTGTTTTATCTTTTCTTGACATTCTTTAAGTTGATCACGAAGATCAATGTTCATTTTTTCAGCAGAAGTCTTACCATTCAGGGCTTTGTAAAGATCAAGGGTTACAAGGTCTAACTGAGTCAAACTTTCAAGAGGAACAACAGGAGTAGGTACCTGACTAAGAGATTCAGTCGCAGACGTGGAAGCTTCAGGAGCTTGAGTAGGAACCTCTTCAGGGACCTCTTCTATCTTAGCCATGAGAGCTAAGTTAGGTTCCTCGACAATGGCCATCAATGCCACTGGAGTAGTATCTTCCTCATCTGATGACTCGTCAGAGGAGACATCGTCCCAATCGCAGTCTTCTGCTATAAGACCTTTACCTTTGCGCTGAGATTTCATTTTCTTATATTTTTCTTTCAGCCTTTGCTATTTGGGATTTTTGGAGGAAGATTTGGTGGACGAAGGAGCAAACTGATTTTTCTTGTACCTGCAATCATTAGCAAAGTGTCCTTTGCCCTGACAGTTGTAGCAGGTAGCAGTAGCCTTATCAACAGATTCTGTTTTAGGTTTGTCAGTAAGAGTAAGAGGTTTCCTTCTTTGGAAGTTTCCCTTTTTGGCAAACTTCTTAAAAGAGCGAGTGAGAAGTGCAAGAGACTCATTATAATCAGGATCTGAGTCTGTCATGTCAGAATCAGAAGATTCTAATTCAGTAATGGTGACAGAAGAAGGAGTAGCAACAGTAGGAACTGAATCAGAGACCAATGCAACAGGGGTGCTTTTGGAATCTTTAGTATCTCTTATGAGATTCTTTTTCAGTTTCTTCTGTTGCTCACAGTTCAGAAGAATACCGTACAGCTCACTTAGTGTGAGTGTCTTTATGTCTTTGGACATAGTTAAGCAGGAGGTGTAGATTTCCCAATGTTCAGGAAGAGCTTCCATGAACTTGGTAACCACCTCAGAGTTAGGATAGATAGTACCAATAGTCTTCAGGTCGATCAGGAGACAGTTGAATCTCTGATGTATCTGGGAGAGAGTTTCATCCTTCTGATGAATAAAGCTTTCAGACTGGCGAAGCAAGAAAATCTTTCTTGATTCCATGAGAATAGCAGTACCTTCGTATTGGACACAGAGGGTGTCCCAAATCTCTTTAGCAGAGCGAAGGTGACAGACAGAGTGGAAAACGTCATCAAGAAGAGACATGGCGATGAGAGACCTAGCCTTGGTGTCAATGTTGACCAGGCGTCTGTCCTCATCATTCCAGTCAGTTACTGGCTTCACCAGTTCCCTTGCAGGTATAGCAGGTTCGCCATTAGTAGTAGGAACAACATGGACAGTTTGTGTAGGCACATGTGGTCCGTTTTCCAAGAAGTATGGAATTTGAGGATCAGAACCGGATAGGAAGAGTTCCATCCTGGTTTTCCAAAGAGCAAAGTTGTCTTTGTTAAACCTTGGAGGTTTTCCAGCAGAACCGGTATCAAAGTAGTTATCCTTAGCTTGAAGAGCCATGGATTAAGAAAGAGAGAGGATCACAAGATTTTTCTAAAAGAAGAAGAGAGCTTGTATCTGCTCTGATACCACTTGTTGGTCCCAAAGGGGTGACTTTCAAGTAAGGATAGTGTATGGGATTATAGAAGGGGGGGTTGAATATAATCACACAAATTTCACTTTTAAATTCTTTGTTGTATTAACAATATGAATTTATAGATTGTTGCGGAAATAGAAAAGACTACAAGTCTAAACTAAACAATCTAAGTTTCTTTCACTATGCACTAGAGTGAGAAGATTAGAAAAGAAAGTAGAAGGATAAAGAAAGAAAGGATTTGGATAGTAAGATAGGTGAAGAAGAAGTATGGAGAACTTCCCTTCAAGTCCTATTTATATCCCATGCATTAAATGCATGCAGACACACTTTTGTGTACGTGTCACACTCTAAGTGGTTCTATGTACTTTTTACTATAAACAAATATCCTTTGCATGGTGTGCAAAAGAAGGTTCATGTAAACAGTTGCCTTGAGGTCTGATAAGTACGGAGGGAACAGAAAAGAGACTGTCCTTATGTACTTTTGTGTCAGTAAAGGCGGATAATCCTTTTGTGCATTAGATTAAAACATTACACTAATCCTTTAGGATCAGGATACTGATCAGTGAGGAAGGTCCTGATACTGATGTAGATCAGGGGTCACTGTATCCTGATAGGTCTTCAGGATGTCATACGAAATTGAGCAGCCTGCTATCACTGAGTTTCGTCTTCAGATCACGAGCATGCTGGTCCTGTCATCAGCTAATTCTTCGACTTCGCTGATGGTTCTTTGAGTATGATCTTAATGTCTTCACGAGGTCTTCACTTCGGTGGTCAGGATCAGTAGACGTCAGAACAGACTCGTTCATCTCCTGATCCTGATCCTGATGATTTAAAATTACAAGTTACAACATAATTAACAAGGAATAACACTGAACAATCTCAGTGATAATTCCTCAAGCTATAACTGAAAGTAAAGACCTATTCACTAAGTAAAGTAACAGGATCATTATCATTTCATCAGGTCTTAGGAGAGCTGGATCAACAGATTATGATGAAACTTTTGCCCCTGTGGCTAGACTTGAAGCCATTAGACTCTTTCTTGCTTATGCGGCTCATATGAAATTTCAAGTATTTCAGATGGATGTCAAGAGTGCGTTTCTAAATGGGAAACTCGCTGAAGAAGTCTATGTTGCTCAACCTCCAGGCTTCACTGATCCAAAACATCCTAATCATGTTTACAAGTTAAACAAGGCTCTGTATGGATTAAAGCAGGCTCCTAGAGCCTGGTATGAAACCTTATCTACTTATCTCATCAAAGAAGGTTTCACTCGTGGAAAGATCGACAGCACGTTGTTTGTCAAGTCTTACAAGGATCATGTTTTCCTTGCCCAAATTTAGTTTGATGACATCATCTTTGGGTCCACGAAAGCCAAACTTTGCAAAAAGTTTGAAGCACTCATGCAGGCTGAATACAAAATGTCTATGATGGGTGAACTGACCTACTTCTTAGGTCTTCAGGTTACGCAATCTGAAAAGGGTATTTTCATCTCCCAAGGTAAGTATGTTCTTGAAATGCTTGCTAAATTCGAACTTACTACCTTCTCTGCTATGAAAACACCAATGGCACCTCCTCTAAAACTCGACAGGGATTCCGAAGGAAAATCTGTTGATGTTACTCTCTACAGAGGAATGATCGGCTCACTACTGTACCTTACAGCGAGCCAACCTGATATCATGTATGCTACCTGTCTTTGCGTACGATATCAAGCTGATCCAAAGGAGTCCCATATGAAGGCTGTAAACCGCATCTTCAGATATCTGAAGGGGACTCCCAACCTTGGTCTCCAGTACCCCAGGGACTCAGGCTTCGATCTAACTGCTTTCTCAGATAGTGATTTTGCAGGTTGTAAAATAGATCGAAAGAGCACCACTGGTGGCTGTCAGCTACTTGGTGGTAAGTTGGTGAGCTGGACAAGCAAGAAGCAGAATTATGTGCCCACATCAACCAAAGCAGAGTACGTCGCTGCTGGTAGCTGCTGCACTCAAGTCCTTTGGATGCTAAACCAACTTCAGGACTATGGGTTCAAGCTATCAAAGATACCCATCAACTGCGACAACACTTCAGCGATTGCCATCGCCAACAATCCTGTCCTTCACTCGAAGACAAAGCACATTGAGATCCGATATCACTTTATCAGAGATCATGTGATGAATGGCGATGTTGAACTTCATTTCGTCCCTACTGAGTATCAACTCGCTGACCTCTTCACTAAACCGCTGGATGAGAAACGATTCAACCAACTCATCAGCGAGCTAGGAATGCTAAACCCTGATGTCTAATCCTAAGGATACTGCATTACTAGATTTTCCCGGTACATACTCAATGTATTTTCTTTTCCAGTGTACTGTATTTTTCTTCTTAGTGAAATGAATTGATCTCCCTGATCATCCTTAAGTCACTGATGATTCTATCATCTGCTGAGACACTGCATTTACTTCATATGTCAGTGATCTCACCTACCTTAACACACTTTATGTGATAAGAAGACTTTTTCCATCTGCTGATAACCTTTCATATTCCTATGATCAAGGTTACTCATCACAATGGATCAGGTTTGAATCAACTTATCTTCTACCAACTTTATCTAGTTGATTTGACTTTTTGGCACCACACGTTACTTCCCAACGTGTGTCAGGCGCGTGTCTGTAAACGAAAAGACGTTTTCGGGCGCGTAAAGCAAGCGGTTACATTTTTACGGCGAGTTTTAATTTACCACCATAATTACTTCTTGTAACTTGTTCCACGTCCCATCGTCTTTTGAGCGCCAAAATCGGACCTTCCGGTATCTTCCTCCTCTATATAATCCACTCTTGGATTATTTCTTCTCTCACACTTGCTATTCTTTTTCTCTCCAAGATTTGCACTACACTATGAGTTCAAATCTTCTCTTCTTCTTAGAAGATCATCTTCCTCGTCTGGTAAGTCACAAACCTTATTTTAAGGTTGTTCTCTCATCATCTTCCTAAATGAAAAACAGTTTCCTGGTTTTTCTTTGTCTAGCATGAGAACTTGAAGCAATAAAAGACTCATCTTATCTTTGCTTATTTGTTTCATACTAATGTCCTCCTTCCTTTTTGCAGAATATCTCTCACTCTCAACTTTCTGCAGCCATGCTCTACACTCTTCTGGAATACATCTCGGCCAGGCCAAGGAAGAAGGAACCTGACTCTCATCTACAACACTTGGTGCTGTATCTGAGGGGGAGAAATCTTACAGGATACCTTCTTCTAAAAGGGACTTTTCCCTTCTAGTTCCCCCACCACTTGCAGGAGACCTTCTTCTAATAAGGGACTATTTCCCTTATGACGAAGAAGGTTCTTTTCTCCTCCCTTAGAAAGCCTATCATCCTGAGGGGGAGAAAATGCAAAGTGGTTTGATATGTAGGCTTCGCATAAGTCCAAGTAAACCTCCTGTTTCTTGGATGTGCACCTACTGAGGGGGAGAAACGTCAGCAATCAGAACCTCAAAAGGGTGATGATTGCTGATGTTTCGTGCGTCATCGAGACAAAATCTAAGATCCATCCATACAGGATCTGTATCCTGTTGGAATGGCTCTGTCTCGTTGATATGCCTCTTTCAAGAATCTCCAAGGAAGAGAAGAATTGTTGGAAAGTACATTGCAAAGCTTCGCTGAAGAAGTTTGATCAGCGACTTTGTATGTACTCCCTGCTCTCTCCCATTCATTGTCTGGATGGATGCCTCTTTCACATCTGTCAGCGGAGTTCACGACTTTGCTTCCAGGACTAGCTGAGAAAGAGAAGACGATGAAGAAGAAAACATGGATCACTGCTTGGTTAAAGAAGAACCTCTAGACTAGTTTAATCTGTGTAGACTAGTTTGATCTATGTAATTGTTTGTTGTTTCTTTCAGTGACTTGTAATTTTATTTCTTTCTGTATTGTAACTCTTACTATGAAATGAAATGAAATGAAATACAAGTGTTTCTTTATCCCTGATACTCATCACTGAAAAAGATCTTTCTTCTAACAGTTAAATAGAACAAGTACCTTTAACATGTTTTATTTCCTAACTGTTGATTCTAGACTTAGAATGAATTCTGAGTTACTAGAAAAAGACAACCTCCGTGTTGTCTTATCATTGATATTTAGGGGGAGATTGTTGATCCAGTTTTCCTAAGACTTTATGAAATATCAATGATCCTTTATCTTTCATCTCATAATACTTAGCAAAATATAGATGCTTAGGGAACTACAGCGAGTCTGTTCGCTGAAGGTCCATACTGCTAAGCATGGTTCATAAATGATATCAACGATAGCTTGTCACTGTTGGGAATCTAAGGCTACAAAACATATGCGCAGCGGAATAAAACCCCGGATTCCCAATAACGGATCCAATCCCAAACCATTACAGATACAACGTAGGGTGTTTTAGACAATTACCTTTTAACGAGAAATCAGACTGGATTGCTGGCAGGGATTACACCGCTACTGACAACACGTGAGAGGGTTGCTAGACCACCGTGATTGGAAGAACAAAACCCGACTGGTTTTGTGTGTGTGTGTTTGCCGTCGATCAAAGGAGAGAGAGGAGAGAGAGAAATTTTCTTGAGGGTTAAGTTATTGATCATTAATAATTATTACCCCAAAGCCTTTATTTATAAATATAAATTAGGCAATGTCTGATTCCAATTATGTAACCTTATAATTATCTTTTAATCAAACTGATTAATCAATTAATTATATAATTCCCTTTTATTATTTCCCTCTAATTAATCAAACTGATTAATTGATTAATAAATAATTTTACTAATTATTTATTCTTTTCCCTTTAAATAATTAATAATCAATTAATTATTTCTCTCACACACATATTCCAAATATTCTCAATTTATTGTGCAGCGGTGTGACCTACTAGTGTCTTATAACATTGGACACGGTAACCCTGTTACTGTCTCGCACATAATCTTAACAGACTCCCACTTGTGCTAGACATGTAACTACACTGTCACCATTAGCCTAAGGAGGTCCCTAGCCAGACACTTAGGTTAACCAGGTTATAAGATCTCTTATATCCAGAGATACAATTCACGCTTGAATTTGTACACAGGTTCATTCCTTTTGCACGCGATATTTCTAAAGTAAACTTGAGACATGGAGTGGAGGATTCATTTCTCTAGTTCAAGTGTTTCTTGACTCTTATTTCAATTGCCTGCAGTAACGGATATTACTAAATAACACCTGTTATTCTATCCGAGCGTGGCCACGCGTTTTCTGCCAATCTTAATCGTCAAGGGGCCCGGAAATATCTCTCTTTTAGTAAAGAGGTGCAAATCCCTTCTTGACTACTTGCATTTGGATCCACGTCTTCCGCTGTATCTAGTCACGTCCCGTATAGCCACCCTGTTACGGTGCAGCGTTAGAATGCGCTAAGAGTACAGTAGTCCTCGTGTTCCCAAACCAAATATCTTAGTTCTAAGGACAACCTATCAAGTCGATGCTTATGACTGGGGCTCCATGAAGCAGACTTGATACTGGTCACTTCCAATACCCAAGCACTCTGATGAGTATCTATAAATACTTGGTCACATCACTTGTGCTTTTTATTCTCTACTTCGAATAAATCATCAAGTATTTATAATAGCGTTAAACTCCCTATTGAAATTCCCATTTCAATAAGTGGCTACGGAAATTTAGATTTCATACAAAACTTTGTAAAATCATGGATATGTTAAATATGCGAAAAATAGTTAATTTAAAACAATCATGAATTAAAACCTCCATTTATTTCCATTACATTAAGAACTTTACATGATTGAATTGTTCTAAATTAAACTATAGTAATAATTAATAAACTAAAACTAGCTACTGGCGTCCAGGTACTGCATCCCAATGGAATTTGCATGTGCCTCATGCTTCACCCTTGCTAGTGGCTTTGTCAGCGGATCTGCGACATTTTCTTCTGTTGGAATCTTGCATATTCTCACATCTCCTCTTCCAATGATTTCTCGGATAAGGTGATAATTTCTGAGCACGTGTCTCGACTTGTGATGCTCTCTAGGTTCCTTTGCTTGCGCCACGGCTCCCGAGTTATCACAGAATATATCGATCGGTCTAGAGACACTGGCAACCACTCTGAGATCCTGTTGTCCCAAAAACAATGAAGTAGAAGAAGAAATGGATGGAAATCCTAAATGTGTGATTGAATTCAATAAAAAGCTTAAAAGCTTGAATAAGCTTAACAATGGAGGAAATTTGCCCAAAAAGGTAATATGATTCAATCCATGAAAAACCCTAACATCTCTTACCTTTTATAGGTAAGAGAAAGTTACACAAAAGTACGATAAAGGCCCCCGAGGTTACACACCTCTAAACAAGGGCAATAAAACTGTAAATTGTTTACAAGGTAAATCAAACTAACTATTGAAAGCATGTAAAGATAGTGAATTCTGACTCTTCACAACAAGAGGTCCTACAATCTCCCCCTTTGTGAAGAAGTCAGAATGGTGGTGGAAGCTCCAGAGCAGGCTCCCACTTGGACATCTGCAGGTATTCCTCCCACTCGCCGATTATCCGCGCTCTCATCTGCATTGCAGCCTCTGCCCGTCTGTACATCAACCGTTCCTTGAGCTTCCTTTCGATCAATCTCATCGCCTCCAGCAGCTTTCCTTTTCCGTCTATGATTCTCCGGCTCGGTACCTGATCCGCTAGTAGTCTACTCTGCATGCCATTGTAGACATAAAGAAGGGTCCCGTCGCAGAACTTGGAGAGCTCTCCAAACCTCATGAACCTGCGCTCCTTCTTCTTCCGAGTCATATAGAGAACCCCATGCTCAGGTATCCTGGTTGGCATATACGGAATGTAGGCATCTATACCAGGCACGAGCAGGTTTGGCCTGAGCAGGTTGACTTTTGGCTGGCGGCTTTCAATTGCAAGCTGGTAGTCCGTCACTCGAGTGAGAGAGATTGCATGACGGACATACTTCTTTAATATCTCTGTGCCGTCTCTGTAGTGCTCTGGTCGGAGAATCGGGCCTTGGAGGTACTTGATGATCGTGAGAAGGTCTTCTAGATGCACCCGATCCAAGTCAGCTTCCGTGAAGGTCCAGTTCTGCAGTTCACCTCGAGGAACACCAGTGCCGTACATGCGGACATCGTACTCAAGGAATAACTGATGGCCATGTCTGTAGGGGCGCATAGCAGTTACCTTGGTAAAGCGACGTCGAATCCTCTGGCGTCCATGAGTGGCCCAGTTGCACATCCGCTGATGCACGTAGGCTGTCCTTCGTCTCTTGGTCTTGATGTGAGAGATCCCGAAGTAGACCTTTCGGGACCAGGCATGCAGCTTCTCTTGTTGGTAGATGCGGGTGAACGATTCCTCAAGAAATGGACGGAAGATGACTGAATGGTTCCAGTTGAGCTGGATGACGGTTGGAGCAGCGGTTTCTGGATCAGTAGTGTGAATAGTTCGTGGAGCGTCTGGTGTGGGGAACACAAATGCCGCGGAGAGGTTGGAGTAGTCAGAATCCCGGACAATGTCGTCTCCCTTCTGATATATCCTGAGATTCTGAGCGAGCGACCGCAAGATCTTCCGGGCTGCTTCCGGAATTTGGAACTCTGAAGGATCCGTCGGTGCTGCTTCTGGGAGAACGGCATCAATCTGAGCCGTGTCCGTCATCTGGGGAAACTGTACTGACTCCCCTTCCGGGATCCGCTCATATCGTCAACTCCCCATGTCCGGAATGTCCTCCGTCTCAGAGTCGACATAGGGAGCCTCGGCGGCATCGGAGTCTGTAGGAGCACTCGAGGGGGCGGCTGAGGAACCTGGAGCTGTTGAACCGGAGCCGGAACCAGGTTGGAGGTCGGTGCGAAGCCTTTTTGCAGCTTGCACCTCCCCCTCATGAGGACCTGGTGCGGAGTCATCAGCGTCATCATGCCTCCTCTTCGAAGGCTGAGCCTGGGACCGACACACGGCCTCCAGTTCTCGAATCCTTTGCTGGAGTAGCTCGATCTGGGCCTCTTGATCTCTGACCTGGGCAGACAGGCGGTCGTTCTGAGTGGTGTAGGAAGTGATCAGCATCAAGTGTTCCACCTCAGTGACGTAGCCTGGGATCGGAGGAAGGTCGCCCGAAGTCGGAGGGGCAAGCCTGAGGACGTCTTCTGATGGCCTGGGAATGGGAGCTTCAGTAGACGGGGCAGCCTCGGAGTGTTTGCCCTTGATCTTCCGTTTGAGCTCGTAGAGCTCCGCATCCCGGTCTTCTTGAAGCTTGCGTGACGACTCAAGATCGGCCAGTCGTTTCCTCTCCATCTCGGCCAAGGCTTTCTCAAGTGCCTCGACCCGTGCATCGCGAGCACGGTTGGCTTCCTCCACCGCGAGTAACCTGCTTTGGACGACTTTTAGGATGTCATCCGAATCCGTCGGACTCACAAGTCCTGTTGTTACTGTGGTGGTTTTAGGGATTCCACCAGAATCCGTCAGGCTCAGAAGCCCCGATGTTGCGTGAGCATCTTTATAGACTTTGCTCGAGTCTGTCGGACCCGGTCCCGGAAGTGCTAAACCTGGTGCCACTTGGGCTCCAGTTGACGAGAAGAGTCCTACCGAGGTGCTCTCTCGGCCCGATGTCACCGCTGGTATGATGTTGACGGTGTCGGGGCTTCCGGTGGATCCTTGAAGGGCGTCACTCGACGCGCCAACTCTCCCCGTTCCGGCCTCGCCACTTGGGCGGGCAGATGATGCATCCAAAAGTGTCCTATCCAAATGAATGACCCTAAAGGTCTCTGTGAGTGGTTCTAGGACGACTGGTGCACGGAAAGACGTCGAGAGGCGGGGCGGTTCCTCTGTTAGAGCAAATATTATTGTATCCGAGATCTCAAGATGAGGAAATAATATTCAAGTCAAACATTGTCAAAGGATGGAAGTCAAAGAAGAAAGTCAAGCATCAAAGTCAAAAGTCAAAGTATTAATTAGATTAGTCAAAGTCTTAATTAGAAATGTCAATGTAATAGTTAGTAAGGTCAAAGGTATAAATAGTAAGGTCAAAGTATCCTAATTATCTGGCGGCAACCCCTTCTTCCTTAATAATCCAATTAGGGTTTATATACACACAGAGAGCAATTCAAATTCAGGTTTCAAATTCATCGTATATTCCTTCATCAATTCTCTACTTCACTTTGATTATTGTTTCTATTGCAATTTTTACTCGTATTTTGAATTCAGATTCATTTGATTACTATCAATCCTACTCTATCGAGTTCAGATAGATTCCTACTGTATTATTTGGAATAAATCGATATTAGAATCACTTCAAGCTTAAATTGGGTGTTTTCTGCCTAAAAGTGGTTCTAGTTTTTAGTTTCTAGGGTTTATTTGATAATTATTTGGTATTAGAATTACCTTGTGATTAAAAGTGGTTCTACTTTCGAGTTTCTAGGGTTTATTGATATTTATTTGGACTAGAAAGGGGGAGCAACTTGAGCTAGATTTGAGGGGGAGCATTCTGATATGGATGAGATGTTTGATTGAGGGGGACATATGGTTCTTTGAATGGTACACCAACTTTTGAGGGGAGTAGTTCCTGTGAATGAGATATTTGATGATGATGTCTTTGATTGTTCATGATGCTCAGGATTCTCCTAATCATCATGAGGGGGAGAAGTTTCATCAAAGACATATGCGAAAAACTTGATGAAGATATGGGAACTATGTGCAAGAGTTCAGGATGATATGTGTTGAAGAATTCAAGCCATCAAGTATCATTGTTTGAAGATTTCAAGGTGTTGGTTGTGAAGAACTTACTAATGATGGTGTTTTCAATACAAGAGATGATATTGTGAAAGAAATGATGAAAGTATCAAGATTCGAAGAGGTAAATAGTTGAAGCAAGTGTTGATGTTGATAGTGAAGAAATTTGAAGGTGTACTCAGTTGTAAGTAAAATCTGTTTTGGGTTGAGAAGAAAAAGTGATCTTTGAAGCGAGTATGAAGAAAGTATCAGTTAAGGGGGAGCAAGTAGAAGTTAAGGGGGAGCTAAAGAAAATTCAGAATTTGAATCTTTTGATTCTAAGGTTGAAAAGCCTTTGGATTTTAAAGATTGAACTTGTGTTGTGAAGATTGATGAAGAATGTTGGATTGGTCAAAGATACCAAAGTTGGTTGAGAAGCTTGACAGTATAGTGGATTGATTCAATTGATCTACAATGTTATTGATTTAAGAGAAGAATAATGTTGTTCTGAAGATAATTTCAAGATGAAAGACGTTGCTATGAAGATGATGTGTACATAAATGAGGAGATTGTTATTTGTATGACTTTTGTAACCGGAAACGTTTGTTTGACTTGAAGACAGAAGATCGGTAAAGCTGAAGCTCATTTTGAAGAGTGATCTCGAATACAAAGGGGGAGATTGTTAGAGCAAATATTATTGTATCCGAGATCATAAGATGAGGAAACAATATTGAAGTCAAAGAAAGTCAAACAAGGAAGTCAAAGATGGAAAAGTCATGAAGAAAGTCAAAAGTCAAAGTATTAATTAGATTAGTCAAAGTCTTAATTAGAAATGTCAATGTAATAGTTAGTAAGGTCAAAGGTATAAATAGTAAGTGATAAGGAGTGTTAGTAAGAGACTTGATAGAGGGAGCTTTATTGTAATATTCATTAGTGTGTGATTTAGAGAGAGATTCTAGAGAGAGAAAGTTCATATTGTAAAGATTCAATGATGAAATAAAGATTTGATTGCTTAATCCATTGTTTCTTGCACTTACAATTGGTATCAGAGCTTTGGCAGAAGATTTGGTGCACAATTGGATTGAAGATTTGAAGAAATTTGAAGAAAATTGAAGAAATTTTGAAGAAATGGGTTTTATAGATTTTTTGTGTAGATTTGTAGATTTTGTTGTAGATCTTGTAGATTTGTGTGTATTTTTGTGTTTCTAGTGTGTTTTTTAATCATCTCTAATCATTCTAGATCAAATTTGCTTCAAAATTTGAGTTTTGTTTTTTGAAGTTCTTCAAAGTTCATCAATGGAGGTCATGAGTGATTGTGAGATTTAGTGTGTTTTTGATTCGTTTTTGAGTGGATTTGTTTCTAAAAAGTGTTTTTGGACATAAATCTACCATTTGTTTTTAGTTTTAGAGGTTAATTTTGTGTTTTTAAAATTTTTTGATTGAAGGTGTTCTTCATGTTCTTGAGTTTTTCTTGGGAAAGAAGATGAAATTTTTGGGTGTTTGATCCAAAATTTTAAGTATTTTTTGCAAAAAGTTGTTTGTGGGTCAAGTTAGAATGTCTCGAGTCTATCTTTGGTGTGTTTTAAGGCTTTGGTAAGTGAAAAAAAGTGGGTCAGACTCGAGATAGAGGTCAAAAGCATCAGTCAGAACTCGAGTCAGCATATAGTTTTGTGGGTAAGAGCTCGAGTCAGATCAGAAGGCCAATCAGACGCTCGGTCAGAGCATGGATCAGCGGTCAGATGCTTCAGTCAGTGATTGGTTCTCGGTCAGCAGCTAGTAAGAGGCTCGGTCAGCAGTCAGCGCACGGGTCAGAAGGCGCTGACCGCTTGCTGACATCATCATAGTGTCACGCTGACGTCAGCCCTGCTCGAGACAGGCGCGTGACAAGCGCGTCAGGCGCGTGATATCGCATGTGTGGCGCGTGTGTGGCGCGTGGAAGCGCGTTCACTTGTATTTCGAGCCAATTTTTCGTATTTCGAGCCATTTTTCTTCCCTATCTCGAGCCATGTTGTGTATCTCGAGTCTTGTGCTTATTTTTGAGTGTTTTTTAATGTGTTTGAGCTATTTTTGAGCTAGTGTTCTTGCAAGTTTGATTGTTTTTCCTTTACTTTTATTTCTTTCTTTTTTCTTTTATTATATAGTTGTGTTGTGTTTTCTTTTCATTCTATTTTCAATTTCAGTCCTTGTACGTGTGTTTTCAAGTTTGTGAGTCGTTTAAAGTTTCTTGTTTTGTCATTTTTAGTCCTTCAAGTTTATTTTTACCCAATTTCTTCAGAATTTTTGATTTGTTTGAAATAAATCATTTGTGCACTACTTACACTTCTAATCGAAGTTTCTGTTGACGATCCTTATTATTTTTTGTGCAGATAACAATGGATTCAGATGATGAAATTCAGTATGAACGAGATTGGGATAAAACGAAGAGACTAGAACGTGAGAAGGCTAGTCTTACAACACAGCTTGCAAAAGCAGTTGCTCAATTTAAAGAAAAAGAGCTTCATTTGAAAAATCATATTAAAGAACAAGAGCTCCAAATGAAAAATCAGATTAAAGAAAAAGAGCTTCAAATGATAAATCAGATCAAAGAGAAAGAGCTTGATTTTGAAAAACAAATTGCAGAGACAAAGCTTCAATGTAAAAAGCAAATTAAGGAATCAAACAAGATAATTCAATTTTTAGATGAGAAGCTTCACAAAATAGGTATTTCTGAACGGACAATTTTTCTAAACAAACCCTGTGCACTCAGAGATTTTCTTGATGTTAAATGGGGTTTAGGTTATGAGAATCCAAATGTGTTGAAAAACGCTCTTAAGGAGAAATCTGCATTTTATGATTTTACAAGTATGTTAATGAGCACCAGATTTCCTTCTTTAAAAGGTTTTGAAATGAAGGAAAATTTCTCAGATATGCAAGAAATTGAACAACATGATCCTGTATATTATGAACCTAAATATCATAGGGTCAAGTTTGTATATAATTCAGACACTCTGAGAATCAAATCAAAAGACTCATCTAATTCTTCTGATTTTCTGGTTTATCCTGATATTAATTCTTCTCAAGAATCAGATGTCAAAGCTAAACCTTATGTTCCTACATTAGTTTTAGAAGAAACGATTGTGGATCTTGAAAATCTTCTCAAAAAGACTCAATCTGAGTATGAATCTCTTAAATTCAAAGAGCAGAATGAGCACAATGCTGAAAGAGAGATGCTTCTCGAGCAAATTCAGATTCTACAACAAGTTGTGTATGAAAGTGAACATGATCTGGTGAATGAAAGAAGCAGGTTTGCAAAAGACAGAGAAGAATATGTTCAAGAGAGTTTAGAGCTTCAAAGGATAGTGGCTGATCTTCAGAAATTATTAGAAGACAAAGCTGGACAGGAAAAGCAAAATGTGGAACTAGAGGTTGCGAAAGAAAGACATATGTTTGAAACAGAAATTGAGAAGCTTACAAAGACTGTTTCTGATCTTCAAAATACTTTATTAGAAGAAAGAAAGGTATTTGATTTGACAAGTGTTAATCTTTCAAAGAAAATATCTGAGTTAGAGAGGAAGATTATCCTAGATAAGAAGAATTCTTTGAAGAAACCGAGTCTTCGTGCCGGGAAATATCAGAATATGATGCATGAATTTGAAGAAGAGATCCAAGTTGTTCACTCATCTAAAGGAAAATCATCTGGTTCTTACTTTCTAAGAAATGATTTTGTAAGTGACGATTATATAGATGAACGATTTGGGATTTACAAGATTTCATCTTATAACCCAACTTTCTCTAACAAAAGAGGATCCACATCCAAGTGGATACCAAAATCTTTCTTGTCTTGATTTTGCAGGTTAATGGCTCCTGAATAATTCAGTTCAGGACCCGATCTTCAATTATTGGTGGCTTCTAAACATTCAGTTTAGGACCCGTACTTCCTTTATGCGCTTCAATGTAAGTATCCCTCAAAACCCTTAGCTTAGAACTTGTGCTTAACTGTGTTAACCGTGGGATTCATCATAAGGAACTTACTTGTGTTAGTTTCTTTCCGATTTTACATCGTTTCACGAATTACCACGCGTTATAATTTTCTTGACATAGTTATTTCCACATCTCATATATTCGTTGAAATTATTCGGTGGAAATACACTCGCTTGAATTCCTATTTGATTTCAATGCACGTTATTTCATCTCAATGATTCAATTCTTATTCAGATTATTAATTGTGAATTGTTCTTCACAATTTAAACTTTCTAATCATTGTTTCATTTCTTGAATACACTGTGCTTACTGAGTCTATCTGTTTAGCGTTTGAATTTTGTTCTTTGGAATTCACGATCAAGATTTTTAATTTCTACAATCAATCATCATTTGTTAGAGCATTTGAATGAATTTCTTCAACATATGATGTCATCAACAAATGTTCCCCATTTATGTTCAACATTTGTTCCCCATATACATATTGTATCACATATGAATCACCATCATACCACGTTCTGGTATGAAGACACTCAGAAGTTTCAAAGAATATCATTTCATGATATTAACTATGTGTGATAGGATATAGATGTTTCTATGATCAATCCAGAGCCGGAGGATCTACCCAAGAAACACATCCCTAGGTTAGACCTAGTTTGTGAGGGTGTGAATGAGGTAAAATGTCCGAGAGCTTGAGTGTAGGGGGGGTTAAAAGAAAATGGTGAGTGTGAGACAGGATCAAAAAGAATAAAAGAAGATCCTTCCCAAACCGATACACTTATCCGGGTAACCACATCATCTATTCATTCTCGTTCTTTGGAGATGAATATTGAAACAAGACATGGACCCAGTGTCAATAACTCGTGTCACCCCACCAAGCTACTCAAATATCTCTTAAAAGGTGTTTGTTTCAATTCTCACGGAGAATTAGCATATCATCTATCTAATCTTCACTCGGAAGATTTAGATATTGAAACAAGGAAGACATTCTCTCCGGTCTCCGAACTTCATTTTCTATGCACAAGAGTCATTGATTTTCAATCTGCGTCCCAGGTTGAATCAATATTTGAGCCTAATTGATATAATGATATTTCTTTGACACTTGCACGAGTCTTTGTGATTCCACTTGCATATCTTTGTGATATCGCCGGAACAGTCTGAGAACTTAGTTTTATAACTTTGATTCAGTGATGACTGGAAGTCCTATCAGTGCTACCCCGTTGCCAACACTGAAAATAGGCCACATAATTCTATGAGTTATTGTGTCAATAGTTGCTAAATGTGCTTCTATGTTAGCCGATTACCCATTCCTTGAGGGGGAGCAACTTCAGCTAGTTTTGAGGGGGAGTACTTTGATTTGAGCACATATTTTGAGGGGGAGTAGTTGTCTTTGATTATTCATGATGCTACGGATTCTCCTACTCATCATGAGGGGGAGAAGTTTCATCAAAGACATATGCGAAGACACAATGAAGGTATGGGAACTATGTGTAAGAGTTCAAAATGATATATGTTGAAGAGTTCAAGATATCAAGTATGGTTGATTGAAGATTTCAAGATGTTTGGGTAAATCAAGTATCAATGTTGATCGTGATACAAGTTTTGATATTTCATGAAGGAAAAGATGGTAGTGTCAAGAGTTGAAGATGAAAACATTTGAAGAACATTCTGATGGTGGATTGAGAGGAAATATGAATGAAGAGGAATAATTGATGAAGAGTTTGAAAGAAGAAAGCAAGGGTTAAGGGGGAGCTAAAGAGAATTCTGAATTTGAATCTTTTGAATCTGAGGTTGAAAAGCCTTGGATTTAAAGGGTGATATCAAGTTCTGAAGTTTGATGAGAATGTTGGATTGGTCAAAGATATCAAAGTTGGTTAAGAAGCTTGACAGTGTAGTGGATTGATTCAAGTGATCTACAGTGTTTTTTATTCAAGAGAAGAATTATGCTTTTCTAAAAGACGAGTTCATGTTTAAAGACTTTGCTCTGAAGATGATGCTTGCATAAATGGGGAGATTGTTTGGTGTATGGCTTTTGTAATTGGAGAAAATTTGTTTGACTTGAAGACAGAAGATCATTAAAGCTGAAGCTCATTTTGAAGAGTGATCTCGAATACAAAGGGGGAGATTGTTAGAGCAAATATTATTGTATCCGAGATCTCAAGATGAGGAAATAATATTCAAGTCAAACATTGTCAAAGGATGGAAGTCAAAGAAGAAAGTCAAGCATCAAAGTCAAAAGTCAAAGTATTAATTAGATTAGTCAAAGTCTTAATTAGAAATGTCAATGTAATAGTTAGTAAGGTCAAAGGTATAAATAGTAAGTGATAAGGAGTGTTAGTAAGAGACTTGATAGAGGGAGCTTTATTGTAATATTCATTAGTGTGTGATTTAGAGAGAGATTCTAGAGAGAGAAAGTTCATATTGTAAAGATTCAATGATGAAATAAAGATTTGATTGCTTAATCCATTGTTTCTTGCACTTACATCCTCTCTCATTTCAACACCAACAGACTCTAAGTGAGTGGTTGGTGGAAGTTGAGCTAATTCCCCGTGTGAAGATGAAACGACCATCTGTTGAGAGATGGTCGAGTGGTCGGTTGGGGCGTGCAAGTGCGCTAGTTGGCGGCTAGCGTCTTGACAAGACACCGTAGGGTGCCCAGTCTCAGTGTGGGTTGCCTCTGTGGTGGATGGACTCAAGGAATGAGGAACTGCCGATTCTAACCTGTGCGGCTCTACTTCTGCGTCCGCCTCCTCTAATTGAGCCCAAGGCTCGCCTAACTGGACCTCAACGTCTTCGGTCTCTTTTTCTCTGCTCTCTCTCTCCTTTTCTCCCCTCTCTCTCTCTCTTCTTCTTCGCTGTCATATCTTCCCCAGCCGGTAGCAACCTCGGCCTCACCTTCTTCCTCACGACCGACGGTCCGATCGTCTGACGCTAGATCCTCGGCAAGTACTAGATCGCTGTTTGTGTAAAAATTTACTTAAATCGTTATCGTAAGATGTCGTGAGGCAAAATCGTCAAAAGAAAGAATTCTCGTTCGATAAAACGTGCGATAAATAAAAGTAAATTGACAAGAAGATTGATGACGCAGGAAAAACCTCTGAATCAAGGAAAAAACCTGCGGCCGACTAAATAGGATAGTCGACGTTGCACTATAGATCACCAATAAGGGGTGATATCCTCGATGTTACAGTTGTATCGTACGATTACAATAAAGAAAATGAATGCTATCGAACGTAAATACAGAGAATAATATTGGTATTGCTATTTCTCTCCCAGAATTAGTTGTCTCGAGTGTAGGATCTTGAATCTCTTTTATAGCTGTTGAATTTGTAACCGTTCGTTCATTATTGAGCCATAAATGCAACGGTCATAACTGAGGCTGATTTCTAGATCGTAACGTCTGAGCTCTTTAATGATGAACGTATCTGGTTCAAACGGTCGTATTTAAGTTCAATGGACGATGGCTGTGCTTCGAGGTTATCTTGGATAAACTTTCCTGCAATAAGAGCAAACTTTGAACATGTATATCGTTAGTTTAATCGCACGATCATACGATGATATCGTATGATTATCTTTGATGATCACTTATCTTTGTTTGACGGTAGTTATATCTTTATTTCAGGACCTTATCTTAATACAGGAATATCATCCCGAAAGATATCTTACGATTTTATTCGTTCGATCGTTCGATGATAAAATTTCACCCAAACAGTTTGCCCCCAAGATTTAGAAAATAAATTATATATTTTCTAAATCTTATATCTGCAGAATCAAATCGTTAGTACATCGATTTTATCAGGATTAATTTATCGAATCTGAACCGTTTTTCACGTTAACGGCGTCATAACCTGGTTAAGTGCAAGCTGTCAAATGCAACGGTTATAAGGGACAGGTGTCGATGTTCGATTCGACCTCAATTTCTTGGGAAGGAGTTTAATTTCATATAAAGATAAGATTTCTTCCATAATTATCTCTAAATCTCTTCCAATTTTCGAATTCAAATTCAACTCAAACCGAATCCTTCTAATCTTTAAGAAGATTTGAATCTAAGCCGCCTATAAGGTATCTTTCTACCCTTTGTTTCAATTTCAGTTCATGCGTTTGAAAGTTAGAGCTGAGAAAAATCCTAGGGACTTCGATTTATTGCGTTTCGATAGATTGCGTAGAAGTTTAGATCGGCTTAGTTTTAGGGAAATCATGGAAGTTAAGAGCACAATTCAGGGAGAAATCGACCTAGTTCACCTTAAGAAACTTGCTAGGATGCCCAAGGATACCGTGATCAAATCACCTGGTGAGGTTAGGCCCGCCGATGCTCCGGCAGGTTTCTTCGCGTTGTTCGAATACCCCTTTAAGATAGGATTTACTTGGCCTTTCAGTCCTCTGTCTCGTGCCTTTATGACACGATTTAGTTTATCTCCTGGACAGCTCATGCCCCAATTTTGGAGGGTTGTGAGCGTTATCGAACGTGTCACTGAGAATTGGGGTAGAGATCCTTTCACCGTCGATGATCTTTTGTCGGCGTACACTGTTAAACCTTCTGATTACGATAGGTATGGGATTTATCCCAAGGGTAGGGGCGATGCCATGTTAGTACATGGTACCCAAGCTTTCGATCGAGGGTGGAAGGCCCGATATGCGTTCGTACGATCCTCATCGGTCTTGGAGGATGGTGGATGGGTAGCTCCAGAATGGAACCCACTAGGTATAGGTCGCTTTATGCATTTTTGATTAGCATAATCTTTATTATATAATTTTCTTATCGTATGTTATTTTTGCAGAGATCGAATTTACCTTCGAGGAATCCACTGAAGCTGTCAACCGCTTTTTGGAGTACGGTGTTCAAGAAAGATCGTACGCCAAATCGAAGGGAAAAAGCCCAAGGGAGGACAGCGACGAAGAGCTTGAAGTTCAAGTGTTAAGTGAAGGAGAAGAAGAAGAAGAGATGGAAGGTAATCGTGCGATAATTTCTTCCTCTTATCTTACGTTTTCTCAATTTTATCGTGCGATTAATAACGTACGTTTTTTATTTCAGGCCAAAAGAAACCTGCTAAGAAATTGGCTAACTTGGCGGCGGCCAAGAGGGCTCTGGAGAAGAAGAAAGGAATAAGTGGCATGGAGCCACAACCTAAGAAGACAAGGTCTTCTTCGGGTGCTTCGACTGCATCAAAGGAAGCCGTACGACAGGCGGATGATGTGGTCGATGCGACCCCGATTCACACTGCTTTCTCCTCCTGCGATGTCTCCTACGATGTCAAAGGAGAAAAGGGCCTCGGTCAAGCCTCCAAGAGGGAAGGAGGGTGAAACGTCGATCAACATATCCCTGCCTTCAAATTTCCTCGACGGTGATGTCATCAACCAAGATGACTTATTCCCTGCCATCGAACAATACCTGCTTCCATCGCAGAAGGCTCACATGGATACTCGTCGGATTGGCGAGCTTGATGCTGGTGCTGTTGGATACTCCTTCATGGTAAGTTATCGTTCGATGTTTATATCTTATGATTATATTAAATGTGCTGTTCTAACTTTTTATATTTGCGCAGGCCTTCCAGGCGTGTCTTGGTCTTCATCAAAGGTTGGAGACTGTTCAGAGGGACATGAAGGCGAAAATGTCTAGCGAGAGGGCTGCAGTGAACGAGGCTAAGAAGGCCCAAGAGAAGGCATCGAAGATAGCTGCTGCTCTAGAAGCCAAGCGAGTTGAAGTGGATGACTTGGTGGCTAAGCTGGATGAGGCTGAGCACGTTCGATCAGAACAACGTGCGAGGTTGACAGCGGCGAATAATCGTGTTGCCAAGTTGGAGGAGGAACTTGCTGCGATGCGCACGGAGATGGCAGATCGAGAGAAGGCTTCGTCTTCTGAGATCCAGGATCTCAAAGACGAGATGGTGTTATCTAGGATGGTGGCCCGTGCAGCCGTAATACGCCAATTCATTGGTGGCACGTACACCATCGAAGCTGCTAAAGGTGAGTTGGGAGCCTTCCGTGATGCGATGGGATCCGATGAGCTCTTGGATGCTGACGACGCCAAGGATGCTGATGAAGAGGAGGAAGGTGTTGAAAAGAACAAAGAGGTCGAAGTCACGATGATCGAGGAGGAGGATAAGAACGAAGATGCCTCTGGATCCGTCATCGTGGATAAGGCTGTTGAAGACATTCCTCCCCCCATCGTAGAAGTTAGTGTAGGAGAGGATATGGGCGTAGAAGCCAATCCTGAAAATTAAATTTCTTTTGATGTAATCGTAGTACTTTTAATGAAATCAGCTATTTTTTTGCAATCGTGCGATGTTTCAGTACTTGTTATTTTTGTTCTAAGTACTTCTAGTAAATAGATAATCGTGCGTTTTTAGCTGATTTAATGTTTAAGGCCTTAATTAATCGTGCGTTTTGACTTGCGATGTGAGTTTAAGGCACTTAGAAAAAAATTTTAGAAACGTTTCTGTTGATCGTGCGTCTGGCGTTTTGACTTGCGCTCTTGCGATTTGAAATTGATGCATCTTTTAAGTTCTATGCAATTTTGAGCATATTGTTTTATGGGCGATGTTTGCCATAGATCGTGCGATGTCTGCGATAGTCGTGCGATATCATGCGATAATCTTGCGATGTCTTGCGATAATCGTGCGTTACCTGCGAGTAAAATTGGCTAAGGGGTGGCCGTTGGATTGACAACGGTGCTCCGATGCCTAAGTCAGTAATCGTTCGATGAAATAATAGTAAAAATAAAAGGGTTTCAGAAATAGTACCTTTTTAGATGAGTTGCATTCCAACTACGTGGGATTTCATTTCCTTCAATGGTTGAAATCTTATAGGCACCTTTTCCCACGATTTTGGTAATGATGTAAGGTCCTTCCCATTTAATGGAAAGTTTTCCAGCGTTCGATTCTTGCGTATTCGGGAAGACACGTCGTAGGACATAATCTCCAAGTTGAAATACCTTGATTTTTACCTTCTTATTGAAGTAGCGTTCAACCATGGCTTTCTGCGATGCCATTTTCTGAATGGCTTTCTCTCTTAGTTCTTCTAAAGCATCAACATCGTAACACAAGTCTATCGAGTTTTGTTCAATCGTACGATGTCGAGCAACAGGAACTTGTGATTCGATTGGAAGGACTGCTTCACATCCATATACCAAGGAAAAAGGAGTTTGTCCAGTTGCAGTTCTAGGTGTCGTGCGATTTGCCCATAAAACAGATGGTAACTCTTCGACCCATCGACCCTTTGCAGCTTTCAACCTCTTTCGAATAGAATTAACAATGGTCTTGTTGCTGGATTCGGCCAAGCCGTTGGATTGTGGATATCTTGGAGTCGATGTAATGAGTTTTATCCCACGTTCATCGCAGAACTTTCGAGTTCTCTCACTTATAAATTGGGACCCATTATCACACGTTATTTCTGATGGTATTCCAAACCTGTAAATAATGTTAGTTTGGATAAAGGAGATAACTTCCTTATCCTTAACCTGTGAGAAGGCTGCGGCTTCAATCCATTTAGAGAAATAATCAGTAAGAACAAGTAAAAATACTTTTTGACCTGGAGCAGGTGGTAATTTTCCTACGATGTCCATCCCCCATCGCATGAATGGCCATGGGATTAAGACAGAATGTAGGGGTTCAGAAGGTAGATGTGACGTACCTGAGTGTTTTTGACAAGCATCGCACCTTTGAACATACCTTATCGAGTCCTCTCGAAGAGTAGGCCAATAATATCCTTGTCTCGAGATTCTGTTAGCAAGATTTCTGCCCCCAGAATGGTTTCCACATTCTCCATCATGCATCTCTTGAAGGATTCGATCGATTTGTTGCTTATTCACCACGCATCGTAAGATTAGACCCGTTGTGGACCTTCGATACAGTTGATCATCGAAGATCGTGTATCGAGAGCTTTTAAATCTGATTTTCCGGGCTTCTAATTTGTCTTCAGGGAGCTGGTCGTTTTTGAGATAGTTCCATATATCATTCGACCAATCGTGGTTTTCTTCGATCAAGTGAGCTTCTTCGATTGTTGGCGACATAAGATGTATTATCGGAACACTTTCTAAAGCTGGTTCATTGAATGCGGATCCCAAGTTAGCCAAGGCATCAGCTTGCATATTCAGGTCTCTTGGGATTTGCTCTATTGAAAACTTATCGAATCGTGCGATCTTATCTTTTGCGATCTTGAGGTACGATATCATCTTTGAATCTTTTGCTTGAAATTCGCCATTGATTTGGTTCACTACTAGTAGTGAATCGCTTCGTACGTGTAGCCATCGTGCCCCCAAGTCATATGCCATATCCAATCCGGCAATCAAGGCTTCATACTCTGCTTCATTGTTAGTGGTTTTGAACTCACATCGTACTGAATACACCATATTGCCCCCATGTGATGATTTCAGGACTACTCCCAATCCTGATCCTCGTGCGTTAGAAGCTCCATCAACATGCATGGTCCATGGTTCGTTGTCATGAATCATCACATTACTGATTTCATCGTATGATGGTTCTTCGATTCCAGGACTGAATTCAGCTACGAAATCTGCCAACGCTTGAGATTTTATTGCTGTTCTTGGTTGATACGTTAGATCAAAGCTGCTAAGATAAATACTCCACTTTGCTAATCGTCCTGTAAGTTCAGGCTTACGAAGTACGATCTTAAGAGGATAATTAGTAACAACGATTATATGATGTGATTCGAAATAATGCCTTAACTTTTTTGCTGCAGTTACGAGGCCAAGTAAAAGCTTTTCCATAGACGTGTACCTTGTTTCAGCATCGAGGAAAGACTTACTTACGTAATAGATAGGTTGCTGATGTTGGTCACCTTCTCGTACAAGCACTGCACTAACGGCGTTGTTACTTACAGCGAGGTACAATTGCAAGCTCTCACCTTCGATTGGTTTCGTCAACAGTGGAGGATTGGACATATATTTCTTTAAGCTTTGTAGTGCTTCCTCGTGTGCTTCTGTCCAATCGAAGCCTTTGTTTTTTCGAAGCACGTTGTAGAACAAGTGACACTTATCGGATGATCGTGAGATGAACCTGTTCAGGGCTGCAACTCGTCCAGTCAGCTTTTGTACCTCTTTTATATTCCTTGGTGATTGAATTTCCAGGATTGCTTTGATCTGTTCTGGACTTGCCTCGATCCCTCGTCGTGTAACCATGTATCCAAGAAACTTTCCCGCACGCACTCCGAAAGAGCACTTGGTTGGGTTGAGTTTCATCTTGTATTCTCGTAATATATCGAACGATTGCTTCAGATGCTGGATATGATCTTGTGATCGTTCCGACTTTACGAGCATATCATCGATGTATACTTCCATCGTACGTCCGAGATGATCTTTGAACATCCTGTTTACAAGCCTTTGGTACGTTGATCCAGCATTCTTGAGCCCAAATGGCATTACTTTGTAACAGTATATGCCCTTATCGGTCATAAACGCAGTTTTCTCTTGATCGTCTTTGTGCATTAGGATCTGATTATATCCGGAATAAGCATCCATGAACGTTAGTAGCTCGTGCCCCGCAGTTGCATCGACCATCGCATCAATATGTGGTAAAGGAAAAGGATCTTTTGGACAGGCTTTGTTTAGGTCTGTAAAGTCGATGCATACTCGCCACTTTCCATTTTTCTTTTGTACTACCACCACGTTGGCGAGCCAATCTGGATACTTTACTTCTCGAATTTTTCCTGTTTTGAGTAGGTTGTCTACCTCCTCATTGATGACCTTGTTGCGTTCTGGTGCAAACTTGCGTCTTTTTTGCTTAACGGGTTTAAACGTAGGATCCACGTTCAACTTGTGCGATATGATGTTAGGATCAATTCCTACCATATCCTCGTGTGACCACGCAAAACAATCCGAGTGTTCCTGCAAAAAAGAAATTATACTATTTTTTATATCAGGGGTTAGAGTTGCTCCTACGAAGACTTTTCGATCAGGATGTTTTGGATCCAGTACGACTTCTTCAAGTTGAAGGTCATCGTACGATCGTATTCCATCCTGGCACTGTAATTGCTAGATATCATGCGGTTTGGCCTTCATCGTAATCTTGTAGCATTCCCTTGCGATTTTCTTTTTGCTGACTATCTCTTGCACGCCCCAGGGAGATGGGAACTTGATCTTCTGATGATACGTCGATGGTACAGCCTTCATATCGTGAATCCAAGGTCTTCCAAGTATGGCATTGTAAGCGGAAGGACAATCGATGACGTTGAACTTTGTTTGCTTGTTTATGCCTTTAGCGAAGACTGGTAGTATGATTTCTCCAAGAGTACTAGTGGCATCTCCGTTGAATCCAATTAACGTTGTTGTTCGTCGTACGATGTTGGACCGATCGATACCCATGATCTTGAGTGTTTCTGCGAATATGACGTTGGCTGAACTGCCTCCGTCGATTAATACTCTCTTGGTTATACAGTTACCAATTGTCAACTGAATAACCAGTGCGTCATGGTGTTTCTGATGAGTGTCTGACATATCTTCGATATCGAACGATATCTTCGTAGCATCGAGCTCCTTGTCTTCCGCAGTTCTGGATTCATTTGGGATGGGATGTCCTTCAGGTCCTTCTCGTGCATGCCTTTTTGCTGCAGAATAGGTAAGGCCACACACTTCTGATCCTCCTGTAATGCAGTTTACAACCTTCGTTGGAACGGGTGACGTCGGTCTTTTCGAATCATCGCCTAGAAGGTTTTTAAGATGTCCGTTCGATTTGAGGTATGCGATCTCCTTCTTCAAGCTGATACAATCGTCTGTATTGTGTCCGTGGTCGCTGTGGAAGTCGCACCATTTTGTTTGGTCTCTATCCTTGCTAGGACTCTCTGGTTTTTTAGGCCATCGTACGTTGACTTCCAAGTTCCGTAGAGATTCCACTAAGTCCTTCGCTGTACCTGCAAAATGGTAAGTTGACAAATCTGGATATCTTACTTTACCTTTACCTTGGTTCGAACGTTTATTCTGATCGCGTCGAGAATTATCAATCTTGTTTACTCGTTTAGGTTTGAAATCATGTTTCTGCGCTCCAAGATTTTTCTTATCGTTCGAGTGTTTACGCCGGAAAAGGGCGTCATCTTCGATTCTCATGTGTGCCAACGTACGAGCTCGTACATCATCGAAGTTTTCTGGTGGATACTTCGTTAAATCTGTGTATAACTCCGAGGATGTATCTAATCCACGTTTGTATGCTTCGATCGCCGTCCGCACATCGCAGTTCTTAACTTCGATCATCTCTGCGTTGAACCTGTTGAAATATTCACGAATGGTTTCGCCTGTTTTTTGCACGACATAGTAGAGATCGCTTGTTTGTTTCTCCATCTTGCGACTGCTTGCAAACTGTCGAGTAAACTGGTTTACTAACTCGGACCACGATGCAATGCTCTTAGGTTTCAAATTGATTAACCACTGCAACGCAGCTCCGGTAAGTGTTGATCCAAAGCCCTTGCACATACATATTTCTTGAAACTGGGTTGGAATAGGAACTGTCCACACTAGCTGCTTGTATTGTGCGATGTGTTCCACAGGATCAGAGATTCCAGAGTATTTTGGTGTAAAAGCTGGGATGTTATATTTTTTGGGGATATCAACAAGAGCAATCTCATCGATATAGGGTGAGGCTTGGAATCCGGTTTTAGGTTCAACTTCGATGGGTACAGCAGCTCCAGGAAGTTTGGTTAACAATGCGAGCATTGCTTTATTTTGTTCTTCTAGCATTTTTAGCCGAATATCCACGATATCATTGGGTGGTGGATTACTAGAGGTTCCTGAAACGTTTGATAAGTTTGGGATATGGGTTATGGGGGTAGCTGCGGTGGGAACGTGCGATATAGGTTCTGGAATAGGTATAAAGGGACGAGGTCCTGTTTGAGGTTGGTTGTAAGTAAACGTGGTTGCTCCTGGGTAAGGACCTGATGGTAACGGAGGGAAGATAGGACGTGAATTGTTGACTGGAGGTGGCGGTGGTAAGCTAACTTGCGATATTTGCGGTGGTGGTGGCAAGTTAACTTGCGATACTTGAGGTGGAATGAAAGATTGTGACATTTGTGGTTGGACAAATGGAGGTTGAGAAACAGGGGGTGGATTTTGAGGAAAGAATGGCCTTTGTTGATGAATGGAAACTGGGATGTGAGAAGTTTGTGGATTCGATGCTCTCAACCTGGACAGTTCGCCATTCATTTGTAAATTCTGTTCATTCAACCATTGGATTTGTTCTTGTGCTGCTGCCAATTGTTGCTGCAAGGTTGTTTGAGAACTGCTTGCCATGTTCCTGTACTCAATTCACAAAGAAGCTCGAAGAAATAGGTTAGTAAGCTGACGCCTTATCGAACAAGATTTTCTCAAAACGGGCCCCACGGTGGGCGCCAAACTGTTTGTGTAAAAATTTACTTAAATCGTTATCGTAAGATGTCGTGAGGCAAAATCGTCAAAAGAAAGAATTCTCGTTCGATAAAACGTGCGATAAATAAAAGTAAATTGACAAGAAGATTGATGACGCAGGAAAAACCTCTGAATCGAGGAAAAAACCTGCGGCCGACTAAATAGGATAGTCGACGTTGCACTATAGATCACCAATAAGGGGTGATATCCTCCATGTTACAGTTGTATCGTACGATTACAATAAAGAAAATGAATGCTATCGAACGTAAATACAGAGAATAATATTGGTATTGCTATTTCTCTCCCAGAATTAGTTGTCTCGAGTGTAGGATCTTGAATCTCTTTTATAGCTGTTGAATTTGTAACCGTTCGTTCATTATTGAGCCATAAATGCAACGGTCATAACTGAGGCTGATTTCTAGATCGTAACGTCTGAGCTCTTTAATGATGAACGTATCTGGTTCAAACGGTCGTATTTAAGTTCAATGGACGATGGCTGTGCTTCGAGGTTATCTTGGATAAACTTTCCTGCAATAAGAGCAAACTTTGAACATGTATATCGTTAGTTTAATCGCACGATCATACGATGATATCGTATGATTATCTTTGATGATCACTTATCTTTGTTTGACGGTAGTTATATCTTTATTTCAGGACCTTATCTTAATACAGGAATATCATCCCGAAAGATATCTTACGATTTTATTCGTTCGATCGTTCGATGATAAAATTTCACCCAAACAATCGCCGGAGATTCGGTCATCATTGAAGGAAGAGGTGGCTTCATCCAAATCTATCACTTGGGCCTTCCCGCCCTTCGGTGGTTCTGAAAGCTGGAATTCTGAGTCGGATCCATAGTCCACTTGTTCTGAATCAGTTGCCTCGTCATCGGGCTCACGACGGTCCGAAGGAGTGTGCTCGGAGGACTCGTGACCGTCGGAGTCATCGCCAGATGGTTCGCCGGAGGGTTCTCTTCTCTGAGAAGCGACGGCCGCCGAGTGAGGTGGTGGAGGAGCGTGTGCTTGTTCTTGTGGGGAAGCTTCCACGTCCTCCCCAATAGGTTGTTGCGGCGGTGTCGGCGATCTGCGCTCTTCCGATGACGAATGGATCGGGGACTGCTGAAGGACGCCCATGTACTGCTTCACCCGGAAATGGCTCGTGTACTCGTGTGTGAGGGTGTCATCATAAGTTTCCTCCACAACAGTAGGAGTGCGGGCACGAGTGGCTCGGTTCTGGATCATCATCTGATATGCACCGGCTCGAGAAGTGTGCGGAGTGGCAGACGTACCAACTATTCTACCCTCTCCTCCCCTAACGTCAACGCTCATCACTCCCGAGCCAGAAGCTCCCCCACTGGAGCTCTGGCCCGCCGTACCAGGGGCACGGCTTCTAGGTAGGACGGGTTGCACGTCTTGGGCAGGGCTCCTCGGCTCTAAGGAGTCCGTAGACGTGTCTTCTAAGCCTATGGAGATGCGGTACATCCTAACACTCATGGACCTACGGTCTGCCAAGTTGAGCACGTTTGCCGGAATGTGCATTTCTACCTGACCAGGCCTCAGATTCTTCTTGTTGGCTCGGCCGATCTGCTGGCTTTCGAAGCGGAGATGGCTTGATCTGCGTCGGACAGCACGGTTCTGATTCATGTGATCTCGGATAATCAGACTGAAGAAGCGCATCCAAGGGATGGATGTGTGTTTCGTACGCGCTGGCCCAGCTCTGACGTCAGTGGTTATGTCTGCCCAAAGTTGTTGAGCAAAGTCGATCCGCCTCCCGTAGGCGACCGCATGGATGACGTGCCAGAACTGGGTGGATGCCTTGTCCACGCCGTGAGTCTTGGAAGAGAGCGTGCGGTTGAGGATGTTGAAGAAAGAGTACCAGATCGGGGGCAGCATTCCCTGAGTGATCTGAGAGATTCCTTTCGGCCTGTTGTTTTCGGTGTAGTGGACCCCGAGAGCGAGCACTTCGCTGAAGAGCTCAGGTCCAGACACGAGAGGGTCAAACGGGGCCTCCGGAGTTGCAGCTGGCAGACGAAGGATTCTGCGAAGATCCTCCATAGTGAAGACCAGGTCAGTGTGGTCCACCCGGCCGATGATAGTTGGCACCCCGTCCCGGTTCTCGACACGTGAAGTGTTCCAGAACTGCTGTAGATAGATCATCGGGATGTCAGCAGTGGCTTGCATCGCGTATGCAAGGGGATGAGCTCGGAGTATCTCGAGGACTACATCGTCTTGGACTGTGAAGTTTGCCAGGTCGACGAACTGATTGTTCTGGTGGATCTCGCGGATTTCAGTCGGGTTGATGAGAGCGAGGTCAGCAGCATTGGCGACAGGTGAGGTAGGAGCAATTGGTTGTTGATCTGCCATTTCTGCAAGACGTTAAGTGTTAGAAACAATGCAACGTGAAAAGACTATACCCTCGACTAAGCGCGAGTCGGAAAACCTCGAAAACCCAATGATGAGTATTTCGTATTTTCCGAGTCGAAAAACGAGCAAACTATACGGGGAGTTTTCCGATTCGGAAAAGAGTGTTTTCCGATTCGGAAAACTCAACACTTAGGAAAGATAGCACAAGATTCAACAGACAAGTTTTCCGATTCGGAAAAGGTGATTTTCCGAATCGGGAAACTCCTACACTTAGAAAATTTTGAGATTAAAAACACGTAGGTTTTCTGATTCGGAAAACATGGTTTTCCGATTCGGAAAATGTCTCAACACTTAAGAAAAATTTAGCAAGACTTGGTCTCTCAAACGAGTCGGAAAACCTTGGAAACCCATAAGGGTAGTTCCATGTTTTCCGAGTCGGAAAAGATAGACTTAAAAACCGAGACCAAGTCCGATTCGGAAAACATAGTTTTCCGAATCGGAAAACGAAACGACTGTTCATCGTTGACAGGTGCGGAAAACTTGAACATTCAAGTTTTCCGATTCGGAAAACTTGAATGTTCAAGTTTTCCGAGTCGGAAAACGACGACTGTTCGAGTTCTATACATAAAAACCGTTCTCCAAACGTCGATCTAAGGCCCTAAACTATCAACATGCATCCTAAATCAGTTCATAACAAGTTTCTAAGCAACAAAGGATCGTTTTAACGTCCCGAAATCCCATTCCAAGAAGTTTGGGTTTCGGGTAAGTTTTAAAACTTTTAGGCTTCGATCCAGGCCTTAAAAAAGAAGATATAGATGTTATAACTATATAAGGGTTGATCGTTTACTTACCAGGAATCCGAATATGTAAAAAGATCGACGATCGGAGCACAAACGAACGAAAACCGAAATCGAGCGCGAAGTGGGTTCGGGTGAGAACTCAGAGAGAAAAAGATGAAAATTTGAAATTTGTGAAAAGTTAATCTTGAAATCCGGTATTTATATTTTTACCGACTTACACTGTGTTTGGGTCAAAAACACTGTGTTTGGCTCTCCTTTTGGCTCTCTTAACCCGACTTTCACCATTTGGCAAAAACCACCCCTGGACTTGAAGTTTGGGGAAAATTACAAACAAGTCCCTGAACTTGTATTTTCAGAAAGTTTCAAAACAGACCCTGGACTATAAGTTTCACAAGATTTGCAAAACGAGTCCCTGAACTTTCAGAAACAGAAAGTGGCAAAGTTAGTCCCCGAACTTGTAAGTTCAAGACATGTACTCTACCGCCCCCTGAACTTTCAAGTTCACATAAAAACTGACAAGTTCAGCGCTCGACTCCCGAGAAACGAGACTTACCTGGTACGTCTCGACAAGGTTTTGCGCGAGTTCTGATCTGAAGTAACCAGAAGTCGTAGTGAGGATCCACACCTACAAAATAGAATATAAGAATGGTATCCAAGGTGATGTGGATCCAAGAACGTTAGTGAGCACACCAAACATTAAAGACAGGACTTAGTACTCCCCCTTGATTCATGCACTATCTAGAGAGTTCCTACAGACTCCCCCTACACACATGCATACATTATAAGAACTCCCGACTCCTCCTAGACCTCAGGCGGGGAGGTCTAGCATTCCTAACTTGCTTAGGAGGAAAAAGTGACGCTTCTCGTCAAACGGCTTGGTGAACAGATCAGCAAGCTGATAGTCACTCTCAACAAAGTATAGTTCAATGTTACCTTTCTCGACGTGATCTTTGATGAAATGATATCGAATGTCGATATGCTTCGTCCGAGAATGTTGAACCGGATTTGCCGTGATCTGAATCGCACTTTTGGAGTCGCAGTAGATGGGAATTCGATGCATGGTGTATCCAAAGTCAGCTAGTTGGGTTTTCATCCACAGAACTTGCGAGCAGCAGCAGGCGGCGGCTACATATTCTGCCTCCGCGGTGGATAGGGAGATGCAATTCTGCTTTCGGGATGACCAACTTACCAACTTGTCCCCGAGAAATTGACAGGCACCAGAAGTGCTTTTCCTGTTTAGCTTACAACCTCCATGGTCTGAGTCTGTATATGCAATTAGTTCAAAACCAGAATCCTTTGGGTACCAAAGGCCAAAATCCGGTGTGCCCTTCAGATACCTAAGGATTCTCTTGACTGCAGACAGATGTGAATCCCGTGGGTCACATTGAAAACGAGCGCAGACACCTGTGGAAAAGACGATATCTGGTCTACTGGCCGTGAGATATAAGAGGGAACCAATGATTGCCCGATAAGTTTTCTGGTCAACCGGTTTACCAGAAGTATCTGCAGTTAGTTGAAAATTTCTGGGCATTGGTGTGGCCGCAGAGTTTGAACCACCGAAATCAAATCGTTTTAAAAGATCTTGAACATATTTGGCTTGATTTATGAAAATGCCATCAGGGCGTTGTCGAACTTGAAGTCCTAAAAAGAACGTCAACTCGCCCATCATGCTCATTTTGAATTGGGATTTCATGGTGTTCTCAAACTCTTGGCACATCTCAGGCTTGGTAGACGCAAATATAATGTCATCCACATATATCTGAACGATAATTAAATCTTTACCTGACCTCTTGAGAAACAGAGTGGGATCGATTGTACCTTTCTTGTAGCCAACTCCGAGTAAGTAATCAGTGAGCGTTTCGTACCATGCCCTCGGAGCTTGCTTGAGACCGTAAAGTGCCTTGTCCAAAATGTAGACGTGATTCGGGAAGCGAGAATCGACGAACCCTTCCGGTTGTTCTACGTACACTTCTTCTTGAAGAACTCCATTCAAGAAGGCACATTTGACGTCCATCTGATAGACAGTCATGTTTTTGTGTGCAGCATACGCTAGGAAGATTCGGATTGCTTCGATTCGGGCTACTGGCGCGTACGTCTCATCGTAGTCGATACCCTCTTGTTGGCGATAACCCTTGGCGACCAGGCGAGCTTTGTTCCGGATGATGAGATTATTCTCGTCGGTTTTGTTCCGGAGTATCCACTTGAGGCCGATGATAGTCTTTCCCCATGGTCGTTCTACCAAGCACCAAACTTTGTTTCTCTCGAATTCGGCCAGCTCATCTTGCATGGCGATCACCCAGTCGGGATCAGTGAGAGCTTGCCAAACATCCGTTGGTTCAAATTCGCTTAAGAACCCGCCGAATAGAATCAGATTTTCAGTGTGCTTTGCGGATCGCGTAGTTACAGGTTGTGAGGGACTCCCGATGATCTGGGAGGGGGGATGATCTTTTGTCCACCTGCGAGTGTGAGGGTGAGTGACATAAGTCTGTCGGTTGTTGGTGGCGTCGTTCTCATCTTGCACGGCAAAGACCTCTTGCTGGTTTCTACTTGATGATCCGGCCGTCGGATTATTTTGCGGTGATGCCTCTAACTGGGGCTCACACACTACCTGAGCATAAGTTCTCTGAGCTGAGCTAGGTGAAGGTAGTGGAGCATCTTCTGGGATGGGAGCAAGAGCAGGTTGAGGAGTCGGCTCTTGGAAGGGTTCCGGTGAGGCAGATGAAGAGATTTCAGGGGGAGAAACCGCAGTAGATTCCGGAGACACTGAGTTTGTTGATGTACTTGTAGATGGCTCAGTGATGAAGGCATCGGAAGTCACGGAAGTAGAAGTAGAACCAGCATGAGCAGGAACTACAATCGGACCCGTGAGTGTGGGTAGATCATAA
The DNA here is from genome assembly GCA_030169165.1 of Centaurea solstitialis. Lineage (NCBI taxonomy): Eukaryota > Viridiplantae > Streptophyta > Magnoliopsida > Asterales > Asteraceae > Centaurea > Centaurea solstitialis. The sequence continues at coordinate 17,252,583 of CM058045.1, read as the reverse complement.
TCTGCGAGGTCTAAGAAGTCTAGAGCAGAAAAGTTAGTGGAAGAATCTGTGCTCGGTGGTGCGGTGAACAGTTCAGGAAAAGCTGCATTTACATTACTTGAACTAGCCACAGAATAAGTTTCGGTTTCTGAAAAATCAACATTTGAGCTTTCCAGGATGGTTCGGGTTCGTTTGTTGAAAACCCTATAAGCCTTAGAGTTATGTGAGTATCCGATGAAGATAGACTCATCAGACTTGGGTTCAAACTTTCCCAAATCATCCCGGTCGTTTAAAACATAGCATTTACATCCAAAGACTCGAAAGTAATCGATGTTAGGCTTACGCTGTTCGACCATCTCGTAGGCGGTTTTACCGGTCCGCTTGACGATCAGAGTCCGATTCTGCGTGTAGCATGCTGTTGATACTGCCTCAGCCCAAAATGATTGAGGAACTCCAGAATAAGCCATCATTGATCTTGCTGCTTCAACCAACGTCCGGTTCTTCCTTTCTACTACCCCATTTTGCTGAGGTGTGCGCACTACTGAGAAGTTGTGAGAGATTCCCACGTCTTCAAGAAAGGATTGCAACTTTGCATTGCGAAACTCGGTTCCGTTGTCACTTCTCAACTTCTTCACTCGGCGACCCAAGAGAACTTGAATTCGCTTGATGAAGGCAATGATTCGATCGGCAGCGTCAGACTTGGCTCGCAGGAATTCAACCCATGTGAACCTAGAGAACTCATCAACGAGAACTAACATGTATTTCTTTCTGGCTAAGCTCTCGGTTCTGGTAGGTCCACAAAGATCCATGTGAATCATGTCAAGGGGACTTTTGCTACTTGTATCCATCCTCGGTGGATGAGAGCTTCGTGTCATCTTTCCTTGTTCGCAAGCAGGACACAGTGTATCCTTGGAAAGGCGAGTCTCAGGTAGTCCTTTGACAAGATTTTTCGAAACCAACTTGTTCATGTCTTTGAAATTCTGATGGCAGAGTCTTCGATGCCATAACCAACTGTCCTCCTTTGAAGCCTTCGCGAGCAGACAGATTGCATTCCTCGGATCAGAAATTGCTGCAAACTGAGGGTGAGTCTGAGGGATTGAACGGAAGACGGTGGAGTAAAGATTGCCATTCCTTCGTGCACTGAGGATGACGTTGTTATCTTCATCATTCACGTTGCTTCCGTATTGAAATTGCTTCACCCAGTATCCGTTGTCGCAGAACTGGCTGGAGCTGTACATGTTGAAACCTAATCCCTCGACATACCTTACATCTTTAATGATGTATTTCCCATCCGTGATTTTCCCATAACCCACTATTGGCCTAAGCGTCTTGTCGGCTGTTTTAACATATCCCTCGAACCTTTCAACATAGTCGAAAAGGAAGGATCTCTGACCAGTCATGTGTCTATATGCGCCGGAGTCGAAGTACCACACATGACTGACCTGCAAGAGAATTAAGCTTGTTTAGGGACCCATTGCCAAATGGGTTCCTGTGGGTTAGATACAGATAAATCTGTCGGTGAGGTCCCCTTTTCGGATTTCTCCTTAGGCTGAGGAGACTTCACTGACGAGAAGGATTTTCCTTTTCCTCTTTTTCTTCCCATTCTCTTTCGGGATTTGACATTAGAATTGGGAGTATAGAAAGAGTTAGGCACACCATAACGCAGGAAATTATCAAACATAAAGCACATGTCATTGCGAAAAGTATTAAAAGCATCGTTCAAGTTGCGATTAGAATTAACAGACATGTTCAAATTCTTTCCTACACTAGGTGGAACATAGCCTAAACCCGCACGGCTAGGACTATGTTTCTTAGGGAAAGCAGAAAAAGAGTTGTTCCTCCCATGATGATCCTTTCTTGGTGGCTTCACATTCGGTCCACCATCTTTCCTCCTCGCATCTGCATGATAAGCATGGTGTGAGTTAGATGACGGTTTTGTGGGAATGGAGTTGCCACCTTTTCCAGATGACTTTTTAGAAAATTTAGGTTTAGTGGAATTGAAAGGTTGATTTGGTTGTAACTGAGATGTCTCACCCACTTCAAAGGAACTTGAATGAAATTCAAGACTTTTAATGGGTTTGACTGAGTTACGAGCATCGTTAGACTTTGAATGCTTTTTCTGGAGTCCTTTGGGTGCGTGTGGCTTAACTGACTTACCCTTGTCTGTACCTACACATTTTCCACCCTCTGGGTTGCTTTTCTCAGAAATAGGAGCTCGTGACTCAGCAGACTGCTCAGGTTTGACAACAACAGATTTTGGCTTCTTTGGAATAAAGCCTGAAGGATCATCATCCTCATCTAGAAACACCTTCATATCATATTCAACATTTGGGTCCTGGACAGTCTTGGGTTCAGCTATCCTATGGTGTGAGTTAGGGGGTTCATCATCATCTGACATTATGGAGTAATAGTCCTCAGTATCTAAGACAGGTTTGGGTTGGGGAGTGACTATTGGATGGTTGAGGATTGGAGCAGTCTCATCATCAACTGAATTTGAGAAGTAGAGATTTTCAAGATTCATCACTTTTCTTTTTAAGATGGAGTTAGACACCCGTTGGTTGGTTAAGGATTGGCGATACATTATCCGTTCATCATTATCGAGTTCTTTTAAAAGTTCAAAGTGGATATATAGGATAACGTATCGAGCCTGAAGATCCGCAACCTTGATTTGAAAATCAGTGAAAGCTGAGGTTGCGGTCTCACATTCTGAAGAAAGCCTAATTCTTTCGGCATTTGCCTCAAGCAAATCTTTCTCTAGATTGCGAACCAAGGAATCTTTCTCCGACACAATGACCTTCAGATTCAGGATCTGATGTTGACAAGCATCCAAATCCATGGCTTTTAATCTAAGAGCAAACACCTCCTTTTCTAGCCTGACTAGGTCGGGACTCTTAGTTGCGGAAGAATCCTCGGGTGGGATAACTAAGGTCTCCTCTGAAAGTTCCATTTCCCTAGTCTCATAGCTTGAGTTGAGATCTGTGTAGTTGATGGGAGGCATTGCTACTCTAGGGGTTCTGGCCTTAATGCCTTCCCAGGTGGGTTTAGAGTTGGTTGGATCACTAGCCGGAACAAAGATTGGTCTATTTGGAGGGGGACTAGTGGGAGGACTACTAGAGGTACTGTTGGTTGGACTGATGGTTCTAGTTATGGTCTCACCGTTTATGACTTCGGTGTATGTGACAGTCTGCCTAACAAATTCCTCGGTCACATGTCCTCCTACTATGGCAGGTTTGGGTTTGGAGGCTGCCATATCCTCAAAGTTGTATAGATGAGAAGGTGCTTTATCTAAAACATGGTTTTCAGACAGACCTAGGCCGGGTTTAGCTGTGTAAAAGGGATTCTTTTTGGCATGGTGAGTGAGGATACTTAAAGTCTGTTCAGATTGTCCTCTTTTAAAATTGTTGTCCTCAAGCTCTTGTATTTTTGAAAACAACCGAGTTCTCTCTTCCGAAAGTAACTGGAATTTAATGTTGAGCTCCCCATGATTACTGTTAAGTTCCTCATGGGCTTTTTGAAGACAACTAAGTTTGTTTGACAAATTGGACTCTCTAATGCCAGACTCAAGTGTTTCCCGGTTATAGACTATGGTCAAATCCTCGAGAGAGTCTTTATAAATTGCACTGTCGATTCTAAATTTCGTGACAAGAGTCCTCTCCGATTGGAGACATCTCTCCAATTCACAAATTTTAGATTCCAACATTGCCACAGTGTCAGTTATATCAGGGATAGAGGATACCTCAGACGGATCTATGTCCTGATAAGTGCTTGGTCCAACGGCTTCCGATCCCTCAAAGTCAGCCATCAAGCAGGGACCTTGCACCAAGTGATCTTCCTCATCTGAACTCTCCTCTTCACATACCCAGTTCTCTTCATCTACCATCAAAGCCACCCCTTTCTTTCTTCCTCATCAGTGAGGCCTTCCGCTCAAAGTACGCAGCATCCTTGTACTTTACGGAGCAATCTCGAGCGTAGTTTTCCAACTTTCCACACTTGTAACAAGTGGTAGTGGGACTTGCGGTTTGCTGAGGAGTGGGGTTCTGGGTTATGGGACCCTGGGGAGGATTTGCCCGTTGAATTCCTTGATCATTGTGAATCGGTTGATCTTCCCTTTGAACATTCTTGGAACTGTTTCCCCTGGAATCGCCTCCATGGTAGATGCCTTTCCCGGGATTCACTCTCTCATCTTGCCTTTGATCACCCCTATGCTGCTCATACCCGTATCCTGGCCCTTGATCTAGCCTTCCATTCTCATATCTTCCTCCATGTCCAATCTCATATCCCTGACGTTCAATATACCCAGATTCCGGAGTGTATTGCCTCAAGCTGTTCCGGTAGTTGATGTCTGAGACTTGTCCTCTCCAATCTCCTTGACTACCTTGACCTCCTTGATAGTCGAGATAAGTGTTGTCTCTCCTCGGCTGATCTCTATATCTGCCTTGATCTTCTCTGAACCTTCCCTGGTTGCTCCTATAACCTCCTTGATCGTATGCTGGCATACCCCCTTGCTGATAGCTTCCTCTCCCTTGATTTCCGTACTAACTCCTTTCAGGTTGGTAGTTACCTCCTCTACCTTGCCCCATTCTTCCTCCGTTGGGAAAACCGGATCCTCGTCCACGGTTGTAACCACGATTTGCGTTCAATCGTTGTACGCTGTGTGAAATGAGGGCAAGGGACTCATTCACATGGAAGAGTTCATCATCGGAGATGGAAATAATCACCGGTTCGTCGGGATGTTGTACGCTTGAGCCATAGTTCGGGTTGAACTCTTGACTGTATTCTTCAGGATAGTACTGGGGAGAGACGCTGTTGTATGGCATTGGTTGGACGGGAGCAGTGTTTGGTCCTCCAAAGGGCACGGCCGACAATGCCAGAGGATCAACTGCTCTCTTGGAGCGTCCGCCGGTGATGAAATCTTCGTGTTGAACCATCATACTGAACAGGTCATGTAGACCCAAAGTTCCCAGATTCCGGCTAAGCTGGATGTTGATGGCCATGTTTTGCCATTCTTGGTTGAGATTCTTCAAGAATTTCACGTTCACTTCATACTTTGATTTCTCAACCCCGAGCCGTCTCAAGTCGTTGACGAAGGCGTTCAGTCTTTGATAAGACTCAATGAGGGATTCGTTTTCCCTAGCTTTGAAGCCTTCGTAGGCATTGAGTGCACTTTCCTTCTGACTCTCCACAGCAGAGTCGCCTCCCTGCATCTGTTGTTCAATTTCCAACCAAACATCTCGTGCGTTGGTCAGACTATCCACTCTAGCGTACATATCGTTCGGGAGAGCCATGATCAGGAGGGTCAGTGCACGCTTGTCAATGAGATGTCGGGCTCTTTGTTCGGGATTGAACATCTCAACAGGCTTCTCGACCACGTATGCCGAAAGTTCGGGACAAGTATCGGTTTTAGGTACAGCGGCAACGGTGACGGTCGGTCGGATAGGTCCTTCTCGAATGGACTTCATCAGGTTTTCATCAAGTAGGTCGAGGAAGTGAATCATCCTGCGTCTCCACTGTTGGTACTCGCCCATCACCAGGACGGGAGGGCAAGTTTCGGAACCTATCCCAAGGATTTCCTTCGACATTTAAAAACTGAGATCTCCTCGTACGATTCGCTTGGTTTAAAACAGAAGAAAGGTTTTTGAAAAAACGGGAATTTTGAGCGCCTCGGGACACAAAAAGCTTGGAAAAAGTAAAGGGTTTTGAAAGCAAGCTTAGTGTCGGATTTGAGAAACAAAACTACAAGAGTTTCGGCTCAAAGAGGCGAAATCCGACTTGGAAACAGATGTTTTCCGATTCGGATTTGGCTCAAAATAGCTGGATGCGGAAAACAGCCTTTTCCGATTCGGAAAATACAGTTTTCCGATTCGGAAAAGTTTGGGTGCGGAAAAAGGGAAATTTGGAAAAGAGACTTTTCAGGAGCAAGACCCCAAGTCAGAGACTCGTTCTCCGATTCGGAAAACAGTGTTTTCCGATTCGGAAAAGGAGAGTTCTCCGATTCGGAGAAGATGCAATTTCCGACTCGGAAAATTTGAGCTGAAATTTCAGCTCTTGTTTTCCGATGCGGAAAACCTGCACAGAAAACTCCGAAAAATTTCTTAAAAACTCTTAAAACCTCTTAAAAATCAGTGTTTAGACCCCCAAATTGTAGGAAAAAGCTTAGAAATCATTGGGGAATCACTTAACACTTAATTTTACCCTTTTAAAACCACCTTTTGGATTGAAAACCCAAAAGTTTTGAAAAACCCAAAACTTAAAAACCTTTTAAAACCTTATCAAAAATCAAAAACAAAAACCAAGGAATCAACAAGGTTGGCTCTGATACCAATTGTTGTCCCAAAAACAATGAAGTAGAAGAAGAAATGGATGGAAATCCTAAATGTGTGATTGAATTCAATAAAAAGCTTAAAAGCTTGAATAAGCTTAACAATGGAGGAAATTTGCCCAAAAAGGTAATATGATTCAATCCATGAAAAACCCTAACATCTCTTACCTTTTATAGGTAAGAGAAAGTTACACAAAAGTACGATAAAGGCCCCCGAGGTTACACACCTCTAAACAAGGGCAATAAAACTGTAAATTGTTTACAAGGTAAATCAAACTAACTATTGAAAGCATGTAAAGATAGTGAATTCTGACTCTTCACAACAAGAGGTCCTACAGATCCGACAGAAAATTCCTTAGCCAGACAACTTCTTTTGCAGCATCAGATGCTGCAATGTACTCCGCTTCTGTAGTTGAGTCTGCAATCGTGTCCTGCTTCGAGCTCTTCCATGAGATCGCGCCTCCGTTTAGGGTGAAAACGTACCCTGACTGTGATCTAAAATCATCTCTGTCGGTCTGGAAACTAGCGTCAGAATAGCCGTTGACACTAATTTCATCCTCAGAACCTCCAAAGATCAAGAACATATTTTTCGTTCTTCTCAGGTACTTGAGAATGTTCTTGACAGCCACCCAATGAGGTTCTCCTGGATTCTGTTGATATTTGCTCGTAACACTTACTAAGTAAGCAACATCGGGCCTAGTACATAACATGGCATACATAATCGATCCAATTGCTGATGCATATGGAACCGATTTCATCTTGTCCTGATCTTGACTAGAAACAGGACACTCTGTTTTACTTAACACTATGCCATGTTGCATCGGGATAAATCCTTTCTTGGATTCATCCATCCTGAATTTCTTCAGGAATTTATCAATGTACGTACTTTGACTAAGTCCAATAAGCCGCTTAGATCTGTTTCTGTAGATCTTTATGCCAAGTATATAAGCGGCTTCTCCAAGGTCTTTCATCTGGAAACATTTGCTTAACCAACTCTTTACACTCTGTAAAGTTGGTACGTCGTTTCCTATGAGTAGAATGTCATCTACGTACAAGACCAAGAAGGTTACTATGCTCCCACTGAACTTAGTGTAAACACACGGCTCAAACTCACTTTTCGCGAAACCAAACTCTTTGATTCGTTCATCAAAATGTAAGTTCCAGCTTCGAGATGCTTGCTTTAATCCATAAATGGATTTTAGCAGTTTACACACTTTATTAGGATTCTTAGGATCTATAAATCCCTCTGGTTGTTCCATATAGACGTCTTCTATTAACTTTCCGTTCAGAAAGGCTGTCTTGACGTCCATTTGCCAGATCTCGTAATTAAAATACGCTGAAATGGCCATCAGAATCCTAATTGATTTTAACATGGCCACTGGCGAAAAGGTTTCATCATAGTCGATAGCATGAGTTTGCGTGAATCCTTTTGCAACCAGTCTGGCCTTGAAAGTGTGTACATTCCCGTCCATGTCGGTTTTCTTCTTGAAAACCCATTTACGTCCAATAGCTCTACAGTGCTGGGGTAAATCAGTCAACTCCCATACTTGGTTGTCGTACATGGACTGCATCTCGGCCTTCATGGCTTCTTGCCATTGTTCAGACTCACTGCCTGACACAGCTTCTCCATAGGATGTTGGTTAATTCAAGTCTCCGCTGTCTTGAGAGACTAGAAACCCAAGATACCTATCTGGTTCTTGTCTTACCCTACTGGATCTGCGAAGGTCCTGTGTTTGCACTTCCTCAATCGGTTCTGATTGAGGTTCAACATTTTCTTGTTGAATTTCTGGCTCAACAATTGGTGTAGTGTTTTCTTCGTCTACTACCTGTAGATCTACATCCTTTCTGGTGTTCCCAGAACTGAGAAACTTTTCTTCCAGAAATTTTCCATTTCGAGCAACAAAAACTTTGTTCTCTTCAGGGTTGTAGAAGTAATATCCCACGGTGGTCCTCGGATATCCAACTAAGAAACACTTGTCGGATGGTTTGAGTTTTTCTGAGGTAGGTTGTTTGACGTAAACCTCACAACCCCAAATCCTTAGAAAAGATATATTGGGTTTCTTACCCTTCCATAGCTCGTATGGTGTCTTTTCTACTGACTTTGTTGGCGCTCTGTTCAGTATATGTGTTGCTGTTTCGAGCGCATGTCCCCAGAATGACATTGGTAGCGTAGAGTGACACATCATCGATCGTACCATGTCAAGTAAAGTACGATTTCTCCTTTCTGATACACCATTCATCTGAGGTGTATACGGAGGTGTGAGTTGGGATACAATCCCACATTCCATCAGATGATTGTCAAACTCATCACTAAGATATTCGCCTCCGCGATCTGACCGTAAAAACTTGATCTTCCTGCCAAGTTGATTATGTACTTCATTTTGAAATTCTCTAAATCTTTCAAAGCTTTCAAATTTATGTCTCATAAGGTAGACATAACCATACCTACTGAAATCGTCAGTGAAGGTAATGAAGTACCGGTATCCTCCTCTTGCCACATGACTAAATGGTCCACACACATCTGTGTGAATTATTTCTAACAAGTCGGTGGCCCTTTCATTTTCTTTGTTGAAAGGTTGCTTTGTCATTTTACCAGATAAACAAGACTCGCAATTATCAAAAGGTTTATAATCGAAAGTACCAAGAAAACCTCCTTTTAGGAGTAGTTCAACGCGTTTCTTGTTTATGTGGCCCAAACGACAATGCCAGAGGTAAGTCTGATCCTCAATGTCTTTGGATCGTTTACTTATATGATAGATTTCACTATTATTGTCTTGTAGATTTACTGTATATAGACCATTCACAGGTGTTGCTTTAAGTTAGAAAATATTGTTTTTAAAGATAGAAATCATTTTATAATCATATTTGTAATAAAAACCTTGGTCTACTAACAAATCAAAAGACAAAACATTCTTAATCATGTTTGGAATATAATAACAATTTTCCAGTTCCAAAACCAGACCCGAGGGTAAACTAAGACTATAAGATCCTACAGCTTCAGCTATCAGCGGTGTGCCTTCGCCAACTCGTAGGTTCGAACGGTCCTTCCTCAAGGTCTTTCTTCTAGTGAATCCCTGTAAATGATTACAAATGTGGTTACCACTGCCTGTATCAATTACCCATGATTCATAAGAAGTGATTAAGCAATCTATCATAAAGATACCTGGAGCATCGGGTAATCTCTATCTGATCGATGTTCATCGAGTGCTCGCAAATATCCTTGCTACCGCATTCTAGGCAACTCAGATGCCCCAGCTCATCAATCCAATCAGTATCCATGAGATCAGCAGGTGCTGGCTTCGGCTCTAGACTGGCCAGAATGTCCTCATGTAGTGCTGCCACGTCAGTCTTTGGTTCTTTCATGTAGGCACTAGCTGTGTCACATATCTCCTTCGGGAGCGAGTACCACATGAGATACACTAACTCTTCCTGAGTCATCTTGTACCCCAAAAGTGTCAAGCATTTAAAGAGCCTTCTCATTTCCATAAGATGGTCTTTAACTGACTGGTCCTTTTTCAGCTTTAGTGAAAGTATCTCTTTCATGATCAGAAGCTTACCTGTATGTCTATAGAAACCTAACTGGCTTTCTATATCTTTCACGACCTCGTGGCAGGATTTATCTCTTAATCTATCTGCGAACTCGGACGATATAGAGAAAATCAGAATTGACATGACATCCGATTCATCCGCCATGTACTTAAAGTACTGAGTAAATTTCTCTTCAGGAGAATTACTCTTAGATCGTGATACAGGTTTTTCTAAAACGTAAAACTTACCCTGTGCACGCAAGATATTATCAAGGTGCATTTTCCAAACTGGAAAATTATGTCCTGTAAGTTTCTATTTTCCATTGATGAGTCGTAATGATTCCTCAGGGGTATAAAACGGGATTACAGAATAAGACATCTACAATAAAATAAAATCCCAAGCTTAGTTTATAATTATAAAATCTTCTAATAAATTATTACCCTTAAAATAAGTTTATTAGACTAGAATCCATATTTCACATGTGTCGGGAAGCATGTGATTATGTCAAACCGACTCATGTGATTTATGGTAGGTAAAAACTATACCAATCGCATTTTAATTCGAAAACACGATTTCTAGATCGTCAGGACATCGGATATTTAATCCATGCATATTTAGTCCCTCTAGTGCATTTTGGCCCGGTACCACCCGGTGAATCTATGATTACCAAAACAGATCGCACCACCCGGGACCTGAACAAACTCTGGCCGGTACCACCCGGAGATAATTCGCAGAGTTTTATCCTCTCAAGCTTCGGTTTGAACGCGGGCGCAGAGGTGTGTTCACTCGCAACGCCCTACGTACCTTACACCGGAGATGTCCCCAAAGTGACCTATGATTTATACTAAGGGTTCTGAAACTTTTGCCAGGTTTTCGAAAAACTTGAATCCAAATACAAACTGTATTAGTATTCCTTTTTATTAAAACATTTAACCTTGTTTATTTTATATTTAATCCTAAAACGTAATTAAGCAACCACGCAATTAATTAAATATAAATAAGCAAACTATGTCATAGTCAAAAACCCTTTTAATCTATTGTCGTTTTGTGAGCCAACACAAAACGACGGTCTCAATCCTATGTGACAACACACAACTTGATCTTCTCGGTGCTCCCACTGGCTCCAAGATCCATCCTTCGACTCCGTGCTCCGTCTTCGGCTTCTTTGGTTGTTATTTTATTTATTAAAAATTTACAAAATAAAAGCGGGTTGTAAATGGCACGCAGGCCTCCCGTAACCAACAATTAAATAAATAAAACATGAAAAATACAACTACGGGTCTAAGGGTTTGACTATGACAAAAACGGATAATTTAATTTCTAATTATCAAACAGATTAAAATAGAATTATCCTTAGGGTTCCAAACCTATCGGGTTTTAGATTACCCTTATCCGGCACCACCTACCGCAAACAGCAACAGCTATCTGCCGCCACTCCCGCACTAGTCGGTGTTCGGAAAAACAACAGCCGCCAATGTCAGCCGCTGCTCGCGGCGCGAGACCTCTTTTCGTGGCGCAAAGCCTTTGCTTGCGGCGCGAGCCGGTTTGCAAAGGCTGACGACGACAGCAGCCCTAAAGCCACCATCGCCGCCCTCTCTTTCGATCGGAAACCTGCAGTGGCCGACACCCCATTGCGGTGGTTGTCGACCACCGCCACCATCACCACCATGCCGCCGTCGCCGCCTCTGATCAATCGGCGACAGCAGCGGGTTATCGCCACCGCCATCGCCGTGATCGGCGCATAACAGCAACAATAAACATTGCCGCCACCACCACAATCGGTGGTGTGGCGGTCGATTCGGAGAACGACGGCAGCAGCGGCTGCTGCCACCACCACCGCCGCCTCCGGTGTGCCAATCAACAAAAACGCCATCGCCGCCACCACCACAAACGGTGGTGTGGCGGCCGATTGGGAGTACGACGGCAGCAACAGTGCAACGCCATCACCACCACCGCCTCCCGGCGGTCAATAAAAACATCATCGTCGCCGTCGATGAGGGCAGCAGAAGCCACCACCGCCGGCTGGCGGTTGAACAGACGGCGATCGCCACCACCACGCGACTGTGGTGTGGCTTCTTGCCTCCGATCGATGCAATCAACGCCACCACCACCACAAACGGTGGTGTGGTGGTTGCGATTCGATTTCACCGCCGCCATCATGATCGATCGCCACCGCCACCACAATCGGTTGTGCGGTGGTACTCGTCGACCACAGCTGCGACCTCCAACTGTGGTGCGGCGTGGTGGTTGCTTCGATGGACAGCCGCCGGCCACCACAATCTGTGGTTTCACCGGCGGTGGTTTCCGGTGGTGGCGGTGGTTCGGTCGGCTAACTGCCGCCATTCCACCACCACTCAAAATCCAATTTAAACAAGACTTAAACGCGTAAAAATCGAATTTTTAACAAAAACCAATACGCAGATAAACCTGATCTGCAGGTTTTGGGAAGTGGCTCTGATACCACTGGTGGGAATCTAAGGCTACAAAACATATGCGCAGCGGAATAAAACCCCAGATTCCCAATAACAGATCCAATCCCAAACCATTACAGATACAACGTAGGGTGTTTTAGACAATTACCTTTTAACGAGAAATTAGACTGGATTGCTGGCAGGGATTACACCGCTATTGACAACACGTGAGAGGGTTGCTAGACCACCGTGATTGGAAGAACAAAACCCACTGGTTTTGTGTGTGTGTTTGCCGTCGATCAAAGGGGAGAGAGGGAGAGAGGGAATTTTTCTTGAGGGTTAAGTTATTGATCATTAATAATTATTACCCCAAAGCCTTTATTTATAAATATAAATTAGGCAGTGTCTGATTCCAATTATGTAACCTTATAATTATCTTTTAATCAAACTGATTAATCAATTAATTATATAATTCCCTTTTATTATTTCCCTCTAATTAATCAAACTGATTAATTGATTAATAAATAATTTTACTAATTATTTATTCTTTTCCCTTTAAATAATTAATAATCAATTAATTATTTCTCTCACACACATATTCCAAATATTCTCAATTTATTGAGCAGCGGTGTGACCTACTAGTGTCTTATAACATTGGACACGGTAAACCTGTTACTGTCTCGCACATAATCTTAACAGTCACTGACTCCTTTCAATGACAACGATAGCTGATAACTGCTAATGTATTCTCTGAAGAAAAATAGTCATGTCACTGAGAAAACCATCAGCATCATCTATTGATGTAAGCTGATGATAGAGTCAGCGATGCTAATGATCTGAAGTTGAAATCAGTGACAGCTAGCTGACTACACATACATGACGTTCGATGAAGATAAGTCACAGTGCCTCCCTGATCCTTCCCAAGGATCAGCGATTCTACGGCCTGATCAGTGACTTGTTTTTTAAGAATACTAGTTTTGTCTTCTTGTCTTATATGCACAAAAAGGATTTGGTTTGCCTTTCTGACAAAAGTACAAAAGGGATGTCTCTTCACTGTTCCCTCCTTACTTGTCAACCATAAGGCAACTATTTACCATACGCCATGACCCTACCAAGCATGGGTAATATTTTATGGTACAATAGTTCACCAAACCCAATCTTTACATGACAAGTGTAAAGTTGGGTGTGACATGCATTTAATGCATGGGGTATAAATATGAACATATTGTGTTCTTCAAACACGAAGTTTTGGTCCATGTTCAATACCCCTATCCTTTCTTCTTTCTATCTTCTACCCTCTAATTCTTGCTTAGTGCATAAGCAAAGGATGTGTGTCTAAAAACTTAAAGATTGTTTTGGATCTTGACAAAGTCTTGATCCTCTTCAACAAACAATCTACTTCAGTTTCACAGAAAGGCTCCATAGGATTCGTGAACTGAATTAAGTGGAAGAAACTGTGTTGATTGTATTCAACCCCCCCTTCTACAATACAATCTATCATATTGGCCATCAATAGAGGACCAACAAATCGTAATATCACAACGAGTTGTAGTGTGTCCCGTAGTATCCACTCATCTCCGGATTGTATTCATCAAGAGTATTATATCTTCTCAGTCAACCGTCGTTTGATCGTTTATGTCGTCGGTATCCACCGCTTTGTCTTCATTGTTGTACCATGAGAGTGTACTACTATCAGAGACATAGATTTCGGGTACCGGCGAACTTATTCCTTCCTCTTCAATATTGGCTAAGTTTTCTTCTATACCGTCTAGATCCCGCGTCGGGTCTTGATGGTGTTGAATTCTATCTTCTCCATCCAAATAATCCTTCAGAAAAATGCAACACTCAACCGATTGCGCGGTTAATCTACAGCGACGCTCCGAAATAACCTTACCACTGAGAGAAAAAGTAAACTCCGAAGCTACGATACTAGCTTGGATTGTTAGTATATCAAGTGCAATAGTTGACAAAATTAGGAAACTAGGTTGTTTATCTTTCCACCATTCTAATAAATTTATTGTTTCTACATCGTCGACGGGTGTGGCGGATGCCGCTAGAAAGTTAGTATTAATGTATTGATTAAATTCACCCAAAGTATCCTTATCAAATCTAACTCTTTTACTAGATTTTGTGGCAACCGATTGCATTAAACTTGACATTAAGTCGGCTTGAGAAGTGCCATGTCTAAAACTCGATGGAAACACTTGAGGTGTATTGGTTTGTTGTCTTCCTCCCCCGTAATAAACTCTATAAACCTCAAATATTTGATGAAAATCACTTTTAAATTGTAGTATGCAATTTGTTGAAAAAGAAGTATTTGTTGCCGAATCCAAACCAAGAGACCTACATATTCTTGCTATTATAATCTCGACACCCGTGGTATTTAAATACGGGTTAATGCCACGGCACAAAGAAAACTGAAAGGGATCTCATCGAAATACTTTAACATCTTCAATTTCATTGGTCGTACCATGTTGTGAAAGTTGATATCGTTTTCGTATTGAGCAATTTTGTATGTCGAAATAAAATTTTGATTTAAAACTAAAGGGCTCATTGGATAATAAACACCGGTTAATAACATTGTCGCAGTTTTGAAATCGGACAAAATACTGTAACACCCGTAATTTTAAACCAATTTTTTTTTTTTAAAAAGAAAACTTATATTAAGGAAAATATTCAAGATAAACCAAACATCTAATTAATCGTTTTTTTTTTAAAATAACTCTTCGTCTAAATAAGCAAGTAACAATCTAAAAATCCTTTAAGCTTTATAATAATAAATGACTAAGTAAAACATCAATAACTAGTCGGAATGCCAACGCCGGAATTGTCAAGCCGGAGCCTTGCCTTTATCCTTGTTCGTACTTGCACCTAAAAAAAAATAGAATTATGATGGGGTAAGCACAACCGCTTAGTGAGCAAGTAATCACATACAATATATCGCAACAAATATATACATACATCTCATCCACTTTAAAACATCACATCTTAACGGTTTCCCGCTCTTCGGACCATCCCGCAGTCCGGCCTTAGTGGTTACCCACTCTTCGGATCATCCCACGACCCGGCCTTAGCGATTACTCGCCCTTCGGGTCATCCCGCAACCCGGCCCAACACATCACATCAACATATATATATATCAATTACCATATAAAGCATGTAAAAACCCACTCACCTTGTAACCGAAAGCACACCACGAAAAGCTATCAATTAAGATACAGTCAAATCCTACGATCACCTGAAAACACACAAATAACTACCCTTAGGTTTCGACCCCGATCCTAACTCTCGTGATTAACCCCGATTTTATCCTTATTAAATTTATACACACACATATTTATATAGATGTAGTTTAAACACACACTAATAAATTCAACATCCTCTTTTTCTTTTTCCTTTTTAAAGTCAACACCTATACATATATTTTATAAAATAATAAGTGAATAGACCTACTTCTTTCTTCTTGTTAAAACGTCAGCACACACACACATATATATATATGTACTTTATAAAAGGAAAAGTGATTAGACTAGACCATGTTCTAAATTCTTCTTCTTTTTTTTTTTTTTAAAACGTCAGTATATATATATGTATGCATCTTCTTTTAAAACACTCATATATATACATATATATATATAGTCTATAACAAAACCCAAGAAAGAAAAACTACAACTCATCCTCAATAGCAACCCTACATTAATATCGTCGACCACTCCCTTCGCCGGCGTGACCAACACCGACACAGCGCCGCCACCGGACCGCCATCAACATGGCATCAGCGGCAGGAAATCCTACCACCGCCGCTGATCCACATACAACCAGCAGCAAGGCTGCCGGACTCAAAAAAAACAACGGCAGCAGCAAGGTTCAAACGGTAGCCGGCGATTTGCTGCCGAACTCCGGTCACCCCGCCACCGCACGGTGGTCCGAGCACCGCCGGCCAAGGCTCGGCGGCCTCCCCCCTTACAGTTCGTCGATCAAACCCAACAACCCCCCCCGATTCCACCTATGAACGCACTTACGAGAAGAATTGATGATACTTAGAGAATTAACGGGACGAGAACGAGGAATTTACCTTCCGACGATAACGACACAAAAAGAATTCCGGCGACACAAAAAGAATTCCGGCGACCTCTTTCTTTTTCCTTGCTAATCCCGTCTGCCTTCTCTCTCTCAAACTCTATATCTATTTCTCTCCCTATTTCTCTCTCTTTCTTTTCTCACAAGACACCAAAATAAAATAAAGGTCTGACAACCCCTTCCCCTATTTAAAATAGCTAAAGGACAAATCCTTACCCTATCACAACTCAATACCTTATTATTATATTAATTTTTCTTTTAACATAATTATCATAACTAAAGTAATAAATAAATGAATAAGATAATAAATAAATAAATAAATGGATAATTAGGATATAATTGAGATATCTAATACCTACTTAATTAAACACAAGCTAAAATAACTGACGGTAACCAAAAAAAAATTTAGTGGGTTCACGATTTCGGGGCGTTACAACTCTCCCCCACTTACCGGGATTTCGTCCCCGAAATCAATCGGTGAAAAGCTCCGGATAATGCTCTCGCATTTCCGCTTCCGGCTCCCAAGTCCACTCGGAATCCTTACGATGCTGAACTGCACCCCGAAGATGTCGATGGTACACCCCCGGTGCACGCGCTCGACTATACGCACTTTCTCCTCGACTACGACAATTGTCACAGGCCTATCTAACTTACCCAGCTTTATTTGGAAGTCCTTACAAAACTTATGCGACACATAGAACCAAGTGGCCCCCGTGTCAAAGAGTACTAACGCAGGCTTTGGAGTTAACAGGGAGGATATCTCTACCTCACATACAGCACGCTACTTTCTATCTACACAAGGCAAGAAATTATTCAAACTAAACCTAACAAGGGTATACCTGTAATCGCATCAAGTGCCGCCTGAGCCTCCTCAGCAGTCATCTGAAAAGCTCGTCCTCGAGTAACAGGTCCGCTCTTCCCCGCAGTGGTTCCATCAGTAATCCTAAGCGTTGCTGGGGCCGGGGCCTGAACTGGTGCTCCATTCAGCTGGGGGCAATTGGGCTTGATATGCCCGGGCTGGTAGCAGTGAAAGCAGGTCTTCACCGTCTCCTTGCAATCGTGACTGAAATGGCCCGGCTTGCCACACTTGTAGCATGACAACTCATGTGCCCTACACTCACCCCTGTGGTTCCGCCCACACTTGCTGCAAGTTGCAGGTTCGCTCTTAGAATCGCTCTTTGCTCCCTTATACTTCTTAACTGGCCCTGACTGATCATCCGCCTTACGCTTCCCCTGCCGCTTCTCTTCCAGGTGTATCTCCTGAGCTCTCGCTGTCTCCACCATGTCGCTAAAGGTCTTGCACCTCTTCGTGGTTACTGCCCCTTTAATTTCTGTCTTCAGAACCCCTAAGTATCGAGCCATCTTCAGAGACTCGTCGTTCGCATAGCCCGGTACGAAAAGAAGCTTTTCTAGAAATTTGGCGGTGATCTCATTCACCGTCTCCGTCGTCTGAGTTAGATTCAGGAACTCAGCTGCTATCCGCTCTCTCTCAATGCTAGGAGCGAACTCCTCATCGAACATGACCTTAAACTCCTCCCAAGTCAGTGCAGTGATCTGTGCTTCCGAAAATCTCCTTAGGATCAGGTCCCACCAATCTTTAGCCGCGTTCCGGAGTAGGTTCACCGCAAAAAGAACCTTCGAGCCCGCCGGGCATCCGCTGGTGCGGAAAGCCCCCTCCACGGCTGAATACCAGCGATAGCAAGCAACGGGGTCCTTCTGCCCCTCGAAGAATGGTGGTTTGCATGTCATGAAGTCCTTATAGGTGACCACCCGACTCTGAGACTGTGCCGTGCTCCCGCTCCCTGAACTCCGTGCCGTAAGAGCTGCATCGATACGTTGATCTAGGGTCTGAACTAGCTCCTCCCTCATCTGGTCAAAAAGCCCTGGCAGTGTTTGTTGCAGAATCGCAGTAATTTGAGCAGCAAGCTGGTCTGCCTGCTCGGCCTCACTCCCACTGGGGTTGTTCCTAGTTTGCACCATTCTGAGGGTGCAAGAGAATCTTAGGTCTTAACTACGATAAGGCAGTTTAAACTACCTCGCGATGCCTAACCGTATTCTTTAAGCTACTAGTGCTCATGCAAGTATCTACTTCTAGTCTTAGTGCGCATGCAAAATCATAGGTAAGTTCACACCTTCCACATAAGTACTATACGTATTAGCTAACCACATAAATGCTCATCCCTAACTGTCATCAATGAGTTAAAGTCTCCAGGACTTAATCAATCCCAACACTACACAGGTGTTTATAGTAACACTATTATTGGCGCCGTATTACTATAACCATCCATTCATGATAGTCAAGTCAGAATCACCGAGCACCAATCAAACAAGAACATGCCCAATGACCCATCCTCAACATACCAAGGTGTCTACGTTTGGGTTTGATACCATCCTACCTAAACCTTAACTTATCGACTAAGCAGGTATTCGCAAACATAACACTATTCCACAGAACTCATTATATCAATCCACATACTACTATGCATAACAACATGTATACACAATTTACTTCTATATCATGCGTGTATATATATTAAAAACTCAACTATCGCTCACCTCCGTCTTGACGGTTCCGTTGGCCATTCCGATCTTAACTATTCCCAAAATCACCTGGTTTAAGTCCAACCACACACACACTCACTAGTATGCATGCTGATTCTCTTAAACCTTAGGCTCTGATACCAAGTTGTAACACCCGTAATTTTAAACCAATTTTTTTTTTTTAAAAAGAAAACTTATATTAAGGAAAATATTCAAGATAAACCAAACATCTAATTAATCGTTTTTTTTTTAAAATAACTCTTCGTCTAAATAAGCAAGTAACAATCTAAAAATCCTTTAAGCTTTATAATAATAAATGACTAAGTAAAACATCAATAACTAGTCGGAATGCCAACGCCGGAATTGTCAAGCCGGAGCCTTGCCTTTATCCTTGTTCGTACTTGCACCTAAAAAAAAATAGAATTATGATGGGGTAAGCACAACCGCTTAGTGAGCAAGTAATCACATACAATATATCGCAACAAATATATACATACATCTCATCCACTTTAAAACATCACATCTTAACGGTTTCCCGCTCTTCGGACCATCCCGCAGTCCGGCCTTAGTGGTTACCCACTCTTCGGATCATCCCACGACCCGGCCTTAGCGATTACTCGCCCTTCGGGTCATCCCGCAACCCGGCCCAACACATCACATCAACATATATATATATCAATTACCATATAAAGCATGTAAAAACCCACTCACCTTGTAACCGAAAGCACACCACGAAAAGCTATCAATTAAGATACAGTCAAATCCTACGATCACCTGAAAACACACAAATAACTACCCTTAGGTTTCGACCCCGATCCTAACTCTCGTGATTAACCCCGATTTTATCCTTATTAAATTTATACACACACATATTTATATAGATGTAGTTTAAACACACACTAATAAATTCAACATCCTCTTTTTCTTTTTCCTTTTTAAAGTCAACACCTATACATATATTTTATAAAATAATAAGTGAATAGACCTACTTCTTTCTTCTTGTTAAAACGTCAGCACACACACACATATATATATATGTACTTTATAAAAGGAAAAGTGATTAGACTAGACCATGTTCTAAATTCTTCTTCTTTTTTTTTTTTTTAAAACGTCAGTATATATATATGTATGCATCTTCTTTTAAAACACTCATATATATACATATATATATATAGTCTATAACAAAACCCAAGAAAGAAAAACTACAACTCATCCTCAATAGCAACCCTACATTAATATCGTCGACCACTCCCTTCGCCGGCGTGACCAACACCGACACAGCGCCGCCACCGGACCGCCATCAACATGGCATCAGCGGCAGGAAATCCTACCACCGCCGCTGATCCACATACAACCAGCAGCAAGGCTGCCGGACTCAAAAAAAACAACGGCAGCAGCAAGGTTCAAACGGTAGCCGGCGATTTGCTGCCGAACTCCGGTCACCCCGCCACCGCACGGTGGTCCGAGCACCGCCGGCCAAGGCTCGGCGGCCTCCACCCCTTACAGTTCGTCGATCAAACCCAACAACCCCCCCCGATTCCACCTATGAACGCACTTACGAGAAGAATTGATGATACTTAGAGAATTAACGGGACGAGAACGAGGAATTTACCTTCCGACGATAACGACACAAAAAGAATTCCGGCGACACAAAAAGAATTCCGGCGACCTCTTTCTTTTTCCTTGCTAATCCCGTCTGCCTTCTCTCTCTCAAACTCTATATCTATTTCTCTCCCTATTTCTCTCTCTTTCTTTTCTCACAAGACACCAAAATAAAATAAAGGTCTGACAACCCCTTCCCCTATTTAAAATAGCTAAAGGACAAATCCTTACCCTATCACAACTCAATACCTTATTATTATATTAATTTTTCTTTTAACATAATTATCATAACTAAAGTAATAAATAAATGAATAAGATAATAAATAAATAAATAAATGGATAATTAGGATATAATTGAGATATCTAATACCTACTTAATTAAACACAAGCTAAAATAACTGACGGTAACCAAAAAAAAATTTAGTGGGTTCACGATTTCGGGGCGTTACAAATACCGTGAAAGCCTTGCATCATTTCCCAATCACAATCACTTATTTCGTTATTCGGGTAATAACGACTATAAAATGATTGAATATATTGTCTTTGTCTTAATAAATTATCAATCATTTTCCAAGTCGAATTCCATCGAATCAGCATATCGTGAGCCGCCGACAAAGCTCTAAAACTTACACTAGCGCAATACTCTATATATAAGTTATGCAATTTTTTCCTTTTGTGAAAACCCGACGTATCAAAATCCTAAACTTAGTTAAAATGGGATCAAGTATTCTTAGGCTGTCTTGAACGGCTAAGTTTATTATGTGTGCGACACAACGTGTTGAAACAATTTTCCATCTAAAATAAGGGATAAAGCCAAACGTAATTTATCAATGCATGCGGTATTGTTACTAGCATTATCAAAGCTCATACTAATAATACTATTTTTTAAACAGTAATATTTAAGAGTTTTCATAACTATAGAAAATTGACGTTCTCCCGAATGTGGCGAACCAAAGTGTTCAAACGTGATAACACGCTTGCATAATTGCGACGATTCCTTCATAATCCAATTAGCCGTTATGCATATATAAGATTGTGGCAATCCGTTGGTGCGCTCCATATATCGGCAGTTAAAGAAGCCCTCGAGGGTAATAGTGAAAACATTTCTTTCGTACTTTCTTTTAGCTTTGTGCCAATATTTTATAGCATCACGTTTAAGAGTTTGATGACTTACCGGTTCATAGCGTGGTTGGAAGCCTTTTCGAATCATGTTGGTAATGTGAGTGTTGTCGAAATGTTTGAAGGGCAACACCATTTGAATTACACATTTCATTGTTACTTCTCACGCAAGATCATTACCATAGTTCCATACTTGACCAGAATTGTCAAGTATGATTTGGATCGTTAGCAGCTTTCAATGCCTTGCAACTATGTTCGTAATGGCGCTTTAATGTCGAATTTGAATCGGGTTTAAGGAAGTCGCCACACCGATGTCATCGCGCTTTTTTGGTACCATCAGGAAACTTGCACAAGTCGTAACTTTTTCAAATCGTCACTTTTCTTCCATGGTCGGACTCGGGAATAATGGTGTAATTTTTTTTTGCTATTTCGTAGACTAGAAATTACGAGAATACGAGAACATGAGAACTCGAGATTAGAGAATATAAAAACTAGGGAACTTGAGAGTAGAGAATACGAGAATGAGAACTATAGAAACAAATATTGCGAGGATACGAGATTACAAGAGCCGAAAAATGAGAAATCTTTGTGTTTTTTGCTAGTTGGGAAGTTATGGTTTGATCCTAACCCACCACTATTATTTATATACTAGTTTAGCTCAAGAAATGCTCAAAAATGGTCAAAAATCCATCCCAACGGCTATATTAACGGCTCTCTAACGGCTAGATTTTTGAAATTTGCGGCGGTTCAGGCTGAACCCGGTTCGGGACCAGTTTTTGAACCGGTTCTGGTTCAAACTGGTTCGGGATCGGAGAAATCCTTAAAAACCTGAACCGGTCTGGGCTTTCAGGCTGTAAACCGGTTTGGACCGGTCAGGGCTCAAAAATGCTTCGGGCATCGGGTTGGTTCAGGATTTTTGTTCGGTTAGGTTTGGTTCGGTTCCGTTTGGCCATAACTACTTTGAGGTACCTAAAAATTCGTTTTACAGCAGCCAAATGAGATTTTTTAGGATCAGCTTGAAGATGAGCCCATACAAGTAGAGAACATGATATCAGGCCTACTAGCAGTGAGGTAAAACAAGGAGCCAAGCATTCCTCTATACTCAGTGATATTTACGTAGTACCATTTGGGTCGGTCAAGTTTGAGAGGAGGATCCATGTGGGTTTTCATAGGAGAGCAAGATTCAAAATTATATTTCTATAAAAGATCTTTTGTGTACTTGCTTTGATTTATAAAAATTCCCTTCTTTGACTATTTAACTTGTAGACCAAGAAAAAAAGGAGAATTCTCCCATCATACTCATTTCATAATGAGTACTCATGAGATGAGCAAAATCATCACACATAGAAGGATCAGTGGCTCCGAAGATAATATCATCCACATAGATTTGAACAAGAATAATGTTACCTGCCTTTTTCTTGAAGAAGAGAGTATTGTCTATCCTTCCTCTGATGTACTTGTTAGAAGTAAGAAAATTAGAGAGAGTATCATACCATGCTCTTGGGGTTTGTTTTAGACCATTCAAAGCTCAAACTTGTATACATAGTCTGGGTGATAAGGATCTTCAAAGACTGGTGGTTGCTTCACATAGACCTCATCCGAAAGCTTCCCATTTAGGAACGCACTTTTTACATCCATTTGATAGACTTTGATGTTAGATAAGCAGCATGAGCAAGAAAGATTCAAATGGCTTCTAGTCTGGCTACAGGAGCAAACGTCTCGTCATAGTCGATGCCTTCCTTTTGCCTGTAACCTTGAGCTACCAGTCTGGCTTTGTTTTGAATGACTGTTCCAAGTTCATCCATCTTGTTTCGGAAGATCCACTTAGTACCGATGATGGTTTTAGAAGAAGCTTAGGAACAAGTTTTTAGACTTTATTTCTGATGAACTGTTCAAGTTCTTTATGCATGGCTAGAACCCAACTTGGATCATTTAGTGCTTCATTAATGGACTTGGATTCAGTGAAGGAAAGGAAATTTACATATAAGCAAATGTTTCCAATTCCTCTTCTGGTTAGAACACTTGTTTGTTGATCACCGATGATTTGGTCAATCGGATGATCTTTAGTCCATTTGATCGCTAGAGGAAGAGGATGAGGGTGATTATAGTGAATATGTGGAGAGGACAAATTGAGATTGGAAGATTGAGGATCTATATGATGATTAGCTTGAAGAGTATCAGTAGATTGAAAAGGAACAATGGCATGGTCATCATTGGGGTTTGATGATGAAGAAGGTTCATTTGAGTGAGGTGTGATAGAAGAAAGGGTTAATAAAAGGTGGAGGAGAATCTAGATCCAGATACGAGTCTACCCAATCATTTAATTCCTTATAGTTTGAAGAAAATGAGGAGGTTTTGGAATCATCAAAATCCACATGAATTCATCAATGCATTGCCTTCTTAAGTTGAAGAATCGATAAGCCTTGGTATTGAGACAATATCCCACAAAGATTCCCTCATCATCTTTAGGATCAAATTTTCCCAAATTCTCTCTGTCATTTAGCACATAGAATATGCACCCGAACACATGGAATAAGTCTATACGAGGCTTCTTACCTTTGAACAATTCACATGGAGTTTTTCCCAATCTCTTGGTGATTAGAGATCTTTTATGAGTGTAGCAAGCTGTATTGATGGCTTCAGCCCAAAAATACGTCGGGAGATTTGATTCACACAACATGGATCTAGCAGCTTCACAAAGAGTTCTGCTCTTTCTCTCCACCACACCATTTTGTTGAGGTGTTCTAGCAGTAGAGAAATTTTGAGAAATTCCTTTGTCATCTAGAAAGGTATCAAGAGTATGATCTTGAATTCAGTTCCATTGTCACTTCTGATGGATCTGACTGGAAGACCACTAAGGACTTCAACCTTTTTTATGAAGATGATAATTTCTTCAGCTGCATCTCCTTTGTGCCTAAGAAAGAAAGTCCAGGTGAAACGAGAGAATTCATCAACAATAACAAGAATGTACCTTTTTCCACCGAGACTAGGAGTGCTGACTGGTCCACAGAGATTTAAGTGCAACATGTGAAGAGGAGAGTTGATTAAGAAATTTTGATTTGCTTTGAATGAATATCGGGAGATCTTTCCTTTCTCACAAGCACCACAAACTTCGTCCTTTAGAATATTGAGCTTTGGCAGCCAATCACCAGGTCTTTTGAAAATAGGGAGTGGAGAGATCTGAAATTTAGATGAGAGAGCCCTTTGTGCCAAAGCCACCCATTCTTCTCAGCTCTGAAGAAACAAATGCTTTCAGATTGGGTTTCTATGTTCATATCAATGATATAAACTTTTTCTTTACTTCTTTTGGACAGTACAGATTCTCCCCGGTCATTCATCACATTGCATGCACAAATAACAAAAATGACTTTGTACCCAAGATCACACAGTTGACTTATGCTTAGAAGGTTGTGCATGAGTCCCTCCACGTAGGCCACCTTGTTAAAGGTGATAGTTCCATTTGAGAGAGTGCCATATCCTTTAGTGATGCCCTTTGCTTCGTCACCGAATGTCACTAAGGGACCCTTTTCAAACACATAGTTTATTAAGAGAAATTTATTTCCAGTCATATGTCTAGAACACCCACTATCAAGATACCATGTCATGTGGGGTTTTATGACCTGCACACATAGAAAAAGATAGTTTCTAGGAACCCACTTAGATTTAGGTCCTTTTGGTTTGAAGAAGAGGGTAGAGTTGACTTTCTGTCAATTTTGTCTGAAGGAAAGTTCTCGGCAAAGTGAGAAGTGTCCCCACAATTATAACATTTTCGGTAGTTAAAAGTTTTGGTGGTTTCACACCTAGCTTTTCCCAAAAAGTTGATTTTTCAAAAGGTTTAGCTCCCGACACACCTTTCCCGTTGCTTGGAAGAGTGGTTTTATTGAGGTTTACCGATCTAGGAATGAAAGGAGGTTGAGCTTTAGAGGCCTTTCTTTTAGATGGACAAGAGAGAGGAGCAACAGATTTTCCTTTGTTCTTTTCAAAAGCTTTTTTCGTTTTTCATGGGAAAATCAATTCTAGGAATTTTAGAAGGTTTGGAAGAAGAGGAACATTCATCATCAATGGTTAAGAGTTTTGAACATGTGATGAACAGACAACTCATGGTTTTCAAAATCATTTGAATCATTTTCTTCTTGATTTTCTTTGGCTTTTACAAAATTACCAAACTTGAGCTATTCCCTAAGGTCATGAGAGTTAAGGGAAGGTCAATGTGTTCTGAGGTAGAAGGAGGAAATGTATCATTTACAGCTTTCCAGTACCCAAGACCAATTTTATCATTACAAGGAATTTGATCTTGAAAACTTTGAGCAAGATTTTTGGAAGCACTGTTCCATTTTTCAACAACTTTTTGCTCCTTCTCGAGCATTTTCAGAAGTTTGTACTTTTCCTTTGAAATCACAGAGTTGATGGTCTTCAAGTCGTCAAAATCAGACTTGAGTTTTTCAAAATCTTTTGACTGAGAGGAGTAATCACGTAGTTGAGAGGAAAGAAGTTTAACAAGAGCAAGAATTTTCTTCTTTTCATTTTTCAAATTAAGGAAATTAGTGCCTATGACTCTTTAACTGTGGACTTCTATAATTTGAAAAATGAAAAGAAAAAAATTCATGCTCTTGTTTAATCTCTTTCCTCTCAACTGTGTGATTACTCCTATCAGTCAAAAGATTTTGAAAAACTCAAGTCTGATTTTGACGACTTGAAGACCATCAACTCTGCGATTTCAAAGGAAAAGTACAAACTTCTGAAAATGCTCGAAAAAGAGCAAAAAGTTGTTGAAAAATGGAACGGTGCTTCCAAAAATCTTGCTCAAACTTTTCAAGATCAAATCCCATGTGATGATAAAACTGTCTTGGGTACTAGAAAGCTGTAAATGATACGTTTTCTCCTTCTGCCTCAGAACACAATGACCTTCCCTTAAACATCTCCTCTGATGATCTAATCTCTTTTGAATCCATATCTATGTGTTCTGTTGACTCTCTTGACCTTAGCGAACAGCTCAAGTTTGGTAATTTTGTAAAAGCCAAGGAAAATTAAGAAGAAAATGATTCAAATGGTTTTGAAAACCATGAGTTGTATGTTCATCACATGTTTAAAACTCTAACCATTGATGATGAATATTCCTCTTCTTCAAAACCTTCTAAAATTCCTAAAATTGATTTTCCCATGAAAAACGAAAAAGCTTTTGAAAAGAACAAAGAAAATTTTGTTGCTCCTCTCTTTGGTCCTTCCAAAAGAAAAGCCTCTAAAGCTCAACCTCCTTTCATTCCTACATCGGTGAACCTCAATAAAACTACTATTCCAAGCAAAGGGAAAGGTGTGTTGGGAGCTAAACCTTCTAAACCTTATATAAAAATCAACTTTTTGGGAAAAGTTGGGTGTGAAACCACCAAAACTTTTAACTACCGAAAATGTTATAATTGTAGGGACGCCTCTCACTTTTCCAAGGACTATCCTTCAGACAAAATTGACAGAAAGTCAACTCTACCCCCCCCCCCCTTCTTCTAAACCAAAAGGACCCAAATCTAGGTGGGTTCCTAAAAACTAACTTTTCTGTGTGTGCAGGTCATAAAACCCCACAAGACATGGTATTTTGGGTAAACTCCATATGAATTGTTCAAAGGTAAGAAGCCTCTAATAGACTTCTTCAATGTGTTCGGGTGCATATGCTATGTGCTAAATGACAGAGACAATTTGGGAAAATTTGATCCCAAAGGTAGCGAAGGAATCTTTGTGGAATATTCTCTCAACACCAAGGCTTATTGGGTCTTCAACTTAAGAAGACAATGCATTGATGCATGTGGATTTTGATGATTCCAAATCCTCCTCATTTTCTTCAAACTCTAACAGATGCTCGAACCGAATCGATCCGAACCGAACAAAAAACCCAAACCAGCCCGATGCCCGAACCGGTTTACAGCCCGAAAGCCTGGACCGGTTCAGGTTTTTAAGGATTTTTCTAGTCCCGAACCGGTTTGAACCGGAACCGGTCCAAAAACCGGTCCCAAACCGGGTTCAGCCTGAACCGTCGTGAATTTCAAAAATCTAGCCATTAGAGAGTCGTTAAAATAGCTGTTGTGATGGATTTTTGACCGTTTTTTAGAATTTCTTGAGCTAAACTAGCAAAAAAACTCAAAAAAAAAAAAACACAAAGATTTCTCATTTTTTGGCTCTCATAATCTCGTATTCTCGCAATATTTGTTTCTCTAGTTCTCGTTCTCGTATTCACCAGTTCTCGTATTCTCTACTCTCGAGTTCCCTAGTTCTCGTATTGTCTAATCTTGAGTCATGTTCTCGTGTTCTCGTAATTTCTAGTCTACGAAATGGTAGAACAAAATTACACCATTATACCCGAGTCCGACCATGGAAGAAAAGCAATGATTTGGAAAAGTTACGACTTGTGCAAGTTTCCTGATGGTACCAAAAAAGCGTGATGCCATTGATGTGGCGACTTCCTTAAACCCGATCTGAATTCGACATTAAAGCGCCATTATGAACATAGTTGCAAGGCATTGAAAGCGGCTAACGATCCAAATCAACCCATACTTGACAATTCCGGTCAAGTATGAAACTATGATAATGATCTTGTGCGAGAATTAACAATGAAATGTGTAACTCAAATGGTGTTGCCATTTGGACATTTCGACAACACTCACATTACCAACATGATTCGAAAAGGCTTCCAACCACGCTATGAACCGGTAAGTCATCAAACTCTTCGACGTGATGCTATAAAAAATTGACACAAAGCTAAAAAAGTACGAAAGAAATGTTTTCACTATTACCCTCGAGGGTTTCTTTAACCGCCGATATATGGAGCGCACCAAATGGATTGCCACAATCTTATATATGCATAGCGACACATTGGATTATGATGGGATCGTGGCAATTATGCAAGCGTGTAATCACGTTTGAACACTTTGGTTCGCCACATTTGGTAGAACGTCAATTTTCTATAATTAAGAAAACTCTTAAATATTATTGTTTAAAAAATAGTATTATTAGTATGAGCTTTAATAATGCTAGTAACAATACCGCATGCATTGATAAATTACGTTTGGCTTTATCCCCTTTTTTAGATGGAAAATTGTGTCACACACGTTCCTAAGAATACTTGATCCCATTTTAACCAAGTTGGCTTTTGGTACGTCGGGTTTTCAACAAAAGGAAAAAATTGCATAACTTATATATAGGGTATTGTGCTAGTGTAGGTTTTAGAACTTTGTCGGGGGCTCACGATATGCCGATTCGATGGAATTCGACTTGGAAAATGATTGATAATTTATTAAGACAAAGACAATATATTCAATCATTTTATAGTCGTTATTACTCGAATAACGAAATAAGTGATTGTGATTGGGAAATGATGCAAGGCTTTCACGATATTTTGTCCGATTTCAAAACTGCAACAACGTTATTATCCGGTGTTTATTATCCAGCGAGCCCTTTAGTTTTAAATCAAATATTTATTTTGACAAACAAAATTGTTCAATACGAAAACGATATCAACTTTCACAACGTGGTACGACCAATGAAATTGAAGATGTTAAAATATTTCGATGAGATCCCTTTCAGTTTTCTTTGTGCCGCGACATTAAACCCGTATTTAAATACCACGGGTGTCGAGATTATGATAGCAAGAATATGTAGGTCGCTTGGTTTGGATTCGGCAACAAATACTTCTTTTTTAACGAATCGCATACTCCAATTTAAAAGTGATTTTCATTAGATATTTAAAGTTTATAGAGTTTATTATGGGGGAGGAAGCCAACAAACCAATACACCCCAAGTGTTTCCATCGAGTTCTAGCCGTGGCACTTCTCAAGCCGACTTAATGTCAAGTTTATTGAAATCGGTTGTCGCAGAATCTAGTAAAAGAGCTAGATTTGATGGGGATGTTTTGGGTGAATTTAATCAATACATTAATACTAATTTTCTAGCGGCATCCGTCACACCCGTCGACAATGTTTAAGCAATAAATTTATTAGAATGGCGGAAAGATAAACAACCTATTAATGAGCATTAATAGTTTTTGTTTAGCAATTTCTTGAAGATCTTGTTTCTTCAAGTGTCGCTTCCATTTCTTGACTGGGAGCATAAATTTTTTTATTGACGACACCAATCTGAACATATTTATATGCTTGAATTGGTTGCTCATCATCATCCCAAAACATGACAGTGCTTTGGAACTTGAGATAAATCTCTTTTTCTAAACCTTTAAGACATTTCTTATTATAGGTTTTGATCGCCTCTCTGAACTCCTTGGAGAATTTGGATAATTCCAACAAATTATTGGATGGATAGATCATGCTCAACAATCCATAATGATAGGCTTCAAGAATGAACAAGGGATCTGCATTGGGAAAGAAGTAGTAACTAATATTCTTCTTGTCTGAAGTATAGTAGTGTTCATCAACAAAAGAAATTGCGGTTGACTCTCTTCCTTTCTTGTACATATAATCAAATCCAGAATATAAAGATTCAAGATCGTAATATTCCATGTCTTCAAGTTTGACGATTGGATGCTGGATTTTTGGGATAGTACCAAGAATGACTTTGGAACTTCCTTCTTTTGTCAAGGTTTTGGCAAAAGTTGGCTTTAGACCTTCTGAACCACTAATTAGTTCTAAAGGAGCTTTGAATTCTTTACTTGTGAATATATTGGCAGAAATCCTTGCTTCATCATAGGATTTGTACTTCTTATGTTTAACGCCAGAGTATCCCTTAGTTGCCTGTTCCGCCAGATTCCAGGTAGTATAAATACCTGCCTTTGGACCATTGAAAACAACATAATAGGTTTTTGCGCCTAAATATCCGTGAGGATACACTAAAGATTTCTCTTTAGATTTATTTGGGTGTTGAATACCCTCGTTTGGCCTTAAGTTTAAATCACAAGAACCAGACGTAGCAGAGGATGAATCCTCATCTTGACTTTTAACCAAAGTCACAGGTGTCAACGGATTTGGTGCTTCTTTACCAAAAGCCGTTTGCTTTGGAATAGTTGTAACTTCTGGCATTTCTACCGCAGGTGTTACAGTTGCCTGTTTAGAAGAGAATTTTCTTTCAAAATCCATTTCAGAATCAATGAGTGTTAGCTCATTTTGTAAGAGCTGGATTCTCTTGAGGATTATCGATTTTTGAGCCATCAATTTCTCCATTTTTTGACGAAAGGTCTTTGTTATTGGCGTGAGGCCTTTGTTAGCGTGAGGCTTTTGTTAACAAGAGATGTAAGAAAGAAAATGGATGCTTTCTCCAGACTAAGATCATCTTCTTTTATAGCCAAAATAAAGGCTTGATGTTCCTGCAAAAAGATAAAGATGAACAGTATATGTCATTTCAAAATCTTTTTAACTTTGGAATTCTCTTGTCAAAAAATCTGCTAAACAGTTTTTTGTTCCTTCAATGTGTTGTACATCGAAATTGTATCTGGAAAGCCATTGTTGCCATCTGACTAGCCTTCCTTGCTTATTATCTCCCTGTAACTTAGTACGAAGAAAATAAGTAAAGTTTTTATAATCAGTTCCTACTAAAAATTTAATAGGAGTGAGATAAATAGAAAATTTATTTATTACTCTGATTACTGCTAAATATTCCTTCTCATTAGATTGATAATTTTTCTCGGCATCTTTGAAACTACCAGAAGCATACCTGCAAATTAATTCTTGATCAGAATTAATTGCTTTGAGGACCCCTCCCCAATATTCTCCTGAAGCGTATGTCTCAATAATAAGTTTGTCTTCAGGTAGAGGATCGTAGAGTTTTGGAAAACTTGTGAGATTCTTTTTTACCTTACAAATGTAATTGGTATCTAAATCAATCCATTCCAAAGGAACATCTTTCTTAAGTTTAACTTGCAAAGGAGCTCGAATTGTTGCAACTTTTGGTATATAATCAGAAGCATATGTCAAAATTCCTAAAAATCTTTGCAATTGCTTTTTATCTTCAAGTCTATCTAGAAATTTATGAATATGTTCCAGGATATGTCCTTGAGGACAATGTGTTCCTTGATCAATTTCTAGACCTAAACAATTAATTTTAGTCTTAAAAAGTTGAGCTTCCTTTTTGGATAAAATAATCCCAAGGGATTGACATTTCTTAAAAAGTTGAGCTAATAAATACTTCTTTACTATCAATATGTAAAATGACCATTTTTGTGAATTGAGCAAATGGACCATAAAGTAATAAGAAGTTATTACCTAGAATAAAATCAAGATTTGATTCTTGTTGATAGATGGTAGGAATATGAAATATTTCTCGTGCTATCATAATATCAAGATTTTTGCAAACTTTGTTAATAGTAACAATAGATCCATCTGCAATCTTTGCTCTTATTGGTCTTTCTGCATTTACCCATGTTCTTTGGGTATTACATATTGAGTAGCAACACAAATGCTCGCACAAGTGTCAACATAGCAATGTAACTCAATCTGTTTATATCCTGCAAATTTTAATTTTCCAGCAATATAAATAGAATTAGGATTAGTGATGTTAGGCATCACCAATTCTATGGGTTCCTCAGTCTGAATCTGAAGAAGATGACTCATAGGAATCTGAAAGATCAGTTTCTGAATCAATAATTTCTATGGAGTATACATTTCGTGTATCTTCATAAGGATTCTTTATAGGACTGTATCCTAAAGAAAATATTGTTTCTAACATCTTGAATCTGTTAGAATGGTGTTTTCTATTTGGACATTCATTTGCATAATGTCCTTCCACATTGCAGACCCAACATCTACAATTTTTCTTGCCTTTAGGACAAAATTTTTGTTTTTCGCTAGAAGATTTAGAAGAATTCTTTTTAACGTATTTTCCTGGTTTAAAAGATTTTTTCTTCTTTTTAAACTTATATTTAGAAATTTTTTTCTTTTTATGATTTTTCTTTTTGGTTGGTCTACAACCATAATCATAAATTTGGTCAGAAACTTTTTCACAACGTTTCTTTGTAAAAGCTTTTAGTTTTTTTTGCTTTTTTGTTAAATCACAAATTTTTGAAACTTCTTCTTTAACAATTCTATGAGCAAAACCTAAACTGTACAAGTCAGCATTAGAAGCCTCTAACTGAAAACGTTCAAGAGCTTTTTGCCCAACAAAGGAGATTTTAAGAAGATAATCCTTGATATATCTCTTATAATCATCTCTGTCTTTGAGCTGATATAAATATCTTTCATAATCACAATAGAATTGATCAAGATAGAATATATCACATAATTGCATATTAGCAAGCATTGTTTTTGCTTTAGTAGCAGTTTTATGAAATTCTTGCAATTTATTTTCTGTAAGGTCTATTCCTAAGAACATGGTATAAATTGCATCTAGAATCTCTTCAAAAGCAGCGATTGCATCTCTTCCATGAGTCCAAGTGGTATTTTTTAATAAAACTATTAACAATACATGTTGTCTTATGTTCGATCGATAATAACACGGCATTAAGATCTTGATTAGAATCATTAGTTTGAATTATCAAACTGATTTCTTGAGCCCATTTGTCAATGAGTTCTTTTCTATTAGCAGTACAATCAATATTTAAAATGTTGTTTCCAAAAATATTGTTGTTTTTTATTACAGGAGGAGATTCGTAAAAATTCCCTTTTCTTTTCCTGCCATTTTTTGTACAGGAACCTTCACCTTCTTCAAATTTTCTTTTTCATCTTTAGGAGGAGGTTGCTTGTTGTCCATTCTAAAATTAAAAATTTCAGAGTCTGAACTTTCATAATTGTCAGAATCTACTTGTTCATCAAAACTGAATCCTTCAATTATGTTTACATTTTCAAAACATTTAAATCCAAAAAGAAACAATTATATCTGATGATGATCTTGCTTTGGGAAGAAGTCTTCTTTTTGATGGAGAATTCTGGAACATTCCGGAATCATTTGAGGGAGGCCATTAACTTGGAAGGTAAGAAAAGCATACAAATGGAAACCAAATAATTGATTATTTTAGACAGTACATTTCACTTTGTGACATTGCGCCTCCTGAGGGTTTGGACTTTAGTGAGATTTGGAGTCAGCTTGGTCGAGGACAGTATAGACGGTCCAACACCAAGTCGGGCGATTTAGTGAACCTGGAGCACCGTATTTTGCATAGGATGATAGCATATTCACTGAACCAAAGGAAATCCAGCCAGGACAAGATAGGAGACTTTGAGCTTTGGTTGCTTTTATTAGTTAGTGAACCGAGACCGTCGTAGCCACCTACCGTACATTATTGCCGACTTTTTCATCGGAGCTAAGGGATTTAGGACTTTGAGTGGACTTTTAGATGGACAGTAAATCACCCACATAGCTGTTTCGCATGGGATTTTGACGCCGGAGGTGAGAACCTCTTTGACTTGTTTGGGAGAGTTAGGTTGGATAGATAAGCATCAGCTTCGGGGGATGAGAGTAGTAGAGAGAGGAGCCAGGAGCTCTTGGATTTTGATTGGTATACGAGACGAGCCAGAGGTTCAGGAGATGCTTGAGCCGCAGCCGCAGCCACAGCAGCAGTTTGATGAGGCAGGACCCTTGGGAACACATCAGGTACCGCTAGACTGGGATGCTTACACAGCTTTCTAGGATCTCTCGATACGGACACACTATCATAATGTCCAAACTCAAAGGTCATTCGACTGGCAGAACCAGGCAATGATGGGTTTCTTCACACATATGGCACCTGATTATGAGCCATCACCACCACTGAAGTACACTGTCTGGCCACCACAGGACCCGAGTCCTCCAGGTTATGAGAGTTATGATCAGTGGCGGGACCATTTCGGTGGACCCCATTGATTATATGGTTCGATGCTTTATTTTGGTTTTTGATGTTCGATTTGGTTGTACCGTACTATCTATCTTTTTATTTTTATCTTTTTCCTTTTTAGTTTGTTTGTTTTTGTTTTTTGCTTTTCAGATTAGGTGTGTAGACTCTCGAATCAGTTGTACGGAATGAATTTCAGTTGTTCATCGAGCTTCAGTTTTCTTAACCCAGGGAGTATTCGTTCTTTATCTTTTTACCTTTCCGCATTCATGCTTTAACTGTTGTTGCATTGAGGACACTGCAATATTTAAGTGTGGGAAGGGGGTTAAGTAAACTTTTGCTTGTTTGTCCTTTGTGAATTATCTGGGATTATTTGAATTATATGGCATAAATTTTTCGAAATCCATGATCTTTTAAAATTTTTTGGAAGTCAAAAGAGTCATGCATTTAAGAGGACACTTTTTGAAGTTTTTATGAGTTTGAAAAAGTCATGTGTATACTGAATACCGGGTGATCCTTACCCCTTTCCATGAGAGTTTGAGCCTATATTGCTTATATTTATTCATTTCGTGAGGATGCCGACTTTGAACCAAAGTAGAACTTGTCACTTTGAATGCTTGTCGAGACCACATAAGAGAAGTATTTATCACCATTGCACTGATAGAGGCCTTTGTTTCAACCCGCTTAGCCTTCGTCAGATAATCTCATTATAAGGTTATCTGATTTGCCTAGCCTTTGATTAAAAGTACTCATCTTTAGTACTTTATCCCTTGTAACCCCTTTGAGCCTTAGCCATTTCATTTCTTTACCCATTACCATTTTATCCTTTAGCCTATTCATTTTATCTATCTTTTAGTCGTAGCTTAAAGTTGAGAGCTTTTCATGTTTTTGGTCCGTTTTATGAAATCTGAACAATAGAAAAAAAGGATTGCGAAATGTTTGGATGTTAAAAAAAAGAAAAAGAAAAGAAAAGAAAGAAGTTAGAAAAGAGAAAAGTAAAAAAAAAAACGACTCAACAAAAAGCAAAATCAAAAGAGTCGATGTGCTAAAAAAGAAAAAAATATCGAGCCCCAAATAAGCAATATGCTTAGGCCGGTATAAAAGTAGAATTGATAAAAATCCCGAGCTCTAAAATTTCAAAAGTCAGATGATTAATTTGGATCCAAAACTGATTAGTTTTCAGGTTTTTGCTACAACCCTTTGAGTCACTTATATATATCTTTTATCCTACCCTAACCCTAAGCCTAACATTAAAACCCTAAAGTCCTCTTGACGGTTGACAACTTTTCAGTGGTGGAGATGAGATTTGGTAACAAGCCTATGCGCTGGTAAGAAGTCGAGTATCAGTGTGATCACTTTATATAACATTTTACCCCTTGAGAGATACACATTATCAAAAGTGAGGGTAAGAGGTTAAGCATGACTTTGATAACTTGTGAGGCTTTGATTTGTGTCTGAATTATGTTTGATTTCTTGCGACTATCCTTGTTCTTTCAAACCATGATCATAGATGGAGGATAATTTTGTCGTTATTGTTCTTATTTTATCAGATAATTACTTGAGGACAAGCAAATCTTAAGTGTGGCAATTTGATAACTCCAAATATATACATGCTTTACTCGCACTAGTTCCCCACTTTTGTTTATGTTTTAGGCCTATTTTGGACATGATTGCTACTAAAAGGGTGTGAATTGTAATTTCAGGTAAATTTTGGGGTGAAATGCAAAAAGTATCAAAAAGAGGGTAAAAAGCGTCAAAAGTGGATACTTTGTGAAGAAATGGA
Organism: Centaurea solstitialis; assembly: GCA_030169165.1. Lineage (NCBI taxonomy): Eukaryota > Viridiplantae > Streptophyta > Magnoliopsida > Asterales > Asteraceae > Centaurea > Centaurea solstitialis. Next base: position 17,216,491 of record CM058045.1, on the reverse strand, counting down.
AAAATCAATTATTTGGTTTCCATTTGTATGTTTTTCTTCCCTTCCAAGTTAATGGCCTCCCTCAAATGATTCCGGAATGTTCCAGAATTCTCCATCAAAAGGAAGACTTCTTCCCAAAGCAACATCATCATCAGATATGGAAAAGAAAATTCTAGAAGATTGAGCTGCCCGTTTCGCACCGTGACCTGCCGTTTCGCGAACGCAAAATGGGTCTGCCGATTTTAAGTATAAATAAAGGCCTTGGGTGTTCAGTTTTATTCATTCTTTTCATATTCTGTTATTCAGAAAATAGTCTAGGTTAGTATGGGAGCCATTTAGGGTTTCCAACCCAAAAAGCCGGAGGCTCGATGTGACGACTACGGAGGAGATGATTCGAGGGAATGCTACAACAAATCTGTCGGTCTATAGTTGGTTTGTTTATGCATTTATGATTAGTATGTCTATGTACTAGTTCCTTTTGTGTTTTCATTATGGTTTGATTACTTTGGATATTTATTTAATTAATAGATGTATGGTTTGTTGAATGTTTATCTTTGATTCCAAAGTTAATGCTTAAACTGTGGATATCTGAACTTGTTGGTTGGGTGTATCTATTTTTCTGACAAAAAGATAGGTAGACTCCGTCAGGTTAATCAACCTCTCTGTTGGTCCCAAGTAGGTGACCTTCAAGTAAGGATAGTGTTTGGGATTATAGAAAGGGGGGGTTGAATATAATCACACAGTTTTTCACTTTTAAATTCTTGTTGTATTAACAAAATGAATTTACAGATTGTTGCGGAAATAGAAAAGACTAATAGTCTAAACTAAACAATCTAAGTTCTTTCACTATGCACTGAGTGAGAAGAGAATAAAGAAAGAAGATAGAGGGAATAAGAGAGAAAGGACTTGAGTATTTTTGGATGAAGAAGAAGTATGGAGAACATCTCTTCACGTCCTATTTATACTCCATGCATTAAATGCATGCAGACCTACTATTGTGACGTGTCACAATGTGAGTGGTCTGTTGTACTATTTACTATAAACAAATACTCTTTGCATGGTGTACAAAAGAGGATGTTTGTAAACAGTTGCCTTGAGGTCTGATAAGTACGGAGGGAACAGTAAAGTAACTGCCCTTATGTACTATTGTGTCAGTAAAGGCGGATAATCCTTTTGTGCATTAGACTAAGACATTGTTCTAATCCTTCAGGATCAGGATACTGATCAGTGACTAGAGTCCTGAAACTGAGGAAGTTCAGGGTCACGTGTATCCTGATGAATCTTCAGGATGTCATACGATAGTGAACAGACTGCTATCACTGAGTTCCGTCTTCAGATCACGAGCATGCTGTTCCTGTCATCAGCTATTTCTTCGACGTCGCTGATGGTTCTTTGTGTATGATCTTAATGTCTTCAGGAGGAGGCTTTACTTCAGTGGACAGGATCAGTAGGCTGCAGAACAGGCTCGTTAGTCTCCTGATCCTGATCCTGAAATCTATAAAGTTAAGTTACAGCATAAGTAACATGGAATAACACTGAACAGACTCAGTGATAATTCCTCAAGCTACAACAGAAGTAAAAACCTATTCACTAAGTAAAGATTCAGGATCATTATCATTTCATCAGGTCTTAGGAGAGCTGGATCAACAATCTCCCCCTAAATGATAATGATAAGACAATAGAGTAATTGTCTTAATCTAGAAAAGTTAGAAATAAATCTAAGTCTAGAACTAAACAGTAGGAAATAGAACTCATAAAGGTACATGTCCCATTTACTGTTTTGAGGGATCTTTTTCAGTACTATGATGGAATGAAGTACAATGCACTGAATTGCATTCTCATTAATCTCATTTAAGTATTACAAGAGTAAGGAAAATACAAGAGTACATGACAGGAGTACTGAAAGAAAAATTACAAAATATCTAACTATCAGATTCTTCGCTAATGTATTCAGTCTTGACGCAAACAGGAACAGGAGTGTCGCTGAAGGCAAGTCTGTGATCAAGTATAGCTCTGACAGTGCGAATAATCTCTTTGTTGTCTGGATTTTTCTTATCTTGTTGTGCAGTGAAGAGAACTGTCAAAAGATGTTCATAGGGCGCTATGTGTAGCTCACTGAAGCGCTGAAAGCGTAGGATTTTTGAGTTATCGCTAACACAAATGCCATGAACAGGTTCTCTGATTACTTGTCCTTCAGATAGAGAGATTCCAGGAGGGAATGAAAGATCAAGCATCGAGAGGTCCAGAGGTTTAACAACCATTCTGGGAAGACAGGGAGTAGGTCTTCTTGTAAAGGTGCCTGCAGATCTTCGAACAGGTTGCTGAGATAGGACTGAAGAGTAATGGAGCAGGTCATCAGATATTTCAGTTGTCCTTCTGATGCGAGCAATAAGTCCTTCAATGACTTCTTCTACTTCAGCCCGACAGTTCTTGTTGGCTTTGGGAAGTAGGGATCTGATTTCGTTCCACTCTAACAAGTTGTAACGATCTAACTTGTCCAGAGTGTGCTCTGCGTCCTTTACTCCAGAGCGTTTGACTGTGATCCAGATTTTGCTAGGATTACCTTTCTTGCCTCTAGATCGGCGAAGATGGATTCCTGAGATGGCAGCACCATGCTTTCGGAGGTGTAACCGATCTCTGCACCAGTCAAGCTCAGCGTTTATTTCTCCAGTCTGTACCTCTGTATTTCTGTTGAAGACCTTCAGAACAGCCTTCAGTGCAAGGATAGGATCTGCACTTATTTCTGCATCTTCATCTACAAAATCCGATGCAAGCCTTCGAGCGGCTTGGGCAGAGAGGAAAGCTTCCTTCTGCTTTTTATTGTGCTCTAGTTGAGCCTGTACAGCTTCGTTGTACTCCTCCTGCGAGAGATAGGCGAACTCGGAGTCACAAGAGGTACGAAGAGGGATTTTTACTCTTGTACTCTCGAGTCGCTCTATCACGGCGTCTAAGCGCCCATCCCTGTCAATGGCAAAGGAATTGTCAGGGTAATTTTCACCTTCAGATCTAGGAGAGTTTGAGGGAGGCGATCTGGGTGAAGAAGCAAGGGTAGAGAAGTCATCAGAGATGAATTCATCATCTGATGAAAGGCATATTGTATCAGGGGTGGCTCGGATTTCAGGGGTTCTGGATGAAGAGGCTTCTTGGTTGAAACGGGTTGTAGGACGGGTAGTAAAGGTTTCTTGGTTGAGGGGTGTGATCCTGAAGGTCATAGTAGCTAATTCAGCTCTGGTCTGTTCATTGGGACTATTCTCCATTAGGCGAATAATGTCATCAGTGACAGAACCAAAGTTGACATCTTCAGGATAGGCTTGGGTATTAGGTTCAGGTTCAGTGTGAGAGGTGATTTCAGGAGATGGTTCAGGAGATGGTAGTTTAGGAGGTTGGTAGATAACCATTTGAAGGTTATTAGGAGGGGAGTCTTCAGGTGAGGTGTCTAAGGTGATGGTTTCAGGGGTAGGTTTGGTTTTAAGAAGAATAGATATAGGTTGGTTATCAGAGGAAGAGGGAGAGGATGGTAGTAGAGACATACCAGAGGCATCAGGGTTCTCCCCCTGAGGTTGTGCGAGCCCTGGAATGGGCGCTGAGGCAGGAACCTTTTCGACGAAGATGTCATCGTCTATATCATCATCATCATCTTCATCATCATCATCGTCGTCTTCATTATTCCCCCGGCTTCAGTGGTTCTCCAGTTCGTGGAGGGGGAATAGGCGGAATGGTCTCGGGGCTGTCTCTCCCCCTCAACAGGTGCCTGTACTAAGGCAGTTGTTGATACACTCCTTTGGAGGAGAGAGGCCATGTCACTGAGGACTTTGCGTGTAATGAAGGATGATGAGAGCAGGGACTGCAAAACATTCCTGTCCGCCGTGGTGAAAGATGGAGGCGGCGCAGGAGCAGAGGTGAGGGCGTTAACAGCAGAGGAGAGCCCTGTCACCTGCTCCTGGATGGCGCGGATGGCAGCTTCCTGAGCATCCAACCTCTGAACCACCGTTGATTGGAAGGTGGTGAGAGAGTTGGTGCTGTTGTTGATTTCTGTGGAGAGCGCAGGGAGAGCTGTTGCCTTCAGGTCATCAATAGATGCCTGAAGGTTGGTGGAGGAGGAGGCAACTTGTGAAACCTTGTCATGGATGTTATCCAGACAAGGAATGGAGAGGGTGACAGCCGTGGGCGGCGGAGTTGTGGCGACGGCTGCGGCAGTGGCACTGGCGGCGGCGGCTTCAGCAGCGGCTGCAGCAGCTTTGGCAGCAGCAAGCTCCTGTTGTAAAGTCTGGAGACGTGCTGAGTGCTCTGCCTCCTTCTGCTGGAGGGCTGTGCGGGCCTCCTGCAGGTTCCGTTCAGCGGACTGCCTGCGAAGCTCAGCTGTGTTCAGCTGATGCTCGGCATCCGTGAGAATGAAATCATTGAAGGGGTCATCCTAAAGCATTTGGGGATGCCCTTCAGAACCTGCTCCTAAAGAACCTGTAGACAGAGTAGCTAAGTGAGTACTAGAAGACTCATTAGCTTTCATAAAAGAAGAGACAGTAATAGTTTGCTTAGAAATATTACCTGAGGCTAGGAGGGTATCAGAACGATTACCCCCCTCATTCTCTGAGGGTTCGAGTTGAACCACCTCAGGTTCTTGTGTAACAGGAGCAGAGATAGGAGTATCTGCAGTGGAAGAATTTTTAGATAAAGGAGATGGTTTATTAAAGTACTGGGGCAGGGTAATGTAATATTTCTTACCAGCCGCCTGTTTCTTTTTCTTTTGCGCCTTAGACTTGGCGCGTTTTGGAGGAGGTGGAGGAGTGGCAGAAGATGGTTGGGGGCGCTTCTGGAGCGCAGAAGTTGTGGTTGCAGCTGGGGAAGTCAGTATGGGGTTAGCTACTGACATAGCATGCATAGAAGTAGAAGAATGTGGTTTGGAAGAGATGAGAGAAAACGTACCTGCGGTTGGAGAGGTGGATTGTTCAGCATCCTGATCCTAAAGTGGTTCAGGAACGACCAGGACGTCGGAGAGAGGGACGTCGTCAGGATGATGAGCAACCTGGTCCAGGAACCTGGGGCCAAGAGAGTAGTTGTTGGAGTTCCCAATCTTGGGGTAGTTGTCCCCCAAATGTAGCTCCAGGATGGCCGAGAAAAACCTAGGGAAGGCTATGTTGACGACCCGGGTCTTGCTCCGGACCTTCTTCACCATGTCGTCCCATATGGAGCGAGCATAGTCAAACTCGCGATTCTTGATCGCAGAGAAGACCATGTGCTGGATGACCGTAGGGAACTGCTCCGTGCTCCCCGTCTTGCCCGATAAGCACAGGCCAAACGTGTTCCATATATAGTAGAACGTAGCGTTTAGTCCTGACTTATGGACAGTGGCACCCGTCTTTGGTAGCAGGACGCCTTCCTTGTTCACAGGCCATCGGTAGCCTATGGCGTCCAGGAATTCCACGATTTCGTCAGCGGTGGGGACAGGAGGGAAGCGCTTCTTCTTTGGGAAGTTGAGCACGTTCCTGAGGGTTCCGAAACCAAAGGAAATGATGTTTTCCTTGATTTGGAATTTGATGACCTCTCGCAGGACACCTTTGGTATTCTTCTCCTTGGCAACAGTGGCTGTTGACCATAGTTGTTGCAGCATTGGCTTGTTCGGCTTGGGGTCAAGGGTGAAAGCCGTCTTCAGAGGGCTGTTCAGCAAGAATTCCTTGGCAGGCAGCAGGTATTCTTTGTCTGCTGGGATGTCAAACAGTCCTACGACGTTGTTCTGCTTGAACTGGACGTCATGTTGTGGGATGATTATTGGCAAGCTCTCAGTAGCTTGCAGAGGTGTGGCCTCAGAGGAGAGCTGGGCGTCCAGGGATGTAGATGTAGTAGCAGCCATCCTGTTAAAAACATAAAAATAACATATATGGATGATTAAGAGTCCAAAATATGCATTTTTCTTCATTTTTCAATGAACACAAAATATGTTCATAAAAATGGTGAAATCCTTTATACTTAGAATAGATTAGATGCCAAAATACACAAAAGGAATGTGTTTTGGTATTAAAAAGGACTTCTATTTTGATGAATAGATATCAAAATAGGAGTTTATGATTGTTCTTAAAAGAAATAAGAAAAAATCATTTTAAACAGTTTTAACAAAAATCTTAGAAGATTTTGGGAAAACTAAGATCAAACGAAGTGATCTTAGGGTTTTTGGAAAAACGTTTATCAAAATAAGTTGTTTTTAGAGAAGAATGCCAACTTAGATTGTGGAACAAAGAACATAAGGAAACTTACGTTGATCTTGTTAAAGAAGTGGTAAGTGTGTGTTCTTGGTGTTCTTGAGAATGCAGATTTAGAGTGTAATAGCTTTTCTTGCTTGAGTTCTTTGAGAGAGAATTGTAAGCGTAAAGAGAAAAATGGATTACGAATGAGGTTTTTATACCTCGTGGTAGGAGAGAGAAAAAGGATGAGAGAGAAAAGAGCGGCTAAATTCAAACGTAATGATGAAAAAGGGAGTTCTACGCGCGTTCACGCGCCTGACACACGTAGTGGGGAACAGGAAACGTCCCATTACGTGTCAGCCCAGATGAAACGTTTGTTTTATATGAAAAACTAAAAACCACCTTTTCAGGGGATGATTCCATTTTGGTGAAAGATATGTTTTATTGGAATCAGAGTACTTATCAGATAAGTACTGTTTTGGGAAAAATCCTCTTATCACATTTAATGCGATAAGGTTTCAGTAGCAGGGGAGAAGAAATACTTACCTGAGAATCATCAGTATTCGGATTTTGAACCAAGATTTTGTAAGTACTGAATAGAGTTATCCTCTGAAGAAGAGTTATTCAGGAGTTGTTAAGAAAAGAGGTCCTGAGAGAATATTTTCATAAGGACTTTAACAACTGTTTGTCCTGAGAACTTCTATTCTTCAGGATTTAACATCCCAAGTTCACTGAGGAGCATATTAAAACGCGTCACATCCAGTGGTTTGGTAAAGAGGTCAGCAAGCTGATATTCAGTAGGGACAAAATGGAGTTCAATATCACCATTCATCACATGATCCCTGATGAAGTGATATCTCACTTCAATGTGCTTTGTCTTAGAGTGTAAGACAGGATTGTTAACAATGGCTATTGCTGAAGTGTTGTCACAGTAGATAGGAATTTTGGAGAGTTGTATGTCATAGTCCTGAAGTTGATTTCTCAGCCACAGGACCTGAGCACAACATATTCCTGCTGCAACATATTCAGCTTCAGCAGTTGATGTGGACACAGAGTTCTGCTTCTTGCTAGTCCAACTCACCAACTTGCCACCTAATAGGTGACAACCACCAGTAGTGCTTTTCCTGTCGATCTTACATCCTGCAAAGTCACTATCAGAATAAGCTGTTAGATCGAACCCTGAGTCCTTGGAGTACCAAAGACCCATGTTAGGAGTTCCCTTCAGGTATCTGAAGATCCGCTTTACAGCGGTCAGATGGGATTCTTTGGGTTCAGCCTGATAACGAGCACAGAGACATGTAGAATACATGATATCAGGACGACTCGCTGTAAGATACAGCAGTGAGCCAATCATTCCTCTATAGAGAGTCACAACAACAGGTTTCCCTTTGGAATCCTTGTCAAGAGACAGAGGAGGAGCCATTGGAGTCTTCATCGGTGTACAGGATGTGAGATCAAATTTCTTCAGCATCTCATGTACATATTTACCTTGATTGATAAAGATTCCCTTTTCAGATTGCTTGATCTGAAGTCCTAAAAAGAATGTTAGTTCGCCCATCATAGACATTTTATATTCAGATTTCATGAGCAACTCAAACTTTTCGCAGAGTTTGGGATTGGTGGATCCAAAGATAATGTCATCGACATATATCTGGACAAGAAGGATATGCTTAGGATATTTCTTTAGAAATAAAGTGCTATCAATCTTTCCACGAACAAAACCTTTAGAGAGAAGAAAGGTTGAGAGGGTGTCATACCAGGCACGAGGAGCCTGTTTTAACCCATAGAGAGCCTTGTTTAACTTGTAGACGTGATCAGGGAACTTAGGATCTACAAAGCCAGGAGGCTGAGCCACATAGACTTCTTCATTAAGTTTTCCATTCAGAAAGGCATTTTTAATGTCCATCTGATAAACCTTGAAGTTCATATGTGCTGCAAAAGCTAGGAAGAGTCGAATTGCTTCGAGCCTAGCAACAGGAGCAAAAGTTTCATCGTAATCAATGCCCTCTTCCTGCCTGTATCCCTGAGCCACAAGGCGAGCCTTGTTTCGAATGATTGTACCAATCTCATCAAGTTTATTTCGAAAAATCCACTTGGAACCAATGATTGTACGTTTTCGAGGCCTAGGGACGAGAAGCCAGACATTGTTTCTGATGAATTCTGCTAGCTCTTCCTGCATGGCTGAGACCCAGGCAGGATCACGCAAGGCATCATCTATTTCTTTAGGTTCATTTTCAGAGATAAAATTTACATAAAGACAGACGTTACCAGCCTGACGTCTGGTTTTCACACCAGAAGAAGGGTTTCCAAGAACTTGATCAATGGGATGATCTTTGGTCCATCGGAGAGCAGGTGGTTGATACACCTGTCCTGAAGTAGATGCTTCATTGGATGATGGATCAGGAAGAAGATTGGTAGGAGAGGGTTCACTAACAGTGGTTTGAGAGAAGTCTTCACTGTTAGTGGGTTGATCAGGTTCAGGTGGTGTGATTTGAGAGATAGGGGTGGCATTTATGAGAGGTGGAGTGGTTATATCAGTGGGTGGTATAGGATTTTCTTCAAAACCATCAGGAAGGTCTTGAGGAGATGGATCAGCAATAGGAGGTTCAGGGACTTGAAAGAAAGAGTCAGCCCACTGATTGATTTCAGTATTATCATTTGGGTGAGGAAAGGTAGGACCCGATTCATCAAACTTGACATGAATCGTTTCCTCAATGGTTTGTCTTCGTTTGTTGAATACACGGTAAGTTTTAGAAATGGATGAGTATCCGAGGAAAATTCCATCATCAGATTTGGAATCAAACTTTCCAAGATTATCTTTGTTGTTCAGGATGTAGCAGACACAACCAAAGATATGGAGATGTTCGATTGATGGTTTCCTGTTACGAAAGAGTTCGTAAGCGGTTCTTCTGAAACGCTTGACAATCAGAGATCTGTTCTGAGTATAGCAAGCAGTATTTACAGCTTCAGCCCAGAACTGAGTGGCAAGGTTGGCTTCACTCAGCTTAGATCTCGCAGCTTCAATCAACGTCCTGTTCCGTCTTTCAGCAACACCATTTTGCTGAGGAGTTCTCACAGAGGAGAAGTTTTGAGAGATACCTTTCTGTTCAAAGAAAGATTCCAGGGTACTGTTTTTGAACTCAGTCCCATGGTCACTTCTTATTGATCGAACAGTAAGGTTGTTGAGTCTTTCCATCTTCCTGACGAACAGGATGATTTCTTCAGGAGCATCACTCTTGGCACGTAAGAAGAAAACCCAAGTATATCTGGAATATTCATCTACGATTACCAGAGTATATTTCTTTCCACCAATGGATTGGACATTAACAGGTCCAAAGAGATCCATGTGGAGAAGTTGTAGAGGAGAGCTGATGGAGGAAATCTGTTTGGATTTGAAGCTAGCCCTGGTCTGTTTTCCTTTCTCACAAGCTGAACAAAGAGATTCCTTTGTGTAGCGAAAGTCAGGAAGACCAATAACCAGGTTGTTGATGCAGAGTTGATTCAGCGTCTTGAAGTTGAGATGAGAGAGACGCTTGTGCCAGAGCCAATTCATATCAGTGGAAGCAGTGATACGAAACAGAAGTTATCAGTGGAAGTATTCATATTGATGATGTAGATATCTGCATGTCTAACACCAGTGAGAATAACTTCCTTTCTCCTGTTCTTGACTTTGCACTTTTTCTTTGAGAAAGAAACTTTGTGATTCTTATCACACAGTTGACTGATGCTCAGAAGATTATGCATCAGGCCTTCAACATAAGCAACTCTTTTGAAAGTAGTTACTCCGTTGGTAAGAGTGCCATACCCTCGGGTTTGGCCTCTACCGTTTCCGCCAAAGGTCACAGCAGGACCTCTTTCTTCACGGTAGTTAGTTAGGACAGATTTAGAACCAGTCATATGTCGAGAGCATCCACTGTCCAAGTACCAGATGCCCTTATCCTGTAAAATATAGAGTTTAAGTTTTCTTTGGTACCCATAGAACTATGGATCCAGAAGTATCAGTAGGACTGGTTGAGTCTGTGTCAGCCTTTACTGAAGTATCAGTACAGGAGGCTGGAGTCTTGACTGAAGGAGCAGTCTTGACAACCTTCTTTCCTTTGACTGATTTCTCAGTCTTGGGAATCTTCTTTACCTTAGCTGATTTTTCAGCTTTGGTAGCATCAGGACACTTACTCGCAATATGGTCATTTAATCCACAGTGATAACATTTGCGATATTGAAAGCGTTTAGTGTGGTCCAGAAAGTTTTTGAACTTTAGGTGAGCAGGACCAGCACCAAGTATGCCTTTAGCATTGGACATTGGAGGAATTGGTTTCTTCTCCTGAGTCTTTTGCTTCAGGTCAATCTTCAGTCTGGGAGCAGGACTCTGAGAAAGAGACTTAGTTCCAGAGACTGAAGGACCACCACCCAGAACTTTGTTCTTGGGTTTAGGACCCTTGGTCTTTGAAGGTGTTTCAGTTTTGGATTTATCCTTAACTGTATTCTTTTTGCTCTTAGGAGCACCTTCAGGGTGAGTGTTAGAAGAAGCAGAAGGAGTGTTTTCAGAAGCATTAGGAATGGGAATAGAAGAAACAAATTTTCCAAACTTTAGCATGGAACTTTCATACTTAGTTTCTTCATGCTTGTATCTATGAGTGAATCCTAGACCTCTTTTGCTTTTGTCAGATCTCCCTGAAGCTAATATTTCATCAACTTTTTCAGAGGCGTCACTCCATCCTTTGATGGTGACTTTTTCAGCATTTAATTGAGCAAGGGCCTTTTCTTTGGCAGCAAGAGCCAATTCTCTTTCAATACAAAGAGTTTTGTTAACAGTGACCTGGTCCTTATAATTTTCTTCCAAAATGGTAAGCTGTTTTATTTTTTCTTGACATTCTTTGAGTTGTCCTCTAAGATCAATATTCATTTTTTCAGCAGAGGTTTTACCATTAAGGGCTTTGTAAAGATCGAGAGTGACCAGGTCCAACTGAGTTAAGCTTTCAAGAGGGATGAGAGGAATAGGTACCTGACTGGAAGAATCAGTCGTAGAGGTGGAAGCTTCAGGAGTTGTGGAAGAAGAAGCTTCAGGATCCTGAGGAGGAATCTCTTCAGGAACCTCTTCTATCTTAGCCATGAGAGCTAAGGTAGGTTCCTCAATAATGGCCATCAGTGCCACTTGAGTATCTTCCTCATCAGATGAGTCATCAGAGGAGACATCATCCCAGTCGCAGTCTTCTGCGATTAAACCTTTGCCTTTACGCTGAGTTTTCATCTTCTTGTACTTTTCCTTCAGGCGCTGGTATTTGGGGTTCTTAGAAGAAGATTTAGCAGAGGAGGGAGCAAACTGACTTTTTCTGTACCTGCAATCATTAGCAAAGTGTCCTTTGCCCTGACAGTTGTAGCAGATAGCAGTGGCCTTGTCAACAGAATCTGACTTAGGCTTGTCAGTAATAGAAAGATGTTTCTTTTTGTGGAAGTTTCCCTTTTTGGCAAACTTCTTGAAAGATCTGGTTAAAAGAGCAAGAGATTCATTGAATTCAGGATCTTCTGACATGTCAGAGTCAGAAGATTCTAATTCAGTAATAGTTACTGAAGAAGAAGTGGCAGCAACAGGAGGAACTGAATCAGAAACCAATGCAACAGATGTGCTTTTGGATTCTTTAGAATCTCTTATGAGATTCTTTTTCAGTTTCTTCTGTTGTTCACGGTTCAGAAGAATACCGTACAGCTCACTTAGTGTGAGTGTCTTTATGTCCTTTGACATAGTTAAACAGGAGGTGTAAATTTCCCAATGTTCAGGAAGAGCTTCCATGAACTTGGTAACCACCTCAGAGTTAGAGTAGGTAGTACCGATGGTCTTCAGATCAATCAGAAGACAGTTGAATCTCTGATGTAGCTGGGAGAGAGTTTCATCCTCTTGATGAATAAAGCTTTCATACTGACGAACCAAGAAAATCTTTCTTGATTCCATGAGAACAGCAGTACCTTCATATTGAACACAGAGAGTGTCCCGTATCTCCTTAGCAGAGCGAAGGTGACAGACAGAGTGGAATACATCGTCAGGGAGTGACATGGCGATGAGAGACCTAGCCTTGGTGTCAATGTTGACCAGGCGTCTGTCTTCATCATTCCAGTCAGTTACGGGCTTCACTAGCTGTCTTTCAGGAACAGCTGGTTGGCCACCAGCAGCAGGAATAGGGTGGACGGTTTGTGTAGGCACATGTGGTCCGTTTTCCAGAAAGTAAGGAATCTGGGGATCAGAACCAGAGAGGAAAAGTTCCATCCTGGTTTTCCAAAGAGAGAAGTTGTCTTTGTTGAACCGAGGAGGCTTTCCAGCAGAGCCGGTATCAAAGTAGTTATCCTTAGCTTGAAGAGCCATAGAATAAGAAGAGAGGATCACAAGATTTTTCTAAGAAGAAAATGAGAGCTTGTATCTGCTCTGATACCACTTGTTGGTCCCAAGTAGGTGACCTTCAAGTAAGGATAGTGTTTGGGATTATAGAAGGGGGGGGTTGAATATAATCACACAGTTTTTCACTTTTAAATTCTTGTTGTATTAACAAAATGAATTTACAGATTGTTGCGGAAATAGAAAAGACTAATAGTCTAAACTAAACAATCTAAGTTCTTTCACTATGCACTGAGTGAGAAGAGAATAAAGAAAGAAGATAGAGGGAATAAGAGAGAAAGGACTTGAGTATTTTTGGATGAAGAAGAAGTATGGAGAACATCTCTTCACGTCCTATTTATACTCCATGCATTAAATGCATGCAGACCTACTATTGTGACGTGTCACAATGTGAGTGGTCTGTTGTACTATTTACTATAAACAAATACTCTTTGCATGGTGTACAAAAGAGGATGTTTGTAAACAGTTGCCTTGAGGTCTGATAAGTACGGAGGGAACAGTAAAGTAACTGCCCTTATGTACTATTGTGTCAGTAAAGGCGGATAATCCTTTTGTGCATTAGACTAAGACATTGTTCTAATCCTTCAGGATCAGGATACTGATCAGTGACTAGAGTCCTGAAACTGAGGAAGTTCAGGGTCACGTGTATCCTGATGAATCTTCAGGATGTCATACGATAGTGAACAGACTGCTATCACTGAGTTCCGTCTTCAGATCACGAGCATGCTGTTCCTGTCATCAGCTATTTCTTCGACGTCGCTGATGGTTCTTTGTGTATGATCTTAATGTCTTCAGGAGGAGGTCTTTACTTCAGTGGACAGGATCAGTAGGCTGCAGAACAGGCTCGTTAGTCTCCTGATCCTGATCCTGAAATCTATAAAGTTAAGTTACAGCATAAGTAACATGGAATAACACTGAACAGACTCAGTGATAATTCCTCAAGCTACAACAGAAGTAAAAACCTATTCACTAAGTAAAGATTCAGGATCATTATCATTTCATCAGGTCTTAGGAGAGCTGGATCAACACTCTCTTACCTTTCACTCTGGTGACGCGGAGAGACGTGGTAAGTAGTTTGCTTGGACCAAGAGTAGACTAAATAGTAGGGTCCCACGACTTAGCATTAATTAGGGCGACTTTTACTAGACTGTTTGACAATCACTCCTTGTAATTGGGCCGGGAGACAAACATGGTTGATAGTCTTAGATATTCATGTTTGGGTGCTATATGCTTAAATTCTGACAACAACCATTAATCTATGTCTCATGAAAAGTAAACCATAATGATTACCGTTATCTCTGATGTATGTTTGTTTATCAGTTTTCCACTTCTTGGTTAGGTTTATTTAATTATTGTCTTTTATAAATCAAAATACTTTTCCAAAAGCAAAACCTCCTTTTCATAGATTAACTGGATAATACTTTGGTAAACATCTAGCTTAACTGTTCCCAGTGGTAAGAACGATACCCGGACTTTCCTAAACTATATTGCTTGCGATCATGTACGCTTGCCTGTGAGTATGGTGATTTTGGTTAGGTGATTTTGTGGTTAAACTTGGTATTGTTTTTATATATATATTTTACACCATCAATGTTGCTATTTCAAGAGATGAAGTCCTGGACTTTACCTCTAAACTCAATGAAATTGAAGTTTATTTAAGGAAAATCTTAGGATGAGCCTTAAAGAAATTCAAGAAGATTTCAATAAAACGATTAAGCCTCAGTTAGGAGAAATCCTTACTCTGCTTAAGAATTTACGACTTAATAATAATATTGAAGTTGCAGCTGCAAAAATCATTAATGAATTGAGAGCATCAATTCAAGAATGCCCTTGCAACAAAGAAATCTTAGATGCTCTTTCAATTGAAAAAGTAAATGAAAAAGGAATCATCTTAGTTAATGATAACACTCCAACTCCTAAAAAAGGACCTTGGAAATATAGTTACCCAAATCATAATATGGGAAACGAGGATTTAGGCTCTGGCAAAAATCCAAACAGTCTTTCATGGCCTCCCACCAAAGATTAATATGGATTATATGAAAGACGTTGAAAAATACTTTTGGGAAAACGTGAAAGAAAACAATTTGCAAGTTGATAATGAAAATTTAGAAAAACTTGAAGAAACAATTCGTTTAATGGAAATAGAGGATCCCTCTATTGCCAATAAAGAAATTGATTCAAATAATCATTTAAAAACTCTTTTTGGATTTAAATGTTTTGAAAATATAAACATAATTGAAGGATTCAGTTCTGATGAACCACAAGATTCTGACAATTATGAAAGTTCAAACTCTGAAATTTTTAATTTCAGAATGGACAACAAGCAACCTCCTCCTAAAGATGAAAAAGAAAATTTTGAAGAAGGTGAAGGTTCCTGTACAAAAAAATGGCAGGAAAAGAAAAGGGAATTTTTACGAATCTCCTCCTGTAATAAAAAACAACAATATTTTTGGAAACAACATTTTAAATATTGATTGTACTGCTAATAGAAAAGAACTCATTGACAAATAGGCTAAAGAAATCAGTTTGATAATCCAAACTAACGATTCTTATCAAGATCTTAATGTTGTGTTATTATTGATCGAACATAAGACAACATGTATTGTTAATAGTTTTATTAAAAATACCACTTGGACTCATGGAAGAGATCCAATCGCTGCTTTTGTAGAGATTCTAGATGCAATTTATACCATGTTCTTAGGAATAGACCTTACAGAAAATAAATTGCAAGAATTTCATAAAACTGTTACTAAAGCAAAAACAATGTTTGCTAACATGCAATTATGTGATATATGCTATCTTGATCAATTCTATTGTGATTGTGAAAGATATTTATATCTGCTCAAAGACAGAGATGATTATAAGAGATATATCAAGGATTATCTTCTTAAAATCTCCTTTGTTGGGCAAAAAGCTCTTTAACGTTTTCAGTTAGAGGCTTCTAATGCTGCCTTGTACAGTTTAGGTTTTGCTCACAGAATTGTTAAAGAAGAAGTTTCAAAATTTTGTGATTTAACAAAAAAGCAAAAGAAACTAAAAGCTTTTACAAAGAAACGTTGTGAAAAAGTTTCTGACCAAATTTATGATTATGGTTCTAGACCAACCAAAAAGAAAAATCATAAAAAGAAAAAAATTTCTAAATATAAGTTTAGAAAGAAGAAAAAATCTTTTAAACCAGGAAAATACGTTAAAAAGAATTCTTCTAAATCTTCTAGCGAAAAACAAAAATTTTGTCCTAAAGGCAAGAAAAATTGTAGATGTTGGGTCTGCAATGAGGAACGACATTATGCAAATGAATGTCCAAATAGAAAACAACATTCTAACAGATTCAAGATGTTAGAAACAATATTTTCTTTAGGATACAGTCCTATAAAGAATCCTTATGAAGATACACGAAATGTATCGGCCACCTTTCAAAGGTGCATGATGGCCATTTTCTCAAATTTTATCGAAAAATCAATGGAGGTTTTCATGGACGATTTTTCGGTACACGGATCGGATTTTGACGATTGTCTCGTTAACCTTTCTAAAATTTTGCTTCTGTGCCAAGAAGTGCACCTCGTCCTTAATTGGGAGAAGTGCCACTTCATGGTCACCGAGGGAGTCGTTCTAGGGCATGTTGTGTCGAGTCGTGGTATTGAGGTCGATCATGCTAAAATCTCGGTCATTGAGGGTCTACCACCCCCAACGAACGTCAAAGGGGTGCGTAGTTTTCTCGGGCATGCCGGTTTTTACCGGCGTTTCATCAAAGACTTTTCAAAAATAGCCCGCCCTTTGACCGAGCTTTTAGCCAAGGACACTCCCTTTGTATTTAATGATTCATGCCTTCATGCTTTCGAGCGCCTTAAAAAAGAGTTGACTTCGGCCCCGATCATTCAACCGCCCGATTGGTCGCTCCCCTTCGAATTAATGTGTGATGCGAGCGACCATGCCGTAGGAGCCGTGTTAGGACAAAGAAAAGACGGTAGGTTGCATGCTATCCATTACGCTAGTAAGACCTTAGACCCGGCCCAACTTAATTACTCGACTACGGAAAAAGAGCTCCTAGCGGTTGTCTATGCCATTGAGAAATTTATGACGTATCTTGTAGGATCAAAGGTCATCGTTTACTCCGATCACGCTGCACTTAGATATTTGATGAGTAAGAAAGACGCTAAGCCTAGATTGATTAGATGGATTTTGCTTCTACAAGAATTCGACCTAGAAATCAAAGATAAGCCCGGATCCGAGAATTCCGTAGCCGACCACCTTTCGCGTTTAGAATTAGGTTCCTCCCCTTCTTTTCCCCCCATCAACGATTCTCTTCCCGATGATCAACTTCTTTCCGTCTCTTGTAGTGACTCGCCAAGGTATGCCGATTTCGTTAATTATCTTGCGTGTGGTATCGTCCCTCATGATCTTAGTTCGCACCAACGTAAGAAATTCCTTCACGATGTTAAGTACTACTTTTGGGACGATCCATTTCTTTACCGATCTTGTGCCGATTCAATCATCCGGAGTGAGGAAACTGAATCGGTTTTAGCACATTGTCACACCTTACCTTGCGGGGGACATGCGGGTACGGGTAAGACGGTTGCTAAGGTTCTTCACTCCGGATT
Source organism: Centaurea solstitialis (assembly GCA_030169165.1). NCBI lineage: Eukaryota > Viridiplantae > Streptophyta > Magnoliopsida > Asterales > Asteraceae > Centaurea > Centaurea solstitialis. The sequence continues at coordinate 17,199,353 of CM058045.1, read as the reverse complement.
CTTTTGGCCCACTCTATTCCGAGACGCCGATAAGTTCGTTAAGAAATGTGATCGGTGTCAACGTTCGGGCAATATTTCGAGACGTCATGAGATGCCCCTCAATTACATCCTTGAAGTTGAGTTATTCGATGTTTGGGGCATCGATTTTATGGGTCCGTTCCCTTCGAGCTACTCGAATCGCTATATCCTCGTAGCCGTCGATTATGTGTCTAAGTGGGTGGAGGCAGTCGCTTCCCCCACCAATGATGCTCGTGTCGTTTCAAAGTTCCTTAAGCGTCAAATTTTTTCGTGTTTCGGTGTATCTAGGGTAATCATTAGTGATGGTGGAAGTCATTTCATCGAGTCAAAATTTGAGTCTCTTTTGAAAAAGTACGGTGTTCAACACCGGGTTGGACTCGCTTACCACCCTCAAACGAGTGGTCAAGTCGAGATTTCTAACCGGGAGCTTAAGTCCATTATTGAGAAGACCGTTGCGGCTTCAAGGAAACATTGAGCCATAAAGCTCGATGACGCGCTTTGGGCCTATAGAACCGCTTTTAAAACGCCTATCGGGACATCCCCTTTTCGTTTATTTATGGCAAGGCGTGTCATCTTCCGGTTGAGCTTGAACACCGGGCTTTTTGGGCCGTTAAAGCTTTAAATTTTGATTAAAAGGACGTGGCGGAATGTCGACTCCTACAAGTCAACGAACTCGATGAAATACGCCTCGATGCGTACGAGAGCTCGCGTGTCTTCAAGGAGAAGACTAAAAGGTGGCACGATAACCGAATTTTGCGTCGAAAGTTCCGGGAAGGTGATCTCGTTTTATTGTACAACTCTCGTTTAAAACTATTTCCCGGAAAGCTCCGCTCTCGGTGGTCGGGCCCCTTTACCGTCGTTCGAGTTTTTCCTTACGGGGCCGTTGAGGTAGCTTGCGAGTCCCGAACCTTCAAGGTTAACGGGCAGCGGCTTAAGCACTATCGAGCCGGCACCCCAATCCCGGGCCTCGTTTCCTTTCCGTTACCCGAGCCTTCGCAAGGCGGTGGGCAATAAGACCAATCCTTTGATCTTCCATCGCCGAGCAGATCCCTTCTCCCTTGTTTTCAATTCTTCGTCAAGCTCGAGACGCGAAACGAGCCATTCCTTCCCCTCCACAATATTTAATTCTTGGAAATAACTGAGGCTTAGCGATCGCTAGACCAATCTCTTAGCGATCGCTAGCCCTTGCCTTTCAACCCTTCTGTTTGCCTAGTTAAGATTTAGCGATCGCTAGACCAATGTCTTAGCGATCGCGAGCCGTTTTCTCTAAAAAATATATATAAATAAATAAAAAATATATATATATTAATAAATAAATAAATGTTAGCGATCGCTAGAGTAGCTTCTTAGCGACCGTTAGGATCTGCTCCTCAGCTTCCTGTTTGCTACTGCCCGAATTTAGCGATCGCTAGAAGGGTGGCTTAGCGATCGCTAAGCGCGTTTTTTTCCCCTTCCAGCTTTTAAAACCCTAGAATTCGGCCTCTCCCCTCACTTTCTCAATTTCTCTCTTCTCCTCTTCCCCCTCTTGCTGCAGCCGCCGACCACCATTACTCCCACCTTCCACCACCGTTTTTCGTCGGAATCCACCATAAACCTCCACCATTCTTCAAATATTTCACTCCCTCCACCTCTCTCTCCCCTTTTGCAACCTCCTTTCACCATTTTTTCCATCCCCACCCACTTTTCACATCTTCTTCAACCTAGGTCAAAACCCCCATCTTTCAACCTCTCCAACCTTGCTTAAGCTAGCTTGTGGGTGGTTTTGTTGCTGATTTGTGCTTATTTTCCATTAAAGGCTATGGCAGTTTCTTTCCTCTTTACTTTCTTGTCAAAATAATTGCTATTTGCTTGTTTAGATCTCTGAATTTCTTTACTTTTGCTTTCAATAAATTGTTAGGCTTGGTTCATTACTTGTGGGTGTATCCCTCACCCTTTGCACTTAATTGTTGGTTTTGGTTTGTCACTACCTCACACACTTACAAAATGTCCAAGCGGGTTAAGACCACCGCCGAGAAAAAGCAAACTCGAACCCAAACGGGTGAATCCTCTGGTACCGCTCCACCACCGCCCTCAACGCTTGGTATCATCTTTAAAGATGACAAGCAGGATGAGCTCTTTCACAAGCTCGCTAGGCAGGCTCTTGAGCCGACCAAATTTGTTGACCATGGTGCCTTAGAAGCCCTCGGGATCTCTGATGGTGTTAGGACCTTGTTATGTAACATAGGTTGTCCCGGTCTCTTCACAGCATACGCGCCCACCTATGAGCGTGTCACTCTCTAGGTCCTTAGTAGTTGCAAAGTCCTCATGGCTAAGCGTCGGTTAATTTTTAGGATTTATGGCCAAGAGTTGAAGTTCACTTTCGACGAAATTTCACGTATCTTTGGGTGTGCCCAGCCGGAGGGGACCGCCGTTATAGGTCTCGACGAAGACTTCTGGAATTAGACCACACGGCCTTCTGGAACCAGATTTCCGTCCTTCCTGTCCCTTACATGTCCAATGGGGCCAAGGCCACAAATGTCCTCCACCCTTGTCTTCGGATAGCCCACCGTATCCTCTCTTGCACTATCATCGGCCGTCATGATGCCAGGACTATCCTTAGCTCCGACCTCGCTTATTGTTATGCCATGATCCATCCCAACAATCTACTCTTAGATGTAGGGACTTATATCGCACACAAACTAGCCCGGGCAAGAGACGGACCCTCCGGGAAGATCGTTTGCGGCGGCCTTATCACCTACCTTATCAATAGGTCGCCCTTTCCCATTCACATTGACAATTCTGAACAGAAAGTCACCGGTGATGACCGCCTTTCCCTTGCCGCCCTTCAAAGAATGCACATGATCCGCCCGGCCGGTCACAACCGTTACTCTTGGCGGTTTAGGAGGACCTTTGCGCACCATTCTTTCCTTCCCGATCCTCCTCGCACACAACTTTTGGAGAACACCAATTGGTCATACCCACCCGACGAGGATGAAAACCAAGAAGGTGACAATCCTCCACCACCTCAACACACACACCACGCACCTAATTTTCCGCAAGATTTTGACTTTGTTGCACAGTTTAACGCCCTAACCACTCAAGTCGGACACAACACCACCACGATTAACACCAACACTCAAACCATTTCCGAAATGCAAAGGCATTTGTTCGGGTTCTTCGAACACAGTGGCTATCATGACCACCGGGATGCCCCCGGTGGCTCGGGTCAGTAGGCTTCTCTTCTTTTATTTTTCTTTTTGCATATAGGTTGCATTTAGCTAATCGCATCTCATTCATTCATGCATTCCACCTAAAGCATTGAGGACAATGCTTCTTTTTGCTTGTGGGTGGCCCTTTTAGGTTTATTTGTTCGTGTCTTGGTTGTATATCCTTTTCTTCCCCCCCCCCCACTCTAAAAAAAATTTACTTTTGTTCGTGTCTTTGTTGTATATCCTTTTATTCTATTTACTTTTATTCTATTTTCGATTATCTCGCATGACTATATATATATATATATATTTTAGAGGGGGGAGAAAAGGATATACAACCAAGACACGAACAAAAGACACGAACAAATAAACCTAAAAGGGCTACCCACAAGCAAAAAGAAGCATTGTCCTCAATGCTTTAGGTGCAATGCATGAATGAATGAGATGCAACTAGCTAAATGCAACCTATATGCAAAAAGAAAAATAAAAGAAGAGAAGCCTACTAACCCGAGCCACCGGGGGCATCCCGGTGGCCATGATAGCCACTGTGTTCGAAGAACCCGAACAAATGCCTTTGCATTTCGGAAATGGTTTGAGTGTTGGTGTTAATCGCGGTGGTGTTGTGTCCGACTTGAGTGGTTAGGGCGTTAAACTGTGCAACAAAGTTAAAATCTTGCGGAAAATTAGGTGCGTGGTGTGCGTGTTGAGGTGGTAGAGGATTGTCACCTTCTTGGTTTTCATCCTCGTCGGGTGGGTATGACCAATTGGTGTTCTCCGAAAGTTGTGTGCGAGGAGGATCGGGAAGGAAAGAATGGTGCGCAAAGGTCCCCCTAAACCGCCAAGAGTAACGGTTGTGACCGGCCGGGCGGATCATGTGCATTCTTTGAAGGGCGGCAAGGGAAAGGCGGTCATCACCAGTGACTTTCTGTTCAGAATCGTCAATGTGAATGGGAAAGGGCGACCTATTGATAAGGTAGGTGATAAGGCCGCCGCAAACGATCTTCCCGGAGGGTCCGTTTCTTGCCCGGGCTAGTTTGTGTGCGATATAAATCCCTACATCTAAGAGTAGATTGTTGGGATGGATCATGGCATAGCAATAAGCGAGGTCGGAGCTAAGGATAGTCCTGGCATCATGACGGCCGATGATAGTGCAAGAGAGGATACGGTGGGCTATCCGAAGACAAGGGTGAGGACATTTGTGGCCTTGGCCCTATTGGACATGTAAGGGACAGGAAGGCCGGAAATCTGGTTCCAGAAGGCCGTGTGGTCTAATTCAAAGTTGTAGTCTTCGTCGGGACCTATAACGGCAGTCCCCTCCGGCTGGGCACACCCAAAGATACATTAAATTTCGTCGAAAGTGAACTTCAACTCTTGGCCATAAATCCTAAAAATTAACCGACGCTTAGCCATGAGGACTTTGCAACTACAAAGGACCTCGAGAGTGACACGCTCACAGGTGGGCGCGTATGCTGTGAAGAGACCGGGACAACCTATGTACATAACAAGGTCCTAACACCATCAGAGATCCCGAGGGCTTCTAAGGCACCATGGTCAACAAATTTGGTCGGCTCAAGAGCCCGCCTACCGAGCTTGTGAAAGAGCTCATCCTGCTTGTCATCTTTAAAGATGATACCAAGCGTTGAGGGCGGTGGTGGAGCGGTACCAGAGGATTCACCCGTTTGGGTTCGAGTTCGCTTTTTCTCGACGGTGGTCTTAACCCGCTTGGACATTGTGTAAGTGTGTGAGGTAGTGACAAACCAAAACCAACAATTAAGTGCAAAGGGTGAGGGATACACCCACAAGTATTGAACCAAGCCTAACAATTTATTGAAAGCAAAAGTAAAGAAATTCAGAGATCTTGTAACACCCCGTTCCCATTCAGTTAAGTTTTAACCTTTTTTTTCGTTAAGTTAGTAAGGTTTGGTGTCATTTATGTATTTTCAGGTAGGGGGGACTTGCTCGTAAATGTAGAAAGTGGAGGGTGTTATGTGTAAGTGTATATATAGGGGATTGGATGATCAAACCCTTCTTTTGATCATTTTGCAATCTTGAGAGAAAGGAAAGGGTTTGGGAGGACTTCAAGGGATTTGGTATTTGGGAAGAAACCGTGCAATCTTGGTGCAATCGATCGTTGCTTCATCGTTAGAACTAGGTTCCTAACTTCAGGTAATCATCAATTTCCCTTTGTTGTTGTCAAATATCAAGTTTGGATCAAAGTTAGGGTTTTTGGTTGAATGTTATGATAATTGGTGATCTTTGGATCACCAATTGAGTATTTTGTGTTAGATTGGTTCTACTTTCTTTGTGGTAGTGTTGTAGAGCCTGGAATAACACAAATGTGGCTTTTTGAATTGGACGAATTGGGGTTCGGATGTGGAAGTTATGCCAAAAATGAGAAATCGCGATTTTGGGTTCGTGCTGAAAATTCAGCACCTAGCGATCGCTAGGTGGTGAAGCTAGCGATCGCTAGCTATGGAGAAAAGAGGCTCGCAATCGTGAAGGTGATAGTGAGCTCGGACAGAAAGCTTGGGAAGGGCAGCTAGCGATCGCTAGCTATCAGCCTCGCGATCGCTAGCCCCTATTTTGTGTAGGAAACTGTTTTGGCCATAACTTTTGCATCTTAACTCCGAGTTTGATTCCGAAAGGACCGTTGGGTTCGTAATTGAATTACCTACCCTTTTAAAAGGTCTAAATCAGTTCTAGACTAAGATCTATGGTTATGAGTCTTGGGATGTTATTTATGTGTGCCACGATGATGTGATGTATAGGTATTTGATACTCCGTCGTGTGTGGTGATTTACTGTATTCTTTGTGAAGCGAACTAAGGTGAGTACATTAACCTGCGTTCAAGATTGTTATGCTTGTGATCATGTTATATATATGTGGTTAATGTATGAACTGGCATGTAATATTCACGATAGTACCTAAGGTGGTATTACTACCCCTAGGGAAGTTGGGTTCAGAGGCCTGGTACCATTGTCAGTAAGATGCTTTTGGTGGATACACCTTGAGTAAGGTTCATGATACATGTCCAGTTATTCAGTTATATGATTATGATTATTTACATGCATGCATAGAACCTAGGTTTGTGCTCACTAAGCTTTATGCTTAACACGTTGCGGTTTTATGTGGTTCAGTGGCAGGTACCTCATCCAAAGATAAAGGAAGGCACCTGCTTGATGCTCGGGAGGACTCAGTTCAGGATATGTTTTAAGAGAATTTGGAAATAATGGATGTTGAACTACTATTAAAATGTTTTGGTTGCAAACTGGATTTATTGAGACATAGTATTATTGCTTTTAAATATTGTTAATTTTGGACCCATTTTGGGAAAAACATATCACTTTTTAATTATTAAAGAGCTTCCGCTATGTCTGGTTACTATTTCTGTTAAATAATGTTGAAAATGAAACTGGTTGTTACAATTGGTATCAGAGCCTAGGTTTGAGGGATTCGGGTGTTCACAAGTAGTGAATACTTGAACTCAAACCCGGAGTTCATATTTTCAAACAAAGTAACCAAGAAAAGAGAAAATTTTTTTAAGAACATGAGGTGGAACTGAACCGAGATCCGGAGCATCAAGACGGGAGTGAGCACCCTAAACTCTATTGAGTTGTTAGTAAGCATGCCATGTTAAATTATGTATGAATATCATGATATTATTATGTTTAGCTGTTAAAATGCAACAGACATGTAGTTGAACCAATGATGCTATGATAAGTGATGGAACTCTTATATCGCTTTTGTGTATGCTGGAATAATATCTGATTAGGTATGCGAATATACGTATTCTATGACATGATTATGTAGACGTCAACGTATGTATAAAGGTAAAATAACTTAGAGATGCTCATGAGTCATGACACAGTAGTTATAGGTGGTACTACTAAGAGTGCTAGTGGTACCATATGAATATGTGTTTTGTGTATGACCAAGTCTAGAAAGTAACCTTTCTTATGATGAGGAAAAGACTGAACGGGTAGGGTGTAATTATAATGGTATAAGGGCCCATATCATTGCAATTACATTGTACTGTTGAGGCTTGACTAAATTATAGGGATCGTTACGGACTGACTGAAGTCATGGGATTGGGAAATAGAAGCATGAAAGCGATTGTGGCTTATCAGGAAGGGTAGTGAGAGTCACTCACTAGTAAGGTCACTTATTTGCATTGTTAGCCAAACAATTACGTATTTGCATCAGTATGGTGACCACAAGAAGAACTGGAACTGGAGAGCGTCCGAATGATGACAATGAGCATGAAATCCCTGACCTAAGGGGATTATTGCTACTGAGGTTGGGGAAGTCTTGCATGACCTGCTTCCGGGTCTTTTTGAGCAGATGAAAAGGGAGTTGACCCAGGTGGTCACTCAACAAGTCAACTCCGCCATGGCCAGTCGGGGAAGTGTAGCGGGAAGCTCGAGTACTGGCCAAAATCGGGCGGTTGGGTTCAAAGATTTCGCTGCATGCCAGCCGCCACATTTTGGTGGAGAAAAGGATCCGATCGTTGCCTCGAGGTGGATCTCTGAGGTAGAGGGAGCCTTTCTCACTAGTTTTAGCCCGGATGAGGTAAAGGTGAGATATGCTGCCAACCTTCTGAGAGGGCCGGCTAAAGACTGGTGGGGCGTTGTGAACAGTTCCAGGACTCAGGAACAGATTGGAGCCCTTACATGGGAGGCGTTCCTTGAAATGTTCCGAGCAGAGTTTGTGCCTCAGATTGAAGTGGGGAGACTCACCACCGAGTTTCTATAGATGGAGCAGACTACGGAGTTGGTGACTGAAATCACTAACAAGTTCTTGGAACGGGGGTTGTTTTGTCGCGATTATGTTCAGAATGAAAGGATGAAGATGTATCGGTACCGAAACATCCTGAGGTCGGATATCCGAGAGTTTGTAGTAATGGCTCAATGCGAAAGTTTTTAGCAGATGTATGAAAAAGCTTGAGCAAGAGAGTTGGAACTCGAGCGTCAGGGTAAGAAGAAAAGGGCAGAGCGGGTTCAGCCACAGCAGCAAGTGGTCAAGAAATTTAAAACCGGAAACCAGAAAGGAGATGCTAGGAAAGATCACCCTCGTTGCGGGAAGAATCACCCGGGGGAGTGAAGAATGGGCTCGGGAACTTGCTACAAGTGCGGGAAACCTGGGCATATCAGCCGTGACTGTAAAGTGGAGCCCAAGATGTGCTTCAAATGCTTTAGACCGGGCCACTTCGCCAATGAGTGCCCCACGACGGTTGTATCGACTAACATCTCTGGTTCCGCACCCGTCAAGGCTATAGAGGGTGGACCGAGTAAGAAAGTGGAAACCCCAAGGACTCGAGCTAGAGTCTTCCAGTTGACTGCCGATGAGGCGAAGGCCGAGCCAGACGTGGTGACAGGTATCTTTCTAGTTAATTCGATGCCTGCTCTAGTTTTGTTTGATACGGGTGCTAGCAAGTCTTTTGTTTCCTGGTCTTTTTGTAAAGATTTTATGAATGTAAAAAGTAAACTAGGAAGCCCGTTAGAAGTAGAAATAACGGATGAGGAGTTTCGTTTATGTAAGTATGTCTATAGAAATAATGTTTTAGAGCTAGAAGGTGTCAAGTTTAGTATAGACCTTATCCCTATTCCTATGAGGGAGATTCAGGTAGTGGCGGGAATGGATTGGCTAAGAAGGAATGGGGCTAATGTTGATTGTGAAAACTGTCGGGTAGTGGTTCGAAACCCAAGTGGGGGAGAACTAACTATCTTGGGGGATGGAAGCAAACGCCTTCCGAAGGTGTGCTCAATGGCCAAAGCTCGGAGCTATGTGTTGCATGGAGGTACTAGTTATCTTGTGTACTTGATCAGCGACCAAGGAGAAAGTAAGAAAAAGACCGTGAAAGATGTACCCGTAGTTTGTGAGTTCCCGGATGTCTTCCCGGAAGACTTGCTGGGGATTCCCCCAGAAAAGACAAGTGGAGTTCAGGATAGACTTGGTTCCGAGGGCGGCGCCCGTAGCGAAAACCTCTTATCACTTGGCACCTCCGGAAATGCAAGAGCTATCAAACCAGTTAGAGGAGCTGCTAGAGATAGGTTTTATCCGGCCAAGTAGTTCACCGTGGGGAGCTCCGATCTTGTTCGTCAAGAAAAAGGACGGGTTGTTGAGAATGTGGATTGACTATCGTGAGCTCAACAAGCTTACGGTGAAGAACCGATACCCACTGCCGAGGATCGATGATCTTTTCGATCAACTTCAGGGAGCCGCTTGGTTCTCGAAGATAGATCTTCGATCGGGGTACCATCAGTTAAAGTTAAGGGAGGAGGACGTGCACAAAACAGCATTCAGGACCAGATACGGACACTACGAGTTCGTGGTCATGCCTTTTGGGTTGACGAACGCACCTGCGGCATTCATGGATCTCATGAACCGGGTGTGTAGACCTTTGTTGGATAGGTCGGTTATCGTGTTCATTGACGATATTCTGATCTACTCCAAGACGAAGGAGGATCATGTTGAGCATTTGCGAGAAGTGTTGGAAATTCTACGAAAAAAGCAATTGTATGCAAAGTTTTCGAAGTGCGACTTCTGGTTGCAAGAGGTCCAGTTTTTGGGACACCTTGTAAACCGAGAAGGGATTAAAGTTGACCCAGCGAAAGTCGAAGCGGTTATGAAGTGGGAAACTCCCAAGTCGCCAACAGAGATACGGAGCTTTCTTGGGTTAGCCGGGTACTATCGCCGGTTCATTCAAGATTTCTCCAAAGTGGCGGTTCCATTGACTAAACTCACCATGAAGAACGTAAGTTTCGTTTGGGGAGAACAACAACAATCAGTGTTTGAGACTTTGCGGCAGAAGTTGTGCGAGGCACCGGTTTTGACGCTACCCGAAGGGGTGGAGGACATGACGATCTACTGTGATGCTTCATATCACGGGCTAGGCTGTGTTCTCATGCAGCGTGGTAAGGTAATCTCCTATGCTTCACGTCAATTAAAAACGCATGAGGTAAATTATCCGACCCATGATTTGGAGTTAGCCGCAGTCGTATTTGCGCTTAAGATATGGAGACACTACTTGTACGGTGTGAAGTGCACGATTTACACCGATCATAAGAGTCTCCGTTACTTTTTAGACCAGCCGAATTTGAACATGCGGCAGAGGAGATGGTTGGATGTGGTGAAGGATTATGATTGTGAAATCCTTTATCATCCGGGGAAGGCGAACGTGGTAGCAGATGCATTGAGTAGAAAGACTCGTCACGTGCTATTGCGAGTACCGTTGATGAGGCTAACCGTGACAACTTCTCTCTTTGATTTGATTCGGCAATCTCAAGCCGACGCAATCAAGGAAGAGAATCAAAAGAAGGAACGGATCAAGGGCCAGCTACGGCAGTTGGTAACAGATAGTCGAGGGTTGTTGACTCGTGTTGGGCGGGTCTGGGTACCAGTATCAGGCGAGGCGAGGCAGACCTTGCTAGATGAAGCACACAAGTCTAAGTTCTCGATACATCCAGGTGCCACAAAGATGTATAGAGACTTAAAGACTGATTATTGGTGGCCAGGAATGAAGCGGGACGTAGCTCGTTATGTTGAGAAGTGCTTAACCTGTTTGAGGGTTAAAGCTGAGCATCAACGACCACATGGGAAGTTGCAGCCGTTAGATATTTCAGTATGGAAGTGGGAGCACATCACGATGGACCTGATTACCAAATTGCCTCGAACGTCTCGAAGTTACAACGCAATTTGGGTTATTGTGGACCGCTTGACAAAGAGTGCTCACTTTATAGCCATCCGAGAGAGTTCATATGTTGAAGCATTGGCGGACATCTATGTCAAGGAGATCGTGGTTAGACACGGCGTTCCGGTTACTATCATTTCTGACCGGGATGTTCGGTTTACGTCACGATTTTGGGGAAAGTTTCATGAGGATTTGGGCACGAGGTTGCAGTTCAGTACGGCTTTTCATCCGCAGACAGATGGCCAAAGCGAGAGGACCATTCAGACTCTTGAAGACATGTTACGTGCCTGTGTTTTGGATTTTGGAGGCAGTTGGGACACCTATTCGCCGTTGGCGGAATTCTCCTATAACAATAGTTTTCACGCTAGTATCGGCATGCCCCGTATGAAATGTTGTACGGGAGAAGGTGTCGAACCCCTATCTGTTAGGGAGAAGTTGGACAGCGAGAGCTAGGTAGCATCGAGATAGTACAAAAGACGACCGAGAGCATTGAGATGATACGTGAGCGGCTGCGAACCGCTCAGAGTCGTCAGAAAAGCTATGCGGATCGGAGAAGATCAGATTTAGAGTTTCAAGTGGGTGATAATGTGTTGCTGAAAGTGTCACCTTGGAAGGGGGTGATCCGGCTCCGAAAAAGAGGCAAGTTAGGCCCCCGACTCATTGGACCTTTCAAGGTGATAGCTAAAGTTGGAAAGGTGGCCTTTAGACTTGAACTACCACCAGAACTGAATCTGATTCATGATACGTTCCATGTCTCCTAGTTGAGGAAATGTTTGGCTGATGAGACAGCTCATGTGCCGATTGATGATATTCAAGTTGACGAACGACTGAACTACATCGAGAGGCCGATAGCTATCTTGGAACGGAAGACAAAATCTCTACGCAACAAAGAAATTTGTCTGGTAAAAGTACAGTGGGAGCATCGAAAGGGATCGGAGTGGACGTGGGAGCTGGAAGCGGAGATGAGATCCAATTATCCGGAGCTGTTCCACGACTAAGCGATTTCGGGGACGAAATCTTGGTAAGTGGGGGAGAGTTGTAACACCCCGTTCCCATTCAGTTAAGTTTTAACCCTTTTTTTTCGTTAAGTTAGTAAGGTTTGGTGTCATTTATGTATTTTCAGGTAGGGGGGGACTTGCTCGTAAATGTAGAAAGTGGAGGGTGTTATGTGTAAGTGTATATATATAGGGGATTGGATGATCAAACCCTTCTTTTGATCATTTTGCAATCTTGAGAGAAAGGAAAGGGTTTGGGAGGACTTCAAGGGATTTGGTGTTTGGGAAGAAACCGTGCAATCTTGGTGCAATCGATCGTTGCTTCATCGTTAGAACTAGGTTCCTAACTTCAGGTAATCATCAATTTCCCTTTGTTGTTGTCAAATATCAAGTTTGGATCAAAGTTAGGGTTTTTGGTTGAATGTTATGATAATTGGTGATCTTTGGATCACCAATTGAGTATTTTGTGTTAGATTGGTTCTACTTTGTTTGTGGTAGTGTTGTAGAGCCTGGAATAACAAAAACGTGGCTTTTTGAATCGGACGAATTGGGGTTCGGATGTGGAAGTTATGCCAAAAATGAGAAATCGCGATTTTGGGTTCGTGCTGAAAATTCAGCACCTAGCGATCGCTAGGTGGTGAAGCTAGCGATCGCTAGCTATGGAGAAAAGAGGCTCGCGATCGTGAAGGTGATAGTGAGCTCGGACAGAAAGCTTGGGAAGGGCAGCTAGCGATCGCTAGCTATCAGCCTCGCGATCGCTAGCCCCTGTTTTGTGTAGGAAACTGTTTTGGCCATAACTTTTGCATCTTAACTCCGAGTTTGATTCCGAAAGGACCGTTGGGTTCGTAATTGAATTACCTACCCTTTTAGAAGGTCTAAATCAATTCTAGACTAAGAGCTATGGTTATGAGTCTTGGGATATGCCACGATGATGTGATGTATAGGTATTTGATACTCCGTCGTGTGTGGTGATTTACTGTATTCTTTGTGAAGCGAACTAAGGTGAGTACATTAACCTGCGTTCAAGATTGTTATGCTTGTGATCATGTTATATATATGTGGTTAATGTACGAACTGGCATGTAATATTCACGATAGTACCTAAGGTGGTATTACTACCCCTAGGGAAGTTGGGTTCAGAGGCCTGGTACCAGTGTCAGTAAGATGCTTTTGGTGGATACACCTTGAGTAAGGTTCATGATACATGTCCAGTTATTCAGTTATATGATTATGATTATTTACATGCATGCATAGAACCTAGGTTTGTGCTCACTAAGCTTTATGCTTAACCCGTTGCGGTTTTATGTGGTTCAGTGGCAGGTACCTCATCCAAAGATAAAGGGAAGGCACCTGCTTGATGCTCGGGAGAGGACTCAGTTCAGGATATGTTTTAAGAGAATTTGGAAATAATGGATGTTGAACTACTATTAAAATGTTTTGGTTGCAAACTGGATTTATTGAGACTTAGTATTATTGCTTTTAAATATTGTTAATTTTGGACCCATTTTGGGAAAAACATATCACTTTTTAATTATTAAAGAGCTTCCGCTATGTCTGGTTACTATTTCTGTTAAATAATGTTGAAAATGAAACTGGTTGTTAAAGATCTAAACAAGCAAATAGCAATTATTTTGACAAGAAAGTAAAGAGGAAAGAAACTACCAAAGCCTTTAATGGAAAATAAGCACAAATCAGCAACAAAACCACCCACAAGCTAGCTTAAGCAAGGTTGGAGAGGTTGAAAGATGGGGGTTTTGACCTAGGTTGAAGAAGATGTGAAAAGTGGGTGGGGATGGAAAAAAATGGTGAAAGGGGGTTGCAAAAGGGGAGAGAGAGGTGGAGGGAGTGAAATATTTGAAGAATGGTGGAGGTTTATGGTGGATTCCGGCGAAAAACGGTGGTGGAAGGTAGGAGTAATGGTGGTCGGCGGCTACAGCAAGAGGGGGAAGAGGAGAAGAGAGAAATTGAGAAAGTGAGGGGAGAGGCCGAATTCTAGGGATTTAAAAGCTGGAAGTTGCTAATTTGTGCTTATTTTCCATTAAAGGCTTTGGTAGTTTCTTTCCTCTTTACTTTCTTGTCAAAATAATTGTTATTTGCTTGTTTAGATCTCTGAATTTCTTTACTTTTTCTTTCAATAAATTGTTAGGCTTGGTTCATTACTTGGGGGTGTATCCCTCACCCTTTGCACTTAATTGTTGGTTTTGGTTTGTCACTACCTCACACACTTACACAATGTCCAAGCGGGTTAAGACCACCGCCGAGAAAAAGCGAACTCGAACCCAAACGGGTGAATCCTCTGGTACCGCTCCACCACCGCCCTCAATGCTTGGTATCATCTTTAAAGATGACAAGCAGGATGAGCTCTTTCACAAGCTCGGTAGGCGGGCTCTTGAGCCGACCAAATTTGTTGACCATGGTGCCTTAGAAGCCCTCGGGATCTCTGATGGTGTTAGGACCTTGTTATGTAACATAGGTTGTCCCGGTCTCTTCACAGCATACGCGCCCACCTATGAGCATGTCACTCTCAAGGTCCTTAGTAGTTGCAAAGTCCTCATGGCTAAGCGTCGGTTAATTTTTAGGATTTATGGCCAAGAGTTGAAGTTCACTTTCGACAAAATTTCACGTATCTTTGGGTGTGCCCAGCCGGAGGGGACTGCCGTTATAGGTCCCGACGAAGACTACAACTTTGAATTAGACCACACAGCCTTCTGGAACCAGATTTCCGGCCTTCCTGTCCCTTACATGTCCAATAGGGCCAAGGCCACAAATGTCCTCCACCCTTGTCTTCGGATAGCCCACCGTATCCTCTCTTGCACTATCATCGGCCGTCATGATGCCGGAACTATCCTTAGCTCCGACCTCGCTTATTGCTATGCCATGATCCATCCCAACAATCTACTCTTAGATGTAGGGGCTTATATCGCACACAAACTAGCCCGGGCAAGAGACGGACCCTCCGGGAAGATCGTTTGCGGCGGCCTTATCACCTACCTTATCAATAGGTCGCCCATTCACATTGACGATTCTGAACAGAAAGTCACCGGTGATGACCGCCTTTCCCTTGTCGCCCTTCAAAGAATGCACATGATCCGCCCGGCCGGTCACAACCTTACTTTTGGCGGTTTAGGGGGACCTTTGCGCATCATTCTTTCCTTCCCAATCCTCCTCGCACACAACTTTCGGAGAACACCAATTGGTCATACCCACCCGGCGAGGATGAAAACCAAGAAGGTGACAATCCTCCACCACCTCAACACGCACACCACGCACCTAATTTTCCGCAAGATTTTGACTTTGTTGCACAGTTTAACGCCCTAACCACTCAAGTCGGACACAACACCACCGCGATTAACACCAACACTCAAACCATTTCCGAAATGCAAAGGCATTTGTTCGGGTTCTTCGAACACAGTGGCTATCATGGCCACCGGGATGCCCCCGGTGGTCGGGTCAGTAGGCTTCTCTTCTTTTATTTTTCTTTTTGCATATAGGTTGCATTTAGCTAGTTGCATCTCATTCATTCATGCATTCCACCTAAAGCATTGAGGACAATGCTTCTTTTTGCTTGTGGGTGGCCCTTTTAGGTTTATTTGTTCGTGTCTTTTGTTCGTGTCTTGGTTGTATATCCTTTTCTTCCCCCCCCCCCCCCCCCCTCTAAAAAAAATTTACTTTTATTCTATTTTCGATTGTCTCCACAATATTAGGACTTGTAGTTTCTAGTTCTTGCTAAATATAATTGGACATAAAGGCCTTCTAGTATGCATTTGCAATCTATTACCTTTAGTAAGGACTACTATAAGATAGGATGCCTCTTTGCCTTAGTTTGTCACTAACGCGTATCGACCAACTTGACATTATTCGTTGCCTTAAGACTAGCTTGATCATTGTAGTCCCCCTTATTGAACCGTGACTACATGGATAGAATAGAACCGTAAGAGTTTGGGATTTGGATTGACACATCTATAATCAATCCCTTCTCTTTCCTTGTGTGTTACCTCCCATCAAGGTGCGACTTTAGGTTTTTGACGTAGCTCTCGTTTAGAAAAAAATTTAGGTTGCATAGAGGCCTTCTTTTCTAACCCCCCCCCCTTATTTATATATATATATATATATAAATAATTTAAAAAAATCCTTTTGTTAATCCCCTTTTGAGCCTAAAACGATAACCTTGAATAAAAATCAAAACCCGTAAACCTCTCGCATAAACCATTATCACTTCCGAATCACCTTAACCCCTAGCCTAACCCAAAGACCTCATTTTATGCAACTTATTAGGACTTTTAGACTTGAGAGCTATCTCAAACGCGTCAAAAGCGCATTTCTTAATTGGGATGGATTTGAGCGTATACACCGTCCCCTAAACACACTTGAGTGAATTGAGCGAGACCGCGAGTACCTATCCGAGTACGATCACTATCCTTCCCCTTAGTGGCTACGTGGTTTTAGTGGAATCTTGGGCAACGCGGTTTTCTTATGATTTATTTGGGTTGTATCGTGAAGGTTCGAGCACTTGGGCATTTAGGTACTCCTTTGGCATTGTAGTCTAAACTTTTGGTAATCTAGTGCAATTTTATACGGAAAACCGAATTGTCTAGTTGTGCTTATTAGAACTACGTTACTATTTGTTTTGATAATTGTGGAGATTGTCATTTTATTTTATTTTTGTTTCTGTTTTCTCTTCTGGTTTTTGAGCTATTCTCTTTCTTGGGGATATTGATTCAGAAACTGATCTTTCAGATTCCTATGAGTCATCTTCTTCAGATTCAGACTGAGGAACCCATAGAATTGGTGATGCCTAACATCACTAATCCTAATTCTATTTATATTGCTAGAAAAATAAAATTTGCAGGATATAAACAGATTGAGTTACATTGCTATGTTGACACTTGTGCGAGCATGTGTGTTGCTACTCAATATGTAATACCCAAAGAACATGGGTAAATGCAGAAAGACCAAGCAAAGATTGCAAATGGATCTATTGTTACTATTAACAAAGTTTGCAAAAATCTTGATATTATGATAGCAGGAGAAATATTTCATATTCCTACCATCTATCAACAAGAATCAAATCTTGATTTTATTCTAGGTAATAACTTCTTATTACTTTATGGTCCATTTGCTCAATTCACAAAAATGGTCATTTTACATCTTGATAGTAAAGAAGTATTTATTAGCTCAACTTTTTCCTTGGGATTATTTTATCCAAAAAGGAAGCTCAACTTTTTAAGACTAAAATTAATTTTTTAGGTCTAGAAATTGATCAAGGAACACATTGTCCTCAAGGACATATCCTGGAACATATTCATAAATTTCTAGATAGACTTGAAGATAAAAGGCAATTGCAAAGATTTTTAGGAATTTTGACATATGCTTCTGATTATATACCAAAACTTGCAACAATTCGAGCTCCTTTGCAAGTTAAACTTAAGAAAGATGTTCCTTTGGAATGGATTGATTTAGATACCAATTACATTTGTAAGGTAAAAAAGAATCTCACAAGTTTTCCAAAACTCTACCATCCTCTACCTGAAGACAAACTTATTATTGAGACAGACGCTTCAGGAGAATATTGGGGAGGGGTCCTCAAAGCAATTAATTCTGATCAAGAATTAATTTGTAGGTATGCTTCTGGTAGTTTCAAAGATGCCGAGAAAAATTATCACTCTAATGAGAAGGAATACTTAGCAGTAATCAGAGTAATAAATAAATTTTCTATTTATCTCACTCCTGTTAAATTTTTAGTAAGAACTGATAATAAAAACTTTACTTATTTTCTTCGTACTAAGTTACAGGGAGATAATAAGCAAGGAAGGCTAGTCAGATGGCAACAATGGCTTTCCAGATACGATTTCGATGTACAACACATTGAAGGAACAAAAAATTGTTTAGCAGATTTTTTGACAAGAGAATTCCAAAGTTAAAAAGATTTTGAAATGACATATACTGTTCATCTTTATCTTTTTGCAGGAACATCAAGCCTTTATTTTGGCTATAAAAGAAGATGATCTTAGTCTGGAGAAAGCATCCCATTTTCTTTCTTACATCTCTTGTTAACAAAAGCCTCACGCTAACAAAGGCCTCACGCCAATAACAAAGACCTTTCGTCAAAAAATGGAGAAATTGATGGCTCAAAAATCGATAATCCTCAAGAGAATCCAGCTCTTACAAAATGAGCTAACACTCATTGATTCTGAAATGGATTTTGAAAGAAAATTCTCTTCTAAACAGGCAACTGTAACACCTGCGGTAGAAATGCCGGAAGTTACAGCTATTCCAAAGCAAATGGCTTTTGGTAAAGAATCACCAAATCCGTTGACACCTGTGACTTTGGTTAAAAGTCAAGATGAGGATTCATCCTCTGCTACGTCTGGTTCTTATGATTTAAACTTAAGGCCAAACGAGGGTATTCAACACCCAAATAAATCTAAAGAGAAATCTTTAGTGTATCCTCACGGATATTTAGGCGCAAAAACCTTTATGTTGTTTTCAATTCTTTTGGCGACTTCTAAGTGATGCACCTCTTTGTTTTGTTAATTTGGGTTGCGAGAGCTTGAGCACTTTGGTGCATTAGGGTGTCTTTTGATTAGTGATTTGAATATTAGTGATTTATTGTAACTTAATACGGAAACCCCGGTTGTTTGGTTATGTTTATTGAGAATTGGTACTATTTTATTTCACTTTTGGAGATTGTCAATTTTCTTGTTTGTGCGTGTTTGTTAATTACTCTCGATCGGTACTTTCTTGGGCACAAGAAAGGAGCACTTGTGGGTATTTTGTTTGGTGTAGTTTTTACTCATTTTTGCATGCATTTTTAGGTAGTTTTTCCTCTTAGTTTTGTAGATTCATGCATTTTTATTTACATTTTCGCATTGTTGTTTAAAAGTGTGTTCGCTATACCGTCAATGCTTTATGTGGGTGTTTTGAGTGCAATTTTGTAGGGATTTGGTGATATTCGTGGCGAGGTTCGGGATGGAAATGAAGAGGAGCGGGATGGAGCGGTGACGGACGAGAGTGGCGGTGAAGACGATGAGGAGGAGCGTGGGAAAGACGAATGATCGAGGAAGGATCGAAAGTGGTGGATCGGAAGTGGAAGAAAAAGAAGAAAAAAAATGAAGTTTGGAATTTTGGCTAGCTAGCGATCGCTAGCTATGCTTGCTAGCGAACGCTAGCAGCGCAAACCTCCTCCGCGATTTTTCTCGTTTTCTGCAGTTTTTGACTTTGTATGGGGTATAAATACTGTTTTGTTGACTTCTTTTGGCATCTTTCCTCATAACACTTTTCAATCTCATTTTGGAGGGATTTAGATCTAGAGCTAGGGTTTGTAGCTAATTGGGGAAGGAGCTCTACTTGCTTGGATGATTGCTTGATTTACCTTCATCAATGGTGGTTTACTCTTCCATGGAGGATCTCTTGCAACTTTGAAGCTAGTATCTCCTTCCTTCTCTATCCTTTGTTTAGTTTTTGTAGCTTGAATCTTAATCTTTGTAGATCTATGAAGTTTTTGATGTTTGATGCTTATTTTCTGCATTTATAGCTTTAATTCTTCATTTCTTGCATTTAATTGTTTTAGATCTAGTTAATTAGATAGATTGTGAATTGATTTGTCAATTGCATGTTGTTTTTGGTGTGTATTGATTTTGTTGATGTTTACCTCTTGTTGCTTAATTGATTTGGTTTCATTGATTAGTTTTGTTCAAATTAGATTAGGATGTATGGATAATTCATTTGAATTCATGTGTTTGTTGATTCAATTTGTTAATTATGGTATTAGATCAAATTAGGTTAGAATTAGGTATGTGTTTCTAGTTTAGTTCAAGTTAGATCTAGGTTATTGTGATTGTGTGTGAAAGAAATTGAGCATTGAATCTCAATCATCATGTTTTGATCAATTGGTTTGCAATTCATAATCAATGTTTAACAATTGGTGATTGAGGAATTTACTAATGGAAATTAGGAATTCCGATTTACATCATGAGTTTGCATTGATTATTAACAAGTGTGATTAATTAACGGAAGTTTATTAGTCATCTCGTTGAATTGATCAAGAATCGATGATAGCATCATGGAAATAGTTGCGGTTGTCGATTGGAAATCTTTCCGGACGATGTTCTCGTTGAAAATTGGTATGGAAATAACCAATTTTCTAACGAGAACGATCCATTCATCTCGGAAGGGAGATTGGACGTTTTATTGACCGAATTCCACTTGAATGATTAAGATGCAATGTTCACATTTCTTCTTTTCCGTGTGTTTTTATTTTCCTTCTTTTTCATGTTTGTTACCTTTCTTTCTCGATTGTGTTTCAATTGTGTTTGGTAGGCTAGAATTCATTAGTATAGTTAACATTTTGTTGTTTTCTTTGATTTGTTACTTGTTCCTTAGAATGCTTGTTTCTTGGTTTTCATTTAGCTTAAGTCATTAGTGTATTCTTGTTGATTAGTTTAGTGTAAAGATTAGATAAGCTCGTTCTATGTTAGATTAGAAATCCAAATTTGAATCTCGATTTCCGCATGACTTGTAAATTGAAGATGTAACACCTTGCTTTATCCATTACCTCCCCGTGTTCGACCCGTATGCTACGACACGACACCGTACGCTTGCGGTTTTAATTAAAGCTTGATTTTCGATAAAAATGTGTATCTTTCGAGCGAAACAAAAACAAACACGTTTGTCACCAAAACTCTCACTTCCATCTGCAAGTTTCTGGATCATTTCAAAGACTTCTCCAGGGACAATGCTGCTTTCTTCACTCCTACCGATCGACAGACTCTCAACCGCATTGAGACTCGGTTAGACGATATCGAGGTGGTGTTTGATCCTCTCCTAGTATATAAGGGGGAGAAAACAGTATTACCAGCATCTGCTAAAGGGGAAGGGCAATCTCATCCGATCGGGAGACAGTTGACGTCACCGATCGGTCAACCGCCGCCGCCAACGATCGGCCACAAATCCCTACGGCAACGGGTTTCTCCACCGATGCTACTTTCTCCATCGAATGAGGACTTACCACGAATCCTCTCTCCACCGAACGTCCTTCTTCCAAAGATAAAGGAAAAGGTAAGTTGACTCCAAAACAAGAAGCTGTTGCGGAGGAAAAGGCAAAGAAAAAAAGCTCTTCAACACAAAATAAGTGACAATGACAAATTGAAACTTAAGCCTCCTTCAAAATCATCATCGGTTGTCGGTCTCAATTTCTTCTTTCTTGGCTTATTGGCCAAGGAAGTGAAGGATGCCACTCTTGCTGAGCAAATGTTAGAAGCTGATAAGAAGATGGTTGAGAGTGCAGCCATATCTGAAGCCACTGAAGTCGGCCTCACCGATCCTATTGCAGCTCAAAAAGTTGATGTCGACCGTGCTAGTAAAGAATAATAGATGCTAGAAAACTTGGTGAAACACTACCATGATTCCATCACCCGACAAAAAGATCCAAGGCCAATCACCGAAGTCAAAGCCAAAAAGGATAATCACATTATCTGGTTTGGCATTCAAAGGGGAAGAGAGCCGACAGAGTCCTTCAACATTCTGGCCCTTAAGAATTTTGGGTTCACCGAATGGGATGAGATCCTTCGTTACTTGGAGAAAGTTGATTCAAACCCTCTCTACGACAAGATCATTGATTTCTTTCAAACACTCTTTGATAATCTGGGAAAAATCAAAAGAGAGCACGATGTTATCCATACTGAAGAAGAAAAGAAGATCATCTCAACCTTGAGGCCGCTTAAGAAGAAAAGGCCGGTGTTGAGAAAGCCGGACCCAACTCACGTTTTCATGATCATGGCAACCAAGGGGATGGTTCCAAATCTTGACAAGATGGACTTATCTAGTCCCACTTCAGTAGCAGGTCCAGTTGCAGAAATATATCTAAACCTGAGCTGGGTATATTCTTTGATGAAGCTTTTGGAAAAAGGCGCTTCTTCCGAGCCAAACTGATTCTGGAGGCCGACACTCTTCTTCTCAAAGGCCTCGTGGAAATATGCCCCGAAGACTCCTATCTCTTTAAGGCCATGCTTGCAAGAGTCAAGGAGTTGGAGCCAAGATACCGTTTTCTGTTCCCCGAAAATATGAAGTAATTTCCCTTTGTATTTTGTTTATTTATCTAATACTTTTATAATCTCACCGATGTACTCTTTATCGATGCAATTAAAACTATTTCTTGGTGCTCTTATTATTTGTAAATTTGTATATTATACTTTAAATATTACAATACAAAAGTCAAGAAAAAGAAAACAACAAAAAGAATCCAAAAAGAATAAATATGGGTCATCTCTTATGCGAAGTTAGTTTTACATTCTGTGTATTAGATCACATCCTCAAATAGGGGGAGATTATTGGAACACTTATTTGAAGATGTCCTCCGATCTCCTTCTATATTTATGTGTTGTAAAACTAATATCTCAGGTACTCAATAACATCGATTAATTGAAGAAGAATCGGTAATAGCTCAACTCATCAATGAAGTGGATCAAAGATAAGTTTGGCTAAGTGTCTATGACTTCCCGCCCAACTTACCATCTGGATGACCACCACCTCCATTGTGGGATCTGATCGGTGGCCACCGACCAATTGGTGGCCGATCGATAGGTGCCCATCGATGGTTTTTCCCATTGTGATGAACCTTATGTGTAACGGCTCCTTTCTCTTTTGGAAGTACTCTCTAATTTTGGAAGAGCTTTAAATGGAGAATGTCTAAGTACCAATGGATAAAGAAAAGACATGTCTTTTGATCCTGAATATCTATTCGACAAACATTCCCTGCTCGGTCAGATCATCTAGGCTGCAAAAGATAGTTGTCTGAAGATTTGTTTGTATTCTCTTAAATACAGATTATTCACAAAAGATTTTTTATCTGCAAAAAGGAGTCAAAAGGATTGACTTGGCTGGTATACCATTTGTAGATCGTCGCATGCAGCAAGTCAAGAGTTGACAAGTGTCTCATGCAATCAATGCATTTGGGAGTATAAATAGAGACTCCATGCAACCAGATTCTTTACGCATTCAAGCTTTCAGAAATTAAGAGTTTGGAATCAGCAGAGTGCTTTCATCCTTACGAGTTCATAGTTTTTACTTTGTGTTCAAAAGTTGTGTTCTTTGTTCTCTTGGTGTTCTAAGTGTCTAAGTGTTTTGATTATTCAAATAGCCTGTTAGGTAATTTGTTTTCCGCAACAATCAATCTTAGTGATCTAAGTGTTCTTAGTGTAATTCTTTGTTGAAGTTTTTCAACAAAAGAATTTAAAAAGTACTTATCTGTGTTTATTTTTAAAGTATTGTATTCAGCCCCCCTCTACAATACCCTAATAGCCAAGTCTATTTCTTTGTGAGACCTAACAGAAAACTTGTTTTCCCTATGAAGCGATTATGAAAGCACTATGCAATTGGATTATGAATTTTTTGTGAAATTAAATGTGATTTCAATTGTTAAAGTTGAGTGCATCTTCATGATAGAGTACCTTAGGGTTGTATGACCCCGTGGGAAGGATTTTGTGTTTATCTAGATCATGAATATATTTTATGATCTAAGGGTGCTCATTTTGGAGTGGGATTTAATCATCGCGAAGGGAATGCGATGGGGATTTTCCTACCATGAATGACAAACTCGGTTTATATTGTAATTAGAAGGTCATGAGCTCATACCTTGCATTGATCAACGACAAGATTTGAGATAAATGTTTTGAACTGTTGTTTTCTTTAAGGTAATTCACTAGACCCGTTGAGGGAATATAAATGTTTTGAACTGTCTAACCCTCGCATTTCAAACTTAAAAACCTTTTCAGGTAGGTACGCGTTTGAGGGAAGCTCTAAGGGATTTAATCAACTAGAAGAGGATGTCTCCTAGTACTTAGACCTTTTCCAAATAATTCTCAGCTGTAATAGTGCATTTATCCACAGCGAACATAGAGATGGCTATACTTGACTCGATTTGTCTTTCTCGGCTTTGAGATTGGTGTCCTTTTTAGCCGTTTTGGGCGCTTAAAATATGTGATTGGATTTTGTTTCTAGATATGAATCTTTAATTATATTTTAATATATGTTTGTTTTGATTATTGGGCCTTTACAAAACACGTTGTGTGTTGACAGCTTCGATCCAGAACTAAGTCGCAAGATTTGAATCTCCGAGCATTGACCTTGCAGCTTCTATGATAGTTTTGTTTCTTTTTTCAACAACTCCATTCTGCTGAGGGGTGCGTACATTGTTCTCAAAGAAATCATCAAGGACATGGTTTTTTAATTTAATGTCATGATCACTTCTTATTGAACGAACAATGAGGTTATTCACAACCTCCATCTTCTTGACAAACGAGATGATTTCTTCAGGGGTGTCACTTTTGGATCTAAGAAAGAAGACCCGCGTATATCTAGAGTATTCATTAACAATTACTACCAAGGTGTACTTCTTTCCAGCGATGGATTGGACTTGAAAGAGATCCATGTGGAGTAGCTGAACAGGAGAATTCACTGAAGGGACTTGCTTCGATTTGATGATTGCTCTAGTTTGCTTAACTTTCTCACAAGCTGAGAAAAGAAATTCCTTTGTAAAAGTGTAATCAGGTAGGCTAGTGACTAGCTGATTTCTAGAAAGATCATTCAGCGACTTGAAGTTCAGGTGGGGGAGACATTTACACTAAAGCCAGTTCATATCAGATGAGGCTTTAGACATGTCTTTAGATACAAGCCTAAGGGGCTGTTTACCAAATCTTGTCTGTATGTCTGTCTGGATAAATTTGTCTGTCTGGATAAATTTGTCTGTCTGTATAAATTGATGCTGGTGTTTACCTTTTTATCTGAATCAAGAGTCTGAATGTCAGAAATGACCATTTTACCCCTGAGTATGTTTACCTTTTTATGTTATTGTTTACTTCTTTTTCTGAACTAACAGTCTAAATTGTATGAATGACCATTTTACCCCTCGATATAAAATAAACAATATTTTATATTTCTAAATAGTAAAACAACTACTTAAATAGCGGATATAATGATAAATACACCAAAAAATAATACTAACAGAGTGAATTTACACCTAACACCACCAACTATGGCCTATAGGTAGGTTTCTTCTTTTCAAAATCTAAGTCAAAATTCAAAGAGGCAAGGGGTCAAAATTCAAAGAGAAAACACCATCTTCAAATCTGGTGTTGCATTCTTGTTTGGATTCATCCAAGATTTGATTGTTAAAACAAAGAGGCATCAAGGCAGGTCATGTTAAAACTTCAATTTTGGCAAAACCCTTCTTTTTTCTCCCTTCAATTTCTCAGGGGTCATATATATAATATATATATATACCTCCATGGATCGTAGGAGCTTCTTCACTAACAATCAGTATTTCTTTGGTACAAATCAATACACCCATTAGAAGAAGAATCGGTCACTGAAAAAGAGCTCGTCGGTCTCTGGTGGCTGGTGGCAGGAAAGAATGGTTCCAGGTTGATGGAAAGAGGTCGATGGTGCAACGGTGAAGGGGGTCTCAAAAGTTTTGGAGTGGAAGGGGAAGTGATAGGAGAAAGGAAGCGTGTGGGTTTATTAAAAATCAGGGGTAGGGGTGTCATTTTGTGCTGAATGGGGACAACACCCCAATTTCATCTGTGCGATTAATCCCTGAACTGTGTGAATAAGCACCAGGTAAACAATTTGAAAGTGCTGTGCGAATAAGCCATACAGCTCAATAAGCCCCAATAAGCTCTAGGTAAACAACCCCTAAGTCTGTCCACCTAGAGCCTAGCATAACTAAACCATATGTTAAGGCTATATCCCTAAAGCCTATACTAAGGCTATCCTTATACCCAAAGCCGCGTAACTAAAGTGTTTTATCCTAAGCCTAACCCATCTTAAGCTTAACCTCGCCGACTCATCCTACTAACCTAAGCCTGTAATCCCAAGCCTCGGCCCGAGCCTAGCATATAGTCTAGCTTAAGCCTAATTTATAACATAAAACTATGCTTTTACACCTATCCATTCCTAATATTAGTCTAGCGACTTTAAGCCTCAGCCGAGCCTAACATATCGTCTAGCTTAAGCCTAACTTATAACATAAACCATGCTTTTACGCCTATCTATGCCTAAGCCTAGCCGGTCTTATGTAAAGTCTAGCTTAAGTTTATCGCTATGCCTATCCCATCCTGGCTTAATTTGTCTTTGGAGTTATAGTTCTTTTAAGAAGAGTACATCAAAAAAGTTTACATTTTCAACTCTTGGTTCTATTCTACCCAATTTTTTTGTGTATGTGTCTTTTTAGGGGAGGGGGCTGCACATTTTATATATGTAAAAGAGTGTATCAAAACTTACAGTTCCACACTCTTTGGTTTACTTGCATATATCGTCTCCTAATCTCAGTAATTTTCTCCCTGTCCATCTCCAGCAAATATCCACTGTTCCTTAAAACCCTTCTGACCATACCATCTGTAAAGAAAAAGATAAGAAATACCCAAAATCATGAAATTTCATCATATTTTACTTTTCAACCCAAGAAGAAAGTTCGTCATATCTCCAAACATGTACGATAAAATTAATCTAGTTAAAACATCAAGAACAAATAAATTTGTATAAAACAATGGAAATCATAGTTCCTAAATTAAAAACTATAAATCTAGTTTGGATCTCTAACACCTTCAAAGCTCAAAATCCTAAAACTTGAGAAATAGTTATATCTTTACAAATTATTCCATATTACACACACACAAATTGTGTGCAAATGGCTATTTAAAAAATATTTAATCCATGGAATAGTTTGAGATGTACGTTCACGAATTATTTATATAATTAGGTAATTATCAATTATCATCTTATGATATTATATTATAAATATTCAATAAATTACATAATATAGTCATCAACTATGATGTCAAGAATTTTATCAGTACTAAAATCATTTGTTGAGATTTTTTAAAATCATAGTTCATGACTATATTATTTGTTTCTTTACTATTATTATGTTATATGTTATTGACGTGCAATTTTTATAATATAATCTCATTGGATGATAAATACCAATTATATAAATAATTCTTATACCATATTTTTTAGAGAAATTAATTATTCTACCCAAATAGAAAATATCAATTCACCTCCTACCCTCTCTCTCTCAAAAATGCCCCAAATACCCACCGGCCCGCTATCCGGCAGCCGCTATTAGCGGCTCCGGCGAAATTTCCGGCCAAAACACAAGTATATGTGTGTGTATATATATAAAGCTACATATGCGTGTGTATGTATATGAATCTTGATAGCGGCAGCCGTAGAGTTGTGTGTGTGTGTATAAATGGTGAAGAAAGGATAAAAGATGATAGCTCATAGCGGCTCCTTTTACATCTAAATGTGCAGCTTTTTCTCACACACACACACATATATATATATATATGTGTGTGTGTGTGTATATAAATGATGAAGAAAGGATAGCGGCTCATAGTGGCTTATAGCGGCTCATTTTATATATATATATAATATGTGTGTTGGCCGGAAAGTTCGCCGGAGCCGCTAATAGCGGCTGCCGGATAGCGGCCCGGTGGATATTTGATGTATTTTTGGGAGAGATTGGGTAGGAGATGAATTGCATTTTTGTGGGTGGCTATAATAATTAATTTCTCTATTTTTTAACATGGTCAAATATACCTTTAACATCATGTATTATAATTATATAAAACCGATATACATTACTTAAAAAAATTTATTAGATCATATTTAAATAATTTATTTGTTTTTATTGCCAAAATACAAATAAGAAAATATAAACACAAAAGTGAATAATTTTGTTATAATATTGATTAATAACATATAAAGCTACATATGTATAGAAAGAGAAAGATTCATTTGTTAATGGAACAATTTGTGTTACCTATGTAAACAAAAAATAGACCAATAAGATTTTTCCATTTTTCCTATTTTTCCACTTATGTGGTCCACTCTCCTATATTTTAGAAATTAATTAGTTGACCTTTAAATTAGAGGGAATCAATCATAACCAAAATGATCAATAATGGTTATGTGGTTATCACGGTTAACACAAATTATAGGTAAAGCTGATTTGGCATAACGAACTTGTGGGTTGAGTCATGAGTGTACCATAGCCTTACCAAAAAATTTAAAAATACAAATGAATGAGTACCTTATGTATATTTATAATTAAAAATTTGAGTTAAATGCAAATTTGGTCCTTATGGTTTACAAAAACTAATGACTAAGGTCCTTTTGCAGAATTTTTAACTAACAAGGTCCCTATAGTTTTGGTTTTTACAACACATATGGTCCTTATAAAAAATATTAGAATTAAGAAAGGGTAATTTTGTCCATTTACTTTTCTTATTTCTTTAATCTTAATTTATAACATATTTAGCCCCTCTTTAATTAATATATAAAGTTATATTTATTTGGCCCCTTTTAAATATGACTTAGGATCAGGTGAGACTAAGCTGTTACCGTGAGACCGCGTGAGACCAATACCTAACATATGAAACTTCACAAAAAAACACCGTGAATGTACATAAAACTCGAATACGCAGACCTAAAAATCACTTTCGATGCAAAAAAATATCGAAAACAAGCTAAAAAACGAAACCTTCACAACTCAAGTTATGTGAAGGTTACATATATATAATGCGAACCTTCACAAAAAAAAATGCTGTGAAGGTTTCGTTTTTTAACCTTTTTTTTGGAAAAAAAATTTCGATAGTGTTTTTTAGTATGTTTTAACGATGAATGTTCAATTTTTTTTACCTTCACAAATTTTTTGATGTGAATTTTCAAGTTAAATATGTTGGTCTCACCGATCTTACGAAAAAGGCTTGATCTCACCAGAACCTAACTCATTATATTATATTACTATTTTTATGCCAAAACATGTATATATATTTTTTTATATTGAATACATAAATTTTAACAGCACCTCTAATTATATCTATTTACTTTACAAATTATACAAATATATTTTATATTTTTATGTTAATTTTATCATACATTTGAAGCAAATTGCAATATACTTAGTAAAGAGCACATCACTAATCTAAATTTTAGTATGAAAATAACAAAAACGAGTAAAAAAATACATAATAAGTGAAATTATGAAATTACAAGTAAATACATAATAAGTATAATATATTTAAAATCAAGTAAATTTAATTTATTATATTAATTAAAGAGGGACCAAATATGTTATAAATTAAGATTAAAGAAATAGGAAAAGTGAATGGACAAAATTGCCCTTTCTTAATTCTAATTTTTTTATAAGAAGGACCATATATGTTATAAAAACCAAAACTATAAGGACCTTGTTAGTTAAAAATTCTATTGAGGAACCTTAGTTATTAAATTTTGTAAACTATAAGGACCAAATTTGCATTTAACTCTAAAAATTTTGTTGCTTTAAATTAAAAGACTACAAACACAAATTGAACAATACCACAATGAACACAAAAACTTAAAAGATTATGATCACAAATTAATATCAAAAACTAAAAGAATGCAATCATAAAAATTGAACAAGATAATGATGAGAACAAGTAGAATAGAAAATACTTACAAAAAGAATAGTAAATCATCTCCTTCTTTAGACTATCTCCAACAACAAACCAACCCAAACTTTTTGCATATAAAACAAAAAAGAATTAATTTTAGAAAAAGGAAAAAGAAATGAAATATAAATAGTTTGTGCAAACTGTTTGCTCCAGCAAACTAAGTTTGTCTAATATTTTATTAATAAATTTTGATTTTGTAGATAAAGCATAATTAGGTGTTAATATTTTATTGGTTGATTTAAATTTTATTAAAATAAACTAATCTAATTAAAAATGTAACTTTAATATAAAAATTGAAAATTAAAATAATACCAAAAATTTTATTTTTCAATTCTCTACAAATACATATCAATGTTGACATATTTTCAACACACAAATTTTTCTTTTTATTTCAATACTCTCATCATTTTGAAAATTTCAAAAATCATAATTTTTTTTTAAGTTTTTCTCTATTGATCCAAACTAGCAAAACTTTTGGATTAACACTACACATTTTAATATTTATATTTTATTTAAAGTTAAATATAGAAATTTTAAGATTGGTTTGGATTGTGAATAAAGTATGAAAAATGTTATATTTGATTGGAATTATAGATTGGATAGGTGGAAGAGAGAGAAATTAATTTTTTATTAAATATTAGTTTGGTTTGGTTTGTGAATAAACATAGTCTTATGTTGGATATTGACAACATTAATTATAATTTGATTTCATCGGCAGAACCTACAAGAATTAACAACAGAAAATGGTTTATTACAATAGAAATTTCTATTGACCAAAATCCAAAATCAAGAAACTATTAAATAATTATCAAATGCATGATTAAAAAAAATCGAAATGACCAAAACCCAAATTCAAGAAAAAATTATTATGTATAATAAGTAGTAACAAAAAACTTTAAAACCCAAATTCAAGAAAACATATTATCATCTGAACTCAATTTGCAACAAAGACAAATTCAAGAAAATCTTTAAATATTAGGAAAACTCTGTTTTGTTCCAAAAAATACACACACACACACACAAAAACAAGATTTCAACCATATAATTGATGTTAAGAACAAATATAAAAAGGGTTTTGCAAAAGCATAAGTTAGATAAATAAACTCTATAAGATCTGATAGCCAGAAATCAAGAACACAAAATCTATTTACATTTTTTAGAGAAAGCCACAGAAACTTCATGGGAAGGAAAAGAAGAAATTGAGAGAAAGATTTTAAACCTATGAAACCAAATTGATTAATCTTGAAAACCCAGAAACCAAATTTGATTTTGGAAGAAGAGAAAACCCAAAAAAATGTTAATCATAATCATAAAACAAACAAAAAAATAACCCAAAATCCTTTGAATTGAATCTGAAATCGATTAATTCATAAAGTAGGGAGATGTTTACCTTAAAAAGGGAATCTTGAAAACCCAAATCCATTCATTAATCTTGAGAAAATCTAGTGACAGGTGAAAGAGAGAGATGAAGAAATTGTGTGAAATAGAAAGTGAGAAAAGAGAATATATTATACACTTCAAAAGAGAAGGATGTGTGAGTGCTTTAATTCAAAAAAAAATTACCGTTAAATCCTGGGTGTTTCCTTCATGGAAACAAAAATTTTGTGAAATTTTTTAATTAAGAAATCGCACGCTTCAAAAAAAATTAACGTTCAAAAACACCAACTTAAACGGTCAAAAGTTTATAAAAACAATAGTGAATTACGGATTTGGTACTTGTGGTTTGGTGGGTTCTACGGATTTGGTCCCTAAACTTCATTTATTACAGATATGGACTCGAGGTATGTCATTTTATAACGAATTGGTCTCTCCTTCTAAATGCCATCCATTCCCTCCGTTAGGTTTGAGGGCATTCTCGTCCTTTTCCATTTTTTGTCTTTATGCGAAGGACCAAAATCATAAAAACCACACAAACCACAGGGACCAAATCTGTAATTATTCCTGGAAAAATAAAAAAACTTATTTTTCATACTTAAATTAATTAACTATTACATTTTAGCATGCATTACTTATTATACTTCATGCATTACTTATTATACTTTATGCTTAATATTATATTTAAACATGTATTCTTTCAAATAAAAATACTACTACAAATATTTATTTATTTCAATACTATATTTCTAAAAACGTAATTATAAAAACAAATATAATTTTTTTTGTGTAAAAAAGGGGGTGATATATGCACCTGTCTTCCTTTGCGGTTTGATGTGACACCCTCCTCTCTCAATGGCATTTTTCTGCAAGATGACATTGACACAATTTTCTGGTACTTACACCGTTTGACTTTCAGGTGCATATAGCACCCCCCCCCCCCCCCCCATATGGTAAAAGTTTCGGTGTATTTAGCAATTGCCGTACAAATTATCAAAAAAGCTGCTTTTTTGAAATACCAAGAAATCTGTAACTGGGCTTTGATTGTCCTAGGATTTTTGGTAGGGCTCTTTCTCGACCCGATTCGAAAATGATTTTTGGACCATCTATACTATGGCTAATAAAATGTGAACGACAATACTAAATAGTTTCTTTTATCATCCAACACATTTTCTAGATTATAGTAGTTAGACTATTTAAAATCTAAATTTTTTCTAGCAAATCATGGTCAATAACATGTATGGTCCGATACCACTTCCCGAACATTCAGAGCCTTGTAACAATGTATTCATATACAGTCTAAGGGGTCAACGCTTATCAAGCCACGTTACCTTATCCAATGAATAAAGACCAAAAATCTTACCCCGTAAGATTAAAGGCGACGATTCTTACCATTGTTAACACTTACCAGATAAATTGTTATATGTGATGCCCGTTTTCAAAGAAATAATTGATAAAGGTCAGATCAACTTACATCCGCTCTAAATACCTTACTTTCTAATGAGATTTATTGGGTCCCTTTTATTTTGTCTTCACGAGACATCCATGATTTTCTAGTTTGTTTTTTAATGAAAACAAAGCATACATGTAGAATTTGTAAAAGTTATAACATTTTAAAATGTAGAGTTTGTAAAAGATCTAACATTTTAAAATTTTGGATGCTAAAAGCATCTCCAACAATTTTGATATAACTTCTCAAATAGAGAACGAATGATCAAAATCTCAAAAACTTCTTTTTCCATCTCCTACAGTTTGCTATTTTAGATGCTGTAAGTAGATCTTCAACGGATTTCCTAATCACTACCTAACCAATTCATGTGTTCATCTCAACTAATCTCATAAGTTAAAAAGAATACCAAATTGTGTTGTTTGCGGTCTAGTTTGGTTAGACCGCCGAGACCCCTACTTTACTCCCAAAAATGAACACCAAAATCAAACCACAATGACGAAGGTACCAAATTTAAACGTAAAACTAATACAATACCGAGACAATCAAACCACACCATACCCAACCTAGCCTAATAGCTCCAACCTTTGTTGTGAGCCACAAGCAATTGTGGTTCGAACCAAATTGGATTTTCCAAGCCGCCACAACCTTTGCACATGCCAACCATCAACGCTGTTATCTGAAATCTCCAAAACTATGGGTGTCTAAGGAAACAAAGCCAAAAAGACACCATAAAACTAAAAACCACTACCTAAACCAATGAAAATGTTAACAAAATAGATTGATATTCATTTTGTTCTTCTACTACACACATCTGTTCATAAATGAAGAGGAATAGTATTTGGTGAATCCGTTCGAGAACAAGTTGGACTTGCTGAATATTTTCTCGTACAGTACCATTGCTAGACGACGCGGAGGTCATCTTTGTAGGCATTGAAGGTCCCGAGAACAAGCAGGCATGCCCAAGAAACCACCTAAGGTACCTGCAAACATGTCAGAGATAATAGTTACTATAATGGCCTCACCCGAAAAATAGAGAGATTGGTTTGGTAACCATAATTTAGCTTATTTTTTGAGATTTTAGAGAAAGCCCTATTTGGTTAGCTTATAAGCCAGCTTTTGAAAAGCTACTTCTAGAGGGTGTTTGGGATTGCTTTTTAGACTCCAAAAGTGTTTTTGGCTAAAAGTGTTTTTGGCTAAAAGTGTTTATTGACTTAGGGTGGTGGTAAAAGGAGTTTTTAAAGAAGTGTTTGGATTAGCATTTTGGTGGTAAAAGTCAATAAGTCAATAAGTTAAAAAGTGTTTGGGTTGAAAAGTGGGTTTATGTGAGAGGGAGAAGCCAAAAGCCAAAAGCCAAATCAACAAGCCACATTTTACTTACTTTTCAAAAACAGTTTTTTCCTTTATATCAATAAGCTATTTTGAAAAGTGCTTTTTAAGTTACCAAACATTATTTTTTAACTTATTGGCTTTTCAAAAAGCCAATAAGTCTTTAAGCACTAGTAGCATTTCAAGAAGCTCCGAAGGCTTTTATCTAAAATACTTCCATTATTCCCCTTGTATTTCCAATTAATTATTCAACATGTTGTTTAAGGTATTTTACATTGTCATCTATCTTATCAACTAGTTTTATCAAACCTAACTAGTTTATCGGCTACATTGTCATCCTCCCATAATAAGTGTATATGTTTCTCCCAACATAAGTTTCAAGTTTCAAAATTAGATAACCAAAATCTCAAATCTACCCTTCATTAATGCACATATATTTAGAAGTTGTGAAGAGACAGAAATTAATTAAGGGTAAAGTTGTCATTTGGTCAACTAAAAGTGTAATTATTATACATGTCTAATACAGTGTGTCACTTCTATTGCAAATACTTATTTTGGGACGTAGGGAGTATTAGCTAGTTTATGAGACAGTTTGCCAAACATAGGTCTTAGTTTATTGTAGCTCTATTCTTACCACTAGAGACTTCAATGGTCGGCCCATATGTCAACAAGTTCTGAATCAGAAAAGGTGTCTGCTATTTTAAGGGCCCGTTTACCAAATCCTTATTGGATAAGTGCTTACCAGCAAGAGATTCATATTCAATTACCTTTTCGTATAACATCCTTGGCCTTGGAAATGGAAATGGATCGTTGGTAAGCATTTTAAAACTAGTAAGTGCTTACCGGGTAAGAGTCGTTTATTGACGAGAAATTATCTTTGCACCATTTTGCAAAAGCTTCTTCATCTGATTCTGGTAGGTCCTTCATCAAATGGAGTCTGACTTTGACATGAATCTGCACAAAACAATCCCTTTATTCATCACATTCCTTAGTTTATAAGCAGATCATCCCTAATATACAGAAGATCATACCAGCATAAATATTAGAAACACTATCACAAGTTTTTGCACATTTTGGCTTATATAACAATTAGTTCCAACAGGTTTAGAATTTTTTTCAAAAAGAGCAGCTGATTCCATTTTCGCTTTGACTGGCTAGTTACTAATAGAAACAATCCTCTGCATCTCAAAAACCTCAAAGAACCACATAAAACTTAAAATTAACTATTAATTTTCTAGTGATTGGATCTTGGGGCGTGTTGCTCAGTTGGCAAAGGGGTGGAGCACCTTTGCTCAATTTTCCTAGTAATTGTGGCCATAAGCAAATTAAGAATTTTCCCAAAATAAATTGACCATGAAAATTGTGCAATTCACAAAGATACATGAGAGAGTTCATCTGGCACCAGAAAGGGCAAACGATGAGGATGGAAAATGGAAGGGATATAATAAAGCACTTCTGAGTATCAACGTATCACTAGAGAGCAGAAATAAATAAGACGTAATAAGCCAGAACTTAAAGACGAAGAAGGCTTACCACAGAAGACTACCCTTTAAAGCCTCAGCATTGTTGGAGTTGAATCTTTAGAAATAGAAACAGTCATATCAATCTGCAACAAATGAACTAATGATAAATAAGAAGTAATCATAAAAATGATAAGTAAATAATACTATGTAAAAAGCAGCATAATATGCAGGAACTACTTGATTGTGTTTGAGAACCATAGAGAATTGGTGCTGAATGAGAATTACCATTTGGTAAATTGCTATATTAACCCTCTGAACTATTTTTCATATCGTTTGATATAAATGTTAGCTAACAACATCGGATTATAATTTTAAAAAACATGACGCTTGCCAATAGATTGCATTTACGATGTGAAGAATTTTGAGATTTTGAAGTACATAGCATTACAAGGATTATTTGCAATTGTTGTGTAAACATAACTTAATTTGTACAAAAAAAGTTCAAATATATGATGTTAATTTACATAATGCTAATTTACAAAAATATATGATCTTAAACCGAGTGTAAAGTCTAAGTATAAGCTATTGGAGGTCTAGCATGAGAAGGTAGGTGAAATATGGAGGTTGTTACCTGTCAAAGCAAGTAACCTTCATAGGAATGTTTTAATAATATTAAGATAGCATCAAATTGAACTCCATTCGTAAATTATGCATTCGGATAGAAAAGAAAAAAGCATCGAGGGAAGCTTGAGAAGAAGCCATGAGAAGTATACAAGTAATCCCACCAACTCTAGAATTTAGGAGGATCATAAAGAGGATGGCTTGCTTTATGTTATGAGTAACGGACAAAGAGTTTGATCTTCAAATATAATTAGAGGTGCATTACACGAACTTTTTACACACAAATACTCAACGCATTAAGTCAGTCTACTTATAATTAGCAGAAACTATTCTTTAGTAGGTACCAAAAAGTAAGCATGAGTCAAAACTCAAAATCTTATAAAAAGACTACGATTTCAGAAAGGACGTAAGAGTGTAAAGCTATGGCTAGTCCAGCATGACATTACTGTCTATGTATAAACTTGAACAGAAACTTTGGGACTCAAACTTGTAACCCATTGCCAAATGAACGTAGCATTACGATTGAGATTGTAATCTTACTAATCATGATCAAAGTAACACAAAAATTTTACAAGGAAAGAAATTATTCTCTAATTCCAGAAAGCAAAACTAACATTCTTCAGCAAGTGGTGCAATCTATGGTCCAATAGCACGCAACCTCAAGGCCCTTATAGCATCGAGTTACATCTTATACCTTTTCCTGACAGTAAGTTGCTAGTTAAAGTTTTAGCTCATAAATGTTCTGCTACAGATCAAAGAAGGCAGATTTAAGTTTCTGTTGGGCTTAAGCAACATACAAGTCCACTGTACATGATGTTCAAGTAGGAGAAAGCAACACATCTGAGACTCATCACCCATGGTAAGTTCGTACCAGACAGTTTGAGTTAGAACTTCATTTCACATTGGAGATCCATACTCTTAAAGCGCAACTGAACATCTGATGCTTTCATTTGAACAAGCTGAGCCTCATTTTCTCATATGCATCTTACAAAGGCATGCACCTTGACGATAAATTTATCTTCACACCATTGTGAAACAGCTTCATCTTATCCTGGTTATGGAAATAATATCACTAGTTTCAGCACATTTTGCCTTATCTAACGCCTGGATCCAACAATTATATTTAATCCGTCTGAGTTTTTTTTTTTTTTTTTGAAACTGTGATAAGAGCGCCTGATTCCATTTTCATTTTGGCTGGTTATTGATACAAACAATCCTCTGCATATCAAAACCCAAAAGTATAAAACCAAGAACCACATAAAAGTTCAATACTAAGGGGGCGTTTGGTTGGGGGTATTGAGGGGTCAAGAATGAGAATGATAATGAAAACTGTTTGGTTTGACATTATATAATGGAATCATTCCTGCAGATCCATTAATTTCCATTCCTGACCAAATTGGGGGGAATGAAAATTTTATTTCTACTTAGTTCATTTTTCCATGCATTGCTCCATCTATGGATGTTAAATGAAACATCTTTTGTATTTTCAAATTGGAAAAATATATTTTTTTAATATGAAGCAATTTTTCATTGATTATATTGGGTTAACCAAACAGCATCAATGCAATGCTCACTCCTATTCCCATTCTCTTATATTCCCATTTTCATTTTCAATCTCATTCCCTGAAATGAACCAAACGCCCCCTATATATTGGGTTCCTAGTGATTAGGCTAATATTTAAGGTTCCATTCCGTGTGAGCAATGCCTAGGCAGGGCTTCTTTTTTCAAAAACAAAGACTGACAAAATAAGAGTTAGCCCCCGCCCCAAAAAAAAGGATTATCCACTTACAATGTGGTCTGCAAGCTTCATATTTGAGTTCAGCAATTCACCCTCTTTTTTGTTTACATGGTAGCTACAAACCATAAGCAAATTAAGAACATTTAAGAATAAAGTGTGATGAATACTTCACATGATATTTGTAGTTCAGATGGGCATGTTTTCAGAAAATTTAAGTGTTACATAGCAACAGTTGTATCAATAATTACAGGAACAAATGATCTCATCTGACTCACTGATGTAACAAACCCCTGACAACATGTTAATGATGATAAGTAAACAAACTATGTAAAGAGCAGTATGACATGCAGGAACTACTTGGTTGTGTTCAAGATCCATAGACCAGATGTAGGTGGTGTTCGATAAAACTGAAAATATGATGCATGAAGAGTTCCATGTAGAATTGGTGCTGAAAGAGAATTGCTATTTGGTAAATGCTCTATATTAATAACAAGAAACTTGCTCTATTACCCTCTAAACTATTTTCATATTGTTTGATAATTTAAATGCCAGATAACCATATAACAGTATAATTTAATAACAACATGAAACTAACCAACATATTGCATTACAATGTCAAGTATTTTATATTTAGTAAATGTAACATTACAAGGATTATTTGCCGTTGTTTGTCTTGAGTTATTATTCCAACAGCTACCATCACGATTTGTAGGAAAAAAACAATGAAATGAATCATAGCCAAATGGCCAGGGTCTCTAAAGAAATCATAGCACTAAAAGCAAACAAACCCTGTGCTTGTGAAATGCCAGCTTTAGTTGTAAGTTGTAACCTCAATTTGTGTTATTAGTTAACTGATGGTAGATGAGACCTGAACCTGGAGCCAATGCACCACAATCCAAGTGGTTGCATGTTGATATTCAACTCCACTTTTGACCATAATTAAACTGTCTCGAAGATGCAAGATATGGCTGTATATGCTTTACGTTATGAAAACTAACAATCATATGAAATCTACCAGAAGTATTAAATAGGCATTGAGACATGTAAATGGCTTGTATTGCAGTTTTGGACCTATATTTTACAACAATGAATGATAAATTCAGTATTGATGTATAACATAAGATAGAGAGCAAAAATAGAAATAATTATCACCTCTGTCATTAGACATATAGATTATTCCAGCATCTATCAATAGCAGCTTGAATCTTCTTTGGTTTACAAAGTTCTTGAATAACAATTTCCCAAGTGAATGATTTTGGCGTAAGATATTTTTGAAGCATCACTTCAATGATTGTGGAGGCTCCCACAACCCGCTTTCGCTTATGAAGGCGAAGCACAAGTTCTTCCAGAAACTCACTCCCATCTAGCGACCCATTTGTCTGTTCTTTTATTGTTTTCAAAAAGATGTTACACGTAACCATGTCTGGATCGCAGCCTCGATCAAGCATGCCATTTAGCAGATCAATAGCATGTGAAATACGACCATGCTTGCACAAAGCACTGAAAAGTATATTGTAAGTGATTATATCAGGTTGAGAACCAGACCCTCCTGCACACAGCATCTCGTTGAAAAGTTTTAAACCTTCTTCGACAAACCCATCATTGCATAGGCCATGGATCAGTGAAGTGTAAGCAACAACATCAGGCATATACCCGTTTGACAACATTTTCTCCCAAAAAATCCGAGCTTCCTCCAACTTCCCATCACTGCATAGGCCATGAATAAGTACACTATAGCAAACCTCATTTTGCACAAATTCATTACTTTCAACCTCTTTCCAAAGGGCAAGAGCTTTATCGCTGTTACCCATGTTGAAAAAGCCCTTCATCAGGGAGCTATATATGAACGCATTGGGCTTACAGCCCGTTTTATCCATCTCAAGCAGCACATCTTTAGCTTCATCTGGTTTCATTTCTCGGCATAAACCATCTATAAGAGTACTATAGAGTACAGTATTTGGCTTACACCCTTTACTTATCATATCTTTCCACATATTCAATGCCTCTTCGGGTTTCCCCTCTTTAAACAACCCACTTATAAGCGTTGAATAAACATACTGATTTGCTTTAAGTCCTCTTTCCTCCATTAAGACCAACATGCGTGCACCATCAACAGCCCGCCCTTTCTTCACTAACCCGTTGATGATTGTACCATATGTAACATCATTAGGAATGCATTTATTCCTAACCATTCTATCCAAAAGACTAACCGCCTTGTCCAATTTCCCCTTTAGGCAGAGACCATGTATAAGAGTGTTGTAGGTTGATTCATTTGGCACACATCCTTTCAAAAACATATTCTCCACAACGTTTGCTGCTCGTTGCAAATCACCCTTCTTGCACAACCCATTAATCAACACATTAAAGGTCACAGCAGTCGGGAAGCAACCTTCAACTTGCATCTCATCCAAGAGACAAACGGCCTCATCGATCCTATCTTCCTTGCACAACCCATCCATTAAAGTGCAATAAGTGAACACATCTGGTGTGCATTTCCTAAAAGGCATCTCCCTAAACATCTCTATAGCCCTATCAATCAGTCTTAATCTACAAAACACTTTAAGAATCAAATTGTACGTTAACACATTCGGCAAAACCCGCTTGTCTCGAATTATAACAGAAGAATATAACTCCAGAGCCCTACTAAATAAACCCTCTTGTATGGCTACATTAATCACCGAGTTAAATGATCGAACACTTGGTCTGCATTGGTACTCAACCCACATTTTATCAAACAACTCTAACGCACTTTCGGCTTTCTTTGCTCTCCCGTATGCTTTAAATACCAATATAAAATTCCTCTCTATAAACACTCTTCTTTCACGCTTCATCTGACTAAAAACCTTCTCCAACGATACAAAATCTCCGGTTTTCGAGTAGTTCTCAATGAGCGAGTAAAACGTAGAATCGCCCACTCTAAACGATCCCAATTTCTGGCCTGATTTAAAAACATCTTCATGAATTGGTTGTTCGATATCGGGCTCAGGCTCCTGCTCATTTTCAGGTGCCTTTTGAGGTCTGATAACAGAAAAATATCGAATTTGGGAGAAACCTTTTGAATTCAGCTGCTTCCTAATGAAAGTAATAATGGTAACAGTGATGTGCATAACGGCATGCCGCTATCAGCTAGGGTTACGAAGAATTGGGCAGTAAATACTGAGCATTTTCGTGCAAAACGAGATTTTGATTTCAACTGATTAATACAGCTGAAAGGCAATCAGAAATTGATAGCATGTATAGCATGTGGGATTGAAGAAAAGATGAAAATTGTTCAAAAATTGAAGCAATTTGGAAGATTTAGCTAATGCAAATAAGAAAGGGGGGAAACACATACCATGAATAAGTAGCTAATTTTTGAACCCTATTATTAGTTGATTGATTGAAGAAGAAGGTTAAGAAAAAATGGGGGCGCGAAAGGTATGAAGTGGGCTTCGTATGGTGGATTAATGGGCCTTTTGAGTTGGCCTTTTGTGTTATTTTTGAGATACAATCTTTAATCATGTTATGAAAAGGTTGTGTTCGGTAAAATAGCTGATAAGCAGGTTGATGGCTGAAAAGTTAGGCTATAAGTAAATTATGGTAAAAACCAGCTTATGAGTATGTTAAAAAGAACGCCTTTAATAAACTAGATGTGTGCCTGCGCGCGATGCGGCGCGAATAATCTAGACATTGAAACCTGTGGCGACAATCATGTTTTAACTTTTGTTCTATTTTCTTTCTCTCGGTGTTAATTTTTTTCAATATGTATCATTTTAAAACACAAATTGGATAGTGTATAAATTTAGTTGATCTCGAACACAAAATAAAACACGTTCAGCTTTAAAGTTGAGTATTTTGTTGAACTTTAAACTTTAAAGTTGAATATTTTCTTAAAAAGAAGAAATGTATTTTTTTTAATATATTTTAGTTCACATGTGATTATTTATCTTAATATGATAAATGTTTAAATGGAAAAGTAAAGAATTGGTAGTAAACTAAATAACTAATTATAAGGGTATTAATTGTAACTTTTAAACTTATAAATAATAGGGGTGGCAGTTTCCGACACGACCCGCCAACCCGACACGACACGACACGAAGATTTCGCGGGTTGGGTTGAGGTTTTCTGACCCTCCAACCCGCCAACCCGCCAAATTTCGCGGGTTGACCCACCGGGTTGGCGGGTTGACCCGCGAATCCATTTATATTTAAATAACTATTTTATATTTATATATTTAGTTATTATTATATTATCAAAAAAAAAAAAAAACTAAAGAAATTACAAATCAAAAATCAATTATGAATTGAAAACTGAAAAGCGGCCAGCCAATTAACCCTAACCTAAATCGTCTTCTTCCATTCCAGCCACTCTCGCTTCAGTTCACGACGTTCTCTCTCCCTCTCGCTTCAGTTCTCTCTCCCTTGGTTGTATTTGGTATTTTGGTTGCTTTTGGATGTTGTTTACTTGTTTTTATTTGAATTATATAAAGTATGAGCTTTGACCCGTCAACCCTTTTATGACCCACCAACCCATTTATGACCTAGCAACCCGCCAATGACCCACCAACCCGCCAATGACCCACCAACCCTCGACACGACCCACGACACGACCCTTCGTGGGTTGGGTTGAAGAACTCGACACGATTAGTTAAATGGGTTGGGTTGGGTTGAGGTTTTCTGACCCTCCAACCCGCCAACCCGTGACCCGCCAACCCTTCAACCCGCGAATTGCCACCCCTAATAAATAATATAACTTTTAGTGTAACAATATATAAACAAACTAATTCATATGGGTTTAAAATGAAAAATGAGAATATGAGAAACATTAAACTAATTATTTCATGTATATTTGTGATATTTAACACTATGATTAAATCAAAAAATATTTAAGATTAGGTTTATTTCGAAGACATTGACGAGACAGATACAATGACATAACTTGTAATAAAAATAAATGTATTTTTTAATCGATTTTACTTCATAAAATGAAAAATGAAAAATGATAAATGAAAAATGAAAAAGTGAGGTATTAAAAGTAAACTAAATGATTAATTACAACGGTACTAAGAAGGTGTTTGAGATTGTTTTTCAAAAGTGTTTATTGACTTATTGGCTTCTCAAAAAGTCAATAAGTCAAAAATAATGTTTGATAACATCAAAAACACTTTTGAAAAGTGTTTT
Source organism: Centaurea solstitialis (assembly GCA_030169165.1). Lineage (NCBI taxonomy): Eukaryota > Viridiplantae > Streptophyta > Magnoliopsida > Asterales > Asteraceae > Centaurea > Centaurea solstitialis. The sequence goes on along the minus strand of CM058045.1, from coordinate 17,156,832 downwards.
TTGATATAACATGAAAAGCATTTTTTTAAAAGTCATAATTGTGTGGCTTTTTGATGAGACTACTTTTGTAAAAAAAAAAATACATAATTAAATTTGGATTAATTATAATTTTTTAACTAACAACTATTGAAATTATGTAATAATTTTATTTATATATTTTGATTCTAATGTTATTTTTATTTATATGATTTTTAATAAGATTTTAAATAATAATAAAAAAAATTATTTGTTCATTTAAATTTTAGATATTTAATTTTACTTAAAAATAATAAGTATCAATATATATATGTTATAGTAAGAAAATTATCTTACCTTGTATGAATAGTTATTTAAAAGTATATTGTTTTCCAACTAATATATATAAAGATTATTATGTTATATCAATAATATAACTAAGACTATGATCCTAAAGTATTATATATATATATATATATGATTATCGCCGTCTTTAATTATTTTATCATATTAACTATAACTATTTATTATTAAAAAATACATATATTATGTATTCAATGCCTTTAGAAAATATGGTTTAACCCATAATTTTTTAACCCAACTTAATTGTCATTATTTTTATATAACTTACTTTTTTACAATAATTGTTAGTATGAATTATTAAGGTTAGAGTTTGATAGTTAATATACGATTGTTAAATATCTGTTAATAATTAATTGTTAAGTATAGGGTTTGTTAACTGATGTGAAATTTTTTTTTTTTGCTCAAGTAGGATTACGGGTTGTTAATTGATGTATAATTCTTAGATTAAATTATTTTTATTGGATCCATTTGAGATCATTTCTATACGGAGCATCACCATGATCAATTAGATAAATAAGACAAAACTATCTAGAGACATTGTCAATCATGTGGGCACATGACTATCATTTAAAATCCGACCCACATCACCAAAGTTTCTAGATCTGTTATTGTATGCAAGTGTCATGTTAAAAGAAATATATGTAATATTCATCTATTAGATGTTAAGTTAATAAAAATATTAGAATAATGTGAAATAAAATAAATGAAGATATTTGATACATGAGAAATCTCAATCCTTGGACGTATTTAAGGATTTCAAAGCCGAAGTTGAACTTCAACTGGGCAAGAAAATAAAGGTTGTCAAATCTGATAGCGGTGGTGAATACTACGGTAGATATGACAAATCAGGAGAACAACGTCTAGGACCATTCGCCCTCTTCCTAAAGGAGTGTGGAATCGTCCCACAATACACCATGCCAGGCACGCCTAGAATGAACGGTGTAGTTGAAAGACAAAATCGAACTCTTAATGATATGGTTAAAAGTATGATAAGTCATACCTCTTTACCTGAACCACTTTGGGAAGAGGCACTAAAAACTGTAGTTTACATCTTTAATAGAGTTCCATAAAAAGCAGTAGCTAAAACCTCATATGAGCTTTGGACAGACAAGAAACCTTGTCTAAATCACTTGCATATTTGGGGATGTCTAGCTGAGACAAGGGCTTACAAGTCACATGAAAGGAAACTAGACTCAAGAACCATTAGTAGCTACTTTGTTGGATATGCAGAACGCTCTCGGGGCTTTAAGTTTTACAATCCCACTACCAAATCCTTCTTTGAGACTGGAAACGCAAGGTTTCTTTGGGATGTTGAGTTTGTTGGGTTTTTCTGTGATCCCCGAATCAAACTGATACGAAGAACACTAAACTTGCGGAAGCGATTTTGGATAAAAACCCGAAAACCACGATCGTTCGTTCTAATCTATTTGAACGTTAACTAAAAGAAGATTTTACCTGGAATGCTTGAGTTATAATCCACCGGTGATTGACCACACGAACGTTCCTCTAGCAGAACTCAAAAACCCGAGCTAACCCGAAAAACCGAATTGGTTTGTGAGTGGGGGGCGGCGCCGATTTAGAGAGAGAGAAGAGGGAGGTTTTTCTAGAAACTGATTAGTGAATTAATTAATTGAATGAAATTAATTCTAAAGCCTATAAGGCTTTGTTTATAAGACTTTAAAAGGCAGTGTTTGTATCTAATTCAGTTTCCATAATTATCTGATTTCTTTCTTTTTCCTAAAAAAAGAATCTTCTAAATAATTATCTTTAATTAACTAGTTATTCTAATATATATTTATTTTCTTAATAAATATATAATTATCTAATTAATTAATAACCCTCAAACTTTGGGATTTTTGACTGAAATTACCCACCTGATTTATAATTAACTATTATAAATTCAATCTCTTCATTTCTGGGTTTTATTTAACTTGTTCGTTTTATAGGTCCTCACAGGTGTGACCCTCAAGTGTCTTGTAACATTGGATGTGTAATCACTGGTTTGTCAACTTCTACACATAATTGCTAACAGACTCCCACTTGTGCAAGTTGGCAATACCGTCTTGATCACACTGACCTAAGGAGGCCCCTAGACAGGCACTTAAGCTAACCAGGTTACAAGCACTCTTATACCCAGATAGGTGATTTAAACTTTTCCATAAGTAAATAACATTTATGAAGCAACTGTTCATAAATTGGGTATATCTTGGCTTTTCCCTTTGCAACACGATATTTCATCTATGAGTATGAGCCTGGATTTAGTCAACTCTAAATACTCATGATTCTGTTTCTCGACTATCCGACCTCTACTGATAGGTAAACGACAAAGAACTAATCAGTTCGTTTGGGCATGGCCATGCATTTCATCAGTATATTCAGTCAGTCAAGGGGCCCAGAAATATCTCTCTTCGGAGAAGAGGTGCAAATCCCATCTTGCATATCTGCATTTAACACCACGGCTTCCGCTAAATCTAGTTACGTCCTTTATAGCCACCCTGTTACGGCGTAGCGGTTGAACGCACTAAGTATCCAGCAGTCCTCATGATATCAAACCAGATACCTCAGGTGATAGGGACAACCACTGTGAGATTCTACTTATGACAAAAATCCAAGAAGTAGTCTCAACCGCGGATCACGTCCGATATTCGCTACTCTATCGAATATCCGTGCAGTTTTTGGTCTACAATGCTTGTAGTTGTTATTCAACCCACTGATCATAACTACCCAAAAACTCACAATGACTTTAACACCCTATTGGGTTCCCACTACAATAAGTTGTCACGGACAATTTTCGAATGAAAGACTGGGAACTAGTCTCATTCATGGATTACAAAACATGCAAAATATAAAAGCGAATTTAAGAGACTAATTTTTGTATAGTCCATATCACACTCTGTAATAATACTAAAATTAATAGCATCTCTTAATTACCTTTAACTGTGTCTACTCAACGTTTGTTAAATACTGGTCTAAATAAAGTATCACCTAACTTCAATTCAAACCCTTTGATTAATGTTTACCATTTTAATCAAAGTTATAACCAAAAATATTACAAGTTTAACACCTACTGATATTTTATACTTGTTTCAGCTAATTTTGTTTTGCAAACACCATAAAACAAAAATTAGACTTCACTTTACCATATTTCCCTGAACTTGAAGTCTGGACTATCTTTGAGTTCACCGAATATGTAAAGTTAAATTGCAATTTTCCTTAGTTGCAGTGTAGATGATCGTTTTCTATCTGAAAACAAATTTCTATTTACCACACTGGTAAATTTTTAGCCTTTTATAACACTAAAAGCTAATTAATATCTTTATTAATTTTTCCTACACAATTATTGATTAAAAGTTAATTATTACTTTATACTGTTTCAAAAATATGAAACTATATCCTATCTCCTTTTAACTAAAAGGTAGATCTTAGATCTCATGAATTTATATCCTATCTGGATTATTATTCCGAAATCTATTTAATCAATAATTAGCATATCTATATCTTTTATTCTTTATCACAAATCTGGATATATAATAAATTTGGGCTCTCACTGACTTTTATGAAAACTAACTATTACTCAAAATTAACTATTGACTTAGTCAATTCTATTTTAAATAATCAGAATTTTAGCGTTTATATAAAACTTAATTAAATCCCAAAAACTTTGGAATTATTTCCTAGTTTTATATATAAACTGATATTATCAACGATCTGTGAGATAATATCCTGAATTCTTTAAAATACATGAGTGGTTAATCTTAGATCATAAAACAGTTTTATAATCTTTCACTCATGATCGCTTTATTCAAAAACACATTCCTAGTACTTTGTGTGTTTTTGACAGTTTTCATTTTATCAAAGTGGCAGTGTAATCATCAATATCTAGGATCTAAACTTAAATTAAGTCAAAGCTTGACTTTATTCATAACAAGCACAGCAGACATTTCAAGGCAATAAATTTTTAAAACTTAAAATATTCAATTTAAAAATTCCAAAACTATGTAACTGTTTGAAATGCATAAGTCTCTTAAAATGAAAAAAAAACTAAAATGAAATGTCTTCACGACGATCTGATCAACTTTGTGCTTTTAGATCCTTGCAATCTTGGGCATTCACTTCTGACCACCTGCACTAGGCATCAATATACTTGCACATCATACAAGTAGAAAGTGATAAACTAAGCAATCATAAATTCTTGAGGTTTACATAACTGCTTCATGACGCCTCGGGCAGTTTTGCCTCCAGTGACTGACTTCATTGCATGTGAAGCAACGATTTTCAGTCCTTGCTTTATTAGGCTTAACCTTCTTGCCCTTGCCCTTGCCTTTGATGTTTTCACGAACCTTGGGTGCACTCTGGGTAGTCTGAACTGGACCATTTCCTTTGCCGGTGCCTCCATGCCCATGCTTCTTTTTTACTCCTCCGTCCTCACCATCAGCACATCCTTGGTTTTGTTCTTTGCCCCCATATTCAACTCAGCAGTCTTAAGCATGAAGTGCAATTCGGCTATTGTCTTCTCCATGTTGTTCATGTTGTAATTGATCACAAAAGGATTGTAATCTTCTGACAGTGAGTTGAGTATAGTATCCGTTGCTAGCTGCAATGGAACTGGGTGACCGAGTCTCTCCAGGTGATCCATGTGCCGTTTTATCTTCATGACATGGTCACTCACTGAGGTCCCCTTGATCATCTTGCACTCGTTAAACGCCTTCGTGGCATCGTAACGTTCTGTGCGAGCTTGCGTTTGGAACATGTCCCTCAACTGGCGGATCATGTCATAAGCATTTGTCTTTATGAGCCCTGTTTGTAAATCTGGACTCATAGTTGCAAGCATGAGATAACCAACATCCAGCAAATCATCTGAATGCTTCTTGTGAGCATTTCTGGCAGCAGCCGGGGCATTTGTTGGAGGGGCCTCCCCTAGAGGCTCTTCAAGGACATACCATTTCCTTTCGTGTCTGAGCACAATCATTAGATTGCGCTCCCAGTCAAGGAAATTGGAGCCGGTGAGTTTATCCTTCTCAAGGATGGAGCGGAGCGAAAGATTGTTTGTGTTGGTAACTGTGTTTGCCATTTACACATTTAAAAACTTTGGTTTTTAGCAACTGTGAATAGACTAATTTCCAATAAATATCAATAAACCCTTAAATGATCATTTTATTGGACTAGGATCCTTATTTCATACGCCATGATGTGCGGAATGTTCTTGCTCCACCAGGCCTACGTATTATTTCGGTAGGTAAGGACTTTTACCAATCATATCTAACTGACATGACTCCTAAATCTTTTCGGGACAATGGTAATTACTCGTACATGTTTTAGTCCCTCTAAGTGCTTTTTGGCCCGGTACCACCCGGTGAACTTAACAGAACCAAAATAGATCTTACCATTTCGGGACTTGGACACTTTACTCTGGCCGGTACCACCTGGAGATAATTCACAGAGTCTTGTTAATCCCCTCGAGCTTCGGTTTGAACGTGGACGTTTAAGGTGTACTCACTTATAACGCCCACGTACCTTGCGCCAGAGGTGTCCCTAGATGGGTTGCACTACTGATCTATGATTTAACGGGGTTTTTAATTAATTTCTGAAAAAAAAAACTTTTAATGTCCAGTTATTTAGAAAAATTGTAATTTTGGAAAACTGATTGTTTAAACAGAAAAGAAACTGATGTTTAAACTAATTGTTTCAAACACACGCTGTTTTAAAACTAAGTGTTTCAAAAGGCTCTTGCTAATTAAACTAACTGTTTTAAAAGCACACTTGCTAATCAAAACTAGCTGTTTTGATAGCATGCTAGTTGACCAAACTATCTGTCTTATCAACTTGCCTTTAAACAATCTATTTACAATTTTATAGGTTTCAAATAAAATCTACCGTAAAAAGGTTTTGGAAAAAGCTGGTGACTTTGATTTTAAAACCTACTTAATCTCATGATTTAATCTAGTTTTAAAAACTCTCTCCTATTTTTTAAAACATATTTGATACTATCACGATTAAAATTCAACCACGCAGTTAATAATTATAAACACACTGATAATTATAACAACTGATAACACCAAAATTATACATGTTTTGGTTATGCTTAATTGTCTGATTTCGCCCCATTTCTGGTCTAAATACTTACACTTTGGACTTATTCTCACTTTTATAGGTTTTGGAGGCCGTGGAACGGAAAAGTACGGAAAAAGGCGAGAAAACGTGAAAATTGCATAAAGTCAATCCAGTAGCCATTTCGCGTCCCCGAAGTTTCAAGTCTGGCGCCACCAAGTTCGTCAAAGTTGAAATCCAGGGTTTGACCTAAGTGTTTCCCGCCGCGAGGTTGCCGCTTGGCGATCGCGAAACCGGCTCCGAGTCTCTCCTTTTAAATATTGGCCTCCTCCTTCAGTTGAGATAGAGACAGATGAGTGTGTAATTCTGATAGTAGAGTCCTCTGGTGTTAGAGAGAGAGAGTTATTGTGCCGATACGCTACGGGGTTTGATTCTCGATCATTCGTCGTTGTACTGTCGGTATAATGTCTGTTTCTACTCTTTTGTTTTCTGACTCTATGATGTTTAGTGAGTAGTTTTTTGTAGTGGTACTTATTATGGTTGATAAACCTTGTGGATGATGATTTTATGATTTAATGTTTATTGGTTTGTTTTTGGTTCATTGAATGTATGTTATGGTTCCGATTTGATTCGTATTGTATGGTTATTTGAACTCGTTGGTTGGGTGTATCTGTTTGACCAAGATAGATAGACTCCGATAGGTTAATCAACCTTTCTTGACCTTCCCTTCGAAACCCGGAAAAAGTTGTGTTAGGTGGTTACTCGGACCGAGAGCGACCAGATAGTAGAATACCGTGCAATAGAGATAGAATTGGGTGACTGGTACTAGATTGCCTAACAAACAGTTTATGTATTGGGACTAGGAGGACCAAAACCTAGTTGACAGCCATAATAATCACATGCTAGGGTGTCCCAGACTTAAATTCCTACAATAACCAAAACAACCAAACCTTTGGCCACTTTAAATCATCCACTTGGGGATTCGCTATACCATGATAAATACTACTGTTTTCATTCATATAGTTTTAAATAATCTTTTGTTGCTTTCTTAGTTTCTTAGTTAATTTAGTCGTCCTTTAATTAATTCAACCTTTTTTTCATAAAACCCCCCCAAAACTTTAGGTTAATTAAACTAGTCAAGATTAATAGTCTGCAAAACTTGACCGTTCCCAGTGGTAGATACGATACCTGGACTTTCCTATACTATATTACTCACGATCAGGTACGCTTGCCTGTGAATGTGGTAAGACAGTGGCTAGGCATTAGAGGTTAAAACTTGTTTCGCTTTTTGTATACGTTAATTACCGCATCAAGTTTTTGGCGCCGTTGCCGGGGAACGGTAGTTGTTAGATTTTAGTCTTTATTAGTTTTGTTAATCGATCCTTGTGAGGGATTTTTTTCCTTGCAAGTTTTTCGCTTTCTAGTTTTAGTTAGTTATTTTTATCTCTTTGTTTCCCGCAAGTTGCCCGTAACCGTTTGTTGTGGTTTCAGTCACGACGGAACTGTTAGAGCCGTTTGAGGAGCCGGAGAGAGAATTCAGAAAAAGAAACAAAAAGAAATCAAAAGCCAACAAAGTTCGCCCGAGAGCTTTGAATTTTGAAATGGGGGACGAAGCACCGATGTGGACCGCTCGGAGAACCGCTCCAACCGTACCTACCAATCCGATCACGAAGCCAGACCTAAACAAGGAGATCCCGAGGAAGCTCCTTCACATGATCAAGGACCTTACTTTCGACGGGAAAAACGATAGCAATCCTATCATACATATGGAGAACTTCGTGGACATATGTGATCTATTCAAAACGGAGGAAGGTCGAGATGATGCTATTCGCCTTCGAGTTTTTCCTCTTACACTCACCGGAGAAGCCAGAGCTTGGTTACGATCATTGGAGCCAAGTTCGATCACCACTTGGGAAGGACTTCGCTCAAAGTTCCTTTCCCGATTTTTTCCACCATCCAAAATTGACAAGTTACGAGCCGAGATCTGATCCTTTCAACAAGATGATGGGGAGACAATATCCGAAGCATGGGAGCGTTTCAAACACCTTCTAAATTCATGCCCGAGCCACGGATTGAGTAAGAGTGAGCAAGTCCAAACTTTCTATAGTGGGCTTGGTTATTCTTCACGAGCTACATTAGATTCATCTGCCGGAGGTGTATATATGTACAAAACGCCCACGGAAGGATATAAGCTTCTCGAGGACATGCTGATACACAGTATAGATTGGAGGACGGACAAGCGCTTGCAAATCCCGAGAATGGCCGGAAAGATCTCAACCGACATCGACCCATCCGATGAACTAGCCGCAATGAAAAACCAACAGGTAAAGTTTGAACGTAAAATTGAAGAACTGATTAAATCTGTTCATGCTTTGCAGGTTGGATGCGAGGAGTGCAATGGACCACACTTAACTAAAGATTGCCCGAATCGTCCGATGATGACACCCGATGAGGTAAACTACCTCAACCGAGGCGACTATCAAGGGAGGTGGAGCAACAATCGTAACTTCATCCCTAGACCTCCCGGATTCATTGCACCAAATCAACAAACCCAAAGAACGGATGGAGAGCCGTGCGTTTCTATCGAGGACCGACTTCTCCAATTCATGGATGCACAAAAGAAGCTCAACGATGAGTTAGGTTCGTATTTACATAACCATCAAAGTACTATCCAGAATTTGGAATTGCAGGTTGGTCGTGTTTCGCAATTGCTAAGTGAAAGGACTCAGGGGGAGCTGCCAACGCAAACCCAAGTCAACCCAAAGGTAGAGAACGTGAAGCCAATGCTCATGATGACGGAGAAACATCAAAGAAGAAGTGGACGGATATCTACACGAAAAAGTATGTGGAGAGCGATAGTGGTAGTGAACCTAATTATGCCACGGACTATGACTCGGAGGGGTTCACAATTTCGTTCGAGCATCTAGGACTCAAAGGACCCATTTCTTCAAGCGATGATGAGGAGGAAGAAGGAAAGCAAGGTGGATATGCGGAGTTTGTAATACCGAAAAAGGAGAATAAAGGCAAAGAGAAGGAGAAAGAGAAGGTGGCGAAGATGAACTCACCTACATTGCACCTATCAAGCATGATCCGGGAAGTTACAATTTACCCATTTCATGTTCTAAATTTAAAGGTCTTGCTTTGATAGATTCAGGTGCCGCACTTAACATGATGCCTGTTGGTTATTGCAGGAAAATGGGAGTCAAGAAGATTGTGCCAACGGACTACCAATACCGAGGGGTGAATGGATACATGACTAAACCGTTGGGGATAGAGGAAGGAGTCCCGATTCGAATCGGAAACTTTGTCTACTTTACGGACTTCATCATAGCTAACCTTCCGAAGGACACGGAGATCCTGATTATTCTTGGAAGAGCCTTTCTACGCACCGCCCAAGTAAATACCGACATGTGAAATCAAGTGTCAAGCTTGGGGTATGGAGATAAGCGGATCTACTTCAATCCCAATGGAGAGCCGGTCACCCATCTCGATGAACCTTATGAGGATCCTTCTCAAGCCTACAAGAAGAACACGAGCCGCCCACTACTCCCTCATGAACATATAAAGAAGACGGAGGACTATCCGAACCCGATACACCAAGCGAATGAAACAACCAACGGGTCGGGACCCTCCAAGAAAGAGCATAGGAAGAAGAAGGGCTCGTCAGCCCGACGTGCCAAGAAATGAGCCGAAAAAGGGGTCGAACTCTAGACCCATTCAAAAATGAAGCGCTTCTCGGGAGGCAACCCGAGCAATTTCTTTCGTTTTTCATTTTTAGAGTTTTTCGAGTGTGTTTTTCTAATATTCTTGTTTGTTATTGCTTAGATAACAATACGGAGGAGATAGAAACCAAAATTGAGCAAATCCGATGCGCGACGAAGATTTTCATAAAGTGGAAACAGAAGGCTCTTCACAATCGCGAGTTTTTAACTCTCGCGACGCGAAGTCAGCCATCCTTGGTAATCGTGAGTTTTTAACTCTCGCGACGCGAAGTCAGCCATCCTTGGTATCAGGTAAAATTTTCGAATCTCGCGGCGTGAAGATGCCGTCTCGCGACGCGAATTTTTCAAATAGGGTAAAATTTTCGAAAACCGCCTGTTTCGCGACGCGAAACTTTCTCTTTGGCGACGCGAAATCGGTGCAGACGGTTTTTTTTAAACCTTTCTTTCTCACTTTTTCAAAGTACACAAACCCTAATTCTCTCTAGGCGCCGCGAGCTCTCTTCAAGTACCTGCGAAAATCGAACTTTTTGAGCTTCAATTTCATCATTCTTCATGGCAAAGGTATGTTTCCTAAACTTAATTTCGTTGGATTAGCTTGATTTGGTAAGATTAGATCTTGAATTGGGCATCAATGGTGTTTTTGTGCTTTCATAGATTTAAGTTTGTTCTTGAAGCTCCATTGTTTAGTGCTTATTGTTTGATGCATCTATTCAATTGATTGAATCTAGTGAATGTGCTCTAATGATAAGTGTGGGGATTTTGTACCAAAATCCCCCACTCTTGTTTAGTTATCTAAATTTGTTTTGATGGGAGTTGGACTAAAAGTTCAAGTGTGGGATGTTTCACACCCCCCTTTTCGATCTAGTTTTTCACGCATGCATTCGTTAGTTGAACTTGTTAGTCATGGAAGCTTTGTCTCGTTGGATTTTGATATGCATGAACCTTGTCTTGTGTTTATTGATCAAAAGTATCTAAGACAATGGTATTTTGAATTTTTGTAGAGACAAAGAACCTGCTCGTCAACTTCCACCGCTCCTACCTTCCGTGCACTGGATGGGAGCCATGCCTTCACCTATTTCATGAATGACCCGACGTTGAACGCTCCGAAGCGTGAGGAATACCGGGATACAGTTAACTGGTTTATCGCTCGTCAAGTTTTAGTGCCAAGGAGAGTCGATTGGAACCTCCTTCGATCCATGGGAGTCGAGAACGACATCAAGGCGATACTCGAGAAGCACGCCTATGACGAAGATGGCACCGAATATTACATATGTCGTGCATGGGAACGCGTTTTTGACGTGGCCGAGACCCTCTACCGCGAGCTTATCATTGAGTTTGTGGCAACTTTTCGTTTTGACGCCGGAAAGGCTCTTCAAGAGTTCTACCAATCATGCATCACATTCCGACTCGGTGGAGTGTGGCGATCGCTTTCTTTGGTTGAGTTTGCCGTTGCTTTGGGGATATATACCCAAGATGAGGTCGATGCTCCCGGATCTGTGGAATACATGTGGGCGACTGCGAAAAGACAAGATGGTTTTGATCCTCGGTTGGCTTGGGCGATCTTGGGTGATGGTGACTATGGTAGTAATCTCAAGGTGAAGGGTTTTCTTGCTTCTTCGGACCGACTTTTGCACCGCATGCTCATTCACGCGGTAAATGCTCGTTCCTCGAGTGAGGAAAAAGTTTCTACGTACGATCTTTGGCTTCTTGAGCAGCTTTCTACGGATGACATGTATCCGAATGCTCCGTACCTTATTGTCGTGCAACTCGTTAAGGCGAGTGGTTATCGAGAGGGGAGTCGATTGGTTGGTGGCCAATACGTTACGCTTCTAGCCAAGCACTTCGGTATCCTAACCGAGGGTGCCATTGCCTCGATGACGAACCTTGGTGAGATGGGTTTGATTGACATGGACCAACTCCGTGGCATGGGGATAGCGACGGTGGAGTAGTTATCACCATTGCACTGATAGAGACCAACTCTGATTGTTTGTTTACTTCGTGAGGAATACCGACTTTGACCCAAGGTAGAACTTGTCATTTGAATGCTTTTCGAGACCACATAAGAGAAGTATTTATCACCATTGCACTGATAGAGGCCTTCGTTTCTAACCCTTTTTAGCCTTCGTTAGATAACCTCATCTTAAGGTTATTTAATTTGCCTAGCCGAATTTTTGAAAGTACTCACTTTTAGTACTTTATCCCTTGAAACCAATTTTGAGCCTTAGCCTTTCATTTCTTTACTCATATTATATATCCCTTAGCCTATCTTTTTATCTATCTTTTGGCCGTGACTTAAATTTGAGAACTTGAGATGTTGTGATCCATATTTTTCATATCTGATAATTAAAGCGGGATTGTTTTTGAGCTAAAAAGAAAAGAAAAGAATGACTCAGAGAAAAGAAAGAAAAGAAATATCAAAAAGAAAAGAGTCAAAGTTAGAAAAGAAAAATGAGCAAATATGCAAAAGAAAAGAAAAGAATTCAAGCCACAAATAAGCAATATGCTTAGGCCGATGCTAAAAGAAAAGCTCATCCCGGAAAAAAAAAAGTGCATAATTCCAAAAGTCAGATTTCTTCTCAAAAGTATTTGGATCACTACTGATTAAGTTTCTTGAGTTTTTGTTGCAAAACCTTAGTCACTTATTATCCTACCCTTAACCCTTAGCCTAACATTACAACCCTAAAGTCCTCTTGACGGTTGACAACTTCTCAGTGGTGGAGATTAGATTTGGTGACAAGTTTATGCATGCGGGAATTAGTCGAGTATTGGTGTGATCACTTATCATATATACACTTTTACCCCCGAGAGATACACTTTAAATTGTCATTTATACTATGTGAGGGTAAAAGGTTGATCTTGGTATCCGATTGCTTGATGTACCTTGTTCTTGTGTTCGATCATGTGAGTATTCTTGGTTCTCTTGAATGATCTTAGGTGGAGATAATTTTGGCGTTATTTCTCTTATCTTTCAGTCTTTTGATTGAGGACAATCAAAGCTTAAGTGTGGGGATTGATAACACCAAAATTATACATGTTTTGGTTATGCTTAATTGTCTGATTTCGCCCCATTTCTCACCCATTTCTGGTCTAAATACTTACACTTTGGACTTATTCTCACTTTTATAGGTTTTGGAGGCCGTGGAACGGAAAAGTACGGAAAAAGGCGAGAAAACGTGAAAATTGCATAAAGTCAATCCAGTAGCCATTTCGCGTCCGCGAAGTTTCAAGTCTGGCGCCACCAAGTTCGTCAAAGTTGAAATCCAGGGTTTGACCTAAGTGTTTCGCGCCGCGAGGTTGCCGCTTGGCGATCGCGAAACCGGCTCCGAGTCTCTCCTTTTAAATACTGGCCTCCTCCTTCAGTTGAGATAGAGACAGATGAGTGTGTAATTCTGAATAGTAGAGTCCTCTAGTGTTAGAGAGAGAGAGAGTTATTGTGCCGATATGCTGCGGGGTTTGATTCTCGATCATTCGTCGTTGTACTGTCGGTATAATGTTTGTTTCTACTCTTTTGTTTTCTGACTCTATGATGTTTAGTGAGTAGTTTTCTGTAGTGGTACTTATTATGGTTGATAAACCTTGTGGATGATGATTTTATGATTTAATGTTTATTGGTTTGTTTTTGGTTCATTGAATGTATGTTATGGTTCCGATTTGATTCGTATTGTATGGTTATTTGAACTCGTTGGTTGGGTGTATCTGTTTGACCAAGATAGATAGACTCCGATAGGTTAATCAACCTTTCTTGACCTTCCCTTCGGAACCCGGAGAGTTGTGTTAGGTGGTTACTCGGACCGAGAGCGACCAGATAGTAGAATACCGTGCAATAGAGATAGAATTGGGTGACTGATACTAGATTGCCTAACAAACAGTCTATGTATTGGGACTAGGAGGACCAAAACCTAGTCGACAGCCATAATAATCACATGCTAGGGTGTCCCAGACTTAAATTCCTACAATAACCAAAACAACCAAGCATTTGGCCAGTTTAAATCATCCACTTGGGGATTCACTATACCATGATAAGTACTACTGTTTTCATTCATATAGTTTTAAATAATCTTTTGTTGCTTTCTTAGTTTCTTAGTTAATTTAGTCGTCTTTTAATTAATTAAACATTTTTCATAAAAACCCCTCAAAGCTTTAGGTTAATTAAACTAGTCAAGATTAATAGTCTGCAAAACTTGACCGTTCCCAGTGGTAGATACGATACCTGGACTTTCTTACACTATATTACTCACGATCAGGTACGCTTGCCTGTGAATGTGGTAAGACAGTAGCTAGGCATTAGAGGTTAAAACTTGTTTCGCTTTTTATATACGTTAATTACCGCATCAACAACCACGCAAATTAAAACTAACTAATTATAGGTTTGCCAACCTTTATTCCTAAGGACCAATAATGACCTATTTTTCTAAAGGATTTCTAACACCTCGTGTAGCTCCCACTGGCTCCGGCATCTTTGTTAGGACTCCAGAAAACAAAAATTGGGTTTTTCTTGCGTAGCTCCCACTGGCCTTCGGCATTCTCGATGGAACTCCAAAAAGAAAAAACAACTACCCTATGGTCATTATTACAAAGGGGTTGTAAATGACACACAGGTCTTCCCATAAAACATCCAAAGGACCTAGGTTGGCAAGCACTTATAATAGACATATACGAAAGCATGTATATATACTCAAGCAACCACGCATTTATATTAAACAATATAATAAAGCGATAAATAACCTTAGATCGGTTAAAATTTATTTCATGTTGTAAAACCAGGTTATAACAGATTCGTAAAATTTACTGTTTTATAAACCGACAAATATTTTGAAAAGGATTTTTCTTTTAAAAGGATTTATAAACAATAAAATTATTTTATTAAGCCAAAATCTATTTCATGAAATATTCGTCTTTCATCAAAAACCAGTATCAAACCGGGTCCTCCGAACAAAACGGTTAGTGGAAAAACATTAGACCGTAAACCGTGTCGAGGTTTGACCAACTGATCAGAACCATGACACTAACGAGACAAGTCAAACGTTTGGTTTGATAATTATTCCCTTTATTCAATCATATAAAATTATTTTATAAAACAACAAGGATAAGAGTTAAAAAACAACAAATAAAACATTTTGGACCTTGAGCTAAAACCAAAACTGGGCTTTGGATTCGCAAAGAAAAACTGACCCAAAAACATGACCTTGGCCCATTACCAAACTGGTGAGTTTGGGCCCGAAAACGTTTGTGTCGACAGTTACAAATTTTACGAGATAACCTCTATTACTGGTTATTGATAAACTTGACTGACGAACAACTATTAACGAGGCCATTATCACCGGTGATGATGGCAACGTGTGAACGCCATCATCACCATTGTCGCCAACATAACTAATCGCGACCACCCTTCACCGATTTTTGATTTCGCAACCGGAGAGGATCGGTTGCCGCCCTCATTGCCGCCACCACCACGCTGGTGGTTCGACTTGGCGATCGCGAAATCGCCGCTGCCACCATCGAACCCTCACGACGACGGCAGCCAACAGCCACCATTGCCGCTCGGCGATCAACAACATAAACAACACCACCATCACCGCCGATCACCACCAATCTGGTGGCGATGCCGTCGGCGAACCAAGACAGCACCATCGCCGCCGATCACCACCGTTCTGGTGGTGATCCTTGTGCGGCTGTCGCGGTTTGACCAATCGAAACAACATCACCTATTCCCGCTGATCGCCACCTATCTGGTGGCGTGGCGGTCGATTGTGACAGAGCCGACGCCGCATCCACCGTTTGTGGTGCGGCCGGAGATCGATGCCACCACCTTGGCCATAATCGGCCTCGGTGGTCGATTGGAATAACACCGCCACCACTATCTGTGGTGCGGTGATCGGCTTCGGCCATAGCCGTCGCCACCACCACTCACGGTGGTGTGTATCGTGGTTATTTCGCGAAGTGTCAGCCGACGACCGTGGTTATCAATAGACACCGCTACTACCACGCTGGTGGTTGCGGTTTGTGGCCACCACCAATCGCCGCCACCACCGAAGCTGGTGGTTGGGCCTTGTGGTTCACGACAACAGCCGACGCCGCCACCACTCGTTGTGGTGCGGTCGGCGTGTGTTTGCTGTGGGCAATCGGCGATTGGCCTGGCGGTCCGGTCGGCCAACTGCCGCCGTTCCACCGCCAATCGTCGGTGTGTTCAACGAAATTGGTTTTTACCGATAAAAACAATAATAAAAGGCTTTCAACTCATTATATCCTTAAAGGACTTTAAGACTGATAAAATCAGATTTTTATGCAAACTGGTAAAAATTAAATTTTTACACAAAACAATTATCAAAGAAACAATTTTAACGGATTCTTAACAGTTAAAAATAAATTAAAACGGAGAAAAAAAATTGTGGCTCTGATACCACTGTTGGGTTTTTCTGTGATCCCCGAATCAAATTGATACGAAGAACACTAAACTTGCGGAAGCGATTTTGGATAAAAACCCGAAAACCACGATCGTTCGTTCTAATCTATTTAAACGTTAACTAAAAGAAGATTTTACATGGAATGCTTGAGTTATAATCCACCGGTGATTGACCACACGAACGTTCCTCTAGCAGAACTCAAAAATCCGAGCTAACCCGAAAAACCAAACTGGTTTGTGAGTGGGGGGCGGCGCCGATTTAGAGAGAGAGAGGAGGGAGGTTTTCCTGGAAACTGATTAGTGAATTAATTAATTGAATGAAATTAATTCTAAAGCCTATAAGGCTTTATTTATAAGACTTTAAAAGGCAGTGTTTGTATCTAATTCAGTTTCCATAATTATCTGATTTCTTTCTTTTTCCTAAAAAAAGAATCTTCTAGATAATTATCTTTAATTAACTAGTTATTCTAATATATATTTATTTTCCTAATAAATATATAATTATCTAATTAATTAATAACCCTCAAACTTTGAGATTTCTGACTGAAATTACCCACCTGATTTATAATTAACTATTATAAATCCAATCTCTTCATTTCTGGGTTTTATTTAACTTGTTCGTTTTATAGGTCCTCACAGGTGTGACCCTCAAGTGTCTTGTAACATTGGATGTGTAATCACTGGTTTGTCAGCTTCTGCACATAATTGCTAACAGAGTTTGGGGAGGGGGAGATAAAATAAGGAATGTTATCTTTGAGGAAGAACAAGATCAGATTCAAAGTACTTCTATTCCCAACACTATTATTGACAATGAGCAGGTCTTGATACCAATCATTGTTCAAGATGAAGTCTTGATACCAATCATTGTTCAAGATGCAACTCCGGTTCAAAGCACCAATGAAGGTGTACCTCTAGTACAAGACAACAATGAAGTTCATCCACCTGTTGAACAAACTCAACAAACTCAAGAAGTACTATTAAGGAGATCCACTAGAGAAAGAAGAAATGCAATTCCAGATGATTATATCGTTTTTCTTCAAGAACATGAGGCACAAATAGGCATAAGGGAAGATGATCTAATCAACTTGAAAGAATCCTTGTCTAGTAAAAATGGATTGATGCCATGGAAGATGAGTTGAAACCCATGAAGAACAATGATGTTTGGGATCTTGTCGAGTTACCGAAGGATGCGAAACCTATTGGTAATAAATGGATATTTAAAACCAAGAAGGATTCAAATGGTAACATCGAAATATATAAAACACGTCTTGTCGCAAAAAGATTCACTCAAAAGGAAGGCATTGATTATAAATAGACTTTCTCTCCGGTTTTATCGAAAGACTCTTTTAGAACAATCATGGCACAAGTTGCTCACTATGATCTAGATTTACACCAGATGGACATAAATACAGCGTTTCTCAATGGAAACATTGATGAAACAATTTATATGACACAACCAGAAAACTTTGTATTAGGTGATTCAAAGTCTATGGTGTGCAGATTAAAAAAGTCCATCTATGGTCTCAAACAAGCATCGTGACAATGGTATCTCAAATTTCATCAAGTAATTACCTCATTTGGTTATGATGTGAATTTGGTGGAAGATTATGTATATATCATAAGTTCAGTAGGAGTAATGTTATTTTACTGATATTGTATGTTGATGACATACTAATTGCCACTAATGACTTGCCTTTATTGCATGACACTAAGAAATTTCTCACTAAGCATTTTGATATGAAGGATCTTGGTGATGCCTCTTTTGTATTAGGAATTCAAATTCTGCGAGATCGTTTTCGTGGAATTCTAAGGTTATCACAAAGGAGTTACATTGATAAAGTCCTTGATAGATTTGGCATGCTGGATAGCAAATTAGGAGATACGCTCATAGCTAAAGGAGACAAGTTTAGTCTCAACCAGTTAACTTATCAGGAGATACGCCCATTACATGTTTGGATGGACTAGCTTATAAGATAGCTTATTTTTGCCAAACACAACCAAAATATCTATTTTAAAGAATGCATGGATCACTGTAAGCAAGTGACCTCGACGATTACTAGAGCATCTTAAGCATAATGGGCATCACGATTCATGAATGAACCACAATTTGAAACTTTCAAAAAGTGTGTTCTGGCGGAGACACTCTAACCCCAGGTCCCATTAGACCGACGCCACTCTACCTCCATGAGCGCGTCCATGGCAACCCTCTGTCCCGGTCTCCCACAGCCGGTTGAATTAAACCCAGGACCATATCTTCTAAATAAGTTCCCAAACTGCGAGCCCCATAGGCATTTGCGAGATGGAGGTATCGATAAAATATTGAGTAGTGCAAGGATCGAACCCTTGACCTCAAGGAAGTCAAGGAACAATCTTACCACTAGCTTAACAACCAATATTGGTTGGCCTGGTACCATATGATGCTTGATATTATCAGAAAGCTCTTATTAGAAAAGGTGGATGAAGATGAAATGAACCTCGGGATTTCCGTTTGTCATCTACCAATTATAGGTTTTTTTGTTTACCTTTTATCCACGTTGTGCTTTTATTACTTTCGTTGTTATTTTCTCATTTATTCTTTTATCTCATTTTCATGTAAAAATATATTTATTTCAAATAAAGTTAAAAAAATGAACAAACTAATCAGATCCAACAGTTAATATGTTTTGATACTTTGTTTCGATAGAATAATATTTTTGTTTTGCATGACATGAATTTGTTTCAAAATTACTCTTTTAACCCTTGTTTAAAGATTGACATAAAAAATACAATTAATCAATATATAATGTTTTTCTAGCAGGGACATGCGTCAAGAGCTCTATTATTAATATAGTTTTTTCTGTTTAACTCAATCGGTTTTTTCGATAATATATTGTTACTTTTTATTTATATAAATTTAAAAAATAAGAAAGCAAAAAATATATATATCCTAAACACTTGAAAATGTTTTTAAAATAATCTATCTTTAATAAAAAAAAAATCTATCCTAAACACACTTTAATAAATTATTTTTAAGATGTTTTTACAATATTTTATTTATATTATTTGTTCAATGGAAACCTTCAACAAACCATCGTTTGACGTTTTGCATGGAATATTTTTACAAATCGAATATCTTTTCTTGTCCATAATTCTTTCTCCACGAGTCTTATATGTTATTTTTTATATTCCAATCACAATGAACTATTTCTAAAATATTAGTATTTTTATTAAATAAATAGTTTTCTATAACACAAAGAATGTTTTGGTTTCACTAAAGACGGCTTAGAATTTTTTCAATTGTGACAGGAAATGATTATAGTTAATATAAAATAAAATAAAAGATTTGATACAAAACATTAAAAAATCATGTATAATTCTAATAATTTACCGTTATGGTTTTTGTGGTTTATAATTTCTAACTATCAAAACTCAAATTTAAACCTTCTTAACACGACGACAATACCACAATGGTGATATTTGAGAAAGCTAATAGTACTCTGACAAACTCATTCTTCGATTTACAGATAAAGGCATTTGAATGAATGACCCATAAAGTGAAAGATCTTGTGATACACTGGACGACACGGCTCCTAGATCCAAACCAACTTTAATACAAAATAATTAATTTAATCTTTTGATTAAACTTATTTTAAAATTGACATTTGAACTTAGGATAAAATAATCAATAAAATTATCAGTATCTAAAAGTTATTGAGTGGACTTATTAGTATCATGCTAACAAAAAGTGTCCAATTATGTGTACTTATAGTTTTGGATTGCTTAATGAAAGAATTATAAATTTAAAGGACCAAAATCCCTTATAAATACAAAATATCATTCATAGATAGGATAGTCAAAGCGAACCCACTTAAAATCTTTACTAAACTATGACTTGGTCATATGTGTTTTATGCTATGCTTTATTTCAGATGAACTGGTAAAGTTTCGACCTAATGATAGGGGTGGCAATCATGTCATGTTCAGGTTGGCAGATCAGAAAGGCTCAACCCGGACACGACCCGTTTAACTAATCGTATCATGTTTATCAACCCTAACTTATATGCGCTTAATCTGCACATGACCTGTGTAACATGTTTAACTATACGAGTTTGCAGGTTTACGGGCCATACGCAGGTCCCTTAGGTTATAAATGGGTTGACGGGTCATAAACGAGTTAGCTTAGTCTAAAAGAATAAAAGTTTTGTTACAAAAAATATAAAAAACACATTAAAACTAGATAAATAGGTTGGTGGGTAAACCGACTAACCTATATAATAGCCCGAACGCGATTTCCCAAATATACAAGTTGGCAATATAGTGTTCATTTGTGAATTGTGAACAACAAAGGGCTCATTTTGTTGACCGTTTCTCTGCTTCTTATAAATTATCTAGCACAAATAATTAGAATAACTGTAACGAAACTAAACATATATAAACATTAGAGTAAATTGCGGATTTGGTCCTCATGGTTTGGTGGTTTTTATAAAATTGGTCCCTAAACTTTAATAATTACGGATTTGATCCTTGTAGTTTGCAAATTCTATTGGATTTGGTCCTTGTGTATTTGCACTACCAGTGACCAAATTCAATAAAATTTGCAAAGCATAAGGACCAAATCCATAATTATTAAAGTTTAGGGACCAAATCCATAAAAGCCACTAAACCACGAGAACCAAATCCATAATTTACTCTAAATATTATCTTTTGAAACGTGTTGTATTATATTTATTTGAGTGAAGTTCATTTTTGGTCCCTGAACTTTGTAAACTCTTACATTTTTCGTCCCTGAACTAACAAAAGGTGCATATCATCCCTGAACTATGCATTTTCGTTTTGGTTTTGGTCCCTCTCACTAACGACCGTTAACTTCTTCTGTTAAGCCCATTTAAATGAAGGGTAATATAGTCATTTTATTGGTTTTCTTTGTTTTCTTGTTTCCATAAAATTCATCAAAATAGAGGGACCTGTTTTGTAATTGTATATATATAATAAACACACGCCATACACACAAACCACACACACGGACTTATGGTCTTCCTTCTCCCCCATTTCGTTTCCCACGGTGACCGTCTCCGGCGAGGTGACGTGCTCCGGTCACCGTCTCCGGTGAGGTGGCATGCTCCGGTCACCATCTTAGGCATATCCTCTCCCCCTCACCATTGTTCCGTCACCACCTCCGGACCACCATTATCGCCACCCCATTGAACCACCATAACCACCAACTTCGGTCCCATTTTCCGGCGATTGCTACCCAGCCCATCCCCACCACTTTTTCCGACTGTTGTTCCTCAACCCACTAACACTTCTCGGTCGTCACAATAACCACCATCACCGCCACCCGACGGAACCATCGTAACACCCCTTCCCCTTCTCACCGACGCCAAACCCCTCCGACCAAAACGATGCTTTGCGCCGAAAGTGTTTGTCGGGAGTTGGAGTAGCAGAAAGTATCGGTCTCATACTCGCCGCACGTGTCGTCGGAGGTGCTCCGGCGAACCTGCATTTTTTGTCTGTGCGTGTTGTGTATATATATTGCGTGTATATGTATTGGGTCATATACGTGGTAGTGACGATGATGATGATGATGATGATGATGACGACCGACGTCATGCAGTAGTCGCCGGCATCGTGTAGTCGTTGTCGGCGCTGTGCAGTAGTCGTCGGCTTTGCGAATTATAGAATATGTTTCTCTCTCTTTATATATATATATATAAGTTAAAGTAAATCACATTACAAGTCCCTGTAGTTTTATGGTTTTTGTAAAACCACACAAGTAAAGAAAAGAGATAAAATGACAATATTACCCCTCATTTAATTGGGTTTAACAGAAATAGTTAACGGGTGTTAGTGAGAGGGACCAAAACCAAAGCGAAAATGCATAGTTCAGGGATGATATGCACCTTTCGTTAGTTAAGGGACGAAAAATGTTATAGTTTACAAAGTTCAGGGACCAAAAATGAACTTCACTCTATTTATTTTAAAGTAAACTATGATTTTCTCCTATAGTTTATAACGATTTTCGTTCTTGATCTTTAAAAACTACTCTTTTAATTCTTATAGTTTTTATTTTGCTTATATTTTCATCCCTTTATCTAACTTTGTCAAAATTTAACATTAACTTATCCAAAAAAATACATATTTGGTTCTTAAAAAAAAGTACATTTATGGTATACCAATTACTTTTATCCAAAAAAATACATATTATGGTATACCAATTACTTTTATTTTCCATTTAAACTTTCTTTTTATTTTAATTAATCAAATTTGCTTAAGAATAAAAAAGTAAAAATTGGTCTACCACAAAGACGGAATGTGTAATTTCTTTTGGATAAGTTAACATCAAATTCTATCAGATTATAGAAGAATGTAAATAAAAGCAACATAAAAACTATAGAAACGTAAAAAGCAGTTTAAAAGCAAATTCATTCTAGTATGATACTATGATGGGCACAACTAATCAAACAAAATGGTATAAAAACTAAATAGTTTTTTTTTTTTTGAAGATTATAGTTTTTTAAGAAGTTAAATTCGAGACAGGAAATGCATTGAAATTATTAAACTAATAACAACAAAAGCCTTGGTACGAGTTATTTGACCAAATGTCAAAAAGGAACTAGTTTTGAAAGCGACCATGCGTTTTTCATAATGAAATATTCTTAATTGAAAACCCATATATCTATTTATTAATATCATATCATAATTCCTGATTATAGTTTTTAATTTATTTTCTTAGAAATTGAAGGATAATTTATTTAGGAGTTTTTTATCCATACTTCCTATAAAGCTATTTGTAGTGTCATTGGATGTGCAGCTATAGGTTCAGCGGGTGTTACTTGCATGTTGGTACGCCCTCCGCAGATTCATACAGCGGGTGAGGCCATCAGGCCTGGAGACCCCGACGCATGTCCTCCCTCTCTCTCTGTCATTCTCTCAAGTTTTATAATTGTTATAATTTTTTTAAGATTAGGATAGTTAGGGAAAGCGGTACGGATAATAAGGGTATGAAAAGAAAAGGCTGATGTAACATCGAGGTAGGAAAGGTGCACCCTAAGGCGCTATAGATAGCTTAAGAAGGTATGGATAGATGCATATAAGTAAACAAGTGGGATCTAGAATAAACGGGTATGAACCAATGTGAATAAGAAAAAAGGTAAAAAGGATAAAGATAGTAACACTATTTATTTACATTTAAAATTAAAGTACTAAAGGTAAAAGAAGTTTTAAAATAATATTTTTATTTTTATTTATTCAGGTTTCATGTTATAGTTTTTATATGTTTTTTTTTCTATGATATAAGCTATAAATTATCTATATGGAATAAATGGTTTCCAACAAAAACCCAACTACCTTACCCTCAGGAAAGAACAAATTCGCCACAACCTCTTATAGAGGTGGCATTTAAAAATTTATAAGGTGTATGGTTTGTATACTAAGAAGTCTTCATGTGTTTATCAGAAAACTAATGCACATGTGTCTAAAATCAATATACAAATATTAAAAGAGATTCCACAAATCAAAAGGAAAAGATGTGATAGTACATAGTAATTTCTAACCCTATATTGACTCTAGTTGATTTGGTATGTATTTGTTATGTTTAAGTTACATGTTTCTTTCTGATATTTTTGTTGTCATGTTTTCGTTTTATATCTGTTGATTTTTCAGAGTTGTATGTTTTGAATTGGATGTGTGTTATTGATTGTGTTAATAAATCAATTGTCAGTTAAGAAAAATATATAGATTAAGAACCAAAGATACAAAAGATAATTTAGAAAAGGGTAATATTATATACATCCTATTTTATATTAGAATCTGGTTATATAAAAGTATATAAATAAGTATTAATGTTGATGTGTGTGATAAGAAAGTTAGTAGGAAAAAAATATATCCAGGCCACCTTTTTAGGTTGAAATCGTTTTTTTGTTTTGTTTAGTTTCCTAAAATGTATCCAATTTGTCACATTTTGCTATTGTATTTAATGAACTTAAAAACTTACCATTTAATGCACTAAAATTTTCAAAACCTACCATTTCGTGTATCATGACCTTTGATAGTAGGTCACCATGTTTCTCCATTATGGATTTGGTCCCTAAGGTTTTCAAATGTTACTAGCAGGTCATCATGTTTCTCAATTGATTTTGTCTTTTGTTTATTTAAATCTTCAACTTCTTTCTTTGAATCTTCATCTCTTTTCTGTGAGTCTTCATCTTCAAACGGATTTGTGCAAAAAAACCCTAAATCAAAACCTACAAATGGCTCGCTTCAAAACCTGTAGAAATATGTTTTTTTTTCTTCAGGTCCTTCAAAACCTCCAAACATGTTCTAGGTTCTTCAAAACCCTGAATTGAATTTGCAAAAAGATCCTAAATCGAATTTACAGGTTCTTCAAACCCTCTAAACATGTTGCCAAATCAAAACCCTAAATCGAATTCGCAGATTCTTCAAAATCTCCAAACATGTTGCCAAATCGAATTTACAGGTTCTTCAAAACCTCAAAACATGTTGCCAAATCGATATCATGGGCTGACATCGTTGCAATATGAGATCGATACTATGAGATATTCTTTTCAACATTCCCACACCTTTAGAGCATCATCATAGAATAAGTAAATAGCAACAACAATCATCATGTGTTTCAGATATGATTTTAGGGTTTAATTCCATATGTTGTTTTGACTTTGAATACAATTTTAAGGTTTAATTCGAACGAAACAAATATGATTTTAGGGTTTAGTTTGATTTTTCAGATCTGATTTCGATGCTTGAATTTGTATCAAATTAATAGGAATTTCTAAGTTGATTATAGGGTTTATGGTTTATGATGATTTCATTTAAAGTAAATTCAAGTCAAATTTACATGTTTGGATTGTGGGATTTGATTTAGGATTCTTGGAGAAAGATTGAGTTCTTGAAGATGAATATGAACTTTAAGAACCATATCCGTAACATTTGACAAACCTCAGTGACCAAATCCATAATTTACTCTAATAATTTAGTATTAAAAAATAAATCAAAATAAAAAATTACCTGCTACTTGCCAAACAAGTTTCCCATTACACTAAATGACGGGTTTTAAAACTTTGATACATTAAACGTAGGTTTTTAAGTTCAATACATACAATAGCAAAAGATCACAACTTTAATACATTTTCAGAAACTAAACCATTAATTTCTTTTCAAACTTGTATAACATATTTGGCAATAGAAGAAGTTGTTTAGAATATCATTTCTCTTTCAGTGTCTTTTAAAATGTCTAAATACTTGTATTTTTTGATATCTACTTTGCGTATATATACAATAGTTTTTAATGTAAATACTAAAAAAATTGAAGATTTTTTTATTCATGCTATAATTAAACTAATTAACATGTCACCAAGAAGGGGATTAAATATATGTTCATAGACTGTAATTATTAAACAATAGTTGAAATGCAAAATTGTGCTAAACAAGATACATAATCAAGTCTATATGTTTGGTATAGATAGTTCGAAGGCATTGGAAGAACAAGTTTTTTTGACCAAATTCCGTAATGATGTTTGCTTTTACGGATTAAATTGATTGGATTCTGATAAATTCCATGTTTAAGGATTTTGACCATATTTGACACAAGTGAATAGTTTGAATCTCGTTTTGTGGCAAATGTAACAAACCTCATAATTTGGTTTTAAAAAGAAAAACATCTTTTGTATTTGATTTAAGGGTTTACTTCACGATAGTGTATCCAACTTGTCACGAAAAGTTATTCTATGTATTGTACTTCCATTTTTACCATTTGGCGTATCAAACTATCAAAACTTACCATTTAATGTATTCCGTGACAAGTTGGATACATTTTCGTGACAAGTTGGATTAAATGGTAGGTTTTGATAAAGTTGGATACATACAATGACGATTTCTTAAACTTTTGATACGCCAAATGGTAAAAGTGGAAGTACAATACATACAATAACTTTTCGTGACGAGTTGGATACACTTTTGTGAAGTAAACCCTTGATTTAACCAACACTACCGCTCCTGCTACCGCCGCCATCAACTTAACCACCGCGATTACTACCCACCTCAACCCCATCCCACCCTAAACCAACCTTCATTACCACCACCACCACCATCGTTGCCATATTTGCCACCAATCCATCATCCCTTTATCATCACCACCACAACATTATTGTTCACAGCCACATCACCATCCCTCCGTCGTCACCACCATGTTGTTACTATTTCACAGTCACCCTTGCCCACAGCCACCATGATGCTACTATTTCCAACCTACTCTATCGTTGTCTTAACTCACAACCTTCACCCCACCACCCACATACCCCCACCCTCACTATTATCCTCGTTACAATTCACAACCAACACCCAGTCCCACTACCACCTCATAATTGCCATTCCCCCATTGCACCCAATAAAACACATACCCGCCAATCAAGTGCTTATTTTAATTCCTTAAGGGCACATTTGGTTCACGGAATGGAATTGGGTGGAATTGGAATTCATCAAGGATTTTGACTTTTGAATGGAATTGAAATGGAATTTGATGGAACTTGACCACACATTTTGGTTGGATAGAATTGTAAAAGGTAAGGTGAGCAAAAATAAAACCAAACCAAAACCAAAAAACTAAAATTGAAAAACCAAACCGAAAACTAAACGGTTAGGCTACCTGCACCCAACCCAATCAACCCACTCACTTTTTTAATGCCACGTCAGCTGACACATCAGCTTTTTCCCAACCCTCTCTTTACCCTCCCATAACCCTCTACAACACACACCCAACCCTCCCAACCCTCTCACACACAACACACACACAACACACACAAGTTACATCGGGTTGGAGAAGCCGCTTACACCGCCAACCCGCCGGCTACCCACATGGCACACCCAACCCGCCGGGCTTTTTTGAAGCCGACGGGTTTAGGCCCTGTGAACCCACTATGCCGGTGCGCATAGCCTTATGCTTCGGTTTTGGTTTCCATCTCAACCAAAAAGAACCTAAACCAAGCCAAGAATCAAAATTGAAATTGGTTTCCATCTCCACCGGGAAAACCAAACCGATCTGAAAACGGAAATCAGCTTGATTCGGTTTTGTTTTCCATCTCGATCGGGAAAACGAACTGAACTAAAAACCAAAAACAGTTCGATTTTTGGTTTCCATCTCGACCGGGAAAAACCGAACCAAACCGAAAATGGTTCGATTTTGGTTTTGGTTTCCACCTCGACCGGAAAAAACTGAAAATTGAGACGGAACCGAACCGTAAAAGGGTTTGGTATGAGAGATTGATAAATGAAGATGAGAAAGCCATAGATGGAGAAAGCGAGGGGGGGGGGGAGATTCCAATGAATTCGCCGGGTTATCGTATGTAATGATGAAACCCGTGGTTGAATGAATTTGAAGGATTACTTAGTTAGCATTTCGTAAACCAAACAACACCATGGAATTTGGTTAATGAAATTGGCCTTTCAAATTCTATCGAATTCCGTCAAATTCCGTAAACTGAACGCCCTCTAAAATTCGTTCTCCTTTCATGAATTTCAATTCTATCAAATTTTATTTATGAACCAAACACCCCCTAGATTTGTCTACAAGTGTAAGTAGATAATTAAACATATAACCAATAAAAAACCTTTGAATATGCATGAAATAATCAAAAACTTTGTTTATCCAATCTAAGTTTGATGTTATTTATCCACACGAAAACCATAAAATAAATAAACATATGTTTGAAGCAATAGGTTATATAAAAAAATATTAATAGAGAAATGAAATGAACAAAATAATAAAGTAGGTTATTACACCCAATTATCATGTTTGATTGACACATATCATATAATAGCTAAGATGCTTAATATGTATGAAACGAATAATTTATTTCAAATTGGTAAATAAAGACACATATTTAAATTAAAATATATTATTATATAAGTTGTACATGAACCAATTATTTGTTTTTCACAAGTATTTAATAAAAAGGGAATTTGTGGGTGGGAATCGCACCCCTTAGTTGGCTCCGCCCAAGCATGTGTAATCATAGCAATTAAAAGTGGGTTAACCGGTTTAAACGGTAGACGTAAAAATAGGCTGTTATTTTAACCTTTATACATCTAGAAAAGAAAACGATAATTTTTGCCTTACGTAATAAACTTCTTCTCTTCAAATACTTGGTAAACAAGTGTGAAGATGATGTTTGTGGTTTTAAATTTGGTAATGGAAATAAAAGACGTAAGCTAGGGTTTTAGGTTTTACAAGGTAATACATTGCAAAAATCATTGAACAACCAACTCCAAGTGTATAGTTTATAACTTTATTTTTATATATGATTGTATGGTGGTGCACTCCCATTCCCATATTGGTATATAAAAGGAGAAAGGGTGTGTTCGGGTTTATTACTTGGTGTAGGTGAATTATTCGGCTTTGTTTTCGTCTGCTGACTTTGTACATTCAGTAACATTTCTCTAAGATTTATCGTTTTCTCAACCATAAACATTTTGTAAACATTTCATAAGGGGATATCAACACCATCAAATGTTACAAGATTATTAGGTTCACAAATCTAAATAAGTATAAAGTATAAAACTTTAAAATTTTGTTATTCAACAATGGAGGAAAAAGTTTTTCATTATACCAATGCATAAGCTCTTCATTGCGATCTTCCTTTTTGTTATCTTCAAAAATCCTAAGAAATTAATTCAGATATACACAAACATTCTTTTCACTTGCATGTTTTTATTTATTAAAGGAAAAGATAGAAAAATCAAAAGGAACTATCTTATTCTAAATGATTGTGTCTTAAACTCTCTTTGAACTAAAAAACCAATAAGCTTTGGCATCTTAAATGATAAAGTCTATGAATTATTTTTAAAATCGAAAAATCATTGAACTTTTTTATTTATTTTAAATGATTAAGTATTTAAACAATTAAAAAAAAAGCTATCAAACTTTTAGAAAGGGAAAATTGCTATTTTTACCAACCTACTATTTACTTTTTTCTATTTTTACCAACATTCTTTAATTTTTACCAATTACATCATTAAACTATCAATTTTTTTTAATAAAGCCAAGGTTTAGTTTTTTTCTCAATAGTTTCTACCCCAAATTAAGAGTAAATTACATTTTTGGTTCCTATAGTTATACTCATTATCAACTTCGGTCCCTCTTTTAAACTAATTAATTTTTTTGTAAATTATGGTTACCTCTTTATTTTAGTTTTAGTCCATTTGAATAAATTTAATTATAAATGTTAGTTAGTTTAAGGTTATTTCTATACTTGCAACTTTTCTTTTGTCATTTCTCATTGTTGTCTTATTAGATCATAGAATAATTTAAATTTCATTATTGAAAATAATTAAAATAATAGATTAATCTTAAAATAATTGCTAGAGATACTCTAAATGCAAACCAATACTATAATTTTAAGTTTTTAACATAAAACTCTGATGGAGGCCAAAAGATGCAGAGAAATGATTTAAGATACAACTTTAATTTTTTTCATAAAATTATTTATAAGCTTCTAGTCAATGGGGTGTGGTTTCTAAAGACATGTTGGCTCTAAATTGTCGTATATTCAAGCTAAAAATAAAAGCGACTTTTATATCGAAACGAACAAGAGATAAAAGAATTTTTTTTTGAAATTTGGGGTTTTAGGTAAACATTTGCTTTAATGTATTCTCCAAATTGGAAAATCTTAAAAAAGTGGTAACATTTCAAAATGCAAATGATTCTTCAAAAATATTATCATCATGAATGAGAAATTACTTTTTATTATATTCTTTTCTATAAAAAATCTTAAATTTAAATATTTACAAGAGATAAATAATAAATAAATAAACTATTATATGTACAAATTATTTCAATGATATAACTAATTTGTATTAGGGAGGCTAGTAAGCTACTGTGTTTGTCTTTCTTTGTACTAAGTCTTGTGTTATTGGCTTTGTATTTTGTTGTGTAAATATTTGTTTGTGGTAAATTGGTAATAAAGTTTTGGCTGTTTAAAAAATGATATAATTAATTTTGTAGTCTCTGAAAATATGAACCCATTAAAGATAAAAGTATCATGGGAAAATTATTATAACCATGATTATCAAAATTGTAATTAGTTTTAAAAAATGATCAAAGTTGATAATGAGTATTAAGCATAGGGGCCAAAAATGTAATTTACTCTTAATTTGGGATAGAAACTATTGAGGAAAAAACTAAACATTGGCTTTATTGAAATTTTTTTTGATAATTTAATGATGTAATTGGTAAAAATTAAAGAATGTTGGTAAAAATTAAAGAATGTTGGTAAAAATAGAAAAAGATGAATAGTATGTTGGTAAAAATGGAGTGTTAGCCTAGTGGTAAGGCTTGGGCACTACATAGTGGTGAACCCGAGTTCGAGCCCTGGGGAACGCATTCTGGAGGTACGGGGGCTTCGACCCCGGGTTGCATGCTTTAGCAGTCGGGCTTCGGCCTAAAATTGCCGAGGATTATTCTGGGCCCAATGTGGTTTGGAATACCTCTTCAAAAAAAAAAATGGCAATTTTCCCCTTTTAAAAATTGGTTGTCTATTTCATTTTAACAAAAAAACACGTAACCAACTATGAAGATTTTAAAATAAAAATAAAAGTATATTAATTTAAGTTAAAAGAATGTAAATAACAAATTTATAAAATTTAATGATTTATTTTTTATCAGATAGTTTAAAGGTTTTTCTAATATTAAATTGTTAAGATCACATGAAAGTATGATCATCCGTGGTCGGCTCGGCATGGGCATCGGCAGAGCCCTTTTGCCGATCGGCAAGGCCGGCTACATCGGCGTGGTTGATTGGCATGGAAAGAAAACGGAATGGGCTTGTCGATGTGCTAGACTACCCCATTCCACCCCACCTTCTCTCTCCTTTATGTCTATCTCTCTCTTCTTCTTTATTTATTAACTATTTAGATAGGTATGAGTGTAGATGAATTGGTAAAGATTGGTAAGATTTTGGTAAAATAGTAAAAAATTGATGTGACGTTGAAATGACGATGGGCAAAAGAGTCTACAATCTAATATATTTTGACAAAGAACACAAATACTCAATAACATTTTAGTATTAAATAATTGAATTTAGAAAAATGTAGTTAAATTATTGATGCAAAAAAACTAATTTCACACATCATCGTTTACTCTCTTTGGATTTCATCTCTCTTTCTTTCTCTTTCTCTCTCTATCTGGCTTTAAAGTCTGTGGAAACCTCTCTCTTTCTCTCTCTCTATCTCTCTGTAGTAGTTGCCTTGCAGCCATGGCTATCGCAGCATCACTTGTTATCGTCCCTATCGGCCTACTCTTCTTCTTCTCTGGCCTCATCGTTAATTTTATTCAGGTATATCTTCTTCTACTCTACATCTCTACTTTCAATCCAAATCTTCCTACGGATTTGCTCAATTGTTACAACGTTTTTTTTAACCCTAAATGTTTGATTTCAACTTGTTTTCATCCAACTCTCACTTGATTGTTACCTTTTTCAGTCTGTCTGTGTGTGTTACTGTGTGTTTGTTATTGAAATCTCTATTTCTGATTGAAATCTCTAGTTACTAAGATTCAATCCTAATAAGGCTAAGTCTCACTATGTTTGATTGATTACTGTTTTAGGCTCTTATTTTTGTGACTATACGGCCGTTCTCGAAGAGTATCTTTAGGAGGATTAACAGAATGGTGGCTGAGCTCTTGTGGCTGGAACTTGTTTGGATTGTTGATTGGTGGGCTGGAGTTAAGGTGATGATGATGATTTTATTCTATTCAAGTTAAAAAGTTTCTAAATTAGGTATTATGTTTATACATGTGTTTAATCTGAAAATCGAGTCACTCTTAAGAGTTTTTTAGGGCTTTTAAATGTTCACTGATTTCTTTGTTTCAGTTTTAACTGAAGTGTGTTCAAGGATGCTGGTAGTCTATTTTTTGGTAATAAATCAACTGATTAGATTCAAAAATGGATTATGTGATTTGTGTAACTGTATTTGCTAGCCAGAGCAGTAATTGAGAAGTTATAGGAAAATCATTCCTTATCTCTCTATAGCCGTCGTTAGTTCATAATTTGACTACCTGCATTTCTTAGGGAAGTTATCGACTTGTAGTTTACGTATGGTCGATCTCTTTCTTCCCAAAGAAATTAAAGTTAGTTCGAGTATTTTCTCTTCCTCGATATTCTATTACAGACACATGCTTAGCTTTTGTGGTAATGCCATAATTTACGCAAGAGCTCCTTGTATCATTCGTACTTTAGCTGTATATATACAAGCTTTACTACATCTGTCTGCTTTGAAGTATAGGGATTTCTACACGTATCCGATTTATTTGTGATCACCTTGCATATAATTTGTAGTTATCCTTAGGAAGTAAAGAATCTTTCTATAGTTCTGTTCTATTAGTCAATAAGTAGCTATAAAGATCTCAATGTTTAATGCATGGGATTTATGGGCTCTTGTGTATCCATGATGGGTATATTTTCCGGTTCACATTGTTTGTTGGCTGAATTTTCTGAGATGGCATGATGTTATTGACATAATGACATGTTATAAGAACTTTCAAACTTTAGTTGATCGCTTGCCTGCTTGAAATTGGTAAATTTCCGTAGTAAACAATGACAAAGATATTGATATCGCAGTTAAATTTTTTACTTTTAGTCCATTCTACTACTTTAATATTTCTCTTTTCTCTTTATTTTATTGTGGGTTGACTTAGATTTTTCCTCTCATGGTCCATTTTAATACTTTGTTTGTGGACAGTGGACCAAAATATATCAAATTATTTTACATGAAATGAAAATTTTATTAACTTTATGTGGTTGTGCTGCTGCAGGTTAACCTGTACACAGATCCTGAGACTCTAAGAATGATGGGTAAGTTGGATACTGATTTTGTCATTGTTACTATGCTCTTGGTAAAGAATATACTGCTGTTGATTTGCTGCACAACTTTTTCGCCTAACCCAGTTCTCTTTCCAGGTAAGGAACATGCTCTTGTCATTGCTAATCATAAAAGCGACATTGATTGGCTCATTGGTTGGGTGTTTGCCCAGGTGCCTATTTCAACATACCCCCTGATTGCTGTCTAATTATTTGTGTGCACGGCACTATAGTGTTGCTTAGAAAATAAAAATTTTATGCAACAAAATAACCAATCTTATATGCTTCTCATTGCCCTCTCAGCAAAGATTGCGCTCTTACTAATATTTGTTGAATTGTCCTGTAACAGCGATCAGGGTGTTTGGGTAGCACATTGGCTGTCATGAAGAAATCATCAAAGTTTCTACCTGTAAGTATTCAAATAAATGAAATAGTAAAATATGATGCTTATGAAGCTCTTGAGATGAACTTAATTTTTTTTATTTGTGATTTTCCCACCTTTATAATATTAATAGAACATATAAAGCTCTATTGATTGAAGGTGACCTCTACATATTTGGAAGTTGGGTTGTTATAATATAATTGTAGACGCATTTGCAGAAGCTCAAGTAGCCTATTACCTATGTAACACCCAGGCTTTGTACGATTTGCTATATAATCGTTAAAGTTGCTTTTCTGGAGCTATTGTTCATCTGCCACACTGTTGGGTCTATGAACCTATGAATTTCTATGTGTTATGTGTTGCAACTCTCCCAAATCCACAGCTGTCTCATTACTAGTTCATTAAGACCCTTGGCCAATTAGTTTGCTTTGTTTATAAGGCCATTAATATCTCCATCCTACTGGAACTTTCTCTTCAGTCTTTACTGGGTCATTAGGACCCTTGGTCCTTTTCTCTTTACTGGTTCATTTGGACCCTTGATCCTATTCTCTTTACTGGAATTACTATGCCATTAAGACCTTCAACAAACTGGTTATTTTCTCACTTCTGACTTACTCATGCTTATTCACAAAGTTAGCATCAACAAGTTATAAGATGCATAAGAGAAAGGAGGCTCAACTTGTTCAAATGAAAGCACCAGATGCTCAGTTGCGTTTTAAGATTACAGATCTCCAATATAAATGAAGTTCTGAATCAAATTGCCCGGTATGAACTTACCATGAGTTCTCAAATATGTTGCTTGCTCCTACTCGAACATCATGTACTATGGACTTGTAGTGTTCTTAAGCTCAAAAGGAAACTTAAATCTTTCTTTTTTGGTCTTTGAGGTGAGGACTATCAAGTTATTTCTATAGTAGAACATATGTGAGCTAAAAACTGAACAGTAACTTGCTGTCAGAAAAAAAGTATAAGAGGTAACCCTATTGGGCCATAGATTTCAGTCTATTATACAGTAACTTACTGAAGAATGGTGGTTTTGCTTTCTGGATTTAGAGAATAACTTACTTGCTTAAGCCATAAGGGTTCAGTCATAATGTAAAATTTTCGTCTTAATTTTGTAAAGTCCATACTCCATAGGGTTACTTTGATGGAATCGTGAGATTGCAATCTCAGTCATATTGCCATGTTCATTGGGCAAAGGGTTACAAGTTTGAGTCCCAAAGTTTGTGTTAAAAATTATACATAGACTGAAATGTCATGCTGGACTAGTCATAGCTTTACACTCTTGTTTTCTGAAAATTTACTCTTTTTAGAAGATTTTGGCCCGCAATTAATTTCTGGGTACTTATTTAGAATAGTTTCTGCTATATAAGTCATGATAAGAGTACTAATTACACGTTCGTAGCATTTTTAGAACCATTATCTATATTATATATGTATACTCAAAAAGTACTTATGCAACTTCTAGGAAATTTCCTAACACGCTGTACACAACATTTATTTCCCCAATCCCCGTTTGCATTGGATGAATGCTGTCTTTTACCTGACAGATAACATGTAGTCCTTTTTGTGAATTATTTTCTCTTACAAAATTAATTTTTAGAGGCCATCATATTCCTCCTAGATCTGCTACTCTCTTTTACTTTTGTCTCTTTCAAACTAGAGACATCTAGTTCCTTTTGCTCCTTGTTTGTCTCTTAGCAAATCTTATGCTTTAACGGAGTTAGTTCATATTAAATATCTATGACTTCCCCTCCACTAGCTTGCATGAAACTTATAGATATCTTATTATGGAACAAAGTTTCAAATTTGTGGTTTCTAATCAATATATATATATATATATATATGTATATGAGTTTATTGTGAGAGTAAAACTTCAGCATGCCACTTTTGGCATTGTTTAGAAGTTCAACATTTATTGTCAATACCATAAGTGAAGAACCTGACGCTGTTCTTTTACTTAGTGGGCCTGTCTTACTCTCTTAATAGTTAATATAGTCAATACCATCCAACTGTTGGTGACTACCAACTAGGATATGTAAGGTTTTTCCAAGAAGGATTTGGAGATTAATGAAGACAAAATGTCACATGTTAACCATTTTGAAAGCATAGAGTCTTTTTCGGATTTATTAATCATTGAATGTTTGGGCCTCTGTTTAATCTTTACTGGTGTATTTGTAGGCCTAGAACATGGTATTTTCACAATCATGTTACCACTTACAAAGATAAAGCTGTTCAATATATGCAGGTCATTGGTTGGTCAATGTGGTTTTCTGAGTATCTTTTTCTTGAGCGAAGCTGGGCTAAAGATGAAAGTACTCTAAAGGTATCATCACACTAATTCTATTTACTTATTCTACCTAGTACGATTATGGTGATGTCTCTTTCCATCGCACACAACTATGATTTCTAAGCTGTCTCTTCTTTTGTCATAACTTCTTCATTGGACACGATGCTAAGTTGAATTTTTGATTTTGTATATTGCAGACAGGTCTTCGAAACCTAAAAGACTACCCTCAGCCCTTTTGGCTGGCTCTTTTTGTAGAGGGGACTCGGTTTACTAAAGCGAAGCTTTTAGCAGCTCAAGAATTTGCATCGTCAAATGGGTTGCCTGTTCCTAGAAATGTTCTAATTCCACGAACAAAGGTAAAACGCCATTGGATCTATCGGCAAATACCATGATGATTAGCTAAGGATCTCTTTATGATCTCCATATATGGGTCTCCACCTGCTTATTTAAATTGTTTGCATGGTGCATTTAAGGTCCATGGCATGGAAATAATTGCTTTTGAAGTTCTGATACGTTCTTCCATAGTGTTATTGTATCTAATTTTATATCCAACAAAATCATTGGCAAATGCTAGACATATACATTTAGTGTTGAACTTTACACTTTGGGTAACACTTATAAAAAAATTATTGGATGTCACAACTTTCTCCCTTAAGTTGGTGCATAATGTTTCATGCACAACTTGGATGAGAAAAAGTAAAAAGTAACAGTTTGCAGTGGGGTTAATTTTGTTTTAACATGGTTTTAAAAAAAAAAAATTTAATCATCATTTTGTATTCTTTTGTTTTAACATGGGTTTATTTTTTGGGCAAATCATTCAGAATTTCCTTTCATCTTGATGTTTCAAGCTTTCATATCTTGTTATTTAAGAGTATCTTGAAGTTATTTGTAAAAATTAAGTTTATGCTTACACAAGAATTAAATTCTTGATGTTTCAATCCTTGTAATGCTGGTATGCTACACATACCAAAATTTCAAAATTCTTCACATTGTAAATGCAATCTATTGGCTAGCTTCATGTTATTAAATTATAACCTGACATGGTTAGCCAACGTAACTTTATCAAGCAATACGAAAATAGCTTAGCTTAGAGGGTTAATATAGCAAGTTCTTGTTATTAATATTGAGCATTTACCAAATAGTAATTCTCTTTCAGCACCAATTCTACACAGAACTCTTTCATGTATTACAATTCTATACTGCCTTTTACATAGTTTTATTTACTCATTATTATCGTCATTAATATGATATCAGGGGTTTGTTACATCAGTGAGTCAGATGAGATCATTTGTTCCTGCAATTATTGATATGACTGTTGCTCTTCCTAAAGATACAACTCCACCAACAATGCTCAGGCTCTTTAAAGGCCAGTCTTCTGTGGTAAGCCATCTTGATCTTTGTGTCTGAAGGCTGTGTAAATGTGAGTGCATGGAGAAGGGGGCCCACTTGAGAGCATTGTATCTCTTATTTATTTCTGCCCACTAGTGATAATTTCATACTAAGAAGTGCTTTATTATATGCCTTCAATTTTCCTTTCTCATCATTTGCCCTTTCTTGTGCCACATAAACTCTCATATATCTTTGTAAATTGCACAAATTTCACCACCAGCATCTAACGCCCTTCTGTATATTACGGATGATCTGCTTATAAACTGAGGAATGTGATGATAAAGGGGATTCTTTATGTGCAGATTCATGTCAAAGTCACACGCCATTCGATGAAGGATCTACCGGAATCAGATGAAGGTGTTGCACAATGGTGTAAAGATAAATTTATCGTCAAGGTGCTTGTCTTATGAGTTTCTTTAAAAAAAAAATTCTTTATGTTTTTCACAATTGGCTTTTAGTTTTCCAATTCTTGTTTCTGTATTTCTTCCTTGTTGAAGCTTAATTGATGGTTTTTTATATGTTTCTCTTGGTGTCTTGATTTACAGGATGATGTACTAGATCAGCATAAGATAGCAGATGCCTTTCCTGATTCAGAACTCGTTGACATTGGCCGACCATTGAAATCCCTAGTGGTAAGAACAAAGTTACGATAAGCTAAAGCCTATGTTTGGCAAACTGGCTGATAAACTAGCTGATAGGTGATAGGCTGATTACTCCTGGCGTCCCAAAATAAGTGTCTGCTACACTTTTTAGTCAACCAAATGACAACATTACCCTTAATTATTCTCTCTCTTTTTGCAACTCTGAAATATTTGTGCATTAATTAAGGGTAGATTTGAGAATTTAGTCCTCTCTTTTTGAAACTAGACAGTTTGGGACAAACATACACTTATTTGGCCGGAGGAGATAATAAATAATAAGCTAGCCTGATAAAACTAGTCACAATCGGTAAAATTAGTTGATAGGTTAGATGACAATGTAAAATTACCTAAAAGGACATTTTGAAAATTAGATGAAAAATATAAGGGGAATAATGGAAAAAGAAGTGGAAAAAAAGCCTCTGGAGCTTATTGAAACGCTACTAGAAGTAGCTTTTCAAAAGCTAGCTTATAAGCTAACCTAACATAGCTTTCTCAAAAAGTTCTCTAAAAATAAGCCAACTTATGGTAACTATTATTTCTCACACGTTTGCAAATATAACAGGTGGTCGTTTCTTGGGCATGCCTGCTTGTTTTCGGGACGTTCAAGTTCTTGCAGTGGTCTAATCTTTTATCTTCATGGAAGGGTCTCACATTTGGTGCAGTTGGGTTGGCAATTGTTACCATTTCAATGCAGATCTTGATTCAATTCTCTCAAGCGGAGCATTCAACGCCTGCAAAGGTGGCCCCTGTGTCGTCTAGCAACGGTACTGTACGAGAAAAGAGTCAGTAAGTAACAACTTGTTGTTGAACGGATTGACCAAATAGCTATTCCTCTTCATTTATGAACAAATGTGTGTAGTAAAAGAACAGAATGGATATCAATCTATCTTGTTAACATTTTCATCAGCTAGGTTGAGTCTATGGTAGTGGTTTTCAGTTTTATGGTGTCCCGATAACGATGGTTCCGATGGGTAAAGGTTGTGGCGGCTTGGATTTTTCTGGTTCTGTAGTTGTTGGTTCGAACCACGGTTACTTGTGGGTCACGACAGGTGGTAGTGATGGCATGGAAATCTTGGTTCGATTGTTTGTGTTATATTAGTTTTATGTTTAAATTTGGTTCTAGTCTTGATTGTGGGTCGGTTTTGTGGTTCAGTTTGATGATCTTTTTGTAGTAAAATAGGGGCATGGGTTTGGCTACTTTAAAACTGCAGGGTTTGGCCCAGACCATAAACTGCAGGGTTTGGCTACTTTAAAACCAACTGTAGCGTTAAAACAGTCCGGTTTGGTTTCGCCTTCTTTCATGGTCTCTTTTGAGCGCTCCTAAATGGGGTTTGGTCAAGCTGTTAATCTATGAGATTAGTCAAGGTGTGCACATAAAGTGGAATTAGGGGGCCATTTACCAAAGATTTACCCATGTAAGCGTTTACCAAATCATATTACCTTACCGCATGGATATGGTAAGGACCGAAAACCTTATCTGGTAAGACTGAGGCAAGGACCAATAGTTTTGCTTGGTATGTAAACAATCATAGTGTCAGTATCATATACATTGATGTTTTGAATAAACCATATAATGTATGATATAAAAGTATTATTATTATTATTATTATTTTTTCATTAATTATTCAATGAAATAAAAATATGGGTAAAATTGGGTTGAGCATAAAAGATGATGATTTAAATTTCGAAAACTGATATTTTAGACCATTCCTTCCTGCCATATCTCTTTTAGGAGGCAACGAAATATAAAATGCTAACCAAGGCAAGTCTCTACCATTTATTGAGAGAAACAGAAAATGACACCATAATTAACCGCAAAACAGCAGGAATATTAATAAAAAGTAACGCCGTTGCCGGGGATCGAACCCGGGTCACCCGCGTGACAGGCGGGAATACTTACCACTATACTACAACGACTTTGTTGACTATTTTGAGTAATTGAAATTTAAATCTTCAATGATATAAATATATTGAAGTACAATTATTTTTGTTTATTTAATTTAGAGTAACGGAAGGGTTAAAATGAGAACCCTTGCTATTTGTGAGAATGCGAGAATCTTCGTCTATTTACAAAATCACATATGATTTAACTTAGGGGTGTGCAGAAATCAACCGATCCAATTACTAACTGATCGACAATTATTGGATATCCAATTGTAATTCGATTGGATGGGATGAAAAAAAATTGATATCCTATTGGATCGGTTCGGTTCTTGGATGGTGGTCCAGAACCGACCACAATCGACCGATCAGATCCAATTGACTATCCAATGTCAACCGACCGGACCCATCCAACTATCATCCAATGACCCATCCAATTACATCCAATAATAATAGAATATATTAAAGTTTAAATAAAAATAAAAAGTAAAAAGTAAAGCCACTTTTACCTTTTGTCCCTTTCCCCAAATTAAAAACATTGAATGGATGATTGGACGGATTTTATTAGATCATCCATTGGATGCCAAATGGATCCAATCCAATTTATATTGGTTGGATTCGATCCGGTCCAATGGATATCCATTAAGAAAATCCAATGGATGGAACCGAACCGATCCAGTCATCCATTGGATTTAAAAAATCCAACATCCAATGGATGATTGGATCGGACAGGTTGGAGAAATCCAACATCCAATGGATGATTGGATCAGATTGGATCCCCTCAAATCCATTGGATTTCATCCAATGCACACCCCTAATTTAAGTAGAAAAATCACATATATAATTCACGTACAAAATCATATATAATTCACATATAATTTCACATGTGATTCGGTACATGTCCACTTCCCTTTTTTTTCATTAGTGTAAAATTACAGATGATTTTATACATGAATGAATTACAAATGTTCTCACGTTTAGACAAATAGCAAAGGTTCTTGTTTAAACCTTCTACTTTAGAGTAAATTATAAATTTACTTTCTTGCTCCGTGCCTGGGGGAGGGCGGGCCGGGCGTACGCCCAGGGTCTACAAAAAATAGGGGCCCAAAATTTTAAGAGGTTAGTATATAGTATTAATTAAAAAAAATTGTGAATAAAATAGAGACATTTTTTTGGTATCTAATAGGATCCTAAAAAGAAATTTTTATTATATTATAGGCTAAAACATGTATTAATTGATTACAATGTCAAATGTAATATATAAAAAATTAATTGATTGTTCACTTTATAGTATTGATTATTGTTTATGTGGGTTTAGTTAGTATTAAAGTCTAAAACTACTCAATTAGATAACCTTGACATATTTAGTACTAAGTTGGTTTTATAGAACGCCTAAAATGTCTAAGTTTCGTAATAAAATACTTCATGCTTTCTAGGAGTCAAATTTATTAGAAAACACTGATAAAATACTTCATGCTTTATAAAATGTCTAAGTGTATATTATAGTGAATGTTACATTGAATTGTCAACATTGTGACTTCAAATGATGTCAATCTATATATTCAAAGGTATATTTGGGTAAAAAAAGTTGATTACCAGCAACCCTAACCAAGCCTACACGGAACCTGCCTCCAAGAACACCAATGCAAAGGGGCATTTTAAGTCTCACTCACCGGCTGAGGCTAGTGGAGGGACCCTGGGTTTGATCCCAAAATCTATCATGTATTTGGGCAAAGTCACTCCACTCCTTTGCCAACTAACCTTTTATAGTATGTTTTTTTACTGTGAAACTAGTTGAAAATATTATGTGAAAATGATATAGTAAATAATATTAACTTAGAAATAGTTATTAATTGGTTTTTTGTCCAACAATACTAATGGAGGAAGGTTTTATATGAATTATTAATATATGTTCAATTCAAGAATATGTTGTTTTTTTTATGATATAGACGATATATCAAAGATTTTTTCGTATTTAGCGAGGGCCCCTGCTTTAAATGTTAAGAACGAAGGTGGATATAGTGCTTAGCTTTGACGCTTGTCTATTTAGTGATGCCACGTGTAAGGCACCATGGCAAATTGTCCATTCACCTTATCTATACTACTTATAAAAAGAAATAACTAAATTTGACGGTTATTTTTTTCAACAATTCGTTTTACACATTTACACTTTGTACCCCCATTGTTAGTTATTAAATCTTATTTTAGTACTTTACCTTTTCATTTTCTATTTTA
The DNA here is from genome assembly GCA_030169165.1 of Centaurea solstitialis. NCBI lineage: Eukaryota > Viridiplantae > Streptophyta > Magnoliopsida > Asterales > Asteraceae > Centaurea > Centaurea solstitialis. Next base: position 17,114,680 of record CM058045.1, on the reverse strand, counting down.
AACCCTTATCATATAATCTAAATAATCATATATTATAAACTAAAATATATTAAAATTACGTTTTTTTAACAGATTATATCATCATAATCGTCTCGTCAATACCTTCGAAATGAGCCCAATATTGAATATTTTTTTTTTGTCAATTATATTATATATTCTATTATATAAAGATAACAATTTTATTTCAATTTTCGAGATTGACTATTCAATAAACCATTAGGAGGTTAACTGATTGAACACATATGATTAAATTGATGTTTACAATGATGTATGTAAAAATCGGGCAATTGATACATACTTCACGCTGCAACGCGCACGGGTACGTTTCTAGTACAAATAAATGTTCCGACTACAAAATTTTTATTTATGTTTTTTATTTCTTATTTTATACCACTAATTAATTGATTACATTCAGATGCTATTTTAAAAAAAACACCAATTAAAGACCAAGTCGACTATTTTGCAAAGTTCCAAAATTTACAAGGACTACTTTGTAGTTCACCTCAATCTCCAATGCATACATTCTATCACAATGTCATGGACTGTCACATTAGCATTCCAATCGCTATATAATTACGCAATTTAACACTCATATTTCATACAACTCCAATAACTTTAATGGATTTTCACATCAACATCCTATATATAAGTTTACCAAAATATTTTAAAATTTATTAAAAATAAGGAATAATACATTAAAATAACAAAATTAAAATACTTAGAATAAAAAGTATAAGACTAAAATACATTCATTAAAAAATATTTTGAGATTAATGTAATGTTTAATTAGTTATTTTGTTTTTTATTAATAGAAAAAAGTAAAAAAGATATACACAATATATATAAATTAATATTAAGAATTGAATTTAAAGTAAAAACAAAAAACAAAAATTAGATTCCACTATCAACCATCCCACAACAGGACTCGAACCCCTGACCAAAGGGCTAGGGGGAACACCATACAAACACCTTGATACTGCTGGGCTACAAGCCCTTTGGTCTCTCACAATGCATGATACCATCATGATACACTCATTCAACATGCATGACACTTCCATTGGAGATGCTTACAATCGAATCTTAAAATTCAATCACACACGCACTCTCTCTACAATTTTTTTTAATTCCATCCAAATTTTCTCCCAACGTTCGTCTTTTCCGCATCTTCATCCCTTTCTCTCTAACAATATCATCGCATCACAAATAGCATTCCCCATCTTAAGAACTCCACGAGTCCACACGTAAATAAGCCCGCTAACCGGAGACTAAAAACACTGGCCATCCCAATCGTGTGTTTTCTTTTAACTATTTTTAGCCGTTGATTGGATAATGAGAATGGCGATCCATGTCAATCTTTTTTTACTGTTAGAGCGGTTATACACTCGTGCATGAGAAACTGCACCCCTGTACATATAAAATATCTCTAAATATCCAATATTAGATCACGGTAATTGCAAGTTTCACAACCCTCGTTCAAGCTATTTGCATTTTCTGGCAGGAAGAATCGTTGAAACACACAATCAAGCCAACATTTTTTGCCATCATACATTTAGGCTTCGCACTTCTCCGGAAATTCACTGGTCTCAGGGTTGAATACGGCGTTTTGAAAAATCAAGAGTGACCGGAAGGATGTTGCAAAATGGGGAGCCACTAGTTGTGGCAGTGTAGGGCGGCGGGGTTTTGAAAAATCAAGAGTGATCGAAATGATTTATTATCTCGAAATGGGGGCAATGTTGCGCGGAAGTTGAGACGGAAGGAGAGAACCAGAGAAGTTTCACAACCCTCGTTCTTCATCGATAACTACCGTCCCAACTTTCGCCCAACACCGCCCCCATTTCGGGATACAACATCCACCCGATCCTCTATCAAAACCCTGCTGCCCTACACCGCCACAACTAGTGGCTCCCCATTTTGCAACATCCTTCTGATCACTCTTGGTTTTTCAAAATCCCGTCCTCAGCCTCCGAAACCAACGATGGTTGGTGAATTTCCTAAGAAACGTGGGCATGGAATCTACGATGAAAAAAAATGTCGGCTTGATTGCGTGTATCACAGACTCTTTCCCCTAGAAAATGCAAATAGCCGGAAAGATTTGTGAAACCAGCAATTACCGTGATTTGACAGTGGATATTCAGAGATATTTTATATGTGCAAGGGTGAGTGTTTCTCACGCACGAGTATGTAGTCGCTCTAACAATAAAAAATATTGACATGGGCCGTCATCCTCATTATCCAATCAACGGCTAAAAACAGTTAAAAGAGAACACACAATCGGGATGCTCAGTGTTTTTAGCGGTCCCATTAGCGGCCTTATCTTCCAGTGGACATGTGGAGGTCTTAAGATCGGAATGTCATACATGATGATGCACTGATGCTGTTAGAGAGATAGAGAAGGGGGGGGGGGGGGGGAGGGGGAGAGGGAGAGTGAGAGATAAGGGATGAAGATGCGGAGAAGACGAAGGTTAGGAGGAAATTTGGTCGGAATTGAAATGTTTTTGTATATATATATATATATAAGAGAGAGAGAGAGAGAGAGAGAGATTGATTGAAGTTTAAGATTTGATTGTCGACTTGGGGTGATTTGCAAAATTACCCTTGTAAAATTGTCCTTGTTTTCTTTATTTATATATTTTTTTTGTATTTTAAACCATCAATTATAAATTTCATTATCAGATTGAATAAAAAATCATTTCCCTCTCATAAATAATAATTTCTTATGAAATATGTATATTGAAAAGTTTTTGTCGTGAGTCGTATAGTTCTCCATTTTAATGAAGATTTTGGAGAATCTCTTGAAACAAAAATCTTAGTACCTACATAATAACCAATAGAGTAATTCCGCATGGGATTTTTTTTAAATTTCTATTTTAGTCCACATGATTTTGAAATTTCGATTTATATCCCAATGATTTGTAATTTGTTAGTATTTTCGTCCTTGTAATTTAAAGGTTGATCGCTTTCTTCCTCCTATGGTCTAAAATCTATTTGTATTTTAATCTATTGTATGTGAAAGTAGTAATTAGACTCATCGATGAAAGTAGAAATAAATTGCAAACGAAAATTTCCAAACTAGAAAGACGAAATTCAAAACTTTTTAACAAACCATGTGGATCAAAAATGTAATTTATTCTAAGAGGTTATTTGGTAGTTGCTGTATGGTTTGATACTGTATGATTAAATTATCAAAATCATTAAGAGGCTCTTAATGATATACACAAAATGAAATATGGTTGTTTGATAATAAAATTAAAGAGCTTAATGTGGCCAAGGTACACCATTCAGAAGGTTTTAAAGCCATTAACAGACAAATCCTTTTGATTTACCTCTTAACAGACTGACTGTTAAGAGGTAAACAAACAGCCCAAACTAATAATTCGTGTCTCAAGAACAAAATGCAAAAATTAAACCATGGGCATCATGATATCAAATATATTTGGTTACATAAACAATCTGAATCAATTGAAATATACAATGAAATTAACATATCGAAAAAGAAGAAGAAAAATCATCGAATCATTGAAATCAATTTTTGAATAGAGCAACGAAGGAGAGAACCAGAGAAGTTGCGATCATTACCCCGGAAGCAGGAACCGAGAAGGCGGCTCCGGCGTCGGGAGAAGGCGCAGGTCCTTGAGCAGAAACGGTGGTTGCTGCCGTGAGTGCGACGACAACAACTGCGATAATGGAAGCCTTCTTGACGATGCTAAATTGCGCCATTAATTTATCTCTAGTTAACCGGAAAAGATTATTAGGATCGGAGAGAGATTAAACTTAAAAGCAGTTGTAATTTGGGGAGTGAAGAAATGGAAGGGAAGAAAGGGTTGAATTTATAAGGGGGTTTCCAGCTTGTTTTGTGTTTGCATTTGCTGTTCACCAAACATCAACATGCTATTGCTACCAATCATACACCCTCCAACACATAATCATTTCTTTTTAATGATTTCGAATCTTCTTGTGTGAACTTATTTCCAGATTACGAATTTATTATTAAAAAACAGATAAATGCTTGTATGTACTTGTATAAAAAAGTAGTGGTTACATCGACAACAACTATGTTGGAATGGAAAAAAAAAGATTTCAATAGAGAATTGAAATTAAATCCGTAAAAAAGAGAAATTATATTTTATTAAATATATTGAGCATTATATTAATATAGTTAATATTAAAGTTGTAAAAATGTAACCAATCACTTGTTGGGCTAGTGATAAGATTGTCCCTTGGCTTCGTTGAGGTTAAGGGTTCGATCCTTGCACTACTCAATATTTGATCGGTACCTCCACCTCGCAAATGCCTATGAGGCTCGCAGTTTGGGGACTTATTTGGAAGAGACGGTCATGGGTTTAATTCCAACCGGCTGCGGGAGACCGGGACAGAGGGTTGCTAGGGTCGCGCTCATGGAGGTAGAGTGGCGTCGGTCAAAAGGGACCGGGGGGGTTAGAGTATCCCCGCCAGAACACACTTTTTGGAAAAGTTGTAAAAATGTAATCTTTTAAAAATTTTTGATTTTACAAATTTTATTATATTTATGGAGATTTTTATAAGAATATATATTTGAAATTTACTATAACTAGTATGTTATTGTAAATTTAACCCTATTTGAAACAAGGTTTTAAATCGTGTGAGGCGTGGTGTGGCAACGAGGCTAAGCCTAAGCTTTGGGAGCCATGACATTTTTAAGGTGTGCCATATGGCATTAAATTTCTAGTTCATAAAAAATATTGTATATAAGAGCATGCGTTTTATACTGTCATTCCATGAGTTAATAGTAATCAGCAAGTTAAAATTAGATTAAGCTCATATAATAATCAATATTGCAATCTTCTGATAAGTTAGTTAATGACTGATAAAATAATTGTTTAAACTAATTGTTAGATGATAAGGTGTGGATAAAGAAATCATGTCCCACGTAAATTGATCTGTAAACATGTAAAATACTAAAAATAACATCTTTAAGATATAGATAACTACATTTTTAAAATAAGTAAAAATTGAAATAATATTACAACAATATAATTTAAAACTAGTTTTTAATAATACTATACTTCAATTAGTACAAACAAAAAAGTAATAATAAGTAAATAATATAATATATCTCATGATTATTATATATGCTATAAAATTTGAATTTGTTAACATAAATTAAAAACAAAAATCTAAGTTAATATATAATTTTAAGTAACTATCTGGGCACCCAACTAATCCTCAGTAACCATAGATCGATCCAAAAGCCAACTCATGATTTAAGCATCGTCACATGTTTACTCTATAAATTGAATCCGGATAGACAAGAATGCCATCCATTCTTTCCAACAAGGTACACTGCAATGATGAAAAAAGACAGGATGTTAATGAATGACAAATGTTTGCTTATCAGAGTCTTCGAAATTTATAAAATAAGAATAATTTTTAAAAAGAACAACTAATTAAAGGAAGAAAGTAGAAACAAGAATCAATTTAAACAATTGTCTCATTTCTCAAAATATGATTACTTTGAGTAAAAAAAAGTCAAAAACAGAATTAGATTAAAAACTGTTTCTTTCAACTTCAAACATCATTTAAACCAAACACACAGGAATTAGGTGTGAATTTAAAAGTACTATTAGTAAGATTCAAAAAATTATTTTTGGATAAAAGTATTGTTGAAATATATCCAAGAAATGAGGTTGATTAAGGAATGCATATTTAAGATCTGGAAATATAGTTGTGTTTACCGATGGGAATGAGGCCTAGTAGTATCCAAGTTACTAGTGGAGCTTAATCTCCGAAGAAGGATAGGGGTCTTAGAGGTTAGGGTTACTTGTTGAATAATAGGATGACGTACGAGTTGTACCACATCTAAAATATCTTATACTTAAAAATCGATGTACAATAACAGACATTACGAACAAATTAAAGATGTCAATTTCTTTTTTCATTTTCTTAAAATGATGCATCATGTTATTTCCTATGAGAAAGGAGTTCCAACCTAGTGTTAGAAAAAATTGAAGTGTGATTACTTTTGTTTATTTAATTTAGAGTAAATTATAAGTTTAATCTGTATTACACTGATTTTTATAGATTTACTTCTTAAACTTCATTTTTCATGTTGAATGTCTTATGATATGTACTTTCTTGTTGGATGGTGCTTCGCTTTGACGTCTATCTATTATATATGTTAACATTTATCAAATGTGTTTGCATTGTTTCTAAGCTACAGTGCAAACACATTTGCTAAAATACACTTTTAGTCCTTTATAAATATATAAACTAAACAAATTTTTGATTAAATTACATTTTTGATCCTTATATTAAATTACATTTTTGGTCCTCATAACTAATATAAAATTTACATACATTGGTAAACTCTTCTTAAGCTGCGGTTGTATTTTTTTATTTTCTATTTTGTAACTTACACTTTATATCATTAAAGTTACACTTTATATCATTAAAGTTACGTAGTTATTTAGTTTATAATTATTAGTTTTCTATATTTTATTTTACATTTTTATTATATTAACATATATAATTGTATATTAACTAAAATACATTAAAAATACGTTTTAATTTTAACAAATTATATCATTATAATCGTCTTTTCGATAACTTCAAACCGAGTCCCAATATTGAATATAATTTTATTTAATTATGATTTTATTATTTTTATGTAAAGTTTCATGTAAAATCTGTTGGTCTCACAGAAAAGGCTTGGTCTCACATGAACTTAACCCTATCATATGAACTAGGTGAAAATATTTTTAATATTTACAATTCATACTGCTACATAGATATTTAAAAAATGAATATCTTCATGAAAATGTATCAAATTTTACCTTTATTCATATTGTGTGTGTCCAACTTAAAAACATGTTATTGCATGTATTATACTTTTAAAAAAGTGCTATTGCATACTATATGTTTAAAAATATGCTATTGCATGCACTATTTAAAATAACGCATCTTAATTCCAATGACTTGATCGTCTTAATTTCAGAGACTTAATCGTCATTTTATTTCGAAGACTTAGGCCCCGTTTACCAAACTCTTACCCGAATAAATACCTACCAACAAAATTCAACACTATCGGTTGCTTACCGGGTAATATTTTTGTCCACAAAAATGGTATCATATGCAACAATTTATCCGGTTAGCACAAAGTGTGGTAAGAGACGACGATCCTCACTTACAAGATAAGAATCTCATCCTTGTCTTCGCTTTTACTGGGGTAAGATTATTGATTCTTGCCATATGCATCCGATAAAGTAATATGACTTTGTAAGCACTTACCCGGGTAAGTGTTTGGTTAATTGTCGCTTGAGTCATAGTTGTCATATCGATTGTTTATGTAAAAAATTACACCAGTCGATTATCGTACAAAATGTGTGAGGCTTAACAGTCGAGAGAAATAAATTACAACCGATAATGAGTGCAACGAAAAGTAAATTAACACAATTGATTTGATGACGCAGGAAAAATCTCTCGAAGGAGGAAAAAACCTGCGGTTGACTGATGAACGGTCGACAGTGCACTATGATCACCAAGCAGGGGTGATGTCCTTCAAGATTACAGTATGTGTTGTGCGATTACAATAGAAATAATTATGCGATCGAACGTAAATTACAAATATTGTATAACTTTATGCTTGAAAGAATATGATGGTTGCTTCGAGAGTTGTCTGATGTCCCCCCCAGTATTGTCTTCGTTGCTTTATATATTGATCTTGATAACGGTCGTGCATTTAATGTCTTCAATGGTCATAACCGATGTCGTATTGAATGATATGAATCTTTGTCTTTATTGTCTTTAAATGATCTTGGACCAGGTTTTTAACCGAAGGCGAGATATCCGGTAACTGACGATCTCCTGTAATTAATAAGAAAACTCACGATAGAGGTTACCGTTAGTGATATGTCGTACGTCTTATATAGAAATATCGTTCGACTGATCGTTAGACTTATTCGACCGATTATCACACTTGTTCAAGGGTATCATTAAGTTTATCTCAAGACCTTATCTTAATACAGGATTATCATCCTGAAAGTTATCTTAAGATTATAATCAGTCGTCGTACGATTGTGGATTTTTACCCAAACATCGATTTATGTTACATTTCAACTGTTTTTTGTTGATTTATCGTTATATTTTTATAACCCCACATTTCCCCGCAACGCGGGGCCAAAAAACCTCGTTTATACTATTTAGTGATCCCACGTTTAAGGCACGACAACAACAAATTGTCCATTCTCCTTATATTAATAAATATAAATGTTCAACTACAAAATTTATATTTATATTTGTGTTTTTTTTCTTTTGTATTTTAAACCACCAACTAAATGATCACTGCTAGATGCCATTTAACAAAAAAAACCCACCAAATTAGAGACCAAATTTTGCAAAGTTCCAAATTTTACAAGGACTATTTTGCAATTCACTCCAAGTCGACTTACTACAATTCACATTGCTGCGGTACATACACATTGAGTTGTAAAACAAAAATGAGATATCCTTCGAGCTTCTTGGAACGTCGATCCACCGATTATGAGGCGTAATCTTATACCCAAATCCTTGTCGTAACCCCATAACTCTCCTCTCGATCCCTCCCACCCTACCCTCAACCCACACTCTTCCTCTCGCTAGAGAAATCCCTTTACCTCTTACCTCTCTCTCCCATTATACTACAATTCAATCTTAAACTTCAATCAATCTCCATTTCTTTACAAAAACATTTCAATTCCGTCGAAATTTCCTCCAAACCTTCGTCTTCTTCGCAACTTCATCCCCCCCCCTTCTAACAGCATCAATGCATCATGAATGACATTATGTTAAAAAGAACTCGATCCACCTGTCCACTCGTAAATAAGGCCGCTAACAGGACACCTAAAAACACTAGCCATCCGATTTGATGTTCTCTTTTAACTGTTTTTAGCCGTTGATTGGATAATGAGAATGCAGATCCGTGTCAATCTTTTTTATTGTTAGAGCAGTTACACACTCGTGCATGAGAAACACGTGCCCTTGCACATATTAAATATCATTGAACATTTAATATCATGGTAATTGTCGGTTTCACAACCCTCGTTCCGACTATTTGCATTTTCTGGCGGGAAGATTGGATGAAACACACAATTAAGCCTATATTTTTTGCCATCATAGATTTTGGCTTCGCACTTTTACGGAAGTTAACCGGCCATTGTTGGTTTCGAGGGATGAGCACGGTTGTTTTGAAAAATCAAGAGTTAGCGGAAGGATATTGGAAAATGGGTAGCCACTAGTTGTGGCGGTGTAGGCGGTGACGTTTTGAAAAATCAAGAGTGAATGGAAGGATGTTGTATCTCGAAATGGTGGCGGTGTTGGCCAAAAGTTGGGACGAATGTTATTTCGAGATACAACATCCTTCCGGACCACTCTTGATTTTTCAAAACCCCACTGCCTTACCCCGCCACAACTATTGGCTCCCAATTTTACAGTATCCTTCCGATCAATGTTGATTTTTCAAACCCCGTCTAAGCCCCCAAAACCAACAATGGCCAATGAACTTTCAGAAATTCCCGCCCAAAAATGCAAATTGTCAGAACGAGGGTTGTGAAACTAGCACTTAACATGATCTAATATTGGTTGTTTAGAGACATTTAATATGTGCAGGGGTGCATGTTTCTCATGCATGAGTGTGTGTGTAACTGTCTAACAATAAAAAAGATTGACAGGGATCGTCATCCTCATTATCCAATCAACGGCCAAAAACAGTTAAAAGAAAACACTCAATCAGAATGGTTAGTGTTTTTAGCTATCCGATTAGTGGCCTTATCTACGAGTGGACATGTGGAATTCTTAAGATTAGAATGTCATTTGTGATGCACTGATGTTGTTAGAGAGAGAAAAAGAAAGAAAGAAAGGTACGAAGATGTAGAGAAGATGAAGGTTGGAAGGAAATTTGGACGGAATTGAAATGTTTTTGTAGAGAGAAAGATTGATTGAAGTTTAAGATTTGATTGTAGCAAGTTGTCTAAAATCATCTCCCACTAAAAAATAATCATTTCTTATGAAATCTACAAATTTGAAAGTTTTCATCCTCTGTCTTATAGTTTCTCCATTTTAAAGAAGATTTTGGAGAATCTCTTAGAACAAAAATCTCAATACCTACATAATAACCAGTAGAGTAATTCAGCCATGCGATTTGTTGAAAATTTCTATTTGTCCATGTGATTTTGAAATTTCGATTTGTATCCGAATGATTTGTATTATTAGTATTTTTGTTCTTGTAATTTAAAGTTCATTGCTTTCTTCCTCCTATGGTTTAAAATCTATTTGTATTTCAGTCTATTGTAAGTAAAAGTAGTAATTAGACTCATCCACGAAAATAGAAATATTTTGCAAACTGAAATTTCAAAACGACGAAATTCACAACTTTTTAACAAACCATGTGGATCAAAAACTGTATTTCAGTCTATTGTAAGTAAAAGTAGTAATTAGACTCATCGACGAAAACAAAAATAAATTGCAAACTGAAATTTCAAAACGACGAAATTCACAGCTTTATAACAAACCATGTGGATCAAAAACGTAATTTACTCTAAGAGGTTTTTTGGAAGTTGTTGAATGGTTTGATTCTAGATGATTAAGTTATCGGAATCAATAAGAGGCCCTTAATGATAAGTACAACATGAAGTATGGCCTTAATGATAATCATTAGGCCAAGGTACTGGTACACCGTTCAGAAGGTTTTAAAACCAATAAGAGACAAATCTTTTACATTTAACGATTCAAAGGCCGCCTCTGAACTATTAAGAGGTAAACAAACAACACCTAACTAATAACCCGTGTCCCTAGAACAAAATGCAAAAATTAAACCATCGGCATCATGATATCGAATATATTTGGTTACATAGACAATCTGAATCAATTGAAATATACAATGAAATTAACAATTCGAAAAAGAAGAAGATAAATCATTGAATCATTGAAATCAACTTTTGAATAGAGCAACGAAGGAGAGAACCAAAGAAGTTGCAATCATTACCTCGGAAGCAGGAACCGAGAAGGCAGCTCCGGCATCGGGAGAAGGCGCAGGTCCTTGAGCTGAAACGGTGGTTGCTGCCGTGAGTGCGACGGCAACGACTGCAATCATGGAAGCCTTCTTGACGATGCTAAATTGCGCCATTAATTTATCTGTGGTTGATCGGAAAAAGATTATTAGGATCGAAGAGAGATTAAACTTAAAAGCAGTTGTAATTTGGGGAGTGAAGAAATGGAAGGGAAGAAAGGGTTGAATTTATAAGGGGGTTTACAGGTTGTTTTGTGCATGCATTTGCTGTTCACCAAACATCAACATGCTATTGCTACCTATCATACACCCTCCAACACATAATCATTTCTTTTTAATGATTTCGAATCTTCTTGGGTGAACTTATTTCCTATTTACGAATTTAAAAACAGATAAATGTTATATGTTTTTGTATGAAAAAGTACTGGTTATATCGACAACAAGTATGTTCGAATGGAAACACTTACGTAATTTAATGATTTACATAATTTATGATTTTATATTAGTTTTGTTTTTTAAATGTAAAAAAGTTAAGCATGCTAGCCTGTTGGGCAAGCTCGCAAGCTCGGCGCGTTTATAAGACCGGTAGGGGAAAGTCCATAAGCCCGCAAAAAACGGGTCTAGGTTTTATAAATTAAACCCGTTGGACTAAAAGATTACGTTAGGCCCAACAAGGGCCTAGCCTAGCCTGCAAATGATATCCTATAGCAAACCAAACTAAACCAGTTCAATATATCTCGTTTGGATGTACGGTTAGGGAGAAATGTACACACACATGACTTGTGTTCCAAAGGTAAAATTCTTGTTTATGTGAATACCCTCCACTTGTGAAAAGTACGAGAGAAAACGAGTCTGTCCAAACCATTTAGAAAGAAGCCAAGTAGAAAAGGGTTAAAAAAAGAAAGTTTTTTAACCGAGATTGTCAACTAAATTAAGGAGTTGTTTACCGATGCTAACCAAGCCCAAGGGAAGATATATCACTTGCACGTTAGAAAAACTTTGAAGTGTGATTATTTTTGTTTACTTATTAATCTAGAGTAAACTATAAATCCGGTCCCTATTGCACGTTGGTTTTTATGCATTTGCTCCTTAGTCTTTATTTATTATGTTGAATGTCCATTTTCTTGCTGGATATGTTGCTTAGCTTTCACATTTCTCTATTCACCTTTTACTAATAAAATGTTCATTCACAAAATTTTTGTTATGTCTTTTTTGTATTTTAATCCACCAAGTAAATGATCACATCTAGATGCCATTTAAATTAAAATCAAGAAACTCTTTCTTCTCCCACCCCTCTCCGTTCATCTTGCAGATCGAGATGCTACGATCGAAACCACCAACACTACTCACCTTGTCGTGAATATTTATAGTTAACATTGGTAAACATCTCTTACCCAATAAAAGTTAACCGGGTAAAGGCCCCTTCCTTCACTTACAAGGTTATATGCTAATAACTCTTAGCATATAAGATTTTTGATACTTACCATGCTCATTCAATAAGGTAAGTTACACCTTATAAGTATAAACACTTAGCTGATAAAGATTTGGTAGACAATTACTTTACTGTTATACAATAACAAGAGAATCCACCGTTGGTTTAAGTTTTATCAATTAATGAAGAGTATTTTGTGTTGTATGTTCTATTAGCATCCATTGATATATTGCTATTAAATGTTGCAATGTTTTTTTAGAACGACAGATAACTCACGCACACATCTTGACACAAAGTGGATGAGGTATCCGGGATCCATGCGTGCACCCGACTAATCCTCGGCAACCATGGACCGACCCGAAAGCCAACCCATGGTTAGCGTATCATCATATGTTCAACCCATGAATCAAACCCAGGTAGATAGGGATGCATCCACTGTTCCTCCCCATTACAAACTAAAGGGGTTATTTATTTAATCCAAAGTGAACCATATAAGCGCTTAATCGTCACTTATTTTACTTGATAAGAGGTGTTAATCTGTAAACATGGAGCATCTCTAAGGCTGCGTTTGGTACGTGGGACAGGACAGGACAGGACGGGACAAAACTGTCTGTCCCACGTTTGGCGCAGCATGGGACAGAACATGAATTCATTGTCCCACGTTTGGTGCGACATGGGACAGGACAAAAACTGGGACAAGGTGGGACAACATGGGACAAAAATGACTGTTTTTTTGTTCCACCAAAATAGGTGGAACAACATGGGACAGAAATGAGACAGAAACTAATATATTACTAACTAACATTTGTTTGATATATAACTTCAATATGGTATTTGTTTTCGTGTTTACCACCACTAGTCGTGGCCGCCACCGCCACCCGTAGCCCCTATCAGCCACCTTCACCTCGTCTTCCACTACAACAACCTTCTCCACCTCCTCTTCCACTACAACCACCTCCTCCACCACCTCTATAACTGTCAACGATTACCTACCACCACCGTCTACCACCTTTACAATTGTCCATCTCCACCGCAGCAACCACCACCACTACCCACCATCTTCACGTTCTCCACAACCACCGACCACCACCACCACCACCATCATCATCATCACTAGTATTACCTCCGGCCACTACCTCCACATCTACCATAACTATCAACATTAGTGACATAAAAATCATATATGTATGTATGTATGTATGTATGTATGTATGTATATATATATATATGTGTGTGTGTGTGTGTGTGTGTGTGTGTTTATGTTTATGAAAATTGTGTAATTTTTTTTATTATAAAATACTAGTTTAGTTTATTTGTGTTAATTATAACTATTAAGTGATATATAAAATCATCAAATAATTTTTTGAGGGAACTTGTCTATTATGTCCAGTCCAGTCCTAGGCGTACCAAACACAAAACAGACATTTGTTCTGTCCAGTCCTGTCCCGTCCAGTCCAGTCCTGTCCTACTCACTTGTCCTGTCCAGTCCTGTCAAGTCCAGTCCAGTCCTGTCCTGTCCAGTCCTGTCTGCGTACCAAACGCTACCTAATAGCATTGTTCAATGGAACCGGTCAAACCGTTGGGCATTGGACCAGTGAGAACCATTTGAACCGGAAGGTTGATCCGCTAAACCAGACCGTTTTGAACTGCTATAAACCGTTTTTTTCTTCTTTTTTTTGTCTACTTCGCAAATAGAATAAAAAGCCAAAATCTTTAAACAATCACATTCATCTCTAACAAAATCTTTATTTTGGAGATTATGCAAAAAATTATATTATTAAAATATTAATACAACTTATAAAATATTATCTCTCTAAAAAGCATTTAATTTCAAACCATTTCATTGTTAGATTAAATAAAAAATCATTTTTTCTCATAAATAATTATTTTTGAAAAAAAAAATCTATAAATTTGAAGATTTTCATCATGTATCGTATGAATAACACTAATTCGCAGGTTTATGTAAACTGAATAAGCCTTGACCCGCATAAGTCAGATTGCCACGTGTCGCACTCTAGGCTGTCCTCACGTTCACAACCAAAAAGTGGTTCACACACACACACACACACACACACATATATTGAACGTGAGGACAGCCCAGAGGCGCCACGTGGCAATCTGAAATTTCCTCGACTAAGCATATGCATAGTGCATAACGCTATCATTCAGACTGAATAAAGCTTTATGCAGTATGCATAAGGCTTGGTCGCACTCTAAATAAACTTTATTCAAGGCTTATTCAGTTTGCATAATAGCGTTATGCAATATGAGTAACACTAACCCGCGGGTTTATGCAGACTAAATAAGCCTTGACCCGCGGAAGTCAGATTGCCACGTGTCCCACTCTGAGTTGTCCTCACGTTCACAACCAAAAAGTGGTTCATATCCATATATATATATATATATAGGAAAGTTCTATATATATATATATATATATATATATATAAATATATGTATATATATACATTTGAACTTTCCTATATATATATGTATATGAACCACTTTTTGGTTGTGAATGTGAGGACAACCGAGAGCGCGACACGTGGCGGCTTTGAGTGTGATCCCCCCTTTAATTCAATGCCCTACCATGAATCGCGCCTAGTCATCCGCCGTGGACCTGACATGGCGCCTAGTCATCTGCCACGTGTCGCGCTCTCGGCTGTCCTCACGTTCACAACCAAAAAGTGGTTCACATTTGAACCCACCCCTATATATATATATATATATATATATAGAGTCACCTTATTTTGCAAACTTATTAATCTGTGAAAACCGTGCAAACTCATGGACTCATGGTTGCATACGTAAATCAATGAAAAATATTTTATAAAGTTGTTTAGTATGATGAAAATGTTTTATATAATAAATTTCTTGATATAATTGTTTCATATGAAGGTGTTTTTCACGTAGAAATGAAAAAAATTTCACATGAATAAAGGAAGCTTCACAGGAATAAGGAAAAAAATTCTACGTGAAAAACATCTTCATATGAAACAATTGTATCACAAAATTTAGTACATGAAATATTTTCATCATATTAAACAACTCTACAAAAAAATTCATTGATTTACGTATGCAACCATGAGTTTGCACGGTTTGCACAAATTAATAAGTTTGCAAAATAAGGTGACTATATATATATATATATATATATATATATGAGGGAAGTTATTTTGTAAACAGTTTTTTAGTTGTAAACCGTGTAAACTCATGGTTGCACAGATTAAATCTTTGAAATTGGTTAATATAATGAAAATGTTTCATATACTAAAATTTTTGATAAAATTGTTTCATAATTTCGATGTTTTTTATTCATATGAAACTTTTTTCTTATTTATGTGAAACATTTTCATTTCTACGTAAAAAACACCTTCATATGAAACAATTTTATCAAAAGTTTTAGTATATGAAACATTTTCATTATATTAAACAACTTCATGAACCAATTTCATTGATTTAATCTGTGCAACCATGGGTTTACACAGTTTACAACAAATAACTGGTTTACAAAATAACTTCCCTCATGGTAAACTCATGGAAGTTATTTTGTAAACCAGTTTTTGGTTGTAAACCGTGTAAACTCATGGTTGCACAGATTAAATCAATGAAATTGGTTAATCAAGTTGTTTAATATAACGAAAATGTTTCATATACTATAAAATTTTTGATAAAATTGTTTCATATTTCGATATTTTTTATTCATATAAAACTTTTTTCTTATTTCTGTGAAACCTTTTCATTTCTAGGTAAGAATTAAACTTAAACAGAAAACAGAAAACAAAAATTAGGGCCCGCTATCAACCATGAGGCGTAGCATGCATGGTCATGCAACTCCAATCCATTCAACTCTCATAACATTTCTCACAATGCATAATATACTCATTCAACATTCATGACACTTTCGTTGGAGATGCTTACAATCGAATCTTAAACTTCAATCACACACACACACACACACACACACACACACACTCTCTCTCTCTCTCTCTCTCTCAAAAAACATTACAATTCCGTCCAACTTTCCTCCCAACGTTCGTTTTTTTTTTTGCATCTTTATCCCTTTCTCTCTAACAACATCAGTGCATTACAAATGGCATTCCCCATCTTAAGAACTCCACGTGTCCACAAGTAGATAAGCCCGCAAATCGGAGACTAAAAACACTGGTCATCCCAATCGTGTGTTTTCTTTTAACTATTTTTAGCCGTTGATTGGATAATGAGGATGGCGATCCATGTCAATCTTTTTTTACTATTAGAATGGTTACACACTCGTGCATGAGAAACCGCACCCCTGTACATATAAAATATCTCTAAATATCCAATACTAGATCACGGTAATTGCAAGTTTCACAACCCTCATTCCGACTATTTGAATTTTCTGGCAGGAAGAATCGATGAAACACACAATCAAGCAAACATTTTTTTGCCATCATACATTTTGGCTTTACACTTCTCCGGAAATTCACTAGCCATTATTGGTTTTAGGGTTCAGTACGACGTTTTGAAAAATCAAGAGTGATCGGAAGGATGTTGCAAAATGGGGAGCCACTAGTTGTGGCGGTGTAGGGTTGCGGGTTTTAAAAAATAAGAGTGATCAGAAGGATTTTGTATCTTGAAATGGGGGCAGTGTTGCGCGGAAATTGAGACGGAAGGATAGAAGCAAAGAAGTTTCACAACCCTCGTTCTTCATGACAGCTACCGTCCCAACTTTCGCCCAACACAGCCCCCATTTTGGGATACAACACCCACCTGATCCTCTTGATTTTTCAAAATCCCCCTGCCCTACACCGCCACAACTAGTGGCTCCCCATTTTGCAACATCCTTCTGATCACTCTTGATTATTCTAAATCTCGTCCTCGGTCTCCGAAACCAACCATGGCTAGTGAATTTCCTAAGAAGTGCGGGCATGGAATCTATGCTGGAAAACAATGTCGGCTTGATTGCGTGTTTCACGAACTTTTCCCCCTAGAAAATGCAAATAGCCGGAAAGATTTGTGAAACCGACAATTCCTGTGATCTGATAGTGGATATTCAGAGATATTTTATATGTGTAAGGGTGAGTGTTTCTCACACACGAGTTTGTAGCCGCTCTAACAATAAAAAATATTGACATGGGTCGCCATCCTCATTTACCATTCAACGGCTAAAAACAGTTAAAAGAAAACACACAATCAGAACGCCCATGTTTTTAGCGTTCCGATTAGCGGCCTTGTCTTTGAGTGAATATGTAGAGTTCTTAAGATCGGAATGTCATTTGTGATGCACTGATTTTGTTAGAGAGAGAGAGAGAGATGAAGATGCGGAGAAAACGAAGTTTAGGTGGAAATTTGGATGGAATTGAAATGTTTTTGTATATATATATATATATAGAGAGAGAGAGAGAGAGAGAGAGAGAGATTGATTGAAGTTTAAGATTTGATTGCGACAAGTCGACTTGGGGTGATTTGCAAAATAACCCTTGTAAAATTATACTACTTGTCTTCTTTATTTATAATTTTTTTGTATTTTAAACCATCAATTATAAATTTCATTGTCAGATTGAATAAAAAAATTATTTCCCTTTCATAAACAAAATCTATAAATTGAAAAACTTTTGTCCTTTGTCGTATAGTTCTCTATTTTAAAGAATATTTTGAAAAATCTCTTGAAACAAAAATCTTAGTACCTATATAATAATCAATAGAGTAATTCGCCATGCGAATTTTTTAAAATTTCAATTTTAGTCCATGTGATTTTGAAAGTTCGATTTATATTCCAACGATTTGTAATTTCTTAGTATTTTTGTCCTTGCGATGACCTAAAGTTGGTTGCTTTCTTCCTCCTATGATTTAAAATGTACTTGTATTTCAATTTATTGTACGCAAAAGTAGTAATTAGATATATATATATATAAAAGTTTTCCGCCTAGGGTTTCTTCCGCCTAGGGTTTCTTCCGCCTAGGGTTTCTTCCGCCGTTCTGGGTTCTCCGGCCGCCGCCGTTGGATCGTTCTTCCTATGGTGGCGGATCAACCGCCTGACCCTCCGGTTACACGCAACCGTGCGCGAAAGATCAACGCAATCAAGGGCACGGAATCGTCGTCCCTTCCCGCTTCGCTGCCGGCCACCACAGCCGCCGTACCGGCGTGTGGTGGCACTCTTGATGACCGCCTTGCTGAGGGCTGCACGTTGGTGCCCCAAACAAACACCATCGCTGCTGCCCTATCGCCGGATCCTCCCTCGCCGCCGCTGTCCGCTGCTCCAGCCTCATCGCCGGTGACCACCGCCTCCCCTGCGGTGTCGTCGCCCCCTTTGGTGGCTGCGGCTGAGGCTTCTGCCGCCCCCTCCGGTTGGTTTGCGTCGCGAACGCCTCCGGCTACGGCCGGGTTGTCTTCACCAACTATGGCTACTACCATCACCGTAGCTCGGCCGTCGATCTCACCGACGGGGACTACGGGAGTGATTGGTGATGATGTGGGTCCTTTTCAGCAGTTGCTGAGGGATGTTTCAGGTACTCAGGGATTTCATCAACAATCATCGATGCTGTCAACGGCTGATGCGGATAATGAACATAATCTGTCGGATGGAAAAGAACCAAATGCTGGTAGCTTTGTGGATTCTGAGGGTAAGGTTTATTTGCATGCTGATGAGACGGATGTTGCTCATAAGCCCGTATCTTTTGCTGACCTTCTGAAGAAAAGTGCTAACCTAATGTGCGGTAAAGGTAAACTCACGTATTATCCTCCGGTAGTAACTGAGCTTGGCACTAGGCGTGCGATTATTCCTGATGATTTGGTCCAAAAGCAAGCCAATGAGTGGGTTCTTACTCTTGCTGGCTACTTTATTGGTAAAAGGCCTGCTTTTCCTTTTGTTCAGTATCATGCTAGACGAATGTGGAAAAAGTATGGCCTTACTGATGTTATTCTAAATGACCAAGGATATTTCTTTTTCAAATTTAATTCTGATCAAGGATTAAACTTTGTTTTTGAAAATGGTCCGTGGTTATTTAATGGCATGCCTATCTTTATTCAGAGATGGCAACCGGGTCTTTGTTTTGATAAGCCTGATCTGCAAACAGTCCCTCTATGGGTTAATATTTATGGCTTACCTTTGGATGTTTGGGATTATGAGATTATTAGTCGGATTGCTAGTGTCGTTGGGGAACCTGTGTCCGTGGATCGTTACACGGATGAAATGTGTGAAACCAAGTCTGGTAGAGCTAATTTTGCCAGAGTTTTGGTTAATGTTTCGGCTGATTATGAGTTACCTTCGTATATTGATGCGATTATCTTGGGTAAACTAAGGAAATTCAAAACTGAGTTTCTTTGGAAACCTAAGAGATGTAGCCACTGCAAAGTGTTCGGTCATGATTTTGAGGGGTGTGTCATAAGGCCTCGAACAACTGATGAGGTGAAAAAGGTAAACCATGTTGTTGGTGAATCCTCTACACCTAAGGATGATGGGTTCAATTTCCCTAAGAGGAAAAAGAAACCCAAGCCGACAGTTGATCCTTTGAAAGTGGGGCCTAAGGTTGCTGGCATCAAAATCAACCAAAGGTACGTGCCTAAAGTTATTTTACCTACCACTGACCCGCTTGATAAAGGAAAGACTAAGCTTAATAATGATATCCCTTCTCCTAAGGCTCCTATTTTTAAGACTGAAAGGACTCCTATGCCAGTTAAAGTTTCCAATCAGTTTACTGTTTTGGAAGAACATCCTAAGTGGACCGCGGATAAAAAGGAAGTAGACTGCTATGTTGAAAAACGAGGGGTGGGACTTGAGCCGGTAATCATTAATTCTTGGTCTCATCAGAAACTGGATTACTTCATTGATAGGTGGGAAAGAGTTTTCGGGAAGGAGCCTGATGGCAAACTTCGTGGTTTTACACTCCCGGACAGGTTTGATGTTGGGGATGATGATGATGACGTTACGTCCGATGATGATGTTTTATCTGACCATGATACTCTCATGGACACTAGACCAAAGAAAGTTTCATGGTCTGACAGGCAGGTGTCTACAAAGATGGAGCAGGACATGCAGTGATGTTCCGTTAGAGAGAGATTTAGTGTTGTCTTTCTTTAGTTTCTTGGGATCGGGTTTTTTTTCTTTTGTTAGTATCTTTTGATGCTTTTGGTGTGCGGCTTTGTGTCCCTTGGTTGTGGGGTACTTAGTCTGCTTTTTGTATTAGTACTTTTATTTTTTTTATAAAATTGCCAGGATCTTCCTTTCAAAAAAAAAAAGTAGTAATTAGATTCATCAACGAAAATAGAAATAATTTGCAAACCGAAATTTCAAAAATAGAAGAACAAAATTCACAACTTTTTAACAAACCAAGTGGATCAAAAATGTAATTTATTCTAAGAGGTTGTTTGGTAGTTGGTGAATGGTTTCCTACTCGATGAATAAGTTATCAACAAAGTCAAAAATAGTGAAAAACACATCAACCTTCGAGCCGATTTAACGGAACACTTTTGGGCATCCCAAAATTAATTTTAATTTTAATGTAACGTTTTTATTTTTATTTTTAATATTAGTATTATTTTTTATTAAAATTAATTTTAATGTAAGTTTTTTATTTTTATTTTTAATATTAGAATTGTTTTTTAGTTGAAATTAATTTTGATAGAGTGAGTTGTAGTGGGTCGACAGTGGATGAATTGGATAGTTTTGGGTAAAATAGTGGAAAACTGATATGGGGTTGATTGTTGAGAATAAAATTAGGGAGCTTAATGCTTAAGGTACACCATTAAGAAGGTTTTAAAACCATTAAGATACAAATCCTTTTGATTCAGTTGCCACCTCTTAACTATTAAGAGGTAAACAAACACCACCTAACTAATAACACATGTCCCTAGAACAAAATGCAAAAATGAAACCATCCCCATCGTGATATCGAATTTATTTGGTTACATAAACGATTTGAATCAATTGAAATATACAATGAAATTAACAATTCGAAAAAGAAGAAGAAAATTTTTTGAATCATTGAAATCAACTTTTGAATAGAGCAACGAAAGAGAGAACCAAAGAAGTTGCGATCATTACCCCGGAAGTAGGAACAGAGAAGGCGGCTCCGGCATCGGGAGAAGGCGCAGGTCCTTGAGCTGAAACCGTGGTTGCTGCCGTGAGTGCGACGGCAACAACTGCGATCATGGAAGCCTTCTTGACGATGGTAAATTGCGCCATTAATTTATCTTTGGTTAATCAGAAAAAGATTATTAGGATCGAAGAGAGATTAAACTTAAAAGCAGTTGTAATTTGGGGAGTGAAGAAATGGAAGGGAAGAAAGGGTTGAATTTATAAGGGGGTTTCCAGCTTGTTTTGTGCATGCATTTGCTGTTCACCAAACATCAACATGCTATTGTTACCTATCATACACCCTCCAACACATAATTATTTCTTTTTAATGATTTCGAATCTTCTTGTGTGAACTTAATTTCCAATTTACGAATTTATTATTAAAAAACTGATAAAGTAGTGGTTACATCCACAACAACTACGTGCGAATGGAAAAAAAAAAGGATTTCAATAGTTTTCAAAATAGGGAACTGAAATTAAATCTGTAAAAGACAAAATTTTATATTTTATTAAATATATTGGGTATTATATTAATATAGTTAATATTAGAATTTGTAAAAATGTAATAGACATCGAGATGGATGTAATTTTTTAAAACTTTTTGATTTTTCAAATTTTATTATATTTGTGGAGGTTTTTATAAGAAGATATATTTGAAAATCACTATAACAAGTTTGTTATTGTAAATTTAACCCTATTTAAATTCTAAATTGTGTGAAGTGTGGTGTGGTAGCGGGGTTAAGCCTTAAAACTTAAGAGCTATGACGGTTTTAAGGCGTGACTTTGTACGTTAAATTTCTAATTTATATAAAATATTAAATATAAGAGCATGTGTTTTATACTGCCATTCAATAACTTAATAAGAATCAACAAGTTAAAATTGAATTGTATATATTAAACTAACAATAAAACCTTAAAAGCTTAAGGAAAAATCAAACATTGCATCAGAAGAACTGCACAGTAAGCCATAGTGTGCATAGGTTTAACGGGATGCAATACACAAATCTTGAAGCCATGGCATCCCAAGACGATTGCGTTATGAGTTATTTAGAACAATGATTGAAAATACTTATTGTTAATGAATTATAGACTGATTACCTTATTTGTTTAGCCTATAAAAATAAATTACTATTTTTTAAATATAATGAAATACTTATTTTAAAATGGCAATGTTAACAAGTGTTTTGTATGACCATAAATTGCATTCAACTTTTTTCAAGTTGTCACCTTTTGTTATTGGTGTATACTCTACTTAAAAACCTATCATTTAATGTATCAAAGTTTCAAAACCTACCATTTCGTGTATCGTGACCTCTAATAGTAGGTTACCAGACGGTCACCCCCACTCCGGCGACTTTTCCGACGACCACCATCTTCTCCGGCATGTTCTCCAGCGACTACCGTATTATTCGAAATGTTCTTCGGCGACCACCGTCTTCGACCTTCTTTTTCACTTGTAAATCAGCGACCTTCAACCACTTATCGATCTTCTTCTCAGTATCTTCTCTGACGATCAAATTTCCATCTCCGACAACCACCATCTTCTCCGACATGTTCTCCGGCGACCACCATCTTCGACCTTCTTTTTCGCTTGTAAACCAACGACCTTCAACCACTTATAGATCTTTTTCTCGGTGTCTTCTCTGACGATCAGATTTCCATCTTCGACGATCACCATCTTCAACCTTCTTTTTCACCGGTAAACAAGCGATCTTCGACGACCACTTGACCTCACAGCGGTGACTACCAGACCTCACACCTTCACCTGCCGCCACTAGATCTCTATCTCCGGCGACCACCAAACCTCACACCTTTGCCGGAAAAATGATCAGCACACATTGGGTAGGGTTTTCATCAGAGTAGAGAGAGAAACGGAAGGGTATGAATGTAGTGTAGGAAGGGGGAGAAGTTCGAAGGAGTCGAAAGAGATTAGTTTTCGATGGAAAAAAGGGTTCCTCGGAGAAGATTACCGGAGTTCGACGAAAAGATGGTCGAAGTTCGCCGGAGAAAATGACCGAATACCTGCCAAACAAGTTTCATGATACACTAAACGGTAGGTTTTGAAACATTGGTACATAAATGGTAAGTTTTTAAGTACAGTACACACAATAGCAAAATGTGACAACTTGGATACATTTTTGGAAACTAAACCCAAAAAGGAAAAAAACACGCTAGCCTGTTGCGCAAGCCCGACCCATTTATAAGAATGGTAGGTACAAGCCCATAAACACGCAAAAAACAGGCTTGAGTTTTATAAATTAAGACCATCGGACAAAAAGATTACATTAGGCCTGGCAGGGTTCTAGCCCACCAACCTCATTCTTTCCGTGAAGACATACCTACTCAATAAAGCTCCATCAGTCATCCCATGAAGAAGAAGCACAAGACCCATATCCTAAACTTACTGAGTCCACCAAGGAACTCCAGCCTCATAAAAGTGCTCGCCTTCATCCCATGATATTTGACACGCTTGAAGGCCAATAGCCACACAGGGGAGGAACACAAGGCTTCTAATCTGGGGGGCCGGACGAGTTGAGTCGACTGAGCAAATTATTCGAGCTCGGTTCATATAAATAATATTGGACTCGAGTTCGATCTCAAGCAACTATTTCAAGGTAGGACTTGTGCTCGAATATTGAACTCGATGAGAAATTAAGGTTAACATGAGAAGCATGAAAAGTGTTTATCAACTATTAAATGCACATAGAAACACATCAATTAGGATGAGATGCACTAATATTCAATTCAATTTTCTTCTAGAACGCAATTTATATAAAAACATCATATTAAAAGGTTTACCTTGCAAAAAAATTACATGTGAAAAAGCACATGATTTGTTTAAAATCTAGAAAATAATTAGCTAGATTTTTTTAGCTGCAATTTAATCATTGAACAGGGGATAACAATTAACAAACGATATATATCATTTAATAAAATCGAGTAAGCCCATTTAAATTCCTAAAGAAATATAAGTCACCAACAATATGTAAGTCTCAATATAATATTTGTTGGATGGTGTGTCAGCTTGAAGTCGGAAGAGAAGGGCCCAAATCAAAATTCAATTAAAATATCATTATTTTATATAATCTATCCCACAAAGCACACATAAAATCACAGATGTGATATGATTGCATCGCGATGCCTAAGAACACGATCTAATAGATCGTTGTATCGAGTAGTTGGATCATAGTCTCTTACCATAAAAATGGCTGCATGCGCAGCAGCACCAACTATGAGAAATCCGCCAATCCACATATGGTGTGTGAACAATGACAGTTGTGTACCATAGTCAGTAGCTAGATATGGATAAGGGGGCATGGCATACATATGGTGAGCTACAACAATGGTTAAAGAGCCTAACATAGCTAGGTTAAGAGATAATTGAGCATGCCATGACGTTGTTAGGATCTCATATAAGCCTTTATGGCCTTGGCCCGTAAATGGACCTTTATGAGCTTCTAAAATATCTTTTAGACCATGACCAATGCCCCAGTTGGTCCTATACATGTGACCCGCTATCAGGAAAGAATTGCAATAGCTAAATGATGGTGTGCAGTGTCGGTTAGCCATAGACCTCCAGTTACTGGGTCTAACCCTCCACGAAAAGTAAGAAAGTCCGCATATTTTGACCAATTCAAGGTGAAAAATGGGGTTGCTCCCTCGGCAAAACTGGGATAAAGTTGAGCCAAAAGATCCCGATTCAAGATAAATTCATGAGGAAGTAGTATTTCTTTAGGATCTACTCCAGCGTTTAGAAATTGGTTAATCGGTAAAGATACATGTACTTGATGCCCTGCCCAAGAGAGAGACCCAAGTCCTAGTAGCCCCGCTAAACGGTGATTCAACATAGATTCTACATCTTGAAACCAAGCCAGTTTTGGAGCAGCTTTATGATAATGAAACCAACCAGCAAAAAGCATTAACGCTGCAAGGCCCCTATATGTAAAATCACAGGGGCCATGGCCCCTATATGCCCTAATAGCCATCCGCCCCACACCAGGCTCCTTCCCATGCTTTGCTGCCCATTCTTCAATGGCACATTCTATTTCAGCCTCACTTTCAAATTGTTTCTTTTATGGAAATGATGAATCATGTTATTTTCTATGAGAAAGGAGTTCCAAGTGTTAGAAATTTTTTTGAAGCGTGATTATTTGTTTATTTAATTTAGACTAAATTATAAATTTAGTCAGTATCACACGTAGGGGTGTAACGAGTCGAGTCGAGCCGAGTATCAGGTAGTTCAAGTCGAGTCGTTAGTATCTCGAGTCGAGTTTTATTCGAGTCGAGTTTTGACCGAGTTTTGACCGAGTCGATCTCGAGTAGCTCGCGAGTTGTCTTGGCTTAAGCCGAGTCGAGCCGAGTATCAGGTAGTTTGAGTCGATCCTTAGTATCTCGAGTCGGGTTTTATTCGAGTCGAGTTTTGACCGAGTTTATTCGAATCGAGTTTTGACCGAGTTTATTCGAGTCGAGTTTTGACCGAGTCGACTTCGAGTAGCTCGCGAGCTGTCTCGGCTCATTTACACCCCTAAATTCACAGGATGGTTATTAAAGATTTGCTTATTAAACTTTATTTATTATGTTGAATGTCTTAGGCTATCAATACCCCAACTCTCCCAACCTAACTGCCTAATCAGCTTTTCTCCAACCCTCTCTTAACCCTCTGCAACCCTCTACAACCCGTACCCCAACCTTCCAAACCCTCTCACTTTTTAATTTATTGAGTAAATTACATATTTGGTCCCTGTGGTTTGGTGGTTTTAACACTCTGGGTCCCTAATTTGAAATAATTATGGCTTGGGTCCCTGTGGTATGCGTTTTATAACGCGTTTGGTCCCTCTGGGACACGCCGTCAATGCAAGAGCCGTTAGGCCCATCATGTGCATGGCACATGATGGGCAATTTAGTCATTTTACATTCAGGGACCAAGTATGTTAGTTTAACTTTCAGGGACCGAATATGTTATAGCTATTTCTTCTTTACCCTTTATAAACCCTAACCTTCTTCTTCTTCTTCCTAACTGAGAAAAGCTTCAAACCTCCAATGGCTCCACCTCCAAGATGCAATTGTGGCTCAATAGGTTCTATAAAAACATCGTGGACTTCGAGAAATCCAGGACGCCGATTTTACAGTTGTTCGAACAAGGTGAGCATTCATATTTGTTAATCTATTTTGTTGTTTTTCCCTAACTTTTATTGTTGCAGGAACAAAGATGTGGGTTTATAAGATGGTTTGACCCACCAATGTGTTCTCGATCAATGGAGGTTATACCTGGGTTACTCAACTCAAAGAATCAAGTTGATGCAAAAATCAAAGAAGTTGAACATGAAGCTCGTAAATGGAAGCTATTGTTTTTCATCACATGTGTGATTATTGTAATCTACTTTTTTAAATAGATTAGGAAGTTGTGTTATGGGTATGTGATAGGTTTATTGTAATCTACTTTGTTAGTTTAGTTTGGTGTTGTTAGTTTAGTTTGGTGAGATTTGGTTGTAAGATTATTACTTAATGAAATACAACTACTTATGTTTGAACCATTTCTGTAATTTGTCATGTGTGTAAAGCAAAAAAAAAACCATAACAGTTTGGTACATAAATAACATACAAAAACAGAAATACAAGACTTTGGTAGACAAACCATAGTGACCAAAATAACAGTTTGGTACAAAAACACAGTTTGGTACAAAAATAACAGTTTGGTAGACAAACCACAGTTTGGTACAAAAACACAAAGAGTTACCAAGAGTTTGGTAGACAAACCACAATGACCAAAACTATAGAGTTTGGTACACAAAAGTTTTCACCACAGTTACCAAACCACATTCAGAACTTACCAAAAAACATACAAAAACAGAGTTGATAAAATACCATTCATTCATATAGAGGTTGGTACATAAAGTGTTAAACCAAAAAAAGCTCCATCAAAGTTAAATGCACCATTCACAAAAGTATATGCCTAACCAAAAACACAAAAATATGTGCACCATTCACAGAGTTATATGCACCTATCCTAAAAACCAAAAGCATATTTAGGCATCCCAAAAATATGTGCACCATTCACACAACTAACTGTCTTCCCAACTATCCTTTGCAGGTTCGTTTGTTGTGACCTTCTTTGTTGCATTTGACACATCTAACTGTCTTGCCAACTCTTTTCAGCTTGTTTCCTTCTGTGATCTCTGTAATACTCTTTTGCCTCTTCTTCTTTGGACGCCCAACCTGTTTGTGATGTGTTGGTGGGATTAACTTAAGTGGACAGTCAACCTTTGGCCACATCTTTGGCCCATTTATTGGTTGAAGATGAAAAGAGTACATCTTCTTCCAAGTATCCAACCAGTATACCTCATGAACCCAAACTTCAGGGATCCCCACCTCTGCCCCACTGCTAGCCATATTCCAAATTGTAGCCACTGCATGCTTGCATGGAATCCCAATCAGCTCCCATGCCCTACAAGTGCAGGTTTTGTCCTTAACATCAACTGCACATTTTTCTCCCCAAGGACCATTCACCTGATAGCTTGTACCTCCACTCCAGATAACATCATAGTTGATAGCCTGATTTTTGATTGATTCCAACAGCCCCTCTGCAGTTGGAGTTAATGGTCCAACAGATTTCTGAATAACCATGTTGACATTACCAATCCTCTTCATTAGGTACTCTCTTATGTACTCCAAACAGGTGATGATTGGCTTATCCCTTGCATCTACTAACTGCTTATTGAAGGTTTCACATATGTTGTTCAACAGGCAATCTGTATGACTTCTTCCTACAATATCATAAGCCAATTATATGCAACTCAGTTCAATAGGCAACTTAACAATGATGTAGAGGGAAACAAATGTTGGTAAACAAAACTAACCTGTGAAATGAGCCCTTGACCAATGATGTAGAGGGATCTTTCTAAGCCAATCATATGCTCCAGAACTCATTGATTTGAGCTTTTTCATTGCCTCCTCAAATTCTGGAACAGTTGCAGCAGCAGCCCAAACTTGAATTTTCAATTCTTGACCCCTCCATGTAAGTTTCATATTGTCATGAATGTGTTTTACACAAAACCTATGCTCTGCAGATGGAAATATCTTTGCAATGGCAGGTATTATGCCCTACAAACAAGTTCAAGTAAACAATGGCAGGTATTAACTAAACAATGGCTAAGTGATTAAGTGATTAACTAATTAACTAATTAACTAAACAAGTGCAAGTAAGTGACCATTGAGTATGTACCTTCTGCCTATCAGATATGAAAGTGAAGTTGGATCTAACATTTAGATCCAAATCATCTCCTAGCAACTCCAGAAACCAGGACCAAGATCTTGTTGTTTCAGCTTCCACAATGGCATATGCTACAGGGTAGGTCCCATTGTTAGAATCTAACCCAACAGCAGTTAGAATCTGACCTGGGAATGGTCCTTTCATAAAAGCTCCATCAAGGCCCAAAAAATCCCTCTTGGCAGCTTTAAAACCCTGTTTCAATGCACCAAAACAGATGTAGATTCTCTTGAACCTTGTAGCATCACTGCTACCTTCACTCTCCACATCTAACTTGACAGTTGTTCCTGGATTTGTCCTTTGTAATTCAGCAGCATAGTCCCTTAGTCTGTTATACTGTTCTGCATAGCTCCCCCTAATCTTCTCCAATGCCATACACTTGGCCCTGAAAGCTTTCATGTGTGAGAACTTCTGGCCATATTTTCTTTGCATTTCCATCTGCAGAGCTTTAATTGGGATTTCAGGATTGTGTATGATAGTTTGCATGAATTCCTTTGACAAGAAAGAGGATGTGCAGGCTTTTACTCTCATGCTTTGTAGACACTTGTGGGTGTCCTCAAAAGTTTTCACCATCCAACATGCATCATCTTTACCCTTGGATATATGAAGTACCCAAGGACAAGATTGGTCCTTTGCATCAGTCCCTTTCTTTGATCCTTTCCTTCCACCAGTCCTACTTGATCCCACCTTTGCATCAGTCCCACTTGATTGCTCCTTTGCACCAGTCCCACATGGCCCACCACCCCCATATTCCATATTCATATCTGGTAGAGACCCTTTACAAATAGCCCTAATCCTGTGTGAATCATTCTTTTTTACAAATAACTGTCTTCTTGTTTTGATTGCAAGCAAGTCTATCAGCCTCTTAATACCTTCTTTGGCCCCAAATACTTTCCCAACATAGAAGGAAACATTGTCTTCTCCTTCATCAACTGTAGTCCTCTCCTTTCTCAACTTTTTAAGTAAAGCCTTCCTTTCTGCTTCTAGATCAGAGTCATCAGTACTACTATGCATGTCCTCCATTTCCACTGCATCTACATCTCCAGCAACATTAGCTTTTTCCACTTTACCTTTACCTTTTGCAGCCCACTCAGCATCCAAGTCTATGTTTGCATTAAATTCCTTCATGTCAACATGCACTTCTTCAACAACATTTTGTGGCTCCACCTCAAAATCTGAATCTGAATCTGAGTTGTTGTCAATGGCATCTACATCATCAGGCTGGTTGTCAATGCCATCTACATCATCAGGGTTGTCCATACCAGCTCCAAAAAATGGATCAAAATCATCATCGAATATAGAGGGATCAATACCTTCTAGATGGTCTTCATTAGTTTCATGATCTGTTGGTTTTTCTTTGGCCACCTCAGTTTCTTTGGCCACATCAAATTCTGGAACCATATCAGTTTCTTTGGCCACATCAAATTCTGGAACCATATCAGTTTCTTTGGCCACCTCTGTTTCTTTGGCCACCTCAGTTTCTTTGGCCATAACAGTCTCTTCATCCTTCCATTCTAATAGTAGCCTTCTTCTCTTTTTTGATTGAGGTGGTACTTCATCTGGTACTTCATCTGGTAGTTGCTCTATAACCACCTTACTTACACCAGGACTACGATCATATGTATTTACCCTACTCACCCAATGTTCTGTGTAGATATCAAAGACTTTGCAACCATCCACAAAGTTTAACATCTCTATTACATCCCTATCACTACCTAACGCATGAAGGCCATAATCTAAGTCCTTTCCAGGAACTACAAAGTGATAATATGTAGGCCGAGGACTTTTATACCCTATTTCTTTCATCATCTCCTCGAGTTCAATTACAGAAAATTTATCTGGATCCACTAAGTCCACAATGTGAATTTTACCTCTTTCATACCGCCTACCAGGGAACTTGGTGAATTTCCCTCCATGGTGTATCTTCAGAGCTACAAGCTCCGGGTATGCATCTGTAATTCCAAAAACAAATATCAACATCATTTGACATCAACATTATTAAAAAAACATTCAAATGCAGGTTTTGTAAAAAAAAAACTCACCATAAACATCAACAAATTCATCAATCTGATCACCTTCATGATAGGTTTTCACTTGCCACAATGTTCCCACCATCTCCAAAAAACCTAAAATAAGAACAAAATTAATGTCAATGTCATTGAAAGGGGCAGATTAACATAGGGTTTATTTGGATTTCGCATACCTGTTCGTCGTATTTACTGAGAGATGAGATATTTACTTTTGAAATTAAACAGGGGTTAGGGTTTAACGTTTATAAAGGGTTTATAAAGGGTAAAGAAGAAATAGCTATAACATATTCGGTCCCTGAAAGTTAAACTAACATACTTGGTCCCTGAATGTAAAATGACTAAATTGCCCATCATGTGCCATGCACATGATGGGCCTAACGGCTCTTGCATTGACGGCGTGTCCCAGAGGGACCAAACGCGTTATAAAACGCATACCACAGGGACCCAAGCCATAATTATTTCAAATTAGGGACCCAGAGTGTTAAAACCACCAAACCACAGGGACCAAATATGTAATTTACTCTAATTTATTTAATACAAATAAATAATAAAATTAAAGAAACAATAAAAATAAACTTCATAATTAATTAAAAATAAAACATTACATAATTAACTAAAAATAAACTAAAATTAAAAAAACAACATAAAAAAATTACAAAATTAAAATAAACTAAAAATCAAACTTATGTTTTGCTTTGATTCTTGCTTTTTTCGCCAAAACACGTTGCAACCGGGAACCCCGAAGATGGCCATGCGGGGTTGTGTAATACCTCAGGTCGACCTCAAGCTCGGTTGATTAATGAGGCCCCTCAACCACGGGATGAGGAGGGTCAATCTCAACCTCGAGTGGTGAATCCATATCGGAAGTGTCATTTGCAACCACGGGATGAGGTAAACTGCATTGGGGAGGTTGGGCTCCCCAATTGGGTGAAGGAAATTGTGAAGAGGTCCCGGGATGAGGAAATTGTTGAGAGTTCCCGAGATGAGGAGCTTGTGAAGAGGCCCCGAGATGAGAAACTTTGATACTAAACCCATTAGGAGAAAATTCGACAGCATAATCGGGTGGAGCTTGTGGATCGAACTCGGTATGCGAAACTTCGAGACCAAAAACGGGGTGTTGTTGCGATTCGGCCGGACTTTTGCCTCGTGACCGACGAGATGAAGATTCAATGTTTGGATCCATGTGAAGAGTTGAAGGTGTATTTGAGAGAGAAAGTTAGAGATGGTGTGAAAAAATAAGTTGAGTAGAAGAGGTATTCATATAGGGGTAAAAAAAATTGAAAAAGAAAAGTAAAAAATTAAAAAATTAAAAAATTACCGTTTGAAACGGCTAGTTTGCAACGGCTATGAGAGCTCTCCCACCATAAAGCCCGCCGAGCTCGATGGCTGCGTACCGCAGCACGGCTAGCCCGCCTGGCTCGAGCCCGCTGAGCTACGGCTCGCGGTACGCATAGCCTTATAATATGTACTTGCTTGCTGGATAACCAGCTTAGCTTTGACGTCTGTCTATTTATATCCATTTAGCGATCTTACATGTAAGGCTATCAGTACCCCAACCCTCCTAACCTAATTGCCACATCAGTTCCACATCAACTTTTTTCCTACCCTCCCATTAACCCTCTGGAACCCTCTCTAATTAGTACCCCAACTCACTCACACACAACATACACACACAACACACACAAAACAACGGGTTGGCCAACCCGCATAGCCTGAAGCCCGCCCAACCCTTCTATCGCGTACCCCAACCCGCTATTTCAAATGAAGCCGACGACTTCAAAGCCCGCCAACCCGGCTATGCGTTACGTATAGCCTAAGGGACGATGTCAAATTATCCATTCACCTTATACTAATAAACGTTCAACTACAAAAGGAAAATTGTTTTTATTTTATTTTATTTTAAATCACCAATTAAAATGATCACATGTAGAGGCCATTTAAAATTGAAAAAAAAAACAATTAAAGACCAAGTCTACTATTTTGCAAAGTTCCAAATTTTTGTAAGGATTATTTTGCAATTCACCTCAAGTTGAATTAAGTGCATTTACATTTTATGATACTCTATCAGAGTCTCATAAACTGCTACTTCAGTATTTCACTCATCATACAACTCTAGTATTTAAGACTCACGCTCTATACAACTCTAATAAGTTTAATAGATTTTTACATCGCCATCATATATATAATTTTATCAAAATAATTTAAAAATTACTAGAAATGGAGAATAATACATTAAAATAAAAACGGAATTAAAATACGTTTAATAAAAAGTATGAGACTCAAATAAGTTGATCAAAAAGTATTTTGAGATTAATGTAATGTTTTATTATTTATAGTGCTTTTTATAAATTAAAAAAATGAGATACACAATAAATAAACCAAAAATTATAATATAATATATATATATATATATCATAATTAAATTAAGAAATGAATTTAAAAATATTTGGGACCCACTTGTTGGTCCCAAAAATGACCTCAAGGTTAACAAAGATTATAGAGGGGGAGGGTTGAATACAATCAAATATATTTTATACTTTTAAATTCTATAATGTATTTATAACTTCAAATACAAAATTTACAAGATTGTTGCGGAAATAGAAATGGATTAAACCTAATCTAAACAATCTTAAGTTCACACAACTTTCGCTTATGCACTAAGTGAGAAAGAAGTAGATGGAAAGAATACAAAAGATAGAAAGAAGAAATGACTCGATATAAAATACATGAAGAACTGATGTATTTGAAGAAAACACATTCAAATGTCTATTTTATACCGCATGCATGACATACATGTGTTGTGTATTTGGTGGTCCTATTGTAGTATTTACTATAGACTAATATCGATGCACATAAAGCAATATGGAGGCTATAGTAAACCGTTGCTTTATGGGTTGATAAGTACGGAGGGAACAATGTAGAGAACGTCCATTTTGTACTTGTGTCAGAAAAGCAGGTTGTCC
Organism: Centaurea solstitialis; assembly: GCA_030169165.1. NCBI lineage: Eukaryota > Viridiplantae > Streptophyta > Magnoliopsida > Asterales > Asteraceae > Centaurea > Centaurea solstitialis. The sequence continues at coordinate 17,080,916 of CM058045.1, read as the reverse complement.
TTTTGTGTATAAAGTAATGAGACAAATAAGGAAGTCTTTAGATGCAAGTCTCTGATCAGCGGACAGAGGTCGCTAAACCTTGAATGAGGTCAGCAGTCGCTGAGGCTCGTTATTTCTAGACTGTCAGGCAGGTATAGTCAGGCAGCTATATATCACTGAATCTGATTTCAGATCACGAGCGTTGTTGACTCTATTATCAACTACTTCTTTGACATCGTTGATGGTTCTGTATATTTGACTTCTTTGTCTTCGAGGATCAATACTTATCTTCTTGATGTCTTCTATCAGGGACGCTGAACAGACTCAGTGAGTCCCTAACACGGAAACATACATTACAAAGTGATGCTTGAGATTGTATGAGATATCACTAAAAACACTTAATGATAATTCCGTAAGCTAAAATTAAAGCATTTGTCCACCCTAGTAGGTCAGAGTCATCATTATTTCATCAAGTCTTAGGATAGTTGGATCAACACCACTATCAACCATCAGGCGAAGCATGGTCATGCAACTCCAATCCATTCAGCTCTCATGACACTCCTCTCATAATGCATGATACCATCATGATATACCCATGTAACCTTCATGACACTCCCATAAGAGATGCTAACAATAAAATTTTAAACTTAATCAGCCTCTCTCTCTACAAAAACATTTCAATTTTGGCCAAATTTCCTCCCAACCTTTGTCTTCTCCGTATCTTCATCCATTTCTCTCTCACTCTCTCTCTCTCTCTCTAACAACATTAGTGCATCACAAATTTCATTTCTGTCTTAAGAACTCCATGTGTCCACTTGTAGATAAGGCCCCTAATAAGAAGAAATAAAATCATTGGGTATCCATATTGTGTGTTTTCTATTAACTATTTTTAGCCGTTGATTGGACAATGATGATGGTGATCTGCAAGCTTTTTTATTGTTAGAGCGGCTACACACTCGTGTGTGAGAAACATGCACCCCTGCACATGTAAAATATCTCTGAATATGCAATATTAGATCACGGTAATAGCCAGTTCTTTTACAACCCTCTTTCCGACTATTTGCATTTGCTGGCGGGAAAATGGATGAAAAACACAACCAGTCGGGCATTTTTTGCCATCATACATTCCAGCTCCGCACTTCTGAAATTCAACAGCCATTGCTGGTTTCGAGGGCTGAAGACGAGGATTTGAAAAATCAAGAGTGATCGGAAGGATGTTGCAAAATAGGGAGCCACAAGTTGTGCGGTGTATGGCAGCAGGGTTTCAAAAAATTAAGAGTGATCGGGAAAGATGTTGCATGTCGAAATGGGGGTTGTGTTGGCCAAAATTGGGATGGAAGAAGAAAACCAGAGCAGTTTCACAATCCTCGTTCTTCATCGGCAACTACCATCCCAACTTCCGCCCAACACCGCCCCCATTTCAAGATACAACATCCATCTGATCACTCTTGATTTGTCAAAACCCTGCCGCCCTCCATCGCCAAAACTAATGGATCACTTTTGATTTTTCAAAATCTCGTCCTCAACCCTCGAAACCAACAATGACCGATGAATTTCCGAATAAATGTGGAGCCGAAATGTATGGCAAGAAATGTCAGATTGATTGTGTTTTCCATCCATTCTTCCTGCCAGGAAATGCAAATAGCCGGAACGAGGGTTGTGAAACTTGCAATTACCGAGATCTGACATTGGATATTCAGAGATATCTTATATGTGCAGGCGTTTGTGTTTCTCACGCACAAGTGTGTAACCGCTCTAACAATAAAAAAGATCGACACTGGCATCCTCATTATCCAATCAACGGCTAAAAACAGTTAAACGAAAACACACAATCGGGATGCTCGGTGTTTTTAGTGGTCCGATTAGCGGCCTTATCTTCGAGTGGAGTTCTTAAGATCGGAATGTCATTTGTGATGCACTGATGCGTAAGAGAGAGAGAGGAGAGAGAGAGATGCTGTAAGAGAGAGAGAGAGAGAGAGAGAGAGAGAGAGAGAGAGAGAGGAGAGAGAGAGAGAGAGAGAGAGGGGGGGGATGAGATGCGAAGAAGACGAAGGTTTGGAGGAAATTTGGACGGAATGAAATTTTTTGATATATATATATATATATATATATAGAGAGAGAGAGAGAGAGATTGAAGTTTAAGATTTGATTGTGGCAAGTCGACTTGGGTGATTTGCAAAAGAACCCTTCAAAAAATTGTCCTTGTTTTCTTTATTTATATATTTTTTTGTATGTTAAACCATCAATTATAAATTTCATTGTCACTTTGTCAGATAGAATAAAAAATCATTTCGCTCTCATAAATAACAATTTCTTATGAAATCTACAAATTGAAAAGCTTTCGTCCTGTGTCGTATAGTTCTACATTTTAAAGAAGATTTTGGAAAATCTTTTGGAACAAAAATCTTAGTACCTAAATAATAACCAATAGAGTAATTCGCCATGCGATTTTTTTTTAAATTTCTATTTTAGTCCATTTGATTTTGAAAATTCGATTTATATTCCAACGATTTGTAATTTCTTAGTATTTTCGTCCTTATGATGACTTAAAGTTGATTGCTTTCTTTCTCCTATGGTTTAAAATGTATTTGTATTTCAATCTATTATACGTAAAAGTAGCAATTAGAGAAACTACCTTAAAATTTTATTTCACAGCAAAAAGAAAACAAAGACTCTTGTAGCATGTTGGTAGACGCCTTGTATTGTGTAGAAAACAAATTCTCTTTATGCACAATATTATTTATTTTGAAATTTTTGGTTTAAGGTCCAACAGTTTTTAGTGGTTTAATGTTTGAAATTTTAGTTTAAATGAACTTGCCCAACAAAATTATAGTTGACACTTTTTCTTCTACTAAGGAAACCATGTGGTTTCGTGTTCTAGATTCGCCACTGACCTTCGGCATCATGATATCGAATTTATTTGGTTACATAAATGATTTGAATCAATTGAAATATACAATGAAAGTAACATATCGGAAAAGAAGAAGAAAAATCATCGAATCATTGAAATCAATTTTTGAATAGAGCAACGAAGGAGAGAACCAGAGAAGTTGCAATCATTACCCCGGAAGCAGGAACCGAGAAGGCGGCTCCGGCGTCGGGAGACGGCGCCGGTCCTTGAGCCGATACGGTGGTTGTCGCCGTGAGTGCGACGGCAACGATTGCAATCATGGAAGCCTTCTTGACGATGCTAAATTGCGCCATTAATTTATCTCTGGTTAATCGGAAAAAGATTATTAGGATCGAAGAGAGATTAAACTTATAAAACAGTTGTAATTTGAGGAATGAAGAAATGGAAGGGAAGAAAGGGTTGAATTTATAAGGGGGTTTCCAGCTTGTTTTGTGCTTGCATTTGCTGTTCACCAAACATCAACATGCTATTGTTACCTATCATACACCCTCCAACACATAATCATTTCTTTTTAATGATTTCGAATCTTCTTGTATCAACTTATTTCCAATTTACGAATTTATCATTAAAACAGATACTTGTTTATATGTTTTCAGTTTTTGAATAAAAAATGTAGTGGTTACGTTGACAGCAACTATGTGCGAATGGAAAAAAAAAAAAGATTTCAATAGTTTTTAAAATAGAGAATTGAAATTAAATCTGTAAAAGAGAAAAATTAAATTTTATTAAATATATTGGGTATTATATTAATATAGTTAATATTAAAGTTGTAAAAATGTAACAGACATTGAGAATTGAGATGGATGTAATTTTTTTTAAAAATTTTAAATTTTCAAATTTTATTATATTTGTGGAGATTTTTATAAGAAGATATATTTGAAATTCACTATAACTACTTTGTTAAGGCTATCAGTACTTCAACCCTCCTAACCTAACTGCCACATCAGCTGTCACATCAGCTTTTCTCCAATCCCCTCTTAACCCTTTGCAACCCTCTGCAATCCGTACACCAACTCTTTCAACCCTCTCACTTATTAATTTATTTAATACAAATGAATAATACAATTAAATAAATAATAACATTAAAAATAAATTCAAAATTCTAATATTTAAAAAAAAATACCAACTTAAGAAAATATAAAAAAATTACAAAATTAAATAAACTAAAATGTAAAGCCATGTTTTGATCTAAGCCAAGCCTTTTTCGCCAACACCGCTTCCAATTCGATACCCTCAAGGTGATCATGTGGGGCTTTGTAGTACGCCAAGTCTTGTTCGAATATTGCATCTAGTTGGACTTGAAGCTTTTGTTGTTCGATATCCGCCAATTGCCTTTCGAATCGATGTTTTTTCAACTTGTACTTTATTTTCTCGGACAATTGTTTATTCCACGACTCATGCATTTCGGCCGGAGGTACGGAAGTGTCGGCCCCTTTACTCTTTAGGGCCTTTTTCGCCTCGCCCCTGTTATTAATTATGTGCAGAAGTTGACAAACCAGTAGATTACACATCCAATATTACAAGACACTTGAGGGTCACACCTGTGAGGACCTATAAATCGAATAAGTTAAATAAAACCCAGAAATAGAGAGACTGGATTTATAATAGTCGATTATAAATCAGTTGGGTAATTTCAGTCAGAAATCCCAAAGTTGGAGGGTGATTAATTAAATTATATATTTATTGTTTAGAATAAATAATAAAATAAAGAAAACTGATTAATTATAAGTAATTATCTAGAATAATCTTTTCTTGAAGGAAAAGAAAAGAATTAGATAATTAAAGGAAACTGAATCTGATGGAAACTGGGTTTCTTTGATATATAAATAAGCCTTATGGGTTTAAGATTAATTGATTCAATTATCATCCCATAATCAGTTTCCTGAAAAATTCCCTCTTCTATCTCTTTCTCCAATTCGACGCCGCCCCCTCCCCGTCTAAACCAGTTTGGTTTTTTAGCTTATTCGGGTTTTAGTTCTGCTAGAAGAACATTCGTTTGGTCGTTCACTGGTTGACTTATTCTCAAGCAATCCAGGTAAATCATTCTAACTTTTAACTATAGGATTAGATAACACAACGATAAAGGTCTGTGGATTTAAGGGTTTTGTATCCAAATTGTTTCCGCTCTCGACTGAATCAGTGTGGTTTCGGTCATATAGACCTTTGATCAGATTGGTCATTAGGTTTATGGGATTTCTCTAACCAGCTGGGTTTCGAGATTCACAATGATCCTCGTGCCAATTTGACCCGAGGGATCCCACAAAAACCCAACAGTGGTATCAGAGCCACAGGTCCAATCGTTTTTCCGTCTTATTTATTCTCGTATGATCCGTTAAAAGTGTTTCTTGTGCATCAAGTTTTAATTGGTTTTATGAAAATCTGGTTTTTATCAAAATTCGAAGTTTTTTTTATCGTATAAAACCCGGAAAATCGCCGAACCGAAACCACCAAAACCCCACCATCGGATTGGTGGTAGCTAAGGTCATCGAACCACCGCTGCGTCACCGGCATGGTGATCGCAGCCGGCCATCGATCGCACACAGTGGTGGCGGTGGTCGAATGGCATGGTGGTGGCGGCGATTAGTGATGGTCGTAGCCGAACCACCAGCATGGTGGTGGCGGTGATTAGTGGTGGTCGTAGCCTCATCGCACCCGGAGGATGAACCCGCATCCGGCTGTGGCCGGATTGCGGATGTATCATCGGCATCACCACCAGTTCGGTGGAAATCGCCGGGCTACGGTGGTAATCAGCGAAGGCCGATAGCCTCCGATCCTATGCCGGCAGCCGCAAAGAACGAACGGCGGCGATTCACCGATCGCCGCCCACGGGCGGTGATCATCGGCAAGGGTGGTGGCGGCAGTGGCGTGGTTCAAGCTGCTGTCACCAGCCCGTAGCAACGGCGACGATGCCGGTGTATGCCCGTAGCAACGGCGACGATGCCCGTAGCAACGTCCTCAACAAGCTTAAAGAGAAGGACCGAAAAAGAAAGAAACAACTCGACGCCTTAAAAAAGGATGTGAAACGCCTCAAGAAGGAGAAGAAACAAAAGGAGCGCGCGAGGACGTTAAAGGCCGAGGTTGAGAAAGCTTATGCGTTGGGAAAAGCGAACAAACCGTTGTCGGCACCGGAAGGTTCGAAAGTGGTGGTGAATAGCTCATCGTCTTCACCTACTCAATCCGAGTAGGCCAGGTTCAACTCTCGAACACCCTTTTAAATTCCGGTTTGTACATATGCTTGTCTTGTTGCGGTAATTTGAGTTTAGAAGTTCATTTTACACCCCGTGTACATGTTCTTTGGGGTAAATTGCTGTTTTTAACCACTTTTTGGACACTCGGTTCGGTCAAAAATCGGGCAGCCCCTATGTCCTCTTGTTGGCAGATTTGGGGCTCGAAAAACATTACCAAACGCCTTGTTTTTAGCTTGTTTTGATGCAGATCCAAAAAGGGGCAGCCCCCTTTTGTGATTTTTACGCATCAAATTTGTGGTTCACCACATATAGAGGCATTCCCTCTATTGTTTGTTGATAGATGTACGCAACGCGTAATTGTTTGGGTGATTTTTCCATGCATCGGTGCATTGTTCTAACTCGCATTAAGAGGCAATCCCTCTTGTTAGTTATTCTTGATTCTATTGCGAGCTTTCGTAGGGTCACCGTGTGTACAAATTTGGGTTATGATTATTTGTTCCTCCAAGCTTTTAAGCTACTTTGGAACTTTGCTGAATTTAGTGTCTATTTTCTGTTTTAATGGGTTGTTGGAAACGGTCCATGTGTCACTTGACACACGGCTGTTTTGTGTATTTCTGATAGGACACGGCACAAAGTAGCAAGACCGAATGGTCTTTGCTTCTCACTCATTGCTTAATCCATGCTTCTAGTTGGTCAACTTTGTGTCTTAGTAACAAACTCGCACTTTGCACGCCCTTCTTGCTGTTTTTCGAGGTTGTTTTGGACAGATCCGTGTGTCACTTGACACACGGCTGTTTTGGGTGTTTTTATTGGGACATGGCAGCAGGTACAAAGACCAAAAGGTCTTTGCTTATCGCTCGTTGTTTAGCCCTTGCTTATAGCTGGTCCAAATTGCATAAAAAGGTTGAGAACACGCAATCTGAAAGTCCGGTTTGCTGTTTTTCGGGGCTGATTTGGACCGGCCCGTGTGTCACTTGACACACGGCTGATTTTTATGTTTGTGTTGGGTATGGCAGCAACAAAAACAAGACCGAAATGGTCTTTGGTTCACCATGGTTCATTTCTTGCTTCTTGTTAAAGCTTACAAGCCCAATACGAGTCGGAGTCGTAATCCACGATTGGCAACCCAATGGTTGCAAATTCTGTTTTGGATCACTTTATAAGCTTTGGTTTCATGTCTTTTGCGTCATGTTAACATAGGTCACGTCTTGGTCCGTTTCGGTAACAAAGTTGCCAATTTTTTTGGACCGTTTGCTGAATTTTAGGTAAGTTTTAGGCCGTTTTAGTTGAGTCACTTTGGGAATTGATTTTATTGAGTTGTAAACCATCTAACTACCTTGTGTGCACCAAAAATAACATAAGACCGATAGTTGGGAACTTGTTTATGCATAGTTTTAAATTCATAGCCACAATAAACTCATGCTTTCCACTTTAGATCAAATGTCCATCTTTAGAAATTATAAACCATTTCCTTATCCAAACTTGATTTTCTTGCATTGAGGACATTGCCACCATCAAGTTTGAGGATGGGAGGATGTCCATTTGAGACTCATTACATCATGAAAAATACACGCACTTAGACCCCCATTCCAAATACAAAGAACAAAGTTCTAAAGTCTAAGTGCATCAAAAGAGTGTCAATGCACACCAAATATACCTCTATATGAGATGCATAGTAGAAAAATTGTACTATGGAGAGATAAAAAGAGAGATGAGGTAAAATGAAAAGCTTTGAAAGAATACAATCCACAAAAGGCCAACAAAAGATACAAATTTGGTTGTCGGATTATAGGAAGTTTGGTTTTATATTTCTTAAGATGGCAACTTTGTGATAATTTTGGTTAACCGTAAGTTTAGGAAAGGCTGTGGAAATCAAAACGTGCGTGACCTTGGAAACACCTTTCGGTTCAAAAAAAAAATCAAGAAAAATGCACACTTTGGTAGTATGGTGAACGAGCTCATAATTTTAGATTCTCGATAGCAAATTGCGTCTTTATTTTGTCTTTTTCTCGTTGTTTGGGGACAAACAACAGTTTAAGTTTGAGGATGTGATAGGTGTTATTCTTAACCCCTATTTTGTGTCTTTTTATTATTATTTTTCACCATTTTAGTGTCCCGTCGTGTCAGTTTAGCATCTTTTCTTACGTTCTTGGTAAATATTAATTTTATGTCTAGTTTACTTTAAATACGCTTATATTAATATTATTTTGGTACTAATTAGATATTTCGTGCATGTTCAGGTTTTAAAGAAAATGGCCCGAGAACGTCAAAAGATGAAAGAGGAGGTCAGTAGCTGCACTGCGGTAACGAAGACTGCTGATTTTTGATCCCTCCTTGCTGTTGGGCCGATTTTGTGGGCTTGGAAGCCCAAGCCCAGTTGATGTTAGCTTCCTTCAGAAGCTTCATCCTTTTGCTATAAATAGAAGCTTAAGTCTTTTGTAAAAATCATCAACTAGTTAACACGTTCAGTTCGATGTTACGTTTTAGTCTCGTGTTTAGTTACTAGTTCGATCAGTTCGATAGTTTTTTGGAAAACAGTTGACAAGTTAGATTGTGCTTAGAATCCTTTCGGTTTCTTAGCACCTTTTCACTTGTTGTTACGTTCTTGTTATATATATTACGATCGAAGTATTTCTAAGTTACTTTTTGTTCTAAAGTTCTTGGTTATTGTTACTCAACAAGGTTCTCGTTACTTTATATCGTTCACTATTCTCGAAGTTCTTCAAGTAAGTGTTCCACAGGTTCAATTTCTATCACTCACGTTATTTTACCGTTACCCGATTTCTCGAAGTTACAAACAAAACTTTCACTTTTTATAAATTTGAAAGTCTTGGGTTTTTATAAAATAATCTTCATATAATTTCAAAGTCATCGTTAATTAAAAGTTCGTTGTTTTAACTTATTTGTTCGAAACTTGCATGAAAAGTAACTAGTTTACAGCTTTTTCTCGAAACTTGTTTAACAAGCTATCACTTTTTAGAATTTAGTCAATCTTCCTTTACAAGTCAGTTTTTAACTAGCTTTTCTGGCAAGCTTCTTCACTTTTATACTTAAATAATTAACTGATTACTTTCATTGGAAGCTTCGTATTTTACTATTTAATTACACCCTGTTTCTCTCTACCTGGAATTTATTACACCCTGTTTCTCTCGTTGAATTTATTTTCAACGTTGCAGAACGTATTGTGTAATATTTACCAATTCATATACGTTTCTTATTATTGAAATTCCATTTAATATTCAGCATTTCTACTGGTCATCATAAACGCACAGATAATTATAACAACCACGCAGTTAATAATTATAAACGCACAGATAATTTACCAATTCTCTCGTGATTTAATCTAGTTTAAAAAACTCTCCTATTTTTAAAACATACTTGATACTATCACGATTAAAAAAAACACGCAGTTAATAATTATAAACGCACAGATAATTATAACAACCACGCAGCTTAAAGCTAACTAATTATAGGTTTGCCAACCTTTATTCCTAAGGACCAATAATGACCTATTTTTCTAAAGGATTTCTAACACCTTGCGTAGCTCCCACTGGCTCCGGTATCTTCGTTAGGACTCCAGAAAAGAAAAAAAACTAGGTTTTTCTTGCGTAGCTCCCACTGGCCTTCGGCATTCTTGATGGAACTCAAAAGAAAAATCTATCCTATGGTCATTATTACAAAGGGGTTGTAAGTGGCACGCAGGCCTCCCTAGAAACAATCCAAAGGTCTAAGTTGGCAAGCTCTATAATAGGTATAAAATATATATGCACACAGGTATACAATTTAAACAACCACACATTTATCATAAAGTTAAACAATATAACAAAGCGTAAAGCAATCCTAGATCCGTTAAAAATTATCTTGTTCCATTTATCGCAAAACTTGGTTTTAACTGATTTATAAAACAAACTGTTTATAAACCGAAACTAATATTTTAAACTTGAAAACGGTTTTTACTTGAATTATAAAAAAAATACTAAGATTTATAATCAATAAATCTATTTATAAAGCAAAACCGATTTTCTAAAAAAATTTGCCTTTTATCCAAAAATATATCAAACCGGATATTTCGAACTAACTGGTCGAAACATTAAAATTGGCCCAAAAATTGTGTCAAGGTTTGAACAACTGGTCAAACATGACACCAGGCCCATTTGACCAAAACCGGGTCAAATAACTGGTTTGATAAACATGGGAACAATTATTAACTAATAAAATCCCTCAAAATAATTTTATAAGACAAATAAAATTATCGGAATAAAAAAAAATTGATAAAGGCCTAAAACCAATGAACCCTTTTTGGGCCTCAAACTGGGTCCAAAATTTCTGGGCTTTGGGCCTATTTGCATCGTGGCCCATTTGAACCGAAAAACCCGTAACCATCGCGACCTGTGGTTAGCCGACAATTCGCTGCCGATCACCACCCGTAGGCGGCAATCGATGTACCGATTAACGAAATCCTCTCGGCCCACCACCATCGCGGTGATCGGCGTATGAAAACAACCGCCGCCATCACCATCCCACGGCTGTCGCCATTGCCACCATGTGGCCGGTGGTAACGATGGCCATCGCCACCATCGCTGGTTGGCGATCAACTGAAAAACACGCCATTGTCGCCGCACCTATCGCCGTCAATCACCGCGGCTGGTGATCGCACGGCCCTGGCAACGACAGCAGCAACGCCAAAGCATCGCCACCGCCGCTGCCGGCCTTTGACGACAAAACCGGCTACAGCCGTTGTCGCCTTGGCTCGAACGCCACCGTCATTATCATCCGTCGAGAGCAGCGGCGTCAAACACCGCCACTGCCCCGTCGTGGCCGCCGATTAAACTCAAAACCACCGCCACCACCGATGCGACAACACCGGTCAGTCGTCGTCGCCGCCGTGGTGCGGTATCACGGTCACCGCTCGCGACTAGGTGGTTCGGCCATCGCCACCAAACTGGTGGCTCGGCCACCGCACAGCTATCACCGAACTGGTGATCGAGCCGTGGTTGCGGTTGTCGGTTTTTCGCGATAGGTTTTTCGATTAATAATTTTTTACAAAACTTATAAGATTAAATTAATATGAAAAACCTATTTAACTTGTTTTTCAAGAAAGCTTAATCACATAGAAAATAAATCATTAACTATGATTTTAACAATTATCTAAAACAAACTGTTTTATGATAATTTCAATTAATTAATATAAAATCACTGAAACTGTGATTTTCTGTTATCCGGAAAAAAAAACTTTTAGATAACTATTAATTCAGTTTTGGTTTATCTTATGAATTTAAACTAATTGTTTTAATTTATCAAACCAAAAACACAACGGAAAAACAAACTGTTTTTCTTTTATGTGATTTTGAGAAACATGATAAACAATAATTTATAACGGATCTAATAATAAAATAAGTAAAACGAATAAACCTGTGGCTCTGATACCACTGTTGGGTTTTTATGCGTTCCTCGTATCAAACTGACACGAAGAAAACTGTGGATTTCAATCCTAACTGGATGAGATACACGACAAAACCTTGTGATCAAACTGATCAAATAAGTTTATCGAATCAAACCTAACCGGTTTGATATATGCGGAAGCGATATGGATTATAAACCCGAATAATTCCACAGATCTTTTTCGTTTTAATTATTCAACATAATTAATAACTACAAGTGTTAGGATTATTACCTGGATTGCTTGAGCTTAATCCACCCGTGATTGACCAAACAAACGACCTTCTAGCCGGTTGAAAATCCCAAAATCACAAAACAACTGTCACGTGAATAAAGCGATCGATAAACCGAAACCCGAATTGGTTTCTTCCTTGGTTTAGGCGCCGGTTTTTGGAGAGAGAAGGGAGGAGAGATTTTTCAGGTTTTTGACTAGAATTGAATGAATTAACTGATAACCCTAAGCCCATATTTATATGGAAGAGTTTCCATACAAATCAGTTACCTTAATTAGTTGTAATTATCTTTTGGAAATAATTCTTTTCTTTTTCCTAAAGAAAAGAATATCCAAATAAAACTAGATAATTATACCTTTTATTAATAAACTATCATGTATTTATTTTACTTAATAAATACATAATCCATTAATAAACTTATATATTTATTTACCTAATAAATATATATAATTCATTTCAAACATTTATCTTTGGGATTTCTTACGGAAAATACCCAACTGGTTTATAATTAACTATTATAAACCTAATCTCTCCAAACTGGGATTATTCTACTTGTTTGATTTACAGGTCCTCACAGGTGTGACCCTCAAGTGTCTTGTAACGTTGGATGTGTAATCCCTGGTTTGTCAACTTCTGCACATAATCACTAACAGACTCCCACTTGTGCAAGTTGACAATACCATCTTTGATCACAGGGACCTAAGGAGGCCCCTAGACAGGCACTTAGGCTAACCAGGTTACAAGAACTCTTATACCCAGATAGGTGATAATACATTTCCTATAAGGAAATAACATTTATGAATCAACTGTTCATAAAAGTGGGTATATCTTGGCTTTTCCCTTTGCAGCATGATATTTCATCTATGAGTATGAGCATGGATTAAGTCAACTCTAAATACTCATGATTCTGTTTCTCGACTATCCGACCTCTACTGATAGGTAAACGACAAAGAACTAATCAGTTCGTTTGGGCATGGCCATGCACTTCATCAGTATATTCAGTCAGTCAAGGGGCCCAGAAATATCTCTCTTCGAAGAAGAGGTGCAAATCCCATCTTGCATATCTGCATTTAACACCACAGCTTCCGCTGAATCTAGTCACGTCCTTTATAGCCACCCTGTTACGGCGTAGCGGTTGAACGCACTAAGTATTCAGCAGTCCTCATGACATCAAACCAGACACCTCAGGTGATAGGGACAACCACTGTGAGATTCTACTTATGACAAAATCCAAGAAGTAGTCTCAACCGCGGATCACATCCGATATTCGCTACTCTATCGAATATCCGTGCAGCTTTTGGTCTACAACGCTTGTAGCTGTTATTCAACCCACTGATCATAACTACCCAAAAACTCACAATGACTTTAACACCCTATTGGGTTCCCACCACAATAAGTTGTCACGGACAATTTTCGAATGAAAGACTGGGAACTAGTCTCATTCCTGGATTATAAAACATGCAAAATATAAAAGCGATTTTAAGAGACTAATTTTTGTATAGTCCATATTACACTCTGTAATAATACTAAAATTAATAGCATCTCTTAATTACCTTTTACTGTGTCTATTCAACGTTTGTTAAATACTGGTCTAAACGAAGTATCACCTAACTTCAGTTTAAACCCTTTGGTTAATGTTTACCAGTTTAATCAAAGTTATAACCAAAAATGTTACAAGTTTAACATCTACTGATTTTATACTTGTATCAGCTAATTTTGTTTTTGCAAACACCATAAAACAAAAATTAGACTTCACTTTACCATATTTCCCTGAACTTGGAGATCTGGACTAACTCTGAGTTCACTGAATATGTAAAGTTAAATTGCAACTTTCCTTAATTGTTGTGTAGATGAATGATTTCTACCTGAAATCAGATAAAATTTCCATTTACCAAACTGGCAAATTTCAGGAAATTTATTCTAGTGTTTACAACACTTTCTAGTCTAAAAGATAATTACTATCTTTAATAATTATTCCAACACATTTAATTATTGATTTTTCTCAAAAGTCAAGTATGACTTTATTTTGTTTCAAAGTCTTTGAAACTTCTGTTCTACCCTTTTGACTGAAAAGTAGATCATATATCTTATGAATTTACATCCTACCTGGATCATGAATTCCGAGATATACTAAATCAATAATTTTATCTTTTATTCTTTATCACAGACTAGATAGAGAATAAACTAGGCTCCCACTAACCTATATGAAAACCAACTATTACTTAAAATTAACTATTGACTTAGTCAAAACTTAGTCAATTCTATTTTAAGTAATGAACACGAGAATTTTAACATTTATAAAACTTAACTGGACTTTATTTAAATCCTAATTCCAAAACTTGGAATTTTCTCTAGTTTTATAAACACTGATATTATCAACGATATCTGAGATAATATCCTAAATTCCTTAAAACATATGAGTAATTAATTCTGATCATAAAATACTTTCATAATCCTTTACTCATAGATGTTTTATTCAAAACACATTATAGTACTTCGTGTGTTTTGACAGTTTTCATATACATTACTTTATTTAATTAAAGTAATACTGTTAGTGTAATAGGCAACATCTAGGATATAATTTTAAATCAAGTCTAACTTGACTTATACAGATTCAAAATATCATGCATAAAGATATTTAAATCAAGACTATAATTTAAAATTTTTAAAACCGATAAAAAATCCAAATTTTGGAAACACAAGATTGTTTTAAATCATGAAAGTTTAAAATTGTCTTTGATAATATCTACTTGCATGCTGATCCTTGCAATCTGGGCACTTTACTTTTAATGACCACCTGCAATTAAACTTTTGCTTCTAGGTGTCAACACACTCGTAAACTAACAAGCGAAAGTGATAAACTGAAGCATTCACGAATACCTGAGGTGTTTATACCTGCTTCGTAATGCTTCGGGCAGTTATGCCTCCAATAACCAACTTCATGGCACTTGAAGTATTGAATCTTGGTCATTACTCTGTTGGACTTAACTTTCTTGCCCTTGCTTTTGCCTTTGCCATTATTATTAACCCTGGGTGCACTCAGGGTAGCCAAAACTTGGCCTTTTCCCTTACCGGTGTTCCCATGCCCACGCTTCTTCCTTACTTCACCATTCTTGACCATAAGCACATCTTTGGTCTTGGTCCCCATACTCAACTCAATGGTTTTCAATAGTGAGTTGAGTATCGTATTCATTGCTAACTGCAACAAAACTGGGCGACCGAGCCTCTCTAGATGATCAGTGTGCCTTTTTATTTTCATGATCACTAGCTGAGGTCCCTTTGGTCATCTTGCACGCGTTTAGTGCTCTACTGGCATCATAACGCTCTGTGCGTGCTTGCGTCTGAGGCATGTCCCTCAACTGGCAAATCATGTCATTAGTGTTTATGAGTCTCGTAAGAAAATCTGGGCTCATAGTCGCAAGCATAAGATAGCCTACATCCAGCAAATTATCGAAATGTTGTTCCTGACAATGATAGCATCATTTGCTGGAGGGGCCTTCACCTAGAGGCTTTTTCTAGGACATACCACTTTCTCTCGTGCCTGAGCACAATCATCAGATTGCGCTCCCAGACGAGAAAATTAAACCTGGTAAGTTTGTCCCTTTTTCGAGAATAGAGCAAAGAGAAAGATTTATTAGTGTTGGATACTGTGTTTGCAATCTACACATTTAAAAACTTTGGTTTTAGTAACTGTGAATAGACTATTTCCAATAAATATCAATAAACCCTTAAATGATCAATTTATTGGACTAGGATCCTAATTACATACGCCCTGATGACCGGTGTGTTCACGTCCCACCAGGCCCACGTACTAATTAGGTAGGTAAGGACTTTTACCAATCATATCTAACTGACACGACTCCTAGATCTTTTCGGGACAACGGTAATTATCCGTACATGTTTCAGTCCCTCTAAGTGCTTTTTGGCCCGGTACCACCCGGTAAACATATGAGAACCAAAACAGATCTCACCATTTCGGGACTTGGACACTTTTACTCTGGCCGATACAACACGGAGATAATTCGCAGAGTCGTAGCATCCCTTCTAGCTTGGGGTTTGAACGCGGATGCTCAAGGTGTGTTCTTCTTAGAACGCCCGCGTACCTTACGCCTGAGGTGCCCCTAGATGGGTTGCACTACTGATCTATGATTTATCGGGGTTTTTTAAATAATTTTTGAAAAACCTTTTAATGTCCAGTTATTTAGAAAAATTGTAACTTTGGAAAAACTGATTGTTTAAACAGAAAAGAAACTGATGTTTAAACTATCTGTTTCAAACATTCGCTATTTTAAAACTAACTGTTTTAAAAGGCTCTTGCTAGTTAAAACTAACTGTTTTAAAAGCACACTTGCTAATCAAAACTAGCTGTTTTGATAACATGCTAGTTGACCAAAACTGACTGTTTTATCAACTTGCCTTTAAACAATCTAATTACAATTTTATAGGTTTCAAAATAAAATCTACCGTAAAAGGTTTTTGAAAAAGCTGGTGACTTTGTTTTTAAAACCTACTTGATCTCGTGATTTAATCTAGTTTAAAAAACTCTCCTATTTTTAAAACATACTTGATACTATCACGATTAAAAAAAAACACGCAGTTAATAATTATAAACGCACAGATAATTATAACAACCACGCAGCTTAAAGCTAACTAATTATAGGTTTGCCAACCTTTATTCCTAAGGACCAATAATGACCTATTTTTCTAAAGGATTTCTAACACCTTGCGTAGCTCCCACTGGCTCCGGTATCTTCGTTAGGACTCCAGAAAAGAAAAAAAACTGGGTTTTTCTTGCGTAGCTCCCACTGGCCTTCGGCATTCTTGATGGAACTCAAAAGAAAAATCTATCCTATGGTCATTATTACAAAGGGGTTGTAAGTGGCACGCAGGCCTCCCTAGAAATAATCCAAAGGTCTAAGTTGGCAAGCTCTATAATAGGTATAAAATATATATGCACACAGGTATACAATTTAAACAACCACGCATTTATCATAAAGTTAAACAATATAACAAAGCGTAAAGCAATCCTAGATCCGTTAAAAATTATCTTGTTCCATTTATCGCAAAACTTGGTTTTAACTGATTTATAAAACAAACTGTTTATAAACCGAAACTAATATTTTAAACTTGAAAACGGTTTTTACTTGAATTATAAAAAAATACTAAGATTTATAATCAATAAATCTATTTATAAAGCAAAACCGATTTTCTAAAAAAATTTGCCTTTTATCCAAAAATATATCAAACCGGATATTTCGAACTAACTGGTCGAAACATTAAAATTGGCCCAAAAATTGTGTCAAGGTTTGAACAACTGGTCAAACATGACACCAGGCCCATTTGACCAAAACCGGGTCAAATAACTGGTTTGATAAACATGGGAACAATTATTAACTAATAAAATCCCTCAAAATAATTTTATAAGACAAATAAAATTATCGGAATAAAAAAAAATTGATAAAGGCCTAAAACCAATGAACCCTTTTTGGGCCTCAAACTCGGTCCAAAATTTCTGGGCTTTGGGCCTATTTGCATCGTGGCCCATTTGAACCGAAAAACCCGTAACCATCGCGACCTGTGGTTAGCCGACAATTCGCTGCCGATCACCACCCGTAGGCGGCAATCGATGTACCGATTAACGAAATCCTCTCGGCCCACCACCATCGCGGTGATCGGCGTATGAAAACAGTCGCCGCCATCACCATCCCACGGCTGTCGCCATTGCCACCATGTGGCCGGTGGTAACGATGGCCATCGCCACCATCGCTGGTTGGCGATCAACTGAAAAACACGCCATTGTCACCGCACCTATCGCCGTCAATCACCGCGGCTGGTGATCGCACGGCCCTGGCAACGACAGCAGCAACGCCAAAGCATCGCCACCGCCGCTGCCGGCCTTTGACGACAAAACCGGCTACAGCCGTTGTCGCCTTGGCCCGAACGCCACCGTCATTATCATCCGTCGAGAGCAGCGGCGTCAAACACCGCCACTGCCCCGTCGTGGCCGCCGATTAAACTCAAAACCACCGCCACCACCGATGCGACAACACCGGTCAGTCGTCGTCGCCGCCGTGGTGCGGTATCACGGTCACCGCTCGCGACTAGGTGGTTCGGCCATCGCCACCAAACTGGTGGCTCGGCCACCGCACAGCTATCACCGAACTGGTGATCGAGCCGTGGTTGCGGTTGTCGGTTTTTCGCGATAGGTTTTTCGATTAATAATTTTTTACAAAACTTATAAGATTAAATTAATATGAAAAACCTATTTAACTTGTTTTTCAAGAAAGCTTAATCACATAGAAAATAAATCATTAACTATGATTTTAACAATTATCTAAAACAAACTGTTTTATGATAATTTCAATTAATTAATATAAAATCACTGAAACTGTGATTTTCTGTTATCCGGAAAAAAAAACTTTTAGATAACTATTAATTCAGTTTTGGTTTATCTTATGAATTTAAACTAATTGTTTTAATTTATCAAACCAAAAACACAACGGAAAAACAAACTGTTTTTCTTTTATGTGATTTTGAGAAACATGATAAACAATAATTTATAACGGATCTAATAATAAAATAAGTAAAACGAATAAACCTGTGGCTCTGATACCACTGTTGGGTTTTTATGCGTTCCTCGTATCAAACTGACACGAAGAAAACTGTGGATTTCAATCCTAACTGGATGAGATACACGACAAAACCTTGTGATCAAACTGATCAAATAAGTTTATCGAATCAAACCTAACCGGTTTGATATATGCGGAAGCGATATGGATTATAAACCCGAATAATTCCACAGATCTTTTTCGTTTTAATTATTCAACATAATTAATAACTACAAGTGTTAGGATTATTACCTGGATTGCTTGAGCTTAATCCACCCGTGATTGACCAAACAAACGACCTTCTAGCCGGTTGAAAATCCCAAAATCACAAAACAACTGTCACGTGAATAAAGCGATCGATAAACCGAAACCCGAATTGGTTTCTTCCTTGGTTTAGGCGCCGGTTTTTGGAGAGAGAAGGGAGGAGAGATTTTTCAGGTTTTTGACTAGAATTGAATGAATTAACTGATAACCCTAAGCCCATATTTATATGGAAGAGTTTCCATACAAATCAGTTACCTTAATTAGTTGTAATTATCTTTTGGAAATAATTCTTTTCTTTTTCCTAAAGAAAAGAATATCCAAATAAAACTAGATAATTATACCTTTTATTAATAAACTATCATGTATTTATTTTACTTAATAAATACATAATCCATTAATAAACTTATATATTTATTTACCTAATAAATATATATAATTCATTTCAAACATTTATCTTTGGGATTTCTTACGGAAAATACCCAACTGGTTTATAATTAACTATTATAAACCTAATCTCTCCAAACTGGGATTATTCTACTTGTTTGATTTACAGGTCCTCACAGGTGTGACCCTCAAGTGTCTTGTAACGTTGGATGTGTAATCCCTGGTTTGTCAACTTCTGCACATAATCACTAACATTGCCAACTTAGACCCTTGAATTTGTATTTAGGGAGGCCTGCGTGCCATTTACAACCTTTTTTGTAAAATAACCATAGGATAGTTATTTTAGTATTTCTTTCGGTTTTCCAACAAAGGAGCTGAGGCCAGTGGGAGCACACGAAAAAAGGTAAAATTTTTCTTTCGGAGTTCTGTCGGAGATGCCAAAGCCAGTGGGAGATTCACGAGGAGATAGGTCATTAATGGTCCTTAGGAATAAAGTTGGCAAAGCTATAATATATCTTAACTGTGTAGTTATAGATTCATTAATTGCATGGTTGTGATTGCTTATTTGTGATATTTATATGCTGTTTGTTTTAAAATAGAAAAGTTTTAAGACCGACTAATATCACAAAATGAGATAGGTTTTTGTAATTAAAATTACCAGTTTTTCGAACCTTTTTCAAATGGTAGATTTTATTTTAAACCTATAAATAATAAATGAATGTTTTCATATAAAAGGCAAGTTGACAAAACAGTTAGTTTTAATCAACTAGTGTGCTATCAAAACAGTTAGTTTTAATTAGCAAGTGACTTTAAAACAGTTAGTTTTAAATAGCATGTATGTTTGAAACAGTTAGTTTAAAACATCAGTTGCCTTTTTTTAACAATCGTTTTTTCAGAATTGTGTTTTTCAAAATCCTGGAGATAAAAGGTTTTTCAAAACTAATTAAAAACCCCGAAAATCATAGATCAGTAGTGCAACCCATCTAGGGGCACCTCCGGTGTAAGGTACGCGGGTGTTGTGAGTGAACACACCTTGAACGTCCGCGTTCAAACCGAAGTTGGAGGGGTTACATAACTCTGCGAATTATCTCCGGGTGTTACCGGCCAGAGTAAAGTGATCAGGTTCCCAAAATGGTGAGATCTATTTTGGTTCTGCTAAGTTCACCGGGAGGTACCGGACCAAAATGCACTTAGAGGGACTGAAACATGTACGAAAATTTACCGTTGTCCCGAAAAGATCTAGGAGTTATGTCAGTTAGATATGATTGGTAAAAGTCCTTACCTACCTAAATAGTACAGGCCTGGTGGAGCGTGATCACACCGCACGTCAGGGTGTACGAAATAAGGATCCTAGTCCAATAAATTGATCATTTAAAGGTTTATTGATATTTATTGGAAATTTTCTATTCAAAAATTGCTAAAGCCAAAGTTTTTAAATGTGTAGATGGAAAGCACGGTTACCAACACAAACAATCTTTCCCTCTGCTCTATCCTTGAGAAGGACAAACTTATCGGTCCCAATTTCCTTGACTGGGAGCGCAATCTGATGATTGTGCTCAGACACGAAAGGAAATGGTATGTCCTTGAAGAGCCTCTTGGGGAGGCTCCTCCAGCAAATGCCCCGGCTGCTGCTAGGAATGCTCACAAGAAGCATTCAGATGATCTGTTAGACGTCGCTTGTCTCATGCTTGCAACCATGAGCCCAGATTTGCAAGCAGGGCTCATGAACACAAATGCTTATGACATGATCCGCCAGTTGAAGGACATGTTCCAAACGCAAGCTCGTACAGAACGTTATGATGCCACAAAAGCATTTAATGAGTGCAAGATGATCAAGGGGACCTCAGTAAGTGACCACGTCATGAAAATGAAACGGCACTTGGATCACCTGGAGAGACTCGGTCACCCAGTTCCGTTGCAGCTAGCAACGGACACTATACTCAACTCACTATCAGAAGACTACAAGCCTTTTGTAGTCAACTACAATATGAATAACATGGAGAAATCAATAGCTGAATTGCACTCCATGTTAAAGACTGCTGAGTTGAATATGGGAACCAAGAACAAGGCCAAGGACGTACTTATGGTGAGAGATGGAGGGGTGAAAAAGAAGCATGGGCATGCAAGCACCAGCAAAGGGAAGGGACCAGCTCAGGCCGTCCAGAGTGCACCCAAGGTTCATGGCAATGGCAAGGGCAAGGGCAAGGGCAAGAAGGTTAAGCCAAATAAAGCTAGGACCGAGAATCGCTGTTTCACATGCAATGAGATCGGTCACTGGAGGCAAAACTGCCCAAAGCGTCATGAAGCAGGTATGTAAACCTCAGATATTTATGATTGCTTTAGTTTTTCACTTCTTACTTGTTAGTCCACAAGTATACTGATACCTAGAGCAAATGACTAATGCAGGTGGTCAAAAGTGAAGTGCCCAGGAGTTGCAAAGATCAAGATAAGAGTTCATTTTAGATATGTTTTTCAAGACAATTTTATTTTAAACAATTGTTTTATTTATGGTTAAATTTTAAATACTTATAATTTTGAATTTATAAAATGTTGTCTTGAATTAAATATCTGTTATGCATTAAGTTTTAAATCTGACAAAGTCAAGTTTTGACTTGATTTAAAATAAGATCGTAGACATTGCCTATCAGACTGACAAAATTGCTTCAATAGTTTTAATTGAAGTGAGTTATATGAAAAACTGTCAAAAACACACGAAGTATTATAGGAATGTGTTTTTGAAATAAAACATTTATGAGTAAAAGATTATGAAATAATTCTTGTGATCAGATCTGATTACTCAAATGTTTAAAAGAGAATTTAGGATATTAACTCAGACAGCGTTAATAACAATATTTATAAAACTAGGAAAATTCCAACATTTGGAATTAGGATTTAGCAAAATCCAGTTAAGTTTTATAAATGTTAGAATTCTCAAATTCATTACTTAAAATAGAATTGACTAATCAAAGCCTTGACTAAGTCAATAGTGAATTTTGAGTAATAGTTGGTTTTCATATAGATCAGTGGGAGCCTAGTTTATTCTCTAGTCTCAGATAAAGAATAAAAGATATAATTATTGATTAAATATATCTCAAAATTCGTGATCCAGGTAGGATAAGAATTCATAAGATATAATTTACCATTCAGTCAGAAAGAAAAGTTTCAAAGTCTTTGAAACAAAATAAAGTCACAATTGACTTTAAAATCAATAATTAAATATGTTGGAGTAATGATAGAATTCCAGTAAATTTGCCAGTATGGTGAATGGAATCTGATTTCAGGTAGAAATCATTCATCTACACAGCAACTAAGGAAAGTTGTAGTCTAATTTTACATATTCAGGGAAAAACTAGGAGTTATTCCAGGTCTCAAAGTTCAGGAAATATGATAAAATAGAAGTCTAATTTTGTTTTAAGTGTTTGCAAAACAATAATTAGCATAATCAAGTAGATTGTATCAGTAGATACAAACTTATATTATTTGGTTATCACTTTGATTAAAATGGTAAACTTTAATCAAAGGGTTTAAACTGAAGATAGGTGATACTTCATTTTAAACCAGTATTTAAAAAACGTTGAATAGATATCATAAAAGTTATTAAGAAATGTCAGTAATTTTGTTATTATTACAGAGTGTAATATGGACTTTACAAAATTAGTTTATTTATCACTTTTATATTTTTGCATGTTTTAAAATCCAGGAATGAAACTAGTTTTCCAGTTTTTCATTCAAAATTTGTCTGTGACAACTTATCGTGGTGGGAATCCGATAAGGTGCTAAAGTCATTGTGAACTTTTGGGTAGTTATGATCAGTTGTTGAATGACAGCTACAAGTGTTGTAGACCAAAAGTTGCACATACATTTGATAGAGTAGCAAATATCGGACGTGATCCGCGGTTGAGATTACTTCTTGGAAATTGTCATGAGTAAATCTCACAGTGGTTGTCACTATTATTAGTAATTATGTGCAGAAGTTGATAAACCAGAGATTACACACCAATGTTATAAGACACTTGAGGGTCACACTTGTGAGGACCTGTAAAACGAACAAGTAAAATAACTCCAGTTTAGAGAGGTTAGATTTATAATAGTCAATTATAAATTATTGGGTGTTTTCTGTAAGAAACTCCAAAGATAAAGGTTTTTATTATTAATTAAAAGGGTTTATATATTTATTAGTTAAATAAATATATAACTGGTTTTAATTAATTAATATGTATATTTGTTATAAATATATATATATATAATAATTATCCTAATATATATAGTAGTTAAATATATATGGAATTAATCTTTTCTTGGTGGAAAAGAAAGAGTTTATTTATGGATAATTATTGGAAAAAGGAAACTGAATATGATACAGATACTGTTTGCATCAATATAAATATTCAGTTATGGTTAACCCTTTTTCATTCATTCAATTGTTCACTCCAACCAAAATAGAAACCGAAAACCTCTATCTCTCTCCCTCGTAATCGACGCCAACCACCAAACCGAAGAAAGTTCGTTTTTCGTTCGGGTGTTCGTTCGGGAGCTCGGAGTTCTAACCGGCAAGAAGGTCTGTTCGTAGGGTTCATCACGAGTGGATCTAACTCAAGCAATTCAGGTAAATTTTCTAACACCCTATTATATGTATGTTTAGATAAACGGTAAACGATTAGTGTGCTTTCGGGTTTTACACGTTTATGCTTCCGCTGATCAAACCAGTTTGGTTTGATAAATCAGTTAAACAGTTTGTTTTTCTGAACCGTGACTCGTACCAGTTTGGTCCGAGGTCTCACAAAAACCCAACAGTGGTATCAGAGCCACAGGTTTACTTATCGTTTATCTATTTTGTTTAAAGATCCGTTATAATATTATTTTAGTTGTATAAAAATTCGATTTTTATCAGGTTGTATAAAAAATAGGTTTTTTATCAGTTGGTGTAAAGATCCGATTTTTTATCAGTTGGTATAAAGATTAGATTTTTATCAGTTTAGATAAAAATTTGATATTTATCAGATTCGTATAAAATTTTTATCCTTATCAGATTTTGTGTAAATTTTTATCAACAAAACTTGTTTAGAATAAAAGCTTTTTATTAGTTGGTTATTACGATCACCGGATTTTTATCACCACCGAAAATCGCAACCGAACCACCAATGGGCCGATGGCCGAGCCGTGGCACGATCAGCCATCAGGCCATGACACGATCAGCCACTGAGCCGTGGCTTGATCAGCTATTGAGCCATGGCACGATCAGCCACTGAGCCGTGGCTTGATCAGCCATCAGGCCATGGCACGATCAGCCATTGAGCCGTGGCTTGATCAGCCATCAGGCCATGGCACGATCAGCCACTAAGCCGTGGCTTGATTAGCCATCAGACCATGGCACGATCAGCCACTGAGCCATGGCTCGATCAGCCACAAGGCCATGGCTTGATCAGCCACTGAACCATGGCTCAAGCCGTGGCTCGATCAGCCATCGTGCCAGCCATCAGGCCATGGCTCGATCAGCCACAAGGCCAAGGCTTGATTTCCACCGGACCATGGCTCGATCGTCACCAAGCCGAGGCCAAACCACCAGTTCGGTGGTTGGCCGAGTGTCGTGAGACCACCAGTGGCCGATGTCGCGGCGATGGTCAACGCGGTGGTCGTTCCCAGCAACCGCCGGCCGCCTTGGGCAAACCTTAGGTGGCGGCGGCGGCGATTTGTTTGATTTTTATCATCGGCAGCGGCGGCAAAGCGATGGCTGTGCTGGAAATCCGCCAAGCGACGACAACGGTGGCCGATAGCCGCCATGATCATCCGCCAGACAGCGGCGGCCGTAGCCGCTGTTGTTGCCAAAATTCGCCAATAGCTACGGCCTAGTGGTGGTAGCCGAGAGGTGGAGATGACCAGCTGTTGTCGCCGGCGATGGTGGCGGCTGTTTTGCCGTCATCTATCGCGGCGGATCGGTGGTGGCTACCTGTTTTCTCGCGGACAGCGACGGTGGTGGTGACACTTTTGTTACTGCCGTCGTTGCACGACACCAGTGACGGCGGCGACGGTCGTTATCGATGTCAGCGGTAGGCGATAGCACGGCGATGGTGGTTGCGATAAAACCCAGAAACTAGAAACCAACTCGTTCTACAAAAGCCCAATACGTTTTCTGAAAACTGTGAATCCAAATTAGGCCCATAGTTGTCAGTTTGATGACGGTCCCAAATCATGTAGCTTTTGGGCCACGTTCTTGGCCCAATTAGATTTATTGGGTGTTTAGACTTTTAACCCAAATTAGATCATTATTATCATTTAATTTAAATTAAGGAATTTTATTTTCCTAGTAAAAATTATTAAACTAAGATATTTGATCAGTTTTGGTCAAATTGGCCCGTGATATTTTTCGACCGGTTGATCGAATCATGACACGGACCACGGGCTAATGTTCCGGCAAGTTCGTTCGGAATACTTGGTTTAATTTTGTTAAAAGCGGATATTTTGGTAATATTGATTATGGCTTATAAAATTGATTTATAGTTTATAAATCTGGAAGTTTTATGAAAATCAATTCGATTTTAAAAATATCAGTTTTGATTTATAAAACAGTTTGATTTTATAAATCAGTTAAAATCATGGTTTGTGATAAAATAATTTTAACGGATCTAGGAATTGTTTATATGCTTTATTTTATTATTGCTTTATATAAAATTGTATGGTTGAATATTTTATATATCTGCTTAGTATATATTATAGTAATTATAGAAATTGCCAATTTAGACCCTTGATCTATTTGGGGAGGCCTGCGTGCCACTTACAACCCCGACAATATGTAAAATGACCTTTAGGATAGAATTTTCTTTTTCTTTTTCTGGAGTTCCGCCAAGAGATGCCGAGGCCAGTGGGAGCTACGAGGGGAGATCGGAGCTACGCGGGGAAATCGGAGCATAATAATTTTAGGTCATTTTGGTCCTTTAGGAATTAATTGGCAAATCTATAATTGCTTGTTTTGATTATTAAACTGCGTGGTTGTGCTTATTAATTTTCTCGTGATTATTGATATTACATGCCTAGGTCTTATCAAACGTTTTTAAGTTAGGTTTTAATTTATAAAACTTGCTACATCACGAGGTTGGTTTTAAAAATTAAAATTACCTTTTTTTATAAATATTTTAGATGGTAAAAATTTATTTATTTTTAAAACCATATAAGATTGTTTTCTTATAAAAGGCATGCTTTTAAAACAGTTAGTTTTATTAGCAAGTGAATTTTAAAACGGTTAGTTTTAAAACAGAGCGTATGTTTTAAAACAGTAAGATTTTTAAACATCGGTTGTTTCTTAAAAACAATTAGTTTTAGAACAACAATTGCCTTTAAAATCAACTTTTAATAGCAATTTTAAAATACTGGAAATTTAAAGTTTTTACAAAACTTAGTAATAAAATCCTAGAAAATCATAGATCGGTAGTGCAACCCACTCGGGGACACCTTAGGCGTAAGGTACGTTGGGACTCGAAGAGAGCAAACCTTGGGTACCCACGTTCAAACCCCAAGCCGAAGGAAGTGAAAAGACTCTGCGATAATCGGGTGGTACCGGCCAGAGTACATCCTGTAACGGAGTGGTGAGATCTGTTTTGGTTCTGTTAAGTACACCGGGTGGTACCGGGCCAAAAAGCACTTAGATGAACTAAACCATGTACGGTTTTATCCGATGTCCCGAAAAGATCTAGGAGTCATGTCAGTTAGATATGATTGGTAAAAGTCCTTACCTACCGAAATAGTATGGGCCTGGTGGGTTGTGAGCAAACCGCACATCAGGACGTATGAAATAAGGATCCTAGCCCGATATTTAATCATTTAAGGGTTTTTGATATTTATTGGGAATTGTTTATTCAAAAGGTACTAAAACCAAAGTTTTAATGTGTAGATGGCAAACACAGTTACCAACACCAACAACCTTTCTCTTCGCTCCATCCTAGAAAAGGACAAACTCACCGGTTCGAATTTTCTCGACTGGGAGCGCAATCTCCAGATTGTGCTCAGGCACGAGAGAAAGTGGTATGTCCTGGAAGAACCTCTAGGTGAGGCCCCACCAGCAAATGCCAGTGCGGCAATTAGAAATGCTTATCAAAAGCGTTCAGATGATTTGCTGGATGTTGGCTGCCTGATGCTTGCAACCATGAGCCCAGAACTTCAAACAGGGCTCATGAACACTAATGCTTACGACATGATCCGTCAGCTGAGGGACATGTTCCAAACGCAAGCTCGCACAGAGCGTTATGATGCCACGAGGGCTCTAAACGCGTGCAAAATGGCCAAGGGGACCTCTGTCAGTGCCCACGTCATGAAAATGAAGAGGTTACTTGACTACCTAGAGAGGTTAGGTCACCTAGTTCCGTTGCAGTTGGCAACGGATACTATACTCAACTCATTATCTGATGATTACAAGCAGTTTGTGATTAACTTTAACATGAACAACATAGAAAGGAGCATAGCTGAATTGCACTCCATGTTAAAAACTGCTGAGCAGAGTATGGGTATGGGGACCAAGACCAAAGATGTTCTGATGGTCAAGGATGGTGGAGTGAAGAAGAAAAGAGGGCAAAGGAACACCAGCAAAGGCAAAGGCCAGGTTCAAGTCAGCCAGAGTGTGCCAAAGACTGACGACAATAGAAAGGGCAAAGGCAAAAAGGTTAAAGTCAACAAAGCGAAGACCGAGAATCGATGCTTCAGGTGTCATGAGGTCGGACATTGGAGACAGAATTGCCCGAAGCGTCATGAAACAGGTATAAACACCTTGGATATTTTATGACTGCTTCAGTTTATCATTACTACTTGTTAGTCTAAAAGTTAACTAACACCTAGAGCAAATGTTTGATTGCAGGTGGTCAGGAGAAATGAAGTGCCCGGGTCCCGAGGATCAGACAAGATTTATTTTAGATATTATCAAGACATTTTAAACTTATTTTAAGACATTTTATTTTGGATAGTTTTTGAAATTCTGGTTGATTTTAAATTTATGGATTTTTAGCATTTTTAAATTTAAAATTATTGTCTTGATTTATATATCTATTTTTGTTTTGAATCTAAGTCAAGACAGACTTGATTCAATCTGTTGATCCTAGATATTGTCTACCACACTAACAAATATACTTCAAAATTTTGTAATATGAAGTAATATATGAAAACTGTCAAAAACACATGAAATACTATTTGAAATAAAACATTTATGAGTAATATGATTATAAAAGGTATATAATAGTCAAAGCTTGTTGGTCCCAATGTGACCTTCAAGTAAGGATAGTGTATGGGATTATAGAAGGGGGGGGGGGTTGAATATAATCACACCAAATTTTCACTTTTAAATTCTTTGTTGTATTAACAATATGAATTTACAGATTGTTGCGGAAATAGAAAAGACTAAAGTCTAAACTAAACAATCTAAGTTTCTTTCACTATGCACTAGAGTGAGAAGACTAGAGAAGATAGAAAATAGAGGGATAAAGAAGAAAAGGATTTGGGTGATAAGTAAGGTGAAGAAGTAGTTTTGAGAACCTTTCTTCAAGTCCTATTTATACCCCATGCATTAAATGCATGCAGACACACTTTTGTGTACGTGTCACACTCTAAGTGGTCCTATGTACTATTTACTATAAACAAATATCCTTTGCATGGTGTGCAAAAGAGGGTTCATGTAAACAGTTGCCTTGAGGTCTGATAAGTACGGAGGGAACAGGAAAGAGACTGTCCTTATGTACTTTTTGTGTCAGTAAAGGCGGATAATCCTTTTGTGCATTAGATTAAGACATTACACTAATCCTTCAGGATCAGGATACTGATCAGTGAGGAATGCTCTGATACTGATGTTGATCAGAGGTCACTGTATCCTGATGAGTCTTCAGGATGTCATACGAATTTGAGCAGCCTGCTATCACTGAGTTCCGTCTTCAGATCACGAGCATGCTGGTCCTGTCATCAGCTAATTCTTCGACTTCGCTGATGGTTCTTGAGTATGATCTTGATGTCTTCAGGAGGTCTTCACTTCGATGGTCAGGATCAGTAGACGTCAGAACAGACTCGTCCATCTCCTGATCCTGATCCTGATCCTGATCCTGATGATTATAAAAATAAGTTACAGCATAAGTAACATGGAATATCACTAAACAATCTCAGTGATAATTCCTCAAGCTATAACAGAAGTAAAAACCTATTCACTAAGTAAAGTAACAGGATCATTATCATTTCATCAGGTCTTAGGAGAGCTAGATCAACAAAGCTCAAATGTTTTAAAAAGGAATTTAGGATATTATCACAAATAACGTTGATAATATCAGTGTTTATAAAACTAGTAAATTCCAAGTTTTGGAATTAGGATCTAATAAGATCCAGTTAAGTTTTATGAATAGTACAATTCGAGTTTAAAGTATTAAACTTATTACTTAAAATAAAATTGACTAAAATAGTCAAGTCTTGACTAAGTCAATAGAGCATTAAATTTAAGTAATAGTCAGTTTTCATGAAGGTTAGTGGAAGCCCAATTTATTTTCTATCTATGCCCCTGATAAAGAATAAAAGTTATATTATTGATTTGTATTTCTAGAATTCATAATCCAGAGAGGATAAGAATTCATGAGAAATGTGATCTATTCTTTTAAGTTATAAAAGTAAGATCAAAACAATATAAAGTCAACTTTTGACTTTAAGAAAATCAATAATTATATGTGTTGTAATAATAGAGATTTTGTAATATCTTTAGACCATCAAGAGTTGAAGAACACTAGAATAAATTTTCTGAAATTTACCAGTTTGGTAAATGGAAATTTTGTCAGATTTCAGGTAGAAATCTTTATCTACACAACAGCTAAGGAAAGTTGCGGAATTGACTTTACATATTCAAAGAAACTTGTAGTTATTCCAGTATCTACAAGATTTAAGGAATATGGTAAGGATAAGTCTAGTTTTGTTAAAAGTGTTTGAAAAACAGAACTGGCATAACCAAGTTAAAATCATTATTTAGACTTGTATTGTTTTTGGTTACTTCTTTGATTAGTATGGTAAACAACTAACCAAAGGAATTAAAATGAAGAAAAGACAATACTTCATTTAAATTAGAAAAGTAAGCATTGAATAGACAATATAAAAGCAACTTTGAAAATATTATTAATTTTGTAATTGATTACAGAGTCTAATATGGACTATACGAAATTAATTTCACTGTTTTCTTTTATATTTTGCTTGTTTTGATCCGGGAATAAAACTAGTATAAGTTTTATTTGAAATTTATCCGTGACAACTTACCTAGGTAGGAACCTGATAGGGTTTTAAAGTCATCGTGAGTTTTTGGGTAGTTATAATCAGAGTGTTGAATAACAGCTACAAGCGATGTAGACCAAAAACTGCACGGATATTCGATAGAGCAGCGAATATCAGATGTGATCCGCCGGTTGAGATTACTTCGTGGATTCTGTCATAAGTAAATCTCACAGTAGGTTGTGTTTAATACCTGAGGTATTTGGTTTGGAATCGCGAGGACTACTGGATACTTAGTGCGTTCTAACATCACGCCGTAACTGGGTGGTCATACGAGGCGTAACTAGATTCAGCGGAAGTCGTGGTGACAAATGCAGATATGCAAGATGGGATTTGCACCTCTTCGATGAAGAGAGATATTTTCGGGCCCCTTGACTGACTAAAAGAACTGATGAAGTGCATGGCCATGCCCAAACGAACTGATTTGTTCTTTGTCGTTTACCAATCAGTTGAAAGTCGGATAGTCATGAACATAATCTTGAGTATTTTTAGTTGACTTTATCCATGCTCATACTCAAAATTGAAATATCGTGTTGCAAAAGGAAAAGCCTAGTTATACCCAATTTATGAACAGTTGTTTCATAAATGTTGTATCTTTAAAAGGGATGATTATATCACCTACCTGGGTATAAGAGTTCTTATAACCTGGTTAGCCTAAGTGCCTGTCTAGGGGCCTCCTTAGGTCCGTGTGGTCAAGCCGGTATTGCCAACTTGCACAAGTGGGAGTCTGTTAGTAATTATGTGCAGAAGTTGACAAACCAGAGATTACACATCCAATGTTATAAGACACTTGAGGGTCACACTTGTGAGGACCTGTAAAACGAACAAGTAAAATAACTCTAGTTTAAAGAGGTTAGATTTATAATAGTCAATTATAAATCTATTGGGTGTTTTATGTAAGAAACTCCAAAGATAAAGGTTTCTATTATTAATTAAAATGGTTTATATATTTAATAGTTAAATAAATATATAACTGGTTTTAGTTAATTAATATGTATATTTGTTATAAATATATATATATATATATATAATTATCCTAATATATATATTAGTTAAATATATATGGAATTAATCTTTTCTTGGTGGAAAAGAAAGAGTTTATTTATGGATAATTATTGGAAAAAGGAAACTGAATATGATACAGATACTGTTTGCATCAATATAAATATTCAGTTATGGTTAACCCTTTTTCATTCATTCAATTGTTCACTCCAACCAAAATAGAAACCGAAAACCTCTCTCTCTCTCTCTCCCTCGTAATCGACGCCAACCACCAAACCGAAGAAAGTTCGTTTTTCGTTCGGGTGTTCGTTCGGGAGCTCGGAGTTCTAACCGGCTAGAAGGTCCGTTCGTAGGGTTCATCACGGGTGGATCTAACTCAATCAATTCAGGTAAATTTTCTAACACCCTATTATATGTATGTTTAGATAAACGGTAAACGATTAGTGTGCTTTCGGGTTTTACACGTTTATGCTTCCGCTGATCAAACCAGTTTGGTTTGATAAATCAGTTAAACAGTTTGTTTTTCTGAACCGTGACTCGTACCAGTTTGGTCTGAGGTCTCACAAAAACCCAACACCTATCACCTGAGGTATCTGGTTTGATGTCATGAGGACTGCTGAATACTTAGTGCACTCAACCGCTACGCCGTAACAGGGTGGCTATAAAAGGCGTAACTAGATTCAGCGGAAGCCCTGGTGTTAAATGCAGATATGCAAGCTGCGATTTGCACCTCTTCTCTGAAGAGAGATATTTTTGGGGCCCTTGACTGACTGAATATACTGATGAAGTGCATGACCATGCCCAAACGAACTGATTAGTTCTTTGTCGTTTACCTATCAGTAGAGGTCGGATAGTCGAGAAACAGAATCTTGAGTATTTAGAGTTGACTCAATCCAGGCTCTTACTCATAGATGAAATATCGTGTTGCAAAGGGAAAATCCAAGTTATACCCAATTTATGAACAGTAGGTTCATAGATATTATTTCCTTATGGAAAATGTTTTATCACCAGCCTGGGTATAAGAGTTCTTGTAACCTAGTTAGCCTAAGTGCTTGTCTAGGGGCCTCCTTAGGTCCGTGTAATCAAGGAAGTGTTGCCAACTTGCACAAGTGGGAGTCTGTTAGTAATTATGTGCAGAAGTTGACAAACCAGTAGATTACACATCCAATATTACAAGACACTTGAGGGTCACACCTGTGAGGACCTATAAATCGAATAAGTTAAATAAAACCCAGAAATAGAGAGATTGGATTTATAATAGTCGATTATAAATCAGTTGGGTAATTTCAGTCAGAAATCCCAAAGTTGGAGGGTGATTAATTAAATTATATATTTATTGTTTAGAATAAATAATAAAATAAAGATAACTGATTAATTATAAGTAATTATCTAGAATAATCTTTTCTTGAAGGAAAAGAAAAGAATTAGATAATTAAAGGAAACTGAATCTGATGGAAACTGGGTTTCTTTGATATATAAATAAGCCTTATGGGTTTAAGATTAATTGATTCATTTATCATCCCATAATCAGTTTCCTGAAAAATTCCTTGTTCTCTCTCTTTCTCCAATTCGGCACCACCCCCTCCCTGTCTAAATCAGTTCGGTTTTTCAGCTTATTCGGGTTTTAGTTCTGCTAGAGGAACATTCGTTTGGTCGTTCACTGGTGGACTTACTCTCAAGCAATCCAGGTAAATCATTCTAACTTTTAACTATAGGATTAGATAACACAACGATAAAGGTCTGTGGATTTAAGGGTTTTGTATCCAAATCGTTTCCGCTCTCGACTGAATCAGTGTGGTTTCGGTCATATAGACCTTTGATCAGATTGGTCATTAGGTTTATGGGATTTCTCTAACCAGCTGGGTTTCAAGATCCACAATGATCCTCGTGTCAGTTTGACCCGAGGGATCCCACAAAAACCCAACAGCCCCGACCTATGGGTCGTTGAGGTTGCAGAATCTCTTCTTCAACCTTGTCGTCATCTTCACCAAAGTGAGCACCGAAAGTCCCGGACGTTCTGGTACGTTTTGTTGAGTGAGAGGAAGACCCGGACATCAGTGAAACCGTAGCCCATTTGCGGCAATGTCGTAGTATCTCCCAAGAATCTTCTCGAGCGACCGGTGCCCCTCGAACCTCTTGCTTGTGAACCACCAGCACCACGGGACGTGTTGTTTGGATTCATGATGAAAGAATATGAAAGTATAGAAGTTTTATATAGAGAAGTTGAAGAAATTGGTGTGAAAATAAGTTGGTTTGAGGTTGTTTATATAGAGAAAGAAAAAAAGAATTTTTTTTTATAAAACTAGCCGTTGCCAACGGCTATTTAAAAAAAAGTTTTTTTTTTCTTTTGGCTCCAACGGCTACCATAGCCCTCCCAACCTTAAGCCCGCTGAACCTGGGCATGCGGTATACATAGCCTTATTGTAAATTTAACCCTATTTAAAACAAGGTTTTAAATCGTGTGAGACGTGGTGTGGCAACGAGGCCAAGCCTCAAGCCTTGGAGGCTATGACGTTTTTAAGGAGTGACATATGACATCAAATTTCTATTTCATATAAAATATTATATGTACGAGCATGTGTTTTATACTGTTATTCGATGAGTTAATAGTAATCAACTACTTAAAATTAGAATATATATATATATATAGGGGAAGGTTCAAACGAAAAACATGTCAATTTAAGAAAAAATAAGGAGCAATCTCAGCCACTCATCTTGCGGTTACGGTGGACGTGATCACGGTGGATTGACGCGATTCATGGGAAGGTAGAGATTATTAAATAGGGCACCAGTCAGAGCCGCCTTTGTTGACCGAGATGAGTGGTTGAGATTGCTTCTCGCGTTTTCTTAAAAATTTATATTTTTCATATGAACCTTCCTCTCTCTCTCTCTCTCTCTATATATATATATATATATAATTAAAAACTAGCAAATAAAACCTTAAAAGTTTAAGGAAAAATCAAACATCGTATCAAAAGAACTGTACGGTAATCCATGCCGTGTCACAGGTTTAACGTGGCGCAATACAAAATCTTGAAGCCATTCCACGCCAAAACGCTTGCGTGACGAATTTTTTAGAACAATGGTTGAAAATGCTTACGGTTAATGAGATTATAGATTGATTACCTTATTTGTTTAGTCTATAAAAATAAATTACTATTTTTTAAATATAATGAAATATTTATTTTAAAATGACAATGTTAACAAGTTATTTGTATGACAATAAATGCCATTCAACTTTTTTCAGTTTGATTATTAATTGGTGGAATAAATTTCGAATAGAAATATATTATACAAATAGAATAAATAAAATAATATATGATTAAAAGTGTTTAACTTAAAAACTAGATTGCCTTTTTCGTGAAGTTCTACAACAGTTTTAACTTAGTAACGCATCCATTATCAAATCAAACTAAATGAGACCATGTCTATTAAGATTCAATGGTGGATAAAAATACTTAGGTTACGATGAGTGTCAAGTGTCAACCGGTTTTTGAGAAGTTTAAAAGTATATACTGCTTATTTAGCAACCGCGAGTCTTTCCCACTTATCAAGAAACATAAAATGACACTATTTGTCGTCGTGAAAAAACCCCTAAAAAATTAAAGTCTTAGAGGTCATGGTTTCTCGTCAAATAATAGGATAATGTGCGAGTTTATTTACCGCATCTAAATACTATATACTTAAAAAATCGATGTTCAATAACAAATATTACGAACACATGCGTACGCTACTTAGGGTAGGGCTAAAGAGACGATGAACACATTCCCGTTCTATAGGTAGCACTTCCCCTATTAGAGATTGGTGAGGCTCACCGCTCATCTAAGAGATTTCTTCGTGCCCGGTCGTGAGCTATGCGGAGCGTACGACCTGGGTTGTTTCCCTCTCTAGACTTTGGATCTTAGCACTCAAAAAGTCTGTCTGTACAAACGATCTAGGCCCTCGTTTATATCTTCTCATTTTGTCTTCAAGCTTCAAGCTTTTTCCATTCCTCAACAATTTCATATAATATAAAGAGGAAGTAGTGTTTCGTAAGCGCTTACAAGTATCCATACATAGATAAAGGTAAAGTTGTGAAATATGCAAAACTCATTATCCTTTATAAAAGATGTTTTCTATTCCAAAAAGAGATGCATATTAGAGCTATTTGGTACATCCTGTTAAAAACCTGGTTTGCTCGGCCTGTCAGAAAATTAGGCTTGGACAATCATTGTCAGAAAAATGGATGAGCTCGGGCAATGAAATATATATATATATATCTGGCAAGCCAATCCAACCCGTTTATATTTTTATAATTGATTTAATTTTGTATATATAATTAATAATTTAATGTTTTTATATAGAAAATATTTAGAAGTAAGCTTTAGATTTAATATTTAATGTTGTTTATTGAAAATATTTAGAAAAATAATTAATTTTTTAATAAATTAGAGAGAACTAGTTGGTAAGCCCGGGCTTCGCACCGGGTTCATGAACAACAGCTACCGACACTTTAACATATTTCAGTCAGTATACTATATATGACTAAGACGTAAAATGAAATATAGAAAACTAAAAGATATAAAGTAAATATATATTATAAGTTTAGGGGGCTAATATGTAAGTTTAAAGGTGGGTATAGGATTCGGGTCGGTTGGATATATCGTATATAATAAAATAAATACATGAAAAAATATTCAATATTAGGCCCATTTCGATCTTATCGACGATACGATTATAATGGCACAGTTTGTTAACATTAAAATTTAAAACGTATTTTTTATAACATATTTTAGATCGTATCGACGGTACGATTATAATGGCGTAATTTGTTAAAATTAAAACGTATTTTTTAACATGTTCCAACCAATATACAATATATGAGTAAACGTAAAATGAAATATAAAAAAGTAAAGGTATAAACTGAATAGATATTATAAATTTAGGACGCTAATATGTGAATTTGAAAATGGGTATAGTATCCGCGTCGGTTGTAACTTATATATAGTATATAATAAAATAGCTATATCAAAAAGTATTCAATATTAGGCTCATTTCGATCGTATCGACGATACGAATATAATGACGTAATTTGTTAAAATTAAAACGTATTTTTTTAACGTCTTTATGCCAATACACGATATATCGAAAAGTAAAATTAAAACGTAAAATGAAATATTGAAAAGTAAAAGGTGTAAAGTGAATAAACCTTATAAGGGGCTAATATGTAAATTTAAAAATGAATACAAGATTTGGGTCGGTTCGAAGTTGGAACGTATATATAGCATATAATAAAATAAATACGTCAAAAAATATTCAATATTAGGCTCATTTTGATCGTATCGACGGTACGAATTTAATGGCGTAATTTGTTAAAACTAAAACATATTTTTTTAACGTATTTTGGCCAATACACGATATATGACTAAAACGTAAAATGAAATATTAAAAAGTTAAAGGTATAAAGTGAAAAAAGGTTATAAGTTGAGGGGGTCATAATTGTAAAATTGGATGTGGGTATGAGATGGAGCGTCGCGGGTTTTATGGCCGGGTCAGCACCGGGTCTTGTCCGGATTTGGGTCAAAAGATGAGAGAGGAATGGGCGGGTCGGAGCGGGTCGCGGGTCGGAGCAGGTCGGGCGAAGTTTGTGGGTCGGGGCGTGTGCCTTTTGTATATATTAGATAATGATTCATACGTGTTATGAAACTTTTTTCCAATATATCTCATTTCCAGAGGCATAGCTAGTAGGGAGTAGGGAGTTGGTTGGTGTTGAGACCCCCTAATGGCTTAAGGTATAATGTTTGTTTATGTGAAGACCCTACTTGAGAAAAGTACAATAGAAAACCAGTTTGCCCAAACCATTTAGAAAGAAGGGAAGTAGAAAAGGGTTGAGAAAAGAGAGTTTCCTTAACGAGATTGTCAACTAAACTAAGGAGTTGTTTACCGATGCTAACAAGGGTAAGAAATCACTTGCACGTTAGAAAAACTATGAAGTGTGATTATTTTTGTTTACTTAATCTAGAAGAAATTATAAACTTGGTCCCTATTGCACGTTGATTTTTATGGAGTTACTCCTTAGCCTTTATTTATTATGTTGAATGTCCATTTTCTTGCGGGATATGATGTTTCGCTTTCAGGTTTCTCTATTCACCTTTTATTAATAAAATGTTCATTCAAACATTTTATGCTTTTTTTGTATTTTAATTTACCAAACAAATGATCACATGTAGATGGCATTTAAATTAAGATCAAGAAACTCTTTCTTCTCCCATTCCATCTCCCACCCCTCTCCATTCATCTTGCCGATGTCTCAGCTACGATCGAAATGACCAACACTACTCACCTTGTCATGTAATATTTTTAGTTAACATTGGTTAACATCTCTTACCCAATAAAAGTTAACCAGGTAAAGGTCTCTTGGTGTTGCCAATAAAGGACAAGATTTATTTTTGGTACTTACCATGTTCATTCAATAAGGTAAGTAACACCCTTACAAACACTTAGAACCATTATATAAGAGCAAATAAATTTTTTTGAACAAACAAGATTTACCTTTTAACCCTCTTAATAGGATTGTTAAGAGGTAGGTAAACATTAAACAAACACCTCATAACTAATAATAGGTGTCGCTAGAACATAATGTAAAAATTAAACCATTGACATAATGATATCGAATTTATTTGGTCACATAAACGATTTTGAATCAATTCAAATATACAACGAATTAACAGAAAAAGAAGAAGAAAATCACATTAAAATCAATTTTTCAATAAGGCAACAAATGAGACAAGCAGAGAAGTTGCGATCATTACACCAGAAGCAGGAACAGAGAAGGCGGCTCCGGCATCGGGAGAAGGCGCAGGACCTTGAGCCGAAACGGTGGATGCTGCCGTGAGCGCAACAGCAACGACTGCGATCATGGAAGCCTTCTTGACGATGCTAAATTGCGCCATTAATTTATCTCTGATTAATCGAAAAAGATTTTTACGATCGAAGAGATATAAATTATAAAAGCAGTTGTAATTGGTGAGTGA
Organism: Centaurea solstitialis; assembly: GCA_030169165.1. NCBI lineage: Eukaryota > Viridiplantae > Streptophyta > Magnoliopsida > Asterales > Asteraceae > Centaurea > Centaurea solstitialis. Next base: position 17,042,627 of record CM058045.1, on the reverse strand, counting down.
ATAAATGGAAAGGAAAGAAAGGGTTGAATTTATAAGGGTGGTTTATGGGGTCCAGGAAGTAAGATTACAGCTTGTTTTGTGCTTGCATTTGCTGTTCACCAAACATTAACATGCTACCTATCATACACCCTCCAACATATAATAATTTTTTTTAATGTACTTCGAATCTTCTTGTGTGAACTTATATTTCCAATTTACGAATATATTACTAAAAAATAGGATAAACGTTTATGTGTGTTTTGGAAATTGGCTCGAACAGTCTTTTTAGAAATCTAAATTGGTTTCTTTTTTTCATTACTCAAATGACAATTTCTGACACGGTCCGCCAACCCGACCCGACCCGACACGAAAATAAAAGGGTTTGGGTTAAGGTTTTTGACACGCCAACCCGCCAATCCACCAAATTTCACGAGTTGACCTGCCGGGTTGATGGGTTGACCCGCGAACCCGTTTATTTAAATTAATTATTATATATATTTTATATAATAAAAAAAACTAAAAAAATCAATAACCCTAGTTCCTAATAACCCTATTTCGTCTTCGTTCAATCGAGTGTTGATATTCAAGAATTAGCTCAAAACATAATGGATCTGAACATTCATGAATACAATAGGGAGGCTACGAATTCTAACAAACTTTAAGTTTATTTGTATTATAAACTTTAAACTTATTTTATTTGAACTTGGAACTTGGTTGTATTTGGTTGCTTTTGAACTTGTTGTATTTAGTTGCTTTTGAACTTAAATGTATTTGGACTTTGTTTTTATTTGAATTGTATGAAGTATGAACTTTGACCCGTCAACCCGTTTAGACCCACCAACTCGCCACTGACCCGTCAACCCCGTGACACGACCCTTCACGGGTAAGGGTTGAAGAACTCGACACAGGTAGCTGACTGGGTCGTGTCAGGATTGAGGTTTCTGACCCTCCAACCCGCCAACACGCCAACCTGCCAATTACCACCCCTACTCAAATATTATTATAACTTTAAATTTTAGGTTTGCGATTTACGGACTTAAGTGAAAACATAAGAGTCTTGATAATAATAAAAAATTGCTTCGACAACTATATTATCTTGTATATTAAAATATAGATATTAAATTTAAATGCATAAGAGGAGAAACAATGTATTATTAAATGTATTAAATATTTTATTAATATAGTTAAAAAAAAATTATAACACGACTATTAAAGATAAGAAAATATATTAGAATCTACCATAATTGATGTTCTTTCTATTGTATATTTAACCCTATTTAAAATATTTATTACCTTGTTTGTTGTTATTTTATTTTTGTTTTTCCTATAAATAAATTGTTATTTTTAAGTATAATAAAATAGTCATTTGAAAATGGATTGGAAGTGTTTATGACCAAAAATGATTATCTTAAAACATTGCTTATTACTTTTCAAGAAACTACAAGCAAATATCTAAACAATTTAATATAACTTATTGGTTTTTATAAACATATTCAAATAAGCACTTCTAAACACACCTTTAATTTCATTAACTTTTTCAATTTGATTATTAACTGATGGAATAAATGTCTATTAGAATTATATTATAAAAATATGTAGGATACTTCTTTTGTCACAAGTCCCACAACAACATTATTTCTTATATGTAAAGTTATCTTTGAAGACAATCTTTGAATATTAAATGGATATAAAAAACTAATGTTTTAATTAAACATGGAGTAAATTACATTTTTAATCTTTATAGTTGTCAATGATTATCAAGGTTGATTCATCTTTTAAAGTAATTACAATTTGGTCACTATAGTTATTATTTTATTTCAATTTTAGTCCTTCCAACAAAGTCTAGTTGAAAAACTTGGTTAGCTTAAGCGTATCCTAGTCAATTTACCTTTTTCTTTTTTCCATTTTATATTAGATTGATAGTGTTAGGTCAAATTTTACATAGCGAGACGACGACCATAAATAATAACATGTCTTTTATAACACTCGTCTTGTATTTAAAAAAAAAAGGTTCTGCCAAATAAGCACGATCGATATGATTGTCGTATGGTCCAAGCCAATTAGCGTGCATACCTATAAAACCCTTCCTACCTCGATATAATATTATCCGCTTTGCCCCTGGATATAACCAATGTGTAGCTCACGGATTTCTCGCGACCTGGTGAGGACTTCCCAGGGGGTCACCCATCCTGGTACTACTCCCACCCAAGCACGCTTATCTGGAGCGTTTCAAGAACCTGCAGTGCGTGTGACCCCAAAACACGTTGTGTTTGGGAAGAAGGCCAATGTATTACTTATGAACCCAGCATCACCTGGGCGATATGGGATATACCTAAGGTGTTACAAACACCCCCCCCCCCAACTCATCGTCCTCAGTGAGGTTTGTCCCACATCTCGAACGGCATAGGAATGGCTCTAATACCACTTGTAACACCTCTTGATCGTCGTAAGATAACACACGACCGGAGCAATCTAATGCATACCTGTTACTTTGATGTTTATTCAATGTGTAACAACCACGTTTCTTAAAAGTTCAACACTCAATAACTTTTTTTTGGAAAAGGTTTATCTAGGCTTTGTCTATACTACATCCTTGGCAATTTAGAACAGAAATTGAAAATTCGGCCGTCTGAGACTAAGCCTGGCCACAAGATGCGCACGAGGGGATTCGAATATGGGGGGAATAGGATACATCCACATTCCCCACAGGCCTTACCGCTACACCACAAGCCTTGTGGTTAACACTCAATAACTTCATGCCAAAAACATCGCCAAATAAACAATCTTAAATAAGTATGCCAAGGTGTGAGCAAACCACTCTTACAACCGAGAATTTATAATTGTCTAAGGAAAAAAGAAACCATGAAGACCTATTCATGACCTTACTCGTACTAAGCCTTCTCCCCCACCGGCACGAACTCTCACTCTCCTTTAGCCGATTCAGATACCGAATCGTATCCCCGTCGTTATCACTACAACCTTTCACTTTAACCGGGCATAGGCCCTCTTTCCTCTTACCTTTCCCTAAGCCTTTCTACACGACTTTCCTGAAAATGGTTTTAATTTTATAGAAAATAGGGATACACCAAGGTCTTGTAAGTTCCCTCAAAACATGATCATCACACCACAATTTGTATAGACATTTTTGGAAATTATATTGGTTTTTACTAACTAAATATGAACTTATAATTAAAATTTTGATACAATTGACAACACTTATAAGCATTTGTGATTATTATTATTATATAATGTATCATCAAAATTAATTTTCTTGGCTTACTGCACGCTTACTGTATCTTTCTGAAACTTCTTTGAAAGGTCAAATTTTAATAACTTTTAATTAATTTCAATTGCTATATATTAATATTTGTGTATTATTAAGATTATAATTGGAAAAAGGAACGCTATTATTAAGAGTTTAAAAAATATGTTTGGCAAACAAGCTGATAAGCTAGCTTATAATTGATAAGTTAGTTGATGAATAATAAGTTAGCTGATGAATAAGTTGTGTTTGACAAAAACTAGCTGATAAATAATAAGCTAGCTGATGAATAAGTTGTGTTTGACAAAAATTAGCTGATAAGGTAGCTTATCTATACTACATATAAAAAGAAATAACTCAATTTGACGGTTATTTTGTTCAACAATTCACTTTACACATTTACATTTTGTACCCCCATAATTAGTTATTAAATCTTATTTTAGTCCTTTACTTTTTCATTTTCTATTTTAAACCCTTATCATATAATCTAAATAATCATATATTATGAACTAACATATATTAAAATTACGTTTTTTTTTTCAAATTATACCATTATAATCGTCTCGTCAATACCTTCGAAATGAGCCCAATATTGAATATTTTTTATGCAATTATATTATATATTCTATTATATAAAAATAATAATTTTATTTTAATTTTCGAGATTGACTATTAAATAAACCATTAGAAGGTTAACTGATTGACACATATGATTAAATTGATGTTTACAATGATGTATATAAAAATCGGGTAACTGATACATACTTCGCGCTGCAACGCGCGCGGGTACATTTCTAGTGACTATAAAATGAGAAAAAGACATGTTTAAAAATGTGTAGAGTAAAACTTAGTAGGGTATATTTGGAATAAAGAAATAATAAGTTCCATAAGTCATCTAAATGCTAGTGAGAATAGTTTATCAAAAAACTTATAATTCATCCAAACATGTACCTAACTTATAAGCTAACTTACTTTAACCAAACAATGCATAAGTAGCAAGCTAACTTTTATAAATTCAATAGTATTAAAATACGGATTAACTTATAAACTAATTTATTTTTATCGAGCAGACTTTTAATTTTGATTATCATGTTTTAATAATCTCATATGCTGTTAGGCCATCCGCGGCCGGCTGTGCAGGTCTCCTGCACCGGCCCCTTGCAGGCGGTAACACCGCCGAGGTGTACCTGCAAGGGGGTTGTATCCAGCCTCAACGGTGAGAGCTCACCGTTCAACAAAAATCTCAAACACACACACACACATATATACATACAATCTATATATATAAAGGTAATATTTTATTATTTAATCATACAGGTGGTATGACCTGTACGGCTGTGGATGAAATGGTAAGGTAGTGGTAAAGCTGATGTGGCGCTGAGGTGGCAGCCTGTGCAGGTGGTATCACCTGCACGGCTGTGGATGGCCTTACATCATTTTTCATATTTTCATTCTTTTGAAAAATCTGTCAGGGCCAAAAAACCAAAACTAAATTTCCCTTAGTTCTTTAGAGGTGCCACAAAAAAACCGATTAACCGAAAACCGAAAAAAATAATCGAAACTGGTTTTTTTTTAACCGGTTGAGAAAAAAACCGGATCGGCTTTAACCGGTTCAATAACCGGTTTTAACCGGTTTTTATCCGAACCGGTTTTTTAACCGGTTTTTTAAAAGGCAAGCTCTGTAGCCAAAACCGGTAATGAACCGAACCGGTTTTTTAAAAAACCGGTTAAGAAAAAACTGATTAATAAAAAAACCGATTTTTAAAAAACCGGTTCGGTTAAAAAACCGGTTTTGTGCACCTCTAGTTCCATTCAATAATCTGCTGACACATCCCTTAGGCTACCCGCACCGGTTGACGGGGTTGGCAGCGGGTAAACCCGTCGAACCCGGCGATTTCGAGCGGGTTGGGTGTGCCATGTGGGTAGCCGGTGGGTTGGTGGCCACAGCGGCTTCTCCAACCCGATGTAGCTTGTGTGTGTTGTGTGTGTGTTGTGTGTGAGAGGGTTGGGTGTGTGTTGCAAAGGGTTATGGGAGGGTATAGAGAGAGTTGGGAAAAAGCTGATGTGTCAGCTGACGTAGCATTAAAAAAGTGAGTGTGTTCAGTGGGTTGGGTGCGTGTAGCCTTAGTCCCTTACATCAGGTATTGAAATTAAAATATACTTTTAGAACAAACGAAATGAAAAACATTGATTACTAAACAAAACAAAATTCAGTTAAATTTCATGGAGTATCAAGATCAATATGAATTATGCTCCAATCATTTCAATAACAAGAAACAATAATGTTATTCTCCTTCTCCAATCATTAAAAAATGAAATCAAATGAATTCATATAGTTCATAATACATACAAATATACAACAAATAAAACCGAAAACGAATTCTTAATTATTAAATCAACAAAAAAAAAGAACAAAAATACAAAATCAATTTTTCAAAAGAGCAACGAAGGAGATAAGCAGAGAAGTTGCAATCATTACACCGGAAGCAGGAACAGAGAAGGCGGCTCCGACATCAGGAGAAGGCGCCGGACCTTGAGCTGCGACGGTGGACGCGGCCATGAGTGCGACGGCAACAACTCCGATCATGGAAGCCTTGTTAAATCGCGCCATTTCTCTGCTTCTTCTAATCGCAACACGTCTTTGCGATTAGAGAATGAAGAGAGATTGGGACAGTAGTAATTAGTGAGGTACGAATGAAGAAATTGGAGAGAAGAAAGGGTTTATTTATAAAGGGGGTTTAGAGTTTATTTACAGCTTGATTTCTGCTTGCAATTTGCTGTTCTCACCAAACATCGACATAGCACATGTTATCATACACCTTCCAGCACATAATTGTTTCTAATATTCTTTTTTCAACCACCTTATTAATTCAGTTAATAATGAAATAGTCATCAAATAGATTTCTTTTATCGACTTTAAATATATAAAATCCATAAAAATATTATTATCGAACACCCATCCATTTCAAATGCATATTAATTTTTGCCAAATAGGATTATGGAAATCAACACGAAGCATCGAGGAAGAGAACACCACGTCTGTATTCGAAGTTGTTGCTTGAATTTCTTATGATATCCAACTGGAACAATATTTTCCGATACTTTATATAACAAAAAATAAAATTATTTTAATTATTTATTAAAACATTTAATGATTATTTGATTAGTTATTCAACAATTATTTTATTAAATTTTATTAAACTATTTAATAAATATTTTAGGAAAAAATAAAGTGTTTAATAATTATTTTATTAAAATATTTTGTGTTACAAAATTAACATTTACCAAAATTTCATTTCAATTTCAAAGTTATATTCTATAAACCAAAACAGGTAGATTTCAATTTCTTTAATTTTAACAAATTTTATTCTAATTATTTCAACCAAAAAAAATAGATTTCAAATTTTAATAGATTCATTCTAATTCTGTCAACCAAACATTGGGTCAAATAAAACATTCTATCCAATACATTCAAAGTCAAATTACTTTAAAAAAATTCATTCCATCTAAAAACATTATATGAATCAAATACCACCTAAGATATATAAATGATGTTAATATACGTTTATTCCGATAAACATTTAGCAAACAATACTTTAAAATTTCAAAGAATCTCCATAAAATTACTTCGATAAACATTTAATAAAAAGTACTTATCGGCTAGTTTGTCAAAATAGCCTAAATAACAAAAAATATTTTCTGGGTCCAATGTGGTCTGGGATACCTCTTCCAAAAAAAGGTTACCTAAATAGTATTTTTGCTCTTAACGAAAATAGTTGGTTCTCACTTAATAATAGGTAGATAAATATTTTCATTAAACAACGTCTTAAAATCGACAATTAATTTTTCTAAAACAAACGAAATGAAAAACATTTGACTACCAATAAACAAATAAACGACTTAATTCAATTGATTTTCATAGAGTATCCATACACCAATATAATTTTGCTCCAATCATTTGAATAACATGAAACAATAATGTTCTTCTCATACAAAAAAGAATCAAATGAATTCATAGTTCATAATACATACAAATATACAACAAATAAAATCGAAAATGAATTCTTTAATCATCAAATTAACGAAAACATAAGAACAAAAATCAATTTTTCAATAGAGCAACGAAGGAGATAAGCAGAGAGGTTGCAATCATTACACCGGAAGCAGGAAGAGCGAAGGCGGCTCCTGCATCGGGAGAAGGCGCAGGACCTTGAGCTGCGACACTGGACACCGCTGTGAGTGCGACGGCAACAACTCCGATCATGGAAGCCTTGTTAAATCGCGCCATTTCGCTGCTTCTTTTAATCTGAACAAATCTTTGCGAATGGAGAATTGAGATAGAGATTAGGGCAGTAGTAATTGATGACATTGAAGAGAAGAAAGGGGTTTATTTATAATGGGGGTTTTATGGTTGGTCTATTTACAGCTTGATTCATGCTTGCAATTTGCTGTTCACCAAACATCAACATGCCACATGCTATAATACACCTTCCAGCACATAATCCTTTCTGATGTTGGCTTTCAACTACTTATTAATTTGTAGATTAACAACCATTATAGTTATAGATATTTCATTATTGAATTTAGAAATGTAAATTAATTTAATTATGTATCAAATAAAATAATGTACATATAGGTTAGGGTTAAGGAAAAATTGCAATAGGAATGAAGTTCAGGACCATAGGTGAAGGATTGTGTAAGAAATTGGGGTTAATGTGAGAAACATGGAAAGTAGATTTTGACTATTGATCACTTTTAATATCCATAAATTGCGCTATAAAAAGGAATAGTTTCGATGCATCTTATCCTGAATTTTATCCAAATATGCATTAACTTTTCATCCAAAAAGTGCTAAAAGTGCTAAAGTGCTAATCACTTCTTATGTTTCCCACTTTAACTTTAATTTCTTATCGAAATCAAACCTTAAGCATGAAAACGTAAACTTTTATCTAAGCAATACTTGTATGAATGATACATCTTATCTCAATCATACATTTTATTGGGTGAATGCTTACCTAATTTTTTAACCTTTTAAACCGTATTTTGAATAAAATATTTATAGTAGGTTTAGTTTGATTTTAGATTATAAAGGTTAAGAGGCAGTTTACTAAACATTTATCACGTAAAAGTTATTTTCATCACTTATCGAGTAAAACTCGGTCATTATAATGGTTCTTACCAAATAAGATTCTCTGTAGTTCCTTACTTAATTGATATTATTAAATAGTTATCCAAATAAACGTTTAGTAAACGACCCCTAAATAAACACCTATTATTTGCTTAACACATATATGCTACCTATGCATCTTACAAATACCAAAACTTTTATTTACATTTTCATTATATGATTTAATCTAATTTGATCAATAAAAAAATAATCAATAGACTAAATGCACCTTTATGCATGCTCTCATACCTATTAATTTCTTTTCAAATTCGTCAAATCGACACCCAATTTTCAAATATGTATTGGCTTGATTCTAATTGCTAACATTAAAGATGAATCATATAGCAATACCCATAAATAATTGTTCCCATATGATTGGGCGGTTACTTTTTAATGTTAGAATATGATCAACTCATACATTAAAAATGTAAAATGTAAATTTTTAATGTTAATGTGTGTTAGGAGGAAATTACCTAAGATGCATTTAGCAATGTATAAGGAGTGGGGATGATAATTTATCCCGACCTAGTGGGGGACCTGGTTCACCCGACCCAGATGAGGGCGGGGAATCCCTGCAAAAAACGGGCCTGGGAACCTGTAAAAATGTGACCGGGGCCGGGGATACCCGGTATGCTTAATCCGGGGACGGGATCTGGTGACATACCCCCTGACCGCCTGGCACTTGGTATATATATTTATTGTTATTTTTTAAAATATATATTACATATAATATATAAGTCATCAGTTAATATTTTAAAGATATATATGTGTATATGTACAATTTATTTGCTTGTGAAAAGTATGTCTATTTATTCTATATTCATTATATATCATAGAAAAGAAAGAATCACAAAGTGGGATTGTTGTTGCCTTGTTGGGCAGGTTAACGGGCACAAAACAGGCAACGGGTTTTGATTGGGTGTTGACCGGGGGCGGGTTGTTTGATCCCCGTACCCGTCGGGGACCAGGGCCGGGATCAGGGACTTCTATTCCAAACCAGGGCCGGTATGGGGATACCCGTCCCAAACCTGCCCCGTTACCATCCCTAATACGAAGGTGAATGATTGTGTAAAAAGATAAGTTAACTTATAAAAGTGTCAGAAGTATATATTTGAGTTATTGATCACTTTTAATCTCATGTCCTCCCATAAATTACGTTTTAGAAGGAAATTGATACATGTGAATACACTTATCATCCAACAAATAAGCATTTCTCACGCTTCTTTTAACCTTAATGTTTCATCAAAACCCAACAATATATATAAGGCTGCAATTAACTTTGTCATATGATTAACAATACCCTTCCGAATAATTGTGTTAAATACCTTAAATAAATAAACCATTGGTTTGATGAATTGATGGTAGTAAACTTATTTTGGTACAAAATGGAATCAAATCAAATCAATTCAAATACTATACAAAAACAAATCATCGGAAAACAAGAAATCAGTTCCTGAAGAGTGCGACGAAGGATAGAACCAGAGAAGTTCCGATCATTATCCCAGAAGCCGGAACAGAAAAGGCCGCTCCGGCGTCAGGAGAAGGTGCCGGGCCTTGAGCCGATACGGCCGTTGCTGCAGCTGAGAGTGCAACGGCAACCACTGCAACCATCGATATCTTCCTTGCAACGGCCATCTCTGCAATTACAATTATTGATTATTGCGATTGTAGAGCTTGAGAGAGATAGGGAGAAAAGATGAGTTGTGATATGGAAGGTATAAGAGATGGTTGATTTATAGAGGGATTTGGGAGAAATTAATACAGATGGATTTGTGGTTTAATTGGTTGTTCATTGGGACATTGCACATGCTAATCAATCATTAACTTTCCAACGCAAAAAACTCTGGTGGCTGCTAAATCATTGCGTTTGGTAGGGTTTAACGTTTTATGGGAATGGAATCGTATCCAATCAAATCCATAGGTTCTGATTCCATTTCTTCACATTGTTTTCTGATTACTTGGTAAAGTGTATTAAGCCAAACATCTTAACATGGCACATGGGGATGATGGGCTGTGTCCAACAAAAGGAGAAGAAGTAAATTAAAGGGCACGTTTGGTTACGGATATTGAGAGGTCAGAAATGGTAATGATAATGAAAACTGTTGTTTGGTTTAATATTATGTAATGGAATGATTCCTGGAGATCAATTAATTTTTATTCTTAAACAAATTCGGGGGAATAAAATTTTTATTTCTAGTTGATTACTTTTTTCATACATTGTTCCATCTATGAATGTTAAATAATGCATCTTTTGTATTTTCAAGTTGAAAAAACATATTTTTTTTAATATGAATCAATTTTTCATTTTATTATAGTGAGTTAACCAAACAGCATCAATGCAATGTCCATTCTTATTTCCATTCTCTTGCATTCCCATTTTCATTTTCATTCTCATTCCATGAAATGAACCAAACGCCCCTTAAGGTTCTGTTGCCCTGGTTTGTTAATTGCATTTATAACCAGTTTTTCAAAAATGGAAAACATAAAAAGTTGTTCTCTAATGGTGGGGTTTGGAGGTAGAAAAGATTTCATTTTTTTTTAAATTCTAAGGAAAATGAAGATTTAAAGAATGTGTTTGTTTCATTCGGTTTTCAAAAGTTTTTCAAGAAAATGAAACTTTTCTGTTTTATAACTTCTATGTAAATTAGAAAACCGATTTTATTAGTTTTACAAAAGTTTCCAAACTCGTTTTCTAATATTATAAAATGGAAAATAAAAACTCCACCATTTCAACCAACACGATTTCTAAAATTTTCATAGAGAACTGGAAATGAAAAACTCCATTTTTTAAAAACGTTTTCTAGGAAAATAGAAACAGTTTTCCACAACCAAACGCACCATAGACTTCTGAAAATATTTTGCTATTTTGCTTTTCCATGATAGAAAAATCTTGAAACTTATCTCAAACTTTTCTAGGAGAGTTTCAATAGATAATTCTCTAAGTACATCGTTGTCGGCTTATTCAAAATGGAGAAAATGAATATTCTAGACAAATTTTAACTTCAAGAGCTTCTCATTCAAAACAGCAAAAGTATCTCAAAGAGTCCAAAAATCTCCAAATTCCGAAAGCCGACATCCGGGTTCGGGTTTTTTCGAGTCGGATATCGGGGACCGATTTTCACTTTTATTTTTCCCAAGTTCAGACTCCAAAATACCAAAACTTCAAATCTGTTAGTTGACTGGTGTGTCCAGAAATTTATTTTCAGTCGGGTTCAGAGACATATCTTGGGTTATGAAAATCTCACCCAACTTGATCTACATATCCGATTTTGTGTGATCGGGTTTCAGATGGTTTGGGTTTTGGTATTTTTCAAAATTTTCAGATCAGAGTCTTGGGTGTCTCTGATTATGCTTACTCCTAATTTTAAATCATTAAGATAAAAACGATAATGAATTATAAATCATAAATAGAAATTTTCGGAAACCACATGAACAAATTTAGAAGACGGAAGTATCCTATGACATCTCCAACGGCTCTGTTGGATATTTAAATAGATTTGCTTTTATAATTACTTAAACTCTATTTTAAAACTCAGATTTTAAAAGTGAGAAAATGTAATATACATATTGGAGAAGTGTATAGTATATTAGTATGTGTCACTCTTCAGATTAAATATTTAAAGAATTCTCGATTATATTTAAAGAAAATCTAAAATATTTCTATTTTAACAAAGTGTGACAACTGCACTATGGAGAAAAAAGTAAATTTTTTTTATTTTTGATAATACTGTTGGAGATGCTTTTATTTCCATATAATTGAAATCATAATTATTGAACACCATAAGTCCATAACACAACCAAATTAATCTCAACACCAAAGTATAGCATCATTATATAGAAATCAACAAAATGTAATAATATGTGAAGAGAAAAAATATATATAAAGAATCAATACAATACAGGTACTGACATAATCAAAACAACATAATCGCAATAAACCTATATCTCAATAACAATAATAATAATAATAATCATAAAAAATGATAATAATGTAATAGCAATGAATCTATATCATCGAAACAAAACCACAAAAGCCTCCACTCATGAACAGAATCTTCAATCATCAGAAATCAAATCAATTCCTGAACAAAGCCACAAACGATAGAAGAAGAGAAGTTCCGATCATGATTCCGGTAGACGCAACGGAGAACGCCGCCCCGGCGTCCGGCGACGGTGCCGGAGCAGCCACATCCTGAGCAGACACCGCAACGGCGGAGATCGCCACGGCGGCGACGGCGAAAACGGTAGCCTTCCTCACAATGCTAACTTGCGCCATTTCTTCTGTTATAGATCTGTGTAAATTTCTCAAAAGAAATAGGCAAAATTAGCAACAGAAAGCAGAAAGGATGAAGATTGTTGAAGAAGAAGTAGAAGAAGAGTATTTTCTATCTAGGGTTAAAAAATATAGGTGTGTATTTATAGAGGAAGGTGGGTAAAGGAGATGTTAAAGTGACAGCGCGATTCGCGCTGCAGATTGGTCACCGAACGCGGATCTTATGAGATGGACGGTCGAGATCGATGGTGAGCTGTAAAAATGATTTTGACTGACGAACGGGCGGTTTGCTAAAGTCAAATAATTTGTTGACACGTTGTTGCTTTTTATCGTGGCGTGGTGTCCTGGCCGACAATAAATTGGGTTAAAGGCAATTATTAGCGTTATTAATTGAGTATTTAATAAGTTAACGGCATTAAAGTTTTTTTAATTATTTTTATGTTTATTAAAATGCGCCTGATAAAACCAGAAATTTTTTGGTTTTTGTTTACTCTATATTTTATAATTTTATGAATGAAAAGCAATAATACCATCTCTTTTAGAGCTTAAAGTTGTGTTTGGCAAGGGGGGCTTATAAGCTTGCGAATAGCTGATAAGCTAGTTTATAAACAAATTATGTTTGGCAAAAATTAGCTTATGAGTATGTAAAATGACCAAAAATTGTATCTTTGAATTTAATAATTAATATTAACTAGGTTTTTTGGTCCCGCGTTGATAGTACAACTATGGCTTAAGCGCCGACTCATTATTAACCTAGAAAAAAAAATCACATCGAAAAATATAAAATTGAAATCGGGTTAATAGAGCTTTTATTGTGATCAATACCTTTGGTTAACTATACCGATTAAAATTAGGGTGATTATTTTTGAATTTCTAGAAGCCTACACCCAAAAAAATTCAATATTTTCTGTTACGAAACATATTTGTACTACATCATTTGGCTTCTTTCTTAGGCCACCTGCACCGGTGGTGTGGATTCAGAGCGGGTGAAGCCGCTAGCTTTAAATAAAGCCGCCGGGTTGGGTGCGTGATGCAAGGGAGCCGGCGAGTTTGGAGTTGGGCGGTTCCGGAGAGCCGTTGCCAAACGGCTCTCCAACGGTCAAAAATCATTTTTTTTTTTCATTTTTTACTCCTATATAAATACCCATTTATACCCAACTTATTTTTTCACACCAACTATAAACCTTCAATTCTTCAACTCTTTAAACCTCCAATTCTTCAAACCTCCCACTCTTCAATCATCATGAACCCAAACGATCAAAACCTCGGATCTTCATCGCTGCGCGCGAAATGTAAACGTCGGGCGGAACCCGAGACCCCTTCGAAGCCCTCTTTCAAAGTCGACGTTACGCATACCGGGTTCCCTCTACAATATCCACCCGATTACGATGTCGAAATTTCGCCGAAAGGTTTTTGTATCACAATTACTCATCCTCAAGCTCCTCAACCCGGGAGCTTTTCACAAGCTCCTCAACCGTTTCCTTATCAACCGTTTCCTAATCCGTTTATGAATCCACAATTTTCTCCAACCGATTGGGGTACTCCTTATCAACCACAATATGTACCCAATTACCAACCCGTACACGATGATGATGACCCTTTCGATGAGGGAGAACTTTCACCAACGACCCAACAGGAGGAAGACATTATGTTTTACACCGCCCCGCATGGCTATCTCCGGGGTAAACGGCTCAAGGATGCTATGAAGCGAAAAGACGAGATCAAAGCCAAATATGGCTTGTAATTTTTAGTTTATTTAATGTTTTAGTTTATTTTATTTAATTATGTAATGTTTAATTTTAATTTTTAGTTAATTAATTATGTAATGTAATTTTTAGTTAATTAATTATTAATCTTATTATTAATTAATTATTTACATGTTTTATTTAATTATATTATTTATTTATATAAAATAAATTGAAAAGTGAGAGGGTTGGGAGGGTTAGGTGTGTGTTGTAGAGGGTTATGGGAGGGTAAAGAGAGGGTTGGGAAAAAGATGATGTGGCAGCTGATGTGACATTAAAAAAGTGAGTGGATTGAGTGAGTTGATTGGGTTAGGTGCAGGTAGGCTTAGAGCATATAACATAACATAAAACACATTTGGGTAATTTGAAATTTTATCAAACATATGATGAACATTAATCAAGAAAACCCAAGACCATTTTCACCATAGTAGCATCTTGTTATTGTGAAACTAAAAGATAAATAACTACATAACTCTAAAAATGTAAGTTACATAATAATTAAATATAGAAAACGAAATGGTGGGTTTGTGAGGAATCTACAGTAGCAGGGTGTACAAATTCAAGTTAAGTCTTAAGACATTTTCTGAAATACTATATAACGGTATTAATTGTAAATATTAAAAATATTTTTACGTAGTATATATAAAATCATAATTAAATATAATTAAATCAAAAAATATTCAATTGGGTTCATTTCCAAGGTATCGAAAAGACGATTATAATGGTATAGCTTGTTAAAATTAAATCGTATTTTTTTAACGTATTTTATTCGATATACGATTATATGTGTTAATATAATAGAAATGTAAAATGAAATATAGAAAACTAAAAGGTATAAAGTAAATAACTCCAAAACTCTGGGTGTAAAATGTAAGTTAAATATATATATATATATATATATAGGGGTCGTATCCGTTACAAACCACATAGTTTGTACAAACTATACAAACCAATCTTGACCATACATGTAGATGATCAATGGTGTGGATTAATTCACTTCCTAAATTTTCTCTAAACAACATTTGAAAACCACCTAAATTTTAGGAGATAAACAAAATCAATGGTTAAGATTAGGTTTGTATAGTTTGTACAATCTACCTGGTTTATATCACTTCTCACCACTGTAGCTTAGGTATAGTGGTGAGAAAGTTGGTAAATGTTAGGTTTTTAAATAGGGGTATAATTGGAAAAAACTACAATAAGCTCCACATAAGCTACTCAAAGTAGCGTTTCAAAAAGCTAGCTTATAAGCTAGCTTTTGGTACATGTTTGGTGACTTTTCGGCAGATTTGAGCTGGTGATTTTGTATGGAATGAAGCTTAGATCTGCCGGAAAGTCGTCGGAGAAGATGATGGTTGGCGATGGTGGGTGGCGGAGAGGGAGAGGTTGGCGGTTGTGGGAGGTGGAGAGAGAGGTTGGCGGTGGTGGGTGGCGGAGATGGGGGACACCGGAGACACACACACATATATATGGCCGAAAAAAATGGTTGAGGTCGCCGGAAAGTCGCCGGAGTGGTGCAGTCGCCGGAGAAGATGACCGGAATGACCGGCTACCTTTTCAACACGTTTTCCAATACATTAAACGGTAGGTTTTTGAATCTTTGATGTATTAAATGGTAGTTTTTGAAGTACAATATATACAATAGCAAAAGGTGACAACTTAGATACATTTTGGGGAACTAAACCCTTAAAAAAAAACTAAAATTTCAGTTTTCTTTCTTTTTAAAAAATATGTTAACACCATTTAAAACAAAAGATAAAATCTTGACTTATCTAATATTATCATTATGGTTACAGTATAAAATCACGGATTCTAAAGAGATTTTCGTAGTATTGGATCATAAAGATGTTATGAAATAACAAGCTTCGGCATGGTCCACACGTAAAGAAATAACTTTTTTTTTCTTAAAATCAACATACAAAAATATAGAACTACCAATTTCATTGACTAATAACACAAGTATAGAACCATCGTCTTGTTTTCGTTGTTCAAAAAGAATATATATAATATATTCCTTTACCAAAAAAAATAGATAATGAGCGTTTACTAAATTCGTATCCAATAAATGTTTACCGATATCATTTATTTTATTGACTGAGTATGACAAATAAAAAAGAATCTTAATAAGTAACAAACAAAGCAAAAATTGAGTCTTACTCCACGTGAGAAATGACTCTTACTTGATAAGTGTTTTACGGATTTAAGATGTTTACCAACAACCCTTTAAAAGTTAATGGGAATGGATCTCTTAAGTAAATTTCTTAAACGACCCTATACTTAAATAAAACTCTCTTACCTAATAAGTGATGATAAGATAAAAGTAAACAACCCCATGAAGATGTTGATGACAAAAGAAGCATCCTATGTACAAATGATCTTTGAACCCTTTTTTTACCTCAAACATGCTTTGCTTTGCATATATCACTTGTACATTTTGTTTTGTTTATACATTTAGTACAATAGTCTATCATTCTAACTAGTTTTACTAATTTTATAATGCATTTCATATATTACGCTACTAAAGTTTAAATAAATATAAAAACTATATGTTTTCCCTTTTACAATATCTTCTTCTTACTTAGCTATAGGGATTTTTTATATTCGACTTTAAAGTAACTATTGCATTATTTATAATCATGATCAGCACTTTAGAATCAGTTTATAAGAAATTATTTTATTAAAGTCAAAAAACTTTAATATTAACATTTATTTTTTAAAATCAAACTTATTGCCAAAACTCTCCACGTATTCTCCGTTGTATCATTATTTTGACCCTAAGCAAAGAATGTAACATTGAAGTTGACGTCTCTTGACTTTTAAGATTGATAAACCCGTATGTTAAGCTTAACATGTATAGTGATTGATGGGAATAGTTCGACTAAAGATATGGACATTTGATAATATATTAAAACGATATATAGCCATCTGTTTCACTGAAAGTAACACAATAACCCAATTAAGGGGGTCTTAATAGGCAACTCTAAATTATAAGAACATGTTCAACGAATTCTCTAAAGCAAAGAAAATGAAGAATTTAGATAATTTCCTCTCAAGCAAATTCTACAAAATTGAGAAAGGTGGTGACAAATGTTTTTCCAAATTTAAAGAATTTTTCAAAAATTATTATTATAAAAAAGAAATGATTTTTAACATATTCCATCGTTAACAAACTTTAAAAATAAAATATTTAGGTGTGTCAAATGATATTTTACTAAAGTATGAAATATTTTAATAATATAATTTATGTTATAATTTTTAAAATAAAAAATATGAACTTGATATAAAACTTTAGAGATTTTTAATTTTAATTGTTTATATCAAAATAAGTCTCAAATTTTTTCTAAAGATTGCTCCGGCACCCATCATGATGGGGTATGACAAAGTTACAACTTATTATTAGGGACATTTAGTTTGTTTGCAAAATTTGATGAAATTTAGTGTAATTGAAATGTTGAATTTTTTGATTAGATTTTATTTTTTTATCTGGTTCAGGTTTTTTGACGAATGAAATATTTGAAGTCTATCAAATTTCATAGATAAAAGAATTTTCATTTCTTGACAAATAGTAGGGATTTTATTGAAATTGATTTTTTTTTTTCAAATTGCCCTTACCCTAATAATAAGTATTTAGTAATTATTTTGTTAAATTTACTATTTTTATTATTATTTTATGTTGTTATAATGTTGTTAAATTATTTTATAATTATTAAATTATTTTACTAAAGTATTTAATAATTATTACATTAAGTTATTTAATATTTATCTTATGAAAATGTTTAATAACTATTTTATTAAATTATGTTAACTTACTTAATAAGTTTTTTTTATCAAAGTATCTTTAGTTAAAAACAAATATAGTGAATTTTTTTTAGTATTTTGTGTTACAAAAACTAAAAGTATTAAAAAAGGTATTGTCTTTCATCAAAATTTTATTTCAGTTGTAAAACTATATTTTGTGAATCGAACAGACAGATTCCATCAAAAAAATATTTTATAAACCAAAAGCCACTTAAAATCGTAATGTGAAAAATAAACCATATATGTTATTCTACAATAATTATTTGATGCGATCGAAAAGAAGAAAAATTCACATACAAAACCCAAATATAAAGTAAATTGCATATCTAAATTTTAAAGAAAAAAAATGAATCCAAATTTCATTTATAGAAAGGTCTAGCTAGTGGTGCTAGTTTGTATTTGAGACCAACTTTTCAAAACCCAATCTCAATGGGCCTTTGATAATTACGAATTTGCTTTTAATATAGGGTTAAGCACATGAGAGTGTATCAAACTTGTCACGTTTTATCATTGTATGTACTCAACTTTAAAACTTACCGATTAATGTACCGAACTTGTTAAAATTGTCATTGTATGTATCCAACTTTATCAAAAACCTACCATTTAGTGTATCCAACTTGTCACGAAAGTGTATCCAACTTGTCATGAAATACATTAAATGACAATTTTAGCAAGGTCGGTACATTAATCGGTAAGTTTTAAAGTTAAGTACATACAATGATAAAATGTGACAAGTTCGATACACTTCCATGTACTTAACCCTTAATATATTGTTTATAGCATAAAAATAATATTAAATTCAAGAAACAACTAATTTATATAAATAATTTTTTTTTTTGTATTTCTAGTACAAGATCAATCAATAATTCTTTCTAAATTGATATTATCTACCATGTCATTTTATTCCACCTTTAAAAGGATCTTATGAATATACTTTTAATATATAGATTGAAATCATGTTAGATCACTATATTGACCATTCGAAATAACACTTTACGTAAGTTAACATAAATCAGTTGAGTCTCCACATGTTACCTGATATTGATTGTTTTCATCATCATTTTAAAATTTTCGGGTTGAAACAAACTTTTTAACCACTATCAGTCTGATAATCAAAAGTCCATGATCGACATAGTTTGAGATCATATTATTATCTTAGAGATACGATAATATTTAGGATTTATATACTCAATATTAGGTAATAATTAGTGAATCAATAATGTATGAAGAAAAAAACTAGTCTTGAAATCCTTAATATAGATATAACTCAAGTCGTCTCATATAGTTGGTAATTGTAACGACCCAAATTCCATAACAAATAAATAACATAATAATAGAACCCAGTGATCTAACACATCGGAATAAACATAAATTTCAATATAGGTCTGAAGTGTAAACATAATAAACTAACAAAATTAAGTCTAGATAGTTATGCCAGTGGAACAACCTTCCTCAGCTAAGATATTTTTAATACTAATGACCAACAAATAAGTCCATAATCAACCTCTCGCCTAACTCGGGATCTTCTTTTTCCTTTCTTGGATCCTTCTTTACGAACTCCCCCTGAAAATGCTTTAAAGGATTTTGAAAACGAGTGTTAGACCATAATGTCTAGTGGATTCTCTCAAAAGAAAAATAGTTTAAAACATAGTCGGCGCGTTAGCCCAATTGTAAAACATTTTAAATCACACCGATGCTGAATCATGGACATAGGCACAGGCCCATCCGGTCACCCATGACATTAGATCGGGGCCCATCCGGTCACCCCTATTTAGGAAGCACAAACAGAATCGTGCTTCATACTACACTCTCACCCCCAATAAACACACACTCTCCACTGGTATACTATGTCCACTTTGCAATCCACCACAATCAATCAATAAAGGCATTCGATTATAGGCATGCTCATAAAATGCAAATATGCAACAGTTATCAACGGTCAATATCACAAAACATTTTTAGTTAACATTTTCAATTTATAAAAGGTTTGGCAAGGGAACTCACCTGACCCTAGCCGTATCATAACTCCACACTCGGGTAATCGATCTACAAAAGCAATAACTCAAACCTTAGTAATTTGGCTAAATCTCTCAATGCCTAGTCCTTTTCTTTTCTTTTACCGAAGCCTGGTTAGGATCTTTGTTTACCTAAGCATGGCTAGGTATCTTTGTTTACCTAAGCCTTGTTAGGTATCTTGGTTTACGGAGCTAGGTCAGGTATCTTGGTTTATCGGAGCCGAGTCAGGTAGTTTGGTTTACCGGAGCCGGATCAGGTATCTTGGTTTACCGAAGGGTTTTGCCCCAAAACACATTTTAAACCTCAAATCCTTAGATTTTTGGATCAAATCATCATACTTTAAACCTAATAGTCACCCAAAAACTTTTTAACTTCTTTTCTCAAGAAATTCCCAAATATCATCCCCCAAGTCAACCCACCCTCAACCAAGGTGTGGGTTGATTTCATCATCCCTTCTAAGTACATAAACATAATCCTAACATAGATTTAAGAAATCTTACCAAATATGATGATCTTCCCTGCCCTTAGCTCCCAAAAACACACACACACACTTTAGGAAAAAATTATCCTCAATGGCAAAATATGCCATAATCCCCTTTAAATACCATGGGCCCAAACCCATAGCCCTTATAATCTTTTCCTCAAATGACCAAGCCCACAATTAACTAGTTTCACCAACAATTCAAATTTGACCCTCAACTTATAGAACTTTAGCACTTAGATTCCCAACATTATTAAACTACTATTACATATAAATGTAAATTTGCGGTTATCACAGTAATTGTTTTTAAAAAATAGAACATTTCTTAATTAATAATAAGAAACCTATTATATTATGACACAAAAATAATTCATGCGGATGGAATAATCAAATAAATATGTGAAAGATGAGTAATGAAGTATATATCAAGGTGTCTAGACAAAAATAGTTTTTAATCATTACTACTAGATAACAATAACTTAAAGAAACAATAAACAAGGTAATAAAATGAAACACCAATTAATATTTTATAATTTTTCTTGTCCAATATAATTAATTAATGCATGTTTGGGAACTAATACAATGCTAAATTCTTTTTAGGTCCTATTATTCTTCATTGTTGTGTTTTTTGTTTACGATTTTGCTAAACTACTACTATATATTATACATTAAAAAAATTTGGGTTTCTATTTTCTTTGGGCCCTGGACGAGCACCCGATTTGTAGTCCCCTAGGGATCCCCTAGGTAGAGATGCACATTATCGAATATTTAACTGATCCGGATTGGATAATACCGATGCGGTTGTTTTTTCGAAAAAATAAAATCCGGTTTTGGCAGTAGTTTGTTCGGATAATAACCGGTTTTGGGGTGAATATACATATCTAGTAGAACCGGTTGAATATCCGGTAAAAAAATAGGTCATCCAAAATCCAAAATCTGGTTTAAGAAAGTGGTTTAAAAAAACTCGATCCGTTTATTAAAAAAAAAAACTGGTTTTTAAAAAATCCGACTTCAAATATTAGGGTTTAGGGTTTTTTGCACCTCTTACCCAAATACAATAAGCATGATGCATCTTACCCAAAAGTAGCATCTAAAGTTAAAATGAAATATACAAGATCTACCTTCTACCTAAAAGAATAAAATTCACTAAAAGCAGAACCAACACCACAAACCAATAGAAAAATTACATTATATACCAAAAACACAAAATAAATTCCAAAAATAATTACTATAAACATGATGAAACCATAAACAGGCAAACAGCACCCAAAAAAAAAACTTCCCACACCAACAATCAAACACTAAAAAAAGGTAAACTTGAAGCCCTTTGTATGCTACTAAGGATGTATTTACATCAACAAAGTCATCCCCCCACACTTCTCAAAGGCCTAAATATTACTCAAATCCTCTTTTGAAACCATAACACATTTTCTAGCCCCAAATCCACACTTTAAAACCCTATCAAACTATAATCAGAAAGGTCATAAGTCCAGTTTTCGTGTAGATCGAAAAGATTAAAAAAAAAAAAAAAAGACGAACGAACTCAAGATCCTCCGGCGAATTTCTGTGCACCCATGAGGCTCTTCGTCAACCAAATCGCGGTTTCTCTTGACGAAACCGTCTCTTCGCCAAACGGTTTCAAAACGGCCGCAAGCTCATCGAGTTTCTCCTGTTTTAGCAACCGTGCACATAGCTCGAGCAAAGACTCGAGCGCATCGGCCCTTTGTTGGGTCGGGTTTAGCCATTCACCCTTGCAGTTGGGATCGGAAGGTGGGTCGAGTTTGACCGCCAACGGTTCATCAACTGGTGGTGCACCCTTCTCTGTTTCCTTCGAGGGTTGTGCCGGTGCCGGTTCTTGGTCAACCGGTTCGACCGGTTTCGGCTCAACGGTTCTCGGTTGCTCGGTATCCACCTCACAAATAGCGGTCCGAGTCGAAATGTTTTCTTCATCTACCGACTCGCCTTTTTCGCTAAAACCCGCATTCGATGTAATCTCCACGTGATTATTATTATTATTATTATCATCATCTTTTACCATATTCCCTAAATTGCCCTCGTCGACCTTCTCGACAATTTGAGGGCTCGTTTCTTCCTGTTCTCCGTTAGAAAGATCCAACGAGCTCGATTTCGTACTCACCTTTTGCGCTAACGAGTCCGAGTTTTCCGGCCCATCCCCGTTACACACTGTCGTCGTCTCGCAACTTGTGTCCCCGCTGTCGTTGAAATAGCTCGTGGGGTCCACCCGCTTGGTCTCGAGATTGGTCTCTTCCGAGATCGCAAATATGGGGTTGTTATGCAAACTTCTAACGGGGAGGTCGCCGTTCTCGTCGTGCATCGTGACTTGTACTTTCTGCTTTACGACTTGTACGTCTCTCTCGCGGGCGTCTTTTCCGTCGTTCGGTTTCATGGGTGAATTCTTTTTCGAGATTTTGTCCTTCGGGCTATTCGGAGGCTTCACGGGGAGAAAAACGGAAGACGGATTGTGACACTTGAGGAGGTACGGTTGTAAGTGTGGATGTCTTAGCAGTTCTGCAGCCTATCGATTCACATGTGAATATTAGATAAAATCCAATGAAATTCGATAGAGCATTTTCGATGTTTGACTTACCGTTGGTCTATGTTCGGGGCTTTTTCTTAACATCGTTTTTATCATTTGTTTCCTGAAACATCAACAAGGAAATTTTCGTATTATAACTGTCTTCACGGAAATAGTTGTTTTATTCTTTGGGGTAGATGACAGATCTGCATACATCCTACCCCTGGATCCCACCTTCAGGTGGGATATAATGGGCTCGTTTGGTTTGGTTATTTAACGATCACGATCAGAAGATACTTACAATGTCGAAGAATAAACGATGGGGAGAGGTGAAATGGAGGATCTGTTTATCTTGTTGATAAGTCCCGACATATCCTGCAGGGTCAATTTCGTCATTCTCCAAAATTTCGAATCAAAAATTAAAATCTTCTAAAGAAACTACATTCAACTTAGCATTAACTATATTGTTGAAATATTTAAAATATTTAATACATTTAAGAGTACTATTTTCGTTCTTGTAGTTTGTTAAAAACTTCTAATTTTGTCCTTGTGGTTTTGAAATTTTGATTTTCGTCCCTATGGTTTGTAAATTCATTATTATTTTCGTCCACGGGATTTAAACTTTATTGCTTTTTTCATCCATATGGTTTACAGTTCATTTCTTTTTAGTCCCTCATACTTAAAAGTGGTAATTGGTCTCAGGGACGAAATAGGAATAAACTGCAAACCATAAGATGAAAACCAAAGTTTAAAACGATATGGGCGAAATTTGTAACTTTTAACAAACAACAGGGACGAATAACATAATTTACTCTACATTTAACAAAATATTATTTCTCTAAGCATTTAATTTTTACGACTCTTATTGGTTGAAATAATAAAAACTATTTCTATCTCATTAGCAATATGTTGGAGATCTGAAGTCTGAACGCACTAGTTGAGCACCCGTGCCATATAAATATTTATGGCACATAGGTGCTCAACTAGTGTGTTAAGATCTCCAACAGAACTCAAAATTATAATAACTAACTTTTTGAAGGAAAAAAGAAAACCTAATCATGTAGGTAAAATAAAGTTTTCTGATTAAATATATGAAAACGGATCAAATAAGTTCCTAAACACCAACCATAGCATCATAGCTTAAATAGAACTTACAGGAGCTCGAAATGGTTGTTGATGTGCACAAATCTCGAACATGCAACAACCTAGGATAACAGAAAAGAGCAAACCTTATGCATCAAAAAACAATAAAGTGAAAATAAAACGTGCTAGAAGAAATATGAAAATAAAGTTTTTGCATCGTAGCAACTGTCAAAGGGTCATTGGCTCAACGTTATTCGAGTTTCTAGTAGGTCTCAGAGGTCACGGGTTTAAGCCTCACCAAAGGTATGGAGTGTGTGTGAGTTTTGTAGTATATACTATATATAGGGGGCATTCAGGGAAGAACTGAGTATTTTGCGGTAACTATGAGATCCAATTTCTTCCACTCATTTCACTAATTAATGACTTGAGAAAATACAAATTAACCACCCCCCCCCCCCCAACACACACACACACACAAAAAAAAGTGCATCTCATCTGCATCCACTTCTCACATTAAACTCAACTTCTCACACAATCCTTCGCCTATATGTATGTCAAAGGATCATGTGAGAAGTTGATCTGAACCGTTGATCACTTTTAAAAATTGCGCTTTAAAAGGGAATTGATCCGATGCATCTCGGGTGTGTCTTATCTCGGTGCATCTCATCCTAATGTACATCCAACACTTGATATGTATGTATGTATTATACTTACCAAGAGACCAAATATCAGATTTGTAGCCATATGGAATGTCTGCAAGGAGTTCGGGACACATGTAGTTGGGGGTGCCGACAACCTATAGATTCGAAAGCCAATTAAAAGTTTTGAAATCAAAAAATCGACTTCGCTTAAATAATTAACCACAAATTAAGAATTAAGTTGATATCATAACAAGTAGGTTACCGAGGAAGCAAGGTCTTCAGAGTTGAGGAGTTTCGCGAGTCCAAAATCACCTAAAAACCCCTAAAATCTTTAGAAATCGAATAAAAAACCAAACAAGTCCAAATCTTTAACAAGAATATACGATGTTCTTACCGAGACGGATGTCGTTCTCCTTTGTGAGGAATATGTTGGAACACTGAAATAAGACAAGAAAATTGTAAATTTGAGGGTGTGGTGGACATTGAATTTTTCGAAGTACACACAATATTTATATACAAAAAATCAATTTTATCAATATCTTTTTTTTATTATTACTTATGGGCAAAGAGGTCATTATCATCAAAACTTCACATAAAGGAAAATATTACATTTATTTTGGGAGAGAAACAGCGTATTAATCGGGAAAAAAGAAGATGAATTTACCTTCAAGTCCCTATGAAGGACACGATTAGTATGCAAGTAATCCAATGCCAATAATAGTTGTGTTAGCCATTTGCAAAGTTTCTACAAAAGAAAAATAGAACAATAAATCGCTTTTGTATAGTTGATGTTTACATATAATAAAAGATATCGGAACTATTGCTAAGGTTTTATTAGATTACCTCCTCCGGGAAATATGCTCCTCTAGCCTTCCGTACAAGTCCGGCTCTGATCAACCAAAAAGTTAGTATCGTTAGACACTTACAATTTTTCGGAAATAATACAAGTAAAAGTTACTTATTTCTATTGATCTTGGTCTGTTAGATTCCTTTAGTCTGTTCATTCAGAAGGTCATTTCAGACATTTGACAAATAGTCGAACACGACTCCTAAACTATGAATCAAGTCAAAAATTGCAAATTCCATGGAATGTTTGGAATGTTTTAAATATGAGAAGGAGAAAATTTCTCTCTATTATTAAGGGTAAAAGTGTCCTTTAGTTGATTAAAAAGTGTAATAATTACACATTTCTAAAACCGTGTCCCATTTTCATTGTGGATGTTTATTTTGGGTCTCAGGGAGTAAAAAAGGCAACAAATCTAAATGAACACTTAGCAAGAAAATGTTACTCAATCCGTCCCATGAAAATTGCAACACTATATGAAAGCCTCGTGAAAGCTCCAAAATTCCCTTTCTCGTAAACTTTCATGTTATAGTTACATATGTGCCCTTATCATCATTACAAATAAATTGATCGTAATGATTTGGGTCCACATAATTCTGCTAATTTATTTTTGTTAGAAGATACTTCGTATATGAGAAATGGTCAAAACATATTCCTTCAACTACATTCCAAAGTCACAAAGTTACAAAAGTTTAAGAACAAAATGGAAGGCCTCAATTTTAACTAAAAGTCCAAAAGAGTTGCTTACATGTCTCCTCCTTCGCAATAAGCGGTCACTATGCATATTCCCACCTATGAAACAAAAAAGAACATAATTGGTCAAACCGTAAGAAACAAAACTTATCTCGGCAAGAAAGTTCATCTGTAATACCCCCGTGTGGTGTTCTCCGATTAGAGCAACAATAACACTGTCTCCGTCCCAAAATAGATGTCCACAACGAAAAAGACACAAATTTTATAAATGTGTAATTATTACACTTTTTAATTAACTAAATGACAATTTTATCCATATAATAGAGGGAGTAATGAATCTCTCCATTTCATAATTAAGTGTAGAATTGGAAAAGTAGAGCAATCTAAAATAGAAATCTGGACACTTGTTTTGAGACGAAGGGTATAACTGTTTAAGCATTTTCGTCAAAATTTCCGTTCCATCCTTTGACTTTTCACAATGCAAGCCAGGGGTATACATGGAAACAACCTTTTGCCTTCGGGTAGAGGAAAGATTTGCGTACATGACTTCAAAAAAGACAGAACGTGTAGAAAGTGTGACTGGTTAGAACCCATGATAATCATTTAAAGGGTAGAATGGTCCATTTACTTCATGTTTGTACACACTTTCCGATAATGTGTCAATGAACTTATGCTTCTTGACCTTTTCTACATAAAGGGCAATCCCGTCACCAAAAGTTCCTTAGGTTTTACAAGGGATTGGGAGGAAAGTTAACATACACAATCTTTCTCTTGCACTTGCAAAAGGGTTCTTTTCTTGATTTTCTATATATGGAAATTTCAATACGGAAAATTTTAAAGAAGCAAAATAGAATTTCGTGTTACCTTATCCACCCAAGCATCTTTGTACTCCACAACGTATGGATGATTAAGTCGGGCTATCAAGTCCATCTACGATAAATAAAAACATTAAAAGAAAGTTTTCTTAGTTCTAAGCAAGGAACAAATGTCAAGTACAACAGTCTCCTTTTGAAGAAATTTCAAATTAATTCCAATAATTGCCTTCTTTTGAAGCCAAAGTTATCTCTATGCCCATCCATAAACCATGGGGAAAATCAAAAAAAAGTTGACAAAACATGTCCAAAAGTTTCATTCACATGTGAAACAAAACAATATTTTTTCGCATGTGACAAAATAATACCGCCTTTGATCCTAACCTAAGATCAAACTCACTGAAGGGTTCAGATTGGTTCTCACGGTTCTCACTTATCTACATTTAACATAATTTTTTCTTCCATGATGAAATCAATTTCGTTATTATGAGTACTTATACAATTAAACACCATATTTTAAGTTGGCCCAAACACAAACGGTTATCAAAAGAACTTATTTTAAATGGCCATGATGCCATTCACGTTGATGTTGCACCGAGACTACGTATTGACGTTAATATTTTGCTGCATAATTCAGGCTCCTCGTGTCTCCCGTCCCAGAATTACCGCCATTCTTTTAGTATCTTGGCCGGGAATATTATTTTTTAAATGATAACATACTAAAATTAACCAAGATTGTCTTTATTTCCAATGACATAGAGGGTATCATGTTAATTTATGTACAACATATCTCAAATATATAATTGGGATCACATCAATTTTCATAGAAAAACATGTTTGACTTCAAAATTCAATTGCATATCTAATTAATTAATTAACGGGACTACGAAAGAAAATACCTCTTGATGTGCTGTCCGCTTAAACTTCTCTGTTTGCTTGTTTAATCGAATCTTCTTCATGACATATCTGTTAAAGATCACACGGCATCGGAGTTTAGTCACCATACATTCGTGTTTATGAATTTTAATGCATATAGAAACAGGGATTATAGCCTTATAAAAACAATAATCATCCATCCAATTAAATAATTAAACATCCATTTTCTTATTTTGAAATAAATCATAGAAATGGAATTCATAATCAAGAACACCCAAAACAAAAGGAAAATTTTTAATTTACAAGAATTCCCAAATTAAACTTGCATTTAGAACCCTAAAAATGCCTATAAATTATAAGACACATGAAGTAAGCACAATAACACATAACATACACACAGAGTTAATTATCCTTTATACTGGGAAATAATTATGATGAGAAAAAGATTTAAAAAAATAATTACTTTTTTTCTCAATCTTATGGAGAACAAGAAAAGCAGCTCCAAAAGCTCCTCTACCAATCTGCTCAATAACCTCATAATCTTCCATCTTTGACTTGCCATCACCATTTTCTGCTTCCATTTGTGACATATTCTTCAAACCCTAAACACCATATTCAAGAAAGACTCAATTTTCAAGAAAAAAAAATGTGAAATAAGTCAAGAAATTAAGCAAAAAAATGAGTAAAACGAAGTGGGTATTACCTCAAATTACCTTAAAACACCAAAACTTGTCTGAATAGCTCAAGAACTTGAAAAGCTAATGGCATGAAAACCAAGGGTTTTTCAAGAAACCTTTTGGATTTGGTTGAAACCCTTTTCAAGAAACCTAGAAATAAGAAGTTCCCATAAACAGGTATGAAATTTTCTTCAAACAAATGATGATACCAAGCTTCAAGAATGTGGGTAAGAAATAGAAAAGAAGATGGGTGTGGGCACAAACACTTGATTAAAGTTGAAGTTTTTTGAGTTGTTTAAGTGTGAAAAATAGGTGGAAAAACAAGATTCAAGAAAAGCAACTCAAAACCCATATCATATAATCTCTAACAAAAACACATGAAAAGAGAGAGAGAAGAAGAAGAGTATATAGAAATTGAAGTAAAGGGACACAACACTTGTAAAATAATGATTAAAGAAAAGGGGATTTGTTTATATTTTTTCTTTTCTTTTCTTTTCTTTTTTATGGATTCAAAGAAAGAAAGGGGTAGTTGGTCACCATTCACCAAACAGGAGAGAGAAAGAGAGATTTGTTTATTTATTTATAGAAGATATAATAAAGAGAAAATAAAGAAATAAAAACTGAAGAGTTTGCTTGCATTTACAGATTGAAGAAGGGTAGAGAGCATTGATGGATACCAAAGGAATTAGTTTGTTTTGGAGAGTATGGTCTACAGTTATCATGTCAACATCTTCACCAGAAAATGTATACCCTGCAAACACCAATACATCTATGCTTTCTTTTTGCCCAATACATAGTATATATATACCCACCATTTTATTTATAGTTTATTGGTTCAAAATATTATGGTCCATTTTTAATTACTTCTTGTTTGATTTAAAAAATAATCAAACTCAAACTCTTGAGGTTTTAAACACGGATATTAATGTACTCAACTCGAATTTAATAGCCTTTCTCAAGCTCGAACTGACTCGTGAGCAGCTTAGCTCGAAACTCAACTCGAATTCGATTGCGATTTTTCAAACTCAACATGTGCCCCCATTTGATTTAAACAATGGTTGGTGGTTTTGGTAATAAAGATGTTGTGGCTTTTCAATAAAAAGATGATCATACTTGAACTTGAGCTCGAAGTCGTTTGAATCTCGAACCAATCTCAAACACAAATTGGATCCAAGCTCAGATTCGAATCAAACTCGTACTCAAGCTAAAGGGTATGAATTGGATTGTGGGTAAATGACGTAGTACTACAAGTTGTATATGGTTTGTGGATAAGATACTGGAAAGCCGATGTGACGCTGATGTGACAAAAATCGGATAAAGCCCATATGGTATAGTGGTACTCTTGGCCTAACTGTGATTTCAATAAAAGGTAATTGATCAATTTTTATAGTTTGAAAATGAATAATTTAATTCAAATATCTAAAAATAACGACAGCTTTTGGTAACCAATTAATAAAGTTTTATATTATATTTTAAAACTAATTATACATAAAACATTGTAACACCCCAAAAATTGGAGCAAACAAAAACCTTCATTTACGAAAGGTGTTAGTACAAATATACGCCAAAGCTTGAGCTCTTCCCAAAAATGGGGTATAAAGTAATGTACAATTACAAAGTCTGAACTTTAATGGAGTGGTATAATAACCAATAAGTCTAATTCCTAACAAGGAAAAGACTACAAAAGGTCAACAGTTTCTACTATCAACTCGCGGTCTAGATGTACCGGTCTCTTCACACATCCCCCAAGGCTCACTCTTAATCCCGGCACCTTCTTGGGAACAGCGTCCCTAGTACCTGAGAGACACATCGACACCACACAAGTGTTAGGCCAAAGGAGCCTAGTGAGTTGTATCAACAAAATATCATACATATAAAATAATGTTAAGACATGTGAGATATGCAAGAGTGTATTAACAACAAAATGCATCATGTTAAACCGATTTATCTTTTATCTTTGAAAACCGTGGGAGCGACCCACTTTTGCCAAGCAAGTTACACCTCAGAGTCGAGACACCCCGTTGTCGTCCTCCCACGAAGACTCAAATAGACAACCTCAGAGGCCAGACACATTCGCGGCCACACGAATGGCGAGGGACATAGATGCGCACCTTTTGACTAGTGCCACCAAGACTGAGTCGAACTCGTGTAAACTTGAAAGTGCACACCTTTTGACTAGTGCCACTTTAAATCAATCTCATTTCAAAAACGACACAGTGTACACCTTTTGACTAGTGCCACATTGTCCAATTTACGTTTGCGTAAAAACATGGGTACTCACCTTTTGACTAGTGACATCCCGGTCCACTTTTTGACTAGTGGCCAATAACATCCCACTTTTTGACTAGCGGTGCTCCATAACATTTTAGTTACATAATTTAAGCATTATTGAAAGTCTCAATACTTTCATTCATTTCATATAAGCCAACATGCTCAGGATTCAATTCCTTCGCATCATTCCGTGGCATGCATAATAACACGTATTTCTCATAAATACATTCATCATATAATCACATGGATTTCACTCATACGATAGTAGCATACGATAATCTACTCCATGTATTCAATAATCCAAATCAAGTCATTCATATAAGCATCATTACTCAGTCATTTCATGGCAATCCTTAAACCTAACAATTTAGGCATTTCATCCAAAATCATGTTTATTCACAATGACCAACAATATATGTAAATCAAGCAAGATGATGTGCTCTCAGTTTTAACAAAACGGTTTTAGCAACTCACTTTGAGGCTCGTAAAGCCAAAAGCCCCAATTTTCACCAAGAACCCTAGCTTAAAGCTTGAGTGAACACCTAAACTGATAAGGAGTTAATACCTTGGATTAGTTCCATAACTACATCATACAACACTAGATCTATACCTTAAAACCATATAGAGAACTCACCTTGAGGGTTTGTAACCAAAACCCCCAAGTCCAAGATTTAGGTCAAAATGTGGGAAAACCTAAAATCAAGTAAATCGGAACTCTAGGTTAGTTTATAACTCCTAACACATAGGTTAAAAACAACCCAACAAGGTTTAGATAAGTTCACCTAGTAGGATCTTGAACAAACCTTAGAAATGGAGAAGCACAAAAATCCAACAATGGAGGTTTTGAAGGTGAGAGGTGAAGAAGATGAAGGTGGAGGAGATCTAGCTTTCAAGTCTTGTTATCTTGAGTATCAAACCAACAATGGGATCTTGAAGAGCTTGGAAAATGGAGAAAATCGCAATTTGAACCAAAGAAAACGGAGTTGAGATGTGAAAGTTATGTTAAAATGAAGAAGGAGGCTATTTAACCCGACAGGCGCTAGCGGCCGCTAGGCTTTTACTCTAGTGGCCGCTAGCTCCCCTAACGGTCGCTAACTAATTTTGTGAGATAACAGAACCAAGAAAAACTCCCCCTAGCGGCCGCTAGCATGCTGCACTTTTCAGGACGAAAACTGTTTTGATCATAACTTCTTCGTTATAGCTCCGATTTCGATTCCGAAAGAACCGTTGAGTTCATAATTTAATTTCCCACTTAATAATATTATAACCTTCAAGTTTTAACCCAAAATAAAATTATCTAAATTTACGGGTGTTACAAACATCGAGCTTTGTGGGTCAACTATTCAGTATATTACGATTTTTTATTAGTCGAGTATTAAGTAGCTCGGCTCGACTCATTACTATATCGAGTTGAGCTCAAGTTCAAGCTGGGCCTAGTCCAATGTTGACCGAACTTTGACCGAATCGATCTCGAGTAACTTGTGAGTTGTCTCATATCATTTACCCCCTAATTAATGCTAACAATCACATGTATTAGTTAATTACTTAACAATCATATTAAATCTATGGTATCAAAAGGCATCGGGTTCCTCGAGTTGGATTGAGCTTAAATGTGTTAGATATAGGATTCAAAGATGATGCCTAGACTTGATAATCTCGTTGGATCATGTGGAATACACATGAATTTAGTATTGGGATAATCCAAGAAAATAACTCTCTAGATCTCAAAATTTATGAGATTGAGATTTTATATACCCCAAATTCGCATTTACATATTTATATGAAAGATTGACAGTTGTGGGTGGTTAAACGGTTAAGTTTATAACTGTACGACGATTATAATTGTTAACGGATAAGGTTGAAGAACAGTTACAACCAAATCATAGTTCCAAGGATCAAGGTCTGAATGCATAGACCACGAGTCTGATTTCAAGTACAAGAACTCTGATTGCACTCAAACTATGATTCCAAGTACAAAGCCGAAGTCTTAGGACCAAACTTGTCATAATATTGAAAGTTTTATAAAGTAAGAAAAACCTAGTTGTAATTGTGTTTTGTAATGTATTTGGGTTTATGGGCTTGGGCTTATCATATATTGATCTCCACTATACAAAAGAGTCTAGGGGTTAGAGTTGAGATTGTGAGAGTCGATTAATATGTTTGTACGTGTAGGTTAGAGAGAATCCTTTGTACTCCGTGATTTCTCATTCAATAAAACATGCCGACTTCTTGAATTTCTTGATCTTAACCTTGTTACTTGTTGAAATCAAACTTTTATGAAGTCTGATTTACTGAGTTCAAGTTTGGTTGCATACCTCAATTGTGATTATATGGTTTAGAAATTTGACTCAAGTTCAGAACTAGACTTAGTCAAATTTGTTTAAACCGGATCTCTTGTTCCATTGTTAATATTTTGTATTGAACTATACTTAGAAATGTTCAATGATACATTAGAACTCTGATAAAAAGAGTTAGATCTCTAACTACACTACCTCAGACTTATTACCGTCAAGGGATATGCCCCTTGGAACCCTACTAGGGCCGTTGATTCCAAAACCCCTTTAGGGGGCACGACCCCTTTGACCTCCGTCCTATGGAGATCTAAGGTGATAGGGGCAACATTTATGAGTGTGCGTTGCACACCTTCTAACTCATTTATGTTTATCTTACTACTTTAATCGATCTAAAGTGAATCAAAATTTATACAAATGGTTGATGACACCAAAGTCACCAACAAAATGATTTTGATGCAATTCCAACAAAATACACACAGTTTTAGGGGTTACAACTTGATTAAGTATCAAGTGGCTTCAGGTTTGGTTGGGTTATTTCTGGCCGAGTTGGTCGGGTTTTTGAGCACCCCTATATGGAATTGGTTGGATTAGAACTTTACATGCAAGAGGTCATGGTTTTAAATCTTATTATAAATGAATTTTTTTCTTTTAATTATTGACTCTAGGCTAACCTACAACATTAAATCAAGCGCCACAAAGCTATTTTTGAAAATATTAACAAAAATTGGGTAGGATGATTGAACTTCCAACTCAATACAATTGTAGATGTTACCACTACTACACCAATACAGTTTTTGGTTAATTTTCGCTCATTTTTTGGAAATGACATCAATTTATTACGACAAACAATTGTTTACACCAAGAGCAAAGAGGCAACCAAAGAAGGCCAACGAAACAAGACAACACCAAAACCAACAACTATCAAACGAAACAGAAATATGAGCCCAAAACATACTAGAACTAAACAAAACTAAAGTATAAAGCAAAAGCGATATACGGTTTGCAAGAGTCAAATAGTCTGCCTAACGAACCCATACTATTGTTGATCTACAGCCAATGAATTTTGTCTTTTGTCTTCAACCGAACCCGGACCAACAATTCAACTATCCATGTGTTCACTGAATTTTCTTCCATTCTATTTTTATAATTTTTTTCATGATCTTTTTTCTACCCAATACCACACCATCTTAAAAAAAATCATTTTTATCTTATTTTCAAGGAAACATATATTTGTTTTAAGGATCATAGTTGATTCTATATGAAAAATATATTTTATCCATCAAATCATTAAAATTGACTTTTCCCTAGGCTAGCATCTCCAACAGGATCCCTATAATTTCTCTATAATAGAGAACTAAAAGTCAAAATCTCTAAATAAAACCACATTTCACTCCAACAGATTCTCTATTTTAGAGATTTCAATATCAATTATATTATTAAAATATTCACTATTTTTATGATCCCAATAAATGTTTTAATTTTTTTATATAAAAAGAATATCAATTGAATTCTCATTGGTGGATTGAATAAAAAAATGATTTCTCTCTCCTCTAAACCAAGATATAGAGATTTCTCTATATTTGGAGTTTTTCCCTTGAATCTCTATTTTAGAGATTGAAATGGGGATGTTGTTGGAGCACTTTAGAGGACAAAATATGGGTTTTCTCTAAAATAGAGATGCTATTGGAGATACTCTAAAGAGTGATTCTTGGACCTTTGAACCACCTTCAATTGCTCAAGGATATTCTTGGATTCACCATTGAAACATATGTTTTGTAATAATAGAATCTAATGTCATTATTGTAAGTTTATTTTATACAAAATATTTATAGATAATGAAATTTCATTTCATTTCAAATCATACAAACTATTAATGTAATGTTAAAGATTGCAAATTATTTTAATTTTAAATCCTTTATGTAATCCAAATTTCTCAAATACATCTCGTAAGGTATGTTTATTTCCCTTTGCTTTGTTTATCACAAATTTACTGTAAACCAAATAAGAATTGTTTTTCTTCACAATAATACAAAGTATTTATCTCATGTTCTTAAAATTTCTTAAAAAACAAAATTATAGCATATTATTACATACTTTAAACTTATTAAACTTCCTTTGAACTTCATAAAAGTAAATGATAATCACATGTAAATGTAGAATAAATGTTGAGTCCCACTAAAAGATATTGATTTAATTTTCAATACAGATACGTAAAAGTTTATAAAACTATTTCATTGGATGAATGATACCTAATTACCTATTGCGTATACTCTTATGTCAACAATTTTGAAATAACAAGGCATGCGATTGACATGATCAAAAAAGTGACATGACATGTAGAGGTAGGGGTTGCAAATGACCGGATGTTTCAACAAATGCGTTTATAAAATAATAAACAATATTTTTAATAACTCAAAGAAAGAAACTAATAAGATCTACTAGGGGCTAAAACATTTTTATCCCATTACGTAAATCATGTTTTCAGTTTTGGTTACATCTTGATTCAAGATTTTAAAAAGGTCTTATAGAAAAAACATTCATTTGTTATAAGGCTATTAGTATCGCTACTTTCATACCTTAACTATCTTCGCTGTCACATCAACGTCATATCAGCTTTACCTTTATACCTTCAATAGGAGTACCACCATCCTCGCTGCCATCATATCCTTAATCTTTTCTTTTAATATATATATATATATATATATATTATAAGAGAGAGAGAAAGAAGGAGAGAGAGAGAGAGAGAGATTTCATCGGGTAGCCATGGGCTTAGAACCCTGTGGCCGAACCCGCAAACCATGCCCACTGGTAGTGTACCACTACTCTCCTTTAGTCGTGAGCCTGCACCCAAATACCCGTGACCAAGCCCGCATGGGCTACGCATGGCGTAAGATAACCTTAACTTTATACCAATCAATAAGCATCATGTCAAGGTGACATGAAACAATTTTTAGTATTTTCATAAAACATTTCATGCAACTTGAATATAATTTTTTTTATCATAACTTCATATCTTTCGATAACAAATAACTAATAAAAATATTTATAAATACTAGGTTTGAATATATAATTATATATATAGGGGTCGTATCCGTTACAAACCGTATAGTTTGTACAAACTATACAAACCAATCTCCACCGTACATGTACATGATCAATGGTGTGGATTAATTCAGTTCTTAGATTCTCTCAACTACATTTCAAAATCACCTAAAAGTTAGGAGATAAACAAAATCAATGGTCAAGAAAACAAAATCAATGGCTAAGATTAGGTTTGTATAGTTTGTACAATCTATATGGTTTGCAACGGATACTTTCCCTATATATATATATATCTATACATATAAATAAAAAAATACATTACTTAAAATAATAATTAATTTAAAAGATGTTATTATTGTCTACAAATTTAATCATTTTGTGATCCTCGAATATTACGATTTGAAAAAGAAAAATCTTTTTCGGTAGGTAGGGAAGCATTAATACGATGTTGAAATTATGTATTAAATTTGACCATGGTTGGCAAAAAGTCTTTAATTGAATTGTAATAACAATTAATAAGTGGAATTTGCTTTTGCTTTTGGAATTTTGAACAGATTTGGACCTCTCATACCCTCCACTCCACCTTTTTGACCCCACCTTCCTACCCTTTTGTTTCCCTTTTTTGTTACCTCAAAACATATAAAAACCTATTAAATACATTTAAGTTAGGTGTTAACCATTACATTATATACTTTTTTTAAAATAAAGTTTTATCAGTTTTATTGGATCGAATCGAGTCGGTAAAAAGCAAATATCGTCAAAAACTTTGAGAGAGACTTATGATTGAGGTTTCATAGACATAAATTTAATGAAAGTTGATCTTTAACTGGTTCATAAAACTTATATTATAAGGATCATAAGTTTGATGCAGCTCATTTACGAGTAAATAT
The DNA here is from genome assembly GCA_030169165.1 of Centaurea solstitialis. NCBI lineage: Eukaryota > Viridiplantae > Streptophyta > Magnoliopsida > Asterales > Asteraceae > Centaurea > Centaurea solstitialis. The sequence goes on along the minus strand of CM058045.1, from coordinate 17,005,247 downwards.
ATGTACTTAAATTGCATATATATTCTTTTTTAGATAATTTTACTTTGCCCAATTGTTTAATTTTCACATCATGTATACATAAATTATCTTATTAAAGATTATATTCTAAATCTGATTTTACTAGATATAATTAATCTTTAGAGTAAATTACGGATTTGGTCCTTAAGGTTTGACGGAAATTACGGATTTGGTCCTTAAACTTCATTTATTACAAAGATGGTCCCTATGGTTTGAAGATTCTTACGGATTTGGTCCTTGAGGCTAACGGCCGTTCAATAATCCGTTAAGTATGAGGGTAAAGTAGTCTTTTCAATTAATTAATTTATTTTATTATTTTTCTTAAAACACAGGGACCAAACTTGAATCTTCATCTTCTACACTTGAATCCTTCATCTTCTACATTGAATCTTCATCTTCTACAAATTAACACATAATTGAAGCTTTCAATCAAACAAAAATGAAAAACCTAAATAAAATCTTCTATCAAATTAAAATCAAAACTCTAAATCAAAACTAAATCAAAACCCAATCAAATCTTCAATCAAAGTTAAACGGAACCAATTCAATTCCAATCAAAAATCCAATTTTATTTCAAATATCAAATTTAAATCCACATGAAAAATAAAAGTTAAAAAACCTAAACCCATCTCCATCTCATCATACCCAATTCAAACGAAGGCAAGCAATCTGAGAGAGAGAGAGAGAGAGAGAGATAGAAATCTAGAAGAAGGCCAAGAAAACCTCATCGAAGGCAAGCAATCTGCAGCCAAGAAGAATAGATTTGGAACAGATCTGCAACCAAGAAGAAAACCCCAAAAAACCCTAAATCGAAATCAAAATCGACATATTTGGAACGAATTCCAGCTAAGAAGAATAGATCTAGAACCAAATCCATGGGTGGAGGTCGTTACCGTCGATGGTGGTGGAGGTCGTTACCGTCGATGGTGGTGGAGGTCGTTACCGGCGATGGTAGTGGCTGTTCCGAGACCATCTGAAATCGACGACCACAGAGACAAAGCACAGGGAACAATGGTTTCTTCGACTTTCCATCGTAGGTCTGAAGAGAGACTCGCCGGATCTGGAGAAGGCCGAGGATGGTGGCCGGAGCTGGAGAAGACCGACGGTTGTGCTCTCCGGCGATGGTGGCGGTGGCTGTGCCGGAGACGATGGTGGTGAAGGTTGCGCGGCGGCTGTGCTCTCCGGCGATGGTGGCAGTGGCTGTGCCGGAGACGATGGTGCTCTCCGGATCCACTATACATAAATATGTGAATGCACAGGTGGGTTCCAGTGGTGGGATCCACTATATTTATGTGAGTGAGGGGGTCCAAATAGAAACCCCTTTATATTTTACCTAATGGTAAATTAAGACCTTGTCAATTTAATTAACCATAAATTTGATGCTACAATTATAAGAAAAAAAAGTCCACATCTGTCTAGTGAGATGCCATCACAAACTTTGACAGTTGGGGATTTGTGATTCAGTATCTTGTAAACCAAAACTTAATAAGATCATTTTTCGTTTTATTTGAACTTTCTGGTTACATCTACATGGAAAAGATCTTACAAGAAGATTGAATTAACTTAAGAAGCATGAGAAGTGGATCTAAACCCTTGATCACTTTTAGGTGGCGTTTATTTTTGAAGAGGAGTTGAAGTCTGCTTTCACTTCTGATTTTTAAAGGGTAGTGTTGAATTCTCAAATTTGAATCAATATGGCTGCTTGTTTTTGTAAATTGACAACCGCATGAATATCTATAATTGTCTATTTTTATCTCTAAAAAATTCAACCATAAGACGTCAATCTGTAATTGTCTAATTTGAACTTTCGCTGATCGAAGAATAACGAAAAAAAGGATGTTGTCAAATTTGCAAGGTTGTAGAGTTTTAATTATATCTCATACATTGAAACCCCGTTTTAAGCGATTCAAGATGTTATAGAAAGCCAACACACGTATCTACGATCTTCGTGTTTTGCGTTTTTGCAAATTCCTGGTGTATCTGAGCTAAAACCACGTTGAAATCGAATGAATGGTGTTGGACGAAAATAAGAGGTAATTAAGTGGATAAATTTATCAGTTAATTTATTAGATGACATTAAGGGTTAATAGACTTACAAAAAATGGTCTGAATTGTCTTATGTCTAACCAAATCAGACATAAGTGACAAAAAAAAGTATTTCTTTTTATGAAAAGAGAAGCGCCAACTTTAATCTTAAGCCTATCCATACGCTTGATACGATGATTGGTCGGATGCATCTCATTATCCAACCATAAATAACATAGTAACAAATGATGGGTTTGAAAGAAGTTCTTAAAAAAAAATACTTTCAATTTAGTTTGTTAAAATGATGTCAAACCCTTGCATTTAAAATAAAATATTATGACTACCAAATCCATTATTTTACCTTTTGGACAAAGAGTACCTCTGTCATCAATCATCTTTAACTTATGTTTTTACATGCTTATAAATTCTGTATTTAATAAGAATACAACCCATTTAACATTCAATATTTTAATACTACTATACTTTATTAAAAACAAAATATAAATATTCACACACAAAAGTTATGGCAAGTTTTAATAGGCTCATTAAATGTGCACACACCTACATTTAAAAATAAATCAAAATGGTCCATGCAAATATATGCAAATATATGCCATTGACAATTGACATCACACCCATGGATGAAAATGTATATAGATACAAAGATAAGGTTTGTTCCCCCTCACCACCCTCCTAATAATCCCCCCCAACCGTGTGGATAATAAAAAGGTTGTCCTACACCTCAACACCTAACTTATTCCTTTGTTTGGTATGGCTAAAAAACAAAAACAAACATAATCACTTAAAATATAAAACCATTCCATAATTGCACTCATATTCCTTTCTTTAAGTCCCACCAATGTGTCACAAGATTACCACCAAAATATTTGAGTATGCATGTTTCCTTATTTGAATATTGGAAAGAAACCGAATGGGTTTGTTGTGGTCCTGCGTAACTTGTTTGAAGAAGGAATAAGTGAAGAACATGGGAAGGTAAGATGGCACGAGATGAACTCGAGTTTTGAAATGGACACGAAAATGGGTAAAGAGAGAATGAAATAGACAGGATTTTCGAATTTAATCATGTTGGTAGGTGAAAGCAAACAAAGTGTCGTCTTTAGAGAATCTTTTTTGCAAGATGGTGAAAGAGTTGGTTGTTTTTGTTTGGATTTCTTGTAACGATTGTACTCTTCCTAGCAACTGCGAATTATTTTGATTTTGAGTATTTCTTTTATCTGATTGTTTGTTGAAAGGGGTTGTAAGGATTGAGTCATCCATTAGTGTGTTCCTAAAACCTGTCATGGTCCTAACTGGGTTTCAGTTAGGAAAAAAAATGTGTATACATCTCTAATTAGGCCTCACTGGTCCCGGTCTTTTTCTAAGTCTAGTTACATGTTTGTTTGAATTTGGTATCTACCCCTTGAGTCTTTTAATAAACTTCAAACATCTAGTTCAAAGTTTTATATCGTTATAAGAAATATACAAACTTTTTACTCTTTTCTATTATGTTTTCTTTTGAGAACTATCAATACCATCGGCCAAACTTTCTATTAAACTTCAATAAGAACATTGAAAACCTCCTGATTATGACCCATCAACAACAATGTTTTAAAGTTCAAATGGTTTTATTAAGGGACAAAAAAGGTTGGCCATCATACATATTATCACATCAATCATAGTCAAATCAATATTGTTTTCGAATGTCTTGTAAAATATATAAAAGAATGTTTTATATGATAAGATCATAAGAATGATATGAGTATTTAATTGAATCAATATAATTATATTGTCCTTCATATTCTAATATACTTCACATGAACTCAATTTAAATAAACATAAGATAAACATGCAAGTTGCAACATGCCAAAGTAGGTTGAATCTGCCCCTTCAACATTTTTCCCTATTTATTAGTATTATCATTATTTGAACGCTAGATAACACATGCACATATTTCGACACGAAGTCGACGAGGTATTCGGGGTCCATGCGGACACCCGACTAATTCTCGGCGACCATGGACCGACCCAAAACCCGACCCATGGTCATGGTACCGCCACATGCTCACCCCATGAATCAAACCCGGGTAGACAGGGATGCCATCTACTGTCCCTTCCAAGGATGTAACTGACCACTAGGCTATTAATGTTTTGATTTCTCCTATTTGATTTTAATTATAACAATAATAATCATTATTATTATTATTAATATATTAAATATGATTATATACCCCTGTCATTGAAATAATAATCTGATTATTTTTTAATTAAGTGATTTGGGAACTAGGGGAAGCTCCCAATACAAAAAGTGACCTGTTTTCTTTCTAGATAAGTTTGTGTTTTGACGTGTCGATTTAGTCATTTTGTCATGGGTTTCATGGGCCTCGAGTATAACACACTGAAGCGAGCTCGAATGGGCCACTCAAAAATAATTTATGGCCCAATAGGCCTAAAGTTCTTAAGAGTGAAGCCTTGAGGTGCACACGACCGGATTTTTATCCGATCTGGATCGGATTTATACTAACCCGGTTTTTTTCGGATTTGTTAGAAACCGGTTTTGTTAGAAACCTGTTTGGATTTCAACCGGTTTTTTCGAAAAAATCGATCTGATGGAACCGGTTTCGGATCGGATTGAAACCGGATATTTTCTATTGGTTCTTTTTTTTTTGCTAGAAAATTCAATTGAAATCTAATCTGAATTGGTGTGGGTCGTGATTTTTTGATGGGCCGTGATTTTTTTTTAAATTGGGCTCAACGAATTACATATGGAATGATGGATCATGATGGAAGTGTCTTGAAACATAGACATTACCGGTTTGAAACCGGTTATCCAGTCAAACCGGATCGGATCCAATCCGGTTTGAAAAAAATCCGATCCGGTTTAAAAAAAATTCGGTTTTTATAAAACCGGATTCGGATAGTTTTTACGCAAAATCGGATAACCCACAGAGATGGCCATTCCGGTCCGGCTCAAGACCCACAGAGGCCTGGCCCAATCAAGGTTTGGTTTAGGGACCGCCAACTATAACCGTTTAGAGTTTTGGGATGTTTTGACGGCCCGACTTGTTCCATTTTTCAAAAGAGTCTAACAATTTGTATAGTCGCCGAGGTCGATTTTATAACCATTGTTTGTTGTTTTTGGTTTTCAAACACTATATATAAGTCATATGGTGTATGAGGTAAGATACTTTGTCTTGGTGTTCATCATCTGGTTAAACATGTAGTAAAGCTAGGTCGTCGATTAGGGTGGCTGTAAACACAACGTGAAGAGACTTTTTTGAATGACTTGGTCGATCATACTAGATAGATAGTCTCAGATAGACCATAAACCTTTCATATGCAATTCCTCGAACTACTATCTCGATACCAATCCTTGAACCCCATAATCAAGGGCACTGCTTAGCTAAGGGTAAGAAAGAAGCGCAGATCCACTTATACTCACTAGGGATTAACTTACAAAACGTAAATAACCTTCACAATTCTCACTATATTTCGTAATTTTTGCTCATATTTGTTTCTAGAAATTACAATAAAAAACATATTGTAAAAATGCAGTTGCTTGACCCAATTACATATTTTTGTATTATAATAACATTCAAGTATTTTTAAAAAATTCAAATATGTATAATTTTAAACCGGGACCGAGATCGGTTTCAATTGAAAAGGTTACAAAACGCTATATAGGGGACTGGAATTTGGCCATCTATAAATGAAGGGTTTCAACTTTTCTTCGTATATCCACAAGTTAAATAAATAAAAGACATCATTTTTTAGTATACTACAAGGGTGCATTTGGTACACTGGATAGAACAGAACAGATAAGAACATGGAATACTGTTCCATGTTTGGCAGAACTTTTATGTGGAACATACATGAACAAAATGGAACAAAAGTGGAACATGCTTATTTTACCCTTACCCATGACACAAGTTGGAACAAATTTATGTTTTACCAATATAACATCAAACTAAAAAATAATTTTCTTCTAAAACATCAAATATGTCTTCCTACTTACATTTCATTCATTTTTTAAATTTTATTTATTGTATTTTATATTTTTAAATTTTCAGTTTACTGTCCTAAAAGTATTATGTTTTGTACAATAACTATATTTTGATTAATTTATGTAATTTATTAAAAGTTAATAATAATAATAACATAGAAAAAGTATTAAATAAAAATTAGAAACTAATTAAAAACCTTTTATTGTGGTATCATTTTAGTCGTCTTATAAAAACATTCTAACTTCATATTTTGTTATAAAAATGTTCATTTTATTACAAGTTCACCAATTACGTTATTAATCAAAATATATATAAACAACTCATTCTAGATAAGTATGACATTTTATCTGTTCTGTTCCATCCAATTTTATCTTATCAAACGCTAAACAACTATTTTATCCTATGTCCTGTTTTATTCTACTTTGTCTGAATACCAAATGCATCCAAAGTGTACTCACCCAATACTATAAGATAAATCTCAATGTAATTATTTTCTTAGGCCATCCACTGTCGACCCACTGCAACCCAATGGTTTCAGCTGCCACATCAGCTTTCCACAAAACTACCCAAAACTACCCATTTCATCCACTGTCGACCCACTGCAACCCACTCCATCAAAATTCATTTTAATTAATTTTAAAATATTAATAATAAAAATTAAAAAATTACATTTAAATTGAAAATAAAAATAATACTAAAATTAAAAATTAAAAATAAAAACGTTACAATCAAATTAAAATTAAAATTGCGATACTAAAAATTAAAAACTAAAAATTGCGTTAAATCTAAAAAATTAAAAACTAAAAATTAATCGACAGGCGCCCATCCGTATTTTTGTCGTAGCTTCTCTTTCATTTCCAACGTTGTATATAACGCACCGCCCGAAAGATGCGCATGCGGCGATATGTAAAACCTATAGTCTCGCCGTTGCTTCTTATCCTCCGCCTCCGATTCACGAAACCTCAAATCTCTTTCGCGCAAGTCCAAATCCCTTCGTTTTTGATTGAGTAATTCTTGAGATGTCGTGTTGAGCGTCGTTAACTCGCGAAACAACCCGGAGACGTATTCGCTCGAGGCGCCTCCCGTAGAAGCCGATGCCGAAGCTCTCGCCGCGTTTCTTCCGATGGGTCGTGGACGCTCCTCTTCGTCTTCGTTTTCGTCCTCGTCATCGACATCGAAAGGACCGTGTGCGTCGGAAGCGTCGGTGGTGGGCGTCGCGGATTCGGAAGTCTTTGATCGTTTGGGACGAGAGTTGGCACCTATGAGAGGTGTGCGTATGTATTTCTCTCACCCCTTGAGCACATCCCAAACATGTTCGTGTTGAAAAGCCTTCTTGTGCTCTTCTTTGTAGCGGAAGCGAGCCTTTGTTAACCAGTCGTTGTCACCCTCGCCGCTTTTACGTTGCGATTTTACGTTGTTGTAGATGTTGGAAAATTGTAGGACAACTTTGCCCAACGATACACATTTGCTCCTTATTTGATGCACGGTGCGGTATAATGGTGGGCATTCCGTGCGTTGCTCGAAAGATAGTTGAACCGTATCCCAAAAATCATCTACATGAAAAAAATTAAAAGTTCGTAAGTTGCGTTATATAGACAAAATGACACAATCAATATATAAAATACCTTGCGAACGATTGTTACCTACTACGGAATCCTCCGACGTCGCCACCCATGCCTTCGCCAACGCAACCTCCTCCACGGGTGTCCACGCTTTCGGCGGCGCCCGGTCGGGGAATTTTCTTTTCCCGTCTTTCGGGGAATTGGCTTTGCCTTTGCCTTTGCCTTTTTTGCCCGTGCCCGATGGTGGTGGTGGGGATGGCGGTGTCGTTGGTTGCGTTTCGGGTACCTCATCAAATTCGGGCGAGCTTTCTTCCCTATCTCGGGGCTCGTTTATATTTGGCATCGGTGTGGGAGTTGGAGTTGGAGTTGATTGAGACGCCATGGGACTCGATTGAGTGAGCATTCCCGTAAAGGATTGAGCCATCAACGGTAAAAGATTACCATGGCTCATTCCGTATTGCGGAACGTTGGTGTTAAAAAAATTCGGATCGTATACGGCGGCGGATGGCGGGATGACCCAATCCGTATTGCGGGCGAGATATGTGGGACTCGGCATTTGTGGTATATATGAACCGGCGGAACTCAAAGTTTGGTTTGGGTTTGTCGGCATCGTTTGGTTTGGGTTTGTCGGCATCGGTTGGGTTTGGGTTTGTCGGCTTGAACGTTTGGTTTGTTTCGGAGTCTTTTGTGAATCCATTTGGATGAAGAATGTGTAGAAGAATATGAGTTGTGTAGGAGATGAGTTGAATATAGAATACTATTTATGAATGTGTAGAGAGTTGTGTGTAGGAAATAAGTTGATATAGTGTACTATATATAATATTGAAATTTGAAAAAGAAAGAAAGAAAAAAAAAGAAATAAAATAGAGCCGTTTTTATACCATTGGGGGGGTGGGGGGTGGGGGTAAACGGTAACATTTCCAACGGTTTTGAGAAACCGACTTGAAGCAAACCGAAGCCACACGCGGCGGTGTTCATGCGTGAAGCCGACGGGTTGAGTGAACCCGACGGCTACCCGATTGCTTCGGGTAAGCGACAGTGGATGGCCTTATACTATTTGCCTTTATCCATTTTGGTAATGTGGTTTTGAAAAAAACAATAAAGTTCCCATGTTCAAGTAAAATATAAAGTTGCAGACACATAAAATCTTTGAACAAACATATATTGATATTACAATCAAATTGACAATTTATATAACTTGTTTAATTAAATTTTATATTATAACTTAATTTGGGTTTAATAACAATGTAACTTATTCACAAAAACTGATATTCATAACCTACAAACGACAGCAATTATGTACAAGAATAAGAACTGATATCTATAACCTTACATATGACCATAATTATGTACAAATCGATAGAAATTAAAAAAAAAGACTGAAACATTCTTGCAAATATAGGAAGGGTATAGATATAATTGGCTTTTCAAAAAACCATAAGATACGGCAAACTTGAGTAATTGACCATTTACTTTATCATGTTAATATAGTAAGCTAAAGTTGTTTTGACAATGGAGAATAAGACATCTTATTTTGAGACATCAACTTCATATGAGCAAATGGACACATACATGCGATATACTTTCTATTCGAAACGAATATCGACCAAGTGGCTTAATCCTCACTCTCCCATCGGTGTAGTGAAGGACCATATATCTCATCTCAAATATTCTTGCAAATTTGTAACATTACAACTGTAAATAAAATGTACATTCCCATAATATTACATTAAGAGTCTTTTATGCTTGTAGCTTAGCTGACAAAAAGGTGGGATGACTTTGTTCAAATACATAACAGATTCAAATTTGAATCCCACAGGATGTGGGCTTGATTCCACATGCCTTGATCGCTAAGTCAGCTCTTGAAATTCCCATGGACGGGTTCCGTGTGTAGCCAGTTGGGGTTGTCGGTAAACAACCTTTTGCCCGAAGATTACATTAAGAGGGTAAAAATCGTAATTTAAGCATGTAACCGTAATACCATCAAAATGACCCCTTATATGGCTTGGCTTCTGTTTATTTTGTGTTGTGTTTTGGACTCATGATAACCAGACCTCACGAAGGAGTTCGTACCTCGCGTTTACCGGCGTACGAGCTGTTTGGTCTGTCTGTTGTCCGTTTCCGTTTCTAGCAACGGTTGGAGATTGAGGTAGTTTATCCATGATGGAGTTGAGCGGGGAATCGAGTTCTTGTAGCTCCTCGTCACTAGTATATCCTTTTCTCTGAACGACGGACGCATTTCTGCTCAGCTGAGATTTTCCGCCGGCCTCCGTCACCTTCTCAGCAACATTGGAGGAGGATGGTGGTTTGTATATGACCGGAGCAGCCGCATAAGGGAAGCTGCCTGAGTCGTCTCCTGATAATCTACGCTCTATGATGGACTACACAACCCACGAAAAGCGAGCAGATAATTAGTATATACTAAAATAAAGGATTTTTTTTTTCTTTCAAACATAATGTTTTGGAAAACGTGATTGGTCCCACAACCATCATGTGGGAGTGGGAGGTAGATCACTGTGTCCCAGAGACAGATAAGTGGTGTCTGGGGTCGAACCTAGACCTCCCACTCATTCTGTCAGCCAACTTATTTTTTGAGTTTATTGAAAAAGCCCTATTTGTTTAGCCATAGGCTAGTTTTTAAAATGAAACGCTACTTCAAATAGTGTTCCCATAAGATCCATGAGCTTTTTCCATTTTTTTTTTTACTTTTCGCAATTATGGCTCTTATATTTACGTTGTCGTCTAGCTTATCAACTAATTTTGTTTTTTTTTTTTATTATCAAATATAACTAGTTTATAGGCTAACAACCTACTTATCAGTTGTCCAATCTTCTGAGTCCTAGGTTAGATTACGGGTGTGTAGTTATTGCTACATTGGCTATGTTTTCTTGTATCTGCTTCTGTCTATATGTTCCAAGTCCTAGGTCAGACTAGGGACTAAATGGGTTTGTTTGGTTTGTTGTAGCTTATTAGCCTACAACTAGCTTATCAACTAGTTTGCCAAGCGTAGCCTTAATGGAAGTGACTAGTCTTCCGTTAACGAGTTCATGTTTTTCTTGCATTGATTTGGAAATGAAACAAAAGTTATACCTCAGCATTTACCGCCTCCAATACAGCACCAGGAACCGAATCTGGACAGAATTCATCTGGAGTGAAGTTGCAGAGAATACGCTTAAGCAATGGAAGACTGATCGAAGGGCATACCTGGTCACAAAAAAGATGAATCAGATGAAACGTTGGAACGAGTATGGATATTTCATTATAGGCGATAACAAAGGAGGTGTAAGGTTTTAACCTCGGTTCTAACTGATCTGTCCATAAGCATGTCTTTAGGTAGCATTAGAAGATCACTTAATGCATTCAGGAGATGGAAACATTTGAGTTCACCACTTCCATCTTCTTCACCTGTAGTCTGCTCATCCTCGGTGTCCATCCCGAACCAATCAGAAAGCCATCTAGACCAAGTGCCAACCTAAAAAAAACACGTGAATTGGTGTCATGTGCCTACGGGCATACGGATTGGCAATGGGTTTTTCCGGTTTTTTGGATGGGGTTAAGATACTTACCGCGTTTTTTAGTTGTGCCCCGGACCCGAAGCTTAGGTCCCCAGCTGGAATAGGTAAAACTCTGGATTCAACAATGGGATCTGAGACGGGATCGGTTGGGATTTCATGGGCTGATTCACGAAGAATGGCGTTGAACATGGCTACATCAAGTCTGGCAACACATTGCTCCATGACCTGGCCACAAAGAAATTGGGTCCTTAGGTTAAATGTAATTAAACAAGTTTTCAGTCAGGAGTATGACAATCTTTTTTAACTCAATGACCTTCATATGACCTGTGCCCATTATTTAAAAAGGCTGTCTGTGGTAAACAACATGCACCGTAAAAACTTGAAAACACATTAGAAGGTCATTTTGCAAATGGAATATATTGGGTTCATTTGGTTTGGTTTTAGTAATGTTCTGACTCAAAAAGCTACTTATGAAGACGCATCAGAAATGACATACCATTCTTGCCAACACGGGGAGGCAACCACATTCATGACCACCTGCACGGACAGGGCAAAGTCTCTTGAAAGCGTCGTGGAAGGCAATCCTCCATAGGTTAATGGATAAGTTGACCTGTTGCTGGTTAGGTCCAAGTAACTTCCCGATGTCTTTATTAGTATTTGTCTCGGCCCCTAGAGATTGCATTTTAGGAGTCAAGGTCTGCACACCAGAAAGAAGAACTTGTTCAAAACTGTGAGAATATGTGGAAAACCCTTGATCAGGGTTGCGTATATTGACAACAATATATAAACAATAAAGTTACAAAGGGGTCCCTATACTATACAAATATTTAAGAAAAACAATATATATATATAGAGGAAAGTTCAATTGTGAACCACTTTTTGGTTGTGAACGTGAGGGCAACCGAGAGCGCGACACGTGGCGACTTTGAGTGTGGTCCCCCTCTTTAATTCAATGCCCTCCCATGAATCGCGCCTAGTCATCCGCCGTGGATCTGACGTGGCGCCTAGTAATCCGCCACGTGTCGCGCTCTCGGTTGTCCTCACGTTCACAACCAAAAAGTGGTTCACATTTGAACCCACCCCTATATATATATATATATATATTACAATATTGACCTTATCTACAAACTTGGTACCCTATGGAGGATGGAACTGCAGGAAATAGAAATTAGTCGAAACAAGAGATATTATATTACCTGCCACCATATAGACTCTACGATTCGTGAAAAGATCCAAGACTCGACTTTCTCGAGTGCTGATGTGAAGCTTCTTGTTTCTTGCCAATCATCAATGAACTCCATAAAATCAGGTTTATTAGACTGTTTACTTCCAGAACTGGCCTTCCATGGTAGTGATGGGGTTGAACCTTCCCTTTTGTTGCTTGATCCATTTGAGTTGAGTGCTCTTGTGAACGAACTTGATTGACATGAACTGCCAAATGCTTGGGTTATGATTTCCCTCAAAACAATAGTGTTTGACCACCAGAAAGTCAACCTGTAAATAGAAAGAGAGGCTGCATTATTAATCTGAGATGAAGGGAAACAAATTCCAAAACATGAAATTAAAGCTATGTTTGGCAAACTAGCTGATAAGCTAGTTGTCGACTAATAAGCTAGTCAAGTTTGGTAAAAATAGCTGATAAGTTAGATGACAATGTAAATGGCCTAAAAAACACATGTTGAAAAAGTATTTGGAAAAACATAAGAGGCGTAGTTGGATAAGTGGAAAAAGCCAGTGCAGATGCGTTTTGAAAAGCTAGCTTACGCCTAACAAAACGTGGCTTTTTCAATAAGCTCAAAACTCAAGCTAGCTTATCGTTGACAAACATGGCTTTTAAGCAAGTACCTTGGAACATCATTGCCACAAGACTTGGCAATCAAAACTAGCCCTGATGCAGTGTTCTTAGCAATGGTAGCCCGCTTCCCTTGTGAGTAGTGCTTGGCTGCATGAATATAAAGTCTAGAAAGGCGCCGAGCGGGTGTGTGCACCTTATGAGCCGAGCTACCATGCTCCGGCACCACCGAGTAGAGAGAAATTTCAAGAGCAGCAACTTCTCTTAGCTCCTCTTCAAGTTTCTCAATTCTCATTTCCATTTCTTCAATCTTCTGATCCAATGCTTCTTTTCCATCGGTATCGACTGCTTCATCATTACTTCCCACACTATTTGAGGCCGCATTCAAGATAATATCCACTTCCTTTGGCTCTTCAGAAGTTTGATCTTCTATTCCTTCAGAGGATACTGATGAAGGTGCTGATGAAAGTTTTGGATGAACTTTCACACCCTTCGAGTTGCTTTCAGCTGAATGTTTCCCTATGCCATTGGAAGGCCCTTTCGTAGAATTTGTTATTTTCTTGGATGTGCTAGCAGATGCATTAGTCTGTATACTACGTAACTCGTGCTCAGATTTCACTCTTTGTATGTTCGATGAATCTTCAGAATTATCTTTTTTTGCAGCCTTTTGTGAATCTCTTGTAACTGTTTCCAGTTTTTCATCCTCAGCGGCCCGTGAATCCCCACTGGATGACACAGAATCAGTCACTGTTTCAGAGTCTGATTCTTCCCTTTCATCATCTGCTTCTTTCTCTACATCTGTGTTTTGTTTATGGTTTCCATCATCAAGGGTTTTGGAATTTGGAGATACTTCCTCAGACACGCGAATGACATCCATGTTTGGGTCACTAATTATGCCGGAATCTTGTTTGCCTGGCAAGACTTTTGTAGCTACGTTCTTTGTTCTTGATGGCTGGCTTGCCTTTTCTTGTTGCAGCTTATTCTCTCTGCTTTGAGACCTTACAGAACGTTTGGTTTGATTATTTACTGGAGATCTCTTCTTGTCCGTCTGCTTCATATTTACTCTATCCGCCCTTTAACTGCCCACAGAAGTATCCCGATGAGCATAGCAACGAGCAATAAAATCCAAATCAAGGCATATTCTAAAAATTACAACTGTGAGAAGACTGTCAAAACTCCAATTCAGCATTCAAAGAAAGGTTTTCAAATGCAGACGCTAGTGCCATTTCATGTTATACAAGTTAAAAGGGAAATGCAGACACCTAAAGCATTAAGACCAGTAAATAGAACATCAAGAATGTTATTTGGACTTTTTGGGGTAGAGCAGTTGTTTCCATGTACTCAAGCTCTCATAAATGAAAACGATTAATTTGACGTACAAAAAGATAAACAAATTTGGATTTTCTCCCTTGATCACTTCGAATCAACACCTGCAAAACATATTATATCCCACCCGAAGGTGGGAGTCTGTAAGATGTACGCAAATCTGATCTCTACCTAATGGTTGTTTCATGACTACCAAGCCTGTGAAAAGTGTGTGAAAGAAAGAAAAAACAAATATGTGATCCCACCTGTAGTAGACATGTGATCCAATTAATTAATCCATCCTGTGAACCAATAGTCCAATACCACCAACCACAGTCTCTCCACAATCAATTGCAATAATAGTACAAGCTCTTACAAGATAAATCTATGTACTTTCTACTTTTTATCAAGTGAAATACCTTTTATAACCCTAGAGTTCTTGGTGCTGAAGCTCAATCAAGAAACCTTATGTTTGGTCAAAATTTCTACATTTCAAAACATAACCAATCATCTCAGTTAATCGAAAGGTAGGGTCAGAAGTAAGATATACTCAAATCCAAAAGAGACAGATAGATTGTTAGCGAGATTTTGCACAAATTTATAGATAGAAAGTCATGATATCATATCAATGTTGAAAAAGGTAAATTTTCAGACTGATCCATGGTAGGATGTCTGATTGCACCAAATTCAACACTTGTGTTCTTCATCAACTAACAAAAGTCACAGAAGCTTTGAGCAATTGGCTGTCAAAACCTGTTCATACTAATCATAATCAAAACTCTTCACAGATCTAATCATCTAAACCATAACAGATCTGAAGAACACAAACAGAGCAATGACAACAGTTACAACAATCTCCACCTTAACTTTCAACACATAGGCAAAATGTTCTTATTTTCAGAAATTCAATTCCATTAAAGCTAAAAATAAACAAACAAAAACAAAATCTATTTCAAGCATATTTTCAAGCAAAACTGCAACCGACAATTGATCCAAAAAAGGACAAATTGCAGAATCATCATAAAGCTAAGTTCAATAAATAACCACATAGCGACATAGAACATCAAATTCAAAATTGAGAGAAGTTACAACAAACACTTGGCTGTCAATTTTCGAAACGTGGAAGAAGAAGAAGACGATATATACGACAAAAAAATGTATGTATTCAATTCGATTCGATTCAATTCAATTCATAGATTTTTAAATTATAACAGCAAATGCAATGATCGTTTCGAACTAACCGATTTCTAATTTATGCTTCTGAGAATTTTGCCTTTTTGTTGTTGAGTTTGAAGCTTTTTTTGACAGAAGAAGAAGAAGAAGCTTCAAATGTCGTTGTGGTCCGCCATTGAAGCAATATTATAGAATCTTCGGGATTAGCAGCAGCTGCAGCTCTTCTTGAACTCCAAAAAGAACCTTTGGATATTAGTCCTTACACTGTCTCTAATGTATAGATACAGTTTTATATATGTATAGGTTCTCCCTCTCTCTCTCTTAAAGTAGTACTGCTGTTGATGATGAATAAAGTGATGGTGAAAGATGGAAAATGGAAAACCAAATAAATATATTGATGTCCCCATCAAATTTAAGTTTAAATTTAATATAGTTTTTGGTTTGAGATATTATTTGCTAAAAATAATTAAGAATAAATTAGTGTCTTAAGATGATGTTATTGTAGAAATAAAGTAAGAAAAAGTATAGGAAGTAAATGAAAGTTGCATGTAAAAAAGGATAATTTTGTGTTAAAGATAGGCTAAAATGAGAATATTTATTTATTACTCAAAACAGAATGAATTTATTGGAAACTAAAATAGTAGGTAATTTAGAACAAATTCATAGTTCAAACCTTTTAGAATGTACAGTATTTTGACAACTGTGAATTATTTTATTTTGGACAAAAATGCCCCTTCTCCTAATATGCACCACCAGCCCACCACCCCCACTTTTGGTCACCGCCACCGGCCTCTGCCACCGACCACCACCACTACGTCCATCGCCACTGACCTCCACCGCCTTGGGCCACCGCCACCGCCCACCACTGCCATCGGACACGACCACCACCACCTCCCGCCACTGACCACCACCACCGACCACCACCACCAATGGCCACTATTAACCACCACCGGCCACCACCTCCTCCGGCCACCACCGCCACCGGCAACCACCACCATCGACCATAAATGAAAAAAACATAAAAAGGGTATTTCAGCCATTTATCAAAATTTCTTTCAATTCCAAACCTACATTTTGTGAACTAAACAACCACATTCCAATTCTTTAAACATATTTCATTCCAATTCTGTCAACTAAACAGATGGTCAAACCTAACAACATTTCATTCAATTCCTTCAAAGTCAAATTCATTTGACAGATTTCATTTCATCCAAAAACATTTTGCGAACTAAACACCACCACCTAAGACTCTACCAGCTTCTTTAAAATGAAAATTTTGAGAATTTTTTTTTGCTTCAATAGATTTCTTAAAACCTTCTCCAAAATAGAGAAAGTAAAAAAAGGATGATAATCTCCAAATTCGAAGATTTCTCTAAAAATAATTACCTACGAAAGATAATGACTTTTTATGCATTATACCAATAAAAACGCTAGAAATTATATATTTAGTAGAGATAAATAATATTTTATTAATAATTTTAAATACATCAATAATTAATTGTATAATTTCTAAAATAAAAAAATCTTTGTCCTAAATGAAGTGCCTAATTACTTGCAACTACTAAATTGTTTATAAGTTGGAAGAACATTTTTTAAATAGTTGTCAAATATAAAGATATAAAACAAAAAAAGACAAGCATATGTCAATCCAACTTTTTTTGTTATATAATATAAAAACAAAATATGATATGTTTCCTTCCTTCCACAATAGGTGATGGAGATGCCATACAATTTTAGATAACAAATGGGTTTGGAAGTGGGGTTGGAGACGAAGTCTAGGAGGAAGGGAGATGGGGATGAGGAGTTACAGAGCCAGAGAGGAAAATCCAAGGATGGAGATGGGGAGTTAGAGGAGCTAGAGAGGAAAATCCAAGGATGGGAACCTGTAAGAAATAGGAAGGGAACTTAGAAGTGGGTCTATGACAGTAATAATCGGTTCTCCACTAGGAAGCTTCAGGAACTCCTAGGAGAATGTAGTAGGTGTCATAGTGATGGGGATGGAACGGTGTGGCGTCCACTAGTTTCAGGGAAAGTAAACGTCTTCATATGAAGGGTTAGACTCGGTCGAATCCCTACACGTTCGATGCTAGATAAATTGGGTGTAGACCTCGATTCCGCTTTATACCTGAGGTGTGGGGAGGTGGTAGAAGACATAGACCATGGACTAATAAGGTGTGAGAAAGTTTATAATTTTTGGGACCGGGTCGGGATTTGATGGAACACGAGGGTGGATGGTGTGGTTTCAATCTCGCATTTTCTTCAGGAGGATGCGAAATTGATGCGGATTGCGGAATACGAAAGAAATGACATGGTGGGTCGGAGTCAAATGGACTTTTCTCTATTTACTTTGGCAACACATGAATAATGAGGTTTTCAACAACGATAAAAAGCGCCTAAACGATATGTTTTATGAATGGAAAAGAGTGGCCTTTGAGTGAATAAGTAAAAGAACGAAGGGATGACACAGGGACTGGTACAAGTGGTTAGTGGTAGCAGGGTTGATCACGCTGTCAAAAACATATTCAGAAGAGTTGATTACAACGGGTGGTAAAAGCTATGGATTACGAACATTGCCACACATTGTGGGGATTGTCAATGTTACGTAATCAGGCTATAAAATGTCAGCGGCGGCATAAAAGTGGTTGAAGGAGCATCGAGCTGAGGAGTTACTGTACATCAGATCTGGGTTATGTCCATGTGTGGGACTGCACCAGATTCAATTAGGGTTCAGCTAGGGAAACATCATGTGAGGCGGGTGATTCGATTTACCACTCGTGAACAAGATGTTCGTCTCTTCGGATTTTCTCTCTGTTTTGCTTTGTTCTCAGTAGCTGGTTAGAGGGATTTGGTTTAACTATTTTAGAGTGTCCCATTTGTAAGGCTTGTTTGAAATTTTATCTCTGTCATTTGGATAGATTGTAAACCTGTGGGGTGATTTGGTTTTTAATAAAAGTTTCCCTTTAAAAATGATATACAATTTTAGATGTGTGTAACTTTTGCATTATTTAATTAATATAATGGTTAATTAATTTTTTTTTCACAACTCTTTATTATGGATAATTAATGATATGTTTAAGATCTTAGTTATCTAATTTTGAAACAGTACATTTATTTTGAAACAAATATAAATAAAATTGTGGATGTTTAAGACGGAAGAAATATATTTTCAAATAAAGTAGTGTAGAATATTCATTATGCCCTAAAACACTCTGTATTTTTATTTAATACATGATTTAACGTAAAGATGTTGTGTGTCTAGTGTTAATAAACAAATATTTAAAGTTAAAAAAAATATCATTTTTATTGAAAAAATATATAGCAAAATTAACATAAATAGCTAGTTTGATAAACCATTTTCACCTTCTACCTAATTTTCTTTTAGAGCCACTAAAAAGTCGTTCTCTCTGCAAATTTATAGGGGATGGCTCGAAAACATGTTAAGAGGTAAGAAGCACGTTACGTAGGTTAATGGGTGATGAACAGTGAGGCCATTTTCCCGAGGGGGATTAAACATAGGGAATCTTAATTCAATGAATCCAATTTTGGGTAAGTGGTGGTAGCATTTCCTCCCGAAGGAAAGCACCCTATGGGTAAAAGTAATTAAGAGTGTGTAAGGGGAGTTTGGTGGTTTACATAGTAGGTCGAGTAGCGCGAAGGGGGGGGGGGGGGTACCCACGTGGTGTAACATCATTCGATTAGGAGAACTCACGAACGGTGCAATTTCAACTTTCCTGGATCCTTTCGTAACAAATAAGGGGATGGCTCAAAAACGTAGTTTTGGGAGGATAGGTGGGTGTCCGATAGACCTTTTTCCTAGGCTTTCGTCGTTTAGAAGTAGATTCGGGGGAGAGTATTTCGAATAGGGGGTGTTGAAAGGACAATGTAGGGGTGGAGGTAGAGGAAGGAGCTGAGAGGTAGAGAATGTGGAGAGTTGGAGGATTTGTCAAGAAGATTTCATAGAAGGGCATCGATACGAGATAGAGAGGACAAACGGGTGTGAGGTTTGGATGAAGAGATAAGGTACTTACTTATAACTTGCCTAGAAGCCTTATAGGAGGGTTGTGGGGGGAATAACACAAACGTGGAGGAGACATTATGGTGTTCATTGATTCCGAAGAAAGTTTATATTTTTGTATGGGGAGTAAATTACAGAGAATTCCAATGCGTTCGTTGTTAATCGAAAGGGGAATCGATTTGGATTCCACATTATGGTCGTGATGTGGGGATTTGGTGAAAAATATCAATCATGCCTTAGTAAGCTGCAAGGAAGTCAAGTGATTGTGGGGACACATTGACGATGGTTGAACAAAAGTTTAGATGGGATCGAAGTGATTTCACAACTCTTACAAGACAACGAGGAGGCTCTTTATTCCATTAAAGGTAAATCTGTATGGGTAGGAGTAAAATGGTCGATCTTGTATTTAATTTGGAGTAAGAGGAACAACTTGGGGTTTAAAGGGGGAAAACACATCAACGATGGTTTCTTTGAATGGCAAATAACGGTTTTTTAATGGTTGTGTAGGAGGTTAAATCTGTTTCAATGGGACTGGTTTGTATGGTTGTCGGGAGGTGCAAGCGAGGTCAACAGAGGAAGATCATGATAGCGTTACTGGAAGGTAAGGGAGGTCTGTTTTCTTTAGCGGCGTTCAAGCTGCTCGCAGGCCATGTCGTGTTCATCTAGCGTAATTACAGGAGGTTGGTCTGCAAGTGGTTACACAGTTTTTGCTGCATCAAAAGAGTCGTAGCCGCCTGTTTAGTTATGTTGTTGGTCTACGACACGTTGGTAACTTGTGGGTTTGAGGCAATTTGCCTTCTCTTGGGTTTGGTGTTCGAGCGTCAAGATCACTCCTCATAATCTCGGTGTTTCATAACTAGTCCTGAATTCTTAGTCTCGCTGTTATGACTGTCTTGTGCAATTTTGTAGTTCGTTTTATCCTTTCACTGTAACTACCTCTTGCACGAGGGATTAGGTGTTGTTCGGTTTATTTTTTTGTTAAGGCTTGTATGGATATAGTTTGTCTATCTGGATATAGTTGTTGTTCGGTTATGCTAAATAAACAGTTTGAATGTCAAAAATGACCATTTTACCCATGATCTTAATGAAACTTTCCTACTGTTTCGTAAATTAGGTTGAGGTGTTGTTCGTTTTCTGTGATGGCCACAAGTTGATTAGCTTTGAACACATTAAATCAGAAATCGATATTGAACATATAAAGCATAAATCAACTATGAATAAAGAACTAGAAATCAGAAATCGATTATGACACATAAATTAGAAATCAGATTATACACTCATACACAGAAATCGATTCATACACATAAAATCAGAAATCGATTCATAATAGAAATTAGAAATCGATTCATAAAAAATAATAGAAATAAGAAATCGATTCATACACTCATACACATAAATCGATTAATACACTCATACACTGAATTCGAGTAATATACATGAAATGAAGAATCCATTCGTTTGTGTGCGATGGAACTAAATCGATGGAGGTTGTTGTTGGTGTGCTTTAATTGATGGAGGGCATATGTGGAATTGAATTATAAAAAATCAGAGCTAAGTGGATAGGACTCTATTTTGGTAGTTGGTTCGCTCAACCCCTTGCTGATCGATTAAGCCAATACCGGACGAATTGATATGGTTGAGCGATTTTTTTAACAGCCCAATCAGTTGGTACTGAACAACCCCTTAAATATGTTTTGGAGAAGTATAATATTTGGGTTCTTAGGCTATAAGTACCGATTCATGAGAATCCGCGACTGAGGCCAGTGGCTTGGGCGGGCTCTGGTACATCCTCCAGCGGGCTGGCGTAGGGATGGTCTCAGATTTTTAATTGTATAGAGGTCGAATCAGCCAAAAAATATCGAACGATTTTACAGATTTTTAATCTATTTTAAAGACATCTCAACCTGAAAAATTCCTGGATTTGACACTATGAATACTACACTAATTTTAAACTTTATTTTCATTAAAAACTTCCTCTCATAGACGAGATTGTTATTCCCACCCCTTCACTCACATAATAATATTGGATCTCACGTATGCACGTACACAACCAACTCCCATCCCTAGCAAGAGGTGGGGATAGAATTCACCCTCATAAATTGTGGCCTCCTACCTACAAAATTAATAATTTTTGGGTGATACATGCAGAGAAATATTATGACGTCACACGTAGGGGTGTAAGCGAGTCGAGCTTTTAACGAGCTACTCGAGCTCGAGCTCGTTTATCTCGAGCTCGAGCTTAATAATACTCGACCTCGAGTCGATCTCGAACACATAATCGAGCTCGTTTAAACTAACGAGCCGAGCTTTATAACACCAATGTTTGACTCGACTCGTTCGAAAACTCGATTAAATTTTTCGAGCCGAGTCGAGTCGAGCCGAGCCATTCGAGCATACCTTTTTTCAAGCCAAACATGTTAATATATATATATATATATATTTATTAATAATAGTACAAATATATAAAAATTATCGAGCTCAAGTGGATAAACGAGTTAATCGGTCGCGAGTTCGAACTCATAAACGAGCTTTGAGCTCGAGCCCGATAACCCAAAAAATATTCGAGCTCGAGCTCGAGCCGTACATTGAAAAAGTTAATCGAGCTCGAGGCGAGCTCGAGCCCAATATTATTTTTTGAGCTTGGCTCGATTAACCCACTGCTCGACTCGGCTCGTTTAGACCCCTAGTCACACGAAATAGTGAAATGATTATTTTGAATAATTTCATAAACATATAATTAGTTTGAAATTGAAGTAATTAATTTTCTAAACTAAACGCAAACACAAATAGTGGCTACGGTACGGTCAGCAGTGGTGTCGGGAAAGTGGGAAGGTACCGGTTACATTGTGTCGGTGGGTGGCAATTAACCGGGAATAGCCGGTTAAATTACGCGCTTCATTATTCTTTTAGATATGGTTTGCATGTGCAAATGATTTACGTAAATAAATTATTCCTTTCAGAACACTCATGTTTATTCTTTTCATTCTAAATTTGATTATAATCAATAAACATACTTTTATCTTATTCATAGCAAAAAATACCTCCGTATTTATAGTATAAATATATTTATTTGATATATATTATAAACTAGGTTTAATCCCGTATATTACGCGGGGTAATTTTAAAATAAATTTAGATCATGGTAGAAAACTTATAATATAAATAAAAATGATCATCGAAAATGCAGTGTTATTTTGACAAAATAAGATATAACATCACTAAAAAGATGAACATTCAAATTAAACTATAAGAGTATAATTTATTGCTTAGGCCGAAAAACCCAGAAATCGGCTTACCAGAGCACGACACGTGGCATTCAGTTACTCTTTTATTATATATAGATTAGATATGTATGAGCGTGACACGGCGTAAAACATCTTAATCTATTGAGCACTTCAATAAATAATTTTATTCGTCTCAGTTTTATTTTCTATCACTCAATTTCAATTTTATAGTTTTATGAGTTTATATGCAATGCAAATATTAACCTGTCAAAATAAAATTAATTAGTCAACATAATATTGTTAAAACTCAATAATTATCTTGATTAAATTTTATATTTTATTATGAAAATATTAATTTGAACAACATAAATTATAAATAGTATTTTTTTATAACTCAATGATGATCTTGTTTTTTAAAAATATGATTTTTTTTAATAAAACAACATGTATCAATCAAATAAGTCTAAATGAACTGAAAATGTAAAATGCATCAGATATATATTTAGGCGAAAAAATTCTGAAGCCGGCTCAATAGACGACGACACGTGACAGTTAAGTTACTTGTTTATTATGGTTGTGTTTGGCAAAAATAAGCTAGTTTTTAAGCTAGTTCATCCAAACATGTACCAGAAGCTAGCTTTTTGAAACGCTACTTTGAGTAGCTTATGAGGAGCTTATTGTAGTTTTTCCAAAAGGGTACACTTTGATAAGCTAGCTTATTATTAAATTAAAATGTATTTTTTTTTGGTCATTTTACATACTCATAAGCTAGTTTTTGCCAAACATAATTTGTTCATAAGCTAACTTATCAGCAACTAACAAACTTATCAATTAACAGCTAGCTTATCAAGTATCAACTACCAACTAGCTTATTAGCTAGTTTGCCAAACATAACCTATATATAGATTCGAAATCACAAGTTGAAATGTTTGGTCAATGTTTCTTATTTTTATATAATAATTAAATTATTGAATTCACGTCACAATAATACCTTTATTGAAAATAATGGAAGGGTTTTTAAATTTTAACTCATTTGACCAAGGTTTTTCTTTAACTATTTTTTTCTTCTAGTTTTGTCAATAAGACATAGTATTCATAAAACATAACATAAATTAGCTCATCATTTTAATAAATGGATTTAAAATGTCACACTTAATTGCTTATCTACGTGAATAAGAATTTGTTGATTTTTTTTTATAGGTGGTTGATAAAAATGATGCAAAAAAATAATTTGACAAAGATAATATTTATGTATATTTATCCTATAAGATTTGTGTTAGTTAATATACGAAAACGAATCAAAAATGATGTAATTGATATAGCGAGACATCCAACTCTACACAACGTACAACCACACAACCTTTAATACTCAAAATATTATTGTCTTGGTCTAGTGCAAAGCTATACCTTCCCCTTGAATTTATTGGTACCAAGTCTTAAATAATGAATACAAAACACAATGTGACCCATAATATGATCGAGTGCTTGTTAATTTGTTATCATAATATGATTCAATCGATAAACAAATTAACAATGAATACACCATACAATTAAATGTTGGAATTTATAATCAAATTTATACCCGAGACTTGGTAATAAGCTCAATTGAGAATTTTAAGTGTGGTTTGAGAAATCGATAATCTCAGTATCATTAAACACTAAACTAATGAACGAAACCGATGATTTGAAAGATGAGAACTAATGAAGGATTTAGAAATGAGAAGAAATGAAAAATTTCCATGAATCCATAATCGGTGCTTGAATCACTACATTGTTGAATCAATAAGTTGTACATGGTATATCCCGGATTCCCAATTTCGTTGTATATATAGTGCAATAGTGGGATTTGATCACCATCTACCGATCTTTGATTTCATGAATCTTCATGATCGTCAATTGGCTGGAAATACCTCACTCTAAATCGAAACAATAAAAAATAAAAAATTTGAGGTTTGGGAGTTCACAAATTGCAATTCGAAAAGGTTTTCAAGATGCGGCAACAATACTACCAACCCTTAGTTAGGCGATTGGACCTTGAGCCTATGTATAAAATTAAACCTCAACTCTCAAATTATTAAACCTAAACTAATAGTAATAGATGAAAACTTGATATCCCCTTGAACTGATACCTTGTGCGATTGCATGTGTTGTACGTGTCCTAGTTCGGCCTTGCAAGTAAGAAACAATAAATTAAAAGTTAATTATTCGGCTTATATTGATTCGATAAAATGTTAAACCCATAATTCTTTTTGCTACTTCTTTATTTTATTTTTTTAAATCTAAATATATTGTAGTGTGGAAATAGACTTGAAACCATCCTTTATAAGTTAAATAGGGAATAATAATTTTACAATACTCGTTATGAATATTGATATAGCCTATGAATTCTATTTTACAAACCTCTTTAACATGAATATTGATCATCGTGCGCAACGCACGACATTTAACACTATTTAAAATAATAAAACAAAAGGTTGTAACTCTCTGGTGTTTCTTTATTTGGTTGGTAATAAATTGGTTTGCATTTAAAAAAATTCAAAGCAAGAGGAGACAAAGATGTAAGAAGTACAAAAACAGTGCAAAACTAGAAAACCCAAACTTACTGAAGCGAAACATGGTCAAACACCAAAAAAGAAGGGAAAGAACAACCAAAATTAAAGGGTCATTTACTATATGCTTATCGGATAAGCACCACATTACCGATTGAGCATGGCATGGATCGATAGTTTTATTCAATAAGTTCTTCCTAGGTTTATGATTTTTAACAACAATCCAGTTTGATGACTGGAATGAGATAAGTGAGAGTGATGATGTCTCTTGTTGGTAAACATTTGGTAACGATCCTTAATACGACTAAAAGAAGCAAAGAAAGATCAAATGGAAGTTGGAGGCTTGATCATCCATGAAATGCAAGATGACAAGATTTAGCCGCAAGACTTGCACCTTCAAGACGCCCAACCGAACAACCGAGAGATTGGATTTTCACACAAAACGTTTTCATTCAAAACGACGCCTTTGAAAACAATATATATTCATTAATTTGCATCTTGATTACCACCAATGAAAAAGAATTAACTCCAATATTGTAGAGGATAGACTACAATCATAATTACACCAATTGAAGATATTTACCTATAGATCCTTAGCATGTTTGCAACCAAGAAGGTAATGGTCCACAAATTCATTAAACTCATAGGACATCAAACACAACCAACGGGTTTGTCATCCAGCAGTATTTGGAGTGATTATAAATACTTTATAACCACTCCAAATACTGCTGGATGACAAACCCGTTGGTTGTTGAAAGAGTTAAGACAACGTTATATATGTTTAATAAAGAAAAAAGTCTTTATATTTTAAATTGGGTGATTTTATAACAACTATAAACAAAGTGGTAAAGTTTCATGGTACTATGGTAGTAGTTTTGAAATTTCATTGCACAATTAGAAATCAAATGATATCAATGGTCTTAAATAAAAATGTTAGGTACGTATTTTTATGTTTGTCGGAGTACGGTAACATGTGTAGGTAGGTAGGTAGGTCAAACGTATTTATGATGTACAAACAAAATGACAGGGTCAAAGTTCCAATATCATGTTTTTGAGTTTACAATTATGGTTCATTTAGTTTCACACATTACATACCAACAACCGTTAAGTATTAGTTTTCCAAATCCAACCCCTCCCCAATCAACTAAACTCTATTTTTATCAAAATAAATCAAGGTTCATTGGTTATTAACTTATTACTAATGTAGAAATTGTAACAATGGTCGTGCAAATTCTTTGCTCCATTTCAATTAAACCAAAAAGAAATTTCTATATGAAGTTTAACATGTTTTATATTTTAAGACATGTACTTTATGTATACATTTCACGTTACGTAGTTTGGTTATGGGGTTTTGAATGATACACTTTTTGTAATTTAAGAGACAAACAAATATATGTATCCCTTAATTTAACATTTTTCAACTATATATAAAAACAACTATTACATATTTATACTTTAATAAATTAGAAAACTATTTGTAACTACCTATATTCAAGAGCAATTGATTAAACAAGGAGCCGTTGACATTGTTTGTAACCTAGGTACTTTTTGAATCGAAGGGGGGGGGGGGGGGGGGGGGGGTTTGAAACCCAAGGACTAAATGTGATGCCTTCTATAAGGAGGTATTGTTTGGTAAACACAAACTAGTTTATTACCTACTTTATTTTTTGTGTACATGTTTGGAATGACAAAATGTGTAGTTTATAAGCTAGCTTTTTGATAAGCTACTTGGAGGTACCTTTTTGTAGTTTTTCCAATTATACCTATTAATATTAATTATTATCTCTCTCTCCATATATTATTTTTGGTCATTTTACATATCCATAAGCTAGTTTTTGCCAAACATAGCCTAAGCTTAAATGGGTAGGTAATATGTGTATTTATGTGTAGCAATGACATTTTCTCTTTGATCTAATTGCTTGTAGTAAGAAAAACGAGAGATTTAACATATTTTGTAAATAGGGACCACATCAAAAAAACAACTTGAGGTACCAGGTGTCCTTTGTAAACTTGGGTATGAGTTATATTATAAAACTATCATTTTGTTGATCCATTAGTTACCGGTTATGATGTATCAATATTTAACAACATAAAAATTTTGATTTTTAAGATGTCAATTAAGTGCATCGATGAGCAATGTTTGTGACATGATTAGCGAAAAAATGCTTGCTTAATGCATAATTTGTTAAAGTAAATATGTTTAAGGGAAATATATGAATGTTATATTAGTCCCGTGACAAGAAGAATGAGGGTAAACAATGTAGAGTCGGGAGGGGGAACGAGAGAGAATTTTTGAGGGCGAGGGTTCTAGGTGTCGGGTGAGACTCTTAAAGCGAGGAAAGCGATGAGAGAGTTAGGTCTAAATCTTTCTAAATCATTCACAAAGGAGATTGGGAACGGGTGGGATGCGTGCTTTTGGATAGATAGGTGGGTTTTGGGTGAAACACTAGCTGAAAAATTCAATCAGCTTAGGAGGTTAGAAACGAAAAAGGATGTGAATGTAGCGGAGAGGAGGGTGCGAGTAGGGGGAGAGTGGGCGTGGAAGTGCGAGTTGCGGGGGACAGAATAGGACGAATTTAACAACCTTTTGAACTTGTTAAAGGATTAGAGGCCTAATTGAACTCGAAGTGATAAAGTGAAGTGGCTCCTCTATTCGGACGAGAGTTTTTCGGTAGGACATTTGAAGTCATTGCTAGAAGCTAAATTACCAAAAGCAGTGAAAGAACAACGAATGAAATTGTGATGACAAGGTGGTTGAAGATAGTACCCAAGAAAATTGGGATACTAATATGGAGGGCAAGAATCAGGAGACTTCCTACGCGCAGGGAGGGTGCTACATAAAATGGGTATCTACTTGGACACGTCCCATTATCCAAGATGTGTCTTAGTAAAAGAATAGGTGGACCATGCATTATATGAATTCGGGGACGTAAAAAGAATTTGGTGTGCGCTAGCTCGTTGGTGGAATATGGATCTAACAAACGGTGTGGTCGTTCATCTACCTTATTTAGACGCATCACAATAAAATGTTGTTTGAGAAGTACGATAGAAGTTTGGTGTACGATTTTTCGAGTTTCAAAGTAAGAGTTCCGAATGGCTAGATCAAGGAGTGGGAGCTGCGGAAATTGATTGGACTATGTGGTTGTTGAATCCTAGACAGGTATTGATAAATCGTAGGAATGCCTAGAGTCTTAGCGGCGGTTTAACCGCAGGCTTAGGTGATGCTAGGTCCTCATTTTGCGTCTGTGTGTTATGTGTTTATTCCTCACAAACCCAGCTCACTGTCACGATTGAGTGTCGTGTGTGGTGCCTAAGTCCCGCCTTTGTTGATTAGGGTTGTGTATTGTTTGTTTTGTTTAGCCTACACTTTGTTGGCATAAGTTGCTTAGGTCCCTTCGTTTCTATTTTGGTGTGCTTTGTATGTATTGTTGGTTTGTTTTGGTAATAAAAGCAGGTGTGCTTTTCAAACAACAACAAGTCTTAAATGAGTTAGTAGGTGTTAATGATAACTTTCTCAATTGAGTCATATTACTTGTCATTAGTTTTGATAATTAAAATTGTGGAGTACATCAATGCTTTTTTAGATTTGAGAGTTGTTTTGTTGTTTTGCATTAGAGTTGAGAGTTTTGTTGTTTGATTGTTTTGCATTAGTCTTGATAACTTCTTGTATTGCATTAAACTTATAACTCTGATATAATTCATTGTTTAGTTTGAACAAATTATAGTTTATTGCACTTGAAGTTCCACATATTGAAGTAAACATTAGCAATTTTGAATATTGAAAGTAAATTTTTTAGCGGAGATGAATAAGAAAAATTAATTGATATTTTTGCTTCAAAAAGTGCATGAAGACCTCGTTAAATGATGTGTGTTTATATTTTGGAATTCGGGGTTTCCATTTTTATGTTCACTTTGTATTCTTTATTATAATAAATAAATATCGAGACGAGGATGAGTCGTCATACTTGACTAGGTCCCAAACCTTTTTAAAAATCCTATGTTTTGTCGTTTCATTGCTTAAAAAAATAGCTATAAGGGAATCTTTTAACATTTTCGCACATGGCATCAAAATCCTTAGGACCGGCCATGCTTACTTGGTATTTAGGGTTTGGATGAAAACTGCTTGACTACAAAAGTAATGCCATAATTTTTGATTTTATGACTATCAGGTTCTAAATGACGTGAGGCGTGGTGTGGTGACAAGATCAAGCCTCAAGCCTTACGAATTATGGCGAGGCCACGCTGTTTTTCAAGGTGTGCCCTAAGGCGGGATGCACACATAAGTTTACATAATTAACATTGATACAAAATATATAGAACTTATAAAAAATGATATTAAGAGTGCAAAATCGAGATTAAATATCATGAATCTCTAGTCGCTACTTTCTTCAATCTCTAAAAAATTCATGTTCGATTATCCCTTTACGGAAAGAAGATTAAGCATTTTCCTATTCATGGTCTAGTTTCAGTGTTTTCTTTATGTTATTTAAGTCTTACGTTTAATACATCGTTATCAATTTATCATTAATACTTTTAGTTATATATAAAAATAACTCCAAGTCTTACAAAATAACTCGTCATAACGTGCCATAATACACCATAACGCACCATAACACGTTACAATGCATTTTTTATTTATACTTTTTTAATACATTGTGCAAAATTTTTGATTTTTTGCTTTATATAATCTATATATATATATATATATATATATAAAAGCAAGATGTTGGAAGATGATGTGGACACCCTATCTATTGAGTATTTGCTTAAAGAAATTTTCTCTTTTTTTTGAATTTTTTAAATATTAAATAAATTAAAGACTATTCTACCCCTAAATGAAAATTACATGTTTTATTATAAGAAGGACTATTTGGTAATTTGACTTAACAATTTAATTAGCTTTAAGATTCATATTGTAACATCCCCAAAATTTTGAATACCTTAATATATTAAAATACTATCCCAAGATCATCACTTACATTGCAGCGGAAATAAACTAACAATTTTGTCATATAATTGCGCTCTAGTGTACACAAATTTTACGAACACAATTTTGTTCTATATATTAGTTCCGTGAACTAAAATATCCATTTTCCGATACCACTCTCAGCCGATCTACGCTTTATCCACGTTTCCTTCCAAATTAGGATTCACCTGGTTGCATAATCATTTTGAAAAAAAGAGTTGGGTGAGCCTAGGGCCCAGTGGATATACGGTTTTACGCATAAAACATTTCACAAAGCATTTTTAATTTATCGCACATACGATATATAATCCACACAGCTTACGACATTGGGAAGGTGTCTATTCCACACAGCTTAACCCGGCAAACTCACACAGCATTGTTTGCTCTTACGGTTTTAAAACAAGCTCACACAGCATGCTCGTAGTACACCCCCATTGCCACACAAAAACAAATATTTCACAAAACATCACATTTATTGCATAAACGACATATCGAAAACATCAATAAACTTTTAAACATGCTTGCAAGCAGTTA
Organism: Centaurea solstitialis; assembly: GCA_030169165.1. Lineage (NCBI taxonomy): Eukaryota > Viridiplantae > Streptophyta > Magnoliopsida > Asterales > Asteraceae > Centaurea > Centaurea solstitialis. The sequence goes on along the minus strand of CM058045.1, from coordinate 16,974,569 downwards.
TAATTAAAACATATGCAACCGTTTAGAAAATCACGTATAACTCACAGTGGTTGTCGCCCACACCGTTCCTTGCAGTGGTTAGCGTCTCCCCTACAAATCGAATACCATGACTTTAAGTCTGAAATAAAATATCAATCCACCCTTACGACTATCCTAAACCGTCCATAAACCGGTGTCTTAGATTATGGCTTATTCTAAAATCTATATATATACATATATATATATATATATTTCTTATATATAAAAACGTCTCATATATATACCAAACTTGGCAGTATCTTCACTGAATGTAAACCTTATACATTAATATTCCATATGCCAAAACTTGGCATCATTTCATTGGCTTCAATTACATCCATGTATGCAAACTCATGCATACATTTATATCTTTTGTTTCAAGAATAACTTGGTGGCACATATATATACTCTTCTCCTTCTTTATTTCATTCTTTCACCGAACCATCCATAAATAAATGAAACGTATGCATGCCTTTAAATAGCTTAGAAGGCTTCATAGATTATTTTTATTTGTTTTTAATTTTTTGTCTATACGTAAACTATTGTAGCACCAGAGCCATGCTCTTATTCATTTACTTAATTATACACAAAATGAACAAGATTTATATACATATGTATCGCCTAATTAAGAAGCCTCTCAATTGTAGTTTTAAACCTTTGGAAAGGATTGCAGCGAGGAAATATCGGCCATCCACTATATAAAAATATAACATATTAATGATACCCCCATGAGGTATGTCTTTAAAAGCCGAAACAACCGCATGGTTTGACAACCCGATATCTCGGAGTTAATCGTTGTGACAAACCGTAAAGGTGATTGCGGTAAGCGGTGGCCATCAAGGCTCGAGGAAATTCTCGGAAGCAAAATAAAACACCTAATTACATTAAAACTAAGTGACCGGGTCAAGAAACGCTTACCGAAACACGTCGAACTCTTGTCACTTTACCATACCGTCAACAACTCTCTCTTCTCTTATCACCACTTCTTATCTCGATTGTTTTTTTTTTGTATATGAATTAGAATGCTTAACCTCATATATATACATGATAAAAAAAATCACTTTTGGCCATATGAATGGCTAAGGTCTTGAGTAAATTCTCAAGCCGTTGCAAATCCCTTCACATGCTTGCCCATCATGAACAATTTGCACCATGAATCCCCTACTTGATTTATTTGACATAACAAGTCCCTTGGTAATAACCAACTTTCATTTATTAATTTATTTTTACAAGGTTATTACACATATTATTTAACTTTTAAGAACATTTATACTACCCTCTTCATCTTCTCATTTATTAATTAAAAAAAAACCTACAACATATTCATCTATAAATAACAACCTAATGTCCCACAAAAATATAGTCAACAATTTTTAGTTCTATGTTTTGCTATTGAGTTCTATGTTTTGCTATTGGTTCCTATGTTTGTTTGATTGTTGCTCATTCTTCGTAAGATTTCTAGGTAAGCTAATACTTTTTATGATTTCTGTAAGCTACATATTGTTTATGTGTGTATCAATTAATATTATTGTTTTTTATTTCTATAAAAAATCCATATTATTTTTATACGTTTTGTGTATATTCCCTGTTGTTATAAAAGTTTTTTGTTTTTTTTTTAATTTTCAAAATTGTTACCTTTGTTTTTTTAATTTTCATTTTCATATTGTTTATATCGTAAGCTATATATTTTTTTTCATTTTCATATTTATTCTAATTTTCATATTTCCTAATTGATTTCTCCATAAGCTATATATTATTTATGTGTGTCAATCAATATTATTGTTTTTTTATTTCTATAAAAAAAATCCATAATATTTTTATACGTTTTTGCATATATTCCCTGTTGTTGTTATAAAAGTTTTTGATTTTTTCTTTAATTTTCAAAACTTATTCTAATTGTTACCTTTGTTTTTTTCATTTCCATATTTCCTGATTGATATTTATGTTAATACTATAACTTTTATCTTTCATTAAAATTCGTATAATGTTTTTAATTTGTGTATATTACACATGATTGTTAATAAGTTTTTGAGTTATTATTTGTAATTTCTTTACAATTGTTATAATTATTTCTTTATTGATATTTTCTACTTGATATTTTTGGTATACAAGTGTTTTAGTGGGTATATTTCTTAATTTGTTTTGTTTATATTGTTATAGTTTTATAAAAAAGAAATTGTTGACAACAATCAAATTCTTATGTGATTTTTTATGCTATGTTTTGTTGGGATTCTCTTCTCATTCTTTTATATTTTCATAGTCCCTCAATTTATTTATTTTTATTAAAAACTACTAAAAATGAGATGATATTTGCTGACATCTTAATCCTTATTTTTTTTTCCTTTGAACCAATAGATAAAATTAAAAATATTATTATTTAAAATATACTAAAATCATAAATAAAAATGAATGACATTATAACCAATATATATAATTAAATAATTGTTATTATAAAATTTTTTAATAAATGAATTATTTTTTACGAAGGATGTTGGAAGTATGATGTGACATTTTATCTATTGAGTATTTGCTTATAAAAATTTTCTCTTTTTTTTTTGAATTTTTTAAATATCAATTAAGCTAAAGACTATTCTACCCTTAAATGAAAATTATATTTTTATTTTTTATTAATACAAGGACTCTTTTATCAATTGACTTAACAATTTAATTAGTTTAGCTTCCATATTATTTAACTTTTAAAAACATTTATTATACCCTTTCCACCTTCTCATTTATTGATTAAAAGAAAACTACAACATAATTATCTATAATTACAACCTAATTAATATAGTTAAGTATGTGTTATTAACTCTCTCATTAGTAAATTAATAAATAGTTATTATATTTAATATGATTAACTAAATAAATACATAAAGTTAAAAAAAATACAAGAATCGGTACATATAAGTTAAATTATAACCAAACTAAAAGATATCGGAATCAATTAGCAATATATGAAAGAAAAAAAATTAAAAACATATATATGTACGAGTTCAAATGTAAACTCAGTTTTCAGATTCACCTGAAAATAACAACTTACTACAATTAATAATATATAGTTATGTTAATATTATTTTTTTTAATTTAAGTCGAAATAAAACTATGCAAAAGAATTGAATTAGAATTAATTTAACATTTTTCATTTTACGTAATATAACTAAAACCTTTATTTTTCGAGATCTTTTATCCCAAAACTAAGTTATAAAGAAATAACCACATGCAAATCAAAAAAGTTCTAACATGAAAACATTAATGACTCAATTAGACTCGCATATGGTCTAAGTGATCACAATATTGAAGATTATTTTTACTCTTTGAGTGGGTTGGGAAGGGGGCGTCGAGAAGTGTTTTAGTCAAAGTGGCAAACACATATAAATATTTTATGTAAATATTGTGTTGTTATAATTAATAGTCTGACACGTTTCTTTTATTATTCGAGTCGATTAGAATGTATAACGATATGAAAGTTATTAGTTATTACTTTATTATGCACGAGACAACTTTAAATCAAATCTAATATTGATTTTTATTAACCTAATATATGATATGTTAATATTGGCTCATTAAACTACAATACTTTCTAAAAACTTTATTAACACCGTGCAACGCACGGTGTCAAACACTAGTTTATATAGATTCAATTGCCTTTTCTAAAAAAACACAATTTTTATTGGTAAAAAGATATACTCCAAAAACGACTTTCTTACTATAGAAAAGTTTATTTTCAGAAAAAGAGATCAAATCATATTATGAAGTTGTCTAGTACATTATTTTATAGCTTATTGTAATAAATGAAGCTAAAGCCTAACTATCAGTAAGGTAGTCCTCTGAGCCATCTTTAACATCTGTGCCACATCAATTTTATCATAAATTCATTATAAGGCTTTTGAAGCCCTCTTTGGTTAGTACTATGACCCACAAAACCAAATACCCAATACAATTTAAAAAAAAAAACATTTGTGAGAGGGAGAGGAGCGGGCAAGCCAGCTTCTCTCCACAGCCCCCGCAAGCCCACCGCCTAGCCTGCTGGACTTGTACCGTGAGCCCACCAGCCCGCTGAGCCTGCTGGAGGCGAGCCGCCCAGCCTACAGAATCGGTACCCATAGCCAAAGAAATAGCAAAAAAACAAAATTAATTATATAGATTAATTTATTAGCTTATAAAAATATAGACATAATTTGTGACGCTCTTAAGACATATAACTCATGAAAAAACGTCGTTTTTGTGTCGCTTTGCTCCGCCCCAGCCCATACGAACCTGGCACCGACGATGGCTTTGTTGATTGATTGTGACCTCTACTTGGCTCCACTTTTAAAACTTCTATATCTATTCAATCTCTATCTAAATTTTCTTTAATATTTTAAATAAAAATACAACATTTTTTAACCTTTTTTTCAATCTATGAACTATATCTCTATCTAAATTTTCTATAATATTTAAAATACACACTAGTTTTTTTAAATTGATAGGTCTCTAGAGATGACATCTAAACTATTTTTGATTAATTAAAGGGTGTTGTTAAATGGATCTTTTTTGAGTTATGTTGTTTTCACATAAATATAGACTCTTCTATACTGGATCCAACCTGTACATACACATAAAAGATTTATTTCTCTAATAGGGGTCCCTTTATAATTCCCCTAAACCTCAAATGCAAATATTACATGATTAACATTCTTGATTACATCTTATTTCAAAAAGTTTCTAAGAACTTTTCATTTTTTTAGGAAAAAGTTCAAAAAAACCCAATGAACTATTATATTTTGAATAGTTAAGTCAATAAACAATTTTGTTGAACAATAAAACTATTAAACTTTTCCATTTTAAATAATTAAGTCATTGAACTATTTTTTTAAATGAAAAAACATTAAACATCTGTGGAGGACGCGTGTTCATCAAATGTCTCTAGCAAATTTCTTTACAATTAGCGAAACTATTTTATCACTTAAAAGTTATAGTTATTTAAAGATGGCTAATTTGTTCAAAACCGCAATTAGATCACCTTTATGCAAAGTGAATATATTTAGTTATTTACAAAGACACAGTACATATTATTTGGGTTAGATCATATGTTTGTAAATTATTTTAATTTATATCTTATTTGTCTAAACATGTAACATGATAAATAAAATTGCTCATCAAAACAAAATGCAGTCGTAAGAGCATCTCCAAACTTCACACCAAAAAATTCACCAAAAACACCAAATTGGTGGACCCATCAACACCAAAAAAACAAACCTAATTCCAACCATACTCCAAAACAACACCAAATTGTATTTATAATTAATATCAAATGATAAAATAATGGGTGTTGTGTGGGGCCATAAAAATTGTGTGTGTGAATTTGGCCCTCCAAATTTGGAGGCCAAACTCATTTCTCTCTCCTCCAACACCAAATTTTTTTGGTGTTTGGAGGTTGATTGGAGTTGATATTTGGTGTTTTTGGGTTTTTTAGAGGTCCATTGGAGAAGCTCTAAGACATGTTTAAATTAATAAAATTTTAGTCGGTTTCTACTACGTTTCAACGTTTACGAACTCCACTTAATTTGTAACAAACTTTTGCGATATTATTTTTATGATAAAAATACAAAATACAATATAAGATAAATGTGAAAGAATATATATTAAAAAATTAGACAATGATTAAAGTAATAAATATGAGTTGTGATATTGTGTCGCTTTGCTCCGGCGTAGGGACCTCCCACCGACGGTGGTTTCCTCATCGGAAAAAGAGAAGCATTTGAATATCGTTTCTTGCGTCCTACGTTTTTATAAAAACAAGAAATTAAAAGGGATCTTCAAATTGTATATACCACTTTAATAGTTTTTATAAGAAGATAATTTTTATATTCTTGTTCATAATAATAATTTTTCTAATTGTTTTCATAGGTCTTATGTGCATTTTCCATCTTCAATAAATAATTCATAAAGTCAATAAAATATATATTTGAATTAATAAAATATCACTTCATATCAAAATTCTAAGGTGAAAATCGAGATTCTTATATGTAAGGCCTGCGGTAGCGCAACCCACAAACTCACTGTTATATCAGCGACACATCAGCTTTACCCACAAACTTCACTGCTACCTCCTTTTGGAAATTTGATGTATCGCTGATATAGCAGTGAGTCTTGTGGTAGTGTTCATGGGTTTACGATTTTATATTCTTAGTTAAATAGTAAGCTATCAAATGGTCAATGTAAATTTACAATTTTATCTCCAATGCTTCATTTCAGTAAAGCTGTGATAATTGGTTTTATATGTGGGAGAATATTTTATTTGTTAGTATTCAGATTCATCTTTTATCATGTTAAATCTTAGTTATTCAACAGGGCTAAAAAATTTGAGGCTGAATTTTACGTTCGTCTCGCACAAATATATATAGCCCAACCTATGAATCCACCTCAACGAAAATATGTCTAATTAATTCGGAACCAAAAGAAGCTATTTAGTTTAAGAATTTTCTGATCAAAAACAAACCAGGCTAGCCCCATTTGGTAAATATAGCCCAACCTTGTCACTTTGTCATTATTATTATTATTATTATTTTTAACGATAGTTTAATCAAATGTTAGTAACATCTTAGTTAGATAAAAACGCCTCTGACCAGTTTCGAACCTAGAACTTCTACTCCAAGAGGATGACCCCTCTACCAACCAGGCTAGATGATGCAGGAAATTAAGATAGTTATCATGGAAGAAACCTAATCGTAATCTATTAGTTTATTTTTAAGATTATTATTAGTTTATTTATCTATTAGTTTTATAGTTGGTTTAGGTTTTCTATTTCATAGTTATCAGTTAGCTAGGCTAGATTATAAATAGGGTTATCATCTTTCATTGTTTAATCAGTTTTACTTTCTTTTGATTTGAAACCTGATAAGAGAATTCTCTGGTAGAATTTTGCTTAACTCTCGTTATTTGAGTAAGTTGCCAATTATTTTCTCGTCTCCGCATCATTTGGTATCAGAGCGCACTGGTTCGAATGGCTGGACGTGGAAGACCGCGTGGTGCTGGTAATCAAGGTAGAGGGCGTGGAGGCTTTGCACATCACAATGATGTACCAGACCCTCGGGATGTGGAAATTGAGCAGCTACGTCAACGGATACGGGAACTCGAGCTCCAACTGGACTCGCTGACAGAAGAGACTGAATCTGAGGTGTTCGTTTGGGACGACGCAGAAGAAGAGGTCAATCCTTTTGGCGGAGAACTAAACGGTGTTCGCGGTGGTTATCGTGAGGACCCTTTGAAAAATCTGGGGATGAAAGTAGAGATTCCAGAGTTTACAGGGAAAGCCCACCCCGATGATTTCATAGATTGGTTAAGCACGGTTGAGCGTGTCTTCGACCTTCGAGACATACCTGACCATCTAAAAGTCAAGCTGGTGGCCATAAAGCTTCGAAAACATGCTTCTCTTTGGTGGGATCACGTAAAGAAGCAGCGACATCGAGAAGGAAAATCGAAGGTTCGTACATGGGAGAAGATGAAAAAGTTGTTAAAAGGGAAGTTCTTGCCAGAGAACCATAGGCAAGAGGCTTTTCTTGACTATCATAATCTGGCCCAACGCACTCTATCCGTTGAGGAATTCATCAATGAATTCGATCGACTCCGAATGCGATGTGAGGCGAACGAAGAAGACGAACAGCTCGTGGCAAGGTTCTTAGGTGCCCTTCGTCCTGAAATATCGGATGTGGTAAGCCTCCAGCAATATTGGTCTTATACAAACGTATGTCGGCTAGCTTTGAAAGTTGAGAAACAACTCAAAAGTAAGAGTAAAGTTAGCGGAATCCGATTTACTCCTACTCCAAAAACTAATGTGCTTGTAACGGTCAAAGGAGCTACTTCTAAAGCCAATCCTTCTGCGAGCAATACGGCAAGTGGAAGCAATACTCGGGTACTACGTTGTTTTAAATGTCAAGGGTTGGGACATCTGATGAAAGATTGTCCAAATCCACGGATGGTTTCCTTCATTGATGACGAACCCGAGCCAATTTACGATACCGAGAATGAGGAAGAGCCGGTGGATGATGAACACGAAACTGTGTATCCCGATCACGGTGAAGCGTTGGTGATCCAACGGGTTTTGAGTGTCGCGGTTTCGAAATCCATAGATGACAACTCTTGGCTTCGAAACAATATTTTTCGTACCAAGTGTACCGCTAAGGGTAAGGTATGCAATATGATTATCGATGGGGGGCAGCTGTGAAAACGTTATATCAACCAACATGGTGGAAAAGTTAGGCCTAAAAGTGGAAGATCATCCCGAGCCCTACCAACTAACGTGGTTGAAACGGGGCAACGTTGTGAAAGTAAGTAAACGATGCTTGGTTCAGTTTTCTATCGGAAAGAAATACCATGATGAAGTATGGTGTGAAGTTATTCCCATGGACGCATGTCACATCCTTTTGGGTCGACCCTGGCAATACGATCGTAAAACCAAGCATGATGGGTTTAAAAATACATATAGTTTTCGTAAGGATGGGGTGAACATTACGTTGGCACCACTTGATATCCGCCAATCATCTAACGATGGGTCTGCTTTGTTTCTTAAACGGGCAGATTTTGAAAAGGTAGCAGCCATTAGGCCTATCGTGTATGCGCTTGTGGTGGCGGAGGAGAATGAACGAGGGTCTTCCGTGCCAACACCGGTTCGGTCCACACTTGAAGAGTTTACAAATGTTTTACCTGATGAGATACCACCCGGTTTGCCTTTAATGCGGGATATCCAACATTGTATTGATCTTGTTCCTGGTTCTGCCATCCCGAATAAACCCGCTTATCGAATGAATCCGAAGGAGTATGAGGAGCTACAACATCAAGTTACCGAGCTACTCGAGAAAGGTTTGATACGGGAGAGCATGAGTCCGTGTGCGGTTCCCGCACTACTAGTCCCAAAACATGGAGGAGCCTTTCGGATGTGTATCGATAGCCGAGCTATTAATAAAATCACAATCAAGTACCGCTTTCCCATTCCTCGTTTCAATGATCTACTTGATCAATTACATGGCGCCACTTTTTTCTCAAAATTTGATCTAAGAAGCGGATATCATCAGATTCGTATGAGGCCCGGGGACGAATGGAAAACGACGATCAAGACACGTGATGGATTGTACGAATGGATGGTCATGCCTTTCTGTAGAACCCAGGTGTTGAGAAGAGTCAGAATCATCTATCTTTAAAACTGCTTTCTAGTTTAGTTTCCTTGTTATGTAAACAATTATGTTTTGTTAAGCCCCTGTTTGAGGTTTAGAACCTCGGGGGCCTTTATTGCCACTTTGTTGAACTTCCCTTTCCCTATAAAAGGAAAAGGATGTTTAGGGTTTTATTGTTGAATTCCATATTTTTACCAAATTGGGCAATATATCACCATTGTTGAGTTATTCAAGTTCTTCATTGATTTCATCTCATTAATAGGATTTCCATCCATTTCTTCCTTCATTTCATTGTTTTTGGGACAACAATTGGTATCAGAGCCAAACTTGTTGATTCCTTGGCTTTTGGTTTGATTTTTAAAAAGTTCTAAAGGTTTTTGAGTTTTGAGTTTTTTCAAAACTTTTGGGTTTTTAATCCAAAAGGTGTTTTTAAAGGGCTTAAATTAAGTGTTAAGTGATTCCCCATTGTTTTCTAAGCATTTTCCTACATTTTGGGGGTCTAAACACTGATTTTTAAGAGGTTTTTAAGTGGTTTCTTGAAAATTTTCGGAGCTTTCTGTGCAGGTTTTCCGCATCGGAAAACGAGAGCTGAAATATCAGCTCAAATTTTCCGAGTCGGAAATTGCTCATTCTCCGAATCGGAGATCTCTCCTTTTCCGAATCGGAAAACTCTGTTTTCCGAATCGGAAAACGAGTCTCTGACTCGGGGTCTTGCTCTTGAGAAGTTTCTCTTTTCCGAATCCCTTTTCCGCACCCACCTTTTCCGAATCGGAAAAGCTCATTTTCCGAATCGGAAAAGCTGCTTTTCCGCACCCTGTTGTTTTGAGCCAAATCCGAATCGGAAAACATCTGTTTCCAAGTCGGATTTCGCCTCTTTGAGCCGAAACTCTTGCAGTTTTGTTTCTCAAATTCGACACTAAGCTTGCTTTCAAAACCTTTTACTTTTACCAAGCTTTCTGTGTCCCGAGGCGCTCGAAACCTCAGCTTTTTCAAAACCTTTTCTGTGTTCAAGCCAAGTGAATCTTTCAAGGAGGTCTCATTCCTTTCTTAGAAATGTCGAAGGAAATCCTGGGGATTGGTTCCGAAACTCGCCCTCCCGTCCTGGTGATGGGCGAGTACCAGCAATGGAAGCGCCGGATGATACACTTCCTAGACATGCTCGATGGAAATCTCATGAAGTCAATCCGTGAAGGCCCAATCCGACCAACCGTCACGGTTGCCGCTGTTCCCAAAACAGATACGTGTCCCGAACTTCCGTCGTACGTAGTCGAAAAGCCAGTTGAGATGTTCAATCCAGAACAAAGAGCCCGGCACCTCGTTGACAAGCGTGCACTGACCCTTCTGATTATGGCTCTTCCTAATGATATGTACGCAAGAGTGGATAGTCTGACAAACGCACGAGACGTTTGGTTAGAAATAGAGCAGCAGATGCAGGGAGGTGACACCGCCCTCGAGAGTCAAAAGGAAAGTGCCCTAAATGCTTACGAAGGCTTCAAAGCCAGGGAAACCAAATCCCTCACCGAGTCTTATCAAAGACTGAACGCCTTCGTGAATGACCTACGAAGACTCGGGATAGAGAAGTCAAAGTACGAGGTAAATGTTAAGTTCCTAAAAAACCTAACACCGGCATGGCAAAATCTGGCGATCAACTTACAGCTGAGCCGAAATCTGGGGATTATGGGTCTACATGACCTTTTTAGCATGATGGTTCAGCATGAGGAATCATTCTTATGAGAGTCGACTAGGTGTTTTAGGTGTGTGTTCTTGGTGTTTTGAAAGCTTTCAATAATAAATTCAAGAACTTTGCATTTTCATCTCTTTGATTCTCTTCTTTTTCTTCTCGTTGTTTGATTGTTTGGACCTATCAAATGGAATTCATCACTGGCGGGAAGTTCAAAAATACTGTTGACCCTCTGGCACTCGCGGCAGTGCCATGTGCAGGATCAAACTCAGCTCCCTTCCAGCATCAGCAGTACAACAACTCATCTCCTCAGCAGTACAACCACTCACCACCTCAACACTATCAGGAGAACTACAACCAGGAGTTCAACGGGAACTATGGTTCAAACTACCAAGAGTTCAACTCGAACTATGGTCCAAGCTATCAACATCCAGATGATCCGCTAATCATCTCCATCTCTGATAATGAACTCTTCCATGTGAATGAGTCTCTTGCCCTCATCACTAATAGCGTACAGAAGCTGAATTCCAACCGTGGATACAACAGACCTAGGGGATCTGGATACCCCAGTGGAGGAAGGATGGGGCAAGGCCGAGGTGGACACTATCAGCAGGAACGAGTTCAGTTTGGGAATCAAGGAAGAGGAGGATACCAGCAAGGGGACAGATTTCCGAGTCAGCATTCAGGAAGATACCGTGGTGATCAAGGCCAGTATAGGGAAGCGAGGGGAAGCTACAGAGATAACACCTACCTGGACTATCAGGGAGGCCCTGGAGATCAGGGAGATTGGAGAGGACAGGTCTCTCATATCAACTATCGCCAAAACCAGAGAAACTACACTCCTGAATCAGGATACATTGATCGTCAAGGATACGGCAGCGGGTACGAAGGTGGCCAAGATGGAAGACGTGAAGAGGGAAGATATGGAAGATTTGAAGGCGGTCAAGGTGGTCAGGGATATGGACAAGAACAAGAAAGGAACTACCGTGGATTTGAAGGACAAACTGATCACGGGAACAGAAACTATCCAGAAGGCAACCATCCGAGTGGTTCTTCTAGGCAAGCTCCGAGAGAAGGACATCAACAAGGTCCAGTTGAAATTGGTGATCAAAGGTTGAATGCTCCTCCAGCTCCGGTGAATAGTGGTGCTCCTACCCCAGCTCCTGAAAAGACCGCTAGTGCCACTACATCCTGCTTCAAATGTGGCAAGCTGGGTCACTATGCGAACAACTGCCCTGTCAGATACAAGGATGCTGCATACTTTGAGAAGAAGGCAGCATTGATGAGGAAGAAAGAGAAGGGAGTTGCTCTGCTAGTCGATGAAGAAAACTGGGTGTGTGAGGAAGAAAGCTCAGACGAGGAAGATCATCTTGTTGGGGGTCCGTGTTGTTAGGAATTATGTGCAGAGTTGACAAACCAAGTGATTATACAATCCAATGTTACAAGACACTTGAGGGTCACACCTGTGAGAACCTATAAGTCGAACAAGTTAGATGAAATCCCGAAATGGAGAGTTAGGATTTATAATAGTATATTATAAATCTATTGGGTAATTTCAGTCAGAATTACCAAAGTTGGAGGGTTATTAATTAATTAGGATATTATATATTTATTAAGATAAATAAATATATAATAGTTAATTAATAAAGCTTTATATATTAGATAAATATATAAATCGTAATTATCGTATGCAAATTCTTTTCCAGCTAATTAAATAAGGAAAGGATTTGAGATAATTATTATAAAGGAAACTGGATTCCTTACAAACTGTGTTTTTCCTCCATATAAATAAAGCCTATGGGTTAAGGAAAAACATTAAGCCTTTTCAGTTGAAAAATCAGTTTTCTGTCTCCCCTCCTCTCTCCCAAAACCGGCGCACACAACCACCCCCCCCCCGGGTCGTTTTGTTGTTCGGGTTTCACGGTTCTGCTAGAGGAACGTTCGATGGTTGATTACGGGTGGACTAATTCTCAAGCATCCAGGTAAATTAATCTAACCTAATCCTTTAGGTTTAGAGCTACAAACGATTAAGATCATTAGGCTTTAATGGGTTTTTAGCTTTTATCGCTTCCGCATGTTTAGATCAGAAACAGCGTGTTTCTAATCACGTGGGTTTTAACAGTTTGTTTTAAACCTACGAGATATATCAAACCAGCGAGGTTTTGATAAATCTGAGATAATCCTCGAGTCAGTTTGATCCGAGGATACCCACAAAAACCCAACAGTGGTATCAGAGCCATTGTTAACAAATCGTTTTTAGTTTTTTATCAGTTTATCTGCTTATGTGTGATCCGTTATAAAAATTGTTTCTTGATAATCGCTTAGCATAAAAATTTGAATTTTACCAGTTTGAGTAAAAATCAGTTTTTTATCAGTTTTGTAATCCTTATCAGTTTAGATAATGATCAATCGGTTAATCTTTATCAGTCTTTTTTTTGCTTATCGTATCAATCTCATTAGAAACTGATAATCTCGAAAAACCACCGAAGCTACACCACCAGATTGGTGGTAGCTGAGATCGTCGCACTACCGCTGTGCCACCAGCGTGGTGGTAGCAGCCTGCCACCGGAGGAACGGTGGTGGCAGCAGTAGCATTGCTTTGCTGCTGTTGCTGCCGGCCGATTAGCATCGGTGGCGGTGGACGACCGGGTGGTGGCAATGCCATCGTGAGACAGCCAATGGCCGGACCACCAGCTCGGTGGTGGCGGCATCGGCCGTAGTTATCAACCACAGAACCGAGCTGCAGTCTTGTGGTGGCTCTCGGTTTCTGATCACCCGCCGCACCACAGCGAGTGGTGGCGGCTTACGGCTGTGGCTACGATCGACAGCGACCAAAGCCGAGCCACCAGCGTGGTGGTGGCGATGGTCGATGGTGGTGATGATTGGGGATGTTCGCGGTGGTTGCAGCCCGAAGTGGCAGCGGCCGAAGTCGTGTTAATCACCAAATGTCACTACCGTTGGTGGCATCGCTCGACGTTACGGTGGTGGTCGATAGCCACCTTCTGGGGGGCATTGATCACCGCCGATGTTCTAATCGCCGGCCACACCACCCGCTTGGTGGTTGTGGCGTCGACCGTCGTCCGCGAAAGAAAACCACCACCGCACCACCGATTGTGGTGGCGGTGGTGTCGATTGCCAAAACAGCCGCTGGACGGCGTCTCCAGGCCGATCGAGAGACGACCACCACACCACCGATTGTGGTGGTGGTGGCGTCGATGTTTTTTCCAATCAGAATCGCGGTGGCGGTGGTAGCCCGAAGCTACTACCGTTGCTAATCGAAAGATAGCGGCAATTTCGCGATCGCCAAGCCGAACCACCAGCGAGGTGGTGGCGGCGATTTCGCAACCGCCAAGCCAAACCACCAGCGAGGTGGTGGCGGCGATTCCACGACCGCCAAGCCGCACCACCAGCTAGGCGGAAGTGATTGGTGATGATCGGAGGGGATAACGGTAGCCAAACGCAAACGTCACTACCCTAGGGTTTTTCAGTTTTTGGGTCAAGTTCCATTATCAGGCCCAAAAGCCCAATTCTTGGACCAAGTTATGGCCCAAAAAGAAATTGTCTTGGTTTTAAAGTTTTTTTTATCCAATAAGATTTATTCAAAATCAGTTGAGTTTCGAAATTTTTTTTTTTTCACCGGTTTTTCAAACAGGCCTAATTTTATGTTTTATTATTTAATTAAAACACTAAGCGCCAGTATTGTAAAATTGGATCAATAAAAACCAGTTTGATATAATTTTGGATAAAAGGGATTTATTTTAGCTAATGAGTTTTATTTATAAAAGTGTATTTTATAAAATTAGATAAAACGAATTTTAGTCTAAAATATTGTTTTTGATTTATAAAACAGTTTGTTTTATGAATTAGTTAAAACCAAGTTTTGCGATAATTGAGACAAGACAATTTTAACGGATCCAGGTTTATTTTCTCGTAATTATAATATTGCTTTTATTGCAAATATACACATAATTGCGTGATTGCTTGAGTTATATGTATATACATCTCAGTTTGAGTTTATATCTATCTATTATAGTATTTTGCCAACCTAGACCCTTGACATATTTGTGGGGAGGCCTGCGTGCCATTTACAACCCCTTATGTAATAATGACCTTAGGATAGAAATTTTTCTTTCCTCTTTCGGGATAACGAGGCCAGTGGGAGCTATAAAAATTCTTCATCTTACCGGAGTACTGACAAGCATGGCGAAGCCAGTGGGAGCTACGCGAAGTTTTGAAGTTGTAGAAAAACTAGGTCATTATTGGTCCCTAGGAACAAAATTGGCAAATCCTATAATTATCTATTGCGTAGTTGTTATAATTATCTGTGTGCATGATTAGCTACGTAGTTGATGCTAATAACTGTTAGTTTATTAGATATGTTTTAAAAATATTTTTTTTTTAAAACAAGAAGAAATTAGGTTTTATTAACTTTTCAATCGAAAACCTTTAAAGTGAAGTTTTTAATAAAACCTAGTGTATTGTTATAAAAGAGCAAAGTTGACAGAACAGTTAGCTTTTGTCAAAACCGAAAAGGTTATTGAAACAGGTAGTTTCAATCAACCAGTACACTTTAAATCAGTTGATTTCAATTAGCCGATATTTTAAACAGTTGGTTTAAAATAACATGAATATTTAAAACAGTTAGTTTAGAATATCAATTGCTCTTTATAACAATCAGTGGATGATTATTTTATAAAAAGGCAAAGTTGACAAAAACAGTTAGTTTTAATCAACTAGGTATGCTATTAAAACAGTTAGTTTTAATTGGCGAGTAATTTTTAGAACAATTAGTTTTAAAATTACATGTATGTTTCAAACAGTTAGTTTAAAACATAAGTAGCCTTTATAAACAATCAGTTTTTCAAAATCCTGGAAATAAAGTTTTTCAAAACCCCGAAAATCATAGATCAGTAGTGCAACCCATCTAGGGGCACCTTCGACGTAAAGTACATAGGCGTTGTAAGTGATCACACATTCGATGTCTGTGTTCAAACTGAAGCTGAAGGGGTTACATAACTCTGCGAATTATCTCCGGGTGGTACCGGCCAGAGTATAGTAATCAGGTCCCCAAAATGGTGAGATCTGTTTTGGTTCTATAATGTTCACCGGGTGGTACCGGGCCAAAAAGCACTAAGAGGGACTAAAACATGCACAGGTAGTTGCCATGGTCCCGAAAAGATCTAGGAGTCATGTCAGTTAGATATGATTGGTAAAAGTCCTTACCTACCGAAATAAATACGGGTCTGGTGGAGCAAGAACATTACGCACATCAGGACGTATGAAATAAGGATCCTAGTCCAATAAATTGATCATTTAAGGGTTTATTGATATTTTATTGGAAATTAGTCTATTTACAGTTGCTAAGACCAAAAGTTTCATTTTGTGTAGATGGCAAGCACTGTTACCAGCACTAACAATCTTTCCTCCGCTCTATCCTAGAAAAGGATAAGTTGACCGGCTCTAACTTTCTTGACTGGGAGCGCAATCTGATGATTGTGCTCAGACATGAAAGAAAGTGGTATGTGCTTGAAGAGCCACTTGGGGAGGCACCTCCGGCAAACGCTCCGGCCGCTGCCAGAAATGCCCACAAGAAGCACTCGGATGATCTCCTTGATGTCGCCTGTCTGATGTTAGCAACTATGAGCCCAGATCTGCAAGCAGGGCTCATAAATACAAATGCTTACGACATGATCCGCCAGCTGAGGGACATGTTTCAGACTCAGGCTCGTACAGAACGATACGATGCCACCAAAGCATTCAATGAGTGCAAGATGGTCAAAGGGACATCAGTAAGTGACCATGTCATGAAAATGAAACGGCACCTGGATCATCTGGAGAGGCTTGGTCATCCTGTTCCGTTGCAGCTAGCAACTGACACCATACTCAATTCACTGTCAGAAGACTACAGGCCCTTCGTAGTCAACTACAACATGAATAACATGGAGAAAACTATAGCAGAGTTACACTCCATGCTTAAGACAGCTGAACTGAATATGGGGAACAAGAACAAGACTAAGGATGTCTTGATGGTAAAAGACGGAGGGGTTAAAAAGAAGAATGGGCATGCTAGCACCAGCAAGGGAAAAGGACCAGTTCAGGCCATCCAGAGTGCACCCAAGAAAGGCAAGGGCAAGGGCAAGGGCAAGAAGGTTAAGCCAAACAAAGCTAGGACCGAGAATCGCTGCTTCATATGCAATGAGATCGGTCATTGGAGGCAAAACTGCCCTAAGCGTCATGAAGCAGGTATGTAAACCTCAGAAAATTTATGATTGCTTGATTTAACACTTCTTACTTGTTAGCTTACAAGTATGCTGATACCTAGAGCAAATGATTATTGCAGGAAATCAGAAATGAAGTGAAGTGCCCAGGAGTTGCCGAGGATCAAAGCACGAGATAATTTAAGTCAAGACATTTTTGAATTTATAGTTTTAAAACAGTTATTTTGGGGGTTTATGTTTTAAACAATGTTTGGATAATTATATTTTATAATTCGATGGTTTTATTTTTCAAAAGTTATTGTCTTGACAGATATCTGATTGTGCTTAGTGTTTGTATGATCCTAGTTGTTGATGCCTGTTATAATTACTTTAATAAAATTGAAGTAATTTGTATAAAAACTATCAAAACACACAAGATTCTATAGGAATGTGTTTTGAGAATAAAACATTTATGAATAACAGTTTTATGATCAAAAGGAAGAATTTAAGATATTAACTCAGATAGCGTTAATAACAGCATTTATAAAACTAGAAAGATTCCAAGTTCTGGAATTAGGATTTGACCAAAATCCAGTTAAGTTTTATAAAAGAAATTCTCAAGAATTAACTAATCAAGTTTGATCAAGTTTTATTCAAATGTTTTAAAAGGAGAATTTAGGATATTAACTCAGATAGCGTTGATAACAATATTTATGAAACTAGAAGAATTCCAAGGTTTGGAATTAGGATTTAACCAAATCCAGTTGAGTTTCATAAAAGGAAATTCTCAAAGTCCATTACTTAAAATTGGGATTGACTAATCAAAGTCTTGAATAAGTCAATAGTAAATTTTGAGTAATAGTTAGTTTTTATGCAAGCCAGTGGGAGCCCGATTATTCTCTATCTAGTCTAAGATGAAAGAATAAAAGACATAATTATTGATATATCTCGGAATTCATAAGTCCAGGTAGGATAAGAATTCATAAGATATAATTTACCCTTTTAGTTAAAAGGATAAAAGTTTCAAGACCCTTAAAACAAAGGTCGTGACTGACTTAAAAATCAATAATTATAGTGTTGGGTTAAAATATATATCATTCCAGTAGATTTGCCAGGATTGCAAATGGAATCGGATTTCAGGTAGAAATCATTCATCTGCACAGCAACTAAGGAAAGTTGCAGTTTCACATATTCAGGAACTGGAAGTTAGTCCAGGTCTCCAAGTTCATAGAATATGATAGAAGTCTAATTATTATTTTAAGAAGTGTTTGCAAAACAATAATTAGCAGATACAAGTAAGCAGACTTGTGTTTTTGGTTATCACTTTGATTAGATTGGTAAACTTTAATCAAAGGGTCTAAACTAAAGATAGGTGATACTTTATTTTAGACCAGTATTTAACAAACGTTAAATAGACATTATGAAAGTTATTAAAGAAAAGACATTCAATCTTGTTATTATTACAGCGTGTAATATGGACTATACAAGATTGATTTCTTTATCACTTTCACATTTTTGCATGTTTTTAATATATCCAGGAATGAAATCAGTCTCCGTTTTTCATTCGAAACCTGTCCGTGACAACTTATCATTGTGGGAGCATGATAAGGTTTTAAAGTCATTGTGAACTTTTAGGTAGTTATGATCAGTTGTTGAATAACAGCTACAAGTGTTGTAGACTAAAAGTTGCACAGATATTTGATAGAGTAGCAAATATCGGACGTGATCCGCGGTTGAGATTACTTCTTGGAATAAAGTCATAAGTGAATCTCACAGTGGTTGTCCCTATCACCTGAGGTATCTGATTTGATATCATGAGGACTGCTGAATTCTTAGTGCACTCAACCGCTACGCCGTAACAGGGTGGCTATAAAGGGTGTGACTAGATTCAGCGGAAGCCGTGGTGTTAAAGGCAGATATGCAAGATGGGATTTGCACCTCTTCTCAGAAGAGAGATATTTCTGGGCCCATCTTGACTGACTAAGTATACTGATGAAGTGCATGGCCATGCCCAAACGAACTGATTAGTTCTTTGTCGTTTACCTATCAGTGAAAGTCAGATAATCAAGAGAACAGAATCTTGAGTATTTAGAGTTGACACTTTCCAAGCTCATACTCACAGATGAAATATCGCGATGCAAAGGGAAAAGCCAAGATATACCCAATCAATGAACAGTAGTTTCATAGATACCAATTCCTCACGGAATGTTTATATCACCAAATCTGGGTATAAGAGTTCTTGTAACCTGGTCAGCCTAAGTGCCTGTCTAGGGGCCTCCTTAGGTCCGTATAATCAAAGGTGGTATTGCCAACTTGCACAAGTGGGAGTCTGTTAGGAATTATGTGCAGAGTTGACAAACCAAGTGATTATACAATCCAATGTTACAAGACACTTGAGGGTCACACCTGTGAGAACCTATAAGTCGAACAAGTTAGATGAAATCCCGAAATGGAGAGTTAGGATTTATAATAGTATATTATAAATCTATTGGGTAATTTCAGTCAGAATTACCAAAGTTGGAGGGTTATTAATTAATTAGGATATTATATATTTATTAAGATAAATAAATATATAATAGTTAATTAATAAAGCTTTATATATTAGATAAATATATAAATCGTAATTATCGTATGCAAATTCTTTTCCAGCTAATTAAATAAGGAAAGGATTTGAGATAATTATTATAAGGAAACCGGATTCCTTACAAACTGTGTTTTTCCTCCATATAAATAAAGCCTATGGGTTAAGGAAAAACATTAAGCCTTTTCAGTTGAAAAATCAGTTTTCTGTCTCCCCTCCTCTCTCCCAAAACCGGCGCACACAACCACCCCCCCCCCGGGTCGTTTTGTTGTTCGGGTTTCACGGTTCTGCTAGAGGAACGTTCGATGGTTGATTACGGGTGGACTAATTCTCAAGCATCCAGGTAAATTAATCTAACCTAATCCTTTAGGTTTAGAGCTACAAACGATTAAGATCATTAGGCTTTAATGGGTTTTTAGCTTTTATCGCTTCCGCATGTTTAGATCAGAAACAGCGTGTTTCTAATCACGTGGGTTTTAACAGTTTGTTTTAAACCTACGAGATATATCAAACCAGCGAGGTTTTGATAAATCTGAGATAATCCTCGAGTCAGTTTGATCCGAGGATACCCACAAAAACCCAACACGTGTTTGATGGCAGACTTCGAAGGACCTGAAGCTGTTGGCCCCAGCACATATCGAGACCTCGACGCTTCTGAGGTATCCACTATTCCTGACTTAACTGATGATGTGACAATGTTAGAATCTAGAATTTGTGAACTTGAGAGATGTCTCCAATCGGAACGATCTCTCGTCACAAAATTTAGAATCGACAGTGCCATATACAAAAGCTCTCTTGAGGACTTGACCATAGTGTACAATCGTGAGACTCTTGAGTCTAGCGTCAGAGAGTCCAATTTGTCAAACAAACTCAGTTGTCTTCAGAAAACCCATGAGGAACTTAACAGTGACCATGGAGAGCTCCAAATAAAATTTCAGTTGCTTTCAGAAGAAAGAACTAGACTGTTTTCCAAAATTCAAGAGCTTGAAGATAACAACTTTAAAAGAGGACAATCTGAACAGACCCTGAGCATTCTTACGCAGCATGCCAACAAAAATCCTTTCTATAAAGCCAGACCCGGACTTGGACTGTCTGAAAACCATGTTTTAGAAAAGGCACCTTCTAATCTATACAATTTTGAGGACATGGCCGCCTCCAAACCCAAACCTGCCCTAGTGGGAGGACATGTGACCGAGGAATTTGTTAGGCAGACTGTCACATATACCGAAGTTATAAATGGTGAGACCATAACCACGACCATCAGTCCAACGAACAGCACCTCTAGCAGTCCACCCACTAGCCCTATTCCCAATAAACCAATCTTTGTTCCAGCCAGTGATCCAACAAACACTAAGTCCACATGGGAAGGCATCAAAGCTAGGACCCCTAGGGTAGCTATGCCTCCCATCAACTACTCAGACCTAAACACTAGTTATGACACTAGGACGATGGATTTTTCAGAGGAGACCTTAGTTATCCCACCAGAGGATGTTTCCGCAACTAAGGGTCCCGACCTAGTCGAACTAGAGAAGGAAGTGTTTGGACTTAGACTAAAAGCCATGGATCTGGACGCATGTCAACATCAGATACTGAATCTGAAAGTGCTTATCTCTGAAAAAGACAACTTGGTTCACACTTTGAAGAAAGACTTGATCGAGGCAAATGCCGAGAGAATTAGAATGTCTTCTGAGTGTGAGACCGCAGCCTCAACCTTTACTAATTTTCAACTCAAGGTTGCGGATCTTAAGGCACGATATGTTCTCCTAAATGTTCATTCAGAAATTACAAGAGAACTTGATCATGATGAAAAGATCAATTATCGTGTGGCCTTAACCAACCAACGTGTGTCAAATTCCATTTTGAAAAGAAAAGTCATGTACTTTGAAAACCTTTCAGACTCAGTTAATGATAGGACTACTCCACTCCTCAACCATCCGATAGTTGATTCCCAAACCAAATCTGTTACGGATCCAGAGGACTATTACACCTTATTGTCAGATGATGATGAACCCCTCAACTCACACCATAGGATAACTGAACCAAAGACTATCCATGATCCCAATGTTGAATACGATCTGAAGGTGTTCTTAGATGAAGGAGATGATCCTTCAGGCTTTATTCCAAAAAGGCCAAAATCCGTTTTTGTAAAACCTGAGAAGTCTGTTGAGTCACGAGCTCCTGTTTCTGAGAACAGTAACCCTAAGGGTGAAAAATGTGTTGGTACTGACAAGGGAAAGTTAGTTAAGCCTCACGCACCCAAAGGACTCCAGAAAAAGCATTCAAAGTCTAACGATGCTCGTAACTCAGCTAAACCCATTAAAAGTCTTGACCTTAATTCTAGCAGCTTTGAAGTGGGTGAGACCTCTCGGTTAAAACCAAAGCAACCTTTCTCTTCCACAAAACCTAAATTTTCAAAAACATCTTCTGGAAAGGGTGGCAACTCTTCTCCTATTAAACCGTCATCTAACTCACACCATGCTCTTAATGCAGATGGGAGGAAGAAGGATGGTGGACAGGAAGTGAAGCCACCAAGGAAGGATCACCGAGGAAGACCCAACTCTTTTCAAGCTTTCCCTAAGCAGCGTAGTCCTAACCGTGCGGGTCTTGGCTATGCTCCACCTAGCGTAGGAACTAATTCAAACATGTCTGTAAAACGTAATCAACATTTAACTCATGCTTTTGACTCTTTGCGTAATGACATGTGCTTTATGTTTGACAATTTTCTGCGCTATGGTGTTTATAATTCTTTTAATGCTGATGTGCCTAAAATCAAATCTCGAAAGAGAAGAGGGAGAAAAAGAGGAAAGGGAAAACCTTCCTCGTCAGTGCAGTCCCCTGAGCCTAAGGAGAAATCCGAAAAGGAGACTGCATCGACCAACTCAACTGTTTCTGACCCTAAGGAACCCATTTGGCAATGGGTCCCTAAACAAACCTAATTGTTTTGCAGATCAGTCATGTGTGGTACTTTGACTCGGGGGCTCACACACACATGACTGGGCAGCGGTCCTTCATCTTCGACTACGTTGAGAAGTTTGGGGATACATAAAGACTGCCGATAGAACGCCGTTGCCGATATTAGGGTCGGGAAAAATCACAAATGGAAAGTACATCATCAAGGGTGTACGTTATGTGGAGGGATTGGGGTACAACATGTTTAGCTCCAGCCAGTTCTGTGATAACGGATACTGGGTGAAGACCTTTCAGTACGGAAGTGACGTGAACGATGAAGACAACAACGCTATTCTCTCCGCCAGGCGAAATGGCAATCTCTACACAACCGTCTTCCGTTCAATCCCTCAAACACACCCCCTGTTTGAAGCTAAACCGAAGAATGCAATCTGTCTGCTCACAAAAGCATCAAAAGGGGACAGTTGGTTATGGCACCGCAGACTATGTCATCAGAACTTCAAAGATATGAACAAGCTGGTTTCTAAGGGTTTAGTCAGGGGACTACTTGAGCTTCGCCTTTCCAAGGACACTCTTTGTCCTGCGTGCGAACAAGGAAAGATGACCAGAAGCTCTCATCCACCGAGAATGGATACGAATTGCCAAAGTCCCCTCGACCTGATACACATGGATCTTTGTGGACCTATGAGAGTAGAAAGTCTTGCCAGAAAGAAGTACATGCTGGTTCTCGTAGACGAATTCTCTAGGTTCACTTGGCTTGAATTTCTTCGAGACAAATCAGACGCTGCTGAACGAATCATAGCCTTCATCAAACGCACACAAGTTCTCTTGGGTCGTCGGGTGAGGAAAATACGTAGCGACAACGGTACTGAGTTCCGCAACGCAAAGCTGCAATCCTTTCTTGAAGAAGTGGGGATCACTCACAACTTCTCGGCAGTTCGCACACCTCAACAGAATGGGGTCGTAGAAAGAAAGAACCGGACGTTGGTCGAAGCAGCAAGATCCATGATGGCTCATTCTGGAGTTCCTCAACAGTTTTGGGCTGAAGCCGTTTCCATAGCATGCTACACTCAAAACCGGACTCTGATCGTAAAGCGGACTGGTAAAACCGCTTACGAGATGGTCGAACAGCGTAAGCCAAACATTGACTTCTTTAGAGTTTTTGGTTGTAAATGCTATGTTCTTAATGACCGGGAGAATTTGGGTAAGTTTGACCCTAAGTCTGATGAGTCTATCTTCATCGGATACTCACATAACTCTAAGGCTTACCGGGTTTTCAACAAACGGACCCGAACTATCCTGGAAAGCTCAAATGTTGATTTCTCTGAATCTGAAACCTATCTGAATGCTAGTTCTAGTAATGTGTCTGCATCTTTCCCTGAACTGTTCCCTTCACCACCGAGCACAGATCCGTCTTCTAACTTTTCTGCCTTAGACTTTTTAGATCTCGCGGAATACGATCTGCATACTCTAACGAGTCCAATCGTAGTTCCCGCTCCAACAGGTTCGACCACAACCACAGTGACATCTGATGCCTTCGTCACGGAACCCTCCTCCAGCACTTCAACTCACTCCGTGACACCTGAGTCCGCGGCTCCTCCATCTGAAGTTTCATCAACAGCTTCACCGGCACCTGATCAAGAACAGACTCCGCACCCTGTTCTTACTCCAATTCCAGAAGAAGCTCCACTACCTTCCCCGAGCACAGTCCAACGATCATATGCTCAGGTAGTCAGAGAGCCCCGGTTAGAGGCTGCACCGCGGTTTAATCAGGCTGAAGGCTCTTCAAGTGGGAACCTAGAAGAGGTCTTTGTCGTGCAAGATGAGAACGACGCCACCAACAACCGACAGGCTTATGTCACTCACCCTCACACTCGCAGGTGGACAAAAGATCATCCCTCCTCCCAGATCATCGGGAGTCCCTCACAACCTGTAAACACTCGATCTGCAAAGCACACTGAAAATCTGATCCTATTCGGTGGATTCTTGAGCGATTTTGAACCCTCTGATGTTTGGCAAGCTCTCACCGATCCCGACTGGGTGATCGCTATGCAAGATGAGCTGGCCGAATTCGAGAGAAACAAGGTTTGGCGCTTGGTAGAACGACCATGGGGAAAGACAATCATTGGCCTCAAGTGGATACTCCGGAACAAAACCGACGAGAATAATCTCATCATCCGGAACAAAGCTCGCCTGGTCGCCAAGGGTTATCGCCAACAAGAGGGTATCGACTATGATGAGACGTACGCGCCAGTAGCCCGAATCGAAGCGATCCGAATCTTCCTTGCGTATGCTGCACACAAAAACATGACAGTCTATCAGATGGACGTCAAATGTGCCTTCCTGAATGGAGTCCTTCAAGAAGAAGTGTACGTTGAGCAACCGGAAGGGTTCGTCGATTCTCGATTCCCGAATCACGTCTACATATTGGACAAGGCGCTTTATGGTCTCAAGCAAGCTCCGAGGGCATGGTACGAAACTCTCACTGACTACTTAGTC
Source organism: Centaurea solstitialis (assembly GCA_030169165.1). NCBI lineage: Eukaryota > Viridiplantae > Streptophyta > Magnoliopsida > Asterales > Asteraceae > Centaurea > Centaurea solstitialis. The sequence goes on along the minus strand of CM058045.1, from coordinate 16,949,534 downwards.
GGAGTTGGCTACAAGAAAGGTACTATCGATCCCACTCTGTTTCTCAAGAAGTCAGGTAAAGATTTAATTATCGTTCAGATATACGTTGATGACATTATCTTTGCGTCTACAAAGCCTGAGATGTGCCAAGAGTTTGAAAACACCATGAAATCCCAATTCAAAATGAGCATGATGGGCGAGTTGACGTTCTTTTTAGGACTTCAAGTTCGACAACGCCCTGATGGCATTTTTATAAATCAAGCCAAATATGTTCAAGACCTTTTAAAACGATTTGATTTCGGTGGTTCAAACTCTGCGGCCACACCAATGCCCATAAATTTTCAACTCTCTGCAGATACTTCTGGTAAACCGGTTGACCAGAAAACCTATCGGGCAATCATTGGTTCCCTTTTATATCTCACGTCTAGTAGACCAGATATCGTCTTTTCCACGGGTGTCTGCGCTCGTTTTCAGTGTGACCCACGGGATTCACATCTGTCTACAGTCAAGAGAATCCTTAGGTATCTGAAGGGCACACCGGATTTTGGCCTTTGGTACCCAAAGGATTCTGGCTTTGAACTAATTGCATATACAGACTCAGACCATGCAGGTTGTAAGCTAAACAGGAAAAGCACTTCTGGTGCCTGTCAATTTCTCGGGGACAAGTTGGTCAGTTGGTCATCCCGGAAGCAGACTTGCGTCTCTTTATCCACCGCGGAGGCAGAATATGTAGCCGCCGCCTGCTGCTGCTCGCAAGTTCTGTGGATGAAAACCCAACTAGCTGACTTTGGATACACCATGAATCGAATTCCCATCTACTGCGACTCCAAAAGTGCAATACAGATCACGGCAAATCCGGTTCAACATTCTCGGACGAAGCATATCGACATTCGATATCATTTCATCAAAGATCACGTCGAGAAAGGTAATATTGAACTATACTTTGTTGAGAGTGACTATCAGCTTGCTGATTTGTTCACCAAGCCGTTTGACGAGAAGCGTCATTTTTTCCTCCTAAGCAAATTGGGAATGCTAGACCTCCCCGCCTGAGGTCTAGGGGGAGTCGGGAGTTCTTTTAGTGTAGGCATGTGTGTAGGGGGAGTTTCTGAGAGATTGCATAAATCGAGGGGGAGTACTAAGTCCTGTATTTATTATTTGGTGTGCTCACTAACGTTCTCGGATCCACATCACCTTGGATACCACTCTTATATTCTATTTTGTAGGTATGGATCCTCACAACGACTTCTGGTTACTTCAGACCAGGACTCGCTCTAAACCCAGTGAGACGCACCAGGTAAGTCTCTCTTCTCGGGAGTCGAGGGCTGAACTTGTAACTTTTTGTGAACTTGAAAGTTCAGGGGGCGGTAGAGTACATGTCTTGAACTTACAAGTTCGGGGACTAACTTTGCCACTTTCTGCTTCTTAAAGTTCAGGGACTCGTTTTGCAAATCTTGTGAAACTAGTAGTCCAGGGTCTGTTTTGAAAATTTTCTGAAAATACAAGTTCAGGGACTTGTTTGTAAGTTTTCTCAAACTTCAAGTCCAGGGGTGGTTTTTGCCAAATGGTGAAAGTCGGGTTAAGAGAGCCAAAAGGAGAGCCAAACACAGTGTTTTTGACCCAAACACAGTGTAACTCGGTAAAAATATAAATACCGGTTTTCAAGAGTTACTTTTCACAAAATTCAAAATTTTCATCTTTTCTCTCTGAATTCTCACCCGAACCCACTTCGCGCTCGATTTCGGTTTTCGCTCGTTATTGCTCCGATCGTCGATCTTTTTACATATTCGGATTCCTGGTAAGTAAACGATCAACCCTTATATAGTTTTAACATCTAAATCATCTGTTTTAAGGCCTGGATCGAAGCCTAAAAGTTTTAAAACTTACCCGAAACCCAAACTTCTTGGAATGGGATTTCGGGACGTTAAAACGATCCATTGTTGCTTATAATCTTGTTATGAACTGATTTAGGATGCATGTTGATAGTTTAGGGCCTTAGATCGACGGTTTTTGAGCGGTTTCTAAGTGGAAAATACGAACAGTCTCGGTTTTCCGACTCGGAAAACTTGAACATTCAAGTTTTCCGAATCGGAAAACTTGAATGTTCAAGTTTTCCGCATCGGAGAACGATGATCCTTTATGTATGTTTTCCGATTCGGAAAACTATGTTTTCCGAATCGGACTTGGTCTCGGTTTTCAAATGCATCTTTTCCGACTCGGAAAACGTGGAACTACCCTTATGGGTTTCCAAGGTTTTCCGACTCGATCGAGAGACCAAGTCTTGCCAAAATTTTTCTAAGTGTCGAGACATTTTCCGAATCGGAAAACCATGTTTTCCGACTCGGAAAACCTACAAGTTTTTACTCTCAAATATTTTCTAAGTATAGGAGTTTCCCGATTCGGAAAACAACCTTTTCCGAATCGGAAAACTTGTCTCTTTTAATCTTATGTTATCTTCTAAGTGTTGAGTTTTCCGAATCGGAAAACACCCTTTTCCGAATCGGAAAACCCCCCTCGTATAGTTTGCTCGTTTTCCGACTCGGAAAATACGAAACACTCATTATTGGGTTTTCGAGGTTTTCCGACTCGCGCCTAGTCGAGGGTATAGTCTTTTCACGTTGCATTATTTCTAACACTTAATGTCTTGCAGAAATGGCTGATCAACAACCAATTGCTCCTACTTCACCCGTCGCCAATGCTGCTGATCTCGCACTGATCAACCCGGCTGAAATCCGCGAGATCCACCAGAACAACCAGTTCGTTGACTTGGCGAACTTCACTGTCCAAGATGACGTTGTTCTCGAGATTCTCCGAGCTCATCCCCTTGCATACGCGATGCAAGCCACTGCTGATATCCCGATGATATATCTGCAACAATTCTGGAACACTTCCCGTGTCGAGAACCGGGACGGAGTGCCTACCATCATCGGCCGAGTAGACCAGACTGATCTGGTCTTCACTATGGAGGATCTTCGCAGAATCCTTCGCCTGCCTGCTGCAACTCCGGAGGCCCCATTTGATCCTCTCGTGTCTGGACCTGAGCTCTTCAGCGAAGTGCTCGCTCTCGGAGTCCACTACACCGAGAACAACAGGCCGAAAGGAATCTCCCAGATCACTCAGGGAATGTTGCCCCCGATCTGGTATTCTTTCTTCAACATTCTCAACCGCACGATCTCTTCGAAGACCCATGGCGTGGACAAGGCATCCACCCAGTTCTGGCACATCATCCACGCGGTCGCCTACGGGAGGCGGATCGACTTTGCTCAACAAATTTGGGCAGACATCATCAATGATGTCAGAGCTGGGCCAGCACGTGCGAAACACAACTCCATCCCGTGGATGCGCTTCTTCAGTCTGATCATCCGAGATCACATGACTCAGAACCGTGCTGTCAGACGCAGATCAAGCCATCTCCGCTTCGAAAGCCAGCAGATCGGCCGAGCCAACAAGAAGACTCTGAGGCCTGGTCAGGTAGAGATGCACATTCCGGCTAACGTGCTCAACTTGGCAGACCGTAGGTCAATGAGTGTTAGGATGTACCGTATATCCATAGGTTTAGAAGACACGTCTACGGACTCCTCAGAGCCGGGGAGCCCTGCCCAAGACGTGCAACCCGTCCTACCTAGAAGCCGTGCCTCTGGTACGGCGGGCCAGAGCTCCAGTGGGGGAGCTTCTGGCTCGGGAGTGATGAGAGTTGACGTTAGGGGAGGAGCGGGTAGAATAATCGGTACGTCTGCCACTCCGCACACTTCTCGAGCCGGTGCATACCAGACTATGGTCCAGAACAGAGCCACTCGTGCCCGCACTCCTACTGTTGTGGAGGAATCTACTGATGCCATCCGCACACGCGAGTACACGAGTTATTTCAGGGTAAAGCAGTACATGGGCACCCTTCAGCAGTCACCGATCCACTCGTCATCAGAAGAGCGTAGATCGCCAACGCCGCCGCAACAACCTACTGGGGAGGACGTGGAAGCTTCCCCACAAGAACAAGCACATGTTCCTCCACCACCTCACTCGGCGGCCGTCACTTCTCAGGGAGGCGAACCCTCAGGCGAACCATCTGGCGATGACTCCGACGGTCACGAGTCTTCCGAGCACACTCCCACGGACCGTCGTGAGCCCGATGACGAGGCAACCGAGTCAGAACAAGTTGACTACGGATCCGACTCCGAGTTTCAACTATCAGATCCACCAAAGGGCGGGAAGGCCCAAGTGATAGATTTGGATGAAGCCACCTCCTCCTTCAACGACGACCGGATTTCAGGTGATCCCACTCTTATTGCGGATCTGGCGTCGGATGACCGAACTGTTGGTCAGGAGGAAGAAGGTGAGGCCGAGGTTGCTACCGGCTGGGGACGAGAAGACAGCGAAGAAGAAGAAGAGAGAGAGAGGGGAGAAAAGGAGAGAGAGAGCAGAGAAAAAGAGACCGAAGACGTAGAGGTCCAGTTAAGCGAGCCTTGGGCTCAATTAGAGGAGGCGGACGTAGAAGTAGAGCCGCACAGGTTAGAATCGGATATTCCTATAACCCAGAGTCCAACCCCCACAGAGGCAACCCTCATACAGACCGGTCACTCGTTGACGTCAGGTCAAGTCGTTGGCAGCCAACCAACGCAATTGCACGCCCAAACCAGCCACTCGGCCATCTCTCAACAGATGGTCGTTTCACATTCACACGGGGAATTAGCTCAACTTCCACCGGCCACTCAATCGGAGTCTGCCGGTGTTGAAATGAGAGAGGCTCTGCCCCACCTCTCGACGTCTTTCAGAGCACCAGTCGTCCTAGAGCCCGTTACTGAGACCTTTAGGGTCGTTCATTTGACTAGGACACTTTTGGATGCATCATCTGCCCGCCCAAGTGGCGAGGCCGGAACGGGGAGAGCTGGTGCGTCATCGGACGCCCTTCGAGGATCCACCGGAAGCCCCGACACCGTCAGCATCATACCAGCGGTGACATCGGGCCGAGAGAGTACCTCTTTAGGACTCTTCTCGTCAACTGGAGCCCAAGTGGCACCGGGTTTAGCTCTTCCGGGACCGGGTCCGACAGACTCGAGCAAAGTCTATAAAGATGCTCACGCAACACCGGGGCTTTTGAGCCTGACGGATTCGGGCGGAATCCCTAAAACCGCCCCTGCACCAACGGGACTCATAGGTCCGACGGATTCGGACGACATCCTTAAAGTCGTCCAAAGCAGTTTATTAGCTGTGGAGCAAGCCAATCAGGCTCGGGATGCGCGAGTCGAGGCACTCGAGAAAGCCTTGGCCGAGACTGAGAGGAAGAGACTAGCCGATCTTGAGGCGTCGCGCAAGCTTCAAGAAGACCGGGATGCGGAGCTCTACGAGCTCAAAAGGAAGATCAAGGGCAAACACTCTGAGGCTGCCCCGTCTACTGAAGCTCCCATTCCCAGGCCATCAGAAGACGTCCTCAGGCTCGCTCCTCCGACTTCGGGCGACCTTCCTCCGATCCCAGGCTACGTCACTGAGGTGGAACACTTGATGATGGTCACCTCCTACACCACTCAGAATGACCGCCTGTCTGCCCAGGTCAGAGAGCAACAGGCCCAGATCGAGCTGCTACAGCAAAGGATTAGAGAACTGGAGGCCGTGTGTCGGTCCCAGGCTCAGCCTTCGAAGAGGAGGCATGATGACACTGATGACTCCGCACCAGGTCCTCATGAGGGGGAGGTACAAGCAGCAAAACGGCTTCGCACCGACCTCCAACCTGGTTCCGGCTCCGGTTCATCAGCTCCAGCTCCAGGTTCCTCAGCCGCCCCTTCGAGTGCTCCCACAGACTTCGAGGCCGCCGAAGCTCCCTATGTTGACTCTGAGACAGAAGACATTCCGGACATGGGGAGTTGGCGATATGAGAGGATTCCGGAAGGGGAGTCAGTTCAGTTTCCCCAAATGACGGACACGGCTCAGATCGATGCCGTTCTTCCAGAAGCAGCGCCAACGGATCCTTCAGAGTTCCAAATTCCGGAAGCAGCCCGGAAGATCTTGAGGTCGCTTGCACAGAGCCTAAGAGTCTATCAGAAGGGAGACGACCTCGTCAAGGATCCTGACTACGCCAACCTCCTCTCAGCGCTCAAGTTTCCAACTCCAGAAGCCCCACGGACCGTCCATTCTACCGATCCAGAAACCGCTGCTCCTACTGTCATCCAGCTCAACTGGAACCACTCCATCATCTTCCGCCCGTTCCTAGAAGAAACGTTCACCCGCATATACCAGCAAGAGAAGCTGCACGCCTGGTCCCGAAAAGTCTACTTCGGGATCTCTCACATCAAGAACAAGAGACGAAGGACAGCGTACGTACATCAGCGAATGTGCAACTGGGCCACTCATGGACGCCAGAGGATCAGACGTCGCTTTACCAAGGTAACTGCTATGCGCCCCTACAGACATGGCCATCAGTTATTCCTTGAATATGATGTTCGCATGTACGGCACCGGTGTCCCTCGAGGTGAACTGCAGAACTGGACATTCACGGAAGCTGACCTAGATCGGGTGCATCTGGAAGACCTTCTCACGATCATCAAGTACCTCCAAGGCCCGATCCTCCGACCAGAGCACTACAGAGATGGCACGGAGATACTGAAGAAATACGCCCGTCACGCAATCTCTCTCGCGAGAGTGACGGACTACCAGCTTGCCATCGAAAGCCGCCAGCCGAAGGTCAACCTGCTTAGACCAAACCTGCTCGTTCCTGGTATCGATGCCTACACGCCTTACATGCCAACCAGGATACCTGAGCATGGAGTCCTTTACTTGACTCGGAAGAAGAAGGAGCGCAGGTTCATGAGGTTTGGAGAGCTCTCCAGGTTCTGCGACGGGACCCTCCTCTATGTCTATAATGGCATGCAGAGCAGACTGCTGGCGGATCAGGTACCAAGTCGGAGAATCATAGACGGAAAAGGAAAGCTGCTGGAGGCAATGAGGTTGATCGAGAAGAAGCTTAAGGAGCGGATGATGTACAGACGGGCAGAGGCTGCGATGCAGATGAGAGCGCGGATCATAGGCGAGTGGGAAGAGTACCTGCAGATGTCCAAGTGGGAGCCTGCACTGGAGCTTCCACCACCATTCTGACTTCTTCTCAAAGGGGGAGATTGTAGAACCCAGGTGTTGAGAAGAGTCAGAATCATCTATCTTTAAAACTGCTTTCTAGTTTAGTTTCCTTGTTATGTAAACAATTATGTTTTGTTAAGCCCCTGTTTGAGGTTTAGAACCTCGGGGGCCTTTATTGCCACTTTGTTGAACTTCCCTTTCCCTATAAAAGGAAAAGGATGTTTAGGGTTTTATTGTTGAATTCCATATTTTTACCAAATTGGGCAATATATCACCATTGTTGAGTTATTCAAGTTCTTCATTGATTTCATCTCATTAATAGGATTTCCATCCATTTCTTCCTTCATTTCATTGTTTTTGGGACAACACTTTCGGCTTATCAAATGCGCCTAGTACCTTCATGCGACTTATGAACCAGGTTTTCAAGTCTTTTATTGGTAAATTTGTCGTTGTTTATTTTGACGATATTTTAATCTTTAGCAAAACCGTTGAGCAACATATATCACATCTTCGCCAAGTATTCTCTGTTTTGCGAGAACAAAAATTATATGCTAACCGGAAAAAGTGCAGCTTCCTTGTCAAAGAAGTTACTTTCCTTGGGTATGTTATCTCAGGCGCCGAAATAATGATGGATAAAGCAAAGACCGAGGCTATCATTAATTGGCCTACACCAACAACTATCCATGAAATCCGTAGTTTCCATGGGTTAGCCTCCTTTTATCGGCGTTTTATCCGGAATTTTAGCACCCTTATTGCTCCCATCACAGATTGCTTAAAGGGTGGACATTTTAGTTGGACGAATGAAGCTGCCAAATCATTTGATATGTTAAAAAAAAGGTAACCCAAGCTCCTGTTTTAGCCTTGCCCAATTTTACTGATGTTTTTCAGGTAGAATGCGACGCATCTGGTGTAGGCATTGGTGGTGGTTTAAGTCAAAATCGGAGGCCAATAGCATTTTTTAGTGAAAAACTAAATGAGGCCCGTCGCAAGTACTCCACCTACGATAAGGAGTTTTATGCTATAATTCCTGCGTTAGACACTTGGCGCCATTATACGCTTCCTAACGAGTTTATTTTATTTTCGGATCATGAGGCGTTAAAATATATCAACGGCCAACATAAGTTGAACCCAAGACACGCTAAATGGGTCGAGTTCCTCCAGGCCTTTTCTTTTGTCATCAAGCATAAGGCGGGGTCCCAAAATCAAGTAACCGACGCCCTTAGTAGGCGCCACTCTTTACTTTCTACTATGCAGATCCGGGTTCACGGCTTCGATACCTTTCGAGATCTTTATCAGGATGACCCAGATTTTCGTGATATATGGGGCAAGTGTGCTTCAGGGGCATTCCAACAATTCTCAAAACATGACGGGTATTTGTTCAAAAGTGCACGATTATGTATTCCTGTAAGCTCTTTACGGGAAGCCATTATCTTGGAGAGTCATGCCGGAGGTCTTGCCGGTCACTTTGGAAGGGACAAAACGTTGGCGATCATTCAAGAACAATTTTATTGGCCACATATGGGAAAAGACGTTAGTCGGATCCTTCAAAGGTGTCGTGCATGTCATATAGCCAAAACCCATGGAAATAATGGCGGGTTGTACACTCCCTTGTCGGTACCCGAGGCCCCTTGGCAAGATATTAGTTTGGATTTTGTGCTTGGCTTGCCCCGAACTCAACGCCATAAAGATTCGGTCATGGTGGTTGTCGACCGTTTTTCCAAAATGGCTCACTTTGTTCCTTGTTCTAAAACCTTTGATGCAAGCCAAGTCGCTCGGTTATACTTTTCCGAAATTGTCAAGTTACATGGAATCCTCAAGTCACTCACGTATGACCGGGATGTGAAATTTGTTAGTCATTTTTGGCGTACCTTATGGAATCGAATTGGGTCAAAATTGCAATTTAGTAGTTCTCATCACCCACAAACCAACGGGAAAACCGAAGTTGTTAACCGAAGTTTAGGGAATTTATTACGGAGTTTGGTAGATGAACATCCTAAACAATGGGACCTTGTTCTTCCTCAAGCGGAGTTTGCATATAATCGTTCCATCAATCGCACCACCGGTAAAACTCCCTTCGAGATCGTGTACGGCCACAATCCAACTACTCCACTTGACTTGGCGCCCATTCCGGTTACAAATCAGATTAGCGTCGATGGGGAAGAACGTTCGACTCAAATCAAGGAGTTGCATGAACAAGTCCGGAAACGAATTATTCACTCCAATGAGCAATACAAGGAACACGCGGATAAACATCGTAAGCAAGTTTTGTTTCGTGAAGGTGATTTGGTGTGGATTCATTTACGAAAAGAAAGATTTCCGATGGAATGTTATGGAAAGTTAAAGCCGCGTGCTGATGGTCCTTTTCGAATACTAAAGAAGATTAATGACAACGCGTACAAAGTTGAACTTCCGGGACATTATAACGTCTCAGCTACTTTTAACGTTGCTGACTTGTCACCTTACAAAGGGGACATGGAAGATGAAGCCGACTCGAGGACGAGCCTTTTTCAAGCCGGGGAGGATGATGCAGGAAATTGAGAAACTTATCATGGAAGAAACCTAATCGTAATCTATTAGTTTATTTTTAAGATTATTATAAGTTTATTTATCTATTAGTTTTATAGTTGGTTTAGGTTTTCTATTTCATAGTTATCAGTTAGCTAGGCTAGATTATAAATAGGGTTATCATCTTTCATTGTTTAATCAGTTTTACTTTCTTTTGATTTGAAACCTGATAAGAGAATTCTCTGGTAGAATTTTGCTTAACTCTCGTTATTTGAGTAAGTTGCCAATTATTTTCTCGTCTCCGCATCACTAGCCCCAGTTGACAAGATTTTTAATAAGACGGTTTTTGTATATTATTTTTTTGTAACTTATTTTAGAAAATTTGTCGTTTTAATACAGTATAAAAACCTTTAAAAAGTTATAAACGGACCTTGATAATATGCCAATTTTAAAGAAGTTATTGTTATTTTCTTACATATAATCAGTTTAAATTGAATCGAAATCACCTTACACTTATACTAATAAATTGTTTTCGCCGGTACCAAGTGGAACACCATCGTGAATGAAATGGTACCAAACCGGTACCAAGTGGAACGGCACCCTCTTGCCGGTTGCTTACCCACTCCACCTTTCTTTCTTCTTTCTCTCTCTTCTTTTCTTTTTTTAACTAATTAATTAGATTGGTATGAGTAAGGATGTTATGGTGTTGGTAAGATGGTGGTAAGATGGTGGAAAGCTGATGTGGCGTTGAGATAGGAACCGATAAAGGTGGTACGGGTAATGATGGCCTAATAAAACATTTAAAATACATTTAATCATATTGACATAATAAGATATTTTTAATTCGGCCTAACTACTATAAATACTATTTAATTAAAAAAGACATAATCAAAAGTCATCATAATTATTCAATTAATACAAAACGCTTCAAAGATTTAAAAGTTGAGTTTTCAGAAGAAAAAACGTAAAATGGATGTTTTTTTTTTGAACTGTGGGTTACTTGTTAGTTTACATCTCAGTTAGATTAGAAACGTTTCTGCCCGGGTTCAAACCCGGGATTTCTACTCCAAGAGGGTGATCCCTCTACCAACCGGGCTAGCCCAGTTGGCTATTTTAACATATTATCAATTGTATTATTAATTATATCTTTGGTAATTTTTACCGAGATCTAAATCATGCTCCTCCAGGATTAATACTCAGTGGCCCCTGGTTGCTCACCACCGAATTCGAACTTTGGCGGGTTTTTTCCCAACACCAAGTTTTAACCGTTAGGCTGCCCCATTTGGGTTAACTTATATTATAAATAAATATAAATGATCATCGAAAGTACTTAAATCAAGTTAAAAGCCTTCGTAATATTTAAATAAATTAAAGTTTATTTTTTAAAAATAGGTTGTTAGAGATAGAGAGAGATAGTTTAATGGTTGTTAAGCCATCTGCAGCCGTTGCCTGGACGAGGCCGGTACCGGCCCGGCAAAGACGGTAACACTGGCGTGGTAAACCGGTACGGGACCGGTAGACGCCACACTCGGCAGCCCCATGCCGGCTCTCTCCTCTACCCACCCACCCACCTTTCTCTCCATCTCTCTCCTCTACCCACCCCACCTACCTTTCTCTCTATCTCTCTCTTATTTTCTTTTTCTTTTATTTTTTAATTAATTAATTAGATTGGTATGAAATTGGTATGGGTAAGGATGGTATGGTATAGTGTTGGTAAGGTATTGGTAAGATAGTGGAAAGCTGATGTGGCGCTGGTAAAGGTGGTACGATGGTGGTACGGGTAATGATGGCCTTAGAGATAGGGATTCATATAGGAGAGAGAGTGAGAGAGACAAATAACATGTGACATGACATGTATCAAGAAATGACACATATGCGTAGATGAATTTATACCATAAAAGCGTCCATGTATGTGTTTTGGCCGAAAAAATCAGAAATCAGCTCAGCAAAGCATGACATGTGGCAGACCAGTTACTCTTTTATTATATATAGATTCTTATTTTATTGAATTAAATCGTTGTTTATTATTATTACTTTAAAGTGAAATTATTATTATGTTAATATCTTTGTAATCTATTATTAACCTTATTATTGTTTTTTAATAATTTTCAATATTTAAATAAGTAAGAGAGAGAGAAAAAACTTTAAACATTGTTTTAAGTGCAACCTATTATGAGGGGTGCATATAACAATTCCTATATGGTGATGAGAGAGACACCCCACTCTATATCACCCTACTCTAGTGTAGGCTTTTTAATACCCTTCATTAATTAATTATAAATGTAATCATTACATCATCATTAAGTGATTTTATATTTTACTTATATTTTATATTTTATTATTTTTCATTTAATATAACTTTTTTATAAAAATTTATTTCATGTAACCTTTTATTAATAATTTTATAAAATTGTACGAATATTATGTTAAAAAATTATTATCATTTGTATTTTTTTTATGTATTAACATTAAAATAAAGTAATATTTTTTTTAAAAAGAAAAATATATCTATAAAAAGTAATATGAATAACATTTGTCTATATATATTTATATGTTTCTTACTTCTTAATATTAATAACACTTGTCTTTGTATTTTTCTTATAGGAATATTACTTCTTACTAATTATGGGAAATGGAAAATATGATTATTATAGAATTCTTAAAAATGGAAAATATAATAACTATTTTATGAATTTTTAAGATTATAGAATGATTGATGATATATTGTATCAAATAAAAATAAAACAAAAAGTATCAGTTACTATTTTAGTTTTTAAATAATATATTCTATTATATTGTGCAAACCATATCTATACATACACTGAAATGTGTAAGGTTATAAAATAAATTATATGTTCTTTATACAAAAGAAAAAAGATATTTGTCTTTTTAATTTATTTATATAAATTTTATTTTATTTTTATTTATGATTAAGATAATAACTACTATACATAAATTATTATTAATATTTATTAATAAAAAAAAGAAAGATAAGAACAATATAAGAGAGAGAAAAAAAATTAAATGATAATGCAAACTTTTATGCTTTGACTGAATTAAATGATATAGAGTAGGTGTATTGATCCATAGAGTAGGGTGATGAGAGAGACACCCCACTCTATATCACCCTACTCTAGTGTAGGCTTTTTAATACCCTTCATTAATTAATTATAAATGTAATCATTACATCATCATTAAGTGATTTTATATTTTACTTATATTTTTTATTTTAATTATTTTTCATTTCATATAACTTTTTTATATTAATTGATGTAATACACTTTTTAATAATAACTATGCATTAATAATGAATATACAAGCTCTTTTTGTAATTTTTATATAAATCTAGGGCTAAGTAATACTACGTTCTTTACTCAAACAATAGAAACTAATTAGATGGCTTAATAATGCAAAAAGTTATTGTCATAATTGTGTTATTAAAGGTTGCACCAAATATGGAAAAACTTGTCTTCTATTTTCACTTTGTCTATTTTACTCAATGATGTAGCAAATATGTTAAAAAGATGCTCTTCTATCTTGTAAGATTTTTTATTTATTTATGATTCTTTTATGGATGGTTGAAAATGATGTCATAGTTTTCAATTTTCATGCCACATTTTTGTACTTCCCAATTTGTCCCTTTTCACCCACTTTTTAAATCTTATCTGTAAATTGGTCCAAGAAATGTTGTAGGATGGGGACATAAGTCGCAATTTGATGATGTATAGCTAAAAGATGAGAAGAACATGGTATAATAATTCTTATATAAATCCAAAATAAAGAAGCAATCATTTTGTACCATCTACAATCAATCATATACTCATAATTGTAATTGATATTTTATTTAGAATTTTTAATAATGTAAAAGAGATCAACGTTACTGTTACAATTTTTTTTTTATCATTAACGAATAAATCTGTCAATAAGTTTTTGAAAGTAGCCATTTATGATTGCTAAATTTGTTGAAACTCATCTAGTCGATAAACAATTACTCACAAACGTTATCGACAAATTTTCTAACAATAGCAACAACAAAATCATCACAAACACGCCACTAGTGACATAAATGACTTCGAAAAATTAAATGTCAAACGACAGGTTATTGACATGTTACTTTTCGTAATAAACAATTCTATTTATCATTTTCTGATAATAAAAAAAATGAATAAATTATCGAATGCTACTTTAATATTAGTTGGGTTTTTTTTCCTTTCTAAAGCAGCCTATATTAAAAATAAAAATATTGCTCAAAAAGTCAAAATAACGAACATACTTTCACATTTTGAATTAATATATCCCTATTTTTTTATAAATAGATTATTGAATTTTTTTTAAAATTGATTAAATACGTCATTGTGACCTATAAAACAAGCTAATATGATAAAACCATGAACAAAATTTTAACCAAAATAAATCCTTCAACGTTTTCATTTTCCAACATGCTTTCACATTTTGAGCGATTAAATCCTTCAACGTTTCTTAAACAAATAAACTCTTGTACTTACAAAACCAACAAAATATGCTAGCTCTCTTTTACTATTTTGAAATATTAAACAAACAAAAGGAATTATCGCATTTTCCAAATTGCCAAGGATATAGTCTAAGCAAAGCCTAAATATATCTAATCAAAAAAACAAACAAATCAACTATCTGTTTTGTTTGATGTAAATCACCTTCCATGAGTCTCATGCCAGATTCATGCTTCAATCTAAGTAGTCTATTTATAGTTAGGTGTGGATCTATCAAGAGGGACTTATATGCTAGCTTATTAGCTACTTTTGGTCTTACCAAACATGTACACAAAAAACAAGTTAGCTTATAAGTCAGCTTATAAGCTAGCTTATTTTTACCAAACAATGGCTTAGTGTACTTGTTCACTCGTTTATTGTAAGAAAAAGATTTTGAAATTATTTATTTACCTTTTAATAACTTTATGTAGAAAAACCTTTCGAATTGCTAAGAGGTAAATATTGTTTGATAAAAAAAAATCTATCTTTTAATGGGTCTAAAACTCTTTAAATGATTTTGTATCTTGAGCCTTTCTTATGTTGTATTTACAAAACTTATTTTACAAAGCAAAAGAAAGGAAATGGAGGGAAAAAATAAGGAAAGAAAAAAAAATTGTGTTGTCAAAACTTTTTTAAGAGAGGAAGAAAAAGAAACGAAAGAAAAATAAAAACTAATTAAAAAATTATTAAAATTACAATACTACTCAACCTTTCATAATAAAAAATATATATTTTTGGAGGGTATATGTTTGAAAAATAACATATTTTTGACCGCATTAGCTTGGGTGTAATTGATACGAGACAACTCGCGAGCTACTCGAAATCGACTCGGGCAACACTCAACTTGAATAGGTTCTACTCGAACTTGAGCTCGACTCGACATACTAATGAGTTAAATCGACTGACCTGATACTCGGCTTGAATATAATTTTTATATAATGTATTTATATTGTAAGTTATAATACATTAATAATAAAGTAATAAATATAAAATAAGAAATTTAAATTTAAAAGAATACCTTTAGCAAAGAAATTAAAATTTATAACAATACCCTTAGGGGCTGTTTGGTTTGCAGGATTTCATAGGATTCTGATGGAATTGGAATCCAATTCCATCAAAATCCCATGTTTGGTAAGTTATAAGGGATAGAATTGGAATTTAAATGTGGGAATTAAAATCCCTCATGTGATGGAATGTGAAATCCTTCAAGGGGGTGTGGGATTTTAAAATCCAATGGATGTGGGAATGTGATTTTTACCATTTTACCCCTTATCTAATTTAATCTTTCTAACCCTAGATATTCATCAGCGCCTACCACCGCTTCGACCCACCGTCGACCGCCGCCACCGCTTCGACCCACCGTCGACCGCCGCCACCGCTTCGACCCACCGTCCACCGCCGCCACCGCTTCGACCCACCGCCGACCGCTTCGACCCACCGCCGACCGCCGCCACCACGTCGACCCACCGCCGACCGCTTCGACCCACCGCCGACCGCCGCCACCGCGTCGACCCCCCGCCGACCGCTTCGACCCACCGCCGACCGCCGCCGACCGCTTCGACCCACCGCCGCCGCCGCTGACCGTCGCCGGCCGCCGCCGATCGCTGCCCATCGACCCACCGCTGACCGTCGCCGACCCACCGTCGCCGACCGCCGCCTAGACCCACCGCCGACCGCCTCGACCCACCGCTCGCCGTCGCCTCGACCCACCGCTGACCGCCGCCACCGCCTCGACCCACCGCTACCGCTTCGACATAAGAACAAAAGGAGGGTAATTCTGTCATTTTGTATTTCTGAATTCCAATTCCATCGGACATTTCTGCCAACCAAACAGATTATGGAATTGAATTCCAATTCCATTTCCTACCAACCAAACAGATTGTGGAATTGGATTCCAATTCCTTCAGGATTCTAAATTCCTGAGGATTCCAATTCCTTCAAAAACATTCCAGCATACCAAACACAGCCTTAGAATACCTTCTATTTGTTTAAGTTTGTTAATATATTAACCAAGTTTGACCTTTATTCGAGTTGAGCAAAAACCTGAAACAAGTTCTAAGTTTGGATTTTTACAACTTGAGAGTTTTCAAGTTGAGTTTAAGGCTATGTTTGGCAAACTAGCTGATAAGCTAGCTTTTGATTGATAAGGTAGCTGATGACTGATAAGGTAGCTGTTGACTGATAAGGTAGCTGATGACTGATAAGGTAGCTGTTGAATAAGATACGTTTGGTAAAAAAATAACTGATAAGCTAACTGACAAATGTAAAATGACCAAAAAGGACATCTTTAAAAATTACTCCATTTTAATCTTATAAATTTAAAACAAACATTTTTTTTTAAACTACTCTATTTTGACATTATATAATTAAAATAAACCATTAACTTATTTTTAAAACTATACAATTAAAATAAACCACTAAAACTTTTTTTTTAAAAGTTATTGTGAATTCCAATTTTACTTTTCTTTAAAAACTCATTTATATATAATAGTTTTGTATATTTTATTAATGGATATTTTCTTTATAAATGATTTTGTATGTTACAACTTGCACCAAGTCCAACTTAAGAATTCATCTTTAGTTTTTTTTATTATATTATCTGATGGATTTTTTAGGCATAGGTAATAGTTAAAGTAGGGATATATTTGGAAAAAGAATAAAAATAATTTTCATAAGTCATCAAACGCTACTCAAGGCAACCTTTTAAAAAGTTAGCTTATAAGGTAGCTTATAAGCTAGCTTATGGTCCATCCAAACACGTACCTGACTTATAAGGTTTATAAGCTAGCTTATAAGCTAACTTATTTTTACCAAACAATGCCTAAGTTATAGTATTGGTTTTTCAGTTCGAGTCGAGCATAATGATACTTGAGCTTGACTTGCATCATTTACACCCCTACCCTCAACAATTTAGCCATTTAATTTCATTCTGAGCAAATACCAGACAACTCATATTTCATTTTGCACTACATCGTAAAAATATCGAAATCATTATGACCACTTGATCATAGTTCAACAAACCATTCAGCATCTATCAAACAACTCTTAGACATCCAAAAAGTGCACTCACTTGGTTTTGAAGGGTGCTCTTACATATTTGGAATCAAAATTGTAACGGACATCAAACATGGATGAGATGGTTTAGATAATTATCTGATAGACAAGGTTGTAGGTTCAATTTCACCCCTGAGTTCCCATGGGTCCTACAATTGTTATGTTATTGCTATAAATATTAACAATAAACATACAATTAAAAAGATCAAACTGGCAACATCAAATATAGTTATAAACATGACATACCACTATACCATGGGCAGGGATGGCCCTGGGCATAGGCCAAAGGGGCGATGGCCCAAGGCATCATCTAGCCCAAGGGCATCACTATTATAAGTTGAAGTATTTATTAGTAGGTTCAATTCTGGGCTATTGGGCCTAATTTTACTACGGCCGTGACTTGTGAGCGATTTATATATGGATACCAAATCAAACTCAACCTGCTACAATTTACACCGAACGCGATTATAGAAGTACAAAAGTGAACATTGAAAGAAAATTTGTCGCCAATTTCTGCAAATCGCTCGTCAATCGACCTGCTTTATATTCAATCTTCCTGTTTTCCTAATCAGAAATCGAAGTAATCGATATCTTCACTTTTCTGCTTTCGGTTAAATCTTAATAAGTTTTTTTGTTTGATTATCAGTTTATCAGTTTGCAATCTATCATCTATGTTGTTGTGCAACATTATCTTTGATTTCAATCCTTAATAGTTAATCCCAACATGATTTATGCATATTAAAGGGGCATTTTTTTGACCATTTGCCATGGGCATCCAAAATCTCAGGACCGGTCCTGACCATGGGCAACTTATTTATTTTCCTCCTATTCTGGTTTTCTTGTTTTTCATCGTGGTGATTTATTTTCCTTTTAACTATAAACTAGGGGACCGAACCGCGCGTTGCGCGGTATGTAAAAGTCATTCCGGAATTTTTTTTAAAAAAAAATCTATCATCATTTTTAATGTAAAAAAATTTGTGTTACAAATCTATATGTAATATTTATAATGATAAAATTTAATATTTGTTTTCGGATTTTAAAATTACTTGGGTAATTAGTTTTCTCAATATTTGAGAAAAATTGTAAACATTACTCTTCTACTTTTGAGTACTTTAAAATGTTGTTGTGTTAATTAGTTTAAACCATTGTTGTATATATCAATGTTATATCAAACATGTGAAATTGTGAAACTAATGTAGAATTAGAAAATTAATAACAAATCAATTAGAGTCTTTTTTTTAAGATGCCAACTTATGATATAGAGAAATTGATGAAAACTTTTATATTCCAACGAACGTATAACACATATATATTTATTATTAACTATAGAAAATTTTGAAAATATACAAATTGGAAACAATTAAAAATTCCTTAGAGTTTTTAATAGGAACTTTATGCTTAAGAGGCAACGAAAATAAATCAAAGGGGTGTTCCATTCTCAATCGAATGTTCATCAATCTCACCAAGTTCTCCGTGTAATGTAACTTTGCAAATTATCGAGTTATGCAAAGATGAATATCAGAATGTCATATTAAGTGATATGTTCTATTAAAACTTTGGTTAAAAATGTTAAGAATTGTATATAATTACTTAACAAATTTAATTATCCAAAATTGTTAGGATCAAAGGGTACAACCACTAGGACAAAAGGAATTTCCTTGTCCAAGGTCCCCCCATTAATCTTTATTCAACTTAGCAAGAGCCTGCTTTAACCCAGGTTTGTAAGCTGAAACCCCGAGCATGACCATGTATATCCGTTTACCGGACTGGTGTTGAATATGGTTATGTAAATTAGGTACATACCCGCATTTACCGAACCCAACAATCCCCCTCCCAACATCAGGCCGCCTCAACTATATACATTTAAATATAGTGTGCCCAGCAAGATGCGCTGAGTGGGACTCGAACTCGGGACCAAGCTCTGATACCAATTGTTAGTGTGAATGAATCCAAATCTAACACAATCTCAACAAGATTGAGTTAGAAACTCAAGAACATAAGAGAAACATGTAGAGAGAGAAAGTTTGTAGAGAGATGTAGAGAGAAAGTCACAAGTCTATGTCATTGCAAATGATACGTTCAACCTTACAATACAAAGGCATTGGGGTATTTATACCCCAACCCTAGGAAATAGAAAATTACACTTCAAGTCCCTCAACTTCTTATATAAACTCTACATTAACAATCTCCCCCTTTTATAAAAGAAGGAGGGACATCAAAAAGTAATTAACAACCAACTCTCAAAACTACTTAACAGATGGCTTCCGAAGCTTGAATTTGATCTCTGCAAATCTGATGTCAACTCTGAGCCTCAACCTTCTATCAATTTCACTTACAAAATGTCTGATCAGTACTTTGTTTGCAGCAGAAATGTCATGCACATTGTGACTGTCCATTTGTAACCTGAGATTCAAGTTATCCATTACCATCTTCAAAGTATCATCACAGTACAGCATCACCTCATGAGAATACATTCTCTTCTTGTTTCCCATGGAATCAGGATACACACAAGATATCTCAGTTTCTTCAGCATCATAGAACACAGTATACATGACAAGATCCTTTTCATCTCCAATTAAATTTCTTCGAGGCTTGTGACAGAAAAGCTTGGAAGTCCAATTTTCCAATCCGAGCTGGAAGTCATAAAGATGAGCTAAGGAGATAGATACTTTGACATGTCTGACAATCGCTGTTAATGCAATTATCTCCTCCTCTGTTCTGAAAGACTTTCCTTTTAAATCATACAATATCCCCAAAATCACATCAAAGCTCACGTCTTGAAAATCTGCCTCTGTGATAGTGTACTCTTTTACGTCATCTCTTCTAAAAGTAATCACAGGGTAGAGATAAGCACTCAACTTGCCAGTCTTGTAACTTGTAACACTTACAAACTTGTGATTAGACACTAGCATTTCTCTTCTTTGTCTATTCACCCTCCTCATGTGAATGTACTCAGTTCTCAGCTCTTTTTTCAGGTTTTCTATCCCATACAGCTTTGTGTAGCTCAACTTTCTCTCATGATAGCAAAACCTACTCTTGTACCTCTCCTCCAAATACTTTCCAGTCGCTCTAGTGAATCGATCCCATTCAGTCCTCTTTAGAAATTTCCCAGAGCTAGCCTTCATCTTTTCCCACAATTCAACTTTCTTCGGATCAACCGGCATCAAATCATCTTGAGGCAACACTTCTTCTAGGCTCGGTCCTTCTACATCATCCACTGGTTTTTCTTTTTCAAAATCAAACTCTACATCATCAAACATATCTTTCAGCCTTATGTCTTCTGCACACCTTGCATCATTGATTTCTTCATTCGGAACTTGGTAATCCCTAAGTTCAGAAGCTACATTATCCAGAAGCGCTAGAACTCTATCTATTTCTGACAAAGAACTAGAAGCCCCTGAAAACTTCACTCCGCTTTCTTCAACCCTTTCCTCTGGCATCTCTTCCTGAATAGAATTCAAGAAGTCAAGAGTAGATTGCATGACCGGTTCTTCTGTTTCCATCTCTTCACCTCCCGCAAGAACAATAGAATCTCTGTGACGTGCTGGTTGCTTCTCTCTCGGTGGCCTTTCCTCAAATCTATCAACAATTCTTACACCCGAAGTTGTTGGCGCCCTAGACGGCTCACTTTCCAATCTTCTGCGTTTCCTCTCCCCCTCATGACGATCATGATCATCATGATCATCATGCCTTCTTGTGGGCCGTCTGGCTGCCGCTTGACAAGTTTCCTCAACACCTCGAATCCGATCTGATAACTGAGACAATCCTTCAGTAAACATTTTGTTGATCTCGGTGAAGGTCTTTGTGAGAGAAGCATCAAGAGACGCTTGAAACTGTTGAAACTCTGTATGCGTGACCAAGTGAGATTGAGATCTTTGCTCTTGAATTGCACGTTGCTGAAGAGCTGTTTGTTCTTGGAGAATACCCACAAGATCCCTATCTTCAGACGATCCAGCTTCCAAGAGTTTAGAGAATAACAATCCCTTTAACTCCGGAATTGACAAAGATTCAGCCGCTGATTGAGGAGGCTGAGCTGGAGGATCAGGCATCGGAGCTTTGCCTTTAGCCAACAAGGCCACTTGCTTCTCCAAATCCGAAATCCGAGCTGTTTGTTGCTTGATCACACTAGCCATCTGCTGATTGTTAGCCCGAAACATCGATCGTGTAATAAGTTGATCCGCCGTGGCCACTACATGAATTTGTGACAGATCAATATCAGGTGAAGATGAAGAACCATGCGGAGGAGGTACTGAAACAGATGGTGCAGTTGATGCTGATGAAGCAGGTACAATGAATGATGTAGATGTGGAGACTGAGGCAGATGATGTACTACCAACGGGTGTTGAGGAGGAACCCAGAATGGTAGACTGCTACCTAAGTTCTGTAACAATAGTAGATGAGGGTAAGCTAACTCCGAGGTCACTTAGACTTCTCGTTGACCCAAACGGAAACCCGATGGAACCCATGTTCAGCGTTGGCGTGATGTTAACACTGATGGGATTTCCCTCCGATCCTTGCAAGCCCGCAACAAATGCAGAACTTACTACGGTGGTTCCGGCAGGGCTACTAAAGCCTCCTGCAAAGGTGGTTTGCACCGGTGTCCTAACCAAAGAAAGATTTGCATTAGATACAATTGGCTCTAGACTCGATGTGATTTGAATTGAAGTCGTGGGCGGGGGCAGCTGCCTCACTATATCGGTACCACCAACCTCCAAATGAGGAATAGGTACAAGTTGTGATAAATCCCCGTGAGAAGTTGAAACTACCGTTTGTTGAGAAACGGTAGAGTGGTTGAGTTGGGTTGTGCATTGCATGAGTGGGGATCTCATGTCTTGTTCAATAGGTGATGGCAACAGATGCTCACCCCTAGTAGATGTGGCTACCCAGCTAGACTCGGCTTGGGGAGGGGTTTGTACTTCTTTTCTGGCCCCTATCTCACTCTCACCATCTTTTTCTCCTTCCCCTTCACTCAAACTCACTTCCGGGTTTTCAACTAATACTCCCTCATCCGTCCTTATTTCACCGAGAGTCAACAAACGACTCGAGCCTTGGTCAGGCATGTCAGCATCATCATCACTATCATCATCTGAAGCTGGAAATTCTTCAGTTTGAGCATCCATGTCACATGCGGCATCTGAATCCGAAGGAAGAATGAGAGTCTCCTCGGAAGAAACCGATCCTGAAGACTCGTACCCCATGAGAATGGTAAGCCGTTGATCCATCTCAACTGGAGTGTATAAAGGTACATGTAGCGCAAGTTGTGCCTGCGGTGGTTCAACTTCATGTTCACCAAAAGATTCGAGTACATCCATGTCAAGCGGAGATAAAGCATAGTCCACAAGTTGTTCATCATCATGCTGTTCGATAAACGGCTGATTAACCGCATGCTCATCCTCAGCAGCTGCAAAGACATCATCCATTTGAACGGCCGAGCTGATCTGTCCGATATGCGCAGCAACATTCGCAGTAGAAGAATGTGCTGGCTGATCAGGGAGGTCCCCACCAAGTCCCCTCTCGGTATTTTCCCTCTGCACACCCTGACCAGGATCCCGTGATCTCTGGTCCCTAAGTACTATACCCTCACTTCTATGGATGGCATCCTGGGAAGGTCCCGCCGGTTCTGGTTGGACCATAGATGCGTATTTTGCCCTATACTCTCTAACACACTTCACCCCCTGATCAGCATACGCAAGTAGTTCACTAAACAATGGAATCTCCGGACCAAATACTGTTGGTGGATACCGAACAGACTGAAATGAAAAATGCTTGACTTTGACCGAGTTGAGTCGTCTTGGAATCTCTGGATTCTGCTCCATCGCACTCGCAATCAAAATGCTTAGAAAACGAGGGTACGCCAAATGGTTAGGATTCCTGCCCTTGAGCTCGTGCATGTCATGAAAGATCAGTGCTGCATAATCATAGTGTCGATTAAACAGCACTCCTTGAAAAAATAGTAACATGGACTGCGTGGCCGTGTCATGAGCTGTCTTCTTCCCAGTCAAACAACGGTTCAAAATAGTAAACAATGTGTTGTAGGTAGGAGGCAGATTCGTCTTGTTGAACCCGGAAGTTGTATTCAATTCTGCATTGTAGCCAATCGAACGCACACTGGCTAGAGCTTCATCAACACTATCAAACGGTTCAAACTGTACTGCGCCCGGTCGACTCGTAGCTGATGGAAATCCCAACAAATGACGGAATTTGTTGAGTCCAAAGTTGATTGTAAAGTGGTCCACCTTTGTCGTGTAGTAACACCGATCCTCCGTCTCATGAAACTCCAATAGTTTCCAGGCTTGTTGTACATAAATGAGAGGAACATCAGCCTCTTTCGTCAAAGGAACAAATAGTGGATGACTCTTCAGTATTTCAGCTATCACCGGAGCTTTAGTCTTTGCATGCACCGAATACACCACATTGTTCGGTTTTTCATCAAGAAAGAGAGCAGCTTGCAATAGTTGTCGATCGGCATCTAGGTGAGGTTGATGCATGGAGGTGCGTTCGGATAAGATACGTGGAATTTCCAGTGACTCGGTGTCTGGAAAAACGTAGTCTGCCATATCTGATACAGTGACAAAGGATTAGATCATTAAACAAAACATTATCACTTTATTATTTTTATTACTCTTTGAAAAACATGGATTTGAAAGAAAAATCCATTAAGTGTGGGACTTGAACTTTTTGAAAAATAAAATATATGACCATGAATAACATATTATGAACTCAGAAAAGATGCATATTTCACACGATTATTTTGTTCAGTTTATTCGATTTTGGATCATGTAAGATAGAAATTAATAACGGTCCTATCCTAATATTGTCCATTATACACTTTAATGAGTTCAATAATAGCCATTGAGTTGAAGGTCATGTATAATCAACGTAATAGTCCATCCAAGTCCATATGATTCGAACAATGAATCATTCACACTTATGTTTTTTTTTTTTTAAAATTGGTCATGAATGGATACAAACCCAAGTTATTTGAACCCCGTGTTAGAGATTAGTGTTTACAAAAACAACGTATCTACTATCCTAATCGGTATATGATTATGAGTGAATACCTATAGGAATTGTAGAGACCCGGGAAAACGGTTACAAGTACACACACTAATGGCTAACTACGAGAAACAAAAACTAAGTCTTTGGCTTCAACAGTCTTCGGCTTCAACAATCTTCGCATGAACAAGAACGATCCAGAAAGATTGAATCGTGGATTTGAATGAAGTATTTATAGGAGCAGATTTGAAAATGATGAGTATGCCACGTGTCATAATCTTATTCGCGTGTCAGACTCGAAACCGCGTGAAAATAGAACGTCTCGAGATACACATGGACACGGAACGGACTCGAGATAGACTCGAGATAGACTCGAGATGGGCTCGAGATAGACTCGAGATAGATATTTGAACACTCAACGGTCTCAAGATAGTAAATAAGACGCGGAAGAGACTCGAGATAGACTCGAGATATACGTGGACACTCGAGATGACACGTGGACACTCGAGATGACACGTGGACACTCGAGATGACACTTACACCACTCGAGATAGTCTCGAGATAAACTCTCACGTGACTCACACTCGAGATAGACTCGAGATAGCCACTCTCACATGATCTGCACTCGAGATGGACTCGAGATAGGCACGCACGTGACTTATACTTGCATGGCACTCGAAATAGACGTCTCACATGACACACACTCGAGATACGTACTCGAAATACACTCGAGATACATACTCGAGATACACATCTCTAAATACACTCGAGTTGAATACTCGAGATGGACTCGAGACAAAAACATCCATAACAATCTCGAGTTAAGGACTCGAGATGCTAACCCGATACATGACCATCTCGAGATAGACACTCGAGACATGCAATTACGTCAAACACTCCCCCTTGACCATTACTCCCCCTATACCTGAGCATACCTGAACCATCTGAAAGAATGAAACAATTACCAGTATGATTGTCTGAGATACTCCCCCTGAACTGATGCAAGCACTTGAAACACAGATTAGTAGACAAAAATAAATGCACTAAAACACTGAAGAGAAAGAGAACTAACTGAAAAATAGAATTAAAATCAGAAAGAAACAAGTAATTATAGATATACGGACTACAAGAATATACAGTTAGACCACTAAGTGTATAGCAATGTAATCCGTATATAAAGAATTACCCAATATCTGATATTTAAATCTTTTTATCAATCATACCAAGTCTGGAGATTAGAAACTTGAAGCGCTTCTCATCTAAAGCCTTGGTAAATAGATCTGCTAGCTGATATTCAGTATTTACAAAATATAGTTCAATGTTCTCTTTTTCCACATTGTCTTTCAAAAAATGATACCTGATATCAATATGCTTC
Source organism: Centaurea solstitialis (assembly GCA_030169165.1). Classification (NCBI taxonomy): domain Eukaryota; kingdom Viridiplantae; phylum Streptophyta; class Magnoliopsida; order Asterales; family Asteraceae; genus Centaurea; species Centaurea solstitialis. The sequence goes on along the minus strand of CM058045.1, from coordinate 16,924,058 downwards.
GTTTTGGAGTGTTGAACAGGGTTTGCAGAGATAGCAATCGCACTCTTTGAATCACAGTATATAGGAATCTTCTTGTAAACAAATCCATAATCCCGCAACTGTGTTTGCATCCATAGTACCTGTGAGCAACAACTTGCAGCAGCAACATATTCAGATTCAGCTGTGGAAGTGGAAACACACTGTTGCTTCTTTGAAGCCCAAGACACCAACTTGTTGCCTAGTAACTGAATATGCCCTGATGTGCTCTTTCTGTCCATATTACAACCACCATAGTCTGCATCAGAATATGCCTGAAGCTCAAAACCTAGACCTTTTGGATACCATAATCCGTAATATGGAGTTCCTTTAAGATATCTGAAAATCCTTTTGACTGCAGCTAGATGAGATTCTTTTGGTTTTGCATGATATCGAGCACATACACATGTAGCAAACATGATATCTGGACGACTCGCTGTCAGATACATTAAGGAGCCAACCATTCCCCGATAAGTGCGAAGATCCACATCCTTTCCTTCATGATCAGGTCCAATCTTATTTCCCGTTGCCATTGGAGTGCCAATGGAATTGCACGATGACATGTCATACTTCTTCAACAAATCAAAGATATATTTGGACTGATTTATGAAGATGCCATCAGTAAATTGCTTCACTTGCAAGCCAAGAAAGAAATTGATCTCACCCATCATACTCATTTTAAACTCTTGGGTCATGATGGTTTCAAATTTCTTGCACAAATCCTTACTGGTAGAGCCAAAAATAATATCATCCACATATACCTGAATGACCACAATATGATCTCCTTCCTTCATAATGAATAAAGTTGAATCTACAGATCCTTTCTTAAATCCTTTGGATAGAAGATATGTTGACAATTCTTCATACCAAGCCCGTGGAGCTTGCTTTAATCCATAAAGAGCCTTGTCCAGGATATAGACATAATCAGGATGATCAGGATCAACAAACCCTTCCGGTTGAGTAACATATACCTCTTCTTTTAAATGACCATATAAGAACGCAGTTTTAACATCCATTTGAAACACCGTGAAGTCTTTGTATGCTGCATATGCCAGAAACATACGAATAGCCTCAAGTCGAGCAACTGGAGCAAATGTCTGATCATAATCAATGCCTTCTTGTTGCCGGTAACCTTTCGCAACAAGTCGAGCCTTGTTCCTAACAATCGTACCATGCTCATCTTTCTTGTTCTTAAACAGCCATTTGGTGTCAATGATTGACTTGTCTTGAGGTCTTTTCACTAACCGCCACACTTTAAGTGCTGAAAACTGATTTAGTTCTTCTTGCATAGCAGTCACCCAGTCAGAATCTTGTAATGCATCCGAAACACGAGTTGGTTCAGTATCAGTCAAGAAGACTGAAAAATTGCATTCATTAGCTGATGCAGCTCGTGTCTTGACTGTGGATGTAGGATCTCCAATAATCAGTTCAATTGGATGACTGCGAGTCCATTTGACAGTATGAGGTAAAGGAGTCTGATCATTTACTGTTGAAGGTTCAATGATGTCAACAGGTACAGAGGTAGAAGGTTTAGAAGGATTTTCAGGGGGGTTATTAACATGAGGTTCAGTAGCTGAAGCAGAAGGTATATCTTGAACATCAGAAGTAGCCTGAATAGATGTTGAAACAGAATCAGTAATATCCAAGGACGAAGTAATAGAAGCTTGTGTGGCAACTGTCTCGGATGAATCAGGCTCATTCTGAGAGGTAGAAGATAATTCTACATTCGACGAGGATGAAAGAGATAGCGAATCAAGTGCAGAACCTGTAGATAAAGAAGTAGCATGAGAAAAATCATCATAAACAGATTGAAACAAAAAATCAAGATAAGAAGCTTGAGACGCCTCAGGAGTTACACACTGATCTTGACTTGAAGAATCTGCATTCACAACATGATTAGTACTCGAAGAAGATGAACAATCAGAGGATAATTCAGTAATTGGGTCAAAGCGAACATTGATGCTTTCAGATACCACCCTTTTCTGTTTATTAAGTACCCTGTATGCGATTGAGGACTCAGAATATCCAACAAAAATTAACTCATCCGACTTAGGTCCAAACTTACCCCTATTTTCAGATTCATTTAAAACAAAACACTTGCAACCAAACACTTTAAAGTGTCCAACTGAAGGTACACGACCAAACAAAATATGATAAGGGGTTTTTCCAAATCTCCTATGAATTATTGAACGATTTTGTGTGTAACAAGCAGTATTAACCGCTTCAGCCCACAAGTATTGAGGTAGTTGACTTTCAGCAAGCATAGATCTAGCAGCTTCAACAAGAGTACGATTTCGCCGTTCAACTACCCCATTCTGTTCCGGAGTTCGTGCAGCAGAAAACGTTTGAGTAATACCAAAAGTATTATAAAAGGTTTTAAGAATGATATTTTTGAACTCCGTCCCATTATCAGTTCGAACAGTTTGGACTGGAAGGTTAAGTTGTACTTGAACAGCTTTAATGAAATTGATAATAAGAGAAGAAGTTTCATCCTTAGATTTTAAAAACTTTGTCCAAGTATATCTTGAAAAATCATCAACAATAACCAGAATATATTTACGACCAGCCAAACTCTGAAACTTCATAGGGCCACACAAATCCATATGTAACAAACTCAAAGGAGATTTTGATCCTTGTTCAGGTTTGGGAGGATGAGATACACGTTTCATCTTGCCTTTTTCACATCCAGGGCACATTTCCTCTTGTTCAAATTTAATCATTGGAATTCCAGATACAAGTTGATGTTTAACAATTTTGTCAATGTATCTGAAATTCAAATGAGATAATCGTTTATGCCATAAAACTGCTTGTCTTAAAGAGGATCTGGTAAGAAAGCAAGGGGACATAGATTGTAACTTATGTTGTAGTCTAATTGTGTAGAGATTTGTTCGTCGTGAACCGACTAACAATTCTTTACCTTCTTCAGTTCTGACAACACATCTTCTTTTCTTGAAATAAACTTCTAAATCTTTATCACAAAATTTGCCAATACTGAAGAGATTATGATTTAGACCAACAACATGAGCAACATTTTTAATTGTTATGTCTTTGCATACAATGTCACCTTGACCAACTACCGGAGCTAATTCATTGTTACCAAACTTTACAGATCCACCATATTCTTCTTTATAATTGGACAGGATCTCTTTTCTTCCAGTCATATGTTTGGAGCACCCGGAATCAAGGTACCACTTATGACTGGCCTGCAATAAATAAAATCAAGCAGATTTAGGAACCCATTTAAAAATGGGTCCTTGTGGAGAAAAAGTCTTATACACACGTGAGATTGGATCCCAAAAATATTTGATTCCTTGGCGCACAATAGACTTTCTAAATGGTAAGAAAGTAGAGACAGACGACTGAAGAGTGGAAGCAGTAGTAGTCATAGTATGAGTTTCATCCAGATGTTTTAATTTTGAAGAAATCATAGTAGCCTTTTTATTAATACTGGAATTATTAGAAGGTACATGATTCTTATTGAAAGAAAAATGGCTCCGTCTATTAGGAGGAGTGACAAAACTAGATGAAAACTGCATACTATACACTTGCTTTCTAAACCGACTCTTTGTCTTCTTCTGTCTTCTCTTCTTCACAGGAAAACTCACGTCATCTGTAGACACATTAGCACAGATATCAAAAGGTTTGAGCTTGAAAGTATTAGACTGAGTATGATTAGAAACTTCCTCAGATTTTTCAGAAGACTCAAGATTAGGATTTTGCTTTTTCAAATCAATTTGTTTTTGAAAATGTCGCAACATTGATTGCACACCCTGAGTAAAACGAATGTTCTTTATATAACTTTCAGTAACTGAAGGAGTAGCAATCTTTTGATTCTTACCAGCATAATGTAGTCCCTCTTCATATACAGATAGTCTTTCAACTAATCTGTCGTAACTTTTAGTTAAAGAACTACATTTGCTAGACCAAAATTTTGAATCACATTTATGTTGAGCTAGTTCTACTCTCAGTTGTTTGATTGTATTTTGAAATTGTTTATTAATAGATTCATGTTTCTTCTTTAAACAAATGATATCATCTTGTACAGAATTATCTGAGACTTTAGAGGAACCAAAAGAAGATGATCCATGTATTAATTCATCTGACTTTGAATTCGGAGATTCACTTGCCGTCTGAGATTTAGATGATTCACATATAACAGGTAGTGTATCATCAACTACTTTCAACTGATAAGGTTTCAAAACATCAGTTGAAGACATAGCAGATGGTTCCTTATATTCCACATAACCATCAGATGTGACAACTCTGAAAGTTTCTTCCTGTTCATCATCTAAGCCATCAGAGTATACATTTGAAGATGAATTCTGATTTGTGGATGACTTCATAGATACAGAATCACATTGAGGATCTGGTATGTCAAAAATAGAGTTCGACACAGATGAAACTAATTCACTTAGAATATCAGAAACCAAAGATTTTGAATCTGTCTCAGAAGAATCCCAAGTTAAAAAATTCTTACTTTTAGAAAGAAGGATTTCATTTTGTTCTGATAACTCTTTAATTTTGATTTCTAATTCAGAAATTTTGGCTTCAAGTTCTAGTGTCGGAACATATGGTTTTAACACACCATCATATTCACTCTGTGATTCCATTGTTTAGTGAACTACTTGCGTATGCTGATCAGGGGGTGAAGTGTGTTAGAGAGTATAGGGCAAAATACGCATCTATGGTCCAACCAGAACCGGCGGGACCTTCCCAGGATGCCATCCATAGAAGTGAGGGTATAGTACTTAGGGACCAGAGATCACGGGATCCTGGTCAGGGTGTGCAGAGGGAAAATACCGAGAGGGGACTTGGTGGGGACCTCCCTGATCAGACAGCACATTCTTCTACTGCGAATGTTGCTGCGCATATCGGACAGATCAGCTCGGCCGTTCAAATGGATGATGTCTTTGCAGCTGCTGAGGATGAGCATGCGGTTAATCAGCCGTTTATCGAACAGCATGATGATGAACAACTTGTGGACTATGCTTTATCTCCGCTTGACATGGATGTACTCGAATCTTTTGGTGAACATGAAGTTGAACCACCGCAGGCACAACTTGCGCTACATGTACCTTTATACACTCGTGTTCAATTAATCTTTATTCAACTTAGCAAGAGCCTGCTTTAACCCAGGTTTGTAAGCTGAAACCCCGAGCATGACCATGTATATCCGTTTACCGGACTGGTGTTGAATATGGTTATGTAAATTAGGTACATACCCGCATTTACCGAACCCAACAATCCCCCTCCCAACATCAGGCCGCCTCAACTATATACATTTAAATATAGTGTGCCCAGCAAGATGCGCTGAGTGGGACTCGAACTCGGGACCAAGCTCTGATACCAATTGTTAGGATCAAAGGGTACAACCACTAGGACAAAAGGAATTTCCTTGTCCAAGGTCCTCCCATTAATCTTTATTCAACTTAGCAAGAGCCTGCTTTAACCCAGGTTTGTAAGCTGAAACCCCGAGCATGACCATGTATATCCGTTTACCGGACTGGTGTTGAATATGGTTATGTAAATTAGGTACATACCCGCATTTACCGAACCCAACAAAAATAATTTCCAAATCCCTTTTGTATAACCGCCATCAATTGTCTCAAGATCACCAAATTGTGCCAAACATTCAATAATGTCTACACATATATCTACTTTATTAGAACAACAGGGTTTAGCAAGTAATAAAATAAAATAAAAAACATAACCCAATAATTCGGGAGAAGTACAACCCTATTCACATGATTAATTTCGAATTAACAACCCTATACTTTTCATTAATCATAATCAACTTACTTTTTCATAACATGCACTAAACCTTCATTTAATATTGAAAACAACATGAAATTAGAAAGTAATCGTAAAACTTCCATATAGAAAATTCTAATTTATAAAGTATTGGATCACACTGATCCATATTACAAATTCTAAACTTTTAACTAAAAAATTGCATGGTGAATATATTATTAATTGTAGTAAGTTGTTATTTTCAGGTGAATCTGAAAATTGAGTTTTCATTTGAACTCGCACACACACACACACACACACACACACATATATATATATATATTCTTTAATTTATTGCTAATTGATTCCGATATCTTTTAGTTTGGTTATAGTTTAACTTTATATGTACCTATTCTTGTAATTTTTTAACTTTATTATTTATTTATTAATGATATTAAATATAATAAGTATTTATTAATTTATCAATGTGAGAGTTAATAACACATACTTAATTATATATTAATTAGGTTGTAATTATAGATGATTATGTTGTAAGTTTTCTTTTAATTAATAAATGAGAATGTGGAAAGGGTAAAATAAATGTTTTTAAAAGTTAAATGATATGAAAGTTAAACTAATTAAATTGTTAAGTCAATTGATCAAAGAGACCTTGTATATAATAAAAAATAAAAATATAATTTTCATTTAAGGATAGAAAAGTCTTTAGACTATTTAATATTTAAAAAATTCAAAAAAAAAAAGAGAACTTTTATAGGCAAATACTCAATAGATAGAATGTTACATCATACTTCCAATATCCTTCGTAAAAAAATAGTTCATTTATTAAAAAAATTTATGATAATAAGTATTTAATTATATATTGATTCTAATTTTATTTATATATATTGATTCTATTGTCATTCATTTTTATTATTGATTTTAGTATATTTAAAATAATAAAAAATTAGGATTAGGATGTTTAACAAATGTCATCTCATTGTTAGTAGTTTTTAATAAAAATAAATAAATTGAGGGACTATGAAAATATAAAAAAACGAGAAGAGAATCTCAACAAAACATAGCATAAAAAAACCACATAAGAATTTGATTGTTGTCAACAATTTCTTTTTTATAAAACTATAACAATATAAACAATGCAAATTAAAAAAAAGACCCACTAAAACACTTGTATACCAAAAATATCAAGTAGAAAATATCAATAAAACAATTAAAAATATCAATTGTAAAGAAATTACAAATAAAAACTCAAAAACTTATTAACAATCATATATTATATACACAAATTAAAAACATTATTTGAATTTCAATGAAAGATAAAAGTTATAGTATCAACATAATATCAATTAGGAAATATGAAAATGAAAAAACAAAAGTAACAATTAGAATAAGTTTTGAAAATTTAGATGAAATAAAAAATATAAAAAATTTAATTAATTGAATATTTTGTTAAGAACATCAAAAAAGCGAATATTTTAAGGAAAAATAAGAAACTTGAGATTGGAATGCTTAGAAAATGTCATGTTATTGTTAATGTTTTTTCTTATAAAATTACAAATTGAGAAATTATGAAAGCATAAAAGAATTAGAACAAAATCCACAACAAAACCATAAGTAAAAAAACCACATAGATCATACCTTGGAGTTTGATCGTTGCCAACAACAATATAAGCACAACAAATTGTGAAAATAAAATTCACTTAAAATATTTGTACAACATAAATATTAAATCGAAGACATGAAGGAGGAAAAGCAAAAAAACAATTGTGAAAAAAATCCAACAAAAAAACTCAAAAAACTGTTAACAATCATATATAATACACAAAACCATAAACATTGTTTGAAATTTTGATGGAAGAAAAATAACTATAGTATCGACAAAAAAAATTCAATTAGGAAGTATAAGGGAAAAAACGAATGCGACAATCATGAATAAAACGAAAAAAAGCAAAAACTTATCTTAAAAACAATACATAATGTACACAAAACATACAAAAAAAATATACCAAAATTATTTATATATACCTTTTGGCACATATAGACACAAAAACTACATATAACTCACATAAATCATAAAATATATAATAAAAATTGTTACCTTACCTGAAAATTTTACAAAAATTGAAAATTACTGACGAAAATAAATTGTCAAAAGACAAACAACAAACAAACATTCAAAGGAAGGCTTCTTATAGAACATAAAGGTGTTGATATAATACATTTTGATGGAGCTTTGTGGTTTATATATGATTGTGTTGTAGGTTTTTCTTTAATTAATAAATTGGAAAATGAAGAGATTAAATTGAATGTTTATAGGAAGTTATAGAATTTGAAAGGTAAAGCTAATTAATTAAAATGTAAGTTAAATTACCAAATAAGCCTTCTTATAGTAAAATGCAAAATTTTAATTAAGGGGTATAATAGTCATTAACTCATTTAATATTTAAAAAAAATCAAAATAATGAGAAAATTTCTTTAGGCAAATCCTACTCCCACAATGTGCCACATCATCCTTCCAACATCTTCGTTTTATATATATATAGATTCGTTTTAAAAGTTGTTTTATCTTGTTTTTAAAACAACATATGGTTATTTCAAAGGTGAAAGATAATTTTATGTTTAAAAACTTATTTTAATTTCAAATCGATCTAATTGGCTTTTCCAAAATTAAACCACATTAACTTTCAAACTACTCAAACCAGTGCTTAAAGTCTCCATAAATCCAACTTAAAGAGGTACCTACTAAAAAAATTATGTATCCTGATTAGGGCTGGTAATGGATAAGGGTATACCCGTTATGTTTCGACCCGCTGGATAAGGGTATGAATAAAGAAAAATTATCCATTTATCCACTTACCCATTACCCGTTTACCCGAAATTTTAATGGGTAAGATATGGATAAATGATTTTTTTCGTTATCCATTACCCGTTACCCGTTATGGTATATATACATGTATAATTATATAAAGTTAAATATTAAATAATTATATTAATTATATTATTAATGTATTTTATAAAGTTGTTGTATGTTAATTTGTACTTATTTTAATATGAATGTGTTTGTGATAATATTTAAATGTTTACTAGAGCAAATTACATATATAAAAATTATTTATAAACTAATATTTTCCTTATATGTTTGAGACTTAACGATATTATTTATTGATAAAAATAATTTTTTTGTTTTACCATTTACCCATTACCCGTTTCGTTACCCGTTATTTTTAATGGGTAGGGTAGGGTATGGATAATAGTTCTTTAGATGGATAATTACCCGTTTCGTTATCCGCTATTTTAAATGGATTGGATAATGGAATAACCCTTACCCTACCCATACCCTACCCATTGCCAGCCCTAATCCTGATTGTAAGCCTAACTCTTTATTAGAGTTGTTCATGGGCGGTACGGCCCGCTAAGCCTGGTCCGCTCGGCCCGTCAGAAAAGCGGGCTTGGACAATCATTATTGAAAAGATGGACGGGCTTGGACAATGAAAAAAAGAATTCGGGCAAGCCCGTCGGACCCGTTATACTTTTATAGTTCATTTAAATTTTATATATAATTAATAATTTAATGGTCTTTATCAAAAAAACATTGAAAAGTAACTTTGGATTTAACAATTTCATGTATTTTTATAAATTGTTAGAGAGTTTTTTCGTTCGGGGAACTAATTGGATTGTTGCGAGCGGAACGAATGGGGCTAGAAAATGTTCATAGTTCATATATAAATTATAGTATTTTTTTCTCATATGTTATGTACATTATTCTTTACATTTTATTTTTATGCTAACAAATATTTACATAATTTAAATGATTTACGTAACTTAAACTATATGTTATTTTTGTTTTTTAAAGGGTTTAGTTTACGAAAGTGTATCCAACTTGTCACGAAAAGTTATTGTATGTATTGTACGTCCATTTTTACCTTTTGGCGTATCAAACTATCAAAACCTACCATTTAATGTATTTCGTGATAAGTTGGATACACTTTCATGACAAGTTGGATACATCAAAATGATGAGTTTTGATAAAGTTGGCTACATACAATGACCAATTCTTAAACTTTGATATGTCAAATGGTAAAAATGGAAGTACAATACATATAATAACTTTTCGTGACAAGTTGAATACACTTTTGTGAAGTAAACCCTTTTTTAAATGTAAAAAACTAAGTCTGCTAGTCCATGGGCAAGCCCGTAAGCCCGATAAAACAGGCTTGGACTTTCTATATTAGGCTTGTTGGACAAAAAAAATAAAGTTAGGCCCGGCTCAGGCCCGACCTGAACCCACAACGATCACCTCTACTCTTTATGTAATTGTATGTTACCAATCTTCTATAGACAAGCAAATGTTCTTAATTAGATATGTTTACTATATATGATCTAATCTATGAGGGTGTGTCAAACTTAATTATATCCTATTACAATCAACCAACCAAAATTGAAACAACCTATAACTCTAATAAAACCAAATCATCCAATCCAGTCATTTTATAATTACCCTTTCAATTAATGAATATATAAACCTAATAACATATTATAATGTTGTTTTTAGTTGATAACTTTCAAAATTTTGAAAACTATGCGAATGATTAGTTGAATAATAAGCTAAATGGTTTAAATTTTTTTTGGATGAATTCCATAATAATTTAATAGATAACAAAAAGTAATCCATAAGGCCATGAATAACGTTATACTTATGTCTTTACTATCACATCATCGCCACATCACTTTTTTCCTCATACCTCAAGTAGAGTAATGCTACCTTTACCTCTTTAAAGAAACATAGGAACCCAATACTAACCACATGTTTTGTATAAAGAATATTTAGGCATTGTTTGGTTAAAAAAAAAAGCTAGCTTATTTGACTTATAAGCTAGCTTATTTTCTGTGTACATGTTTGGTAAGACCAAAAGTAGCTTATAAGCTAGTTTTTTGATAAGCTACTTTGAGTAGCTTATGAGAAGCGTTTTGTGACTTTTTCCAATTATACCCCTTATTAATAATTAACTATTATCAATTAAAATTATATACTAATTATAATATTAATTTTTAATAATTAAAATTAATTATTAGTTTTTAATTAAATTAAATTTATAATTATATATATATATATATTTTAAATGTTATTAATTATATTATATATATTATTTAATATGTTTAATTATTAAAAGATAATATAGTAATTTTAAAATGTTATATAACTTAAACATGTTGAATATTTTGATAAAAAAAATATTTATATCTAATTCTTAATTATATTCATTTAGAATTATTAATAATTCAAGATAAGTTAATGTAGATTTTTTCTAAAGTTTGTTTTAACAACTTCTAAATTTATTTTCTTCAAAAAAAAAAAAAAAAAAACAAATTCTAAATTTATAGTATGTATATATAATAATAATAATCAACTCTATATTATTTCAATATGTTCTATTAAATATTTTTATTATTATTATTTATATTATTTAACATATTACATTATTAAAATTTTATTTTAATTATACTATTAAAATTTTGTCTTAATTATATTATAAAACACTTGTAATTGTTTATTTATTAAGGATGTCCTTTTTGGTCATTTTACATATTCATAAGCTAGTTTTTACCAAACATGATTTGTTCAAAAGCTAGCTTATCAGCTACCAGCTAGCTTATCAGTTACCAGCTAGCTTATCAGCTACCAGCTAGCTTACCAAACATACCCTTATTATATTCAATGACATTGTGGTAATTAAGGTTTGTTGATACACACTTTCCACACCTAGCGTCATTTCTTTTAGGAGTATAATAGATATACAACACTTTCCACATAAGGTCATTTTTAATCTATACAATATATTAAAAGAAGGTTTTTGCTGACATTATCATTATGAAATTGAGTCATTTCATTCGCCAATTAAAGAAAATAATTCAAATGATGATGTCATTATGTATTTTTTTTTTCAATACCGTATTAATAGGTATAAATATTTTTATGATTTACATTTTCTATCCTAAGAATTATTTGACTAAATTACTTTTTATCCCTTAATTTCTCATTTTTCACTTTACATCTTTATCATATTAAAATAAAAAATATATATTAATTAAAATGTATTAAACTTTTTATTTATTTTTCAATAAATTATACCATTATAATCGTCTTGAAAATACCTTCAAAATGAGTCTAATATTGAATATTTTTTTAATTTAATTATATTATTAAATATTAAAAATAGATATAAATTAATTTGTTTAAATTTTATTACAATTCTATTCTTGATATACTTGAGAAATATATAGATTCCATCTTTTTAACTTGACTATTTTTATTAATTATTTATAAATAGTGAAGTTTTATTTTATTTAAATCTTAATTGTTGATATTCTTGAAGTTTAAATATTTCATTTTTTAATCTAACTATTTATAGATTATTTATATAGATATTAATTAACTTGTTTACATTTTATTACAATTCTATTGTTGATATTCTCGAAATTTAAAGATTCAATCTTTTTAATTTAACTATTTTTATAGATTATTTATAAATAATAAAAATTTATTTTATTTAAAACCCTATAGTTGATATTCTTTAACTTAAAAATTCCATCCTTTTAATCTAACTATTTTTATAGATAATTTATAAATAATGATTTTTTTAAACCCTACAAATAAAAAACACTACATATTTTATTCTGAATCCCTCCAGTTTTAAAATTATTCACGAAATCCGAATCTTTCGACAAAAGAATTTTAAATTGTCAATTTCAGGTATTTTAGCAACTATTAGATGACTAAAATATATAATAATAAAGCAAGAGTAACATCCTTTTTTTCCATTTAAATCATTGATTAATAAGAATTATTTTTAGTAAATAATTATTCTCTACTTACTCAATTTCAAAGAAAGCTTTGAATAAACGATTGAAACAAAATTAATTTAAATGTTATATATCTAATTTCCTAAATGGCTATGATTAAACTAAATCATTAATATTTGTGGTGAAATATCACGTTTGATTTGCGGTGAAATATTTGTGAACTTTATAATGCAAATATATATTTTTATTAAAAATTAAAACAATATATCTAGGACTATCTTCACCAAAATGTATCCAACTATACCCGTATTCCTATTGTGTGTATCCAACTTCAAAATGGGTTATTGTATGTACTAAACTTTCAATTTGGTTTATTGTGTGTACCGGTTTACCTGCTGAAAGGGTAGCCGGTCATCTTCTTCTCAGGCGACTCCCTTCTCTGGCGACTCCCTTCTCCGGCCACCACCACCACCACAGCCACCATCTCCACCACCACAGCCACCACCACCACCACCACCACCATCTTCTTCTTCGGCAACTCCCTTCTCCGGCCACCACCACCACCACAACGACCATCTCCACCACCACAGCCACCACCACCATCACCAAACCCACCACCAACACCGCCACCACCATCACCATCTCCACCACCACAGCCACTACCACCATTACCAAACCTACCACCACCATCACCCCCACCAAACCCACCACCACCATCACCAAACCCACCACCAACATCGCCACCACTATCACCATCTCCACCACCACAACCACCACCAACACCCCAAATTTGATTTGAAAAAACCCCAAATTTACCAAGAACCCTAATTTCAATATATGAACCCTAATTGATTGAATGCAAAATCAAATCGGATCAGAATCAAATTAGAACCAGGGGTGGTGGTTGACGGTGGTAGTTGCAGCGGTGGGTTTGGCGGCGGTCGTCGTCGGAATCTTTGTCTGAATCGTCGGGTTGGTGGTGGGTTTGGTGATGGTAGTGGTGGCTGTGGTGGTGGACATGGTGGCGGTGTTGGTGGTGGGTTTGGTGATGGTGGTGGTGGTGGCCGGAGAAGGGTGTCGCCGGAGAAGGGAGTTGCGGTGTTGGTGGTGGGTTTGGTGATGGTGGTGGATGGTTTTTGAAACATTAGTTGGTTTTAAATTTATGGATTTTTAGTGATTTTAAATTTAAAACTATTGTCTTGATTTATATATCTATGAATCTGATTAAGTCTAGATAGACTTGATTCAATTTGTTGATCCTAGATATTGTCTGCCACACTAACAAATATACTTCAAAATTTTGTAATTTGAAGTAATATATGAAAACTGTCAAAAACACACGAATTACTATTTTATAGGAATGTGTTTTTGGAATAAAACATTTATGAGTAATATGATTATAAAATGTATATTATAGTCAAGTTCAAATTACTCATATGTTTTAAAAGAATTTAGGATATTATCACAGATGACGTTGATAACATCAGTATTTATAAAACTAGAAAATTCCAAGTTTTGGAATTGAGATCTAATAAGATCCAGTTAAGTTTTATGAATAGTAAAATTCAAGTTTAAAGTATTAAACTTATTACTTAAAATATAATTGGCTAAATAGTCAAGTTTTGACTAAGTCAATGAGACATTAAAGTAATAATCAGTTTTCATATAGGTTAGTGGGAGCCCAGTTTATTCTCTATCTAAGCTCCTGATAAAGAATAAAAGTTATATTATTGATTTGTATTTTCTAGGAATTCATAATCCAGAGAGGATAAGAATTCATGAGAAATGTGATCTATTCTTTTAAGTTATAAAAGTAAGATCAAAAGTTTTGAAACAAAATTAAGTCAAAGTTTTGACTTTAAGAAAAATAAATAATTGTATGTGTCGAAATAATTAATAGAAATATTTTAGACCATCAAGTGTTATAAAACACTAGGATAAATTTCCTTGAATTTACCAATTTGGTAAATGGAAAATTTTGTCAGATTTCAGGTAGAAATCTTTATTTACACAGCAACTAAGGAAGGTTGCAGAATTATCTTTACATATTCAGGGAAACTTGGAGTTATTCTAGTATCTCCAAGATTTAGGGAATATGGTAAAGAAAAGTCTAGTTTTTGTTTAAAAGGTGTTTGCAAAACAAAACTAGCAAAACCAAGTTGAAATCATTATTTAGACTTGTGTTGTTTTGGTTATTTCTTTAATTAGTATGGTAAGCGACTAATCAAAGGGATTAAAATGAAGAAAAGGTAATACTTCATTTTCAGAAAAGTACACATTGAATAGACAATATAAAAGCAACTTTGAAAGTATTATTAATTTTGTAATTGATTACAGAGTGTAATATGGAGTATACAAAATTAATTTCACTGTTTACTTTTATAATTTTTGCATGTTTTGATCCGGGAATAAAACTAGTCTAAGTTTTATTTGAAATTTATCCGTGACAACTTATCTAGGTGGGAACCTGATAGGGTTTTAAAGTCATCGTGAGTTTTTGGGTAGTTATAATCAGAGTGTTGAATAACAGCTACAAGCAATGTAGACCATAAACTGCACGGATATTCGATAGAGTAGCGAATATCGGATGTGATTCGTCGGTTGAGATTACTTCGTGGATTCTGTCATAAGTAAATCTCACAGTGGGTTGTCCTAAATACCTGAGGTATCTGGTTTGGGATCACGAGGACTACTGGATACTTAGTGCGCCCTAACATCACGCCGTAACAGGGTGGTCATACGGGGTGTAACTAGATTCAGCGGAAGTTGTGGTGTCAGATGCAGATATGCAAGATGGGATTTGCACCTCTTCTATGAAGAGAGATATTTTTGGGCCCCTTGACTGACTAAAAGAACTGATGAAGTGCATGGCCATGCCCAAACGAACTGATTTGTTCTTTGTCGTTTACCTATCAGTTAGAAGTCGGATAGTCAAGAAACATAATCTTGAGTATTTTGAGTTGACTTTATCCATGCTCATACCCAAAATTGAAATATCGTGTTGCAAAAGGAAAAGCCTAGTTATACCCAATTTATGAACAGTTGTTTCATAAATGCTATATCTTTAAAGGGATGATTACATCACCTACCTGGGTATAAGAGTTCTTATAACCTGGTCAGCCTAAGTGCCTGTCTAGGGGCCTCCTTAGGTCCGTGTGGTCAAGCCGGTATTGCCAACTTGCACAAGTGGGAGTCTGTTAGTAATTATGTACAGAATTTGACAAATCAAAGATTACACATCCAATGTTATAAGACACTCGAGGGTCACACTTGTGAGGACCTGTAAAACGAACAAGTAAAATAACCTCAGTTTGGAGAGGTTAGATTTATAATCGTCAAATTATAAATCTATTGGGTGTTTTCTATAAGAAACTCCAGAGTTAAAGGTTTCTATTATTAATTAAAAGAGATTATATATTTATTAGTTAAATAAATATATATAATAATAATTATTATTATCTTGACAAATTAATATAATATATGGAATATTAATTTGAATTAATCTTTCTTGGTGCAGAAGAAAGAATTATATATGGATAATTATTATGGAAAAAGGAAACTGAATACAATACTGATAGTGTTTCATCAATATAAATATTCAGTTATGACAAACTTTTTTCATTCATTCAATTCATTCTCACAACCAAAATAGAAACCAAAAACCTCTCTCTCTCCCTCTTGTCGACTTCAACCATTAAACCGAAACCAGTTCGGTTTTCATTCGGGAGTTCGGGGATTAAACCGGCTAGAAGGTCCGTTCGTAAGGTTCATCACAGGTGGATCTAACTCGAGCAATTCAGGTAATATTCTTAACCCCGTTTCATGTAACCTTTAGATAAACAATAAACGATTAGTGTGCTTTTCGGGTTTTACACATTTATTGCTTCCGCTGATCAAACCAGTTTGGTTTGATGTTCAGTTAAACTGTTTGTTTTTCTTAAACCGTGACTCGTACCAGTTTGGTCCGAGGTCTCACAAAAACCCAACAGATTGTCCATATATCTAAATCGTCCGTGTATTACACGGATCATTAACTAGTATATATTAAAATATTATATTATATTGCATTATATTATAATTATATCACATATGATTTTACATCTACCGTTATACAAAATTATGAATTTACATCAACATTTATACAAAATCATATGTGATTTGTTGACGTACTTGGCATTGTAATCACGTATGAATTACATTTATACAAAATCATATATGTTTTTGCCTTTACATTTGTACAAAATCACATATGATTTTACATTAATATTTGTACAAAATCATATACGATACTGAAATCATATATAATTTTACATTAACATTTGCACAAAATCACGTAATATAAAATATAATTTATATATTAAATATATTAATAAATATAAATTATAATATATTTAATTCTAAAGCTCTCAAACAACCTTCATCATGATCAATATTTTGGTTATTTACTTACCAAATTCGATTAAACACATATTAAGAGGGTGTTAGGCTGGACGCACCAGATGGATGGGTTCCAGCGGGCTGAGCCGCCAAGTTCAAAAACACCCGGCGGGTTGGGTGTGCAACTGCCAGTTCCAGCGGGCTCAACACCTTTGCGGGTTGGTTTCACCGCCAACGAACCGTGAGTTGTGTGTGTTGTGTGAGAGGGTTGAGAGGGATGGGTAAGGGTTGTAGAGGGTTATGGGAGGGTAAAGAGAGGGTTGGGAAAAAGCTGATGTGGCAGCTGATGTGACATTAAAAAATGAAATGTTTGGGAGGGTTGGGAAATATGGGTGTGGGTAGCCTTACAGTGAATCTCTTTTTACTTCTTAAGGTGAGGGATCTTGCTCTTAAAGCCAAGTAAAGTACAAGTAATGTAGTGCAAATCGTACTCCAATTACAAATGGCACAAGAGATGATGTCTTACCATGATAAAAAGAAATATATCAGCTAATGTAGGTTTTTATTATAACTACTATATTTTAGGATTTAGCTTACCTTCTCTTTTTTGGTGCCAGGGAAATTTATATTGATGAGATATTTGACGATTTTAAGGTAGATAAAAAAGTTAAACAAAAAGTTAAAGCGACAAAAAATTTGAAAGTTCTACTAGAAAAAGTTGCACAGCATGGTAAACAAGAGGTATTTATTTCTTACGCTAAATAATCTAATTCTCTATTATAACTATTTGCTAGCTTGAGTTGCATATCACAATCCCAACTCGATTGTGATTATGAACCATGTCTTCAGGGGCGGAGCTAGGATTTTAGGTTAGCGGGGGCTTAGAAAATGACAAACAGAACCAATTTAACTTGTTGATTTAAGATATTCAAGCAAATTATTGATGCGAGATATGTGATTAGTATTTGTTGTCACAAGTCTCGTGAGATTTTGGGAGAAACTTTTAGTGCAATAAAACAAGTGTAGACAACAAGATAAAAAAACATGAGTATTGTGACTCTTGTTTGTGAAATGTTAGAAATGAGATAAAAAATGTATACTAATTGAACTCAATATATATTTTATCATCAAACTAACCTTATTTTTACATGAATAATGTCAATATAGAGGAAAGTTCAAATATGAACCTATCTTTCATTGTGAACGTGAGGACCACTAAAATAGCACCACGTGGCAATATTCACTCTGAATATCATGAGTTATTTAAAGTGAATAATGTTATGTGGCGCGATTTTAGTGGTACTCACGTTCACAACCAAAATTGAGTTATATATATATTGTATCATATGTATGAGCGAGAAAGTAGATTTAACAATATTTTGACAAAAATAACCTTAATTTTTTATATTATATACTTTTGAACTTTGTATGATGATATTACTCTAAAATTAGTTTGTCTTGATCTTAATGTAATACTATTTATTGAAATTTTTTTGTAAAAGTTAAAAATATTTATAGATATTGATAAAAAAAGATTTATGAATTTAAATATAGTAAAAAGGTGGTTGATAGTTAAAATTATAAAGATTAAGTGAAACTAGAAAATAAAAACAAAAGAAAATAAGTTACCATGCAGAAAAATAGAAATTAAAAAATATAAAGTAAAAAAATAGAACACAAAAAGGAAAGCCACCATGATGAAAAATAGAAAACTAAAAAAAAACTGCTAGAAAAAGCCACCGTTGGGTTCGAACTCCAGACCAAGGGTTTGGTTGAGGGGGACTTTAACCAGTAGGCTAAACACAAAAGACTGTTCTTATTCCTACCACAAATAACATAAGGGTTGTGAGTTAGGGGGGGCTGAGCACCAGCCTGCCCCCTACTAGCTACGCCTCTGCATGTCTTGATATTAGTTTTTGTTTCTGAAAGTGGTTTGTTGCTACTTAGTTACATTGATTTAAAAGACCAAGAGAAATTATCAAGTCTGGTACTTAATAACATGGAAATGAGTATCTAAACTACAAAGCTATTTCTTAAATTATTAGGTTATGCAATGAACCATATTGTTGATAGAAAATAACGCCTTTTGTTTTGGCTTATGGTAGAAGATGCCCAACCAGATTTTCTAAACAAACCCTTTTGAAAAAACCCTTACCAATACAACTAATATCAAGACATGGTTCATAATCACAATCCACATGGGATTGTGATATGCAACTCAAGCTAGCAAGTAGTTTTTTTTTGAACGGCGAAAAGCTATCAAGTAGTTATAATAAAGAATTAGATTATTTAGCGCAAGAAGAACTCACCTCTGTTGCTATGATATGCAACTTTTTCTAGTAGGTCTATCAAATATGCTGCCACTTTCACTATATGTTCAACTTTCTTACCTATTTTAAGATCGTCAAATATCGCATCAATACAAGTTTCCTTGGCACACCAAAAATAAGGGTAAACTAAACCCTAAAAACTGTTTATGGTAGTTATAATAAAAACCTACACTGGTTGCTCTGTAGGTTTCTCTTTTTCATGACCAAACATGCTCTCTTGTGACATTGTTGCTGGACAAGTAAATGTTCTTAATTAGATATCGTTAGTATATCTGATCTAATCTACGAGGGTGCATCAAAAGTCGTTCTATCCAATTACAACCAACTTAAGCCGACCATAATTGAATATTCAATTGTAGTTGAATATAACAATCTATAAATCTAATAAAACAGAATTATCCACTCTTGATGATTTTATAATTACCCTTGCAGTTAATAAATATATAAAAATAATAACATATTATAATGTTGTTTTTAGTTGATTTATATATATATATATAGTTACCTTATTTTACAAACTCAATATTTTGTGCAAACGTGTAAACTCATTTTCGTCCAATTAGAATGTAAAGATTTGGTGAGAAATAACCAACTGTCCCATGTGTTAGCAATTCATTTTTTAAATTTGAAAATAACCAAATTTCCTTGAATATAGGAATCTTATCATGGCGATTAAACTAATCAATGATTGTGATTGGTTTACAAAGTTTGCATAAATTAATGAGTTTCTAAAATAAGGTGACTAACTCATTTCAACCAATCAGATAATTTCTTTTAATTTGGTTTATTATGGGCGGTTACCAAATTGTGAAGGGTATTTTCGGAACTATGGAAACATCCTTTTAATTATGGTATAGGTGAGATTTATGGTGTAGATAATTATGGATAGATTTTTTATTTCAAATTATTGATTTTGTTTGCAACTCGACTGATTTTCAAATTATTGATTTTGTTTGCAGCAACACCGCCGGCAGCACCCTCCTCTACGTCGTCGCCGCCACCACCCTCCTCCGTCGTTTGTATCGCCGCCAACATCACCTTCCTGCGTCGTCTGAATCGTCGTCGGTATCTTCCTCCTCCACCGTCTGAATCGTCGTCGGCATATCCCTCCTCCGCCATCCGCATCGCCGCCGTCATCTCCTTTCTCCGCCGTCTGAATCGCCACCGTCATCTCCCTCTTGCACCAACGTTGTCGTCTCCCTCCTCCACCGTCTACACATGTGTTTCGCCGGCTTGCTCCTCCATCTACACCGCCAGTACACCGTCGTTGGTGCACATGTATTTTACCACCTTCATCCTCCATCTACACCGCCGTTGTCTCCTTCCTCCATCGTCTAAACACATGTGTTACACCGTCGCTGCCGTCTGCATCGGCTGTTTGAACATATGTGTAAACACGATGAGAACACATGTGTAACGCCGGCTTCCAACACCGTCTACACCCCCTGCTGGAGTGCACATGTGTTTTGCCGAAGTGTAGCGGATCCGTCGGAGTGCACTTGTGTGTTTGTAATTTGAATGTATTTTGTTTGAAATTTGAATTTTGAATGTATTTTTGTTTGAATTTTGAATGAATTTTAATTTATTGGGTTTTCCGAAAATACCCTCGTGCACTTGTGTTTATTAGATTTTTAAAATTGGAATTATTCAAAATTCCTTAATTATAGGAATTTGATCTTGACCGTAGATTAAAAATAATCAATGGTTGTGATGGGTTAACACAGTTAACATAAAAATTGTGGTTAACAACGGAATAGGACTCTATATATTATTTTAAAAAATAAAAAAAGGTATAAATTGGGTTTTGGGTAGTGCTAAAATTAAAATGGATGTTTGTGGATAGATAGTGAAAAGCATATATGTAATGTTGATATCGTAGATTTGGGCTTTGGGTGTTTAAGAGAGTGGTACCTAAGAATGAAACATATTTGATCCACTTGTCTTATGTTAAACGTATTGGATCAAATGATAATCCAATATCTAATGTAAAATCAGATTCACCTTCGGATTCGAAATTATTTCAAACTTTATGCACATACCATTTCCATATTGTTAAATATAATTATATTGAGCTAGTTGTTTATGTTTTATCAGAAATATTATCATAATAAAATCTGCTTTATAGGATGGATATATGATGGATTTTCTTCTTTAATTTTAAAGCTCTTAAGCATCTCCAACAGATGCTATATTTTTTCTATAATAGGATATGACAAGTTAAAATCTCTAAAAAAATTTGCATTCATCTCCAATAGCTATTCTATTTTAGCAATCAATACTTTTTAATTTCATTGATTTTATTGGTGGAAAAAAATTAATATTGTTTCTCTTTCCATGTAACTTCGAAGTTCTTTATTGGTGGAAAAAGAATAAAATAATGTTTATCTATCTTCTAAAAGTTTTTAGATATTTCTCTATATTTAGAGATTTTTACCCTCTTTCTCACCTCTTTTCTATTTTAGCATACAATATAGCATAGCTGTTGGAGCAAAAAATTGTTAAAATCTTTGTTTTTTCTATTTTAGCATAGCTGTTGGAAATGCTCTTAGAGGTTTTTCTTGGGGTTTTTATAAGAACCTTCACTGTGAGACAGGTTCTTATCGGAACCCAAATGCTAGAACAAGAACCTATGTTCTTATAATAGTTTCTTTTTCTGTTATATAATAATTTACATAAATAAAAATAATATTATAAATAAGAAAAGAAAAATGAGGTTTTTGTATGGCAATGATGTAACAGGAAAAATATGACAAGTGAGGTTCTTGAAAGTTCCACCACTATGGATGCTCTCAAAAAGTGCCCCTAAGATCCTAAATCCATGTTATTAATACAATAGTAAATTTAAATTTTAACTTTTATGGTTTTAGGTCATGACTAGAGTTAAATTTTCGTTATGGATCATATCGCTTGCACCAACTTCCGTTAAAAGTCTTCTATTATGCCATGGGAATTTTTAATCATCTTGCTACTTTATTTCATTTTATATTAAAAAGGTAATTTATAAATAATCATATATTATTATAGTACATTATACATATAGAGGAGCTTTCATGTAAAAACCACTTTTTTGTAAAAACCCGTAAAAACCGACTAAAAAATAAAATTTTTTAAAGATTTTTTTCCGTCAAATGTTAGAATTAATATGTTGTTTCACATATATTTTTTTTTTCATAAGATGAATATCATCCATGAATTTGTTTCATAATATGAATAAAAAAGTTGTATATTTTATATTCATAATATGAATAAAATTTTTATTTTTTCATGGATGATACTTACATTATGAAAAAATATATATGTGTAACAATAGTTAATATCATAGTATTTGATAAAAAAATTATTTTTTAGTTGGTTTTCACGGGTTTTTACAAAAAAAAATGATTTTTATTTGATTATTCCTTATATATATATATATATAGAGAGAGAGAGAGAGAGAGAGAGAGAGAGAGAGAGACAATTAAATGAGTACCATGCAATTGTTGCACACCCTTAAGAACCAATGAATTAGTGTATGTTATGGAAATAATGAAGATTCATTTATTATGATTTAAATATTTATAGAATGTAATTAAAGTTCATTAATTATGATTACCATTTATAATAGGAAACTATGAATATAATTATCAATCCATATATCCATTAAGACTAGATGGATGGATGAGATTGATTCTTAAGGTGTGCAACAATTACATGATGCTCATTTGATTGTCCCATAACACATACGGAAAACACTAACACATTGTTCTCCTCACGCCGACGATTTAGGGGACTAAGGGTCAGACCACCAAACCCGTAATGTTTAGCCAATAAGAAAAAGTAGAGATCTAAGGGACGTTTACCAAGCCCTTATAGGGTAAGCCACTTATAAAGCCGAACACTTCATCTTGGGAGCATATCAAGGACCGGTAATCTTACCCAAAAAGAGAAAGCAAGAATCGAGAGTCTTACCCGCTAAGAGCTTACTGGGTGATAAACATTTTCCATCAATCCGCTTTGATGATTGGTAATGTAACCCAATAAGGTTAGCAACGGTAATGACTTTTGGTAGTAAGTTTGGTAAACAATAAATACACTATTTCAAACAATCTATTCATAAACATAGACTTGATAGAGTGTTCATCTACAAACACTTGTTTTGAGAGATCCATTAAAATAAGGGAATTGTGTTGAGTGTAACGTATGTCACAAATAACTTCTTGAATTAAAAAGGGTACACCAAAATGAAACATTAACTGAAGAATTATCATATACCCAATTCAGATAAAAGAAGACTGGATATGAGAACAAATAACTCCAATGGAAATTTCAAATTCAATCAAAGCCTTGTTAAATAAAAAAGGTTGAAGCACTAACTAAATCCTTGATCTAAATCATGAATGTATGCCAACTTCCCAATTCACGCCTTTTGTCTTGTAGTTGACTTATAGAAAATTTTGTTGAACAAATATATTTATTAGAGTTAATTACATATTTGGTTCTTGTGGTTTAGTGATTTTAACACTCTGGGTCCATTTTTAAAATAATTATGGATTTGATCACTGTAGTTTACACTTTATAACGCTTTGGGTCCATGAATGTTAACTTTGTTAATTATTTCTGTTAAACATATCAATTAAAAGGGTATTATAGTCATTATACTTTTTCAATATTTATTTATTAAAATTAAAGAGACCAAAAATGTAAATTACTTTATTATAATAAAACAAATAGTCAACAGTCAATATCACCATCACCATCATCTTCTATCGTCTTGGTTTCTCTCTATCTCACCATCACCATGGTTTCTCTCTCTATCTTACCATCACCATTGTTGAAGATGAAACAAGTTCTTCTCATATTCTCCGGCGGTATCTCCGGCGACATTTTCTTTTGGATTCTATCAAAATGGAGAGGAGATCATGAAGGAGATCGAATGGAGGACAACCATGACAACATATCTAGCGGTTGAAACAGGAGACGAAGGTGAGGCAACGAATCATCTTCGAAGGCTACATTTTTTACCTGTCTCTTCGTTTTCCATCTCCGGTGGTTTTCATCTTCATTTTTTTCAGATCTGGGTTTTTGGGAGGGGGAAATGGTAGTTGTGTGCAGGTAATGGTGGTGATTTTTTTTCTCCAAATCTGGGTTTTATTTTCATCTTGATTTTGGTTTCAAATGTTCATAAAGTTTTTGTTTTGGGTGGTGGTGATAGTGATGGTGGAGGCGGCGGTGGTGGCGGTGGGTGGCGGTGAGCGGTGAGTGCTGGTCATCGTGCTGGTTGTGAGTGATGGTGGTGGAGGTGGCGATGGCAATGGTGGGGGTGGCGATGGGTGGTGGTGATGGTGGTCGTTGTCGTGATTTTTTCCATATCACCATTTGGTTTTCGTCTTGCTGGTGGCGTTGGTCGAAGGTATGGTGGTCGTTGGTGTGGTAGCTGGTGGTTGGGGGAAGAAGAAGGGGCGTGTATATATATATATATATATATATGCATAATAAACAGGTATTAAATATATAATTAGAATATAAATATATAAAACATTAAAAAATCAAATCAAAAGAAAAAAATTTAATTAAAGAAATTTAAAAAGACTAAAATACCCCTGTACTATATCAGTTAACGGAGTTAACACTCATGGACCCAAAGTGTTATAAAATGTAAACCACGGTGACCAAATCCATAATTATTTTAAAAATGGACTCAGAGTGTTAAAATCACCAAACCACAAGGACCAAAAATGTAATTAACTCAATTTATTATTTAATAGAGTTAATTACAGATTTGGTCCCTGTGGTTTGAGCCAAATTACGATGAAGATCCCTGAATCCTAATTTTCATGCCTACGGTCCCTGTGGTTTGATTTTCGTTACGATGGTGGTCCCTTGCCCTAACTTCCGTTAAAAATAGTTGTTAAAAAAGAGTTAAAAGACAAAATTACTCCTTTCCTTCCCTTCTTCCTTAACCCCAAACCCACCTCAAACCCTAAAAGAAATGCCACAGCCGCCGGCCACCTCCACCGTCACCCGCCTCCCGCCTCCCGCCTCCACCGTCGGTATCCTCCACCGCCGCCGTCGCGAGCAGAAACCCACCGGCCAGATCTGCAGAAACCCACCGATATCCTCCACCACCGTCCATGTCGACGGCCACGTTCCATCTCCATTCAAGTCCGTTCATGTCGACCTACCTCCACCACAGATCTATCGTTGCATCTCTGTTCACGTCGACGTCCAATCCGGCTACTTTAAGACGAAAAACCCCTAGATCCGTCAGGTGGGTGGTGGTGGCAGCGTTGTGTTGGTGGTGGCGGCGTCGTGTCTTTCCAGATCCATCAGGTAGGTGGTGGTGGCGGCGTCGTGCAGTAGCTGGTGGGTGGTGGTGGCGTCACAAATCGTCGATTTGGGGGTGGTGGGTTGGGGTGGCCGGATTTCTGACTGGTGGCCGCAGAGTAGCAGGTACGTGTTAGGTGTTAGTGTTGGTGGTTATGGATGTTGGTGTTGGTGGGTGTGGGTGTTGGTGTTGGTGGTTGTGGTGGTGAGTGTTGATGGTGGTGGGTATTGGTAATTGTGGTTGTGGTTGTTGGTGGTGGTGGTGGATATTGGTGGTTGTGGTTGTTGGTAGTGGGTGTAGGTGGTTGTGGTTGTTGGTGGTGGTGGGAGTTGGTGGTTGTGGTGGTGGGTGGTGGTGGTAAGGGATAGGTTGCTGGTTGGCCATGGAAAATAGGGAAAGAAGATGAAAGGGGAAGAAGAAAATAGGGGTAGGGTTGGGGGTGTAGGGTAGGCCCCAGCTTACACATGTGTTATAATTAAATATTAAATATATATATATATAAGTTAAATTATAATAACAAAAAATCTAGTTTTTAATCTAAAATTAATTTAATTGTAAATGTACCAAAATACCCCTGCCCTAACGGAGCTTTTTAACGGACGTTAGGGCAAGGGACCACCATCGTAATGAAAATCAAACCACAGAGACCGTAGGCATGAAAATTATGGTTCAGGGACCTCCATTGTAATTAGGCCCAAACCACAGGGACCAAATCTGTAATTAACTCTATTTAATATGTTATTTTGTATATAATTCTCTACATTAAAAAAACCTAACATTTATCAACTTGGTTGGTACTCTTGTAAGTATAGTGCCACAAAAAAAATTATTTATCTTTTACCTATTATATAAGTTACACTTTATACCCTTATAGTATATTGGTTAAAATACGATAAAAAAATACATTTTAACTTTAACAAGTTATACCATTATAATCGTGTCTTCGATACTTTCGAAATGAGTCCAATATTGAATAGTTTTTTATTTAATTATGATTTTATATATTATATATAATACGTAATTTATTTAATATTTACAATAGCGTCTGTTTTGTTTTGTTTTTTATTGTCTTTTTTTTTTTCTTTCATTTTGTTTGTTTTTTTTCTTTTAATAGTACTGGTGTTTATTATTAATCTTATGTTTCACTTATTATTGTTTATCAGTGTTAATTACATGTTTGATAAAATTTTAAATAAATCTGTTTGATGTTGTCAATCTTATTATTTATTACTAATTGTGTTCAATGTTATGATATATGTTTTACGAAATAAGTCAAATGATGTAATACAAATAAATGTACGTTTCAAAGTATATAAAAGCTGGTTATTTTGGGTGTAGACTTCTAAAAGTTTAAAAATAATCATTCTAAATTTAATTGGTATAGTTAACCAGAGACATTGATCACAACAAAAACTACATTCACCCGATTTCAATTTTAATTTCCTCATGAGAGATTTTCTTTTCTAGGTTAATAATAAATGGGTTTACTTCACGAAAATATATCTAACTTGTCACGAAAAGTTATTGTATGTGATGTACTTCCATTTTTACCATTTGGCATATCAAAGTTTAAGAAATGGTCATTGTATGTATCTAACTTTATCAAAGCCTACTATTTAATGTATCCAACTTGTCACAAAAGTGTATCCAACTCAAAATACATTAAATGGTAGGTTTTGATAGTTTGATACGCCAAATGGTAAAAATGCAAGTATAGTACATATAATAACTTTTCGTGACAAGCTTGATACACTTTCGTGAAGTAAACCCATAATAAATCACCACTTGCGCCATTGTGGTCCTATCGATTTATGATACACTTCAAGTTTTCAACTACTTTTTGTTGATTTAGGTCGTTATATTTTTATAACCTCATATCTTCCCCTGCAACGCGGGGTAAAAAAAAAACCTAGTTTTTACTTATAATGTATTATAAGCTACTTGATAAAAGTAATAATTAATTAAAAACTTAGGGGGTGCTTAGTTGGGGGTATTGTAGGTTAAAGAATGTGAATGATAATATCAAATTGGAGGTAATGGAAATTTTCTTCTCATTTCTTTTTTCCATATGTCATTCCATCTTTTGATATTAGATGGAATATCTTTTGTATTTTCAAAGTGGAGGAAAATATTTGTTTAATATGAAACAATTTTTCATTAATTATAACAGGTTAACCAAGCAACATCAATACAATACTCATTTTCATTCTCATTCTCATTCTCCTGTATTCTCATTCATATTCCCTAAAATGAACCAAGCACTCCCTTGGTATCACATACTCTTTAGTAATGCAAAATCCTTTATATTTCAAATTAAGTAGTTAACGTAGACATACAATTTTTATTAAAGTAAAGTAATTTGAATCATACAATTATCTATTATTATCTTTTAAAAGAATCACTAAAACTGAAATAAACCATATCTTTGTTTTTGATTCTTCAAATATTTATCGTTAATTGTTGAGGAGAGTTCCGTTGTTAACCAAAAATAGTGTGTTAACCGTGTTAACACATGTGCACAAGGCAATTTGATTTTTGTAATTTGATTTTTATTTATTAAATTAATCAAGAAATGAAATGATATACCCAATCTCCACCACAACCTCTTCTCCCCCCCCCCCCCCCCATACGCCACAATCCTCCTTCCATCACCACCAACCCAGCCACTGTCCACCACCACCACAACCACCACAGCCGCCGATCGCTACCTTCCACCACCACAGCCGTCGGTCGCCGTTGGTCGCCGCCTTCCACCACCACTACCAGATCTACTCCGTCTTCCACCACCACAACCGCCGCCTTCCACCACCACCGTCTAGATCGGACCGTCTGATGCAATCCCCCCTCCGGCGACGACCGTCTGATGCAGATCGGACTGCCTGATGCAATCCCTCCTCCGGCGACGACCGTCTGATGCAGATCGGACCGCCGGTGACGATCGTCTGATGCAGATCGGACCGCTTGATGCATTCCCCCCTCGGGCGACGACCGTCTGATGCACATCAGACCGTCTGATGCAAACCCGCCTCCGGCGACGACCATCTGATGCAATCCCCCTCTCCGGCGACGACCGTTTGATGCAATCCCCCCTTCCGGCGACAAGCCCTACCCAGATCTGGAAAAAGGTTCGATTAATGATCTATTTTGTTATTCGTGTTCCCTCCCTCTGTGGTGGTGGTGGTGTGGTGGTGGTGGCTGTGGTGGTGGGTTAGAGATGTTGGTTGTGGTGGTGGTTTGGAGATGGTGGTTGTGGTGGTGGTGGTGGTGGCGGCGGCTGTAGTGCTGGTGGTTGTGTTGGTGGTAGACTAATAGTGGTGGGTGTGGTGGTGATGGACTAGTGGTGGCGGGTGTGGTGGTGATGGGTGTGGTGGTGATGATGGTAGCTGTGCACATGTGTTCACCGGGTGGTGGGTGTGGTGATGGTGGTGGTTGTGCACATGTGTTCACCGGGTGGTGGGTGTGGTGATGGAGGTGGTGGTAGTTGTGATAGTGGTGGTTGTGCACATGTGTTGGGTGTGGTGATGTGGTGATGGTGGTGATGGTGCACATGTGTTCACCGGGTGGTGGATGTAGTGATGGTGGTGGATGGTGGTGGATGTGCACATATGTTTACCGTGTGGTGATGGTGGTGGTGGTAGATGTGATAGTGGTGGCTGTGCACATGTGTTGGGTGTGGTGATGGTGGTGGTGGTAGTTGTGATGGTGGTGGGTGTGCACATGTGTTAGTCTCTGTCCAAATTGCCCAAATTGCCTTGTGCACATGTGTTAACACGGTTAACACATTATTTGTGGTTAACAACGGAACTCAACCCATGATAAGTAATTTTTATTTAATATGTAATTGTTAAGTTTTTGTTAATTGTATAGGACCAAATGTTAATTGTTTTACTATTTCGCTAGGAACATGAAAAGATCTTCGTGTTATGTTAATTTGCTAAAAAATCTGAAAATACCTTTTAAAAAAATGTCGACTTTAACCACAAGGGTTATGTCGGAGTGGTTGATGCCTTGGAGGATGTGGTGAAATATCCCATTCGTCCAGGGTTCAAATCCATGCTTACGCAACGATTGTGGTCAGGCTTAGTCTCAGACGACCGTAATTTAATTACGAAATTGCCAAGGATGTAATTTAGGCAAAGCCTAGATGAACCTTTCCCTCAAAAAAAAAGTCAGACTTTCAAAACTGGAAATGATAGCAATTATTCTCATAATATTGTGTTACTTAAATTCTGACCCCCTCACCAAAGTTTCTAGATCCGCCAGTGTCGGTAAGAGTCATAATAAGAACCGAGAATCTTACTCTGTAAGTGATGAAAACGACTCTTAACCGGTAAGCGCATACTAGGTTAAAGTCCCAAAGACGCTTACCCGGTAAGCGTTTGGTAAAGGGCGCCTGAATGTTAACAAGGCAGACCCTTTTGTTAGACTTATTTTGGCTACTTTTACCTCTCAATCTTATGTTTTTCAATCAACTTTCATCATTCTCTAACGTTCTAAACTACAAGGAGCCAAGGCGAGGCCACATCTTCTTTTAAGGCATGACTTATGGTTGCAATCTATATTATATATATATATATATATATATTATACATACATATGTTTTTTACTATTACTCAATCAGTCAATGAGATTAAACAAATTTGTAATAGAATATATATACCAAAAACTAAATAGTGAGAACACTAAATAGATAAATAAATAAAAAAAGGAAGTATTACAAGAATTGCACATTGGGTCATGGCCTAGCACAAGCTTAATGTTGTTTCGTTTTAGAACACGGTTCTTTCGAAGGAAAAGGCTAGTGATTCTGAATCTATTAAGACGAATTCAGATAAGACTGTCTAGCTGGGGAAGGAAAGGTGCTTCTAGTCTTATACCAAATCCTCAATTCATCTTAAGAGTGGCATTGATCGCATTCTCAAATTGTTAAACCACAAATACAAGAGGTCAAGAGGATATATATATATAATTGTGCATTACAGATGAGAAAATTTTGGTCAATTTTTTTTAAATAAAGGGCCATAAACACTAAAAAGATCTCGACTCTTAGAGCTAGATAGAGATAAAAACGAGTATAAACACAAACACGCTATCATATTTCTTGATGGTTTCGACCACTATAGGCACACAAGATCACATTTTGCATGAATTTTCATGTCCCAGTAACCACGTACTCATATCCTTGCACGTAATATCTTAGTTTGTCTAGAACAAATGTCTATTTTCCTATTCTACCCTTAATTATAGATCACATTGTTGTTGTGTTCGCAATGACTAGCCCGTTTCATAACAGTAGAAAGTACTCCGTCAAATGAGCTATTTGGCTTTTGGTTTTGTCTCAAACTAAACATACCTTTGGTCAATTAACCTTTAAGCAATCTTTGCATCCTTCCAAAGGATTTTATAACATCAGATACAAATCAACTACAATTCTGCACATTCTTGATAACACAATCATTGGTTTTAGCTAAGAAATGTGTGTATTTAAATAGCATTTCGCTAGATATCGACATTTGGTCCCTTTCAAACTATCGAAAAGAAACACAATCTTTTTCAGATGTTTGGTGACATACTGAACTTCAATTCTTGTGTAAGCAATACTCCCTCCGTTAAACAAGAGACCGACTTCACAATTTTTATTTCTCCCAAAGAGTCCCACTAAATTTAATGTTACTAACAACTGTATCAGTCATCTCTTCAGTTGCATTTCATTTTCTGTGTAACTTGACTTGAACAAAGCAATTTAAATTCTTTCCAGATTTTATAGTAAACTCTATTTCTTGAACTGGACTATGTTAGCAGTGACCTGAATCATTTATGTTCAAACATTATTATCAAATTGCTCTTTTACTTTCAGGAGCCACGCTGTGAATCACGCCCCTATAATGGTTTCTGGTCATCGATGGAATAGCAGTGACAAAATAGCAAAAGAAATTGCACAGTTGCTAATAACAGCACTATTTGACTGCTATTTGTTCTGATCCTTCTTTTTTCCTATAACTGTAGTGGGTTTGTAAAATAATTTATGGGTTTTTAGTTCAACTTTGCTTCTGAACAATCTATCTTTGGCACAATTAAGACTTCATAGTGTTTTAATTGTTAGTGGGTTCATCACTTTCATATTGTTTTAGTTTCTTTTGTGTTAAGCCTTCACACTTTTTATTTACAAACCACCCAAACATTTTTCTATCAACCAAAGCCTTCTTCCAAGTTTGATGTTTTGATTAAATACATATAACATCTTAAATTATACAATATACATACATGTATATGTATATAGGGTTGGGTTCCGGTGAGAAGTTGAGGTTAACATGAGAAGCATTAGAAGTGGTTATCAATCGTTGGATGAGAAGTGGATGCACATTAGGATGAGATGCACCAGATCAATTCCCTCCTAAAGCGCAATTCATGAGAGGGCATGAGATTAAAAGTGATAAATGGTTCAGATCCACTTTTCACTCATGAACTCAACTTCTCACACGATCCTTCACCTACATATATAATTCTAATTACTATCTAGACCACTTTACGGTCGCGATAGCCGTATATCAAATCACGGTCCTAACTGCTTAACAACATACTTCAGGAGGCACCACATAACAAGTCCAATCACATGATTCTTTGTGATACCATGGAATTCAGACATAAGTGCCCATTACTATTATCTTTGCCCTAATGCCTACTTACTAAGTTAAACAAGTGGTGACCATTTTAGTTTCAGCATTGTGGATTCTCCTTAAACACAAACATGTTTGCAGCCAATTTACAGTAAGAAACGATAATAATACACAAACCTTGCTCCTTCACCTGGACATTTCACATCCTAAAGAACCACTTACAGTTAGATCCTTTGTATTTCCATCTTTTAACAATACAACAATCCAATTTAGCCATTCACGATAAAGACCTTCCATTAATCTTAGTGACTAAGTGGTTGTTTGGCAGTTGCTGAATGGTTTGGTGCAAGATGATTATGTGGTCAAAATGATTAAGAGACTCTTACAATGTACTGCATAATGAAACACGGTTGTTTGGTAATTGTTCATAATGAGATTCGCTCTTATGATATACTGGATAATGAAATACGGTTGTTTGGTAATTGTTCAGAATGAAATTAGGGCCCCGAACCGTTAAGGTAGGTCCAACATACAAAACCATTCAAAAGGTTTTACAACCCTAAAGACTTAAGAGACAGACTTTTTTCTGCCAAACAAGATTCACCTCTTAGCGATTCAAAGACCACCTCTTAATGGAACTATTAAGATGTAAACAAACCCTAGCTAAACTCTTTAGATTACAACTATAGAACAGAAGCATGTATCACTCATTAATACCAATCCAAACAACACCTTTCACACAATAGCCAGCCAAAATTCAACAAAAACACCGTTCTCACGGATCAATATAACTTTCAGGAACTTTAACCAAACATTATAGCGTCAAATCTCGAAGCAATCGAACGATCATATTCAGAATTTTGAACATTATTATTAGAAAACCTAACCGCATTAAACCAAAAAAACACATATGAACACAATCAGCTTCGAATTTTCACATTTTAGTAACCGAAAACATCCGAAACAAATAAAAATTTTACGAAAAATTACCGCACAGCCGAGGATCGAACCGAAACACATCATCAGTCGGATTCATCTGCGATAATCTTCTGAGCCTGGAGGCGTTCGACTGCTTTCTGGTGCGCCCAGGTCTCTAGGGTTAGATCGGGCTTGGCGTTGAGTCCGACGCCGAGGATGACGATGGTTAGGAAGCTGGTGACGTAGCACGGTAGCTCCCAATCCTCCCACTTCCTTGACTGGCCGGGGGGGAGAGGGGTTCGGTTGAGGAAGTAGCCGTGAGGGCGTACCTGGTGGCCCGGGGTGGTCCAGCGGTTGGTGGCGTCTCCGCGGCGGCGGAGGGCGGAGGTCAGTCGCGATCGGAGCATGCCTGCGGCGGCGGAGGAGAAGGGTTTCACGGACGGCATTTTTTCAATGCTGATCGAAGTGAAGAGACCGAGTGATGGATGAGGGATCCAATTTTGTTTGTGGTTTGGATCCGGATTCGTAGGTGGTTTACGACGTCGTTTT
Source organism: Centaurea solstitialis (assembly GCA_030169165.1). Classification (NCBI taxonomy): domain Eukaryota; kingdom Viridiplantae; phylum Streptophyta; class Magnoliopsida; order Asterales; family Asteraceae; genus Centaurea; species Centaurea solstitialis. The sequence continues at coordinate 16,890,399 of CM058045.1, read as the reverse complement.
GTTTTGTCTATTTTTATTCTTCTTTTTTGGGGGAATGTCATTTATACACCCTCTAACTTTTTTTTTCTTTTTCCGTCTATCGAATAGGATGAGTTGGGTTCATTTAAGACCAAACTGTATTTCATTAGCAAAATATTCTGAAGGCAAAAAGGATACTGAGTCTTCACGATAGAACACTGTGAACTTTACCTTCATAGTGTTTGTTTGTGTAGTTTCGAGTATAAAAATTTGGTCTAACAGATTTCACAAGACCAATTTGGTATCCCAAGTTTAGGTAGCATAGCAAACGGTTGTATGAGAAGTTACCTTCACAATGTTTCTTTATGAAGTTTTAAGTGTAAAATTTTGGTCTTACGACAACAGTTTGGTATCCCAAGTCTAGGTAGCATAGCGAACGATTGTATGAGAAGTTGAGTCCCCTAATTTTTCTTTAGAAATGAATTGATCAAATGCATCTTATTTAGGTATAACTCATCCTAATGTGCATTCATTTTTTTGTGCAATGGTTGATAATCACTTCTCAAGTTGCTCATGTTAACATCAACATCAACATCTTATCTAGAATGGTTGTGTTTTACAAGCATAACAAAACTTATTAAATGTAGATGTCAAAGCAATTCATGTCAAAATAAATACACACGAGTGACAATACACTCATCTATAATTGAAAATTGAATAGTTTTTCTAACATATCTATTGATTATACGAACCCGAGTGAAAATTCAACAAAGAAATGTTATCTACGGTTGATGGCTTAAACTCCAAAGGATTTTTCCATCTCCGCACGCGGTCCCCTAACCATCTCATATTTACATTCTCGACCTCCAAACCTTCAATGTGTTCCATTATCATCCCTGCCGAGCTACGGTTCACCAAACCTTGACATCCCGGTCTATAATCAACCAACCCATCGGCATAGCTAGTCCATCGTTTGTAATTAAGGTTCACGTTCAAGAACTTCAAATTGCGAAGGTTGCTGTTTTTAGTCCCCGATAAGAAAATCCCGTTTTCTGATGTCGCGGTGATGTTAACAAAAAGTAAATTAGAGATTGAACCCGTCTTTGAAGTGTTATCTCTTGGGCATGTTGTCACGTAGATCGGCTCTGCCCGACCCCACCATGATGGATCATAGTATCTTGTGGTTATATTTATGTTTGAAAAAGTTATGTCGCTTACGTTCCCTGTCATACAAGAAATATAACAAATTGAGAAACACCTAATCGGGTATGCGCAATTGTCATTATTAACAAATATGAAAATATGGGTGCAATAATATACGTATGATATACGTAAAACAAATAGGCACGCAACTCACAAATAAGCCACATCGGCTGCAAATACAACAATGTATAATATGTAAAGATCGGGTAATTCTAAATACAAATAATTTGTTTGTATAGATTAGAAAGCTTTTGTTTGGGATGGTTTTTTCATAGATAAAAGGAGCTTCTGTTTTAATTAGGAGGGACAGGTTTGGAAAAACTTGTCTTTCTGCATAAAGCTCCCTACAATATGCTAACTGAATAAGCCACTTTCTATATCATTAAGCCACTACCAGATGTTTATATATAACTAACCGAATAAGTTGTGAGTCCCATTTAACTCAAAAAGCTGCTAAACAACAGGCCCTAGTAATGTCAAAGTGACTACTCTTTTTCTTCTTGCATCTATTCTTTCTGTTATTATCATATTGTTTCTTAAAAGTGCTTTTAGGACAAAACTTTTTCGAAAGTTGGGGTCTTTGTAGAAATGGGTTTTCTACGCTCTCCGGTAAAATTCGAGGCATAAATCGTACCCTTTCCAGACCCTACTCTGAATGGCATATACATCTTACATTTAGTTTGGTCAAGGGGTGTGTGTTTGGTGTTACCAAGTGATTATTCGTAGCAGGAGTAATGATATTCATACCTCCATCGCGTATTTGTAGTCCAAGTCCTCTATGAGAATCGACTATCGTGATATTATTGAAGATAAGGCCTTTGAATTCGAACCAACTGGCACTTCCAAATTTGATAGCCGAAGATTTAGTGCGAATCCAAGAATCTGTGGCGGTAAGATTGTACAGAGGGCCATCGTATGTCTTCGGGCAGATGGCATCATCTCCTGTGTTGATGGTGCATCTTGTGATCACAGTGTTGTTTGAATCATCTATATCGATTCCATCATTGTTTGGAGTATTGAAATCTCCATAGATTGACATATCATGAATGTATGTGTTATCACATTGCACCAAATGCAAACTGCAATGACACAATCATGAATTAGAAGTTAAGAACATTGTAATTTGTAAACAGTAAACTTACTTGAAGATCAATAACATTACCAATTGTACACTTAATTTCAAATTTTCTTCGGTCAATGAATCAATTTTGACCAATCCAATCTGTGTTCTGAGGTGTAGTATGTGTGTTAATGGAGAAGGATTGTGTGTTTTTGAGAGAAAGAGAGAGAGAACAAAAAGCAAGGTGCAGTTACAGCATCATGAATTAGAAGTTAAGAGCATTGTAAACTTATTTGGAGATCAATAACAGTACCAACAGTACACTAGGGGTGAGCATGGGACTATTACAGTACCGAAAATTCCCAATACCGAAAATGTAGAAAACTTAATACTGAATACCGGACGTATTAGAAGTGTATGGTATCGGTTCGGTACCGGTATCGGTAACGGTATCTTGGTAGTAGTACCCTATTAGTCCCGATTTTACAGTTTTACAACATTTAAAGCAAACATTACAATCACTCTAAATTATTAACAAAAAAACATCCATACAAAAACCCAAAACAACGTAAGAACTTGGATTATTTGAAGGTTTAGGATTGGTATTATCACTCATTAGATGGTAAATGGTAATGAATCATTTTAATTTTGGAATGGACGTGAGATTTGTTTCTGGAATTTTGGAAAAATTGGTGTTTTTTTGTATTCGGCACAGTACCGGTATTTTCAGTAATTATTAATGAACCTTTCACCCCTTGAAAATACCCCGATAGTGAAAGTCAGCGCCCTTCAATACCGATATTACCAAATACCGATTATAGGAAAAAACATGAACCGATTACCGTACCGAAATACATGAATCGGTCTGCAATCGGTACGGTACGGTACCGGTTCGGGATCAGGATTTGGGACTAACGGCTCCCCCCTACTCTACACTTTTATGAATCAATTTTGACCAATCGAATGTGTGTTCTGAGATCTAGTGTGTGTTAATGAAGATCGATTGTGTATTTTAGAAGAGAGTACGAACCACCAATAAGCAGGCTCGTTCAAATGAATATCCCAAACCCTAACATTCTTAGATCTGATGAATCCAACAAGTCGCGGCCGGCATTCATCTCCGGAGCAAGCTCCGGTCCGATTCCAGCTCACCATCACATTCTTCCTCTCGTCAAACCTCACCACAAACTCTAACCCTTGGCCGTTGATCTCTCCGCCGCCGGTGATCCCAACGTCCTCCGCATCCTCCGCCAACACCACGTACCACCGGCTCTGCTCCGCCGGATAATCCTCCAGCCTCGTCCCTCCCAACACCGTCGCGTTCTTCTGCACCTCCAGCACCACTCCAGATCTTAAAAACACCGTCGCCGTCAAGTAACTCCCCGGCGGAAAAACCACGCGGCCGCCTCCGGCTAACGAGCAGGCGTCGATTGCGGACTGAATAGCTCCGGTGTCGTAGTGGACGCCGTCGCCGGCGGCGCCATAGTCGGTGACGGAGATAGTAACATGCGGAGATCTAGATTGAGATTGAGATCGAGGAAGACGGATGGATGATGATGAAGTGTATGATTCCGATTGGATTATCAAAATCCAGAGAATGAGGATTAAAGTACATGAATGGAAGGAAGTTGACATTTTTTCCGATCAGTATTCCGGTAGAGATTCCGGCGACGGTAGAAGGATTGGGTTGGTATACTTACTATACTCTTATCTGTTGTTATCCAATCACCATCAAAAGTATTATTATCGTTATCCCGATTTGATTGGGTTTTGGAATTTTTTAAACATGTAAATTAACACGTATCATATGATAATTTAATTTTCTCCAAATAATTGCAAGAATTTGAGTATGTGTTTTAAAATAAATATTAAATCATCGAAAGGATTTAATAATCGATTTGGAAAAACAATTAGTCTATGGTAGAATAAAATTAGTGACATTTGTACGCAAGAATTTATTAGGGCGGAACTAGTTAATTGGAGGGGTTGTATGAAGACTTACTTCATGTTTCTTCGTTTAACTTAACTTAAATAAACAAATACGGTAAACAAACAAAAAAATTGTTGTTCATATTCGTTTGTTTAAGAGGGTAAACGAACATAAATGAACGAACGAAAAAGTTAAACAAACATAAACAAACAAACAAACGTAAACAAACAAGCCTAAACAAACATAGAAACTTGGTGTTCGATTGTTCGTGTCGTTCATTTAAAATTTTGGTTTGGTCTTGTTTGTTTGAGTTCATTTAAATGTTTACCGAATAGTCAAATGTTTATAACCAAACATACTTAACTCCTACTTTTCATAGAGGCTCAAACCGCTAGGCTCATGCCCCAAGGTTAAGCCAAATAGCTCAACCACAAGCGTTAAATCATACAATAGAAGAAAGAAGGGATAAGGGATGGTTATATATATACTAGAGATGGAGCATCAATTGTTTAAAATCACCAATGTGGAACAAGTTTCACTCAACAAAAGCTGAAAATAACGGATTGTGGTTTGTTGATGACTCATCTCGTCCCACATCGCTTAAAAAGTTGAGTACTAAAGCAAAAACATATATAAAGCTTGCATAGGATGGATTAAATTATCGTTATTAATCATTAAATAATAATTGTTATTAATTAATTGTTAATTTTCTAAATACTTGTTTGTCAACTTAATATATTTATCAGTAGTAAATAAATTTTATTAAATGAACGTAAACAAGTAATACTAAACGAACGTTAAAGAACGTTAACGAACATAAATGAACAATGCTAAACTAACATTAATGAGCATAAACGAACAAACGTTCACGAACGTAAATGAACGAACGAGACCTTTGTTCATGTTCGTTTGTTTGACTAAACGAACAAAAAAACTTGTTCATGTTCGTTCATTTATTAAATAAACGAACATAAACGAGCTTCCCGCCAAACAGTTTGTCGAACGTTCAGTTCGTTTATATAAGTGTCTAACGATGGCATGTGTCACCGTATCGTCCATCTGTTAGTGTAAAAAAAAATAGGATCATGAAAGTGTCACCGAGTCACGTATCAAGACCAAACAATACCCCATAAGTGACTTCCCGGACTTCCTAAAATTGAAACCAAACTAATCACAAGATTAGCCTTTTTCTCCTTTGGTTTCTTGAACAACCATATTAAAACGGTTTTTATCAGCTATTCCAAAGGTATACAAAAATATATGCTAATTCCTTTTTATAATTTAAAACGATTTGTATAACCAATTTCAAAAGATAGTATATACATGAATGTTAGTATTGTCATTTTACAATCGTTTTTTTTTTTTTTTTCATTACCAAGTATAACAAATTGCAAGCCATCATCTTCATTTGAAACAATTTATTTGTATCTTTAGGTAGGTAACACTTTAGTCTCTTCCAGGAGCGGATCTAGAGAATTTTTTTTAAACAAGGGCACCATTTAAATATAGGGAGAATTTCTTCTATATCCTTGCAAAACTTCTAAATTACTTGTATATCCTTTCAAAAATTTAAATTACTTCTATATCCTTACAAACTTTTAAAAATATCATCTATATCCAAATCTTTATTTTAATAATTATTAAATTATTTAAATATCAAGAATTATTTTTGTCAAATTCAATTACTTATGAAATTACTATATTACCCTTATATATCTTCTTTATTAACTTGTTATTTTACTTATGGGACCAAATTGCAATTAACCTCTTTAGGCTTATCTCCCTCATTGCATCATCTGCACCATTTCCAGCAACCTGCTTTCCTCCCTCATACCATCATCTGCACCATTTCCAGCAACCCCAAGATCTATGATCATTTTTTTTTTGTGTATTCTTGATCTTAAACTAGAACAACCAACACCATTTGTAAATGGAAAGCAAATAAATAATACTTAACAATTAAATTAACATCTACTTTGATTAATTTCCTTTTCATTATCATCGTCAAGAAGAACCTGAAACCTAACCATGTTACCCTAAATCAAAACCAAAATCAAATACGTAAATGTAGACCAGATCTGAACCACCTCATATTGAACCCAGAAAATGGCCTTGGCTTCAGAGGTAAGGCCAACAATGTAGGGTTCTTCCAGATCTGAGTCAAACAAACGAAAATCCATAGGAAAAACCATACTTTCCGGCAACGGAGGGGAGCGTTGGCAATTGAGTGTCGGCAATGGGGTGCTGACGTTTTTTTTGGAGTTTGATGGATGGTTCTATCAAAACACGGAGGCTTTTATGGAACCGATTGCTTACCGGAAACACGGAAGGCAAGTTAGCAGATGGGAGCACACCGGAGGAGAGGTCGCCGGAGGGAAGCAAGCCGAAAAGCCATCTGGGTTTCATGGTTTCTTCTTTGCAAGGCTTATAAATGTGTCTAAGTTGCAGATTTGGTCCTTGATGTTTAAAGAAAATGTTAAAATTAGATTTAGCTAAATGGGGGTAACATGGTAATTTTATAAGTAATTGAATTTGATAAAAAAAAATTGATATTTAAATGATTTGATAATTATCAAAATAGAGATTTGGATATAGATGATATTTTTAAAAGTTTGCAAGGATATAGAAGTAATTTAAATTTTTGGAAGGATATACAAGTAATTTAGAAGTTTTGCAAGGATATAGAAGAAATTCTCCCTTAAATATAAGAAACATATATAGAATTTTTTTAATAAAAAAATATTAGTTTAGTGTTCTTTGTTTTATAAATGAAAGATCTCGGGTTAGATTCTTGTTATTTCAAATTTTTTTAGAAACATAAAAAATACGATATTAAAAGCTAAAAACTAAAAAAATGACTATAACCAAATTTGAACACATGACCTCCATTTTGAAAAACAAGGAACTAACCACCTCAACCAAGAAAAAATTGTGTCTTTATTGCAGTTTCAAAATATTTATGGTGGCACACAACAAATTAATATGGTTGCACCTTTCACAACCCTATTTTTTTACACTGCGACAGGGGAGTGATATGATGGCACGTGCCACCGTTGGCACTTAAATAGGTCCTCCCCTGGTCTCTTTAGGTAAGGTAACAATTTAGATTTTTTTTGAACAGCTTCGCCTCAGCGGTAGAGGCACAGGTAACAATTTAGATACATCTAAGATCTTACGATTCACTTTCGAGCAAGACATTGGATTCGATTGATTGAGTTTGGTTTAAAAATAATGGTAACAAGTAAAATGATAATATATCATTTTGTTTTTTTGGCAAAATGACATCATTTTATTTTTGTATTATTTTGTTTCTTGTTGATGATTTTAGTGTAATAAGTGTAATCAAATATATATATAAAAGGAAGATGTTGGAAGTATGATGTGGCACAATGTTAGAGTAGGATTTAGCTATAGGAATTTTCTCATTGTTTTGATTTTTTTTAATATAAAATAAGTTAAAGACTATTATACCCCTTTAATGAAAATTATGTATTTCATATAAGAAGGTTTCTTTGGTAATTTAACTTTCATTTTAATTAGCTTTAAGTTTCAAATTCTTTAACTTCCTAAAACATTAAATTTAATCTCTTTGTATTCCTATTTATTAGTTAAAGAAAAACTTACAACACAATCATATATAAACTACAATCTTCCATCAAAATGTGATATATTAACAACTTTATCTTCTATAAGAAGACTTCATTTGAATGTTTGTTTGTTGTTTGTCTTTTGACAAATCATTTTTTTCAGTACTTCGCCAATATTATTTCTCAATCTACGTAAATTTTTCAGGTAAGGTAACACTTTTTATTATTTGCTTTATAATTTATGTGAGTTATATGTTGTTTTGTATTTATTTTTTGAATGTTTTGTGTACTTAGATATTGTTGTTAGATAAGTTTTTGCATTTCTTTTTCAAATTTAGTCATGATTGTCACATTCGTTTTTTCCACATGCTTCCTAATTGATATTTTTGTCAATATAAAGTTCGTTTCTTCCATCGAAATCTCAAATAATGTTTATGCTTTTGTGTATTATATATGACTCTTAAGTTTACTTTTGAGTTTTTATTTGAGTGTTTTTTCACAATTGTTATAATATTAATGTTGTATGGGTATTTTAAGTGAGATTTATTTTTCTAATTTGTTGTGCTTATATTGTCGTAATTTCTTTAAAAATTATATTTTGTTGGCAACGATCAAACTCCAAAGTATGATCTATGTGGTTTTTTGCTTTATAGTTTTGTTGTGGATCCTCTTTTGATTCTTTTATGATTAATGTTTGTTATATAATTTATATGACATTCTTTATATATATACACACACATATATTATTTGAGAAAATATATTTTTAAATGACTGACCACACGAGTTTTAATTATTTTCTTTAGTAAAAGATATAGAACGATATGTATTTAATATGTAAAATTTGAATCAACATATAAATTTAAAAATATTATTATTATTTAAAATCATATTAAAATCACCATATAAATATAAACACCATTTAAACCAATAATTTAAATAAAATTAAAATAAATATATAATAAAATACTCATTATTTAACAATTATTTAGTAAAGGAAATATTTATTTCGACATTTAATACTATTAAATATAATAAATATATAAATAAATACGTAATACTAACTTATTATATTTAATATTACTTATTAATCAATATATATATATATATCAATATATAATTATATGATTAAAGCTATAATCAAAATTAAAATTATTGAAATTCAATATAATAATATGTAAGAAAATATAGAAACATATATAAATTAAATAAGACAAATATAAAAAAATAATAAATAATAATTATTTCACTTTCATTTTAAAATTTAAATTGAAATCAAAATATGTAAAATAATAAGATTAGGAATGATATAACATCTTTTATTTTACATAATATAACTAAAACTTCTTTTTAAAGATTTTTTTATTGAAAAATTAAGTAAAAAGAAATCCAATATATAAATTATTATAATCAATATATGATTATATGATTAAAGCTATAATCAAAATTAAAATTATTGAAATCCAATATAATAATATGTAAGAAAATATAGAAACATATATAGATTAAATAAAACAAATATAAAAAAGATAACAAATAATAACTATTTCAATTTCATTTTAAAGTTTAAATTGAATCAAAATATGTAAAATAATGAGATTAGGAATGATATAACATCTTTTATTTTACATAATATGACTAAAACTTCTTTTTAAATATTTTTTATTGAAAAATTAAGTTATAAATAAATAGCCTCAAGTACATCTAAAAGCTCAACACATGAGATATATTAACAATTCAATCAGACTCGCCAACAATCAAAGTGATCATAATAGTGGTGACTATTATTACTCTTCATCTGATTGTGGGCTGTGAAGGGGGATTCTAGAAGAATTTTTGCCAAAATGTAAACGAATACACTACAACAATTGTATGTAAATTACCAAAATGTCCTGCAATTATACAAAACAAGGTAACACTATTGCAGTTGCATGGTGAATATAAATATTTTATGGGAATATTATGTTAGCGAGGAATAAATATATCACGAGTCATGAAAAAAATGTCCATTATACACCTCATTATTATACTAAATGCTTTCACATATTTCTTTTATCATTTTAGTCAATTACAAAGTTTGATGATGTAGAATTTATAAATTATTACTTAATTATATGTATCAAAATAAACAATTATAGAGGATAAAGCAGCTTTATATCAATTGTAATATCGATTCTTATTATCTTAATATATAATGTGTGATCATTAGCTCAGTTTAGCCTCAAGATTTTTTAAAGAATTTATCACCACCGCGCAACGCGCGGTGCCGAACACTAGTTGTGATTCAAAATAAGACCGACCACGTAACAAGGAAAGCATAACACGAGTAAAGAGGTGTAAAAAGCACACTCATAAATGTTGTCTCTATTACCTTAGATCGTCATAACATTAGTGTAAGAGGGTGGAGGGTTACTAGGGAGTAGGGACTAGAGTAGTGCCCAGGGTTCAAGGAGAAGTGAAGTTTTCTAAGGGCGTTTGGTTCATTTCAGGGAATGAAAATGAAAATGAGAATGTAGGAGAATGGGAATAGGAATGAGCATTGCATTGATGCTGTTTGGTTAACCCACTATAATCAATGAAAAATTGCTTCATATTGAAAAAATATGTTTTTCCATATTGAAAATACAAAAGATATTTCATTTAACATCCATAGATGGAACAATGGGTGGAAAAAAGAACCAAGTAGAAATAAAAATTTCATTCCCCCCAATTTGGTCAGGAATGAAAATTAATGGATCTGCAGGAATGATTCCATTATATAATATCAAACCAAACAGCAGTTTTCATTATTATTCTCATTCCTGACTGCTCAATACCCCCAACCAAACGCCCCCTAAATATTTTAAAGAGTAAATTACGGATTTGGTCCCTGTGTTTTTCAATTTATTATGACTAAAGTTCCTAAACTCAAAAAATTATGGATTGGGTCCCTATGGTATTCAATTTTGCACTATTAAGGTCCCTACCATCAATTAGCCTCAATTAACCCAAGGGCAAAATTGTCTTTTCCATATTTGAACATTAAATTGTTTTTATCTTTTTCCTTATTTAGTCTTTTTGCCTTTTCTTCACAAGGACCAAATGCCTCATCTAATCTCTCTCTCTCTCTCTCTCTCTCTCTATATATATATATATATATATATATATATTAAATACAAATACATATACCATCACCATAATCATTCCCAACACTACAACCCTATATTAACACACACACACACACACACACATATATATATATATACACCATCACCTCCTGCAACCTATATATATATATATATATATATATATATATATTAATACACAAACAAACAAACACACACACACACATATACACACCATTGTCATTGCCATTACCATCAACGCTTGCAACCATTATATGAGACACAATCCCATAATATATATATATATATATATCATTGCCACCTAAACCGTATAATATAACAGATGAAGGTTTTTTCCTTGGCTCTGCAAAACACCATTTTGTAACCAGAGAACACCAAGCATACAGAAGTTGCAGAAACTAGTGACAGAGAGACTAGAGGCCGCACACATGCCCCGTTTACCAACGGTTTGGTGGGTTTAATGGTCACATGGGGTGGGAGTGGTGGATTATCTCCAAATACATATATATATATATATATATAGAGGGATATATATGTATACACACACATTGACACACACGCACATATATATATATATATATATATATATATTATGGGGTTGTCTCTCTCATATAATGGTTTGTGTGTGTGTGTGTGTTTGTTTGTGCATTAATATGAGGTTTTATCTCTTTTATATATATATATATATATATATATATATTGTAGGAGGTGATGGTGTATATGTGTGTGTGTGTGTGTGTGTTAATATAGGGTTGTAGTCTTGGGGATGATGATGGTGATGTTATATATATTTATATTTAATATATATATATATATATTGAGAGTAGATGACGTATTTGATCCTTGTAAAGAAAAGGCAAAAAGACTAAATAAAGAAAAAGATAAAAACAATTTAATGTTCAAATATGGAAAAGACAATTTTGCCCTTGAGTTAATTGAGGCTAATTGATGGTAGGGACCCTAGTAGTGCAAAATTGAATACCATAAGGACCCAATCCATAATTTTTTGAGTTTAGGGACCTTAGTCATAATAAATTGAAAACCACAGGGACCAAATCCATAATTTACTCTATTTTAAATGTATTCGAGAAGGCAATAAGCCTTCTTAAAATAGTTCAAAGAGTTTTCGAAGACTAACTCAGAAACCTCTCAAAAGCTCATACTTTACTTACTTATTAGGTATTGCCTCTAGATCCATGTTTGATCTTATCCACAAGAAATTACTTTGTAAATACAATAAAACGCTTAATCAACTCATAAGTCGTAACCATCAATCTCTCTATAAACATATGAAACGTTAGATATGGGTTTATGGAAAGAACTCGGTTTTTATAGACTTTAAATTTCAAATGATCATTGAATGATCCAAATACTTTATTTGTGATACCTGAAAGCAAAGATGGTTGAATTAGAGTATTTAGACAACAAACATATATGTAGTCCAGTTGATTTATCTAGTCTATTTGAGCAATTATCTCTTCGCATCTAACATTCCTTATTGGAATTTGTTGTTACTTTGAAGAAAAACTTACAAGTATATGATCTAACATAAAACTTAAAGAGTTTTTAATTAATAATTTAAAAATTATTTATAAGTATGTAAAATGGTATTATGATTGAAAATATAAAATTTATAAGTATTTGTCAAAAAGTTATTACAATTTGTATTTTTTTTAAAGATATTACTAGTGAGTGGCTCGCACATTGCGCGATAGCGAAATGTAATTCCAAAAATATTTGTCCAAATTTAGATACAACGATTTGTCTATGTCCATATAAAAGTTATACTTCATAAGTGAGATGTTTTTTTAGTGATTTTACATATCTATTGCAATTTATATTAATTGATCATTTTTATATACAGAATATGTGCAAATCCGCATATAATACTTTATTTTAAACAAAATTTGGTTATGCGCCTATTCAATTAACTGAGTGATGAAATATGTTGGATTCGTAATTAAAATTATTTAATAAAAAACAAAGTTTAAATGTTTATTTAACATTTATTGATGTCATTTTTTAAGTTATTTTTCTATCAATTTATTTTAAAAGACTTAGTACCATAATAGCCAAAAAGAAAATTATAAATTTAGAAATATATAAAAATTATAGATTAAAAATACTACAATAGTTGTTCAATAAAACTGTTATCAAATATTGATATTATTATTAAAATATGTAATTAAGATAATCTTTATTTTTTAACCATAAAATAAAAATTTTAAAATTATACTCGTCTAAAAGAAACAATAATATTTAATTAAAAGTATTTGTATTAAACATAGTTATTATGTTTTTTATAATAAAAAATACTTAGACGTCTTTAGAAAAATATCAAGGGTCCACGTCATTTTTTGTTTAATTACAAAGTTAATTTCTTTTAATACTTTTTTCTTTTCAACAATTTTTTTTCAATTTAAATTAATTGCAAAGTTAATTTCTTTCAATATTTTTTCTTTTCAACAGTTTCTTTTAATTTAATTTTTTTATGATCTTGATCAAAAATTGGATTGATGCATGTTCCACTTGAACTCAATTATATAACATTGTCAAAAACTATCAGTTTTGTCACTTTTCTTGCATGGAGGTAATTCACCAACTTCATTTTCTAATATAATTATCTTTAGTAACATTGTTGACGGTGGTAGATATCTTATTAGATTGTAAAATAGTTTCATGGTTGACTCTCTTAAGTTGCATGAATTGAAAAAGAAATCCATAAAGGAAATTTGGTCTAGTTTTTAACAACATTGAATCATTAAAGATTTATGACCCATTTGTGAGTAATAATTTAATATTCGAATAAACAATACACATATGTTTTTCTTAGCGTAGTGGGTTATGCTCCTGAAAAAAATTACAAATGAGAATTTGGGTAAAAATACAATATGAAATTATAAAATAGACAAAATAAAAAATATAATTGAATTTGAAGAAGCAGTTGAATGAAAAACATACATGAAGAACTTTTCTTTGTGTAACATGATAATGAAGCTTTAATGATATTCTACACATTTGACGATCTTTAGAGTTTATTTATGTTTGTACATACTACAAAAAAAACATAACATATAAATCATATGAAGTCAAACACAAAAAAAAGTTTTATAAATAAAAGTCCATATCCTAAACCATTTTTTTTGTGAGAAAAAGTGTGTTTGGAGAAAAGAATAAGAAATATGTTGTTGCATGTACAAAGAAATGAAAAAACTAATAACATATCCAACAAAAAAAAACACTTGAATTAAAAGAGTAGTTGAATAAATGAAAGACTTACATATAGAACTTTTCTTTGTGTAACATGGTGTTGAAGTTTTGACGCTCTTCCACATATTTGACAATATTTTGAGTTTAATGGAAAAATAAAAACAAAGCATAAACATTATTTAAAAATTTTAATGAGAAGAAGAAAAATTATACTACCAACATGATAATCAATTTTTAAGTACGACGAAGAAAATAGAAAAGTAATAACTGTAAATAAACTCCGAATAAAAAACTAAAAACTTATTTAACAACAAAATATAATGTACAAATAAAACTTCAAAAATATATATGAAACTTTTTTTAATAGAAAAAAAATGATTTCAATTGAGAATGATACACATATACACACATCAACAATGTATAGCTCATATATTCATAAAATAAATGAATAAAAATTTTACTTTACCTCGAAATTTTATGAATGATGAGCAATTGTTGACGAATAGTAAATTTTACAAAGAAGAAACAAACAAAGCAAACATACAAACATTCATAGAACATAATATACAATATAAAAGTGGTTAATTTCATTTTGATGGAGCATTAGGTTGTAATTTATAGATGATCTTGTAGTAGGTTTTCTTGTAATTAATTTATGGAAAGATGAAGAGAGCAAAATGAATGCTATAAGAAGTTAAATAGTTTGTAACTTAAAAGCTACTTAAATTGCAATACAAATTACTAAAGAAGTCTTCTTATAATGAAATACACAACTTTTATTTAGGGGGTAGATTAGTCTTTTACATATCCAACATTAAAAAAAATCAAAAAATTGAGAAAAAAGATAAATAGGTTTGAAGGCTTGAGAAGATGCCATGTCATTGTCTTTGGTTGTTGTTTTAATATATATAAATGATTAGTGAGGTTAAGTGGGATCATGTTTAGCCTCCAAAAATGTCGGCGATTAGTCAGGCTTTAACCCGGACACCCTTCCAAAATAAAAGTTATTACAATTTGTATTTTTCTTTAAGATATTATTGGTCAACGTAATTAGATATGTATAAATTGATAAAAAATATGTAGAAAGTCTGATTAGTAAAATAAATATACCGTTATACTGTTTTTATTAATTAAAAAAACCGATTTTACCCTTCTCATTATTCATATATCAAATCACAATTAAAAACGAATAATGGACCGTCTTTTCGTTTAAATAAGCAAAGTGCTCGTCCACGAGGGAAGGTTGAAAACTCGTTAATAAAAAAATCAAATTTACAAGTATTTTGTAATATCGATATAAATAAATTAAAAAAATGTAGAAAGTTTCCGTTAAAATACCACTAGAGAAATATTTCACTTTTGTAAGCCAATGTAGAAATGTAGTAATTTTTTTAAACTACCGGTTTATTTGTAAAAAAGAATCATAAAATTGGCCTTTTATTGTTGCATTGCATCAATCGAATTAGGATAAAAAATCAAATATATATGATGATTTATGTCAAATGTCATGTTTAAGCTAGTTGTGTTAAGGGGTGTTTAGAATCATTTATCTACTTATAAGCTAAAAGTATTATATGTTTTTCCAAAAAGTTAAAATAAATTGCATCATTTAAAAGTGTTTATCCACTTCTTGAAGAAACCATAAGCACTTCATCCAAACACTCCAGAACTCTTTAGTAACTTTCCCACAATGAAAATAAGGAGAAACTATTTTCATAGGCAATCCCTTAGTTTATGGACCATAATTAAATCCTTGCTTTCTAATTGGGTTTCTTTTCTTACGGTGTCTTTAGATGAAAAAATTGACACCAATAACCCCAACCAGCCAACAATCGTCCGCCGATATCAATGTAAGAGGCATATCCGACTTACTCAGCGATTGTAACTATAGGGACGCCCCAGGGTCCAACATAAAATCATTCGATTTTGAACAAATATAACTCTCACCCATTACCAAGTGAACCGACGCATCATTGGTTGGTTGACTCTTTTCTTAAAGTGTTTGTTTTATCTAGACAAAGTCAAATATACAATGAATCAATCAAATCGAACATGATTCTTGGAAATACAAACGTTACCCAAGTTATTATGATTTTGTTTTATGGTCAAAAGATGTCATCATACTTGATTTGTCCCAAAAATCATCACAATTATATTGATATGATCACTCACCTTTCCTTTAACTTTTGCGTTTTGTCTCTTGATTGTAACCACTACTTTCTCCCATGAAAAGGTCACTCAAAGTGGTGGTAAAGAAGTTAGATTGGAGAATAAGTGGATGAGTAAAATGGTATTTTAAAGCATTTCCATATATTTTTCCTAAAATAAAATATCAAAAACATAAAATCTCTATAAAAAAATTACATCCAACAACCATAGCTACTTTATTTTAACAATTTCAACCTAATTGTAAAGATTTCTACATTCTCTTCTTTAATCTATTTTGAATGTATTCTAACATAACCCTTTTGAGAATAAAAAATCTTTGGTTTAACACAACACTTATTAAAAGAAGAGCAGAAATTAATACTATGAATGGTACTGGTAGGGAACAAGATTGGTTGCTCCTCAAATAGATATGTAGACTCCAACTCATATATAATATATATATCATTCATATATAATTAATTATATACTCAAATCTGGATCTCTAAACCTCTACTAATCAATCATTCATCAACCTCCTCCTTCTTCTTCTTCTTCTTCTTCATCTCTCTCTAACTGCTATATTCTATCTTCTTCTTCCCATATATACAAACAAACAAACCTCCCCTACCCTACCACTTGCCCGTCTTCATAACTCCATTTTCAGCTGGTTCGTATGTAAACAACCTGCACATAATTCCATAACCTACCTTATTTCTTCAGCTACTTCAAATAACATTTCAATCCACAGGCTCTTTTCCACTTGTTTCCAATTACATTTAATTTTTTAGCATGTCATTTCAGATCATTTTAATAGTCATATAAGGCAAACATGATTAATTTATCTGATGGTTTTTGGGATTTACCTGAGTTGCCAGAGGAGTCGTAACTTAAAAGAGAGTGCTCCGGTGTGATGAAGTTAGGGGTGACCTCTTCCCCACCCCATAATGGCTGGGGAGGTAGCCCATCGGTGTGCCATAGCTGCTGCTGGCTGTTTTCGTGCATATGTCCATCTACCGATGAAACCATGCCACCGAAATTACAGTCCATAAGTGACCCACTCTGCAATAACAACATCAAAGGCTCAAACAAATTCACCCAAAGCCTGTCCCTTTTCCCATCTTTTAAGTACATGTTATGTTATATGAGTTAAGTTCCGGTGAGACCAAGCCTTTTTGGTGAGACCGGTGAGACCAACATCTTTTAGTTGAAACTTCACATCAAAACATTTGTGAAGGTAAAAAAAATTGAACATTTATCGTTAGAAAATAGTAAAAAACACTATCGAAATAAAAAATTCCAAACAAAGCTTAAAAAACGAAACCTTCACAGTAGTTTTTTTTGTGAAGGTTCGCATTATATATATGTAACCTTCACAGAACTTGAGCTGTGAAGGTTTCGTTTTTTAGCTTGTTTTCGATATTTTTTTGCATCGAAAGTGATTTTTAGGTCTGCGTATTCGAGTTTTATATACATTCACGGTGTTTTTTTGTGAAGTTTCATACGTTAGGTATTGGTCTCACGCGGTCTCACGGTAACAGCTTGGTCTCACCTGATCCTAAGTCATGTTATATAGGTGGAGGGTCAAAGTAACACCTTCATTTTATGAAAACAACTTATTAATATAATCAATCACATCTGATAATACACATGAGGAGACTTGATGGTGTGCAGACGACTCGGCCTGCGACCTAGGGTACCACCAAAGGTCATTCACATTTGATTTAGTACCAAATGTCTATCATGATGTGATCGACTATAGTAACAGGGTGTTCTTGCGCTTTCGTTAAATGAAGGTATTCTACTTTGAACCCATTGTTATATATATCGGCAGGTTCAAACGAGATCTGTAAATAAATAAAAATATAAGAAAACGGCCAAATCACTTGCAAAATCACATCTGATATTACATTAACAATTTAACGGTCAACAAAAAGGGTGTGTGGGTGACATAACCCGCAACCTCAAGTCATGGCCAAAGTCGTGTGAACCACATGTGATTTTAGAGTAAAATCACATGTGATGTGATTTGACCTTTTCTTATTTAGTTACAATTCTCGATTGAACCCAACTCCCTCTCTCTCTCTCTCTCTCTCTCTCTCTCTCTATATATATATATATATATATATATATAGGGGCAGGTTCAAATGTGAACCACATTTTGGTTGTGAACGTGAGGACAGCCGAGAGCGTGACATGTGGCGGATGACTAGGCGCCACGTCAGGTCCACGGCGGATGACTAGGCGCGATTCATGGGAGGGCATTGAATTAAAGAGGGGACCACACTCAAAGCCGCCACGTGTCGCGCTCTCGATTGTCCTCACGTTCACAACTAAAAGATGGTTCACATTTGAACTTTCCTCTATATATATATATATACATATATAATATCACATTTGAACTTTCCTCTATATGAAGCAAAATTCATACAGTCAATATTTATATAATATTTATCTACCAGTAACCCGGATGCCGTAGGGCCATTGATCAAACTTTGTCCCAAGACAAAGGAAGGGGCGAAGGGCCACCTACATAACCCACATTAATGGCTTCTTATATATGCCTACCATGAATTGCATAGTACCCAACTGAAACAGTGGCTTGAATGTGCAGACCCACAAGAGTAAATATGTTGGTTGCAATTTCTGCTATCAAACTGAAACTAATTGATGAAGGTGTCG
Source organism: Centaurea solstitialis (assembly GCA_030169165.1). Lineage (NCBI taxonomy): Eukaryota > Viridiplantae > Streptophyta > Magnoliopsida > Asterales > Asteraceae > Centaurea > Centaurea solstitialis. The sequence goes on along the minus strand of CM058045.1, from coordinate 16,871,502 downwards.
AATACTGACATCAGCGGGCCCAATTTTTGATGCCAACTTATTCCCATACTTCCATTCATAAACCCTGTCCTCTTAAAAGATATTTCTCTAGGGTAAATTTCGGGAAATTATGACAGATGTTCATTAATTTCATCTTCTGGTCCATTTTTCTAAGGGAACTTATATGCATTTGTTTACCAATGATGACTACCAGAAAGAAGGTGCCATTATGAACACTTTTCTATAGGTAAAAAACCCGAGGGGAATCCATGTGAAGTTACATATATAAATAGGCAAAAGGACTCCATAAAACCGTTACCTCTGCAGAGAAGATGTTGTCAAGATTAATATCAATACTTGGGTGCACAGCAGCCAGTCTCATTGATAAGAACTGCAGGGAAAAAAATGATGTAAGACATTGCAAACGGAGGTAATTATGACAACCCTTGTTGAGAAAGTCGTTAGATAATTAATACGTATGTGACATAGGGTTATAGTTTTAACTGAACTGCCAGTGTTGTACCACAACCAAGAAATGGAGCTTTCCATATTTATGAAACTGATAAAAGGCTAAACGTCCTCTCCTGTTTTATAACCATCCCATCTTTAAAAAGATTGTTAAAAAAGAAGTTCCTTATTTAAGGGTGCGTTTGGTACGCGGGCAGGACTGGATGGTGAAGGTCGAGACTGGAGTGGAGGTTGGGATTTGGGAAGTGAAAGAATTGTCTGTCAAAGGTTTTAGGATTCTAATTTGGCATGGGTATTTTAGTAATTTACCAACCTTGTCTCATCTTATCTCCCTAATTATTGTTCCACCTACATTTTTGTGGGACAAAAATGTTAATCCCATCCAAACAAGAGTTTTCATAAGAACACATTTTTAAAAAATTCATGTTATGTGCAACCAAATAAAAAGTTTGTATAAAAGAAACCTCGACTTGACGTTGCAGGGATTGTACATGATTGATTATTTCGTCAAGCACCATCGCTGTACCTGAAATCTGCAAGACAAAAATAATTCAATACTTCCATTTTTGACATACATCACACTCTTTTTCACTATCCATTAAGAACATGAGTGACTCGACTTTTTCACGTTTAGGGACCCTAATCATCACACCAAACTCAATAAAAGCAAGTTATTGTGGTCGAGTGACCTTAATCATTGCATCGGACAAAATGGGGGAGAACAGGCAGCCATAAACACGTTCCAAAACTTCAAGTACTTTAAAGAACGAATATCACCAAAAAAGAATACAAACAGAACCAAATGAAGCAATACTGGGCATGTGCCCACTACTTCTAATCAGAGCTTAATTTAAATAACTCATCATCAAATGGTAGAGAACATGTCTGCGTACATCCCACCTGCCCACCCCATAACCTCACACTGGGATTTCTTGGGCTTGTTTGGTTTATGACCCACAAGGGTGGTGGCTTCATATGGAAGAGACTATGAATATGATCATCGCATTAAAGATAATCTAGGGACTATTCGGTTGTTGTTTTTTTCCATTAACCCATGTATTGGATTAAGTTGTATGTGTAGATTAAGTAACTTGACACACAATTTCCTTGCAAGAATGACACCTCTTGTTTCCAAAACCGAATAAAAAGACCATTTGCAGAATACATAACTCTATAGCTATTCGCTTCGAGACTAAAACCATGAACCAAACCAATTTAGCAAATTACATCTATACCTCTGTCCTGCTATCTATGCAAGGTAAGGAAAAAAAATCAGGGATAGTATCGTCATTTCAACCAAACTTAATCAAGAAAGCCTAATGTTAATCAAGTTGATTATAGGATGAGAAAAAAGCAATGTAAACATGCATTACCAATTTGTACAGTACAAGTGATCAATGCAGTGTGGAGACTGGAATTGAATATAGCTAACCTTATTACAACCAGGGACCAGCTCTTGAAGGAGCTTCATCCTAGCATTGATTTTCTCTCTTCTTGCCTGCCAAATTAGGTCAAAAAAGTAAATCATTCATTTGTGAATTAAATAAGGTTAATGTTAAATTAAAACATGATTAATTAATTAATTAATTGTACTAACTATGAGGATTGCTTACTCGTTCAGCTAAGCTATGGCTATCTGTTGCTTGACCCCGCCGAGCACGAACGTGAACGTACGGAAGCTTCTCGCCGTCGGTCTCATCGGCGGCGGTTTTGCTCTTCTTCGCCGACGATTTAACCTAATTTTTCAAGGTATTAGCGACGGAATTAGACCTCAATTTCATAAAATTGAAAACACCAGAGATTGTAGAAATGATCACAAACCTACCTTCTTTTCTCGTTCCTTCCGCTTCGATGATTTCGAGACTACCGGATCTGACTCCAGAGGCGATGAATTATGAAGCGAATCGGAATCAATTGGCTCCTGTTTCACGAAATCGCAGGTATTAGGGCTCGAATTTGGGCGAATTGAGCTCGATGTTGAATTGTCGGTTTCCATGGCGGCGGCAAAGGGGAAGATAATATTATTAGGTGTGGCGGCTTCGCCGGGAGAGTGTAGTAGCTTGACGGCCTGATTCGGCGGGAGCTCAAGCAGCGCCGTGAACGAATTTCCGGCCTCCGGCGGTTGTACGACCGACATCAGGCTCTGAATCTCCTCACCGAATTGAAATTCTTCACGTCTCTCTTCCATCAAATTAAATTTACACACAAAATTGAAGAAACAGAAGCAAAAATTGTGGATGAAAACGATTGTGAAGAAGAAGAAGGAGGATCGAATTGGAGGTGGAAAAGTTGGATAGAAAGAAAGAAAGAAGGAAAAGGAATTAAAGAAGGAAAATGACGGAAGGGAAGGAACTGGCAAATGGTACTTTCCCACTTTCTGCGGCAGAGAAAAGACGTTCAGCTTTCTCTTTCTTATTCAATCAGAACGTCTGTCTGTCTGACTTTGGTTTGGTTTTGCATTGCATTGCAGCCATAGAATTATATAAAAACTATAAAATCAAAATCCTTCAATTCAACCCAGAGAAATGAAGAGGATGAAGGTAGTAGTAGCAGGAAATTGAAATCAATCAATGGCGGATGAAGGTATGTATCAATGGTGGAATTTAGGGGATTTTTAGAAAGCAATTGGAGTAGAGAGAAAGCAACGTTTATAGAAAAGAGTTATAAAAGATATATAAAATGAAAATATGTAAATGATGGTCGGCTCACTTGGTCAGATGCATGGGTTATATTTCTCATCCGATGAAAGTCAGGACTTCGATTTCTGCTGGGGTCCGTTGTGGGGTGTTTTTCTAAGTCCATTGTGAGGATTTTTCCTAAATGAGTATCGAGTTTGAATCTCAACTCATGCCTTGAATCCCTTTAAATAAAAATTGGATGGCTAGGCTAAGGTGATTATTCTCTTTGGAGAGGATTCGAACTCGAACCATCGTGACTTGGTGACATGGTAGCACGATGATACTTCGTTACACTAACATGCTATTAATATATATACATATAGGGGTGGGTTCAAATGTGAACCACTTTTTGGTTGTGAACGTGCGGACAACCGAGAGCGCGACACGTGGCGGATGACTAGGGCCACGTCAAATCCACGGCGGATGACTAGGCGCCACGTCAGATCCACGACGGATGACTAGGCGCGATTCATGGGAGGGCATTGAATTAAAGAGGGGGACCACACGCAAAGCCGCCACGTGTCGCGCTCTCGGTTGTCCTCACGTTCACAACCAAAAAGTGGTTCACATTTGAACTCACCCCTATAGGGGCGGGTTCAAATGTGAACCACTTTTTGGTTGTGAACGTGAGGACAACCGAGAGCGCGACACGTGGCGGTTGACTAGGCGCCACGTCGGGTCCACAGCGGATGACTAGGCACAATTCATGGGAGGGCATTGAATTAAAGAGAGGGACCACACTTAAAGCCGCCACGTGTCGCGCTCTCGGTTGTCCTCACGTTCACAATCAAAAAGTGGTTCACATTTGAACTTTCCTCCACCCCTATATATATATATATATATATATATATATATATATATAAAGAAGTGATCTTCACCACTCATCCGGTCAATAGAGGTGACTTTGACCGGTTACGGTGGATGCGATTTATGGGAGGGTAAAGATTATTAAAGGATGGGACTCAGTTAAATCCGTCTTTATTGACCGGATGAGTAATGGATTTTTTTAGCACTTCTCGTTTGAACTAAATACTATATTATATATATATATATATATATAATGGAAAAATATATAGGATTTAAAATGGAGTAGTGAAGTATAATGAGGATATAGATAAGATGCCTTTTTGGTGTTTGTAAGAGAGAGAGAAAAATTAAAAGGTGTGGGGACCGGGTCGGGGGACCGAATCCGACACTGGTGTCTTAACTATTAAGGATGATCCGTCGTTGTCTGAAATTATTTTTACGCCCACCAAAACAAATATATACGGAAAATATAAAACCTATTCTCAAATAAAATTAAAAGAATCTATTTTCAGATTTTAAATTCTATTTCTTAGTTGGTTTAGGGTCTGTTTGTTAAAATGTTAATAGCTTAAGGCTTTGTTTGGCAAGCATAAGCTAGCTTATCAGCTAGCTTATAAGCTAGTCCATCCAAACATGTACCAGGAAGCTAGCTTATAAGATAGCTTTTTGAAACGCTACTTTGAGTAGCTTATGAGGAGCTTATTGTAGCTTTTTCCAATTATACCCTTATTAATATTAATTATTAAATTCAAATATACCCTTTTTGGTCATTTTACATATTCATAAGCTAGTTTTTGTCAAACATAATTTGTTCCAACAGCTAACTTATCAGCTACTAGCAAGCTTATCAATCAACAGCTAGCTTATCAGCTATCCGCTAGCTTATAAGCTACGCTTGCCAAACATAGCCTAAGTGAGCTTAATAAGAATTATAAGTTATTCGAATAACTATATATAACTATTTGGTAGTGGTTTACGATACATAAAGTAGCTTATTTAGTAGGCTTTAAGGAAGAGTTTTATGTAAAAAGCCATGTTTGTTCAAACATCTTTATCCGAAATAAAAAATTTGTTCCTTCCTTTTATAAAAACGTACCGTGCAAACAAAAACATTTTAATTCTATACAGACAAATTAACTATACAGACGACTTTATCCATACAAAACTTGATAGAAAACCAGCCAAACAACGCCTAAGTGGCATCTATTCAAATTGTAGAAGGGCTAAAAGAATTTTTAAATTTTTTTTGAACATCATCTAACCAAATCTATAAATTAAGCGTCAAATCATAAGTGGCAAAAGTGTCTCTTGCGGACTTTTAACTAATTTACAGATTTCGTTTCAGTTACAAACCAGTTTCAAAAACTTTTTTTTTACCTTTTGACCACTGCATAAATTGAGTAGGTGCCACTTATAGAGGCATGGACTGAGCTACATTGGTGCCAAAAGTAGCATTTGGCTCCCCCTAAGGCCCTATGACTTAAACTCTCAAATATTTATTCATATAAAATCTTTTGTTTCTTTCTCTATAAATATAAAGTTTTCTAAAATTCTAGAATAAACATGTTACATTGTTGAATGCACATTTTTTAAATGAAAGTTTTCATGTATTTTCTAAGGGCTTTTCTTATTTATATGGTTATCAACATTAATTTTGTATTTGTTTGTATAGATATAGAGATACTTGTGCTATTTTTATAAGTATTTAATTTAGAAAACAATATATATCTAAAATAGTTATTTTAATCTTAAAATCGTGAATTTTCTTAAAGCATTTTTTAAAGAAATATAATACAACTCCAATAACTACTTATTTCAGCAATTTTCTATCAAATAAATATTATTTCTTTGTTCTAAACATTTAATTTGAAGGTCCCTATTGGTAACAAATAACAAAATATTATTTTTCTCTTACATATAGATTTTCCCATACACTTTAGCATAACTGATGGAGCTAAAAGTTACAAAAAATCTTTAAAATGTCTAGTTTAACATAGCTATTAGAGATGTTCTTTCATATTTTTTTTGGGCACCCCTAGATAAAATTTCCTGGCTCCGCCCCTATATAGAGGTAATGATAATTTTTAAATATGTAAGAGAAATAGATAAGAGATGAATTCAAACGTTGAAATACTATTTCTATTAATTTTTCTAAAATCAATCATTTTAATGTAAAATAAGTAAAGTATCTGAGATTTGACATAAAGAATTTGATGTAAATGGCTATTTTGACCGAATAAATTCATCTTTAGTCAATTATAAATTTCTAAAAAAGTCACCATCTTAGTAAATTGTTTAAGTGTAATTAGCAACTTGTTTTACAGCTTTGGTCCATGTGATTAACTACTTGCTAAAGTAAACTTATAGATTTGGGCCTTGTAATTAGAAAGTTGTTGAATTGTCGCTTGTTGAACCGTCATGAATTTTTATTTTTATTTTTGTCCTCTTTGAAGTTGTTGAACTGTCACAGTATCAGTTACTAAGGTATTGGCAATTTAGAAAATGTGAAAAATGAATGACTAACAAATGAGTTCATTTTAGCTAAAATGAAGACCATAGGTCAGATGGTCAAATTGTTTGACAAATATTGACCAGCAAATCAGTTTAGTGTGAAGAGTTAGTGACCAAGTTCCACTCATCAATTTTAACAAACTCTAGTCATGTTGTAGGAACATAACCAACGTCTCAACCAAAATAAGTAGAAAAATATGTCTAGTTTACTTCGTTACCATCCATTTTGCATGCGAAATGATAAATTGAAAAAACGAATGCTTTCATCATATCAAATTTTTGATATGCCACTTGATTGTCTAGAACTTCTATGTGCAAATTCTTTCAAATCAATGTCTTAAAACCCTCTAAAATTCTAACAACTCTTATTTTTTTTTTTGAGTAAATTTGTCATCAGCGTAGATTGTTTAAGTTAGATATTTACTTCTTCATTTCTAGAACAATCATGTAGCTTTGGTGTTTTTATAGAAATACAAATACAAATACCAATTAAAATGAAAATTTGTTGTTTGTGTTCAACCTATATTCCTTTGATAAATACTTGTAGTCGAAGTCATTAACCCATTTCAGATAAACAAATAACCAACTTGGTTCTTATAACTTTTAGTGTTTCTTTGCAAAGTTCAAGTTTCTTCTTCACGACTTCATATTCAAGCAACCAAAATAAAAAATTGAAACAACATCGGTGTCATTGTTTGCAACTAATCCAATTTTAAATGACGCCATTGTTATATTATTGACATTTTTGTCCTTTTCTTTTTAGAAAGATATAATGATTAGAAAATATTTATTTTACATTTTATGAAATAATTGGTTATTGTTTTATAAATATTCTTAATATGGGTAAATTGTATAAAAATAATGTATTCTCATAATATAAGGAATATTCCAAATTGTATAACAAATAATTAATTGGTCAAATTATAAATATTTAAGTACGTCTTTTAAAAGATGTTTCATGTTAAATTGAATAAAAACATGTTTTCTTTTATGAAACGTTTTATAGGTTTTCTTTTTCCTTTGTACTCGTACTTGAACAACTCATTGTAGACTTTTCCTCATAATATATACAATTTGTAACAACTTTTACTACAAAATGCATTGCAGTAATAATAATTCTTTCATAGCATAAGACTTTTATCTTAAAAGAAAATTTTATAGTGTCATTATTGTTTGAAGAATATCTAACATTGTAAATTATTTAAATTGACCTTTCTTTTTTACTTTATAGTTACTTGTTTTAGTAAATTGATTGAAATAACAGCAGGTTATGCAAATAACACTAACATAACTTGCATAGTCCACTTTTTTAGTATAATATTAATAAAAATTGACATTGTGCAAGTTATGTTTGGTGCTACTTGTGCAATGTCTACGTGGCCCAACAAATTGTTTACGGCGACAAAGCAAAAGTAGACATCATGTGACTTGTGCAGTGTCTATTCTTTGAATATTATAATGAAAAGTGGGTTATGCAAGTTGTGTAAGTGTCACTTAAGTAACCTCCGGTTAAATATGTCAATTTGTTGAAAATGTGGCTATACGATGATGAGAGGAGGCTTGATTGGTTATTTTGGTCAATTTCTCTATCTAAAATACTTCTCATAGATCCTTTTATTAAATCGACGATCAAAATTTATTTAAAACTATAAAAGAATAGAACAGACTTTCATTCATTTCTTCATTAGTTTATGCCAATTATATACGACTCGAGGGTAAAAATATAATAGACATAACTATACCAGTCGTTTACTTTCAAAAAAAGGAAGAAAGAACGGTCATTTGTTCTAAATATACCATTGAAAGCACTAGCATCCACGTACTCAAAAGCATTGATATCACCGTACTTGTAGTAGTTGGCGGTAGTTCTTTAGGTCTTAGATATAAAGGGTTGAAAAAATAAGCGTACAATATATTTGCAATAAAAATATCTCGTCTTGTTTAGCTTGCTATGTGTGAGGGTTGTAGGGTTTTGTCTCTTAAAATGGTGGTGTGTTTGGGTATTTATAGTCAAAGAAGCTTTAATCAGTTTGTAGATGCGGGTATCCCTTAGTCCTAGACTATTGTCTATGATTATTATAAAGCTAAGGGTATAGATGCTTTAAAACAGATCTGACTGCAATATAACCATATAATCCACATGATTATGTGAAATCAAAGCAATAATCTAGTGCACACCTTTATGTATTGAAGTAAAGACAATTTACCACACTCGATTAATCTCGAGCTAAGTTGATAACTGACAATTTTATTTTTGGATATATTATTTAAGGTTTCTAAATGGCATGGTGTTTGACTTTAGTAAAGTAGAAGGTTTGCAAATGATTGGAACTATACATACATGCATATATGTTTTCTGTTGTTACTCTATTAATCAATGATATTGAATAACTTTAACTAAGTCATATTTTATAAACTAGAAAATAATACCTTTAAAAAACCATCATCAACTCATGGCGTGCCACTAACATAACGTGGTGTTGAAATGAAGCTTGAGGCATAGCATGCCACGATGGGTGTCATCACAAGCATCTTAGAACACCACTATTACTTTTATAGTGATTTATTTATCTTCTTCATCATATAACAAGGTGTTCATGATGCAATTTAGAATCAAAACAAAAGTCATACGACATATGCAGTTTGATCCCTTTTTTCAAACTGTACTGCATATGATTGTACTTAACATCTATTGAAATGTACAATCACTCACATCATAATATCTATAAATTAAAAGTTCAAAAAAATGTAAATTTTGATGGTCCATACAATTAAGAGTTCCATATCACATAAACTAATTACTCCAAATGCAAAATAAAGTTTAATCAAACATCTAGGAAAAATCTAAGACAAAATAAAAATCCAAAATCAATGGCTTATACTTGATTTTGAGTTTGTAGGTATCAGTATTTGGTGATAAATATAAAAATGAAGTATAATTATAGATATAATTTTATCAATAAAAATGATTATATGATTTGAAACAGTATTTTTGTACTCAAAACTGTAAACTAAATTACATAATGCAATTTTGACAAAATATAAACTATATATAACCATATCGTGAAGAAGTTTTTAATCCACGTTGTTTGTCTGATTTATGTTGTTTGATGAACAACCCTATTGTTTATGCTCATGTATGCTCATGTAGGTTGTAGGATATGCTCTCTTGTTATGTTGCTTGTAGTCAAGGTTCATGTGAACTTTGAACATCAATGGTGAAAAATTACATGTGTTGTACTTGATAACATATTTTCAGTTTTGGTTCCATTATCACAATTCCAGTAAACCAAAATGATGAAATTTGGACATCATTGGAACTATTGATCCATACAAAATTAAAGTACACAAGGATATGACAGTATGTTCTCACTCTAATTGCACTATAGTTTATAGTACCTGCAATTCAAGATCTCATTCATTTCAATTATTAAATTTCAGTACTTTTATTGGATGTCTTTAGTTTTGAAATAAAAACCAATAAGATTTATATGTAGTTCAAGTTTATGGACTTATTTTTTGGCTATTGTAATATTAAATTTACTTATCTAATCATTATATATGATGATTTATCTTTTCCGTTCTTATTTGTTTTTTGTTTTTTAAATGGTGTCATGGGTAGAGGCGAAGCTAGGAATTTATGTAAGAAGGAGCACCAATTAGAATGTAAATAATTTTTTTAACGGCATGTTGGTGCAACGAAGTATCATCGTGCCACCATGGCACCAAGTCACGATGACCCGAGTTCGAAACCTCTCGAAGGAGAATAATCACCCCCAACCCAGCCATCCAATTTCCATTTAAAGGGCTTCATGGCATCAGCTGGGATCCGAACCCAGCACCCGTTTAGGGAAAATCCCACATAATGGACTCCAGCAGGAGTCGAACTCCTGACCTTCACCATATGAGAAGTATAACCCATGCATCAAACCAACTGAGTTGGCCATCATTTGCAGAATGTAAATAAATACTTACCTATAAAAGTTAACTAAAATGAGTATATAACTAGGATGCAAGCAAGGTAGGTTGCATGGTTTATGATATTTATATAGCTAAAGAGAAATACAAACATTATATAAAATCTTACATTATTAATATATATACATATAGGGAATCATTCAAATGAGAAATGCTAAAAAAAAGTGAAAAGTAGAGAAGTGATCTCTAGCGTTTATCCGGTCAAAAATTGCGGCATTGATTGCGAAACACCATATAATTTCTCGCATATGGATATATATACAATGAGAAGTTGAGGTTAACATGAGAACTAATAAGTGGATACACATTTGGTGATCAGATGCATCGAAATGTACCGAAGCATAATTCATGGGAGGACATGTAATTAAAAGAGATCAATAGTACATTATAAATAAACATTATTCAAGAAATTACCGTCAAATGAAAATGGGTAAATATTTATCTGTTACAGGTAAAAGTTATTTCAAATTAATATATAATATAAGTATTACAATACATAAACCACAAGGGTGGTAGCATACTGGCAAAAGGCCTAGGGAATGTGGTGGGATATTTCATCCACCCAAGTTCGAGTCCAGGCGGCAGGCGTTGACATTTTGTGGCCAGGTTTAGTCTCAGATGGCCGAAATTAAAAATTCATGTTGACAGTTATTTTGAATTTTGACCGCAGTAACAACATAGATAACCAGTCTTCCAGTGCTGTAGCGGATTGGTTATCGCTCGGGGGTTCATAGCATCCTAACCAAGTTCAAGCTTTCTCGTGCGCGTGCTTGGGGACATTTAAGTGGAGTCATATTTAGCCCCCAAAATTGCCTGGGATTAGTCGGGTTTTGGCCCGGACACTCTTCCAAAAAAAAAACAACAATTGTTATAGACACCTGAAATTAAACCGTGGACAAATGAAATATTCCAGTACATTTCTTTAGGTCTCAACTACTATACCATAACCTTTGTGGTTTTGTTCTTATTTGTTAGTTAAGAGAGTCATCTTTAACTTTAATAATTTTGATACAACTAATACTTTATAAATCATGATTATGATTCATAAAGTAACAATAACCATTTTCAAAAGGTGTTTCTAAACACATGTTACATTTTACTAATATTCAAAAAGTTACCAAAGGAGTGTTAGCCTAGTGGTAAGGCTTGGGCACTACATAGTGGTGAACCCGAGTTCGAGCCCTGGGGGACGCATTATGGAGGTACGGGGGCTTCGACCCCGGGCTGCATGCTTTAGCAGTCGGGCTTCGGCCCAAAATTGCCGAGGATTAGTCTGGGCCCAATGTGGTTTGGGATACCTCTTTCAAAAAAATATATATATATATATATTAAAAAAGTTGAGAGAAATTGGCAGAAAATTGCTACTTGCATCAAAATCGAAGACTAAACTGTAAATACTGTTTAGGTTTTTTTTTCTTTTTTTTTTCACATCAGGAAAAGAGAACATTAGAAAAATACTGTTAGTGTCAAAAACAAGTTGGGTCTTGCATTGGTTGACCCTTACAAAGTTTTTTTAATTTATAAATAACTAGTGTTCGACATTGCGCGTTGCGCGATGATTAAAATATATGTTAACAAAACCTTAAAAATAATTTTTATTGGTTATTTCTATATATCTTTCTCGCTCTCTCTCTCTCTCTCTCTCTCTTTCTATATATATATACAGAGGGACCTTCAAGAAAAAACCATTTTTTTGTGAAAACCCGTAAAAATCGACTAAAAAATAATTTTTTAAAGATTTTTTCCATCAAATGTTAGAATTGATATGTTGTTTCACATATATTTTTTTCATAAAATGAATATCATCCATGAATTTGTTTCATAATATGAATAAAAATGTTGTATATTTTCGATTCATAATATGAATAAAAATTTTATTTTTTCATAGATGATGTTTACATTATGAAAAAATATATATGTGTAACAATAGTTATTATCATAGTATTTGATTAAAAAATCCTAAAAAAATATTTTTTAGTTGGTTTTCACGGGTTTTCACAAAAAAGTGATTTTTATTTGATTATTCATACATACATAAAGTTAGAATATTCAAGTTTGTGAGACTCTGACGAAACCACAATGTAACATAATGCTTTATAAACCTTCACATTGTTTTTCCTATGAAGGTTCAATACCATCGTTTAGGTGGTATCAAAGCTCTCACAAATAAACGTGGTCTCATATGTTTCTATGTTGGCCTAAAGAGATTATGTAGCATCTTCTAATACTTAGAATATCTTTTCATTTTTTCTTAAATTTTTGATTTTTCTAAATATTGATTGTTGAACATGTTAAAAGACTTCTCTATGTTTGTAAATTTTATTTGTTTATTGATAGTGGTTCGTTTTTAGTAATATGACTAATTTCATATATCTCTCTAGTTTTAATAAACATTGATTTGAGCCATTTTAATTAATAAAGTTATTATATTTGTTGAATGTGCAATGGAAATAATTAATAACAAATACAATTTTAATATTTATATATAACATTTATTGATATTCTTTAAAATAAGTAAACATAAAAAACAACATAAAAGTGAAAAGTTTAGTCAAAATACTCCAGCATAGTAAAAAAAATTTAAATAGAAAACAAAACTCAACACTATAAAAGCTAATAAAAAATTAAAATTATATGAATTTACAATGAATTGAAATAGTAGATAAATAAAAAATATCAATAATTATTTCATAAAGCTATATCATCAAATATTTATATTATTGTTATTAAAACTATCAAACTTATTTATTTATTTGCTATTCTTATTATTATTATCATCATCATTAAAATATATAATTCAAACGACACTCGTATAAAATAACTTGATATTATAATTTTTTAGATTATAATGAATTTTAAACACATATAATAATATATGATTAAATGTAATATAAAAAGTAATTATTTTTATCATAATTAATACTCCCTCCGTCCCAAAATTATTGTCCAGTTTTGACTTTTGAAAGTCATTCTTTTTCGACTTTGACCTTAAATATTTTTATTTGTATTATATAATAGTCGATACAAAATATATGAATGGATTGTGTTTTTAATGTATTTTCATTGGTATAATTTTCATTAAGTATCATATAGCACAAACAAAAATATTTAAGGTCAAAGTAGCAAAATAAAGACTTTTAAAAGTCAAAACTGGACAATAATTTTGGGACGGAGGGAGTATCTTTTTTATTAAAAAGGCTGAGAAAGTGTTTAAAATCTTACTCATTATAAAAATCTTATTCAATTAGAAAAAAAAATCAAAGGCTAACCTTCTCTTTAATTTAATCACATGATTATTTTCTTCCAATATTTATATTTTTCAGAAGTAATTCTTTAAATTAGTTTTTCCATTTGTAATTTGGATCAAAATTTTAATTGGTGTATGTGCGCCACCTGAACACGATTACATAGCATTGTTAAACACTGTCTTTTTTTTTCATTTTTCTTGTGTGAAGTGATTCAAAAACTTTATTTTCTAAATTGGTAGTCGTCGGTAACATTGTTGACGGTGTGTATAAATCTCATTAGATTGTATCAATGTTCCATATTTGAAACTCTTAGGTTGTATGAAGTAAAAATGTAAATCCATAAAGGAAAACAATCTACTTTTAAACATGTTTCAATAATTGAAGGTTAAGAAAACAAACTTTGGATATTATTAGTGGACTTACATTTGTATAAAACTTTGATTTCTCAAATGTAATACTAAAAATGCATTAGTATATATATATATATATATATATCAAACAATAAGTGAATATCAAAACGTAGATTTACGACATCTTAATGCGTAACAATGTAATATTTGAATACATAATAACAAATGTGTTTTTTGTGTTGTGGGTTATGCTCCTGAAAAAAGTATAAAAATAAAAATAAGGTTATAATATATCATGAAAGTATAAAATAGAGAAACTCAAAAATATATTGAAATTAAAGGAGTAGTTGAATGAAGAGACTTACATGTAGTAATGTATATGTATACGACGGTGATAAAGTTTTGATTTTTATTCCGCATATTTGATGATCGTTAGAGTTTGTTTCCGCTCGTGTCACTTACTACAAAAAAACATATATAAAGATCATATGAAATCAAGACACTTTTAAAGAATTTGACTATAAACAAAAATTCATACCCTAGATCCATCTTTTTAGTAAGAGAAGATGTGGTAAAAAAGAATGAGATGTAAGTTAATGTATGAAAAAAATTGAAAAACCAATAACATTTCCAAAGTAATTAAATGAAAAAGACTTACATGTAGTAATATATATGTATACGATGGTGACGAAGTTTTGATGTTTTTTTCGCATATTTGATGATCATTAGAGCTTGTTTCCGCTCGTATCACTACAAAAAACATATAGAAAGATCATATGAAATCAAGGCACGTTTAAAGAACTCATTATAAACAAAAATCCACACTAAGAGACAATGTGGTAGAAAAATAACAATGAGAGATTAGTTATAATACAAAGAAGAATTGAAAAGCCAATAGCATCTTCAACAAAGAAAAAGTACTTGTATTTAAATAAGGGGAAATGAGTGATTAATTAAAATAAATGAAGGAAAATGAAAGGTTAATAACCTAAAGAAGTAGAATTAAATGTTTTAATTAACATAATACAATAAAAAACATGATTAATTTTCTTAAGTAAAATACTTTAAAATATAGAAAGAGTAAACTAATTGTAGGAAGGATGGTCTATAAATTAAAAGTTAATAAAAGAAGTATCAAAATTACCAAAGTAACCTTCTTACAATGAAAAACATATCTTTTATAGAAGGACATTAAAGTCTTTAATATATTTAGTATTTTAAAAATTCAAAAAAACCACAAAATTCCTAGCTATGAATCATATTCTAGGAGGATCCCACATCATACACCCAACATCCTCCTTTTATATATACTAGTGTCGAGCCCGCGCGTTGCAGGTGATGATAGTTTTTTTTAGAAGACTATTGAACTTATTTACTTAAAATGAAACGTAATTTCTTAAATAAATTATATATATATATATATATTGAAAGAAACAGATCTTCAACATTGATTTCTGTTACATTTTTGCACTATAATATTAATATTTGATTTATGTATTTTTTTTCCACAATTCACTCCAACCGACAGGAATAAATATAGGCCAAATGACTTTTTTTCAAAATAATTATCATATTTAGCATTGAACTTCTCATCTCCAACAAAAGGGTATGAGTTTAAGATTTTTAGATGAGAAAATATTAGTGTGATTGAACAGATTCATAATTGTATATACACACAAAGTTTTGGGTTTTAGAGTTGTAGGCTGGGTTGGAGTTGATATTTGCCAAGTCGGGTATTCACCGCAATATAAATTTGATTAGTTAGAAAAGTTTCTCGTAAATACAAATTAGTTTTCTATTTATAATTTTAAACTATCTAATTTCCTTCGTCAAAGTTTGTTTCATACACTTTTAAATTTTTTGTAAATGAAGTAATTGTTGATTGTTAAAATTACGTATTTTTTTAGAAAAAAGAAAATTTCAGTTTAAAATTGAGATTGGAGTAATATTAGATTAAATGACTTCATATAATAGTATATACATCCATTGTCCATGAAACTTCATTCTATTTGATCGACATGTTCAACAATCTCCACAACTTATTTACATAATATATGGTTTTTACTTTTGTTGTGACACTTTTTACAAAAAAAAAAACATATAAAGTAAACATGGCAACAAATAACATATCTTAGCAATAAACATAAAAGCATACCTTAAATCGATTGAGACTAAAAATGTAACTTTTACTTACCTTTTTGCTGGGAACAACGTCATATCATAATAAGCAATATTCAAATGTTCTATTAGCATTGTGGTAACTCTTGTGAAAAAAGTTAGAAATGAAAATTGGGGTGTAAATAAATCATGAAACTTGAAAAAAAAATCAATTTAAATTGAGAATGGAGATAGTAGATTGAATGACTTTCATTATAATATATGGAGTCATTGTCCATGAAACTTTCATGTTCTTGTAACCTTATTTATACAATATCTTCTTTGTTTTATTTCTTTTCTAATGACACTCTATAAGATACAAAACTCAAATAAACATATAAATTAGACATAACATCCTATATCTTAGAAATATAGTGAGAGAAAGTATGAGTAGTTTGACAACAAACCAACCCATTGGGTAGCAAATTAAAATAAACAAAAATGGATAGTTAGTTAACATAAAAAAAATAAATAGTTAATTAACATAAAGAAGAGTAAATGCAAAGTTAATTAGCATAAAAAAGAAGAAAATGAATAGTTAAATAACATAAATTGCAATATACATGTAAAAATACAAAAAGCTCCATAATTTTGTTGAACATATACTTACGTATCGGCAAATAGAAGTCTTTATCATATTTAACATTAAATGAAGAACACAATTTCTACTCCCTAACAATGCCATGTTCTCTGTCCCAAGGTTTTCCTTCAATATAGATACAACTAAAAGAAAAGGGCATAAAAATATAAAATTACAATTCTCGAAAGAAAATCACCTTGCTAATCTTTCCTTATGAAGTAGTCGCGTTTGAAATTTGGTGCGTGTGAATGTTTTAAAAAAACATAACCTACTGTTTTTTTTATAGCAATGGTGTCAAAACTAAATGGAAAGGAAGAAACAAAGTAAAGAGATGGAGAGATCAAAATTATAACAACTGAAAGAAATGTGCATAATATATATATATATACCATTCTCTGGAATACTTCATCGTAGTAATCTTCCGCTATAAAGTAGTCCCGGTTGGTCAAGAACATAATCTAGATAAACTAAATTCAGAGACAAACAAAAGGGGAGATGAAAATTTAGATAGTAGATCAAATGCAATAAAACAATACCATGTTAATCTTCTGCTATGAAGTAGTCCCGATTGATCAAAAACATAATCAATTGTTTCTTTATACCCTTTATGCAAAACCTATTAGAGAGAAAGAAATTGAGATACAAAGAAATGAAGAGATGAAAAGTTATAGATGGTAATCAATTACAATAAAACAATACCGTACTAATCTTCCGCTATGAAGTAGTCTCGATTGATCAAAAGCATAATCGATTGTTTCTTGATACCCTTTATGCAAAACCTAATAAAGAGAAAGAAATTAAGATACAAAGAAATGAATAGATGAAAAGTTATAGATGGTAATCAATTACAACAAAACAATACCGCACTAATCTTCCGCTATAAAGTAGTCCCGATTGATCAAAAACATAATCGATTGTTTTCTTATACCAATTATGCAATACTAAATAAAAAAAGAAATGGAGAAACAAAGAAAATGAGAGATGAAAAGTTAGAGATAGTAAATCAATTGCAACAAAATAATAAAGAGAATGCCTACCAAGAAGTTACATTACATAGAATAATAACAAATCCAACAATATGGAAAACAACAAATAGGTAATAACAAATCATATTGTTTGGAGAACATAATTTCTACATACATGTTTAAGATTTTTTATGTCTTTTTCAATTTCCATCTTCTCAAGCCTCACCAATGGAATTTATAGGATTTCAACTTGTTTATTATTGTAACTTATGAAAAACAAATTTTATTAACAAATAAAGAGAATTAAATGAAGAAGCAAATGAAGAGTTGAAGGTTAAACTTGGATATGTAAATTTACAAAAAAGTCCCAAGTTTGAAATGAATTACACATGTTTTATAGAAGGGCGAAAAGGTCTTTACAAAATTCAACATTAAAAAAATCAAAAATTTGAGAAAAAAGATAAATAGTTTTTTTGGCTTTAGGAGATGCCACATAGGATGTTGTGGTTTTTCCTTTTAAGATATATCGGGCCCGTGCGTTGCACGGTGACGGCAATTGTTTTAAAGGGCATTGATCCGATTTAAAATGAAACGGAATTTCACAATTAATATATAGATTAAAGAAACCATGTTTTCAACATTGATTTTCTTTCATTTTTGCACTATAATAATATACATTTGTTTGGTTTTAATGCCAACTTTATAGATAATAATTCATTACGGATGATCAAACTCAACTTTATTGGTAATAATTGAGGGATGATGAAATTCAACTTTATTTTAAGATTTGAAAAATTGTTCAAATTCATTTTGCCTGGTCATTTCCTTGAATCTTCTTTTAATTTGGCACTACAATATTTACCATTTGATTGATTTGATTCCAACCATAGTTATAAAAATATAAGATACATCACTAATAATGGAACAAAACTTGTTTTGGAAAAGATGGAGTTTAAAAGTTAATTTAACCAATCCAAACTTTTTAAACATTAATTCATCATCTACTCCTTGAAACGTTTTTTATGTAATTAAAAAAATACTATTTAACACAAAATGAATCACCATTTAAATGAACAATTAAACCACATCTTAATGGACATTCAACTCACATAATGTAAGATAATGAAGAATCACTACAATTCACCATTTGATGGATATTTGATGGATATGTGATTTGAGATACGCTCATATAAACTTGGTTCATATATCCACAATTCTTTCATAAATTTTTTTTCTCCATCAATATGGGATACACCAAGTTAACTTTTAAATAAAATTGATTTTAAACTTTTCGTTGGCCAAAATAAACCAACCTATTGGTTTAAAGGGTCAAAATAACCCAATCTATTAGTTAAGCAGATTGGCCAAAATTTACCAACAATGTGAGTTTAAAGGATCGCCCAAAATAAGGCAACCCCATAAGTTGTCACAAAGGCTTATCAACCTCCATTTATATTTCTACAATTTTTTGTCCACATTTTGTTTCTTCATCGATGTAGGGTGCACAAAATCAACCACGATTCAAGAAATAGAAAATTCTCAAGTCTTAGGATGTCATATCATTTATTGTGGGTTTTGCTTTTAGATATCTATAAATAGATATAGATATTAACTTTAGAGTAAATTGCACATTCGGTCCATGTGGTTTACATTATATTGCATTGTTGTTTTTTAATATTGAAATAAGTATGAAAAAGATCCTTGTGGTTTACAGTATATTACACTGTTGGTCCTTGTGGTTTACACTATATTGCAATGTTGGTCCCAATGGTTTACACTATATTGCATTGTTGGTCCTAATGCTTAATAAATTGATTTACTTAGAGTTGGGGTTAGTGACCAACGGTACAATATAATGTAAACCACAAGGCATTTTCCATAATTATTTTAAAATAGGGACCAATAGAGCAATATAGTATAACCCATGGGGACCAAATATGTAATTTACTCTTATTTTTATTTACTGATATTAAATGTAATAAGTATTTAATTTATTAGAAAAAGGTTAATAATAAGTTTTTAACTTGATTTTAGTTTTATTCATATATATCGGTTCTAACGTTATTTGTATTTATATGAATTTCGCTAAGATTTTACATTATATATATTGTAATTTTATAACTTTATATTTATTTGAATTATAGATATATTTAATTTTATATAAAAATAATAAGCATAAATATATATATATATATATATATGTTGTAGTAAAAAATGATTGTAACTCATATAGTTGGTTATCTAAAAAGTATATTATTTTTCAAATAGTTATGTCAACAATACAACTTACACAATAATCATAAGATATTATATAGACATGATTATAGTCATCTCCGATTATTTATTATAATAATTATAACTATTTTATTATTAGAAATTCACATGTATTATTATATTCAGGTGTCATATAAATAGAAATTTATATTAGTTGTAATTTCATTTATACAATGAGTTTTTAAATATGTTAATTTTATATATATATATATATATATATGCATTAAATGTAAGAATAAAAATATTAGATGAATGTAAAAAAATAATGAAGAAATTTAGGTTTAAACAAAGAAGACAAAAAGTTTAATTGAACAAACATTTTTCCAAAAACTAATTCAAAATGGCAAATTTTGAGAGGTTAAAGAAGAAATTTGGGATTTGGATGTCTAAAAAAATGTCATCTCATTGTTTGTAGTTTTTCTTCTTAAATGCAAACTAAGAAACCATAAAAACATAAAGAATTAAAAGAGCATTTACAACAAAAACAAAAGTAAAAACCCCCCATAAATCACACTTTGTATTATGATTCGTTCTCAATAGAAAAATATAAAATAATTTTTAAGAAACTTCGACAATATAAGTAAACCAATTTAGTAAAACCTAGATAAATCACCTACACAACATAAATATTATATGGAAAACATGAATAAGAGGAAACAAAAATAACAATTGTGAAAAAATTCCAAATAAAAACTTACAAACTCATTAACAATAATAATTAGAATGGAATAAGGACAATTATACAAAGCATAAACATTATTTAAAAATTTGAATGGAAGAAGAACAATTATATTACCAACATGATTATCAATTTTGAAGTATGACAAAGAAAATAGAAAGGTAATAACTGTGAACAAACTCCAATAAAAAACTAAAAACTTATTTAACAACAATATGTAATATACATAAAACTTTAAAAATATAGAAACTTTTTTAATAGAAATTGCAATGATAGCAATTGAGAGTGACACACATATACACACATCAACCATGTATAACTCACATAATCATAAAATAAACAAATAAAAGTTCTATTTTACCTCGAAATTTTATGAAGGATGAGCAATTGTATCGACGAAAAATAAGTTCTACAAAGAAGAAACAGACATAACAACAAACAAACAAACAAACCTCATAGAACATAATATACAACATTAAAATGGTTAATTCCATTTTGGTGGAGGATTAGGTTGTAGTTTATATAGCATGACATGGTTGGAGGTTTTCTTTTAATTAATAAATGAGAAGATGAAGAGAGTAAAATAAATGTTCTTTAAGAAGTTAAATAATTTGAAGTTAAAGCCAATTATACTGTAAGTCAAATTACCAAAGAGTCCTTCTTATAATGAAGCATACAATTTTCATTTAAGGGTAAAATAGTCATTAACTTATTTTGTATTTAAAAAATTCAAAATAATGAGAAAATTCGTAGATGCAAATCTTAGTCTTAGAGAGTGCCACATCATTCTCCTTGGTTCTTCCTTTAAAATATATAAATGATATAGATTACTACATCATTACTTTAGTCATAACTTCAATGTTAATATCGTGACTTAATAAAATATAGAAAATGTTAAAATATTAATCTGACACGTTTCTTTTACCTAACATAATTAATGTTAAATGTTTGAGTTGTATTAATAATATAAGACAAATTATACATAAACATAAGTACATAAAAAAAAAATTGGAACATAATTACATAAAAAAAATTATTTTGTTAACATGTTAGAAAATCAACTTTGGAAACATATAAGTTTTGGATTGAAATAAATTTTAGTGACTAGGAAGGATCTTATTACTTCTTGAACTACGAACTTATCGATTGTTTCTAACATTATATGTGGCATAATTCAGTAACAATAACGTAACACATATATATGTAAGTATAACTTGTCGTAGTCCAAGGTGTTGTGGTGGAGTGGTTAGTGCTTGGAGGGTACATGGTGCCCACCCAAGTTCTAATCCCGCCATGCACAAACTAAAGACATTTGTCAATTCCTTTGTAGCTCAACGGTCGGTAATATCCTGAAGGGGTAGTGGATGGTATCCCTGTCTACTTGGGTTCGATTCGGAGGGGGAACAGGAGGCGACACCCCATTTCATGGGTCGACCTTCGGGCCGGGCATGGGCGAGGCTATGGGCTGGTAACGGTTTCCATGGTCGAAATGATTAGTCGGGTGCCCGAATGGATCCGGATACCTCTTCGACTTCGGTCGGGGCGTGTGTGTGTGTGTTTATCTGCCGTCCAAAAAAAATTATTACTTGTTGTACGGTTGGTTAAAATTTAATAGAACTTGTAGGAACTGAAATGGTCAATCCGGTTGACCGTATTCTATTTAATATGTTTGCTTCATTTTTCAAATTTTGATAAGCAACTCGAATTCAACATATGGTGGATGTAAATTCTTTTACCTCATTATTAAAGGGCTTGATTGTAATTTTACATGTTTTTTAGTGTCAGCGTGTCAGGTATAAATAGGTTGTTTAGCTTGTGTTTGTAAGAGAGTTCTAGCTTGTGTTTGTAAGAGAGTTTTAAGTAAGATTCATGTGAGTGTGTCATCTTGTGAGATTCTAGAGAGAGAAAGTTTGAGAGCTTAAGTGTGTGTAAGAGTTTCTTATTAATACAATCATGATGACAAGTTTGATCATGTTTTTTTTTATTTGAACTCGAATCTAAAACAACACACATTATCATATCCCCCACTGTCGTCATCATCACAGTTGGCACCGTTGTCACCGTAAGTATCATCACCACGAAAGCCTCCACCCCACTATCAATAATATATTAATAAAAAAATCAAGCAGGGGGTTTCAATTGACAGATTTCATTCTAATTTTTTGTCAACTAAATAGATAGTCAAACTTGATTAAACTTTATTCTAATTCATTGGACAATTTCCTGTTGATCCAGCTCTCCTAAGACCTGATGAAATGATAATGATCCTGTTACTTAACTTAGTGAATAGGTCTTTACTTTTAGTTATAGCTTGAGGAATTATCACTGAAATTGTTCAGTGTTATTCCATGTTACTTATGATGTAACTTACTTATTTAATCATCAGGATCAGGATTAGGAGATGAACGAGTCTGTTCTGCAGTCTACTGATCCTGACCATCAAAGTGAAGACCTCCTGAAGACATTAAGATCATACTCAAAGAACCATCAGCGAAGTCAAAGAATTAGCTGATGACAGGACCAGCATGCTCATGATCTGAAGACGGAACTCAGTGACAGCAGGCTGCTCAATTTCGTATGACATTCTGAAGACTCATCAGGATACAGTGACCCCTGATCTACATCAGTATCAGGACATTCCTCACTGATCAGTATCCTGATTCTGAAGGATTAGTGTAATGTCTTAATCTAATGCACAAAAGGATTATCCGCCTTTACTGACACAAAAGTACATAAGGACAGTCTCTTTTCTGTTCCCTCCGTACTTATCAGACCTCAAGGCATTTACATGAACCTTCTTTTGCACACCATGCAAAGGATGTTTGTTTATAGTAAATAGTACATAGAACCACTTAGAGTGTGACACGTACACAAAAGTGTGTCTGCATGCATTTAATGCATGGGATATAAATAGGACTTGAAGGGAAGTTCTCCATACTTCTTCACCTTTCTTACTATCCAAATCCTTTTTTTTCTTTATCCTTCTACTTTCTCTTCTAATCTTCTTACTCTAGTGCATAGTGAAAGAAACTTAGATTGTTTAGTTTAGACTTATAGTCTTACCTATTTCCGCAACAATCTGTAAATTCATATTGTTAATACAACAAAGAATTTAAAAGTGAAATTTGTGTGATTATATTCAACCCCCCCCCTCCCTCTTCTATAATCCCATACACTATCCTTACTTGAAGGTCACCCCTTGGGACCAACGTTTCCATTTTCAACATTTTTTATTTTGTGAATCCAACGTCACCTTGATTGTTTTTAAAATTTATGTGTAAACTTTTATAAATTGATTTTAAAATTTAAAAAAAGTTTAGAAAAACTCAATCAACTTTTCAATGTGAATGATAAGTCATTGAATTTGTTTTTAATAAATAAACAACTAAACTTTCAATTCCAATGTAAAAATCAATGAATACTTTTTGGATACATAACCTATTAGTCTTTTAGAAATTTATTGTCTACATTCATGTAACATAAATAATTATTTGTAATTGGCTAGAATATTTATTAGATAAGAAAACATAAATCGGTTTTGCCCTTCACAAAACTTACCCATTGTATCCTACTATTAACCATAAGTTAATGAAATACGTATAATATAAAAAAGAGGTTTCGTCTTTATTTGGTGACGATTTAGATAGTGTCCTACTACTTTTGGTTGTGGATTCGAGTCTCGTAATGAACATTGAAGTAGATTTAAGAGTAGGTCTAATGGATTTGTGTTTGCTGTTAAAAAAATATAATATACCCATGAAAATAAATAATGCAGAATTAATTGATTTCTTATAAATATCACAAAAGATTTATATATTTTATTTTATGAGAAGAATATAATAAATAGAAATGATTTCGTAGAAGGAATCGTTGTACAATAGAAGATAAAGAGGACCACATATTTTGTGGTTCTTGAGTTTAAGGTCGCCCACTTGTCGTGGGCCGTAAACCGCGTGCATAGCACGTGAATGTTGGTCCACATTCATCCACCATCTATAAATTAAATCCAAAAATATGAAATAAAATATATCTTTTTTTTTTTTTTTTTGAGTTTTCAAAAACATATTTTTTGTAAGTTTTCCGTTTAAAACTATAAAGTAGTTGGAATGGGAGTCCTTCCGTTGAATCTTTTTTTTACGGCTCCATAGATAATTTTTTAAGTCAATGATTTTTTAGGGTTTTTGACGCTCCCATAGGATATATAGTTATATACTTTAATATAAAGATTTGTTATAGTTGAGCTATTTCATGATACTGTCTTAAAGGTGTCAAAAAAGAACTTGCTTTTGATATTATTTAGTGGTCTTAACGCTAGTATCTATTTGAGCCTCGTAAGTTTGATAAGTTCGAATAGTCTTAATTATACACAATTTTGCTTTTGTAATTGAGTAAATTACGATTTTCATCCTTGCGATTCGTGGGTTCTCTTTCAACCTTATAGTTCTTTTCTTTTTGAAAAAAATGAAAACCTTGAGGTACACTTTTTGTTTTGCTTTATGTTCCTTCCCTTGTCCGGTCTAGTTTGCTTATGTTAAGTGGAATCACGTGTTGTGCATACGAGGGTAATATTGTCATTTACCATTTTCCTGAATTAATAACCTAACCTCAATTAATCTCTCTTATCCATTGACTTCAAGTTATACCCTAGCGGTGATACATCGAGTTATACCTTATCGGTGATACTTAGCTATTGATCGTAGGTAGTATACCATTTCATAGCTTTGGATTTACAAGCCCAACCAATGTTCATCCTCTATTCTGGGCTTTCAACTACCACCTCCATTTTTAGTCGTGTAGACATCCAAATTCCAAACGACTTCACTTTTGGAGTTGTTTTTTCATACTTATATCACATTATAGAATCTTGTATAGTATGGGCCAAGTTCTACTTAGCCAAACGATATCACTATATCTATGGATGGATCGTAAGTTAGCTTGTATTTGTTATGTTCATGTAACTTGAATTTTGGGGTATTTTTGCAAATCTTGTTGAGAAGCCATGAAAAATCGTACGTTGAGTTTAATGATGACACAAGATGGTGTGACGTGTAAGCCCTTAGCCTCAAATCCCATGGATGAGGACGAGGATGATGGCACATGCGACATTAACTACTAAGGAATAAGCAGTGATGGCAAAGTGAATATGAAGTCGATGCAATGTTGCTCTCCCTCTCTCTCTCTCTCTCTCTCTCTCTCTCTCTCTCTCTCTCTCTGTGGCGTGTGCCTTGAGGAACCATGAGCGCAAAACTATACTCAAATTGACTGTAGTTTTTTTTTCCTTTCAAATCTTCTCATTTTTGGTATTCATCATATTTTAGATTTCTAATTTTGATTTAAGGTTCTATATATGTATATAGTAGTTGTTTTATATATTCATTGACATCTCACAATGTTTTAAAATGAATTTAACAAGTTTTAGTTGTTTTTGTTCATAATATTTGTTAAATATGTTATATGTTCATTCATGTTCTTAGTTTTTTTTTTCAGTCCATGGAAATGGTCTTGTATTTATGTGTTCTAATTATCTGCAGACTCCTGGTCAATAGTAGTAATAAGGTAATAACTTATAAAATCCACGACAATATCATTTGTCCTTGTCTGAAGGGCACATTAGGGTACTTAACGGTCGAAAGATAACGACCATTAAAGGGTTACAAATAAGCAAGTATACATGTCCAAACCTTCAAAACACCAATTTTTAAAAGGGTTTGACCAATCCATATTTGGACGTCTATTTGTTTTCCATATAGTAATTGGTTTGAAAGCTAGAACCATACGGATCCAAAGGACTTCAGGACCATAATGGGCCCATTCAGTCCATATTAAATCATCAATCAATTTTCGCTTTAACAATTATATCGTTGGTCATTGGTGTCTTTTCAAACAATAACTTGAAATTTTTCGGTGCCATAAGTTAATTCTCTAAAAATGAGAAGGTATTGAATATGAAAATCTTGAAAGGGATGATTAATTGTGTGTGAAATTTCCAAAATCACATTTTGACAATATGATAATTAAGTTCTTGTTTCTTGATGTTAACAAGTTGGTAAGATGGGTGACTCGATTAGTTAGTTGATTTAAACATGTTCCCAGTTAATAAATTTAACTACAAATTTATTTTATTTTATGAAGAAAAATACATCTATATCGTTTAAAAAAAAAGAAACTTAAAGTAAAGACCACTTTTTGGTCCCTACGGTTTACAAAACCCCAAAAGTGGACCTAAACATCAAAAGGTGTAAATATAAACCACTTTCGGTATTTTCGAAACAAAATGCAAACTACGATGGTCGTATTTGTATTTCTTAAGTTTATGGACTACCTTCCAGGTTTCTTTGGCAAACTACTTCAACAAAATGTGTATTGTAGCATAATTCATTGAAAATTACCACAAAAATGTCGTTCCTTGAAACTTACAATAAAAAAACTAAGGTGACATTTGGTTTATAGGAATGTTTTCTGATGAAATTGGAATTGGAATTAGAATTGAAATCTGTCAGGAATTGGAATCCAATTCCATATTATGTTTGATTGGCTAGAAATGTCTAATGAATTGGAATCCATATATACAAAATGACATAATTGCCCTTCATTAGGTGGTCACTCATGTGTATTAACAATCTAGCCTCATCCTTACCTTTCTTTGAACTTCCGAGTAAATTGGTAAAAGAAGAAAACAACATCAAAGCATAAATTCCAAACAAGAAATTTCAGAAACCAAAATCAAATTAGACACCAAAATCAAACCAGAAATTTCAAAAGTTTACCTTAGATAGGAGAGAAGGTCGGCGACGAAGAAGCACATGTAGTCGGTCGAAGATGAAAAAGCACAAATAGGAGAAGGTCGGCGTTGGTCCAACAGCAGTTGGCGGTCGGCGTCGTTCCAGCAGCAGTCGATGGTCGGCGTTGGTCTAGAAGCACAGGTAGGCGACGATGAAGAGCAAGTAGGCGTCGATGTTTGAGAAGGAGCAAGTAGGCGTCGATTTAAGGGTTTTAATCGATTAATATGTTTCAGAGGCAAAAACGTCAAAATGCACATTCCTACTCCCATGGATTTTAAAATCCCTCCAACTCCTGATGGAATTCAAATACTATCATTTGATGGAATTAATTCTCATCTTTAAATTTCAATTCCAAACCTTATAACTAACCAAACATGGAATTTTATTGGAATTGGTTTCTAATTCCATCATATTCCAATAAATTCCAATGAACCAAATGCCCCTAGAAATACCATGATATCTATACTCAAAAAACAAAATGAAGCAACACAAACATCCGTGAATATTCCAAAGATAATCTATGGTGCAAAATACACAATCCCAAGACAAATTTTATAAGATGCAATTTAGGTACATGAATAATGAGTATGATATGCTCATTAGTTGCCGACCAAGCTCGACCTAAGTCTTTTCTTAGTGTTTTGATAATAATTATTAAAATTTATATTTTGCAA
Organism: Centaurea solstitialis; assembly: GCA_030169165.1. Classification (NCBI taxonomy): domain Eukaryota; kingdom Viridiplantae; phylum Streptophyta; class Magnoliopsida; order Asterales; family Asteraceae; genus Centaurea; species Centaurea solstitialis. Next base: position 16,843,372 of record CM058045.1, on the reverse strand, counting down.
TTTAAATGCTTTACATTATTTACTATAAAATAAAACCGTTAATACTTAAATCAATTTAGATAAATATTACATGCAAATACATCGTATAAAAACTGCAAAATCTATCTATATATAATAAAAGAGTAACTGATCTGCCACGTGTCGTGCTCTGGTGAGCCAAATTGCCACGTGTCGCGTTCTGGTGAGCCGGTTTCGGTTATCAAAACAATAAATTAAATAATGTAAATAATAAATATCACTTTAAAAAATCCTCTCCATAATTAAATCAAACGGTTTAAAAAATATTCTACATAATTAAATCAAATCTTTTGATCCAAACTATAGATAAATATGAACACAATAAATAAAATATTGTAAAAGATAAATACCACTTTTAAAAATACATAATTAAATGAAACGGTTTAAAAAATTCTCTACATATATTTGTGTAATATTTAATATAATCAATACACGTATTATTATTTTTCATTGGTGATATAAAGAATTAAAAATATTCTCTCTATTTTCAAAGTACAACTTTCTAAGAGTTTTCCAAAGTTGAAAAATCTTACTTTTCCTATTTTCTTAATTGTTAAGAAAATTCCATATAACTTGTTGGAACAAAAAAATATACTCAAACTCCTTAAAAAATTTCATTTTTTAATCCAAACTATAGATAAATATGAAAACAATAAATAAAATAATGTAAAAGATAAATACCACTTTCAAAAATCCTCTACATAATTAAATCAAACAGTTTTAATCCAAAAATACACATCTTAATCTCAATCTCAATCTCTTAATCTCTAAATCTCTCAATCTCAATCTATAAATACCTCTCTCAATCTCAATCAATTGCTGCAACTCTCTTGATTAAGCCACTACCAATTACATATACACACACAAAAGGTAATTAATCAAACGCTCCTTAATTGTTATTTTTTCCTACACATGATGATATGATTATGATGATTCTATTCATGTTTATAGTCCAAGTTGGAGTTGTTGATTTCTCGTATGTGACTTTGTATTTATGGTCATTGATTACACTTTTTGTGTTATTTTGTATTACAAACGCTCTTCAATTTTTATTTTTCCTACACATGATGATATGATTATGATGATTGTCGTGCTCTGGTGAGCCAAATTGCCACGTATCGCGTTCTGGTGAGCCGGTTTCTGATTTTTCCCGCCAAAACACGTACCAGGACACTTTTATGGTCTACATTCGTTCTCGCCTACGTGTCAGTTCTTGACACATGTCATACATGTCATGCATACGTGTCATATCTCTATTAATTTAAATATTAAACTAATCTACCTATTTTATCTCTATCTCTCTCAAATATTTTATCTCTATTACTTTAAATATTAAACTAATCTACCTATTTTATCTCTATCTCTTTCAAATATTTTATCTCTATTAATTTAAATATTAAACTAATCTACTTATTTTATCTTTATTCATCTCAAATTAAAAGTTCGAAAAAAAAATTAAAAGTCATAAATTAAATTATAGTAAATAATTCAGATTAAATAAATCATACTTGTAATATTGTTTCAAATATTTTATCTCTATTAATTTAAATATTAAAATAATCTACTTATTTTATCTTTATCCATCTCAAATTAAAAGTTCGAAAAAAATTAAAAGTCATAAATTAAATTATAGTATATAATTTAGATTAAATAAATCATACTTGTAATATTGTTTTTCTCGTATGATTTTTTTAATTAAATTACCCCGTGTATCACACGGGATAAAACCTAGTTACAATATAAAAGATAATTAGTTTAATTAAGGGATAATTAATACAAACAATTCAATGACTTTGTGTAGTTTAATAAAATAGTTCAAAACTTAGCTTATTCTAAACCTAACTTAAATTATAGTGAAATTGATACCATCATCTCTAATTTAATGGAGTTCTTAAAAAAATTATTGATCAAGAAATTACAAAATTTAAAATATTATTTATATATAAATATATATAATCAATAATATTTATTATCGATTATAAATATATATATATATATAATCAATAATATTTATTATCGATTATAAATAAATATATAATCAATAAATAATATTTAAAATATATAATCAATATTGACTAGACTATTTATAAATTGATTTCAATATTGAGTAGACTATTTATCTCACTAAGCCATGTGTTTATCCCGTTAGGTCACCATTTTCAGAAAAGAAAGAAGATAAATGCAAGAACTCGATATAGTTAGTTCGTAATCAGTTCGGGGATTGTTGCCATGTTTTTGGTATATATATATATATATATATATAATATTCGGTTCAAATGAGAAATGCTAAAAAATGAGAAGAATAAAAGTGATATCCACCACTCATCCGGTCAATAAAGGCGGCTTTGACCGGTCACCCTCCTTGAATTGTCTCCACCCTTTGTGAATCGCGTCAATCCTCCGTGACCGGTCAAAGCCGTATTTATTGACCGAATGAGTGGTGGAAATTAATCCTTATCAGTTAGAATAGCTCCTGTAGAATAGCTATTGTTAGTTATGTAATTCTCCTATATAAGGTATGTAAATCTCTAAATACAATTAACCCTTTCTTGATATCAATTATTTGTTTCTCTATATCGTATCAAAGCTTTAATAGCTCATCTGAGTTTTCTTTCGATCCTTCCCTACCTCAAAACAACATGACTATCATCGATATCAACACACATACCCATTTTCCCATCAAACTTACAGCTAACAATTTCCCAGTCTAGAGAAAACAAGTTGTCGCAACCCTAACTGGCTTAGGCCTTGACGGCTATGATACATGCTCAATTGAAGCCCCATCAGAATTTCTCTACCGATCCAACCAAATCATATCCAGCATATCGTCCCTGGTTCTGCCAGGATCAAATCATCCTTGGTGCTCTGCTTGGAAGTTGCTCCGACACTATTCAGTCGGTTGTCTCCTCTGCCGATACCTCAATGCAAGCCTTCAAACGCCTCACTGAAAGTTATGCAAGTGTCTCCAAGTCACGCATAATCTCACTAAAATCACGGCTTGCTAACAACCCCAAAGGTACACGTTCCATCACTGAATTTCTCCATGACATGAAGAACATCGCCGATGATCTTCCCTTAGCTCAAAGTCCTGTTGATGAAGAAGATCTCGTGGTTCATATACTCAGGCAACTAGGAGAAGAGTATTCTCACATCTCTTCTGCACTAAAAATTTGAGACACTCCAATCACATTTCAAGACCTCTTTGACAAGTTACTTGATCATGAACGTACCTTGAAAGAGACTCAATCAGCCTTAGTCATTGCCACTGTCAACAACACCCAAAAATACACAAATCGGTATTCCTAAAAGTCCAACTATGACAACCGAAATTCTCAAAGGTTCAATCACAACAACAGTTCGGGTACCAGATCTGTTAGGCCTTCTGGGCAATACAATGAAGGCAACACTTTTCAAAAAGCTAATCGCATCTTCAACTACTGTCAATATTGCAATATTCCTACACATGCAACTAAACATTGCAGGAAACTTGCACGATTTCTCAAAGAAAACAACATCACTATCTCCATGCCTACTTCAGCAAATCCAATGGTGAATACTACCTCAGCAGGTCCGATTTCCTCCAACCCACCATGGATGTTCGACACTGGTGCTTCTCACCATGTTGCATCTAACCCTGCGTCACTTCACACTCTATCAGAATATGGAGGGCCCGATGAAATTGCGTTAGGAAATGGTACAAATCTTCCTATCTCTCATACTGGTCACTCTACTCTTCCTACTACCTCTCGTCCTCTAAACTTACATAATATCTTATTTGTTCCTCAATTACAAAACAATCTCATCTCTGTGGCTAAATTATGCAAATCAAACCAAGTTTCTGTCGAATTCTTTCCATATTTGTTTTGGTCAAGAATCTACATACGGGCACAATTCTCATGCGGGAAGTGAACATCAATGATATCTACTATGCATCCATTTGTTCTCTCAGACAACTTCCAAGAATAAATCTCAAAGTTTTCAAGTTTCTTCTAGGTCGTTTAGGGTCATCTTTTAATAAACTTTCAGCAGTTTCATTTCATTGTACTTCATGCTCTATCAATAAAAGTCACAAATTGCCTTTTGGACCCAACTCCTTTACAGCATCTCGACCATTACAGCTTGTCTACTCGGATGTGTGGGGACCCGTCCAACTTTCTAATGATAATTATGCTTATTATGTGACAATTGTTGATTTTTATTCACGATACATCTGGTTGTACCCAATGAAACGCAAGTCTGAAAAATTGTTGATTTCCACTATGTTTCCTCAGTTCCGAACTCTAGCTGAAAAATACTACAATACCCCTCTCGTCTCTCTATTCACAGACAACGGCGGTGAATTCATCAAATTAGCCTCCTATCTCAATCAACATGGCATGTCTCACTTTACCACACCACCACTTTCCCACCCCCATATTACAATATCAATCTCCATATGAAAAACTGCACAATGCATCACCCTCTTATCACAAACTAAAACCTTTTGGCTGCCTCTGTTACCCATGGTTACGACCCTATTCCTCTTCCAAACTTCATTCTAGATCTGCCAAATGTATTTTTCTTGGTTACTCCTCATCCAAATCAGCATACAAATGCTATGACCCCACCACTCATAAGCTATACCACTCTCGCCATGTTGAATTCATTGAGCATATTTACCCTTATCATATCGAATCCCCTATATCTCTACCTACAACAGATTCCTTGTGTCCTGTTTTACCCAACACTGATATAACATCTAGCACATCATCTTCTACTAATTACTCTATACCAACCCGTACTCATCTTCTCTCAGATGAAGGTCCACAATCGAATCCACCACTGACCACTCCTATCACATCATCACAACCCTCGTCTCCACCCTTCCACCCTCACCGAGACACTCACCTCAATCATCATCTCCACCCTCACCTAACCACTCACCTCAGCCATCATCTCCATCCGCAGAACCCACCTCTTCCTACCCACATCGAAACAGAAAACGTAATCCCAAATACTTCAATGCGCACTTCATCAATAATACCACTCTTCATCCCTTTCCAGCTACTCTTGAACCTACCACACACATTCAAGCCCTCAAAGATCCAAAGTGGAGAAGTGACATGGACTCTGAATTCAATGCTCTCCTTCAAAACCAAACGTGGGATCTTGTTTCTTCATCTACTCATATACCAATTCCCTGCAAATGGGTTTTTTCGCATCAAAAGAAACCCTGATGATTCCATATCTAAATACAAGGCTCGTCTTGTTGCTAAAGGTTTTCTACAACAGTATGACAAAGATTAATTTGATACCTTCAGTCCTGTTACCAAGCCTGTTACCATTCGCACCATCCTTTCCATAGCTCTCTCCAACAATTGGCCTGTAAGTCAGTTAGATGTCAACAATGCCTTCATGGCATACTCAGTGAAGAAGTCTATATGACTCAGTCACCTGGCTATGCTCATCCTCAATATCCTAATCACATTTGTTAACTCAAAAAATCTATTTACGGTTTAAAACAAGCTCCACGAGCTTGGTATACTGAGCTTTCCTCATTTCTACTTCAAGTTGGCTTCAAGAAATCCCTTGCTGATGCCTCATTGTTCATCTATAAAAATCAAAATGTCATTTCTTACTTCATGGTTTATGTTGATGATATTGTCCTCACAAACAATAATCTCCAGTTCCTTGATCATTTCATTCGAGCCTTAGGGACCAAATTCTCGATCAAAGATCTCGGTATGCTCCACCATTTTCTAGGAGTTGAAGTAATTCCTACTCCTACAGGTTTGTTTCTTTCACAACATCGTCATATTCAAGATGTTTTAACTTAATTTGGCATGGAAGGTGCCAAAGACGTTACCACTCCTCTTAGTGCCACTAAACCTCTATCCATTACTGACTAATCACCTACTGTTGATGCTACCCCATACCGTAAACTTGCAGGCACTTTCCAGTACCTATCTTTTACTCGACCAGACATCACTTTTGCCATAAACAAACTCTCTCAGTTTATGCATAATCCTCGCCAAACTCATTGGCAAGCTCTCAAACGTGTCCTCCGTTACCTTAAAGGCACCATTCATCATGGTCTTGTACTCAATCGCAATTCATCTCTAAGGCTATTGGTCTTTTCAGATTCTGATTGGGGAGGTGTTCACAGCGTAGGTAGATCAACTACAACCTATTTACTTTACCAGGGTACTGTTGGGTTTTTATGGGATCCTCGTACCGAACTGATATGAAGAAACACTTTGGATCTCAATCCTAACTGGATGAGATACATGTCAACACCTAATGATCAAACTGACCAAAAAGTTTAAACTTTTTATCAAATCTAACTGACTTGATTAGCACAGAAGCAAAGAAAAACCCGAAAACTTTTCACAGATCTTATCGTCAATTTTACTTAATCCTAACAATTAATAAGTTTAGATTGTTACCTGGATTGCTCGAGTTAGATCCACCCATGATCGACCAAACGAAAATCCCTCTAGTAGGATTGAGTCCTCGGTTACGATGAAAGCAGTTAGAATAATCGAAGAACAAAAACCGAACTGGTTTTGGTTCTTAGTTGGGCGCTGATTTCAAGAGAGGGGGGGAGAGAGTTTTTCTGGTTTGTTGTTGGTGGAATGATTCATCATCAACTGATAAGCCCTAGGCTTATATTTATATGGGGGAGTTTCCATATAACTCAGTTTCCATAAATTAATTCATAATTATCTTTGGTAATAATTCTTTTCTTTTCCTTTAAAGAAAAGAATAACTAGATAATTATTTTTCTTTTATTAATTAATAACCTATTATATATTTATTTGTTTAATAAATATATAATCCAATAATTAATAAACTTATATATATATATATTTATTTATCTAATAAATATATATACAATAACAAACCTTTATCTTTGGGATTTAGTACGGAAAATACCCAATTGATTTATAATTAACTATTATAAACCTTAATCTCTCTCAACTGGGACTATTTCACTTTTTCGGTTTACAGGCCCTCACAGGTGTGACCCTGGAGTGTCTTGTAACGTTGGATGTGTAATCACTGGTTTGTCAACTTCTGCACACAATTACTAACAGACTCCCACTTGTGCAAGTTGCCAATACCGTCTTGATCACACGGTCCTAAGGAGGCCCCTAGACAGGCGCTTAGGCTAACCAGGTTACAATAACTCTTATACCCAGATAGGTGATTTAAAATTTTCTATAAGGAAATAACATTCATGAAACAACTGTTCATAAATTGGGTATGTCTTAGCTTTTCCCTTTGCATCACGATATTTCATCTTTGAGTATGAGCTTGGAATAAGTCAACTCTAAATACTCAATATTATGTTTCTCGACCATCCGACCTCTACTGATAGGTAAACGACAAAGAACTAATCAGTTCGTTTGGGCATGGCCATGCACTTCATCAGTATATTCAGTCAGTCAAGGGGCCCAGAAATATCTCTCTTTAGAGAAGGGGTGCAAATCCCATCTTGCATATCTGCATTTAACACCACGGCTTCCGCTGAATCTAGTTACGCCCTTTATAGCCACCTTGTTACGGCGTAGCGGTTGAACGCACTAAGTATCCACCATTCCTCATGATATTAATGTTGGGTTTTTACGGGGTATCCTTGGATCAAACTGATCCGAGGATTATCTCAGATCGATCAAAACCTCGCTGGTTTGATATATCTCGTAGGTTTAAAACAAACTGTTAAAACCCTCGTGATCAGAAACACGCTGTTTCTGATCTAATCATGCGGAAGCGATAAAAGCTAAAAACCCATTAAAGCCTAATGATCTTAATCGTTTGTAGCTCTAAACCTAAAGGATTAGGTTAGATTAATTTACCTGGATTGCTTGATGATAGTCCACCTGTAATCAACCAACGAACGTTCCTCTAGTAGAACCGTGAAACCCGAACAACAAAAACGACCCGAAAGGGGGGGGGGGTTTGTGCGCCGGTTTTTGGAGAGAGGAGGAGAGACAGAAAACTGATTTTTCAACTGAAAAAGGCTTAATTTTTTTTTTCCTTAACCCATAGGCTTTATTTATATGGAGGAAAAATACAGTTTGTATGGAATCCAGTTTCCTTATAATAATTATCTCAAATCCTTTCCTTATTTAATTAGCTGGAAAAGAATTTGCATACGATAATTATGATTTATATATTTATCTAATATATAAAATCTTTATTAATTAACTATTATATATTTATTTATCTAATAAATATATAATATCCTAATTAATTAATAACCCTCCAACTTTGGTAAATCTGACTGAAATTACCCAACTGATTTATAATACACTATTATAAATCTTAACTCTCCATTTCGGGATTTCATCTAACTTGTTCGACTTATAGGTTCTCACAGGTGTGACCCTCAAGTGTCTTGTAACATTGGATGTATAATCACTTGGTTTGTCAACTCTGCACATAATTCCTAACAGACTCCCACTTGTGCAAGTTGGCAATACCACCTTTGACTATACTGACCTAAGGAGGCCCCTAGACAGGCACTTAGGCTGACCAGGTTACAAGAACTCTTATACCCAGATTTGGTGATATAAACGTTCCGTGAGGAATTGGTATCTATGAAACTACTGTTCATTGATTGGGTATATCTTGGCTTTTCCCTTTGCATCGCGATATTTCATCTGTGAGTATGAGCTTGGAAAGTGTCAACTCTAAATACTCAAGATTCTGTTCTCTTGATTATCTGACTTTCACTGATAGGTAAACGACAAAGAACTAATCAGTCCGTTTGGGCATGGCCATGCACTTCATCAGTATACTTAGTCAGTCAAGATGGGCCCAGAAATATCTCTCTTCTGAGAAGAGGTGCAAATCCCATCTTGCATACCTGCCTTTAACACCACGGCTTCCGCTGAATCTAGTTACACCCTTTATAGCCACCCTGTTACGGCGTAGCGGTTGAGTGCACTAAGAATTCAGTAGTCCTCATGATATCAAATCAGATACCTCAGGTGATAGGGACAACCACTGTGAGATTTACTTATGACTGTTTCCAAGAAGTAATCTCAACCGCGGATCACGTCCGATATTTGCTACTCTATCAAATATCTGTGCAACTTTTAGTCTACAACACTTGTAGCTGTTATTCAGCAACTGATCATAACCACCTAAAAGTTCACAATGACTTTAACGCCTTATCATGTTCCCACAATGATAAGTTGTCATGGACAGATTTTGAATGAAAAATCGGAGACTGATTTCATTCCTGGATTTATTAAAACATGCAAAATATGAAAGTAATAAAGAAATCAATCTTGTATAGTCCATATTACACGCTGTAATAATGACAAGCTTTGAATGTCTTTTCTTTAGTAACTTTCATTTTATCTATTTAACATTTGTTAAATACTGATCTAAAATGAAGTATCACCTACCTTCAATTTTAAACCCTTTGATTAAAGTTTACCATTTTAATCAAAGTGATGACCAAAAACACAAGTCTGTTTACTTGTATCTGCTAATTATTGTTTTGCAAACACTTCTTAAAACAATAATTAGACTTTTATCATATTCCATGAACTTGGAGACCTGGACTAACTTCCAGTTTCTGAATATGTAAAACTGCAACTTTCCTTAGTTGCTGTGTAGATGAATGATTTATACCTGAAATCCGATTCCATTTGCAATCCTGGCAAATCTACTGGAATGCTATATATTTTAATCCAACACTATAATTATTGATTTTTAAGTCAGTCACGACCTTTGTTTCATGGGTCTTGAAACTTTTATCCTTTTAACTAAAAGGGTAAATTATATCTTATGAATTCTTATCCCACCTGGATTTATGAATTCCGAGATATATCAATAATTATGTCTTTTATTCTTTTATCTTAGACTAGATAGAGAATAATCAGGCTCCCACTTGCTTGCATAAAAACTAACTATTACTCAAAATTTACTATTGACTTATTCAAGACTTTGATTAGTCAATCCTAATTTCAAGTAATGAACTTTGAGAATTTCCCTTTTATGAAACTCAACTGGATTTGGTTAAATCCTAATTCCAAACCTTGGAATCCTTCTAGTTTCATAAATACTGTTATTAACGCTATCTGAGTTAATATCCTAAATTCTCCTTTTAAAACATTTGAATAAAACTTGATCAAACTTAATTAGTTAATTCTTGAGAATTTCTTTTATAAAACTTAACTGGATTTGGTCAAATCCTAATTCCAGAACTTGGAATCTTTCTAGTTTTATAAATGCTGTTATTAACGCTATCTGAGTTAATATCTTAAATTCTTCCTTTTGATCACAAAACTATTATTCATAAATGTTTTATTCTCAAAACACATTCCTATAGAATCTCGTGTGTTTTGATAGTTTTTATACAAATTACTTCAATTTCATTAAAGTAACTATAACAGGCATCAACAACTAGGATCATACAAACACTAAGCACAATCAGATATTTCAATTGTCAAGACAATAACTTTTGAAAATAAAACCATGAAATTATAAAATATAATTATCAAAAAAATGTTTAAAACATAAACCCCCAAAATTAACTGTTTTAAAACTATAAATTCCAAAAATGTCTTGACTTTAAATTATCTCGTGCTTTGATCCTCAGCAATCCTCTGGGCATTTCACTTCTGACCTCCTGCAATAATCATTTGCTCTAGGTATCAGTATACTTGTAAGCTAACAAGTAAGAAGTGACAAAAGCAATCATAAATTTTCTGAGGTTTACATACCTGCTTCATGATGCTTAGGGCAGTTTTGCCTCCAATGACCGATCTCATTGCATATGAAGCAGCGATTCTCGGTCCTAGCTTTGTTTGGCTTAACCTTCTTGCCCTTGCCCTTGCCCTTGCCTTTCTTGGGTGCACTCTGGATGGCCTGAACTGGTCCTTTTCCCTTACTGGTGCTAGCATGCCCATTTTTCTTTTTAACCCCTCCGTCTTTTACCATCAAGACATCCTTTGTCTTGTTCTTGTTACCCATATTTAATTCAGCTATCTTAAGCATGGAGTGCAACTCTGCTATTGTTTTCTCCATGTTGTTCATGTTGTAGTTGACTACAAAGGGCCTGTAGTCTTCTGACAGTGAATTAAGTACGGTGTCAGTTGCTAGCTGCAACGGAACAGGATGACCCAGCCTCTCCAGATGATCTAAGTGCCGCTTCATTTTCATGACATGGTCACTTACTGATGTTCCTTTTACCATCTTGCACTCATTGAATGCTTTGGTGGCATCGTAGCGCTCTGTACGAGCCTGAGTCTGAAACATGTCCCTCAGCTGGCGGATCATGTCGTAAGCATTTGTATTTATGAGCCCTGCTTGCAGATCTGGGCTCATTGTTGCTAACATCAGACAGGCAACATCAAGGAGATCATCTGAGTGCTTCTTGTGGGCATTTCTGGCAGCAGCCGGAGCGTTTGCCGGAGGTGCCTCCCCAAGTGGCTCTTCAAGCACATACCACTTTCTTTCATGTCTGAGCACAATCATTAGATTGCGCTCCCAGTCAAGAAAGTTAGAGCCGGTCAACTTATCCTTCTCTAGGATAGAGCGGAGGGAAAGATTGTTAGTGCTGGTAACAGTGCTTGCCATCTACACAAAATAAAACTTTTGGTCTTAGCAACTGTAAATAGACTAATTTCCAATAAAATATCAATAAACCCTTAAATGATCAATTTATTGGACTAGGATCCTTATTTCATACGTCCTGATGTGCGTAATGTTCTTGCTCCACCAGACCCGTATTTATTTCGGTAGGTAAGGACTTTTACCAATCATATCTAACTGACATGACTCCTAGATCTTTTCGGGACCATGGCAACTACCTGTGCATGTTTTAGTCTCTCTTAGTGCTTTTTGGCCCGGTACCACCCGGTGAACATTATAGAACCAAAACAGATCTCACCATTTTGGGGACCTGATTACTATACTCTGGCCGGTACCACCCGGAGATAATTCGCAGAGTTATGTAACCCCTTCAGCTTCAGTTTGAACACAGACGTCGAATGTGTGATCACTTACAACGCCTATGTACTTTACGCCGAAGGTGCCCCTAGATGGGTTGCACTACTGATCTATGATTTTCGGGGTTTTGAAAAACTTTATTTCCAGGATTTGAAAAACTGATTGTTTATAAAGGCTACTTATGTTTTAAACTAACTGTTTGAAACATACATGTAATTTTAAAACTAACTGTTCTAAAATCACTTGCTAAAAACTAGCTGTTTTAATAGCACACCTAGTTGATTAAAACTAACTGTTTTTATCAACTTAACCTTTTATATAAAACAATCATCTATACTTTGTTATAAAGAGTAATTAATATTCTAAACTAACTGTTTTAAATATTCATGTTATTTTAAACTAACTGTTTAAAATATCGGCTAATTGAAATCAACTGATTTGATTGAAACTACCTGTTTCAATAACCCTTTCCGTCTGACAAAAGCTAACTGTTCTGTCAAGTTTGCTCTTTTATAACAATACACTAGGTTTTATTAAAAACTTCACTTTAAAGGTTTTCGATTGAAAAATTAATAAAACCTATTTTCTTCTTGTTTTAAAAAATTCCTTTTAAAACATATCTAATAAACTAACAGTTATTAGTGTTAACTACGCAGTTAATCATGCACACGGATAATTATAACTACGCAAACAACTAATTATAGGTTTTGCCAACTTTGTTCCTAGGGACCAATAATGACCTAGTTTTTCTATAACTTCAAAATTAGCGTAGCTCCCACTCGCTTCGCCATGCTTGTTAGTATTCCGGTAAGATGAAGAATAGCTCCCACTGGCCTCGTCATCCAAAAGAAAGGAAAAATCTATCCTAGGGTCATTATTACATAAGGGGTTGTAAACGGCACGCAGGCCTCCCCATGAATATGTCAAGGGTCTAAGTTGGCAAATACTATAACATATATATATATATGTAAAATCAAACTGAAATTCATATATAATTCTCAAGCAATCACGCAATTATATATGCAATATAATAAAAGCAATATTATAATTACGAGAAATAAAACTGGATCCGTTAAAATTATCTTGTCTCAATTATTGCAAAACTTGGTTTTATAACTGATTCGAAAAACAAACTGTTTTATGAATCTTAAAAGAAAAATCTTTGGACTGAAGAATGGTTTTAACTTAAAATTGAGATTTATAATAAATCTTAAAACAAAAACCATTTGATCCTTTTACCCAAAAATATTAAACTGGTTTTAACGATCCAACTTTATAACACTGACCTTAGTGTTTTGAAATTTACTTAAAAAACTGATTCTATAAAAGTTTATTAAATTGGAAAAACCAAAATTTACTTGATAAAAATCCTAAGTAAACTTATTTTGGATAAAATATCTTAAAAACCAAACGAGCTCTTTTGGGCCATAACTTGGTCCAAAGAACTGGGCTTTTGGGCCTGGTAACGCAATTAGGCCCAAAAACGGAAAAACCCTGCGTTCAATCGATGGTCAAGAACCGCCGCCGTCACCGGCTCTCATAACCACCGCCACCGCTGACGGTTTCGAGAACAAACACTGCCGTCGCTCCCATCAAGTGGCTGGTGGTAGCGGACGGCCATCGCCGTGGTTTGTCGCCGCTCACCACCGAACTGGTGCGTCGGCGTGGTCTGGCCACGGGTCAGCCGTGGTTGGGCGATCCTCCACCCACCACCGTGACTGTCGTCAGCCACCATTACCATCGGTGGATTTTTGGTGGTCGCATACGGCTTACGGCCTGGTGGTTCGGTCGGCTACTGCCGCCGTTCCGCCGCCGTAAGCCTCGGCCGGTGATCTTAATCAACAACCACCGCCGCCGCAACCACCGTCTGTGGTGCGACCGGCGATGTCGTCCTCGATCGAAAACCGCCACCACTCGCTGTGGTGCGGTGGGTGATCGGAAACGATGTCGCCATCATTCGCCGATGCCACCATTCGATCACCGATCCACCTTTATCACATAACCGTCGCCGCCGTTGCCGCTGCGATCGACGCCACAGCGCCGTCGCAAGCCTACCGCTAAACCGCTATTTATCGATTACCACCAACTGGTGGCAATCGAGTCGACGATCGTCACCTGGCCACCACCGTGCTGGTGGTTCGGCCATGGTTTAGCCGATGTCATTCACCACTGCCGCCGTTCACAGCCACCACCACGCTGTGGCAGCCGATTGTGGCCGAGAGCCACCACGCCGTGGCTTTGGTGTGATGGTCAACAGCAGCCACGGTTGTTCTGTGGTTGCGTGTGTGGTTTGATTTCCGTCGATCAAAAACTGGTGTTGAAGGTTGGCAGCCGAATGGTGCCACCCACCACCACCACCGGTCTCCGGTGCGGCTACGGTGGTCTACCACCACAGGCTGGATGGTTTTGGGTTTTTCATACAACAAAAAAAAGAATTTTTATGTGAACTTCTTAAAATTCAGATTTTTTATAAAACTTGATACTCAAGAAACAACCTTTTAACGGATCACATACAGATAAATTGATAAACTGAAACGATTCTAACAATGGCTCTGATACCACTGTTGGGTTTTTACGGGGTATCCTTGGATCAAACTGATCCGAGGATTATCTCAGATCGATCAAAACCTCGCTGGTTTGATATATCTCGTAGGTTTAAAACAAACTGTTAAAACCCTCGTGATCAGAAACACGCTGTTTCTGATCTAATCATGCGGAAGCGATAAAAGCTAAAAACCCATTAAAGCCTAATGATCTTAATCGTTTGTAGCTCTAAACCTAAAGGATTAGGTTAGATTAATTTACCTGGATTGCTTGATGATAGTCCACCTGTAATCAACCAACGAACGTTCCTCTAGTAGAACCGTGAAACCCGAACAACAAAAACGACCCGAAAGGGGGGGGGGGGTTTGTGCGCCGGTTTTTGGAGAGAGGAGGAGAGACAGAAAACTGATTTTTCAACTGAAAAAGGCTTAATTTTTTTTTCCTTAACCCATAGGCTTTATTTATATGGAGGAAAAATACAGTTTGTATGGAATCCAGTTTCCTTATAATAATTATCTCAAATCCTTTCCTTATTTAATTAGCTGGAAAAGAATTTGCATACGATAATTATGATTTATATATTTATCTAATATATAAAATCTTTATTAATTAACTATTATATATTTATTTATCTAATAAATATATAATATCCTAATTAATTAATAACCCTCCAACTTTGGTAAATCTGACTGAAATTACCCAACTGATTTATAATACACTATTATAAATCTTAACTCTCCATTTCGGGATTTCATCTAACTTGTTCGACTTATAGGTTCTCACAGGTGTGACCCTCAAGTGTCTTGTAACATTGGATGTATAATCACTTGGTTTGTCAACTCTGCACATAATTCCTAACAATTAAACCAGATACCTCAGGTGATAGGGACAACCACTGTGAGATTTTACTTATGACAAAATCCAAGAAGTAATCTCAACCGCGGATCACGTCTGACATTCGCTACTCTATCGAATATCTGTGCAATTTTTGGTCTACAACGCTTGTAGCTGTTATTCAACCACTGATTATAACTACCCAAAAACTCACAATGACTTTAACACCCTATCAGGTTCCCACCACAATAGGTTGTCACGGACAATTTTCGAATGAAAACTTGAAACCTAGTCTCATTCCTGGATTATAAAACATGCAAAATGTAAAAGTGATTTAAGAGACTAATTTTGTATAGTCCATATTACACTCTGTAATAATAACAAAATTAATAACACCTCTCAATTACTTTTTATTGTGTCTATTCAACGTTTGTTAAATACTGGTCTAAATGAAGTATCACCTAACTCCAGTTTAGACCCTTTGATTAATGTTTACCGTTTTAATCAAAGTGATAACCAAAATATTACAAGTTCTAATATCTACTGATATTTTGTACTTGTCTCAGCTAATATTTGTTTCGCAAACACCATGAAACAAAAATTAGACTTCATTTTACCATATTCTCTGAAAGTGGAGATCTGGACTAACTCCGAGTTTCCCTGAATATGTAAAGTTAAACTGCAACTTTCCTTAGTTGTTGTGTAGATGAATGTTTTCTATCTGAAAACAGTTTCCTATTTACCACACTGGTAAATTCTTAGAAATTCTATTCTAGAGTTTATAGCACTTTCAGTCTTAAAAGATAATTAATATCCTTTATTAATTTCTCCAATACAATTATTGATTTAAAGTTAATTATAACTTTATACTGTTTCACAATTATGAAACTATGCCCTATCTCCTTTTAACTAAAAGGTAGATTTCAGATCTCGTGAATTTATATCCTATCTGGATCATAATTCCGAAATATATCTAATAAATAATTAACACATATATCTTTTATTCTCTATCACAAACCTTGATACAGAATAAACTGGGCTCCCACTGATCTTTATGAAAAACTAACTATTACTAAAATTAACTATTGACTTTAGTCAAACCTTGACTGCTTAGTCAATTCTATTTTAAGTAAAACACTAGAATTTAGTACTTCTATAAAACTCAACTGGACTTTTAATCAAATCCTAATTCCAAAACTTGGAATTATTTCCTAGTTTTATACATACTGATATTATCAATGATCTCTGATATAATATCCTAAATTCTTTAAAACATATGAGTAAATAATCTTTGATCATAAAATACTTTTTATAATCTTTTACTCATGATTGTTTTATTCAAAAACACTTTCTTATAGTACTTCATGTGTTTTTGACAGTTTTTCATATATGATATTTTATCAAAGTGGTAGTCTAATCATCAATTTCTAGGATCTAACATTGAATCAAGTCAAAACTTGACTTTATCAGATTCATAAGATGCACAACAGATATTTCAAGACAATAATTTTAAATCTTTAAAACCATTTAATAAATATTCCCAAAAATAATGTAATCATAAGAAATATGTAATTGTTTCAAAAATTGAAATCTAAAAAAGTCTTGACAATAATCTAATGAAATAACTTTGTGCTTCAGATCCTTGCAATCTCGGGCATTCACTTCTGACCACCTGCAATAAGTATTTGCACTAGATATCAGTATACTTGTATATTACACAAGTAAAAGTGACAAACTAAAGCAATCATAAATATCTGAGGTTTACACACCTGCTTCATGACGCTTTGGGCAGTTTTGCCTCCAATGACCGACTTCATTGCATGTGAAGCAACGATTTTCAGTCCTCGCTTTGTTAGGCTTAACCTTCTTGCCCTTGCCCTTGCCTTTGATGTTTTCACAAACCTTGGGTGCACTCTGGATGGCCTGAACTGGATCTTTTCCTTTGCTGGTGCCTCCATGCCCATGCTTCTTCTTTACTCCTCCATCTCTCACCATCAACACGTCCTTGGTCTTGTTCTTGGCCCCCATATTCAACTCAGCAGTCTTAAGCATGGAGTGCAATTCAGCTATTGACTTCTCCATGTTGTTCATGTTATAGTTGATCACAAAAGGCTTGTAATCCTCTGACAGCGAGTTGAGTATTGTGTCCGTTGCTAGCTGCAACGGGACGGGGTGATCGAGTCTCTCCAGGTGATCCATGTGCCATTTCATTTTCATGACATGGTCACTTACTGAGGTCCCCTTGATCATCTTGCACTCGTTAAACGCCTTCGTGGCATCATAACGTTCTGTGCGAGCTTGCGTTTGGAACATGTCCATCAACTGGCGGATCATGTCATAAGCATTTGTGTTCATGAGCCTTGTTTGCAGAACGGGGCTCATTGTTGCAAGCATGAGACAACCGACATCCAGCAAATCGTCGAAGTGCTTCTTGTGTGCATTCCTGATAGCAGCCGACGCATTTGCTGGAGGGGCCTCCCCTAGAGGCTCTTCCAAGACGTACCATTTCCTTTCGTGTCTGAGCACAATCATTAGATTGCGCTCCCAGTCTAGGAAATTAGGGCCGGTGAGCTTATCCTTCTCAAGGATTGAACGAAGGGAAATATTGTTTGTGTTGGATGTTGTGTTTACCATCTACACATTTTAAAATAAAATTGGTTTTAACAACTGTGAATAGACAATTTCCAATAATATCAATAAACCCTTAAATGATCAATTTATTGGACTAGGATCCTAATTACATACGCTCTGATGAGCGGTGTGTTCACGTCCCACCAGGCCTACGTACTAATTAGGTAGGTAAGGACTTTTACCAATCATATCTAACTGACATGATTCCTAGATCTTTTCGGGACAATGGTAACTATCCGTACATGTTTCAGTCCCTCTAAGTGCACTTTGGCCCGGTACGACCCAGTGAATCTTATCAGAACCAAAATAGATCTCACCATTTTGGGGCTTGGACACTTTATTCTGGCCGGTACCACCCGGAGATAATTCGTAGAGTCTTGTTAATCCCCTCTAGCTTCGGTTTGAACGCGGACGTTCAAGGTGTGTTCACTTACAACGCACGCGTACCTTACGCCGGAGGTGCCCCTAGATGGGTTGCACCTACTGATCTATGATTTTCGGGGTTTTGGTTAATTTTGAAAAACCTTTTAAAATCCAGTATTTTGAAAAAAAATGATTGTTAGAAAGGCAACTGGTGTTTCCAAACTAACTGTTTTTAAAACATTCTAAAAACTAACTATTCTAAGATCCACTTGCTTAATTAAAACCAACTGTTTTAAAAGCATACGTGCTAATTAAAACTAACTGTTTTGATAGCATATTAGTTGATCAAAACTAACTGTCTTGTCAACTTTGCCTTTTATTGAAAACAATCGTTTATTATTTTAGGTTTTCAAATAAAATTTACTGTTTTAAAAAGGTTTTTGAAAAACTGGCAATCTTAATTATAAAACCTATATATTTGTGGTATAATCTAGTTTTAAAACTCTTTCTATTTTTAAAACAAATAGCACACAAGATATCACAAATAAACAACCACAACCACACAGTTAATAAATCTATAACTACATGGTGAAAACATGTTATAGTTTTGCCAACTTTATTCCTAAGCATGGTTTAAAAAAACGTTCGAGGCGCCAAAAAATCGTGTCTGAGGCGCCGCCTCACACCCTTAGTATAGTACGTACGCTTTTTGGTCGAGGCGAGGCGGTGAGGCGTAGAGGCGTAGAAGAGGCGTATGCCTTGATGATGTTTTTGCAATTTTTTAAAAAATTGTTGACTTTTATCTTATTTTAGTAGAGTTTCCAGCTTTTGTACTTTTATTGTACTTTTATTTGTTTTTAATAGATAAAGCTTTCACCTATTTAGAAGCTATATATGTCTACCAACCAAAAGTAGATATTTGACATGCCTTTTTTTCAATTGACTTTTCATTTCCTATGTTACCTTCTCTTCTACTCTACCGGGTTTTTCAAAAAAAAAAACCCAAAGACCCCATTTCTCTCATCTTTTGTCCAACTTCTAAGATACTGGATATATAAGAACTCTAGTGATCAGCTCCGGTGATCAGCTCCGGCCAATAGCTCCGGCCAACAGCTCCGACAATCAGCTCCGGCAGGTAGGATTTTTTTTCTGTCATTTTACTTCGTCCATTTTTTCTGTCCACATTTTCTGTTTTAGTTTTAGATTTTTGTTTCTGTTTTTGTTTTAGTTTTAGTTTTCTGTTTTAGTTTTAGTTTTCTGTTATAATTTTAGTCTTAGTTTTCCGTTTAAGTTTTTAGTTTTTAGTTTTTAGTTTTCTGCTTTAATTTTAGTCTTAGTTTTCTGTTTTAGTTTTTAGTTTTCTGTTTTATGTTTTAGTTTTCTGCTTTAGTTCTTAGTTTTCTGTTTTAGTCTTTGTTTTCTGTTTTAGTCTTAGTTTTTTGTTTTTGTTCTTGTTAGTTTGAAATGGCAACACGGAAAGATCCCGCATGGAAATATAATGATGAAATTGCGGTGCCCCGAGATGGAGCAAAAAAAGGATACAAATACTTGAAGTGCAAGTTTTGCAATAAAGAGATTACGGGAGGAGTGAAGAGAGCGAAAGAACATCTTGCGCAAACCCATAAAGGTGTTTCAATTTGTCCAAACGTTCCTCCGGAAGTCAAGGACGAGATCGTCCAATACTTAAGTAAGTTTCAGGACGCAAAACTTGCTTATCAACGGAACTTTCAATAAACGGTGGATCAAGGTGCTTATTTTGTTGGTGGAAATGCAAGTAACCCTCCTTGTCCTAATGTTGGTGGGAGTTCTCGTGGGATTAGAGGTCCCATGGACCGATTTGTGGAAGATGTCGGAAACGGCGAAAATGCTTCTCCAAGTCCAACACATCCTAAAGAACACCGCAACCAAGTTTGCATGGATATTGGAAGGTTATTTTTTGAGAATGGGATTCCATTCAATGTGGCAACAAGTCCTTCATTTGCCAATGCAACCCGATCAATAGGAAATTATGGTCGCAGATTGAAACCTCCTACGATGTACGAGTTGAGAACTTGGATATTGAAAGAAGAAGTGAAGACAACAGATGAAATTGTTAACGACATTAAAGCGACATGGAAAGAAACCGGGGTTTCATTGTTATCCGATGGTTGGTCGGACATGAGAAATAGAAGTTTGATCAATTTCTTGGTCAACAATCGTTATGGGACCGTTTTCTTGAAGACCATTGATGTATCGGATTGTGTCAAGAATGCACAAAAATTGTTTGAGTTACTTGATCAAGTGATTGAAGAGATTGGAGAGAATATCGTGGTTCAAGTAGTTACGGACAATGCTAGCGCGTATAAAGCGGCCGGTAACATGTTAATGGAGAAGAGAAAAGCATTATATTGGACTCCATGTGCCGCTCATTGCATCGATTTGATGCTTGAGAAAATCGGGGAATTGCCGCAACAAAAGAATGCTTTGATTAAAGCAAAACGAGTTAGCAATTTTATCCATAATCATCAATGGGTCTTGAGTTTGATAAGAAAATTTTGTAAAAAGATCTTCTTCGCCCCGCCGCCACACGATTTGCCACGACTTTTTTAACATTAGAAAGTATGTTTGAGTTGAAGCAAGGTTTGCAAACGATGTTTATTTCGAATGAGTGGTCGAATTGTGCATGGGAAAACAAACCCGAAGGAAAAGCAATCAAGAAGATTGTAATGGATGATCGCAATTTTTGGCCAAGTGTGGTTTATTCTATTAAAACCACAAAGCCCCTTGTACATGTCCTACGAATTGTTGATGGTGAGACTCCCGCGATGGGATTCATTTACGATGCAATGGATGAGGCAAAAGAAAGGATTGCAAAGAACTTAGATGATGATGTTTCTTCCTATAAGGAGATTTGGGACATCATTGATGCAAAGTGGGATCATCAATTACACCGCGATTTACATGCATCGGGATACTTTTTGAATCCTCAATTTAGATGGTCTAATGATTCTTCTAACCATCCGGAGATTACACGGGGGTTGTTTGCTTGTATGGAGAGGCTCGTAAAGAATGATGTCATGTATTCAAAGATTGAAGAATAAATTAATGAATACAAAAATAAACGAGGGTTGTTTTCGTTAAAAGGATCTATGACAAGTTACAAGACACGTTCACCGGTTAAATACTTGTACTTTAGACCTTTTATTTATTGGATTATAGTTTTTGTAAATACTCACTATCATTCTCTTTTTCATTGAAATATGTAGTTGAATGGTGGGATACCTATGGAGTTGAGGTTCCCGAGTTACGGTCGTTTGCAATGAAAATTCTTGGGCTTACTACTTCATCTTCCGCATGTGAACGTAATTGGAGTACCTTCAATCAAGTACACACGAAATGAAAAAATCGTCTAACAACGGATAGGATGAATAGCTTGGTGTATATCATGTACAACAAGAAGTTGAAACAACGAATTCAAAAGAAAAAGACCCTAAAAGATGAAGAAGATCCTTTAAGTGTAGAAGACATCTCTTCCGATGATGAGTGGGTAGCCAATCCAAATGATGATGAAAATGGTGATGAGATAAATAGGGGCGAAGGCGAGAGTTCGAGATCAAGAAAGAGGAGAAGTGTTCTAGTTGACTTAGATGATGAGGAAGACGAGGAAGATGATTGTAGAGTTGATTATGGAAGCTTTAGCATGGATAATGTTTGATGAAGTTATTAGGTTTATGCTCAAGACTTGGTTATTTTGGTTATTTTGGATAATAGTTGGTTTTTAGTAGTTAGTAGTATTATTGAATTATGAATTTTATATTTCTATGGTTTGGTTATTTTGGTATGGAAATATAAAATTATGTTCAAGTATTATGAATTTATGATTTATTTATTTATTGTTTGAGGCATACGCCTTGACCGCCTCAAGGCTTACGCCTCTCGTACTAGATAAAAAAACGCCTCGAGGCTCGTTTCCGTTTTTTTAAACCTTGTTCCTAAGGACCATTAATGACCTATAGTATTTTCTATCTCCTCGCGAATCTCCCACTGGCTTCGACATCCACGATGAAACTCCGTAAAAAAGGCTCAATCCTTTTTCGCGTGCTCCCACTGGCCTCGGCTCTCGGAAAGAAATATTAAAATACTATCATAAGGCTATTTTACAAAAAGGGGTTGCAAATGGCTCGCAGGCCTCCCCATATTATAAGTCAATGGTCTAAGTTGGCAACAACTATATAAAATATATATACAAACATATATATAATTTTTAACAACCACGCATTTAAATATAAAGCATTATATTAAAACGTAAGGCAAACCTAGATCCGTTAAAATTTATCTCATGCCGTTTATCGCAAAACTTGGTTTTAACTTATTTATAAAACTAGCTGTTTTATAAACCGACAAATATGATAAAATTATTTTATAAAACGGATATCAATTTCATGAAATATTCGTCTTTTATCCAAAAACCATATCAAACCGGGTCCTCCGAACAAATTGTTCGGTAAAATAACATTGGACCGTAAACTGTGTCGCTGTTTGACCAACTGGTCAAATCATGACACTTAGTACATCTGACGAAACCAGTCAAATGTTTGATTTGATAAACATAATTACAATTAATCCCTTTAAAACTAATTTTATAAGAAAATAAAATTATTTTATAAAAACAACTTGGATAAAGCTAAAAACCAACGAAACCCTCTTGGGCCTCAAGCTAGGCCCAAAAACTGGGCTTTGGGCCCGTTAACAAACATCGGCCCAAAAACAACGAAAAACCCTAGACAGACCGGCAGCCTAGCTCACGCTGCGAAAGCTATGTTCGCGTCGCGAAGGTCAATACTCGCTCGCGTCGCGAGAGTATCGTTACAGTCTTGCTCGCTCCGTGAAGTTCGTATCAAGTGTGTGCTTATCGGCGACCATTGGCACTATCGACGAGCGGCGACGGCAACAAAGGAACGCCTCCACCCCGCCGCCACCGTCACCACAAAGCGCTGCCACCACCATGCTGGTGGTGCAGCCGTGGACAATCCGCAGCCCGGCCACAGTCGGGTGCGGTGCGGGTCTCGTTCGATACGACTTCCGCCGTACGCGATTCCGCCTTGCCGTCGTCGATTAACACCATCGATGACCACCACTCTAGTGGCGATCAATTGCCACTGCTGTTGGGAATCGCCGGCCACCACCTAGCTGGTGGTTCGGCCCCATCGGTCCAAGCGATTACTAATCCACCAATCCGGTGACGATCGGTAGCAAAATCAACACCACCGTCGTCACTGGTGCGATCCAGTCACCACCACCACTTATCGCCATCGTCGGCGGTTCGAAAACACCGCCATCGCCGTTTAGGATGCGGTCGGTGGTTCGATCATGGCCAGCTGCCGTGTGCGGCTCGGTCACCGAGCATCCACCATCATCCATCGCCACCAGCGAACTGGTGGTGGGGCTTTGGTGTGGTGGGGCTTTGGTGTGGTTAGCCATCATTCAACCACCGCCACCGTCGCTTCCGGCCGGCAACGACAGCAGCAAGAACGACGCTGCTGCCGCCACCGCCTTGCGTTTGGTGGCTGGCTGCCATCACCAATCTGGTGATGCAACCGTGGTTCGACAACCTCAGCCACTTACCAAGCTGGTGGTGGGGCTTCGGTGGTTTCGGTTCGGTGGCTTTTCGAGTTTGGGTTTTCGTACGATACATAAAACGACAAAGCTTTAACCAATAAAATTCAAATTTTTAAACACAAAAGCTTTTGGTACATGAAACGTTTTTAACGGATCTTATAATGATTAAATAGAATCAAACGACTAAACCTGTGGCTCTGATACCACTGTTGGGTTTTTGTGGGATCCTCGTACCGAACTGATATGAAGAAACACTGTGGATCTCAATCCTAACTGGATGAGATACACGTCAACACCTAATGATCAAACTGACCAAAAAGTTTAAACTTTTTATCAAATCTAACTGATTTGATTAGCGCGGAAGCAAAGAAAAACCCAAAAACTTTTCACAGATCTTATCGTCAGTTTTACTTAATCCTAACAATTAATAAGTTTAGATTGTTACCTGGATTGCTCGAGTTAGATCCACCCGTGATCGACCAAACGAAAATCCCTCTAGTAGGATTGAGTCCCCGGTTACGATGAAAGCAGTTAGAACAATCGAAGAACAAAAACCGAACTGGTTTTGGTTCTTAGTTGGGCACCGATTTCAAGAGAGGGAGGAAGAGAGTTTTTCTGGTTTGTTGTTGGTGGAATGATTCATCATCAACTGATAAGCCCTAGGCTTATATTTATATGGAGGAGTTTCCATATAACTAAGTTTCCATAAATTAATTCATAATTATCTTTGGTAATAATCCTTTTCTTTTCCTTTAAAGAAAACAATAACTAGATAATTTTTTTATTAATTAATAACCTATTATATATTTATTTGCTTAATAAATATATAATCCAATAATTAATAAACTTATATATATTTATTTATCTAATAAATATATATACAATAACAAACCTTTATCTTTGGGATTTAGTACGCAAAATACCCAATTGATTTATAATTAACTATTATAAACCTTAATCACTCTCAACTCGGACTATTTCACTTTTTCGGTTTATAGGCCCTCACAAGTGTGACCCTCGAGTGTCTTGTAACGTTGGATGTGTAATCACTGGTTTGTCAACTTCTGCACACAATTACTAACAGGTACCAACATAGTCTCATGGAAATCCACACGTCAAAAGTCTGTCTCTCGCTTGTCTACGGAGGCTGAATACAAGGCATTAGCAAATGCATCTGCTGAACTTCTTTGGCTCAAGAACCTACTACATGAACTTGGACTTTCATCACCTACTACTCCTACTCTGTTTTGTAACAACGTTGGGGCTACATATCTATGCCAAATCATATCTATCATTCGAGAATGAAACATGTGGCACTGGATTATCACTTTGTCAGGGAGCAAATGACATCCGGTCAGCTCAAAGTACTTCATGTGAACTCTCAAGATCAGCTGGTTGGTATGTTAACCAAACCTCTCACTCGAGCACCATTTCTGCGTAATCGCTCCAAGATTGGAGTCTCCGATGGATCCTCTATCTCGCGGGGGCGTATTAAGGATATACAGTCCCATGGCAATCAACAACAGCCCAGTGGGTCAATAAATCAACAGCCCAAGGATCCTATACAATACGTTTGCATTTAGTTTACTTACTCTTGTATATTCTGATGTATAGTCAAGCAAATCCTAAAATAGCTCATGTAAAATAGCTCTTATCAGTTAAGGATAGCTACTGTAGAATAATCCTTATCAGTTAGAATAGCTCCTACAGAATAGCTATTGTTAGTTATGTAATTCTCCTATATAAGGCATGTAAATCTCTGAATACAATTAGCCCTTTCTTGATCTCAATTATTTGTTTCTCTATATAAATCATTTATCTACTTCTTATTTATTTAACGCTTCTCATTTGAACTTTTCTCTCTCTCTATATATATATGTGTGTGTGTGTGTGTCACGAATAGTTTATAGAGTTAATTACATATTTGGTCCCTGTGGTTTGGTGGTTTTAACACTCTGGGTCCCTCAATTGAAATAATTATGGATTGCGTCCCTGTGGTATGCGTTTTATAACACTCTAGGTCCCTAATACTGACGGCGTCTATATTTGGTCAGTTAGACCCATCATGTGCAAGGCACATGATGGGCATTTTAGTCATTTAACAATTGCTTTTATTTTTAATTAAATTCATAAGGACCAAATATGTAACTCCCACCTACCACCACCATCATCATTATTCATCCACAATACCACCATTATCCATCACCACCTGTAAAATTTTGAACAAAAAAACCCACAATTTATATTCAAGCTCCATCTCCATATCTACAGGTTCATCTCCATTTGACACATCTAAGCATCTCCATTCAAGGTCCATCTCCATATCTACATGTTCCCTTTTTTGTATCAATTTGAACAAAAACCCACAACCCTTCATCTTCATCAATCATCACCACCCACCTCTACCACCCACCTCTACCACCCACTACCACCACCAAACGTCAGCCTCCTTCTGCAATCGACGCACCCTCCGACGAACAAGGACTAATAGCAGGGACACCAACGTTTTTCCAACCTTCCCTTCCGTCTCTTTATCGCAACCCAGATCTGGAAGAACCGATGCCGTCGGAATAACAACCAGATGCCGGAATCACAACCTTCCCTTCTGGTCGCCGGAATCACAATCAGACGTCGTCGCGGCTCCATGTTGTCGCCACGCTCCTCGCCGGAATCACAACCTCACACTTGCTTCAGTGTAGACATCTCGAGATCTCAAGCTCTCCAGCATCAGCACCTCATCTTCGACATCTTCTGGCGCCAACACCTTCATCTCTGGGTTTCCGGTGCCAACACCTCCATCTCCGGCGTCGACACCTGCATCTCCCATTCTCCCTAAATCTTCAGATGTTCATCCCTTCTCCGATCGACCGCCGTGGTGGTGGTCAATGGTGCTGGCAATGGAAACGTTGATGGTGAAAGCGGTGGTGGTTGTCTGCAAGCGATGGTGATGGTGAATGGTGTGCAGGCGGTGGTGGTGGGAATGGTGGATCTGGTGGTGAATGGTGTGTTGGCGGTGGTGGGGGAATGGTGGATCTGGTGGTGAATGGTGTGCAGGCGGTGGTGGTGGGGAATTAGGGAAGTGGTGGTGAATGGTGGGTAGTTAGTGGTGACCGATGGGTGGTTAGTTGTGGTGATTTGTTTTTCCGGCAGGTTGGTGGTGATAGGTGGTAGTGGTTGGTGGGTGGTTGACGGTGGTGGCCGGAGATGATGCCTTGATCGGAACCAAGTGGTGGAGAGATGTGGAGAATTGGAGATGCTTGATTTTCATAGATGATAAACATTTTTTATATAAGAGATAATTACATATTTGGTCCCTATAAATTTAACTGAAAATAAAATCATATGTTAAATGACTAAAATGCCCATCATGTGCTAGGCACATGATGGGCCTAACGGCGCAAAGATGGACAACGTCTACCACAGCGACCCAGAGCGTTATAAAATGCATACCACAGGGACGCAATCCATAATTATTTCAATCGAGGGACCCAGAGTGTTAAAACCACCAAACCACAGGGACCAAATATGTAATTAACTCTAGTTTATATTTTGGGTTGTAAATGTATCCAAATAGTTATTATGTTGTCCTGGTTGTTGGTTGCTAAATGTTTTAATTATAAGATCGTAAGCTTTTGTTTTGGATTTGGAAACTCTTAGTAACGTATAATTAATGTTTGGTGGTTTACTTATAAATGATATCCCTTGTGTTATATTTTGGATTATTTAATATATGGTTTTTGTTAAAATCGTAACCATGGTGTTACATGAAGGTGGAGGAAACTTGGTCGATTAAAGCATGCTCTTTGACCCGAGACTTTTAGGGTCACTATGTTAAGGAAATACAACGCCAAATTTTTCATTCCCCCAATTATGGGATATGGGTCTTACCATCTCCGGTAGACTTAATTTATATTATAATCATTCTATAGAGCCAAATAAAGATAAGAACCCAATATTTCAACCCTAGATATATTGATTCCATACCCTAATTTATTTATCTCACTCTTTTCATTGTATTCTCGAAACCTTTTTAACGAAGGAAAGTGAGAGAAATGAGAGGAAATTTAAATAAACTTGTGTTATCGAAAAAACTTTAGGAGAGAAAGGAAAGGGAAGAAAGAAGAAGGAAAGTAAAAAAAAGGGTCGTAAACTTTTTTACAAAAGAAAGGAAAAGAGTAGGAAGGAAAATAAGGATGGGTTTTCTTCCAAAATTTCCTCCCACACTTGGACGAAAAGATGAGGAAAGAAAGTCTTTTTTTTCATTTCTTCCATTTTCGAGAACACAAATAAAAAAATTATTTTTTTTGCCTTTCTTTTTCCCTTCCCTTTTCTTTTCATATTTTTTTTTGAGAACACATAATTAAATTATTTTTTTAATATTTGTTTTTATTAATGGTTAAAAAAATATAAATAACATGAGTACACAATAAATTCTCAAAACAATATGTAGGTAACAGTGTAGGGAACATTGTTGAATCGACCGTCTTAAAAGTCAACTTCTAAACTAATTTATAGGGGTAATTGATTCATATGCCCATAACGCACCTCCACTTTGCACAATATACCCACACCGTTACGCCGTTATAACGGCGATATAACGCACCAAAACGACGTTATAATGCACCAAAACGCCGTACGTTATAACGGCGTTTTGGTGCGTTATAACGGCGTTTAAGTGCGTTATAACGGCGTTTTGGTATAACGGCCCTTATAACGGCTTTTTTGGGGGTATGGTTGCAAAGTGGGGGTGGGGCTTTGGGTATACCGATAAAGCTCCCAATTTATAGGCAAAAAAAAACACCCTCCGTACATTAACTTAAATGTAGTGAAATCATTAATTTCATTTCTATTTTTTGTGAGAACCAAAGATTACAAGAGCATCTTCAATGACTAACATTATTTTTTACATTAAATGTCAAAAGTAGTGTAAGAAATAATATAAGATTTAGTGTTACTAGTAAATCTTTTTAATAAATAACACTGTTTTTTACACCATATCTTTTTTACATTGAAAAGTAGTGTTAAAAATAGTGTAGAAAATAGTGTTACACCAAATATAGTGTGATACTATTTATCATACTAAATCTAGTGTGAAAAATAATGACCCCATTGGAGATGTGAATAGTAACATTTACACCAAATTTAATGTTTAGTGTAAGATTTGGTGACCCCATTGGAGATGGTCTAATGATAAATATATCTTTATTCGAACATTTTTTAGTAAGTTGTATTAATGACTTTAATAAAGTTTAAAATGTACTAGTTAAGTTGTATGTATTTAATAATAACTAGTTGCAAAATCGCGCGCTGTGCGGTAGCAAAAAATAATTTAAAGAAATACTTGTCCAAATACAGCTAAAATGTAATTATTCGGTTAACAATTTATAATATCTAAAATTAAAATGAAAAATATTTTTCATAAGTGGCACACACACACACAAATATATATATAGAGGGAGGTTCATTTGTAAACCACAAAAAATGTGTAAACTATGTAAACCAATCATAGTCGTTGATCAAAAAAATCAAAGGAGGATATGGATTCATAGAAAACATGGAAATGTGAAATATATGGTAAGTCATTGATTATTGAAAGATGAAAATGTGAAATATAGAAATGTTTTTGAAAATCAAGGGTGTGGATTGGTTTACATAGTTTACACATTTTTTTTACAAATGAACCTCCCTCTATATATATATATATATATATATAATATACTTAGTCATTTCTTGTTACAAAATGTTTGATACGCATCATTCATAATTTTGTTTTGCTGTGTTTTTTAAAAACCAAAGGAATGTCATATTATATATATATATATATATTGAGTGTATTCTAATTCAATTTACATATTTAATTTGATTTAATCTAAGTAATAATAGAGTATAAATTAATTTATATGTATTTTTTTATTGTAATAAATAATTTTTTTCATCTAATATATTGATTTTTTTTAATTTAAGTGACATATTGCTTTCATATTTTCTTTTACACAAATTATTTTATTGACTTTATTTTTTATTATACATTATTGTAGTCATTTTATATTTTGTGTACTAATTCTAATTATACATATTATTTTACTTAAGTATGTTTTTAGGCGATATTAAACATGGTAAGTGTCTCATATATTTAGAGAACTAGTAATAATATTTAACTATATATTGATTATAAATGTATTTATTTTATATTAATTATAATTTCATTTATATCTTTTTACTGATTTTCATAAGATTTATAAGGTTTAATATTTTTTTATATAATGACTTCAATTGTTTATCGTATTTTTTTATTTTGAAATTAAAATTTCACTTGAAATAGGTCTAATTGATATATATCATATTTTTTATTTTTTTAAGTATTATGTTTATATAAGAGTGATGAAAATAGTATTTATACAAATGAATATATATATGGCATAATCTACCGTTTAGTATTTTAAACAATACATATAAAAAGTATTTTATAAACAATAGCAATTGATAATTATCATTAAAGTTATATTAAAGTATATTGATGATAAGTTATTAAATTTTTAATTAACATAAGTATTTCATTTAAGTAATGTTTTCATGATGTTAGTATCAAATATATAAATACACACATATTAATTTATTTATTGAAATACACATATTTAATTTATCATGTAAATAACAATATACATATTAATTATTGTGAATTCTTATATATAATAAGTTCTTAAATATGTTGATTATATTCATTATCCATATGTTATGTGGATAACAATATTAGAATGACGTGAATAAAAGAAAAAGAAAATTTAGGTGCCAAAAGAGAATATGAATAATTTAATTAGTATAATACTTTGTTAATAACTATATTAGAAAAGGTAAATATTTTAGAAGAAAAAAAATAAGAAATTTGGGATTAAAATGTTTAGAAAATGTCATCTCATTGTTGGTGTTTTTTTCTTATAAATTACAAATTGATAAACTATTGAAATATAAAAGAATAAAGAGATAATTCACAACAAAACCAAAAGTAAATAAACCACATAAATTATATTTTAGAATTTAGAGTTTGATTATTGTCAACAAAAAGAAACATTTTAAGAAACTATGAAAATATAAACAAAACAAATTGGGGAAAAAACCTAATTTAAAACCGTCTTATAACATAAATATCAAGAAAACCAACAATGTGGAAAACACTTGTTTAATAACAATGTGTACAACATATATATTAGATGAAAAGATAAAAGAGAAAAAAATTATAATTGTGAAAGAAATTCCAAATAAAAGTCGAAAGTTTAGTAACAGTCACACATAATTCACAAAAGCATAATCATTATTTGAAATTTTGATAGAAAACAAAGGTAACGATGATACTTATTATATACACACGCAAAAATAACATATAACTTACATAAATCATAAAGTAAATAAAAAATGTGTTACTTCACCTGAAAATTTTACGAAGATTAGGTAATAATACCGGCGAAAATGGATTCTACAAAAAAGATACAATAAACATTCAAATTCAATAGGATATAACAAAGAACATACATGTTGGTATACATCATATGTTGATGGGCATTAGGTTCTATTTATAAAGGAGTTTGTTGTAGGTTTTCCATTTTAATTAATAAATGGGAATATGAAGAGAGTAAATTAATGTCTCTATTAAGTTAAATAAATTAGAAGTTAAGGGTAATTAAAATGTAAGTAAAATTACCAAAGAGTCATTCTTATAATTAAACATATAATTATCATTTAAGGGTAAAATAGTCTTTAACTTATTTAATAATTAAAAAACTCAAAATAATGAGAAAATTTCTAGAGGCTAATCCTTGTCTTAGAGAGTGCCACCTCATACTTAGTGTCAGAACCGCGCGTTGCGCGGTAGCGCAACTAACTTTTTAATAATATGTAGATTGTAATCGTCGTTCGTTGCATTTGCTCAAAACCATTGTTACAAAATCGAAATGTTTTCATATAATATTGGTTTATATAAAACGAAAAAACTAAAATGTTTAAAAATTGCATGAAATATTTCTTTAAATAAATAAAACTTCCTATCCAACCCAAATGTTTAAGATGCATACAGAACTGCTATAGTGTCGTATTTTTTTAATAACTAACATTCTCATTTTTCCTCAATCCAATCCAATCAAGATCAACTTTCCTCCCTTCAAAAAATAGACACAACAAAAGTCATGAAATTAGATGGTTATATATAAATATGATATAAAAAAGTAATTAAAATTAACATCATATACCATTTATTATCTAGCAAAGGTTTCGGCTTTGACTTTGTAATTTGGATTGGTTTAATTTTTCGCATGTTCACGAAAGATAAAATATACGAAGACACTATAATCATAAATAACGATAGCTACCTTAGTATGACAACAACAACAACAACTCAATTTTAGTAATTCTACAACTTTTTTAACCACATAACAGGAAACATTTCTATGTATAAAAAACTCAAATAATTAAGCCAATATTTGATAAAAAAATATTTGATAAAAAACTCAAACAATTCTATGTATAGGAAACAACTCAAGTTTACCTCTTCCATGTCTATTCCTCAAGTACCCTCTTTTAAGAAGGTTTTGGAGGAATGAGCAAATAAATAGTCAGGTTAAACCCATAAATGAAATTACAAAAAAAAAAAAAAAAAAAAAAAAAAAAAACTCACTCTTATATATCTTTCTTTTAGAGGTGCATAAGTCATTTACATATTAAACCTTTTAGAAGATCAAAATTTTGAGAAAATTCATACTCAAAGTTTTTAATACACTATAGTACACATTATTGGATGTGGTTGTTCCTCTCAATATATATATACAGATATATATATATATATATGTGTATATATAATAGATAAAAAATATATTAATATGTATTCTTAAAAAATTGAGGAAAACACAAATAACTCATCTACTGAATAGGTCATATAAAGCATACTCAAAATTTGATTGTCGTAATCAATAAACAATTATTTTAAGAAACTATAATATTATAAGCAAAATGTAGTCGAACATAAGAAAAAAATATTAGAGACATAATAAACAATACAAAAAAACTTTATAATCTCAACAAAAGGTAAATAAGATGCATACCTAAATTAATTTTTCCAAAGTTTTCTTGAAACTGTTAGGAATTATGTGCAGAGTTGACAAACCAAGTGATTACACATCCAATGTTACAAGACACTTGAGGGTCACACCTGTGAGGACCTATAAGTCGAACAAGTCAGTAGAAACCCCGAAATGGAGAGTTAAGATTTATAATAGTGTATTATAAATCAGTTGGGTAATTTCAGTCAGAATTACCAAAGTTGGAGGGTTATTAATTAATTAGGATATTATATTTTATTAAGATAAATAAATATATAATAGTTAATTAATAAAGATTTTATATATTAGATAAATATATAAATTATAATTATCGTATGCAAATTCTTTTCCAGCTAATTAAATAAGGAAAGGATTCGAGATAATTATCATAAGGAAACTGGATTCCATACAAACTGTATTTTTCCTCCATATAAATAAAGCCTATGGGTTAAGGAAAAATAATAAGCTTTCAATTAAGAAAAACCAGTTCTCAGTTTCCTCTCTCTCCTCTCTCTCTCTACCGGCGCCGAGTAACCCCCCCCCCCCCCCCGGGTCGGATTTCGTTTTGTGTGTTCGGGTTTCATACAGTTCTACTAGAGGAACGTTCGCTGGTCGATCATTGGTGGATTATAACTCAAGCAATCCAGGTAAATTAATCTAACCTAATCCTTTAGTTTTAGAGCTACAAACGATTAAGATCATTAGGCTTTAATGGGTTTTTAGCTTTTATCGCTTCCGCATGATCAGATCAGAAACAGCGAGTTTCTGATCACGTGGGTTTCAACAGTTTGTTTTAAACCTACGAGATATATCAAATCAGCGAGGTTTTGATAGATCTGAGATAATCCTCGAGTCAGTTTGATCCGAGGATACCCACAAAAACCCAACAGTGGTATCAGAGCCATTGTTTTCAAATCGTTTTAGTCTTATCTGTTTATCAATTTATCAGTTTTTGTGATCCGTTAAAATTGGTTGCTTGTGTATCTTTTATGATAAATCTGAATTTTTAAAATATGATTGTATCGTTATTGTCTTTATCATTCGTAAAACCCGGAAAAATCACTACCACCAGATTGGTGGTAGATGAGATCGATACACCACCTACGTGCCACCAACGAAGCGGCGGTGGCGTTGTTTTGATCACCGGACCGCACCACAGTCTAGTGGTGGCGGCACCGGCGGCTGCCATTAAACCACCAGGCCACGCCACCAGCAGGTAGCAAGCCGAAAACCTCCCTCGCAAAACACAGCCGCACCACCAGCACAGTTTGTGGCGGTGTCTGGTGTTCGCGAACGCCGCGGCCAAACCACCAGCGAGGTGGTGGTCGACGGCTGTTTAATCGACTGATGATCGATGGCAGCAGCGATAGGGCGGTGGAGGTATCAGGTAATTTTGTCAAACACCACGGTGGTCACGATCGCCGGCCACACCGCGTAAAGCGGCGGCGGCGGACGCCCGGCCAAACCACCAGAGAGGTGGTGGCGGCGATCTCGTGACTACACAGCCAAAACCGCCGAATGGTGGTAACGGATGTGGCGGATGGTGGTAGCCGTAAGGCACCACTCGGCTTTGGCCGAGTTCCACCATTGACCGAGATCGAAACCCACAACCACCAGAGGCCGCAATAGCGGTGGTGGATGGCGGTACGATCACCGGCCGCACCACAGTCATTAGTGGTGGCGGCGACGGTTTCATCATGGACAGTAGCGATCCATCGGAAACCGCGAACACGCGCCGCAATGGTGGTTACGGCGGCGGTGATCAATTGATGATATTGATTCGGTGGTAATGGTGTTTTGTTTTACGATCACCGGTAACGATAGTTGAACGGCAATGTGGGATCAATGATGACGATGATGGCGATATTGTTTTTCCGTTTGATCACCACAACCACGCCACAGTAGGTGGTGATGGTGGCCGACGGTTTCGAACAACGACCACACCATGAGTAAAGGTTGTAGCTTTAGTTGTGTTCGAGCCTTAGCAACACGAGCAAGGCTACCAAGCTAGGGTTTTTCGTAGAATTGGGCCAAAAATGATAACGAGCCCAAAACCCAGTTCCTTGGACCAAGTTATGGCCCAAAAAGAGTTCGTTTGGTTTTAGGCTTAATTACCCAAGATTATTATTTTTATCTGATAAAATTTATTCAAACCAGTTTTTAGTTAATTTTATGGAAACTAAAATTTTATCTGTTTTTCGAATAAACCAATATTTTATGGTTGGGTCGATAAAACCCCCTTTTTGAAATATTTTTGGGTAAAAGGATTAAATGGTTTTAGTTTTAAGATTTATTATAAATCTCAGTTTTTAAGATAAAACCATTCTTCAGTCTAAAGTTTTTCTTTAGGATTCATAAAACAGTTGGTTTTTCGAATCATTTATAAAACCAAGTTTTGCGATAATTGAAAACAAAATTTTAACGGATCCAGGTTTATTTTCTCGTAATTATAATATTGCTTTTGTTGCATATATACACATAATTGCGTGATTGCTTGAGAACTATATATGAATTTCAGTTTGATTTTACATATATATATACGTTATAGTATTTGCCAACTTAGACCCTTGACATATTCATGGGGAGGCCTGCGTGCCGTTTACAACCCTTTATGTAATAATGACCCTAGGATAGAATTTTTCTTTCTTTTGGGATGACGAGGCCAGTGGGAGCTATTCTTCATCTTACCGGAATTCTAACAAGCATGGCGAAGCCAGTGGGAGCTACGCTATTTTTGAAGTTATAGAAAAACTAGGTCATTATTGGTCCCTAGGAACAAAGTTGGCAAAACCTATAATTAGTTGTTTGCGTAGTTATAATTATCCGTGTGTATGATTAACTGCGTAGTTGATGCTAATAACTGTTAGTTTATTAGATATATTTTAAAATATTTTTAAAACAAGAAGAAATTAGGTTTTATTAATTTTTCAATCGAAAACCTTTAAAGTGAAGCACTTTAATAAAACCTAGTGTATTGTTATAAAAGAGCAAAATTGACGGAACAGTTAGCTTTTGTCAGCCGGAAAGGTTATCGAAACAGGTAGTTTCGATCAACCAATACACTTTAAATCAGTTGATTTCAATTAACCGATGTTTTAAACAGCTAGTTTAAAATAACATGAATATTTAAAACAGTTAGTTTAGAATATTAATTGCTCTTTATAACAACGTATAGATGATTGTTTTATATAAAAGGTTAAGTTGACAAAAGCAGTTAGTTTTAATCAACTGGGTATGCTATTAAAACAGTTAGTTTTAATTAGCAAGTAATTTTTAAGAACAGTTAGTTTTAAAATTTACATATATGTTTAAAACAGTTCGTTTAAAACATAAGTAGCTTTTATAAACAATCAGTTTTTCAAAATCCTGGAAATAAAGTTTTTCAAAACCCCGAAAATCATAGATCAGTAGTGCAACCCATCTAGGGGCACCTTCGGCGTAAAGTACATAGGCGTTGTAAGTGATCACACATTCAACGTCTGTGTTCAAACTGAAGCTGAAGGGGTTACATAACTCTGCGAATTATCTCCGGGTGGTACCGGCCAGAGTATAGTAATCAGGTCCCCAAAATGGTGAGATCTGTTTTGGTTCTATAATGTTCACCGGGTGGTACCGGGCCAAAAAGCACTAAGAGGGACTAAAACATGCACAGGTAGTTGCCATGGTCCCGAAAAGATCTAGGAGTCATGTCAGTTAGATATGATTGGTAAAAGTCCTTACCTACCGAAATAAATACGGGTCTGGTGGAGCAAGAACATTACGCACATCAGGACGTATGAAATAAGGATCCTAGTCCAATAAATTGATCATTTAAGGGTTTATTGATATTTTATTGGAAATTAGTCTATTTACAGTTGCTAAGACCAAAAGTTTTATTTTGTGTAGATGCAAGCACTGTTACCAGCACTAACAATCTTTCCCTCCGCTCTATCCTAGAGAAGGATAAGTTGACCGGCTCTAACTTTCTTGACTGGGAGCGCAATCTGATGATTGTGCTCAGACATGAAAGAAAGTGGTATGTGCTTGAAGAGCCACTTGGGGAGGCACCTCCGGCAAACGCTCCGGCTGCTGCCAGAAATGCCCACAAAAAGCACTCAGATGATCTCCTTGATGTTGCCTGTCTGATGTTAGCAACTATGAGCCCAGATCTGCAAGCAGGGCTCATAAATACAAATGCTTACGACATGATCCGCCAGCTGAGGGACATGTTTCAGACTCAGGCTCGTACAAAACGCTACGATGCCACCAAAGCATTCAATGAGTGCAAGATGGTCAAAGGGACATCAGTAAGTGACCATGTCATGAAAATGAAACGGCACTTAGATCATCTGGAGAGGCTGGGTCATCCTGTTCCGTTGCAGCTAGCAACTGACACCATACTCAATTCACTGTCGGAAGACTACAGGCCCTTTGTAGTCAACTACAACATGAACAACATGGAGAAAACAATAGCAGAATTGCACTCCATGCTTAAGACAGCTGAATTAAATATGGGGAACAAGAACAAGACAAAGGATGTCTTGATGGTGAAAGACGGAGGGGTGAAAAAGAAGAATGGGCATGTTAGCACCAGCAAGGGAAAAGGACCAGTTCAGGCCATCCAGAGTGCACCCAAGAAAGGCAAGGGCAAGGGCAAGGGCAAGAAGGTTAAGCCAAACAAAGCTAGGACCGAGAATCGCTGCTTCATATGCAACGAGATCGGTCATTGGAGGCAAAACTGCCCTAAGCGTCATGAAGCAGGTATGTAAACCTCAGAAAATTTATGATTGCTTTATTTGTCACTTCTTACTTGTTAGCTTACAAGTATACCGATACCTAGAGCAAATGATTATTGCAGGAAGTCAGAAATGAAGTGAAGTGCCCAAGAGTTGCCGAGGATCTTAAGTACTAGATGATTTAAAGTCAAGACATTTTTGAATTTATAGTTTTAAAACAGTTATTTTGGGGGTTTATGTTTTAAAATGTTTGGATAATTATATTTTATAATTCAATGGTTTTAATTTTCAAAAGTTATTGTCTTGACAATTGAAATATCTGATTGTGCTTAGTGTTTGTATGATCCTTGTTGTTGATGCTTGAAGTAATTTATATAAAAACTATCAAGACACACGAGATTCTATAAGAATGTGTTTTGAGAATAAAACATTTATAACAGCTATGTGATCAAAGGAAGAATTTAAGATATTAACTCAGATAGCGTTAATAACAGCATTTATAAAACTAGAAAGATTCCAAGTTTTGGAATTAGGATTTGACCAAAATCCAGTTAAGTTTTATAAAAGAAATTCTCAAGAATTAACTAATCAAGTTTGATCAAGATTTATTCAAATGTTTTAAAGGAGAATTTAGGATATTAACTCAGATAGCGTTAATAACAGTATTTATGAAACTAGAAG
This sequence comes from Centaurea solstitialis, assembly GCA_030169165.1. Classification (NCBI taxonomy): domain Eukaryota; kingdom Viridiplantae; phylum Streptophyta; class Magnoliopsida; order Asterales; family Asteraceae; genus Centaurea; species Centaurea solstitialis. The sequence goes on along the minus strand of CM058045.1, from coordinate 16,804,953 downwards.
AATTCCAAGGTTTGGAATTAGGATTTGACCAAATCCAGTTGAGTTTCATAAAAAGGAAAATTCTCAAAGTCCATTACTTGAAATTAGGATTGACTAAATCAAAATTTTGACTAGGTCAATAGTAAATTTTGAGTAATAGTTAGTTTTTATGCAAGTAAGTGGGAGCCCAATTTATTCTCTATCTAGTCTGAGATAAAAGAATAAAAGATATAATTATTGATATATCTCGGAATTCATAAATCCAGGTAGGATAAGAATTCATAAGATATAATTTACCCTTTTAGTTAAAAGGATAAAAGTTTCAAGACCCATGAAACAAAGGTCGTAACTGACTTAAAAATCAATAATTAAAAGTGTTGGATTAAAATATATAGCATTCCAGTGGATTTGCCAGGATTGCAAATGGAATCGGATTTCAGGTAGAAATCGTTCATCTACACAGCAACTAAGGAAGGTTGCAGTCTTACATATTCAGGAACTGGAAGTTAGTCCAGGTCTCCGAGTTCATGGAATATGATAAAAGTCTAATTATTGTTTTAAGAGGTGTTTGCAAAATAATAATTAGCAGATACAAGTAAACAGACTTGTGGTTTTGGTCATCACTTTGATTAGATTGGTAAACTTTAATCAAAGGGTTTAAAATTGAAGGCAGGTGATACTTCATTTTAGACCAGTATTTAACAAATGTTAAATAGATAAAATGAAAGTTGTTAAAAGAAAAGACATTCAATCTTGTTATTATTACAGCGTGTAATATGGACTATAGAAGATTGATTTCTTTATCACTTTCACTATTTTGCATGTTTTAATATATCCAGGAATGAAATCAGTCTCCGATTTTTCATTCAAAATCTGTCCGTGACAACTTATCATTGTGGGAGCATGATAAGGCGTTAAAGTCATTGTGAACTTTTAGGTAGTTATGATCAGTTGCTGAATAACAGCTACAAGTGTTGTAGACTAAAAGTTGCACAGATATTTGATAGAGTAGCAAATATCGGACGTGATCCGCGGTTGAGATTACTTCTTGGAATAAAGTCATAAGTGAATCTCACAGTGGTTGTCCCTATCACCTGAGGTATCTGATTTGATATCATGAGGACTGCTGAATTCTTAGTGCACTCAACCGCTACGCCGTAACAGGGTGGCTATAAAGGGTGTAACTAGATTCAGCGGAAGCCGTGGTGTTAAAGGCAGATATGCAAGATGGGATTTGCACCTCTTCTCAGAAGAGAGATATTTCTGGGCCAATCTTGACTGACTAAGTATACTGATGAAGTGCATGGCCATGCCCAAACGAACTGATTAGTTCTTTGTCGTTTACCTATCAGTGAAAGTCAGATAATCAAGAGAACAGAATCTTGAGTATTTAGAGTTGACACTTTCCAAGCTCATACTCATAGATGAAATATCGCGATGCAAAGGGAAAAGCCAAGATATACCCAATCAATGAACAGTAGTTTCATAGATACCAATTCCTCACGGAATGTTTATATCACCATATCTGGGTATAAGAGTTCTTGTAACCTGGTCAGCCTAAGTGCCTGTCTAGGGGCCTCCTTAGGTCCGTATAATCAAAGGTGGTATTGCCAACTTGCACAAGTGGGAGTCTGTTAGGAATTATGTGCAGAGTTGACAAACCAAGTGATTACACATCCAATGTTACAAGACACTTGAGGGTCACACCTGTGAGGACCTATAAGTCGAACAAGTCAGTAGAAACCCCGAAATGGAGAGTTAAGATTTATAATAGTGTATTATAAATCAGTTGGGTAATTTCAGTCAGAATTACCAAAGTTGGAGGGTTATTAATTAATTAGGATATTATATATTTATTAAGATAAATAAATATATAATAGTTAATTAATAAAGATTTTATATATTAGATAAATATATAAATTATAATTATCGTATGCAAATTCTTTTCCAGCTAATTAAATAAGGAAAGGATTCGAGATAATTATCATAAGGAAACTGGATTCCATACAAACTGTATTTTTCCTCCATATAAATAAAGCCTATGGGTTAAGGAAAAATAATAAGCTTTCAATTAAGAAAAACCAGTTCTCAGTTTCCTCTCTCTCCTCTCTCTCTCTACCGGCGCCGAGTAACCCCCCCCCCCCCCCCCCCCCCGGGTCGGATTTCGTTTTGTGTGTTCGGGTTTCATACAGTTCTACTAGAGGAACGTTCGCTGGTCGATCATTGGTGGATTATAACTCAAGCAATCCAGGTAAATTAATCTAACCTAATCCTTTAGGTTTAGAGCTACAAACGATTAAGATCATTAGGCTTTAATGGGTTTTTAGCTTTTATCGCTTCCGCATGATCAGATCAGAAACAGCGAGTTTCTGATCACGTGGGTTTCAACAGTTTGTTTTAAACCTACGAGATATATCAAATCAGCGAGGTTTTGATAGATCTGAGATAATCCTCGAGTCAGTTTGATCCGAGGATACCCACAAAAACCCAACAGAAACAATACCTCAATCCATCATAAAAAAACAAAGAAGAAAAATATTATAGACATAATAAACAAAAAAAACGTTATAATTACAACAAAAGGTAAAAAATATGCATACTTGAATTAGTTTTTCCAATCTTTTCTTGAAAAATGATAAAATGATAACCATGAAGAAAGAACATTGTGAATTGGTGATATTTATAGTGTGAGATGATTAGAAGGTGAAAAGTAGGTAGAGAAAATGAATAGATGGTTTTAAATACAAACATAAATAGCAATTAATTAATATTGATGAATAATTAGTGCTTGAAATTAAATTAGTGTTTGATTTAAAAAAATGAAAAAAAGAGAGAATGAATGAGAAAAAAAAAAGATAAATATGTTTTTTAGCTTTAGGAGGTGCCACCTAGGTGAATAACAATTATTTTTGTAGATGTATTTATTTTATTTAAAAATAATTTAATGTTGATTGGTTAAATGAAAAGATAAACTTATTTAGTGAAAAAAAATATATTTTAAAAAATTCAAAATTATGAGAAAAAGAAAAAAAAATATGAATGAAGCATTCCCATTGTGTCACCTAAGTAATCTTAGACTTTTTAGTAAAATTTTGTTATTGATATTATTTAATAAACTTTGGGTTATGGGAAAAATAAAATTTTATTTAATAAAAACTATTAGATTAACAAAATAATCAAAATAATATAGAAAATGATAAATATACTCCTTTGATGCAACATTTTATTTAGAAAAATGCAAAATTTTAAGATGAAAAATGAAAGGTTTATAGAATAAAAATAAATTGAAATACTTATGTCTTAACCTCAATAAAAAAATAAAAAATAAAAATACTTATGTCTTAATAATGACCTCAATAACGTTAGTAAGATAAAGAGTTTTGAGTTTATTGTAAAATAAGTTTTAATATTGATTAACATTAAATTAAAAATTAAAAATTTAAAAAAAAGGAGAAAATGCTACGTGGCATTGCCATGATTCGGCTTTATATATATATATATATATATATATATAGATGATTTGTAAAATACTATAGGATATAGTAAAATATTGTATTAATATACATGCATGTGAATATGCTCATAATTGAAACTTTGAAAGTCAAATATTAATATAACACAACGTTCAGTATTATTCATGATAAATAATATAACATTTTGTATTATTCATTCTGAATAATATTAAGTGTTGTGTTATTCACTTTGAATAATACATGATTATTTAGAGCGAATATTTCAAGCGACGTGTTCTCGGCTGTCCTCACGTTCGCAATAAAATTTGAGTTTGCAACTGAACTTTCTTCTTTCTCTCTCTATATATATATATCATAAACATATTTTAGCCATCTTAATTAACTCTCAAGTCTCAACCTAGTATTATAAGTATACACTTGTTATTTATTGATTTAACAATATTTTTTATAGAATGTAGTAGGTACGGACCTACATAAAGGCATAAGGTGTATTGTGTCACCTTTTCATGGTTCTTTCTTAACGAAAAAAGTTTACGGACTTGAAAAATGCCAATATATTGTTTCATCTCGTGTCTTTATATTTATTAAAGTTAAATGAATGACGTATGTTTCTATGACCAAGTTTACCTTGGGTTGGTGAAATAAGGTGCCGTTTGGTTCGCATGAATGTTCCTGATGGAATTAGAATTTGTAGGAAATGGAATACAATTTCATGTTCTATTTGGTTGATAGAAATGTCTTATAGGATTGGAATTAAGATATGCAAAATGACATAATTACCCTTATCATTCATGTATATACATTCCAAAGCTCACGAATTCAAGTAACAAACAATAAAACAAACAATTTCATAAATCAAACAAGCAATTTCATAAACTTAAATAAGGAATTTCAGAAATCAAACATGGAATTTTACAAACTTAAACTAGCAATTTCAGAAACTTAATGAAGCAAATTTAAAAGCTTAAACAAGGAATTTTAAAATCAAACAAAGAATTTCAACAAACTAAAAAGGAATCTCAGCAAACCAAATGAAATTTCAGATTTTTTTTACCTCAGATAGGTGTGGAATCGACGTCCAGGAGCAGCAGCGGCGGTCGTCGACGACGTCTAGGAGCAGCGGCGCGGTGGTGGCGACTTTTGTGGTAACAGCACGGTGGTCGAAAGTGTCCAGTAGCGGCAGTTGCCGGCGGTGTCTAGGAGCAGCGGCGCGGTGGTGGCGACGTCCGATGGCAGCAGCGGTGGTGATCGAAAGTGTCTCGTAGCAGCAGTCGTTGAAGATCAATGTGGAGGAAGAGAAGTGTTGGTATGCGACTTGTTTTAGGGTTTACTCTATTAAATTGCACTAGGGGACCGAACCGCGCGTTGCGCGGTATGTAAAAGTCATTCCAAGAATTTTTAAAAAAAAATACTATCATTATTTTTAATGTAAAAAATTGTGTTACAAATCTATATGTAATATTTATAATGATGAAATTTAATGTATATGCGGTGTTGATAAAGTTTTTATAAAATATTGTAGTTAAATGAGCTGATGATCAAATATCATATATGAAATTAATAAAGAATTGATATTAGACTTGATGTGAAGTTGCCTCATCATCTTTAACTGTTTCTTTTGAGTTCTAATATGTATAATAAAGTAATAAGTAATAATTCTTTTGAGTTCTAATATGTATAATAAAGAAATAACTAATAAGTCTTATATTGACATACGTTATAATCGACTCAAATAATAAAAGAAATCTTTGAAACTATTGTTTATAACAATGAGATATATAATGAATATTTTTTTGTCGTAAATTATAATATATCGATTTATCCCAACATAATATTCCCATAAAATATTTATATTCACCATGCAAGTAGAGTAGTGCTTCCTAATTTTGTATAATTGTAGGACATTTTAGTAATTTACTTGCAATTATTGTAATGTGTTGTTTAACCTGGACTAAAACACTTCTTCAAGCCCCCTTTCCCAACCAAGGTCGAAAAGTAACAATAATCTCCAGTATTGTGATCACTTTGACTATATGCGAGTCTAATTGAGTTGTTAATGTTTCGTGTTAGAGCTTTTTTCTCTTCGCTTGAGGTTGTTTTTCTTCATAACTTATATCTTGAAAAAAAAGGTTTTATATCAGTTCTAATTCAATTCTTTTACATACTTTTATTTCAATTTAAATTAAAAAACAAAATTAAAATAACTATAAATTATTAATTGTAGTAAGTTATCGTTTCGAAACTGAAAAAACTATATATTATTGATAGTAGCAAGTTTTTCTTTTTTCCTAATTTTATTTATTTGTGTATTTTAGTTATATATATATATAAATATATATATACACACACACGAACAAAAGTTTGGTTGTGAACTCATGTTGAATGTGACATGTGTCATTCTTTCATCCATCCTCACGTTCACAATGAACTCACCCCTACATATGTTTCAATCTAATTTTTTTACATATTGGTAGTTGATTCTCATAACTTATAATTTTTTTTACATATTCGTGGTGCGTCAGCGTCGCCGGAGAGAGTGAGGAGAGGAGGGGTCGCCGGTCGCAAGAGTAAATTGTAAAAAGGCTAAAAGCCGTAAATAATTTTAAACCCTAGTTTAGTTTAATTACTTAAGACTTAAGTAGTTATTAAATATTCCCTTGGAGTTTTGATTAATACCAATTATTAAAAAAAATTAATCAATCCCTTGGACTCTCCAATCGACAGTAGTTTGCTAGTTGCTACTCCAATTCCAATTTCCAAGATCGATTTTCATTCCTGCTAATTCAATTCTATAAAATAATTTTAAAACCTTTTTTTCTTTATAAATTTCGGGTTTCGGGTCGGTTCGGGGTTGGATAATTGAACCCAAACCGAACCGCAATATGCTCTCGGTTTCTCGGGTTCGGGTGGCATCGGGTTCGGGTGTCACGGTTCGGGCCATTTTGCCTTAGTTCGGGTTCGGTCGGGTTGTCGGATTCGGTCGGGTTGTGCTCAGCCCTAATGGTTGGTCATTTAGAAATATATTTTTTAATAAGATATCAAATAATAATAGTATTTTAATTTTATATAGTGGTTCAAACTTTATATATTAATTGAAATTTAGATATTTAATTTTATTAGGAATAATACATATCAATATGTATGTTATATATAGTAAAAAAAGATTAAAACTCATATAATTTGTCATTTTAAAATATATTCTTTTTCAAACGATATATAAAAAAAATGTTATTTAAATAATATGACTAACACTAATTATGAGCAACCAGGGGCCACTGAGTATTAATCCCAGGAGAGCATGCTTTAGCTCTCGGTAAAAATTGCCAATGATGTAGTCTGGCCAAAGTCCGGGTGAACCTTCCCAAAAAAAAAAAAAAAATATTAATGTGATTAATCATCATTTAAAATTGTTTATTGAAGTTATAATATTTTTAATGTAAAAAATACATACATTTTAATGTATTCAAATGCATGTCATGTAAATAGAAATATACTTATTGATCGTAATTTCACATATATATATATATATATAATTACTTATAAATATTCATTTGAATCAAAATATTAGAATGATGTAAAATAAAAACATTAAAAAATTAGGTATAAACCAAGAAGATGAGTAGTTTAATTAATTAAATATTTTGTTAATAACAACATCAAAAAGGACAAAATTTGATGTTAAGGAAAAAAATGGGATTGAGATGTTTTGAAAATATCATCTTATTGATGGTGTTTTTATTAGGAAAAACAAAAGCAGAATCAAGGACTACAAAAATATAAGAGAATGAGAAAAAACTTCCAACAATACAAAGAGTAAATAAACCACGTGGTAACACTTTGGAGTTGATTGTTGTTAATTTTTTTTTTTAGAAAACTACATCAATATAAGCAAAAAAAAAATTTAGAAAAGATCTATGTAAAACACTCATACAACATATATATTATGTGGAAAATATGAAAGAGAAAAACAAAAATAAAAGTTGTAAAGAAATTTCAAACAAAAACTCAAAACTTATTAACAATCATATATAATACACACAAATTAAAAACATTATTTGAATTTTGATGAAAGAAAAATGTTATAGTACTAATATAAATATCAATTAGGAAGTATCAAGGAGAAAAATAAAGATAAAAATTGAAATAAGTTTCAAAAATAGGAAAAATCAAAAACTTTTATAATAACGATACGGAATATACGCAAAAATGTATATAAAGTTATATGGAAATTTTTTATATATACATATAAACAATATATAACTCAAGAAAATCATAAAATAAATCATAAAAAATGTTAGCCTACCTGAAAATTTTACGAAAGATGAGCTACAATGTTGATGGGAGATGAATTTTGTAGAATAGAAACAACAACAAACATAGCAACCTAATAGCATAACATTAAACAAAAGTTGCTCATCACATTTTAGTGGAGCATTAGGTTGTAGTTTATATATGATTATGTTATGTTGTAGGTTTTCTTTTAATTAATAAATAAGAAGGTGAAGGGGGTCCTTAAGAAGTTACATAGTTTAGAAGTTAAGGCTAGTTATATTGCAAGTTAAGGCTAGTTATATTGCAAGTTAAGGCTAATCAAAGCATAAATAAAATTACCAAATAGTCCTTCTTATATTTAAAAATATAATTTTCATATAAGGGTAATATAGTCTTTAACTTATTTAATATTAAAAAAAATCAAAACAATGAGAAAATTCCTATTAGCTAATACTCAATAGATAGGATGTCCACAACATCCTTCAACATCCTCCTTTTATATATACTAGTGTTTGACATCGCGCGTTGCACGATGATTAAAATATATGTTAACAAAATTTTAAAAATAATTTTTATTGGTTATTTCCATATATCTTTCTCGCTCTCTCTCTCTCTCTCTATATATATATATATATATATATATCTATATAGAGGGAGGTTCAAATGTAAACTCTATATTTCGTGTAAACTATGTAAACTCATCGTGGCCCTTGATCAAAAAAATCAAAGGAGGATATGGATTCATAGAAAATATGGAAATGTGAAATATATGGTAAGTCAATGATTATGGAAATATGAAAATGTGAAATATGGAAACGTTTTTGAAAATCAATGGTGTGGATTGGTTTACATAGTTTACACGAAATATAGAGTTTACATTTGAACCTCCCTATATATATATATATATATATATATATATATATACAGAGGGACCTTCAAGAAAAAACCATTTTTTGTGAAAACCCGTAAAAATCGACTAAAAAAATAATTTTTTAAAGATTTTTTCCATCAAATGTTAGAATTGATATGTTGTTTCACATATATTTTTTTTTTCATAAAATGAATATCATCCATGAATTTGTTTCATAATATGAATAAAAATGTTGTATATTTTCGATTCATAATATGAATAAAAATTTTATTTTTTCATAGATGATGTTTACATTATGAAAAAATATATATGTGTAACAATAGTTATTATCATAGTATTTGATTAAAAAAATCCTAAAAAAATATTTTTTAGTTGGTTTTCACGGGTTTTCACAAAAAAAGTGATTTTTATTTGATTATTCATACATACATAAAGTTAGAATATTCAAGTTTGTGAGACTCTGACGAAACCACAATGTAAGATAATGCTTTATAAACCTTCACATTGTTTTTCCTATGAAGGTTCAATACCATCGTTTAGGTGGTATCAAAGCTCTCACAAATAAACATGGTCCCATATGTTTCTATGTTGGCCTAAAGAGATTATGGCTTTGTTTGGCAAGCATAAGCTAGCTTATAAGCTAGTTCATCCAAACATGTACCAAGAAGCTAGCTTATCAGCTAGCTTATCAGCTAGCTTATAAGCTAGCTTTTTGAAACGCTACTTTGAGTAGCTTATGAGGAGTTTATTGTAGCTTTTTCCAATTATACCCTTATTAATATTAATTATTAAATTCAAATATGCCCTTTTTGGTCATTTTACATACTCATAAGCTAGTTTTTGCCAAACATAATTTGTTCAACAGCTAGCTTATCAGCTACTAGCAAGCTTATCAATCAACAGCTAGCTTATCAGCTATTCGCTAGCTTATCAGCTACCAGCTAGCTTATAAGCTACGTTTGCCAAACATAGCCATAATCTCTTTAGGCCATGTAGCATCTTCTAATACTTAGAATATCTTTTCATTTTTTCTTAAATTTTTGATTTTTCTAAATATTGATTGTTGAACATGTTAAAAGAATTCTCTATGTTCGTTTTTAGTAATATGACTAATTTCATATATCTCTGTAGTTTTAATAAACATTGATTTGAGCCATTTTAATTAATAAAGTTATTATATTTGTTGAATGTGCAATGGAAATAATTAATAACAAATACAATTTTAATATTTATATAAAACATTTATTGATATTCTTTAAAATAAGTAAACATAAAAAACAACATAAAAGTGAAAAGTTTAGTCAAAATACTCCAACATAGTAAAAAAAAAATTAAATAGAAAACAAAACTCAACACCATAAGAGCTAATAAAAAAAATTAAAATTATATGAATTTACAATGAATAGAAATAGTAGATAAATAAAAAATATCAATAATTATTTCATAAAGCTATATCATCAAATATTTATATCACTGTTATTAAAACTATCAAACTTATTTATTTATTTGCTATTCTCATTATTATTATCGTCGTCATTAAAATATATAATTCAAACGATACTCGTATAAAATAACTTGATATTATAATTTTTTAGATTATAATAAATTTTAAACACATATAATAATATATGATTAAATGTAATATAAAAAGTAATTATTTTTATCATAATTAATATCTTTTTTATTAAAAAGGCTGAGAAAGTCTTTAAAATCTTACTCATTATAAAAATCTTATTCAATTAGAAAAAAAAAATCAAAGGCTAACATTCTCTTTAATTTAATCACATGATTATTTTCTTCCAATATTTATATTTTTCAGAAGTAATTCTTTAAATTAGTTTTTCCATTTGCAATTTGGATCAAAATTTTAATTGGTGTATGTGCGCCACCTGAACACGATTACATAGCATTGTTAAACACCGTCTTTTTTTTTTTTCATTTTTCTTATGTGAAGTGATTCAAAAACTTTATTTTCTAAATTGATAGTCGTCGGTAACATTGTTGACGGTGTGTATAAATCTCATTAGATTGTAGCAATGTTCCATATTTGAAACTCTTAGGTTGTATGAAGTAAAAATGTAAATCCATAAAGAAAAACAATCTACTTTTAAACATTTTTCAATAATTGAAGGTTAAGAAAACAAACTTTGGATATTATTAGTGGACTTACATTTGTATAAAACTTTTGATTTCTCAAATGTAATACTAAAAATGCATTAGTATATATATATATCAAACAATAAGTGAATATCAAAACGTAGATTTACGACCCCTTAATGCGTAACAATGTAATCTTTGAATACACAATAACAAATGTGTTTTTTGTGTTGTGGGTTATGCTACTGAAAAAAGTATAAAAATAAAAATAAGGTTATAATATATCATGAAAGTATAAAATAGAGAAACTCAAAAATATATTGAAATTAAAGGAGTAGTTGAATGAAGAGACTTACATGTAGTAATGTATATGTATACAACGGTGATAAAGTTTTGATTTTTTTTTCCGCATATTTGATGATCGTTAGAGTTTGTTTCCGCTCGTGTCACTTACTACAAAAAAAAAACATATATAAAGATCATATGAAATCAAGACACTTTTAAAGAATTTGACTATAAACAAAAATTCATACCCTAGATCCATCTTTTTATTAAGAGAAGATGTGGTAAAAAAAGAATGAGATGTAAGTTATTGTATGAAAAAAAATTGAAAAACCAATAACATTTCCAAAGTAATTAAATGAAAGAGACTTACATGTAGTAATATATATGTATACGACGGTGACGAAGTTTTGATGTTTTTTTTCGCATATTTGATGATCATTAGAGCTTGTTTCCGCTCGTATCACTACAAAAAAACATATAGAAAGATCATATGAAATCAAGGCACGTTTAAAGAACTCATTATAAACAAAAATCCATACTAAGAGACAATGTGGTAGAAAAATAGCAATGAGATTAGTTATAATACAAAGAAGAATTGAAAAGCCAATAGCATCTTCAACAAAGAAAAAGTACTTGTATTTAAATAAGGGGAAATGAGTGATTAATTAAAATAAATGAAGGAAAATGAAAGATTAATAACCTAAAGAAATAGAATTAAATGTTTTAATTAACATAATACAATAAAAAACATGATTAATTTTCTTAAGTAAAATACTTTTAAAGATAGAAAGAGTAAACTAATTGTAGGAAGTTGGATGGTCTATAAATTAAAAGTTAATAAAAGAAGTATCAAAATTACCAAAGTAACCTTCTTACAATGAAAAACATATCTTTTATAGAAGGACATTAAAGTTTTTAATATATTTAGTATTTTAAAAATTCAAAAAAACCACAAAATTCCTAGCTATGAATCCTACTCTAGGAGGATGCCACATCATACACCCAACATCCTCCTTTTATATATATATAGATATAGATTTGGGGAAAAATTGTAAAAAGCCACAATCCCACCTCCCTAGGAATTTAGAATCCCACGCTTCTATGATGGACTTCAAATTCCATTAACTGATGGAATTAATTCCAAGCTTTAAATTCCAACTCCATACCTTTCAACTTACCAAACAAGGGATTCCAATTCCATCAGATTCCTATGAAATCATGCGAACCAAACGGGCCTAAGGATTTTTGCATGAGAAGGATTCTAGTCCCCTTTTAACAATTTGTAAATTTTTACTTTAACCTTTTTACCTATACACCATTTTTAAAATGTTGGCATGGAAAATGGTTGAACCCTTAACGTTCCTATGCAAATAAAATGGACTAATAAACTAATCCACCATGTGTGTATGAAGAAAACAAATTATTAGCCTTCACTTTTTTGGGTTGTTTAAAATTTTTAGTGAATACGTTTCTTAAATACACAAGTTATTTTTATTGAGATAAAGGAAATATATATATATATATATATATATATATACACAATTTACTCTTTCAAGACCACAATTATATTTGAGTTGGTTTATTGGATAGCATTTAGGTATTGAATATGAATTGGTCTTTCATATTCTTAAGCCGTACCGCCCTCGGGTGAGGGGGTCGGGTTCCAGCAAGTGTACCGCCCTCAGGTGAGGGGGTCGGGTTCCAACAGGTGAGGCTGGCACACCGCTACGCCTTAAGCCGGTGAGCTGGTGGATAGCGCATGTGGGTCTCCACATAACCACACCCGAGCTCTCTCTCATTCTTTCTCTCGTTCTCTCTCTCTCTCTCTCTCCTCTCTCTCTCTCTCTCTCTTTATATATTATATTAAAATAATAATAATAAAATATGGATAGTTTAAGGTAAGCGGTACGAGTAGTTAGGGTAAGGTGGGTATGGGAGAGAAAAAGTTAATGTGGGGCTGACATTCATGGTATATCCTAAGGCGCTATGGATAACCTACAATTTAGACCGTTTTTTATTACTTTCCAAAGCCTCTTAACTCTTAATGTTTGCTGATAAATAAGTGATTAACTAGCCACATAATTTCTCTCTTATTTTCGTCCAACACAATTTTTTCGATTTCAACATCTGGCTTTAGCCCATATGTACCCTAAATTTGCAAAACCGCAAAACACAAATGTTATAGATTTGTGTGTTGACTTTCCAAAATATCTTAAATTGTTAATCGGGGTTTCAGTGTGTGAGATATGACTAAAAAACAGTCTCACAAATTTGCCAACATCCTTCTTTTGTTTTTTTCGTTCTGTCATTCGATTATCGATGCTCATTTCAATTGACGTATATAAGTTGATTTTTTGAGGGATAAAATAGACAATTATATATATTTTCGGACATTTGTCTATTTACAGAAAAAACATTTTTTTATTCAGATTTCAGCACTGTCTCTTAGAAATAAAAAATGAAATTAGACTTCAGACTTCATCGCCTATTAAAACTTAGGGTTAATTTCATATATACCCTTATTAAAGCTCAAAATATCATATTTACCTAATCTAATTTACAAATATCATATATATCCTTCTTAACCTATCAAAATATCATATTCACTCAAATAACATTTTTTTTATCATTTTTTAATTATTCTAAATTAGATTAATAATAAAAAATAATTAAATGACAATTTTTAATAATAACATTATACCTCTTTATCAACTTTTAATCATTTATCTTTCTCATTTTATCAAACACCATGAAGTTATTGTATTACCATTGAACAAAAATACAATAAGAAACAATTATAGATCGAACAGATGGAACCCACCTTCAAGCAGGATTTATAGAAAAATAAAATACTAACAGATTTAAAATGGATCTTCAAAGTTCAAGGAACCAAACCCATTTAAACAATCCAACAAAATGCTTGACAATTTTATAAAAGAAAAAAAAAAAAAAAAAAAAAAAAAAAAAAAAAAAAAAACCCATCTAATACACATGAGGGAGCACCAAAATTAAGAAAAATAAAACCCATTTATTTTTGGTGGAGAACACCTATATGTGATTTTGGTGGGGGGTATGTTTTATGAATCTTGATTTGGACTATCCAATTTCAACCCGACCCATTTCATATAAATACCCTTTTTTTAGCGATTTATATTTAAAAAAAGGTAAAGATGTCCATTCATTAAAAAAATATATTTATAAATTATTAAAATTAATTAAAAATTAATAAATATTATTATTTAAGTAAATATGATATTTTCATAGGTTAAGAAGGATATATATGATATTTATAAATTAGATTTGGATAAATATGATATTTTGAGTTTTAATAAGGCATATTAAAACTTAAAACACAAGTTCTTACCTTACTTTTTAAACTCAACACTTATTTTAAACTGAAGTAAATATGCAATGAAAGGGCTATTGTTGGTCCACCTAAGCCTAGTTTGAAGAAAAGAAAAGAGGGGCCTGTTGAAGAAACTATTGTAGTGGATCAAGCCTACTATTTGGTCCATTTTCAATAATTTATCAACTGTCCATTTCCAATATTATTTGAGCCCACTTATGTATACTATTTACATTTTTGAATGCCTCTATTCTGTTTGGTAAAAAACCACATCCTTATGGTGGTTGAGTCGAGCTAACGAACTCATTAAATACAATTAAGAATGTATCTATATTATACTATTTTATAAAATATTTAGGTGAAATTCTAAAAGTTTTTTTTTACAGTAAGAAGAGGGGGACGAAAGGAGAAGTTTTGGTACGGCCATCATCCCATCCAAACGAACCCCAAAGATTTAAATGTGAAAAATAAAAAATAACCGCCTATTAAATGTGGTGTTTATAATCAATGAAAAACTAAGGGCATCCACAATGGGGGTTTTTCTTGGGGTTTTTACAAGAACTTCCACTGTGGAACAAAGGTTTTTGCTCAGTCACATGTTCTTATTAGAACCCAGGTGTTTGAACAAGAACCACCCAGGTTCTTGTAATACTTTCTTTTTCTGTTATATACTAATTTACATAAATAAAAATAGTATTATAAATAAGAAAATGGAGGTGAGTTTTTTGTAAGAACCCCTTTGTAGAGTTTTAAGAAAGTTTTTTCTTTATTGAGGTGTCAATGATGTGGCAAGAAAAAAATATGGCAAGTGAAATTCTTAGAGGTTCCACCACTGTGACCACAATGGAGGTTCTTCATGGGGTTTTTACAAACCTCCACTGTGAGACAGAGGTTCTTGCCCAGTCACAGATTCTTGTTGGAACCCGGGTGCTTGAACAAGAATCCGGGTTCTTGTAATAGTTTCCTTTTCTGTCATATAATAATTTACATAAATAAAAATTATATTATAAATAAGAAGAGGGAAGTGAGGTTTTTGTAATAACTTCCACTGTAAAGTTTTAAAGAGGTTCTTGGTTTGTTGAGATGACAATCATGTAGTATGAAAAAATATGGTAAGTGAGGTTCTTGGAGGTTCCACCGCTGTGGATGCTCTAATAATGAATATTTGACACTAGATTCATCATGTTATTCATTATAAGGGGTCGTATCCGTTACAAACCAGATAGTTTGTACAAACTATACAAACCAATCTCGACCATATATGTAGATGATAAATGGTGTGGATTAATTCAGTTCCTAAATTTTCTCTCAAGTACATTTAAAACCCGCATAAAAATTAGGAGACAATAAAAGTCAATGGTTAAAACTAGGTTTGTATGGTTTGGACAAACTATTCGGTTGGTATTTGATACTTCCCCTTCATTATAATACTAATAAAATAGGTGGTTTCTAGATTTTAAAACTATTTAAGGTTTCTAAACATAATTTCTGCAAGTTTTTAGACTAGTAAACTATAATTTTGGTCCCTGAGGTTTACACGTGCCTACGAAAATGGTCTTCAAACTTCAATAGCTACACTGATTTTCCCTACTGTTTACATTTCGCTTGAATAGCGTCCCTCGTTGTTAATTTCGTTGAAAAACTCAATTAAGTAAGGGGTAGTTTGTCATTTTCTTATATAGGGGAAGTTATATAATTTGTTTAAACTATAAGGACCAAATTATAATTTACTCTAATATTTTATATATTATATTATATTTATTTAACTCTATATATATAATACATGTATATACTGATATACACATGCATACGAAACACATAGATGAAAACTCACCGGCAGTCTTCCCCGATGGTCTTCTCCAGCACCGTCCTCCGACGATCACATCACCGCCTCCGACACTCTCTACTCCTCACTGAGTCACTATGCCCCTCCCCCCACTCCATTTTACCGCCGACGACGTCAACCACCGTAACTCACCTCCTCATGAATAACATCCATTGAAACTCCATCTCCATCCAGCCCTTTGTCTCCTCCAAGTGGTGGTGGTAGCTGGATTCAAGCCTAAAAGTTTAAACTCCAAAAAAATAAGGTGGGGTTCAATGGCTTCAAACCCAGAACCCCACAGCCTGGTCACCTCTCCGCACCATCTACTACCTTCCACCTTCTACCCCTTTCTTTGCCAATGTCAGAAGCATAAACCCCCATTTGATTTAGGCGCGACTTCATGATTTTTGAATTGATTTCGAGATTTATTTTCATAGACTGATTTGGTTTTGATGTTGTGTTTCTTAACTAATTTCGTGATGTCTTCATGTCGTAGTTTGGATTTCGTGATCTCTTGATGTCGTAGTTTTGATTTCTTGATCTCCTGGTTGTGATTTTGTTGGGTAATAGATTTGGATTTAGATTTTAGGTTAGGTTGGGGTTTGATTTGGTTTTAGATTTGATTTAGGTTGGATTTGATTTCGGATTTGTGTTTAATGTTTGATTCTAGTTGGGTATTGATTTAGATAGCAGGATATGTCCAAAAAATGTTTTGGTTTCAAGTCGTTGGAGATGGTGATCGGCTCTGGTAAGGTCACCATATATACATATTGTACATTAAATTTATAAACATAATATAAAATTTAATATTTTAGCAGACTAATAAGAAAAGGGGAAAAGACCAAAATACTCCCTATTAAACGGACATTTTTTAAGAGTTAACGTTGAGGGACGATTATCAAAGCAAAAAGTGAACAGTAAGAATAATCGATGTAGTTTTTGAAGTTCAAGAACCATTTTTGAAGGTATGTGTAAACCTTAGGGACCAAACTTGTAGTTTACTTCTTTTATAACTATTAAACTTCAACATTATTACAACGTTTACAAAATGTTAAATGCAAATCACTAATGTGGGATGTGCAACGGAAAATCATAAAGTTATGGGACTAAAAGAAACCGCACATATTTTTAAATAAAAAACACTATTATTATTTATTTATTTTTGAACGGCAAAAATTTTATTAATACCAACCAAATACACAAACAAGCTTCCTAGGTTGCAAGACGCAACCTAGAAGAGTAGGAAACAAACCATTACAAAGAAAACTAAGACCCACAACCACGAACCACTAGAACAAAGACCACAGGCAAGAACCATGAAACCACGAACCAAGAACCACTTGAACTAAACCACGAGCCATGAACCGCTTGAAACTAAACCCACAACCACAAGCCCACGAAACCACGAACCACTTGAGCAAACGCCAAAATCATGAACCAACGACTCCACAAACCACTTGAACAAGGACCACATCCATAAGACCATAACCAAGAAAGATTTTCAACTTTTAATATAGGGACTAAACCTACACAACTTACAAACCACATGGACTAAATTTGTAATTTAGTCTATAATTAATTATTATAACACAATATAATTTCATCCATGGAAGCTTGGGAAAGAAGAGATTTTTAACTGTGGTGCTGAATGAAAAGAAGCTTCAAAAGAGAGTTCCAGAAAGATGAGAAGATGTTATCACAGGTTCTGATTCCATTCCTTCCTTCAATTCCATTCCATTTCATTTTATCCCCCTCTCTTTTCCCCCTTTTCAATCCAATTCTTTATTAGGGTTTCCTCATTCTTATTTCATACTGTAAATAATAATAATAAACTCCCAAACAGGTTTGTTCCTTTTCAATTTTCCAAAATTTTGCACCTTTACATTCATCCTTTCACTGTTGATTGTTCTTTGCCTTTTTATTTATGAAAAACTTTTCTTCTGATATTATTATTCTACTGTATAGTTTCATTGATTGCTGAAATCTAAATTAGTTATCAATTCTCCAGAAGATTTATAAGATCTGTGATTTATAGATTAAAACCTCTGATCACCTGCAAAATCTACCTCCATTGATTTGTGTTAATCTGGAATTGATGCTAATCTGTGTCCACCATGGCTGCTAGTATTTAATTGCTGTCTTATTTTGATTTTGATTTATTGGTTCTACCTGGATTGATGAATATAGGAATTTTATCCTTTTGGATAATGTTTAAAATTGATGTTATATTTAGGAAGTTGAAGAGAGATTTTAAAAATTGTTGAATCACATCCACGAGAATATTTCATGTGTTTTTCCATTTTTTTGGTTAACCATGGGTGTTCGGGCCAGCTTGTGCGCACTTCGACTAATCCTATAGGCCCTGAAGATACCAGTCAGGAAAATTCCCGTGATATTGAGGAAACTCGGTTTAGGAACCCCAAGGGCTCGACAATCGACATTTATTTTATTGACTAGTTGAGCTAACCCTTGCTCGGGGTTAGCGTTCATGTGTGTTGATGTATGTGTAACTTGCTAATTGTAGTTTGAGTTTTGTTTGCATAATAAAGTAGCGAAATGAATTATTTTAAGAGCAACGGCCGTATATATCTACAACTCATCATTATAGTTGAGCTAGAATGGTGAAAAATATGCAGTAAATCTTTATAATAGTTGGGAATGTAATTCATAAGATAAGAGAGAAAAAAGGCCAAAAGGGTATTCAAATGTGTAAATTTATATATATATATATATATATACATATATATACCACTGATTTAGGCTGTTTTTTACTTTACTTCAAATGATGTGAATCCATGTAATTATTCTGCACAGTGATTGAGTATTCGTCTTCAAAGCTTGAACCTGGAGTCATGACAGCATGATTGCTTGTTCTCCCATTAGAACTTGTGTGAAAAGCGTCGTCCATCCAAGTGGGTCCCGCCAGAGTCTGATGCCTTCAAGTGCATGTTGTTTTCATCTCTCCCTTGGATGTGTGAAACCGAGTTATGTTGCAAAGCCCAACACCCACCAGTCTCTTATCGGGTCTTCTTCTGACATTGCAAACCAGAGGAGCAACTTGCAGTTACTGACCATCAAAAGTGCTATGCGTGCCAGGCGCGGGACACAGAAGACACGCTTTGATCTTTCGCTTGGGTCCCGCAATATGAACTTTAGGCTTTTGTTCCCGAAACAAGGTATCATCTCACGAATGAAATGGAGTTTGGTGCCCGGATCTTGGATGCAAGGATGTGCCTCGGCAGGCCTTGTAATGGGCTTAACGGGTTGCAATTCAAATTCAGAGCCGGCACATGCCGAAGCAAAAGAGAACAAGGAAGATGACGGTAGTTCCAAAATCACCAACTTTTCACATGGGAAGGAAGTTCACACCAACTACTCCGTTATAGGTAAGCTAAACTGTGATATAATGATATTTAGGTCTACTTATATCTTGTCTTTCTAGTTTGCACTCATAATAAGCTGTGAATTTTTTTTGTGTTTTTGGGTTACAGGAATACCTGGAGATGGGAGATGTTTGTTTCGTGCGGTTGCTCATGGAGCATGTATACGATCAGGGAAGCCTGCTCCTAGCGAGAGCCTGCAAAGAGAGCTAGCTGATGAATTACGTGCCAGAGTATGTTTTGATCCCTCTCTATGAACAATAAGAATAATAGTTAGTATTTTTATGTTAATACTGGCCCTAGAGTAACAGTCACTTATATTGATTAATATCCTTATCAGTCTCTCAATCTTTCTATAAAAGTAATTCCAAATAACGAAATATAATCTCCTAAATATTTATGTCAATACTTGTTTTGGTCCCTCTCTAATATAATTTCCTAAATATTTCGCGACCGACTGGATTCAAACAAACAATACAAAACAGCTTGTGTATTTCACTGATAAACCAACAAGAATGGGGGAAAACAAATAGCAAATGTCATATGTATTTCACTAATGGAATGAAAGGAGTTCTGGATTTGTATAAATCTATATTATTTAATTGCCTCTATGACGTCATTGCTGGCAAATACTATTATCTCTCTCAAGAGATACCATCAGGCCCTAGAATTTTGCCCTCTTTCATCGTTGCTAGTGTTTCCATTACACATAAAATGGAAAATCTAGAATGCCATTACATCATCTAACAATTCTGATTCAGAAATATGGTCCTTGCTCTATATTGATATATTTTTTATCTGACGTATTTCTAGGTGGCAGATGAATTTGTTAAAAGACGGGAAGAGACGGAATGGTGAGTTGTGTACGATTTTTTATGTACATTTACAATAATTTTCTGCTGTTGCTCATGATTATCTTCTGTCTTCACATTTAGAGGAGGTGACATTTTAAATTTATTTGTTTTACAAGTGATTAAAATACCATTCATGATTCAATAGAAAAAGATATAAACCGAATATGAAAGATGAGTATTGGTATATGTGTAATTGTGTATTGTGTTGTATAATTGTTAGAAGTTAGATAGATCTTCTGAAATACCTCTTTTTATTGTCAAATGTTCTGTGTGCATGCTGTTTGTGCTCAAATGAAAGGCGAGTGATCTTTAAGGATCTTTTTGTAAAAGTAAACTTATAGATTGCATATGCACTTCATTCAGGTTCATTGAAGGTGATTTTGATTCATATGTGTCACAAATAAGGAAGACACATGTATGGGGAGGTGAACCTGAATTGCTCATGGCTTCTCATGTTCTCAAGTAAGTCTCTCTCCTCTCTCTCTCTCTCTCTCTATATATATATATATATATATATATGTGTGTGTGTGTGTGTGTGTGTGTAGAGGAAATATCAAGTGCATACCAGATGATGAGGAACACCTTGGTAGCCTTTCATTTGGACGGTACAACACTTGTGCATACAAGTAAATTTGTAGCATGAACACATGCATAAAAACCAAAAAAACAACTTGATTTACTTGTATGCATAAGTGCATACCGTCCAGATAAAGGGCTACCGGGGTGTTTCTTAATTTGCCATTGTTTTGAGGTTTACCCTTGACACCTCCCCCCCCCCCCCCCCCCCCCCCCCCCCCCCCCCTTTTCTCTCTCTCTCTCTCTCTCTCTCTCTCTCTCTAGTACACACACACACATAATGACACGGACACAAAAAAGACATCCTTATCATTTTCGAATACAAGTCAATGGGGGCAACTTTAAAAGACATGTGATATTCTTTTTTAGTTTCTAGTATGCTGTTAAATGTTCAAAGTGCATATTGAATGGAATTCTAGCAAACACTGGTATTTATCTAAAGTTTAAGTTGTACAATGTTCATGCAAAAGTAAGGTCACATCAGTTCTCCTTCAAGAAACATAGGAGTGAAGTAAACTTAAAACACGGTTGATATTGCTATAAGTAGAGACAGAAAAGACAAGAAAATAGTAATTTTCCATGGTACAATAATTGGTGGTTGAGCTTTGAGAATTGACGAGTGAGAGCAAGATGAAATTATCACTCTGTACCTAGTACTTGGCAAGCTGGATGTTTGGTTGAGTTGAGAACAAGAGTTTGTTTGTTTACTAAAAAAAATTAAAATACAACTTTTAGAAGTCAATTTCTGGATGCATTCTCTTGTGCTAATGCAAGCATTAACTTATGTTGTAATTGCAATAAGTTGGTGTAAGTGGCATTTAAATCATCTTTCAAGAAAAGCAAGAGTCAAATTAATCAACAGATTGTACAGGAACTCAGGAAGCAAAGGAAAAAAAATAGAAAAGAGAAGTACCCCACAAATATAAAAAATACCAACTTGAACCTAATCAAGTCCATTTGTCTTAGAGGTCAAATCTGTTTACATCTTCCCTCCAGACCCTATGGGTGGGGCATCCTGGGTCTGGGTATGTTTAGTTTTAGTGTAGGGATGAGTTGGTTATTGATCTTAAAACTGCAAGAGAATATAGTGAGAAAGATACACTTGATTTATTTTGGTGTGAAAGGTTCACTTTCAAACTTGAATGTATTGTAATATATATCTATATATATAGAGTGAGAGAGATGATACGTTCCTTATGGGGGGTTGTATTGGTACTCCTCGTCCCACATCGCCCACAAGCAGAGGAGATGTTGGGTTCATATAGTACTCCTTGGCCTACCTGGGTAGACGCGTTTTGTAAAGCCGTGCGAGTTAATTCCAAAGCGGCAGTATCTGACCTGGTTGGCCAAGGTAATATCAAGAGAGAGAGAGAGAGAGAGGGAGAGGGAGAGAGAGAGAGAGAGAGAGAGATTTAGACGGTATGCACATATGCATTTGTTACCAGGGTGTTCCTCAGTTTTCATTTTTTTTTGGGTTCCTCGAGGTATGCACATATCCTTCTCTCTCTTTAACGTTGTAATTTCTATGTGTTGGAAGTACAAAGCAAACAGCTACAAAAAAGATAAAACAGCCGCTTATTTTAAGTTATGTTGCGTGGATTTCCATCTTTGCAATTATGCTAAATCCCTTAAAGTTACAAGTTACAACCATTCTTTGATAATCATCTTTGCAAATTGCAATTATGACTAGAAGAAGATGATACTTGGATTGTGAACTTCTTCTATTTAAAGTCTTAAATTGATTATTAGTTACAGATTTTATTTGATGACAACATATGCTTAGGTTGTAACTTGTAACTTTAAGGGATTTAGCATAATTGCAAGCAAGACGAGGCTCAAATATTAGATCCTCTGCAACTTCTAGCAAGCAAGACGAGGCTCAAATATCTATTAATTGCGAGCGGGGTTTGTGAGAATATAAGGAGGCAGGGAAGCAATACATGTATGGTGATTGGGTATGGGGTAGGAGGTCCCCGAGCTTAACCAATGTCCATGATCACGCCAATAAAACCATCAAAAGCGCCATTACAAAATGACCAACTTACCCCTAATGAGTTGTTTATATGTTTTGATTAGTTACGTAATTGATTAACTTGTAATAAAATAAATATTTTCTTATAACAAAATATAACATTAGAAAGTTTTTGTCAAGACGCTTAAAATGACACCAAAACAAAAGGTTATAATTAGTTTCCAGTTTTTATTTCTTACTTTTTCTATATTATTTTTTATTATTATTAAGTAAATTACATAAATAAATCAAAATATAGAAATTGTATAAAAATAATATTTTTAGGACAGTAAAGTGAAAGTTTAAAGAGTACTATATACAATAAAAAAATAAAAAATAAATAAAGTGTGAAGAGGAAGGTGTGTTTGTTGTTTTAGAAGAGAATTATGTTTTAATTTGATGTCATATTGGTAAAACATAAGTCTGTTCTAGCTTGCTCCAACTTATATGATCATTGTGGAGAATTATACTTTCTTGACGATCTCAAAATATTGTTTCTGGCCTGATTAGATTTTCTAATTATTTCGTTCTTAGTTTCCGCTGATTTTATATAACATATAAATCATGTGAGTTTATTAAAAACATGATATTCGAGTGTGACCAAATAAGTTATTGGTGGGTATTTTTTTTATGCAGGATGCCGATTTCAGTGTACATGAATGATCGAGATTCCGGTGGCCTCATTTCTATTGCCGAATATGGTCATGAATACAGTAAGGAAGATCCTATCCGAGTCTTGTATCACGGGTTTGGTCATTACGATGCTTTACATATCCCTGGTAAAACGGATTCCCGAGCAAGACTTTAGAGCTTTTAACTTATAGTACCTTCTTCTCTCGGCTGTTGTAATTTAGAAATGATGGTCATTATAAAATAAAGATTTAACCGTAACATGAAAAATAGGACGATAGGTTTAATTTATGTCAATATCCTTTCTGGTCTGCTAAGATGTTCAAATTCTAATAAATGCAGAAAGAAAGAAAGAAAGAAATAGATGAAAACCACCCATGTTTCCTTGGGTGACCTTTTGTTTTTTTTAGGATAATTGCATCTACAATGTGCCTATGTAGTCGGCTAACATACGTGTCGACGTCTTTATAGAAACAACCTCTTTTACTCTGTGTGAGATTGTTTGTTTGGAGTACAATACTGGACGGGAGAGAACAAGGTAGGCAGGTGAAAGAACTATAGAAGGTTTTAGAGTTTCAATTCGACATGGGTAGTTTAGTAATTTACCAGGCTTGTCCCATCTTCATAATTTTACGTTCTAGTATCTAGTGGAATAGAAAAAAATGCATTTTTTTCTTATCCGGTTATAGTATTGTCTAGTTGTGAGACCCAAATGTGGGATAAGAAGCTCTGGTTTTGTTATGTCCTGTTCTGTCCCAGATACGCAACATACCTTGGTTTGGACTTTGGAGTACATGTCAACCTAGAAAACACGTGTTTACGCAACATACCATCCTGAATCTAACCGTGAATGGTTTCTTAAGATCCATTGCTGTCTTTGGGTTGATTTATAATTAATTTTCCACAATTTTGTTTCTTTTTAGATTTTGGGTTGTTACAAATAATGGGATCTTAGTTAGGTGACTAAATCCATGAAACTATGAAACTTGGTCACATGATTCCAACATTCTTTTTGTTCTCTTTTTGTGGATTTTTTTTTGTGGTTTGTGGTGTGGGGGCTGAACTTTTTATCTTTAAGCATCATCATGAAGTTATTGAAGCATACCCACAAAGTTAAAATGCCAGGCTTGCCCTTTGCCCACAATCTTAAAAGCAATGTGTCATTTCACCATCATTGTTCTTCTCCACTATTGTCACTTCATTTGCTACACAAAAGACATGCTCTTTTATGTGACATGAAAGACTTGAAGTAAGATATGATTGAATGTCAATGACACAAGAATCATATATAAGGAAATTAGTAAATTACCTTTGTTAAAATAAAGTTGTAATAATTTGCTTGATTTTTTCACCCGCTTGCTTAGAACATCTCAAAGGCCATGAGTAGCGGCACCCTAGGCTGGGCGAACTCGGCATGAGCGGGCTCGGCGGGTTCGGCTACTACTCCAGTGGGCTGGGAGGCGATCTCGAGCCATCGTGTGTGGCCAACCCGGAGTAGCCGTTGTGTTTTGTGTTGTGTGTGGTGTGTTTAAAAAAAAATAAAAAAAATAAGAGGGCTTGTGGGTTGGGATACTAATCGAGAGGGCTCCAGAGAGTGACAACAGGCTCAGAGAGTTCGACTTCTGGTAGCCAAATCGGTAAACTTTGTAAAGCAATAACTATTTGAAAAAAAACTTATTTGCATTGGAGTTGTTTTTTGGACAAAAGCTTTTGAATTTAAAAGCGTTTGTTTGTACGACTTTTTCAACGCATTTTTTTTTCCATTTTACCCCCTTTTTAAATCTATCTTTTCAATGCAATTTTCAAAATATCTTCTTTATTCAATCAAATTTTCAATTTAAACTTTTTTAAATATTATTTTCATCTAATTTATTAAATAAAAATAAATATTTTATAAAACAATATATCATTTATATATAACTAGGGATGGCAATCTGAGACACGAATCTGAAACCCGACCTAAACCGAACACGAAATGAGTTTATACGAACCCGATTCGAAACTAAAATGGGTATAAAAAGGGTCGACATGACCATGACATGAAAAAAATGGATCAGGTTCAGGTAAAACCTGATTACCTGAAAATGACCCGATTAACCCAGATTATTAAATAAACAATTAATTAATTACTAAAATAAATATTAAATCAAATTTCTAAAGTTCTAAATAAAATTACTAAATCTATAATTTTTATTATTAATTTAACTTATTTGAGTAAAGGAGTGGGAATTGAAATTTTCGTTTTCTATTTGAAAGTAAAATGGTGAGAATTGATTTTTTTTACTTATCTAAGAAAGTGGAATTTGCAAAACGGTGGGAATTGGTTTTTTTTTGACTTATTTTAAGGTTTTGGGATGAAGATTGTTTTTGAAGATTCATGTGGTTAATAAAAAATTATATTTCTCGCATTTTGAATATATGGATTAAACTTTGAAGTCTGTGTTAATTTTTGTGAACTTAAAACATCTTGAACTTTCTTGAGGTTGGAATGTTTAATGAATTTTAAATTTTATTAGTTTAAAATATTTATGTATTTTTAAGTTTTAAAGTCAAATATGTATGCATTTTTTTCTTGAATGGGCCAGCCGGTCAAATCAAAACCCGACCCGAACATCACCCCACCCCCGAAAACATGGCACAGTTTTTCCCTCGATAGTAAAATGGGTCGACACGGGATACGACCCAAACTAAACACGAATGGAAGTGACATGAACCAAACCTGAGGCCATCCTCTATCGGGCCGGTATGGGGACCGGTTCCCTACCGGCACCGGCGGGAACACCGCCGTGGGTGACCGGTAGGGAGACCGGTATGCACCTCAACGGTGCGCCCATGCCGGTCTGCTTCTCCAACCTCACACTTTGTTCCTTTGTCAAATTTACCCCCCCAACGGTAATATAGCCGTTGGGGTAAAAAAAAAAAGATTTTTTTTTTTTACTTTTTAAACATTCCCTATATATATTTTTTCATATTTAAAAAACCAACCTACATCTCCATCTTCATCTCTACTCTCAAATATTTATCTCTTTATCTCTTTAAAAACCATCTTCATCTCTACATCTCCATCTTTTTCTCTATACTATCTTCATCTTCATCAACATCTTCATCTCATCAATGGATCCATACGGCACCCCCTCCGGTTCGAGACGTACCAACCAGGGGCGGAACACAAGCTTTCCAACCGTAAGGGCCGGATCTAATATATTATATATTTATAAAAAAATACAAAAAATCACTATTCAAAGTCATAATATAGTAAACTTTTGGTTGTCATTTATGTCTGATTCGATTAGATAAAAGACAACTCAGACCCTTTGTTTTTTTCTCATTTTTAGAGATTCTTAACCTTTAGTGTCTTCTAATTAATCAAGTAATAACACAATGAGAGATAAGGCTTCTACTTGCATTCGGATTTGGTGGCCAACTTTCCTCTCATTCATAGAGACACAGGACTATTTCATGGAGGTCGGAATGGATACGCAAACGTTGGACAGAAGTCTAAAGGTAGATGTCGAGAGTTCGTCTATTGTGTGAATTAAGATGGGAAGTCCGAGAGGGCGAGATTTATCAGACTGGACTACGGATGATGTTTTTTTATAAGGCTGTTGGATTATTTCAGTTAATCGATTCTAGAAGTGGTAGCCTCTCTTTATTTAGAAAAAAAATAGATTGCAAATAGTCTTCAAAACTTTCAAATTAAAAACTAAAAACTATATACATATATACTAAAAACAAAAATATCATATATGCGGAAACGAAAAAGTTTTAAAGATAGAATTATTGGATAATAATTAAATATTGTGAACTAAAAACTCTTATAATGGACTAGGGTTTAGAACTTAAAGGTGTAAAAGTGAAGGGGCCAAACTTAAAATTGATTTGCTTTTCCTCTTTGAATGGCTTGATACATTTATATGTGTATCTGTTTGTTGCAGCAAAAAGCGCAGGGGCCATGGCCCCTAAAGGCCCTATAGGGCATCCGTCCCTGGTACCAACCCGAACCAACCTAACCAACCGAACCAACTGAACCAACCTAACCAACCGAACCAACCTAACCAACCGTATCACCAACCGTATCACCAACCGTATCACGTACCGAACCTCTCGTATCACCCACCGAACGTAGCGCAAGATTATTGGATGTATGCGCACTTGCTTGCGCAACAACAACCACCACCACCACCACCACCATCACAACACTCCGGTTTCCACCAACCTACCGGTTCGCACCAAGCTACGGGTTCGCACCAAAACCCGACGACGGGAAGGTGGGCACTCCGAGATGAGGAATACGTCGACGACGACGACGACGACGAGGAACTTGTACCCGAAACGCAACCTTTGTCGTCGCCGTCACCGCCACCACCACCACCACCACAAAAAAACAAACGTGGACGCAAGGGTAAGCGTGCGGCCAC
Source organism: Centaurea solstitialis (assembly GCA_030169165.1). Taxonomy (NCBI): domain Eukaryota; kingdom Viridiplantae; phylum Streptophyta; class Magnoliopsida; order Asterales; family Asteraceae; genus Centaurea; species Centaurea solstitialis. The sequence continues at coordinate 16,776,936 of CM058045.1, read as the reverse complement.
GGAGGCGGAACCGAGTGAGACGCCTACCGGTAAAGCAAAATGTAAACCGTGGACCTTGAATGAGGAGGTCGAACTAGCAAAAGCGTGGGTCGAAGTCACGGAGGATCCGGCCATAGGTAACTATAAAAAAAAAGGTATATAAAAAACCGTTTTAATTTTATATAGTTTCTAACTAACATTGTTTAACTTTTTATTTTTTTGTAGTAGATAACTATTGGACTTCGATCAAGGCTTCTTTCGACAAGCGCATGACCTACGGCCCAAAAGTGCGGTCCGGCGATGCCCTTCCGTCGAAGGTGAGGACGCTCATTTCTAGCGTCTCGAAGTTCGCATGCGTTTACAATAACGTGTTGAACTCGCGAGGTAGCGGGGAAAACGACGTTATACTTCTTGACCGAGCCAAGGACCGATACCATCGCGAGACCGGCAAAAGCTTTCCTTACGAACACGCTTGGAGAGTTGTCAAAGGCTCTCCTAAGTTCGACCCGGTCGTCTTGATGGACCCACGAAACATATGCGCGCCGAAAAATAAACGGTCGCGAACTTCCGAAACCCCAATCGATTCCCCCAACGAATCCGATGCCCGCACTAATTTCGTGAACCTCGATACCGACTCCCCCTCAAACCCGGAGCGCACACGACCGATGGGTCGAAATGCCGCAAGACGTGCGGCGTCTTCCTCTACGGCAACCGCGTCATCCGAAGCCGTGTCGATGGTTGCGACCGAACTAGGTTCCCTCACGACCACGAATAATAGGCTAATCGATGCGATTTCCCAACGACAACGAAGTATCGATTACAAGATCTACATGAAACCGCATCGGCACCTCGAGGGTTTAGAGTTGGAGGCCGCTATTGAAGAAAAAGAACGGTTACGCGAAACGTGGGGTTTTAAAAAATATTATTAGTTATTTTAGTTTTTTTAGTTTTTATGAAATGTTAATTTTAATTTTTATTATGAAATGTTTTTTTTTAGTTTTTATGTTAATGTAATTTTTACTTATTTTAATTAATGTTACTTTAATTTTAATTTTAATTGTTTAGTTAATGTTTATTTAAAAAAAATAAAATGAAGGGTTTGAATTAAAAATAAAATAAAATGAAGGGTATGAAATGAAAATTAAAAAAATAAAGTGAAGGGTATGAGGGGTATGATAGTGGATGAAAGGTATGGAGTTGGTAGGGTAGTGGGAAAGCTGATGTGGCAGCTGATGTGGCAACATGTATGACAGGTATGAGGGGTACCATAAAGGATGGCCTGACAGGCTGACACGAAATAGATTTGGATCAAAAATGGGTCGACCTGAAAATAACACGAAAACGACCGACTTGAAAGCAACACGACCCATTTAACCTGAACCTGATCTGAATTGCCAGCCTTATATATAACTACCCATTTCTCATGTAAACATATACCATGGGATTAAATAAAAGTAAATATTTTATAAAAAGATACACCATTTTTAAACCTATCTTTGTAACGTTTTTAAATATTTAATTTTAATGTAAAGCAATTATGGTTTTCAAAAATATCATATGAAATTTAAAACGACAAATTAAAATGAGGTGTTTTATAAAACATTATAAATAGATAAGGATAGATTATTAAATAAATGTAACTGATGAAAAAGTTTTTGAAATGGTTTTTGTATTGAAAAAAGGTTTTTATTTATAGGTTTTAGTTAATAAAAACTTAGTGAAAAGTTGACGTGACAAAAGTAAAAGGTCTTTAAATGGGTTATACATTGTCGATGCTCTTTGAGTGTCAAGTCCTGTCATATCTAGGTCAATTTGCATAATAAACGCATTGTAAATGGACCCATATGCTAATCAACTCTTATGCAGATTCCTATACACATAAACCTTGAGGCAAATCTTGTTCTCTCACGGGCTAGGACACGAGTAAACCAAATCTCTCTTCATACATACATCTTATTGTTGTTATTCAAGTTAGGTTCAAATATGATCTAATAAATGAATGGGTGTTACTGGTATTGAAAATATAAAAATGGTATTTTAATATTTACGTATGTAAATATAAAATAGGGGAGTCAAATTAGCCTATAGAGTGAGTTGATTGAAGGCCTACTTAAATAAATCCTCTCTATATGCTAAATAATACCTTTGTTATAAACTAGTTATTAAAAGCCCGGGTTCGCATTGGGTTATAAACTGTGATAGATTTGATAATAAGTAGTAACATGGATTTATATGAAACATAAAGTTTATACACGTGTTGTCATATGAGGGAACAGAACAGAACAGAACAGAACAAGTCTGTTCCATGTTTGGCACACTTTAAAATAGAACAAGCTAGAACTAACTAGCACTGAAGTGGAACCGTGTGTCCCTTCAAAAAGGGTGGATCAAACTAGAACAAGGCTTCTAATTACCAAAATACCCTTATAACCTAATACCCAATTACCCACAAACTATCAGATATCCTTCTCTTCTTCCACTCTCTGCATCGACTTCCATCCTTCTCCAAAGTTGCCCCAACTTCATCTTCTTCTCCAATGCTCTGTTGCATCGATTCAACTCCAAATCGATCAGAAACAAATGAGTTTTTCTCGATTATTTTCTCCCAAGCTCCAAATCGATTGAATTCTTGAATCTAGAAATCGATTTATGCTTCCCCTCCGGCGACTTCATACAACTCCGGCGGTGCTTCCACCCCTGGCGGCTGTTTCCACCTTCGGCGCCGCTTCCATCTCCGGCGGCTGTTTCAATAAATATATTTCCCTGCTTTCCTTCCATGGTTTTTGGTTTTGCACCCTGTTTTTGTTAGGATTGTGTGCGAGACAATAACAGGGTTACCGTGTCCAATGTTATAAGACACTAGTAGGTCACACCGCTGCACACCTAATTGAGAATTTGTGTGTAAGAGATAAATGAGAAGAGAGAAATAAATAATTATTAGTTAATAATTATTTACTAGTTTTACAGTAAATTAATTAATTAAAGGATTAATTAATTAATGAATTAATTAAAGGATTAATTAATTAAGGATAATTATAAAAAGGAATTGCAATCTGATTAAAACACTGCCTTATTTTAACCTATAAATAAAGGGTTAAAGGCTTGATAATCAGTTGAATAATTCCTACGAAACTCTCTCTCTCTAACCGTCGGCTCTCTCTCTCTCTCTCTCTCTCTCACACACACCGAGGATCGAATTTCGATCAGTATCGGTGGTCTAGCAACCTTCTCGCGTGGTGTCAGTAGCGGTGTAACCGCTACCAGCTGTCCGGATTTTTCGTGTTTTAAAGGTAACCCTCAAAAACACCCTATGATTGTATCTGTGTGGTTTGGACTGGATCCGGCTCTTGGGGATTAGTTTTTGTTATCCGCTGCGCGTCTGTACGCATCAATCCCCAACAGTGGTATCAGAGCCACTTTCCAAAACCTGCAGATCAGGTTTATCTGCGTATTGTTTTGATTAAAAATTCGATTTTTACGCATTAGGTTTTTATAAATTGGATTTTTGATCGAAAGTGGAACGGTGGCAGTTAGCCAACCGAACCACCGTAACCACCGTGATACCACCGCCGGCGGCACCCCAGATGGTGGTGGCCGGCGGCTGTCCCCTCGACGCAACCACATCGCCGCACCACAGTTGGTGGTCGCGGCTATGGTCGATTGCATCCACCGCACCACCGATTGTGGTGGCGGTGGCGATCGATGGTGATAAAACCACCAAGGATGGTGGTGGTGGCAGCGGCTTTGGCCGTTGTCATCGGCTGAACCACAAACCACCGGTCCAACCGCCGGCTGCCCTAAGGCCAAGCCTAGGCGGTGGCGGTGGCTGTTTGTCCTTCGCGAATGAAAGCCGCACCACAGCACGGTGGTGGCGGCGTTTGCTGTTGATAATGCCGCCGGCCATGGCGGCGATGGTGGCCACGGCTGCTGTTGTCGCCGATTGGTCTAGTGGCGGCGGCGGTGAAAACAAACCACCACACCACCGCACGTGGTGGTGGTAATTGCGATCGAAATCGAAAGCCACTGTTGTGGCGATCGATTGGACAAACCACCGAAGCCGGAAACGGCGACGGTGGTGGTGATGTTTTAAAAACAGCCGCCGAGAGGCGGCGGTGGTGGTAGCATTGTGCTAACTGCTGCCGTCGTTCTCTCAGACCGCCACACCACCGTTTGTGGTGGTGGCGGCGTTGGCGTGGTCGTTGTTGTTGGGCGCCGATCATGGCGGCGGTGGTGGCGACGTTGACTGCTACTGTCGTCGATTGATCAGAGACGGCGACTACATGGTGGTGGTGGTTGATCGCGGTGATGGTTTAGGGCAACCATCGTTGCACCTGCACTGTTACGAGCTCGCGCCGCGAGTAGGAGGGCTCGCGCCGCGAGCCATGGCTAAGTTAAGCCGAACTCGCGTCGCGATGTGCCTCGGCTCGCACCGCGAGCAGTACCTGCTATGTGCAATTTTGTTTTCGGACACTGACTAGTGCGGAAGCGATGGCAGGTAGCCGTTGCTGTTCGCGGTAAGTGGTACCGGATAAGGGTTATCCTAAAACAGATAGTTTTGGAACCCTAGGGATAATTTTGTTTTTAAATTTTTATTTTAATCAGTTTGATAAATTTAAGTTAAATTGTATTATCCGTTTGTGTCATAGTCAAACCCTTTTGACCCGTGATTGTAATCCTGTTTTTCTGTTTATTTATTTATTGTTGGTTACGGGAGGCCTGCGTGCCATTTACAACCCGTTTTTTGTAATGTAAATTTTTCTTTATAAATAAAATAACCGAAGAAACCCGAAGACGGAGCCAAGGAGACAGCCATGGAGCTTGAAGCCAGTGGGAGCACCGAGAAGACTTGTCCCCTAGGAATAAAGACCGTCGTTTTGTGTTGCTCACGAAACGACAATAGTTAAGGGTTTTTGACTATGACATGTTTTTATGCGTGGTTGTTTATATTTATCAGTTATAATTGCGTGGTTGTTTTAGTTACGTAATTTTTAAATATAAACGTTTTTTTAAATGTTTTAAAGATAAAATTGGATACAAATACAGTTTGTGTTTGGGTCCAAAGTTTTTGAAATCTGGCATTTATGACCCTTGTTAAAATCATAGATTAGTAAGTGCAACCCACTTTAGGGGCACCTCCGGTGTAAGGTACATAGGGCGTTGTAAGTGCACACACTATGAACGCCCGTGTTCAAACCGAAACTGGAGGGTGATAAAACTCTGCGAATTATCTCCGGGTGGTACCGGCCAGGGTTTGTCCAGGTCCCGGGTGGTGCAGTCTATTTTGGTAATTATTTATTCACTGGGTGGTACCAGGCCAAAATGCACTAGAGGGACTAAATATGCACGGATAATATATCCGATGTCCCGACGATCTAGAAGTCGTATTAAAATACGATTGGTATAGTTTTACCTACCATAAATCGCATGAGTCGGTTTGACATGATCACATGCTTCCCGACACATGTGAAATATGGATTCTAGTCTAATAAATTTATTTTAAGGGTAATAATTTATTAGAATTTGTAATTATAAACTAAAATTGGAATTTGTTCTTAACTTGTAGATGTCGAAATCTGTAATTCCGTTTTATACCCTTGAGGAATCCCTAAGACTCATCAACTATAAATGGAAGCTTACAGGCCAAAATTTTCCAGTCTGGAAAATGCACCTTGACAATGTCTTGCGTGCACAGGGTAAGCTGTATGTTCTGGAAAAACCTGTTTCACGACCAGAGAGTAATTCTCCCGAGAGGGATTTTACTCAGTACTTTAAATATCTGGCAGATGAATCGGATGTAATGTCCATTCTGATTTTCTCAACATCACCCGAGTTCACGGGAGATTTAAGAGTTAATTCATGTCACCAGGTTGTGAAAGATATAGAGAACCAGTTAGGTCTCTATAAGCACACAGGTAAACTTCTGATCCTGCAAGAGATCTTTTCACTGAAGCTGAAAAAGGGTCAGTCAGTTAAAGACCATCTTATTGAAATGAGAAGGCTCTTTAAATGTTTATCACGTTTGGGGTACAAGATGACTCAAGAAGAGTTAGTGTACCTCATGTGGTTTTCCCTCACGAAAGAGATTCAAGACACAGCTAGTGCCTATATGAAGGAACCAAAGAAGGACGTGGATAAAGTTCATGAAGATATTCTGGCCAGTTTAGAACCAGTACCAGAACCTGTTAATCTCATGGACACTGATGTGATTGATGAGCTGGGAGATCTGAGTTGCCCAGAATGTGGCAGCGAGGATATTTGCGAGCACTCGATGAATATCGACCAGATAGAGATCGGTTTACCCGATGCTCCAGGTATCTTTATGATAGATTGCTTAATCACTTCTTATGAATCATGGGTAATTGATACAGGCAGTGGTAACCACATTTGTAATCATTTACAGGGATTCACTAGAAGAAAGACTTTGAGGAAGGACCGTTCGAACCTACGAGTTGGCGAAGGCACTCCGCTGATTGCTGAAGCTGTAGGATCTTATAGTCTTAGTTTACCCTCGGGTCTAGTTTTGGAACTGGATAATTGTTATTATATTCCAAATATGATTAAGAATGTTTTCTCTTTTGATTTGTTAGTAGACCAAGGTTTTTATTACAAATACGATTATAAAATGATTTCTGTCTTTAAAAATAATATCTTCTATTTTAAAGCAACACCTGTGAATGGTCTATATACAGTAAATCTGCAAGACAACAGTAGTGAAATCTATCATATAAGTAAACGATCCAAGGACATTGAGGATCAAACTTACCTCTGGCATTGTCGTTTAGGCCACATAAACAAGAAACGCGTTGAACTACTCCTAAAAGGAGGTTTTCTTAGAACTTTCAATTATAAACCTTTTGATAATTGCGAGTCTTGTTTATCTGGCAAAATGACAAAGCAACCTTTCAACAAGGATTATGAAAGGGCTACTGACTTGTTAGAAATAATTCACACAGATGTGTGTGGACCATTTAGTCATGTGGCAAGAGGAGGATACCGATACTTCATTACCTTTACTGACGATTTCAGTAGGTATGGTTATGTCTATCTTATGAGACATAAATCTGAAAGCTTTGAAAAATTCAGAGAATTTCAGAATGAAGTACAGAATCAACTTGGCAGAAAGATCAAGTTTTTACGGTCCGATCGCGGAGGCGAATATCTTAGTGACGAGTTTGACAATCATCTAATGGAGTGTGGGATTGTATCCCAACTCACACCTCCGTACACACCTCAGATGAATGGTGTGTCAGAAAGGAGAAATCGTACTTTACTTGATATGGTACGAACGATGATGTGTTACTCTACGCTGCCAATGTCATTCTGGGGACATGCGCTCGAAACAGCAGCACATATACTGAACAGAGCGCCAACAAAGTCGGTAGAAAAGACTCCATACGAATTATGGAAGGGCAAGAAACCCAATATATCTTTTCTAAGAATTTGGGGTTGTGAGGTTTACGTCAAACGACCCACCTCAGAAAAACTCAAGCCCAAATCCGACACGTGTTTCTTCGTAGGATATCCCAGAACCACCGTGGGATATTATTTCTACAACCCTGAAGAGAACAAAGTCTTTGTTGCTCGAAATGGAAAATTTCTGGAAGAAAAGTTTCTCAGCTCTGGGAACACCAGAAAGGATGTAGATCTACAGGTAGTAGACGAAGAAAACACTACACCAATTGTTGAGCCAGAAATTCAACATGAGAATGTTGAACCTCAATCAGAACCGATTGAGGAAGTGCAAACACAGGACCTTCGCAGATCCAGTAGGGTAAGACAAGAACCAGATAGGTATCTTGGGTTTCTAGTCTCTCAAGATAGCGGAGACTTGAATGAACCAACATCCTATGGAGAAGCTGTGTCAGGCAATGAGTCTGAACAATGGCAGGAAGCCATGAAGGCCGAGATGCAATCCATGTACGACAACCAAGTTTGGGAGTTGACTGATTTGCCACAACACTGTAGAGCTGTTGGACGCAAATGGGTTTTCAAGAAGAAAACCGACATGGATGGGAATGTACACACTTTTAAGGCCATACTGGTCGCAAAAGGATTCACGCAAAACTCATGGTATCGACTATGATGAAACCTTTTCACCAGTGGCCATGCTAAAGTCAATTAGGATTCTAATGGCCATTTCAGCGTACTTTAACTACGAGATCTGGCAAATGGACGTCAAAACAGCCTTTCTGAATGGAAAGTTAACAGAAGACGTCTATATGGAACAACCAGAGGGGTTTGAAGATCCTAAGAATCCTAACAAGGTGTGTAAACTGCTGAAATCCATTTACGGATTAAAGCAAGCATCTCGAAGCTGGAACTTACACTTTGATGAGCGAATCAAAGAATTTGGTTTCGCCAAAAGTGAGTTCGAGCCGTGTGTCTACACTAAGTTCAGTGGGAGCATAGTAACCTTCTTGGTCTTGTACGTAGATGATATTCTACTCATAGGAAACGATGTTCCAACTTTACAGAGTGTAAAGAGTTGGTTGAGCAAATGTTTCCAGATGAAAGACCTTGGAGAAGCCGCTTATATACTTGGCATAAAGATCTACAGAAATAGATCTAAACGGCTTATCGGACTTAGCCAATGTACATACATTGATAAAATCCTGAAGAGATTCAGGATGGATGAATCCAAGAAAGGATTTGTCCCGATGCAACATGGCATAGTGTTGAGTAAAACACAATGTCCCGTTTCTAGTCAAGATCAGGACAGAATGAAATCGGTTCCATATGCTTCAGCAATTGGATCGATTATGTATGCCATGCTATGTACCAGGCCCGATGTTGCTTACTCAGTAAGTGTTACGAGCAGATATCAACAGAATCCAGGAGAACCTCACTGGGTGGCTGTCAAGAACATTCTCAAGTATCTGAGAAGAACGAAAGACATGTTCTTGGTCTTTGGAGGATCTGAGGATGAAATCAGCGTCACAGGATATTCTGATGCTAGTTTCCAGACCGACAGAGATGATTTTAGATCACAGTCGGGTTACGTCTTTACCCTAAACGGAGGCGCGATCTCGTGGAAGAGCTCGAAGCAGGACACGATTGCAGATTCAACTACAGAAGCAGAGTACATTGTAGCATCTGATGCGGCAAAGGAAGCTGTCTGGCTAAGGAATTTTCTATCGGATCTCAGAGTGGTTGCCAGTGTCTCTAGACCGATTGATATATTCTGTGATAACTCGGGAGCCGTGGCGTAAGCAAAGGAACCTAGAGAGCATCACAAGTCAAGACACGTGCTCAGAAAATATCACCTTATCCGAGAGATCATTGGAAGAGGGGATGTGAGAATATGCAAGATTCCAACAGAAGACAATGTCGCAGATCCGCTGACAAAGCCACTAGTAAGGGTGAAGCATGAGGCACATGCAAATTCCATTGGGATGCAGTACCTGGAAGCCAGTAGCTAGTTTTTAGTTTATTAATTATTACTGTAGTTTAATTTTGAACAATACAATCATGTAAATTTTACAGTGTGATAAAATGAATGGAGGTTTTATTTCATGATTGTTCTAAATTAACTATTTTTCGCATATTTAACATATCCATGATTTTACAAAGTTTTGTATAAAATCTAAAATTCCGTAGCCACTTATTGAAATGGGAATTTCAATAGGGAGTTTAACGCTATTATAAAGACTTGATGATTTATTCGAAGTAGAGAATAAAAGCACAAGGGATGTGACCAAGTATTTATAGATACTCAACAGAGTGCTTGAGTGTTGGAAGTGACTAGTATCAAGTCTGCTTCATGGAGCCTCAGTCATAAGCACTGACTTGATAGGTTGTCCTTAGACCTGAGATACTTGGTTTGAGAACATGAGGACTGTTGTACTCTTAGCACGTCCTAACGCTGCACCGTAACAGGGCGGCCATACGGGACGTGACTAGATGCAACGGAAGCCGTGGATCCAAATGCAAGTAGTCAAGAAGGGATTTGCACCTCTTCCGAAAGAGAGATATTTCCGGGCCCCTTGACGATTAAGATTGGCAGAAAACGCGTGGCCACGCTCGGATAGAATAACAGGTGTTATTTAGTAATATCCGTTACTGCAGGCAATCGAAATCAGAGTCAAGAAATACTTGATTTTAAGAAATGAATCCTCCACTCCATGTCTTAGAATCACTTTAGAAATATCGTGTGCAAAAGGAATGAACCTGTGTACAAGTTCAAGCAAGAATTGTATCTCTGGATATAAGAGATCTTATAACCTGGTTAACCTAAGTGTCTGGCTAGGGACCTCCTTAGGCTAATGGTAACAACACAGTTACATGTCTAGCACAAGTGGAAGTCTGTTAGGATTGTGTGCGAGACAGTAGCAGGGTTACCGTGTCCAATGTTATAAGACACTAGTAGGTCACACCGCTGCACACCTAATTGAGAATTTGTGTGTAAGAGATAAATGAGAAGAGAGAAATAAATAATTATTAGTTAATAATTATTTACTAGTTTTACAGTAAATTAATTAATTAAAGGATTAATTAATTAAGGAATTAATTAAAGGATTAATTAATTAAGGATAATTATAAAAAGGAATTGCAATCTGATTAAAACACTGCCTTATTTTAACCTATAAATAAAGGGTTAAAGGCTTGATAATCAGTGGAATAATTCCTACGAAACTCCCTCTCTCTCTAACCGTCGGCTCTCTCTCTCTCTCACACACACGAGGATCAAATTTCGATCAGTATCGGTGGTCTAGCAACCCTCTCGCGTGGTGTCAGTAGCGGTGTAACCCCTACCAGCTGTCCGGATTTTTCGTGTTTTAAAGGTAACCCTCAAAAACACCCTATGATTGTATCTGTGTGGTTTGGACTGGATCCGGCTCTTGGGGATTAGTTTTTGTTATCCGCTGCGCGTCTGTACGCATCAATCCCCAACAGTTTTCACAATTTGTACATACACACACTCATATATATATATATATATACATAGAGAGAGAGAGAGAGGAAAGTTCAAATGTGAACCACTTTTTGGTTGTGAACGTGAGGACAACCGAGAGTGCGACACGTGGCGACTTTGAGTGTGGTCCCCCTCTTTAATTTAATGCCCTCCCGTGAATCGCGCCTAGTCATCCGCCGTGGATCCGACGTGGAGTTTAGTCATCCGCCACGTGTCACGCTCTCGGTTGTCCTCAAGTTCACAACCAAAAAGCGGTTCATATTTGAACCTACCCCTATATATATATATATATATATATCGATTTTTGTATCTAGATATGGTTTGGTAAAAACTATTTGTTATGAATTTTAGATGAAGGATGTGGTTTGGTAAAAAGAACTATTTGTTAATTTTAGTTTAGATGAATCATTGGGTAAAAAACATATGTTAATTTTAGTTTAGATGAATTATTGGGTAAAAAAACATTTGTTAATTTTAGTTTAGAATGAATTATTGGGTAAAAAGCATCAGGGTTATAATGGTCATTTAACCAGGGGTGTCCTGTCCTATTCAGTTTAATTATGTCGTACCAAACACTGAACAACTGTCCTAGTCTGTTCTGTTCTGTCATGTTCCGTCATGTTCTGTCACAGGCCAGGACACGAGTAAACCAAATCTCTCTTCATACATACATCTTATTGTTGTTATTCAAGTTAGGTTCAAATATGACCTAATAAATGATTGGGTGTTACTGGTATTGAAAATATAAAAATGGTATTTTAATATTTACGTATGTATATATAAAATAGGGGAGTCAAATTAGCCTATAGAGTGAGTTGATGAAGGCCTACTTAAATAAATCCTCTCTATATGCTAAATAATACATTTGTTATAAACTAGTTATTAAAAGCCCGGGTTCGTACCGGGTTATAAACTGTGATAAATTTGATAATAAGTAGTAACATGAATTTATATGAAACATAAAGTTTATACACATGTTGTCATACGAAATGTTTAATAAAATAAATAAAAAGATTTAAAAAATAAACAATAAAAAAATTTAATTCTAAGAGATTTTAATAATACTAACAATTACTAGGAAGCCAAAAGACTGTTAATGAACAGTAGCTACCGACACGTTAACATATTTCATCCGATACACGATATATGACTATAAGTAAAATGAAATATAGAAAACTAAAATGTATAAGTGAATAAATAATATAAGTTTATGGGGCTAAAATGTAATTTCTGCAAATGCCGGTAGCTGTTGTTCATGAACAGTGTCTTGACTTCATATAATTGTATTATATATAATATATAGTAAAATAATTACATCAAAAAATATTCAAAATTAGGCTCATTTCAAACTCATCGACGATACAATTATAATGACGTAATTTGTTAAAATTAAAACGTATTTTTTAACATATTCTAGCCAATATACGATATATTACTAAAATGTAAAATAAAATATAGAAAAGTAAAACGTATAAAGTGATGAAATATTAAAAATTTAGTAGGCTAAAATGTAATTTCTGTAAATGTCAGTGTTTTGGCTTCATATAATCGTACTATATATATAGTATATAATAAAAATAATTATATCATAAATATTCAATATTAGACTCATTTCGAACGTATCGACGATACGATTATAATGGCGTAATATGTTAAAACTAAAACGTATTTTTTTAACATATTTCTGCCAATATTAAAAGCACTAACATTTAGCAACTTTAGTTGCACTATTCATAAGCATAATAAAAAATAATAATAATATAATAATAGAGATAATGAAAAGTTCATTCTTAGTCCCTGACATTTATGGATTTGTTGAAAGTGGTCCTTGAAGTTTTGATTTTCAAGGAAGAATAATTATATATATATATATATATATATAGTATTAGGTCAAATGAGAAGTGCTAAAAAAATGAGAAGTAGAGAAGTGATCTTCACCACTCATCCGGTCAATAAAGACGGCTTTGACCGGGTCCCCTCCTTTAATAATCTCTACCCTCCCGTGTATCGCGTCAATCCCCCGTGATCGCATCTACTATAATTGGTCAAAGTCGCATTTATTAACCGGATTAGTGGTGGAGATCACTTCTCTACTTCGTATTTTTTAGCACTTCTCATTTGAACCTTTTTCTCTCTCTCTCTCTCTCTCTCTCTCTCTTATATATATATATATATATATATAACATTTAACAAATGTTATCTACCATTTATATGTTATAGTGTTTTTTTCCTTTTCAATGGTGCATGAATATTGTTTATTATTAATCCTATGTTTCCTTATTAGTCATATATATATATATATATATACATAGAGGGAGGATCATACAAGAACACACACATTTGCAAGAATGAAGGAACCAAGGAAATCACATGTGATTTCCTTGGTTCCTCCATTCTTGCAAATTTGTTTGGTTCTTGTTTGAACCTACTTCTATATACATATATGGAAGGAAGATAATTTGTAAACCCAAATAAAATGTATAAACTGTGTGAACCAAATGCATACCATTTATCAAAAAAATCTGTCAAGATATGGATGGATATTTAAAAAAAATTAAAAATCAAAATAAATCATAACCGCCTCTATCTCAACCGTTGACTTTTTTTTATCAAGAGTGTAGATTGGTTCACACGGTTTATACCATTTTTAGAGTTCACAAATGATTCTCTCTTTTAGTACATGAATATTGTTCATTATCAATCTCATGTTTCTATTATTAGTGCTCATCACATGTTTGATAAATTTTCAAACAAAATGTATTCGATGTTATCAATTTTATTGTTCATTACCAAATGTATTCAATGTCATGTTATATGCTCTACGAAAAAAGTCAAAAAAACGTAATATATATGTTTCGTATTGGAAAAGGTGGATTTTTTGGGTGTAAGATTCTAGAAGTTCAAAAATAATCATTGTAATTTTAAATTGTATGGTTAAAATTGACCGCAATAAAAGCTATATATTAACCCAATTTCAATTTTATATATTCTCATGAATTTTTTTTATTACGTTAATAATGATCTGTCGCTTGCATCATAGTTGTCCTATCGATCTATATTACATTTTAACTGTTTTTTGTTGCTTTATATGATTAAAATGTAAAATGAAATATTGAAAACTAAAAGGTATAAAGTGAATAAATATCATAATTTTAAGGGCTAAAAATGTAAAAGATAGAAATGTTGGTGAAGTACTGTTCATATTTCCTTCTAATTGTTATATATATAATTCTTCTCTTTTATATTTTAAATGTGCACTTATTAATGTCTTCCATTTATACTATTATCGAAAAATTTTAGGGTACGTTTGGTTATAGAAATTTTTTCACTTTTTTAAGAAATAAAATTTTAGAAAACGTATTTGGTTCATTTAGTTTTGAAAATTATAGCAATATATTTTTTTAATTCTAAGGTAGATCCGTCCACTGATTTTTTGTATGGGATCCATTAACCAAAAAAAACTATCTCCAAGTCAATCAAAAAAACAAAAAGCCTCTCGTAATCAATAAAAAAAACGCATACCACATCCCTCAAAATGGCAAAAAAAAAAAACTTGGAGTTTTTTGAATTTAACCAAAAAAACTTCAAAAATCTCGAAATGATAGAATTATGTTGAAGATTTAGCGGATGACTTCCACGAACCTTTAATTTATTTAAAGATGCCCCACTAATGAAAAATCCTCGATCCACCCTGCTTTAAATTCATGGTACGATTGTGTTTTGAAAAGAAAAAAAAAAACCCTAGTAAATCCCATGCAAAACAAAGCAGGGACTGGGATAAATCCTAAGAAAAAAAAAGTGGAACAAACTACTTTGATGATATTTATTCTATTGTTCCATGTATCAAATGCAATCTTAAAGATGATTAATTAATATATAGCACCATACACCGGCCCAGATTTCTTGAGGAAGTCCCCAACTATTTTAAAGCATGGTTGTAGCACGTCTTCTTCCCATGCGTCTTCGGCTTCCTTGCCTTGTTTCTCAAATACAGTGGTTGCATCGATACGATGGATCGGCCACCCCACTTCTTTCTTCAGTCGATAAACCTTCCGCAACTGAGAATTAATCAGTTTGCATGTGTTCGATTTAATATCGGAAATTGCAGCTTCGAGTAGGTTTTCAGCAATCTCATTCTCTACTCTCATTTCCGCTTCAAAATACTCTTCTAGTTCCGGAACACCAATCGATTTACGTATGCCTCTTGTGTAGTCCGCCTTTGGTGCAAAAACACCTCTAACTTCATCAACTAGTCCTACATTATTTATTATATACACATTACTTGATATTATTATACAACATTGCATGCATGTATGATATCAATAAAAATCTATAATAATATAGTACAATAAAATTTTGCTCATGGGACGCTTAAAAAAACGTCCTAATAGAGTGTTTTATAGGATGCTCGTAGTTTACAGGACCAAACACAAAAGCATTCTATCTAAAAGTTTTACAAAATTAAAAGTCATTATAACACTTTTAGATAGAACGTTTTTTTTTGTTTGGTCCTATAACACTTTATTATGACACTTTTTTTTTTATTTTAGGCTTCCTATATAATACCTGCATCGACCATTTGGTCTACTCGTTTTTCAACGTATGAGCACAATACAGGTAAAGAAACATCAAGCCATAAGAAGCAACATTCGTATTTGGATCGGAAACTGGATACGGGATCCTCAACAAGTGCTTCGATGAACGAGTTTGATCCTCCAACGATCACAGGAACTTTATTCAACCTCACAACCCATCGGATAGCCGATAGTGCATGGTGACGGAAATCTTGCGTGGTGAAGTCGGTTTCGGGATCGATCTCCCCTAGCAAATGATGTGGAACACCTCTCTTTTCGGGTTCGGTGATTTTATTGGTTACAATGTCCAGGCCTTTGTAGACTTGCATCTTGTCGGAGTTTATTATCTCGCCGGAGTATCGGGTGGCGATGTCGATGGACAGGCGGGATTTTCCAGTGCCGGTTGCTCCCATTATGAAAACAACATGTTGCTTTTGGATAGGAGTCTCCATGGCGATTATAAGTAACGATAACTAGAACAATTATACTTATTCTTTACATAAGTCCCAAGTGAAGGGTTTTATAGACATGTTGGTTATTCCTTCCGTTTTTTTCTTTAAGGAAAAAAACGTATATATCATGTTGGTTATTAAGGATTTTTTATTATATCTGAAATGTTTAGTAAAATAAAAGATTGAATTCTTAATATAAACTCAACTTTCGTGGATTGGCAATATTCTAATTGAGAGCATATCACTTAATTACCTTATTTTTCATATAATTTTTAATCACAATATTGTTAACAAAATTTTCCTTTTTCAGTTTATAAAATATAATTCTGTTTATAGTTTACTATATAAATTTAATATAATTATAATATCATATATATTAAAATTAGAGTAAATTTTCTGAAAATTTTGTGTTGTTTGTAAAAATCATAACTAATTGCTCGTTTATCGGATTACTTCATACGATATATGTTTAGAAACCCCCAGCAGTGTACTACAAATTATTGTCACACGAACAACCTGTAATTTTTATGCTAAAGTATCTAAAATCTGAGTTTTCCGAAACAACTTCTGTTTTAGACGAAAATAGCGCAACCGTTTTCAAAAATTCGCACAAGACTCGCTTTAAACCCGATTCAGTTAAATGCTGAAAATCGTACGTCCCGATTTCTAAAAGCCGTGTTATAGTTTTCGTTCGGATTTGATTCTTGATAGGATTTTGAGGCATCCTGAGGTTTTGGAAAGAGTTGGTTTGGAGTCGGATTGCGCTATAGGTTAGTTAAACCTGTAGACCTGTAGAGTCAGTGTGGAGAGTAGTGGGCTCCTTAGAACACTCAGTCGGTTGACTATGATCCTAGAGCAGTACGGTTGAGAATACGTTAGTGCATGTCGTAAGGCATGGTTCTAGGTGAATATGTTGTTGGATATAGTTTTTGGTGGTCAATAGAGGGAGGGGGTTTTACCTAGAGACAGTAAGCCCTGACTCAAGGATAGATGTTTATGTTAAGGTTGGAGAGACACTCCAGCAGTTGTGGTTAGGTTAGACTCTTTAGTTGGAGAGAGATGTTGTCGGATGATAGACCTGAAGATCGAGACAGATCTAGCGGTTAGGAATCTGGAGGCCAAGGTCTGCAACAGAGGCGACCGAAGACGCAGCTACGTTGACGTCGAAGCATTCCCAAATGCCCTGCCTAAGGGAAAGAATGACTGGTGATTGTCTACGTGCTAAATACCAGGAGCGGAGGACGCTCCCTACGCCAATATGGGTTTTGAAGGTAGTTGTTAATTCCTCTTGGAAGAATAGATAAGGATAAGAGGAGCTTGGAGCCGCGTTTGGATGGGTTAGCATCCTCAACTCGAGGTTATTCTAGGTGGCTGCTTAGAGAGCAGTGTTTGTCGTTTATAGAGTTTATAACCGAGAAGATCTAGGAGGCCAGTTGGTTCGTACCCAAGGCCCAAGTGGGGGAGGGATAGTTGGTCGTGTACGACGAAAGAGAGCAAACCAAGACGGCGTTCTGTTCGGTTGCGATGAGGAGACGGTACCTGTCGCGTGATTGCACGGGTTATTTAGCTTACGCCTTAACCAATCAGTCGAGAGGAAGTATCGGTAGTCAGTGAACCTTCGGGCGTGCTTTCAGGAGATCTATCGGGATTCCGACCGGTAGACATGTTGAGATTAGGTTCGACTTGATGCTCGGATTAGCATCAGTTGCGGGGACCCCAGTCGTTTAGCATCACTTGAGCTCTAAGAACTAGCGGGCTGCTTAAGCCTTCAGGGGAGAAAGGTTACCCGTTGAGTAGCTAGTTTCGGGGTTCGCCATCTAAGGGTCGTGGAGAAGAAGAACAGGGGTCATCGCATGGGTAGTGGTTAGCAAAAACTCACTCGGGTTATCACCAGGAGTAGGTATCCCTTACCTAAAAATGGTGACTTGTTGAGCAGCTTTCGGAAGCGGCGTGGTTTCGAGCTTGGTTCTTGTCGAGTTAGCACCAACTGAGGTGAAGGAGGGACATCCACAAGGCAGCGTTCAGAGTCAGATGCGGGATGTGAGTTCTTAGCGAGGCTTTCCGGCCTCGCTACTGCCCAGCTACATTGGTGGTTTGATGAACCGGGTCTATAGGCAGACGCTTGATAGAACGGTGTTAGTTATTCGAATGTTATTATAGGAAAGCGTGGAACGGATGCTCGTTCGTACGAAGTTGTTGATGTTACAGTATTCGAAGTTGGAGGAAGTTAGGTGCAGGGGATTTGTGGAGGTCGAGTTGTGATCCAGACTAGTCTTACTTGACGCTTGTGTTTCCTACACTGGTGGTTACACTCGTAGGCTTCAAGGGTCGAGTGGGGACTGTCGGGATAAGGCGTTTGGGGTGCAGAACAGCAATCGGCATTCGAGATTTGCAGCGAAGTTGTGTGAGACGTTGATTTTGATGCCTTCCGGGGGCGTCAAGGAGATGATGGGCATTGCGATGCATCACTTTTTGGTTGGGTAGTGTTGTTACATAGATGTAAAGGGATCGGAAGACCGATTACTGGTGGTCGGAAATGAAGCGCGATGTGGCCGATATGTAGAGTCGTGTTCGACCAGTCTGAAGGTCAGGGCCGAGCATCAGAAACTTTAGGGCAAGATACAGACTCATAACACGTGACTCAGTTACGTAAGTGTCTCGGAAATTAAACAACACATGTATTGTTGGATGAAATTAAGGTGAGGAGAGACCTGAGCTACGTAGAAAGTCCGATAGCGGTGCTGAGGTTGCGGAATAAGAAGAGTAGTACTGAGAAGGTTTAGGGGCAACATAGAAAAGAATCTGAATGGATTCGGGAGCAGGAAGCTGAGATGCTGGAGAAGTACCGGGACTTTTCGCAGATTGATTTCGGGGACGAAATCCGTGTAAGTGGGGGAGAGTTGTAACGCCCCAAAATCCCTAAGTTATTATTGATTGGGTTATTATTATTGTGTTATTAATATTATTTAATTAGAGTTTTAAGAAGTTGGATTTTAACTAGAAATTTAGCTTGTGGGCTTAGGATTAGGAGTGGGCTTGGCCTAGGAGAAGGGTCCGGCCCGGGTTTATAAATACCTCAAACCTCCTAACTTCTCCTCACAATTCTACTTTCTAACTTGGAGAGGAAGAAAGAGAGAGAGAAACCGAGAGAGAATGAAGAAGAAATCAAACCCTAGTTCTCTTCCACTTGATTCAATTCGAAGCAATCATCACACTCGTTGGAGTCACCGGAGGCCTTAGATTCGTTGTTGAGTTCCGTCGATCAAGTAAGGTATAATCATAGTCCCTTTCGTTAGTGTTGGTTTTTTTTGTTCATTATGTTTAGGGTTGTGTGGGATGATGAAACGATCGCAGAATCGTTGGTTTGTGTTAGGATTTGTGTTACCAACGTTAGTATATGTTTTGGGGAACGTTTTACTTGTTGAATTCTCGTCAGAAAGTCGAATAATGAGTTTGGGATTGATTTTCGGAATTGCTGTCAGGATTGCGCAGCCGTGGGAAATCGGCTCGTTCTCCCTCGTTAACCGTCGGATCGTCGTGAAATTTGGACAGCGGCTTCACGACTCATTGTTCTTCAATATGACCGGAGGGATCGAGCATCGGAGGCTCCAGTAAGGAGCAGCAACCAGCCGAAGTTGGCTGTTTTCCAGGAAAAGCGAATTCGGTAATTTGGATTATTAAGCGGTGTGTGCGATTCTCAAAGGCAAACAACGGAGAATCAAGTGTGGTTGTTAATCGATCGCAAGGTAAGAATCTTAAGCATGTTGTTGGTTTAATTGAAGTGATTATCGAGTAATCGATAGGCTAGGGTTTAATGTTGTTTTTGAACCGTTAATTCATTGCTAGAAGTCGTTTAATGTTGGTTTTTGGTATTGGAATGGATAGGGATGTTATAGGATATCAATGTGTGAATTTTAGGGGCAATTGGACTAGTCTAGCTACGTCTAAGACCCTTGTTTCGGTATCGAGTCTTCGTATTGATTTGATAGTAAGTAATGTGCTTTACGATTGAATTGTTTAGGTGAGTTAACTTGCCATCGTGAGGATACCGAGGAGTACCCTAAGCTGCAATAAGGTGAGTTACACTGTGCTTGTTTTATATTGTTTCGTGTGTATGTATGCATGATTGTGTGTGAAGGGAACCACATGCTCTTGATGAGTTGTGGGGGCAGATCTGTGTCCTAAGCAAGCGGAAATTTATATTCTCATAAGAATGGTGTATTATTTGGTTGAGTCACTTTTATAATTGTGAGTGGGTTATTCGTGCATTGTGTTATAATGTATATGTTGATGCGGTAATTATCGTATATAAAAAGCGTAACAAGTTTTAACCTCTAATGCCTAGCCACAGTCTTATCACATATACAGGCAAGCGTACCTGATCGTGAGTAATATAGTGTAGGAAAGTCCAGGTATCGTATCTACCACTGGGAACGGTCAAGTTATCGTAGATTAAAGTCTGAATCGGTTTAATTAACCTAAAGGGGGGTTTTGTATAAAAAAGGTTTGAATACTTAAAAAGACAATTAACAAAGTAAAAACTAAGAAAGCAATTAAAATATTGATTTAAGATTCTAATAAAGAAAAACAGCAGTACTTATCATGATAAAGTGAATCCCCAATATGGATGATATGAATAGGTCGAAGGTTTGGTTGTCTTGACTATTGTAGGAATTTAAGTCTGGGACACCCTAACATGTGCAAATTATGGTTATGAACTAGGATATGATCCTCCTAATTCCAATCCTAAATCGTTTGGTCCACAATCTAGAATCGGTAAATCCTTCCTAATCAATATCGCAATGGCTCTTTTTTACTATCTGGTCACTATTGGTCCAACTAACCCCTTAACACAACCTTTTGGTCCAAGTCAGGCTAAGGTAGGTTGATTATCCTTTCGGAGTCTATCTACTTTGGTCTGACAAATACACCCAACCAATTGAATTCAAATCGCCACAACAATATCAATCAGAAAAGAACCATAAAAGACATTCAATTAATCAAAACAAACCAGTAAACATTAATCACAAAGTATCATCCATAAAGGTTCATCGATCATGACAAGTACCACTAATAAAACTACTCACTAATCATAATAAAGACATAAACACAAACAAAAGTAGACATCGACATGATACCGACAATACAACGATAGATGATCGAAGATCGACTTCTGCAGCGTATCGGCACCTTTCGTACTCTCACTCTCGTTTCTCTGTACTTCCCTCGTGTATCGAACATGTTTAGAACTGAAGGAGGAGGCTGATATTTAAAGGAAAACGCCCAGGGGTCATCTGGCGATCGCCAAGCTGCTGGTTTGGCGATGCCAGGCACTTAGGTCAAACTCTGGTCTTCAATTCAGTCGAACTTGGCGGCGCCAGGTTGAGGATTTCGCGATCGCCAAGTAGCTATTGTGTTGACTTTGTGCATTTTTCACGTTTTCTCGCCTTTTTCCGTACTTTTCCGTTCCACGGCCTCCAAATCCTTCACTAACAATAATAAACTTTTTTAGTGCATGAAATGATCATAAACGGGTGAGAAATGGGGTAAAGTCATACAATTACGCGCAACCAAAACATGTATAATTTTGGTGTTATCATATGTATATATATGTATGTCGATGTGCTCGATGGGCCGGGTCGTGGGACGATCCGAAGAGTGGGTAACCACTGAGGCCAGGTCGTGGGACGATCCGAAGAGTGGGTAACCACTAGGGCCGGGTCGTGGGACGATCCGAAGAGTGGGTAACCACTAAGGCCGGATTGCGGGGCGATCCGAAGAGCGGGAAACCGTTAAGATGTGGATATGATGTGATTGGTATGTGTGATTGTGATGGCACCGATTGTGGTATGTGCCCGCGTGGCAGTATGAAATAGGCATAGTTCTAGCTCACTAAGCGTTTTCGCTTACCCTTTCGTTGTTTACCTTTTTTTTCAGGTTCTGGTTTAGAAGTGGATAAGGGCAAGGCCCCAGCTTGATTTTCCTATGGATGACGGTTCTAGCGACACCTTGACATTTAATTGTGGGTTTTTATTTTATAAATAATGGGATTTTTAGTTACTTATTTTTAATTGACATTTATTGAGCCGGTTGGTCGTGAAAACGTATTTACTTAGTAATAAATTTATTTATTAAATTCTTTTTATTTAAAATTTTTAAAATCCCTTTTTTTGAAAATTGGATGTTACATATAAAAAGTTTAAGGATATAGCATTTATTCAAAAGTTTAAGAGTTAAACCTTTTTTAAACACAAAGTTTAAGGATTAAAACATATTTTATCCAAAATAAAAATAGTTTTCTACAAAACGAATCCTAAGACATTGTTTTTTTTTTTTTTTTTTGATATTTTCTTAATAGTCATAGCTAGCTAGGAATGTTTAACAAGTATTTGTGTTTTTTAAGAAAATCATAATCACGTTCTAATTTTATAAACTATCGGTATATATAATCATGGAGGTTTAACGTTTTCGCTATTTTATAGAGGAATATGCATATATTGGCTATTAGACTTTTAGTGAGCTTATTTTTTCTCCAAGAAATTAAATATTTTACTCGTATAGAAAAATTTCAATTCACCTCCTACCCATTCTCTATCAAAATTATCTAAAATATCCATCGGGCCGCTATTAGCGGCTGCGGCGATTTTTCCGGCCAAAACACACCCCTGCCGCTATCTCAAAAAAAGAGCCGCTATCCATACAAAATTATATAAACTCATTTTATTGATAAACTCAAAAAAGGAGCCGATATCCATACAAAAGCCTAGTGGTAAGGTTTGGGCACTGCATAGTGGTGAACTCTAGTTCAAGCCTTGGGGGACGCATTCTGTAGGTACGGGGGCTTCGACCCGGACTGCATGCTTTAGCAGTCGGGTTTCGGCCCAAAAATTGTCGAGGATTTGTTAGGATTAATTCTGTTGCATTACCACTGCTGAGGATTAACACTGCTGGCTTTGGAGTTCTTACCACTGCTAGTTTATCTGAAGGTTACCATTGCCAGTATGTGTGATTTCACTAAAGATAAGATTACCACTGCTCTTGAAGATTACCACTGCCTGTACAAAGTTACCACTGCTAGTTGGAAGTTAACACTGCTTTTGTTATTACCACTGCTGACAAGATAATGATAAGGAAAGGATTGCGATGAATGAAGATATGGACAAGATACGATCTGCTTGGAGATATTTTAGAGATTATCTTGTAAATCTAGTTTCCTTATTGTAATCTTGTAATTCGTATATATAGCTGATAGGTTTATCTTTGTTAGATACGAGTTTTCATAGATTTTGTTTAGAATTAGAGCCTCAAGATTGTTCTTGTAATCCCTGCAATTGAGAAGAGTTGCACGTCTGTTTGAGCCTGTTCAAACAGATTGGGGCTTGTGTTTGTAATCATTAAGCTATTGAAATCAATACACATACAGTTTGTTTACAATCCATTGTTTTCTTAATACAATCAAAGTGTTATTCCGCAAACTTCTTTGATTAAGTTTTCTGATCTTGATATTTAGATCCTGTCAAGTGGTATCAGAGCTAGTTTTAAAACCAGAAAACTTGTCTACAATGGATACTCAGGAAACAGTTTTGGTCTCTAAAGTTCCCATGCTCAAACCCAATAAGTTTGACATGTGGAAAATTCGAATCCGTCAATACATGCTTCTCACAGACTATGGGATGTGGGAAGTTGTTGAAAACGGACCGGGTGTTGATGAAGCTGTGGCTGAAGGAGGTGCAAGACCCCCACCCAGATCTGATGCTGACAGAAAGAGAAGGCAAACTGAGATGAAGGCATTGAGTACCTTGCTGTTGGCTATTCCTAATGAATACCAACATCAATTCAGTACTTATACTGATGCCAAATCTCTCTGGACTGCACTTGAAAAGAGGTTCTCTGGAACCAAAAACACAAAGAGGAACCAGAAAGCCATTCTGAAGCAGCAATATGAAAACTTCACATCCTTGAAGAATGAATCTATGACTCAGACTTTTGATAGATTCAACAAGCTGATTGGAGAACTAGCAACTGTGGATGTGAAGATGGACAAAGATGATGTGAATAGAAAGTTCCTCAGATCTCTTGGAGAGGAATGGACTATTTACACTGTCTCATTCAGGCAAGGAGATGACTTGGAGGACAAGGAACTTGAAGATCTATACAATGATCTAAGGATCTTTGAAGCAGAAGTGGAGAAGAAGAAAAGACCAATTGGATACACTCATAATACTGCTCTTCTTTCTGATAACCCTAGTTCTTTCAATACCACTGCTTTTAATAATACCACTGCTGCTTTTAATACTACTGCTAGTGAAACTGTATCTAATACAAATTCTTGTTCATCTCAGGAAATCAATGAGGACACAGTTCTGGAAGCTTTCTTAGCAAGTCATGTCAAGTCATCATTGATCAATGATGATCTGGATCAGATCAATGCAGATGACCTTGAAGAGATGGACATCAAGTGGCAGATGGCCATGCTTACCCTGAGGATGAAGAGGTTTATCAGAAGAGCTGGAAGGAACAACTTTGATCTCAAAAGAGGAGATAAAGCTGGTTTTGATAAATCAAAGGTGAGATGCTACAAGTGCAATGAACCAGGGCACTTTGCCAGAGAATGCAAAGGTGTAGCCACCAACAATCAGAATAATGGAGGTGGATCTGCACAAGCACCTAGATTCAACAACAGGGGAAGCAACTCAACTCCTAGTTCTTCTCAAGCATTGGTGTCTCGAGAGGGACAAGGATTTGATTGGAGTGATCATGCTGAAGAAGCAGTTCAAAATCAAGCCCTCATGGCTGAAATAAAGGAGACTGAAGTCCCCACTGAGGTATCCTCTAAACTCTGTTCTGATTCTTGTTTAGAAACTGTGAAAAAGTATAGGGATCACAATCAGACCATGAGTGATAGTATCAAGAAGATGGAGAGAGAGAAGAGAGTATGTTAAGATCATAGACAACCTGGAGGATCAAATAAAGGCCTACAAAGCCAATGAACTTCAGTTTGAATATGATCATAACTACTGGAAGTGGGAAAAGAAAGAGCTTGAGAGAAAACTGTCTAAAGAAAAGGAGGAAGTAGAGAGTGCTAGGAAGGAATTATCCAAAGCCAAAGAAGACCTAGATAATTTTTCAAAGTCCTCTATAGCTTTAGAATCAATCATAAGAGCACAAGTGACTGATGACCTGAAAAGGGGTATAGGATACAATAGTACCCCTCCTCCTTACAATCAGAATTACATTCCTCCAACAACTGATCTTCTTGAGAATATAGACAGAAGTGAGATGAAAGAAGGATTAGATAGTGTAGATCCAGTTGACTAGAGGAGGAACCTGATAGGAAAAGCACTGCAGAGACCATTCCTGATGAAAACCACCTTCTCACCAATGAGAAAGGTGGTATGCCATTTGTTCCTAGCAAAAAGGTAGAGACCACTAAGAAAGATAAAGGGAAGTCTGTCATGACATCAGAAAATAATAGGAAACAGACTGAGACAACTAGGAAAGAGAGTAGGAAGGACCACTACACTCAGAGGACTGTAGTTGAACCTGGTACTTCCTCACAGTCTCAAAACAAAAATCATCCTAGAGGGTGCGTTTGGTGCACTGGACAGGGTGGGACAGGACAGGACAGGACAGTCCTGTCCTGCGTTTGGTGCGCCCCAACCTTGGACTAAGTAGAACACAGTAGCACAAGACATGGGACAAGTGTGTCCACCCCCTTACCCATGGAACTAAGTGGAACAAGGAACTTAATGACCAAAATACCCCTAAAATAAGAAACCTAATTAAATATCCCTTCTTTTTTCTTCAACTACTTTCTCCCAAACTCCATCTCCTCTTCGATTTCACGACCTCGGATCTACCTCCCTCTCCGGCGATGTCCGGCGACCTGCGGCTGTTACCTCCGGCGACCTCCGCCTCCCTCTACGGCGATGTCCGGCGACCTGCGGCTGCTACCTCCGGCGACGTCCGCCGTCCGGCGTCCTCTCCCTCCCTCTCCGACGATGTCCGGCGATCTGCGGCTGCTACCTCAAGCGACGTCCGGCGGCCTCCGCCTCCCTCACCGGCGATGTCCGGCGGCCTCCGCCTCCCTCACCGGCGATGTCCGGCGACCTGCGGCTGCTACCTCTGGCGACGTCCGACGTCCGGCGGCCTCCGCCTCCCTCTCCGGCGATGTTCGGCGACTTGCAACTGCTACTTCCGGCGACAACTTAAAGACTTTATAAATAAAACAGTATTATAAGGTTTTAAATTCTTTGTTATTATGCATTAAATTGATTATTTATTAATAAAACAGTACACATCTCATCATGGGTAAACTGGTCATTTTAACATGTTCTGGCTTGTCCTGTCCTATGTTGTTCTAGCTTACCAAACGCTGGACACCTGTCCTGTCCTGTTCTGTCCTGTCATGTCCTGTTCTGTCCTGTCCTGTCCCGTCTGCGTACCAAACGCACCAGAGGGAACAAAAGGAACTGGAACAACCAATGGGCTCAATGTAAGACAAATCATCTAGCAAGAGATTGTTATTTCAATCCATTTAATCAAAGAAACAGATACCAAGCTAGAAGATTTGTTCATACACACAAAAAGGTTGTTCCTAAACAAAACAGATCTAGTCAACCCAAAAGAAAAGTTCAAAAGAAAAAGGTTGAAAATAAGTCTGTTAAATTGGTTACTAAATGGGTACCTAAAGCTTCACTTAGTAATACTACTGCTTCAACAAGCAGTGGTAACAATAGTGTTGCTTCTGAAAGCAGTGATAACAGCATCAACAGTGTGGAGGTTAACACTGCTGCTAGCAATATCAGCAGTGATAACTCAAACACTACTTCATCTCAAGTTAACACTGCTGTGAGTAATAACAGCAGTGGAAACTCAAACAATTTTACCACTGCCAAGTCTTCATTGAGAAAACCCATTGTAACCAAATATTCCAGTCATGAGATCCCTAGCAAAGATTATCTTTTAAAACTTAACAGATTGACAGAGGTCAATTATGTTAATGAAAAGGGAGAACCCAAGACCATATTGGCTTGGGTTCCCTCAAGACACTAACTGTTTCATTCTATGTGCAGAGCAACTAAGGAAGAAGGAGCAGTCTTTGGCATGTGGACAGTGGTTGCTCTAGGCACATGACAGGTATCATGTCATTACTTGAAGACTTTAAAAAGTTTGAAGGTGGACATGTTGCCTTTGGGGATAATCCAAATGGAGGTAAGATAAGTGGCAAAGGTAAGGTATCAAAAGGTAAGATGACTTTTGATGATGTCTATTTTGTAGAGCAATTAAAGTATAATTTACTTAGTGTTTCTCAAGTTTGTGACAAGAAGTTTGGTGTATTTTTCACTGATACTGAATGTCTCATTCTTGCTCCTGGCTACAAGATAGATGAGAGTAAAGTGATGTTAAGAACACCTAGGAAGGATAATGTATACTGTTTGGACATTGAAGATGCTTCTTCTTTATCATCCTTAAACTGTTTATTTTCAAAAGCATCTGTGAGTGAATCATCACTGTGGCATAGGAGGATGTGCCACATGAATTTCAAAAACATGAACTTACTTGTCAAAAATAACCTTGTAAGAGGTTTGCCTGCCAAGGAATTTTCAAGTGATGATCACTGTGTAGCATGTCTCAAAGGCAAGCAACACAAAAACTCACATAAGTCCAAAGAAGTAAATACTATCTCATCACCTTTACAGTTATTGCATATGGATCTTTTTGGTCCTACCAATGTGATGAGTATAGGCAAGAAATCCTATTGTCTGGTGATAGTTGATGATTACTCTAGGTTTACTTGGGTATACTTTCTGAGAACAAAGGATGAGACAAGTGGACTGATCAAACCCTTTGTGACCAGAGTGGAAAACAAGACAAACCTTAGGGTAAAAGTCATTAGATCAGACAATGGCACTGAGTTTAAGAATGCTGATTTAAATAGCTTTTGTGAGGAAAAAGGTATTGAGAGACAATACAGTGCTCCTAGAACTCCTCAACAGAATGGTGTTGCTGAGAGGAGAAATAGGACACCAATTGAGGCTGCAAGAACTATGTTGGCTGACTCTAAACTTCCAATCACTTTCTGGGCAGAAGCAGTTAACACTGCTTGTTATGTCCAAAACAGAGTTCTTATAGTCAAATCAAAAGGCAAGACACCCTACGAACTTTTTGAGAAAAAGAAACCCTATATAGGATTTTTACAACCATTTGGGTGTCCTTGCACAATTCTTGATACCAAAACTCACTTAGGCAAGTTTGAGAGCAAGTCTGATGATGGATTTTTTGTTGGATACTCTTCTCAGAGTAAAGCACTTAGAGTTTTTAATAGTTCTACAAGGATTATAGAAGAAAGTGACAATGTCAAATGCAATGTGAACACTCCTAACATACCTGGAAGTGGTCCCAATTGGCTATTTGATATTGATTCACTAACTAACTCTTTGAATATGAGCTATACAGTGAATACAGGTTCAGGTACAGAGCAAGCACAAGAAACAAGTCCAACATTTGTCATGTTTCCCATGCCTCTTGTTGATTCATATGATGCCTGTACCACTGATGAGTCACATGGTGATGATCAAGCAGACTCTAGGTCTGCTGAGAAGAGTGATGATCAACCAGTTGAGGAATCCTCACCCTCTCAGAATCTTGAAGGCATACCTGCTTTAGAAGAGGGACCTCAATGGGACCAAGAACCAGAAGTGAATGATTCAAATCTAGGGGTGGATCTGACTGAAGAACCCTTGCATCTTACAAGAACACAAAAGAATCATCCGCCTACTCTGGTTATAGGGGACATTCAGTCTCCTATGATTACAAGGAAGCAGAGTAAATCCCTTCCAAATCCACACTTGAGCATGATTTTTGTTTTCCTCTCATAAACAGAACCCAAGAAGGTCTATGATGCAATGAAGGACCCAAGTTGGATAGAGGCCATGCAAGAGGAATTGCTGCAGTTTGTCCTACAACATGTTTGGGATCTGGTGGATTTGCCAAAAGGACACAGAGTCATAGGCACCAAGTGGATTTTCAGAAACAAGACTGATGAGAGAGGCATTGTTATCAAGAACAAGGCCAGATTGGTAGCACAGGGGTATACTCAAGAAGAAGGGATAGACTATGATGATGTATTTGCACCTGTTGCCAGAATTGAAGCCATCAGGCTATTCTTGGCATTTGCATCTTACAGAGGATTCAAAGTCTATCAGATGGATGTTAAGAGTGCCTTCCTTTATGGCACTATAGATGAAGAAGTGTATGTCAGTCAACCACCAGGATTTGAAGATCCCAAATACCCTGATAAAGTTTACAAGTTGAGGAAAGCTTTGTATGGTCTTCATCAAGCACCTAGGGCTTGGTATGATACCCTGTCCTCATATTTGTTGGAAACAAATTTGAGAGAGGTGTCATTGATAAGACCTTGTTCATCAAGAGAACTAAGACTGATATGCTTCTAGTGCAGATTTATGTTGATGATATCATCTTTGGATCTACAAAGGATGATATGTGCAAGGAGTTTGAGGAGCTGATGCACAAGAAATTTAAAATGAGTTCTATGGGAGAACTAACTTTCTTTCTTGGTTTGCAGGTCAAGCAGAAGCCTGAAGGGATATTCATCAATCAGTCCAAATATGTTGCATCCATGCTTCAAAAGTTTGGAATGAATGATGCAAAGCCAGCAAGCACCCCCATGGAAACACATAAACATCTTACTGATGATGTTGAGGGGGAGGAAGTTGATGTTCATCATTATAGATCCATGATTGGATCATTAATGTATCTTACAGCATCTAGACCTGATATTATGTTTGCTGTTTGTGTGTGTGCCAGGTTTCAGGTTAGGCCCAAGGAGTCTCATCTACATGCAGTCAAAAGGATATTCAAATATCTGAAGGGACAACCAAGATTGTGACTGTGGTATCCCAATGATTCCTCTTTTGACTTAGTGGCATATACAGATAGTGATTATGGAGGAGCAAACTTGGATAGAAAGTCTACATCAGGAGGATGTCAATTCTTGGGAGGAAGATTGGTCTCATGGCAATGCAAGAAACAGACCACTGTTTCACAATCCACAATAGAGGCTGAATACATAGCTGCATCTCAATGCTGTTCACAAGTTCTATGGATTCAGAATCAGATGCAAGACTATGGTCTTTCCTTTTTGCAGACACCAATCTACATTGATAATAACAGTGCTATTAGCATTGTTAACAATCCAGTCAAGCACTCCAAGACCAAGCATATAGAGATCAAGTACCACTTTATTAGAGATTGTAATGAAAAGAAGCTAATTCAAGTTCTGAAAGTCCACACTGATGATCAATATGCAGACCTGTTCACAAAAGCATTTGATGTAGGCAGGTTTACATTTTTGGTTACAGGTGTTGGAATGATGAACTCTGAATAACCCTTCTCTTTATTACACTTTTATTTGTACTTTCTCTGTATACTTTCTTCCTCTTTGTTTTTATTAGTATTTTAATGAGTTTGTGAATGTTGCAGATCCATGGTGAAGTTCTTAGTTTGACCAAACAACGCTTGAGGATGTTTCCACTACTTAGTTGGAATTACTTCTACTAGCAGTGTCAATATCACATTATATGCTTTTCTTGTCTAAGTCTTTACCACTGCTAGAATCGCACATTACCCCTGCTCACACAATCGTACATTACCCCTTCTTGCACACTCGCACATTATCTCTGCTCGTGCATTCGCATTTTACCTCTGCTCTTACAATCGCTTGTTACCACTGTGATTGATTTTTCCCACCGCTGGTGTTACACGTGTCGTATTACCACTGCAAGTGTAATTACCACTGCTCTTTTCTAAATATGTGTCTTTTTACCACTGAGCGTGTAATTACCACTGCTTTTAATCTTACACGGGTTTTTACCACTGCTTTTAATTTGGCTCATGTAATTACCTCTGCTTCAGTGAGTTACCACTGCTTTCATTTTTGCTTAACGAATACCACTGCTAGTGTTACTTATCCCTGACTGAGATTTTTACCACTGCTTGTGTTCGTTACCACTGTTGGTGGTAGTTACCCCTGCTCATCAGTTCCCTATAAAAGCCCTAACTTGACCGCCTTTTTCACAAACGGCTATTCTGAACTTTTTCTCCAAAAACGTTTGCGATTCTAAATCAATTCTCTCTTTGTGTTCTTCGAATTTCGATTCAATACTGATTCTACTTCTGATTCTAGGGTTTTATTTGCGAAATCGATCATGGATTCTCTGTGTTTCATCAACGATCACAATAAGGTGGGATATTTCAAGAAAGATGCCAATTCCGAGGGTTTTGAAGACATTCTTGATTTCTTGGCATCATCACACATTGCCTATGCTGCGACCATCAACCCAATCATCTACATTCAACACATGAATGATTTCTGGTCGAATGCTGTTATTCAAGAAGAAGATGGAGTCAAAATCATTCAGACCACTATCTGTGGTCACTCACTAACCCTAACCCCTGCGAAGATCAGATTTCATCTTCAACTACATGACAAAGGAGGTATTTCTATGCTTACACCCTCAGTTATCATGGAAGCTTTTGAAAGAATGGGGTATACAGGATCTCGCACTTCTTTGAAATATCTTAAGGGTAAATTTTGCCCTCAGTGGAGGTTTTTTGTGCATACCCTGTTGCATTGTTTTTCAAAGAAAACCACCAGTTTTGGTGAGTTTAGCAGTACCATTGCCTCTGCCATGGTCTGTCTGGCCACTAATCAGGTGTTCAATTTTTCTCAAATGATTTTTGATGATCTTGTGTACAATCTTGAGAACATTAACAATTCTAAGGTCAAAACGTTTTTTATGTTCCCAAGATTTGTCCAAGAAGTTATTACCAAGGAATTGATGGATGTACCAATGCATGGTGACACCTATAAGAGCTCTGCTCTTGGTCATAAGGTGTTTGCCAATATGCAGAGACCTGCAGAGGGCTCTAATGACCAATTCACTCCATTGTTCTCTACAATGATGAGAGTGAACCACCCACAAGGTGAGGCATCAGGCTTGCAGCCTACACAACCAAGCATTCCCTCTGATGACCTACCCACACCTATCACTGAAACAATCCCTCAGTCCCTTGATACAACCCCCACCCCTACACTCAAAAAGTATTAGAGAAAGAACAGGGGAGCTCCTTCCTCCTCTGGTTAGAAACCCAATGAGCCTTTAAGCCATCAGTTGGAGCACTCTCCTTCTTCTAATATCCAAAGGGAAACCCCTGGAGTGATGCCCCACTCATGTACAAAGAAGGTGCCCTTTAAGGAGAAGGATGGTCATGTGGTTGGTGAGGCTCAGACTACTGGTGTTGCACAAGGTGTGCATCAGGACAGTTTGAACATAGCTAAGACCCCCACCACGGCAACTCCTATTGAGAAATCAAAGGGAGGTCCCAGGTGCCAAGAAACCAAGGGGGCATCTAGTGCTTCAGCCAGGCTGAAGACTAATGTCAAAAAGCTCAAAGATCCAGTAATGGAGGTAAACACTCCTAAACCTGGTGAGGGCAGTTTTTCACAACAGGAATTGATGGCCAACTTCACTGCTATTGCCAAGGATCTGAAGGCATTTGAGAAGAATTTTAATGTGCATGATGAGAAGCATGGTTCTCATGAGGCAAGGCTGGATACTCTGGAGGAGCTAGTGATTGCACAACATGATTTGATCAAGGTGCATGATGCAAGAATTGTGAAGCAAGCCAAGATCATTCAAGCTCAAGGTGCTGCTATGGCTTCAATGAAAGGCACTATTCGAGCTCTGAGGAAGAGGTACTTAACTCTGGTTGCATTCACAAAGGGGGAGAGGAGATCTAAGGTGAAGGGGGAGCCAGAAAAAGAAAAAGAAAAGGATGTTGTGAATGAACCAGCTGATGTTGCTAGTTCTGAATTGCCTGATGAGGTGCCTGAAATTGTGATGGAAACAGGTGCTAAGGGGGAGACTGAAGAAGCAGTTAATCAAGAAACTAAAGTTGCAAGTGAACCTTTAGTTTGATGCTGGTGATACAAGGGCTGAACCACAAGTGGAAGTTAATGAGGATGAGATGACAATTGCTGAGCTACTTGTAAAAATGCCTGAGGTGATTCCACCAACCAAGGGTGTAGTGATTAAAGAGCCTGAAATAGCAAAGAAGAAGAGTGAAGTTCCTCTTGATTCAAAAGACAAGGGAAAAGAGAAAGTGGTAGAAGAGGATGATGAAGAAACTGATGATGAAGCTGTTGAGGCCCAAAGGAAAGTGCAAGAATATGAAGCTTCAGAGGCTTTGGCTAAGAAGCTGAGTATGGAGGATCAAGAGAGATTGAACAAAGAAGAAAAAGAAAGAAAGAAGAAACAAGCACAGCAAGATAAGGCTGGAAAGGCTGCTGCTAAGAAGTTACAAGACAGATTCAACAAGGAAGTGGAAAAAGAAAAGATCAAGAAAAAGATCATCAAGCCATTAACCAGAACTGAAGAAAGAAGAAGAATGGTAAGAAGTCTGGCTGGAATTCTTGGAAGACCTGTCCAATACTTTTCCAGATGGTCTTTTGAAAAAGCTAAACAGAAATATGAAGAGGTCAGAAAAGAGACTGATGTTGTAAAGCCTGATGAGGAAAAAGAAGTGAATGTACAGAGGAGGAGCAAAAGAAAGCATGATGTAGTTACCACTACAGAAGGTACTACCACTGCTGAAAAGAAGGTTCCCATTGCTAGTGAAACAGAGAAGAAGAAGGTTGATAAGGAACCAACTCAGATTGAAAAGGAAACAGCTAAGTTGGCTAAGCAAATTAGTCAAGCAAAGAAGAAGAGAAAGAAGTCCATTGCTCACAAAAAGCCAACCAAGAAGAGGAAGATTTTCACTGAAGATTTTCACTGAAGTTATTGAGAATCTAACAAACCAGTTAGCAGACTTGCAAGAAGAAGAAACAGCAGAAGAAGAAAAAGTAGTGCTTTGGGGAGTAAGAGGAATCTTCAAGAAGTTTTATTTTGTACAGTGGAACAATGGAAAACAAAGAAGCAATGCAGAGTTTGATGGGATTCTGAACTTGGTTACTGCTGAAGACAGAGTAACTATGCATGAGTATGGGTTGGAGAAGTTTCAAGAATTTCTACAAGACTCAAACAGTTCAGACCATGCTAAGATGATCAAGAAAGCAATGCAACAGCTGAAGAACTTAATTTCTGATTGAAATCAGAAGTTAAGTTAGGGGGAGATTGTTAGGTTTAATTCTGTTGCATTACCACTGCTGAGGATTAACACTGCTGGCTTTGGAGTTCTTACCACTGCTAGTTTATCTGAAGGTTACCACTGCCAGTATGTGTGATTTCACTAAAGATAAGATTACCACTGCTCTTGAAGATTACCACTGCCTGTACAAAGTTACCACTGCTAGTTGGAAGTTAACACTGCTTTTGTTATTACCACTGCTGACAAGATAATGATAAGGAAAGGATTGCGATGAATGAAGATATGGACAAGATACGATCTGCTTGGAGATATTTTAGAGATTATCTTGTAAATCTAGTTTCCTTATTGTAATCTTGTAATTCGTATATATAGCTGATAGGTTTATCTTTGTTAGATACGAGTTTTCATAGATTTTGTTTAGAATTAGAGCCTCAAGATTGTTCTTGTAATCCCTGCAA
Source organism: Centaurea solstitialis (assembly GCA_030169165.1). Classification (NCBI taxonomy): domain Eukaryota; kingdom Viridiplantae; phylum Streptophyta; class Magnoliopsida; order Asterales; family Asteraceae; genus Centaurea; species Centaurea solstitialis. The sequence goes on along the minus strand of CM058045.1, from coordinate 16,742,387 downwards.
TTGAGAAGAGTTGCACGTCTGTTTGAGCCTGTTCAAACAGATTGGGGCTTGTGTTTGTAATCATTAAGCTATTGAAATCAATACACATACAGTTTGTTTACAATCCATTGTTTTCTTAATACAATCAAAGTGTTATTCCGCAAACTTCTTTGATTAAGTTTTCTGATCTTGATATTTAGATCCTGTCAGGATTAGTCTGGGCCCAATGTGGTCTGGGATACCTCTTCTAAAAAATAATAATCATATAGACTCAAAAAAGGAGCCGCTATCTCAAAAATTTGGCTGCCACCTTGCCACGTGGGGAGAAAAGGAGCCGCTATCCAAGTGGGTCGACCTTCGGTAATAGTTTCCATGGTCGAGAGGATTAGTCGGGTGCCCGAATGGATCCTAGATACCTCTTCAACTTTGGTCGGGGCGTGTGTGTGTGTTTATCTGCCGTAAAAAAAACTAAAAATGAAAAATGTACACAATTTTTTAAAAACGTTTTCTACGAAAATGAAAATAGTTTTCCACACCCAAAAGTTTTGTTTTTCTGTTTTGGTGTTCTTATTTTCTTAATATTCATAGCTAGGGATGTTTAACAAGTTTTTGTGCTTTTTCTTTCAGAAAATCATAATCACGTTCTAATTTTATAAACAAATCATTATATATAATCATAGAGGTTTTAGCTGTTTATAGAGGAATATATGCATATTGGGTATTTGACTTTTAGTGAGATTAATTTTTGCCTTAAAATCCCCCTTTTATATATTTACAGGTGCATGAAAAAACAAAGAAACAGAAGGAGATGGTAATTGGCACTAATGGCATGCTTTTTGTTGGATAGTACTTGATATGAATCCAAGTGGAACTGAAAAGCATGGCTTCTTGTCCTTTGCATTGGCTTTTTTTCAAATACAAAATTTCTTTTTAACCAAAGTTTTTTCTATAAAAAATTTGATTTTGACATGTATAAAGTATGAGAATAATGTATTGAAGATTTTCATTTTAAGTCATTTTAACTCATCTTAACACAAAAAAAATGATAAACTTTGGTTCTAAAATCATTAAGTTGTAAAATATATTCTTACTTCATCTAGAAATTGGAATAAATTGTTTAAAATGGAAATGCACCCAAAATGGGTTTTTGTTGTATTCATTTTATTCCATCTTCTAGTAAATCTACAAATAAACTTATTTATTGACACATGGTTGGAATTTTTTCTATTTTAATAATTGAAACAATATTCAAAATAAAACTACAAAATGCAATTTAAAAAAAAATATATATAACCAAGTTGGGAGGTGGGGACAAATACAGAAGAAGTAAAGCAGCGTTTTTTTATGTGTTCCGTTTCAACCTTAACGTAACGACGAGATCAGGGAAAAACAGTCAAACACATTTCACATTGTATTTTCATTTACACCCCTTCTTTTTACATAATTGCCCCAACTGCTAACTTATATATGATTGCATTTCTATTTGATTGCTAGACTTTTCTTTAAGAGTTACTAAAGCACATCCAACCATACAGTAAAAACTGTGGTTTGCTACTAGTGATAGTATTCTAATCGTTTCGTAGAATTGTAAACGTTTTGCCAAGAGAAAGGAAAGAAGACAGCAAATATGTCGTATTCATAGTGCAAATAAAGTGTGGCCCATCACTTTCTCACTTTTCAGTTTATAAAATTAGTTGTCAAAATAATTATTTTATATTTAAATGCATTTGAGTGTGGCCCAATAATTTTGTGTTTTTTAAAAATTTGGTTAGAGTTGAACTTTTTTTTTACTGTAAAAAGGACGTACCAATTTTAGTGGTTTTTTGGGGTTGTCCTTGGAGTTGGTCATATTAAAACCAAGGTTGAATGACCCCATCCATTATCGATGGGATGTTTGATTAGTACACCGGTTATATTTTTTACAACAGATTTAATCTAATTCAACTATATTTTGATATTAGATTTTGGTATATTATTTGTAATTAAATCAAATAGTTTTATATACCTGCAAAGTAGAGACATCCAAATTTGACAAACCATTAACACTATTAGATTTTTTACAAACAATATAGAACTATAGAGATTTTTATTCAAAGTCACTTCTTTTAAATAATAAATTGGTTTTAACTAAAAATGTTCGGTATACCATTTAAATTTGAATAATCTACATACACAACACCACACTATGTTGTTTAGATTCTGTTGTATGATTTGTGATTTGTATATTTTATACAACATTATATGATTTGTTTTGCACTTTTGAATTACCGAAACCACAATTTCAAACCTCACAACACCATATTTTAAGTTATCTATATATGTATAATCATATAATAGTTGGAGGACGATTGTGTATACTTTTAAAAAATATAGGGTTTGTGAATGAGTATATATCAAAGACAAAGGTTATAAACAAAACATTCCCACACATCCCAACGTTGTTTATAAAATAAACAACAGAAGCCATTAAAATTCAAAAAAACTTCTTAAACCCACGTTACTCCATCACCAACCTCGATTAATCCACCCATAAAAAATTTCAAATTTCACACACTAAAAACACACACACACACTTCATCACCATCTTCATCTTCTTCATCTTCCTCCGATTCACCTGAAGTAACCCCTCGTTACACCATGAATCAATGATCACCACCATGAATCCCACCAAAACCCTCCTAATTTTCATCAATTTTATCGCAATTTCCCTTTCGATTTCTTCCCCATTGAACTCCGATGGGCTTTCGTTATTGGCACTGAAATCCGCCGTCGCCGGAGATCCGGCGAACTCGCTTGCCACGTGGACGGAGTCGGACTCGACGCCGTGCCACTGGGCCGGCGTCTCCTGCAACTCAAACCACCGTGTAATAAGCTTATCGCTGCCGGAGAAAAACCTCTCCGGCTACCTTCCGTCGGAGCTCGGCGCCCTCCGATCACTCCGCCACCTCTCTCTACCCAACAACAACTTCTCCAAACCCTTGCCGGAAAACCTCTTCAACGCCACCGGCTTAATCTCCATTGACCTATCCCACAACCGCCTCACCGGACCCTTGCCGGAAAAAATGGCGTCTCTTAAGTCTCTCACGTTTTTGGACCTGTCTTCCAATTTGTTAAATGGGTCTCTTCCGGCGAGTCTTAGCAACCTGACGAATCTCTCCGGGACGGTTAATTTGTCGTACAATCGGTTTTCCGGCGAGATTCCGGCGGCGTACGGGTTGTTTCCGGTGATGGTTAGTTTAGATCTCCGGTATAATAATCTCACCGGAAAAATACCGCTGGTGGGTTCTTTGCTTAACCAAGGTCCGACGGCGTTCACTGGAAACCCGCTTCTATGCGGGTTTCCGTTGGATACGCAATGCTCCGACCCGGAAGCTCAAAACCCGAAGGCTTTATCCGACCCGGATTCCCCGAAAGACCCGGGTACTGTACCCGGGTTTTCGAAGAAATCTAACGGGAATTCCGGGTCGGTTACGGTTCCTTTGATCTCCGGGGTATCGGTGGTCATCGGAGTGATGTTTGTCTCGATGTGGGTCTACCGGAAAAAATGGAGGTTTTCCGGGGAGGGTAAGTTGGGGAAAAAGGAAAAACCCGAAAATGACCCGGTTAGTGTTATTTATAAGGAGGAGGAGGAAGGGCAAGATGGTAAATTTGTGGTGATGGATGAAGGGTTTGGTTTGGAATTGGAGGATTTATTGAGGGCATCGGCTTATGTGGTTGGAAAGAGTAAGAATGGGATAGTTTACAAGGTGGTGGCCGGGCGGGGGTCCGGCGGCACGGCGGTGGCTGGTTCGGTGGTGGCGGTGAGGCGGTTGTCGGAGGGCGACGGTGCGTGGCGGTTGAAGGAGTTTGAGGCGGAGGTGGAAAGTATAGGGAGGGTTCAACATCCTAATGTGGTTAGGCTTAGAGCTTATTACTATTCCAATGATGAGAAGCTTCTGGTTTCGGATTTTATCAGCAATGGAAGCTTGTACTCTGCGCTTCATGGTTAGTACACCACCTTTAATCCCAGATTTATTTTTCGTTACTCATAAGTTAGTTGTTAACTAATAAACTAGTAGTATTTAGGTTGCATTTAGCAAACTAAGCTAGTTATCTATTGACTAATAAACTAGCTAGTAGCTTAATATTAACAAGGGTATAGTTGGAAAAAATTACAAAAAGTTTCTGAAACGCTAGCGTTTCAATAAGCTAGCTTATGTTTGCCTAACACAACCTTAGTAAAAACTGTGTGAAATTGTCTCAAATAGCCATTTTTGGATACCCATGTTAATTTATGGTTGCTTTTTTTACATAATTGATCAAAATAGCCAAGATTTTATACGGAGTATATTAACAATTTGTGAAAGTCGAATCTTGTAAGAGGCTTATGCAAATTCTTTTGAACTCCTACTTCCTAAAGTTTCTAAAATGTTACTTCACGGACTTGTAAAAATGCTACTTATACATATTAAACTTATAAATAGTTGATTTCCTAAGTTGTTAAAGTGCTACTTGAAAACTTTGTTATTTTGGTCAATTAAATAGAAAATTGGTTGCAAAATTTTGAACAATTACCTCAAGTTTTTTCTAACACTATTGGAAGTAGCTTTTCTAACACTATACTGCTCGAGGAATCAGAGACAGCTGAATTTGATTCAGCCCATCCACCCAATATTTGATCATGAAAGGATGATGAGTTTACTTCAAACTTGTATTATGTTATTGGTTGAAAAAAAAAAGAAAAAAAGAATAAAGGAAAATGTGGGTATTTCATGTCAATAAGATTTGGTGAATCTTATTTGGGTAAAGTAGGATCAGGCATTATGTTCTTTATGAACTTGTCTCAGTCTGTTATTGGTCTTTTCTAAGTGGAAGTATTCTCCCAAATACAAACAAATGTACTACACTCTCAACACTTAGGATTCACATGTGAATATCATTTATTTTCATCAATAAAAACCAAACCAAATGGACCATACAATATCCCACTTAAAGGAAAGGTATAATGTACATATTGTACCATTATCCTTGAAGATATAGAGACTATTTTCGTGAAATTTTATTTTTCAAACAAAAAAATAAATGTTTAATGGTTTAGTCTTGTATAGTTGTATGTTGATGCTTTTATATTAACGATAAATGTGTCAAGAATCGTTTGAAGTAGATCGGTTGTGCAAAAACCGATCTCAAACGTGTCCTACAAACACTGTTTCCGCACGTATGAATGATTTGACCAAAATGCCTATGTAGTTTAGTGTGAAGAATATACGAGTTTGGAGGAAAATTTGAATTTTGTTCATCACTTCATGTCTTATCGTACTTGTAAGGGTGAAATAGTCTTTTTAACGTCTAATCTTTGAGAAAACGGAAAAGTTTTGCAGTTTTCACGAGGTTGGTGTTTTAACGATTTCAGTGTGATGGCACTTCATGTTTTAATGTTCCCGTCACTAAAACACACAAGGGTAAAATAGTCTTTTTAAGTAAAATCTTTTATAAAAAACCCAAAAAGTGTTGCAATCTTTTTGAAAATGGACCCCTTTTGACATGATGTTAAATTAATGCCATATTTGAACCACATGATCTGTTTCAAGGGGACCCAACAGCTAAAATGGTTTAGGACCACTTTCTACACATAGTTGCTTTTGAAATATTGTGCAATAATGAGTTGTACCTTCATGTAGTGAAGTTGTACTATGCCATGCTTTGGATTCTTAATTCTTGTTTGTCCAATTCTTCAGATGCTCTGCCAAATCCTCCTCCTAGGTTTATAAGATGCCAAAATGTTTTTAAGTGTTTTATAAGACTTCAATTTGTATAAAAAGTTTATAATATTTTCAATGTTTTTAAGATATTTATATGACGTTACTTGGATAAATTTTTATAAGAACAAGTATCTTAGCAGTTTTATTGCTAAATTGACCTTGTTACCCCTAATTAGTTAGTTACATATTTTGATTAAATTATGTAATTGATTAACTTATAATAAAGTATTTATTTTTATACTTTTACTGTATGTTTTTTTTTTTTTTGTTATTAACACTTAATAAATTACATAAAATAATCAAAATGCAAAAATAATATTTTTAGGACAGTAAAATGAGTGTACACGCATAAACTACAATGAATACAATTTAAAGAATGAATAAAATGTTAAGATGAAAGAATAAATCGTGTTTTACAAGTGAATTATGTTTTATTTTGAGGTCATATTGGTAAAACATAAGTTACCTTGTTCCATGGGGTCGGTGTTCCACTATGTTCCACATAAAAGTCCTGTCAAACATGAAACAGTGATGTATATTTTGTTCTGTCCTTTTAACGGAAAAATTACATTATATTTGCATAGTTTGCTCAAAATCGTTCATTCTTCGTGCCTTTATGCGTTTTGAATGTTTTTGTTATGTTACTAATCGTTTTTCGGTTTTGGTTATAAGATGTAGGCAGCCCAGCTAACCCTTTGCAGCCGCTATCGTGGGCATCGAGGTTAAAGATTGCTCAAGGAACCGCAAGGGGTCTGGCCCACATCCACGAGTGCAGCCCTCGGAAACTCGTTCACGGGAACATAAAATCATCAAAGATCCTTCTTGACAACGACTTGCAGCCGTTCATCTCCGGGTTCGGGCTGGACCGTCTGGTGTCGTCCACCATCTCGAAATCGACCTCCCGGAAGATCAGCAGCTCGAGCCAGCCGACGATCACGAGCTCGAAAAGCTCGTCGTCGGCTGCATCATCGAACATCTACTACGTGGCTCCGGAGGCCCGGATGTCGGGCCAGAAGGTCGGCCCGAAGTATGACGTGTACGCTTTCGGGGTCGTGCTGTTGGAGATGTTAACGGGCCGGGCCCCGGATGGCGGTGGGCCCGATAACGATGGGAAAGGGCTCGAAGGGTTCGTGAGGAAGGCATTTCGGGAGGAGAGACCGTTGTCGGAGATTATCGACCCGGTGTTATTGCAAGAGGTGCATTCGAAGAAGCAAGTGGTGGCTGCGTTCCATGTGGCGCTAAATTGCACCGAGCTCGACCCGGAGGTTCGACCGAAGATGCGGGTGGTGTCGGATAGCTTGGACCGGATCAAGTTGCGGTGAGTTCCGGTGCGGTCTTTTTGCGGTTAGATCAAGAGTAGGAACAAAGATTAGGGTTGGTTCCCTTTTGGGTTATTTTTTGATGTTTTGAAGCTAGTCTTTGTTTTTATATACTCTTGGGATGTTAACAATTAGAGGGATGAATGTTTTAGGATTTGTAATTAGGGTTATCTAGTTAAAAATACGGGCAGGCCGGGAAGTTAGATTCGGTAATAGCGTAGGGGTTCCCAACTTCCCGTTGACCGGTTTATCGTTATGTTGCAATGAAAACGAATTAAGGTGATGTTTGGATAGATGGAATCTAACAAAATCTAAAGGAATTAGAATGGTTAATTTAGTTAACCAAAATTTGTTGTTGTGTTTGGTTCATTTTTTTTAAGTTATGGCAAGGAATTTGAATTCCACCCATCTTTGGTTTTTAGTTTTTTTAGCAAAGAAATTCAATTCATACGTACTAATCTTTTGAAAAAAATTAAGGACTACATCGTCACCATTTGATCTTCATCGTTGCCGGTGCAACAATCGCCTTCACCGCTACCACCATCGTCAGTAGTACCTTTGTCGCCACTGCTACCATAACGGCCACCACAACTATCATCGAACCAAACTAATTGATTCAACCATAATTGACTGATTGTCAAACAGGTTTCAGTTGTGACGGATTTGATTCTGTAAACAAAGTGTCACCTAAGGGTTTTCAAAATGTATTCGATTAATTTGATGTGTGATATTGGATAAAATGTTGTGTCACATATTTTCACCTGTTATTCTTTATCCACCAATCAATTAAAGAACTTTTAAACCATCACTGACCTGAACCACCATTCTAAAAAACCATCGACCACCACTGCGATCTCCACCAATCCAAACAGTAGTTGGATTTCGATTTCAAAAGGAGTATTTTGATCATTTACTAATACTTCATTCCGATTCCAAAGTTACATTATGTGAACCAAACATACAATATCTAATCACTTTAACAATTTCCATCCCAATGTTTGTCGACCGAACAAGTGGTCAAACCTGATAATATTTCATCCCAATTCTTTCAAAGTCAAATTCCTTTGTCAGATTTCATTTCATCCAAAAATTTATGCAAACAAAACGTCCGCTTAGATTCTAGCAAAATATAAGGAAAAAGTAAATATTTGAAACCAAAAGGTTTGTGGCGTACTAGTTAAGTCTTGTGGGGGATGTTGCTCAAATAACCCATCTACCCATATTCGAATCTAGACGTTAACAACTTACGGCCACTAAGGAATTATTTCAAAGCTGCATGTTTAAGAGTCAATAATTATAAGAGATTAGTCCAGGTAAAATATTTTTTAAAACTAGAAATATACCCGCGCGCGTTGCAGCGCGAAGTATGTATCAATTGCCCGATTTTTATATACATCATTGTAAACATCAATTTAATCATATGTGTTCAATCAATTAACCTCCTAATGGTTTATTGAATAGTCAATTTCGAAAATTGAAATAAAGTATTATCTTTATATAATAGAATATATAATATAATTGAATAAAAAATATTCAATATTGGGCTTATTTCGAAGGTATTGACGAGACGATTATGATGGTATAATTTGTTACAAAAACGTAATTTTAATATAAATTTTAGTTCATAATATATGATTAGTTAGATTATATAATAAGGGTTTAAAATAGAAAATGAAAAAGTAAAGGACTAAAATAAGATTTAATAACTAACTATAGGGATATAAAGTGTAAATGTGTAAAGTAATTGTTGAAAAAAAAACTGTCAAATTGAGTTATTCTCTTTAATCTATACTATATTATAAAAGAAATAACTCAAAATTGCAGTTATTTTGTTCAACATTAACTGTTTTACACGGTACTACTTTTTTTGCCTAATGTACAACATCCTATTGCAACATACCTTCTCCTGCATTCCCTTATACCTCCCACGTTCTCCCCAATTCCTCTCCCCACGTCCATGAAACAAATTCAACCTTTCCTTAGAGCGAGTTCGAGATACTGCTAATGATGATAAATTGGTGAGTACTCTGTTGATTTTCTTCTCTCTATTATGTATTTCAATTGTTATCTGCAATCTTTAGGGTTTCGTTTTTTCCCTCATCTTGCTCAATTGATGAGTTAGGTGTTGGAGTATCATCAGAAAAATCAACATCAACCACACATTATCATGTATTCTGAGGTGTGCTGGACCAGTTCGATTTCAATTTTTATATATTTTATTCAAGTTATGTTTTAGCCTCCATCTTCTTTTTTCCATTGTACGACATCCAAGTTATATCAAATCTTTCATATCCTGTGAAACTGCAGATAGTGAAGGTCGAACACCTTTGCATTGGGTTGTTGATTGTGGCCATCTTGAAGTTGCAGAATTGCTATTGAACACGAATGCTGCTGATGTAAGTATAAACTAAGGTAACTTTCGATTGTTATTAGTTATGATAAAATCCAGTGATTGCAAAGTGGCATTATTTCCATTTTAGAAATCAGATACAAGTACATGTAAATAGATGTAGAAGGTCTTTTTTTGCATAAACTGATGTGTGTGTGTGTATGAAGGATAATGAAGGCCAAACAACATTGCATTATGCTGCTGTTTGTGATAGAGAACCAATTGGTGAGTTACTGGTGAAGAGAAATGGTGCAACATGGAAACTACCCGTGTGATCTGTCTGAATCAAAATGTCTTTCCCACAAGTCTTTTAGATATAAACATCTCCTGAAATGTGAAGTTGAACAGAAGAGCATGTTCTCTCTGCAACCTTCAGTTGGGTTCTTTTTAGTTTTTTAGTTTTAAGGGTCACCCATTTGGCAAATTTAGGATTGAATCTAAGGATGAAAAGATTTGTTCAACTTTGATGAAACTGTTTCTTACCGGAAAAACCCCAAAAGTCGTATGTTTCAGTTGGGTTGTGGAGCACTAGAATCTTATATCCTCCCGGTTTAAATCTAGGCACTGCCAAAAGCGCTTTTGGCCATGGGGGTTCGCTTCTGATGACTCCAAGAAGTTTGTAAGGGGATTAGTTGATGTGTGTAAACCGGCTTGGAAAGCCACGGTTACCTAAAAAACCAGTAAGGCCTGTTTAAACTAAAACCCCTTCATGTTTTTCATCCTAAACATCTAAAGTAACACCTTCATACAATATTTATTTCCTCCATTTTTAGCTTAGATTTGCAATGAATACACTAATTGAAGTTCAATGAGAAGCAATTTGACTTTTAGAAAGAAAAAGAAGAGTTTGCCTGTTTCATGTATAACTTTAATCTCCTTTAGCAATATATTTGGATATAAGGTCTTGGTTGAATACAAGCAATGCTCTTCACACCTTTTTAATGTTGAAGTAATGCATTAAGAATGTAAACAGTGAGTTTTGATGTTAATATATACAGGAATGCATTTATAGAAGGTGCAATTAGCCTACTTTTTCAACATATCTAGGCATGATAACGGGTGGGTTTTACAGTCCCGTTCCCCGCCAGAAAACCTATCATTGTTTCTTGGAAATTAAGAGGTGCATCCTATGAAGATCATGTGTTATTGTATTCTATATTGAAATTGGTATTTGAGGGTTTCTTTTGGTGCTTTTGATAATTGATTTCTTGATTCTACAGGTCTCTACCTCAAAGATGGTATTAGGGAAGGCCACTTCAATCGATTTTTTTGCTGAGTGAAAAAGACAAAATTTGGTTAGTAGAGTTACATTTTTTGTTGAATTAACACATTGTGTCTCTTAATATATGAGGGGTTTTAGGCGTGCATCTTCATTTGATTTCGTTTTCTTCAATTTCGATTTCTTAATGGAGTTCTTGCTTCCGTGCTTTTGCTCATCTGTTGTAAAATGCTTTTTGTGAAACAGATAGTTTGCTTTTGGTGAAATAGGTAGTCTGCTTCGGTTCTTTCTTCTTCGATTTATTCAGATCATTGTTTAGGTAGTATTATGGATTATCTTTTTGATTTTAGAAGGGTTAGATCCATATACTATGATTTTTGTAGTCCAGATCATGGGTGCTCATGGTAACTAGATATGTAGGCTACTTGTGCTATTATTATGCTTCTTGCAAGATTTATATAATATAACAAAAGATATTGGTGAAAATTCACATATTATATATATAGGGGAAGGTTTAAACGAGAAGTATGTCAATTTAAGAGATCGTGAGAAGCAATCTCAACCACTCGTCTGGTCCATAAAGGCGACTTTGACGGGTACCCCCCCTTTAATAATCTCTACCCTCCCATGAATCGCGTCAATCCTCTTTGATCACGTCCACTGTAACCAAAGATGAATGGTTGAGATTGCTCCTCACGTTCTCTTAAACTGATATGCTTCTCGCATGAACCTTCCTCTATCTACTATACATTATAAAGGAAATAACTCAATAAACCAGTTATTTTTTCAAGAATCGTGAAGTTTCAAGATTACAAGCTAATTAAGCGTATTGTACAACATGCTAATGCATGACACATTCTCCTTCACCACGTTGTTTAGAGATCGGTTCTCTTTGGTTCATTTTTTTCATTTTGCATCTCATTTAGATGATGTGAGGAGAAATTGAGCTACTGATAAACAAAACATATTTCTTTTTGTAGATCTCAAGGCATCCTCAACCTTCATCAAGAAGATCCAAAAGTCTTAGCTGCCATTCACATTTTTTGGTAGGTTTTTCTTTGCTATAATCATATTCTTAACTATCACTGTTTTTTATAAACTTTAATGAGGTTGCAAAGATTATATTGCAATTGGATTTTAGAGATGAAAACCGGTCTTAGCAGAGACCATCATTATCACACAAAGAAGTGGCGGCACGAGGCTTTTGGCGGCATCTCAAAGATACGTGGTGGTTGCATCTTCTAACAGCAGCTTCAAGATGGCATGTCCAACAACGGTGCAGCGCGTGTACAGCTGCTGGACAACAAGGGGTTTAATGGTTGTCGAGAAGGCATGGTTGTTTCCGTATATATGTAACAGTATGGGAGTAGGCCGCTGTGTTGGGTCACAATTATTTCGCTTTATCCTCTCTTCTATTTGCTAGGTGGGTTGTTAAAATGGGTGGGGGTATGGATGGTTTATTCTCTTGCAAACCATTTGGCCATCTCTTTGTGTTGTTTCACTACTATTTTAATTGTTGGCTTTGATACGTGTTTTTTTGGAAGATGTAATTGGTATTGTGGTTGGTAATAAAAAGTGGGTTTTTGTTCCAAAAAAAAAATGGTAACAAACTTGAGTCCAAAAAACGTCCAACTACAATATGTTATGAGATAATGACAATAATTGTCTTGTATTTAAGTCTTATTAAAATGTTTGAACTCTAATAGACATACTTTTTTGAATGTAATACCTTGCAACATTTATACCGGTAATTGATGTGTATGTACAAAGCCCCACCCCCACTTTGCACAAATACCCCTAAAAGGCCGTTATAAGGGCCGTTATGCATTTTCAGTCAAATAACGGGGTTTTGCGCCGTTATAATGGCCCAAAACGGTGTTATAACGGCGTTTTGGGCCGTTATGGCGCCGTTATAACGGCGTAACGGTATGGGTATATGTGCAAAGGGGAGCACCGTTATGGGCATAACGGCAAAGCACTCCATTTATACACATAAAATAAATGATTCCCTTTTCTAATACCAAAAACTGCATCTAGCCTATTGGGTGTAGCCTAGAGGACATAATTATTAGAGTGTTTGTTTTAACAAATCCATTCACAAATTGTTAGAGTTTGTCATAGCAAATCCATTCACAAATAGAAATATGTAATACACACAATGTAACATTTATGAATACATGAGTCTAAGCAACGGATACTGAAATTTTTAATATCTTGTGTCATTTTACATTCATAAACTAATTCTTTTTTTTTTTGTATCACAAAAGTTTAAAATTTTCTTAATTCAAGTAAATAGAACATCTTCAAATTTGTTTTGACCCGCTGCATCGCGCGGGTAGATTGACTAGTATATAGTATAGATAAATAAATAAATGTTTGAATTTAAATGACAATGGGCCCGATATGGGCTCTCCTCAAACATAATAGAGAAATTATGATTGGGGACAACATGGGCTTATCGCATGCTCAAACAAATGGAATATATGTGGGCCCTACCGTCTATGTGTCAGTGTGTCACTGTCTTGGTTTTAATTGGACAAATTATTTGTTTTAATTAAATTTTAAAAGATAAAATTAACATAATCATTTTTCTTTTCTATACAAATCCGAAACAGCTTGTGCATATTGATTTTAACTTTTGGCAATTATGAATATTTAGATTTTAAACTCATTGCAGGCAAATGCCCATTATCATAAAAACTAAACAATATGTACCAGTACCATTTCGAAGTTGAGGGTGGGATGGTATAGAAGTATGGACCATATCTTTATAGATGAATTAAAAGAGAGGGTTGAGTTTTGATAAAAGGGAATTATAAATGGACCTTCCTAAGAGGGGTATGAGTAGGTTTATGTGTGTGCACACATGGGTCCCAATATAGGAGGTCTACTTTTAGGTGAGTGAGAAAAGACCTATGGGATAAAAAGTTGAAGTTAACTTGAAAAACGTAAGAATTGGTTATCAGTTGTTGGATTTGAAGTGTATGGACACTAAGAAAATATACATCCAAGTACATCAGATTAATTCCCTTCAAAAGCAAAATTCATGGAAGGATATGAGAAGTGATCAATGGTTCATCACTTCTCAAGCTTCTCATATTAAATTCAACTTTTTACACAATCTTTCATTTTAAAAAAATGGTAAAGTTTTGAGACTGAACATATATTAAATTTGTGTTCTCAACTCCTTATTTATGAAGGAAAAATAAGGGGTTGGGAAATGAAAATAAACTAAAAGAAAGAAAGAATTTCATGTTTTCGAATTTTTTAGGAGGGAAAATAAAAAAATAAGGAAAATAATGTTAGGATTTTTCTCAAAAAAACGAAAATAAATGAGAATGTTAATAATAATTATACCAATTGGTATTAAAGGGGCTTAACTCAGTTGGATACATAACATTTTTGGGAGTGTGGGGGTGAAAACCACACTATCATGGTTCGATTCCTATAGGCGATATTTTCCTACGATATCTAGACTTTGGATCTTCGGGGCTGGGTTCAGGACTAGTTCGGGTTGGTTCGTAGGTCCCTTAAAAGTTGCCGGTCGGGTTCCGTCATAGGTTGGATCAGGTCACAGTGGATTAGTGAAATTGCCCGTAAAAAGACCCGATATTATTGGAACGTGTGTTTACGTTAACATGTCGTGCAAAAAAATAAATAAATTATACCAATTGGTTATAAAGAGTCATGAAATAAATAAGGGGATTCTTAAACATAACGTAATTTCTTTTCTTTTCACTCTCGCTTAACAACATGAACTTTTTCCTTCTCTTTTTTTCTTTTGCTTCTCAAAAACATAAATTAAAAATATCTTTCCTTCACTTGTTTTTTCTTTTTCTCCTTTTATTAAATTCAAGAACACTAGTGAGTTAAAACTTAAAAGATAGAAAAACTGTTTCTATAGGACCTGCAGACTGAGTACTCCCAACTTTTTCGGCTTTACGTCGACTATCTCTTTTAATTTTATACAAGTTATTTTTTCCAATTGAAAATTTAAAAAATCATGGTAGATAGCAATAGAGTTATTGTTTTTCTTTTACGTGGGGCGAAGGCATTTTATAAATCGTTACAATAACCATTTAATATAAAAAATATTATAAAACTATTTAACTTTATCAGCATGCATACAAGTTTTTTAATTCCAAAATAATCATTTTTGAATAGTACAATGGTTTTAGTAATAATTTTTATGATATTAATCAACGAAGAAACTCATTAATTTCATAGAATAGTAATTAAGTTTCAAGTTTGTTTCATCAAAGTCACTCATATTTTGAATTCACTCAACAATAGTTATCAAGTTTCAGAAGTGTTCCAATACTATGTAATTTACCTACTACTATAGGTTACCCTTTTTTATTCCTAATTTAAATTGATTAAAAAAACCTAATTAATTTATTATAATCTAATTATTATCTCAAAATAAATAAGATCCATTAACTAATTAATAATCTATATATTATCTCAAAATAATTTAGGCCTATTTAATTTGATTTAGAATCCCTAATCACCAAAGTGATTTCACGTAAAAAACATGAAAATATGAAACAATTTCAACAAAAAGTGAATCATATAATATAATTTCATCATGTTAAACAATTTCATGAACCAATTTCATCATATAATCGTTTTTTTTACGAAGTTCACAAGTTCACACAAAAATTATGGTTAACAAAAGAAAATTGATTATATATATAGGGGCAGGTTCAAATGTGAACCACTTTTTGGTTGTGAACGTGAGGACAGCCGAGAACACGACATGTGGCGGATGACTAGGCGCCACGTCAGGTTCACGGCGAAATACTAGGCGCGATTCATGGGAGGGCATTGAATTAAAGGGGGGAACCACACTTAAAGCCGCATTTATTGACTAGTCTCTGTCACGTGTCGCACTCTCGGTTGTCCTCACGTTCACAACCAAAAAATGATTCACATTTGAACTTTCCTCTATATATATATATAGGGTAAATCAAATACAAACCTTGTAATTGTTACAAACTTTGCAAATCATTAAATTGGTATATTTTATGGAAATAATAATTGTTTATTTATTATGAATTGAATATTTATTGAATATGACTATAGTTCATTAATTATGACAAACACTTTATAACATAAAACAATTAGTATATTTATGAAATTAGATATTTATTAGACTAGATGAATGATTAAGATTGGTTGTAAGATTGTGACAATTGTATGGTTTGTATTTAAAGGTGACTATATATATATACTCCATACCACAACCCACTAAGGTAGCGTTTGGTACGCAGACAAGATTGGACAGGACGGGACTGGACTGGACAGGACAAGAGAGTAGGCTAGGACGGGACGGGACAGGACTGGACAGAACAAATGTCTGTTTTGTGTTTGGTATGCCTAGGACTGGACTGAACAGAACTAGACAAGTTCCCTCAAAAAATTATATGATGATTTTATATATCACTTAATAGTATAATTAACACAAATAAACTAAACTAGTAATTTATAAAAAAAATTACACAATTAATTGTCATAAACATAAAACACACACACACACATATATACACACATACATATATGATTTTTATGTAACTAATGTTGATGGTTATGGTAGAGGTGTCGGTGGTGGCAGACGGTAATACTAGTGATGATGATGGTGGTGGTGGTGGTGGTCGATGGTTATGGAGAACGTGAAGATGGTGGGTAGTGGTGATGGTGGTTGCAGTGGAGATGGACAATGTAAAGTTGGTAGACGGTGGTGGTAGGTAATTACTGACAATTGTAGAGGTGGTGGAGGAGGTTGTTGTAGTGGAAGACGAGGTGGAGGAGGTTGTTGTAGTGGAAGATGAGGTGAAGGTGGCCGATAGTAGCTACCGGTGGCGGCAACGGCCACAACTAGTGGTGGTAAATACGAAAACAAATATCATATTGAAGTTATATATGAAACAAATGTTAGTTAGTAATATATTAGTTTCTGTCTCATTTCTGTCCCATGTTGTTCCACCTATTTTGGTGGAACAAAAAAACAGTCATTTTTGTCCCATGTTGTCCCACCTTGTCCCAGTTTCTGTCCTGTCCCATGTCGCACCAAACGTGGGACAGTGAATTCCTGTTCTGTCCCATGCTGCACCAAACGTGGGACATACAGTTTTGTCCCGTCCTGTCCTGTCCTGTCCCACGTACCAAACGCAGCCTAACAAACTAACCAAGACATGAACAAACTAACAAAACAAAAGCTAGATTACTCAAAAGACCTTTACACTCTAATACACCCCTTTAAGATGAGCTTAGCGAATGAATATTCATTAAAGCCATCTTGTTCATCATAAGAAACAACTTAGAACTAGGCAAAGGTTTCGTAAACATGTCAGTTAAAATTCTAATTGGATGGACATCAAACATATGGTTTTATCACTAACATCTCCCTTATGAAAAGGTAATCAATGTCAATGTGTTTAGTTCGTTTGTGATAAGAAGGATTCGAGTAGAGATGGCAGAAATACCCAAATCTGATAGGAATCCCCGAACCCGAAACTTTTGGGACGGGATTGGGCCGGGTAAATGGTTATTGGACCGGGTATGAGATTCTTTTTTTTTTTAAATCGTGGGTTTGGGACGGTTATGGTTTTAGTTAATACTCGCCCATTTACCTGATCTCATACCCGCTCCCATTTACCCCACCCCGAACCATATATATTTAATAAATGGGATTACTTCTTCAAAATGTATCCAACTATCCCCAATATACTATTGTGTGTATCAACCTAAAAAAATTCCTTTTTTATATATCAAACTTTATTTTTGAGTCTATTATGTGTATTTTTAATACATACAATAGTATATTGGGGGATAGTTGGATACACATAATAGACTCAAAAATACACACAATAGACTGAAAAATAATGTTTGATACATACAAAAGGAATTTTATTAGGTGGATACATACAATAGTATATTGGGGATAGTTGGATACATTTTGAAGAAGTAATTATAATGTTATTATTAATAGAATAAACATTACAATTTTATTAATATATAGAATAATGAAAATGACGGATTGATTTTATTAGTATAGAAAATGTATATTTAATATTTTCAAGAAGATTAATCTAGTAATGTTTCGACTTCCATTGACACTTCGGTGATAGTGCACTGAGCCACAAACGTCGTTTACATTTTGTTAAACGTTGAGCTTGTTGAATGCTCATGTTGCTAAATGAAAATATAAAAAGAATCTAACTCATTGTTTGGTTTGATTCGCATATAGTTCTAGGAAACAAAATTTTATTTAATAAATTTTAATCAACTATGAATATAAATGGGATACCCGATACCCGCAACCCCGATGGTTATTTGGTAATGGGATACCCGATGGGATGGACCGGGTATGGGATATGGTTTTGTCACTAACCCTGATTAATGTATTTCAATCTTCCGATTGAACCAAATTTCAGCTTATATACCCATTTACATCCACCTGTATTCTTTCCTTCTTGTAAACGAACAAGAGACCAAGGTTTTTTATCTTTCATGGCTTTAAGTTTTTGTTGCATATCTTACACCATTATGACGGTTTTGTTGCTTATGGATATGTTTTAAGCTCATGATCAGATGAAACAACCATAACAAAGGATCGATGTTGAAAAGACAATTGTTGATATCCAATATGATCCTGTAGAGGATATTATGTTTTTTTATCAAAAGCAGTAGCATTACAATGGAAATCCTTCAAATAAGATGGGGTCACACGAATACATATGGATTGTCAAACTTAATCTCTCTAGACTTCAACATGTAATGGTTCCATATGAGACCCTTCATAAGTGTGTATCGAAAGAAACATTATGACTTTTAGACGTGACCGGAGAATAGACATCATTGTGTTCATCCATCGCCAAACGAATAAAATGCTTTGTGGATAGCGACTATTATTGTGTTATAGTAACACTGCCCGCCCTAACTTAGTCTTAATATAAGACTTGGTTTGCATAGTGTGGATTTTAATCTAGATTTTAGTTTAAGGTAATTCAAGTGTTGATGTGTATATAAAAAAAGATTTTATCCCTTATTTGTTATGTGAAGAAATTTTAAATTAGTCTTTCTTTCCAAATTTGAGGGTGTCACATCCACAAAGTGTAATTGTCATCAGTTAAGACTTGAGAAACCAAAACAATTCCTATATTATCTAAATGATGCAAATAATACGGATTCATCTTGTCATCAATTGCAGAAATTTATGAGGATGATGAAGACGATGATGATGAAGAAGATGAACTCATTGCAATAGTCATTGAGATTAATAGTTCGAATCTTATCAAAAACTCAAAAGATAATTTGTTTGTACAAAGAAAAAAACGAACAATAAGAAAACGAAATTTGATGCAATTGAGAACAATGATTGAATGTGAAAGAAAAATGAAAATATATTGGATCGAGAATCAAAACGGGATCTAAAGAAAAACTCATGGAAATTGATCTGATACCAAAATACAAACAAGAAGAGAAGGCTCTGGAATTTCTCTTACTTGAGTCAAAGACAAAATACAATTATATTTACCACCTACCACAACCCACTAACAAATTAACCAACACGTGAACAAACTAACAGAACAGAAATTTAATTACCGAAAAGACTGATAGACTCTAATATTCAGTGTTAGTAAGTTGGTGTAGAGTATATGCGTTACAGTAGGGCAATGCAAGGGTTAATGTACTATCGTCATATTGTCAATCAACTCACACGGTCATAAACTTCCAAATACACATGGACACTTTAAATTAAACATCCAAAAGGACCAAAACTATCAATTCGAATTCAAAAGAAGATACCAAAACCATCAATTCGTCATCAGTAAAGTTTACTTATGTGAACTTGTGAAGCTTAAATCGACATTCTCATCAACTTATGTGCGAAAATCTTAAAGAACAATTGGGAAAACAAAAGCCGATGGGGATAAGAAAGAGTATGACTTCCTATTCCCCTCTCGCCCTAATTTCCTTCTAAGTTAATTAAAATGCGTTAAAATTACCTTAAAGTTAATTATATAGTTTGGTTAATATAAAATATAGATATTGAAACACCATGTTACCCTTCGTTAAACTCAATGTTTTTTGTTGGGACTCCAATTTCAACACAAATAAACATATAATTTTCAAAAATCGCATATAAAAGTTTTAACTCTTATGTTCAAGGTTTTAACAATCTTAAACAGAATTTATAGATGCAACAATGAATAAGATCATGATATTGCATGTGTCCTCCAACTTTCTCTCGGATGTCATTATCTATAATTTCGTGGTTTTTACTTTTTATGTCAAAATCTTGTCAAATATATCTACACTGAAATGTAAGAACTTTCATTATCTATAATTTCTTGGTTTTTACTTTTTATGTCAAAATCTTGTCAAATGTATCTACACTGAAATGCAAGGCCATCCGCAGCCGTGCAGGTGATACCACCTGCGCAGGCTGCCACCTCAGCGCCACATCAGCTTTACCACTACCTTATCATTATCATACCATTCATCCACAACCATACAGGTCATACCACCTGTATGATTTTTTAAATAAAATAATATAAATTTAAATACTATAAATTTAAATACTATAATTAAAATTAAAATTACATTAATATTAAAATTTCATTCAAATTAAAAAAACTAATAAAAAATAAAAAATACAATAAAACTAATTATGAGGCATAGAATCCCACAAATGTTGAGATAAATCGGCGCGAAGGTTGACGTGCCTCTCTCGGTTTTTTACGAAGTTGAGGTTGTTTGCTCGTTCTTCTTACGAGATCGTTGTCTCAACTTCGCTCGGTAAAACCGCCGTAGGATCAAAAGGATAATGTGAAAACCCTTCGTCTTCACGAATCATGTTGTGTAAAATTATACACGTGTACATGATTTCTTGTAATTTCCTTCGTGACCATACCCGTGCCGGTCTAGCAACGACGTGTCATTTACTTTTAAGCGTGGCGAATGTCCGTTCGATGTCTTTTCTAGCCGATTCTTGACGTGTCGTGAACTGCAACCGTGGCACTTCCGTTGGGTACCTAAATGCTTTCACGAAAGTCGTCCACTCGGGATATATCCCGTCGGCAAGATAATACCCGTGATGGTAGTGTGTGCCATTCGCTACAAACGAACTATCGGGCGCTTTATTTTCGAATAAATCGTTGAAAATCGGTAATTGATTCACAACGATTATGTCGTTCGTGGCACCCGGAACCCCGAAAAATGCGTGCCAAATCCATTGATCGTATGATGCGACGGCTTCAAGAATTATCGTCGGTCCCTGATGATCACCTCTATGGAATTGACCCCTCCATGCGACGGGACAATTTTTCCATTCCCAATGCATACAATCTATCGAACCAAGCATGCCGGGTAAGCCGTGTTGTTGTTCGTGCAACGCGTAGATAGCATGAATATCGCTAGCAGTTGACTTTCGTAAATATTGTCGCATGTAGAGTTTAATAATACCTTGACAAAAAAATTTAGGCATTCCCTTGAGGTCGTTTCGCCCATCCTTAGGTACTCGTCCATAGAATCTGAAGCAGTCCCGTACGCCAATTGTCGGATAGCGGACGTACACTTTTGAAGCGGAGAAACCCCTTTCACGCCTCTTGCATCCCACTGTTGCTTGAACAATCAAACTCTCTTTCAAGATCGGAAACTATCCTTACGAATAGTCGTCGACTCATACGAAACCGCCGTTTAAAGTCTTCGTCGTCGTACACCGGGTTATCAGAAAAGTAGTCGGCGACAAGTTTATCGTGTCCCTCTTCCCGACCTCTATCTTTATTCGGCCCTCTCGGTCTAGGGTTCGACGGTTCCGCCTCTCCGTTTTCGATATATTGAATAATCAATTCCGTCGCTTGATTCGTAATCATTTGATCCATGATGAGATCAAATTCTTCGTCGTCGTCGAAAGGATCCATTATTTGGAAGAAGAGGAGAAGTTTAGGAGAAGTTTAAGAGAATTTAGAGGTGAATAGGAGAAGTTTAGAGGTGAAAGAATGAGAAAAATAGGTTTGGGGTTTGGAAGTATATATAGATAAATAGAAAAAAAAAAAAATATATATATATATATATATATATAACCGTTATACAACGGTAACAAAGAAAAAAAAGAATTTTTTTTTTTTTGTGTTTCATACCAGCTGCAAGCGGACACCGATGGGTGTGCTTGCAGCCCCCATACCGGTACACCTCGACGGTGTTACCGCCGGTATGGGGCCGATACAGCCGAGATTCACAGCCGGCCGTGGATGGCCTAAGAAAAAATGCATAAGAGCATCTTCTATACTTCGACAACTACCTTATTTATAATACATTTAATTAAATATTATTTTTTCCCGGTAATTTATAAAGAACTATTTTTTAATTTGGAAATTTCTACAGTATCTCTTTGTCTATACTTTAGCATTCTGTTCTGCATTGTTTAACAAAAAAATTATTAAATCATAAAAGTTTTCTATTTTAAGATAGTTGTTAAAGATTGTTATTGTCACACAAATATATTGTGAAGATTAAAGGGGTGGTATGTAGATTCCCATTCTTCCTGTATCATGTTTATCAAAGGACAAATAAAGTATTAAAAATAATTAATTTAAGTTAATTTTGTGTATTTACAAATTACAATAAATAAAAATTATATTTTAAAGTGCATGACCTTGAAAACAGAAATCATGCATGACTCCTACATCCCAATCCAACACTTCTTTAATAAAAGGATGTGGTTTACATCTGTAAAGTTTTAAAACCCAACTACCAAAATAATATTATAAGTATTTAATAATTTGGGTTCATTTTTCACTAAAAATTAGATCATATAAACTCTGATCGAATCTTTTTTATTATGTTTTTAATAATAATTATTATTTAAACTAAATTATGGATTTGATACTTATGTTATGTTCAATGTTCAAAATAGTGTAAGGCGTGGCGTGGCGTGGCGGTAAGGTAAAGCCTTAAGCCTTACGAGATATATCGAGGGCGCGACGTTTCTTAAGGCGTGAACCAAGGCGGGAAATTAATACATCATATATATTATTATACATGTGTATAGAGGAAAGTTCAAATGTGAACCACTTTTTGGTTGTGAACGTGAGGACAACCGAGAGCGCGGCACGTGGCGACTTTAAGTGTGGTCCCCCCCTTTAATTCAATGCCCTCCCATGAATCGCGCCTAGTCACCCGCCGTGGATCTGACGTGGCGCCTAGTCATCCGCCACATGTCGCGCTCTCGGCTGTCCTCACGTTCACAACCAAAAAGTGGTTCACATTTGAACCCACCCCTACATGTATAAATACATGTTTTCTTTTTAGAGACAACAAAAATTGATGTATAAAGCTACAAACAATATAAAACATACAAACAAAAAGTTACATACTTTCGATAACTTTTAGTTTTTCACCATATAGCAATTGCAAATATAAAAAATACATTTTTTTAAAAAAATAGCGACGTCTTAGAAAAATCATACGATATATCGCGATATATCACGCCCCAAGCCGCCATGGCGTGAGCGACACCTTACACAAAAGCTATGGTCTGTTTCGTAACGGCGGAGACGCGCCTCACGCCATATCGCGATATATCGCATGCCATATCGCGCTTTTTCGAACACTGGTTATGTTATACGAACTTTTAAGAAATTTGTTAATAATAATTTCTTTATGTTCAAAATTCGATCAACGAAATCTATATTTACGATATTATCTAAATTAAGTAATTTACACTATTATTTTTATTATATATATAACTAATTATCATTTATTTATGTTAGATATTTGGTTGATTAAATTTAAATAAAATCCGTCACATTCTTCTCATTTCCTTTAATAAGAACCTAAATTATTTAAAAACGTAAAAAAAATAGTTACTAAAATTAATATAAAATATTAGTGAATATATAAAATCAGGCACAATACGTAAAACATATTAAGCTATTGAACACTTTAATAAATTTATGATGTATAATTGTATCATTAAAACCAAAAGTATTTAAAATTTGACTTATTTCGAAGATATTGACAACAAAACGATTAAAATAGTATAATTCGTAAAAGGTAGAAAAATGTTTTTTTAATGATCTTCTATTTATGTTTATATGAATTAAATTGAACAATTAAATTTTCAGTGATTATGTTGATTATATTTTATACTCTTTTATATTTAAAATAATTTAGTAAGATTAATTTAAAATTTTCAAATTTTAATTATTATCTTGATTATATTTTATACTTACTTATATTTAAAATAAATTATCGACAACTTATTTAAAATAATAATTATTCAACCACATTGATAAAAATAATAAATAACAAAAAGTAGTTTCTTTTTATATACATCAAGTTTTATAGAATTCTTTAAACTTAAAAGATTTTTTTAGCTATTTCTATTTTAAACTCGGAGCAGGGAAAAAAGAAAGAAAAAAAAAAAAGCAACTCCAAATTAAAAAAAAAAATCCACAAAATTTTATTTAAGGGGAGAGAAATAACTTCTTTATATTGTTACCATAACATTGAACCATGTTTATTTCATATAAAGCTTTTTAAATAATCATTTTGAGACAACATTATAAAATTGTTTACGATTTCAGCTTTTGATTTAAAGATGCTTTAAGAAAGAAATACATAAAACCAAATGAGACTTTTTCTTATGCAATTGATTATTTGATATTGATTATTTTGAAATGGATTTAATATTAATTTTCGCCATTGGTCAAATATTAAAAGTTCTAGTGATCTTGCTACCATGATCTACAAGTAAATCTTGAAAATTATTTTGTATTGTAGAAAAAACAAGAAAAGGAGATCAAAATCACAAACAACATATAAAGACAAAGACACAAAGTTAATAACATAATTCCTAAAACAAGAATCATGCTTTTGGAATATAACCATGTGGCATATGGCTCCACTAACTCCAATCTTATAAGTTTAACCATTTTCAAACTTAATTAATACCTTTAATTGTACTAGTCTCGCAACCATTATCAGAGCGTAAATCGTGTAAACCAGTCATTCATATAACGATGTCCACCTTCTTACCTGGATACTCTTGATAAAGATGTTGACAACCATAAAATCGACCGTAGCAAGATATTGTTGGTTTTATTGGAGCACCATATCAGCTAAACTTACTGTTGGTACCTCACCACTTTAACGGGTTTTTTGAAGGACAAACTATCAGGATTCAATCTATTCTCGTATGAAATCGGAGTCGAGGTTTACCCTGTTATGGTCTTGATAAGGATTCCAACGATCGACAACTTGGGGCAATCTGCATGACTCCTTTGGATAAATAAACTTAAATGAGTTTTTCAATTAAAAGCGTGACCTAAATATAAATTTTGTTTAAGGTTGTTTGTTAACAACTTAATGAAACTCACCTTTTATTTTGCCAAACTATATATGATCGTTTTGTAGTGACTTAATAACATGGCACGCGACTTATTCGGTAAATTAACATTATACAGAAAGCCAGGTTCAAACAACCCGCCCCTAGTTCGAAAAGACCGCCCCAATTTGTATCAGTCTAAGCGTGGAGTGTAAAAATCTCACATCAGCTAGATTTGAACCATTTTTCTCTGCCCTAGTGTCCTCAAAAGCCCTTTCAAATATAATCCAAAAGGATTCCACATACCTTAAACGGATATAAACACAAGACGCAATGACCCGAATCCAATCAAATTCCTAACTAAATATGCATATCAAGAAAACATAAACGAAAAGTTCGATAGATAAGATTTAACCATTGATCGATTCGAATCGAATTCCATATCGAACCACAAGATCCACAAAACAAAAACAACAAAAACAAAAACAATTACGAGCCATACCAGATAAAAAGTCGGCTTTTTTACACCTCCGATGATCCCGGAAACTCCGTAAAATCCGACCATAAGCCGCCCCCTTTTTACCTCACAGCATGCAGTCGGTTCTCGCCGGTAACCGTCTAAAGAAATTGAGAGGCACCGACGGCAGTTTGTGGCGGAACCGCGGGTGGCGTAACATGTAGAACCCGGTAAAAAGTGCAACCACCTGAAACGGCGTGACGTAAAGCACGATCGCGGCAATTAAACAAAAGATCACGAAGAGCGACGTCGCCCGAGGGTCCCGCCAGCTCAGCAGCGACTGCAGCCGCTCGCCCTGGGTTGCCAAATCTCCGACCACCGTCTGCATCCGGCCGGCGATGCTCCGGAGCCGATCGTATCGCATCCGGATGATGTCCGGCGGACGGGAAGTCGGGAAAGTATCAAACTCTTCGTCGAGCTCATCGGGGTGGGCATTATCGGCACACGAGAGACGGGTGTCCATATGGGGCGGGTTTCTCGGCTTCCATCGGTAGTACCAAACCCCAATCAAGAAAAGGTATAGGAAAACGGTCGGTAAAATGAGCTCCGGGTATAAAACGAGGATCAGAAACAGGATATGGATTAGAACCGTCGTGATCGGGTTTTTCCAGTTGCAAATCTGGTCGAACCATTTCCCAATCGCGATCAACCCGCCCAAAACCGACATGATTCTTAAGAAATTCGCTTTACTCCTTCTCATGCTCCACATATGAGAACCGACATCGAGCATATACTCGACAATCTCCTTACGTAACGGCGGTTCGGCCCGGCTCAGCCGCAACGAAACGGTCTGAGTCGCCTGGTGACGTAAACTATCGAGCTGGCTAACCGTCAATGGGTGGATGTAATGCATTTTCGGCAAAAGCGGTTGGGAGTACATATGCATCATGTTGAGCAACGACGAGCACGTAAACCGGACCGCGAGATGGATCTCGCCCATCTTCTTCACCCCGGACGGATGCAAAACGAGAAGCGGGTACGAATGGGTGTAGACCCGGTCGGTCTCGAGCGTCGAGAGACGGATCCGGACTTTCCCGATCCGCGAATCTCGGGCCCCTCCCGGGCCCGCCTTATCTCCACCTCCTTGGAGATGACAGTTGTCGAACACCCCAATCGTTATCACCGTACACGGATCGAAAACCTCCCACGTGTACTGCTCGTTCCACTTCGGCATAAAACTATCAATGATTGTCCTCGTCCGGACCCACTTCGTCCCATATTTTGCCACGCAATAAGCGTCCGTGGTGGCCCGCCCGTCTTTCGTTTTCATCGGGGACAACCCGTGGGCGCTAAGAATCCCGACCTCGAGAACCCCGATGCTGTTTTTCCACAGCTGTTTAGCCGTCGGCCGGAGATCGCTACTGTAATGTGTGGACTCATCGAGAACGTGATACCCGCCTTCCAAACAAACCCGCATGTGAATCCGGCTGGCAAACTTCACCTCCTTCTTCTTGTCCCCCTCCATAACCGTAATATGCCTCTCGAGATTAAACCATCTCGTGTTCACCGCCTTGTGGTCCAACCGCCGGTCCACGTACTGCAACGGGATTGCGCACCGCCCGAGCACCTCCTCCTTATTCGGCCCAACCCGATCCTCCACGCTCAAAATCAACGGCTCCTCAAACGGCTCAGCCGCCACAAACATCAAATCCTCGTTCCACATCGGGTTTATCGTCTTGCTCATCGACACCCGCGTCCGCAACGCCTGGTTCCCAAGGATCGCCTTCACAAAAACCTCCGGAAACCGCGTCTTATCATTCGGCATCAAATCTTGAGCTTCAATCACATTAACCCGAAGATACCAAAGCTTCGGCGAAAGGTAAACCTTCGACCGAATACTCGCCAACCCATCGGCACTCACCGCGGCCGCATCCGAATGCCACGCTTCCGGAAACGCCTCGTCGGCCTGCGTCCCCCACCACACCGCCAACATCAACTCCCCTTTCAACTTATCCCCCTTTCGGTCCGCTAAGCGGTACCACTGCGGCGCAAGCGGGCTATCAGGCGGGACCCGTTTCGGGACCTCGTTAAGATCGAACAAAACCCCGCCCATTATATCATCTTTCATGAGGTCTTTATCCTTCACGGTGACCTCGAGCATGGTGGCTTGGATCCGGTCTTTCGAGAAGGCGAACACCTGGTTCCATTCGGGGTTCGACTTCTTCTCGAAATGCCGGGTGGTGCCCTTGTAGTTTCCCATTCGGACTTCGACATATGGGTCGCAGGACCCGGTTACGTCTTTTCCCGGTAAGTCTTTGGCCTTAACGACACGAACGTAAAGGTATTGCATTTGTTCGACAAGATCGTAGGTGGCGGTGAGCTTATCTCCGGTGACCTTGCCGCCACCGAGGTGGGGCTTGGTTTCTTTGAGTGAGAAGTCTTCATGGGGTTGCTGCGGTGGCCGCTGCATCATTCTTCTAGGGTTTATCGGAAAATAAAGAAAAAGAAAAAGATTAAAAGTTAAGAGTTAATAATCGATTTGTTTCATCTGGGGTTTGTTAAAACAGCTTAATAATCGATTATATCATCTGGGGTTTGTAAAAAAGAGCTTATTAATCGATTATTTCATATGGGGTTCGTCAAAAACAGCTTAATAATCGATTATTTCATCTGGGGTTCGTCAAAAACAGCTTAATAATCGATTATTTCATCTGGGGTTTGTCAAAAACAGCTTAATAGTCGGTTTATTGAACGAAAAGATTGCAAATAGAGTGACTAATTGTCACCTGATTAAATTAAAAAAGTGGGTTTAACTTTAAAAGATGCAGATCTGAAAGAAAACGACATGAGGTTAAGAAGAAAGAAATTAAAACCCTAAAATTTGCAGAAATCGAACAAGAGGAATGACATTTTGAGCTAAAAAAATTGAAGAAGTTAAGAGGTGAGAAAGAAGAGATTTATACCGTATAGTTGAAAAACTAGGAAGAAGAAGTGTAGAAGGTGTTGTGTGTGAATGTGTGCATATGCAGAGATATAGATATAGAAATTGTATGTATATATATGTATGTATGGTTGGGTATATACCTTATTGAGAGTGCGAATAAGGGAGAGATCTCATGAAAAATGTGTGTGGATTCTTGGAGAGATTTGCAGAAATCTTGAGAGAAATTATATGGGGTTGCTTTTGTTGTTTTGTGGGGATCAAAGGTTGAAGGAAAGGGAGATGGTGGGTCTGTGGGTTTTAGAGAGAGAGAGAGAGATGGAGGGGTTTTAGAGAGAGAGAAAGAAAGGGAAAAAGGGAAAGGTGGTGAGAGCGTCCACAATGTTCCAAGGGGGTGTTTTAGACTAATGATTTATTTATTTTTTTAACATGATAAGTTGTTTAGGACTTTAGGGTTGTTTAGGATTACGTTCTCATTTTTGCTTGTTTTCTTTTTCATAACGTGATAAGTTATTTTTGAGAAGTCAAAATAGAATGACTTCTTGGCAACAAGAAAGCGTTTTCATAGCGATGGGCATCGATTTCTTCTTCAATTGGTTATAGATTTCTCACTGATAACACATTGATTTCTTTAGGATTTCGATTTGGTATTGATTGCACATAGATTTGGAATCGATTTCTCATTGCTTCAGATGCAATCTTACTAATTCGCATTCGATTTCTAGCGTTTGCGATATGGGATCGACTTTTTGCTGGTTTGGGATCGATTTAGGTTTGCGATTTAGGTTTCCACTGATTTGTGATCGATTTTGGGTTATCAATTTGCATCGATTTCACTAGGATTTATCACTATGTGGTTGTTACCCAAAATTTGATAAGCGATAAGTTAATCCAACACTTTTTATACAGCTCTTTTCTCACACTACATAAGTTGATAAACACTTTTACCAACAACAAAAAACGTAAGTTATTTTAGATAAGCAATCCCAAACACCCCTAAGTTTAGACTTTTGTTATATGATTCAGCGATACAGGTGTGGAAGTGAGCTATTTGTATAAGGTTTTTGATTCGAGTTTAGGCACTGTTACTTTTTTAATAGAATACGTGCCTTTGTTTCGGGGTGAGCAAAGGTGGGTCCCCGCCTAAAATTCATGGAACCGGAAATCGACGGTTCCTAGGATGAAGGAACCGGAACCGGTTCTTTATATTTGGGAACCAGTCCTTGAACCGTCAGTTTCGGTTCCGAAACCGAGTACCCGGTTTCTAATTTTTTATGTATTTTTTATCGTTTTACATTGTAAAATGTAATTATAAGTTATTATATAGTCATAACGCAACGAAACAAATACTACAAACGATGAAAATTTATCCGATAAACTAAAAACTAATAATCATATAAAGAATTACGAACTTTTTTTGAAATGAAAAAACTAAAACACAACTTGAAATGATAAATATGATATAAAAAATATTAAAAAAAGATAATAGATAAGTTGATTGAATAAAGTGGTCAAAAGTTTATATATGTAAGTGTTTAACTATAAAAAAACAAAATAATAATTTCAATTTTTATTTGATTACATATAAGGAACATATAAAATTATTGTTTATTAAAACATAATGGAATCGATTCTAGCGGGTACCTGACGGTTGGCGGTTCTAAAAAAATGATAACCGGAATCGGAACTGGTCCGGATTGGTTCCGTATTTTAGGAACCAGAACAAATTAAATCAGTTCTAGTTCTGGAACAGACTGGTAACCAGTTCTGATATTGATTTATATTCTTTACGATAACTATGAGATAAATATGATGGGGACGCATCAAATGATGGCATCTACCCTTTTTAAGACCATATTCAATCCACCACTAATAACACAAAAAATGGTAATGTTTTTATCACCAATCCAATATTAAAATACAAAAAATTATAGAGGTCATAAACATAGTCTCTATATTTTAAGGTCAATAAAGTATACCTTTTGAATTAGAAATTAATATTTTATTTAACTTTTATAATTACTATATATATATATATATATAACTTATATGTTAGATTTTTTTTAACGACAGAATACTTACACACCCAATTAACCTACTCCTATAATTTACTTCTAAATCCACACTAATGTTCACGACCTCAAACCAACAACCACAAAGAAAAAAGACACCTTAACACTACTCCAAATGTCGCTGGGCTACAAGCCTATTATAATTTATATGTTAAATAAGTGTACAACAATAAAAACATGTATTATTTATTATTATTATTATTATTATTATTTAAAATATGTTTGGTTCCTTCTTTTTAGTGTTTAGTTGGTATTAGTGTTCAAAAACTTTACCATTGAACTGGAAATGCCCTAATATACTTATTCAAGTTTTTATAGCTTCCTATTTCATATTACTATTAAATTAACAACCTGAACTCCTCAGTGTACTTATACTATAACAAAAACCTCTATCAAGTTTTCTTGTAATTTTAGAGCCTCGTTATTTTAAATTTTGTTGTCATTTATAAAAAAGTTAATATTTTAAAATAAATTTAAAGATATTCCTTTATTTATATTAAGAAAATATCATTATTTTAATAATAATTAATGGGGTATGTTAATGGGGTATGTTTGTGCGTGTGTGTGTGTTGTTTGTAGGAATTGGGGAGTGTGTCAGAGCGTGTGTTTATCTCCTTCCTACGTAAGACCAGGGTTGGCAGCAATTTTATTTTATCTGGGTTAATTGCATTTAACCCCTTCTATTATCACTAAATTCCAATATCACCACCCTTCAAATTAAAGATACAATTTTAAACTAATTTAGCCATGTTTGATAAAATCAGTTGAGGAGGTAAATGTTTGTCAATAGATTGGTGGTGATTAGTACGAATTGTCGAATTATAAGTTGATAATATTTAGTTAAAACTTACTAATAAACTAGAATATTTGGTC
Organism: Centaurea solstitialis; assembly: GCA_030169165.1. Lineage (NCBI taxonomy): Eukaryota > Viridiplantae > Streptophyta > Magnoliopsida > Asterales > Asteraceae > Centaurea > Centaurea solstitialis. The sequence goes on along the minus strand of CM058045.1, from coordinate 16,711,062 downwards.
AAAGTTAATCGATAAGTGAGCTGATAATGTAAAATGAACTAAATAAGATGTATCAAGTCCGTACGTTGTATGGGTGATATTCAAAGAATCACATTCTTAATAATTCGATTTACATATAATATTATAGATAAGATGACTTTTCAAAGTAGACAATATTAGTTTATCAAACATCTAGTGGATTTGAAGAGATAAATTATTTTTTAAAAAATGTATTGAAAAGATAAATTTATAGAATATTTTAATAATTTAATAGGAGTTAGAATCTCTAAAATAGAGAATCTGTTGGAGCTAAATATAATTTATTTTAGAGATTTTGACTTTTGAATCCCTAGTTTGAAGAAATTATAAAAAAGCTCTTGAAGATACTTTAAATATTTACCCTGTTAAGTGTTTAGTAAACGACCCTTGCGTTTATCTATTTTGAACTTCAGCTGCAAAATTACATTTTATAATGCTGACTTTTATTTATACCCTTTCCTATAGGTAAGAAAAGTAGAGGTGAAAAATAGATGCTATATAAACGAGAAGGAAGTATAAAATATAAATAACAAATTCTTCGTAATTTAAGATTTTAATATCTGTCATATATTTTTATTTTATTTTTCCTTTTTTCTGTTGTTGTTGAAAACGATCTATCACAGTTAAGATTTATTGTTAAATAAGTATATGTACAATATTACATATTCCAATACTTAAAGGCATTTAAATCACAAACATTTATAATGGAATTTTGACATTAGATTCGGCAGTTTAACTTTTTATTATAGAGTAGTAGATTGGGTATTTATGTTCTTTATCAAGTGCTATGGGAAACATGTAAATTTTATATACAGATATGCTTTTAATTTTAATTGTACTAATGTATGCTACCTCTCAAACAGGAATTAAATATGGTGACATATATAAAATACCACCTCTCTATCAGGAATTAAATATGGTGACATATAAAATACCAATGAATATAATTATGGGTGGTAATCGTATCATGTTCGGGTTGGCAGGTCACAGGTTGGTGGGTCAGAAACCTCAACCCGTGACACGACCCGTTTAGCTAATCGTGTCAAGATCTTCAACCCTTCGTGAGCGGTCGTGTCACGGGTTAATGGGTCATAAACGGGTTAACGGGTAATACAAGTTTGAAATGAAAGCAACAAAAACACAAGTTATCAGAAATCATCAAACGAAAACTCGATCAACAAATCTAGAATATTGTCACTTGCTTGGAGAAGTGCATTGAATCCATGTATAATTAAAGCATTAATCCAACTTAAACTCATCTAATCCCAATCAAATTACAAAACAAGAAACTTCTAATATGAAATTGACGACGGTAGAAAGCTTGTGACGACAGAGTGCGACGGTTAGAATCACTTTCGAACATCCAAAAGCTACAGTCGAACCAATTCATGGGGATTGTACTTTGCATGTTTTGGAGTTGTGACCATGTTTCTTGCATTTCACACATGTTACTATTTATCCAATTCTTTTCAGCTTACTTCCTACTTCAGTCACCTCTCCAATTGCCTTCTTTCTTTTCTTTTTGGGCCTACCAACGAGTGTGTAGTGGACGGGTATAATCAAAACTATTGGGCATATAGACTTTACCTAGAGCTTCTTTCCATTAATAGGTTCCAACTTAAAGTTATACTTCTGTTTCTGTTGATCCAACTCTCCTAAGACCTGATGAAATGATAATGATCCTGTAACTTTATTTAGTGAATAGGTCTTTACTTTCAGTTATAGCTTGAGGAATTATCACTGAGTCTGTTCAGTGTTATTCCTTGTTAATTATGTTGTAACTTGTAATTGTAAATCATCAGGATCAGGATCAGGAGATGAACGAGTCTGTTCTGACGTCTACTGATCCTGACCACCGAAGTGAAGACCTCCTGAAGACATCAAGATCATACTCAAGAACCATCAGCGAAGTCGAAGAATTAGCTGATGACAGGACCAGCATGCTCGTGATCTGAAGACGGAACTCAGTGATAGCAGGCTGCTCAAATTCGTATGACTTCCTGAAGACTCATCAGGATACAGTGACCTCTGATCAACCTCAGTATCAGAGCATTCCTCACTGATCAGTATCCTGATCCTGAAGGATTAGTGTAATGTCTTAATCTAATGCACAAAAGGATTATCCGCCTTTACTGACACAAAAAGTACATAAGGACAGTCTCTTTTCTGTTCCCTCCGTACTTATCAGACCTCAAGGCAACTGTTTACACGAACCCTCTTTTGCACAACATGCAAAGGGTATTTGTTTATAGTAAATAGTACATAGGACCACTTAGAATGTGACACGTACACAAAAGTGTGTCTGCATGCATTTAATGCATGGGGTATAAATAGGACTTGAAGGGAAGTTCTCCATACTTCTTCTTCACCCTACTTATCATCCAGATCCTTTCTCTCTTTATCCTTCTACTCTCTTCTCTTCTCTAATCTTCTCACTCTAGTGCATAGTGAAAGAAACTTAGATTGTTTAGTTTAGACTTGTAGTCTTTTCTATTTCCGCAACAATCTGTAAATTCATATTGTTAATACAACAAAGAATTTAAAAGTGAAATTTGTGTGATTATATTCAACCCCCCCCTTCTATAATCCCATACACTATCCTTACTTGAAGGTCACCCCTTTGGGACCAACAAGTGGTGTCAGAGAAGTTACAAGCTCTCATTTTCTTCTCTTAGAAAAATTTTGTGATCCTCTCTTCTCTAATCCATGGCTCTTCAAGCTAAGGATAACTACTTTGATACCGGTTCTGCTGGAAAACCTCCAAGGTTTAACAAAGACAACTTTGCTCTTTGGAAAACCAGGATGGAACTCTTCCTATCTGGTTCTGATCCTCAAATTCCATACTTCTTGGAAAATGGACCACGTGTGCCTACACAAACTGTCCATGCTGTCCCTGCTGCTGGCGACCAACCACCTATACCCGCAAGGGAACTGGTGAAGCCAGTAACTGACTGGAATGATGAGGACAGACGCCTTGTCAACATTGACACCAAGGCTAGGTCTCTCATTGCCATGTCACTCCCTGATGATGTCTTCCACTCTGTCTGTCACCTTCGCTCTACTAAAGAGATTTGGGACACCCTCTGTGTCCAATACGAAGGTACTGTTGTTCTCATGGAATCAAGAAAGATTTTCTTGGTTCGCCAGTATGAAAGCTTTATTCATCAGAAGGATGAAACTCTCTCTCAGATTCATCAGAGATTCAACTGTCTCCTGATCGACCTGAAGACTATTGGTACTATCTATCCTAACTCTGAGGTGGTTACCAAGTTCATGGAAGCTCTACCTGAACATTGGGAAATCTACACCTCCTGCCTAACTATGTCCAAAGACATAAAGACACTCACACTAAGTGAGCTGTACGGTATTCTTCTAAACCGTGAGCAACAGAAGAAACTGAAAACGAATCTCATAAGAGATACAAAAGACTCCAAGAGCACTTCTCTTGCCTTGGTCTCTGATTCAGTTCCTCCTGTCGCTACTCCTTCCTCAGTGACTATCACTGAAATAGAATCTTCTGATTCTGAGTCTTCAGAAGATCCTGATTTTAATGAATCACTTGCTTTACTAACCCGATCCTTCAAAAAGTTTGCCAAAAAGGGAAACTTCCAAAGAAGGAAATCTTTCTCTCTTACTGACAAGCCTAAAACAGAATTTATTGATAAGGCTACTGCTACCTGCTACAAATGTCAGGGCAAAGGACACTTTGCTAATGATTGCAGGTACAAGAAAAATCAGTTTGCTCCTTCTTCTACCAAATCTTCCTCGAAAAACCCCAAATACCAGCGCCTGAAAGAGAAGTACAAAAAGATGAAATCTCAACGAAAAGGCAAAGGTCTTATCGCAGAAGACTGGGATTGGGATGATGTCTCCTCAGATGACTCATCTGACGAGGAAGATACTCAAGTGGCACTAATGGCCATTATTGAGGAACCTACCTTAGCTCTCATGGCTAAGATAGAAGAGGTCCCTGAAGAGGTTTCTACTCAAGCTCCTGAATCTTCGACCTCTGCGACTGAATCTACAAGTCAGGTACCTATTCCTGTTGTCCCTCTTGAAAGCTTAACTCAGCTAGACCTTGTAACTCTTGATCTCTATAAAGCCCTGAATGGTAAAACCTCTGCTGAGAAAATGAACATCGATCTTCGTGATCAACTCAGAGAGTGTCAGGATAAGATAAAACAACTTACCATTCTGGAAGAAAGTTATAAGGATCAGGTCACTGTTAATCAAACTCTCTGTATCGAAAGAGAAAAGGCTCTTGCTGCTAAAGAAAGAGCCTTGGCCGAACTTAATGCTGAAAAAGTCACCATCAAAGGATGGAGTGACGCCTCTGAAAAGGTTGATGAAATATTAGCTTCAAGGAGAAATGTCAAAAACAAAAAGGGTCTTGGATTCACTCGTGGATGTCCTAGGCCTGATCGTTCCATGCTCAAATTTGGAATGTTTGTTTCTTCTATCCCTGATCCTAATGCCCCTGAAAACATCCCTTCTTCATCCAACACACACACTGAAGGTGCTCCTAAGAGCAAAAAGAAAACAACTAATGAAAAATCCAAGACTGTAACACCTTCAAAGACCAAGAATCCTAAACCTAATAACAAAGTTCTAGGTGGTGGACCTTCAGTCTCAGGAACAAAAACCTTTTCTCAAAATCCAACTCCTAGACTGAAGATTGATCTAAAGCAAAAGGCTGTGGAGAAGAAACCTATTCCTCCTCTGTCAAATGCTAAAGGCATACTTGGTACTGGTCCTGCTCATCTGAAGTTCAAAGACTTCTTGGACCCCACAAAATGCTTTCTTTATCGCAAATGTTATCACTGTGGATTTAACGACCATATTGCGAGTAAGTGTCCTGATGCTACCAAAGCTGAAAAATCAGCTAAGGTAAAGAAAAATCCTAAGACTGATAACTCAGTCAAAGGAAAGAAGGTTGTCAAGACTATTCCTTCAGTCAAGACTCCAACCTCAAGAACTGATAACTCAGTTAAGGCTGTCACTGACTCCACCAGTCCTACTGATAATTCTGGATCCATGGTTCTATGGGTAGCAAGAAAAACTTAAACTCTCAATTTTACAGGACAAGGGCATCTGGTACCTGGACAGTGGATGCTCTCGACATATGACTGGTTCTAAATCTGTCCTCTCTAACTACCGTGAAGAAAGAGGTCCTGCTGTGACCTTTGGTGGAAACGGTAAAGGCCAAACCCGAGGGTATGGCACCCTAACCAACGGAGTAACTACGTTCAAAAGAGTTGCTTATGTTGAAGGCCTGATGCATAATCTTCTGAGCATCAGTCAACTGTGTGTTAAGAATCACAAAGTCTCCTTCTCGAAGAAAAAGTGCAAAGTCAAGAACAGACGCAAGGAAGTTATTCTCACTGGTGTTAGACAAGCTGATATCTACATCATCAACATGAATACTTCCACTGATAACTTCTGTTTCGTATCACGTGCTTCTACGGATACAAATTGGCTCTGGCACAAGCGTCTCTCTCATCTCAACTTCAAGACGCTGAATCAACTCTGCATCAACAATCTTGTTGTTGGTCTTCCTGACTTTCGCTATACAAAGGTATCTCTTTGTTCAGCATGTGAGAAAGGAAAATAGACCAAGGCTAGCTTTAAGTCCAAGCAGATTTCCTCCATCAGCTCTCCTCTACAACTTCTCCACATGGATCTCTTTGGACCTGTCAATGTCCAATCCATTGCTGGGAAGAAATATACTCTGGTGATCGTTGATGAATATTCCAGATATACTTGGGTGTTCTTTCTTCGATCTAAGAGTGATGCTCCGGAAGAAATCATTCTGTTCGTTAGAAAGATGGAAAAACTCAACAACCTTACTGTTCGATCAATCAGAAGTGACCACGGGACTGAGTTCAAAAACAGTACCCTGGAAACTTTCTTTGATCAAAAAGGTATCTCTCAGAACTTTTCCTCTGTTAGAACTCCTCAGCAAAATGGCGTTGCTGAAAGACGAAACATAACCCTGATTGAAGCTGCACGATCTATGTTGAGTGAAACCAACCTTGCCACTCAATTCTGGGCTGAAGCCGTTAACACTGCTTGTTATACCCAGAACAGATCCCTGATAGTAAAGCGTTTCAGGAGAACCCCTTACGAACTCTTTCTAAACAGAAAACCTTCAATCGAACATCTCCACATCTTTGGTTGTATCTGTTACATCCTGAACAACAAAGATAACCTTGGGAAGTTCAATTCCAAGTCTGATGATGGAATCTTCCTTGGATACTCCTCTATCTCTAAAACTTACCGTGTGTTCAACAAACGAAGACAAACCATAGAGGAAACGATTCTTGTTAAATTTGATGAATCGGGTCCTACCTTTCCTCACCCTCATGATAATTCTGAAATAAATCAGTAGGCTGACTCTTTCTTTCAAGTCCCTGATATTCCCATTGTTGATCCATCTCCTCAAGACCTTCCTGATGGTTTTGAAGAAAATCCGACTCCACCCACTCATAAATGCCACTCCTATCACCCAAGTCACACCTGAACCTGATCAACCTACTAACAGTGAAGATTTTTCTCAAACCACTGTTAGTGAACCTGCTCCTACTAATCTTCTCCCTGATCCATCTGTGAATGAAGCCTCTACTTCAGGACAGGTGTATCAACCACCTGCTCTTCGTTGGACCAAAGATCATCTTATTAATCAAGTCCTCGGTAATCCTTCCTCTGGTGTTAAAACTCGACGCCAATCTGGTAACGTCTGTCTTTATGTTAATTTCATCTTTGAAAATGAACCTAAAGAAATAGATGATGCCTTGCGTGATCCTGCCTGGGTCTCAGCCAGGCAGGAAGAGGGCATTGATTACGATGAAACTTTTGCTCCTGTGGCTAGGCTCGAAGCAATTCGACTTTTCCTGGCCTTTGCAGCTCATATGAACTTCAAAGTTTTTCAGATGGACATTAAAAATGCCTTTCTAAATGGAAAACTCAATGAAGAAGTCTATGTGGCTCAGCCTCCTGGCTTTGTAGATCCTAAGTTCCCTGATCACGTCTATAAGTTAAACAAGGCTCTCTATGGGTTAAAACAGGCTCCTCGTGCCTGGTATGATACCCTGTCAACCTTTCTTCTCTCTAAAGGTTTTGAACGTGGTAAGATCGATAGCACTTTATTTCTTAAGAAATATCCTAAGCATATCCGTCTTGTCCAGATATATGTCGATGACATTATCTTTGGATCAACCAATCCCAAACTCTGCGAAAAGTTTGAGTTGCTCATGAAAACTGAATATAAAATGTCTATGATGGGCGAACTAACATACTTTTTAGGACTTCAGATCAAGCAATCTGAAAAGGGAATCTTTATCAATCAAGGTAAATATGTACTTGATATGCTGAAGAAATTTGATCTCACGTCATGTACACCGATGAAGACTCCAATGGCTCCTCCTCTATCACTTGACAATGATTCCAAAGGGAAACCTGTTGATGTGACTCTCTATAGAGGAATGATTGGCTCATTGCTGTATCTTACAGCGAGTCGTCCTGATATCATGTATTCTACATGTTTATGTGCTCGTTATCAGGCTGAACCCAAAGAATCCCATCTGACTGCTGTAAAGCGGATTTTCAGATATCTGAAGGGAACTCCTAATCTGGGTCTTTGGTACTCCAAGGACTCTGGGTTCGATCTAACAGCTTATTCTGATAGTGACTTTGCAGGATGTAAGATCGACAGGAAAAGCACCACTGGTGGGTGTCACCTACTAGGTGGAAAGTTGGTGAGTTGGACTAGCAAGAAACAGAATTCTGTGTCCACGTCAACTGCTGAAGCTGAATATGTTGCAGCAGGAATCTGTTGTGCTCAAGTCTTGTGGCTGAGAAATCAACTTCAGGACTATGACATACAACTTTCTAAAATTCCTATATATTGTAACAACACTTCAGCAATCGCCATCGCCGACAATCCTGTCTTACACTCCAAGACAAAGCACGTTGAAGTGAGATATCACTTCATCAGGGATCATGTGATGAATGGTGATATTGAACTCCATTTTATCCCTACTGAATATCAGCTTGCTGACCTCTTTACCAAACCACTGGTTGTAACACGTTTTAATATCTCATATGAACTTGGGATGTTAAATCCTGACGAATGAAGTTTATCAGGATAAAAAGTTGTTAAGTCCTTTAGAATAAGTTTTCTCAGGACCCTTATTTAACAATTCCTGAATAATACATTTATCAGGAGATAACTCTATTCAATACTTACAAAATCTTTGTTCAAAATCCGAATACTGATGATTCTCAGGTAAGTATTTCTGTCCCTGAAACCTTATCGCATTAAATGTGATAAGAGGATTTTCCCAAAACAGTACTTATCTGATAAGTACTCAAATTCCAAGAAAACTCATATTTCACGAAAATGGAATTATCCCCTGAAAAGTTGGTTTTTAGCTTTTAGAATAAAACAAACTTTTCATCTGCAATGACAAGTAATGCGACGTTTCCTGTTCCCCACGACGTGTGTCAGGCGCGTGAATGCGCGTAGAACTTCTTTTTTCATCATTACATTTGAAATTAGCCGCTCTTTTCTCTCTCATCCATTTTCTCTCTCTACCCAAGAGGTATAAAAACCTCACTTGTATTCTATTCACTCTTTACGCTCACAAACTCTCCAAACGCACTAAAGCAAAAAAAAGCAAGAAAAGCAATCCAGTCTTTTACACCAAGAACACCAAGAACACACACTCACTACTTCTCTAAAAACAATCATCGTAAGTGTCTCTATTCTTTGTTCTTTCTACAAACTAAGTTGATCCTCTTCCTTTAAAACAACTTATTTTGATAAACGTTTTTTCCAAAAAACCCTAAGATCACTTCGTTTGATCTTAGTTTTCCCCAAAATCTTCATAGATTTTTGTTAAAACTGTTTATATTGTTTTTTTCTTATTTCTTTTAAGAAAAATCATCAACTCCTGTTTTGATATAAATTCATCAAAATAGAAGTTCTCTTTAATACCAAAACACATTCCTTTTGTGATTTTTGGTATCAAATCTATTCTTAAGTAAAAAGGATTTCACCACTTTTATGAACATTTTATGTGTTCATTGAAAAGTGAAGAAAAGATGCATATTTTGGATTCCTTAATCATCCACATATGTTATTCTTTTTGTTAACAGGATGGCTGCTACTACCTCCACTTCTCTTGACGCCCAGCTCTCCTCTGAGGCCACCACACTGCTAACAGCTGCTGGAAGCCTCCCAATCGTCATCCCTCGGCATGACGTCCAGTTCAAGGCCAACAATCTTGTGGGCCTGTTCGACCTCCCAAAAGGCAAGGAATACCTGAAGCCTGCTAGGGACTTTTCTCTTGAGCAGTCCCCTGAAAACTGCATTCACGATCAACCCCAAACCGAACAAACCTCTACTTCTTCAACTTTGGTCTACTGCAATGGTTGCTCAGGAGAAGAACTCCAAGGGAAAACTTCACGAGGTGATCAAATTCCAGATCAAGGAAGATATCATCTCCTTCGGGATTGGGACCCTGCGCAACGTCCTCTAGATCCCTAAAAATAAGAGATATCCTCCTCCCCATCCTCTAAAGAAGTCATCACACTCCTTGGTGACATTGGCTACAGATGGCCTGAGAAGGAAGGAGTCCCACTCACCAAGACCTCTGCCACTGTCCACAAAACAGGACTGAACGCTTCGTTCTATTACATATGGAACACGTTTGGTCTCTGTCTGATGGGCAAGACAGGGAGCACTGAGCAGTTTCCCACCGCCATCCGGAACATGGTCTATTCCGTGCTTAAAAACCGGAAGTTCGACTATGTTCGCCATATCTGGGATGATATGGTGAAGAAGATCAAGAATCCCAAGCGAGTGGTCAACGTTCCATTCACTCGCTTCTTCTCCGCCGTCCTGGAACTTCACATGAAGACTGCCTATCCAACTGAAGGCACCTTCAACAACTACGCCATAGGGCTGAAGTTCCTTGTTAGAACCTGACTAGTTTATTTGTAAAGAAGTCAGGGGCGTCTTTTGACATTATGTAATAGTTAGAACTTGAACAAATACTTTTGTGCACCTCTTAAAAGAGTCATAGACTCTAGGGGTTGTTTTGTAACTTCGACTCTATAAATAGGGGTCGATAGTTAACGTTTTATAATAATCTTGCAACTGACAACTTTTGTTATATGCTTGTCGTATTGTCGTGTTCTTCATATAAACTGCATATTTGCTTGATTATCATTGTTTGAGCATTACTTAGTCTTGTAATAGCTTGCATTGATCCTTTACATTGCATCCTTGTTGATTATCGGACTCACAATTGGTATCAGAGCCCTCGTTTTGGTAGATTTGGACATTTTTAGGCTGTTTTTGATTATTCAGCAAATTCCCGAATTGGGAATTTCAGACTCCCGAATTGGGAATTTCAGACTCCCGAATTGGGAATTTCAGACTCCCGAATTGGGAATTTCAGACTCCCGAATTGGGAATTTCAGACTCCCGAATTGGGAATTTCAGACTCCCGAATTGGAAGTTCAGACTCCCGAATTGGAAGTTCAGACTCCCGAATTGGAAGTTCGACTCCCGAATTAGAACGTTTGACTCCCGAATTAGAAGGTTGACTCCCGAATTGGGACTCTCATTTCCCGAATCGGGACTTGGAATTTTTCCCGCCTTGGCCTTTCTTTTTGAAATTTTTGAATTTCTAAAAAGGAAAGTGCTTTAAGCGCGGAAGCTCTGTCCAATCAAAAATCACCATCTACTCAAAGTAGATCCATCTAGTGAGGAGACGATGTCTAAAGAAATCATAAGTATGGGCTCAGATGATGAAGGCCCTTCCGCCGTGCAAGGACTCTGCCTCATGGCTGATTTTGAGGAACCATGCATATCTGGTTCCCCTAACGATTCAACTGAAGAAGAAGCAGAGGTAACTTCAAACTCAAATCTGTTAAATAGAGTTGAACTGTTAGAATCTGAAACTCTAAGACTTGAGAGCCAACTCCAAATGGAAAGAGCTCTCGTCGCAAGATTCAGAATTGAGAGTGCTGTTTACAAATGTTCCTTGGAGGACCTTACCCTGAGTTATGACAGATTGGAGCTTGAATCTGGGATTAGAGAATCTAACCTGGAAAACAAGCTCATCTCTCTTCAAAGTTCTCATGACGAAATTGAAAGCAGTCGTGAGGAACTCAAGCTCAAATTTCACATTCTTTCTATGGAAAGAACAAAACTGTTTACAAAAATAGAAGAGCTTGAGGAAAACAATCTAAAGAGAGGACAATCTGAACATACCTTAAGTCTACTTACCAAGCAAACCACTCAACATCCCTTTTATAATGCCAAACCTGGGTTGGGACATTTAGATAATCATATTCTTGAAAAAGCACCTGCACATCTATACAATTTTGATAATATGAGTGCTTCCAAACCGACTGTTAGAGGATCAGACAATGACAACTATGTGATGCAGACTGTGACCTTTACCGAAATCATAGACGGAAAAGCTGTGTCTTATACCACCAGTCCTTCAAATAGTTCAACCAATAGTCCTCCTTCCAGTCCTGTTGCAACCAGTCCCATCTTCACTCCTGCTAGAAATCCTGATAACACTTTCTCAGACTGGGAGGGCATCAAAGCTAGAACACCTAAGATAGCCATGCCTCCCATCAACTATGAAAATCTGAACTCTAGTTACGACACTAGGGAGATAGATACATCTTTGGATGCTGATGTTATCCAATCTTTGGATTCTTCCGCAACTCAACCTCCAACCCTAGTATGTCTAGAGAGAGAAGTGTTCCTTCTTAGATCCAAAGTTGTAGAACTGAAAGCCTGTCACCATAAGATCAAGAACCTTGAATCAATTCTTTCTGAAAAAGACTGCCTGATTAATTCATTGGAACATAACTATCTTGAGGCGAATACTGAAAGGATAGGTATGTCAAGCCAATGTGAGACCGCAAATTCTACTGGTACAACTTTTGAAATTGAATATGCGGATCTCCAGATGCAACTCATTGTCCTAACTGTTTCAAACAGAATTGAAAAAGAATTCTTTTACGAAAAGGAAATGATGTATGCCCAATACTTTACTAATCAGGATTGTCAAATCAATCGATTGAAAGATCGATTGTCTCTGTTAGAAGAATCTGATCCTTGGTCCTCAGGTACCAGTAAAACACCCTTCACACCAGACTTTAGGACAACCAAGCCTAAACTCATATTAGATCCAAATGTCGTGTATGATGTGAAAGTGTTTTTAGATGCTGATGATCCTCCTTCAGGTTATATTCCAAGAAAATCTGTTTTGCCAAAGGCACCTGCTGTAAAGCAAATCAGTTCTCCCAAGCCAATCGCATCAGTGTCTGTGATAAACACTAAAGGTGAAACTTGTGACGGTACTGACAAAGGGAAGTCAGTTAAGCCGCACACGCCTACAGTAACACAGACACAGAATTCAAAATCTACAGATACAAGTAGCTTGGTAAAACCCATTATGGGACTAGACTTTCATTCTAGTTCATTTGATGTGGGTGAGAACTCCAAACCCAAACAACCTTTGAATACTTCAAAACCTGTTTTTCAAAAGGCAGCACAAATCAAAGGTGGTCAATCCACTCTTGCTAAATCGTCACCCAACTCACAATTTGCTACTCATGCATATGGGAGAACTAGTGATGGGGCAGCAAATGTGAAACCACGGAGGAGGAGGAGGAGAAATCGCAAGAAGAATAACTCTTTTACTGCTTTTCCAAAAAGGGGAGGTCAAGATCATTCTGTTCTTGGCTACAACCCACGTAGTTGTAATTTAAACTTGCACTCAAAGTCTGTAAACTCTAATCGCTCTGCGAATTCTGAAAACTTTACAACTTTTAGAAATCAAATCTGTTCAATGTTTGATAATTACATGCATGTCGATTTGCCTAGTAATGCCAATACTTATCGCAAGTCAAGTGGTCCTCCCAGGAAAAGAAGTAACAAAATGGCAAAGCAAAGTGCTTTGCCTCCTGTGAAGTCTCCTAAGCCTAAGGAGAAATCCGAAAAGGACACTACATCGGAAGTTTTAACTGTGTCTAATGCTAGGAAACCCATGTGGCAATGGGTTCCTAAACAGCCAGTCTCCTTATATGCATGTGCATAGGGGGAGCCTCGGTGTTGCATACACCTAGGGGGAGCCTCGGTGTTGCATACACCTAGGGGGAGCTATTGTATAAATGTTGCTTCTCTAAAACTCTGTCGGATCCAATCTGCAATGGATACCATTCTTATTTTTCTTGCAGGTTGTAGAACCGTCGTACGGCTTCTGAATACCTCAGTTCAGGACCCGGGATTCAAAATAAGACTTCTGAACATTCGTGTCAGAACCGGTGATGAATCCGATCTCAGAAACTTCCAGGTTAGTCGTTTCAATAAACGTCAAGGGGCTGAACTTGTAAAATCTATGAACTTGTTAAGTTAAGGGACTGGAAGTGACAGGTTCCAATTCTGACTAGTTCAGGGACCAGTTCTGCCAGTCTCCAAAACTTCAATGTTCAGGGACCGTTTTTGCAAACTTTTGAAAACCACGAGTTCAGGGGAAGTTTTGAAATTCTTTCAAACCTTATGTTCGGGGTTCATTCGGTCATTTCGTGAAAGTCGTGATCTGTAAGAGCAGTTATCAGATAAGATTTTCAAAATAGCTGATAAGTTATCAAAAATATAAAAGCGGGAGTTGATAACTGAATTCAGTTATCACTTTCAAATTTTCAAACCGCTTATCAGATTTCTCTCTGACGATCAAGAACACGAAGAACACCCCGTTCGATCCTTCGACTTCCCGGCTTCCCCGAGCGTTCGTTATCGATCCGTTCGTCAATCCGACTACTTCTTTACGATCCTGGTAAGATTTCTAACGACTTAATGTATTCAGATTCATCTAAACTACGTCGTTTATTGTTCGGATTGAAGCCTAAAGTTTTCGGGTAAACCCGAAACTTCAAGATCCTTGGATTCGAGTTTCGGGACGTTAGATCGATACATTCTTGTTCCTAAACTTGTTTAAATCGATAATGTACTTAATAGAACTTGTTTAGGACTGTTTAGAATCGTTTTTGGATCGATTTGGTGAACGAAAAACCAACAGTCGCGTCTGGTCTCGGAAAGTCCCGATTCGGGACTTGGTTGTTCTTGATGCGGGGGTTCCTAAGTTCATGATTCGGGACTCTCCTTCATTCAAGTATCGGGATTTTGATCTCCCGATTCGGGAGATTAAGTGTTCCGATTCGGGACCTTTTTCAAAATAAAAGTGATTAAATATTAAACTCCCGATTCGGGACTTTAGGTTTAATGTTAATATCCCCCGATTCGGGACTTAGTTTATTTTATATATGTTTATTGTGTAAACTCCCGATTCGGGATCTTAGACTTTCTACAAGTCCCGATTCGGGACTTCTAAATCGCATGTATATTTGTTGTTGACAATCCCCGATTCGGGACTTGTACCCCCGATTCGGGACTTGACTCTCGCGTGAATTGTTCTTAACAGATCACCTTACGGGATCTGTCCATAGACCAATTCGCGTTTTAAGTCAGTCCTGGATCTGTGGTTTCAAATCCAGTTTCGGGTCGTTTTAAAATATCTCGACATGAGTTTCGCGGGAATCAATTTTACAAGTTCGACTCAGTTTTAAAAGATTCCCTCGGGAATCTTCGATAAACTGACTCGCGACTAGTCGAAACTCTGCCGAATTTTCGTCAACACACATATGAAAGTTAAGAAAGGTCTAACTGTTTAAATCTTACCTTTTCTGTCAGAAATGGCAAACCAGAGAGAACGACCCTCTTCTCCGATCGATCCAGAAGCTGATCGAGCTCTGATTGATCCTACGGACATGGTTCACATACTTCAGAACAACGAGTATGTGATCCTCTCGTCTGTCAAGGTGCAACATACTATAGTCAGGGAGATCCTACGAGCTCATCCTATCTCATATGCCGTAACGGCCACTGCCGACGTACCAGCAATCTACCTGCAGCAGTTCTGGAAGACAGCTGTTCTCGACACCCGGTTCGGTGTCTTCTCGATCATTGGTCGAGTGGATCACACCGAACTGGTCATTACTATGAAGGACATCCGCCGAATCCTTCGCCTCCCTGCCGCTACTGATGGCGGTCACCAGGAGTTCGACGAGCTGGTCTCGGGCCCCATTCTGATGAGCGAAATTCTAGCTCTAGGGGTCACCGAGGATGTGAAAGGCGTGTCTCAGATCACCACGAGCCACTTACCACCGATCTGGGCACAACTGTTCAACCTCATGAACAGGTGCCTATCCTCGAAGACGAAGGGTATCGACAAGGCGACTACCTCCTTCTGGCATATCTTCCATTCCGTAGCCTACGGACGCCACATCGACATCGCCGCTCAGTTATGGCTTGACATAACCAAGGATCTGACGACCAGGGAGCGCACCAGACACCACTCCATCCCGTGGTTGCGATTCTATGGTCTCATCATCCGTGACCATATGGAACGCAATCCGGAAATTCCGCGCCGCTCCGGTCATTCGGTCATCAAACCGAAGAAGATCAGCTGGATCGCCAAGCGAGACTACACCGACGGCCAATACGAGATGCCGATCCCGACGCACGTCCTGGACGCACTAGACCAGCGGGCTCCAAGTGTGGTACTATATAGGAATCGCCTAGGTCTAGGAGACGCACCTATGGACCCTCCAGAACCGGAAGGTCCTGCCCAGGGTGCGCAACCCGTCCCTTCTAGTCCTCGGGCCTTACGTCCGAGGCGCCGGGGTCCCACTGGGGGGGCCTCTGGCTCGGGCAATGTGATGAGTGTAGACGTGAGGGAAAACTTGGGTAGTATTATCCGCAGGTCCGTCACCGCTCACGATGCTTCAGCTTCTACATCTTCCGACCTTCCACAGACTCGAGAAGAAAGGTTGAGACGTCTTCGCAAAAGAATGCACGAAGATCCTCTGTTGCCAACTCCGAGGGTGAAGGAGTACGTTCCACAACGTAGGTCCACGACTCGCCTTCCGGGACTCCCTACTATCCCCGAGTCCCCGGAGATTCAGGAACCACCTACTCCGAAGGACGCCTCGGGATCCACTCCATCTGGCTCAGCAAAAGAGGTCACTGCTGCATCGCCAGAAGAAGAAGAACCAGCCCATACTTCACCACCTCCTCAGGCCACCACATCTAGACTCCCGACGGATCCATCTGGTGATCCAGATCGTAGCTCGTCGGACACGACGCCACCAGATTCCGATCCAGAGGAAGGCCAGCGAGAGGGCAAGGGTAAGGGCAAGGGTAAAGGAAAGGGGAAAGGGAAAGGAAAAGGCAAGGCCTTTGATGATGATGTCTCCACTTCCTCTTTCAACGAGAGCGACTCCGTTCAACTCCTTGATTACTCCGGGACGGAAGACCGAACGTTGAACACGAAGGTCGCTGAACCTGCTCAAAGCGAATCGTGGATGCAGATAGGAGCGGGTAGTGAAGGCTTCGAGGGTGAAAGTCAGGGTCCGGTCAATCAAGAGGCCGAAGAAGAAGAGGCCCAACAGGTTGAAGAGTTGTTAGAAACCCGACAAGAGGCCGAAGTAGAAGTGGCCCACCCTAGGCAGCCAGAAATCGGAACCCAACCAGCCAAGAGTCTATCCTCCACACAGGCATCCCACACAGATCCTACTCGGCCAATGCCGAGTAGTCAAGTCGTTGGCAGCCAACCAACGCAACTGCACACCCAAGCCATCCACTCGACCACCTCCCAACAGGTGGTCGTTTCATCAGAACACGGGGTCATACCACCTATTCCACCTTTCACTCATTCGGAGTTGATCGGTGTTGAATCTAGAGATGCTCATCCCCAGCACTCGCTTTCTTTCGCACCACATCGAGTCCTAGAGCCCCTAGGTACACAACTGGCGACTTCCACCCGAGGCCCCGCTGCACTTGACGCCACACCAGTCGTCAGCGCGGGCCAGGGGAGCACCTTTGCGGGGCTTTCCCTGTCCACCGGTTTCGCAAATGAACCGGTGTTGACCCTATCGGGATTGGAACCCAGGGATTCGGACGGCATCCTTAAAGCTGTCCAAAGCAGGTTGGAGGCCATCGAGAAGGCTGACGCGGCGAAAAACAGACGGCTGGAGGCCATTGAAAGGGCCTTAGCTGAAAAGGAAAAGGAAGATCAAGCCCGTCAAGCCGAGATCGAAGCACTGCGAAAGGCGGACGAGGACCGTCAGAGGGAGCTGGATGAAGCCAAACGCTTCATCAAGGGCAAGTTCCAGGAAGGGGAGCGCCCATCTTTCGCCGATTCAAGCCGCTCTCCTACTCCCGTCCTCCGTCTCCAACCACCACCACTAGCTGAGGAGATTCCCGGCTTTGTCTCTGAAGCTGAGCACCAGATCGTCATCGCTCAGCTCACCACTCAGAACGATGCCCTTCAGAGATAGGTGGATCAGTACAAGCAGCTGGTCGCCACCAGGGATATGCAGCTGGAGATTGCATTGCGGAGGATCCGCGAGCTTGAGGAAACTTGCAGGTCTCAGGCTCAACCCTCCAAGCGCGGACATGATGATCCGGACGACGCCGCCAATCCTCATGAGGGGGAGGGACCGTCTAAGAGGGCTCGCCTAGACCTCCCCTCCGGCTCCGGAACCGCAGCCGATGATATACCGGCCGACACCGCTCCACCAGCAGATCAGCCTGCCGATCTTACAGACATACCGGATCCTGTGAACGATGATTCCGACGAAGACATACCGGAAGAAGCCGCAAACTGGAGGTACGAGGCTATACCCGTGGGTACGACCGTCCAGTTTCCTCATGAGAAGGTAACTCCTGCCATAGACCTGATCGATCCAAACACTGCGCCGTTGGATCCTTCCGACCTTCGTATCTCTGACGAGGGAAGGAAGATCCTGAACCAGCATGCCCAGAGCCTTCGGTTTTGGAAGAGATCAGATGACATTGTCTCTGGTGCGGAATACGACGCCTTTCTCCCCACGGTACAGACGCCCGAAGCTTTCACAGCTCAGCAGCCGATCAGACTGGGTTGGAACCACATAGTTATATTCAGGCCCTTCCTGGAGGAATCCTTCACACGGATCTTCCAACAGGAACGCCTCTTCACGTGGTCCAAGAAGGTCTTCTTCGGCCTATCTCACATCAAGAAGCGTCGCCGCCGTACCGCGTACATCTACCAGAGGAAGCTCAGCTGGAACGAGCATGGGCAGATCAGAAAGAAGCACCGGTTCACCAAGGTAACTGACGTCCGACCTTACAAATTCGGACACCAGCTATTCCTTGAGTTCCACGTGCGGATGTACAACCCAGGCAAGCCGGACGGAGACCTCCGAGACTTCATGTTCACTGAAGCCGATCTGGACAGCATTGATCTCGATGATCTCCTTACACTCATCAGACACCTTGAGGGCCCGATTCTGAAACCATGCTACTTCAGAGACGGTCTGGAAGTCCTCAAGAGATATGTACGCCACTCGATCAATCTCGCGCATCTCACTGACTATCAGATGGCGATTGAGAGCAAACAGCAGAAGGTGAATCTGCTGCGTCCCAACCTGGAGGCAAATCTTCTTGACCAATACATGCCCTACTTCCCAACGGAACTCCCAGAGCATGGTGTTGTGTATATCACCTTCAGGAAGAACCAGCGGAGGTTTATGCGCTTCAGTGAGCTGTCTAGCTTCTGTGACGGCACTCTTCTGTATGTCTACAACGGAATGAAGCGTCGTCTGATGGAGGAGAATATGCCAATGTACAAGGGCACTCAGTGGAAGAGAAAGCTGAAAGAGGCCCTGAATCTGATCGAGGTCAAGCTGAAAGAAAGACTGATGCTGAGAAGAGTGGAAACTGCGATGGAGCTCCGTACGAGATCGATCCGCGAATGGGACGAGTACCTGCAGCTCTCGCAGTGGGAACCAGCTTTGAAGTATCCGCCGCCATTCTGACTTCTTCCCAAAGGGGGAGATTGTTAGAACCTGACTAGTTTATTTGTAAAGAAGTCAGGGGCGTCTTTTGACATTATGTAATAGTTAGAACTTGAACAAATACTTTTGTGCACCTCTTAAAAGAGTCATAGACTCTAGGGGTTGTTTTGTAACTTCGACTCTATAAATAGGGGTCGATAGTTAACGTTTTATAATAATCTTGCAACTGACAACTTTTGTTATATGCTTGTCGTATTGTCGTGTTCTTCATATAAACTGCATATTTGCTTGATTATCATTGTTTGAGCATTACTTAGTCTTGTAATAGCTTGCATTGATCCTTTACATTGCATCCTTGTTGATTATCGGACTCACATTCCTGGATCAGGTTCCTCCTCGTCCCGATGACGTACGCAGAAGAGCAGCTCGCCTCCCCTCCTTCTCAAGGTATGTTTTCTCTCGTCTCATCCAAACCATCTTCTTCTCTTCCTATGCACGCTATGTCAGTAGCTAACCCATTACTGACTTCCCCAGCTGCAACTACTTCTTCAGCGCTCCAGAAGCGCCCACCTCCATCTGGATCCTCTCCTCCTCCTCCCCCCAAGCGCGCCAAATCTAAGGCGCAGAAGAAAAAGAAGCAGGGAGCTGCCGGTAAGAAATATTACCTCACTCTTCCTGCAATATTTAATCGACTTTCACTTTTATCTAAATCTTCTCTACCCGCAGATACTCCTGCTCCACAACAACAAGAACCTGAGGTTGTTCATCTGGAACACTCAGAGAATGTGGATGGCAATCGTTCTGATGCCATTCAAGCCTCAGGTAATACTACTAAGCATAATATTGCCATTTCTTCTTCTATGAAAGCTTTTGAGTCTTCTAGTGCTCACTTAGCTACTACATGTACAGGTTCTTTTGGAGCAGCGTCTGCAGGACATCCTCAACTTCAACAGGATGATCCTTTCGACGAGTTCGTCTTCACGGACTCTGAGCGTCAGCTGAGTGCGGCTGAGCTCAGGCGCCAGTCCGCTGAGAGACAACTCCAGGACGCCAGGGCGGCACTGCAACTGCAGGAGGACGCACACAAGGCTCGTCTCCAGGCCTTGGAGCTGGAACTTGCCTCTGCAAAGGCTGCCGCTGCCGCCACTGCCACTGCTGCTGCCGCAGCTGCCACTCCGCCACCCACCGGCGTGATCCTGAACATACCTTGTCTGGACAATCTCCACGACAAGGTATCCCAAGTGGCCACCTCCTCAAACTCCCTCCAGGCGTCCATCGAGGACATGAAGGCCACCGCCCTGCCTGCCCTTTCTACTGCTGTCAACACCAGCTCCAACACTCTCACCTCTTTTCAGAGTACAGTAGTGCAGAGGTTGGAAGCTCAAGAAGCAGGGCTTCGGGCCCTTCAGGAGAAGGTGGCTGAACTATCTTCAGCCGTCAGCACCTTCTCCTCCGCTGCTCCTCCACCACCGTCGTTCACCACCACTGACCGGGATGCACTTCAGTCCCTGGTCAGTGCCACAATCTTCCAGCCGCAAGCTGCAGGAAGATCTTGCCTCTCTCCTTCAGAGGTGCCTCACAACAGTTGTCATCGATCGGGCACCTGTTGAGGGGGAGAGACAAACAGCACCTCAACCACCACACGGAGATCATTTCGTTTATTCCCCCTCCTCCAACTGGAACATCAACAATGAGGAAGAGGGAACAAACGAAGACGACGACGACGATGATGATGAAGATGACTTCGTCGTGGAAAAGGTTGCTGATGCCGCACCAACACCCACTCCAGGGCCTGCACAATCTCGGGGGAGAACCCTGGTGCTCCTGGTAAGTCAATTCATCCATCCTCTCCCTCCACTTCTGATAATCTACCCATCTCTTCTCTATTCAAAACCAAACCTGCCCCTGAAACCATTACCCTAACCGACAGCTCTCCTGAAGAATCACCCATAAATAACCTTCAAATAGTTGTTTACCAACCACCCAACCAACCTACCCCTGAACCTGAAACCTAAACCGAACCTGAAACTGAATTTCAGGATGTTAACTTCGGCTCTGTCACTGGTGAGATTATTCGCCTTATGGAGAATAGTCCATCAGAACAAACACGAGCTGAACTTAGCAGAATGACTTTCAGGGTTACCCCGATAAACCACGAAACCATTCCCTTAAACCCTGTCACCCGTTTCCATGCTGAAGTCTCATCTTCTAGAACCCAAGAAAACCAAGCCCCTCCTGAAACCGTAATCCTATCGTCAGATGATGAATTCATCTCTGATGATTTTTCTACTCCTGCCTATTCCCCAAGATCTCCTCCCTCTAACTCTCCTCGCTCTGAAGGTGAGAACTACCCTGACTTCTCTACTCATGTAAACAGGGATGGGCGTTTAGACGCTGTGATAGAGCGACTCGAGAGTACAAGAGCTCTTCGTACCTCTTAGGACTCTGAGTTCGCCTATCTATCACAGGAGGAGTACGAAGAAGGAATAAGAGCTCAGGAGGAGCATAATAAAAAGAAGAAGGAAGCCTTCCTTTCTGCTCAAGCCGCAAAACAGCTCGCGTCTGATTTTGTTGAAGAAGACGACGAAATAAGTGCTGATCCTCTTCTAGCACAGAAGGCCGTGCTGAAAGTCTTCAACAGGAATGCTGAGGAACAGGCTAAAGAAACAAATGCAGAGCTTGACTGGTGCAGAGATCGTCTTCATCTCAGGAAGCATGGTGCTGCCATATCAGGAATCCATCTTCGCCGAACGCGCGGCAAGAGAGGTAATCCTGGCAAAACCTGGATCACCGTCAAACGCTCAGGAGTAAAAGATGTGCAACACACTCTTGACAAGTTGGATAGATAGAACTTGTCAGAGTGGAATGAGATCAGAAGCCTACTTCCCAAAGCCAACAGAAACTACAGGGCTGAAGTAGAAGAAGTCATAAATGGACTTATCGCACGCATCAGAAGGACAACTGAAATTCCTGATGACTTATTCCAACCTTCTTCAGAACTGCCTAAGCCTCCTGTTCGACGATCAGCAGGCACTTCAACAAGGAGACCCACTCCTTGCATGCCCAGGACTACATACAAACCATTGGATCTCTCGATGGTTGATCTCTCCTTTCCTTCTGGAGTAACTCTTTTTGAAGGTCAAGTCATCAGAGAACCTGTTCACGGTATTTGTGTAGGTGACAACTTAAACATCCTTCGCTTTCAACGCTTCAACGAACTACACAAAGCACCCACTGAACACTTGGTGTCAGTCCTCTTCACTGCACTCAGAGACAAGAAGATCAAAGACAACAAAGAATTTGCCCGTGCTATCAGGACAATTCTCGATCAAAGAATAGCAACTGGTGAAACTCCAACCACTTTCTCAGTCAAGGAAGAAGTCCTTAGTGAAGAATCTGATAGCTAGGGCTTTTGTATTTTTCTTTCAGTATTTCATTAATGTACTTTTGTATTTTCTTTACTCTTGTAAAAACTTATATGAGATTAATGGAAATGCATTTCAGTGCATCGTACTTTATTCCACCACAGTACTGAAAAAGATCCCTCAAAACAGTAAATGGGACATGTACCTTTATGAGTTCTATTTCCTACTGTTACCTCTAGACTTAGAATTTTATTTCTAAACTTTCTAGATCAAGACAATTTCTCAGTTGTCTTATCATTATCATTTAGGAGGAGATTGTTGATCCAGCTCTCCTAAGACCTGATGAAATGATAATGATCCTGTAACTTTACTTAGTGAATAGGTCTTTACTTTCAGTTATAGCTTGAGGAATTATCACTGAGTCTGTTCAGTGTTATTCCTTGTTAATTATGTTGTAACTTGTAATTGTAAATCATCAGGATCAGGATCAGGAGATGAACGAGTCTGTTCTGACGTCTACTGATCCTGACCACCGAAGTGAAGACCTCCTGAAGACATCGATCATACTCAAGAACCATCAGCGAAGTCGAAGAATTAGCTGATGACAGGACCAGCATGCTCGTGATCTGAAGACGGAACTCAGTGATAGCAGGCTGCTCAAATTCGTATGACATCCTGAAGACTCATCAGGATACAGTGACCTCTGATCAACCTCAGTATCAGAGCATTCCTCACTGATCAGTATCCTGATCCTGAAGGATTAGTGTAATGTCTTAATCTAATGCACAAAAGGATTATCCGCCTTTACTGACACAAAAAGTACATAAGGACAGTCTCTTTTCTGTTCCCTCCGTACTTATCAGACCTCAAGGCAACTGTTTACACGAACCCTCTTTTGCACAACATGCAAAGGGTATTTGTTTATAGTAAATAGTACATAGGACCACTTAGAATGTGACACGTACACAAAAGTGTGTCTGCATGCATTTAATGCATGGGGTATATAAATAGGACTTATAGGGAAGTTCTCCATACTTCTTCTTCACCATACTTATCATCCAGATCCTTTCTCTCTTTATCCTTCTACTCTCTTCTCTTCTCTAATCTTCTCACTCTAGTGCATAGTGAAAGAAACTTAGATTGTTTAGTTTAGACTTGTAGTCTTTTCTATTTCCGCAACAATCTGTAAATTCATATTGTTAATACAACAAAGAATTTAAAAGTGAAATTTGTGTGATTATATTCAACCCCCCTTCTATAATCTCATACACTATCCTTACTTGAAGGTCACCCCTTTGGGACCAACAGTTTCCAAGTTTCCAATGAATAAGTCTGATCAACCCACTTTTCAGGGATACCAACGTCTTCTCCATTACTTTCCATATTCCATATTGTTGCCACAACAAGTGATAGGAAGGTTTACACCCCTAAATCTAACTACAAGTATACGGGTCGAATCAAGTAATGTGTACCGGTAAGTACGAGTATCGAACTAAGATAACTAGGATTGAGTAACACAATGACTCATATTCACCATTAACTGAATGATCCAAATGTTGAATTGTGAAGAATTATAAAAACTAAAATTAACCAAAAGTAGGATGAAAGGTAAATAACTTATGATATTTTTTAGGGTTTACTTCACGAAAGTGTATCCAACTTGTCACAAAAAGTTATTGTATGTATTGTACTTCCATTTTTACCATTTGACATATCAAAGTTTAAGAAATGGTTATTGTATGTATCAAACTCTATCAAAACCTAACATTTAATGCATCTAACTTGTCATGAAAGTGTATCAAACTTGTCACAAAATACATTAAATGGTAGGTTTTGATAGTTTGATACGCCAAATGGTAAAAATGGAAGTACAGTACATACAATAACTTTTCGTGACAAGTTGGATACACTTTCGTGAAATAAACCCTATTTTTTATGGAGAAAACCAATTGAGGGTTAGAAATCCTAAGGTTTGTTACAATCGAACACTTTACTTAAACAATCATCAGTTGATCTCTTTCATGAACACCCAGCCTTGGTTATGCTCACCCCTATTTTATAGTATTTGCATATGATTATGTATATTTGTTATTACATACTTATATCTAATTAAAGAAACCGTTAGAGAAAGTATCTACAAAGAAACTTATTTTTTCTCCATTTTAAAGAATTACGACTTCAAAAAAGATGCGATGATGAGTATATTTAGGTGTCATTTATTTTGAAATCCAATCTCGATTGAGTTGAAAATGGCTTGGAGGTCGTATGAATTTGGAGGTTGTGTCATGAGATAAAGGAAACGACAGATATTAAGACGTTTAAGAAGCTAGTTATCTTTTGTTTTAGATGTATTTGCATGTTAATAAAGTCATAAATCTAGAGAAAAAAAACAGTCTAAATGTTTAAACCCCTACAAAGGGAGAATTGCACCTATATCCTTGCAAACTTAGGTAAATTACACCTATATCCTTATAAACTTCTAAACTACATCTATATCCTTACAAAACTTAAATAATTACACCTATATCCTTATACATATTTTATTAATTTTTAAATTATTATTAAATCATTAATAAATATACTTAATATAATTTAAATGTAAAATCCCTAATCTACCCTTATGCTTCTAAATCAAAACAATTCTAAATCAAAATCCATCGATAGATCATAGTAGCTTTATAGAAAGAACCCTGATGCAATTTGGGGAAATTGCATTCAAAAGCAATAAAATAGAAAATTGAAGATAATAAATCGACTCATAAGGAGAAATTGAAGGTAATGAAGTGGGACATCGAGATGATGAAGATGAAGTAAAAACTGAAGAAAAAAGGGAAAATTGAAGATATTTAGGAATCAGCAAAGTGTGTGTGGAAGGAGTGACCGGCGACGACCAACGGCGCTGGGGGACGTCGGCGACGGCGAACGTTGCTGGCGGGACGTTGGCGACTGCAAACGGTGCTGACGGGACGCTGGAGACGGCGAACAACCCTGGCGGGATGCCGGGGATGGCGAACGGTGCTGGTGGACGGCGACGACGACGACCGTTGCAGGCGAGACGCCGGCGATTGCGAACGGTGCTGGCGGGACGCCGGGGACGGCAAACGGTGCTGGTGGGGCGACGACGAACGGTGCTGGTGGACGCCAGCGACGGCAAACGGCGTTGGTGGGGAGAACGGCCGGCAATGGAATGAATGGTATGTGTGGATGTGAAGCCTAGATGGAGAGACGATCTATGTTTGTATGTATCTGTATATATGTTTCTGTATGTATACAGATATATGTTTGTATATGATATTTTGACAATGGTGTAATTAAAGTTAAATCATAAGAATCCGAATGTGTCTTTGAATTTCTTTAAATTACTCTCATCTGTTGATAGGATTTTGTTTTGGAAGGGATTTTGATTGGATTTTGTTTTGAAAGGGATTTTGATTTAAAAGGGTAGAGATAAGGGTAAGGGTAGATTAGTGATTTAACATTTAAATTATATTAAGTATATTTATTAATGATTTAAAAATTAATAAAATATGTATAAGGATATAGGTGCAATTACTTAAGTTTTGGAAAGATATAGATGTAGTTTAGAAGTTTATAAGGATATAGGTGCAATTTAAGACTTAAATAATATTTAGATAATAAACAACCCTTTGATCATTGTATTTTATTATATATAATTGGGATTTGTTTTTGTTTCTATATATTGTGGATTGCTATTTTCTATCATTATTGCCATATTTTTGCGTATTAAAATCAATAAAATATGTCGTGAAATAATTCTAACCTCAATTAAAATGCCTAAAAACGTATTAAAGTTAGTGGCCACTATTTCATGGCTCCACCCCTCTTAGCACATTTGTACTTTACTCTTTCTTTTTATCATTCTACTCCTATAAAATCCTTGCAATGGTTATCATTCTACCCCTACATCCCACTAACCATTTAAAAAAAGAAGAAAAAAAAGATGAGAAAGATAGACACATAAGACCATCCTTAACCTCTTACCCGATGGCATCGGCTTGGCCATCGGGTTCATCGGGTACACCGTCGCGGGTGTATGGGGTTCGGCTCCCATCGGCATGGAGAAGCCGGTGGTTTAGATGGACACCCACCCCGCCCTACCCCCTTTCTATCTCTTGTTTCTCTCTATCTCTCTCTTGTTTCTCTTGTTTTTTCTTTTTTTCTTTTTTCTTATTAATTGTTTAATGTATGGGTTGATTACATTTTTTGTGTTATTGTGTTACAAAATGACTTGCTACTTGCTTAGCCAGTAACCAATCGCCGGAGACCGTCGTCGAAGACCCACAACCGTCGGAGACCGTCTCCGTTGACCCAAAACCATCGTTGGAGATCACTCTACCACTGTTCATACCACCACCACCAACCTCCACCTTGAACCGCCATTATGGTCACCACCCCAACCATCACCACCATCTCAAACCATCACCGTTGTCGCAAACCATCACCGCCGCTAAAACCATCATCTTCTCTGCAAACCATCACCGCTGTTGCAACCATCGATTCCGACGTGCAACCTCCGGCCGCCATCACCAACTGCCGGTAACCGGTTGAACAAGTCATCTTACACACAATAAAAAAATAACGTTTGATACATTAAAATGCATTTTTGATAGTTGGATAAACACGATAACCTTTTAAGTATAATTTAATACATTTTGAAAGAAAAAAAAAATCTCAAAATTATTAACCCTAAAGAGATGAGGGTGGTATTCCCCCTTCATCCCGCTACCACAACACTCCCATCGACCCATCCCCTTTTGCACGATGACCACACCTCACACTCTCAAACCCTTATGTCTAAAGTGATGAATTTATGATCACGATTATTAAAATGCATGATTGATGAATGATGATCAATAAGTGAAAATTGTTAATCACATGAATATAATAAAAATAAAATTTCAATAATCATATATTTATATTATTTTTCTCCTTTTTTTTTTGGTTTTTAGAAAAAAGGGAGCATGAGAGCCTACTTTTTAACACGTGACAAAGAGAAAGGATGATGGGTCAGTCGCTCTTCTCTTCGCAAGAATCCTATGCAACTTCCCTGCCTCCCTCTTTCGGTGCCTAATGTATTATATAATGATTCTATTTTATTTATTTTTTTTATCATATCACTAGTTTTAATCCCGTGTAATACACGGGATAATTTCGAAAAATTAAGTTATGTCAAAAACCTTATATTACAAATATGAATTGTTGTGCTATTGATCTTTTAACATCAATATTATTTTCTATCAAATACATTAATTATATTAAAAAAAAGTACAAACTTTATTTATTTTTAATTTAATTCAATTGATATCAAATTATCAACAACGAAAATATAACAAAGACATTTTATAGATCAAACTATAAACTATCTTTGACTTTAAAATGACATTAATATACTTTCACATATAAAGAGAAAGGTATACATACAAAAGTGTAATTGGAAGAAATATAATAATGGATAGGTATAACATTAATTTGTTATAAAAATATTAATTAACTATTATATTAAAACTCAATGATTACCTTCATTATGTTTAAAATGAAATATTTATTTTCTATTTGATGACGTTTATCAATTAGTTATATGAATACAAATATAAATTATTATATAATGTGGAGAAGAACACTTAGGTGCTGTTTGTTTTTTAAGAGGTCTGAAATCTGAAGTCTGATTTCATGTCTGAAAAATTAGAGGTGGTGCTGAAATCTGAAATCTGAACCTGTTAGACTGTTTGTTTTTAACGTCTAAAGTCTGAAATCTGAATCTGGATGAATAATATTGTTTGTTTTTTGTAAATTGACAAGAACTGAAGGCTGAAATCTAACAAACGTTTATATACGTATAATTATTTATTTTATTCCAAAAAATATTATACCGTTGAAATTACATAACAACCTCACCCTCCACTTAAATGAAAATTTAAATTTTCTCTCTTTTATAAATAATTTTATTATGTAAATGGTATGCTAACAAGTACATTTTACAAGGGTAATTTGGTAACTATGAAGTATTGCTACCCTAATATTTCTATATAAAATAAAATAGTAGCTGAGAGTTTGAAAGCACATCTTGACTTTTCAGTAGGCAACAAATTCCAACACTCCACCGCTTCAAACTCCCAACGCCACCCAACGCCACCCATCGCCACCATCTTTCTTTCTTCTAGTTTTCTTGAATGGGTCTTTCTTTTATGTACCGATTTCAGATTCAAATGTACCTCCTACAGCAGAAAGTAAACCCAGAACAGGTGGAGAAGGTGACGGTGTTGCAGCGGCGGTGGGCGGTGGCGAAGGCTACGGTGGGAGGAGCATCGGCCGACGGTGGCTGACTGCCATCACGACGGTGTTAGCCGCCGGCGGTTTTCAAGTGATGAACTTGAGAAGTGCTATCAAGAAGACGACATGCCATGGTTTTCAGAGGGAAAGCTGCCACTTTTTGTTTCAGATGGTTTTTCAGATTTCAGGGGTATGAAGACTTAAGAAAAACAAATAGTCCGAAAATTAAAGAATCTGACCGAATCAGATTTCAGTGGTCTTCGGTGATGAATTTCAAAAATCAAACAGCCCCTTAGTTATGCTTCTACTGATGTAGATCAAAAATCTAAAAAAAAAAAGTAAATCAGGAGAAAATCAAACCATATGATTTAGTTCATCATAAGAAAACAATGACACAAATTTTCTTACCATTCTTCAAATAATTGCAAAAACAAATAATAAAATAAATTTTATGTATGAATGTTCTTCGAAAAAATGGTTTGCAAAAAGAGTAATGGAGGAACTTGAAAAATTAAAATGGAAAAAGTTGAATCTGCTTAGTATTTAAATATCAATTTAGGGAGAGAGATAGAGATATAGATGACTTCATACCAATAGAGAAAGATAAAGTTTGTTATATTTAATAGATAATTTTGAATTAATTTTTTAATAATTTTAAATTTTGAATCAGTGTCATTTTAAGGAGAGAGATAGAGATATAGATGAGTTCATACCAATAGATAGAGATAAAGTTTGTTATATTTAATAGATAATTTTGGATTAATTTTTAATAATTTTAAATTTTGAATCAGTGACATGTGTCAACATATGACACATGACACATATGCATATGATGTAGCAATGGCTCACCAGAGCGCGACACGTGTCAATGAGTTACTCAGAGCGCGACACGTGTCAATGAGTTACTCAGAGCGTGACATGTGTCAAATCAGTTACTCTTTTATTATATACTAGTTTTGATCCCGTGTAATACACGGGATAATTTCAAGAAATTAAGTCATGCCAAAAACCTTATATTACAAATATGAATTGTTGTGCTATTGATATTTTTAACATCAATATTATTTTCTATCAAATACATTAATTATATTAAAAAAAGTACAAACTTTATTTATTTTTAATTTAATTCATTTGATATCAAATTATCAACAACGAAAATATAACAAAGACATTTTATAGATCAAACTATAAATTATCTTTGACTTTAAAATGACGTTAATATACTTTCACATATAAAGAGAAAGGTATACATACAAAAGTGTACTTGGATTGAAATATAATAATGGATACGTTTAACAATAATTTTGTTATAAAAATATTAATTAACTATTATATTAAAACTTAATGATTATCTTCATTATATTTAAAATGAAATATTTATTTTCTATTTGATGATGTTTATCAATTTTTACATGAATATAAATATAAATTATTATATAATGTGAAGAAGAAAACTTAGTTATGCTTATACTGATGTAAATCAAAAAACTTAAAAAAAGTAAATTAGGAGAAAATCAAACCATATGATTTAGTTCATCATAAGAAAACAATGACACAAATTTTCTTACCATTCTTCAAATAATTGCAAAAACAAATAACAAAAAAAAAATTATGCATGAATGTTCTTCGAAAAAATGGTTGACGAATTTACCTAGGACGTTTGCAAAAAGAGTAATGGTCATCATAAGAAAACAATGACACAAATTTTCTTACCATTCTTCAAATAATTGCAAAAACAAATAATAAAAAAAAATTATGCATGAATGTTCTTCGAAAAAATGGTTGACGAACTTACATAGGACGTTTGCAAAAAGAGTAATGGAGGAACTTGAAAAATTAAAATGGAAAAGGTAAGGTTTATACGGTTTTTTGTTGAATCTGCTTAGTATTTAAATATTAATTTAGGGAGAGAGATAGAGATATAGATGACTTCATACCAATAGATAGAGATAAAGTTTGTTATATTTAATGCTTAGTATTTAAATATCAATTTAGGGAGAGAGATAGAGATATAGATGACTTCATACCAATAGATAGAGATAAAGTTTGTTATATTTAATAGATAATTTTGGATTAATTTTTAATAATTTTAAATTTTGAATCATGTGTCAACACATGACATATATGCATATGATGTGGCAATGGCTCACCAGAGCGCGACACGTGTCAATGAGTTACTCAGACCGCGACACGTGTCAATGAGTTACTCTTTTATTATATATAGATAGAAGATAGATATGCATATGATGTGGCAATGGCTCACCAGAGCGCGACACGTGTCAATGAGTTACTCAGAGCGCGACACGTGTCAATAAGTTACTCAAAGTGTGACATGTGTCAAATCAATTACTCTTTTATTATATATAGATTATAATGATAACAATCAATATATGCTTGTATAATTTTAAAATATACATGCCGTAAAATAACTCGGTGGTTGTTAAGTTCTTTACGATTAAGCCACATATTTAATCGAAAAAATACGTTTAGATTATTTGTTTCAATCATTTATTTAATGTTTGACTTCATCTTCATGTGTTTTATTTTTTTTATAGAATTTTACTTTGTTTACTATATTTTTATTTCTTTTGATATGTGGTTGCACTTTTATTATTTCCTTTGTCTTTTATCATTCTTAATATATGGATACATTGTTATTGTCTTCTTCACCTCTGCCTCTTGAAATATTAAAACGAATTTCCATTGCCTTTCCTCTCGATCTAATGCTCCCTTGTTACTACTTATGTAAGTTATGTCATCCTCATGTCGATCTAACTTAAGTTAATTCATCCGTTTGTCATTTGATCCAATAGTGTTATGTTAGATAGGAACAAATTTGCTAAATACTGATAAGTCTCGAATAGAGTATTAGAACGGAAAATCCATTAGACTATGAACTATTGGGTCTAAGCCATGTATTTTCTTTAAAAACATGCTAATTTTGTTTCTCAGTTTGATTCAATAAGGATATTTCACTGAGCTCTGTCTTGAAAATTAAGTTATTCCGACTCTAAATTACGGTTTTTTTTGTCTTCTTTTCTATCGATAGTTTTTTAAGGGTTAATTACATGAGTATGTATCGAACTTGTCACGTTTTATCATTGTATGTACTCAACTTATAAACTTACCATTGTATGTATCGAACTTTCTAAAATTGCCATTGTATGTATCCAATTTTATCAAAACCTATCATTGAATGTATTCTACTTGTCACAAAAGTGTATCGAACTTGAGGTTTTGATAAAGTTGGATACATACAATGACAATTTTAGAAAGTTCGATACATACAATGGTAAGTTTATAAGTTGAGTACATACAATGATAAAACGTGACAAGTTCGATACATACCCATGTAATTAACCCTTTTTTTAATACTTTTTTTTGGGTTTCTTTTTGTTGCTTGGTGTAATCATTCACACATACTATAAGGGGTTGTTTGGGATTGCTTATTTAAATTGTTAATTAATTTATTCAGTTTTGTCACTCTTGATAAACAGTTTTTTTTGTGTTTGGATGGGAGAAAAAATACGTTTATAGCTTTTTGTCATCGCTAAAAAAGAGTTTTTGATAGGTCATATTGTTCTAACTTATTAACTTATTTGAAACAATTTATCAATTTTTATAATTTTACATGTATAAGCAATCCTAAACACCTCCTAAAAAATAGCTTGCCCACTTGGAGTAGAAGTCTCGGGTTCAAACTCAGGCAAAGACGTATTTAATCTAACTGAGGTGTTTACTAACAACTAACCTGCCGTTCAAAAAAAACTTATTATATGTTGGTGCTTAAGACAATCCAAACACTTTTTTTTATAACTCCAATTTGACACCACATATGTTAATAAACACTTGTACCAAAAAAAAACATAAATTGTTTTAAATAAGCAATCTCCAACACCTCCTAAAGTTGGTGATATGGAGCTTCTAAAGGAGATTTATAATCAAAATGTCTAAAAGAAATGTGGTTTATTATAGTAGATATACACTCAAGTTAGATAAATTTTCAAATATAATGGTAAAAAATTAGGTTATTCAAACAATTTATTCTACAAAAAAGATTCAGTTGCTGGATCACTTAACAAGCCAATTTGATTATCATTTCTTTTTTCTACAACACATATGTGAATCGATAACCTTCTTGATTGTTGATTTTGGATTGTAAGAAAATCATATTACATTTTAGATTACGTAACTATAATATTGATTTTGATATTAACTTAAATTCATAAGCATATTACAAACACATATCAAGTTGATTGATGATTTTAACCTAACTTCATAAGTATAATGTGGGTTAATAACCTGCTTTTAGATTAGAAAATCAATTGACTAACTAAACTCAAATCAGTCACTAGAATATCACATAATAGATACACAATTAAAAGGTTAATTCTGGATTGTTTATTGTTCATTGTAGATTTTGAATTTTGTCCCAATCATTAGAATATCCCATAATTGTTTGTGGATTTTAGATCGTTGTTTATTCATGGATTTTGAATTTTGGTCCCAATCACTAAAATATCCCATAATTGATTGTGGATTTTGGTTCGCTGTGGATTATGGTTTTTTTAAGAGTCCTTATGGTTGATTATTGATTTTGGTTTTATTGTTGATTATGCTACTTTATAGTTTATAAAATTGTTTAGACTAGGTATAGAATTAGTTGGTGAATCTTCGCTCCAAAAAATGTGGGATTACATAGAAAAGGGAATTGTTTAGACAATATTGGTGAATCTTCGTTACATCTTGTTAATAACGAAAAGTCAACATGGATCAAAGTCACCAAACGGGTCAATAGTCGTTCAAGCTTTATAGTGTATTCAATAGTATTGTAAATCAATTTAATAAAAATATAGTACTTTGCTTCAGACGATTATTATTTTAATCGTATATTTGTTAGTCGTATCTAATAAATTTATCATTGAAAAATAAAAAGACGACTAGAAAGTTTAACGTCAATAATCATGTTGTCATGAGTCATGACTACTCCCTCGTGACAAGTACCAATAAAACCTATTTTGATTTGAATCTATTTTAAACATGTTATTACTCAATTTGCATAATTGTCACGCCCTTTGAACTTTAAATCACAAGTATATCAATTTAACTTTTGAAGTATAATGTAACTGCAGGAAACTGAAAAACCATCGTATCGTATAACTTAGGTCAACCAACATTAAGGACAAGAAATAAAATATATTATTAAAACAAATACTTTTAATGCAAAGTATACCAAGTGGGTATTAATACTGACCCTCAATTATTTGGTTTTAGATGTATCGACTTTATGTATTTATATTGGTTTGAAGAGATTTTCTTCACGATTCATCATCTTATGTCACTTTTATATAATATCGTAAAGTTATATTATAAACTTGTTTTTTTTTTCTTAATGACCTTAATAACTTATTTATTTATCCATTAAATTTTTTCTGTTTTTTTGTATAAATTTAGTGGATCACTAAATGGTTGAATCACACGAGCCATCAGATATATGTTGTTCACATCTTATAATATCCAAACACTACCTTTTTTCTAATCGGAATACACACATGTTTCTATATCATCGTAGCATATTATACACAATCATTTGTGCCAATCGTTTATGTATCGAGCCTATTCGGAAGTACCATAACACACTTCTTATTCTATTTTTTCAAAGGGCAACATGTATTAGAGACAAACAAGAATACAAAGATAAGAGCCCTCTAAACAAGCTATTCTAAGATGCAGAAAAGAGAGGGAACGACGATGATAGACTCATGGCCAAAGACAACTAAGGCATAAAAGAAGACAACAAAAGCTAAAACAAAGTCTGTCAAGACAAAGACACGAAGCACAAGATAAAACCTACGAAAAATTACAATGCGGATGGCAAAAAGATCTAGCTTAACAGTCCACGATTCACATTGTATGGAACCCTCTTTAATTTACTCGAAATCAATTCAAAATCTCTTACGTGCATCTCAACACAATGAAATTTTTTTACGGATACAATGTTGTTTCAATGAGCTCAAATAGGATAACTTGTTGCCTAAATAGATGCTTGACAAATTGTTTTTAGCCAATGTGAGAAAGAAGCACCCTTGAGAATTTAGTATCTCATTCAACGTGGATCCAAGATTAGCATCAAGTCCCCACCATTTCATAACCAAACCTCAAATCCCTCAATGAAAATTGCACCTAGTGATACAATGATCTGGAGTTTTAGGCGCTTCATCACAACATGGATAAGGGGCTGAATCTAAGTCAATACCTCAATTAATCAAGGAAACGCAAACCAGGAGTCTTCCATGGAGTACCCGCCATATGAAGATGCTGACCTTTATCGAAAGAAGATGGTTCCATTGAGTTTCCTAGTACAAGGCCCCGTCTTCGATTTATTTATCCTCTATTAGAGTCTTCAACTTCGTGACTAATTTTTTTTTCGTCTTCATATGAAAGCCACCATCAATTATCCTCTTGCTTATCAAAAGGATGGATGTTTTGAAGTAAGGAGATCAAATAGACAAATCCAATTGTAGCTCAACCTCTCAGATCTTTAGATCAATCCCAAACCTAAAACCCACACGCCCTCACACCAACGACCTCTATTTTGTCTAATTGATCACATCCATTACCGTATGTAAGCTCAATTCTAGCAAGGACTTTTGAAACAAGTTACACTTAGGATGTTAGTTTCATAATTGATTGACATTTATCTATTCATATTACTAATCTATACTACAATATAGAAAATTCAAAACGATTATTTCCAAGATCCTTAAAAACATCACGACATATACATTTTAAAGCAACATGTACAACCCGTTAAACCATCTACATTCTCCACCATTAATACTTCCCCCAATTTCTCTAGTTTCGATTATCGTTTTCAAACCTATAAGTTACATTTAATACCCATATATAGCAAAATTTTATAATACAACCCACTTCCACCTCCACTTACTTTACAACTTACACCCTTTGAATCCTCTTTCCAAATTCATCACCCCCCAAACTCCAAGATCCAAAAAAATCCCCCAATTCCTCCACCACCACCACACACCACCATGGCAGACGCAGCTCCGCCACCGGAACAACCGTCAACACCGTCGCAACAACCGTCGCCGGTATACATACATCCACGGCGCGAACCGTTCGAGCACGGCCTCGTTCCTCTCCAGAAGCTCATTTTCACCGATGGCTCGCAAACCCTAACCTCCCTCCGTGACAAACTGCTGCAATCTCCGCCTCTCAACGATCGACACAACCGAGTCAACTCCGCCGTGGTCTCCGAATCCCTACAGATCTCCGCCGAGCACGGCCGCCTCGTCCTCGATATAATTGGCTCGGTTCTCCACTCCGATTCCGACCCGCTCGTTACCGCGAAGCCGGATGAGGTCGATGCCGTTGGCGTCAATGTGTATGATCTCGTCATCTTCTTGTACATACAGTCGTACAAGCGGTTGCTTCCTCGAGGACATAAGGATTCGGCCGCTGTTGCGGATGTTTGGCCGTCTACTTCTGCGTTTGATGGCTTCTTATCGGCTCTTACGCCGTTGCAGGTGAAATGATTCGGTTTTTTATGGCGTCTTTTCGCTTACAATATGAGAATTGTGCTTGTTTTCGACTTTTCGTTGATTCTTTATTGTATTCTGTTATAGAATTGCTTAGCTTTGAAATAATGCGTTAAATGTGAGGAATTTTAGGCTATAATTTGGATTTTAGAATGAAGATGATACAACACACACACACACACACGAACCGATGAACGAATGTATGTTTGTATAAAATTGAAACTAAACGAACCAAGTATATCCCTCAACTTGTGCAAGAATACATGTTTTTAGGTAAATGTGCATTTATGATATTATTATTATCAGCTTAGTTACTGTGTGAAGGGATAAACATTTTAGCTACAATGAGCTATCTATTTTGTTCAAATACTTTAAATGCATGTTTTATGGGATGTTAAAAGAATAAAATTGGTTTGTCACTGCTTAAGAGTTAAGACTTCTATAGATTATAGTCAGTTGTTTGAGCTTTTACAACATCTTATACCTTCCTAAAAGTAATTTCTATTTTATTTCTTGGCTCTTCAAAATTTGTTTTGGATGCTCCTATTTAAATCCGAATGGTTCTGAAAGCAAGTACCTTTGTATCGGGGATGAAGCTTGTCAGGAAATAAGTTACCATGGAGATGATTCAATATTATAGTTATTGGCTTATTTTTTTCTTGCAAAAGTGGTTTTTCTAGTGTAAATCCTACGTTGCAATTCTAAGGTTTAGGAATGTGTGTAGATTTAGGTTGTAGTTGTAGACAACTAACAATCAGTATTCAGTTCTTTTCTTGCATTGTTATAAGACGGAAGCAAATTGATTTGGATTAATGATGAAAACAATGTTGAGGCAGTTGGAGCATTTTTTTTTGGTTGTATTGACTATGAGATTCCAACAAACCTTTAACCATGATCTTAAGACTATGTGTAGATAGCATTACGTATTTTAATACTATTCTTTACATCTTGTTATAATCCCAAATGCAATTGCCCTATAGCAGTATCATGAATCTACTGCCATGATATGTAAGCATTCAGTTGGTGTAAACATACTTTACTTCTGATGCTTCAAGCATCTAATAGGAGTCACTAAAGCATCCATGTTTCCGAGAGTTTTTGAATCTTAGTCCAAAACATGTAGGCACCAATTCTTTCTAGTTTCGACCACAACATGCTATTAAGCTCTAAACTCAAGTAATTAGATTCCACCCTATCTTTTCTTTGTTTTCTGGAACATGCTTGACGTACACATATGCTTTAGGTTTCAGTTGCTATTTTAAATACTGTTATTTTTTTTCTTCTAAATCTAGAGTGCTTATAGTGCATAAGTTGGATTAATAGAATAGGAAATGCAGTGGACGGTGGTATGTGATTGGCTAAGGAGCTGTCTGTATTGGCAGGAGCAAGAATGTTTGTTATGCTTGAAGTGTATGGTGCCATCTTGATAGTAACCAAGTTAAAGTTGCCTCTTGTTTAGAGAATCTATGATCTACGAACACCGAACACCCTTGTGCTTGTTTTTAAGTTTTCCTACAACCCATAACTCCATAAGTGGTCCCTGGACTAATTTTTTAAGGGGATGTGAGACTAAACTAAGGTTTTATTTGCTAATTGAAGGGCTCAAAGTCATTGGTCATCTCTTGGTGCCCTGTCATCCTAGCATTTTCAATTTACTGCAAGTAAAATGTAGAAGGGTTGGAAGAATAGGCTGGCACTTGTGTGGTGGCACGTGTAAACTTGCCCATGAACTACAATATGATTTTATCACATACAAGAAGCATGCACCGTCAAACTTGTCATCAACTGCTTCTAGTTTGTCCAATTCTTAAGGTTCTCAAGTCCATCTTCTGTAAGTCATTTGGTAGAAAATTTGACTAGCATCCTATATTGGAATTTATGAAATGAAAGTTGTTAGTCAGGACATTGGGATTTTCCATCTGTAAATTGTATAACCCTGTTTTGCTGCTGAAATTTCTTCCCCCTGATAAGTAGCAAGACATTGATTGCTTTCTATACTAGTTTTTGTTGGTTATGGGTTACAAAGAGCAAGATTTTCGTCATTGCTATATGGTGCAAATGTCCTTATTGTTTCCTTCAATATTAGTTATATTGTTTTATTTCCTTGTGGGCTGTTGCCTATTTAAAATGTGCTGAAACTGATGCATCCTTAAAGGCACATTCTCAGTGTTTACTATCCATTACTGGCTGATTAAATTCCCATCTAGCTTCTGCTGGTGGTCACTGGTCCTAAGTGCCTCTGATTATGCTCCATAGCTGATGGCTGTTACATACAAATACGCGAAAACGGCTTTTAAGTATCCCACACGGAAGAATGGTGTTTAAGGAGAGAGCCTCTTCCTTAAGCACTAGTGCACTACATACTTTTTGAGATTCCCCAAACACTACTGCTTATATATTGCCATTTTATTTGTTTAAAACAGAGTAAATGAAGTATGACAAGCATATCTTTACAAGTAGTAGTTAGGAATGATATATTGTTATTTGGCTCAATTTTACAGATAGATGGACAGATCATGAGGATGTTAATCATTAGACAAAGCATAGTGGTTTGAAATGACAACAAACATTTCTAGTTTCGTTTGATCAAAGATCTCCATTGAAACTAAAAGTCAGGCTCCATAAGACAGTGGCAATACTTGTTATCATTTATTAGGAGCGGGCCTCTGAAAGTCATCATGTACGTAAACCAACTGTTTTAAAAACGTGAATGCCGAGGTGGGTTGGCCATATAGTGAAGGAGAACATTTGAAATGGGGACATTATTTTTGTAGCTGCAATGGTTAGGGAGAATCTTAGGCAACAAGATTTGAAGTGGTTTGGACTGTTCATGTACTGGAAGCCCAGGAGATTTCAACTTTTATGTTTGAAATAGAGCTGTAACACTGTATAACTTCTTTTAGCTAACAGCAAGTCCGCAACTAGTTTGGTTTGGCATGGAAGGCTTGTCGTTTTTGACTTGTTGTTTGGTTGGTGCACAAGCTGAGCAAAACGTCTGTTACTGCAATATAATTTTTGCAAAGCATGCTTGCCTTTTAATTAGTAGTGGTTAGACTTGCAGTCATATGGTTTTTGATTTTCATGAAGCACAATATGGGGAAGTGCTTACTTTTTCAAACACTGATTTTTTGCATTGTGATTGTTTTTATCCTTTAAGTTACACACACATACATATCTATCCTTGTTGGTGGATCTATGATATATAAACATATAATTGTGGAAGTGTGATACTTCTAGAATCTAGACAATGAGATACAGGGCTGTATAATGTTATGAAGATAATCAATTTTCACTTTCATTTGTTGAAGCCTTTGTGCTTCATCTTTCTCCCTTTGCTTGAGGCTTCATATTGACCTTCTATTATGTTGGCTTCATAGAAGTAGTAACTGCTTTGAGTGCTTTCATGTATGTAACACTGACTACAGCATTCTATTGCAATGAGCAGCTTGTGCGCAGCAATAGCCGGAGGTCTATGCCATCACAAGCTGATGAAGAGGCTCATCAGTTATCCTATTTACAGAAGCATCTGGGCAACATAATCTCCCTTTTGGCTGACTCCGTGGAAGGCGAAGATTCACTGGTTTGTCAATTAGGCTATACTGAGATACATCTTCTTACTTCTAGTCTAGTATTTCTGCAAAATGATCATGTTGTTTATATTAGTGTTTTTTTTTCTTTCTGATGAAGACTTGTTTAATGAGGAAACCTTTTTTGGCATGTGCTTATGTATACATACGTGGAGTTTCTTGTTAGTCCTAGCATACTTGGTATTATGTTTCAGTTTGTCAGTGCGGAGTGCATCTTCTGAATATGACATAATGTGTAGATGGTACGAAGTTTCACAGTCCTAATTCAGTTGAAACCATGTACTTACAATATGGAGACCTCATTGCTTTTTGGGCTGGCAGTTATATATTGATTGAGCTGGGGATATAACTTATAAGTATTATATTATTCTCCAATTTGACTATTTTAAACTTAGAATCCTGGAATATGAAATCATTGCGTTGCATTTTTAGTGCAGCTTTTATCAGACTAATTGTTGCATTATCAATTATTGAATGCTCAGCATAGCTTTTCTTAAAGTTCTGTTAGTGTGTGCTTGGGGATATGGTAATGGTGGCAATTGATCGTTACCACGTGGGTTCTCTTTGGTCTGAAGGAGTGAAGTGGAATAAACATTTCAAACTAAGTTTGAGGCAAACTCGTATCTTATGCTACCCTGGTTCGTTCTTCAGTGATTCAGAGTCCTGACATACAAATAGCATCACCTGTTTTTTGTTTTTCTAGAGGCCCAAAGAAGCAAAAACCGAACCTATGATGAGAGATGAGGAAGACATAAATTGGTGTTAATGTTTGTAGACAGATTAGGAGAATACTGTATCAAAATCCTGTTACATATTTTGATGTTAATGATATCGGTCAAAGGATCTATTATTATTATGCTTCCCTATGAAGATATATCTGATTGAGGTGCTCATATTATCTGTTCTATTCCCGTCAATTGATTGCACCATTGCTTTTGTAGTATTTATTTACTCCGAGTTCTGTCGGAGCATCCTAAAAGCTTGCAACCTTTTGATGTTGCTTCATAGTTTCCAGGTTTTAACAATGGAGAAGTTTGAGCATCTTGGGTATCTGATCTACTTTGGTGAAAAAGGAATGGAGAAAACTCCCTTGAGCCAGAATACACCATTTTTTGCAAATTCAGATCCTGATATGCCAGCTGCTCCAGTTCCTGCATCTCAGGTTCATGATTGGCTTTTACAAAATATTTCTGATGCATTGGAACGAATCTCCGAGAGAGCTGCTGCAAAAGAGAATGGCCAGGCGAGTCCTTCTGATCAGGATGTTCTGATGGCCGATGCCTCTCCTAATTTGAAGGCATCAACAAGTGCCAAGGGTCCCAGTTTTATA
Organism: Centaurea solstitialis; assembly: GCA_030169165.1. Taxonomy (NCBI): domain Eukaryota; kingdom Viridiplantae; phylum Streptophyta; class Magnoliopsida; order Asterales; family Asteraceae; genus Centaurea; species Centaurea solstitialis. Next base: position 16,669,985 of record CM058045.1, on the reverse strand, counting down.
GAGGGTATCTCTAAACAATCATATGTAAAGCAAGCACCTGAACTTAAAGGAGGATCTTTTGTAAAGGTTAGTTTTCTTTTGTCATATACTTGGTATGCAGTCTTTTTAGTAACATCTAGTTAAATGTATATTGATGCCACTGTCTTCAAGAGTATAGTGCATTAAGCACTATATGTATCTTTTGTTTAGAATTGAATAAGTTGCCAAAATATCTGCTTGATTTTCAACCTACCACATCCCAATTTGGTAATTCAAACTCAGGGATGTTTGGTTGGTTCTCCATTAAGCTGTGTATGAATTAAGTTGTTTGTATGGATTAGGCTAATATTTTTTCCGGTTGTTTTGCTGAATATACAGTCTGAATGACAGAAACGACTATTTTACCCCTTGGTCTATCTATATTCTATGTTAAACAACTCATTAAAGTTATTTTTTTGAAAGTATGTTGAATGGAAGATTTTGGATGAGAAAAAAATATTAAATATTTGTTAAGTATACTATAATGATAACAATATTTTATTATTACATAACATATAATGCACACACACATAAATCGTTGCATCTCATCTTCATTAGAAACCTATTGAACTCTTTTCTACCGAGAAAAAAAACCCACTGAAAAATTATTGAACTTTGTCACCTTGTTCTTCTTTCTTACTCACCCTGTTTTTGAGGTTTGGGTAGAAACCATTCTTGGGTTTCTTATGTTTAAGTCGCTGGAGAAGACGGAGATCCAGAATTCCAGATTTTGGTAGAGAGTATTGTTGGAGCAATACCACATCTCTTATTGTAATTACTGGAGAAGAAAGAGGATAGGGGTTCCAGTAGGTTTTCAGTGGAAAGAAGGAACTTTGCGTTTCCAATGGGTTTTCAATGGAGAAGAGGAAATTTGGGTTTCTAATGGAGGTTTCAATGGAGGACATCCAGGTTTCCTGGAGGTTTGGGTGAATTTCCAGCGGTTTTTCAGCTGAGAAGGACGCTTTCTTCAAATCATTGTTGGATCAACACCATTTTCAGTGGGTTTCACGATTTAAGCATGAGGGTTTCACAAGATTTTATCAGTGGGTTTTCTTCTTCTTCCAAAAGTGTTCAGTAAGGGTATCGATGAAAAAGTTAGTGGCTGAATGTAAACAACATATGTCATTTGGCTGACTGAACAAGCTACTAACTGAATGGGCCATATATTTCCTTGTGGTACTTGCCAAGATTATAAGATTGAGACCCTTTCAAATGAAGCATTTTGACTTTGTTGTTGCTTGTAGGAGTTTTGATGTGTAGGGGGATCTTTATCACTCTGAGTCTGTGCTCAACAATTATAGTGACTTTGGGAAACGTATTGCAAAATCAGTGCCCCTAGGCCCTAATAGTGTAAACGTAATGCTATGTAGTCAAGTCCATCACTACAAATGTGTGTTTAAAAATTAAAATTCACAATTTTGGAAGCAGACTCACTTATGTAACTGAGGTGGTATCACAGTAGAGGCAATTCACCCTCCGATCTTTGCACAATTGAGGTGCAAGCAAACAATTTTTTGAAGGCTTATTTCATGCTAGTGCAGCTCATCCTTTGTCTCATAGTTCCCTTTGGACAATTGTAGAATATTTTGAGCTGGACTGGCTCTTTTCTTTATTTGAAAGTTAGATGGATAGCCTCTTTTTCCTGTTCTGCGTGTGTGCCTGCAAGTCTACCGTAATGTTTATTTCAGCTTACTGAAATTCTAGCTGATAAATGAGTGGCAATTAATGCTGACTGCTGCAAGTATCTGTCATTCTGAGTGCATGAGACCATCAATAGTGGTTTACTTGATATGGCCAAGCAATTAAAAAATCACAAACAAATTAGAGATTATTCTTGTTGGTCAAAGTATTATCTGCTTTTGTGTTTGCTTAATGCTTACCAGTAATGGTCTCATCAAATGATTAATTTGTCCATTAACTGTTATTTAGAGGCACTGCTCACTTCTGCTAAGGCAATTGATTTGGGTGCTTAATTCTCATGGGAACAACATATAAGATTCAATAGCCATTCCCTCTTCATTACAGAAAAGGAATTAGAAAATGATACTGGGCACTTGAAGATGTTTATCATCAAGATTTAGGACTTAAACTGTTGCTTTAAATTTTAATTGTGTAAAAAACCTAAGATTAAGTTGTTACCTTTGACTTCAGACCAACTTAAAATATAGTACAATTGAAGTTAGGATATCTATCATGGCGTGGCCTATATTCATGATTCATGCATAATATTCAGCTAGTTATACTAAACATACTAAAACTACGCGAATTCAACTGCATGAGTAGTTACTGCATTTGACCTTTTTGAACAGACTTTCAGCATCATTGAGATGAGAAAAGTGCATTTTCTTGTGACAGGTAACTGTGTTGCAGATTGAAATAGGGTGCATAACTAAGTTTCTATTTCATGGAAGCAATAATTTAGTGTATTTGAGTCACCATCCTCAGTTATTTGCTTAATCCGTTTTAGTTGTTGACTGCGCTTGCCTACCTTTTTCTTGTTTGTTATCTCACATGTTACTGTGTGTGAGCTCACATATAAGTTAACCATTTTTTTGTGTGAATCAACTGTTACGGTTAACCTAACCCTGTACTTATTCGGTTATTTCGTAGTAACAAGTAATCTTTTTCTCCATTCATTTTGTTCTCTGCTTCGAGTTCTGTTGATTATTTTTCAACTTTGCATACCCATGTAGAGTTGAATGGCCTGCTAAAAAGTTGCACTTAATTCCCTATAGGATGTTACTAAACCTGTTGTTGTAAGAGCATGGATTGCTCTTTGAAGTCTAGTTATTTAGATGCCAAGCATCAGCTGAGCTGAGATTTGAACATTAGGATGCATATTGTATTTGGATGCTCTGATGCAACTATATCATGTATTCCTGTCTAAGAGCACTTTTGAACATAGCCTGCGAATTATCCTTTTGTCCCCTCTACTGCTGCTTTAGGAACTGCTTTAGCCAAATATTATATATTATTTTCATTCTCTGCAGGTTGTAAATTGCCATGAATCCGTCATCTATGTCTTAGCTCCTTTGAGATATGCCACCATATATGGATGCTCTGATGCAACTATAGTGCTTGGGGCAGTTGGAAAGGTATGTGTAATTAATCTCAGATGACCGCCTGTTGCTCCTATTATAGGTGCATATATATATTTCATCAAATAACAGTTATTGTGCTTCAATGCCATCAAAAAAATTGAAATGTTCATTCATAAAGGCCTTACTTGGTAACAGTTAAGTTTTATGTTATTGCTTTCAATTTTATTGATCTAAACAGGCTTGTAATTTTTGGTGAAGCTGAAATGACTACTTGGCAACACTTACGTTCTTTGAACTGTATGAACTAAAAATCAAAAAATATGTTTAGCAATTCATGTCGGTTCCAAATTTCCTTCCTTTTTAATTGATATTCTTTTCAACTGTAACAAAATAGCCTCCTCTGGTTTTGGTTATGCTATTTTTAAACATTGCATCCCTTTCAGGATTGTGTTTATGTTTTAGTTTAGAAATTCAGATCCATTACTCCTTTTAAAAATGACAATGTTTCTTTTGCTTTTCCATCCAATTTTTTTCAGCAATTCTTTTTATTGTTAAATAATTAAATGTAGTTGGTAGTTACCGATTTTTATTTGTGCCGAAGATATTTATCATCAGTTGTGTTCAAGTGTCCTGAGATATTTCTGAATTCCGATAATATTATAATTAAGAATACAAACTTCTTTATATAAACTTAACCTAAGAGCTTCCACATAGGAGAGAATAAGACAAAAGAAGAAAAGACAAAAAATAATAAAAATGAAAATACAGTTTTATTTAAATCTCAATACAGTTCCCCTGAAGCTGCTACCACTCTTTGTTCTCTTTCAGGCTGTAAGAATTGAGCACTGTGAGAGGGTTCATGTGATTTCAGCAGCCAAACGAATTTGTGTTGCTAATTGTCGTGAATGTATATTCTTTTTGGGGGTAAACCAACAGCCGCTTATTGTTGGTGACAACCATAAGCTCCAGGTATGTTTAACGAGAGTTCCACTTCTCTTTGTTTAGTGATTATAATCTAACACCTGCACTTGAATAATCACTTTACACATTTTTAGTGTTTGCTATAATTCTTCAAATTATTTTTTAATTAAAATACGTAATGTGAAGCACCTTCTTTGCTTTATGTGTCTTAAATAGTGTAGTGAGTGTGGTCTCCTCTGATCTAGTAGATGTTAGCATGCACTGGTGCTTTAATGGTGGTATCATGCAGAATGACATGTGGGGTAGGGCCATTGATGGGGTCTAAACTGGTTCATAATATCCAAAGTGATGGAATTGAAAACCAACCAACCAACCATAATCAGACCAAACCTGCCGCCTTCTTAATTTGGAACACATGCCCTAAACTAATGTTACAAGTTTGTAAAAGGGAAATCAGTTCGAACCGAATTCGTGGTCTATAAAAGAATCTAGAGCAGAAAGGGTTCGGATCTTTGGTCTTGTCAGTCTAGATTGGTCTCTGTACAGTTCTAACATGGAGCGATTTTTGGTGCTTCATCTCTCGAGATAATAAGAATTAGGGTTTGAAGGTAGAATGGTAGATTATGATTATCCCCTTCGCCCCCAAAAGAGTTAAAAAATAAAATAAACCCACCCGGAAGAGAGGGGTTGGTTGTATGTACTAGAAGGTGGATTCACATTTCATCACACTCTTGGTAGTCATGTTTTAGAGGTGCTTAAGAGGTTGTATTTTGCTTTAGAATTACTGTTGCCATATCTTTTAGCAATGTTTTGAAAGAGTTAAGTGGAGCTAGACTATCGGGTGTTTCTTCCACTTGACGTTCTAATCGGGGATTTAGTGGACACAAACTCAAATGATTTCATTTTAATGTTGAACTATAATTGTTTTCTAGATTATATGTATGATGATTAAAACACTGATACTTTTGACACAATTACTTTTATAAATAACTAATTTTGTTACAATTACTCAACAAGGATTTGGAAGATTACCTGCAAATTGTTTGATGAACAAAAAAATTGAGAAAAATAGTTGACCTTTCAGTCAACAATTTATTGCGGACCAAAGTGGAGGGATGCCTAGCACCTGGTGGCCAATTAAGCGGCAGTAGTTAGTCGATGTGATAGAACGCTTTATGTTTAGGTAGCCACATAAGCAGGGAATTTTTAGAAATTATCCTTTGAAACATAGTGTCATAGTAAGTTCGACATCTCCCTAGAGGGTTTTCCATAAATTCATCATAAGTGTAGAATGTTTGCTTGGTAGGTTGTGGTGCATGAAGATCTTGGTTTAGAGTGGAGAATGCAACCAATACAGCCTTAGCCTGCTCACCTATGGGTTCTTTATCTTTATGTTGGAATAGCTTTATCTCTGCTTACCTAAAGGTTTGTTATGTCAATACGGGCTGCATGTGGGTTGGGCAGTTTGGGTTGAAGGCATTTGAACAACGGTTTGCGGTTTGAAAAATTTCAACCCAAGCCGTGCTGGTTGGGTTGGTCTGGTCAAAACTTTTGCATGTCATTTACAATCTAGCTAAGCATTTGTGTTTGAAGTTTGAACGAAGTGAAACAAAAATGAAAACATACCAAAAAGGGCAACACACAAAAAAAAGCTGAAGGTTCATGTGAATAAGAAAATGAAAATATCGTTGAAATTAACATAATTTGAATTAAACTAACTACTCTTAACCCAATAGATGTGGTTTGGCCTAATTTTGTATCAAAATGTGTCGGGTTACGTCGGTTTGAGTTTCTTTGGGTATTTCGGATTGGGTTGGCCAGGTAGGTCGGAATTTTGAGCACCCCTAGGTATACTAGCACAAAACTCAAGAAGAACAGCAAAACCAGAAAAGAATAAAATAAAAATAATACCAACATTTGAAGTGTCTCAACTCTCATGGGTGGCAACTCAATGTTTCGAGTCTGTAACCTTAGAAGCTATTGAGGTCTGATACCCCATTCCAGCAATCAAGCCAGTACACTAACAATTAATCTCTTCAACACTAATTGTGGAATTTTGCAAATTCACCAAGTTGATTGGATGCCATTGTCTTTTTAAGAAGCTTCAAAGATTGGATCATTATCATCTGAAAAACATTTATATTTTTTTAACTTAAATTTTAGACGAAGCTGCTACTTCTTTTTCTTATATTATGGGCTGATTAATGATTGGTGCAGGTGGCACCGTATAATACATTTTACCCACAATTGGAAGAGCACATGAAAGAAGTTGGAATTGAGAGCAGCCCAAACAGATGGGGTGAGCCTGTTGCACTGGGTCTGATTGATCCTCATGATTCTCTGTCTCATCCTGCTGGTGTGTCTGATTGTCAAGCTGAGTCAGCTACTCGCCTGGACCCTGATCAGTTTACAAACTTCTTGGTATGCTCATTTCTTATTTCTTTGCCTAACTTTGTATGTATTCATACCAACTTAGTTGACTAGTATTGCTACATATCCATCTTGAAATCCCGTCTACAGATCCCAAACAATTAAAGTACCAGGACAGATTACAGTTAAAATTAAGTCCTTTGTGCCTGAATCAGGGGCGGACCTAGCTTAGAGGTACTGGTGGCACGTGCCACCGGTCCATTCCTCCGTCGTAGTGTAAAAAAATTAAGGGTCGTGAGAGGTGCCACCGTATTAATTTGCTGTGTGCCACCATATATATTTTGATATATTTTGAAATTACAATAAAACCATGAGGTTTCCTTTGTAGAGTTGGTAAGTTCCTTGCCTTTCATGATGGAGGTCATGGGTTCAAGCCTTGTTAATGTCATTTTTAGTAGATTTTTAGCTTTAATTTCATATTTATTGTGTTTATAAAAAATTGCTTGCAATAAGACTTCAACTTGAGCCTTTAAACTTGAAAAACAATGGAGCAACCACTAGAGCAATAAATAATTTTTGAAATTTTTTTTCTACATAAATTTCTTAAAGTCAAATTGTGCCACCGTTGGAAAAAATTTCTAGGTCTGCCCCTGGCCTGAATCTAATATGCTTTTTTGTGGGAAGGACTGGTCCCAAATTAGCCCGGTGAAGGATGGGTTTTCAGACCTAGTCAAAGCCTCGTTTAGATGGAAAAATGGGTCTGTGTGTGTGTGTGTGTGTATATATATATATATCCTAGCCCTTCATACGGTCAAGATTGGTAAAGAATTGCAGCTTTGACTGGTTAAGAATTGCAGTTTTGACTGGTTAAGAATTTTGGTTTTGATTGGTCAAAATTTGTGTCTTATGCCAAAAATAGAGGGGTAATCCTAACTTTTACAAATGGCGGCAAATGGGTTCATATGTGTACCCGTGTACTTTTACGGATAAACTATTTTAACTGAATACCATATGAACTCTTGTGATTCACATATGAACTAATTAACTGTTCACATACGAACCTTTGTGATTCACATGTGATATAATTAACAGATATTATTGTGTTGTAGGAGGGTTTATTTCTTGGTTGATGATTTTGTTTGTTGTGTTGGTTTTACTACAGATTCCGAACTGGTTAGAAGGTCAAGCATCTGGATCCACCAAAGATAATCCATTTCCCCTGCCTGATGTCTATTTGTCTTGTCAGCGCAGAAACGTAAGAAATCATTTCACCCTCGAATTCTTACATTCTCCTATGGTAGTCTTGAATGAATGTTATATAACATCGTTGTTACAGGAAAATAACTTGGCAGAGGTTAAGCAGATACTGAAAGATGCACCTCTGGAAGAAAGCAGGAAAAAAGAATTATCAAGTGCCCTTCATGTCTACTTTAAAGACTGGTTATATGGTAATCAAAATTACTTCTATTTATATTTGGTGAAAAAATCAATATTTTTTGATAAGGTTTGTTTTGTATTTTTTTTTGCAGCTTCAGGGAACATTAGACAACTATATTGCCTGCAAGGTGAATAAAGTGTATTTTATGTTGGTTGGTGGTGCTACTACAAGTTGAGAATCAAAGATTTGATTGCAGTTCCACTTGTAATGCTTCTGCTAACTCATTCTCCTTTTTTTCTTTTCTTTTCTTTGTTGAATGAATAGAAGAATAAAGGCAAGCTGGTGATTTGATATTCCTGTCATTTGATTTTGTTTTGTGTTGTATCTATGTTTTTTCAACTCAATTCCAATCCAGTTTTTAGATCAATTGCAATGCAGTTGCAAAGCAGAGTATCGATATCCATAGGATAGTTAAATTGCAGTATTATCTTGTCAATTATGCATCATTGTACTTTTACATTAGGAGCGTCCCCATTAATCTAATGTTGGGGCTCCTCCTAAAGGTCACCGGTTTGAGCCCTTCCTAAGCCATTGGGATCTTTTTGGTTGTTTCCCAAGAGCTTAGTCAAGGTGCACAAAAGCTGACCTTGACAATCATGGTTATAGATAAAAAGCAAACGGGGGACTTGTTCAATGGAGTTTTTTTTGAAAGAACGGTTGTGTTTATTTGGTCTATTTCAATTACAAGGCTTCTTGGGTTGTGTTTATTTGGTTCATTTGCCTTTGTGGTGGTTATGAAACAACAAATTGTTGATCAAAAAGTTGTCATAGGGTTGTTTATTAAATGCTTATAAGATAAGAGGATCATTTACTAAATGCTTAAAGGATAAGTGCTTACTGGTAAGAGTTACCACCCTCTATCAGATAATTTTTTGGTCGTTGAAATGGGTTGTTGGTAATACTTAGTAAGCACTTATAGATCGAAGGTCTTTTTATTGATTTATTTACTTGTAAGATTGTGAGTTATTGTTATGTTTTTTTATAGAAAATATTTTTCATCCTTGGTAAAGTGAGACCCGATAGGCATATGTTTAACAACTCCTAATTCGATGTTGGTGTAGGCCTTTTTAATTTAATTGGTCAAAAATTAAATACGATTGTTATAAAGAAAAAATACATATTTTCTGCCTGGGCTAATATTTTTTTGAGACAATAAATGTGTGATTGGATGGATTTTATAATTTCAACTTTCAAAGATTTTTCATAACAGAAAAAATTACGTCTCATGGACCATTTTTTTTAATTAGATGGAGAATTTTATTTGATGGAGAATCGGAAATTATTATTTATCAAAAATCTTATTTGATACACCATGGTTTATGGAAGTCTGTAATTATTTTAAAATGTCGTTAATAATAATAAACTTAAAAAAAGTTGTAAAGTTTTATTAAATATGAATATAACAATTAAAGCATTAGTGGCCTAGTGGTCGGTTATATAGGCTGCGTTTGGTACGTGGGACAGGACAGGACAGGATGGGACAAAACTGACTGTCCCACGTTTGGCACAACATGGGACAGAACAGGAATTCACTGTCCCACGTTTGGTGCGACATGGGACAGGACAGAAACTGAGACAAGGTGGGACAACATGAGACAAAAAGGACTGTTTTTTTGTTCCACCAAAATAGGTGGAACAACATGGGATAGAAATGAGACAGGAACTAATATATTACTAACTAACATTCGTTTGACATATAACTTCAATATGGTATTTGTTTTCGTGTTTACCACCACTAGTCTTGGCCGCTGCCGCCACCGGTAGCTACTATCGGCCACCTCCATCTCGTCTTCCACTACAACAACTTCCTCCATCTCGTCTTCCACTACAACAACCTCCTCCACCACCTCTACAACTGTCAACGATTACCTACCACCACCGTCTACCACCTCTACAACTATCCATCTCCACCGCAACCACCACCACCATCATCACTAGTATTACCGTCGGCCACCACCTCCACCTCTACCGTAACCATCAACATTAGTTACATAAATATATATATACATATATGTGTGTGTGTGTTTATGTTTATGAAAATTGTGTATTTTTTTTTTATAAATGACTAGTTTAGTTTATTTGTGTTAATTATAACTATTATGTGATATATAAAATCATCAAATAATTTTTGAGAGAACTTGTCTAGTTCTGTCCAGTCCAGTCCTAGGCATACCAAACACAAAACAGACATTTGTTCTATCCAGTCCAGTCCCGTCCCGTCCAGTCCCGTCCTATTCTCTTGTCCTGTCCAGTACTGTCCAGTCCTGTCCTGTCCTGTTCAATCCTGTCTGCGTACCAAACGCTGCCATAGTGAACGATATTTCTGTTGATCTGTTTGGTTTATGGGGTGAGAATGTGGCGACACCCTGACCATGGATCGACTTTTGGATCGGTTAATGATCTTCGAAGATTAGTCGGTTGCTCGTATGGATCCCGGGAGTATGTGTGAGTTATTTGCTGTTACAAAAAATATGAATATAACATTGTTACACATAAGTATTTGGTATTTTGTTACTACTACAAAAAAAAAACAAACAAAAACGGTGGACTAGCCTACTCCGGCGTTACAGAACCATTGAGAAGATCGTCGGTCGGAGAATTGAAGTCGAAAGAATGCAGAACTCAGACGATGTTCGTAACCTGCCGATCGACATCGCTTTCGCTCGTCTTGGCGGTATATCTCTATCTCTATATCTCTCTTCGCTTAATCGTATATTTGATTCCCAATTCCTCCCCTTTTTGCTGATTGATTTGATTTGATTAATTGATCAGAATGGCTGGTTGATCGGAAGAGAATACCATCGGATTGGAGAAAACGTTTGGCAGTCGTCAGAGCCAAGATATCTCCTGCTTTTCACTCTCTTCCTAAGGACCTCCATCCTTACTTCCAAACCCTACACCTTGATGGTCAGGTTTCCTTTCCTATTTCTCCCTTCAATTAACTAATTTCCTTATATTCCATTCATTGCTTTAACTCATCTCAAGTTATGATCACAAAGCAATTAGGTGTAACTATGCCAATTGCTATGTTATGGTAATAATTCTCAAGATACCAATTAGGGTTTAGGGATGAGACCCTTGTAGTTCATGTTACCCTCCCTAGTCTTTTTTTTTTTTTTTTTTTTTTTTTTTTTTTTTTTTTTTTTAATGAAAATGGCTAGACATTTTATGAGACTGGCAATTTTAGGTGTGTTCTACCAAGGCCTGGTGTAGCTAGGAAAATTTTTACATATGGGATTGAAGGTGCCCAAACCACCTATATTATACATATATGATTATATGTTTATTGACAACCAGGCTATGTGGGGTGAATACTACTTCAACACGGTTAATTCGGTTACTAAGTAATGACATGCACAACAAAATCATGGTTCTTGTTTTTTATGTTATACAATTTGTTATTTGATCTATGCTATTCCAACTAAAGGTCATGGGCTTCTGGTGCATTCAACAATGTATCATAAAAAATATCATTTGCTCTTTTGGATTGGCTGGTGGAGAAGGCTCAATGTGATCTTCTTTAGTGCTTTGTTTGAGTCTGTTGGTCTTTGTTTCTTTTGGTTGATTGTTGCCTGGTTTGGGCTTGTTTCGTTTTTTGTTTGTTTCCGTCGCCGGGTCTGGATGCTTGGTTGTATTGTTGTTTTGTTTCCAATGACTACATTCCATTTTTCATGAGCTCTTTCACCTGCTCTTTCGTAGGGAAAGTAACATTATTTCTGTTGCCAGGGATTGGATACTTGGAAGCTAGGAAAATATATGATATTCTTCTGAAATCAACTCCGGAAAGCCGCAATATTTTTGGTCGGCTTTCAGGTGCTGCTGTAAGACACAACAAAATAGTCTTTTTTTTTCTTTCCTAAGTCAAAGTGTTAAAAAGCTGTATTTTACTTCACTTCCTACTCTGGGCAGGGTGCTTGGGAAGCAATTGTACGTGCTTTTGAGAAGGACCATATCTACCTTGGTGAGGCTGCTCAGGTTATGGTCCAAAATGTAAACTATGAAATGTAAGTCGACACCTAATCTTCATTTGATTGAACTACAAAACTCACATGTTTGCATGGCCATACTTATTTTTAGCACTAATTGATTTTGATTATTATATGAAGCCCTTATCAGAAAAAGCTAGTCCAAAGGACTCAACAACAGCTTGCTGAGCTAGAGCGAAAGGAAGCTGATATCAAAAGAAATGCAGCTTCATCAGCTGCTAAGTATGCCGAGGCCTGTCAAGAGTTAGGACTAAAGGTCGTAAATTTTGTGTCACATTGACAACTGCTAATCTGGCATGATGTTTGATCTCGTAACAATTAACCTGTTTATGTGTTGCAGGGAGTCAATGTTAAGTTGGAACTACTAGAAGCTGCAACAAACTCACTGCCAGGAACTTTCAGCAAAATGCTCGAAGTTTTGAAATGTGATTCTGTTTCACAGGCTATTGAATTCTATTCTAACTTTGTTAAAGAAGCTCACACAGAGAAGGATGTAGGATTTCATCTAACTTTATTCTTGTTGTTTATAGCATATGAGAATGCCAACTTGTTTAATGTCTTTCACTAATAGTAGCTAATTTTCTTGTTCACAGAAGGTTCCAGAGACTGTATTGCTAAATCTAAGGGACATCATTAATAATCCTCCTTCTCTAGAAGTTTCCGTGGCTTCTGAAGTTCTTGATTCTGTTAATCTTAATGAACCTCAACAGATGACTATTGATGCTGATCCTGTAGCTGATAGTATTGACTGGGATATTACTTTGGATAGCTCTCAAATCGATTGGGATATTGGCACCGTGGATGTGGAAGATCCTGGAAATGGATTGGGTCCATATGAAATTGTGGACGCCAGTGAAATTCCGGAAAGTTCTCTAAACCCCGGCATGGAATCTGATGAGACAAATAGAGAAAAAATGGTCTCGGAAATCTCTTGGGATATCAGTGTTGAAAATACCGAAGTGGAAACGACTCAAAATAATGCCTCGACAGACATTTTTTTGGTGAACATGCGTCAGGAATAAATGTTTTGAAAGGAAGTCAAGTGAGCAATGAAGTCAGGAGCCGGCTTTTGGAGACAGAGTACAGGAGTAGGATTCTCGATGATTTGTTTGAGGTATAAACTTGATTTTTGTTGTTGTTGATGCTGTATTGGGTATTTAGGTTAGCCTTTCTTACCACTTGCTATTGGTGTACCAAAAATGTTGGGTTTTTGTGGGTATCCTCGGATCAAACTGACTCGAGGATTATCTCAGATCTATCAAAACCTCGCTGGTTCGATATATCTTGTAGGTTTAAAACAAACTGTTGAAACCCACGTGATCAGAAACACGCTGTTTCTGATCCAAACATGCGGAAGCGATAAAAGCTAAAAACCCATTAAAGCCTAATGATCTTAATCGTTTGTAGCTCTAAACCTAAAGGATTAGGTTAGATTAATTTACCTGGATGCTTGAGAATTAGTCCACCCGTAATCAACCAACGAACGTTCCTCTAGTAGAACCGTGAAACCCGAACAAAGAAAACCGACCCGGGGAAAGGGGGTTTTGGTGCGCCGGTTTTGGGAGAGAGGAGGAGGAGACAGAAAACTGATTTTTCAACTGAAAAGGCTTAATGTTTTTCCTTAACCCATAGGCTTTATTTATATGGAGGAAAAACACAGTTTGTAAGGAATCCAGTTTCCTTATAATAATTATCTCAAATCCTTTCCTTATTTAATTAGCTGGAAAAGAATTTGCATACGATAATTACGATTTATATATTTATCTAATATATAAAAACTTTATTAATTAACTATTATATATTTATTTATCTTAATAAATATATAATATCCTAATTAATTAATAACCCTCCAACTTTGGTAATTCTGACTGAAATTACCCAACAGATTTATAATACACTATTATAAATCTTAACTCTCCATTTCGGGATTTCATCTAACTTGTTCGACTTATAGGTTCTCACAGGTGTGACCCTCAAGTGCCTTGTAACATTGGATTGTATAATCACTTGGTTTGTCAACTCTGCACATAATTCCTAACAGACTCCCACTTGTGCAAGTTGGCAATACCACCTTTGATTATACGGACCTAAGGAGGCCCCTAGACAGGCACTTAGGCTGACCAGGTTACAAGAACTCTTATACCCAGATTTGGTGATATAAACATTCCGTGAGGAACTGGTATCTATGAAACTACTGTTCATTGATTGGGTATATCTTGGCTTTTCCCTTTGCATCGCGATATTTCATCTATGAGTATGAGCTTGGAAAGTGTCAACTCTAAATACTCAAGATTCTGTTCTCTTGATTATCTGACTTTTACTGATAGGTAAACGACAAAGAACTAATCAGTCCGTTTGGGCATGGCCATGCACTTCATCAGTATACTTAGTCAGTCAAGATGGGCCCAGAAATATCTCTCTTCTGAGAAGAGGTGCAAATCCCATCTTGCATATCTGCCTTCAACACCACGGCTTCCGCTGAATCTAGTTACACCCTTTATAGCCACCCTGTTACGGCGTAGCGGTTGAGTGCACTAAGAATCCAGTAGTCCTCATGATATCAAATCAGATACCTCAGGTGATAGGGACAACCACTGTGAGATTTACTTATGACTGTTTCCAAGAAGTAATCTCAACCGCGGATCACGTCCGATATTTGCTACTCTATCAAATATCTGTGCAACTCTTAGTCTACAACACTTGTAGCTGTTATTCAGCAACTGATCATAACTACCTAAAAGTTCACAATGACTTTAACACCTTATCATGCTCCCACATTGATAAGTTGTCACGGACAGATTTTGAATGAAAACTGGAAACTAGTTTCATTCCTGGATTAATTAAAAACATGCAAAAATGTGAAAGTGATAAAGAAATCAATCTTGTATAGTCCATATTACACGCTGTAATAATAACAAGATTGAACGTCTTTTCTTTAATAACTTTCATAGTGTCTATTTAACATTTGTTAAATACTGATCTAAAATGAAGTATCACCTACCTTCAATTTTAAACCCTTTGACTAAAGTTTACCATTTTAATCAAAGTGATAACCAAAAACACAAGTCTGCTTACTTGTATCTGCTAATTATTGTTTTGCAAACACTTCTTATAACAATAATTAGACTTTTATCATATTCCATGAACTCGGAGACCTGGACTAACTTCCAGTTCCTGAATATGTAAAACTGCAACTTTCCTTAGTTGCTGTGTAGATGAATGATCTCTACCTGAAATCCGATTCCATTTGCAATCCTGGCAAATCTACTGGAATGATATATATTTTAACCCAACACTATAATTATTGATTTTTAAGTCAGTCACGACCTTTGTTTTATGGGTCTTGAAACTTTTATCCTTTTAACTAAAAGAGTAAATTATATCTTATGAATTCTTATCCTACCTGGACTTATGAATTCCGAGATATATCAATAATTATGTCTTTTATTCTTTCATCTTAGACTAGATAGAGAATAATCGGGCTCCCACTGGCTTGCATAAAAACTAACTATTACTCAAAATTTACTATTGACTTATTCAAGACTTTTGATTAGTCAATCCCAATTTTAAGTAATGGACTTTGAGAATTTCCTTCTATGAAACTCAACTGGATTTGGTTAAATCCTAATTCCAAACCTTGGAATTCTTCTAGTTTCATAAATATTGTTATTAACGCTATCTGAGTTAATATCCTAAATTCTCCTTTTAAAACATTTGAATAAAACTTGATCAAACTTGATTAGTTAATTCTTGAGAATTTTTTATAAAACTTAACTGGATTTTGGTCAAATCCTAATTCCAGAACTTGGAATCTTTCTAGTTTTATAAATGCTGTTATTAACGCTATCTGAGTTAATATCTTAAATTCTTCATTTTGATCATAAAACTGTTATTCATAAATGTTTTATTCAAAACACATTCCTATAGAATCTCGTGTGTTTTGATAGTTTTTATACAAATTACTTCAATTTTATTAAAGTAATTATAACAGGCATCAACAACTAGGATCATACAAACACTAAGCACAATCAGATATCTGTCAAGACAATAACTTTTGAAACATAAAACCATCGAATTATAAAATATAATTATCCAAACATTGTTTAAAACATAAAAACCCCAAAATAACTGTTTTAAAACTATAAATTCAAAAATGTCTTGACTTAAATTATCTCGTGCTTTGATCCTCGGCAACTCCTGGGCACTTCACTTCATTTCTGATTTCCTGCAATAATCATTTGCTCTAGGTATCAGTATACTTGTAAGCTAACAAGTAAGAAGTGTAAGCAATCATAAATTTTCTGAGGTTTACATACCTGCTTCATGACGCTTAGGGCAGTTTTGCCTCCAATGACCGATCTCATTGCATATAAAGCAGCGATTCTCGGTCCTAGCTTTGTTTGGCTTAACCTTCTTGCCCTTGCCCTTGCCCTTGCCTTTCTTGGGTGCACTCTGGATGGCCTGAACTGGTCCTTTTCCCTTGCTGGTGCTAGCATGCCCATTTTTCTTTTTAACCCCTCCGTCTTTTACCATCAAGACATCCTTTGTCTTGTTCTTGTTCCCCATATTTAATTCAGCTGTCTTGAGCATGGAGTGCAATTCTGCTATTGTTTTCTCCATGTTGTTCATGTTGTAGTTGACTACAAAGGGCCTGTAGTCTTCTGACAGTGAATTGAGTATGGTGTCAGTTGCTAGCTGCAACGGAACAGGATGACCCAGCCTCTCCAGATGATCTAAGTGCCGTTTCATTTTCATGACATGGTCACTTACTGATGTTCCTTTTACCATCTTGCACTCATTGAATGCTTTGGTGGCATCGTAGCGCTCTGTACGAGCCTGGGTCTGAAACATGTCCCTCAGCTGGCGGATCATGTCGTAAGCATTCGTATTTATGAGCCCTGCTTGCAGATCTGGGCTCATTGTTGCTAACATCAGACAGGCAACATCAAGGAGATCATCTGAGTGCTTCTTGTGGGCATTTCTGGCAGCAGCCGGAGCGTTTGCCGGAGGTGCCTCCCCAAGTGGCTCTTCAAGCACATACCACTTTCTTTCATGTCTGAGCACAATCATCAGATTGCGCTCCCAGTCAAGAAAGTTAGAGCCGGTCAACTTATCCTTCTCTAGGATAGAGCGGAGGGAAAGATTGTTAGTGCTGGTAACAGTGCTTGCCATCTACACAAAATAAAACTTTTGGTCTTAGCAACTGTAAATAGACTAATTTCCAATAAAATATCAATAAACCCTTAAATGATCAATTTATTGGACTAGGATCCTTATTTCATACGTCCTGATGTGCGTAATGTTCTTGCTCCACCAGAACCGTATTTATTTCGGTAGGTAAGGACTTTTACCAATCATGTCTAGCTGACATGACTCCTAGATCTTTTCGGGACCATGGCAACTACCTGTGCATGTTTTAGTCCCTCTTAGTGCTTTTTGGCCCGGTACCACCCGGTGAACATTATAGAACCAAAACAGATCTCACCATTTTGGGGACCTGATCACTATACTCTGGCCGGTACCACCCGGAGATAATTCGCAGAGTTATGTAACCCCTTCAGCTTCAGTTTGAACACAGACGTCGAATGTGTGATCACTTACAACGCCTATGTACTTTACGCCGAAGGTGCCCCTAGATGGGTTGCACTACTGATCTATGATTTTCGGGGTTTTGAAAAACTTTATTTCCAGGATTTGAGAAACTGATTGTTTATAAAGGCTACTTATGTTTTAAACTAACTGTTTGAAACATACATGTAATTTTAAAACTAACTGTTCTAAAATCACTTGCTAATTAAAGCTAGCTGTTTTAATAGCACACCTAGTTGATTAAAACTAACTGTTTTTATCAACTTAACCTTTTATATAAAACAATCATCTATACTTTGTTATAAAGAGTAATTAGTATTCTAAACTAACTGTTTTAAATATTCATGTTATTTTAAACCAACTGTTTAAAATATCGGTTAATTGAAAACAACTGATTTAAAGTGTACTGGTTGATTGAAACTACCTGTTTCAATAACCTTTTTCCGTCTGACAAAAGCTAACTGTTCTGTCAACTTTGCTCCTTTATAACAATACACTAGGTTTTATTAAAGTGTTTCACTTTAAAGGTTTTCGATTGAAAAGTTAATAAAACCTATTTTCTTCTTGTTTTAAAAAAAAAAAAAAAAAATTCCCTTTTAAAACATATCTAATAAGCTAACAGTTATTAGCATCAACTACGTAGTTAATCATGCACACAGATAATAACAACTACGCAATTGTAAAACAGATAATTATAGGATTTGCCAACTTTGTTCCTAGGGACCAATAATGACCTAGTTTTTCTACAACTTCAAAACTTCGCGTAGCTCCCACTGGCTTCGCCATGCTTGTCAGTATTCCGGTAAGATGAAGAATAGCTCCCACTGGCCTCGTCATCCAAAAGAAAGAAAAAATCTATCCTAGGGTCATTATTACATAAGGGGTTGTAAACGGCACGCAGGCCTCCCCATGAAAATGTCAAGGGTCTAGTTTGGCAAATACTATAATAGATATATACAAACTCAAACTGAGATGCATATATATAAAACTCAAGCAATCACGCAATTATATACATATATGCAACAAAAGCAATATTATAATTACGAGAAAATAAACCTAGATCCGTTAAAATTATCTTGTCTCAATTATCGCAAAAACTTGGTTTTATAACTGATTCGAAAAACAAACTGTTTTACGAATCAAAACAATATTTTAGACTGAACTTAGTTTTATCTAATTTTATAAAGTACACTTTTATAAATAAAACTTATTAGCTAAAATAATTCCCTTTTTATCCAAAATTATATTAAACTGGTTTTATTGATCCAATTTTCCAAAACTGGCCTTTAGTGTTTTAATTAAATAGTAAAAACATAATATTAGGCCTATTTGAAAAACCTGTGGAAAAATTAATTTTTATAAAAGATTCATCAAACCCGAAAAGTAATTTAACTGGTTTGAATTTTATCAGATAAAAATTTAAACAGAGATTAATTCTGGATAAGAAAACTTAAAACCAAACGAGCTCTTTTGGGCCATAACTTGGTCCAAAGAGCTGGGCCTTGGGCTTAACAAACAAACTAGGCCCATACAAACGGGAAAAACCTAATCCCCTCTGACCATCAACACCGATCACCGCCTTACGGCGGTTGGAATCAAAAAACGCCAAACACCACTTCTACGATCGTCACCATTGTGCAATCGAAGTCCATCCGTCATCCGCCGCCCTTACTGGCACGGCTCGACGACGACGGCATTGCCGCCGCTGCCGGCTGTTGAGCACAGCCACCACCACGCTGGTGGTGCGGCTCGTGTTGATTCTCCGGCTAGTCGTCCAAGGGCGGACGTTAACCTCCGCTTTCGGCCGCCATTACCGCGACGACGATACCCACCACCACCAAGCCGGTGGTGTGGATTTAGTGTGGTTCGACCATCGTGCGACCCCACCAAACTGGTGGTCCGGCTGCGGTCCATTGATCGTCGCTGTATCACCGTCGCAACCAAAATTGTGGTGCGGTTGGTGAACGGTGAGCCGAACGCCACCACCGCTAATCATGGCCGCCACCATCCCATGACCGTCGCAGCTGTGGCGATCGATTAAGTAGCGGCTGCCGCCATCGCCTTGTCCAGATTGGCCGGCGATTGCTGGTGGTTCAAGACAGCCAAGAACACCGCCATCCACCACCGCACTTAGCGGTTTCTGGTGGTTGCGGTGTGGCCACCGTCTACTGGTGACGCGGCCTTGGCCCGATACAACACCCACGGCCATCACCATTCGCCGCATCCACCATAGTGGTGCGGTTCGGTGGTCTGAAAAACATGGTAGCCGGACGCCGCCACCGCTATACGCGGTGCGGCCGGCGATTGAATGAACCATCAATGCCACCACCACTAGCTGTGGTGCGGCCTGGTGGTTCTTGTACGGCAGCCGGGGCTGCCACCATATATCGTGATGACCAGCCGCAACCACCACGCTGGTGGTGCGGCGGTGAAGTGATAACCGTAGCCACCACCAATCTGGTGGTGGTTCTCGGGTTTTTCGTGCGGTGCGATTAACGATAAATATAAAATTTCGAATTTTGATAAAGATATAAAACTTGATGTGAAAGAAACAAATTCAAAAATTCAGATTTATCAAAAACTTGATATGTAAGCAACAATAATTTTAACGGATCACATAAACAGGTAAACAGATAAGACTAAAACGATTTGAAACAATGGCTCTGATACCACTGTTGGGTTTTTGTGGGTATCCTCGGATCAAACTGACTCGAGGATTATCTCAGATCTATCAAAACCTCGCTGGTTCGATATATCTTGTAGGTTTAAAACAAACTGTTGAAACCCACGTGATCAGAAACACGCTGTTTCTGATCCAAACATGCGGAAGCGATAAAAGCTAAAAACCCATTAAAGCCTAATGATCTTAATCGTTTGTAGCTCTAAACCTAAAGGATTAGGTTAGATTAATTTACCTGGATGCTTGAGAATTAGTCCACCCGTAATCAACCAACGAACGTTCCTCTAGTAGAACCGTGAAACCCGAACAAAGAAAACCGACCCGGGGAAAGGGGGTTTTGGTGCGCCGGTTTTGGGAGAGAGGAGGAGGAGACAGAAAACTGATTTTTCAACTGAAAAGGCTTAATGTTTTTCCTTAACCCATAGGCTTTATTTATATGGAGGAAAAACACAGTTTGTAAGGAATCCAGTTTCCTTATAATAATTATCTCAAATCCTTTCCTTATTTAATTAGCTGGAAAAGAATTTGCATACGATAATTACGATTTATATATTTATCTAATATATAAAAACTTTATTAATTAACTATTATATATTTATTTATCTTAATAAATATATAATATCCTAATTAATTAATAACCCTCCAACTTTGGTAATTCTGACTGAAATTACCCAACAGATTTATAATACACTATTATAAATCTTAACTCTCCATTTCGGGATTTCATCTAACTTGTTCGACTTATAGGTTCTCACAGGTGTGACCCTCAAGTGCCTTGTAACATTGGATTGTATAATCACTTGGTTTGTCAACTCTGCACATAATTCCTAACAAAAAATACAAGAAAAAAGAAGAAAACCTATTTGAAAGGGTAAAAAGTAGGGTCAGGTTCAAGGGAAAACCTCAAAAAAAGGGAAAACTGAGGAACACCTTGTATCCCTTCATCTAGACCGTATACACTTGTGCATTGAAGTAATTTGTAATGCTTGTGCATTGAAGTAATTTGTAATATGCACATGTATTAGATATTTAGATTAGCCTTTTGCACCACTTGCTTTTTGTGTACCAAAAGAAAAAGAAACGAAGAAATTCTATTTGAAAGGTTGTAAAAATGTAAATACCCTTATGAGTTTGCAACCGACTTAGTTGATGTATCATTCTCGTTTTTGGTGTCAGATAAAAGCGTTTCTGAATCAAAGAATCATGGAGTTGACAAATACAGAGACGTTGTCCTTGCAACATCAAGTTCAAGCGATGGCTCCGTTTGTTATGCAGCAGTTCACTACGGATGCCATCCAATCAATGTTGTCTGATGTCTCTTCGGCCATTTCCTTGCTCACAAATAGGAAAACAAGGGACCTCATTATGATTCTCAACTCTAAAAGGTTTGTTGCATGCTTTTCTTTTTAACAGGTCAAAATACAACAAGTTTGTTTTAATTTCTATTTAGTGTAACAAATAGTTTTTTTCTTCTCAATCAATTGTAAGAAAGTTTCAAATTTTACTATTTTGTCAGGTAACCTGCTGATCTTGTAACATTTAATGATGTGGATATTCTTTTATCAAATGTTTGTAAAAAGGTTATGATGAAGTTGATAATAAACTTGACATCTACATCACTAAATGTTAAAAGATTAGCAAGTTACCGGTTAAAATGGGTATAAAATAGGAAAATTTGATGCATTTTGCCTAGGGACGGAGGTAGTATAGAGCAGCCGGTGGCACGTAACACCGTATTATTTGTCCGGCGAATGGTAAAAACTTTAATTTTGTAAAGTTTTATTTTGGAGGTGCTACCGTATTATTTTCGAAACTTCAAAGAGTGCACCTAAAACCAAAAAATTCTTTCGAAACCAACCAAAAAACTAAAAATCTCTCGAAATTAACAAAAAGCCGAAAAATTATCTCGAAATCAACTAAAAAACCAAAAAACTCTCTCGAAGTCAACCAAAAAACCAAAACTCTTGAAATCAATCAAAAACCCAAAAAAAATTCTCTCGATTCAACAAAAAAAAAAAATCAAAAAACTCTATCAAAATCAACAAAAAAACTTAAAAAATCGCTCAAAATTAACCAAAAAATTGAAAAAAAGATCTCCTGAAATCAACAAAAAATTTAATTATATAGTGCCACCGGTTGAAAAATTTCCTGGTTTTTGATTTTGCCATTAATATATGTAATAACAGACATTTGTTGTTTGTGTGACTCAAGCTGTTGAAATTTCTTAATTCTTTACATGCTTCATCGCTAGTTACTATATGGGCATTCTGTTTAATAAGATCGATCTTTGACTACATTAACCATTTGAATTTTAGATTTCTGGAAAGATTAGTGAGTACACTGGAAGAAAAGAAGCATCATGAGGCGAAGTTGAAAGAGGGGTTAAACGATTTGGCAATCAAACGCATGGAGCTGCAAAACTCATTATCCTCCGTCTGGCCTAAGCAAGTGAGCTTCTTTTCCTTCCCGTTAATTGGGTGCATAGTTACACGAAAATGTTACATTATTTTCCAATGGGCCCAAATGAATATAGTAAATGGTTTCGAACTTGTGGAAAAGGAAAAAAAAACATTGCATTAGTTATTGAACAACCCAAAAATAAAAACTCTTGCGAGATGGAACAGAAATAGAACACGAACAATTTTTTTTTTTTTTTGGAAGAGGTATCCCATACCACATTGGGCCCAGACTAATCCTCGGCAATTTTGGGCCAAAGCCCGACTGCTAAAGCATGCAGCCCGGGGTCGAAGACCCCGTACCTCCAGAATGCGTCCCCCAAGGCTCGAACTTGGGTTCACCACTATGTAGTGCCCAAGCCTTACCACTAAGGCTAACACGAACAAAATTTTGTTATCCCCATGTTTGATACGACATTAAACAAGGACACATGAAACGGTTAGAAACTTGTTGTTCCATGTTTAAATATTAGGGAGACGAGACAAGATTGGTAAATTACAAAACTACCCATGTCAAATTAAAACCCCTAAAACCTTCCACAATTCTTTTGTCCGCCTACCTTATTCTTACCCGTTCAATCCCACATACCAAACGCACCTTAAAGAAGAAATATGTTGCATGACTTCAAATATTTCACGGGTCCCTCTTCTAGAAGTATATGGTTAAGCATAATCCAATGTGAATTCAATATTTCTCATGAGCATTTGCATTTATCTGGGATCGAAAGTTTGTACGTATATCTTCAAATGTAAAAGGAAAAGTCAAGAAAACTTATAAGAATATGGATATGAATAAAATATTATAACATGATTACTAACTGCAGGAAGCAGCAGTTGCAAAAACCAGAGAGTTGAAGAAGCTTTGTGAAAGTACGCTTTCGTCCATGTTTGACGGAAGGCCTGTAAAGATTATCGGTGAGATCAACAGCATGTTGAGCAACGCCGGTGCCTGAAATAAAGAACCAATTTAGTCGCACTTAGTTATTACCTATGTTAAATGTATCAGATATATTGGGTTCGTTTGGAGGTTTAATTAATAATTTTCAAGACTAAATTAAACTCTTTAACTTCACTGGTTGCTGCTTTGTTGAGCTTTTGGTTCTTGAGCCTAACAACCATTACAAAAGTTCGTTAATTGAAATAATTTTTAGTCTTTTTATCAAATGAGTCTTGTTTTGTTTTAGTTGTTTACTTGCACTTTAATTGTTAGGCAACATTTGCTCAACCATACATCATACATGAGTGTTTTCTAACAGCTTAATCGTTAAGCCATCAAGTCAAAATAACTATCTGGACTCGTCATGGGTCCCTATTAAGCCAACTCATACAAATTAATACCATACATGGCCCATAAATAATCCAACCCTCTCTTTGGCTCCCTCAAACCCATTGGTCTCTCATCCATTCATACAAAACCCATACAGGACTTGATAAAAAAGTTAACTAACTCTAAGGAGGCTTTTGGTTTTTGGTTCTTAAAATGGACTAAGATGGAATTGGAACCCATCAAAGAAATTTAACTTTAAAAGAATTAGAAGAATTCAATTTTCACTTAAGCCAAATAACGATGAATTTCTTGAATTGTGTAATTCAAAGGAGTTCATCAACTTCATGCCGCGATCCAATTTGATCCAATGAATTTGTCATTCCAGTTTCATCAAGTTCTGCAAACCAAACAACCCCTAAGGCCTTCCGTAGCACACGACCGGGTTGAAGCGCGTTCGAGCTCGTGGGTTCATGCTACCCGGGGTGGGGGGGGGGGGGGGGGTGTCAAGCCGTGGGTTCGGTGGAGGTTCACGAACCCAATGAAGGAGATGAAGCGGCACTCCTTCTTTCTCTCTCTCTTTTATTTAATAAATAAAATAATTAAAAAAATCTAGAACGTATGAAATGTTGGTGGTACGAGATTTGAGGGTAAGGTGAGGGTATGAGAGTAGGAAAGTGGAAAACTGATGTGGCAGTAGAAGGTTGAAGGTTCAAACCCTTGTGCTATGGAAGACCTAAGGAGGTTATGAGTATCTTTACTCATATTTTTTCAATATTCTAGAATGGATCTAGTAGAACGCAGGGCCTAATAAAATTCGACTCATAAATACACCTTAAATTACATCACGCATTTAGAACAACTTATTGTGGCACCGATAGCATAACACTATCTGTGATGATGTGATTTGTCCTCAACGTATTATATTTTGCCTTGATAAAAGTGGCCCATTTTATGACTTTTGATTCGGAAGGTGTATAAGTTGACCTTACCATTAATGATTTCAATGAAATGCCCTCTTTTTGGACCGCTTTTTATTTGGCCAAGGTCAGGATCCCTTAACTGATCCGGGCTTCTAATCAATATTAAATCTTATTGACATCCATCCTTTTGGTTCAGTCTTTGATCTTTTTATGCATCTCTAATTAGTATCCTAAATATTAAAATTTTAGTGGTGTTTGTTTGACAGAATATTTCGAAAAAGGATTTGAAGCTAGGAGGATCTAGAATTGGAAAGATTTGGATTGAAACAGAGTTTCTTTTTATATAAATAATTTACAAAAGTAATTAAATTACCTTTTATTAATTTATTATTATAAGACAATTTATTTTAAAATACTATTACAAACAATCTTTCGAAATCATGTGAAATACCAATGAACCCGATGAGATTTCTAAAGCTAATGTTTGTATGATTTCATTGAAAGGTGAATGATCGTGTGCAAGTTGAGTTAACAGTGAGAAAAATGAGAAATGCATCTGAATAGCTGATTACTTTTAATCGCATGTCCTCTCGTAAATTGCACTTTAGAAGGAAGTGCATCTTATTTTGATTCATCTCATTCTCATGCGTATTCACTTCTCATCCAACGGTTGGTAACAACTTCTCACACTTCTAACGTTAACCTTAATTTCTTACTGCGTATTTTAGTTCCAAGCTTTCCTTTAAACCAATCACATAATTAGTATGAATTCCAATTTCAAATCCCATCAAATCTTGTACGCCAAATGGATTTTAGTATATATAACAAAAAAGAACAAATCACAATTAATTTATCTTAAAAAATATGACAGAATTTAAAGATAAATACAATGAAGACATTTTCTTTATACTTTAATATATTTCATAACCATGTATCCAAGTCACACTTTGATTTGAACAAAAGGGTAGATTTTTAATCATTTTAATTAAGAAATTTACATGTATGTTTTGACAATGAAGTTATGATTGACATCTTTCAACAAAAAAACAATATGATTTCATAAAAACTTGATTTGATATTATAAACCTTTGGCAAAAATTCTCAATATAAATCAAAAGTCTGTAACAAAATGACATATCTAAGCATTACAATAAGTCCCACAAGTACCTTACAAAAAAAACCCTTTATGATTTCATCATCAACCGAAAACCGAAACCCGAACACAAAAAAAAAACGAAAACCGAGAATTCTCAGCTTCTCAACGCCAACCAGCTGCAGACCTCAATCGCGCTCACCCCTACTTCCGCCGCCCTTCGCGGCTTGTTTTTCCGCCTGCTGCCATTGTGTCTAAACCCCACAGCTTTCGTTAACTCGTGGCCGTTGGTTTTCGGTTCGAGGGCGTTTTCGTCTTTTATGGTTTCCGGGTTTTCTTCGCTTTGCAAAGATGGCTTCTTTCTCTTCTTTCCATTATCTAACGATGTGTCGAGTTTAGTGTCTTTGTTTCATCGTCTTTTCGGCTTCTTCGCTTCTTTTTTGTGTGCTTTTGTGGGTCTTCCTCTTCGCTTAACTGGCAACTTCTCTTCTTCCCCACTTCCGTCTTCACGATGAACGACGATCGAACTTTTCTTCGATTTTCCCCGACCTCTACCCATTTTGTACAAATGCTTAAAATGATTCCGAATTTTGAACGATCTTGTTGTGGTATCTGCAACGAACGTATATAGATCATAATCACATTTGTCGAATTCTAGCTATAAATAAACCAAATGGACCCAATAAATCGACTAATCCCATAAGGCCTTGAAGTTAACAGCCAGATAAACCCTCCAGTGGGGCCACTTGAAATGCTCATTTATTTTATGCCAACTAAAATTTTCTTGGCCAAGTTTATTGCTTGTAGAAGAACAAATAATTTCAAGTACAATGGGTTGAAATGCTCATCAATCAACAATGAAATTTCGTTTATTTCACTTAATTCCGATTGGTTTTCAGTTAAAATGAAAATATGTTTAAATTGAAATCACATCAAGTCCAATTGTTCACATTCGAAGTTGGTGTCACTTGAACGACTATAAACCCACATCTTGAAAACCACGACTTACGCTACAAGCATATATATTCCTTTCATGGATTTTACAAGAAAGCCGAAATCTACTACCCTGACTAAGGTGTCGTTTGTTTTTTAAGAGGTCTGAAGTCTAAATTCACGTCCAAAAAATACGAGGTGGATGGTACACCTCTTAAAATTTCAGAGAACGGTAAAAGGTTTTCAAGCATTTTCTTAAAAATTATAAGAAACGGTCTCAAGTCTACAAACCTCTTAATTTTCAAACTAAAGTGATTTTGAGAGGTAACTTCTAGAAAACAAACGTCCCCTAAGTAAGTTCTAAATCCATGACCTTCTAACACGTCTTTCAGGCGTTCTTGTGTTTGGAAAAGAAGTGTTTCTGTTAAAAAAGTGACATTTTAAAACTTGTCAGCGGGTCGTGGATTTTAAAGAACACTTGTGACAAGGTCATTTAACCAAAAAGAACCAGATAGAACAATCATCATAAAAACACAAAATACCTCTTGGAATCAAGAAACCATCATAAAGAAGAAACTAAATGGACCATAAAAACAGTCAAGAAATCTTTTTTACTAACAAGAAAATGGATCAAACAACAAAACTTTGAAACTGTAATCCATCATTAAAAAAAAATACAAATCTTGATGTTCTTCATTCTTAAACCATACCCACTATTAGAACAACTATAAGAAACCCTTTAATGGATTAAGAAATTTTATGGTCAACAGAGAACCAATCAAACCAATAAGCAAACACTTAAAAAAAGTCAAACACTTGATTCTTGAATGCAAAATGAGTTGTTCACCATTCAAATTCATTAGAATTCTGTTTAAGTATTGACATAGAACAAGAACATTTTGTAGATAAGAACCCACTAAATCTATGCCAAATCTTATTAATTTCAATCTTTTAAAGTCAAATTTTTTCACTTTCTTTGCTACCATCCAATACCCACAAAACCTAATAAGATTATCATAATTATAACAGCAGAAATCACAAAAAAAGAAAACAACTGGATTTAATCTAAACACACCACTTGAATCAATTAAAACACACAAATCAAACTGATTCAAACCCAAAAAATAAAAAAGAAGCAGAAATCCAAATAAAGATTGAATCTTTAATCAATCTAATAAATATAAAACAGAGGGAAAGAAAGAAGACATACCAAATGAAGCTGAAGTGATAAGAAACAACCACCATTTGAATCTTTAAAGAAACACCCATTTGGGAAATAAGATTTACTTGATCAATTAATTAATCAAATAAACCAAGAAAAACCCATGAACAAGAAGATGGGTTTGATAGAAGCAGGTTTTTGAAGTGAAGAAATGAAAGGTTTTTTTTTTTTTTGATAAGTTTAAGAGTCAAAAGATTAAAGGGTTTCGATCTGAAGATGAAGTAGTGAGAAATCAGATCAGAAAAGAATCAATAAAAGATTGAAGATTTATGAAATGGAATCAAGGGTTGAAGAGGGTTTAATCTGCCATTAAGGATTTGCAAAGAGATATGAAGCAAATGGGAGAAGAAGGGAGAGAGAGATGATGTGAGGAAGTTAATTGAAGTGAAGAGAAAGAAGGAAATGTGATGTGGGTGGTGTATAGTAGAAATATAGTAGAAAATATACTATATTTTTATATTTTATTTAATCAAACATGTAGTTTAATAGTAGAGTGAACTACAATTTTGGTCCTTATTGTTTATACAAAACTACTAAAGTTGTCTATATGTTTTGATAAGTATGTAAATAATTACTGCAAAATGTCTCTTGAGATTAACTCTGTTAAAAATATTCGTAAAAATCGAGAAAAGTTCAAACTTATCCCCAATTAGCCTTTGAAACTCAATTGTTTGCATGTAATTGGATTTCAAATTGCTCCAAGATCTTTAAGATGTATTAGGTGGATTTTTGCTCCTCTCAAGCAAGACGTACTTAATCCTCGTTCTCATTTTCATTTATATGTTTTTGTTGTTTTGGGGGGACATATGGTCATTTCCTTTTTTTGACCGACTCTTAGCCAGGTGTGCCTCCTACAAAGGTCTTTCGACTTGCTTTGTGTTTTTCATTTTTGTGATTTGAAGCGATGAAGGTGTTGGATGCAAATTTTTTGAAGTTTTGGGTGGTTTGTGTCTACTCATACTAGTGTTGTTTTGTTTCTTCTTGAGTAAGAGTGTTTGAGGGTCTTGTGTGAGTCTTTTGGGGCATAGGCATATGGTTCATTTGATAGTGTTTGGGTTGTTTTAGTTTCTACAGTCTTTGGTTGTGTGGTGCATATAGCTCAGTGGGGCTCTTTTTTTCTTGTTTTTGTCCCTGTTTTTGGATTTGGTTTATAAGCCCTTTTGCTTTCCTTCATGTGACTTGCAGAATGGGTTTATTGTAGATATCTGTTAAATAGAATGGATTTCAGTCTCTTTTTAAAAAGGGTTAATTACATGGGTGTGTATCGAACTTGTCACATTTTTTCATTGTATGTATCCAACTTTTAAAATTGCCATTGTATGTACTGAACTTTTCAAAAATTGCCATTGTATGTATCGGTTTACCTGTTGAGTAGGTAACGGTCACAATGCCACATAGGCTGCCGCAAGGCTGCCACATAGGATGCCAACTCATCATATGTTTGAGTAACTTACAGAATTCGTCCATCTAGTTTATTTATAGGGTTCAAGGACCTGTTTAGCCAAATTAATATAATGCCACCCCACCACCACCACCACACCCACCACCACAACCACCAAACCACCACCACCACCTACCACCGAAAGACCACCATCACCAAACCCACACCCACCACCACCACCACCACCCCACCACCACCATCACCACACCCACAACCACCAAACCACCACCACCATCTCCACTACATCCACCACCACCACCACCACCACCACCATCTCCATCACAACCACCACCCATCAACACCCAGATCTGAAATCGACCACCACCACAGCCTCTTTCGAAATCGACCACCCTTGATCTAAAATCGACCACCACCACAGCCTCTTTCGAAATCAACAGCCTGAAATCGACGAGACGGAGACACGACCACCACCACAACTTCGGTTACGGTGTCCATCGGAGACGCGAGACGCGAGACGGAGACGCGACCACCACCACAGGCTGAAATCGACCACCACCACAGCTTCGGTTACGGTGTCCATCGGAGACGCGACGCAAGGGACGGAGAGGTTGATGCTGCGGGAGAGCTTTGTGTTGAGCTGGACGGCGTCGAAGGTTCAATCCGGCGACCGGAGGTTCAGCCTGAAATCGATCTGAAATCAACCAAATCAACAGCCTCTTTCGAAATGATGATGTTGCCAGAGATGGTGGTTACGAGAGTGGTGTGGCCGGAGCCGGAGACGTCGCGGAAGAAAGAAGGGGGGGGGTTATATAAGGGTAATTACACTTTTCACCCTTGTTCTTTCATTTTTTTTAAAAACCTCAGGGACCAAATTTGTAATTTACTTCTTTTAAAATTAAAAAAAATAAAAATCCACATCAGATATAACTTGACACATCAGCTTTTTTGTAGGTAACAAGTTCTTCGATACATACAATGGCAATTTTTGAAAAGTTCAGTACATACAATGGCAATTTTAAAAGTTGGATACATACAATGAAAAAACGTGACAAGTTCGATACACATCCATGTAATTAACCCTTTTAAAAAACAATTTTATCTTTTCCAATGCAATAAAGTTTTGTAGTGTCTTTTTTCTTCATAAAACGATATTTTCATGTGTATGCCTTAGTATCAAAATGGATACATGCTTAAAACACATGTACAACTCATTCATGCACGCCAAACATATTTTTCAGCTTCTTTCCATTGTTGTTCCCATAGTCTGAAGACCCCCCCTCGTCATATTTTTGGGCAATCCAAATTCAAAAACTCAACCAAATTCCAAATCTGAAAGCTAAATCAAACTTAAATACCAAAAACTAAAAGAAATGGTCAAACATGAGCCAACGAACGAGTTTGTCCAGTGCTATGGAAGAAAGAAATGGCTTGACCCTACTAATAGTTCACGTACAAGGTGGTGAACTTGTTTATGTTGTACCTAATGCATAAAGAATTGTACAATCTTGACATCAGAAGAACTTAAAGATGCATCAATGGTAGCCTTCAATGGAAATAGGCATTTTTGTTGTCAAAGACAATTCTGTAACACCAAATATGTCTACTTTGATAGCTTCTAGATATTAAATACAACTATCACTCTTTCTTAACCCATTTATACAAACATGTAAGGGTTCAAGCCCGTCATGGGGTATGTGTGTTGTTGAAAAGCTAATCGACTTGTATCATACTTGGTTAGGGTTACACAACCAGTCGTTCAGATCTATATTACCGGTTCATGACATAACAGAAGGAAAAGGGCAAAGCAGTGTTGATCATTATGAGAGGGCATAAAAACAAGAAAGGGAAGGGAGTGGGGGTCACATGGAATCAAAAGGGATGAAGATATGATATATTGTATTTACATGGTTAAAATTTAATATAAAATAAATAAATATGGTATAATGTATTTTATAATCTTTTAAAGAAAAATTTATGAAATAGATACAAGGATGAAATTCTCCCCCACTTAATGACATTTTGATCAATGATAGTGACTATCTTGTACTTATTGAAGCAGATGGATAAGTTTTGTAATTTTGTACAAATCATAGGGACTAAACTTGTCAATATTATATAAGAATTAAAAAATGAATAAATGATAATAGTAATGATAACAGAAAGAGTAAAAGTCATTAATGTCTGTAATCATTATTAATATATTGTTTATATTATGCCAAAAATATGATTTGTATATTTTTAAATTGGGTTTATAACTTATCTGGGTAACCAACTATTCGATTTATATGCATATTACCATCAAACTATTTTTTGTAGTCAATATACCATTGAAATTTTTTTGTACACATAATATCATTATGACTGGTAATAGCCCACTTTTTCTTACGTGGCAATTAAATTTATTAAAATATGCTTACGTGGAGCTGACGTGTGTTCCACGTGGATCTGACTTGTGTTTTTAACTTTTTGTACTCATAATACCATTGAACTCGCTTCTTCTTCTTCAAGCCCCCACCACCACCATGTACTCATAACTTATGTGGTGGTGGTTGGGGATTGAAGAAGAAGAAGAAGAGAGTTCAATAATATTATGAGTACAAAAAGTTAAAAACAGACGTCAGATTCACGTGGAACACACGTCAGCTCCACATAAGCTTTTTCAATAAATTTAATTGCCACGTAAAAAAATGGACTATTACTGGTCATAATGGTATTATGAGTACAAAAAAGAGAGTTCAATGGTATATTGAGTACAAAAAATAGTTCGATGGTAATATGCATACAAATCGAATAGTTGATTACCCAAATAAGTCATAAACTTTTTTAAATTTGAAGGTTATTTTTTATTTATTGTTTATTTCACAAATATAAACGAGTTGCAAGCTTTTGTCATTGAGTTATTCAATGAAATATTTTGTTTATATTTTTCTCCACAAAGTTAATATATTATAATATACTTAATAATTTATTTTTCGTTTAAAAGGTTTATATTATGTTTTTCCTCCGACAAAGTTATGCTATGTTTTGTAGGTGCATTAAATATAAATATTTTTAATTTATTGCATCAACTATACACTATTTTCTCGAAAACAAAAGTAGGTTATCTCAAAATGAAAAATAGAACGAATTCAATATGTTACACCATAATACTATTTGATTTATGAAATAGAATAATCTTGTAGGATTGATAATATATGCAATCAATGGTGAAATACATGTGTAAAGTACAATTTTTTATAAACATTTTAGTATATGATTTAAAATATGTGATTTATATGTACAAATGAACTTTAGGTCTTCTAATATTTATATCATGATCCAAATATTAACAATTCCAATAGAAATTATAACACATAACTATAATCATGAAACTTTACTTCTAGTTCCAAATGATAAGGGTGGTTTACTTTTTTTTTTTCTCTTCCCAATCAAATATGTGTTACATATATAACAAGAAACTGAAATTTACATTTTTAAGATAAGTTTTGTGAGGTAGAATTTGCTTTGAAATATTAAATTTATAAATTCTAGAAATATTGTAAATTAAGCACATGAGACAACCCTTTTACTTTTAGTTTGAAATCAAGTATACATCTACGTATGCAGGGATAGGTTTAAATCTCAACTCAATTTTGATTATGACCGTGAAGGTCATTAAAATTGCGCCATATAGCAATATTCACTTTGAATATCATGCATTATTCAGAGTGGATAAAGATGCCTAAGCTTTATCCACTCTGAATAATGCATGATATTTAGAGTGAATATTGTCACGTGAAGCAATTTTAGTGGTCCTCACGTTCAAAATGAAAAATGAGTTTTCATTTGAACTTTCCTCTATATGTATATATATTATATTTATATATATATATGATTTATTATGGAGTTTAAAATCAATTTAATCTTCAAGGTAGATGACGGGTTATAGACATACCTTCCTTTATTTGGGACCCTAGTTCTGGGTAGGACTTTTTGAAAGACAGTAAAAATTTTACTAAAAAACAAGAAGGAAGATGCATGGAATAAACACCCAAGAAATTTGCGAGGTGTAGTAAAACACAAAGGGAACAAGAGCAGACGGCTAAATACACGAGCTATGTTCAAATGACAAAAAAAAACCCGACAGATGGGACCGAGT
Source organism: Centaurea solstitialis (assembly GCA_030169165.1). Taxonomy (NCBI): domain Eukaryota; kingdom Viridiplantae; phylum Streptophyta; class Magnoliopsida; order Asterales; family Asteraceae; genus Centaurea; species Centaurea solstitialis. Next base: position 16,636,511 of record CM058045.1, on the reverse strand, counting down.
GATGCCGAAGAGGGGGATGTCAGATAAATTCAGATCCGCCTCTCCCAAGAAATGTTTCCTTTATTGATTCGTCTCAAAACCCATTAAAAAAATTCTCCACAATTAGCATCTCGGCAGAGTCCGACTTGTTTATAAAGATTGTATTGTTACGATGGTTCCAAAGCAAGTAGCAAGTACCACAAAATGAAGCCTGATAGGCCTGAATTAACTATGGAGAGAAAGAAGGACATTCATGGAAATTTAGAATATCGTACGCCATTCGGTCGAAATTGACAATACCCTTCCACCATTTTTGAAATTAATAAAACCCAATCCTTTTTAGCAAACGAGCAATTCACAAAGCAATGACCCATCATCTTGAAGTCATCGTTAGAGTCCGACCAAAAGATATGATGTTTCCTCAAATACACCCTTGACCCCTGGTGATAACTACCTTTTCCGAACCAAGACCCCATCACCATTGTAAAGGTTGGGTAAGATATATTAGATTCGCTTCATTTGATTTAGTTTGTACAACTTTATAGCAACTTTTAGGGTATTTGCTAAACAAATAATTTTTATTTTATATATTTGACCCTATAAAATATTATAAAAATATTTTGTTGTATGTATAGTTACACCTAGGGCTGTAAACGAACCGAACGTTTGACGAATGGTTCGTGAACCGTTCGACGGGAAGCTCGTTTATGTTCGTTTATTTATTAAACGAACGAACATGAACAAGTTTTTTCGTTCGTTTAGTTAAACGAACGAACATGAACAAAGGTCCTGTTCGTTCATTTACATTTGTGAACGTTCGTTCCATTATGTTCGTTTACGCTCGTTTAATAAAATTTATTTACCAATGATAAATATATTAAGTTGACAAACAAGTATTTAGAATATTAACAATTAATTAATTAATAACAAATATTATATAATGATTGATAACGATAATAATGATTTGATTATTGAGAAAACATTTATAAAAGTTTAAAATTTGTTAATTTAATCCATCCTATGCGTGCTTTATATATGTGAGTCATTTGGTGAAATCCTGGGGCATGAGCCTAGCGGCTTGAGCCTTTACGAAAAGTTAAGTATGTTTGGTTATGATTGTTTGACAATTTGACTATTCGGTGAACGTTTAAACGAACACAACCAAACAAAAATTTTAAAAGATCGACTATGAACACCATATTTTATGTTTGTTTAGGCTTGTTCGTTTAACTTTTACATTCGTTCGTTTACGTTCGTTCGTTTATGTTCGTTTACCATGTTAAACGAACGAACATGAACGAACACGAACACGCCAAATTCCTAAACGAACGAACACGAACACAAATTTTTTTGTTCGTTTACCGTTCGTGTTCGTTCGTTTGTTCGGTTAAGTTAAACGAACGAACATGAACAAACCTCCGTTCGTGTTCGTTCGGTTTGTTTACAGCCCTAGTTACACCCTGAAGTATGCAAAACATGTAAATCCAATGCTTTCCACCCGAGCTATAAGTATCTTCGCATATAAATTTTAGCTCAGGTTAGCATGTAAAAATACAAATTAAATATTTAAAATGTTTATTTTAGCATTTTTCAACTTGTTGAGGCAACAAATTCTTAAATTCTTATTAAAATTTGATTCGAAATATGTAAAATTTTCTTGGTTCTTATTCATATCTCCACGGCTCCACCAAACAATCCCAAGCCTTACAAACTTTTACGTCAAATACCATTATCTCACACATTAATTGTAAATACACCGATAGAAAATAATAATCATCTTACAAAAGTATACTTCAAGAAAAATAAATGAAAAAACATATTGTTATGACGTCGATGTAAATGAATATGTTTTTTATCTCATAAGATTTATTAATCGATACATAACACTGTGTTTGAAAAATCATCACCTGGGATTAATATAGGGAAAATTTTAGTTCATCAATAATTGATATCTGTCTCGTAGTTCCCATTAGAGATACTTTTTGTAACGCCCCGTTTCCCAAAGTTAGTTATTTAATGGGATTCTTTAAGTTTTGCGTTAATGTGGGTTAATTGTGTAACTTTCAGGTTTAGGGGCCCTTGTGCCATTTGTGAAAGTTGGGGGTTAAAGAGGATGTGTATAACCAGTTTGGAAGCCCTAAACCCCTCTTTTCTTGTGCTAGTCGATTTCCAGAGAGAAAAGGGAGGGCTTGAGTGCTTCTAAGAGATTGGCGCAATTGGAAGTGCAAAAAAGTGTTTTCGTTGAAATCGAGCATCGGGTGGTCGTTAGAATCGAATTCCTAACGCAAGGTATGAAGTTAATTATGTGTATTCGTTGTTTGAGTCGTGTTGGGGGTTAGGGTTCAAGAGTGGTAGAATATAATAATCGATGATCTCTCGTATGGTTTTACGTGTTAAATCGTTGTTATTTCGATGTTAGATGGTTGGGAATGCTTGGGTAAGCATCAATTGAGTTCTATATGTGAAATCGACGCCGGAATGGGGATTTTCAGACCTTGGAACGAAATCCCGTCAAAAGTTGATTTGGGGTTCTGGTGGAGGGTTGCGCCGCGAGCATAGGGCCTCGCGCCGCGAGGTTTAGCTGGTAGGCTTCGCGCCGCGAAGCCTGAAGCTTCGCGAATGCGAAGCTGCTACTGTTTGGGTTTTGGACTTTTTCGGTCGAGTCTCGTTTGAGGTATTCTTGTGTGACATTTCCCTTGGGACTTTAATGCAAGGCCTTTGGTAGATTTTGGGACAAATTGGGATGGTCTAGCTACGACTAAGACTTGGGTTCCGGTATCGAGTGTCAAGTGTTATTTTGAATGGTTGTTTATGTGTCCTATGCATCTTATTATTATAGGTGCTGATTTGTGAACGTGTGTGGTGTGTTGATACTTTGATAATTGTGAAGCGAACTAAGGTGAGTATATTAACCTCTTATACGTGACTTTATGTACGAATTGCGTGTGATACATATGTGGATATGAGACTAGCTTGCTTGTGTTCCGTGCTCATTGTAGTGGTGGTGGCCACCATGAGCATCGGTAGTGTGGTAGCCTGATATCAGTGTCTATGGTCCTTGATGGTGGGTGCCGTAAGGACGTATGTGGTTGCATGCCTAGTTCTCATTACGTTGTGATTTGTGATATGATGTTTACGTGCATTGTGGTTTGTGCTCACTAAGCTTTCAAGCTTACCCGTCTGTGGATTTCCTTTTTAGATGCAGGTTCCTTCGGGAAGGATAAAGGGAAGGGCTTGGCTTAAAGCTCCGGTCTCCGGGATGACTCAGTTTAGTTCAAATGAGAGAAACAGATGATTAAAAACTTTTGGAAACTTATTACATAGGAGTTGGATACATGTTATTTTTGAATTGGTTGGACCTCATTTTGAGGATTTTACTTTAGCAAAATTGTTTGGGATTAGTCACGAGACTATTGTTTGAAAGTTTAAAACTTTTTACTATTTTCGCTGCAAAGGTTACTTTTAATTACTTTCGTCAACTATTTTCGTTAAATTTAGTAAAAAATGATTTGAGTTGTTACACTTTAGGTTATCCAAGGTCTATTAAGGTATATTTTGACCCACCTCTCCTAAGAGATGTTTCCTTTACTGATTCGTCTCGAAACCCCTTCGAAAGTTCTCAAATCTCAACAAATAGTATCTCGGCAGAGTCTGAATTGTTTGTGAAGATAAGCCTATAGGGCCTCGATTAACTATGGAGAGAAAGAAAGACACACACGAAAATTTAGAATATCGAACGTTAAGCGGTCAAAATTGCCAACAACTTCCACTAATTTTGAAGTTAATAGAAAACAAATCTATATAGCAAACGAGCAATTCACAAAGCAATGATCTATCATCTCGGAGTCATCGTTAGAGTCCGACCCAAATATATGATGTTTCCCCAAACTCCCTCGACCCCTAGTGATAACTACCTTTTTTCGAACCAAGACCCCGATCGCCATTGTAAAGGTTGGGTACGACATATTAGATTTGCTTCATTTGATTTGGTTTTTACATTTTTATAGCAACTTTTTATGGTATGTGCTAAAACAACAAATCTTTATTTTATATATTTTACACTATAAAATACTGTAAAAATATTTTATTGTGTGTAAAGTTTTTTTGGAATACATTGCGGTACCGAACCAATGAACGACTACCACAAACACACGCACACCTCCCCGACGGTATCGAGCATCATCAAGCAATCCACTAATCCGCCGCTATCCCGGCCCAGCTTATGCTGGACTTAGAGCCTAACCACAATCTTTGACTGGGCTTAGGTGGGGAGCGGGGGTGGGGTGGGGGGGGGGGGGTAGTGCCCTGTAGAACATGTAAGTCCAATGCTTTTCACCCGAGCTATAAGTATCTTTGCATATAAAATTTAGCTCAAGTTAGATTGTAAAATACATATTATAATGTTTATTTTAACATTTTTCAACCTGTAGAGGTAGATAAGTTCTTAGATTCTTGTTTAAATTTGATTCAGAATATGTTAAGTTTTCTTAGTTCTTATTCCATATCTCCACCAAACAATCCCAAGCCTTACAAGATTTTACATCAAATATCATTATCCCACATGTTAATTATAAATACACCTATAGGAAATACTAATCATCATAGAAAAATATAAGAGAAAATTATTTTTTTACCCAAAAAAAAATCATAAATAATTAAAATAGCCAAAAAACCGCACCGGTGACCAAAATACCCATCCGGCCGCTCTCCGGCGAGTTTTCCGGCCGCTCCGGCGAGTTTTCCGGCCCAGATGTTTGAACAAATATAATTTGTTAGGCTTTTTGTATGGAAGTGGCATTCCCAGCCTGATGGTTTAGATGTATAACTTATACTGAAGTGGCGTGGGTTCGAACCTCACCCACAACCATTTTTTTCGTAAATTTCATGGGATTTTATTTAAAAAAAAAGATGTCATCTACAAGAATCAAACCCCGGCCGTTTCCATACAAGTTCCACACCTTACCATTGGGCTGGAAGAGATCTTATTGATTTATTTGCAGCAATTAATATATATAGCTGGATTGGGCCGCTCCGAGCGGCCGGGCCTGGAGCGGCCCAAATGAATTTTTGCCGGAAACCGCCGTGGAGCGGCTGCCAGCGCCGGAGAGCGGTCGCCGGAGAGCGACCGGATGGGTATTTTGGTCACCGGTGCGGTTTTTTGGCTATTTTAACTATTTTTGATTTTTTTTTGGGTAAAAAATAATTTTCTCAAAATATAATACTTCAAGAAAAATAAATGAAAATACATTTCGTCATAACGTAAACGAATATGCTTTTATCTTATCAAAACTTATAAATGGATGCATAACAGTGAGTTTGCAAAATCATTATCCAGGATTAATATAGAGAAATTTTAGTTCATAAATAATTGGTATCTATCTCGCAGTTTCCATTAGAGACACTTTTAGATATTCAACACCTAGTAAAATAGGAAATCAAGGTTTTTTTTTCTCAATAATATGTATGCACTATTCCCAAAAGAATCTAATCATGTACTAATGTTAGAGTGTCAGGTAAATGTAAATGTATATCATCTATGCAAGAGTGAATTGCGTCGTACATACATACGTCAACATCAAAGACCATTTTTTCAATTGCCGATGCATTTATTTCAATTCCCGATGCAACCCCCTTTTTGTAAATTAGGTGCATATAACAACCCCAATATAAATCCACCCCTAATCACCTAAAACTATAATAACATTTTGACATTGATAATAGATAATAGATTTGTAGGCATTCAAAAAGACATTCTATTAATTCAACACTAATTGCAATGTTTAACTAGACTTTTTATTTTGTTTAATGAAATGTTTTAATACTAATAATTTACTTTTAATTTTCATCCGGTTTTTTTTGGTGAACCGGGAGATTGATTAAAAACACGGTTTGGTTGTAGCGTGTTGTGATAACGTGTTGGTGGACCAGTCGTAGTCGGTCCCGGTTCAAATTCAAAAAGCCCCTTATATATTTCCCACCTGTCGGATACTTCAACTTCCTAGACTACCCTTTACTTTCCATGCGATTTGTAAGGATCTGCCGAGGGTACTGACGTCTTTTCACTTTAGTGGCGCCCACAGTTAAATGGTGACTAGCTGTCATCTGTGAAGAGTGAAAGACATATTCGTTGCTTGTTATTGGGGATAGTTATAACAAGTTCCCCTTCATTTTCGTTTATGTGCAAGTTACACCCTTTAACTTTTCTAAATTACATTGAGGTCCCCCGAAGTTCAACATCTCTATTTTTGTGGCATAATATTAAATTTTTCGAAAATTTAATATTAAACCCCTACTTTTAAATGAAATACTATGATTCTTTTTAGTTTAATTTAAGTTAAAAATTAAGCCGAGTTATACTTTATTACTAAAAAGTCAAACAAATAGGAATGACAGTGAATCAGGTTCAAGCAGGTTATTGATAATCCGTTCATGAAATTGATTATTGAAACCGTCCCCATAACCACCTTGATTTCTGTCAGGTATTTTACAAGGGATCCCCATCGGGTCCCTACGGTTTCCTGCTCCCCGTTGAGGAACCTATTAAAGGTACAAATCCTCGGTCACCATTGGTTATACTTGAATGTAAAACCAAAAGCTGCAAAACCAGGCCGAAACATTACAATATGTTGGTTTTAACAACTAAAAATAAATCACAATTTTAAAACACGTAAGTTTAGATATCTCAAACATAATTAAAACGATTACAAGCAATATCTTAGATTACGATATAAAAATAAATAGAAGTTTAAATATCATCCAACTAATATATCTATTTTATGATTAAGCAAATAAAGTGAATTTTTCGATGAGGCTGATTTGGTAGATGTGGTAAAGTGAAAGCTTTAAATTTTAATGTTAGTATTATTCTTTTAATAATATTATATATGGGTTAAGTTGTGGTGAGAGCAAGCTGTTTTTGTGAGACCGGTGAGACCAACATATTTTACAAGAAACTTCACATCAAAACATTTATGAAGGTAAAAAAAATTGAAAATTCATCGTAAAAAACATACTAAAATACATTATCGATGAAAAAAATCCAAAAAAATAAATAAAAAAACGAAACATTCACAACATTTCTGCTGTGAAGGTTCACATTATTTATTTCTAACCTTCACAGCATTTGAGCTGTGAAGGTTTCGTTTTTACCTTGTTTTGGGTATTTTTTTTGCATCGAAAGTGATTTTTAGGTCTGCGTATTCGAGTTTTATTTTACCTTCACGGTGTTTTTTTTTGTGAAGTTTCATATGTTAGGTATTGGTCTCACGTGGTCTCACGGAAACAGCTTGGTCTTACCTGCTTTTAAGTCAATTAGCATCTATACACATATTGGGCAGGCAATCACCATCCTTGCCTCCCCAATAAAATCTACGGGTGAGCACGGTTTGGCTTGGTTCGGTTTTTGGCCGGAACCGAACCGAAAACCGAGCCATTCGGTTTTTGGTTTTCGGGTTTTCGGTTTTTCCCCCGGTTTTCGGTCTTCGGTCTGCGGCCTATAACTATATTTCTTTCATTTTTCAACCGGTTGGTGAAATGGTTTGGTTTTCGGTTATCTTCCATATTTTTAACTTGTCAATTTCTTATAATTTGTTCAAAAAACATGTTTAACCTCTTAAAAATCATTTTGTTAAATATAGAATATGAAATCGATAATTAAAAGTCTAATAAATTAATAATTCAATAATTATAAGGACTATAAAAGTATAAAATAATAAAGTTAAATTAGTTTTCGAATCATCAAAATACAAACAAGATGTTTGAGGCGCTAGGATTGCTAGTTTCGTGAAAGATCAAGGGGAAATCGATAATATATGTATATATTATAAAATTTTAAAATAATATAATAATGTAACATCCATTTTCTAGAAACATCAATTTAACTTGTAAGTAACCAACATTCGTTTGAAAGCGGAAGCTCGTCCAAAAACTTATGTTTAAAATCTTGACAAATAGTACCAAAACCAACGATTTAACAAAAAGTATAAGTGGTAGAAGCTCCTCCCATAAACACATTGATTTTAAACCATTGAAAAGCATCATAAGGATAAAGTATTTAACCGAAATTCAATTCATGTTTAGGGAGACACTAGTAAAACCGTTTAAACAACATCAAACAACTTTTATAAACCATGCCAAGTATTTGTCTTAAAACCATAAAACCATCATTTCCAACCTTTTTCCTTCGACACTGAACTGGCGTATCCCGGAGCCTCAAACCTCAACTTCTCCCTTATGGGAAATACCTGCCACTAAAAATGGTAAACAACAACGGGTAAGCTTTCGCTTAGTGAGCACATATCTATACCAACATAACCATACATACATAATTGAAATACATCGCAATCACATATCACATAACTTGATCCGTTGACACTGGTACCAGGCCGCTTAATCCGTAACTTGATCCTTTGTCCCCGAAGGAACTATTTACCTAACGGTAACCCGTACCAACTAGGTAATAACATAATCCATATAACACATAACCACACATGCATGACAATCACATAAGCATGACCACATCAATATAGATAGAGTACTCACCTGATAGTAGCTTACTATCACTCACAATACACGTACAAAGCTCAAGGCAGATCACCTAAACATTCACATGCAAATTCATATCAATACATAGATCAAAATGACCCTTTAATACTCCATACCGAAACACTAGTCTTAGCTATAGCTAGACTAGTCCAATTGCCCTCAAAATCTACCCATCAACATCTCATAACATCCCTAACATAAGCCCAAAGCCAAATCCCGAAAAGGACCACAAACGAAAAAATGTGAAAATCAACTCAGTGAGTTGCGCGACCTACTTGCGCGACCTACTTGCGCGACCTCAGGTCGCGGGGCCAGGTCGCGTAACTCGCCTGGTCTGCCCATTTTAGTTGCCCATTTTGTTGTTTTAACGTCATTTAATCCATGTCCTTGTAAATATTAGTTTCACGTCTAGATCACTTTAATTATGCTTAAATTGCTTTTATTATGGTATTAATTTTCTGCTTGTTTAGATTTTGCAGAAATGGCCCGAGTGCTTCAGCAGATGCTATAGGAGGTCAGTAGCAGTCCCGCAGTACCGAGAGCTGCTGATTTTTGTCTCCTCCTCATTTTGGACCGAAATTTTGGGCCAATGCTTATGGACCGATTTCCTGGGCTTGGAGGCCCATTCCTTTTGCTGATTTCTTTTGAAGACTTGGTCCCTAAGCATCTTGTTGGCTATAAATAAGCCTTTGGTTTCATTTTGTAAAAATATACCATGGAGTTTTAAGTTAGTAACTAAAACTTCATTTGTCATTTTCCATATTTATAGTCTTTAGTTTGGGTAATGTTTGGAAATCTTTTGTAAGTTAGATTATGCTTAGATCTCTACCGGGTTCTTAGCATCATCTCACTTGTTGATACGTTTTGGTTGAAATATTACGATCGAAGTATTATTAGTTGCTTTTTGCTCGCAAAGGTTACCGGGTATTCGTTTGTTAGTTATTTTCCACATTAGTCTCAACTCTCGCAATTTGTCAAATGTTCGTCATAAAGGTTCGATTTTTATAACTCCAAATATTTCACCGTTACCCGCATTCTCAACGTTACAAATCATATTTTCAGTTCTTATAAGTTTGAAAGATTTAGATCTTTATAAAATAATCATCTCATATTTTTAAGGTTATCATTGATTAAAAGTTTGTTGTTTTAACTTACCTATTCAAAGTTTGCATGAAAAATAATTAGTTTACAATTTTCTATCGAAATCAATTTTTTTTAATTAAACTGTTTGCTTTCATCGGAAGTTCGTATTTTACTGTTTAATTATTATCTGTTCCACGTTACTTGGAATTTATTACACCCTGTTTCTCTCGTTGAATTTATTTTCAACGTTGTAGAACGTATTGTGTAATATTTACCAGTTCATTTACGTTTCTTATTATTGAAATTCCATTTAATATTCAGCATTTCTACTGGTCATCATTCCAGTATTTAATTATTCGCACTTTAAATTCTTGCAATTTTACTGGTCCTATTCCAGTATTCATATTACTGCTCTTTACTGGTCATCTCATCCAGTGTTTACTTTCCAGTTATTTCCGTTACAGTAATTTATTTGTTCTTATTTTGTTGGAGTTATATACACTGTTTCTCTCATTGAAGAGAACGTATTGTGTATTAATTACCAATCTGCTTTAATTTCAGCATTTTACTTTCTCGCATCCCTACTGGTCATTATCCAGTGTTTAAATTCCAGTTATTAAATTCCAGAAATTACAGTTTTTTTTATTACATATATCACTTTTAAAATGTCAGTACTCATGACATACCGAGCCATGATGGGCTAATTGCCGTAGCTTGGGGTGTGAGGAAACGTTGAGACCACTCTCAGTGTGAAGGAATTATCCTGTGCCTTAATTGTTGTACTCTAACTGTTTATTGCAGGTGTTTAACATTTCATTGAAGATTGTACCAAGTTGATTGACAACCAATTTAGTACATGAAAATGCACTAGCTTTTAGAGTTGGGATTTATGTTAAATATTTTGTAGTAAACGTGAGAAAGCTAAAAGTAGCTTTAGTGCCTCGGGACTATACTCGTCTGGTAAGATAGGTAACACTGTGTAGTGTTAGGATTCATGAGACTTTAAGTAGACTCATATCGATAACACGTTGACCTTTGTGTACTTCTGGGAGGCCAATCAAACCAGTAGTTGGACCATCATTAAGCATAAGATTATTTCTAAATCACCTGTTATCTCACCGGACCCTTGCACCCCATGCTCTTTATCACACAGATTTTATCAAACACCATTTCAAATCAATTCATTTTAAAATCCTCGAATTCGCCATCTGAAATCGTCTTTTACGAACTAGACTTTTTACAAAGAGACTTTTGCACAAAACCTTCCCTGAGGATCGATATCTGGTATTCACTTACCATTATTACTTGTTACGAGACGATAGTAGTTCAAGGTGTATACTTGCGCCTGGTTCTATTTTCCAGTTGAATCTCACAGTTCACAGATTATTGCACACATTCCCTATTCGCAAAAAGGGGGTAGCAGCGACTTTGCTCGAAAAACACACTCCAAACTCACTTCTCAACTAACATGATCCCAAAACACATTTCCACCACAACTAGGGTCGATAACTAGCGATTACATGCAAGTAATTCGACCCGAAACAAGACAATTGATGATACCGTGACCATCTTTCAACATCCAAACCTTAACCATAAACTCTACGTAACCAAACGTAATCCAAACAATTAAAGGGGGTTTATAATTATACCTTATGCGTACATCCAACTCAGCACTTGATTCTCCGTCGGTTCCCTTTGAGAATCGCACGCACACACCACCCAATTCTTCAAAACACCAAAGTTCGACTTTCTGGAAATTTCAGTCCACTTCGGCCATTTGCTGCTCTCTACTGGAAACTCCGATCGCTAATCCCTCCGGTCAGATTGTAGATTGATGAGTCGTGAACCTACTGTCCAAATTTCACGACGATCCAACGGTTGACGAGGGAGAACGAGCCGTTTTCCCAAAGCCGCACAATCCTGACGGGAAATCCGAAATTTTCCCTTTTTCCTCTCCTCTTGCCCTAAAATGGTTTCTTGATCAAAACAAGCCAAAATCATGTTTCTACATCATCCATGGCCAAAATCTAATGTTTATAAACACTCAATTTCATAGACTTCATACCAATTGATGATCAATTGATCACCACTTCCAACCTTTAACCCTAACCCAATGATTCACTCAATACTACACCAATTGATTGAGTACAAGCATAAAGATCATACCTTTACTGCGAAAACACCAACGATTTCTGCTCATGATCGGTTTAGAACAACCAATTTCACTTTCTCCTTCCTTGCTCCCAAATCGCCTCTTTTCCTCTTCCTGTAACCTCCAGAATTCGATTTCAGTAAGGAATGAAGTGGGAGGTTTCTAACATGCTTATATACATGCTTAAGCTAACCCTCAACTTTCACTATTAACAAAGCAGCCCCTCATCTCCTTAAAAGGCAATTAACCTTAATTGGTTATTTAACTTCGTTAGATGTCACAAACGGGAACGGGGTGTTACAAATAATATAATATTTTCGGTTCGGTTCGGTTTTTTCGATTCGGTTTTGGAGCCAAAACGAAACCGAACCATTCGGTTTTCGGTTTTCGGTTCGGTTTTTCGGGTTTTTTTTTCGGTTTCGGTTTTTCGGTTTTCGGTCTGGTTTTTGCTCACCCCTAATAAAATCCGTGAATATGTCCCCAATCCATGGACAGACTTGTAGAGGTGCCCATGGTGGCACGTATAACGTATTGTTCCCCCATCATAAGGATAAAAATTATAAGTTTGTGAAAGGTGCAACTGTATCGTTTTAGAAAGTGCAACCTAACCAACAAACCAAAAATATCTCTTGAATAAACCAAAAAAAACTCATGAAATCAACCGAAAAAACCGGAAATGTTCATCTAAATCAATAAAAAAAGAACTTTAAAATCCTTCCAGAAGCATAATTTTTTTTAAACGGTCATCCCTCCCTCACTCCCTTTATCAGCATTCCCACGCCGAGAAGCATAAAAAATTCGGTACCGAGGGTGGGGGTGGTGTTCACATCGGTACCGATGGGCCACCTCTGTAATGCCGAGCCCCATACGAGGTACACTGGATTCTCTAAGAACAAATGTTTATTAAAAAACAACAAAATATATGCATTGATATGTCAAGACTTATTATTTGTTACGCCATTTATCTTTTTTTTTTTGATAAGGTTCATCTTGGTTTGCCCTGACTACATCCTTGGTATACGCCATTTATCTTCCAAACACAATGAACATATATATATATATATATATATAGAGAGAGAGAGAGAGAGAGAGAGAGAGAGAGAGAGATGTGGGTTCATACGAGAACCATGTCAATTTAAGAAAACGTGAGGACAAATCTCAGCCACATATCTTCGGTTACAGTGGACGCGATCATGGAGGATTGACGCAATTCATGGGAGAGTGGAGATTATTAAAGGAGGGGACCCGGTCAAAGCCACCTTTATTGACCGGATGAGTGGCTGAGATTAGTCCTCATGTTCACAACCAAAATTGAGTTCACATTTGAACTTTTCTCACTTTCCTCTCTCTCTCTCTCTCTCTCTCTCTCTCTCTATATATATATATATATATATATATAGGGGCGGGTTCAAATGTGAACAACTTTTTGGTTGTGAACGTGAGGACAACCGAGAGCGCGACACGTAGCGGATGACTAGGCGCCACGTCACGTCCACGGCGGATGACTAGGCGCGATTCATGTGAGGACATTGAATTAAAAGGGGGGACCACACTCAAAGCCGCCACGTGTCGGGCTCTCGGCTGTCCTCACGTTCACAATCAGAAAGTGGTTCACATTTGAACTTTCCTCTACATATATATATATATATATATATATATATATATGGTTAGGTTCAAATGTGAACTCAATTATGGTTGTGAACGTGAGAACCACTAAAATCGCGTCTTGTAGCAATATTCTCTCTTAATATCATGCATTATTCAGAGTGAATAAAGCTTAGGCGCCTCTATTTACTCTGAATAATGCATGATATTCAGAGTGAATATTGTCACGTGATGCAATTTTAATGGTTCCCACGTTCACAATGAAAGATAAATTCACATTTAAACTTTCCCCTCAATCTATATACGTATGAGTGTGTAAGAGGAGCGAAACAATAATTAGAGCAAGTAAGAAAAAGATTGTTGCAACACTAATTCCAACGTATTTTTAGTTAAAAAAAAAGTTCAATGTATTTTTAATATAAGATTATATGCAAATAGTTCGTATACTAAAAGCTAAAAGGTAAATACTAAAAAGTTTTTAAATTAACCTTACGGAAACCAAGGATCGGACCAAAGCATGCCACAGGGGTTAACTTGGTGTTGGAGATGATGAGTTATGGACCACAACAATTGAATGATACGCCTTTTAAAACACGGATTGAACATCAAGTAACCAATATAAAACAGAAAATGTTATTTACATTCATACGATATTAAAATCAAGTTAATTTATGTGTTGAAAATGTAAAAAATAGGTGATTGTGATATTGATACGTATGAAGAGGATTTTAGCATATATGCATGCAATTAGCAATCATAAGGGTATAAATTAGTCTTTCTATATAAAAATGGAACGCTATTCACACATAACACGGAATTTGCGTAACTTTTTAGTGCACGTAATTGAAAAAAAAATGCCTAATCTATTGTTTGAGTTCCGATTTTCGACATCCAACAAACAAATACACAATATATCTTATCTAGAAGCAGGTTTTTGAAACTTGTATAACAATTAACAAAGAAGGTGCCCATAAGGGTTATGAACACAAGTTGTTCTCTAACGCACCCAAATCAACTTTTCAAGAAAATCTTGACATGTACTAAAAACCCTTTTAGAATTACATCAAAATCTTGATCTTGTAAACTGTCTATTTGACTTTTGAAAGTCAAAGAATACTCTTTTTTGGTTCTTTTACAACTCTTTTCCACTATTCCGACTTCCAAACAAAAAAAAGTCAGATCTCCATACATTCCATTAGTCATATCCACTTTCAAGTAAGATACACTAGTTTTGTTTCGTACGTTTCTACAACAATACCAAATTCCCAAATCTACATAAGTCGTTCATTCGGAATAAAATTGATTCTTGAATTTATCCCAAACCTCCAACCGTTCGGGATCGCAATCTACTTTATCTCGTACAAAATTCCTATCGGAGCTAGCAAGAACCGTGCTCAACGCTAACTTACCTTTCGCTTTCCCACAATCTACTAGCCAATTACACATTGCAAACCGAAGCTTAATCTTCGGAAACGAGCACGCTAGAAACGACGGGTATGCAACTAACGAAGAAATGGGATAACGTAACTCGTTAACAAGAAAATCTATCTTCATTTCTAGTACCTCTTTGGTTTGATTTATAACTTGAGGAGCCGATTTTACCATTTCTACGACATCTTCACGACTTAATCCCGCGTTCACCAAACAATCGAACCGTTCTTGAAGCTCCCCTGCGTGGCCTCGGAATAACTTCAGCGCTTTACTCATTTCATTGGAGTTTTCTTTGAATCCCAAATCTAATAAAAATCGAATCTTTTTCTCGGGAAGATCTTTCTTTGGGTTTGGTAACGCTTTCACTTTCGTTCCTAGAACCCAATTCTTCATTTCTAGCGGGTTTTCTTTAATGATCTCGCAAAGCCGTTTTTTCCCAGAATTTAATCCATTTAGTAGCGTTTTGACGGTTTTTAGCACGCAAGAACCGAGAACGGTCGGGTGGGTACGAACAATATTCAAAATGTCGTTGATACCCATTTCGATTGCGACAAGAAAGTGATACCCCTTGTTCAAATTTGACGTAAATCTTTGAATCCCAATTTCCGGGAACTGCTTAAACATCGATAGCATGTCATCGGTCGAAGCTCCAAACTTTATCAAGAACACGATCAATGAAATCGTTCTAGCTCCGGAATCTTCCATTAGAATTCCCGGATTCTTGCGTAATAAGTCTCCTAAATCTTGATTTCTAACACCGAATTTCTCGAGTAAAGATAAAGTTTCAAGAATCTTGCTCCAATCGTACGAATTTTCCTCCGAAATATTCTCCTCGAACCAACTACCTAAAATCCCAACGCTATTTAACCGCTCTAAAACCTTCGAGAAATCCCGATTCACTAAAAGACTCGGGCTCGAAGCCACGATGTTGGCGACACCCAATTGCGAAAACCCCATTTCTCGAAATGATTCGAGATGCGATAACAAACGGTCGGGATCGTATCGGAAAACTTCCCGAGCTTCCAAGAAAATCTTTCCCGTCTTATTCGGAGGTATCCCGTACTCGCATAACACGCGATAATTCGCTAACAACGGTTCATCATCCGTCAAATACATAATATCTCGCGGCAAAATCGAAGAATACTCACAAGGTTTCAACCCCACGCTCTCGAAAAAGGGCTCGAATTCGTTAATCGGATGGTATCTAAGCAACCGTCTTATCGACTGTTTTGCGTCCTTTGCGTTTCCTACAGACTTCAGCAAATTTTCGAGAAATTTGGGCGAATTCCGACCGATTCTTTCGGCATCTAAATACTGCAAACTTCTTGTGGAATGGAGGTAGTCGATCAAAGCGTCTTGCGCTTCTCGAATCGCTAAAGAACCATCGTCATCTTCGTTGGGAAAAAGGTTTGATTTTTCACCATTGATCGATTGAACAGATGCTTTTCTGCGATAGAATCTAGGGTTTGGGGTAATGTGGTTGAAATTGGTACCTCCAATAGCGGTTTTTGATGGGGTTAGATTGTTTTTGGCTGAATTTTCGAAAGCCCATTTGAGAATTGAACGAGTTCGAAGCTTTGACAGATTGTTCATGGTGAAAATTTTGGGGATTTGGGGGAAATGCGAGTTCTAAGATCGATAAAAATATAGATATTGAAGATGTAATTGTGTAAATATAAAGATTTGTAGTTGAAATCTAACCTTGATTTGAGATGGTCAGAGAGAGAAGAAGGATTGGGAGCTCCAATTTTGGCCAAATTTTAGGTATCGGCCATTTGAGGAGCTCGGATGATTTAGGGTTTTGGCTATCTTTACAGTTTACAGGGTTTTGGAGGGATGGTAAATGTTCAAGTATCAAACTTAAGGGGAGATAATGAAAATTGCGGTTTTTTTTTATTTTTCATTTAAAAAAGATACACCAAATATGTTAAAGTGATAGAAATGTGAAAATTCTATTTTTTTAGTTTATTTTATAAATTTAAATTGATTTATTCTGAGATTTCTTTTATCATTTTCTTTTGATTTCACATTATGTTTGTCTTATTTATTTGAACCGGTTTCTTACTCTTGAAAATATCACATTTTAGTCACAATTTCATCGATTAAAAATGCTCAAAACATGGAATAATTTTCTACATGATCTTTGTAATTCTTGGCCATTTTTATTTTTGATCCCGAATATACAAATTAACAACTCATGGAAAATACATAAAAAGCTCAAGGCTAGAAAGAATTCCATCCTGATTTATAGGTTTTTCATCAAATTCCATCCTATCATGTACCTTATTGATTGAATATAACAAAAACCGAAACACTTACTAGTTAAGAGTTAAGACAATAACTTACTTGTCAAGAGTTAAGGCAAGGACTGAAAGTTTTATCCTATAAATATGGAAAATGACTCTTATCTTGTAAGCACTTACCAGGTTTAAAACTCACATATCAACATTCCATATTCATGGCCGAGAATATTACATGATAAAGTAAATGGGATGACATCTCCTACCTAAGCACTTACCTGGTAAGCGTTTGCTGAACTACCCCGACACCTGTCTAGTGTCCATGCCACTTGAAAACAAAATTTGTTTATAACATTAGAGACAAAAACCAATACTAGTAAAGAGCATTATCTTACATTTGACAAGACTTGAACCCCTGATCTCCAATAACGCCGAACCAGGTCAGCTGCCAAAAGGGGTGTGGTGTCATTTTCGCAAGGTTGCAAAACTCGCTACTCGTTCCCATATCGGCCGACCCCCTTGTAGCGAGTACTAGGAGTACTCGGGTACTCGGATTGGATTTTTTATATATAAATTTTAAATTTTATAATTATATATATATAATTATCCAAAATATATGTCTAAAAACACTAACATAATTCCAAAATATGCGTTCAAACACACCAACATAATTCCAAAATATATGTTTAAACACACCAACATAATTGTCTTAATTATCCAAAATACATGTTTAAACACACCAACAAAAAAGTTCAATTTGGGTGCAATTTGGGTGCAATTTGAGGTTGGATTTGAGGGTGCGATTTCAATTTTGGCTGCTGGATGTTCGATTTGGGTCAGAGAGGGTGTTCGATTTCATAAATTGAGTGTGCGTTTTGGATGCGGCTGCTGGAATAAAAGAGGACCCAATTTTTTTGATAAAACGTTACCTTTTTACCCTTTGACCGTGTTTGACCGAGTCGGACGGGTTGGCCGAGTAATCGCCGAGTTGGCCGAGTAATCTTCGAGTTGGGCCGAGTAGCCAGCTAGCGGAGGAATATGGCCGAGTCTGATGAAATCGCCACGGTAGGTGTCCGAGGGCCGAGTACTCGGCCGAGTAATCCGAGTTTTACAACCATGCATTTTCGCATGTTTCATAAGGTCACATTTTGAGCTTTAATATATAATCTCAAGCCATAGATTTTAACAACCAAATTGCATAAATTCTACAACCTACTCCTACCCAATTTGGAAAAAGTTACAACACTCAAGTTTCTCAAGTTACTTGCTTTTTTCCTTCCATACCCATTAAGCCACCTTCAAAGATACATTCAGCCAGCCACCCAACTTCCCTTCACTATGCTTTTAATCATTTGGTGAAATAGTATGGATAAGTGGCTAATCCTGTAGGTGGTGCACCCACGGTTTCTTTTCGCGGTGTGTATTGGGTGTATGAAATCTGGGGTTGGATCGAGTACGGTGGAGGAGGGGCGGGAGTTGGTTGGTTGGGGTACGCAATGCCGCTAGGGTAAGTGTATGGGTGTGGCTTTGCCGCCTGTGTAGGGTATCCACCGATGTGTACAGGAACCATTCCTCCTTGTAACGCCACTTGTGCCGTTTGCACCACTTTGTTCTTTTGGTTATCTGCAAGCTTCACTGTGATGCTTCGACCCTGCCACAAAAGGGTACTTTAGGAATCTCAAACTTTTTCGAACTAAAATGTCGAATTTGGTATAAATCGACTCTTACCCCCAACGTCTTTTGTGGATCATCAATAGCCTTCTTTGCAGCCTCTACAGTCTTGTAGGTAATGAACCCAAAACCACTTGAGATAGAAGCATGCAGAAGAATAAACACTTCAAAGATTTTGACATAAAGCAACAAAATGAGCATCTACTTTCCAATTCTACCCTTGTTCATGAGATGGATAAATTCATTACTCCCTCTATTATTAAGGGTAAAACTGTCATTTAGTTAATTAAAACTCTAAGAAATACATATTTCAAAAACCGCTTAACTTTTTCATTGATTCTACCCTTTATCATGAGATGGATAAATTCATTACCACTCTATCATTAAGTGTAAAATTGTCATTTAGTTATATAAAAATTGTAATAACTACATATTTCTAAAAGTTGTGTATTTGTTTCCACTGATTCTACCCTTAATCACGAGATAGCAAGCTTCATTACTCCCTCTCCTTCTATTAGAAGGGTAAAATTGTCATTTACTCGATTAAAAAGTGAATGTTGCATATTTCTAAAACCGCGTGCCTTTTTCATTGTGGGCATTAATTTTAAGATGCAAAATCTCCATGTTATCATAAGCATCACCATTCTAATGGATCGATGTGAATAGTGCATACCGTGATTTGTTGGAGTCTTTGTCATACGCAACCGAGCCTTCTTCTATCTCACCGTGCTTTTTAAAGAAAAGAAGAAGCATTTCACTTGTTATTTCAGGAGACAAACCACCAATATAGAGCTTCCTTTGTGCTTGATCCGTGCTACTCACGCTACTAACGCCTTCACAAGCTAGGGTACAAACAGCCATTCTCCCCTGAAACACAAACATATTTGAGCAACCAAACACCAAAAGAAAAAGACTACAACGATATTATAATGTCGGCCTGCTTCAAGACTAAAAGGACTCGATAAAGACCATGAGTCAAATATCTAAACTACCCCAAGATACAAGATAGAAAGAATCATGTCAAACACTATCAGATCAAATCAAACCAAACTAGTAAATCCCACTCGAAAGTTGGGTCCCCATTGGGGGATTGAGATGTATACCCGACCAAGAGCAGTTGTTTCATGTTGACAACCATTAATGTTAATCTTTACTCCACACTATGAAAATTAAGCAAACTATGTTTAATTTTAAATTTGATATCAATTTCTTTAGTTTTCATGGAAAATCAATAATTATATCAAAAAGTATCACAAATACCCAAAAAACTCGGTGTCAAAATCGTAGAAGAACAAATAATGAGCTTACTTTTCTCAAATACAAATTTTACGTTCAATCCTAAGCAACCTACTTCCTGCGATTTAATGCACACAAAATAGTTATCCTATAATTTTGTCAAGTTTGGCTTATTGACACACCAAAAGAGTGGACAGACTATTTCGTAACAATCACACATTTTAAAATTCTAAAACTTTGCCAAGAAAGGAAAAAAGTTGTCTTTATTTAGTCTGCATTTGGTATGCGGACAGAACTGGACAGTTGAGAGTGAGATGGACAGGTTAAAGCATTGTGAAAGACTTTTACAGTTTTAATCTGACATGGGTAATTTAGTAATTTACCGATCTCATCTTCCTAAACCCCTAATTTTTTTTTGTCCCAACTCATTCCCATCCCACGCCAAACGTAGGACAACAAATTTTTGTTCTCTCCTTTACAGCGTACCAAACGCACAAAAGGTGGACGCCCCAACAATAAGAAACAAACAATACTTACATCAATGAGTTTACTTGGTGCCTCTAACGCTCTCCGTGTTGCATCAATATCTTTATAGGTAATAAAACCATACCCACGTGATTTTCCACTCGCTTTATCGATTATAACGGCACCCTCTTCGATTTCACCATGCTCAACAAACGCCTGAAAGTGTTAATCAACAATCTTTAAAGCCATTGCAAGAGGTCAGTATACGCTAAGAAACCTTAACTAATGTCTTCAGAACTTATATGCAATACACACACACACACAACACAAGCACAACAAGCATCGGCAATTCACTCACAGCACACAAGGTTTCGGTAGAAGTATTCCAAGCCAAGCCACGAACAAAAAGCTTTCGGTTGGCAGGATCAGCACTTGCAACACTTTTAATTTCCTCGGCAATAGAAGGGTATTGGCATCCTCTTCATTTCAAAACATGCAAACAAGCACACATCTCATCATCATTTCACACACACACCGACATATAATTTGTAGAAAAAGGGAACATCTCATATGGCTCCCGTTATATAAGCACAAATCCTTTTTGGTGTGAACAAGAGATACATGTATGTGATGTAAACTAAAAGACTTGAAAAGTTTTCAAACATAAACATATGTGCAAACAAAGTGATACATATCATCCTTGAGGGTCGGCTCAAACAAAGTGCTAGTGTAACATTTTGTTGTGTGCTACTATATATATTTTGAGACTACAGTAATGACACGAGTTTCCTTGGTAGAGTTGGTTTCCATGGCTTTTCTCCCATCCTAGACGTGGGTTCGAATCCCGTTTGTGTCATTTTCATAGTTTTTAGCTTTTTTATTCAAATTTATTGTTTCCGAAAATTTTTGCAACATAAAACTTGGACATAGGACGTCACGTATGAAAATAATATAACTAACCAACAGACTAATAATGATTTGTGAAAAATATCCATATCTTTGTATCTTTAGTTGAAAGGTGCCACCACTTGAAAAAAATTCTAGGTCCGCCTCCGTAGAGATACTTGAAATCATGTTAACTATTATAGGCGTTTTTCTAATTTTTATGCCTTAATTCCATCCTAACTCCTAAATCAAAAGAACTTGTTAGTATTTCAAAGATTCACATCCCAAAGTCTCACATA
Organism: Centaurea solstitialis; assembly: GCA_030169165.1. Lineage (NCBI taxonomy): Eukaryota > Viridiplantae > Streptophyta > Magnoliopsida > Asterales > Asteraceae > Centaurea > Centaurea solstitialis. The sequence goes on along the minus strand of CM058045.1, from coordinate 16,614,921 downwards.
CAAGAAAAACCTTCCCCTACCACATTACATGGTCTCGTGTTTCTACCTTGAGATTTATTCATCCTCAATGTAAACATAACTAATTGAATCAGTGGAAATGTTCGAAAATCCCAACGGAATTGCAACCTATATCTTTAACGTGAAGATCCAGTCTACATTACGATTCTTTCAAAAAGACAAAACGGTGCACGTGCCACCACAATTCTTATATAATTTCTCAAATTGATTATAATTTATAACATATGACCATAATAATTTAAGGTGGGAGTCCAACTACGACTCTACTAGCTTTCACAACTTGCCACTCTAAAGCACTTGTACGTTTGATGACAACTTCAATATATCGAATCTAAAAAAAGTGTATCTAGAATTCTAGATAGCCCCCTAAATGTTGACAATCATCTAAGGTTCTTGATGCATAAACTTACATTTCAATAACGGAATATTGTTCAAAATAGCCATTAACCGTAAAACATAGTCAATAACCGTGGTCTCCTCTGATGACAAATGCTATCAAAATGTCCTATGTACCCTACCTAAGAGTGACTTAATCATAAAACATACTCTCTAGGAACCTCAGGTATCAAAAAGCTTACAATTTGTAGCTTTTTTTTTTTTTTTGGATAAGGTTCATGTGGGTTTCCCAGACTACGTCCTTGGTAATTTTTACCGAGAGCTAAAGCATGCTCCCCTGGGATTAACACTCAGTGGCCCCTGGTTGCTCATCCCCGGATTCGAACTTGGGGGGTTTTTTCCCCAACACCAAGCCTTAACCGGTAGGCTGCCCCATTGGGGTTCAATTTGTAGCTTCTTGTTATGCATAGCATTCAATTCTCGATAAGACGATGCTTCCATTTTTCCTATCTAATTCCCTTTATCTTCTTCATTCTTTCACAATTCAAACTGCTCCATGTTAAACAAACTCCATAAAGTCGTTTTTCTTCGATTGAGCATTGCGAATTCATAACATGTACAAATAGCTACATCCTACCATCTTTCAACATATTAAAGCAAAAGAAAACCTATGCATAAAACATCAATGCAACCCGAATAATAACCACAAAAAAAGGGTCATGAATCAATTCCAACTTTCTGAACCCTTGTACAACAGCTTATGGATATTAAATGATTCAGACAACAAAATAGGACATAATTGATAGCAATTAAGCAAAAACCCACATGGAAAAAAGAAGTTGGAAATTGAAACGTACAACTTTGATAAGAGATCAACGAGTTGGGTTTTGGCGAGTGGGTCTAAGAGAGAGCGCAACTGTTCTTCGGATGTATTGGTGGTGGTAATTTCTTCACCATTGTTGGCAGTCTCCTGAAGCTTCCTCTTCTTTAAATCCTCCATTAATTTTGTCTATTGGTAACAACCAAGGGTTTCTTTTCTTTTCTTTTCTTAGCCGATCGATCCTCGAATACGTTTTGTTTGTGAATTTTTACGACCACAAATAATCCATTTTGAAAATTGATGAACGGGTCGGGTCGGGTAACCAGAAAATGGGTCAAAATAACATAATCATGGTTTTTAATTTCCTTTTTTGGTACCATGGTTTTCTTTGGCCACTTTATTATGTGTAGTGTGCTCCATAAAAATCCCAATGATTCCAAAAGTCCACCACATCCTCAGATTTTCATTTTCATCACTCAGCTTATTACTTAGACATATCATGTATAGTGGTCATTCTCTCACCACTGGGAATTATAGGACTCACGTACAGCTCAACCACCAATTAAACTTTTTTTTCTTTTGAAAGGTGTCCGAACCAAAACCCGACTAATTTTCGACAATTTTGAAGGCTAAACATGGCTACACTTAAATATCCCCAGACATGTGTACGGAAAGCTTGAACTCGGTTAGAACGCTATGAGCGATAACCAATCCGCCACAACACTATTGACGCCACCAATCAAAGTTCAAAGAAAAAAAAGAAAAGGAAAAGAAAAGGCTGACATAGCCCCACTTTAGGTTCATCACACATTTTTCTTTCAAGTGGAGGATTTGCATGACTACACTGTAGAGCTATCAACCACGCCAAAATAAGAGGTCCACTTCGAACACTCTAACCGGTGATCTATGGGAATTGGGAAGAGCACTAAGAGGGTGTTTGGGAGTTTGTTTGAAATGACATAATTATTTTGAACTTGCTTATCGTTTGTAGATGTTGACAAAATTTGGTTACTTATCAAGCAAGCATGAAGGAATTTATCATGTTTTTTAGTACACTTGCATATGCACATGTAGCAACAACTTTGTGAGGTAAGAACTTCCATTAGAAACTTAGATAGAGATGGTTTTTTTAAGTTACTTATTTTTTCAAGATCTATAAGCTAAAAAGTTATTGTATTTTTTAAGAGTATAAAAACGCATGTAGTACTAAAAATAAACAAAATAAGTCTCTCTTCTCCTTAAATCTTGATCTTTTGCAACTTTTGCTTCATAATTATGTAAATGGAAAATCGTGTATTTCCCTCAACTCTTGCACAAACGGAATTGATAATGTTTTTGAACATCTAACTTATCTTAGATCGAAATAGATTAATCATATTGATTATGCGAATATTCAGAAATAACCTTTTTTAAAGCTCACTAGACGTACAACCATCGGTGGAGCCAACACATGCCTAGGGTTATCCTGGGCAAACCCTGAAAGATCAACTGCATATGAAATATATAGCTGCTAAAGTAGGTTTTCTATTTTTCTCTTAATAAGGCAAACCCTGGACAAACCCTGAAAGATCAACCTATTCTTCACAAATCTTCTCTTTTTGTTCATAAATTGATTTAAAGACCCACTAAAATTCTAACAAGTGTACTTTAGTTCCTTTTACATATATATTTTATCAAAATACTCGTTTTACATATTATAATTCTAACAAAGTCTATTTTAGTTTATATTTATTGCAACAAATTTTCTTTCATGAACTATGCGAAAGGTTTCTAATTTTTTTTTATTTAACGTGACAAATTTTTAAAATTTCTATCAATGAAAGGAAGTACGATTTTTTAACATAGTATTTGATAACTTTTTTTAGATAAGGTTCATCTAGGCTTCGCTTAGACTACATCCTTGGCAATTTAGAATTGAAAGAAAATTCGGCCGTCTGAGACTAAACCTAGCCACAGGATGCGCAAGAAGGGATTCGAACCCGGGGTGAATGGCATACAATCCACATCCCCCACAGGTCTTACCGCTATGCCACAAGCCTTGTGGTTCATGTCAAACTTTTTATAAACATGGGTATTCACGTCAAGATTTTAGATTATTACTAGTAACATAGTACAGAATAGATATATTCAAAACTTCATTACAACTATTAAAAAAAAGTTATATTTGTTACGCTAAATAGGAACCAAATCAAAATTTATTTCATTTTTGTGCATTTTGCCCTTATTGAGACTTTCATAGGACCACCTTCGGTGGTTTTTCTGGCTTCGCCCCTGCGTACAACGAATGTCAAGCTTTAGGCTTGAACTCAAAAATTGGATGGAAAATAAAAGTGTATGATATTGATCAAGTCCATCCACCCTATACAACTGTCAACCGGCATATAAATAATTCCTAAAAGAAACAAGCCGAAAAAAGATAATGGGCCAAAAATTGAAGCCTAAATAGGAAACTCTTTAATTAGCAAAAGCGAAAACGACACAAGCATGTTTCAAAACAAGTTCAAAGATCTTTTTTGTGTGTGTGTGTGTGTAATGACACTCCTTTCGGGCCTGATCATGGGCTTCTAAGGCCCGGTCCTACACCTTAGGCCCACATCCTACCTTCAAACTAATGAAAGTTTTTGAGATTTTCATGGATAATTAGCTAAGACAAGTCTAGATTAAAATTTCCAACATTCCATCTTTGTCTTTCTCAAAGCTCATTAGATATTCCTGGTTAAAAAGTATATTACTGTCGAAAAGAGCCCTTTAACATAGAAGGAAGGTTTCACAACACATGCGGAGGATAAAGAGTCAAATTTTTGCTGATTTAGGACTCTAAGAACTCTATAAATACAAAAAATTCCAATCTATTTCATAAAAGAATGAAGTACTTCCAAAATTATAGTATTTCTATATGATGGATATGGCGTATGATCATAAAGTTGGAACACACATAATTTGCATTTGAGAAAAAAGATTTTAAAGAAGATTCCATTATGTCAATTTAAAGATAATAAATCAAAGGGGGCGGTTGGGTCGCATAATAGAATTTGGTGGAATTGAAACCTATCAAAGAAATTGGAATGACATTTGATGGAATTTGACCATGCGTTTGGTTGGTAGGAATTCAGTTCCTTCACTTAAGTCGAGGAATGATTAATTCTTTAAAACTGTGAAATTCAAGGGATTCCATCAAGTTCATTCCGCGAACCAAACATCACCAAGGAATTTGATCAAAGAAATTTCTCATTCCAATTCCATCAAATTTCTTTGAATTCCACAAACCGAACAACCCTTAATTGTAGCAATGCAGATTGTTAGGCTAGATTTCTGTTAAAGGAGTCGGTGTGTGTGCTTTTTCTTTGGAAAAGGTTCATCTAGGCTTTGCCTAGACTACATCCTTAATAATTTTGTAATTATGTTACGGCCGTATGAGAGTAAGCAACTGCTAGCGCATGAACTCGATCCGGGTTGATGGGATATTCCACCACATCCCCCCTAGGATTTTGCGAGTATGCGTGCCGCCACCCTTGTGGTTGAGTCAATGTGTGTTCCGTCTTCATCTTTTTCGGAGTTAACGCACAATGACTATTTGTTGGATCTAGAACCCTTCCTCATTTACGTACATTATTTCACAATGCCGGAAAAATCTTAGTCTTGTAATAATTGCTCTTACACACCCTTCTGAAAAGTATCGGAAATCTTCCAAGTTTCTAAACTATGAAAGTGTGAATTTTTCAAGATTATTTTCAAGAAAGTTTGAGTTCTTTTACTGTTAGAGTCCCACATCGGCTAGACTTGGACCAAATCTTCACTATATATGTTGGAACCCCCCTTCTCTCCTCAAGGGTTCTTTTGGAGATTAATCTAGGGGTTCCACATATTCTAACATTTACTACTATTCATCATTTAAAAGCAAAAGAAGGCTGTGATTCTAATATTTTCTAGAACCAACTGTGACCATGATGAATATAGCAAAAGTTTTCTAAGAATCCCATAAGGGAATTCCAAAAATTCATCACTATAACCCCATTAAAATACTGTCCAAAAAGGCATGATAAGAAGTGTAGCTAATCCGGGACTCTAACACTATCAGGATTCCAAACTTCATTCGTATATCGCCTACAAGGCTACAACTTTTGCTCTTGATCATGTAAATAGAAATCATGCATTTGCTGCAACTTTTAAATACAAATGGATAACCAACTTATATCTTGGATAGGAAAAGGGTACTCTCGAAATCAGCTTCCAAATTCAAAATATCATCATCCTCAAGATTCATGGTTGTGATCTCTAAATTCTGGCTGTTATTAGCTCTCTCATCAAACATCTTCTTTAATTTCTTTGCACCTTCTTCTATATGCAACTGTAACCACCTTTGACTCTGAGATGTGAAGCAAATTTCTAATCAAACTTCCGAGCAACTAATCAATTAACTTCAAAATATAAACTAGTCTGCCATATATAGTTGAGTTCCGTGAGAAGTTGATCAGGTTAACGTGAGAAGCATAAGAAATTGTTATTGAGAAATGAATGCTAGGATGAGATGCACTGGGATAAGATGCACCAGATCAATGCTCTTTTCTAAAATTCACATCCACTTCTCAAGTTATACTCAACTTCTCACACAATCGTTCGCCGCCTATATATATATATAATATTGGGTTGGGTTCAGGCGAGAAGTTGAGTTAACGTGAGAATTATGAGAAGTGATTATCAACCGTTGGATGGACATTAGGATGAGATGCACCGAGATGCACTAGATCAATCCCTGTATCAAGCGATATTCAATTCATGGGTGGGCTTGAGATTAAAAGTGATCAAGCGTTCAGATCCACTTCTCACTCTTTTCACGTTAACTCAACATCTTACACGATCCTTCGCATACATACCTCTAGTAGGCCATGGACTTGCCTTTGTAGATCAAGTTGCATTCTCATTGCATCCTTATATTGCATACCACTGATGAACAATTAAGCCAGAATTATAGGTAAAAAACCAGTAATTTATATTGTCGTTTCATGAAAGATTTCAGGTTGACAACAAGAAAAGGTAAGAAAGAAAAGGAAAATCTAAAACATTACGTTATATTCTCGATTTGTGATATGGTGATCATGCTAGTTCTTTTCTCAGAATTCCCTACAGACGATAGAAATCTGATCAGAATATGTTTTATAAAGCACTAGATGAACTTCAAACAATAGATCGAAGCTTAAGACGAACCCCGTGATTCGATATAATTCTTCGTACCTTTTGCAGATTCTGGCGAGTATCGTATTTTTGAAAGAGTAGAAGAACTCATGATTCAAAAGAGAAGACTTAGAAAAGTGCTTAAACGAAAAGCTAGATTTGTTTGATCTAACCCTACTTGTAAATGACTTTTCACATATGATTGTTAACCCTTTTAAGTTTGGAGTCCATCAAACACTAGCTCCTCTTTATATTTTCCATAATTCCACTTTTACCCTTCAAACTTGACTCTGATAACATGTAAAAGTATGTGGAACCCGTTAGACTTTTATCTCCAAAACAACCCTTGAGGAGAGAAGGGGTTCCAACATATACAGAGGTGAAATGATCCAAATCTAGCTGACGTAGGACTCTGACAAGATAACCCTACCTAATTAAAGTTGTTCTAGGTATACCCACCGGATCCACGGAAAGAACGGATTCACTACAATAAAGTTGGATTTATAGGACACAATTTTTAAGCATTCTAATAAACCGCTCTATATATAAGCCTTATTATAGAACCAAAAAATAAAGCGTCCTATATCTAAGGACATAATAAGTTTATAAGACACTTTTAGGTATCATAACAAACTTTTAAAGAGTTTTTTTTTTTTAAATAAATAAAAACATTGTATTAGCTATCGTGTAGGACACTTTCTCAAAATTGTCTTACAAATAGTTAATAGGACACTACTTTATATTAAAAGTGTCCTAAAAACATGTTATGGCGTCTACAAGCGTCATATTTATTGCCGCACCTTTAGATGAGAGGCTTAATTTCTTGTTCTATTAGCTAGGATGCTTAGAAATCGCTAATATCCTATAAACCCAACTTTGTTGTACGTGGTGATTATTTTAAAAGTTAGTAATTGGCTTTTGGGCACCATCATAGAGTAGTCAACACTAGAAAACAAATATCAAGTCTTGAGTACATTTGATTCGGTCTTTTAGTTTTATTATTTGTAGATAATCATTTTACACGTAATTACAACACTCGTTTGAATCCGCCCGGCATGATTATCTTCTTGTCAAATGAGCCAATGCCAGTTTCGTCTTTGTCTTTTTGGAGTTTATGAACGATGTTTACAAGATCTCTTATGCCATGATTTCGACATTATTGTTTGTTTGTATCTAGAATTCTTCTTTGACATTAACAATGATTTATTACATTGTTTCATAATGCTGGTCTTGTTATTATCATTCTTACACATCTGTCTGTCTCAGAAGTATCTAAAATCTTCCAAGTTTCTAAACTAAGAAACTTTTAGTTTTTGAAGATTATTTTCAAGAAAGTTTGAGGTTTTTATTACTATTCATCATTAAGAAGCAAAAAAACGTTGTGATCCTAATCTTTTTTAGAACCAAATATAATTAGGTGCTTACCTAGAAGAGATTCAACTTAATTTACCTTATCGTGTAATATTCTTAGCTATGAAAATGGATTGTTGGTAAGCCACTTAATTAAACCCAGTAAGCGCTTACCGGGTAAAAGTCATTTCCCATGTACACTTACTTGTTGTCCTTGCTTTGTTTCTTACGGGGTAAGCTTCTTGGCCCCTGCCTATTCAATCAATAACGTAAATGAGACGGGTAAGCGCTTGCCTGGTAAACGTTTAGTGAACGCTCCCTTAGTAAGTTTTCTATCAATCCCATAACGGAATTCCAAAACCATATATATAAATGGGTGAATCTTGTTATTGGTACATGATTATAACGTTGTTAGTTATGTTGGTATTTTACATCTACTAGACTTGAACCATTTCTCGATCCTTTGAATATGTTGGAACCTCCCTTTTCACCTCATAGCCTCTTTTGGGGACTAGAGAGTCATATGGGGTCCCACATATTCTTACATGGTATCAGAGCCAATGTCTACCACTTAGGGGAAAGTTGTACTCATCTAGCCCGCTTTCAACATTATGTGAAAATCTATGCTCGTTTAGCGTCCGTTGGAGAGGGTGTGTTGTTCTATTATTTATAAGTCGGAACATTCCCTTCTCAACGGTTTTTGGAGAGTCTAATATGGGGTTTCACATATACTCACACGTTAGAATCAAAATTTAAACCCTTTTATGGTCTGATTTTCTTTTTCGGTTTGTTTCATCTCTTAGTTTCTGAAAATGAATTGCACATATATAGTTCTTATTGATTGTCAGATCTTATTTTGTACACAAGATAACAGTATAAGTCATCTAGTATAGACACACGTGTTTTTTACAATCGGGATTTCGAACTTAATTCACAAAAGCGCGTCTCTTGATCAGCTGCAACTTTCGCTTCTTGATCATGTGAAATGGGAATAAAAATCGTGCATTTTGCTGCAACTCTTTAAAACACAAAACGGATATTCGATCAAACAGGCTTGAGCTTAATTTCCCGTAATGGAAATCTAACTTATCTTTGACGGGAAAAGGGTATTCTCGGAATCGACTTCCAAATTCAAAATATCATCATCTTCAGGATTCATGGAGTGGGGATTATCATGTAAAGATGTGATTTCTGAATTCTGGGACTTGTTAGCCTTCTGTTGTTGATCAAACATCTTCTTTAGTTGTTTCGCTTGTTCTTCTATCCTTAACTGTAACGTACGTTGAATCTGAAACGGGTATCAATAACTAATCATGCTTTCCGCTCTCCAAACAAGTTTCTATGAAAACTTAACAAGTAAACCGAACTTCATTTTATCAGGGTTTTAAGTTGAGCTCAAAGTTATTGGATCTTTTGGGCTTTGGGGTTAAAAATGGTATTACATCCGAAACCGAACTGGTTGGCCAATGAGGACACTGGAGGGGAACAAAGGTTGTCTTATAAGGATTGATCAATCAGACGTGATTTAGAACTGTGTGTCAAGTTATATTTAAAACGGACAATATCTGGTACGGTTGGTCGAAGATATTACTGATAAAATAGTTTGCTACTAATTGACTTCAAAAGAGAGACTAGTTTTCATACCTCTAGTTGCTCATGGAGTTGCCTCTGTACAGCTAGTTGCATTTGCAGTGCATCCTTAAATTGCATGCCACTGATGAAATGAAAAAGACAGAATTTCAGGCAAATTAATGTTGAGTTTTGACGATCTCAAAGTGACAAAAATGAAAAGGCAATACAACAAGATTGAGTTTATAGGGCGCCAAAATATTGTGTAAGTGTCACGATAGACTGTTTTATAGGACCAAACGATAAACCATCCTATATAAATCATTGCAATAAGTTTCTAGGACTCTTTTGGAGGGTCTTAACAAGCTTTTTAAATCATGTTACTATTTAGTGTCGGATTAACTATTTTATTTTATAGGACACTATTTAAAAAAGTGTTGTATAAACATTTATTCTATAAAAAAGCTATATTATAGGACATTATTTAGAAAGACTATTTTATACCATACTATTTGAAAAGGTATTTTATAAAAACAAAGTGTCTTGTAAAAAGGAATATTTACTCTTTTCAAAAGTGTTATATATAAAAATTAGTGTCCTATAAAAAAATGTGTAGAAAGTGTCATATAGAATAACTCATATAACACTTTATCTTAAAGAAGCCCCAAAAATATGTTAGGATGTAGGATGCTCAAAATCATCCTATAAACTTATTATTTGACGTTATAAACGTTATAAAGCGGTCTATTATGACACTTTTAAAATTGTTCTTGTCCTATAAACCCGATTTTGTAGCATTGAAGCAAGAAAGAATTTGAATTCAGGATAGAAAATCTAATAATTACGTTATATTCTCGATCTGCGATATGGTATCCATGCTAGTTCTTTTCTCAGAATTTCCTACAGACAATAGAAACCTAATCAGAATACATTTTATAAAGCATCAGATGCACTTCAAACAATAAAAAACTTAACTAAATCGAACGACTCAACAAAATTCTCGTTACCTTTTGCAGATTCCGGTAAGTACTTGGCTATTCGATATTTCTGAAATAGAAGATCGAACTCATTATTCAGAAGTGAAAACAAGAAAAGTTCTTAAACAAAAAACTAGATTTATTCGATGCTAATCGGTACCTGTAAATGGCTTTTCACGTGAAAGATCGTTAACCCTTCGGAGTCCATCAGTTTTAGAATTGCCTTAGGAGTTGCCTCTAGGAAAAAGTTCTAAACAGATTAATGATATTCACATGTGAATAAAGATCAACTAAAGAAGTGTGTATACAGAATTCACATACTTTCAGCACCACCTAAGCAACTCACACACTCCACGAACCGATCGTGGAGATCTTGAGTCCATCGGATTCGTGTTTTACTCGGCACAATCGTACCAAGAGTTCCGGGATTCGTACAGTTCATCGAAACTTGTCCAGAAGGCGGTCTACCTGCAAGCCTAGAATGACCAAATTGACCCTATTCACAAATGAATAAAGCAACATCTTTATCAGAAAACAAAAAGATTCACAAGAAAACATATAAACAAGAAACTAACAAAATTTTTTAAACTTACACCAAGATCTTGATTTCCATCATAACAAATAGAGGGTTGTGATTGTCTCCAATCTGAAGTATCAGATTCATCAAGTAACTTTCTTTTTAGCTCCATAATCTGATCGCGTTCCGATGGATTATTGCACCTCATCTTGTATGGTCTCTCGTAAGATCCGAAGCTGAAACTATCCCGCGGTTTTTCAAGAGGATGCATATAAGGATCAAACTTCATCTGGGGTACTGAAGAAACATCAGTTTCATCATTAAAAGATAGATGAACACCGCTTTGCGAAAACCCTAAATATTTTTCGGTTGCATAAAGGGCCGAAGATGGCGATCCGATCTGCTCCATGATAGTTTTACTACAAGATGGAGTTTCTTGTCTATAAGTTATCATCTGTTGTTGTTGTTGTTGTTGTTGTTGATCTTCTTGTTGTTGTTGTTGTTGATGATGATGTTGAGTGTCTTTTGGGTCCATTTCTGAGGGCAAAATGGTAATTCCAACTTGCCATGGCTGTTGTTGTGCACTAGTACCAAATTCTCTAGCTTTCAGATTGTAAATCATTTCATGGTTACAACCAATCTTCAAAGTATTCATACTTTTTTCTGTCAAAAAACAAAACACAACTTTTTTCGCGATCAAAACAGCGATTTGAATGAATTGTTCAAGAATTCAAGATCAAGATTCGCGATAAGAACACGGAGAATTAATATCGAGAAAAAGATGAAAAGATGGAAGAATTAATTATAGAAATATATGGGTGTGACAAAAAAAAAAATCTTTCTTTGTATAATGCTCATAAAGACTATGCATTTACATTATGAACACAATGGAAGACACTTCATATATATTATTCCCAAGTGAAGAAATCAACATCCATCCATCTTTCGATGATTCCAACTCATTAAAAATTTATATAATTTTTTAAAAAATATAATTATTTCGATATACTGTCGTAATAATAGTTTGTCCCTTGCATGATTCACCGTATAAAAAAATCATGTTTTTTAAAAATATACGTAATTAAGTTTCACGAGCCGATTGATATAGGATTCCGACCGAAAATTTTAATTTATTTATAATTATGAGATAATAAGAGAATATTAGAAGTAAGGCATCTGATTTTTTTTGAAAAATATATATAAATTTAGGTGAATTTTAGCATATATTCATATTCATTTTTTCAATTTTATTCTAAAAGCACAAACTGATCAATAAAGTAAAATACGAATGAAGCAAATCTTTAGTGTGCTAGATTGAAAAGAATAAAGTTAGGGTACTTGAATTATAATTACTACAAACTCAAAGTTGCCTTGATGTTTTTTGGAGAACGTGATACCCGACATCTTTAGAGACAGATAAAATCGACTGTCTTAAGAGGTTAAGTCTATTCTTGTAAAGCCGAAGATATAAGACATGTTATATTTTTATTTATTTAATTCATGGTTACATTTTCTCTTATATTATATTAATTTATATGATCACATGAACAACAATATCTAACAACTAAAATAGAGTGGAAATATGGTATATGTTAGGGTAATGAAGTTAAAATCATTTTAAAGGTTTTTGCTATATTCACATTTGTATTTTAATACGCTTAATATATATTATAGAATCTTATAAATAGGCGTACTTATGTATTTAATATCTACACAACCATATACATAATCAATCGGTATCAAAGTTTCCATTATAATGACACAAAGAGCCATGAATTAGATTCTAAAAACTAACGATTCAATAAGATTATAATAATTAATTTCTGAATTAATTATTTCTGGATTAAACTCATGAATTTTATAGAGATGACCACATATATGCTAATATTGCCAATTCACCAAAGTTAAAAGAACCAACTATTTGCTTTAAATTATCTTTTTAATTTTGTTCTTTATGCCCAATTTTTTAAATTTAATCCCATTATAACCACACAGAAAAGCTCATTTCTTTCTGAAAAACTCATTATATCTGTGTATATATATATACATATGTGTGTGTATGGCTTTCGATATTATAAATATCAATAGTTATTTTACCAAATATGATCAAACATCAAGAAGAATGGTATTTTCAGGTTTGCAATTTTGAAAGATTCTTGTATATTTTAGTTATTGAAAGAGTCGATGAATAATAATATTGTTAATTAATGTATTTAATTAGTATTAACTTATTTGAATAAATTATCTTTGGTTTTATTATAATAATAAATGGGCATTTTTGGAAGTAAACAAGTGTAGTTTAGTGGTTGTGGCATGGTTAATTATTTAATTATGTGATTAAATATTAATAAACTTATAATAACAATAATAGTTATTACTATTTAAAAGTTGGTAGTATCGTTGAGGGTTTCCATAAACGGAAAGAGTGTTTGATGAATTAGATAAGAGTGTCTTCATCTTCAAAGGCCTCATTTGGATACTAGTGAATCTGACCTCTAGGGTTTTGAAAGGATGGATACATTTTCTATTTGAATATTCATTTCTTAGTTTTACAATATATATACATACATATTTTCATGTTCACACTAAAGCAATAACGAAATAATAAAATAAATTTTTTGAATTACATGTGATTTTACACATGGTGATTTTACACCAAATTCATGTGTAAAACCACATGTAATTCACGTATTTTGGCCGTGACCTGAAGTCGTGTACCACGTCGACCGCACATCTTTGTATTGAGCGTTAGTGAATAACATGTGAATTTGTACTTAATTTTATCGTTTTTGTATTCTCATATTCGATTACTGTTCTTGCTTGAACTTCTCGCTCTCTCAATATATATATATATATATATATAGAGAGAGAGAGAGAGACAAGCGAGTTCAAACGAGATTGGTAACTAAACAAGATAACAAGAGAAAGGTCAATTCAAATGTAATATTATGGTAACTCACTTGTAAAATTACATGTGATACGCATGCCAGCTCTCCCTACACTTTGTGTTGACCATGTTCTATAATCCATATAACTTTGTATAAATTAAATTACATGTGAATTGATCATCTTTGTATTCTCTTATTTTAAGTATGTTCTCGTTTAATCCTTCATATTTCCTAATACTATGTACATGTGTGTGTATTATGGTCAAAGGTGAAAACATATGTGATCAATTTATGTTGTATGTGTAATCAGCCAAACATTTTATCGGTTAATTAGGGTTGAAAGCTTAAAGACATGGTTTCACACAATTAGTAGGTTGGTTTCAAGAAGGTTTAACATCAATTTAATAAAATGTAAATTATCTCTTTAGCTAGTTGTAATCTTCAAAAATTATTGATATAATTGGTTTTTTTGGACCTAGTTCAAATATATAATAACTATATATTAACTTCGAAGGTTTTTCACTTAATTTGACTTCATGATATTAACAGTTATTTTATTTGTACAAATTTTGATATTTTCTTTGTATTGTTTTTTGTCTTATTTTGTGTTGATTAACAAATTTTTAGTACACGTTTTATATAAGCTATATATGTAAACAAATACGTATCAAAATTCAAAACCTTAAAAAATGGAGTAGAACAGAGCTAGGGGATATAAAGTAGATGAGAAACAAGGACATACACAAAAAGAAAACTCTCAAAACATTTATGGTTTATAAACATAACTAGTTATCAAAATGGAGAAGAGCCTAAGGTAGAGGTTGACATTGGGCTTTAGTGAGGGACACTAAATAAGGCAACGATGGATTCTTCAACAGCTTCTTATTGGAAAGAGGCAATAATACTCGAAAATCTATAGATCTCCCTTCGGGACATAAACCAATAGGTCATAAAATGGATCTTTAAGTAAAAGCTTAACCCCGACGGTACAATAGAAAAGTACAGCGCTCGGTTAGTAGGCAAAGAGTATCGTCAAAAAGAGGGTCAAGATTTCTTTGATACCTATTCATCGATTAAAAGGATACAGGGGCGGAACACGACCATCATAGACTTGGGGGCCGAAAATATATTTTAATGTAAGTAGTTTTTTTTTTAAATATGATGTAACATTAAACTTCAGAAGAAACAAATGGTTAACGCAAGATTGAAAATGAGGACATCTAAATTACAATCTAAAAAATAGTATCAACTATTTGTTATGTTTTTGGAATATTATGAATCGATAAAAGAAACTCTTTAAATTAGTAATATAACACTATATACTAATTTAAACATTATTTATTTATATTGTTTAAAAACTAGTTTTTTTCCATATAATTAGTATTAATGATATGATATGTAGTGGATTAAAAAGAAAAATGATAAGAATGGGTAATTTTTTTTAATAATATTTAAAAGATAATTTCTCTTATATATATAATATAGTTGATGGGAATGAAAAATGCTAATGTGAAGGTAAATGATATTAAATTGTATTTGACAAAAAGAAAATAAAAGTGCAAGGAAGGGGTTTTGAACCCATGATCTTCTTCATGAAAGTACAAGGTGATAACCACTTGAGCTACTTTGCAATATGTATTTTGGAATGCAAAATATAATATTTATCATATCTATACCAAAATATAAAATACAATATTTGACCGAAAAAACGGAGGGGCCATGGCCCCCAATAGCCCCTTAAGGGATCCGCCCCTGAAAGGATAACCTCAATAAGAACCTTGATAGTGAGCCGCAATTCACAATTTGGAGATACACCAAATGGATGTGAAAATTGTATTCTTAAATGGTGAATTAGATGAAGAAATTTATAAGCAACAAGCCAACAACTTGAAGGGTTTGTTGTTAAAGGTTAAGAAAACAAGGTTTGTAAATTAGTTAAGTCGCTATATGGTCTAGAAGAGACTTTTTGCACTTTTAATATCAAAAACAAAAAAATTAGCAAATATAATGCTATTTTTTTTCATTTGTATGGTTTTCGGGGGTACTAATTGCGGTTACTTGGCTTCAACGAGAATATGTGTCTTGTCAAACTGAGCTCTTTTTATTAACATTAAAACAAAGAAACCGGGAGTACCAGTGCCGACTACTTGATGTTGCAGCGTTCACGGGTCTGCTCCCTCACCTGCAAGTGGTGGCGAAGGTGGTGTAGGTGGTGGTGATGGTGGTGGTGGAGGTGGTGCTGGTTGTTGTTGTTGGCGGTGGTGGTGATAGAGGTGGTGGCAGTGGTGGTAGTGGTGGAGGTGGTGTGGGTGGTGAGGGTGGTGGTGGCAGAGGTGGTTGTGGTGGTTAACATGTGATTTCAATACAAAATCATATGTGATTTCAATACAGAATCATATGTGATTTCAATGTAAAATCATATGTGATTTAAATGCAAAATCATATGTGATTTAATATAATCTGATTGGTTAACATGTGATTTCAATGCAAAATCATATGTGGTCACAAGAACATATATGATTTCAATGTAGGATCATATGTGATCACATGAACATATGTAATTTCAATAAAGTATCATAGAGGGGCATTCTAGAGAAAACCAAATAATTTGTGTAAACTAGATGACTAATCTAAGCCTTTGATCTGGAAATAGGTACAAAGGGCATGATCGTCATTTTGCAAAAAAAATTCACGGTTCATTCATAATATGAATACAAACTTCAGATTCATATTATCAAATTTCATATTCATCTTATGAATATGAAACTTCAGATTCATATAATAAATATGAAAATTCAGATTCATATTATGAATATGAAACTTCATATTCATTAAAATCATATTCATAATATGAAATTTCATATTCATTATATGAATCTGCAATCCAGATCATCATATCAAACTCAGATTCATCTTATGACTCTTCGATTCACTAGATGAAACTTTATATTCATCATATGAATCAAAAAATAATGTCTATTTACAAACATAAATTCACCTTATGAATACAAACAAAATGTCCATTTACATTTATATTCACCTAGTGAATAGAAAACCAAATGTCCATTTACATTTAAATTCATCTAATGAATGCAAACAAATGTCTATTTACATTTAAATTCATCTAATGAATCTTCACATCGTTGTCCACTTCAGCCCTCAAGAACACATGATGAATCTGCAAGAACAAAATGATAAACACTCAAGAACACATGATGAACCTTTAAGAACAAAACTTAAAAAACTCTATTTTTTCAAGAATGATTTTTTAAAATCTTCATAAAAAATGTTAAAATTTAGATATGTTGCTCAAATCAAGATTACAAACAACTTTTGTGAAACAACAATGTCCAAAATTGAATCAAACTAAACTAATTTTGCAAAAAATCTCAAGAACCCTAGAAATTGGGGGTTTTAATTAAAACTTACCAGATCTCGTAGACGACGGCGGTGGAGGCCGGTGACGGTAGACGAAGGCGGTGGCAATGGCGGTGGAGGCCGGCGACGGTAGTTGCAACGGCGGCGGGGACGGCGACGGCAGTTGCGGTGGCAGCAGATCCGAACAGATGGAGGTAGACGGCGGTGGTTACGATGGCAGATCGAAGGTATAAGGAGGTGGTGACGGTGGTAGATCGGGCGGCAAAGATCGAGGCATGGTTGGCCGGAATTTGCAGCAGCCAACAACCACCGCCGGTAAGGGTTTAACAAATGGTTTTTCGGCAAGAAGTTCTAGGTGGACAAGAATTTTGATTGGAGATTGATGGATAAGCAAAAAAAAATGGAGGATGATGTTAGGAACCTGATGATGTAGTCGCCATCTTTGATGATTCATTCTTGAAGATTGATAATTGATATCCCATGGAATAGGAGAAGAAATTTATGTCAGATCAAAAGGAGACTAATGCTAAAATGCCTAAAATTCCCCTCTAGGGTTATAATCAGGTGTGTTACTATGCCCTTCTTATAATTGACCCTTGATTAAAAATTTTAATGGTGATAGATTTGGTCCTCAAGTTTACACAAATAAATTGGTTTTCATTTTATTATTCCTCAAGTATCATATGTGATCATATCTGATTTCAATGCAAAATCATATGTAATCATCAATGCAAAATGGTGGTGACTAAGGTGGTGTGGGTGGTGGTGTTGGCAGAGGTGGTGATGGTGCTATTGGTGGAGGTGGTGTGGGATGTCGTGTGGTTGGTGGGGGGGGGGGGGGAAGCGGTGGTGGGTGGCCATCGAGGTGGTGCGTGGGTGATGTATTTGAAGTATAAAAATGGTGGCTTAGAATCATTCTCTTATTCTTTTAAATAGATTTCATTTTCATTTGGTCCTTTTTCTATCTATATATATACATAGACTTAGTTTCTTTTGTTAACCGTGTATTTTGTGTTAACTATGTTAACAAAAAACGGACCAATTAATTTTCTCCTTTTTTTCATATATGTGGACCACCTTTCCATTTGTAGGAAGTAACTTCCATATTTTAGGAAGGTATTAAAAACGGTTAAATTAGGGAATTAATCTAAGCCATTGAGTTCGTAGCCGAACTTTCATCTCTCTCTCGCTCGCTCTCTCTCTCTCTCTCTCTATATATATATATATAGGATTTAAATCATGTGAGAACCACAAATTTCTTACAAACCTGTTAGAACCACAACTTTTTTACAAACCTATGAGAACCGGCTAAAAAATGATTTTTTGTACGATTTTTTCCAACAAATATTAGAATTTAATATATTGTTTCACATATGTTTGTGTTCATATGGTGATAGTTACACATAAATTGGTTTCATATAGTGATACTTTTTATTTTATATCCGATTCACCATATAAATAAAATTTTATTTTTTCACATGGATGTTGCTCAACATATGAACACAAATATATGTGAAACAATAGTTAAAATAATAATCTTTGATGAAAAAAATCATATAAAAAAATATTTGTAAGTTAGTTCTCACAGGTTTGTAGGAAAATTTTGCTTTGTATTTGATTATCGTCATATATATATATATATATATGTGCGTGTGTGTGTGTGTGTTTCTATGTGTGTATAGGTGGAGGTTCAAACACAAAACCTTGCTATTTGGGAGAACGCAAGAACCTTTGTCCATGTACAAAATCACCTGTGATTTTACACTAACGAAAAAAAAGAAGCGGACCATGTACCAAATCACATCTGATTTTATATGTGAAATCATATATGATTTTGTAGGTGAATTATATATGTGATTTTTGTATATGAATCATATATGATTTTATATGTGAATTATATATATGATTTTTCTACTTAAATCATACGTGATTTTGTACATAGGTCAAGGTTCTCGTGTTCTCACACATAGCAAGGGTTCTCGTTTAAACCCTTCCCTATATGTGTGTGTGTGTGTGTGTGTGGGAGAGAGAGAGAGAGAGAGAGAGAGAGAGAGAGAGAGAGAGAGAGAGAGAGAGAGAGAGAGAGAGAGAGAGAGAGAGAGAGAGAGAAAGGGGTGAGTTTATATGATAACGTTAACTATTTAAGAAAACAAGAAAAATTTCGTCAATGTTCAAAATTATGTATGATCGACGCGACTTTAAGTCGCTCCCAAAAACAACCACATCAAGATTTTTCAGTTAGTGTTAAATCAAGATTTTCCTTTCAAGTTTCAATATTTCCCTTTATATATATGTTACTAGGTAATTTTTAGGGGTCGTGCTCGACGGGTTGCTAGGTTGTACGAGAAATGAAGGTAAAATGTTATAGTTTGATAGATTGCTTAAAGCACGATGTTTTAAGATTTTCAAATACGCAAGTTTACATAAGAGAACATGAGTAGCGGTGGCAATCATGTCGTGCTCGGGTTGGCGGGTCAAAAAGACTCAATTCATACACCACCCATTTGACTAATCGTGTCAAAATTTTCAACTCTAATCTGCGACCCATCAACTCGAAAACAACATGCATAACCCATTTAACTATACGGGTTGGTGGGTCATAAGCGGGTGGACATGTTATAAACGGGTTGTCGGGTGAAAAACAACCTACTTCAAATACAACCAAAATAAAATTCAATTTATTGATTTTAAGGCGCTAAGTTGAAATTGAAAAGTTAATACTCAAAAGTCATAACAAAAAATAGAGTAAATTACATATTTAGTCCCTATGGTTTACATTATTGCACTATTGGTCCCTATGATTTATACTATATTGCATTATTGTTCCTTATGGTTTACACTATATTGCACTATTGGTCCCTATGTTTAACAAATTGATTTCACATGGAGTTAGGGTTTAGGGACCAATAGTGCAATCTAATGTAAATCACAAGGACTATATCCATAATTATTTTAAAATAAGGACCAATAGTGCAATTAAGTGCAAATCACAGGGATCAAATATGTAATTTACTCTAGAAAATATAAAAAGATAAATGGCTTAATAGCTTGACTCGCAAACCCATATATCAACTCAAACACGACTCGTGAAATAAACGGGGGCTGGCGGGTTAGAAACTCAGCCCAAACCCGTTTATTTTCGTGTCAGGTTCGTGTGTTTTATTTCGTGTCGTGTCGTGTCGTGTCGAGAATTGTCACCCCTTATGTGAATTTCTTCATCGTCGAAGTTTCTTGCATTCTCATAAATAATGAGGTTTTTGTGTGAATCTAACACTCTCTTTTTAAAGTGTCACAATAAATCAATATTTTTAATAAATAAAGTTAAAAATAAAAGTAAATATATTGGAAAATGGAGAAAGATTGATTGAAATCCAAAAAAAAGTAAAAGTAATAGAAAAATTGATTAAAGAAAAACCCTAAGGGATAGGATGAAGATATATAATAAGAATATCTATTTGTCTCTCTTGGAAACGCTTTGGATAAAAATGGTTTCCTTCAATAAAACAATTGATATATACGACGCTGAAACTTAATATATCTTGATTATATGTCATCAATCATTTAAGCAAACATCGATACACTTTTTGTCTTTAATTTTGGCCAAAACAATATTTAATTCATTCGTTTTTAATAAAAATTACAAGGTCTTTCTTTTTCTTCTAATAACATTATGATTATAATATTTCAATTTGTTAATTAACAATTATTACGAAATTCTTAAAAAAAAACAATTATTACGAAATTCTAAAAAAAAAACAATTATTACAAAATTTACATCTATGCGTTTTCTTAATGTTTTTTATTACAAACATATATTAAATAGTTTATTTTTAATTAATAGAATATAGATCAAATCAGATATTGTATTTTTTTGGACAAAACAAATATATGTTCAAAGAATTTTCGAACAAATGATGCAGTGATCAACGATTAATAGGGTAAGCATCTGATGAATCAGGTGGCTAGAATGGAAATTCACCTGGTTTGAAATAAGGAAGCCAAGACTTAAATTTTGGCTTTCAGATTTTGGATTACTACAAGTTTATGTTGGTCAGGTTTTGAGTTCGGATACAGTTATGTGCAAAGAATATATTCAATTGCCATCAGGTATGGAAATTAGAAAAGTTTATGACCAACTAGGATTTAAAGTTATCGAAATATAAAAAATACATATATTTTTTGAGGAAATTTCAAATAGAAACTCAATTACTAAAAATCAATCTCAACTTTCTATCTAGTTTAATAATGGTATGGTTTTATAAGTTTATCTCGTTTACTTTCTCAACTAAAACATTAATCATAATGAATAAGCTATGATCATCTTCTATAAATACCAATATTATAATATATCTCATTATTTCCATAAATATTTTAGTTAATTGATTTGCATGGCTTATACTAATAGGAAGGTTTGTATCTAAAACCCTCTCTGATCTATATAATTTAATATAATTATATACAGGGATTTGGGCGGGTCTGGTGGCGGAAATCAAACGCAAAACCCAAATATCCCTAGTGGGTTTTGGATTTCTGGTTTCTGAGCATGCAGCCATATTTTGCGTACAGACCCATTTTTTTTGTTCGTTTCAAGTTTGGGATTTTAGGCAACTGGGGGGTTTACACACCCCTAATGATAAAGCTATAGGCATGATTATAATCACGTCAATGATAATATATTTCGTCTCATTATACTCAAATTACAGTAAATACAAGCCAATGGCGTGTAACTTGATCATGGTTATGGGTGAGGGTAATATATATTTGTCAAAAATCGATTGGTCCTAGGTTCGAAGTTTGGGGCGTTGCCATAGCCACAACCACTGAGTGAGTCAGATATGCCTCCACATTACGAAATTAACAGATGATCGTCAGTCGATCGGGGTTGTAAGTTCAACCTTTTGTCTAAAACTACAATAAATTCAAGATTGAGTTAGTTAAACCGTAATAAAACTGAAAGAAGATCATTACCTATGAATATAATATAAACTAACATTTGGAATTTAAGATCCGGTCTGATTTTTCGATTAATGGATAAGGTATACAACTTAGAAACTACACAAAAAATCCATATTATTTAATGATGGGTATTCTAATGCAAGAGGGAAATATTATATTTTAAAATGAATAGGCATACAAAGTCATTTATAAAACTCTCGATATTATTTTGGACAAGTTTAATAAAACAAATATGCATAAAATAGCATAATTGATAAAAAACATCGATTTAATGCGATTTATCTTAACTCATAAGAATGAAAATGTAAAAACCTTGAAGAGTCGAAATCGAAAGTTCAAAAGCCAAACAATAAATTTTGGTCGCAAATTATCATTTTGTCTATACGACCCGTCAAGATGTTATGTTTGTCACTTTTCTCATATCAAAAGTTACATACTTTAAAGATTTCACAAATTTTGTACACGTTTGTTATGTTCCCGCTATTTCAAAATCATCTTCACAAGTTATTCGATACGCCCTCCATCATCAAGTATCAATGTATATATATTGTATAGTACTTATAATTTATTACAATCTAGTCATTAGATATACTTTTATTTACAAAGTTGAGTTCCGACGAAAAGTGAGAAGCGTGAGAAATAGTTATTAGATGTACATTAGGATAAGATGCACGGAGATGCAATGGAGGGTATAGGATTAAAAGCGATCAACGATTCAAATCCATTGTTCACGCTTCTCACCTTAAACTCAAATTCTCACACAATCCTTCCTCTCTCTCTCTCTCTCTCTCTCTCTCTATATATATATATATATATATATATATATATATATATATAGGGGTGGGTTCAAATGTGAACCACTTTTTGGTTATGAACGTGGCGGATGACTAGGTGTCACGTCAGACCCACGGCGGATGACTAGGCGCGATTCATGGGAAGACATTGAATTAAGGGGGGGGACCACACTCACCACCTTTATTGACTAGTCTCCGCCACGTGTCGCGCTCTCGGCTGTCCTCACGTTCACAACCAAAAAGTGGTTCACATTTGAACTTTCCTATATATACGTGTTGTTTCAATTGCAAACCAACCAATTCTAACAAACTCTACAAACTCAATTCCTATCGCTAATTCATTTGATCTATGGTCATGGAAAAAGTGGTGACATGATTGTAAATTATTGGACATTTTGGTTTTTTATAGAGGCGAGACAAATGACTCTATGTTGAGTATACTAAAATTCTGGCTAAAGTTTTCTCTTTTCTCTCTCCTTAGAACGCACTTTCCAAAACTGTCTCTTCCTCCTCTCACTTTTGCTTCTTACCGAAAAACCACCCACGACGTAGACGCTGAGCCACCATCGTGGTTTTTTGTTTCTTCAAATCGGGCTTTATATTCTACAAGTTTGGTTCCTGGGTTCTTCATATCTGTTTTTGCTTCTTTCTTATACTTGGGTTTGATCCGCAATGATTTCTTGAAAAATAAAGAAATTATGTTTCTGATTTTGAGTGATGGTTTGTTATGCAACTTATCTCATTGTTTAATCATTGCAACTCAGTCTCGACGTCCATTTGATCTAGTGGATATGGGGTTTCATAATATCTTAATTGTTCTTACTAAAAATCGTTATGAATTCTAATCATGTTTCATAAATATCAAAATCATATAATTAATAAGCCTTCATGTCTATCCATATACATCTTCTTTTGATGCATCTCATCCTAATGCGTATCCATATGGATCCAACAATTTAATAAGTGCTTCCAACGTTAACTCCAACTTCTCATTAAAACTCTACATTCATTAAATGAGATATATTAATTTCATCTAAATATGTGTAAATTAAAATTATTCTTTGATATGAATATATTGTGGTAGTCTCCTAAAAGCATTTTTCAAGCATTCTTCCACGCTTCATGGAAGAATAACTAATTCCCTCTAAAAAAGAACTTATTCTTTTGATAAAGAAAACATTCAATGACTCCCAATTTTTCATAAATTAAATTAATATTCTCCCACCAATATTTGTGTTTGATAATGTAGCATTAAGAATGAAATCGTACCATAGGATGGGATTGTTTTGATGCCAACTAAAAATCATACAATTAACCTACCAAATTAAATCAATCAAGAGGTTTCAAAATTCGATTTTGATTTTGTATCTCTAATTAGTTATAGAAGAACTTTTTACCGATATAAATATAAAATTTGTGTAACAAGTATTAAATCCAAACATGAAGAATCTGATTTTGATCAAAATGCATCTTACTCTTTTTCCATATTTGACCAATTTATATTCAACAAAAAGCATTTTGCCAAATTTGATGAAGTGACCAATTTATAAACAACAAAAAGCATTTTGCCAAATTTGATGAATTTGAAATTGTGAGTGTCTTAACGTTTTAGATTTTATTGGTTAGTGCCACCTCAATATGTCGCCATGACATGTTGTAGGTCCTGGGCGAGTTGTTAAGAAAGTCTCTGGCTAAGAATTAAAAAAAACCTTTAATATATCGTTTTTATCATCAAAGATAACATACTTTTGAATTAAAAATATATTAGTAATTCATATAAAACTGTTTTTCGGGTATTCTTGGACTTAGAATCAATCAATTAATAACCATTTTTAACTTAATATTATTTACTATATAGTTTCTAAATATAGTATCATCCATTAGTTTTACTGCATGTAAATTAAAAACCATCGTATGATATACCTTTTAATATGGTGAATTCTATCCCCACCCCCTTATTAGGGGCTGGGAGTTGGTGGTGTGAGTGTAGATGTGGGACCCAATGGTGGGACCCAATATTTTTATGTGAGTGAGGGGGGTTCGAATAGCAATCCCCTTTAATATATAGATTAACATCCTTTAGAGTTATAATGTTGTATATTCAGAGTAACACTCACTACAAAAAAATGGCTTTATAAGCTATTCCTGAAATGTCCAAGTGATCTAAATGATTTTTCATGAACATAAATTAATACGATCAAGCTATAAAACATCATATCTAATATCGTTTCAATAGGTTTACATGTCGCTTTTGGGCGTTTTAACAAGCATGTTAGGACGTTTTTAATATTAGGTATAAAATTCTAATCAAATAATTTGACTTTGGTATTAAATAAAAATCTTAGAGACAACAATAATCAATACTATGAAGTGAACAACCGATTATTATTTTTATATATTCTCTTCGTCAATGTAATTAACTAATACACATTTTGGTCCTTAATATAATATGATTTTTCTAAAGAGACTAAAAAATTATGTCTCTTTTATTTACAATTTTTTTATTACTACTTTACATTAAAATTTTGGGCCCCTTATTTTCGTGGGGTTTTGGTTTTTTGGATGTATGCTCGGTGCACCCTTCTAGCCTAGGCACGACCCTGGTTAGTGTGTATAGATTATAATAAGACAAAATAATTGTTTATAGTATGTTTTTTTTTATTTAATCAAACCTATTAGAATGTATCACCAGCATGTTATATGACACCTAATATACAGTCACGACCTACCATATGAACAAAATAACCATGCTTTGTTTATATAAATTATATACCATGGGAGATAAATTAACATCATGTCGTTATTTAAATGGAGTGATGTGAGCCCGAATAAGGGTTTTTTTATTTTAATATTTTATAAATATATCATGCAAGCTTAATTATATTTCTAACCTACATTAGAATCTATGCAGGGCAATGTCGTCTTTTAACTTTTATTCGACTGGCTATTTGGCTATACCTCATATGAAACTAAAACTGATATAAAAGTATCACCACATACTATATGAGATCAATTAGAAGATAACAATTTTAAAGAAGTGTCTCTTTAAGAGGGTTATAGATGCATGAATTTCACGATGTTTAGATTTGGGTCGTTCTAGTTTTCTAAACACATTTTTGGTAAGTAAAAAAGAAGAAGCTTTGGTCATCAGAATCTCGGGTCTCCTCAAACTTTGGGTAAGAATGGTTTGGTTCGGTTTAACCTGAGTTTGATAAAAAATAAATAAATAAACTTAGTGGCAGAGATTTTGGCCAGCATAGCCCGCGCTTAACATGATCAACCTTGTTTGAATATAGAAGGGTAAAGGTAGTAGGTAATATTTAAATAACGATCCAACAATTAAAAATAAAATAATTTAAAAGGTTGTAAACACTTTGGGTATATTTTTGGAGACTTTTAACAGGGTCAGACCTAGTGTATAAGATACATAGGCACTTGTCATCGTTTCATTCATTCGTCATAACGTAAGAAAACTTAGGGTAATGAAAGATGTCACCGTGTTGTAATGTTGGATGTCACTATATGAAACTACAAGAATAACACAAAAGAAAATAGAGAAAAAGGGTATAATCTCCAAAAAAATTACATTCAACTTCAACGGTTCGTCTGATTTGGATATTTAAACATTAATCTCCCATATTTTGGAGAAATCTCCTAATTTGTCGAAGACTACATTCTCCGTTGCACTTTCTCCACTTTAAAAAAAGTTTTAAAGAAGCTGATTGGTTTTTTTTTTTTTTTGGAGATGCTCTAACTAGATCTTTTAACTCACTATGTCCGTTAAAAATAAAGTATATATTTTTTCCTTACAAATGACAACATTATGGTAGCAGAGGAAGGAGATGGTGTCAACACAATGATGACATGTATAGTGGTAGCAGATTAGGCACATAAATGCTTTCTAATAATATCACTTGTAAGTAGATATACACATGTCCATATGTGTCTTCCCGCAAATAGGAGATCTGCTTCATCGATTTCAATAATTATAATACGATTACAAAAATCAATAAAACGAGCATGAAAACAGAGACAACGTGTAACCACCCTTGACTAACTCAAGAACGGATGGATTTCCCTTATCAAACCTCCTTCATTAATAAGTTTGTATCATTTTGTTGTCGCATGAGAACACTAAGGTTTACAGAAGTTGCCAATAAAATGATAGATTTTCATTGTGAACTTATCAAATTAATGACATGTATATATGTTTTACCCTTCATAGACCACCGAAGATGGAGTTAAGGATTGGAGCTAGACTATGTCTTTTCTGGACCACACATATTTATCCTTGTTTTAAGACTTAATGGACAATTTACCAAATGTTGACCGGATAAGCACGTAACGTCAAGAGTCATCACACTTATCTTTTCGGGTAACATTTACGGTCATCAATATGGATTGTTTGTAAACATATGCAAACCCATAAACGCTAATTGCATAAGAGTCATCTCCCTAATTAAGTAAGAATCTCAATCATCGCCATGCTTCATTAACAGGTAAGATTATCGGTCCTTGTCTTGTTTACCCACTAAGATAGGTGATCAGAAAACATTTAATAAAATACTCATAATTGAATTTGATTAAATGTAAATGAAAATATTATTTTGTAGTTTAGCTCTTTATTTTATCCACATATATTACTGTTAACTTATTTTATTTAGCATGAGATAACATTCTATGTATGCGTTTATTGGGGTGGATAGGCGATGGCTTTATATAGGAGGTTAAACTCATTTGAAATGCATGAATTTGTTTCATGACATTCGCCGGAGGGTAGGTGTGAGTCCAATTGTGTGTGACCATAAGCGTAAGCCATTTATATGTGTTGTGTGTGCATAGAGGTTTGTATGTATGAACTACTACAATTGTCTCTTTATGACTTTCAATTGTTGTTATCTTGCGGTGTTGAAATGTTTTTTGAGGAAATTCACTAGACGTCTAACCTCTCTTTTCCAAATCTAAAAACCATTTCCAACTAAGCGAGGTTGTGAGGGTTAGAACAAAAGGAAAGAGAAGATGTGAGGTTGGAGCCCTAGGGATAGTTAGTAGTTATCTTCCTTGTTAGAGATTCCAGAGTTAGCATATATTCTTAAAATTCTCAGGTGTGAAGGTGTTTACCTGTAGATTGTACTAAACTTTTAAAATGTTATTTCGTATTTGACTTGTTAAAAAGAGGTCGTTTTTGCAGTATTTATCCTATGTTTGGTTTTAAGTATTGGGTTGTTAAAAAACTGTTCATTGCTTCGGTTGAGTAGTTTGGGGCATTCAAACCACTCAACTATTATGATTTAAAAAAATAACAACATAACTCAATCCCTAAAAAGAGTAACCCAACCCAACCCTCGCAGAGGGATTAAATTAACGGGTTATAATGTACATAAAGTTCACGAAAATAAGCAAAATATAATTATAAAATTACTACCAATCATAATAATACAAATATTTAAATATGTATTTAATTATCAATACAATGTGCACTGAGACAGGTATAAGCCACATTTATGTGAAATCGTTGAACAATTGTTTCTTAAAGATTCTTTTTCTTTGATCTAGCTTAACTCATTCAATTTAACAATCTCATCACAAAATAACTGATACATATTCCTAGTAACAAATATTTTACTAGGACAACAAACTAAGGTTGCAAATCCTCTTCAATATTGAAGGCATGTTCATCTTCACCATAAAAATAGCCACAGTTTCAGACGCGTCTTATTTATTGCCATGTCATCATCATTGTTTGTTTTTAAGCTAAGCAACTTTGGAATTTTTTTATCCCACATCTCATATTGATCTTTTTTACATTGTTTTTTAGGTGACCACATAGTATGTATGTAAGTTTTTGCTATCGCAAAAGATATTAATAGTGATATTAAACAGATATAGATCAATTCTGTTTAAAGTGATCAAAAACATCAGAGGTTTTACCTTCCATTTCTTAGATGTGTTTGGTTATTGGTTGTCTAGCATTTTGGTCACCTAAGAGTATTGTGTTTCACTAGCTTCACTCCTATACAGATAAAAAAAATTAAACAAACACATAAAGGTTAACATGAAAAGGCAAAAACTTATTTATCAATAGGTTTTTGGATACTATCAAGACTCTATATACTAACCATGGGTTAGGTTAAGGTGTGCCTTTTTTCGGGATAACAAAAGGCGCGAGATGTTAAGAACAGAGACTAGTGAGGCACTAGATGTTGGGAATTGCAGGTATAAACTAACATGCACAGCGAAATAAAACTGATATTCCCAAACCAGAAGATCCAACCTAAACAGGTTTAGATACAATCACAAGAGGGTTTAGAACAATACCTTATGGGATTAAATTCAAACGGTTTCCGGAAAGCTAACGGGGAATACACCGCTACTGCACCACCACGAAAACCGCTGCTAGACCGCCTTAGGATTACCCAAAAACTTGAAACCTGAAAACCCGGTTGAGTGTGTGTGTGGGACGATTTTGGGAGAGAGAGATAGAGAGAAAGGTTTAGGCTTTTCTTTTTCTCTAAGTTACTAATGAGATGGAATTATGAGAAAGCCTTAGGTTTATCATATATTTATATTAGTAAATATGGTAACTACCCAATAGAAAAGCCCGTTTAATTATCAAGCCCGATAGGCTTTAATTAAACCTTTCCATATATTAACTATTAATATATATCCCATAAATAATAAATAGACTTATCTATTATTTATTTTCTCTCTTAATTAATTAATTATACCAATTAATTAATTCCACACAACTGGTAAATCCAATTGATCTCTATTCGGGTGTGTAGCAGTGTGACCCACTAGTGCCTTATAACATTGGACACGGTAAACCTAGTTACTGTCTTGCACATAATCCTTTCAGACTCCCACTTGTGCCAGACAAGTAACTCAACTGTTACCATTAGCCTAAGGAGGTCCCTAGCCAGACACTTAGGTTAACCAGGTTATAAGATCTCTTATATCCAGAGAAACAATTCTCGCTAGAATTGTACACAGGTTCATTCCTTTTACACGCGATATCTCTAAAGTGAGTTTTAGACATGGAGCGGAGGACTTCAATCTTAAACTCAAGTTTTCTTGACTCTGATCTCGATTGCCTGCAGTAACGGAACTTTCCAAATAACAACTGTTATTCTATCCGAGCATGGCCACGCATTTCTGCCAATCTCAACCGTCAAGGGGCCCGGAAATATCTCTCCTTTTACAGAGGTGTAGATCCCTTCTTGACTATCTGCATCTGGTCACATGGCCTCCGCTGCATCTAGTCACGCCCCATATGGCCACCCTGTTACGGCGTAGCGTTAGAACGTGCTAAGAGTACAACAGTCCTCATATTTCCAGACCAAATATCTCAGGTCTAAGGACAACCTATCATCAAGTCAATGCTCATGACATAGGCTCCATGAAGCAGACTTGAAACTGGTCACTTCCAATACTCAAACACTCTGATGAGTATCTATGAACGTTTGGCCACATCACTTGTGCTTTTATTCGTTACGTTGAATAAATCACCAAACACTCATAATAGCGTTATAACCCTGTTAAGGTTCCCACCTTAACAAGTAGCTACGGAACTTTTAGATTTTACTTACAAGACTTGTATATATAAAATCAGGGATAATTAAATATGCTAAAAACTGGTTAATTTGAGACAATCATGAATAAAATCCTCCTTATTTCCATCACACAGTGAAAATAATAATACTTACACGATATAAAGTCTCAAAAATTAATCCACGGTAATAATCAAAAACTAAAACTAGCTACTAGTATCCAGGTACTGCATCCCAATGGAATTAGCATGTGTCTCATGCTTTACTCTAGCTAGCGGCTTTGTCAGCGATCTACTACATTCTCGTCCGTCGGAATCTTGCTTATTCTTACGTCTCCTCTTCCGATAATCTCTCGGATGAGGTGAAATTTCCGTAGTACATGTCTCGACTTGTGATGTTCTCTAGGCTCCTTAGCTTGCGCCACAGCACCAGAGTTATCACAGTAAATATCCACTGGTCTAGAGATACTGGCTACGACTCTTAGATCCGTGATAAAGTTCCTGAGCCAGACCGCTTCCTTTGCTGCGTCTGAAGCTGCAATGTACTCGGCTTCGGTGGTAGAGTCTGCTATCGTGTCTTGCTTCGAGCTCTTCCACGAGATTGCACCCCCGTTTAGGGTAAAAACGTACCCTGACTGTGATCTGTAATCATCTCTGTCGGTCTGGAAACTAGCGTCTGAATAACCAGTGACACTAATCTCATCCTCAGAACCTCCAAAGACCAAGAACATCTCCTTAGTACGCCTCAGGTATTTCAGAATGTTCTTGACAGCCACCCAATCGGCTTCACCTGGGTTCTGCTGGTATCTGCTCGTAACACTTACTGAGTAAGCAACATCAGGCCTGGTACATAACATGGCATACATGATCGACCCAATTGCCGAAGCATATGGTATCGATTTCATCTTGTCCTTATCTTGACTAGATTCGGGACATTGTGCTTTACTTAGCACTATTCCATGTTTCATTGGGATAAATCCTTTCTTGGATTCATCCATCCTGAATCGTTTCAGGATTTTATCAATGTATGTACCCTGACTAAGTCCGATAAGCCGCCTAGATCTATTTCTGTAGATCTTTATACCTAGTATATATGCGGCTTCTCCAAGGTCTTTCATTTGGAAACATTTGCTCAACCAAGCTTTAACACTCTGTAAAGTTGGTACGTCATTTCCAATGAGTAGAATATCATCTACATATAAGACCAAGAAGGTTACTATGCTCCCACTGAACTTTGTGTAAACACATGGCTCAAACTCACTTTTGGCAAAACCAAATTCTTTGATTCGCTCATCGAAATGTAAGTTCCAGCTCCTGGATGCTTGCTTTAATCCATATATGGATTTTAGCAACTTGCACACTTTATTAGGATTCTTTGGATCTACAAAACCTTCTGGTTGTTGCATGTAGACATCCTCTGTTAACTTCCCATTCAGGAAGGCTGTCTTAACATCCATCTGCCAAATCTCATAGTTGAAATATGCTGAGATGGCCATCAGAATCCTAATAGATTTTAACATAGCTACTGGCGAGAAAGTTTCACATTGGTCGATACCATGAGTTTGCGTGAAACCTTTCGCGACCAGTCTAGCCTTAAAAGTGTGCATATTTCCGTCCATGTCTGTTTTCTTCTTGAAAACCCATTTACGCCCAACAGCCCTACAGTGCTGGGGTAAATCTGTCAACTCCCAAACTTGGTTGTCGTACATGGACTGCATCTCTGCCTTCATGGCTTCCTGCCATTGTTCAGACTCACTGCCTGATACAGCTTCTCCATAGGATGTAGGCTCATTCAGGTCTCCGCCGTCCTGGGAGACTAGAAATCCAAGATACCTATCTGGTTCTTGCCTTATCCTAGTGGATCTGCGAAGGTCCTGTGTTTGCACCTCCTCAACCGTTTCTGGTTGAGTCTCAACATTATCTTGTTGAGTGACTGGCTCAATAATCGGTACAAGTGTATCTTCCTCTACTATCTGTAGGTCTATATCATTTATGGTATTCTCTTGATTGAGAAACTTCTCCTCCAGACATTCTCCATTGCGGGCCACAAATACTTTGTTCTCGCTAGGATTATAGAAGTAGTACCCCAGTGAGTTCTTGGGATAGCCTACGAAGAAACACTTATCTGATTTGGGTTTGAGTTTCTCCGAGGTTGTACGCTTAATGTATACCTCGCAACCCCAAATCTTCAGAAAAGACAACTTAGGCTTCTTGCTTGTCCATAGTTCATATGGAGTCTTTTCTACCGATTTAGTTGGCACTTTGTTCAGTATGTTTGCTGCTGTTTCGAGCACGTGTCCCCAGAATGATACTGGTAACGTGGAACGACACATCATTGATCGTACCATGTCAAGCAGGGTACGATTCCTCCTTTCTGACACACCATTCATCTGTGGTGTATACGGAGGGGTGAGTTGTGAAACAATCCCACACTCTCTCAAATGACTGTCAAATTCCAGGCTAAGATATTCTCCACCACGGTCTGACCTCAAGAACTTGATCTTCCTGTCAAGTTGATTCTGTACTTCACTCTGAAACTCTTTGAATTTCTCGAAAGCTTCAGACTTATGTCGTATCAGGTAGACATACCCATACCTACTGAAATCGTCAGTAAAGGTAATGAAGTACCGGTATCCTCCTCTTGCCTCATGACTGAAAGGTCCACACACATCAGTGTGTATGATCTCCAACAAGTCATTGGCCCTTTCATTGTCTTTGTTGAAAGGATGCTTTGTCATCTTGCCCGACAAACAAGATTCGCAATTACTAAAGGGCTTAAAATCGAAAGTCCCTAGAAGTCCTCCTTTCTGGAGTAGTTCTACGCGTTTCTTGTTTATATGTCCAAGCCGACAATGCCAGAGGTAAGTTTGATCTTCGATGTCCTTGGATCTTTTACTTATATGATAGATTTCGTTATTATTTTCTTGGAGATTTAATATGTATAGACCATTCGAAGGAGTTGCTTTGAAATAAAACATGTCATTTTTAAAGCAATAAATCATTTTATAATCATATTTATAATAAAATCCTTGGTCTACCAACAAATAAAAAGAAAGAATATTTTTGATCATCTTAGGAACATAATAACAAGTATCGAGTTCCAAAACTAGACCCGAGGGCAAACTAAGACTGTAAGATCCTACGGCTTCAGCTACAAGCATCGTGCCTTCACCGACTCGTAGGTTCGAACGATCCTTCCTCAAGGTCTCCCTTCTTTTGAATCCCTGTAAATGATTACAAATGTGGTTACCACTTCCTGTATCAAGTACCCATGATTCATAAGAAGTGATCAAACAATCTATCATAAAGATACCTGGCGCATCGTATAGACCGATGTCCATCTGGTCAACGTTGAATGAGTGGACACAGATATCTTGGCTACCACATTCTAGGCAACTTAGATCTCCCAGCTCATCAATCCAATCAGTAGTGTCCATGAAATCAGCACTTGCTTCTTTTGGCTCCAGACTGTCCAAAATATCCTCATGAACCTTTGCCACGTCCATTCTGGGTTCTCCCATGTATCCACTAGCTGTGACACGAATCTCCTTCGGGAGTGAGAACCACATCAGATACACAAGCTCCTCCTGAGTCATCTTGTATCCAAGTCGTGACAAACACTTAAAGAGTCTCCTTATCTCTAGGAGATGATCTTTAACTGATTGGCCTCTTTTCAGCTTCAGTGAAAAGATTTCTTTCATGATCAAATATTTACCACAATTCTTATAGAAGCCAATCTGGTTTTCTACACTCTTCACGACCTCATGGCAGAACTTAACTCTGAGATCGACCGTGAACTCGGGCGAAGCAAAGAAAGACAGAATAGACATCACGTCAGATTCATCAGCCATGAATCTAAAGTATTCAGCAAATTCCTCTTCAGGGGCATTGCTCTTAGGTCGTGACAGTGGTTTATTGATCACATAAAGCTTATCCTGGCCCCGCAAGACATTATCAAAATGCAACTTCCAAACTGGATAGTTTTGGCCCGTAAGCTTCCACTTGCCCATAATTAGGCGAAGTGATTCCTCAGGTGAATAAAACGGAACGGTAGTATAAGCCATCTACATAAAGAATAAATTCCGATTTAGTTTATTGATTATAAAACTTCTAATAAATTTATTACCCTTAGAAAAATAAGTTTATTAGACTAGAATCCATATTTCACATGTGTCGGTAAGCGACTTGATCACACAAACCGACCCATGCTATTTCTGGTAGGTAACCACTTATACCAATCGCATTTTAAACGAAAATACGACTTCTAAAACGTCGGGACATCAAATATTACATTCGTGCATATTTAGTCCCTCTAGTGCGCTTTGGCCCGATACAACACGGTAAATTGTTACAAAAACCAAAATAGATCGCACCACTTGAGACTGCGTGTACTTGTCACACCCCTTTCAACTTGGGGTTTGAACGCGGATGTCCAAGGCTTGCTCACTTCCAACACCCGCGTACCTTACGCCAAAAGGGTCTCAAAATGGGTCGCACTCACGTGATCTAAGATTTTTAAACCTAAGGGGTTTTTAGCCAGTTTTTCAAAAACCTTAATTTTAAAACTGATTCGAAAAAACACTCTGTTATCGAACCTCTAGGTTTTTTTTTATAAAACATCTCATTAGATTTTAGAAACTACGTTTTATCACAACCACGCAATTAAATCAAACCACGCAATTATATAAAAACGTAAAAATACTGTGTCATAGCTTTTGCCCCTAAACTATTGTCAGTTAAGTGAGCCAACACTAAACTGACGGTCTTTAACCTAAGTGACAAGCAACGCACAAGGCATGAAGGTAGAACGCTCCCACTGGCTCCAACATCCTCGGTTGTGTCTCCAAAGTCCGTCTCTATGGTCTTCTCCGTCTTCGGTGTAATTTTAAAATACATAAAATAAAATTACAATAAAAGGGTTGTAAATGGCACGCATGCCTCCCTTACAAACAGAGATAAAATAAAAATAAAACACAACCATAGGTCTGGGGCTTGGCTATGACACTCGCAACTAACAGTTCAAATAAAACAAATTTGAAATAAAGCAGTTATGATAAACAGGATTTAACCAAATTACAAAACTCAACTGGTTTTATAATTATCTAAAATTAATTTTAAAAACGTAAAATTAATCTTATCCAGAGTTTTAGCCTATCTGGTTAAAACAACCCTATCCACACGAAAACCTATCCGTTTCCTCCACCGATAGTAACAATAGCAACGAACGGTCGCTTATCGTTACTACCGATCATTGATGACAACGAAGCCGGAGCCACCGTCGCCACCGATCGTCGGCGATCTACCCGAAACCACCACCGGCGACGACAGCGGCAACCAAGGTCACCACCGCCGCCACCGCTATGCCGATCGACGACAACAGCAGCCGCAGCCGCCATCGCCGCCGTGGCCGGCGGTATCAACAACAACCACAACCATCGCCGTCACCACCGATTGGTGGTGCGGCTTGCGATCGTGAGAAACATCCAGCCACCGCCACCGCCTTGGCTCGGCCTTAGGGCAGCCAGCGGGTGGCTTGGTGGTTCGATGCGTGTCCGGCGACGACGGCCATAGCCGCCGCCACCATCGCCCTTCTGTTGCCTCCGTTACACAACAACAACGCCACCATCACCACCACCATTCGGTGGTTTGGTGATGAACGAAATCAACCACCGCCGCCGTCCGGCGAGGCCGCAAGGCAGCCGGCGGCACGGCGGGATACCAATCACGCCACCTCCACCGATCCACCACTAGGGCTGTCGACCGGCGGCTTGATCACGTCGGCGATAGCAGCGGCATCAACGCCACCACCATCGCCTTGTGCGGCGATTAAAAGAAACGGCCACCGCCGCCGCCCTGGCATGGCCGTAAGGCAGCCGGCGGCCTGGCGGGTGGTCCACGGCGCACGCGTCGGCAACAGCAGCAATTCAGCCGCCATCGCCACCACCGTGGCTGTTAATCGACATCGCTACCACCGCCTTGACTAGGCTAGGTGGATCGGCCGGTGGTGTCGACTACCGTGAGCCGTCGCTAGGCCACCATGACTTGGTGGCCGGCGATTAACTCCGAAAAACCATCGATTAACGTGTTCGTGTGATAAACGATAAAAATCCAATTTTTAATATAACAGATAAAAATCGAATTTTTTAACAATTATAATCTAAACAATATAAACAGTTTATCACAATCAAGCAATCCTGATCTAAACATTTAGGAAGTGGCTCTGATACCACTGTTGGGAATTGCAGGTAAAAACAAACATGCACAGCGGAATAAAACTGAATTCCCAAACCAGAAGATCCAACCTAAACAGGTTTAGATACAATCACAAGAGGGTTTAGAACAATACCTTATGGGATTAAATTCAAACGGTTTCCGGAAAGCTAACGGGGAATACACCGCTACTGCACCACCACGAGAACCGCTGCTAGACCGCCTTAGGATTACCCAAAAACTTGAAACCTGAAAACCCGGTTGAGTGTGTGTGTGGGACGATTTTGGGAGAGAGAGAGAGAGAAAGGTTTAGGCTTTTCTTTTTCTCTAAGTTACTAATGAGATGGAATTATGAGAAAGCCTTAGGTTTACCATATATTTATATTAGTAAATATGGTAACTACCCAATAGAAAAACCCGTTTAATTATCAAGCCCGATAGGCTTTAATTAAACCTTTCCATATATTAACTATTAATATATATCCCATAAATAATAAATAGACTTATCTATTATTTATTTTCTCTCTTAATTAATTAATTATACCAATTAATTAATTCAACACAACTGGTAAATCCAATTGATCTCTATTCGGGTGTGTAGCAGTGTGACCCACTAGTGCCTTATAACATTGGACACAGTAAACCTAGTTACTGTCTTGCACATAATCCTTTCACTAGAAAGTATAAATTTTGAATAAAGTGCAGCGGAAAATTAACCTAAACATCCCAACCAAGAAAACTACCAAACTTCATTCCAACTTTTAACCAGAAGTAACAATAAAATTTAATAGGATTAGCCATTTCCTTATTATTCTTCATCTGCCCCATGTGAGGCTTCGCGTTTCTTTGAAGCCATAACATCCAAAACCATGTTGGTTCAAAAAGGGACCTTTTCCGTTTGACCACATTGGTTCCTTCGTGTCACGGTTGTCCACAATTCCTGGACTGAACAATGTTGGTCGGTTAGAAATTCCACCATCTATGAAGGTGTGTTTCCACCTCCCTCGCCGTCGAGCACTACACAAAAAGATGATCAAATTCTCAAATACTAAACACATAAGATACAATCATCTACCTCAATGTGGATGTTCCTTTTGACTAAGTTCCCTTCAGTTGCCAATCTATTGAGTCTCGCCCTCCAAACAAGAATGTTAACTTTATTTAGAACCTACATATTCCAAAAAGTTAGCATCTCAACCCTTTTAAGCGATGATTTGTCTATCACTTTTCTAAGGGAGGCCATTGAATATTGACGACCATTTAGCATCCATTTCCACCGAGATGTTTTTGAGTCCCACTGGGACATGTCGTCGAGGTTGATACCCACCATCACCAATTATTTTTTTCCAAACCCATGATTGTGATCCATATGCCCTTTCTTTTGTTGTTTCTTCCCATTTCCTCTAACTCACCTGAGCTATCAAAAAGATTAGTCACAATTTCCCTCCAAAATGCATTCGTGTTCATTGTAAATCTTCAACTCCATTTCCCAAACATTTCAAGGTTCCAATCTTTCAAGCAACCGATTCCTAACGCATTTGTCGCCTCGATATTTAAGACTTTATCCCAAGCAACCCTACTGGTTTTCTTATTATCCTCCAAACCACCCTAGAAAAAAATGACATCTAATGATATCTAGAATACAAGTTACTATGGTGGGGACTTGAAAAGTGAGAAGAAGTATGGTCCCAAGCTTCTTAACATCGACTTGCAAAGGCATAGCCTTATCCCGAAAGAGATATTTCTGGTCTTCCAATCCGAAAGACACGACCACAACTTCTCAATGATGGGCTTCCAATTAGAAACTTTGGACATCATCCTTCCCACAGTCGCGGCCACGACTGATATGCCTACATGAGTGAACGAGAGCACACCTTCCTTGTAATACAACCCTCTAGCCATTCTTGTGATTTCTTCACTACTAGTTTTAACTCCACGACTTTACTTTTATCTAAGTTCACTTTGATGCTTGAGCAATCTTGGAAACATTTGAGAATCCGAACTAAGTTTTGTGCATCGCATCACAACCATTCCCACTAGAAAACAGGATCGTCCGCATATTGTAGAATGGACATATCCTTACAGAGGTTATCTAGGTGAACTGCTTTTAACAACCCCTTATTATGAGCTTCTTTCATAGCAACATTAAGGCCTTCCATTGCCAAAAGAAAAAAGGACCAGAGCTAAAAGGTCCCTTTCTCTCACCCTTTTCTCCATACAAAACTTCTTGGTGTGAGACTCGTTAACTACAGAGACTCTCGTTGTTGTGATACAACCCCGAATCCAAGATCTTCATTTTTCCCCAAACCCTATTTGGTCCAACATATCATTCAAGTATCTGCAGTTAAGATCAAAGGCTTTTGCAAAGTCCACTTTCAAAATCAATCGTTTTTTCCTTTTCTTTTTGCCCCAATTTATGATCTCACTTACTATTAGAGGACCAACTAAGATGCTCCTATCTTTGATGGAAGTTGTTTGAACATTGCTCACCACCGTCCCTAACACCAATTTGAGCCTAACTAGAAGCAATTTTGATATAATCTTGTTCACACACCCAATAAGGTTTATTGGTTAATAATCCAAAAAAGTGAGGGGGTCCTTTACCTTCAGATGAGGGTGATGAACGACGAGTGAGGGGTTCTTTACCATCCGGGTATAGGGCTTTGTTATGCCCACAATTCCAAACCACGACTTAATTTCACCTCTTCAAATCCAAACGGGGATTCAATGAGCTTACTTTGATCTACTAACATCTTCTTTTATAAACCCACTACGTAATTTTGGTCTAATGGGACAATCTTCGTCGAACTTACGCTTGAAAAAGAGTGAATCTCCTATTTAATTTTGTGTGGTTTGAACCCCAAACCCCATTACTATTGAGCCCATGGAGTCTCGAAATCTTGAACTTCTGAATATGGGGCTTTGTTATGCCCACAATTCCAAACCACGACTTTCACCTCTTCAAATCCAAACGGGGATTCAATGAGCTTACTTTGATCTACTAACATCTTCTTTTATAAACCCACTACGACAATGATCAGAGAGTAGTCTCTGGTAAACTCGATTGCTCTGGTAAATGAACATTTCCTAGATTAGAGAGTAGTCTCAAGGAAATGTCCCCTTTCTTTTATCTTTTAATTTCAAAGGATCTGTTGTCATTTACCAGAGCAATCGAGTTTACTAAGTTTTGAGTCGTCAAGTTTCTTCCACGTAAACTTCATTCCACCCAAATTAATATCCACCAGACCTAAGTTACTAATAAACAAATTAAACACTTGTGATCGAAAGTTGATCCTTTCTTCTCGTCTGGGGATCAAACTTCGTTTAAATTGCCACAAATTACTCAAGTCTAAATTAGATCCCCTTGAATGACCAAAGATAACTTCTCCCATAATCTAATTTCAACCATTTTAAATGGTAATGTGATGAGTTGTCGATTTGGCGGTTTGGTGCCTTTAGGTTTCATTGCGCTATTATAGTGGGTTTGAGTTTTGTTGTCGGGGAGTTGGTCTGGTTTTTGGGTGACCTTATTCTATAATATTTTGTTACCAATAATCCATTACTTGTGTGAATATGTACAAAATCATCAAACTTTACATGAATAAACTAGTTTAGACAAAATATGTCAAGCACACTCTTCTTTGCTTCGTATTTGGACGATTATAATTTCTTAGGTGTCGTAATGGAAACAACTATTCTACCCTTAGCTCAAAGCAAAATTTATTGTATTTATTTCCTTTGATATTATTATATAAATATAACATTAGTTAGGTATTTCACAAGAAAAATTGTTCATTTTAAACAAAACTACATGCATTGTGAATAGAAAAGTCAAACCATTTGTTTTCTAACTTTTATATATATAAATGTCAATTGGGTCTTATGCGGCAAAAACACCTTGGTGAGGCATGACGAGGATGTTGATAATAACAAGATTTTAAAGTTGTCAATGACACGTGTAACGTTAAAATACACATAAATAGAAAAAAAAAACGTGCCACTAGACTTTCTATAAGTTGACATCTATAGTTATCATCAACAATATCATTTTACATAAAAATGCTATGTGCTTTATTACAAATTTTTCTTGTTTAGAAAGAAAATAATGATGATTTACATATCTAATTTTAAAAAAATATATATAGATTTTGAACTACAAAAGTAAATAATACCCATTTGTATTGTACTATTTTTAATATTCATTAATGAAATTTTATACGATAATTGTTGATCGTTTTTCAATATAAAGTGTTCTGCTACAACTTTAGAATCTTTCTAGTATAAAAAAAATGGACCCATAATTTGGTCTTGGCCCATGGTGTTTTGAAAGGACAAACGTTTTGATAGGCCAAATAAAATAATAAGGAAAATGTCCTCTTGAGAGGGTGGGGGAGGTTAAAAAATATATGATAGTGTAAATAGAATAAAATAATATTTTATGTATTTTTATTGATTAGATATGCATGATTCTAGCTTAAATAAAGTGAGGCGAAGAGTACTGGCAACGCCAAATCTTAAGCCTTGGAAGTTATAATGGGGTTATTGCGTTTTTCAATATGTGACATATGACAATAAATATCTATATCATATATGGTATTAGAGTCGGTTTCATTTGTGAACCATGAAAAGAGTATAAACTTGTAAACCTAATCATAGCCGTTGATCAAAATAATCAAGGGCCAATATGGATTCATAGAAAATATGAAATATATGGAAAGACACTGATTATGGAAAATTAAAAACACTTCATAGAATTTTATAGGATTTTATAGATATACATAGTTTATAACATTTTCTCGGTTCACAAATGATATTGCCTCTATAGTATTATATACATAAACATATGTTTTCTTACTATTTATGAATCATGATAATAAACTATTTAAATTAAGTTATACATAAAAAAACTAACAAAATATGACATTAAAAAAAAAAAGTTAAATCAAATATCATGTTACAAACCACGTATTACACCATGGCATGTGTGCGACACAAGCTTTGAGCGACGATCGGCCATAGCAGTTGTTGTGGCGAACTTTTTCGAACATTGATTGTAAGTTCTCATATTGGTTGGGTTTGGGAATGAATATTGCCTTATACTCTACTTGATACCTCATCTATCATATATATTTTGAAACCATGAGTCTAGATTGTGAACAAGACGGACAATAACTTGTTCTTCCTAGGATGTTACGGTTACATTTGATAGTAGAGTTGACACCGGTTTGGTTTGCCAAAGAGGATGTTGGGCTCCCTAGGGAGGTTAATTATAAGATCCCACAAAAGTTGCCTTACACAGAACTTGATACCTCCTTTATCAAAATAAAACGAACAATATCTGATATGGTTAGTCTTAAATGTTATGATTGTATATATTTGATTCAAGAATCAACTTTAGAAGCTTTCATTTGAAAAAAAAAATGATCAAAAACTATATTAGAATGAAACAATTCATGTTCCAAAAATAGGAACAAAATCAAAATTAGATCGATTCGGTTCCTAAAATGAAATGTTTTGAAAGTCGGTTCCAAAAGTATAAAGAAATAATATAAGGTTGATTCTCATTCAATAGAATTTGCTTTTATATGTGATTAATAATTATTGTTGTATATATTTTAATTAGACAAAGTTAATTGATGTGTAATGTGTGATAAGATTGATATTATCTAGTAAAATCCAGCACTATACTTTTTGCTTATTCATTAAATGACAAATGACCTGATAATTATTGTTGATTATGATTGATTCTATAAATAAACGAATTTATTAATCATTATGTTTATTGCTTTTCTATTGTTTAGTGTAAATAAAAATCTCAATCATGGACAAAGCATGTATGTAAATGGAAATAATATTTGGTAAAGTCTCTCAATCAGATCATGTCAAAAGCGAACTCTTTCTCTTTTAATTATATATGATGATGTATTGTCAAGTGGTTACGGTTTTTCATTCTATAATATTCAATAATCATTTTCATAAAACCTAACAAAATTCAGAAACCAGAAATTTCACTTACTACACTTTTCTTGTCGAGGAGTTAGTTTTTATCTTAATGTGGTTTTTACTTCCATGTAAAAATAAGGGTAATTTAGTATTTTTATACCATTTTTGTCAAACCCTTTTCAAAAAAAAAAAAAACTTATCTTCTATATTCTATTTAAGTTTGTCAAACCTTATTATTTTCCAACTTCCTGTAAATGATTAAAAAGTGATGGAGGTACCACCAAGATCATTATTATAATGTACCACTCTTTGGATTAAGTTAGTTTATTTCAAATACTTATAGACTTTCATGTAAACTGTTACACATACAATGATAATTACAGGTCATCACAGCCTTACAACCAACGCACTTCCAAACTAATTGGGTCATGCATGCCATCACAACATACGGATAAAGGTGTGGAATCTCAACCCTCAAGTGATAACTTGGGCCATGCAAATGGCCAAACATCGATTATTATAGTTGCGACCTAAAACACATAATTGATCTGTTTTATAACCACTTACAAAATCCAAAAACATAACAAAGTCTACTAATGACCTTCCAAGAACACTAAAATGAAGTGATGACATCCTCCACCAGTGAGTAGACACCTTGTCCAAAACCCAAAGTTCATAAAGGTGAAGATGGTGGTGTGGGTATGGTTTTTTATTTTATTTGTTTCTCTTTTTATAAATAATAAAGTTCTGAAAAAGTTGTTTCTATTGTTTTTTAAAAGTTAATAAAGATAAATATTTTGTTTCTATTTCTTTATATTTTGTGTTTAAATCCAAGATGTGTTAATGTTCTTTATAAGGAGCACGCCTTCAGAGTTTTGGAGATGTGGGTAAATTAATGTTTTTGAACACTGATGTTGATGATTTTACATGTGATTTGGATTTTAAATATTGCTAGATTTAATAAAAAGCAGACAATGATATATCATTTTATTCATAACAGAAAATAGTTATGTTTGAATTGTGTAACTGTAATATCTTAAGTTTCCTTGTATTACTGAAACTAAACTCATGATAGGAATTCGATGTGGCAGAGGCAGGATGCATTGCGATGTTAAAGTTTTCCGTTTGGAAGTGCAAAGGGTTTGAATCATGCTTTTGTCTAAATTTTTTTCTTATTTCTGTAGCTTTTAGTTTTTGGTATTTTCAGTAACTTTTATTTTTTGAATGTTTTGGAATGACATGTTATGACAAGATTCGGACAAAGGACCTTCTTTGCAAAGAAAAAGAACTAATTGGTGTTACTACTTGAAAAAAAACAATACCTTATTGTGTAAGTCACTAGGATTGTGATATCCTAGTAAAGACGTAATTTTTTTCTCTCGTCTTATCTATCGGATACCACATATAAACACACTTAGCAAACAATAATTATTAATTTACTGATTAGGTTATGTAAACTTATATTTGTGCAAACGTCTTTATCAATATAGAACTTATGCATAAATGAAAACGAACAAGCCTTGATGTGCATATATGCTATTTCTTAACCAATCAATTATATATTTTGAAACACCGTGCTAACATGTTGGTGGTCAATTTTTTAATATTTATAAAACAACAAAAAAATATTATTTTTTATATTTATAAATGTGATTGGTTGCTATTTACAACTTCTTTGTATACAATTGTTGCATCTACAACAATGACAAGGGACCATCGATGATGGTATATGGGATAACACATACGATAAAATAATTAAATTACTTATTTGGTTCATAAGGTATGTCATAACTGAAAATTTCGGTTCATTTTTTTTATAATTTATTTAAAAAGAATCTTTTATACATGTAGTTTTTTATGATTTGGTCCTCCACACTAATGGCCATCCAATTTATTCGTTAACTATATAAAGGTAAATAAGTCTTTTTAGTTTTTTTCCCTTTGTTTTACTACCTTTCATAACACAAGGACCAAATATGTAATTAACCAATAACTAAAACGTTTCTTTATTTTAAAAAGTTGTTGTTACGCTTTATATGTATGAATATAAATATAAAGTTAGGTTCAAATGTGAACTCCATTTTGGTTGTGAACATAAGGACCACTAAAATTGCGTTACATGACAATATTTACTCTGAATATTATGCATGATTCAAAGTGAATAAAGCTTAGGCGCATTTATTCACTCTGAATAATGCATGATATTCAGAGTGAATATTGTTATGTGACGCGATTTTAGTGATTCTCACGTTCATAATGAA
Source organism: Centaurea solstitialis (assembly GCA_030169165.1). Taxonomy (NCBI): domain Eukaryota; kingdom Viridiplantae; phylum Streptophyta; class Magnoliopsida; order Asterales; family Asteraceae; genus Centaurea; species Centaurea solstitialis. The sequence continues at coordinate 16,570,183 of CM058045.1, read as the reverse complement.
AAATGAGTTTTCATTTGAAATTTTCTTTATAAGTATATACATATACACACACACACATCAATATGGAACGACCATACCCTATTGTTGACCAGTTGCTCTGCTCCCTCCCCCCTAAAAAACTGTCGACCACCTCTTCCTTCCTATTGTTCATCGAACCTAGAACTTGAATCAAGAAATCAAAATTGGAACTCAAGGAGAGTGAGGAAGAGATTTTCGACACCACCTTCATCGCCAAAAACCATGGTTCATTCTTTTAGATTTACTTTCGTCCTAAACACCTTTGTCCCTATGGTTCATCCCAAACGCATTCGCCCACATGGTTTTTCTCTATGGATCTGGAAGACCACTCTAACTTTATCAATCCAATTTGTTCCCCTAGGACTTATGATTTTGGATCTGCATTTGGTCCTTTTTTCATTAGAGTTTGAGTTAGATTTTTTATCTTAGAGTTCAATTTAGATTTTACTAAATGGCTTAATTTGGATTTTATGGCCTTTATTTTAAGTTAAAGGGTTGATTTAGATTCTAGGTTTTGATTGTAAGACCATCCATAATGGTAGACTATGAACCCAATCGTCACATCAGTGTCACATTAGCTTTTCACTACCTTATCTAAACCAACTCAAACCATCCACTATACCAAACTCAATCTTACCCACACATTATTTGATTAATAAGAAAAAGAAAAAAGAAAAGAAGAGAGAGATAGAGAGAAACAAGAGAGAGAAAGGGGTGAGGGGTAGGGTGGGGTGGGGTGGGGGTCGTTCACCATCGGCATGGACAAGCCGAAGCCGCATGACATGAAGGCCACACGACGGTGTAGCCGATCAACCCGAAGGACCTGATGGCTTACTCGATGCCATCGAGTAGACCATTACGGATGGTCTAAGTAAAGGTTGATCTAAAATTTAGGGTTTACCTTAAGGCAATGTTTGATAAAATAAAGCTAGCTAGCTTTTAAATTAACTTATAAGCTAGTACATGTTTGGATGGACCATAAGCTAGCTTATAAGCTAGTTTTTTTAAAAACTAAGGAGGATAGCATCTAGTGATTTATGAGACTTTTTATCTTTTTATTCTAAATATATTTTTGCTACTTTTTACACTATAATTAATTTAAAATAGGGGTCAACAGTACAATTAATTGTAAACCACAGGGACCAAATATGTAATTTACCCTTAATTTTTTTATTAGAAAAAGAGTAAAATACAAATTTGGTCCCTGTGCTTTAGCAAAAGTCTCACTTTTGGTCCCTACAGTTTAAAAAATACACATTAGCCACTGCAATATGCGTTTTGGTCCAATTTTGGTCCCTCTGACTAACAGTCGTTAAATATAGCCGTTAGTTTAGGGTCAATTTGATATTTTTCCATTTTTTTCTTGTTTTTACCTTAAGAATAACCACAAGGACCAAAAGTGTAATTTATTTTATATATTTATACATATATACAAACACCTCATCTTTCTTCTTCACCTATCACCACTACCACCATCCACCCACCACTACCACATCCACCACCACCACCACACCACCCACCCACCACCACCACCCACCACCACCACCACCACACTCCTTCTTCTTCACCCAAATCTTCATCACCCACTACCACAGCCGCCACCACCTCCACCACCCACCTTCATCATCACCCACCTCCACCTGCTGCCTACCTCCACCTGCCGCCAACCTCCATCGCCCACCTCCACCGTCGTCTACCTGCAAATGATGCCGTTTACACCGTGAGCCACTATCAAGACCACCACTCACCTCTGATTCGTCCCCCTACAAACGTCCCCCTCCACCACCACTCACAAATGTGTATTTTTTAAATTGTAGGGACCAAAAGTGAGACTTTTGCTAAATCACAGGGACCAAATTTGTATTTTACTCTTAGAAAAACTTATAAATTAGCTATTATTTGCAAATCCCTTCAAAATTCCAACATAAGGAAAATGATCATATATATTTTAACAAATTGGACAAAAGCCCACTAAGGAACTTAAATTGGGTCAATTGAAGAAAGCTTGACATATATTTACATTACATGTCAAAAGGTTGGGCCTTGAGAAATAAATTCGAATTCTCTTGCAATAACTTGAATAGATAGTTATAATTTATAAGCTTTATACGGATTTTTGATACTAATGGAGCAAAATTCTGTTTAATAACACTGCGTAACAGATCTATATCAAATCATGAATCACTCTTTGATTTCTAGTATCTTTAATTGTTTCATCAGAATTTTGATATAGAAATACACGTTTTTTTGCTACAATTTGTTGGCACGATTTTGCAAATAAATATGTACTCTGTTGTAGGATAAATGTGCCATCGTCTAAAGGATGTGACGATAGAGATTAGATAGAGATAGACATAGAGATAAACATTCAGAGTTAGATTAGAACTACAATATCTCTTAGTTATCTTCATGTAATTCATCCCTATATAAAGGGTTTATGATTAATGAAAAATACAGATTCATTCTCTCTCTATTCCTTGTTGTTCTATTTCTTTTTTCCTTTAACACGTTATCAGCACGAAAACTCGGATCGTTTGCGCCGCTACTAAATGATTGTTCCATCCACAATCCGTCATCCATAGAAGGTTTGTTTTTCTAGTATTACAACCCAAGTAAGTATCTCTATAAACACAATTTTTTTTAACAATTGCCGTTGATCATGAATTTGATTTGTTGGTTTAATTAGAAAACCTTATTATCAGAGCTTATATTAGTGATAGACTCAATATGATTTTTTTTTTAGGAAATTAGTTTCGTAAGCATATATTAAGACTAGATAAACAAATTTTTATATCTATCATCTGGAACCTGCCTCGAGTTCATCATAGACGCACTGCCAATTAGATAATGGTTTTGTTACTCCTTTTTCTTTACCGTCGTTGTTAAATCTTTTTGAGAGAAAAAGAGGATAATTTTAAATATACATCAGTTCCATGTTAAGGTTAGGTTTAAGGTTTTTGAGGAACATATTCTCCTCTTTGGAATTAAAATATAATGCTTCATTTTAGTTTTAAATCAAAGTTTAATATATTGTGTTTACGTATTATTATTATTTTTTTTAAATATCTAGTATATTAGATTGCCAATTAATATAATTCTACTTAAATATCTTTTAATTTTAATTATACTAATATTATTCAGGATCATTTATATCTTCTGAACAATTTAAATGTTTTTAATTTTAATAATATATATGTTGTTTTGATACGATAATCAATTAATATTTTAACAAAGCAAGCAATATATTGAATTGGTTTCGGCAATTTACTTATTTATTCCACTCAATTTTGGTTTACTTCATATATTGCATTGAATGTATACTTTTATTGATTTTTAAATAATTTTCACATAAAAATGTTTATTAGGTTGTAGATCATCTTATTCATCCTATTATTACTATTATTATTATTATTATTTTGATCAATGATATACTATAATTCTTTTATAGTTTTATAAATGTTAGTTGTTATTTATTAGTTGATCTTCTTGGACGTGTTTAATTTAGTCAGTAATATTCATATATTTGTTAATATGCTTTGTTACTTGCTTAATTGTTTGAGATGATATTGAATTATTAATTTTAAGGCCTATTTAATAAACTTATTTTTATCTGCTTAACTTAATCCATAGGTATCATAATTAAATCCAAGTGTTTATCTTATTTAAATTAATTAATATTTTAAATTATGCATGTAGTTTAGAATTATCTTCTCTACATATATTAGATGTTTATCTTTTAAAAAAAAAAATTTATCTTAACTATGAGTTCTTACTCATAATTTTCATTCTTAAAATATTTTTAGAAGTTACACTTTCAACCCCCATATATTTTGGTCTTTTTTTAAAGGCTTCAAAAATACCATTAAAATTGGTTTCATATGTCAAACGAATATCTTTGGGCCTCTTGCCAAAAGCCTTAAAATGATATTAATTCAATCTCTCATTTTGGTCTCATGCCAACATCTACAAAATTATGAATGTTACTCATGTATTTCATAATCAAAGTGATTGCAAGATATCTAATGGATTTTGTCAAACGGGTGTAAATAGCCTAAGGTTTGTAGGGACTCAAGCAATCCACGTGATTCCCCTACTTACCTAGAAGTCCAAAAGTGTTTTTGCAATTTACTTATAAATATTGAAATACTAAAATGACATTTTCATCAAAAGGAACGTTTGAAAATAGCAATTCTTAAATCATATAATGCCTTGATAACGGAATTTCATAAGCACCATATAGCTTGTCTTCATAAATTACAATACCTTAGCTATTATTTATGTAAATGGTTGAAATAACCTACCCGTTATTTGAAAGAACTTGAGTACAAATATGAATATCCAATGTAAAGACTCTTTGTTGGAAATGTATACGAATATACCTAAAACCCATTAATTCCATATTGACCCTAAAAACTATCCTCATGAAAAGGTACAAGCAATTACCATCATGTCTTGAGACTGAATATCGGTCTTAGCTTTCATAGGGAATACATTCAACTAGAAGCACCCAAAGAAATGTAGGATGCCTGAAAAGTTGAATAAATAGTATTAACGAATATATACTTCCCAATGAATCGTATAGCGAAATGAAACCTGCTTACTCGATTACAAGAGGTATCTGATTTTCACAAAGAAATGTTGTGTCTTAAATACATCTCAATCTTCGTGGCAAGAAACTTACAGAAGATGACATGATTCATAACATAATTCTCGTCTTTTATATATATCAGCAAACAATACTAATGTACCAGTATAAGCTGAAATATAACCTCTAGAGAAAATCAATAACCTAATGCAAGTGGTTGAGGATATAACAATGTTTTCTTTGGGGAAATAAAATTAACTATCTCGAGATAAAGTAATCTCTCGGGACCAAAAATGAAGTGTTAGAGGTAGAAACAACTCCAAAGGATTGTGAGTTAAAAACAATTTCACACATGTGACATTTACGAGCCATGTGGATGAAATCCTCGAAGGGTCGGGGTTAGGGTAAGAGTCATAAAGGATTTTTCAATACCTAGAGCAAATATACACCTATTGTCTCAGGTGATAATGGACATTTTAAATTTTAACATGGATACATGTATGCTTACACTAAACATCTCTTATGAACTAGATCATTCTTTTAATTGAATATTAGATTATTTGAAATTTTTATTTGATGTATTAAAGTAGTTGTATTTATATGTATATACACCAGAATTTCTCACCATCATAGATGTAAAGAAATACATCTAAACAAATACAAAACTCCAATATTCTCCGTTCCTGTAGGAATGTATCGAGGAGAACCTGAGTTTGTGGAACCTCCCACATAATCTAAAGTAATAGATTAATATTAATTTACCCCCAACATAATACTTAAACGATGAACTGTCATATTAATAAGAACCTTGTTAAGATACTTGTATCAATTGAAAATTATATTAATGGAAATGGCTATATATATACATAAACTCTAGTGATACAAAAGGAATATATATTAGAGAAATTAATGTGTCAAGTTAGTGGATTCTTTAAGTTGTTACATTATATTTTGTCACCAATAAAGAACTTTGGGACAATGACAGATACATGTTTAAACATAACCATGTGGGCTCCATGGTTATGACATAGAGATCCATGTATTGAAAATACATATAAGACACATTATTCGATTGAAAGGCAAAATGAAACTATTAACCAAATTGCAATTGTTGACTTCTGCAGTACAAGAAGCAACACTACTATCATAATATGCCCTCTCGAATACTTATAACTTATATATACCCCAATCCTTAGGTAAGACAGGAATGAGACCATCCTAAAGCTAAGGACATAATACATAAATATTTCATTCTTACAATGTATACAAGGTGATATTTATGGACATAAACATTCCATAATGCGGACCATTAAAGTACTTTATGATTCTGGTTTTGACATGATGAACACATGTCATATTATTGTCCACAGAAATGTTGCACTCCTAGCACTAGTTGTAGTTGTACACTTAAGGGCTCACCACCCTGATTGTCTTATCGAGTCTAAATGACTTAGAATGCTAGAGAATTTACATCATAAGGACTTGATGGTTATTGCATATATATATATATATATATAGTGAGATCAATGTAAAGTCTCCTATACCCCATGTGTAGATATAAAATGGTCTCGTAGAGTAGTAGAAGTTATCATCAAAGGAATGTAGATGATAACTATAGCATTGGTTATGCGCACCAATTTACATACATATACATGGGTTTTGCAATATTAAATGCAACTTTACCAATTTGTTTTTAGACCCACTACTAACCAACCACTATCATGCATACCAGTTGGTAACTGGATATAAGCCTGATCTTGTACATTTATGCATGTTAGGTTGTGCAGTATATGTGCCAATTGCACCCCACCAGCGCACCAAAATGGGTCATAAAAAACGATAAAGTCTATTTGTTGGTTATGAATCTCCAACAATTATCCGCTATTTAAAACCTTTGACGGGTAATTCTTATACCACATGATTTGTGGATTGTCACTTTGATGACAGTCTTCCCGTCGTTAGGGGGAGATAGGAAAAAGTATTTTCCAAAGGAACGACGGGAACTGTCATGGAACATTTCCATATTATTTTGATCCCCAAACTTCACAATGTAAAGTTAAAGTCAAACGAATCAGACTCGATACCTGATACGTTTAATGTTAATATAAGAAGTGACAATATAATATATACAAGCTGCAAATATACCCGTAAAGTCAAAAAGTCCCTAAACAAGGGCACAAAGCTGCTCGAAAGAGCGTTGTAATCACACATGGTGGAGGTGTGGTTGAGGCCGTAGCTCCCAAAAGGAAATGGGGGAAGCTACTTGGTTCGATAGATACTCATCTAATGGAAAAGAGGAGTAAGGCACAACTTATATTTATCATCAACCTTTTATGAGATTATTTCTGATCATAAACTATGTCCATGAATCATTACTGGAGGACGCTCCGAAGTTAATATTGATTCCAAAGATCAAGAAAATCTCGAATGAATATGAATCGCTGGACAGATCATATCCAATAATGATATATTTGCATATATCGTTGCTTATGAAATGATAAAGCACGATGACATCGAACCATGCTTAGTTGAAAAATATCAACATAAGCAAATTGGCCTAAATAAGCAATCCAGGATAATTATATTATTTGACAAATGAACAGGTATTTGGTTTGGTAGTGCTAACCCACCAAGTGTAAAGCCTGTAGGACATAGATAAATCATTTGTCAGATAAGCGTAATGAGAATAATTAAGTCATAATGTATAAGACTCTCCTTTGGCGCAAGGTTTCTCACAACGCCCTGGATTGACCACGATAATTACTTTCTTGTGATGAAAGTTAGAACTGATGCTAATTAATTAGCATAGTAGTTTTCGAAGAATTGGAAAATGCAGCTCATTGATGTGGTTGATATATATCTATGGGGATCTAGATTAAGACATATATCAAAGTACTTGATGGAATTACATTGACCAAATTAAGTAACTCTAAACCACAAGGTGCGTTTTCAATAAAGTTGAAACGTTCTCTTTACAGAATGATGAATCGTGCCCTAGCGTATATATTAAGAAAACAAGTTCCAGATTTTCAAGGTGGCTTAATATGTTGATGTATGAACATATATAGACACTCTTGATGAAATAAGAGAATCCACAAGCTACTTGAAATCTGAATTTGAGATGAAAGATCTTGGGAAAACTTGGTTTTATCTAGCTACTTGAGCTATGATACCAAGTTTGTGGAATATTAATCCACCAATGCGCATATGTCCCCAAATGATCAGGCGATTTAATATGGACAAAGCGTATATGGCTAGCACTCCCATGATCGGTCAAAGTGTTGGATATAAGGAAATATTTATCCCATCTAAAGGATGATGACGAAGAGGTGTTCGGAGCTGGAATTCCGTACCTAAGTACAATAGGCGCATTATTGTACTTTAGATGATACAATTGACCATATATTATATCTCAATGAACTTGTTAGCTAGATTTAGCTTCGCGCCTACGCAATGTCATTGGAATAAAATCAAATTAATATTTTGGAACCATTGACATGGGCTTATTATTTTCCTAAAGAAAGAGGGTTGGGGTTGATAATGGAATTTCGATACCTATTTATGAGTGACTAATGTAATAGTCTATTGATAGTTATTTGTTGATATCAATTATATGTATAACCCATACAAAAGTTATTTCCAAATTGGATAAGGAATTACCATAGGGAACACATTTATTGCTTGTAAGTAAACTAAGCAAACCTTATGTAACTTCCTCTTTGAACCATTTTAACAATATTACTTTACAATAATGTACATGATTAAGGACTATCATTACACATATTAGAGGAGTTAATACTATGGGTTAAACCAATACCCTACTCGCATATATGGAACTAATGCGTCATGTATCATTAGATGAAAGTAAGATACATGAAGGGTGAAAAACAAAGCATATTCTGGTTAAGTGGTTATACTATTAACTATAACAAACTCTCTACTAGATTCAAGTAAATCAATTAAGATGTTAGAAGGATGTGACATGTTTTACCAAATTATTACCTAAAACCATATTTGGGAAAATGTAAAAAGTATTCAAATACTAATGTTTCCATAACTCTCTTGATTAATGCACAAATCAGGGGGAGTAGTAGACAAAAGGGAGAGTCTACTATGTATATGATATTGGTAAGTTGTGCTCTTTCCTTCACCCAATGTTTTATTTTTCCCACTGGGTTTTGTTCTTTGGGGTAAGGTTTTAGTGAGGCAACACTATATATACCATCTCGTTTTCTTAATTCTCATGATTAATGTACAAATCAGAGAATACATTAGACTAAAGGAAAAGTCTATACTGCAAAGAAAACTGGTGCGTTGTACTCTTTCCTTCGTCATATTTTTATTTTTCCCACTGGGTTTTTATTTTGGCGTAAGGTTTTAACGAGGCAACAATCGTGCACCACCATTCCCTTGACTCGGCACAAGGGGAGTGTTGTAGGATAAATGTGCCATCGTCTAAAGGATGTGACGATAGAGATTAGATAGAGATAGACATAGAGATAAACATTCAGAGTTAGATTAGAACTACAATATCTCTTAGTTATCTTCATGTAATTCATCCCTATATAAAGGGTTTATGATTAATGAGAAATACAGATTCATTCTCTCTCTATTCCTTGTTGTTCTATTTCTTTTTTCCTTTAACATACTCCAAGTTTTTGAATTTTAGTTTGGTAACTTTGGTTTCAACAATAAGTTCGTTAGTTTTGTTGTATTAAAGAATATTTGTAAGTATTTTGTCATTTGTAACATCGTTTCTTAAACCGTGTGAAATCACAAAAAATTAAAACGAGAAAAAAAAATGTTTAAAAACGATAAATTGTAATGCAATATACTTTTAGTTTAGTTATAGAACATATAAAAAATTATTAAAATCATCTATTTTTCTAAAGCGAAAAATCATTATTAATGTCAATTAAACCAGTTTTTGATTAATAATAATTTTTAAACTCAATAATCTAATTAAAAATAAAATAAAATATATTGTTAGTTATCATCGTTACTTATAACGGATTTTTGCTTACTTAAGTTTTTATTAGATAGTTAGTTAAAGCATCTTCAACAACTATGCTAAAATAGAGAAAAAAAGGAATTTTAGCAAGTTTGTGCTACACTAGTTATGTTATCTTGTATGTTAAAATAAAGAAAAGAAGAGAGAGATTCTAAAATAAAATTTAGATAATTATTAAAACTCTATAAGCAGAAAAAAAAAATATTTTATTATTTTTTTCCACCAATAAAATAACTTGAAAATAAATGTGTAAGAGAGAAAACAATATGTTATTGATATAATAAATACTATAATTTCTAAAATAAAGTAGTTGTTGGAGATTAATATAAAATTATTTAGAGATTTTAAGTTTTGATGTTTTATTATAGAAAAATTATAGCATAGCTATTGAAGATGTTCATATTAATTATTAGATTATTGACTAAATCGGCATTGGGCTCTAGAGCTTCATACATGGCCTAATTAACTACATAAGTTATCATTAAGACGGCTCAAGGTCATTATTGGTTATACTTAACCTAATTATTGAAAGAAAAAAAATTCGTGTAATTTATACATCAGATTTTCAAGTTTTCAAGTGCTCCAACGCTAAATTTTAATAATTGTAATTATAAAAACATGTAATTTTTTGGTGTAAAAAAGATTTATAAAATATTTAAAGTGTATTAATTGTCCAATTAAGGATCTTAAATTGTATTCCAGTAAGATATTCTTTTAAAAGGTGAAATATTTAAAGAAGAATGTTTATATGTCAAAAAATGATTTTTCGAAGAAAAAGTTGGAAATGATTTAGGCTTGACATGGGACTAGGATTGGTTCGTTGGAGTGGTTTTCGCACATGGAGAACTGGTCAATGTTTGTGGTCAGGCACGACACGCGTTACAACTTTCAAGATTGTCATCTTGCACCGGGACTTGTTTAGCTTGGCCCGTGTTGGGATTTGTACATGTAGAACGAGTCGAATGTTTTTGGTTAAGACCATTACAAGAGGATAATCTTGGATCGGAACTGATTTGGGTCTTGCCCGATACTTGTTTTTAGTCATCTCTAATAGAATGTGCCATCGACAAAGTAGCCTTTTTTATTAAAATAATTGAAAACATAACCTCTTTTTTGTAGGTTTTAAAAACATGGTACCCAAATTTAGCTGAATCCATTTTCCATTAGATAGTGGACCCAAATTCAACCAATAAATCATACAAGATTTTACTATTTTACTATTTCTTCAAGTTTGGCAACCAATAACTTAATTACAACAAGCTCGAACGTAATTTGTTTAGTTTCCTATTCTGGAACATACTTTTGAAAGCTTAAATGCTTAATCTTGGTGTCTAAGATAAAACGTCTCAAACAAGAAAACTTAATATTTTTTGAAAAAATTTTTTTTTGTTTACAAAATTATAGCCATTTGTAGTTCAATTCACAAAAGTATAATATTCTTTTAGCTAAATCAAAGATAACTTTCTCCTAATCGTAACAAAAACATTAGTACATTTTTCAAATTGAAAATCAAAATAAAACAACATCAACTTAAATATAAATTAAACTTAGATACAAATTCATCTTATAGTTTGTTCTCGATCAAAGGGATCCACTTACTTCTGACGAAGATAGGGCAAAGCAAAGACCATATAGATTAAAAAACAATGATATAAGACCAAAAATCATAAAAGAAATTAGAGTAAGTACATATTATATGGGAGACAAGTTTTATAAAGGACCATAAGATCGTGGAATTGTTGGAAAATATTATCAAGTATTTTATATTATTTACTTATTTATGATAATCTTTTTTATAGTTGTTGTTATTTAATAGTTTGTATTAATTTTTTACAATATTTTAATAGACTAACTATTTATTTCCATAATCATATTATTATGTCACGCTCCTTTTAGAAGGTCATAAGAAAACACAATTTGTAGCGTTTTTATAATAATTATTGAAGGCATAATAGATTAGAAAAAAAGTTATTGAGTATTGAAAACTTATGGCATGTTTCTTGGAAAGAAGGGCTACTAAATTTCTAATCTATTATCAAGTAAGTTTTAAGATATTAATTGTTCAAACCGTATCAAACAACTATGTTGTTATAGAAATTTTAAATTGATTAGAAAGAAATGGAAGAGCTATTGAAAAAATCCTCACATTTGAAAAATAAAAAGGAAATATAGTAGACTTGTGATTTAGAGGTTGAAGTATGCGACTGTTAATGCCAAAAATCGCACCTAAGACGACTTAAAGGTTCACTTATGAGGCTTATGCGTCGAGAAAAAGGAACTTTTTTTACAAAACGTACAAAGGCAAAGAAAATAGGACAAACAGAAGACAAATGATTTAATGATGCAGAAAAAACCTTAGGACGAGGAAAAAACTTGCGGTCGACGCTCCACTAGTTATCACCAAGAAGGGGTGATGCACTCGATGTTACAGTAAGTGGTTGTACGTTACATTGAAGGAAACAACAGTGATCTTATAGAAAATACAATAGATCGTAAACAAAATTGCGAGTAAATAGTATTGCGGAGAATTCTTCGAGAGCCGAATGTGTATGTGTAGAATTCTTCGAGATCCCACCATGAACACCAACATCCAATGTCCAAGTTTTTAAAAGAATAGTTTAATGTTTAATGGTTGATGGTTGATGTTTATTAAATGGGTTCATTTCCCATGACGATTCTATGACGGTGAGTTTGGTACATTAAAGAGAGTGAAATAAGACATAACAAGAACAGGTTGGTCACATGTTTGACATGCATCTATGTGGAGCAAGCTGAACTAAGTAGAACAAGTATGTTCCCTCTTACCCCTAGAACGAAATAGAACAATGTCTGATGTACATAATACCCTTAACATACAGATTATTTTTCTTTTTCACGATAACTGTCTCATGCTTAGGGGTGAGCAAAACCCGACAAAAAAACGAAAAATCTGATCTAAAAAAACCCTGAATCTACTCGGCCAACATAACCCGAACTAACCCAATCTCCGAAATCCGACTATTTGGGCAGATTATTCGATTCGGGTAAAGTCTCCATATCCATCACCCAAAACCTTAATAAAACATTTTATTAATACTTTTTGTAACTTTTTATGTAATTCTTTAAGGTTTGAACTTTATTTTTTCTTTGTTTAAATGTTTAGTTTAATCTTTAACGTTTAAAATTTGCATTTTTGGAGTTTGAATTAATTTTAATCTTTAATAATTAAGCATGATGAATAGTTAAAATTAAATTTAGAGTAAATCTCACTTTTCATCCCTGAACTATGTAAATTTTAATCTTTTAAGTTTACATTTTCGCTTGGTTTTGGTTCCTCTCACTAACGCCCATTAACTTCTTCTATTAAACCTAATTAAATGAGGGATAATATGGTTATTTTCATTAGTTTAGGAACGAAAAGTGTTAAAATTTACATAATTTAGGGACCAAAAGTGAACTTTACTCTTAAATTTATAACCATCATATAATACTAGTAAATGTACCCGCGCGATGCGGCGGGTGTAAAGAGTTGTAGCAATAGTATTTTTATTTGTATGAATTATGCAATGTTAAAAGCTTTCGGGTCGACTATACCTTCAAACGTAGTCAAATATTGAATATTTTTAGAGTAATCGTATTATTAAATCTCAAAAATACATACAATGAATTAATTTTAGATATTTTTATAGTCTTTAATTTCATTTTACGCCCCTATCTATCTTTTATAATTTTCATTGTTGTTTTGACACCTTTATTTATATCTTTTATATTATAGTTTATTATCCTATATATATAGTTATTTAATTTAGTGATAATTGTTTTTCGTTTGGAGTTTTATGACCTTAACATTTATAATGTTATATTAAGTAAGATATAGTAAAAAAAAATTATTCGACAAAGTGATCATATATATACGTATGTTTGCTTTCCAGAATATCAAACATGAGTTTAATCTACATTCATTATCTTTAGGTTTTTCAAAGTGATCATATATACGTATGTTTGCTTTCCAGAATATCTTGAATTGCTTATATTCGATGTGTGACTAAAACTCCACAATCTTCGTCCTATCATCCATAGGTTGGGTACACGACATGTATTTAATCTAAATTCAGTTATTTGATGTTACCATTTATTGTATTCTATGGTATCCGTGAATCATCTTTGTATATATTTTTAAATTGAAAAGGTCACTAAATAACAAATGAATTTTCATAAATACTTGTTCCCTTGGAACCATGAGAATTCCAAATTTCCAACATATTTTTAAGGGGAAGGGGTGTCATCGCAATAATGGATAGAACTTGCAGATTATTATATGAGCAAGTAAACAGAAAATGATTCATAAAAAAATTAAGCCAATTAATTATAATATCGGTAGAATAGTTGCTATTGATTTGTACATATTCTCAATAATAAGGAAAATAGACTTTGTCCGTCCTTCCTATTCCTCGATCTCCAAGTGCTTTCTGATAGCAATTGTCTCATTAAATGAGCTGCACAAATCCACGTGAATTCTAGAGCAAGATCTCTCAAGTTAATAAACTTACAAATTAGTAATACGGCTCGACAAAATATTTTGCAACATAGAAAAACAGAATCTTAATGATAAAACAAACCATGTGCCTCGAGAATTCCGAGCATCTTCCTCCCGGTATGCTACTCACTTGAGCAATGTAATGAGAATCACACAGAATGACATCGATTTGTGAGGGTGTCGGCCCTTTCTTGGCAAACTTACAAATACTGTCCGGAACCTGAAGGATTAAGCAACAGAATTGTAATCAAGTTACAAACTGAAAAAGAATTATCAGCATGGTTTCAGAAGCGGCAAGTGGAGGAAACAAATCTTACCCGATAAGCATGTACTACGTCTAAGATGCTTACCGAACCTATTTTTGTGAAAATAAATTTTCATTTAAAACAATATTTAGTAGTTCGTGACTATAGTCCATCCACTCAAGAAAAGGAAAATTCTCCATGTTGGAGAAATCCAATTCATTTAAGATCATAAAAGAAAAGTTACATTTGCCACCTACACTACATATGATGGATATGCACGTAATATTGAGGAAGTCTACATCTGATGCCTTCGCAAATTAGGACATGATATCTACTGCATATGCTAGTACTATTTTATGGCTCAATATTATTGCAATAGGTTAATATAGTAATATAATTACCACAAATTCAATTCTTCATAATGCATGCATACAAGAAGATTATAAAAGCAAATAAAGCTTTAAACAATTACATTTGGGGATACATAGAAAAAAGAGAATTATTAGACAAATTTTTACTATTTCTCTAAAGCATCACCACCCTTCCAATTGCATTACCTCATTAAGGGGGTATTTCATTAGAGATATTAAGCAGTAACTAATGGGAATGATAATATAAGAAAATGTTTGGCTTTCTATAATATGATGGAGATGGACTTATTCCCCTAGAAGCCCAAAATTTTATTCCTGATTAAACTGAAGGAAATGAAAATTCATCCCATTTTCATTCCTGCCATTTCCATTCCCATTTATACATGATATAAGGATTCACATATGAATTACTTTATCAACATCCATATGGCGGCTAGCAAGAGTTAAACCAGTAGTAGGCCTAAAAAGCTTCAAATTACAACAGGATGAAGAACAGCCTGTCCCACAAAACACGTATGTAGAGAGGCCAGTTAATAAACCAACCAAACCTACTTTACCCATTCATAGGTAGGCTCTGGGAAGGGTAGGATGTATGTAAACCTTACTTCTACCCTAATAAAGAAAGGGTCTGGCTATTTTGACAATAAAGAAAATCTTATGCTACCTCAAATAGCAATTCTGCAGCGTAAAGAGCAGTGAATGGTGTTTGTTCTCCAGATTTCAGAACGATCATGTTGCTGAAAGCAAGGGATGGTAAGAGGAAAGCTCCATGGAATGATCCAGCTTGTAGCCCCAATTGGTTCATGCAGAGTTTGCAGATAATAAGGTCCATCGGCTAGAAGCGTTTGACTTAGATCATGGATCTTATCCGCCAAACCTGCAGGTTTCCAGAACAAACTATGTTTATTATGAAATTTTTGAATATAATTTAGCAGATATACCGATAGAATTACATGATTATCTACCAGCATAATAGCAATATAGACATCCGAGCATATCGATACTTCACTTTTCGCAGCCTGTTCATAAGTCTTCCCATTGTTCCACGACTTAAGATTCAAATCGACCAAGAGCTTATCCAGGTAAGATTCTTGGTCCTTGTCATATTCATCCGTAACGTAATGTGAGTTGGTAAGTGCATACCCGGATAAGCATTTAGTAAATGGCTCCTAAAACTATATTTTTTGGTTGTTTATCAAACACTTACCACCGGATAAGCGCTTACCAAATCTCTTAGCATGTCACTTCTACCTCACCGGATGAATATAGGAACGTAGCAAGGACCGAGAACCTCACCAACTAAGATAAATTTCAAAGTTAAATAGGCCAAGATACCTTCAATACACCAACTATAATAACTATATAAGGTTCACATAAACAATCAACAATCCATTTCATAGTCTTGACGCACATGACAACATGTATTTCCAAAAAAGAAATAAAAAAGAACTAAACCTGCATGGCTTTGTTTGACCCAAGTAAAAAATCTAAAACATCAAAACATAATATTGTCTGTGATGTTAGTAGCAACCGAGTTAAAAAATACATGATTAATCAATACTTATCATATAAGATAAACTTTATTTATTTTAACACTTCAAAGGACCCACTTGTGGATTTGAGTTGCTCCTTGGACTGTTTAAATTTGAGATTCCTCTGGTTTTCAAAGCTGAAAACTTACATGGAATTGTAGTCCTCCATGACATCCCTTATTAAATTCACTATGCTTTCTTTATGCTCCCTCCCTTTCTTCTTTGTCTTTGACAACGTAACTACATATAACACAAGGAGAAGTTACTAAGCAAGCTAAAACTTGAGAGCAGACTTGTAGAGTTCAAAATTTGACCGTTAACCTAAAATATATAGCAATTTTATGTTAGTCCACCTCCATTTAAGAAACCAAAGTACCAAACAGAAAGCATCATACGACAAATTTTGATTATGCAAGCAAGTTGTAACAATGAAAGCCTTTTTCATAATGTATCACAAGCAGATGGCATTTGGTGGACATCAATAAAATGGCTCAAAGAATACTAAACTTTAAAGTGAGACAAAAATATATTACATAGTTTGCCTATAGAACCCCACAGAACAATCGTGATTTCAAGTGCAATGGAAAGTCAAAAAAATGATAACAGAGAAACTAAAACCAACCATTGCTGTCCGGATCAGACCATAATCTAGTAGCATATGGAAACCTATCAAACTGTTCACCAGTCACCTGCAAATGTCATCAATTAACTAATTTATCAATTTATTTATAACACAGTCAATATAACTTTAAAAGATATGAACTTATTATTGAGATTTGTCACCGATTCTTTTACGATATGAAGATTCCGCGGTTGGATTCCATTTGTTCTGTATATACAGAGCACATAGAACAGAAGGAAACTTCAAATTGTTGAAAATTTTATCTAGAGAAAGCCAGGTTGTTTGATGTATACGCAGAGCAGGGGTGGTGAAGGAGCAGGGATCAAAGATAACACTAACAAAGAGGTAAAAAATGAAATGGGAAGGAACGTTTGCTAAGTTACAAACATGGTCAGCAACCTCCTATAGCTAGTAGCAAACACACAACGATGATGATACCAAACTTTGCAATTATGAAATACATGCCTCGGAAAGTTATAGTAAAAACTGATAACAAAAGCATAAACCAGTGTGATCGTTGATCACCTTGTGCTAATTGCCCCTTCATCCGCCAAAATATGTAAACCACAATTCACATTTCTATTAGAAAGCTGTAAACCAAAATCAAGATTCATGACAAACACAAACAAATATATATATATATATATATCGTTTTTAACGGCTTCTGATCATCGAGTTTGAAGATGATAACGGAAATGGAAGTCACATTTATGTTATTCTATTGACCGTCGTGTTTATGTTAATTCGGGGGGTGTTTGGGAGTGCTTATGATCAAAAGCACTTTATCCGAACACTTCAAATAAGTACTTTCAAACACACTCTCTGTCGTTTTGTATGGTATATAAAATAAAGTACATATAGAATTACATAAAATAAATTATAGATAAACTATAACAAATTAGTGGCTACAACAGTACAACCATTGAAAATTTTCATAGTTGTTTAGCAAATACTACATATGGGAACAAATTAAGTGCTACATCGTAGAAAAATGGCTTTGTTTTTTCCTTTCTGTTGTGAATATTTTATTCAATTACAAACTTACAGCAAACCAATTTCACCACAGCAAACCAATTCCTCATCTCGTAATTGTAAATCTTCTAAATTACTACCAAATATAACAGTGATGGAGTGGTTAAATCACAAAATCCACATATAACGAGAAGCTTAAAACATTGCAAATAGCTTCACAATTAAACAATTTAATTAGGGTTAGAGGCTTCAATTGTACACAACAATCCACAACAATTTAGGGTTAGAGGATTCAATTGAACGAATCTGTAACAAAAATTAAATTTGGAATTCGACAAAAAGTTTCACGGATTATACCTCTGTGGTAATTGAGATTGCGATGATAGATAACGAAATTGGAAGCCGAATTTCCTGTTGTACACAACAACACACAACAATTTAGGGTAAGAGGCTTCAATTGTACACAACATTAGGGTAGAGGCTTCAATTGAGTCCAAATTGAGATAAGATTTGAACGATTATACCTCTGTGAAATTGAAATTGAGATGAGATGAGATAGTTGATATGCATTTGGAAGCAATTCGACATGGTATATGTCGATTGATTTTGCAGGTTGTGGGGAGAGAAGAAGATGGAGAACGTGGGTATAGCAGGTGAAGGTGAGGAGGGTCATGCATGAGAGGGTTGTACATAAGGCTTAGGATGTTATACTGTTCAAATTGTTTGAATTCAGTTTTCTTGACTTTGTAACTGAATTTTAAGGTTATTTCTTTTATAATATAGTATATAGATAAGAGTAAATTTGTGGTTTGATAGTTTCTTTATTCAAATGTTATTACTTAAAATATATATGTTTATTTTTAAACTTTTGTTACATGCGATTTCTATTTTCTACTAATTTGATGGGAAAAGAAAACAAAAAAAGATATATTGCTAAAGCCTGAACTTGAATCCGATTAAATCCAAATCCGGCATAACACAAAATCCAAAACCCAAAATCCTTCACACCCATATTTGATTTTCATGGGGGTTACATTTCATACCCGAAACCTTATCGAAAGTTCAACTAAAATGTGGATTGTTAACGTTTATCTTGCAAACTATGACTTTAGAACATATATTTGGCTAAAGTTTTGTTGATACATAGATTGTTTTGTGTTTTTGTTAATTTTCATTTAGATTGACTATTTAGTAAAAAAAAAAATACACTAAAAAGATCTTTAGGGGTAAATTAGTCATTTAATCAATCATGTTTTATTCAATCCTGCTCTGTCATATTACCAAACGCTGATAATTGTTTTGTTTTATCTTATCATGTTTAGTCTTGTACTATCTTATTGACTTATTTATTCTTCGTATTAAACATCATGATGAACAAATTTTCTCAATATAAGCTATGTTCCAACAATGATCGGGGTTGGAGAGTATGGAATGAAATAATTGAAAAAGAAACATAATATAATTTATTGTATTCTATTAAGAAATAAATATATTGATCGTAATTACGGCAGGGAATCGGCCATATTTTTCTCTTCGAGTTGCTCACAAATTTATAAGTTATAATTTGTAATTATATGTATAATTTAGTTAATTTGATAATTTATTCATCACTAGGGGTGAGCAAAAAAACCGAAACCCGAAAACCCGGCCCGATCCGACCCGAAAAAAACCCGAAAAATCTGACCCCGAAAAAACCCGACCCCGAATTCTCCGAAAACCGAAATCCCCGAGGGTTGATCGGGGTCGGGTCGGGTGTGAAAATTTGTGCCTCGAAACCCGAAACCCGAAACCCGAACCCGAAACCCGATTTTTTAATGTTTTTTAAATATATTTTGTGTATTTATAAAACATCCCTTAATGTTTCATTATTTTTTTAAATATGACAGCAAATGTTTCTGTTTGGAATGCTTATAAAGTTGTAATAGACTTAAATTAGAGCCCAAATCAATTCATCAAAATCAAATACGGCTTCTCTCTCTCTCTCTCTCTCTCATTGCTTCATCGACGCTCTCACCACCATCAACTTTTAGATGTTGATTTTAATGTTGGTATTTGTTATTTTTCGTTTGTTGGTATCTTAGTTTGTTACTTTTAAATGTTTATTTTTACTTTGAAACTTGAAAGTGTAATAGGGAAAAAAGGTCAAAATAAAATCGGGTGCCCCGAAAACCCGCCTCGAAATCCCCGAAACCCGAAATCCCCGAAACCCGAAATCCCCGAAACCCGAAAACCCCGACCCCCGAAAAGTCGGGTATCGGGGCCTCCATTTTCCCCCCGAAACCCGAAATCCCCGAAACCCGAAAAACCCGTCCGATGCTCACCCCTAAGATGTGATAAAATCTCCCCTTTTAGTATTTTAAATTCGTAGTGTCTTTTTCTTTTAAAATATTGACAAAAATAAAAGTCAAAAAGAAAAGAAACATTATCTTCGATAAAATGTGTTACAAATTTGACAAGTTTTTTTCCAATAAAAAATGCATCGATTTGTAACTATTGGCCTCCAAAAAAATATTGTTCATTTAAAAGAAATAGAAGATAATAAATTAGAGAACGTAATCAAGATAGAAAATGGACAGTTGAGCTAGCTAGAGCCACCTCATTCGCTTGTCTTCTAATAACATGATGTAGAGCGGGTACCAACCCAAATATAAGAACAAATGGACCCTGTGAGAACAGCAACAAAAATAATGAAATTAACATAAGCTCATGCATGTGACTTTCAGCATGGCCTAAGTCACATGGAAAGTAGGGGTGGCAGTTTCCGACACGACCCGCCAACCCGACACGACACGACACGAAGATTTCGCGGGTTGGGTTGAGGTTTTTTGACCCTCCAACCCGTCAACCCACCAACCCGCCAACCCGCCAAATTTCGCGGGTTGACCCACCGGGTTGGCGGGTTGACCCGCGAACCCATTTATATTTAAATAACTATTTTATATTTATATATTTAGTTATTATTATATTATAAAAAATAAAAAACTAAAGAAAATACAAATCAAAAACCAATCATGAATTGAAAACTGAAAAGCGGCCTGCCAATTAACCCTAACCTAAATCGTCTTCTTCCATTCCATCCACTTCTCGCTTCAGTTCACGACGTTCTCTCTCCCTCTCGCTTCAGTTCTCTCTCCCTTGATTGTATTTGGTATTTTGGTTGCTTTTGGATGTTGTTTACTTTTTTTTATTTGAATTATATAAAGTATGAGCTTTGACCCGTCAACCCGCCCGTTTATGACCCATCAACCCACCAATGACCTACCAACCCGCCAATGACCCGCCAACCCTTGACACGACCCACGACACGACCCTTCGTGGGTTGGGTTGAAGAACTCGACACGATTAGTTAAATGGGTTGGGTTGGGTTGAGGTTTTCTGACCCTCCAACCCGCCAACCCGTGACCCGCCAACCCTTCAACCCGCGAATTGCCACCCCTAATGGAAAGTCACTCAACCCAACAGATTTCCTACTTGAGCTCTTAAGCCTTCGGGTTCAGACACTTATCAATCCATTTCGATTTCCTACTTCATCATAGCATTGACAGAGAAAAACTTGTGGTCGCCAATAATACACGTGTACGACCAATGATATCTTCAAACAACTGTTATTATCCAAGGAATTCATCACATCCATAGCAACCTTCGTATCAATTTCAAAATGAACTATGGAACCCTCAACCAACGGCACAAGAAATGGCAAATAGGATAGGAGTACAAAAGCTAGCTTCACACCATTGAATGGCTGACATTCCATCAATCGAGCTTGATCTAGCAGTAATTCAACGCACCATGGTCATCTCGGACCATACAAATCCTTGCCTTTGCGTCAGTTAGAAAAACCCCGTGCAAATGTTACACTTAGGCCATCCACTGTCGACCCACTGCACTTCAATGGTTTCAGCTGCCACATTAGCGCCACATCAGCTTTCCACAAAACTACCCAAAACTACCCATTTCATCCACTGTCGACCCACTGCAACCCACTCCATCAAAATTCATTTTAATTAATTTTAAAATATTAATAATAAAAACTAAAAAATTACATTAAAATTAAAATTGAAAATAAAAATAATACTAACATTAAAAATAAAAACGCTACAATCAAATTAAAATTAAAATTGCGATACTTAAAATTAAAAACTTAAATTTGCGTTAAATCTAAAAATTTAAAAACTAAAAATCATTCGAGAGGCGCCCATCCGTATTTTTTTCGTAGCTCCTCTTTCATTTGCAACGTTGTATGTAACGCACCGCCCGAAAGATGCGAATGCGGCGATATGTAAAACCTATAGTCTCGCCGTTGCTTCTTTTCCTCCGCCTCCGATTGACGAAACATCAAATCTCTTTCGCGCAAGTCCAAATCCCTTTGTTTTTGAGCGAGTATTTTGTGAGATGTCGTGTTGAGCGTCGTAAGTTGATTAAACAACCCGGAGACGTATTCGCTCGAGGCGGCTCCCGTAGAAGCCGATGCCGAAGCTCTCGCCGCGTTTCTTCCGATGGGTCGTGGACGCTCCTCTTCTTCTTCGTTTTCGTCCTCCTCATCGACATCGACATCGAAAGGACCGTGTGTGTCGGAAGCGTCGGTGGTGGGCGTCGCGGATTCGGAAGTCTTTGATCGTTTGGGACGAGAGGTGGCACCTATGAGAGGTGTGCGTATGTATTTCTCGGACCCCTTGAGCACATCCCAAACATGCTCGTGTTGAAAAGCCTTCTTGTACTCTTCTTTGTAGCGGAAGCGAGCCTTCGTTAACCAATCGTTGTCACCCTCGCCGCTTTTACGTTGCGATTTTACGTTGTTGTAGATGTTGGTAAATTGTTGGACAACTTTGCCCAACCCTACACATTTGCTCCTTATTTGATGCACGGAGCGGTATTTTGGTGGGCATCCCGTGCGATGTTCGAAAGATAGTCGAACCGTATCCCAAAAATCATCTACATCAAAAAAAATAAAAAAGTTCGTAAGTTGCGTTATATTGACAAAATCACACAATCCATATATAAAATACCTTGCCTACGATTGTTACCTACTACGGAATCCTCCGAAGTCGCCACCCATGACATCGCCAACGCAACCTCCTCATCGGGTGTCCACTTTTTCGGCGGCTCCCGGTCGGGGAATTTTCTTTTCCCGTCTTTCGGGGAATTGGCATTGCCTTTTCCTTTTTTGCCTTTTTTGCCCGTGCCCGATGGTGGTGGTGGGGATGGCGGCGTTGGTTGCGTTTCGGGTACCTCATCATATTCGGGCGAGCTATATATCTACTCTATCTCGGGGCTCGTTTATATTTGGCATCGTTGTCGGAGTTGGAGTAGGAGTTGATTGAGACGCCATGGGACTCGATTGAGTGAGCATTCCCGTAAAGGATTGAGCCATCATCGGTAAAAGATTACCATGGCTCATTCCGTAGTGCGGAACGTTGGTGTTAAAAAAATTCGGATCGTATACGGCGGCGGATGGCGGGATGACCCAATCGGTATTGCGGGCGAGATATGTGGGACTCAGCATTTGGTTTGGGTTTGTCGGCATCGGTTGGTTTGGGTTTGTCGGCATCGGTTGGCTTTGGGTTTGTCGGGTTCTTCTTTGTTTCGGAGTGTTTTGCGAATCCATTTGGATGTGTAGTGAGTTGTGTGTAGAGAGTTGTGTGTAGAGAGTTGTGTGTAGAGAGTTGTGTAGAGAGTTGTGTGTATAGTGTAGTATATATATAGTGTAGTAAATATATTGAAATTTGAAAAAGGAAAAAAGAAAAAAAAATATTAAAAACTATCCGTTTTTTTTACCGTTGGGGGGGGGGGGGGGGGGGTTAAAACGGTCATATTGTATCGGTTTGGTGAAACCGCTTGAAGGAAACCGAAGGGGGGGGGGGCGCGGCGGTGTTTCCTTGTTTACCCGACGGCTTCAATGAAGCCGAAGCCTACCCGTCGTTAACCGCTATCGAGAGTGGATGGCCTTATGGGAACCAACAAAAAGGTTGTTGCAGCATGAGGTGGAGGTAAGAGTAGACTTAGGATAATCACATAGCTCCTCCAATTAGTCAAATATAACTATTGTTGAGCTAATCAACCCTTACAACAGATACTTTTTCATAGATTTATCTCATTTTTTTAAAATCAAAATTATTTAAATACAATTAGTTTTTTATATAAGCTATATAACAAGTATTTTATTATTTATAAGTTGATAGACATTTATATTTTTTTTATCTTTTAATGTTGTTTTTAAATCACACAAACCCATAAAAATAAAGTTAAGCATGACAATAAATAAAAATAGAACATGAATCACTATTAAGGGTTTGAACAAATCATGTCTAGCTCAGTTGGTCTTTCTAAGGACGGTAACAACTTGGGGCGACTGTTGATTGTGGATGGTATCCCTGTCTACCTGGGTTTAAATCCAAGGGAAGTCAATTTGAGGGCATGAGGAGTACCCAGTCCTTGGGCTGGTCCAGTCATAGACTGGGTCCCCAAGCCTAGTTAAAGATTGTGGTTGGGCTCTAGGTCCAGCGTAAGCTTGGTCGGAACAGCGGCGGATTAGTGGGATGCCCGATATCCTTGGGGAGGGGTGTGTATGTGTGTGTTCGTGGTAGTCGTTCGTTGGTTCGATGCCGCTATGCCATCCAAAAAAATAAAATATTAAGGGTTTGTATTTTCAACTTCAAAATCAAGAGATATTCTACACATCATTAATTTATAGTACTAAAAATTAACAAAAGAAATCATTTTACTAGTCTTTAATTTATTATGCAAAAATGTGTTTTACTTCTTACATTCAAATAGAAATTTCATTCACATCCTGAAGAATTATTTGACGGTTGATCAAACGTCTGACAATGTTTTTTTATAAAAAAACTTAAAAAAGTAAGAGCCAAAGTTATATTTACTGGTTCAATACATATATAAATTATAACTAAAAACACACTATAAAAGAAGGGTTTAGATCACTACACCCTCCTGTAGCCTATGAAAAGACATAACTTCAAAATTCTAGGTAATTTTTACGAGTTAACTGTATTGGTAGATATCAATAATTTTCAAACTTCTATGTAGCTTTTGACTTTTATTATAGGTATAGGGGAGTGTTACTAACAACACCCAAGAAGTATTTCTTCCTTCTAAAATGATGAACTGTATGTAATTGATGATTAATGGTAGCAATTTATATAGTATTATTAAAAATATAAAGTCAACAAAACTTAAAACTTGAAAAAGGAAAGGTAACAAACAAAACAAATCCTTGGGGTACTCAAAGTGGTTGCGACTTTTAATTAAACAAAAATTTTGGTCATCAAGATCTCTATAAATAAATGACAATTGAAATCAAAATTCTGGAAAGCTCACACAATCCATAGCTTTAATTCTCATGCTTTTCTCCATCCAAATACCATCATCTACCTCTACCTCTACCTCTACCTCTATGAAATTCAAAACCCTAATTCAAAACTTTATATATCCACAACTAAATTTTATGGTTGTTGTTCTCAGAAAAGCAAAATTAGTTCTTGCTGAACTTGTGGATGAAACAAATCTTAAGAATATTCACTTGAACTTGGTGCCTTTAATGTTCAAGAAGACCAAAAACAAGAACAAGTTCAATCTTGGTTCATTTAGGTTTTATTACAACAGGAGTTCATCTCGTTTGGTGCCACAAAGTTCAATCTACGATGGCTACGTATCCCATAATCCCATGTGGGATTCTTACGAGGAAATAGCATCAGAGTCGCATGATCTTTCAAGGTACCTTTACTGGCTTGAAGAGAAGAAAAACAATACTTATGACATCAACGAGATTGACAACCTTGCTGATAAATTTATAGCAAATTGTCATAAGAAGTTCATATTGGAGAAGCAAGAATCTGATAGAAGATTTCAAGAAATGATGACGAGAAGTGTGTGAAATTCGTCTTTCACTCCATGGCTCCATTTATTACCTTGCTTTTATTCTTTGTTAACTAGATGGTTAAGTGGTATAATTCTCATAATGATTGCATGGTTATGGCAGATTTGGCTTCGCTTCTTAACTTTGGTTACCTAGGGGTTTTATATAAAATTATTAAAAATAAGGAATTCTATGATTCTCCTATTTAGAGAATTGATAATATTTGGGGAAAAAACCCTTTATAATATAAATTAACTTTAGCGTGATTCCTTTCAATCAAGCTACTCTCCTTATATACTTAGTTGACTACAACTATCAAGTAGTTTGCTAAAAGTATAATATAAGTTAAGTCCTTAGGTATCATATACCAAAATGTAGTATTTAAGAGTAGGATCAAAATATGGATGGAGAGTGTTTAGACATAGGACCATCACTACAAAAAATATATCATTTATCCACGCTTCATAAAAGCGTGGAAAAATTTTGTGTAATAAATAATTTTTTATGTAGAGATTGTTAGAAAAAGAAAAAAAACTCCACATTTGTAAATGTGTACTTTTGATTTCAAAAGTCCACGCTTTTAAATATGTAATTTTTGTAATTAGAAAAGTTCACACTTTAAAGCGTCAACTTTTGTAACCTTAGAATTATTTTCAAATTTTCCATGTTTAGAAATGTGAACAATTATAAATTTGTCCATACTAATAAATGTGATTTTTACTATAGTTTTCACACTTGCAAATGTAGAGATTTAATAAAAATTGTAACGCCAAATATATTCACGCTTTATTATAGTTTTCCATACTTAGGCTATGCATAGTGGAGTTATTTTGCCAGCGGGTTGGAGCCCGCCAGCTTCTACTGGACCAGCGGGTTGGGCTACGACATGGCAGGGTTGCGTGGGCTTTTGTCTTGGCGGGTTGGAGAACCCGCAAATGCTGTGTGTGTTGTGTGTGTATGTTGTATGTGTGTTGTGTGTGTATTGTGTGAAAGGGTTGAGAGGGTTGGGGTATGAGTTGTAGAGGGTTTCAGAGGGCTTATGAGAGGGTTGAAAAAAAGCTGATGTGGAGCTGATGTGGCAGTGCAGGTTGGGAAGGCTTATTGTTAGCGCTACCGATAGCCTTAGAGGTGTGGATAATCAACCAGTTTCTTGTATAAAGGGGGTAATTTGCTCTCTTGGGATAGTTGGGTCTGTAATCCGGCCGGCGCCGTTTCTCTTTTGTAGCTTCTAGCTCCTCACTAACTCTTCTTTTAAAATCTTTTTTTGGGGTCCAAATTTTTTTTTACGCGAATGCTTTTTGGGTTGTCCTTGAATCTCTCTACTATGCAAGTGATGGGACTTATTCACCTTTTCCCTGTGGTGGTTATCGTTTTCTTTTTGTTTCTTGGGTTTTATGTTTGTTTTGTCTTTATTTCGGGTAACGTAGCTTCCTGTAGACTTTACGTTTTAGTTTTCTCTATATTTTATTGGTTTTTGGTTATATATTGCCGCCTTTGAAAAAAAAATATTTTCTTTTAAATTAGAGAAAATTATTATTATAACCTCCTACCCAATTTCTCCCTAAAATTCACATTATGCCCACCGGTCCGCTATCAGGCGACCCTAATAGCGGCTCCTATTTTTTTCCGGCCAAAACAATAATTGGTAATGTACAACTATATATATATATTGTGTGTGTGTGTGTGTATATATATATATATATATACCATTGCAATAAACAAATGCCCCCTAACAGCGGTTCCATGTTAAAAATGCCCAGATCCAAAATTACTAAATCCAATACAATGTACAACTCTTATTGCATAACATACAATCTAACAAAGCAACAAAACTTCAATATGAAAGAAATATCTCATGGTTGCCGCTATCCATCTTTTTCAGTTGCCGCTATCCATGTTATATTCATATATATATATATATATATATATATATATATATATATATATATATATATATATATATATATTGCCGCTATCCATCCATGTTATATACATATAGATTGCCGCTATAAAGATGATTTCCATATCAAATTCACGCTTTTGCCGCTATTGGCGGTCGCCGGAGACTGATAGCGGCTATCGGATAGCGGCTCGGTGGGTATAACATGAATATTTGGGAGAGAATGGGTAAGAGGTGAATTGAAAATTTTCAAATGGGTAAAATAATTATTTTCTCTTTAAATTATTGTCAATACTTATATAATAATATAGTTTATGTGATTAGACAAGTCCTTTTATTTGAAGATCCATTTTTCTATTAAGGTTATCGTTAACCGTACCACCCATATTACCCATATCAGCTGCCACTTCAGTGTCACATCAGCTTTACCACCACCTTACCATACCATCCATACCCATACCAATTCCATACCACTTATATAATTAATTAAAAAAATACAAGAAAAAGAATAGAAGAGACAGATAGAGATAGAGAGAAAGGTGGGGTGGGGTGGGGTGGGTAGAGGAGAGAGAACGGTACCAGCTTGCCGGTCTCCTTCCCTGCCGGCCTTCTACCGCCCATCCACAACGGTGTTACCGTTGGTACCAGCTTGGTACCGGCCTCTTGAAGCTGCCCATTAAGGATGGCCACCGTTGGTACTGCCCACGGGCTTTGCCTTTGGGTTCTGGCAGGTACCGGTGGGCTAGGGTGCCCCCCAGCAAGCTTTGAGCACGGGTTCGGATGAGGGCTTGCAAGCCTGACACTACCCGATCATTTCTCTCTCTTGATAAACCGTGTGAACTCATATATATATTTAAAAGAAAAGATTAAAGGGGATGAGGTTAGTGAGGGCTTGTGAGAAGGGGTACACCTATTGAGGGATTGGTGAGGGCAACATGGTAAAGCTGGTGGCACTGATGTGGCATTAAAGGTTGTGAGGGCTTATGGATAGGAGTACCGATAGCCTTAGATGGAGACTCACTTTGAACACAAATGTTTTAGTTAGGTAGACCGAAAGGAGTTGTGGATAAGGAATGAAGTTCAGCTAATCGAGATTTAGTCTCTTCACAAACAAAGGTTTTAACACATGATCACACTATTAACATTATACCTTCAAGGGTCATAAAAGTTTTTATACTACAACATAAGATAATGTGATAACCTCTATTAAAATTCAACACATAATATTAAGGTCGAGATACAAGTTAAGCTTAACAATTCACCACATATCGCCAAAAAAGACACAATAGAAACTATGTCACCACTTAACAAAAACATCACATAAATCACGTTCAACTGCAACCATAACGGCAACATGTTTCACCAAGCTTAAGGCCATCGTTCTTCAAGTCTTACATTTACCAAAACGGAGCCACGACCAGATTGATAACCATCTCAACCACTCTCGAAGCATAAGCAATTGCAACATGCTTATCACTTTTGTCTGCTTTTTTAAGTTGAGAAATCTCAAGAACACCTCTACTTCGATCGGGAGCACCCTTCTCCAAAACATAAGCAAGCACCAATGTAAAAAGAACACAATTCTTGGTCCTCAAAACACTTAAAAACCGACTGTCGAAAACCGCAGCAAACCTCCACATTTGAAGCTCATTACCAGCTTTTCGTTTCACAAGTTTATCGAATACCTCCAAAATCGCATGCAACTCCACCGAAAACCCTTCTGAATACATAATCCTTAAAAGAGTTTCGTAATCAGTGTGACAAGAATCCATAACTTGAAGAAATAACGAAACCGGATGAAGACCAGCGTAGCTCACATGATCCCTATAAAGAAAATCTTTCAAATCGTTTCCTTCGGTGTTTTCACAGCTAGCATAAAGAAAAACATAGAAAGTGTTTCTGTAGATTTCTTGGTGATGCAGCTGTTGACGGATAAAGATAATGGTGCTTAAATCAGGATGGAAATTTTCAAGAGGAAATTCGAACGAGTAAAGCTTAAGAAACATGGTCTTCAAATGGTTATCGATTTTGAGATAATTTTCAGCAGATTTTGCAAACAACCTCATGTAACTCGCAGCTAAATAAGTGTAAGCAATGCAAAGCTTCTTGTTTTCAAGATTATCGTGTATTTTTGTGAGGGTTTTTCCGGAACCCCTTTTGGCAGTAGAATGAGATAAGTCTTCAACGGTGATTGCGGAAGCTATTTCGATAAGATCTTGACAGGGTTCAGAGGTTAAGTAGTCACCTTCTTTGTTCATGATGTTGTATGCAAGAAGTAAAAGAGATCCAATCATCATTGATCAGCTTTCATCTTCTCAACCTTCACAGTATTTGCACTTTCTTCCATGGCAATATCAATCACGCTGAACCTTGAGTCATACATCTCCTTCAAATTTGTTCTTGTACATTCTTCCAACACTTTTATCCACTCAGATTCACAGAGCTCAGATCCATCATCAAATTTGACCCAATCTGCTTGCATAACCAAAGCCCCAATCTGCTTGAACAAGCTCAAACAGACGTGCACAACTTCTCTAATGCAGGGATTCAAGAATGATCTTGAGGCTTTTAATTCTAAACAAAAACTTATGAACTCGTGTCTAAACATCTAAGATCTATCAACTATATATACGAGTTACAAGATTACAATAAGGAAAGTAAATCTACTCTAAATAATCTCCAAGATAATCGTATCTATCCCATATCTTCTCCAACAGAATCTTTTCCTTATCTTGATCTTCTCAGCAGTGGTAAAACAGAATCAGTAGTAATCTTCAACCAGTAGTGTTAATTCTGTTCTAGCAGTGGTAAGTAGCAGTGATAACTCCTGTACTGGCAGTGGTAAGTTGTTCTTCAGTGTTAACACACATACTAGCAGTGGTAATCTTCAGATGAACTATCAGTAGTAGTAACTCCTAAGCTAGTAGTGATAACCTTCCAGCAGTAGTATCAGCAGTGGTATCTTCAGACTCAACAATCTCCCCCTAACTTAACTTCTCAAACATGAGGAGCTAAGTTCCTGAGTCTAATCTTCAAGTAAGTCTCCATCTTCTTCATAAGCAACCTTGCAGATTTAGTAGGTTCTCCATGTGTAATCAACTTTGCATTCACCATGCCTTGCAGTCTTTGAACATCAAACAAATCAGTATCCCATTCCTCCATGTAATACTCTTTGTCACCATCATTGATATTCAGACTGTACACTCTGCACTTTTCATACCATCTCCATTCCCTTACTACTTCACAATTTTTGCTATACACTTCTGAGAGTCTGAATGGTTCAAACAGCCAATAAAAGCATTCTAGTGCAGCTTTCATCTTCTCAACCTTCACAGTATTTGCACTTTCTTCCATGGCAATATCAATCACTCTGAACCTTGAGTCATACATCTCCTTCAGATTTGTTCTTGTACATTCTTCCAACACTTTTATCCACTCAGATTCACAGAGCTCAGATCCATCATCAAATTTGACCAAATACCTCAAATTTTGATCAATACCCCATTCAGCTACCTTTCTGAATCTCTGTTCAATCATTTGACTCTCCAAGTAATGTTCATTCATGTCTATCAGCTGTGCCTTCAACTTATTCACCAATTCCACATCAAGATCAGATAGCTCACCCTTCTTCTCCTTTGTCTTTAGGATGCTATTGATCATGATTGGCTCAAAATCATATCTCTTATCAATCAAAAAGTAACAAACTCTCCCATTCTCAAAAGTGACAGTGAAGACTCTATTGTTGAAAGTGCTCCAAGATATCACTTTCCCCTCCACTTTGTCATTCAGCTCAGCTTTAGTTTTTGAAAAAGCAAACATAACCTTCAGCTCTACAATCAGCATTCTTGCTTCTTCAAAATCTTCAATATCTTTTGTGCATCCAATCTCATACATCTTTTTCAGATCAGTCTTGGACATTCTTTTGAAAATCCCAAGAATACTAGCATAGATTTCAGTCTTGCCAGATCTTCTGAAGACTTTAAAAGCAGAGGCATCTACATTCTCAAAGTAGATCCACATTGTAATATCAGAAGCTTCTTCAACCTCCATTATCTTCTTTTCCTTCTTTGCTATTGACTTCTTTCTTTTAGGTTTTGATGGTAGTGCTTCAAGTTCTTGAGTAGCAACCTGAGCTTTTTGCACTTCCTCCTTTTCATTCTCCTTTTCCTTTTCAGCCTTCTCTTCTTGTTCCACATCCTTCTCAATCACCTTTTCAATTACTTGGACAACTTGTAGATCAGAATCAGCCACAGTTTCCTTATCAACCACAATCTTTTCCACACAATGTTCAGGATTACCTTCAGTAGTAACCTGTTCTTCAATCTGATCCCTCTTTCTCTTTCTTTGAACTAATGCCACATCCTCAGTTTCAACATGTTGTTCCTCCATAGCTTCCAGGTGCATTGACTCCCTTGTAACATTGTACTTGTTTTCAACCTTTTCTAGCTCCCACTTGGCAAAATATTGAACTGGTTTTCCAAGTGCAGTAGCTAGATATCTCACCATACTCCTTCTCTTTTCTTTAACATCCTTTGGAGTTGTTTTCTTTGTAGTCTTTTTCACAGGCTTTTTCTTTTCAATCACCTGTTCCTCTTTATTCAACTCTTCTTGTAATCTTTCAGACTCAATTCTGTCTTGTTCTTCTATAGCAGCCAATTCTTCTTTTCTTTTCTTCTTTTCTTCTTCTTCAATTTGTTGAATCAGTTCATCAGAGAGAATGCCTTTAGGCTATGTTTGGCAAGCGTAGCTTATAAGCTAGCTGGTTGCTGATAAGCTAGCGGATAGCTGATAAGCTAGCTGTTGATTGATAAGCTTGCTAGTAGCTGATAAGCTAGCTGTTGAACAAATTATGTTTGGCAAAAACTAGCTTATGAGTATGTAAAATGACCAAAAATGGTATATTTGAATTTAATAATTAATATTAATAAGGGTATAATTGGAAAAAGCTACAATAAGCTCCTCATAAGCTACTCAAAGTAGCGTTTCAAAAAGCTAGCTTATAAGCTAGCTGATAAGCTAGCTTCCTGGTACATGTTTGGATGGACTAGCTTATAAGCTAGCTTATCAGCTAGCTTATGCATGCCAAACAAAGCCTTAGTTACTGGATCCACCACTGGCTTGAATCCCATCTCCTCATCATCATCAGATTCATCTACAGTCTCTTCAACTATCTTCTTCTTGCCTTTGTCTTTTGGATCAACCACCTCAGACTTTTTCACCACCAATTCAGGTTCTTTGATAACTACACCCTTGGTTGTTGGAGTAACCTTAGGCAGTTTCAAGAGTAGCTCAGCAATTGTAACTTCATCCTCATTTACTTCTGTATTAGCCTTTACCTCAACTTCTTCTTTGGCCTCCCCCTTAGCTTCAGTTTCCATCTCAACTGCAGGTTCATTCACAACCTCAATTTCTTCAACAGGCTTTGTTGTCTTCTTAGGCTCCCCCTTAACTTCTGATTTCCTCTCCCCCTTTGTGAATGCAACCAAAGTGGAGTATTTCTTCTGTAGGGCTGAAATAGTTCTCTTCATAGAGGCCATGGCAGCACCCTGATACTGAATGATCCTGCGTTGTTTGAGGATTTGAGCATCATGAGACTTGAGTAGATCATGCTGAGCAGTCACCAATTCCTCCAAATGATCAAGTCTGGCTTCATGAGAACCATGCTTCTGATCATGCCTTTGAAAGTTGCCATCATGAGCATGCAAATCATCAGCAATGATTTTGAAATTGTCCATCAATTCTTGATAGTTAAAGCTGTCCTCACCAGATTTAGGAATTTTTACTTCCCTTGCTGGATCTTTGGACTTTTTGACATTAGTCTTCAGCCTTGCTGAAGCACTAGATGCCCCCTTGGTTTCTTGGCACCTGGGACCTCCCTTTGATTTCTCAAGAGGAGTTGCCGTGGTGGGGGTCTTAGCTATGTTCAGACTGTCCTGATGCACACTTTGTGCAACATCAGTAGTCTGAGCCTCACCAACCACATGCCCTTCCATCTCCTTAGAGGGCACCTTCTTTATACTTAAGTGGGGCATCACTCCAGGGGTGTCCCTTTGGATATTTTCAGAAGGAGAGTGCTCCAACTGATGGCTTAAAGGCTTATTGGGCTTAGAACCAGAGGAGGAAGGAGCTCCCCTGTTCTTTCTTGTGTAACCTATGAGTGTGGGGGTAGGGGCTTTTTCAAGGGACTGAGGAGTATTTGTAGTGACAGGTGTGGGTAGGTCATCAGTGGGTATGCTTGGTTGTGAGGGCTGCAAGCCTGATGCCTCACCTTGGGGTTGGTTCACCCTCATCATTGTAGAGAACAATGGGGTGAAGATGTCATTTGAGCCTGGAGCAGGTCTCTGCATGTTAGAGAACACTTTATTACCAAGAGCAGAGCTCTGATAAGTGTCTCCAACCAGGGGTACATCCGTCAATTCTTGGGTGATCACTTCTTGTATAAATCTTGGAAACATGTAAAAAGATTTTACTTTGGAATTATTCATGTTTTCAAGATTGTAGACAAGATCATCAAAAATCATTTGAGAGAAATTGAAAATCTGATTAGTAGCTAGGCAAACGAAAGCAGAAGCAATGGTACTACTAAACTCACCAAAACTGGTAGTTTTCTTTGAAAAACAGTGTAATAGGGTATGCACAAAGAATCTCCACTGAGGGCAAAATTTACCCTTAAGATATTTTAAAGAGGTTCGGGAGCCTGCATACCCCATTCTCAGAAAAGATTCCATTATAGTTGAGGGTGTGAGCATAGTGATACCTGTTTCATCATTGAATTTCAGATGAAGTCTGATCTTGGCAGGGGTAATGGTGAGTGAGTGACCACAGATGGTGGTTTGAATGGATTTCACCCCTTCAGATTCTGCAACAACAGCATTGGCCCAAAAATCTTGCATGTGTTGAATGTAGATTGTTGGGTTTATGGTTGCTGCATACGCTATGTTTGATGAAGCCAAGAAATCAAGGATATCTTCAAACCCTTCAGAATTGCTATCCTTGGTGAGATATCCGACTTTGTTGTGATCTTTAACAAAATGCAGAGAATCCATTATCGATTGACCAAGAAACCCTAAATCAGATGTAGAATCAGTACGCAAATCGAAAGAAATGGAGATTCAAGAACTCAGAGTGAGAAGAATTTCAGAATCGCAAACGTTTTCGTGCAAGAGTACAGAATAGCCGTTTATGAAAAAGGCGGTCAAGTTAGGGCTTTTATACTGAACTCATGAGCAGGGGTAACTACCACAAGTAGTGGTAACGAACACACGCAGTGGTCTAAGGCAAAATCAGTGGTAAATAACACTAGCAATGGTATTCGTTAAAAGCAGTGGTAAAAATACACAAGCAGTGGTAATTACGCGTGCTAGGTTAAAAGCAGTGGTAAAATACACAAGCAGTGGTGAAAACATGCTTATGTAACCAGCGGTGGTAAAGATCAAGCAGGGGTAAATGTGCTAGCGGTGGTAATGTGCGAATGTGCTAGCAGTGATAATGTGCGATTGTGCTAGCAGTGGTAATATGCGATTGTGCTAGCAGTGGTAATATGCAAAATGAGCAGTGGTAAAGACTTAGTGATTGAAACTATGTTTTGCGATAGAGACACTGCTAGCAGAAGTAACTTCAACTAAGCAGTGGTAACTTCACCCTGCGTCTTTTGATCAATCCAAGGACTTCACCATATATCTGCAACATTCACAAACTCATTAAATACCAACTTAGGAACAAAATAAAATGAAAAGGAAGAAAATATACAGAGAGAGTACAAATAAAATGGTAACAAGAAGAAAGTTTATTCAGAGTTCATCATTCCAACACCTGTAACCAAAAATGTAAACCTGCCTACATCAAAAGCTTTTGTGAACAGGTCTGCATATTGATCATCGGTGTGGACTTTCAGAACTTGAATTAACTTCTTTTCATTACAATCTCTGATAAAGTGGTACTTGATCTCTATATGTTTGGTCTTGGAGTGTTTGACTGGATTGTTGACAATGCTAATAGCACTGTTATTGTCAATGTAGATTGGTGTCTGCAAAAAGGAAAGACCATAATCTTGCATCTGATTTTGAATCCATAGAACTTGTGAACAACATTGAGATGCAGCTATGTATTCAGCCTCTGTTTTTTATTGTGAAACAGTGGTCTGTTTCTTGCATTGCCATGAGACCAATCTTCCTCCCAAAAATTGACATCCTCCTGATGTAGACTTTCTATCCAGGTTTGCTCCTCCATAATCACTATCTGTGTAGGCCACTAAGTCAAAGGAAGAATCATTGGGATACCACAGTCCCAATCTTGGTTGGCCCTTAAGATATTTGAATATCCTTTTGACTGCATGTAGATGAGACTCCTTGGGCCTAACCTGATACCTAGCACAAACACAAACAGCAAACATAATATCAGGTCTGGAAGCTGTAAGATACATCAAGGACCCAATCATGGATCTGTAATTATGAACATCAACTTCCTCCCCCTCAACATCAGCAGTGAGGTGTTTGTGTGATTCCATTGGAGTGCTTGCTGGCTTTGCATCATTCATTCCTAACTTTTGAAGCATGGATGCAACATATTTGGACTGATTGATGAATATCCTATCAGTGTTCTGCTTGACCTGTAAACCAAGAAAGAAAGTGAGCTCTCCCATAAAACTCATCTTGAATTTCTTATGCATCAGTTCCTCAAACTCCTTGCACATATCATCCTTTGTAGATCCAAAGATGATATCATCTACATAGATCTGTACTAGAAGCATATCCGTCTTTGTTCTCTTGATGAACAAGGTCTTATCAATGACACCTCTCTCAAACTTGTTTTACAACAAGTAGGAGGACAAGGTATCATACCAAGCCCTAGGTTCTTGATGAAGACCATACAGTGCTTTCCTCAACTTGTAAACTTTATCAGGGTATTTGGGATCTTCAAACCCTGGTGGTTGACTGACATAGACCTCTTCATCTATAGTGCCATAGAGAAAGGCACTCTTGACATCCATCTGATAGACTTTGAATCCTTTGTAAGATGCAAAGGCCAAGAATAGCCTGATGGCTTCAATTCTGGCAACAGGTGCAAATACATCATCATAGTCTATTCCTTCCTCTTGAGTATACCCATGTGCTACTAATCTGGCTTTGTTCTTTATAACAATCCCTCTCTCATCAGTCTTGTTCCTAAAGATCCACTTAGTGCCAATTACTCTGTGTCCTCTTGGTAGATCCACCAGATCCCACACATGCTGTAGGACAAACTGCAATAGTTCTTCTTGCATGGCTTCAATCCAGCTGGGATCCTTCATTGCATCATGTGCCTTCTTTGGTTCTGTCTGAGAAAGAAAAACTGATATCATACTCAGATGTGAATGTGGAAGTGATTTGCTTTGCCTCCTTGTAATCATAGGAGACTGAATGTCTCCTATTACCAGAGTAGGTGGATGATTCTTCTGAGTTCTTGTAAGATGCAGGGGTTCTTCAGGCAGATCCACCCCTAGATTTGAATCATTCACTTTTGGTTCTTGATCCCATTGAGGTCCCTCTTCTAAGACAGGAATTTAATCAGTGGTCTCAGAAGATTCCACAATTGGTTGATCATCACTCTTCTCAGCAGCCTCAAGTTCTGTTTGATCATCTGAAGTTGACTCAACAGTGGCACAAGCATCATTTGAGTCCACAAAAGGCATGGGAAACATAACAAATGTAGGACTTGTTTCTTGTACTTGCTTTGTACCTGAACCTGTAATCACTGCACTGCTCATATTCAAAGAGTTAGATAGTGAATCAATATCAAATAACCAATTGGGACCACTTCCAGGTATGTTGGGAGTGTTCTCATTGCATTTGACATTGTCACTTTCTTCTATGATCCTTGTAGAACTATTGAAAACTCTAAGTGCTTTGCTCTGAGAAGAGTATCCTACAAGAAATCCATCATCAGATTTGCTTTCAAATTTGCCTAAGTGAGTTTTGGTATCAAGAATTGTGCAAGGGCACCCAAATGGTTTTAAAAATCCTATATAGGGTTTCTTTTTCTCAAAAAGTTCATAGGGTGTCTTGCCTTTTGATTTGACTATAAGAACTCTGTTTTGGACATAACAAGCAGTGTTAACTGCTTCTGCCCAAAAAGTGATTGGAAGTTTAGAGGCAGCCAACATAGTTCTTGCAGCCTCAACTAGTGTCCTATTTCTCCTCTCAGCAACACCATTCTATTGAGGAGTTCTAGGAGCACTGTATTGTCTCTCAATACATTTTTCCTCACAAAAGCTGTTCAGATCAGCATTCTTGAATTCAGTGCCATTGTCTGATCTAATGACTTTTACTCTAAGGTTTGTCTTGTTTTCCACTCTAGTCACAAAGGGTTTGATCAGTCCACTTGTCTCATCCTTTGTTCTTAGAAAATAAACCCAAGTAAATCTAGAATAATCATCAAC
This sequence comes from Centaurea solstitialis, assembly GCA_030169165.1. Lineage (NCBI taxonomy): Eukaryota > Viridiplantae > Streptophyta > Magnoliopsida > Asterales > Asteraceae > Centaurea > Centaurea solstitialis. Next base: position 16,532,121 of record CM058045.1, on the reverse strand, counting down.
AATCACAAGACAATAGGATTTCTTGCCTATACTCATCACATTGGTAGGACCAAAAAGATCCATATGCAATAACTGTAAAGGTGATGAGATAGTGTTTACTTCTTTGGACTTGTGTGAGTTTTTGTGTTGCTTACCTTTGAGGCATGCTACACAATGATCATCACATGAAAATTCTTTTGCAGGCAAACCTCTTACAAGGTTGTTTTTGACAAGTAAATTCATGTTTTTAAAATTCATGTGGCACATCCTTCTATGCCACAGTGATGATTCACTCACAGATGCTTTTGAAAATAAATAGTTTAAGGATGATAAAGAAGAAGCATCTTCAATGTCCAAACAGTAAACATTATCTTTCCTAGAAGTCCTAAGCATTACTTGACTCTCATCTATCTTGAAATCAGGAGCAAGTATGAGGCATTCAGTATCAGTGAAAAATACACCAAACTTCTTGTCACATACTTGAGATACACTTAGCAAGTTATATCTCAACTGCTCCACATAATATACATCATCAAAAGTCATCTTACCTTTTGATACCTTACCTTTGCCACTGATCTTACCTCCAGTTGGATTATCCCCAAAGGCAACATGTCCACCTTCAAACCTTTTAAAGTCTTCAAGTAAGGACATGATACCTGTCATGTGCCTAGAGCAACCACTATCCACATGCCACAGACCGCTCCTTCTTCCTTGGTTGCTTTGCACATACAATAAAACAGTTAGTGTCTTGAGGGAACCCAAGCCAATATGGTCTTGGGTTCTCCTTTATCATTAACATAATTGACCTCTGTCAATCTGTTGAGCTTCAAAAGATAATCTTTATTTGGGATCTCATGACTGGAATATTTGGTTATAATGGGTTTTCTCAATGAAGATACTTCAGTGGTAACAGTGTTTGAGTTACCACTACTGTTATTGCTAGCAGCAGTGTTAACTTCAGTGGTAACAGTGTTTGAGTTACCACTGTTGTTATTGCTAGCAGCAGTGTTAACCTCCACACTATTAAAACTGTTACTACTGCTATCAGAAGCAGCACTGTTATTACCACTGCTTGTAGAAGCTGTAGTATTACTGAGTGAAGCTTTTGGTACCCATTTAGTGACCAACTTAACAGACTTCTTTTCAACCTTTTTCTTTTGAACTTTTCTTTTAGGTTGACTAGATCTGTTTTGTTTAGGAACAACTTTTTTGTGTGTAGGTACAAATCTTCTAGTTTGAAAACTGTTTCTTTGATTAAATGGATTGAAATAACAGTCTCTTGCTAGATGATTTGTCTTACAACAGATAAAGCATGGTTTTGGTCTGTTTATCTTGCTCAGATCAACACCATGACATTGTGCCCAATGGTTATTCCAGTTCCTTTTGTTCCCTCTTGGATGATGTTTGTTTTGAGACTGTGAAGAAGTACCTGGATCAACTACAGTCCTTTGAGTATAGTGGTCCTTCCTACTATCTTTTCTGTTAGTCTCATTCTTTTTCTCCTTACTCTTTTCTGATGACATGACAGATTTCCCCTTATCTTTCCTAGTGGTCTCTATCTTTTTGCTAGGAACAAATGGAATACCACCTTTCTCATTGGTGAGAATGTGGTTTTCATCAGGAATGGTCTCAGAAGTGCTTTTCTTATCAGATTCCTCCTCTAAGTCAACTGGATCTATTCTATCCAAACCTTCTTTCAACTCACCTCTGTCTATACTTTCAAGAAGATCAGTTGTGGGAGGAATGTAATTCTGATTGTAAGGAGGAGGGGTACTATTGTATCCTATTCCCCTTTTTAAGTCATCAGTCACTTGTGCTCTGATAATTGACTCTAAAGCCTTAGAGGACTTTGAAAATTTATCTAGGTCTTCTTTGGCTTTGGACAACTCTTTCCTAGCTCTCTCCAATTCCTCCTTTTCTTTTGACAATTTTCTCTCAAGCTCTTTCTTTTCCCACTTCCAGTAGTTATGGTCATATTCAAACTGAAGTTCATTGGCTTTGTAGGCCTTTATTTGATCCTCCAGATTGTCAATGATCTTAACATACTCTCTGCTTTCTCTCTCCATCTTCTTAATACTATCACTCATGGTCTGATTGTGATCCCTGTATTTTCTCACAGTTTCTAAACAAGAATCAGAACAAAGTTTAGAAGATACCTCAGTGGGAATTTCAGTTTCTTTGATTTCAGCCATGAGGGCTTGATTTTGAACTGCTTCTTCAGCATGGTCACTCCAATCAAATCCTTGTCCTTCTTGTGAAACAAGTGCTTGTGATGAACTAGGGTTTGAGTTGCTTCCTCTGTTGTTGAATCTAGGGGCTTGTGAAGAACCACTTCCATTGTTCTGATGGTTTGTGGTTCCTCCTTTGCATTCTCTAGCAAAGTGCCCTGGCTCATTGCACTTGTAGCATCTGACCTTTGATTTATCAAATCCAGCTTTATCTCCTCTTTTGACATCAAAGTTGTTTCTCCCAGTTCTTCTGATAAACCTTTTCATCCTCAGAGTCAGCATAGCCATCTGCTACTTGATATCCATCTCTTCAAGATCATCTGCATTGATTTGATCCAAATCATCATTGATCAATGATGATTTGACATGACTTGCTAAGAAAGCTTCCAGAATGGTATCTTCATTGGTTTCCTGAGATGTATTAGAAACAGTTTCATTAGCAGCAGTATTATAAGTAGCAGTGGTATTATTAACAACAGTGGTATTAAAAGAACTAGGGTTTTCAGAGGAAAGTAGTGCAGCATTGTGAGAGTATCCAATGGGTCTTTTCTTCTTCTCTACTTCTGCTTCAAAGATCCTTAGATCATTGTATAGATCTTCAAGTTCTTTGTCTTCAAGATCATCTCCTTGTCTGAAAGAAACAGTGTAAATAGTCCATTCCTCTCCAAGAGATCTGAGGAACTTTCTATTCACATCATCTTTATCCATCTTCACATCTACTGTTGCAAGTTCTCCAATAAGCTTGTTGAATCTATCAAAGGTTTGAGTCATAGATTTATTCTTCAGGGATGTGAAGTTCTCATATTGTTGCTTTAGAATGGCCTTCTGGTTCCTCTTTGTGCTTTTGGTTCCTGAGAACCTCTTTTCAAGAGCAATCTAGAGAGATTTGGCATCTGTGTATGTACTGAATTGATGTTGGTATTCATTGGGAATAGCCAACAGCAAAGTACTTAATGCTTTCATCTCAGTTTGCCTTCTTTTTCTGTCAGTATCAGATCTGGGAGGGGGTCTTGCACCTCCTTCAGCAGCTCCTTCATCAGTGCCAGGTCCGTTTTCTACAACCTCCCACATTCTGTAGTCTGTGAGAAGCATGTATTGACGAATCCTGATTTTCCACATGTCAAACTCATTAGGTTTGAGCATGGGGACCTTTGAGACCAAGACAGTTTCCTGAGTATCCATTGTTTATTTGTTTTCTGTATCAAATAAGCTCTGATACCACTTGACAGGATCGAATATATCAAGAACAGAAAACTTAAATCAAAGAAGTTTGCGGAATAACACTTGATTGAATTAAACAATGAATTGTAAAACAAATTTGTGTATTGAATCATAAGATTAATGATTACAACCAAAGCCCCAATCTGCTTGAACAGGCTCAAACAGACGTGCACAACTTCTCTAATGCAGGGATTCAAGAATGATCTTGAGGCTTCTAATTCTAAACAAAAACTTATGAACTCGTGTCTAAACATCTAAGATTTATCAACTATATATACGAGTTACAAGATTACAATAAGAAAAGTAAATCTACTCCAAATAATCTCCAAGATAATCGTATCTATCCCATATCTTCTCCAACAGAATCCTTTCCTTATCTTGATCTTCTCAGCAGTGGTAAAACAGAATCAGTAGTAATCTTCAACCAGCAGTGTTAATTCTGTTCTAGCAGTGGTAACTTGTAATAGCAGTGATAACTCTTGTACTGGCAGTGGTAAGTTGTTCTTCAGTGTTAACACACATACTAGCAGTGGTAATCTTCAGATGAACTATCAGTAGTAGTAACTCCAAAGCTAGTACTGATAACCTTCCAGCAGTAGTATCAGCAGTGGTATCTTCAGACTCAACACGTCTGCTGAGAGATATTTCCATGAAGATCTTGAAATGTGTTTCTTGCCAAATTCAGAAGTTGGTTTAGTGGCAAATGGGTTAAACGGATAGTCTTATTGGACCTGGCTGTTTATCGGTCCAGTCTTCTATTGGCTGTCGATTGCTGACAATGGCGTGCACATCAACTCCTCTTCTTGAAGACTCAAGAATGCGCCGGAGACAAGGGTCGGAAATTTTTGCGATAGACGGTGCCGGTGAAGAGACAGAAATATCTGGATGTTGGGTTTCTCCATGGTCGTCATTAGATGGAGATTTTTTTCTCTAAACCTTCTTTTTGAAGTCGTTGAGCTGGTTCTTCCATAATAATTAATCTTTGATGTTTGTACAACGAGTACTGTTGGGTTCAAGTTTATTGCACGGTTGGTTTTTGGGTGAGTTCTTGAGTTGGGAATGTTACAAAAGTTGTATCGTATATATATAATTATCAGGTTGTCCTTTCGAATGCCAAGCTCCTTTGGGTTTACATTCATTTTAGACGTTTGGTTTCTACCTGGCGTGTAGCGTTTACTATGACATTAATTATCTTGACATTTATGAGCATCTCCAACAGTTTCTCCAAATTTTCTCTAAAATGGAGAACTAAAAACTAAAATCTCTAAAAAAATTTCCCTTCATCTCCAACAGCTTCCCCATTTTGGAGATTTCTACATTGATTTTAATATTAAAATATTTACTAATCAATTAAAAAATTATTTCTCTTTCTCAATTATTACTTTTCATGGATTTCTATTGGTTGCTTCCAATTGTAATCATATTTGGAGTGATCTCCAAATATGGAGAAAAAATCTTCTCTCTCTTAACTTTCTCCATTTTGGGGATAGGTTTGGAGAATCTGTTGGAGCATAAATTAACCCAAAATCTCCATTTTCCCCCATTTTCTCCATTTTGGGGATGCTGTTGGAGATGCTCTAAGCTCTAGCTACGATGTTGTGTGGATTCATTAAGGCGGAGGGAGTAGGGGCCTACAGGGTACCAATACAGTGTTCCAACTTCCAATACAAAACTAATCCGTCCAAATGCAAGAAGCCATCGGATAGAGGTGAGAAAAAGTCGGGTCGGACTGGGCTTTGACTGGTCCTCGCAAAGACCAAGCTTTTTGAGCCTTTGTTTGACAGGCCTTGAGTTCCATAAATGGACCCGTTATAAATTGGAAAAAACCTAGATATTAAAGACCGAGCCTTGAACCAGGCCTTGAATGATCGAATGATTTTTTTTCTCTTTTTCTAACTTATAGAACTACATTTATTTTATAATTTCAGTAATAATGATAATATACTATATAAGCTAGATTTATTTTATAATTCTAAAGTCTTAACTATAAATTAAATTTATTTTATAAACCTAAATCATAAATAAATTTTATTTTAAATCACTAAAACTAAACTATATAAGACAAATATACTAACAAATATTTGAGAAAATTATGATTTTGCCATTGAACCGAGCCATGCCGGACTCAGGTCGAGCCTTCAAAACATTCAAAACCCTGGCTTGGGATGGCAGGAGATATCCGGGCCTTGGTCGGGCCGGGCGCACTAGGCTCGGGCCGGGCCTTCAAAACATCCAAAACATAGCCCAGGCTTGGACTGGTGAGCCTTCGTCGGGTCGGGTGCACTGTGCTCGGGTCGGGCTTTTCATCGGGCTCGGGCCGAATGCCCATCTCTACCATCGGTTAAGAGTTCCACTAAAAAAATTAATGAAAAGTGGTTAACGCAATATTTATCCTTACTGAGTAACTCCATGACTCACAGTGTCTCATATTTTTTTTTGAATGGCAAAAACGAAAACCAAAGGAGGAGCTTCGACATGGCCATCACCCCCCTAGGAGGAGCCTCGCATTCTCTCCTATTTATCGAGAGCGTTAACGTGATGACAGCCGAGAGTATTTCGGTTGTTTTCATGTTAATAATGAAATTTGAGTTCGTAACCAAACTTTTGTCTATATATAGATATATAAGAGTGTGTGTGTGTGTGTGAGAGAGAGAGAGAGAGAAAGCAGGAGGAGGAGGAGGGGGAGGAAGAGGGTTAAGCTCATGTCTCAATACCCGAAGGGTGAACCTGCCAGCACTACCAGCTAGGGGTGTAGCGGTACATGTTCCTTTGAACCCACGCAAGCCCGAGCCCCTCACCCATAGAGATGCTCTAACCAAACCCTCATTTCAATCCAAATTTACATCCTCCAAAACAATCTAAACAAAACAATAGAATTTCTTTAAAGAAAGCAAATGTTAAACTTGAAGTTTTTTCTATTTTAGAGGAGATTATAAAAAAGGTGTTGGAGCAATGTAGAAAATAAAATCTTTATTTTTTATTTTAGAGAAGGCGATACTCTAAGAGCATCTCCAACAGCTATGTCAAAATAGAAAAAAAAATGGATTTTAGCTGTTTTTATGCTCCAACAGCTATGCTATATTGTATGCTAAATTAGAAAAATGGGGATAGAGTAAAAATCTTTAAATTTAGAGAAATCTCTAAAACTTGATAAAAAAGAGAAATAATATTATATTTTTTCCACCAATAGAAATCATAGAAAATGGTTGTGTAAGAGAGAAATAATAATTTATTAAATATATTGAATTTTTTGTTAATATCGTTATTGTTAGGATTGTTAACTATCGGAGATGAATGGAATTTCTTTTAGAAATTTTAATTTCTCACGTTCTATTATAGGAAAACTATGCATACCTCTTGGAAATGCTCTAAGGGATTGCTTGGAAAAAAATATTTAGCTTAAGCTATCTTTTTCAAAAGCTTAAAAGAATAGCATCTAGTTATTTATGAGACTTTTTATTTCTTTTATTTCTTTTATTTCTAGTATACCTTTTATATCTTTTATATTATCAATTTTTAACCATTTTGAAACCTTAGAGCATCTCCAACAGCATCTCTATAATTTCTTTAAAATAGAGATTGAAAAGTTAAAATCTCTATATAAAATTACATTTCACTCCAACAGCTTCTCTATTTTAGAGACTTCAATACTAGTTATATTATTAAAATATTGGATAATTTATTATCCCAATGCACTTTAATTTAAAAAAAATATATATCAAACAATATTAATTTAATATGATTGGTGGAAATGAATAAAAAAATACCTTCTCTCACCTCCTACCAAGTTTTAGAGAAATCTCTAAATTTAGAGTTTCTTCTAGTTTTCTCTATTTTAGAGATCAATAAGAGGAGCTGTTGGAGCATTATGGAGACCAAAAACTTGATTTTCTCTATTTTAGAGATGCTGTTGGAGATGCTCTTATACCATTTTATATTATCAATCTTTTATATTTATCACGGCCTTTGGGGAAAAACCAAATTTCAAAAAGAATGTAAACACCTGGAAAACCACAGCACCTCTAGTCGTGGAGACCTTTAAACTTCTTCAATTGCAGGCCATGCAACTAAAAACCAAACGTCAAAAATGTGTAAACCCAAAAGTAGCTTGGCATTCGAAAGGACAATCTGATCATCACACATTTTGCAACTTTTCACTCAAATCAAAAACTCCACCAAAAATCGTATAACATGAAGCGTGCACACGTTTTACCAGCATCGAATAATCCTATTGAAGAAGCAGCTCAACGACTTCTAAAACAATGTTCACATCAACTCCCACCGCCAAAAAAACTCACCAAGGTTGTGTAATGGGCGAACACAATATGAAGATGAAGATGAAGATATTTCTGTTTCTTCACCGGCGCCGGCGTTTAATATCTCAGAAGTTTCCGACGCTTGTCTCCGGCGTATCCTTGAGTCTGCAACAAGAGGAGTTGATATTGCCAGCAATCGGCAGCCGATACAAGAGTGGACCGATAAACAGCCGGGTTCAATGAAGACAATCCATTTAACCCATTTGCCACTAAACCAACTTCTTAAATTGGCAAGAAACACATTTCAAGATCTTCATGGAAATATTTCCCAGAAGACGATTGGATCTCTTTTACTTCTTGCATACAACCTCATGAACGAAGAAGGTAAGTACTTAACCTCTGAGCCTTGTCAAGATCTTATTGATATAACCTCAAGAATCACCATTGAAGACTTATCTGATTCCACTGCAAAAAAGGGTTCCGGAAAAACCCTAATAGAAATACACGAATTTCTCGATGAAGATCAAAACATGAAGCTATGCATTGCATACACATATCTAGCTGCAAGTTACATGAGGTTGTTTGCAAAATCTGCTGAAAATTATCTCAAAATCGATAACCATTTGAAGAAAATGTTTCTGAAGTTTTACTCGTTCGAATTCCCTCTTGAAAATTTCCATCCTGATTTAAACACTATCATCTACATCCGTAGACAGCTGCAAAACCAACAAATCTATAGAAACACTTTCTATGTTTTTCTGTATGCTAGCTGTGAGAACACAGAAGGTAAAGATTTGAAAGATTTTCTTTACAATGATCATGTGAGCTACATTAGTCTTCATCCCATTTTCTTATTTCTTCGAGTTATGAAATCTTTTAACACTGGCTGTGAAACCCTTGTAAAGATTATGTATTCAGAAGGGTTTTCGGTGGAGTTGCATGGGATTATGGAGGTTTTCGATAAACTTGCAAAACGAAAAGCTGGTAATGAGCTTCAGATGTGGAGGTTTGCTAGGGTTGTTGACAGTGGGTTCTTAAGTGTTTTGAGGACCAAGAATTGTGTTCTTTTTACCTTGATGTTGGCTTACTTCTTGGAGATGTTAGACCCTGTTCGAAATAGCGGTTTTCTTGAGATTTCTCATATTAAAAGCGCAAGCGAAAGTGATAAAGTTGTTGCATATGCTTATGCTTCGAGAGTGTTTGAGATGCATGTCAATCTTGTGATAATTCCATTATTGACTCAGGACCCTGATCCGTTTGCTGATCGATTTTGATGATTAATTGAAGTGATGTATTTCTTTTGTGTTTTCTGGTAAGTTTTAAAGGTGTAGCTCGATATGATGTTTGTTTTTGGTGGTAGAGGCTATGGTCTATATATTTGTTTGTAATGTAAGAACTTTTATGACCTTTAAGAGGTTTAACATATGGTGAATTGTTTTGTGTTTGGCATTGATTAAATGGGGTATATTAACGTTTCATGAATTTGATACTTTTTTGTATGTAACATAGAAGGGGAACAAATTTTGAATGGTTAAGTGGTTTTTTATAGATCTGTTAAAATTGAATAAGACGTTCTTATTCTGATAAGAGGTTGAGTAAAATAAAGGCATCCTTCCATAGTCAAGCGATCGGTCTTTTAGTCATTTTCCTTGGTTAACCTCGCTCCAATAAGCCTCTGATCACTTTTTATCCATTTCTCTCCAAAAGGCTACTATAAACAGTCACAATGGACATCAGAAAACATCGAATTATGGAACTGATTAAATTAGAAGAAAAAAAAGAAGGTTAACTAAGATGGTGTTTGTTTACCTCTTAACAGTTCCATTAAGAGACAACCTCTGAATAGTTAAGAGATGAACCTTGTTTGACAAAAAAAGCCTTTTAATCATTCTGAGTAATTAATTATCCAACGCTTACCATTCAGTAACTACCAAAACCCCCTAACCCTCAACGAGAAAACCTTTGGGCTTTGGCCAAGCGTTTTGTAGATATCTACAAACTTCTCTGTGTACTAACATTAAAAATTAAAAAGGCTATATTTCTAATGTATAGTCGTATGTTGGTACGTAGTTGCTTGACCTTCTCTTGGTAAAACAAAAAGGCAGAGTGTTTTTTTTCTGGGAATTTAAAGAAATTAGAAAAGAGAAAAAACTGTTGGCAGAGAAGACATGCATGATTGTTAGTTGTTATCTTAGAATTAAGGGTAAATTATATATTTGGTCCTTTTGGTTTACTTTTTATTACACTTTTTGTCAGGATCGATTTCGTAACAACAAAATAAACAACTCAGAAAACAAATTAAAGAAATTGCGAAATAAATACTTTAATTGGAAATCAAACTGTGAACTTTGAATATCAATTTCATTCAATACTCTCAATCACAAGTTTACACACAAAGCCTCAATCTATAAGAACTGATTTCTGACGAGCAATACTTTTCTATTGCTAGGAAACTCTCTTGAGGCTCTGTTTTTCTCTCAACAAAAATACAAGATCTCTCATAATCTTCTCCAAAAGAAACTAACAACCTATATATACAGATTACAAGATAAACATAAGGAAAACAAATCTCCTAAACTAATTCCAAGATATTCGGAATCAATTCCTTATCGCTCCAACAGATTCTGTTCCTTATCGTATTCTTAGAAGCAGCAGTAACAAAAAGAAACATTAACTGAAACTATCAAAACTGACTAGCAGTAATAACTAGCAGCAATAATAAGTAGCAGTAATAACTTCATAGCAGCAGTAAGCATTACTACTTCTAAGCCTTCGAACAACAACACTAAGTAGTGACAGCAGCAGTAACCATACTTCAGCCTTCCATCAACTTCATTACTACTGCAGCAGTATTAACATCATCCAGCAGCAATAACTTTGTTGACAGCAGTAATAACCACACTTGGTTTTTTTCATTCAGCTCGATACTTCTGCTTCACCACAAATCAACAAAATAACCCAACACTTTTAGTCCATGTTTTAAAATAACTAAGAATTTAGTCCATGTGTTTACACTATATTGCATTGTTGGTCTTTGTTGTAAAACACAGAAACCAAATCCATAATTATTTTGAAAGAGGGACCAACAGTGCAATAAAAAGTAAACCACAGTGACCAAATATGTAATTTACCCTAAAATTAAGGAGTAAATTATGATTTTTGTTCTCTGATAAACATTTAAAATGTTTTTCTTATAGTTTGAGAATTATATTTTTTGTTTGGATGGTTTATAATTTATTGCTATTCTTTATCCTTATGATTTATATTTTTTGTTGTATTGGTTCTTCTGGTTTGTAAATCTGTACTATTTTAGTCCCTTTCCTTAAAAAATTAATCTCTAAAAGCCCGAATAACAACAAAATGCAAATCATAGAAATGATAGGGACAATTACTAAATTATAAGGATAAAAATCATAATTTCTAACAAACCACGTATACTAAACTTATAAAGAAGATGGAGAACACAACTTACGAGTAGTATGAAATGAAAGAGAATTAAACTAGAAATGACAAGTTCATAATATTAATACTTTAATAAATATAAAGAGAAAAGATATAAGAGTATAAAATCATCTACATCAATGCAATTCTAACTTATCTTTCTAACGTGTCACGTCATTTTTATAATAAACTTCCACATCAATGCAATGTCACTTATCTTTCACAATTCTTTCTAAAATGACCCCACCAATAAATTTCTAATTCGTAATTATATATTTAATACTTTATAAAATTACAAAATCCTAAATATGATTTATTTATAATATAAATAAATAATTAATTATAATATAAATTACAAACTAATTAAAAATGTAAAATATAAACTAAAAATTTGTTTTGTTTTACTATATTTTGTGAACTAATTTTTTTAAAAATCAATAGTTAACTTAATTATAAAACTAAGAGGAGGTCCATGTGTCCTAATTTTCATGGAGCAGTTCCTTGTGGTTTATTTTTTTCGTTGCGATGGTGGTCTCTTGTCCTAACGTCCGTTAAAAAGCTCCGTTAGGGCAGGGGTATTTTCGTCCTTTTACTTTAACCCTAATATAAACCTAACTTTTTCCCTTCCCCTCTACCAAAACCCCTAACCCACCCCTAACCCTAAAGAAGATGCAGACCTCTGCCTCCATCGCCGGAGAGAAGAGGAAGGAGGAGAGAGGGGGAGTCAATGACGACCTAAACCATCACCATCATGCCCTGGTTCTCCAACGACGATGGCATGTAGCGATAGACGACGAAACATAGGGTTTTCCAAGAGAAAAATCTCAGAATTAACCCCCTTCAAGGTGTCTAATGAAAAAACCTCCTTGGATCCTTGTTATTTGGACCAAGGCATGTTGAATGTTGGTACTCCCTCCCCTAGTTTCAACAGTAGCGGTGGTGGCAATCGAAGTGGTAAGAATATGTGAAAAGAACCAAAATGCCCCTCACTTAAGGAGGGATGGTTAACTGTTTTTAGTGATAGGGACCAAATACGTTATGAAAATACAAACTCTAGGGGCTAAATTGAAGTGGGGACCAAATCCAAGATACTTTTGAAACCACAGGGACCAAATCTATAATTTACCCTATTGGGGTTAACCAAAAACCAAATTTACAAGATTGTTACGAAATAGGAATAGGTAAACCTAGTCTAATTAAACAATATTCTAAGAAACACTAAGTTCTCATCTTTGCCTGAGTGGGATCTGGAAAAGGAAAGAAATCACTATGCAAACGGAAAGGGACGATGGTAGAAATCTGACTCGTAGTGAAGAATAGACCTTGGCATACCTGGTACATTAAATGCAAGTCAGGACCACTTTCTACATGTTTGTTGGAGATTGGTTTAATACTACTATACTCACCAATGTGTAAGAGCATGTTGGTAGCTCATGTTGCCATGGTGAATAGTTTTTTTAAGCTTGACAGGTACATATGGAACAGTAAAGTAACCATCCCTTGCACTATTTTCCAGTAAAAGCATTAAGTTGTCCTTTGTGCAAAGTAGAGAATAAAATAAATCTTCAGTTTTTCTGCTTCAAGGCTCTGATTAGCTATAGGGGGTACTGAGTGGTGTTCTCAATGATAGATGAGTCTTAACTTTAGATCTTCACGTTGTATGATAGTTAGATGATATCTTTGAATCCGGATTCGGATCACAAATAGTCTTGATACTTTCATCAACTACTTCTTCAACATCTTTGATGGTTTTCTTTGGCATGAGTTGTTTGTCTTTGTAACACCCCAAAAACCTTAAGTGTTTAAATCGTTACCTTTATTTGTTGTTGTGGTTGATGTATTTTTATTAATTAGGAAGTGTTGTGGGTTTCGGTTTAGGAGTGGGCTTAGCCTAAAAGAGAGGCCCGGCCCGGGTTTATAAATACCCCCAATTCTCCTAATTAGTCCTCATAATCTCATTCTTTTGCTTGAAGAGAAAGAAATAGAGAGAGAGAGAACCGAGAGAGAACCGAGAGAGAGAAACCAAAAGAGAGAGAGAGAGACAAAGGGAGATCGATTTAGAAGAGGTTGATCGAGGGTTGGATTCGAGTTCCGATCGCATAAGGTAAGGTTTCTAATCCCGTTGTTAATCGATTTCGTAAGTTAGGGTTTTGATTTGTTGATATTTCGAGATTGTTTATGGTTGGGTTTTCGATGTAAATCGAATCTAGGACTAAGTATTGTTGGGGTTTTGCTTTGAAATCGATTATAATGAGTTTGGGGTTAAATTTCGAAATTCCCGTCAGGATTGCGCAGCCGTGGGAGATCGGCTCGTTCTCCCTCGTTAACCGTCGGATCGTCGTGAAATTTGGACAGCGGCTTCACGACTCATTGTTCTTCAATCTGACCGGAGGGATCGAGCATCGGAGGCTCCAGTAAGGAGCAGAAACCAGTCGAAGTTGGCTGATTTTCCAGGAAAGAGAATTCGGTAATTTGGGGATTTAAGTGGTGTGTGTAAGCAATTCTCGAAGGCAAATGCCAGAGAATCAAGTGTGGTTTGTTAATAGATCTCAAGGATGTCGGTTTGAGGGATCGTGCGAGTTGCGTGCTTTTGATATCTTTGCGGTCCAGGTGAGTTACACTGTGCTTGTTTTATATTGTTTCGTGTGTATGTATGCATGATTGTGTGTGAAGGGAACCACATGCCCTTGATGAGTTGTGGGAGCAGATCCGTGTCCTAAGCAAGCGGAAATTTATATTCTCATGAGAATGGTTTATTATTTGGTTGAGTCACTTTTATATTTGTGAGTGGGTTTTACGTGCGTTGTGTTATAACCTGTATATATATATATATATATATATGTATGTCGATGTGCTCGATGGGCCGGGTCGTGGGACGATCCGAAGGGTGGGTAACCACTGAGGCCGGGTCGTGGGACGATCCGAAGAGTGGGTAACCACTAGGGCCGGATTGCGGGATGGTCCGAAGAGCGGGAAACTGTTAAGATGTGGATATGATGTGATTGGTATGTGTGAGTGTGATGGCACCGGTTGTGGTATGTGCCCGCATGGCAGTATGAAATAGGTATAGTGCTAGCTCACTAAGCGTTTTCGCTTACCCTTTCGTTGTTTACCTTTTTTCCAGGTTCTGGTTTGGAAGTGGATAAGGGCAAGGCCCCAGCTTGATTTTCCTGTGGATGACGGTTCTAGCGACACCTTGGCATTTAATTGTGGGTTTTTATTTTATAACTAATGGGATTTTTAGTTACTTATTTTTAGTTGACATTTATTGAGCCGGTTGGCCCTGAAAATGTATTTACTTCGTAATAAATTTATTTATTAAATTCTTTTTATTTAAAATCTTTAAAAATCCCGTTTTTGGAAATTGGATGTTACAGTCTTTAAGGGAATGCTTAACTACAATTACAATGTAAGCGATCAACAATCACTAAACAGACTCAGTAGGGAACATTGATGTTGAACATAAGTGAGTTATAGTACAAGCTATCAAGTATCACTAAACAGACTCAATGATACCTCTCCGAGCTAAAATTTACAACTAAATATTTTTCACTAAGTAGAATAAGGATCATCATTACCTAAGAGAGTTTGGATCAACACTATGATCTCATATGGGATTCTTTTGAGGAAGTATCATCAAAGTGGTGTGAGATTTGCGAGGAAGTATCATCAAAGTGGTGTGAGATTTGCGAGGAAGTATCATCAAAGTGGTGTAAGATCTCATATGGGATTCTTTAGAGGAAGTATCCTTAACGCCATAACGAGTTATTTAAAACCATGATTTTTATCATTTAAAAATTCAACTTAAATGTATCAATTGAAGTTAGTAGATTTGCGAGATTGTGGAACTTTAATCATATCTCACACATTGAACCCTCGATTTTAAATGATTCAAAATATTCAGGAAAAGCAAACACACAAGTTTACAACTGACGTGTTTTGCGTTTTTGCAAATTTAGAGTGCATCGGGCTAAAAATGACGTTGAAATCGAAAGAAGGATGGAAGAAAATAGGAGGTAATTGAGTAGCTACGTTATCACTTAATTAATCAGGTGATGATGCGGTAATTATTGTATATAAAGAGTGTTTGGGTGAAAATTTACGATCGCACGATGCACGACGATCGACTTAAATCATAAGATATCTTTCAGGATGATAATCATGTATTAAGATAAGGTCCTGAGATAAGATACGTGTACCCTCGAACGATAACAACTAATCATCGAATGATCTCTGTACAAGGCATCGAACGAGACAACCTGAGAACGTACGATATCGTACGATACTATACTAACAGCTATATAAATCTTAAGTATGACTCTTTGCAACAGATAAGCGACAGTATTCAAAGATCAGGTGACCGTTGAAGACCAAGATACACTCTCCATAAATCCTCGACCGTTACGACCAAGATTCAAGCTTCGGTTACGACCGTTACATTAAATGCACAATTATGGGATGACGGTTACATTTTTGCCAACTATAAAAGGAGGTCGAAGCTATCATTCAAGGACATCTGATTACTTTGGAACCTGCGAACATTCTCTACAATTTCTATATTATTCTTTGTAATCTAAGTTCTGTTTCATTGTAATCGTACGATCCACGCTGTAATTCTCGAGGACATCACCCCTTATTGGTGATACATAGTTCAACGTCGACTATACCCTTTTAGTCGGCCGCAGGTTTTTTCCTCGACCTTGAGGTTTTTCCTGCGTCATCAAATTGCTTAGTCTCTTATTTATTTTATCGCACGATTTATCGAACTAGATTTCTTTCTCTCGACGGATTTGCCTCACAACATCTTACGATATTTAATTGTGTAATTTTTTACCAAAACAATTTGGCGCCCACCGTGGGGCCCCGTTCTGAGAAAATCTCGTTTGATAAAACGTCCGCTTACTAATCAAATTTTTCGAGTTTCTTTGAGTATTCATTGCAGGATTATGGAGAACAACTTCCAACCAACTCTGCAGCAACAGCTAGCAGCCGCACAACAACAAATTCAACAGTTGGCTGATCAAAACATGCAAGCCAATGGGGAAATCGCACGATTACGAGCTTTGAATCCACAAACTACTCAAACTAATCCCGCGATCCCATTGCACCTCCCAAGACCACCCCTTTTTCAACAAAATCAATTCAGAGCACCACAGCCACCACCAATGCCTCAAACATCTCAAAACAATTTACGTCCACCTCAAAATAACAACTCTCAACCCATTTTTCCTCCTCTTCCATCGGGACCACCTCCTGCGTTTACCTACGCTCAACCTCATGGTGTACCTCGACCTTTCTATTCAATCCCAGAACCAATACCGCATATACCAACAGCAAATACTACTATAACCCATATCCCAATTCAACCCAACCATCAAGAAGCTGTTGGAATAACTCCTACCGAAAACCTCATGGACGTACGATTAAAGATGTTAGAAGAGCAAAACAAAGCAATGCTCGCATTGCTCGCAAAACTTCCTGGAGCAGCCGTACCTGTTGAGGTCGAACCCAAAACAGGATTCCAAGCTTCACCTTACGTCGATGAAATCGCTCTCATGGATATACCAAAAAAATATAACATTCCCAGCTTTACAACCAAGTACTCGGGGATAACAGATCCAGTGGAGCACTTCGCACAATATAAACAGCTTATGTGGACTACTTCGATCCCATCTCAATATCAGGAGGCATGCATGTGTAAAAGCTTTGGATCTACTCTTACAGGAGCCGCGTTACAATGGCTTATTAACTTAAAGCCAAAAAGTATCGAATCATTCGCTGAATTGGTAAACCAATTCACTCGACAGTTCGCAAGTAGTCGCAAGATGGAGAAACAAACGAGTGACCTGTACTACATCGTACAAAAAACTGGAGAAACGATATGTGATTATTTCTACAGGTTTAATGCAGAAACGATACGTGATTATTTCTACAGGTTTAATGCAGAAATGATCGAAGTCAAGAATTGCGATATAAAAACCGCAATTGAAGCATACAAACGTGGGCTCGATAATTCTTCAGAATTATATACGGATCTCACAAAATACCCACCAGAGAACTTTGATGACGTACGAGCTCGAACGCTGGCCCATATGAGAATTGAAGATGATGCCATCTTCAGACGAAAGCACTCGAACGAAAAGAAGAGCCTGGGCACACAGAAGCATGACTTTAAACCTAAGAGAGTCAATAAAATTGGAAATTCTCGACAAGAGCCTAAGGCTCGTACAAGCAAAAGTACAGGTAGAATTAGATATCCCGATTTATCTACTTACAATTTTGCAGGTACGTCCAAAGAATTAGTGGATTCTCTACGGAAGATCGATGCAAACGTACGATGGCCCAAGAAGCCGGAGAATCCCAGTAAAGACAAGGATCAAACTAAATGGTGCGAATTCCATGGTGATCACGGACACACGACGGACGAATGCATCAGCCTCAAAAAGGAGATCGCCTACCTCAAATCGAATGGACATTTGAAAGGCATTATCAGCAATGAAGCAAAAAGGCCAGCATCACCGATCCATACCAAAGTGGTCAATTGTATCACTGGAGGATCAGAAGTGTATGGTTTGACATACTCTGCAGCAAAACGACACGTACGAGAAGGACCCGAGGGATACCCTGTCCCTGAAGAATCCAAAACTGCAGCTGAAAGAGAACTCGATGCGGCAAAATTGACGTTCGATCAAGATGATCTCTCAGGGCTTAACCAAAAACACCATGATGCTCTAGTCATACAGTTAACTATCGGAAACTGTTTGACCAAGAGAGTATTGGTTGATGGTGGAAGCTCAGCGAATGTCATATTCGCAGATACTCTCAAGATCATGGGCATCGACAGATCCAACATCGTACGACGAACGACCACATTAGTGGGATTCAACGGAGATGCGACGAATACTCTCGGAGAAATAGTGCTACCAGTCTTCGCTAAAGGAATCAACAAGCAAACCAAATTCGATGTCATAGACTGCCCATCAGCATACAACGCGATACTCGGAAGACCCTGGATCCATGATATGAAGGCCGTACCGTCAACTTATCATCAAAAGATCAAATTTCCATCTCCTTGGGGCGTACAAGAAATTATCAGCGAAAAGAAGATTGCTCGTGAATGCTACAAGATCACAATGAAGACCAAACCCCAAGATATCTAGCAATTACAGAGCCAGGATGGAGTACGATCGTACGATGACATTCAACTTGAAGAAGTCGTGTTAGATCAAAAACATCCTGATCGAAAGGTCTTCGTGGGAGCAACATTAACCCCTGATATAAAAAACGAAATAATATCTTTTTTGCAGGAACACTCAGATTGCTTCGCATGGTCGCACGAAGACATGGTTGGAATTGATCCTGACATCATATCCCACAAGCTGAACGTGGATCCATCTTTCAAACCTGTGAAACAGAAAAGACGCAAGTTTGCACCAGAACGCAACAAAGTTATCAATGACGAGGTTGATAACTTGCTAAAAACAGGGAAGATCAGGGAAGTAAAGTATCCAGACTGGCTAGCAAACGTGGTTGTCGTACAAAAGAAGAATGGGAAGTGGCGAGTCTGTATCGACTTTACAGATCTTAACAAAGCATGTCCAAAAGACCCGTTTCCACTACCTCACATCGATGCGATGGTTGATGCAACGGCAGGTCATGAATTACTCACATTCATGGACGCTTATTCTGGATACAACCAGATTCTGATGCACACGGACGATCAAGAGAAGACAACCTTCATGACGGGCAAAGGAATATACTGCTACAAGGTGATGCCTTTCGGTCTCAAGAACGCAGGATCAACGTACCAAAGACTCGTGAACATGATGTTCAAGGAACACCTTGGTCGTACGATGGAAGTCTATATCGATGATATGCTAGTAAAATCCGAGCGATCGCACGATCACATACATCATCTAAACCAATCATTCGATATCCTACGGCAATACAAGATGAAGCTTAATCCAACGAAATGTTCTTTCGGAGTACGTGCTGGAAAGTTCCTTGGATATATGGTCACTCAACGTGGAATAGAGGCGATTCCAGAGCAAATCAAGGATATAATAGAAATACAATCTCCGAGAAACGTGAAAGAAGTACAAAAGCTTACTGGACAAGTGGCGGCATTAAACAGGTTTATCTCACGATCATCCGACAAATGCCATCTATTCTATAATGTATTACGCAAAAATCAAGGCTTCAAATGGACAGAGGCGCATGAAAAAGCATTGCAAGATTTAAAGCAATACATGGCCTCCCCTCCGCTATTAACAAAACCAGTCGAAGGTGAAAGCTTACAGTTATACTTAGCTGTTAGCAATAATGCGGTAGAGCAGTTCTCGTACAAGAGGATGACCAACAACAACACCCGATTTACTATGTAAGTAAATCCTTTCTCAATGCCGAGACCAGATATACGTCAATGGAGAAATTACTCTTGGGTCTCGTGACAGCAGCCAAAAAGTTAAGACATTATTTTGAGTCACATCATATAATTGTCGTAACTAACTACCCTCTCAAGACTGTGCTTCGTAAGCCTGAACTTACAGGGCGATTAGCTAAATGGAGCATCTATCTCAGTGGATTTGATCTCACATACAAATCCAGAACAACAATAAAGTCGCAAGCACTAGCAGATTTTGTGGCATAATTCAGTCCAGGAATAGAGCAACCATCGCACGATGAAATCAACAATGTGATGATCCAAGACAACCAGCTTTGGACCTTACACGTCGATGGGTCCTCCAACATAAGGGGATCAGGATTAGGAGTTGTCTTGAAATCATCACACGGGGGGAACATGGTGTACTCGATAAGGTGTGAATTTAAAACTACCAACAACGAAGCAGAATACGAAGCTTTGATCGCTGGATTGGATATAGCTTACAACTCGGGGGCACGACGCGTGCACGTACGAAGTGATTCATTAATAGTGGTGAATCAAATTAATGGCGATTTTCAAGCAAAAGATTCGAAAATGATGACGTATCTCGAGATCGCTAGAGAAAGCATCGCACGATTCGAAGAATTCACGATAGAACAAATCCCATGAGATTTAAACGTCCAAGCTGATGCTCTAGCTAACATGGGGTCTGCATTTAATGAACCAACCTTGGACAACATCCCAATAATTCATCTTATGACATCCTCCATCGAATCAAAAGAGAAAGTACAGATGATCGAAGAAGTTTACAACTGGTCGCTCGATATATGGAACTATCTCAAATATGATAGACTTCCTGACGATAAGATGGAAGCTAGAAAAACCAGATCGAAAGCTTCGCGATATACGATCTTCGAAGGAAAATTGTATCGCAGGTCTACATCCGGACTAATCCTACGATGCATAACAAGTAAGGAGCACATGAATCAAATTCTACAAGAGATGCACGATGGAGAATGCGGAAACCATTCTGGAGGACGAAGTCTTGCGAATAGAATCTCACGACAAGGCTATTATTGGCCTACTCTTCGAGAAGATGCTATGAGGTACGTACAAAAATGCAATGCCTGTCAGAGACATTCAGGTACGTCTCACTTACCTTCCGAACCCCTACACTCTGTCTTAATCCCATGGCCATTCATGCGATGGGGAATGGACATCGTAGGAAAGTTACCTCCTGCTCCAGGACAGAAAGTTTTCTTACTTGTTCTTACTGATTATTTTTCGAAATGGATCGAAGCCGCTGCTTTCTCACAGGTAAGAGACAAAGAAGTTATTTCTTTTATTCAAACTAACATTATATATAGGTTTGGAGTACCATCGGAGATCATGTGCGATAACGGTTCACAATTCATAAGTGAAAAAACTCGTAAGTTCTGTGATGAACGTGGAATCAGGTTAATTACTTCGACGCCAAGATACCCTCAATCCAATGGTCTCGCAGAATCGAGTAACAAAGTCATAATCAATTCGATTCGAAAAAGACTAAAGGAAGCAAAGGGAAAATGGGTCGAAGAATTACCTTCGGTCTTATGGGCAAATCGTACGACTCCAAGGACTTCAACAGGGCAAACACCCTTCTCTCTCGTTTACGGATGCGAAGCAGTACTACCAATCGAATCCCAACTTCCAATTGCAAGACATCGTACGATGGAGCAAAACGTAATAGACCTATATTACGATCTAGATGCATTGGAAGAACTTAGAGAAAAGACATTCCAGAAAATGGCATTACAAAAAGCCATGGTCGAACGACATTTCAACAAGAAAGTAAAGGCAAAAATCTTTCAAGTAGGCGATTACGTCCTACGACAGGTATTTCAGAATACTCAAGAGCTAAACGCTGGAAAACTTTCCATCAAATGGGAAGGACCTTATATAATCTCTAAGATTATTGGGAATGGTGCATATAAGCTTACAACCATCGAAGGTAAGGAGATCCCACGTAGCTGGAATGCAACACATCTTAAGAGGTACTACTTCTAAACCTTTTTCATTTTTTATTATCTTGTTACAAACGATTACTGACTTGGGCGTCGGAGCGCCGTTGGTCAAACCAACGGCCACCCCTTAGCCATTCTTCTCTTATCGCAGGTATCGCACGATTATCGCAAGTATCGCACGAATGACTAAAGCTTATAACGCACGATCATTTCTTTGAAAATCATACGCACGCGCGCAAGACAAAACGCCGGTCGCATGAACACTCTACTAAATAAAAACATAAACGTTTCTAAAAACTAAGTTCTAAATTCGAAAAACACAAGTCAAATACGTACGATAAACTAATTTCATTAATTCAAAAGAAGTACTTGAAACAAAACAAGAAAGTACTTAAAGAAAAGATCGTACGATTACAATAAAAAATTAAACACTAGGAGGAGCATCTGATCCTACAACTTCAGACCCTCCTACTCCTGCAGCATCTGTGGATCCCACGATCTCAGGAGGAGCTTCTTCAGTGGCCAAGGTTGCAGGATTGGATCCAGAGACCGTTTCATTCAAGGTCTCCTCCCCAACCACAGCAACCTCAACAGGCTTCTCTCCACCCTCTTCGTCCAGATCCTTGAGATAATCAGCATCCAGGAGGTCCTCAGATCCCATAAGCTCGCGAAACGCCTCTACTTCTTCCTTAGCGATCCCGACGGTAAGGGTTCCAGCTATCACACGACGCATGAGGGCCGCACGAGCCACAACCCTTATCAACGCCGCCTCGTCCTTCAAATCCTGGATCTCAGACGATAAGGCCTCCTCCCTCGATGCCTTCTCTAGCTGCACCGCCTTCAGCTCCTCTTCCAATTTGGACGTACGATCGAGGACGATCTTCATACGAGCTCGTTGCTCATCTCTCATATGCTCGACCTCTTCGAGCTTAGCCTCCAGGTCATCAATCTTGACCTGCTTGGCCTCCAAATCGGACGCGAGCTTGAAAACTTTCTCTTTCGCCTTGTCCGCCTCCTTCAGAGCAGCCCTCTCGCTAGCCATTTTTGACCGCATGTCATTCTTTATGGTCTCCATTCGAGAATGAAGACCAAGGCTCGCTTGGAAACCCTGAGAAAAACAAAAAAAACAAAATCAATCGCACGATAACAAGAAAGAATACATTCATCGTACGACAAGAAGCACTTACCAAGAAGGAGAGACCCACGGCTGCAGCGTCAATCTCCTCGAACCTCTGCCTCGTGAATTGCTCCTTTTGCGAGGGTAGCAGGAATTGTTTGATGGCTGGGAATAGGTCTTCTTTCTTCAGAACGTCGTCTTCTAGAAAACCCTTTGGAAGGGTTATGTTCAAAGACGACGACCCAGGCTCATTAGAAGTCTTCTTCGATGCCTTCGCATGGGTTTTCGTCGTTTTAACTCCCTTGACCTGGTCCGCTGGAGGAGCAGATCTGATCGGAGACGCATTGACCACATCATCCGCCTTTCGTTTGGCTTCATGCGATGGGTCGATAAGATCGGACGTAGACTTTGTCCGTTTAGCCGGAGCCTCACCTCCAGCCATCTCCTTTTTCTTCAAGGCTGCTCTCCTTGCAGCCTCCATCTGTTCTGCCCTCCTCGACGGCTTCTTTGAAGATCCTACAAAGCAAATCAACGTAAGAAACAAAATATTGTCGTACGATATATATTAATCGTACGACCTACCTTCCATGTCTTCTTCTGAGATCACTTGGACTTCTGGATCCGTTTGTGTAACTTCTTCGTCACTTTCTATCACAATCTCTTTCGCCTTTTGCGTGGAGTACAACCGCTCACCGATACTGTACGATAGAAATCGTTCGACCGAAGCTTTTGATTCTTCGGTAGCCTCAAACGAGAAATCAATTTCTGCAAAAAATAAGTCGAACGTTAGAAAAACAGAACAAAAATTATAAGAAAGGCATTCTCAAAGGAAACACCTATACCTAATGAATTCCATTCTGGAACCACCCAACTCCCATCTCCTAAGACTGAAGAAGATTGAACGAAGACATATCTCGTCTTCCAACCCCTGTCGTGTACTTGAGTACCATGAACCAGCATCACATCCCCTCTACCTTTGGGAAAAAGCCCATACCGATTATATTCTGTTGGCTTCACCGTGTACGCCGTAAGAAGATCATCGACCGAAAAAGCAAGACGACCCCAGTTCTTTGTTACTCGTTCGATAACAAGTATGACTCTCCATAATTGAGGCATTAGCTGACCAGGAGAAAGACTAAAACGTGACATGAAAGCCCTAGAAAGTGGGGTGTAAGGCCATCGAATACCAATCTTAAACGGATATTCGAACAGGGCAAAAAACCCTGCCGATGCATCCGCCGGTCTAATCTCACCAGCCACCCTAATTACAGCACTCTCCGGTAAAAGCCTGATAATTCCCTCAAAGCCATTACTTCTAAACTATCCTTAATCGTACTCTTAACCTCAGGCGACATTATGAAATCCAACCTATCGACACTCCTCCTTAATCTAAGAAACCTAAGAGTATCGAGACCTCTAGTACCTTTCTTAGCAATAGACTTTAAACGCATGAAATTATTTATTATATGGAAACTAGATTTCTCTCCAAGTAATGCAGGTCCAATTACGTCTCAACACGCGTCCAGATCAAACCGTTGGAACGACAGTTGTCACACACGTCATCACGACGACGTCATTAAACCGTTTCATATTCGATTTGATTTAAACGAAGTTAATTTACTAACGATTAATTGTTTAAACTAACAAATTAGCTTTTGCAGATAAGAGATTCAGAAATATTCAGAATAAATTTTTCTAAATCTCTGGGGCAAACTGTTTGGGTGAAAATTTACGATCGCACGATGCACGACGATCGACTTAAATCATAAGATATCTTTCAGGATGATAATCCTGTATTAAGATAAGGTCCTGAGATAAGATACGTGTACCCTCGAACGATAACAACTAATCATCGAATGATCTCTGTACAAGGCATCGTACGAGACAACCTGAGAACGTACGATATCGTACGATACTATACTAACAGCTATATAAATCTTAAGTATGACTCTTTGCAACAGATGAGCGACAGTTATCAAAGATCAGGTGACCGTTGAAGACCAAGATACACTCTCCATAAATCCTCGACCGTTACGACCAAGATTCAAGCTTCGGTTACGACCGTTACATTAAATGCACAATTATGGGATGACGGTTACATTTTTGCCAACTATAAAAGGAGGTCGAAGCTATCATTCAAGGACATCTGATTACTTTGGAACCTGTGAACATTCTCTACAATTTCTATATTATTCTTTGTAATCTAAGTTCTGTTTCATTGTAATTGTACGATCCACGCTGTAATTCTCGAGG
This sequence comes from Centaurea solstitialis, assembly GCA_030169165.1. Classification (NCBI taxonomy): domain Eukaryota; kingdom Viridiplantae; phylum Streptophyta; class Magnoliopsida; order Asterales; family Asteraceae; genus Centaurea; species Centaurea solstitialis. The sequence goes on along the minus strand of CM058045.1, from coordinate 16,507,240 downwards.
ACATCACCCCTTATTGGTGATACATAGTTCAACGTCGACTATACCCTTTTAGTCGGCCGCAGGTTTTTTCCTCGACCTTGAGGTTTTTCCTGCGTCATCAAATTGCTTAATCTCTTATTTATTTTATCGCACGATTTATCGAACTAGATTTCTTTCTCTCGACGGATTTGCCTCACAACATCTTACGATATTTAATTGTGTAATTTTTTACCAAAACAAAGAGCAACACAAGTTTTAACCTCTAAAGCCTAACCACTGTTACCACATTCACAGGCAAGCCTACTTGATCGTGAGTAATATAGTGTAGGAAAGTCCAGGTATCGTATCTACCACTGGGAACGGTCAAGTTATGTAGACTAATAATCTTAGCTAGTTTAATTAATCTAAAGCTATGGGGGGTATTAGGAAAAAGGTTTGATTAATTAAAAGACAACTAATTAAACAACTAATTAACTAAGAAGCAAAAAGAAGATGAATTAAACTTTATAAAAGAAAATAGTAGTACTTATCATGGTATAACGACTCCCCAAGTGGATGATCTAAACTTTGCCAAAAGGTATGGTTGTATTGGTTATTGTAGGAATTTAAGTCTGGGACACCCTAACATGTGATGATTACGGTTGTCAACTAGGTTGGTCTTTGATAACACCAAAATTATACATGTTTTGGTTGAGCTTAATTGTATGACTTTACCCCATTTCTCACCTGTTTCTGATCATTTCACTCACCAAATGAGCTTATTATTGCTTTTGCAGGATTTGGAGGCCATAGAACGGAAAAGTACGAAAAAAGGCGAGAAAACGTGAAAAATGCACAACATCAATCCAGTAGCCATCTGGCGATCGCGAGTTTTCAAGTTTGGCGCCGCCAGGTTCGATAACGATGAAATCCAGAGTTTGACCTAAGTGGCTCGCGCCGCGAGACCGCCGTCTGGCGAACGCGAAATGGCCCCTGGACGCCTTCTTTTAAATACCAGCCTCCTCCTTCAGTTCAAAACACGAAGCAGAGACGAGGGGAACGATAGAGTAGAGAGTGAAAGTCTGAGTGGTGCCAATACGCTGCGGGGTTCGATCTTCGATCATCCGTCGTTGTACTGTCGGTATCATGTCTGTGTCTACTATCGTTTTTTCTGTTTTCATTATGATTGTTGGGTTTTTGTGAGACCCTCGTATCAAACTGACACGAGTAAACTGTAAATCTCAAACCTAACTGGGATGAGAATCACTAAACAAACCTTGTGATCAAACTGACCCCAAAGTTCAATCAAACCTAACTGGTTTGATTAGCGGAAGCGATTACGTGATAAAACCCGAAAACACACAGATCTTATGTTTATCTAAATAACATATATATATACATATATATTACGATTAGAAAATTACCTTGGAAGCTTGAGATAGATCCAACTGTGATGAGACCAGACGAATTCCTTCTAGCCGGATATAGCCCCGAATTCACGAAAAAACTTGTTACGCGAAGAACTGACCGAATGATCACAAAAACGAACTGGTTTCAGATCTATGTAGGCGTCGATCAAGAGAGAGAGAGAAGAGAGAGAGAGAGAGAGAGAGAGAGAGAGAGAGAGAGAGAGAGAGAGAGAGGTTTTTGGGAGGTTTCTTTTAGGAGGTTAAAATCAATCATAAAACTGGTTAACCCTAACTGTCTATTTATAGGGAAAAAGGTTTCCTTATTGTAGCTACAGTTTCTATAACCTTTATATTTATCTTTATGGTAATTATATTATCTTTTCTTATTCCCAAAGGAAAGAATATTCCATAATAATTTCCATAATATTTTCTAGATAAATATTAAATCATTTAATTAAATCTGTTATATATTTATTTAACTAATAAATATATAAACCCTTTTAATTAATTCTAGAAACCTTTAACTTTGGAGTTTCTTACAGAAAACACCCAACTGATTTATAATTAACTATTATAAATCTAACCTCTACAAACTGGGGTTATTTTACTTATTCGAATTACAGGTGTGACCCTCAAGTGTCTTATAACGTTGGATGTGCGATCACTGGTTTGTCAACTTCTGCACATAATTACTAACAGACTCCCACTTGTGCAAGTTGGCAATACCGCCTTGATCACACGGACCTAAGGAGGCCCCTAGACAGGCACTTAGGCTAACCAGGTTACAAGAACTCTTATACCCAGACAGGTGATAAAACATTTCCAATAAGGAAATAACATTTATGAAACCACTATTCATAAATTGGGTATATCTTGGCTTTTCCCTTTGCATCACGATATTTCATCTTTGAGTATGAGCTTGGAATCAGTCAACTCTAAATACTCAAGATTATGTTTCTTGACTATCCGACCTCTACTGATAGGTAAACGACAAAGAACTAATCAGTTCGTTTGGGCATGGCCATGCACTTCATCAGTATATTCAGTCAGTCAAGGGGCCCAGAAATATCTCTCTTCAGAGAAGAGGTGCAAATCCCATCTTGCATATTTGCATTTAACACCACGGCTTCCGCTGAATCTAGTTACGCCCTTTATAGCCACCCTGTTACGGTGTAGCGGTTGAACGCACTAAGTATCCGGCAGTCCTCATGATATCAAACCAGATATCTCAGGTGATAGGGACAACCACTGTGAGGTTTTACTTATGACAAAATCCAAGAAGTAATCTCAACCGTGGATCACGTCCAATATTCGCTACTCTATCGAATATCTGTGCAGCTTTTGGTCTACAACGCTTGTAGCTGTTATTCAATCAACTGATCATAACTACCCAAAAGCTCACAATGACTTTAAAGCCCTATCGGGTTCCCACCACGATAAGTTGTCATGGACAAATTTCCAAAGAAAAACTGGAAACTAGTTTCATTCCTGGATAAAAACATGCAAAATATAAAAGTGATAAAGAAACTATTTTTGTATAGTCCATATTACACTCTGTAATAATATCAAAAATAATGGCATTTCTTAATTACTTTTATGGTGTCTATTAAACGTTTACTAAATACTGATTTAAACGAAGTATCACCTAACTTCAGTTTAAACCCTTTGATTAATGTTTACCGTATTAATTAAAGTAACAACCAAAATAATACAAGTTTGTATCATCTGATACAATTTACTTGATTCTGCTAATCTTTGTTTTGCAAACACTTTAAACAAAAATTAGACTTTTCTTTACCATATTCCCTGAACTTGGAGATACTGGAATAACTCCTAGTCTCTCTGAATATGTAAAGTTAAACTGCAACTTCCCGTAGTTGCTTGTGTAGATGAATGATTTCTACCTGAAATCAGATAAAATTTCCATTTACCAAACTGGCAAATTTCAGGAAATTTATTCTAGTGTTTACAACACTTTCTAGTTTAAAAGATAATTATTATCTTTAATAACTATTCCAACACACTTTAATTATTGATTTTTCTCAAAAAGTCAAGTATGACTTTATTTTGTTTCAAAGTCTTTGAAACTTTTGTTCCACCCTTTTGACTAAAATGTAGATCATATGAATTTACATCCTACCTGGACCATGAATTCCGAGATATATTAAATCAATAATTTTTATCTTTTATTCTTTATCATAGACTAGATAAAGAGTAAACTGGGCTCCCACTAACCTATATGAAAACTAACTATTACTCAAAATTAACTATTGACTTAGTCAAAACTTGATTACTTAGTCAATTCTATTTTAAATAATGAACACGAGAATTTTAACATTTATAAAACTTAACTGGACTTTATTTAAATCCTAATTCCAAAACTTGGAATTCTAATTTTATAAACACTGATATTATCAACGATATCTGAAATAATATCCTAAATTCCATAAAACATATGAGTAATTAACTCTGATCAGAAAATACTTTTATAATCCTTTACTCATAAATGTTTTATTCAAAACACATTATAGTACTTCGTGTGTTTTGACAGTTTTCATATATATTACTTTATTTAATTAAAGTAATACTATTAGTGTAATAGGCAACATCTAGGATCTAATTTTGAATCAAGTCTAACTTGACTTATACAGATTCAAAATATCATGCATAAAGATATTTAAATCAAGATTATAATTTTAAATTTAAAAACCAATAAACATTTAAAACCCAAAAATCCAAATTTTGGAAAAACAAGATTGTTTTAAATCATAAAACTTTAAAATTGTCCTGATAATATCTAAAAGTAAACTTGTATGCTGATCCTTACAATCTGGGCACTTCACTTTTAGTGACCACCTGCAATTAAACATTTGCTTCTAGGTGTCAACTCATTTGTAAACTAACAAGCGAAAGTGATAAACTTAAGCAGTCACGAATACCTGAGGTGTTTATACCTGCTTCGTAACGCTTCGGGCAGTTATGCCTCCAATGACCGACTTCATGGCACTTGAAGTATTGATTCTCGGTCATTTTTCTGTTAGGTTTTAACTTTCTTGCCCTAGCCTTTGCCTTTGCCATTATCATAAGCCCTGGGTGCACTCAGGGTAGCCAGAACTTGGCCCTTTCCCTTACTGGTGTTCTTATGCCCACGCTTCCTCTTTACTCCACCATCTTTGACCATAAGCATATCTTTAGTCTTGGTCCCCATACTCAACTCAATGGTTTTTAATACGTTGTTGATAATTGATTACAATTGCTTGTATCCTTCAGACAGTGAGTTGAGTATCGTATCTGTTGCTAACTGCAACGAAACTGGGCGACCGAGCCTCTCTAGGTGATCAATGTGCCTCTTTATTTTCATGATCACTTAACTGAGGTCCCCTTGGCCATCTTGCGCGCTCAGTGCTCTACTGGCATCATAACGCTCTGTGCGCGCTTCTGTCTGAAACATGTCCCTCAACTGGCGGATCATGTCATAGGCAGTCATATTTATGAGCCCCGTTTGGAGATCTGGGCTCATAGTCGCAAGCATAAGACAGCCTACGTCTAACAAATCATCGGAATGCATTCTATAAGCGTTCCTGATAGTGACGCTAGCATTTGCTGGAGGGGCCTTCACCTAGAGGCTTTTCTAGGACATACCACTTTCTCTCGTGCCTGAGTACAATCATCAGATTGCGCTCCCAGACGAGAAAAATTAGACCCAGTAAGTTTGTCCTTTTTGAGAATGGGGCGAAGAGAAAGATTATTAGTGTTGGTAACAATGTTTGCCATCTACACATTTTAAAAACTTTGGTTTTAGTAATTGTGAATAGACGATTTCCAATAAATATCAATAAACCCTTAAATGATTAATTTATTGGACTAGGATCCTTATTTCATATGCCCTGATGAGCGGTGTGCTCACGTCTCACCAGGCCTACGTATTATTTTGGTAGGTAAGGACTTTTACCAATCATATCTAACTGACATGACTCCTAGATTTTTTCAGGACAACGGTAATCATCCGTACATGTTTTAGTCCCTCTAAGTGCATTTCGGCCCGGTACCACCCGGTGAACTTAACAGAACCAAAATAGATCTCACCATTTCGGGACTTGGACACTTTACTTTGGCCGGTACCACCTGGAGAAAATTCGCAGAGTCTTGTAATCCCCTCCCAGCTTCGGTTTGAACGCGGACGTTCAAGGTGTGCTCACTTACAACGCCCGCGTACCTTACGCCGGAGGTGCCCCCAGATGGGTTGCACTACTGATCTATGATTTTCGGGGTTTTTAATTAATTTTGAAAAACCTTTTAATATCCAGTATTTTGAAAAACTGTAACTTTGAAAAACTGGTTGCTTAAAAGGCAACTGACGTTTTAAACTAACTGTTTTAAACATACATGCTATTTAAAACTAACTGTTTTAAGACATCTTGCTTAAATAAAACTAAATGTTTTAAAAGCATACTTGCTAAATAAAACTAACTGTTCTGATAGCACATTAGTTGATCAATAACTAACTGTTTTTATCAACTTTGCCTTTTATAAGAAAACAATCATTTATTATTTTAGGTTTTTAAATAAAATCTACTGTTTGAAAAAGGTTTGAAAAACTGGCAATTTTAATTATAAAAACCTATCTAATCTTGTGATATTTTCTAGTTTCAAAAACTCTCTCTATTTTAAAACAAATAGCATATAAATATCACAACCACGCAATTAATAAATCAACAACTACGCAGTTCAACAAACATGCAATTATAGATTTGCCAATTAATTCCTAAAGGACCAAAATGACCTAAAACTATTATGCTTTGATTCTCCCGCGTAGCTACCACTGGCCTCGGCATCTTTGACGGAACTTGTTAGGGTAAAAATCTACAATCGCACGACGACCGACTATAATCGTAAGACAAATGTTAGGACAATGATCCTGTATTAAGATAAGGTCCCGAAATAAAACCTAAGAGGACTATCGAACAAAGATCAATAAGCATCGAACGTATACAATAAATAAGACGCACGATGACTATATTGTCGTACGACGATACTAACGAATAACATACAAAGTTTATATGTTTGATGCAGATAAGCTGATTATCATATCTAACAATTGTCCACCTTTGAGAAAGTCCGAGATTGAGTACTATGCCATGCTTGCTGGAGTCCATCATTACAATGAGCAAGTCGTAAGTTATGTACCGTTCGACAGCATCAAGATCGACCGTTACAAGCAAGATCCTCGCAGCAGTTACAATCTAGACATTAACTCTCAACAATACCGTTGGACAGTTACTCTCCGAGCATTAATTGAAGACAATAACGTTGGACGGTTACGATTCAATCATTGATGAGCCACAATACCGTTGGACCGTTATTATCAAGCCACTATATAAGGAGAATCAAGCCAGCATTTCAGGACACGAAGTCTATCAGAAGCACACAAATTCTCTATTAGTTATTCTTTGATCATCAGTTGTAATTTACGTTCAATCTCGTTGTTATTTCGCTTGTAATCGTACGACCAAAGCTGTATACTTGAAGGACATCACCCCTGATTGGTGAACATAGTGCTCTGTCGACTTACCTTTTAGGTCGACCGCAGGTTTTTTCCTCCGTCGTGAGGTTTTTCCTGCGTCATCAAATTATTTGTCTCATTTTACTTTTCCGCACTTATCATTGATTGTAATTTCTTTCTCTCGACGGTTAAGCCTCACACAAGTTTCTTACGACATCGAGTTGTGTAATTTTTTACATAAACAGTTTGGCGCCCACCGTGGGGCTCCGTTTTGAGAAAAATTTCATTCGGTGAAAAGTGCGCCTTAGTACTAACCTTTTCTTTGAGTTCTCTTTGAGCTATTTGCGCAGGATAATGGATAACGGATTCATAGCATCACTCCAACAACAATTGCAAGAAGCTAACAACGAAATTCAACGTCTTCGAGCTTTGCCAGGACCATCGATGACTATTCCAATGTCTATTCCTCCTCCATATCCTCCTCAATATTTAAGACCACCACCGCGACCACAGTTCAATGCTTCAATGCCATTTTCAACTGTGAACCAACAATACAACAACGTACGACCGTCTTTACCACAGGTTCCACCACCAATACCTCATGGCCCGCCACCTATGCCTCGAGGTCCACCTTCTATGCCTCAAGGAGCACCCATGTTCACGTTCGAGCCTTTTAACAATGTATCCCAACAAATTCCTATTCCTGGTCATATACCCACAGCTGCTAGTTCCACCGTTCATACGACAATACCACCCAGTACCGGAATCTCTTCTAGTTGTATTCCAACAATCCCAATAAACGTTGAAGATCCTCTGAACGTACGACTGAAGTCCCTGGAAGAACAAAACCAAAAATTGTTCGCATTACTCACAAAGCTACCCGGAGCAGCAGTACCCGTCGAAGTCGAACCTAAAACTGGATTTCAGGCTTCACCGTTCGTTGATGAATTAGCTCTTGTTGACGTTCCTAAGAAATATACTATACCGGCTTTCGCAACAAAATATTCTGGAATCACAGATCCGGTCGAACATATAGCACAGTACAAGCAACTCATGTGGACAGTTCCTATACCGGCGCAATATCAGGAAGTCTGCATGTGCAAAAGCTTTGGATCAACTTTAACAGGAGCAGCATTACAATGGCTTATTAACCTAAAGCCAAAGAGTATTGGATCATTTGCAGAATTGGTGAACCAATTCACTCGACAATTTGCTAGCAGTCGTAAGATGGAGAAGCAGACCAGCGACCTGTACTATATCGTACAGAAATCTGGAGAAACAATCCGCGACTACTTCAACAGATTCAATGCAGCAATGATTGAAATAAAAAATTGCGACGTGAAAACAGCAATCGAGGCATACAAGCGTGGATTAGAAGATTCCTCTGGATTATATCTGGAATTAACGAAATATCCACCAGAAAACTTCGACGACGTACGAGCTAGAACACTAGCTTTCATGAGAATAGAAGATGATGCTCTCTTCCGACGAAAGCATTCCACAGAAAAGAAACCTCTTGGTGCTCAAAAACATGACTTTAAGCATAAAAGAGTAAACAAGATTGGAAATCCTCGATACGAGTCAAAAACTCGACCAAGCAAAGGTACTGTTAAAATACGATATCCAGAGTTATCTACTTACAATTTTGCAGGTACATCAAAAGATTTGGTGGATTCACTACGAAAGATTGATGCAAACGTACGATGGCCAAAGAAATCTGATAAACCAAGCAAGGACAAAGATCAGAACAGATGGTGCGACTTCCACGACGATCATGGTCATACGACGGATGAATGCATCAGTTTAAAGAAGGAGATTTCATATTTGAAATCTAAGGGGCATCTAAAAGGCCTCATCCCAGAAGAACAAGGACGACCAGCGTCACCGGTTCATACAAAAGTCATAAACTGCATCACTGGAGGATCAGAAGTTTGTGGACTTACATATTCAGCTGCAAAGCGACATGCACGAGATGGTCCAAACGAACATCCTATCCCCGGAGAAGCCAAATCAAAGACAGAAAGAGAGCTCGATGCAATGGCAATCACGTTCGACAAAGACGATACACAGGGGGGCCATCATAAACATCATGACGCTCTAGTCATACAGTTGACAATCGGAAACTGTTCGACTAAGAGAATATTGATTAATGGAGGTAGTTCGGCTAACGTTATTTTTGCAGATACTCTTAAAGTCATGGGAATCGAACGATCAGAAATCGTACGACGAAGTACTACTCTGATTGGATTCAATGGAGATTCGATGAACACTCTCGGAGAAATCATCTTGCCTGTCTACGCCAAAGGCATCAACAAACAAACAAAATTCAATGTTGTGGACTGCCAATCAGCTTACAATGTTATTCTTGGAAGACCATGGATCCACGAGATGAAAGCAATTCCTTCGACATACCACCAGAAGATCAAATTTCCTTCTCCATGGGGAATTCAAGAAATTGCTAGTGAGAACAAAGTCGCACGAGAATGTTACAAGATTACGATGAAGACAAAGTCGCAGGACATCTAGCAATTACAGAGCCAGGATGAGAGGAAATCGAACGACGATCTTCGGCTAGAAGAAGTCGTCCTTGATCCTGAACATCCTGATCGAAAAGTCTTCGTAGGAGCCTCGCTCCCCCCTGACATAAAAAATACGATTATATCTTTTTTGCAGGAACATTCAGACTGTTTTGCATGGTCGCACGAAGATATGGTTGGAATAGATCCAAGCATTATATCGCATAAACTGAACGTGGATCCTACTTTCAAACCTATTAAACAGAAACGTCGCAAGTTCGCGCCTGAAAGAAATAAAGTGATCAACGACGAAGTTGACAATCTGCTTAAAACAGGGAAGATCCGAGAAGTCAAATATCCAGAATGGTTGGCTAATGTAGTCATCGTACAAAAGAAGAACGGAAAATGGCGAGTCTGCATTGATTTCACGGATCTAAACAAAGCTTGTCCAAAAGATCCTTTTCCTTTACCTCATATCGACGCCATGGTTGACGCGACAGCAGGACATGAATTGTTGACATTCATGGACGCATATTCAGGATACAACCAAATATTGATGCACACGGACGACCAGGAGAAGACTGCATTCATGACAGACAAAGGCATATACTGTTACAAAGTTATGCCATTTGGTCTCAAGAATGCAGGATCAACATATCAAAGATTGGTTAACATGATGTTCAAGGAACATCTTGGTCGAACGATGGAAGTTTATATCGACGACATGCTTGTGAAATCAGAACGTTCGATCGATCACGTCGCACATTTAAAGCAATCCTTCGATATCCTACGACAATACAAGATGAAGCTCAATCCAACAAAATGTTCCTTCGGAGTACGAGCAGGAAAATTCTTGGGGTACTTGGTCACGCAACGCGGAATCGAAGCAAGTCCAGAACAAGTCAAAGCTATCGTCGAGATACAATCTCCAAGGAATGTCAAAGAAGTCCAGAAGTTAACAGGACGAGTGGCAGCTTTAACCCGATTTATTTCACGATCATCGGATAAATGCCATTTGTTCTATAATGTCCTACGAAAGAATCAAGGCTTCTTGTGGACAGACGAACATGAGAAAGCTTTGCAAGAACTGAAGCAATATATGACGTCACCTCCACTGCTAACAAAACCAGTCGAAGGAGAAAGTCTACAGTTATACTTGGCAGTGAGCAAAAATGCGACAAGTGCAGTACTTGTGCGAGAAGAAGATCAACGACAACAACCGATTTATTATGTCAGTAAATCTTTCCTGGACGCAGAAACTAGATACACATCAATGGAGAAATTGCTACTAGGTCTTATGACGGCAGCAAAGAAGCTAAGGCATTACTTCGAGTCACATCACATCATTGTTGTGACCAATTATCCACTCAAGACGGTGCTTCGAAAACCAGAACTGACAGGACGACTAGCCAAATGGAGCATTTATCTCAGTGGGTTCGACATTGAGTTTAAACCTAAGACGGCCATCAAATCGCAAGTACTAGCAGATTTTGTGGCAGAATTTTCTCCAGGATTGGAACCCACGACGTGCGACGAAGTTGTGATGATTTCAGACAACCAGCCTTGGATACTCTACGTTGATGGTTCCTCGAACGTACGAGGATGTGGATTAGGTATTGTCTTAAAATCATCACAAGGGGGAAATATAGTATACTCCGTACGATGCGAATTCAAAGCCACAAACAATGAAGCAGAATATGAAGCTTTGATCGCAGGACTAGATATTGCTCTTAGACTGGGGGCAAAACAATTGCACGTTCGAAGCGATTCTTTACTGGTCGTAAACCAAGTAAATGGAGATTTTCAAGCAAAAGACTCAAAAATGATGAGTTATCTCAAAGCAGTTAGAGATCGAATCGCACGATTCGAACAGTTCTTGATCGAGCAAATACCAAGAGATTTAAATATGCAAGCGGATGCACTAGCCAATCTGGGATCTGCATTTCATGATCCGTTCATGGAAAATATCCCAATACTTCATCTCACAACACCAACAATTGCGTCAGACAATGAAGTACAGATGAACGAAGAAATTTACAATTGGTCGCTCGACATATGGAACTACCTCAAGCACGATCAACTACCTGAAGATAAAATGGAAGCTCGAAAGACAAGGTCGAAAGCTTCAAGATATACAATTTTTGAAGATCAACTTTATCGAAGATCCACAACAGGACTTCTCCTACGATGCGTCACAAATAAGGTACAAATCAATCAAATTCTCCAAGAGATGCACGACGGAGAATGTGGAAATCACGCAGGGGCAGAAGTCTTGCCAGTCGAATCTCACGACAAGGTTACTATTGGCCTACTCTACGAGAAGATGCCATAACGTACGTCCAACGATGCGACGCATGTCAAAAACATTCGAGTATGGTCCATCGACCATCTGAACCTTTACATTCTATTCTAGTTCCATGGCCCTTCATGCGATGGGGAATGGACATCGTGGGAAAATTACCTCCAGCCCCTGGACAAAAAGTCTATCTACTCGTGCTTACCGATTACTTCTCGAAATGGATAGAAGCTGGTGCTTTCTCACAGGTCCGAGATAAAGAAGTCATATCTTTCATTCAGAAAAACATCATTTATAGATTCGGGGTACCAGCTGAAATCATGTGCGACAACGGCTCACAATTTATAAGTGATAAGACTCGTACGTTCTGTGAAAAGCGAGGAATCAAATTAATCACTTCAACTCCGAGATATCCACAATCTAACGGGTTAGCAGAGTCGAGCAACAAAGTCATCATCAATTCAATCCGAAAGAGGTTGAAAGGAGCAAAAGGAAAATGGGTAGATGAATTACCATCTGTCTTATGGGCCAATCGTACGACACCTAGAGCATCAACTGGACAAACTCCGTATTCTCTGGTATATGGATGCGAAGCAGTCTTGCCAATCGAAGCTCAAATACCAACTGCCAGAAGTCGCACATATGATCAAAATGCAATAAATTTATCCTACGATCTTGATGCCTTAGAAGAAATCCGAGAAAAAGCACTACGAACGATGGCTGCACAGAAAGGAATTGTCGAAAGACACTTCAACAAAAAGGTAAAGGCAAAAATTTTTCAAGTTGGAGATTATGTCTTAAGACATGTGTTTCAAAACACACAAGAGCCAAACGCTGGAAAACTTTCCATCAAATGGGAAGGACCATACATAATTTCCAAAGTCATTGGAAATGGAGCATACAGACTTACGACTATGGAAGGTATAGAAATCCCAAGAAGCTGGAACGCCCATCACCTCAAAAGGTATTATTTCTAAATCTATTTACATACGATTTATTCCTTATCCATTACTGACTTAAGCATCGGAGCGCCGTTGGCTAAGCCAACGGCCACCCCTTAGTCATCCTTTTTCCGAGGTATCGCACGATAAATCGCATGGATCGCACGATTAACGCAAGTATCGCACGACTTAAATGCATGCTTATCGCAGGAATCGCACGACAAAAATCGCATGGATCGCAAGAAAACCGCTATAACGCACGATTATGTCGCAAGAGCGCAAGTCAACTCGCCAGTCGCACGAATACTCTCATGAGTACAAAAGAAACGTTTCTATAATAAGTCTAAGGACTTTAAAACAAATGCATGCAAAAATAAAAGCTATAACGCATGATACAGGCTAAAACGCACGATACAGGCTAAAACGCACGATACAGGCTAAAACGCACGATACAGGCTAAAACGCATGATACAAGCTAAAACGCATGATAACACAATAGTGATAAGTTAAAACGCACGATATTCAAACAAAATTTCATTCATTAAACATTTCTTGCCTAAAAACGGCAGAGTACAAAAAAATTTTACGATTACAAAAAGAAAATTATTCTAAAGGAGCATCGACAGAAGGTGGATCTACGACAGGGGCCTCTTCAGTCTTTTGAGGATGCGCAGGAACGGATCCAGAGGTTTTAGGAACCTCCTCCTCGACACCCGCATCCTTAACCTCAGCTGCTACCTCTTCGTCCAAGTTCTTCAGATCCTCCTCGTCGAGAAGGTCTTAAGAACCCATCACCTGAACAAAAGATGCCACCTCGTCCTTCGCCATCTGAGAAGTCACGGTCCCAGCAGCTACGCGTCGCATGACCGCGGTACGTGCGACCACACGAACTAAGGCGGCGTCATCTTCCAGTTCCTGGATCTTGGACGATAGAGTTTCTTCTCTCTCAGCCTTCTCCCGTCGAACGGCCAGCAGCTCCTTCTCCAGCTCCTTCGTATGGTCCAAGGCCAACTTCAGCCGTTCTCGCTGTTGGACCTGAAATTGTTCGCTGAGTTCCAGCTTAGATTCCAGATCCCCAATTTGGACCAACTTGGCATTAACCTCGTCGGTCAATTGGGCCAGCTTCTTTTTGGCCTTGTCGGCCTCCTTCTTGGCCACTTTGGCATCGTTCTGATTCGACGCCATCTCCTCTTTGATCTTAGCCATCCGTGTATGGAGGCTAAGACTAGTTTGGAGAGCCTATACAAAGGAAAAAAGAAAAAGATTAGAAGCTGTACAAATGAAGTAAAAGTAAAAAACGTACGACAGGGACTTACCAAGAAGGAGATACCCGCGATGGAGGCATCCAGATCTTCGATATCGGCCTCCTCCATTCGCGCCTTTTGAGCAGGGACGTGAAACTGCTCCAGGACCGAAAAGGTGGATTTCGTCCTAATGACGTCATCCACCATGAAGTCAGAGGGCATCTGGATCGTCATGGTCGTAAGACCAGACCCCTCTTTCTCCTTGCCCTTGTCGACCTTCGACACAGGCTGGCTCGACGCACCCTCTCCCTTTGCAGGAGGGGCGAAGCTAAGAGGGATAGCCTCTATCCCACCTTCAGCCTTTCGCTTGGCATCCTTAGGTGGGGTATCCAAAGAAACGTACGATGATCGCGTACGCTTAGCCACTAAACCCTCTTGGGCCGCAGCCTTCCTTTTGGCAGCACGAGCAGCTGCTTCCATCGTTGACGCCTTCTTGGAAGCTGAGCCTACGCAGAAAAGAAAAGTTAGAATCAAACGAAACTAACACAAACAAGAATATTGACGTACGATATTTACCTTCCATATCCGTCTCCTCGATGACTTGCACTTCAGGCTCGACGTCGCTCTCGTCACCTCCTTTCGACGTTCGATACTTTCGATCGGTCACACTGTAGCTCAAGAAGCGTTCGATCGCTTCAGTAGTCTCCTCGAACGTGAAGTCAATCACTGTCAAGAAGAAAACAAAGACTTAATAAGCAAAAAATAATTTAAAATAAACTGAAGAAAAGCAAGGTAAACTATATTACCGCCTTTGTTCCATTCAGGAACGACCCACGATTCCTCGCCTATGACCGAGGATGTTTGGACAAAGACGTATCTCGCCTTCCATCCTCGATCGTTTACTTGGGTACCATGGACCAACATGGCATCGCTTCTTCCCCTTGGAAACAACCCAAAACGGTTGTAGGGAGAACGGATCACATTGTACGCCGAGAGAAGATCGTCGACTGAGAACGGTGGACGATCCCAATTTCTGGTCACTCGTTCGATTACATGAACGACGCGCCAAAACTGGGGCATCAATTGTCCCGGAGACACATCGAAGCGAGTCATGAACGACCTTGCCAAAGGAGAGTATGGCCATCGAAATCCGACTTTAAACGGATACTCGAAAAGAGCAAAAAAGCCCTTCGGAGCATCCGCCGGGCGGATCTCTCCGGCCACCCTCACCAGAGCATTCTCAGGAAGCCCTGCCAGTTCCCTCAACTCTCCTACTTCTAGACTTTCTGTAATAGAACTCCTAACTTCACTCGACATAATGAACTCCGATCGATCTAAACTATTTCTCAAACGGTTGAACCTAAGATTATCTAAACCTCTATTACTCTTATATGCTATCGATTTCAGACGCATGAAACAGAGAAGAAGGAGTACCTTATAAAGCCTAAGTCGCACGAAATCTTTGCCAAAAATAGTCGGATTACGATCTTGTGAATCGGAACGAAAATTAGAAAAGATTTTGTAAAATCTTTCCTTCCTCTGAATACTTATATTTATAGCAACTAAATCATACGAGTAATCCAAGATAATCGCGCCACGCATCAGCAATTAGCCGTTAGAAAGACACGCGTCCAGAATAACGGCTAGATAACGGCTATTTTCTCAACGTTAATTCGACCGTTTACCAACGTATTTTTACTCCTTGTCCAGCGAATTAAAGATTTAGATAAAATTAGAATTATTTTCTAAATCTTGGGGGCAAATTGTTAGGGTAAAAATCTACAATCGCACGACGACCGACTATAATCGTAAGACAAATGTTAGGACAATGATCCTGTATTAAGATAAGGTCCCGAAATAAAACCTAAGAGGACTATCGAACAAAGATCAATAAGCATCGAACGTATACAATAAATAAGACGCACGATGACTATATTGTCGTACGACGATACTAACGAATAACATACAAAGTTTATATGTTTGATGCAGATAAGCTGATTATCATATCTAACAATTGTCCACCTTTGAGAAAGTCCGAGATTGAGTACTATGCCATGCTTGCTGGAGTCCATCATTACAATGAGCAAGTCGTAAGTTATGTACCGTTCGACAGCATCAAGATCGACCGTTACAAGCAAGATCCTCGCAGCAGTTACAATCTAGACATTAACTCTCAACAATACCGTTGGACAGTTACTCTCCGAGCATTAATTGAAGACAATAACGTTGGACGGTTACGATTCAATCATTGATGAGCCACAATACCGTTGGACCGTTATTATCAAGCCACTATATAAGGAGAATCAAGCCAGCATTTCAGGACACGAAGTCTATCAGAAGCACACAAATTCTCTATTAGTTATTCTTTGATCATCAGTTGTAATTTACGTTCAATCTCGTTGTTATTTCGCTTGTAATCGTACGACCAAAGCTGTATACTTGAAGGACATCACCCCTGATTGGTGAACATAGTGCTCTGTCGACTTACCTTTTAGGTCGACCGCAGGTTTTTTTCCTCCGTTGTGAGGTTTTTCCTGCGTCATCAAATTATTTGTCTCATTTTACTTTTCCGCACTTATCATTGATTGTAATTTCTTTCTCTCGACGGTTAAGCCTCACACAAGTTTCTTACGACATCGAGTTGTGTAATTTTTTACATAAACAGAACTCCAGGCAGAAAATACTATCCTAAGGTCATTTTACATAAAAAGGGTTGTAAGTGGCACGCAGGCCTCCCCAAATAGATCAAGGGTCTAAATTGGCAAATACTATAATTACTTTAATATTATACACTAAACAGGTATAAAATTAAATAAACAATCTATGCATATATATAAAGCAAATAATGTGCAATATATATATATATATATATATATATTGTTTTGGTAAAAAATTACACAATTTAATATCGTAAGATGTTGTGAGACGAATCCGTCGAGAGAAAGAAATTTGGTTCGATAAAACGTGCGATAAAATAAATGACAAGACAATTTGATGACGCAGGAAAAACCTCGAGGTCGAGGAAAAAACCTGCGGCCGACTAAAAGGGTTTAGTCGACGTTGCACTAAGTATCACCAATAAGGGGTGATGTCCTCGAGAGTTACAGCGTAGATCGTGCGATTACAATAAAAGAGAATATAAATTACAAAGAATAATATCAATATTGTAGAGAGAGTTTGCTAGCTTCAACGTAATCAGATGTCTTCAAATGAGGTCTTCGAACTCCTTTTATAGCTGACTATAGTGTAACTGTCGTCCATAATTGTGTGTTAAATGCAACGGTCATAACCGAAGCTTAATTCTCGCACGTAACGGTTGGAGCTTTATGAGGAGCGTATCTTGGTCTTTAACGGTCATTTGTTCTTCAATGTTTGTTGTTTACCTGTTACAAATGATCAATCTCAAGATATACTTAACTGTTAGTATCATATCGTGCGATATCGTACGTTTTGTCGTACGATATAGTATAAAGATCGTTCGACAATTGATTGTTATCGTTCGAGGGTATATTTGTCTTATCTCAGGACCTTATCTTAATACAGGATTATCATCCTGAAAGATATCTTAAGATTTTAAGTCGGTCGTCGTGCGTCGTGCGATTTTTCACCTAAACAGTTTGCCCCCGAGATTTAGAAAAATTTTGTCCTAAATATTTCTGAATCTCTTATCTGCGAAAGCTGATCGTTAGTTATGCTGAAGAATAATCAATTGTAAATAAATGAATTTCATTTAAATCAAATCGAATATGAAGCGATTTTAGTGACGTCGTCGTGATGACGCGTTTACGACAGCTGTCGTCTCAACGGTTGTAACTGAATGCGTGTCGTTGTGCGATTGGACCTGCAATACTTGGAGAGAAATTCAGTTTCCATATAATAGATAATTTCAATTTGAATTAGATACATATCTCTTAATTTGTTAGAGCAATCGTTTCCCAAAATCAGTCCTCTATTTTCGGCAAGGATTTGAGCGACGATTATTTATAAGGTACCCTCTTCTTCTTGCTTTTTCATGCGTTTAAAATCTATAGCCGAAAAGAACCCTAAGAATTTCGACTTGCTTCGTTTCAATCGTCTTAGGAATAGTTTGAATAGGTTAGAGGTTGTTGAATCAATGGAAGTTAAGAGTACTATCAAAGATTCTTTAGAGGTTGCGGCCCTTAGGAGTTTAGCAGGATTGCCTGATAGTGCGATTCTGAAGGTGGCAGATGAGATTAGACCAGCGGATGCACCAGCGGGGTTTTTTGCTTTGTTTGAATACCCGTTTAAGATAGGTTTTAGATGGCCTTATAGTCCTCTTTCGCGTGCTTTCATGAGCCGTTTCGATCTTTCTCCTGGTCAACTAATGCCCCAATTCTGGAGGGTTATTAATGTCATTGAACGTGTGACGAAGGACTGGGGTCGTCCTGCATTCTCTGTCGATGACCTTCTTACAGCGTACACCGTGAAATCGACGGATTATGATCGGTATGGTTTGTTTCCAAAGGGTAGAGGGGATTCTATGTTAGTACACGGCACTCAGGTACACGATCGTGGGTGGAAGTCCCGTTATGTGTTTGTACGATCATCCTCAGTCTTGGAGGAGGGTGGATGGGTTGCGCCGGAGTGGAATTCATTAGGTATAGGTGTTTCTTTTGATGATGTCTTTTTTACAATCTTTTATTTTGTTTGTCTAATGTTGGATTACTTTTTGCAGAGATTGATTTCACGTTCGAGCCCACTGAAGAGTCAAAAGCCGCAGTCGAACGATTCTTATCGTACAGCATTAGTGAACGTTTTTACTCTACCCAGAAGGCTAAAGAGATCGTGGTAGAGTGTGAAGAAGAAGCTACTCAGGTTGACCCCGAAGTTCAAGTGATCTCAGAAGAAGAGATGGAAGGTATATCGTACGTTTGATTTATGCCGTACGATAATACTTTATTATTTGCTTCTTATATATCTTATTTTTGTAGGATCATCGAAGAAACCGTCGAGGAGGGCTGAACAGTTGGAAGCTGCTAGGAGGGCAGCTTTGAAGAAGAAGGAGATGGCTGGAGGTGAGCCTCCAGCGAAACGTACGAGGTCTACGTCTGAGACCATTAATCCATCGCATGAAGCTAAGCAAAAGGCGGATGATGCGATTAGTGTTTCCCCGATTAGATCTGCTCCTCCTGAGGATCAGTCGAAGGGAATCAAAGCAACAAAGACTCCTGCGAAGGCGCCAAAGAGGACGTCGTTCGATGTTGGTTCATCCTCGATGAACATAACTCTGCCCAAGGGTTTTCTGGAAGGGGATGTCGTGAGGAAAGAGGACATCTTCCCAGCCATCGAGCAATTTCTCCTTCCTTCGCAAAAGGAGCAATTTTCCAAATTGAGGTTCGAGGAAATTGATGCTGCTGCTGTGGGTGTCTCTTTCTTGGTAAGTCTTTTTTCTATCGCATGATTTGTTTTTGGATATCGTACGATTTTAATTAATTTTCTTCGTTTTCCAGGGCTTTCAAGCCAGCCTTGGTCTTCATTCTCGGATGGAGACCATAAAGAACGATATGAAAGCCAAGATGGCCAGCGAGAGGGCTGCTGTAAAGGAAGCTGACAAAGCCAAGGAGAAGGTTTTCAAACTTGCGTCCGACCTGGAGGCAAAACAGGTCAAGATCGATGACCTGGAGTTGAAACTCGAAGAGTCCGAGCGCATGAGGGAAGAGCAACGATCCCGTATGAAGATCGTTCTTGATCGTACGTCCAAGCTGGAGGAAGAGCTGAAGGCTATTCGACTGGAGAAGGCAACGCGGGAGGAGGCCTTATCGTCTGAAATCCAGGACCTGAAGGACGAGGCGGCGTTAATAAGGGTTGTAGCTCGTGCGGCCCTTATGCGTCGTGTGATAGCTGGAACCCTCACCGTTGGGATTGCCAAGGAAGAGGTGGAGGCATTCCGCGAGCTTATGGGATCTGAAGATCTCCTGGATGCTGACGATCTTAAAGACTTGGACGAGGAGGTCGGAGAGAAGCCTGTCGAGGTTGCTGCCGTTGGGGAGGAGACTCAAGATGAAATGGTCTCTGGATCCACTCCAGCGATCTTGACTACTGAAGAGGTTCCTCCTAAGATCGTGGGATCTACAGACGCTGTTGAAGGATCGGGCGATGATGCTGGAGTTGTGGGATCCGATGCCCCTCTTAGTACTTAGTTTTATTTTGTAATTGTACGAATTTAAGTACTTTTTTGTCTTGTTTAAGTACTCTTGGAATGAATGATTTTGGTTTATCGTACATGTCAACTTGTGTTTTTAGAACTTAGTTCTCTTTAGAAACGTTTCTTTATTTTATATCGTGCGACTGGCGTTTTATCTTGCGTGCGTGCGTATTGTGATCGTGCGTTATAAGCTTAGGTTATTCGTGCGATACTTGCGATATTCGTGCGATACATGCGATTATCGTGCGATACCTGCGATAAGAAAAGAATGGCTAAGGGGTGGCCGTTGGTTTGACCAACGGCGCTCCGACGCCCAAGTCAGTAATCGTTCGTAATAAAATAGTAGTAAAAATGAAAAGGTTTAGAAGTAATACCTCTTAAGATGTGTTGCATTCCAACTTCGTGGAACTTCTTTTCCTTCGATATTTGTAAGCTTGTATGCACCATTTCCGATAATCTTAGAGATTATATAAGGTCCTTCCCATTTGATGGAAAGTTTTCCTGCGTTTAACTCTTGAGTATTCTGAAATACCTGTCGTAGGACATAATCACCTACTTGGAAAATTTTTGCTTTAACTTTCTTGTTGAAATGTCGTTCGACCATGGCTTTTTGTAATGCCATTTTTTGAAACGCCTTTTCTCTGAGTTCTTCCAATGCATCTAGATCATAATATAGATTTATTACGTTTTGGTCCATCGTACGATGCCTTGCTATCGGAAGTTGAGATTCGATCGGTAGTACTGCTTCACATCCATAAACAAGGGAGAAGGGCGTTTGTCCTGTTGAGGTCTTTGGAGTCGTACGATTTGCCCATAAGACTGAAGGTAATTCTTCGACCCATCTTCCCTTCGCTTCCTTTAGCCTTTTTCGAATCGAATTAATGATGACTTTGTTACTCGATTCTGCTAGACCATTGGATTGAGGGTATCTAGGTGTCGAAGTAATTAACCTAATTCCACGTTCATCGCAGAACTTACGAGTTCTTTCGCTTATGAACTGCGAACCATTATCGCACATGATCTCCGATGGTACTCCAAACCTGTATATAATGTTAGTTTGGATAAAAGAAATAACTTCCTTATCTCTTACCTGAGAAAAAGCAGCAGCTTCGATCCATTTGGAAAAATAATCGGTGAGAACAAGCAAGTAAACTTTTTGTCCTGGAGCAGGAGGTAACTTTCCTACGATGTCCATCCCCCATCGCATGAATGGCCATGGGATTAAGACAGAATGTAGGGGTTCAGAAGGTAAGTGGGACATACCTGAATGTTTTTGGCAGGCGTCGCATTTTTGTACGTACCTCATAGCATCTTCTCGAAGAGTAGGCCAATAATAGCCTTGTCGTGAGATTCTATTTGAAAGACTTCGTCCTCCAGAATGGTTTCCACATTCTCCATCGTGCATTTCTTGTAGGATCTGATTCATATGCTTCTGACTCGTTATGCATCGTAGGATTAATCCAGATGTGGATTTGCGATATAGTCTTCCTTCGAAGATCGTATACCGCGAGGCCTTCACTTTGGTCTTTCTGGCTTCCATCTTGTCGTCGGGAAGTTTATCATACCTTAGATAATTCCATATATCGAGTGACCAGTTGTAGACTTCTTCGATCATTTGTACTTTTTCTTTTGCTTCGATGGAAGACATCGTAAGATGAATTATGGGAATGTTCTCCAAAGTCGGTTCATTGAATGCGGATCCCAAATTAGCCAAAGCGTCAGCTTGAACGTTCAAATCTCTTGGGATTTGTTCTATCGAGAACTTTTCGAATCGTGCGATGCTTTCTTTAGCGATCTCGAGATAGACCATCATTTTCGAATCTTTTGCTTGAAAATCACCGTTAATTTGATTCACCACTAGTAACGAGTCACTTCGTACGTGCAAACGTCGTGCCCCCGAGTTATAAGCTATTTCCAATCCAGCAATTAAGGCTTCATATTCTGCTTCGTTGTTGGTAGCCTTGAATTCACATCGTATTGAGTACACCATGTTCCCCCCGTGTGATGATTTCAGGACAATTCCTAATCCTGATCCTCTGATGTTGGAGGATCCATCGACGTATAGAGTCCAAAGCTGATTGTCTTGAATCATCACATTGTTGATTTCATCGTGCGATGGTTGCTCTACTTCTGGACTGAATTCTGCCACGAAATCTGCCAACGCTTGAGACTTTATCGCCGTTCTGGGTTTGTACGTGAGATCAAATCCACTTAGGTAGATACTCCATTTGGCTAATCGACCCGTAAGTTCAGGCTTACGAAGTACGGTCTTGAGAGGATAATTGGTTACGACTATTATATGATGTGATTCGAAATAATGTCGTAACTTTTTAGCTGCTGTCACGAGACCTAAGAGCAATTTTTCCATCGATGTATATCTGGTCTCGGCATTTAGAAAGGATTTACTTATGTAGTAAATCGGATGTTGTTGCTGATCATCTTCTCGTACGAGGACTGCACTTACCGCATTGTTGCTGACGGCTAAGTATAATTGCAAGCTTTCGCCTTCAATCGGTTTTGTCAACAATGGAGGGGAGGCCATGTACTGCTTCAGATCTTGCAATGCTTTTTCATGAGCCTCTGTCCAGTTGAAACCTTGGTTTTTACGTAGTACATTGTAAAATAAGTGGCATTTGTCAGATGATCGTGAGATGAATCTGTTTAATGCCGCCACTCGTCCAGTAAGCTTTTGTACTTCTTTCACGTTTCTTGGGGATTGTATCTCTTTGATGGCCTTGATCTGCTCTGGACTTGCTTCTATCCCACGTTGAGTGACCATGTATCCGAGGAATTTACCAGCACGTACTCCGAAGGAACATTTCGTAGGATTGAGTTTCATTTTGTATTGTCGTAAGATATCGAACGATTGTTTCAAATGATCAATGTGATCATGTGATCGTTCGGATTTTACCAGCATATCGTCAATGTATACTTCCATCGTTCGACCAAGATGTTCTTTGAACATCATGTTTACAAGTCGTTGGTACGTTGATCCTGCGTTCTTGAGGCCGAAGGGCATCACCGTGTAGCAGTATATCCCTTTATCCGTCATGAAGGCTGTCTTCTCTTGATCGTCTGTGTGCATCAGGATTTGATTGTATCCAGAATAAGCGTCCATGAATGTGAGTAATTCATGACCTGCCGTTGCATCGACCATCGCATCGATGTGAGGTAGTGGAAACGGGTCTTTTGGACATGCTTTATTTAAATCTGTAAAGTCGATACAGACTCGCCACTTTCCGTTCTTCTTTTGCACGACTACCACGTTTGCCAGCCAATCTGGATACTTAACTTCTCTAATCTTTCCTGTCTTTAGTAAGTTATCGACCTCGTCGTTAATAACTTTGTTGCGTTCTGGCGCGAACTTACGTCGTTTCTGCTTAATTGGTTTAAATGATGGATCTACGTTCAGCTTGTGCGAGATGATGTCAGGATCAATCCCAACCATGTCTTCGTGCGACCATGCGAAGCAATCCGAGTGTTCCTGCAAAAAAGATATTATTCTGTTTTTTATATCAGGGGTTAGTGTTGCTCCCACGAAGACTTTTCGATCAGGATGTTTTGGATCTAGTACGACTTCTTCAAGTTGAAGGTCATCGTACGATCGTACTCCATCCTGGCTCTGTAATTGCTAGATATCCTGGGGTTTGGTCTTCATCGTGATCTTGTAACATTCACGAGCGATTTTCTTTTCACTGACGATCTCTTGCACGCCCTAGGGAGATGGAAACTTAATCTTCTGATGATAGGTCGATGGTACGGCCTTCATATCATGGATCCAGGGTCTTCCGAGTATTGCGTTGTATGCTGACGGACAATCTATGACGTTGAATTTAGTTTGCTTGTTGATTCCTTTGGCGAAGACTGGCAATACTATTTCTCGGAGGGTACTCGTCGCGTCTCCATTGAAGCCTACTAGAGTTGTAGTCCGTCGTACGATGTTGGATCTGTCGATGCCCATGATCTTTAGAGTATCTGAGAATATAACGTTAGCTGAACTTCCTCCATCCACCAATACTCTCTTGGTTAAACAGTTTCCAATGGTTAACTGTATAACCAAAGCATCATGGTGTTTTTGGTTAACGCCCGATAGATCGTCTTGATCGAACGTTAGTTTGGCTGTATCGAGTTCTTTTTCAGCTGCAGTCTTTGAATCTTCAGGGATAGGATATCCTTCAGGTCCTTCTCGTGCGTGTCGTTTGGCCGCAGAGTATGTCAAGCCACATACTTCTGATCCACCAGTAATGCAATTGACCACTTTGGTATGGATCGGTGATGCTGGCCTTTTTGCTTCATCGCCGATAATACCTTTTAGGTGCCCATTCGTTTTGAGGTAAGCAATTTCCTTTTTGAGGCTAATGCATTCGTCCGTCGTGTGTCCATGATCGGCATGGAACTCGCACCATTTAGTCTGATCTTTGTCTTTGCTGGGGTTTTCCGGCTTCTTGGGCCATCGTACGTTTGCATCGATCTTTCGCAAGGAATCCACCAGTTCTTTGGATGTACCTGCAAAATTGTAAGTAGATAAATCGGGATATCTAATTCTTCTTGTACCTTTGCTCGTGCGAGTTTTGGATTCTTGTCGAGAGTTTCCAATTTTATTTACTCTCTTAGGTTTAAAATCGTGTTTCTGTGCGCCCAGATTTTTCTTTTCGTTCGAATGCTTCCGTCTGAAGATGGCGTCGTCTTCAATTCTCATGTGGGCTAACGTTCGAGCTCGTACATCGTCAAAGTTCTCTGGTGGATATTTTGTGAGATCCGTATATAATTCCGAAGAATTATCGAGCCCACGTTTGTATGCTTCAATTGCGGTTTTTATATCGCAATTCTTGACTTCGATCATTTCTGCATTAAACTGTTAAAATAATCGCGTATCGTTTCTCCGGTTTTCTGTACGACATAGTACAAGTCACTGGTTTGCTTTTCCATCTTGCGACTGCTTGCGAACTGTCGAGTGAATTGGTTCACCAATTCAGCGAATGATTCGATACTCTTTGGCTTTAAATTTATAAGCCATTGTAGCGCAGCTCCTGTAAGAGTAGATCCGAAACTTTTACACATGCATGCCTCCTGATATTGAGATGGGATCGAAGCAGTCCACATAAGTTGTTTGTATTGCGCGACATGTTCCACTGGATCTGTTATTCCCGAGTATTTAGTTGTAAAGGCAGGAATGTTGTATTTCTTCGGTATTTCCATGAGAGCAATTTCATCAACGTAGGGTGAAGCTTGAAATCCTGTCTTTGGTTCGACTTCAACTGGTACGGCTGCTCCAGGAAGTTTTGCGAGCAATGCGAGCATTGCTTTGTTTTGTTCCTCTAACATCTTTAATCGTACGTCCATAAGGTTTTCAGTAGGCGTTACTCCAATATTTCCTTGATAGTTGGGTTGGATTGGAATATGGGTTACGGTGGTATTTATTGTTGGTATGTGTGGTATTGGTTCTGGGATTGAATAGAAAGGTCGAGGAACACCTTGGGGTTGAACGTAGGTAAATACAGGAGGTGGTCCTGATGGAAGAGGAGGAAAAATGGTTTGAGATTGGTTATTCTGAGGTGGACGTACGTTGTTTTGAGATACTTGTGACATCACTGGTATTTGAGAGGCTTGAGGCATTGAAGGTATTTGTGGTGTCCTGAACTGATTCTGCTGAACGGGAGGTGGTCTAGGGAGCGGTGCTGATATCGCAGGATTAGTTTGAGTAACTTGAGGGTTTAGACCTCGTAATCGTACGATTTCGTTATTGGCTTCCATGTTTTGATTAGCCAACTGTTGGATTTGTTGCTGAGCAGCTGCTAGTTGTTGTTGCAGAGTCGGTTGGAAGTTATTCTCCATAATCCTGCAATGAATACTCAAGACAACTTGAAGATTAGTAGGCAAACGTTTTATCAAACGAAATTTTCTCAGAACGGGGTCCCACGGATGGCGCCAAATTGTTTTGGTAAAAAATTACACAATTTAATATCGTAAGATGTTGTGAGACGAATCCGTCGAGAGAAAGAAATTTGGTTCGATAAAACGTGCGATAAAATAAATGACAAGACAATTTGATGACGCAGGAAAAACCTCGAGGTCGAGGAAAAAACCTGCGGCCGACTAAAAGGGTTTAGTCGACGTTGCACTAAGTATCACCAATAAGGGGTGATGTCCTCGAGAGTTACAGCGTAGATCGTGCGATTACAATAAAAGAGAATATAAATTACAAAGAATAATATCAATATTGTAGAGAGAGTTTGCTAGCTTCAACGTAATCAGATGTCTTCAAATGAGGTCTTCGAACTCCTTTTATAGCTGACTATAGTGTAACTGTCGTCCATAATTGTGTGTTAAATGCAACGGTCATAACCGAAGCTTAATTCTCGCACGTAACGGTTGGAGCTTTATGAGGAGCGTATCTTGGTCTTTAACGGTCATTTGTTCTTCAATGTTTGTTGTTTACCTGTTACAAATGATCAATCTCAAGATATACTTAACTGTTAGTATCATATCGTGCGATATCGTACGTTTTGTCGTACGATATAGTATAAAGATCGTTCGACAATTGATTGTTATCGTTCGAGGGTATATTTGTCTTATCTCAGGACCTTATCTTAATACAGGATTATCATCCTGAAAGATATCTTAAGATTTTAAGTCGGTCGTCGTGCGTCGTGCGATTTTTCACCTAAACATATATAACATAACATTTATGGCAGTCATAAAACAATCCTAGATCCGTTGAAAAATATCCTTTTCGTTTTTAGGAAAGAGTTGTAATGTCTAGATTTAACCATAAATAAAACTTGGTCAAAATGTAACTGACAATTAAATCAACTATTCCTTTTGTTTATCGCAAACATGGTTTTATCTGATTTATAAAATTAAATTATTTATAAATCAACACAATATTTTTATTCTGAAAATGGTTGTTACTTAATTTATTAATAATTAAGATTTATAGACTATAAATCTATTTTATAAATTAAAATCAACTTTCTAAAATATTGCTTTTATTTAAATCGTTATATCAAATCGCGTGTTCCAAAAAAAAAATCTGATCAGAACGGCCATTAATTATATGTAACTGTGTCGCGGCCCGACCAACTGTCAAAACGTGACACGAAGCCATTTAACCAAAAACACCGGGTTATATGGTTTTGAAACTGGTTTGATTTTACTTTAACGATTTAATAAATTACTAGGAATTTTGTTAACTAAAAAAAACTTTAATAACAAAATTATTTTATTAGGTAATATAAACTATTACCTTAAATACAATAATTTGGGTTAAAAGCCTAAAAAACCAATAAACCTTTTTGGGCCATAAACTTGGTCCAAAATTTCTAGGTTTAAGTCCGTTATCAAACTGAAAAACTAGGCCCGAAAAAGGATTGAATTGAACCCAAATCGCTGGAGACAATCAAGGGTCAAAAACCCTTAGTTGTTGCCAATAAACCTGCCGTCGACCGACAGCACCGTCGGCGACCGGCAGCACCGCCAGTGACCGGCAACACCGCTGACGACCGGCGCCATCTGGCTACCGGTCGGCCATCGCTGGCCCAGCGATTGCCCGGCCATCACTCGGCCACCGCTCGACTAGCGGTTCGGCCGCGGTCACGTGCGCCACCACCCAACTGGTGGTTTGGCCGTGGACCTGGCGTGGTTCCAACCAGTGATCGACCGGTGATCGGTCGACAATCTGCCGTCGTTCTCCGGTGATCCCATTACCTTTTTCGCGATTGGTATTTTGTTTTAATTAAAATAATATACAGACTGATAAAATTAAATTACGTACGAAAAACCTAATAAAACCAAAACTTGTTTTTCAAAAAACCCTTAATCACATATTTTAAAAAATCATGAAACTATGATTTTTATTATCTGTTACCTAAAATAAACCTTTTCAAATAACTATTTTGATTAAAACTTATAAATCATTAAAACTATGATTTTTAACTGTTATCCAAAATTAAAACTATTTAGATAACCCTTTTGATCAAAAATAAAATCATTAAAACTATAATTTTAACTTGGATGTTATCCAAAAATAAAACCTTGTAGATAACTCTTTTGACCAAAAATATAAAAATCATTAAAACTATGATTTTAATTTGACTGTTATCCAAAAATAAAACCTTGTAGATAACTCTTTTGACCAAAACTATTTTCCGGTGCCTTAGTGATCAAGAAATCTTCTAATCACTTTACTTAGGCATAAAGTTTAAAACTTTATAGAAAAATCAAAAACTTGATTCTGAAAAACTAACTGTTTTTCAGTTAATCAATTAAACCGAAAAATCTAGCACAAAAGAAAACAAACTGTTTTCCTTTCTTATGTGATTTTCGAAAAACACGATAAAACAAAAACGAATATTTTTTAACGGATCTAATAAGACAATAAAATAAACAGATAACCTGTGGCTCTAATACCACTGTTGGGTTTTTGTGAGACCCTCGTATCAAACTGACACGAGTAAACTGTAAATCTCAAACCTAACTGGGATGAGAATCACTAAACAAACCTTGTGATCAAACTGACCCCAAAGTTCAATCAAACCTAACTGGTTTGATTAGCGGAAGCGATTACGTGATAAAACCCGAAAACACACAGATTTTATGTTTATCTAAATAACATATATATATATATATACATATATTACGATTAGAAAATTACCTCGGAAGCTTGAGATAGATCCACATGTGATGAGACCAGACGAATTCCTTCTAGCCGGATATAGCCCGAATTCACGAACAAACTTGTTACGCGAAGAACTGACCGAATGATCACAAAAACGAACTGGTTTCGGATCTATGTAGGCGTCGATCAAGAAAGAGAGAGAGAGAGAGAGAGAAGAGAGAGAAGAGAGGGGAGAGAGGAGAGAGAGAGAGAGAGAGAGAGAGAGAGAGAGAGAGAGAGAGAGAGAGAGAGAGAGGGTTTTTGGGAGGTTTCTTTTAGGAGGTTAAAATCAATCATAAAACTGGTTAACCCTAACTGTCTATTTATAGGGAAAAAGGTTTCCTTATTGTAGACAGTTTCTATAACCTTTATATTTATCTTTATGGTAATTATATTATCTTTTCTTATTCCCAAAGAAAAGAATATTCCATAATAATTTCCATAATATTTTCTAGATAAATATTAAATCATTTAATTAAATCTGTTATATATTTATTTAACTAATAAATATATAAACCCTTTTAATTAATTCTAGAAACCTTTAACTTTGGAGTTTCTTACAGAAAACACCCAACTGATTTATAATTAACTATTATAAATCTAACCTCTACAAACTGGGGTTATTTTACTTATTCGAATTACAGGTCTTCACAGGTGTGACCCTCAAGTGTCTTATAACGTTGGATGTGCGATCACTGGTTTGTCAACTTCTACACATAATTACTAACAGACTCCCACTTGTGCAAGTTGGCAATACCGCCTTGATCACACGGACCTAAGGAGGCCCCTAGACAGGCACTTAGGCAAACCAGGTTACAAGAACTCTTATACCCAGATAGGTGATAAAACATTTCCAATAAAGATTTCAATACAATTGGTTAAATAGATCGTGCTTTAATTAAACTTTTTTAACTCATTAATCCATCAACCCAACCACATCCGCTGTGAGAATGAACTTGAGATAAAGGAAATGCAAAAGATTCCCTATGCATCCGATGTGGGAAGTCTTATGTATGCTCAGGTTTGTACTCGTCCCGATATAGCTTTCATAGTGGGAGTTCTGGGCAGATATTTAAGCAACCCGGGAATGGATCATTGGAGAGCAGCCAAACGGGTCATGCGGTACTTGAAGAAAATGAGGGATTACATGGTCACCTACAAGAAATCGGACTCACTGGAGATCGTTGGGTATTCAGATTCCGATTTTGGTGGATGCCAAGACACCAGTCGCTCCACATCAGGCTACGTGTATTTTCTAGCTGGAGGGGCTATTTCCTGGAAAAGTGTCAAACAGACACTCGTAGCTTCTTCAACTATGGCGGCGCAATTCGTAGCTTGTTACGAGGCATCCAATCATGGGATATGGCTACGGAACTTTGTCACAGGGCTGCGCATTGTTAAGGGTGTCGAAAGACCCCTGAAGTTATTTTGTGACAATAACTCGACCGTGCTATATTCAAATAACAACAGAAGCTCTATAAAGTCGAAACATATAGATATAAAGTTTCTGGTTGTTAAAGAAAGGGTTCAAAATGGTCAGATCATGATAGAACACGTCGGGACAAACTCAATGCTTGCGGATCCGCTAACCAAAGCCTTGGTACCTAAGGTCTTTCATGAGCACACTAAGAATATGGGTGTTGTTTTGGATGACACTACGGTTTAGTGGGAATTTGTAATTTTGGGTGTTTTGTGAACAATAATTATTTTATGTTCTGCAGACTTTTGGATTAAGTGAATTATTGGTTGATTATTTTTGAATGTGTAAAATTTCTAATTTTTTGTTTGTCTTATAAATTTAAATTATGATCTCAGAAGGTTAAAGTTGAACCAGTTGGAAATAGGCATGATTTTAATCACATTCCATGTAATTTCGATGCCTCTCATCCATACTTGATCTATGTCATTGAAATATGTTGGTATGGTGACCATGGAAGGTTTAGTTACGTTATTAAGGTGACAAAAGCCACCATGATCTCATATTAATGTACTAGATGGACCAAATTGTGCCATAAGGAATTCTAAATAAATGAATAGCATAAAGATGAGCTCTAAGGAAATTTTGATATAATTGATAAAGAATAACATGTAGCCCAAGTGAGAGATTGTTAGGATTTATTTAATAAATCCTATAATTAATGGGCTTACATATTATTAATCTAATTATATTAGGTATTATATAATATGGACTAATTAAAGTGATTAATTAGTAGAAGTCTATTTAGAATTAATAAGAGGTGGTATGGGCCAAGTGGGAGGAAGCCCATTAGGTTTAATTAGGGTTTTATGGGAACCCTAATTATAACCTATATAAAGACGACTAGGGTTATGGTTCCCAGTACACCAAAATCATATCGTTCATGCTCTCCCTATTGGAAGAACATCCGGGATTTTGCGTTGAGGAAAACCGTAGCTGGGAATCTACGAATCAAGTTCAAGCCTAACTAATGGATTCGGGTACGCACGTTCTTTTCTAATATTCTTGATGATTCAATGTGATAAACGATTCAATATATTCTATCATAAATAAATCATTAAACTTTTAAATTTTGGTTAATTGCATTTTTTTAAACCATAACCAACTAAAAAGATTTTACAAGAATGTATAATTTCCAAAATTTGATTATTTATTTTATTAAAAAAATATTTAGAGACTTAATTATTAAAAAGAGATGCTTTAAAGGTTTTTTCATTTAAAATGATACTTTAGTGACTTAATCATTCAAAATGAGAAAGCCTAATGGTTTTTTCATCAAAAAGTAACTTAAAGACTTAATCATTCAAAATGGGGTAGTTCGTTTGGTTTTTCTAAACTTCGCCGATACATTTCTACTCTCTTGTCTTTGTCTAGCCGAGTCACGTTCTATCATGTTTAGCTTTGTCTTGTCCACTATAGTCTGATCATGTTTGCGTACCAACACTACCTTAATATTGTTCAAAAATAATAAGAACAAGTTCAAGTTTAGTTCAATCAGGTTTTACTACAACTAGTTTTCATCTCATGTGGTCCCAAAGACTTCATTCTATGATGGTTATGTAACCTATGTGTTGGTCGCATAAGGTACATTGTAGAAGGGTGTTAAATACAATCACACTTTTTCAAAATATACTTTTCAATTATATGTGTTTATTGATTATGAAACCAAAAACCAAATTTACAAGATTGATACAGAATAGGAATAGGTAAACCTAGTCTAATAAAACAATATTCTAAGAAAAACTAAGTTTTCATTTTTGCCTGAGTGAGATTTGGAAAATGAAAGAAATCACTATGCAAACGGAAAGGGACGATGGTGGAAATCTGACTCGTAGTGAAGAATAGATCTTGGCATATCTGGTGCATTAAACGCAAGTCACGACCACTTTCTACATGTTTGTTGGAGATTGGTTTAATACTACTATACTCACCAATGTGTAAAAGCATGTTGTTGGTAGCTCAAGTTGCCATGGTGAATAGTTTTTTTAGGCTTGACAGGTACATATGGAACAGTAAAGTAACCATCTCTTGCACTATTTGCCGGTAAAAGCATTAAGTTGTCCTTTGTGCAAAGTAGAGAATAAAATAAATCTTCAGTTCTTCTACTTCAAGACTTTGAGTAGCTATAGAGGGTACTGAGTGGTGTTCTCAATGATAGATGAGTCTTAACTTTAGATCTTCACGTTGTATGATAGTTAGATGATATCTTTGAATCCGGAGTCAGATCACAAATAGTCTTGATTCTTTCATCAACTACTTCTTCGACATCTTTGATGGTTTTCTTTGGCATGAGTTGTTTGTCTTTAAGGGAATGCTTAACTACAATTACAATGTAAGCGATCAACAATCACTAAACAGACTCAGTGGGGAACATTGATGCTGAACGTAAGTGAGTTATAGTACAAGCTATCAAGTATCACTAAACAGACTCGATGATACCTCTCCGAGCTAAAATTTACAACTAAATATTTTTCACTAAGTAGAATAAGGATCATCATTACCTAAGAGAGTTTGGATCAACACTATGATCTCATATGGGATTCTTTCGAGGAAGTATCGTCAAAATGGTGTGAGATTTGCGAGGAAGTATCATCACAGTGGTGTGAGATCTCATATGGGATTCTTTAGAGGAAGTATCCTTAACGCCATAACGAGTTATTTATAACCATGATTTATCATTTAAAAATTCAACTTAAATGTATCAATTGAAGTTAGTAGATTTGCGAGATTGTGGAACTTTAATCATATCTCGCACATTGAACCCCCGATTTTAAATGATTTAAAATATTTAGGAAAAGCAAACACACAAGTTTACAACTTTCGTGTTTTGTGTTTTTTGAAAATTTAGAGTGCATCGGTGTAACAACCCATCTTTAGTTATTTATTTATTTAATTAGTAGATGTCTCTTAAATTCGTTTGTTTGGAGTTTGAGTTAAGCTAGGAAAGTGTTGGGCTAGTGGTATTAGAATCTGATTAGGAAAAAGCCCAACACTCCCATTTAAAAAGCCTTAGGCTAGCCCTAGCTTGTCATTATTCTTGCTTGTGGAAAAAGTAAAAGCTGAGAGAGAGAGAGAGAGAGAAAGTTAGAGAGAAGTCAGGAGAGAGTATTTGGAGAGTTCGTCGGAAAAGGGGAGAGTTCGCCGGAAAAGAGAAGAGGTGGACGTTCTCGCTCGTAAGGTAAAAATCTCGACATCTGTCTCGTAGGTTTCGTATGCTAGGGCTAGTGGCGTCGGGTTTCGGCGACTGTTTGGGGGGGCGGCCACACGCACCGGCTGTGGCCGGCGACGTGGTGGCCAGGGGTTAGGCAGCGGTGGTACCCCGCTGTGGTGGTCGCGATGGCGCATCGACGCCGTGGGAACCGCCCTGGGCGGCTGGCGACGGTAAGGCCGTGAGTTGGAAATCCCCCGGCGGCGTGTGGTCTTAGCGAAGACCGCCGGTAAGGGTGTGTGGGTGGGTGTTGTCGTACGGCGACGGTTTTACGCTGCTGGCCGGCGTGGATGTGTTCGCCGGCGGGATCGGGAGTGCATTCGACTTCACCGCCCCGGCAGTTGTCGGGAGCGGTAAGGTTAGCATGTGGGGTGGCGGCAACCACGGCCTTGACCGGCGACTGGGCCGATGTGTTCCCGACGCTGGCGAGGGTGGCCGGCGAAGTCTTGCGATGAAGATGATGTTTGTTGTTGTTGTTGTTTATAAGTTTCTTTTTATATACATTTATATATATATATATATATATGTATGTATGAAAGTCGTACGATAATGATGATGGTTATGAGTTAGAGTTTTTAACATTTAAATACAAATATATATATATGTACAATGATGTTTGATATATATATATATATATATATATATATATATATAACAGATATGATGTTGATGTTATCAGTTTTTTTTTTGTTTTCTTTTAAATATATATATATATATATAATTATCAATGTTCTAAATAAAACTATATATATATATATAAATAAATACATTTATTCAGATTAAGTCGGGTTAGTCTAGGGTTGTTAGACTAACTAAGTGTCGTCGGGGTTAACCGTTGTCCGTCGCTGTGAGCGACGCGAGTCGGGTCGCATTTAAACCGTTTAGACCCGCTTGACGTCCGCGGTTCTCGTATGGGTTTTCTTCACTTAACCCCTTTATAAAGTGATTGGGTTAACTTAATAAATAGATTAATTAGATAATTATAGGGATTGTATGGGAATATTGGTAATAATTATAAGAGGGACAATAAAATACACACCAATTAATTCATACACACTTACACACCAATCATAGCCCTTGAAAATCCATAGAATTTTTTGTATTTTCAAATTCCTTCCAAATTATGCAACTAATTAGAAGCTAATTTCTAAACTTAACCTTTTACACTCTAATATTATGCACCATTAGATTTGATTTTCAAGGGCTATGATTGGTGTGTAAGTGTGTATGAATTAATTGGTGTGTATTTGATTTTCCTTGTTAAAAAAGTATTCCAGGTTTGCTGTGAATTGTTCGTGCTTTGACGTTTCTGCAATTAAGGTGAGTTACACTATGTGTAAACTATGATGTGGTCTGTTGCGTATACTTTATAGTGTGGATAGGGAACCACATGCCCTTGATGAGTTGTGGGGGCTGACCCGTGTCCTAACTGACGGGCGAAAGGGAATCCACATGCCCTTGGTGAGTTGTGAGGGCCGACCCGTGTCCAAACTGACGGGAGCTATATGACCTCATGAGAGTCGGGTTTGTTGAGTCTATTTATGAGATGTTATGCTCGATGTGTTATTGCGATTATGTGGGATACCTATATTGATATGTTGCATGCTATATTGTATTTTATGCGTGGTGCTAGCTCACCAAGCGTTTTTCGCTTACCCCGTTAGTTGTTCCCCTTTTCAGGTGCTAGTTCGGCCAAGGATAAGGGCAAGACCCCAGCGTGACTCCGAGACGAGATTCCGACGGCGTTGATTCATGACTTTATTTATTTATTGTTAAAATTTGGGTTTTTCTTGGTGATGTTTGATTAGATGTTGGATTTGGATTATTAGTTTATTTTGGTTTTAATTTTAATCAAAACTATTTGAATAGAAATATTTTTATATATTCTTTTTTTATAAAATATGGTTTTCGAAAAAGAGGTTTTACAACTTGGTATCAGAGCGTGGTTTAAGAGAATCAGCGCGCACGTTTGCAAGCGTGCGTGTGGTTGGACTTAAACCCAGGATTTTGGGACGAATAATGGGTCAAGGGTCGGAATCATCGGCGGAGCTTCAGGCTGGAGGTGAGCTATGTATTTGGATATTGTATTGAATGTTATTGTATGCTAACTTTTGGTTGCCGATAAGTACGATATTTATACGATTTTATGTGATTAAATGTTATTTGATTATCTACTCAGTCGAGTCAATGGGGCTGTTGAGGATGGTATCAGGACTAAGCCTGTACGGCGGTATGTCAGGAAAGGGTCATGAGGCATGTTCTTGTTTGATTGTTGCCGAGTGATCCCGACCCGACTATCATATGGAACGGTTATAGTGGCGCGGGCCCAAATAATAGCACCACTATAAACATTTGTATGGGTTTAGAATTGATTAAGTCTTGGGAGTCACATTAACTTGACGATAGCTAGCAAGTGGATGGGATTTGTTTAAGTAGTATAATTATTATTACCACTTGTGTATGGTTGGGAATTGTTTGAGTAGTATAATTGTTATTACCACTGGTGTATGGTTGGGACTTGTTTGAGCAGTATAATTGTTATTACCACTTGAGTAAAGTAAGAGATCTAGTCTATAGAGTTGCATGCACACTAATGGCTGGTAGTTGCAAAAACTTTAGTGATAAGTAGTGAGTGTAGGCGGACACTCTAGTTGTAAATACTAGTATTGCCTTGTGTTATGCATGGTTCTAAAGTGGCCCTGTTTGGATGTTCGGAGTAGTGACTTTAGGAAATCGTTCAATTGATAGGAATTAATAAAGGTTGTGTAACTAGATTGCTTATTCACATTCGGTGGATTATAAGCATCGGTATGAATTCCTTATTCTTCCGTTGTATATATTTGATTCATCAAAGTACGTTTATGTTATTAGATATTTTACATGTGTACGGATTTTTATATATCCTTCCGTTACGTGGTTCGTTTCATTGTATATGTGTTAAATCTGGTTCGTTTATCAATTCGTTATATGTGTGTACGTATATGAATTTCACTCTTATTCGTTTCTTTAAATACAAGTATAGTCTCTTTTCTTTGAGTCGACGCATTCGATTCCACGATTTATAATGTGTTCTTACCTTCATCAAAGTTATTTTCATATTCCGTTCGATTGGTTGATCATTCGATCGTTTATTTTCCAATGAGTTCTTTTATAAACCGAGATTGGGATATTCTAGACACGACAAATTTTAAGGTGATGAAATATTTTTGAAATTTTTTCGTGTTATTTATAAAATTCATAACTAATCGCTCGTTTATCGGATTAACGCATACAATATACTTTTGAGAACCTTGAATTGCCTTCTACAAACTGTCCTCACACAATGAAACTTTGATTTTGATCTAGGTTAGCTAAAACCTTTGTTTTTCTAAACAGCCCTTGTTTTATACGAGGACAGCATGCTACTTTTCAAAAATCCGCACAAAATTCATTTTAAATCCGATTTAGTCCGTTCCTGATTCGTTGGAATCCTAAGACGTTGATCTAAAACTCTTGTTTACAAATGATTTTCTAAAACCTACTTCAAGTATGCTAAATTGTTGGATTTGTAAACGTGAAAAATGCTAAAAATCGTACGTCTCGATTTCTAAAAGTTGTGTTTATAGTTTTCGTTCGGATTTGATTCATGTTGGGATTATGAGGCATCCTAAAGATCTAGAATGGGTTGGTTGCGTGGTTTGGCTTCACTATAGGTGGGATTTAGTCTAAAGAGTTGGTTTAGAGTTGGATTGCGCTATAGGTTAGTTAAAACTGTAGATCCAGTGTGGAGAGCAGTTGGCTCGTTAGATTACCCAGTCGGTTGACTATGATTCTAGAGCAGTACGGTTGAGTATGCGTTAGTACATGTCGTAGGATATGGTACTAGGTGTATATGAGGTTGGATTTAGTTTCTGGTGGTCAGATAGAAGAAAAGGGAATTGTTAGATGCATAGGTGCGAGCCGTTAGTGAATTTTCGAATGTAGTCCCAGAGGATTTGATTGGCATGCAGCGTAGCAGATAAGTCATCTAGAAGCCACCAAATATACGGATATTCGAGGCAGGGATACGAGAGCGGTACCCAGAGCTTTTCTCGGATTGATTTCGGGGACGAAATCTCGGTAAGTGGTGGAGAGTTGTAACAACCCATCTTTAGTTATTTATTTATTTAATTATTTATTTAGTAGATGTCTCTTAAATTCGTTTGTTTGGAGTTTGAGTTAAGCTAGGAAAGTGTTGGGCTAGTGGTATTAGAATCTGATTAGGAAAAAGCCCAACACTCCCATTTAAAAAGCCTTAGGCTAGCCCTAGCTTGTCATTATTCTTGCTTGTGGAAAAAGTAAAAGCTGAGAGAGAGAGAAAGTTAGAGAGAAGTCAGGAGAGAGTATTTGGAGAGAGTTCGTCGAAAAAGGGGAGAGTTCGCCGGAAAAGAGAAGAGGTGGACGTTCTCGCTCGTAAGGTAAAAATCTCGACATCTGTCTCGTAGGTTTCGTATGCTAGGGCTAGTGGCGTGGGGTTTCGGCGACTGTTTGGGGGGCGGCCACACGCACCGGCTGTGGCCGGCGACGTGGTGGCCAGGGGTTAGGCAGCGGCGGTACCCCGCTGTGGCGGTCGCGATGGCGCATCGACGCCGTGGGAACCGCCCTGGGCGGCTGGCGACGGTAAGGCCGTGAGTTGGAAATCCCCCGGCGGCGTGTGGTCTTAGCGACGGCGAAGACCGCCGGTAAGGGTGTGTGGGTGGGTGTTGTCGTACGGCGGCGGTTTTACGCTGCTGGCCGGCGTGGATGTGTTCGCCGGCGGGATCGGGAGTGCATTCGACTTCACCGCACCGGCGGTTGTCGGGAGCGGTAAGGTTAGCATGTGGGGTGGCAGCAACCTCGGCCTTGACCGGCAACTGGGCCGATTTGTTCCCGACGCCGGCGAGGGTGGCCGGCGAAGTCATGCGATGAAGATGATGTTTGTTGTTGTTGTTGTTTATAAGTTTCTTTTTATATACATTTATATATATATATATATATATGTATGAAAGTCGTACGATAATGATGATGGTTATGAGTTAGAGTTTTTAACATTTAAATACAAACAAGGGCGAATTTAGGCATTAGCAAGGTAGGTCCCGGGACCTATCTAAATATTTTATTTTTGTTAGAAGTTATGTAGAAATTTTTTTGGGACCTACCTAAATTTTTTTTGAGGAACTACCTTAAATATTTTTTAAGCAGCATGTAATAAATGAAATTAATGGTGGTGTGATGGATAACATCCCTTGTTGTGTATTGTAGGTCTTTGGTTCAAATCTTCTAGTGCTCTAAAAGGTATTATTTTTCTTTTAACTAGTGTCGAGCCCGCTCGTTGCACGGTGATGATAGTTTTTTTAGAAGACTATTGAACTTATTTACTTAAAATGAAACGTAATTTCTCAAATAAATTATATATATATATATTGAAAGAAACAGATCTTCAACATTGATTTCTCTTACATTTTTGCACTATAATATTAATATTTGATTTATGTATTTTTTTTTCAACTAATTCACTCCAATCGACATGAATAAATATAGGCCAAATGACTTTTTTTCAAAATAATTATCATATTTAGCATTGAACTTCTCATCTCCAACAAAAGGGTATGAGTTTAAGATTTTAAGATGAGAAAATATTAGTGTGATTGAACAGATTCATAATTGTGTATACACACAAAGTTTTGGGTTTTAGAGTTGTAGGCTGGGTTGGAGTTGATCGATATTTGCCAAGTCGGGTATTCACCGTAATATAAATTTGATTAGTTAGAAAAGTTTCTCGTAAATACAAATTAATTTTCTATTTATAATTTTAAACTATCTAATTTCCTTCGACAAAGTTTGTTTCATACACTTTTAAATTTTTTGTAAAAAAAGTAATTGTTGATTGTTAAAATTAAGTATTTTTTAGAAAAAAGAAAATTTTAGTTTAAAATTGAGATTGGAGTAACATTAGATTAAATGACTTCATATAATAATATATACATACATTGTCCATGAAACTTCATTCTATTTGATCAGCATGTTCAACAATCTCCACAACTTATTTACATAATATATGGTTTTTTCTTTTGTTGTGACACTTTTTACAAAAAAAACATATAAAGTAAACATGGCAACAAATAACATATCTTAGCAATAAACATAAAAGCATACCTTAGATCGATTAAGACTAAAAATGTAATTTTTACTTACCTTTTTGCTGGTAACAACGTCATATCATAATAAGCAATATTCAAATGTTCTATTAGCATTGTCGTAACTCTTGTGAAAAAAGTTAGAAATGAAAATTGGGGTATAGATAAATCATGAAACTTGAAAAAAAAATCAATTTAAATTGAGAATGGAGATAGTAGATTGAATGACTTTCATTATAATATATGGAGTCATTGTCCATGAAACTTTCATGTTCTTGTAACCTTATTTATACAATATCTTCTTTGTTTTATTCTTTTTCTAATGACACTCTATAAAATACAAAACTCAAATAAACATATAAATTAGACATAACATCATATATCTTAGAAATATAGTAAGAGAAAATATGAGTAGTTTGACAACAAACCAACCCATTGGATAGCAAATTAAAATAAACGAAAATGGATAGTTAGTTAACATAAAAAAATTAATAGTTAATTAACATAAAGAAGAGTAAATGCAAAGTTAATTAGCATAAAAAAGAAGAAAATGAATAGTTAAATAACATAAATTGCAATATACATGTAAAAATACAAAAAACTCCATAATTTTGTTGAATATATACTTACATATTGGCAAATAGAAGTCTTTATTATATTTAACATTAAATGAAGAACACTATTTCTACTCCCTAACAATGCCATGTTCTCAGTCCCAAGGTTTTCCTTCAATATAGATACAACTAAAAGAAAATGGTATAAAAATATAAAATTACGATTCTCGAAAGAAAATCACCTTGCTAATCTTTCCTTATGAAGTAGTCGTGTTTTGAAATTTTGGTGCGTGTGAATGTTTAAAAAAAACATAACCTATTGTTTTTTAATAGCAATGGTGTCAAAACTAAATGGAAAGGAAGAAACAAAGTAAAGAGACTGAGAGATCAAAATTATAATAACTGAAAGAAATGTGCATAATATATATATATATACCATTCTCGGGAATACTTCATCGTAGTAATCTTCCGCTATAAAGTAGTCCCGGTTGGTCAAGAACATAATCTAGATAAACTAAATTGAGAGACAAACAAAAGGGGAGATGAAAATTTAGATAGTAAATCAAATGCAATAAAACAATACCATGTTAATCTTCTGCTATGAAGTAGTCCCGATTGATCAAAAACATAATCAATTGCTTCTTTATACCCTTTATGCAAAACCTATTAGAGAGAAAGAAATTGAGATACAAAGAAATGAAGAGATGAAAAGTTATAGATGGTAATCAATTACAATAAAACAATACCGTACTAATCTTCCTCTATGAAGTAGTCTCGATTGATCAAAAGCATAATCGATTGTTTCTTGATACCCTTTATGCAAAACATAATAAAAAGAAAGAAATTAAGATACAAAGAAATGAATAGATGAAAAGTTATAGATGGTAATCAATTACAACAAAACAATACCGCACTAATCTTCGCTATGAAGTAGTCCCGATTGATCAAAAACATAATCGATTGTTTTCTTATACCAATTCTGCAATACTAAATAGAAAAAAGAAATGGAGAAACAAAGAAAATGAGATGAAAAGTTAGAGATAGTAAATCAATTGCAACAAAATAATAAAGAGAATGTCTACCACGAAGTTACATTACATAGAATAATAACAAATACAACAATATGGAAAACAACAAATAGGTAATAACAAATCATATTGTTTGGAGAACATAATTTCTACATACATGTTTAAGATTTTTTATGTCTTTTTCAACTTCCATCTTCTCAAGCCTTACCTAGGGAATTTATAGGATTTCAACTTGTTTATTATTGTAACTTATGAAAAACAAATTTTATTAACAAATAAAGAGAATTAAATGAAGAAGCAAATGAAGAGTTGGAGGTTAAACTTGGATATGTAAATTTACAAAAAAAGTCCCAAGTTTGTAATGAATTACACATGTTTTATGGAAGGGCGAAAAGGTCTTTACAAAATTCAACATTAAAAAAATCAAAAATTTGAGAAAAAAGATAAATAGTTTTCTTGGCTTGAGAGGATGCCACATAGGATGTTGTGGTTTTTCCTTTTAAGATATACTAGGGGACCGAACCGCGCGTTGCGCGGTGTGTAAAAGTCATTCCGGAATTTTTTTTAAAAAAATCTATCATCATTTAATATTTGTTTTCGGATTTTAAAATTACTTGGGTAATTAGTTTTCTCAAT
This sequence comes from Centaurea solstitialis, assembly GCA_030169165.1. NCBI lineage: Eukaryota > Viridiplantae > Streptophyta > Magnoliopsida > Asterales > Asteraceae > Centaurea > Centaurea solstitialis. Next base: position 16,465,514 of record CM058045.1, on the reverse strand, counting down.
ATTTGAGAAAAATTGTAAACATTGCTCTTCTACTTTTGAGTACTTTAAAATGTTGTTGTGTTAATTAGTTTAAACCATTGTTGTATATAACAATGTTATATCAAACATGTGAAATTGTGAAACTAATGTAGAATTAGGAAATTAATAACAAATCAATTAGAGTCTTTTTTTTAAGATGCCAACTTATGATATAGAGAAATTGATGAAAACTTATTATATTCCAACGAACGTATAACACATATATATTTATTATTAACTACAGAAAATTTTGAAAATATACAAATTGGAAACAATTAAAAATTCCTTAGAGTTTTTAATAGGAACTTTATGCTTAAGAGGCAACGAAAATAAATCAAAGGGGCGTTCCATTCTCAATCGAATGTTCATCAATCTCACCAAGTTCTCCGTGTAATGTAACTTTGCAAATTATCGAGTTATGCAAAGATGAATATCATAATGTCATATTAAGTGATATGTTCTATTAAAACTTTGGTTAAAAATGTTAAGAATTGTATATAACTACTTAACAAATTTAATTATCCAAAATAATTTCCAAATCCCTTTTGTATAACCGCCATCAATTGTCTCAAGATCACCAAATTGTGCCAAACATTCAATAATGTCTACACATATATCTACTTTATTAGAACAACGGGGTTTAGCAAGTAATAAAATAAAATAAAAAGCATAACACAATAATTCGGGAGAAGTACAACCCTATTCACATGATTAATTTCGAATTAACAACCCTATACTTTTCATTAATCATAATCAACTTACTTTTTCATAACATGCACTAAACCTTCATTTAATATTGAAAACAACATGAAATTAGAAAGTAATCGTAAAGCTCCCATATAGAAAATTCTAATTTATAAAGTATTGGATCACACTGATCCATATTACAAATTCTAAACTTTTAACTAAAAAAATTGCATGGTGAATATATTATTAATTGTAGCAAGTTGTTATTTTCAGGTAAATCTGAAAATTGAGTTTTCATTTGAACTCGCACACACACACACACACACACACACACACACACACACACACACACACACACACACACACACACACACACACACACATATATATTCTTTCATTTATTGCTAATTGATTCCGATATCTTTTAGTTTGGTTATAGTTTAACTTTATATGTACCGATTCTTGTAATTTTTTAACTTTATTATTTATTTATTAATGATATTAAATATAATAAGTATTTATTAATTTATCAATGTGAGAGTTAATAACACATACTTAATTATATATTAATTGGGTTGTAATTATAGATTATTATGTTGTAGGTTTTCTTTTAATTAATAAATGAGAATGTGGAAAGGGTAAAATAAATATTTTTAAAAGTTAAATGATATGAAAGTTAAACTAATTAAATTGTTAAGTCAATTGATCAAAGAGACCTTGTATATAATAAAAAATAAAAATATAATTTTCATTTAAGGATAGAAAAGTCTTTAGATTATTTAATATTTAAAAAATTCAAAAAAAAAAAAGAGAACTTTTATAGGCAAATACTCAATAGATAGAATGTTACATCATACTTCCAATATCCTTCGTAAAAAAATAATTCATTTATTAAAAAAATTTATGATAATAAGTATTTAATTATATATTGATTCTAATTTTATTTATATATATTGATTCTATTGTCATTCATTTTTATTATTGATTTTAGTATATTTAAAATAATAAAAAATTAGGATTAGGATGTTTAACAAATGTCATCTCATTGTTAGTGGTTTTTAATAAAATAAATAAATTGAGGGACTATGAAAATATAAAAAAAATGAAAAGATAATCCCAACAAAACATAGCATAAAAAACCACATAAGAATTTGATTGTTGTCAACAATTTCTTTTTTATAAAACTATAACAATATAAACAATGCAAATTAAGAAAAAGACCCACTAAAACACTTGTATACCAAAATATTCAAGTAGAAAATATCAATAAAACAATTAAAAATAACAATTGTAAAGAAATTATAAATAAAAACTCAAAAACTTATTAACAATCATATATAATATACACAAATTAAAAACATTATTTGAATTTCATTGAAAGATAAAAGTTATAGTATCAACATAAATATCAATTAGGAAATATGAAAATGAAAAAACAAAGGTAACAATTAGAATAAGTTTTGAAAATTTAGATGAAATAAAAAATATAAAAAATTTAATTAATTGAATATTTTGTTAAGAACATCAAAAAAGCGAATATTTTAAGGAAAAATAAGAAACTTGAGATTGGAATGCTTAGAAAATGTCATGTTATTGTTAATGTTTTTTCTTATAAAATTACAAATTGAGAAATTATGAAAGCATAAAAGAATTAGAACAAAATTCACAACAAAACCATAAGTAAAAAAACCACATGGATCATACCTTGGAGTTTGATCGTTGCCAACAACAATATAAGCACAACAAATTGTGAAAATAAAATTCACTTAAAATATTTATACAACATAAATATTAAATCAAAGACATGAAGGAGGAAAAGCAAAAAAAAAACAATTGCGAAAAAAAATCCAACAAAAAAACTCAAAAAAGTGTTACAATCATATATAATACACAAAACCATAAACATTGTTTGAAATTTTGATGGAAGAAAAATAACTATAGTATCGACAAAAAAAATTCAATTAGGAAGTATAAGGGAAAAAACGAATGCGACAATCATGAATAAAACGAAAAAAAGCAAAAACTTATCTTAAAAACAATACATAATGTACACAAAACATACAAAAAAATATACGAAAATTATTTATATGTACCTTTTGGCACATATAGACACAAAACAACATATAACTCACATAAATCATAAAATATATAATAAAAATTGTTACCTTACCTGAAAATTTTACGAAAATTGAAAATTACTAATTTGAAAGTTATAGAATGTTTATAGGAAGTTATAATAAAAATTGTTACCTTACCTGAAAATTTTACGAAAATTGAAAATTACTAATTTGAAATTACTAATTTAAATTGGCACTTAAATTGAATGTTTATAGGAAGTTATAGAATTTGAAAGGTAAAACTAATTAATTAAAATGTAAGTTAAATTACCAAATAAGCCTTCTTATAGTAAAATGCAAAATTTTAATTAAGGGGTATAATAGTCATTAACTCATTTAATATTTAAAAAAAATCAAAACAATGAGAAAATTTCTTTAAGCAAATCCTACTCCCACAATGTGCCACATCATCCTTCCAACATCTTCCTTTTATATATATATAGATATTGATTTTTTTAGGCCCAACAATTCTAAGTTTGGCCCACAACCTAAAAGAAAAACATTACATGATCTCTGATCGAGACTTCGACCAAAAACCCTACGGCCACATCTTCATCGGATTCAACTTCAACCAATCGATCTCCAATATATACAAATCGACCAATTGGATTTCGCAATTCATTTTCAATTCGCAATTTGCAATCCGATTTTCAATTATAGTGACAGGCAGGTTTGTTCACAAATCAAAATTAAAACTTTAAATCTTCTTTTGTATTTGCGAAATAGGTGATCAGTTTTTGAGTGATTATTTAGTTTTGTATATTGAAAATGTTATTTTAGAAAGGTATTAGTAACGATATGATTATGCAAATATTTCAAGGTATAAGACCTCGTCGAGTACAATTGTAAGAACTTTCAAATATCAATATTGGGTAAATGTTTGATTTTTAATTTTAATGACCCGACCCGACAAAAGTATAGTTGGCACTTTTATTTTCCGGCTAAACTTAGTAGGGAACCACGTGGTTTTCTGTTCTAGATTCGCCACTGAATACAAATATATATATATATATATATATATATATATATATATGTACAATGATGTTTGATATATATATATATAACAGATATGATGTTGATGTTATCAGTTTTTTTTGTTTTCTTTTAAATATATATATATATATATATATATAATTATCAATGTTCTAAATAAAACTATATATGTATATAAATAAATACATTTATTCAGATTAAGTCGGGTTAGTCTAGGGTTGTTAGACTAACTAAGTGTCGTCGGGGTTAACCGTTGTCCGTCGCTGTGAGCGGCGCGAGTCGGGTCGCGTTTAAACCGTTTAGACCCACTTGACGTCCGCGGTTCTCGTATGGGTTTTCTTCACTTAACCCTTTATAAAGTGATTGGGTTAACTTAATAAATAGATTAATTAGATAATTAGGGATTGTATGGGAATATTGGTAATAATTATAATTGTTAAAAAATTATTCCAGGTTTGCTGTGAATTGTTCGTGTTTTGACGTTTCTGCAATTAAGGTGAGTTACACTATGTGTAAACTATGATGTGGTCTGTTGCGTATACTTTATAGTATGGATACGGAACCACATGCCCTTGATGAGTTGTGGGGGCCGACCCGTGTCCTAACTGACGGGCGAAAGGGAATCCACATGCCCTTGGTGAGTTGTGGGGGACGACCCGTGTCCAAACTGACGGGAGCTATATGACCTCATGAGAGTCGGGTTTGTTGAGTCTATTTATGAGATGTTATGCTCGATGTGTTATTGCGATTATGTGGGATACCTATACTGATATGTTGCATGCTATATTGTATTTTATGCGTGGTGCTAGCTCACTAAGCGTTTTTCGCTTACCCCGTTAGTTGTTCCCCTTTTCAGGTGCTAGTTCGGCCAAGGATAAGGGCAAGACCCCAGCGTGACTCCGAGACCGAGATTCCGACGGCATTGATTCATGACTTTATTTATTTATTGTTAAAATTTGGGTTTTTCTTGGTGACGTTTGATTAGATGTTGGATTTGGATTATTAGTTTATTTTGGTTTTAATTTTAATCAAAACTATTTGAATATAAATATTTTTATATATTCTTTTTTTATAAAATATGGTTTTCGAAAAAGAGGTTTTACAATCGGGCTAAAAATGACGTTGAAATCGAAAGAAGGATGGAAGAAAATAGGAGGTAATTGAGTAGCTAGGTTATCACTTAATTAATCAGGTGACATTAAGCATGCGTTTGGTATCCAAATTGGACAGAACATAAAAGACTAACATGACAAAACAACTATTCAACATTTGAAAGATAAGATTGGATAAGACAAACCAGTATAAATGATCAATTTACCTCTAAAGAGTCATTGAGTTGTTTATATGTTTTGATTAGTTACATAATTAATTAACATATAAGAAAATAAATATTTTTATTACAAAATATAACTTTAGAAAGTTTTGTCAAGACAATTAAAATGATAAAAAATGGTCTGAGTTATCTTCTCTCTAACCGAATCATAAATGGTAAATAAGAGTTTGTTTTGAAAAGGCAAACATCACTTAAATATTTTTCAATCATATACAATTATTAAAGTAACGCAAACGTTTGGAAATCGCAACCCACCTTCAGATTACCACATTATTCGTCTCAATTCCCACCTCCATCGTTAATTTTTAACTTTCCGAGATCCCCTTCCTCATCCTCGGTCCTTGATTTTACAGGGAATCCCTATATTTATGGGACAAGTACACCGGATTCCCCCAAAGTGTTGGCAATTTTCGATAGACACGAAACCCGGCCCGATAAACGGGTTTCGGTTGAGTTTGCTGACCCGCCAACTCATTTATATCGCGGGGCATGTTCGGATTCACACCCCGTTTATCTCTTTAATATTTTTTTATAAAACAATCTTTTTTTCACTTTTGAGTTTTATTTTTTCAACTTCCATTCGACGCCTAAAAATCAGTAAATCAAATTCTATATTGTTTGTATTCAATTTTTGAAGTATGTTATAATTAACCTGCCAATTCGTTTATGAACCATCAACCTGTATAATAATAGTTTCATTATATAACGGATTGCAAATTAGGATTAAAGATTTCAATACAATTAGCTAAATAGATGGTGTCTTAATTGAACTTTTTTAACTCATTAATCCATCAACCCAAACACAACAAAATTACCATATTAATTGCTTTCATAATTCAAAAAGAGTTAATTGAAAAAAGTAAAAGTAAAAGCAGTCAAAATTAGAAAACCCTATTTTTTCACTTTCCATTCTCCGACGCCCCTCTTTCCTTCTCCGGCCGTCCACCGTCTCTCGTCCTTCCAATCCTCCATTGCCGCCGCCGTCGCCGTCGCCGTCGACATCCACATACCAAGCGGCGTAGTTACGTTGTTGCCACTGGAGGTCGAATCACCAAATTTTCTCTAGATCTCACTGGTATTTGCTTTTATATATACGAATGATTTTAATCATATGAACAACACCTGAATTATTAACCTAATAATCAACGCATTTGATCTGTTAATGTTAATTTTTCTAAACATCTGATTGTTGAATTAATCGCAGAAGAATGCGCCATTAAACCCTAACTTTGTTCAGAGGCACAAAAAGTAAGTCAAATTCCCACTTTCTGATCTCCGATTAAACTCTGAATCACAGATCCATGTGATCTGAAACTTTTTAAAGCCATGATTTACAAATGGACAAATTCCATTTGCATCATAGCTAGCAATGTGAGTAATCAAACTTTTTTTTAATCATAAACAAGCAAATTTTTCTCTCATAATCGGACTTTACATTATTAATCCATTGCAAAATTGTTTTTTTTTTTCCGTTGCTAGTTATATCCATAGATTTGGGATCATGTGACACCAAGCTGTTTTCGTGACATTTTAAAATTGAAACTAATAAATATTTAGCTTAGATCTAACTCGAAGTGTTAGCAAGTTAAATATTTAAATATTTCTTAGGCGAAGGACCATGTGAGAACTTAAGGTTTATGTGAGAAGTAGATCTAACGCTTTGATTACTTCTCAGTGATTTGCTATGAAGTTTCAAGTATGAAAATGTTGCCTCACGGATCTCACGAAAACATATTGGTCTCAGTGAACCTAACCATATGTCCACTCACACGGTCTTCTTTTATTAATTGATCTCTTTCATATTTTCATCTACAGCAAGCAGGAATTTGAATTTTGTCAAAAAGAAATGAAATCACAAGGTGAGAAAGTTAGGATACTTCTTTGCAGTGGAGGCGGTTGGGAGTTAGTCAACGGTATTTTGGAGTATATGCCATTAGGATTGATGAAACGGGCAATAGCTTTACCATCGGGTATGACACAATCTTTTTTGGTTGATCTTGTCTCTAGGAAATTAAGTTTAGTAAATACTCATAAAGGCTTCAAGTTATCTTACAAACTTCCTCCTCATGGTGATGTTGTCGAGTTAGTTGATGACGATGATTTCTCAGTGTTCATGGATGTTGTTGTTCAAATGTTACCCGAAATGGTTACGCTGTTTGTCGCCGAGTGTGTAAGTAGCAGTGGAAATCGATCAACTGTGGGATTCAATCAAGCAGGTAGTTTCTTCCCTGGTACAATGACTCCAAATACATGTCAACAAAACGAAACCCAACAAATTGATGTTCAAACCACTCGGAAATACAAGTCTCGACTTGTTCCTAAGCATGAGCCTATAGATTTGGTTGATATTTCGGATGAAAGTGTTGATGGTGTAGAATTGGACAAAGAACACAATGCAAAAGAGAACCCTAGAGTTGGAAGTGATTGTTTTGGGAGTATGCCTCCTCCATCACCAACACCAAAACCCTTTCTCTCCCCTAAAGCACCGATATGTAGTAAGCCTACTTCAGATATCGAACGTGGGCAATTGTACAACACCAAAGAAGACTTGAAACTAGCACTGAGATTGAAATGTCAGAGAGAGGGTTTCAGGATCAAGACAACACGGTCGTCGAGAGACAGGTTTGAGGCAGTATGTCGTTATGGAAAGTGTGAATGGCATATCAGGGCATCACTTGTCAAGGGTATTGGTTCTTTCCATGTACGGAAATTGGTAGACCAACACACTTGTTTAGGAACGTAGACGTATCCCAAACATCGGCAAGCGGACAAAAAAGTGTTGGGAGGATATGGAAGAGGTAATATAACTAAGAACAACACGCTCGTTTGTGTAATATTGCATTTTTGTATAGTTTTGTAGGTCCTTCTCAAGGGCCTTGATGCGACATTTAACCCAATTGGGATCGATCATCCATGGTAATTGTGATCCCATCTCTTTTGTATGTGGCCGTTCATTGGATTCGTAAGAGTTTCTAAGCGTCTTTTAAAATTAATTAACTTTGATGAGATCTTATTATAGAAGTAATACGTGATGAGAAGTGACTAGTCGTTTTAATAGAAACTTGAACGATTATTTGACGGTTGGCATATAGATGGAAATAACAAGATCTTGCCCATTAACAAACAATTTATATAGTAAAAGGCATAGAAAAATATACATGGTATTTGATTGAAATTTACTCCAATGTTCACCAAAAAGTTAATAACATTTGATGCTACCCATTGAATGACCAAATTCTGAAATCTTTACTTGATTTTGCACTTTCGTAAAGCATGCCTTTATTAAGGGATCATGATCCCGTCACAACCTTGCTAGACATGGACCTAGATGACTCGGATAACACCATGGTCGGATTCAATGAGGGTTCATCAGGTACTAGGCCCCTCGTGAACTACTCAAGTTAGCGACGTACAAACGAGTGTTTGCATAAAACTTCAAAGATTCGTATATTTTTTTTGTCTAGTTTCGCACCCCGTGTGAGCACGGTGATGAAGTCTGGAACCATTGTTTTCCACACCCAAACATTCATGTCAGTTGCAAGACTTTGAGGATTATTTTCTTATTTATTTGCACTTAATTTTAGGCATGTGGTGTATAAAAACAAAGGCCTTGCAGAAGAATACTCCAAACATCAAAATTTGTTTTCATTTTGTGTTTGAACTCAGACAGTTTTTTGGTCTGAAACTAGCATAGTTGTGTAAAGCCATTTTTGCAATAAAACTAAGAAGTTATGGTTCAAGAACTGTGACGTGAGAGTTCGAGGTAGTATCGCTTGTGTCCAGTTGTCAAAGATTCGAAATCCATCATTATATCCATAGTGACGTTGATGAGGCCGAATCTTTTTAAAGTATGTAATTTTTATGTGTAAACTTATACATATTTATTACCTTTTATGAGATTTGATCTATTGATGTGATTGTGATCTATTGATAACTCAGAAATTATTGGGCCAATGGTTCCACCCTTTACGATCATGTCACAAGGCCACAAGACAAGTCGAGGCAAATTGATTGGGTTGTCTTTATAAACTTTGTTAAGTGATAGAGGTTTTTATATCAAAGTTGGGAGGAAATTTTCATGATTGGTCTTAAAAAAGCCGAAATGTAATGTTTATTGTTTTCTTTTCAAATTGCTTTAAAATGAAACCAACTTCAAAAATCTTCATTTCAGATGTGGAAGCAAAGTTAATAAAGGCTTCAAATCTCCGGTCATTGGTCGACTGTGCAAACACTTAGCATTTAAAATGATGTGGCAAATTTACCTAATAAAGACTGTGGATACTCAACTTGCTACATTTTGAGTGTACTCAAGTTATTATGCAGTGTTTTAATGTTCTCTTTTGAAATTGTTTTCTGTTTTCGGTTCTTTGATTGTAGATGATTCGTTTTACTAAAGTGTTGTTTTAGATAATTAGCTTCATTGTAATATCGTTTTAGATTCTCCATTTCCATAAAAAATTAAGATTGTTTATAATCTCAATATATCACTTTCACGAGCAGGGTATTGCGGTAGAATGTATGCAAATTTGACCTTTACCCCAAGTGATAGAAGAAGCGTTTTCGTAAGAACCCTTGGCTTATGCAAAAGTGTGAGAAAGACGAAAAAAAGGCAACAAACAGAAAAGGCAAAATAAACATATAAAAACTAATGAAACACACATAACCTTCCATCTATTGACACAAATTTTGAGACGTTAACTGTCAGCTCTTTAAATCTCTCATTGCCCACCCTCAACCTAACTCCCTTGTTATCCACATTAGGTCTGAGTTCTTACACTCACTCTACTAGCCTCGTCTTACGAATAAAAATGACATGTCCTAAATTCTCATGTCTCATTCATGTTCACCAATTAAATGAATAAACATTATTAGAAAGAGGATATGAAGTTGAAAAGGTTAATTTAAAATATATAAAAACTTGATTTGTCATCATTTTATCAGTTGGATAGGAATGAGACGTGTGAAATTGAGATAGCCGATTTTTATCTTTATCTTAGACCATCAAAAAGACATAGGTCATGCTCTCAAAAATGTCTAAAACTTTAACAATTTTTGCTCCATAATGCAATGGGGCAGCCTACCAGTTAAGACTTGTGAAAGGTGTAACAACCAACCCAAATTCGAATCCGGAGGTGAGCAACCAGGGGCCACTGAGAGTTAATCTCGATAAAAATTGCCAATGATGTAGTCTGCCAAAGCCCAGTTGAAACTTATCAAAAAAAAATGTAGAAAAGCTTTATGATTTGTTTGACTAAATGGCAAACCAAAAAGGCCGAAAGCCCAAACCCAATAAACTGGATGTGCCAGTGCCAATCTATTTCTATAGCATGATCTAACTTATTGAATCATGAAAACATATATCTAGAAGATGATTAGTAAGGATCCAATAAAAGTATTTAAACAATACAGATAGATCAACAACAATAAACCAAATAAAATCGACAAGATTTACTACCAACTTGTAATCAAATATTTGTTTCAAATGATAAAATTTCACTGTACATTCATAAATTTTAGCACCAACCGTAATTTATTGGTACATCTAAATAACTAATTGAAAACACAAAATTTGATATCAAAAGATACAAATAAAAGAACTACAAATAAATAAAATCCTATAAAAAGATTGATTACTTTTTATTCTGAGTTGGGTTAGGACCGCTACGTGGTTTCTTCCTAAGGCTTTGATTGAAAGTAGCATTCGCGACAGATTTTTTCGACGAACTTTGATCATTATCGACGGTTTGTGAAGCTTTTCTTGGAAATACAAGTAACTTTCTTGAGTATATGATGTTGGTACTTGTGTTGATGCTTTTGGTACAACTCTTACTGCATTGAAGAAGATACATTTGAAAGAGAAGTAAAGAAGCAAAGATGGCCAAAACCCTAATTTGGATCTTCATCATTCTATAATTTTGGATCTCAAAGTGGGAAAATATAATAGCACATGATACATCTATAAATAAGCAATATATGGTATGGGAGCATCCCATGCATGTGCATCATAAAAAAAGTACATATACATATGCATATATAGACATGTAGAGGGAGGTTGAAGATATTATGAAGGTTTTCATACTTAAGACAATATTGTATAATATTGTATTTTCACAAGTAATGCTTAAACGCAACTTTAACCCATAACATCACAAACATTGAAATTGGTGGGTCTCATTGACAGTAAAAAGTTGAATTTCAACCATAAATAACATCAAATTTAATGATAATAAAATAACTAAAAATATATAATGAAGAAAAAAGAACTTTTGGTGGACCAAGGTTGTTTGTCTTGTAAACAGTACAACACCATATTGGTGTTTTCTTCTTCTAAAGTTTCTTGACCAATAAAAACTTTGATGAGATACAGTATGGTTGGAATCCACCATACTGTAAATCTCCATTTTTGTAGTATTGTTGGAATTGGTCTAATATATAAAATATTACAGTAAAATTAGTTTATATGAGTATCTTTAACAAATTCTCTAAATAAGAGAAAATAAAGGTTTTGTTTTATCAAATAAATAAAACATGAAAAACTAAAGGTCTAGAGAATTCTATAAGATGGTTTTTTTATTACTTTTTATTAAAAAAAAAGATATAAATGCATTGAGATAATAAAACTATTAAATATTATATTGATATAGTTAATGTTGAAATATTTAGAATAGAAAAAATTGTATATAGTTGAATTAACTTTGTTTAAAAATTTTAAATTTTGATTCTCTAATTTAGAGAAACTACTGAAAAATTATTGAAACTGCCATAAATTTGTAAGAATTATTCAATTTGTAAAATTATGGGCTCTATACTCAATAGTCTATATGATTACATATGGAGAGAGTTCAAGAAACAACATTAAAAAAGACATTGAATTAAAAAGTTAAATATAAAAACCCTTTTTAATCAGGTATATTTTAATTTGACAATTGTAACTTTTACTATTATTCATAACCTAGAACAAAGGGATAATTCGGATTAGTCACTCTTTTTAATAAATCAATTTCCCCAAAAGTGTTAGAATGATCAATTTTCTTGCACTTAAATTACAATCTTAATCTTATATCTCATAATCATAATATTTAAATTTCAAAGGATCAAATATAATTTTATCTTTAAAAATACCTTCTAAAACTACATAATTATATTAACTTTAATTGATTGATTATCTAATTTTGATTATAGCATCTTGAAGTAGCTGTCACCAAATTTGAATATAGTTTCATAGGAAGTTGGTAAACCAAAGAAAATATCTCAAGAACCCCATCATAGATGGGCAAAAAGATGCTTGTTTATAATACCACAAGGACTATTTGGGGCAAATGGTAATCTTAAAGGTCAAAATTGAAAATAGTTTCAAATCTGTGATTTGTTTAAATATAAGGACGTTGGGATTTGCAAGGACCAGGTGATCATGTGCCGTTTATTTGACTAATACCAATATACCATTTTCTGACAAACTATTTCCAGAACAAAAATCACTAAATTCAGAAACATATACAATCGTTAAAACGTAATGTACAACTCTCTAAAGCATACTTTATTTCACAATTATCGTTTCTGCTCTGAGTTAATGGTTTTACAAATTAACCCAATCATTAAAATGTACAACAGCTTAATGCGTGTAGTACAAGTATCATGTGCATACCATTTTCTCAACTTGTGTGCTAATGTACAAATATTCTTTTCTTAATTAACAATAAGATTTAATTTTAAAATAAGAAATTCAAATGTAAAAACTCTAATAAACATTTTGGTCTAGAGTTTTCAATTAATAATATAATTAGAATATTTTATAGACTCGTCATTCTAATATATTGTTTTGGTAAAAATTTAAATCTAGAAATGATGTAATTAACTTTATTTCAAGAAAAAATAAATAATATTTCTCTATTTGGCATATTGAGTTGGTAGAGCATCTTCAATAGCATTCTACAAATGAAAATCTTAAAGACTTTTTACTTTAACAAATTTCTTAAAAGTTTCTCCAAAATAAAAAAATATGAAAGAGAAAATAAAAATCTTTTAACTTGAAGATTTTTCCAAATTGATTACTTATTAAAGATAAATTACTTTTTATACATTCTACCATTAAATTGCTTTAAGTTAAATATTTAAAAGAATAAAATAATATTTTATGATTTATATTAAATATTTTAATAATATAATTAATGTTTCAATCTTCAAAATAAAATATGTTGAGAAATAAAAGTAATTCTTTTTAAAGACTTTGATCTTTTACTTACCACTAAGAATGGTCTTATTCAAATTTACATATGTGTAAATTTTTCTTTCTTCTTTCTCTATTTGTAAAAAAATAAAAATTAACCCTACAAAACAATTTTTTTTCTAAACCCTTTATTTTAAAATATTGTCAATAATACTCATGAAATTATAACTAATATTAGTAACGGAGCCTGTGAACAATGGACTAATCGGTAAAATCCATCTTTCAATTTATAAAACTAATACAAATATTCAAACTTGTATAAAATCATAAAGTAGAATAACACAAAATTAAAATCAATTTATTAACTCCATGAGATTATGATTTGTTTTCTAGTTTGCAATCGATGGTTATCAATTTGTATTTTATAATGACCATTAAAAATCATATTAAGAAAAATATAAATATAAATGAGCATGTGACTCGTCACGTGATTCATGTTTGGGGTGATGGTATGACTATGAGAATACGAAGCCTCTTACACACTTAGCTGTATTTTTAATATGTTAAATAAAACTTTACGGTTGGATCCAATCCACGTATAAATATACCGTATAACTACATCGTTTTCTCATTAATACGTAACAGACTGAATTGATACGAGCATGTTGTGCTACCTTCTTAGCTCGGGGTAGTGTTCATGGACGGGCTCAATGTAGAGTATATGGTAGCATGTGCCACTATTCGTTCGTAGCATCATAACTTATAGGATCGTGAAAAAATTCATTGTATCAATTTAATGTGTATTATTGTATATATGTAAATAAAGACACCAGTTTCCCTTGATAGTGTTAGTTTGCAACTTGTAACACTTTTCTTCTATCACAAACCTGAGTTCAAACTTTGTTATTGTCATTTTCTTAGTTTTTAATTTCCGGTTTCAAATGTATCATGTTTTGGAAGAAAAAAAATATAAGAGACTTGAATACAAGACCTGACATATGAAAGCAATGAATTAACCAACAATGATTTTACGAAAAATATTTATATATTTGTTTCTTATAGTTAAATGGGTCATCATTTAAAAAAAAAAACTTCAGATCCGTCCTTGGTAGTCTTAGTTACGTTTTCGAGAAGAATATTGGATGATATTAGTATATGAGCATCATTTCAGTGTGTTGGGATTTTTAACGGCACATTTGGTACATGAGACTGGATAATATATCACGTTTAAAAAAACTAGTCTTACGTTTGATGTGACATTAAGTAGCATCATCGGCAAGGCTCAAGTCCAACCTAGGGTGCAAGAGTTCCTAAGCTTTATCTCGATTCATTGTGATTTCTTGGTTTTAGGTTTTCGACCAAAAACCAACATTGCAAGTTCAATCTATACCTTTCCAAAACTATATACATGTTAAAGTGATACATTTTACTTTTCTTACATGTTTATTTCAAGTATTTGAATGTTTGGTTAATTTGGACCAACTAGGTTAAAGTTCAAGTTTTTGATGGTTTGTATATTTTGATGGAACTTAGATAAGAAATGGTTTTTGAACACTTGATTGGCAGTTATTACCAAGTTTTGGTGAGTTTTGGAATGTATTCTCAAATATTTAAATATTGGGTTACTCGCTTGATGGGTATTTATAAGTAAAATGTTTATATTGTTGTGAAAGATGATTGTCTTGAAAAAAAACGAATGTATGGCTAGAATTTGATGGATCTATAGACATAGAAATCAATGTCATGTTGTAATAGTCGAATAAAATTCTCAAATTGTTATTTTGAAATATTGTTACATGATGTAACTTCTAAATGAATTGTCTTGTCTCGGATAGTCGGATAGTGAAGTCACAAGGTAAAGACCTAAATATGGTTGAACTTAGATATAGTTGTGCTCGTATTTACTTCAACTAAAGACGTGCACAGGGTTGATGTCCATAATGACTAAAGACCTGGATAGATTTGATATCAATGATAGTCCATCCTAGATGTTTGCTTACAACATTGGTTTGAGGCTTACTTTTGTGTTACATCACAACATATGGTAAATCGAGTCCCCTCTGTCATCTTTTGCTGCTATCTCCACTCTAAGGGTTGACATGCTTTATTTTACTAAGTATTGTGATTTACATATTGAAAGTCCCAAACCAGTGAGTAATCGAACAACGAATGCAATCACATAGATTAAATCATCAAAGTAGTCGAATGATTTATAGAATGATCAAGGTATTACAAAGATATCTCTCGTATACGGCTCAACCTCACACAATGACCATTAACCCTAAACCTAAGGGTTACACAAGGTATTTATACCCTATCTGCTAAAAGCCCAAATATAATAAAGAAAGCACAAACTAATTACATATCAATTAAAATAAAGCCCAACAATTGTCTCCTCAGTTGTGATCTCGGATACAATAATATTTGGGTCTAACAATCTCCCCTTTTGGATTCGAGATCACAAAAAAATTTGATGACAATTTTAGCCCTGAGACAATCATCCTCTTTTGAAACAATCTTCTGTTATGATCTTTACTTCAGTAAATCTTTTTTTTTTCGGTCTTCTCGCTTGAAAACAATCTTCACTTGAATCAAACTTTGAATTAGAAATAATGTCAGATCAAATATTCTTATTTGATGTTTCTCCCCTTTTTTGGTGATTATGAGCATCATCATCATCAAAACTCTGCAAAGTTTGACCAGCATCCCATATGGTGAAGTTGGAACTGATACACCATCCGTCAAGACGTTTATATCCCTGATTCAACAAAGAAAGCAGTGAGAAATGCCTGTAAGTAGCACGAAGCCACTTAGTACAACAGATGTACTTTGGAAAGAGCTTTGTTGATGATCGCTCCCCAGGACTTCCATTCAATCATCGGAGTACTTATGTATTCCTATGAATGTTTTGACAGAAAAACAAATTTTCTGTGTGCATTGTGTAGAAAGAATTAAGCACATAATGCTTTCTAAGGCTCAAAATGTGAAAACATGTTCCACCGACTCAATGTGCATGAATGAAGTTCGAAGGTGGGGCGGACTTCCTTCTTTTTCAATATCCAAATCTTCCAAATGAAGATTAGATAGCTTATGTGTTGCGTCCCCGTGAATTATTGAAACATCACTTTGTGAAGAAAGTGATGAGTGGCTGGTGGGGTTTAAGCAAGAGTTGGCATGGGCCACTGCCTGTTTCAATGATGGTCACCAAAGAATTGTAAACCAATCAGCATATGTGGTTGCCCGGTTTAGAAGTGGTTGGTGCAGAGTTCTGATATTCTTTTAACTCTGTTCTCACACCCTCTAATTCTTTTAAAATCTCACTTCTAACCAAACTCTAATTTTCATTTAGCCGCTCAACTCAATGAGAAAAACTCAATCCCATGAGTTATCTCCCCAACTCTATGATGTAGACCCCTATCCCCTCATTCACTCAAGGATTACTTCTTGGGTAGGGCTACCGGCTCTGGCAGTCCATAGAAGTACAAGTAACCTTACACACTGATCCCAAAAAAAATCCTAAGCATGAAATCCATTGATCCCAACAGGTGAATCAATTTGCCTTTTGGAAAAAAGGCTCTTTAGATATGTGAGCGATGTCTGACGGATCAAATAGTGTAGAATATGCTCGTGAAAGGCTCAAGTTCATGAACAATAAGGATGATATCCATATGAACGAGATATGGATATAGTTTGAATGAAGATCGTTCATCCAACAAAAATCTGATGCTCAAATAAAACTTGGAAAGAAGATGGGAGTATTACCATCGAAAAGTGTTAGTATGAGACATGGTAATAACAATATCAATAAGAAGCTGTACCGGTGTGAATGAATACTTGAAAAGTATATGAGAAGATAATACGCAAGTATTAATCTTCGGAAACACACGGTCAGAAAATAATGCTTTTAGCTCCCCCTCAAAAGATGATCTCATTTTTGGAACTCCCCCTGAAATGATGAACACTTTTAGATTACACAGTTAAAGAAAAATCGAATAAACATTAAAGCTCCCCCTTAACATGTTATTTCATGTTCTTTAATGTACGAGGTCTGAACTATTGTATTCAGAAGTCATAGTCTTTGAAGACCGAGTTCTAAACTGAGTGTTTAGAAGTCATTTTGTTTGCAGACTCTCCCCTTGAATAATCCAAATTAGCACATGATAACCTGCAAAAGAAAATCAAACTTCTTTTGGTACCCAACGGAACTTGGGTCCTTGTTTGTTAAGTGTAGTTGATTTATATGAAGCAATGTAATAAGATCCATACCAATTATCAACCACATCCTTCTTAACTGAAACATTCGTTCCACAGTAAGAACCATAAGTTTTCTTTTGTGAAAGCCTAATTAGATCATTTCGAGAATAAACTATACAAGGCTTAATAAAAGATTTATAAGTGAAATCATGGTTCTTTTGACTAGGGGATATGGGAACAAAAAGATTATTACCTTTCTTGTAACGATCATTACCTGAATTATATCCTGAATAATTAAAGAACAAATTTGAAGGACGCATCGGATACTTCTTTCGGTAGCTATTTGCATGGAAATACATTGAAGAACGGATTGAACTTTCAAGTTCTTTCACTTTAGCAGTTAGCTTATTTCTCTTTGCATCAATCAGATTGAACTTCATCTGCAAATCCGATTTTGCCTTCTGTTCCTTCATTATATCAGTGGACAGTCCAGCTAATTTGCTTGTTAGTTTCTTCATTTCAGACTCAAAAATCTTTCTCTCTGTCTCAAAGTCTTTCTCGACGACTTTAATATTTTCAGGTGATTTACCATTCACCTTTGCACTATCTTCAGAATCCTTCTCTTTTTGAAGATCAGAAACTTTCTCAGCAAGTTCAGACAACTTCTTCTCATACTGTTCTCTTTCAACTCTAAATCTGTTTCTTTCGGTAAGAAGGATCTTTTCAAAATCTGAAACTTGCTTCGAAAGCCTTACATTTCTCGCTTCAAGATTTGTCTTTTCCCTGAGATGATCTGTGCAAGTTGATTCACTTGCACTTAAATCATCTTGCAAAGACTTTACAAGCTTCACAAGTTTCTCCTTCTCGGCATCTCTTTCCTTTTCAAGAGTGCCTTTAACCTCAAGATCAGAAATTGTCATGGAAAGTTCAACAATTTTCAGTTCAAGATCACTCTGCTTCTTATCAAAGTTTCTCTCTTTCTCTTCAAGAAATTGTTTTTGTTTTTCAAAACGAGTTTTCAAAGAATCAATCTGTTTTTCTTTTTCAAGAAGAGTGACATTTAGAAAACTGATCTTGTTCTGAAGATTGTCAAAATCCGACAACTTGGCCTTTAGTTTGGCAATTTCCTTGTCATGCTCATCATTAGATGTGAATGTTGTAGACCTGAAAGTTTCTGTGTTTGATGAGTTACTGCATGAACTCATTTTTGAACCACCATTAACTGAATCTGTATCGTCATCAGACGGGCTAGGAACAACTGGAACTGGTCTGACAATGGTGTAAACAATCTTCCCTCCTTTAAAAGTAGACTTCGGCTCAGAAAAACTCATTCTACCAAGTAGTTCTTTCGACAGGTTCACTGATTGATCGTGAGATTAAGACAGAAATCTTGCTTGGTTGTGCGAAAAAACACAGAAGAACTTGGAGTTTATGGAAATCCAAGTGGACTTGGGTTTTGGAACGACTTGGGTTTTGGAAATCCAAGTGGACTTGGGTTTTGGAAATCCAAGTGGACTTGGGTTTTGGAAAGACTTGGGTTTTAGAAATCCAAGTTGACTTGGGTTTTGGAAAGACTTGGGTTTTGGAAATCCAAGTGGACTTGGGTTTTGGAAAGACTTGGGTTTTGGAAATCCAAGTGGACTTGGGTTTTGGAAAGACTTGGGTTTTAGAAATCCAAGTTGAATTGGGTTTTGGAAAGACTTGGGTTTTGGAAAGACTTGGGTTTTGGAAATCCAAGTGGACTTGGGTTTTGAAAATCCAAGTGCGAAATCCAAGATAAAAAAACGTGTGCAAAATCCAATCGTAAAACCTATTGCAAAATCCAAGTGCAAAATCCAAGTGTAAAACCTATTGCAAAATCCAAGTGTAAAACCTAGTGTAATCGGTGCAAAACTTAGGTTTGTGAAACCGCAAAAAAATCCAATCCTTTTAAGGTTTATCGAACAACCTTCAAACAATCCTAGAAAATTGATTTTCAAAAGATAATAAAACAAGTTTTAATCAATCAAACCTCTTTTAAAACACAAATCTAAAAGCTTTCTTCAATCAATTTTGTACACACACTCAAAGCCTTTAGAATAAAAAAAATCTTACCCAGATGTTTAGTCGCACAAGAACCAATAAGTTTTCTGCCCAAATCTTCCTGCTCTGATACCAATTGAAAGTCCCAAACCAGTGAGTAATCGAACAACGAATGCAATCACATAGATTAAATCATCAAAGTAGTCGAATGATTTATAGAATGATCAAGGTATTACAAAGATATCTCTCGTATACGGCTCAACCTCACACAATGACCATTAACCCTAAACCTAAGGGTTACACAAGGTATTTATACCCTATCTGCTAAAAGCCCAAATATAATAAAGAAAGCACAAACTAATTACATATCAATTAAAATAAAGCCCAACAATTGTCTCCTCAGTTGTGATCTCGGATACAATAATATTTGGGTCTAACACATATATATAAACTACTTTTACCGTTTTAAAGCCTTATCACGTAACTGTTTGTTTCACTAGGCTTTAAGCCTGTCATTTTATTTTTCTTAAATGACATGTATATCAGGTTTCTTTAATGGTGGGGCTCTGAAGTCTTGAGTGGAGCGTTGAAAGCCGTTAGAGGCTCTTTTAGGATTGTGAGCTTTTGGAGTTAGTGGTGTGCATTCTTTAGCAAGATTCTTTTGGAAGTTGATAATGACACTTATTTTTAATCTAAGCTTGAAATAATTTAGATTAGTAGGTTGTTACTTGTCTCTTTTATTTGTTGTATTGTGAACATCTCACATTTTCATATTCTTGGGTGATTTTATTTTATATAAATGTCATATTCTGCCATTTATATGTTTAAATGTACACCTAGTTTTAAGGGGTGTCGAGGGTTTCATTTTATAAATGTCATTTTTATTTTTCTTTTTTTTGTTTTGGGTTGTGTTGAGGGTTAACCAATGTAAATGAATTTGTAACCATGTCTTATAGCGAAATTGTTTATATTCATTCATATGAGACCATATATCCCATTAAATGAATATTAGTTGGACGATATGTATTAAAAACTTAAGAGTTTTCTTGTCGTAATTAAATCTGTAGTATATTAAATTGATCTTTTTTGGAAGATTTTAATGGGGAGTTGATCCGTACACAACGAAGTTTTACCATCCACAACAATTTTATAGTATTAGACAATTATATCCTTTCTTTTTTTTAGTAAAATTTAATTCAATTATATCATTTCCTTTTTTTAGTAAAAATTTCAATCCAATTATATACATTCCTTTTTTTTTTGTAAAATTTTCAATTAACCCCTTTTACTTTTTAATTCTTTTTTTAAAACCTCCTACACCAATCCCCAATTTTCATTGATGATTTATCGACTATATATATCCAATCCTTTTTTTTAGGCATTGATGATTTATATTGGCAAACATGCTTTTGTTTTCCTTTTGAAATCCTATTTGGTTTTTTATTTTGGTTTGTAATTTTCTGCATCAAAGGTAATTGGAGTTGAGTTTGGTTATTTCTATGTCATTTTTTCAACAAGCCTAGTTTATTTCTACAACAAATGGTTCATCTTATTTGGTTTTCAATATTGTTTAAGTTGATGTAAATTTGTGAAAAGTAACTTAAGAAGAAAAAATGGATGGTGTACTATTTTTAGAATAAAAAATAAAAAGTCTAAAAAACATTGAAGTAGAAGTAAGTGGGACTAGTAAGAATTTTAAAATTTTAGAGTTACAAAAAAAAAAAGATGAATAAGAAATTAAGAAAATAAACGAAAGGTCTACTAGGTGTAAAATGTAAATATTTGAAGGTTAAAAATATAAAAAAGAAAATATGAAATTTGGGGATGGTGTAAGGGTTTGAGAAAAAATTAATTAAAAGATAGAAGGGGTTAATTGAAAAGTTTAGTAAATATGGAAAGGATATAATTGTCTATTAATATAAAATTGTTGTGGATTGTAAAAAGTTGCTGTGTACAAATCACCTCCCATTTTAATGTTGACTTTCATAAATAAATCTATTGACAAAAGACAATTTTAATAAGAATGATGTCATGTCAACATAAATACATGTTAACATGAGTAACATGTTAGATTTTGTAGATTAAAACTTAACATACCATACCATGGTTAACAATCAAAGTTCCATTTTTCCATTTTTAGGAAGAGAAATTATAATTGCTCCTACCATTTCAATCTACCCATATACTCCTACTCACTTAATCATTTGACATGTGGAATACATTAATTTTTTTTCTTTATGTCATTCCTAAATTTTAACACTTGTCAAATAATTAAGTGAGTAGGAGGATGGGTAGGTTGAAATGGTAGGAGGAAATATAATTTCTCAGAAAGAAATTGACTCTTAGAGCATATTCTTCTAAATTAAGAAAATAGATTTTTTGTGATTTTTGGATCCAAAATTCTCTAGTTTGGAGAATAAGAATTCTCCAAATTTAGAGAATCTTTGAAATCTCCATAATTGAATGTCTGTAGGCAAAGAAAAATTTATTTTAGAAGTTTGTTCCAAAAGTAAACGTAGCTTATTTTGTTAATGTAATTAATGTTGGACTATTTCAAACGAAAAATTAATGTTGGAATATATTCAAAATAATGAAAATGTTTTAAACTAATGTAATATTTTTGGAGATTTTGATTTTTGTTTCTTAATTATGAAGAAAGTTATAGAAAAACATGTTGAAGATTCAACGCAAGCCATAAATGTGAATAGCATGACATGGGTCGACAAATAACCGAACTGTATTTTTGACAAGTTGACTTATGAATTGTGTTTTACAAAGGAATTGATATGATACATCTTCGCATGTCTCATTAGTATTGATTTTAAATTAACATTGAATCGAAAGATTTTTTGGGTTGTTTGATTGATTGCGAGAGAACTTTTCGGTTTTCTAGTTGATTTTGAAAGAACTTTTAGATTTTTTGGTTGATTTCATGAGAAAATTTTCAGGTTTTTGGTTGATTTCGATTGAGTTTTTTGGTTTTTTGGTTGATTCCGATATAAGTTTTTGGTTTTTAGGTGCACACCTTGAAGTTTCGAAAAGGATACGGTGGCACCCTCCAAAATATTATGGTTGCACCTTTATAAAATTCTAAAATTTTACCCTTCGACGCACAAATTATACCAGTGTGCCACCGTGGCCACCTCTTCAAGTCCGTCTTTGATTGATTCAATGATAGAGATCTCCTTTTACCCTTCTCATCATAACTTATTAACTAATTATGTAAAGTAGAAATATGACAAGTTGTTAGTGCAAATGATTAGGCTTACATACAAATATTTATGTATCTTGATATTATCTGTTACATTTTATTCCATCCTATGATGTTCCAGTTTTCTTGTGAAATATGAATTATTTTCAGTATTTCCAAAGAAAGAAATTAGCAAGGTTATATCCATTTGACCACTAATTCTACAAAATACACAACAGACCGTATATTTGTTTATTGTTGCACATTTCTTGAAAGTGTTTTAAGTATGTATTCTTAAGCAGAAAAATATTTTGGTTCCCTGCATTAAATTGTAATGAATATTGAGTTATTAAATTATCTCAGTTGACAATTAATCAAGTTCATATATTTCTAAAAATAGAATGAAATACAAAGTAACTAAATTTCAATATTTCAAGGCATGAAAAGATTATTTATGATGCAAAATTTCTAATGAGTAGATATAATCAAAGATTAATCCAATGATTCTCTTTATTCTATTATGCAAATATTATGCAGGAAAAAGGTTTTTTTAAATCAAAGAGTAGACCCGATGTTTATTTCTGGGGGAAGCTAAATACACCCATTGACTTGTTATATACATCTAAAAAGTGAATTGCGTCATACACACATACGTCAACATGACAACATCAAATACCACTTTTTACATTTCCGATGCATTCATTTCAATTCCTGATGCATTCACATGCTTTGCAATTGGTGCATATAACAACCCCCTGTCGTTGACTTATGTTGTTCCTTAAAAAATGTATAAATATAGTTGATTCATAGATGAAATAATTGTGTTTTCTAACTAGGAGATTGAAGTTCATGAAAAAAAAAAAAAAACTTGCTTCTTGCATAAGCTCCTCCCTCAAAGCATGTTAAATAAGTCATTTCTATGTCGTTAAGTCATTGTCAAACAGTCATAAATAGTTGACCGAATAAGTTGTGAGTCTCATTAAACTGTTAAGGGTCTCTTAGCTTTTAGCTAGTTTTCCTAATCTCAAAAACTATTAAAACGCTACCTTCTTCTGAACAAACCACAAACAATATACCTTCTTCTGAACAAACCACAAACAGTAGTGGCGTTTGATAATTTTTTTAACTCTTATTCAATATTCACCTTTTATGTCTTATCGGATAGAAGGTTAGGTTAATCAAAGTGTTCACTTCTTTTCTTATCTTCTGCGATAAGAACTTAAAAGCTCTGACCGTCCTATGCTATACAAGAGGTAAACCCATGTCTTATTGGCTTCTTAATGCAATCTTATTTTCTTAATATCTTTGTAGTTCCATTCTTCAGTATTCACGTTGCAATGTATATAACATTATTATGAGACCACCCTTTTTGATGAATTAAAAAATTTATGTAATTTATCTTATTAAAAATATTTAATGCATGATTCAATTAAAAATAAAAATATAAAGTATACGTTAATGAATCAACAACGATATTTTATTATTAGATACTCCGTTATTGCCATATTATAAATTAAGTTTTATAAACTTTTATAATGAATAATTGGGAGAATTGATGAAAGTATGTTGAAATATATGTGTAATATTAAAATTTTTGTTATTTAGAAGAGTAGATGAAAGTTTGGTTGAAAATTTATCTTTTATTACAAACGAGATGATAGTCGAGAGTGCATCACGTTTCTCGTCCAATTTGAATAATACATAAATGTGGGATTTCTTTGACGTCATGGTGAGCTTAAACGTGGGAAAGCTAAGGTCTCTTGGAAGACTGTATGTCTTCCTAAAACCCAAGGTGGGTTTGGTGTTAAGAGCCTTGCTAATTGGAATCTTGCTCTCATGGCCTCCCACTCTTGGAGAATTCTTACAAATAAGGATTCTCTTTGGGTTAAATGGATCCACTCATATAGGCTGAAAGACTGTAACTTTTGGGATGCCTCGACTCGCAGTGATGTTGGTTGGGGTTGGAGGAAGATCCTGGGTGTGCAGAACAAGCTTCGAGACTTCATAGTCTCTCAGATTGGCGATGGCTCCAACACTTTCGCCTGGTTCAACAACTGGCACCCTGTTGGCCCCCTTTGCAGACATATCACTCCTCGCAATATCCTTAATGCGAACCTCTCTCTTGATACTTGTGTCCAGGATATCATCTGTAATGGTAGTAGTTGGATTTGTCCCCACCTGTGGGATGACTCCAACCATCTCCTTTCTGATCATCCCCTCACGTTCTCTCTACCTCAGTCCCTAATAAGCTCCTCTGGAGAAAAAGGATGGTAGCCTTACTCATTTTTCGGTCTATGATGTTTGGCTCTCCATCGCCCCAATGATGGTCTGGTTCTCGCAGAATATCCCTAGACATGCTTTCATTCTTTGGCTTGCCATGAAACGTCTTAAGACACACGACAAACTTCGTTTCTGGGAAGCTTATCCTAATCTTTCTTGTGGTTTTTGTCACAGCGGGTCCAACTCTCGTGATCATCTTTTTCTTTGAGTGCCCGTACCCCAACCAGGTTTGGAATGGGCTCAATCCCAGAGTAAACCTTTCTATGGTCCCGGATAACTGGATCGATGTTATTAGAGTTTTCCAGCAAGCCACTAAAGGCAAGACCGTTTGGTTTATCATTCGTAGATTTGTGCTTGTTAGAACAGTCTACCACCTTTGGCAGGAAAGGAATAATCATATCTACAAGAATAAGAGAAAATCGTATGATATGGTGGTCAAGGCCATCTCTGATGATGTTCGATCAGGCTTATGAGCTTGATGTTTAAGCCCTCTCCGAATGTCAATCGAGCTAGGCGTGTTTGGAACCTCCCTTAATGGCTGGTTCGCCTCTGTTTCTTCCTTTCTTTCCCTTTCTGGGAGCCTAAGTTCTTTTTTGGTGGATGTGGTTCGCCCCACCCGAGTGCTTAAATTATGTTTTTAGCGTTTTTGGTTTTTCTATTGATAGGAGGGATCTCCCCCCTCTATATAAAAAAAATATTCAGGTGTATTATTCATGATAAATAATGCAATATTCAGATAATTCAGTCTAAATAATGCATTACTTAGACTTAGAGATGGGCATCCGGCTCGGGCCGAGCGAAAAGCCCGCCCCGACCCGACCAAGGGCCGTTCCTACTTCCTAGCCCGCCAGTCCTAGCCCGGGCCATGTTTTGGACAATTTGAAATCCCGGCCCGGTTTAGTGGCAAAATTGTAATTTTCTCGAATATTTATAAAGTTATTAATATTAAGTTATTTCATTTGGATGTATTTTATAATTATAATAAATGTATTTTTTTAGTATATTTGTTTTATATAGTTTAGTTTTAGTGATTTGAAATGAATTTGTTTATGATTTAGATTTATAAAATAAATTTAATTTATAGTTTAGAGTTTAGAATTATAAATAAATCTAGTTTATATCGTATATTATCATTATTATTGAACTTAAAAAAGAGGAAAGAAAAAAAGAACATTTGGTCATTCATCAAGTCCGGTTCAAGGCCTAGGCTTTTTCAACATATAGCGGGCCCGGGTATAGAACTCAAGGCCCGACCAAGCCCGGCCCAAGCTCGGTCAAACAAAAGCCCGAAAAGCCCAGTCTTTACGAGGTCCGGTCAAAGCCCGGCCCGGCTCAGCTTTCGCCCACCTCTACTTAGAGTGAACATCGTATTATTCATCATTAATAATGTATGAACATTTAATTTAAATAATCTTGTATTATTCAGACTAAATGAGACATGTAACAAATTCTTAATTGTTTTTACCTTCATAATAAAAAATGAGTTCTAATTTGAACTCTCCCTAAAAGAGTAATAGTTACAAAAGGTTTCTTGATACTTATCTTATAGATTATAAGAGGGAAAACTAGACAATTACAAATATTCTTTCATTTGTCAATTTAGTTACAAATCGTCTTAGTGATTATGTTTTTAGAATTCAAGAGCACCTAAGAATTTACTTCTAGCATATTTTAAAAATTAAGTAACACCAATGAATTTCATATTGTTATATTGGTTTCTTAAAGATTCTTCTTGAAGTTATATATTAGGTTGCAAACCAGACTTTTATTGCGAACCAAGAGACAAACAATAGTACACCATAGGTCCCCGAACATTCATAAAATATTCATTATGAATGGTATAAAAAAAACTTCACGTTCATTATTCATGATGAATAAGAACATATGTCACGCTCTCCCTCGATTCATAATGAAGCTTTACTCATGAAATACCACGCATATAACAAGAAAAAATGATACAAAACCATTAAAAGAAGGTACGAAAACAAGGTGAAGATGAAAATTGTAACTCAAACCGAGTAGTTTTTATATCATTTTGATGTTTGAGAAATGCATCACTTTACCCAAAATGGGTACAAATTTTAAAAACAGAAGTTGCTAATTTGTTTTTAAATATCAATTACTACCAAAACACCTTTGAAACAACATGGTCAAATGTAGAACAGTCGGCAAAATAAACCACCGGGGGGTTAGACTCTAAAGAACACATATACTAAAAACATCCAATTACCTCTTTGATCTTTTCTTCGTCTGTTTCGAACCCAACGTCTCCGACTCCCCGGAATCCCTGTTCCGTTTGCCCAAAGCCGCCGCCATCGGAGGTGGTGCCGCCGCCCTCTTCGGTGGCCGCCCGACGCTCCTCTTTGCCGGACTGCCTTGTTCTTTAACCTGGCGTCCACCGGACCCTTTCTTTGTCGCTTGATCTTTCTTCCCGTCACCGCCTCCGCCTCCGCCGCCCTTCACACCGCCGCCTCTCTTCTGCTCTCCTCCTCCTTTCCCATCGTTCTCCGACCCACCGCCACCGCCACTGCCACCGGCCGCGGTGCCTTTCAATGTGTTAAGCAACGGCTCGTTGTTGGAGGCCGGTGAGTTTCTTTTCATTCGGTTCAAAAACTTGGCCGCACTTTGCTTCTTTTCCTCCGCTTCCGTTAGCTTCTTCTTTTTATCGTTCTTCGAGTCGGAAGCATCGTTGACAGGCGTTTTCGCCTGATCTTGACTCGAGTTTTCCGAAGCATTCCCACGAACGTTCTTCCCCTTCTTCTTCGAAATCAATGGAAACCCATCTCGGGATCTCTTCGGAGTTTCCTCAACCACCTTCTCGGAGTTTTTCACCTCCGATTGCTGCTCCTTTCTCCGTTCAGCCCCGGATGATGATCCAGCCGCTTTAGCTGTTATCGAGCTTCTCTTTCGACAAACAATAATGGGGCCGGATAATTTGGGCTTCAGAAGCAAGGAATCGGGTGGTTCAACGGCTCGTTTCGGAGGCAAGTTTGTGGATTTGGACGAAGTTTGTTTTTCGGTTACTTTTGCATCGGATTTTTGTTTTTTCTTGGACATCATCTCCTTTAGGATAAGTTGTCGAAGCTCGACTGCAGAAGCGGATTCCGGGGATTCTTTCGGGTAGAATATGCGAGTGTTGTTGACGAGAAGCAAAAGATCTCGGAAGAATTTATCGTTGCCATCGGAATACCAGCCTTCTTTGAGCCTTGTTTGTAGGATCTCGTAATCAATGTGTTGCCTAATCAAGTTCTTGTACCTTAGTTTTTCCTGCAAAGTTCATAGAAAATATTAGATTTTGATATGGAAATATCAATTGTCACAATCAAACATGGTCTAAGTTATCAAGAAAATATAATGGTTAATTTCGTAAATAGCATGATCAATTTATACATATAACGTTTAAGATTAAAAGAGAAAAATAAAGACTAAAAGAATAATAATAGCCATCAAGTCTAAATTAGAAATGGACCACAGGTGATAGGCCCGTTTTTTCAAGCGAACATTTTCTATAACACATACGAAGAAATAAAAAATACGTCGTCCAACTTTTCCACTTTTTGTTTAGAAAATATTTAAAATGAATTATTTATTTGATATGAAAAATATCAAAATAAGTTAAATAACATGGTCACATGTTTTTGCATTTGAACCTTTCAGCTGATGGAGAATATTTGGGAAACGTATAAATAATAATAATAACAAAAAGGATAATATCGCTTTTTGTGATTTGAAATAACATCGTTTTATTTCATTAACCTTGCCTATGCAATTTTCGGTTATGGGCTATGACCAGATAGACCCTGGTCGTACACCCTTCTTAAAATAATGGGCATAAAGGCGTCTATATCAATATACATATACACATCACATATAGAGAGATATGAAAATTTAAACGAAAACTCAAATCTAATTATAAATATAAGGACAGTCAAGAACGCGCGGCATGACATATTTTAATAATACAGAATTAATCAAACTGAATACTGTGCATTATTGAAGGTAAATAATAGAATATTCAGATTGTATAATTTGTTAGTTGCATCATTTAATCTGAATGTTGTATTATTTACCATAAACAATGCATAATATGTCTTCATGTTTACAATTAGATTTAAGTTTTCATTTGACCCTACCTCTATATATAATAAAGGGTAAATTACATATTTGGTCCATGTGGTTTACACTTTATTGCACTGTTGGTCCTTATTTTGAAATAATTATAGAAAAGGTTTATGTAGTTTACACTATATTACACTATTAGTCCCTGTAGTTTACACTATATTGCACTGTTGATCCTTATTTTGCCAATAAGGACCAAGAATGCAATATAGTGTAAAGTACATGGACTAACAATGCAATATAGTGTAAACCACATAAACCTTTTCTATAATTATTCTAAAATTGAGACTAATAATGCAATAAAGTATAAATCATAGGGATCAAATATATAATTTACCTTATAATAAAACATGAGAGTAAGAAAAGAGTCAAAATATTTGATTTTACATTAATGGTCAATGCAAAAGTGTGCAGACAACGAAGCCCATGACCTTGGGGTCACGGGTAATGTTGTGTTTTACACATGATTATAGTGTAAAATCACATGTTATTGGATAGTTTTTTTAATCATTTAGATATTATTCTCATCCACATACATATATATATATATATAAAGAGGGAGGGGGGGAGATAATATTTGTAAAAATTCATAAGACCAAATAAATAACACTACAAATATTTACATTAAAACATTGTAAAGGTAATTTTGACAATATTTTATACTTTCATAATAATTTAATATAAAATTTTATTATTATTATAAGATATCACTAGGCTCATGAAAACAGGTTAGCCTCGTATAAATCAAACTCTAATTACCATAAAACTTGTTAAGTGGCTAAAATTGGTTATTATAATCTAGTTCTCATCTAATTTTCCCTACTTATACATAATATATGTTGTAACGATCTATATATTGTACAATACGTGTGTATATCATATGTCAACAAACCCAAAATGACACGTGAGGTTGTTCGTAAGCCTACACACAATCATGAATTATTAAAACCTATAATTATTAAAAAAAAAAAAAAAAAAAAAAAAAAAAAAAAAAAAAAACCATACCGAGAAACAAAAACTACATTAGATGGGAACTAGAACTACCACGTATTAAATTTATCTATAAAATTTTCACCTCAATCGGCACATAATTTTCAAGATCCTAACGTATTATTATTATTTGAATTTTTTTGAAATCAAAAGTTAAAATATTATTTATATTCCAGATTTAAAATATTTTTGTATTTTCGATTTTATAATTAAATTTTAAAAATATATATAATAATAATTTAAGATATATGAAAAAAAAAAAAAATATTTGACCTGTCTATCGAGCCGGCGCTCGAAGATCGGCGAGCCGAGCTTGTTCAGCCTATGCAAGAAATCAACCAACGGCAGGGATCTCACAGGAATACTATCCGTGGATTGATCCTCGTTCTCACGTTCATCCCCTTTGGTGGACCCACGTCGCACCCGATCAACTCTCTCCTTCCTAATCCTCGACTTGCTAGCCGCCGAGCTTTGCACATCTGAATAGTTCTCTTTCATCGTTCCCCCCTCACTTTTCGACTCGGCTATTGACTCGCTCGCCGCTTCCCCCAAATCATCCGGTTCGCCCTTCACCGGTTCAACCGCTTTCCCCCCACCATCCGGTCTACCGTTGCACGAATCCTCCTCCCGAACCGGCGACAGCAAAGCCGCCGCAGATTCCGGCTTCTCGTCGCCGGTGCCGCCCGGACTCGCCTCGTTCTCGTTCTCGTTCTCCGACTTCGTTTCTAGGTTTAGGTTTCCGTTCGATCCGTTCACCGACTGGTTGTCCCTATCGGAATCATCCTCCTCCTCCTCCTCCATCTCGCCGGAAACCACCGCCTCCGCCGTCTCCTTCTTCTCTTCCTCCGCCTTCTCTAATTCAATCTCCTCGTTTCGTTGCCCTAATTCCGCCTTCTCTCCTCCTTCGATTTCGATTTCACTCTCTTCCGTCAATTTCTTCACCTTCAATTGCAAGGACCTGGCATCAAAAAAGCATATCGGATGTTTACGATTCAGAATCGCAGAAAACACTAGATTTATTTTCAGATCTACACGTTGATTGATGATTCTAGATTTCAGATTTTAGATTTGATTATTACGAGATGTATAGATCGTAATTCTCGAGTTCTCGTTGCAGTTCCATGACGCGGAGGTTCCTCAATTCCTCCAGCCACGGGATAGCGGTGGCGGTGGCGGTGGTTGTATCGTCGCTGCCGTCGTCGGATTGGTTGAAACGGCGTTTGAGTTGTTTGTATTTCTGTTGACAATGATGAGGAGTGAGATGGATGCTCCGTTTTCGTAACTCGGAGGATATGGAGTCCCAGCTTTTGGTGCCGTAGCGGTTGACGGCGTAGGCGAGGAGGAGCTCCTCCCATGTTCCGGTGGCCGGCGGTGGTGGTTCTCTCTCGTGGTCCGATTTGGCCATGGAAGAAGGGTTCCGCTGCTTCTGTGTGTTGTTGTTGTTTATTTCTTCTTCCTTCTCCTCCTCCTCTACAGCCATCGGATCGGCTCGGCTTTAGATTATATAACAAGGCACCGGTTTTATGAATAAATCGTAAATGTGTTAACCTGACTCCTATGAATTACCATTTCTACCCTCCCAATGTTCTCATTTTTTCCTTCACTGCCATTTCTTTTTCCAACCAACAACTATTTTATATTCTCCTTAAAAATAATAATAAATTAAATTCTAATGAATTTTTTTATTTTTAATATAGATACTAAGGTTATGTTTGGCAAACTAGCTTATGAATAAATTATGTTTGACAAAAACTAACTTATGAACAAATTATGTTTGACAAAAACTAGCTTACATAACTGTAAAATGAACAAAAATTATATTTTTAAATTTAATAATTAATATTAATAAGATTATAATTGGAAAAAGCTACTCAAAGTAGTGTTTCAAAAGGCTAGCTTATGATACATGTTTGGATGAACTAGCTTATTTTTGCCAAACATAGCCTAGTTAAATAAAATATATATGTTTAAAACATATTCGAAGGTAGAAAGATTTTATTTGTAATCTTTATATTTAATGGTTATTTCTTTAAAAGTAAGTATGATTATTTTATCGTTACAGGTACAAAATAAAGGAGGTCGTTTATTATAAATAGTCATAATAACCGTAAAACCTGTTATTTTTTGAATTTATTGTTTTCGTTAAAATTATGATAAGATATAAAAAATACAATTGCACATGCGAAACATGTGAACGGGTATGAATGAAGAAAGTTTCATTTAGTTGTTTTCAATCTATTTAAATATTTGTTAATTTTTTAAACAACTTATAAATCATGGTTTAAGACTATGCGTACCGCAGAGAGTGGGCTTGAGCCCGGCGGGCTCCGCGGCTTGAGCGGCATCTGGTACAGCTTGGAAGAAGCCCGGCGGGTTTCTCTTTCTCGGGCTCCCATAGCCGTTGAAAGAAAGTAGTTACCAACAACTCTTTTCATTATTATTTTCCTTTTTTTTTCTTTTTCCATTCACTATATAAACAACTCAACACCCAACTTATTTTCACATCAATTTCTTCTACTTCTCTATAACTTATAATTTTTCATATTCTTTCATCACATCATGAATCCAAACAACATGTCCCTGTGGTGCCGGTGGTTCACGAGGCGGTGGTTCGAGGGGTACCGGTCGCTCAAGAGGTGGTTCGAGAGGTGTCGATGGTTCGAGAGGTGCGAGTGGATTCGCCGATTACGCTCAACAACCATATATACCGCAATTTGAAGAGCCAAACCCCGGTTACAATACCGATTACAATCCATCTTTCTTTCCTTCCCATGACCACCTTGATGGTATCGAATTGGAAGCGGCGTTGGCGAAAAAGGCCCGACTAAAAGCAAAACATAAGTTTAATTTTTAGTTTATTTAAATTTGTAATTTTTTTATTCTTTTAACTTTGTATTATTTTTTTAAAATATTAG
Source organism: Centaurea solstitialis (assembly GCA_030169165.1). Lineage (NCBI taxonomy): Eukaryota > Viridiplantae > Streptophyta > Magnoliopsida > Asterales > Asteraceae > Centaurea > Centaurea solstitialis. Next base: position 16,432,489 of record CM058045.1, on the reverse strand, counting down.
AATTTTTAATTCATTATTATTAATGTTTTTATTAATCTTATTATTTATTTAATTTTAAAATTAATTAATTAAATATATTAAAAAGTGAGAAGGTTGTGAGGGTTAAGATACATGTTGTAGAGGGTTACAGAAGGCTTGTAGAATGTTGGAGAAAAACTGATGTGTTATCTAATGTGGGAGTTAGGTGGGAAGGATTAGGATACCAATAGCCTAATATGACATAGAAATATTTTTAGTATATCTCTATAAACTACGGTGCAATATAAAGTGGATTTAAAAAAATAGTTAATGGCTTTAAACATGACCTTTTTAACTACTTAACTTTATGGGTGTTACTTAAATAATGTTAATTACATACATCAAAGTATTTTATGGTTGTTTTATTTTTATTTTTTAAAACTATATTTTCTATAAAATGACGTATGCTTTAAGTGTCATATATCAGCTATCCATTGTTTTTAATTATTCTAAAATTAAATTGTGATAGTATTATTATAATTCAATAACTAAAAAAAATTAAACATCTTCAGTAACTTTGTTATTATTTATAAGGTAGAATATTAAAGGTTAAAACTTGTAAATAATTTTATATCTAACTCTAACTAGTTTTCCCTTAGTAAGCTCCAAGAAAAAAAACCCTCTAGAAAGGTTCGAACTTGAGACCTTCCCTTTATAAGAAAAACTCCCTACCACCAGGCTATAACCCCTGATAGCCAAACATGTACCTTTTATAAGCTAAATTATTTTATAAGCTAGTTTATAATTCATTCAAATATGTACCTTTTTTATAAGTTAAATTATAAAATAGTTTGTAAAGTAACTTAATTTTATCAAACAATTCTCTTGTTAATGGTAAAATAAAAAAGAAAATGCAAATCCTTTAAATGATGTTTTCAAATGATAATGTGCGAGATTTTCAAGAAAAATATCTTTTTCCTTTTATATATGTTACATATCTTAATTTATTTATTACTACAGTAAATTGTAGTGACAGTTTAGAATATAAATTCTTATATTTTATGTTTCACTCAAATAAGTTCGTTTATTTTAATTTTTGGTATTATAAGAAAAATTATTTGTATAGCATTGGTATATTTACCAAGGTTCCAAATAACGTGAGGCGTGACGTGGCGCCAAGGCCAAGCCTCAAGCCTTGGAAGCCATGGCGTGGATATGACGTTTTCCAAGGCGTGACTTGTGGCGGCAAATCTCTATATCCTATATAATATTATACACAAAAACATACGTTTTACTACTATTACTCAATGAATTAAAGATAATAAACCATTTAAATTAAGTTATATAATAAAAACTATCAAATAAGACATTAAAAAACAAGTTAAATCAAATATTAGGTTTCAAAAACCCGCACATTACTCTACGGCGTGCCCCAGGCATAACGTGGCGTGAGACACAAGCCTTGAGCCACGGCGCGCCATAGCGTCTGTTGCGGCGAGCTTTTTCGAACCATGATATTTACTGAAACATAGATATATACTTGAACTAACTATAACTTTTAAAGACCATATATATATTTATGATAGTTTATTTTTAAATATATTAATTTGCAATAAAAAAATAAAAATAAAAGCGATATCAACTAAAATTGGGGCGACCCACAAATAAATGAAGTGTTTTTATTATTGGTAGACATGTTCAAAATACTCTTCTAGATTATGTTTGGAAACATTTGTAGTATGCTTTGTAGTTTGTTTTGTTTCTATAATGTACCGCACAATTTGGTTTTCGGTTTTGAATTACATTGTACCATCTATTAATTTTAAAAGTTTATTAGGGTATGTTTTGCAATTGCTAAGCTATCTTATTAACAAATTATGTATGATAAAAACTAACTTATGAGTATGTAAAATGACAAAAAAAAGTATGTTCAAATTTAATATTAATATTAGAGTAAATTACGGATTTGGTCCCTGTGGTTTGGAGGTTTTTATGGATTTGGTCCCTAAACTTTAATAATTACGGATTTGGTCCCTGTGGTTTGTAAATCCTATTGGATTTGGTCCTTGTGGTTTGCAAATTTTAATGGATTTGGTCCTTATGGTTTGCAAATTCTATTGGTTTTAGTCCTTGCCTATTTGCAATACCAGGGACCAAATCCAAAAGAAATTGCAGACCATAGGGACCAAATCCATAATTACTGAAGTTTAGGGACCAAATCCATAAAAACCCCTAAACCACAGGGACCAAATCCGTAATTTACTCTTAATATTAATAAGGGTAACATTGGAAAAAAAACGACAAAAAGCTCTCAAAAAACTACTCAAATAGCGTTTCAAAAAACTATTTTATGATACATGTTTGGATGGACTAACTTATAAGCTAGCTTATGTTTTTGGCAAACATAAGCTAGCTTATAAGCTAGTTCATCTAAACATGTACCAAAAGCTAGCTTATAAGCTAGCTTTTTGAAACGCTACTTTGAGTAGCTTATAAGGAGCTTATTGCAGTTTTTTTTCAATTATACCCTTATTAATATTAATTATTAAATTCAAATATACCATTTTTTGTCATTTTACATACTCATAAGCTAGTTTTTGCCAAACATAATTTGTTCATAAGCTAGTTTATCAGCTACTAACAAGCTTATCAATCAACAACTAGTTTATAAGCTACGTTTGCCAAACATAGCCTTAGTCAATGTACCTCGCATCATTTAAAATATTGATATTTCATAATTGATTATGTATGTTAATCTTCCATGACTAGAAAAATGTAGCAAATATATTTTTCATTATTTTTTTTATGTAGTTTTGCGCCAATTTAATCATAGAATGAATACATTTTAATATAATTCAAACCTTGACATAGTTTGTTAAAGCAAATCAAACATATTTTATTGATATGCATCACACGTTTCATACCCAACTCTCAAATGACATGCATATGATCTCTTTTGATTTATTGGCCTTGATATTCTATTTCATTTCAATTTGTTGTTTGCTTTGAAAATTTGCTTAATTTTGAAAATACTTTAATTTCATCAAAATCTCATAAATATGGAATTTAGAAATTTCGTAGAGGTTGTTGGCATTTTAGGAGATTTTATATGAATAATCACTTAATAAAAAGTAATTTAGGTTTTTTAAGATATCTTTCTAAATCTTACAAATCAAACGCACCAAAGATTTCAGATCCTTAGAAATTTAAGTCTCCCCCATAAATATAGCCATCCTTGGCCCCTCACGTCAATCCCACGAGCCTCTTATCCATTCTCATTCAATCACGGCGGGGTAGCAAATCAAAATATAAAAACTCACATTGGGTTTAGGGATAATCAGGCTCGAAACTGATGACTTCCACCACGTCAAGGTGACAATATACCGATGAGCTATATCCCTTCCCCACCCCCATCGAGAAATACAACTGACTAATCCTAAGGCAAAGGGTCGAGAAACTCAACGACGCTATTCTTGAACAACTTGGGGTCGGGGCCTTCTTTTCGTTTTCGCACGCGCTTCCAAATTATTCCACAGATTCTAAATTTTTCAAAACCATTCCATCAAACCAAATGTTTTATCCCTGAAGGGTACGTTTGGTTTATATGGTTGGATTAAAGGTGGGGATATTTGGAATTGAGTTTCATTTTAATCCCATGTTAAGTTTGAAGCATTTCCTGGATCTGAAATCCCACAAACAGAGAATTTTGAAAGCACACATTAGTTGGTATTTCACGTAATTTTGTAAGATTTGTATATAACTTCTACTTTAAAATAACCCCAATGGGGCAGCCTACCGGTTTTGGTTTGGTGCTGGGGAAAAACCCACCCAAGTTCGAATCCGGGGGTGAGCAACCAGGGGCCACTGAGTATTAATCTCAGGGGAGCATGCTTTAGCTCTCGGTAAAAATTACCAAGGATGTAGTCTGGACAAATCCAGGTAAACCTTATCTAAAAAAAACTTCTACTTTAAAATATATTAAAGTTATTTGTTTGATGATAATCAATAAATAAGAAGGTAATATAGTTATTTGTAATTTTGGTTTTTTAAATAATTCAAATATCAAATCATTTGAACCAGATATATCAAAAAAATTATATCCTTTTAATGATACATCTCTAAGATTCTAAATCATTCCACAAAATCTAAATTCCTCAAAATCGTTTAATTAAACCAAATGCACCCTATGCTTTTTTTTAAGCTTGTATGTTATATTTCAATTATGGGGAAGATATTAATACAGTTCTTATTATATTTTAGCAATGAGAAAATTATTTATATGGCCATTCAATAAATAGTGATTCATCTCCTAACCAATCTTGTGCACCGATTTGCAAAATAACCCAAAGTGTCGCCATAGAAACCGTAGCCCTGGGCGACTCTCCCTTTTCCGGCCAAACTTACACTTCCGTTGCCCCACAAACCGTAGCCCCGGGCGACGGTTATATATTTACACAACAGCCCCTTTGCAAGATTCCTTTAACTTACTTAAAATACATTTAGCTCCTTAAAGAATCTCCACTACATGATTATTTTAATGAAAGGAAGGGTGTCTCATGGATGTAGACCGTCGCTTTAACAATGTTAATTTATTTCAAAAGGTGTAAATAATTGTGGGGCGACGGTTAATTTTATTTCAAAGGGTGTAAATAATTGTGGGGCGACGGCTAATTTTATTTCAAGGGTGTAAATTTTTGGAATCTTGCAAAAGGGTTGTTTGTGTAAATATATAACCTTCACCCGGGGCTACGGTTTGTGGGGCGACGGAAGTGTAAGTTTGGCCGGAAAAGGGAGAGTCGCCCGGGGCTACGGTTTCTACGGCGACGCTTTGGGTTATTTTGCAAATCGGTGCACAAGATTGGTTAGGAGATGAATCACTATTTATTGAATGGCCATATAAATAATTTTCTCTTTAGCAATCAAACATTTAAATATATTTAATAAAATTACGGTATATTAATTTGGTAAATGAAATTATTTATTTAATAATAAAAAACATTTCCGTATCTTTTTATAAGGTTTTAGTCTTGCTAGTTATGTAGTCTACGGAGCGATGATCGGGGACGCATCCCATGCGTACGTCAAATGACGCGCATTCACCGCGTTCCAAAACCCGTCTACAAAACAATAAAAAAATAACATTAATAAAGTATACAACCATCATTAAAAAACATATTTTGATTTATCTCCGGGTCGATAGTTACCTATAGTAGAATCCTCCGAGGTCTCGGCCTATGTTTTTGACAACTCAACCTTCTCATTCGCTTTCCACGGTTTAGGCTTCGATCTCGTGGACGTTTTTTTACCCCGACTTGATGTACTTGTGGGTTGCGGTTGCGTTTCGGGTACAACATCGTCACCTTGATCAGCGGCCGACTCGTTTGTTGTGGATCTCGCTGTTCATATGCTTGTTGTTGTGTGGGAGGAACATATGTCATTGGGGGTTGTGAAATCAAGCTCGTAAACGAGACTTGCGGGTGTGAAACAAAGTTTGAGGATTGGGCGTAGGGGGTGGCGACATTTTGCATAAGCCCAATTCTCGAGCATTTGCGGGTGGTAGGCCCCCGTCGGACTAGGCATTTGGGACGTCAAAATATTTTGGTCCCTCAATTGGGTACATTTAGATCCCGTTGGTATTTTTTGTTGATCACAGAGATTGAAGGTAGAAGAGATTGAGAATGAGATTGAGGTTGAAAATGAGATTAAGATTGAAATTGAGATGAAGATTGAGATATATACATATATAGGAGTTTAAAAAGAGAAAAATAATTAAAACTAGCCGTTTAAGACCGTTGGAGGTCGTCTTAAGACTCGGCATGGCCATACCGATTTTCCTCTTTACCGATGGACCTTGGCGGTATTGCCGAGGGTACCGATCGATACTGAAAAGCATACCGCCCCCTTGACAGACCGTTGCGGATGGTCTTAGTTTTGTAATAAGTTAAATTTTAAAATACATGAAATGTGGAAACAAATTAAATAATGTAGTCAAATATTTTATTAAGTTTATTATAAAAAATATTTAATTAACAAAAAAGAATAAGTGGGGTGGGTCTACAATGCCAACCTGATGCTGCAAATAGAATTTGAAAGGGTCATGAAAACCCGCCACAAAAGCTCTCATATCACGGCTTTATCTTGCCAAAAATTAGTTCCCAAATAAATATAAACAAAATTTATTTTGTTTGTATATAAAACAAAATATAATGTTTAAAAAAATAAGTAAAATAAATTTAAATATTATATGCTTTTAACCATTTAAAATAATACTAATTGCCACCCATGTGATGCATCACCATGTAAAATTTTAGGTCACAATTTTTACAAAATCAAAAAAATCAAAATCAAATATTTAAAATGTATTTGGTCATCGTTTCAAACCAAAAAAAACGGTAGACCTAATTCTCTTTTAAGATTTTAAACATCTTCAAAAAGTATACTAAAATCTTTATTTTAAACATTTAAAAGCCTTTATAATTTATTAGTTATGTTAAGATGTATGTTGAAATGGAGAATTAAAAAAAAACGTTAAACCTGTAAAAGTTGATATTGAAGAGAAAGATGTATTACTTTGATTGTTTTTGTCAATAATGTTAAATTTGCATTATTCTTTTCTAAAAGTGTATTGTAATAAAATTATTAAACGGAATAGCCGTTAGGGTGCGTTTGGTACGCAGACAGGACATGACAGAACAAGGTAGAACAGAACAGTTGTTCAGTGTTTGGTAAAACATCACATGGTAGGATTGGACAGAACATGACTGGTTAAATGACCATTTTACCACTGGTGAAATTTTTATTCGATCTAAATGAAAATTTACAAAAAACAAAAAAGTTCAATCTATGTATCAACAAAACTATAATCAAGTATATAATCAAAAATCATAACTTACGAGATAAGTAGTAGCAATATACATTATTAGTTGTACTTTCAATCGAGTTTCGGGTATGAAATGTTGTCCTCGAAAATCAAAATTAGGTGAAGTATTTCAAACCATGTCGGATTCGGATTTAATCGGGTTTAAGTTCGGATTTTAACAATATATGTTTTTATTTTCTTTTTCCACCAAATTAGTAGAAAATAGAAATAGTGTGCAACGAAAATTTATATATAATATAAAGTAAGAAAATTTGAATAAAAAAAATATCTAATAAAAATTTTACTCCTATATTAGATATAATAACTTTAAATTTAATTTTAACCGTTCGTTTTACATGCTTAATCATTAAGGGAAAAGTCTAGAAAAACCCAATGGACTTTATCATTTGGAATGATTAAGTCATTGGACATTTTTTTGGAACAAATAAGTCACTGCACTTTTGAAAACCTGTTAAATAAATCCTTGGACTTTATAAAACCTATTAGATACATCCTTATGGCCTAAAAATTTGGTTAGTGTGGTAAAATAATGGAAAATTTCTGAAAAATACCCAACACACTATCATATTGTAAATGATTAAGACATTGTTTGAATGGAAAAAAAATACTTACACTTATAAAATGAAACGAATACACCATTTTAATTACTAAAAGTTGTACTTAAGGTTGTGGAATGATTAATTTGCATCATCAATTTCTAATGGAGATATAATCACTTGATTTTCTTGTAACCCTTCTCGGTGTGCAACAATAGCAAGCTCATCTTCATCATCATCTTCATCATTAACAATGGAAAGGATTAAACATAACAAAACAAAAATAAAGAAACACTTGAATGATATTCTAACAAAAACACAAATTTTCCAAAAAAAAAAAGAAACTAAAGGAACATTCGATAGGCATAGCAAAGGTTTTTTTTTTTATACTTTGTAATCAAAGCATATTGGTTGAGAGCATTCGATAGGAAAGCAGGAGAGTGGATCGAGCAAATGCATATATAGCTTAATATGAAAGGAGGAGCCAGTCCATTACAAAATAAATATTGCTTCCATATACACCAATTAGCAAGCAGTAGGATGTAAACAATAATAGTATTGAACATCTACTAAATCCAGTGAGGTTATAAATGTGTAATGATGATGATTGATGCAGGTTAAAAAAAATTGTCGATTGTAGTGATTAGGATTAAAATTAGGCTTTTTTTTTTAATTTATATCATTACTTGCTATATAGGTTGCAGGTTAAAAATTGAGGATTTATTTGATACATTAGAAGTACAAGGATTTATCTAATATGTTTTTAAAAGTGCAATGGTTTATTTGTTCCAAAAAAATGTCCAAAGATTTAATCATTCCAAATGATAGAGTGTAATGGGTTTTTCTAGACTTTTCCCAATCATTAAAGATTAAAGTAAATTCAAACTCCAAAATCCAAATTCAAACGTTAAAAACTAAATTAAACACTTAAACTAATAAAAATAAATTCAAATCTCAAAGATCTACATAAAAAAATTACAAAAAATATTAATAAAAAGTTTTATTCGAGTTTCGGGTGAGTTCAGGTAATGGGTATGGAAACCTTAACCGAACCGAGTAACTCGTCATAAAGTTGGATTTCGAAGATCGAGTTAGTTCGAGTTATGTGGGTTAGGTAGATTCGATATTTTTTTAATCGGATTTTCGGTTTTTCGGATTTGGTTGAGTTTTGTTCACCCCTAAGTATGAAGCAATTATAAAGAGAAAAAAAAATCAATCTGTATTTTGAGAGGTATAATGGTAAATCCGACTCTGTTTTACTTAGTTCCAGGAGGGTAGAATTGGACAGGCTTGTCAACTCTTGTTCTACTTAGTTTTGGTGTGTCCCACATAAATGTTTGTCAAACATGAGACAAGTCTGTTATGTTATGTTTTGTCCCACCTTGTTCTGCAGACCAAACGCATCTTTAAAGTTGGTTGAAACTATAGAATATATATTTTTTTGTTTTTCCTAGAAAAAGTATACTATAGATTTTGGTTGTAGATGTCATATTTTAGAACAATTATATGTATGTAGATGTTGGATATGCTTTTATAATACTTTTATCTTTTGAAATAGGCTATCTCTTCCCTACCCCATACTCGTTCCTCCAACTCCACTTCCAAATGCCAACCACCTTTCATCCATTCCCCATTTTCGGCTATAGATCATTCTTTAATTGTTTCGAGAAGGAATAGTCGTTTGAATCTCTCATCTAGTATCTTATTCTCGACCCATCTATCCTCCAAAAACCTGTTTCATCCCCTCTCTGTACTTATTTCCCAAACGATGAGGCAAAGTTCAAATCTATCTTCTCTAATTCAGGACCTACTTGAATGATGTTCCACAATACCAACCTTCCCCACTATTGGGTTCCTTTCCTCCAAGCCTCCCCCTCCTTTAAGACTCTTAATCACCATTATCCATAATGCCTCCTTTTCCATCCAGAACCTCTGCCACCATTTACCCAAATGACTTCAATTTGAAGTTTGTAGACTAACCACGTTTAGACATCCTTTTTTAAAACTCCTCACTACCCGATCCCATTTTACTCATGCAACCCCTCTATTTGAGTTCAGACCCTTTTCCCTACCCCAAAAGAAATTCGATCTCACCTTCTCAAGCTCACTAAACACTCCTCTCGGGACTCTAAAAAATGAGAAAACATACAACGTGATACTACCAAGTGTCGACTTTACGTCTTTACCAAAGTAAGTATCCCCCCGTATGAGATCAACTTTGATTTCTGATTTGCGAGTTTGTTTTGTACCTTTTTTATTACTTCCTTCCAACTCTCAACTTTGCGCATGTTGCTTCCTACCAAAGACCGGAGAATCGTAATTCCGCATAGGCATAACCCAAGCTTCCGAACCAAGCTTGAATCTCTTCTATATCAACACCCAATCCATCAAGCTTACTCTTCCGGATATTAATCTTCAATCTTGACAACATATAGAAACACTCAAGAATTTTCATCAAAATCTTAAGTTCTTTAATAAGTCAAATAATTGGTTTTAAAATATATCAATCAGATGCAAGGTGGCTTAAGAATTAAGCCACGAGTAATTATTAGTTAACACGTCAAAATATATACAGGTAAAAAATGTCTTATTTATAAGTTATCAATATGATAAAAATTAAAAAGCTGATTAAATAAATATGAATTCCTCGTTACTGAAAAGAAAGTAGAGGTGACACACTTGCAATACGGCAACGACGTGATTTTCTTCAATAAGTGGAAATTGATGTCAAGAACTTTAAAAGCTCGAAATTGATGTCGTCTTTTATTGTTTCATCTCTGAAAAGATGTATTCAACAAAAAAGGAAAAAAAGCTCTATTAATCATAACTTTTAATGCATAAACATACTTTAGTGGCATTTAATATTTCACTATAAAACATAATCTAAAATACTACCTGTTGAAATTATATATTATTTTTCACAAAGTTCAAATAAATATATTACTTAGTCAAAAGTTCTTGTTTTTTTGTGTTTTAAATATGAAAAAAGGCATACCTATTATAGAAATAAATAATGACTTATAATATATATAAATAAGTAGGAAGGCCAAAGAATTTGGTGACCAGGTGATAGATGAGTGGAGGGGGAGTTTATAAGCATCCATATTGTAGCATAAATTTTCGACAAAATGTGTCATCTTGATTTTTTGAAAATTCGATAACCAATCTTAGGCTTCAATATGTTGTTAGTTTTTTAGTTATAACTAAATGGAATTTTAAATTTAAAAAATAAGGACAAATATGTAATATGAACCTCTCTCACTAGCTCATAACCACCACCTAACACCTTCCTTTTCTCGTTACCCACTAGCCCATCTTTTGTTTTGTTTCTTTTCTCATAACCCTTGTTATTCTTGTCTTTTTGAAACTATCTACCCCATCTCTCGTGGAATAACGCCCCTGAATGGGGCCAATTTTTATAATGTTGTATTATGAGAGGGTTAATAAGGCCATGATTTGGAATATATAACCCGAGGGTTAAAGTGTCAAGGAGAGAATTCACGAGGTTTAATCGTGCTCTGACCAAATCAAAGTTGAGGATGTAGGAGGACTTCACCTCCCACAAGTTCACCCGGTAGATTAAGTGCATCTTTAACTCCCAATTATTTGATCATAATCAAGGAAATGTTGAGCTTAAGAAATTGGAACTCTTTCCAAGTTATCGCAAGAAGCTAAGAGAAAGGAATTATTCCCCTCATGTGCTAGTATGTATATGAATCATTCGTAATGATTTCATGGCAAATGTAGGGCCTAAAAATCAAAATGACCAAGAATTTGACTTTTGCATATGTGTGCATAATCGGTAAAAAATTGGCCCAACTAGTGGTCCATATATTGTGTAATCATATACATCTATGTGTGTGTGTGTGTGACATTGACGAAAGAACATCAATATCATTCCTATGCATACGAAAGGAACTTTGGTGAAGAATTTTGACCAAAATATATTTAAATAGTCACTAATATTGAAGCTAATTTATAGCAAAAGATCTCACTTGTTCAAGTTAGATGTAATGTTTGAGGATCAAAATTCAACAAAGCAATGAGAGATGTAGTATCAAAATGATTTGTGAAGTGTGTAATATGAGGGGACTAGTAATGCAAAGTTTCAAAAGAAATAACCCAATGGTTAAAGTGTCAAGGAGATACAGATTAGGGTTGAATTTCACATTGATCAAAATATTTTCTAAAATATAGGTGGTACTTGCTTGAACATTTCCCTAATCGAGTGCATTAAGATTTTGTATATCAACAACGCGATGAGTATCAATCATTGATGTACTTGCACCCAATTAAATGTTTAATACAAATAAAACATCAAGTTGAATTTGAAGAATCATATTGGACTCATAAATGCATGTAGGTATAGTATCAGAGGAAAGTTGTTTGACTTTCAAATTATGTCATAGTAACGAATTAACAAGGAAAAAAATAATTTGAGGCTAGAAATACAAATATCGTATTTGGATTAGTTGGGTCAACGGCGGTGCCTAGACCACTTTTCTTGAACCCTCTCAAGACATGTGATCCACTATAAAAGAAAATTTGTTGTAGAAGTAAAACTATATCACATGCTAGATTTACAATATAAGCTTTATTTATTTTTTTTTAAGCGTGAACCCTTGCTATCCTATAGAAAATAAACACATAGGAGTGTTTGACAAGTTGCAAATTTTAGTGGCTTTTTTGTCTCTTTTGAATAAGTATATACTCTAGGAATATGGTTGACCAAGAAATTTTGCTAGACACCTTACATGTATGAAAACATAATAAACCTTTCGAAAATTCGACACTTCAATACAAAGTCTAAAACAGTCTAACGCCAGCATTCATATTGAAATTTATAAACATCTGGATAACATTCATACCAAAAGTTTTTGGAAAATATATGACAACTTAATTTCCACAAAAATCAACTTTTGAACTTCCACAAAATAGATTTGATTTAATTCCATAAACAACTTTGTTTCATGTTTTCTTACAAACATTCACACATGCATCAAATTCATTTGTTGTGTTTATACAAAATGATTAAATTCCAAAATATAAATAAATAAATTTTATAAAGTCGTTAAAAGTATCATGTTTTAGTCACGTGAGGTCATCGGTTAAATATTTGGTCAATCCAGAAAATCTATTATAGTTGTCTTATAATGCACTTTTTAAGATATATTGATGAATGCTTTTCAAGATATTTTCATGGAAATACTTATCCAGATTCCACCAAAATGTGTTATAACTTTAATATTATTATACACTTTGCATATTGATGAAGTGTGATAATATTTTTTTTACACAATTTATAAAAATTAAAAAGTATTAGTCAAACAATAAGTCACGGGTTCATAATGTCCTAATCGAGTTCGAGACTTTTCATACGTATGCCTGAGGACATTTAAGTGGGGCCATGTTTAGCTCCCAAAATTGCGGGGGATTAATCGGGCTTTGGCTCGGACACCCTTAAAAAAGAACAATAAGTCGGGTAACATCAAGACTAAAGGACCTAAAGGTGTTGTCAAATGTACATTTCAAAATAAACTATTATTTTTATACAAAACCAACAATAATAAGTGTGTGTGTGTGAGAGAGAGAGAGAGAGAGAGAGAAAGAGAGAAAGAGAGAGAGCATGTATAATGTATAGGCAAATTATCATATAAAATTTTGAGTTAACGGTAAGAAATATGACAAATGGATCTGAATCATTGATAACTTTTATTCTTGTGTCATCAATTAATTGTGTTATAGAAAGGAAACTGATAAAGTGTATCTTAACGCATCTCATCCTAATATTATGATGTGTTCAAATGCACTTTATCAATTTTCTTCTAAAACGCATTAACCTCAATTTCTCACCAAAACTCACCTCTATATGATGTATAACAACGTCCGATTTTATTTCGACTAAAATATAGAGTCAAAATTAACATAACAAAACTAATGCTTATGAAAATCAACGGTCCATAACTATTAGCAAATGGGCCTATCCAGGCCTTAAGGCCCAATAGTTTTCAAGAAAATGGGCCGATTTGTGAAAGAAAAAAATGTTGTGAAACGATAACAAAATTAAACGTTTTTTTTTTCACAAGAAAAAAAAAAAAATCTTCGTTAATTTTAAGTTAATTATTGCCAATGCAATTTATATGTTATGAAAACATGAAATTATATCTTAAAAATTAAAATCGTTTGATCTTTGAGTGAATTATGAAATATTCTAAGCATTCATTTTTTACGTGTTTAAATCTTGTAGTCATATTTAATCTTTGTTTTTTTTTTTTCAATTCATTGCTTCTTCATTTTTCATGGTTTTTGCATTTCATATCCTTCATTTTCCAAAAGTTTTTAGAATTATAATTGAGAAATTTATTTTTGTAGCCATTGGAATAATACGAAAATAAGATTTAGCCATTCTCTCTCCCTTTTTCGTGAAATAGCCCAAGAAGTCGCCTCAGGGAGAGTCGCCTGAGGCGACTTGCCATTTTCCGGCCACGCCGCCGTGTTCCGACCACTGTTCACGCCGCCGGCAAGGGCAGTCGCCCCACTCGAAGTCGCCTGAGGCGACTCCTAAATAAATACACAATCAGTCCCTGAACTCGCAACTTCTCAAGAATGTCAAGATTGCCCCCTGAACTTGAGTCGCCCCAGCATAAGTAGCCTGGGGCGACTTTGACCTTGTTGACTTCACTTTGACCGACCAAGAAACCCTACCTTCCTCCTCATTTGCAGCCTCCTTCATTCTCTCCTTCATCCTCTTCTTCCTCCTCTCCTTTCTTCTATCCCTTTCACTAATTTCCCATATTTTTCACTAATTTCCCATCTCTTTCACTCTAATTTCCCTCTCTTTCACTCTTTTTTCCCATCTATTTCCTTTAATTATCACTTTCAAACCTTATTCTTCATCTTTTTCAAACCTTATACATTTAAAAAATTTAAAGAATTTTCAAAGTGGGGGACCAACCTTCAACGACATTGAACACGTGTTTTTTGTCGGGTCACGATCAACACAAAGGCAAGGGGTTACACACCGTTAGATCGTTTATCATCAATGGCGACTTATGTAAGTTTCCTAGATTTCTTGATGTCCATATGTTGAGATGTGTAGTTTTATTTTATTTTTTGAAAGGAGATGTCTAATTTTTATGTGTATAATATGAGATGAGTTCTTGATCTATTACTTGTATTTAATTTTTAATCGTACAAATTAAAGCTAATGATGAAGTTAAAAGATTGTTGAGGTTTTGGTTGGTTTTGATGTATACAAAGTAAGGAATTTGATGAAGTTTTTTTGACCAAATTGTTACACCCTTTTATATACTTTTATGTTTGTTATTTTTGTATACCATTGTATAAGTGTAATTTTAGTAGTGTAAAAAGTGTTAAACATGTGTAAATATTAAATTTAGATGTTGGTTTTGAGATGTTTATAGTCTTACATTTTAAATTTATATAATTTTAAACATGTGTAAATATTAAATCTAGATGTTGGTTTTGAGATGTTTATAGTCTTAGATGTTAAAAAATTGTAATTATAATTTTAGTTGTGTAATTTTAGTAGTTTCTATGTGTAGAGAATTTTAGATGTATATATTATTATTATATGAGTTATTGATGTGTAAATATTAAATCTAGATGTTGGTTTTGAGATGTTTATAGTCTTAGATGATAAAAAATTGTAATTATAATTTTGTGTAATTTTAGTAGTTTTTAGGTGTAGAGAATTTTAGATGTATATATTATTATTATATGAGTTATTGATGTATTAGTTGTTTTTTATTTTTATATGTTTTGTTATCTACTTATATAATTGACGATAATTTATTAAATATATTTATAGGGAGATTTGCCTAAACTTACGGGTAGGAATTTGTTGAAGTTTGCGGCGGATATTAAGTCTAAGTTAGACGACGAGGGACAAGAGTTGTTTAGACGAGGTCCATTTGGTCATTGGTTAGACTACATAAAAGTAAATCGTGCGGATCCGATGGGTATTGTGTTATTCCTACAGAGGCAGATTGTGGTCCCAAATGGAGACCCGGAGACATTATATTTTAGGATCGGTCCATACCAGCGTCGTTATGGCCGAGCAGAGTTCAACCTTATCACGGGACTCCCTTTCGGTCTCCAACCGACTGTATACACTTCGGATGGAAATGCCTTCGTTAGTAGGTTATTTCCACATCGCACACAAAATGTACCTAGGAAGCAACCCTTTCGGATCAAGGTTTCAGACCTAATGGCGTTGTTTCAAAACATGAGCCGCTTAGAGGTCGAAGAACAGGTTCGTATATGTTCCCTTCTGATGGTGGAGAAGGTATTCTTAGGCCATCAAGACAATGTGTATGTTGATGGTTTACTATTAAATGCTGTGAATGACCTGGATGTATGGAACGAGTATCCGTGGGGTTCTTACATTTGGAGCTATACATACAAGCACACGGACGGCGCCTTTGAAAGGCGAATGACACAGAATAATGAAGCTATGACGCTATATGGCTTTCAACACGCGTTTGAGGTAATATAATTATTCACCAATTAATGTTTTGTTCATTTTTTATATAATAAATGTTATTAAATAAACGCTACATGAATGAGTATTTTTTTTAAAATAAACGCTATATGATTGTTTTTTAGAAAATAAACGCTATATGTTTGTTTTTTAAAATAAAACCTATAATAATTTATTATTTAAATAAACGCTATATGAATATGTTTATTTTAAATAAACGCTATATGTATGTGTTTAAAAACAAGCGTTATAGGAATGTGTTTTTTTAACATAATAAATCTAAAAGTTATTTTTGTCATTGCAGATCTGGATTCTTGAGATGTTCCCTGTGTCCTTAGAGTATTTTTTAAGGAGTGACGCGTATCCGAGGGGGTTACGGTGGCAGAAGAAAAATAAAAGAACGTTGACTCGGGATGAGTGGTTGAGATTCTGTAGATTTGATAATGTATGATTTTATGCCAAGGTTTCTTACTTTAATTTAGACAAAATAGGATCATTATATATATTTGACATTACTTGTTTTTTATATATTAGGAAGCGCATATCCCACCCGAGGGCCTTGTAGCGGACGAGTTCGAACAGCAGCAGGGGTGGTATAGACGGAGCCAAGAATGGTTTCAGCACATTGCCAGTCAAAGACCGTCCAAGAGGGCCAGACTTATAGCGGCACGTGCAGATGACGATGTCGACAACGAGGATCCTATGGATGTCGACCAATACCATGAGAAATGGGAGACGTTGGACAGAGTAGTAAATAACCAAAATGACTTGATGAGAAAGATGGCAGAAGTTGAGAAGGCGATAGCTGACCTGCAGGTAAATGTACCGTTTATTTTAATAACATTTATTTGAATAACATTTATTAATAACATTAATATCAACGGTTCATAGTTTGTCTAATGTTGAGCATGTATTGGTTAGGTGTCTGGACGACATTCTGTTTCTACTAGCCGTCCATCCACTAATTATGGTTCCATGCCTGTCCAGTACTCGCAACAGGTAAGTTAGCCTATAAAATTAACGTAAGTTATGTAGTGCAATTTTTTGTAATTTAAAATTACAATGTTTAGGAGGATGCGAGACGTTCTTTTGACATGGGCGGTGGATATACACAGTCTGCGTACGCACATTATGTAAGTATCGTGGATACATATTCGCGTTTACTGCTTGAGGTGGGTTTGATAATCTGCTTAATAAACTGTATATAATGTTTGTAGGGACAGAGTTCGACCTTCGGCATGACTGGGCCGAGCTGCTTTACACCTCCCGCTCACGGCATGTCTGGGGGTTCATTCTTTACACAAAGCCCGAACACGCAAGCTGTAAGTGTTATTGAATTTGTATTCATCTCATACCCGGTACGTTGTTTACTAATTATGAATGTCGTTCCGCAGGGTGTCTTTTCTGGTACTCAGACGGTGGATCCTGTATGGAGCTCGTATGCAGACCTTATTACTGGATCAGGCTCAGCATTTAGCGCCTTCGGCCAGGCCTACGGTGGTATGTCCGGTGCTGGAGGGTCGTCATACGGTGCTGGAGGGTCGTCATACGGTGCTGCAGGGTCGTCATACGGTGCTGCAGGGTCGTCATACGGTGCTGGAGGGTCATCATATGGTGCTGCCGTTGACACCGTCGTACCGCGGCCGGCCACCACGTATGCCGACCGTGCTGCTGTTGACGCGGAGATGGACCTTCAGGCGGAGTCGGAGGCCGATGAGGAGTCAGAAGCGTATGAGACTGAATCTGACCCTCAGCCCGAAATACAGAACCGGGGGAAGACGGTGGTAGAAATGACTCCGCGACCTCAACGGGTAAGGAAGCCAGGTGAAAAGACCAAAGCACCATGGACGTCGGGCAGTCAGTTTACAGCTAGTGTTAAGAAGGTATTAGGTGGGTTGAAGAAACAATCCAAAAAGTAGACTTGTTTGGAATGTTTATCTTAGTGGATATTATTAAAGTTTTTGTGTATGTCTATGTTATGTTTGTTCGTACTAAACTTTAATTTAGTAGAACATCTAATTTGAACCGAATACAAACATTGTTTTTAAAACTTGCTACAAGCCATACAACACTAAGATGACAAAACTTCTAAGGGGATGATTTCATTTGAATTAAAATAAATAACAGAAAGTAAAAACAAACCCCTGTTTGAAACATCAAAGGGGGGTCATTTAATTGAAAGCATGAAATTACACAACTACACCATAAAACTGGTACAAACATATCACACCTCCTCCACCTCAAAAATAACATCGTACAAGCTAGCCATCCCAGTAGTAGGTCGATCTTGAACAAGCTTGAACTTCAACCAAGCGGCATCTTGTAGCTTGTGTTGGATAAACATGAGGCGAAACTCGCCGCACATGCAGAAACATCCACTTGGCATAAGAATCAGCTCCATAGGATGGCCCCATCTTCCAAACCTTATTATACACTTCTTGTGATTGTTCAAATTCCACATATTCACAAAGGGTAAAGGAATATGCTGAAATTTTTTTGCAGATTTAACAAATTATCTACATTGTAAATACAACATGAAATAAATTGAACTATAATGTGAAATAAGGTGAACTATGAAGTTGTTGAAAAAGCTTACCAAAATGCCAATGTCAGTCCAATCTTTTTCATTCTGAACTGTGAAGTAAAGGGGGTTAGTTGACGAAGAAGCCATTTGCAGTTTTGGAGTAGGATGTATGTTTTGCAGATTTCTCCAGTTGTGTGGTTTCGGTTAATGAGACCCTTCCTATTTATAAGCTTGAACATACCATAAATAATCAAGTCTAACCCATGTGACTTAATTGTTGATAAAAGCATTCATAAGTAGTCACATGGGTTGATTGAAAATCCATGACAGTAATAGACAACACTACAATAATTTTATCAACCAAGTGAGAAAAGCAAAATGTGACAGTACAATAATTCATACTGTAAAAAGCAAAAGCCATACAACACTACAAGGGTAAAAAGGTCATACAACACTGCTAACATGTCAGACTGATAAAAGCAAAAGCTATCGGCATACGTTTCAGACTGATAAAAGCAAAACCTAACATGACAACACTGCTATCAAAGACATACGTTTCAGCTTTTACTCAATATTGGTTTCTTTTACTGAATAATCAGGTTATAAATAGTAATTCATACTGATAAAAGTCATTAAGACCATATGTAATTCAATAGTTCAATACTTCATCTCTGACAGTAGTAATTCATACTGATAAAAGCAAGAGTCATTAACACGTTCGTACAACTCTTCACGTGATCCTTACAATAATGCAGAAGCGTAAGTCATCTTTTACTTTTCAGCCTTTTACAGGCATTAATGATTCCGCTGAAAAAGCCTTAGTGAATCATGTGACTGAATAGTTAAGAAATTTTACTGGATATTGGTTTTATCAACCAAGTGAGAAAATATTGGTTTCTTTTACTGAATAAACTGGTTATAAATAGGGGATAACTCATTAACCAAAAACTCACAAATCTTCAATACTTCATCTCTTTTGTTCACTTCCCAAGGGAAAAAAATGGCAGCTTCGGCATCATCGGGATCATCGGGATCATCGGCATGAACCCAGATTATTGGTTGGTGGCCAGTATTGTGAAGGATCCACCAACTGGAGTGCTTACGTTTGACATCTTCAGTCTTTAAATAATATTGAGGTGGATTGGGTGTGATATGTGTGTATGAGTTATCTGTTCTAGAAGTGTCTTTAAATTTCAATGTCTTTAATTTTCAATGTCTTGTTTAAATTAAATAAATCATCCACCTTTCAATGTCTTGTTTAAATTAAATAAAGTTACCTGCCACAAACAGTAACTCTCGTACATTTTCACGTGAATATAAAGCATAAAAAGACGATAATTCATACTGTAAAAAGCCAGCCTCATTAGGACGTTGGTACAACTCTTCACGTGATCCAGACCACACTGATAAAGATAAGATGACAACACTACACTACAGGGGTAAATAATATGACCACACTGATTAGATGACAGTAAAATAATTCATACTGCCACAAACAGTAACTCTCGTACATTTTCACGTGAATATAAAGCATAAAAAGACGATAATTCATACTGTAAAAAGCCAGCCTCATTAGGACGTTGGTACAACTCTTCACGTGATCCAGACCACACTGATAAAGATAAGATGACAACACTACACTACAGGGGTAAATAATATGACCACACTGATTAGATGACAGTAAAATAATTCATACTGCCACAAACAGTAACTCTCGTACATTTTCACGTGAATATAAAGCATAAAAAGACGATAATTCATACTGTAAAAAGCCAGCCTCATTAAGACGTTGGTACAACTCTTCACGTGATCCAGACCACACTGATAAAGATAAGATGACAACACTACACTACAGGGGTAAATAATATGACCACACTGATTAGATGACAGTAAAATAATTCATACTGCCACAAACAGTAACTCTCGTACATTTTCACGTGAATATAAAGCATAAAAAGACGATAATTCATACTGTAAAAAGCCAGCCTCATTAAGACGTTGGTACAACTCTTCACGTGATCCAGACCACACTGATAAAGATAAGATGACAACACTACACTACAGGGGTAAATAATATGACCACACTGATTAGATGACAGTAAAATAATTCATACTGCCACAAACAGTAACTCTCGTACATTTTCACGTGAATATAAAGCATAAAAAGACGATAATTCATACTGTAAAAAGCCAGCCTCATTAGGACGTTGGTACAACTCTTCACGTGATCCAGACCACACTGATAAAGATAAGATGACAACACTACACTACAGGGGTAAATAATATGACCACACTGATAATCCTTACATATCCATCTATAAAATGAAGCAGTGTAGAACTCAAACACTCAAACTAAACACTCAATATCAACATATTCATCTTTCAACTTTTTCGCTTCATTCATCTTCCTTGTTTCTTTCACACCTTACATTGACTGTTGCTAAGACAAAATGAGTTCTAATGTTGATAAAGTTAAGGTAATCCTTCGTTTCAATGGTGAATGGGTCGAACGAAACGAGGGGTGGGATTATGTCTGTACTGATGAAACGGTTAACTACCGTGTAAAGTTATTTTCAAACGATACGCATAAACACTTGCTTGAATATGTTCAAAAGAAATGTGGAATTGATGCGTCAGTTGGTCAAACGAAGGTGGTGTACAAGCACGATGGTGAAATACTTATGTTAACCGACGATGAAGATGTTAGTGCGTTCATGGAATTTGCAGCCAACTCACCTAAACCTCCTACACTATTTGTTGACGTCGATTATTCGATGTGTGATGGCGGTGGTACTTCTAACACTACAACTCAAGAAGGAGCCAACGAGTCCCAAATTGACATGTCCACCGTTAATCCTACATATAGTCATGATCATACATATGGTCTTAATGACTTTTATGATGATGTCGTTCCAGAGACACAACAACAACAACAACAAGAAGGACAACAACAAGCTGTTGATGAAGAAGAAGATCATACAACCAATATGGGATGTGCTGACGACGAAGCCCATGTTTTCAACTTGTCTTTCGCTGGTATTACTTTAGATGACGATGAAGAAGACGAGGAAGACGACGACGAAGACGACGAGGAAGAAGACGAGGAAGAAGACGAGGAAGATGATGACGAAGGCGTCACATTGAGAGCAGGTGTAAATGATTATTTTGAAATGCATGTTTTCGTTCCAACCCCAGAAGTCTCTACGAATTCAAACCAAACAGTACCTTACAATCGTAGTTCAAGGGTTAAAAAAGGTCAAGTTTTTTAAACGAAAAATGAAATGATTATTGAGCTTGGAATGAAGTGCCTACAAGAGGGGTTTGAGCATCGTACGCACAGGTCGAGCAAAAGCAGGTACGAGGTGTTGTGCATTAACAGTGGTTGTGCCTGGCGTATGACCGCGAGGAAAGTGGGTGACAACGGGATGTTTCACGTACGTTTCTTTAATGACGTACACACTTGTTCTCGAACCCAGCTGAACTCCAATCACCGTCAGGCAAACAAAAAGGTATTGGGTGCATTCATAAAAAAAAAATTCCTCAGAGCCAACAGAACATATCAACCACGAGACATTGTCGATGATATTAACCAACAGTTTGGTTTATCTATCGGGTATGCTACTGGGTGGCGTGCTAGATGGAATGCTCTTGATTCAATCAGAGGTAGCCCTTCGGAGTCGTTTACCAGGCTCCCCGCCTATCTGTATAACCTAGAACTTACAAATCCAGGTACACAAACTTCAATAAGGGTAGACACCGAAGGGCGTTTTGAAGAGTGTTTCGTCGCCCTTGGTGTAGCGGTACGTATAGAAATAGCACGACCTTTAGATTTTATAATGTACACTTTTACTCCATGAAGTTATAGGAAATACCGATCTTGACTTTTGACGTTTATGCAGATCCATACCTTTTTGCAAAACTTACGGCGTGTCCTTATCATAGACGCTGCTCACCTAAAGGGGCCTTATTTGGGTACTATGTTCTTGGTTGTTGCCATGGACGGAAACAACAACATCGTGCCCATTGCCTTCGGAGTAGGTAAGTCAGAGACAGCGGATGAGTGGACTTGGTTTTTGAGCAAGCTTAAACGATGCATCGGTGAGCCAGAAGGGTTGGTGTTTATGTCAGACAGAGCTGCTTCTATAAACGCCGCTATCACCACAATTTTCCCAAATTCACATCACGCTTTATGTTGTCGCCATTTGGTGATGAACGTGAGATCCAGGGATGCCCGATAAAAGTTTACAAGACCCCATACTGGAAGGCATGCAAGGCCTACACGACGTATGTCTTTGACCGAATGATGAATATCCTTCGAGTCGCCATACCTGACGGTGCCCGATTGATGGAGGAGGTTGGGGTGGAAAGATGGTCAAGGGTCTATTTTCCTGGCATTCGGTACAACATAATGACCTCCAATAGTGCTGAGTCAATAAACGCTATGTCCAGGTTTGCACGCAGGTTACCTATCGTCGGACTGATCGAATATTTTAGAGCATTCCAACAAGAGTGGTACTTCATTCGTCGAGCTAAAGCAGGTTTAACAACTTTTATTAATCAATTTTAAATGACACTTTTATGTTTGTTATTTTTGTATACCCTTTTATATACTTGTATGTTATTTATTTATTTTCTAGATAGCTTGGATCACCCACTTACCGAATGGGCTCAACATAAGCTCTGGAAGAGGGTTGGAAAGTCCGTTACATGGGATGTTCGCGGGATTGGCTACAACGTATGGGAGGTACACGACGGTGGCAGGAACGCAAACGTGGACATGCATCAACATAGTTGTGAATGTCGACAATGGCAGTTGTCAGGTTTGCCTTGCGGTCATGCCATCGCTGTTGCAAAAAAGACTAAAATACGGGATGTGTACTCTTTGGTTGATGTGCCTTATTTCAAGGCTGAAAATTACAAGGCAACATACATTGGGGTAATTAAACCTGTCGGTCCTCCTGAAACGTGGCAGTTTCCCGACACCCCTCTACAATCCGTTCGTCCACCGATAATAAAAAAGAGACGGGTCGGAAGACCAAATGTCAATGCTCGTCGCCCATCTCGTGGTGAAGGTAGTTCTCTAAGGAGATGCCCTAGGTGTGGCGATCACGGACATAAGAGTGATACATGTCCATTGTTTCCAGCGTCTAGCGGAAGCAGTCAACGATCCATGCTAGAGCCACACGGAACTATCAGAAGCGATAGTCTTTACCAAGATTTTCAGTTTAATTAGCTAAGTGTGTAGCCTTTTAGAGCAGTTTCGTTGCATTAATAAAACATATCTATTTAGTTTTTCACGCCAAATAATTTTGCATTCTAAATACTATAGTGTGACACATCATATCTCAATATTTTATGTTTATTTTCTATGATTTTATTACTGATATTTTTTCTTTAAAGAAATATCAACATTATATGTTTTTTTTCTAAAATTATTTATAATTTAAAATGTATGTACCTAATATAATTTAAACGTAAAATCAATCAACACATTAAAGTTAACATTCAAGACGTTGAAAAACTACATTTAACACATTAAAAAAAGCCATACATTTTAACACAAACAACATAAACTACTACATAAAAAACGGGTTTTCATACAACCGATACAGAAATAAAACACAAACACATCATAAACGAAAATGCACAAATAACTTCGAGGAAATACATAATAGTTTCCTAATTATCATCCGGATACATTCCCTTAAGGTGCGCAACCAAGATGAACTTGTCTTTGAGCTCTTCCTCAATCATGGGGAACTCAGCGTCTATGAGATCCACTTTGCGTTGTTCCGCTCGAACATCTTTCCTCGTCGACCTTATCAACTCATTCTTCTCGTTGATGATCTTCTGGAGATCTCGTTTCTCCGTCTTTAGTTGTTGCTTGCGTGCTTCTAGCTCATCCATCTCCTCCATAGTCTTTTCCATGGTTTCTCTAACCTTTCTTGGCATTATTTGAGAACCTTGAGGTGGGTTTGAAGACGAAGCCATTTTCAAGAACTATAAGAGAAAGTTTGTTAACAGAAGAAAAGAGAGAGTTTGAAAGAAGAAATAGAAGAGAAAATTTGTTAAGAGAAGAAAAAAGAGAGAGTTTGTAAGAAGAAATAGAAGAGAAAAATAATTAAGAGAAGAAAAGAGAGAGTTTGAAAGAAGAAATAGAAGAGAAAAGAGAGTGAAATAGATGGAGAAAGGAGAGTGAAAGAGGGTGAAAGAAATAGAGGAAAGAGAGTGAAATAGATAGGTAAAATTAATAATTGAAAGATGGTGTCTTCAATAGAGGGTGTCAGGTGAAAGTTGTACCAAAGAGATGGGTCAAAATCAGTTACAAGATGCAGTCAACAAGGTCAAAGTCGCCCCAGGCTACTTATGCTGGGGCGACTCAAGTTCAGGGGGCAATCTTGACATTCTTGAGAAGTTGCGAGTTCAGGGACTGATTGTGTATTTATTTAGGAGTCGCCTCAGGCGACTTCGAGTGGGGCGACTGCCCTTGCCGGCGGCGTGAACAGTGGTCGGAACACGGCGGCGTGGCCGGAAAATGGCAAGTCGCCTCAGGCGACTCTCCCTGAGGCGACTTCTTGGGCTATTTCACGAAAAAGGGAGAGAGAATGGCTAAATCTTATTTTCGTATTATTCCAATGGCTACAAAAATAAATTTCTCATTATAATTGATCTTTATAGAGTTCGCTCTCCAATAATTACTTGTCTAGAATTATCTCGAGATCAATATTTTCATAAATGACGATAATGGAAATGATAATAATAAAAACTATTTGTTTTTTATAATATAATGGGCTCATCCTTTTGAAAAACCCAAAATTTCATTGCTAATTAGATTTAGGGAAATGAAAATCCATTCCCTATCACTTACATTTTCATTTTTATTTATCAACATGAACCAAATATACTTTTTACCGTTTGAATTTATCCTTTTTATGTTAATATTTTTTAACAATTTTTCTATTTAACGCAATAAGAAGAAGAAAATCATAACATGCAATCAATTAATTATAGAAATAACATGTCGTATTCATTTGCATTTTAAAATCCCTTAAATAAAATTCTTGAAATATTTGAATTTCGAACCAAGGCTCGTAATTGTCTTAAATTTATTTATTCAATATTTAAAACATCTTTTAATTTTGAAAATTTCAAATTTCAAACACTCAGTTGGCACCTCAATACAAATTTACAAACCCACCCAAAAAAACCATATAATTTCATCAAAATTACCAATAATAGAAGGGCATTTCAGACAATACACATTTACAAATTGACAAAACAATTCACCCAAATTTAAAAAAAAATACCCAAATTTCCCATCTTTATAATTGACCGAAATCTCCGCCGGAAAACTCACCAAAAAACCCCCCTTCTCTCTCCCCTCTTTCTTAAACCCTCGCCGCCGGCAACACACACTAAAACACACACACAAATCCGCCATGAAAGCTTCAATCAAGTTTAGAGATGAACAAAAACCTCTATTTCGAGCAAAAATTCCTCTCAATATCCTCGGATTTCCGTTTCAATCAGGCGTCGTAGCCGGTGATTCCAAAGAGCTCTCGTTGAATCTCGCCACTTTCTTCGAATCAGGTCCATCGGTGAAGATCGCTTACCGTCCAAATGATTCAATTAATCCGTTCAGTCTCGTATTCAAGACCGGAATCGGCCATTTCGGTTCTCCGATTTCGAGCTCGTTGAACATGAGCGCCGAATTCAATCCGATTGGAGGCGGTCAAAACCCTAGCTTTTTCGTTCGCTTCAAGCCTCAATTCGGCGATTTCACCGTAAAAAAAACTCAATCGTCGGTGTTTAAGAAGCTGATCAACGGCGGTTCCGGTGGCGGTTGCGGTGGAGGTACAGATGAAGATTCGCCGGTGATCGTCGATTTGTTCGAAAACGGAAAGAAGTTTTCCGTTTCGCCGATGGAGTCTCCGGCCGCCGGCGTGTTGAAAGGCGTGTTGTCCGACGTGGAAATGACCGCCACGACCACCGTCCCGTTGAGGAAAATCGCTAATTTGAACTTCCGGTGGGGGTTCCGGCTGCCGGAGACGGAGGAGACGGCGATGGTGCTGATGAAGAAGAGCAACAAATCGACGGCTGGGATCTCTTTTCAGACGCTTCCGGTTTTGATCATAAATAAGATCGGGATCGAACACGTGGCGCGTGATGATTGCAGGGGTTCAGGCAAGGTGGGGCCGGGGGAGGGTGACGTGGCGGATGCTTTTTGGGGTGTTAAGAAACAGCTGGAGGTTATACATGCTGAAAATGGCGAGTTAAGGAAAGCTATGGATAACTTGAAGGCTGAATTTAACGCCGTCAAGTCTGGGAATAACGCCGTTAGATTTAACGGAGGAGATAAAGGACATTTTGGGAGAAAGGGGATGGATGATGATAATGTGAATGATGAATTGAAGAATGGATCATCGAAGGGTATTTCTGATATTTGATTAAATTGTTGAAATTGCAGTTTTTTATTTTTAATGAGAAATAAATTTGTTATATTTTAGAGTAAATTACATATTTGGTCCCTGTGGTTTGGTGGTTATAACACTCTGGGTCCCTAAATTGAAATAATTATGGATTGGGTCCCTGTGGTATGCGTTTTATAACGCGTTTGGTCCCTCTGGGTCACGCCGTCAATGATTGAGCCGTTAGGCCCATCATGTGCGCTGCACATGATGGGCATTTTAGTCATTTTACTTTTGAGGGACCAAGGATGTAAAGCTATATGATTCATCTTCCTCACCTACCTATATTCATCTTCACTACCACCACCCATATTCATCTTCACCACCACCACCACCACCACCCATATTCATCTTCACCACCACCACCACCCACCACCCACCACACCACCACCACCACCACCACCACCCAAATTTTGTGACTGAGAAACACCAAATTCCACCACCATCACCATTATCATCACCACCCACCAAAATTAAAACCCAAAAAGGAATGTAATACAAATACTAAAATCATAACTCAAAAAAATCAATACCAAAATCAAACAATTCTCAAATTAAAACCTGCAAGTAATAGAATAATAAATTAATTTCCAAATTAAAAGATTAATACTAAACCATTAATAGTTGACATTACCAAACAATGAAATTTATAACATAATAAAATAAAGGGTGTGGTGGTGCCGGCGGTGGAAGGGGGAGAAGGGTTTGACGGATCTGGAAGGTGGAGGTAGTGGTGGTTGTAGATCTGTCGACGTTGGTAAGTATAGGATGTGGTGGTCGCAGATCTTTGGTTGCCGGAGATGGCTGTTGGTGTTCGTCGGAGGGTTGTGAAGGAGGTGTTCGTCGTGAACGGTGGTGGAGGTGGCCGGTTGGTGGTAAAGACGTGGTGGAGGTGGCTGGATGATGGTGTGAACGATAGTGGAGGTGGCGGTGACGATAGCGGTGGCGATGGCGGTGAACGGCGGTGAAAGGCCGTGAACGGCGGTGAAACCGGCGTCGGTGGTGGCGGAAGAAACCGGCGTCGGTGGTGGCGGGAGAAACCGGCGTCGTTGACGCTGGTGGTGGAGGAGGGTGGTGGTGAAAATGAATGGGTGGTGGAGGAGGAGGGTGGTGGTGGTGAAGATGGAAGGTTGGGTCTGGAAAGTAAGGCTTGGGATGAAAGGTAGGGTGGTGGTGGTGATGGTGGTGGGTTTTGGTGGTGATGGTGGTGGGTTTTGGTGGTGATGGTGGTGGTGTTGATGGTGGGTTGTGGTGGTGATGATGGTGGGTTGTGGTGGTGATGGTGGGTGGTGGTGGTGTTGATGATGGGTTGTGGTGGTGATGGTGGTGGTGTTAGATGATGGGTTGTGGTGGTGATGGTGGTGAAGGTCTTTTCAAAAAAGATGATGATGATGAGATGTTGACTGAGAAGATGATAGAAGATGATGGGATTGGCTGCATATGGGTTTATATATATATATATATATATTAATTAATAATCAGATAAATTACATTTTGGTCCTTGTGATTTTAATTAAAACAAAGTGAATTACAAATCTGGTCCCTGTGATTTTAAATAAGTGAAATGACTAAAATGCCCATCATGTGACATGCACATGATGGGCCTAACGGCTCTTATATTGACAGCGTGACCCAGAGGGACCAAACGCGTTATAAAACGCATACCACAGGGACCCAAGCCATAATTATTTCAATTTAGGGACCCAGAGTGTTAAAACCACCAAACCACAGGGACCAAATATGTAATTTACTCTATATTTTATGAAGGTTATCAATGTACAACTTCTTTTGTACATGGTATGATCTCGGTTTTTTGTTCTGTGTATTGTATTTGAGTAAAATTTATAGAATTTTTTGTGTTTTTGTTCTAATGATATGTTGCTCTTATCTGGTTAGTATTTCATAATTAGTAGTAAGTAAATATGTGATTAGAAAGTATAAGTGAGTTGCATCAAATTTGTCAAAATTTACTTGTATTCTAAAAGGAAAAAAATTGTAGCCACAAGGCCACCCATAGCACTAGGCATGGGAATGGGGCGGGTTTGGGACGGGGACCCCAATCTCCATCCCCATTCCCGAGCCCTCATCGTCATCCCCGTCCCCTTCCCCTTCCCCATCCCCACCGGGGAATTTGATCGCATCCCCATCCCGTCCCCAACGGAGATTTTATGTCCGTTTATATAATCTATTTTAAACTAAATGTTTTGCGATACAATACGTGTTTAATTTCACATATTTCCAATAAAAACTAAGAATGTATCGTGTAATAATTTATAGACATAATCGTATAATAATTTTTAAACCTAATACCAAAATAAGCTAAACTTAATGCTAAAATAATTTTTAATGACACACGTACCAAAACGTATCAATTAATAGTCAAAACCACATCAACTAATATTCATAATTTATCGAAATTGGAACAACCATATACCGATATAATAGGAAAATAATATATAATGTAAATAATTAATTAATATATATACGGGTACGGGTATGAGGCGGGGCGGGGAGTGCTAAACCCGTCCCCGTCCCCATCCCCGGTTTGAGAAAACGGGGATCCCCGTCCCCGTCCCCAATACCCGGTTTACCGGGGAATCCCTGTCCCCGACCGGGGCGGGTGGACCGGGTTCCCCGATGGGTCGGGGACAATTCCCATGCCTACATAACACCCTCGGGTGAGGGACTCTGGTGAGCTGCGGGTTCGTTTCCTCTATTGGCGAAACACAAGCCATCTTATCCAGGGAGCCAAACTTAACACAACTTGGCATTCAAAATTTTATCATTTTTTCGGTTTGTACACATAAAAAGTGTTGGTTAAAAGGATGACTAATTCATGTAACTTCGTACAACCATTTATTGCAAATTACTAGGATAATCATAGCACTACAACGACTTTATAAAACACCTAAAGTGTTACAATGAGTTCACATGATGTGTTTAGGAGTTGTAACAAGTTTTTCGTGCGTTTTTTAAATAAAATATCGTATTAGCAGTTTTATATGATGTTATTTGAAAACATTAGCTTATAAATACAAGTCTTATAAATATAAGGGTTTATAGAACAAATCACAAAAGTGTGCTAAATTGTTAATACGACATTTTATTCTAAAAAGTTCCTAACAACTTATTACTAAACCAAAGACGTCTTATAAACCTATTATAACACTTTTAGATGTTTTACTTTTGGTCATATACAATTAAGTGTTATAAGACACTTTAAAAATTTTAATCATCCTATAAACTTGATTTTGTTGTAGCATAAACTTGAGGATACAAACAAGGATCACGTTCGAATATATTGAGATTAATATCATTTATTTCCTTTTAAGGTTTTTTGCATGAGTTCCTGGTTACTGAAAAGCTAGATGTAGAGGCATTCTCTATTCATGTTGTATTTCAGGATCTTTAAAAGAAAAACATGTTATCTGTTAAAAAATAAAGTATAAATAATGGACTAATCTTTCTTTTCTTAATCTACATGTAGAAAATGTGATGATCAATATTAGGTGACAAAATCATTATAATTTTTTATTACTTAGTACAACCTAATTACTGTTGCAATTCCCACTCGCTTAATCACTAATTACTTCAATTTTTAAGTTTTACACATTATGGATAATAGTTTTATACCATCTACAGCCCCATCCTCCACAAGAGGGCACTACAACTTTTATCCAATAAAGAAAAGGAAAATGTGATGACTAAACAAGGAAGGGCCCAAGTAAAAAATAAAAATACATTTATTATCCTCAAAATCAAGATATATTAATCACATGAAAAAAACGGGGGGGGGGGGGGGGGGGGTTTGGTCCTCTACTGCCTTCATAGAGTTCCGCCAATGGTTTCCTCATCGGAGATGATATCATCGATAGTGCATCGTTCGTCACATAGATGAGTGGCAGTAGAGGTGTGGCAGCCACTGCTGAAGATGAGTGGCAGCAGAGGTGCACTTGCATCGTCGAAGATGAGTGGCAGTGTTGGTGCACCTTTCCTCATCGAAGATGAGTAACAAAGATGGGGGGGACCAATGAAGAAGAAGGCAATTGTAGTTAAGGTTTGAAGAAGCAAGGAGGCCCATACACGAGGCGTGTATTCTTTTTCAAGAACAACTCCAATTTTTTAACAAGGGTATAATTGTAAAAAAAATAACTTAATGGAGACAACACCTCCCTTTGCCACTGTGAGAGTAAGCCCAATGATTAAGGAATAAGCAACAGTTGATTCTGCAAATAAACCATTTTAGACATTAAGTTAGATTAAGTTGTAAGTAAACACACAATTAATTTTGCTCTCTAACTTAAAAACTCGACTCTAACCTCTCTTTAGGATAGAGGATTTTGTCTTAATTGTACTCATACATATTAGAGGCGTTAAAGGTGTTTGAGATGTTTAATGACTCTGGGAGGGCGATAACATACGCATTGTCATTAATCCTTTTTAGGATTTTGAAAGGACCAAAATTTTTATGTTGCAACTGCCCGTAAGTGCCAAAGGGAAACCTCTCATTTCGAAGGAAGACCATGACATTATCTCCCTCGTTGAATGTCTTTCGTTTACGACGTCTATCGGCTTTGATCTTATTTTTCATCCACGTAGCTTCAAGATGCTTTCTAGCGGTCTCCTTGGTTGTGTGGACATCCTTAGCCACGTTCATTGTCGACGTGCTTGTATCCGGTGATAGTGGAAGCTTGATGAGATCAACCACATGTCGAGGTGGCGAGGTATAGCCTACCGAAAAAAGTGTGCATCCTATGGCAGCGTGCATTGCACTATTATAAACAAAATCAATTTGGCTTAGAGCAAGGTCCCACTGTTTGGGATTATCCCCACATATGCTTCTAAACATATTTCCCAATGTCCGGTTGGTCACTTTTGTATGCTCATTCGTTTGTGGGTAAGTGGTGCTTCCTATGTTGAGGGTGGTTCCAAACATTCTCCAAATAGTGGTCCAAGAGTGGCTAAGGAATTTAGTGTCGTGGTTGGACGTTAGGGATTTTGGGACTCCGTGAAGGCGAAACACTTCTCTAAAGAAAAACCTTGTTATGTTGCTTGTGTCAATGGTTTTTCAAGAAGCAATGGAGTGGCTCATCTTAGAAAAACTATCAACAACCACAAATATCGAGTCTACTCCCCATTGTGTTCGGGGTAGTCCTAAGATTAAATCCATGGAAAAGTCTTTCTAGATATCTACGGGAATCGGTAACGGTAGATAGAGACCCGTATTTCACTATTTTGTGTTCGTTCCTTTGCGGGTTGGCACGTGTAGCACCTTTGAACAAGATTGCTTGTATTCCTTTTTAGGTGGCAAATAACACCTTTCTTCTAAGTTTGCCATCATTTTGTCACGTCCTAAATGGACACTTAGTCCTCCCCCCATGTAAGTCTCTTATAAGCCTTTTTCCTAAGGATGAGCTAGGGATGTAAAGCTTACCCCCTTCAAGAATGTGACCTTTTTTAACATAAAAGTAATCTATATGGGTGATTTGCTTGCACTTCGCCTACATGTCTCTGAAATCTGGATCGTCTTCGTATAGTTCCTTAAGGACTTCGAACTCAACTTTTCATGTGATAGCGTGATAAATAAAGTGGCTATCCTACTTAGAGCATATACCACTTTGTTAAAGTACATGATTTGTGTCGGATGACAAGGAAATTTTTGTAGGAAACTTACCCACCACGCGTGTATTTTGTTGTTAGTCTATTGGCTATTGATGAACTTCAATGCTCGATGATCTGTGAAGAGTATAAACTCCTTTTGTATGTGATAATGTTCCCATTGTCTTAGAACCTAGATAATGACATATAATTCTTGATCATATGCACTCCACTTTTTTTGTTTTACTTAACTTTTCGCTGAAAAAGGTTGTTGATCCAGGTCTCCTAAGACCTGATGAAATGATAATGATCCTGCTACTTTACTTAGTGAATAGGTTTTTACTTCTGTTATAGCTTGAGGAATTATCACTGAATCTGTTCAGTGTTATTCCATGTTACTTATGTTGTAACTTATTTGTATAATCATCAGGATCAGGATCAGGAGATGAACGAGTCTGTTCTGCAGTCTACTGATCCTGACCACCGAAGTGAAGACCTCCTGAAGACATCAAGATCATACTCAAAGAACCATCAGCGACGTCGAAGAATTAGCTGATGACAGGACCAGCATGCTCGTGATCTGAAGACGGAACTCAGTGATAGCAGGCTGCTCAATATCGTATGACATCCTGAAGACTCATCAGGATACAAGTGACCCTGAACAACATCAGTTTCAGGATTCTACTCACTGATCAGTATCCTGATCCTGAAGGATTAGTGTAATGTCTTAATCTAATGCACAAAAGGATTATCCACCTTTACTGACACAAAAGTACATAAGGACAGTCTCTTTACTGTTCCCTCCGTACTTATCAGACCTCAAGGCAACTGTTTACTCACATCCTCTGTTGCACACCATGCTAAGAGTATTTGTTTATAGTAAATAGTACAAAGGACCACTTATAATGTGACACGTACACAAAAGTGAGTCTGCATGCATTTAATGCATTGGGTATAAATAGGACTTGAAGAGATGTTCTCCATACTTCTTCTTCATCCTAAAAATACCCTAATCCTTTCTTTCTTATTTCCTCTATCTTCTTTCTTTTCTTATCTTCTCACTTTAGTGCATAGTGAAATAAAGCTTAGATTGTTTAGTTTAGACTTATTGTCTTTTCTATTTCCGCAACAATCTGTAAATTCATATTGTTAATATAACAAAGAATTTAAAAGTGAAATTTTGTGTGATAATATTCAACCCCCCTTCTATAATCCCAAACACTATCCTTACTTGAAGGTCACCTCATTGGGACCAACAAAGGCTATTAGCCATTAATCTTGAGATAAGACGACTCTGACACCTATGTCACCAATGTCACATTCAACTTCAAATGATACGAAATATAGACTCTATACAAAATATAGAGTCTCTTTGACAAGTCCAAACTCGTGTCAGATACGGATTTGGGGATACTCGTTGTGAAGATCAATATTTGAGAAAAACATGGCCCCATATAATTCATCCAACATATCTTCTATCCCTGGAATAGGAAATCGGTAATTGATGGTAATCTTGTTGGTCAATCGACTATCGGTACACAACCACTAATTGTTTTTTTCCCAAAATGATAAGAACGATAATGGGAATGCCTTAAGGACTTAAACTTTATCGGATGAATCCTTTTCTTAGGGGGTCTTCTACTTGCTCTCTTGGGAATCCTAATACCTTCGATGTTCCAAAAAAACATGTAAATATTTATTTAATATTTTATTGCCCTACTAATCCTTATAAACATTTGACTTTGAAACAAAATGAGGGGTTTACAAGTGTTGTCGAATTTTATTCTTTAACCCTCCTTTAGTACAAAAAAGACAAGCCAAATGACTAATATACCATCTAAACTAACTTAGTTAACAAGATAATTTGGATGGAGTTAGAACCAAGGACCCAATATGTTATAAATTGAACATATATTTTACAAAATAGAAATCCAAAAATGCTAAAACATAACATAAACCACAAGTATCAACAATGTAATTTAATCCGATTTATATTTTTGCTCATATGGTTTAAAAATTATTATTTTTGTTCTAATGGTTCGTAACTTCTTGTTATATTATTTCTTGAACTAGTTATTACCTTTAATTCTTTAAGTACATAAGACCGTTATAATAAAGTACTACAAAACATAACGGCTAAACCAAAAGTGAATTGTAAATCATAATGTCAAAAACAACAATGAATTAAGATTATGTTTGATAAACTAGCTGATAAGGTAGTTTATGAATGATAGGTTAGCTTATGATTGATAAAGTAGCTGATGACTGATAAGTTATCTTATGATTAAGGTAGCTGATGACTGATAAACTAGCTGATGAATAAGTTGTGTTTGATAAAAACTAGCTGATAAGGTAGCTTATGACACTAAAATGACAAAAAAGACATGTTTAAAAATTATGAGTATAAAACTTAGCAAAGGTATATATGGAATAAATAAAATAAAAAGTCTCATAAGTCACCAAAAGGTTGCCAACTGGGGCTAGTGATGCGGTAAAATATATATATGAAATAGTACCAAGTTTTACCCTTTAAAATCACCTAACTAGATTACCACACACAAGCAAGCGTACCTGATCGGGAATAATATAATGTAGGTAAGTCTAGGTATCGTTCTTACCACTAGGAACAGTAAAGTTATTTATGTTTAGGTATTGTTTGTTAAAAAAAACTAGCTTATAAGTTGACTTATAAGTTAGCTTATTTTATGTATACATGTTCGGTAAGATCAAAAATAGCTTATAAGTTACTTTATAAGCTACCTTTTTGATAAGCTACTTTGAGTAGCTTATGATGAGCTTTTTGTGACTTATTCTAATTATACCCTTATTAATATTAACTATTATTATTTAAAGTTATATATTAATTATTGATAAATAATAAATAATTATTATTTAAAGTTATATATTAATTATTGATAAATAATAAATAATTATTATAACTAAATATTAATTTTTAATAATTAAAATTAATTATTAACTAAATTAAATTATACATAGTATATTATTTATCTTCAAATGTTATTAATTATATTATATATTATTTAATATGTTTAATTAACAAAAAGTAAATATAGTAGTTTTTAAAATGTTATATAGTTAGAATATGTTAAATACTTGAATAAAAAATATTTATATCTAAGTCTTAATTATATATATTTTTAAATTATTAATTATTTAAGATATGTGAAGTTGATCAATTTTATTTTTATTTTTATTTTTATTATATTTATCTAATAATATAAATTATAAATTAATGTAGATGTAGATGTTCTCTAAAATTTGTTTTAACAAATTCTAAATTTATACTATATATAATAATAATAATCAATTCTATATTATTTCAATATATTATATTATATAATGTTTTTTACTGTTTGTATTATTTAATATATTATATTTTTAAAATTTTATTTTAATTATATTATTAGAAATTTGTTTTAATTATATTATAAAATACTTGTAGTTTATTATTTATTAAATATGTCATTTTTGGTCATTTTTCATACTAATAAGCTAGTTTTTGCCAAACATAATTTGTTCATACGCTAGCTTATCAGCTACCAGCTAGTTTATCAGTCATCGGCTAGTTTATCAGTAATCATCTAGCTTATCAGTAATCATCTAGCTTATAAGCTAGTTTGCCAAACATAGCCTTAGTCTATCAGCTCTACCACTTAACCTGACAATTATACTTTAAAAAGGAAATTTTTATGATTAGAAAGCAATAATGAAAATAAGTAACTAAACAAATTAAAGATTATAACATTTTAGAAGGAGAAACAAGCATTCACTATGGTTATTGAGAATCTCTTTTCAGATGATTTGATTAACTGTAACGTCCCAATTTTTTTGAATTATTATTATTGTTTAAGTTATTGTATTAAGTTAATTAGAGGTTAATTGGAGTGGTAATTAAATTAGGAAGTGTTGTGGGCTTACGATTAGGAGTGGACTTAACCTAAGAGAGAGGCCCGACCCGGGTTTATAAATACCCCCAATTCTCCTAATTAGTCCTCATAATCTCATTCTTTTGCTTGGAGAGAAAGAAAGAGAGAGAGGGAGAGAGAGAGAGAGAGACCGAAAGAGAGAGAGAGAGAGAGAGAGAGAGAGAGAGACAAAGGGAGATCGATTTAGAAGAGGTTGATCGAGGGTTGGATTCGAATTCCGATCGCATAAGGTAAGGTTTCTAATCCCGTTGTTAATCGATTTCGTAAGTTAGGGTTTTGATTTGTTGATGTTTCGAGATTGTTTATGGTTGGGTTTTCGATGTAAATCGAATCTCGGACTAAGTATTGTTGGGGTTTTGCTTTGAAATCGATTATAATGAGTTTGGGGTTAAATTTCGAAATTGCTGTCAGGATTGCGCAGCCGTGGGAGATCGGCTCGTTCTCCCTCGTTAGCCGTCGGATCGTCGTGAAATTTGGACAGCGGCTTCACGACTCATTGTTCTTCAATCTGACCGGAGGGATCGAACATCGGAGGCTCCAGTAAGGAGCAGCAACCAGTAGGGGTGAGCATCGGAACCGGGTACCCGCTTTTGGAACCGGAACCGCTATGGAACCGCCGGTTCCGGAACCGGAACCGGTGTGGAGTGGTTCCGGTTCCTAAAATACGGAACCGGTCGGGACCGGTTCCGGTTCCGGTTCTCATTTTTGTGGAACCGCTAACCGCCGGGTACCCGCCGGAACCGGTTAGGCTATATATATGTATATATATTTATATATTAATAAAGGTAATTTTATATATATGATTATTATGTTTAATAGACTAAATCTAAAATTTTTATTTTACCTTTTACATTATGCAATAAACTTACGACCACTTTTTCACTCGACTTATTTATTCTCTTTTTTCGATATTTTTATATCGTATTTAACATTTGAAGTTGTGTTTTTTGTTATTTTCATTTTCAAAAATTGTCTTAATTATTTATATAGTTTTTATAGGATAAGTTTTCATCGTTTTACTATTTATTTCGTTACGTTGTGACTAGGTAATAACTAATAATT
Organism: Centaurea solstitialis; assembly: GCA_030169165.1. Taxonomy (NCBI): domain Eukaryota; kingdom Viridiplantae; phylum Streptophyta; class Magnoliopsida; order Asterales; family Asteraceae; genus Centaurea; species Centaurea solstitialis. The sequence continues at coordinate 16,395,013 of CM058045.1, read as the reverse complement.
TCTTTTTTATAACATAAAATATTTAAAAAAAACATTTAAAAAATTAGACACCGGGTACCCGGTTTCGGAACCGGAACCGGCGGTTCCGGGACCGGTTCCCAAATATGAAGAACCGGTGCAACCGGTTCCGGTTCCTTCATTCTTGGAACCGCCGGTTCCGGTTCCGGTTCCATGAATTTTGGCCGGGTACCCGGTTTTGCTCACCCCTAGCAACCAGCCGAAGTTGGCTGTTTTCCAGGAAAAGCGAATTTGGTAATTTGGATTAGAGTAAACTACACTTTTGGTCCCTGTGGTTTGACAAAAATAACGGATTTAGTCCCTAGAGTTTAAAAAATACAAATTTGCCATCGTAGTATGCAATTTCGTCCGGTTTTGGTCCCTCGGGCTAACACCGTCAGTAGTTCCTCCGTTAAGCACACCCACGTGCAGAGCACACGAGGGTAGTTTCGTCATTTTAGCATTTCTTTTACTAATTTTAATATTTTTTAAACAACAGGGACTAAATCTGAAACTTAAAACTCATCTTATATTCTAGGGTTATCAAACAATACACCCCAAACATTTTCCGGCGGCCCTATCTGATCTTGGCCTCCACCGTGTCGCCGGCGACTCCATCTCCGGCGTTTTCATCGTAGCTCCTGGCGGCACCACCACCTTCCACCCGCATGCCACCCTCCTCCTCCGCCACATCAACACCTCTCCGCCACCGTCATCATCGTGACCCTCCCACTCGAACCAAAAACCACCACCGTCATCTTCTTCCTGATCTGGGTTGCGACGGAGAGGTTTTAGATTTTGTCCTTGTGGTTCGATCTACACCTTCGTCCTATAGGTTTCTTCAAATCTGGAAAAAAACACTACTATGGGTTTTCTTTATGGGTTTTTGTTAGGGTTTTTTATGGGTTTTGAATCTGGAAAAGAAAACAACTATGGGTTTTTGTTAAGGTTTTTTATGGGTTTGTTCCAGATCTGGGTTTCTCATGAAGAACTTTTTCTAAAAATAGTTTGATTTTAGGGTTTAAATCTTAGGTTGATGTCGTTTAAGATTTTTGTGTGTAAATCTAGTTGAATGGTGATTTAAATTTTATGGCTTTTATTGGAGAAGATGAAGATTGTTCTTCATTTATGCTTGGTTTTTCTCTTTCTATCAAACATATGACTTTTGGACTTTCAATTTCTTTCATCAAGTTGGCTCTTCTATCTCATTCTCAGATCTGGGTTTTTGTGGGGTTGAATGAATTTTGGGATTTGATTCTTTTTGTTGAGCGATTATTTTGGAATTTGATTGAGATACTTGATTTAAGGTTTGATTTATTGTTTTGATTTAGGCTTTGTTCATTGTTTAGATTTGGGATGTTCAATTTTAACTTAGATCTGGAAAGAATTTGTGGTTTATGATTGTTATAAAGATTGTTCTTCAAATGATAAAGAAGATGAATATTTGATGAAGAAGAAGAAGATTGTTCTTCATTGTTCTTGATAAAATAAGAAAAATAATATGGAAATACTAAAATAAAAGATAATGGTTAAAATGACGAAACTACCCTCGTGTGCCCTGCACGTGGGTATGACTAACGGAAGTCCAATTGACGGTGTTAGCATTGGGGACCAAAACCGGACGAAATTGCATACTACGGTGGCAATTTTGTATTTTTTAAACTCTAGAAACCAAATCCGTTATTTTTGTCAAACCACAGGGACCAAATTCGTAATTTACTCTTTGGATTATTAAGCGGTGTGTGCGATTCTCAAAGGCAAACGACGAAGAATCAAGAGTGGTTGTTAATCGATCGCAAGGTAAGAATCTTAAACATGTTGTTGGTTTAATTGAGGTGATTATCAAGTAATCGATAGGCTAGGGTTTAATGTTGTTTTTAAACCGTTAATTCGTTGCTAGAAGTCGTTTAATGTTGGTTTTTGGTATTGGAATGGATAGGGATGTTATAGGATAGCAATGTGTTAATTTTAGGGGCAATTGGACTAGTCTAGCTACGTCTAAGACCCTTGTTTCGGTATCGAGTCTTCGTATTGATTTGATAGTAAGTAATGTGCTTTACGATTGAATTGTTTAGGTGAGTTACACTGTGCTTGTTTTATATTGTTTCGTGTGTATGTATGCATGATTGTGTGTGAAGGGAATCACATGCCCTTGATGAGTTGTGGGGGCAGATCCGTGTCGTAAGCAAGCGGAAATTTATATTTTCATGAGAATGGTTTATTATTTGGTTGAGTCACTTTTATATTTGTGAGTGGGTTATACGTACGTTGTGTTGTAACCTGTATATATATATATATATATATATATATGTATGTCGATGTGCTCGATGGGCCGGGTCGTGGGACGATCCGAAGAGTGGGTAACCACTGAGGCCGGGTCGTGGGACGATCCGAAGAGTGGGTAACCACTGAGGCCGGGTCGTGGGACGATCCGAAGAGCGAGTAATCGCTAAGGCCGGGTCGTGGGACGACTCGAAGAGTGGGCAACCACTAGGGCCGGACTGCGGGGCGGTCCGAAGAGCGGGAAACCGTTAAGATATGGATATGATGTGATTGGTATGTGTGATTGTGATGGCACCGGTTGTGGTATGTGCCCGCGTGGCAGTATGAAATAGGTATAGTGCTAGCTCACTAAGCGTTTTCGCTCACCCTTTCGTTGTTTACCTTTTTTCCAGGTTCTGGTTTGAAAGTAGATAAGGGCAAGGCCCCAGCTTGATTTTCCTGTGGATGATGGTTCTAGCGACATTTTAACATTTATTGAGCCGGTTGGCCGTGAAAACGTACCTACTTCGTAATAAATTTATTTATTAAATTCTTTTTATTTAAAATCTTTAAAAATCCCGTTTTTTGAAAATTTGATGTTACATTAACTAATGAAAACCTTAGATTAATGACAATTGTAAGAATTTAAGCAGAAGAACACTAAGAATATCATGTGATTATCAATCGGAAGATCTTCCAGCCCGAAGTATAGGGACATAAATCCAAATACCAGTAACCCGATCTATGGCCAATTTGGAGGACCCTACTATCCAATCTACTTTGGTCAAAGGATTGCTTACCACGTTACAAGGGTGAAAAGGTAATGGAAGTTGATTAACCAAAAAGAATCTATTAATTAATTATCAGATAACAAATACACTCAACCAACGAGTTCAAGTAGCCGCAGTTAAAACAATATATATGAATCACAAGACAAACATTCAAAAGCCATAGATCTAATAAATAAAATACCAAAATCAAATCATCCTTCAAGTTTATCAAACCATAGTGAATACTAAAAGATTACTAGCCACTAAATATAATGAAAACTAAAATCAAACAAGTATATGAACACATTAAGCAGACCGTGGGACAATCAAAGATAGGGCACCAACAAGACGACTCCAGGTGTAAACCGACGATGTTTCACTGTGTTTAAGCACTTTATTCAATTGTAGGCTCATATGTTATTCCTTTTCTGGCTTTTCTGAGATATGTGATGTATATGAATTATATGAAATTGACAGGCAAAAGGCAATATTTAAAGAACCAATCGGCGCACCTCACGATTGCGAAGCTGGGCTTCGCGACGCGAGGCCTTGAAAGCCCTCTCAAGTTAGTGAATCTTGAATATTCTAAAAGCTTCTAATCATTGTTGACTAATTTTGCGACGCCAAATCCTGCTTTCGCGACGCCAAGCATCCATAGTACGAAATCCTTCTCGAGTGCATCACATCTCGCGTCGCGAGATTGCCATCTCGCGATCGCGAGAGTGGTCCGTTTCTCTGAAATTCATTTTTCGTACTTTTTTTTTTCGCATTTTTCCTACTTTTCGTTCGAAGTACCTTTCAAGCCTGCAAAACATGAAGAGGAAAACTTTTCGGAAGTAAAACATATCAAAACAACCAGAAAACGGGGGTAAATCTTATCAAAGTAGAACAACCAAACATGTATAATTTCGGTGTTATCAACTAGCTTGGTTGGTAGATGGGTCATCCTCTTGTAGTAGAAGTCATAGAACTTGGTCAGAGACGTTTCTAATCTTACTAAGGTGTATGCTAACAACTAAGTTAACATATTATTATCCAGACATAACTTATAAGCTAACTTATGGTCATTCAAACATATATCTAACTTATAAGTTAGGTTATTTTTACCAAACAATGTCTAAAACGATAAATCCTACACCACATATAAATCAAAGGGATGAAAATTGCAATCTGTAGCAAACCACAAGGACGGAAAAGAAGCGTACTCAGTACTCTATAAATAAACTTGGAGGTAGTAAAATGTACTTTGGGCGGCAAATTATAAATTGGGTGGAAAAGTCGAAATGAAATCGAAAGAGGAATAAGCGGCCCCAAATCGCGGTTTTCACTTTCATGAAAACTTTTGAAATCTTGGAGCTCAAATTTCGATTTCGAACCCTATTTTTAATTCAATAATTCCATTTCACCCAAATCCTGCAATGATTTTTACCTCTCAATTGATGCCATTTATTTTTTTCTCTCTGTCATAAATTCTAGGGTTTATTTACCTTACTTCAATTGATTTTGTTCCCTTTTTGTTAGGGTATTTGTAACAAAATTCTAGGGTTTTTTGTGTCCATTAATCATGGTTCGAACTGTGAAAGGTGAACCGAGTAGTGGTGGTGGTGGTGGTGAGAGTAAAGTTAATGGCGTTAGGCGAAGGAAGAGGGAAGAAGAAGAGAATGATCGAAATGAAGGAAACGAGGAGAATAACGGTGATGGATTGGAGCGTAGGGTTCTTCGATCTCGATATCTTGCTGTCAAGAATCTGATTAACGGTAATACTCGCTCAATTTGGTTCAATTTTGTTCTTGCTTTATCGTTTCTGTTATTATTATTGTGATGGAAGTTGAATTTTGAGGTTTTGAATTGTTTTGTTTTGTGTTTCAGTGAAAAGAGATGATATTACGAAGGCGGATTCGGATAAGTTTAACTCGATCTTCGATGAAGTTGAATGCCTGCATCAATTGGGTAATTTAAGCTTTCATATTGTTTTAACTCATGGGAGCTGAAATGAACTAAGGGTTGTAATTTGTAAATATCACATTATGTTTTGGAGTATTAGTAGTCAATTGGTTTAAGGCATAGTTACAAAGAAGCAATTTTCATAAATTTGATGTCAATTTTGTTACTTTTTTCAGAGTAGCTTTTAATGGAATCAATAGCGTCATTTCGGTTTCATCTTTACATAATTAGTTTATTTGTTAGAGTTTTGGAGTTTGTGTTCACTAATCTTTTTTTGTTTTTGTTTTTCTGCAAAATGGTTTTATTCTTTCGTGTTTTGAGTGCCTGTTTCTTTGTTAAAAATCAGTTCTTACCACTTACCATGCTTGCACTATATCATTCTTATTGCATGTTTATGTAAAATTGGATATCGGACACATGACGGATGAATGTGCTACCTAATTAGAACACAAAACAGGAAAAAGTTGTTATTTTTGTGACTCTTTGTGAGTTTGCAATATGATATTATTTTGTACAGTTTTTGTGATGCATATTTCTCTGAAAGTGCCTTTGTCAACTTGTTTTATGTATAGGTGTATAACTGTGGGGACGGACCTAGAATTTTTTTGATTTGGTGGCACCATATAACATAGATAAAAAACAATTACAATAAGGCATGGTTTTTATGTATGTGTCTTCATTTTTTTACCCACATTCAGGATTGACTGATGTGTTTGTAGCCAAATTCCACAGTTTGCGGGGTTTTTAAAGTTTTTTTGCTTGATGTCACTTTTTAAGTTTTTATTTTTATCAATTTTGAGGTTTTTGTTTTTGTTGGGTGTCAAGAGTATTTTTTCCCTGGGTTTTTTGGTTGATTATGAGGTAAAGTTGCATCTTTTAATAAGATACGGTTGCACCTTTCATAGACCTCAAGTTATTTATCTTAGGATGGACAAACAATATGGTGGCACGTGCCACTGTCGGCACCACTGTAGGTGTCCGTGTTAATACCTGTGGATGATGGACCACCTAACATGTGCTCTGTTTGGTTTCCAGTGCAGAAGCCTAGGGAGCAAGTTGCCGATGCAGAGGCCTTATTGGACATCACTAACACATTGATGACCTCCGTTAAGGCCCAAACTAGTGAGGGAGTGACTGCAGCCGACTTTGTATCTTGTCTACTAAAGGACTTTGGACGACTTGGCGGAGGAAGTGATGGGACTGAGGAAACTAGGAACTCTATTAGGTGGAAGGAGATCGGTTCTTCAGTATCTCATGTTTTTCTCAAGGGTGATGGATGCTGCACAATGTAAATACAGATGGGATTGTTTTCGTGCTTTTGTCTGTTTTGCTCTTCTCTTGCTCTCTAAAGTGTTCTTTCTTTCCATTTTCAGGCTTGGGCCAATGAATTCAGAAGTCAAGCAACGAAAGGCTGTTGTGCACAGAAAGCATTCAAAACCAACCGAAAAAGCTCGGCCTGAAGAGGTAATGTAATATTATGATGAATTGTGAAGAGTTTTTTTTGCTTTCTGCCTTGAGTCTTTTCGTTCGATGTGACGTTTTTTTTATGCTGCCTTTTGCAGCTTGCTAAAAGTCCTACTGACGAGAAGACAGAGACCGATAAGAACATGGCAACCATGTTTAACGTGTTAAGAAAAAATAAAACTGTCAAACTTGAAAGTTTAGTGTTGAATAGATGCTCGTTTGCCCAAACAGTTGAGAATCTATTTGCATTGTCCTTTCTCTGTAAAGATGGCCGAGCTGAAATAAAAGTCAACGAGGAAGGGTGCCATTTAGTGGGTAAGCTCTTCCACAAATGACAATTCTAGAAAAACCGTTTGTTCATCTATTTGAGAGACTTGCTTGAATGCCTCTTGAACCCTTATGTGTTAATGCTTTTCCTTTCAGTACCAAAGAATGCTCCAGCTGCCAATGCAGTTGCTTCAAAGGAGGTTTCATACAGTCATTTTGTCTTCAGATTTGATTTCAGAGATTGGAAGGTAATTGAACAAGAATTTCAATTCTATGTTGATATTTGCATTTGAATTTGATTAAATTTCAAAATTGGAACTCAAATATAAGTGAACTTAACATTAAAATGTCCGAATTTTCATTTCAGAAAATCATACAAAAACTAAAATATAATAAACATAGGCGACTTAAAATATGTGCTTCATAGCTTTTTTGGGTTTCTTTAAGCTTTTCACCTTTTCTAGGAGGCTGATACTATGTAGCAGCTAATTGTTAGATTTTACTGCTAGAAAGTGTATATTATATAGGGACACGTCTGAAAAAACTTAAATGGACTTTTATGTATTGATGATTAAGTTCCTGTATAATTTTTTTGGATTGAATAAGTCATTGGAATTTTCAAAACATGTTAAATAAATCTTTGGACTTTCTGAAACTTGTTAAATAAATCTTGGAGTTTTTGAAACCTGTTTCATACATCCTTATAAATCTCTTACATTTACAAAGACAAATGAATGATATCATTTTCATTAGTCTTTCCGAATCTTACAAAAGTTGGGCCAAAACATACTAAAAGTAGCGTCAAAGTATACCAAAAGTTGCTTCAGAAAACACTAAATACACCAAATATGCGCCAAGTACACCAAAATATGCAGGTCTGGTACGATTTGGGCCATTATAAATACGCCAAAGTACCTATTTAGGATTTAAAGTCATTATAAAGATGGAAACCAAATTCAGAAAATGGTAATCAAATAATACCATACAACTTTTTAATGGTGTTCAGTGTTTACAGTCACTGGTGCATGGTAGCAGGGGATAGATTGGTTTGCTAACATGAGGCTTGAAGAATTGAGATTAGTACCTGTTGGTTTCTTACCATTTGAGGGGGGCGGTGACTGGTGGTGCTCGATGGTGTGCTAGATTGAAGGGTAGGGGCGTGGGATGATGCATTTTTGGCCGAGACAATTAGGTTTAGGAAATTAATTTTTAGTTTTTTTTTTTAAAATTTAACCTTTACCCACATAGTAGGTTACATATTAGTTTTTAGGTAATACCGTAATGAGGACTAATTTGATATGTTTTAAACTGTCTAATGGTTTTATTCATTCTAAGATATTGTCCAAGGGCTTAATCATTCAAAATTCAAAAATCTGTTGGGTATTATTGTACTTTTCTTTATTATATATTGTCCATTGTTTGGTATATCAGATGCTTATCTTAAAATCTTTCTCAATTCATCTGCCAACCTACCTCACTCTTGCTGGTCCCATTCAGTTCAGTCTTGTGCAATTACACCTTTATGGTGCATTCAGCTTAGTCTGTTTAGCAATTACACCTTTATGGTGCATTTGGTATACATGAAGAATAGGATAGGATGGAACAGAAGTACATAACAGAACATAAGTCAGAACAACTGTTCAATGTTTGGTAAGATAGACCTACACATGACAAAACAAATAAATTGACCAATTTTCCCTTAATGAGTTGTTTATATATTGGTAAATATAAGTGTGTTCCACTTTGTTCCATGGGTTGGGGCTTGAACACACATGTTCCATTTTGTTCCCACATAAAAGATCTGCCAACAATGATCACTGTATTATTTTGTCTGGTTCAGTGTACCAAAGTACCAAACACACCCAAAATAACAGAAGATGGCTAAGATGGTCTAAACCTTATAATCTGTTGTTTACAGTTGATGCTGGACTCGGTTGCTCCTGGGGACGAACTCATGCCAAACCGGAATCCAACCAACGATGCATCACCCAGTTCACAACGAGAATCCGCTTCAGATGAAAATGGGACGGTTTTGCCGACAACCCCAATTAGGAAATTTTGCAGGAACCGTGGTCTGGTTCTACAAGAACAAACGGTTGTCGAAGACTCACCGGAAAGCAATGATTCGGGATCACGAAGGGCTGCAATTCGTAACGGGAAACGGAAAGTTAGGTAAGAAAGTTGCAAACATTATGTACATTTTTGGCAACATTGAAGTGGGAGATTAGTAGTGTACTAACTGTTGAGTAAGTTCTAGAAACAATTCTAGTTGTAGACTGACTGTATTGGTAGATTAAACATGTTTATAGCTGTTTCTGTGTTTGTTGTCAACTGCTTGTTGGTAGAGAATGAGATCATATTTTCCAGCAACTGTTTTGGTTTTCTTACGAGGGTAATTTTGTAAAATTGTGGTTTTCTTGTGATTGATTTTGGTTTGCCTGAGTGTTTAAGAGGATTAATATAGGACAAGTTGTATCAAATTTTTTTGAAGGTTTTGAAGATAAGATTTAAATTTTGTTGGTTCCTGGTATTTACAATATGCTCAGAGCCTATACAAGATCTTGTTGATTTAGAGTGTGCTTACAAAATTATAATACTATCTCTTAAGAAAATATTTAAAACATGTCCATCTTCCAGAGCCGAGGGAGAAGAGAGGAGATATAAGCCCACTACATATCTACTTTTGAAAAAACTTAAAGGTTATAAGGGTAGAGGCAGTGGTCATCATTTCACCCCTCTTGCCACATCAACATTTTACACTCTTTCTTTCACCATTTTACCTACGAAACCTTTGTAGTGATCACCGTTCCACCCCTTTACCTCACCAACCATTTAAAAAAGAAAAAAAAGAGGAAGAAGATGAGAAAGGGAGGGAGGGAGGGAAAATATTATAGAACAAATTAAAGTCACTTATACTTTTGTATGTTAGTGTTTTGAAAAATATTATAGAACAAATTAAAGTCACATGAAATAATAAGCTAAAAGAAAAAGAAAAAGAAAAATCATTGAAAGTATCCCTAAAGACCATTATCAACTAGGTTTCTCGATCCATCACTGAAAAACTCATCCATAACAACTATTCTTTTACTCTCGTGAACCTGAACATCCATTTTTCATGAAGGAAGTTGAAATGAGCTTAACCATTAGATGGTGTTTGGACTATAAGGAGCCCTCCTCTAGAAATGGAGGATGTGGTTCAATGGTTTCACCTTATAACACGGTAAGGGGGAAGGGAGGGGGTAGTTATGAATGTAGCTTGTGAAAGATGGGACAAGATAATGTATATGAAGAAGAGGATCTAGGAAAGAGGGCTTGGTTTGCGATGGGCTTGAGGGTTGATCCCTATGTGTCTATATGTGAATATAATACAAACACACACACACACACACACACACACACACACACACACACATATATATATATATATCGGGGTGGGTTCAAATGTGAACTACTTATTGGTTGTGAACGTGAGGACAACCGAGAGCGCGACACGTGGCGGATGACTAGGCGCCACGTCAGATCCACGGCGGATGACTAGACGCGATTCATGGGAGGGCATTGAATTAAAGAGGGGGATCACACTAACCATGTAATTCAGGTCAGAACTTAAATCGGTAGTTATTCTAAAATAACACTTGAAACGTTATAACATGTAAACCACAAGGACCAAGCATGTAATTTACTCAAAACTTCGTCCTTTTCCTTCCAATTCTTCTTCTTCTCTTTCGTTAAGAAAAAAAGACGAAAGGTTTCCCAAACACAAACGCTAGGGTTTTGGAGCGTAATCGAGCTATGGAGTATCAGAAGAAGAGAAAGAGGCTTCAACCTACATCCAATGGCGATGCAAAGAAATCAAAATCAGGTTTCTTTTTGTTCAATAAACACACATACTTATATATCTATATCTATACATATGTATGTATGTATATATGTATCTAGAATTATTCGCATTCGAACTCTTAATCGTACGATTAGCATCAGGTTTTATCTGTTTTTGTTTCTACATTGTTTATCGTGATTTTGCAACATCTATTGTGCCTAATTTTGTATGTTTAATGATTAATGATTTTCTCCAAGGGAGTATGAAAATCTGAAGAATGATGAATCATAAACATAGTTGAGGTAAAACTAAACAGAAATAATGAAGAATGATAGCTTGAAAATCTGAAAATGTGAGAGTGGAGTAATGATTTTTACATAGATAAATAAGATAATATTTGATCAAAAAATTTGTGAGCGATTTGTGAGTCCTGATTCCAACTGTGTTGAAGATTAAATAGACAACAGTCTTCATAGAATTATAGAAATCACAACAAAGAGACCACAATCTTCATAGAACACAAATCATGTCTAGCTCAGTTGGTCTTCCTAAGGCTATGCGTACCCAAACCCTCCCAACCCTCCCAACCCCACTGCCACATCAACTTTTCCATAAACCCACAATAAGCCCTCTGGAGCCCTCTCAGATTAGTACTTGAACCCTCCCAACCCTCTCACATACACACAACACACACAAAGGAGCGGTTTAGCGGTGTGGCCACACCGCTGTGCTTCCAACCCACCGGTGGCGTACCAGAGGCCGCTCCAGCCGGCCGAGCCCCACCATCCGGTACGCATAGCCTAAGGGCGGTAACATCCTTGGGGGGGCTGTGGCCATATCCTAGGCTACAAAAGTACTAAAGACATAAACATTATAATATAGAAGTATAGCTGAAATCTAAAGTGAGAGAGCAACATGGCAGACTTTGAGACTTGAGAGAGCAGCATAGCTTAAGTGGTCATAATGATTAGTGCATATCACTTTGCATATATATCACTCATATATGATACATTAGCAATTTTTTATACCCCATTCATTTCTATATAATTAAGGATCAAGCAAAATATTAATACATCATCTGAATCTAGCATTAAGAGATAGAATTTCTAATTTGAGGATCAAGAAACCGATGCTGCGTACAAGTATATATTTCCAACGGGTTTGATGAATTTCTATCAAACAATATGGAGTGTGTATTGACAGGGCATTAGGAACCCAGTTGAATAAAGAAAATGAAAACCAGGACATAGTAAAATAAACACTTTTGAATCAAACATATTGACGAATGAAACAAACTAGCATATTGACCAACATACCAGATTTAAATCCAAATATAAAGATTAGAATGCAAGTAAAATCAATGAATCAACCTACTCGATACCCCATACTGGATAGATACTTCCAAATTGGTAATTGGTACATTTTAGATGTGATGCTTGAATTGAAAGAACCTTAAATTGGTAATTGCTAAATTAAATTCTAATTTCAAGTAAACTGTAAATGTAAAAAATGATAATGTTATTATTGTGTAATATTATAATGGTTAAAATTTAAAAGACTTATAAGTCTTAGGGCTTGTTTTGTTAGCAGCTTAATGGGACTCATAGCTTATTTTGGTCAGCTATATATGACTGTTTGATAGTGGCTTTAATGATACAGAAAGCGGCTTAATCAGTAAGCTTTTAAGGGAGATCTTTATGCAGAAAGCCTTGTTTTTCCATACATGTTTATCTCAAATAAAAAACTCGCTTCTTCCCCTTATGAAAAATACCTCCCAAACAAAAACTTTTTCAATGCATACGGACAGATTAATTCACACAGACAACTTTTTCCATACAGGACTTAATAGAAAACCAACCAAACAGCCCCTTAGTCCAATATGTAAATCTAAAAGACCAGTACTAAATAAACTGATATGAGATTGTGAGCTCATATTATATATGTGTGTATATATACCACAAGCTGTCCTGTCGTTTAGAACGCTGAAAAAAACACCTAAACCATAGACCGTCCTGAACTGCCCAGTTTGACAAATTCCAGACTGGGCTTCAGTTTGGTCCGACCAGCTTTTGCAGTCCATCGGTTTCTTTGAACACACCTAATTAAATTTGTGGTTATGTTGACTTGTATGCCATATCATTCATCACGTCAGTATCTCGAACTTGCAAGTGTTTAAACAGGTTACTCAAAGGCCTTATTTGTTTTTTTGTGTTTTGACCTTGTATTAAGCTCTTATCACTTACCGAATAAGAGGTTAGCTAATTAAGTGCGTTTTTTTTGGAGTAAGAGTTTATATTGCTCTTAACTTTAAAGGTATGTTTACTATTTTTTTGCTGTTTGTGTAACGAATGTTGCATATTGGGTATAGTTGGCTAGCTCCTGTTGGTTTTATCTTATGTTTGTTTTCTAACGAAAGTTCTGTTTACTTCTTTTTTGCTGTCTTGAACCGAAACTTGATTTACAAAACCGTTTCATCGTTTTTTTGACATCACATGCATCTACTAATGGAATGATCAAGCTGTTGACATGATTATGAAACTACAAATATGTTATCATATGGTATGATCAATGTGGTAACTGTAAGATATGTTTTATCATTTATTAGGAGTAAACCTCATGAATATTTATTCTTTCATGTGTGTTGATTAGTGATGGAAGAGAATGTACGTGTAGAGAATCTACGTGTTAGTTGGACAAATGAAGCTATCAAATGCTTTTTAGAGACTTGTATAGAAGAAGTCAATACAGTGGGTCGAAATGGGGGTAGTCTTCGGAAATCAACTTGGAGTAAGCTGGCAGCAAAGCTTGACGAAGTGTGTCATATAAATCCCATGCAAAAACAGCTGAAAAATCTATATGATTATCTGAAAAGGAAGTACTCAATATGGGTGTACCTAAAGAATAGAGCTGGGGATAGTTATGACCTGGAAACAAATACATTCAAATTATCCAATCAAGAATGGCACAATATTTCCAAGGTTAGTTTTAAATCAATCTCTTTTACATTTTTCGTTAGTGGTGATAATAGTAACGAGCATTATATTAAATAATCTTTTTCAATTTTGATGCAGGATTATCCGAAAGCAAAAACTCTAAGAACATCACCCTTGCCATTTCCTGAATTGTGTGTTGCTTTATTCGAGGGGACTTTTGCTATTGATTCTCGTGTTTATGCCCCTAGCCCAATCCGTGAGATGCATGTGGTCTCATCATCATCATCATCATCTCCGTCTCACATCCAAACTACTCAAAATGAGGAGAATGAACATGATGATGTCGAACATGATGATGATGATGATGATGATGATGATGACGATGATGATGACGATAAGGAGGATGAGGAACGGTATGCATATGTTGAACGTATTCAAGAACCAAATATTGTTAAAGCAAGTGCAAATCCTTCAAATGTTGAAGGACCAAGTGTAAAGTCGTCTAGACCGAAGAAGAAGAGTAAAACGTTGGTCAACTGGGTTGAATTGGCAAAAGAAATGGTTGATGTACTTCGCATACTTGTTGCACAACCACAACCACAACCTCAGCCTCAACCTCAACCACAACCACAACCGACCTCAATCCTAGGTGCTTGTATTGATCGGTTGAACACACTTATTGATGATCCAAGGGATCCTCTTCATTGTGCAGCCATTGATATTTTTGGCCACTCGACATTATTAAGAGAGACATGGTTGATGATGCCTCCAGATCATGATGTATTAACAGCATGGATTACAAGGACGGCAAGGAGATTGGGATTCATGGAGTAGTTTTTAGAATTTTAACAAGTTATTTGGTTGCATAGTTTGTATCTGAACATGTTATTTTGGTTATCTGTTTTGTGTCTGAACATGATATCCGGGTTATCCATATTTATATTTGAACATGTCAGAACAAGTTTTAGGAGTTTGAACAGGTTTAACAAGTTATTTGGTAATGCGTTTGATATCTGACTATGTTGAACAAGCTGTTATCCATATGCTTTTAATAGGTTCATCATGGACGATAATTAGAAACTTATAACTGTTATGTGCTTGTATATGTATTCTACTTGGCATTTGAGAAAGTAAAAGACAGAATACATATGTAATGATTGAACGACATTTTATGGAATAGGTACTTTAAAACGTAAGGTAACGATGAACAAGGGATTGGACTTTAAAACATTAAGATAATGATCAACAAGATATTGGCTATTGATTTGTTTCGAACATAACGTTGGTTAACAGATAGAAAATATAATCAATGATGGTTGTGGTTGAGAGGCGGCAGCGGATGGTTGTGGTTGAGATTGAGTGAGCAGCGACTGGTGGTGAGCAATTGAGAGAGCGGCAACTGTTGGTGGTGAGTAATTGAGAAAAAGAGGAGCCTAATGATGATCGTATTATGATTTGATAATGATGATGGTAACACACATATTCTCTAATCAATATACGGCTAAACCGTTAGCTTCTATCTCGTGTGTTACCATCATCATTATCAAATCATAATCCGATCCTAACAGAGTTATTCAGGTTCCGGGCCGGTTTAAGATCGTTGCGGATTAGTCGAATCCCCGAATGGATCCCTGATACCGTGGGAACGTGTGTGAGTTTAGCTGTCGTTCTAAAAAAATAGCTAAGCTTTTGAAAGGATCGATCTATGCAAAGATAATTTTCAAATGATTAGTTGGCATACATCTTCATCATCTTTTTGTTTGCTAGCCATTTGACGTTAATATCTTCGTTGTTCGGCCACATACTTTGTACAAGTTATGAGTTTTCACGGAACAACTGCTCTCTTCAAATCTATGTACATGTTCACTACCTAGATCCCACCTTTGGAGTTTGGATGTGCTGAATGAATGATCTCTATAACGTGTACAACTTAAGACTTGAATGTAAGGGTGAGCATTGGGCCCGTAAGAACAGGCTTGAACCAGGACCGTACCAGAACCGGGACCGTATCAGAATCTGCACCGGTATTACCTATACGGTCCGGTTATCGGTTCTAAGCATCGGCCATTTCTAGTTCCTGTTCCAAACCGGGTTTGGAGCCAAATATGCGGGTAAAAACCGGGACTGGCCCGAAAGTTTAAGAGACAATCTAATATTCTTATTATAATTAAAAGGGTTTAGTTCCCCAAAATGTATTCAACTTGTCACCTTTTGTTATTGTATGTATCCAACTTTAAAAATTACCATTTAATACATTCAACTACCAAAAGTTACCATTTCATGCATCGTGACCTGCTATCAAAGGTTACCAGCAGGTCACCCCTCTCCGGCGACTTTTCCGGCCATCCGGTCATCTTCTCCGGCGAGATTCCAGCGACTGCACTATTTCCGACGACCCATTTTTTCCGGCGACCTCAACCATTTTTCCCGATGATTGTTTTTTCTGGTTTTTTGAATGGCGTCGGCTACAGCAGTGGCGGTGGCGCTTGCTGCTGCCGTTATCGCAAGGCCACCGGTGACGACGATGGTGGTTGTTTTCGCCATTGTTGTCGCCGGCGATGGCGACATTGGTGCTTCGACCGGTGACGACAATGGTGGTTGTTTTCCGGGGTTTTTCTCTCCGATCGGTGCTCTTTCTCGAGGTCTCGAACACATCGGTGCTCCTCCGTGGGGATCGAAGTGGTGGTCGGTACTCTTCCGGGAGCTGCTGTGGCGGTGAGACAGTGATTTCTCGACGATCGAGATGAACTTCTTGAGGTGGTGGATGTATTCGGGCCCCCGGGACACTGGTGGAAAAAACAATCGTCGGGAAAAATGGTTGAGGTTGCCGGGAAAAATGGGTCGCCGGAAATAGTGTAGTCGCCGGAATCTCGCCGGAGAAGATGACCGGAGATCATGACCGGAGGAGATGACCGGCTACCTGCTAAACAAGTTTCATGATGCATGAAATGGTAACTTTTGGTAGTTTAATGTATTAAATGGTAATTTTTAAAGTTGGATACATACAATAGCAAAAGGTGACAAGTTGGATACATTTTGAGGAACTAAACCCTAATTAAAACAAATATAATTCTAGCTATATTATTCCACAAGTCCGACAAGAAACATCTAAAAGAACATCGGCCAGTAACAAGTCCATCAAAAAACGGCAATCAAAAAACCATCGACCATCACCATATTAACTATATAAATAGTTATTGTTCTCGTATAAATCTTTCTCTCTCTCTCATATATATATATATATATATATATATGAGAAAAGTTCAAACAAGAACAAAATCATTTTGTAGGAACAAATGAATCATTTTGGATCACACATGATGTGGGCCCATGTGGGACCCACCCATTATTAAATCATATATGATTCTGGTGGGTCCCACCACAAAATCAAATATGATTTAATTAATGGGTGGGTCCCACATAATGTGTGGCTCACATTTGATTCATTTGTTCCTTTAAAATGGGTTGTTCTTGTATGAACCTCCCTCGTATATATATATATATATATATATATATATATATATATATATATATATATATATAGAGAGAGAGAGAGAGAGAGGAGCGATCATTTGCAAACCACTCTTATATTACAAACCTACAAACCTCTATCAACCAATCAATGAATTTCTTTTTTCTTTTTCCTTTTTTCATTTTTAAGGGTGTTTATGTCATTTTCATTTAAGGTGAAAGTTCAAATACAAACCATTTTTTTATTGTGAAAGTGAGGACAACCCAGAGCGCGACGCGTGGCAACAAATTTTCTGACACGCGCGACTTTTCCCGCGACCTAGTGTTATTCAGTCTGAATAATAGTGTTATTCAGACTGAATAACACTAAGTCGCGGGCTTTTTGGTTATAAGTCGCGGGTGTCACTGAATTTTCGGCGACTTAGTGTTATTCATACTGAATAACGCTTTATTCAGTTTGAATAAAGCGTTATTCAGTATGAATAACACTAAGTCGCGAAAATTCAGAGTGACACGTGGCGCGCTCTCGGTTGTCCTCATGTTCACAACGAAAAAGTGGTTTGTATTTGAACCCACCCCTATATATATATATATAGTAGATGTTTTATATATCATGGAATCATGATTGTCGACTTGTTGTATATTTAAATAAGTAAAAATAATAATATTAGATAATAAAATATGACACTATGAAATTTATTTACATGGTTCCAACCGGGTTTTTGACCGGAAAACTGGGTCCGGGATTACAACCAGTATTACCAATACGGTTCAGTTCTCGGTTCTAAATATCGCTCATTTCCGGTTCCGGTTCCACACTGGATTCGGGCCAGTTCGGTCTGATTCGGGACCAATGAATGTGTTTAATTGAGTGAAACCTTCTTGTCATCTTGTTATCTTATGTGATAGACCAAGTGATGAATAGGCAATTGCACCTATGGCCGAAGGTGCCACGTTCACTTGGTGTTGCCGAGTTATAAAAAGCAAGCGTGTGAGATAGTGGTGTTAAAGAGTCCAGTAGAAGGTTGATTGAGCTCTACTCAAGAAAGCAATATCATATTCGAACTCGAATAACTTTTATAAAATAACCATCTAACTCGAGCTTGAATAACTTTTCAACGTTTGAGCTTAATGCTCATTTAACAAAAATGAGTTATATATCATACCTAAAATTCACGCTTTACAAGTTTGTTTGTGGCTCAAATAAGGGATCAATTAACTCGTTTATTGGCTCGAGTTTCACAATTTTTATATTTTGAGTGCATAATTTACGAACATATGAAGATGTTGGCTCAAAAAACTATATTCTCAAATGACTTAATTTCGATTGAAAAATATTTAATAGAGCTTTCAAAAAAGCTGAATTGAACATTGGTGTTATAGAGCTCGACACATTGGTCAAACGAGTTATATTTTATGTTTGAGATAGACTCGAGTTGATAAAAAACTATGAGGCTCAATAAGATAAGGATGCTTGAGTAGTCCCATCGAAATCAAACTCAAATGTCAACACCCTAGTGTGATACGTCAAATATTTTTCTCTAACACATCATATCAATAAAGTTTTTACCCTTATTTGTTGTAGCAAAAAATCTTGTTATATAACGTTATTAACGTTTTTAACAATCGTTGTTGTAGTGCAAATGAAATAAGAGGAAAGTTCATTACAAACCGTAAATAATTTTAGAATTGATTGCTTATGAATTATTTATGACGAAATACGTAATTATTCATCAATATTATTCATCATACATTTTCATTATTCATGACATTCATGTTAAATAGTTACTTCTTATGTCTCTTAAAATATTTACAGTTCTTAAAATGAATGAAAATATTTTTGTATTTGTTTTTCCTCTTTTACCATTCTTAATTTATGTTATATAAGTGGTTGGTACATGCCCCTCTCTTACAACTATTATCTATTGAGATAAACCAAACAAA
This sequence comes from Centaurea solstitialis, assembly GCA_030169165.1. Lineage (NCBI taxonomy): Eukaryota > Viridiplantae > Streptophyta > Magnoliopsida > Asterales > Asteraceae > Centaurea > Centaurea solstitialis. The sequence continues at coordinate 16,376,141 of CM058045.1, read as the reverse complement.
GAAATCTTTCATCAACAACTCGACAAGTAGAAAACATCTGATCTAAAATCCAACGGTAAAACTAAATTTGTTAACGCCTTATTTTTATTTTAAATAAATGTGTTTGTGTTTGTGATAGAAAAAGACAAAGAGAACCAACACACATCAAATAAACTAATTGCACTCCTATCTATTGCTAAAAGTATCTATATTAATGATTTTCTTCTTACACACATCAACATGACAATCTGGTTTTTACGTTCTCAATATACAGATTGACCTGATTTTGACATCCATATAGTTGCAAATAACATTTCCCATCAATCAAATATCCTTCAATCATATATTTTAAGAAGCCCAATCCGTCAAACCTTCGTTACTTATTGGCTAGCCTCACAATGAATGAGTTGTACGAGCATCTGTGACACCTAATCTAAAATAAAGATTTTAAAGATTGTTTGTTTTGGGTAGCTATTGTATAATATTTTTTAAAATAGAATAAAGAGTAAAGTGCAATTTTGGTCCCTGTGGTTTGACAAAAGTCTCACTTTTGGTCCCTACAGTTTAAAAAATACACATTAGCCCCTGCAATATGCTATTTTGTCCGATTTGGTCCCTAAAGCTAACAGCTGTTAAGTGAAGCCGTTAGTTCAGGGGTAGTTTGGTCTTTTCCTAATTTTATTTTATTTTTGTTTTTAAAAAATGAACTCAAGGACCAAAATTGTAATTTATCAAAACTTGTTCTTCACTAATAAAAACCCTAACCTAAAATCAGATGTGAATAAACCAACCATCACTAAGAAACCAACCATCACCACCCTAAACCAACCATCAGATCTGAATAAAAACCCTAACCTTTTGTCACCACCACCCAGCTCCACCATCCACCACCACCACCATCGTCTGCCTCTGCCACCTACCTCCGCCGCGATCTGCCTCTGCCACCTACCTCCGTCGCGATCTGCCTCCGCCACCCACCTCCGCCGCGATCTGCCTCCCCCACCCACCTCCGCCGCGATCTGCCTCCCCCACCCACCTCCGTCGCTCGAGATGGTCGGCGACGGTCGCGTGTTCAGCCGGCGATGACAACACGAATCAGATCTGGAATCGTATGTGCAGCTCGAGATGGCCGGCGACGGCGATCGTCGCGTGTTCAACTGGCGACGAAGGTCATGTGTGCACGGTGGTTACGATGGAGGTGTTTGTGTGTGCAACCTTCTCTTCTTCCCATCCTTTCCCTAATTAATTTGGGAGAATTTGATTTTGATTTGAGTCTGGGGAATTTAGGGGATCTAAATCTGTGTATGTTTTGTCAAAAAAAATTGTGTATGTGTTTGTTAATGTGTGTATATTTTGTGTGTGTGTGTGTGTTTCTAAATGTGTTTTATGGGATTGGGAAGGGGGTAGGTGCTGATGATGGGGGTGGGTGGTGGTTAGTTGATGGTGGTGGTGAGTGGTGATGAGTGATGGGTGATGGGTGATGGTTAGTTGGTGGTGGTGGTGGTGATGGGTGATGGTTAGTTGGTGGTGGTGGTGGTGGGTGGTGATGGGTGATGGTTAGTTGGTGGTGATGGGGGGTGGTTAGTTGGTGGTAGTTGTGATGGGTGGTGGTGGGTGGAGATGGCTGATGGTTAGTTGGTGGTGGTGGTGGGTGATGGTGGTAGTGGTAGGTGATGGGTGGTAGTTAGTTGGTGGTGGTGGTGGGTGGTAGGTGGTGATGGTGGGGATAAAGATGAAAATGATGTGTGTGTGTGTCTATATAAAAACACATAAATAAAGTAAATTACATTTTTGGTCCCTTTGTTTGTTAATAAAGGAAAAAGACAAAAAAAGGGAAAAAGACTAAACTACCCTCACGTGAGGGGAACGTGATGTGCCCTAACGGCACTACTTTAACGTCTGTTAGCCTCAGGGACCAAAATCGGACAAAATAGCATATTGCAGGGGCTAATGTGTATTTTTTAAACTGTAGGGACCAAAAGTGAGACTTTTGTCAAACCACAGGGACCAAAATTGCACTTTACTCTAGAATAAATAAGATATAAGAATTAGTAATTTTAGTATTGAGAAGAGAGAAATAACATTTTAACCACAAAAGTTAAACTTATTATTATTTTCTAGAACGGAGATCGACATCTTGTTTGTCGATCTGATGCCAACTTGCATATGCTAGCACATTTTAGTAGCTCTTCGAGCTTATTAATTACATTTTGCATCTCTAATCTTGGTATGAGTAAGAGTTTAGCCAAGATATGCCAATCAATTGGCTGTTGCAAAGTTTTCTACTTTAATCATGCCAAAATAGCTAAGCTTCGGAAGGCTCGATCAATGCAAAGATGGAGTGAAAACCTTCTTGTTATGTTGTTATCTTTTTTATGTGATAGACGAAGGGATGAGTAGGCTATTGCACCTATGGCTGAAGGTGCCACTTTGTACATGGTGTTGTCGAGTTATAGAAAGCAAGCATGTAAGATAGCGGTGTTAAAGAGTCAAGTAGTAGGTTAATTGAGCTTGACTAAAAAAAGTAGTATCATATTTGAACTCAAATAACTTTTATAACATATAGTCCAAACTCGAGTTTGAATAACTTTTCAATGTTTGAGCTTAATGCTCGTTTAACAAAAACGAGCTATATATCATACCTAAAAAAGTACGCTTTACAAGTTTGTTTATGGCTCAAATAAGGGATCAACTAACTCGTTTATTGGCTCGAGTTTCACAATGTTCATAGTTTAAGTGTATAATTTATGAACATATGAAGATGTTGGCTCAAGAAACTATATTCTCAAATGACTTAATTCAAACTCGATTCAAAAAACTTAATCGAGCTTTTAAAAAAGCTGAATCAAACATTGGTGTTCTGAACTCGACTCATTGGTCAAATAGTTATATCGTATGTTTGAGATAGACTCGAGTTGATCAAGAATTATCAAGCTCAAAACTTGAGATAAGGATGCTTGAGTAGTCCTTTCGAAATTAAACTCAAATGTCAACATGTGTGATAGGTCAAATATCTTTCTCTGACACATCATATCAATAAAGTTTTAGCCCTTTATTTGTTTTAGCAAAAAGTCTTGTTATATAATATATATATAAACATATTTAACAATCGTTGTTATAGTGCAAATGAAATTAGGGGAAAGTTCATTAGAAACCGTAAATAATTTGAGAACCGATTCCTCATGAATTATTTATAACAAATATACCTAAATATTCATGAATATTTATTCATCATACATTTTTATTATTCATGATATTCATCTTGAATAGTTACTTCTTATGTCTTTTAAAATATTTACGGTTCTTAAAATGCATGAAAATGTTATTGTATTTCTTTTTGGCTATTTTTATCGTTGTTAATACATGTTATACAAGTGGTTGGTACATGCCCCTCTCTTACGACTATTATGTATTCAATAAAACAAAAAAGAAACATAAAGCAATCAAAGAAATCTTTCTTCTGCAACTAGACAAGTAGAAAATATCTGATCTTAAATCCAACGGTAAAACTATATTGGTTAGTTTAATTAAAAATAAATGTGTTTGTATTTGTGATTGAAAAAGACAAAGAGACTCAACCTAAAAATTATGGTGTATGGTGATGAAAGTAGGTACATCCAAATTTAGTTCAAGTTTCGTGTGCTTCACTCGTAATAAAGGGGAGACTAATTGTATATTTATTTATTGCTAAATGCATTTCTATCAATGATTTTCTCCTTACACATATCAATATGACAATCTGTCTTTTTACATTCCCGATTTACAGATTGACATGGTTTTGACACCCATAAAGTTGCAAATAGCAATTTTGGTTGTAAATGTGTGGCGATAATTGTCCTTGCATTTTCTTAAATTGACATCGTTCTCGTCTAAACTCACCTCTTACCTCTATATATTAATTAGCATTCAATGAAAGAGAGAGAAAAATATAAGTAGTAAAGAGAAAAAGTTAGGTTGTTACGATGAATGGTTCAACATTTTTTGTGTGGCGATGAAATAAAGTTGAGAAAGAAACTGTCATATGGATTCAGTGGACCATTGGGGACCGCAATGGCCCTCATTTTTCTGAAAGTACGTTAAAAAATTTCTCCTTAAGGTATGTCATTTCTTATAAAATTAGTCTCTTTTATCTTTAATGATTATAAAAAGAATTCTCTACCCATCCAATTTTTCTTGGATTTGATCCTTGAGGCAAACAACCATTTGATATCTCAATTAAACACAAGATGCACCTGTTTAAAAAATAAATGTGTCTGTTGTTGCAAATAACATAATCAAGAAAGCAGCAACCCTGACTATAAAAAAAATTATTATTGGATTCTAAAGATCATACCATAAAGTGAATGATGGTTTTGGTATCTACGTTGGGACGAGGTGTTGGGTAGGTATGATTCTACGTCGACGAATGGTTAGAAAACCTTGGGAAACCAATTAAAACCATTAAATATGCACACTAAATGTGGAACTTTTTAACCAACAACCACCAAAGGTTCCCTAATGAGCATGCGTGGCTCCCATATATGCTAGATGCCGAACCAACTTACAAGTATGCTAGACGAATGTGGTCGACAAACATGTTGATTACAAAAAATTTTGTGACTGAAGTCGGTTTAATAAATATTTTCGTCTTATTCATCATCTAACAATTAGTGTGATTCTCCGAAATTCTTCATTTTGGATAGATGATTGATCCCAAGAATGATCATTCAGATCATTAATACACCCAATGAATTAGTGGAGGTAGTGTTTGAAATACCATTATCATATGGTCCTATTGTTAATGCTTTTCATCTTTTAAAATTATTCTATTTTTTCTTACTTAAATAAGTTGCAATCCAACATTAAAATGATATAAATAACAACATTAACAAATTAACATTAAATTTGAAATTGATATCATAACTTCAACGAATTAACAAATAACCTTTTGTTTAAATTAGCACAAATATTTGATAAACATATTATATACAAATAAATATATAATATTACCATTTGCTGATTTACCACATTAACAAAAAAAAACCATGACAAATACGTATAAGATCTTATCCAGCAAATATATTATTTAACATCAAATTTTAGCTATTCTTTTTATTAAAATATCAAATAATTCATATTTAGGGAATAACAAATAATAAATAAACTAAAAAGATAAAGGGGTAATAGTCTATGGATGCGGGTTTTCAAAGGAATACATGCATAGGTGGAGCTAAAGCCTAAAGGGAGATTTCAGTTCTGGAAAAGTCAATGTAAACTTAATGGTATCAAGAGATTAAATTTATGGAAAAACTACAAATCAAGAAGATAAATTTAAAGGATGTCTATTTTCTAATGTTACTTTTAATAATGAGACAAAGGTTTTTGTTATTTCCTTTTTATTAAGAGTAAACTAGTTAATGGCCCGTGTAATACACGGACGATTTAAACATATTGTTTTAGTTTCTAAAAAGAATTAACATTTGCAATATAAAGTTCACAAATAATTCACCACAAACCAAACGTAATATCCAATTAACAATATAAATATGACTTAGTTAATTGATAAAAGAAACATTAATGATTTAGTTTAATCATAACCATTTGAGAAATTATATATATAACATTTAAATTACTTTTCTTTCATTTTTTTATTCAAAGCTTTCTTTGAAATTGAGTAAGTAGAGAATTATTATTTATTAAAATAATTCTAATTAATCAACGATTTAAATGAAAAAAAATTACTCTTACTTTATTATTAAATATTTTAGTCATCTAATAGTTGTTTAAAATATCTGAAATTCTTTTGTTGAAAGATTTGGATATCGTGAATGATTCTAAAACGAGAGAGATTCTGAAATAAATTATATAGTGTTTTTGATTTGTAGGGTTTAAAAAAATTATTATTTATAAATGATCTATAGAATTAGTAAGATTAAAAGGATGGAATCTTTAAATTTCAAGAACATCAACAATAGCGTTTTAAATAAAATAAACTTTTATTATTTATAAATAATCTATAAAAAAATTTAGATTAAAAATAGGAATCTTTAAATTTCTAGAATATCAACGATAAAATTGTAATAAAATGTAAACAACTTAATTTATATCTATTATTAATATTTACTAATATAAATAAATTAAAAAAAATATTCAATATTATACTCATTTTGAAGGTATCGTCGAGACGATTATAAGGGTGTAATTTATAAAAAAGAAAAACAAAAAACTTAAATGGTTTTAATTCATATACATTATTTACCTTAATATGATAAGAATGTAAAGTGAAAATTGAAAAACTAAGGGGTAAAAAGTAATTTAATCAAATAATTATAAGGTTACAAAATGTAAATTATAAAAGGGAAACTAATAAGGAGAAATTTTAGGTATGTAAATTTTGGGGAAAAAAATGGAAATAGATTATGACATCATCATTTGATAGGATTTTTTTAATTGACCAATGAAATCACTCAATTTCATTTTGATGACATCAGCAAAAACCTTCTTTTAGGCTTGGTTTGGCAAGCATAAGCTAGCTGATAAGCTAGCTTATAAGCTAGTCCATCCAAACATGTACCAGGAAGCTAGCAGCTAGCTTATAAGCTAGCTTTTTGAAACGCTACTTTGAGTAGCTTATGAGAAGCTTATTGTAGCTTTTTCCAATTATACCCTTATTAATATTTATTATTAAATTCAAAGATACCCTTTTTGGTCATTTTACATACTCATAAGCTAGTTTTTGCCAAACATAATTTGTTCAACAGCTAGCTTATCAGCTACTAGCAAGCTTATCAATCAACAGCTAGCTTATCAGCTATCCGCTAGCTTATCAGCTACCAGCTAGCTTATAAGCTACGCTTGCCAAACATAGCCTTAATATATATATATATATATATATAGATTTCAGGTTAAAAAAGTCTAATAATCACAAGTTTTCAAAATGATACATCTTTTTTTTTTCTTACGAACATTAATTTTGATTGTAGATGTTACTTTAGGGGTTGTTTAACAAAAGCTAATCCGAATATTCGGGTAAGCACATATTAAGTTATATATTACCTTAACCATTGAATAGGACAAAGATTAGAAATCTTATTTGGTAAGAACAAAACAATGATCAAAAGTCTTATTCGGTAAGTAAAGTTGTCGCGGATTAAATAGATAATGAGAGGGGGAAGGTCCCCACTTTTAAAACACAAAATTTTATTAGGTTATAATTTTTTTTTTAAAGTTTTGATCATTGTTCTCGCCAATAGTTTACTGTTTGGGACCCGATCAACCAAAAAGTTATCTCAAAATGAATCGAAAGACCAAATAAATACTCTATAAATCAACTAAAAAAGCTCTTAAAATCGACAAAATTAAGTTAGAAATACTTGGAAATTAACCAAAAAAACTTTGAGAATCCCTCAAAATGGTGTAATTCAGCTAAAAATTTATCGGACGACTTTACAGGATTTTAATTCACCATAAAGGAGCCCCCACTACGAAAAATTCCTGGAGGCATCATTGAATAAAAGCGACGATTTTTATCCGATTAGCGGTTAGCACGCGATATATTGCATACAACGTCGTTTTCATGGACTAAAATCTTGCATAAGATACATGATAGTATTAAGTTTTGTCAATAAATACTTACCATTTAAATGTTTAGATAAACAAACATGATTAACTACTAACTACACAAAGAGAAAAGAGCATAGTATTATGATTGGGGGATAAAGAAACCATTAAACAATAACGGTCAATTACTAACTACCCAATTTGTGTTTTTAATGTTACTAATAGAAGCAATGTAGTTGGAAAAAAAGTGATCGTATTTATTGTTTCTTTCATCTAAAATTTAGTATTCTTGTTTCTCTCTCTCTATTAAAATATGACATTGGTTGGTAAAAATAAGCTAGTTTATAAGCTGACTTATAAGATAGCTTATTTTCTATGTACATATTTGGTAAGGTAAAAAGTAGCTTATAAGGCTACCCACACCGGCGTTGTCGGACTCCAGCGGGTATACCCGCCGGCTTCAAAAAAGCCCGACGGGTTGGGTGCGACATATATGTAGCCGGCGGGCTGGTGGCTTTGGCGGTGGCATGAAGCCGCTGTGTTTGTGTGTGTGTGTTGTGTGAGAGGGTTGAGAGAGTTGGGTAAGAGTAGTAGAGGGTTATGGGAGGGTAAAGAGAGGGTTGGGAAAAAGCTGATGTGGCATTAAAAAAGTGAGAGGGTTGGGATGGTTGAGAGGGTTGGGTGTGGGTAGCCCAAGCAAGTTTTTTGATAAACTATTTAGAGTAGCTTATGAGGAGCTTTTTGTGATTTTTTCCAATTATATCCCTTATTAATATTAACTATTATAAATTAAAATTATATATTAAGTATTAAGTACTAATTAATATTAATTAATTATTATTAATAAACATTAATTTATAATAAAATAATAACTTCTAGTAATTAAAGTTAATTATTAACTATTAATAATTTTTAATTATACATTATATATAATTATTATATATTATTTATTTTCTATTAGATATTATTTTATATGTTTAATTATCAAAAAACAAATATAACAATCTTTAAAATGTTTATATAACTAAAACATGTTAAATACTTGAATAAAAAATATTTAATCTAATTCTAAATTATGTTTTTTTTTGAAATTACTAATTACTTATGATATATGAAGTTAATCAATTTTATTTTTAGTATATGAAATAATAATTTAAATCATAAGTTAATGTAGATTTTTTCTAATTTTTTTAACAAATTCTAATTTATAGTTTATAATAATAATAATAATAATCGATTCTATATTATTTCAATATATTATATTATTTATCTTTTTATTGTTTGTTTTGTTTAACATAAAATATTATTATAAATTAATTTTAATTATTTTTGTAAAGTTTTGTCTTAAATATATTATAAAATATGTGTAGTTGATTATTTATTAAAGATGTTTTTTTTGATCATTTTACATACTCATAAGCTTGTTTTTGCCAAACATAATTTATTCATAATCTAACTTATCAGTCATCATCTAGCTTATCAGCTCGTTTGCCAAACGTAGCCTAAGTGTTTGTTTTCTTAAGTGTAGATTTTCAATTCGACATTAAATTATATAATAGAAATTTCATTAATCTCTCTATTTCTTTTAAATGGCAACATTTTATTACTTCGACCAACATATTACACCAAGTACAATAAGACAACCAAGATAATCCAACGAAGCTACACAAAGCCGAATGAAACAACGGCCATACAAACACCGAAAGTTTGAAACCAAACCAAGATAAAACCATACAAAGTTGAAGCAAGAAACTAGTACGAGACCGAGAGCCAAACCGAACTCACCTACTAAGCTTATGTCGATGTTAATAGAAACCCACCGAAACCTTTGTTAAACCAAACCTGAACCAACCTTTGAATCATCCATGTGTCATTGATATGCAACAATCGAAGACAAAATAAGTAGATCACTATAACATGCTTATCACAACCGTTGTCACCAGACGCCGCCGAGCAGCCTGAGCTGCTAATCAAAGCCAAAGTCTGATAGTACCTATAAAAAAAGAAAAAAGAACCCACAAAGTACTAGGCAACGAACACTGTTATAAAAAACTCGCCTTGCAGCCGCCATGGCGCGCCATGGCTTCAAGGCTTGGGTCTCACGCCACGTTAAGCCTGTGGCACACCATGGCCTACTGCGCAGTTCTTCCAATGCGAAATTTGATTTTTCTTTACATTTTTAAGGTTTTATTTGCTAGTTTTTGGTATATAACTTAATTCTAACTTGTTTATTCCTATTAACTCATTGAATGATAGTACAAAACATATAATCTTATACATAATAATTTATATGAACTAGAAATTTCACGCCATAAGTCACGCCTTAAAAACGTCATGGCGAAGCCATGGCTCCTAAGGATTGAGGCTTGGCCACGCCGCCACGCCACGTCTTACGTTATTTAGAACCGGAACCCAACTTAAACGATCTCCCTTCTTGTAGACATTAAACACCAACACCGGTCTTCTTCGATAACCTTGACGCTGCTATCCGGTATCCACCCCTTTATGTCCAGACAGCCAGACAACTAACTTGTGCCGGTCGAAGAATAGTTCGTTAATTCGACCTTTATCCCCTTTAAATATCATCTTGTTCATGTGATTCTAGATAAAACTAAGAAACAATAATTTCACTCCCACCCAAACGAAGTACCATTTGATGAGTATAACCCCTTTGCAACCTCTTGAATCCGGTGGTTGATAGAAGTTATCCCCTCCAAGCTTTTATTCCACCATCTCCCTACTCAACCGCACAATCTTTCACTTCATCACAATTCAATAAAGCATAATTGATGTTCTCTATCGACTTCCCCATTCTTGGACCTCCATCTCGTTAATACCCAATTCGATAATTTTACTTTTCCTCATTAATTTTCAAATCCGAAATTTCATGGAAACATTTGAGGATTTTGATCAAGTTCTTAATATTTACAATGCTCCACTTCTCGAAGAATATTGCATTGTTCGCGTATTCGAGATTTGAGATCGTTAAGTCACTTTGCCCAATTGTGATTCCTTCATACAAATCCTTCTCTACTGCTTCTTCCATCAACAAATTCAAATTTCCTGCAACAATGAAAAATCAGAACGGAGCCAATGAGTCCCCTTGTCCCAATCATTTTCTCATACGAAACTATTTGGTTGGGGAACCATTCACAATCTCGTAAATGAATGAAGTCACACTTCAATCCACTTTATTCACTTCTTTCCCAATCCCATTCTATCCAACGTATCCAACAAAAAACCCCATTCAACAAAGTTGTAAGCCTTTTCAAAGTCTATCTTAAAAATCAGTTTGCTTTTCTTCCTTTTTCGCCTGTGTGAAGTGATATGTATGTATGTTTACGAGTAAATGTACATGTGCATCAAAGTTATATATTTGCATGCTTATTTAGTTAAACGAGTTTAAATAATTATATTTGCATGTTATATGGGGGAAAAGTTTAAAGGGCTGTGAGGGCCCGTTACCATGTCATGAATCATCGGTTGGGTTAAAGGTTTAGATAGCCGCAAGAGCTAGTATATCTTGTGACGAGTCACCAGTGGACATATGGCATGACCTAGTAATGGGCACCGGTCAGTGGTGGGCTGAGCGACACAGGAAATGCGAATCTGTGCCAAGTTAACTGTAAGGTCTAGTTTCAAGTGACGAGTCACTTGTTGGACTTCGACCGCGAGGGTCAAACCAACAAGGATTTCCCGGTGGGGTGATCCAAGTGAAAAGATCATCATTACGTGTTTTTTCTTTCAGTTCAACATGAGTTATGTGTTATGTGATAATGCATATGTTATTAGATTTTGTGTTAACACATAAACCATAAACTCACTTAGCTTTTTGGCTAACTAATAGCATACATCTCATGAGCTGGTGGATCGAGTTCAGTCAAGGGCAAAAGAAAGGAGTAGAATAAGCCAGTGTATGGTCAGGCATTTACGCTTATGTTTACATTTGTTTTTTTTTTTTTTGTAATGAATGATTTGTACTTATAGTTGTTCATTTAAGTATGGTTAGTACGTGTTTCCAATAAGGGACGAAAATCATGTGGCAATGTTTCAATTTTGATGTGCATAAGTCCTTTAGCTGCATAATCATTCAGACGAAAGGAGTGTCATAAAAGCTTCATAGAGTAGAGAACATCTCCTTGTAATTACATCGATAAGATGTAACTCTATTTTCTTTCTACTAGCTTCTACTGGATTGCCGTTTAAAAAAAGGAATATCAGGAAAACCTTTTCATATAAGTTATTAGTATTTCTTAAATTCAATATTATTTTTTATGAAATAAACAATATATTGAAAATAATTTCATAATTATCGAGGGCCCATTTTTACATCTCGTCCAGGGACCATAAATTGTCAAGTACGGGCATGTGTGAATGACAATGTGGTATGCGGCCGTTGAGTATACTTAGTCAAATGGGAATGTGTACTGTTGTATAGGAATTCCTTTTAGTATATTTTTACAAAGAGTTGTTGAAGTTATCTTGTTTATTGTTGTGGTTCATAAAGAGTTTACTAGGCCTTTTAGTCTAATCCTCATTTTCTTAACCAAAATATTTTCAGGTAAGTATTAGGTTAAGAGTACTAATTTACCATCAAAGGGAAGGTGAGTTGTGAGAATCAATGTAAGGTTGTTCAATTACTAGATACTAGCTTCTTTGGAATTATAGATTAACGTCTTAGACTTTTAACTCTAAACTTATGTAATAAATCTTGCTAGTTTCAACTTTCAATCATGTTGCAAACTTGTAAGATGATTTTGCGTATTATCTTGTTTTTCGACCTTGATACATGTTTTGATCTTATTGAGGGGGCTTTTGGTTTAGATAGAGAATGAAAATGAAAATGGTTAGGAATGAAATGAAAACCCCATAAATACAATCAATCTATTATATTAAATAAAATCAAAAAGTTTATTTTATTATCATTCTTATTAATCATTGTTTAATACATTTAACTAAACACCCGTGAAATTGATGTTGTTACAAAGAGCCCCGTAAAATTGACAACTAACGTAAAAATATGCCGCTTCTCAAAATAACAAGACCGATAATATAAAATTGAAAGAAACTAAATAAAAATGTATTATGTTATCTTACACAAAAACATTTAAGGTATTTTATATTAAATAAATAAATGTAATTCAAGGTTTAAGACAAAGAACGAAATATGCATAAGAATATCGTTTAAAATATATACAATGTGGTGATGGTTCAATTTTTTTTTATCACATAGATACCACTACCCAACATGTATTAATTTAATAAAAATATTTAAAAACGACAAAATCATGGCAGGTGAACTTGAATGTGAAAATCAATGTTTAATTATTTTAAATTTAATTAATAAAAAGATTGAGCTCATCCCTCAAAGTGGTTACTTTTTTAAACAAATTAAATAGGGTTAAGTTCTGGTGAGACCGGTGAGACTAATATATTTTACTTGAAACTTCACATCAAAACATTTGTGAAGGTAAAAAAAATTGAACATTCATCGTTAAAACATACTAAAAAACACTATCGAAAAAGAATTCCAAAAAAAAGTTAAAAAATGAAACCTTCACAACAGTTTTTTTTGTGAAGGTTCGCATTATATATATGTAACTTTCACAGAACTTAAACTGTGAAGGTTTCGTTTTTTAGCTTGTTTTTTATATCGTTAGTACAATTATAAAACGGAAAAGTTCAAAAAATCCAACCTATTTTTTAATAAATAAATCATTAATTTTTTTAATGATAAAGTCCTTGAACTATTTTCTTTAAAAAAAATCATTAAACTTTCTCTTTTTAAATGATTATGTCCCCGAACAATTTCCTTTCAATAAATGGCAAATTGCCGAAAAAGGTAACATAAATGTCCCAAAATTCAATCATTGGGACGTGTATTTTTTTGGCCGTAAAAAGGATTATGCATTTGATTTTGTCAAAATATGGGTATGGGTAACCGGTAACCTGTACAACTGGTTAACCCTTCCCCGCTCTCTATCTTCACCAACACCCCCACCACCACCGTAACACCACTAGCACCCCCACCACCACTACAACACCATCACCACCACCATTGTTACATCACCATAACACCACCAGCACCCCCACCACCACCGTAACATCACCAGCACCCCCACCACCACCATAACACCACCACCACCACAGTTACACCACCATAACACCACCACCATCGTAACACCACCAGTACCCTTACACCACCGTAACCCCACTAACACTCCCTCCACCATCGTAACACCACCAGCACCCCCACCACCACTGTTACACCACCACAACTACAACCATCGTAATACCACCACCGCAAGTTTCACCACCACCACCACCGTAAGCTCCACCACCACCTATCATCTTCATCGTCTTCAGATCTGTAGGTCAACATTGATCAAAGTTGAGATGGTGCTGACTGGCTTGCCACTTGGACAGACACGTTAGCATGTAATGCTGACTAGACTGCCACTTGGGCAGACACGTCAGCATGTTGACTAAGCGGTTATCAAGTTAATCAGGCATCTTCCCCTTTTTTTGACAAAATCAAATGCATAATCCTTTTACGGCAAAAAAAATGCATGTTCAACTGATTGGATTTTTTGGACATATATGTTACCTTTTTCGGCAATTTGTCCTTCAATAAATAAACCTTCAAAGTTTGAAAGTTTGGTTACTTACCCCCTTTTAACAAAACTATAAAATTTAATTGTAACCGACTAAGAAGATTTTAAAGGTAAAATATAACTATATTAGTTTAGGTTAAACGAATATAAGTAGCAAAATTCTAGAAATTCGATGATTTATTTTATTGAAAAAGATGTTGAAGGACTTATTTAATTAAAATGAGAATGTTTAATAATTTTTTCATTAAAAAATATAGTTCAGTAACTTAATCATTCAAAATGGAAAAGTTTAATAGTTTTTTTGTTCATAAAAATTGTTTAAGGACTTAATTATTCAAATTGGAATAGTTCATTGGATTTTTTAAAACTTTTTCCATTATAAAAAGATAAACATGTGATCAATAATTATTTTTATATTCATATATAAATATGATCAAGAATTAGTCCACGAGTGATGATGCCGAACGATGATCTTCTAGTTGATCAACAATCCCAAATAATTCACAAACTTGAAAACTGTTGAACTTGAAAACTGAAATCAATCAAGAACATCAAGGGCCTCTCGGTTTCTCTTGGCTTTGGTCGAAATCGACAAGGGAGAGAGAGAGGGGGAGGGTTTTTTGTGATTATGGAATAATTACGAATAATGACAGGGGAAGACTACACAAAAAAAAAAGTGCTTAAATGATCAATTTTCCCCTAATGAGCTTTTCAGTGTGTGTGTGTTTTTTTTTACCAAATAGTCAATATAAATAAAAAAAATTAAAAACACACAAAACTACAATCTATGTATCAACAAAACTATAACCAAGTATATGTATTAAAATCATAGCTTGCAAGATAAACATTAGCAATATACATTCTTAGTTAGATTTTCGATCTGATTTCAAGTAGAGGTGCGCAAAAACTGGGTCAGACCGGCTCTTAACCGCTCATGACATTAACCGGTGAACAATAGTAGTCGACGTTAATACGTTATTGGTCCTGAGCCGGTCACAATTCGAGGCTAAATATCCTTAACCGTGTTAGGTTACATATAACCATGCCTTTAACATTTGTCAGGCTTATCCAATTTTCTTTTTATTTATTTTTAAATAAATTAACATAAAATTATTACAGGTAATTAATACAAAGTATTAAACTTATATGATTAGGTTACTCAAATATACTAAAAAATATGTTTATTAGTTCCATCGTGTCCTACATAGGTGCATGCTAAACATGGGACAAGCTAGCGTATTCTGCTTTGCCCCCATCCCTAACTGTTTTGTGTACCAAACACATCCTTAATGTTGTAATGATAGGATATTTAACTATCTGACATACTTTTTCATGTTCTTATATATGCATAGCTATTTCTTGGAGTGTTATTTTAACTCACATGTTTTCATACAAGGAAAATGTACATGAAAAATCATGAATCCGCCAAGTTTTGATGGCTCATTAGTGTCATGCATTCAAGAGATAGACTAGTGAGGAGTTAACAAAGGCAACAAGAAAGTACTATACGACTACTAATAGACAGGGGCGGAACTACCTTATGATCGGGGGGGTCCCGTGCACCCGCTCTGGTCTATTCTGTAAGAGGAAAAAAAAATTCCGCACGTTAAGTGCACCCGCTAAACTTCAAGTGGTGCTCCGACATATTTGGATTTCGGAGGGAATAAAGGTGCACATTTCTAAAAAACTTTCGTCAAATCAATCAAAAAATTGGAAAATTATCTCGAATCAACCAAAAAGTAAGTCAAAATCATCCAAAAAATTCTAAAAATTCCTCAAAATCAACCAATAAATCCTAAGAAATTGACCAACAACTTGAAAAGAACTCATCAAAGGCGGAATTCCACAAAAAAGACATCGAGCGGCTTCACGTGCAATTAAAGGTGCACCCACTCGACAAAAATCCTGCGTCCGCCACTGCTAATAGATATTAATTTTTGGTTTCAAACTTTCAGTATTGTATGTTTGTACCCATCAAACATCATACTATACATCCTTAGCCTTAAACCATATCATATATACTTTAACCCGTTATTTTAGCTTAACTTGACAATTATAATGTCTTATTTGAAGTATACAATATTTATATACGAGAAATACAACAAATAAGCGCATACACTCTTCTAGCCTTTAGCAATGATTTAACCCCACACGGTCTAAGAGAGGCCAAATGTCCGGTAACCACTATACCAAAGGCATGTAAAAGACTAGTTAGCAAGTGAAGGAATTGGGCTTAGTCACACCTTTGCATTCTACTTGTTTTGAAAAATGTTTGAAGGATGATCCAAATTTATTTTATATTATTTTGTTGTTTTAATTTTTAATATATTTAATATCGTATATCGTATATGATATATGATATATTTCTTATATTTTATTTTATTCATTACTTGTACAATTGATACGTCGTCTTAGGTGTTGTTCGGTTCGTTTTCTGTTAAGACATGTATGGATATAGTTGTATGAGTGTTAACAGATAAATTGTTGTTCGGATATTATGCTGAATGAACAGTCTAAATGTCATAAATGACCATTTTACCCTCAACTTAATGAAAACATTTCTTTGACGAAAATGCCAAATATTTTAGGTTGAATAATTAAAGATATAAAAATTTAGAGTTCTTTAAATAATTAAAAGATATCAATTAATCTAAACCATGATCCAAATACTTACAGTGTCCATCATGTATGTATACACGATCTATAGCACCATGTATACACGATATATAGCACCCTCAGCTTTGTAAATGTAAATGAATTCACTTTTATACTTCTATGCCATAATCCAGATCATGCTAAATCTCAAAGTTTTGAGTAATCGATTGCAACTTTTTTTTTCTCGTTTGTTGCTCATCTCAACTGGGTTTGCAATTTTCTTGATCTATCGATTTGAAATCAATACCCAAAAATCGATTGAATCAGGAATTCGATTAACAAAAAATCGATTTATGGATATCGATTGAAACAGAAATCGATAACCAGAAGTCGTTTTGAAACATAAATCGATACTGAGAAATCAATTTCAAACATAAATCAATTTATGAAGATGAAGAGAGAGAATGAAAGATCTCTTTGAAGCTTTTTGGTCAAAAAAATGGAAAAGATTAATTGCGATAGAAGAGAGGGTAAATATGAAATTAGAAGAAAAAGTAATGGCTGAGTCCATAGGACTCTATTTTTGTAGTTGGCCAATTATTCAGCTCCTGCTGACCGATTAAGCTGCCTCCGAACAGAGCAATATGGTTGAGCGAAAATTTTGAAGCCTTTATTCAGCTCATACATCCCCTACCGAACAGTCCCTTAGCACGCATGTAACGGTTTCCAAAAATATTGGAACAAAGTTTGCATCTTAATTGCATTTATATAGGCACACATAAGTTAGATCATTTGTTTAACTCATAATTGATAAGAAGTAGCAAGCCTAGAACAAATAAAATGTGGTACTTAAATAGTGATACGTCTAAAAGGTTATCAAGTTTTAACATTAAAAATGGCCTTTTAAAAAAATATCTAGAATTTCGTAATTAAACTTTTGTTTGCAATTTTTTCTGACAACTTTATTTCAAAAAGAATTTAAATATGAAACCATACATTAAAAACAAAATTGCAAGTTACGGTTTTAAGACGCATTTTAGGATCTTGTAGAACTGCAAGGGATAGATGCCATGGTAGAACCGCAAGCCTTGTTAAAAAATCTTAACTTGCGATTTTCACCGATAAAATTGCTATTTTTCGTCCCTATGATTTGTAAATTACGGTTTACAAATGGATGGAAATAGAGTAAAAATTTTATATGGCTCTAAGGTCGTGCGTACTACGATGCGGGCTTAGCGTTCGACTCAGCTGGGGTAAAATCGTGCTCAGCCCGATGTTGGTACACGGCGATCGGGCTCGGCTGTCGGGCTCCAACTCGATCTCACGAACCTGAATCGGGTTCTCTCTCTCTATCTTTCTCTCTCTGTCTCTATCTATCTATCTTCTATATATGTATATTTAATTAATAAAAAATGGTATTGGGTTGAGCCAAAATCTATATAGTGTTACGAGATTTGAAAGGTAAGTGGTTTGAGGGTGGGATGGTGAATAGTGTTAGTAATTATGTGCAGAAGTTAGCAATCCATTGATCGCACATCCAACGTTATAAAACACTTAAAGGTCACACTTGTGAGGGCCTGTAATTCGAATAGTAAATTAACCCCATTCAGAGAGTTTAGATTTACAATAGTAAATTATAAATCAATTGGTTGTTTTTTGTAGAAACTCCAAAATAAAAGGTTTTCTGTTCAAATGATATAATTAATAAGGTTTATATATTTATTAGTTAAATAAATATATAAAAAAATTAATTTATTCATTTATCTTGGAAATATTTATTTAATTGAGAAATTGATATATGTATATATATATATATATATATATATTTTCGATTTATATATATACAAGTAAAATATCAATTCAGTATATACTAAATAAATAATGCTTTGTTTCCAGAATAGATAAACACAAATTGGTTTTGGGATTATCCACAATATGGTAACTTATACCATATATAATATAAAGGTTAAACCAATTAGATTATTTATTCAATCAATCAATAGAACACAAACTTAGAAAATTCTCTCTTCCTCTCTCCTTGATCGACGCCAAGAACAAACCCAAAACAAGTTTCGGTTTTGTGTTTATTTTTCAATCAGATTACTTCACGAATAAGGTTGTCCGTGACCGGCTAGAAGGTTTTCGTTTGTCTTTATCACGGATGGATCAACTTGAGCTTCCGAATAAGGTTTTCGTTTGACTTTATCAGATTACTTCACAAATAAGGTTGTTTGTGTTTATTCTAAAAAATAAACTTTTTAATGGTTAAAACTTAAAAACATTTTACACATATGGTTATTTAAGTAAATAACTCACCATTCTATCCTTTTATTTGACAAAAACTATTTAAATGTTGTATATTTAAATATTTAACTAGAGTTCAAAACAAAATAAAAATAGAAACAATCAAACAACCAAAAAGGAAAAAAAAAATCTAACCCCACTCATTAATGACACATAATTGCAACCATCCTTAACCACAGGTTCTTATGCAACGTAAACAATTTGATACAAATCATTTGTTAATGACACCGCAAGCATATTGAGACCACCAACAACAATGACAAGGCCATGTGGTGTTTCCATATAACAAATTTTCAATTTTATTGAATGGTTCATATGTCTCTGTCTCTATTCAAATCTAATTTTGAAGTCGAATTCAAAATTTTAAAACTTTGGTCGAGTTACACAAAAATGTTACTTCATAATTATATCTGAAAAGAAAACGAAGTACTCTTTAATTAATTTATTGGGTCCAAGCTATAAGGTTGAGCCTTAACTCAACTTTACTTTAAGGTCGTGCGTAGCGATGTGTTGGGCTGCAGCGGGCTGTTGGGCTCCGGTAGCCCCTCCAGTGGGCTGGCAACATGAGCAGGGACATAGAGAAATTATTTTAATGCTGGCACCATTTAACTATAAGGAACATTTGTAGAGATATTATTTATTAAATCAATATTGGTTTTCTCGATTTTTAAATGAAAAGTCTCATGTTCAAGTTTTGTATTACAATTTTTTAAAAACATAACAAATATAATATTAAAAACTAAAAGCTAAAAAAATTCAGCTACCGAGATTTGAACCCATGACCTCCCTTTTGAAAAACAAAGAATTAACTAACTCAACCAAGGAGAGTTTATGTCTTTTATGCGGTTTCAAAATACATATGGTGGCACATAATAAATTAGTACGGTGGCACTTTCACGACTTTTACATTTTGACGGAGGAACGATACGGTGGCACGTGCCACCGTGGACACCTCTATAGGTCTGTCCCTGGGCATGAAGGCTCCCGTGGCGTGGTGACACCATAGTTGTCAATAGCGAATAGTGCAAAATAGCGATGGCTTACTGATATGTTACATAATGAATAGCGCAAAATAGCGACAGTTATTTATAAAATAGCGATACTTTCTAAAATATAAACTATATATTTATATATTAATATATTACCTTAAAAGTCTCAAAAATCATATATGTTATAGAACAAAAAGGGTAGATTTAAAAATGTTAATAAAATAAGGGTAGATTTTGAAACTTTTGAATAAATAAAGGTAAAGTTTTAAAACATAAAAGAACCCTAATTCTAATAATAAAACTGCAGCTGCTGCATCCGTCTTTCTCTCTTCTCTCTCTCTCTCCATGTCGACCTAGAAGACACAGCAAGGTCGATTAAGACCTAGAGATGAAGAAATCGAGCAAGAAATTGCAGAAGAAGGACCGAAGGAGTCGATTAAGCCTTCAATCTTCGTCTTCTGGGCCGTCGAAGCTCTGATTAAGGTCGCCGGAGCTCCGATTAGGGTCGTCGGATTTCCATTGCTATCGTTACAACTCCAATAACGAGTGTTTTGCGCTATCGCTATCATTAGCGTTATTTTGCGCTATTTTGCATTTTTAACAACACTAGGTGACACCAACTAACTGCTCCTCTCTTTCTCTCACACTATTTTTTTCCATTTTTTTATTGTATTGTGTAACATCCCAAATTCTTAAAACATTCACTTTACCCATAAAGTGTAATAACCGGATTCTTTTAAGTTAATGACCTAGTTATTTCCTCGTTAAATGTGACCTATTTGCAGGAATATAAGAGTTTGCGGGTAGTTTGTGTCATTTTTGAAAGATGTTAATGGATTCAATTAGACTACTTTGGGAATGGGCTTAGCCCAAAACCCATTCTATATAAGTCCTTAAACCCTAAAATTTACCATTTGTGGAAAAATCTTAGTGTGTGAAGTGGGTGTTTTTAGGGAGGAATTGTTCATCATCATTACCATCTTCACAAGGGATTTTCTTCACAAAAATCAAGGTAAGGTTAGTGTTTTAAGCTGTAAATTTATTGTATATTGATGTATCTGTAAGTTAGAATTAATTGGCGCTGTTTAGAAATGATTTCGATCAGTTTTAGGCTGATTTAGGATCTGACCTGCGTTTTCCCGAGTCCGTTTCCCGAATTGGGATTCATGTTTCCCGAATCGGGAAATCGGTACCCGAGTCAGAGGATCATGTTGGAGGATCATGCAAGCGCGAATCACTAATGCCTTAGGATGTTACAGATTTTTTTAGGAGGGGTATTTCTTGGAGGATCGTTAACTGTGTGATAGGCTCAGGTGAGTTCCCTTATCCAAAGTTGTATGAACTATGCTAAAGCAAATTGTTTCTTGTGAACTGTATCTGAATTATGAATGCTTTAATGATGATCATCTTATTGCATACTTGATATTTTATGTTATGTTTGGGGTTGCACTGTGAGCAATTGTACCATGGGACCGTACATCCCTTGGGAGTGAGCGTGGTGTGGAGGCACGAACTCTGTTCGTCACTCCCTTAAATGAGCATCCGAGGGAGGCGGCCACCCGGGTTACTATTGGTAGGGTGGTGTGGAGGCACGAACTCTGTTCGTCACTCCCTTAAATGAGCATCCGAGGGAGGCAGCCACCCGGGTTACTGCTAAGGCCTGAAAGGTCTGGAGTAGCCCAGTTTAGTCACGAGATGACGTGTGTTGTTGCTCATGGTGCTACTCTAAATTATGATGGATAATGAATTTTGATTTTGGCTAGCGGGCCGTAATTAAACTATCTTTGAACTATTTTTGAGGGGATTCAATAGACCTTTCGGTCTAACCCTCGCTTTCAAAACCTTTTTAAAACATTTTCAGGGTAAGTTTGTAGAGGAGCACCTTTGAAGAGAAATGGAAAGGCTTAAAGTTTGACGAGAGGTCAACCTTGGATTCCCGATAGATGGTCATTAGTTATAGCTTATCTCAGCTGTAGAGGGTTGTTCCACTGACTTTACTTATAGATTCTGTCATTGTTGAATTATTGTATTGGGATTGAATGACAAATTTTGAGTTTGATAATTAATCCCGAAGCGTTAGATCACTGGGATGTTGACATTATATTTATTGGAATTTTGGGTCGTTACATAAAGTAACCAAGTTCGTACAAAAGCGGAAGCATGTCCAAAACAACATTTAAAAGCTAGTAAAACTTTGGAACTTTAACCCATAGGTTAAGCCATTCAAAACATAAGTCTAAAAGTTTATGGAAACAACCAAGGTTTACAATTCAAAACACAATGAAATAAACGTTTTAGCATAACACTTCATCCCAAACATCCTGACTGAACTGCCATTCCGGAGCCTCATTCGGTAGCTTTCTCTTTTCCCTTCCGGGATGTACTTGTCACTAAAATAATAACAACAATGTGGTAAGCATAAAGCTTAGTGAGCACACACACATAACCACTTACCATCATACATACACAATCACATCGAAGCGCAACTATATACATGCAAGTCTCCAACCTTCCTTACGGCTCAATACCATCAAGGAAGGACATATGACACTGGTACCAGGCCTCTCCAAATTCCCTAGGGTATTACTACCACCATATGTACTCTTCAACGTCCCCGAAGGAACACATCACATGATCACACATGCAAACATAACCATGCACACATAACGACAAGAGTTAAGTAGAGTACTCACATGTCAATTGCTAGCAATTTACACACCTCACAAGCTAGAGCAATCACTTCCAATCACCTAATCAAACACAAGCACATAACCCATCAACTTAGCCCAAAAAGGACCACTCGATACTTTAAACCGAAACACTAGTCTTAGCCATAGCTAGACTAGT
Organism: Centaurea solstitialis; assembly: GCA_030169165.1. NCBI lineage: Eukaryota > Viridiplantae > Streptophyta > Magnoliopsida > Asterales > Asteraceae > Centaurea > Centaurea solstitialis. The sequence continues at coordinate 16,353,274 of CM058045.1, read as the reverse complement.
CCAATTGCCCTCAAATTCTACCCATCAACATTTCATAACATCCCTAACATAAGCCCAAAGCCAAATCCCAAAAAGGACCACAAACGAAAAATGCAAAATTCAACTCAGAGAGTTGCGCGACCCGGCCCCCGCGACCTTAGGTTGCGGGACTTTCCTGATGTCCACTTTCGCGACTTTGCTTCGGAAATCATGCCAAAACCTCAATTTTCATCCCAACTCGCATCAAAGAATGATTCCACAACAACTAGGGTCGATATCTAACAATTACATACAAATAATTCGACCCTAAAACATCTCAATCACATCAATTGGTGATTATATGATCACCAATCCAACATCCAACCCTAACCATCACTAGACTCCAAATACACCGAAATTGACATAAAAAACAACATAAAATTCTTACCTTTGGCGTATCTAGCACAATTGTTACTCCAATTGTTTGATCCCACTTTCAATTGCTTCCCTTGTTTCCATAATCGCTCTGTCCCTCTCTACGTTTTCTCTGGAAACTGACAAGTAAAGGAGTTGAGGGTTTCTAACCCTTTTATTTGACCACACCCTCCTTACACTTTCACAAATGACACCTGGGCCCCTCGACTCCTAACACATGTAACTGGGTTAATTAACTAATCAAACGTCACTAAAAGCAAAAGTGAAAACGGGTGTTACATATTGGGTATTTGGTTTGGCAGGGTTCGGGTACTAACAGAGAAGGCTCTAGAGGGCTTATTGCGGGTTTATGGAAAAGTTGATGTGGCAGTGGGGTTGGGAGGGATAGGAGGGTTCTGCTATGCATAGCTTATGGTGTTGTTTGTTTTCCTCTTAATGGCTCCATTTAGAGGTTACCTCTTAATCGCTAAGAGGCAAACGTTGTTTGGTAAAAAATTTGTAGCCTCTTAATGGTTACAAAAGCCTCTTAACCATTTTGAACTCAATACCTCTCTCAACCATTCAGTAACCCATTTCTTCCACATATACCCTTTACCGTTATTCCCTTCTTCCCTCATTCAACACATACGCCTCCTTCCCCCACCCTCTTCTATGGTTGATGCATCCAATTTCTTCTCTGGCGACACCTACCACCGTTGCACCCCTCTTCTCCGGCGACGCCCCTCTCTTTTTCATCTCGACAACTTAAGTATCAACTATAGATTTGTTAATTTCTTCCGGATTTTTTGATTTTGATCCTAATTTGCTACTTTTTTCTTATTTGTTTATTTTGTAATACATTTTGCGTCCCTCTTTATGTAGTTGATTTTCTTCTCAATTTGTTGCTTTTTTATCCTACTTATTTAGGATTGTTTATATTGGTTTAGGGTTATTTATATTGATTTTATTATGCTACTATTATGATATAAAGGGGTAAAATGGTCATTTGTTGTCATTCAAACTGTCCATACAAAACGGTTACCAAACCATCATATTTCATTCTGCACTATGTCATTAAGAGCCTCTTAATCATTGTGACCTTTCAACCATTCTGTACCAAACTATTCAGCAACTACCAAACAACCCCTACGGCCATCTGCAGCCATGGGCGGGATGCCACCGGGACCGAACCAGCACCCCCGGCAACACCGCCGAGGGTGACCGGTATGGAGAGCGACACGGCACCCGGATGCCGGCTTGGAAGACCACCCACCCCACCCCACCCCACCCTCTATCTCCTTTGTCTCTATCTCTCTATTATTTCTTTCTCTTCTTTTCCTTTTTTTTCTTTTTTTATTAATTAAAATGTAAATAGCAATAAGCTGGTACCACTAAGGATGAAATGGTATGAAATTCGTAAGGTGTTGGTAAAATAGTTGAAAGCTGATGTGACACTTAGATGGCAACTGGTATCATTGGTTATACTGAGATGGCCTAACAGTGGATCTTTTTCAAAAATCAAATCATAAAACCTTATTAGTCGGCTTTAATTTAGAATGAGCTAATAAAGTAGGCAAATAAAATGTGGAGTTAACCTTTTTTTCATTTTATATAAATAGAAGTATGGTCGCTAACCTTATTATATCCTTTTATGAAATGGTATTTCCTACTCGATTCATCTTTATCCTTGTTAATTATTGATTTGTGTGTTTTATTAAATAAATTGATAAAAACAATAATAGTGACAATATAATTTATGTGCTATTTTTATTTTTCTTTAAACGTGTCATTAAAAAATTTAAAATACAATAACGATTTTCTTGAACATAAAAAATCAGGAGAAACTACAAATTCAATTTCAACATATAGTCAAATATGCTTCATTTGAGTGTATTCTAAATTTATCCAAAATTAGAGCATCTCCAACAGCTTTGCTATAAGTTTTTCTAAAATAGAGAATGAAACATCAAAATCTCTAAAACTTTTTTTCCATCTCCAACAGCTCTTCTATTTTAGAGATTTTATCATCACTTATATTATTAAAATATACATCATATTTATTATCCCAATAAACTTTTTAAAAACCTTTAAACAAATAATTATGCTATTGGTAGAAATCATTAAAATAATGTTTCTCTCTCCTCATTTGGAGGTTTTAGAGATTTCTCTATATTTAGAGAAAACATCACTTTTTTCTATTTTAGCAATTGATTTGGCAATGCTGTTGGAGCAATTTAGGAACAAAAAACTCAATTTTTTCTATTTTAGCAATGCTGTTGGAGATGCTCTTAGGTCCTAGAAATTAAATTTCTAAATGGTTGATTGGTTTTAATTGAAAATCGTGTTATAATACATATCGCATTAATTTTGAAAGGAATTCGATTATAAAACATTTATGTTTTCTTTCTTTACAAGCATTTGATTGGAATTCGGTTAGAGCATCTCCAACAGCATTGCTATAACTTTTCTAAAATAGAGAAAAATAGATCAAAATCTCTAAAATCATTTTCTTTCATCTCCAACAGCTTTTCTATTTTAGAGATTCTATCACCACTTATATTATTAAAATATACACTATATTTATTATCCCAATAAACTTTTTAAAAACTTTTACATAACTAATTATACCATTGGTGGAAAAGAGTAAAATAATATTTCTCTCTCTTCATATAGAGATTTTAGAGAAATCTCTATATTTAGAGAAAACTTCATTTTTTTCTATTTTAGCAATTGGTTTAGCAATGCTGTTGGAGCACTTTAGAAGAAAAAAACCTTGTTTTTTCTATTTTAGCAATGCTGTTGGAGATGCTCTTATAAAACATTTATGTTCTCTTTCTTTAAAAGCATTTGATTTCTAGATGTATTAAATTATTGGTGTACAAAAGATCTTCTAATTTCTTTAAAAAAATATATATTTTCTAATTTTTGAATATTAAAAACAGAGTTTTTAAAAACCTCTATTATCATTTTCAATATAAGATTAATAGATTAAACAAATAGTTATTTTTTGAGAAATTTAGAAATCTTAATGTATTTTCTAAACCTATGTTATGTTTTCTTTAGAAAAAATTGTATTCAACTTTCACAATTATTTTATTCTAACAATTCTTACACTAATTATATTATTAAAGTTCTAAACATATTTAATAAAATGTTATTATTTTTTTTTTGAAACAGCAGAAAGCAAATTCATTACCACCAGAAAACCAAAACAGTATCCAAGGCCCAAATTACAACCCAAAAAAAAAACAACACAGGCCAGAAAAACCGAAGCAAACGAAACCAAAAACACGAAGGAAATAAAATAAATTGATTGATCTAACAGCTCATGAGGCAGAAGCCAGAAGACAAACCAACCAAAAAACACTACTGCTCCAGCAGAATTATAGCAGACCGAAAACACCCCAGAATCTCGACTTCGAACACACTATATGCGACTAACACAGATCTTCGATATCTCGTACACAGCTGCCGATGGTCTCAAAACAACAAACGCTGAAATTACCTTCAAGGTCGACTTTTACCTTCACTTTTCACAAATTTACTGGATCAGATAGCCACGAAAACCAATCCACACACATCTCTCTATTTCGATTCGATAACCACTCGAAAATCCGCCTTTGAAATTCCACTAGCTTATCCACCAAATCACCCTTACCTGAGTTAAAGATCAGATTATTCCTGTTGCTCCATACTAGATACGTCATACAACGGATGGTCGCCTCCCACCTAGCCGTTCCTTTCGAGTTTGCTCCATTCCGCACCGCTGCTAAAAGAATATCCTGTAGCGAACCTGCATTCGAGACATCTAATTTCCACCAATTCCCCACAAGTTGCCATAGTGCTTTAACCTTTTCACAAGAAAATAACGCATGAGACACCGTCTCTACATCCCGATTGCACCTTGGACAAAGGATTGAGTCCATATCGATGCCACGTTTATCCAACACCCGCCCTACAAGGGATACCATCGAGGAACGCCCTCCAAAAGAAGACGTTTACTTTTGCCGGGACAGCCTTATCCCACCTTGTAGGTACACCCCTCTCACCAACCTCCCTCCCACCCGCCCTCGCCTCTCTTAACACCGCTCTAAGGGTCTTAACCGAAAACCCAACTACCGAATCCAACTTCCACACAAACTTGTCCACCCCTCCTAACTTGGGTTTGAACCTATCAAGGATCCTACAAAACTCCGAGAACTCACTTAGCTCCCTCCCTCTCGGCTCTCTTCTCCAACACCACTCCCAAACCCATCCACTATTATGGAATCTCCCTCTATCCGCAATCAACACTCCCTTGCAAGTCTCTAGATTGAAGAGTCTAGTGAATCTATCTTTTAAGACCTCCCCTCCCGCCCATCTATCCTCCCAAAATTTAGTACACCTCCCGTCACCCACCTCTTTCTCAAAAGACCCCGAAAAATTGCATCCCGCACTGTCAAGATCCTTACCCACATTGATAACGGAACTCCACACCGAACACCCTCTTCTACCACCCCTCCCCCCTCGCATCAAGACCCCCATTCTCTCCATATAAACTAACAATGATTTTACGCCATAACGCCTCACTTTCATTTAGAAACCGCCACCACCATTTTCCCAACAAACACCAATTCATATCCCTAAGCCCACCCACATTTAACCCTCCCTTCTCAAACGAATCAAGGACTTTATCCCATTTTACCCAAAAGATACACCCCTCCTAGTTACCTCACTATTTTCCGAGCACCCCCCTCCCCCCCAAAAAAAGTTTCTTCTCGCCCTCTCCAAGGAATTAATCACACAAACCGGGGCACGAAATAACGAGAAAAAGTATAGAGGAATGCTACTAATAACCGATTTTACCAAAGTTAGACGACCGCCGAAGGAAAGCCACTTTGATTTCCAACCCGATAACTTTTTCTTAACTTTTGAGATTACCTTCTCCCAATGTGACAATCTTTTCATCGAAACCCCTACCGGAAGGCCGAGGTAAGTGAAAGGAAACGATCCACTACAACACCCAATAATTTCTCGCCCAACCAATCACTTCTTGCTCCGGAACTCCTAAACCAAAGATGTTACACTTGCCAAGATTGACTTTGAGACCGAAACCGCATGGAAGCACTTTAGGATCTTTACAACATTGACTATGTTCTCCGCTTCCCATTCCCCGAAGAAAATGGCATCATCCGCGTATTGAAGATGAGAAAGGACTACTTCCTTATTCCCCACCTTTAAGCCTTTATAGAGGCCTTTCTCCTTAGCTTCTTCGACCATTATATGAAGCCCTTCTGCCACTACAAGAAATAGAAACGGAGCCAAAGGATCGCCTTGTCTAATTCCCTTTTCCATGGTGAATTCTTCTGTCGGGGACCCGTTCACCAACACTGAAATTCTCGAGGACCTAAGGCAAGCCCGAATCCAATTGCACCACTTTACACCAAAACCCATAGATTTCAACACATCAAGGAGGAAATTCCAATTTACGGAATCATACGCCTTTTCAAAATCAACTTTAAAAATTAGGGCTTTTCTTTTCGAACCTTTTATGTAGCTAACCGTCTCGTTTGCAACTAGCACCCCATCAAGAATAGATCTTCCTTTTAGGAACGCACTTTGAACATCACTAATGATTCTTTCCATCACTACCTTCATACGTTCTGCTAGAACCTTTGAGATTACCTTATAAACAACCCCTACTAGACTAATTGGCCTAAAGTCATTTAGTCCAATAGGGTTTGAGGATTTCGGAATCAAAGTGATAAAGGAGGAATTGCACCCGTTGCTAAGAGCCTCCTTTTCCCAAAACCAATCGAGAACCGCCAATAAATCCTTTTTGATAATGTCCCAAAACTTCTTAAAGAAGCCGGTTGTGAATCCGTCCGGTCCCGGCGATTTGTTGCACCCACAATCTTTCAAGGCTTTCCACACCTCTTCTTCCGAGAACTTACCTTCAAGCTCCTTTGCTTCCTCCACCGAGATCTTCTTGAATCTGTCCCCCTTCAATTTGGCTTCACCATGAATGTGAGAAGTGTATTTTTGCTTAAAAAAATTGAATACATACCTTTTTATTTCATCCGGATTTTCCGACCACGAACCGTGAATGTTTAGTCCATGAATCCGGTTCCTCCTCTCTCGAAGTTTACAAGCTGTGTGGAAAAGCTTTGAATTTTCATCTCCATCTTTTGCCCACTTTAGTTTTGCTCTTTGTCTTGCGATCGCACTATTCTTTTCTTCCAATTCTCTCCATTTCTTTCTCGCTTCTAACCAATTTTCACGGTCCGGACCTTCCAAAAAGCTAACATCCCCTTTAGATTCCCACTTCTTGACCTCATCTCTTGCTTCAATTACCTTTTTGTCTAAAACCCCCCAGCCACTCGGTATCCACTCTTTTATTGCAAGTTTGAGTTTCTTTAACTTCTCCCGGAAGATGCAATCCGGTCTCGACGAATTTGTACTTTCTTGCCACACTCTCTTCACCAATACCGCAACCGCCTCTTCCTTAAGCCAAGTGTCATAGAATTTGAAAGGGGGCAGCCCAAAGTCCTTGACTTTATCTCGCAAAAGAATAGGATAATGATCCGACCACGTTCTCTCCAATGTTAATGCATTAAGGTTTCTCCACCGCTCCCCAAAAGATCTTGACACTAAAAATCTGTCAAGTTTGCTAAATTTGGTCCCATCATCACTAATTCTAGTGAATTTGCTTCCTCCCAAAGCCACTTCCTCCAACGCGTTTCTACGAATAAAATCGTTGAAGTTGTTCATACCTCTTTTTGATGCTACCGAATTCAACCTCTCTTGGATGTTACGCACCTCATTGAAGTCCCCGAAAAAGCACCAACTCACCTCTTCTTTCAAACAAAGTTGGTCAAGTTTTGACCATAGCTCCGCTCGTTCACTTTGCTCATTTGGTCCGTACACATTTACAAAACCAACCAAGCCGTCTTTGTTTTCCCACTTCCCGACAACCGCTAGGAAGAACCTATCCTTGATCACAAATTGACCCTGGAAAATACTTTTATTCCATATACTCAATAATCCTCCAGAGTTACCTGTTGCTTCAACAAAATCATAGTCCGCATCAACTAGACCCCACATCGAGAATACCAATTGACTTGGTACTTCTTTAAGTTTTGTCTCCTGTATGCCAAAGAAACAAGGCAACTTCTTCCTACAAATTTCCTTCACCCATACTTTTTTGACAGTTGCACCCAACCCTCTTATGTTTAAGGTTATTATATTCATTAAAGCTGAAAGGACCGACTTACCAAAGACGAGGCACTCCTTTTACTCTTTTTGTCCAACATCTGTGGGCCAAATAACCCCGATGTCCGACCCGAACTCCTCTAATCTCTCTTCTAGACCTTCTCCCTTTATCTCCGATGAGATCGCGATACCGGATTCCGATGAATTCAAATCCCCACTCATGCTCAAGTTGCCTTTTGTCTGTCGACCCTTGTTCGATTTCTTAGCTTTCGCTCGAGCTAGTTTTTTGAAGACGTGTAAGCTCGCACGTCCTCTGCCAAAACCTATGTTGTCGACTTGACTCCCTTTACTCCTCTGCGCTCCACCTGACATCGACTTTCCTTTACTCTGAGACGTCCCAACTCTTCTATTTGACTTCGTTACTGGGTTATCTCTATTAATCTCACCTGGTTGTAGATCCTTGTCAACTGTATCTGATGCAGGAAGACTTCCTTTGGGCTCTCCGTCTATATAATTATCCATATCTTCTGAAAATTTCGTCCCCTCTAAGTTCTCTCCCTGCGGCCCATCAACAATAGCACAATCTGATATTAAGCCTCCACCCGATCCGGTTGCCAAATCCGGCCCACTCGTAGCTTCCCCTCACAATAGGCGGTATCGCAGACTTTTCGGCTTCCAGATTCTCTCCAGCGACCTTTTCCAGGTCAGGCAATCTACTTCCGTCTCCTTCCCCCGAAACCGAATGTGCATGTGAACTGCATCCGGAATGGGGAGCCAAACCAATTGGATTCTCTCTATCCGACTTATTGCTCCATCTACCTTTTATCTGATCCTCTTCGTTTCCTTGTTGAAGGTTAGCGTAACTTCCTTTCACCGAATCCTCATCTCCATTTACCTCCTCCTCCTCCGACCACTCCGAGTTGATAGAGGAGTACTCTTTGTCTTCATCACTTAATTCCTGAACTTGTTGGTGGTAACTCCTTATTTGGCCCTCTAACCCCACTCCATCCTCTTCTTCCACTTTAACTACATAAAACAGGCCTCCAACTTTAACACTCTTAATTTCATTTATTGTTGATTTTAGACTTGTATTGATTAAAACTTTCCCCCACATAAGATTCGGACTTGTTTTAAGATCACAGTTGCTTGTAGTCACCACTGTCCCCCAATTTCTAGCTATGTCCTTAAAAACCTCAACTTTCCAGATGTGAAGAGGAACGCCCACTATCCGCAACCAAACCAATCTTTTCGATGCTCTAAATCCCTTTGTCCATAGAGATAAGTCTTTTGCCCAAAAATGCAGCCCATGGACTTTATTCCGGATGATATTTTTTGCATATTCTATGGAGTCAAATTTTAGAAGGATTTCACTTCCTCCTAACATCTTTATTTCACAATTATCCAAAGTCCCTGCACTAATTAGGGCTTGAATAGAGTCCACGTGTTCCATCCTCTCCACCGAACCCACCGCACAACGACTAAGATAATCCAAGTCTCCTGCCTCTGCTTCCCAGCTTCCCAAATTGGGACCTTTTAGGTCAGACTGATCCGAATCGTCCCTGTTCGAGTTATGGATTTTCACGTTCTCGTCCACCTCCTTTTCAGATTTCACCACATCCGCATACGAACGGTTACCTACATGTGTTCTTCGAATTGGGATTTTCCCTACTACATGTCTGGAATAAACATCTGTCGGTCGATTATCAAATCCCCTCCCTTTCTTATCAGCCAAGAACACTTTGAGATTGCGACTCCCAACCCAGATCTGCTTCAGATTTCTTTCTAGCATTATTTCGTTTTGTACACCCCTGTATCTCACGAACCCAAATCGTTCTCCATTTCTCAATCTTTTGAAGGCCATATAGATATCAGATACAGTTCCATACCTCTTGAATAATCTCCATAAGTTGGTAACATCCCAATCTTCCGGAAAGTTGAAGAACAGCAGCGACGTTTCCTTCGCGAGGCGTGTCCCTAAGGCTGATCGATTTTGAGAAAAACCCCTATACCAATTCCTATTCCTATGCCCCGGTTCTCTCCCCTGTTTCTCGCTAATGAACCCTCTTACTCTCTCCCTCACATTTTCCGACGACGGCGCCGGAGATCGCTCCCACCGACTGTTGGACTCCCTCGCTCTCTCTCTCATCTCCCTCGCTCACTCTCTTTTCTAATATAAAAACATTCATAATCATCAAGATTAATCATAAATGTTATTATTTTTATTGTAAACATTTGTTTAATACCTCTTATTCATGAGAATATTAAAATAATAATTTTCTCTCTGTTTAGAGTTTTTTACAATTTTATCTATTATTTTTTTTTCTATTTAATATACAAAAGAACATAAACTCTTGGATCAAACGAACCGTTAAAATCCATTTTTTTCTTCGTTTTAACATAACTATTAGAAATGCATTTATCATACACTTAATTTACGTATAAAAAACAAACAAGACGAATAACATAAAAAAAAAATTTTTAATTTACATTTTATACATTTCTACTGTAATAAAAATTAAAGATAGAACAAGAGAACATATTTGTTTGTGGTTGCTTTATAAATCAGTTGCGTTAAAATATATATATATATATATATATATATAGTCACCTTATTTTGAAAACTCATTAATTTGTGAAAACTTTGGAAACCATGTTTTCCACCAATCATAATCCATTTTCTTGTTTATTTTTGATAATTTTATTTATTTTATTTTTGTGATGTTTAATTATAGGAGTTGGTGGTTATGATTTTGAATTTTGCAATTAATCTTGTCCATTGATCCTTCTAATCAATGGTTTATATGAGTTTCCAAAGTTTCCACAAATTAATGAGTTTTCAAAATAAGGTAACTCTATAAAATATATATATATATATATATAAACAAAAAATGAGATAGAATCAAGTGTCGATAATATCCATGAAAACATTTCTATATCTATAAATAGTTAGAGAATCAATATTTGGATCTCTTAAAGATTCTGTACTTTTTAAAACATTTTTAAAAGAAGTAAATGCTAAAATAATTGTGTTTTTCTCTTTCTCACAGAGGTTTCCTCCGGCACGAATGAATATATTTTTTACTATACACTTCGTATCTCGCCTAAAGTTTCTTGAATTTAAAATTGAGAGCTCAAATAAATAATTATGTCTCATTTTCGGTTTTATTCTTTTTTTTTTTTTTAACGACAAAAAGGGAAGGAGGACGGGAGCTTCGGCTAGGCCATCACCCCCGCCACCCAACCCGCTTTTATTAAAAGAAACCAGCAAGGTGCTGGAAAAAGAGGATACAGCGGAAAGCAAAAAACCCAAAGGACATCAAGAAATTAATCCAAATCAGAAGGAAAAGAAGACCAATGTTGCCAAATTCCTTTGAGCGTCGGTTTTCTATTAGTAATCCAAAGATTAGCCATTCTCTGAACCACTGGGAACAAGTCCTCTTGCTGAAGTTTTCCCCTCTCCTCTTGCGGTGAGTGCAATATCCTGTTTCGCCACCACCAAATTAACCATACTGTAATCATGAGCACCGCCCGGATCGTCACACTTCTGACTCTTTGAAAATCGCCATGGAGGATTCTGATTTTGAAAGAGGAGAGAGAGTCCGTTCTTGGCTCTGACATATCACACCAACCCCACACTTTTCGCCAAAGAGCGTCAATCTTTGAGCACCTAAAACAGCAATGATCGATATCTTCTGGCTCTAATCCGCACAGGCAGCAGTCGACTGAAGTTAGAGTGACCACCGCTGCTGTAAATTAACTTTGGTGGGTATAGTATTAAGCAACAAACGCCAGGTAAAAAGACTAACCTTTAAGGGGACGAGAGGGTTCCAGAAATTAGCAAAATCACAGATCTCCGGAGGCGCTATCCTTTTATGAAGAAGCTTGGATAACTTATTAACGGTGAACACTCCTTGCGAATCCATCTTCCAACTCCAAGAATCTTCGCCACTTTCCTTGAGGTTCATATTCTCTAGAAGTTTTTCCAAGTCTCGTAACTCCGTAAGGGTTTTTCCTCTGATAACCGATCTCCACTCCCATTTTCCAATCCAAGAACTTTCTCGAAGGATCCATCTGTCTTTAAAGGGAACATCTTTATTAGTTTCCTGCGCAAAAAGTCTTGGGAACATATCTCTAATTTTCGGGCCAGCTGCGGTTACTTTTACGTCCCAAAAAGTGGAAAGAGAACCATTTGCAATTGATTTATGAAAGGCGGACTGAAGTCCGACACCCATTTTCTCGATGGTATCATTGACCTCAAGAATTGCATTCCAAGCACTACTTCCCATATGAATAGGTCTAGTAAGAGGATCAGACCCATATATTTCCAAAATTACTTCCTTCCACAACGCTTCCCCATTATCCAAAAACCTCCAATGCCACTTAGCGAGCAATGCCAAGTTCATAAATTTGAGACTTTGAATATTTAAACCTCCATCTTCTTTGCGAGCCATAATCTTCTTCCAGGCGACCCAGTAAATTCCTTTTTTGGTCTCATTGAAACCCCAGAAAAAACGTCTTCTAATACCTTCCAGGTTTCTAACAACTCATTCCGGGGCTTTAAAGACTGAAAAAAAATACAAAGGAAGACTGGTTAGCACCGATTTTATAAGGGTAGTTCGACCCCCTATCGAAAGCGTTCTAGCTTTCCAAAGATTTAGACGTCTGTTAAATTTCTCGATCACTGCTTCCCAGGCAGAACTTTTGTTCATATTATTGCCAACAGGGAGACCCAAGTAAATGAACGGAAGAGAATCTGCTTGACAATTGAAGATGCTAGCAACTTTGGACACCTCATCTTGACGTATCCCAATTCCAAAGATGCGGCTTTTAGAAAAGTTTATCTTGAGACCAGACACTTCCTTGAAACAATTCAGCATCTTCAGCAGGTTACTCACATTCCTTTTCGACCATTTCCCGAAAAACAAAGCATCGTCGGCGTACTGAATTAGGGAGAGGTTTCTGTTACTTGACGCAAGCTTAATCCCCTTATACAAACCTTTTTCACACGCTTCCAAGGTCAACACTTGCAAGGCTTCACCAACGATCAGGAAAAGAAAGGGGGATAAAGGATCGCCCTGCCTAAGTCCTCTTGACATAGAAAATTCGTCCGAAGGTGAGCCGTTAACCAGAATAGAAACTGACGCAGAGGAGATACATCTGTAGATCCAGTCACACCACTTTCTCCCAAATCCCATTTACTTCATGATTGAGATTAAAAAAACCCCAATTAACTGAGTCGAAGGCTTTTTCAAAATCCACCTTAAACATCATGAGATTTAATCCTTTCTTCTTTGCAAAGTTGGTGATCTCATTAGCAATTAAAATGCCATCAACAATCTGTCTTCCTTTGATGAAAGCCGATTGGTTGATGCTAATAAGCTTGAACATAACCTGAGAGAGACGATTAGAAAGCAGCAATAATTTTATACAAACAACCAATCAGCGAGATAGGTCTATAGTCCGAGATAAGTAGCGGATCAATTTCGGTTTTATTCTACTTTATATGATGATAGTATTACGTGTTTTTAAATTGCATAACAAATTTACAAAATTCAACATCAATATGATTAATTGGTCAAAAAAATTATATGCTCAAAATTTGTTTATTTGGTTTTATATTTTAGTAAGATTCAAAATAGCAATCACAAAGTTTTGCATGCTCAACATTTGTGCAATGTTTTAATTGACGATAAAAAATAACCAATCAAAATCATTAAAAAAATCTAAAGGAGTCTTCGAGTGCTGTGGCGGATTGGTTATCGCTCGGGGGATTCATAGCGCTCTAACCGAGTTCGAGTCTTTCCGTACGCATGCCTGAGGACATTTAAGTGGGGCCATGTTTAGCCCCCAAAATTGTCAGGGATTAGTCGGGCTTTGGCCCGGACACCCTTCCAAAAAAAAATCTAAATGAGGCAACATCATGTATCTCTATGAACTTTTGTTTTCAAATATTATATAGGTACACTTCATAAGTCTATATGTGACTCAGGAACTTCTATACAAGAAAGACTTGAAATCCAATATTGAGAATACCAGTTGTAACCCAGGTTCAATCTTTTTTACCTATTTTTAGAAAGTTGGGAAATTTTGGTTTGGTTTGTTGACATATGGACCATATCTCTCAAACATAACCTTAAACAAGTACCAACTATTGTTAATTCAGAACATAAAAATCAAAATTAATGCTGTTCATAACGACTTATACCTATAAAGACAATTTGTACATTTTTTAGATTTGTGAAGTTGTTCAAATAATGGACTTCTATAATATATAATGGTTTGAGACGTCTTATAATATAGTATAAATTTCATACGTATTTATGATGTTTTATAATATTGTTCAATTAAAAAAATATTCAATAATTAATTTATTTTGAAAGTACTAACAATTGAATTATAGTTGTATAGTTAATAAAAATACTAATAAATGTTTTTTACTTAATCCATAATTCTGTATTTTTTTTAAATGATAACAATTAAAAATGAAAACGTAAGAAAACGTAAAACGTATTGCTTCTTATGTATTCTTATTTCTTAATACTTATTTATAAGATTAAATAAAAAATATTAAATACTAACCTTATTTTAAAGGTATTGCTGAAACATTATAAAAAATGAACATAATTTTAATGCATTTTAGCTCATAATATACGATTATCTATGTTATATAATAAGAGTATAAAATAAAAAATAAAAATATATGATTAAAAGTGTAACTTCAAATTAGTCCAATTCGACTGCTAATGTAAATTGTGTCTAGATACGTGTTTATGTGGGAAAGCACTAAAATCGGCTCACCACGTGTCACATCAGTTACTTATTTATTATATGTAAAGATCAATGTTCTAAAAAACGCGTCATGGCGGCGTTATGGCGCGCCATAACGTCAAGGTGTGGCCTTGCCGCCACGTTAAGGCTCGTGGCGCGACTTTGAGGCGTGGCTTGCAGTGTGGCGTGTTATGACGCGTTACGGCGGGTTACGGCGGGTTATAAGGCGTGAATAATTTTTTTGTTTTTTATATCTAATTTATGGTTTATAAGCTTTGTATATTTTATCAATACATGGATCTTCTTCTATTTATAGTTTTAAATGGGTTTTAATCATTATTGTTCAGTACACTGAGACACAATATACACACTCTATATATACAGATTTGCCGTCTTAAGTCACACCTTGAAAAACGTCATGGTTTCGCCGTAACTCGTAAGTTTCACCGTCACGTCACGGCTCACACCATTTAGAACTTTGGTAAAGATAGATTAGACCATCTTTATGACTTCAACAGTTTTTCTAATTACCACTACCATAACAGAATATATTAGATAAAGAGTCACAAATAAATCCTGAATCTTTTACTTTCACCGGTTACGTTGAAATATAATTAAAGCATCTTTAACAACAAAAAAATTAATAAATAATTAAAAGTCAAAAAGATCTTAAATAAAATTACATTTTTTTACAACGGACTTATGATCATTTTCATAAATTACAATATAAGCTATATAATCATAAATATTAAATTATATTTTATAGAATATTGGTTTTTCATTAGTTTAATTTTTAAAATTATTTTTAATTAATTTTTCTAATTTTTCTGTTATGAATAAAATTTAAAGATTACTAAAATAAGAATTTTTAAAATCTCTAATTTTTTAGGTTGTCCATGTTCCCATTATCAACTTTTATTGTAGATATTTTATATTACAGAAGCAAATCATGGCCGTCAGATTCCATTACTAAATTTGGACGGTGTAGATTCAGTGCATATGCCTGCCTCTTAACCGTATCCCGTTACGAAATGACGAAATCCTGAAAAACGAATAAAGAACCGCCACCAATTTTTTATCGCCACGTGGATAACTCGCAACCGACCAATGATTTCTCTTCTCTGAAACTTAATTGAATTATCTGAAAATACCGTATTTTATCTTAGGCCATACGATTAGATTAGACCATTCTTCAAATAGAAATTATATTTTCTCCTAACTTTTTAGTATATTCATCCTTCTATCCACTTCATTAGTTTACAACCGTTAAAATTTATAAATTATATAAACAAAGAATATAAATGCATTATGCATGTCAAATGATAAAGTGAGTAAGAAAATGGGTAGGTTAAAAAGGTAAGAAGAAATATAATTTCTTCTTCAGAATGTCCAAAATGAAGCTTTTGTACATTTTAAATCTTTTTTTAAAATGGAGAAAGTAAGAGAAATGATACAAAAATCTCCAAATTTAGAAAAAAGCTCTCAAATTCTTCAAAAATGATTACCATAAGAGAGAAAATGACTTTTATTATGTTTCACCAATAAGAACTCTTAAAATATAATGTTGATGAGAGAAAAATAATATTTCAATACATATATGTAAATATTTAATAATTTAAGCAATGATTATATTCCCCAAAATGGAGAATCTATTAGAGTTGAATGATTTTTTAATGTAGAGATTTTGGATTTTTAGTTCTCCATTTTTGAATGTTTTAGAGAATCTATAGAAGATACCACATGAGCATCATATCAGTTTTTCACTATTTTATCCAAAGCTACCCAAAACATAAGTTATACATAACTCATCTTACCCACACTTTTATTTTATTAAGAGAGAGAGAGAGAGAGAGAGAGAGAGAGAGAGAGATGGGGGTGGGTGTTGCTGCTCAGCATGTGGAAACCGAGGGCCACCAAGCTGCTACATACATAACGGTGTTGCCGTAGAAAGCCGATCAAGCCGAAGCAAAGCCAATGTATTTGCCGAGACCATAACACATGGACTTAAATTGATTGTTTAAAAATTGGTTACTTTTTCTTATTAAACTACTAAATTTGTTGAATATCTTTAATACTATAAATATGATAGATTTCTAAAATAGAAAAACCATTGGAAATGAAATAAAATGTTTTAAAGATTTTTCACTTTTTATTTTTTATTTTAGAAAAAATTTAGCAACATTGTTAAAGGTGCTCTAACAATTTTTGTTTCTATTTTTCACTGGTGTTATTATATCTATGATATCCAAATTTGAAATTTCTAAAGTGGATCAAAAGTATAATTTTATATAATTATTGTACATTAAAATTTAGAAAATAATTTTTTAATAAAATTATAGTATCAACATATGCTATATTTAGAGATTTCATATTAATTGTATTGGTAATATTTTATAATTTTATTGAGTGGCAAGCATGAGGTAGTGGCTTAGCCAAAGCTTCCTATCTCTCTTTTTGCTCTACTGTTAGTTTTTTTTTTGTTTTATCATCTTAAAGTATTTTGTTAAATCTTATATATAAAGTAATAACCGTTTTAATTTGATGGAAATTAATATAAAAAATCTCATATTTTAGATAATCCTTAAAACTTAGGGGTTATCCATTTTAGATAATACTATAAATAATTTATTAGATCAAACTATAGAAACAAGCCCTTTTTAAGAATCTATTAAAAATATTCTTAAAGATAAATGTAATAACTAGTATTGTAAATTTTCAATAAATTAATAGCAAAACTTGTATGTTATGACCAAACCTTAAAAAGAAATTTGTATGATTTAATTTTAGGCAATTCAAATGAGAATGTCAATATAAGCAATACTATATTATTCAACTTAAATAATATTTAATCTGAATAATCATGTATTATTCAGATTGAACACGATTCAAATAGAACAGGTGACACACTCTCGACTAGAGGTGCACAAAACCGGTTTTTTAACCGAACCGGTTTTTTAAAAATTGGTTTTTTTATTAATCGATTTTTTCTTAACCGGTTTTTAAAAAACCGGTTCGGTTCATTACCGGTTCGGTTTATTACCGGTTCATTACCGGTTTTGGCTACATTCCTTCCTAGAACCCAACGGTCTGAAATATTTTGAAAAGAGCTTGCCTTTTAAAAAACCGGTTAAAAAACCGGTTCGGATAAAAACCGGTTAAAACCGGTTATTGAACCGGCTAAAGCCGATCCGGTTTTTTTTTCAACCGGTTAAAAAAAAAACAGTTTCAGTTATTTTTTTCGGTTTTCGGTTAATCGGTTTTTTTGTGCACCTCTACTCTCGACCTTCCTCACATTTGTATTTTAATTCGAGTTTTCATTTGAAGTTGACCCTATAATCATGTATTATTCAGATTGAACACGATTCAAATAGAACATGTGACACTTTCGACCTTCCTCACATTCGTATTTAAATTTGAGTTTTCATTTGAAACTGGCCCTATATATATATATATATATATATATTACAACCACAATGGCTAAAAATGAAAGAATACGGAAGAATTAACATAAAATTATAATATTTTAATTTACAATAAAAAAAAATAATAACTTAACTATTACAATAATATATATTAAATAAAAATAGTAATTTAACCTTTAGAATAATATACATTAAAATGATAATAATGATACAATCATAGTTACATAATAATTATTTAAAAGCATTAAGAACATAAATAGTAACATTTATGTAAGGAAAAATGTAAATTAAATAAGTTAATTCTATTGATACACCACCTATTTAATTATTGTTTAAACACTTATCTACGTAGAATAAAGGTATGGATAGAGAAAAAATATTTATTTATGTACTTGTTCTTATCCGTTTATTCAAAATTTTATTCAATATGTTTTTTTAGTCATTTTACATATCTAAGGTAGTCTTTGTCAGATATAATTTGTTCATTAGCTAGTTGATCAGCTAGCAACTAGCTTATCAACAATTTTGCCAAACATAGCCTTAAGGTTGACCTGTTCGAACACATTTAAACAACAACCTAATATGATATCTGCAGTTTGAAATTTTCAATCCAACCTAATGCAACCTAATGTTTTTTTTTGTTTTCCCTTTAATCCCTAGTGTTAAAAAAATGTAAAGTATATAAGTGATCTTAGTCATTCATACGACTAAGATTAAGGTTGAATAGCCAAAGATTGCGGCTTTTGACCGGTCAAAATTCGCGACTACGCACATAATAGAGGGTGATTTCGTAATTGTTACAAATTGACTGGGAATGGGTTCATATATGAACGTGTGCGATCATATATATGAATTGTGTAATTCACATATTAATTGTTTTAACTGGTTAATTTATGAACTATACATTCATACACGAACCTTAGTAATTCATAAATTCATGTGATTTACATATTAATTATTTTTAACTTATTCATAAATGAATATGCATTCATACATGAACGTGTGTATTTTACATATTAATTATTTTTAACCGATTCATACATGAGCATGTGTAATTAATATATTAGTTACGAAATTCATATATGAATCTGTTTGTCGTATATTTGTAAGAGGGTGTTTGGGATTGCTTTTTGGACTTCAAAAGTGTTCTTGGCTAAAACTTTTTATTGACTTATGGTAGTGGTAAGGTAAATGAGTTTTTAAAAAAGTGTTTGAATTATCTTTTTTTGGTAAAAGTCAATAAGTCAATAAATATTTTTGAAACACAATCCCAAACACCCTTTACAAATCACGAAACTATCATTCTGTCTTCTACAGTCTATGCCCTCAATTATCAGGTGCTTTTCGGCTAAAAAAAGTTGTAATATTTATTATACGAACGATGGACATTATTTTTTTCACTTTACATTTTTTTTTAACATTTCTCGTCTTGAATATTTCTTTATGAAAATTTATTTTGTTTTCCTCCATTTTTCTGTAAAAAAAAATGCTTTTTAATTTAATTTTCTTTCCTCTTTTTTTCTTTGTCGTGTTTCCCTTCAAACATATTTTAATAATTTCCGATCTAAATCTCGATATTATTTTTCTTTTGATGGTATTTTATTTAAGAAACCGTATGCGAAGTGGGGCCCAGCACTGCAGTGGGACCCCATTTCTAAAGTGTAAGCAAAGCACGCACACACATTGGGACGAGGGAAAAACCTAAGCTTAAATACCGCTTCTCCCTGCGCCTGCAATGGAATAGGCCGGCACCACCTCCCAAACGGCCCCCATTTCCATTTCGCTATTCAAACAAACCAAGAAGATTCATTCATTCAGGTGAGATATCATCATCTTCTTATTTCATTCATCTGATTCATAATCGCTATGCAGATTTCATATCTGTAAGCTATACGTGTCTCAATTTGTGGAATTCTGAATCTGAATGTGCTAATTTGTTGTTCAATCTGTTGGATTTAGGGTTTCGAATAGTCCGTTTACTCAATAGATCTGTTTTTTTATATTTATTTCAGAGTTTTAGTAGTTTCAGATGTTGATTTTGGCTGATTTAGGCTGATTTAGGTGGAATGTGGCTTAATTAAGTTTTTGTGGATCTAGATCATTTGTGTTGATTTTTATGATTTTACTCTTTTGCTTTGTTTTTTTCCATGGAAAAAAGGTGCTGCTACTTTATTTGAGCTGAGATCTGAGTTGTTTTTGATTCCGATTCTCTTTTCGGATCAAATAGTTGAAAACTGCAATGTTTTAAGCATGCCTAATTATTGGATTTGGAATTGAAAAATGAAATGAAAATTGAATATTATTAAAGAGGTATTAGATTCAAAGAAGTGGAATAAAAAGCAGAGGTATTAGCTTGTAGATGAAGGAAGGAGCCTGCTTTAAGTAGTCATTAAAACTCTTCTCACCCTCCTTTGGTAGACTTGCATGTCCCAAAATAAGCAAACATTACACTTACTTTGATATTTTTGATTTAAAAAGGGAATCCAATGTTACTGAATGAAGAAATCCACACAGATCCAGCTCAAATAGAAAAAAAAAACTTCATTTTTTTCTCCAAGAAGAACCTAAACAA
Organism: Centaurea solstitialis; assembly: GCA_030169165.1. Lineage (NCBI taxonomy): Eukaryota > Viridiplantae > Streptophyta > Magnoliopsida > Asterales > Asteraceae > Centaurea > Centaurea solstitialis. The sequence continues at coordinate 16,332,949 of CM058045.1, read as the reverse complement.
AAAGAGTAAAGTTAACAAAAATGGAAGAAGACTGTTAATGTTTATTTTGATAATAACCAGTAATCTTTAATTCTTGCATCATAAAGAATTAAGATTTAAAAAGAATGGTACTCAGATCTAAAGCTGAAGCCATATACTACCTTAAATCAGATTGATTGTTACTTAAGAGTTGTACTTATTTCTGTGTTTTTGTTCTCAGTCTGTTTCATATGGACCTGGCACATGGGCCTAAACCAAACTTTTGCAACTTGGTGAATTGATTTTTTATTAAGCCAAGTTGTACCATCCTTTTCAGAAAACTCTCTCTCATTAATGTCATATTCCCAAAAGCAAAATCTTTTCTTGGTCATATGAATTGATTTTTTCTGAGCTTATCGAAAAGCCGCTGAACCGTTAGCCATAAATTAGTAGCTTTCCGAAAAGCTACGTTAGGTAGCGTTACTTACAATAACCCCCGGATGTTACTTTTTTTCTTCTTCCAATTATGTCGTTTATTATTTTCCGAGTAGTTTTAAAAAAAGTTATTTAGGTCATATTACATTGTCGTCTAACTTTTCGCCTATTTATCAACCGGTTTGTCAAACATATTATAAGTTTCACGTGGCTCAACTTGTTCCTATGATTCTCTGTTTTACTGTACTAGATATTTATGATGCTGAATTGGTCAACATAAGGTTGAGTAGTTGCATAACTTTTGGATGCTTTGAAAGATTGCAGTCAAAATTGGAGTACTGGGATGAATAGTCCCTTTTTCTTTTTTGTGCAAAGCAGTATGTTTTGCATTATTGAAGTTTTTTATTCCAAGAAAACATGACTCTTATTTATGGTAAATTTGGACCTAAATTGTTGAATGGAGCTTACCTTCTAATGTCATGGACCCCAGCTGCCATATATGTCCAAAGATGAAAAGCCTGATTTATATAGATTCATATCATATTCTATTTTGAATGATTGATTTGCCTAATTTTTTCTAATCTTGTTAAAGTATATGCATTAAAGGCACTATAAACATGGTTTTAATGGGTTATCATCATAAGTGTTTACATAGTCAAATTTGGAAAAGCTAATTACTTTATAACTACCTTTATGAATTTTCTCACAAAGTAGCTAAAAAATCACAAGATACTTTTTCTTGCTGATTCGCAAGCTGCGAAATGGGCTTGCGGTTCCACATTCCTTGGCGTTGGCTTGTTCTTTTATGCGTAGACGTAAGAGACTAAAATTACCACAACTTGCGGTTTTTGCGATGGGCCCACTTTTCACTGGATTGGTAGATTTTCTGAGATTTCGCTTATAAAAGTGCCTTGCAGCGTTTACTTGCGTCTTGATAGCTGTTTTTTATTGTTTTTTTTCCTAGTTAGGCGGCCATTTGAGATGATAACCTTTTTTTTTCTCTATTTCTTTTCTTTGGGGCAAGAGGTCTCTTTCCCACTGGCTTCACTCTAATTTTATTATTATTTTTCCTGACCGTGGATGTCTACTTGTCTAGGTCAGATTTAACACTTGATAAATGTAAGGGTGCGTTTGGTAGTGAAAAATTGTTTTCATTTTCCTAGATAACGTTTTCACAAAATGGAGTTGAGTTTTCATTTTCAGTTTTCTATGAAAATTTTAGAAAACGCGTTTAGAAAATTTTGGAAAACTACTAAAATCAGTTTTCTAATTTAGAGAGAAGTTAGAAAACAGTAAATTTTCTTTTTTGGAAAACTTTTGGAAACTGAATGAACCAAACTCCATTTTAAAATATTTATTTTTCATAGAAAACTGAATTCTTTACCACAACCAAACGCACTGTCGCACCCCAAGGTTTCTCGTTATATATTTTTATTCTTTTTGGCTAGTGTAAATGAATAGTGTTACTATCAAATTTGGTGTGATTTGGTGTAAGATTTGGTCTCGTGATTGGAGATGGTCTTAGGGATTAATTTCTTTGTGACGTGTGAGCACTTGGTTCTTAAACCAGCCACCTACCAAGCTGTTGTGTATCTGATTGATTATAGACCATTTTTCCACAAAAAAAGAAATCAATCCCTTTTCCATAAGCAGATTTTGTGATAATACTGAGATCACATGGTCCTGTCTAATTAAGTCAATCCTTTTCAATGCTAGCTGGTCCTTTTGCATTCCTTCAAAAGCTAAACATCAATTCAGCCTCTTTAAATGTCATAAAGACTAATTCATATCTTTTGCAGGTCATTGAACAATGGGTGCTGGTGGGCGAATGTCGAACCCCTCCGAGGGCGAAAAGAAAACCGAACTCGAAGGCATCCAACGAGTCCCATACCAAAAACCTCCGTTCACAGTTGGTGATGTCAAAAAAGCCATCCCACCTCATTGTTTCAATCGATCGGTTATCCGCTCTTTCTCATACGTCGTTTACGACCTTACCATCGTTTCCATCTTGTACTACATCGCCACAACTTTCATCCCGCTCCTCCCACACCCGCTCGGCTATGTGGCCTGGCCTGTTTACTGGGCTGTTCAGGGCTGTGTCATGACCGGGGTCTGGGTCATAGCTCATGAATGCGGCCATCACGCGTTCAGTGACTACCAATGGCTCGATGACACTGTCGGCCTTATCCTACATTCCGCCCTACTCGTTCCTTACTTCTCATGGAAATACAGCCACCGCCGCCACCACTCCAACACCGGCTCAATCGAGCACGACGAGGTCTTCGTCCCGAAACTCAAATCTGGGGTCCGGTCGACCGCAAAATACCTAAACAACCCCCCTGGCCGGATCCTCACACTGCTCGTCACCCTCACCCTCGGCTGGCCGTTGTACCTCATGTTCAACGTCTCTGGCCGTTACTACGACCGGTTCGCTTGCCATTTCGACCCGAACAGCCCCATCTACTCGAACCGTGAACGCGCCCAGATCTTCATCTCCGATGCCGGGATCTTCGCTGTCCTCTATGGGCTCTACAGGCTCGCGGCGGTCAAAGGGCTCGTGTGGGTCCTGAGTATCTACGCCGGACCGTTGCTCGTGGTCAACGGGTTCCTTGTCCTGATCACGTTTTTGCAGCACACCCACCCGTCGTTGCCACACTACGACTCGACCGAGTGGGACTGGCTCCGTGGGGCCCTGGCCACCATTGACCGCGACTACGGGATTTTGAACAAGGTGTTTCACAACATCACCGACACCCACGTGACCCACCATCTGTTTTCGACGATGCCGCACTATCACGCGATGGAGGCCACGAAGGCGATAATTCCGATCCTCGGGGATTATTATCAGTTCGACGGGACGTCAGTTTTTAAGGCGATGTATAGGGAAACAAAGGAGTGCATTTATGTGGATAAAGATGAGGAGGTGAAGGATGGGGTTTACTGGTACCGGAATAAGATTTGAAGATGATGGATGAAATGGAAAAAGGGTATCAATAGAGTGGCGAAATGGTGTTTTTAATTTAGTGTTGTTTTAGAGTTATGATATGCCATTTAAATGGACATGGAGTTGTTAGTGATTTGAATAACTTATGTACTCGGATATGGTGTTTGTAGCCACTCTGTTTTTAGCTTTTTAAATGCATCTATGTTGGAACCTTATCGCATATGGAACTTAAACTTAGGACACTTTAGTAATCAATTGATCGGTAAGTGTTCATTGATCTTATGTTCAATTGAATGAACACGACAAGTGTTGAAAATTTTATTGGAGAAGAGCGACGATAAAGAAGAAGAGTTTTATTTCGTCAGTGACGTCGAAGACTTTTACCTATTAAACGCTAACCGAATAAATTGTTACATATGATACCGTTTTGATGGACTACAATCTCACTTCGTAAAATAAGTCATGGTGCTTATTCCTACCTGCAACGCTTGTTGGGTAAGATTTTGAGTAAACAGTCCCTTATAAGGACCAACGTTTTGACTTTTGACTTTAATAGAATTACATAAAGAGTTGGGGTTGGTGTATGGTTCTTCGTGGCGGGATTTATAGATAGACGCATGCCAGATCGTGTAAGTCACTAAAGTCGCATTATGTGGACTGGGAGTTATGTAGGTGATCGTGCAACTCGAGTTGTGCAACTAACGCATGGTGTTGACAGTTAATTCTGATTCAGAAGCATTTGTATAAATATCATGTTGTCATGGCAAAAAGTTTGGGTTTCTAAGGCTTTTTCTTCAAGCCATCCTATTACTCTTTAATTTGTTAGATTCGAATATAACTTGAATTAAGACAGTCATTAATACTAACAAAGTTTTTGTTGTTAGACACTCCATTGGTGGATGCCTCGATCCAATTTTGGTTTATAAAGAATCTACAAATTCAAATAAGGTTTACAAATGTTAATTTTGTTGTTTGTATGCTCATGCTTAGGCTTGGTATAACGAATTCAAATTTTGGAATTTTATTTAGTTAATTATATACACATGTAGTGATGATGATTGATTACTTTTCATAGAGTTTGAGTGTGTAGAACTGTCTAAACATCCAAAAGTGTTGGTTCCTTATTAATATTGATTCTATTTTCTAACCTTTTAGCATTTTAGGGCCCTGTATACACAGTATAAAAAAGATACTATATTCTTTAAAATACTCTTATGAGTGTGGTGAAAAAGAAGTTAATATGAATTTTATTCAATTTTCCCATGGCAAGCATGAAACATGTTTCATAGTTATCCATGAATGGTGGAAGTGGATGGGGTCACGACGTAAAAACACCTACGTATCTTCCTCAAAAGAATAAACCAAATGTCAAACTTAATAATTCCAAAGCTTCCACCAACAAGAAAATGTTGGAATAGCAACACTCATTTTATAACCTCCATGTATATTATTTATATACATAATAAAACTAAAATTCAAATTACTATACTTATTGATGAATACCTAATATGAGGGTTATTTGTAGTGTTAGAATACCAACTTAAGAGATTTAAAAAATTAGTGAAATAACTTTTCAAATCATTTTATTTCAAGATTTTATTTTCAATCATTTTATTTCAAGATTTTATTATAAAAAGTTATTATATACTTGTAATACTAAAAACCCATTGAATTTTGCAAATAGGGAAAATTGTAGATTTCATCCATATGCTTTGAAATTTCTTTGATTAACGGATATGTTTATTATGAAATTGTGTGTTTGATATTTCTTTAATTAGGGTCTTTATGTTATGTATATTATGGTATTCAATTTGTCTTGGTCATGGTCATTTTAGGTTTCTGTTAACTTGTTGAACATATGATTATTTTAGTCTTTTTGCTACTTTTTTGTTTTTCATAAAAAAGCAAAAACAACTTTTTTATATGTAGATAGACATACATGTACAATGGTGGTTTCATTTACAAATCATCCTAATTTGTACAAAGTACAAACCATCGATTTCATTGGTTAATTAATTAATGAAATTGTATAATTTGCATCATGTGGATAGAGAGAGTAATGTAGGTAATAGAGCTTGTGTGTGTTTTCTTACTTTGTATTCCTTTGTCTTATTTTGTCTTTTCTGTGTGGAGAATTGTCTAAACATCTATCATTGTAGGATCTTTATTAACATCAAATTCTATTTTATTATGTTTTTAGCATTTTAGGGCCTTTATATAAAATGAAAAAGATATTTATAATTTTTAAAACACTCTTATGACTATGGTGAAAAGAAGTCAATATGAAATTTGCTTCGATATTCCCGAGGAAACAATGAAACTTTTTACTATAGTTATCCATGAATGGAGGGGTCACATGCGAAAGCGGCTACGTATCCTCTACAAAAGAATAGACCAATGTCACATTTAATCAACAAAAAAAATATGTTCGAATAGCGACTTATTTTCATAACCTCTATATATATTATCTGTATAGATGACAAAATTAAATTTCAAACTACTATAATACCGTAATACGGGGCAATTTATAGTGTCGAATAAGAATATGAGGTATATTAGGCCATGCGTTATGCTTGCCATGGAACATAAATCAACCCAATGTCACATCAGTACCACATCAATTTTCCATTACCTTACCTAAAGCTATCCAAAATATAAGTTATACCCAACCTAATATTTCTCACACTTTTGATTTATTAAATGAAAAAAGAAGAAGAAGAGAGAGATAAAGAGAAAGGGGAGAGGGAGAGAGAGAGAGAGAGAGAGAGAGAGAGAGAGAGAGAGAGAGAGAGAGAGAGAGAGAGAGAGGTGAGAGAGAGGTGAGGGGGTGGGGTTTTGCCGCTCGGTTTGTGCAAGCCGAACACCACCAAGCCGATGAAGGCGTGGTAGTGTTCCCGATCTGACCTGATGAAGTCGACCGCTTGCCAAGCCCTTCGGCTCTTGTACAACGGATGGCCTTAGAAAAGTGTAAAATAAGTTTTCAACCATTTTATTTTAGATTTCCATAAGAAGTTATTATATACTTTTTGAAATGCTAAAAAATCATTTAAATTTGCAAATTTTATGGTTTCAAGCACCAATATCATCCCTAAGCTACACTTGCAACTATTATACTCGATTAATTACTAATCAAAGAACGCAACAAATTACAAATTAGAATACTTTTATCTTTTCATAAAATTACATATACCATGATTAATTAATAGTCTAATTAAAATTCCTAGATAATGTATGAGAATAGAAAAAACAAAACAAACTTGAAAGGTACAAATAGAATACAGATTTAATAATTTGCATTCTCGTGTTACTATAAAGCATGTCAATTTGTGTGTACTATATTTTATTATAAACTAATTAAATGGATAAAGTTCAAACACGTAAGACAAATGAGTTGCAAGGAGCAAAGACATGAATGTGTTAAACGTGCATTCAAATGTTTAGAGACTTCTTAATCGTTTTATTCAAATATATTATCATTTTAACAGCATAGTTTTTTTAATTATACATAGGCTGTATGATAATAGCATCAAAATATAACACGCTCTTGAAGGTACGACCGTTTTTCGTGATTAACTAAAAAACCAAAAAGAACTATTGAAATGGAAAAAGAAAACAAAAAAGGTCTTTTGAAATTGATTGATAAAAAAACTAAACATTTTTTTGAAATTAAGCAAAAAGCTTAAAAATCCCTTAAAACGGTGGAACGAGACTAAAAACACATTGAACGATACTGAATGTCTGTAAAAGATGAAGACATGTCGATAAAATCATGATTTTTATAAATATTTGTTGTCTATAGTATATGATGCCAACATATAAAGAAAATTCTGAACCATTTGCTCTAAGATTCTTATTTCTAAAAATTATATTTTCTTAAAGAAAATTCCGAACCGTTAATTTTTTTTGTTAAATAGGTTAACTATAAGGGTATTTTGGTCATTTAAATTAAGATTTCTATTTTCAATTAAAATCACATGGACTAAATGTGTAATCTACTCTTATATCTATATTAATACTAAAATAAAGAAAAACAATAAATTGACTTCATCTTCATCCATCCAACACCATTACACCACCACCACCCATTATCACTACCACCCGCCATCGCCACCACAAAAAAAAAATTTAGTTCCATATGTCTACCTACGACAAACTCCAGCTCCATCACACATGGACGATGTTCACTAGGGGGTGAGCATAATCGGGTACCCGCTCTTTTCTCGTGGAACCGGAACCGGGGGTTCCTAGAACAATAAAACCAGAACCGCTTGTATCAGTTCTTCATTATTTGGAACTGGTCCTGGAACCGCCGGAAACCGGTTCTGATACCGGATACCCGGTGTAAAAATATTAACTTTAATCTTTCATACATTAACAAAGTAATATATACCAAGGAAAGTGAATGGCACAACAAATCACGATTTAAAATAGAAGCTCTTTGTTAATTTCACCTATATATGATGTATCAGACGATAGATATGGCATGTAATAAACTATTAATCCAACAATCAGACTAGAGGCTTTTTATTTTAATTTCACCATTTGTTGTGATCATGGCCTTTAACAATTAAGTGCACTAGCTAACCAAGAAAAATTACAAGGTAGCCAGTTGTTGTAAAACGTTAAATAATTAAAGAAGAAAGGAGATTTACTAATTAACTTAGATATATATTATATGACGAGGATGATGTATGGAGTATGAATATAATATATTCAAAATTCTCAAAAACCTAACATGTAATTAGTGTATGTAATTTTACTCTCGGAACCGGTCTCAACGGGTACCCGACGGATAACGCTTCCAAAAAGATGAGAACCGGAACCAGTCTTGATTGGTTCCGTATTTCCGGGACCAATTACATCGGTTCCGGTTTTGGAACTGACGGTTCCAAAATGGTTCCGGTTTCAAGGACGAGTACCCGCTTCCGATGATCACCCCTAATGTCCACCTCTTTCAATGTAAAATCTAGATAGAAAACCAGATGTAGATGTAAAACCTCAATATAGTTGGGTTGGACATCGATAAAGCCCTAAAATTGAAACCAAACTCGATTAAACCCTAAATCAACCCAAAAAACCCATATCTGGAAAAAAAAAATAAAGACGAAAACCAGGGATGAAGATGGAAAACGAAGAAACAACTTGATTTCAGGTTCAACTCAGTTTTGGAAGTTTGGTTTCGAATGTTCTAGATCTGCTTTGGTTGGAAGGTTTCTGGTATGCTTTGGTTTCAATCAGGTTTTTGATCTCTTTTGGTTCAATGTATGGATCTCGAAGTTTGGTGTTCAACTTTAGCATATCTCGTTTTCAAAGTCTAGTTCTCGAAGATTTGGTAATCAAATTTTGTATATTTGGTTTCGATTTAGTAGGTTGGTTTTCTTGTATATGGATCTAGACCCGGCAAAAACTGATCTGGCACGATAACTCGACATGAACTCGACACGAAATAAACGGGTTTGAATAACATATTTCAACCCGTTTAAGTAAACGAGTTGACATGACACGACACGAAAATTAAACGGGTAAGGTCAGGATCAAACATATCAACTCGAAAATGACCCGACTAACCTGTTTATACATATATGTGTGTGTGTGTTTGTGTGTATATATATAAAGTTTTCTTTTTTACCTCTTTACTAATTTACGATTTATTTGGATTTTTAATATAATAATGTTAATAGATTCGATTCACCCTTATAAGTTTGAATTATAAAATTCGGATTCCTAAACTTTTGTAATTTTTTTTAATTTTTAATTTTATAAATGTTAAACGGGTTAAACGAGTCAACCTGCTTATTAAATGAGCCGGGTTAGGGTTGTGATTTTTAACCCGTTCGGGTTAGGGTCAAACATTTTCAACCCATTTAACTTTGAACCCGACACGAACTCGACACGACACGTTTGACAGGTCTATATGGATCTGGAAAGACAACAAATTTTGTGTATACATTTATAGTTGTCTTTGAATGTTTTATATGGATGTTCTTTAGATACGAATTTGTATAAATGTTCTTTGCATATCAATTCTTTTATGGATTTTCTTGTCTTCGATTTAGATTTAAGTTTTTTTTTTTTATTTTGAATGCTCATACGGTTTTTGTTTTAGGTTGGAAGTGGGTGATGGCTATGGAAGTGGTTGATGGTGGTAGTGTAAGTTTGAAGAAGAAAAGTTAATTTCATGTTAAATTTTATTTTTATTGTAGAAACATAAATAAATAACCAAAATATCCTTGTAATTAACCTACTTAACAAAAAAAGTTAATGGAGTTAGAAATCAATAACCCAAAATGTTATAAAATGTAAACCAACAGGTACTAAATTCATAGATATTTTAAAATAGACTCAAAATGTTAAAACCACCAAACCATATGGACCAAATATGTAATTTACTCTTTTATGTAAAAATAAAAAATGGAGCTGACCAAATAGGTAATTTACTTTTTTATATAAAAATGTCAAAAATGGAGATGCGGGGTATCGAACCCCGTACCTCTCGCATGCAAAGCGAGCGCTCTACCATGTGAGCTACATCCCCAACCTGTTGATGTCTTTCTTAAAATATTTATTTATATATCCATAAAACCCTAACTTCACACAATTGACCATAATCCTTCTTTCATTCCCATTCCCCCCCAATTGTTTCGCTTCCCGCCTCATTCCTCACCACTTTCTCTCCTCTCGCCGGCCGGAAATTCACCGCCGTCGTCTACCTTACACGCCGCCGTTGCTCTACAGTTCCTATTGTGAGAGATATTTACAGGTTCATGAGCTCATTGTTCGTCTTCCTTTTTGTGATTTCGTATTCTGGTGTTATAAATCTACAGGATGTGTTATAGAAGCAGAATAGGTTAATTTTCGTTTCTAGTTACGTTTTTTCTTTGTTCGCAATCAGATCCTGGAACTGACCGGTGTGTACTTGTAAGAGCTTTGAGTATTATGGTTAAAAAGTTCCATTTTGGAAGTTGAATTGCAGCAAAACGAGTTCAGTTTTGTGCTAAAGAGCTTTGATTATAGCTGCATACATTCAATTTTCGTTCTTCTAAACTGTATTGTTCTAGGTGTATTTATTTATATCACATCCTCTGGTATGCGAGTATGTGACTGTAAACAATTGGAAGTTTGAAGAGAAAGTTTAGATTTTGTGGCAATCTGAAGTACTTTAATTTGTGTAGCTCTTTGATGAAAAATGTTGGAACAAATTTATGTTATTATATTCTGTAAGAACTGCCACTATCTGTGTTCCAGAAAGATAAGAAGAAATGGAATTTTTGTGTGTTGCAGATCATACACCTTTGTATTTGTAGTTGCGACACGTGCAACGGCTATGCCAGCCATGGATATGGAAGTGGAGACAATTCAAAGAAAACAATCCCTGTATCAATCCATGGTACCTTTTGCTTTCTGAGTTTATATTTTGATCACTTAGTAATGTTGTTTAAAATCTGCTTTTTACATGTTTATATATTTATAAGGTTGTACTGTGTCGTGGTCTTGTGTACATTGATATTATTAACAGGATGAGATGTTTGAGATTCAAAAGGAGATGTACAAGGGTCAACAATATAGTCAGATATACTATATACGGTTACACTTGATCAGAACTCTAATTTACTCTCTCCTTCCTAATTGGAAACCTCACTTGCCAGGTACGTTGTTTCATTTGTTATATATATATCTCTAATTTATGCCTATTAATATCTTTGGCATTCCATTGCATACAATGAGATCTGCTTAAATTGGGTTTTATATTCTTTTTGATGTTGGCTTGCTCTATTTTTCTTGTCTTTACTTTCCCTTCGTCTTGGAGTTCAATAATTAGTATTTAAGTGATGATATTTGATGGATGTATCATGTACATGGGAATGATATTTACGTTCTCCTAATCTAGTGAGTTTTTCGTTTTTAACCAGATGTTATTTGGTGCTGATAGTTGTGTATCATGAAACCATGTGCAAGTGTGGCAAGCTATAGTCTATAATGTTGAACAACATTCAATGTGCTTTGACTGAATAGACTTGTGTTACCAAAACATCTTCAAAACATAATTCACTGGATGAATAGTTGTAATTACTATTTAGAACTTCTGGTCCAACAGCGTGCTCCATGTTAAATTGGAGTTTGATTGATTTTGATCCTCGACATAGAGCTTATCTATTTTAAGTTGTTAACATGATAGTCATTGTTTCTTTCATTTATATATATATGCAAGACATTCTTTCTTTATTTGCTGGGAAAAAAGCATCGCCTATGACAAGACCATTGGGAAATTGGAAGTGGGGTTCTGAAATATCATTCTTCTATGGTTGTGTTCTGTTAGTTTCTGTCTGAGAATTTTGTTTTAGCTGTCACATATCATACTCTCAACAATTCATTTAAAGGTTTATTTTTAAATGTGTGGTATGATTTAGTCTTCAGCTACATCATAACAGTGTGCCATGCAGATTAATTGTTTTGTAAGGTTTATGGTTTCTTTTTATCATTCTTATCATTTCTACTCCTGTTATGATGCAGTCTGTACAGTTTTAGGGCTTGAGGAAGGCAAAGAGTGTATTATTGTTGGAACACTCTATAAGCATATGAAACTCAAACCTACTATTCTTAGTGAGTATTCAAAGAGGTATAAATCGTGTTGGTTGACACTGCTTCTCTTCTGTCCACATCATGGTATTTTATAACTCATTTAATTTTCTACAGAGGTCTGCAGCCCCGCTTGTACTCCCTCACAATTTTGTGCACCCAGATGATAGTTTAGTTCTTGAAGATGAGAGTGGAAGGGTAAATCTCAAAGGCAGTGTACTATCGCCTTCTGTATATGTAACAGGTCTGTATCATGACAAACTCGGAACATAGCTAAGCTTTACATGATTCTGGAATGGCTCTTTGTGAGTGTAATGTTGAACTGGTTGAGGCTAGTTGTTTCACATAATGTATGCTTATACTTGCTTGTTGTGTGTATGATTTTTAAGTAGTAGTCCAACTATTGCTTTTTCTTTCCACTTTTCCTTCCCCAAACTGCTTACTGAGGTGACAACTGCATGTTACTGGGTTTGCTTGAGGTACCTGACAAACATTCACAGCTCAAAGTTCCATTTTATCATCTTATCAATTCCTATTTAATTATCTATGTACCTAGTCAGTAGCATGCTCAACCCTTGGGTTGAAAAGTTAAGCTTTATCACAACTCCAAGTTAGAGGCCATTGGTTATTTCAACGTGAACTAGCTAACTTATAAGGAATGAATGGCTATACTCACACTATGATGGATTCTTATAATTGGGTCACTCAAGTAACACTAGGCTAATAATTATAGGGCAACCTAGCTCTCTTGAGCTATGTTGCATGTGACACCCCTCACTTTCGCCACCCAAAACCTCAATCATTACTTCTTGATATGGGAACTGGGGTGGAGTTTCAATTAACAATAAATTGCACAACTTGTAGTTAACAGACAATACAACAGTGTAATATACCTAAAAAGGAATAAAAAAATATTTCTGATGCCTTATGATTCTTTCATATAAACATGCAGAAGGAAAGCTTATCTAAAAGTAATCAACCAATTAAAGTAGAAAATTCATCATGAAGCAAGTAAATTGACAAGCAAAGTAGAAAAATTGGGTCGCCTTTTGGTGTGTTTCACATTTTTATATAATTGGTAAACGCTATTTGCTTTCTTTGTAATCAGTGTCTCATAAAGCAAGCCTCATTCAAATGGCTTTGGACAAAGAATTCTGGATATGATTAGTAAAGCTTACAACAGGCTATTTCATTTCATATGTTAAATCAGTCTACTGTGTTCAATCTTTTTAGTGATTCTGTCATCAAAATAAGACGTGGTTGAATCAGGTGCTTCAGTCACATTTTACTTTTATCCATGCGAAGGACTGTTGGTTGCTCTGCTGTATCTGTGTTTAAACTTCAAAATATCAAAATTGCACTCCAAAAGTATCTTTGCTCTGATGTATTATGTGATGGTGTTCACTAGGCAATGTTGTTGCTTTGCATGGGAAGGAAACTAGTGGGGGTGATTTTCTGGTTGAAGATCTTCTTGAAGCTGGCTTGCCACCACAGATGGATCTACCAAATAAATCCGGTATCATGGCTCTTATCTTTTTCCTGTTTCCCAATTTTCATTTGATCATGGCTACATGAGATAGTACATTTACTGTAGCAACTATGGAGCTGTTTTTCTATCTCAACAGAGTCAATCTCAAAGATAAACCACTTCAGCCCCAGACAAGTTGAAATGCATATATATATTTTGTATAGAGTTAAATTATATCAGTTTCTAGTAAAATAAACAAACCAAACTACAATCTTAATCGAAACAAGTATATGATAAATGACACAATAAATGCTCCTTTTTTTTCTAAAAAAGAAATGTGCTCTCGCGAGGTAAATGCCTCACCCTGAAAAGAGAATGCAAAGCTGATGCTTTCCTTAGAATCGGGATGCAATGATAACAGGATATTTTTTTTTGTGAAACCCTCAGGGCATCAAAGTGATTGACATTCAAATTGTCCAAAAATGTTCTTTTATGCAATTAAGCTTCTTGATCTCATTCCATTGCTCTTGGCTAAGTCTTTACCTTTCTGAGACGTACCTCTTATTTTAAATGATGTAGCAAGATTTTGTAGGTTAAATTTTGTAACTGATATTAGGCTACATTTTTGGCCTTGGCATAGTTCCATATCTTAAAGGGGAGTTTTCCATAGTTCAAGCAATCTTAAGTACATTGTGCTTGTTTACAATTGCAAATTCTGATATATTACTGTGAGCTAAAAGGTTTACCCATTGTTAATGTTGCATGTATTAATACCATTACTTCTTTGTCATCTAGTGCTTTAAATTGTGAAATAGAAACGTTCGAAAAGAATGAGTGTTTTCTTAACATGTGCAAACCATTGCTATATAATACTTTTATCAGATAAATTGAGCTGCTTCTTGCAATTTGTGAAAATCTGTCACTTGTCATAATTGTTTTTCATCTACAATGCAGTTATCTTTTGTTCTCATTAAATATTTCTGCCCTCTTAACAGGAGAAGACAAATATGTTGTCTTAGTATCTGGATTGAACGTTGGTAGCAGCTCTTCTAACCCACTTCAACTGCAACTTCTTGTTGATCACATTACTGGACATCTAGGAGATGAGAAGGTCCCAACAGTTTCCTATGCTTTTCATCATATGTTCCAATTAATTATGTCTCATCTTTATATATATTAAACAGGAGCAACACTCAGCTGCTCAAATAGTTCAAGTAGTTGTTGCTGGGAATTCTGTTCAAATTCACCATGAACTTCTTAATGGTCAGGTAATGATGTTAATTGCTGTTATTGCTGTATATGTTCATATATTTGCTAAAAAAATGTGTGGTTTGAGCTCTCAAATTATCACCTCTTCAGTATATGTGTTCTCACCTTTCCCACTAATAATCTAGGTTGATAATTGTGGCCTTTTTGAAATGGTTATAATGTAGGATAAGACTCCATGGCTTATTAGTTATTCGCTCAGGGGTCTGGATGTATGAAATTAGTCTCATAATCTGGCATGCAACTCTTTGCAACTTATTCCTTAAATCAGAGTTCACTAAAGGGGTTTCTTTCAAATTTCCATGTTAATTTGGACTTCCTGATTGGTGTTCTACTGTTGGTTGATCAACTCATCTAAAATAAATTAAAGTATTTGCATGGAAATTTATCTATGTGCAAAAACAAACGCAGATGAGATGAATTTGATGTATCAGGTTGCAAGTACAAGTAGTATTGCGTTCACTAACTCACTGTAACACATTGGCTGCTGGAGTGGTGTACATTTATAAAAAAAGAAAAAAATTGCAAGTGTGGAGGGTCTGAATCTTGTTTTCCTTTTGCAAATGTAATAACAAAATATAAAAAAAATCAATTTATATCATGTTCAACAAATATAATATGGTAAAACAAACAAGCTCCATTCTTTTCAAACGAGTTTCTTTTTTCTTTTTTCATCAATATCGTCACAGCAAATCTTATCGCACCATTCTTGACTGCTATCCGTCAGCAACTTCATAATATGTCACCAATTCATAGCAAGGCACATTGTTATTAACATGATGTATACCGTTCATTGATTGCAGAACTTGGCCTCCAAGGACCAATCTAAGTTATCTGAGCCAATCAAAGAGCTGGATATCTTTTTAACCCAGGTATCTGAACAGATTACCATCCGCTACATTACAAACATAAACAAACATCAACCAGATGTTAATCATGTATAGTTTTGTCTGCAGATTGCGGCTGGTATACCTATAGACATCATGCCAGGATACAACGACCCTGCAAACTTTGCTCTGCCACAACAGGTTGTCATACATCATAAATTCAAATGAAGCATGATCGTCATCATTCCGTTCGTTTTTCTTACATTTTTCTCCATACAGCCTTTGAACAGATGTCTCTTTCCTGGATCAGCAGCCTATAATACATTTAGGTCCTGCACTAATCCTCATCTCTTTGATGTGGACAATGTGAGGTAAGACCCGTAATAGAATCATGTCTTCTTGATATTGTGGATATTTGGGATTGCTTATTTAAAACAACTTATGTTTTTTTATTTATTTTATAAAGTGCTTATCAACTTATGTTGTGTCAAATCGGAGTTTTATAGGAAGTGTTTGGATTAGCTGATGACGGTACCAATATGTAATAAGCTGATAAGTTGGTTTTCGTATTTAATATTGGTGCCCTGACTTGTAATTCCAATGGTCTTTAGATTTCTTGGAACATCTGGGCAAAATATTGACGATCTTGAAAAGTATTCTGAAGCAGAAGATAAATTGGAATTCATGGAAAGGACGTTGAGATGGAGGCACCTAGCCCCAACTGCACCAAACACACTTGGTAACTTGTAGCCTATTGAAATTATTATTTGTTCTTTATAATTAAAAAAATAAATTCAAAGGGCGTTTGGTTGGGGGTATTGAGCGGTCAGGAATGAAAATTATAATGAAAATTGTTGTTTGGTTTGATATAATATAATGGAATCGTTACTACAGATCTATTAATTTCCATTCCTGACCAAATTGGGGGGAATGAAAATTTTATTTCTACTTAGTTTTTTTTCTTCCCATATGTCGTTTCATCTGTTGATGTTAAATGAAACATCTTTTGTATTTTCAAGTTGGAGGAACATATTTTTTTTAAATATGAAACGACTTTTCATTGATTATACTGTTTTAGCCAAACAACATCAGTGCAATGCTCATTTGCATTTCCATTTTCATTTTCATTCTCATGATGAACCAAACACCCCCTGATCTTTCCAGTTGTTCGTGGACTGCATTTCTCTTGTACAATAAAGCTGACCCTTTTAACGCAATTTTATTTAAAGTGGAAAGACCATTTTTCTTTAATCTAGTTGAGTATTTTTTTGAGCTGTTTATTGAATTTTAATGCTCGGTTGACATTAACATTAAAAACAAATCCTTGTGTTTACAGGATGTTACCCTTTCACTGATAGGGACCCTTTCTTCATCGAGAGCTGTCCACATGTTTACTTTGTTGGTAATCAAGAAAAATATGCAACTCGTATCGTAAAAGGTTTTTTTTCTCCAGAAACACCATTCGCTATTAATTCATTAATTTCAAAAGTATATGCTAATGGTAAACCTTTTCTGATATTGGTAAACTTTCATGCAGGATCAGAGGGTCAGGTGGTGAGAGTCGTATGCATTCCAAAGTTTAGTGAGACAGGCATTGCTGTTATGGTAAGTTTGCATACTCTATAAGCCTAATAGAGATACAAATGCTTTCCCTAAATACTATATATCCTTATCTTTTTGCTTTCGATATGGATGAGGATATAAAATACATACAATGTTGTATACCTTTGTAGTTTCTATATGCCCTTTGCTTGTGAGATAGTCTCGATTGACAAGGCTAGACAATGTAGGTGATGAAATAAAAAAATTAGGGATGCTTTATACCCACATAAGTTGATATCTTGTACTTATTAATCTGAAATCCAAATCTCAATGAGAAGAAATCTAACGCATATTAAGACGCCAAACAAGAAGATACGTGAGTTTGAACTAGCAACACCTAAGGCTTGTTTGAGGATAATGAATGAACTAAAGAAAGATTTTATCGATTATGTATGAAGATATAAAGTGAATACTATGTTTGAAAGAAGTGGCCCGGTTCTAATGATTGCTAATTGTAGCTTCAGGAACTTCAGCTGTCCATATTCTTTTTCAGACATTTTGTCTGTGATGTAATCGTGATTTTTATGAGATTACTTGGTATGCAAATCCATTTAAGAGCTTAATTTCTATGGTTGTGGTATGCAGGTGAATCTAAGAAACCTCGAGTGCCACACTCTCAGCTTCGGGACTCAAATCAGCTCGTAACTACTAATCAGGTTTTTTACTAATTTTCAGGCATGAATATTTGCAATTTACTATCGATCTTTTGCTTGTTGTTTCTGGCTATAAGTATCGAGAACACTAAGTGCCTTGATGGTTTGACGGAATATTTTCGAGGGATATGGATTTCGTGGGAGCATTTGGAATCATTGGTGTGTAGGATCTGGAATGGAATTGAATTCCATTCTTTGTAAATAATTTACAAAAAAAATTAATTTACCTGTTTATTAATTGATTATAACAAAACTATTGTTTATTACTCCCTCCGTCCCAAAATTATTGTCCAGTTTTGACTTTTGAAAGTCTGTTTTTCTCAACTTTGACCTTAAATATTTTTTGTTTGTGTTATATAATACTTGATGCAAAATATATGAATGAGTTGTGTTTTTAATGTAATTTCATTGGTATAATTTTCATCAGGTATTATATAACACAAACAAAAATACTTAAGGTCAAAGTTGACAAAAAAAGACTTTCAAAAGTCAAAACTGGACAATAATTTTAGGACGGAGGTAGTACATATTTTGAAATGTTATTGCAAACAAATTCTATAAAATTCCGTTAAATACCAACTACCTCATGGTATTTCTAAATCCCATGTCTGTGGGCTTTAAAGTCCAAGCATTCATTGAAACCAAACATGAGATTGGAATGGAATTCGATTCCAAATCCTTCCATATTTTGCAAGTCAAGCGAGACCTGAAGACAGGGTAGAGGATATGGATATGTATAGGCTGAAGTGCAATGATGTTTTGCCTTAGTTGATGAATTATATATTTTTTCTTCAGTTACTATAACGAACATTTAATTCTTTTTATTGGGTACCCATTTTGACCGATAACCGGTAGATCTTTAACTAGTGATGATGTGGATGCTAAGATTAAACTGAAAAAAATGCCACATCATCAACCAATGTACAGTATAGACTAAAAACCTATTTATAGGTAAACAGGATAAGAAATTGACAGAATTGAACGTTTAGCGCCGTTATGGTATGGGTATATGTGCAAAGGGGAGCACCGTTATGGGCATAATGGCAAAGCTCCCCTTTTATAGTGAAGAAACAATCATCCTTGCATTAAATTGGAACTCATTACATTTTGCTTTTTTATACACATCATTGCCATATTTTTATCATTAACCTTGTTGTTAACGATAGGTATGCAAATGGCTGTTATAGACCATCAGACGACAACCATTTTTGTGGATGATGCACATGACCAGATTGAAGATTCGTCGTAGGTTCACTTGTTTTGTAATTGTATTTAACGACCCGTATGGTCATGTGATATTGCTTGTTACTTTATTCTGACAACTTATTGTATAAATACTGGTCATACTGATGTTAGAGTTTTTTGTTGTTACTGTTACATCTTCTGAAGCTAACAACGAGATTGACTTGGTGGGATTTGGATCACATCCTAATCATCATTATGATGTATATTACTATTATGGTAACAGTTTAAAAGGTCAATTCGTTGGATATCATTTTTGTTCATTTATCATGTAAGATTACAAAGTAAAACCAAGATTAAGGCAGTTTAATTAATATGAATTGAAGTCATTCTTGTAAGTCAAAATATACAATCGTGAACGGAATAGAATCTTTCAAAAAGAATTAACTTAATAAACATTGAAATAAAAATATTGTCACGTTTGACCACCGGCCACCACCACAGGTGGCCACCACCATGTCCGGTCATCACTGCTACTGGCCACCACCGCCAACGGCCGCCATTGACCACCAACGGCCACCACCTTTTTCCACTACCGCCACCAGCAACCACCACCACCTGCCAGAAATGGAATAAAAAACATAAAAGGGTATTTCGGTCATTTACCAAAATTTCATTCCAATTTCAAAGCTACAGTCTTTGAATCAAACAAACACATTCCAATTCCTTTAACGAGTTCCATTCCAATTCTGCCAACCAAATAGATGGTCAAACCTAACAACATTCCATTCCAATTCCTTCAAAGTCAAATTCTTTTCCAATCCATCCAAAAATATTCTGGGAACCAAACACCACCTAAGAGTGAGACGGACTTGATGGGATTTGGATCACATCCTAATCATCATTATTGATGCAGCACGTATACGGTTAAACAAAAATTGAACACGTTGATTCTACGAATACCCGTGTTCGGTTTCTTTTAAGGTTTGTTTATTCAACGAATGCCAAACCTTAGGCTTCAAAATTCAAATTTAGTTAAGAACTCAAAAATTGGGAGGAAAACGGAAGTTCTTCGTTCAATAATCTCACCATCTGAATTACACAACTGAAATAAAGGATCCCAATAGAAATGGGCTTAACAAAAGAAATGAGCCAAACACAAAGGCCCAAAATTTAAGCCCAAAAAGAATAAAAAACACGAAAATGTCCAAAAAGTAGCTTAAATGGTGTTTTTCCCCTACGGAAATGTTATTGTGTGTATCGACTTACCAAAATGCTTTTAATGTATCAAACATTTTTCCCTTTTGTGTTTTAAATGACTGGTTCAACCGGTTACGACGATTGGGGACGGTGGTCAGAGGTTCTGGGTCGGAATCGAGAAATGGTGGGAACGATGGTGGAGGGTGGGGCGGTGGAGGTCGGCGGTGGTGGTGTGAATGATGGTGGACGTGGGTGGCGTGGAGGTCTATGGTGGTGCTGTGAACGGTGGTAGAGCTGGGCGGTGATGAAGGTGTGAACAATGATGGAGTCGGGATGCAATAGAGGTCGACAGTGGTGGACGTGGGCGGCGATGGAGGTTGACCGTGGTGGTGTGAACGGTGGTAGAGGTGGGCGGTGGTGGTGTGAACGGTGGTAGAGGTAGGCGGCGGTGGTGTGAACGATGGTGAAGGTGCGCTGTGTTGGAGTTCGACGGTGGTGGTGTGAACGATGGTAGATGTGGGCCGGCAATGGAGGTCGAAGGTGGTGTGAGCGGTCATTTTAAAACTCAAAAGGAAAAGTTAATGTTTGATATATTAAAAAAACATTTTTATAATATAATACATATAATAACATTTTAGATATAGTTTAACAGGATTAAGAGAAGTGAGAAATATACTTTATGTTAAAAATATATTTGATGATAAGTGTTGTATATAATTTTCTTAAAAGAATTTTTTTTGTTATTTTAAAATTTTATCGCCTATATGGCTATATTCATTTTATTTTCAAATAAATTAAAATGGTAATTAGATAATTAAACAATTTGAAAATTTCACTATAAATCAAATAATCAATCCAAACGTCCACTTATTTACCCCCCTATCCTATATTGAAACCACGCCTCCCCCCGTCCCTTCCTTCATCGTAGTTTCTTTCGTCGTTCGACTTCCTCACCCACCGCCACTCACCATCCATCCACCACCGTCACTTTTCATATCCGTCAATCTAACAACACCACTTACCATGCGACCACCACCGTTGAAACCGTAACCTATCTTCATTGACGAACCACCGATGCAATCTCCGTCGTATAGGGATGGCAATGGGCCGGGGATTGGTCCTCGTCCCCGCTTAAAAAACCGTAGGGATTTGAATGGGGATCACGTCGGGTAACTGGAAAACGGGTATCTCCGTTTAGTGTATACGGTTAATTAAACGGATAATTTTCATCGCGAAGATAACCGTTTAACTTAAATGGTTATTTTCCTCGTTGGGATCCCCGTCACCATTTAAATTTTACTACGAACCCACGAGTTTCTGAAAATGATTTTACTAAATTGTATAGCATTTTAGAATCCATTATCCAAATATATTCGAAAGGAATTAAAACTAATCAATTGAAGTAAAATTTCTATAAACAATAGTATGTTTCAATTTTCAAAACCTAAATCGTTTTTTCTTCCAAGTCCACATCAATAAGGTATAGGTATTTGGTAATTAGAATAATGAAATAAAAATAAAATAATTATATAACCGGGTATTTAATCGTGGATATATTCGGATATATAATGTGGAGTATAATTGGGTAATCGGGCCGGGGACTGTTTCCCGTCCCCGTCTAAAGTAATCGGTGTTTCTGTTAGGGTAAAAAATGACACCCTTAATACACGATAATAATATACATGACATACCCATAACCTACTAGGATAATATCCAGGATAGACATACCCCCGCCATACGTTAATAAACACGATAATCGATTATCTGAAGACATATTGTTTCAATAGTTATTTGATGTCACGTCTTAACATCTCACGACCAACTATGGCCAGTCACCGGATTCTTGGTCTCCACTCATTGTTGGCAGGTCCCTGTCACCATTCACCCGTCGCCCGTAACCCGTTGTGTGTCTGACGCGTATCAGTCGCCTGTCGCGTGTCCATCCCTGTCTTCTGTCGTTCGTTGCCCGTTGCCAATCTCCTGTCCAACGTTGTCCGTCGCTTATCTCATGTCGTGTGTCAAATGTTGCCTATCTCATGTTGTCTGTCGTCAGTCGACTGTCTTTCGGTTATGGTCAACTAAGGTAGCTCAAGAAGGTAATTTGTTATTTATTATTCATTAAATCAACGACCATTATCTTTCTTATTATTGCAGGTTTTTACTCATAAATGTAACCGACGACCAATATTCAATTTTATCATCAAGGCACCAGCGTTACGATAATTATGTTCATTATGGTTGCGTTTGGTACATGGGACATGACAGGATGGGACAAGAATTCATTGTCCCACGTTTGGTGTGATATGAGACAAGGACATGATTGTACAAGGGGGGATAGGATTGGACAAAAAAAGGTTTTTCTGTTCCACCAAAATAGGTCGAACAACATGGGACATAATTGAGTCAGAAACTAAAATATTAATAATTAACATTCGTTTGATATATAACTTTAGTATGATAATTGTTTTAGTGTTTACCACCACTAGTTGCGCCCTCTGCCACCGCCGGTAGACACCATCGGCCACTCCCACTTCCTCTACCGCTACAAAAACCTCTTCCACCACCTCTACAACCACCATCGACCACTGACCACCACAATCCATCATCACCTCTACAACCACCATCGACCGCCACCACCATTGGCCACCTCCACCACCTCCTCTATCACAACAACATCCTCCACAACCATACTATACAACCACCATTCACCTTATCCACCTCCTCACCTACCATAATAACTACCACTATTAGTTACATCAAAATTTGATTCAAATTTGGTTATATTATATACGTATTTATGTTTATTAAAATTGTATTAAAATGTTTGCAAACTATATTATTTACTTTATTGATGTTAATTATAACTATTATATGATATATAAAATCATCAAATAATTTTGGCGGGAACTTGTCTAGTTTTGTCTTGTCCAGTCCTAGGCGTACCTAATACCAAACAGATACTTGTTCTGTCTATTTCTGTCAAGTCACGTCCCTTGCAGTCCAATCATTCCCCCCTATCTTATCATGTCATGTCCAGTCCTGTCCAATCATGTCTACTTACCAAACGCTACCTAATTGGACAGTTACAACTAATAATTGACGGTTACAACTAGTAATTATGTTCATTACATGGACGGTTACAACTAATTATTATGTTCTTTACATGGACGGTTACAACTAGTTATTATGTTTATTAAACGCAGAGTTATAATTACTAAAGTATAAATAAAGAGATAAAGACATTGGACGATGCACTTGACCAGATTGAAGAATTTGTCCTAGGTTTACTTGTTTTGTAATTGTATTAGCCGTGTAATAATGACCCATATGGCCATGTATGATCAGATATTTGCTTGAATTCTGATATTGCTTTTACGAACTTATTGATATTGATGTTAGAGTTCTTTTGTTGTTACTGTTGGTTGTTGCATCTTTTAAAGTTAACAACGAGCCGGACTTAGATGGGATTTGGATTACATCCTAATCATCATTTTGATGTATATTACTACTACGTTACATTATGATTATTTTTGTTCATTGACCATGTAGATTACAAAGTAAAACCAAGATTAAGGCAATTTTAATTAGTATGAATTGAAGTTATTCTTATAAATCAAAATATACGGTTGTAAATGGAATAAAATTTGTCAAAAGAAATTAGGTTTGGTCAATTGAGTTAGTTGGTAATTGATAAAGGTATAATGTTGTTTGCATGGGCTGAGGCCGCTGAGCCACCAAGGCCCTAGGGTGTGCAATGGGTCTCCCAAAAATTTTGATTTTTTAATAAATATTATAATAACTATTATATAATATATACAATTATCAGGCGCCCCGTCCCAAACACGGATCCGACCCGACCTGCGACCCAAACCCAACTTTCTCTCTCATTTTTTGCCCAAACCCATATATGATCAGCGTGTCATTCCAGTCGGGTCACCTCATACCCATGTCCAATTTTACACAATTGCCCCCCTTAACTTATAAGGTTTATTCATTTTATACCTTCAACTTTTCAATATTTTATTTTACGTTTTAGTCATATATCGTGTATTGTCTAAAATACGTTTTAATTTTAACAAATTACACCATTATATTCGTATCGTCGATACGATCGAAATGAGCCTAATATTGAATATTTTTTGATGCAGTTATTTTTTTATACTATATATACGTTCCAACTTCAAACCGACCCAAATCTTATATCCATTTTCAAATTTACATATTAGCCCCTAAACTTAGAACAGGTTTATTCACTTTACACATTTTACTTTTCAATATTTCATTTTACGTTTTAGTCATATATTATGTATTGGCAAAAGGACGTTAAAAAATACGTTTTAATTTTAACAAATTACGCCATTATTTTCGTATTGTCGATGCGATCGAAATGAGCCTAATATTGAATATTTTTTGACGTAGCTATTTTATTATATACTACATATAAGCTCCAACCGACCCGAATACCATACCAATTTTCAAATTCACATATTAGCGCCTTAAACTTATAATATTTATTCACTTTATACTTTTACTTTTCTATATTTCATTTTACGTTTTACTCATATATCGTATATTGGTTGAACATGTAAAAAAAATACGTTTCAATTTTAACAAATTACGCCATTCTAATTGTATCATCGATACGATCTAAAATATGTTAAAAAAATACGTTTTAATGTTAACAAACTGCACCATTATAATCGTATCGTCAATTAGATCGAAATGAACTTAATATTGAATATTTTTTTCATGTATTTATTTTATTATATACAATATATATATGTTCCAACCGACACGAATCCTATACCCACCTTTAAACTTACATATCAGCCCCCTAAAGTTATAATATTTATTCACTTTATATCTTTTAGTTTTCTATATTTCATTTTACGTTTTAGTCATATATAGTATATTAACTGAAATATGTTAAAGTGTCAGTAACTACTGTTCATGAACGCAATGCGAAGCCCGGGCTTATCAACTAGTTTTATATAATAACATAGATCAATAGGTTAAACATTTAACATTGGTTTGGCTCTCTCTCACGTTCGCATGACTCAAGCTTTAAATCTCTTTTAAAATTTTAAGATTTTATGGTTTCAATTTAAGGATTATTGTGGTTTACTGAATGCTTACCTAGTAACCCTTTATCGGTAAAAGGACTACTCTTACTTATTTTATCGGGTACCATTTTCAGTTTTCAAAACAAACTTTTGATAAAAACATCTTTTATTCGATAAATGCTTACAAGATAAGATTCTTGGTAATTGTTATGCTTCTTACGAGGAAAGTTTCTAGGTCCTTCTCATGCATATTTGGAAGGAAAGTGACTCCGGTAATGTTTACATGGTATACTTGTTTGCTAAACGATCTCTTAGTAATAGAATAAAATATTATGCATATAATGTCATAAGCATAGCTAAACTAGGGTTGGTTTCGGTTCAACCTATTATTAAATGAGTTGAAAATCTCAACCTAACCCAACTTGTTTTAATTAATTGGGTTGAAATTTTTAACCCAACCTAATTTGTGGCTTAAATGGGTTGACAGTAGGTTGATCCATTAATGATTTTTCTCAATCAACCAGTTAATAAATGAATTAAACGTGAGTTGACTCATTTTTTTTTTTTAAATTTCAACAACACAACCACAAATACAAATAAACTATTCAAGTTTCGATTGTAATTTAATTGTGTTAGAAAATCTCAACTCTAACTTCTAATTTTAGATTCTGATCTGAATTGGGTTGATGGGGGCTATGTCACTTCCTTGTAATTAGGGGCGTAAACGAGTCGAGCTTTTATCGAGTAACTCGAGCTCGAACTCGACTCGTGCGAGTCGAACTTTATCGATTTCGAGCTCGAGCTCAAACCCAAAAAACGAGCTCGAATATTTAACGAGTCGAGCTCGAGCTTTTAAGAGTTCGGCTCGAGTTCTTATCGAGCTTTTCGAGCCTTGTATAGTATATACATATGTATTATTATTATTATTATTATATATATATATATTATGTATATATAAGGGCCATATATCAAAATAACCTAAATATGTAACTTTCGAGCTTTTCGAGCCGAGCTCGACCTATAAACTAAATAAACTATTTTTTGTGTAATTTCGAGCTTTTCGAGCCGAGCTCGAGCTAATGTATCTTTTACGAGTCGAGCTCGAACTTGAAGTATGAAAGCTCGTCGAGCTATCGAGCCGAACTCGAGCTTAACATAAAATCTCGAGCCGAGCTCGAGCTCTGTCGAGCTCGAGCTCGATTCGACTCGTTTACACCCCTACTTGTAATACTAATTAGTTGTAACTTTTACATTAAAAAATATTGAATTTAATGTCGCATATATTAATTTTATTTTAAAATTAAAGTAAAAGGGTAATTTGGTAATTAAAAATTTTGAAAATTTTACTATAAATCAAATAATCAGTCCGCAAGTTTACCTATTTACCATAACTATCCTATATTGAAACCACGGCTCCCCCCGTCCCTTCACCCCATAGCTTCTTCCGTCGTGCGACTTCGTCACCCACCACCACTCACCATCTATGGCCAACCATCCCTCATCCCTCCACCACCGTCACTCACTCACTCCGCATATCCATCGATCTAACACCGATATTGCAGTCCGACCACCACCGCTGAAAACCTATATTCACCTATGCAATCTCCGTCGTCTGATAGGGATCGCAACGGGCCCGTTTCTGGTCGGGGATTGGTCTCCCGTCCCCATATAAAAAACCGCAGGGATCTAAACGTGGACCCCCATCGGGTAATTGGGGAAAACCGTGGGGAAACGGTATCCCCGTTTGGTGTATACGGTTAATTAAACGGGTAATTTTCACCGTGGAAATAATCGTTTAACTTAAACGGTTATTTTTCACCATGAGGAATCCCGTTACCGTTTATATTTTATCAAGAATCTACAGGTCTTAGAAAATGATATTACTAAATTACATAACATTCTTGAATCTATTATCCATATGTATATCGGAAAGAAAATTAAAGTCCTAAAGTTGAAATAAATCTAAAAAAACAAAATATTAAAACTAAACAATTGAAATAAAACAAAATATTAAAACTAAACATAGGTATTACTGTATTAGGTAATTTTCTTTTGGAAGGCATAGCAGCATCGAACCAACGAATGACTATCACGAACACATACGCACGCACGCACACCTTCCCTGTGGTATCGGGCATCAGTCACTAATCCGCTGCTGTCCCGACCCAACTTACGTTGGACCTAGAGCCCAACCACAGTCTTTGACTGGACTGGGAGGCAGCCCAGTCTATGACTGGACCAACCCAATGATTGGATACTCATCATGCCCTCAATTGACTCCCATTGGGATCGAACCCGGGTAGACTAAGATCCCATCCACAACGCCACCCCCCCCCCCCCCCCAACACAACTTACAACTTTCATCGTACTATGCTCTTCAAAGAGCAACTCTTCTCAAAATCTCACTCAATAGGTGCTAAGTTGGAATCCCATTCTAATTCTAACTAAGGATTTTTGTGTTTCGGAGAATCCAACTACAGGAGAACCAGGAACGGAAGCTTCCCCCCCCCTTTTCCGCCGACTCTTTGGCCTTAAGAATGATGGTTTTAAGAATGAGTGATTGCCCTTCTCTGACCCTTAATTATTGCGCAACCCGACAACGGATATGTAATGCATTCCACTTATTGAATAGGGTTCTGTGGTCGGTTTGCGACCTTGTGGATGCCGAATGCGTCCTTGGGGTAATCTCGTAGTTCCTAGGGGGGTGGAGATGATGGGGTAACTATTGTTTTCTTATATATATATATATATATGGTTTTTAGAATGATAATCTTTCTTTTGTTTTACTCTTTATCGTATTGGATTCACCCAAATTTAGCAATCCAAGAAAATAAAGTTTTCGTGGGCGAACATTTACTCTTTCAGTTTCTATTTCAGTTCTATCATTAGTTCATAACTTTTCCGAATAGATAAATTGGTCTTTGGTCGAGTCCGCCATCCCTATCAAAGAATCATTCGAATTCATTCACTAGAATCATTTGAATTCGCAGGTTCCGTCATTCCCATCGCTTCTTGCTTTATGGTTGGGTCTCAATTCTACAATGGAGCTATTACTTCTTGAGTCAGTATTCTTAGTCTTTATTGGCTCGAAGCTCTTTATTTTTTGTTTGATGAGTAGATCCATTTAATGATGAATCCGTATTGATGCTTTATTCCATAACTTTTATGTGAGATGACTCATAGACCTTACATATTAGAATTATATATCATCAATATTCTTTTTCTTTCTTTCTCTCATCCTTCCATTTATCCATACCCTTTATTTTTTTTATTTTGATTGACAACTTAGAAGCAAATTTTTTTAATAAAAAAAAGATTTATGTTGCTACAACAATATGAACAATATATCATATCTTGACTGGTTCTTTGGGTCCAGATAATACGAAGTGATGAGTTGGTTAGGAAGACCAACTGAGCCATGATTTATTACTATATTAGGTAATTAAAATAGTAAAATAAACATAAGCTATATAATAGGGTATTTACTCGTGAATATGTTTGTGTGTATAATCGGGGATATAATTGGATAATTGGGCAGGGAATTGGTCCCCATCCCTATCTGCGTTTTAAGTAATCGGGGTTTCCCCGTCCCCGCTTATTGTTCCCGAATCCAACCCGTTTATTTTTTTGTTTTTTTTTTGCCATCCCTACGTTTGTACTAGCCCTTCACCCCACTGCCACCCACCTTATTTGGCGAACCAACCCCTCCCCCACGGGTGCTCATCATATTCGTGAACCAGCACCAACGATTGCAACCTATCTTCATTGACTATGCAATCCAACCAAAGATCCATCCATGGACCCAAAAGTTCAAATACCATAGATGAAAAAAATGAGGAACATTAAACGCATTATCTCTGTCATCGATTCGATGATGGGTGTTCAAATTATGTTACAATACAAGTTAGCCTGTGTGAGGTGCACACTTTGATAAACGAATCAAGCTTTTAATGCGTTATCTGAGCTCGATCTTAATTATTCTCAAACTCAAGTTAATTCCTAATGCAAACATAAGTTGTTTAACTTTAACAATGTGTTACTTTTCAAAACTTTTTTTCTCATACTAACTTTTTCATAAATTACTTTTACAAAACCTTTACTACTTACCTTTTCATAAATTACTTTTAAAAACTTTGTGGGGAAGGAAAAGTATTTAGGGAATATTTAGGCATGTACGTTTAAAATGACTATTCTTGAAAGTTATGGTTAAGCTTGCTTACCGGATAATCGTTTAGGGTGCGTTTGGTACGCAGACAGGACATGACAGGACAGGATAGAACAGGACGGGATAGAACAAGACAGGATAGAACAGGACAGGACAAGTGTCCAACGTTTGGTAAGATAGAACAACATAGGACAGGACAAGTCATAACATGTTAAAATGACCAGTTTACCCCTGATGAGCTTTTAATGTTTTATTAATAAATAATCAATTTAAATGCATAATAGCAAAGAATTTAAAACCTTATAATATTGCTGTATTGATAAAGTCTATAAGTTGTCATCGGAAGTAGCAGCCGCAGGTCGCCGGACATCGCCGGAGAGGGAGGCGAAGGTCGTCGGACGTCGCCGGAGGTAGCAGCGGCAGGTCACCGGACATCGCCGAAGAGGGAGGCGGATGTCCCCAGACGTCGCAGGTCGCTGGACATCGCCGGAGAGGGAGGCGGAGGTCGTCGAAGGTAGCAGCTGCAGGTCGCCGGACATCGTCAGAGAGGAAGGCGGAGGTCGTCGGAGGGAGGTAGCAGCGGCAGCTCGCCGGACATCGCCGGAGAGGGAGGCGGAGGTCGCCGGAGGTAGCAGCGGTAGGTCGCCGGACATTGCCGGAGAGGGAGGCGGAGGTCGCCGGAGGTAGCAGCGGTAGGTCGCCGGACATTGCCGGAGAGGGAGGCGGAGGTTGCCGGAGGTAGCAGCGGCAGGTGGGACATCGCCGGAGAGGGAGGTAGATCTGAGGTCATGAAATCGAAGAGGCGATGGAGTTTGGGAGAAAGTGGTTGAAGAAAAAAGAAGGGATATTAGATTAGGTTTCTTATTTTAGGGGTATTTTGGTCAATAAGTTCCTTGTTCCACTTAGTTCCATGGGTAGAGGGGTGGACACACTTGTCCCATGTCTTGTGCTAGTGTGTTCTACTTAGTCCAAGGTTGGTGCGCGCCAAACGCAGGACATGGCTGTCATGTCCTGTCCTGTCCTACCCTGTCCAGTGCACCAAACGCACCCTTAATGGCAAAAGTCACTACTCATATTTCTCTTATACGCTAATATTTTTTCCATCAAAATGAAATGATGGTAAGCATTTATAACTCAATAAATGATTACTATGTAAGAATAATCGTTCTCACTTACTAGGTAAGACATTAGAGCATTAGCTTCTTCTTACTAGGTAAGTTTCTTGGTCATTGTGATATTTACTTATCAAGGTTGGTGTTAAATAAACGACCCTACGTTTTCCTAAAATAATCCATCATCTACTTTTTTAGAGTCTGTGTCGTTTACTAAACGATTACCCGGGTAAGCATTTACCAGTAAAATTCAACACAATCACTTACTTAACGATAAAAGTTTAGTTAACAATAAAATTGTCATACAAATAACTAGGGTGGCAATTGTGTCGTGTTCGAGTTAGCGGGGGCATAGGTTGGCAGGTCAGAAAGCAACAACCCAAACACGATCCGTTTAACTAATCGTGTCGAAATCTTCAAATCTAACCCGTGACAAGTCGTGTCGTGGATTGGCGGGTTGGCAGATTAGAAAAGGGTTCACGGGTCATAAACAGGTTGGTGCGTCATAAACGAGTTGATAGGTCAAAAATCATGAAAGCAAAGTTCAAAATTACATCCAAGTTACCAAAGTTCAAAGCAACCAAGTTCAAAGTTCAACTTAGGGTAAAAATCAAATTGGGCACTTAATCTATAAAAAAAATCAAAGACTCAAAGTTTTATTTTTGTTATATAAAAAATATAAAAAGACAAACGGATTGGCAGGTTGACACGCGAACCCAATTATCAACCTGAACACGACCCACGAAATAAACGGATTGGCGGGTCAGAAACCTTAATCCAAACCCGTTTATCTTCGTATTGACTTATTGTCGTGTCGGAAATAATAAAAAAAAACTCTCTAAACCTTTTGAAATGGTGGATTTAAGTTAAAAATTTATTGAACAACTTTTCAGATATTTAGGTAGCGTTTGGTACGCAGACAGGATTGGACAGGACAGGACAGGATTGGACAGGACAGGACAGGACTGGACGGGACGGGACAGGACTGGACAGAACAAATGTCTGTTTTGTGTTTGGTACGCCTAGGACTGGACTGAACAGAACTAAACAAGTTCCCTCAAAAAATTATTTGATGATTTATTTATCAATTAATAGTTATAATTAACACAAATAAACTAAACTAGTAATCTATAAAAAAATTACACAATTTTAATAAACATAAACACACATACACACACACACACACACACACACATATATATATACATACATATATGATTTTTATGTAACTAATTTTGATGGTTATGGTAGAGGTGTCGGTGGTGGCCGACGGTAATACTAGTGATGGTGGTGATGGGTGGTGGTGGTTGGTGGTTGTGGAGAACGTAAAGATGGTGGGTAGTGGTGGTGGTGGTTGCGGTGGAGATGGAGATGGACAGTTGTAAAGGTGGTAGACAGTGGTGGTAGGTAATCGTTGATAGTTGTAGAGGTGGTGGAGGAGGTTGTTGTAGGGGAAGAGGAGGTGGAGGAGGTTGTTGTAGTGGAAGACGAGGTGGAGGAGGTTGTTGTAGTGGAAGACAAGGTGAAGGTGGCCGATAGTGGCTACCGGTGGCAGCGGCGACCACGACTAGTGGTGGTAAACACGAAAACAAATACCATATTGAAGTTATATATCAAACAAATGTTAGTTAGTAATATATTAGTTTCTGTCTCATTTCTGTCCCATGTTGTTCCACCTATTCTGGTGGAACAAAAAAACAGTCATTTTTGTCCCATGTTGTCCCACCTTGTCCCAGTTTCTGTTCTGTCCCATGTCGCACCAAACGTGGGATAGTGAATTCCTGTTCTGTCCCATGCTGCGCCAAACGTGGGACAAACAGTTTTGTCCCGTTCTGTCCTGTCCTGTCCCACGTTCCAAACGCAGCCTTAATCTATCTTAAAAGTTGTATTCGTTTAAAAAAATCCTAGATGTACCATGATAAATAAGTGACTGGTTTACCTTTGTGTACAAGATACATGAGAGAATTAACATGTAGATGTAAGTGAAAGAAATCAAAAATAAAGATAAAAACAACATACCATAACCTTAGGGGCCAAAAATTGCAATTTAGTGTATAAAATATAGAATCATTTTGTTTATGTAGTGTTAGAAAAAAGCCCCCACATGTCTAATAATAATGAGAAATGGCGCGTTGATTCTGAATCCTAACGGCTCTATTTCCACCACCATCACCACCACCTTCAACGGTCCTTTTTCATCCCCAATCTCCTCCCCATAAGATTCATTTCACACACACATCCTCTTCCTCCATCTATTTCACTCTATCCATCTTTCTCTATCTAATCTTCAATCCTTTCTTTTCCGATGGAAACCACCGCCACCACGGCCGTACCTCCACCTACTTCTTCCACCGTTCAACACGTAACCAAAGCTTCCTCCGATGAACTCCTCAGCAAGTTCGCCCAAATGGCTTCTCCCGATCGTCCTTCCACCGCCAAATCACTGCGTCTATTGAAACGCCAAAAGAGATCGGCTCAGCCGGCCGCCACTCGCCGTGAAAGCTCTGAGTTTATCGGCGGATTGGTTGTGGAACGGAAGTCGCTTCTTCCTACCGTTCGCAGATCTTCCTGTGCGGAGAGGCAACTGAGGGTTGGGAAAGCCATTTTTAGGGCTAGGAATTTCAGGAACAGGTCGTTTTTTGTGACCATCGAGAAGGTACATTTAAATTCATCTGATTTCAGTAATTTTTCTGGTGTTAGGGTTTGATTTAGGATTTAATATAATCAATTTGATTGTTCTCTATGCCCTAATTTTGCTTTTAAAAAAAAAAAAAATTATTGGGGATAATTGCATTTTTATCAATCTCCCCCAATGAATCCACCATTTTTGGCACATAAACAAGAGAGCTGGACCTAGAATTTCTTAAGATGGTGACACCATTTAGATATCATTTACAAAACAGTATCGGTCTCGTAGTTTGTTCCTTTTCTTTTCAATTGTGAGTTCTGAGGCTTATTATTGCTTTTCATATGTAAGATCTCGTGTTCAAGTCTTATTATTGCAAGTTTTTTAAACACAATATATCTGAAAGTAAAAGCTAAAAACTAGGAAAATGACTCTAAATAGGACCAAAAGTCTCAAACACGGGTGTGTAGTGGAATAAAAGTTTTGCAAACCAACTCTCCTACGAAACTAGTGTCCTCGTTGTAGTTTCAAATATATATGGTGACACACAAAAAATTGATTTATTGACAATTTTCAAGGCCCTATATTTTTTATACACTAAGATAAATGAATGCAATGTTAGCACGTGCCACCGTATGCTCTACATTGGGTCCACTCCTTAGGCTATCAATAGGGCAACCGTCTGAGCCTCAAGCCCTCTCTACCACGTTAGTTTTACCATAAACTCACTATAAAGCCCCCACAACCCAACAAACCAAATACCCAATACATATATATTTTAATTTAAAAAAAAAGAGAGAGGGAGAGGAGCGGTGTAGGCGAGTTGTGGAAATCGACTTGGAGCCCGCCATGCCTCGTAGTGCAGGCAAGTCAAAGCCCACCCAAACCACCCCACCAAACCGATGAGCCCACCGTAGGGGGTGTTACACATAGCCTTATAGATATTTCCTTAAACAACATGTGAAAAAGTCTACTTAAACCTATCAAAATGTCTTGATTTTTCAATTGTGAGGTCTAGTGTTCGAGTTTGAGTCTTATTATTGCTTTTCATATGTGAGGTATTGTGTTTCAGTCTTATTATATGCAAGCTCTTTTTGAAACATAATATATCTGAAAGTAAAAGTTAAAACTAGAAAAATGACTTTAGATAGGATTCTATCTGCATTTTGCAAACCAACTCTAACAAATCACATTGTGTCCTCGTAGTTTCAAATATATATGGTGGCGCATAATAAATTGGTACGATGGCACTTTTCATGGCCCTATATTTTTCTTACACTATCTACTGAAACGTATCAAAATGTATTGAATTTTATTCACTTTCATTGGAATAAAATCAAGACATTTTGGTTGAAGTCTCTAGAAAATTTACAACGTGCATATTGTTGCGATTTCTAAAGTTCATTCACAATAGTTTAATCACGGGAAAATGATCTATTATAGTATTATTAGTAAAATCTAATCCACTTGATCATCTCTTTTGAAATAGTCTAGTTTTGAAACAAAGGTGCTAGCTCGTTTGTTCTTTTTCATATTTGTGATAGAGGTTAATTCTACTCGGCTTTTTGTTATTTGTTGTTTTTGTACTTTTAGACTTGGCGAAGAACTGTTGATGGAGCGTCCAAGGTCTTTATGGAGAAGCAGTACAACCGGCATAAGCGTTTGCTAAGCGACACAACCTAGATCCATCATCTTCCAACTGGCATAAGCGTTTGCTAACTTGTGAGATCTCACTCGTAAGATCTCACAAGAAATGGGTGGGCATTCTTTTTTTCTTAAAAAATTATAAATTTATGCTTTTCGGGTTGTTTTCAGTTATATTTGAATGTAAATCATTTTGTTTATCATTCATTTTCATTACTAAATAAACATCATTTGATTTCAATTGATATGATAATATTTTAGGAATTAGATTAAGGACTTTGAAACGACACCAATTGTTCGAAACACAAAAAATCAACTTCGTAATACAAAATCCTCTTATAAATTTTGTCATAATGAAAATGAATGTATAATATTATCATAAAGTTAAGAGACATACAAGTTATGTCTCTACATACAAGTTATAGTCATAAAATTGTTTATAAAGTTTTTGTTTTATAATTAAAAATGCAGGAATTGTCTTAAAAGAACTCGTTGTGCAAGAAAAAGTCATCGATATAAACGATAAGTTTTTAGAAAGTCCAAAATGCAGTATGAAATGGGTAAAATGTATTAATAATCTATTTCCGTGGTTAATTTACTAAATGTTTACTTCTTTATATATTACACGGTCAGTCCAATGGTTTTTGGGTGTTCTGGGCAGAGAGTAAAAAAAATGTCTCTCATGACTCATCCAAAAAATAGATTACAAATATTTTAAAGATGTTTAGTGTCTAGCTGGACTTTTGCACATTTATAGGGAGATGCTACGTTTCTTGGGGAGAAGGTAGATCTAAGGTGAGATGTTGAGAGATGATGGTCGAGAGCAAAGGTGTACGGTCGTAGGTGAGGGGCAAAGGTGAGCCCAAGAGGCCAAGAGTGGTAACATAGTTTGGAAAAAAAATCAAATAATAAACCTACTGAACCCTATTTCATATGATTGTGGTGCTCTCTCGATTTTGATGCCTTGGGCCACCCCTGATATATCACATCTATTTTGATGGGTAACTGCTATATCTTATTGGTGATGATGTGAAATTGTCAATTTGTTCTTGGTTATATGGGTAAATGTTATATAAAAACCAACTCATGCCATTTCGTTTATTCAATAATTCCATATGAAAAATAAATTAACGAATGTTTGACTTCTCTTAATCACGTGTCCCTTTCTTCCTCCCCAAATTGATGAGTAAGCCCTAATCGCGCTTGAAGAGGAATTCCTCCCCAACATTATGTAAACCCTAATGAATGAGTAAATGCAAATTGATTAGTCACCCTAACCAAAGTCGAAGAGGATTTACTCCCCCAACATCAAACTCGATTTGCTTCAACAATGTTGGCGATTTGCTTCAGCAACATCAAACTCGTTACAACCACAAGGGTGGTGGCGTACTGACAAATGGCTTAGGGGATGTGGTGAAATATCC
The DNA here is from genome assembly GCA_030169165.1 of Centaurea solstitialis. Taxonomy (NCBI): domain Eukaryota; kingdom Viridiplantae; phylum Streptophyta; class Magnoliopsida; order Asterales; family Asteraceae; genus Centaurea; species Centaurea solstitialis. Next base: position 16,296,803 of record CM058045.1, on the reverse strand, counting down.
TATCAACCCGAGTTCGAGTCTAGGCTTAGTCTCACTCAGATGGCCATAACTTAATTACAAAATGTAATTTAGGCAAAACCTAGATTTCAATATGTTTCATATCGATGAGGAATTCGATTCATTTCAAACCGGATATTTTATCACATTTCATGCAGGAGGCCACATGATGACATGCTCATTCCACAAAAAACTGTTATCGTCAACTATAATATCATAATTGTTAGTGATTTTTTCATTAAAATGTTCTTTTTGTATTGTGGGTGTTCGGACTAGTGGACTAGCTTTTCATGTATAATTGTATATGAACGAATCTCATGAGCAATTCAGTTAATAGTCAAGAATATATTCAATTGACCTTAGAGAGACCCCAGTGTTGACCAACGGAAGCAAGGTAGCAAACCAACGTTTCACCATCTAAGCAACCGCAAAGGGTCTCATTAAAGTGTTTCAACAGTTAAGGGTCGTTTATCCAAACGCTTACATTGTAAGCGCTTACCCAGAAAAGTTGACACACTAATTGCATTACTAGGGCAAGGTTGAACTCATCAGAATGATATCATATACAACAATTAGCTGGTAAGTGCTTACCGGATTAAGAGTTGTCACCCTCACTTATCGGGTAAGACTCTCAATCATTTTCAAGATTATCGGCTCTTACCATGTTCATCTGGTAAGGTATATGCCTCGATGAATGTTTTTGGGTAAGCATTTAGTAAACGGCTCGTTGCTTTAAAAGTTATGGGACCTAGTAGTTAGTTTTAGGAAAATGTAGTGGCCCATATCTAACCTTTTTTTAGAACAGAGGTATAAATGTAAATTTACAAGACGTTAAATAGGGGTCGGACAACTAGAAGCATCCTACACAATAACAATATAAGTCAGTTGGGTGTTCAAAAAAAAACCATTGGACCGCCCAAACTAGTCGGACCAAGTTAGTCTGACCGTTTTGGCGGTTTAAGTGGTATAGCAGTCCGATCTTATTTGAAAAATAGTTAAATCGAGTGGTCCGATCCGTTCTGCGGTCTAGAACTTCTTTTAGGCGGTTAAACCACCCTTAGGTCGCGTTTGGTTTGCTGGAATCTTTTTGAAGGAATTGGAATCCCGAAGGAATTAGAATCCTGAAGGAATTGGAATCCAATTCCATAATCTGTTTGGTTGGTAGGAAATGGAATTAGAATCCAATTCCATAATTTGTTTGGTTGGCAGAAATGTCCGATGGAATTGGAATTCAAATATGCAAAATGACAGAATTACCCTTCTTTTGTTCTTATGTTTTTTTCTTACTTTTTCTCACTTTTTTTCTTACCACCATCACAACCTTCGGCGGTGGGTCGAAGCGGTTGCGGCGTTCGGCAGTGGGTCAAAGCGGTGCGTCGGTCGGTGGTGCGTGGAAGCTGGCGCGACGGTCGGAGGTGGGTGGTGGCGGCAGTGGCGGTCGGCGGTGGGTGGAAGCGGTGGCGTCGGTCGGCGGTTGGTGGAAGCGGTGGCGTCGGTCGGTGGTGCGTGGAAGCGGGTGCGGCGGTCGGAGGTGGGTGGCGGCGGCATCGGCGGTTGGCGGTGGGTCGAAGCGGTGGCGTCGGTCGGCGGTGGGTGGAAGCGGGCGTGGCGGTCGGAGGTGGGTGGTGGCGGCAACGGCGGTCGGCGGGGGGTCGAAGCGGTGGCGTCGGTCGGCGGTGGGTGGAAGCGGGCGCGGCTGTCGAAGGTGGGCGGCGGCGGCGGCGGTCGACGGTGGGTCGAACCGGCGGAGGTGGTCGGCGGTGGGTGGAAACGAAGTAGTAAGTTAGGGCATTTAATTAAAGGGTAATCTGGTAATTTGACAATTCTCATGTCAAGAGATTTTAAAATCCTTCCATGTACCCAAGGATTTCAAATTTCTTCATATGAGGGATTTTAATTCTTTTATGCAATTCCAATTCCCTCTCTAAATCTTACCAAACGCCGGAATCCTTGGGAATTGGATTCCAATTCTTTCAGATTCCCAAGGAATCCTGCATACCAAACGCGCCCTTAGAATTCAAAATATGCAACCTACTTATTAACCACTTTAGATTAAAAAATATTAATGGCTAACACTATTTCATAGTTATATTTGGTATTAAAAATCCTTATCCCCCCAAACTCGGTCCATGGATCACTTTGCTGCTCCGAGAGTTATGAAAAGAAACATCATCTATCCTATTACACCCCTTGACTTTGCTCAATTTTGCAAATCAAACCCTTTATGTTGTATATAAGTGGCAACCAAAGTTTTTCCAAGAATATTTATATGAGTTCACTAGTTGTTTGTATAAATCTTGGCAAAAAGAAAAGTAAACATTAAAGTAATATCATTAAAAACATTTACACATAATGTATTTTATCGGTATAAATATATATAAGTTTGAAAAGAATCTTTGAGGAGCACCGAGACTGTTCAGTAAATAGTCGCACGATAGTTAATTTTGTCCTACAGAATCCACTTTGAAGTAATGGAGATTCATCATCTATGGACGTTATTGTCAATGGATTGGACTACATATGCACCAAAGAAATACTTGGATAATAAATCAGTTTGGACCATTGGGTAGAAGATAGTTGAAAATAGACATTATACCATTATATTTGTTTATAACATACAGTTGTTTTACAATAATAACATGCCATCTAATTGTTTTTGTTGGTAAAAGGCATGGTGAGCTAATTAGAGAAGTTTATAATCAAAGGTTAAACGTGAATTACGTTTTTGACTAGACAAGTTGGCTACGGTTCACAAGTCCAAGCTAGTGAATCAAGGCTTGTTTAAGTAATTTGTTGAAATAATCAACTTAGGTGGAAAGTTTTAGAAACGAATGGTATTTTCTGAAGTAAAAGGGTTGAATTTATCAATTCAAAAATACTTGAGGGGCCATATTGTACATAAAAGATCCTTATAAATTTGTTTCTTCTTCCCTCGTTTAGTCATTCTCCATTCTCCATTCTCCAACCACGCTTTCTTCCCCCCATCCGACGGTCCCTCTCTCACCACCGCCGTGCCACCGCCGTCCTCCACCCTAATGCACCACCAGTGAGAGTCATCACACACAAGATCGAATATATATCTCTCCCTATTTAATCCGTGTTTTGACCTTGTTAAAGGAAAACAATTCGTCGGAGAACTCGGATTTCTTCGTTCCGTCTCCGTGTTCATTTTCCGGTGAATTTGTGTTATTCCGTATGGTATACGGTCTCCGGTGCGTTTCTGGTGAAACTTCATCTGATTTCAATAACCTTTGTGGTATTAGGGTTTGATTTTAGGGTGTTTTACCAGGCACTTATTCGGGTAAACGCTCATGGTACACATCATTGTCATAGCATGCAAACTATTTAGAATTTTACCAATAACAACGATCGAGAGTCTTGCCCGATAAGTGGTGGAAGTGACTCTTATCCGGTTAACATTTTCCGGGTTAAAGACGCTTACCAACAATCAATTTTAATGACCGATAACATTATATGACAATATAAGGGATAGTAATGTTTAGATCACAGAATCTTACCTAGTTAGAAGCATAGCAAGGACTGTAATCATACGTGGTAAATGAGGAGAAGACTATCACACGATAGGTGATTATAAAATATTTACCACCAATTTATTTTGATGGTCGTTATTGTTATTTGAAGTGAAACTGATAAATTTTGTCAGTGAACATTTACTCGGTAAACATTTGATAAACAATCCTTTAATATCTATTTTTGGGTTATAGCTGACCTATCATCATATATAACAAACTTAGACAATTTCGTGAATTAGGAACAAAGTCTAGTACTATTAAAAAGGTCCATCTTAATGACCTAACATGTAAAACCCCAAATATATAGGACCGAAATAAAATAAGAATGCGAAGATAAGGACTATTCATATCAGCGCATTTTGAAGTCCAAAGAGTGATTAGCCATTTATGTAGAGTTATGGACTTTGAGGGAATGTTGACACACTTTTGCAGTAGCATGGTTTTATTATCAGCCGATAGTATATATCATCTTTGTTAGGGATGCTTAAAAAATTGACCAACGTGATCAACTCAATGCAAGAAAACTGAAACCGATGGAATCTAATAGATGGTTAATACAAAACTAGACCAAACTCTATCTATTGGATTAGAATGAGGTTAGGGTCATTGAACCAAACTCAACTCTATGAACCAAGGGTCTTTCTATACTATAGGTTCAATAATTATTGTTAAGTCCTTGAGTCATATACATACATTATACATTAGATCAACCCACAATTGGCCATATTCAAACTAGAGATGGTCAAATACCGGGTCGGGCCTCCCAAGGATCGGGCCTCAACAGTGTTTTTTGGGCCCGTACTTTCTTTAACTGCGCCCTGGCCGGGCCGGGCCGGGCCGAGCTTAGGGGAAAATACCATGACCGGTCTCTTGACCATTTAACCGGTAATTGGTAACTGGGCTTTAACCGGACCTATAACCGGGCTTTCGTAGGACCGGTTCTTTTTGTTCTTTTAACATATAAAAATACTACAATTAATTTATAAACTAATTTTATATCCTAAAGGTAACTTATAGTCACCAAAGGAGTGTTAGCCTGGTGGTAAGGCTTGGGCACTACATAGTGGTGAACCCGAGTTCGAGCCCTGGGGGACGCATTTTGGAGGTACGGGGGCTTCAACCCGAGCTGCATGCTTTCGCAGTCGGCCTTCGGCCCAAAAATTGCCGATGATTAGTCTGGGCCCAATGTGGTCTAGGATACCTCTTAAAAAAGGTAACTTATAGTCTTATATTATACATGTAAATTATAATATAAATTATATACATGTAAATTATAATATAAACTTATAAACTACATTTATTTTATAAACAAACTTATTTTAAACCACTAAAACATATAAAACAAATACACTAAAACCGGGTCAGGCTTAACTGGGCCTGGGCCCGGGCCTTGCCTTAACTGGTCCCGGGCTTAACCATGCCTTGTTTTTTGTTCAAATCTGTGACCGGGCCGCGCCTGGCGGGCCTTAACCGGGCTTTGGTGGGCTTTAAAAACTGGGCTTATTTCGGTCCCGGGCTCGGTTAACTGTCCGTAACCGGTCGGACCGGACTTATTTGGCCATCTCTAGTTCTTACAGATAAGCGTTTACCCGGTAAACGATTGGTAAATGGCCACTTAGGGTTTAATCAATTTGGTTGTTCTTTTGTGCCCTAATTATGCATTTTTTTAATATTATTTGCTTTTTCACTAAGGACGTTAAAAAAACCGTTGGACTGTTCAAACTAGTAGAACCAAGCCAAGTCGGACCGTTTTTAGCAGTTTGAGTTGGTGGTCCGGCCTGGTTTGAAAAATAACCAAACCGAGTTGTCCGGTCTACGGTTTGAAGGTTTTTTTAGAGGTTTTTTGTGAACTTCATTTACTTTAAACAGACATTCAAGGCATGGAGACATGGATATTTGGATATTTGGTTTTGTTATATAATAAAAAATTAAAGCATGTATATGTTTTTTAAGTTTAAAGCTCATGGAAAGCCCAAACCACTTAAATTGCAGTCTGGTTTGATCGATTTAGACATTTGATGTTAAAATTGTTGGGAATCATAGGAGCGAATAACGCGCAGCGGATAACAAAAACTGATTCCCAAACGGATCCATCCTAAAACCTAACAGATACAATTAAGGGGGTTTAAACGGTTTACCTTTTGCAATAAAAGCCTCCGGAATGCGAATGGGGAGTACACCGCTACTGGCACCACTGTGAGACTGGCTGCTAGACCGCCGTGGATTGATCGGAAAAACGACTCCATTCGCGCGTGTGTGTAACCGGCCAGCGGTGGAGAGAGAGAGGGTATTTTTCTTGGTGAAAAAGCAACTTCAGGTTAAGCCTTTATTTATAAAGATAAATAAGGCAGTGTTCGTAACCAAATATAACTCCTTTAATAATTATCTTTAATTAATCAAATTGATTAATTAATTAATAATTACTTTTAATAAATAATTAAATAATTAATTATTTATTCCTGAGTCATCTTGTATCCCAGACGTATCCCATACGCAAGCTCGGGTGATATAGAGAAAATCAGAATTGACATAACATCCGATTCATACTCCAAATATTTAAAATACTGAGTAAATTTCTTTTTAGGAGAATTACTCTTAGGTCGTGAAACAGGTTTATCTAAAACGTACAGCTTACCCTGTGCACGCAAGATAATATCAAGGTGCATTTTCCAAACTAGAAAATTTTGACCTGTAAGCTTCCATTTTGTATTGATGAGACGGAGTGACTCCTCAGGGGTATAAAACGGAATTACAGAATTTGACATCTACAATAAGAATAAAAATTCTAATTTAGTTTATAATTATAAAACTTCTAATAAATTATTACCCTTAAAATAAATTTATTAGACTAGAATCCATATTTACATGTGTCGGCAAGCGGTGTGCTCACGCGAGTCGACGCATGCTATTTCTGGTAGGTAAAACTTATACCAATCACATTTAAAACGAAAAATGCGACTTCTAGAACATCGGGACATCAAATATAATTTGTGCATATTTAGTCCCTCTAATGCATTTTGGCCCGGTACCATCCGGTGAATAAATAATTACCAAAACAGATCGCACCACCCGGGACCTAGACGTACTCTGGCCGGTACCACCCGAAGATAATTCGCAGAGACTTTTCATCCCCTCCCAGTTCCGGTTTGAACGCGGGCGCTCAAGGTGTGCTCACTCGCAACGCCCTACGTACCTTACACCGGAGGCGCCCCTAAGCGGGTTGCACTACTGATCTATGATTTTCACAAGGGTTTTAAATTTAGCCAGTTTCCAAAAACTGGATCCAAATACAAACTGTATTTGTATCCATTTTATTTTCAAAAACGTTTAATTTTTAAGCAGTTTATATTTAATTATAATTACGTAACTAAACAACCACGCAATTCGAACAACCACACAATTAAATATAAACAACATGTCATAGTCGCAACCCTTAAACTAATGTCATTTTGTGAGCCAACACAAAAACGACGGTCTTATCCCTAGGTGACAACAACACACAAGGCTTGATCTTCTCGGTGCTCCCACTGGCTCCAAGCTCCATGGTTGTCTCCCGGACTCCGTCTTCAGTTCTCGATTCTTCGACAATTTTATTTAAAATTTGTTACATAATAAAATGGGTTGTAAATGGCACGCAGGCCTCCCATACCCAAAAACGAATAAATAAAATAAACGAATAAAACATAACCACGGGTCAAAGGGTTTGACTATGACATCAACGAATAAAATCTTAACTAGATTCTAACTTTGTTTAAAATAATTAATTTTAACAAAATAAAATTATTTTTTAATTCCTAGGGTTTTAAACCTCTCTGGCTTGAACCCTTATTCGATATCGCCTACTGCGTTTAGCAACAGCCACCTGCCGTCGCCGCCGCACTGGTCGATGTCCGGAAAAACAACAGTCACCACCAACAGACACCCGCTCGCGGCGCGAGCCAGGGCTCTTCGAGGCGCGAGCCGAAGCTCTTCGCGGTGCGAGCTGTTGGATGGTGCTCATCGATGACAGCAGCCCAAAGACCACCGCCACCGCCTCTCCTTGTCGGAAACCGATTCCGGCAGTGGCCAATACCCCTTTGCGGCGGTTATCGACCACCGCCACCACCAATTACAGTCGCCGGCGACGACAATGGCAGCCAACGCCACCACTGCCGCCGCTCATGGCAGACGACAAACCCACCATCGCTACCACGATCGGCGTTTCCCGGCGAACAACCGAGCCAGCGCCACCACCGCACCAGCGGCGACAGCATTGGCGCAACGCCACCACCATCGTCGTGGTCGGTGAATGAAACAAAATCAACACCACTGTCATCGACGACGGCAGCGACAGCCACCGCCGCCGATCGGTGGCTTGATTAAACAATCGATCGCCGCTACCATCGATTTGGTGTGGCTTTTGATTCGACGACCGATGCCGTCTTCGACGAAACCATCCACAGACACCGTCGCCGAGCGGTGGCCTGAAAACCGATCAGCACCGCCACCACAAGCGGTGGTGCGGTGGTTGTTCCCCGTCGTAGCCAGCGCCGCAACCACAACTGTAGGGCAGCCGGTGCCGTTACCACCAACTGTGGTGCGGCCGGCTGCGGTTTCCGGTGAGCGGCGGTTGGCCTGGTGGTTCGGCCGGCTAACTGCCGCCGTTCCACCGCCGATCTCCGATTCGTTAGGTTTTCGAGAAAAATCAATTTTTAAAACGAGGAAAAAGATAAAAATCGAATTTTTATAAACCTAAAGCAATAATTAAACTTGATCTGTAGGTTTAGGAAGTGGCTCTGATACCACTGTTGGGAATCATAGGAGCGAATAACGCGCAACGGATAACAAAAACCGATTCCCAAACGGATCCATCCTAAAACCTAACAGATACAATTAAGGGGGTTTAAACGGTTTACCTTTTGCAATAAAAGCCTCCGGAATGCAAATGGGGAGTACACCGCTACTGGCACCACCGTGAGACTGGCTGCTAGACCGCCGTGGATTGATCGGAAAAACGACTCCGTTCGCGTGTGTGTAACCGGCCGGCGGTGGAGAGAGAGAGAGAGAGAGGGTATTTTTCTTGGTGAAAAAGCAACTGGTTTATCGGGTTAAGCCTTTATTTATAAAGATAAATAAGGCAGTGTTCGTAACCAAATATAACTCCTTTAATAATTATCTTTAATTAATCAAATGATTAATTAATTATTAATTACTTTTAATAAATAATTAAATAATTAATTATTTATTCTTTCTCTCTTAATAATTAAAATCAATTAATTATTTTTCACACACATAATCCAAACAATCTCGAATCGGGTGTGTAGCAGTGTGACCCATGAGTGTCTTATAACATTGGACATGGTAAACCCTGTTACTGTCTTTCACAAAATCCTAACAAAAATGCTTGGTTTGAAATTTTATAAACCGTCATTTGGAGTTGGTTTGTGGTCTAAGGGGTTTAATTGTCCAAAACGGATCGTAAACACCCTTAGTTTTCACAATCTCCCCAAATAAGTCCACTATTTTCGCAATTTCGATGCTTCTTCGAAATAAATTTATGCATTTTTATTTTAATTTTTTCTAAAATAAGTTGTGTCTAGTTTTTTCACTCCACCCTCAATCATGGGATGAATAAATTTTTGTTTCTATTATTAAGTTTTAGATATGTACCCACATACGATGATGCACAAAGCATCTCGAATCTAGGTTGTAAACTCGAAAAAGTAATCTTGTTTTGAGTTCAGTTTTATTCTCTATTATACGATCCATAGTCGACAAGTAAACACATATTAATTAGTACACCCTAACCGAGCTCAGAGAGGATTTCCTCCCAACATAAAACTCGATGACTTTAACAATTTTGGATTCGATTTTTTTTAACAACATCAAACTCGGTTTGCTCCCAAAGGACTACGATTTGTTTCATATCAACGAGGAATTCAATTTGTTTCAAAACGATGGATATTTCGTCATGTGTCATGCATGATGCCACATGACATCTCATTCCACACAGAAAATGATTATCAATTATAGTGTCATTATGGTTTTTAGATTAACTTATATGTACTTCGACTAATTTTATAAGGGCTTCACCTATTCGGTTAATAATTACAGAAATATCCAACGGGCCTGAAAGAGGCTAGAATTGGTTAGCAATGGGAGCAAGGTAGCAAACCAATGTTGGCCAACTAAGAGCATCTCCAACGCAAGGTTCTTACAACCAGAGTTTCTTTTTCCACTTTTAGGGTGTTTTTGAAGAAAATTAGCAAAAATAAGGTGATTTTTTAGGTTTTCAAATTTGTGGTTTTTGGGGTTTGAAACCACACATTTTCTATTTGGTTTTTGGGGGTTTAAAAGATATTTTGTTTTAAAGTAGGGGACAATTTAGTGTTTTATCTATTTTGTGGTAGCCAACCCTATTTGACATGGTTGTGATGCTTTCTCGACTTTGATGCTTTGGACCACCGTCTTTTTCACCCAGCACTAGGGCCACCGCCACCCCTGCTATATAATATCTATTTTGATGGGTAACTGCTAGATCTTATAATTATTAGTGATGATGATGTGAAATTGTCAATTTGTTCTTGATTATGTGGGGAAATGTTATATAAAAACCCACGGATGCCACGTTGTTTATTCAATAATTCCATATGAAAAATAGATTAACGAATGTTTGACTTCTCTTAATCACATGCCCCTTTCTCCCTCCCCAAATTGATGAGTAAACCTAATCGCGCTTGAAGAGGAATTCCACCCCAACATTATGTAAATCCTAATCGACGAGTAAATGCAAATTGATTAGTACACCCTAACCAAAGTTGAAGAGAATTTACCCCCCCCCCCCCACACACACACACATCAAACTTGATTTGCTTCAACAATGTTGGTGATTTGCTTCAGCAACATCAAACTTGTTACAACCACAAGGGTGGTGGGGTACTGACAAATGGCCTAGGGGATGTGGTGCATTATCCTATCAATCCGAGTTCGAGTCTAGGCTTAGTCTCAGATGGCCGTGACTTAATTACAAAATGTAATTTAGGCGAAACCTAGATTTCAATCTGTTTCATATCGATGATGAATACGATTCATTTCAAACCGATGGATATTTTATCACATGTCATGCAGGAGGCCGCATGATGAAATGCTCATTCCACAAAAAACTGTTATCGATCAACTATAAATCATTATTGTCCATGAATTTTTCATTAAAGTGTTCTTTTTGTATTGTGGGTGTCCGGACTAGTGGACTAGCTTTCATGTATATGAAGGAATCTCATGAGCAATTCAGTTAATAGTCAAGAATACATCCAATTGACATTAGAGAAACCCTCGATGTTGCCCAACGGAAGCAAAGTAGCAAACCAACGTCTCACCAACTAAGCAACCGCAAAAGGTCTCATTAAAGTGTTTCAACAGTTAAGGTTGTTTGCCTAAATGCTTACAAGCGCTTACCCAGAAAAGTTGACACACTAAATTGAATTACCGGGGAAAGGTTGAAACTCATCACAATGATATCATATACAACAATTAGCTGGTAAGTACTTACCGGATTAAGAGTTGTCACCCTCACTTACCGGGTAAGACTCTCAATCCTTATCAAGATTCTCGGCTCTTACCATGTTCATCTGGTAAGGTATATGCCTCAATGAATGTTTACTAGGTAAGTGTTTAGTAAACGGCTCGTTACTTTAAAAGTCGAGGGACTTGGTAGTTACTTTTAGGAAAATGTAGTGGCCCATATCTAACCTTTTCTGAACAGGGGTATAAATGTAAATTTACTAGACCCTAAATAGGGGTGAGCCAGCTAGAAGCATCCTACACAATATAAGTTAAGTTGGGTGTTCAAAAGAAAACCATTGGACCATTCAAACCAGTCGAACCAAGTTAAATCTGACCGTTTTGACGGTTTAAGTGGTATATCAGTCCGATCTTGTTTGAAAAATAGTTGAACCGAGTGATCCAGTCCGTTTTGCGATCTAGAACTCTTTTTAGGCGGTTAAACCACCTTAGAATACAAAATATGAAACCTACTTAATAACTTTAGATTAAGAATATTAATAGCTAAGAGTTATATTTGGTATTAAAAATCCGGATACAAAATATAACTTCGTTTAATCCTAACCGTTGATTTTCTTAATCTACGATGATCAAGTGAGTTGCATGGTTTGTATTATATTTGTAAGGATGGTTTGTAATTAAAGCCTCCTCTTTCTCTCTCTCTCTCTCTCTCTCTCTCTCTCTCTCTCTCTCCTCTATCTATCTATCTATCTATCTATATATATATAATGCATTTTTTTGTATTTTATTGGGATATTGTTTTTTTTAAGGGTATCCGAGGCTTTGCCTCGACTAATCCCGGCAATATTTACCGATAGCTAAAACATGTTGTCCTGAGTATCTGGAAGAGATATTGTTTTTTGTGGGCTTCATTTACTTCAAACGGACTCAAGACAAGGAGAAGTAGATTTTTAGATGTTTGATTTTGTTAAAATAGGCTGTTAATCTAAAATTAAAAAATTGTATATGTTTTTTAAGTTTAAGCTTTAAAGTCCATAAAAGACTCGAACCGCATAAATAGGTCAGACCAAACCACCTAAACCATGGTCTAGTTTCTTTGGTCTGGACAATATATGTCAAACTGCTTTCGATTCGATTTTTTTTAATAAAAAAGATATACACCATCCTTTGAGACGCCCTCATCGCACCGATCTTATAATCATCATCATAAAAGAGGTAAATCATCACCACTTGTGACTTGATTTATAGTCTTAAGGGTTAACCATCCAAATCAGCCCTAGACAATCCCCCCAAACTCGGTCCATGGATCACTTCGAGTTTTGCTGCTCCGAGAGTTATGAAAAGAAACATCATCTACCCTATTGCACCCCTTGACTTTGCTCAATTTTGCAAATCAAGCCCTTTATGTTGTATATAAGTGGCCACAAAAACTTTTCCAACAATATTTATCAAGGTTCTAAATGACGTGAGGCGTGGCGTAACGCCGAGGTCAAGCTTCAAGCCTTATGAGTTATGGCGAGGCCATGGTGTTTTTCATGGCGTGCCCTAAGGCGTGTGTATGTCAGTGTTTTGAATAATATCATAAAACAAATTAAATTCATAGCAAGTAAAATAAACTAAAATAAAAGAATAATCATTGAAACAAAGTATATCAAGCTTAAAAAAATGATATCATGGGTGCAAAATCGGGAATAAATCTCTTGAATCCCTACTCATTAATTACTTTCTTCAATTTTCAAAGAATTCATGTTCAACTCTTCAGGTACGGGAATAAGATTAAGTATTTACGTATTTAAGGTTTTAGTTTTAATGTTTATTAAAGTTTTAGGTCTCGCACATAGTTAGCATCTATTCTGTAAATTATATATAGAAGTAACCGCAATCCTTACAAAATAACGCGTCGTAACGCGCCATAACACGTTACAAACAAGCCAAGCCTTAAAGTGGAGCCATAGGGGTTAACGTGGCGACGAACCCAAGCCTTGACGCCATAACGTGCTATAACGAGTTATTTAGAACCATGATATTTATATAATTTCACTAGTTTGTATAAACCTTGGCAAAAAGAAAAGTAAACATTATAATAATATTATTAAAAACATTTACACATATGGTATTTTTATCGGTATAAATGTATACAAGTTTGAAAAGAATTTTTAAAAAGCACGAGATTTTGTTCAGTAAATAAGCGTGCGTTAGTTAATTTTTTTTGGATAAGGTACGTTAGTTAATTTTGCCCCACATAATCCACCTTGAAGTAATGGAGATTCATCATCTATGGGACATTAGAGTCAATGGTTTGGACTACAAATACAGTAAAGAAATACTTGGATAATAAATCAGCTTGGACCATTGGGTTGAAGATATCTGTTTATAACATATAGTTGTTTTACAACAATTAAAATTTTACATGCTATCTAATAACTTTTGTTGGTAGAAGGTATCGTCAGCTAATCAGGGAAGTTTATGATCAAATGCTAAACAGTTCAAAAGTCCAAGCTAGTGAATCAAGGCTTGCTTAAGTAATTTGTTAAAATAAATCAACTTAGGTGGAAAGTTTAAGAAAGGAATGGTACTTTCTGAAGTAAAAGGGTTGAATTTATGAATTCAAAAATACTTGAGGGGCCTTATTGTACATAAAAGATCCTTATAAATTTGTTTTTCCTTCCCTCATCCTCATTCTCTCCATTCTCCAACCACGCTTTCTTCTCCCCCCACCTCCTCCGACGGTCCCCCTCTCACCGCCGCCGTGCCACCGCCGCCCTCCACCCTAAAACTCAAAACGCACCACCAGTGAGAGTCACTCACACACAAGATCGAATATCTCTCTATCTAATCCGTGTTTTGACCTTGTTAAAGGAAAACAATTCACCGGAGAACTCGGATATCTTCGTTCCGTCTCCGTGTTCTTTTTTCCTGTGAATTTGTGTTATTCCGTATACATTCTCCGGTGCGTTGATCGTCATACTTCATCTGATTTCAATAACCTTTGTGGTATTAGGGTTTGATTTAGGGCCTTTTACTAAACACTTGTGCGTATATATCAAGCCCTTAGGCTGGGCGGGCTTTAGCGGCGTCCAATACACCACCGGCGGGCTGTAGGAATAGCGGTGTAGCCACACTGCTCATAACCGTTGAGTTTGTGTGTGTGGTGTGTGTTGTGTGTGTGGAGTCTGTGGTGTTCGAGGTGTGTTTTATAATAAAAAGTGAGAGGGTTGGGAGGGTTCGGTATTAACAAAAGAGGGCTCCAAAGGGTTTATGAAGAAAGATGATATGTCAGTGGGATTGGGAGGGCTCGGAGGTTCGGGTACACATAGCTTTTACTCGGGTAAACGCTCATCAGTATGGATGATTGTGAGTTGGGCATGGAAACCACCAATAATTTTACCTATAATAACAATTCAGAGTCTTAGTGATGGAGGTGACTCTTAACCGGTTAACGCTTACCGGGTTAAAGACGCTTATCAACAATCAATTTTAATGACTGATAACGTTATATGACAAAATAAGTGAGGGTAATGTCCTTGCGGATAAGCACTTACCTAGTAAACGTTTTGTAAATAGCCGCTTAGGGTTTGATCAATTTTGTTGTTCTTTGTGCCCTAATTGTGCATTTTTTATATTATTTGCATTTTCACAAGGGGCGTTAAAAAAACTGTTGGATAGCTCAAACCAATCAAACCCAGCCAAGCCGGACCGCTTTTAGCGGTTTGAGTTGGTGGTCCGGACTGGATTGAAAAATAACCACACCGAGCGGTCCGGTCTGCGGTTTGGAGGGTTTTTTAGAGTTTTTTTTTTTTTGTAAACTTCATTTACTTTAAGCAGACACCCGGTAGCGTTTGTTACGCAAACATGATTGGACAGGACTGGACGAGATAGGATTAGACAGAACAGGATTGGACATGACAAGATATAGGACATGACTGGACGGGACAGAACTGGACAGAACAAGTATTTGTCTGGTGTTTGGTATGCCTATGACTAAACATGACATAACTAGAAAAGTTCCCTCGAAAATTATTTGATGTTTTGTATATATCACATAATAGTTATAATTGACGTAAATAAAGTAAATAATATAGTTTATAAACATTTTTACACAATTTTCACAAACATAAATACATATATAATAAAACTAATAATTCGAATGACAATTTGATGTAATTGATGGTGGTGGTTATTATGGTAAATGAGGTGAACGGTAGTTGTATAATATGGTTATGGAGGAGGTTGTTGTGATAGAGGAGGTGGTGGATATGGCTAACGGTGGTGGCAGTGGTAGAGGTGGGGATCGATGGTTGTGGTTGGTGATCAACGATTGTTGCATATGTGGTGGAAGAGGTTGTGGTGGTTGTGGTGGAAGAGGTTGTGGTAGTGCTAGAGAAAGTGGAGGTGGCCGACGGTGTCTACCGATGATGGCGACGGAGAGAACCACTAGCAGTGGTAAACACTAATACAAATACCATATTAAGGTTATATGTCAAACGAATGTTAATTAGTAGTATTTTAGCCGTACAAAAAAAAATTAGTAGTATTTTAGTAACTGTTTGTGTAAAAATTTACTTAAATAGTTATCGAAAGATATCGTGAGGCAAAATCGTCAAAAGAAAGAATTCTCGTTCGATAAAACGTGCGATAAATAAAAGTAAATTGACAAGAAGATTGATGACGCAGGAAAAACCTCTGAATCGAGGAAAAAACCTGCGGCCGACTAAATAGGATAGTCGACGTTGCACTATAGATCACCAATAAGGGGTGATATCCTCGATGTTACAGTCGTATCGTACGATTACAATAAAGAAATGAATGCTACCGAATCGTAAGTACAGAGAATAATATTGATATTGCTATTTCTTTTCTTGGAATCAGTTGTCTCGAATGTGTTGTCTTGATTCTCTTTTTATAGCTGTTGATGTCGTAATTACTCGTTCATTATTGAGTCATAAATGCAACGGTCATAACTGAAGCTGAATTCTAGATCGTAACGTCTGAGCTCTTTAATGATGAACGTATCTGGTTCAAACGGTCGTGTTTAAGTTCAATGGATGATGGCTATGCTTCGAGGTTATCTTGGATAAGCTTTCCTGCAATAAGAGCAAATTTTGAACATGTATATCGTTAGTTTAATTGTACGATCATATGATGATATCGTACGATCTTCTTCGATGATCGCTAATCCTTGTTGGAAGGTAGTTATATCTTTATTTCAGGACCTTATCTTAATACAGGAATATCATCCTGAAAGATATCTTACGATTTTAATCGTTCGATCGTTCGATGATAAAATTTCACCCAAACAGTTTGCCCCCAAGATTTAGAAAATAAGTTATATATTTTCTGAATCTTATATCTGCAAAATCAAATCATTAGTATATCGATTTTATCATATTTAATCTATCGAATCCGAACCGTTTTTCACGTTAACGGCGTCATAACCTGGTTAAGTGCAAGCTGTCAATGCAACGGTTATAAGAGACAGGTGTCGATGCTCGATTCGACCTCAATTTCTTGGGAAGGAGTTTAATTTCATATAAAGATAAAATTTCTTCCATAATTATCTCTAAATCTTTTCCAATTTCAAACTCAAATTCTCTTCAACCGAATCCTCCTAATCTTTGAGAAGATTTAGATTCAGTTCGCCTATAAGGTATCTCTCTACCCTAGTTTCAATTTCAGTTCATGCGTTTGAAAATTAAGGCTGATAAGAACCCTAGAAACTTTGATTTATTGCGTTTCGATAGGTTGCGTAGGAGTTTAGATCGACTGTGTTTTAGGGAAATCATGGAAGTTAGGAGCACAATTCAGGGAGAAATCGACCTGGTTCACCTTAAGAAACTTGCTAGGATGCCTAAGGATGCTGTGATCAAATCACCTGGTGAGGTTAGGCCCGCCGATGCTCCGGCAGGTTTCTTCGCGTTGTTCGAGTATCCTTTTAAGATAGGATTTACTTGGCCTTTCAGTCCCCTATCTCGTGCCTTCATGACACGATTTAGCTTATCACCTGGACAGCTCATGCCCCAATTTTGGAGGGTTGTGAGCGTTATCGAACGTGTCACTGAGAATTGGGGTAGAGATCCCTTCACCGTTGATGATCTTTTGTCGGCGTACACCGTTAAACCCTCTGATTACGATAGGTATGGGATTTATCCCAAGGGTAGGGGTGATGCCATGTTAGTACATGGTACTCAAGCGTTTGATCGAGGATGGAAGGCTCGATATGCGTTCGTACGATCCTCATCGGTCTTGGAGGACGGTGGATGGGTGGCTCCAGAATGGAACCCACTAGGTATAGGTCGCTTTATGTATTTTTGCTTTGTATAATCTTTATTAAATAATTTTCTTATCGTGTGTTATTTTGCAGAGATCGAGTTTACCTTCGAGGAATCTTCCGAAGCTGTTAACCGCTTTTTAGAGTACGGTGTTCAAGAAAGGTCGTACGCCAAATCGAAGGGAAAAAGCCCAAGGGAGGACAGCGACGAAGAGGTCGAGGTTCAAGTGTTAAGTGAAGGAGAAGAAGAAGAAGAGATGGAAGGTAAATCGTGCGATAATTTCTTCCTCTTATCTTACGTTTCCTCAATTTTATCGTGCGATTAATAACGTACGTTTTTTACTTCAGGCCAAAAGAAACCTGCTAAGAAATTGGCTAATTTGGCAGCGGCCAAGAGGGCTTTGGAGAAGAAGAAAGGTATAAGTGGCATGGAGCCACAACCTAAGAAGACAAGGTCTTCTTCGGGTACCTCAACTGCATCAAAGGAAGCCGTACGGCAGGCGGATGATGTGGTTGACGCGACTCCGATTCACGCTGCTCCTCCTCCTGCGATGTCTCCTACGATATCAAAGGAGAAAAGGGCCTCGGTCAAGCCTCCAAGAGGGAAGGAGGGAGAAACATCGATCAACATATCCCTGCCTTCAAATTTCCTCGACGGCGATGTCATCAACCAGGATGACTTATTCCCTGCCATCGAACAATACCTGCTTCCATCGCAGAAGGCTCATATGGATACTCGTCGGATTGGCGAGCTTGATGCCGGCGCTGTTGGATACTCCTTCATGGTAAGCTATCGTACGATATTTATACCTTACGATTATATTAAATGTGCTGTTCTAATCTTTTTATGTTTGCGCAGGCCTTCCAGGCGTGTCTCGGCCTTCATCAAAGGTTGGAGACTGTTCAGAGGGACATGAAGGCGAAAATGTCCAGCGAGAGGGCTGCAGTGAACGAGGCTAAGAAGGCCCAAGAGAAGGCATCGAAGATGGCTGCTGCTCTGGAAGCTAAGCGGGTTGAAGTGGACGACTTGGTGGCTAAGTTGGATGAGGCTGAGCACGTTCGATCAGAACAACGTGCGAGGTTGACAGCGGCCAATAATCGTGTTGCCAAGTTGGAGGAGGAACTTGCTGCGATGCGTACGGAGATGGCAGATCGAGAGAAGGCTTCGTCTTCTGAGATCCAGGATCTCAAAGACGAGATGGTGTTATCTAGGATGGTGGCCCGTGCAGCCGTAATACGCCAATTCATTGGTGGCACGTACACCATCGAAGCTGCTAAAGGCGAGTTGGGAGCCTTCCGTGATGCGATGGGATCCGATGAGCTTCTGGATGCTGATGACGCCAAGGATGCTGACGAGGAGGAGGAAGGTGCTGAAAAGAGCAAAGAGGCCGAAGTCACGATGATCGAGGAGGAGGATAAAAATGAAGATGCCTCTGGATCCGGCATCGTGGACAAGGCTGATGAAGTTACTCCTCCTGTCGTAGAAGTTAGCGTAGAAGAGGGTACTGGCGTAGAGGCCACCCTTGAAGTTTAAATTTTTAATCGTTGTAATCATAGTACTTTAAGTACTTTTTAATGAAATTATCTATTTTTTGCAATCGTGCGATGTTTTAGTACTTGTTATTTTTGTTCTAAGTACTTTTAGTAAATAGATAATCGTGCGTTTTAGCTAATTTAGTGTTTAAGGCCTTAATTAATCGTGCGTTTTGACTTGCGATGTGAGTTTAAGGCACTTAAAAAAAATTTTTAGAAACGTTTCTGTTAATCGTGCGTCTGGCGTTTTGACTTGCGCTCTTGCGATTTGAAATTGATGCATCTTTTAAGTTCTATGCGATTTTGAGCATATTGTTTTATCGGGCGATGTTTGCCATAGATCGTGCGATGTCATGCGATAATCATACGATGACTTGCGATAATCGTGCGGTACCTGCGAGTAAAATTGGCTAAGGGGTGGCCGTTGGATTGACCAACGGCGCTCCGATGCCTAAGTCAGTAATCGTTCGATGAAATAATAGTAAAAAATAAAAAGGGTTTTAGAAGTAGTACCTTTTCAGATGAGTTGCATTCCAACTACGTGGGATTTCATTACCTTCAATGGTTGAAATCTTATAGGCACCTTTCCCCACGATTTTGGTAATAATGTAAGGTCCTTCCCATTTGATGGAAAGTTTTCCAGCGTTCGATTCTTGTGTATTTGGAAAGGTACGTCGTAGGACATAATCTCCAAGTTGAAATACCTTGAATTTTACCTTTTTATTGAAGTAACGTTCAACCATGGATTTCTGCGATGCCATTCTTTGAAAGGCTTTCTCTCTTAGTTCTTCCAAAGCATCGATATCGTAACACAAGTCTATTGAGTTTCGTTCAATCGTACGATGTCGGGCAACAGGAACTTTTGATTCAATTGGAAGGACTGCTTCACATCCATACACCAGGGAAAAAGGAGTTTGCCCAGTTGCAGTTCTAGGTGTCGTGCGATTTGCCCATAAAACAGATGGTAATTCTTCGACCCATCGACCCTTTGCAGCTTTCAACCTCTTTCGAATAGAATTAATAATGGTCTTGTTGCTGGATTCGGCCAGGCCGTTGGATTGTGGATATCTTGGAGTCGATGTAATGAGTTTTATCCCACGTTCATCGCAGAACTTTCGAGTTCTCTCACTTATAAATTGGGACCCATTATCGCACGTTATTTCTGATGGTATTCCAAACCTGTAAATAATGTTAGTTTGGATAAAGGAGATAACTTCCTTATCCCTAACCTGTGAGAAGGCTGCGGCTTCAATCCATTTAGAAAAATAATCAGTAAGAACAAGTAAAAATACTTTTTGACCTGGAGCAGGTGGTAATTTTCCTACGATGTCCATCCCCCATCGCATGAATGGCCATGGGATTAAGACAGAATGTAGGGGTTCAGAAGGTAGATGTGACGTACCTGAGTGTTTTTGACAAGCATCGCACCTTTGAACATACCTTATCGAGTCCTCTCGAAGAGTAGGCCAATAATATCCTTGTCTCGAGATTCTGTTAGCAAGACTTCTGCCCCCAGAATGGTTTCCACATTCTCCATCATGCATCTCTTGAAGGATTCGATCGATTTGTTGTTTATTCACCACGCATCGTAAGATTAGACCCGTTGTGGATCTTCGATACAGCTGATCATCGTAAATCGTATATCGAGAGCTTTTAAGTCTGACTTTCCGGGCTTCTAATTTGTCTTCAGGGAGTTGGTCGTTTCTGAGATAATTCCATATATCATTTGACCAATCGTGGTTTTCTTCGATCACTTGAGTTTCTTCGATTGTTGGTGACATAAGATGTATTATTGGAACACTTTCTAAAGCTGGTTCATTGAATGCAGATCCCAAGTTAGCCAAAGCATCAGCTTGCATATTCAGGTCTCTTGGGATTTGCTCTATCGAGAACTTATCGAATCGTGCGATCTTATCTTTTGCGATCTTGAGGTATGATATCATCTTTGAATCTTTTGCTTGAAATTCGCCATTGATTTGGTTCACTACTAATAATGAATCGCTTCGTACATGTAGCCATCGTGCCCCCAAGTCATATGCCATATCCAATCCGGCAATCAAGGCTTCATACTCTGCTTCATTGTTAGTGGTTTTGAACTCACATCGTACTGAATACACCATATTGCCCCCATGTGATGATTTCAGGACTACTCCCAATCCTGATCCTCGTGCGTTAGAAGCTCCATCAACATGCATGATCCATGGTTCGTTGTCATGAATCATCACATTACTGATTTCATCGTACGATGGCTCTTCGATTCCAGGACTGAATTCAGCTACGAAATCTGCCAACGCTTGAGACTTTATCGCTGTTCTTGGTTGGTACGTTAGATCAAAGCTGCTAAGATAAATACTCCACTTTGCTAATCGTCCTGTAAGTTCAGGCTTACGAAGTACGATCTTAAGAGGATAATTAGTAACAACGATTATATGATGCGATTCGAAATAGTGCCTTAATTTTTTTGCTGCAGTTACGAGGCCAAGTAAAAGCTTTTCCATAGACGTGTACCTTGTTTCAGCGTCAAGGAAAGACTTACTTATGTAATAGATAGGTTGCTGATGTTGGTCTCCTTCTCGTACGAGCACTGCACTAACGGCGTTGTTACTTACAGCGAGGTACAATTGCAAGCTCTCACCTTCAATTGGTTTCGTCAACAGGGGAGGATTGGACATATATTTCTTTAAGCTTTGTAGTGCTTCCTCGTGTGCTTCTGTCCAATCGAAGCCTTTGTTTTTTCGAAGCACGTTGTAGAACAAGTGACACTTATCTGATGATCGTGAGATAAACCTGTTCAGGGCCGCTACTCGTCCGGTCAACTTCTGTACCTCTTTTACATTCCTTGGTGACTGAATTTCCAGGATTGCTCTGATCTGTTCTGGACTTGCCTCGATCCCTCGTCGTGTAACCATGTATCCAAGAAACTTTCCCGCACGCACCCCGAAAGAGCACTTGGTTGGGTTGAGTTTCATCTTGTATTCTCGCAATATATCGAACGATTGCTTCAGATGTTGGATATGATCTTGTGATCGTTCTGATTTTACAAGCATATCATCGATATATACTTCCATCGTACGTCCAAGATGATCTTTGAACATCCTGTTTACGAGCCTTTGGTACGTTGATCCAGCATTCTTGAGACCAAATGGCATTACTTTGTAACAGTATATGCCCTTATCGGTCATAAACGCAGTCTTCTCTTGATCATCTTTGTGCATTAAAATCTGGTTATATCCAGAATAAGCATCCATGAACGTTAGCAGCTCGTGTCCCGCAGTTGCATCGACCATCGCGTCAATATGTGGTAAAGGAAAAGGATCTTTTGGACAAGCTTTATTTAGGTCTGTAAAGTCGATGCATACTCGCCACTTTCCATTCTTCTTTTGCACTACCACCACGTTGGCGAGCCAATCTGGATACTTTACTTCTCGAATTTTTCCTGTTTTGAGCAGGTTGTCTACCTCCTCATTGATGACCTTGTTGCGTTTTGGTGCAAACTTGCGTCTTTTTTGCTTAACGGGTTTAAACGTAGGATCCACGTTCAACTTGTGCGATATGATGTTAGGATCAATTCCTACCATATCCTCGTGTGACCACGCAAAACAATCCGAGTGTTCCTGCAAAAAAGAAATTATACTATTTTTTATATCAGGGGTTAGAGTTGCACCTACGAGGACCTTGCGATCAGGATGTTTGGGATCCAACACGACTTCTTCTAATTGAAGATTATCGTACGATCGTACTCCATCCTGGTTCTGTAATTGCTAGATATCATGCGGTTTGGCTTTCATCGTAATCTTGTAGCATTCCCTTGCGATTTTCTTTTCGCTGATTATCTCTTGCACGCCCCAGGGAGATGGGAACTTGATCTTTTGATGATATGTCGATGGTATAGCCTTCATATCGTGAATCCAAGGTCTTCCAAGTATGGCATTGTAAGCGGAAGGACAATCGATGACGTTGAACTTTGTTTGCTTATTTATGTCTTTAGCGAAGACTGGTAGTATGATTTCTCCAAGAGTACTAGTGGCATCTCCGTTGAATCCAATTAACGTTGTTGTTCGTCGTACGATGTTGGACCGATCGATACCCATGATCTTGAGTGTTTCTGCGAATATCACGTTGGCTGAACTGCCTCCGTCGATTAATACTCTTTTGGTTAAACAGTTACCAATTGTCAACTGAATAACCAGTGCATCATGGTGCTTCTGATGAGTGTCTGACATATCTTCGATATCGAACGATATCTTCGTAGCATCGAGCTCTTTGTCTTCCGCAGTTCTGGATTCATTTGGGATGGGATGTCCTTCAGGCCCTTCTCGTGCGTGCCTTTTTGCTGCTGAATAAGTGAGGCCACACACTTCTGATCCTCCTGTAATGCAGTTTACAACCTTTGTTGGAATGGGTGACGTTGGTCTTTTCGAATCATCGCCTAGAAGGTTTTTAAGATGTCCATTCGATTTGAGGTATGCGATCTCCTTCTTTAAACTGATACAATCATCTGTATTGTGTCCGTGGTCGCTGTGGAAGTCGCACCATTTTGTTTGGTCTCTATCCTTGCTAGGACTCTCTGGTTTTTTGGGCCATCGTACGTTGACTTCCAAGTTCCGTAGAGAATCCACTAAGTCCTTCGATGTACCTGCAAAATGGTAAGTTGACAAATCTGGATATCTTACTTTACCTTTACCTTGGTTCGAACGTTTACTCTGATCGCGTCGAGAATTATCAATCTTGTTTACTCGTTTAGGTTTGAAATCATGTTTCTGCGCTCCAAGATTTTTCTTATCGTTCGAGTGTTTACGCCGGAAAAGGGCATCATCTTCGATTCTCATGTGTGCCAACGTACGAGCTCGTACATCATCGAAGTTTTCTGGTGGATACTTCGTTAAATCAGTGTATAACTCCGAGGATGTATCTAATCCACGTTTGTATGCTTCGATCGCCGTCCGTACATCGCAGTTCTTAACTTCAATCATCTCTGCGTTGAACCTGTTAAAATATTCACGAATGGTTTCACCTGTTTTTTGCACTACATAGTAGAGATCGCTTGTTTGTTTCTCCATCTTGCGACTGCTTGCAAACTGTCGAGTAAACTGGTTTACTAACTCGGACCACGATGCAATGCTTTTGGGCTTCAAATTGATTAACCACTGCAACGCAGCTCCGGTAAGCGTTGATCCAAAGCCCTTGCACATACATATTTCTTGAAATTGGGTTGGAATAGGAACTGTCCACACTAGCTGCTTGTATTGTGCGATATGTTCCACAGGATCGGTGATTCCAGAATATTTTGGTGTAAAAGCTGGGATGTTATATTTTTTGGGTATATCAACGAGAGCAATCTCATCAATATAGGGTGAGGCTTGGAATCCAGTTTTAGGTTCAACTTCGATGGGTACAGCAGCTCCAGGAAGTTTAGTTAACAACGCGAGCATTGCTTTATTTTGTTCTTCTAGCATTTTTAGCCGAATATCCACGATATCATTGGATGGTGGATTACTAGAGGTTCCTGAAACGTTTGATAGGTTCGGAATATGAGTTATGGGGGTAGCTGCGGTGGGAACGTGCGATATAGGTTCTGGAATAGGTATAAAGGGACGAGGCCCTGTTTGAGGTTGGTTGTAAGTGAACGTGGTTGCTCCTGGGTAAGGACCTGATGGTAACGGAGGGAAGGTAGGGCGTGAATTGTTGATTGGAGGTGGCGGTGGTAAGCTAACTTGCGATACTTGCGGTGGTGGTGGCAAGTTTACTTGCGATACTTGAGGTGGAATGAAAGATTGTGACATTTGTGGTTGGACAAATGGAGGTTGAGAAACAGGAGGTGGATTTTGAGGAAAGAATGGCCTTTGTTGATGAATGGAAACGGGGATGTGAGAAGTTTGCGGATTCGATGCTCTCAACCTTGACAGTTCACCATTCATTTGTAAGTTCTGCTCATTCAACCACTGGATTTGTTCTTGTGCTGCTGCCAATTGTTGCTGTAAGGTTGTTTGAGAACTGCTTGCCATGTTCCTGTACTCAATTCACAAAGAAACTCGGAGAAATAGGTTAGTAAGCTGACGCCTTATCGAACAAGATTTTCTCAAAACGGGCCCCACGGTGGGCGCCAAACTGTTTGTGTAAAAATTTACTTAAATAGTTATCGAAAGATATCGTGAGGCAAAATCGTCAAAAGAAAGAATTCTCGTTCGATAAAACGTGCGATAAATAAAAGTAAATTGACAAGAAGATTGATGACGCAGGAAAAACCTCTGAATCGAGGAAAAAACCTGCGGCCGACTAAATAGGATAGTCGACGTTGCACTATAGATCACCAATAAGGGGTGATATCCTCGATGTTACAGTTGTATCGTACGATTACAATAAAGAAATGAATGCTACCGAATCGTAAGTACAGAGAATAATATTGATATTGCTATTTCTTTTCTTGGAATCAGTTGTCTCGAATGTGTTGTCTTGATTCTCTTTTTATAGCTGTTGATGTCGTAATTACTCGTTCATTATTGAGTCATAAATGCAACGGTCATAACTGAAGCTGAATTCTAGATCGTAACGTCTGAGCTCTTTAATGATGAACGTATCTGGTTCAAACGGTCGTGTTTAAGTTCAATGGATGATGGCTATGCTTCGAGGTTATCTTGGATAAGCTTTCCTGCAATAAGAGCAAATTTTGAACATGTATATCGTTAGTTTAATTGTACGATCATATGATGATATCGTACGATCTTCTTCGATGATCGCTAATCCTTGTTGGAAGGTAGTTATATCTTTATTTCAGGACCTTATCTTAATACAGGAATATCATCCTGAAAGATATCTTACGATTTTAATCGTTCGATCGTTCGATGATAAAATTTCACCCAAACAGTAACTGTCTGATTTTTGTCTCATGTTGTTCCACCTATCGTGGTAGAACAAAAAGAAACATGTTTTTTGTCCCATGTTGTCCCATCTTGTTCATGTCTCATGTCGCACCAAACATGGGACAGTGAATTCTTGTTCTATCCTATGTTGCACCAAACGTGTGACAGTGACTTTTGTCTCGTCCTGTCCTGTGATGTCCCATGTACCAAATGCAGCCTCAAAGACACGGGAGACATGGACTTTGGGATATTTGGTTTGTTAAAATAGATATGTAATAAAAAATTAACAAGTTGTATATGCTTTTCAAGTTTAAAGCTCAAGTAAGGCCCAAACCGCTTAAACTACGGTCTAGTTTGACTGATCTAGACATTTGATGTCAAAACTCAAAATGGTTGGTTTGAATTTTTTTTTTTTATAAACTGCCATTTGCGGTTGGTTTGTGGTCTAAGGGGTTAAATGGTCCAAACCGGATCATGAACCCCCCCCCCCCCCCCCAAGTGTTCACAATCTCCCCAAATAAGTCCACTATTTTCGGCAATTTAGATGCTTCTTCGAAATAAATGTATACATTTTTATTTTAGTTTGTTCTAGAATAAGTTATGTCTACTTTTTTCGTTCCACGCTCAATCATGAGACGAATACATTTTTGTTTCTATTACTAAGTACTAGATATGTGTCCGTTCGCGTTGCCGCGCGAATCATCGATAGTGGGTATTAAACTCTTAATATTTGAGCTTATTTTGAAGGTTTTATTATGATGCTGAACATGAAACTGGTTTGAGACTTTTAAAAATATTAGATCCCATAGATATAAATATAGATATAGAGTTAAAGATAAAGGTGTAAAATGAAAAACAAGAATGTAATAAAATATAAAATAAGTTAATTTAAATGTATTTTTGATATTTAATAATATGATCAAATCCAAAAAAATTTAACATTAGGCTCTTTTAAATGTATTGTCGAGACTATTATAATAATATAATTTATTAATTTTTTTAAAATAAATATCCTACCTCTATACTTTTAGTCATCTAGTCCATTAGTCAAATTTTGTATTAATATGTAATTTATACATTTATTTTAAATTGAAATGAAAAGGAAAAATATATAAATAATAGCGTAATCATGTAATGTCTTTGTTTAACCAATATAGTAAAAAACTAATTGAAAAATGAATCGAATAAGTCTTCTTTGTTTGATTTAACGAACTATGTAAGTTGAAAACAAATAATCCCAACTATTTTGGTTAGGATGAATTATTTGATTTCAGAATTTTTTTTAACTCTCCTATGTGTGCTCTTAAGAGCATCTCCAATCAATCTGCATAACATCAATTTTGGCGTTTTTAAAGCTTCAAGTGTATAACATCAATTTTGGCGTTTTTAGAGCTTCAATCGACCGGCATTTTTGAAAAAAATTTGCCGGCCAGAAACTTTGAACGCCATATTTGGCGTGTGAAAAATTTGGTGTGAAGTAGTTAGGATGAGTTCTTATAAAAACTCTAAGTCCTAACTATAAAAATTTGTGGATTTGCCACGCGAAACTAACATTATGGAGAGTTTTTATAAGAACTCATCCTCTTTAGGTTATTAAAGAACCTTGGTTCTTACCTTGATCTTAGTATAAAGTAGTGATGGCCAAAAATCGGTCTCGGACCAGTTATAACCGGTTACAAACCACCTTGAAGTAAATATACAAGTTTAAAAAGAATCCTTGATAAGCACCAGATTGTTCAATAAATAATCACATGTTAGTTAATTTTGTCCCACATAATCCACCTTGAAGTAAATGGAGATTCATCGTCTATGGAACATTATTGTCAATATTGTACTACAAATGCAACAATGAAATACTTGGATAATAAATCAATATGGACCATCAGGCAGAAGATAACTGAGAAGACATTAATATTTGTTTTACAATGATTAAAATTTTACATGCTATTTAATTGCTTTTGTTGGTAGAAGGTATCAGAAGCTAATTAGGGTAGTTTACGATCAAATGTTAAAAGCGAGTTGCGGTTTTAACTTAAACACCCTTACGCCTTGTTCTTAAGTTTTTTAAAGAAAGAAAAGAAAAGGATTTATAAGAAAATTAATAAAAGTGTGTTCTCAAGTTTTTTTTAAGAGGAAGGAAAACAAATGATTTGAAAAGATTTGTGTGTTTTCAAGTTTTTTAAAGAATGAAAGGAAAGAATTTAGAGAGATAACTTTTTTTTTCCCTTCAAAGTTATCCTCCAAAAAAATAGAATGATTTGAAAGGACAATTTTCCCCTTCATTTTTTTTCCTTTCATCGCCTTCCCTTTTTTTAAACTCGAAAACCGGGTTAGGAAAGTTTGGCTAGTGGCTACACTTTACAAGTACAAGCGAGCGAACCAAGGCTTGTTTACGTAATTTATTAAAATAACCAACTTAGGTGGAAAGTTTTAGAAAGGAATGGTATTCTCTGAAGTAAAAGGGTTGAATTTGTCAATTCATAAATACTTGAGGGGCTATATTGTACGTCAAAGATCCTTATAAATATATTTCTTTCTTCCATCATTCTCCCGTGTGTTCATTTTTTCGGTGAATTTGTTTCTTCTTCCACCGTCCGCCAGCGAACTCAGATTTCTTCGTTCTTTTTTTGTGTTATTTTTTCGGTAAATTTATGTTATCGGAATACAATCTCCGGTGCGTTTGATGGTCAAACCTCATCTGGCTTCAATAACTTTTGGGGAACTAGGGTTTGATTTAGGGGGGAGTTTACTAAGGCGATGAGTACCGGCGATATAGGTTGAGCGGGTTTGAACCTGCCGGGCTCACGGGCTCCGCTACGCCGGAAGCGGGTTCGACGGGTTGAAGGTCGAGCGGTGTGGAGAAGCCGATGATAACCGCTGAGTTTGTGTGTGTGTTGTGTGTGTGTCTATGGTGTGTGTGTGAGAGGGTTGGGAGGGTTCGGGTACTAATCAGAGAGGGTTCCAAAGGGTTAATTGTGGGGTTGGGGAAAAGCTGATGTGGCAGTTGGGTTGAGAGGGTTGGGAGGGTTCGGGTACTGATGGCCTAAACACTTACTTGGGTAAGCGTTCACTCGTACTGTTACTTTATGATCATTGTCAGTTGAGCATGAAAACCACCGAGAATCTTATCTTGTAAGAGTCATGACAAGGATTGAGAGTCTTACCCAGTAAGTGATGGAAGTGACTTTTACCCCGTTAATGCTTATCGGGTTAGAGACGCTTACCAACAATCAATTTAAATGACCGAGAATGTATACGTCAAGATAAATAAGAGTAATGTCCTTGCGGGTAAGCACTTACCCAGTAAGCGAGCGTTTAGTAAATGATCGTTTAGGGTTTGATCAATTTCGTTGTTCTTTGTGCCCTAAGGTGGTACGCAGACATGATTGGACAGGACAGAACAGAACTGGACAGTACAGGACAAAACAAGAGAGTAGGACAGGACGGGACGGGACATGACTAGACAGAACAAATTTCTGTTTTGTGTTTGGTATGCCTAGGACTGGACTGGACAGAACTACAGAAGTTCTCCCAAAAAATTATTTGATAATTTTTATGAAACTAATGTTGATGATTATGGTAGAAGTGGACGTAGTGGCCAACGATAATGCTAGTAGTGACGACGGTGGTGGTGTTTGGTGGTTGTGGAGAATGAGAACATGGTGGATAGTGGTGGTGGTGGAGGTGGAGGTGACCAACGGTGGTGGTGGAGGTGACCAACGGTGGTGGTAGAGGTGGCGATGGACAGTTGTAGAGATGGTAGAGGATGTGGTAGGTAATTGATGGTAGTTGTAGAGGTGGTGGAGGAGGTTGTAGTGGAAGAGGAGGTGGGGGTAGCCGATAGTGGCTACCGGTGGCGGCAGCCACGACTAGTGGTGGTAAACACTAAAACAAATATCATATTGAAGTTATATATCAAACGGGTGTTAATTAGTAATATATTAATTTCTGTCTCATTTCTGTCCCATGTTGTTCCACCTATTTTGGTGGAACAAAAAAAAAGCTCTTTTTGTCCCATGTTGTTTCACCTTGTCCCAGTTCCTGTCCCTGTCCCATGTCGCGCCAAACGTGGGACAGTGGATTCCTATTATGTCCCATGCTGCGCAAAACGTGGGACGGAGAGTTTTGTCCCATCCTGTCCCACGCACCAAACGCAGCCTAAGGTAGCATTTAGTACAAGACATGATTGG
The DNA here is from genome assembly GCA_030169165.1 of Centaurea solstitialis. Classification (NCBI taxonomy): domain Eukaryota; kingdom Viridiplantae; phylum Streptophyta; class Magnoliopsida; order Asterales; family Asteraceae; genus Centaurea; species Centaurea solstitialis. The sequence continues at coordinate 16,266,922 of CM058045.1, read as the reverse complement.
ACATGACTAAATAGAACAGAATTGAACAGTACTGAATAGGACAAGACTGGACGGAACGAGACACGACTGGATAGAACAAATGTCTATTTTGTGTATGGTATGCCTAAGACTAGACTAGACAGAATTAGACAAGTTCACCCAAAAAATTGTTTGATGATTTTATATATCATATAATAGTTATAATTAACACAAATAAAGTAAACTATATAATCATTTTGGTGGTTTTATATATCACATAATTGTTATATATATGTAACTAATGTTGATGGTTACGGTAGAGGAGGTGGTGGTCGATGGTAATACTAGTAGTGACAATGGTGGTGGTGGTCGGTTGTAGAGAACGTGAAGATGGTGGATAGTGGTGGTGGTGGTATGGTGGAGGAGGTCGTTGTATTGGAAAAGGAGATGGGGGTGGCCAATAGTGGCTACCAGTGGCGGCGACGACCACGACTAGTGATGATAAACACTAAAACAAATGTCATATTTAAGCTATATATGAAATAGGTGTTAATTAGTAATATATTAGTTTCTACATCATTTATGCCCCATGTTGTTCCACCTATTTTGATGGAACAAAAAAAAACCCCTTTTTTGTCTCATGCTATCCCACATTGTCTCAGTTCATGTCCCAGTCTCATGTCGCACCGAACATGAGACAGTGAATTCTTGTTCTGTCTCATGCTACGTCAAACGTGGGACAGTGAACTTTGTCTCGTCTTGATCTAAAATAAATTATGTCTACTTTTTTCATTCCATGCTCGATCAAGGGACAACTAAAATTATCTATTTATTAAGTATTAGCTATCTACTCGCATACGATGATGCGCAAAGCAGCTCAAATCTAAGTTGAGAACTTGAAAATATAATCTTGTTTTGTGTTCAATTTTATTCTCCATTATACAATCCCTAAACGTCAAGTAAACACATTAATTAGTACACCCTAACCGAGCTCAAAGAGGATTTTCTCCCAACATAAAACTCGATGACTTTAACAATGTTGGATTCGATTTGCTTTAACAACAACAAACTGTATATGCTCCCAAAGATCTGTCTCATATCAACCAGGAATTCAATTTTTTTCAAAACGATGGATATTTCGTCATGTATCATGCATGATGCCACATGACATCTCATTCTAAATATATATATATATATATAGAGAGAGAGAGAGAGAGGGGAAAGTATATATATATGTATCATGCATGATGCCACATAACATCTCCTTTAATTCAATGCCCTCCCATGAATCGCGCCTAGTCACCCGTCGTGGACCTGATGTGGCGCTTAGTCATCCGTCACATGTCGCGCTCTCGGCTATCCTCACGTTCACAACCAAAAATTTTATATATATTATGTATATATATTATATATATTATCAATTATAATATGTATTTATGGGTTTTCAAATTAACTTGTATGTACTTCGACTAATTTTATAAGGGCTTCAATTAATAGTTACGGAAATATCCAACAGACTTGAAAAAGGCTAGAATTGGTGACCAATGAGAGCAAAGTAGCAAACCAATGTCGGCCAACTAAAAGCATCTCCAACGCAAGGTTCCTCACCGTGGTCGCCATGCCCGCAGGATGAAAATCTTCAAGCCAGCGAGGACGGAGGTGGTATTTATCCCGCCACCCTTGTTACCTTTCCCCGCGGAGCGGGGTAGGTATATCTTACCCCTTTACAACCAAAAAATGGAGTGCCTTATAAAACTATCAGGGTGGAGTTAGATGGGGTAGGCGACACATCCCGTAACAAAATAATGTCCAACAACTTAGGTTGTGTTTACTTGTAGAAAAATTTCTTGTTTTCTAGGAAAATTTTCCATGAAAAATGAAAATTTAGAAAACTTGTTTACTTGATTCAATTTAGGAAAAAAAATTTCAAGAAAACAAAATTTTCATTTTCAAAATTTACACTTGAATTAGAAAACTACTTTTTATAGTTTTCCAATTCTCATTCTCATTTTCCATTTTCATTTTCAATTATCGTCCACTTCTCGTCGCCGGCCACCGTCACCACCGTCGCCACGCGCGTCCGCCGCCACCGTCCCCGCCGCGTCCACCGCCACCGTCCCCGCCGCCCATCACTTCCGCCGCCATCGCCGCCGCCGCCACCACCAGCGTCGTCGCGCTACCGCCGCTCCCCCGCTTCCGTCACCCCGCCCCGCACCGCACCACCGCCGCCGCCACCGCCGCCTCAATCACCGCCGTCGTCGCCCACCGCCAACCTCGCGACCACCCTCCCACCGCCGCTGCCCCACTGGCGCCACCATCGCCATCGCCGCCAAGGCCACTACCCGCCGCCGCCATCGCCGCCGAGGCTACCGCCACCACCGTCGAGGTCGTCGAGCCCATCGTCATCGCCGCCGAGGCCACCGCCACCACCGCCGAGGTCGCCGAGCCCACCGCCGCTACCCGCCGAGGCCACCGCCGACGCCGCCATCGCCGCCGAGGCCACCGCCTTCGCTGCCGAGGTCACTGCCACCATCGTTGAGGTCGCCGAGACCACCGCCACCATCGCTGAGGTTGCCGAGACCACCGCCGAGGCCACTGCCACCATCGCTGAGGTCGCCGAGACCACCGTCGTCGCCGCCGAGACCACCGCCACCATCGCTGAGGTCGCCGAGACCACCGCCGTCGCCGTTGAGACCACCGCCACCATCGCTGAGGTCGCCGAGACCACCGCCGTCGCCGTTGAGACCACTGCCACCATCGCTGAGGTCGCCGAGACCACCGCCGAGGCCACCACCTCCGCCGCCATTGCTGCCGCCGCCGCTGTGGCCACCGTCACTGCCGCCATAGCAATATTTGAAAAAAATGGAAAATGACAAATGAAAAGTAAACGAAAAATGCACAACTAAACGAGATTTCTAATTTTATAAAAATTAAAAATGAAAACCTCATCATTTCAAGTAAACGAGTTTTCTAAAATTTTCTTTGAAAATTGAAAATGAAAACTTAACTCCATTTTCTAAAAACATTTTCTATGAAAATGAAAACAGTTTTCCACGAGTAAACATAGCCTTAATTTTTCTATTTCCTTTACCTACATTTTTTAAAATAAGAGTCAAAGGCCCCCACCCCCATTAAATAAATATCCTATCTCCGTTCTTTTAGTCATCTAGCTTATTACTTAATTAGTCAAATTTTGTATTAATATGTAATATGTGCATTTCTTTTTAGTTAAATGCAATAGAAAATATATAGATAATAGTGTAATGTCTCGGTTTAACCAATATGGTAAAAAGCTAACCGAAAAATGAATTGAATAATGCTTCTTTATTCGATTTAATGAACCATGTAAGCTAAAACAAACAATCCAAACTATTTTAGTTAGGATGACTTATTTGGTTTCGGAATTTTTTCAACTTCCCTAAGTGTGCCCCTAACCATAAAAATTTCTGAATTTGGGACTAACATTGTGCAAAGTTCTTATAAGAACTTTATCTTCTTTAGGTTATTAAAAAACTTTGGTTCTTACCTTGATCTTAGTGTGAAGTGACATATTTGTTAGTTTTTTTATGACTTATTGACTTTATAATATTTTTTTGGACGGCAGATAACTCACGCAAACGTTCCGATATAAAGTCGACGATGTATCCGGGATCCATACGGGTACCCGGCTAATCCTCGCGACCATGGACCGACCGGTAGTCGACCCATGGTCAGGGTATAAACGTATCGCCACATGCTCATCCCATGAATCGAACTCGGGTATATGCCATCCACTATCCCTCCCAAGGATGTTACCGACTACTAGGCTACTAATGCTTTGATACTTTATAAATACTATTGTTGTTGAAAAAATCATTGAGATGCACAAAAAGAAGGTTTTTATGTTCTCAGAAACCCATAAAGGTTTAATTGAAGTGTTTCAACAGTTAGTTTTGAAAGTTGAGGAACCTGCTTTTTAGTTTCATGAAAATTACAAGTTCATTGGAGTTGAGGGACCTGCTTGTTAGTTCTTTGAAAATGCAGTGGTCCATTTATAACTTCTTTTTGAACAGGGATATAAATGTAAATTCAGAAGAGATTAGATAGGGTTTGGTCAGCTAGAAGCATCCTGCAGACCTACACAATATAAGTCAGTTCACGGATCACTCGAGTTTTGCTGCTCCAAGAGTTATGGAAGGAAACATCCATCTACCATATTACACCCCTCTACTTTCCTCTACTTTGCATATCAACCCCTTCTTCTTGACTTCATGTTGTTTATAAATGGCAACTACAACTTTTACAAGGATATTTAGGTAATTTCACAATCTTGGCAAGTCACTTTTTCTTCTGCGTCATGCTAGTCCTAGATGATATAACTAGCTGTTTGTATAAAGTTTGGCAAAACAAAACAAGCAAAGAATTAAATAACATCATTAATAACATTTATGCAAAATTTATTTTTATTGCTGTAGAAGTATATAAGTTTAAAAAATAATCCTAGATGAGCATAAGACTATTTAGCTTAGAGCATCTCCAATGGGTAACACTATTTTTTACACCAAATGTTCAAAATAGTGTAAAAAGTAGTGTAAGATTTAGTGTTACTACTAAATCTTCTCCAATGGGTAACACTATTTTTTACACCAAAAAAGTAGTGTGGAAAATAGTGTGAAAAATAGTGTTACACCAAATTTGGTGTTATACTATTCATCACACTATATTTAGTGTAAAAAATAGTGACCCCATTGGAGATGTGAATAGTAATATTTACACCAAATTTGATGTTTAGTGTAAGATTTAGTGACCCCATTGGAGATGGTCTTAGTAAGTTATAAATGATTACTGCAGTTCCACCTAATCCACTTTGAATAATGAAGATTTATTGTCCATGATATATTATTATCAATAGATCATACTACAAATGGAATGTAGTATGGATTATTAGGCAAATGATAGGTTTAGAGTAGGCTTATGCCTTTATTGGTCTATCCAATTTCATCTTGGTTGTATTTAGTAAAAGGTTGTGTGCTAAATTGCTAATTAGGGGAATTTATTATCAAAGGGTTAAATGTAAGTTACATTTTTGACTTGGCTACCCTGGGGAAGTTGCTACAATTTTTTTAGTGCAAAAGTCCAAGTAGTGGTGGATTGAAGATTTTTCCTGGATCGAGATATTTTTAATGTAGACTAAAGGCCATCAAAGTCATCTAATATGTTTTTAGCCCAATTCACAGTTTTAAGGGATATTTAAGATATTTTTATTGATTTCAAAGGATTTCTAATTTTTATCAGTTTCGATAATTTTCTTCTAGTTTTTGGTTAGTGGGAGCTCATACGAAAATTCCCTAGAGTAAATTAAGGTAAAAATTAACAAAAAATTCTAAATCTAACGTTGTGTTTGTTTTTTAAGTGGTGCTGGAATCTGAATCTGTTTCCACTACTGATTGATAAGTGGTGGTGCTAAAGTCTAAAACTGAATATGAAAAACCTATTTGGTTTTTTATAGACTGTCAAACATTTTAATCTGATTATCACATGTAACCAAATTAAAAAAAAAAAAAAAACTAAAATAATCAAGTGGCCCTTGTCATCTTGGAGTAAGTGCGTGAACCAAACGCTGTCTCCGTAGTTGCCAAAATAATCAACTTAAGTGAAAATTTCAGAAACAAAATGTAATTCTATAAAAGTAAAAGGGCTGAGTTTGTCAATTCATATATACTTGAGGGGCCTTATTGTACATAAAAGATCCTTTTAAACTTGTTTCTTCTTCTTCCCTCACTCTCCAACGACGCTTTCTTCTTCCCCCGCTCCTCCTCTCTCCGCCGCCGTCCGCCACCGGCGCCCTCCGCCGTAAACCTCCGAAATCACCACCGATTTTCTCTCCTTCTCTGTTTCCAATCTCTCTCCATCTGATCCGTGTTTTTCCCCTTGTTAACGGTGAAACAATTCGCCGGCGAACTCTCAGATTTCTTCTCTCCTTCTACATATTCACTTTTCCGGTGAATTTGTGTCATTCGGTGCACAATCTCCGGTGCATTTTACTGTTAACACAAGAAATTTCTTGAAGCAGAATCAACTGCTTCTTACGTTCCTCTGTAAGTTCTCCATCTCTCACACACACTAAAAAACACACACAAACACACACACGCACTTCTTAATCGGTTTGATTTCAAAATTCGATATGATTATGATGTTGATTAGTGTGTTTTGTATGTATAAATTGTGGTTTAGGTGAATTTGTTCGAGGATTTTATGACCTACTTACTACTAGTGTTGCTCTGTTCTTCAAGCATTTCGTTTATTCAAATCGATTCTTAGAAACGATGATATTATCGGAATATGGATCTATTGATTACTCTTTGTGATGTTTTTTGCTTCTAAATTTTGAATTTATCAGGTTTATTTCACATATTTTAGGGTTTTCAAATGTTTCGTTGCATTGACTATTGAAATTACTAGATTCTTCGGTAATCTCTGTATGAATTAGGTCATCGATTTCGTTCCAGTTAGTTTATCTGATTATGAATTCGCGATAACTTTTTCGGTGAAATTCTTGCAGTTTGTTGTGATTTTGTAAATGATCAAGAAACAACCCTTGATTTTGTCATAATTGTCATGTTTGAACTCTATAATTTTATCATAATGTATAACTTGATGCGGTTATCTGATTGACTGATTATGTGATCTTCTTGTTGTTTTTCCCCTTTTTTGATTGAATATTTAATTAGGTGGTGATTAAGAGGGAAATGAAGGATGTTCTCTTGGGTAGGGAAGTTAGCATCAGCATTTTGGTTACCTTTAGGTCTATATGCTCGTTTGAACAAGGATGACAACTTGGATGACGATAAGGATGCCCTCCTATGGTGTAAGGATCTCGAAAACCATGCATTCGGAGAATTCTCGTATGCAGTTGTACAGGCCAACGATGTTTTGGAAGATCACAGCCAGGTGGAGATCGGTCGGGACGCCACCTTCATTGGCGTTTACGATGGCCATGGTGGCCCCGAAGCCGCACGCTACATCTGTGATCATCTTTTCTCTCATCTCATCCGTGAGTTTTCTTTTTACCCCTTTTTCACATGCTGCCTTTAATCACATAAATCTTGATAAAAGTGTATGGGACTTCATGTTTTTTGGGTGTGCTGTGCAGGGTTGTACTTGATACTTTCTTGATTTGTACTGTTTGCTTGGTAAATCCTACAGTAATTTAGCACCATGGTGTCTCTTGATTGCTTTGATTCACTTGTTTTCTCATTTGAATCAATCTGTGTGTGTCATTTATATATGTGTATATATAGAGGCATAATCAAATGAGAACTCGTTAGTTTCTGATAATTGTGAGATCTAATGTGAACCAATGAGTTTGTATAATTAATTGTCTTCTATCTATTTAATAGCACTTATAACCGATTGGTGATTTCTTTGGGATTATTTTAATACTTTTTTTTTTCTTCTGTAACCAGTGATTAATAAAATGTATGGAAGAGATTTGTCTCACAATTACCACAAACTAACCGGTTCTTTCTTGAATGGTCCCCCCCCCCCCTCTTTAGAGAGGGAGAAAGGTTCATGTGAGAAACATAACTTTTTTAAGAAAACACGAGGACAATTCTCAACCAGTCATCTGGTCAATAAAGGCGGTTTTGACCGGGTCACCCTTCTTTAATCATCTCCACCCTCCATGAATCGCGTCAATCTTCCGTGATCGCGTCCACCGTAACCGAAAATGTGTGGCTGAGAATCGTCCTCGCGTTTTCTTAAATTGACATCCTTCTCATATGAACCCACCTATCTCTCTCTCTCTCTCTCTCTCTATATATATATATATATATATGTGGTGAGGTTCAAGGGAAAACTGAGGAAAACCCTCGTAGCCCTTCATCTAAACCTATGCGCTTGTGCATAAACATAATTTGTAATAGGCAAACGTGCATAAAAACCAATAAAAACCTTTAACTACTTCCATGCACAAGTGCATATGGTCCAGACGAAAGGTTACGAGGGTGTTCCTCAGTTTTATGTTTTTTCGAGGTTTTCCATTGAACCTCTCTCTATGTATATGTATACATGATGTTCTTTGTTTACTCAAAAAGTGTATATTGATGTCATTACTGTTTGTTTGCATCTTTGGTACAACTATTCTATAGAAATCTAGAAAGATTTCAAAATTTTGAAGGAAAAAACCACTGCTGTTGGTTGATTAGATTCAAATTGTTTGTTGTTTAACAGGTCTTGCTCGGGAAAACGGATTGCTTTCCACAGAAATCCTGAAAGATGCTGTTTCTGCTACCGAAGATGGATTTCTCTCGTTAGTGCGCAGGACTTGTGGGATTAAACCGTTAATGGCTGCAGTTGGTTCTTGTTGTATAATTGGGCTGATATCCAAAGGAACATTGTATGTTGCTAACATGGGCGATTCTAGAGCTGTTATAGGACGTTTACGTAGGCGCAAATCGAAAAAAATCGTAGCTGAGCAAATCACCAAAGATCATAACGCTTGTATGGATGAAGTTAGACAAGAACTGAAGTCAGATCATCCAGATGACCCGCATATTGTCGTCATGAAACAAGGCGTATGGCGTATCAAAGGCATTATTCAGGTTTTGTGTTCAATTTTTACGACTTTTGACTACTGCTGCTTCCATGTTTGTTTACCTCCGTAACAGTTCCATTAAGAGGCAACCTCTTTATCGCTAAGAGGTTCTTGTTTGGCAAAAAAATTGTTTGTCTCTTGATGGTTCTAAAACCCTCATCACTTATAACTTATTGTGTATCTTGGGCACCCTTAACTATTTACTGCCTTGATTTCATCCTCAACAATTACCAAACAACCATAATTCATTTTGTGCTATAATGATAACAGTCTCTTAATCATTCTGACCACTTAATCATCCAACATTAAACCATTCAGCAACTGCCAAACACATTTTAATCTTTGTGTATGTCTGGTTTGGTTTGGTTTATGTTTTCATCTTTGTGGCTGGTGCTGGTGGTTTTAGGTTTCGAGAACCATAGGAGATGCATACTTGAAGAAGCCGGAATTTGCTCTTGGTCCTTCCTTTCCACGGTTCCACCTTCGTGATCCCATCCGGCGACCTGTTTTAAAAAATGGCCCATCTCTGCACACCAGAGAGTTAAAACCCGACGACAAGTTTCTTGTGTTTGCATCGGATGGATTGTGGGAGCACCTCACGAATAAACAAGTTGTCCAGATTGTTCACAATAACCCGCGATCGGTAAGTTTGTTTTCTTAGCTTTGTTTGTTCAATATTTGTACTTAATGGTACCGACTACCGAGTGTTTGTACACTTATATAACAGACATGATGGTACAAAAACTTCTTCTTTTCATGTTTCTTTTCTGACATTAGACTCAGACTTGATAGAACCCGAGTGGAACAAAAACATTTTTTTTGTTTTCGCCAAAATAGGTGGAACACAACCAGATAGACGAGACAAGATTGATTTACCCATGTCAAATTAGAACTCCTAAAACCTTCCAAATTTCTGCATACCAATCGCACTATAGAGATCTTAAAAGATAAGAGATGTTCCAAAATGGCAACAGGGTCAGGTTCAAATGTAAACTCATCTTTTATTATGAACATGAGGACCACTAGTATTGCGCCACGTGGCAATATTTAGTCTGAATAAAAGCTTATTCAGTCTGAATAAAGCTTTATTAAGTCTAAATAAAAGCTTTATTCACTATGCATGATATATGCATTATATTCATACCAAATAAAGCTTAGGTGCCAATTCAAATTGCCACGTGACGCGATTTTTTTTGTTGGTCCTCATGTTCACAATGAAAGATATTTGAACTTTCCTCCACATATATATATTTATTTATTTATCAGTTGAAAGGATGTGTCTAGCTAATGTGAGATTCCAACATGTCCCTCCAGAGTGTTGAGGCTTTGGAGATGGTAGACTTTGTCTCCGATACCATGTAAACCCCTTTAGATTATTCTCTAAAATCGTGCTTGAAGAGTGAAAACGGGTTTCAACTTATTTACATAGGTTAAAGGGATTGTGTCTAGCTGATGTGGGTCTCTGACACAAATGATTGGAACCGTTTACGCTTCTAACAAAGCTCATGATCTTATGTTTATAAAACATCAGGGTATTGCAAGGAGACTGGTTAAAGCGGCCATGATGCAAGCTGCTAGGAAAGGAAAGAAGAAGTACCGAGAAGTGAAAAAGATGGGCAAAGGGTCTAGGCGTGCTGTTCACGATGATATCACAGTAGTTGTCGTTTTCATCGACCACCAACAAACGAACTTAGAAATTGATGAGATCTCGATCCGTGGGTTCACTAACTCGACCACGCCATCCGGTTTTGGCACCTTGCAAGCTAGTTGAAATGGTAATAACATCTGTGTTTTGAACGGTACAAAGTACAAATCAGCAAGTTTTGGGTCTAAAGGGGGTATTTTTTTCGGATTCTAACACAATTTGTACGTACTTGATCTTGACTCGTATATTCTTCGCATATTTTTCTAGTTTCTCGTCTTATTTTTGATCGTGGATTGATCACTTTTTCTCAATGAATAGTTTGATTTGTTGGTTCTTTTGATCGAGTAAAAGAATGAACACAAGGTTGTGACATAACACGCTTTAAAGTTCGTTGAATTTGAACCTTGCAAATTTGAACTTCGTCTCTCTTGAATTATGGACGAAGAAGATTTTATATATTGTTATAGTTCTCTTTATGTAGTATTTGTTTGTAAGAATATCTTTACCTTTGTGCATTAGGTTTTTGAAATAATTAAATGATTACTAGTTTAATAATACATTTTGATGAACTAGTTGACAAGTTAGCTTCTGAATTAATCATGTTTAGCAAAAACTAGTTGATAAGTTAGTTAATAGAATGTAAGAATTTTGTTCATCGTATATCATTAATAATATAATATGTTAATTGCTATAAACTTGATGTTAAAAAATTAAATAATATAATATGTTAATTAAAAGAATATCATATTGATTATTACTGTTACGTGTATATACATGATATATACAGGGATGTGTTTATCTGAGACCATCATATTTTCATGAAATCCATGAAACCAATTAAAAACATTAAACATCAACGATAAAACGGTATTTTTCTATGAAGGTTTGATGCTTTTCGTATATTTACAATATTTTCATAATGTTTTCTTGTGAATCATATCTCATGAGTCTTATAAAATATGTTATATATGATAAATTTTGAATGCATAGAAAACAAAGTTTTAGAAAAAAATTAATAGCATTAAATAACAATAAAGAACAGTGCACACTATAACATTCAAATTCTACTCATCTTTATATTATCATAAACATTAAAACTTATAAGGCCATCCGCTACCGTCTACCCGGTAGCAGTAGCATCAAGTAGGTTGAACCTGTTGGGTTCCATCGGCAACACCGCCGTGGACCCTTTGGGTTCTTTGCCATCGGTTCCGCCAAGCCGAAGACAACCACCCCACCCCACCTACCCCCAATTAATAGCCAATGATGTGTTTTCATTTTTTTTTAAAATTTGATTGTTTTGGGTTCATTAGGTTGGTAGTGGATGGATTTGGTTGGTTTGGGTAAAATAGTGAAAAACTGATGTGACGCTGATGTGGCAGTTGGGTTCATTGGGTTCATTGGGTTCATCGGTTCATCGGATTGGTAGTGGATGACCTATATATTGTTTTCCTAATTGACAAAATATATTAATTAATTTCATTATAGTTTTAAAATATATATATGGGGCTATGAGAATATAACATGTATAATTGATGATTAAAATTATTGATTTACTTCCACTTCGTTTACTAATGTCCAATATCGGGGCAAACATGAGCCAAAAAGGCCGAACCTTCATAAATAATACGAGAAAATCAAAGAATACCGTGCATTTGATTTGTAGAATTATGACGGTTTAACCAAATTCCAGTTTCACATTTGGTTCATGGAAGATGGAACGAAAGAGAGGGAATACTTCAAATTCAGTTAAATTCCCTAAATCATAGCATTTGTTATTCCACATGATATTTCACAGAATTATTCATTGGAACCATTCCCTCCCTGCCTCCCTTTCACTCTATGGCTTTTTCATCTCCATTTGCCACTCTCTCATTTCAAATCCTTTTACAATTCCATTCCAATTTCATCCAACCAAACACAAACAAAATGCGTGGCCAAATTCCATTCGAATTTCTTCAAAGTCAAATTATTCCTTGATGAATTCCAATTCCATTGAATTCCATTCCACGAATTAAACGCTCTCTATGTGTTCGCAAACAAGATTTGTTTGTAAAGAAACAACAAATTTGATCCCTTTGGTTAACACAAAACAATGTACATCCCTATTAAACATCTGTAAATATCATAATTTGAAAGTGGTTTTCCAAACTCTACTTAATGAGAGAAAATTTAGTTTTTTACTAAAATTTTCTTAAAAGATTGATAAAATTAGTATATTATATCATAGGCGAAGAATCATATGATAGCTTAAGTTATCGGTGCATTCCATCCTAATATGCATCAAGTTCTCATCTTCTCAAGCTTTTTTATGTTAACCTCAGCTTCTCATCAGAACTCAACCTTTATATTATAACTATATTGTTTACTTTAGAGTAAACAACATGTTTGGTCTTCTCTCTCTCTCTCTCTCTCTATATATATATATATATATATATACACATGTGTGTGTGGACATGAGATCATGCGAGAAGTGTAGTTTTTGGTGAGAAGTACTTATAAATCGTTGACCACTTTTAATCAAATAGTCTTTTTAATGAATTGTAGCTTAAAAGGGAGTTTATATGGTGCATCTTGATGCTTCTTATCTTGGTACATCTGATCCTAATATTTGTCAGTTTCTCATCTAATGGTTGATAACTACTTGTCAAATTTGCACTTCTTACCGAAACCCAATCCTATATGTATATGTGTTTCTCTGATTTGTCCTAACCACATTTTGACCACCGAAGGCCAAAATTCCTACATCGCAACGTGTGAAATGTGATCTCCTCCATCTTCGTTGTGCATTTGGTGGGGTAACAACTACCCCTTTTTATATTATTAGTTATTTGGTTTGCTTATACGATGAAAGGTTGTAATCGATTAATTTTTCAAGATATTCTTTTTAGTCATTCATATTTTTCACTTAACTTATCGGCTAGTTGATGCTAAAGGTGTTGATTAATCTAGCTAGCCAAAACGAGGCTTAAACTCGTAATCATTCCATTATTTCATAAATTTATTGCACATAATTTAATATTTTATTATAGACAAATATGACATAAATAGCAATCTCTTTGTCCATAGTTCAAGAGAGACAACATTCAAATATTAATATTCAAATTCAAAGAATTTTAAAATGTGTTATGTGTAGTAGATAATCTTGTGTTGGTTTTTTGATCCATCAAAAGAACCAACAAATTAACGATTCATGGAGGAAAAAGGGACCAAACCAGGATCGAAAAGACGAGAAAATAGAAAAATATACGAAGAATATATGATCCAAGATCAAGTACGTACAAATTGTGTTAGAATCCGAAAAAATATCTCTTACGACCTAAAACTGGTTGATTTGTGCTTTTTATCGTTCATAACACCATGTTATTTCCATTCAACTCACTTGCAAAAGTGCTAAAGCCAAATAGCATAGTGGAGTTGATGAACCCACGGATCGACATCTCATCAATTTCGACGTTTGTTTGTTGGTTGACAAAAAGCGTCAATCATGGTGGTATCATTATGAACTGCACGCCTAGACCCTTTCTCTATCTTTTCACTTCTCTGTACTTCTTCTTTCTTTTCCTAGCAGCTTCAATCATGGCTGCTTTAACGAGTCTTCTCGCAATACCCTAGTTGTAAACAAAAGATCGTGAGTTTTCTTAAAAGCATAAACGATTCCAAAACTTTGTGTTATAGTCCCACATCAGTTTGACACAGTCCTAAATGTTGAACAAATGAAACTAAGAAAACAAACTTACTAATCATGGGTTATTGTGAACAATCTAGAAAATTTGTTGACTTGTCAGGTGTATCCATGATCCATCCGTTGCAAATACAATAAACTTGTCGTCGGGTTTTAATTCTCTGGTGTGCAAAGATAGGCATTTCTTAAAACAATTGCCAAGCAGGTTTTGCGAATGTGGAACCTTGGGATCAAAGGATCAAGAGCAAGTTACGGCTTCTTCAAGTATGCATCTCCTATGGTTCTTGAAACCTAAAACCACCAGCATTAGCCACAAAGATGAAACATAAATTAAACCAAACCAACTTGGTTTATCCCACCTAGAGATGAGATGGGGTCGCGAGGATAAGAGGTACACAAAGATAAAACATGAAAGACATCAAAGCAACAATTGTCAAAAGTTGTAAATATTGAACATGAACGCCTTTGACACGCCACACACCTTATTTCATGACAACAATATACGGGTTATCTAAATGATTCGACTTTAGTTCTTTGACTAACTTCATCCATACAAGCGTTATGATCTTTGGTGATTTGGTCAACTACGATCTTCTTCGATTTGTGCCTACTTAAACGCCCTATTACAGCTCTAGAATCACCCATGTTAGCAACATACAATGTGCCTTTGGATATCAACCCAATTATACAACAAGAACCAACTGCAGACATTAACGGTTTAATCCCACAAAGTCTTGCGCACCAGTGAGAGGAATCCATCTTCGGTAGCATAAACAACATCTTCAAGGGTTTCTATGGAAATCAATCTATTTTCTTGAGCAAGACTCGTTAAACAACATACAATTTGAATATGGGTGTTGTTATTTGTCACACCCCAAAAATTCAGGGTTGTAACGTGTAAAAAAAATGTAACCAATAACCATAAAGGTTCGTAACTTACACCCAAAACTTAGCAGCGGAAGTCTTAACATCGGCCTTAAGAATCAACAATTAATAGAACAGTTCCAATACTTTAAATACTTTGAGCAGCTTCAGTCTTCCTAAACCTTCTCTTTTCCTTTTAAACTACCTGTAACAACGCCCCCTGAGAGATGCATACTAAAACGTCAACTTTCGCCTAGTGAGTTCACGGTTTTCTTTACATGCTTAATGAAAATAAGTCAACTAAAAACGTACTTTGAACTACAGTGAGATATGAACATAAAACATAAAACTTGCAACACATATATACTTCATCATAGAACATATCCATTCTGCCAAGCGTAAGGGTGCCACCTCACCACGCTATTGGCCTACACAAAGGTTGTCGTGCTTATAAGGCTATCACCCGAAGCTACGACCAAATACTACACAAAGGCTATCGTGCTTATATGGGCTATCTCCCTAAGCAACGACCAAAAATATTACCGGTATGCTATTCTGGCAGTAACCTGCCCTATACCGTCGGAAGCCCGACACACATCATAAAATCACATATCTCACGTCTTTCAATAACTATCACATATTAAAGCATGTATCTAAAAAAATACTAAAACATATATAACTTGAAAATAAAAACATTTGCATCATATATGCATACTATGCATGCATCTCCCGTTTTATAAATCACATGAACTCACCTTAGTGTGCAGGCTTCGTTGATCCCTTTGAAACTTGCACCTACACAAATCACACGACCTGTCTAAGTACTTTAAGTAAACTAGTATTTTTGGATCTACAAGACCCCTCTATAAGTATTACAAACTCTTACTCGGTCAACCTCTTAAGAATCTACTAACCTTGATGCATATACTATTAGACTCAACCGTTAACATATATAAATTACTATGACATTTAATCTTGCAAATAATTAACTCTTGATAAAAGTCCAAATGCATCCTTGATAAGGAACTCGAGTGCTTATGTTCCCCTTTGGGATGCTAAGACAAAGAATTTTACAAACTTAATATCCCACAGGCATTTTAATCACCAAAATCAAATACGTTGGTAATTAGTAAAATCCCATTGTCTACTTTAATCACCAATAGCTAAATCAATTTTTATAAAATATTTTAGAAAACAAAAATATGATATAAGGATTAATGGATTGTCTTCTTTTTCCAAAACAAACATCTAGACCATTCGTCAAACTAGTATATTCTCAATTTTAATATTACTACTAATAATAATTCTAGCATTATTACTAATAGTAATACTAAATAATGAGACATGCCTTTGCTTCCTTTTTCTTTATCCTTGCTTGACCCAACGTACATGAACACGGTATACACGAACCACACCACCCTTCGGCAGCCTTGTCATCGTTGGGTTAGTCGTCGACAACACCAAACAATTATTGCTGCATTACGGTAGTGGTTCGGCGATATAAACCATGCCAAACCGAAAGTTTTTCATTCTATGATGATGCCGATATCTTTACTTATTTTATAAATTTGGTCTCAAGGTAACCCGACAATGGTTAAACTCAATATCGACCAATTTTACATTCCTTTTAAACCATTCCATGGTCTATACAAACTCATCAAATCAATGGCTCTCGGCATCACTTTGCTCACTAAATCTAGACCGAACGATTTATAGATATTGGGTCAAGACTTGTATCAATAAAATGACTCAGATTAAAGAAAACGCTTACCGAATGAACTATTTTGCCTAAAACTTCTGCATTTGCACTAGGATTCAAGAACTCGAACCCTTTTCTTCTTGCCCTTCTTCACGCCGTTTTATTTATTTATTTTCGCTTAGTTGCCAATCATCCGAGTACATCATGCCTTAGGTTTATATTTAACCCTAGATGAAAGACTTCTTCCCCACTTCAACTTCCTGGAGCGAATTTCATGGCATGTGGGTTTTATCCACGTTTTTTTTCTTATCTTAACCAAATGAAAGCTCAATTTGAACCTCTTAGAGCATCTCCAACAGGGTTGCTAAAATAGAAAAAAGTAAGGTTTTGTTTGCTAAAATGCTCCAACAGCATTGCTATCCCATTCTCTAAAATAGAAAAACTTGGAGAAATCTCTAAATATAGAGAATTCTCTAAAATCTCTAAAAGTAGAGAGAGAAATATTATTTTAATATTTTCCACCAATAGAATAATTTGATTGTTTAAATTTTTTTAAAAAGTTCATTGGAATAATAAATGTATGTATATTTTAATAATAAAAGTGATGATAGAATCTCTATAATAGAAAAGCTGTTGGAGATAGAGAAATAAGGTTTTAGAAATTTTGACATTTCATTCTCTATTTTAGAATAATTATAGCAAATCTGTTGGAGATGCTCTTACTTTAACACATGAGCATTTACTCCTCTAGAGAAATAAGTAGACATTACTTGCTATCTTTTACCCTTCCCATTTTACTTACTTTACAAAATAACCCCCAAAATGGGGTGTTACATTATTTGGACCCCCTTTGACCTTTTCAACACTCACATAATTATAGACCCCCAATACTGGGTCCCACCTGTATACTCACATATATGACGCATTCTCATAATAGAGGGGTCCATTTATAATTCCCCTTTGAATATAATCAACCAATATAGTGTTTTTTCCTTCAAAATTTTGAAATCATCTTAGGTTTCTGGAAAATAGTAGTACCAAAGATATAAACAGTAATGGCATTGATATGCACTTTTTGAGTAAAGAAAGATCACCATATATACATACATATATAGAGGAAAAGATCATGTGAAAAGTTAAACATTTTGTAAAAGATGAGAAGTCTGAATATCATATATGCTTAAACGTCTGTTTAGATATGTTGATTAAACGTCTATAATACCGTTGTGATGTTTTTTTCCGTCAAGTCCAAATTTTTAATTTTAAATAAAGCAAAGGGGCCAAAAGTATATTCCCTAGTTATTTACAATCTTTGATGAATCATTTCTATAAATTAATTAATACCATTAACTTTTAGGAATAGGAGAGGTGGTTCTAAGGATGACTTCAGGGAAGGAGCTGAAGTTAAAAGATGTTTTGTTTGTTCCTGAGCTTAGGAAGAACCTCGTGTCGGGGTGGTTGTTGAACAAAGTTGGTTTTAAGCTTGTGTTTGAGTCGGACAAGTTTGTTTTGTCCAAAAATGGTATGTATGTTGGTAAGGGATATGCCATGAATGGCATGTTCAAGTTGAATGTAATGGTTGTCAATGTGATGAATAAGAATGCATCTACTTCTGCTTATATGCTCGAATTTTCTAACATGTGGCATAGTCGTTTAGGACACGTGAATTTTAATTTCATTCAACGTTTAAGTAAACTGAATTGCATACCAAATTGTGATTTTGACTCAAAATATAAATGCCCCGTGTGTGTAGAGGCTAAACTTACAAGAACATCTTTCCAATCAATTGATAGGAAAACTGAACCTCTTGATTTAATTCATACTGATGTGTGTGACTTAAAGTCTATTCCTACTAGAGGTGGGAATAAATATTTCATCACGTTCATCGATGATAGCACAAAATATTGCTATATATATTTACTTAAGAGTAAAGATGAAGCAATTGATAAATTTATGGTGTATAAAACTGAAGTTGAAAATCAACTTAATAAGAAAATCAAAGTTGTTAGAAGTGATAGGGGAGGTGAATATGTTTCACCATTTGCCGAATTTTGTTCACAAAATGGAATTCGACATGAATTCACGGCACCCTATTCACCTCAACAAACGGTATTGCTGAAAGGAAAAACCGAACCTTGAAAGAAATGGTAAATGCCATGCTTATAAGTTCTGGTGTAGATCAGAACTTGTGGGGGGAAGCCGTTTTATCGGCAAATTATCTTTTAAATAAGATACCTCGTAAGAAAAAGGATGAATCACCGTACGAACTTTGGATGGGTCGGAAGCCATCCTACAAGTACTTACGAGTGTGGGGTGCCTAGCTAAGGTAGCAGTACCACCGCCTAAGGTACAAAAGTTAGGACCAAAAACCGTGGATTGTATATTCATTGGTTACGCACAAAATAGTAGTGCCAATAGGTTTCTTGTGTATGATTCTAAAAATCCTGAAATACACAAAAACACTATTATGGAATCAAGAAATGCATCATACTTCGAAGATGTATTTCCTTACCTAAACAAAGAAGAAAAAGTCTCATCTTCCAAAGGTAAAGAAATTGTTCGAGAGGATGAACAAACTATATCTGAGGAAGATGAAGAACAACCTAGAAGAAGTAAACGGGCAAGGGTAGAAAAATCGTTTGGTCCCGATTTTCTCACTTACATGGTGGAAAGTGAACCCAAGACATACCGTGAGGCGGTTACTTCTTCAGAAGGACCTCAATGGAAAGAAGCCATTAAAAGTGAGATAGATTCTATCTTACAAAACCATACATGGGAACTAGTGGATCTACCTCCGGGTTGTAAACCACTAGGTTATCGATGGATCTTTAAGAAGAAGATGAAAGCCGATGGCACCATTGATAAATACAAAGCAAGATTAGTTATCAAAGGATATAGACAAAAAGAAGGTCTAGATTACTTTGATACATATTCGCCGGTAACGTGAATAACATCCATTAGGTTGGTGTTGGCAATTGCAGCCATTAGAAATCTGCAAATTCACCAAATGGATGTGAAAGCTGCTTTTCTAAATGGAGAGTTAGATGAAGAGATCTACATGGAACAGCCAGAGGGTTTTGTTGCCCAAGGTAAGGAAAACAAGGTTTGTAAACTTGTTAAGTCCTTATATGGCTTAAAACAAGCTCCAAAACAATGGCATCAAAAGTTTGATCAAGCCATGTTGGAAAGTGGTTTTAAAATAAGTGAGTGTGATAAATGTGTCTATATGAAAGACACCACTCATGGTTATGTCATCTTGTGTTTATATGTTGATGATATGCTCATCATCGGTAGTGATGACAAGATGATAAGGTCCACAAAAGATATGTTGAAATCTAAGTTTGACATGAAGGACATGGGTTTAGCAGATGTGATACTTGGAATCAAGATCACAAGAACTCAAAATGGTCTAGTGTTAAGTCAAACACATTATGTGGACAAAATTCTTGAGAAGTTTAATCAAGAAGACACTAGTATAGCTAGAACTCCGATTGACACTAGTCAACACTTATCCAAAAATAGAGGGGATAGTGTTGCACAAGTGGAATACTCAAGAATAATTGGCAGTCTGATGTATCTTATGAGTTGTACCAGACCTGATTTAGCATATGCAGTAAGCAGGCTAAGCAGATACACTAGTAATCCAAGTGTTGAACACTGGAAAAGCATTACTAGATTGTTAAGATACTTAAGATACACAAGAGAGTATGGACTGCACTATGGAAGATATCCAGCTGTAATCGAAGGATATAGTGATGCAAATTGGATATCTGATATAAAAGATTCCAGGTCTACAAGTGGATATGTATTTACACTTGCAGGTGCGGCTATATCTTGGAAATCATCCAAGCAAACTGTTATAGCCAGATCCACGATGGAATCTGAATTTATCGCCCTAGATAAAAGTGGCGAGGAAGCTGAGTGGTTGCGTCAGTTTGTGGAGGATATTCTCAAATGGCCTAAGCCGGTAACGGCCATATGTATACATTGTGATAGCCAATCAGCAATTGGCAGAGCCTTAAAAGTATGAAAGCTGTTTTTGTCATAGCACACATGACGAGTGGCTCCGGTATCAACCCACCACTCCTTAGCATTTGCTCCAACCATGTTGACTTCAGAGATCATCATGGTTGAAAAATCCATGACCATTGCCACTAGATCTTCGTCCATCATGTTGGCTTGACGAGGATTGTCCTTCTTTGGTTGCTTACAATCAGCAGCTTTGTGGCCCGCTTGACCACAATTGTAGCACTTGAACTTCTTCTTGAAAGTTCCCTTTTTAGGTCCAAGACCCTTAGCTTTCGCTTTTCCTTTGTCAACCCGCTTCCCTTTGGCTTTGGACGATTGACCTTCTTCAACCACGTTTGCCTTTGAAGACTCGGCATTGTAACCACCTTTCAAAGCTTTACGATTGTCTTCTTCGATGCGAAGACGCACCACAAGTTCTTCCACGGACATCTCCTTTCGTTTATGTTTTAGATAGTTCTTGAAGTCTATCCAACCGGGAGGAAGCTTTTCAATCATGGCCGCCACTTGGAATGTTTCGCTAACCGTCATCCCTTCGGCAAGTACGTCATGTATCATAACCTGAAGATCTTGTATTTGACTCATAACTGTTTTAGAGTCAATCATTTTGAACTCCAAGAAGCGAGCAACAACATGCTTCTTGGTTCCGACATCTTCAGTTTTATACTTGCGGTCCAACGATTCCCATAACTCCTTCGCCGTTGATACCTTACAATAAACATTGTAAAGTGCATCGGCCAGGCCGTTCAACACATAGTTACGACAAAGGAATTCGGAGTGTTTCCATGCTTCAACGGCGCTCACAGATTGCACATCAGATTCCCCTTCAGCAACTTGGGGAGGGACTTCGGTGAGAAACCGAGCCAAGTTCAAGGTGGTCAGGTAAAAGAACATCTTTTGTTGCCACCTACGGAAGTTCAAACCAGAAAATTTTTCCGGTTTTTCAGCATGATTTGCCATGGTGTTAGGCAACGGTGTGGTAGTCACAGTCGTGGTAGTAGTGATCACAGGTGGAGGAACAAATCCGGCAGTGGCGTTCACAGTTGGGGTAACAATCCCGGTCGACATTCTGAAAAGTCGATTACAATTTATATTAGCACCACAAAACAGAAAGATTTAAAACTGTAACAAATTACAATTTTTATTATTCAATCTGTTCAATCCGAAACTAACTCGGGAAGTACCGAAACTAATTCGGAAACTATTTGAATTAAGCGAAAGCAATAATCTGATCTTATTAAACAGTTTCGAGAAGAAAATTATATAAACAAACAATTATCAAAAACTGTTTTAGTAGCTAGAAAAAGGATGATCGTAAACTGTTTTAAAAAATAAATTCAACACTATATAGAAATGCAACAGAAAATAGTTAAAGAAGGTGCAGCAGTTTAAACAAAAAACGCAGCAGTGAACAACAGCAAGTTTTTATCCAAAACGAAATTATATGCTTAAGATTGTTAAGAAAAGTTTTGAATAAAAAACCGAAATGAAGCAGCAAAAAGCAGAAGCAGCAGCAGCAGTACAAACGATATAGTAAACAAAAGGGAAATGAGAAACCGAAAAACATATGCAAAGAGAAGCAGAGAGGATATCGATTTCAGTGTGTTGGAATGACTAGGTTGGGTTCGTTTTTATAGTCGAAAATTGAGACAAAAGAAACTGATTCATTAAATCAGATATTCAATTCTTAGACAAAAAACGTATGTAACTGACAATCATATTAATCTCGAAAATCAAAACGTTTGAAACCGACACACGGTTTTAATTTGAGAATCGAAACCGACGAGATTCAAAAATTCTGTCAGTTACAGAAGGAAAAAAAAATCTGGAAACTGTCCTGCGCAAGCCCGAGAATTCAGAGCTGCATTCGTGTCCGCAGGTCGCGCCCATGCACAAGTTCGAAAATTTTAGCCTACGAAGTCCAGAATCTGCACCCCCGTGCGCGCGGGTAAGTGTTGGAGTAAAACCATAGTAGAAGCTTACAAGCTTCTCTTCATGGTTTAGTTATAAACCACTCCAATAATAACTTCCCTTCCTATGTGGGACAAGTTATTTAACTTGATTTTTTCCTTCAAAAAACAACCCAAGAGCTCATCTTTGAGAGTCGATATCTCATTCACTTATTATCCGTTTTGGACACTTGACATACCGATTCGAAACTCTCATATAGTAGAACACAAACCCACAAAGAGTTAACTACATATAACGTATTTATATATAATTAAATGTGTCCAAAGTTTGGTAAAAACCCATTTATTTTAACCAAAAAATCCAACTAACATTGTTAATTCGTAATTAAACGAATTATTACCGAAACATTTAATTCATTATTGACAAACAATTATATGAATTAAAACTAAAATTTTAACCATGTAATTAATTCGTAACCGACAAATAGTTAAACGAATTAAAAACGAAATTCGTATTTAACGTAATCAATTCGTAACCGACAAACAGTTAAACGAATTAAAATCGAAATTCATGACCGACGTAATTAATTCGTAACTGACAATCAGTTAAACGAATTAAAATCAAAATTCGTATAACGACGTAATTAATTCGTAACCGACAAATAGTTAAACGAATTAAAATTCATAACTCACGAACAATTAAACGAATTAAAACCGAAATTTGTAACTGTCGTAATTAATTCGTAACTGACAAACAATTAAACGAATTAAATCCGAAGATTGTAACTAATGTAATTAGTTCGTAACCGATGAACAGTTAAACGAAATAAAACCGAATTCGTAACTGACGTAGTTAATTCGTAACCGACAAACAGTTAAACGAATTAAAATCGAAATTCATAACTAACGTAATTAATTCGTAACCGACAAACATTTATACGAATTAATTTCAACGAACTAATTATCATATATATATATATATATATATATATTTAATTTCCAATTTGTAAGATACCCCCACATTTTAGGGTACTATTTTATGATGTTGATAGCCAACGTCTTATATTAATACATGAAAACTTATTTCCGAACATAATTAACATTTCGAATGTTACGACGTGGTATCTCGAGATGTGGTAACTTGAGAGTTGTGTGTATCTCTTAGATGTAAACTTTAACAAACTTATTTATATATAAAACCTATAAGGAATTTATAAAGTTTGGAAAATAAATTTCAGATATAATTTATTAACAAAACTTAGAGATACATCAACGATAAACTAGATAGACTTACTATCCTAAAAACTCTCATCGTCCGAGATATCGATAACATTATCGAGATCCTAATCGGTATAATCGACATATTTTCTTACCGTGCAAGATACTTCACTATTCCCATACCGATAACATTCAAACGTCGTCGGTTTAATAGTCTCATACTGTAACACCCGTTTTCACTTTCCTTGAATTTGGTTTAGACATGTTGAGTAGCTAATTTTGGTCATGTTTTAGGAGTTGAGGGCCCTAGTGTCAATTGTGGAAGTGAAGGGATGTGTAGTTAGATAAAAGGAATAGAAACGCTAACTCCTGGAGATTGGCAGTTTCAGAGAACGTATTCAGAGAGAGAGGAGGCGATTAGGAGAGAAGGGAGCAAAGGAGTTGAATTGAAGGCTTGTTTTGGGTTGGTTGTGCTAGCAACTCCGTCAATTTCACTAAAGGTAAGAGTTTTTGTTTTAGTTGTGTTGTCAATTAAGGTTGTAGTTGTAGTACATGGTTGTTTAAGAGTTTTATGATAGATTGGTGATCAAAAGATCATCAATTGGCTTGTTTGTAATCAAATTAATCGCATGTAAGTGTTAGATATCGACCATAGTTGTTGTATATTGTTGTAGTGGGTTGAATTTTGGTCGAATTGGAGGTTAGGAGTGGAAAACGCAGGGCAGAAGTCGCAACCCGCGACTGGGTGCGATTTCTGGAATCCGCGGGTAAGCCGCGGGTAGTGACCCGCGGACTGACCCGCCGTTTGTGCTGTCCCGATTTTTGAGTTTTCTGTTTCGGGCTCGTTTGGGGTTCTTTGGCTTGTGGACCCCTAGGGGCTTATGTAACTTGATGTTAGGTGAAGTTTCGTGGAAATTGGTCGGGGTTAGCTTAGCCATTTCACGTTAGGGAGTCGAGTTTAAGTTAAGGACCCGTTTTGGGACCACATTTGATGTGTATGTGTATGTGTCATGTTTAGGTGCTGCGAAGTGATTGTCGTACTAGTTAAGGGAGCTCACTAATCAACTTATCAGGTGAGTACCTCACTTAACTCTTAATGTTATGTGTGCATGGTTATGTTTGCATGTGTAATCGTGTTATGTGTTCCTTCGGGGACGTTTGGAGAGTACCTATGGTGGTAGTGATACCCCTAGGGAATTTGGAGAGGCCTGGTACCAGTGTCATATGTCTTTCCTTTATGGTATCAAACCGTAAGGAAGGTTGGAGATTTGCATGTTTATGATTGCTATGTGAAATGATTGTGTAAGCATGATAGTAAGTAGTTATGTGTGTGCTCACTAAGCTTTATGCTTACCCCGTTGTTGTATAATCTTTTAGTGGCAGGTACTTCCCGTAAGGGGAAAGAGAAGGCTACCGTATGAAGCTCCGGATTAGCAGTTCAGTCAGGATGTTTGGGAGGAGATGCTATGTTAGAATGTCAAACTCTTTTATGCTTTCGAAACTGAAACTTCGTTGTTTTTCGATAACATTGCTTTATGTTGTTAGTGGATTTCCGGATTTAAGTTTCAACGTAATGATTTTAATGTAATGTCGGACAAGCTTCCGCTCTTGTAAGAGTTTTGGTTATTTTATATCGAATGAATGTTGGAAATTTGGGATGTTACACATACTTTCCCCGATGCTTTTTGTACTCAACAAAAATCAATCAAGAGTAAGTAACATGGTTTTCGGCTAACATATCCAAAAAACCATCATCGAGTGGCAAACAACTTTGTTTCTCGTGTTAATAGACCAATTGTCCAAAAAACTTGACCTCGAGATTTAACATCTCTTTGGGATGAACTATTTAGACCACATATCATTTTTTTAGTTCCTGGAATTGTTTCCATTTACAAATAATGCCACTGTTTACACAAAACAGAAATGAAATGAACTTAATTTGTGTTCAAACATTCATTTTACTACAATCCGTTTTGTTATAAATGTTATGTCGTGACAATCGAAACAAACTCGATTTTGACACTCAAAGGAACAAATATAAATGGATTACTAATCTGTTTATTGCAAACACTTTTTATTGCAAAAAACCATTCAAGTAATATGTTTAAAACAATACTTTTCAAACAAATCGTTTTAAACATTCCGTTCAAATAATCGATACAAACTCGATTCTCGTAAGACAAAACTCTATTAACAAAACATTTCAAACAATTCGCTTTAAATAATCTATTTCAAACCAATCGAAACAAACTCGATTTTCGTAAGACAAACGAAATTATGTCTAAGAATGAAAACGGTTTTCAAAAAGTCAAAAAACAAACTCGACTTTTGCAACATTGTTTAATGTATAAATCTGCTTAAGATTGTTGGTTATTTTGAATAAAAACCCACGATAAAACGAATTTTCGTTTGAAAATAATAATCCAAAAAAAAAAAAAAAAAACCAATCTTCAAGAAAAGAGAGAGCGAAAAGGTTATTTGATTATTAAAATGATTCTGGAAACAAACTCCAAAATCCTAAACAAGAAGGAGTAGAATAATAGAAATAACATAGGTTCCGAGAACCAAGTTAGAGGTAGCCGAGGCTCGTGTTTGACACGATTCCCTTAAGCAGATTTGCCGTCTGCTCCCAGGGTACAACGGCCGAAACAGTTGATGAACTGTCGGATAACACTTGCCTGAAAATAGTTGCCGGAAAACCGTACGCAGAGAAGAAGAAGAAGAGATAGCGTTTTCGTATTTCGGTCTCTAGGATGTGTGTTGTAGGTTGTAACAAGAATGAGCTCTTGGGTGTTATTATATAATGGAAAAACGTAACTGACGAAACCGACACATTAATTCTTATATTCAATTCTAGAATAATAACGTACGTAACCGACGAACTCTATTAATTCAAGATTAAAACGTACGAAACCGACAAACGATTTTAATTCTAGAATCGAAACCGATGATTTAATTCTAAGTAGAATAATTCTAACTAGAATATGTCAACATC
This sequence comes from Centaurea solstitialis, assembly GCA_030169165.1. Classification (NCBI taxonomy): domain Eukaryota; kingdom Viridiplantae; phylum Streptophyta; class Magnoliopsida; order Asterales; family Asteraceae; genus Centaurea; species Centaurea solstitialis. The sequence continues at coordinate 16,240,347 of CM058045.1, read as the reverse complement.
AGTTACAAAATAACTCATCCCAATTGCTCATCTTTGAGAATCGATATCTCATTCACACATTATCCGTTTTGGACACTCGATATACTGATTCGAAGCTCTCGTATAGTGGAACACAAACCCACAAAGAGTTAACTATATATAACACATTTATATATAATTAATTTGTGTCCAAATATTGGTAAAAAGCCTATATTTTACCAAAAAAATTCCAACAATCCCCCACATGAATGGAGATCGATCTCTACATATGAAAAACCGCACAACAATTTCCAACAGTCGAATCTTGCATAGGATAGGTAGGTGTTACCCTTTGAACCTTCCCTTATGAAACATACTTAGTCTCCTAACTATCAGTAGACTCGATGTCTTTGAACTGATTAGTCATTTGTGTAGACAGTTTGCACATTTCACACAAGACTCTTCCTAACAAGCTCATATCCTCATAGTCGTGTTCGTTATGGTCATGAACACTGCCTGGTTCTGTGAAAGCTTTTAGGAATTGCGCCCCCTCAATTCCCTTCGAAGAGACCCCACTTCCTTTCACATAGGTGATTTCCAATAATCATTAAAAGCTTTGTGCTTATCCTCATTTTTCACTGTCTTTGAAGTTTACTAACTCCCCCCACAGTGACTCTCCACATTCATACAACTAGGTTGTCCTTTTGAACCCAAATCTTGGGATCTCCAGTCTTCTAGGTAAGGTTTCCTTTGCATGAATTATTAATTCAGGGCTTAAGTCCCATTCATCTTAAGGACTTATAAACTAAATCTCTACTTAAACTTTTAGTAAGTGGATCCACAATGTTATCTTTTGACTTTACATAGTCAATCGAGATAACTCCAATAGAGATTAGTTGTCTTATCATATTGCGTCTAATGTGCTTTAACTTCCCATTATACATTGTACTTTGAGCTCTGCCAATTTTCGATTGGCTATCACAATGTATACAAGTGACCGTTACCGGCTTAAGCCATTTGGGAACATCCTCCACAAACTGACGCAACTACTCTACTTTCTCGCCACATTTATCTAGGGCGATAAACTCAGATTCCATCGTGGATCTGGCTATAATAGTTTTCTTGGACGATTTCCACGATATAGTCGCACTTCCAAGTGTAAACACATATCCACTTGTAGATCTGGAATCTTTTATATCAGATATCCAATTTGCATCACTGTATCCTTTGATTACAGTTGGATATCTTCCATAGTGCAGTCCACACTCTCTTGTGTATCTTAAGTACCTTAATAATCTAGTGATACTCCTCCAATATTCAACACTCGCATTACTAGTGTATCTACTTAGCTTGCTTACTGCGTATGCTAAGTCAAGTCTGGTACAACTCATGAGATACATCAGACTGTCTAGTATTCTTGAGTATTCCACTTTGTGCAACACTATCCTCTCTTATTCTTGGATAGATGTTGACTAGTGTCACTAGGAGTTTTAGTTATACTTGTGTCTCCTTTATAAAATTTCTCAAGAATCTTGTCCACATAATGTGTTTGACTTAACACTAGACTATTTTGAGTTCTTGTGATCTTTATTCCAAGTATCACATATGATAAACCCATGCCTTTCATGTCAAACTTAGATTTCAACATATCCTTCGTGGACCTTATCATTTTGTCATCACCTCCGATGATAAGCATATGACATAACCGTAAGTTGTGTCATTCATATAAACACACTTATTTTAAAAACACTTTCCAACATGGATTGATCAATCTTTTGATGTCATTGCTTTGGAGCCTGTTTTAAGCCATATAAGGTATTAACAAGTTTACACACCTTGTTCTCTTTACCTTGGGCAACGAATCCCTTAGGCTGCTCCATATAAATTTCTTCTAAATCTTCATTTAGAAGATCAATTTTCACATCCATTTGGTGCATTTGCAGATTTGCAATTCCCAACATAAAACTAATGGATGTTAATAATCTAGACTTTCCTTTTGTCTATATCCTTTGATGAAGATATCTATACATTATACCATTGTATAATGTTATGTCATCTAGTGACTTTTCCATCCCTTTTTCACCATTAAGATATCATAACTTATCAAATGTCTTATGATTTCTACTTTGTAAGTCTCTCCAAATGTGACCACAAACTATTCGGTTGCTTAGAGTCTTCAAACTCATACATGAATCATTTGCACAAATCTTGATTCAAATGATATGATTATCTACTCAATCTGTTTCGCATAAGTTGATACAACTAATGTATTTAAACGCGTTGCGCGATGACGGTAGTTTTTTTAGAAGTCTATTGAACTTATTTACTTAAAATGAAACGTAATTTCTCAAATAAATTATATATATATATATTGAAAGAAACAGATATTCATCATTGATTTCTCTTACATTTTTGCACTATAATATTAATATTTGATTTATGTATTTTCTTTCCAACTAATTCACTCCAACCGACAGGAATAAATATAGGCCAAATGACTTTTTGTCAAAATAATTATCATATTTAGCATTGAACTTCTCATCTCCAACAAAAGGGTATGAGTTTAAGATTTTAGAGAGAAAATATTAGTGTGATTGAACAGACTTATAATTGTATATACACACAAAGTTTTGGGTTTTAGAGTTGTAGGCTGAGTTGAAGTTGATATTTGTCAAGTCAGGTATTCACCGCAATATAAATTTGATTAGTTTAAAAACGTTTCTCGTAAATACAAATTAGTTTTCCATTTATAATTTTAAACTATCTAATTTCCATTAGCAAAGTTTGTTTCATACACTTTTAATTTTTTTGTAAAAGAAGTAATTGTTGGATGTTAAAATTAAGTATTTTTTAGAAAAAAGAAAATTTCGGTTTAAAATTGAGATTGGAGTAATATTATATTAAATGACTTCATATAATAATTTATACATACATTGTCCATGAAACTTCATTCTATTTGATCGACATGTTCAACAATATCCACAACTTATTTACATAATATATGGTTTTTTCTTTTGTTGTGACACTTTTTACAAAAAAAAAAAAACAAACATATAAAGTAAACATGGCACCAAATAACATATCTTAGCAATAAACATAAAACCATACATTAGATCGATTGAGACTAAAAATGTAATATTTACTTCCCTTTTCGCTGGTAACAACGTCATATCATAATAAGCAATATTCAAATGTTCTATTAGCATTGTGGTAACTCTTGTGAAAAAAGTTAGAAATGAAAATTGAGGTGTAAATAAATCATGAAACTTGAAAAAAAATCAATTTAAATTGAGAATGGAGATAGTAGATTGAATGACTTTCATCATAATATATGGAGTCATTTTCCATGAAACTCTCTTCTTGTAACCTTATTTATACAATATCTTCTTTGTTTAATTCCTTTTCTAATGACACTCTATAAAATACAAAACTCAAATAAACATATAAATTAGACATAACATCATATATCTTAAAAATATAGTGAGAGAAAGTATGAGTAGTTTGACAACAAACCAACCCATTGGGTAGCAAATTAAAATAAACGAAAATGGATAGTTAGTTAACATAAAAAAAATTAATAGTTAATTAACATAAAGAAGAGTAAATGCAAAGTTAATTTGCATAAAGAAGAAGAAAATGAATAGTTAAATAACATAAATTTCAATATACATGTAAAAATACAAAAACCTCCATAGTTTTGTTGAATATATACTTACATATCGGCAAATAGAAGTCTTTATCATATTTAACATTGTTAAAACAAAAAAAAAATCTAATAAAATGAAGAACACCATTTCTACTACCTAACCATGCCATGTTCTCAGTCCTAAGGTTTTCCTTCAATATAAATACAACTAAGAGAAAAGGCATAAAAAATAAAATTACGATTCTGGAAAGAAAATCACCTTGCTAATCTTTCCTTATGAAGTAGTCGCATTTGAAATTTGGTGCGTGTGAATGTTTTAAAAAAACATAACCTATTGTTTTTTTTATAGCAATGGTGTCAAAACTAAATGGAATGGAAGAAACAAAAATAAAGAGATGGAGAGATCAAAATTATAACAACTGAAATAAATGTGCATAAATATATAAAATTACCATTCTCGGGAATACTTCATCGTAGTAATCTTCCACTATAAAGTAGTCCCGGTTGGTCAAGAACATAATATAGATAAACTAAATAGAGAGAAATAAATTGAGAGACAAACAAAAGGGGAAAAGAAAATTTAGATAGTAAATCAAATGCAATAAAACAATACCATATTAATCTCCTGCTATGAAGTAGTCTCGATTGATCAAAAACATAATCAATTGTGTCTTTATACCCTTTAGGAAAAAACCTATTAGAGAGAAAGAAATTGAGATACAAAGAAATGAAGAGATGAAAAGTTATAGATGGTAATCAATTACAATAAAACAATACCGTACTAATCTTCCGCTATGAAGTAGTTCCGATTGATCAAAAGCATAATCGATTGTTACTTGATAACCTTTGTGCAAAACCTAATGAAGAGAAAGAAATTGAGATACAAAGAAATGAATAGATGAAAAGTTATAGATGGTAATCAATTACAACAAAACAATACCGCACTAATCTTCCGCTATGAAGTAGTCTCGATTGATCAAAAACATAATCGATTGTTTTCTTATACCAATTATGCAATACTAAATAGAAAAAAGAAATGGAGAAACAAAGAAAATGAGAGATGAAAAGTTAGAGATAGTAAATCAATTGCAACAAAATAGTAAAGAGAATGCCTACCAAGAAGTTACATAGAATAATAACAAATCCAACAATATGGAAAACAACAAATAGGTAATAACAAATCTTATTGTTTGGAGAACATAATTTCTACATACTTGTTTAAGATTTTTATGTCTTTTTCAACTTTCATCTTCTCAAGCCCCACCAAAGGAATTTATAGGATTTCAACTTGTTTATTATTGTAACTTATGAAAAACAAATTTCATTAACAAATAAAGAGAATTAAATGAAGAAGCAAATGAAGAGTTTGAGGTTAAACTTGGATATGTAAATTTACAAAAAAGTCCCAAGTTTGTAATGAATTACACATGTTTTATGAAAGGGTAAAAATGTCTTTACAAAATTCAACATTAAAAAATTGAAAAATTTGAGAACAAAGATAAATAGGTTTGTAGCTCTTAGAGGATGCCACATCATACCTTGTGGTAATATATGTATTGATTAATTAATACCATTAACTTTTAATAGAAATAGAAATCTTTTTAATAGAAATTTAGCTTCCAAATGGTTGAAGCTTCTTAACCTCCATTATTCTTTTCTTCCTTGTTTATACCACCCAACCCACCGCCTCTTTCTTCTTCTCCATTTTTTCTATATACATGTTGTTTTGCAGACATGAATAGGGCAACAAAATTAGCCCTAATTAACTTCTTAAACAACAACTCCCCTTTTCAACCCACAATCGCTCTCTTTCATTCAACCCCTGTTCTCGATCGTCGACGACGAACCCACTGGGAATCTGTAAGCACATCATCTCTTTTCGTTTTCTTATAATTTCTGTAAATGGATTTTATTCGTATTAATCTAGAAGGTGTGGAATTGATTGCCATTTTGAGGGTCAACCAATTATTCAATGTGACTTTGGGATTAAGTAATTTGATTAGATAAATTGCAAATGAAGTTATATTGGGGATGCCTGAATTAGAATACAGCAAATGAATAAGTGTTGAGTTCATGGAATTATATAACTTATTTGGAGGCCAAATGCTCATTAGCATGTCTTTTGTGGACAAAATGAAGCATAGTGGTTGATAAGAAGAAATGGTGTAGTAATTTACGTTGTCGAAATAATAATAAAGAAAAATGATTTACATATGATTAGGCATTGGTTAACTAGAATGCCATATTGGGGGTAAAGGAAATGGGGAATTGAGTATCAAAATCTAGAGTTCTTATTTATTAATTTATGTGAATTGCTCCATCAGAATCAATGTTTTTGAGAAAGTAAATCAATTCTAAATTTGGAGAAAAGATTATAATTTTTGAGACCAAAACATTGAAATGAAGAACATCAACTTGGAAATTACATATAACACTCAGGTAGATTGTTATGGTTTTACTTTATTGTGATTAGCAGTTTAAAGTTGAATTATCTACTGATTTAATCATCACCTTTTTTCTTTGTCTAATTTGAGCAGGCTGGAAGTTTTTACAGGAGCTCTGCGAGGGTGAGAAGTTTGTACATAACCTTTTCTTTTTGTGGATTTCAGTAGTCATCTGCTTAAGCCGTTTGTGCTGCTTGTTAGTTGTTTCTACATAGACTTTTCTTTTCTGCATAACCATCAAGAGTGCTTATCAGTTATCTAGCTCTTTCTTAATGATATTGCATTACCATGATCGTATAATGCACACCTATATTATAAGTTCCAACCGTTGTTTTTAGTTTGTTAAGGGGCTATTTGGTTGGTTTTCCATCAAGTCCTGTATGGATAAAGCTGTCTGTATAGATCAGGAAAGTTTTTCTTTGGGTGAGCTTATTCATAGGTGAAAGGAGCATGGTTTTTAACTGGGAGGGGCATGTTTGGAAAAAATTTGGCTTTTTGCGTAAAGCTTATTGAATTAGCCACTTTCTATATAATTGAGTGACTATAAAACGGTCTTGTATAGCTGACCGAATAAGCCGTGAACCCCGTTAAGCTTATTAAGCTACTAAAAAACAGGCCCCAAGTCTGACATAAGATGCAACGAGATTATTCAATGTGTTTATATTGTTCATGTGTAGGAGAACAAACTTTCCAGTATTCTAGATATCAACACTTCTGGTTTCTTAGTGTTTTAGTATCTTCATGGTCATAATTCTTCTTTCGAAGTTGATGACAGATATAATGGTATGCTGCTGATGGACTTGCAGAGATATTATGCGTACGTGCCATTGTTACTAGGTTTTTAGATTAGCTTTTAAGTGTTTACTGAGGTATCGTTTGTTTTTTAAGAGGTCTGAAAAGTCTGAAGTCTAAATTCACGTCTAAAAAATAAGAGGTGCATCGTGCACCTCTTAAAATTTCAGAGGACGGTGGGGGATTTTTGGACCTTTACTTGAAAATAAAACAAACGGTCTTAAGTCTGCAAACCTCTTAATTTTCAGACTAAAGAGGTTTTAAGAGGTATCTTTTAAAAAACAAACAGCCCCCGAGTGTTCTTGCAATTCCATGGATCTTAGTGTACCAGTACTTCCTTAGGGAGTTACGTAGTATCTGGTGACCTTTTCAGATTCAATGTAAGCACCCCTGATATCTATAGCCCTAGGATACTCATATGAATTTATTTTATTTAGTTACTTTATATGTTCATATATTTGTTTAAATTGAGGGGGGAAACTTGTGTGTGTGTTTGTCAGCCCAACAATTTTGAAGAAGAAATTCTGTGAAGGTTTATTTTGTAGTTTTCTGTGAAGCTTTATACGCCTGATTTCTTCATATATACTGGTATCTGATACGATTGTGTTAAGCTTACATCTATCATGTTTTAATAAAACTGCCTGCTAGAATGAACTGCCTTCATTAAATGGATAGAGATTTTTTTTTATGCAAGTTTATGTGAAATATTTATAGTTTGTTAAAGTGCAAGATTTCTTTCACTTTCAACGTATTTGTCTTGCAATAGTTTCTATTTACTTTTACAATAATCAATTAGGCGGGCAGTTAGTAAACATGCAAAACGTAGTTATCAATAATATATTTACCTTGTCGTTTCTGTTTTAACGGAACGAAAATTTCAAGCAATCTACACAAATATTACTTCTGTTATCTATTAAGCCTTACCATCTATTGACTTTAGCACAAAGCACCCTGCTTGTAAGTCATAAAATTGTTTCTTTGATGTTGAAATCAATTATTGCTGCTTGTTTCTGGTATTTGCAGAGGCCCAATTTCAATTCACGAAAGCAAAGAAAGTTCTATGCTAAGCAAGAATTGCTGAGGAATGCTAGTGCTTTCACAGAAAACCTTTTCCAGGTAAATATATTACATATAATCATATATAAATATCACTGTTTAGTTGGATAAGGCTGCTGATGGTTTGTTTGTAGAATGTTGGATCCACTTTATTGCCATCTAGTTCTTTAGTCAACTTATAACGGGGACTATAGGATTGAGTACAAAGTTACTCTCTTGCATTCCAAACCTTTTCAGCACATCATATCATACTTTTTTTTACAAAAATAAATCCCATCATTTCTCTGCCATACCTCGATACCCATAAAATACCTCAATTCTACCAAGATCGGTCATATCAAATTGTTGCATCATGGAAATTTTAAATTCACCAATCATGCATTCGTCAATTCCGGTAAAACGAGATCATCGGCATAGAGGCTATCAGAATTTAGATAGGCTTTTACTTGCCTTAACCAAGCTAGTTCAGTATCATGCCTTCTTTAACTTGTATACTTTTTGCAAGTTATCTTTCTGCTCATAGCCTCTAGGCTGATCAATAGAAACCTCTTCATGTAACTCCCCGTGTAAAAAATGTCGACTTTACATCTAGTTGGTGGATTATCCAACCTTTTTGAGCTGCAAAGTGCAACCATCATCCGAACAATGTCCATCCTTTCCACTGGTGCAAATACTTTTGTATAATCAACTACAAGTTCTTGCGCACAGCCTTTAGCAACCAAATGTGCTTTGTACTTCTCTACTTTCCTGTTCTCGTAAAGCTTCATCTTATAGATCCATTTCACACCACTCCGATTGGTAAGTCACTTAACACCCACGTATGGTCCTCTGTATAGCTTCTATCTCTGAATCCATGGCCTGTTTCCACCTTAACATTCTTCATAGCATCTTCGAAATACACTCGATCTTTAGAGGACCATATTGGTAACAATTTCTTCTTCAGACAGTTCTTCACCACTTACATAATCTTCCATCCAATCTGGTCTTCTTTTGGTCCTTCCTTCTAGGGGTGTCAAAAATAACCGAAACCGAATAACCCACCCGAACCGAATGACATTTGGTTAAATGGTTTCGGGTTATTCGGTTTTTGGGTAAAACGGTTTGGATCCTTATTCGGTTTGGTTTTCGGTTAAAAGTTTTCTAATTCGGTTAAACCGAATAACCCGAATAAGACATTGTACTAACATTTTAAAAATTCATGTATGTGAAATTAACCAAATACATGTTATACTATTATTATTTTACATATATTATTGTTATATAATGTCTTTTTATTAATAAGCTAATAATGGTTTTTACTAATATTGCGTTTTTTATTTGATTTACATCAAGTGGATATTTGTTTATGATACATGATGTTTTTTTTACTTAATATAAGTCAATTGTTAAGTATGAATGTATGAAACAATTATCTATAAGAAGTGACAACAACTATTTAATTGGGGAAAAATATTTGAAAAATTGTCGAGCAAAAAGTTATAAATCCTTATTCGGTTTAACCAGTAACCGAACCGAATAACCCGAAACCGAAGAACCCAAAACCGATTAGACCGAACCTTATTTGGTTTGGTTATTGGTTAATTTTAAAGCTCCTAAAAACCGATTAACCCGAACCGAATAAACCAAAAACCGATTTAACCGACCGAATAACACCCGTACTTCCTTCATCACTGTTTGGCAAACTCACATTAATATCAATATACCTAGCATTTCCATCACCACTTTCTGTGATCTCCGTCATGTCTTCTTCAGTGTCATTTTCTGTGGCATATTTTTCTTCATTTTCACCCCATTCTAAGTTGATTGCAATCAACTTTTTGTAACTTTGATCCCGATCTCAAGTTTTGCCTTCTTCAAATTTGACGTCTCTACTCACCATAACTCTTTTTCAAACTAGAGCATAGGCTTTGGATTCTTCACTAATCCCCAACAATATACATTGAAAAATCTTGTCTTCCAATTTGGTTCTTTTGACATCTGGTGCATGAAAGGTCCATCCGAAAACCAGAAAATGCTTACCGAGGGCTTAATCCCACTCCAAGCTTCTTGTGGACTCATGCCCTTCACCGCTGAAGTAGGGCTTAGGACATATACACTCCAATTCACAACTTCTGGCCAGAAACTCTTCGGAATTCTCTTTTCCACAAGAATGCTTCGGACCATATTCATAATTGTTCTATTCTTCCGCTCTGCAACTCCATTTCATTGTAGAGTGTTTGCCACTGTTAGCTGTCTCTTGATGCTGTTTTCTTTGCAAAGTTGATTGAATTCTCAAGAAGTGAATTCCCCTCCTCGGTCGGTAAGTAAACACTTGATATAACAACCTGTTTATTTCTCGACAAGAATGTTAAAAAAATTTAGAAGTGATGAATGCTTCTGATTTTTCAGCCAACAAATAAGTCCATAGTTTTCGACTGAAATTGTCAATGAGACATAGTACATACCTCTTGTTGCTGTTTGAGGCAGGACTGATCGGACCACACAAGTTTGAATGAATCAATTGAAGCTTATGTCTTCGTAAGTCACTTTCAAGGCTTGTTCTTCCACATTATTCGTATGCAACTTCTGCTTGTGCACGATTAAAGAGCTTTGCAACTCATCGATAGACAAGTTGTCGATATCTTTCAGTTCCTTAGTAGAGTACACAATGTAATCGAACTTCTCTGTTAAGGATCAAAGTATTTTCTTCACAATCATAACGTCTATATTGGCTCACTATGCACGCCCATTTTATTTGCCACAGACATTACTCTAGAAAAATAATCAAAAACACTTTCTCACCACATTTCATCTCCAACATTCAAACTCTTTGCGAAGAGCTTGAAGAATTGACCGCTTCAGTCGTGCATTATCTTCACTTTCATGTTAGGATTCAAAGCAGAGAATACAAAACAATTCTGAAAACTGACTGCATTGAATGAATAACTTTAGCTATTAAATAAAAATAAAGAAAAAAACGAACTGTTTGACCACTAAAGAACGTGGTAGATAACAAAAGAAATAGTCAAAAACAACCTAAAAGCTAGGACTGTTGAAAACAAAAGGCAAATCATAACGAATAGTTTTCGACTAGATCTTTTCTTTTGCACATTTTTATGATGTGGAGATAAATTTACTTTTGTGTTGTATTTGCTGTAAAGCTCTCTCTTAATATTCTTATGGGTGTCTTTCCAAATGTATAGGGGTGGCGTGGTTTTGATGAATTCGACCCATCTTCAAGTAATGGAAGCTCGTCGTTTAGAGGTTACAGTGGCCCTGGGGGATTCAGTGGAAACAGAGCAAACAGTAAGGGCCCCCAGTTCAGGGCCCACAGAAGTAAGTTTTTTTTGCATTATGAGTCAGTATATAGTAGAAGTATTATGAAAAGGATAAGAACCAGAAAATCACAATCAGTAAGAGCATTAGCTGTTGATCTTGATATGAGCATTAAATTGGTCTTCACTAGTGTATAGAGATGACAGTTTCAATTAGGCATCATAAAATACATCCCAAAGAGGCAAAGACGCACAAATAGAATGACGTGGATTACAATTTCATTTAGGCATCACATAGTTATAGGACAAAATGCATCAAAATATAACAAAGTTTTCCTTAGGGTATTCATGTCATCAAGTGTTACAATGGGTTCAAAATTGGGAATTTTAGCAACTTGGTTACAATGATTGAGAAAAACAGTTTTTTGTTACACTAAGGCATATAACATGACTAAACCAAACTTTGCTGCATTTCGATGCATATTGCCTTATAGAGGGAAGTTCTTTTAGGAACCAATAGTTGATTAGGAAACCGTGAATGACCCACAACACGCCACATGTCCCTCTTCAAGATGAGTATTCGTCATGGAGTGCTATTCATCACATTCATGATGAATATGTTACAACATTCATGATGAATATCACGGCGATGTTCCGGATGAATATGCTATGTGTCGCGCTATGGGCAGTCCCCGGTTCCTAATCAATTTTAGGTTCCTAACTGAACCTGCCCCTTGCCCTATAATTATATAATATAGCTAAAGATGGACAAATATAAGGAAGCTGGAGCATCTATCTTGCAAGTATGTTCATTCAGAAACAAATTTCCATTTACCCAGCGTGAGATTTGTTACTGTAACAAATATTTACCTGATCTATTGAGCTAAACAAATATTATAATTCTAGGGGTAAATTACATATACCTGTGGTTTACACTTTATTGCACTATTGGTCCCTATTTTGAAATAATTATGGAAAAGGTCCCTGTGGTTTACATCATACTGCACTGTTGGTCCCTGTGGTTTACACTATATTGCACTGTTGGTCCCTATTTTGCCAATTGGGTTAGGGACCAATAGTGCAATATAGTGTAAACCACAGGGACCAAATATGTAATTTACCCTAAGTTCTATGTTCTAAATATGCTTTTACATCTTCAAAAGGATATCAGTTCCATGAAGAAGGTGAAAACATTGAAACGATTTTCCAGTCTGCATTTGGTGGAAACGGGTTCTACTTTTGGTCCTTCATAAATGACGAACCACCGAGGAGCTCGTCAGGCTTCCATAGCAATCATCATCGGACCTCATGGCGTTGGAGACAACGTTTGGAAGATGAATATGAAGATGAAGATGGATCCTCATCTGAGTCAGACAGAGTGGAAACTAATTTAACAAAAGACAGGATTACCCTTGGTTTAAGTGGTTCTGGCCCTTTAAGCCTTGATGATGTTAAAAATGCGTAAGCCTTTTCAAGTTTTTCTCCCTATTTTTCTATAATTATATCGTGAGAATTTAAAACTTTGGTTACTGATTTTCCTGTCGTACTCTGGTTTCCAGATACCGATCTTGCGCCCTTAAATGGCATCCGGATCGTCATGCCGGTTCTTCCAAGGTATGATGCATTCTATTTAAATTCAAGAAGGGAATTTGGTGTCAAACCTGTTACTCTTCAAATATGAAATAGATATAAATTCTTCACTAACTTATGATGGGCTGTTAAGGTTACTATGTGGTAAATTAGATTCTAGTCTGATAATCACGATTCAACGAAAATTTCGCGTAAAAACAAATGGTTTCTACTTTCTACACTTGATCACCCAATCTTTACCAAAAGGAGCTTAGTGCCAATGTTGTGAACCCACATTTTAGTGCCTAGAGTTTGTGGGTTCAATTAGAATGTGGGATTATAGGGTAAAAAGTCGACCCCTTGAACACATAGGGTTGGGTTCCGGTGAGAAGTTGAGGTTATCGACCGTTGGATGCAAATTAGGATGAGATGCACTAGATCAATTCCCTTCTAAAGTGCAATTCATGGGAGGGCATGAGATTAAAAGTGATCAATAGTTTAGGTCCACTTCTCACACGATCCTTTGGCTGAACAAATAATGCACCCTGCGTCCTATAAAATAGTTCACATTACAAACTCTTTTGTCCGAATAAAAATCCCATTTTTATAGCTTATGTTATTGGAGAGTTATCTTGTTAATGCATCTAACCGATAATATTGTGTACAAATTCATTCAAAATCATAAAATTGAATTTCTTTTGGACCAAGGTTAAGTGGAGTAGTCAGTTGAAGATCATTTCCTTCTACTTTTTGTGCGTAAAGGTTGATACTTTGTTGCAAAACTTTTTCATAAGTCAGCGGTTTTCATGGAAACAGCCTCTCTAGTCCCTACACTTTGGGGTATAAGAAAGGTCTGTGTACGTTTTACGTGCTGGATATACGTAGTGTTTTAAAAGGCGCGCCTGAGGCGCACTGAGGCGCGAGGCGCATTGAGGCGCGAGGCTGATCGCCTCAGAGTACTGAGGCGCTTGAGTGTACTAGAGGCGCACTGAGGCGGCGAGGCGCACTGAGGCTCCGAGGCGCAGCTTTTACAGCCTCATGTACATCGATGAATTAATCACTTTTTTTTGTCATCTGGGCTTTAGGTTTTTTTAGTATGGGCTTTAATAACTTAATTGCTGATCACGCTTTAATTATTCAGGACTCTTGACCTTCTGAATTCTCTCTTTTTCTTTTCTATAAATCGTGAACTTCTACTGTCCTACATTCATGCAATCAGCCAATCATGCTTATCTCTTAAGTCTTGAACTTTTCACAATATGACATATGTTACTTGGTGTTTTTGCTTTATTAAGTTAATTATTAAGTTGTTTTATATTTTTGAGACTTTGAGGTATAGTTATAAAATATATAAAAATATTTCGTAATATTTAGCGCCTCGCGTACGTGAATCCCGCGCCTCAAAGCGCCTCAAAAACTGAGGCTCCCAGACAGCAAATCGCCTCGGTGCGCCTCACGCCTTTTAAAACATAATACATAAGCCCTTTTACATATGTATCTACTTGAAGTGGTTTGAAACAAAACTAATATGGTGTCGTTGAACAGGCTATTGCCGAGGAGAAATTCAAGGTCTGCAGTGCTGCGTATCAGTCTTTATGTGATAAGCTGGCACTGAATTAAGAAAAAGAAGTCGCTGTATGAATGATTTTATTATGTAGTTTGTTCGGTTTTTGGATCATCGCTAATATAACGTAACATGAGGTGCATCAGCGGATGATGATCGTGCCGTTTTCAAGGTTAAAATGTGATAGCAAGCAGCATCGAAAGCTGGTTAGATGTTTTACTAGATTTTGTTATTTAAAGTTATTATTGAGTTGTCCCTAAACCATCAATTAACATGATATCTTGCCACAATTAAGACTGGTACATACAATAAAATGGGTACTATTCATTCGTTTTGGTTGTTTAACATTTGAACTTGGTATGTGTTTATTGGATCGAGAACGTTAACCTCCTACTATATATATATAGAGAGAGAGAGTTAGGTTCATACGACAACAGTAGTTTCTAAGAGAATAAGGAAATGGTTGAATCACATCACATATGATTCTACACTAATTACTAAAATCATGTGTAAAATCACATATGATTCACGAGACACGTGTAAAATCACATGTGATTCATGCGACTTTGATTGTAACTAGAGATGGCCAAAAAGGACCGGACCGGACCGGACCGGCCGGTTAACCGGGGACTTGACCGAGCCGTAACCGGTTAGGACCGGACCGATTAAGGACCGGTCCGTCAACCGGTCCACGCTATCGGTTACGATTTTTGGCGTTTTTCACAGGACCGGTTAGGACCGGACCAGGACCGGTTAAGGACCGAACCGGGACCGGTTAAGGACCGAACCGATGCATTCAAAAAATATTACCGTTAATATAGACGTTAATATAGACGTTGGCTTCGCTTTTCAGCATAGATGACCGTTTTTTGGCTCCTTTTGACCCCATTTGCCATATAAATAAGTGGTGTGGGGTTTGGGATGAATACCAACTTACAAACTTACGAAAAAACGCAAAAAACGCAAAGTTCTCGTTATAATTCGTATTCGTTTTTGCAAGTTCTACTCTCTCAACTCTCTCTCGTTAAACGATGTATTTTATTTTATATATAATCAATGTACTTAGCTTATATTTTCAAAGAATAATAAAACGTATTTTTAAAGTAACGAACGTGACCTTTCTTTTGCAAGTTTATATAGTTGTATAAAAAAAAAACCGATCCTGATCCATAACCGGTCCCTTAACCGGTTCTAACCCGTTAAGGTTAACCGATTATCTGAAGTAGCCTAACCAGTCCTCACCTTCGAATCATAGGACCGGACCGAACCGTAACCGGTTACTCCTTAACCGGTCCCGATGTGTTACTGTATAGGACCGGACCGATTAAGGACCGGTTAGGACCGGCCCGGGACCGGTATTTGGCCATCTCTAATTGTAACTCATTGTTGCAGGCCGCGTATGTGTGTGGATTGTTAGAATATGGTCGCATTTGATTCTACACATAATTTTGACAGTTTCTTATTTTCTAATTTAGTTATCATTTTTGTTTGAACCTCCCATATATATATATATATATATATAGGGGTGGGTTCAAATGTGAACCACTTTTTGGTTGTGAACGTGAGGACAAATCTCAGCCTTTAATTAAAAAATCGGATATTAAATCAATGGGTTTAAAACACGGTGGCAATATTGTAAATATATTGAAAACTCTAGGCATGGCTAAAGCAATAATTAGCACATAGGGGTATAATTGTAAATATGAAGTGACTTTTCTAAACTGAATAAATCAACTTTTTACACACGTTTCCTCTTCTTCATCTAAAATTCTCTCACTAAAAACCCTAATTCATCAAAGATATCTACAAAAAAACTCCATTGAAGATCGATTTCAAGCTTTTATGGTGATAAAAAATGGCTGTATCAAGTGACGATGCAATGCATAACCTTCCAATCGCATAGTGCTTTGCTACAAGTAAGTTTTGTTTCGAAAATCGTCAGATTATAAATAGTTAGGTTACTATGATTCGTTTTTTGTTGATTGTTGTTGTACAAAAGTTGTTTGTAATCATACCTAGATCAACATATTTGAAGCTTAACAATTTTCGTGATGATTTCGGAAAATCATTGATTGAAAATTGAAATTTGATGGTTTATGTTCTTCAAACTTTTCATCAGATCTAGTTAGTTAGATTCGTTTTTGGTGATTGTTGTTTTTTAAAAGTTGTTTGTACTCATAATTAGAACAACATATCCGAATTTCAACAATTTTCGTAATGATTTTGGAAAATCGTTGTTTGAAAATTGGAATTTTATAGTTTATGTTCTTGAGTGTTCATCATATGTTCTTGAACAAAAAGTTAATAAATCTAAGTTTTGATCTATTTTTAGAATGAAAAGGTTAACAAATCTGAGTTTATGAGTTTTGAGTTAATAAACTATATATTCAGAATGAATAAAACTGTATATGTAAGCTGAATAAAAATGTTGATTGAAATTATTTGTTATTCATTCTGAATGAAACTTTATATTTAGACCGAATTACTTGTTATTCACTTTGAATAAAGCTTTTTATTCAGACTAAATAGCAAGTAGCTAGATCTGTTGTTCTAAGTGTACTTGTTATTCATAAAGAAGAAGATTACTTAGATTTACTGTTCTGAGTATCCTTATTACTCAGACTAGATAACAACAAGATTATTCTTTAATAAGTTTGTTATTCAAACTGAATAGCAAGTAGATCTGTTGTCATGAGTATGCTTGTTATTCAGACTGAATAACAAAGAAGATTATTGAGATTTGTTGTTCTAAGTATCCTTATTATTCAGACTGAATAACAAGTACATTTATTGTTCTGAAAATGTTTGTTACAAGAAGATTATTCCTTAATAAGCCTTTTATTCAAAATAAATAGTGACTAGATATGTTGTTCTGAGTATACTTGTTATACAGACTGAATAAAGAAAAAAATTACTCAGATTTTTTGTTTTGAGTATCCTTGTTACTAAGACTGAATAATAACAAACTTGTTGGTCCCAAAGAGGTGACCTTCAAGTAAGGATAGTGTTTGGGATTATAGAAGGGGGGGTTGAATATAATCACACAAGTTTTCACTTTTAAATTCTTGTTGTATAAACAATATGAATTTACAGATTGTTGCGGAAATAGAAAAGACAATAAGTCTAAACTAAACAATCTAAGTTCTTTCACTATGCACTAGAGTGAGAAGATGTAAGAAAGAAGATAGAGGGAATAAAGAAAGAAAGAAAGGATTAGGGTAGTATTAGGATGAAGAAGAAGTATGGAGAACATCTCTTCAAGTCCTATTTATACCCAATGCATTAAATGCATGTAGACTCACTTTTGTGTACGTGTCACAATGTAAGTGGCCCTTTGTACTATTTACTATAAACAAATACTCTTTGCATGGTGTGCAAAAGAGGAAGTGTGTAAACAGTTGCCTTGAGGTCTGATAAGTACGGAGGGAACAGTAAAGAGACTGTCCTTATGTACTTTTGTGTCAGTAAAGGCGGATAATCCTTTTGTGCATTAGACTAAGACATTTCACTAATCCTTCAGGATCAGGATACTGATCAGTGACTAGAGTCCTGAAGCTGGTGCTGTTCAGGGTCACTTGTATCCTGATGATTCTTCAGGATGTCATACGATATTGAGCAGCCTGCTATCACTGAGTTCCGTCTTCAGATCACGAGCATGCTGTTCCTGTCATCAGCTAAGTCTTCGACGTTGCTGATGGTTCTTTGAGTATGATCTTGATGTCTTCAGGAGGTCTTCACTTCAGTGGATAGGATCAGTAGACTGCAGAACAGACTCGTTCGTCTCCTGATCCTGATCCTGATTACTATAAAAATAAGTTACAGCATAAGTAACATGGAATAACACTGAACAGACTCAGTGATAATTCCTCAAGCTATAACAGAAGTAAAAACCTATTCACTAAGTAAAGATTCAGGATCATTATCATTTCATCAGGTCTTAGGAGAGCTGGATCAACAATCTCCCCCTAAATGATAATGATAAGACAACAGAGAAATTGTCTAAGTCTAGAAAGAGATATAATTTCTAAGTCTAGATAAAACAGTAGGAAATAGAACTCATAAAGGTACATGTCCCATTTACTGTTTTGAGGGATCTTTTTCAGTACTATGATGGAATAAAGTACAATGCACTGAATTGCATTTTCATTAATCTCAATCAGGTTACAAGAGTAAAGAAAATACAAGAGTACATAAGTGAAGTACTGAAAGCAAAATTTACAAAAATATTCTAACTATCAGAGTCTTCGCTAAATTCTTCAGTCTTGACTACGATTGGAACAGGAGTATTGCTGAAGGCGAGTCTATGATCGAGTATAGCTCTGACAGTGCGAATAATCTCTTTATTATCTTGGTTTTTCTTGTCTCTTTGAGCAGTGAAGAGAACAGAAACCAAGTGTTCATATGGTGCTTTGTGTAGCTCGCTGAAACGCTGAAAGCGTAGAATCTTGGAGTTGTCGCTTACACAAATACCATGAACAGGTTCTCTGATGACTTGTCCTTCAGAGAGAGAGACTCCTGGAGGGAGTGAAAGATCAAGCATCGAGAGGTCCAGTGGCTTGACAACCATCCTAGGCATGCAAGGAGTTGGTCTCCTTGTTGAAGCACCGGCTGATCTTCGAACAGGTAGCTGAGGCAGTGCTGAAGAAGGCTGGAGAAGGTCATCAGGAATTTCGGTTGTTCTTCTGATGCGTGCAATGAGTCCATTAATGACTTCTTCTACTTCAGCCCGATAGTTTCTGTTGGCTTTGGGAAGTAGGCTTCTGCTTTCATTCCACTCTGACAAGTTGTATCTTTCCAACTTGTCAAGAGTGTGTTGCACATCCTTGACTCCTGAGCGTTTGACGGTGATCCATGTTTTTGCTCTTTTGCCGCGAGTTCGGCTGAGATGGATTCCAGAGATAGCAGCACCATGTTTTCTGAGGTGAAGGCGGTCTCGGCACCAGTCAAGCTCTGTGTTTACTTCTTCAGACTGAGCTTCAGCGTTTCTGTTGAAGACCTTCAGCGCGGCCTTCTGTGCTAGAACAGGATCAGCACTTATTTCTGCATCTTCTTCAACAAAATCTGATGCAAGCCTTCGAGCGGCTTGAGCAGAGAGGAAGGCTTCCTTCTGCTTCTTATTGTGCTCCTCCTGAGCCTGTACAGCATTATTGTATTCCTCTTGCGATAGATAGGCGAACTCGGAGTCCCAAGAGGTACGAAGAGGAATTTTTACTCTTGTACTCTCGAGTCGCTCTATCACGGCATCTAAACGCCCATCCCTGTTGACAATAGCAGAGTTGTTAGGGTAATTCTCACCTTCAGATCTAGGGGAGTTAGAGGGAGGAGATCTGGGAGAAGAAGCAGGGGTAGAGAAGTCATCAGAGATGAATTCATCATCTGATGATAGGCAAATGGTTTCAGGAGGGGCTCTTATTTCAGGGGTTCTGGAAGAGGATGCTTCAGGGTTAAAACGGGTTGGTTTAGAGGGAATGGATTCAGGGTTTAGAGGAGTTACTCTGAAAGTCATTCTGCTTAATTCGGCTCTTGTCTGTTCTGATGGACTATTCTTCATGAGGCGAATAATCTCACCAGTGACAGAACCAAAGTTCACATCCTGAAAGTCAGAGTTTTCTTGGTTTTCAGGTTCAGAGGTTTGTTTAGGAGAAGAATGAGGTGTTGGTTCAGGGGTAGGTTGTTTGGGTGGTTGGTAGACAACCATTTGTAGATTGTTTATGGGAGAGTCTTCAGAGGAGGTGTCAAGGGTGATGGTTTCAGGTGTAGGTTTAGATTTAAGGAGAGTAGAGATTGGTTGGTTATCAGAGGATGAGGGAGAGGATGGTAATAGTAACGTACCAGGTGCACCGGGGTTCTCCCCCTGAGATTATGCAGGCCCTGGAGTGGGCGTTGAGGCTGGTACCTTCTCGACGAAGAAGGTGTCATCGTCTTCATCATCATCATCATCTTCATCATCATCCTCATTCTCGTTTGTTCCCCCTTGTTCATCGGTTCTCCAGTTGGTGGAGGGGGAATAAACGGAATGGTCTCTCGGCTGTCTCTCCCCCTCAACAGGTGCCTGTTGTAAGGCAGCTGTTGAAACACTCCTCTGGAGGAGAGAGGCCATGTTGGCGTTCAGCTTCCTGTTGATGAAGGAAGATGAGAGCAGGGATTGGAGAAGTTCCCTGTCGGCCGTGGTGAACGATGGCGGCGGAGGAGGAGCAGTGGTCAGCGAGTTCACTACGGTGGCAAGTTCAGCCACTTTCTCCTGGAGGGCTCGAAGGCCAGTCTCCTGCGCATCCAACCTCTGCACCACGATTTGTTGGAAGTTGGTGGTGGAGGTGGAGTTGTTGTTGACCGCTGTGGAGAGAGCGGGTAACGTCGTGGCCTTCAGGTCGTCTACAGACGCCTGAAGGGAGGAAGAGGAGGTAGCCACCTGAGAGACCTTGTCATGGATGGTATCCAGACAAGGTATGGTGATGGTGACACCAGTAGGAGCAGGGGCGGCAGCGGCGGCAGCAGCAGTGGCAGAGGCTGCGGCGGCTTCGGCGGCAGAGGCAGCGGCCTTGGCTGCTGCAAGCTCAAGCTCCATGGCCTGAAGCTGGGCCTTGTGAGCTTCTTCCTGTTGCTGGAGCGCCGTGCGGACCTCCAACAGCTGTCGTTCAGCGGACTGTCGACGTAGCTCAGCTGCGTTCAGCTGACGGTCGGCATCCGTGAAGATGAAGTCGTTGAAGGGGTCATCCTGATGGAGTTGGGACTGCCCTTCAACTGCTGCTCCTAAAGAACCTGTAAACAGAGTAGCTAAGTGAGTACTAGAAGACTCATTAGCTTTCATAGAAGAAGAAATGGTAATATTATGCTTAAAAGTATTACCTGAGGCTAGGAGGGTATCAGAGCGATTACCCTCCACGTTCTCTGAGTGTTCGAGATGAACAACCTCAGGTTCTTGTTGGACAGGAGCAGAGATAGGAGTATCTGCAGGTGAAGAAGTTTTAGATAAAGGAGATGGTTTATTAAACATTTGAGGCAGGGTAATGTAGTATTTCTTACCAGCTGGTGCCTTCTTTTTCTTTGACGCCTTGGATTTGGCGCGTTTGGGCTGAGGTGGAGGAGAGGAGCCAGAGGGAGGAGGGCGCTTCAGAGGCGCCGAAGAGGTTGTTGCAGCTGGGGAAGTCAGTATAGGGTTAGCTACTGACATAGCATGCATTGAAGAAGAAGAAGATGGTTTGGAAGAGAAGAGAGAAAACATACCTTGAGCAGGAGCAGAGATAGGTTGTTCCTCTGCGTCTGGTTGTGCGTCAGGGACAACCAGGACTGCAGACAGAGGAACATCGTCTGATTTGGCAGACAGCTGCTCCAGAAACTTCACGCCTAGGGCGTAGTTGTTGAAGTTTCCCTCTGTTGGGTAATTGTTACCCATGTGCAGTGCCAGAACTGCAGTGAAGAACCGGGTGTAGGGAAAGTTGACCACCCTGGTTCTGTGTTTGATCTTCTTGATCATGTCGTCCCAGATACAGCGGACATAGTCAAACTTGCGATTTTTGATCGCAGAGTAGACCATGTTTTGTATGACGGTGGGGAATTGCTCTGTGCTCCCCGTCTTCCCTGTCAGACTGAGACCAAACGTGTTCCATATGTAATAGAACGTCGCGTTTAGCCCCGTCTTGTGGACAGTGGCAGCAGTCTTCACCAGTGGATGGCCTTCCTTTACAGGCCATTTGTAGCCGATGTCATCAAGGAACGCGATGACGTCGTCAGTGGAAGGAGCAGGAGGAAACTTCTGCTTCTTGGGAAAGTTGAGGACGTTCCTCAGAGTCCCAATGCCGAACGAGATGATGTCGTCCTTGATTTGGAACTTGATCACCTCGTGCATTTTGCCCTTCGAGTTCCTCTCCTGGGCAGTGGTGGCAGTGGACCACAATTGTAGAAGGAGGGGTTTGTTGGGCGATGGGTTCAGAGTGAACGCCGTCTTCAGGGGACAAGAGAGGAGGAAGTCCCTGGCAGGCTTCAGAAACGCCTTGTTTGCAGGGAGGTCAAATTGCCCAATCAAGTTGTTGGGTTTGAACTGCAAGTCATGCTGGGGAATGACTATAGGAAGGTTTCCAATAGCTGTCATGAGCGTTGTGGCCTCAGAGGAGAGCTGGGCGTCCAGGGATGTAGATGCAGTAGCAACCATTCTGTTAAAACATAAAAACAACATATGTGGATGATTAAGGATCCAAAATATGCATTTTTCTTCACTTTTCAATGAACACAGAATATGTTCATAAAAGTGGTGAAATCCTTTATACTTGGAATGGATTAGATACCAAAATACACAAAAGAAATGTGTTTTGGTATTAAAAAGAAACTTTTATTTTGATGAATAGATATCAAAATAAGAGTTTATGATTGTTCTTAAAAGAAATAAGAACACCATATTAACTGTTTTAACAAAAATCTTAGAAGATTTTGGAAAAGCTAAGATCAAACGGAGTGATCTTAGGGTTTTTGGAAAAACGATTAACAAAATAAGCTGTTTAGGTGAAGAATGCCAACTTAAAATGTAGAAAGAACAAGAGTAAAGAAACACTTACGATGATCTTGTTAAAGAAAAGTGATGAGTGTTCTTGGTGTTCTTGAGAGAAAACGTTTCTTGCTTTTTCTTGCTTGAGTTCTTAGAGAGAATTATGTGAGCGTAAAGAGTGTAAAGGATTACGAATGAGGTTTTTATACCTCGTGGTAGGAGAGAGAAAGATGGATGAGAGAGAGAAACGGGCGGCTAAATTCAAACGTAATGATGAAAAAAGGAAGTTCTACGCGCGTTCACGCGCCTGACGCACGTCGTGGGGAACAGGAAACGTCCCATTACGTGTCAGTGCAGATGAAAAGTTTGTTTTATTTGAAAAGATAAAAACCGCCTTTTCAGAGGATAATTCCATTTTGATGAAAGATTTGTTTTCTTGGAATTGGAGTACTTATCAGATAAGCACTGTTTTGGGAAAAATCCTCTTATCACATTTAATGTGATAAGGTTTCAGGAGCAGAGGTACTTACCTGAGAATCATCAGTATTCGGATATTGAACAAAGATTTTGTAAGTACTGAATAGAGTCATCCTCTGATGAGAGTTAGTTCAGGAGTTGTTAAAGAAAGAGTCCTGAGAATAGTTATTCTATAGGGTTTAACAACTGTTTGTCCTGATAAACTTCAATCATCAGGATTTAACATCCCAAGTTCACTGATGAGCATATTAAAACGCGTTACATCCAGTGGTTTGGTAAAGAGGTCAGCAAGCTGATATTCAGTAGGGACAAAATGGAGTTCAATATCACCATTCATCACATGATCCCTGATGAAGTGATATCTCACTTCAATGTGCTTTGTCTTGGAGTGTAAGACAGGATTGTTGGCGATGGCTATCGCTAAAGTATTGTCACAGTAGATGGGAATTTTAGAAAGTTGTATGTCATAGTCCTGAAGTTGATTTCTCAGCCACAGGACTTGAGCACAACAGATTCCTGCTGCAACATATTCAGCCTCAGTAGTTGATGTGGACACAAAGTTCTGTTTCTTGCTAGTCCAACTCACCAACTTGCCACCAAGTAGGTGACACCCACCAGTGGTGCTTTTCCTGTCGATCTTACATCCTGCAAAGTCACTATCAGAATAAGCTGTTAGATCGAACCCTGAGTCCTTGGAGTACCAAAGACCCAGATTAGGAGTTCCCTTCAGATATCTGAAGATCCGCTTTACAGCGGTCAGATGGGATTCTTTGGGTTCAGCCTGATAACGAGCACATAGACATGTAGAATACATGATATCAGGGCGACTAGCTGTGAGATACAGCAGAGAGCCGATCATTCCTCTGTAGAGAGTCACATCAACAGGTTTCCCTTTGGAATCCTTGTCAAGTGACAGAGGAGGAGCCATTGGAGTCTTCATCGGTGTACAGGATGTGAGATCAAATTTCTTCAGCATCTCATGTACATATTTACCTTGATTGATAAAGATTCCCTTTTCAGATTGCTTGATCTGAAGTCCTAAAAAGAATGTTAGTTCACCCATCATAGACATTTTATATTCAGATTTCATGAGCAACTCAAACTTTTCGCAGAGTTTGGGATTTGTGGATCCAAAGATAATGTCATCGACATATATCTGGACAAGAAGGATATGCTTAGGATATTTCTTTAGAAATAAAGTGCTATCAATCTTTCCACGAACAAAACCTTTAGAAAGAAGAAAGGTTGAGAGGGTATCATACCAGGCACGAGGAGCGTGTTTTAACCCATAGAGAGCCTTGTTTAACTTGTAGACGTGATCATGGAACTTAGGATCTACAAAGCCAGGAGGCTGAGCCACATAGACTTCTTCATTAAGTTTTCCATTCAGAAAGGCATTTTTAATGTCCATCTGATAAACCTTGAAGTTCATATGTGCTGCAAAGGCTAGGAAAAGTCGAATTGCTTCGAGCCTAGCCACAGGAGCAAAGGTTTCATCGTAATCAATGCCCTCTTCCTGCCTGTATCCCTGAGCCACAAGGCGAGCCTTGTTTCGAATAATCGTACCAATCTCATCAAGTTTATTTCGAAAAATCCACTTGGAACCAATGATAGTACGTTTTCGAGGCCTAGGGACGAGAAGCCAGACATTGTTTCTGATGAACTCTGCAAGCTCTTCCTGCATGGCTGAGACCCAGGCAGGATCACGCAAAGCATCATCTATTTCTTTAGGTTCATTTTCAGAGATAAAATTAACATAAAGACAGACGTTACCAGATTGACGTCGAGTTTTAATGCCAGAGGAGGGATTACCAAGAACTTGATCAATGGGATGATTCTTGGTCCATCGTAGAGCAGGTGGCTGATACACCTGTCCTGAAGTGGAAGCTTCATTTACTGATGGATCAGGGAGAAGATTAGTGGGAGTAGGCTCACTAACAGTGGTTTGAGAAAAGTCTTCACTGTTAGTGGGTTGATCAGGTTCAGATGGTGTGATTTGGGTAATTGGAGTGGCATTTATCAGAGGTGGAGTAGTTATTTCAGAGGGTGGAATGGGAGGATCTTCTTCAAAACCATCAGGAAGGTCTTGAGGAGATGGATCAGCAATGGGAGGTTCAGGGACTTGAAAGAAAGAGTCAGCCCACTGATTTATTTCAGAGTTTTCATGAGGGTGAGGGAAAGTAGGACCCGATTCATCAAACTTGACATGAATCATTTCCTCTATGGCTTGTCTTCGTTTGTTGAACACACGGTAGGTTTTAGAGATAGAGGAGTATCCAAGGAAGATTCCATCATCAGACTTGGAATCGAACTTTCCAAGGTTATCTTTGTTGTTCAGGATGTAGCAGACACAACCAAAGATATGGAGATGTTCGATAGAGGGTTTCCTGTTACGAAAGAGTTCGTAAGGGGTTCTTCTGAAGCGCTTTACTATCAGGGATCGGTTCTGGGTATAGCAAGCTGTGTTAACAGCTTCTGCCCAGAATTGAGTGGCAAGATTGGCTTCACTCAACATAGATCGTGCAGCTTCAATCAGGGTTCTGTTTCGTCTTTCAGCAACACCATTTTGCTGAGGAGTTCTCACAGATGAGAAGTTCTGAGAAATACCTTTCTGATCGAAGAAAGTTTCCAGGGTACTGTTTTTGAATTCAGTTCCATGGTCACTCCTGATTGATCGAACAGTAAGGTTGTTGAGTCTTTCCATCTTCCTGACGAACGAAATGATTTCTTCAGGAGCATCACTCTTGGATCGAAGAAAGAACACCCAAGTATATCTGGAATATTCATCAACGATTACCAGAGTGTATTTCTTTCCAGCAATGGATTGGACGTTGACGGGTCCAAAGAGATCCATGTGGAGAAGTTGTAGAGGAGAGCTGATGGAGGAAATCTGCTTGGACTTGAAGCTAGTCCTGGTCTGTTTTCCTTTCTCGCACGCTGAACAAAGAAATACCTTTGTATAGCGAAAGTCAGGAAGACCAATGACAAGATTGTTGATGCAGAGTTGATTCAGCGTTTTGAAATTGAGATGAGAGAGACGCTTGTGCCAAAGCCAATTTGTATCAGAGGAAGCACGAGATACAAAGCAGAAGTTGTCAGTGGAGGTATTCATGTTGATTATGTAGATATCAGTATGTCTCACTCCAGTGAGAATAACTTCCTTTCTTCTGTTTTTGACTTTGCACTTCTTCTTTGAGAAGGAGACTTTGTGATTCTTATCACACAGTTGACTGATGCTCAGAAGATTATGCATCAGGCCTTCAACATAAGCAACTCTCTTGAAAGTAGTTACTCCGTTGGTCAGTGTGCCATACCCTCGGGTTTGGCCTTTACCGTTTTCGCCAAAGGTCACAGCAGGACCTCTTTCTTCACGGTAGTTAGAGAGGACAGATTTCGAACCAGTCATATGTCGAGAGCATCCACTGTCCAGGTACCAGATGCCCTTATCCTGTAAAATTTAGAGTTTAAGTTTTTCTTGGTACCCATAGAACTATGGATCCAGAAGTATCAGTAGGACTGGTGGAGTCAGTGGCAGCCTTGACTGATTTATCAGTTCTTGAGGCTGGAGTCTTGACTGAGGAGACAGTCTTGACAACCTTCTTTCCTTTGACCGAATTGTCAGTCTTAGGATTTTTCTTTACCTTAGCTGATTTTTCAGCTTTGGTAGCATCAGGACACTTACTCGCAATATGGTCGTTTAATCCACAGTGATAACATTTGCGATATTGAAAGCGTTTAGTGTGGTCCAGGAAGTCTTTAAACTTCAAGTGAGCAGGACCAGCACCAAGTATGCCTTTAGCATTGGACATTGGAGGAATTGGTTTCTTCTCCTGAGTCTTTTGCTTCAGGTCAATCTTCAGTCTGGGAGCAGGATTTTGAGAAGAAGATTTTGATCCTGAGACTGAAGGACCACCACCCAGAACTTTGTTCTTGGGTTTAGGACTCTTGGTCTTTGAAGGAGTTACAGTGTTAGATTTTTCTTTGACTGTGTTCTTTTTGCTCTTAGGAGCACCTTCAGAGTGTGTGTTAGAAGAAGAAGGAATGTTTTCAGGAGCATTGGGATCAGGGATAGAAGAAACAAATTTTCCAAATTTGAGCATGGAACTATCAGATTTAGTTCCTCCATGAGTGTATCCAAGACCCCTTTTGTTTTTAACATTTCTTCCTGAGGCTAATATTTCATCAACCTTTTCAGAAGCGTCACTCCATCCTTTGATGGTGACTTTTTCAGCGTTTAACTCAGCCAGGGCTCTTTCTTTGGCAGCAAGAGCCATTTCTCTTTCAATACAGAGAGTTTTGTTTACAGTGACCTGGTCTTTATAGTTTTCTTCCAGAATGGTATGTTGTTATATTTTTTCTTGGCATTCTTTGAGTTGACCACGAAGGTCAATATTCATTTTTTCAGCAGAGGTTTTACCATTCAGGGCTTTGTAAAGATCAAGAGTGACCAGGTCCAGTTGAGTTAAGCTTTCAAGAGGTACGAGAGGAATAGGTACCTGACTGGAGGAATCAGTCGCAGAGGTTGAAGCTTCAGGAGTTGTGGAAGAAGAAGCTTCAGGAGCCTGAGGAGGAATCTCTTCAGGGACCTCTTCTATCTTAGCCATGAGAGCTAAGGTAGGTTCCTCAATAATGGCCATCAGTGCCACTTGAGTGTCTTCCTCATCCGATGAGTCATCAGAGGAGACATCATCCCAGTCGCAGTCTTCTGCGATAAGACCTTTACCCTTGCGCTGAATTTTCATCTTTTTGTACTTTTCTTTCAGGCGCTGGTATTTGGGGTTCTTAGAAGAAGATTTGGCAGAGGAGGGAGCAAACTGACTTTTCCTGTACCTGCAATCATTAGCAAAGTGTCCTTTGCCCTGACAGTTGTAGCAGATAGCAGTAGCCTTATCAACAGGGTCTGATTTAGGCTTGTCAGTAATAGTAAGATGTTTCTTTTTGTGGAAGTTTCCCTTTTTGGTAAACTTCTTGAAAGATCTGGTTAACAAAGCAAGAGATTCATTGAATTCAGGATCTTCTGACATGTCAGAGTCAGAGGATTCTAATTCAGTAATAGTTACTGAAGAGGAAGTGGCAACAGTAGGAACTGAGTCAGAGACCAATGCAACAGAGTTACTTTTGGTATCTTTAGAATCTCTTATGAGATTCTTTTTCAGTTTCTTCTGTTGTTCACGGTTGAGAAGAATACCGTACAGCTCACTTAATGTGAGTGTCTTTATGTCCTTTGACATAGTTAAGCAGGAGGTGTATATTTCCCAATGTTCAGGAAGAGCTTCCATGAACTTGGTAACCACCTCAGAGTTAGAGTAGGTAGTACCGATAGTCTTCAGATCAATCAGAAGACAGTTGAATCTCTGATGTAGCTGGAGAGAGTTTCATCCTTTTGATGAATAAAGCTTTCATACTGTCGAACCAAGAAAATCTTTCTTGATTCCATGAGAACAGCAGTACCTTCATATTGAACACAGAGAGTGTCCCATATTTCTTTAGCAGATCGAAGGTGGCAGACAGAATGGAATACATCGTCAGGGAGTGACATGGCGATGAGAGACCTAGCCTTAGTGTCAATGTTGACCAGGCGTCTGTCTTCATCATTCCAGTCCGTTACAGGCTTTACCAGTTGCCTTTCAGGTACAGCTGGTTGGCCAGCGGCAGCAGGAATGGGATGGACGGTTTGTGTAGGCACATGTGGTCCATTTTCCAGAAAGTATGGAATCTGGGGATCAGAACCAGAGAGAAAGAGTTCCATCCTGGTTTTCCAAAGAGAGAAGTTATCTTTGTTGAACCTAGGAGGTTTTCCAGCAGAGCCGGTATCAAAGTAGTTATCCTTAGCTTGAAGAGCCATGGATTAGAAGAGTGGATCACAAGATTTTTCTAAGAAGAAAATGAGAGCTTGTATCTGCTCTGATACCACTTGTTGGTCCCAAAGAGGTGACCTTCAAGTAAGGATAGTGTTTGGGATTATAGAAGGGGGGGGGTTGAATATAATCACACAAGTTTTCACTTTTAAATTCTTGTTGTATAAACAATATGAATTTACAGATTGTTGCGGAAATAGAAAAGACAATAAGTCTAAACTAAACAATCTAAGTTCTTTCACTATGCACTAGAGTGAGAAGATGTAAGAAAGAAGATAGAGGGAATAAAGAAAGAAAGAAAGGATTAGGGTAGTATTAGGATGAAGAAGAAGTATGGAGAACATCTCTTCAAGTCCTATTTATACCCAATGCATTAAATGCATGTAGACTCACTTTTGTGTACGTGTCACAATGTAAGTGGTCCTTTGTACTATTTACTATAAACAAATACTCTTTGCATGGTGTGCAAAAGAGGAAGTGTGTAAACAGTTGCCTTGAGGTCTGATAAGTACGGAGGGAACAGTAAAGAGACTGTCCTTATGTACTTTTGTGTCAGTAAAGGCGGATAATCCTTTTGTGCATTAGACTAAGACATTTCACTAATCCTTCAGGATCAGGATACTGATCAGTGACTAGAGTCCTGAAGCTGGTGCTGTTCAGGGTCACTTGTATCCTGATGATTCTTCAGGATGTCATACGATATTGAGCAGCCTGCTATCACTGAGTTCCGTCTTCAGATCACGAGCATGCTGTTCCTGTCATCAGCTAAGTCTTCGACGTTGCTGATGGTTCTTTGAGTATGATCTTGATGTCTTCAGGAGGTCTTCACTTCAGTGGATAGGATCAGTAGACTGCAGAACAGACTCGTTCGTCTCCTGATCCTGATCCTGATTACTATAAAAATAAGTTACAGCATAAGTAACATGGAATAACACTGAACAGACTCAGTGATAATTCCTCAAGCTATAACAGAAGTAAAAACCTATTCACTAAGTAAAGGTTCAGGATCATTATCATTTCATCAGGTCTTAGGAGAGCTGGATCAACAAAACTTATTAAAGAAAATTATTCTTTAATAAGTTTGTTATTCAGACTGATTAGCAAGTAGATTTGATGTTTTGAGTATGCTTGTTATTCATAGTGAATAACGAAGAAGATTATTGAGATTTGTTGTTATGAGTATCCTTGTTATTTAGACCGAATAACAAGTACATTTGTTGTTATGAGTATCCTTGTTATTTAGACCGAATAACAAGTACATTTGTTGTTCTGAGTATCCTTGTTATTCACTCTGAATAACAAGAAGATTATTCCTTAATAATCTTGTTATTTAGATTGAATAACAAGTATATTTGTTGTTCTGGGTATGCTTGTTATTCACACCGAATGGCAAGAAGATTTATAATTTACTTGTTATACTAACTAAACTATATAAACTAAACTTCATATTCAGACTGAATAACAACGTAGATTTATTTGTTAATCTGACTATGCTTGTTACTTAGATTGAATAACAAGTATATTTGATATTTATAGGTTAACAAATACACTTGAAATACAGTCTGAATAACAAGTAGATTTGTTGTTCTGAGTATCCTTGATATTCAGATTGAATAACTTTAAAAGTAGATTTGTTGTTCTGAGTATGCTTGTTATTCAGACTGAATAACAACTCATGTTACAAATCCACTCTGAATAACAAGAACACTTGTTACTTACATGATACAAAATGCAGGTTTTATATATAGACTCAACAAAATGCAATGAGGTTCCACATAAGAGGAAGATTAGTTGGAGAAGAAAAGAGAACTACAAAGATTATGGCATATTCATTATGAGGCATATGGAAACTTTCATGGGAGTTCATGGAAGGAATCGGGAATGTAGACTACATGATGACAACAAAGAGCAAAACTGGAAACTAAAGATGTTAAGGTATAAATGTCACAAAAATACTTTTGTCGGACATGAATGAAAAGAGAGTATGTGTTCTAAAGGAAGCACGTAATTTTGCAAAGTTGCCAGCACAAGATATGATTGAAATAGATAAAAATGCAGAAAAAGAAATCAAGGAGAAGCGCCTAAAAACATTGTTTAGGAGCAAAAAGATAGAGAAAGTGGATAATGAACATTTGGTTTTGTTTGATTTGAAACAATTGTCATGGTTTATATTTGGGTTTTGTGGTGCTATAATTGGTTTGATTGTGTAGTTGATATGCTCATGTTGAACTGCAATTAAACAATTATTTTATGATTTGTAAATGGTTTGTATTTTGATGGTTTAAGGTTTATGTAAGTTTATTACATTATACAACTTTTGGAAAACATTAAACAAGTCATTTCAATGGCATTACTCACAACCAACAAATTTACTTTTTATCCAGTCTAAATAACAAACGTATTAAGGAATAATCTTCTTTCTATTGAGTCTGAATAACAATCATACCCAGAACAACAAATATACTTTTGACAAGTCTATTTGTTATTCAGTTTGAATAAGAAAGCATAATCAAAATAACAAGTATACTTACTTATTATTCTGACTTAATAACAAGCATACTCAGATTAACAAATCCATTTGTTATTCAATCTGAATAACGAAGAAGATTACTGAGATTTGTTGTTATGAGTATCCTTATTATTCAGACTGAATAACAAGTACATTTATTGTTCTCAGAATGCTTGTTTTCGGACTGAATAACAAGAAGATTATTCTTTAATAAGCTTTTTATTCAGACTAATAACAAAGTAGATTTGTTGTTCTGAGTACGCTTGTTATTCAGACTAAATAACGAAGAAGATTACTAAGATTGTTGTTTTGAGTATCCTTGGTATTAAGACTGAATAACATGAACATTATTACTTAATAAGCTTGTTGTTCAGACTGAATAACAAGTAGATTTGTTGCTTTGAGAATGCTTGTTATTCAGACTGAATAACATGAAGATTATTCCTTAATAACTTTTTTATTAAGACAAAATAACAAGTAGACTTTTTGTCTGAGTAACAAATCCATTTGTTATTGAGTATGAATAACATGCATAATCAGAACAACATACATATATACTTATAGAATATACAAATTTTATTCAGATTGAATGTAGCTGCAGTTATTTACTTATAATAATGGGGCTTAACTATTCAATATGAATAATACTGAATATAGGTTCTATTAAGCATAACATTAAGAGTGATATGAATTCAATATAACTTATGATTTTATTCACTCTACATAATATACAATATTCAGAGTGGATAAAGCTTTTATTCATTGTGAATAACACTACTTCTTTCAAAGTGAATGAAATCAGAATATCAAACTAAATTGAAAAATTCAATGAAGTTTTTATTCAACATAAAGGATGAATACAAAAATGAATTATCACTACCACTAATTCCAACTAAAATAATTTATTTAATAAAAATCATCTTTTTATGGGCAATTCCTTTAGTCATGATTACATATTTCTTTACACAACCTACACAATTTCCTTACCGCTCTTCAACCTCTTACTTGTACCACACCCTTTTCTGATTGCTTTCGGATTACGGACATCAACATTATCGAATTTTGATACACCAAGCAATGACTCCATCACCTATTTTGTATTTCGACCAGAAATACTACATCCACTTGCCTCCAAATTACTCTTCAAATCTTCATTTTCGAAACAAAATCTTCAAGTTTCTCCATATCATTCAAACTAGACCAAGACAATGATAAAAAGAAGTTTGGGCATCATTTTCAAGTTTGTCACGACACTCATTTCCTTCATACCCCAATGATGCTTCTTCAAATTTTTGGAAGAAATAATGTCTTTTTGCCAACACTTCGCTATGTATTGTAATGGTATATCTTCAATAGAATGATCCGTCAAACCATAAAAAATGTGTCGACATAACAACCCATAATGATGATAGAACAACCAACTACAATCAAAAGAAACATTGTTTTTATTATGCACAACCTGTATAATATAGTTAAAACAACATTATGATCTACTCTGAATACT
Organism: Centaurea solstitialis; assembly: GCA_030169165.1. Classification (NCBI taxonomy): domain Eukaryota; kingdom Viridiplantae; phylum Streptophyta; class Magnoliopsida; order Asterales; family Asteraceae; genus Centaurea; species Centaurea solstitialis. The sequence continues at coordinate 16,207,237 of CM058045.1, read as the reverse complement.
ATAATTTTGTTTTTAACCATGTATTATTCAGTGTGAACATTACACAATTGAGGATAGTTACAGTAATGGAACTTGATTATTCAGCCTGAATAATCATGTATTATTCAATATATTGTTATTCAGACTAAATACCAAGCTAATTGGGGATAATCTTCTTGTTATTCAAATTGAATAACAAGCATATGCAGAACAATCAAATACGAATAATACTTTAATTAAGACTGAATAACATTACTTCTTAATTAGAGTACTATTAGACCTAAATACTAAAACTTAATATTACAAAACATGAGCATAACACAAAATCTACAAAAAAACTCAACCAAAGTATAATACAAAACTAGTCAATTCAGAAGAATACAAAAGAAATAACAGGAAAATTTGAAAAAAATTTACAGCTTGATGAATCTTCATCATTGGATGAACTGGAAGAACATTCCACAATTCATCGTATTTGTTATCAAAATCAGAAACAAAATTGAGAGGAAAAACGAACTCTTTATCACTAACTAATTCCAATCAACCTTTCTATTAATTAAGCTTGCATTTACAGTTTTATTCATAGTGAATAACAAGTAATTCCAATCAACATTTCTATTATTACATTTAGAGTTTTATTCAGTCTGAATATAAAAGCTTTATTCAGATTGAATAATAAGTAAAACTTCAATCAAACCTTTTTATTTTAATAATTCCATCTTCAAGAATCCTAAAATCAATTCATCTTCGTCTTCAAGAGCCAAACAGTGGCAAAATTCAGTTTCTCCCATTTCTAATTCAAACACAAGAAAAACAATTAAAACACAACAAAAAGAGATCAAACATAGATTTAGTAACTTTTTGTCCAAGAACATATGATGAACACTCAAGAACAAAAACCCTAAATTTTCAATTTCAAACAACAATTTTCCAAAATCATTACAAAAATTGGTAAAATTCGGATATGTTGTTTTAGTTATGATTACAAACAACTTTTGTAAAGCAATAATCACCAAAAACGAATCAAACTAACTTAATTTGATGAAAAATCTCAAGAACACAAACCATAAAATTCCAACTTTCAAACAACGATTTTCAAAAATCATCACGAAAATTGTTAAAATTAAGATATGTTGCTCTAACAATGATTACAAACAAGTTTTGTAAAGCAACAATTACCAAAAACGAATCAAACTAACCTAATTTGACGAAAAATCTCCAGAATGCTATTTTCAATTTCAACTTTCAAAACTCAGATTTTTTTTATTGAATTCGAGGTAGATGCAAGAAATTGACTAGAATTCGAGAGATGAAGAAATCTACCATCGATGGAGGTGTTGATGTCGAAAATGGAGGGGAGATACTGGTGGTGATCTGGTGCGTTCGAATAGAGAAGAAGAGATGTGGTCTGTTCATTTAAGGGAAATATGCTAATAAGATATTTTAGGGAAGCTGTTTAAAAGAATCCAGCTCATAAAAAACTTGTCAAAAATACCCCTCAAGCCATTAATGAAATTTGGCTCAAATTTGGCTAAGATCAAGGGTTGTGATTTGTCCTCATGTTCACAACCAAAATTAAGTTCACAATTGAACTTTCCTCTCTCTCTCTATATATATATATATATATATATAGGGGTGGGTTCAAATGTGAACCACTTTTTGGTTGTGAACGTGAGGACAACCGAGAGCACGACACGTGGCGGATGACTAGGCGCCATGTCAAGTCCACGGCGGATGACTAGGCGCCACGTCATGTCCACGGCGGATGACTAGACGCAATTCATGGGAGGGCATTGAATTAAAGAGGGGGACCACACTCAAAGCCGCCACGTGTCGCGCTCTCAGTTGTCCTCACGTTCACAACCAAAAAGTGGTTCACATTTGAACTTTCCTCTATATATATATATATATATATGCGTTTGTATATATTATATTGTGTTACCTAATCTATGCCTTTATATTGTGTTACCTAATCCGTCACCAAGGTCACATCTATTATTGTTTTATTTGGAATGTGGTTAGGGGTCAAAACCAAACCATAAACTAGATCGTATATTTTTGGGTCTCAGATCCTAAAAACATAAGTCAGGGCAGTGTAGTGTGGTTTGTAATACTATCCGTTGAAATACATAATCATTCCGATACTTGTAATAAAATGTTTTAATAAAAATTCAGAGTCTAATCAAACTTGTAAAACAAATCTAAAACCAAAAAACAAATAATCATGGATATAATATATAAGCATAAATAGGAAAATCAATCTGTAATATATTAAGTTTTGCACTACGTTTTGATAATTCATAATAAAAAACTGGAGCAATAAAATACAATCCGTATGGACTGTATTTAATGTCATGTATGTTAACTTATGTGATACGTGTAAATGTGTTGGGTAGACGTCGGTTTGTGATAAGGCGTGAGCACACCTTATTTAAGGAATATGTTTTGTATATTACAGAGTTGGACAGAAGATGTTTTGTCGTAAGACATGACACGTTTATGCAGTGGTAACTTTTTGTTTAGTTAAATGGGCCAAGTAAATGGTCAAATTGGCACATTCTCTTGTATATTGTATTATGGAAATCTAGTTGATTTGTAGTTTTGTACGATCTCAAGACAAGCCTAGGCGTTATAATGATAGCTTTTAACGAATAATAAAATATTTAAAACATCAATGATATAGGATTAGTTTTAGCGAAAACCTCAAATAAACGGAAAACCAAAGAATATCTACATAGCCCAAGTGCATACGAGTAATTTTGTAATATGCACACATGCATATGCATAATGCACTTATGCATAAGACCCAAAAAGGACTCAAATTACCTATATGTACAAAAGTACATACGAGCTAAATAAAGGACTATGAGAGTGTTTCTTAATTTTTCATTTTTTAAGGTTTCCATTAAAACTCCCTCTAGTGATATAATTAAGAAAAAGTTTCAAAAATTTTGTGATGATAAATTTGGATGAAAACGCAAGGAGAAAAGAGCATTTTATAACCAACATACATTACTTTTTGAGTAAATTACAAATTTGGTCTCAATTGTTTGTTTTTTATAACACAATTAGTGAGACAATTTATAAAGCTACACTATAAATATTATGCAAATTTGTCCTGAAATCTAACGGTCGCTAAAGAAACCCGTTAAGTTATGCATTTTTCTCTTATTTTTTGCTCTAAAAGATATACTCAAGGACCAACAGATAAGAATTAGGGTATGCAAATTTGCTCAAGACAAACATACTCTTAACTTAATGGATTTCTTTAACAACCGTAAGATCCAGGGACTAAATCCATACGAAATTACATATATGGACCAAAGTTGTAATTTACTCTTCTTCTTTTAAACCAGCAGACCTGTAGATTGAAGCATAGTTGAAGGACCATTTTTGTAATTTTGTTCTTGGCTCTTCCAAGTCTCAAAAACATTTTTGGATGAAGATGTGTTCACCAAAACTGGATTTGGGGGAAAATCTTCATCAGAAATCACTAGAAAACTTGTTCAATTCTCCCTTTAATTCTTCCAATTTTTCCTTCAATTGTATGTGAACAGCTTACATCTAAGCACAATAATGCTCAGAAGCATACAATTTCTTGGTTCTTCTTCTTCTTCAGGGTTCTGGTTGTTTCACCGATTAAAACTCCATGGAAATCAATCTTTTATTTCGATTTCTAACAAGCCATTATCATCTTCAAGAACACCGCTTATAATAACATCAACCACGGCTCGTTGTTATCGTCAATTTCGAGCATCTTCAATTCGTTCCGATTCTAACCTAGATGGAACCTCCCTTCTTCATCTTCATCTTCATCTTCATCTTCAACCTTTCGATCAACTGTAAGTTTTTTTTCAGAAATCTTGTTTGCATTGTTAACTCCATAACTTAAGTTGTTTGATTTTATGAAAATTGCATCTCTTATTGCTAGCAATACACTTTTGGGGGTTTTCTAGGTGTAATTCAATCGCATTAGATAAAAATAAAACTCATCTTTGTAATAGTTCCTTGAATATTTTGCTTCTTTATTGCATAATATGTGTAAAATTTTTAATTGGTAAATTGTTTATTGCTATCTGATCAAATTGGGATCCAGTTGAGATTGTATGCATAAACTGGTTATCTTAATTATGGTATAAGTTATTGATAAACGCATAACCGCAGGGTTGTTTACTTACAGCTTAATAGCCGTACATGAGTGTTTCCTTACGTCTTAAGCTGTTAAGCCAAAATGGGTAAATGGAATAAGCCAGGATCCCTCACTTGTTCACATCAAGCCACTGCAAAATAAGTTAATACCGTAAATGCCCCGGAAAATTATCCAACCTTCTCTGTTTGCCTCCCTTGATTATGTCGTTTAACCTGTCCCTCATACAGACAACTTAACTCATAAAAGAGTTGATATGGAGAAAAAGTAAAGAGCCCCTGGGTATGATGCCATCTTTGTTTTTCTAGAAAAGTCAAGCAACTAGATTATATGATGTGTAGGGAAGATGCATTCAATTATGGCATTTTGTCCTGGTTGGTTACCCTCCAAAGAATACTTGAAAGAGGTCACCTATTTAACTATCGTTTTTGAGTTGCTCAATTGTAGCTATCCCCTCATCAAGATTCACTTAAACGGTTAAACCATCAAGTTTGTCAGTTATGACCCTATTGTTAGACCGCTATATTGTTGTTCTCTTCAACATCCTCCTTGCAGCAGTCTACAATTATCCAATAATAAACTCTTCAATCAAATAATCAAAACCCTTTAATGGAAGCTTGTTGCAATCTCACCTAATATACCTTTTAAACACTCTTGGTTAACATTTCTTGGCTCTTCCTGTTGCTAAGCCGCTCTCATCTTATATTAGTTGATCAATTTTACATATTGTCTTGCATACAATAATAAATGGCAATGCATTGCATTGCATAATATAACTTTCAAAGTTCAAACTATACTCTACCATCATGTCATAGAGAAAACACTTATTTTTCCTTCAAAATATATCTCCAAGAAGGTAAATCAGTATGCCTCCTGAATCCTGATATGTCTCCATAGAGATCATTCTGCCATTTTGTCTCTCCGATTAGAGTATGCTACAATTTTGTGTCTTTTAAAAGAGCACACTTCTGTGGAGTTAGCCTTGCAGAAACCACTTATTTTCTTCGATAATATATGCATTTAAACTTCTGAATGGAATAAAAAATGAACAGTACTCAACTTCTTAAAAATCTTTGAACAAACAATATCTAGCAGGCTGTTATGAGCCAGGCTCACAAATGAAAGAAGTAATCGGCTGTATAATTAAATGGAAAACAAACTGGGATATCTAGCGTTCGAGAGGCTAGTCTCTCCTAAGGAAAACGCTGGACAATTTTCTGCATACCCTACTATGGGCTATGGCAACTGCCCTATTCTTTATACTAGCCAAAAACAGACTAATTTCCCCTTTCTAATTTCTAACCTCTTCTAGAATCTATCAGTTACTTATGGGCCTGGGCTTGGGTCAATGCATAACACAGGCCAAATAAAGAATGAGCTACAAGTGGATTGTACTTAATTCTTAAAATCGTCAACCCGCCTTGGAAATTAAACCAAACCATTTGCACTCAGAACTAGGGTCTAGGGGGTGAGATGTATAAACTGACTTTTGGTTGAAAAAAAGTTCATTTTTACCTTGCATTCCCAAAATAGTGTAAAATCCACGAGCAGGGCTGTACGAGTAGAATGAGCTACGGGTGGATTGTGCTTGTCATCCTTTTTCTTCTATACTCTTTGGCATGTATTTGTAACATGTAGCACTGTGCAGGGCAGTACTCGTAAGATCAATTTCTGTCAGTTGTGTGGTGGCCCAACAAAGTATGAAATACCAGCTGGGGAGGAGAAAGAGAGAGCTATTTGCACCCTTTGTGCAAGAATTGCATATGAGAATCCGAAAATGGTATGCTTCTCTAATCCTAAGTTCTCTTTTTTGTTTCCGTCTCAATATAAACACAATAATTTCTGATAGGGACCTTTTGGTTTAACGGAATGTTTTAAAGGATCTGGGATTAGAGGGATTGGAATCTTTGGTGTGTTTGGTTTGTAGGATTTGGAATGGAATTCATTCTTTATAAATTGTTTATAAAACAAATTATAAATATAATTAAATTACCTTTTTAGTAATTGATATTACAAACAAGTGTTTTTAACATATTTTAATACATTATTACAAACTAATCCTATGAAATCCTACGAAATACCTACTACCCTCATGGGATTTCCAACTCCCATGTTTATTCCAGAATTTTTAAAACCAAACACGGGATTGGAATGCAATCCAATTCCAAATCCGGCAAATGAAACGAGCCCTTAGGGGTTTCTAGTTAATTGCAACTTGTCCTTTTTGGGTAAAATTTTCAAGCCTTTACTTCTTTACTATTGCTAATCATGAAAATAGTATTGGTCGACTAGATTCTCCCATTAAGGGTGTATTTTCAAATTCTATTTGCATTGCTATCGTTCACTCATATCTAGTTGTTTAAATTTTAACATATATGTATTTCCTCCTTTCACACACTTTTCACAACTTGAGGGTCTTCATGGAAACAACCACTCTGGCTTGGTTTAGGGGTGTTTTAGAAATTTGACTAATATCAAAACACATTTATTAAAATATAGTCAAATCACACGTCAGAGTCATCAAAACACATCGATAAACCTCGATTTGGAGAAGCTTTCTTTTGGCATAAGATCTAGAGAAGCTTTCATGTTTTACTACTCAAATTTCATTTCTTCATGATGATTTCATTTCTAAATTCGGAAAGAAGTTAAAAAGGCGACCTCAGGTGCACCAAGGCTCCGTGGCTTTATGAGGGAACTGTTTCTATTCCCTTGCATTTTGCCAAGAAGCTGTTTCCATAACTCGAACGTTTGACCGTGGTGCTTTTGTTTGCACTTTATACTTTAGCTAAATCTTAAAAGTGGTGCTTTTCAGGTGGTAGGTTGCTTAATTGAGCATGATAACAAAATCTTGCTATGCAAGCGGAAAATCCAACCATCTTATGGTCTTTGGTACGTATTCCTTATGAATGTTAACATGAGTTGCTTGATTGATCTACATAACATTCCAAAAGGGGTATGTTGCAAGTGGTATATGAAAATGTATATGTGCACATGTAGTTACAAGTAAGAATATAGTATTTGGGTTGTGTTAAGATGATAATTAGTGCTTAAGGGTGTGTTTGGTATGCGCCTAGGGGTGAGCATAACCGGGTACCCGGCCAATTTTCATGGAACCGGAACCGGAACCGACGGTTCCTGGAATGAAGGAACCGGAACCGGAACCGGAACTAGAACCGCTTTCATTGGTTCTTCATGTTTTTGTTATACCCCGGGTCTTAAAGTCAATTAGTCAAAGTCAGTTAAGTCAATTAGTCAAAGTCAGTGGATTAGAAGTAGTATAAATAAGGTAGTTGGTTAGGAGTCTATTCATTCGGTTTTGTGAAATCAGTTGAGCGGGAAACCCTCTTGGGAGAGAACAAGCCTCTCGAAAGCTTGTAACCCTTTTCTTCATTCCATATCAATACAATCAGCCTATCGATTTGGTTCAGTTCACATCAGTTTTGGAACCGGTCTCGGAACCGCCGGGAACCGGTTCCGATACCGGGTACCCGATGACATAATTTTTTAAACATTTGATACGTTATATCAATAAATAGGCAAATCATTAAAAACTTTGTTAGGTACACAACCCATGATATGTCCAACTTCCAGTGATAATATTAATTATACCTTGTAGAATTAAAAACTTCTATATCATTTGCATTCACAAACTGTCATAAAGACAACCACTGTTGCATGTATTTTCCATTCCAATCTTAATGAAACTGTAACATATATATGTACTAATTTATCCTTAATGTGACCATACTAAAGAAGAGATCTTCAAGAAAAATAAGCACGGACCAATACAAGAAAATAAGCACATTGTATCTAGCGGGACCGGGTACCCGGTGGGTAACGGTTCCAAAAAAATGAAAACCGGAACCGGAACTGGTCTTGATTGGGTCCGTATTTTAGGAACCGGAACAGGAACCACTCACATCGGTTCCGGTTATGGAACCGACAGTTCCGAAGCTGTTTCAGTTCCAAAGGCGGGTACCCGCTTCCGATGCTCACCCCTAGTATGCATCAACAGGGGTTATGAATTGCTTTAATTTCAAAGACGGGTTCCGCTTTGCCTTTGCCTTTGTCTTCACTTTGTGCACCAACTTGTGATCTCGGAAACAATCCGATTTTGCACCCAACAGGGTTAGTACTAAACAAAAACTTGTCCAACTTTTGGTGCAACATTTTCTTGACCACCACCAAAATAGGTGGAATAAAAATCATGGAGATGAGACAAGATTGGTAAATTACTAAACTACCCATGTCTAATTAAAACCCTGAAACCTTCCATGATTCTTTTACCCGCCCACCTCACTCTCGCCCTTTCTAGTACTGTGTATGTACCAAAACACACCCTAAAGGAGAAAATTCATAAGTTCATTTAATGTGCCCATGATACCCTAATATACGAACCTTTTTTCAGGACACTTCCGGCTGGTTACATGGAGATCGGTGAGTCGGCTACAGAGGGCGCCATGAGGGAGACATGGGAAGAAGCTGGAGCTAAAGTTCAAGTGCTTTCCCCTTTTGCTCATTTAGACATCCCTCTCATAGGCCAGGTGAGACAAACAATTGCTTAAACATCATATTTAACTTTCTTAACCGTCACTTTTCACACTAGACCAACTTTCTTCTTGCAAAAATGCCTAAGAGAACGTTACACTTTGCTAGACTGAACAATTTGGACAAACCAAGAGAACGCATATGTTTTTTTTACCATTTTGTAAAAAGGGTACGACCCCACCCTCTAGAGCGCCCCCACTTTACTGGTCCCATGCCCATTTTGCCAAGGGTACTACCCCGCGCTCTAGAGCTTTATGACGTTCTTTTGCATTTTTAAAACGACAATTTATTTGCAACGTTGTGTATGATGACGTTTCAAAATTTTTATTCACATCTTAATCTTTTATCCACTATGATCACCTCTTTGTGGCAGACTTATGTAATATTCTTGGCAAAGATGACGACACCACACTTTTCACCTGGTCCGGAATCATCAGAATGCCGGCTTTTTGCACTTGACGAGATCCCTTTTGATTCGCTTTCCTTTTCATCAATGCTCGTTACCTTAAATTTGGTATGCACGTGTTCTTGTTGTTCTTGTTGTTCCTCGGTGTTTTGTTTTTTGCTTCCTAAGTTATGTGGTCTTTTTCCTGTTTCTTCAGTACATCGAGGACATTAAGGTCGGAAAACCAAAGTTTCACTATGGCATCATCAACAAGAGGTATTTTAATAAATTTACGAAAGATATATTTTAATATTCCTTTTGGTGCCTCATGTTTTAGTGATTTTACTAGTGGTTTTATTGTTGTTTTGGCACAGGCCTGGCACGAGTCCTTCGGAAATTCATGCGTATACTCTCGACTATCATCTACGGACTTGACGAAAATGGCACAGGAGGATCGAGATGGTCAACATTATCGTTTTTTGGGAAATGTGATATGAGATTTCAGTCTATGATGATGCCCAATAGGTGTAAAGCTGTATTTTTCAAACTTGTGGTGTTCGTTTTTGTCGTTTTGATCGATCATTGATGTATTGGTTATATGGTCAAGGGCTTTTCTACACAAGTCCTAGGGAATCTTTAGAAATGTTTAGCTCTTGTTATAATTTTTTGTTACAGGCAAACTGTTATTCTTGTGAAAAAAAAGAAAGATTAAACATACTCCTTACAATTGACTAGTCTATTTTAGTCTAGTGTCTGGTTTCATTCCTTAATTAAAGTTAAAAGTGTCATTTAAGTTGATTAAAAAGGGTACTAAGTACATATTTGCAAGAATATGTGCATTTATGTAGTAAACATTTATTTTGGGACGGATGAAGTGATAAAAGATAATTTGTAGAAATTGGGTTGATGTAAATATTCGGTTCTAACCAATTTCAATTTTTTTTCTTGACAGTCTCTTTTGTCTTTTAAAATGGAAAATAAACCTTGTGTTTTGTGGGGACTGGATTGGTACCTAAGTTTTTTGGGACTGAAAACCAAACCATATGTATCGGTTCGAGTTCTGTTTCGGGACAGGAAAATGGGTACTAAGAGCACTTAGGACCGGAAATATAAAAATGTATGAAACATGTATCAAAACCAATTGTAAAGCAATATTTTCATAATGTCTAAATGTATTTCAAGACCAATCCAAACAATCAAAAGCTCAATAATCAAATGATATAAGGGTACCTTTTTTTTAATGGTTATGTAGGGATAAAGATTTTTTGGATACCTATAGAGAATGTTAAAATAGTTTAGAATATGATTTATCTTGATTAGAAATAGATGAGGTTAGCAAGTCTTAAGACCAAATAGGTTTACCATCTCTACTTCCACAATGGGATATGTAGGGGGCTATGTATCAAACTATAACTAGGTATGTGTTTACTGGCAAAAGTTATCACACCCCCTGAACTTATCCAGTAGAATGCACAGTTGTCAAAATGGATTGCGATTATCGTAAGCGTCTTTTACCTGATAAACGCTTACCAAGTAAAAAGACTCCTAACTTACCAAATAAGAATCTCATTCTTTGGTATACCAGTTACCAGGTAAAATTCCCAGTCCTTTACACACTCACCATGTCGTTGGCACCTAGGAATTTCGTAACGACCCCTAAAACTTGAGTTGGGTTTACCAATTTGGATCTTTTAACTAAAAACCAGACAGACGATTTGTCATATTCGGTCCAATCATGATCTCCTGTCCTAAATCCTATAAACAGTCCAGTTTGTGTACCAAACGCTCACAATAGTTTGTTTGAATCCCAAAGTCTGATATAACAAACACATTACATTACATTACACAGAATTCTCGAATCTAAAAAAAACATCAGAAACATTCCATCACTTATTTACACGGTAAAAACATACGGTTGTGCGCCATAACACAACCACTGACACTTAGCTTCAGTCCATTTCGTAAAAAACCGGAAAAACAAGCATAGCAGCCAGGCCTCGATATATACTATTATTCTCGACCATTATACGACTTAGCCCCATATAATGAACTCCCCAAGCCCCGTTGTTATCAGCAAATGTGGAAACCGTTCCCATTTGAATTTCAGTCGGATTGCTTCTTTGAGAGTTGATTTTTAAGAAAATCAAGCACCGAAAGCCGCTGTAGGTAAAAAAAAAAAAAAGAAGCAAGATTAAATCCAGTATTTGATTTTGAAATCAAATGGGTTCATTTTAACTTCAGAAGTTCGGTGCTATGGGGAAAAAATGGTGCGACGTTACCTTGGGACGGAGGAAATATGATCTTAAATTTTCGAGTAATAGTAATGTATGTAATTGTTGAATCTAAAAGAGGGTTTCTTACCCGCTGTTCCAGTGCATCTTCTTCCGACTTTATTTTCAAAGATTCCAACAAATTTATGGCTTCTTGAAATCCTTTGGTTGCTGTATCCTCGGCATCAAGATTTCTGTCGACATCAGCAACTTTTGCAAGAGAGACGGCCACATCTAAAACCTGGAAATGTATAAAAAATTTTGCCATTTTAGATCATGATGTAACGGAAAATGTCACACAATGAGACTCGATTTTGTCCATTTTTTGGGATATTCATTTGCAAGAGGGCCACCACATTTTAAGGTCATGTTTGCCAACTATAAGCTAGCTTGTTTTTTGAGCTTATTGCAAAAACCACGTTTGGTAAGCCATAAGCTAGCTTTTTTAATAGCTCCTTCAGCAACATATCATTAAGTTCCGAGGGCTTTTCATCACCTTCTTTTTTCCAATTACGCCCCTTATATTTTACATAAACGACCAAAAAACCCTATCTGGGAGCTTTTCAAAGGGCTTTTTCCACTTCTTTTTTCCGATTATGTCCCTAATGTTTTACATAAATTACCAATAAAACCTATCTTATTAGGTAACTTTACATTACCAAACATGACTAGTTTAAGTTTATTAGCTAACAACTAGTTTTTCAGCTAACAGCCAGATTACAGTTCGCCAAATAGATCACTTGTATAGGCCATGCCATTTGTACTATTATAAGACGACCGTTTTATTGGCTGTATTATTTCATATCTAATGGACCAAAAAGGGTTACCGACCTGAGACGGAGCTTTAGACGAATCCTTGATAGCATTGCGACGAACATCTAAAGCCCGAAAGTAATGATCCCTTGCCGCTTGCAAGTCCCCTTCGTAATATTTAAGATCACCAATTTTATTCAAGGAAACCGAAAGCGTATGTGTGACCTGCAAATATTCCACTCTAATTTAGAACGTGTTCCCATCTAAAGTTTATCCGTCATAACAACTAAATGATGCAAAAGGCTACGGACATGGTTCGACTAAAAACATTTAACCTTATCACAACTTATAAATATAAAAATATTCGAACACATTTATACCTCCAAATCATCTGTCCCTACTTTCGAAAGGAAAGTGACACTCTCGTCAAAATAAGAAACTGCAGAACTACCATCTCCCATTGCACGACTGCACAACAGTATTAGCATCGTTACTTGGAGGAACTCAGATTTATATGAACGTATTTTTTTATTTACAGAACCCATGTAAATCAATATCATTCCCACCATCCCACCTAATCATAAGTTAATTTTATTTCTTTAAGCCGTAAACGTCACCAAGAGCTAACACATAACACGTACCAGCAATCACCGAGCATACCCAGTACAGCTCCTAATTGTGAGCATAACTCGGATGTGTTCCCTGCTATTTCCAGCTGTTCTCGTATGTCTTGTGCACATAAACTGAGTCTTGATTTAGCACTTTCTACATTATTAGCTCGAAATGCCTGCATATGACGCACAATAATTAGGTAGACCGGTCAAGGAGAAAAATGTCAATCAACATAAACTAAATAAAACAAACAAAGCTAGTCTGTTCCATCAACCTCTATCCAAAAGAGTAGAGCAATTGTTTTCGTGAAAATCTTCAACTTGTGCAAGTGTGTGAAAAGAAATGGCACGCACCAAAGGAGTGTTAGCCTAGTGGTAAGGCTTGGGCACTACATAGTGGTGAACCCGAGTTCGAGCCCTGGGGGACGCATTCTGGAGGTACGGGGGTTTCGACCCCGGGCTGCATGCTTTAGCAGTCGGGCTTTGGCCCAAAATTGCCGAGGATTAGTCTGGGCCCAATGTGGTCTGGGATACCTCTTCCAAAAGAAAAAAAAAAAAAGAAATGGCACGCATATCTTTCATCCTAACAAGAATACAAGATGCTGAATATAATAACTACAACTTACTCTCATTGCTTGTTGTACCAAGAAAGCACCTCTCTCCAAGGAGACATCTTCGTATATCACTGTCTTCTTCTCTCCGACTACTTGCTTCTCGTCTGTATCAACCGGAGACCGCTTAATCCTAGCATGACCATCGATAAAGCGATCAACTACGCTTTGAAGATTTGCATCAGCTTCTATCTTCTCAATGTCAGCACCACATAGAGGACAATCATTGAAACGTCCTATGCATGCTCTGAAATTTACACAAAAAAGAACAGCCAACACAATCAATTCTGAGTAATAAAGCAGAACAAGAATATATATATATATATATATATATATATAGAGAGAGAGAGAGAGAGAGAGAGAAATTCAAGGAAAACTTAAAAAAAAAACCGAAAACTAAGAAACATCCTCTTAGCTATTCATTTGGACCGTATGCACTTGTCCATAGAAGTAAATTAAGTTGTTTTTTGGTTTTTATGCATGTGTGCATATTACAAATTACTTCTATGCACAGGTGCATACGATCCAGATGAAGGCCAACGAGGGTGTTCCTCAGTTTTCTATTTTTTTAAGATTTTACCTTGAACCTGACCCTATATATATAGTGCACGATATCAATAGAAAACTTTGGTTCTGATATATTTACTTGCAAAACACGTGAGTACAAGGAACACATCTGCTAGATTCGAAGAGTAAAGCGTGGCATATTAGGCAACTAAAGGGGCCGAGCTTGAAAGTCTGAGAATCATATCCAAAGGGGCATTTTGGAGAAATGACACCAGAGTCCCCAGAATCCTGCTTGGCCTTACTCACGGGGCATCCCTCCTGCTTATTTTGTATTTCCTTACTCATTGGGCATCCCTGCTGCTTATTTTGGATTTCCTTACTCATTGGGCATCCCTGCTGCTTATTTTGGATTTCACTCGACTTTTTTGAAGATACATCATCAGGTCGAGCAACTTTGACAAAAGGGCAAACAGGTGTTGTCATCTTGGTCAAAACTCTGCACAACAAAAATGAGAAATTTTTCCTTAAAATCGCTCGTAGAGCTTTAAAATCATGCAAACATTTATCAGCCTTGGAATTTCATACATGCATCTCAATTAGAACCATCTACCAAAAAGGAAGTGGATGATGTGATATATAAAAAAGTTGAAGTACTACAAAAATCTGCATGCCAAGATAAACTTGCCTTTTGACATCAACAATAGAATTCGAGTGTTGAAAAATACAAATTGTAAGTTCTGCAAGCAGTTTTTGAGCTGTAACTAAGCATTGTGTCTGCTAAATGCCATTTTATACCATTCCTGGTTGGTGATTGTCAATGTCGTCAATCAATTTGGAGCAATTATGATTTACTGAAATTGTTTAGTTGTTAAGGCAAACATAATGTGAGTTAGGAGGTGCGGAGTGCACACTCAGAAATGTTGCCTCTATCACCCTAGATTGCCATAAGGCATGGGTCAAGGGGGTGCACCCTCTTGCGGGGTCCAAGGGGAATCGTACCAAAACCTCTATGCATTTTATGAAGAGGTTTACTTACAAAATTTAAGTTTCAGGACATTTTAGGTGGAATTCAGAAGGTTGGAAACCTTCTTGAATTAGTTATGAAACTTACTAAAAACTCCCAAGTATGAATAAGTAACATTTCAAATATGAAGCATTTGGACTCGGAGCTTCTAAGCCTTCTGCTAAAAGCCTCTGAGTCTTCACTCACCTTCTTAGTTTTGACTTTAAGCTTTTGAATCTTCAACTCAAAGCTTCTGAGTCTTTTTTTTCTTCTTTTTGAAGTATATAGTATTTCTATATGGAAAAGGTAACAAATAAACTCACACACCCTCCTCAAGTTTGATGAGTTTTGAACCCTGACCGCCTAAGAGGCCAAAGACTCCAATACTGCTAGGCCAAAGTCCCTTTGGTAGAGCTTCTGAGTCTTATGATCAGAGACTCGGAGCTTTATGCTCAAAGCTTCCGAGTCATTCTGAGTGCGGTCCTTTTGGACTTCGTCCTCTAAGCCTGTGCTTCTGAGTCGGTTGTAACTGTCGTGCAACTACATGTTAACTGCTCTAACCGTCAATCTCTCTTGTAAATACATATTCGGTTGATCCGCTGAATATAAATACACGAGTTCATGCCTTAAAACGTGTATGAATTTTCCGGATTATCCCGATACGAACCTCATGTAACCTAAGGCATCTCTAAGGTTGAAATTATAGTATCCGAAAAGTGATTTCCATACCCTATCAACGAAATCATCCAAGTGATTACAACAACAGAATTCATCAACTTCTGTTACTAACCCTTAATTAAGCACAAATTGGTCAAGAATCTAAATACATTCAATTAGTGACAAATTGTTTCCACTTTACAACTAATTGTCTAAGCTGCAAATGCCTTACAAATACTGAAGATAGTATCACTAATAAACTTCCTTGATCCTTAATCTACATCAACCCTAATTAGCCTTACCTACCAAAATAAAAACCTGAAAAAAGTCCTAATTTAGCATGAATGTGATCCCACTCCTTTGATCAAAACGCAACTAATTGAATCTGAGCTGAATTTGCAGAAAATTTACCAAAATAGAAAGATCAATCAACAAATTAGGGGTTTTTGAAGCTAAACCTGAAAATTCCCAATTTCGCAAATTTAAATTGAGATTGGGTTTGATTCAATGAAATCAGATAAGATAAATTAAGAGATAAAAACAAAAGATTAAGATTAAAGAACCTGAAGGAGTGAAAGAAATTTCAATTTTTGATGATATGATTGAACAGGAAAATTGCCTTTTCGTCAAGTTATTGATGATGATGATGATGATGATGGAAAACGAGGCTGAGTGATTAAGCTTATCGACGATTTCGGATATGATGAAGATAAGTAGGAGAGGTAATACGATGACGTTTTGGTAATTTAATCAAAGGAAAACTTCAAAAGTAGTCCTTAAACTATCACTTTTTAACATTTCAGTCTTTTATTATAAATTCACAGAAGACACACTTTTGGAACCCTAGCTCGTTCCGGTTTACTTTCACTCGATTTGTATTACACTTTGCTCTTTGGACAAAGAGTATGATGCCGATCTATATTACTTTCACGGTGTTTGTCTTTATTGTTGATTTAATGAGCAGGGACGGACCTAGAGAATTTTTTTAACGGTGGCACCATTTAATCATTAGGAACTTTTGCGGAGATATGTTTTATTAAGTCAATATTGATTTTAAGGCTGGCAATTTGGGTCGGGTTCGTGTCGTTCGGGTTCGGGTCAGTTTCGTGTCGACCCAATTCTGACCTATTTATTTTCGTGTCAAGTTCGGGTCGTGTCATTTCTTTTCGAGTCGGGTTCGTGTCGACCCATTTCGGCCAAATGTATTGGACGAATTTTTTTTCGGTTTTTTATTACGGTTTTCGGGTACGGTTCTCGAATATGCTTTTCGAGCACGGTTTTCATTATAAAAATTTGAAATTTCATGTTTGTTTCTAACTAAAGTAACAATAAAATAACAAATAATTCTCTATTAAACAACTGAAATAAAAATTATAATGACTATCAAACAAATCAACCGAAATGTCAAAATTATTAAATACGGTTATAGTTAAAAAGTTAAAATATCGGATATCATCATAATGTAATAGTACAGTCGTAAATTTAATACAAAAATACCAACTAATAACCATAAAAGTCTGTTAATTGCAAAGTCTCGAAGAGAACTAAAAGAGTGTCGAGGGTTTATTTGTTTGAGGCTTGGGCCTTAATCATTTAAGTCGTTTAAAGCTAAAGTTAAACCATGTGATATGAGCTGGTTGTTTATTATTTCATATTTTCATTTTGATTTTTAAAAATTTGGGTCAAAATCGGGTTGGTCGGTCAACCCTAACCCGACCCAATTTGTTCCGTGTCGACTTCGTGTCGACCTGATTTTGACCCGCTTCGGGTTCGAGTCGAGTTCGGGTCACTTTTTTCGTGTCGGGTTCGGGTCGTGTTTCGGGTCAAGAATTGCCAGCCTTAATTGATTTAGTGGTTGGTTTCCTCGATTTTTAAATGAAAAGTCTCTTTTTCAATTTTTGCTATTACAATTTTTTAATAAACATAATAAATATGATATTAAAAGCTAAAAACTAATAAAATTTTTGCTATTACAATTTTTTAATAAACATAATAAATATCTATACTATTATATAAAAAGAATAACTCAAAAAGTTGGTTATTTTGTTCAACATAACTAATTTTACACATTTACACTTTGTATCCTTATAGTTAGTTATTAAATCTTATTTTAGTCCTTCACTTTTTCATTTTCTATTTTAAACCCTTATCATATAATCTAAATAATCATATATTATGAACTAAAATATATTAAAATTGCGTTTTTTTTACAAATTATACCATTATAATCGTCTCGTCAATACTTTCGAAATGAGCCCAATATTGATTTTATGCAATTATATTATATATTCTATTATATAAAGGTAATAATTTTATTTCAATTTTCAAGATTGACTATTCAATTTTCCAAGATGTTCCCTTATTAAATATTCATTCTATCATTTTTAATTTATAACTTACGCTTAATATCCGTATAATTAATTAAATTAATTTACATTCAATCTATTACTTTTTCATTTTTCACTTACATTTTATTATACTAACACAAATAATGTATATGAACTAAAGTAAAATGTATAAAATATAATCATTTTTCATTTTAGTAAATAATACCATTGTAATCGTCTCGACAATACCTTCAAAATAAGTTTAATATTGAATATTTTTTAATTAATCGTATTATTTAATATCAAGAATACATGCAAATTAATTTATTTTATATTTTTACATTTTTGTTTTTCAGTTATGTTTTAATCTATACTATCTATATGTATATCTATACTATATATTAAAGAAAAATAAGTCTTGAAAATGGTTATTTTTCAAGATTTCAATATTCAACTTTACTGTTCTTTATGCACCATGTATAACAATGTAAAACACAATCAACAATGTTGTGACGGATTGGTTATCGCTCGGGAGGTTCATAGCGCCCTAACCGAGTTCGAACATTCCTATGCGCATAATACCCACTTAATTATACGAGTATTTAAGTGGGTCCATGTTTAGCCCCAAAATTGTCGGGGATTAGTCGGACTTTATATATATATATATATATATATATATATATATAGAGAGAGAGAGAGAGAGAGTCAGGGGCGATCTATATTGCTTAGTTGCTTACAACCCTTTTGAGTTGCTAATTTATATGTTATTGATCTACACTAATTTTTACACCCGCCGCATCGCGGCGGGTATTGGACTAGTGATATTAAAAGCTAAAAACTAATAAAATTTTTGCTATTACAATTTTTTAATAAACATATTAAATATGATATTAAAAGCTAAAAACTAATAAAAATGACTCAAACAAAATATGAACCCATGACCTTCTCTTTTAAAAAGAAGAAACTAACCAACTCAGCTACAAGGCATTTGTATATTTATTGCAGTTTCAAAATTCATATGGTGGCACACAACAAATTAATACGGTTGCACTTACAACCTTACCGTCGCCACCTACACGAAAGAATCACTTACTCATTAGTCGGGCTAGAGGTATTTTGCGTTGAAATGTAGACATGAATGATGATGGATTTTTGAGTATTTGATCAATGTTTATGTGGTCTACCAATTCAAGAAATATGGCAAGTTAGACAGGTTTTTAAAAGAACAAAAAAGAAAAAAATTAATAAGAGAGGTTTTGAAAGTAATGAAAACAAGAGGACATCTTGACAATCTTAAAGGGCTATTTTAGAAATTTATTACACAATTACGAAAATTTTAAGATCCATGTTTTTTATCCTCCTCTCTTCTAGAAAGGGAGCGCCGTTTCTCCTTTTCTTTTTTAAGTTTTAGTTTTTTTTCCCTTTATTAAGTGTTTTAGAATCCATGTACAAATGTTTACCGATAGTAAGCTTTTATGTTATTATTTGAGTATGATAAGGTGGGAGAAGTTTCTGCGGTAAGAAACAAGATAATGAACCAATGATCGAGACTCTTGCCATAGTAAGCTTTTATCAGGTTTAAAATGTTTACCAACAATCCATTTTTAAAGCTAAGGATGTTACACACTAAGATAGTTGAATGTGAATCTCTTACCAAAATAACGCAATAGGAAAATGTGGACAAGTGTCTAAATCCAAAAAGAAACGAGTCTACCAACGTAGAACCCAAAAAATAAGTGAAAACTCTTAATAACTAGAAATAGAACTCTGAAATTGATAATTGATTAAACTGATAAAACTTGATTAACAATGAAACCTATTTATAATCTAGGCTAGAGATAACTAAAGAAAGAATCCTAATTATAAACCAAAACTATCTATAGGAATGATAATCTTTATCTAAGAAAATAAAATGAATAAATCAATCAACTAAAAAAAAAATGTTAATCTTCGTTCGTGAGAGTTATCCCGAGAGTTAAGTAATGTTGCAACTCTCGTATATGAAATTCATGAATGTTTACAGAGTTGTCTTAAAAGTTAAATCTGGAGAAACTCTAGGTAGCCTCTGGAGTTCATAAATGTTTGCAAGAGTTATCCGGAGTTAAGTCTCGAAGAAACTCTCAATGGTCTCTGTTGTTGCCTCGGTCTCTTTGTTCATCGATCTCGTTGCTAGCCGCCCTACATCACGATAAGTTAATTCTTACATGGTACAATTTGGTAAACGACATTTTAGTTTGAATTTAGGTTTTAGTTTCTTTTTCATTTATTTGTATTTTTCTTCATTCAAATTTATGGAGATTTGATAAAAATAAATTATTTTGACGGATGGATTATGAAGCTAAAATCTTATAGGTTCACATCTTTGTTGTATTGTATTCTTTTCTCTTATTCTTGTATTTTATGTTTAAGTTTATTTAGCTTATCAAAGTTGTTCTTGTTTAATAACAAAACTAGTTTTGATCCCGTATAATACACGGGATAATTTCAAGAAATTAAGTCATGTCAAAAACCTTATATTACAAATATGAATTGTTATGCTATTGATCTTTTAACATCAATATTATTTTCTATCAAATACATTAATTATATTAAAAAAAGTACAAACTTTATTTATTTTTAATTTAATTCAATTGATATCAAATTATCAATAACGAAAATATAACAAAGACATTTTATAGATCAAACTATAAACTATCTTTGACTTTAAAATGACGTTAATATACTTTCACATATAAAGAGAAAGGTATACATACAAAAGTGTACTTGGATTGAAATATAATAATAGATACGTTTAACAATAATTTGTTATAAAAATATTAATTAACTATTATATTAAAACTGAATGATTATCTTCATTATATTTAAAATGAAATATTTATTTTCTATTTGATGACGTTTATCAATTAGTTACATGAATACAAATATAAATTATTATATAATGTGGAGAAGAAAACTTAGTTATGCTTCTACTGATGTAGATCAAAAAACTAAAAAAAAGTAAATTAGGAGAAAATCAAACCATATGATTTAGTTCATCATAAGAAAACAATGACACAAATTTTCTTACCATTCTTCAAATAATTGCAAAAACAAGTAATAAAAAAACTTATGCATGAATGTTCTTCAAAAAAATGGTTGACGAACTTAAAAAAACTAAAAAAAAGTAAATTAGGAGAAAATCAAACCATATGATTTAGTTCATCATAAGAAAACAATGACACAAATTTTCTTACCATTCTTCAAATAATTGCAAAAACAAGTAATAAAAAAACTTATGCATGAATGTTCTTCAAAAAAATGGTTGACGAACTTACCTAAGACGTTTGCAAAAAGAGTAATGGAGGAACTTGAAAAATTAAAATGGAAAAGGTAGTATTTAAATATCAATTTAGGGAGAGAGATAGAGATATAGATGACTTCATACCAATAGATAGAGATAAAGTTTGTTATATTTAATAAATAATTTTGGATTAATTTTTAATAATTTTAAATTTTGAATTAGTGTCATGTGTCAACATATGACACATGACACATATGCATATGACGTGGCAATGGCTCACCAGAGTGTGACACGTGTCAATGAGTTGCTCAGAGCGCGACACGTGTCAATAAGTTACTCTTTTATTATATATAGATAGAAGCTGAGCAGAGGACTTTAAAAATGTCTAAATTTATAAGACAAAATATTTATTTTTCTCACAATAAATTTATAAGCTGCTCTAGGTGTCTTAACAAAAAGTTCAACATACTTTTTAACTAAAATATCATATCAATATTTTGTATGTTATTATTTAAAAAGGTGTTATAAAATATGTATTTATAGGAAGCTTATAAAAATTGTACTCAAAACTTGTTAAGACATCTAAAATCGTCATATAAACACTTCTATACGCAACTTGTTACGTGTAATTGTTTGTTGTTATAAACCTATGTCATAGTCATACGACATTGACTGCGTGCAATTGTTTGTTCTTATAAACCTATGTCATATAACATTGACTCTTTTGATTTAAATTTTAAACAAAATATATTATTCTAATTTTAAATTGCCAAGGATTTTGTAAGGCTTTAACTATGTTTTCTAAATCTGAATGGTTCGACGTATCTCTCATTCTTTTCATACTTGCAATCAATATCTTGTTAAAACTAGGATATATCTTATCGTCTTTAAACCATAAATGAAAGTTTGGTTGATAAGAATAATCTTAAGAAAATGCAAATCTTTTGTTGCAACTTACATAATCATAGATAAAACTCTTATTCATCTGTATGGATAAAGTTTATATAAAGTTTTTAGTAAGGATTAGAACTTGTTGTTTGTTTGTCGTAATAAATAAACGGTTTGAATAATGAAAATGACCATTTTATCCTTATAGTTTGTTTTTCCACTAATATTAATCCTCAAACCTCTAAGACATATACTTTTGATTAAAATTGATTATTTTTTATCGAGTTATGGTTTTTGTTCTTGTGAGACCTAATAACACATTTTAAAACCAAAAATAATTATTTCATCAATCGAGATTTTTCGCTAACACCTGGAAAAGGAGAAAACATGCTTGAAAGAATGTTGAAATCTGGCATCAAAAATCACGAGAGAAACTACCGAGAGTTTCTCCAAGACTTAAGTCTCGAGACCAGTCTCGCTGGTCATTGGAGAAACTAAGAATTTCATTGACTATTGAGAGATACAACCCTAGTTAAGTCTTGGGACAACTCTCGCAAATGCGGATTGATTTTTTTTAGGTGATCAATTTTTTTCCTTATTTAATTATTTATTATAGATAAAAAATTATCTTTCCTATAAATAGTTTTCGGTTTAGGATTATGATTAGATTTGAATTTAAGTTCCATAGTTATCTTTTTAGTTGGCTAGAATATAAATAGGTTTACTTTCTTCAATGTTTTTATTAGATTGTTGAATGGTTAATTAAATATTTTTATAGCTTTATCTCTAGTTTTTATATAGGGTTATACGTTGATACACTCATTTTCTTTTATATTTAGATATAGATCCTTCCGTGTGTTTTTCTTAGGCATCATAATCACATTCCTTTGAAGCAAGGTTGTTAAGATCGGGATCCTAGCTAGGATCGTTTTTGTCTTTGCAAGCTCGGATCGTAAGCTCAGGCTCGGGATCGTAAGATCCTACCTACTGCAAGTCATTATAAATTTTATCAGATTCTACTTCAAATTTCGAAAACATACATCCATATTTCAACATCTAAATTTCAAATTAACATACATCCACATCCAAAATAACATACATCCACATCTCAAAATAACATAGTCTTAAGTCTTAACTCTTAAGCCTTAACAATCCTCAAAATAACATAGTTATAAGTCTTAACTCTTACCAATACTCAAAATAACATAGTCAAAAACTCAAAATAGCTCCAAAATTTTAAAATAACATAGTCTGCACGATCTTACGATCCGAGCCGAGCTTACGATCTTACGATGCGATCCTACGAGCCTACACGAGTTTACCTAAAAACGATCCTATAAGCGAGCCGGCTAGTTTTTGTAGGCTAGGATCGTAAACTCGTACGAGCCTACGAGCTTGATTGCAAGTTTGACAACCTTGCTTTGAAGCATTTCATCAAACCATTTATGAGCACCACTTAATTGCACTATGTTGCTTCTCCTAAGAACATATAAATAACCATGAAACAAAAAATTATGAACTACTTTTGGAATAATTATTAAATTGGTCTTCATCCCACCTAATGTCTATTCGGTTGCCTTGTTTCCAATTTGGGAGGACATGGAGATGATTTTGAAGTTGAACGTCATAGTAATTAGTAGACCACTTCAAATATAAAGCTTCCTTCAATACATTTTTTTCACAATCATCATTTTTAACTTAAAAACGAAATCTAAAACTGAAACAACACCCTAAAATCGAAAGCAATAGATGTTTTCTATTGAAGAATCGATAATGGGCATACCTAGTTATGGCTGGAAAGAAACAACATCGAAGTCCGAAGAGGACCGGTGAACATGAGCAACCCTTAGTCGTCTGCAAGGAATTGTCAAGTGTGGTATACAAATTTTATTATTTTTATTTATTATTAAGTATGAACTTTTTTACATATTGGTAGTTTTATGTCCTAGGGTAGATAAAATTGATAACATTATAAAGGTGTAGATTTTCACTAGTAATTACACATTAAATAGTTTTAATTAGCAAAAAAATAATGATAATAAACATAAAACCATAATCACATTTTTCGTTCTTGGTTCAAAAGTCCCCTTTTCATCTTTCATGTGTTTTATAAATGAAATTCATAAAACAAAATCAACTTTCGTTGTTATGCAAGATAATATGTAATAAATAGACAAATGTATATAGTCAAATCCATCTTAAGGTATATATCAATATTTTTGACTCATATCTTATTGTTACCGCTTAAAAAATGTCATTGATTAAGGAAAAAACAATACTTTATGATCGATTGAAAATTGAAGTAGTTTCATTTATATAACGTAAGGAAAAAACAATATTTTATGATCGATTAAAAATTGAAGTAGTTTCCTTCATATAACGTTAAATGGCCGATATGATCTTAAGTTCGAATCTTTATTCCTAATAAATTAACAAAAACATGACAATTAGTAAAAGATAAGATTTGCATACAATGCAAATTGATAAAATTAACTTATCTATCGATTCTATGAACATTTCTTTCAAGTAGCAATAAAGAAGCATAAACGTCACGTCATCTTAACTTTCGGAGAAATTGCAAAAAGAAAAATAATGTTTTAAACAAATATAGTAATCTTAGAAATCAACGTCAACATAGAAAAATGGAGTTGTCGAGTTTATATTTATATACCTCTAAACATCTTGGAGTTCATGATAAACCTCAAAAATAATGGGAAAACTCGAGGGTAATTCCTTGATGAACCATTTTAGCCATGAACACCCATTGAAATTTCACAGTTATATCGCTCGTAAAACCACATGTTCAGCTTGTAAGGAGAGTCTTTCTGAATCTTTCTACGCTTGTTTCTCGTGCAATTTCTACCTTCACCCAAAATGTTTCGATCTCCCTCAAGCCCTAAAACACCACAGTGATCAACGCCATAATCTCGTCCTCTTACCATCCCCAGCGTACCCCGAAGGGTCTTTCAAATGTAACGCTTGTGGGTCCCACGGGAATGGCTTTTCGTACCACTGTCGCGATTGTCAGATCGACTTGCACACCACTTGTGCTTCCATGCCGCCATCCACAACCCACACGGCCCACGGCCACACCCTCCGCCTCTGCTTCACACCACCGTACGAGAGCCACGGGTTCAGCTGCGACATCTGTAAGCACCCTGGCTCAAACCACTGGCTCTACCGGTGCGCATCATGCGATTTCGACGCTCACATGAAGTGCGCCACGACCACGACCGCAACCACTTCTCGCGGAGTACTACTACCCAAATCCACAAGTCTTCCCACTTATAGAACCAACCACCTCCCACCATCACCACGAACACGACAACCGCTGCCGCCGCCATCCCCAACTCCGGCGGCACCGCTAGTCCAAATATACTACTCCTCACCGCCACCGGCCGAGTATTCTTCGGTGAGAACTAGTTCTCAAGTAGTCTTGAATAAATCTGCAAGTCTTCCTAATCATCAAACCCAAAACCACTTCTCATCACCACCACCAGCGGCGGCAACCACCGCCCAACAACCACCGTGTAACTGCCATGGGACACATCAGCCACAATATCAATATCATCATCAAGCGAACCACAACCAGTATCATGGTTCAGCAGCCATGGGTGTTCCGGTGCAATCTTATTCAAAGAATAATGGGACGTTCATGCAGAATATGGCTGGCCATGCAGTTGAAGGCTTGGTTGGAAGTGTGGTGGAGGCAGTTATCGAAGGGATCGTGTCGTAAACCGAATCAATCGAAATCTTCGAATATTAATAACTTCTGGTTCGGTAAACGATATGAAGTTCGTTTTCAGTCGGAATCATGGTTTGGTTTTTCTTTGATTATTGGTTTATGTTTGTTTTACGTCAAGTTTAGTAGAGTACTCTGTTGAATTAATGACTTGTTGGAGTTCTGGTTTGTATTGGATTAAATAAAACCAGTGTTATGAATGAATATAACCAAATGGGATTGTTGTATGTGATAATTCTTTGATTTGCAATTAACATTGAAGATGACGATATTCACATGTGAATAATTGCTGTTTTCTTGGAAGAACCGTTGATGGAGATGTATTTGTGTATATATTATCGTCTGTCTTTGGGTACTTTGGAAGCATCTGAACCACGTCAACTTTTTTCATTTTTATTTTAGAAATTTCCTTCAATTTCTAACTTTTGTTAACCGCTAATTTCATTAACACAAGATTGGGATAAAACAGTAATTCTATATATACGGTAATTTTCATTAACACAAGATTGGGGAAGAACACTTTTCAAACAATTATTTTCCATCTATACTAAATTATTAAAATTTTCTTAATCATGTTGCATTAAATCATACCGTATCTAGTCTGCAAAGCGGTCTTCATTCATCACACTATATCCTAAACCTTAAAATGCCCTTGTAAGGTCCTTGAGTTATACTCATCGTTTCTCTTTTCTAACCCAATGTCACATCAGAACCATATCATTCTCTATTATTCCACTTCTTTTCCCTTTTCCTATAACCTTACTTATATCCAACCTAATCTTACCCGCATTTTTTATTTTATTAAATTAACTAGATTGTACCTGCACGTAATGCGGTGCAAAGTTTCTTTAATCTGAAATTGGTTACTCTTTTATTATATATAGATTAATAAAGAAGAGGAGATAAAGAGAAAGAAGAGAGAGAAAGGGGGTGAGAGGAGGGGAGGGGGGTTCCTCGTCGGCTTCTCCAATCCCCGATAGCACCTACCCCTACCAAACTCGCTAGGGGTGTTTTGGTGTTCCATGGGACTCGCATGCAATCCGTTACCTACCCATGCACTAACAGCAAGTTAGGCATAGCTAGCGCATGGCCTAAGAAAAAATAATAACAGAAAAAGAATACCCAAATTGAGATCCTTTTTTTTTCTTTTTCTTTAATAAAAACACTAAAATTGTTTTGTTTCATTTCCTCCCTTTTCAATAACACAAATAAATACTTCCGTTCTTTTCTTTCTTTCACTTCCCTTAGCCCTTCCCATTTCAATAACACAAATAAAAACTTTCTTTCTTTCATTTCCCTTCTTTTACCATTTTCTTTATTTTCTTCCCAAGTTTGAGAATTTGATAAATCTAGTAAAGGAAATAGAGGATCAAGATGGACAGTATACAATAATTTCACCATAACACATGTACATAACATATATCTCACTGTAAATTTTCACCTTTTTATGAATCCCAAAAGATAGAAGGTCAAGGGTAGAATATGCTATAAATAAAATTAGACGTGCATGGATTTTGTCGTTACGTAAATAGTTAAAAGTAAATTACATATTTCATCCCAAGGGTATGCCGTTTTTTGTCCATGTGGTTCATTTCAGGGATAGAATTGGTTGTAAACTATTAATACAAATAAAACCAAAATCAACAATTAACGATCATCGTCTAATGTGATCAGAGCAACCAAACCAACCAGGTCGTGAGTGATGAGCGGACTCATAAGAACATGAGATTTGTGAAGGATCTCTGCATCATCTGTCATCTAGAATTGGTGAGACTGGGACTCTGTGAGAGTATAAGCATGAAGCGCGCGAATCAGTGAGAATGTGACCACGAAGTGGATCATGACGTAAGTTCATCGATCATTGAAACCGATAATGACAACTACATAAAATTGCCACCAACACCCAGATCACCACATTCTAAAGTCTATTGGGTTGCTTTTAAGAAATACAAGCGTTAACTGTTTATCAAATCAAATAGTAACCATTTTTTCGACATGTTCAGAGGTAAGTTGAAAATTCATGTTGAGATTTTTTTTCCCTAGAAAAAGCTAGCTATAAAAAGACTCAAGTATCTGAAACAAATATTTCAATACCTTTTTCAATGAAAAATCAATATCTTTAAAGAAACTGCATTTTATCTAAAATGATAAATTTATTAACGATACTCCGTCAAACTTAGGGATGTATCTAGTGGGCTACATTAAATGGATTTTCCTAAATATTTGTGGGAATGCACCCTAGCTCGTCCTTGTGGTTCATTTATTAAAAAAAATTCTTTAGCGATAAACTTTACGAAATTGATACGTCACCAACTTTGTTTTTTTCTTATCTATTACCTGAAGTGACGTTCTCCTTACATGAGGGTATTTTGGTCAAAATAAGGGTAAAATATGACATCACAATGATGTAGTAGTTGCTAATAATGCTAATTTTTATTATTACATCATCATTATTATTTTCCTTGTTATACCGCTAACCACCACCACACTCAATTCGAATGCCGACTAGCACCACCATGCCTTCACCACTGACGGTGCCACAAATCTAAACATTATGAACATAATATGTGTATGTATATTGTTTGAAAATTCAAAATGAAAAATACATGTATTACTAATCAAAAATCAAACGAGATGAATAACAAAATCAGAACCCCTAAATCATCGACTATTCTTGTAAATTTAGTGTAGTTTGTCTCATCCAAGATCGAGATGTCCGAAGTAGATTCTAACCAATGATCTATGTTCCATTTACTCAAAAATTCTAACAATCACTTCTCTCCTACTCTATCTCTCTTTTCTTCATGGATTTCGTTTAACATCACTACCATCTATGTCATCGCTCTCACGATTACCCTGACCTGGCCTCGATTGCCTACGTTGATTGCAATTACTGACATCCTTCTACATACTTCTTAGTCTATATTTGCTAATTATTGTTTGACATTGGTCATAATTACTTCCCATCGACCACCAACAAACTTTTGTTGCCGTTTGTACCGTTATCTGCCTACTTCCTCCTTTTTCATATTTTGCTTCTATCGTCACCAACCATACACCCCTCTTGATTGTTCAACAAATCCAACACCACTCTCTCGTTTATCGTCTTAAACACTTCAGTTTTCACCTTTGTTGCTTCTATTAGGCCATCCACAGCCGTACAGGTCATACCACCTGTACAGGCTGCCACCTCAGCACCACATCAGCTTTACCACTACCTTACCATTTCATCCACAACCGTACAGGTCATACCACCTGTATTATTTAAATAATAAAATATATATATATATATTCTGTATGTATATATATATGTGTGTGTGTGTGTGTGTGTTTGGCATTTGTTACCGCCTGCAAGGACTCACCGTTGAGCTCCCTTGCAGGTCCACCACGGTGGTGTTACCACCTGCAAGGCACCTGTACAGCCTCCAAACCGACTTGGCTGCGGATGGGCTTAGGGTTAGGAACAAGAGGGGTCTTGAAAACTGACTAAATAACCTACGTAAAAAAACCTAATGGCCTATCGTTGGACAACTTTCGTAAGAAAAAGATTGATCATTCCAAGATAAACTAGCAATAACTGAACTCCATGGACCAATGTTAAACAAATCGACATACCACAGGGGTAAAACTGTAATTTACTCAATGATAAAATGGATATAAAAAATCAATTAAATGGATATTAGCAAAATTGAAATTGGGGGTATCTCACTCTTGAGAATCGTCCCAATCTCCCGTCCTTCTCATCACTGCGGATTGCTGTTATCATCATCATCATCATCATCATCATCATCATGCGACCTGATTCCTTCCAATGGCGATTTCAAGAAATTATCCATCTCAATCGCTTCTTCTTCCGATGAAACCCTACAATCTCTGCTTCGATTAAGGTTTTCATCCCTTAATTCCTCTTCTACTTGCCCTACCTGCTTAAAACCCTAATTTGATTTTCCTTAATTTGTGTTTTTTTTTATCGCAAGGTTGCTGATTTCATGTTCTATTTCTCGATACCGTTAAAATCAGCGTTTTCCCCCAATTTTATTTTATCGGAAGTGATTAGGGTTTCGATTGGGGTGATTCAATTTCGTAAAAAGCATGGGTTTTGGCGGTGGAATTGATTTAAGAAATTAGGGTTTCAAATTGGGATTAGGTTTTTGTCGAGAATTTTGGGAGGTTTGCGTTTAATGTTTTGATTTTTAGTTTCGATTTCGATTTCTCATATGCAATTCGAATTTGGGGTTTTATGATGCTTTAATCGCAATTGAGAAAATTAGGGTTCTGATGTTGTCAGGTTGAAAAAATCGAATTGGGGGTTTTGTATAATCTCTCAAATGGGGGATGAATCGCCACCTAACACCATGAATATTGACCTCAATTTGGAGCCTGCGGTTAATCCTTCACAAGATGATGAGCCAAATACCATGAGCTTCGAAGATTGGCTACACGGGTCGGTTAGCTTCGAAGATTGGCTGCATCGCCCTAGGTCTAGGCACCGGTTGCGGTCTCTTTGGAGACCGGTTCCGATCCCGATGGAAGCTCGAAACATGGCTCTAGGGTTATCGGGTAGCAGCGGTTTGGTCATGGATGAAAGAAATCCGGCTGATGATGATGATGGTGAACGTGAACGTGAACCACTTCCGGATATGAACAAAACGGACGAAAATGCTGATAAGGATTTAGAAAACGTGGATGCGGGTAAGAAAGACGTGGAGAAGGGGAACGGAGATGAAGGAAGCTTTTTCGATTGCAATATTTGCTTGGATTTGGCGAGCGAGCCTGTTGTGACGTGTTGTGGACACTTGTTTTGTTGGCCGTGTCTTTACCGTTGGCTGTTTGTTCACTCGGAAGCGAAAGAATGCCCGATTTGCAAAGGGGAAGTGACCATGAAAACCGTGACTCCAATCTACAGCCGCGGGAATCACGCGCATGTAACTGATGTGGATTCCGGTGTTAAGATTCCGAGCCGGCCGCAAGCGAATCGGATCGAGAGCTGGAGGCAATCGATCCAGCGAAACGCGCTTAATCTGCCGATGTTCGAGATGATTCGAAGGCTCGACAACCGATCACGGGAAATCCCGAACAACTCCTTGCTGAATAGGATCTTCACTTCTCGAGGGATACGAAGGGGACAGGATACGGATACGGCCGCGATCGGGTCGCCGGAGACCGTAACGGACTCGCCGGAGTCGTTCGCTCCGGCAAACTCGAACTCCGAGCCGAGCGGTTCGACCCTGTTGCCGCGCCGGTCGGCCCGGACGAACCTTACGACGGCTTTGACTTCTGCGGAGAACTTTGTGGATTCGTATTTCCGGGACCACCCGGATGAGCGGAATCAAGAACCGGTTCCGGCGATGGATGATCGGCATTCGATGTCGAGCATTGCTGCCGTCATACAGTCGGAAAGCCAGACGGCGGACACCGCAACGGAAACGGATTCGAGGGTGTCGATTTCGACTTCAAGAAGGAGGTGCGAGACTTCGACATCGAGGGTTTCGGATGTCGATAGCGGAGATTCTCGATCGCGAAGGAGGAGGTTGCAATGAAGGTTTCCCATGGAAGATCTTTGAGCAAAAGATTGAGGGAGACTTACTTCAGTTAATGTGAGTTCTAAAACTATGTTACAAATTGCCTTTTATATACTTTGTTTTCTGCAATTAGGAGTTTTATGTCATTTCCGTCTTATGAGTTTTGTGTTGGAATGTGTTGGTGTTTTATCTTATATTTATGACTATTAGATTTCTCATGATATGACAATAATAAGCTTGGTTAAACTTGACTTCTTTTAGTATAATTGGGTTAAAGTTGCTCTTTATAATTGTGCTTGATAGGATTTAGTTTACTGAAAGTTTTTCGATGCTTAGGGGTAAGGTCGGAGCCAGGAATATTACTGAGGATGGTCCTTTTAAATTAAAAATACAATAACTATATAATGATTATATATTGATTGATCGTAATGTTCAGTAAGACAAAGTTTATGTAACTAACTAGTTTCATTATGAAATGAAACACTGATATTTATTTAGGGACGATTTATTAAATGCTTATCGGTAAGGGCTGACGATATGTGATACCTTACCGATTGAGCATACAATGGGCCAAGAATCTTACCCTTTAAGATGCATAACAATGACCGAGAGTCCTACCCAGTAAGTAAGAAAAAAGAACTCTTATCCTGTAAGTACTTATCGGGTTTTAAACGCTTACCAACAAGCCACAAGCCAATTTGATGGCTGAAAATTTTAGATGACAAGGTAAGTAAGGGTAATTCTCTTACGGGTAAGCGCTTTGTAATGTTTCCTTGTTCTACACTACAAAATAGGGAAGACATTGCTTAAAGATGATAAAATAAAACACGGTCAACTTTACGGAAGAAATGCAGTAAATCAATTGAGGTTACTTTGGTTGATGGTCGGCCTACCCTTTTGTTTAAAACTCGAGGTTAGTTTTTATAGAAATTAAGTATATATGTCTTGTATTAAAAAAATCAGAAATTTTGAGGACGAGCATGGGCCACCCCTGGGC
The DNA here is from genome assembly GCA_030169165.1 of Centaurea solstitialis. NCBI lineage: Eukaryota > Viridiplantae > Streptophyta > Magnoliopsida > Asterales > Asteraceae > Centaurea > Centaurea solstitialis. The sequence goes on along the minus strand of CM058045.1, from coordinate 16,175,007 downwards.
CATGGGTGGCTCTGCCTATGCTTAGGAGGTGTTTAGTTTAGTTAGGGGTATTATGAGGGGTGAGAGATGGGAATGTGATATAATTTTTGTGTTTTGTTTGGGATTGTTTACGTTGTGTTCTTGAAACCTTTCTATTGAAAACAAAAAAATGCGCGTTCTCGAATCCTTTTAGGAAGGAAAGGAATACGAACTAGATATCGTTTATGGGTCCTTTTAGAACTTTCCTCCCAAACAAAGGAAGAAAACGAAAGAAAGAAACTCCGAAAAGAGTATGTGATCTTTTACGATAAAGGAAGATTTAGAAAGAACACCAAGAAAAACAAATATATATGATATGTTTGTAAAATCGACATATTTTTATTGTCTTCTCTTCGGATCAGGAACATGATAAACTAGTGTCAGAACCGCGCGTTGCGCGGTAGTGTAAGTAACTTTGTAATAATATTTAGATTGTTATTTCGTTACATTTGTCCTAAGCCATTGTTACAAAATCAGGATGGTTTCATATAATATTGGTTTATATAAAACGAAAAAAATAAAATGTTTAGGAACTGTATGAAATATTTTTTTCAAATAAATAAAACTTAGTATTCAACCAAAAATGTATCCAAATTTTGATGAACATTCAAGCTACTACATTATTCTTTATTTCAACATTTGCCTTTTACACATTAATGTGGGATAATCAAGAAATTAACATTTGATCAATACTTGAATCTTATTGCGTCGTGTCATCTTTCTTAGTTTTTTCTTTTAATATATTGATTGGTTGTTTGCATATTATTAAAGTAATTCAAGATTTTTCAAATAAAATTAGTTCAAAAATAAAAAGTTTAACTATTACATGATTTTTTTTCACATAACCAATAACTATTCAATCTATTATTGGATCAAAATTTGAATGAACGTTCAAGCTACTACCTTATCCTTTATATACTCATTTTTATTGCCAACATTTCCAACATTTTTATATTAAAAATATGTTGAAATATATATATATATAATATAAAAAAAGAATAAATGTACTAAAATAATTTTATATAAAGTGATTTTAGTGATTAAAATTTTAAATGTAAAATTTATTATTTTTTTATTTGTTTAAACCACTAACATCCCTTGTTCATAGATTTAATCTTGATCATAATATGAACTTTGTTTGTTGAAAGAATATATAAATAAGTACAAAAATTTTATATCATTCATTATAATCTTATTAAAAATTTGGTAAATTATTTTATTTATTTTATTAAACAAATTAGTGTTTCGATAAAAGATCTTAAAGGATATAATTCTTTTAATTCAAACAAAAAAAGAGAATTATAAAATAAAAATAAGCATCCTCAAGTTAAATACATGTATTTCAAAAACATAGTTTGACTGGATAATTCTCTAAACATACACCACTTTATTTTTTAAATCCAATCATCTACACGTAAAATCATAAATTTTTATTAGGCGACTTATATATTATCAATTGACCTAACATTGCTTTTTATCGACAAATTTTTTCGAGAACAAACGCACTTTTTGCTATAAATTTTTAGCCTACTCTCAAACATACCTCATGCATTAGCCCAAAAGACCAATTATCACCAAAAAAATTATTTTAACTATATATTAAAGTTTTGAAACACTATATATTCAATTGTTGTCAATCAAAACCATTAATATGAAAATTTTCAGTTATTAATCCTTACACAGAAAACAATAATTAGAAATTAATGTGTTTAACTTTAGATTGAACATAAATCAAAGTGAGAGAAACAAATATATAAATATGATTAATATTCTAATTAATGTTTTATCATGTACATTTAAATGTACTAAACTGTCACAAAAATTTCATTTATGTATATTAATTGATAATAATAAAGAAGAATATGAAAGATTACGTTAATTAATGGTATTATATTAATTTATAATAATTACAAAAAATAATGAAATTTTGTTTAGAGAAATATAAAAAACTAAATAATGGATAAATAATAAAACAACCTTTCAATCGTTTGCAAAATATCAACCCCTGTTCTTTTATCCATTTTACAATACTATATATTGATAATAATGTATCGGTTGGTAAAAATAATTATTTTTAAGTATACAGATTATTTTAATAAGAAATAATGGTAAAAAACATTAAATGTGAAACTAAAAAAAGACAATATAATTTTATTCATATTGATTGTTTGGTAAATAAAAAATAAAAAATATATTTAGTAATTAATGCGTTAAATTAAGCTACATACACTAAATGAGATGTTATTTGGAAATTATTTCCGAAAAAATAGTAAATACTATTTTAAATTCTCTCAAAATATAGTATCAACAATTTAAGTTTCTCATTAATTTTTTATCACACATATTTAAATACATTAAGTTATCATAAGTATTTCATATATGTATATATCAATTAATAATATTTAACATAAGAATATGAAAGATTAAATTAGTTAATAAGGTATATAATAATATATAATAATTAAAATAATAATAAAATATATTTCATCTATTAATGTGATATATAGACTTAAAAAACTAAAAACTAATGTTGTTGTATCATTAGGTGTGAAAATAAAAATTAATAGTAAATAAAGCAAAAAGTTTTTTAAGTATATTGATAGTTAACATAACAAAATAAGCTACAAATACATTGACGAAATACTAATAATTTTTGTCACCCTTTACAAATGGACTATTGTCTTTTTTTAAATAAAATTACAAATAAAAACTACTATTATATAATAAATGAGAAGTATATGTAATTTTTTTCCCCAACTCATTACAAACCAGAGCTATGGAGTTTTTTTACAAAAAACATTTTGACATTTTGTTATGAAAAAATGTCAAACCCCTAATTGAGATGTACTTACTTACATAGTTACATCTATGAATTATCAAATAGAAACCTTGTAAATATGAGTTTCTAGCCAATTCTATAATTTCAGATAGTAACAACACACATACATATAAAATAGAATTTTCAAAATGCAACAAATTGAACTGAGAAGTATTTTAGAAGTTTGTAATATTATGTATTAATGCTCGAGATAAAACAAACACTAACTAAAACCTATATAAACCATCAAAAAACAGATCCACATAATCTACATAACAATAACGTTTTATACTAACAATTATTCGGAATGCGAATTGAGATAAATAATGCCTCAAAAGCAACGATGTACACATATGGCTATATCTTCAAATTCTAGCAACCATTGATTGTTTATCACTTTAAGAGTTTGTGGTCAACCTGTAAAAGTCGATTAAAACATATTAGATGAAAAATCAAATTGGAAAGAAAAGAAACTAAATAAACCAATCAAACAATCGCTTTGTAGAAAAAATGTAGATTTTATAGATTTTTACCTCTCAAGCGTAGGTTATTCGATGATGGCTATTACAATCCCGACATGCTCTAGAAAATGAACATAGAAGCGTAAAAAAACATGAAATGTAGAAGATAAAAGTTGAAAAACCATAAGCCAACATATAGTTGAAATGATTTTTACACTCAAGGCTTGACTTGATGCTATCTTTTTGTTGCAACTCACATTACATTATTGAAAACCTGATGTCAGGATCGATTTCTTAACAAGAAACAAACACTCAGAAAACAAATTAAAGTATTGCGGAATAAAACTTTAAATGGAATCAAAACAATGAACTGAAAACTTGCTTCACTTCAATACTTTCAATTACAAACTTACTCACAAAACCTCAATCTACTAGAACAGATCTCTAGTAGACGAGCAATACTTCTCTATTGCTAGGAAAACTTCTTGAGGTTCTGATTTTCTCTCAAAAACAAAAGATATCTAGTAATCTATTCTAAATCAACTATATATACAGATTACAAGATAAGTGTAAAGGAAAACAAATCTGCTAAACAAATTCCAAGATATTCGGAATCTTTTCCTTATCGCAACCAACAGATTATCATCCTTATCGTCTCATTAGAAGCAGTATTAACAGAGAGAAGCATTAACTACAACTATTTCACTAGCCAGCAGCAGTAACAACTAGCAGTAATAATATGAAGCAGTTATAACTTCTATCAAGATACCAACCATTACTACTTCCAATTCTTCTTCCAGCAGCATTAATGAGCGATAGCAGAAATACTCTTCATTAAGTCTTCTCTTTTAATCATTACCACTGCAGTATTAATAACCCTTCCTTCACGCAGTAATAACTTTCTTCAGCAGACATAACCAGACTTAAAACTTTTCCTCAACTCAATACTTCTGCCTTCCAAAATAACCCAACAAACTCCCCCTACTTAACTGTTCATCCCTGAACATTTAAGTTTTGCCATAGTTGAAGAAACTTCAAAACCAACTCTGTTCCCATAGCAGAATTTTCATGCCCACAAAGCTTCACTCTTTCCATTCCACGTAACCTTTGAGCATCATGCACCTGATCACCATCCACAAAATAGTATTCCTTAACCACACCATTTATAGTTAATGAGTATATGCCACATTTTGGAAATAATCTCCATTCATTAACTGTCTCACATGGTTGGTTCATTAGGGTTTGTACTCTTGAAGGCTCAAACAACCAACACAAACTTTCCAAAGCACTTTTGAGCTTTAAAATGACTGGTTCATCACTGTCATCCTCCAAAAGACTTTCATAGAGCTGCATACCAATCTCATACATTTCTCTGAGATTCTCCCTTGTGCATACCTTCAGAATATCAGCTAGAATTCCTCCCCAGCTTGCTTTCCCATCTTCCCAAATGACTTTATAGTATAGTGATCCACTTAACTCTCTGACAAACCACTCCTTCACCTTCTTCTCAGCTCCATCATCTTTGCCAATCACCTCAGGATCAAAATCATCATCAAATTGCATAATTCTCTGATTGATCCTCTCCACAAACTCTTTGTCAAGATCAGACAAAACAGACTTCTTCTTTCCAATATCAAGTAGACTTGTGCACAGTCTGTGATCAAAGTCATACCTTTTGTCCAATAAAAAGTAGTACTGTCTTGTTTTAAAACTGATTGAGACCACTCTGTTTTTCTTGAACGTGCTCCAAGCTGTTGCTCCAACTCCTCCAAATGCTTCACATGCCATCTGAGATTCTTTCTTTCTGAAATCATCCCTTGATTTTTCAAAGGCAAACATCACTTTCAGATCTTCTATTAAATGAATAATCTCTGTTCTTCCCTTAGAATCCTTCACACAGCCAATCTCATACAATTTCTTCAAATCAACTATGCTCATTCTTGAAAATAGATGATATGGGCTTCTGTAAGTCTCCAACTTTCCTCCTTTGCTTTCAATTACCCAAACCATCTGATCATCTTTCCCTTGTGAATCCCAGTCTATTATCTCAGATCCTGCTGAGTCATGCACCAACTTAGCTTTCTTAGCAGATTTCTTCTGAGCAATTGATTTCTTCCTCTTTTCAGCCTTCTCCTTTAGTCTCTCATCCTCCTTTTCTTTTTCTTTCACAGTAACCTTCTCTTGTTCTTGTTCCTTCTTCTCTTCAACCTCCTTCTCATTCTCAGATTCACTCACCACAGCCACGTCATGTTTTCTCTTGCTCCTTCTTTGTATCACAGGCATCCCTTCTTCTTCATCTTCCACCACTTTTACCTCTTCTTTCTTTTCCTGCATAGCATCTCTTTCCAGATTATACTTTTCTTCAATTTTCTCATCAGACCACCCAGCATACATACCTTCAGTCCCACCAACAGCATTCACAAGGAATTTAATTTTGCTTTTCCTTTCTTCAGCCTTTGACACTTGCTTAGTTCTTCTAGTGACCTTCCTTGGAACAACCACCCTTTTCTTTGGTTTTGGCTTTGTTACAACAACTTTCTTTGCAGCTTGATCTTCTTCCTGTTGCAGCTTCTTAGCCAGTTCCAGTGATGCTTCTTGTTCAGCAGCCTTCTTTCTAGCCAATTCCATCTCATCTTCAGTCATCATTGAGACAATCTTTCTCAGTGACATTTCTTCAGCAATCTCCTTGGGAATATGTTTTGGTATTTTCTTCTTAGGCTCTTCTATCATAATACTCTTTCCCTTGTCTTTTGTATCACTCTCCTTTCTTTCATCCTTCTTCACTTCAGCTTTCTCTTTAATCACTATTCCCTTGGTTGGTATCACCTTAGGAGTAGCTTTTGATAGTGGTGTTTCAGCAGCTTTCCTTTCTTCAACATTCACAGTGGGTTCAGTGGCAACCCTTTCTTCAACATCCTTCTTCTGTTCAACTTTCGATACTGCTGCTTTCACAATCTCAGACTTCACTTTCAACTCCCCCTTAGCCTTTACCTTCTCCCCCTTTGTGAAGGCAGCTAGAGTAGCATACCTCTTCTGTAAGGCTGAAATTTTCATGTTTTGCACAGCAACCTTTGCACCCTGAGCTTGACACTTCTTGGATAAATCAGAAACCAGTTGATTCTGAGTTTTGACCATCTTCTCCAAAATCTCCATCCTGATGGCAGTCTCCTCATGCTTAGAAGCATGATCTTGGAATTGAGCATCATGGTTCTTCAAATCTTTGGCAATTGCAGCCAATGCAGCCATCAATTCATCATGTGAAAAACTACCCTCACCAGCTTTAGAAGTTGAACCCTTCTTTGCTAGATCTTTGGGAATTTTAGTAGTAGTTTTCAACCTAGTTGAAACACTATCTACTCCCATGGTTTCTTGGCACCTGGGTCCTCCAAATGATTTCTCATTCAGAGTTGCCGTGGAGGGGGTCTTATTGATGTTCACACTGTCCTGATGTACACTTTGTGCAACACCAGTAGTGTGAGCCACACCATCCACATGCCCAGACATCTCCTTAGAGGGCACCTCCTTAACATTGGAGTTGGGGGACACTCCTGTGGTTTCCCTTTGGATATACTCAAGTGGAGAGTGCTCCACAAGAGGGCTTTGAGGTTGAGGGTGAGTAGACTCAAAAGAGGAAGGAGCTCTTTTGATCTTTCTTATATATACTTGTAGTGCAGGGGAGGGGGTTTTATGAATAGGGGACTGAGGGACATTTGAGGTGGAAGGTGTGGGTAGGTCATCAGGGGGTGTGCTTGAATGGGTAGGCTGCAAGCCTGATGCCTCACCTGTGGGTGGAATCACTCCCATCATTGTAGGGAACAATGGGGTGAAAACTGAAGTGCCACTTCTTTTCATGTTCGAAAACATCTTGAAAGAAGGGTCATTCCTGTTATAGGTTTGACCAGTGGCAGGTACATCCGGCAATTCCAAGTTAATCACTTCTTGAACAAATCTTGGATACATGTAAAACGATTTGGATGTAGATTTTGGATCCAGATTTGCCACAAGATTTTCAAAAATCATGTTTGAAAAGTTGAATCTTCTGGATGTGGCCAAACAAACTAATGCAGAGGCAATAGTGCTTCCAAACTCATCCCATCCAGAAGATTTCTTAGAAAAACAGTGAATAAGGATATGAACAAGAAACTTCCATTGATGGCCAAAATACTTTTTCTTTATTTTCAAAGACTTAAGAGAGCCTTCATATCCCATTTGTGCCAAAGCAGAAAATATGTCGGAAGTAGAGATTGAAGTCTCACCTCCTTCATCATCAAGGCGTAAGCACCTTCGAATAGTGGATTCTGAGACTGTCAATGGCCTGTCGCTTACAGTGGTTTGAATGACCTTGGTGTTGTTGAGGGTTTCTACGCGAGCATTCCTCCAGAAATCCTTCTGATGAAGGATGTAGATCTTTGGATTGAGTAGTATAGCATGAGCAATTGTGGATGCTTGAAGAAAATCCACAATATCATTGAAACCCTCAGATTTCTTCCCTTTGGTGAGAAATCCAACTTTGTTGTGCTCGTCGTTGAATTGCAGATCATCCATGATAAGAAATCAAGGTTAGAATACTTGAATATGATGCAAGAAAGTACACAAACGATCGAAATAAGCAGAGGATTGCAAAATCGCAAGAAATCGCCTTAGAATATCAAGGGTTTTCTGAGTTAGGGTTTTGAAAATAGCCGTTGTGAAAAAGGCGGTGATACCAGGGCTATTTATACATTTCCAAGTTAGTTAAAAGCAGCAATAATGAAATAGCAGTAATAACTATTGGAGAAGTAATAACAAGAAACCCATGACAAGCAAATAACCCAATGTCCCTGAGAAGCAGCAGTAAACTGGAAATGCTACCTCCTGCAGTAATAACATGTGAATACTATTTCCTGCAGTGGTAATGTCATTTTGACACTTCCAGCAGAAGTAACGTGCGATTGTCACTTTCAGCAGAAGTAACGTGCGATTGCCACTTCCAGCAGTAGTATCCTGCGATTGTCACTTCCCGCAGTAGTATCATGCGATTGTCACTTCCCGCAGTAGTATCATGCGATTGTCACTTCCCGCAGTAGTATCATGCGATTGTCACTTCCAGCAGTAGTAACGACTCTTTGTACACCTATACCACTGAAATCACTAGAGAAACATATTACACATACCTTGAGGCATACAATAAATTACAAAGAAAAGTGACAACTACCAGATAAAGAAACATTATTCAGAATTGATCATGCCAACACTTGTAATCAAAAACTTGAATCTTCCCACATCAAAAGCTTTTGTGAAGAGATCAGCAAATTGATAATCAGTGTGCACTTTCAACACTTGAATGAGTTTCTTTTCATTTGAATCCCTAATGAAATGGTACTTGATTTCTATGTGCTTGGTTTTAGAGTGCTTGACAGGATTATTAACTATGCTAATGGCACTGTTATTATCAATGTATACAGGAGTGTTAAGAAAAGTCATACCATAGTCCAACATCTGGTTTTGAATCCATAAGACCTGAGAGCAGCATTGTGCAGCTGCTACATATTCTGCTTCTACTGTGGATGTTGAGACAGTGGTTTGCTTTTTGCACTGCCATGACACAAGTCTTGCACCTAAAAACTGACATCCACCTGAAGTGGATTTTCTATCTAAGCTTGCACCTCCATAGTCACTATCTGTATAGGCCAAGAGCTCAAAAGGAGATTCATAAGGGTACCACAGACCCAATCTTGGTTGTCCCTTCAAGTATCTGAAAATTCGCTTGACTGCTTGAAGATGAGACTCCTTTGGCCTTACTTGAAATCTAGCACAAACACATACTGCAAACATGATGTCTGGTCTTGAAGCTGTGAGGTACATGAGTGATCCAATCATAGATCTGTATTGATGCACATCGACTTCCTCCCCCTCAACATCAGCTGTCAGTTGCTTATGAGTCTCCATTGGTGTTGAGGCTGATTTGGCATCCAGAAAGCCAAATTTTGTGAGCATATCCTTGACATACTTGGACTGGTTTATAAGAAGTCCATCATTCTTCTGCTTAACTTGCAGACCTAGAAAGAATGTTAATTCCCCCATTGAGCTCATTTTGAATCTCTTGTGCATTAGATCTTCAAATTCTTTGCACATCTCCTCCTTGGTGGCACCAAAAATGATATCATCCACATAGATTTGTACCAGCAACAGATCTGATCCTTTCTTCTTGATGAAAAGAGTCTTGTCTATCACTCCTCTTTCAAACTGATTTTCCAAGAGATAGGTAGACAGTGTGTCATACCATGCTCTTGGTGCCTGATGTAAGCCATATAGTGCCTTCCTTAGCTTGTAGACTTTGTCTGGAAACTTTGGATCTTCAAAACCAGGAGGCTGACACACATATACCTCCTCTTCAATCTTTCCATACAAGAATGCACTTTTTACATCCATTTGATACACCTTAAACCTTTTGTATGAGGCAAAAGCTAGGAACAGTCTTATGGCTTCAATTCTTGCCACAGGTGCAAAAACATCATCATAGTCAATTCCTTCCTCCTGAGTGTATCCCTGTGCAACTAGCCTTGCTTTGTTTTTTATCACAATGCCTCTCTCATCCTTCTTGTTTCTAAAGATCCATTTTGTGCCAATTGCCCTGTGCCCCTTAGGCAGATCAGTTAGATCCCATACATGTTGTAGCACAAACTGAAGTAATTCCTCTTGCATAGCTTCTATCCAACTTGGATCTTTCATTGCATCAAATACCTTCTTTGGTTCAGACTGAGAAAGAAAACAAGAAATCATTGCTGAATGTGGATTTTGGAAGCCCAAATCCTTACATTGTTTTCTTGTGATCATTGGAGATTGAATATCCCCAATCACCAAACTAGATGGGTGATTCTTTTGAGTCCTGGTGAGGTGTAAGGGTTCTTCAGGAAGGTTTACTCCTAAATTGGAGTCATACGCATCTCCTTCTTCATTGTCAACAGGAAAATCAATCATATTGTTGTGGGGTTCAGACTGAGTTGAGGGAGTCACTTCTGAAGAATGAGGAATATCAAGATATCCCTCTTGATGAGAGAGTATAGGATCTATGATGCTCATATCTGAAGATTGTGATCCATCTGCATCCTCATCTTGAAGTGTCACTGGATCAACAAGAGTGATGTTCTCCCCAGATTGATTTTCATCCCCAACCTGACTTTCTGTAGTCTCCCTTGAACCTACAGCATTTTCCTTTTCTAACTCTGCTTCCTTGTCTGCACAACAGAATTCAATGGGATCCACAGTTGGCATAGGAAACATGACAAAAGGTGTCTCAGTCTCCTTTGATTGATCTGCATTTGATCCTGTTGCAACTGCATAGCTCATATTCAAAGAGTTAGTAAGTGAATCAATGTCAAATAACCAATTTGGACCAGTTCCAGGTACATTTGGAGTGTGCTCATTACATTTGACATTGTCACTTTCTTCAATAATTCTAGAAGAGCTATTAAATACTCTAAGTGCCTTACTTTGTGATGAGTACCCAACAAAGAAACCATCATCTGATTTGCTGTCAAATTTACCTAATTGAGATTTGGTATTGAGAATAGTACAAGGACACCCAAAAGGTACTAAGAATCCTATAAAAGGTTTCTTTTTCTCAAAGAGTTCATATGGGGTTTTTCCTTTTGACTTAACTACAAGAACCCTGTTTTGAACATAGCATGCAGTGTTTATTGCTTCTGCCCAAAAGGTAACAGGTAGCTTTGAATCAACTAACATGGTTCTTGCAGCTTCAATAAGTGTTCTATTCCTCCTCTCTGCAACACCATTTTGCTGAGGAGTTCTAGGAGCACTATATTGTCTCTCAATTCCTTTTGATTCACAAAACAAGTTCAAATCAGCATTTTTAAATTCAGTACCATTATCTGATCTGATGACTTTTACTTTCAGATTTGTCTTGTTTTCTACTCTAATTACAAAGGGTTTGATCAGTCCACTTGTCTCATCCTTTGTTCTCAGAAAGAATACCCAAGTAAATCTTGAGTAATCATCAACAATGACCAAACAATATGATTTCTTGCCAATACTCATCACATTTGTGGGGCCAAACAAATCCATATGCAAAAGCTGTAAAGGAGTAGAGATTGTGTTTACTTCTTTGGACTTGTGAGTGGATTTGTGTTGTTTGCCTTTTAGACAAGAAACACAGTGATCATCACATGAAAACTCTTTTGTAGGTAATCCTCTAACTAAATTACCTTTGACCAATTTGTTCATGTTTTTGAAATTCATGTGACACATCCTTCTGTGCCATAAGGATGATTCACTCAAAGAAGCTTTTGACAAAAGACAGTTTAAGGATAATTTAGAAGAAACATCCTCCAAGTCCAAACAGTAAACATTGTCCTTTCTGGGAGCTCTCAAAAGTATCATGTTTTCATCAACTATTTTGAACTCAGGTGAAAGTATCATGCACTCTACATCATTGAACAATATACTATGTTTCTTGTCACAAACCTGTGATACACTTAACAGGTTGTACTTTAACTGCTCAACATAGTACACATCTTCAAAGGTCATCTTTCCTTTGGAGATATTACCTTTCCCACTTACCTTTCCTCCCTTTGGATTGTCACCAAAGGCAACATGTCCACCATTGAACTGCTTAAAGTTCTCAAGTAGAGACATGATGCCTGTCATGTGCCTTGAGCAACCACTGTCTACATGCCACAGATTCTTTCTCTTTCCTTGGTTGCCCTGCACATGAAGTCAAATCTATCAGTGTCTTGAGGGAACCCAAGCCAATATGGTCTTGGGTTCACCTTTATCATTTACATACTTAAACTCAGCCAATCTGTTGAGTTTCAACATATAATCTGTACTTGGAATTTCATGACTTGAGTATTTTGTGACAATGTAGGGCTTTTTCTTTTCAGGGGTAGAAGCAGTGATAATCGGAGGAGCATTGTTCTTATTACTGCTTGAAGCAGCATTAACTGGTGTACTACTGCAGCTTGCAGTAGTAATCTTTTTATTGCTTTCACGGTTATTACTGCTTTTCTCAGAAGTAGCAGTAGTATTGTGTACCACTGCTTTTGGTACCCACTTGGCAGTCATCTTTACAGATTTAGTTTCAGTCTTTTTCTTCAGAACCTTTTCATTTGATTGAAACTTTCTGTTCTGGTTTGAAACAACCTTCTTGTTGATAGATTCAACCTTCTTTACCTGAAACTGTTGCTTTTTCCTTACAACCATAGATGATTTGTAGTTTTGAAAAGAATTTCTATGATTGATTGGATTGAAATAACAGTCTTTAGCTAAGTGGTTGAGTTTACAACAGATAAAACATGGCTTTGGTCTGTTAATCTTGCTGAGATCAATACCATGACTTTTAGCCCATTGGTTGTTCCAATTTCTTTGATTTCCTCTTTTATATTGAGACTGTTTAGATGAACTAGGATCACATTCAGAGGATTGTGCATCTATCTTACTCTTTCCCTTCTCCTTTACCACTTTCTTGCTTTCAACAAAAGATCTACCACCATTCTCATTTGTTAGAATGTGGTTATCATCAGGGATAGATTCTTCTGTTTCTTTCTTCCTATATTCCCCTTCTCCTCCTAAGTCCTCAACTTTTCCCTCTACAGGATCTACTTCAGCTAGTCCTGGTTTCAGTTCCTCAGTGTCAAGTCTATCAGCAAAGTTAGACTTTGGAGGAATGTAATTGTTGTTATAGGGTGGTGGTGTAGTATGATACCCTATTCCTCTTTTAAGGTCATCATTAATCTGAGCCTTCAAAATTTCATCCATAGCCTTTGAGGCTTTAGAGAATTTCTCAAGATCAGATTTTGCTTGTTCTAACTCAACTCTAACTCTCTCTAATTCAGATCTACTTTTGGACAACTTAAGCTCATATTCCTTCTTCTCCCATTTCCAGTAGTTTTGATCATATTCAAATTGGAGTTCATTTGCTTGATAAGCTTTGATTTGATCCTCCAAACTTCCTATGACCTCATTTGACTCTCTCCTAAATTGTTCAAGCTTTTTGATACTGTCACACATACTTTGATTGTGATCCATGTACTTCTGAACAGTATCAATACAAGATTTTGAACAGAGTTTAGAAATTACCTCACTTGGCATCTCTGATGATGATGATTCTTTGATTTCTGCCATAAGAGCTTGATTCTGAACAGCTTCATCTGCCTGATCACTCCAATCAAATCCAAACCCTTCTTGTGAAACCAATGCCTGTGAAGAGCTTCCATTTGAATTCTTGTTGAACTTGTGCTGATTGTTATGCTGTGAAACATTCCCTTTGCATTCTCTTGCAAAATGACCAAGATCATTGCACTTATAGCATCTCACTTTTGACTTATCAAATCCTGCTCCATCTTCCCTCTTCATGCCAAAATTGTTCCTTCCAGTCCTCTTGATGAATCTTTTTATCCTCATGGTAAGCATGGCCATTTGCCATTTTATGTCCATCTCTTCCAAATCATCTGGACTGATTTGTTCAAGATCTTCATTAATTAATGAAGTCTTGACATGACTTGCAAGAAAAGCTTCAAGAGTTTGATCAACTCCAGAATTAGGTTTTGCAGCATTAAATGAGTCACTAGCACCAGAGTTGTGTGAGTTTGAGTCATTGAATTGAGATGACTCATTGGACAAAAGAGCAGTGTTATGAGAGTATCCAATAGGCTTTCTTTTGGCCTCCACTTCAGCTTCAAACACTCTGAGATCATTATAAAGATCATCCAACTCTTTATCCTCCAGATCTTCACTCTGTCTTAGAGACACAGTGTACATGGTCCATTCTTCTCCCAGTGACCTAAGGAATTTCCTGTTGATGTCATCATTGTCAATCTTCACTCCAACAGTGACCAATTCTCCTATGAGTTTATTATATCTATCAAAGGTCTGAGTCATAGTCTCATTCCTTGTAGACATAAAGTTCTCATATTGTTGTCTGAGAATTGCCTTTTGATTTCTTTTGGTGCTTTTGGATCCTGCAAATCTTCTCTCCAGTGCTTGCCAAAGAACTTTAGCATTTTCACAGTTCTTGAATTGATGCTGATACTCATTTGGGATAGCAAAAAGTAAAGTACTTAGTGCCTTCATCTCAACCTGCCTTGCTTTTCTTTCTGCATCAGTCCTTGGTGGAGGTACAACTCCATCTTCTCCAGCTTTTCTTTCTGCAGGGCCATTCTCAATGACTTCCCACATGGAATAATCTATGAGCAACATGTGTTGCCTAATTCGAATTTTCCACATGTCAAACTCATTTGGTTTGAGCATGGGAACCTTATTTGCAAAAACACCTTCTTGAGAGTCCATGTTTGAATTCAGATTCTGAGTTTATGGCTCTGATACCACTTGTCAGGATCGATTTCTTAACAAGAAACAAACACTCAGAAAACAAATTAAAGTATTGCGGAATAAAACTTTAAATGGAATCAAAACAATGAACTGAAAACTTGCTTCACTTCAATACTTTCAATTACAAACTTACTCACAAAACCTCAATCTACTAGAACAGATCTCTAGTAGACGAGCAATACTTCTCTATTGCTAGGAAAACTTCTTGAGGTTCTGATTTTCTCTCAAAAACAAAAGATATCTAGTAATCTATTCTAAATCAACTATATATACAGATTACAAGATAAGTGTAAAGGAAAACAAATCTGCTAAACAAATTCCAAGATATTCGGAATCTTTTCCTTATCGCAACCAACAGATTATCATCCTTATCGTCTCATTAGAAGCAGTATTAACAGAGAGAAGCATTAACTACAACTATTTCACTAGCCAGCAGCAGTAACAACTAGCAGTAATAATATGAAGCAGTTATAACTTCTATCAAGATACCAACCATTACTACTTCCAATTCTTCTTCCAGCAGCATTAATGAGCGATAGCAGAAATACTCTTCATTAAGTCTTCTCTTTTAATCATTACCACTGCAGTATTAATAACCCTTCCTTCACGCAGTAATAACTTTCTTCAGCAGACATAACCAGACTTAAAACTTTTCCTCAACTCAATACTTCTGCCTTCCAAAATAACCCAACACCTGATTTCGAAAATCACCAAGCAAGAAGGTGACTTTATATAGAGGGTGTGGTTTCTCCTCTAATAATGAAGATGACGTTACATAAGATGAGAAGTTTTCAATTTAATGTAAATGAATTCTAATAAAGAGGGTGTGGTTTCTTCTCTAATAATGAAGATGAAAGATGAAAAGTTTTCAATTTAATGTAAATGAATTCTAATATTGATTAACATTAAATTAAAATAAAACTGAAAATTAAAAAAAATGTAGAAAAAAGGAGAGATTGCCACATGGCAATGCCATGTTTGAGCTTTATATATATATATATATAGATATAGATTGTTTCCGTATCATTATTTCCTTTCTTTTTCAAGAACACAAATTAGAAACAAAAGGAAATGTTTATTTTCCTTTCATTCTCTTTCCATTTTTCCATCTCATGCTTGATTAGTACACATATTTTTAGTTAATTAAATGGCAATCATATTCTTAACTAATTTATCTCTTTGTACAACTTTTAAGTATCGAGTATTAATAAAGGGTAGATTTGATGATTTAGTTATTTATTTGAGACCGGTCGATTATTTTGCGACAAATAAAAATGTGGATGAAACGGAGAATGTATAAGAGAGTTTTTAATGAAGGTTCTTATAAGAATTTACTTTTTAGACTTTTTTACTCTCACATGACAAACGGGACTTTTAATCCATTTTCAACCTTTGTCTCTCCCAACCATTAATCCGTTATATGCTAAGCTGTCACTTTCAACTCCTCAAAACTAAAACCTAGAAAAATGTCCATACTTCCAAGTTATGAGTTAAAGTAAAGGTTCTTACAAAAACTACCATTGTAGAGAGTATTTATAACACTTTCATATATTCGGAGTTCTTCAATAACCTTGGCTTTTATACCTCAAATTTTGGGACCAACAAATAGGCTTCTTATAAAACCTATCATATGTGACGTTTAATGTAAAAATCCAGTGAGTTGGAAATGGCGATGACAACCAAGATTCTTGTAGAAAAACTTAAAAGGATATAGTGTTTTTATAAGAATTTTTTCCGGATAATAATTTCTACAACAGCATTTATTTTATGCTTATAAAAACTTTTCATTAAAGATGTTCTATCTCAGTCAGAAGTCAGAACCATTTTCATTCACAATCACCATAGGATAGGAAGTTGGTTTTATTCATATAAACATACAAATCTATGTCTTTTGGGGTCTAGTAAGTAACTTGTAGACATTGGATTAATGGCCCATTCAATAATCCCAAACGGAACCCATTTGGAATTGTAAGTTTTGAATACAATTGGCCCAATAACTTTTATGAATGGCTATTAATCCAAATAGCATAAATGGCCAACCCAAAAGGTTGAAATTTGTGAACTCATGGGTATATGTGAATGTTATATACATATTATATAAGGGTGTTTTGAAATAGCATACCGACCATAATTAGGTATTCAGTTATAATTAGAGATCACATAAGATTCGGTCCAAAATTTCAACAACTAAATTGGATCTTTCGGTTTTTAAATGAAAATTCAAATCAAATAAAATTGAACCGATTCAATTAAATTGCCATCTAATTATTCATCGATTTGGCATTTGACTGTCATCCGATTAGTAAATATATAATTAATATTTTAGAATGTTGTTTTTAGTTGATATTTATGTATATTTTTTAAGATCTTAAGAAATATTATTAAAAATTGGTTGAAATAATGAATTAATTGGTTGGACATTGAATATTGTAATATTGTATGAATCCGGATATATTAAATGGATGACCAATATCAATATTGAATGGATGGAATCGCTTTTATTTAATCCAAATATTCATTTGATAAGATTGAATTGGTTCTCCAATGTTAATTAGAGTGAATCACACACACACACACAAATCCAATTGATGATTGTATTGGATAGAAACAATGTAATCCTATTGGATTTAACCTATAAAGTATATGCATTATGCATGTGCCTACTTTTAAGTAAAATATATAGTTTGTTTGGTTTGGTTTAATGCATAATGATTTATCTTGTCTCTATCACGGTTTTTTTGGTTGTACCTCTGCATCACAAACATATTTCATATTGGTGGGTTCGTTAAGTAAAAAACGAGAGCATGTAACGTCAACCAGTATCATTACTTTTTTTACTTAAATTTGTTTATTTTATCAGTAACGCATGTAACTTTGAAATGTATTTTGTCGTTAAAGGGTTTAGTATTGAAGTTTGATGGATCAATATCTTCTGAAACATTCCCAGGTTTATTAGAACTTCATGAATCGAACTTGCACTCTCTTTTCGACCCGATCAATGTTATTAACAAACCACATGGATGAAAATAGTGATTTACTTAATTATCAAAAAGATTAAATCACAAGTTAACGATTTTTATAGAGTTGCTTATTCCTTTTTTTTTTCTCATTAAGGTCCATTTTTTTTTCCTTAAAGAATTTAATGACTTATTCATTAAGCCATTACACAAGTGTTTCTATGACATGGTTACTAACCAATTACAAGAACACCCCATATATGTATTATCTATTTATCCGTATTTAGCTATATTATTTTAGACAGACGTGGATTATGAAAAGAAAACAATATTTGTTGATTACTTTTACTATGAATTGATTTTGAAGCATGAAGACAACATATTGAAGAAGAAAATGAGTGGCATGATTATGATAATTAGGTTAAAGTGGGTTTCATGATTGATAATAGAAAGGTGTGGTTAAAAGAACAAAACTATGAGAAGAAGCAAAAGTTGTCTACTTCTATTCAATTCAATGACTTCATTCTAAGCAAAATCTTCATCTTTCATTTTGGTCAACTCTCCGTCTCATCATCATTTTTCATAATCAATTTTTTACCCTTTTTATGTCGTTATTTAGGTCACAAGATTCATATTGGTTATGTATTATCATACTGTTATCAGCTTTATAAACTTCGTATTCTTAACATTTTTGTGTCAAATTAATCATTTTGGTTAGAAGATCATAAAAAGATTTTATGCATCTACAAGATCTAAACAATAAAACTTCCTTTCGGTTTTTCAAAAGATCTTATATTAATACGATAAATCATGTAAAAATATCATAAAGATTACTTTTTGAACGGGTTGAATCAGTTATTCTATTAGTTGTCCATACGTTTTCTTTTACTCGTTTTTCTATTATTATTTTGAATATCAATACGATATTTTACAAAAAAGAAAGAATCTTGTTTTAAAAAAAACTTTTAACTTATTTTGGATACGCTTAATTATTGATTATTAAAAAATTAAAAGTATTTTCAATTAGTTTTAAATTAAAAAAAGTTTCATTGAAATTAAAATAGGTCAATGAATGCATCAAGAGTGGGTAGGCATGCCATTATTATATAAATTTGTTTGAATTTCAAGCACCCAATTAATAGGCTTTAATCATTTCATGGTTATTGTAATGTTCATCAAATTTTCACTCTTGGAGAATAATTATTCAATTAGTAAAAGTTATATGCCATCTCTTTCATCAAAGTTACAATAATATATTTTAAACATCATTAAACTTAGTTATCTATTTAATTAGAGTATTTTCATCAAATTTTTTATAAAAAAAATTAAAAAAAAAATCAAAAGTCAAAAAATTTAAAATAAATTATTTTCACCTTCAATAAATTGTTGAAGATGCTGTTAGAAATGCTCTTATTGGTTATAATGGAGGTCCAATAAGAACACCTCCATTTTACGAAAATACAAGAAGGCTCTTATTACATGTGATATTACTTTGAGACACTCATTACCCAAGTTGTGTAAATGGTCTTTTGCGACTCTAAATTAATATCACATGTAACAGATTATAACATATAGTTATCACATGTGATAAAATGATAATAAACGTGATGGAACATAGTTGTGCGCGGACGTCTAGGCATGCAACTTGGGTCGTGGCAAAAGGTCACCCATATCTCTAACTTAACAAGACATGTTCTATGTGATTCACTATAGTAAAGAAGACACCTCATGTTTTTTTCGTAAAATAACAAATTTTCGTTTGAGCCCTCTCATATTAATCATAATTTTTATTATTAAACTAAAATAATATTGATTGTTGGGATATAAACAATTTTATAGAAGGGTATATAACACATCATTAATACATAAATAAATAATCAAGGTAAATTAGTTTAACTTTTGTAAATCATATTTTAACTATTTTTAACTGATTCATATATGAAATATACATTCATACATGAACCTATGTAATTCATATATAATTATGTGTAATTTAGTAGCTAGCTTTTAACTGATTTGTATATGAACTATACATTCATACATGAACCTATGTAATTCATTTATGCATTCATACATAAACCTGTGTAATTTACATATTAACTATACGTTCATACATGAACCTGTGTATTCATATATGAATGATTAAATTCATATATGAACCTGTTTGTCGACTATTTGTAAAATTACGAAAATACCATTCCATGTGCTACAGCATGTGCTAGAAATTATCATGTGCTTCGCAGTTAAAGCTGCAACTTTTGACCAAATGGCCGACTAAGATCATTTCTCTGTTTCATATTTTTTACCACTTTAACCTCTCTCTCTCTCTCTCTCTCTCTCTATATATATATATATATATATACGGTTAGGTTCAAAAGTGAACTCAGTTTTGGTTGGAAACGTAAGGACCACTAAAATTGCACCATGTGGCAATATTCAATTTGAATAATGCATAACATTCAGAGTGAATATTATGCATATCCCATGCCTTAAGTGGTCCTCACGTTCACAATGAAAAATGAGTTTTCATTTGAACTTTCCTCTATATATATGGGGTCAAGTTCAAGGAAAAACCTCAAATAACTTGAAAACCTACAAACCACCACATGCACTTGTGCATAACGATAAAAGAAGATGCTTTTTTTCGTTCAAGAAATTGATAATAATAAGTTTTTTTGGGTTTGTTTTTGGTTTTGTTTTATCTATATGCACTTGTGCATATATGCACGTGTGCATTCTACAAAAACTCCATATGCATATCTTTTTTGGTTTTTTTTAATAGTTATGTTTGACTTATATATATATATATATATATATAGAGGAAAGTTCAAATGTGAACCACTTTTTGGTTGTGAACGTGAGGACAGTCGAGAGCGCGACACGTGGCGGCTTTGAGTGTGGTCCCCCTCTTTAATTCAATGCCCTTCCATGAATCGCGCCTAGTCATCCGCCGTGGACATGACGTGGCGCCTAGTCATCCGCCACGTGTCGCGCTCTCGACTGTCCTCACGTTCACAACCAAAAAGTGGTTCACATTTGAACCCACCCCTATATATATATATATATATATATATATATATATACTAGTTTTGATCCCGTGTAATACACGGGATAATTTCAAGAAATTAAGTCATGCCAAAAATCTTATATTACAAATATGAATTGTTGTGCTATTGATCTTTTAACATCAATATTATTTTCTATCAAATACATTAATTATATTAAAAAAAGTACAAACTTTATTTATTTTTAATTTAATTCAATTGATATCAAATTATCAACAACGAAAATATAACAAAGACATTTTATAGATCAAACTATAAACTATATTTGACTTTAAAATGACATTAATATACTTTCACATATAAAGAGAAAGGTATACATACAAAAGTGTACTTGGATTGAAATATAATAATGGATACGTTTAACAATAATTTGTTATAAAAATATTAATTAACTATTATATTAAAACTCAATGATTATCTTCATTATATTTAAAATGAAATATTTATTTTATATTTGATGACGTTTATCAATTAGTTACATGAATACAAATATAAATTATTATATAATGTGGAGAAGAAAACTTAGTTATGTTTCTACTGATGTAAATCAAAAAACTAAAAAAAAAAAAGTAAATCAGGAGAAAATCAAACCATATGATTTAGTTCATCATAAGGAAACAATGACACAAATTTTTTTACAATTCTTCAAATAATTGCAAAAACAAATAATAAAAAAAATTATGCATGAATGTTCTACGAAAAAATGGTTGACGAAAAAGGTAGGGTTTATATGGAGGAACTTGAAAAATGAAAATGGAAAAGGTAAGGTTTATACGGTTTTTGTTGAATCTGCTTAGTATTTAAATATTAATTTAGGGAGAGAGATAGAGATATAGATGACTTCATACCAATAGATAGAGATAAAGTTTGTTATATTTAATAGATAATTAAGTTTGTTATATTTAATAGATAATTTTGGATTAATTTTTAATAATTTTAAATTTTGAATCAGTGTCATGTATCAACATATGACACATATACATATGATGTGGCAATGGCTCACCAGAGCGCGACACGTGTCAATGAGTTACTCAGAGCGCGACACGTGTCAAATGAGTTACTCTTTTATTATATATAGATATACTCATGTGTGTATATTATAAATTACTCGTATGCACAATTAGATTTTGTGATTCTTTGGTTTTCCGGTGTTTGAGTTTTTTCTATAAATATGTGTGTAACGTTTCGGTTAAAACTGATATCATCTAAAATATAGCAAAAAATAGAAATTGATTATAAAATTACTTTCTTTGGGAAAAGAACCATTGATGTAGACGGTGACATAACTTTGAAATTGGTTTAGACCAGTTATACTTGTTTTCCTACCCCCCCCCTCTCTCCTCCCGCTTTCCAATGTCACATCAGCGCTACATCAGCGCCACATCAGCTTTCTACCATTTGCCTAAAATTACTTAAAACATAAGTTATACGACTAAGGCTATGTTTGGCAAGCGTAGCTTATAAGCTAGCTGGTAGCTGATAAGCTAGCGGATAGCTGATAAGCTAGCTGTTGATTGATAAGCTTGCTAGTAGCTGATAAGCTAGCTGTTGAACAAATTATGTTTGGCAAAAACTAGCTTATGAGTATGTAAAATGACCAAAAAGGGTATATTTGAATTTAATAATTAATATTAATAAGGGTATAATTGGAAAAATCTACAATAAGCTCCTCATAAGCTACTCAAAGTAGCGTTTCAAAAAGCTAGCTGATAAGCTAGCTTCCTGGTACATGTTTGGATAGACTAGCTTATGCTTGCCAAACACAGCCTAAACCCAATCTTTACCCACACTTTTATTTTATTAAATAAAAAAATTAGAGAGAAAGAAGAGAGAGAGAGAGAGAGAGAGAGAGAGAGAGAGAGGTAAGAGGGGTTGGGGGATGAGGTGTTACCGTCGGTATGGAGAAGCCGAAGAGATGGTGTTGGGTTTGCCGAAGGGGAAAAAATGGTGTTGTTGTCGGTTGCCGATGTGCCCGAAGGGAAGCCGAACCATTCGGGTATGGCACAACTCACGGTTTTAGTGGAATTTTTGTAAAAAAGACAATATTACCTACCCCTTAATGAAAGATTGGTTATTGTAAAGCAATATTACAATAAAGGATTCAGTAGTGGAGTTAAAATAAGGATCCAATTATGTATCCCATACAATTAACAGGAAGAATAAATATTAATTAAATAATAAATTAAATTACGATTTTAACCTCTATAGTTTAATATTTATAATGTTTTTCATTCTTGATCTTTACAAACATTTTTTTTCATCCCTGTAATTTTTATTTTCATTCTATTTTCATCTCTCTGACCAACTTTGTTAAACTTAGTGATTAATTCATTCAAAAAATGTTTGATTAAATTACATATTGCATCCTTATAATATATCATTCTTTATATTTTTTTATTCTTAAATTACATATTTTTGTAACACCATAAATTACCAAGACACAAGTTTAAGGAAAATTCGTTTAAATAAAGCGGAAACTAACTTCAAAAGTTTCAAGTTGGCAAAAGTTTCACCCAAACATTTTCGAAAGGTCACACGAATAGTCAAACACGACCAAAGCAAACATAGGTCTAAAACATAACATCATAACATAAGCCAAGTTCTAAATCATCCTTCATTTTTTTAAAACAACACAATATTATCTCCAAACTTCCATAACTGCATGATCCATTAATTGACTGAGCTGCTAATCTCGAATCCATCAAACGTGAGCCTTGCCCTTGCTACCCGATGTCGAACTTGGCACTAAAAAGGTGGAATAACAACGAGTAAGCTTTCGGTTAGTGAGCATACAACTATACCAACATAATCATACAAACATAACTGAATTGCAAAACAATCACTTATCACATAACTTAATCCCTTGACACTGGTACCAGGCCACTTATCCATAACATGATCCCTTTTCCCCGAAGGAACTAATTTCCCTAGTGGTAACTAGTACCAACTAGGTACTAACATAATCCAAGATAAATCATCACATATGCATATCATCACATAAGTATCACCACATTAGCAAGTTAGAGTACTCACCTGAATGTAGCTCAAATACACACACACGAGCTAGCACGATGCTCAAGGCAAGTTACCTAAACATACACATGCAAAACGTATCATTACATTGACCAAAATGACCCTTTTTCATCTCATACCGAAACACTAGTCTAAACCATAGCTAGACTAGCCCAATTGCCCTCAAATTTCACCCATCATTATCTTATAACATCCCTAAGAAGAGCCCAATGTCAAATCCCGGAAATGGTCGCAAACGCAAAAAGTGAAAAGTCGAACAGAGAGTTGCGCGACCCCAGGCCCGCGACCTCAAGTCGCGGAGCCAGGTCGCGGGACTTCCAGTTTGCCAAACTTCGCGACCTGCCTCGGAATTTGTGTCAGGAACTCAATTTCTTAACCAATAACAACATCAATAACTTGCTACTATATCTAGAGTCGATATGTGGAAATTACAAGCAACCAAAACACTCTTAAATGCGTCAATTGACCATCTTATGATCTTGATTTCACCCATAACCCTAACCATCAATAACATTGAAATAGACATCAATTGACACAACATACAAGCATAGAATTCATACCTTAGTCGTAGTTAATGCAATTCCTACGACAATTCCTTCCCAACACCTCCAATTGAACACCCCTTGCTCCCAATTTTGCAGTCTCTCCCTCTCTCCCGTAGAGAAATCGACCAGTTGAGGAAAAAGGGAAAAATATGGGAGTTTAACTACCTAGTAATTATCCTTAACTTCCAATATTTACACTCTGCTCCCATCCACTTCTACAATTAACAAAGTTACCCAAATAAACATCTAACTAAGTACCGACAAATACAAAATAGAAAACGGGGCGTTACAATTTTATACTTTTTTACTTTATCTATTTACAAATTTTATTGGTTAATAATAAATTATTATAACATTAATCAACAAAATAATCAAATAATATCATTAAATTATTGATAAGTATATGATGTATTTTTTACAAAGCTTTGGTCCCTAAGGTTTCTCAAATGTTATGAATTTGGTCCTTAAAATTCATTTATTACAAAATAAACCTCCAAGTATTCAATTTGTTATGGATTTTGTCCCTCATGTTAACAACCATCCATTAATCCCTTAATGAAATGGCAAAATGACCATTGTATCATTTTAAATCAATTGTATACTTTTTTACTTGAAAATAACAATTAACGACTTAAAGACACCATATATCTCTTTTTTTATTGTAAGCATATAGGTAAACACCCAATACAATGCATGAAGTCCATCCTACTAACATTTTGTTTGACAGCATATGTACACACTTATATTTCATATAAATCCATCTTACTAGTTATGATAAAATCTATCGTACTTTATAACCCGACACAAAGTCCAGGCTCTTAATAACTTGTTGATTACAAAAATGAAACTACGATAATACATATGTAATTATTTTGTTTGATTGATCCATTCTAAAGTTTTCAATAACCATAGGGACAAATTTTGTAATTTACTCTGCATAGATAGAGCCATAATGAGTTGGTCAATACCTTCAGAGTAACAGTAGGGTTTCATCTTACTTTTTGGTAATGGAAGCTATTTACCCAATTTTGTAAAGCCCTTTTTTGATTTTATCGTATGATAAAAGAAATTCTTTTGTTAATTAAAATCCTTGTCAACCATTTCGAGAGTTTTATATAATTAGATATATTTTCTTTTATTTTTTTAATTTACTCGTCCTTCTATTCACGGTATTCAAATTTAGAAATAATATAATAAAAAAAAGTTTAATATATTATACATCTTAAATAATCAAAATGAGTAAATAGATGAATAGATTAAAAAAGTAGGAAAAACTATATTTTTTTATAATATAATATATTCATATCCTTATTTATACAAGATTTACATATTTGACCCTTTAAAACGTTGGAGTTCATTAAATCTCTGACAAATTTGGAGTCTGATTTCGTTGTTAGGTCTATGGGCTCTTTTGTCGTATTTGCATATGTGTATTATATTGAAAAGAAAAAGATAATCTAACAATATAAAATAAATATTCTAATAGATGTTTTATAGCACATACAGAAAATCATATTATACCTTTTAGATATGATTTTTTTTTTGTATAAATTTACGTTCTATAAAACCATAAAACCGTTTATTAGAAAATTTATTTTTTTAGGCGTTTTATAAAGCAAGTTTTGTTCAGATGAAAATCTATAAAAACATATCTAACAACTTCTCTAAAATGAAGAAAATAAGGATTTTGGATTATTTTTTGCTCTAAGAGATTTTCTAAAACTGTATTTCTAACTTTGGAGAACTTTCAAAATATGATTACCATGAAAGAAGTGATTATTCCACCTATATCTTGAAGTAAAATGTTTACAAAAGAAAAACCATTTTTTATTAGTTATTTAAATAATATCAAAAGATGCAAAGAATCCTGAAGATTCCGTTTGTTTCGATGGTAGCTCTAGCTGGTTTTCTTGTAATCCCACACACTTTATTATGGTGAGCGGTCCAAGGAGTCGTATACTCCCACGTTTTCGAACCACGGGCGGACTTAGAGTTCTGCCAACAGTGTCACGTGCCACCATATTGTTCCTCCGTTGCAGTGTAAAAAATATAGGATCTAAATAATAACCAACGAATGTCTAGCCCAGCGGTGGTAGGTAACATCCTTGCGCTTGCCTTGAAAGATAGGTTGGCGCGGGTTCAAGCCCCGCTCGGTACAAAAAAGGCCAAAGGCCTTATAGACCTCTTCTACGGTATCCAGCTCTTGACCGGTATTCGGGTCGGTTTAGGGGCGAGTCCATGGGTTGGCCTTTGGGTCGGCTCATGGGCGCGGGGGATTAGTCGGTGCCCGTATGGATCCGGATACCCCCGGAACGTGTGTGTGAGTTAAAATGCTGTTCAAAAAAATATTAGTTATTAAATAATGTAATTTTTAAAAAGTTGGACGTCATTTTGAATTTTGATTATTCATTTTATAGAACTTTTAAAGAATCGGTTAAGAAACTTTAAAATATTAATAATGAAGATTAAACCAATCAAACAATTCATAAGGACTTACTCTTAATTAGTTTTGCAAATGAAAAAACAAAGGAATTGTTAGAAAAACACCATATTTAATCATGGTGATAAAAAATGTTTAATGAGTAGAAAATATTATTGATTAGGGCAACTATAACACCAATCTTGAACACACATATATAATGTCATGGCATGCATGATATACACCACCATCATAAGTATCTATTAGGGGAACATAGTGATGATGATGAGAAAACTTGTATGAGTATAATAATGAGAGACTCCATTGATGTCAAAAACATGTATGATGGCATGATTCAGTTTTTTGTGGGATGCATGTCCCACCCTTGCCCAACATAAAACAGCATCCCAGGTTGAAGAAATATTTAAAGTGAATGAAGGAATGCAAATGCATGATGATGATGATTATGGCTATATAAATGATAGTAATGATGATGATGATTAGATACATATTATATATATATATATATATATATATAATCAAAGACGAGAAAGCATGGCGATATATAATCATGTTGTCTGCTCATTTTATATTGCTAGGGTTTGCATGAGAACCTATCTTTTCAATCTATCATCTTCTATTAATAATCATTCATTCACATTCCTTGTCCTTTACCAAATTATTGATTTGGAGCTTAATATTGCTACAATCATAAACCCACTATTATGGTGTCTTGATGTCCTTTTTCATACACCTTTATATAAAACCAACAATTCAATTACATTGGTAGAAATGAATGAAGATATAGTAGTAAAGAGTTGTATTTACATATATAGAGACATACATATAGTAGTAAAAAGTTCAACATGTATATACATAAGAGTATCTCTAATAGATTCTTTAAAAAAAATTCTAAAATGAAAAATCAAAGGTACAAAATCTCTATAATAAAATACATTCAGCTCTAATAGATTCTCCATTATAGAGATAATTCATAACATCATTACTTATGTTATTAAAATATTATTTTTAGAGAGTTCTCCAAATTCGGAGACCCTTTGGAATTAGGGAATTTTAGGTCGATTAGTTTGTTGGGTTCTCAATGCAAGGGAATTGCTAAACTGTTAGCAGGAAGGTTATCCAAGGTTACAGAGAAAGTTAGTAATTGAAATCAAACTGCTTTTATAAGTGTAGGCAAATTCTAGATAGTTGACTTCTTGTAAATGAAATTATTTCGCACGCCACCAAAAATAACATGGAGTTAATGTTGTTCAAAGTCTAATTTTGAAAAAGCATTTGATTTGATCAATTGAAATTGTGAGAATATGTGGAACCCCAGGATTAATCTCCAAAAGAGCCCTTAAGAAGAGAAGGGGGGTTCCAACATATATAGTGAAGATTTGGTCCAAGTCTAGCCGATGTGCGACTCTAACACGCCCCCTCCAACGGAGGCTAGATGGAGGGCCAAGAAGGGCCACGAGAGGGTCGGGAGAGAGCTGGGAGAGTGACGGGAGAGAGCCAGCGTGTATGTCCCTAGAGTGGTAGACCTTGGCTCTGATACCATATGAGAATATGTAGAACTCCAGGATTAATCTCCAAAAGAGCCCTTAAGGAGAGAAGGGGTTCCAATATATATAGTGAAGATTTGGTCCAAGTCTAGCCGATGTGAGACTCTAACAGAAATATTCTTCTGTCAATATTGAATCAAATGGATTTTGGGGCTATGTGTTGTAAATGGATAAGAGGTTGTTAAATACTCCGCGTGGTTTTCGATCTCGGTTATAAAAAAAAATTGAACGGCATTTTAACTCACACACACGTTCCAAAGGTATCCGGATCCATACGGGCACTGACTAATCCCCCGCGCCCATGAGCTGACCCGAAGGCCAACCCATAGACTCCCCTCTGAACCGACCTGAAGACCGATCAAGAGCTGGATATCACATAAGAGGTCTATAAGGCCTTTGGCCTTTTCTGTACCGAGCGGGGCTCGAACCCGCGCAACCTATCTTTCAAGGCAAGCGCAAGGATGTTACCTACCACGCTGGGCTAGACATTTATTGGTTATAATAAATGGTTCCCGTCTAGAGAATTTCTTGTTAATTGGCGGAAGATTAACACATGTTAATTATGTGTTGTCTTCAGTTCCTTTATACTACTTCTCATTATTTTCATGTAGGTATTACTAATAACTTGGAATCTATCAGAAGAAATTTCTTTTTGTTTGGGCCTTTGAGGAATGAAAAAAGAGGAAAACAAGATCTCATGGATTTCTTGGAATAAAGTCATGGCTACTAAAGAAGTTGGGGTTTGGGTGTCTCAAGTTTGAAAGTGTGAAAAATACTGCTTTATTGGCAAAATGGTTATGAAGATTTTCAAAAGAGAGAGATAGTGTTTGGAGAGATGTAATTTCAGAGTTCCATAGAAAGATGGTAGTTTTTTTTACAACCAAGAATATAAAAAGAAAGGTGTTTGGGGATGATAGTTGCTAACTGTTGAGTCTGAAAAAATAATTAATATTGATCTTTTGTGATTCTTTTTCAAAACAAGATTGCGGAAGTATCAAAATCAAGTTTCTAGAGTGATAAAGCAGTGGGTTAAGGAGTAAAGCTTTAAGATAGATTCCCTCAATTGTACTATTTGGAGGTGAATCAACGAGTGGGGTTGTGTGAATGGCTCTTGGCAACGCGTTTGAGACTCCAGTCCACAAAAATCGAATTATCCAATGGTTGATTGGGTAGGGTGCAAAAATCGTTCACCAGAAACCCAAAAAACTCGTCTGAAAAACCCGATTTAAAAAATGTGTTTTTTTTTAAGAGTAAATTACGGATTTGGTCCCTGTGGTTTAGAGGTTTTTATGGATTTGGTCCATAAACTTTATTAATTATGGATATGGTCCTTATGGTTTGCAATTCCTTTTGGATTTGGTCCCTAGACCAAACATCTGTTTATTCTTCCTGTTAACTTCAAGGGTATTAATGTCTTTTTATATTTTTAATATTGTTTTCTTTTTTTTAAATAGATTAAATTGTTTTGTCCTTTTGTGATTTTACACACCAATTAAAAACCTCTCATTTTACCTTTTTACCTTTTATATATATATATAAGATTTGTCCTTATATGTTCTATACCAAACATTAATTCATCATCACCACCATTAACCCACCACCACCACCACCATTAACACACCATCACCACCACCACAACCATTAACCCACCATCACCACCACCACTAACCCACCACCTCCACCACAACCACCACCATTAACCCACCATCACCATCACCATCACCACCACCACCATTAACCCACCATCACCAACACCACCATTAACCTACCATCACCACCAGGTCCACCACCACCACCATTGTTGTTAACCCATCACTGCCAGCACCACCATTAAGACTCCACCACCACCACCATCATCATTAACCCACCACTACCACCACCCCACTCTGAAACCTTCCATTAACCCCTACCACCATATTTCGGCCATACTTTCGTGAAACCTCCATTGTAGCACATACTGAACATTCCGGCGTCTCTTCCGGCGAACCTGCAACTTCCGGCGAGAATCCTTTTTTCTGGATGGTGCCTTTCAGGCGAGGAGGTCACGGTAGTGGCGGGTTTCAAGCGGGGAGGTCACAGTAGTGGCGGGTTTCAGGCGGGGAGGTCACGGTAGTGGCGGGTTTCAGGAGCGGAGGTCAACATGGTGGCGCGTTACCGACGGCGAGGTAACCATGGTGGTGCGTTTCAGATGGGGAGGTTACCGTGGTGGGGGTTTCAAGCGGGGAGGTCATCGTGGTGGCGGGTTTCAGACGGGAAGCTCACGGTGGTGGTGGGTTTCTGGCGGGGAGGTCACGATGGTGGTGGTGGTTTCGCCGGAGTTCTCTGCGTTCTTTGTCGGAGAAGATGTATAGGCTCCATGGAGCTCTATATACATATAGATATATAATACACAATTTCCTTTTTCTATTTTACAGTTAATAAAGTGAAAGAAAAAAAGATAAAAGACACATGTCACATTCTAATTTATGTGTTTAAAGTACAAAGTGATAAAAAGTTGAAATGACCCTTATGCCCCTGATTTTAACGGACCAATTGGACTGATGTTAGGATGGGGGACCAAATCCAAAAAGAATTGCCAACCACAGGGACCAAATCCATAATTATTGAAGTTTAGTGACCAAATCCATAAAAACCATCAAACCGTAGGGACCAAATCCATAATTTACTCTTTTTTTAAATTTACCTAAATGACTCTTTAACTTTAAACTCTTTTTTATATTTTTACACCAAATGTTTTTTGTGTTTGCATTTATATTACTTAAAACAAAAGCTTAGACCCTCAAACTTAGTTGGTATTTTTGGTTTTCGTTTTTTTTTTTTTTTTGAAATTTGAAACAAGGGGAAAAATATAAAAAATCAGGTGACCCGAAATCACCAAAACCCAAATCCCTGAAACTCTAAATATAGGATATTGGGGCCTCCAAATTCCACCGAAACCCGATTGGGTTTTTGGTTTTCGGGACCCGTCCCGCCTGATGCTCACCTCTACAGACTGTGATCAATTTTAAGTTTAGGGGTTGTTTTACTTATTTGTAAATTTAGGGGTTATATAGTATAGTAAATTTGTAATGTGAAATTGTGAATCACCGAATGTTGTGTTATTCACTCTGAATAATACATGATTGTTCAAAATAAATATGTCATGTGGCACGGTCTCGGTTGTCCTCACGTTCGCAATGAAAAATGAATTTCGTTTGAACCTGGCCCTATATATATATATATATATATATAGATAGATAGGTATATAGAGTGGGTTCATACGAGAATGCTAACAATTTAAGAAAACACGAAAACTTCGTCAATGAACAAAATCATATATGATTCACGTACAAAATCACATATTATTCACGTACAAAATAATATATATAATTATGTGATTTTAAGTCGCGTGGCAAGTTGTCCGCGTCTATGTTTTTCCATCAATATAAAATCATATATGATTTATTCATAAACGAAGTTTTTCGTGTTTTTATTAAAAAGTTAGTATTCTTGTTTGAATATATATATATATACATATATACATATAGAGGAAAGTTCAAATGTGAACCACTTTTTCATTGTGAACATTAGGATGAATCTCAATCACTCATCCGGTCAATAAAGGCGGCTTTGACTGGTCCCCCCCCCCTTAATAATCTCTACCCTCCCATGAATCGCGTCAAGTCTTTGTGATCGCGTCTACCATAACCGAAGATGTGTGGCTGAGATCCGTCCTCATGTTCATACCCAAAATTGAGTTCACATTTGAACCTAACCCTATACATACATATATATATATATATATAAGAGAGAGAGAGAGAGAGATAACTATTTTCGTCCATGTGGTTTAAAAATTGTTTTTTTCGTTCTTGTGGTTTAAATTTGCTTCTATTTTTGTCCATGTCTCTAACTTTGTTAACAAATGATGTTAAAATGTCAAAAAGAAAACATATTTAAAAGGCTACATATTTAGTCTTTGTGGTTTGTAGAGTAATAAATATTTATCCTCAAATTTTAAAAAGTTTAAAATTTATATATTGTTTTTTTAGTTTTTTTATTTTTTTATTATATATACACATATACCATATATATATATATGTTTTTTAATTTAAATTATAATACAAATATAATAAAGAATAAAAAAATAAAAAATACTTTAAATTAAAAAAATACACACACATACACACACACATATATATATATATATAGAATTAGGTTCAAATAAGAATAAACCAATTTGCAAGAATGAAAGAACCAAGTAAATCACATGTGATTTTGTACTACGCTCGCCCACTCGCACCGACCCACAGGCCTTGTCGGCAAGTGTACTACACTCGCTTTTTCTTGTTTAATACAAAATCACATGCGATTTACATGGTTCATTTGTTCTTGCAAATTGAATTGTTCTTGTATGAATCTCCCTCCTTCCCTCTCTCTCTCTATATATATCTATATATAATAAAAGAGTAACTGGCATGCCACGTGTCGCGCTCTGGTTAACTGGCCTGCCACGTGTCACGCTCTGGTGAGCCGGTTTCTGATAAAAGTTATAGATAAATATGAAAACAATTATATTTGTATTTAAACAAATAATTAAAATAAATAAAATTATCAAATAAGTATTTTTTATTATAGTAGTTATTAGAATCCATCTAAAAGATAAATACCACTTTCAATCTCTCAATGTCAATCAATTGCTGCAACTCTCTAATTAAGCCACTACCAATTACATATAGACACACAAAGGTAATCAATCAAACGCTCTTTAATTTTTATTTTTTCCTACACATGATGATATGATTATGATGATTCTATTCATGTTTATAGTCCAAATTGGAGTTGGAAATACGCCGTGGACTTGGATCAACATTATACGCCGTATGTAAACATGTTTTAATGTTTACTTTGGAAGTTTTTATTGTTTTTAGATATCATGACAAATTGTTATGAGATTTTTAAAAAATATTTTGTTATAAGAGCATCCACAATGTGGTTTTTTAGAGGTTTTTAAAAGCTTTTTGAGAGGTTAAGAGCATCCACAATGTGGTTTTTTAGAGGTTTTTAAAAGCTTTTTGAGAGGTTTTTCAAAAACTTATGATCATCGTATTCATGTTTATAGCAAGTTATTTTTCATCAAATTATTCAAAGCTGATCTTCTATTTGTGTATTTTGATTTATTATGTATATATATGTTTTGTGTGGATTTGAGCATCATTATTACGGATGATGGAAAAAAAATGGATGAATTTAGGGGTTTACTTTTGTGATGATGATTTTTGTTACTGATTTAAGTTGTTGATTTAAATACTAAGCAAATTCTACACACCCCGTATAAACCTTACATTTTCTTTTTTAATTTTTCAAGTTCCTCCATTGCTCTTTTTGCAAATGTCTTAGGTAAGTTCGTCAACCCCTTTTTCGAAAAACATTCGTGCATAAAAGTTATTTTATTATTTGTTTTTGCAATTATTTGAAAAATGGTAAGAAAGTTTGTGTGATCATTTTCTTATGATGAAGTAAATCATATGGTTAAATTTTCTCCTGATTTATGGCTTTTTGCTTGATTTATGGCTTTTTGCTTGATTACCTTTTTGCTTGATTTATGGTTCACATTTATGGCTTTTTTGATCTACATCAGTAGAAGCATATATCGCTTGATTTATTTTGAAAATAAAATTATTTTGATAAAATTATTTTTACTAATAAATGATATGGTTTAATAACTTATATTTCTACTCATGTAACTAATTGATAAACGTCATCAAATATAAAATAAATATTTCATTTTAAATATAATCAAGATAATCATTGAGTTTTAATATAATAGTTAATTAATATTTTTTATAACAAATTACTGTTAAACGTATCCATTATTATATTTCAATCCAAGTACACTTTTGTATGTATATCTTTCTCTTTATATGTGAAAGTATATTAACATCATTTTAAAGTCAAAGATAGTTTATAGTTTCATCTATAAAATGTCTTTGTTATATTTTCGTTGTTGATAATTTGATATCAATTGAATTAAATTAAAAATAAATAAAGTTTGTAGTTTTTTTTAATTTAATTAATGTATTTGATAAGAAATAATATTGATGTTAAAAGATCAATAGCACAACAATTCATATTTGTAATATAAGGTTTTTGGCATGATTTAACTTTTTGAAATTATCCGGTATATTACACGGGATCAAAACTAGTATATTTATATTTCTTTAAAAAGTTATATACATATAATATAGGACTATAATATAGAAAAAATAAAAATAAAAATAAAAAAAAGACAATATATAAATTCTAAATTTTTTGAAATTTAAAGATAAATATTTATTACTATATAAATCACAAGGACTGAATACTATGTAACGACTTAGGATCAGGTGAGACCAAGTTGTTACCGTGAGACCGCGTGAGACCAATACCTAACGTATGAAACTTTACAAAAAAAACACCGTGAATGTACATAAAACTCGAATACGCAGACCTAAAATTCACTTTCGATGCAAAAAAAATATCGAAAACAAGCTAAAAAACGAAACCTTCACAGCTCAAGTTTTGTGAAGGTTACATATATATAATGCGAACCTTCACAAAAAAAACTGCTGTGAAGGTTCCGTTTTTTAAACTTTTTTTGAAATTTTTTTTTTCGATAGTGTTTTTTAGTATGTTTTAACGATGAATGTTTAATTTTTTTTACCTTCACAAAAGTTTTGATGTGAAGTTTCAAGTAAAATATGTTGGTCTCACCGGTCTCACCAAAAATGTTTGGTTTCACCAGAACTTAACTCTATGTAACAATTCAAATATGTTTTTGTTGACATTTAAACACCATTTGTTAACAGAGTTAAAGGCAGAGACGAAAATAAAAACAAATTAAAAACACAAGGACGAAAAAAATAATTTTTAACACAAGGACGAAAATAGTTATATTCATCAAACCACATGAAAATAGTTATATTCATCAAACCACATGAACGAAATCGTAGTTTACTCAAAAAACAAACATAAAAAGTACATTCTATATATTAAAAACATACATTTATTCTTATATAAAAGTAGAACATGTAAAACGAATAGGGTAGTATCTGCCCTTTATGAATAACTAGTTATTAAAAGCCCGGGCTTCGCGCCGGGTTATAAACTGTGATAGATTTTATCGTTTATATGAAACATAAAGTTTGTAAGTATGTTACCATACAAAATGTTAGCATGACGGACTTCATGCATTGTCTTGATATTTAAATATATGCCTACAATAAAAAAGATGTATATAATGCAACTGATATTTATTTCATGTGGTTGTTAACATGTAGATAATGTGTGCCAATGGTTAAATAAAATAAATAAAAACATTTAATAAATCAATCAATAAAAAAATTTAGTTTTAAGAGATTTTAACCTAAAGGTTTGGACTTATTAATAGTTTAATGAAATAATTTGATTATTTTTTTTATTAAAGTTATACAATAGTTTATAATTAACCAATAAAACAAATGTCTTAATTAAATAAATAAATAAAGTAAAAAGTAACAAAATGAGAATTATGTAAATAAAGATGGTCTATTATAAGAACCAAATATGTAATTTAATCAAATATTTTTTGGATTAATTAACCATTTAAGTTGACAAAGTTTGACGGATGGATGAAAATGAAATGAAAATAAAAACCATAAAGATGAAAAAAGTAGTTTTTAAAATTCTAGGATGAAAAATATTATAAATCAAAGCATAGGGACTAAAGTTGTAGGTTTATAAAACTTATTTGTTCACCCTAAAATATCAAACCACAAAGACTAATTGTAATTTTGTAAAGTTTGTGGTTTTATAAATCAAAGCATAGGGACTAAAGTTGTAGTTTTATAAAGTTTATTTGTTCACCCTAAAAATATCAAACCACAATAAATGGTCTAATATACAATGCTTTTTACTATTTCTAATTTTTAGAAAGTTTTTAAATGATATTTACATATGTATGTATGTATATGTGAATGTATGTATGTATGTATATGTTAAAAGGGGTTTTGACTCTGAGAGAGAGAGGAATAGGTCAGCTGGGAAGGATCTCTACCCATATCTTACGTACAGAGGTCCTTGGTCGTCTCAGATTCTTTTGTCATATCACTCTGCATTTCCAACTGTCCTTTTCACTTTTATTCCTCTATAATTCTCTCATCATCTCTCCTTTTCTTTTTCTTTTTCCAAATTTAACCTTACACCAACTACAACTTTGGTCCCTCTCCTTTACACCCAACTACAAAACCCATCTATAACTACATTTATCACCCCTACCTTTTGCATTTTGAGTTAAAAATCATCCATCCTACAGTCAAGTAGCATTATTAGAAGGGTAATATTGTCTTTTTATCTTCATATTCATTTCATTTCAAAAAATATACATGTTATATGCTTATATGTGTATGCGTGTGTGTTTCACCAATGATATCTTTGTCGACCCTTCTTTCATGAGTCTTGTTTGACCCTTCTATATACTTCTTTAAGCTTTGTTGGAGTTTATTCCCAAACATAAGAGTAGTGACTATTTTTGTCCAAATACCTCACTCTACCCTACTTCACCACTATTCTACCACTACCCTATACAATCCATCAACCATGCTATTTTGGTCCCTAGGATGGCATTAGAGCTTGAGAAAATAAGAGAATGGATAAAATGATTGAATATATTGATTAGTTTGAGCAAAGACAGTGTTGTCATCATGAAGAGGCAAAGAGGATTTTGTATTTACGAATGTGTTCCCCTCTCCCCTTCATGTTTTGATGGATTAAATACTAAAACTTAAACACTTGTGTAATAAATTTTATTTAGTTAAGTCTATGAATTTTGTTTTGAAATTCATTTTTAGATGTTCTGGATTTCCTTAAGAATTGGTTTTGGATTTCCAGGAATTGGTAACAGTAAGGTTTGTTAGAATATGTGGAACCCTTAGATTAATCTCCAAAAGAGCCCTTGAGGAGAGAAGGGGGGTTCCAACATATATAGTGAAGATTTGGTCCAAGTCTAGCCGATGTGGGACTCTAACACGCCCCCTCCAACAGAGGCTAGATAGAGAGCCTAGAAGGGTCACAAGAGGACCAGGAGAGGTGGGACTCTAACACGCCCCCTCCAAGAGAGGCTAGATAGAGAGCCTAGAAGGGTCACGAGAGGACCAGGAGAGGATCACGAGAGTGCCGGCATGTGAGTCCGTAGAATGGTAGACCTTGGCTCTGATACCATGTTAGAATATGTGGAAATCTTCACTATATATGTTGGAACCCCCCTTCTCTCCTCAAGGGCTCTTTTGGAGATTAATCTAAGGGTTCCACATATTCTAACAAGGTTGGTGGTTTTTAGGGAGGATTGATGGAAGCGATTCAAAGAGCTTAGAGGGTGGCAACTGAAGTTGGTGGAGATCAAAGGGTAGTAGTGGAAGAAGAATAAAGAGATGCAGGAAGACAATGATCGTTTTAGGAGTTATTTTCTGATGATGCCTCATACTCACATGTGTGTGTATAATATGAATAATACAATATTTTTAAATTATTAAATGGGAGAATAGTAAGAATGGATAAAAATTATCAAAATGCCCGTTTATTTAATAAAAAATTTAACCAAAGTTAGTGACCAATGATGTTATCAAAGTAAAATGCAAAGTATAAGGACGCTAATTGTACTTATTAAAGTTTAGAGACAGTTTTTATAGTTGGATGTAAACCATAGGGACCAAAATTGTAGTTTACTTATTCTCTATTCTTCGTACTACCTTTCATCAAATTCATTTACCAAAAAAAGATTAATTTTGAATAAAAGAATATAAAATACTCATTTTTGTTTAAAATGTGATATTCATGAAGACATGTAATTTTAAATACCTGTTTAATAATATACAAATTTTAAGAAATATTATATTTCATCTTATTTTTTCCTCCTACTCAACCTTATATCTATGGGTGTAAATGAGTCGAGTCGAGTCGAGCCGAGTATCATGCAGTTCGAGTCGAGTCGTTAGTATATCAAGTCGAGTTTTGACCGAGTCGATTTCGAGTAGCTTGCGAGTTGTCTAGGCTCATTTACACTCCCACTTCTATCCACTTGATTGAATAATATGTGTAAATCACTAATTCTCTTTTCTCATATTATCCATTGATTTTAACACTTGTCTTGATTATTAATTGAGTAGAAGAAAAAACTAGGAAAAAATATAATTTCCCAAAATTTAAATGATAAATTATCTAATATATACATTTAGCAGACGCCCGGCCCACACATAGATCCGACCCGACCCGCCCGACCCGTGAACCAGACCCACCATCTTCTCTCACATTTTTTGACCCAAACCCGGATTGACCCGCCCATGACCCACCCCCTTAGACCCGCGCGTCCTCCACCTTACCCATCTCCAATTTACACTTTTGACCCCCTCAACTTATAAGGCTTATTCACTTTATACATTTAACTTCTCATTATTTCATTTTTCGTTTTAGTCATATATCGTGTATTGGCTAAAAAACGTTAAAAAAATACGTTTTAATTTTAACAAATTACGCCTTTATATTCGTATCGTCGATACAATCAAAATGAGCCTAATATTGAATATTTTTTTGACGTGGCTATTTTATTATATACTATATATATGTTCCAATTTCTAACCAACCCAAATCTTATATCCATCTTCAAATTTACATATTAGCCCCATAAAGTTAGAACTTATAAGGTTTATTCACTTTACATCTTTTATTTTTCAATATTTCATTTTACATTTTAGTCATATATTGTGTATTGGCATAAAGACTTTAAAAAATATGTTTTAATTTTAACAAATTACGTCATTATGTTTGTATCGTCGATACGATCGAAATGAGTCTAATATTGAATATTTTTTGAGGTAGCTATTTTATTATATACTATATATAAGCTCCAACCGACCTGAATACTATACCCATTTTCAAATTCACATATTAGCGCCCTAAACTTATAATATTTATTCACTTTATACCTTTACTTTTCTATATTTCATTTTACGTTTTACTCATATATCGTATATTGGTTGTAACATGTTAAAAAAAATACGTTTTAATTATAACAAATTACACCATTATAATCGTATCGTCGATACGATCTAAAATATGTTAAAAAAATATGTTTTAAAGTTAACATACTGCGTCATTATAATCGTATCGTCGATAAATGAGCCTAATATTGAATTTTTTTTCATGTATTCATATTATTATATACGATATATATATACGCTCCAACCGACCCGAATTCTATACCCACCTTTAAACTTACAAATCAGCCCCCTAAACTTATAATATTTATTCACTTTATATTTTTTAGTTTTTCATATTTCATTTTACGTTTCAGTCATATATAGTGACTGAAATATGTTAAAGTGTCGGTAGCTACTGTTCATGAACCGGTGCGAAGCCGGGCTTATCAACTAGTTTAAGATTATTTTGGAGAATGAGACGAAGTTAATGTGTAGCAGTTTTTTATTATTGAAATATTCTTTTATCGGAAATAAAATACAATTCAACATAACTGCATTTCATATTAAAGGAAAGTGTAATTTTAAACAGCTCTCTACTAGTTCTCTTTTTTGCTTCTTCAGGAAAAAAAATATCTAAAAGAAGTTATGTAAGGCCATCCGCAACCGTGCAGGTGATACCACCTGCACAAGCTGCCACATAGCGCCACATCAGCTTTACCACTACCTTACCATTACCATACCATTCACCCACAGCCGTACAGGTCATACCACCTGTATGATTTTTTAAATAAAATAATATAAATTTAAATACTATAAATTTAAATACTATAAATTTAAATACTATAAATTAAAATTAAAATTACATTAATATTAAAATTTCATTCGAATTAAAAAACTAATTAAAAATAAAAATACAATAAAACTAATTATGAGGCATAGAATCCCACAAATGTTGAGATAAATCGGCGCGAAGGTTGGCGTGCCTCTCTCGGTTTTTTACGAAGTTGACGTTGTTTGCTCGTTCTTCTTTCGAGATCGTTGTCTCGACTTCGCTCGGTAAAACCGCGGTAGGATCAAAAGGATAATGTGAAAACCTTCGTCTTCACGAATCATGTTGTGTAAAATTATACACGTGTACATGATTTCTTGTAATTTCCTTCGTGACCATTATGTAAGGCCATCCGCAGCCGTGCAGGTGATACCACCTGCACAAGCTGCCACCTCAGCGCCACATCAGCTTTACCACTACCTTACCATTACCATACCATTCACCCACAGCCGTACAGGTCATACCACCTGTATGATTTTTTAAATAAAATAATATAAATTTAAATACTATAAATTTAAATAATATAAATTTAAATACTATAAATTAAAATTAAAATTACATTAATATTAAAATTTCATTCAAATTAAAAAACTAATTAAAAATAAAAAATACAATAAAATTAATTATGAGGCATAGAATCCCACAAATGTTGAGATAAATCGGCGCGAAGGTTGGCGTGCCTCTCTCGGTTTTTTACGAAGTTGACGTTGTTTGCTCGTTCTTCTTCGAGATCGTTGTCTCGACTTCGCTCAGTAAAACCACGGTAGGATCAAAAGGATAATGTGAAAACCCTTCGTCTTCACGAATCATGTTGTGTAAAATTATACACGTGTACATGATTTCTTGTAATTTCCTTCGTGACCATTATGTAAGGCCATCCGCAGCCGTGCAGGTGATACCACCTGCACAAGCTGCCACCTCAGCGCCACATCAGCTTTACCACTACCTTACCATTACCATACCATTCACCCACAGCCGTACAGGTCATACCACCTGTATGATTTTTTAAATAAAATAATATAAATTTAAATACTATAAATTAAATAATATAAATTTAAATACTATAAATTAAATTAAATTAATTAATATTAAAATTTCATTCAAATTAAAAAACTAATTAAAAATAAAAAATACAATAAAATTAATTATGAGGCATAGAATCCCACAAATGTTGAGATAAATCGGCGCGAAGGTTGGCGTGCCTCTCTCGTTTTTTACGAAGTTGACGTTGTTTGCTCGTTCTTCTTCCGAGATCGTTGTCTCGACTTCGCTCAGTAAAACCACGTAGGATCAAAAGGATAATGTGAAAACCCTTCGTCTTCACGAATCATGTTGTGTAAAATTATACACGTGTACATGATTTCTTGTAATTTCCTTCGTGACCATTATGTAAGGCCATCCGCAGCCGTGCAGGTGATACCACCTGCACAAGCTGCCACCTCAGCGCTACATCAGCTTTACCACTACCTTACCATTACCATACCATTCACCCACAGCCGTACAGGTCATACCACCTGTATGATTTTTTAAATAAAATAATATAAATTTAAATACTATAAATTAAAATTAAAATTACATTAATATTAAAATTTCATTCAAATTAAAAAACTAATTAAAAATAAAAAATACAATAAAATTAATTATGAGGCATAGAATCCCACAAATGTTGAGATAAATCGGCGCGAAGGTTGGCGTGCCTCTCTCAGTTTTTTACGAAGTTGACGTTGTTTGCTCGTTCTTCTTCCCAGATCGTGTCTCGACTTCGCTCGTAAAACCGCGGTAGATCAAAAGGATAATGTGAAAACCCTTCGTCTTCACGAATCATGTTGTGTAAAATTATACACGTGTACATGATTTCTTGTAATTTCCTTCGTGACCATACCCGTGCCGGTCTAGCAACGACGTGCCATTTACTTTTAAGCGTGGCGAATGTCCGTTCGATGTCTTTTCTTGCCGATTTTTGACGTGTCGTGAACTGCAACCGTGGCACTTCCGTTGGGTACCTAAATGCTTTCACGAAAGTTGTCCACTCGGGATATATCCCGTCGGCAAGATAATACCCGTGATGGTAGTGTGTGCCATTCGCTACAAACGAACTATCGGGCGCTTTATTTTCGAATAAATCGTTGAAATCGGTGATTGATTCACAACGATTATGTCGTTCGTGCACCGGAACCCGAAAAATGCGTGCCAAATCCATTCATCGTATGATGCGACGGCTTCAAGAATTACCGTCGGTCCTGATGATCACCTCTATGGAATTGACCCCTCCATGCGACGGGACAATTTTTCCAATCCAATGCATACAATCTATCGAACCAGCATGCCGGTAATCCTGTGTTGTTGTTCGTGCAACGCGTAGATAGCCTGAATATCGCTAGCAGTTGGCTTTCGTAATATTGTCGCATATAGAGGTTAATAATACCTTGACAAAAAAAATTTAGGCATTCCCTTGAGGTCGTTTCGCCCATCCTTAGGTACTCGTCCATAGAATCTGAAGAAGTCCCGTACGCCAATTGTCGGATAGCGGACGTACACTTTTGAAGCGGAGAAAACCCCTTCACGCCTCTTGCATCCCACTGCTGCTTGAAACAATCAAACTCTCTTTCAAGATCGGAAACTATCCTTATGAATAGTCGTCGACTCATACGAAACCGCCGTTTAAAGTCTTCGTCGTCGTACACCGGGTTATCCGAAAAGTAGTCGGCGACAAGTTTATCGTGTCCATCTTCCCGACCTCTATCTTTATTCAGCCCTCTCGGTCTAGGGTTCGACGGTTCCGCCTCTCCGTTTTCGATATACTGAATAATCAATTACGTCGCTTGAATGGTGTTCGTAAGAATTTGATCCACAATGAGATCAAATTCTTCGTCGTCGTCGAAAGGATTCATTATTTGGAAGAAGAGGAGAAGTTTAAGAGAATTTAGAGGTGAATAGGAGAAGTTTAGAGGTGAAAGAATGAGAAAATTTTGTTGGGGTTTGGAGGTATATATATAGATAAATAGAAAAAAAATAAAAAATATATATATATATATATATAACCGTTGTATAACGGTCAAAAACAAAAAAAAAAGAAAAAAAAATTGCATTTAAAAACCAACGGCAACCGCTCACCGCTCCATCGGCTCACAGCCGCCTCACCAATACCGCGCGGCGGTGTTACCGGCTGCAAGGGGCCGGTGCAGCCACCCTTGCAGCCCGGCCGCGGATGGCCTAATTGTGTAAGAATTAATGTCTAATTTAAGTTTTTTAAAACATTCACTCATATAAAGCAGCAGGAGAAAAACTAGAGAAATCTATTTTGAAAGAGGTTCTATAAAATATATTTTTTAAACAACAAAAAGACAACACTAAAAAAGAGTTTCAGCATGATCATCACCTTAACTGGAAAACTCAATATATTGAAACCGCCAAAAGAGCGTCAAAGATTGAGACGCCACAAAGGTCAAAACAAGCTACAAGAAACAGAGACAAAAAGAATCACATCGCCACCATAAATCGCTAAAAGAGGATCTAAACACCAACCTCCAAGTTAGGGCGGAATTTCGAGCACTTGTTGGAAAGCCATAGCTCTTAAAGGCATTGTACACAGAGAAATGGTTCTATAAAATA
This sequence comes from Centaurea solstitialis, assembly GCA_030169165.1. Classification (NCBI taxonomy): domain Eukaryota; kingdom Viridiplantae; phylum Streptophyta; class Magnoliopsida; order Asterales; family Asteraceae; genus Centaurea; species Centaurea solstitialis. The sequence continues at coordinate 16,131,387 of CM058045.1, read as the reverse complement.
TGTTAGAAGCTAAAAACGAGTCAAAAATATTTAAATTCTCATTTTCCATATTTTTGGATATTTGTTAGAAATCAAAATACTCTGATGTCTAGTATTCGAATTGCAAAAAATATAGGGAAAATTGCCGAAAAAGGTAACATAAATGTCCAAAAAATCCAATCAGGGGAACGTACATTTTTTTGCCGAGAAAGGACCATACATTTAATTTTGTCAAAAGAAGGGAAAGAGTAACTGGTAACTTGTACAACCGGTTACTCTTCCCCATTTTTTGACAAAATCAAATATATAGTCCTTTCTCGACAAAAAAATATACGTTCCCCTGATTGGATTTTTTAGACATTCATGTTACCTTTCCGGCAAAATCAGTAAGCGATGGTGGGAGTGGGTGGTAGGGAGTGGTGGGGGCGATGGGTGGTGAGGAGTCGTGGGTTGCAGCGGGTGGCGGTGGGTGGCAGGGGACGTGGGTGGTGGGGGGTGGCGGCGGACGTGGGTGGTGGTGGTGCTTGTCTGCTTGACTCGCCTACCTCATCTATATGCAATTAGATGTTGAATTATAAGAAAGAGGGGGATGGGTGGTGGGTGGCAGTCGGTGGCGGTGCGTGGCAATGGCAATCGATGGCGGTGCGTGGCTATGGCAGTCGATGGCGGTGGGTGACGATGAGTGGTGGTGGCAGTGGGTGGTGGTGCCGGTCAACTCCGATCAACGCTGATCAAAGGTGTGATGGTGCTAACTGGACTATCACTTGGACAAATTAAACACGTCACCTGGTTACCCGCTGACTAAGCAACCATCAAGTTAAATCATGTCACATTCCTTTTTTTTGACAAAATCAAACGCATAGTCATTTCTCGGCAAAAAAAATGTACGTTCCCCTAATTGGATTTTTTTGACATTTATGTTACCTTTTTCGGCAATTTGATGGTGCTGACTGGACTGTCACTTGGACAGACACGTCAGCAGGTTACCTGCTGACTAAGCAATCATCAAGTTAATCAAGTCACATTCCCTTTTTTTTAACAAAATCAAATGCATAGTCCTTTCTCGGCAAAAAAAATGTACGTTCCCTTGATTGGATTTTTTTGACATTTATGTTACCTTTTTCGGCAATTTTCCCAAAAATATAAGATAATACAAAGATACATATTATCTTTTACTAATACAGATAGATAACAATGAGATTTTCAGATGAGCTTATATGCATCTATCAAATCTCCATGGCCGTAAAGGATTTTGGCCGCTTCTACAATCAAATTTAAAAATACGAGATTTCCACTATATACTGATTTTACTTAAACACTTACGAGTAAGAACTTACCGTAAAATTGAACACTATCACCAACCATAGTGGATAACATTTTTGTCTCGCAAAACGATATCGTATGCAACAACTTGCCCGGTAAGCTCTTACCAAGTAAGACTTGTAAATCTCACTTACCGAGTAAGACTCTCAATTACTAATCCTTTACATGTTCATCTCGTAAAGTAAATTGACCTAGTAAAATACTTATCGAGTAAGCGTTAGATAAACGATACATTCCTAATATAGTGCAACCTTGATGGTTATATAATAATTCTTTGTAACAGTTTTTAGCAAAATTCCAAAAAAAAATGTTTCTTTTATATTATATTGGGGTTATAGTTCTTTGTAACAGTTTATAGCTGTTGCTAAAATAATGACCTTTTTTAATTTTAATGTTTGAAAAATAAATGCGTGTTAATAACATGCAAAACGTTTGGCACATTACTAAAAAGAAAAAGATCGTAATTTATTAAAAAGCTTTATTTAGATTTAAATACATTTTACCATTGAACTTTTTCTAATTGTTTAAATGTTTCTGTAGTCCATCTTTATCTTTGTAATTGGAATCAAAGGGATAGGAAGGTATCATTTATGTTGGATGCTTAGATTTGTTTCTTTCATTAGATTCTAAACAGAGTTATGATATTCAATGCGTACTTCAGCCAACCGAGTATAAATACAATTTAAATGGTACTAACGGAAATTCTGATTGCTTCTTTAACCTATTCCAACATGACTGTTGTTTGACGCACCAATTATATAAAAAAAAAACATTGTGCATTTATAATCAGATTACCAACGACCTTCATTTTTTGTTTTAATCATGCCAACAATGCATCATTCAGAACAAAAAAAACATCTTTTTATCATCTAATCTAAGACAAACACACCTCATTTGTTAAACATTCCCTTGTGGTAGTTTATATCGAGAATCAATCAAATTATATCAATTCCAAAAACCAAGGGTTTCAAAATCAGAAAAGATGAAAAACAATGGTTTTCAAAGGAAGATTAAAGTTCAATGGTAACATTTAAACAATTAGAAAAGGTTCGATGTATATTGAGTACAAAAAAAAAGTTCAATTAGAAAAAGTTCTATGTCATTACCACGTGTGTTAAGTAATTGTCACGTAATACATCAAACCGAGAAAACGAGTTATAACCGGTTATAATGGTATTATGTGAACACTTACAAAGAGTTCAACGGTATATTAAGAACAAAAAATAGTTAAATAGTAATATTTGTTAAAATGATAAGTTTGTTACTCATATAAGTCATTAACATAAAAAAAACAATTCTTCGTATTTAGAATTTATTTTAGTTTTCTCTAACTTTATTCGTTTTTTAATATATTTCATAAAATATTGCATTGCTCATATAATTTTAAGTATTCTTGTTGTCAAAAAAATTAATACAAGTCTTCCTTAAGTTATAATTTTGGTAGAATTCTCGAAATCTTACGTTACGACGATATTAAAATAAAAATCCTCAAAACTTTTGTTTTGAAGACACTTGTTTAAAATATTTTAAAGTTTTAACATAAATTAATTAAATCATGTATATAAAATCTAAAAGGGTGTTGAGAGAGACACCCCCACCCTACTAATACCCTATCCTATATAGCCCTTAAATTAAATGCTACTTTTTGACTTTTTGTTTAATTAATGTTCAACTTTTTCTCTAACTTCTATGTTATCTTATTTTAACAATTAATCACATTATAAAACTAACTTTGACCAGGTTTAAAAACCATTTATTTATTTAGTTTTCTTAAAATAAATATTACATTAAAAATATATAAATTAAAAATCTAATTATAAGTTAATTTTTACAAATTTTTTAATAGAAATATAACGATGATTTTTTAACTAGATATAAAAAATTAATGTGTATATATATATATATATTCCTATCCAACAATAGAGTGTTAATCAAATAAAAACCATTTTATTAGTGAAAACCCGTGAAAACCAACTAAAATATTTTTAAGGATTTTTTAATCAAATAATATGATATTAACTATTGTTACACATATTTTTTTTCATAATGTAAGTATCATCCATTAAAAAATAAAAATTTTATATTTATATTATGAATAAAAAATATACAACATTTTTATTCATGTTATGAAACAAATTCATGGATGATACTCACTTTATGAATAAAAAAAACATGTGAAACAATATATCAATTCTAACATTTGATGAAAAAAAATTGTTAAAAAAATTATTTTTTACTTGGTTCTCACGGATTTTCACTAATAAAATGGTTTTATAGGATTTAACCTCTCCAACAATATATATATATATATATTAAATATTCAATTTTCTGGTAGTATACTAGTGTTATTTTTATATCGGGCTTATGAGCTTATTATTTTATTTATCTACATACACATATATATATATATATATAAACGTATAATTCAGTATCTACAAGTTTTATTCTATTATATACAAGCAAATTATATGCTAAAATACACATTATTGAAATTTATAAAGTTATATAATAAACAATATATTATTTCTTATAAGTAGCAAAACATTTGTCTTTTTAGTTTACTTATTTGAATTCTTCTATAATAATTATAATACATTAATTTTTATTAGTATTTATTTATAAAAAGGAAAAAAACAAAAAAATGAATAATATTAGAGAGAGGAACAATTAAATGATTGCTCAAACTTCTAGATATTTTTTTAAAGATACTATGTAATAAATACTATAGGGTAGAGTGTCTTGTGATCCATAGGGTGGGGTGTATGAATCCATACCCAATAAAAACGGGTATAGTTTTTAAGAAATTTGAAAAACAGTTATGATTTTCATAAAAAAGACCTCTAGTGTAGGGTAATTTCTTCCAATATAATTGAAAAAACCCCGTTAGCTATTTATGCTACTTTGCAAAAAAATTGGTAATACTTGTGAATTTAAATTTTATTGTTTTAGATGTACGACCTTGTAAAAAGTTGAGGTAACAGTGAAAAATATAAGAAGTGAATCTGAACTATATAATATTTTTTCTTAAGCTCATTTTTTTGGAGAAAAAAAAACAATTTATTAGAAAACTAGCAAGATGCTAGAAGGGAACAAGAAAAACCAAGAGGCCTAATACACCAGGAATACCAACTCGTCTTCTTTAAGCTCATGCGCCTAGGGTTGAGCCACAGAAAATAATTGCTTTGGATTGACCCAAGTAAAGCAGAATCCATGACATTAGCACCGAACACCTTATCGTTCCTTAGATTAGAGATTGACCAGACCAGCACCAAGTGGCTAAAGCCAACAAAAATTCTTTCAATCTAGAACCATTTAACCCAGTTGAGCTACCCCAGCTAAAAAGATCCTTAATTGAAAGAAGATTAGGCCGTCCAACACCCACCAAGCTCTTGTTCTTTTATAAATTGCACTTTAAAAATGAATTAATCTCAATACATCTCATCAATACTAATACTTTTCAACAAGCTATGCGTAGCAAAACCCTCCTAGCCCTTCCAACCCCAATACCGGATCAGCCTTTTCATAAACCCACAATAAGCATTCTGGAATAAGAAAAAAATAAAATAAAAAGTGAATGTGAGAGGAAGAGAGCGGGTAGACCGTGTGGCTTCACCGCTGCAGCCCTATGCCATCGAGCCTGCTGAGCGCGTAATGGTATCCGCTCAAGCTGTCCAACCCGCCGGTATTAAGCCCGTCGAGCCCAAGACATTGGTACGCACGGCATCAAAACCTAGCACTATTTGATAAATGTTATGAAAAGTTTTAAGAAGGACAATAATTAGAAATAAAGATTTAATTAGTGTATTTGGATGATGATGGCAAAGGTGATGGGCGCGAGGCCAATGATAGGGTAGGGGGTGTAGGGTAGGGGGAAGGGTGGACAAGGGTGCACCACCGTAAGGGGACAAACTCGCGGATGCAATCATTCCAATGGTCCTCACCAATCCCATCATTATTTACTACTCACGTGACTTATCATCTACCTTTTCTACCCCTAATTAAATACCTCTATTTTACATTCTTACCCCCTTACTTTTTACTCTTTCAAAACACACACTTGTTCATTTTTCATGTTTCAAACTCATATACTACTCTGTTCACTAATGTATCTCAATTTCAATGGATATCGTTCCTAGACTTTGATAACATAGATTTAGTCCACATGTCTGTTCCTCTTTCTAACTGTCGTTAATTTTTTCCATCAAATCCAATTAAATAAGGGTATTTTAATCATATTAAACGTTTTTATGTTAAGTCCATCAACACTTGGTTACATGATAAGTGTTTTGATCATAAAATGTTTAAAATGATTAAAGTACCCCTCATTTCAGAAAAATTAAGTGTTCATTAAGAGCAAGACCAAAAACGTTATGAAATGACAAATGTGATGGACCAATTCCGAGGTTGTGAAGTTTAGGAACGATATTCGTTAAAATTGAAAAAATGTTGGTTAAATCAGGTACCTTCTTGTGATCGAATAAGTGAGTTTCATTGTGCTATACAATTAGTTGGGGAAGTATACATACATACATACGTACATGAATACTTTGGATTCACTTTTTAGGGCATCCCATAGTTCTTTGAATGTGTCTAGTAGAGGTATTTCTTATGAAAGCAAAGACCGACATGTCATCTCAAAACATAATGGTATTTGCATGTATATTTTTACGAGATTGGTTTTAGGGTGCGTTTGGTATGCAGATGTATGAGATGGAACGGGACAAAAAGAAATAGTCTCATGTTTGGCATGCCATGGGATTAAAATTACATGGGACAAGATGAGACGGAATTTTAATTTCATGGGACAAACCTTGAAATTTTTGTTCCACCAAAATAAGTGGAACGACGTTGGACCAAAAGAAATATTACCATTATACCCTTGTTACAAATGTGATTGAAAAAAAAAAACTAAAACCCGAAACCAAATTCATTACCTCCACTCTTATCTACCTTCATTTATAAGCTTCATTGTCTCCTATTCAAATTTATGCTTTCATTTTTTGATTTCATACTTCATCGACAACTTCATCTTCTCTGCCTCCATCGACAGCTTTCTGTTCAAATTTACTCAATGATTGAACTCGATTTCTTTAAATATTAGAACTCGATTTCTCTATCTCTTTAGCATGGTCTTTTATTTCATCGATTTGAACCATATAGATTCCTGACGAAAGGATTATTAGTTTTTATTTTTGAACAGATTAACCTAATTCATTATGAAGAAATAGACGACGTGGATTTGAGATGGGTGGATATGGTTTAATTTTATTTATTAGTTTTTTATAAATAATCCATAATGTTTAAATGATTTGATGATTATGAAACTATAAATCTTAAAATAATTTAAATTTTTACTTAATTTAATCATTTATAAATATTATATAATAAAAAGCACTAAAACTTATATTTGAGGTAATTTGGTTTTTTTAATAGTTCTGTTCCGTCTAATCTAGTTTACCCACAAAATAGTCAATTAGGCTCGTCCTGTTTTAGACATACCAAACGTAGAACAAATAACTAGTTTTATCATGTCTAGTCCTGTCTCATCTTGTCTGTGCACCAAATGCTACATTTAAGTCAAGTTGAGGTTGATGGGTTTTAAGCATATTCTTATACCTTTCCAACAAAAGAATATTTACGTTAGATATTCATATTTGTTCTCAAGTTTCTTTTAGAGTAAATTATGGATTTGGTCCTCGTGGATTGGTGGTGTTTATGGATTTGGTCCCTAAACTTTAATAATTATGGATTTGGTCCTTGTAGTTTGCAAATTTTATTGGATTTGGTCCCTGGTAGTGCAAATAAGCAAGGACCAAATCCAATAGAACTTGCAAACTATAAGGACCAAATCCAATAGAATTTGCAAACCACAAGGACCAAATGCAATAGAATTTGCAAACCACAATGACCAAATCCATAATTATTAAAGTTTAGGGACCAAATCCATAAAAATCACCAAACCACGAGGACCAAATCCATAATTAACTCTTTCTTTTATATTTAGGACATCAAATGACAAATGAGTTGTTTTAACCAATTACATAAATAAGACATATTGTATGATTTTTTTTAAATACATCATAATTTATAATCATTATATTTAGGACATCAAATGACAAATGAGTTGTTTTAACCAATTACAATATTGGATTTTTGAAATCCTTACATTTTATTGATAATTCTTTATCAATATTTCAATTTGCAAAAAAAAAAAAATCAATCAATCCGTGGAATTTCAACATTTAAGACCATGTTAGATAAAAATATCCCTATAACCCAAAATACCATCATTAGTTAGATAACATTAAATGCCCATAGTTTATAATTATGCAAGTAATTTTCATTCACAAGATCTAGAACTAATTTAGGTTAAATATTACCCAAGAACTAGGGATGTTTAAAAAAATCGAAAAACCAAAGAAACGAACTGAATTATATGATCCAAAACTAACAAATCGATAATAGAGCACCCCGTGATCCGAAAACCCCGAATATAAGTACTCGGTGAGTCGCGGGTCAAGTTCGGTTTTCTAGATTTACTACCCGCGGATACCCACCCTTCCCCGTATATTAGTTTGTTAAGAAAAATATATTTATTAATACCTCATAATAAAAAAATTACTTATATTAAGAAAATCTCCATCACATGTCGTGTTTTCTTCGTTCATCAACCACTGTCATTGGTTTGTTAGTCAGATTCGGTCTAGATCGTTTTTGCAGTATCTACGACAATCCTCTATACTTGTATTTTCGTTTTCTAATATTTTTAGTGTTAATTGTTTTAGTTTGTCACAAGATAACTTTATTTTCTAGTATATATTTTGTATACATCAAAACAATCGACAAAATTCGGGTAATCGTGAACCCAACCGTAGATACCCGATCCTTTTCGGTTCAGATTGGTGCGGGTACCCGCCTTGTGCGGTTCGGTTACAGATAGTAAATTAGGTACCCGCCTCGTACATATGGTTCTCAAAGTTTTCACTACCCGCCCCGCCTTGTGAACACCCCTACCTAGAACTCATAAATGCGATTTCAGCTTAAGTCTCATGCTAGGAACACATTCTGGTTAACAATGTTGTACAATTAAGTATAACAATACTAATGTGCAAGAAATAACTCACCTAGTAGGTTTGTAAGTGAAAAATCTAAAGATGGTGAAACCTTGTAAAGGAGATCGCAACTTTCTCTATATTTTCTAGAACCTTAGAAGATGAGTAATAATTGTCCTAAGGAATTTTAACCGGGAAATAAATGAGAGAAAGGGAAATGAGGTGAAAATCGTCCAAAAGGAAGAACTTATCTAGGACAAATCTGAAAATGAAGAGAATGATGAGAAAAAGGTGTTTTGGGGGTTTAAAACCCATCCGACCCTATTTGATGATAACGGGAGTGACCACAGTACAATCGTCTGCATTCTTTCCTGCATTGTACTATAGCTCCCATCTCATTGTGATTGTGACATTGCAAGAGTGACAATGTCACATATGTTGGGAACTCTCACTCAAAGTGTACCATAGCCTTACCCTTCTTCACGATAAATATGATGTACGCGAGATCAAATTAACTACTAGAAATTCGGGGTGATACACAATATGTTGATGTTATCATATTCATTGGTGACTGGTCAAGGTCGAACGCTAGAAACTTTCTTTGCATCCTCTATTATTTTTGAATGCACGTCGGGGCTGAAAATCAATCTTAACAAAAATCAAAAATTTTGTTGTACGTATGACACAATGCGATGTAAACAACATGGCCAATTCGTTGGGCTGTAGTGCCGAGTCCCATCCATTTGAGTATCATGGCATTCCAGTTGGAGCAAACATGAAACATAAAAAACACTAGTCTATTGAAGTTGACAAGTTTGCATAAATTTGTCCTCTTGGAAATCTAAATTGTTGTATTTCGGTAGCAAATGTTTAGCTTGGTGAAATCTATCCTAGGAAGCCTGTATGATTCAAATGCTTGAGAGAATTATAAAGTATCTTTTTTCTGGGGTGGTTTTTAAGGACGGGAAACTAGCTTGGATAAACTTGAAAACAGTTGTTTCTCCATTCGATAGAGGGGTTTGGGGTAGAATCAATTCAATATGGGCTAGTTTGATTTGCAACCTTTATGGTAGAGACTGGGGTTTGGGACTGAATGTGGTTATCCCATCGAGTCTTAAAGGAGGTGTGTGGGAAAATATATTCTAGATGGGTCGAATCTTAGATTCTATCAACTTGCACTTTTCGTAGTCCTCTAATTAAAAAAAACTCAATGATGGATCTTCGACTCTTTTTGGCTTGATAGTGGGTGGATAACTGCAAGTTGTGTGATCGCTTCCAACATATTAATAAGGATCATAAAGTTGTGGTTACAACTAGAGGTCGATTAGTGGATGACAACTGGGTTTAGTTATAGGATTGGAAGCGTAATATGAGAGGTTGTGTTGTATATCAATTTTTCGATACGTTCAACCAAATCCAAAATACGTGTCCAATTAGTGATTGCAGGGACAAGTGTTGGTGGAAGTTGGACGATAGCATTGTTTTTCGGTGATAAATTTGAGGGCTTTTAGTCAAGTCGAAACTCATAACTATAGACTGGCCCTCTTTATTGGAAACTAGGTGAAACACTAGCACCTAGAAAGGTTAACGTTTTGATGTGGCATGTTATTAAAAACGGGCTTTCGGTAAGGACCAATCTTGTTAATAGTGGGATTGAACTAGTTTGTGTATTTTGTCCGTGCTATAACAAGGAGCAAGAGACCACTTCTCACTATCTTATAATGTGTTGGAGCGCCTCTAAAATTTGGTCTCTTATATGGCAGTGCTGGAGGATCGATGGACGTATCAGTAAAGCTGTTGGAACACCAAATTAACCCCAAAGTCTTAAACCATCCAGGAGGTTCTTTGGCTTCGACTTGGCTGAAATCAGTGTGGTAATATCATCCACAATTTATTTGATGTTGGAACATCATAATCAGGTATATTTTTTCGGAGTAAACCTTATCTGCATAAGCTCATGTGTTTTATTTTCTGGTCTTTGTTCGACTTTCTTTTTGCTTGTATTTAGGGTGGCTCCGTAGCTTGAAGAAAATCTTGGTGTTATACCCGTCTTTTCCCTTGGTTTTTAATAAACACAATTTTTTTTTCTTATACTTGACAATAAAATAAACAAAAATTAACACTTATAACATCTCCAATAGTTTTCCTAAATTTTCTTTAAAATGGTGAACTAAAAACCAAAATCTCTAAAAATAGTTGCATCCATCCTCAATAACTTTTCTATTTTAGAGATTTTAACATTGATTTTAATATTAAAATATTCTATCACTTTATTAAAATTATTTATTTATCTAAATTATTATTTTTTTAAGGATTTCTATTGGGTCTCTCATACAGTAAAGTTGTTGGAACACCAAATTAACCCCAAAGAGAAAGGTTCATGCGAGAGTGACATCTTTTTAAGAGAGAATATGAGAATGATTCATAGCCACCCATTTTTGTAATTCAAATACATCACCCACACCATCTTTAAGGCTACCACTTCCCCCACCTCCACCTCCACCACCACCTCCGCTGCCGCCGCCACCGCCACCGCCACCGCCACCACCACCACCACCGCCACCACCACCACCATCGCCTCTGCCACCACCAACAGCAGCAACACCACCACCCCTATCACTTCCACCACCACCACCACTACCTCCACTACCACACCACCACCACCATCACCACCACCACCACCACCGACACCGATGTCGGCACCATCGACACCGCTGTCGGTACCTCCGAAACCATCATCGGTACCTTCAGCACCACCACCGGTAACTCCGAAACCACCGTCGGTACCTCCGGCACCATTGGCACCACCACCAGTAACTTTGAAACCACCGCCGGTACCACTAGCACCACCACCGATACCTCCGAAACCACCGCCGGTACCTTTGGCACCATCGAAACCACCGCCAGTACCTCCGACACCACCAAAACCACCGCCGGTACCTCCGGCACCATCATCGGTACCTTCGAAACCACCACTGGTATAACCTTCGCCGCCGGTAGTAGCAACAACACCACCTTCACCACCGCCATTATACATATGATTTTGCATTGATGATATTGCATTGAAATCATCTATGATTATGCATTGAGATCACAAATTATCTTGTAATCACATATGATTATGCATTGAAATCACAACTTAACCCATCAGCTTATATTAAATCACATATGATTTTGCATTGAAATTACATATGATTATTCATTAAAATCACATATGATATTGTTATCACACATGATTATGCATTGAAATCACATGTTAACCAATCAAAATTGTTAGGACTGATTCAGAGAGGTTACCACTGCTGGCTTTAAAGATGTTACCAATGCTAGGCCATTTGAAGATTACCACTGCCTGTACAAAGTTACCACTGCTGGTTGGAAGTTAACACTGCTTTTGTCTTACCACTGCTGACAAGATCATGATAAGGAAAGGATTGCGATGATTGAAGATATGGACAAGATACGTTTTGGTTGGAGATATTTTAGAGATTATCTTGTAAATCTAGTTTCCTTATTGTTATCTTGTAATTCGTATATATAGCTGATAGGTTTGTCTTTGTTAGATACGAGTTTTTCATTAGCTTTTGTTTAGAATTCTAGCCTCAAGATTGTTCTTGTAATCCCTGCAATTGAGAAGATTTGCACGTCTGTTTGAGCCTGTTCAAACAGATTGGGGCTTGTGTTTGTAATCATTAAGCTATTGAATCAATACACATTCAGTTTGTTACAAATCCATTGTTTTCATTATATAATCAAAGTGTTATTCCGCAAACTTCTTTGATTAAGTTTTCTGATCTTGATATTTAGATCCTGTCAAGTGGTATCAGAGCTAGTTTTAATCCAGAAAACTTATCTACAATGGATACTCAGGAAACAGTCTTAGTCTCAAAAGCTCCCATGCTCAAACCCAATGAGTTTGATATGTGGAAAATTAGGATTCGTCAATACATGCTTCTCACAGACTATGGTATGTGGGAGGTTGTTGAAAACGGACCTGGTGTTGATGAAGCTGCTGCTGAAGGAGGTGCAAGACCCCCACCCAGATCTGATGCTGACAGAAAAAGAAGGCAAACTGAGATGAAGGCATTGAGTACCTTGCTGTTGGCTATTCCCAATGAATACCAACATCAATTCAGTACATATACAGATGCCAAATCTCTCTGGACTGCACTTGAAAAGAGGTTCTCAGGAACCAAAAGCACAAAGAGGAACCAGAAGGCCATTCTGAAGCAGCAGTATGAGAACTTCACATCCCTGAAGAATGAATCTATGACACAAACCTTTGATAGATTCAACAAGCTGATTGGAGAGCTGGCAACTATAGAAGTGAAGATGGACAAAGATGATGTGAATAGAAAATTCCTCAGATCTCTTGGAGAGGAATGGACTATTTACACTGTCTCATTCAGGCAGGGAGATGACTTAGAGGACAAGGAACTTGAAGATCTATACAATGATCTAAGGATCTTTGAAGCAGAAGTGGAAAAGAAGAAAAGACCCATTGGATACACTCATAATACTGCTCTTCTTTCTGAAAACCCTAGTTCTTTCAATACCACTGCTTTTAATAATACCACTGCTTTTAATAATACCACTGCTGCTTATAATACTACTGCTAATGAAACTGTTTCTAATGTAAATTCTTGTTCATCTCAGGAAATCAATGAGGATACAGTCCTGGAAGCTTTCTTGGCAAGTCATGTCAAGTCATCCTTGATCAATTATGATTTGGATCAAATCAATGCAGATGATCTTGAAGAGATGGATATCAAGTGGCAGATGGCCATGCTTACTCTAAGAATGAAGAGGTTCATCAGAAGAACTGGAAGAAACAACTTTGATCTCAAGAGAGGAGATAAAGCTGGGTTTGATAAGACAAAGGTGAGATGCTACAAGTGCAATGAACCAGGGCACTTTGCTAGAGAATGCAAAGGTGTAACCACCAACAGTCAGAATAATGGGAGTGGATCTGCTCAAGCTCCTAGATTCAACAACAGGGGAAGCAACTCTAATCCTAGTCCATCTCAAGCATTGGTCTCTCAAGAAGGACAAGGATTTGATTGGAGTGATCATGCTGAAGAAGCAGTTCAAAATCAAGCCCTCATGGCTGAAATCAAGGAGACTGATATTCCCACTGAGGTATCTTCTAAACTCTGTTCTGATTCTTGTTTAGAAACTGTGAAAAAATACAGGGATCATAATCAGACCATGAGTGATAGCATTAAGAAGATGGATAGAGAAAGAAGAGAGTATGTTAAGATCATAGACAATCTGGAGGATCAAATAAAGGCCTACAAAGCCAATGAACTCCAGTTTGAATATGACCATAACTACTGGAAGTGGGAAAAGAAAGAGCTTGAGAGAAAACTGTCAAAAGAAAAGGAGGAAGTAGAGAGTGCTAGGAAAGAATTTTCCAAAGCCAAAGAAGACCTAGATAAATTTTCAAAGTCCTCCAAGACCTTAGAATCTATCATTAGAGCACAAGTGACTGAAGACTTGAAAATGGGTATAGGATACAATAGTACCCCTCCTCCTTACAATCAGAATTACATTCCTCCAACAACTGATCTTCTTGAGAGAATAGACAGAAGTGAGATGAAAGAAGGTTTAGATAGAATAGATCCAACTGACTCAGAGGAGGAATCTGATGAGAAAAGCACTTCTGAGACCATCCCTGATGAAAACCATCTTCTCACCAATGAGAAAGGTGGTATGCCATTTGTTCCTAGCAAAAAGGCTGAGACAACTAGGAAAGATAAGGGGAAGTCTGTCATGACATCAGAAAATAAAGGGAAAAAGACTGAGACAACTAGGAAAGAGAGTAGGAAGGACCACTATACTCAGAGGACTGTAGTTGAACCTAGTACTTCCTCACAGTCTCAAAACAAAAATCATCCTAGAGGGAATAAAAGAAACTGGAATAACCAATGGGCTCAATGTCATGGTGTTGATCTAAGTAAGATTAACAGACCAAAACCATGCTTTATCTGTTGTAAGACAAATCATCTAGCAAGAGACTGTTATTTCAATCCATTTAATCAAAGGAACAAATATCAAGCTAGAAGATTTGTCACTACACACAAAAGGGTTGCTCCTAAACAAAACAGATCTAGTCAACCCAAAAGAAAGGTTCAAAAGAAAAGGGTTGAAAAGAAGTCTGTAAAATTGGTTACTAAATTGGTACCTAAAGCTTCACTTAGTAATACTATTGCTTCAACAAGCAGTGGTAACAACAGTATTGCTTCTGAAAGCAGTGGTAACAACATTAATAGTGTGAAGGTTAACACTGCTGCTAGTAATATCAGCAGTGATAACTCAAACACTACTACAACTCACGTTAACACTGCGGTTAGCAATAACAGCAGTGGAAACTCAAAAAATGTTACCACTGACAAGTCTTCATTGAGAAAACCCATTATAACCAAATATTCCAGTCATGAGATTCCTAACAAAGATTATCTTTTAAAGCTTAACAGATTGACAGAGGTCAATTATGTTAATGAAAAGGGAGAACCCAAGACCATATTGGCTTGGGTTCCCTCAAGACACTAACTTTTTCATTTTATGTGCAGAGCAACCAAGGAAGAAGGAGCAGTCTTTGGCATGTGGATAGTGGTTGCTCTAGGCACATGACAGGTATCATGTCATTACTTGAAGACTTTAAAAGGTTTGAAGGTGGACATGTTGCCTTTGGGGATAATCCAAATGGAGGTAAGATTAGTGGCAAAGGTAAGGTATCAAAAGGTAAGATGACTTTTGATGATGTCTATTTTGTAGAGCAATTAAAATACAATTTACTTAGTGTTTCTCAAGTTTGTGACAAGAAGTTTGGTGTATTTTTCACTGATACTGAATGTCTCATTCTTGCTCCTGGCTACAAGATAGATGAAAGTAAAGTAATGTTAAGAACACCTAGGAAAGATAATGTTTACTGTTTGGACATTGAAGATGCTTCTTCTTTATCATCCTTAAACTGTTTATTTTCAAAAGCATCTGTGAGTGAATCATCACTGTGGCATAGGAGGATGTGCCACATGAATTTTAAAAACATGAACTTACTTGTCAAAAACAATCTTGTAAGAGGTTTGCCTGCAAAGGAATTTTCAAGTGATGATCATTGTGTAGCATGCCTCAAAGGTAAGCAACACAAAAACTCACACAAGTCCAAAGAAGTAAACACTATCTCATCACCTTTACAGTTACTGCACATGGATCTTTTTGGTCCTACCAATGTGATGAGTATAGGCAAGAAATCCTATTGTCTTGTGATAGTTGATGATTACTCTAGGTTTACTTGGGTTTACTTTCTGAAAACAAAGGATGAGACAAGTAGACTGATCAAACCCTTTGTGACCAGAGTGGAAAACAAGACAAACCTTAGGGTAAAAGTCATTAGATCAGACAATGGCACTGAATTCAAGAATGATGATTTGAATAGCTTTTGTGAGGAAAAAGGTATTGAGAGACAATACAGTGCTCCTAGAACTCCTCAACAGAATGGTGTTGCTGAGAGGAGAAATAGGACACTAATTGAGGCTGCAAGAACTATGTTGGCTGACTCTAAACTTCCAATCACTTTCTGGGCAGAAGCAGTTAACACTGCTTGTTATGTCCAAAACAGATTTCTTATAGTCAAATCAAAAGGCAAGACACCCTATGAACTTTTTGAGAAAAAGAAACCCTATATAGGATTTTTACAACCATTTGGGTGTCCTTGCACAATTCTTGATACCAAAACTCACTTAGGCAAATTTGAGAGCAAATCTGATGATGGAATTTTTGTTGGATACTCTTCTCAGAGCAAAGCACTTAGAGTTTTTAATAGTTCTACAAGGATTATAGAAGAAAGTGACAATGTCAAATGCAATGTGAACACTCCTAACATACCTGGAAGTGGTCCCAATTGGCTATTTGATATTGATTCACTAACTAACTCTTTGAACATGAGCTATACAGTGAATACAGGTTCAGGTATAGAGCAAGCATAAGAAACAAGTCCAACATTTGTCATGTTTCCCATGCCTTTTGTTGATTCAAATGATGCCTGTACCACTGATGAGTCACATGTTGATGATCAAACAGACTCTGGGTCTGCTGAGAAGAGTGATGATCAACCAATTGAGGAATCCTTACCCTCTCAGAATCTTGAAGGCATACCTGCTTTAGAAGAGGGACCTCAATGGGATAAAGAACCAGAAGTGAATGATTCAAACCTAGGAGTGGATCTGACTGAAGAACCCCTGCATCTTACTAGAACACAAAAGAATCATCCACCTTCTCTGGTAATAGGAGATATTCAGTCTCCTATGATTACAAGGAAGCAAAGCAAATCCCTTCCTGATCCACACTTGAGTATGATATCAGTCTTTCTTTCACAGACTGAACCAAAGAAAGCCCATGATGCAATGAAGGACCCAAGTTGGATAGAGGCCATGCAAGAGGAATTGCTGCAGTTTGTCCTACAACATGTTTGGGATCTGGTGGATTTACCAAAAGGACACAGAGTCATTGGCACCAAGTGGATTTTCAGAAACAAGACTGATGAGAGAGGCATTGTTATCAAGAACAAGGCCAGATTGGTAGCACAGGGGTATACTCAAGAAGAAGGCATAGACTATGATGATGTATTTGCACCCGTTGCCAGAATTGAAGCAATCAGGCTATTCTTGGCATTTGCATCTTACAAAGGATTCAAAGTCTATCAGATGGATGTTAAGAGTGCCTTTCTTTATGGCACTATAGATGAAGAAGTATATGTCAGTCAACCACCAGGGTTTGAAGATCCCAAATACCCTGATAAAGTTTACAAGTTGAGGAAAACTTTGTATGGTCTTCATCAAGCACCTAGGGCTTGGTATGATACCTTGTCCTCATATTTGTTGGAAAACAAATTTGAGAGAGGTGTCATTGATAAGACCTTGTTCATCAAGAGAACTAAGACTGATATGCTTCCAGTGCAGATTTATGTTGATGATATCATCTTTGGATCTACAAAGGATGATATGTGCAAGGAGTTTGAGGAACTGATGCACAAGAAATTTAAGATGAGTTCTATGGGAGAACTAACTTTCTTTCTTGGTTTGCAGGTCAAGCAGAAGCCTAAAGGAATATTCATCAATCAGACCAAATATGTTGCATCCATGCTACAAAAGTTTGGAATGAATGATGCAAAGCCAGCAAGCACTCCAATGGAAACTCATAAACATCTTACTGCTGATGTTGAGGGGGAGGAAGTTGATGTTCACCATTATAGATCCATGATAGGATCATTAATGTATCTTACAGCATCTAGACCTGATATTATGTTTGCTGTTTGTGTTTGTGCCAGGTTTCAGGTTAGGCCCAAGGAGTCTCATTTACATGCAGTCAAAAGGATATTCAAATATCTGAAGGGCCAACCAAGATTGGGACTGTGGTATCCCAATGATTCCTTCTTTGACTTAGTGGCTTACACAGATAGTGATTATGGAGGAGCAAACTTGGATAGAAAGTCTACATCAGGAGGATGTAAATTTTTGGGAGGAAGATTGGTCTCATGGCAATGCAAGAAACAGACCACTGTGTCACAGTCAACTACAGAGGCTGAATAAATAGCTGCTTCACAATGCTGCTCACAAGTGCTATGGATTCAAAATCATATGCAGGGCTATGGTCTTTCATTCTTGCAGACTCCAATCTACATTGACAATAACAGTGCTATTAGTATTGTGAACAATCTAGTCAAGCACTCCAAGACCAAACATATAGAGATCAAGTACCACTTTATTAGAGACTGTAATGAAAAGAAGTTAATTCAAGTTCTGAAAGTTCACACTGATGATCAATATGCAGACCTGTTCACAAAAGCTTTTGATGTTGGCAGGTTTACATTTTTGGTTACAGGTGTTGGAATGATGAACTCTGAATAATCCTTCTCTTTAATTACACTTTTATTTGTACTTTCTCTGTCTACTTTCTTCCTTTTTGTTTTATTTCTTTTGGTATTTTAATGAGTTTTTGAATGTTGCAGATTCATGCTGAAGTTCTTGGTTTGGTCGTACAACGCATGAGGATGTTACCACTGCTTAGTTGGAATTACTTTTACTAGCAGTGTCGATATCACAAAACATGATTTTCATATCCAAGTCTTTACCACTGCTAGTGTTGTGCATTACCCCTGCTCGCACACTCGCACATTACCCCTGCTCGCACACTCACACATTACCCCTGCTTGCACACTCGCACAATACCACTGCTAGTGCATTTGCTTTTACCCCTGCTCATTCAATAGCATGTTACCACTGTTGGTTATGTGTTATCACTGCTTTCACTTTGTGCGCACGTGGTACCACTGCTAGTACACTTTACCACTGCTTTTAACTGCACACGCGCATGGTACCACTGCTAGTATATTTACCACTGCTTTTCACTTAGCATGCGTAATTACCACTGCTTGTGACTTTTACCACTGCTTTTAACGAATATCTTTGCTAGTGTAATTTTACCACTGCTACGTGTGTTCGTTACCCCTGCTTATGGTAGTTACCCCTGCTCATCAGTTCACTATAAAAGCCCTAACTTGACCGCCTTTTTCACAAACGGCTATTCTGAACTTTTTCTCTGAAAACGTTTGCGATTCTGCATCTCTTCTCCATCTGTGTTCTTGAACTTTCAATCGAGTACTGATTTTCATTCTGATTCTAGGGTTTTATTTGCGAAATCGATTATGGATTCTCTGTGTTTCATCAAGGATCACAATAAGGTGGGATATTTCACAAAAGATGCCAATTCCGAAGGGTTTGAAGACATTCTTGATTTCTTGGCATCATCTAATATTGCCTATGCCGCGACCATCAATCCCACAATCTACATTCAACATATGCACGATTTCTGGTCAAATGCGGTCATTCAAGAAGAAGAAGGGGTCAAAATCATTCAGACCACCATCTGTGGTCATTCCCTAACCCTTACCCCTGCAAAGATCAGATTTCATCTTCAACTACACGAAGGAGGTATTTCTATGCTTACACCCTCAGTCATCATGGAATCTTTTGTAAGAATGTGGTATACAGGCTCTCGCACTTCTTTAAAATACCTTAAGGGAAAATTTTTCCCTCAGTGGAGGTTCTTTGTGCATACCCTATTACATTGTTTTTCAAAGAAAACCACCAGTTTTGGTGAGTTTAGCAGCACCATTGCCTCTGCTTTGGTCTGCTTGGCCACTAATCAGGTGTTTCACTTTTCACAAATGATTTTTGATGATCTTGTGTACAATCTTGAGAACATTAATAATTCTAAGGTCAAAACTTTTTATATGTTCCCAAGATTTGTCCAAGAAGTTATTACCAACGAATTGACGGCCGTACCAATGCATGGTGACATCTATAAGAGTTCTGCTCTTGGTCATAAGGTGTTTGCCAATATGCAGAGACCTGCAGAGGGCTCTAATGACCAATTCACTCCATTATTCTCTACAATGATGAGAGTGAACCACCCACAAGGTGAGGCATTAGGCTTGCAGCCCATACAACCAAGCATTCCCACTGATGACCTACCCACACCTATCACTGATACAATCCCTCAGTCCCTTGATACAACCCCCACCCCTACACTCAAAAAGTATCAAAGAAAGAACAGGGGAGCTCCTTCCTCCTCTGGTTCTAAATCCCTAGAGCCTTTAAACCAACAGTTGGAGCACTCTCCTTCTGATAATATCCAAAGGGACACCCCTGGAGTGATGCCCCACTCAAGTATAAAGAAGGTGCCCTCTAAGGAGATGGAAGGGCATGTGGTTGGTGAGGCTCAAACTACTGGTGTTGCACAAGGTGTGCATCGGGACAGTTTGAACATAGCTAAGACCCCCACCACGGCAACTCCTATTGAGCAATCAAAAGGAGGACCCAGGTGCCAAGAAACCAAGGGGGCATCTAGTGCTTCAGCAAGGCTGAAGACTAATGTCAAAAAGCTCAAAGATCCAGTAATGGAGGTAAACACTCCTAAACCTGGTGAGGGCAGTTTTTCACAAAAGGAATTGATGGACAATTTCACTGCTATTGCCAAGGATTTGAAGGCATTTGAGAAGAATTTTCATGTCCATGATGAGAAGCATGGTTCTCATGAGGCACGACTGGATACTTTGGAGGAGTTGGTGACTGCACAACATGATTTGATAAAGGTGCATGATGCCAGAATTGTTAAGCAAGCAAAGATAATTCAAGCTCAAGGTGCTGCTATGGCTTCAATGACAGGCACTATTAGAGCTCTTAAGAAGAAGTACTCCACTTTGGTTGCATTCACAAAGGGGGTGGGGAGATCTAAGGTGAAGGGGGAGCCAAAGAAGGAAAGAATTGTTGTGAATGAACCTGCTGATGTTAATGATGAGTTGCCTGAAATTGTGGAGGAAGCAAGTGCTAAGGGGGAGAATGAAAAAGAAATAAGGAATGAGGAGATGAATAAAGAGACAAAGGTTGCAAATGAACCTTTAGTTGATGTTGTTGGTACAGGGGCTGAACCAGAAGTGGAAGTTAATGAAGATGAGATGACAATTGCTGAGTTACTTGTGAAACTGCCTGAAGTAATTCAACCAACCAAGGGAGTAGTGATCAAAGAGCCTGAAGCAACAAAGAAGATTGAAATCCCTGTTGATCCAAAAGACAAGGGAAAAGAGAAAGTAGTAGAAGAAGCTGAGCCTGAGACTGATGATGAAGCTGTTGAGGCTCAAAGGAAAGTGTTGGAATATGAAGCTTCAGAAGCTCTTGCTAAGAAGCTAAGTATGGAGGATCAAGAAAGATTGAATAAAGAAGAGAAGGAAAGAAAAAAGAAACAAGCTCAGCAAGATAAGGCTGGAAAGGCTGCAGCTAAGAAACTTCAAGACAGGTTCAACAAGGAAGTTGAGAAAGAAAAGATCAAGAAGAAGATTATCAAGCCTTTGACTAGAACTGAAGAAAGAAGAAGAATGGTGAGAAGTCTGGCTGGAATTGTTGGAAGACCTGTCCAATACTTCTCAAGGTGGTCTTTTGAGAAAGTCAAAGAGCACTATGAAGAAGCTAGAAAGGAGACTGATGTTGTGAAGAAGACTGATGGTGAAACTGATACAAAGATGCTTGAAGAAGAGGTTAAGGAAGAGGTGCATGAACAGAGAAGAAGTAAGAGAAAACATGATGTAGTTACCACTGCTGAAGGTACTACCACTGCTGAAGAAAAGGTTTCCACTGCTAGTGGAACAGAGAAGAAGAAGGTTGATAAAGAACCAACTCAGATAGAGAAGGAAACTGCTAAATTGGCTAAGCAAATCAGTCAAGCAAAGAAGAAGAGGAAGAAGTCTATAGCTCATAAAAGCTCAACCAAGAAGAGGAAGATCTTCATTGAAGTCTCTAACGTGATAGATTGGTATTGCTTTGAAGACAATAAAGTTGTGTTCTTCAGGATTGTGAGAGAAGATCAAACAAGTGAAGTGTTCTCCAATGTTTACAGAATATTCACCAAACTCTCAGCTGCTGATTTGAAGAAAATGTATGAGATTGGATGCACAAAAGAGATGACTGGGTTTGATGAGGTTGCTCTTGTTCAAGATAACCTTCAAACTATGTTTGCTTATGAAAAGGCCAAGGAGGAAAAGCAGAAGAAGAACATGAGACTGGAAAAAGGTGAAGTGAAAGAAGGAGAGGTAGTTGCCTGGAACTGCTACAAGGCAAATAGAGTATTCACTGTCACTTATGATAATGGTGTCAAAAGCTACTTCTTGGTGGATAAGAGGTATGACTTTGAAAGAAGGATGATAGAAGGAATTTTGAAACGAAAGAAGTCTGTTATGACTGATCTTGAGAAGGAAGTCATTGAAAATCTGACCACTCATCTATCAGATTTAAGAGAAGAAGAAACAGCAGAAGAAGAAAAAGTAGTGCTTTGGGGAGTAAGAGGAATCTTCAAGAAGTATTATTTTGTACAGTGGAACAATGGAAAACAGAGAAGTCATGCAGAGTTTGATGGGATTCTGAATCTGATTACTGCTGAAGATAGAGTAACTATGCATGAGTATGGATTGGAAAAGCTTCAAGAATTTTTGAAAGATTCAAATAACTCAGAGCATGCTAACATGGTCAAGAAAGCCATGCAACAGTTGAAGAACTTAATTTCTGATTAAAATCAGAAATTAAGTTAGGGGGAGATTGTTAGGACTGATTCAGAGAGGTTACCACTGCTGGCTTTAAAGATGTTACCACTGCTAGGCCATTTGAAGATTACCACTGCCTGTACAAAGTTACCACTGCTGATTGGAAGTTAACACTGCTTTTGTCTTACCACTGCTGACAAGATCATGATAAGGAAAGGATTGCGATGATTGAAGATATGGACAAGATACGTTTTGGTTGGAGATATTTTAGAGATTATCTTGTAAATCTAGTTTCCTTATTGTTATCTTGTAATTCGTATATATAGCTGATAGGTTTGTCTTTGTTAGATACGAGTTTTTCATTAGCTTTTGTTTAGAATTCTAGCCTCAAGATTGTTCTTGTAATCCCTGCAATTGAGAAGATTTGCACGTCTGTTTGAGCCTGTTCAAACAGATTGGGGCTTGTGTTTGTAATCATTAAGCTATTGAATCAATACACATTCAGTTTGTTACAAATCCATTGTTTTCATTATATAATCAAAGTGTTATTCCGCAAACTTCTTTGATTAAGTTTTCTGATCTTGATATTTAGATCCTGTCAAAAATTATATTAAATCACATATGA
Organism: Centaurea solstitialis; assembly: GCA_030169165.1. Classification (NCBI taxonomy): domain Eukaryota; kingdom Viridiplantae; phylum Streptophyta; class Magnoliopsida; order Asterales; family Asteraceae; genus Centaurea; species Centaurea solstitialis. Next base: position 16,108,316 of record CM058045.1, on the reverse strand, counting down.
TTTTACATTGAAATCACTTATGATTTTATATTGAAATCACATATAATTTTATATTGAAATCACATGTTAAACACATTTGCTACTACCATCTACACCACCACCACCCACACCATCTCTGCCACCACCTTCAACACCATCGCCACCACCTCTGTCACCACCACCAACCCCACTCCTCCACCTACACCACCTCTCTCACTACCGCCACCACCGCTACCAGCACGACATCACCGCCACCACCAACGCCACCAGCACAACCCCCGCCACCAGCAGCAGCAGCAGCACCTCCGGCACCACCACCAGCAGAGGCGGTCTTGTTTGTACCGGTGGTGGTTTCGAAGGTACTGATGGTGGTGCCGGAGGTACCGGCAGTGGTTTCGAAATTACCGGTGGTGGTACCGGCAATGGTTTCGGAGGTACCGGCGGTGGTTTCGGAAGTTACCGGTGGTGGTGCTGGAGGTACCGGCAGTGGTTTCGGAGGTATTGGCGGCGGTATTGGTGGTGCCGACAGCGATGCCGGTGATGGTGGTGGCGGCATAGGTGGTGGTGGTGGCGGCATAGGTGTTGGTGGTAGTGGTGAAGGTGGTGGTGGTGGCGGCAGAGATGGTGTGGCTGCTAGTACTGCTAGTGGCGGAGGCGGAGGCGATGACGGTGGCGGTGGTGGTGCTATGGATGGTGGTGGTGCTGTTAGTGGCGGAGGCGGAGGTGACGACGGTGACCATGGCGGTGGCGGTGGCGATGGAGGTGCTATGGATGGTGGTGGTGGTTATAGAGGTGGTATGGGTAATGTATTTGAAAAGAAAATTTGGTAGTTAAAAATCATTCTCGTATTCTCTAAATTTGATGTCGTTCTCGTTTGAACCCACCCCTAACCCCAAATCTCCATATTTATCTCATTTTTCTCTATTTTAGAGATGCTGTTGAAGATGATCTTGATTCTTTAAGATGAAAAAAACTAAAAATAAATATTTATTTGAAACCTAGAAATGTTGTTTTTGTTTTATATTAAATGTGAAACTTATTTTGTAAATTAGAGTATATGTTAATTTATTTATGGGAAGAGATGGGGTGGTTGGTGGTAGTGTCAATGTCACTTTGCTTTTTATTTGTACACACTTCCCTCATCATTAAAGCAAGCATGACTTCAATTATTGCAATGATCCCAAAAGCGTGACACCCATCTGACCGCCCTTCCTCTTTAAATTTTCAAAATACCTCCTTATTAAATATCCTTTTTCTCTTCAATGGTCCCTCAAATTTCTTTCATTTACCAATTATGTCCCCTCCCTAAAATCACAACGAAAAGTCGACTTGTGTCTTTATTCATTCTCCATACCATTATTAAATTCATTCACTTTATCTACCAAATCCCTTTTTAATATTAATATTAATATTAAATAAAATAAAATAATAAAAAGATAATTTACTTAAAGTACACAAAATATATGTTTATAACTAATTTTCAAACAAAAATCTATACTTAAATTTGAAAGTTTCAAAGTAAATGCAAAAATATATAGTGTGACTTATAATTTAATCAACATTAAAAGATCACTAATCATTGGTTGTTTACAAATTGAAATTCAAAAAAGTTGAAAAATGAAATAATTGACAAGTATTGAATGCAAGTATGCATCAGACATAGTGCTTTTGTATTCATTACAAGAATATAAATATGGTATCTATATATGATACTTAAATCTCATTGAAAAATATTTCAAAATTTGAATTTTGGTCTTTCTTTTTGGAATCGGCAGAGTTAAATAGTTGTTAGCTTTGTATTTGGGAACGTTAGAGCGGGTCAGGTAAACCTCCCTTTCCAACACCATAATTCTCCTAAATTCACTTAAGGAAAAGTCCATTGCAAGGCTCGAACTTGAGACCTACAAGGGCAGAACCCCCCAAAGTTTCCCTTGGTGGCCAACTGATATATCTTCATAGTTTATACAAGTATGTGAATTGTTAATGTACGATCAAATAAGTTTTATAACACATATAATACACTAAAAGTATGTTAGAAGAAATAATATTTAGTACGCTCAAAACAAATTAGTTTATTAACATTTTTCTTTTGGTATAAAGTTTTTTTAAGATAATTAAGAAACCTAATAAAATTAATTTGTAATAAGTAAGCCAAAATCGACATAATAAGTAAAGCAAGACCGCACAAATATTAGGTGTTGATTGTGGAAAAAGTGAAAGCAAATTTAATTTTCTTTGTGTTTACCATCCATTATCCAATCATTTTGATGGATGTGTTTTTCAACTTTCGGCTAATTGGAATGCCTCCATTTGACTAGTCACCTCTTATATAAGTATTTTAAATAATAGATATAAGTAAAAGTGAAAATATAAAAACACATTTCATCCGGATAGAACTAAAGTTTGTGAACTCTTTATAAGTTTTAAATTATCATTTATCAATAATTTTTAACATGATTTTAAGTAGGATTTGAAATTATTAGGTTAACATAATGTTTTTGGTTTTAAGATGTTATAAATGGTATTAAAGTTGATCATGGTATCAATAAATGCTTAAGCAAACCTCATCGGATATGATGAGTCTTCGAGTAGGTGTTTGTAACACTCATATCGCTGATTACAAAGAGGACGACTCTAGGTAGGCTTGATGTGGAAATCAAAAGTTTGAGTGGGGAGTTCTTAACAACTCATCTCACATGTATATGAAATGACATCTATGAGCTCCTTTTAGGCTTTTAGTTGAAGGTTACTAGTAACTTCCATCAAAGTTTTAATTTGAATTCTAGGTTGGTACACTAGCCTATTGTGTTAGAACCTGACTGGTCCGTTTGTAAAGAAGTCAGGGGCGTCTTTTGATATTATGTAATAGTTAGTTTTAAAACAATACTTCTGTGCGCCTCTTAAAAGAGTCATAGACTCTAGGGGTTATTTTGTAACTTCGGCTCTATATATAGGGGTCGATAGTTAACGTTATTAAATGTTCTTGCAACTGACAACTTTAGTCATATGCTTTGTCGTATTGTCGTGTTCTTCATATTACTTGCATATTTGATTGCTTGATCCATTACATTGCATTCTTGTCGATTATCGGACTCACAATTGGTATCAGAGCTCGCGTTTTGGTAGTTCTGGACAGAAATCTGACGTTATTTTTGATTTCCCGAATCGGAACATCAGTTCCCGAATTGGACACAAGTGTCCCGATTCGGAACATCTGATTTCCCGAATTGGAAATCTCAAACTCCCGAATCGGATCTTATATCTCCCGAATCGGATCTTTTGCCACTCCCGAATTGGAAATTTGAACTCCCGAATCGGGACTCTCATTTCCCGAATCGGGACTTGGCTTAATCTCCCGAATCGGGACTCATTCTCACTCCCGTATCGGGACTTGTAACTCCCGAATCGGGACTCGCAGTCTTTCCCGCCTTAGCCTTTCTTTTTGAAATTCTCGAGTTTCTATAAAAGGAACGCTTTAAGCGCGGAAGCTCTGTCCAATCAGAAATCACAAACTACTCAAAACAGATCCTATCTCCGAGGACGCAATGTCAAAAGAAATAATCAGTATTGGTTCTGAAACACGACCTCCAGTATTAGTCGTCGGCGAATACCAGCAATGGAAACGCCGAATGATTAACTTCCTCGACTTACTGGATGACAAACTGATGGTCTCCATCACTGAGGGACCAATCAGACCAACGGTTACTGTAGCTGAAGTAGCCAGAACCGATGTCACTCCCTATCTACCTGCATATGAGGTTGAAAAACCTTACGACATGTTCACACATGAACAACGAGCCAGGGCAGCCATTGATAAACGTGCTCTCACGTTACTCACTATGGCTCTACCTAATGACATGTTCGCGAGAGTTGACAGCTGTAAAGATGCCAGAGCAATGTGGCTGGGCATTGAACAGCAAATGCAGGGTGGTGACAAGGCACTAGAAGGCCAAAAGGAGAACGCTATGAACGCGTACGAAAGCTTCTGTGCTCGCGAGGGAGAGACGCTGACTGAAACCTACAATCGTTTAAACATCTGTGTAAACGATCTGCGGAGACTTGGCTTAGAGAAGAACAAGTACGAGGTGAATGTAAAATTCCTCAAAAGACTGAACAAACTCTGGCAATCTGTCACAATCAGCATCCAAGTGAGCCAGAATCTTGGCCAGCTTGGACTTCATGATCTGTATAGCATGATGCTACCTCATGAAGAAACCTTATTCGGTAAAACTGACAAGACAATTGATCCTCCTACCTTGGCTTTATTGTCAAATAGAGGATCGTCCTCTCATGAAAACTACACCGTTGAAGAACCAGTAGTTCTTGATGATGGACTTACCGAAGAGGAGATGTTTCAGCTGGAGAACTCATTCGCCTTGATGGCTAAATTCCGGGGAAATCCCCAACGCTTTAACAGATTCAGACAAGGACCTCAGTTTGTGGGAGGTCAGTCTAGCCAAGGAGGGTACCAGTCAAGAGAAAGCTTCCAAAGAAACGATCAAGGAAGAACAAACAACTATCAACATCGTGATAGGTCTGGGTACAACAATCAAGGATCTTATCAAGATCAAAGACAAAGCAACAACAACAACCAGCAACAGCAAAGGGATCAGGAGTACAACTCCAACAACTACCACGGTAACAGAGGTTATCAAGGAGGTGGTTACAATCAAAGGTGGAACGACCAATCTGGTTCTAACTACAACAACCAGAACCAGAAGACAAATGATGATGGTCGTCAGCACAACAACACCGGTGGAACCGAACCTCCACAACAGAACAAACTCCCAGCTCTAGAAGCTCCTCCTGCAGCCAATCAAAACAGAAACCCCGCTCGGGTTCCCACCTGCTACAACTGTGGTGACCCGGGTCACTATGCATCGGAATGCAAGAAGAAGCTCAAAGACTCTGCCTACTTTGAGAAAAAGGCTGCCGTGATGAAGAAGAAAGAGCAAGGCAAGGTGCTGTTAGCTGATGAGGAAGACTGGATCATGGAACCAGAAGACTCAGATGATGAAGGCCCATCAGCCGTACAAGGACACTGCCTCATGGCTGACTTTGAGGAACCATGTATATCTGGTTCCCCAAACGACTCTACTGATGAAGAATCTGAGGTACATTCTTGTTCATTATTGTCAATACCTGATGAACTGTCTATGTCTGAAACTCTAAGACTTGAGAGCCAACTCCAAATGGAAAAAGCTCTCGTCGCGAGATTCAGAATAGAGAGTGCTGTGTATAAAAGTAGTTTAGAGGACCTCGCCGAGAACTTTAATAGAATGGAACTTGAGTCTGGGATTAGAGAATCTATCCTCGAAAACAAGCTCCTTGATCTTCAAAGATCTCACGACGAAATTGAAAGTAGTCGTGAAGAACTCAAGCTCAAGTTTCACCTTCTTTCCTTGGAAAGAACAAAATTATTTGTAAAAATCGAAGAGCTTGAGGAAAATAATTTAAAGAGAGGACAATCTGAACATACCTTGAGTCTGCTTACCAAGCAAACCACTCAACATCCCTTTTACCAAGCCAAACCTGGGTTGGGACATTCAGAGAAAAGCATTCTTGAGAAAGCACCTGCACATCTATACAACTTTGACAGTATGAGTGCTTCCAAACCTGAACCTAGGTCAGTCAAAGGACAAGACAATGACAACTATGTGATGCAGACTGTGACCTTTACCGAAATAATAGATGGAAAAGCCGTATCTTTTACCACCAGTCCTGCAAATAGTTCAACCAGTAGTCCACCTTCCAGTCCTGTTGCTAAAGGTCCCATCTTTACCCCTGCTAGTAATCCAGAGAATACTTTCACTAGCTGGGAAGGCATCAAAGCTAGGACACCTAAGGTAGCAATGCCACCCATCAACTATGAGGACTTAAACTTTAGCTATGACACTAGGGAAATAGATACATCCGAGGACGCTGATGTTATCCAACCTTTGGATGTTTCCGCAACTCAGCCTCCTGCCCCAGTGTGTGTAGAAAAGGAATTGTTCCATCTTAGGTCCAAAGCCGTAGAACTTGATGCCTGTCGCCATAAGTTAAAGAACTTTGAGTCAATTCTTTCTGAAAAAGACAGCCATATCAAATCATTGGAACATAGTTATCATGAGGCAAATGCCGAAAGGATTAATATGTCAAACCAATGTGAGATCGCAGAGTTTTCATGCTCATGTTTTAAAAACAAATTTGCGGATCTCCAAACACAATTGGTCGTCCAATTTATTAATAACACAGTAGAAAAGGACTTCTTTTATGAAAAGGAACTGATGTTTGGTCAAACTTTCGCGAATCAATGTTGTCAAATCAATCAGTTGAAAAGTCGGGTGTCCTTCTTAGAAGAATCTGACTCTTGGGATTCGTGCACATGCAATTCACCAATCACACCAGACTTTAGGTCAACCAAACCTAAACTAGTACTAGATCCTAATGTTGTGTATGATGTAAAGGTGTTTTTGGACGCTGATGATCCTCCTTCAGGTTATATACCAAGAAAACCTGTTTTGCCAAAGGCACCTGCTATAAAGCAAATCAGTTCTCCTGAGCCACTTGCATCAGTGTCTGTGATAAACACTAAAGGTGCAAAATGTGTTGGTACTGACAAAGGGAAGTCAGTTAAGCCACACACACCCACAGTAACACAGACACGGAATTCAAAATCTACTGATACAAGTAGCTTGGTGAAACCCATTAAGGGACTAGACTTTCATTCTAGTTTTTTTGATGTGGGTGAGAACTCCAAACCTAAACAAACTTTGAAAATGATAAAATCAGTTTGTCAAACCACCGCAAATTTCAAAGGTGGTCAATCCATTCTAGTTAAGCCGTCACCCAACTCACAACTTGCTTTTCATGCAGATGCGAGGACAGGTGATGGAACTGCGAATGTGAAGCCACGAAGAAGGAGATATCGGAAGAAGAAGAACTCTTTTAATGCTTTCCCTAAATGGGGTGGTCATGATCATGCTGGTCTTGGCTACAACCCACCTAGTTGTAATTCAAACATAAAATCAAAGTCTGTACACATTAATCGCTCAGCGAATTCTGATAATCTTACAGCTTTCAAAAATCATATATGTTCTTTGTTTGATAATTACATGCGTGTTGATATGCCTGGTAATGCAAATGCTTATAGTAAGTCAGGTAGTCCTCACCGGGAAAGAAAAGAGAAAATGACAAAGCCAAATGCTTTGCCTCCTGTGAAGTCTCCTAAGCCTAAGGAGAAATCTGAAAAGGACACTTCACCGGTTACTTTATCTGTTTCTAACGGTAGGACACCCATGTGGCAATGGGTTCCTAAACAAATTTGATCTTGCGCTTTGCAGGGCAGTCACATGTGGTACTTTGATTCTGGAGCCTTCAGGCATGTGACTGGGCAGCGCAACATCCTCTTCGACTACGTCGTTAGAGCTGAAGGCTTTGTTAAGCTTGTAGACAAGAGACGTCTACCGATCATAGGATATGGAAGCATGACGAATGGAGAACACGTCATCAAGAATGTGCGCTATGTTGAAGGACTGCCCTTTAACCTACTCAGTTCCAGCCAATTCTGTGATGGAGGATATCTTGTGAAGACATTCATTCTAGGGAGCAATATTGAAGATGAGGATGGGAACGTGATTCTACGCGCTCGAAGGAACGGTCACCTATATACCACAATGTTTTATGCTGTTCCTCAACAACTGGAAACGGTGGTATTTCTCGCAAAAGCAACAAAGGAAGAAAGCTGGCTGTGGCATCAGCGTCTGTCTCATCAGAACTTCAGGGATATGAACAAGCTCGTATCTAAACACCTTGTCAATGGTCTACCGGAGACGCGACTTTCTAAAGACACCCTATGCTCAGCATGTGAGAAAGGGAAAATGAAGAAGAGTTCGCATCCTCCAAGGATGGAGACAAACTGTCACCATCCCCTTGACATGCTGCATATGGATCTCTGTGGACCGATGAGAGTCGAAAGTCTTGCACGCAAGAAATACATGCTTGTACTTGTCGATGAGTACTCTCGGTACACATGGCTCGAGTTCCTTAGAGCCAAATCTGACGCTGCTGATCTAATCATCGCCTTCATCAAACGTATCCAAGTCCTCTTGGGTCGTCAGGTGAAGAAGCTGAGAAGCGACAACGGTACAGAGTTTCGAAACGCGAAACTCCAGTCTTTCCTTGAAGAAATGGGCATCTCTCACAACTTCTCTGCTGTACGTACTCCCCAGCAAAACGGAGTCGTAGAAAGGAAGAATCGTACGTTGGTCGAAGCAGCTAGATCCATGATAGCACATTCTGGTGTACCTCTATCCCTGTGGGCTGAAGCTGTATCAACTGCCTGTTACACTCAGAACCGGACTCTAATCGTTAAGCGGACTGGTAAAACCGCGTACGAAATGGTCAACAAGCGTAAGCCGAATATTAGATTCTTTAGAGTTTTCGGTTGTGTATGCTATCTTCTGAACAACAGAGATGATCTGGGAAAGTTTGACGCTAAGTCGGATGAGTCTATCTTTATTGGATACTCACATAACTCAGCGACTTACCGTGTATACAACAAACGGACCCGATCCATCTTTGAGAGTCGGTACGTTGACTTCTCTGAGACTGAGATGTATTCTAGTGCCAGCCCTAGTTCAGATAGTTCTGTCTTCCCTGAATTGCACACTGTTTCACCACCGAGCACAACTGTTCCTACTAACTCGCTTGGATTTGATTTTGTTGACTTAGCAGAATTTGATCTAACGACCCTCGTTGGTCCAATCATTGTTCCTGCTCCTGCTAATCATTCCATTCCTTCATCAACAACCATATCCGCAGATGCATTCGTGAATGAGAGCACATCCTGTTCTACCGCTGTAGGAGAAACCTCTTCTGACTCTGTAGAACCGATGTCTGTACTTAACCCAATCACAGAAACAGAATCCTCTTCTAACACTTTGATTGAGGAAACTGTTCTTTCCCCTCTCAACTCTCTTCAACACAACCCTCTACTGAAACTGCAGTCGAAGCGGTCCGAGAACAGACAGTGTCCACTGTTCTTGCCCCAATTCCTGAAGTTGTTCCGCCACCTTCTCCATCCAGAACGTATGCTGAAGTAGTTCGTGAACCCCGTCCAGAGACTGTGTTGAATACTGATACGGATGCTAGTCTTCTCTCCTCTGCCATTCGGGATGAGAATGACTCAAGAAACAACATGGAATACGATCCTATTCCCCATTCCAGAAAATGGACCAGAAGCCATTCCACTACCAACATCATCGGTAGTCCATCTGCTCCAGTGACAACTCGCTCTTCAAAGAATGATGAAAACCTAATCCTCTTCGGCGGATTCCTGAGTAAATTTGAACCGACCAATACCCAGGACGCTCTTACTGATCCTGACTGGGTAAGGGCCATGCAGGATGAGCTTGCCGAATTCGAGAGAAACAGAGTCTGGCGCCTTGTAGAAAGACCAAGAAAAATCAGAATCATTGACTTGCGGTGGATCTTCCGCAACAAGAAAGATGAAAACGATCTTATTATCCGTAATAAGGCTCGTCTGGTCGCCAAGGGATACCGTCAACAAGAAGGCATCGACTACGACGAGACATTCGCTCCGATGGCTAGAATTGAGGCCATCAGGATTTTTCTCGCGTATGCAGCTCACAAGAACATGAAGGTCTTCCAGATGGACGTCAAGTGCGCGTTCCTGAACGGAGAACTTCAAGAAGTAGTATATGTTGAGCAACCTGAGGGATTTGTTGATCCCAAGTACCCGGAACACGTTTACGTGCTCGACAAAGCACTTTACGGATTAAAACAAGCACCTCGTGCCTGGTATGAAACTCTTACCATTTACTTGCTTGAGTCCGGATACAAAAAGGGTACTGTCGATCCTACCCTGTTTCTTCGAAGGTCAGGTAATCACTTGACTGTAGTGCAGATATATGTGGATGATATCATCTTTGCGTCTACAAACCCTGAGTCTTGCACCGAGTTTGAGCAGATAATGAAGTCCAGATTTCAAATGAGTATGATGGGCGAACTTACGTTTTTCTTAGGACTACAAGTCAGTCAAACCCCGCAAGGGATTTTTATAAACCAGTCCAAATATACTCTTGACATTTTAAAACGCTTTGACTTTACTGGACCTAAGTCTGCTTCAACTCCAATGTCCACGTCATTCCAACTGGATGCAGATACGTCTGGTAATCCGGTTGACCAAAAAGTTTATCGTGCGATCATTGGTTCTCTGCTTTATCTCACGGCAAGTAGACCCGACATCATGTTTGCCACATGTGTCTGTGCTCGTTTTCAGTGCGACCCTCGAGAGTCAAATCTCGGGGCTGTCAAGAGAATCCTTAAGTACCTGAAGGGCACACCTAATTTTGGCCTTTGGTACCCAAAGGATTCTGGTTTTGAACTAACAGCTTTTACAGATTCAGATCATGCAGGCTGTAAGTTAAACAGGAAGAGCACGTCAGGAGCCTGCCAGTTTCTAGGGGACAAGTTAGTGAGTTGGTCCTCGAGAAAACAGAACTGTGTATCCCTTTCAACAGCTGAGGCAGAATATGTCGCTGCAGCGTGTTGCTGTTCACAGGTTCTTTGGATGAAAATTCAGCTGGCGGACTATGGCTACACCATGCATCGGATTCCAATCTACTGTGATTCTAGCAGTGCCATACAGATTGCGGCAAATCCAGTTCAACACTCTCGGACAAAACATATCGATATCCGATATCACTTCATCAAAGATCACGTCGAGAAAGGTAACGTTGAACTGTTTTTCGTTGAAAGTGAACGTCAGATAGCTGATCTGTTCACTAAAGCTTTTGACGAGAAGCGCCATTACTATTTACTTAGTAAACTGGGCATGCTAGATCCCCCGGCAGATTTCTAGGGGGAGCCAGTCACTTAAACTTATGCATGTGTGTAGGGGGAGCACCTGTGTCGCATATATCTAGGGGGAGCCTTTTATGTTGTTTAAATCTAACTCTGTCGGATCCAATCTGCACTGGATACCATTCCTAATCTTTCTTACAGGTTGTAGAACCGACGTACGGTTTCTGAATACTTCAGTTCAGGACCCGGGATTCAAAATAAGATTTCTGACCGTTCGTGTCAGACTCGGTGATTAATCCGATCTCGGAACTTCCAGGTTAGTCGTTTCAATAAACGTAAAGGGGCTGAACTTGTAAAATCTATGAACTTGTTAAGTTAGGGGACTAGAAGTGACAGATTCTGATTCTGACAAGTTCAGGGACCAGATCTGCCGGTCTCCAAAACTTCAATGTTCAGGGACCGTTTTTGCAAACTTTTGAAAACCACAAGTTCAGGGGAAGTTTTGAATTTCTTTCAAAACTTAAGTTCGGGGTTCATTCGGTCATTTCGTGATAGTCGTGATCTGTGAGAGCAGTTATCAGATAAAATTTTCAAAAAACCTGATAAGTTATCAAAACATATAAAAGCGGGAATTGATAACTGAATTCAGTTATCACTTTCAAATTTCAAAACCACTTATCAGTTTTCTCTGACGATCAAGAACACGAAGAATACCCCGTTCGATCCATCGACTTCCCGGCTTCCCCGAGCGTTCGTTATCGATCCGTTCGTCGATCCGATTACTTCTTTACGATTCTGGTATGATTTCTAACGACTTAATGTATTCAGATTCATCTAAACAACGTCGTTTATTGATCGGATTGAAGCCTAAACTTTTTGGATAAACCCGAGACTCCAAGATCCTTGGATTCGAGTTTCGGGACGTTAGATCGGTCCATTCTTGTTCCTAAACTTGTTTAAATCGACAATGTACTTAATAGAACTAGTTTAGGATTGATTTGAATCGTTTTTTGATCGGTTTGAGTCTCGGAAAAACCAACAGTCGCCTGGTTCGTACGAGTCCCGATTCGGGACTCTACGAACGTTCTTGATGCGGGAGTTCTGATTCATGTATCGGGACTCTCGTAAACTCATATATCGGGACTTTGATCTCCCGATTCGGGAGATTGAATGTTCCGTTTCGGGACTTTAGGTTATTGTTGATTCGGGCCTTCACGTATATGTGTTTTATATATCATATGTCCCGATTCGGGACTCTCCAATGTGTATCACATGTCCCGATTCGGGACTTTAATGTTGTGTGCGTATGTGTCTGACACCCCCGATTCGGGACTCATACCCCCGATTCGGGACTCTGCTTTAAACGAGAAACGTTCTTAACAAATCACCTTACGGGATTTGTCCGTAGACCGATTCGAGTTCTAAGCCGGTCCTGAATCTGTGGCTTCGAATCCTGTTTCTGGTTTTATTAAAATCTCGACATGAGTTTCGCGGGAATCCGTTTTACAAGTTCGACTCAGTTTTAAAGATTCCCTCGGGAATCTTCGATAAACTGACTCGCGACTAGTCGAAACTCTGCCGAATTTTTGTCAGAACACATAATTCGTGTTAAGAAGGGACTAACTTTTACAATTATTATCTGTCTATGTCAGAAATGGCAAACCAGAGAGAACACCCTTCTTCCCCCATTGATCCAGAAGCTGATCGAGCTCTGATTGAGCCAACGGACATGGTTCACATACTTCAGAACAACGAGTATGTGATCCTCTCTACTGTCCGGATGCAACACACGATCGTACGGGAGATCCTACGAGCTCATCCTATCCTCTACGCCATGACGGCCACTGCAGATGTACCGGGCATTTACCTGCAGCAGTTTTGGAAGACAGCTGTTCTGGACACCAGGTTCGGAGTCTTCTCGATAATTGGTCGAGTGGATAACACCGAACTGGTCATCTCTATGGAGGATATCCGCCGAATCCTTCGCCTCCCTGCCGCTACTGATGGCGGCCACCAGCAGTTCGACGAGCTGGTATCGGGGCCCATTCTGTTGAGCGAACTTCTAGCTCTCGGGGTCACCAAGGATGTGAACGGCGTGTCTCAGATCACCACGAGCGATCTACCACCAATCTGGGCTCAACTATACAACCTGATGAACAGGTGTCTGTCTTCGAAGACGAAAGGGTTGGACAAAGCTACGACATCCTTCTGGCATATCTTTCACTCCGTAGCCTACGGACGCCACATCGACATCGCCGCCCAGTTATGGCTCGACATCACCAAGGATCTGACGACCAGGGAGCGCACCAGACATCACTCCATTCCGTGGTTGCGGTTCTATGGTCTCATCATCCGTGACCATATGGAACGCAATCCAGACATTCCACGCCGCTCCGGTCATTCTATCATCAAACCGAAGAAGATCAGCTGGATCGCCAAGCGTGACTACACCGAAGGCCAGTACGAGATGCAGATTCCTGATCACGTCCTCAACGGCCTGAACCAGCGAGCACCGAGCGTCATTAGGTATAGGAATCGCTTAGGTCTAGGAGTCGCACCTATGGACCATCCAGAACCGGAAGGTCCTGCCCAGGGTGCGCAACCCGTCCCTTCTAGTCCTCGGGCCTTACGTCCGAGGACCCGGGGTCCCACTGGGGGGGCCTCTGGCTCGGGAAGTGTGATGAGAGTTGACGTGAGGGAAAACCTGGGTAGTATCATCCGCAGATCCATGACCGCTCACGAAGCTTCTACATCTTCCGATCTTCCAAAGACTCGAGAAGAAAGGCTCAGTCGCATTCGCCAACGAATGAACGATGATCCACAGTTGCCGACTCCACGAGTAAAGGAGTACGTTCCACAACGTCGTTCCACGACGAGACTTCCAGGGCTCCCGACTGTGCCCGAGTCCCCAGAAGACCAGGAACCCTCTACTCCTAGAGATGCCACTGGACCTACACCTCCTGGATCTCCAAAAGAGGTCACTGCTGCTTCGCCAGAAGAAGAAGAACCAGCCCATACTTCACCGCCCCCTCAGGCCACCACCTCTAGACTCCCGACGGATCCCTCTGGTGATCCTTCCAGCAGCTCGTCTGACACGCCACCACCAGATTCCGATCCAGAGGAAGGCCCGGCAGAGGGAAAGGGTAAGGGCAAAGGCAAAGGAAAGGGGAAAGGAAAAGGTAAAGGCAAGGCCTTAGACGACGATGTCTCCACTTCCTCCCACAACGCAAGCGACTCTGTCCAATTACTTGATTACTCCGGGACGGAAGAGCGAACGTTGAACACCGAGGCCGCCGAACAGGCTGAGAGCGAGTCTTGGATGAAGATCGGTGCGGGTAGTGAAGGTTTCGAGGGAGAGAGCCAGGGTCCAGTACATCAAGAGGCCGAAGCAGAAGAGGCCCAACAGGATGTAGAGTTGGTAGACACCCGACAAGAGGCCGAAGTAGAAGTGGCCCACCCTAGGCAGCCAGAAATCGGAACCCATCCATCCAAGAGTCTATCCTCCACACAGGCATCCCACACAGATCCTACTCGGCCAATGCCGAGTAGTCAAGTCGTTGGCAGCCAACCAACGCAAATGCACACCCAAGCCATCCACTCGACCACCTCCCAACAGGTGGTCGTTTCATCAGATCACGGGGCTATACCACCTATTCCACCTTTCACTCATTCGGAGTTGATCGGTGTTGAATCTAGAGATGCTCATCCCCAGCACTCGCTTTCTTTCGCACCACATCGAGTCTTAGAGCCCCTAGATTCACATCTGGCGACTTCCACTCGAGGCCCCGCTGCACTTGACGCTACACCAGTCGTCAGCGCGGGCCAAGGGAGCACCTTTGCGGGGCTTTCCCTGTCCACCGGTTTCGCAAATGAACCGGTGATGACCCTCTCGAGTTTGGAACCCAGGGATTCGGACGGCATCCTTAAAGCTGTCCAAAGCAGGTTGGAAGCCATAGAGAAGGCCGACGCGGCGAAAGACAGACGTCTAGAGGCTATTGAAAAGGCCTTAGCAGTCAAGGAACAGGAAGACCAAGCCCGTCGAGCCGAGATCGAGGCCCTGCGGAAAGCCGACGAGGACCGTCAGAAGGAACTGGACGAAGCCAGACGCCTTATCAAAGGCAAGTTCCAGGAAGGGGAGCGCCCGTCTTTCGGCGATTCGAGCCGCTCTCCTACTCCCGTCCTCCGTATCCAACCACCACCTATAGCTGAGGAGATTCCCGGCTTTGTCTCTGAAGCCGAGCACCAGATTGTCATCGCTCAGCTCACCACTCAGAACGATGCCCTTCAGAGACAGGTGGATCAGTACAAGCAGCTGGTCGCAACAAGGGATATGCAGCTAGAGATTGCCTTGCGGAGGATCCGTGAGCTTGAGGCAACTTGCAGGTCTCAGGCTCAACCCTCCAAGCGCGGGCATGATGATCCGGACGATGCCGCCAATCCTCATGAGGGGGAGGGTCCGTCCAAGAGGGCTCGCCTAGACCTTCCCTCCGGCTCCGGAACCGCCGCCGATGACACACCAGTTGACACCACTCCACCTGCAGATCAGGCTGCCGATATTGCAGATCCGGCAGATCCTGTGAACGACGATTCCGATGAAGAGATCCCGGCAGAGGCAGCGAACTGGAGATATGAGGCTATCCCCGTGGGTACGACCGTCCAGTTTCCTCACGAGAAGGTGACTCCTGCCATTGACCTGATCGATCCAAACACCGCGCCGTTGGATCCTTCCGACCTTCGTGTCTCTGACGAGGGAAGGAAGATCCTGAACCAGCATGCCCAGAGCCTTCGGTTTTGGAAGAGATCAGATGACGTTGTCTCTGGTGAGGAGTACGACGCCTTTCTTCCCACGGTACAGACGCCAGAAGCTTTCACAGGTCAACAACCGATCAGACTGGGTTGGAACCACACCGTCATTTTCAGGCCCTTCCTGGAGGAATCCTTCACACGGATCTTCCAACAGGAACGCCTCTTCTCGTGGTCCAAGAAGGTCTTCTTCGGACTATCTCATGTCAAGAAGCGTCGCCGCCGTACCGCGTACATCTACCAGAGGAAGCTCAGCTGGAGCGAGCATGGGCAGATCAGACGGAAGCTCAGATTTACCAAGGTAACTGATGTCCGACCTTACAAATTTGGACACCAGTTATTCCTTGAGTTCCATGTCCGGATGTACAACCCAGGCAAGCCCGACGGAGAACTCAGAGACTTCATGTTCACTGAAGCCGATCTGGACAGCATAGATCTCGATGATCTTCTCACTTTGATCAGACACCTTGAGGGCCCGATTCTGAAACCAGGCTACTTCAGAGACGGTCTGGAAGTCCTCAAGAGATATGTACGCCACTCGATCAACCTCGCGCATCTCACAGACTATCAGATGGCGATCGAAAGCAAACAGCAGAAGGTAAATCTTCTCCGTCCCAACCTGGAGGCAAATCTACTGGACCAATACATGCCCTACTTCCCAACGGAACTCCCAGAGCATGGTGTTGTGTATATCACCTTCAGGAAGAACCAGCGGAGATTCATGCGCTTCAGTGAGCTGTCTAGCTTCTGTGACGGCACTCTGCTGTATGTTTATAACGGGATGAAGCGTCGTCTAATGGAGGAGAACATGCCTATGTACAAGGGGACTCAGTGGAAGAGAAAGCTGAAGGAGGCCCTGAATCTGATCGAGGTGAAGCTTAAAGAAAGACTGATGCTAAGAAGAGTGGAAACTGCGATGGAGCTCCGTACGAGATCGATCCGCGAATGGGGCGAGTACCTGCAGCTCTCGCAGTGGGAACCAGCTTTGAAGTATCCGCCGCCTTTCTGACTTCTTCCCAAAGGGGGAGATTGTTAGAACCTGACTGGTCCGTTTGTAAAGAAGTCAGGGGCGTCTTTTGATATTATGTAATAGTTAGTTTTAAAACAATACTTCTGTGCGCCTCTTAAAAGAGTCATAGACTCTAGGGGTTATTTTGTAACTTCGGCTCTATATATAGGGGTCGATAGTTAACGTTATTAAATGTTCTTGCAACTGACAACTTTAGTCATATGCTTTGTCGTATTGTCGTGTTCTTCATATTACTTGCATATTTGATTGCTTGATCCATTACATTGCATTCTTGTCGATTATCGGACTCACATATTGCTTTGTGTTTGGGGGGTGTTTTTTTTAGAAGGGTGTTCGTGCCAAAGCCCGACTAATCCCCGGCAATTTTAGAATCTAAACATGGCCTCACTTAAATGTCGCCAACACTCCTCTCCCAGGGCTCGAACTCGGGTTCATGACTATGTCATGCCGAAGCCTTACCACTAGGTTGGAAGGTCTTTGACGTGTTTGGGGGTGTTACAAAATAAATAAAATTATAATCGATTTTAATTGTTTTTTATTTGGACGATTTATGGGATTGTTATTCTATATTGTTCACTTACATAATATTATTGTCCTTCCAACAATTTACTCATATACTATTGATAAATTGGGTATCGCGATTACAATCTCTTGGATAAGTTCCTAAATTGTGAATCAAATGCTTTTCAAATACTATATTTCAACAACCTTAAGTTTCAGAAAATTAATATTAGGATGATCCCAAAAATCACTATCGTATTTAAGGTAGAAAACTCGAGTATCGACACGTGTGTGTATGTGTGTATACATACTAGGTTAAGCACTCTATATATTATAGAAAAGATCAATGGTCACTAGGTAATTAGATAATAGATAATTGCACAACGGTTATAACTACTTACACATAAGGTGAAACCTGGTCAGAGGCGACTTACAGCTTTGAGTCGTAAGACAAGTCGTAAACTGATTCAGAAGAAAACTCAGAAGCTTCTATTCAAAAGGTACCTTAAAGCTATAAGTTAGAATGGACCACAATTGGAAGCTTTTGAACATACTTAAATGCTTCCAACTCAACTAATAGGCTTCTAAAATTGTACTTAGTCTACAAAATACCAACTTTCTAACCGAAAATAAGAAGATTCCAACCTTTTGATTATCATTTGAAATAGTAAAAAGTTTAAGTTGTCTAAGTAGCTCTCTTTACTATGTCTCAAGATGTTTCGAGGCATTGCCCAAACCCTACAAGGATGGTCCACTACAATACCACGAGGGCAATGCCTCTAGGATCGCGTAAGGGGGCACTATCCTTTGATCCGCACATTATGACATTCTGATATTATAAAAGTAACATTTGTGAGTGTTCATTCCACATCTTCTAGCTCACTGCAAGAATGCTTTTTCGCCTAATCGATTCCTCAGAATTGCAATTACACAAAAAATGACTAGTACATACGAACCATAACATGGAGCATGAATAGAATTGGCCTATTAAATTGTAAAAAGTTTACGTTGTTGCTTGTACAAGCTCTTTATTTTCATTAGTGTAACTTACAGACATTGTAGCATTTTTCTGAAAAAATAAACTACCTTATTTTTCGATTATTCATTGGGAAAAGTACAAAAAAAAACACAACAAACTATTCAATTTTGAATGGTTAAGTCCCTAAACTTTTTTTTTGAATGAAAAAACCATTAAACTTTCATATTTTGATTGATTAAGTCACTGAACTATAATTATGAATGAAAAAACCATTAAACTCTAGTTTCTGTTTTAGAGAATGTACTTTTAAAATACCCATTTAAGGGTATATAACAAAACTTTACAACCAAAAAGGGGAACCACTTACCAATATAGTAAGTCACTATTGATTTTTCAATAATTATATTATTGTAAAAATTATAAATAAGCATTAATATTGTCATGTCTCTTAAATAATTTCCATGTCATCCAAATAAATTCCATATAAATAATGTTTATTACTTACTCCAACTCTTAATCCGTCTCTCTTCTACGATTGTCGTTTTTTTTTAATTTATCCTCCTTAAAAAATCTTTAAAAATTTGTTTCCGATTTTGTTAGTTTGCTCCAAAAAAACCAAGTTTGCGATTTTGTACGTTTGATACGTTGAAGTTCTTCACCATCTTTTTGTTTTCATTCTTCCTGAAATAGAAAAAAAAAAACAATGGTTGTTGAGGAGAGATTGCTTGAGGAATAAAAATAATGGGGTTTTGGAGTTTAGGAAGCCGGTTTTGATTTGTGTAAGGCTTAAAAGGAAACTGAACTTTTAAGAAAAATAAAATAAATTAAAAGAAACGATAGTGATGACTAATGAGAGATGAATGGATTGAGATTTAGAGTATGTGATAAACATTATTTATATGAATTTTTTTTATGATATGAAAATTAATTATTTAAGAGACATGACAATATTGATGCTCATTTATAAATTTTAAAATAATATAATTATTAAAAAATTAATAGTGACTTACTATATTGGTAAGTGGTTCCCCTTTTTGGTTATAAAGTTTTGTTATATACCCTTAAATAGGTATTTTAAAAGTACATTCACCAAAATAGAAACTAGAGTAAAGTACGTTCATTTTTGACGGAATTTGCCCTATTTATAAATGTCATTATTTCAATCAATTATTTACTTATCAAAAATCAAATTTATAAATTCTAAAAATGTTTTTCTAGGTTGCATAAAAATTAAATTAAATTTATTTTATTTCTTAGATAACTAAATATGTTAATCATTGATTATAATTTTTTAAAAACAACTAATAATCAGGAAATATGAAGTTTATTAGTATATAATGGATATCTAGAATCATATATTAATGTTCCTTAAAAAAATCATATATTAATTTAGTTTTTCTTTCTAAAAGGTATGTTTTAAAAAATTCAAAATCTATACGCTATATATAATAATCAATTTTAAGTTCTTTTAATCCATATATTATTATATTTTTTGTTGTCTTGCTTATATTGTTTATTAAAATTAATTTTGATAATATAATATGTTAATTAGTATAAACCAGCTAGTAAATAAGTACAAATCTATAGCCTGGTGGTTAAAATATTTGTGTTTCTTAATAATTCTATCTATCAACCTAAGCAAATGTCGTAGTTAAGCTCCTTACTTATTATAAAAAAGTTAAGACATCATTTGGTAAAAATAAGTTATAGTTTTTAAGTTAACTTAAAAGCTAACTTATTTTTATATACACGTTTAAATGCATATAAGCTAGCTTATTGATAAGTTGCTTGGAGTAGCTTATTAGAAGCATTTGTGATTTTTTTTCCCGATTATAACCCTGATTAATATTATTAATTAAAAAAATTAAATTATTATAGTAAATATATTTACTAAATTTTTTTCCCTTAAATTATACAATATATTAATAATCATTATTAATTTTTTTGTAAATGTTATTAATAATATCAATTATTTTGTAATTATTATTTAAGGTACTTAGTTATCAAAAAGTAAACGTAACAAGTCTAAAGTATTTATGTAAGTTACATAGAATTAAAGTTATTCTTATTTTTTTTGTTAGTTAATTACTAAATATTTTAATAAAATATTTAATTTAGTTATTAGTGGTATTTTTTTTGAAAGGGAATACATGACTCTAAACCTGAGAAAACTAAGGATTTATGGGGTGTTCGGGTTTGCTTATTTAAATTGACTTATGGTTATCTACTTATTTGTTTATTGGTTATTGTTGGTTGGAAAAGTTAAAAGCTTTTAACTTCTTTATAAACTCCTTATTTGCTAGTTGGTGTCGTAATAAGCTTTTTATCCAAAAACCTAAAATTGCTTATTCTGGATTAAAACAACAAATAAACAAATAAAGAGTTTTAATAAGCAATCCGAACACCCCCTTAAAACATCTGTTCGACCTCTGTTATTAAAATTTATGGATCCACCCCAAGAAGCCTCTGAGAGGAATTGACTCATTTTTGCGATGAAACCATCTAAATTGGAACAAGAAGGGATGGTTCTTTTAAAAATACTAAGGTTATGTTTGGTAAACTAAGTGATAAGATAAACTAATTGGTAGCTGATAAACTAGTTGTTGACTGATAAGCTAGCTGGTAGCTGATAAATAAATTATGTTTGACAAAATTAGCTTATGATTAAGTAAAATGACTAAAAACTGCATCTTGAATAAATAATCAATTACAAATATTTTATAATACAATTTAGACAAATCCTTAATAATATAAGTAAAATAAATTTCTAATAATATAATATGTGAATTAGTACATGAAAGTAAAGAAATTAAATACTATAATATATTAAATGAAATAATATAAAATTGACTATTATATATAAACTATAAATTTAGAATTTATTAAAACAAATTCTGAAACATAGCTATATTAACTTATGATTTAAATTACTATTACATATAATAAAAATATAAATATAAATAAAATAGATCAACTTCTCATATCATATAAGCAACAAGCGCTATACCCGTCCGTTGGCCGGGTATACAGATGACTTTAATCTAGATTCAGGTGTACAAATTCATGTAACGGAAAGCTAAAAGTTTGTTTAAATTTAGTTTTTGGCTATCTCATACCGGTATGAAATATAGAATATTGGACATCTTACTACAATTATTCAATGTGCATATGAATTTTTGACACAATGATCTATCAACTATTTTAGTTTGCATGACACAATGTACAGTCTACCCGCATTGGATGAGGTTTGATCATTTATTAGTAATTTTAGAATATACATGTAATTAAGAATTTGATTAACAATACTTATAAAAATTTCTAACATTTTTAATCATCTATAAAAAAATGTATAACTTAGCTTTAATTTTATGCAACCTACATAAACATTCAACTTAAGGTCTCAATCGGCTCGTAGGCGCATGCACGTCACGTTCGAAAGATTTGAAAAATCAGATCGTTGCATATAAGCTTTAGCGAAAGGTTGTAACTAGTTGTTCGTGGTTAAAGGTTGGATTACTTATTGTAATTTGCCCTCTTGTTTTGGTTCGTGTATTATGTTATTTTGCTCTTAGTTTCAAGTTTTGTGCTTGTAGCAGGGGGTTTTGTTCTTCTTTTGGTGGTATTGGGTTGGTATCCCTTTGTACTTAAATGGGTGGTTAATAAAATGTTTTCCTACTGTTCAAATTTTTTTTACATAAACATTAAAAGATTGTTATCTTTATTTTTATAACCAAACATATTAAATAATAATTGATATAATTAATAAACTTGAAAATTATTAATAACTAATATAATATATAATATAATTAAATTAATAGTTAATAATTGATTTTAATTATTAATAATTAGTATTTATTAATAATAAATAAGTAATATTTGTTTTAATTAGTAATAGTTAATTTTAATAATTGGAAAAATTGATCAGGGCATCTCAATCGCTATTCCAAGTAGCGTTTTAATAAACTAGTTTATGTTTATCTAAACATATACCTCAGAAGAAGTAAGCTGACTTATTTTTGTCAAATATAGCCTAATTAGTTAGGATATGTGATGCTAACCAAATTTTATTTATTTATGTTGGCCTATGGAAATATGTCATTAAGGAACTTCATTGTGAGTGGGGTGGATTTGCACGTGATTTAGTCTGCACAAAGTAGAGAGTTCCTTCTTAAAACATATTTGCAATGGTTCAAAGGCGAAATTATGGTTAGACCCATTGATTGCATTGGATAGTCCTCCAAAAATTCGATTCCCCCGTTTGTATGCACTAGATCGCAACAAGGATTCCCTGTTTAAAGACCGTTGGGTTTACTCGGATGGAGCATGGTTTAGAAAGTGGGAATGGAAATCAATCTGAGAGGAAGGAGAAAAGATGAATTGGAATCCTTGGAAAGGATGTGTGGAAATGGCATTGTAGCTCCAACAGTCTCTTCTCAATAAACAAACTTTCGAATATCATCCACTTGAAAGTGTCTACAAGTGTTGGAGGTTGGATTTCTAATTTTCTATGGTCTTCAACTCTTCCTCTAATAGTCAATAATTTTTCTTGGCATCTTATTAATAATGGGATCCCGCTAAAATCCATTCTGGCAAACCAGAGAAGCACTCTAAATTCCAAAATTGCTCATTCTGTAGATCAATTGAGGAATTAGTGAACCATTGTTTTTTCAATTGCACCTTCATTGATCCGATCTGGAGGAAAATTTGGAGCTAGTGGAATATGTCGACACATAGGCCGTTGGACTTAGATTCGATGAAGATGGCTAGCTATTTACTCGGCCAATGATCCTAACTTCCCTCATTCAAAACTCCTAGAGTCCTACGTTGTCGCCCTTTGGATGATTTGGAAATGGCAAAATCGAATCGTATTCACTGAATTTTCAGAGGTGGATCCAATCAAGGAAGAAGACCTATTTCCTCAGATTCAGAGAACTATAGTGATACGTAGAAAAACCAGAAAGCTAAAGATTGCATTGGACTTGGAAAAATGGTGTTTAAACCCGCAGGTCGGGCTAAGGGGACTGTAATCTTGCTGGTAGTTGTTTGTGTGTTTTGGGTTTGTTTGTTTGAGGATTCTCGTGTTCCTAGGTGTCTGCCTTTGAGACCCATTTCCATGTACGTTGTTTGTTCGTAATAAAGCGGTTTTGGGTTGCTCGGGGTGGGTGATAACTTTGTCGAACCTCCCTTCCTTGCCTTATTTCTTTGTCGTTCAAAAGATATATATGTATTTGAAATCATATATAAATGTAATTTTTTTGTCCACAAAAATATAGTTATTTTCTTAAGATGTTTTAACAAGTTCTAGATTTATAGGAAAATAATAATAACTTTATATTTCTTTCAGTAAATATATTATAGGGTTTACTATACGAAAATGTATCGAAGTTGTCACATTATGCTATTGTATGTACTCAAATTTAAAACTTGTTATTGCTTGTACTGACGTTTCAAAACTTACCATTTACTATTGTAACCTGTTATTGCAGGTTACAAGCTAGTCATCCCTACTACAGCGACTTCTCTGGCAACCAGCCCACTCCAGCGACTTTACCGACGACCACACTACCATCTTCTCCGGCGACCATACGACTCCGGTGACTTATTTGACGATCACACCACTCTAGAGACTTCTTTGACGACCACACCACCGTCTTCTCTAGCGACCTCCATCTTCGTTAGCCACCATCTTCTTTGGCGACGTCTCTACGACTAACACCACCGCCGTTGAAAACTCACAACCATTGTTGCCTATTAATCGGATCAACCAACATTTGGGTAAGGAGCGACAGAGGATCACGATGGTACAAGGAGGTTGTGGAAGATGGTGGGTGGCGGAGATGGAGGTCACCGGAGAAGATGATGGTGTGGTTGTCGAAGAAGTCGACGTAACGTTGGTTGAACCGATTAACGGGCAGCGGCGGTTATGAGTTCTCAGTAGCGACAACGGTGTTAGTTATGGAGACATTGTCGAAGAAAATGGTGGTGTGGTCGTCGGAGAAGTCGCCGGAGTGGTATGGTTGTTGGAGAAGATGGGTTGTGTGGTCGCCGGAGTGGGGGAGACCGACTGGTAACCTGCAATAAGAGGGTAATTTTTATCAAACATATTTTGTTAATCAACTAACTTATTAGTCAATAACCAGTTTATGTCATCAGTTAGCATATCAGCTAGTTTGCAAAATATAGTCGAAGGCTGTGTTTGGCAAAAATAAGCTAGTTGATAAGCTAATACATGTGTTGGATGAACATAACACTAGTTTATAAGTTAGTTTATTGAAATGCTAGTTGGAGTAGTGTTCAGTGCTTTTTGTAGCCTTTTTTCACTTATACCCATATTAATATTAATTATTATACCCCAAGATACTTATTTATGGTCATTTTACTCAAAAGCTAGTTTTTGCCAAACATAATTTATTCATAACTTATTTTATCAACTAGTAGCTAGCTCCTAGCTTATTAATCGACAGCCAACTTAGCAGCCATCAAACAACTAATTAACCATCAACTAGTTTATCAGCTACTTTACCAAATACAACCTAAATGTGTCAAATAATTTGATTTGATTACAAAAATTAAGTTACAATGTCCAAATTCGACAACTATAAAAATACCTCAATATTTTGCGATGTCTCGAAACAACAAATTTTACATTATTATTCTATAAATTTTACATGAACAAATTCATTTTTGTATAAATTTTACATGAACAAATTAATTTTTTATTTTTCTTAATAGTCTTAGGCCATCATTTATGGGCCGGTACCCTTCATGCAGATGGGTAACACCATCTTGGATGAGCTGCACGAAACCGGTAGGGGATACCATCGGTGCCCACATACCGTTTGCTTTTTCTCTCTCTACCCCCTTTTCTCTCTATCTCTCTCTTCTTTCTCTCTCAACCTTTTTTTTTCTTTTTTTTTAATCAAATAATTAATGAGGGGTATGAGGGGTACGATAGTGGATGAAAGGTATGGAGTTGGTATGGTAGTGGTAAAGCTGATGTGGCAGCTGATGTGGCAACAGGTATGACAGGTACCACAGGTACCATAAAGGATGGCCTTAGGCTATGTTTAAGAAACGTAGCTTATAAGCTAGCTGGTAGCTGATAAGTTAGCTGTTGATTGATAAGCTTGCTAGTAGCTAATAAGCTAGCTTATGAACAAATTATGTTTGGCAAAAACTAGCTTATGAGTATATAAAATGACCAAAAGGGTATCTTTGAATTTAATAATTAATATTAATAAGGATATAATTGGAAAAAGCTACAATAAGCTCCTCATAAGTTACTCAAAGTAGCGTTTCAAAAAGCTAGCTTCTGGTACATATTTAGATGGACTAGCTTATCAGCTAGCTTATTTTTGCCAAACACAGCCTTAATTTTTGTTACTCATAATATTAGCTGTTTATTTCTACGAAAAACCATATATAATAAGTAGGCTTGTCTCTTTACGTGGTTGAAATTTAGAGCTAAGTGTAAGAGTTTGCTTTGGTCTTTGTGGTGTGGAAATTCTTTATCGTTCTTTTAATTCTCTTGTAATTCTTTGTGCAAGCATCTTGTTTGGTCTTAGGCCATCCTTAACCGTACCACTCATACCACCTATACCAGCTGCCACCTCAACTGCCACATCAGTTTTCCACCATATTACCAACACCATACCATATCATCCTTACCCATATCAATTCTATACCACTCTAATTAATTAATTAAAAAAATAAAAGAAAAAGAAAAGAAGAGAGAGATAGAGAGAAAGGTGGGGTGGGGTGGGATGTAGGAGAGAGACCGGCATGGGGTACCGGTTGGGGCTTCTACCGGTCCCGTACCGGTTAATCACGGCGGTGTTACCGCCGGTAGCGGGCCGGTACCGGCTCCCCTACCGGCCTCGTTAAGGATTGCCTTAGTAAATTTGGTTTTTAGACGAGGGTGATGGTTTTTAACAAAACTCTTTGCCTAGTCATATTTTTGCCGTTAAAAAAAATATAATACATAGGTAAAAAAACACGACATAAAAATGTTCGAACTATATAAATGTGTAAACCGCTGGATCGAATGATTGAAACTAACAATATAACGTATTTCCAGGAATTATTTTTATCTTCTCATATTATCAAGCAAAATCATAAATTTTAGTACTATTTTAATTTATTTATTTTAAAAGCTTGTTACACATTCTTTAACTCATTATTTGATTTATATTCTGAAATAAAAAAGTCATAAATAAAAAAGGTTTAAATAAAATAATTAATGAAATGAAAGGCAGTTTTCTTGAAACAGTAAAAAAAGGATGTGTTTGTCTGGGTCAGAATCGATGGTCAAACTTAATTTCGTGTGCTAATCCCGACCAAAACCCTCCTTTTTGGTCTCTTCTTTTCTGCTTCACACTTTTTCATGTTTCCTTTCTGTTTTATTTATTTTTAACTTTTTTATATTTCATACCCCTTTATAATTTAACCAATTCCAACAGATTGATTTTAATATTGGGTGGTTTAAGGTATTTATATATGTTTTGATTTTGTTGTCACTTATTTCACAACCCTGTTTAAACTTGCAAAAAAAATGTGTAAAAGCCAAAAAGTTTCGCTAAACAAGACTGAGAAAAGTTCAAAAAATAAAATAATTATTATTGTGTATTTGTTTAGATCAGTGATTTCTATGGAAAACCTTATTTTTATAAAAAAATAGAAATTGGATGAAAGTTAATTTCATTATGATGTAATTTTTCTTATTTTTATCTTATAAATCTTTAATTTCAAGCAATTTATTGGTTACATGAATAAAATTATTTTCTCTCTCATGAGTCATGAGTAATTATTTTTGGAAAAATATCTGAATTTAAATATTTTTATCTTCCATCTCATATTTTCTCAACTTATGAGATAGTTTTGAAGAATATATTGTAACAAATTTTTTCTCAAAATATTCATTTTGAAAAATCTGTTAGAAAGCCTTTAATGCATCAGGAAACACCATTTACCAATTTTGAATGTTTTGGAAGAAGTGCATTTCTTGTGTACATATTTGAGATGATACATTGTCAAGTTTACGGTTTATTTAGCAGTAAAAACGCCAATATTATTATATTTATAGATAAATAATGAGATGATAAGTTGAATTAATTATGAAAAGTGTGAAAGGTAGATTTAGATCTCAAATCTTTTTTAACCTCTTGCCCTTTTAATAATATGCGCTTTAAAAATGAGTTGATCCAACACACATTAGATTATATCATCCTAACATATATCATAATTAATAAATGCTTTTTACATTTCTCACTATACCCTCAAGATATCTCCCATAACTCAACTCCTCTCTCTCTGGTCTCTATATAGATAAAAGTATAATATTATTTAAATTTTGTTGCTAAGCTATAAATGTCAATGGATTTGATTTGGTATGGGTTTAGTGAGGCTGAGACATAGGATGTGGGCAGGCATTTTACACAAGTCTTTTCACTTCAAGGCCCTAAGCTATGCAGGAATTGGAGGTTGCTTGGTGCAGTCCATCAATGGCATTTACATCCATACATACATACATCATATGCATACATGCATATATACATACATGATGTATGTGTGTATTTAATTACTTTTTGGAAAATTTGTTCATTTTGGAAGGATATTTCTTGAACCGAGTATAATCGTAATTCGTAAACTGTTTTATTTTATATAATTTAATACTTAAACTTGAATTGGAAAATTATTTTATTTTACAATTAATTTAAGATCAAGATGGCTTAAGCTGTGTTTGGCAAACATAAGCTAGCTTATAAGCTAGTCCATCCAAACATGTACCAGGAAGCTAGCTTTTTGAAAACTTTGAGTAGCTTATGAGGAACTTATTGTAGCTTTTTACAATTATACCCGTACTAATATTAATTATTAAATTTAAATATACCTTTTTGGTCATTTTACATACTCATAAGCTAGTTTTTGTCAAACATAATTTGTTCATACACTAGCTTGTCAGCTGCTAACAAGCTTATCAATCAACAGCTAACTTATAAGCTACCAGCTAGCTTATAAGCTACGCTTGCAAAACATAACCTTATTAGTATTGAAAAAATCAAAATGCAAAAGCTTGAGAGTTTATTGAGTTAAAGACATTTAAACAACTCAATCCAATATTAATGATTTGTTAGAAATTTTTAAACTAAACTCAACTAAATCCTTTGGTTGTGTCAGGGTGTATTTTAACAAAGTAAAATTTAACATTGTTAACATAAAAATATGTAAAACCCTTATTTTAAAATATGATCAATTATTTTAAAAAATATACGAGTTCACTTAAGTATTTAATTTAACTTTCTAATGTTAATGCTCTCTTATGAGCTTTATTGCTCGTTGTTACCAAGTTGTTTTTGGTAACACTATAAGAAAATGGGTTTTAGAGAAAAAAGTTTTAGAAAAGGATTTGAAATCGTATCTAAAGTGACTTTTAAAGAAGAAATTACATAACAATATGAAAAATGTAACTGAATGTAAGCTTTTCCTACCTAAAACTCACTTAAAACCCTCCCTAAAACCTTTTTATACTGTTATATAGGAAATGTTGTTGACGAAAGTAAAAGCTTCTCTAAAACCTTTAAAGAAGCTTTTCAAGCTTTTATATACAAAAGAAAATCTTCTCTGAATCAATAAATTTGTTTTGCACTAATTTTATATTGATTATATATATGTTTGTTACCTCATATTGATGTTTTAGATTTTTTCGGTGTTGTTTAGGTTGTTTGGTTTATTAACACTCCTATTGATAATTACATAAATTTGGTAGGGTATTATGTTGACTTGATAATACTTGAATTAAGTAGTGTTAATATTTTAGTTCAAATAACTTAAGTCAAGATATGAACCGTGGCCATGATTGTGGTGACTAATGAATGAATTAAAGCTTGAACAGGGCTCATCCAAATACGTAAACTACATTTTCAAGAGTGTTGTTAAAATAATATTATATGTCAAATATGAAAGCGTAAAAATAATTTATGTTTTTCGTTAAAAGTGTTGTTGAAATAACATTATATGTCAAATACAAAAGCGTATAATTAATTCATGTTTTTTGTTGATCAAATGGCAATGTCCAGCAAAAATGTGATTTTTTTCTACATAACTACACATTTCGATTAAAACATTACACATTTCGATTAGAATAGGTATGCCGGCTAACGAGTCAAGTGTTAGTTGGAACCCAAGACACTGAAAGAAATCTCGTTTATGATTAGTCTAAGTTAATAGTGGTTGATCAAAAGGAGCGTTTCTAGATGGCTAGGTGGTCAATTCGTTCTATAACTATGGCATGAGATGACTAAACCATTAGTGTATATATGTCCTCACAACCAATCATTAGAAGATAGATATGTGCGCTTTCGCTACATTTGATTAATAATGTATATGAGTGACCTAGATGAGTAGATGATAATAACTAGAGCTACAACGTTGAACTATTTTTACCTAAACTACCAAAAGAATAAGTAAGATACTTCATTTTCCTTTTTTCTAAAAGACAAGTTTATTAAGGAACCAACAAAAATTAAATAGGTGCAACAAAACGAAACAAACAAAAGAGAAACCAAAACCTCTATTTATAGGGCATAAAAAGGAGGGAGTCCACAAACGACACAACAATAGAGTTTTTACATATCCAAAACATTGTTCCGACGCATTAAGAACTATTATATTGTCATTTTCAATTGTATTGTTCTTTTTATCCACTTTCTTTACCAATGACCCGTTCCTTTAACTTCCCGAATATTATTGTATAATATCGCATTGAAAACAATTTTGATAACGTCATGATCCAATCAAAACGGTTTTATTATGAATATTTAAATCCTTATTTAAAGAAAAATCTCCATGACCTCTCTCCTTGTTCTTTTCTCTACCAAATCTTTTATCTCTACAATTAGCATCCAAATGCTATCTTCTTTAGTCTTTGTAGTCACAAGAAGTAGGCATGCGATATTAATAAAGAACTTCACGTGTGTTTGTCAACCCAGATTTGTTTTTGGGTCGATCTTTTATTTTCCTACCCTAAATCAAATCTACAAAAGATTTCTTTTAAAAAAAAAATACATTATAACATCAATATAAACAAATGCCCTAATAGGAAATAGACAAACCACCATTAAAAGAAATGTCTTTGTCTTTGTCTTTGTTGTTGGGCCCTGTGTTTATACTTTCCATTTGTTTAAACTTTAAACTCTCTGATTATATGTAACAATTTCAAGAAAACCTCTCTCTCATCCTTTTCACTCTCTTTCTCTTTCTCTCTCTAGAAACTTTATTAATTCTATACGTACACACTGTAACCCTAATAAAACCCCATTTATATAACTCCCCTTTTGTCCTTGGATAGTTCCCATGTCATTACAAATTTCCTTTCTTCTTACTTTCTAGAGAGAGAAAGTAGAGAGAAAAGAAAAAAAAGGATGGAGTTGGGTTTGAGTTTGGGAGATACTCCAAAACCCTTTTCATTGTTGGATCATCACAACAGATCCCAGCAACAAAAGATGAAAGATTTGGGTTTTTGCATGGGATTAGGAGGAACCAGAAATCTTGAAGATCTTAACATGAGGAGAGAGAAAGATGATGAAAATGGTCATCGGAAAACAAGTTCTTCTTCTTCATCGCCACCACCACCACCACCGTCGCCACCGCTTCAGCTTGATCTCCTCCCTTTCACTCCGGTTCTCCGATCTCCACCGCCGCCGCCTTCTCACCGGTGCTTTCCATGGCTGTCAAAAAACTGTAAATTTCCAACTTCTTTTATGTTTGTTTTATGGGAAAAGTTTAAAAAAACCTTACCAAAACCGAACGAAATTATTCTCTTTTAAATGATTAAGTTTTTAAACTACTTTTTAAAACTTTCTCATTTTAAATAAATAGATATTAAATTTAAAAACTGGTTATTCACATATTTTTAACAAAATTAAAAATTACCTACAATCAACTAGAAAGATTCTAAAATAAAAATATAACCCTATTAATTTAAATATAAAAATGTAAATAGTAAACTTAAATTTTTTTGTTAATTTATTGTATTGAAAAAGAAAACTCTTTAAAACAGAAAGTTTAATCTTTATATTTAAAACCAGAAAGTTTAATAGTTTTTTAGTTAAAAAATAGTTTAAAGACAACCATAGTTTATGAGTTCTTCTGAAAATTTTTAATAAATATTTTGAATTTTTGTTTGGTTAGTTATCTGATCAGACTTTTGTTACAGTTATAGCAGAACCGGTTCACAAACTAAACCGGTAAAAGCGTTGGAGGTATCTGATGAGGATAACGGTGAAGAACCGGCGGCCGCGATGAGTCATCTCCGAACAACAGTAACTACAGTGGTACGTCGTCGTTTCACATGGATTTCTCTTCCATTTTCAAGACTACTAGTGGAAGCAGATCATCATTGCCATCAAGGAAAAGGGATAATTTGGAACTAGCAACAACTGTGAGTCTTGAATTAGTAGATGCCACCACTGAAAGAGCTTCTTCAAGAGGAAATGGTGGTGGAATCAGTGATGAAGATGAAATGGGTCGACCGAAAAAAGCTCCGACTCACTAAAGAACAGTCTGCTTTTCTTGAAGATAGCTTCAAGAACACAGCACCCTTACCCTGTAAGTCTTCTCTCTCTCCTCTTTCTTTCTCTCTCTAGAATCTTAATGTACTTGTATCTTTGAATATTAGTTTTTTGAGCGGATAGTTAACTCACGTACACGTCCGACCCCGTGATCGACGAGTATCCTGATCTATTCGGGCACCCGACTAATTCTAATTCTTGGTGATCATGGACCGACCTGAAAGTCGACCCATATCGCCACATGCTCACCCCATGAATCGAACCCGGTAGACAAAGATGCCGTCTATTGTTACTTCATGCCATCTATTGTTACTTCCAAAAATGTTACTGACCACTAGACCACTGGTGTATTGATTGGATCTTTGGACGGATGGTGATTTAATGTAATTATAAAAGTATTCTTGAAAAAATCATGTAAAATTTTAGTTTGTAGAACCATAAAAATGAAATCATTATTAGATTCTAAAATCTTGAAAATATAGGGTTTGACCAAAACCCATCTCAAGATTAGTATCTAGACTCAGAAAGATGTCATATTTTTGTAAATTGAAAATGATCTTGGCCTACCCACCAGGCCACCACCATTCAAACTCATGGGTTTGTTCGGTAGATCTCATATAAATCCTGAAGTCAATGGTCATATATGCCAACTAGCTTAGCACCATATATAGGTTAGGTCACCATGTAAGACTTAAATTCAAGGCTTTTGGTAAGCATTAACCTTTTAACCAAGTGAACCTTCTTGTCTTCACCCATTTGGTTCAAAACCAAGATCCCTAATATTTTGATTATTTGTTTTTGGATCAATGTGTGTGCATTAAAACTTCACAAGAAACCCATCATGGGCCCTCTCTTTATTAACGTATAGGTCAAATGCCAAAAAACCCATCAAATATCTCACACATACAAGTAGTAGAAATAAATGATTCGGGTGTGGATTTGATAGAAGTAAATATTCGGTGCTACTTTGTTAAGCCATATGTGATGTTTGTACTATTTCATTGATTATATGTCATGGGATGTATAATACAAGTCCGACAAACATGCATTTATGTTGTATATTTATTGTTGCATGCTATCATGTCATGTTATGCTTAATTACATTTAAAATATATTCATTATTGAAATTTTAAGGTTTTTGATGTTTGATTAATTAATTAATACTTTTAAGTTAAAACATTGAATAAAAATATATTCTTTTGACCTAGGAATACTATGTATATAATGTGTGTGTATACAAGAATACGCACCTAATTTTTTGTATTTATCAAATGGTTTTGTAGAAACAAAAACAAGCTTTGGCAAAGCAATTGAATCTTCGTCCACGACAAGTCGAAGTGTGGTTTCAAAACCGAAGGGCGAGGTATTAATTAATAGTTATTTTGTGTTCTTTTTACTGATAAAATGTTAAAAGATTTTAACAAATTATCAAATGATTAAACGTGTGTAATTAATTTGATGAAATAATCACAGGACAAAGCTGAAGCAAACTGAGGTCGATTGCGAGTACTTAAAACGATGTTGTGAAACCCTAACGGACGAAAACCGAAGATTGCAAAAGGAGCTTCAAGAGCTAAGAGCCTTGAAGACTTCTCAACCATTCTACATGCAAAGGCCAGCCACAACCCTCACCATGTGCCCTTCTTGTGAAAGAGTTGCTACCGCCACTACCACCATGACCGCCACCGTTTCGCGCCCACAACAACCAGTCACCACCGGTAGCCACCGACACTAGCACTAACATATTAAATAAATATGTCATTTTGGCTCATGAGATTTTGACTAATTAAACAACTTAGAAAAAAAAAAACATACAAAAGCAATTCGCAAGCTTGCATATGTATATAATTTTGCCTTTTTTGA
Organism: Centaurea solstitialis; assembly: GCA_030169165.1. Taxonomy (NCBI): domain Eukaryota; kingdom Viridiplantae; phylum Streptophyta; class Magnoliopsida; order Asterales; family Asteraceae; genus Centaurea; species Centaurea solstitialis. The sequence continues at coordinate 16,074,784 of CM058045.1, read as the reverse complement.
CTATATGGTGATTTCTTTATTTCTAGTTATGGGAGCTCTTTAGTTTCCTTCATTAGATATTATTATGGTTTGGCTAAAAATCAATATTTATAAAGAAAAAGCTTCTTTTTTCTTTTTGATATTTTTTGTATTTTTATGTTTCTCTATTTTATGTTTCATCATTTAGAGTATGATTTTCCAAATCTAATAATTAGACCGTTTGGTATAGTCAATATAATCCATCAATCTTGAAAATATCTTTGATTTGTATTATTAATACTTAATAAATATTTTAAATACTTATATTTATCTAGAAAGTATGTGATATCAATTACAAATGGATTGTTCAACTACCATTTGGTGGGTATTGAAAGAGTTAAATTGATTTAGTCAATTCCTCAAAAAGACAATTTCTTAAAGTCGCAAACATTCCAATTCCAATTTCATTTTATTATTAGAAGAATATATATACTATAGATTGCATAAATACAAGTGAAAGAAAGAGACCATCACTTTCAGAAGTTTATAGTTAAATTTTGTAGAATATTATAGAAAACTATCTATTTATAACGAAACATAATAAGATAACTTAAAAATTCGATTATTCAGAAATATTTTCATGTAAAATGTTTTTCGACACTTATCAACCAAAGCGTCAATAACTTAATTTTGTTTGCATGTCAATCAGGATGCTTGCATAATCCACATGGTATTAGTCACGTTTACAACTTTAACTATTTGAAAATATATACAATTTACTCTTGTCTATTGTCTAGCCTCAACGACAATTCCACATATAAATTAAGAAATATGCCTAGTTAGCTAGTTCTCTAAAAGATTATTTGAGAGAAGAGAGGTTAATATAGATATGGAATACATGGTTCAACTCTAGTTGATTCAGGAACTGAAAGCTAGACGAAATAAGGATAGTGAAAATAGGAGATATACAACTGTTTTGAGGGTTAGGTTGCAAGAAAGACAGATACTTCAAAGTTTTTTGCTACTTCATGTACAATATACCATCATCTTGAAGTAAGCTTTATTGAAAGAAGTGTCTTCGTTAGAGTCCGCCTTGATACATGAGGTGTTTTTGATGGAGTTTTTAGTTGATCTTTTGGTTTTTCTTGCCTTAGCTTGGTGGTTCTGTTTGTTTGTTGGTCGTTCTTCATGGTACGTTGGGTAGTGCAAGTCGGTGTTTTGATGCTCATTTATCGCTTTTGTAGTTGTTTCACATTGGTCGTTTCATGTTGTTTGTGGTTCAAGGGGTTTCGCTTTTGGGCTGTTTCTACACCTTGGAGAAACATTTTGCCTTTTATTTTTGTACCTTCTTGTTCTTCTTTGTGTATAACATTTTCTTTTTGAAAAGTATTTGGTTTTCTTTAATTTTTAACTAATTAATGATTCCAAATTACTAAGTCCGGTCATCTACAATGCATATTTTCTAAGAAGAAAGACAAACATGTGTATTTCTTTATAAGTTCTGCTTACGTAGTTGATGATAATTCACAACATTCGATTCACATGTCGAATGTTGTTTCAATGCTTTTTATGGGATTGCATAAGTTGTGCTCATACCACTTTCTCTATGCATAGATATTTCCTGAAGTATATATATAATAGTTAGAAATAACAAATAGTTACGCACATATGGCCTTTGACGTATTGGTATTTCATATCTAAATTGTTGGCCTCCCATGAGGCTAAGGCTATGTTTGGCAAACTAGCTGATAAGCTAGCTTATGATTGATAAGGTAGCTAATGATTGATAAGTTAGCTGATGACTGATAAGGTAGCTGTTAACTGATAAGGTAGTTGATGAATAAGATGTGTTTCGCAAAAACTAGCTAATAAGGTAGCTTTTGACTGTAAAATGACAAAAAAGACATGTTTAAATATTAGTAATGTAAAAAGTGAGGATATATTTGAAATAAAAAAATAAAAAGTCTTATAATTACAATAAGTCACGAAAATGCTACTCAAAGTAGTTTTTCAAAAAACTAGCTTATAAGTTAACTTATAAGCTAGCTTATGGTTCATTCAAACATGTACGTGACTTATAAGGTGACTTATAACTAAGCTAGCTTTTTTTAACCAAACAATGCCTAGGGATTTAAATATCACTAGTTTGAGAAGGGTTTTTAATCTTATTTGTTGTATGCGCCGATAAATATTATAAGAAAACAGTTACTCACCGTAAGTTTTGAACCATTGACCTCACATAACGCATTATGTTAAATTCGGCTTCAAGGTCAAAGATTTTAGTATCAGTTCTTTCTAATTAAAAGGAGGTGATTTTCGACATCTATTTCTCGAAGCAAAAGAAAAACCAAGTGTTCATTAATTCACATTCGACTTTGGCTACTATCTATTCTTATGGAACAGTTTGAAATTTCAGCATGTATTATTTTCTTTTGATTCGAATCAATCTTATACCATACGATAATTTAAGTATTTTTCTTGATCACAAACTGAACATATAATTTCAACAAGAGGGGCTTTGTGAATCCCAAAAATGAGAACTAAGAGATGAAAACAATACTAGTAAATGATAATGATTGAAGAATTACTAGTATGGATGAAGTTGGTAGAATAACTTGACAAGACAAGAGAATGTTTTTGATTCCTTGGGATTGCAAAGATACACAAAAAGAGGCTACCAAATTCAACAACAAAACCCTAGACATGTGCTTTCTATTTATATGTAACACCCTAAAAATCAGGGCGAACAAAAACTTTCATTTGCACAAAAGTGGTATACAAAAGTAACGCCATGGCGTGAGCTCTTCCCAAAACGGGGTATAAGTAATGTATAATTACAATGTTTGAAATCAACTAAAATACAATAACCAATTAGTCTAATTCCTATTGGGAAAGACTACAAAAGGGTTATTGGTCTATGGTCAATCTCACGGCCAAGAAGGCCGGTCTCTCCACGTCCCCCGAAGCTCACTCTATTCCCGAAGCCTACTTGGGAGCAGCGTCCCTAGTACCTGAGAGACACATCGACACCAAACAAGTGTTAGGCTAAAGGAGCCTAGTGAGTTGTACAAATAATATCATACATGTAGAGAATATTAAAGCATACGAGATACACAAGATTATACTAGCAATATGAATAACATGTTAAACTGGTTTATTATTATCTTCGGAAACAATGGGAGCGACCCATTTCCACCAACCAATGCCCCGACATTATCCACCTTAGGGTTTGTGACAAAAACCCCCAATTCCAAGATTTAGGTCAAATAATAAGCACGAACCTAAAATCAAGTAAATCGAACCCTAGGTTAGCTCCATAACTTCTATATGTACATTAACCAACCCAAAAATGGTTTAGATAAGTTTACCTAGCCGAATCTTGAACAAACCCTAGAATGGAGAAGCACCAAGATCCAACAATGGAGGTTTGGGGTTTTGAGAGGTGGAGAAGATGAAGTAGGTGAGGTGTGGTTCCCCAATCTAGCTAGCTCCAAGTGTAGATCCAACCTCAAGATCTTGAAGAGCTTTGAAAATGAAGAGTGTAGGAAGAAAAATCGCCAAAATCGGACAAGGGATGAGAGAGTTATGATAAAATGAAGAGGGAAGGGTTTATAACCCGAAAATTCTTGGCTGCAGCACACCTAGCGATCGCTAGGTGTGCAATGCTAGCGGTCGCTATCTCCAACAGACCTCAACAAATTTTGCCTAGCGATCGCTAGCATCTGTGCGATTTCGGTGAGATTTTGTTTCGGCCATAACTTCTTCGTTATAGCTCCGTTTTCGATTCCGAAAGAACCGTTGGACTCGTAATTGAATTTCCTAACATATTAGACCATAAAATGCATGATTTGATCTAAGATTCTAAATTCCATATTTTATCAAAGAGTCGTTATTACACCGAAATTACGGGTGTTACAATCCTCCCCACCTAGATAAAATTTCGTCCCCGAAATTTGTTACACCTACGTGAATAATTGTGGGTATCTCCGCTTCATGTCCTCCTCGGCGTCCCACGTGACATTAGCACCTCGGTGGTGCTTACATTGGACTTTGACCATTGTCACCTCTTACTTTCTAAGATCGTTTCCGGTTCTTCGATACATCGGTTACCGGTGTCAACTCGAATCTCCGATAAAGGAATGACGCTTTCTTCTTCGGCTAGGCATTTCCGCAAGTAACATACGTGAAAGGTGGGATGTATCCCATCCATTTCGAGCGGTAGCTCTAACCGATAAGCTTGTTGTCCAACCTTTTCCAAAATGGTAAACGGTCCTAGGAAACGCGGGCTAAGTTTCCCCCGTTTTCCGAACCGTATGATACCCTTCCAAGGGGATACTTTCAACATCACGCGTTCTCCCACTTGGAAGTCTATGGGGCGTCGTTTCTTGTCGGCATTGTTAGGAATTATGTGCAGAGTTGACAAACCAAGTAATTGCACATCCAATGTTACAAGACACTTGAGGGTCACACCTGTGAGGACCTATAAATCGAATAAGTTAGATGAAACCCAGAAATGGAGAGTTAGGATTTATAATAGTGAATTATAAATCAATTGGGTAATTTCAGTCAGAATTACCAAAGTCAGAGGGTTATTAATTAATTAGTTACATTATATATTTATTAGATAAAATGAATATATAATAGTTAATTAATAAGTAATATATATATTAGATAAATATATATATATAAAAGATTATCATAAGCAAATTCTTTTCCAGTAATTAAAAAGGGAAAGGATTTGAGATAATCATTATATGGAAAATGAATACAATTCAAACTGTGTTTTTCTCCCCATATAAATAAGGCTTATGGGTTAAGGAAAAGTTAAGCTTTTAGACACACCAATCAATAACCAGTTTCCAGTTTCCTCTCTCTCTCTCTCTCTCTCTCTCTCTCTCTCTCTCCTGATCAGCGCCGTTACCATCATCATCTGAATTCCAGTTTCGGTTTTTCAGCTGTCGGGTTTTTTCTTGTTCAACTAGAAGAACAATTCGTTAGTCAATCACCGATGGACTAAATCTCGAGCAATCCAGGTAAACTGATCTGAATCTAAGCTATTAGGATTAAACTAGAACGATTAAAGATCAATAAGCTTTTAAGGGTTTTTTAGCTTTATCGCTTCCGCATGATAAGATCAAATCAGTGAGTTTTTGATCACGTAGGTTTTATCAGTTAGATTATTAAACCTATGAGATTTATCAAACCAGTGAGGTTCGTTAGATCTGTGTTAATCCTCGAGTCAGTTCGATCCGAGGATACCCACAAAAACCCAACGGTGGTATCAGAGCCACTTGTATTAATCGTTTAGTCTTTTATCAGATTGTGATCCGTTAAAAATTAAGTTTGTTTCTTTCGCATCAAGTTTTGAATATATAAAAATTTCAATCTTTATCAAAATTCGAAAATTTATGTTTATCACTTGAATTATTGTACGAAAAATAAATCGATTCGGCTAGCGGTGGCCGATTACCACCAAGCTAAGACCACCGTAGCCAAACCAACAGATCGGTGGTGGCGGTGGTCATCTCCGATCGAAGCTGCCTCACCAGAACGGTGGTGGCAGCCGGCCTTGGATCGCAAGGCGGTGGTGATGGTGGTGTCGTTCACACTACTGTCATCATCGGCCGGAAACCCACACGGCGGTGGAACGACGGCAGATAGCCGATCGAACCACCGCCCGACAAACAAACACACGTTGCACCACAGGTGGTGGTGGCGATGGCGGCGGCATAACAACGACCGCACCACGCCTAGCGGTGGCGGCGGCTGTTCGCGATGGTGATGATCGGTCGCCGGCTGTATCGCATCAAGTAATGCCGGCGTGCGGCTGCTGTACCTCAACCACGTCCAGCGGGCGACGGTGGTGTTCGCGGCAGCGGTGGCTGCTGATCGTGCGATCGCCAGCCGAAGATGCGATAGCCGGCCGCACCACAGATGGTGGTAGCGGCGGCGGTTATTGGGTGATTGTGATCGACGGCCAAAGACGGTGGCGACGGTGGCGTTTTTCGTCGCCGTTTAAACCGGGCGGTGGCGGGGAAGCGATCCTCCCTGCTGCTGATGGCAGCCGTGGCCAAGACCACCGTAATGGTGGTGGCGTTTTTGATTCTGTTCGCCGGCAGTTACAAAAAGACACCGGCCACACCACAATGGTGGTTGCGGTGACGAATCGGTGACGATGGCGTTCGGTGGTGGCGGCGATTTCGCGACCGCCCAGCCAAACCACCAGCGAGGTGGTGGCGGCGATTTCGCGACCGCCCGGCCAAACCACCAGCGAGGTGGTGGCGACAGTTCCGCGATCACCCAACCGAATCACCAGCAAGGTGTTGATGGGTGATCGACGATGAACGACGATGATGGTGGCCGACGGCCGCGGCAGTGGCCACGGTAATGATTAGAGAGGACGATGAGTCTTTGCGACACGAACACGACTGCAAAGTGGTCTAGGGTTTTTCGTCAGTCTGGGCCAAGTCATATTATCAGGCCCAAAACCCAGTTCTTTGGACCAAGTTATGGCCCAAATAGGGACTCGTTTGGTTTTAAGATTATCTGAATTTTTGGGGGAAACTTTCATCAAATAAAAATTCGTTTTTCCGGTTTGATAAGCTTTTATAAAAGATTAGAGTTTTTCAAATAAGCCTAATATCGTGTTTTACACAAAAGCCAGTACTTTAAATTTTTGATCGATAAAACCGATTTGATATATTTTTGGAAATTTGGTTTTTGATTTATAAGATTTATAGTCTATAAATCTAGATAAGTTTATAAATCAGGTAAAAACTATTTTCACGTCAAAATATTATTTAGGCTTATAGAACAGTTTGTTTTTATAAACCAATTAAAACCAAGTTTTGCGATAATTGAGACAAGATAATTTTAACGGATCCAGGTTTATTTCTCGTTTTTACTATATTTCTTTTATTATATTGCACATATATATAATTGCGTGATTGCTTGAGTTCTATATATACATCTCAGTTTGAGTATATATATATATGTCTATTATAGTATTTGCCAACCTAGACCCTTGACATATTCACGGGGAGGCCTGCGTGCCATTTACAACCCCTTATGTAATAATGACCTTAGGATAGATATTTTATTCTTTCGGGATGGCGAGGCCAGTGGGAGTTACTGAAATTCTTCCTCTTACCGGAGTTCTAACAAACATGGCGAGGCCAGTGGGAGCTACGCAAGTTTTGAAACTTTTAGTGTAATAGGTCATTATTGGTCCCTAGGAAACAAACGTTGGCAAAAACTATAATTAGCTATTATGTATTGTTTAATTGCATGGTTAATTGTTTATTTGTGATATCTTGCATGCTAGTAGTTTTAAATAGAAAGCTTATTTTTAAAACTAGGTTATATCACAAAAGTGTATAGGTCTTGTATTTAAAATTACCAATTTTTAAACTTTTCAAAACGGTAGTTTTTTATTTTAAAACCTATAGATGATTGTTTTATATAAAAGGGTAAGTTGACAAAAACAGTTAGTTTTAATCAACTTGGTGTGCTATTAAAACAGTTAGTTTTAATTAGCAAGTGATTTTAGAACAGTTAGTTTTAAAATAACATGTATGTTTGAAATAGTTAGTTTAAAACATCAGTAGCCTTTATAACAATCAGTTTTTCAAAAAATCCTGGAAATAAAGTTTTTCAAAACCCCGAAAATCATAGATCAGTAGTGCAACCCATCTAGGGGCACGTTCGGCGTAAAGTACATAGGCGTTGTAAGTGATCACACATTCAACGTCTGTGTTCAAACTGAAGCTGGAGGGGTTACATAACTCTGCGAATTATCTCCGGGTGGTACCGGCCAGAGTATAGTGATCAGGTCCCCAAAATGGTGAGATCTATTTTGGTACTATTAAGTTCACCGGGAGGTACCGGGCCAAAATGCACTTAGAGGGACTAAAACATGCACAGGTAGTTGCCGTGGTCCCGAAAAGATCTAGGAGTCATGTCAGCTAGACATGATTGGTAAAAGTCCTTACCTACCGAAATAAATACGGGTCTGGTGGAGCAAGAACATTACGCACATCAGGACGTATGAAATAAGGATCCTAGTCCAATAAATCGATCATTTAAGGGTTTATTGATAATTATTGGAATTTAATCTATTTACAGTTGCTAAAGACCAAAAGTTTTAATTTGTGTAGATGGCAAGCACTGTTACCAGCACTAACAATCTTTCCCTCCGCTCTATCCTAGAGAAGGATAAGCTGACCGGCTCTAACTTTCTCGACTGGGAGCGCAATCTGATGATTGTGCTCAGACATGAGAGAAAATGGTATGTCCTTGAAGAGCCTCTTGGGGAGGCACCTCCAGCAAATGCTCCGGCTGCTGCTAGGAATGCCCACAAGCACTCCGATGATCTACTGGATGTTGCCTGTCTCATGCTTGCAACAGTGAGCCCAGATCTGCAAGCAGGGCTCATAAATACAAATGCTTATGACATGATCCGCCAGCTGAGGGACATGTTCCAGACCCAGGCTCGTACAGAACGTTACGATGCCACAAAAGCATTTAATGAGTGCAAGATGATAAAAGGGACATCAGTAAGTGACCATGTCATGAAAATGAAACGGCACTTAGATCATCTGGAGAGGCTTGGTCATCCGGTTCCGTTGCAGCTAGCAACAGACACCATACTCAATTCACTGTCAGAAGACTACAGGCCCTTTGTAGTCAATTACAATATGAATAACATGGAAAAAACAATAGCAGAATTGCACTCCATGCTTAAGACATCTGAACTGAATATGGGGAACAAGAACAAGACCAAGGATGTCTTGATGGTGAAAGACGGAGGGGTGAAAAAGAAAAATGGGCATGCTAGCACCAGCAAAGGAAAGGGACCAGTCCAGGCCGTCCAGAGTGCACCCAAGAAAGGCAAAAACAAGGGCAAGGGCAAGAAGGTTAAGCCAAATAAAGCTAGGACCGAGAACCGCTGCTTCACATGCAATGAGGTCGGTCACTGGAGGCAAAACTGCCCTGAGCGTCATGAAGCAGGTATGTAAACCTCAGAAATTTATGATTGCTTTAATTTGTCACTTCTTACTTGTTGGTTTACAAGTATACTGATACCTAGAGCAAATGACTATTGCAGGAGGTCAGAAGTGAAGTGCCCAGAAGTTGCTGAGGATCTTAAGTACAAGTTAATTTCGATATAAGTCAAGACATTTTGGATTTATGGTTTTAAAACAAGTTAATTCTAGATTTATGTTTTAAACAGTTTTTGGGATGATTATATTTTGGATTTATAATTTTATGGTTTTATTTTCAAAAATTATTGTCTTGACATTGAAATATCTGATTGTGCTTAGTATTCTTATCCATATGATCCTAGTTGTTGCCTGTTATAATTACTTCAATAAAATCTATTAAATTGAAGTAATTTATGAAAAAACTATCAAAACACGCGAAATTCTAAAGGAATGTGTTTTGAGAATAAAACATTTATGAATAATAGTTTTGTGATAAAAAAGGAGAATTTAGGATATTAACCCAGATGGCGTTAATAACAGTATTTATAAAACTAGAAAGATTCCAAGTTCTGGAATTAGGATTTAATCAAATCCAGTTAAGTTTTATAAAAGAAATTCTCAGAATTAACTAATCAAGTTTGATCAAGTTTTATTATTCAAATGTTTTAAAAAGAGAATTTAGGATATTAACTCAGATGGTGTTAATAACAGTATTTATAAAACTAGGAAGAATCCAAGTTCTGGTATTAGGATTCAATCAAATCCAGTTAAGTTTTATAAAAGAAATTCTCAAAGTTCATTACTTAAAATTAGAATTGACTAATCAAAGTTTTGACTAAGTCAATAGTAAATTTTTGAGTAATAGTTAGTTTTTATAAGTAAGTGGGAGCCCAATTTATTCTCTATCTAGTCTAAGATAAAGAATAAAAAGATACAATTATTGATTCGATATATCTCGGAATTTATAATCCAGATAGGATAAGAATTCATAAGATATAATTTACCTTTCTAGTCAAAAGGATGAAAGTTTCAAGACCCTTGAAACAAAGTAAAGTCATAATTGACTTTAAAATCAATAATAAAAGTGTTGGATTAAATATAGAATTCCAGTAAATTTACCAGCATAATAAATGGAATCTGATTTCAGGTAGAAATCATTCATCTACACAGCAACTAAGGAAAGTTGTAGTTTTACATATTCAGGAACTGGTAGTTAGTCCAGGTATCCGAGTTCATGGAATATGATAAAAGTCTAGTTATTGTCTTAAGAGGTATTTGCAAAACAATAATTAGCAGATACAAGTAGATCGTAAAACACACTTGTATTTTTGGTTATCACTTTGATTAAAATGGTAAACTTTAATCAAAGGGTTTAAACTGAAGATAGGTGATACTTCATTTTAGACCAGTATTTAACAAACGTTAAATAGATATTATGAAAGTTATTAAAGAAAAGACATTTAATTTTTGTTATTATTACAGCGTGTAGTATGGACTATACAAAATTAATTTCTTTATCACTTTTTCAATTTTGCATGTTTTAATATATCCAGGAATGAAACTAGTTTCCAGTTTTTATTCAAAACCTGTCCGTGACAACTTATCATTGTGGGAACATGATAAGGTATTAAAGTCATTGTGAACTTTTAGGTAGTTATGATCAGTTGCTGAATAACAGCTACAAGTGTTGTAGACTAAAAGTTGCACAGATATTTGATAGAGTAGCAAATATCGGACGTGATCCGCAGATGAGATTACTTCTTGGAATCAGTCATAAGTAAGTCTCACAGTGGTTGTCCCTATCACCTGAGGTATCTGATTTAACGTCATGAGGACCACTGAATACTTAGTGCACTCAACCGCTACACCGTAACAGGGTGGCTATAAAGGGCGTAACTAGATTCAGCGAAAGCCGTGGTATTAAAGGCAGATATGCAAGATGGGATTTGCACCTCTTCTCTGAAGAGAGATATTTCTGGGCCCGTCTTGACTGACTGAGTATACTGATGAAGTGCATGGCCATGCCCAAACGAACTGATTAGTTCTTTGTCGTTTACCTATCAGTAAAAGTCGGATAATCAAGAAAACAGAATCTTGAGTATTTAGAGTTGACACCTTCCAAGCTCATACTCACAGATGAAATATCGTGATGCAAAGGGAAAAACCAAGATATACCCAATCAATGAACAGTAGTTTCATAGATACTATTTTCCTTATGGAATATTTATATCACCAGTCTGGGTATAAGAGTTCTTGTAACCTGGTCAGCCTAAGTGCCTGTCTAGGGGCCTCCTTAGGTCCGTGTAATCAAGGCGGTATTGCCAACTTGCACAAGTGGGAGTCTGTTAGGAATTATGTGCAGAGTTGACAAACCAAGTAATTGCACATCCAATGTTACAAGACACTTGAGGGTCACACCTGTGAGGACCTATAAATCGAATAAGTTAGATGAAACCCAGAAATGGAGAGTTAGGATTTATAATAGTGAATTATAAATCAATTGGGTAATTTCAGTCAGAATTACCAAAGTCAGAGGGTTATTAATTAATTAGTTACATTATATATTTATTAGATAAAATAAATATATAATAGTTAATTAATAAGTAATATATATATTAGATAAATATATATATATATATATATATAAAAGATTATCATAAGCAAATTCTTTTCCAGTAATTAAAAAGGGAAAGGATTTGAGATAATCATTATATGGAAACTGAATACAATTCAAACTGTGTTTTTCTCCCCATATAAATAAGGCTTATGGGTTAAGGAAAAGTTAAGCTTTTAGACACACCAATCAATAACCAGTTTCCAGTTTCCTCTCTCTCTCTCTCTCTCTCTCTCTCTCTCTCTCTCTCTCTCTCTCTCCTGATCAGCGCCGTTACCATCATCATCTGAATTCCAGTTTCGGTTTTTCAGCTGTCGGGTTTTTTCTTGTTCAACTAGAAGAACAATTCGTTAGTCAATCACCGGTGGACTAAATCTCGAGCAATCCAGGTAAACTGATCTGAATCTAAGCTATTAGGATTAAACTAGAACGATTAAAGATCAATAAGCTTTTAAGGGTTTTTTAGCTTTATCGCTTCCGCATGATAAGATCAAATCAGTGAGTTTTTGATCACGTAGGTTTTATCAGTTAGATTATTAAACCTATGAGATTTATCAAACCAGTGAGGTTCGTTAGATCTGTGTTAATCCTCGAGTCAGTTCGATTCGAGGATACCCACAAAAACCCAACAGGCATAACTCTTTTGGCGGTCTTGGGCGGCTTTCAAGCATTCGCGGATACCCTTCACTTTGTTCGCCGTCTCTTGTATGATCTCGGGTCCCGCGAATTGCTTCTCACCCGCTTCCAACCAACACGTCGGCGTTCTACACTTCCGTCCGTACAATGCCTCGAACGGTGCCATTCCGATGCTAGAGTGAAAACTGTTGTTGTATGCAAACTCCACTAATGGTAGGTGTGTATCCCAATTCCCACCAAAGTCGATAACGCATGACCGCAACATATCTTCTAACGTTGTATCGTTCGTTCGCTTTGCCCGTCGGTTTGAGGGTGGTAAGCGGTGCTCAACTTGAGTTTCGTACCCAAGCCTTCTTGCAATCCATGCCAAAACTGGGAAGTAAATCGGCTATCTCTATCCGAAACAATCGATAAAGGCACACCGTGCCTCCTCACTACTTCATTTATGTAGAGCCTGGCCAATTTGTCCATGGGTAGGGTCTCTCGCATCTCGAGGAAGTGTGCACTCTTCGTGAGTCGGTCAACAATCACCCAAATGGTGTCGTGACCCCTCAAGGTCCTCGGTAATTTGGTCACAAAATCCATTGTGACGTGCTCCCATTTCCATTCCGGAATTTCCAAGGGTTGCAAATTACCGTAAGGCTTTTGGTGTTCCGCCTTGACTTGTAGACATGTGACACACTTCTCGACGTAACTAGCCACATCAAGTTTCATAACCGGCCACCAATAGTTCATTTTCAAGTCTCGGTACATTTTGGTGCTCCCGGGGTGTATGGAATACTTGGACTTGTGTGCATCGTCCAAAAGTAATTCCCGATTGCCACTAAGTTTCGGTACCCAAATTCAACCTTGAAACAATTTAAGCCCGCGGCTATCTTCGGTTAATAACTCTTTTTGCTTCACCATCACCTCATCCTTGAGGTTTTCTTCTCGTAGGGCTTCCGTTTGGCTTGCCTTGATCTTTTCCATCAAGCTCGACACCACGCTAATCCGGTTGAAGGTTACGCCAATGCTATCACCATAGTTCTTGCGGCTCAAAGCATCGCCGACCACATTCGCCTTACCGGGATGATACAATAAATCACAATCATAATCCTTTAGTAGTTCGAGCCATCTGCTTTGTCGCATGTTGAGCTCCTTTTGATCGAAAATGTGTTGAAGGCTTTTGTGATCGGTGTATAGGGTACACTTGGTCCCGTAAAGATAGTGTCGCCACAATTTTAAAGCAAACCACCGCCGCTAACTCCAAATCGTGCACCGGGTAATTCTTTTCATGATCTTTCAACTGTCGAGAGGCGTAGGAGATCACCTTGCCTCTTTGCATGAGCACGCACCCGAGTCCCATCTTGGACGCGTCGCTATAGACTACGAAGTCTTCCGTCCCGTCCGGTAATGACAAAATCGGCGCTTGCCATAACTTCTTCTTGAGTGTCTGAAAAGCCTCTTCTTGCTTGTTGGTCAATAGAAACTTGGCGTTCTTCTTTGTTAACACCGTGAGCGACGAAGCGATCTTCGAAAAATCTTGAATAAACCTCCGGTAATAACCCGCTAAGCCCAAGAAGCTTCTCATTTCCGACGGGTTCGTTGGCGACTTCCAATTCATCATAGCCTCGATCTTCGCCGGATCCACTTTAATCCCGTCTCGCGATACCACATGGCCTAGAAATTGCACCTCGTGGAGCCAAAACTTGCACTTTGAGAACTTAGCGTACAACTTCTCGTCTCTAAGCACGTTCAACACCTCTCGTAAGTGTCGCTCATGTTCGGCCTCATCTTTGGAATAGACCAAGATATCGTCAATAAAGACTATGACCGACTTATCTAAGAATGGTCTACACACTCGGTTCATCAAGTCCATGAATACCGCCGGTGCGTTGGTTAGACCGAACAGCATCACTAAGAACTCGTAGTTCCCGTACCTCGTTCGGAAGGCGGTCTTCGGTACGTCATCCTCTTTCACCCTAACTTGGTGATAACCGGATCGTAGCTCGATCTTCGAGAAGCACCCGGCACCTTGGAGTTGATCGAAGAGGTCGTCGATCCGAGGTAAGGGGTATTTGTTCTTTACCGTCACTTTGTTTAGTTCGCGGTAATCAATGCACATCCGCATGGAGCCGTCCTTTTTTTGACGAAAAGGACCGGCGCTTCCCACGGTGACGAACTCGGTCGAATAAACCCCTTCTCGGAGAGTTCTTGCAATTGCGTCATCATCTCCTTCATCTCGGTCGGAGCCAATCGGTACGGAGCGCGCGCTATCGGAGCCGCTCCCGGCGTAAGGTCAATGTGAAACTCCACTTGACGTTCCGGTGGTAACCCGGGCAAATCTTCCGGAAAGACGTCCGGAAATTCCCGCACCACCTCTACATCGGCGATTTCTTTCTTTTCTAACTTAGTATCGATGACGTAAGCTAAATAGGAGATGCATCCCTTGGCTAGGCACTTTCTTGCCTTAACCATCGAGATGGTCGTGTAGGTGCCCTTCTTTTTATCCCCGTACACGGTGATCAATTCCCCTCGAGGTGTCGGTAACGTGATCATCTTCTTGCCGCAACCTATGTTGGTGTCGTGTGCGCGCAACCAATCGATTCCTAGTACCACGTCGAAACTACCAACGTTCATGGGTATGAGATTCGCGGAGAAAGGTTCCCCATCTAATTCTATAGTGCACCCCGCAAAGCAATCCCGAACAGTCACAAGAAACCCACCCGCTACTTCTACTACTAACGCATTAGGTAAAGGAGTGGTAGGCATAGTGAGTTTCCTAGCTAGAGTATCATGCACAAAGGAGCGTTCGGCACCCGTATCAAACAAAACTAGTGCGGGTATGGAGTTAACGAGAAACGTACCCGATACAAGATCGGATGTCTCCCTCGCCTCCGCGGCCGTCATTTGGAAGGCTCGGCTAGTCACCTTCGGCGGATTTTCTCCTCTTGCAACGGATCCGCTCGAACCCCCGGTAGTCGCCTTCTTGAACTTCGGACAAGCATCCCGATAATGCCCCGGTTCCTTGCAATCGTAACATACCGCCACTCGGGCCACACAGTCTTGGGTCGCATGACCCTTTCTCTCGCACTTTCCACAAGAAATGGGGTTCGTGGGGAAGTCACGTCGACACGGCTCGTAGTGCTTGCTTCGGCACCGGTTGCACCACTTCACCTCATTTCGGTTTCCACCTCGCTTCCCATCTTGGAAAGTCTTGCTCGGTCGAGCCGATGCGGCGGCCTCCTCAAACTTCCTCTTTTGCCCGGCTTGGTAACCTTCCACCCGGGCTTGGGTGATGTCATCCTCGATCCTCAACGACTCCTCGATCGCCTCATGCAAGGTGGTGACCCTTGCGATCCTCACCGCCGATCTCATCTCGGCCGGTAACCCACGAGAGTAAGCTTTTATCTTCGACTTTTCATCGGGAGCCAAGTGCCCCACCATCCCTAGTTTCTCCAAAAAGTCCTTTGCATAGAACGAGATGGGATTGTTGCCTTTCTTCATCGCCCGGAATTCATCCTCGATCTTGTCAAGGGCCCGCTCGCTACAATATTTCTCGAGCATCTTCTTCTTGAAATCGGCCCAAGAGAGCCTAGCATACACCTCCGGCGTGAGGGAAGAGCGAGTCAAGTTCCACCATGTTAGGGCCTCGCCCTTAAGAAGGTGGGATGCGAACTTGACTCGTTGAGAAGAGTCGCACTCGCTAGCCTCGAAGGCCATCTCCATCTCGCGGAGCCAATACATGCAAACGACTGGGTCGCTACACCCACGAAACTCCGGCGGCTTACAACCCAAGAAATTCTTGTAGGAGCACCCCTTAGCTTTTGCCTTCTCCTTTTCCTTGTCTCCGGTGATCCGGGTCTCCTCGGTGACCACCAATGCCTCGGCATCCCCGGAACCATTTCCGGCATTCTCCCCCACCGCCTCATTTCGGCGTTGGCTAGCTTCGCGATCCTCCAACATCTTTACGAAGGACTCTTGTTGTTTGGTCATGGCCTCGTTCACGGCCTTCATGACATTATCGAACATCCTCATCTCCGGGGTCACCTCGGTTAGTACTGGGTCCGGGTCCTCAAGGTTGAACCTTGGGATGTGTTCCGGTCCCCCACCTAGGACTCGAAGCCTCGGTGGACTCTCAACCGTCTCGACCCGTACATGTTGGTCGGCGGTTGAAGCGGTTTGGTCGGGTGGTCCTCTCGCGGCGCCCGTCTGACTACGGGTGTTCGCCATACAAATCTGTCACACACAAATGCACGAGAATAGGATAAGAATAGACTATTTTACGAATCTCAACATTTATCATCCTCATAATAACAGTTACTCAAACACCCGCGTATAACGCATCCATAGATCAGTAGCTAAGTGATTTATGAACTAATCATACATAAGCATTCTCGTTACCATCATCACAACTTTGAATAAACGTGAACTCGTAGCCCTATCACTCTCCCCACCTAAGACTTTACCCAAGGTATGTGACATGTCTAGTAGTGCACTAAGTTTAAGTCTAGGTATTCTATAATCAACACCTAGTTCGCTTAAACTAAAGCTCTGATACCAACTTGTAACACCCTAAAAATCAGGGCGAACAAAAACTTTCATTTGCACAAAAGTGGTATACAAAAGTAACGCCATGGCGTGAGCTCTTCCCAAAACGGGGTATAAGTAATGTATAATTACAATGTTTGTAATCAACTAAAATACAATAACCAATTAGTCTAATTCCTATTGGGAAAGACTACAAAAGGGTTATTGGTCTATGGTCAATCTCACGGCCAAGAAGGCCGGTCTCTCCACGTCCCCCGAAGCTCACTCTATTCCCGAAGCCTACTTGGGAGCGGCGTCCCTAGTACCTGAGAGACACATCGACACCAAACAAGTGTTAGGCTAAAGGAGCCTAGTAAGTTGTACAAATAATATCATACACGTAGAGAATATTAAAGCATACGAGATACACAAGATTATACTAGCAATATGAATAGCATGTTAAACTGGTTTATTATTATCTTCGGAAACAATGGGAGCGACCCATTTCCACCAACCAATGCCCCGACATTATCTACTTCCAAACACCTTGATGCTCCAGATTTAGCATGGCGACATCATCAGAGGCCCGCGCACTTCGGAGCCACCCGAAGGCCGGCGACATAGGTACAAACCCGCGATTGTTTGGTGTGGACACATTGCGTTGGTTCGTCCAGGTTATTATCATATAGGATCGTGACACTGAATTTAGCATAGCATCACGTCCAGACCATTCACATACATGACCCAGATACTGAATTTAGCATAGCATCTTGTCCATATCATTCACATACAAAACCTCGACACTGAATTTAGCATAGCATCATTAACTGAGGTATGTATCGAGGGCCTCAAGCCCTTTCACCACATTTCATATATTCCACCATATTCGGGTATCAAATCCCTTTTATATAATTCCATGGGTTTAACATATACGATAATCATGTACGATATTCTACCACATGTATTCAACCACATAGTCCAAATCATTCATGTAGGCATAATCATCATACGTTTCATGAAACTTTAAACTCGACATGATAAGTGATTCATACTAAATTCATATTCACCCACAAAATCAAATAAGGAATGTAAAACATCAAGATGATGTGCTCTCAGTTTTAACAAAATGGTTTTAACAACTCACCTTAGGGTTTGTGACAAAAACCCCCAATTCCAAGATTTAGGTCAAATAATAAGCACGAACCTAAAATCAAGTAAATCGAACCCTAGGTTAGTTCCATAACTTCTATATGTACATTAACCAACCCAAAAATGGTTTAGATAAGTTTACCTAGCCGAATCTTGAACAAACCCTAGAATGGAGAAGCACCAAGATCCAACAATGGAGGTTTGGGGTTTTGAGAGGTGGAGAAGATGAAGTAGGTGAGGTGTGGTTCCCCAATCTAGCTAGCTCCAAGTGTAGATCCAACCTCAAGATCTTGAAGAGCTTTGAAAATGAAGAGTGTAGGAAGAAAAATCGCCAAAATCGGACAAGGGATGAGAGAGTTATGATAAAATGAAGAGGGAAGGGTTTATAACCCGAAAATTCTTGGCTGCAGCACACCTAGCGATCGCTAGGTGTGCAATGCTAGCGGTCGCTAGCTTGGTCGCTAGCTCCAGCAGACTTCAACAAATTTTGCCTAGCGATCGCTAGGCTGATAGCTAGCGATCGCTAGTATCTGTGCGATTTCGGTGAGATTTTGTTTCGGCCATAACTTCTTCATTATAGCTCCGTTTTCGATTCCGAAAGAACCGTTGGACTCGTAATTGAATTTCCTAACATATTAGACCATAAAATGCATGATTTGATCTAAGATTCTAAATTCCATATTTTATCAAAGAGTCGTTATTACACCGAAATTACGGGTGTTACATTATAGCACAAGGGTATCGAAAGTTACATGACAAGCCCTTAGAGTCTATGACTCTTTTCATACAGGGTAGTAACAAAACATAAGCTAAACTAAGAATAGGTAAATTGCAAGATAGACCCTTGACTTCTTTACAACCCACAAGGTAGTGTCTAACAATCTCCCCCTTTGGGAAGAAGTCAGAAGGGTGGCGGATACTTCAACGCGGGCTCCCATTTTGACAGTTGCAGGTACTCGTCCCATTCTCCAATGATCCTCGTGCGCATCTTCAAAGCATCCTCAACTCTTCGGTACATGAGTCTCTCCTTCAGCTTTCTTTCTAGCAGATTCAACGCCTCAAAGAACCTTGCCTTGTTATCTATGTGCTTCGTCTTCGGAATCTGGTCCGTCTTCAACCTGCTCTCTAAACCTTGGATGACATACAGAATGGTACCGTCGCAGAAATGGGAGAGTTCGCTGAATCGCATGAACATTCACTACTTCTTCTTTAGCGTGCAGTAGACAATACCAAGTTCTGGGATGCTCATCGGTACGTAGAGCTGATAGGAGTTGATCAACGGGACTTGCAGATTCGGGCGCAGTAGGTTCACTTTCGGCTGCCTATTCTCAATGGCCATCTGGTAGTCGGTCACATGTGATAAGGCAATTGTGTGACGGACATACCTTTTGAGCACTTGGAGGCCGTTGACGTAGAAATCGGGGCGGAGGATCGGACCTTGAAGATATTTGATCAGCGTGAGGATGTCTTCAAGATGGATCCGGTCCAAATCTGCTTCCGTGAAGGTCCACTTTAAGAGCTCGCCGTTCAGCCTGACGTTTCCACTGCCGTACATGGTGACATCAAACTCCAAGAACATGCTGCTTCCGTGCCTGTAAGGTCTAACATCAGTTACCTTCACAAACCGGCGCCTGAGTCATGTCTTCCCATGTGTATCCCAGTTGCAGATGCGCTGGTGGGCATAGGCTGTCTCACGGCGTTTCTTTTTGTAGTGCGAGACCTCAAAGAACACCTTTCTCGACCACTGATGGATCTTCTCTTGTTAGAAAATCCTTGAGAAGGACTCCTCCAAGAAGGGTCAGAAGATGACGGTGTGGTTCCAGTTGAGTTGGATGACAACGGGATTCGGAGAATCTGGAACGGTTGTCGTGATGGTGGGAGGCGCTTCCGTTTCCGGGAACTGTATCGTTGGTAGGAATCTGTCGTAGTCGGTTGCGCTGACGATGGTGTCCCTCGTTTGTAGATCCGGAGACTTTGTGCAAGTCGGGCGAGGAGCCTTCTAGCTTCTTCCGAGATGTGAAGCTCGTTTGGATCCGTCGGCGCCGACTCAGGGACCACCATATCGACCTCGACTGTAGGATCGGACTGAGGAAACTGGATTACCTTATCCAACGGTATCGATTGGTAGGCAAACTGCTCGACATCGAAGGGCTCTTCGTCAGGGTACTCGATAAAGTGCTTGTGCCCTGACGTAGCAGTTTGTGGCGCTGAAGCTGTTGTAGCAGGCGCGAAACCCGAGGCTGAGGTGAGGTCGATGCGAAGTCTTTTGGAGCCTTGCACCTCCCCCTCATGAGGACCTGCGCCCGGGTCAGTGTCATCATGCCCTCGTTTAGAGGACTGAGACTGAGGCCGACACGCAGCCTCGAGTTCGCGAATACGGCGGTTGGCGGCTTCCAACTGTGCTTCCCGGTCCGCCAATTGTGCATCCTGGACTGCGATAATCTCTTTCGCTCGCTTGAGTTGAGTCGTAAGCTGATCATTCTGAGTGGTGAGCGAGGAGACCGCCATGGTGAATTCGGCTTCGAGTACATAGCCCGGGAGCGCACCTTGAGTAGTCGGGCTTCGAGGTTGTAGGCGGAGAAGCGGCTCGGTAGTGCGACGAGGGGGAAGCACTGATTGATGCGCTTGTGACTCCGTCGATTTGCCCTTAAGTTGGCGTTGATGTTCTTGGAGTTCAGCCTTCCGTTCTTCCTCTCGCTTCTTTAATCCCTCGATCTCGCCACGTTGCTCGGTCAAAGCTCTCTCGAACGCGTCTAGTTTGGCGTTCCGAATGGCCTCGGCGCGATCAAGCTCCGTAAACCTGGTTTGGACGACTTTTAGGATGTCGTCCGAATTCGTCGGACCCGGTCCCATGTGTGTTGCACCCAGGACAGCTTGTGTCCCGGTTGACGTGGAAAGTCCCGCAAAGATACTTTCCCGACCTGCGTTCATGGCTGTTATGGGGTTGACCATGGCAGGGCTTCCGGACGATCCTCGAACAGTGTCCGTTGACACTTGAACTACGTCCGTTCCGGCTGAGCCACTCGGGCTGGCGGATGATGCTCCCAATAGTGTCCTATCCAAATGTGTGACGTGAACCGTCCTGGGAAGTGGATCTAAGACTCTTGGTGCACGGAAAGAAGTCGAGAGGTGGGGCTGTTCCTCTCTTATATCAACATTGACCGACTCCGAATGAGTGGTCAATGGAAGTTGTGCTAAGTCCCCGTGTGAAGATGAAACGACCATTTGTTGGGAGATGGCCGAGTGGGTAGCTTGGGCGTGCAAGTGCGCTGGTTGGCTGCCAGCGTCTTGACCTGACAGCATAAGCTGACCGGTCTCGGTGTGGGTTGCCTCTGTGGGGGAATGACTCGGGTTAGAAGGGAGACCTACGGTGTCTAGATCCCTAATGGGCTCTTCGTCTCTGCCCTGTTCTTCTATCCTAAGCTAGTCTTCGTCTGGGTGGATCTCTTCTTCTTCGGTCTCTTTTTCTAGATCCTCACCCGCTCCCTCAAGGTCTTCAACACCTTGTCACTCCATAACCGACTGCACTTCTTCTTCTTCTTCACCTTCATGACCGACGGTTCGGCCATCTGAATCTACCTCTCCTGTTTTGTGGATTTCCACCGAGTCATCGCCGTTAAATGAAGACGTGATCTCATCAGCGTCTCGTTGGACTTTGCCGCTCTTGAGGGTATCAACCTCCTCGGATTCCTCGTCATAGGAGTCGAAGTCCACTTGTTCGGACTCGGTGGCTTCATCGTCAACGACTTGTTGGTCGGACGGAGTGTGCTCGGAGGAGGGCTCGTCGTTTCCGGACGGTTCTCCGTGAGGGTCACCTTGAGGGCCGGGAGCTGCGTTAGTCTAAGGTGGTGAAAGAATGTGTGCTTGTTCTTGTGGGGAAGCTTCCACATCTTCACCTTGCCTCTCAGGTGATTGTGCCGGTGACGGCTCCCGTTCATCCTCGTGGAAAGGTGACGGCGGCGAGAAGCGCTGAGTACCAGTGTACTGCTTAGTCCTTGCACGGGTGTAGTAATCGGCCGGGTTCTGGTCCTCGTCGACTAGTTGGCGTTGAGTGCGGCGACCTCGTGCTCCGCGAACTTGCATGTAGAGCGCGCTTGTACCGACCGGTGACACGTGCGGAACAGCGGATGTACTAACTATTCTACCCGCTTCGCCCCTCACGTCAACTCTCATCACCCCTGAACCGGAGGCTCCCCCATTGGAACCCCGGGGCCCGGCACCTAAGGCCCGAGCCGCAGGTTGGACGGCTTGCACATCCTGGGCAGGGCTCCTCAGCTCTGAGGAGTCCGTAGATGTGTCTTTTATTCCTATGGACGCCCTATACAACCCTACACTCGTAGCTTCCTTATCCGCGGTGTCCAGCACGTGTCGAGGAATCGGCATCTTCACTTGACCTGGCTTGAGCACCCTGTGCTTGGTCCTTGAGAACTGCTTGCTCTCGAAGATCGGGTGACTCGATCGGCGACCGACCTCAGGATGTTGGTCCATATGATAGCGGATCTTCAGAGCGAAGAACCGCATCCACGGGATGGACGAATGTTTGCTTCGTTGGTCGTTCGGGTCAACATCCCGTGTGATGTCTATCCAGAGTTGGGCTGCAATGTCGATCCTGCGTCCGTAGATCACGGAGTGAATCACGTGCCACAGTTGGGTCGAGGCCTTGTCGATGCCTTTGGTTTTGGCAGACAGGCACCTGTTCATTATGCTTAACAGGGTCGCCCACAGTGGCGGCAGCATGTTGTTGGAAACTTGATAGATCCCATTGAGCCGCTGTCCCGGGTTGTTCATGACGCCGATAGCGAGGATCTCGCTGAAGAGGATCGGGACATCAAATATAGGCTCAAACGGAGCCTCGGGCAGAGTCAGCAGGAAGATGCAGGATGTTGTAAGTAGATCATGGGCACCTCGGCAACGGCCTGCAAAGCATAGGCGAGTGGGTGCACCTTCAGGATTTCCAGAATCGCCTCGTCCTGAGCAGGGAAGTTGTTCAGGTCCACATACTCATTGTTTTGAGTAATGGGTTTGAGGTCCTCCGCGGATATCAAGGCGCGATCAGCAGCAAGATCGATCGGCGATGGTGGGTTGTTCTGTTGTTGAGCCATTTCTGTTCAACGAAAACAAGTTTAACAAGTTAGAACCCACAAAATAACACCAAGTGTTGAGAAAAAGTTCAACACGGGAAACACCAAGACCCGATTCGGGAATGTCAAAAACCCGAATCGGGAAGAATTGTTTCCCGAGTCCAACAAGAACTCAACAACTTGAATACCCGAGTCGGGAAGAATTTTTTTTTGACATGACCTCGTTCCAATGCGATTCGGGAAACACGAATACCCGATTTGGGTTATTCAGTTTCCCGAGTCGGGAATTGAAAATACACAAGATCACGAGAAATTCATTTCCTATAGAAACCCAAATCGGGATTTCGATTCGGTAAAGAAGGTATAACACTTATAGAATATTTGAAGCAAGTTCAAAATGTCTACCCTAGAGAGGATGCGGGAAACTCGAATACCTGAATCGGGTTATTCAGTTTCCCGGATCGGGAAATGAGAACAAGGGTTCCACACGGTTCGATGCGGGAAACACGAATACCCGAATCGGGTTATTCAGTTTCCCAGATCGGGACTTTTGAACATATGTAAGGATTCGGGAAAGGACCAAAAACACATTCAAAACCCCCGATTCGGGACTTTTGAATGTCCCGATTCGGGACTTCCGACTGTTCGAGTTCCACTCTCCCAAATCGGCCCAAAAACACAATTTTAAGCACGAAAACTAGTAGAAGACTCTACATTGCAGTTCTAAACTAGTTTACAAACATATAAGGACCGATCGACGTCCCGAAAACCCATTCCAAAGAGTTTGGGTTTCGGGTTTGTTCAAGAAGCTTTAGGCTTCGATTCGGCAAAGAAAACGATATTGAAACGTGTTAAGATCAGTACCATTGAGTTCGTAATCTTACTGTGATCGTTTAGGACTAGTCAGATCGAAGAACGGAGGTCGGGATCGCCGGAAAAGTGACCGGAAAGCGGAGGTGGGCGGCGGTTGGTTCGTCGGGAACGATGAGAGAAAGTGAGAGAGAAGAGTTTGAAATCTGAATTTTCGTAAATTTTGATAATAGAGCCAAAAAATCCTTTTTATATTCAAAGGGGTCAACTTATCAGTTTAAGGATTAGTGTACCTTCTTTTCACTCTCAACTTTCGGAAATGACAAAACCGCCCCCTGAACTACAAGTTTCACACATATGGCAAAACGAGTCCATGAACTTGTAAGTTTTAAGATTTTACAAAAACAGCCCCTGAACTTGAGTTTCTAAAGATGGTAGATTTGGTCCCTGATGCGGTAATTATCATACATAAAAAGCGTAACAAGTTTTAACCTCTAATGCCTAGCCACTGTCTTACCACATATACAGGCAAGCGTACCTGATCGTGAGTAATATAGTGTAGGAAAGGCCAGGTATCGTATCTACCACTGGGAACGGTCAAGTTGTCGTAGATTGTTAATCTAAATCAGTTTAATTAACCTAAAGCTTTTTTTTGGGGGGGGGGGGTTTATGAAAAAGGTTCTAATACTAAAAAGACAACTAATTTAACTATTAACTAAGAAAGCAATTAACGGAGATCGATTAAGAAATATATGAAGGAAAAACAGTAGCACTTATCATGGCATAGTGAATCCCCAAGTGGATGATTTAAATAGGCCAAAGGTTTGGTTGTTTTGGTAATTGTAGGAATTTAAGTCTAGGACACCCTAACATGTAGTGATTATGGTCTTTAACTAGGTCTTGGTCCTCCTAGTCCAATACTTAGGTCGTTTGTCAGGCAACCTAGCATCGGAAATGCAATCGTACTCTTATTGTATGGTTTTCTCCCTCAGGTCACTCTCGGTCCAAGTAACCACTTAACACAACTCTCTTGGTCAAGGGTAGGTTAAGGTAGGTTGATTATCCTATCGGAGTCTATCTACTTTAGTCAAACAGATACACCCAACCAATGACTTCAAATAACCAAACAACAATAATCAGAACGGAACCATAACACACATTCAATACCACTCTGACTTTCACTCTACTGCTTCGTATCTTCCCCGTATCGTATCTCGTGTAAAACACCTCGAATTGCATGCTCTGAACTGAAGGAGGAGGCTGATATTTAAAGGAAAACGTCCAGGGGCCATCTGGCGATCGTCAGACTGCTGGTTTGGCGGCGCCAAATACTTAGGTCAACTCTGGTCTTCATCTTTGTCGAATCTGGCGGCGCCAGATTTGGAAACTCGCGAACGCCAGATTGCTACTGTATTGACTTTGTGCATTTTTCACGTTTTCTCGTCTTTTTTCGTACTTTTCCGTTCCACGGCCTCCAAATCCTACATAAACAATAATAAGCTCATTTGGTGAGTGTAATGATCATAAACGGGTGAGAAATGGGGTAAAGTCATACGATTACGCTCAACCAAAACATGTATAATTTTGGTGTTATCAAAATCCCCACAGTTAAGCTTTGATTGTCCTCAATCAAAAGACTGAAAGATAAGAAAGATAACTCCAAAATTATCTCCACCCAAGATCATCAAAGAGAACAAAGAATACTCACACAATCGAACACACAAACAAGACTTATCAAGCAATCGGATACCAAGATCAACCTTTTCACCCTCACATGGTATGAATAATCATATAAAGTGTATCTCTAGGGGGTAAAAGTGTATATGTAAGTGATCACACCAATACTCGACTAATTCCCGCATGCATAAGCTTGTCACCAAATCTAATCTCCACCACTAAGAAGTTGTCAACCGTCAAGAGGACTTTAGGGTTGTAACATTAGGCTAAGGGTTAAAGATAGGATAAAGGATATATAAGTGACTAAGGGTTTTGCAACAAAAACGTGAAAACTCAATCAGTGATGATCCCAACAGTGAAGCAATCTGACTTTCGAACAATGAAACTTTTGGGATGAGCATCTCCTCTCTTTCTTTTAGAATTGGCCTAAGCCTATGGCTTATTTGGGGCACAAATTCTTTTTCAATCTTTTCAGCTCACATTATTTTCTTTTTCCAACATTCTCGACTCTTTTGATATTTATTTTTCTTTTCTGAGTCTCAAATATTTTTTTATATTTTTTCAGAGCAGCAACTATGTTGCTTTTGGGCTCTTTTAAATCTCAATCCCATAAAAACTGTCAGATTTGAAAAACTGGATCAAAACATCTTAAGAATCAAATTTAAGTTACAGCCAAAAGATAGATAAAACAATTAGGCTCAAGGATAAAGTGTATAGTGGGTAAAGAAATGAAAAGGCTAAGGCTCAAAATGGTTTCAAGGGATAAAGTACTAATGATGAGTACTTTTTAATCAAAGGCTAGGCAAATCAAATAACCTTAAGATGAGGTTATCTGACGAAGGCTAAAAGGGTTAGAAACGAAGGCCTCTATCAGTGCAATGGTGATAAGTACTTCTCTTATGTGGTCTCGACAAGCATTCAAATGACAAGTTCTACCTTGGGTCAAAGTCGGTAATCCTCACAGAAATAAGTAACAATTAAGGCTCAAACTCTCAAAGGAATTGGGTGAGGCACTCATGGTAATCAGTATTCCAAGGCATCCTTTTACTCAACTAATCCTATTCAGTGTTCTCCTATGCAAGCAACTCAGTCTCAAAAACAATCTCAGATTTCGAAAAAATTGAGGTCAAATCTCAAAGCTTTCAAAAATTTGAAAAACGATTATCCACAAAGCAAAAGTGAACCCATTTAAACAGATAAGTCTACATAACCCCCTCACCACACTTAAAATTTGCAGTGTCCTCAATGCAACAATCAAAACAATTATGGAGTAATTGGGAAAAAGAGAAACTTCCCGGGTTATGTGACGAAATCTGTTCTGATCTCAGAGTGTTCCAAGTATCGTGCTCGATCAAAGGTCATAGATCGCTGTATCTACTACCAAAAAGAAAAAGAAAAATAAAAACGAACAAAACAAAATAAACCAAACTAAAGCAATTAGAGAGTACTTAACATCCTAAACAAACCAAACAAAATAAAAAGTTGTCCAAACCAAACCAAACACAACCACGCAAAATAAAATTGTTTACGACAACCATATCGAATAAGGGAGATAAAAAGAGAGAGATCAATAAGGGCCACGAGGTTGGTTTTGCCAATCCTCGTAAGTCGGGTAACCGGGCGGAGCATCCTCGGAGTATGGCCAAAAAGGTGATGGAGCATACGCGGTATTCGGTTGAATACCGAAATGAGAGGCCATCTGGTTCATAACTCCACTTTGCCAGTTGGCTTGGTGAAGAGCCTCCACGGTGTTGTACTCCACATGTTGATGATGACGGCCATAAGACAATGACATCTCCGAGAGTCGGTTACTCAAGTCTTGGTAACCCGAATATGCCGTCCATTCCGCCGGTTGCTCTCCCGCACTCGTCCCACTCGTTCCACCAATCTCATGCGTGCTTCTTGCTTGACACCTCGGTTGACTCCTCGGTTGACTCCTCGGTTGACTTCTCGTCCCGTAAGCTTGAGGATTATGGATCCATGCATTGTAATCCCTTCTGATCATATGCTCAACCCTTGCTACACCCATTCCACGGAGTTGGTCCATGTCAATCAATCCCATCTCCCCAAGGTTCGTCATCGAAGCAATGGCACCTTCGGTAAGGATACCAAAGTGCTTGGCCAAGAGTGTCACGTACTGGCCACCAACTATTCGACTACCCTCTCGATAACCACTCGCCTTGGCAAGTTGAACGGCGATGAGATACGGAGCATTCGGATATTTGTCATTTGTGGTGAGTTGCTCAAGAAGCCATAGATCATAAACCGAAACTTTCTCCTCACTTGAAGAACGAGCATTCACCGCTTGAATGAGCATGCGGTGTAGAAGTCTATCCGAAGAAGCAAGAAAACCTTTCACTTTGAGATTACCACCATAGTCACCTTCACCTAGACCCGCCCAAGCCAATTGAGGATCAAAACCATCCGGCCTTTTCGAGGTCGCCCACATGTACTCCGCGAATCCTGGAGCATCAACCTCCTCTTGGGTATATATCTCCAATGCTATGGCAAACTCGACCAAAGATAGGGATCTCCAAACTCCACCAAGTCGGAACGTCATGCATGATTGATGAAACTCCTCAAGGGCCTTGATGGCCTCGAAACGGAATGTGGCCACGAACTCAACGATAAGCTCGCGATAGAGGATCTCGGCAATGTCAAAGACTCGCTCCCATGCATGGCAAATATAATACTCGGTGTTATCCTCGTCGTAGGCATGCTTCTCGAGTATCGCCTTGATGTTGTTTTCGACACTCATCGATCGAAGAAGGTCCCAGTCGACTCTCCCTCTAAACAATCAATGGTGTATCAAGAACAATGTCAAATCCATATAAGCAAAAACACACCATTGATGCCCAAAACAAGATCCAAATCTCCCAAAGTTAGGAAACATACCTTGTTCATGGTGAACGATGAAATTGAAGCTCAAGAAGGTCGGATTTCGCAAGGACGTGAGAGGATTTCACGGCGTCTAAGAGAAATTAGGGTTGTGTTCTTTTGAAAAAGTGAGAAAAGTGGGTTAAAAACCCGTCTGCACTGTTTTCGCGTCGCCAAACCCAGGGTTTCGCGTCGCGAAACGGGCAGTTTCTGAAATATACCTAATTTTTTTAAGCTTCGCGTCGCGAAAAGGCCCTCCTCGAGTCGCGAGATTCGAAAATTTTACCTGTTACCATGACTTACCAACTTCGCGTCGCCAAGCTGGGAATTTAGCGATCGCGAGTTGGCTCATGTTTCCAACTTTTCAAAAATCACATCGCACGTCGGATTTGCTCGATTTTTGCATCTATCTCCTCCGTATGGTCATCTAATTAATAACAAACAAAAACATTAGCAAAAACACACACGAAAAACCTAAAAATGCAAAAAGAAAGAAAATGCTCGGGTTGCCTCCCGAGAAGCGCTTCGTTTTTGGATGGGTCTAGAGCTCGACCCCTTTTTCAGCTCATTTCTTGGCATGTCGGGATGACGAGCCTCTTTTCTTCCTGTACTCCTTCTTCGAGGGTCCCGACCCATTGGTTGTTTGATCCTTTTGACGTATTGGGTTCGGATAGTCCTCCGTCTTCTTTTCACGTTCATGAGGGAGTAACGGGCGGTTCATGCTCTTCTTGTAGGCCAGAGAAGGATCTTCATACGGTTCATCGAGATGTCTGACCGGCTCTCCGTTAGGATCAAAGTAAATGCGATTTTCTCCATATCCCAAGCTCGTGACTTGGTTTCGCATATCGGTATTCACTTGAGCAGTGTGCAAGAAAGATCTCCCGAGGATTATCGGGATTTCCGTGTTCTGTGGAAGATTAGCTATAATGAAGTCCGTATAGTAGACAAAGTTTCCAATGCGAATTGGGACTCCTTCCGCTCATGTAACCGTTCACTCCTCGGTATTGATAGTCTGTTGGAATGATCTTTTTAACTCCCATTTTCCTGCAATAACCAACAGGCATCATGTTAAGTGCGGCACCTGAATCTACCAAAGCAAGACCATTAAATTTATGACAAGAAATAGGTAAGTTGTAACTCCCTGGATCAAGCTTGATAGGTGCAATGTAGATGAGGTCATCCTCCGGTGCTTTTTACTTCTCTTTCTCCTTGCCTTTATCCTCTTTCTTCGGAATCATGAACTCCGCGTATCCGCGTTGCTTTCCATCTTCCTCCTCATCATCACTTGAAGCAACGGGTCCTTTAAGTCCTAGATGCTCGAACGAAATGGTGAACCCCTCCGAGTCATAATCCGTGGCGTAATCGGGTTCACTACCGCTATCGCTCTCCACATACTTCTTTGTATAGATGTCCGTCCACTTCTTCTTTGATGGTTCTCCGGTCATCATGAGCATCGGCTTCACGTTCTCCACCTTCGGGTTGACTTGTGTTTGTGTTGGTAACTCCCCTTGAGTCCTTTCACTTAGCATTTGCGAAACACGTCCAAACTGCAATTCCAAATTCTGGATAGTACTTTGGTGGTTACGTAAGTATGAACTTACCTCATCGTTTAGCTTCTTTTGCATATCCATGAATTGGACAATCCGATCTTCGATAGAAACACGTGGCTCTCCATCCGGTTTTTGGTTTTGTTGATTTGGTGCAAAGAAACCGGGAGGTCTCGGGATGAAGTTACGATTGTTGTTCCACCTCCCTTGGTAATCGCCTCGGTTAAGATAATTCACCTCCTCGGGTGTCATCATTGGTCGGTTCGGGCAATCTTTAGTCAAATGTGGTCCATTGCACTCCTCGCATCCAACCTGCAAAGCATGAACAGATTTAATTAGTTCTTCGATTTTTCGTTCAAACTTTACCTGTTGGTTTTTCATAGCAGCTAGTTCATCGGATGGATCGAAGTCGGTTGAGATTTTCCCGGCCATCCTCGGGATTTGCAAGCGCTTGTCCGTCCTCCAATCTATGTTGTGTATGAGCATGTCTTCGAGGAGCTTGTAACCTTCCGTGGGCGTTTTGTACATAAAGACACCTTCGGCGGATGAATCCAATGTAGCGCGTGAAGAATAAGCAAGCCCACTATAGAAAGTTTGGACTTGTTCACTCTTATTCAATACGTGACTCGGACACGAATTTAGAAGCTGCTTGAAACGTTCCCATGCTTCGAATATGGTCTCCCCGTCATCTTGTTGGAAGGATCGGATATCGGCTTTTAACTTGTCGATCTTAGACGGTGGAAAGAATCGGGAAATGAACTTTGAACGAAGTCCTTCCCAAGTAGTGATCGAACTTGGCTCTAACGAGCGCAACCAAGCTCTAGCTTCTCCGGTAAGTGTGAGAGGAAAGACTCGGAGACGAATCGCATCATCTCGGCCTTCCTCCGTTTTGAACATATCACAGATATCCACGAAGTTCTCCATATGTACGATAGGATTGCTATCGTTTTTCCTGTCGACGGTAAGGTCCTTGATCATGTGAAGGAGCTTCCCCGGGATTTCCTTGTTGAGGCCTGGCTTCGTGATCGGATTGGTGGGTACAGTTGGAGTGGCTCTCCTGGCGGTCCACATCGGTGCTTCGTCTCCCATCTCAAAAATCAAAGCTCTCGGGCGAACTTTGTTTGCTTTGGATTTCTTTTTGTTTCTTTTTCTGAACTCTCTCTCCGGCTCCTCAAATGGCTCTAACAAGTCTACCGTGACTGAAATCACAACAAACGATTACGGGCAACTTGTGGGAAACAAAGAGATAAAATAAAAATAAAATTAACTAATTAAACTAGAAAGCAGAAAACTTGCAAGGGAAAGAATCCCTCACAAGGATCGATTAACAAAACTAATAAAGACTAAAATCTAACAACTACCGTTCCCCGGCAACGGCGCCAAAAACTTGATGCGGTAATTATCATACATAAAAAGCGTAACAAGCTTTTAACCTCTAATGCCTAGCCACTGTCTTACCACATATACAGGCAAGCGTACCTGATCGTGAGTAATATAGTGTAGGAAAGTCTAGGTATCGTATCTACCACTGGGAACGGTCAAGTTATCGTAGATTGTTAATCTAAATCAGTTTAATTAACCTAAAGCTTTGGGGGGGGGGTTATGAAAAAGGTTCTAATACTAAAAAGACAACTAATTTAACTATTAACTAAGAAAGCAATTAACGGAGATTGATTAAGAAATATATGAAGGAAAAACAGTAGCACTTATTATGGTATAGTGAATCCCCAAGTGGATGATTTAAATAGGCCAAAGGTTTGGTTGTTTTGGTTATTGTAGGAAGTTAAGTCTAGGACACCCTAACATGTAGTGATTATGGTCTTTAACTAGGTCTTGGTCCTCCTAGTCCAATACTTAGGTCGTTTGTCAGGCAACCTAGCACCGGAAATCCAATCGTACTCTTATTGTATGGTTTTCTCCCTCAGGTCACTCTCGGTCCAAGTAACCACTTAACACAACTCTCTTGGTCAAGGGTAGGTTAAGGTAGGTTGAATATCCTATCGGAGTCTATCTACTTTAGTCAAACAGATACACCCAACCAATGAGTTCAAATAACCAAACAACAATAATCAGAACGGAACCATAACACACATTCAATCAACCAAAAACAAACCAATAAACATTAAGTATCAAATCATCATCCACAATGGTTCATCGACCATGACAAGTACCGCTATTAAAAGACTACTCACTAAACATACTGAAAACAGAAAACATGATAGTAGACATGATACCGACAATACAACGACGGATGATCAAAGATCGAACCCCGCAGCGTATCGGCACCACTCTGACTTTCACTCTACTGCTTCGTATCTTCCCCGTATCGTATCTCGTATAAAACACCTCGAATTGCATGCTCTGAACTGAAGGAGGAGGCTGATATTTAAAGGAAAACGTCCAGGGGCCATCTGGCGATCGCCAGACTGCTGGTTTGGCGGCGCCAAATACTTAGGTCAACTCTGGTCTTCATCTTTGTCGAATCTAGCGGCGCCAGATTGCTACTGTATTGACTTTGTGCATTTTTCACGTTTTCTCGTCTTTTTTCGTACTTTTCCGTTCCACGGCCTCCAAATCGTACATAAACAATAATAAGCTCATTTGGTGAGTGAAATGATCATAAACGGGTGAGAAATGGGGTAAAGTCATACGATTACGCTCAACCAAAACATGTATAATTTTGGTGTTATCAGTCCCCGAACTTGAAAGTTCAGAAACTTGTCACATCCACCCCCTGAACTAGTAAGTTCATAAAAATGTCCAAGTTCAGCCCCTAGACCTTAACGAAACGACTAACCTGGATGATTTTCTTCGGGTATTAACTGTGTAACCCCGGTATCTGATTTTGCGCGAGTCCTAATCTGTTATAATCAGAAGTCGTTGTGAGTATCCACACCTTCAAAAATAAGTACAAACTGGTATCCAAGGTATTGTGGATCCGAGAACGTTAGCACAACAAGCAAACAAAGAGACGGCACTCCCCCTCGATTCATGCAAACCCTTAAAGACTCCCCCTACACACATGCATACATTAAATGGATTCCCGACTCCCCCTAGACCTCAGGCAGGGAGGTCTAGCATTCTCAACTTACTTAGGAGAAAGAAGTGACGCTTCTCATCGAACGGCTTAGTGAACAAATCAACAAGCTGAAGGTCACTTTCTACAAAGTACAGTTCAATATTACTTTTCTCGACGTGATCTTTGATAAAATGATATCGGATGTCGATATGCTTCGTCCGAGAGTGTTGAACCGGATTCGCCGTGATTTGAATTGCACTCTTGGAGTCATAGTAAATGGGAATCCTCTGCATCGTGTATCCAAAGTCAGCAAGTTGGGTTTTCATCCAGAGAACTTGCGAGCAACAGCAGGATGCTGCTACGTATTCTGCCTTCGCGGTTGATAGAGAGACGCAATTCTGTTTCCGGGATGACCAACTCACCAACTTGTCTCCAAGAAATTGACAAGCACCGGAAGTGCTTTTTCTGTTAAGCTTGCAACCTGCATGATATGAGTCTGTGTAGGCTGTTAGTTCAAAACCAGAATCCTTTGGGTACCAAAGGCCAAAGTCCGGGGTGCCTTTTAGATACCTAAGGATTCTTTTGACAGCAGTCAAGTTAGAATCACGAGGATCACACTGGAAACGAGCACAGACACCCGTGGAGAATACAATGTCGGGTCTACTAGCCGTGAGATATAGAAAGGAACCAATAATTGCCCGATAAGTCTTCTAGTCAACCGGCTTACCAGAAGAATCAGTGTTAAGTTGAAAATTCTTGGGCATTGGTGTTGCCGCAGAGTTTAAACCACCGAAATCAAAATGTTTTAATAAATCATGAACATATTTTGATTGATTTATAAAAATGCCATCAGGGAGTTGTCGAACTTGAAGTCCTAGAAAGAACGTCAACTCACCCATCATGCTCATTTTAAATTGGGATTTCATGGTGTTTTCAAACTCTTGACACATCCCAGGCTTCGTAGATGCAAAGATAATGTCATCCACGTATATCTGTACTATGATTAAGTCACTACCTGATTTTCTGAGAAATAAAGTGGGGTCGATTGTACCTTTCTTGTATCCAGCTCCTACCAAGCAGTTAGTGAGTGTTTCATACCATTCCCGAGGAGCTTGCTTAAGACCGTAAAGCTCCTTATCCAACACATACACATGATTTGGATATCTGGGATCTACGAATCCTTCCGGTTGCTCGACATACACCTCTTCTTGAAGGACTCCATTCAAGAAGGCACACTTGACGTCCATCTGATATACCGTCATGTTCTTGTGTGCGACATACGCAAGGAAGATCCGTATAGCCTCGATCCGAGCCACTGGCGCAAACGTCTCATCGTAATCGATACCCTCTTGCTGGCGATAACCTTTTGGCGACCAATCGAGCCTTATTCCAGATAATGAGGTCGTTCTCGTCTTTCTTATTCCGGAATATCCACTTCAGGCCGATTATAGACTTTCCCCATGGTCTAGTCACCAAGCGCCATACCTTGTTTCTCTCGAATTCCGCTAGCTCTTCTTGCATTGCTAATACCCAGTCAGGATCGGTAAGATCTTGCGAAACATCCGAAGGTTCAAATTCACTGAAGAACCTGCCGAATAAAATCAGGTTGTGAATGTTCTTGTCCACTTTTGGGAGTGAGGGAGTGTAACATACGCTTGCTGGTTGTTGGACGCATCATTCTCATCGTGCACTGCCAAGACCCCTGACTGGTTCCCACTTGAAGAACTTTCTGGATTAGTCGTCAGTGGTTCTATGTTTAGGACAACTTCCAACCGGGGCTCCCAAACTACCTGAGCATATGTTCTTTGAGCGGAGCTCGGAGAAGGTAGTGGAGCTTCTTCGGGAATGGGTGCAAGAACAGGGTGTGTCGTCTGTTCTCGGACAGGTTCCGGTGAAGCAACGGTTGGGAGTTCTGTTGAAGACTGTTCAGGGGGAGAAACCACTGACTCCGGTGTCACTGAGTTTGCTGAAGTGCTGGATGATGGCTCTGTTACGAAGGCATCAGATGACACAGTAGTAGTGGTTGAACCAGCTTGTGCAGGTACTACAATCGGACCCGTGAGAGTAGGTAGATCGTAATCTGCGAGGTCTATAAAGTCTGAAGCAAAAGAGTTAGTAGCAGAATCTGTGCTCGGTGGTGCGGTGGACAGTTCAGGCAATAAGGCATTCAGATTACTTGGACTTGCATCAGAATAAGTTTCAGTTTCAGAAAAGTCAACGTTTAAGCTTTCCAAGATGGTTCGGGTCCGCTTGTTGAAAACCCTATAAGTCTTTGAGTTATGTGAGTATCCAATGAAGATAGACTAATCAGACTTGGGTTCAAACTTTCCCAAATCATCTCGGTCATTTAAAACATAGCATTTACATCCAAAAACTCTAAAGTAATCGATGTTAGGATTACGCTGCTCGACCATCTCGTAGGCGGTTTTACCGGTCCGCTTAACGATTAAAGTCCGATTTTGCGTGTAGCATGCTGTTGAGACGGCTTCAGCCCAGAATTGTTGAGGAACGCCTGAGTGAGCCATCATGGATCGTGCTGCTTCGACTAACGTCCGGCTCTTCCTTTCTACAACTCCATTTTGTTGTGGAGTGCGCACGGCAGAGAAGTTGTGAGAGATTCCCACATCTTCAAGAAACGATTGCAGCTTGGCATTGCGAAACTCGGTTCCGTTGTCGCTTCGCAACTTCTTCACCCTGCGACCCAAGAGAACTTGAATCCGCTTGATGAAGGCAATGATTCGATCGGCAGCATCAGATTTGGCTCGGAGAAATTCAAGCCAGGTGAACCTTGAGAATTCGTCAACGAGAACCAACATGTACTTCTTTCTGGCTAGGCTCTCAACTCTCATCGGTCCACACAGATCCATATGAATCATGTCAAGGGGACTTTTGCTTTTTGTATCCATCTTCGGTGGATGTGAGCTTCTTTTCATCTTTCCTTTTTCACAGGCTGGACATAGAGTATCCTTGGAAAGACGAGTCTCCGGTAGTCCCTTGACCAGGCATTTTGAAACCAACGTGTTCATATGACAAAGCCTTCGGTGCCATAACCAACTGTCCTCCTTGGACGCCTTAGAGAGCAAACAGATTGCATTCATCGGATTAGAAAGAGCTTCAAACTGAAGGTGTGTCTGAGGGATTGAACGGAAGATAGTGGAGTAGAGATTGCCGTTTCTCCGTGCACTGAGTACGACGTTGTTGTCTTCATCGTTCACGTCACTTCTGTATTGAAATTGCTTCACCCAGTATCCATTATCACAGAACTCACTGGAGCTGAACATGTTGTACCCTAATCCCTCGACATATCGTACATCCTTGATGATGTACCTTCCATCCGTGATTTTCCCATAACCTAACATCGGCTTTGGTGTCTTGTCCGCAGTTTTGAGACATCCCTCAAACCTTTCACCATAGTCGAAAAGGAAGGATCTCTGACCAGTCATGTGTCTATAAGCTCCAGAATCAAAGTACCACACATGACTGACCTGCAAGACAGATTAAGCTTGTTTAGGGACCCATTGCCAAATGGGTTCCTTTGGGTTAGAGATAGATGAAACAGTCGGTGCAGTCCCCTTTTCGGATTTCTCCTTAGGCGTAGGGGACTCCACTGACAAAGAGGATTTAGCTTTTCCTCCTTTTCTTCCCCTTCTCTTTCGAGATTTGACATTAGATTTGGGAGCATTAAAAGAGTTAGATACACCATAGCGCAAGAAATTATCAAACATAAAGCACATGTCATTACGAAACGTATCAAAAACATCGTTTAAGTTGCGATTACGGTTTACAGACATGTTCGAATGAAATCCTACACTAGGTGGAGCATAACCTAAACCCGCACGGCCAGGACTACGCTTCTTAGGGAAAGCAGAAAAAGTGTTGTTTCTCTCTTGATGATCCTTTCTTGGTGGCTTCACATTCTTTCCACCATCTTTCTTTCTCCCATCTGCATTCAAAGCATGGTGTGAGTTAGAGGACGGTTTAACAGGAATGGATTTGCCACTTTTTCCAGATGACGGTTTTGAAAAATTAGGTTTAGTGGAATTGAAAGGTTGATTTGGTTTTACCCGAGATGTCTCACCCACGTCAAAAGTACTCGAATCAAAGTCAAGACCTTTGATGGGTTTGAGTGAGGCACAAGCATCTTTAGAGTTGGATTTCTTGTTCTGGAGTCCCTTGGGTGTGTGAGGCTTAACTGACTTCTCCCTGTCAGTACCTACACGTTTTGCACCCTTGGGGTTACTTTTCTCAGAACTAGAAGCTTATGGCTCAGTAGGCTTCTTAGGTTTTAAAACAACAGACTTCTTTTTCTTGGGAATCAAACCAGAAGGATCATCACCCTCGTCCAAAAATACTTTCACATCATATGCAACATTGGGATCCAGGTCTGGTTTGGGTTTGGGATTAGCCATACTGTGGTTAAGAACAGGATAAGTCGTATCATCATCAGAATCTAAGGAGTAAAAGTTTTCAAAGTCCATAACTTTTCTTCTCAAAAGGGAAATTGACACACTTTGGTTAGTTAAAGATTGCCGATACATCATCCTTTCATCATAAAAGATTTCATTGGCTATTTCAAAATGAATATCTTGGAGAATGTATCGCGTTTGAAGATCCGCAACCTTGGTTTTAAAATCAGTAAAGGTGGAGGTTGCGGTTTCACACTCCGAAGAAAGCCTAATTCTCTCGGCATTGGCCTCGAGTATGAACCAAGGTGTCTTTTTCCGAGACAATCACTCTTAGATTCAAAATCTGATGTTGATAGGCATCTAAGTCCATGGCTTTTAGTCTAAGTTCAAACACCTCCTTTTCTAGCTTAACTAGGTCGGGACTCTTAGTTGCGGAATCATCCTTGTGTGGGATAACTAAGGTCTCCTCAGATAAATCCATTTCCATAGTGTCATAACTAGTGTTCAGGTCGGTGTAGTTGATGGGAGGCATAGCTACACGAGGGGTTCTAGCCTTGATGCCTTCCCACGTAGGCTGGGTGTTGGTCGGATCACTAGCAGGGACAAAGATAGGTCTATTTGTAGCGGGACTCGTGGGTGGACTACCTGAGGTACTGTTTGACGGACTTGTGGTTCTAGTGATGGTCTCACCGTTTATTACTTCGGTGTAAGTGACGGTCTGTCTAACATATTCCTCGGTAACGTGTCCTCTTACAAGGGCAGGTTTGGGCTTGGAGGCGGCCATGCCCTCAAAGTTGTATAGATGTGAAGGTGCCTTTTCTAAAACATGATTTTCAGATATTCCTAGGCTGGGTTTAGCTTTATAAAAAGGATTTTTGTTGGCATGCTGGGAGTCTGCCCAGATTGTCCTCGTTTAAAATTGTTGTCTTCGAGCTCTTGTATTTTTGAAAACAATCTAGTTCTTTCTTCCGAAAGTAACTGGAATTTGATTGTGAGCTCTCCATGGTCACTGTTAAGTTCCTCATGGGATTTTTGAAGACACAAAAGTTTGTTTGACAAATTGGACTCTCTAATTCCAGACTCAAGTATCTCACGGTTATAATCTAAAGTCAAGTCCTCAAGAGAGCTTTTATAGACGGCACTGTCGATTCTAAATTTCGTGACGAGAGTTCTTTCCGATTGGAGATTTCTCTCTAAGTCACAAATTTTAGCTTCTAACATTGCAATTGTATTAGTAATATCAGGAATAGTGGATACCTCAGATGGATCAATGTCTTGGTAAGCGCTAGGACCAACAACTTTTGGTCCTTCGAAATCAGCCATCAAGCACAAACCCTTCACCATGTGGTCATCCTCATCCGAGCTCTCTTTCTCGCATACCCAATTCTCCTCATGTACAAGCAATGCAACCCCTTTCTCCTTCTTCCTCAACAAGGCAACCTTTTTTCTCAAAGTAGGCAGCGTCCTTGTATTTGACTATGCAGTCTTTGGCATAGTGTCCCAACTTACCACATTTGTAGCAAGTGGTAGTGGGACTTGCGGTTTGATGAGGAGCTGGGTTCTGAATCACGGGCCTCTGAGATTGACTAGACTTTTGACCACCTTGGTCGGTTGGAATAGGTTGATCTTCTCTCGGATCTTGTCTAGAACTGCTTCCCCGTTGATCACCTCCGTTGTAGCTTCCTTTGCCACGATCCATCCTTTCATCTGACCAGCGGTCGTTCCTCTCTTGCTCAAATCCGTATCCCGGTCCTTGATCATGCCTTCCACCATCATTTCTGCCTCCATACCCACTTTCATACCCTTGACGGTTGTCGTACCCAGACTCTGGTGCATACTGCCTTGAGTTCCCTCGATAGTTGTAATCAGGATTTTGACCTCTCCAATTTCCTTGGAATCCGGACCCTCCATGATAATCCAAATACGTGTTGTCTCTTCGAGAGTTGTCTCTGAACCTCCCTTGATCTTCTCTGTATCTTCCTTGCTCATTCCTGAATCTTCCCTGATCATACGACTGAAACCTGTCACCCTGTTGGTAGTCTCCTCTTCCTTGATTGCTGAACTGAGCTCTGTCCATCTGATAGTGACCTCCCCTGCCTTGCCCCATCCGGCTTCTTCCTTGAAATCCTGATCCCTGGGATCTGTTGAATCCTTGGTTCGCGTTCAGCTTTTGCACATTGTGCGAGATTAGGGCAAGTGACTCATTCACATTAAAGAGTTCTTCATCAGAAATAATGATGATCAAGGGATCATCGGGATGTTGCATACCAGGACCAAAGTTCGGGTTGAACTCTTGGTTGAAGTCTTCTTGATGATACCGAGGAGGTATGTTGTTGTACTGTGTGGGTTGGATTAGAGCAGAGTTCGGTCCTCCAAAGGCCACAGCAGACAGTGCCAGAGGATCAACAGCCTTCTTTGTTCTACCACCGGTAATGAACTCTTCATGCTGAACCATCATACTGAAAAGATCGTGTAAACCCATAACTCCCAGATTTCTTCTCAGTTGGATGTTAATGGCCAAGTTTTGCCATTCCGGAGTCAGATTCTTCAAAAACTTTACGTTGACTTCGTACTTGGTCTTCTCAACTCTTAGCCTTCTCAAATCGTTGACAAACGAGTTCAGTCGTTGATAGGATTCAGTTAGGGATTCGTTTTCCCGGGCTTTGAATCCTTCATATGCGTTCAGTGCGCTCTCCTTTTGGCTTTCCAAGGCAGTGTCGCCGCCTTGCATTTGCTGCTCAATCTTAAGCCAGACATCCGGTGCACTTGTCAGATTGTCGACTCGGGCGTACATGTCTTTCGGGAGTGCCATTATGAGGAGAGTGAGTGCCCGCTTGTCAATGAGATGACGAGCCATCTGTTCACGGGAGTACATATCTATGGGTTTCTCTACGACGTATTCCGGTAGCTCGGGGCGTCCATGGAACTGCGGCTACAGTGACTGTCGGTCTGATCGGGCCTTCACGTATAGACTTCATCAGATTCTCATCAAGAAGGTCAAGGAAATGGATCATTCTTCGCTTCCACTGTTGATATTTGCCCATCACCAGAACGGGAGGGCGAGTCTCCGACCCAATGCCTATAATTTCTTTTGACATCTCGTTCTCGACAAAAAGATCCCCTTCGAGTGGATAACTTGGTTTTGAAAAAAGCTTTCGAAAAAGACTGTTCCGGCGAGCACTCGTGACACAAATAGCCTCGAAAATTTGAAAATTTTGAAAAATGGCTAAGTATCGGATTTGAAACGAAAATTGAAAATTTCTGGGTCAAAGAGCGCGAAACCCGAGAGTCTCCTTATTTCCAGGAGATGATCTTTAACTGATTGGCCTCTTTTCAGCTTCAGTGAAAAGATTTCTTTCATGATCAAATATTTACCACAATTCCTATAAAAGCCAATCTGGTTTTCTATACCCTTCACGACCTCATGGCAGAACTTAACTCTGACATCGACCGTGAACTCGGGCGAAGCAGAGAAAGACAGAATAGACATCACGTCAGATTCATCAGCCATAAATCTAAAGTACTCAGCAAATTCCTCTTCAGGGGCATTGCTCTTAGGTCGTGAGTGGTTTATTGATCACATAAAGCTTATCCTGGCCGCGCAAGACATTATCAAAATGCAACTTCCAAACTGGATAGTTTTGGCCCGTAAGCTTCCACTTGCCCATAATTAGGCGAAGTGATTCCTCAGGTGAATAAAACGGAACGGTAGTATAAGACATCTACATAAAGAATAAATTCCGATTTAGTTTATTGATTATAAAACTTCTAATAAATTTATTACCCTTAGAAAAATAAGTTTATTAGACTAGAATCCATATTTCACATGTGTCGGTAAGCGGCTTGATCACACAAACTGACCCATGCTATTTCTGGTAGGTAACCACTTATACCAATCGCATTTTAAACGAAAATACGACTTCTAAAACGTCGGGACATAGAATATTACATTCGTGCATATTTAGTCCCTCTAGTGCGCTTTGGCCGATACGACACGGTAAATTGTTACAAAAACCAAAATAGATCGCACCACTTGAGACTGGGTGTACTTGTCACACCCCTTTCAACTTGGGGTTTGAACGCGGATGTCCAAGGCTTGCTCACTTCCAACACCCGCGTACCTTACGCCAAAAGGGTCTCAAAATGGGTCGCACTCACGTGATCTAAGATTTTTTAAACCTAAGGGGTTTTTAGCCAGTTTTTCAAAAACCTTAATTTTAAAACTGATTCGAAAAACACTCTGTAATCGAACCTCTAGGTTTTTTATAAAACATCTCATTAGATTTTAGAAGCTACGTTTTATCACAACCACGCAATTAAATCAAACCACGCAATTATATAAAAACGTAAAAATACTGTGTCATAGCTTTTGCCCCTAAACTATTGTCAGTTAAGTGAGCCAACACTAAACTGACGGTCTTTAACCTAAGTGACAAGCAACGCACAAGGCATGAAGGTAGAACGCTCCCACTGGCTCCGACATCCTCGGTTGTGTCTCCAAAGTCCGTCTCTATGGTTTTTCTTCGTCTTCGGTGTAATAATATATAAAATAAAAATTACAATAAAAGGGTTGTAAATGGCACACAGGCCTCCCTTACCAAAACAGAGATAAAATAAAATAAAACACAACCATAGGTCTGGGGCTTGGCTATGACACTCGCAACTAACAATTCAAATAAAAACAAATTTGAAATAAAGCAGTTACGATAAACAGGATTTAACCAAATTACAAAACTCAACTGGTTTTATAATTATCTAAAATTAATTTTAAAACGTAAAATTAATCTTATCCGGAGTTTTAACCTATCTGGCTAAAACGAAACTATCAACACGAAACCTTATCCAATACCCTTTCTGATAGCCACAATCGGTTGAGATCGTTACTATCGGTTATCGGGAAAAATTACCAGTTACCGGCGATGATGGTAACAATCAAAATCGTCACCACCACCACCGGTTCCATTGATCGTCGCCGCCTACCACCGCAACGACAGCAGCCGCGAAGGCCGCCATCGCCGTCGATGACAACAGCCGGCGGCAAGGCTTTCGCCACCATCGCCTATCGTGACCACCACCGATTGGTGGTTTGGTCCGGCGATCAACAGCAAACAACCACCGCCCCCGCCATGGCTCGGCCTTAGGGCAGCCGGCGGGCGGCCTGGTGGTTCGCGGTCAGTGCGGCGACGATGGCCGTAGCCACCGCCACCACCTTCCTTCCGCTGCTATCGAACCAGCAGCGCCACCGCCACCAATTGACACACCACCGCGGCCAATTTGTGGCTTGCGGTGGTCGATCGACTTCGGGAGCCAATCGCCACCGCCGCCCGGCGTGGCCGTAAGGCAGCCGGCGGCCTGGCGGGCGTTTTGTGGTGCTCCGGCGATAACAACGACCATGAGCCGCTGCCACCACCGTACAAACAACGCCACCACCGTCGCCAAAACGTGGCGCGGTGGTCGATCATCGCGACGCCGCTGCCACCGGTTCGTGGTGGTCGGCTGTCGGTTTCGTCTTGGTGAATCTGATCGGCAAACTGCCGTGAATCCACCACCGATGATCGCGGTCCCGTGTGATAAACGATAAAAATCCAATTTTTAAGAAAACATATAAAAATCGAATTTTTAAACAAAACCATAATCCAAACAATTTTAACCAGATCTAAACGTTTAGGAAGTGGCTCTGATACCACTGTTGGGAATTGCAGACAGTATCAGATATGCACAGCGGAATAAAACTAAATTTCCAAACCAGAAGATCCAACCCAAACAAGTTTAGATACAAACACAAGAGGGTTTAGAATAATACCTTATAGGATTCAAAAACAGTTTCTGGAAAGCTAACGGGGAATACACCGCTACTGCACCACCACGAGAACCGCTGTTAGACCGCCTTAGGATTAACCAAAAACTCAAAACCGAAAACTGGTTGAGTGTGTGTGTGTGGGACGATTTGGGAGAGAGAAAGAAAGGGTTTGGCTTTTCTTTTTCTCTAAGTTACTAATGAGATTAATTGTGAGAAAGCCTTAGGTTTACCATATATTTATATTAGTAAATATGGTAATTACCCAATAGAAAAGTCCGTTTAATTATCAAGCCCGATAGGCTTTAATTAAACCTTTCCATATATTAATTTACTATTAATATATATCCATAAATAATAAATAGACTTATCTATGGGAGAATTTCTTCTATGTCCTTACAAAACCCTTAAATTACTTCTATATCCTTCCAAACTTATAAATTACCTCTATGTCCTCTCAAAGTTTTAAAACTCTCGTACATGTCCAAATACATATTTTAATAGTTATTAAATTATTTGAATATTAATAATAATCATTATTAATTTAATTACTTGTATAATTACTATAATACCCATGTACTATCAAAGCCTAAAAAGAAAAAAAGAACAAAATGGTCAAATGTCACATCATTGTACCAGATCCATCTTCTTCATCATGAGAAACCAAGAAAATATTACCAAGTTCTCTTCATCTTCCTAAACTAAAAATCTCAAAAACAAATATGGTAATTGGTAAGCCTTCAATCCATCATCTCATGTAACGTTTTTCAAGTGTTGTAAGTGAAACCCTCTTCTTCCCCTTGCTCTCTTTTTCATACGTCGGCCATTACTCCACCGGCGCTACCATGGAAGATCCAGACGCCGACCACCACTCCATTGATGTTGCTATTCACCAACAATAGGATGACCAAAGTTAATCGATTCTTCCTGTTTACATTTAGGGTTTTCATTTGATTTTAGACTTGTTAAAATTGTACAAAGTTTATGGATTGACAAAGTTTAGGGTTTTCATTTGATTCATCCTGTTTACAATTAGGGTTTTCATTTGAAGAGTTTATGCAAAGTTGTTCTTAAAATGTTGATTTAGTTTTTGGATTTGTGATTGACATTTTCAATCACAATTTTGTGTTTGAATGTTTGCCTACTGTGTGTTATCTGGGTTTCTTAGTTAGTACACAAGGGTAATATAGAAATTTTGTATATAATTAAACTAAATGATAATAATTATTAATAATTAAAACATTTAATAATTATTAAAATAACATTTGGATATATAAGAGAGTTTTAAAACTTTGAAAGGATATATAAGTAATTTAAAAGTTTGGAAGGATATAGAAGTAATTTAGGAGTTTTGGAAGGATATAGAAGTAATTCTCCATTAATTAATTATAGCAATTAATTAATTC
Source organism: Centaurea solstitialis (assembly GCA_030169165.1). Taxonomy (NCBI): domain Eukaryota; kingdom Viridiplantae; phylum Streptophyta; class Magnoliopsida; order Asterales; family Asteraceae; genus Centaurea; species Centaurea solstitialis. The sequence goes on along the minus strand of CM058045.1, from coordinate 16,030,314 downwards.
CACACAACTGGTAAATCCAATTGATCTCTATTCGGGTGTGTAGCAGTATGACCCACTAGTGCCTTATAACATTGGACACGGTAAACCTAGTTAATGTCTTGCACATAATCCTTTCAGTCCTATGCTTGATCGATCGGTGATAGTATTCATCGATGATATCCTGGTCTACTCCAAGACGAAAGAGGAGCACGAGGTCCATCTACGGGAAGTTTTGGAGACGCTAAGAAGAGAGAAGCTCTATGCGAAGTTCTCCAAATGCGCGTTTTGGTTGAGAGAGGTGCAATTTCTGGGGCACGTAGTGAATCAGGATGGCATCATGGTTCATCCGGCGAAAATATCCGCAATCATGCAGTGGGGAATACGAAGACACCCTCCGAGATCTGAAGTTTCCTCGGACTGGAGGGGTATTACCGGAGGTTTATTCAGGATTTCTCCAAGATTGCTCTACCGTTGACGAGCCTAACCAAGAAATCGGCCGCTTTCAATTGGGGCGGCAAGCAGCAGGAAGCGTTCGATGAACTGCGCAAGCGCCTTTGTGAAGCGCCAGTGTTGACTCTACCGGAGGGAGTCGAGGATATGGTGGTTTATTGTGACGCTTCTCATCAGGGACTGGGTGTCGGTCTGATGTAGCGCGGGAAGGTGATTGCTTATGCATCGAGGCAGCTGAAGCCTCATGAATGTAACTATCCGACGCATGATTTGGAGTTGGGGGCGGTGGTCTTTGCCCTCAAGATGTGGAGGCATTACTTGTATGGGGTCAAGTGCACAATATACACTGACCATAAAAGCCTCAAGTATTTGATGGATCAGCCGAATTTGAACATGAGGCAGCGACGGTGGCTCGACGTGGTGAAGGATTACGACTGCGAGATACTTTACCACCGGGTAAAACGAACGTCGTTGTGAACGCTTTGAGTCGGAATCCGATCGGTGAGCCCATTCGGGGTTTGTGCTTGCGTATGATGATTATGACTCCTTTATTGGAGTTAATCGGGAAGGCTCAGGAAGAAGCGGTGTTAGACGTTAATGCAAAGCGTGAGCGAATTATTGGAGAGATCCCGAAGCTGGATAGGGACAGTCGGGGCCTTTTGACGCGCTACGACAGGATTTGGGTACCTCAGCTGGGGGGTAATCGCCAGATTCTGTTTGAGGAGGCTCATAAGTCCAAATTTTCCATTCACCCGGGGGCTACCAAAATGTACAGAGGTCTACGAGAGGACTACTGGTGGCCTTGCATGAAGCGGGACGTGGCCAGATACGTGGAGGAGTGCTTGACTTGCCGGAACGTCAAGGCGGAGCACCAGAGACCGCACAGCAAGTTACAGCCCCTGGAGATTCCGGTATGGAAGTGGGAGCAGATCACTATGGACCTAATCACGAAACTTCCCAAGACGCCACGAGGGTTTGATGCTATCTGGGTCATAGTGGATCGCTTGACCAAGAGCGCTCACTTTCTACCTATCCAGGAGAGTTCTTCTGCAGATAAGCTTGCGGATATCTTCGTTCGGGAGATTGTGAGATTGCACGAGGTGCTAGTGTCTATTGTGTCAGATAGAGACACCCGTTTCACTTCTCGTTTCTGGGAGAGGTTCCAGAAGGAGATGGGTACTAAACTTCACTTCAGTACCGCTTTCCACCCTCAGACGGATGGTCAGAGTGAGCGTACCATCCAGACGCTCGAGGATATGCTCCGAGCCTGCGTGTTAGATTTTGGGGGCAGTTGGGACAGATATCTTCCTTTGGCGGAGTTTTCCTACAATAACAGCTTTCACGCGAGTATTGGCATGCCGCCTTTCGAGATGCTTTGTGGTAGGAAGTGTCGGACGCCTATTTGCTGGGGCGAGGCCGGTCATCGAGTTTTGGGGAGTACCGAGATAGTGCTCAAGACGACCGAGTTGGTGCAGATGATCAGGGAGAGACTAGCTACCGCTTAGAGTCACCAGAAGAGTTATGCGGATAGGCGACGTTCAGACCTCGAGTTTCGGGTAGGCGATTATGTCCTACTGAAGGTTTCACCCTGGAAGGGGGTGATTCAGTTTAGGAAGAGAGGTAAGTTAGGACCTCGTTTTATCGGGCCGTACAAGATCATAGCTCGGGTCGGGAAGGTCGCGTACCGGCTAGAGCTACCTGATGAGTTGAAGCTGATGCATAACACCTTCCACGTTTCGCAACTGCGGAAGTGCGTGTGGGATGAGTCGGCCGTAGTACCGTTGGAGGATATCCAGATCGATGAGAAGCTCAACTACGTTGACAAGCTGATAGCCTTGTTAGAATGGAAGGTGAAGACCTTGCGTAACAAGGAAATCAGGTACGTGAAGGTGTTGTGGCAGCATCGGAAAGGTTCGGAATGGACCTGGGAGCCCAAGGTAGAGATGCGAGCTCACTACCCGGAGTTGTTTGATGGAGTCGACTTCGGGGACGAAGTCTGATCCAAGTGGGGGAGAGTTGTAACGCCCCGTAATTTCTGATAATTCGTTACCTTTCCGTAGTTAGCATTCTTTTTTTTATTTAATTACTTTTTTTACTTTCGGTTTGTTAGTGAGTTATTTAATAATAATAATAAGGGGGCTGGTTGACTTGCGTGAGAAGTCAGGCCCGTAGCCCATGTGGGACTAAATCGGGCTTTTCCCTTCTTTATATGTCGACCTAAGGGAGCCTAGATAGTCATAACTTGATCAGGAAGCAAACCCTAGCAGCCATCCCCTTCCCTTCCCTCTTACCGGCGCTGGCAGCAAAGAAAGAGACCACCGTCTCTCTCTCTTTTTCCGATCACTCTCTCTCTCTCTCCCTCTCTCTCTCTCGGTAAATCTCTCTCTCTTTTTCTCCTCTCTCGTTGGTGGCAGCAGGGATGGAGGGCGGCGTCTCTGCCCTCTACCCTTGTCGCCGGCGACTGTGCAGCAAGAAGGGCTGCCGCCCTGCCACCCCTTGCGGTGGTGAGTGTGCGCCGGCTGTGTGAGTGTGTGTGTGTGTGTTGTATGTGTGGTTCAGCAGATGTGTGTGTGTTTGCGTGTTTGTGTGTGCGTGTTATACATATATGTAATCTGTGTGGGTGTGCGCTGATGAGTGTGTGTGTTTTCGTACCGTGTGTGTGTGTGTGTATTCAGCCCATGGGTGTGTGCGTTATATGTGTGTGTGGGCTGTGTTTGGGTCTGATGTGCGGTTGTGTGCTCGGTATGTGGGCGTGTATGGTGGAGCAGCGGCGAACAGCCGTAAGAAGGAGGGCTGCCGCTGCCGTGTCATTAACCCAGCCACCAACAGCCTTGGTTGTTGGTGGTGGCTGCCGGAAATCAGTCGTGTTAGGGTTTGGGAAATTATCGTTTAGCTAATTCAGAGTTTTATGGGATTATAGGTTATACGGGGGTACCGTAGTCACGTGTGTTGGTGTTGACGATAGCTAGGACTCGAGGTGAGTTCCTCGTCTTGTCATGATGATATTATATGTTTATCACTCTCGCTTACTAGGTGATGATTGTATGTTACTGCTTATATCGTTGAATGGTTGTTTGCATGGTTATTAATTGTTTTGGATGTTATGTGTTGTTTGGCTGGCCTAGTCCCTAGATAAGTGTCACTGGCCCGGATGTCGGGAGCGGGGTGACTTTGTCTAGCCCAGGGTTCACGGCTATTCTTGGATGTCAAGATAGCGTGACCTTGGGGGTGTTTGGATGTCGGACATCGGACGCGGAGACTTGTGGTCCCCTTGGAGGTACAGGTGTGGTATCGGTTAAGGGCCGGGTCTCCGGGCGTGTTATGTGTGTTAACATGTGATTGACTTATGTCATGATGTAGGGATTCAGTAAGCATTAGCTTACCCCCCCCCCATCTTTCAGATATTGCAGGTCCTAGTAATGTGGATACGAAGAGCAAGGGCGTGGCGTGACAGTACTCTCGAAGGATCCGAACTCCCGATGGGCTTAGACTATTTTTATTAGTTTATTTATCAAACTTTGAACCTGGGTTTTATTTAAGTTATCGTTAGGATTTGAATTACAACTTTGATTACATTTAATTATTTGGCGGTAAAGGTTGTTACAACGGTTTTAGATGATGACTCGTTTTAAATTATAGTTGGGTTTGGTTGAACTATTAAATTTAAAAATCTTTCTAAAATTGTTAAAATTCTTAGAGCCTTACACATTACAACTTGACGAACTACAAATATTAAAAAGTTAGCATGAATAGAGAAGCAACAAGAGCTAAAGTTTGACTTTTAACTCAAATCAAATACCCGTATGCAAATTTAATATTGATACCGTAGAGAACCTTGGCTCGATAAGGGGTGGAGAAATTGGATGATAGAAGGTTGAGTGTCTGAATATGAAACTTGAATTTTGGAGTCAAGCCTCAAGGATGAATAAAATTTCTGCATAGGATAAATGGAGAGGGTGAAGAGAGAAACCAAATATGTTGTTTGAAATCGTTAAAACTTACAACTTGAAATCTAAATTCAAAATATTATAGGGAGATTCAAATCCAAACATAAGGGAAATTTGAGTAGCAAATTTCATTAGTAAAAATAAGTAAATTAGAAGGTTTTACAAGATAATCAGTATCTTCAGGTGAGTTCTTCCATTACGTTATTGCAGAGTTGCAACACAGAAAAAACGGAGAATAGAGACGAACAGAAACAAAACAAAAGCCTCACCTCAAGGGCATCAGCAACACAAGGAATAACTGAAATGCCACCACCAATTACTTTCAGTGTAACAGAGATCTCTAGCTTAAAGAACCTGTTTTAGTGGAAGTTTGCGTACCTGGACATTTGCTGATCATTCCAAGCTAGCCAACCACTATGATCTTCATTGTGCAGACATTCCCTTGAACATACATTTCTCTTTTAAACATTTGTAACGATTCAAATTGGTGACTGAGAAAGAACTGGGTCCTACCGTTTTGTTCTTGTGAAGTAGTTGGAAAGCTTACAACATTAGATTCAATTTCTAACTGCAAAATTCAATGCATCATTAATATAGCTCACTCTTTGTATCTTAATAGAAAATGATGAACTAATGTTTCAAACAGTTTACCTGTTTACAATTCTTTTGACGACCGCCATCCCAAGATTGCCCTTCGTTCTGCATGAACATAGCAACGAACCCCAAATCACAGAATCCAGTTTCATGGGCATTGTGTTTATCTACTCAAGAGATCTATCGAGGCAGCTGATTCGTCCAAAAAAGGTCCACCAAGTATCCGTAATGCTTGATTCCAGGGTCAAGATCGTAATCGCGTCTCATGGAATTGAAGTATTCGAGTTCGTATTCTAGGAATCTGGCGTGAGAGCAAGCCCATAAAGACCCACGAATGTGATTTTGTTCGGTTCGATGGACGTCTTCTGCATTTCTCGAAACAATTGTATCGCTTCGTGGTTCGCTAACCCACCGATCATCGTATTCCAAGAAATCACGACGCATTTCATAAGCTCGTCTTTTCCAAGAAACTGTGTTTTTCCTGGTGTACAAATGGATCCATTTTCCAAGCTCGAGAGCTCCCAACTGCGTACAAGCCGGCAACACGAAGAACAAGCTGATGCAATCGGGCTTAACACCAGATAGCTGCATCGTTTGGAAGACGTGTAATGCATCTGAATAACTCCCGATCAGCGTGTACCCAGAAAACATCGCGCTCCATGAAATGATCGACTTTTCCGGCATCCCTTTGAAAATCTTTATCGCCTTTTTCATCCACCCCAATTTTATATGCATGTAATGATGCAAATAAGACTGTTCCAAGATATCACATCTCTCTCTCAGGCATTTCATCAAACACCTTGTGTCCATAACAAATAGCATCACATTATACATACATATCCAAAAGTGAATTCCAATAACAATATTTGATTGAACTCCAGATTTTAGAAATCCCTCCACACGATCGTATAACAAAGAGGTATGTGATTTGTCTGGAAAAATTGGTTCCTTGAGCATTTGCTTGTATAAATTAATGCCTGCCTTATATACCTAAAAAAAAACGACGTCTGACTCTCTCTACAGCCTCAAACTATATGAAGAACAAGAACCAAACTAAAACATAGCAAAAAACAGGATTATTGTCAAAATAATAAAAAATAAAGAGAAGTTAACAAACCATCATACGGTTGAAAATGAAGGAATCTTCGGCGGCGTTTCTGGAACCTGGTTTGCGTTTGTGAGAATGCCATTGGAATTTGGAGAGGAGAAATTTACAGGGACAACGTCGACAAGGAGAGGGCACTGAATTGAGCAGAGAGGCGAGAGAAGACAAAATGGCAGACGATGGAGAATGAAGAACGTGGAGATGGAAGGAGATGGAGTTCAGTTTCCAATTGATGCAGTATAGACTTGTACCTAGGGCATTAGTGATTGTAATATTCGTGAAAAGAAGTTTTGCTTAAAAAAACTGATTAAGAAAAATTTTGAAGGCCGGAAATGTTATACGATAATTTTCTTGCCAGTAAAGGTTTGATAAATGGGCCCTCAAATAACAATAACATTGTTTTTAGTAACCAAGAGTAGGATATGAATTTTGTTGTATAAAGGATTAGTTTTATGTATTAATAGTTTGCTTCTTTTAATTACATGGACTCTTGAAACTCCTAAGTATACGACTCTAATCATGCATCACATGTACCGACTCTAATCATGCATCACATGTACCAACTGAAATATGTTTTTTTTTTCTCTTTTACATTTAAGAGGCGTCTAACATATTTATTTGTTTTCGTGTTTGAAATACAAGAGTGCCTCGAGTGTGATCGATGATTTGGATAATGTGGTAAGGACCTAATCGTGTAAGACTGCCACTAAAACAAGTAGATGCAAGAGAAAATACATTATTACATACAATCAAATCTATAATTGGTTACATGTCTGAGAATAGATTGTAAACATCAAATAGTTCATGATATTTTATATGTTAATTAATTAAGCTACATCTTAGATGCATGGGATTTTATTGTCATTTGTGATTGTGTAGCCAATTAAATGTTACTATATTAGAGAATACTATGTGTTATAAGTCTTCACACCCGTCGCATCGCGCAGAACATCTTGAAAATTGCATACGAAATTGCTCCTGACATCTTTAAAATTCTATATTATTGTTAGTTGGTTGAATTGTGAATTGCAGTGATTGATATGCTATGATACTCTATATTATTGTTAGTTGGTTAAATTGTGAATTGTAGTGATTGATATGCTATGATATTCTATATTATTGTTAGTTGGTTAAATTGTGAATTACAGTGATTGATATGCTATGATTTTGATGAGAATGAATGTATTTTTTTATTTTTTACTTGGGCCCTTACTTGTCAACCCATCACATTGTACTAGTTTTCTTTGTTTTCTTTGTTAGTATCTACTAAAATGGCATATAGTAGTACTATCTTGTAGGTCAGAAACAAAATATTAAGAGTAGATCACTAACATCTTAAGCTGCCATCATGAATGAGTTAATCTATTTCACATAAAAAAGTAAAAGACAAATATACAACTCTATTAAGATTAGGAAGCATACCTTCAAAATAACATAGAATTCTCATATAAACAATTTGCTATAAGAAGACTACGGAACAACCACCAACTTAAAACGAAATAAGTTAATAAGCGTTTTGAATAAACAATCCCAAACACCTACCTCTTAACAACAGATCTAATTTAATCCGTACTACTTGAAGAGTTTGGGTTTTAAAAACAATCTCATGATCAATCCAATCCTTATGTATCAAAATAAAAAATGAATTTGGTCTTTTAGTTAAAATAATACATTTGCACAACAATACATTTGATAACAATTAAGAGATACATAACCTCCCATTACCAGGAGCTTTCACAGACCCATTACCCATAGCCCAAGATAGCACAACACCAAAAAATTATAGATTTCATTACAAGTAGATTTGCAACTATTTGAGGCAAATTTTAAAGTAAGTTCAACCACTTAAGTCAACTGGTCAAGATCAAATCTAGATATTGCTATTCAATTACACAAATGTAGATTGCCTTATTCAAGACAAAAAAACGTCAAATAAGTATGGCCCTAAAAGTAAACATAAATATGATTGAAACATTGATCAATATAAAGGGCATTAATGTTTTAAATCAAATACCAAACAAGTACCCTATCTAAATATCTAGTATTACTCACATATATTTAAAACAAGCCACTTATAAATAAAAATCAATTGATGAAAATCATGAAGTTTGAGATGAATCTGAATTTTGACATGACGGACTTAAGCTAATTTAGAAAGAATTTTATATATACAAAAATAACACTTATATTCCATGAACAATGGCAGTCAACTGCTGCCATCAATTGATTCCGAAAACAGCCCCAAGCCGACTTGCTGTCTCGAACCAGCATCTACCAAAAATAGCTCTAAAACATGCATAATCCCTCCGAAAGTAACATAAAGCGAAATCACCCCTTAAACGAAAGCCTATAGTAAGTGACGTTTACCGGTAATTACAGACTATTACAAATAAACTCCAACTAAAGCAACCTATGTGTGGATCTTAATATATGTTGTTTTGATTAATATAGAATGACACTAGACCGACGTGTAATGAGGAGACTCCTTCCGTAGGAATCCGAAGCAAAATTGCATATATTGGGCATAGGCAATTTCTTGATATGGATCATGAATGGAGGAAAAAAGGCTCATTGTTTGATGGTCAAAAAGAACTTAGGCCTCCACCTAAGAAATACTCCGGTGATGAAATCTTGGAACAACTGCAACATCTACACTATCGACTACCAGGGAAACACAAGGAGTTTGGGGGTGTTAAGCGCAAACGGTCTCCTGTGGAACTTAACTGGTCTAAGAGTAGCATATTCTTTGAACTTGAATATTGGAAAAAGCTGTCACTTAGGCACAATATGGATGTAATGCATATTGAAAAAAATGTGTGCTATAGTGTGTTGGGTACTTTGTTAAATATGGAAGGCAAATCAAAAGATACAGATAAGGCAAGACTAGATCTCGCTGATATGAAAATAAGGAAGAAGTTGCATCTTTATCAAGAAGGGAACAAGTGGAAGAAACCTCATGCATCTTACACGCTTAGTGTTGCCGAACGTCGACAATTTTGTCAATTTGTGACGTCGGTGGAATTTCCAGATGGTTTTGCAGCTAACTTATCAAAAAATGTGAATGTACTTGATGGGAAGATTTCAGGGCTCAAATCTCACGATTGTCATGTGTTGTTCCAACGGTTGTTGCCGGCTGCAATAAGGCCATTGTTGAATACAGAAGTTCGAACAGTAATTACAGAGCTATGCCTATTTTTTAAGCAATTATGTTCTCGAACTCTAAATCTTAATGATCTTGAGAAGATGCAAAAAAATATTATCATTATCTTGTGCAAGCTAGAAATGATATTTCCACCTGGATTTTTTGATATAATGGTCCACTTATGTCTTCATCTTCCCAACGAGGCAATTCTTGGTGGGCCTGTACACTTTAGGTGGATGTACCCAATTGAGCGTTCAATGGCAGTGTACAAACGATATGTCAGAAATCGGGCACGTCCTGAATGTTCAATTGCTGAAGCTTATGTGGTGAATGAGGCATTAACCTTTTGTTCAATGTATTTTCGGGGAATTGAAACTCGATTCAACCGACCTGAAAGGAATGATGATCGTGTTGACTCTATCCCACCCGAGAATATTCAATTTTTAAGCCCGTTGGTCGTCCATTTGGAAAAAGAACAACTTTGTCTCTAGACCCACAGTTGAAAAGAAAAGCAGAGCGGTATATCTTGAATAATTGTACCGAAATTGAGGACTACATAAATGAGCATATACACGAGTTGAAAAGACGAGGTGCCTCAAATATGCAACGTCAACAAGAAGCTGAGTTTCCTGAGTGGTTTAAAACTCGGGTAAGTAGTTTAGTTATTTCTTGAAACAATGATAATTTATAAATATAGTCTTACTAAGATTATTTTTTTGTATTTGTAGATCAATCAACTATGTCAGTCAACGCCCTGTGAGGTATCTGATGAATTGTATGCTCTAGCAAACAAATCAAGTTCCACTGCATTTTCTTATCCTGGAATAAATGTGAATGGGGTGAAATTTGTTATTCATAGTCGAGATCAAAAGCTTAAAACTCAAAATAGTGGTATCATGGTCCCAGGCGTCGATGGCGTAAATTATTATGGAGTTTTGGAGGAAATTCTTGAACTTTCCTACATGATGGGATGTAGCATCATACTTCTTAAGTGTAGATGGTTTGACACCAGGCGAACTAAAGAAGATCCAATCTTTCACTAGTGTTTATGTCAAAGACGAATGTTATAAGGATGATCCATTCATTCTTGCTTCTCAAGCAAAATTGGTATATTATCTTAATGATGACAGAAATGGGGATAATTGGAGACTTGTGAATACTTATATTCCAAGGAATGTGTGGGATTTTTCAGATAGAGATGTTGAAGAAACCGCCACCTTTAGTGATATGCCAATATTACAAGAACTTAATTCTTCTGGACTACAACTATCGGTAGAGCTTCCGATATTAGATAACGTTCGGTATGATCGTGATGATGACAATCCAACTGAAGTACATAATGTTAATGATATACTCCGGACAACTGCTACTCAGTTTGTTGTTGATGATGACGAGGATGAAGAAAACGAGGTTGAGTATGAAGATGAAGAAGAAGAAGAATATGTAATTGTTGATAGTGATAGTGATTAATCTGCACATGGTTAATGATTTTTAATTAGAAATACCTTATCTTGTTGCTTTATAATTAATTTTTTGAATTTGTTTTTTATGTACATGTTTTTAGTCTTGGTTTTGCCACACATAATGAGAAGCTTTTCTCTTTTACATTTTGAACTTATGACCTACACACACTTTAAGGCGTCAGAACTAAAATAGTAAGGAACATTTATCGATGATAATTTGTTGCGAATGATTTACATCTTAAACACTTAGATTTAGAGTCTATATAACATATAGACATACACCTACATTTAGAGTCTATTTACATTTTAATTATAATGTTTAACTATAATTTGAAGATACAGAATGCAAGCTTCAGGATCAAGTACAGGTAAGAAAAATGGTCGAGGAACTTATTATGGTGCTGCTATTGAGAAGGAGTTGGCCAAGAGGGGACCGGGGGTTACCCGTCTAGAGGTGTTGTTTAATCCGATAACCGGGAAAGCGATTGATAAGTATGGGAAATGGTTTAACAACTTCACAGCTCGTTTGGTGCGAGAAAATGTGTCTCCTGAATACTTTTTTTGGAAGGATGTGCCAAAACCAAGCGTGGATGTTATTTACCAAAAATTATCCGTAAGTTTCTTATTAGCTTTTATTGTAAGTTATAACTAATCGTGATTTGATTTTTTATTTTTTTCCTTTTTCGTGATAGGAAAAATTCCTTTTTCCGCATGATGATGCCATCATCAAGGATTCGATGGATCGAAATATGCAGAGTTATTATTCTGAGTGGTTGTATGGTATGAAACAACATTGGCGCAGTGTTGGTGGAGAGACAAACAATGAAGCGGCGAAAGTACATCCGTACAATAACGTGGATCCAACTATATGGGTAAAGTTATGTGATCATTGGTCTTCAGAGTCACAACAGGTAAAACAATAATCATTTACACTAATTTTTAACATGCAATTATTTATAACGTTATCATGTTCACGTTAAATAGGCTATATCTCAGCGAAACAAGGCGAATAGAGCCAAATTGACTATGTTGGGAGGGCATGGCTCTAAATCTATTGTATCACACTTTCATGAAATCGTAAGTTGTATAAATGAAATCTAGATCTTATTTTCTTGTATGCGTTATGATTATTATAATGTATTTTTCAATGTAATAGGAAAAATCTGGTCAACCTCCAAGCACGATAGACACATTTGAAAAACTTCACCGAAAGAAAGATGGATGGTTAAGTGAAGAAGCAGAGAAGGCACATGTAAGTTAATTTTTTTTATTCAATCCATTTTGTTGCTTTATATAATTTTTTTCTGATAATTGTTTCCATACAAATGTTTATATTACAACAAAGGGAGTATGAATATTCCGGTATATATTTCCATATATTTTTGGTTTGTGATTTTTCCTATAATTTCAACATAGCATATTTGCAATGTCGTTATATGCCTTCAATAAAGTATTTAAAACTAGGTATTAGCGAGATAGATTGGGTCATTTATGTTGTTGGGAGGGTAATCAAAGGTAGCTCACGCATATATATATATATATATATATATATATACACATATTGTTGCCATTTTTATCCAATATTCAGTTATAATAACTTGGGTCTTATATTTCTTTTTGTTTTATATAGCAAGAGATGGTTCGAAGACGGGCATCAGAGAGTTCAAATGTTGTCACGTCTGATCAAGGTGATGGTACACAATTTCCTGCTGACATGAATATTGTTTCTGATGTTCTGGGCTCCCGGTCACGTCACAAGAAAGGATTCGGATCGTTACCTAGGCTTAAAGCATTTGGAGGAAAGTGGGCGCGTACTTCAACTTCCAGCTCTAGTACACAACAAGAAGACTTCGACAGAATTGTAAAGGAGCACAGGCAACTCAAAGAATATACGACTGCCCAACATAAGTATTCGATGGAACAAATGCAAGAGATGAACGAGATGAAGAAATTGTTTCAACAGATGCAAGACCTTGTACCCGGATTAACTGTGCCAGAACATTTATTATCGACGGTACGCGTTCCGCCTCCATCTTCGGTTATCTTTGACGACCCAGATACTAGTGAACCATTTGTGTCAGTCGATGAGGAAGATAATGATGCTGAAAATCTTGACTAGTACATTATTTCTGCTACTATTTCTTATGTGTTGATTTTTTTTTTCATTTGCTTTGGATTATGTTTAAAAGATGTTTTGGTAATGGTTTTTTTATTAATTAGTCAATTTATTGTTTAATTTGCTTTGCATTTTGTGTTGATAAATGTTTCAATATAAAGGTCAACAATTTACGCTGTCGGGTTTTAGCGTCGCTAAAGGGTTGACAAAAAAATACACTTAACTTTTGCTGACGGATTTTTATGTTGGCAAAAATTTGATCAGAATCATCGAATTTGATTTTTGCCGACGAGTTTTTGCCTTGGTAAAAGGTTTTACCTAAAAATTGAAAAGATTTTTTGCCGACGGATTTTTAAGCCGATAAATGTTTGACCAAAAAGTCAAAGAAAACTTTTCCCGACGGAAAAAATTACCCCGGCAAAAGTATCTACTCGTCGGGAAAACTATTTTATATGATTACTTGAAAGAGTTTTTTGCCGACAACATCATTTTTTACCGACGAGTATCTTGCGCCGGCAAAGGTGTCTTTACCGACGACCCAAATTACTCGTCAGCAAACACACTTGTAGCGGCCAACTTTTCACGGAAACTTTTGCCGAGGGAAAAGTCCGCCGGCAAAGGACTTCGAGCTTTTACCGACCACTTTTGAAACTTTTGCCGACGACATGTTTCTTCGCTAAAAGTCGTTATTTTTGTAGTGTAAATAAAAATACAACTAAATTAACTACGAACTAGGAAAGCGGTTAAAAGATGGATTAAAACTATATGAAGGAAAACAGTAGTACTTATCATGGTATAGTGAATCCCCAAGTGGATGATTTAAAGAGGCCAAAGGTTTGGTTGTTTTGGTTATTGTAGGAATTTAAGTCTAGGACACCCTAATAGGTGATGACTATGGCTATTAACTATGTCTTTATCCTCCTAGTCCCAATACATATATTATTTGTCAGATAATCTAGCACCGATAACCCAATCTTATCTCTATTGCATGGTATTCTACAATCTGGTCGCTCTCGGTCTTAGTAACCACTTAACACAACTCTCCGGGACGAAGGGTAGGTCAAGGGAGATCGATTATCCTATCGGAGTCTATCTATTTAGGTCAAAACAGATACACCCAATCAACGAGTTCAAATAGCCAAGCAATATGAATCAAATCGGAACCATAACACACATTCAATCAACCAAAAACAAACCAATAAACATTAAATCACAAAATCATCATCCACAATGGTTCATCGACCACAACAAGTACCACTATTAAAAGACCACTCACTAATCATATTAAAAACAGAAAAAACGATAGTAGACACAGACATGATATCGACAGTACAACGACGGATGATCGAAGATCGAACCCCGCAGCGTATCGGCACCACTCAGACTTTCACTCTCTACCTTATCGTTCCTATCGTCTCTGCTTGCATATTCTGAACTGAAGGAGGAGGCTGGTATTTAAAAGAGGCGTCCAGAAGCCACTTCGCATTCGCGAGACGGCTGCTTCGCGGCGCGAGACACTTAGGTCAAACCCTGGATTTCATCTTTATCGAACTTGGCGGCGCCAAACTTGAAAACTCGCGATCGCTAGAAGGCTACTGGATTGATGTTGTGCATTTTCACGTTTTCTCACCTTTTTTCGTACTTTTCCGTTCTACGGCCTCCAAAACCTGCAAAAGCAATAATAAGCTCATTTGGTGAGTGAAATGATCAGAAACGGGTGAGAAATGGGGTAAAATCATACAATTAAGCTCAACCAAAACATGTATAATTTTGGTGTTATCAGTTCATAACCTTTAACTTTCATACCACTCATGGTCCTTTCACTTGACAATGTTAACAATCATTAGGCCATCATCAGTGGTACCAATGGTACCAGCTGCCACCTCAGCGCCACATCAACTTTCCCTTACCAACACATTACCATTCCATCCTCAATGGTCATGCTATTTACATCCTATTTTATTTTTTTAAATACTAAAATATATAATTAAAATAATTAACTTTAAATTAGAATACTAAAATTAAAATAGTGTTAAATAATAGTAAAAATTAAAAATTACATTAAAATAAAAAAATACATTAAATTTAATTATGGGCGTTCACAATAGAGTCCCACACGTGTTTAGATAAATCGGCGCGAAGGTTGGCGTGCTTCTCTCGGTTTTTTACTAGGTTGACGTTTATTGCTCGGTCTTCTTCGGAGATATTTGTATCAATATCTTCCGTTAAAACCTCTGTTTCATCAAAAGGATAGTGTGCAAAGCCTTCGTCTTCACGAATCATGTTGTATTAAATTATACAAGTGTACATAATTTCCCGTAATTTCTTTTGTGGCCATACCCGCACCGCTCTATCAACAACGTGCCATTTTTCTTAAAGCGTGGTGAATGTCCGTTCAATGTCTTTCCTAGCCGATTCTTGACGCTTCTTGAACTCGATTCGTCTCTCGTTCGCTTGCCAATTAAATGATTTGACGGAAGTCGACCACTCTGGATAACTCACGTCGACGAGATAGTAGCCGTGTTTGTAGGTTGTGCCATTCACAACAAACGAACTATCGGGTGCTTTATCTTCGAATAGATCATTGAAAACCGGTGATTGATTTACAATGGTTATGTCGTTTGTGGCACACGGAACCTCGAAGAATGTGTGCTAGATCCATTGATCATGTGATACGACCGCTTCTAGAATTACTGACGGTCCAGGATGATCACCTCTATGGTATTGACCCCTCCATGCGACGGGACAATTTTGCCAATTCCAATGCACACAATCCATGCTACCAAGCATGTCGGGTAAACCGTGTGTTTGTTCATGCAATGCGTATATAGCCTGAATATCGTTAGAAGTGGGCTTTCGTAAATATTTTCGCCTATAGAGGTGAATAATACTTTGGCAAAAATTCTCAAGGCAATCCCTTGATGTCGTTTCGCCCATCCTCAGGTACTCGTCGGTAGAATCTGCAGTAGACCCGTACGCCAATTGTCGGATAGCGGACGTACACTTTTGTAGCGGAGAAAACCCCTTAACGCCTCTTGCATCCCTTTGTTGCTTGAATAATCAAACTCTCTTTCAAGATCGGCAACTATCTTTACGAATAGTCGTCGAGTCATACGAAACCCCCGGCTAAAGTCGCCGTTCTTGTATACCGGGTTATCAGAAAAGTAGTCGGCGATAAGTTTATCGTGTCCCTCTTGCCGACCTCTATTTTTATTCGGACCTCTCGGTCTTTTATTCCACGGTTCTATTAGCTCTTTTTCGATAATTAGACGGGCCACTTCCATCGCAATAGCACCGGTCATACAAAAGTGGTTTAGGGTGCGTTCTTCATCTGATTCGTCGGAAGACGTCATTTTTTTAAATAAATGTTGGGAAAATAAGAGGAGAATAAGAGGAGGAAAAAGATTGAGATATATATATATAGATAAATGGAAAAGAAAAAAAATATAGCCGTTGGTGACCGTTGGGGGGTGGAGGGGGGTTTGAGACCCGTTGGAATCGGCATCCTTATACCATACCGGGTACTGTGCCGGTCACCCTCGGCGGTGTTGCCGGGGGTACCGCACCGGTACTGGTCGTGTACGGTGGCCGGCTACGGATGGCCTTATAAAGGACTAACATGTATTTAAACAAACTTTAGGGACCAAAAATTTAACCTTCTCTAAGATTTAGCTAGTTCATGATATTTTTAACTTTATATTAAAAAATTTTATATATATCCAAAAAAATCAAATTTATGAAATAATTAAAATTTTAAATAAATATTTTTATTTTTAATTAAGAACTATTAAATTATAAAAAAGTTCTTAAAATATTTCAAGTTTAGAAAAAAGAAAAAAAAAGATATTGTAATAACCCTATTTTTTTACTGCTAAAAACTATGTTCGCGAAAGTGTATCCAACTTGTCACGAAAAGTTATTGTATGTACTGTACTTCTAGTTTTACTATTTGGCATATCAGAGTTTAAGAAATAGTCATTGTATGTATCTAACTTTATCAAAACCAACCATTTAATGTATCCAACTTGTCATGAAAATGTATCAAACTTGTCACAAAAATGTATCCAACTTGTCACAAAATACATTAAATGATAGGTTTTGATAGTTCTGATATACCAAATGGTAAAAATAGAAGTACAATACATACAATAACTTTTCATGACAAGTTGAATACACTTTCGTGAAATAAACCCTTATATATATTAAAGTAAGAACCTCTAAGAATGAGGTGGCACATCCTAATGCTTGGAATGACATTTATCTTTTTTCTCAATTTTTTGAATTTTTTTAATGTTGAATATGTTAAAGACTATTATACCCCTATACCAAAAACACAAAGTTTTTTGGGATATGGTTGTTTTAGTAATTTTAAAAGAGTAACCTCCAAAACCTTTTCATCTTTATTCTTAAATGTAACTTCATTATTTTGGAAATGTAACCTCCAAAACCTTTTATCTTCATTCTTAAAGGTGAAAGCTATAAATTCATCCATTCATCATGATTTGTTCATCACTAATGGTCTTCTTCATCTTCTTCTTCTTCTTCTTCTTCTTCTTCTTCTTCTTCTTCTTCTTCTTCTCCACACTAGATGTATTATTCATTTCCCTAACTATTATTGTTATTCTTCAACAAAATCATGTTAGGTAACCCCATTTTCTTCTTTCATATCAATCACCTCACTTGATATGTTATTTTTCAATAAAATCCTTTTTCAATTTTTTTACTTTAAGTCTACTAATCCGAGTACTATTTCTTATTGGCTATTGTTGAGATTTTAGAATTTGTTTTAACTTATGCTTTCTATATTATACTATGTTTTTTTCTATTCGAATCAGAAGTTTGTATTTGACGACAATTTTAAAGATTTGATGACAACAACGGTTCAATTTTAAAGATTTGATCACATCTTGCACGTAAGTATTACAATCTGACATGATGTAATCTCAATAAGTATGAATATGTTTTTTCAATGAGTGTCTTTAATTTTCAGGTTTATTTCAAGAAGATTGATTCAGATATTCATTTTTTTTTACTTTTCTTGGAATTTTAGAGTTTTTTTCTTTTATTTTTGTATTATATATTTTTTTCTTAGTTTCACATTTTACTAATAATTCTAACTCTTATTATTATTTCTTATTGATTATTGTTGAGATTTTAGAGTTAATTTTTACTTTTGTCATCTATATTTTGTTATGTTTTCTAATGGAATCGAAAGTTTGTTTTTGGCGATAATTTTAAAGTTTCAATGGTAACAACGATTCAATGATCACATCTTGCAAGTAATTATTATAATTTGAGATGATATAGTCCGTTTACAAACGTGAAATGTTCCCTATGAATGAGTGATTTTAATTTTCAGGTTTGTTTCAAGAAGATTAATTCGAGTAAATGAGCGTTTCAATTTTCGGGTTTGTTTCAAGAAGATTGATCCGTGTATTCATTTTTTTATAGAAAATTTTGAGTTTATTTTATTTTATTTTATTTTTCTATTCTAACTTTTTCTTAGTTTCAAGTTTACTAATCATTTTAACTCTTATTGTTATTTCTTATTGATTGTTGTTTAAATTATATTTTTGACATTCATATAAATTCTAAAGTTATTTTTTATTTTTTATCTTCTATGTATTTCCTAAATTTAGAATTTAGTATATGTTTTAATCATTATTAAAATTTAAATGTTTATTTACATGATACTAAAAAATAATAATATGTATACCTAAATATAATAATTGAATTTGATAAAAACCGATTTTAATTGATATAAATAAAAAAAGAATGGAGATGATGGCTAATTATGTCACTTTAAGACATTTTAATTTACATGTTGAATATTGATAACATAAAGTTCATTGAGATAGATATGTTTTGGTAATTTTTATATGTAAAAGTGTAACCTTGAAACCTTTTTATCTTCATTAATGAAAATGAAACCTCCAAATACATAAATGAATTAGTTATAGTAAAACTTATCAACACCTATTATTTGGATAAAAATATGTATATTTTTATTAAAATATATAAGAATTGAATACAATAATAAATTGATTATAATTGAAAAGCATGTGTATATAAAGGTTGTGACACATTTTTAGTTTTTAACTGTATGATATTGTAAACCATTTTCATTTATTCATTTAATTCATCTTATTTTTGTATCATTTTATTTGTAATATTAAATCATATGTTATTATATACTTTAACTATGGTTAAGTTGGTATCGTTTTCATTACACAAGCAAACATATGTTATTGTGTTTAATAAATAATTAAACTGTATATGATATACCTTATATTTTAGTTTAAAAAACCAAATCATAAAATAATCTCTTATTTTATTTATTTTAAAATCATTATATATATATATATATATATGAATTTGTGTGTTTAAAAATATTGTTTTTATGTTTTACAAGAAAAAAAACAAAAGAATAGAAAATTATTAAAATAGTCATTCAATTAACGGAGTTAATGAATGAGTTAGTGAGAGGTACCATGATCAAAATGAAATGAAAACCACAAGAACCATATCCAAGATAAACATACATTAGGACCATGTTCAAAAAAGTTATCAAACCACAAGGACCAAATCCACAATTTATTCTTAGGAAAAATAAGTTTTACATACACCCTTCCTTCTTCAATATTAATATCCTATATATGCTTATAATGTATTTTATTTAAATACGAAAATCAAGTTTATGAAAATAATGTATAAAAACAAATTTTATCATTTATATATATTAAAACAACAACCATCAACAATGAGGTGGCATCCTCTAAGCATCCCAATCCTATATATCTTTTTTCTCATTTTTTAGCTTTTTTAATTGATGTAATAAAAACAAACTTTTAATTTCAGACTATTCATCTACTTCGGTTACGACTTTCTCTCTATTCCCTACTATACTTTATATTCATTTAAAATGTAATAAAAACAAACTTTTAATTCCAAACTATTCATCTACTTTGATTATGGTTTTCTCTCAATCCCCTACTATATAAATGGTCTTTTAGTTGTTATAGCAACTACATATAAGAGAAGTCTTCTTAGGTTTTACTTCAATCACATGTAGAATTCCGATCAGTGTTTTCTTTTAGTTTAATTTGTTTTCATTCAGTATTTGATGGGTTGGGTAACTAACATTACCAAATAACCAAAACCATTCGGTACTAACGTTGTTGATGACAATTGTGATTTGTGAAGGACGACATCAAGAACTTTATAGTAGAGGGTAGAATAGAGGGTTTCTTGGGTTTTACAACAACCCAAGAAATGAGGTGAGTGGTTTTTTCTCATTTTGGAAATGCTCATGAGTGTTGGAACCATTTTATAGCCTATGTATTGATTTCAATAGTACGTTTTCTTTGTGTTTTTGTTTTTGAAGTTAAAACTATCATGTCAAATAGTTATTTCAATTTACATTTTAGTCGACTTGAAGATAATTAGTTGGTTCGAATGTGCTAGGATTGGATTTTATCTTTACTCTTTTATATAACATGAAGGTGGTTTCTATTTTCATTGTAAGACTTGAATTATTGATTTGTGTTCCAATTATTGGTGTTATCGCAAGAGCCTCCCCTTTTCGATTAAGATAGATGGGAAAGATCTCTGTCAAGGCCGTAGTCATTCTTTTTATTTGTTTATGTAACATTTTGATAGCAAGAAAACAAATGATTTGCCTTTGGCAAAAAGAGGTGCATTTATATACGAGTAGTGAAGATTATAAAGAGCTATGCTTTGTTGTCCAATGTAAAACATGAGTGTTGGAATGCAACTTGGACTGTTGAACCTATATACAAAAATGCTAAAACATGTTGTCAATAACGTACTTAAACTAAAAGTTGACACCGTTTGTTTGTAAACAACTTAAAGAGGTTATTCTCATTTTATCTAAAGTGTCAACAAAAACAACTTACATCTAAATCATGCCAGTACAACGATACATTTCATTTCATTTGTTGTCAATTAATGAATTATTGTTCTTCTTAAACAGCATTTTGGTGCAACGGAGTATCATCGTGCCACCAATATGTTTATGTTTATCTTAACACAAGGATAGTTTACTAAATGCTTACTATGGTGCTTATACAACTTTCTCGCCACCGCGCGAGCGCGGTGCAACACCCTAGTTTTCTTTAAAAAGAGAACCCAGGAGGCAAAGGAGGGGATTAAAGAGAGACAGAAAGAAAGAGAGAGCTAAAACAGTTGGAGGCTTGAAGAAAGGATAATCATTTTCTTAAGGTAATAACACCTCCTTAAGTATCTCGTCACACCTGCAACTTGAAGTTTCTCCAATTTGAAATCCCAAACATTCTCAATTTGATTTCCGAGTTTAATAAATAATGATGTGATAAATGACATTCTTAACTACAACCCAAACACTATAATCTCAACATGAAACGACTCACAAATCACATAAACCACACATATTCTAAGATTTAAGATTTAAGATTGGGGTAATTATGTTTAGAAACTTTTAATATTTTAAAAACCCATAAATCACATATTTTATTTGCATTTATTATGAATATTCATTACAAAAACCACACACAATAATTGGGTTCCGAATTCTCAAAATATTTGAGATTCCTAATAAATAAAACTCCTTCTTGGAGAGTTTTGCTTAAATTAATGTTTTATAAAATAGAATAACATAGATACATTTTTTAAATTATATATTCATAAATGTATTTATTGAAAATATTAAATAATTAAATTATTGGAAAGTTTGTTCTATTAATATATTTATATATAGACTTGAGATCAAGTAAAAAAGATAAGAAATGTATTCTTATAATTTTTAAATAGTAAATTATATTTTGTGAATATGGAAAACATTACAGGATCAGAATGGGTTCTTTTACAAGTTCTTGTGAAACCGTCACCAACCATAGTTATCAAAATCGTGATCCTGATCGTATCCTACGATCCTACCTTTGAAAAACGATCCGGATCGTACTAGGATCTTAAATGTGATAGGATCATGGTGGGATTGTAGGATCGTTTACAGGATCGGGATCCTGGTCGTAGGATCGTACGATCAAGATCGTAGGACCGTTGATAGGATCGGGATCCTGATCGTAGGATTGTACGAAAAGAAAAAAACTTATGAAAACGTATTGAAGTTGAATGCTTTGACCTTGAAAGGTTGAAGTTTGAAGTATTAATCTTTTATGAAATGCTATATAATTTGTTTACGATAAAAAATTATAGCACATAAAAATACTAGTAACTTGTAGTACGATTTTACGATCCGATCTTGTAAAGACGAAAACGATCTTAAGTAAGATCCCGATCTTGATAACCTGCTGTCACCTCCTCATGCTTTCACACAATACAAGGGCATCTTCAATATATTATATGAATGTTACATTTATGGTGAAAATGACATTTCTCATAAGTCATAAGAATCTCATTATATGTTGAGAGAGTGGAAAAAAGAAGAGTGGTAATCAAGAACAATCAAAGAGGGAAATGGAGGGAGGAGGAGCGATGCCAGGGTTTAGGTTCTATCCAACAAAAGAAGAGTCGATAACATATTGTTTGAATCATAAGATTGAGGGAAATGCAAGATTCCAACAAGATAAACAAAACTTCAATTAAATTTAAAACATGATCAGAATAAAAAAAAGGGGGGGGGGGTATTTACAAATCGATTAAAGGACTTTTCTTCTTTCAATTTCAAGCTTCCTTTTTTGTATTTTTTTGTATTGTTTTTGGTTGTAAAAAACTTATTAGAACCCTAAGGTGGCGTTTGGTTTACGGGAATTTTTTGAAATTAGAGGGAACTGGAATTCAATTCCAGGGATTCTTGTGTTTGGTTCAACATTTACTGGATGGAATTGGAATCACTTGCACCTAAACTTTGCTTCATTTGAGGGAATCCAGATTCCTTCCCCCTGCCTAAGGAATCGAGTTAACCCGGTAAGTTTTCGGGTTCATTGGGTTTTTAAAAAATAACCTTCACCCAAACTCGAACCTATTAAGCTTTGGATTGAGCTTAATTGGATATAGAGTCAGTTTATAACTAAACCTAGATAACTCAACCGACCAGATTCAAGTTTATGTTAATCATGTATAGTTATTCGGGTTTGGGGTAGATTGTTCGGATTACCCGATTTATAATTATAGTTATATCATTTGGTTCAAGTGGTGGGTAAAAAAAAATTTCGGTTTGGTTCGACCCGAAACCTAAACGTATTCAATTCGGCTACCGGGTACAATTTTAATACCTCAAAACCAATTAACCCTACCTAAGCAACCCAAAACTCAAACAACCATAGGTGGTTGTAGGGTGGTGGAATTACATTCAAATTCTAAATCCTAATAACACAACCGAACACAAAAGGCAAGCAATTGGATTCAAATTCCAATTCCTTCACAAATCCGAGTTCCATTGAAAAACATTATGCAAAACCAACGACCCCTAATGATTTTAATTGTGTCGTATTATAAGTTATGGCTACTGGAATTGAAAGGCACGGGTTCCACAAAAATCATTTACTTGCCGAGTGATCAAGCCATTTGGGGATCAAGAGAACAACCCTAGCTTTCTAATACAATTGCCAACGGTGGAAAAACCAAATGAAAAATAAATGAGAACACAATAACCCCAAAACACTACTCAAAAGTACTAAAACTTGTATTTATAAAGTATACAACAATTCAATCTTTTTTGGAAGAGGTATCTCAAACCACATTGGGCCTAGACTAATCCTCGACAATTTTTGGGCCAAAGCCCGACTGCTAAAGCATGCAGCCCGGGGTCGAAGCCTCTGTACCTCCGGAATGCATCCCCCAGGGCTCGAACTCGAGTTCACCACTATGTAGTGCCCAAGCCTTACCACTAGACTAACACTTCTTTGGTTACAACAATTCAATCTTATATGTGTATCAAAACTTAGTGGTTTAATTTCTTTCAATTTTACATTTACAAAACTAAATCCATTAAGAATATATAATGCACAACGAACATTGTATATGTTTGATTAATAATCTGCGATCTTGATTTTAAAAATCGCTACCCGTTCAAGAAAATGTACGTTAGTTATCTCTCTTCTCAATATACTAATTCCGACTTTGACAATAAAACGTTTAGTCATTCGAATAACACGAGATTTCAATGGGCAACAACATCATAACAAGTAGTTAGTTTTTCTTTTGAACGGCAAAAACCACTAAAAGGGTACCTGGCAAGAAGCTAGTCTGCGTACAAAGCGATGAAAATAGACGGATTAGAACGCCAATCAATATAGCTCGGAAACCGATTCCTTTTACCTGTAACAAGTAATTAGTAATTACATTAGATGCAATAAAAGTAATAGTTTAATAGCTTATTATGGATTTGCCATAAGATTTACCATTCAATATTAGAGGAAAACTGATACCCTAAACTGAACTCGAATGGGTTTTCTGGGAGCGTATTCGGAAGTCTTCTTCCGTTGTCGTTGATCTTTCTGAACCACTAATTTCTGAAATCGCCAAATCTTTCAACAACTCTTGATTAAATACCATTTCCTGTGATGAAGAAGTAACACATCCATAGAAGAAAGGATGCTCAAGAACCTCCTCTGCTGTCGGCCTAAAAACCGGATTCCACGAAAGGAGTTTGGTGATCAAATGGATAGCCGCCGGGCTCGCGGATGGTAACAATGCCGAAAGATCCACACCCGGATACTCTGGAAACCGATAATTGATCATACTCGCAAGATACAGTCCCAGTTCCCATGTGGTTTCGGTTGGACTGCCGATCACACCGCAAATCCTTTGCATTACTTCTCCCGAAGAAGATCCTTGAAACAATGGTCGGAGGGTAAATAGTTCAACCATGATAGCACCCATTGCCCACATGTCGACTGCAGTGACTCTGCGTAGAAAAAAACCTCGGGGGCGCGATACCAAAGGGTCGTGACGTAATCCGTGTACGGAGGCCTGCCGTTGATCTCGCGTGCCTGACCAAGATCCGCAATCTTGATTACATCCTTGGAAACAAGTAGATTTGCTGGTTTGAGGTCGCGATGGAAGTACCCGACCGTGTCGTGCATGTACGCGAGACCCTGGAAGACTTGGAAACACAAGTTTTTAATCTCGTTTTCGGAGAAGGGCTTCGTCCTGACTCCTGCGCATCATGTGATTGTAGAGACTGCCTTCTTCCATGTATTCAAACACCAAGAACAATACGTCGTTTTCTTTGATGATCTCTTTAAGGTTTATGACGTTAGGATGGTCTTTCATCATGCGTAGCGCCTTCACTTCTCTCAGATTCATGCATTCTTCCATCGAGTGAAACCTTTCGTGAACGAGTTTCTTCATTGCAACGACTTCAGTCGTCTGCTTATTGATGGCTTTCCAGACGATCCCGTATGATCCACCTTCGATTTGTTCGATTCTTTGATACTTTTCCATTGCGTACGTATATGTAACCCTTTTTTTTCAAGAAAAAAAATGATTGTAGAAAAAGACGGAAACAATAGTAATGAAGTGAGTAAGTGTTGGTTATTTATGTACACAAGTGAAGTGATATAAAGATAGACTTATTAGGAATAATTGTAGTTATCTAATCTAATCTTAGGATTATATTTATTTTTCTATTATGAGAAAGATTGCTTTGGCTCCAAGCTGGCGGTTCTCATTTAGATATATCCATAAATAGATCTTAATCTAATTACAAAATCATTAATATTTGTCATCAAACAAAATCATTAATATTTATCTTAACAAAATTCAAAGAAATTTGATTGGAATAAGGAGATTTCACGACCCATTTAATTTTGTAGACACATTTTCAAAAGCAATTTCAATTTTCAACCAAATTCTGTGATTGAAAAAAACACTTGCGAACAAATTGTTTAATTGATTTTTTAGTTCGATTTAATCTTGTACAATCTTGTTCTTTGGCAAACTAGCCAATAAACTAGCTGTTGACTGTTTAAGCTAACTAGTCGCTGATAAATTAGCTTATGAATAAATTGTTTTTGAAACAAACAAGCTTATTAGTATCTAAAATGGGTATCTTGGATATAATAATTAATATTAATTAAGGTATAATTGGAAAAAACTACAAAACCTTCTAAAAAGGTACTCCAAATAGATTTTCAATAAACTAGTTTATGATACATGTTTAGATGGACTAGCTTATAAGCTAGCTCATTTTACCGACACAACTTACCATATGATCTACACCCCTAGGTTTTTATTTTATTTTATAATTTCTGTAATTTTCTTGCTAACAAGTTGAAAAAAGAGAACTTAGACAAAATGGCCGGGCTTGATAAAGTATTGTATTGGGCTGCATGATTTTAGATGAAGGCCCAAAATGTTTCTTATGGTTTGGGGACTGGGATTTAACAGTTTCCTTTTCAGAAAATCAAATAACAAATATGTATGTCTGACGCAGTGAGAAACGCGGAACGGATCGACAAACGTCAACCCGGAAAACAAACGACGCTCACAAGCGTGAAACGCCAAGAAACGAAATAAATTCGTAATTGATAAACAAGCAAAAGCTTTAATTGTATTAAGATTGAATGAATAATCTGAATTACAAAAGAGCCTAACCATCCTATTTATAGTCTAAACAAACGAGATAAATACGGAAACTAAATTAAACCTAAATCTTCCCTAATACTAATCCTAACTTGATATAGAAGAAATAAAATAAAAAGGAAACTGAATAATCTAAACCTATTCTAATTACTAATTTCCATTAACTAATAAAGTATTTAAATAAACTAATAAAGGCAATCAGATCCGGACTGATTTGGTGACCTGGCGTCATGCTCGCGCCGCGAGCAATGACCTTCGCGCCTCGAGGCACGCTCAGATGTGTGTGATCCATCTTTTTTCGAGCTCGTTTCCGTGGTTTCCAGAACTCTTTAAAAATCTCCAACATGGGCCTAAACTGAACTGCATCAGTCACCCCCACTTGAAAAGAACTCGACCCCGAGTTCAATCCAAATTCGAAAGGATACCATTGCGATCGTCTCCATACCAACGATACTTCATCGAGCTCAAAAGGATAATACGCGACGATAGCTGTCACCGGAGTCGTTGCGGTCTGATCTAAAAGCTTGGGCGCTATAGAAACACCTTCTTTGATATTACCGGTCACGACTTCCAAAGACTTCGGCGGCTCGGGAATTTCTTTAGTTGGCTCACTTTTGGATTCTTCAGGGATTGGTGCGAGATCTGGTTCGGAGAGTTCAGTCTCGGTCACGACGAGATTAGTTTCGTGTAGTGGCTCGATCGGGACGGCTTCCGGCAATGGCGGTTCGGCTATGACGGGAACAAATTCCTCGTTCAGCGATTCCTCTTCTTTCGCTGGCAAGGCGTCAATCTTCTCGGGAACTTTTTCTGGACTAGACGATTGTTTAGCTTGAAGGAACGATTCCCAAGTGAAGACGGGAACTTTGATCGGTTCAAAGGTGGGAAGTTTGATGGGATCTGAACGGTGGTAGTGGTGTGAGTTAGGACGGTTACGGGATGGCGGATTGACGGGCCTGTCTCTTCTCGGACGCACGGTGAGGAGGGCGCCAATTTGATTGGTGAGGATGGCGATGGAGGTGTTGGTCGCATTGATGGCCGTGTTTGTGGCATTGATGGCCGTGGCAAGGCTGTCAAGATTGGCTCGGGTGAGGGGTTGGTTATCTCCCATCGCGAGGTTGAAAAAGAGACAGGAAAACTGTGCTCTGATACCAACTGACGCAGTGAGAAACACGGAGCGGATCGACAAACGTCAACCCGGAAAACAAACGACGCTCACAAGCGTGAAACGCCAAGAAACGAAATAAATTCGTAATTGATAAACAAGCAAAAGCTTTAATTGTATTAAGATTGAATGAATAATCTGAATTACAAAAGAGCCTAACCATCCTATTTATAGTCTAAACAAACGAGATAAATACGGAAACTAAATTAAACCTAAATCTTCCCTAATACTAATCCTAACTTGATATAGAAGAAATAAAATAAAAAGGAAACTGAATAATCTAAACCTATTCTAATTACTAATTTCCATTAACTAATAAAGTATTTAAATAAACTAATAAAGGCAATCAGATCCGGACTGATTTGGTGACCTGGCGTCATGCTCGCGCCGCGAGCAATGACCTTCGCGCCTCGAGGCACGCTCAGATGTGTGTGATCCATCTTTTTTCGAGCTCGTTTCCGTGGTTTCCAGAACTCTTTAAAAATCTCCAACATGGGCCTAAACTGAACTGCATCAATGTCTAAGGCCATCCTTAGCCGGGAGTGGTATGGACCCGGTATAGTGACCGGTACCGATGGTAACATCATCGTGGTTGACCGGTACCACACCGGCAAGCAATCCAACCGGCACCCCCATGCCATTTTCTCTTCTCACCCCACCCCACCCCATCCTCTCTTTCTTTTCTCTCTCTTCTTTCTTTTTCTTTTATTTTTTTTAATTAATTAATTAGATTGGTATGGGTGTGGATGAATTGGTATGGTGTTGGTAAGGTATTGGTAAGATAGTGGAAAAATGATGTGGCGCTTAGGTGGCAG
The DNA here is from genome assembly GCA_030169165.1 of Centaurea solstitialis. Taxonomy (NCBI): domain Eukaryota; kingdom Viridiplantae; phylum Streptophyta; class Magnoliopsida; order Asterales; family Asteraceae; genus Centaurea; species Centaurea solstitialis. Next base: position 16,001,996 of record CM058045.1, on the reverse strand, counting down.
CTGGTAAAGGTGGTACCACTAAGGAGACTAAGGCTATGTTTGGTAAACTAGCTGATAAGCTAGCTGATAAGCTAGCTGGTAGCTGATAAGCTAGCTGTTGATTGATAAGCTTGCAAGTAGCTGATAAGCTAGCTTATGAACAAATTATGTTTGACAAAAATAGCTTATGAGTATGTAAAACGACCAAAAAGGGTATATTTGAATTTAATAATTAATATTAATAAGGGTATAATTGGAAAATGCTACAATAAACTCCTCATAAGCTACTCAAAGTAGCGTTTCAAAAAGCTAGCTTATAAGCTAGCTTCTGGTACATGTTTGGATGGACTAGCTTATAAGCTAGTTTATTTTTGCCAAACATAGCCTAAGACGAGAAGTTTTTGATGAAAAATTTTGTTAGAAATATTTAAGAAGGTAAATTGACGAAAAAAACATAAAAACAAGATCGGATAGTTTTCAATATAATTAAAAAAGATAAAAAAACATATTAAAACAACATATTTATATTTTATTGAATTCATTTTGTTTTAGATTTTTTAATTAAATCACCTTAAGATTATTAAAATACTACAACGTACAAAGAGTTAAAGGATATGAATTTTGTTTGGATGTTTTGAGAGAGGTGGAATGAAAGAAAAAACCTTTGAAGCAACTCCAACAAGGTATCTGAAAAAAATTATTAACTGAATAATCAAAATTCAAAATATTTAAAAAGAATGACATTCAGTTTCAATAGGTTTTCTGTTTTTAAGGATATTCAATTCACTTTTGTGTTGTTTTTTTCTTTCGATTCTCCTTCTCAAATATTTTTTCTTTGGATACAGTTCATTTAGAGCTTTACCTATACTATATCAATGCCAATTTGGAAATTACGTTACGGTCATCTGAGAATAAGCTTGACTACAAACTGCTAGTGTTTGGACTCGAACTCGGAGTAGACGTGATGTTTCACTATACCCCCTAAGCATTTTGCTAATACGTCATCACCTTTGTGGTTTTCTTCTCGAATATTTCTAACATAATTCTTATAGAACACTTGTTGTCTTTAATTTATTCTTATTGAATAATGTATTTTCTGTTAAAAATAAAATTTAGAAAAATGAAAATATAAATTATTTTATTAACATTTTGGTTGATTAACGGTAAACAAAATTTTAATTAGTTAAAGTCTTGTCATTATCATTTATTAAATAAGTTATTTTTAAATCAAGTAATAAATAGGAGAAAACAATCCTGAAAGAAGCCCATAAGATTTAATAGAAAGATTTGAAACCATCGCTTATGCGACTTGAGTTGTATTCCAAGGCTCAAACGTGTACTAAACTATCCTACACGGAATGTGTTATTTGATTGTTTCACTATTGGAAATCAAAAAACATATCAAAACGGGGAAAAAGAACAAACATTGTTTACCGTGAGTTTTGTTGAAACTCACGAGACTTTTCCTTGCATACTTGTTTTCTTTTTTTTATAGAGTTTCTTTTCTTTATTAGGGAGTATTAATTTGTTTTCCTAGTTAGATTAGTTTATAATTCCATAGTTGACTTTTTCTACTTTAAGATTATAAATAAAGGGTGTTGTTAATCTTTACCCATAAAGGGTGTTGTTAGTAATACCCCCTATACGTATAATAAAAGTCAAAAGCTACATAAAAGTTTGAGAATTGTTGATTCTGACCAATACCGTTACTTCATTTATGACAAAAGTTATCTAGAATTTTGAAATTATGTCATTTCATAGACTAGAGGAGGGTGTAATGATTACCCATAAATAAAATCTAGAGTGAATTATACCGGTGGGTCCCTCTGGTTTGCTTAAATTTTGGGTTGGCACCTAAAACAAATTATCTACATTGATAGTTTATAACCTTTTACTTTCATACCACTCATGGTCCTTTTACTTGACAATGTTAGTTAACAATCATTAGGCCATCCTCATTGGTACCAATGGTACCAGTTGCCACCTCAGCGCCACATCAGCTTCTACTATCTTAACAACACCTTACCAACACCATACCATTCCATCCTCAATGGTCATGCTATTTACATCATATTTTATTTTTTAAATACTAGAATATATAATTAAAACAATTAACTTTAAATTAGAATACTAAAATTAAAATAATATTAAAAATTAAAAATTACATTAAAATTAAAAATTACATGAAAATTAAAAAAATACATTAAAATTAATTATGGGCATTCACAATAGAGTCCCATACGTGTTCAGACAAATCGACGTGAAGGTTGGCGTGCATCTCTTTATTGATTTACAACGATTATGTCGTTCGTGGCACTAGGAATGGTAATAGGGCGGGTTCGGGGCGGGTTTTACATTCCCCGTCCCCGAAACTATAATACATCCCCTTCCCCGCCCCGTTCCTCGTCAGGTTTTATTCGGGGCACCTCGTCGGGGATTTTTTATGCCCTATCCCGAACCTGACCCGATGGGGAATCCCCTATCCCCGAACCCGACCCGATCATTAAAAATAAAATCCAAAATAAAAAATGTTGGAAAATAATATAAAAATTAAGTTGATATTAGTTATTACTTAAATTTAAACAAGTTTATTGTTAAATAAACAACATATATATATATATATATATATTTATAGTTTTAAATTATATATTATATATTATATATAATATTTTATTTTATATTAAATAATATATATATATATATCGGGGCGGGGCGGGGCGGAGCGGGGATACCTTGTCCCGTCCCCGAACCCGAATAAATCCCCGAAAAATTCCCCGTACCCGACCCCGCCTCAAAATATTGCAACCCGACCCGACCATAGTCGGGGTTCGGGTTTCCTCGTCGGGTACGGGGTTTTTTGCCGTCCTTACGTGGCACCCGGAACCCCGAAGAATGCGTGCCAGATCCATTGATCATGTGATGCGACCGCCTCTAGAATTACTGACGGTCCAGGATGATCACCTCTATCGTATTGACCCCTCCATGCGACGGGACAATTTTTCCAATTTCAATGCATACAATCCATGCTACCAACCATGTCGGGTAAACCGTGTGTTTGTTCATGCAATGCGTATATAGCCTGAATATCGTTAGCAGTGAGCTTTCGTAAATATTTTCGCCTATAGAGGTGAATAATACATTGGCAAAAATTCTCTAGGCAATCCCTTGATGTCGTTTCGCCCATCCTCACGTACTCGTCGGTAGAATCTGCAGCAGACCCGTACGCCAATTGTCGGATAGCGGACGTACACTTTTGTAGTGGAGAAAACCCCTTAACGCCTCTTGTATCTCACTGCTGCTTGAGATAGTCAAACTCTTTTTCAAGATCGGCAACTATCCTTACGAATAGTCGTCGAGTCATAAGAAATTGCCATCTAAAGTCGCCGTCGTTGTATACCGGGTTATCAGAAAGGTAGTAGGCGACAAGTTTATCGTGTCCCTCTTGCCGACCTCTATTTTTATTCGGCCCTCTCGGTCTTTAATTCGACGGCTCTATTAGCTCGTTTTCGATAATTAGACGGGTCGCTTCCATCGCGATAGCATCGGCCATACAAAACTGGTTTAGGGCGCGTTCTTCATCTGATTCGTAGGAAGACGCCATTTTTTTAATAAATGTTGGGAAAATAAGAGGAGGAGAAAGATTGAGATAGATTGAGATAAAAAGATTGAGATATATATATATATAGATAAACGGAAAAGAAAAAAAGAAAAAAAATTATAGCCGTTAGTGACTGTTGGGGGTGGGGGGTTTGAGACCCGTTGGAATCGGCATCCTTGTATCATACCGGGTACCGTGCCGGTCACCCTAGGCGGTGTTGCCGGGGGTACCGCACCGGTACCAGTCGTGTACTGTGGCCGGCTGCAGATAGCCTTATAAAGGACTAACATGTATTTAAACAAACTTTCGGGAACAAAAATTTAACCTTCTCTAAGATTTAGTTGGTTCATGATATTTTTAACTTTATATTAAATTTTTTATATATATCCAAAAAAAAATCTTTATAAATAATTAAAATATTAAATAAATATTTTTATTTTTAATTAAAAACTATTAAATTATAAATAAAAAAACCCTTAAAATATTTCAAGTTTAGAAAAAAAAAACAAAAGATATTGTAATAACCCTATTTTTTATTGCTAAAAACCATGTTTGCGGCAAATAGTATATTTTCTTTAAAAAGAGAACTCGGGAGACAAAGGAGGGGAATAGCCGAATAGAGAGACAGAAAGAAATCTAAAACAATTGGAGGCTTGAAGAAAGAGTAATCATTCTCTTAAGGTAATAACACCATAGTCCTTAAGCATCTCTTCCAATAGATTCAATTAGGAATTTGGAGGATTAACCATTTTGAATAAATGAGTTTTAATAACAAAGCTTGGATAATTTCTTTAAAGGAAAGCATAGCATGAACTATCTTGATTCAATCTTCTAAAACTGGGTATACACCCAAGGAATTTGAGATTCATGAGTTTGTGTTAGAACATCTCCTTTGAGAAACTTTTATCAAGAATTAACTGGTGTGAGTTGTTTGATGTTGAGATTATAGTGTTTAAGTTGTAGTTTAGAATGTCATTTATCACATTATTATTTATTAAACTCGAAAATCGAATTGAGAATGTTTGGGATTTCAAATTGGAGAAAGTTCAAGTTGCAGGTGTGACGAGTGTTCGACACGGCTTCTAAGATTTAAGATTGGGGTAATCATGTTTAGAAACTTTGAATATTTTAAAAACCCATAAATCACATATTTTATTTGCATTTATTATGAATATTCATTACAAAAACCACATAATTGGGTTTCGAATTCTCAAAATATTTGAGATTCCTAATAAATAAAACTTCTTCTTGGAGAGTTTTGCTTAAATTAATGTTTTATAAAATAGAATAACATAGATACATATTTTAAATTATATATTCATAAATGTATTTATTGAAAATATTAAATAATTAAATTATTTGAAAGCTTGTTCTATTAATATATTTATATATAGACTTGAAATCAAGTAAAAAATAATAAATGTATTCTTATAATTTTTTAAATAGTACATTATATTTTGTGAATATGGAAAACATTACGGGATCAGAATGGGTTCTTTCATAGGCTTTTGTGAAGCCGTCACCTACTCACCTCCTCATGCTTTCTCACAATACAAGGGAATTTTCAATATATTATATGAACGTTACATTTATGGCGAAAATGACATTTCTCATAAGTCATAAGAATCTCATTAGATGTAGAGAGAGAGGAAAAAAGAAGAGTGGTAATCAAGAACAATCAAAGAGAGAAATGGAGGGAGGAGGAGTGATGCGAGGATTTAGGTTCTACCCAACAAAAGAAGAGTCGATAACATATTGTTTGAAGCATAAGATTGAAGGAATTGCAACATTCCTACAAGATAACAAAACTTCAATTTAATTTTAATCATGATCAGAATTAAAAAAAATGGTATATCTAGCTTTTACCAAAGGATTAAAAGAACTTTTTTTCTTTCAATTCCTAGCTTCCTTTTTTGTATTTTTTGTATTCTTTTTGTTTGTAAAAAACTTATTAGAATCCTAAGGTAACGTTTGGTTCACTGAAATTCTCTGAAATTAGGGGGGACTGGAATTCAATTCCAAGAATTCTTGTGTTTGGTTCACCATTTACAAGATGGAATTGAAATCATTTGCACCTAAACTTTCCTTCATTTGAGGGAATTCAAATTCCTTCCCTCTCCATACAGAATTTAGATTCCTTCCAAACACGAGATCTCTAGATCTCCTTCATCCGATTGGGTGTTAATGGAGTTAAACTGATCACTTTTCGGGTTCATTGGGTTTTTAAAAAATAAACTTCATCCAAACTCGAACCTATTAAGCTCCGGGTTGTGGTCAATTGGATTTTGGGTTATAGAGTCGGTTTACATCTAAACCTAGATAATTAACCCAACCGACCAGATTCAAGTTCATCTTAATCAGGTATGGTTATTCGGGTTTGGGGTGGATTGTTCGGATTACCTGATTTATAATTATATCAGCTGATGGGTAGAAAAAAATTCGGTTTGGTTCGACCTGAAACCTAAATGTATTCAATTCGGTTACCGGGTATAATTTTAATACCTCAAAACCAATTAACCCTACCCAAGCAATCCGAAACTCAAATAACCTGACCGAAAAACACCCATAGGTGGTTGTAGGGTAATGGAATTACATTCAAATTCCAATTCCCAATGACACAATTAAACACAAAAGGCAAGGAATTGGATTCAAATTCCAATTACTTCATAGATTCCAGCTCCATTAGAAAACATTCTACAAACCAAACGACCCCTAATGATTTTAATTGTGTCGTTTTATAAGTTCTGGCTACTACGGGTTCCACAAAAATCATTTACTTGCCGAGTAATCAAGCCATTTGGAGATCAAGAGAACAAGCCTAGCTTTCTAATATAAATGCCAACAATGCAAAAACCAACTGGAAAATAAATGAGAACACAATAACCCCCAAAACACTACTCAAAAGTACTAAAACTTGTATTTATAAAGTATACAGCAATTCATTCTTATACGTGTAACCACACTTTTAGTGGTTTAATTTCAATTTTACATTTACAAAACTAAATCCATTAAGAATATATAATACACAACAAACTTTGTATATTTTTTGTTTAATCTGCGACTTGATTTTATAAAGGGCTAACCGTTTAAGAAAATGTACGTTAGTTATCTCTCTTCTCAATATACTAATTCCGACTTTGACAATAAAACGATAGTCATTCGAAATAACACGAGATTTCAATGGGCAACAACATCATAACAAGTAGTTAGTTTTTCTTTTGAACGGCAAAAACACTAAACTAAAGGTTACCTAGCAAGAAGCTAGTCTGCGTACAAAGCGAAGAAAATAGACGGATTAGAACGCCAATCAATATAGCTCGGAAACCGATTCCTTTTACCTGTAACAAGTAATTAGTAATTACATTAGATGCAATAAAATTAATAGTTTAATAACTTATTCTGGATTTGCCATAAGGTTTACCATTCATAGAGGAAAATTGATACCCTAAAGCTTCTTAAACACCAAAAAATCTTCCGTTGTCGAATCCAAAAACCTACATGAACTCAAATGGGTTTTCTGGGAGCGTATTCGCCAAGTCTTCTTCCGTTGTCGTTGATCTTTCTGAACCACTAATTTCCGAAATCGCCAAATCTTTCAACAACTCTTGATTAAATACCATTTTCCGTGATGAAGAAGTAACACATCCATAGAAGAAAGGATGCTCAAGAACCTCCTCCGCTGTCGGCCTCCAGACCGGATTCCACGAAAGGAGTTTGGTGATCAAATGGATAGCCGCCGGGCTCGCGGATGGTAACAATGCCGAAAGATCCACACCCGGATACTCTGGAAACCGATAATTGATAATACCCGCAAGATACAGTCCCAGTTCCCATGTGGTTTCGGTTGGACTGCCGATCACACCGCAAATCCTTTGCATTACTTCTCCCGCAGAAGTTCCTTGAAACAATGGTCGGCGGGTAAACAATTCGACCATGATCGCACCCATTGCCCACATGTCGACCGCAGAATCATGTATGGGTGAGTAGAGAAAAACCTCGGGGGCGCGGTACCAAAGGGTCGTGACGTAATCCGTGTACGGAGGCCAGCCATTGATCTCGCGTGCCTGACCAAGATCCGCAATCTTGATTACATCCTTGGAAACAAGTAGGTTTTCCGGTTTGAGGTCGCGATGGAAGTACCCGACCGTGTCGTGCATGTACGCGAGACCCTGGACGACTTGGAAACACAAGTTTTTAATCTCGTTTTCGGAGAAGGGTTTCGTCCTGCGCATCATGTGATTGTAGAGACTGCCTTCTTCCATGTATTCAAACACCAAGAACAACACGTTGTTTTCTTTGATGATCTCTTTAAGGTTTACGACGTTAGGATGGTCTTTCATCATGCGTAGCGCCTTCACTTCTCTCAGATTCATGCATTCTTCCATCGAGTGAAACCTTTCGTTCACGAGTTTCTTCATTGCAACGACTTCACCCGTCTGCTTATTGATGGCTTTCCAGACGACCCCGTATGATCCACGTCCGATTTGTTTGATTCTTTGATACTTTTCCATTGCGTACTCTGTAACCCTTTTTTTCAAGAAAAAGACGATTGTAGTGAAAACAATAGTAATGAAGTGAGTATTGGGAAGTATGGGTTATTTATGTATACAAGTGAAGTGATATGAAGATATATGTATTTGTGGGTTTAGGAGTAGTTATCTAATCTAATCTTAGGATTATATCTATTTTCTTATTATGGAAAACATTGCTTTGGCTCCAAGGCCGTTCTCCTTCAGCTATATCCAAAATAGATCTTAAACTAATTACAAAATCATTAATATTCATCATAAAACAAAATCATTAATATTTATCTTTAAAAAGTTCAAGGGAAATTAATTGGATTTTAAAAGCAATTTTCAATTTGTGATTGAAAATTGAAAATTGGAAATTTCGAACAATTTGTGTAATTGATTTAAGTTCATTCGATTCAATCTTGTACTATCCTTTTCTAACAAGATGTACACCCCTAGTTTTTATTTTAATTTAATTTTCAATTTGAGTATTTTTCTTGCTCACAAGTTAAAAGCAAAAACAAAATGGCCTTGATAAAGTATTGTATTGGGCTATATGATTTCAGATAAAGGCCCAAAAAAGATTTCTTGTGGGTTTGGGCCTTATAGAAATAACAAATATGCGAATATGTAAGTAAAGAAAAGAAGTTTTTGAAAAAAAATTTATTTTAGAAATATTTTTATTAGAGAAGGATCATCTGAGCTTTGCCCATACTACATCTTGGCAGTTTTTACTGCTAACTAAGACATGATTTCCTAGGACTAATAGTCAATGGCTACCAATTACGTATGCATAGATTTGAGAAAGTGAATCAATCAAAAGAACCATAAAAATGGATTACATATATATTAAAAAAATAATAAAAAAATATATCTACATTATATTGAATTCGATGTTCTTTTAGGTTTTTTAAATAAATTACATTATGATTATTAAAATGATGTAACATACAAAAAATCAAAGCGTATGGACCTTGTTAGGATGTTTTTTGAGAAGGTTTATCTGGGCTTTGCCCAGACTACATCCTTGGCAAATTTTATCGAGAGTTAAGACATGCTCTCTTGGGATTAATACTCAGTGGTTATCTTGTTAGGATGTTTTGAGAAAGGTGGGGTGAACAAAAAACCTTTGAAGCAACTCCAACAAATTATTTAAAAAAAATTTAAAGTGAAAATTCAATATATTCAAAAAGAATAACATTTAGTTTCAATAAGTTTTTTTATTTTTAAAGATATCCAATCCATTTTTGTGCTTTTTCGTTTGATTTTTGTTGTCAAATATTATAAAATCCCTCATCTGATGGAATTCATTCCCTCCTGCAGATTCAAATTCCATCCTTAAAAGTCAACCAAACATGGGAATCCCTGGGAATTGGATTCCAATTCCTCCAAATTCCCAAGGATTCCAACAAACCAAATGCCCCTATGTTTACGGTAAATAGTGTATTTTCTTTTAAAAGAGAACTTGGGGGACAGGGGGGGATTAAAGAGTGACAGAGCTAAAACAATTGGAGGCTTGAAGAAAGGATAATCATTTTCTCAGGGTAATAACACCATCCTTCTTAAACATTTCTTCCAATGGATTCAAATGGGGATTTGGAGGATTAAACATTTTGAATAAATGAGTTTTAATGACAAAGCTTGGGTAATTTCTTTAAAGGAAAGCATAGCATGAACTATCTTGATTCAATCTTTTAAAACTGGGTATACAGTTAAGGAATTTGAGATTCATGAGTTTGTGTTAGAACATCTCCTTTGAAAAACTTTTATCAAGAATTAACTGGTGTGAGTTGTTTGATGTTAAGATTATAGTGTTTAGGTTGTAGTTAAGAATGTCTAATTTATCGCATTATCATTTATTAAACTCGAGAATCGAATTGAGAATGTTTGGGATTTCAGATTGGGGAAAGTTTAAATTGCAAGTCCGACCAGTGTTCGACACGGCTTCTGGGATTAAAGATTGGGGCAATTACGTTTTGGAACTTTCAATATTTTGAAAACCCATAAATCACATATTTTATTTGTATTTATTATGAATAATATTCATTACAAAAATCACATACAATAATTGGTTTTCGAATTCTCAAGATATTTGAGGCTCCTAATAAATAAACTTCTTTCTTGGAGATTTTTGCTTAAATTAATGTTTTATAAAATAGAATAACATAGATAACATTTTTTAAATTATATATTCATAAATGTATTTTTTTTGAAAATATTAAATAATTAAGTTATTTGAAAATTTGTTCTATTGTATTTATATATATAGATTTTGAATCATGTAAAAAATAATAAATGTATTCTTATAATTTTTGAATAGTACATTATATGTTATGAATATGGAAAACATTACAGGATCAGAATGAGTTCTTTTACAAGTTTTTGTGAATACGTCACCTCCTCATGCTTTCATACAATACAAGGGCATCTTCAATATATTATATGAACGTTACATTTCTGGTGAAAATGCAATTTTTCATAAGTCATAAGTCATAACTCATAAGAATGATACGTAGAGAGAGAGGGGAAAAAAGAAGAGCGGTAATCAAGAACAATCAAAGAGAAAAATGGAGGGAGGAGGAAGGGTTTAGGTTCTACCCAACAAAAGAAGAGTCGATAACGTATTGTTTGAAGCATAAGATTGAAGGAATTGCAAGATTTCAACAAGATAACAAAACTTCAATTTAATTTTAATCATGATCAGAATTAAAAAAAGGGTATAGCTAGCTTTTACAAATCGATTAAGGGACTTTTTTCTTTCAATTTCAAGCTTCCTTTTTTGTATTCTTTTTGGTTGTAAAAAACTTATTAGAATCTTAAGGTGGTGTTTGATTCATTGGAGGGAACTGGAATCCAATTCCAGGGATTCTTGTGTTTGGTTCACCATTTACAAGATGGAATTGGAATCATTTGCACCTAAACTTTGCTTCATTTGAGGGAATCTAGATTCCTTCCCCTTCCCTAAGGAATCGAGTTAACCCGATTAGTTTTCGGGTTCATTGGGTTTTTAAAAAATAACCTTCACCCAAACTCGAACCTATTAAGCTTTGGGTTGAGCTTAATTGGATTTTGGGTTATAGAGTTGGTTTATAACTAAACCTAGATAACCCAACCGACCAGATTCAAGTTCATGTTAATCATGCATAATTATTCGGGTTTGGGGTGGATTGTTCGGATTACCTGATTTATAATTATAATTATAATTATATCATTTGGTTCAGGTGATGGGTAGAAAAAAAAATTTGGTTTGGTTTGACCCAAAACCCAAACGTATTCAATTCGGTTACCGAGTACAATTTAATACCTCAAAACCAATTAACCCTACCCAAGCAACCCGAAACTCAAACAACCCGACCGAAAAACACCCATAGGTGGGTTATAGGGGGTGGTGGAATTACATTCACATTCCAAATCCTAATGACACAACCGAACACAAAAGGTAAATAATTGGATTCAAATTCCAATTCCTTCACAGATCCAAGTTCCATTGAAAAACATTATGCAAACCAAACGACCACTAATGATTTTGATTGTGTCATTTTATAGGTTCTGGCTACTGGACTTGAAAGCCACGGGTTCCACAAAAATCATTTACTTGCCGAGTAATCAAGCCATTTGGGGATCAAGAGAACAACCCTAGCTTAGTAGCTTTCTAATATAATTGCCAACAATGCAAAAACCACATGGAAAATAAATGAGAACACAATAACCCTCAAAACACTACTCAAAAGTACTAAATTTGTATTTATAAAGTATACTGGAATTCATTGTTATATAACTTTGAGTGGTTTAATTTAAATTTTACACTTACAAAACTAAATCCATTAACAATATAATGCACAACAAACTTTGTATATGTTTGTTTAATAATATGCGACTCTTAGATTTAAAAAAGCGCTACCAGTTCAAGAAAATGCACGTTAGTTATCTCTCTTCTCAATATACTAATTCTAACTTTGACAATAAAACGATAGTCATTCGAATAACACGAGATTTCAATGGGCAACAACATTAATTAGTTTTTCTTTCGAACGGCAAAAAACACTAAACTAAAGGGTACCTAGCAAGAAGCTAGTCCGTGTACAAACCAAAGAAAATAGACGGATTAGAACGCCAATCGATATAGATCGGAAACCGACTCCTTTTACCTGTAACAAGTAATTAGTAATTACATTAGATGCAATAAGAGTAATAGTTTAATAGCTTATTATGGATTTGCCATAAGATTTACCATTCATTAGAGGAAAATTGATACCCTAAATCTTCATACACCAAGAAATGTTCAATATCGAATCGAAAAACCTACATGAACTCAAATGGGTTTTCTGGGAGTGTATTCGCCAAGTCTTCTTCCGTTGTCGTTGATCTTTCTGAACCACTAATTTCCGAAATCGCCAAATCTTTCAACAACTCTTGATTAAATAGCACTTTCTGTGATGAAGTAGTAATAGTATCACAGCCATAGAAGAAAGGATGCTCAAGAACCTCCTCCGCTGTCGGCCTCCAGACCGGATTCCACGAAAGGAGTTTGGTGATCAAATGGATTGCCGCCGGGCTCGCGGATGGTAACAATGCCGAAAGATCCACACCCGGATTCTTTGGAAACCGATAATTGATCATACCCGCAAGATACAGTCCCAGTTCCCATGTGGTTTCTGTTGGACTGCCGATCACACCGCAAATCCTTTGCATTACTTCTCCCGAAGAAGATCCTTGAAACAATGGTCGGAGGGTAAACAATTCGACCATGATCGTCGCACCCATTGCCCACATGTCGACCGCAGAGTCATGTATTGGTGCGTAGAGAAAAACCTCGGGGGCGCGGTACCAAAGGGTCGTGACGTAATCCGTGTACGGAGGCCTGCCGTTGATCTCGCGTGCCTGACCAAGATCCGCAATCTTGATTACATCCTTGGAAACTAGTAGGTTTTCCGGTTTGAGGTCGCGATGGAAGTACCCGACCGTGTCGTGCATGTACGCAAGACCCTGGAAGACTTGGAAACACAAGTTTTTAATCTCGTTTTCGGAGAAGGGTTTCGTCCTGCGCATCATGTGATTGTAGAGACTGCCTTCTTCCATGTATTCAAACACCAAGAACAATACGTTGTTTTCTTTGATGATCTCTTTAAGGTTTACGGTGTTAGGATGGTCTTTCATCATGCGTAGCGCGTTCACTTCTGTTAGATTTATACATTCTTCCATCGAGTGAAACCTTTCGTGAACGAGTTTCTTCATTGCAACGACTTCACCCGTCTGCTTATTGATGGCTTTCCAAACGATCCCGTACGATCCACGTCCGATTACTTCGATTCTTTGATACTTTTCCATTGTGTACGTATTTGTAACCCTATTTTTTTCAATAAAAAAATAGGATTGAACAAGAAGATGGAAACAATAGTGATGAAGTGAGTATTGGGAAGTGTTGGTTATTTATATATACAAGTGAAGTGATATGAAGATATATGTATTTGTGGGTTTAGGAGTAGTTATCTAATCTAATCTTAGGATATTTATTTTCTTATTATGGAAAACATTGCTTTGGCTCCAAGGCCGTTCTCCTTCAGCTATATCCAAAATAGATCTTAAACTAATTACAAAACATTAATATTTATCATAAAACAAAATCATTAATATTTATCTTTAAAACTAATTACAAAACATTAATATTTATCATAAAACAAAATCATTAATATTTTCTTACGAACAGTTTGTGTAATTGATTTAAGTTAATTCGATTCAATCTTGTGTACTATCCTTTTCTAACAAGATGTACACCCCCAGTTTTTATTTTAGTTTATTTTTCAATTTGAGTATTTTTCTTGCTTACAAGTTAAAAGCAAAACAAATGGGCTTGATAAGGTATTTTATTGGGCTATATGATTTCAGATAAAGGCCCAAAAAAGATTTCTTCTGGGTTTGGGCCTTATAGAAATAACAAATATGCGAATATGTAATGTAAGTAAAGGAAAGAAGTTTTTGAAAAAAAATTAGATTTTTTTTTAAAAGAAGGTTCATCTGAGCTTTGTGCAGACTACATCCTTGGCAATTTTTACCGATAGCTAAGACATGCTTCCTTGGAATTAACTCTCAGTGGCCAACAATTACGTACGCAAAGTGAATCAATCAAAAGAACCATAAAAATGGATTACATATCTATAAAAAACATATTAAAAAATATATCTACATTTTATTGAATTCGATGTTCTTTTAGGTTTTTTTAAATAAATTACCTTATGATTATTAAAATGATGTAACATACAAAAAATCAAAGCATATGGATCTTGTTAGGATGTTTTGAGAGAGGTGGGGTGAAAAAATACCTTTGAGGCAACTCCAACAAATTATTTAAAAAAATTAATGTGAATAAAGAAAGTTCAATATATTAAAAAAGAATAACATTAAGTTTCAATAAGTTTTCTATTTTTAAAGGATATCCAATCCATTTTTGTGCTTTTTTATTGTCAAATGTTTTTCTTTAAGATAGGTTTCATCTAGGTGTTGCCTAGAATGATGAACAATTTGAAAAGGGGAATTATAAATGGACCCTCCTATTATGAGAATGCGTCATATATGTGAGTATACAGGTGGGACCCAGTATTGGGGGTGTTTATAATTATGTGAGTGTTGAAAAGGTCAAAGGGGGTCCAAATAACAACACCCTTTGAAAATTAAGTTATAATAGTCTAAGATTAAGCCTGACCACAGAACTCTAACGCCTAGACTCGAACCCGATGTAAATATGATATTTCACCATATTTCCTATGCATTTTGCTAATACCCCACCAGCTCTTGTGGTTTCCTTCTTAATACTTCTAACACGATTTTTATCAAACGTATATTGTTTTTAATTATTTTTATTGGATAATGCATTTTCTATTAAAATGAACAGGATAAATGATATATAAATTATTTTAATAAAATTTGGTTGACTAACCATAAACAAATTAATAATTAATTAAAACTTTGCCATTTGTTAAATAAGTTGTTGTTAAATCAAGTAATAATTATTTATTAATTGTATATATGATGATTATGTTTGAATATATGGTATAATAATAAAAGAAGAAATTGCAATTTTGGTCCTTGTGGTTTGTTTTCGTTAAAAAGAGAAATATGTCCTCGTGTGCAAGGCTGGGGGACTAAAGTGTTACATGTGAAAGTGCAAGGGAGGGATCAACAGGTATATAAGAGTTAGAAAACCTCAAACTCTCTTATTTGGCGTCCAGGGAGTGAGAAAGAGAGAGAAGAGGGCGACGTATTGGAAAGGGAGTCAAGGAGGTTCAATTGAGAGTGATTGACTGATTGTGAAGCAATTACCGTGGCGATTACGTTGTTCGTGTCAAAGGTAAGAATTCTAGTTACGTTATTGGTTTAATTGATGTCTATTTTGAGTTAGAGTCATGGTTAGGGTTTTGGTATGGATTTGTGATCATAAGATCGCCTTTTTGGAATGTTACGGTCGAATTAGTGGTATATAAATGCTAGATTTCGGCCATAGATGTTGTTGATACATGATTTTGGTGTACTTTGGTCGAAATTGATGATTTTGGGTGAAATCCCGTGGCTGAAGTCATAACCCGCGGCTGGGATATGATCTGCGGGCAACCGCGGGTAATCGGTGGGTAGCCACCTGCGGCCAACCCGCCGATACCTCTGTTTCGATTTTCGATTTTTCCGAAACGGGTTCGGTTGGGGTTCTTTAGTTTATGTACCCCTAAAGGTTAGTGAAACATGGTGTTTCATGAAGTTTGGTGGAAATTGGTCAAGGATAGATGTGTCATTTTGCGATAGTGGGTCGGGTTTGAGTTAGACGTCCACTTTTGGGCTATGTTTGATATGTATATGTATGTGTTATGGTTAGGTGTTACGAGCTGAGTACTATCTCTTGCAAAAGAACTTGTTGTGATCTTTATTGAGGTGAGTTTACTACCCATCCATGTATTGTTGTATATGTATGGTTATGATGCATGTGGTTATGTGTATGTGTTCCTTCGGGAACGAGGCAAATAGTACCTATGGTGGTAGTAATACCCCTAGGGAATATTACATTCCTTCGGGGACAAAGCATGGACAGAGGCTTGGTACCAGTGTCATTAAATCCTTCCTTGATGGTATTGAGCCGTATGGAAGGTGGCATATTTTACATGTATGTAATTGCTATGTACTTGTGATTGTATGTGTATGATGGTAGATGGTTTAGGTGTGTGCTCACTAAGCTTTATGCTTACCCCGTTTTTGTTTACTTTTTTAGTGTCCGGTACGTCCCGGAAGGGAAAATGTGACAGTATGAAGCTTCGGTGGCGTGGTAGTTCAGTCTCGGCATGAGTTTATGGAGGATGATCTTAAAATGATAACTTTACTTTTTGGTTTGGTTAAACATATTTATTTTTGGGTTTGTTATGCCGTCTTTTGGAACCTTTTAAATTACGAAACTTGGCTGGATCTCCTTATAAACTGTCTAGATGGTTTTAAATGAATGTTTTATGGACAAGCTTCCGCTTTTGAAACAGTTATGGCTTAAATGTATGAAGTTCGGTTACTTTCCTTTACAAGTTGGTGTTTTTAGAAAACGAGTGTTACAAACACAGTTTGAATACCACATGATCGAAGCTCAAAACTGATCAGGAACAATATATCTCTTCATTCTAATCACATTTTTCCACTGCATTCCAAACCCAAATTTCTATAGAGGTTTTGGGACCACCACCAGGGATTCTGCCTCTACCCTGCGAGAGGACGTGTCCCCTTAATCTCCGCCATTTTGTGGCGTGCGGGATCAAACTTGCCTCATACAAGTGTATACTCCTCCCCACGTAATTAATTATATTAGATTACAGTTTGAACCCCAATGGCACTTCTGTTTATTCTTGTCCCACTTAAATGCTTGATGACAGTAATTAAAATCAACAACAAATATTTAGATCAAATATTGTTTATTTTATATATATGTTGGATCTTGTTAAAGTCTAAATACTAATTATTTTTTCCGGTGTATATACATACACACATACATACATACATATATAGGGTCAGGTTCAAATGCGAACTCGTTTTTTTTTATTATAAACAACAATCATTTCGTGAGGGTTCAGTTAGAAAGGGAGAACCCAATGTCTCCTATTTCAGCATTATGGGCCTGTAACAAAATCTCATTGACAGCTGGATGACAAACTTGTATGAGTCACGTCTACAATTCTATAAGAAACTCAAACCTACTCAACAGTCTTTTTTAAATGTAGAGGATTAGGTGTTAGTTTTTTTTATATTTACTAGTGATGTTATGTTTTGAAACAAAGTTTATTATTTAAGGAGAGTCGTTTTTAATAATTGTAATCCTATGTATTATGTTTGTTTTATGTTTTTAACAAAAGTTTAGTAACGAGTGTTGCCATTTGCACCTTAGTCTATAACTTAGACTAGAATTGACTTATTAATAATTGTAATCATTATTGAATTATTATTACTTTTTCTCTCAATTGTTTTTATTATTATTTTAAAAAATGTATAAACCAAAAAAACATTTGTGTAGTAATCAAGCAATTTGAGGATCAATAGAACCCTAGCTTTCTAATAGAATTGCCAACGGTGGAAAAACCAAACTTAAAATAAATGAAAACACAATAACCCCCAAAACATTACTCAAAAGTACTAAAACTTGTATTTATAAAGCATGCAACAATTCTTCCTATATATGCAAAAAACTCTGAGTGCAGGTTTAATTTCAATTTTATATTTACAAATTAAATCCATTAACAATATATAATACAAACTACAATGTTGTGGCGTATTAGTTAAGGCCTATGGAGGAAGCGCGCGGCTAGTTAACCTTTCTATCACAGGTTTGAATCCGGACGCTTTTAGATTGTGACCACAGGGGATTAACTCAGAGCAGCATGCTTTAGCTGTCGATGAACTTTGCCGGGATCGGTAGAAGCAAAACCACGTATACCCTTTAAAAAAACAATATAAAATGCGCAACAAACACTTAATACGTTTGTGTAATGTGTGACTCTTGATTTCAAAAAGCTCTACCAATTGGAGAAAAGTTCAAGAAAATGTAAACGTTAGTTATATATCTCACTTCTCAATATGTTTTTTTTTAAACGGCAGATAACTCACACACACGTTTCGGGGTATTCGGATCCAAACAGGCACCGACTAATCCCCCGCGCCCGTGAACCGGCCCTATGGACTAGGCCAAGAGCTAAATACCGCAACAAGTTGTCGCCTGCGGGGTTTGAACCTTGGCCAACTAAGGATACCATCCCTGAAGGCAGAAGAATGTTATCTCCACCCACTAGGCTGACCATCTTTGGTCTCTCTTCTCAATATGTTAATTCTAACTTTGACAATAAATCGATAGTTCGAAATAACATGAGATTTCAATGAGCAATTGCATTATAAAAACTAATTAGTTATACTAGATGCAATAAAAGTAATAGTTTATCAAGGATTTGCCATAAGATTTAACATTCTTACACCAAGAAATCGTTGATATCGAATTAACAAATAAAGATAGAACACTATTTCGCTAATTATTTAAGCAAAACCTACATGAACTCAAATGGGTTTTCTGGGAGCGTATTCACCAAGTCTTCATCCGTTGTCGTTGATCTTTCTGAACCACAAATTTCCGAAATCGCCAAATCTTTCAGCAACTCTTGATTAAATACCATTTTCTGTGATGAAGAAGTAACACATCCATAGAAGAAAGGATGCTCAAGAACCTCCTCCGCTGTCGGCCTCAAGACCGGATTCCACGAAAGCAGTTTGGTGATCAAATGGATAGCCGCCGGGCTAGCGGATGGTAACAATGCCGAAAGATCCACACCCGGATACTCTGGAAACCGATAATTGATCATATCCGCAAGATACAGTCCCAGTTCCCATGTGGTTTCGGTTGGACTGCCGATCACACCGCAAATCCTTTGCATTACTTCTCCCGAAGAAGATCCTTGAAACAATGGTCGGAGGGTAAACAACTCAACCATGATCGCACCCATTGCCCACATGTCTACCGCAGAACCATGTATTGGCGCGTAGAGAAAAACCTCCGGGGCGCGATACCAACGGGTCGTGACGTAATCCGTGTACGGAGGCCTGCCGTTGATCTCGCGTGCCTGACCAAGATCCGCAATCTTGATTACATCCTTGGAAACTAGTAGGTTTTCCGGTTTGAGGTCGCGATGAAAGTACCCGACCGTGTCGTGCATGTACGCGAGACCCTGGAAGACTTTGAAACACAAGTTTTTAATCTCGTTTTCGGAGAAGGGTTTCGTCCTGCGCATCATGTGATTGTAGAGACTGCCGTCTTCCATGTATTCAAACACCAAGAACAAAACGTTGTTTTCTTTGATGATCTCTTTAAGGTTTACGACGTTAGGATGGTCTTTCATCATGCGTAGCGCCTTCACTTCTCTCAGATTCATGCATTCTTCCATCGAGTGAAACCTTTCGTGAACGAGTTTCTTCATTGCAACGACTTTGCCCGTATGCTTATTGATGGCTTTCCAGACGATCCCGTATGATCCACGTCCGATTTGTTTGATTCTGTGATACTTTTCCATTGCGTACTTTGTAACCCTTTTTTTTCAAGAAAAAAATATGGTTGTAGAAAAAAATGGAAACAATAGTAATGAAGTGAGTATTAGCAAGTGTTGGTTATTTATGTATAGAAGGGAAGTGATATGAAGATAGACTGACTTATGGGTTTATTAGGAATAATTGTAGTTATCTATCTAATCTAATCTTAGGATTATATTTACTTTTCTATTATAAGAAAGATTGCTTTGGCTCCAAGCTGGCGGTTCTCATTTAGATATATCCATAAATAGATCTTAATCTAATTACAAAATCATTAATATTTATTTTAACAAAATCAATGGAAATTGATTGGAATAAGGAAATTGATCTTAAACTAATTACAAAATCGTTAATAATTAATATTTATCCTTTTCCAACCAGGTGTACACCCCGGTTTTTATTTTATTTTATTTTTCGATTTGAATATTTTTCTTGCTCACAAGTCACAAGTCACAACTTGAAAATAGAGAGAGCTTAAACAAAATGGGCTTGATAAAGTATTGTATTAGGCTATATGATTTCAGATAAAGGCACAAAAGGGATTTCTTGTGGGTTTGGGCCTTTTAGGCTGAAGGGCAATATAAAAATTTTTCTTTTCAGAAAATCAAATAACAAATATGTGAATGTGCATGTAAACGAAAGAAGTTTTTGATAAAAAAATATGTTAGAAATATTTGAGAAAGTGAATCAATCAAAAGAACCATATAAATGGATTACATATAAAAAAAAGATATTTGCATTTTAGAAATATAAGGTTTGTTGCAAGAAGTGTCTTAATTAGAGTCCGCCTTGATACATGAGGTGTTTTTGATGGAGTTTTTAGTTGATCTTTTAGTTTTTCTTGCCTTTGCTTGGTGGTTCTGTTTGTTTGTTGGTCGTTCTTCATAGTACTTTAGGTAGTGCAAGTTGGTGTTTTGATGCTCATTTATTGCTTTTGTAGTTGTTTCGCGTTGGCAGTTTCATGTTGTTTGTGGTTCAAGGGGTTTCGTTTTTGGGCTGTTTCTATGCCTTGGAGAAACATTTTGACATTTATTTTTGTACCTTCTTGTTCTTCTTTGTATATAACATTTTCTTTTCGAAAAATATTTGGTTTTCTTTAATTTTTAACTAAGTAATGTCCAAATTACTAAGTCCGGTCATCTACAATGCATATGCATATTTTCTAAGAAGAAAGACAAACATGTGTATTTGTTTATAAGTTCTGCTTACCTAGTTGATGATAATTCACAACGTTCGATTCACATGTCGAAGGTTGTTTTAATGATTTTTATGGGATTGCATAAGTTAGTTGATAATTCACAACATTCGATTCACATGTTGAATGTTATTTTAATGATTTTTATGGGATTGCATAAGTTGTGCTCATACCACTTTCTCTATGTATAGATATTTCCTGAAGTATATATAATAGTTAGAAACAACAAATACTTACGCACATATGGCCTTTGACATATTGGTATTTCATATCTAAACTGTTGGCCTCCCAGGAGGCTAAGGCTATGTTTGGCAACCTAGCTGATAAGCTAGCTTATGACTGATAAGGTAGCTAATGATTGATAAGTTAGCTGATGAAGGTAGTTGTTGACTGATAAGGTAGCTGATTAATAAAATGTGTTTGGCAAAAACTAGCTGATAAGGTAGCTTTTGACTGAAAAATGACAAAAAAACATGTTTAAATATTAGTAATGTAAAAAGTGGAAGTATATATTTGGAATAAAAAAATAAAAGTCTCATACTTACAATAAGTCACCAAAACGCTACTCAAAGTAGTTTTTCAAAAAACTAGCTTATGATTCATCCAAACATGTACGTGACTTATAAGATGACTTATAAGTTTGCTTTTTTTTTTTTTAATTTACCAAACAATGCCTAAGGATTTAAATATCACTAATTTGAGAAGGGATTATTTTCTTAGTTGTTGTATGCACCGATAAATATTAAAAAAAAAAAAACAGTTACTCATCGTAAGTTTTGAACCATGACCTAACATAACGCATTATGTTAAATTCAGCTTCAAGGTCAAAGTTTTTTGCAAAAGTTTATTATCAGTTCTTTGACTTCTTTCTAATTAAAAGGAGGTGATTTTAGATATCTATTTCTTGAAGTGAAAGAAAAACCAAGTGTTCATTTAATTCACATTCGACTTTGGGTACTATCTAATATCTATTCTTATCGAACAGTTTGAAATTTCAGCATGTATTATTTTTCTTTTGATTCAAATCAATCTTATACCATAAGATAATTTAAGTATATTTCTTGATCACAAACTGAACACATAATTTCAACAAGAAGGGCTTAATGAAGTATTAAATTAGGTTATAAAGTCCAAAACAGGGCCTAAAATAACTTTATGTGGGTTTTGGCTTTTTGGTGCCAGGGGATTGGGCTATATACACTTACTTTTTCAGAAAATTAAATAAGAATATGTAAAGAAAAAATTAATCTAAAAATGATACTTACAAATAAACACATTCAAATTTCTAACTTCTAAGTTACCATCAACATTAAAACTAAGCATCTTGACTGCTAGAAATGGGATAAGAGAAACGGGTAAATGGTAATCTAGAATATGGTTTGTTTAAAATTATATAAATATATTTTTCGAAATATTAATCTCGACTCTATATTTGGGTATCATGAAATTAAATCAAGGATAATTCACTACGGCCAAGCCCAAGTAGAGATAGAACCATCTTTCACTTGCTTCACTACAAAAAACATGTCATTTATCCACGCTTCATAAAAAACATGGAAGAGTTTTGAAACTTGTCACATTGCAAATTGAGATAATTAGTTTAAATATAGAGACTATTAGAAAAACAAAAAAACTCCACATTTATAAAAATGTGTAACTTTGATTTCAAAAGTTCACGTTTTTAAATGTGTATTTTTTGTAATGAACAGAAAATTCGAAAAGTTAAAGCGTGGACTTTTGTAACCTTATAATTATTTTCAAATTTTCCACGCTTAGAACAGTGAAACTTTAGATAATTTGTTTACACTATTAGAAGAGATTTTTTACTAAAAATTTCACACATTTAAATATAGATATTTGCTAAAAATTGTAAAGCCAAATTATATCGACGCTTTATAGTAATTTTTCACACTTTTAAGTGTATTAATATTGCTATAAAAGTGTGGATAATCAACCGCTTGTTTGTAGTGCTTGTCCATAGTTAAGTTTTAGCCAATTTTAACACAGTTTGGATACCACATGATCGAAGCTCAAAACTGACAAGGAATGATTTACCTGTTCACTCTAATCATGTTTTTCCACAACATTCCAAGCCCAAATTTTTTAGAAGAATTAAGACCACAGTCAGGGTGTTGCCCCTTCGACCCCACAAGAGGACATGACCCCCTTGATCTTCGCCATTTCGTGGCGTCCGAGAGTAGACTTGCCTCATACAAATGTATACTCTGCACCGCCTAATTAATTGTATTAGATTACATTTTGAACCCCATCGACACTTCTGTTAAGTCTCACCTAAATGCATGATGACAGTAACTAAAATCAACAATAAAGATTAAGATGGATCAAATATTGTGTATTTTGTATATAGGTTGGATCTTGTTAAAGTCTAAATACCAATTCAATCAAATGCACACCTTGCAATTGTTGCACACCTTAAGAACCAATGTCAAAAGTTCATCTAGTCTTAATGGATATATGGATTCATAAATACATTGATAGTTTCCTATTATAAGTGGTGGTCATAATTAATGAACTCTAATTACCTTCTATAAATATTTAAATCATAATAAATGAATCTTCATTATTTCCATAAAATGCACTTATTCATTGGTTCTTAAGGTGTGCAACAATTGCAAGATGTGTATTTGATTCTCCATATATATATATATATATATATATATATATATATATATAGGGGTGGGTTCAAATGTGAACCACTTTTTGGTTGTGAACGTGAGGACAACCGAGAGCGCGACACGTGGCGGATGACTAGGCGTCACGTAAGATCCACGGCGGATGACTAGGCGCCACGTAAGATCCACGACGGATGACTAGACGCGATTCATGGGAGGGCATTGAATTAAAGAGGGGGACCAAACTTAAAGCCGCCACGTGTCGCGCTCTCGGTTGTCCTCACGTTCACAACCAAAAAGTGGTTCACATTTGAACTTTCCTCTATATATATATATATATATAGATAGGGGCTTTTTAAAATACACCCTACTAAAAGGTTATCCCCTTACACCCCTAATCATAACCATCCACTTTTCAATCAACGGTCTAGATTAGATATATTAAATTCATAAATTTTTGATATTTTTTTCTCCTAATTTCCAGCCATATTCAAAATGCAGAAGGGTAATTTCGTAAACCCCTAACAAAGTTTGAATTGCAATAATTAAGGAAGGTGGGTAAATGAGGAAGTTATCAAATAATTCAATTCATTATGCAAATTCACTCCATAACCATACACCATATTGGCGAATTCAAATTCCTCCATGGCCAATCTAATTGCTTTCATCCAAGTGTTCACAACATGAATTGTCCAACATGAGATTCAATCCAGATGAAGAAAATGCATCTCCAAAGATTCGGAATTCCAGATTCAGAGAATTCATCTTAGAAGATTCGGAAATCCATATTCTCATAAAATTCATCTTCAATCAGCATATATTCATCGGAACCTCAACGAAAAATTCATACATTCATCGGATGTTAATCGAAAATTTAAACAGTCATCGGACATGCATCTAAAATCCTAATACATTGATAGAAAAATTCATACATTTATCGGATGTTCATCTCAGATGATTCGGAAATGCATATTCTCATAAAATTCATCTTCAATGGGCATATATATTCATCGGAACCTCATCCGGAAATTCATACATTCATCGGTTCATTGAAAATTTATACATTCATTGGACATGGATCTGAAATATTAATACATTTATCGGATGTTCATCGAAAAATTCATACATTCATTGGATGTTTATCGAAAAATTTATACATTCATAGGAGATGCATATGAAATATTAATACATCGATCGAAACATTCATACATTCATCGGATGTTTATCGGAAAATTCATGCATTCATTGGATGTTTAATAAAAATTTTATACATTCATTATACATGCAATTCTGATATATTAATGCATTGATCGAAAAATGCATACATTCATCAGATGTTGATCGGAAAATTCATACATTCATTGGAAGTTCATGGAAAAAATTATACATTCATTGGACATGCATATGAAATATTAATACATTTATCGAAAAATTCCTACATTCATCGGTTGTTCTTTAGAAAATTCAGCCATTCATCGTCTGCATCGTCGGTTCATCGTCTGCATCGTCGGTTCATCGTCTTCATCGTCGGTTCATCGTCTGCATCGTCGGTTCATCGTCTGCATCGTCGGTTCATCGTCTTCATCGTCGTTTCATCGTCTTCATCGTCGGTTCATCGTCGGTTCATCGTCTTCATCGTTGGTTCATTATCTGCATCGTTGATTCACCATCTTTAACGTATCTTCATCGTTACTTCATCGTATTTTCAGCGTCAGCTTCACCATCAACCAAAGCATCAATTTCTTTGAGAAAATCATTTTGAATCTCATAGCCTAAATCATCAAATCCCATATCATCGTCAAAAATGACCAGATCATCCACCACCATGTTACCAAATTCACCAATTGAAATTGAATTTAAAACAAATTGAAATCTCTTATGAACATTGAAGATAACTCCCGAAAATAACAAACCACAAAATAGGAAATGTGCCATGAATGCCTCAATCCTCATAATAAAGTATTGGTGGTTTTTTTTTGAAACCCAATTTACAAAAAGACCAATATGCCATTCGTTTTTTTATTAAAGGAAAATAAAAAAAGAAATAATTAAATTCAAATCTTGCAAGATGGAAGGTGGAGATTAGGGGTGTAAGGTGGATAACCTTTTGATGGGGTGTATTTTAACCTCCCTCTATATAGATATATATATATATATATAGAGAGAGAGAGAGGGAGGTTCATTTGTAAACCACAAAAAATGTGTAAACTATGTAAACCAATCATAGCCGTTGATCAAAAAAATCAAAGGAGGATATGGATTCATAGAAAACATGGAAATGTGAAATATATGGTAAGTCATTGATTATTGAAAGATGAAAATGTGAAATATAGAAATGTTTTTGAAAATCAAGGGTGTGGATTGGTTTACATAGTTTACACATTTTTGTGGTTTACAAATGAACCCCCTCTATATATATATATATATATATGTTGGATCTTAATACTCAATCTTTAAAATACTATTTTGAAAATTAAGTTATTGCGATTTCACATAAGAGAAGTGATACAAGAGGTTTCAAGCGTATAGAAAGATTGTATAGAAAGATGAGGAACCATTGCTTATGCGACTTGAGTTGTATTCCAAGGCAAACATGTGTACTAAACTATCTTACACATAATGCGTTTGTTTGTTTTTTTCACTATTGGAAATCGAAAAACAAATCAAAACGGGGAAAAACAACAAACATTGTTTACCGTGAGTTTTGTTGAAACTCACACGAGACTTTTCCTTGCGTACTTGTTTCCTTTTTTTATAGAGTTTCTTTTCTTTTTATTTATTAAGAGCATCCACAGTGGTGAAACCTTTAAGAACCTCAGTTGTCATATTTTTCTCTGCCACATCATTGCCACCTCAACAAAGTAAGAACCTCCTTAAAACTCTACAGTGGAGGTTCTTATAAAAACCCAACTTTTCTTTTCTTATTTATTAATTTTTATATAAATTTAATATATACATATATGTTAAAATTTTCAAATATAATATATTATTTTTCACTTTTATATTAATATTAAATTTTCAATCTATATATTTTATTAACATATATGAAAAACAATTAAAACGCAAATATAATTTTATTGAAAAAGAGGTACACCGTTACAGAAATATTAATCTTTTAAAAAGTATGAGTAAATACTTTATAATATAGATCACTCGTAATCTCGATTCGACCAAATATGTTTAACCAGGTCGAAGCAGAGTTGATGATGAACTTCATTTGAGCATATCTCGAAGTTCATTTGAAGATATTCAAGTAATTCATGGGTGGAACCTTGAAATATTTATGTTGAGTTATCTAATTTTGATTTACAAATAGAAAAATATTTAAAAATAATATAAACATAATAAATTAATTAAATAATTAAAAATCAAACTTCTTAAAAACAACTTATAAAATTTGTATAAAAATTTATAAGAAACAAAAAAAAAAAACAAATTTTTAATAATAATTTTTTATTTAATTTAATATATATGTTTTATTGCACAATATATATGTTGTATAAATTTATTAAAAGAAAAAATAGTTAAGAAATAACAAAAAAAATAAATTAAATAACAACAAAAAGGAAAGTATTACAAGAACCCGGGTTCTTGTTCAAGCACCTGGGTTCCAATAAGAACCTGTGACTGGACAAGAACCTCTGTCCCACAGTGGAGGTTCCTGCAAAAACCTTAAGAAGAACCTCATGAAGAACCTCCATTGTGGATGCTCTAATGTTTATCCTATTTATTAGGGAGTATTAATTAGTTTCCCTAGTTAGATTAGTTTATAATTCCATAGTTAAAATTTTCTAGTTTAAGATTATAAATAAGATCTAGAGTGAATTACATCGGTGGGCTTCTGTGGTTTGCTTAACTTTTGGGTTGGTACCTAAAACAAACTATCTACATTGATAGTTCATAACCTTTTACTTTCATACCACTTAGGCTATTGGTACCCCAACCCTCTTAACCTAACTGCCACATCAGTTTTTCTCCAACCCTTTGCAAGCCCTCTGCAACTCTCCACAACCCGTACCTCAACCCTCCAAACCCTCTCACTTTTTAATTAATTAATTTAATTAATACAAATAAACAATAAAATTAAATAAATAATATTAAAAATAAATTAAAAATTCTAATATTAAAAGAATACAAATAAAAAAAATTACAAAATTAAATAAACTAAAATTTAAAGTCATGTTTTGCTTTTAGTCGGGCCTTTTTCGCCAACGTCGCTTCCAATTCGATACCCTCAAGGTGGTCATGCAGAGCTTTGTAGAACGCCAAGTCTTGTTCGAATATTGCATCTAGTTAGATATCCGCCAATTGCCTTTTGAGTTCAAGTTTTTTCAACTTGTACTCTATTTTCTCGAACAATTGTTTATTCCATGACTCATACATCTCGCCCGTGGGTTAGGGTTCGGAAGTCTCGGCCCCTTTACTCCTCATGGCCTTTTTCTCCTTGCCTCGACCTATGGGTTGTTGAGGTTGCGGAATCTCTTCTTGAACCTCGTCGTCATCTCCACCAAAGTGAGCATCGGAAGACCCAGACGTTCTGGTACGTTTTGTTGAGCGAGAGGAAGACCCGAACATCAGTGGAACCGTAGCCCATTTGCGGCAATGTCGTAGTATCTCCCAAGCATCTTCATGGGGGAAAACATACTTTTCCACGGCCTGGTAGTGGGAACGAACCAACTGTAGGAGTTCCAAATCATTTTTTCCGCTTGGCCTATTGTTCATGATGTTGTTGTATATCCCATTAAAGATCGTTATCTTTTTATTTAACGCCGACCATTTAGTATACATTTGGTAATAGGTTCTATAGGGTTTCGTCCTAAGCCGAGCGTTAAACGACCGCTCAACTGCCTTCCAAAATTGAGCTACAAGTAACATATATACAGTTAAGCTTCAAACATATATATATAAACCAAACATATATATACTTCAAACATATATATATAAACCAAACATAATAAACTAATAAACTTCAAACATATATATAAAAGCGAAGAAATATGTTATACTAGAAGTTTGCGAGGTACCGGTTATGGGTTCTCGGACTTGTTAATCCACGCCTTGACTAACGTTATTTCCTCCTCGGTAGTCCACTTTTTTTTTTGGCTTTGCGGTTTAAGTAGGTTTTTTTGGGTTCTGCGGGGAAGAGCTCGGGCTCGGGTGAATCCGGAGCTGATGATTCGGTTGGGACATGTTGCGTTTCCGGAATAAGTGAATGTGTATCACTTGAATCGGAACCCTCCCCCGTTTCACGAGGTACGTAATTGGGGTAATGCGTATTTTTGCGGCTATAATCCGTATTATAATGATTATAATCCGGATTGTAACCGGATGGACCAAATTGGTTAGGAAAGAGCGTTTGAGAAAATTGAGTAAGAAAGAAATTTGGATTGTAACCGGTTAGAAAAAATTAGGGAGGAAAGAATATTTGATTGTAACCGGTATTGTAACTGGCGTTTGACTCTTCAAATTGCGGTATATATGGTTGTTGAGCGTAATCGGCGAATCCGCTCGGACCGCCCGAACCACCGGCACCTCTTGAACCACCGACACCTCTCGAGCGACAGGTACCCCTCGAACCTCTTCCTCGTAAACCACCGGCACCACGGGACGTGTTGTTTGGATTCATGATGTGAAGTTTAGATTTTGAGAGTAGAAGTAGAAGTTTGGGTGTTGTTTGGATTTAGAAGTTTTTAAGAGAAATAAAAGAAATTGGTGTGAAAAATAAATTGGGTGTTGAGGTTGTTTATATAGTGAATGAAAAAAGGAAAAGAAAAAAAATAATTTTAAAAATTTTAGCCGTTGGCAACGGCTCTCTTCAACGGCTATGGCAACCCGTGAAGGAGAAGCCCGCCGGGCATATGCGTCGGCGTACCGCAGCCCGCGTAACCCACTGAGCCCGCAGGGCTCAAACCCGCTCAGCCTACGGCTGCGGTACACATAGCCTTATGGCCCTTTCACTTGACAATGTTAGTTAACAATCATTATAAAGGACCTACATGTATTTAAACAAACTTTAGGGACAAAAAATTTAACCTTCTCTAAGATTTAGTTGGTTCATGATATTTTTAACTTTATATTAATTTTTTTTATAAATATTAAAAAAAAATCAAACTTATTAAATATTAAATAAATATTTTTATTTTTAATTAAAAACTATTAAATTATAAAAAAGCCCTTAATATATTTCTAGTTTAGAAAAAAAACAAATATTGTAATAACCCTATTTTTTTATTGCTAAAAACTATTGTAATCATCAGTAAACTGGAAAGCATAAGATGTAACTTCTTCTGGGGCTCTAAGGAGGGCGTGAAGAAAATTGCTTGGATAAATTGGCATTCAGTCTTAGCTGACATAACGGATGGCGGACTCGGAATAGGGAGTCTGCAAGCACAAAACTCAGCCCTCTTAGCTCGATGGTGGTGGCGGTTCAAAATGGAATAGAACTGCTTATGGAAGAAAGTGATCGAGTCCCTTCATGGGGCTGACGGGGGTTTCGGTAACATTTCCAAATTTGGCAAATACACAGGCCCTTGGAGAAACATTCTTAAAATCAAAGTGGACTTCGATAAACTCAACTTACCCCTGGACTGCTGGTTCCAAAAAGCTGATAATGAAAATGATAGTCGCTGTTATGGGCGTTGGAAAACTCGGGCTTCTTCTCTGTAGCTTCTGCAAGGTTTGCTTTTGACGACGTGTTCCTAAACTCAAATGGTTGCAAGTTGTTCCGGTGGAATAGTTGAGTGCCAAAAAAGTTGAACATTTTGGCTGGCAAGTTCTAAATGAGAGGTTGCCAACCAAGACAAATCTTCAAAAAGAGTTGTTATTTGTCTCTCCCATCTTTGTCCCTTATGCGATCAAATGGACGAGGATGAAACCCATCTCTTTTTTGAATGCTCTGTTTCACAACAGTTGTTGAAAGACTTGGGTATTTGGTGGGGAATTGAGATTGGCGGGTTTCATGCGTTTCGTGACGTTTTACATTGGTGTGACTCCTCCTCCCTAAAGCCTTCGCAAAAGAATGCGTTCCTCGGAGTTGTTGTCACTTATTTCTGGCTTGTCTGGAAGTTGCGTAATGGCAAGATCTTTCCTAACTCCAAGACGGCGAGAGGTAGCTTTGTGCCTGGTGATCTTCAAGCCTTATCGTTTTTCTTGATTAAAAATAGGGCGTCTAGTTGTAGCTTGGCTAATAAGTGGTCGGATTGGTGTTCTTCGCCTTTGGCTTGTTTGTAATTTGTCTGTTTTGCTAGCGCTTTGCTAGTTTTTCGTTTTGAATAAATCTTTCGCCGTTCAAAGAAAAAAGAAAGGATAATTATTTTCTTAAGGTAATAACACCATCCTCCTTACGCATCTCTTTCAATGGATTCAAATGGGGATTTGGAGGATTAAACATTTTGAATAAACGAGTTTTAATAACAAAGCTTGGGTAATTTCTTTAAAGGAAAGCATAGCATGAACTATCTTGATTCAATCTTCTAAAACTGGGTATACATTTAAGGAATTTGAGATTCTTGAGTTTGTGTTAGAACATCTTTTTAAGAAACATTTATCAAGAATTAACTGGTGTGAGTTGTTTGATGTTGAGATTATAGTGTTTAGGTTGTAGTTAAGAATGTCCAATTTATTGCATCATCATTTATTAAACTCGAGAATCGAATTGAGAATGTTTGGCATTTTGGGAAAGTTTAAGCCGAAGGTCCGACCAGTGTTCGATACGGCTTCTGGGATTTAAGATTGGGGCAATTATGTTTTGGAACTTTCAATATTTTGAAAACCCATAAATCACATATTTTATTTGTATTTATTATGAATAATATTCATTACAAAAACCATATACAATAATTGGTTTTCGAATTCTCAAAATATTTGGGGTTCCTAATAAATAAACTTCCTTCTCGGAGATTTTTGTTTAAATTAATGTTTTATAAAATAGAATAACATAGATACATCTTTTAAATTATATATTCATAAATGTATTTTTTTTGAAAATATTACATAATTAAATTATTTGAAAATTTGTTCTATTAATGCATTTATATAGATTTGAAATCATGTAAAAAATAATAAATGAATAGTACATTATATTTTGTTAACATAGAGAACATTAGAGCATCTCCAACAGGTTTGCTATAATAGAAAAATTGATGTTTTTTTCCCTAAATTGCTCCAACAGGTTTGCTAAAATGATTGCTAAAATAGAAAAAACTTGGGTTTTCTCTAAATTTAGAGAATTCTCTAAATTCTCTAAAATAGGAGAGAGAAAGTATTACTTTTTATTTTCCACCAATAGAATAATTTGATTGTTTATTTTTTTTAAATTCATTGGAATAATAAATGTAAGTATATTTTAATAATATAAGTGATGATA
The DNA here is from genome assembly GCA_030169165.1 of Centaurea solstitialis. Lineage (NCBI taxonomy): Eukaryota > Viridiplantae > Streptophyta > Magnoliopsida > Asterales > Asteraceae > Centaurea > Centaurea solstitialis. Next base: position 15,970,132 of record CM058045.1, on the reverse strand, counting down.
GAATCTCTATAATAGAAAAGCTGTTGGAGATGGAAAAATAAAGTTTTAGTGATTTTGACATTTCATTTGCTATTTTAGCAAAATTATAGCAAACCTGTTGGAGATGCTCTTACAAGATTAGAATGGGTTCTTTCATAAGTTTTTGTGAAGCGGTCACCTCCTCATGCTTTCACACAATACAAGGACATCTTCAATATATTATACATTATATAAATGTTACATTTTTGACGAAAATGACATTTCTCATAAGTCATAATAATCTCATTATATGTAGAGAGAGAGAGGAATTGAAGAGTTTAGGTTCTACCCAACAAAAGAAGAGTCCATAACATATTGTTTGAAGCAAAAGATTCAAGGAATTGCAAGATTCCAACAAGATAACAAAACTTCAATTTAATTTTAATCATGATCAGAATTAAAAAAAAGGTATAGCTAGCTTTTACATATTGATAAAAGGACTTTTCTTCTTTCAATTTCAAGCTTCCTTTTTTGTGTTCTTTTTGGTTGTAAAAAACTTATTAGAATCCTAAGGTGGTGTTTGGTTTACTGGAATTCTTTGAAATTAGAGGGGACTGGAATCCAATCCAAGGATTGTTGTGTTTGGTTCATCATTTACAGGATGGAATTGAAATCATTTGCACCTAAACTTTACTTCATTTGAGGGAATCCATTCCTTCCCCCTCCATAAGGAATTTGAATTCCTTCCAAACACGAGATCTCTCCTTCACCCAATTGGGTGTTAATCGAGTTAAAATGATCAGTTTTCAGGTTCATTGGGTTTTTAAAATATAGCCTTCACCCAAACTCGAACCTATTAAGCTTCGAGTTGTGGTCAATTGGATTTTGGGTTATAGAGTCGTTTACAACAAAACCTAGATAATTAACCTAATTGACCAGATTCAAGTTCATGTTAATTAGGTATGGTTATTCGGGTTTGGGGTGAATTGTTCGGATTACCCGATTTATAATTATAGCATTAGGTTCAGGTGATGGGTAGAAAAAATTCGGGGCTAGTATGGAATTGAAAGCCACGGGTTCCACAAAAATCATTTACTTGCCGAGTAATCAAAGCCATTTGGGGATCAAGAGAACCCTAGCTTTCTAATACAATTGCCAACGGTGCAAAAACCACATGGAAAATAAATTAATGAGAACACAATAACCCCCAAAACACTACTCAAAAGTACTAAAACTTGTACTTATAAAGTATACAACAATTCATTCTTATATGTGTAACAAAACTTTGAGTGGTTTAATTTCAATTTTACATTTACAAAACTAAATCCGTTAAGAATATATAATACACAACAAACATTGTATACGTTTGTTTAATATGCGACTTCTGATTTTAAAAAGGGCTACCAATTCAAGAAAATGTACGTTAGTTATCTCTTCTCAATATACTAATTCGGACTTTCACAATAAAACGTTTAGTCATTTGAATAACCCGAGATTTCAATTAGTTTTTCTTTTGAACGGCAAAAAACATTAAACTAAAGTGTACCTAGCGAGAAGCTAGTCCGCGTACGAAGTGAAGAAAATAGACATATTAGAACGCCAAATCAATATAGCTCGGAAACCGATTCCTTTTACCTGTAACAAGTAATTAGTAATTACATTAGATGCAATAAAAGTAATAGTTTAATAGCTTATTATGGATTTGCCATAAGGTTAATTGATACCCTAAATCTTCTTACACCAAGAAATCTTCAATATCGAATCCAAAAACCTACATGAACTCAAATGGGTTTTCTGGGAGCAAATTCGCCAAGTCTTCTTCCATTGTCGTTGATCTTTCTGAACCACTAATTTCCGAAATCGCCAAAGCGTTCAACAACTCTTGATTAAATACTACTTTCTGTGATGAAGTAGTAATAGTATCACAGCCATAGAAGAAAGGATGCTCAAGAACCTCCTCTGCTGTCGGCCTCCAGACCGGATTCCACGAAAGGAGTTTGGTGATCAAATGGATAGCCGCCGGGCTCGCGGATGGTAAGAATGCCGAAAGATCCACACCCGGATACTCTGGAAACCGATAATTGATCATATCCGCAAGATACAGTCCCGGTTCCCATGTTGTTTCGGTTGGACTGCCGATCACACTGCAAATCCTTTGCATTACTTCTCCCGAAGAAGATCCTTGAAACAATGGTCGGAGGGTAAACAATACGACCATGATCGCACCCATTGCCCACATGTCGACCGCAGAATCATGTATTGGTGCGTAGAGAAAAACCTCGGGGGCGCGGTACCAAAGGGTCGTGACGTAATCCGTGTATGGAGGCCTGCCGTTGATCTCGCGTGCCTGACCAAGATCCGCAATCTTGATTACATCCTTGGAAACTAGTAGGTTTTCCGGTTTGAGGTCGCGATGGAAGTACCCGACCGTGTCGTGCATGTACGCAAGACCCTGGAAGACTTGGAAACACAAGTTTTTAATCTCGTTTTCGGAGAAGGGTTTCGTCCTGCGCATCATGTGATTGTAGAGACTGCCTTCTTCCATGTATTCAAACACCAAGAACAATACGTTGTTTTCTTTGATGATCTCTTTAAGGTTTACGGTGTTAGGATGGTCTTTCATCATGCGTAGCGCGTTCACTTCTGTTAGATTTATACATTCTTCCATCGAGTGAAACCTTTCGTGAACGAGTTTCTTCATTGCAACGACTTCACCCGTCTGCTTATTGATGGCTTTCCAAACGATCCCGTACGATCCACGTCCGATTACTTCGATTCTTTGATACTTTTCCATTGTGTACGTATTTGTAACCCTATTTTTTTCAATAAAAAAATAGGATTGAACAAGAAGATGGAAACAATAGTGATGAAGTGAGTATTGGGAAGTGTTGGTTATTTATATATACAAGTGAAGTGATATGAAGATATATGTATTTGTGGGTTTAGGAGTAGTTATCTAATCTAATCTTAGGATATTTATTTTCTTATTATGGAAAACATTGCTTTGGCTCCAAGGCCGTTCTCCTTCAGCTATATCCAAAATAGATCTTAAACTAATTACAAAACATTAATATTTATCATAAAACAAAATCATTAATATTTATCTTTAAAACTAATAAACATTAATATTTATCATAAAACAAAATCATTAATATTTTCTTACGAACAGTTTGTGTAATTGATTTAAGTTCATTCGATTCAATCTTGTGTACTATCCTTTTCTAACAAGATGTACACCCCCAGTTTTTATTTTAATTTATTTTTCAATTTGAGTATTTTTCTTGCTTACAAGTTAAAAGCAAAACAAATGGGCTTGATAAAGTATTTTATTGGGCTATATGATTTCAGATAAAGGCCCAAAAAAGATTTCTTCTGGGTTTGGGCCTTATAGAAATAACAAATATGCGAATATGTAATTTAAGTAAAGGAAAGAAGTTTTCGAAAAAACCGAAAACCGAAAAAAAACCGAAAAAAACCGAACCGAAACCGAAAACCGAAAAACCAAATGGTTCGGTTTCGGTTTTGGCTCCAAAACTGAACCGAAAAAACCGAACCGAACCGAAAATATTATATATTTAAAATTTTATATTATATATATAATATATATATTTACATATATATTTTAGAATTTTATAATATATATATATAATTAGATATATTGTCGATTAATCGATTTTTTTCTTAATATTTCACAAAACTAGCAATTCTAACACCTCTTATGTACTCTTTAATTTTCAATTTCATATACATCTAAATTTTGAACTATTAGGCTTCAAGTCTCAAGCTTGTATGTTTCTATCTTATCTTCAATAAATTGGTTTTTAAGAATGCAAACATATTTTTTGAACAACTTAAAGGAAAATTGTCAAGTTGAAAAATGTAAGAAATATAGAGTTATAGACCGAAAAACCGGGGAAAAACCGAAAAAACGAAAAAAAATCCGAAAACCGAACCGAAAAAAACCTAAAAAACCAAAAACCGAAAAACCGAAAACCGAACCGAAAAAAAAACCGAAAACCGAACAACGCTCGGTTTTCGGTTCGGTTTTTGCCAAAAACCGAACCGAACTCTAGCTCTTGTGGTTTCCTTCTTAATACTTCTAACACGATTTTTATCAAACGCATATTGTTTTTAATTATTTTTATTGGATAATGCATTTTCTATTAAAATGAACAGGAAAAATGACAATATAAATTATTTTAATAAAATTTGGTTGACTAACCATAAACAAATTAATAATTAATTAAAACTTTGCCATTTGTTAAATAAGTTGTTGTTAAATCAAGTAATAATTATTTATTAATTGTATAATATGATGATTATGTTTGAATATATGGTATAATAATAAAAGAAGAAATTGCAATTTTGGTCCTTGTGGTTTGTTTTCGTTAAAAAGAGAAATATGTCCTCGTGTGCAAGGCTGGGGGACTAAAGTGTTACACGTGAAAGTGCAAGGGAGGGATCAACAGGTATATAAGAGTTAGAAAACCTCAAACTCTCTTATTTGGCGTCCGGGGAGTGAGAAAGAGAGAGAAGAGGGCGACGTATTGGAAAGGGAGTCAAGGAGGTTCAATTGAGAGTGATTGACTGATTGTGAAGCAATTACCGTGGTGATTACGTTGTTCGTGTCAAAGGTAAGAATTCTAGTTACGTTATTGGTTTAATTGATGTCTATTTTGAGTTAGAGTCATGGTTAGGGTTTTGGTATGGATTTGTGACCATAAGATCGCCTTTTTGGAATGTTACGGTCGAATTAGTGGTATATAAATGCTAGATTTCGGCCATAGATGTTGTTGATACATGATTTTGGTGTACTTTGGTCGAAATTGATGATTTTGGGTGAAATCCCGTGGCTGAAGTCATAACCCGCGGCTGGGATATGATCTGCGGGCAACCGCGGGTAATCGGTGGGTAGCCACCTGCGGCCAACCCGCCGATACCTCTGTTTCGATTTTCGATTTTTCCAAATCGGGTTCGGTTGGGGTTCTTTAGTTTATGTACCCCTAAGGGTTAGTGAAACATGATGTTTCATGAAGTTTGGTGGAAATTGGTCAAGGGTAGATGTGTCATTTTGCGATAGTGGGCCGGGTTTGAGTTAGATGTCCACTTTTAGGCTATGTTTGATATGTATGCGTATGTGTTATGGTTAGGTGTTACGAGCTGAGTACTATCTCTTGCAAAAGAACTTGTTGTGATCTTTATTGAGGTGAGTTCACTACCCATCCATGTATTGTTGTATATGTATGGTTATGATGCATGTGGTTATGTGTATGTGTTCCTTCGGGAACGAGGCAAATAGTACCTATGGTGGTAGTAATACCCCTAGGGAATATTACATTCCTTCGGGGACAAAGCATGGACAGAGGCTTGGTACCAGTGTCATTAAATCCTTCCTTGATGGTATTGAGCCGTATGGAAGGTGGCATATTTTACATGTATGTAATTGCTATGTACTTGTGATTGTATGTGTATGATGGTAGATGGTTTAGGTGTGTGCTCACTAAGCTTTATGCTTACCCCGTTTTTGTTTACTTTTTTAGTGTCCGGTACGTCCCGGAAGGGAAAAGGTGACAGTATGAAGCTTCGGTGGCGTGGTAGTTCAGTCTCGGCATGAGTTTATGGAGGATGATCTTAAAATGATAACTTTACTTTTTGGTTTGGTTAAACATATTTATTTTTGGGTTTGTTATGCCGTCTTTTGGAACCTTTTAAATTACGAAACTTGGCTGGATCTCCTTATAAACTGTCTAGATGGTTTTAAATGAATGTTTTATGGACAAGCTTCCGCTTTTGAAACAGTTTTGGCTTAAATGTATGAAGTTTGGTTACTTTCCTTTACAAGTTGGTGTTTTTAGAAAACGAGTGTTACAAACACAGTTTGAATACCACATGATCGAAGCTCAAAACTGATCAGGAACAATATATCTCTTCATTCTAATCACATTTTCCACTGCATTCCAAACCCAAATTTCTATACAGGTTTTGGGACCACCACCAGGGATTCTGCCTCTACCCTGCGAGAGGACGTGACCCCTTAATCTCCGCCATTTTGTGGCGTCCGGGATCAAACTTGCGTCATACAAGTGTATACTCCTCCCCACGTAATTAATTATATTAGATTACAGTTTGAACCCCAATGGCATTTCTGTTTATTCTTGTCCCACTTAAATGCTCGATGACAGTAATTAAAATCAACAACAAATATTTAGATCAAATATTGTTTATTTCATATATATGTTGGATCTTGTTAAAGTCTAAATACTAATTATTTTTTCCGGTGTATATACATACACACATACATACATACATATATAGGGTCAGGTTTAAATGCGAACTCGTTTTTTTTTTTTATTATAAACAACAATCATTTCGTGAGGGTTCAGTTAGAAAGGGAGAACCCAATGTCTCCTATTTCAACATTATGGGCCTGTAACAAAATCTCATTGACAGCTGGATGACAAACTTGTATGAGTCACGTCTACAATTTATAAGAAACTCAAACCTACTCAACAGTCTTTTTTAAATGTAGAGGATTAGGTGTTAGTTTTTTTATATTTACTAGTGATGTTATGTTTTGAAACAAAAGTTTATTATTTAAGGAGAGTCGTTTTTAATAATTGTAATCCTATGTATTATGTTTGCTTTATGTTTTTAACAAAAGTTTAGTAACGAGTGTTGCCATTTGCACCTTAGTCTATAACTTAGACTAGAATTGACTTATTAATAATTGTAATCATTATTGAATTATTATTACTTTTTCTCTCAATTGTTTTTATTATTATTTTAAAAAATGTATAAACCAAAAAAAACATTTGTGTAGTAATCAAGCAATTTGAGGATCAATAGAACCCTAGCTTTCTAATAGAATTGCCAACGGTGGAAAAACCAAACTTAAAATAAATGAAAACACAATAACCCCCAAAACATTACTCAAAAGTACTAAAACTTGTATTTATAAAGCATGCAACAATTCGTCCTATATATGCAAAAAACTCTGAGTGCAGGTTTAATTTCAATTTTATATTTACAAATTAAATCCATTAACAATATATAATACAAACTACAATGTGGCGTATTAGTTAAGGCCTATGGAGGAAGCGGCTAGTTAACCTTTCTATCACAGGTTTGAATCCGGACGCTTTTAGATTGTGACCACAGGGGGTTAACTCAGAGCAGCATGCTTTAGCTGTCGATGAACTTTGCCGGAATCGGTAGAAGCAAAACCACGTATACCCTTTAAAAAAACAATATAAAATGCGCAACAAACACTTAATACGTTTGTGTAATCTGTGACTCTTGATTTCAAAAAGCTCTACCAATTGGAGAAAAGTTCAAGAAAATGTAAACGTTAGTTATATATCTCACTTCTCAATATGTTTTTTTTAAACGGCAGATAACTCACATACACGTTTCGGGGTATTCGGATCCAAACAGGCACCGACTAATCCCCCGCGCCCGTGAACCGGCCCTATGGACTAGGCCAAGAGCTAAATACCGCAACAAGTTGTCGCCTGCGGGGTTTGAACCTTGGCCAACTAAGGATACCATCCCTGAAGGCAGAAGAATGTTATCTCCACCCACTAGGCTGACCATCTTTGGTCTCTCTTCTCAATATGTTAATTCTAACTTTGACAATAAATCGATAGTTCGAAATAACATGAGATTTCAATGAGCAATTGCATTATAAAAACTAATTAGTTATACTAGATGCAATAAAAGTAATAGTTTATCAAGGATTTGCCATAAGATTTAACATTCTTACACCAAGAAATCGTTGATATCGAATTAACAAATAAAGATAGAACACTATTTCGCTAATTATTTAAGCAAAACCTACATGAACTCAAATGGGTTTTCTGGGAGCGTATTCACCAAGTCTTCATCCGTTGTCGTTGATCTTTCTGAACCACAAATTTCCGAAATCGCCAAATCTTTCAGCAACTCTTGATTAAATACCATTTTCTGTGATGAAGAAGTAACACATCCATAGAAGAAAGGATGCTCAAGAACCTCCTCCGCTGTCGGCCTCCAGACCGGATTCCACGAAAGCAGTTTGGTGATCAAATGGATAGCCGCCGGGCTAGCGGATGGTAACAATGCCGAAAGATCCACACCCGGATACTCTGGAAACCGATAATTGATCATATCCGCAAGATACAGTCCCAGTTCCCATGTGGTTTCGGTTGGACTGCCGATCACACCGCAAATCCTTTGCATTACTTCTCCCGAAGAAGATCCTTGAAACAATGGTCGGAGGGTAAACAATTCAACCATGATCGCACCCATTGCCCACATGTCTACCGCAGAATCATGTATTGGCGCGTAGAGAAAAACCTCGGGGGCTCGATACCAACGGGTCGTGACGTAATCCGTGTACGGAGGCCTGCCGTTGATCTCGCGTGCCTGACCAAGATCCGCAATCTTGATTACATCCTTAGAAACTAGTAGGTTTGCTGGTTTGAGGTCGCGGTGGAAGTACCCGACCGTGTCGTGCATGTACGCGAGACCCTGGAAGACTTGGAAACACAAGTTTTTAATCTCGTTTTCGGAGAAGGGTTTCTTCCTGCGCATCATGTGATCGTAGAGACTGCCGTCTTCCATGTATTCAAACACCAAGAACAATACGTTGTTTTCTTTGATGATCTCTTTAAGGTTTACGACGTTAGGATGGTCTTTCATCATGCGTAGCGCCTTCACTTCTCTCAGATTCATGCATTCTTCCATCGAGTGAAACCTTTCGTGAACGAGTTTCTTCATTGCAACGACTTCACCCGTCTGCTTATTGATGGCTTTCCAAACGATCCCGTATGATCCACGTCCGATTACCTCGATTCTCTGATACTTTTCCATTGCGTACTATGTAACCCTTTTTCTGAAGAAAAAAATATGATTGTAGAAAAAAATGGAAACAATAGTAATGAAGTGAGTACTAGCAAGTGTTGGTTATTTATGTATAGAAGTGAAGTGATATGAAGATAGACTGACTTATGGGTTTATTAGGAATAATTGTAGTTATCTATTTAATCTAATTTTAGGATTATATTTATTTTTCTATTATGAGAAAGATTGCTTTGGCTCCAAGCTGGCGGTTCTCATTTAGATATATCCATAAATAGATCTTAATCTAATTACAGAATCATTAATACTTGTCATCAAACAAAATCATTAATATTTATCTTAACAAAATCATTAATATTTATCTTAACAAAATTCAAGGGAATTTGACTGCAATAATTTCACGACCCATTTAATGTTGTAGACACATTTTCAAAAGCAATTTCAATTTTTGTAAACCAAATTCCGTGATTGAAAAAAAATTTGCGAACAAATTGTGTAATTGATTTTTTAGTTCGATCCAATCTTGTACGATCTTGTTCTAAGGTTGTGTTTGGCAAACTAGCTGATAAGTTAGCGGTTGACTAATAAACTAACTAGTAGCCGATAAACTAGCTTATGAGACTTCACGACCCATTTAATGTTGTAGCCACATTTTCAAAAGCAATTTTCAATTTTTGTAAACCAAATTCTGTGATTGAAAAAAAAAGCTTGCGAACAAATTGTAATTGATTTTGTACTTCGTTCGATCTTGTACGATCTTGTTCTAAGGATGTGTTAGCCTTAGCAAACTAGCTGATAAGCTAACTGTTGACTAATAAGCTAACTAGTAGCTGATAAGTTAGCTTATGCATAAGTTATGTTTGGCACAAACTAGCTTATGAGTATGTAAAATGACCAAAATGGGTAATCTGGGATATAATAATTAATATTAATAAGAGTATAATTGGAAAAAGCTACAAAAAGCTTCTAAAAAGGTACTCCAAATAGCTTTTCAATAAGCTAGTTTATGATATATATTTGGATGCACTAGCTTATAAGCTAGCTTATTTTTACCAACACAACTTAACAAGATCTACACCGCGAGTTTTTTATTTTATTTTTTAATTTTCGTATTTTTCTTGCTCTCAAGTTGAAAATAGAGAATTTAGGCAAAATGGGCTTGATAAACTATTGTATTGGGCTACAGGATTTTAGATGAAGACCCAAAAAAGATTACTGTGGTTTGTGGGACTGGGACATAAACAGTTTCTTTTTAAGAAAATTAAGGGGCCATTTGGTTGGGGGTGTTGTAGGATAAGCAATGAAATGATAATGAAAGTTGCTGCTTGATCTGATATTATATAATGGAATCATTCTTGCAGATCCATTAACTTCCATTCCTGACCAAATTGGGGGGAATGAAAATTTTATATATACTTAGTTTTTTACATATGTCATTCCACCTATTGATGTTAAATGAATCTTCTTTTGTATTTTGAAAGTGTAGGAAAATATTTTTTTTAGTATGAAACAATTTTTCATTGATTATAGTGGGTTAACCAAATAGCCTCAATACAATTCCCATTTTTATTCCCATTCTTCTACATTCTCATTTTCATTTCCAGTCTCATTCCCTGAAATGAACCAAGCATCCCTAAATAACAAATATGTAATGTCTAAGACAAGAAGTTTTTGATGAAAATTTTTGTTAGAAATATTTAGGAAGGTAAATTGACGAAAGAACATAAAAATAAGATTGGATAGTTTTCAATATAATTAAGAAACATAAAAAAAACATATTAAAACAATATATTTATATTTTATTGAACTCAGTTTTCTTTTAGATTTTTTAAATAAATTACCTTAAGATTATTAAAATACTATAACGTACAAAAAGTTAAAGCGTATGCATTTTGTTTCGATGTTTTTTTGAAGGGTATCCGAGACTTTGCCCCGACTAATCCCGGCAAGGTTCATCGACAGCTAAAGCTTGCTGTCCTGAGTTAATCCCCACCCCAGTGGCCACAATCTGAAAGCGCCTAGATTCGAACCTGGGGTAGAATGATTAACTAGCCACTTCCCCTACAGAGCTTAACAGTACACCACAGCTTTGTGGTTATCTTGTTTGGATGTTTTGAGAGAGGTCGTGTAACATCCCCCTCCCGAGATGGAAGGGGAGGTCACTTTCAAACTTATAACAAACCAACTAACGAAAGAAACAGAACACGATAATCCATAATTACAAATAATTACCATCAAAGATATCCGTTATCACTAACCCGATACAAATTCTTTCCTTCTAATACATTCTTTACAACGATAATAAAATCTACAAAAGTCAAAATTTAAACCTCTTAGGAATGACGACTCTTCAAATCACATACTCCTTAGCTTTCCTTCAAAAACCTGCCGTGAAGAAAGAAATGCGGCTGAGCCAAACATTCAGTGAACGATTTCTTAAATTCGCAAACATTCCAATTCCAATTTCTTTTTATTGTTAGAAGAATATATATACTATAGTTTGCATAAATATAAATGAAAGAAAGAAACCATCACTATCAGGAGTTTATAGTTAAATTTTGTAGAATATTATATGTTAGACCCTACTTTGTGGGTTGTGAGGAAGTCAAGGGTCTATCTTGTAATTTCCTATTTTCTAGTTTAGCTAGTTTATGTTTGTTGCCCATTATGAAAAGAGTCATAGACTCTAAGGGCTTGTTATGTAACTTTTGATACCCTTGTGCTATAAATAGAAATCACATGTCTAGGGTTTTGGTGTTGATTTTGGTAGCCTCTCTTTGTGTATTTTTGCAATCCCAAGGAATCTCAAACATTCTCTTGTCTTGTCAAGTTATTCTACCAATTTCATCCATACTAGTTATTCTTCAATCATTATCATTTACTAGTATAGTCTCCATCTCTTAGTTCTCCTTTTTTTGGGATCAACATTTGGTATCAGAGCTAAACCTTTGGTGGATCTCTTGGGAGTTTTTGAGTTATAAAAATGGTTGAAAAGTTTTTTGAAAAACTTGTGTTTTACCAACTTTTGCTCATTTTGAGCCTCAAATATACACTTCTAAAGTAGTTTTAAGTGATAAGTGATTCCAAAAGGCTTTTACACTTGTTTTGCAACAATTGGGACACTTTTCACTGATTTTTGATGTGGTTTTTAATGATTTTGAGCATTTTTTCGGAGCCTCTGGTCTGCTTTCCCGAATTGGGTTATTTGAGCTGATTCATCAGCTTAAAATCCCGAATCGGGCAAGTGTACTTTACCCGAATCGGGTACACACGTTTCCCGAACCAGGAAAACTTTGGTTTCCCGAATCGGTAAACGAGTCTCCCGCATCAGGCCGTGTTCCAAAATTTTGCTCCAAGGCTCTTCAATTCGGGTTCGGGTTTTACCAATACCCGAATCGGGAGTGTACTGTTCATCCGGTAATACCCGAATCGGGTTTCTCGGCCAGATCCGAATCGGGAATTTCATAATCCCGAATTGGGTTTCGCGCTCTTTGACCCGGAAATTTTCAATTTTCGTTTCAAATCCGATACTTAGCCATCTTTCAAAATTTTCAAAATTTTGAGGCTACTTGTGTCACGAGTGCTCGCCGGAACAGTCTTTTTCGAAAGCTTTCTTCAAAACCAAGTTATCCACTCGAAGGGGTTCTTTAAGAGAACGAGATGTCAAAAGAGATTATAGGCATTGGGTCCGAGTCTCGCCCTCCCGTCTTGGTGATGGGCGAGTATCAGCAGTGGAAGCGAAGGATGATCCATTTCCTTGACCTTCTTGACGAGAACCTGATGAAGTCCATACGTGAAGGCCTAGTTAGACCGACAGTCACCGTAGCCGCAGTACCACGAACGGACAACTGCCCTGAGCTACCGGCATATGTCGTGGAAAAACCCGTAGATATGTACAACCCAGAACAGAGGGCTCGTCACCTCATTGACAAACGAGCACTCACTCTCCTAATTATGGCGCTCCCGAATGATATGTACGTCAGAGTCGACAGCCTGACCAACGCACGGGATGTCTGGCTCGAGATTGAGCAGCAAATGCAAGGCGGTGACACTGCCTTAGAAAGCCAAAAGGAGAGCGCACTGAACGCTTATGAAGGATTCAAAGCTCGGGAAAGCGAATCCCTTACAGAATCCTATCAACGACTGAACTCGTTTGTCAACGATCTGAGAAGGCTAGGAGTTGAGAAGACCAAGTACCAAGTAAACGTCAAGTTTTTGAAGAATCTGACTCAGGAATGGCAAAACTTGGCAATCAACATCCAATTAAGCAGAAATCTGGGAGTAATGGGTTTACACGATCTGTTTAGCATGATGGTTCGGCATGAAGAGTTCATTACCGGTGGAAGATCAAAGAAGGCTGTTGATCCTCTGGCACTGTCTGCTGTGCCCTTTGGAGGACCGAACTCTACTCCAATTCAACCTACCCAGTACAACAACATGCCTCCTCAGTATCATCAAGAAGTCTTCAACCAAGAGTTCAACCCGAACTTTGGTCCTGGCATGCAACATCCCGATGATCCCATGATCATCACTATTTCTGATGAAGAACTCTTCAACATGAATGAGTCACTTGCCCTAATCTCGCACAATGTGCAAAGACTGAACGCAAACCGCGGATTCAACAGAACTCGGGGATCAGGATTTCAAGGAGGGAGCCGGATGGGGCAAGGAAGAGGAGGACAACATCAAATGGACAGAGCTCAGTTCAACAACCAAGAGGAAACTACCAACAGGGTGACAGTTCTTAGACGTATGATCAAGGAAGATTCCGAAATGAGCAAGGAAGGTACAGAGAAGATCAGGGAAGATTCAGAGACAACTCCCGAAGAGACAACACGTATTTGGACTATCAAGGAGGGTCCGGATTTCAAGGAAATTGGAAAGGTCAGAATCCCGATTACAACTATCGGGCGAACACAAGGCAGTATGCACCAGAGTCTGGGTACAACAACCGTCAAGGGTATGAAAGTGGGTATGGAGGCAGAAATGATGGTGGAAGGCATGATCAAGGACCGGGATACGGATTTGAGCAAGAGAGGAGCGACCGCTGGTCAGATGAAAGGATGGATCGTTGCAAGGGAAGCTACAACGGAGGTGATCAACGGGGAAGCAGTTCTAGACAAGCTCCGAGAGAAGATCAACCCATTCCAACCGACCAAGGTGGTCAAAGGTCTAATCTACCTCAGATTCCCGTGAATCAAAACCCAGCTCCACAACAAACCGCAAGTCCCACTACCACTTGTTACAAATGTGGTAAGTTGGGACACTATGCCAAAGACTGCTCAGTCAAATACAAGGACGCGGCCTACTTTGAGAAAAAGGCTGCCTTGTTGAGGAAAAAGAGAAAGGAGTTGCCTTGCTTGTTGACGAGGAGAACTGGGTATGCGAGGAAGAGAGCTCGGATGAGGATGACTACATGGTGAAAGGTTTACGCTTGATGGCTGATTTCGAAGGACCAGAAGCTGTTGGTCCTAGCACATACCAAGACATCGATCCATCTGAGGTATCCACTATTCCCGATATTACTGATATTGTGGTAATGTTAGAAGCTAAAATTTGTGACTTAGAGAGAAGTCTCCAGTCGGAAAGGATTCTCATCACGAAATTTAGAATCGACAGTGCCATTTATAAAAGCTCTCTCGAGGATTTGACTTTAGATTATAACCGTGAGATACTTGAGTCTGGCATTAGAGAGTCCAATCTGTCAAACAAACTTTTGTGTCTTCGAAAATCCCATGAGGAACTTAACAGGGACCATGGAGAGCTCACAATCAAATTCCAGTTACTTTCGAAAGAAAGAACTAGATTGTTTTCAAAAATTCAAGAGCTTGAGGACAACAATTTCAAAAGAGGATAATCTGAACAGACTCTAAGTATTCTCACCCAGCATGCCAACAAGAATCCTTTTTATAAAGCTAAACCCGGCCTAGGACTCTCTGAAAATCATGTTTTAGAAAAGGCACCTTCACATTTGTACAACTTTGAGGACATGGCCGCCTCCAAGCCCAAACCTGTCTTTGTAGGAGGACACGTAACTGAGGAATATGTTAGACAGACTGTCACCTACACCGAAGTAATCAATGGTGAGACCATCACTAGAAGCACCAGTCCGTCAAACAGTACCTCAGGTAGTCCACCCACGAGTCCCGCTCCAAATAAACCTATCTTCATCCCTGCTAGTGATCCTACCAACACCCAGCCTACGTGGGAAGGCATCAAGGCTAGAACCCCTCGTGTAGCTATGCCTCCCATCAACTACACCGACATGAACACTAGTTATGACACTAGGGAAATGGATTTTTCAGAGGAGACCTTAGTTATCCCTCCCAAGGATGATTCCGCAACTAAGTGTCCCGACCTAGTTAAACTAGAAAAGGAGGTGTTAGAACTTAGATTGAAAGCCATGGACTTAGATGCCTGTGAGCATCAGATTTTGAATCTAAGAGTGATTGTCTCGGAAAAGGACACCTTGGTTCACACTCTGGAAAAGGACTTACTCGAGGCCAATGCCGAGAGAATTAGGCTTTCTTCAGAGTGTGAGACCGCAAACTCTACCTTTACTGATTTTAAAACCAAGGTTGCGGATCTTCTAATGCGATACTAACTCCAAGATATTCATTTTGACATAGCCAAAGAATTCTTTTATGATGAAAGGATGATGTATCGGCAATCTTTAACCAACCAAGGTGTGTCTATTTCCCTTTAAGAAAGAAAGTTATGGACTTTGAAAACTTTTACTCTCTATATTCTGATGATGATACGACTTATCCTGTTCTTAACCATAGTATGGCAAATCCCAAACCCAAACCAGACCTGTATCCCAATTTTGCATATGATGTGAAAGTATTTTTGGACGAGGGTGATGATCCTTCTGGTTTGATTCCTAAGAAAAAGAAGTCTGGTGTTTTAAAACCTGAGAAGCCTGCTGAGCCACAAGCTTCTGGTTCTGAGAAAAGTAACCCCAAGGGTGCAAAACGTGTTGGTACTGACAGGGAGAAGTCAGTTAAGCCACACACACCTAAGAGACTCCAGAACAAGAATTCCAACTCTAACGATGCTTGTGCCTCAGTCAAACCCATCAAAGGTCTTAACTTTGATTCGAGTACTTTCGACGTGGGTGAGACGTCTCGGGTAAAACCTAATCGACCTTTTAGTTCCACTAAACCTAATTTTTCAAAACCGTCATCTGGAAAAGGTGGCAAATCCATTCCTGTTAAACCGTCCTCTAACTCACACCGTGCTTTGAATGCAGATGCGAGGAAGAAAGATGGTGGAAAGAATGTGAAGCCACCAAGAAAGGATCATCAGGAAAGAAACAACACTTTTTCTGCTTTCCCTAAGAAGCGTAGTCCTGGCCATGCGGGTTTAGGCTATGCTCCACCTAGTGTAGGATTTCATTCGAACATGTCTGTAAATCGTAATCGCAACTTAAACGATGCTTTTGATACTTTTCGTAATGACATGTGCTTTATGTTTGATAATTTCTTGCGCTATGGTGTGACAAATTCTTTAAATGCTCCTAAATCTAATGTCAAATCTCGAAAGAGAAGGGGTAGAAAAAGAGGAAAGCTAAATCCTCTTCGTCAGTGGAGTCCCCTAAGCCTAAGGAGAAATCCGAAAAGGGGATTGCACCGACTGTTTCATCAATCTCTAACCCAAAGGAACCCATTTGGCAATGGGTCCCTAAACAAGCTTAATCTGTCTTGCAGGTCAGTCATGTGTGGTACTTTGATTCTGGAGCTTATAGAAACATGACTGGTCAGAAATCCTTCCTTTTCGACTATGTTGAAAGGTTCGAGGGATATATCAAAACTGCGGACAAAACACCGAAGCCGATGTTGGGCCATGGGAAAATCACAGATGGGAAGTAGATCATCAAGGATGTACGATATGTCGAGGGATTAGGGTACAATATGTTCAGCTCCAGTCAGTTCTGTGATAGTGGATACTGGGTAAAGCAATTTCAATAAAGAAGTGTGAATGATGAAGATAACAATGTCGTACTCAGTGCACGGAGAAACGGCAATCTTTATTCCACTGTCTTTCGTTCAATCCCTCAGACACACCCTCAGTTTGAAGCACTCTCTCATCCGATGAATGCAATCTGTTTTCTCTCTAAGGCGTCCAAGGAGGATAGTTGGTTATGGCATCGAAGACTTTGTCATCAAAATTTCATGGACATGAACAAGTTGGTTTCGAAACACCTTGTCAAGGGACTACCGGAGACTCGTCTTTCAAAGGATACACTCTGTCCTGCTTGTGAGCAAGGAAAGATGACAAGAAGCTCACACCCTCCGATGATGGATACAAATAGTAAAAGTCTCCTTGACATGATACATATGGATCTGTGTGGACCAACGAGAACTGAGAGCCTATCCCGTAAGAAGTACATGTTGGTTCTTGTGGACAAATTCTCAAGGTTCACCTGGCCTGAATTTCTTCGAGCCAAATCTGATGCTGCCTATCGAATCATTGCCTTCATCAAGCGGATTCAAGTACTCTTAGGTCGCCGGGTGAAGAAGTTACGAAGTGACAACGGTACCGAGTTTCGCAATGCTAAGTTGCAATCCTTTCTTGAAGATGTGGGAATCTCTCACAACTTTTCTGTCGTGCGCACTCCTCAGCAAAATGGAGTTGTAGAAAGGAAGAACCGGACGTTAGTCGAAGCGGAAAGATCCATGATGGCTCATTCAGGCGTTCCTCAATCATTTTGTGCTGAAGCCGTCTCAACAGCATGCTACACGCAGAATCAGACTTTGATCGTTAAGCGGACCGCTAAAACCGCTGATGCGGTAATTATCATACATAAAAAGCAAAACAAGTTTTAACCTCTAATGCCTAGCCACTGTCTTACCACATATACATGCAAGCGTACCTAATCGTGAGTAATATAGTGTAGGAAAGTCCAGGTATCGTATCTACCACTGGGAACGGTCAAGTTATCGTAGACTGTTAATCTTGATTAGTTTAATTAACCTAAAGCTTTGGGGGGGGGGGGGTTATGAAAAAGGTTTAATAACTAAAAAGAGAACTAAATTAATTAAAAACTAAGAAAGCAATTAAAAGATTGATTAAAACTATATGAAGGAAAACAGTAGTACTTATCATGGTACAGTGAATCCCCAAGTGGATGATTTAAACAGGCCAAAGGTTTAGTTGTTTTGGTTATTGTAGGAGTTTAAGTCTGAGACACCCTAACATGTGACTATTATGGCTATCAACTAGGTCTTGGTCCTCCTAGTCCCAATACATAGGTCGTTTGTCAGACAATCTAGTACCGGTCACCCAATCCTATCTCTATTGCATGGTTTTCTACTACCTGGTCGCTCTCGGTCCGAGTAACCACCTAACACAACTCTCCGGAACGAAGGGTAGGTCAAGAAAGGTTGATTATCCTATCGGAGTCTATCTATCTTGGTCAAACAGATACACCCAACTAACGAGTTCAAATAACCAAACAATATGAATCAGATCGGAACCATAACACACATTCAATTAACCAAAAACAAACCAATAAACATTAAATCATAAAATCATCATCCACAATGGTTCATCAACCACAATAAGTACCACTACTAGGACTACTCACTAGACATAATAAAAACAGATAATACGAGAGTAGACACAGACATTATACCGACAGTACAACGACGGATGATCGAGAATCGAACCCCGCAGCGTATCGGCACCACTCTAATTTCACTCTCTATCTCTCAGACTATCTATGTGTCTCTATGAAAACTGAAGGAGGAGGCTAGTATTTAAAAGGAGAGGTCAGAGCCCGTTTCGCGTTCGCCAGACGACACTCTCGCGGCGCGAAGCACTTAGGTCAAACCCTGGATTTCGAACCTGGCGAACTTGGCGGCGCCAAACTTGAATCCTCGCGATCGCTAAAAGGCTACTGGATTGAGATTGTGCATTTTTCACGTTTTCTCGCCTTTTTCCGTACTTTTGCGTTCCACGGCCTCCAAAACCTAGAAAAGCAATAATAAGTCCAAATGGTGAGTAAAATGATCAGAAACGGGTGAGAAATGGGGTTAATCATTCAATTAAGTATAACCAAAACATGTATAATTTTGGTGTTATCAAAATCCCCACACTTAAGCTTTGATTGTCCTCAATCAAAAGACTGAAAGATAAGAAAGATAACGCCAAAATTATCTCCACCCAAGATCATTCAAGAGAACAAAGAATACTCACACAATCGAACACACAAACAAGATACATCAAGTAATTGGATACCAAAATCAACCTTTTACCCTCACATGGTATGAATCGACAATTAAAGTGTATCTCTCGAGGGGTAAAAGTATATGTATAAGTGATCACACCAATACTCGACTAATTCCCGCATGCATAAGCTTGTCAGCAAATCTAATCTCCACCACTGAGAAGTTGTCAACCATCAAGAGGACTTTAGGGTTGTAACGTTAGGCTAAGGGTTAAGGGTAGGATAAAAGATATATATAAGTGACTAAGGGTTGTAGCAAAAACCTGAAAACCAATCAGTTCAAGATCCAAATTAATCATCTGACTTTTGAGATTTTTAGAGCTCGGGATTTCTATCACTATCACTTTTATATCGGCCTAAGCATATTGCTTATTTGTGGCTTCGATATATATATTTTTTCTTTAAGCACATCGACTCTTTTGATTTTTCTTTTTGATGAGTCGTTTTCTATCTTTCTTTTCTTTTCTTTTTCAAGCTCTCTATATTTTTTTTTCTTGAGTAGCAACTATGTTGCTTTTTACTCTTTTTTCTCTCTTTCTCTTTTTCATAATCCCTTTCTCTATTTGTCAGATTCATAAAACGGACCAAAAACATGAAAAGCATTCAACTTTGAGCTACGGCCAAAAGATAGATAAAAATTGGGCTAAAGGATAAAGTGTATAGTGGGCAAAGAAATGAAAAGGCTAAGGCTCAAAAGGGTTACAAGGGATGAAGTACTAAAGATGAGTATTTTTTAATCAAAGGCTAGGCAAATCAAATAACCTTAGAATGAGGTTATCTGACGAAGGCTAAAAGGGTAAGAAACGAAGGCATCTATCAGTGCAATGGCGATAAATACTTCTCTTATGTGGTCTCGAAAAGCATTCAAATGACAAGTTCTACCTTGGGTCAAAGTCGGTATTCCTCACGAAATGAATAACAATTAGGCTCAAACTCTCAATGGAATTGGGTGAGGCACTCATGGTAATTGGTATTCCAAGGCATCCTTTTACTCAACTAATCCTATTCAGTGTTCTCTTATGCAAGCAACTCAGCTCCAAAAACAATCTCAGATTTCGAAAAAAATTGGGGTCAAATGTCAAAGCTTTCAAAAAATTGAAAAACGACAATCCAAAGAGCAAAAAGTGAACCCATTTAAACAGATAAGTCTACATAACCCCCTCCCACACTTAAAATTTGCAGTGTCCTCAATGCAACAGTTAAAACAATTAATGAGTAATTGGGAAAAAGAGAAACTTCCCGGGTTATGTGACGAAATCTGTTCTGATCTGAGAGAGAGTGTATTCCAAAATCGTGATCGATTCAAGATCATAGATCGCTGTATCTATTACCAAAAAGAAAAAAAAAAGAAAAAACGAACAAAAGAAAATAAACCAAACTAAAGCAAGCAAACAATTAAAAAGTCTTAACCTAAACAAACCAAACGAAAAATAAAAGTTGTCCAACCAAACCAAACACACAAAATAAAATTGTTTACGACAACCATATCGAATGAGATTAAAAGAGAGAGAGATCAATAGGGGCCACGAGGTTGGTTTTGCCAATCCTCAAAAGTCGGGCAACCGGGCGGTGCGTTCTCGGAGTATGGCCAAAAAGGTGATGGAGCGTACGTGGTATTCGGTTGAATACCGAAGTGGGAGGCCATTTGGTTCATCACTCCACTTTGCCAATTAGCTTGGTGAAGAGCCTCCGTGGTGTTGTACTCCATATGTTGATGATGTTGGCCATAGGACAATGACATCTCCGAGAGTCGGTTACTCAAGTCTTGGTAACCCGAATATGCTGTCCATTCCGCCGGTTGTTCTCCCGCATTCGTCCCACTCGTGCCTCCGGTCTCTTGCGTGTTCCGAGGTGCTCTTCTCTTCCCATAAGCTTGAGGGTTGTGAATCCACGTGTTCCGATCCCCGCTAATCAGATGATCAACCAATGCCATACCCATGCCACGGAGTTGGTCCATATCAATCAACCCCATCTCACCAAGGTCCGTCATCGAGGCAATGGCACCCTCGGTTAGGATACCGAAGTGCTTGGCTAGAAGCGTAACGTACTGGCCACCAACCAATCGACTCCCCTCTCGATAACCACCCGCCTTAGCGAGTTGCACGGCAATAAGGTACGGAGCATTCGGATACTTGTCATCCGTAGAAAGCTGCTCAAGAAGCCATAGATCGTACGAAGAAACTTTTTCCTCACTCGAAGAACGAGCATTCACCGCGTGAATAAGCATGCGGTGCAAAAGTCGGTCTGTAGAAGCAAGAAAACCCTTCACTTTGAGATTACCACCATAGTCACCATCACCCAAGATCGCCCAAGCCAACCGAGGATCAAAACCGTCCGGTCTTTTTGCAGTCGCCCACATGTACTCCACAAATCCGGGAGCATCGACCTCATCTTGGGTATATATCCCCAAAGCAACGGCAAACTCTACCAACGAAATCGATCGCCACACTCCACCGAGTCGGAATGTCATGCATGACTGATAAAACTCTTCGAGGGCCTTTATGGCGTCGAAACGGAAAGTGGCCACGAACTAAATGATAAGCTCGCGGTAGAGGGTCTCGGCAATGTCGAAGACTCGTTCCATGCACGGCAAATATAATACTCGGTACCATCCTCATCGTAGGCGTGCTTCTCGAGTGTCGCCTTGATGTCATTCTCGACTCCCATGGATCTAAGGAGGTTCCAATCAACTCTCCTCGGCACTAGAACTTGACGGGTGAGAAGCCGGTTAACTGAATCCCGGTATTCCTCCCGCTTCGGAGCGTTCAAAGTTGGGTCATTCATGAAAAAGGTGAAGGCGTGGCTCCCATCCGGTGCACGGAAAGTAGGGGCGGTGGAAGTTGACGAGCGGGTTCTTTGTCTCTACAAAATCCAAATACCATTGTCTTAGACACATTTGATCAATAAACGCAAGACAAGGTTCATTCATATCAAAACTCAACGAGACAAAGCTTCCACGACTAACAAGTTCAACTAACGAATACATATTTGAAAATCAACTCAAAGGGGGTGTGTAACATCCCCACACTTGAACTTTTAGTCCAACCTCAATTATAAACCAATCTAGCTAACCAAACAAGAATGGGGGATTTTGGTGCAAAATCCCCACACTTATCATTAAAGCACATTCACTAGATTAAACAAACAAATAGCATGCTAGAATGAAATTTTAATCAAAGTATAAAGCATGCATTAATCAATAAGCACTAAACAATCAATGGAGTTTCAAGAACAATCTCAAATCCTTAAAAGCATATAAACACCATTGATGCCCAAAACAAGATCTAATCTTACCAAATCAAGCTAATCTCATGAAATTAAAGTTGGGAAACATACCTTAGCCATGGAGAATGAAGAAATTGAAGCACAAGAAGCTCGAATTTCGCAAGGACGTGATGAAGGTTCGCGGCGCCTAGAGAGAATTAGGGTTGTGTTCTTTTGAAAAAGTGAGAAAAGAGGGTTAAAAACCCGTCTGCACCGATTTCGCGTTGCCAAACAGGATGTTTCGCGTCACGAAACGGGCGGTTTCTGAGAGTTTTACCCTAATTTTAAAACTTCGCGTCGCGAAACGGCTTCCTCGCGTTGCGAGATTCGAAAATTTTACCTGATACCAAGGCTGGCCAACCTTGCGTCGCCAAACTTAAAAAGTCGCGATCGCGAGTTGCCTTCTGTTTCCAACTTGTCAAAAACTTCGTTACGCATCGGATTTGCTCGTTTTTGGCTTCTATCTCCTCCATATGGTTACCTAAGCAATACCAAACAAAAAGATTAGCAAAAACACACACGAAAAACATAAAAACGAAAAACGAAAGAAAATGCTCGGGTTGCCTCCCGAGAAGCGCTTCATTTTTGAATGGGTCTAGAGCTCGACCCCTTTTTCGGCTCATTTGTTGGCACGTCGGGCTGACGAGCCCTTCTTCTTCCTATACTCTTTCTTGGAGGGTCCCGACCCATTAGGTGCATGCTTCTTTTGGTGTAACGGGTTCGGATAATCCTCCGTCTTCTTTCCATGTTCATGAGGGAGTAACGGGCGGTTCGTGTTCTTCTTGTAAGCTAGAGAAGGATCCTCATAAGGTTCATCGAGATGGGTGACCGACTCTCCGTTGGGATCAAAGTAAAACCGCTTTTCTCCATACCCCAAGCTTGTCACTTGATTCCGCATATCGGTATTCACTTGGGCGGTATGTAAAAAAGCCCTCCCAAGGATTATTGGGATCTCCGTATCCTTTGGAAGATTAGCTATGATGAAGTCCGTAAAGTAGACAAAATTGCCAATTCGAATTGGGACTCCTTCCGCTATCCCTAACGGCTTGGTCATGTATCCATTCACCCCTCGGTACTGATAGTCTGTTGGAAAGATCTTCTTGACTCCCATTTTCCTGCAATAACCAACAGGCATCATGTTAAGTGCGGCACCTGAATCTACCAAAGCAAGACCATTAAATTTAGAACATGAAATAGGTAAGTTGTAACTTCCCGGATCATGCTTGATAGGTGCAATGTAGGTGAGCTCATCTTCCGCCGCCTTCTCTTTCTCTTTCTCTTTGCCTTTATCCTCCTTTTTTGGTATCACGAACTCCGCATATCCGCCTTGCTTTCCATCTTCCTCCTCATCATCGCTTGAAGAAACGGGTCCTTTGAGTCCTAGATGTTCGAACGAAATGGTGAACCCCTCCAAGTCATAATCCGTGGCATAATCGGGTTCACTACCACTATCGCTCTCCACATACTTCTTCGTGTAGATGTCCGTCCACTTATTCTTTGATGGTTCTCCGGTCATCATGAGCATCGGTTTCGCGTTCTCTACCTTCGGGTTGACTTGGGTTTGCGTTGGCAGCTCCCCTTGAGTCCTTTCATTTAGCAATTGTGAGACACGACCGATCTGCATTTCCAAATTCTGGATGGTACTTTGGTGGTTACGTAAGTACGAACCTACCTCATCGTTTAGCTTCTTTTGTACATCCATGAATTGGAGAAGTCGGTCTTCGATAGAAACGCGTGGCTCTCCATCCGGTCTTTGGGTTTGTTGATTCGGTGCAAAGAATCTGGGAGGTCTCGTGATGAAATTACGATTGTTGTTCCACCTCCCTTGATAATCGCCTCGGTTGAGGTAGTTGACCTCCTCGGGTGTCATCATCGGTCGATTCGGGCAATCCTTCGTTAAGTGTGGTCCCTTGCACTCCTCGCATCCAACCTGCAAAGTATGAACAGATTTAATTAGTTCTTCGATTTTACGTTCAAATTTTACCTGTTGGTTTTTCATCGAGGCTAGTTCATCGGATGGGTCGAAGTCGGTTGAGATCTTCCCAGCCATTCTCAGGATTTGCAAGCGTTTATCCGTCCTCCAATCTATGTTGTGTACGAGCATGTCCTCGAG
The DNA here is from genome assembly GCA_030169165.1 of Centaurea solstitialis. Classification (NCBI taxonomy): domain Eukaryota; kingdom Viridiplantae; phylum Streptophyta; class Magnoliopsida; order Asterales; family Asteraceae; genus Centaurea; species Centaurea solstitialis. The sequence goes on along the minus strand of CM058045.1, from coordinate 15,945,728 downwards.
AAGCTTATATCCTTCCGTGGGCGTTTTGTACATAAAGACACCTCCGGCAGATGAATCTAATGTAGCTCGTGAAGAATAAGCAAGCCCACTATAGAAGGTTTGGACTTGTTCACTCTTACTCAATTCGTGACTCGGGCACGAATTTAGAAGGTGTTTGAAACGTTCCCATGCTTCGGATATTGTCTCCCCATCGTCTTGTTGAAAGGATCGGATCTCGGCTCGTAACTTGTCGATTTTGGATGGTGGAAAAAATCGGGAAAGGAACTTTGAGCGAAGTCCTTCCCAAGTGGTGATTGAACTTGGCTCCAACGATCTTAACCAAGCTCTAGCTTCTCCGGTAAGTGTAAGAGGAAAGACTCGAAGGCGAATTGCATCATCTCGGCCTTCCTCCTTTTTGAACAGATCACATATGTCCAAGAAGTTCTCCATATGTACGATAGGATTGCTATCGTTTTTCCCGTCGAAAGTGAGGTCCTTGATCATGTGAAGGAACTTCCACGGGATCTCCTTGTTTATGTCCGGCTTCGTGATCGGATTGGTGGGTACGGTTGGAGCAGCTCTCCGAGCGGTCCACATCGGTGCTTCGTCCCCCATTTCAAAATTCAAAGCTCTCGGGCGAACTTTGTTGGCTTTTGTTTTTCTTTTGTTTTTTTTTCTGAATTCTCTCTCCGGCTCCTCAAATGGCTCTAACAGTTCCGTCGTGACTGAAACCACAACAAACGGTTATGGGCAACTTGCGGGAAACAAAGAGATAAAATAAAATAAAAACAACTAACTAAACTAGAAAGCGAAAACTTGCAAGGGAAAGAATCCCTCACAAGGATCGATTAACAAAACTAATAAAGACTAAAATCTAATAACTACCGTTCCCCGGCAGCGGCGCCAAAAACTTGATGCGGTAATTATCATACATAAAAAGCGAAACAAGTTTTAATTTCTAATGCATAGCCACTGTCTTACAACATATACAGGCAAGCGTACCTGATCGTGAGTAATATAGTGTAGGAAAGTCCAGGTATCGTATCTACCACTCGGAACGGTCAAGTTATCGTAGACTGTTAATCTTGATTAGTTTAATTAACCTAAAGCTTTGGGAGGGGGGTTTTATGAAAAAGGTTTAATAACTAAAAAGAGAACTAAATTAATTAAAAACTAAGAAAGCAATTAAAAGATTGATTAAAACTATATGAAGGAAAACAGTAGTACTAATCATGGTACAGTGAATCCCCAAGTGGATGATTTAAACAGGCCAAAGGTTTAGTTGTTTCGGTTATTGTAGGAGTTTAAGTCTGAGACACCCTAACATGTGACTATTATGGCTATCAACTAGGTCTTGGTCCTCCTAGTCCCAATACATAGGTCGTTTGTCAGACAATCTAGTACCGGTCACCCAATCCTATCTCTATTGCATGGTTTTCTACTACCTGGTCGCTCTCGATCCGAGTAACCACCTAACACAACTCTCCGTAATGAAGGGTAGGTCAAGAAAGGTTGATTATCCTATCGGAGTCTATCTATCTTGGTCAAACAGATACACCCAACCAACGAGTTCAAATAACCAAACAATATGAATCAGATCGGAACTATAACACACATTCAATTAACCAAAAACAAACCAATAAACATTAAATCATAAAATCATCATCCACAATGGTTCATCAACCACAATAAGTACCACTACTAAAGACTACTCACTAGACATAATAAAAACAGATAATACGAGAGTAGACACAGACATTATACCGACAGTACAACGACGGATAATCGAGAATCGAACCCCGCAGCGTATCGGCACCACTCTAATTTCACTCTCTATCTCTCTGCCTATCTATGTGTCTCTATAAAAACTGAAGGAGGAGGCTAGTATTTAAAAGGAGAGGTTAGAGCCCGTTTTGCGTTCGCCAGACGGCACTCTCGCGGCGCGAAGCACTTAGGTCAAACCATGGATTTTGAACTTGGCGAACTTGGCGGCACCAAACTTGAATCTTCGCGATCGCTAAAAGGCTACTGGATTGAGTAAAATGATCAGAAACGGGTGAGAAATGGGGTTAAATCATTCAATTAAGTATAACCAAAACATGTATAATTTTGGTGTTATCAACCGCCTACGAGATGGTCGAACAGCGTAAGCCAAACATCGATTACTTTAGAGTTTTTGGATGTAAATGCTACGTCTTAAATGACCGAGATGATTTGGGAAAGTTTGAACCCAAGTCTGATGAGTCTATCTTCATTGGATACTCACATAACTCAAAGGCTTACAGGGTTTTCAACAAACGGACCCGAACCATCTTGGAAAGCTCAAATGTTGACTTTTCTGAAACCGAAACCTATTCTGTTGCAAGTCCTAGTAACGTGAATGCTTTATTGCTTGAACTGTCCACCGCACCAACAAGCACATATTCTTCTACTAATTGCTTTGCTTCAGACTTTATAGACCTCGCAGATTAGGATCTACCTACTCTCACGGGTCCGATTGTAGTACATGCACAAGCTGGTTCAACCACCACTACTACTGTGTCATCTGATGCCTTCGTGACAGAGCCATCATCCAGCACTTCAACAAACTCAGTGACACCAGAGTCTGTGGTTTCTCCCCCTGAACAGTCTTCAACAGGACTCCCAACCGTTACTTCACCGGAATCTGTCCGAGAACAGACAACACACCCTGTTCTTGCACCTATTCGCGAAGAAGCTCCACTACCTTCTCTAGGCTCCGCTCAAAGGACCTATGCTCAGGTAGTTCGGGAACCCCGGTTGGAAGTTGTCCTAAACATAGAACCACTGACGACTAATCAAGAAAGTTCTTCAAGTGGGAACCAGTCAGAGGTCTTGGCAGTGCACGATGAGAATGATGCGTCCAACAACCAGCAGGCGTATGTTACACTCCCTCACTCTCGAAAGTGGACAAGAAGTCACCCATCCTCCCAGATAATCGGGAATCCCTCTCAAAATGTTCAAACCAGAGTATCAAAGAATATTCACAACCTGATTCTATTTGGCGGGTTCTTAAGTGACTTTGAACCGTCAGATGTTTCGCAAGCTCTTGCCGATCCAGACTGGCTATTAGCGATGCAGGAAGAGCTAGCGGAATTCGAGAGAAACATGGTATGGCGCTTGGCGACTAGACCATGGGGAAAGTCCATAATCGGCCTGAAGTGGATATTCCGTAACAAGAAAGACGAGAACGACCTCATTATCCGGAATAAGGCTCGATTGGTCGCCAAAGGTTATCGCCAGCAAGAGGGTATCGATTACGATGAGACGTTTGCGCCTGTGGCTCGGATCGAGGCAATATGGATCTTCCTTGCGTATGCCGCACACAAGAACATGACGGTATATCAGATGGACGTCAAGTGTGCCTTCTTGAATGGAATCCTTTAAGAAGAGGTGTATGTCGAGCAACCGAAAGGATTCGTAGATCCCAGATATCCAAATCATGTGTACGTGTTGGATAAGGCGTTTTACGGTCTCAAGCAAGCTCCTCGGGCGTGGTATGAAACTCTCACTAACTACTTAGTAGGAGCTGGCTACAAGAAAGGTACAATCGACCCCACCTTATTTCTCAGAAAATCAGGTAGTGACTTAATAATAGTGCAGATATACGTGGATGACATTATTTTTGCATCTACGAAGCCTGAGATGTGCAAGGAGTTTAAAAACATCATGAAATCCCAATTTAAAATGAGCATGATGGGCGAGTTGACGTTCTTTCTAGGACTTCAAGTTCGACAACGCCCTGACGGCATTTTTATAAATCAATCAAAATATGTTCATGATTTATTAAAACGTTTTGATTTCTGTGGTTCAAACTCCGCTGCAACACCAATGCCCAAGAATTTTCAACTTAACGCTGATTCTTCTGGTAAACTGGTAGACCAGAAGACTTATCGGGCAATTATTGGTTCCCTCTTATATCTCACGGCTAGTAGACCCGACATTGTATTCTCCACGGGTGTCTGTGCTCGTTTCCAATGTGATCCTCGTGATTCCCACTTGACTGCTGTCAAAAGAATCCTTAGGTATCTAAAAGGCACCCCGGACTTTGGCCTTTGGTACCCAAAGGATTCTGGTTTTGAACTAACAGCCTACACAGACTCAGATCATGCAGGTTGCAAGCTTAATAGAAAAAGCACTTCCGGTGCTTGTCAATTTCTTGGAGACAAGTTGGTGAGTTGGTCATCCCGGAAACAGAATTGCGTCTCTCTATCAACCGCGGAGGCAGAATACGTAGCAGCATCCTGCTGTTGCTCGCAAGTTATGTGGATGAAAACCCAACTTGCTGATTTTGGATACATGATGCAGAGGATTCCCATTTACTGTGACTCCAAGAGTGCAATTTAAATCACGACGAATCCGGTTCAACACGCTCGGACGAAGCATATCGACATCCGATATTATTTTATCAAAGATCACGTCGAGAAACGTAATATTGAACTGTACTTTGTAGAAAGTGACCTTTAGCTTGCTGATTTGTTCACTAAGCCGTTCGATGAGAAGCGTCACTTCTTTCTCCTAAGTAAGTTGGGAATACTAGACCTCCCTGCCTGAGGTCTAGGGGGAGTCGGGAATTCATTTAATGTATGCATGTGTCTAGGGGGAGTCTTTAAGGGTTTGCATGAATCGAGGGGGAGTGCCGTGTCTTTGTTTGCTTGTTGTGCTAACATTCTCGGATCCACAGTACCTTGGATACCATATTGTTCTTATTTTTGAAGGTGTGGACACTCACAACGACTTCTGATTATATCAGATCAGGACTCGCGCAAAATCAGATACCGGGGTTATACAGTTAATACCCGAAGAAAATCATCCAGGTTAGTCGTTTCGTTAAGGTCTAGGAGCTGAACTTGGACATTTTTATGAACTTGCTAGTTCAGGGGGTGCATGTGACAAGTTTCTGAACACTCAAGTTCAGGGACCAAATCTACCATCTTCAGAAACTCAAGTTCAGGGGCTGTTTTTGTAAAATCTTAAAACTTACAAGTTCAGGGACTCGTTTTGCCATATGTGTGAAACTTGTAGTCTAGGGGGCGGTTCTGTCATTTTTGAAAGTTGAGAGTGAAAAGAGGGTACACTTATCCTTAAACTGATAAGTTGACCCCTTTGAATATAAAAAGAATTTTTTGGCTCTATTATCAAACTTTACAAAAATTCAGATTTCAAACTCTTCTCTCTCACTTCCACTCATCGTTCCCGACGAACCAACCGCCGCCCACCTCTGTTTTCCAGCCACTTTTCCGGCGATCCCGACCTCCGTTCTTCGATCCGACTAGTCCTAAACGATCACGGTAAGATTACGAACTCAATGGTACCGATCTTAACTCGTTTCAATATCGTTTTCTTAGCCGAATCGAAGCCTAAAGCTTCTTGAACAAACCCGAAACCCAAACTCTTTGGAATGGGTTTTCAGGACGTTCATTCGGTCCGAATGTGTTGTTAAACTAGTCTAGAACTAAAATGTGGTGTTTTCTACTAGTTTTCGTGCTTAAAACTATGTTTTTGGGCCGATTTGGGGACGAGAAACCAAACAGTCGCGTTTCCCGAATCGGGACATTCAAAAGTCCCGAATTGGGAATTATGAATATGTTCTTGGTCTCTTTCCCGAATCCTTACATACGTTCAAAGGTCCCGATCCGGGAAACTGAATAACCCGATTCGGGTATTCATGTTTCCCGCATCGAACCGTGTGGAACCCTTGATCTCTATTCCCGATCCGGGAAACTGAATAACCCGAATCGGGTATTCATGTTTCCCGCATCATCTTTGAGGGTGGCCTTTTTGAACTTGTTTCAGATTTTTCTTAAGTGTGTATCTTCTTTTCCGAATCGGGAAACCCCCAAATCGGGTTTCCAGGGGAAACTCAAAATTATTTCCAATTGCTAAACAATCTTTACAGATTCGGGTAACATCATTTCCGAATCGGGTTTCTATAGGAAATGAATTTCTCGTGATCTTGTGTGTTCTAAATTCCCGACTCGGGAAACGGAATAACCCGAATCGGGTATTCGTGTTTACCGACTCGCATTGGAACGAGGTCATGTCAAATTTTTTTCAAGTTGTTGAGTTCTTGTTGGAGTCGGGAAACAATTCTTCCCGATTCGGGTTTTTGACATTCCCGATTCGGGAATTGCCAAAACTCGAATCGGGTCTTGGTGTTTCCCGTGTTAAACTTTTTCTCAACACTTAGTGTTATTTTGTTGGTTCTAACTTGTTAAACTTGTTTTCGTTGAACAGAAATGGCTCAACGTCAGAACAACCCACCATCTTCGATCGACCTTGCTGCTGATCGCGCCTTGATATCTGCGGAGGACCTCAAACCCATAACTCAAAACAATGAGTATGTGGACCTGAACAACTTCCCTGCTCAGGATGAGGTGATTCTGGAAATCCTAAAGGTGCACCCACTCGCCTATGCTTTGCAGGCCGTTGCCAAGGTGCCCGTGATCTACTTGCAACAATTCTGGAACACATCCAGGATTGTCAATCGTGCCGGAGTCCGAACGCTCATAGGACGCGTCGACCAGACGGAGCTAGCCGTCACCGTGCATGACCTTCGACGCATCCTGCATCTTCCTGCTGACTCCGCCGAGGCTCCGTTTGAGCCTATCATTGATGTCCCGATCCTCTTCAGCGAGATCCTCGCTATCGGCGTCATGAACAACCCGGGACAGCGGCTCAATGGGATCTCTCAAGTCTCCAACAACATGCTGCGGCCACTGTGGGCGACCCTGTTCAGCATAATGAACAGGTGTCTGTCTGCCAAAACCAAAGGCATCGACAAGGCCTCAACCCAACTGTGGCACGTGATTCACTCTGTGATCTACGGACGTAGGATCGACATTGCAGCCCATCTCTGGATAGACATCACACGGGATGTTGACCCGAACGACCAACGAAGCAAGCATTCGTCCATCCCATGGATGAGATTCTTCGCTCTGATGATCCGCGATCATATGGACCAACATCCTGAGGTCGGTCGCCGATCGAGCCACCCGATCTTCAAGAGCAAGCAGCTCTCAAGGACCAAACACAGGGTGCTCAAGCCAGGTCAAGTGGAGATGCCGATTCCTCGACACGTGCTGGACACCGCGGATAAGGAAGCTACGAGTGTAGGATTGTATAGGGCGTCCATAGGAATAGAAGACACATCTACGGACTCCTTAGAGCCGAGGAGCCCTGCCCAGGATGTGCAAGCCGTCGAACCTGCGGCTCGGGCCTTCGGTGCCGGGCCCCGGGGTTCCACTGGGGGAGCCTCCGGTTCAGGGGTGATGAGAGTTGATGTGAGGGGCGAAGCGGGTAGAATAGTTAGTACATCCGCTGTTCCGCACGTGTCACCGATCGTCCAAGCGCGCTCTACATGCAAGTCCGCGGAGCACGAGGTCGCCGCACTGAACGCCAATTTGTCGACGAGGACCAGAACCCGGCCGATTTCTACACCCGTGCAAGGACCAAACAGTACACTGGTACTCAGCACTTCTCGCCGCCGTCACCTTTCCGCGAGGATGAACGGGAGCCGTCACCGGCACAACCACCTGAGAGGCAAGGTGAATATGTGGAAACTTCCCCACAAGAACAAGCACACATTCTTTCACCACCTCAGACTGACGCAGCTCCCGGCCCTCAAGGTGACCCTCACGGGAGAACCTTCCGGTGACGATTCCGGAAACAACGAAGGAAATGACGAGTCCTCCTCCGAGCACACTCCGTCCGACCGTCAAGTCGTTGAAGATGAAGCCACCGAGTCTGAACAAGTGGACTTCGACTCCTATGACGAGGAATCCGAGGAGGTTGATACCCTCAAGAGCGGCAAAGTCTAACGAGACGCTGATGAGATCACGTCTTCGTTTAACGGCGACGACTCGGTGGACATCCTCAAAAAAGGAGATGTAGATTCAGATGGCCGAACCGTCGGTCATGAAGGTGAAGAAGGAGAAGAAGTGGAGTCGGTTATGGAGCGACAAGGTGTTGAAGACCTTGACGGAGCGGGTGAGGATCTAGAAAAAGAGACTGAAGAAGAAGAGGTCCACCCAGACGAAGACTGGCTTAGGATAGAAGAACAGGGCGGAGACGAAGAGCCTATTAGGGATCTAGTCACCTTAGGTCTACCTTCTAACCCGAGTCATTCCCCCACAGAGGCAACCTACACCGAGACCGGTCAGCTTATGCTGTCAGGTCAAGACGCTGGCAGCCAACCAGCGCACTTGCACGCCCAAGCCACCCACTCGGCCATCTCCCAACAGATGGTCATTTCATCTTCTCACGGTGACTTAGCAAAACTTCCATTGACCACTCATTCGGAGTCGGTCAATGTTGATATAAGAGAGGAACAGCCCCACCTCTCGACTTCTTTTCGTGCACCAAGAGTCTTAGATCCACTTCCCAGGACGGTTCACGTCACTCATTTGGATAGGACACTATTCGGAGCATCATCCGCCAGCCCGAGTGGCTCGGCCGGAACGGACGTAGTTCAAGTGTCAACGGACGCTGTTCGAGGATCGTCCGGAAGCCCTGCCAAGAATGCAGGCCGGGAAAGTATCTTTGCGGGAATTTCCACGTCAACCGGGACACAAGCTGTCCTGGGTGCAACACACATGGGACCGGGTCCGACGGATTCGGACGACATCCTAAAAGTCGTCCAAACCAGGTTTATGGAGCTTGATCGAGAGCCCTTCGGAACGCCAAACTAGAAGCTTTCGAGAGAACTTTGACCGAACAACGTGGCGAGATCGAGGCAATGAAGAAGCGAGAGGAAGAACGGGAGGCTGAACTACAAAAACATCGACGCCAACTCAAGGGCAAGTCGACGGAGTCACAAGCGCATCAACCAGTACTTCCCCCTCGTCGCACTACCGAGCCGCTTCTCCACCTACAACCTCCAAGACCGACTACTCAAGGTGCGCTCCCGGGCTATGTACTCGAAGCCGAATTCACCATGGCGGTCTCCTCGCTCACCACTCAGAATGATCAGCTTACGGCTCAACTCAAGCGAGCTGGAGAGATTATCGCCATCCGGGATGCACAGTTGGCGGACCGGGAAGCACAGTTGGAAGCCGCAAACCGCCGTATTCGCGAACTCGAGGCTGCGTGCCGACCTCAGTCTCAGTCCTCACAACGGGGGCATGATGACACTGACCCGAGCGCAGGTCCTCATGAGGGGGAGGTGCAAGGCTCCAAAAGACTTCGCATCGACCTCACCCCAGCCTCGGGTTCCGCGCCTGCTACAACAGCTTCAGCGCCACAAACTGCTACGTCAGGGCACAAGCACTTTATCGAGTACCCCGACGAAGAGCCCTTCAATGTCGAGCAGTTTGCATACCAATCGATACCGCTGGATGAGGTAATCCAGTTTCCTCAGTCCGATCCAACAGTCGAGGTCGATATGGTGGTCCCCGAGTCGGCACCGATGGATCCAAACGAGCTTCACATCTCGGAAGAAGCTAGAAGGATCCTCGCCCGACTTGCACAAAGTCTCCGGATCTACAAACGAGGGGATACCATCGTCAGCGCAACTGACTACGACAGATTCCTACCAACGGTACAGTTCCCAAAAACGGAAGCGCCTCCAACCATCACGACAACCGTTCCAGATTCTCCGAATCCCGTCGTCATCCAGCTCAACTGGAACCACACCGTCATCTTCCGACCCTTCTTGGAGGAGTCCTTCTCAAGGATTTTCCAACAAGAGAAGATCCATCAGTGGTCGAGAAAGGTGTTCTTCGGGGTCTCACACTACAAGAAGAAACGCCGCCAGACAGCCTACGCCCACCAGCGCATCTGCAACTGGGATACACATGGGAAGACACGACTCAGGCGCCGGTTTGTGAAGGTAACTGATGTTAGACCTTACAGGCACGACAGCAGCATGTTCTTGGAGTTTGATGTCACCATGTACGGTAGTGGAAACGTCAGGCTGAACGGCGAGCTCTTAAAGTGGACCTTCACGGAAGCAGACTTGGACCGGATCCATCTTGAAGACATCATCTCGCTGATCAAATATCTTCAAGGTCCAATCCTCCGCCCCGATTTCTACGTCAACGGCCTCGAAGTGCTCAAAAGGTATGTCCGTCACACAATTGCCTTATCACATGTGACTGACTACCAGATGGCCATTGAGAATCGGCAGCCGAAAGTGAACCTACTGCGCCCGAATCTGCAAGTCCCATTGATCAACTCCTATCAGCTCTACGTACCGATGAGCATCCCAGAACCTGGTATTGTATACTGCACACAAAAGAAGAAGGAGCGAAAGTTCATGAGATTCAGCGAACTCTCCCAATTCTGCGACGGTACCATTCTGTATGTCATCAACGGTTTAGAGAGCAGACTGAAGACGGACCAGATTCCGAAGACGAAGTACATAGATATCAAGGCAAGGTTCTTTGAGACGTTGAATCTGCTGGAAAGGAAGCTGAAGGAGAGACTCATGTATCGAAGAGTTGAGGCTGCTTTGAAGATGCGCACGAGGATCATTGGAGAATGGGACGAGTACCTGCAACTGTCAAAATGGGAGCCCGCGCTGAAGTATCCGCCACCCTTCTGACTTCTTCCCAAAGGGGGAGATTGTTAGACCCTACTTTGTGGGTTGTGAAGAAGTCAAGGGTCTATCTTGTAATTTCCTAATTCCTAGTTTAGCTAGTTTATGTTTGTTGCCCATTATGAAAAGAGTCATAGACTCTAAGGGCTTGTTATGTAACTTTTGATACCCTTGTGCTATAAATAGAAAGCACATGTCTAGGGTTTTGGTGTTGATTTTGGTAGCCTCTCTTTGTGTATTTTTGCAATCCCAAGGAATCACAAACATTCTCTTGTCTTGTCAAGTTATTCTACCAATTTCATCTGTTAGGGTAAAAATCCACAATCGTACGACGATCGACTATAATCATAAGACAAATATCAGGACAATGGTCGTGTATTAAGATAAGGTCCTGAAATATAACCTAAAAGAACTATCGAACAAAGATCATTAAACATCGAACATTTACATCGAATAAGTCGAACGATGACTATAATATCGTACGACGTTACTAACGAATAAACATACAAAGTTTATATGATTGATGCAGGCAAGCTGATTATAATATCCAACAATTGCCCACCTTTGAGAAAGTCCGAGATTGAGTACTATGCCATGCTTGTTGGAGTCCATCATTACAACGAACAAGTCGTAAGTTATGTATCGTTCGACAGCATCAAGATCGACCGTTACAAGCCAGACTCTCGCAGCGGTTACAATCTGGACATTAACTCCCATCAGTACCATTATACAGTTACTCTCCAAGCATTAAATAACGACAATAACGTTGGACGGTTACGATTCGATCATTGATGAGCCACAATACCGTTGGATCGTTATTCTCAAGCTACTATAAAAGAAGAATCAAGCCAGCATTTCAAGGGACGAAGTCTATCAGAAGCTCACAAGTTATATAGCAATTATTCTTGATAATCATCTGTAATTTACATTCGATCTCGTTGTTATTTCACTTGTAATCGTACGATCAAAGCTGTATACCCGAAGGACGTCACCCCTGATTGGTGATCATATTGCTCTGTCGACTTTTTTTTAGGTCGACCGCAGGTTTTTTCCTCCGTCGTGAGGTTTTTCCTGCGTCATCAAATTATTTGTCTCATTTTACTTTTTCGCACTTATCATTGATTGTAATTTCTTTCTCTCGACGGTTAAGCCTCACACAAGTTTTTTACGACATCGAGTTGTGTAATTTTTTACATAAACAGTTTGGCGCCCACCGTGGGGCTCCGTTTTGAGAAAAATTTCATTCGGTGAAAAGTGCGCCTTAGTACTAACCTTTTCTTTGAGTTCTCTTTGAGCTATTTGCGCAGGATAATGGATAACGGATTCATAGCATCTCTACAACAACAATTGCAAGAAGCTAATAACGAAATTCAACGTCTTCGAGCTTTGCCAGGACCATCGATGTCTATTCCGATGTCTATTCCTCCTCCTTATCCTCCTCAACATCTAAGACCACCACTTCGACCACAGTTCAATGCCTCAGTGCCATTCTCGACTGTGAACCAACAGTACAACAACGTACGACCGTCTTTACCACAAGTTCCACCACCAATACCTCATGGCCCGCCACCTATGCCTCGGGGTCCACCTCCTATGCCTCAAGGAGCACCCATGTTCACGTTCGAACCTTTCAATAATGCATCCCAATAGATTCCTATCCCTGGTCATATACCCACAGCTGCTAATTCTACCATTCATACGACAATACCACCCAGTACCGGAATCTCTTCTAGTTGTATTCCAACAATCCCAGTAACTGTTGAAGATCCTCTGAACGTACGACTGAAGTCCCTGGAAGAACAGAATCAAAAGCTGTTCGCACTACTCACAAAGCTACCCGGAGCAGCAGTACCTGTCGAAGTTGAACCTAAAACTGGATTTCAGGCCTCACCGTTCGTCGATGAATTAGCTCTTGTCGACGTTCCCAAGAATTATACCATTCCAGCTTTCGCAACAAAATATTCTGGAATCACAGATCCAGTCGAACATATAGCACGGTATAAGCAACTTATGTGGACAGTTCCTATACCGGCGCAATATCAAGAAGTTTGCATGTGCAAAAGCTTTGGATCAACTCTAACAGGAGCAGCATTACAATGGCTTATCAACTTAAAGCCAAAAAGTATAGGATCCTTTGCATAATTGGTGAACCAATTCACTCGACAATTTGCTAGCAGTCGTAAGATGGAGAAGCAGACCAGCGACCTATACTATATTGTACAGAAGTCTGGAGAAACAATCCGCGACTACTTCAACAGATTCAACGCAGCAATGATTGAAATAAAGAATTGCGACGTGAAAACCGCAATCGAGGCATACAAGCGTGGATTAGAAGATTCCTCTGGATTATATCTGGAATTGACGAAATATCCGCCAGAAAACTTCGACGACGTACGAGCTAGAACACTAGCTTTCATGAGAATAGAGGACGATGCTCTCTTTCGACGAAAGCATTCTGCTGAAAAGAAACCTCTTGGTGCTCAAAAACATGATTTTAAGCACAAAAGAGTAAACAAGATTGGAAATCCTCGACATGAATCAAAAGCTCGACCAAGCAAAGGTACTGTTAAAATACGATATCCAGAGTTGTCTACTTACAATTTTGCAGGTACATCAAAAGATCTGGTGGATTCGCTACGAAAGATCGATGCAAACGTACGATGGCCAAAGAAATCTGATAAACCAAGCAAGGACAAAGATCAGAACAGATGGTGCGATTTCCACGACGATCATGGTCATACGATGGATGAATGCATCAGCCTTAAGAAAGATATCTCATATTTGAAATCTAAGGGGCATTTAAAAGGCCTCATTCCCGAAGAACAAGGACGACCAGCGTCACCGGTTCATACAAAAGTCGTAAACTGCATCACTGGAGGATCAGAAGTGTGCGGACTTACATATTCGGCTGCCAAACGACATGCACGAGATGGTCCAGATGAACATCCTATCCCCGGAGAAGCCAAATCAAAAACGGAAAGAGAGCTCGATGCAATGACAATTACGTTCGATCAAGACGATACTCAGGGGGTCCATCATAAACATCATGACGCTCTAGTCATACAGTTGACAATCGGAAACTGTTCGACTAAGAGAATATTGATTGATGGAGGTAGTTCAGCTAACGTTATTTTTGCAGATACTCTTAAAGTCATGGGAATCGAACGATCAGAAATCGTACGACGAAGTACTACTCTGATTGGATTCAATGGAGACCCGATGAACACTCTCGGAGAAATCATCTTGCCTGTCTTCGCCAAAGGCATCAACAAACAAACAAAGTTCAACGTTGTGGACTGCCAATCAGCCTACAATGTTATTCTTGGAAGACCATGGATCCACGAGATGAAAGCAATTCCTTCGACATACCACCAGAAGATTAAATTTCCTTCTCCATGGGGAATTCAAGAAATTGCTAGTGAGAACAAAGTCGCACGAGAATGCTACAAGATTACGATGAAGACAAAATCGCAGGACATCTAGCAATTACAGAGCCAGGATGGGAAGAAATCGAACGACGATCTTCGACTAGAAGAAGTCGTCCTTGATCCTGAACATCCTGATCGAAAGGTCTTCGTAGGAGCCTCGCTCCCCCCTGACATAAAAAATACGATTATATCTTTTTTGCAGGAACACTCAGACTGTTTTGCATGGTCGCACGAAAATATGGTTGGAATAGATCCAAGCATTATATCGCATAAATTGAACGTGGATCCTACTTTCAAGCCAATTAAGCAGAAACGTCGCAAGTTTGCACCCGAACGAAATAAAGTGATCAACGATGAAGTCGACAATCTGCTCAAAACAGGGAAGATCCGAGAAGTCAAATATCCAGAATGGTTGGCTAATGTGGTCGTCGTACAAAAGAAGAACGGAAAATGGCGAGTCTGCATTGGTTTCACGGATCTAAACAAAGCTTGTCCAAAAGATCCTTTCCCTTTACCTCATATCGACGCCATGGTTGACGCAACAGCAGGACATGAATTGTTAACGTTCATGGACGCATATTCAGGATACAACCAAATATTGATGCACACGGACGACCAAGAAAAGACCGCATTCATGACAGACAAAGGCATATATTGTTACAAAGTTATGCCATTTGGTCTCAAGAATGCAGGATCGACATATCAAAGATTGGTTAACATGATGTTCAAGGAACATCTTGGTCGAACGATGGAAGTTTATATCGACGACATGCTTGTGAAATCAGAACGTTCGATTGATCATGTTGCGCATTTAAAGCTGTTGGTCCCAAGTAGGTGACCTTCAAGTAAGGATAGTGTTTGGGATTATAGAAGGGGGGGGGGGTTGAATATAATCACACAGTTTTTTCACTTTTAAATTCTTGTTTTATAAACAATATGAATTTACAGATTGTTGCGGAAATAGAGAAGACAATTAGTCTAAACTAAACAATCTAAGTTCTTTCACTATGCACTAAGTGAGAAGAGAATAAAGAAAGAAGATAGAGGGGATAAGAGAGAAAGGACTTGAGTAGAATTAGGATGAAGAAGAAGTGTGGAGAACATCTCTTCACGTCCTATTTATACTCCATGCATTAAATGCATGCAGACCTACTATTGTGACGTGTCACAATGTGAGTGGTCTGTTGTACTATTTACTATAAACAAATACTCTTTGCATGGTGTGCAAAAGAGGATGTTTGTAAACAGTTGCCTTATGGTCTGATAAGTACGGAGGGAACAGTAAAGTAACTGCCCTTATGTACTATTGTGTCAGAAAAGGCGAGTAATCCTTTTGTGCATTAGACTAAGACATTGTTCTAATCCTTCAGGATCAGGATACTGATCAGTGACTAGAGTCCTGAAACTGGGGACGTTCAGGGTCACGTGTATCCTGATGAATCTTCAGGATGTCATACGATAGTGAACAGACTGCTATCACTGAGTTCCGTCTTCAGATCACGAGCATGCTGTTCCTGTCATCAGCTATTTCTTCGACGTCGCTGATGGTTCTTTTTGTATGATCTTAATGTCTTCAGGAGGAGGTCTTCACTTCAGTTGGACAGGATCAGTAGACTGCAGAACAGACTCGTTAGTCTCCTGATCCTGATCCTGATCTATAAAGTTAAGTTACAGCATAAGTAACATGGAATAACACTGAACAGACTCAGTGATAATTCCTCAAGCTATAACAGAAGTAAAAACCTATTCACTAAGTAAAGATTCAGGATCATTATCATTTCATCAGGTCTTAGGAGAGCTGGATCAACAATCTCCCCCTAAATGATAATGATAAGACAACAGAGTAATTGTCTTAATCTAGAAAAGTTAGAAATAAATCTAAGTCTAGAACTAAACAGTAGGAAATAGAACTCATAAAGGTACATGTCCCATTTACTGTTTTGAGGGATCTTTTTCAGTACTATGATGGAATGAAGTACAATGCACTGAATTGCATTCTCATTAATCTCATTAAAATATTACAAGAGTAAGGAAAATACAATAGTACATGATAGAAGTACTGAAAGAAAAAATTACAAGACAACTAACTATCAGATTCTTCGCTAATGTATTCAGTCTTGACACAAACAGGAACAGGAGTTTCGCTGAAGGCAAGTCTGTGATCAAGTATAGCTCTGACAGTGCGGATGATCTCTTTGTTGTCTGGATTTTTCTTATCTTGTTGTGCAGTGAAGAGAACTGTCAAAAGATGTTCATAGGGCGCTATGTGTAGCTCACTGAAGCGTTGAAAGCGTAGAATTGAGTTATTGCTAACACATATGCCATGAACAGGTTCTCTGATTACTTGTCCTTCAGATAGAGAGATTCCAGGAGGGAATGAAAGATCAAGCATCGAGAGGTCCAGAGGTTTAACAACCATTCTGGGGAGACAGGGAGTTGGTCTTCTTGTAGAGGTGCCTGCAGATCTTCGAACAGGCTGCTGAGATAGGAGTGGAGAGTGTTGGAGCAGGTCATCAGGTATTTCAGTTGTCCTTCTGATGCGAGCAATAAGTCCTTCAATGACTTCTTCTACTTCAGCCCGATAGTTCTTGTTGGCTTTGGGAAGCAGGGATCTGATTTCGTTCCACTCTGACAAGTTGTAGCGATCTAACTTGTCCAGAGTGTGCTCTACGTCCTTTACTCCAGAGCGTTTGACTGTGATCCAGGTTTTACCAGGATTACCTTTCTTGCCTCTTGATCGGCGAAGATGGATACCTGAGATGGCAGCACCATGCTTTCGGAGGTGTAACCGATCTCTGCACCAGTCAAGCTCAGCATTCACTTCTCCAGTCTGTATCTCTGCATTTTTGTTGAAGACCTTCAGAACAGCCTTCTGTGCAAGGATAGGATCCGCACTTATTTCAGCATCTTCATCTACAAAATCCGATGCAAGCCTTCGAGCGGCTTGAACAGAGAGGAAAGCTTCCTTCTACTTCTTATTATGCTCTAGTTGAGCCTGTACAGCCTCGTTGTACTCCTCCTGCGAGAGATAGGCGAACTCGGAGTCACAAGAGGTACGAAGAGGGATTTTTACTCTTGTACTCTCGAGTCGCTCTATCACGGCGTCTAAGCGCCCATCCCTGTCAATGGCAAAGGAACTGTCAGGGTAGTTTTCACCTTCAGATCTAGGAGAGTTTGAGGGAGGTGATCTGGTTGAAGAAGCAGGGTGGGAAAGTCATCAGAGATGAATTCATCATCTGATGAGAGGTATATGGTTTCAGGGGTGGCTCGGATTTCAGGGGTTCGGGATGAAGAGGCTTCTTGGTTGAAACGGGTTGTAGGACGGTTAGAAATGGTTTCTTGGTTAAGGGGTGTGATCCTGAAGGTCATTTTAGCTAGTTCAGCTCTGGTCTGCTCATTGGGACTATTCTCCATTAGGCGAATAATGTCACCAGTGACAGAGCCAAAGTTGACATCGTGAGTTTTAGGATCGGCTTGGTTAAAGGGTTCAGGTTCAGGGTGAGAGGTGAGTTCAGGAGTTGGTTCAGGAGAAGGTAGTTTGGGAGGTTGGTAGATAACCATTTGAAGGTTATTAGGAGGGGAGTCTTCAGGTGAGGAGTCTAGGTTGATGGTTTCAGGGGTAGGTTTGGATTTTAGAAGAGTAGAAATAGATTGGTTATCAGAGGAAGAGGGAGAGGATGGTAGTGGAGACATACCAGAGGCATCAGGGTTCTCCCCCTGAGGTTGTGCGAGCCCTGGAATGGGCGCAGAGGCAGTAGGGACCTTCTCGACGAAGATGTCGTTATCATCATCATCATCTTCATCATCATCGTCTTCATTATTCCCCCGTCTTCAGTGGTTCTCCAGTTGGTGGAGGGGGAATATGCTGAATGGTCTCGGGGCTGTCTCTCCCCCTCAGCAGGTGCCTGTACCAAGGCAGCTGATGTAACACTCCTTTGGAGGAGAGAGGCCATGTCGCTCAGGACTTTGCGCTGGATGAATGATGAGGAGATCAGGGACTGCAAAACCTCCCTGTCCGCCGTTGTGAAGGATGGAGGCGGCGCAGGAGCAGAGGTGAGGGCGTTGACAGCAGAGGAGAGCCCTTGCACCTGCTCCTGGATGGCGCGGAGAGCAGCTTCCTGAGCATCCAATCTCTGAACCACCATTGTTTGAAAGGTGGTGAGAGAGTTGGTGCTGTTGATGATGTTGGTGGAGAGCGCAGGGAACGCCGTGGCCTTCAGGTCATCAATGGATGCCTGAAGGTTGGTGGAGGAGGAGGCAACCTGTGAAACCTTGTCATGGATATTATCCAGACAAGGGATGGTCAGGGTGACGGCCGTGGGCGGCGGAGTCGCGGCGACGGCGGCGGCAGTGGCACTGGCGGCGGCGGCTTCAGCAGCAGCTGCAGCAGCTTTGGCAGCAACAAGTTCCTGTTGTAGGGACTGGAGCTGTGCTGAGTGCTCGGCCTCCTTCTGCTGGAGGGCAGTGCGGGCCTCATGCAGGTTCCTCTCAGCGGACTGCCTGCGGAGTTCAGCTGTGTTCAGCTGATGCTCGGCATCCGTGAGGATGAAGTCGTTGAATGGGTCATCCTGATGAAGATGCCCTTCAGAACCTGCTCCTAAAGAACCTGTAGACATAGTAACTAAGTGAGCAGGAACAGTAATATATTGCTTAGAAATATTACCTGAGGCTTGGAGGGTATCAGGATGATTACCCACCAGATTCTCTGAGGGTTCGAGTTGAACCACCTCAGGTTCTTGTGTTACAGGGGCAGATGTAGAAGTATCTGCAGTGGAAGAATGTTTAGACAAAGGGGATGGTTTATTAAAAAGCTGGGGCAGGGTAATGTAATATTTCTTACCAGTCGCCTGTTTCTTTTTCTTTTGCGCCCTAGCCTTGGCGCGTTTTGGAGGAGGTGGAGGAGTAGCAGAGGATGGTTGGGGGCGCTTCTGGAGCGCAGAAATTGTGGTTGCAGCTGGGGAAGTCAGTATTGGGTTAGCTACTGACATAGCATGCATAGAAGTAGAAGAATGAGGTTTGGAAGAGATGATAGAAAACGTACCCGTGGTTGGAGAGGTGGCTTGTTCAGCATCCTGTTCCTGAACTTGTTCAGGAACGACCAGGACGTCGGAGAGAGGGACGTCCTCAGGATGATGAACAACTTGTTCCAGGAACCTGGGTCCCAGAGTGTAGTTGTTGGAGTTTCCAACCTTGGGGTAGTTTTCCCCCATATGCAGCTCTAGGACTGCTGAGAAGAACCTGGTGAAGGCAACGTTGGCGACCCGATTCTTGCTTCGGACCTTCTTCACCATGTCGTCCCAGATGGAGCGAGCATAGTCGAACTCGCGATTCTTGATCGCAGAGTAGACCATCTGCTGGATAACCATCGGGAACTGCTCCGTGCTCCCTGTTTTGCCCGATAAGCACATGCCAAACGTGTTCCATATATAATAGAACACGGCGTTTAGTCCTGACTTATGGACAGTAGCTCCTGTCTTCGGTAGCAGGACGCCTTCCTTGTTGACAGGCCATCTGTAGCCGATGGCGTCCAGGAACACGACGATCTCGTCGGCGGTGGGGACAGGAGGGAAGCGCTTTTTCTTGGGGAAGTTAAGCACGTTCCTGAGGGTTCCAAAACCAAAGGAAATTATGTTTTCCTTGATTTGGAACTTGATGACCTCGCGCAGGACACCTTTTGCGTTCTTCTCCTTGGCAACAGTGGCTGTTGACCAAAGTTGTTGTAGCATTGGTTTGTTTGGCTTGGGGTCCAGGGTGAACGCCGTCTTCAGAGGGCTGTTGAGCATGAATTCCTTTGCAGGCAGCAGGTAGTCCTTGTCTTCGGGGATGTCGAAAAGTGCTACGACGTTGTTCTGTTTGAACTGGACGTCGTGTTGTGGAATGACTATCGGCAAGCTCTCAGTAGCTTGTAGAGGAGTGGCCTCAGAGGAGAGCTGGGCGTCCAAAGATGTGGATGTAGTAGCAGCCATCCTGTTAAACATAAAAATAACATATATGGATGATTAAGAGTCCAAAATATGCATTTTTCTTCATTTTTCAATGAACACAAAGTATGTTCATAAAAAAATGGTGAAATCCTTTATACATAGAATAGATTAGATACCAAAATACACAAAAGGAATGTGTTTTGGTATTAAAAAGAACTTCTATTTTGATGAATAGATATCAAAATAGGAGTTTATGACTGTTCTTAAAAGAAATAAGAAAAATCATGCTAAACAGTTTTAACAAAAAATCTTAGAAGATTTTGGGAAAACTAAGATCAAACGAAGTGATCTTAGGGTTTTTGGAAAAACGTTTACCAAAATAAGTTGTTTTTAAGGAAGAATACCAACTTAGATTGTGGAAAGAACAAAGAACAAAAGGAAACTTACGTTGATCTTGTTAAAGAAATGGTAAGTGTGTGTTCTTGGTGTTCTTGAGAATGCAGATTCTTGCTTTTTCTTGCTTGAATGCTTAGAGAGTATTATGTGAGCGTAAAGAGTGAAAAGAATTACAAATGAGGTTTTTATACCTCGTGGTAGGAGAGAGAAAAGAGCGGCTAAATTCAAACGTAATGATGAAAAAAGAAGCTCGACGCGCGTTCACGCGCCTGACACACGTAGTGGGGAACAGGAAACGTCCCATTACGTGTCAGTGCAGATGAAAGGTTTGTTTTATTTGAAAAACTAAAAACCACCTTTTTAGGGGATGATTCCATTTTGGTGAAAGATATGTTTTATTGGAATCAGAGTACTTATCAGATAAGTACTGTTTTGGGAAAATCCTCTTATCACATTTAATGCGATAAGGTTTCAGTAGCAGAGGGAAGAAATACTTACCTGAGAATCATCAGTATTCGGATATTGAACAAGGATTTTGTAAGTACTGAACAGAGTTATCCTCTGAAGAAGAGTTATTCAGAAGTTGTTAATAAAAGAGGTCCTGAAAGAATATAAGGACTTTAACAACTGTTTGTCCTGAGAACTTCTATTCTTTAGGATTTAACATCCCAAGTTCACTGAGGAGCATATTAAAACGCGTCACATCCAGTGGTTTGGTAAAGAGGTCAGCAAGCTGATATTCAGTAGGGACAAAATGGAGTTCAATATCACCATTCATCACATGATCCCTGATGAAGTGATATCTCACTTCAATGTGCTTTGTCTTAGAGTGTAAGACAGGATTGTTAGCAATGGCTATTGCTGAAGTGTTGTCACAGTAGATAGGAATTTTGGAGAGTTGTATGTCATAGTCCTGAAGTTGATTTCTCAGCCACAGGACCTGAGCACAACATATTCCTGTTGCAACATATTCAGCTTCAGCAGTTGATGTGGACACAGAGTTCTGCTTCTTGCTAGTCCAACTCACCAACTTGCCACCTAATAGGTGACAGCCACCAGTAGTGCTTTTCCTGTCGATCTTACATCCTGCAAAGTCACTATCAGAATAAGCTGTTAGATCGAACCCTGAGTCCTTGGAGTACCAAAGACCCATGTTAGGAGTTCCCTTCAGGTATCTGAAGATCCGCTTTACAGCGGTCAGATGGGATTCTTTGGGTTCAGCCTGATAACGAGCACAGAGACATGTAGAATACATGATATCAGGACGACTCGCTGTAAGATACAGCAGTGAGCCAATCATTCCTCTATAGAGAGTCACATCAACAGGTTTCCCTTTGGAATCCTTGTCAAGAGACAGAGGAGGAGCCATTGGAGTCTTCATCGGTGTACAGGATGTGAGATCAAACTTCTTCAGCATCTCATGTACGTATTTACCTTGATTGATGAAAATTCCCTTTTCAGATTGCTTGATCTGAAGTCCTAAAAAGAATGTTAGTTCGCCCATCATAGACATTTTATATTCAGATTTCATGAGCAACTCAAACTTTTCGCAGAGTTTGGGATTGGTGGATCCAAAGATAATGTCATCGACATATATCTGGACAAGAAGGATATGCTTAGGATATTTCTTCAGAAATAAAGTGCTATCAATCTTTCCACGAACAAAACCTTTAGAGAGAAGAAAGGTTGAGAGGGTATCATACCAGGCACGAGGAGCCTGTTTTAACCCATAGAGAGCTTTGTTTAACTTGTAGACGTGATCAGGGAACTTAGGATCTACAAAGCCAGGAGGCTGAGCCACATAGACCTCTTCATTAAGTTTTCCATTCAGAAAGGCATTTTTAATGTCCATCTGATAAACTTTGAAGTTCATATGTGCTGCAAAAGCTAGGAAGAGTCGAATTGCTTTGAGCCTAGCAACAGGAGCAAAAGTTTCATCGTAATCAATGCCCTCTTCCTGCCTGTATCCCTGAGCCACAAGGCGAGCCTTGTTTCGAATGATAGTACCAATCTCATCAAGTTTATTTCGAAAAATCCACTTGGAACCAATGATTGTACGTTTTCGAGGCCTAGGGACGAGAAGCCAGACATTGTTTCTGATGAACTCTGCTAGCTCTTCCTGCATGGCTGAGACCCAGGCAGGATCACGCAAAGCATCATCTATTTCTTTAGGTTCATTTTCAGAGATAAAATTTACATAAAGACAGACGTTACCAGCCTGACGTCTAGTTTTCACACCAGAAGAAGGGTTTCCAAGAACTTGATCAATGGGATGATCTTTGGTCCATCGGAGAGCAGGTGGTTGATACACCTGTCCTGAAGTAGATGCTTCATTGGATGATGGATCAGGAAGAAGATTGTTAGGAGAGGGTTCACTAACAGTGGTTTGAGAGAGGTCTTCACTGTTAGTGGGTTGATCAGGTTCAGGTGGTGTGATTTGAGAGATAGGGGTGGCATTTATGAGAGGTGGAGTGGTTATATCAGTAGGTGGTATAGGACCTTCTTCAAAACCATCAGGAAGGTCTTGAGGAGATGGATCAGCAATAGGATGTTCAGGGACTTGAAAGAAAGAGTCAGCCCACTGATTGATTTCAGTGTTATCATTTGGGTGAGGAAAGGTAGGACCTGATTCATCAAACTTGACATGAATCGTTTCCTCAATGGTTTGTCTTCGTTTGTTGAACACACGGTAAGTTTTAGAAATGGATGAGTATCCGAGGAAAATTCCATCATCAGATTTGGAATCAAACTTTCCAAGATTATCTTTGTTGTTCAGGATGTAGCAGACACAACCAAAGATATGGAGATGTTTGATTGATGGTTTCCTGTTACGAAAGAGTTCGTAAGCTGTTCTTCTGAAACGCTTGACAATCAGAGATCTGTTCTGAGTGTAACAAGCAGTATTTACAGCTTCAGCCCAGAACTGAGTGGCAAGATTGGCTTCACTCAGCATAGATCTCGCAGCTTCGATCAGCGTCCTGTTTCGTCTTTCAGCAACACCATTTTGCTGAGGAGTTCTCACAGAGGAGAAGTTTTGAGAGATACCTTTCTGTTCAAAGAAAGATTCCAGAGTACTGTTTTTGAACTCAGTCCCATGGTCACTTCTTATTGAACGAACAGTAAGGTTGTTGAGTTTTTCCATCTTCCTGACGAACAGGATGATTTCTTCAGGAGCATCACTCTTGGCACGTAAGAAGAAAACCCAAGTATATCTGGAATATTCATCTACGATCACCAGAGTATATTTCTTTCCACCAATGGATTGGACATTAACAGGTCCAAAGAGATCCATGTGGAGAAGTTGTAGAGGAGAGCTGATGGAGGAAATCTGCTTAGACTTGAAGCTAGCCCTGGTCTGTTTTCCTTTCTCACATGCTGAACAAAGAGATTCCTTTGTATAGCGAAAGTCAGGAAGACCAATGACCAGGTTGTTGATGCAGAGTTGATTCAGCGTCTTGAAGTTGAGATGAGAGAGACGCTTGTGCCAGAGCCAATTCATATCAGTGGAAGCACGTGATACGAAACAGAAGTTATCAGTGGAAGTATTCATATTGATGATGTAGATATCTGCATGTCTAACACCATTGAGAATGACTTCCTTTTTCCTGTTCTTGACTTTGCACTTTTTCTTAGAGAAAGAAACTTTGTGATTCTTATCACACAGTTGACTGATGCTCAGAAGATTATGCATCAGGCCTTCAACATAAGCAACTCTTTTGAAGGTAGTTACTCCATTGGTCAGAGTGCCATACCCTCGGGTTTGGCCTCTACCGTTTCCGCCAAAGGTCACAGCAGGACCTCTTTCTTCACGGTAGTTAGTGAGGACAGATTTAGAACCAGTCATGTGTCGAGAGCATCCACTGTCCAAGTACCAGATGCCCTTATCCTGACTGGAAGAATCAGTCGCAGAGGTGGAAGCTTCAGGAGTTATGGAAGAAGAAGCTTCAGGATCCTGAGGAGGAATCTCTTCAGGAACCTCTTCTATCTTAGCCATGAGAGCTAAGGTAGGTTCCTCAATAATGGCCATCAGTGCCACTTGAGTATCTTCCTCATCAGACGAGTCATCAGAGGAGACATCATCCCAATCGCAGTCTTCTGCGATTAAACCTTTGCCTTTACGCTGAGTTTTCATCTTTTTGTACTTTTCCTTCAGGCGTTGGTATTTGGGGTTCTTGGAAGAAGATTTAGCAAGGAAGGTGCAAACTGACTTTTTCTGTACCTGCAATCATTAGCAAAGTGTCCTTTGCCCTGACAGTTGTAGTAGATAGCAGTAGCCTTGTCAATAGGATCTGACTTAGGCTTGTCAGTAATAGAAAGATGTTTCTTTTTATGGAAGTTTCCCTTTTTGGCAAACTTTTTGAAAGATCTGGTTAAAAGAGCAAGAGATTCATTGAATTCAGAATCTTCTGACATGTCAGAGTCAGAAGATTCTAATTCAGTAATAGTTACTGAAGAAGAAGTGGCAGCAACAGGAGGAACTGAATCTGAAACCAATGCAACAGATGTGTTTTTGGATTCTTTAGAATCTCTTATGAGATTCTTTTTCAGTTTCTTCTGTTGTTCACGGTTCAGAAGAATACCGTACAACTCACTTAGTGTGAGTGTCTTTATGTCCTTTGACATAGTTAAGCAGGAGGTGTAGATTTCCCAATGTTCAGGAAGAGCTTCCATGAACTTGGTAACCACCTCAGAGTTAGAGTAGGTAGTACCGATGGTCTTCAGATCAATCAGAAGACAGTTGAATCTCTGATGTAGCTGGGAGAGAGTTTCATCCTTCTGATGAATAAAGCTTTCGTACTGTCGAACCAAGAAAATCTTTCTTGATTCCATGAGTACGGCGGTACCTTCATATTGAACACAGAGAGTGTCCCATATCTCCTTAGCAGAGCGAAGGTGACATACAGAGTGGAATACATCGTCAGGGAGTGACATGACGATGAGAGACCTAGCCTTGGTGTCAATGTTGACCAGGCGTCTGTCTTCATCATTCCAGTCAGTTACGGGCTTCACCAGCTGTCTTTCAGGAACAGCAGGTTGACCAGCAGCAGCAGCAATGGGGTGGACGGTTTGTGTAGGCACATGTGGTCCGTTTTCCAGAAAATAAGGAATCTGGGGATCAGAACCAGAGAGGAAAAGTTCCATCCTGGTTTTCCAAAGAGAGAAGTTGTCTTTGTTAAACCGAGGAGGCTTTCCAGCAGAGCCGGTATCAAAGTAGTTATCCTTAGCTTGAAGAGCCATAGAATAAGAAGAGAGAGGATCACAAGATTTTTCTTAAGAAGAAAATGAGAGCTTGTATCTGCTCTGATACCACTTGTTGGTCCCAAGTAGGTGACCTTCAAGTAAGGATAGTGTTTGGGATTATAGAAGGGGGGGGGGGGGGGTTGAATATAATCACACAGTTTTTTCACTTTTAAATTCTTGTTTTATAAACAATATGAATTTACAGATTGTTGCGGAAATAGAGAAGACAATTAGTCTAAACTAAACAATCTAAGTTCTTTCACTATGCACTAAGTGAGAAGAGAATAAAGAAAGAAGATAGAGGGGATAAGAGAGAAAGGACTTGAGTAGAATTAGGATGAAGAAGAAGTGTGGAGAACATCTCTTCACGTCCTATTTATACTCCATGCATTAAATGCATGCAGACCTACTATTGTGACGTGTCACAATGTGAGTGGTCTGTTGTACTATTTACTATAAACAAATACTCTTTGCATGGTGTGCAAAAGAGGATGTTTGTAAACAGTTGCCTTATGGTCTGATAAGTACGGAGGGAACAGTAAAGTAACTGCCCTTATGTACTATTGTGTCAGAAAAGGCGAGTAATCCTTTTGTGCATTAGACTAAGACATTGTTCTAATCCTTCAGGATCAGGATACTGATCAGTGACTAGAGTCCTGAAACTGGGGACGTTCAGGGTCACGTGTATCCTGATGAATCTTCAGGATGTCATACGATAGTGAACAGACTGCTATCACTGAGTTCCGTCTTCAGATCACGAGCATGCTGTTCCTGTCATCAGCTATTTCTTCGACGTCGCTGATGGTTCTTTTTGTATGATCTTAATGTCTTCAGGAGGAGGTCTTCACTTCAGTTGGACAGGATCAGTAGACTGCAGAACAGACTCGTTAGTCTCCTGATCCTGATCCTGATCTATAAAGTTAAGTTACAGCATAAGTAACATGGAATAACACTGAACAGACTCAGTGATAATTCCTCAAGCTATAACAGAAGTAAAAACCTATTCACTAAGTAAAGATTCAGGATCATTATCATTTCATCAGGTCTTAGGAGAGCTGGATCAACAAAAGCAATCGTTCGACATCCTACGACAATACAAGATGAAGCTCAATCCAACAAAATGTTCCTTCGGAGTACGAGCAGGAAAATTCTTGGGGTACTTGGTGACACAACGTGGAATCGAAGCAAGTCCGGAACAAGTTAAAGCTATCATCGAGATACAATCCCCAAGGAATATCAAAGAAGTCCAGAAATTAACAGGACGAGTGGCATCTCTAACCCGATTTATCTCACGATCGTCGGACAAATGCCATTTGTTCTATAATGTACTACGAAAGAATCAAGGCTTCTTATGGACGGACGAACATGAGAAAGCTTTGCAGGAGCTAAAGCAATACATGACATCACCTCCTCTGCTGACAAAACCAGTCGAAGGTGAAAGTCTACAGTTGTACTTGGCAGTGAGCAAAAATGCGACAAGTGCAGTACTTGTGCGAGAGGAAGATCAGCGACAACGACCAATTTATTATGTAAGCAAATCTTTCCTCGATGCAGAAACCAGGTATACGTCAATGGAGAAATTGCTACTAGGTCTTATGACAGCAGCAAAGAAGCTAAGGCATTACTTCGAGTCGCATCATATCATTGTTGTGACCAATTATCCACTCAAGACGGTGCTTCGAAAGCCAGAACTGACGGGACGTCTAGCCAAGTGGAGCATTTATCTCAGTGGGTTCGATATCGAGTTCAAACCCAAGACGGCCATCAAATCGTAAGTACTAGCAGATTTTGTGGCAGAATTCTCTCCAGGATTGGAACCCACGACGGCCGATGAAGTTGTGATGATTTCAGACAACAAGCCTTGGACACTCTACGTTGATGATTCCTCGAACGTACGAGGATGTGGGTTAGGTATTGTCTTAAAATCATCACAAGGGGGAAATATAGTATACTTCGTACGATGCGAATTCAAGGCCACAAACAACGAAGCAGAATATGAAGCTTTGATCGCAGGACTGGATATTGCTCTTAGACTGGGGGCAAAACAATTGCACATTCGAAGCGATTCTTTACTGGTCGTAAACCAAGTAAATGGAGATT
Organism: Centaurea solstitialis; assembly: GCA_030169165.1. Taxonomy (NCBI): domain Eukaryota; kingdom Viridiplantae; phylum Streptophyta; class Magnoliopsida; order Asterales; family Asteraceae; genus Centaurea; species Centaurea solstitialis. The sequence continues at coordinate 15,918,105 of CM058045.1, read as the reverse complement.
TTCAAGCAAAAGATTCAAAAATGATGAGTTACCTCAAAGCCGTTAAAGATCGGATCGCACGATTTGAGCAATTCTTGATCGAGCAAATACCAAGAGATCAAAATATGCAAGCTGACGCACTGGCCAATTTAGGATCTGCATTTCACGATCCATTCATGGAAAATATTCCAATACTTCATCTTACAACACCAACAATTGCGGCAAGCGATGAAGTACAGATGAACGAAGAAATTTACAATTGGTCGCTCGACATATGGAACTACTTAAAGCACGACCAACTTCCTGAAGATAAAATGGAAGCACGAAAGACAAGGGCCAAAGCTTCAAGATATACAATTTTTGAAGACCAACTTTATCGAAGATCCATGACAGGACTTCTCCTACGATGTGTCACAAGTAAGGTACAAATTAATCAAATTCTCCAAGAAATGCACGATGGAGAATGTGGGAATCATGCAGGGGGCAGAAGTCTTGCTAACCGAATCTCACGACAAGGTTACTATTGGCCTACTTTACAAGAGGATGCAATAACGTCCGTCCAACGATGCGATGCATGCCAAAAACATTCGGGTATGATTCATCAACCATCCGAACCTTTGCATTCTGTTCTAGTTCCATGGCCCTTCATGCGATGGGGAATGGACATCGTGGGAAAATTACCTCCAGCCCCTGGACAAAAAGTCTATCTACTTGTGCTCACCGATTACTTCTCGAAGTGGATAGAAGCTGGTGCTTTCTCACAGGTCCGGGATAAAGAAGTCATATCTTTCATTCAGAAAAATATCATTTATAGATTCGGAGTACCAGCTGAAATCATGTGCGACAACGGCTCACAATTTATAAGTGATAAGACTCGTACGTTCTGTGAAAAACGAGGAATCAAGTTAATCACTTCAACTCCAAGATATCCACAATCTAATGGATTAGCAGAATCAAGCAACAAAGTCATCATCAATTCAATCCGAAAAAGGTTGAAAGGAGCAAAAGGAAAATGGGTAGAAGAATTGCCATCTGTCCTATGGGCAAATCGTACGACACCAAGAGCATCAACTGAACAAACTCCATATTCTCTGGTATATGGATGTGAAGTGGTCGTACCAATCGAAGCTCAATTACCAACTGCCAGAAGTCGCACGTATGATCAAAATGCAATAAATCTATCTTACGACCTGGACGCTTTAGAAGAACTCCGAGAGAAAGCACTACGAACGATGGCTGCACAAAAAGGAATTGTCGAAAGACACTTCAACAAAAAGGTAAAGGCCAAAAATTTTCAAGTTGGAGATTATGTCTTACGACATGTGTTCCAAAACACACAAGAGCCAAACGCTGGAAAACTTTCCATCAAATGGGAAGGACCATACATAATTTCCAAAGTCATTGGAAACGGAGCATACAGACTTACGACAATAGAAGGTATGGAAATCCCACGAAGTTGGAACGCCCATCACCTCAAAAGGTACTATTTCTAAACCTATTTACATATGATTTATTCTTCATTATCCATTACTGACTTAAGCATCGGAGCGCCGTTGGCTAAGCCAACGGCCACCCCTTAGTCATTCTTTTTCGCAGGTATCGCACGATAAATCGTATGAATCGCACTATTAACGCCAGTATCGCACGATTTAAACGCATGCTTATCGCAGGAATCGCACGACAAAAATCCCATGAATCGCAAGTAAACTGCTGCAACGCACGATTATTTCGCAAGAGCGCAAGTCAACTCGCCAGTCGCACGAATACTCTCATGAGTACAAAAGAAACGTTTCTAAATTAAGTCTAAGGACTTTAAAACAAACGCATGCAAAAACAAAGGCTGAAACGCAAGATACAAGCTAAAACGCAAGATACAGGCTAAAACGCACGATATAAGTTATAACAATATAACAGTAAAAAGCTAAAACGCACGATATTCAAACAAAAATTCTTTCATTAATATTTTTTGCCTAAAAACGGCAGAGTACAAGAAAATTTTACGATTACAAGAGAAAAATTATTCTAAAGGAGCATCGGTGGAAAGTGGATCTGCGACGGAAGCCTCTTCAGTCCCTAAAGGATGCGTAGGAGCGGATCCAGAGGTTTCAGGAACCTCCTCCCCGACACCTACATCCTTGACTTCAGCAGAATTATCTTCAGTTGCTGCTTCTTCGTCCAAGTTCTTTAGATCTTCCTCGTCGAGGAGATCTTCGGAGCCCATCACTTGAACGAAAGAAGCCACCTCGTCCTTCGCCATCTGAGAAGTTACGGTCCCAGCAGCTACCCGTCGCATGACCGCAGTACGTGCGACCACGCGGACTAAAGCGGCGTCTTCTTCCAGTTCCTGGATCTTGGACGACAGCGCTTCTTCCCTCTCAGCTTTTTCCCGTCGAACGACCAGCAGCTCCTTCTCCAGCTCCTTTGTATGGTCCAAGGCCAACTTCAGCCGTTCTCGCTGTTGGACCTGAAACCGCTCGCTGAGTTCCAGCTTAGATTCCAGGTCCCCAATCTGGACCGATTTAGTATTAACTTCATCGGACAGTTGGGCCAGCTTCTTTTTGGCCTTGTCGGCCTCCTTCTTGGCCAGTTTGGCATCATTCTGGTTCGACGCCATCTCCTCTTTGATCTTAGCCATCCGTGTATGGAGGCTAAGACTAGTTTGGAGAGCCTATGCAAAGAAAAAAGAAAAAATTAGAAGCTATACGAGTAAGATAAAAGCAGAAAACGTACGACAGAAACTTACCAGGAAGGAGATACCCGCGATGGAGGCATCCAGGTCTTCGATATCGGCCTCCTCCATTCGCGCCTTTTGAGCAGGAACGTGAAACTGCTCCAAGACCGAGAAGGTGGACTTCGTCCTAATGACGTCATCCACCATGAAGTCAGAGGGCATCTGGATTGTCATGGTCGTAAGACCAGATCCCTCTTTCTCCTTGCCCTTGTCGGCCTTCGACGCACCCGCTCCCTTTGCAGGAGGAGCGAAGCTAAGAGGGACAGCCTCTATCCCACCTTCAGCCTTGCGTGCGGCATCCTTAGGTGGGGTATCCAAAGAAACGTACGACGATCTCGTACGTTTAGCTACCAGACCCTCCTGGGCAGCAGCCTTTCTCTTGGCAGCGCGAGCAGCTGCTTCCATCGTCGACGCCTTCTTGGAAGCTGAGCCTACACAGAAAAGAAAAAAAAGAAAATATTACAAACCAGGACAATGACGTAAGATACTTACCTTCCATATCCGTCTCTTCAATCACTTGCACCTCAGGCTCGACGTCGCTCTCGTCACCCCCTTTCGACGTTCGATACTTGCGATCAGTCACGCTATAGCTCAAGAAACGCTCGATCGCCTCGGTGGTCTCCTCAAACGAGAAGTCGATCGCTGACAAGAAGAAAGCAAAGACTTAATAAACAAAAATAATTTAAAATAAACTAAAGAAAAACAAGGCAAGCTCTATTACCGCCTTTGTTCCATTCAGGAACGACCCACGACTCCTCGTCCACGACCGAGGATGTTTGGACAAAGACGTATCTCGCCTTCCATCCACGATCGTTCACTTGGGTACCATGAACCAACATGGCATCGCTCCTCCCCCTTGGGAACAACCCAAAACGGTTGTAGGGAGAACGCATCACGTTGTACGCCGAGAGAAGATCATCGACTGAGAACGGTGGACGATCCCAATTTTTGGTTACCCGTTCGATCACATGAACGACGCGCCAAAACTGGGGCATCAACTGTCCCGGAGACAAGTCGAAGCGAGTCATGAACGCCCTCGCTAAAGGAGAATACGACCATCGAAATCCGACTTTGAACGGATACTCAAATAGAGCAAAAAAGCCCTTCGGAGCATCCGCCGGACGGATTTCTCCGGCCACCCTCACCAAGGCATTCTCAGGAAGTCCTGCTAACTCCCTCAACTCTCCTACTTCTAGGCTTTCTGTAATCGAACTCCTAACTTCCGACGACATAATGAACTCTGATCGGCCTAAACTATTTCTCAATCGAGTGAACCTAAGATTATCTAAACCTCTATTGCTCTTATTTGCTATCGATTTCAGACGCATGAAACAGGAGAGAAAAAGGTACCTTATAAAGCCTAGTCGCACGGAATCCTTGCCGAAAATAAAATCGGATTACGATTTTGTGAATCAAGGCGGAAATTAGAGAAGATTTTGTAAAATATTTCTTTAATCTGAATACTTATATTTATAGTAACCAGGATCATAGGTGAATCACCACTCAAAGACACGCGTCGTCAACTAGCCGTTAGAAAACACGCGTCCAGAGGCAACGACTAAATAACGGCTATATCGCTAACGTTAATTCGACCGTTTAGTAACGTATTTTTACTCCTTGTCCGGCGAACTAAAGATTTAGATAAAATTAGAATTATTTTCTAAATCTTGGGGGCAAATTGTTAGGGTAAAAATCCACAATCGTACGACGACCGACTATAATCATAAGACAAATATCAGGACAATGGTCCTGTATTAAGATAAGGTCCTGAAATATAACCTAAAAGAACTATCGAACAAAGATCATTAAACATCGAACATTTACATCGAATAAGTCGAACGATGACTATAATATCGTACGACGTTACTAACGAATAAACATACAAAGTTTATATGATTGATGCAGGCAAGCTGATTATAATATCCAACAATTGCCCACCTTTGAGAAAGTCCGAGATTGAGTACTATGCCATGCTTGTTGGAGTCCATCATTACAACGAACAAGTCGTAAGTTATGTATCGTTCGACAACATCAAGATCGACCGTTACAAGCCAGACTCTCGCAGCGGTTACAATCTGGACATTAACTCCCATCAGTACCATTATACAATTACTCTCCAAGCATTAAATAACGACAATAACGTTGGACGGTTACGATTCGATCATTGATGAGCCACAATACCGTTGGACCGTTATTCTCAAGCTACTATAAAAGAAAAATCAAGCCAGCATTTCAAGGGACGAAGTCTATCGGAAGCTCACAAGTTATATAGCAATTACTCTTGATAATCATCTGTAATTTACATTCGATCTCGTTGTTATTTCACTTGTAATCGTACGATCAAAGCTGTATACCCGAAGGACGTCACCCCTGATTGGTGATCATATTGCTCTGTCGACTTATTTTTTAGGTCGACCGCAGGTTTTTTCCTCCGTCGTGAGGTTTTTCCTGCGTCATCAAATTATTTGTCTCATTTTACTTTTTTCGCACTTATCATTGATTGTAATTTCTTTCTCTCGACGGTTAAGCCTCACACAAGTTTTTTACGACATCGAGTTGTGTAATTTTTTACATAAACAGTCGCGATCGTTCAATAACGGTTGTGGTGGTCAGTGGTTCAAAATGCCAGTGGTCACGGTGGTCGTCAGCGGTGGTTTAGAACAGTTATGGTCGGCGGTGGTTCAGAATAGTTGTGGTGGCTGGTGGTTTAGAACGGTGGTAGTCGGCGGTGGTTCAGACCGGTGGTGGTCGGCGGTGGTTCAGAATAGTTGTGGTGGCTGATGGTTTAGAACGGTGGTAGTCGGCGGTGGTTCAGACAAGTGGTGGTCGGCGGTGGTTCAAAACAGTTGTGGTGGCTGGTGGTTCAGAACGGTGTTGGTCTGCGATGGTTCAGACCAGGGGTGGTTGGCGGTGGTTCAGACCGGGGTGGTCAGCGTGGTTCAGAACAGTTGTGGTGCCTGGTGGTTTAAAACGGTGGTGGTCAGCGGTGGTTTAGACCGGGGGTGGACGACGGTGGTTCAGACCAGGGGTGGTCGGCGGTGGTTTAGAATAGTTGTGGTGACTGATGGTTTAGAACGGTGGTAGTCGGCGGTGGTTCAGACCAGTGGTGGTCGGCGGTGGTTCAAAACAATTGTGGTGGCTGGTGGTTCAGAACGGTGTTGGTCTGCGATGGTTCAGACCAGGGGTGGTTGGCGGTGGTTCAGACCGGGGTGGTCAGCGTGGTTCAGAACAGTTGTGGTGCCTGGTGGTTTAAAACGGTGGTGGTCAGCGGTGGTTTAGACTGGGGGTGGTCGACGGTGGTTCAGACCGGGGGTGGTCGGCGATGATTTAGAACGATGATCGACAGTTCTGGTCACCAATAATGGATGGTTAAACACTTTACATCTTTTTCCTACAAAAATGTTATACATGCTTTTACAATCAAATTCGAACATATAAAAAACTCATTTCAAACTCACTTAACTAGATACTTTTTAAAAAACTTAAAATACATTTAAGTAAAGAAAAACTTTGAAAAACTAAAAGAAACATTGAATTTTTTGGGTAAAAACTAAAAAAATCTTTGAAAAACTTGTTATAGTTTATAAAAGCTTATTTAAAAAAAAAAAAGGGGACTATGTATACCTTTAACTAGTCATATACCGAGGACTAATACATTATGATTTTGACAAATATGGTTTGTTAAAATTTTTGGGATATCCATCTTTTTGTCCATATGGTTTGTAATATATTACAATTTTGGTCTTCATGATTTATAACCTATTATGGTTTTGGTCCTTGTTGTTTAATATTCTTTAGTATTTTAGTCCCTTATACTTTAAAGATAGAAATTATTTGAGGTACAAAAATAATGACAAATTATAAAACCATAGAATAAAAAATAGAAATTTCTAAATCACAGGGACGAAGTATAATTTCTTTAACAAACCACATGGATTATAATCATAATTTACTTGAGACTGAGCTAGGCTTGGGCCTTGAATGTTTGTAAAAAGCACAGTATGTCCCTGACTGTCGGACCATAACCGATCCTTAGCCAGGGGAGGTCCAATATAGTCACTAGTAGTTGTAATTGATTATAATAGTCATATTTGGTTGTAATGTATAATAACCGTATTTGGCAGTAATGGGCATATATGGTGTATAGTGGCTTATAAGCCTTATATTACATCATAGTGGATTGTATGGATTGTAGTGGATTATATCAAGTGTAAAAAGGTCATACTGTATTTTTTTTGGACGACAGTCAAACACACACGTCCCGATCGAAGTCGAAGAGGTTTACGGGATCCATTCGGGCTCCCAACTAATCCTCTCGACCATGGAAACCGTTACCGGCCCATAGCCTCACTCATGCCCCGCCTGAAGGTCGACCCATGAACTAGGGTGTCGCCTCCTGTTCCTCCCTCGAATCTAACCGAAATAGACAGGGATATCATCCACTGCCTCCCTCAGGATGTTGCCGACCGTTGAGCTACAAAGGAATTGACAAATATCCTTAGTTTGCGCATAGGGAGGATTCGAAAATAATTATGAAAATGGTCCATGTGGTTTACATAATATTGCACTGTTGAGCCTTCTGGTTTAAACTATATTGCATTGTTGATCTCTATGGTTTAAATTATATTGCACTGTTGGTCCTATTTTGCCAATAGGGTTAGGGACCAATAGTACAATATAGTATAAACTGCATAGACCAACAGTGCAATATAGTTAAACCACATGAACCATTTTTATAATTATTTTAAAATAACAATCAACAATGTAATAAAGTGTAAACAACAGGAACCAAATATGTAATTTACCCGTAGATCACATGAGACTCATTACATATCCATATGTCTAATTACGGGCTTACCGCCTATATGGCCCGGGGCATTGTCCTAGCTACCAATATTGCCCACATTTTTAAGTGATTACAACAAGATGTTTCAAGCCCGCGCGTTGCGTCGGGTGATATTCAAACAATCACATTCTTAGTAATCCGATTTACATATAATATTATAGATAAGATGACTCTTCAAAGTAGACAATATTAGTATACGAAGTATCTAATGGATTTGAAGATTGCGTTACGTACATAAGACTACATGATTTATATTGTCATTCCCCCGAGAATGACCAAAAATACATCTTTTATTTAGTCAATCATAGTTTCAAAAGTAGTTAAGCAAACTAATATTGTGAACACTTTGATGAAATGACCTTTTTAGCCTCTCAACTTTTGATACATATATTATCGTACTATATATGATATATAATAAAATAATTAGATCAAAAAATATTCAATATTAGGCTCATTTTGAAGGTATCAACCAGACAACCACACGATTATAATGACGTAATTTGTTAAATTTAAAACGTACTTTTTTTAACATTTGTTGTCGAATATACAATACATGGATAAAACGTCAAATGAAATATAGAAAACTAAAAGGTATAAAGTAAGTAGTGGTTAAAGTGTAACTTTACTATTCATTTAGGGGTTAAAGTGTAACTTTACTATTCATTTACTATTCATTTACTATTCATTTAGGGGTTAAAGTGCAACTTTACTATTCATTTACCTTGTAAATTGATATAAGGGATAATAAGTTTATGTTTTTTTTAATAATTTTTACGTGTTCTATTTACACATGATACCATAGAACGAAAACTATGACTAATATCAATTAATTGTTAGATAAATAAAAACAAAAGAACTACAATCTTATAGGGAAAGACCAAAATATATATGTTAAGAAAGAAGTGCAAACATTTTTTATATTTCTAAAAAAATGTATTTTGATTTTTTTTTCTTTAATTTCTTAGTTTTTATTTTAAAAATCGCCATCAGTATTCAAATAGTTTTTGAATCGTAACGTGATTGGGAAATAGTTTTTTATTACCCAATACAACCTATAATATTACCAAAACTAATCTTCATTCCCCATCAAAATTAGTTGGACAATTTTTTTTCCACTAAAATCGTTCCCTTATATACTAGATTTGATCCCGTGTATTACACGGGATAATTTAAAAAAAAAAACTAATTCATACCAGAAAAACTAATATTATAAATATGATTTGTTTAATTTAAATTATTTACTATAATTTAGTTTATATTTAAGAGTATTATATCTAGTAATTTGTTTATTTTGAAATTATTGACAATAGACTTATATTATATAATCTATTATTTGCATTTTAATTAATCCTTAGAACATCCATCAATATGTATATATGTATGTATAATAAATTAATTTTTACGAAAATTAACATATTTAATATTGTAAAACATATAAGTAAATTGGACTATAAACATGAATAGAATCATCATAATCATATCATCATGTGTAGGAAAAAATAAAAATTAAAGAGTGTTTGTAATACAAAATAACACAAAAAGTGTAATCAATGACCATAAATACAAAATCACATACGAGAAATCAACAACTCCAACTTGGACTATAAACATGAATATAATCATCATAATCATATCATTATGTGTAGGAAAAAATAAAAATTAAAGAGCATTTGATTAATTACCTTTGTGTGTGTATGTTTAATTGGTAGTGGCTTAATTAAGAGAGTTGCAGCAATTGATTGCGATTGAGAGATTGAAAGGGGTATTTATAGATTGAGATTGAGATTGAGGTGTGTATTTTTGGATTAAAACTGTTTGATTTAATTATGTAGAGGATTTTTGAAAGTGGTATTTATCTTTTACATTATTTTATTTATTGTTTTCATATTTATCTATAGTTTGGATTAAAAAATGAAAATTTTTAAAGAGTTTGAGTATATTTTTTTGTTCCTAACAAGTTATATGGAATTTTCTTAACAATTAAGAAAATAGGAAAAAAAGATTTTTCAACTTTGGAAAACTCTTATAAAATTGTACTTTGAAAATAGAGAGAATATTTTTAATTCTTTATATCACTAATGAAAAATAATAATACGTGTATTGATTATATTAAATATTACACAAATATATGTAGAGGATTTTTTAAACCGTTTCATTTAATTATGTATTTTTGAAAGTGGTATTTATCTTTTACATTATTTTATTTATTGTTTTCATATTTATCTATAGTTTGGATTAAAAAATTTGATTTAATTATGTCTTTTACATTATTTTATTTATTGTTTTGATATCACCAGAACGCGACACGTGGCAATTTGGCTCACCAGAGCACGACACGTGGCAGATCAGTTACTCTTTTATTATATATAAATAGATATTTTGGGCTCAAATCAACACTGGTACATCAATGTTACACCAGTTTTCACTATCTCACTCTTAAACCATCACCAATTTTTCAAATCTCGTAACACTGTATAGATTTTGGGTTCAACCCAATACCATTTTTAATTGCATGAGTGAAAAAGGCAAGGGCAAGGGCAAGAAGGTTAAGCCTAATAAAGCAAGAACCGAAAATCGTTGCTTTACATGCAATGAAGTCGGTCACTGGAGGCAAAACAGCCCGAAGCGTCATGAAGCAGGTAAGTAAACCTCAGGAATTTATGATTGCTCAGTTTGTCACTTACTACTTGAATGATGTACAAGTATACTGATGCCTAGTGCAAATATTTATTGCAGGTGGTTAGAAGTGAATGCCCGAGATTGCGAGGATCTAAAGCACAAAGTTGATCAAGATTATCAAGACATTTCATTTTTAGTTTTTCATTTTAAAGAACTTATGCAGTTACTTAGTACTTATGATTACATTGTTTTTGGGATTTTTAAATTGAATGTTTCAAAGTTTTAAAGTTTTAAATTTTATTTCCTTGAAATGTCTATTGTGCTTATTATGAATAAAGTCAAGTTTTGACTTAATTCAAGTTTAGATCCTAGATAATGATGATTACTATACCACCTTAATGAAATCACGTGCGACAACGGCTCACAATTTATAAGTGATAAGACTCGTACGTTCTGTGAAAAACGAGGAATCAAGTTAATCACTTCAACTCCAAGATATCCACAATCTAATGGATTAGCAGAATCAAGCAACAAAGTCATCATCAATTCAATCCGAAAAAGGTTGAAAGGAGCAAAAGGAAAATGGGTAGAAGAATTGCCATCTGTCCTATGGGCAAATCGTACGACACCAAGAGCATCAACTGAACAAACTCCATATTCTCTGGTATATGGATGTGAAGTGGTCGTACCAATCGAAGCTCAATTACCAACTGCCAGAAGTCGCACGTATGATCAAAATGCAATAAATCTATCTTACGACCTGGACGCTTTAGAAGAACTCCGAGAGAAAGCACTACGAACGATGGCTGCACAAAAAGGAATTGTCGAAAGACACTTCAACAAAAAGGTAAAGGCCAAAAATTTTCAAGTTGGAGATTATGTCTTACGACATGTGTTCCAAAACACACAAGAGCCAAACGCTGGAAAACTTTCCATCAAATGGGAAGGACCATACATAATTTCCAAAGTCATTGGAAACGGAGCATACAGACTTACGACAATAGAAGGTATGGAAATCCCACGAAGTTGGAACGCCCATCACCTCAAAAGGTACTATTTCTAAACCTATTTACATATGATTTATTCTTCATTATCCATTACTGACTTAAGCATCGGAGCGCCGTTGGCTAAGCCAACGGCCACCCCTTAGTCATTCTTTTTCGCAGGTATCGCACGATAAATCGTATGAATCGCACGATTAACGCAAGTATCGCACGATTTAAACGCATGCTTATCGCAGGAATCGCACGACAAAAATCCCATGAATCGCAAGTAAACTGCTGCAACGCACGATTATTTCGCAAGAGCGCAAGTCAACTCGCCAGTCGCACGAATACTCTCATGAGTACAAAAGAAACGTTTCTAAATTAAGTCTAAGGACTTTAAAACAAACGCATGCAAAAACAAAGGCTGAAACGCAAGATACAAGCTAAAACGCAAGATACAGGCTAAAACGCACGATATAAGTTATAACAATATAACAGTAAAAAGCTAAAACGCACGATATTCAAACAAAAATTCTTTCATTAATATTTTTTGCCTAAAAACGGCAGAGTACAAGAAAATTTTACGATTACAAGAGAAAATTATTCTAAAGGAGCATCGGTGGAAAGTGGATCTGCGACGGAAGCCTCTTCAGTCCCTAAAGGATGCGTAGGAGCGGATCCAGAGGTTTCAGGAACCTCCTCCCCGACACCTACATCCTTGACTTCAGCAGACTTATCTTCAGTTGCTGCTTCTTCGTCCAAGTTCTTTAGATCTTCCTCGTCGAGGAGATCTTCGGAGCCCATCACTTGAACGAAAGAAGCCACCTCGTCCTTCGCCATCTAAGAAGTTACGGTCCCAGCAGCTACCCGTCACATGACCGCAGTACGTGCGACCACGCGGACTAAGGCGGCGTCTTCTTCCAGTTCCTGGATCTTGGACGACAGCGCTTCTTCCCTCTCAGCTTTTTCCCGTCGAACGACCAGCAGCTCCTTCTCCAGCTCCTTTGTATGGTCCAAGGCCAACTTCAGCCGTTCTCGCTGTTGGACCTGAAACCGCTCGCTGAGTTCCAGCTTAGATTCCAGGTCCCCAATCTGGACCGATTTAGTATTAACTTCATCGGACAGTTGGGCCAGCTTCTTTTTGGCCTTGTCGGCCTCCTTCTTGGCCAGTTTGGCATCATTCTGGTTCGACGCCATCTCCTCTTTGATCTTAGCCATCCGTGTATGGAGGCTAAGACTAGTTTGGAGAGCCTATGCAAAGAAAAAAGAAAAAATTAGAAGCTATACGAGTAAGATAAAAGCAGAAAACGTACGACAGAAACTTACCAGGAAGGAGATACCCGCGATGGAGGCATCCAGGTCTTCGATATCGGCCTCCTCCATTCGCGCCTTTTGAGCAGGAACGTGAAACTGCTCCAAGACCGAGAAGGTGGACTTCGTCCTAATGACGTCATCCACCATGAAGTCAGAGGGCATCTGGATTGTCATGGTCGTAAGACCAGATCCCTCTTTCTCCTTGCCCTTGTCGGCCTTCAACGCACCCGCTCCCTTTGCAGGAGGAGCGAAGCTAAGAGGGACAGCCTCTATCCCACCTTCAGCCTTGCGTGCGGCATCCTTAGGTGGGGTATCCAAAGAAACGTACGACGATCTCGTACGTTTAGCTACCAGACCCTCCTGGGCAGCAGCCTTTCTCTTGGCAGCACGAGCAGCTGCTTCCATCGTCGACGCCTTCTTGGAAGCTGAGCCTACACAGAAAAGAAAAAAAAGAAAATATTACAAACCAGGACAATGACGTAAGATACTTACCTTCCATATCCGTCTCTTCAATCACTTGCACCTCAGGCTCGACGTCGCTCTCGTCACCCCCTTTCGACGTTCGATACTTGCGATCAGTCACGCTATAGCTCAAGAAACGCTCGATCGCCTCGGTGGTCTCCTCAAACGAGAAGTCGATCGCTGACAAGAAGAAAGCAAAGACTTAATAAACAAAAATAATTTAAAATAAACTAAAGAAAAACAAGGCAAGCTCTATTACCGCCTTTGTTCCATTCAGGAACGACCCACGACTCCTCGTCCACGACCGAGGATGTTTGGACAAAGACGTATCTCGCCTTCCATCCACGATCGTTCACTTGGGTACCATGAACCAACATGGCATCGCTCCTCCCCCTTGGAAACAACCCAAAACGGTTGTAGGGAGAACGGATCACGTTGTACGCCGAGAGAAGATCATCGACTGAGAACGGTGGACGATCCCAATTTTTGGTTACCCGTTCGATCACATGAACGACGCGCCAAAACTGGGGCATCAACTGTCCCGGAGACAAGTCGAAGCGAGTCATGAACGCCCTCGCTAAAGGAGAATACGGCCATCGAAATCCGACTTTGAACGGATACTCAGATAGAGCAAAAAAGCCCTTCGGAGCATCCGCCGGACGGATTTCTCCGGCCACCCTCACCAAGGCATTCTCAGGAAGTCCTGCTAACTCCCTCAACTCTCCTACTTCTAGGCTTTCTGTAATCGAACTCCTAACTTCCGACGACATAATGAACTCTGATCGGCCTAAACTATTTCTCAATCGAGTGAACCTAAGATTATCTAAACCTCTATTGCTCTTATTTGCTATCGATTTCAGACGCATGAAACAGGAGAGAAAAAGGTACCTTATAAAGCCTAGTCGCACGGAATCCTTGCCGAAAATAAAATCGGATTACGATTTTGTGAATCAAGGCGGAAATTAGAGAAGATTTTGTAAAATATTTCTTTAATCTGAATACTTATATTTATAGTAACCAGGATCATAGGTGAATCACCACTCAAAGACACGCGTCGTCAACTAGCCGTTAGAAAACACGCGTCCAGAGGCAACGACTAAATAACGGCTATATCGCTAACGTTAATTCGACCGTTTAGTAACGTATTTTTACTCCTTGTCCGGCGAACTAAAGATTTAGATAAAATTAGAATTATTTTCTAAATCTTGGGGGCAAATTGTTAGGGTAAAAATCCACAATCGTACGACGACCGACTATAATCATAAGACAAATATCAGGACAATGGTCCTGTATTAAGATAAGGTCCTGAAATATAACCTAAAAGAACTATCGAACAAAGATCATTAAACATCGAACATTTACATCGAATAAGTCGAACGATGACTATAATATCGTACGACGTTACTAACGAATAAACATACAAAGTTTATATGATTGATGCAGGCAAGCTGATTATAATATCCAACAATTGCCCACCTTTGAGAAAGTCCGAGATTGAGTACTATGCCATGCTTGTTGGAGTCCATCATTACAACGAACAAGTCGTAAGTTATGTATCGTTCGACAACATCAAGATCGACCGTTACAAGCCAGACTCTCGCAGCGGTTACAATCTGGACATTAACTCCCATCAGTACCATTATACAATTACTCTCCAAGCATTAAATAACGACAATAACGTTGGACGGTTACGATTCGATCATTGATGAGCCACAATACCGTTGGACCGTTATTCTCAAGCTACTATAAAAGAAAAATCAAGCCAGCATTTCAAGGGACGAAGTCTATCGGAAGCTCACAAGTTATATAGCAATTATTCTTGATAATCATCTGTAATTTACATTCGATCTCGTTGTTATTTCACTTGTAATCGTACGATCAAAGCTGTATATACGAAGGACGTCACCCCTGATTGGTGATCATATTGCTCTGTCGACTTATTTTTTAGGTCGACCGCAGGTTTTTTCCTCCGTCGTGAGGTTTTTCCTGCGTCATCAAATTATTTGTCTCATTTTACTTTTTTCGCACTTATCATTGATTGTAATTTCTTTCTCTCGACGGTTAAGCCTCACACAAGTTTTTTACGACATCGAGTTGTGTAATTTTTTACATAAACAGTCGCGATCGTTCAATAACGGTTGTGGTGGTCAGTGGTTCAAAATGCCAGTGGTCACGGTGGTCGTCAGCGGTGGTTTACAACAGTTATGGTCGGCGGTGGTTCAGAACAGTTGTGGTGGCTGGTGGTTTAGAACGGTGGTAGTCGGCGGTGGTTCAGACCGGTGGTGGTCGGCGGTGGTTCAGAATAGTTGTGGTGGCTGATGGTTTAGAACGGTGGTAGTCGGCGGTGGTTCAGACAAGTGGTGGTCGGCGGTGGTTCAAAACAGTTGTGGTGGCTGGTGGTTCAGAACGGTGTTGGTCTGCGATGGTTCAGACCAGGGGTGGTTGGCGGTGGTTCAGACCGGGGTGGTCAGCGTGGTTCAGAACAGTTGTGGTGCCTGGTGGTTTAAAACGGTGGTGGTCAGCGGTGGTTTAGACCGGGGGTGGACGACGGTGGTTCAGACCAGGGGTGGTCGGCGGTGGTTTAGAATAGTTGTGGTGACTGATGGTTTAGAACGGTGGTAGTCGGCGGTGGTTCAGACCAGTGGTGGTCGGCGGTGGTTCAAAACAATTGTGGTGGCTGGTGGTTCAGAACGGTGTTGGTCTGCGATGGTTCAGACCAGGGGTGGTTGGCGGTGGTTCAGACCGGGGTGGTCAGCGTGGTTCAGAACAGTTGTGGTGCCTGGTGGTTTAAAACGGTGGTGGTCAGCGGTGGTTTAGACTGGGGGTGGTCGACGGTGGTTCAGACCGGGGGTGGTCGGCGATGATTTAGAACGATGATCGACAGTTCTGGTCACCAATAATGGATGGTTAAACACTTTACATCTTTTTCCTACAAAAATGTTATACATGCTTTTACAATCAAATTCGAACATATAAAAAACTCATTTCAAACTCACTTAACTAGATACTTTTTAAAAAACTTAAAATACATTTAAGTAAAGAAAAACTTTGAAAAACTAAAAGAAACATTGAATTTTTTTGGTAAAAATTAAAAAAATCTTTGAAAAACTTGTTATAGTTTATAAAAACTTATTTAAAAAAAAGGGACTATGTATACCTTTAACTAGTCATATACCGAGGACTAATACATTATGATTTTGACAAATATGGTTTGTTAAAATTTTTGGGATATCCATCTTTTTGTCCATATGGTTTGTAATATATTACAATTTTGGTCTTCATGATTTATAACCTATTATGGTTTTGGTCCTTGTTGTTTAATATTCTTTAGTATTTTAGTCCCTTATACTTTAAAGATAGAAATTATTTGAGGTACAAAAATAATGACAAATTATAAAACCATAGAATAAAAAATAGAAATTTCTAAATAACAGGGACGAAGTATAATTTCTTTAACAAACCACATGGATTATAATCATAATTTACTTGAGACTGAGCTAGGCTTGGGCCTTGAATGTTTGTAAAAAGCACAGTATGTCCCTGACTGTCGGACCATAACCGATCCTTAGCCAGGGGAGGTCCAATATAGTCACTAGTAGTTGTAATTGATTATAATAGTCATATTTGGTTGTAATGTATAATAACCGTATTTGGCAGTAATGGGCATATATGGTGTATAGTGGCTTATAAGCCTTATATTACATCATAGTGGATTGTATGGATTGTAGTGGATTATATCAAGTGTAAAAAGGTCATACTGTATTTTTTTTGGACGACAGTCAAACACACACGTCCCGATCGAAGTCGAAGAGGTTTACGGGATCCATTCGGGCACCCAACTAATCCTCTCGACCATGGAAACCGTTACCGGCCCATAGCCTCGCTCATGCCCCGCCTGAAGGTCGACCCATGAACTAGGGTGTCGCCTCCTGTTCCTCCCTCGAATCTAACCGAAATAGACAGGGATATCATCCACTGCCTCCCTCAGGATGTTGCCGACCGTTGAGCTACAAAGGAATTGACAAATATCCTTAGTTTGCGCATAGGGAGGATTCGAAAATAATTATGAAAATGGTCCATGTGGTTTACATAATATTGCACTGTTGAGCCTTCTGGTTTAAACTATATTGCATTGTTGATCTCTATGGTTTAAATTATATTGCACTGTTGGTCCTATTTTGCCAATAGGGTTAGGGACCAATAGTACAATATAGTATAAACTGCATAGACCAACAGTGCAATATAGTTAAACCACATGAACCATTTTTATAATTATTTTAAAATAACAATCAACAATGTAATAAAGTGTAAACAACAGGAACCAAATATGTAATTTACCCGTAGATCACATGAGACTCATTACATATCCATATGTCTAATTACGGGCTTACCGCCTATATGGCCCGGGGCATTGTCCTAGCTACCAATATTGCCCACATTTTTAAGTGATTACAACAAGATGTTTCAAGCCCGCGCGTTGCGTCGGGTGATATTCAAACAATCACATTCTTAGTAATCCGATTTACATATAATATTATAGATAAGATGACTCTTCAAAGTAGACAATATTAGTATACGAAGTATCTAATGGATTTGAAGATTGCGTTACGTACATAAGACTACATGATTTATATTGTCATTCCCCCGAGAATGACCAAAAATACATCTTTTATTTAGTCAATCATAGTTTCAAAAGTAGTTAAGCAAACTAATATTGTGAACACTTTGATGAAATGACCTTTTTAGCCTCTCAACTTTTGATACATATATTATCGTACTATATATGATATATAATAAAATAATTAGATCAAAAAATATTCAATATTAGGCTCATTTTGAAGGTATCAACCAGACAACCACACGATTATAATGACGTAATTTGTTAAATTTAAAACGTACTTTTTTTAACATTTGTTGTCGAATATACAATACATGGATAAAACGTCAAATGAAATATAGAAAACTAAAAGGTATAAAGTAAGTAGTGGTTAAAGTGTAACTTTACTATTCATTTAGGGGTTAAAGTGTAACTTTACTATTCATTTACTATTCATTTAGGGGTTAAAGTGCAACTTTACTATTCATTTACCTTGTAAATTGATATAAGGGATAATAAGTTTATGTTTTTTTTAATAATTTTTACGTGTTCTATTTACACATGATACCATAGAACGAAAACTATGACTAATATCAATTAATTGTTAGATAAATAAAAACAAAAGAACTACAATCTTATAGGGAAAGACCAAAATATATATGTTAAGAAAGAAGTGCAAACATTTTTTTATTTTCTAAAAAAATGTATTTTGATTTTTTTTTCTTTAATTTCTTAGTTTTTATTTTAAAAATCGCCATCAGTATTCAAATAGTTATTGAATCGTAACGTGATTGGGAAATAGTTTTTTATTACCCAATACAACCTATAATATTACCCAAAACTAATCTTCATTCCCCATCAAAATTAGTTGGACAATTTTTTTCCCGCTAAAATCGTTCCCCTAATAAGTATATTATATACTAGATTTGATCCCGTGTATTACACGGGATAATTTAAAAAAAAAACTAATTCATACCAGAAAAACTAATATTATAAATATGATTTGTTTAATTTAAATTATTTACTATAATTTAGTTTATATTTAAGAGTATTATATCTAGTAATTTGTTTATTTTGAAAGTATTGACAATAGACTTATATTATATAATCTATTATTTGCATTTTAATTAATCCTTAGAACATCCATCAATATGTATATATGTATGTATAATAAATTAATTTTTACGAAAATTAACATATTTAATATTGTAAAACATATAAGTAAATTGGACTATAAACATGAATAGAATCATCATAATCATATCATCATGTGTAGGAAAAAATAAAAATTAAAGAGTGTTTGTAATACAAAATAACACAAAAAGTGTAATCAATGACCATAAATACAAAATCACATACGAGAAATCAACAACTCCAACTTGGACTATAAACATGAATATAATCATCATAATCATATCATTATGTGTAGGAAAAAATAAAAATTAAAGAGCATTTGATTAATTACCTTTGTGTGTGTATGTTTAATTGGTGGTGGCTTAATTAAGAGAGTTGCAGCAATTGATTGCGATTGAGAGATTGAAAGGGGTATTTATAGATTGAGATTGAGATTGAGGTGTGTATTTTTGGATTAAAACTGTTTGATTTAATTATGTAGAGGATTTTTGAAAGTGGTATTTATCTTTTACATTATTTTATTTATTGTTTTCATATTTATCTATAGTTTGGATTAAAAAATGAAAATTTTTAAAGAGTTTGAGTATATTTTTTTGTTCCTAACAAGTTATATGGAATTTTCTTAACAATTAAGAAAATAGGAAAAAAAGATTTTTCAACTTTGGAAAACTCTTAGGCCAACATTAGCCGGGCCGGTATGGGGTACCGGTACCGCCACTACCGACGGTGAACACCGTCGTGGATGGCCGGTACCGGACCGGTAGTGGTGGAGGTCGGTACCCGGTTACCAATTGAGAAAACGCGTGTTACCCCCAGCCCCCCCCCCCCCCCCCCCCCCCGCCCAACGGCTATGTAACGGCTATTTTTTTTTATTTTTTTTTTTTTTACTTTTTTTTTCTTTTTACCAACTATAAATACAAACTTTTATATACCATTTTTTTTACCTCTACACCTTCTCCTACATTCTCTTCTACACTTCTACATTCTATACACTCTATTCATCTTTTTACTCTTTACTCTTCCATGGATAAACAAGGGTCCGGTTCCGGGTCAAGGCGTGGTAAGTCGGTACCAAATGTTTCGGTACCGACTACCCAAACGTCTCCAACACCTCCATCGCGACCAACGTGGGTTCGATTATGGGATCGATTAACAACCGGCAACGAACGGTAGACTTAAAAACGTTCATGGAACCGCACGAGCATCTCACGGGTATACAATTGCAAATCATGTTGCAAGAGAAGGAAATCATAGCCGAAAGATATGGGTGGCAAAAATATTGGTGACCGAAATTTTATTTTTAGTGTAATTTTAATTTTAGTTATTTTAATTTTAGTTTTTTTAATTTTAATTGTTTTAATTTTAATTTTAGTTATTTTAATTTAATGTATTTTAAATTTGAATTTGAATTTTAGTTGTTTTAATTTTAATGTATTTTAAATTTGAATTTTAATTTGTATTTTAGATATATTTTAGAAAAAAAATAAAATAAAATGAGGGGTATGAGTGGTATGGTTAAGGATGAAAGGTATGGAATTGGTAGGGTAGTGGTAAAGCTGATGTGGCAGCTGATGTGGCAGCAGAAATGGGTGGTATGGTTGGTATGGCTAAGGATGGCCTTATAAAATTGTACTTTGAAAATAGAGAGAATATTTTTAATTCTTTATATCACTAATGAAAAATAATAATACGTGTATTGATTATATTAAATATTACACAAATATATGTAGAGGATTTTTTAAACCGTTTCATTTAATTATGTATTTTTGAAAGTGGTATTTATCTTTTACATTATTTTATTTATTGTTTTCATATTTATCTATAGTTTGGATTAAAAGATTTGATTTAATTATATCTTTTACATTATTTTATTTATTGTTTTGATATCACCAGAACGCGACACGTGGCAATTTGGCTCACCAGAGCACGACACGTGGCAGATCAGTTACTCTTTTATTATATATAAATAGATATTTTGGGCTCAAATCAACACTGGTACATCAATGTTACACCAGTTTTCACTATCTCACTCTTAAACCATCACCAATTTTTCAAATCTCGTAACACTGTATAGATTTTGGGTTCAACCCAATACCATTTTTAATTAATTAAATATATATATATATAGTATAGATTTTGTGTTCAACCCAATACCATTTTTAATTAATTAAATATATATATATATATATATATAGAGAGAGAGAGAGAGGGGGGGGATTTTTTTTTTGTGAACCAAGTATGTGGTGTGAACTTTGTGAACCATGGATGACCAATCAAATTTTTCCATGTAATTACCCAAATTAAATAAATAAAGAAAGAAAATCATGTGCGGTTACCAAATAATAATCTACACCGTCAATCTAATATTTGGACGACTAAGATGATGTTCACAAGTTCACACCATATACTTGGTTAACAAAATAAAATCCTTCTCTCTCTCTCTCTCTCTCTCTATATATATATATATATATATATATAGAATAGAGACAAAGAGAGAAGGAATTAAGAGCCTGCATTGGGTTCGTGAGCTCGAGGAGGAGCCCGCCCAACGAGCCCAATGACGTTGTACCGAATTCGAGCTGAGCCTGCAACGTGGTACGCATGGCCTAAATTAAACATTCTGAAGCCTCCCTTAAAACTAAATTCTCTATGGTCTGTAATTGGAACAATATAATAGTAAAAAACTAAAAGCTTTAAAGTTTAAATATATTATGTAGATCACATTTGTCCAGGGGCGAACCTAATTAAGTGCCCACCATGGACGTGCTACTGTATTGCTTCTCCGTCATAGTTTAAAAATATATAGGATCATGAAGTGTCACCGTATTAATATGTTGTGTGTCACCATATATATTTTGAAACAGTAGCAAAGACACACACTTTCCTTGGTTGAGTTGGTTAGTTTCGTACTTTCAAATGTAAGGTCTTGGTTTCAAATGTTGTTAGAGTCATTTTTCTAATTTTTTTTAGCTTTTAACATTATATTTATTGCGTTTCTAAAAATTTAGTAATAATAAGACTCGAGCATGAGACTTTTCATTTAAAAAGTGAGGAACTAACCACTAAACTAACATTAACTTTGTGAAAATATCTCTATATATGTTTCTTATACTCTAATGGTGCCATCATTTGAAAATTTCTCTAGGTCCGCCCCAACATTTGTGTTCAGTAAAACATAATTTAGAGGTGTTACTTGTTCAAAAAATGAACAATCATAGTCCATTCAACACCACCGTAACAGTACATACAATGACGTTGATTATTCAACACCATAGTTACATTACATTCAATGGCGCTTATTTTTCAAAATTTTACCATAGTATGACATATAGTGACTTTATTATTCACAATCGTCTCTTAACATGACATACAACGACTTTTATTTTTCTAACCCGTTATCGTAGCATAACGTAACATGACATTTTATTTTTCAAAACCGTCACCATAGCATATTGTAAGGTGGTGTCTGTTTTCAAAACCATCACCGTAGCATGTCGTAAGGACATGCTACGATGTTTTTTTTAAATTGTCAATGTAGCATGACGACGTTAGGTGATATAAATTTTCAAAACCGTCAGCAAGGTTTATTTTTTAAAATGTCATCATAGCATGAAATATAGAGACATTTATATTTCAAAACCATCAGCGTAGAATGAGGTACTGTGACGTTTATTGTTCATAATTATAAATGTAGCTTGACGTTTATATTCAAAACTGTCACCGTAGCATGATGTACATCATAACATGGCATATAATCACTTTTGTAATACAAAAGTGTCATTGTAACATAACGTACTTTGTCGTTTATTATAAAAACCATCGTCGTAACATAATGTATAGTGATTCTTATTATTTGAACCATCACCATAGCATGATATATAATGACGTTTTTATATAAACCGTCACCATAATATGACATACAGTGATATTTATTTCAAAAGCGTGACTGTAGAATTACATATGATAACGTAATCAGATCCCTCACCATAACATGACATATGGTGACTTAAGTTATTTAGAATCGTCAACGTAGCTTGAGATATGGCAACATAAATGTTTTAATATCGTTACCATAGCATGACATATAGAGACGTAAATTTTTTAAAATAAATTGTCATAGACTATCTTTTAGCGACTCAGATTTTGAAAACTGTTACCATAGAACTTGGTCACTTTTGGAAACGTTTTTCAAATAAACGCTTCTCTATATATTTTCATTTTGGTAACAGTTTTCTTAAAACCGTTACAACATAAAGTAATGGTTTAGTTAAAAGCGTTACTAAAGAGTCATCTATGGAAACGATTTCTAAAAACCGTCACAAAATAAAGCAACGCTTTTGTCAAAACCATACTAAACCATTACCATTGGGGATCTTTTAGTTACGTTCTTGCCTAAAACGTTGCCTTCTTTTGCTACGTTTTTGGTAATAGTAACGTTTTTTTATAAATATCGTTACTAAAACAATTCTCTAACTTTTTAGGAGACTTTTTGTAACGGTTTTTTACCAAAGCGTTACAAACCCAAATTTTCAAAACCGTCACAAAAAGCCATTTTTGTACTAGTGTAGCTAATAAGCTAGCTTATGACTGATAAGGTAGCTAATGATTGATAAGTTAGCTGATGAAGGTAGCTGTTGACTGATAAGGTAGCTGATGAATAAAATGTGTTTGGCAAAAACTAGCTGATAAGGTAGCTTTTGACTGAAAAATGACAAAAAAAAAACATGTTTAAATATTAGTAATGTAAAAAGTGGAAGGATATATTTGGAATAAAAAAAATAAAAGTCTCATACTTACAATAAGTCACCAAAAGGCTACTCAAAGTAGTTTTTCAAAAAGCTAGCTTATGATTCATCCAAACATGTACGTGACTTATAAGATGACTTATAAGTTTGCATTTTTTTTTTTAATTTACCAAACAATGCCTAAGGATTTAAATATCACTAATTTGAGAAGGGGTTATTTTCTTATTTGTTGTATGAGCCGATAAATATTAAAAAAAAACAGTTACTCACCGTAAGTTCTGAACCATGACCTCACATAACGTATTATGTTAAATTCAGCTTCAAGGTCAAAGATTTTTGCAAAAGTTTATTATCAGTTCTCTCTAATTGAAAGGAGGTGATTTTAAATATCTATTTCTTGAAGTGAGAGAAAAACCAAGTGTTCATTTAATTCACATTCGACTTTGGGTACTATCTAATATCTATTCTTATCGAAGAGTTTGAAATTTCAGCATGTATTATTTTCTTTTGATTCGAATCAATCTTATACCATAAGATAATTTAATATATTTCTTGATCACAAACTGAACACATAATTTCAACAAGAAGGGCTTAATGAACAGTGTTCAAAAAGGCGCGCCATGGCGCGATATGGCGTAAGACGCGTCTCCGCCGTTACGAAATGTCCTATGGCGTTTCTGTAAGGCGTGGCTGACGCCATGGCGCCTCAAGACGCGCCATATCACGCCGCGGAGCGCGTTTTTTTGTAAGCCATGGCCTTTTTTTCGAAAAAGAATTATTTTTTGTTATTTTTTCATAATTTGTGTTGTTGCATATTTAACTTTAATTTTTACAGTTTTATAAATTTATTTAATCTTTATCACCCACAATTTCATGAATTCATAAATGTTATGGTTTCATGATTAAAACGAAGTTATAAAGTTACTTTTGTATGTTTTATCTTACATATTCTCTCAAAAACTATTTTTATAATAATAATCTATATGACTTTTCTTCTTTTAATGTGAATGTATATTTTTAATACTATTATTGGATAAAAAAATTTATATGTTTTTATTTAATCTTTATCACCCACAATTTCATGAATTCACAAATGTTATGGTTTCATGATTAAAACGAAGTTATAAAGTTACTTTTGTATGTTTTATCTTACATATTCTCTCAAAAACTATTTTTATAATAATAATCTATATGACTTTTCTTCTTTTAATGTGAATGTATATTTTTAATACTATTATTGGATAAAAATAATTTATATAAAACATATATATATATACGTATAATTCTATATATGACATATAAATTTGCCGCCGTATGTCATGCCTTGGAAAACGCCGCGTCCTCGCTATATCTCGTAAGGCTTAAAGCTTGACCTCGCCGTCACGCCACGCCTCACGCCTTTTTGAACTTGTTAATGAAGTATTAAATTAGGTTATAAAGTCCAAAACAGGGCCCAAAATAACTTTATGTGGGTTTTGGCTTTTTGGTGCCAAGAGATTGGGCTATATACACTTACTTTTTCAGAAAATTAAATAAGAATATATTAAGATAAAATTAATCTAAAAATGATACTTACAAATAAACACATTCAAATTTCTAACTTCTAAGTTACCATCAACATTAAAACCAAGCATCTTGACTGCTAGAAATGGGATAAGAGAAACGGGTAAATGGTAATCCAGAATATGGTTTGTTTAAAAATTATATAAATACATTTTTCGAAATATTAATCTCGACTCTATATTTGGATATCATGAAATTAAGTCAAGGATAATTCACAATGGCCAAGACCAAGTAGAGATAGGACCATCTTTCATTTGCTTTACTACAAAAAACATATCATTTATCCATGTTTCATAAAAAGCGTGGAAGAGTTTTGAAACTTGTCACATTGCAAATTGAGATAATTAGTTTAAATATAGAGACTATTAGGCCATCCGCAACCCAAGCTGTACGGGACCGGCACGCCACCAAACACAACCAAATCCTAATGACACAACCAAACACAAAAGGCAAGGAATTGGATTCAAATTCCAATTCCTTCGCAGATCCCAGTTTCATTGGAAAACATTCTGCAAACCAAAAAACCCCTAATTATTTTAATTGTGTCATTTTATAAGTTCTGTCTACTGGAATTGAAAGCCACGGGTTCCACAAAAATCATTTACTTGCCGAGTAATCAAATCAAGCCATTTGGGGATCAAGAGAATAACCCTAGCTTTCTAATATAATTGCCAACAGTACTAAACTTGTATTCATAAAGTATACAAGAATTCATTCTTATATATGTGTAACAAAACTTTGAGTGGTTTAACTTCAATTTTACACTTACAAATAAAATCCATTAAGAATATATAATAGGCAACAAAATTTGTATATGTTTGTTATAATCTCCAACTCTTGATTTTAAAAATCGCTACCGGTTCAACAAAATGTACGTTAGTTTTCTCTCTTTCAATATACTAATTCCGACTTTGACGACAAAACATTTAGTCATTCGAATAACACGAGATTTCAATGAGCAACAACATTAATTAGTTTTTCTTTTGAACGGTAAAAAACACTAAACTAAAGGGTTCCTAGCAAGAAGCTAGTCCATATACAAAGCGAAGAAAATAGACGGATTAGAACGCCAATCAATATAGCTCGGAAACCGACTCCTTTTACCTGTAACAAGTAATTAGTAATTACATTAGATGCAATAAAAGTAATAGTTTAATGGCTTTATTATGGATTTGCCATAAGATTTACCATTCATCAGAGGAAAATTGATACCCTAAAGCTCTTTACACCAAGAAATCTTCAATATCGAATCCAAAAACCTACATGAACTCAAATGGGTTTTCTGGGAGCGTATTCGCCAAGTCTTCTTCCGTTGGAGTCGTTGGTCTTTCCGAAATCGCCAAATCTTTCAACAACTCTTGATTAAATACCATTTTCTGTGATGAAGAAGTAACACATCCATAGAAGAAAGGATGCTCAAGAACCTCCTCCGCTGTCGGCCTCCAAACCGGATTCCACGAAAGGAGTTTGGTGATCAAATGGATAGCCGCTGGGCTTGCGGATGGTAATAATGCAGAAAGATCCACACCCGGATACTCTGGAAACCGATAATTGATCATACCCGCAAGATACAGTCCCAGTTCCCATGTGGTTTCGGTTGGACTGCCGATCACACCGCAAATCCTTTGCATTACTTCTCCCGCAGAAGATCCTTGAAACAATGGTCGGAGGGTAAACAATTCGACCATGATCGCACCCATTGCCCACATGTCGACCGCAGAATCATGTATGGGCGCGTAGAGAAAAACCTCGGGGGCGCGGTACCAAAGGGTCGTGACGTAATCCGTGTACGGAGGCCGGCCGTTGATCTCGCGTGCTTGACCAAGATCCGCAATCTTGATTACATCCTCGGAAACAAGTAGGTTTTCCGGTTTGAGGTCGCGATGGAAGTACCCGACCGTGTCGTGCATGTACGCAAGACCCTGGAAGACTTGGAAACACAAGTTTTTAATCTCGTTTTCGGAGAAGGGTTTCGTCCTGCGGATCATGTGATTGTAGAGACTGCCGTCTTCCATGTATTCAAACACCAAGAACAAAACGTTGTTATCTTTGATGATCTCTTTAAGGTTTACGACGTTAGGATGGTCTTTCATCATGCGTAGCGCCTTCACTTCTCTCAGATTCATGCATTCTTCCATCGAGTGAAACCTTTCGTGAACGAGTTTCTTCATTGCAACGATTTCGCCCGTATGCTTATTGATGGCTTTCCAGACGATCCCGTATGATCCACGTCCGATTTGTTTGATTCTGTGATACTTTTCCATTGCGTACTTTGTAACCCTTTTTTTTCAAGAAAAAAATATGGTTGTAGAAAAAAATGGAAACAATAGTAATGAAGTGAGTATTAGCAAGTGTTGGTTATTTATGTATAGAAGGGAAGTGATATGAAGATAGACTGACTTATGG
Source organism: Centaurea solstitialis (assembly GCA_030169165.1). Lineage (NCBI taxonomy): Eukaryota > Viridiplantae > Streptophyta > Magnoliopsida > Asterales > Asteraceae > Centaurea > Centaurea solstitialis. The sequence continues at coordinate 15,890,723 of CM058045.1, read as the reverse complement.
GTTTATTAGGAATAATTGTAGTTATCTATCTAATCTAATCTTAGGATTATATTTACTTTTCTATTATAAGAAAGATTGCTTTGGCTCCAAGCTGGCGGTTCTCATTTAGATATATCCATAAATAGATCTTAATCTAATTACAAAATCATTAATATTTGTCATCAAACAAAATCATTAATATTTATCTTAACAAAATTCAAGGGAATTTGACTGGAATAATTTCACGACCCATTTAATGTTGTAGCCACATTTTCAAAAGCAATTTCAATTTTTGTAAACCAAATTCCGTGATTGAAAAAAAATTTGCGAACAAATTGTGTAATTGATTTTTTAGTTCGATTCAATCTTGTACGATCTTGTTCTAAGGTTGTGTTTGGCAAACTAGCTGATAAGCTAGCGGTTGACTGATAAACTAACTAGTAGCCGATAAACTAGCTTATGAGACATCACGACCCATTTAATGTTGTAGCCACATTTTCAAAAGCAATTTTCAATTTTTGTAAACCAAATTCCGTGATTGAAAAAAAAACTTGCGAACAAATTGTAATTGATTTTGTACTTCGATTCAATCTTGTACGATCTTGTTCTAAGGATGTGTTAGCCTTAGGCAAACTAGCTGATAAGCTAACTGTTGACTAATAAGCTAACTGGTAGCTGATAAGTTAGCTTATGCATAAGTTATGTTTGGCAAAAACTAGCTTATGAGTATGTAAAATGACCAAAATGGGTAATCTGAGATATAATAGTTAATATTAATAAAAGTATAATTGGAAAAAGCTACAAAAAGCTTCTAAAAAGGTACTCCAAGTAGCTTTTCAATAAGCTAGTTTATGATATATATTTGGATGCACTAGCTTATAAGCTAGCTTATTTATACCAACACAACTTAACACGATCTACACCGCTAGTTTTTTATTTTTTTTTAATTTTTGTATTTTTCTTGCTCTCAAGTTGAAAATGGGCTTGATAAACTATTGTATTGGGCTACAGGATTTTAGATGAAGGCCCAAAAAAGATTATTGTGGTTTGTGGGACTGGGATATAAACACTTTCCTTTTCAGAAAATTAAAGGGCCGTTTGGTTGGGGGTATTGTAGGATAAGGAATGAGAATGATAATGAAAGTTGCTGCTTGATCTGATATTATATAATGGAATCATTCTTGCAGATCCATTAACTTCCATTCCTGACCAAATTGGGGGGAATGAAAATTATATATATACTTAGTTTTTTACATATGTCATTCCACCTATTGATGTTAAATGAATCTTCTTTTGTATTTTGAAAGTGTAGGAAAAAAAATTTATTAGTATGAAACAATTTTTCATTGATTATAGTGGGTTAACCAAATAGCCTCAATACAATTCCCATTTTCATTCCCATTCTTCTACATTCTCATTTTCATTTCCAGTCTCATTCCCTGAAATGAACCAAGCATCCCTAAATAACAAATATGTAATGTCTAAGACAAGAAGTTTTTGATGAAAATTTTTGTTAGAAATATTTAGGAAGGTAAATTGACGAAAGAACATAAAAATAAGATTGGATAGTTTTCAATATAATTAAGAAACATAAAAAAAACATATTAAAACAATATATTTATATTTTATTGAATTCAGTTTTCTTTTAGATTTTTTAAATAAATTACCTTAAGATTATTAAAATACTATAACGTACAAAAAGTTAAAGCATATGCATTTTGTTTTGATGTTTTTTTTGAAGGGTATCCGAGACTTTGCCCCGACTAATCCCGGCAAGGTTCATCGACAGCTAAAGCATGCTGTCCTGAGTTAATCCCCACCCCAGTGGCCACAATCTGAAAGCGCCTAGATTCGAACCTGGGGTAGAATGATTAACTAGCCACTTCCCCTACAGAGCTTAACAGTACACCACAGCTTTGTGGTTATTTTGTTTGGATGTTTTGAGAGAGGTCGTGTAACATCCCCCTCCCGAGATGGAAGGGGAGGTCACTTTCAAACTTATAACAAACCAACTAACGAAAGAAACAGAGCACTATAGTCCATAATTACAAATAATTACCATCAAAGATATCCGTTATCACCAACCCGATACAAATTCTTTCCTTCTAATACATTCTTTACAACGATAATAAAATCTACAAAAGTCAAAATTTAAACCTCTTAGGAATGACGACTCTTCAGATCACATACTCCTTAGCTTTCCTTCAAAAACCCGCCATGAAGAAAGATATGCGGCCGAGCCAAACATTCAGTGAACGATTTCTTAAAGTCACAAACATTCCAATTCTAATTTCTTTTTATTGTTAGAAGAATATATATACTATAGTTTGCATAAATATAAATGAAAGAAAGAAACCATCACTTTCAGGAGTTTATAGTTAAATTTTGTAGAATATTATAGAAAACTGTGAATCCCAGATAATAGAGAATGAAAGATGGAGAGAAAACTAGTGTAAATATTAGCAATGAAGAACAACTAGTAGTGAGAATGTTGGTGAAAGTGATAGAGAAGACAAGAGAGAATAAGAGAATTTCTTGGGATTGCTTCTCATAAAAATAGTAGGCTACCAACAACTCTAACAAACCCTAGGCTATAGCATTGTTTATATAGCACAAGGTTAAAGGAAATTACAAGACAAGCCCTTAGAGTCTATGACTCTTTACAAAAGAGGGCAAACATAAACTAAGTTAAATACAAGAAATAGGAAATAACAAGATAGACCCTTGACTTCTTCACAACCCTCAAAGTAGGGTCTAACAATCTCCCCCTTTGGGAAGAAGTCAGAAGGGTGGTGGAAGCTCAAGCGCTGGTTCCCACTTCGACATCTGAAGGAACTCCTCCCATTCTCCAATGATCCTTGCTCGCATCTTCATCGCAGCTTCCACTCGTCTGTACATAAGCCTCTCCTTGAGCTTTCTCTCGATTAGGTTCATGGCCTCCAAAATCTTTCCCTTCCCGTCTATGATCTTTCGGCCCGGTATCTGATCAGCCATGAGTCGACTCTGCATCCCGTTGTAGACGTAGAGAAGAGTTCCATCACAGAATTTGGCAAGTTCGCCAAATCTCATAAACTTTCGCTCCCTCTTCTTCCTCGTCACATAGAGAACCCCGTGCTCCGGTATCCTGGTTGGCATGTATGGAATATAAGCATCAATACCAGGTACGAGCAGGTTCGGGCGGAGCAGGTTGACCTTCGGCTGGCGGCTCTCGATTGCAAGTTGGTAGTCTGTCACACGCGCAAGGGTGATCGCATGACGAACATACTTCTTCAAGATCTCGGTGCCGTCTCTGTAGTGCTCGGGTCGGAGAATCGGGCCTTGGAGGTACTTGAGGAGCGTCAGTAGGTCTTCTAGGTGAACTCGGTCCAGATCTGCTTCTGTGAAGGTCCAGTGTTGCAACTCTCCTCGAGGAGTGCCAGTCCCATACATGAGGACGTCGTACTCAAGGAAAACCTGATGACCATGTCTGTAAGGGCGCATCTTGGTTACCTTGACGAGACGACGTCGGATTCTTTGACGTCCGTGGGTGGCCCAGTTGCACATCCTCTGGTGCACATACGCAGTCCTTCTTCTCTTGTTCTTGATATGAGAGATCCTGAAGTAAACCTTTCTTGACCAGACGTGCAGGTTCTCCTGCTGGAAGATGCGGCTGAAGGATTCCTCAAGGAATGGCCTGAAAATGACAGAGTGGTTCCAGTTGAGCTGGATGACAACTGCAGCGGAGGTTTCTGGAGCGGTCGAATGGATGGTCTGAGGAGCTTCCGGAGTGGGAAACTCGAACGCTGACAAAAAGCTGGTGTAGTCGGTGTCTTGGATAATGTCGTCCCCCTTTTATATATCCTGAGGCTCTGAGCGAGCGACCGAAGAATCTTCCGGGCTTCCTCCGGAATCTGAATATCTTAAAGGTCTTTCGGTGCTACTTCCGGGGGAACGACATCGATCCCTGCTGTCTCGGTCAGATGAGGAAACTCAACTACCTCACCCGCCGGGATTGGCTCGTAGTGCCAGCTCCCCATGTCAGGAATCTCCTCCGTGTCTGAATCTATGAATGAAGTATCGGCGGCGGCTGATTCTAACGGGGCACTCGAGCGAGCAGGTTGTGGTGCTGAAACTGTTGTAGCAGGCGCGGAACCCGAGGCTTGAGCGAGGCCGATGCGACGTCGTTTGGCTCCTTGCATCTCCCTCTCATGAGGACCTGCGCCCGGGTCAGTGTCATCATGTCCCCGTTTTGAGGACTGAGCCTGAGGCCGGCACGCTGCCTCGAGTTCGCGGATACGTTGGTTGGCGGCCTCCAACTGCGCTTCCCTCTCTCGCAACTGGCATCCCTGGCGGCTAGTAGTTCTTCCGCGCGCTTGAGCTTGGCCGAAAGCTTGTCGTTCTGAGTTGTTTGCGCGAAGACTGTCATGTTGAACTCGTCTTCATGAACGTAGCCCGGGATGGCTTCCTGATGTGATGGTCGCGGAGGTCGTAGGCGGAGGACTGACTCTGTTGCATCTGAAGCTCGGTCGACTTGCCCTTGGCTTGGCGTCGAAGTTCTTGCAGTTCTTCCTCCCGTTCGACGTCGCGAGACTTCAGAGTCTCGATCTCTCCCCTTTGCTCGTTGAGAGCACTCTCGAACGCCTCAAGTTTGGCATTGCGAGAGGCCTCGGCGCGGTCGAGCTCCGCGAATCTGGTTTGGACGACTTTAACGATGTCGTCCGAATCCGTCAGGCCTAAAAGCCTCGGTGGTGCGTGAGCGTCTTTAAAGACTTCGCTCGAGTCTGTCGGACCCGGTCCCGGTAGTACAACACCCGGTGCCACTTGGGCGCCAGTTGTCGAGAAAAGACCCAAAGAGGTGCTTTCTCGGCCTGAAGTCATCGCTGGTGTAGGGTTGACGATGTCAGGACTTCCAGTGGATCCTCGAAGGGCGTCATCAGACGCACCGACTCTCCCCGTTCCAGCCAGGCCACTTGGGCGGGCGGATGATGCTCCTAGAAGTGTCCTATCCAAATGAACGACGTGAAACGTCTCGGTGAGTGGATCTAAGACAATAGGTGCACGGAAAGAAGTCGAGAGGTGGGGCAGTTCCTCTCTGATATCAACACCGGCAGACTCCAAGTGAGTGGCCGGTGGAAGTTGTGCTATATCCCCGTGAGAAGATGAAACGACCATCTGTTGAGAGATGGCCGAGTGGGTGGCTTGGGCGTGCAAATGCGCTGGTTGGCTGCCAGCGTCTTGACCTGACGTCACAAGGTGACCGGTCTGTATGTGGATTGCCTCTGTGGGGGAGTGACTCGGGGTAGATGGGAGTCCTAGGGTGTCTAACCTAGTGGGTTCTTCTTCTCCTCCCTGTTCTTCTATCCTAAGCCACTCTTCGTCTAAGTGGACCTCTTCATCGACGGTCTCTTTTCTTAGACCCTCACTTACGCCCTCAAGGTCTTCATCACCTTGTCTCTCCACTGCCGATCCCACTTCTTCTTCTTCACCATCACGACCGTCGGTTCGGCCGTCTGAATCAACTTCATCCTGTTTGAGGATGTCCACGGAGTCGTCTCCGTTGAAAGATGACGTTACCTCATCTTCATCTCTTTGAGCTTTGCCGCTCTTGAGGTTGTCCACCTCCTCGGAAGAACCATCACCGAAGTCCACTTGTTCGGACTCGGTGGCCTCAACATCAACAACCTCTCGGTTGGACGGAGTGTGCTCGGAGGAGGACGCGTCATGGCCTTCATCACGGCCGGATGCATCACCGGAATCATCTCCGGAGGGTTCGTCTTCTGGATCTCCTTGTGGCCCGGGAGCAGCGTCGGTTTGAGGAGGCGAAGGAACGTGGGCTTGTTCTTGTGGGGAAGCTTCCACGTCCCCACCCTGTTCTGCTGGTGATAGTGCTGGTGACGGCTCCCGTTCGTCAAAATGGTTTGGAGAAGGCGGCGAGTACCTTTGAGCGCCGGTGTATCTCTTCGTTCTGGCGCGGACGTAGTACTCATCTGAGTGTGGCGACCTCTCTCTTGATGCATCTGCTGGTAAAGTGCGCTCGGACCAACCTGAGGCACGTGTGGAACCGCGGAAGTACCAACTACTCTACCCGGCGACCCCCTCACGTCTACTCGTACCACACCCGATCCGGAGGCACCCCCAGTGGCACCCCGGGGCCCGGCACCTAAGGCCCGAGCCGACTGGTGGACGGCTTGCACATCCTGGGCAGGGCTCCTCGGCTCTGAGGAGTACGTGGACGTGTCATCTAGACCTATGGACGCCCTATAGAGTCCTACACTAGTGGCTTCCCTATCCGCGGTATCCAGAACGTGACGAGGAATCGGCATTTCCTCTTGGCCGGGCTTGAGTTCCCGAAACTTGGACCTGGAGAGTTCCTTGCTCTTGAAGGTCGGGTGGCGCGATCTTCGATCGACTTCCGGATGACGGTCCATGTGGTCGCGGATCATCAACGCGAAGAAGCGCATCCACGGGATGGACGAGTGTTTGCTGCGCTGGTCGTTCGGGTCCACATCCCGTGTGACGTCAATCCATAGCTGAGCGGCGACGTTGATTCGTCGGCCGTAGATGATCAAGTGGATCACATGCCACAGCTGGGTCGATGCCTTGTCGATGCCCTTAACTTTGGCAGACAGGCTACGGTTCACGATGCTGAACAGTGTAGCCCAAAGGGGTGGCAGCATGTTGTTGGTAACATGCGAGATACCGTTGAGACGTTGACCAGGGTTTGCCATGACACCGATGGCGAGGATCTCGCTGAAAAGGATCGGTGTGTCGATGATAGGCTCAAAGGGAGCTTTCGCGGAGTCAGCTGGAAGATGGAGGATTCGTCTGAAGTCAGCAAGGGAGACGGTGAGGTCAGTTTGGTCGACTCGCCCCACGAGGACTCTAGCTCCGTCTCGGTGGACAATTCTGGAGGTGTGCCAGAATTGTTGCAGATAGATCATAGGCACAGTAGTGGATGCCTCCAAGGAGTAGGCGATCGGATGCACCTTCAGGATCTCCAAAATCACCGGTTCTTGGGCCGGGAAGCTGTTCAGATCTACATACTCGTTGTTCTGAGTGATAGGCTTCAGATCCTCCGCGGCAATCAGTGCGCGGTCAGCAGCTGCGTTGATTGGTTGAGCCATTTCTGTTCAAAGAAAAAGCAGATAAGAAGTTAGAACAGTCAAAGAACAACCAAGTGTTGAGAAAAACTGGAAAACACAAGTGTACCAAACCCGATTCGGGTTTTGGCAAAACCCGAATCGGGAATGTGTCAAACCCGAATCGGGTAAGACAACACTCGTGAACAACCAAGTTTCTAACACTTGTGGAATTTTTTTTTGGCATGACCTCGACTCAATGCGAGTCGAGAAACACGAGTACCTGAATCGGGTTACTCAGTTTCCCGAGTCGGGAATTGAGATCACTTGAAATGTGTATTTCCTCAAGAAACCCGATTCGGGAATGGTGTATACCCGAATCGGTAAAGAATGTGTACACTTAGAAAAATTTTGGATTTCCTATAGAAACCCGATTCGGGTTTTGGGTATACCCGAGTCGGTAAAGATGATAAAAAAACACTTAGATTTTGAAAACAAGTTCAAAAAAATCCACCTTTAAGATGGATGCGGGAAACTCGGATACCCGAATCGGGTTAACCATGTTTCCCGGATCGGGATTTTGTAAAACACGAAAACAAGGGTTCCACGATGGATCGATGCGGGAAACCCGAATACCCGAATCGGGTTATTAGGTTTCCCGAATCGGGACTTATAAACAACAAGAACATTCAAGTACCCCGATTCGGGGAATATGAACATTCGAAGAACACTCAAAAACCCCGATTCCGGTATTATGAATGCCCGAGTCGGGTAAACCGCGACTGTCGGTTTTCTCGACTCCAAATCGGCCAAAAAACACAGATTTAAGTCCTAAAACTAGATACATTTGATATATAACTACTATAAACTAGTTTAGAAACAAGATTGGACCGATTGAACGTCCCGAAAACCCTTTCCAAAGAGTTTGGGTTTCGGGTTTATCCAAGAAGCTTTAGGCTTCGATTCGGACACGAAAACGATAAAGATACATGTTATGGATGGTACCAAAGTGTTCGTAATCTTACCGTGATCGTTTAGGACTAGTCGGATCGAAGAACGGAGGTCGGGATCGCCGGAAAAGTGACCAGAAGCGGGATGGTGGGTTTGGCGGTTCGTGAAAGAGAGAGAGAGAGAGTTTGAAAACTGATTTCTTGTTTTGAAAGTATAAGAAATAGAAAAGGACAAAAATCCTTTTTAAACAACAGAGAGTCAACTTATCTGTTTAAGGATAAGAGAACCCACTTTTCACTCTCAACTTTCGAAAATGGCACAAACACCCCCTGGACTACAAGTTTCGCGAAAGTTGCAAAACGAGTCCCTGAACTTGAGTTTTGAAAGTTTTACAGAATAGCCCCTGAACTTAAGTATCAGAAAATGGCAGATTTGGTCCCCGAACTTCAAAGTTCAGAAACTTGTCACATCCACCCCCTGAACTTGCAAGTTCACAAAAATGCACAAGTTCAGTCCCTAGACCTCTACATCACGACTAACCTGGTATCGGATTTTGCGCGAGTCCTGATCTGATTTAATCAGAAGTCATTGTTATTGTCCATACCTACAAAACAAAGTCTAGGATGGTATCCATTGTAGTGTGGATCCGAGAACGTTAGCACAAACAAACATATGATTATACAGACACTCCCCCTCGAAAGATGCTATATATCCAAGTCTCCCCCTACACACATGCACCCTAACAGATCCCCAGCTCCTCCTAGACTTTAGGCGGGAGGTCTAACATTCCTAGCTTGCTTAGAAGGAAGAAATGGCGTTTCTCATCAAAGGCCTTAGTGAACAAATCAGCAAGCTGAAGATCACTTTCCACAAAATACAGTTCAATATTACCTTTTTCGACATGATCCTTGATGAAGTGGTATCGGATGTCGATATGCTTTGTTTTGGAGTGCTGAACTAGATTCACGGTAATCTGAATGGCACTTTGAGAGTCGCAGTAGATTGGAATCTGGTTCATGGTGTATCCGAAATCCGCTAGTTGGGTTTTCATCCATAGAACTTGTGAGCAACAACACGCGGCAGCGATGTATTCAGCTTCGGCCGTAGATAATGCACACAGTTCTGTTTACGTGATGACCAACTCACCAACTTGTTCCCGAGGAACTGGCAGGCTCCGGATGTGCTCTTCCTGTCCAACTTGCAACCTGCATGATCAGAATCTGTGTAGCCAATTAGCTCAAAACTAGAACCCTTTGGGTACCAAAGGCCAAAGTCTGGCGTGCCCTTCAGGTACCTAAGGATTCTCTTCACATCCTTAAGGTGTGAGTCACGCGGGTCGCACTGATAACGAGCACAGACACCCGTGGAGAATACAATATCAGGTCTACTGGCCGTGAGGTATAGCAAGAACCAATCATTGCCCGATATTTCTTTAGATCTACCGGCTTGCCAGACAAGTCGGCGTCCATTTGAAATGATCTGGACATTGGTGTAGCAGCGGAGTTTCAGCCAACCACATCAAAACGTTTTAATAAATCGTGAACATATTTTGATTGGTTTATGAAAATGCCTTCAGGGCATTGACGGACTTGAAGTCCCAAAAAGAATGTCAATTCACCCATCATACTCATTTGAAATTGTGATTTCATAGTGTGCTCAAACTCTTTGCACAACTCAGGCTTTGTAGATGCAAAGATGATGTCATCCACGTATATCTGTACGATAATTAAATCATCACCTGATTTACGAAGGAATAAGGTGGGGTCGATTGTACCTTTCTTGTAGCCAGCTCCTAGCAAGTAGATAGTAAGAGTTTCATACCATGCTCGTGGAGCTTGCTTGAGACCGTAAAGTGCCTTGTCTAACGCATAGACATGGTCGGGAAATCTCGGATCTACAAACCCTTCGGGTTGTTCAACATACACCTCCTCATGAAGGACACCATTCAGGAACCCACACTTGACGTCCATTTGGTAAACCATCATATTCTTGTGAGCGGCGTACGCGAGAAAGATCCGTATGGCTTCTATCCTTGCAACCGGCGCAAACGTCTCGTCGTAATCGATACCCTCTTGTTGGCGAAACCCCTTGGCGACCAAACGAGCCTTGTTGCGAATAACAAGGTTGTTTTCATCCTTTTTGATCCGGAAAATCCATTTTAAGCCAATGATGGACTTCCCCCATGGTCGTTTTACCAGGCGCCAAACCTTGTTCCTTTCAAACTCTGCCATTCATCTTGCATGGCTCTTACCCAGTCCGGGTCTGACAGAGCTTGATTGATTTCCGACGGCTCAAATTCGCTTAGGAAGCATGCGAAGAGACCTATGTTGTCGGATTTCTTTGATGATCGAGTCTGGACATTCCGAGATGGACTCCCGATGATCTGGGATGGAGGATGACTTCTTGACCACTTTCTTGAGTGAGGAAGAGTGACGTAGGACTCTTGGTTGTTTGTCGTGTCGTTCTCGTCTTGCACGACGAAGTTCCTTGACTGGATTCCTCCGGAAGGACCACCTGTAGCCCTTCCCAGTGGCTCAATATTCGGAACAACTTCCAGTCTGGGCTCCCGAACCACTTGAGCATACGATCTTTGAGAGGTGCTCGGAGATGGTTGCGGAGCGGCTTCAGTGACCGGAGCACGAACAGGGGTTGAATTCTGTGCTACAACGGGTTCTGGTGAAGCTCCTGAAGGTTGTTCGTTGGATGAATTCTGAGGTGGGGAGACCACTGGTTCTGTAGTCGTATTCTGAGCGGAAGTAGTAGCCTCAGATGTGCTTTCTGTCACGAAAGCATCGGACGATACAGACGTCGTGGAGTTTCCAGGTGCAGCAGGTACGATGATCGGACCAGTTAAGATCGGCAAATCATAGTCTGAAGGATCTATAAAATCTGAATCAAAAGTGTTAGGTCTAAAATCTGTGCTCGGTGGTGCATTAGGCAAGTTAGGCAGAATAGCATCAGGATTACTTGAGCTAGCATCAGAGAGAGTTTCGGTTTCGGAGAAATCTACATTGGTACTTTCCAGGATGGTTTGGGATCGTTTGTTGTAAACCCGATAGGCCTTTGAGTGTGGAGAGTATCCTATGAAGATAGACTCATCAGCCTTAAGATCAAACTTTCCCAAATCTTCCCGGTCATTTAGAATGTAACACTTACAACCAAATACCCGTAGATGCTTGATGTCAGGTTTACGCTTCTCAATCATCTCATAAGCGGTCTTTCCGGTTCGCTTTACGATGAGAGTGCGGTTTTGCGTGTAGTATGCTGTTGCTACTGCTTCGGCCCAAAATGATTTTGGAACGCCGGAGTGGGCCATCATGGATCTTGCTGCCTCGACTAACGTCCGATTCTTCCTTTCCACTACCCCGTTTTCTTGGGGAGTGCGCACGGCTGAAAAGTTGTGAGAAATTCCCACGTCTTCCAGAAAGGAATGTAACTTCGTGTTACGAAATTCGGTTCCGTTGTCACTTCTCAACTTCTTCACCTTGAGATTCAATGAAACTTGAATCCGTTTGATGAAGGCAATGATTCTGTCAGCAGCATCAGATTTGGCTCGAAGAAATTCAAGCCAAGTGAACCGAGAGAATTCGTCTACAAGGACTAGCATGTACTTCTTTCTGGCTAGACTTTCAATCCTCATCGGTCCACATAGATCCATGTGAATCATGTCGAGTGGACTTCGACAGTTAGTTTCCAACTTTGGAGGATGGGAACTTCTCTTCATTTTTCCTAACTCACACGCAGAACAAAGTGTGTCCTTGGAAAGGCGTGTCTCGGGAAGTCCACTGACCAAGCCTCTGGAGACCAGCTTGTTCATGTCTTTGAAGTTCTGATGACATAGCCTTTGATGCCATAACCAACTGTCTGCCTTGGTAGCTTTCGCGAGCAAACAGATTTTGTTGTCTGGTTGTGATAGATCTTCAAACTGAGGATGTGATTGGGGAATGCATCTGAAGATGGTGGTGTACAGATTTCCAGTTCTACGTGCAGTTAGAACAGGCGTTTCGTCTTCAGTGTTCACAGTAGCTTCGTACATGAATTGTTTGCACCAGAAGCCATTGTCACAAAACTGGCTGGAGCTGAACATGTTGTAAGCCAAACCCCTCACAAACCTCACCTACTTGATAACATACTTCCCGTCTGTGATGCTTCCATACCCCTCTATCCTTTTAGGTCTTGAATCAGCCATCTTGACGTATCCCTCAAACTTTTCAACATAGTCAAAAAGGAAGGACCGATGACCAGTCATGTGTCGATGGGCTCCAGAATCTATGTACCACACATGACTGACCTGCAAAAAGGATTAAGCTTGTTTAGGGACCCATTGCCCAATGGGTTCCTTAGGGTTAGATGAAGCAGGTAAAACACTCGGTGCAGTCTCCTTTTCGGATTTCTCCTTAGGCATAGGGGACTGTACTGAGGAGGAGGTTTTAGAGTTTCCTATTCGCCTCCTTCGTCTCTTATGAGACTTGGCATGCAAATTATGAGCATTTAAAGAACTAGCCACACCAAAGCGCAAGAGATTGTCAAACATAGTACACATGTCATTCCTAAAAGTAGCAAAAACATTGTTCAAATTCCCATTACGGGTTACAGACAAGTTTGAATCAAATCCTACACTAGGTGGGGCATGGCCTAGATCCGCACGAACATGACCACGCCTCTTAGGGAAAGCAGAAAAGGAGTTGTTCCTTCCTTGATCCTTTCTTGGTGGCTTCACATCTTGTCCACCATCTTCTTTCCTCGCAACTGCATTAGAAGCAATGTGTGAGTTAGAGGACGGTTTGTGTGAAATGGATTTACCACCTTTTCCAGATGACGGTTTTTGAAAATTAGGTTTTGTGGAATTGAAAGGTTGTTTTTTATTAGGTTTGGCCCGAGAGTTCTCCCCCACTTCAAAGGAGCTTGAATTGAGCTCAAGACTTTTTATGGGTTTGGCTGAAACACAAGCATCAGCAGATTTGGAATTCTTGTTCTGGAGTCCCTTGGGTGCGTGAGGCTTAACTGACTTCCCTCTGTCAGTACCAACACATTTTTCACCCTCGGGTTTGTTTATCTCAGAACCGGATGCAAGTGTCACAGCAGACTCATCGGGTTTGGAAAGGACGCTTACCTTTTTCTTAGGAACGAATCCGGAAGGATCATCACCCTCATCCAAGAATATCTTAAGATTGTATTCAACAGTGGGATCTTGGATGGTCTTAGGTTCACTGATCCTATGGTGTGAGCTAAGGACAGTCTCATCATCATCTGATTCTATCGAGCAAAGATTTTCAAAATCAAGGACTTTCTTTTTCAAAAGGGAATTGGACACCAGTTGGTTGGTTAAAGATTGACGATACTTAATCCTCTCATCATGAAAAAGTTCTTTTGTTATTTCAAGGCGAATGTCTGTGAGGATGTATCGAGTTTGAAGATCTGCAACCTTCGTTTTGAAGACAGTAAAAGAGGAGGTTGCAGTTTCACATTCAGAAGAGAGCCTAATTCTCTCGGCATTAGCCTCAAGAAGGTCCTTTTCAAGTGTGAGAACCAATGTGTCCTTTTCCGAGACAATTGCTCTTAGATTCAGAATTTGATGTTGACAGGCATCTAAGTCCATGGCTTTCAACCTAAGTTCAAAAATCTCCTTCTCCAGCTTGACTAGGTCAGGACTCTTAGTTGCGGAAACATCCTTTGGGGGGATAACTAAGACATCCTCTGATAATTCCATCTCCCTAGAGTCATAGCTTGAGTTCAGGTTGGAATAGTCTATGGGAGGCATCGCTACCTTAGGAGTTCTGGCTTTGATGCTTTCCCAGTCTGAGTTGGTATTCCTAGGATCCTTAGCTGGAGTGAAGATAGGTCCTATGGGAGTGGGACTGGTGGGAGGACTATTGGAGGTGTTATCAGACAGACTAGTGGTCCTAGTTATGACTTCTCCGTTAATTACTTCACTAAAGGTCACAGACTGTCTAACAAATTCCTCAGTGGAGAGTCCTCTTACAAACGCATGTTTGGGCTTGGATGCGGACATGTTCTCAAAGGTATACAGATGTGACGGTACTTTATCTAGGATGTTCTTGTCTGAGTGTCCTAAACCAGGTTTAGCATGATAGAAAGGATTATTATTGGCATGAGCAGTTAGAATATGCAGAGTCTGTTCAGATTGACCTCTCTTGAGATTGTTGTCTTCAAGCTCTTTGATTTTTGAAAACAGTTTAGTTCTTTCTTCCGAAAGCAATTTAAATTTGAGCTCGAGTTCTCCATGACAACTTTTCAGTTCGTCATGAGATGTATTAAGGGACAACAGTTTGTTCACAAGATTGGTTTCTCTGATGCTGGACTCGAGAGTTTCACGATTATAACTAATCAACAAGTCCTCGTAGGAGCTCTTATACACCGCACTGTCGGTCCTAAATTTCGTGACGAGAATTCTCTCCGTTTGGAGTTCATTCTCAAGTGCACAAATTTTAGATTCCAACATGGATGTGCAATCAGATATATCGGGAGTAGAGGATACCTCAAAGGCGTCGTTGTTGTATTGCAGGCCGGCTTCAGCATCAAAGTCGACCACTTCAGTGTTGCTACTGTCCGGCGCCTCGAAGTCAGCCATCAAACACGGTCCACCGACCATATGATCCTCCTCATCTGAGCTCTCCTCCTCGCAAACCCAGTTTTCTTCATCAACCAGCAAGGCCACGCCCTTCTCTTTCTTTCTCATAAGAGCGGCCTTCTTCTCAAAGTAAGCAGCATCCTTGTACACCGCTTTGCAGTCTTTTGCATAATGGCCAGGCGTCCCGCACTTGAAGCAGGTAGGCCCGTGGCCATTTGTCTTTCCTTGAGATGATGACATGGGTTGAGGATTCTGGACTTTAGTACTGCTTGTTCCCAACTGCTGTTCGCTGATTTGAACACCCTTGCCATGTGGAGGTTGCTTGGGGTGACTTCCGCCATTGAAGTTTCCACCATGATTGTTCTGATCTGCTCCACCAATCCTTCCTTGTTCATAGCTTCCTGAATGATGATTGAACCTTCCATCATCATATCCAGCACTGGTCTTTCCTTCATAACCTTGCCCAGAGAAGTGTTGTCCATATCCACTGCCTTGATTGTTGTAAGAAGAACCATGCTGATTGTATCCAGATCCCTGATAGTTGCCTTGATAGTTGTTTCCATTTCCCGAGCTTTCTTGGTAGTCCAAGTACGTGTTGTCACGCCTGAAGTTGTTCCCAAATCTTCCACGACCACCTCTTCTGCGATCAGATGACTGATATCTCCCTCCTTGTGAGTAGGGACCTCTCCCTTGATCAAATGACTGATGTCCACTTCTTCCCGGACCAAAACGGTTTCCACCATGAGAGCTTGAACGGTTGAATCCCCGATTCCCAGTTAGACGCTGCATCTTGTGTGTGATCAATGCAAGGGACTCATTCATGTTGTGCAGTTCCTCATCAGTGACAGTGATGATCGTCGGATCATTAAAGTTGTCACTGTGCTGGTAGTAGTCTTGGCTTACATCATAGTGGTAGTCTTGGAAGTGTTCTTCCGGGTAAGGATTTAAAGAGGGTCAATAGCTTTCCTTGGTTTGTTGCCGGTGATGAATTCCTCATGTTGGACCATCATACTGAATAGGTCGTGAAGTCCCATTTGTCCAAGGTTTCTACTCAACTGAATGTTAATGGCCAAGTTTCGCCATTCTGGGTTTAAGTTCTTCAAGAACTTCACGTTCACCTCGTAACGCGACTTCTCAACCTTTAGTCGTCGAAGATCGTTGACTAGGGAGTTCAAGCGTTGGTATGAGTCGTGCAACAGTTCGCCTTCTCTTGCATGAAACCCTTCGTAGGCATTCATGGCAGATTCCTTTTGAAATTCTGAAGCAGTGTCTCCCCCCTGCATTTGCTGTTCTATTTCATTCCAGATATCCCTAGCATTGTCGAAGCTGTCGACGCGGGAATACATGTCATTTGGGAGAGACATGATGAGAAGAGACATTGCACGTTTGTCAATCTCATGACGTTCGCGTTGTTCTTGGTTGTACAGGTGATATGGTTTCTCCACCGTATATGAGGGTAGGAGTGGACAGGTGTCGATTTCAGGTACTTCGGCTATGGTGACTGTAGGTCTTACGGGACCTTCTCTGATTGATTTCATCAGATTTCTATCAAGCTGATCGAGAAAATGGATCATTCTCAGTTTCCATTGGGCATACTCTCCCATAACGAGCACTGGGGGACGAGATTCAGACCCCATGCTTACGATTTCTCTCGACATCATAACCTCTTAAGAAAGATCCCCTTCGAGTGGATAACTAGGGTTAGAAAAAAGCTTTTAAAAAAAATACTGTTCCGGCGAGCACTCGTGACACAAATAGCTTTGAAAAGTTTGAAATTTTAGAAAATTGGCTAAGTGTCGGATTTGAGACGAAAATTGAAAATTTCCGGGTCAAAGAGTGCGAGACCTGATTCGGGATCGTGAGATTCCCGGTTCAGATCTGGCCGCGAAACCCGATTTGGGTATTGGAGAAACCCGAATTGGGTGAACAGTAAAGTCCCGATTCGGGTAAGTGGAAAACCCGAATTGGACTAACTTTTGAGCAAAGCCAGGTTCGGGGAACCCGTTGCCCGATTCGGGAAACCGAGGTTTTCCTGATTCGGGTAACGTGTATTCCCGGTTCGGGTATGGTGCACTTACCCGATTCGGGTTTTTTGAGCTGAAGAATCAGTTCAAAATACCCGATTCGGGAAAGCTGACCAGGAGCTCCGAAAAATAGCTTAAAATCATCAAAAACCACTTCTTAAATCAGTGAAAAATGTCCCAATTTGTGCAAAACAAGTGTACAAACCTTTTGAAATCACTTATCACTTAAAAACAATAAGATATGAGTAGATTTGAGGCTCAAAAGGAGCAAAAATGGTAAAACCCAAGCTTTTTCAAAAACACTTTTCAAACCATTTTGAATGCAAAAATCTCCTAGAAATCCACCAAAGGTTGAGCTCTGATACCAAATGTGAATCCCAGATAATAGAGAATGAAAGATGGAGAGAAAACTAGTGTAAATATTAGCAATGAAGAACATCTAGTAGTGAGAATGTTGGTGAAAGTGATAGAGAAGACAAGAGAGAATAAGAGAATTTCTTGGGATTGCTTCTCATAAAAATAGTAGGCTACCAACAACTCTAACAAACCCTAGGCTATAACATTGTTTATATAGCACAAGGTTAAAGGAAATTACAAGACAAGCCCTTAGAGTCTATGACTCTTTACAAAAGAGGGCAAACATAAACTAAGTTAAATACAAGAAATAGGAAATAACAAGATAGACCCTTGACTTCTTCACAACCCTCAAAGTAGGGTCTAACAAAAACTATTTATTTATACTGAAACATAATAAGATAACCTAAAAATTCGATTATTCAGAAATATTTTTATGTAAAATGTTTTTCCACACTTATCAACCAAAGCGTCCATAACTTAATTTTGTTTGCATGTCAATGAGGATGCTTGCATAATTCACATGGTATCAAAGTAATGTTTACAACTTTAACTATTCGAAAATATGTACAATTTACTCTTGTCCATTGTCTAGCCTCAACGACAATTCCACATATAAATTGAGAAATATGCCTAGTTAATTAGCTAGTTCTCTAAAAGATTATTTGAGGAGAGAAGAGAGGTTAATATAGATATGGAATACATGGTTCACCTCTAGTTGATTGAACTGGAAGCTAGACGAAATAAGGATAGTGAAAATAGAAGACGGATACTTCAAAGTTTTTTTGCTACTTAATGTACAATACACCATCATCTTGAAGTAAGGTTTGTTGCAAGAAGTGTCTTCATTAGAGTCCGCCTTGATACATGAGGTGTTTTTGATGGAGTTTTTAGTTGATCTCTTAGTTTTTCTTGCCTTTGCTTGGTGGTTCTGTTTGTTTGTTGGTCGTTCTTCATAGTACTGTAGGTAGTGCAAGTTGGTGTTTTGATGCTCATTTATTGCTTTTGTAGTTGTTTCGCATTGGCCGTTTCATGTTGTTTGTGGTTCAAGGGGTTTTGTTTTTGGGCTGTTTCTATGCCTTGGAGAAACATTTTGACATTTATTTTTGTACCTTCTAGTTCTTCTTTGTATATAACATTTTCTTTTCGAAAAATATTTGGTTTTCTTTAATTTTTAACTAATTAATGATTCCAAATTACTAAGTCCGGTCATCTACAATGCATATGCATATTTTCTAAGTAGAAAGACAAACATGTGTATTTGTTTATAAGTTCTGCTTACGTAGTTGATGATAATTCACAACGTTCGATTCACATGTCGAATGTTGTTTTAATGATTTTTATGGGATTGCATAAGTTAGTTGATGATAATTCACAACATTCGACTCATATGTTGAATATTATTTTAATGATTTTTATGGGAATGCATAAGTTGTGCTCATACCACTTTCTCTATGTATAGATATTTCCTGAAGTATATATAATAGTTAGAAACAACAAATAGTTACACACATATGGCCTTTGACATATTGGTATTTCATATCTAAACTGTTGGCCTCCCAGGAGGCTAAGGCTATGTTTGGCAACCTAGCTAATAAGCTAGCTTATGACTGATAAGGTAGCTAATGATTGATAAGTTAGCTGATGAAGGTAGTTGTTGACTGATAAGGTAGCTGATGAATAAAATGTGTTTGGCAAAAACTAGCTGATAAGGTAGCTTTTGACTGAAAAATGACAAAAGAAAACATGTTTAAATATTAGTAATGTAAAAAGTGGAAGGATATATTTGGAATAAAAAAAATAAAAGTCTCATACTTACAATAAGTCACCAAAAGGCTACTCAAAGTAGTTTTTCAAAAAGCTAGCTTATGATTCATCCAAACATGTACGTGACTTATAAGATGACTTATTAGTTTGCATTTTTTTTAATTTACCAAACAATGCCTAAGGATTTAAATATCACTAATTTGAGAAGGGGTTATTTTCTTATTTGTTGTATGCGCCGATAAATATTTAAAAAAAACAGTTACTCACCGTAAGTTTTGAACCATGACCTCACATAACGTATTATGTTAAATTCAGCTTCAAGGTCAAAGATTTTTGCAAAAGTTTATTATCTGTTTTGTCTAATTGAAAGGAGGTGATTTTAGATATCTATTTCTTGAAGTGAGAGAAAAACCAAGTGTTCATTTAATTTACATTCGACTTTGGGTACTATCTAATATCTATTCTTATCGAACAGTTTGAAATTTCAGCATGTATTATTTTGTTTTGATTTGAATCAATCTTATACCATAAGATAATTTAAGTATATTTCTTGATCACAAACTGAACACATAATTTCAACAAGAAGGGCTTAATGAACAGTGTTCAAAAAGGCGCGCCATGGCGCGATATGGCGTAAGACGCGTCTCCGCCGTTACAAAATGTTCTATGGCGTTTCTGTAAGGCGTGGCTCACGCCATGGCGCCTCAAGACGCGCCATATCACGCCGCGGCGCGCGTTTTTTTGTAAGCCATGGCCTTTTTTTCAAAAAAAAATATTTTTTGTTATTTATTTATAACTTGTGTTGTTGCATATTTAACTTTAATTTTTACAGTTTTATAAATTTATTTAATCTTTATCACCCACAATTTCACGAATTCATAAATGTTATGGTTTCATGATTAAAACGAAGTTATAAAGTTACTTTTGTATGTTTTATCTTACATATTCTCTCTAAAACTATTTTTATAATAATAATCTATATGACTTTACTTCTTTTAATGTGAATGTATATTTTTAATACTATTATTGGATAAAAATAAGTTATATAAAACATATATATATATATACGTATAATTCTAAAAGATTATTTGAGGAGAGAAGAGAGGTTAATATAGATATGGAATACATGGTTCACCTCTAGTTGATTGAACTGGAAGCTAGACGAAATAAGGATAGTGAAAATAGAAGACGGATACTTCAAAGTTTTTTTGCTACTTAATGTACAATACACCATCATCTTGAAGTAAGGTTTGTTGCAAGAAGTGTCTTCATTAGAGTCCGCCTTGATACATGAGGTGTTTTTGATGGAGTTTTTAGTTGATCTCTTAGTTTTTCTTGCCTTTGCTTGGTGGTTCTGTTTGTTTGTTGGTCGTTCTTCATAGTACTTTAGGTAGTGCAAGTTGGTGTTTTGATGCTCATTTATTGCTTTTGAAGTTGTTTCGCATTGGCCGTTTCATGTTGTTTGTGGTTCAAGGGGTTTTGTTTTTGGGCTGTTTCTATGCCTTGGAGAAACATTTTGACATTTATTTTTGTACCTTCTTGTTCTTCTTTGTATATAACATTTTCTTTTCGAATAATATTTGGTTTTCTTTAATTTTTAACTAATTAATGATTCCAAATTACTAAGTCCGATCATCTACAATGCATATGCATATTTTCTAAGAAGAAAGACAAACATGTGTATTTGTTTATAAGTTCTGCTTACGTAGTTGATGATAATTCACAACGTTCGATTCACATGTCGAATGTTGATTTAATGATTTTTATGGGATTGCATAAGTTAGTTGATGATAATTCACAACATTCGATTCATATGTTGAATGTTAATTTAATGATTTTTATGCGAATGCATAAGTTGTGCTCATACCACTTTCTCTATGTATAGATATTTTCTGAAGTATATATAATAGTTAGAAACAACAAATAGTTACGCACATATGGCCTTTGACATATTGGTATTTCATATCTAAACTGTTGGCCTCCCAGGAAGCTAAGGCTATGTTTGGCAACCTAGCTAATAAGCTAGCTTATGACTGATAACGTAGCTAATGATTGATAAGTTAGCTGATGAAGGTAGCTGTTCACTGATAAGGTAGCTGATGAATAAAATGTGTTTGGCAAAAACTAGCTGATAAGGTAGCTTTTGACTGAAAAATGACAAAAGAAAACATGTTTAAATATTAGTAATGTAAAAAGTGGAAGGATATATTTGGAATAAAAAAAATAAAAGTCTCATACTTACAATAAGTCACCAAAAGGCTACTCAAAGTAGTTTTTCAAAAAGCTAGCTTATGATTCATCCAAACATGTACGTGACTTATAAGATGACTTATTAGTTTGCATTTTTTTTAATTTACCAAACAATGCCTAAGGATTTAAATATCACTAATTTGAGAAGGGGTTATTTTCTTATTTGTTGTATGCGCCGATAAATATTTAAAAAAAACAGTTACTCGCCGTAAGTTTTGAACCATGACCTCACATAACGTATTATGTTAAATTCAGCTTCAAGGTCAAAGATTTTTGCAAAAGTTTATTATCTGTTTTGTCTAATTGAAAGGAGGTGATTTTAGATATCTATTTCTTGAAGTGAGAGAAAAACCAAGTGTTCATTTAATTCACATTCGACTTTGGGTACTATCTAATATCTATTCTTATCGAACAGTTTGAAATTTCAGCATGTATTATTTTGTTTTGATTTGAATCAATCTTATACCATAAGATAATTTAAGTATATTTCTTGATCACAAACTGAACACATAATTTCAACAAGAAGGGCTTAATGAACAGTGTTCAAAAAGGCGCGCCATGGCGCGATATGGCGTAAGACGCGTCTCCGCCGTTACAAAATGTTCTATGGCGTTTCTGTAAGGCGTGGCTCACGCCATGGCGCCTCAAGACGCGCCATATCACGCCGCGGCGCGCGTTTTTTTGTAAGCCATGGCCTTTTTTTCAAAAAAAATATTTTTTGTTATTTATTTATAACTTGTGTTGTTGCATATTTAACTTTAATTTTTACAGTTTTATAAATTTATTTAATCTTTATCACCCACAATTTCACGAATTCATAAATGTTATGGTTTCATGATTAAAACGAAGTTATAAAGTTACTTTTGTATGTTTTATCTTACATATTCTCTCTAAAACTATTTTATAATAATAATCTATATGACTTTACTTCTTTTAATGTGAATGTATATTTTTAATACTATTATTGGATAAAAATAAGTTATATAAAACATATATATATATATATATATACGTATAATTCTAAAAGATTATTTGAGGAGAGAAGAGAGGTTAATATAGATATGGAATACATGGTTCACCTCTAGTTGATTGAACTGGAAGGTAGACGAAATAAGGATAGTGAAAATAGAAGACGGATACTTCAAAGTTTTTTTGCTACTTAATGTACAATACACCATCATCTTGAAGTAAGGTTTGTTGCAAGAAGTGTCTTCATTAGAGTCCGCCTTGATACATGAGGTGTTTTTGATGGAGTTTTTAGTTGATCTCTTAGTTTTTCTTGCCTTTGCTTGGTGGTTCTGTTTGTTTGTTGGTCGTTCTTCATAGTACTTTAGGTAGTGCAAGTTGGTGTTTTGATGCTCATTTATTGCTTTTGAAGTTGTTTCGCATTGGCCGTTTCATGTTGTTTGTGGTTCAAGGGGTTTTGTTTTTGGGCTGTTTCTATGCCTTGGAGAAACATTTTGACATTTATTTTTGTACCTTCTTGTTCTTCTTTGTATATAACATTTTCTTTTCGAATAATATTTGGTTTTCTTTAATTTTTAACTAATTAATGATTCCAAATTACTAAGTCCGATCATCTACAATGCATATGCATATTTTCTAAGAAGAAAGACAAACATGTGTATTTGTTTATAAGTTCTGCTTACGTAGTTGATGATAATTCACAACGTTCGATTCACATGTCGAATGTTGATTTAATGATTTTTATGGGATTGCATAAGTTAGTTGATGATAATTCACAACATTCGATTCATATGTTGAATGTTATTTTAATGATTTTTATGCGAATGCATAAGTTGTGCTCATACCACTTTCTCTATGTATAGATATTTTCTGAAGTATATATAATAGTTAGAAACAACAAATAGTTACGCACATATGGCCTTTGACATATTGGTATTTCATATCTAAACTGTTGGCCTCCCAGGAAGCTAAGGCTATGTTTGGCAACCTAGCTAATAAGCTAGCTTATGACTGATAAGGTAGCTAATGATTGATAAGTTAGCTGATGAAGGTAGCTGTTCACTGATAAGGTAGCTGATGAATAAAATGTGTTTGGCAAAAACTAGCTGATAAGGTAGCTTTTGACTGAAAAATGACAAAAGAAAACATGTTTAAATATTAGTAATGTAAAAAGTGGAAGGATATATTTGGAATAAAAAAAATAAAAGTCTCATACTTACAATAAGTCACCAAAAGGCTACTCAAAGTAGTTTTTCAAAAAGCTAGCTTATGATTCATCCAAACATGTACGTGACTTATAAGATGACTTATTAGTTTGCATTTTTTTTAATTTACCAAACAATGCCTAAGGATTTAAATATCACTAATTTGAGAGGGGGTTATTTTCTTATTTGTTGTATGCGCCGATAAATATTTAAAAAAAACAGTTACTCACCGTAAGTTTTGAACCATGACCTCACATAACGTATTATGTTAAATTCAGCTTCAAGGTCAAAGATTTTTGCAAAAGTTTATTATCTGTTTTGTCTAATTGAAAGGAGGTGATTTTAGATATCTATTTCTTGAAGTGAGAGAAAAACCAAGTGTTCATTTAATTCACATTCGACTTTGGGTACTATCTAATATCTATTCTTATCGAACAGTTTGAAATTTCAGCTTGTATTATTTTGTTTTGATTTGAATCAATCTTATACCATAAGATAATTTAAGTATATTTCTTGATCACAAACTGAATACATAATTTCAACAAGAAGGGCTTAATGAACAGTGTTCAAAAAGGCGCGCCATGGCGCGATATGGCGTAAGACGCGTCTCCGCCGTTACAAAATGTTCTATGGCGTTTCTGTAAGGCGTGGCTCACGCCATGGCGCCTCAAGACGCGCCATATCACGCCGCGGCGCGCGTTTTTTTTGTAAGCCATGGCCTTTTTTTCAAAAAAAAATATTTTTTGTTATTTATTTATAACTTGTGTTGTTGCATATTTAACTTTAATTTTTACAGTTTTATAAATTTATTTAATCTTTATCACCCACAATTTCACGAATTCATAAATGTTATGGTTTCATGATTAAAACGAAGTTATAAAGTTACTTTTGTATGTTTTATCTTACATATTCTCTCAAAAACTATTTTTATAATAATAATCTATATGACTTTACTTCTTTTAATGTGAATGTATATTTTTAATACTATTATTGGATAAAAATAAGTTATATAAAACATATATATATATACGTATAATTCTAAAAGATTATTTGAGGAGAGAAGAGAGGTTAATATAGATATGGAATACATGGTTCACCTCTAGTTGATTGAACTGGAAGCTAGACGAAATAAGGATAGTGAAAATAGAAGACGGATACTTCAAAGTTTTTTTGCTACTTAATGTACAATACACCATCATCTTGAAGTAAGGTTTGTTGCAAGAAGTGTCTTCATTAGAGTCCGCCTTGATACATGAGGTGTTTTTGATGGAGTTTTTAGTTGATCTCTTAGTTTTTCTTGCCTTTGCTTGGTGGTTCTGTTTGTTTGTTGGTCGTTCTTCATAGTACTTTAGGTAGTGCAAGTTGGTGTTTTGATGCTCATTTATTGCTTTTGAAGTTGTTTCGCATTGGCCGTTTCATGTTGTTTGTGGTTCAAGGGGTTTTGTTTTTGGGCTGTTTCTATGCCTTGGAGAAACATTTTGACATTTATTTTTGTACCTTCTTGTTCTTCTTTGTATATAACATTTTCTTTTCGAATAATATTTGGTTTTCTTTAATTTTTAACTAATTAATGATTCCAAATTACTAAGTCCGATCATCTACAATGCATATGCATATTTTCTAAGAAGAAAGACAAACATGTGTATTTGTTTATAAGTTCTGCTTACGTAGTTGATGATAATTCACAACGTTCGATTCACATGTCGAATGTTGATTTAATGATTTTTATGGGATTGCATAAGTTAGTTGATGATAATTCACAACATTCGATTCATATGTTGAATGTTATTTTAATGATTTTTATGCGAATGCATAAGTTGTGCTCATACCACTTTCTCTATGTATAGATATTTTCTGAAGTATATATAATAGTTAGAAACAACAAATAGTTACGCACATATGGCCTTTGACATATTGGTATTTCATATCTAAACTGTTGGCCTCCCAGGAGGCTAAGGCTATGTTTGGCAACCTAGCTAATAAGCTAGCTTATGACTGATAAGGTAGCTAATGATTGATAAGTTAGCTGATGAAGGTAGCTGTTCACTGATAAGGTAGCTGATGAATAAAATGTGTTTGG
The DNA here is from genome assembly GCA_030169165.1 of Centaurea solstitialis. Classification (NCBI taxonomy): domain Eukaryota; kingdom Viridiplantae; phylum Streptophyta; class Magnoliopsida; order Asterales; family Asteraceae; genus Centaurea; species Centaurea solstitialis. The sequence continues at coordinate 15,865,497 of CM058045.1, read as the reverse complement.
CAAAAACTAGCTGATAAGATAGCTTTTGACTGAAAAATGACAAAAAAAAAAAAAACGTGTTTAAATATTAGTAATGTAAAAAGTGGAAGGATATAAAAGCCTCATACATTACAATAAGTCACCAAAAGGCTACTCAAAGTAGTTTTTCAAAAAGCTAGCTGATGATTCATCCAAACATGTACGTGACTTATAAGATGACTTATAAGTTTGCATTGTTTTTAATTTACCAAACAATGCCTAAGGATTTAAATATCACTAATTTGAGAAGGGGTTATTTTCTTATTTGTTGTATGCGCCGATAAATATTAAAAAAAAAATCAGTTACTCACCGTAAGTTTTTGAACCATGACCTCACATAACGTATTATGTTAAATTCAGCTTCAAGGTCAAAGATTTTTGCAAAAGTTTATTATCAGTTCTCTCTAATTGAAAGGAGGTGATTTTAGATATCTATTTCTTGAAATGAGAGAAAAACCAAGTGTTCATTTAATTCACATTCGACTTTGGATACTGTCTAATATCTATTCTTATCGAACAGTTTGAAATTTCAGCATGTATTATTTTCTTTTGATTCAAATCAATCTTATACCATAAGATAATTTAAGTATATTTCTTGATCACAAACTGAACACATAATTTCAACAAGAAGGGCTTAATGAACAGTGTTCAAAAAGGCGCCATGGCGCGATATGGCGTAAGACACGTCTCCGCCGTTACGAAATGTCCTATGGCGTTTCTGTAAGGCGTGGCTCACGCCATGGCGCCTCAAGACGCGCCATATCACGCCGCGGCGCGCGTTGTTTTGTAAGCCATGGCCTTTTTTTTCAAAAAAAAAAATTATTTTTTGTTATTTTTTTATAATTTGTGTTGTTGCATATTTAACTTTAATTTTTACAGTTTTATTGATTTATTTAATCTTTATCACCCACAATTTCACGAATTCATAAATGTTATGGTTTCATGATTAAAACGAAGTTATAAAGTTACTTTTGTATGTTTTATCTTACATATTCTCTCAAAAACTATTTTTATAATAATAATCTATATGACTTTTCTTCTTTTAATGTGAATGTATATTTTTAATACTATTATTGGATAAAAATAACTTATATAAAACATATATATATATATATATACGTATAATTCTATATATGACATATAAATTTGCCGCCGTATGTCACACCTTGGAAAACGCCGCGTCCTCGCCGTATCTCGTAAGGCTTAAAGCTTGACCTCGCCGTAAACGCCACGCCTCACGCCTTTTTCAACTTGTTAATAAAGTATTAAATTAGGTTATAAAGTCCAAAACAGGGCCCAAAATAACTTTATGCGGGTTTTGGCTTTTTGGTGCCAAGGGATTGGGCTATATACACTTACTTTTTCAGAAAATTAAATAAGAATATATTAAGATAAAATTAATCTAAAAATGATACTTACAAATAAACACATTCAAATTTCTAACTTCTAAGTTACCATCAACATTAAAACCAAGCATCTTGACTGCTAGAAATGGGATAAGAGAAACGGGTAAATGGTAATCCAGAATATGGTTTGTTTAAAAATTATATAAATACATTTTTCGAAATATTAATCTCGACTCTATATTTGGATATCATGAAATTAAGTCAAGGATAATTCACAATGGCCAAGACCAAGTAGAGATAGGACCATCTTTCATTTGCTTTACTACAAAAAACATATCATTTATCCATGTTTCATAAAAAGCGTGGAAGAGTTTTGAAACTTGTCACATTGCAAATTGAGATAATTAGTTTAAATATAGAGACTATTAGGCCATCCGCAACCCAAGCTGTACGGGACCGGCACGCCACCAAACACAACCAAATCCTAATGACACAACCAAACACAAAAGGCAAGGAATTGGATTCAAATTCCAATTCCTTCGCAGATCCCAGTTTCATTGGAAAACATTCTGCAAACCAAAAAACCCCTAATTATTTTAATTGTGTCATTTTATAAGTTCTGTCTACTGGAATTGAAAGCCACGGGTTCCACAAAAATCATTTACTTGCCGAGTAATCAAATCAAGCCATTTGGGGATCAAGAGAATAACCCTAGCTTTCTAATATAATTGCCAACAGTACTAAAACTTGTATTCATAAAGTATACAAGAATTCATTCTTATATATGTGTAACAAAACTTTGAGTGGTTTAACTTCAATTTTACACTTACAAATAAAATCCATTAAGAATATATAATAGGCAACAAAATTTGTATATGTTTGTTATAATCTCCAACTCTTGATTTTAAAAATCGCTACCGGTTCAACAAAATGTACGTTAGTTTTCTCTCTTCTCAATATACTAATTCCGACTTTGACGACAAAACATTTAGTCATTCGAATAACACGAGATTTCAATGAGCAACAACATTAATTAGTTTTTCTTTTGAACGGTAAAAAACACTAAACTAAAGGGTTCCTAGCAAGAAGCTAGTCCATATACAAAGCGAAGAAAATAGACGGATTAGAACGCCAATCAATATAGCTCGGAAACCGACTCCTTTTACCTGTAACAAGTAATTAGTAATTACATTAGATGCAATAAAAGTAATAGTTTAATGGCTTTATTATGGATTTGCCATAAGATTTACCATTCATCAGAGGAAAATTGATACCCTAAAGCTCTTTACACCAAGAAATCTTCAATATCGAATCCAAAAACCTACATGAACTCAAATGGGTTTTCTGGGAGCGTATTCGCCAAGTCTTCTTCCGTTGGAGTCGTTGGTCTTTCCGAAATCGCCAAATCTTTCAACAACTCTTGATTAAATACCATTTTCTGTGATGAAGAAGTAACACATCCATAGAAGAAAGGATGCTCAAGAACCTCCTCCGCTGTCGGCCTCCAAACCGGATTCCACGAAAGGAGTTTGGTGATCAAATGGATAGCCGCTGGGCTTGCGGATGGTAATAATGCAGAAAGATCCACACCCGGATACTCTGGAAACCGATAATTGATCATACCCGCAAGATACAGTCCCAGTTCCCATGTGGTTTCGGTTGGACTGCCGATCACACCGCAAATCCTTTGCATTACTTCTCCCGCAGAAGATCCTTGAAACAATGGTCGGAGGGTAAACAATTCGACCATGATCGCACCCATTGCCCACATGTCGACCGCAGAATCATGTATGGGCGCGTAGAGAAAAACCTCGGGGGCGCGGTACCAAAGGGTCGTGACGTAATCCGTGTACGGAGGCCGGCCGTTGATCTCGCGTGCTTGACCAAGATCCGCAATCTTGATTACATCCTCGGAAACAAGTAGGTTTTCCGGTTTGAGGTCGCGATGGAAGTACCCGACCGTGTCGTGCATGTACGCAAGACCCTGGAAGACTTGGAAACACAAGTTTTTAATCTCGTTTTCGGAGAAGGGTTTCGTCCTGCGGATCATGTGATTGTAGAGACTGCCGTCTTCCATGTATTCAAACACCAAGAACAAAACGTTGTTATCTTTGATGATCTCTTTAAGGTTTACGACGTTAGGATGGTCTTTCATCATGCGTAGCGCCTTCACTTCTCTCAGATTCATGCATTCTTCCATCGAGTGAAACCTTTCGTGAACGAGTTTCTTCATTGCAACGATTTCGCCCGTATGCTTATTGATGGCTTTCCAGACGATCCCGTATGATCCACGTCCGATTTGTTTGATTCTGTGATACTTTTCCATTGCGTACTTTGTAACCCTTTTTTTTCAAGAAAAAAATATGGTTGTAGAAAAAAATGGAAACAATAGTAATGAAGTGAGTATTAGCAAGTGTTGGTTATTTATGTATAGAAGGGAAGTGATATGAAGATAGACTGACTTATGGGTTTATTAGGAATAATTGTAGTTATCTATCTAATCTAATCTTAGGATTATATTTACTTTTCTATTATAAGAAAGATTGCTTTGGCTCCAAGCTGGCGGTTCTCATTTAGATATATCCATAAATAGATCTTAATCTAATTACAAAATCATTAATATTTGTCATCAAACAAAATCATTAATATTTATCTTAACAAAATTCAAGGGAATTTGACTGGAATAATTTCACGACCCATTTAATGTTGTAGCCACATTTTCAAAAGCAATTTCAATTTTTGTAAACCAAATTCCGTGATTGAAAAAAAATTGCGAACAAATTGTGTAATTGATTTTTTAGTTCGATTCAATCTTGTACGATCTTGTTCTAATTAAGGTTGTGTTTGGCAAACTAGCTGATAAGCTAGCGGTTGACTGATAAACTAACAAGTAGCCGATAAACTAGCTTATGAGACATTACGACCCATTTAATGTTGTAGCCACATTTTCAAAAGCAATTTTCAATTTTTGTAAACCAAATTCCGTGATTGAAAAAAAAACTTGCGAACAAATTGTAAATGATTTTGTACTTCGATTCAATCTTGTACGATCTTGTTCTAAGGATGTGTTAGCCTTAGGCAAACTAGCTGATAAGCTAACTGTTGACTAATAAGCTAACTGGTAGCTGATAAGTTAGCTTATGCATAAGTTATGTTTGGCAAAAACTAGCTTATGAGTATGTAAAATGACCAAAATGGGTAATCTGAGATATAATAGTTAATATTAATAAAAGTATAATTGGAAAAAGCTACAAAAAGCTTCTAAAAAGGTACTCCAAGTAGCTTTTCAATAAGCTAGTTTATGATATATATTTGGATGCACTAGCTTATAAGCTAGCTTATTTTTACCAACACAACTTAACACGATCTACACCGCTAGTTTTTTATTTTATTTTTTAATTTTCGTATTTTTCTTGCTCGCAAGTTGAAAATGGAGAATTTAGGCAAAATGGGCTTGATAAATTATTGTATTAGGCTACAGGATTTTAGATGAAGGCCCAAAAAAGATTATTGTGGTTTGTGGGACTGGGATATAAACAGTTTCCTTTTCAGAAAATTAAGGGGCCGTTTGGTTGGGGGTATTGTAGGATAAGGAATGAGAATGATAATGAAAGTTGCTGCTTGATCTGATATTATATAATGAAATCATTCTTGCAGATCCATTAACTTCCATTCCTGACCAATTTGGGGGGAATGAAAATTTTATATATACTTAGTTTTTTACATATGTCATTCCACCTATTGATGTTAAATGAATCTTCTTTTGTATTTTGAAAGTGTAGGAAAATATTTTTTTTAGTATGAAACAATTTTTCATTGATTATAGTGGGTTAACCAAATAGCCTCAATACAATTCTCATTTTCATTCTCATTCTTCTACATTCTCATTTTCATTTCCAGTCTCATTCCCTGAAATGAAGCAAGCATCCCTAAATAACAAATATGTAATGTCTAAGACAAGAAGTTTTTGATGAAAATTTTTGTTAGAAATATTTAGGAAGGTAAATTGACGAAAGAACATAAAAATAAGATTGGATAGTTTTCAATATAATTAAGGAACATAAAAAAAACATATTAAAACAATATATTTATATTTTATTGAATTCAGTTTTCTTTTAGATTTTTTAAATAAATTACCTTAAGATTATTAAAATACTATAACGTACAAAAAGTTAAAGCATATGCATTTTGTTTCGATGTTTTTTTTGAAGGGTATCCGAGACTTTGCCCCGACTAATCCCGGCAAGGTTATCGACAGCTAAAGCATGTTGTCCTGAGTTAATCCCCACCCCAGTGGCCACAATCTGAAAACGCCTAGATTCGAACCTGGGGTATAATGATTAACTAGCCACTTCCCCTACAGAGCTTAACAGTACACCGCAGCTTTGTGGTTATTTTGTTTGGATGTTTTGAGAGAGGTCGTGTAACATCCCCCTCCCGATATGGAAGGGGAGGTCACTTTCAAACTTATAACAAACCAACTAACGAAAGAAACAGAGCACTATAATCCATAATTACAAATAATTACCATCAAAGATATCCGTTATCACTAACCCGATACAAATTCTTTCCTTCTAATACATTCTTTACAACGATAATAAAATCTACAAAAGTCAAAATTTAAACCTCTTAGGAATGACGACTCTTCAGATCACATACTCCTTAGCTTTCCTTCAAAAACCTGCCGTGAAGAAAGAAATGCGGCTGAGCCAAACATTCAGTGAACGATTTCTTAAAGTCGCAAACATTCCAATTCCAATTTCTTTTTATTGTTAGAAGAATATATATACTATAGTTTGCATAAATATAAATGAAAGAAAGAAACCATCACTTTCAGGAGTTTATAGTTAAATTTTGTAGAATATTATAGAAAACTATTTATTTATACTGAAACATAATAAGATAACCTAAAAATTCGATTATTCAGAAATATTTTTATGTAAAATGTTTTTCCACACTTATCAACCAAAGCGTCCATAACTTTATTTTGTTTGCATGTCAATGAGAATGCTTGCATAATTCACATGGTATCAAAGTCATGTTTACAACTTTAACTATCCGAAAATATGTACAATTTACTCTTGTCCGTTGTCTAGCCTCAACGACAATTCCACATATAAATTGAAATATGCCTAGTTAGCTAGTTCTCTAAAAGATTATTTGAGGAGAGAAGAGAGGTTAATATAGATATGGAATACATGGTTCACCTCTAGTTGATTGAACTGGAAGCTAGACGAAATAAGGATAGTGAAAATAGAAGACGGATACTTCAAAGTTTTTTTGCTACTTAATGTACAATACACCATCATCTTGAAGTAAGGTTTGTTGCAAGAAGTGTCTTCATTAGAGTCCGCCTTGATACATGAGGTGTTTTTGATGGAGTTTTTAGTTGATCTCTTAGTTTTTCTTGCCTTTGCTTGGTGGTTCTGTTTGTTTGTTGGTCGTTCTTCATAGTACTTTAGGTAGTGCAAGTTGGTGTTTTGATGCTCATTTATTGCTTTTGTAGTTGTTTTGCATTGGCCGTTTCATGTTGTTTGTGGTTCAAGGGGTTTTGTTTTTGGGCTGTTTCTATGCCTTGGAGAAACATTTTGACATTTATTTTTGTACCTTCTTGTTCTTCTTTGTATATAACATTTTCTTTTCGAATAATATTTGGTTTTCTTTAATTTTTAACTAATTAATGATTCCAAATTACTAAGTCCGGTCATCTACAATGCATATGCATATTTTCTAAGAAGAAAGACAAACATGTGTATTTGTTTATAAGTTCTGCTTACGTAGTTGATGTCTTGATGATAATTCACAACGTTCGATTCACATGTCGAATGTTGATTTAATGATTTTTATGGGATTGCATAAGTTAGTTGATGATAATTCACAACATTCGATTCATATGTTGAATGTTATTTTAATGATTTTTATGGGAATGCATAAGTTGTGCTCATACCACTTTCTCTATGTATAGATATTTTCTGAAGTATATATAATAGTTAGAAACGACAAATAGTTACGCACATATGGCCTTTGACATATTGGTATTTCATATCTAAACTGTTGGCCTCCCAGGAGGCTAAGGCTATGTTTGGCAACCTAGCTAATAAGCTAGCTTATGACTGATAAGGTAGCTAATGATTGATAAGTTAGCTGATGAAGGTAGCTGTTGACTGATAAGGTAGCTGATGAATAAAATGTGTTTGGCAAAAACTAGCTGATAAGATAGCTTTTGACTGAAAAATGACAAAAAAAAAACGTGTTTAAATATTAGTAATGTAAAAAGTGGAAGGATATATTTGGAATAAAAAAAATAAAAGCCTCATACATTACAATCAGTCACCAAAAGGCTACTCAAAGTAGTTTTTCAAAAAGCTAGCTTATGATTCATCCAAACATGTACGTGACTTATAAGATGACTTATAAGTTTGCATTTTTTTTAATTTACCAAACAATGCCTAAGGATTTAAATATCACTAATTTGAGAAGGGGTTATTTTCTTATTTGTTGTATGCGCCGATAAATATTAAAAAAAACAGTTACTCACCGTAAGTTTTTGAACCATGACCTCACATAACGTATTATGTTAAATTCAGCTTCAAGGTCAAATATTTTTGCAAAAGTTTATTATCAGTTCTCTAATTGAAAGGAGGTGATTTTAGATATCTCTTTCTTGAAGTGAGAGAAAAACCAAGTGTTCATTTAATTCACATTCGACTTTGGGTACTATCTACTATCTATTCTAATCGAACAGTTTGAAATTTCAGCATGTATTATTTTCTTTTGATTCAAATCAATCTTATACCATAAGATAATTTAAGTATATTTCTTGATCACAAACTGAACACATAATTTCAACAAGAAGGGCTTAATGAACAGTGTTCAAAAAGGCGCCATGGCGCGATATGGCGTAAGACGCGTCTCCGCCGTTACGAAATGTCCTATGGCGTTTCTGTAAGGCGTGGCTCACGCCATGGTGCCTCAAGACGCGCCATATCACGCCGCGGCGCGCGTTTTTTTGTAAGCCATGGCCTTTTTTTCAAAAAAATTTATTTTTTGTTATTTTTTTATAATTTGTGTTGTTGCATATTTAACTTTAATTTTTACAGTTTTATAGATTTATTTAATCTTTATCACCCACAATTTCACGAATTCATAAATGTTATGGTTTCATGATTAAAACGAAGTTATAAAGTTACTTTTGTATGTTTTATCTTACATATTCTCTCAAAAACTATTTTTATAATAATAATCTATATGACTTTTCTTCTTTTAAATTTGCCGCCGTATGTCACACCTTGGAAAACGCCGCGTCCTCGCCGTATCTCGTAAGGCTTAAAGCTTGACCTCGCCGTAAACGCCACGCCTCACGCCTTTTTCAACTTGTTAATAAAGTATTAAATTAGGTTATAAAGTCCAAAACAGGGCCCAAAATAACTTTATGCGGGTTTTGGCTTTTTGGTGCCAAGGGATTGGGCTATATACACTTCCTTTTTCAGAAAATTAAATAAGAATATGTATAGATAAAACTAATCTAAAAATGATACTTACAAATAAACACATTCAAATTTCTAACTTCTAAGTTACCATCAACATTAAAACTAAGCATCTTGACTGCTAGAAATGGGATAAGAGAAACGGGTAAATGGTAATCCAGAATATGGTTTGTTTAAAAATTATATAAATACATTTTTCGAAATATTAATCTCGACTCTATATTTGGATATCATGAAATTAAGTCAAGGATAATTCACAATGGCCAAGACCAAGTAGAGATAGGACCATCTTTCATTTGCTTTACTACAAAAAACATATCATTTATCCATGTTTCATAAAAAGCGTGGAAGAGTTTTGAAACTTGTCACATTGCAAATTGAGATAATTAGTTTAAATATAGAGACTATTAGGCCATCCGCAGCCCAAGCTGTACGGGACCGGCACGCCACCGGTACCGGTGCGGTACCCCCGACAGCAACACCGCCGAGGGTGAGTGCACGATAGCCGGTACGGCACCCCAATGCCGGTTGTGAAGACTACCCACCCCACCCCATATTTGACCTTGAAAGGTTGAAGTTTGAATTATTAATCTTTTATGAAATGCTATATAATTTGTTTATGATAAAAAATTATAGCACATAAAAAAATTAGTAACTTGTAATACGATCTTATGATCCTAATCCCGATCTTACGATCCGATCTTATAAAGACGAAAACGATCTTAAGTAAGATCCCGATCTTGATAACCTTGACCGTCACCTCTTCATGCTTTCACACAATACAAGGGCGTCTTCAATATATTATATGAATGTTACATTTATGGTGAAAATGACATTTCTCATAAGTCATGAGAATCTCATTATATGTAGAGAGAGAGAGGAAAAAGGAAGAGTGGTAATCAAGAACAATCAAAGAGAGAAATGGAGGGAGGAGGAGTCATGCCAGGGTTTAGGTTCTACCCAACAAAAGAAGAGTCGATAACATATTGTTTGAATCATAAGATTGAAGGAATTAATTGCAAGATTCCAACAAGATAACAAAACTTCAATTTAATTTAAATCATGATCATTAAAGAAAAGGGTATAGCTAGCTTTTACAAATCGATTAAAGGACTTTTGTTCTTTGAATTTCAAGCTTCCTTTTTTGTAAAAAACTTATTAGAACCCTAAGATGGCTTTTGGTTCACTGGAATTAGGGGGAACTGGAATTCAATTCTAGGGATTCTTGTGTTTGGTTCAACATTTACAGGATGAAATTGGAATCATTTGCACCTAAACGTTGCTTCATTTGAGGGAACCTAGATTCCTTCCCCCTCCTAAGGAATCGAGTTAACCCGATCAGTTTTTCGGTTCATTGGGTTTTAAAAAAAATAACCTTCACCCAAACGCGTACCTATTAAGCTTCGGGTTGAGCTCAATTGGATTTTGGTTCATGGAGTCGGTTTATAACTAAACCTAGATAACCCAACCGAATAGATTTAAGTTCATGTTAATCAGGTATACTTATTCGGGTTTGGGGTGGATTGTTCGGATTACCCGATTTATAATTATATCATTCGGTTCAGGTGATGGGTATACAAAAATATCGGTTTGGTTCAACCCGAAACCTAAACGTATTCATTTTGGTTACCGGGTTTAATTTTAATACCTCAAAATCAATTAACCCCACCCAAGCAAAACTCAAACATCCCGACCGAAAAACACCCATAGGTGGTTGTAAGGTGGTGGAATTATATTCAAATTCCAAATCCTAATGACACAACCAAACACAAAAGGCAAAGTTTCATTGGAAAACATTATGCAAACCAAACGACCCCTAATGATTTTGATTGTGTCGTTTTATAAGTTCTGGCTACTGGAATTGAAATCCACGGGTTCCACAAAAATCATTTACTTGCCGAGTAATCAAGCCATTTGGGGATCAAGAGAATAACCCTAGCTTTCTAATATAATTGCCAACAGTACTAAAACTTGTATTCATAAAGTATACTGTTAGAAATATTGTTAGTTGTGTCAATTTGTAATTTCTTTAAAGTATCTTTACTTTTATGTAAATTGTGGATTAGGCCCATTGTTTAGGGCCCATCCATTTTAAAGCCTTTTAGGCCTTTTAGGAGTAGTATAAATAGGAGTGTTAGATTTCATTTGTAGTTTCCACTCTTCCACTCCTTCCTCTCCTTTCCACTTCCCTTATAATCATTTGAGAGCTTATGAATCATTTGATGTCTTTTACACTTAGTCTATTTTTCATCATGATCATTACCATTATTCCGTCACTCTAGATCTTGTACTTAGTGTTTTATCATATAAAATCTAAGTGTTCATTGTGGTTGATTTGGAACCCACAATTGGTATCAGAGCCTACCACTTGCTCTTGATCCTTTGAGTGTTGGTTCCGGTAGAAAATAGTTTGTTTCGTCATTGAGGTTTTGGATTTTCAGCTCCGGCGTGCCTGAATTTTTCTAAGTATTTTCAGCTCCAGCACTTAGATTTGGGTTTTCTGCTTCAGCACTTTTGAAATTTTTCTAAGTGTTTTTCAGCTCCAGCACTCCTGAGCTTCAGCACTTTTGAGATTTTTTTCTAAGTGTTTTTCAGCTCCAGCACTCCTGAGCTCCAGCACTTCTGAAATTTTTCTAAGTCTTTTTAGCACACCGAAACTCATACTTGAACATTTTCACCAATCCAACCACCGGATCAAACTAAGTGGTTTAAGATCCGTAATCAACCATGAACACACGTGATGCTTTAGCAATCGGGTCCGATACCCGTCCTCCGGTACTGTTTCGTGGAGACTTTTCGCAATGGAAGTCGCGATTCCTAGACTTCGTGGCAAAGCAACCTCTTCACAAGCAAATCATGGAGTCTCTCAAGAATGGACCCGTGAAGTACTACACTGAAATTCCAGCAGTCCCTGATGGTAATCCACCAATTGTCGGAGGTATAGTGGAAAAGGATGAAACAAACTTCACTCCTGAAGAAGCCAACCGAGTCAGGGGTGACATCCTTGCTAAGTCCTATCTCATTCAGAGCCTGCCTAATGAGATATATGCTAACATTGACTGCAACGACACCGGAAAGGCTATGTGGGATGAGATCACTAGCCTAATGCATGGGACTGAGAAAGGCATACAGATGAAAAGAACTAATCTTCTGACTAAGTTTGCTACCTTCAAAGGTCGTGAGGGAGAATTGCTAGAAGATACCTATCACAGGTTCTGTACCATGATCAATGAGCTCCGGAAGAACAACCTCAAGAAGTCTCAGTTGGATATCAATATCCAGTTCATCAACTCACTCAGGTCTGAATGGAGGAGATTTGCTTCCAATCTTCAGCAGAATCGCAACTTGGAAGACCTTGATATTCATGAGTTGTTTGAACTGCTGAATCATAACCAAGATGAGGTACTTGAAATACTTGGTACCGAGAAGAAACCAGAAAAGTATACCGATCCACTTGCCTTAGTCGTTGACAGAAGACAATACTCATCTGGGAGATCATCAAGATATGAAGAAGACTATGACATTCCTTCCGACATCGGTGAAAGAGGAAGTGAATCTGATGAAGAGATGAGTGATATGAAGAAAGCATTGGCATTGATCACCAGAACAATGGCCAAAAGAACTTCAAGGAAACCTTTGTCTTCCAACAATCATAGGTATTCCAGTGGCAGAAGGTATGAAGCTCGGGACAGGTATGAACCAAAGAATGATGCTCGAAGGTATGAGAGGGCAACTGAGACAGATAACAGGAGGTATGAAGATTCTAGAGAGCGGAGGTATGAAGAGCCGAGGGAGAGAAGATATGAAGAAAGGAGGTATGAGGATCCCAGAGATAGAAGATTTGATGAACCAAAGAGGTATGAAAGAAAACCTGAGCCAAGGAGGTATGAACAAGGTGGTAGAGCTGACTACCAGAAGTCTGAGGAAACTGCTAAACCAGAAGACAAGGGTAAAGAGGTGAAGAAAGCTGATGGAGGACCAACCTGCTTCAAGTGTGGAAAGCCTGGTCATTTTGCTAAGAATTGTACCAATCATGTTTCAAAGTATGACTACTACAAAAACAAGATGAACCTGGCCAAAAGACAAGACGAGGGACATGCCTTGTTAGCTGAAGATGAAGCCTGGTTGCAGATGTCCAGTGATGATGAGGAAAGAGGACTTGTTTGCATGCTTGCTCAAGATGACGCATGGAATGTGGATAGTGATGAAGGAAAGGAAGATCAACTGTGCTTGATGGCTGATGTAGAGGAACGGTATTCAGAAGACAGTGATAGGGATTACAATGATGTTGACTCAGATCATTCCGATTCATCTTCTGAGGTACTTCCTGACCCATACATTGAACTTGAAAATCAAGTAAAAAGTCTCGCACAAAAGGTATCTGAGTATGAAAATAAGATCAAACAAGCTAACAAACGAACCACAATTGTTGAATCCAAATTAGCTAGTGAGCATGCCTTAGTTGTAAAATTCTCTACTGAACTAGCTCATTCCAAAGAAAAGGTAACCACTCTTACTCTTGCAAACAAAACCTTAGAAGATAAAGTTGCCAGTCTGAATGATAACATCTCAGACTTGCAAAAGAAGCTTCATGAGGCTGAAGTTTTGAGTAGAGAAAGTTTACAAAAATATGAACTGATTTTTGCTCAAAGAACAAACCTTTTTGCTAAAATAAAAGACATGGAGGACAAATTTTTAAAGAGAGGCCAGACTGATCAAACCATTCATATGAATCAACCCAAAGAGTTCAATTATTACAATCCAAAGGAAGGCATTGGATATAAAAGTCCATGCTACCTGAAGCGTGCCATATCCAAGACCCCTACCTTGTATGATCTGAGGTACATGAGTCTTGGATACAAAATTATTTTCATGAAAGAGTCTGATGACCCTGAACAGTTGAAGGAAATTGAGAAGAAAGAAAAAGCTAGAAAAACCAAACAATCATTTCCGTTCAACTATTCATCTCTCAACGCCAGTTATGCAACGCGTGAGATTCCTTTGTCTAAGGACTACACGCCAAGCTATACTGAGGATGAGATGAATCAGGGAGTTCCAATCCTTGAAAAAGTTTACAAAGATAACCAAACCTTCTATGAAAAAAGGATTGCTAAACTGGAGGCTGAGCTGGAGGATGAGAGGCGCATGAGCCTTAGGGAAAAGGACCTATTCTTGAGTAAAATCAATGAATTGGAGAAAACCCTCAAATCCAAAAGCACACCAACAGCAAGTCAATCCACCTTTGGAACTCGTGATAACTCACGTCATCATCACCATAGATGGAATGTGAATGCGTTAGATTTTAGACCTTCAAGTACCTCTTCTACAAACTCTAAATCCATGGTACTAAGATCTCCAATCTGCACCACCATTTCATACATGGAAGACTTAGCGTATATGGCACCTAAATCAACGGTACAAATTTCTGAAATTGTATCGGATGATAGTACCAATAGGGTTGGTGAGAATGGTAGATCTTCAGGCCAATCTAAACCAGGAAACAAGACTCCTCCTAAACTATCCCGGAAAGACAAAGGGAAGGACAAATTGGTCACCCCTGAGTCTGAAGTTGCGAGTTCATCTCGTACCAATGTGAATGTTCCTAAGAAAAACAGACGTTTTCGAAAACAAAAGAATGCTACCAAACCAAAGGAACACTCACACAACTTCACTCCGAAGAAAAACCCCTCACATACTCATTCTCCAAATGTCAAAGGTACTAACCGTGGTTTTCAAAATGTGACAGATCAAAATATGAGAAATGGTAGGCATAAGAACAAGGAGAGTGGATCCAAAGAAGGCAGTCGTCCGAAGCCATTTGCACATAAGCCTAGTTTCATGAAAAACAATTTTTCCAATTTTGTATATCATAGAACTAATAGGCATGTACCACGAACTCCATTTCAATGTTATGAATGTGAACATATTGTTTATGGATGTCATAGCAATTTTCGTTGTCAAAATCAATTTAGATTTGGGTACTGTGCAAATGCTTTCGTGAATGATTACTTTGTTCCTAACTATCATGGATTCTACAATCATGGTTATCATCATACTCATAACAAGAGACCTAATCCAAAACCCAAACAAAAATCTCCACCTAAGGGAAAACAGGAACATGTATCCAAACCTGCTAATCCTAATCAGAAAGGACCCATTCCCAAATGGGTACCTAAAAATGTTTCTCCGTGATTTTGCAGGACGGTCATGTGTGGTACATGGATTCAGGGTGTTCCAAGCACATGACCGGAAGGAAGGAACTTCTCGCCAACTTCAAACAAAAATATGGCGGGAACGTTCGGTTTGGGAATAAGCTTTCAGCACCAATAATGGGATATGGTGATATCCTTCATCATAAAATCACCATCAATAAAGTAGCCTATGTGGAAGGCTTGAGTCACAACCTGCTCAGCATCGGAAAGTTCTGTGACAAGAAACTTGAGGTTAACTTTCGGGAAACAAGATGTTGTGTCAGGACATATGATGGACAGGAACTCATTGAGGGTACTCGTAGGTCGAATCTCTACACCGTCAATTTCCGGAAACAACGACCATTCACAGAAGTATGTCTCCTCTCAAAAGCAACCTTCAATCAAAATGTGTTGTGGCACCGGAGACTATCCCACCTGAATTATGCTACAATTAATCAACTAGCTAAGACAGGATTGGTGACTGGTCTCCCATCCTTGAAGTTCACCAAGGAACAATTGTGCTTGGCATGTGAAATGGGGAAGATCAAGAAATCTTCGCACAAGCTGAAAGTGGAACACAACACCTCCAAACCACTTCAGCTCCTCCATATGGACTTGTGCGGACCAATGCGCGTACAGAGCATCAACGGGAGGAAGTATGTACTGGTAATTGTGGATGACTTCTCAAGATATACATGGGTGAACTTTCTCAGAAGTAAGGATGGTGCTTCAGACATCATCATTTCTTTCATCAGAAATGTGCAGGTCAGACTACAACTTCCTGTTCAAGTGATTCGCACCGACAACGGCACTGAATTCAAGAATCGCAAGCTTGACTCGTTTCTTGATTCTGTCGGCATCACTCACACCTTTTCGGCTGCCAGAACACCTCAACAAAATGGTGTTGTTGAGAGAAAGAACCGTACCCTAGTGGAAGCTGCACGCACCATGTTGACATTCTCCAAGCTTCCGCTACACTTCTGGGCTGAAGCTGTTGCGTCTGCCTGTTTCACCCAAAACCGGTCCCTTATTACCAAAAGGTTCATGAAGACTCCGTATGAATTGGTGTACAATCGACCTCCCAGCATCAAATTCTTCAGAGTTTTTGGTTGTGAATGCTACGTGAAAAATGATAAAGACAATCTTGACAAGTTCAGTCCAAAGGGTGATGAAGGTGTTTTCATTGGATATGCCAAGGACTCTCCGTCCTACCGTGTGTACAACAAGAAAACAAGATGTGTGATTGAGAGCACAAATGTGGATTTTGAAGAAGGCATTGAAGAAGACTCTACACCAGCTCCAGTTACACCAGGAATCTCTGGTGTCCTGGCTTCTGATCAACTCCATGGCAATCCCATGACTTCTTCTTCACCGGCGAACTAACCATCTTCTTCTAACTCTAATACTTGTGATTTGGATGAATTGTTTGAATTCTTTTATAAAGATTCACCTGCACCTGCTAATGTTGCTCTTCCTGTTCATGCAGTTGTACAACCAGCACCTCATGTCATGGTCTCTACCACTGACATTTCATCTTCCAACCTCCAAGGCACTTCTTCATCATCATCTGCTTCAGCATCACCAAGTTCCAGAGTATCTCCTGCACCTGTTGAGGGGGAACCTTTTCACACCTTCCAGCAGGCCCCGGTGGTGAATGTTCCAAGTCCTCAGAGTGGTGCTTCCTCCACAATGCCTACTACAAGTCAACATCAAGGCATTACTTCACCTGCTCCACAAGTGGCAGGTCCCAGTACCACTACTTCACCTGCTCCACAAGTGGCAGGTCCCAGTACCACTACTTCACCTGCTCCACAAGTGACAGGTCCCAGTACCACTACTCAACCTGCTCCACAAGTGGCAGGTCCCAGTACAAGCGCTCAACCTGCTCCACAAGCTGCTGGCCCTTCACTTGTCTCTTCAGACACACCAGCAGCTCCTGGTCCCATTGTGGTACAATCTCAAGTGCCACCTACTGTTACCACTCTAGCAACGACCAGTCGTGAACCTGAGTTCTATATCGATCTGAGGATAGAACCTTTACCCCCTCCAACCTTACCCCATACAACCAAGTGGACGCGAGCTCATCCACTCCAACAAGTAATTGGCAGCAAATCCGCGCCAGTCAAGACAAGGTCTGCAACTCAAAATGAGTGCCTATTTGCAGCTTTCTTATCCAGACACGAACCCTCGAATGTGACGGAAGCCCTTGATATCTCTGACTGGGTGACCGCCATGCAAGAAGAGTTGAATCAGTTTGAACGCCTGGGTGTCTGGAGACTTGTACCGAGACCAAAGAACAAGACAATCATCGATCTGAAGTGGATCTTCAAGAACAAGAAGGATGAAGATGGGATTGTAACCAGAAACAAAGCTCGTCTAGTAGCCAAGGGATTCAAGCAACAAGCGGGAATTGATTATGATGAGACATTCGCACCAGTGGCCAGAATTGAAGCCATTCGGATCTTCTTAGCCTATGCCGCTCACAAGAACTTCACTGTCTACCAGATGGACGTGAAAACTGCCTTTCTCAACGGCGAGCTGAAAGAAGAAGTCTATGTCTCTCAACCTGAAGGCTTTGTTGATCGTACCAAGCCTAATTATGTCTACATTCTAGACAAGGCTCTCTACGGGTTGAAACAAGCTCCCCGTGCATGGTATGATCATCTCTCCAATGCGCTACTAGAGAATGGGTTCTACAAAGGTAAAATCGATCCTACTCTTTTCATCAAGACCGAAGGTGATGATATCTTGTTAGTTCAAATTTATGTCGATGATATCATATTTGGTTCTACTAACTCAGATATGTGCACTTGGTTCAGTGATCTCATGACCACCAGGTTTGAGATGAGTATGCTCCGGGAGTTGTCTTTCTTTTTGGGACTTCAAGTTATACAAAAACCTGATGGCATTTTGATTAATCAATCAAAATACATCGGTGATCTTTTAAAACGTTTTCACATGGACACTTCTTCGGTTGCTAAAACTCCTATGGCCTCGGGCACTTTGATCGGGGCTGACCCAAAAGGGAAGCCTGTTGATCAAAAGACTTATAGAGCCATCATTGGTTCTTTGTTATATCTGACTGCTAGTAGACCGGATATTATGTTCGCTACTTGTTTTTGTGCTCGTTTTCAGGCAAACCCAAAGGAATCACACATGATGGCAGTCAAACGCATCCTCCGGTACCTGAAAGGCACACCCAACCGTGGGTTGTGGTACCCAAAGGAGTCAGGATTTGAGCTCGTCGCGTTTTCGGATGCGGACCATGGAGGTTGTCAGTTGGACCGGAAAAGCACCTCCGGGCACGTCCAGTTCTTGGGTGATAAGTTGGTTAGCTGGGGGTCAAAGAAACAACATTGTGTTTCCACATCCACAGCCGAAGCAGAGTATGTCGCCGCTGCCAGCTGTTGCTCCCAAGTGTTGTGGATGCGGACCCAGCTCCGAGACTATGGTTACAATTTCAATCACATACCCATTTACTGCGACTCCAAAAGTGCCATAGCCATCACTTGTAATCCAGTTCAACATACACGCACTAAGCATATTGATATAAGGTATCACTTCATCAAGGATCATGTGGAGAAAGGTACAATTGAACTTTACTTTGTCAATACCGAGTATCAACTTGCGGATCTTTTCACCAAGCCTTTGGATGAGAAACGGTTCAATTTCCTAATCTCCAAGCTTGGCATGTATGATCCTCAAGAGTGATCGTCTCTCAACTCCTAAGTCCTTCATAACCATGACTCAGTGTTCAGTCATCTGTACTAGACCACTGTGTCATCGTTGTCTTGGACTCAATTGTTGATAGATTTGATATTGATCTTAGTGTCTTTGCATCTATCTTTTTCTCATACTTATATGTGTTACTAATAATTTGTCATGAGTGTGCATCTTTCAAGGGGGAACGTTCCCTACATATGCTTGTTCCGAGGGGGAACGTTGCCCACCTTTGCCTGAACTGAGGGGGAACAGGTAAACAACACAGGTAAGTTTTCTATCTCAAATTATATATATATATGTATATATTTCTATATCTACTAGTTTTATTTTACTTTTGTTTTAAAAGCCAAAAAAAAAAAAAAAAAAAAAAAGGGTTATTTTGCTTTTCATCCATTTTTCACCATTTACACCCATTTTTCTTCACCCACACTATTCATCATCTTCAACCTCAAGATTTTTTCATCATTTCCAATTCTTTTTTCATCACCATTGTTGGTTAAGGTTAGATTCATCATCTCCATCTAGTTTATTGATCTTATTGCATATTTTATTCTCATATAGACTAGATTTTGAAAACCCATTTTTGAATTTTTTCAAGGGTTTTTTCAAAAACCCCAAACTCAAGATTTTTGGATTTTGAGGGTTTTGGGTTGATTGTTTGTGCTAAGTGTGTTTATTAAATGTGTAAATCGTGATTGGAGCTTTCTTTTCATATACATTGTTTGTGATTTGGTGATGTTTTGAGGTTTGGAATGATTTCCACCATTGTTGGAGTTCTTGAAGAACTCATGTGGGTTCTTTAAGATTCTTGAGAAAACCCATTTTTTGATCCATTTTGTTTGAAAATCTTGGTCAAAGTTGTTTGTGAGACTAATGTGTGAATTAGTGAAGGTTTGGAGTCCTCTTGGGTTTTTACACCATTGTTGGTGTTCTTCAAGGTATCATGTGTTCTTCATGAAGAACACAAGAAAAAACCCTTTTTGATCTTTAAAAGATAAATATTTTTGGGTTTTTGGTGTTTATGAAAGTTGAATGTGCTTTTGATTGGAAAATCTTATCTCTTGAAAAATCCTAAGCTTTGTGGTTTCGATAGTTACTCGGTGATAATTTTCATGAGGCTCGGAAATGGGATTTTAACTTAGTGGCATTTCGTCAAAATTGTTCGTGTGTGTGGGTTGAGGTTCCGGGTTTACGAACTTGTATTAGGTGAAACTTAGGTTGTGGGTTTTTATTGTGGTGGAACCTTCGTGTTTCTCGAAATTTCGGTTTTTCGGATTCTTAAGAAAACAAGTGTCGGAAATGTGATTGATTTCAACGTTTTTTTTTTCTTCCCAACATCAAGTTCCAAAGTTTTCTACTTAGTTATTTTTTTTGGTGGAGTCCGTATGGTGGTTTGTAACTCTTTTTTAACTTAGTTTTTTTTTAACATGAGTTGGTTGGTTTTTTCTTTAATCCCGGATCTGAACCCAAATCCCTGTTGAACATCAAAGGAAAAAAAAAATGTGTGTGTGTTTCAAGCATCCAAGATCATATGACCAAAACCCGGAACAAAGCATTTCCCGGATCTAGAGTTTAGACCACCGCAAGACGAAAACTCCGGCGACCGAAGCATCAAGTCATCCCCTTCTAAATCCAAGTTCAATTCCGGAACCACCATGCTTCATCCCGGACCGAACCAAATCCGGAATCCAGACCAGATCTGTCACTCTCTTTCGAAGAAATCAAATCCCGGAACTTTCAAATCCCGGATCTGTGGCGTCTTGTGTGTGCGTGTTTAAGTGTTTTCCAAGTTTGAATCCCGGATCTGCAATGGTTGTGATGATGGGTTTGTTTGAATCCCGGATCTCAAGAGCAATTCCCGGATCTGTCTTCTCTCT
The DNA here is from genome assembly GCA_030169165.1 of Centaurea solstitialis. NCBI lineage: Eukaryota > Viridiplantae > Streptophyta > Magnoliopsida > Asterales > Asteraceae > Centaurea > Centaurea solstitialis. The sequence goes on along the minus strand of CM058045.1, from coordinate 15,844,855 downwards.
TAACACACCGAAATTTTTTTTTGTATTGGAGATGAAATCCCGGACCCGTGAGTTTAGGAGAGATCTGGTTGTGTACACCATGTGTGGATTCCGGATTTCCAAATTCCGGATCTGATCTCTCAATCCCAAAACAAGTATGAAACTCGAACTCCTTCGGTGCTTCTTTGAATCCCGGATTGGAATCCAAATCCCGGACTCCTCTTCTACTCGTTGTGTGTTTGTTGTGTTTCCCGGAACCAAGCGCAGAAGCTTTAGAAATTCCGGATCCTTTGAATTTCTTGGGTGTGTTTTTCTTTGATAAACTGTTGGTTTTTTCTCTTGAATCCCGGATGTGAAGAAAAAAAAAAGGAGAAAAGTGTGGAGGAGAAGGAACACATTAATCTAGGTCTGAAAAAAAAAGGGGAGGAAAAGGTGAGAAAACGCGTTCTTTTAGATCCTCTCGGTCAAACACGCGTCTTTTTGAGATTACACGCCACCCAACTCATTTCCAGCTGTCGACACGGTCTCCCACGCCTCTCACGCGCTCACACGCGCATTTCTACGCGCCTCACGCGCTTGCACGCGCGTCTCACGCGCCCTCGTACGCTCCTCTCACGCGCACACGCGCCTGATCCAACGGTCTTCTTCAGTCAGAGCTCGGTCAGCAGCTCTGACCGAGCCTCTGACCGAGCGTCTGACCCGCTCTCCTTCGCTGACCGAGCGCTGACCAGCGCATCTGACCGATCCCTCCAATCTGACCGCGTGCTGACCCACATTGTTCTGACCGATTTTTTTTGTTTTTTTTCATTTTTTTTGGTGAGTTTATTTTTGGTTACTGTTTGTAAGTGATTTTTTTTGACTAAGTATTTTTTTCTCTTTGGTTTATTTCTTGTGTGTTCTATTTTTTTATTGTCTTAGTTTTTTTTTTCTTCTGAGTTTTCTTAGTTTATCGTTTGTGTGTTCTTTATTTTCTTTGTTTTGGTTCTAAATTGTGGGTATTCGTAGCTCGTTTCGGAGTTGGTTCTTATGTACAAACCTTTGGTAAACACTCATTTTCCGGAACTCTTGCATGTGTTGATGCCATGACTTGTTTGATTACATGATGAATTCTTGGCTCCCTTAATATTTTCTTTGTGTGTGCACCTAGGCATTGTCGGTTGTACGTGTGATTCGAGTTTACTTGCATACTTGATAGTTTGAGTAATTGTGTGTCCACCTTACTTAAGTCAATCCTTGTTATGTTTACTTGTCTCACCATGCCATGGTACCACCGCATCCTGAATATCTTAAGTGGTCACTATCTTGCGGGTTGGTAAGGTTGTTGATGGTTTCTTGAACTTTTCGCAACGTGAGAAAAATACACACTCAATGTGTTGTGCTATTCTTTACCAAATCTCATGACTTAGTAAACAATAACACACCTCAATGCCGTGTGTTTTATTCTCACATCACTCACTTTTGCCTTTACCTCTTTACTAACCGATTATTTTTCAGGTATAATGGCGAAACCGAGCTCCTCCGCTCCCCGTCAGTCTCATGACGTTCCATCCCCACCCATAACTTACCGAACACTTACACCCGAAATGCGAGCCATCTCAGACAGTATCTACCCTTTTGCCCACTACCTATCTCCCACACCTAATAACTTTTACCTCGACCCAGATAACTTCACTTGTTCTTACCCGATTATAGTTGAGCTTCTTCGCAACCACCCACTCACCCCACTTCTCACTCGCCGAGTAGATGTCCCTGAGGTTTACATCCAACAATTTTACGACTCCATGACATATGTTGAAGAGACCTCTTCCAAACCGGCGCACTTCAAATGCATGGTTGAAGTTATTGCGTATGAGCTGACTCCAGAGAAATTCTGGCATATCTTACAAATCCCTGGTGGTGACGTTGAACCTGATGAGCATCTGTCGAACGATGAAATGATTGAAATGATCTACTGCCTCGGATATGCCGACACACTCTCGAGCCTTAGTAAATTCACACGCAACTCTCTCGCGGGAATCTGGGATAATTTCTTCACTATTCTCAACAAGTGTCTGTCTTCCCGCACTAAGGGCTTAGAACAATGTGGCAAAGAAATGAAGCAAGTATTTCTTGGTTGTGCCTTTGACATTCGGAATACTGACTACCGATACTTCCTTTGGAAAGAATTCGTCGGCGTGATCACAGACAAAGGGAATCCAAAGAAGGCCAGGACTTTTGTCCCTTATCCCCGGTTCTTGGGTCTTATCATCCATCACATCCTCGACGAAAACAACTTTGATCCAAGAACAGATCTCCCTATGTATCCTACTTGGTCTATGACTAGACTGAACGACCGCTCATCTGATCCAGCGGGCGTGATTCCTATGCAGATTCCACAGTCTTTACTTGATGAAGCTGATCTATTTTCACCGACTGTGAGAGCTTACTTAGAACTTTCACCTCTACCAGGTACTCCAGAGCCGGAGACTGGCACCCCGGAGGTATCCCCTAGACGAGCGAGTGAGGGTTCTGAGAGTGATCACTCATCTGGGGATGATGATCAAGGGTGTGAGTATGAGGTGTCGGGGGGAGATGACGGGGGTAGATTAGGCGGTGAAAATGATCATTCCGGAGATGCTACTACACATGTTGATAGATCCACTCTTCTCACTATGTTGGGTCTAGATTCTGATGACTCCGATGATTCCGATGATGACCACCACGTTGATGGTGCGGGAGGTATAAGGATTGAGGGAGACACTCTAGTTGAAGAAAGTGAGCTGAGTGAGGGACGAAAAAGAATTGATGAGCGTGTGACAGGATCAGAGGTTTTAACCGATCCTCCCCTACCCTTAGGAAGGAGCCGGGCAGCCACATCTGCTACCCGTACACATGTGTTGAGTACGGGTATTGAAGTAGACACCTCCCACCCAGAGGTGCAATTGCACGCCCCCCTTAGCCACTCACTCACCTCTCAACAGGTGCGTGTTTCATTCCACGGGGACTTAGCACAACGGCTATCGCGCCCTCACTTGGAGGGTAGTGGTATTGAAACAGGAGGATCCCTGCCCCGATCCCCAACCTTCCTTGATGCGCACATGAGTCTAGAGCCTAATGATACACTTTTAGGGACACATACTGCCAGTCTGAGTGACGCAGTTTCGGCTCCATCTTTCACGATTCTGAGTGACGTGACCGGAACCCCGAGAGTGGCGCCCCAGACGGGTGTTTCACGAGGACCGGAGGGAAGACCTACCACGGCTATCATCACGCCAACCGTGAACGTAGGCCACACCGTTGATTCAGCGGTTGTGCAAACGGGTACTCTATGTGAGCCCGGTGTTACTTACCCGGCATCTGTTGTCAGGGATATTGTGGACAGCGCCCTAAAGGCTGTCCGAGAGGAGTTTGCAGGCAGGATTGCAGTACTTGAGGCCCAGTTAAAGGGCAAAGGGCAGGTGGTAGAACCCGTGCGAGATCCATCACCACCTCCCCCTCCGCCATCACCTCACAGATCACCTCTCCTACGCACGCCGTCTCCTACACCTTCGGAATCTCCAAGTGTGTTGACTCGATCACCGTCTCCAGTTCCAAACATCTCCCCGACATTGACCACTGTCCGATGTACAAGGTGTTAGACAAAATTGCCTTGGGTATTGTTTATCTGAGCAATGTTCCTTGTCAACTCAAGTCTTACTATGGCTTAAGGAAGATTGAGGGACGACCGGCCAAGAAGCGAGAAGAGAGACCGCCACCGCCACCGCCTCGGAGAAATAAAGGACCATCTAAGAAGAACAAGAAGACCAAAGCTTCAAAGAGAAAGTCATCGAGCAATCATCGTCGGAAGCGAAGAAATTGACACAAAGGGGGAAATTGTTAGAAATATTGTTAGTTGTGTCAATTTGTAATTTCTTTAAAGTATCTTTCCTTTTATGTAAATTGTGGATTAGGCCCATTGTTTAGGGCCCATCCATTTTAAAGCCTTTTAGGCCTTTTAGGAGTAGTATAAATAGGAGTGTTAGATTTCATTTGTAGTTTCCACTCTTCCACTCCTTCCTCTCCTTTCCACTTCCCTTATAATCATTTGAGAGCTTATGAATCATTTGATGTCTTTTACACTTAGTCTATTTTTCATCATGATCATTACCATTATTCCGTCACTCTAGATCTTGTACTTAGTGTTTTATCATATAAAATCTAAGTGTTCATTGTGGTTGATTTGGAACCCACATATACAAGAATTCATTCTTATATATGTGTAACAAAACTTTGAGTGGTTTAACTTCAATTTTACACTTACAAATAAAATCCATTAAGAATATATAATAGGCAACAAAATTTGTATATGTTTGTTATAATCTCCAACTCTTGATTTTAAAAATCGCTACCGGTTCAACAAAATGTACGTTAGTTTTCTCTCTTCTCAATATACTAATTCCGACTTTGACGACAAAACATTTAGTCATTCGAATAACACGAGATTTCAATGAGCACCAACATTAATTAGTTTTTCTTTTGAATGGTAAAAAACACTAAACTAAAGGGTTCCTAGCAAGAAGCTAGTCCATATACAAAGCGAAGAAAATAGACGGATTAGAACGCCAATCAATATAGCTCGGAAACCGACTCCTTTTACCTGTAACAAGTAATTAGTAATTACATTAGATGCAATAAAAGTAATAGTTTAATGGCTTTATTATGGATTTGCCATAAGATTTACCATTCATCAGAGGAAAATTGATACCCTAAAGCTCTTTACACCAAGAAATCTTCAATATCGAATCCAAAAACCTACATGAACTCAAATGGGTTTTCTGGGAGCGTATTCGCCAAGTCTTCTTCCGTTTTCATTGATCTTTCTGAACCACTAATTTCCGAAATTGCCAAGTCTTTCAACAACTCTTGATTAAATACCATTTTCTGTGATGAAGAAGTAACACATCCATAGAAGAAAGGATGCTCAAGAACCTCCTCCGCTGTCGGCCTCCAAACCGGATTCCACGAAAGGAGTTTGGTGATCAAATGGATAGCCGCTGGGCTCGCGGATGGTAATAATGCAGAAAGATCCACACCCGGATACTCTGGAAACCGATAATTGATCATACCCGCAAGATACAGTCCCAGTTCCCATGTGGTTTCGGTTGGACTGCCGATCACACCGCAAATCCTTTGCATTACTTCTCCCACAGAAGATCCTTGAAACAATGGTCGGAGGGTAAACAATTCGACCATGATCGCACCCATTGCCCACATGTCGACCGCAGAATCATGTATGGGCGCGTAGAGAAAAACCTCGGGGGCGCGGTACCAAAGGGTCGTGACGTAATCCGTGTACGGAGGCCGGCCGTTGATCTCGCGTGCTTGACCAAGATCCGCAATCTTGATTACATCCTCGGAAACAAGTAGGTTTTCCGGTTTGAGGTCGCGATGGAAGTACCCGACCGTGTCGTGCATGTACGCAAGACCCTGGAAGACTTGGAAACACAAGTTTTTAATCTCGTTTTCGGAGAAGGGTTTCGTCCTGCGGATCATGTGATTGTAGAGACTGCCGTCTTCCATGTATTCAAACACCAAGAACAAAACGTTGTTATCTTTGATGATCTCTTTAAGGTTTACGACGTTAGGATGGTCTTTCATCATGCGTAGCGCCTTCACTTCTCTCAGATTCATGCATTCTTCCATCGAGTGAAACCTTTCGTGAACGAGTTTCTTCATTGCAACGATTTCGCCCGTATGCTTATTGATGGCTTTCCAGACGATCCCGTATGATCCACGTCCGATTTGTTTGATTCTGTGATACTTTTCCATTGCGTACTTTGTAACCCTTTTTTTTCAAGAAAAAAATATGGTTGTAGAAAAAAATGGAAACAATAGTAATGAAGTGAGTATTAGCAAGTGTTGGTTATTTATGTATAGAAGGGAAGTGATATGAAGATAGACTGACTTATGGGTTTATTAGGAATAATTGTAGTTATCTATCTAATCTAATCTTAGGATTATATTTACTTTTCTATTATAAGAAAGATTGCTTTGGCTCCAAGCTGGCGGTTCTCATTTAGATATATCCATAAATAGATCTTAATCTAATTACAAAATCATTAATATTTGTCATCAAACAAAATCATTAATATTTATCTTAACAAAATTCAAGGGAATTTGACTGGAATAATTTCACGACCCATTTAATGTTGTAGCCACATTTTCAAAAGCAATTTCAATTTTTGTAAACCAAATTCCGTGATTGAAAAAAAATTGCGAACAAATTGTGTAATTGATTTTTTAGTTCGATTCAATCTTGTACGATCTTGTTCTAATTAAGGTTGTGTTTGGCAAACTAGCTGATAAGCTAGCGGTTGACTGATAAACTAACAAGTAGCCGATAAACTAGCTTATGAGACATTACGACCCATTTAATGTTGTAGCCACATTTTCAAAAGCAATTTTCAATTTTTGTAAACCAAATTCCGTGATTGAAAAAAAAAACTTGCGAACAAATTGTAAATGATTTTGTACTTCGATTCAATCTTGTACGATCTTGTTCTAAGGATGTGTTAGCCTTAGGCAAACTAGCTGATAAGCTAACTGTTGACTAATAAGCTAACTGGTAGCTGATAAGTTAGCTTATGCATAAGTTATGTTTGGCAAAAACTAGCTTATGAGTATGTAAAATGACCAAAATGGGTAATCTGAGATATAATAGTTAATATTAATAAAAGTATAATTGGAAAAAGCTACAAAAAGCTTCTAAAAAGGTACTCCAAGTAGCTTTTCAATAAGCTAGTTTATGATATATATTTGGATGCACTAGCTTATAAGCTAGCTTATTTTTACCAACACAACTTAACACGATCTACACCGCTAGTTTTTTATTTTATTTTTTAATTTTCGTATTTTTCTTGCTCGCAAGTTGAAAATGGAGAATTTAGGCAAAATGGGCTTGATAAATTATTGTATTAGGCTACAGGATTTTAGATTCGGGCTTGTTTGGGAAGGCTTATTTAAAACAACTTATATCTTTTAGCAAAAGTACTTATTAACTTATGTGGTGTGGAAAAGGAGTTTTTTAAAAAGTGTTTGGATTAGCTTATTAGCTTTTAGGGGTTTTTGATAAGGAGTTTTTGATAAGTTAGTATGAAGTGACTTCTTAAAAATGACTTATTAGCTTTTAGGGGATGAAATAAGGAGCTTTTAAAAGTGGCTATGCAAACACTTTATTTTAACTTATTTGCTTCTCCAGGATGAAATAAGTTATAAGCACCTCCAAATAAGCCCTCCCAAACACCCTCGAAGGCCCAAAAAAGATTATTGTGGTTTGTGGGACTGGGATATAAACAGTTTCCTTTTCAGAAAATTAAGGGGCCGTTTGGTTGGGGGTATTGTAGGATAAGGAATGAGAATGATAATGAAAGTTGCTGCTTGATCTGATATTATATAATGAAATCATTCTTGCAGATCCATTAACTTCCATTCCTGACCAATTTGGGGGGAATGAAAATTTTATATATACTTAGTTTTTTACATATGTCATTCCACCTATTGATGTTAAATGAATCTTCTTTTGTATTTTGAAAGTGTAGGAAAATATTTTTTTTAGTATGAAACAATTTTTCATTGATTATAGTGGGTTAACCAAATAGCCTCAATACAATTTCCATTTTCATTCTCATTCTTCTACATTCTCATTTTCATTTCCAGTCTCATTCCCTGAAATGAAGCAAGCATCCCTAAATAACAAATATGTAATGTCTAAGACAAGAAGTTTTTGATGAAAATTTTTGTTAGAAATATTTAGGAAGGTAAATTGACGAAAGAACATAAAAATAAGATTGGATAGTTTTCAATATAATTAAGAAACATAAAAAAAACATATTAAAACAATATATTTATATTTTATTGAATTCAGTTTTCTTTTAGATTTTTTAAATAAATTACCTTAAGATTATTAAAATACTATAACGTACAAAAAGTTAAAGCATATGCATTTTGTTTCGATGTTTTTTTTGAAGGGTATCCGAGACTTTGCCCCGACTAATCCCGGCAAGGTTATCGACAGCTAAAGCATGTTGTCCTGAGTTAATCCCCACCCAGTGGCCACAATCTGAAAGCGCCTAGATTCGAACCTGGGGTATAATGATTAACTAGCCACTTCCCCTACAGAGCTTAACAGTACACCGCAGCTTTGTGGTTATTTTGTTTGGATGTTTTGAGAGAGGTCGTGTAACATCCCCCTCCGATATGGAAGGGGAGGTCACTTTCAAACTTATAACAAACCAACTAACGAAAGAAACAGAGCACTATAATCCATAATTACAAATAATTACCATCAAAGATATCCGTTATCACTAACCCGATACAAATTCTTTCCTTCTAATACATTCTTTACAACGATAATAAAATCTACAAAAGTCAAAATTTAAACCTCTTAGGAATGACGACTCTTCAGATCACATACTCCTTAGCTTTCCTTCAAAAACCTGCCGTGAAGAAAGAAATGCGGCTGAGCCAAACATTCAGTGAACGATTTCTTAAAGTCGCAAACATTCCAATTCCAATTTCTTTTTATTGTTAGAAGAATATATATACTATAGTTTGCATAAATATAAATGAAAGAAAGAAACCATCACTTTCAGGAGTTTATAGTTAAATTTTGTAGAATATTATAGAAAACTATTTATTTATACTGAAACATAATAAGATAACCTAAAAATTCGATTATTCAGAAATATTTTTATGTAAAATGTTTTTCCACACTTATCAACCAAAGCGTCCATAACTTAATTTTGTTTGCATGTCAATGAGAATGCTTGCATAATTCACATGGTATCAAAGTCATGTTTACAACTTTAACTATTCGAAAATATGTACAATTTACTCTTGTCCATTGTCTAGCCTCAACGACAATTCCACATATAAATTGAAATATGCCTAGTTAGCTAGTTCTCTAAAAGATTATTTGAGGAGAGAAGAGAGGTTAATATAGATATGGAATACATGGTTCACCTCTAGTTGATTGAACTGGAAGCTACACGAAATAAGGATAGTGAAAATAGAAGACGGATACTTCAAAGTTTTTTTGCTACTTAATGTACAATACACCATCATCTTGAAGTAAGGTTTGTTGCAAGAAGTGTCTTCATTAGAGTCCGCCTTGATACATGAGGTGTTTTTGATGGAGTTTTTAGTTGATCTCTTAGTTTTTCTTGCCTTTGCTTGGTGGTTCTGTTTGTTTGTTGGTCGTTCTTCATAGTACTTTAGGTAGTGCAAGTTGGTGTTTTGATGCTCATTTATTACTTTTGTAGTTGTTTTGCATTGGCCGTTTCATGTTGTTTGTGGTTCAAGGGGTTTTGTTTTTGGGCTGTTTCTATGCCTTGGAGAAACATTTTGACATTTATTTTTGTACCTTCTTGTTCTTCTTTGTATATAACATTTTCTTTTCGAATAATATTTGGTTTTCTTTAATTTTTAACTAATTAATGATTCCAAATTACTAAGTCCGGTCATCTACAATGCATATGCATATTTTCTAAGAAGAAAGACAAACATGTGTATTTGTTTATAAGTTCTGCTTACGTAGTTGATGTCTTGATGATAATTCACAACGTTCGATTCACATGTCGAATGTTGATTTAATGATTTTTATGGGATTGCATAAGTTAGTTGATGATAATTCACAACATTCGATTCATATGTTGAATGTTATTTTAATGATTTTTATGGGAATGCATAAGTTGTGCTCATACCACTTTCTCTATGTATAGATATTTTCTGAAGTATATATAATAGTTAGAAACAACAAATAGTTACGCACATATGGCCTTTGACATATTGGTATTTCATATCTAAACTGTTGGCCTCCCAGGAGGCTAAGGCTATGTTTGGCAACCTAGCTAATAAGCTAGCTTATGACTGATAAGGTAGCTAATGATTGATAAGTTAGCTGATGAAGGTAGCTGTTGACTGATAAGGTAGCTGATGAATAAAATGTGGTTGGCAAAAACTAGCTGATAAGATAGCTTTTGACTGAAAAATGACAAAAAAAAAACGTGTTTAAATATTAGTAATGTAAAAAGTGGAAGGATATATTTGGAATAAAAAAAATAAAAGCCTCATACATTACAATCAGTCACCAAAAGGCTACTCAAAGTAGTTTTTCAAAAAGCTAGCTTATGATTCATCCAAACATGTACGTGACTTATAAGATGACTTATAAGTTTGCATTTTTTTTAATTTACCAAACAATGCCTAAGGATTTAAATATCACTAATTTGAGAAGGGGTTATTTTCTTATTTGTTGTATGCGCCGATAAATATTAAAAAAAACAGTTACTCACCGTAAGTTTTTGAACCATGACCTCACATAACGTGTTATGTTAAATTCAGCTTCAAGGTCAAAGATTTTTGCAAAAGTTTATTATCAGTTCTCTCTAAATGAAAGGAGGTGATTTTAGATATCTATTTCTTGAAGTGAGAGAAAAACCAAGTGTTCATTTAATTCACATTCGACTTTGGGTACTATCTAATATCTATTCTAATCGAACAGTTTGAAATTTCAGCATGTATTATTTTCTTTTGATTCAAATCAATCTTATACCATAAGATAATTTAAGTATATTTCTTGATCTCAAACTGAACACATAATTTCAACAAGAAGGGCTTAATGAACAGTGTTCAAAAAGGCGCCATGGCGCGATATGGCGTAAGACGCGTCTCCGCCGTTACGAAATGTCCTATGGCGTTTCTGTAAGGCGTGGCTCACACCATGGCGCCTCAAGACGCGCCATATCACGCCGCGGCGCGCGTTTTTTTTGTAAGCCATGGCCTTTTTTTCAAAAAAAAATTATTTTTTGTTATTTTTTTATAATTTGTGTTGTTGCATATTTAACTTTAATTTTTACAGTTTTATAGATTTATTTAATCTTTATCACCCATAATTTCACGAATTCATAAATGTTATGGTTTCATGATTAAAACGAAGTTATAAAGTTACTTTTGTATGTTTTATCTTACATATTCTCTCAAAAACTATTTTATAATAATAATCTATATGACTTTTCTTCTTTTAATGTGAATGTATATTTTTAATACTATTATTGGATAAAAATAACTTATATAAAACATATATATATATATATGCGTATAGAGGAAAGTTCAAATGTGAACCACTTTTTGGTTGTGAACGTGAGGACAACCGAGAGCGCGACACGTGGCGGCTTTGAGTGTGGTCCCCCTCTTTAATTCAATGCCCTCCCATGAATCGCGCCTAGTCATCCGCCGTGGACTTGACGTGGCGCCTAGTCATCCACCGTGGACTTGACGTGGCACCTAGTCATCCGCCACGTGTCGCGCTCTCGGTTGTCCTCACGTTCACAACCAAAGAGAGGTTCACATTTGAACCCACCCCTATGCGTATAATTCTATATATGACATATAAATTTGCCGCCGTATGTCACACCTTGGAAAACGCCGCGTCCTCGCCGTATCTCGTAAGGCTTAAAGCTTGACCTCGCCGTAAACGCCACGCCTCACGCCTTTTTCAACTTGTTAATAAAGTATTAAATTAGGTTATAAAGTCCAAAACAGGGCCCAAAATAACTTTATGCGGGTTTTGGCTTTTTGGTGCCAAGGGATTGGGCTATATACACTTCCTTTTTCAGAAAATTAAATAAGAATATGTATAGATAAAACTACTCTAAAAATGATACTTACAAATAAACACATTCAAATTTCTAACTTCTAAGTTACCATCAACATTAAAACTAAGCCTCTTGACTGCTAGAAATGGGATAAGAGAAACGGGTAAATGGTAATCCAGAATATGGTTTGTTTAAAAATTATATAAATACATTTTTCGAAATATTAATCTCGACTCTATATTTGGATATCATGAAATTAAGTCAAGGATAATTCACAATGGCCAAGACCAAGTAGAGATAGGACCATCTTTCATTTGCTTTACTACAAAAAACATATCATTTATCCATGTTTCATAAAAAGCGTGGAAGAGTTTTGAAACTTGTCACATTGCAAATTGAGATAATTAGTTTAAATATAGAGACTATTAGGCCATCCGCAGCCCAAGCTGTACGGGACCGGCACGCCACCGGTACCGGTGCGGTACCCCCGGCAGCAACACCGCCGATGGTGAGTGCACGATAGCCGGTACGGCACCCCAATGCCGGTTGTGAAGACTACCCACCCCACCCCATATTTGACCTTGAAAGGTTGAAGTTTGAATTATTAATCTTTTATGAAATGCTATATAATTTGTTTATGATAAAAAATTATAGCACATAAAAAAATTAGTAACTTGTAATACGATCTTATGATCCTAATCCCGATCTTACGATCCGATCTTATAAAGACGAAAACGATCTTAAGTAAGATCCCGATCTTGATAACCTTGACCGTCACCTCTTCATGCTTTCACACAATACAAGGGCATCTTCAATATATTATATGAATGTTACATTTATGGTGAAAATGACATTTCTCATAAGTCATGAGAATCTCATTATATGTAGAGAGAGAGAGGAAAAAGGAAGAGTGGTAATCAAGAACAATCAAAGAGAGAAATGGAGGGAGGAGGAGTCATGCCAGGGTTTAGGTTCTACCCAACAAAAGAAGAGTCGATAACATATTGTTTGAATCATAAGATTGAAGGAATTAATTGCAAGATTCCAACAAGATAACAAAACTTCAATTTAATTTAAATCATGATCATTAAAGAAAAGGGTATAGCTAGCTTTTACAAATCGATTAAAGGACTTTTGTTCTTTGAATTTCAAGCTTCCTTTTTTGTAAAAAACTTATTAGAACCCTAAGATGGCTTTTGGTTCACTGGAATTAGGGGGAACTGGAATTCAATTCTAGGGATTCTTGTGTTTGGTTCAACATTTACAGGATGAAATTGGAATCATTTGCACCTAAACGTTGCTTCATTTGAGGGAACCTAGATTCCTTCCCCCTCCCTAAGGAATCGAGTTAACCCGATCAGTTTTTCGGTTCATTGGGTTTTAAAAAAAATAACCTTCACCCAAACGCGTACCTATTAAGCTTCGGGTTGAGCTCAATTGGATTTTGGTTCATGGAGTCGGTTTATAACTAAACCTAGATAACCCAACCGAATAGATTTAAGTTCATGTTAATCAGGTATACTTATTCGGGTTTGGGGTGGATTGTTCGGATTACCCGATTTATAATTATATCATTCGGTTCAGGTGATGGGTATACAAAAATATCGGTTTGGTTCAACCCGAAACCTAAACGTATTCATTTTGGTTACCGGGTTTAATTTTAATACCTCAAAATCAATTAACCCCACCCAAGCAAAACTCAAACATCCCGACCGAAAAACACCCATAGGTGGTTGTAAGGTGGTGGAATTATATTCAAATTCCAAATCCTAATGACACAACCAAACACAAAAGGCAAAGTTTCATTGGAAAACATTATGCAAACCAAACGACCCCTAATGATTTTGATTGTGTCGTTTTATAAGTTCTGGCTACTGGAATTGAAATCCACGGGTTCCACAAAAATCATTTACTTGCCGAGTAATCAAGCCATTTGGGGATCAAGAGAATAACCCTAGCTTTCTAATATAATTGCCAACAGTACTAAAACTTGTATTCATAAAGTATACTGTTAGAAATATTGTTAGTTGTGTCAATTTGTAATTTCTTTAAAGTATCTTTCCTTTTATGTAAATTGTGGATTAGGCCCATTGTTTAGGGCCCATCCATTTTAAAGCCTTTTAGGCCTTTTAGGAGTAGTATAAATAGGAGTGTTAGATTTCATTTGTAGTTTCCACTCTTCCACTCCTTCCTCTCCTTTCCACTTCCCTTATAATCATTTGAGAGCTTATGAATCATTTGATGTCTTTTACACTTAGTCTATTTTTCATCATGATCATTACCATTATTCCGTCACTCTAGATCTTGTACTTAGTGTTTTATCATATAAAATCTAAGTGTTCATTGTGGTTGATTTGGAACCCACAATTGGTATCAGAGCCTACCACTTGCTCTTGATCCTTTGAGTGTTGGTTCCGGTAGAAAATAGTTTGTTTCGTCATTGAGGTTTTGGATTTTCAGCTCCGGCGTGCCTGAATTTTTCTAAGTATTTTCAGCTCCAGCACTTAGATTTGGGTTTTCTGCTTCAGCACTTTTGAAATTTTTCTAAGTGTTTTTCAGCTCCAGCACTCCTGAGCTTCAGCACTTTTGAGATTTTTTTCTAAGTGTTTTTCAGCTCCAGCACTCCTGAGCTCCAGCACTTCTGAAATTTTTCTAAGTCTTTTTAGCACACCATCTTTTAAGTCAAGGATAATTCACAATGGCCAAGACCAAGTAGAGATAGGACCATCTTTCATTTGCTTTACTACAAAAAACATATCATTTATCCATGTTTCATAAAAAGCGTGGAAGAGTTTTGAAACTTGTCACATTGCAAATTGAGATAATTAGTTTAAATATAGAGACTATTAGGCCATCCGCAACCCAAGCTGTACGGGACCGGCACGCCACCAAACACAACCAAATCCTAATGACACAACCAAACACAAAAGGCAAGGAATTGGATTCAAATTCCAATTCCTTCGCAGATCCCAGTTTCATTGGAAAACATTCTGCAAACCAAAAAACCCCTAATTATTTTAATTGTGTCATTTTATAAGTTCTGTCTACTGGAATTGAAAGCCACGGGTTCCACAAAAATCATTTACTTGCCGAGTAATCAAATCAAGCCATTTGGGGATCAAGAGAATAACCCTAGCTTTCTAATATAATTGCCAACAGTACTAAAACTTGTATTCATAAAGTATACAAGAATTCATTCTTATATATGTGTAACAAAACTTTGAGTGGTTTAACTTCAATTTTACACTTACAAATAAAATCCATTAAGAATATATAATAGGCAACAAAATTTGTATATGTTTGTTATAATCTCCAACTCTTGATTTTAAAAATCGCTACCGGTTCAACAAAATGTACGTTAGTTTTCTCTCTTCTCAATATACTAATTCCGACTTTGACGACAAAACATTTAGTCATTCGAATAACACGAGATTTCAATGAGCACCAACATTAATTAGTTTTTCTTTTGAACGGTAAAAAACACTAAACTAAAGGGTTCCTAGCAAGAAGCTAGTCCATATACAAAGCGAAGAAAATAGACGGATTAAAACGCCAATCAATATAGCTCGGAAACCGACTCCTTTTACCTGTAACAAGTAATTAGTAATTACATTAGATGCAATAAAAGTAATAGTTTAATGGCTTTATTATGGATTTGCCATAAGATTTACCATTCATCAGAGGAAAATTGATACCCTAAAGCTCTTTACACCAAGAAATCTTCAATATCGAATCCAAAAACCTACATGAACTCAAATGGGTTTTCTGGGAGCGTATTCGCCAAGTCTTCTTCCGTTGTCGTTGATCTTTCTGAACCACTAATTTCCGAAATTGCCAAGTCTTTCAACAACTCTTGATTAAATACCATTTTCTGTGATGAAGAAGTAACACATCCATAGAAGAAAGGATGCTCAAGAACCTCCTCCGCTGTCGGCCTCCAAACCGGATTCCACGAAAGGAGTTTGGTGATCAAATGGATAGCCGCTGGGCTCGCGGATGGTAATAATGCAGAAAGATCCACACCCGGATACTCTGGAAACCGATAATTGATCATACCCGCAAGATACAGTCCCAGTTCCCATGTGGTTTCGGTTGGACTGCCGATCACACCGCAAATCCTTTGCATTACTTCTCCCGCAGAAGATCCTTGAAACAATGGTCGGAGGGTAAACAATTCGACCATGATCGCACCCATTGCCCACATGTCGACCGCAGAATCATGTATGGGCGCGTAGAGAAAAACCTCGGGGGCACGGTACCAAAGGGTCGTGACGTAATCCGTGTACGGAGGCCGGCCGTTGATCTCGCGTGCTTGACCAAGATCCGCAATCTTGATTACATCCTCGGAAACAAGTAGGTTTTCCGGTTTGAGGTCGCGATGGAAGTACCCGACCGTGTCGTGCATGTACGCAAGACCCTGGAAGACTTGGAAACACAAGTTTTTAATCTCGTTTTCGGAGAAGGGTTTCGTCCTGCGGATCATGTGATTGTAGAGACTGCCGTCTTCCATGTATTCAAACACCAAGAACAAAACGTTGTTATCTTTGATGATCTCTTTAAGGTTTACGACGTTAGGATGGTCTTTCATCATGCGTAGCGCCTTCACTTCTCTCAGATTCATGCATTCTTCCATCGAGTGAAACCTTTCGTGAACGAGTTTCTTCATTGCAACGATTTCGCCCGTATGCTTATTGATGGCTTTCCAGACGATCCCGTATGATCCACGTCCGATTTGTTTGATTCTGTGATACTTTTCCATTGCGTACTTTGTAACCCTTTTTTTTCAAGAAAAAAATATGGTTGTAGAAAAAAATGGAAACAATAGTAATGAAGTGAGTATTAGCAAGTGTTGGTTATTTATGTATAGAAGGGAAGTGATATGAAGATAGACTGACTTATGGGTTTATTAGGAATAATTGTAGTTATCTATCTAATCTAATCTTAGGATTATATTTACTTTTCTATTATAAGAAAGATTGCTTTGGCTCCAAGCTGGCGGTTCTCATTTAGATATATCCATAAATAGATCTTAATCTAATTACAAAATCATTAATATTTGTCATCAAACAAAATCATTAATATTTATCTTAACAAAATTCAAGGGAATTTGACTGGAATAATTTCACGACCCATTTAATGTTGTAGCCACATTTTCAAAAGCAATTTCAATTTTTGTAAACCAAATTCCGTCATTGAAAAAAAATTTGCGAACAAATTGTGTAATTGATTTTTTAGTTCGATTCAATCTTGTACGATCTTGTTCTAAGGTTGTGTTTGGCAAACTAGCTGATAAGCTAGCGGTTGACTGATAAACTAACTAGTAGCCGATAAACTAGCTTATGAGATATCACGACCCATTTAATGTTGTAGCCACATTTTCAAAAGCAATTTTCAATTTTTGTAAACCAAATTCCGTGATTGAAAAAAAAACTTGCGAACAAATTGTAATTGATTTTGTACTTCGATTCAATCTTGTACGATCTTGTTCTAAGGATGTGTTAGCCTTAGGCAAACTAGCTGATATGCTAACTGTTGACTAATAAGCTAACTAGTAGCTAATAAGTTAGCTTATGCATAAGTTATGTTTGGCACAAACTAGCTTATGAGTATGTAAAATGACCAAAATAGGTAATCTGGGATATTTGTGGTTATTTTGTTTGGATGTTTTGAGAGAGGTCGTGTAACATCCCCCTCCCGAGATGGAAGGGGAGGTCACTTTCAAACTTATAACAAACCAACTAACGAAAGAAACATAGCACTATAATCCATAATTACAAATAATTACCATCAAAGATATCCGTTATCACTAACACGATACAAATTCTTTCCTTCTAATACATTCTTTACAACGATAATAAAATCTACAAAAGTCAAAATTTAAACCTCTTAGGAATGATGACTCTTCAGATCATATACTCCTTAGCTCTCCTTCAAAAACCTGCCGTGAAGAAAGAAATGCGGCTGAGCCAAACGTTCAGTGAACGATTTCTTAAAGTCGCAAACATTCCAATTCCAATTTCATTTTATTGTTAGAAGAATATATATATACTATAGTTTGCAAAAATATAAATGAAAGAAAGAAACCATCACTTTCAGGAGTATATAGTTAAATTTTGTAGAATATTATAGAAAACTATTTATTTATACCGAAACATAATAAGATAACCTAAAAATTCGATTATTCAGAAATATTTTTATGTAAAATGTTTTTCCACACTTATCAACCAAAGCGTCCATAACTTAATTTTGTTTGCATGTCAATGAGGATGCTTGCATAATTCACATGATATCAAAGTCATGTTTACAACTTTAACTATTCGAAAATATGTACAATTTACTCTTGTCCATTGTCTAGCCTCAACGACAATTCCACATATAAATTGAGAAATATGCCTTGTTAGCTAGTTCTCTAAAAGATTATTTGAGAAGAGAAGAGAGGTTAATATAGATATGGAATACATGGTTTACCTCTAGTTGATTGAACTGGAAGCTAGACGAAATAAGGATAGTGAAAATAGAAGACGGATACTTCAAAGTTTTTTTGCTACTTAATGTACAATACACCATCATCTTGAAGTAAGGTTTGTTGCAAGAAGTGTCTTCATTAGAGTCCACCTTGATACATGAGGTGTTTTTGATGGAGTTTTTAGTTGATCTCTTAGTTTTTATTGCCTTTGCTTGGTGGTTCTGTTTGTTTGTTGGTCGTTCTTCATAGTACTTTAGGTGGTGCAAGTTGGTGTTTTGATGCTCATTTATTGCTTTTTTAGTTGTTTCGCATTGGCCGTTTCATGTTGTTTGTGGTTCAAGGGGTTTTGTTTTTGGGCTGTTTCTATGCCTTGGAGAAACATTTTGACATTTATTTTTGTACCTTCTTGTTCTTCTTTGTATATAACATTTTCTTTTCGAAAAATATTTGGTTTCCTTTACTTTTTAACTAATTAATGATTCCAAATTACTAAGTCCCGTCATCTACAATGCATATGCATATTTTCTAAGAAGAAAGACAAACATGTGTATTTGTTTATAAGTTCTGCTTACGTAGTTGATGATAATTCACAACGTTCGAGTCACATGTCGAATGTTGTTTTAATAATTTTTATGGGATTGCATAAGTTAGTTCTCATACCACTTTCTCTATGTATAGATATTTCCTGAAGTATATATTGTTGATCCAGCTCTCCTAAGACCTGATGAAATGATAATGATCCTGTTACTTTACTTAGTGAATAGGTCTTTACTTCTGTTATAGCTTGAGGAATTATCACTGAGATCGTTCAGTGTTATTCCATGTTACTTATGCTGTAACTTATTTTTATAATCATCAGGATCAGGATCAAGAGATGAACGAGTCTGTTTCGACGTCTACTGATCCTGACCATCAAAGTGAAGACCTCCTGAAGACATCAAGATCATACTCAAAGAACCATCAGCGAAGTCGAAGAATTAGCTTTTCGACTTCGCTGATGACAGGACCAGCATGCTCGTGATCTGAAGACGGAACTCAGAGATAGCAGGCTGCTCAATTTCGTATGACATCCTGAAGACTCATCAGGATACAGTGACCTCTGATCAACCTCAGTATCAGAGCATTCCTCACTGATCAGTATCCTGATCCTGAAGGATTAGTGTAATGTCTTAATCTAATGCACAAAAGGATTATCCGCCTTTACTGACACAAAAAGTACACAAGGACAGTCTCTTTTCTGTTCCCTCCGTACTTATTAGACCTCAAGGCAACTGTTTGTATAAGCCCTCTTTTGTACACCATGCAAAAGACATTGTTTATAGTAAATAGTACAATAGACCACTTGAAGTGTGACACGTACACAAAAGTGAGTCTGCATGCATTTAATGCATTGGGTATAAATAGGACTTGAAGAGATGTTCTCCATACTTCTTCTTCATCCTAAAAATACCCTAATCCTTTCTTTCATATTCCCTCTATATTTTTCTCTTTTCTAGTCTTCTCACTTTAGTGCATAGTGAAAGAAACTTAGATTGTTTAGTTTAGACTTGTGTCTTTTCTATTTCCGCAACAATCTGTAAATTCAAAGTGTTAATACAACATAGAATTTAAAAGTGAAAACTTGGTGTGATTATATTCAACCCCCCCCCCCTTCTATAATCCCATACACTATCCTTACTTGAAGGTCACCCCTTGGGACCAACAAGTGGTTCTGATCCCCAAATTCCCTACTTCCTGGAAAATGGACCACATGTGCCCACAAATTGTCCATGCTGTTCCTTCTGCTAACGGTCAACCTGCTATACCCGCAAGGGAACTGGTAAAGCCTGTGACTGACTGGAATGATGAAGACAGACGCCTTGTCAATATTGACACCAAGGCTAGGTCTTTCATTGCCATGTCACTCACTGATGACATCTTTCACGCTGTCTGTCATCTTCGTTCTGCTAAAGAAATTTGGAACACTCTTTGTGTCCAATATGAAGGTACTGCAGTCCTTATGGAATCAAGAAAGATCTTCTTGGTTCGTTAGTATGAAAGCTTCATTCATCAGAAGGATGAAACTCTCTCCCAGGTACATCAGAGATTCAACTGTCTCCTGATCGACCTTAAGACTATTGGTACTGTCTATCCTAATTCTGAGGTGATTACCAAGTTCATGGAAGCTCTTCCTGAACATTGGGAAATATACACCTTCTGCCTAACTATGTCCAAAGACATAAAGACACTCACACTAAGTGAGTTGTACGGTATTCTTCTGAACCGTGAGCAATAGAAGAAACTGAAAAAGTGTTGGTCCCAAGTAGGTGACCTTCAAGCTAGGATAGTGTTTGGGATTATAGAAGGGGGGGGTTGAATATAATCACACAATTTTTCACTTTTAAATTCTTGTTATATTAACAATATGAATTTACAGATTGTTGCGGAAATAGAGAAGACAAATAGTCTAAACTAAACAATCTAAGTTCTTTCACTATGCACTAAGTGAGAAGATGTAAGAAAGAAAGATAGAGGGGAATAAGAAAGAAAGGACTTGAGTATTTTTGGATGCGGAAGAGGTATGGAGAAAATCTTCTCCACGTCCAATTTATACTCCATGCATTAAATGCATGCAGACCTACTTTTGTGACGTGTCATGTTGTAGTTGGTCTGTTGTACTATTTACTATAAACAAATACTCTTTGCATGGTGTGCAAAAGGAGTATGTTTGTAAACAGTTGCCTTGAGGTCTGATAAGTACGGAGGGAACAGTAAAGGGACTGTCCTTATGTACTTTTGTGTCAGTAAAGGCGGATAATCCTTTTGTGCATTAGACTAAGACATTTTTATAATCCTTCAGGAGCAAGATACTGATCAGTGACTAGGGTCCTGATACTGATGAAGTTCAGGGTCACTTGTATCCTGTTGAGCCTTCAGGATGTCATACGATACTGAGCAGCCTGCTATCACTGAGTTCCGTCTTCAGATCACGAGCATGTTGTTCCTGTCATCAGCTATTTCTTCGACGTCGCTGATGGTTCTTTGTGTATGATCTTGATGTCTTCAGGAGGTCTTTACTTCAGTGGATAGGATCAGTCGACTGCAAAACAGACTCGTTCGTCTCCTGATCCTAATCCTGATTACTATAAAATTAAGTTACAGCATAAGTAACATGGAATAACACTGAACAGATTCAGTGATAATTCCTCAAGCTATAACAGAAGTAAAAACCTATTCACTAAGTAAAGATTCAGGATCATTATCATTTCATCAGGTCTTAGGAGAGCTGGATCAACAATCTCCCCCTAAATGATAATGATAAGACAACAGAGAAATTGTCTAAGTCTAGAGAAAAAAAAAATTCTAAGTCTAGATAAAACAGTAGGAAATAGAACTCATAAAGGTACATGTCCCATTTACTGTTTTGAGGGATCTTTTTCAGTACTATGATGGAATAAAGTACAATGCACTGAATTGCATTTTCATTAATCTCAATCAGGTTACAAGAGTAAAGAAAATACAGGAGTACATAAGTGAAGTACTGAAAGCAAAATTTACAAAAATATTCTAACTATCAGAGTCTTCGCTAAATTCTTCAGTCTTGACTACGATTGGAACTGGAGTGTTGCTGAAGGCGAGTCGATGATCGAGTATAGCTTTGACAGTTCGAATAATCTCTTTATTATCTTGGTTTTTCTTGTTTCTTTGAGCAGTGAAGAGAACAGAAACCAAGTGTTCATATGGTGCTTTGTGTAGCTCGTTGAAACGCTGAAAGCGTAATATTTTGGAGTTGTCGCTTACACAAATACCATGAACAGGTTCTCTGATGACTTGTCCTTCAGAGAGAGAGACTCCTAGAGGGAGTGAAAGATCAAGCATCGAGAGGTCCAGTGGTTTGACAACCATTCTAGGCATGCAAGGAGTTGGTCTCCTTGTTGAAGCACCGGCTGATCTTCGAACAGGTGGCTGAGGCAGTGCTGAAGAAGGCTGGAGAAGGTCATCAGGAATTTCCGTTGTCCTTCTGATGCGTGCAATAAGTCCTTCGATGACTTCTTCTACTTCAGCCCGATAGTTCTTGTTGGCTTTGGGAAGTAGGGATCTGATTTCGTTCCACTCTGACAAGTTGTAACGATCTAACTTGTCCAGAGTGTGTTGCACGTCCTTGACTCCAGAGCGTTTGACGGTGATCCATGTTTTTGCTCTCTTGCCGCGAGTTCGGCTGAGATGGATTCCAGAGATAGCAGCACCATGTTTTCTTAGGTGAAGGCGGTCTCTGCACCAGTCAAGCTCTGTGTTAACTTCTTCAGACCGAACTTCAGCATTCCTGTTGAAGACCTTCAGCGCGGCCTTCTGTGCTAGAACAGGGTCAGCACTTATTTCAGCGTCCTCTTCAACAAAATCCGATGCAAGCCTTCGAGCGGCTTGAGCGGAGAGGAAAGCTTCCTTCTGCTTCTTATTATGCTCCTCCTGAGCCTGTACAGCAGCGTTGTATTCCTCTTGTGATAGATAGGCGAACTCGGAGTCCCAAGAGGTACGAAGAGGAATTTTTACTCTTGTACTCTCGAGTCGCTCAATCACGGCGTCTAAACGCCCATCCCTGTTGACAATAGCAGAGTTGTCAGGGTAATTCTCACCTTCAGATCTAGGAGAGTTAGAGGGAGGAGATCTAGGAGAAGAAGCAGGGGTAGAGAAGTCATCAGAGATGAATTCATCATCTGATGAGAGGCAAATGGTTTCAGGAGGGGCTCGGATTTCAGGGGTTCTAGAAGAGGATGCTTCAGGATTAAAGCGGGTTGGTCTAGAAGGAATGGTTTCAGGGTTAAGAGGAGTTACTCTGAAAGTCATTCTGCTTAATTCAGCTCTTGTCTGTTCTGATGGACTATTCTCCATGAGGCGAATAATCTCACCAGTGACAGAGCCAAAGTTCACATCCTGAAAGTCAGAGTTTTCTTGGTTTTCAGGCTCAGAGGTTTGTTTAGGAGAAGAATGGGGTGTTGGTTCAGGGGTAGGTTGTTTTGGTGGTTGGTAGACAACCATTTGTAGATTGTTTATTGGAGAGTGATCAGAGGAGGTGTCGAGGATTATGGTTTCAGGTGTAGGTTTAGGTTTAAGGAGAGAAGAAATTGGTTGGTTATCAGAGGATGAGGGAGAGGATGGTAATAGTAACGTACCAGGTGCACGGAGGTTCTCCCCCTGAGATTGTGCAGGCCCTGGAGTGGGCTTTGGGGATGCAGCCTTCTCGACGAAGATATCATCGTCTTCATCATCATCTTCATCTTCTTCATCTTCCTCGTTCATTCCCCCTTGTTCGTTGGTTCTCCAGTTGGTGGAGGGGGAATAAACGGACTGGTCTCTAGGCTGTCTCTCCCCCTCAACAGGTGCCTGGATTAAGGCGGCTGTTGATAAGTTCCTCTGGAGGAGAGAGGCCATGTCGCTAAGGACTTTGCGTGAGATGAAGGAAGAAGAGATCAGGGATTACAAAACATCCCTATCTGCCGTGGTGAAGGACGGAGGCGGTGCAGGAGCAGAGGTGAGCGCATTGACAGCAGTGGTGAGGCCAGTCACCTGCTCCTGGAGGGCGCGGAGGCCTGCTTCCTGAGCATCCAACCTCTGAACCACTGTTGATTGGAAAGTGGTGAGAGAGTTGGTGCTGTTGTTGATGGTGGTGGAGAGTGCAGGTAGAGCAGAGGCCTTCAGGTCATCAATAGATGCCTGAAGGTTGTTGGAGGAGGCGGCCACTTGTGAGACCTTGTCATGGATGTTATCCAGACAAGGAATCGTAAGGGTAACAACCGTAGGCGGCGGAGTGGCGGCGACGGCGGCGGCAGCGGCATTGGCGGCGGCAGCTTCAGCAGTACTGGCAGCGGCCTTTGCAGCGGCAAGCTCCAGTTCCAACGCCTGGAGGCGTGTCTGGTGCTCGTCCTCCTTCTGTTGGAGAGCTGTGCGTGCCTCCTGCAATTGTCGTTCAGCGGACTGCCGACGTAGCTCAGCTGCATTCAGCTGACGCTCGGCGTCCGTGAAGACAAAATCATTGAAGGGGTCATCCTGATGAAGTTGGGGATGCCCTTCAGTGGCTGCTCCTAAAGAACCTGTAGTCAGAGTAGCTAAGTGAGTACTAGAAGACTCATTAGCTTTCAAAAAAGAAGAGACAGTAATATTTTGCTTAAAAGTATTACCTGAGACTAGGAGGGTATCAGAGCGATTACCCCCCATGTTCTCTGAGTGTTCGAGGTGAACAACCTCAGGTTCTTGTTGTACAGGAGCAGAGATGGAAGCATCTGCAGGTGAAGAAGTTTTAGATAAAGGAGATGGTTTATTAACGAGTTGAGGCAGGGTAATATAGTATTTCTTACCAGCCGCCTGTTTCTTTTTCTTCTGCGCCTTCGACTTGGCGCGTTTTGGAGGAGGTGGAGGAGTGGCAGAAGAAGGTTGGGGGCGCTTCTGGAGCGTAGAGGAAGTGTTTGCAGCTGGGGAAGTCAGTATGGGGTTAGCTACTGACATAACATGCAGAGAAATAGAAGAATGGGGTTTGGAAGAGAAGAGAGAGTACATACCTTCAGTGGGAGAGGTGGAGTGCTCTTCATCCTCCTGAACTGGTTCAGGAACAACCAGAACGGCGGAGAGAGGGACGTCGTCAGGTTTTGGAGACACCTGATCCAGGAACTTAGACCCGAGGGCGTAGTTGTTGGAGTTCCCGATCTTGGGGTAGTTTGGCCCCATATGCAGTTCCAGGACTGCCGAGAAGAATCTGGTGAAGGCGACGTTGGCGACCCGCTTCGTGTTCCTGACCTTCTTGACCATGTCCTCCCATATGCAGCGAG
Source organism: Centaurea solstitialis (assembly GCA_030169165.1). Lineage (NCBI taxonomy): Eukaryota > Viridiplantae > Streptophyta > Magnoliopsida > Asterales > Asteraceae > Centaurea > Centaurea solstitialis. The sequence goes on along the minus strand of CM058045.1, from coordinate 15,819,998 downwards.
CATAGTCAAACTCGCGATTTTTGATCGCAGAGAAGACCATGTGCTGAATCACGGTGGGGAACTGCTCCGTGCTTCCTGTCTTGCCTGATAAGCACAGGCCGAACGTATTCCATATGTAATAGAATGTGGCGTTCAAGCCTGTCTTATGGACAGTAGCAGCAGTCTTGGGAAGCATGACGCCATCCTTCACAGGCCATCTGTAGCCAATGGCGTCCAAGAACTCGATGATTTCATCGGACGTAGGAGCAGGAGGGAAGCGTTTCTTCTTTGGGAAGTTCAGCACGTTCCTCAGAGTTCCGAAACCAAAGGAAATTATATTTTCCTTGATCTGGAACTTGATGACCTCCCGTAGGACACCCTTGGCGTTCCTTTCTTTGGCCGCAGTGGCAGTAGACCACAGTTGTTGCATCATTGGTTTGTTCGGCTTCGGGTCTATTGTAAACGCCGTCTTCAGGGGGCTGCTTAGCAGGAAGTTCTTTGCAGGTAGCAGATAATCCTTGCTATCGGGGATGTCAAATAGGCCAATGACGTTGTTTTGCTTGAACTGTACGTCGTGCTGCGGAATGATGATCGGCAGGCTTTCAGTGGCAGTTTGCAGAGGTGTAGCTTCGGAAGAGAGTTGGGCGTCCAAGGAGGAAGTAGTAGCAGCCATTCTGTTAAACACAAAAAGAACATATGTGGATGATTAAAGATCCAAAATATGCATTTTTCTTCATTTTTCAATGAACACAGAATATGTTCATAAAAATGGTGAAATCCTTTATACTTGGAATGGATTAGATACCAAAATTCACAAAAGGAATGTGTTTTCGTATTAAAAAGAAACTTTTATTTTGATGAGAAGATATCAAAATAAGAGTTTATGATTGTTCTTAAAAGAAATAAGAACATCATATTAACTGCTTTAGCAAAAATCTTAGAAGATTTTGGAAAAGCTAAGATCAAATGGAGTGATCTTAGGGTTTTTAGAAAAACGATTAACAAAATAAGTTGTTTAGATGAAGAAGGCCAACTTACAGTGTAGAAAGAACAAGAGAAAAGAAACACTTACGATGATCTTGTTAAGAAAAGTGGTGAGTGTGTTCTTGGTGTTCTTGAGAGAAAACAGTTCTTGCTTTTTCTTGCTAGATTGCTTAGAGAGAGTTTGTGAGCGTAAAGAGTGTAAAAGATTACGAGTGAGGTTTTTATACCTCGTGGTAGGAGAGAGAGAATGGATGAGAGAGAAAAGAGCGGCTAAACTCAAACGTAATGATGAATAAAGGAGGTTCTACGCGCATTCACGCGCCTGACACACGTAGTGGGGAACAGGAAACGTCCCATTACGTGTCAGTGCAGATGAAAAGTTTGTTTTATTTGAAAAGATAAAAACCGCCTTTTCAGGGGATGATTCCATTTTGGTGAAAGATATGTTTTATAGGAATCAGAGTACTTATCAGATAAGTACTGTTTTGGGAAAATCCTCTTATCACATTTAATGCGATAAGGTTTCAGTAGCAGAGGGAAGAAATACTTACCTGAGAATCATCAGTATTCGGATATTGAACAAAGATTTTGTAAGTACTGAATAGAGTCATCCTCTGATGAGAGTTAATTCAGGAGTTGTTAAAGAAAGAGTCCTGAGATTGATTATTCTATAGGATTTAACAACTGTTTGTTCTGATAAACTTCAATCATCAGGATTTAACATCCCAAGTTCACTGATGAGCATATTAAAACGCGTCACATCCAGTGGTTTGGTAAAGAGGTCAGCAAGCTGATATTCAGTAGGGAACAAATGGAGTTCAATATCACCATTCATCACATGATCCCTGATGAAGTGATATCTCACTTCAATGTGCTTTGTCTTGGAGTGTAAGACAGGATTGTTGGCGATGGCTATCGCTGAAGTGTTGTCACAGTAGATAGGAATTTTAGAAAGTTGTATGTCATAGTCCTGAAGTTGATTTCTCAGCCACAGGACTTGAGCACAACAGATTCCTGCTGCAACATATTCAGCTTCAACAGTTGATGTGGACACAGAGTTCTGCTTTTTGCTAGTCCAACTCACCAACTTGCCACCTAGCAGGTGACATCCACCAGTGGTGCTTTTCCTGTCAATCTTACATCCTGCAAAGTCACTATCAGAGTAAGCTGTTAGATCGAACCCTGAGTCCTTGGAGTACCAAAGACCCAGATTAGGAGTTCCCTTCAGATATCTGAAGATCCGCTTTACAGCGGTCAGATGGGATTCTTTGGGTTCAGCCTGATAACGAGCACATAAACATGTGGAATACATGATATCAGGGCGACTAGCTGTAAGATACAGCAGAGAGCCGATCATTCCTCTGTAGAGAGTCACATCGACAGATTTCCCTTTGGAATCCTTGTCAAGTGTCAGAGGAGGAGCCATTGGAGTCTTCATCGGTGTACAAGATGTGAGATCAAATTTCTTCAGCATCTCATGTACGTATTTACCTTGATTGATGAAAATTCCCTTTTCAGATTGCTTGATCTGAAGTCCTAAAAAGAATGTTAGTTCGCCCATCATAGACATTTTATATTCAGATTTCATGAGCAACTCAAACTTTTCGCAGAGTTTGGGATTTGTGGATCCAAAGATAATGTCATCGACATATATCTGGACAAGAAGGATATGCTTAGGATATTTCTTTAGAAATAAGGTGCTATCGATCTTTCCACGCACAAAACCTTTAGAGAGAAGAAAGGTTGAGAGGGTATCATACCAGGCACGAGGAGCCTGTTTTAACCCATAGAGAGCCTTGTTTAACTTGTAGACATGATCAGGAAATTTAGGATCTACAAAGCCAGGAGGCTGAGCCACATAGACTTCTTCATTAAGTTTTCCATTCAGAAAGGCATTTTTAATGTCCATCTGATAAACCTTGAAGTTCATATGTGCTGCAAAAGCTAGGAAGAGTCGAATTGCTTCGAGCCTAGCAACAGGAGCAAAGGTTTCATCGTAATCAATGCCTTCTTCCTGCCTGTATCCCCGAGCCACAAGGCGAGCCTTGTTTCGAATAATTGTACCAATCTCATCAAGTTTATTTCGAAAAATCCACTTGGAACCAATGATAGTACGTTTTCGAGGCCTAGGGACGAGAAGCCAGACATTGTTTCTGATGAACTCTGCTAGCTCTTCCTGCATGGCTGAGACCCAGGCAGGATCACGCAAAGCATCATCTATTTCTTTAGGTTCATTTTCAGAGATAAAATTTACATAAAGACAGACGTTACCAGATTGGCGTCGAGTTTTAATGCCAGAGGAGGGATTACCAAGAACTTGATCAATGGGATGATCCTTGGTCCATCGGAGAGCAGGTGGCTGATACACCTGTCCTGAAGTAGAAGCTTCATTTACTGATGGATCAGGGAGAAGATTAGTGAGAGTAGGCTCACTAACAGTGGTTTGAGAAAAGTCTTCACTGTTAGTGGGTTGATCAGGTTCAGAAGGTGTGATTTGGGTAATTGGAGTGGCATTAATCAGAGGTGGAGAGGATGTTTCAGTGGGTGGTATAGGAGGATCTTCTTCAAAACCATCAGGAAGGTTTTGAGGAGATGGATCAGCAATAGGAGGTTCAGGGACTTGAAAGAAAGAATCCGCCCACTGATTGATTTCAGAATTATCATTTGGATGAGGGAAAGTAGGACCCGATTCATCAAACTTGACGTGAATCGTTTCCTCTATGGCTTGTCTACGTTTGTTGAACACACGGTAGGTTTTAGAAATGGATGAGTATCCAAGGAAAATTCCATCATCAGATTTGGAATCAAACTTCCCGAGATTATCTTTGTTGTTTAGGATGTAGCAAACACAACCAAAGATATGGAGATGTTCGATTGATGGCTTCCTGTTACGAAAGAGTTCGTAAGGGGTTCTTCTGAAGCGTTTGACTATCAGAGATCTGTTCTGAGTATAGCAAGCGGTATTTACAGCTTCTGCCCAGAACTGAGTGGCAAGATTGGCTTCACTCAGCATAGATCTCGCAGCTTCAATCAGAGTCCTGTTTCGTCTTTCAGCAACACCATTTTGCTGAGGAGTTCTTACAGATGAGAAGTTTTGAGTGATACCTTTCTGCTCGAAGAAGGTTTCCAGGGTACTGTTTTTAAATTCAGTTCCGTGGTCACTCCTGATTGATCGAACAGTAAGGTTGTTGAGTCTTTCCATCTTCCTGACGAACAGGATGATTTCTTCAGGAGCATCACTCTTGGCACGAAGGAAGAATACCCAAGTGTATCTGTAATATTCATCAACTATTACCAGAGTGTATTTCTTTCCAGCAATGGATTGGACGTTGACTGGTCCAAAGAGATCCATGTGGAGAAGTTGTAGAGGAGAGCTGATGGAGGAAATTTGCTTGGACTTGAAACTAGCCCTGGTCTTCTTTCCTTTTTCACATGCTGAACAAAGAGACACCTTTGTGTAGCGAAAGTCAGGAAGACCAATGACCAGGTTGTTGATGCAGAGTTGATTCAGCGTCTTGAAGTTGAGATGAGAAAGACGCTTGTGCCAAAGCCAATTTGTATCAGATGAAGCACGAGATACAAAGCAGAAGTTGTCAGTGGAAGTATTCATGTTGATGATGTAGATATCAGCATGTCTTACTCCAGTGAGAATAAACTTCCTTTCTTTTGTTCTTGACTTTGCACTTTTTCTTGGAGAAAGAAACTTTGTGATTCTTATCACACAGTTGACTGATGCTCAGAAGATTATGCATCAGGCCTTCAACATAAGCAACTCTTTTGAAAGTAGTTACTCCGTTGGTCAGTGTGCCATACCCTCGGGTTTGGCCTTTACCGTTTCCGCCGAAGGTCACAGCAGGACCTCTTTCTTCACGGTAGTTAGAGAGGACAGATTTCGAACCAGTCATATGTCGAGAGCATCCACTGTCCAAGTACCAGATGCCCTTATCCTGTAAAGATTAGAGTTTAAGTTTTCTTTGGTACCCATAGAACTATGGATCCAGAAGTATCAGTAGGACTGGTTGAGTCAGTGTCAGCCTTTACTGAAGTATCAGTATATGAGGCTGGAGTCTTGACTGAAGGAACAGTCTTGACAACCTTCTTTCCTTTGACTGATTTCTCAGTCTTGGGAATCTTCTTTACCTTAGCTGATTTTTCAGCTTTGGTAGCATCAGGACACTTACTCGCAATATGGTCATTTAATCCACAGTGATAACATTTGCGATATTGAAAGCGTTTAGTGTGGTCCAGAAAGTTTTTGAACTTTAGGTGAGCAGGACCAGCACCAAGTATGCCTTTAGCATTGGACATTGGAGGAATTGGTTTCTTCTCCTGAGTCTTTTGCTTCAGGTCAATCTTCAGTCTGGGAGCAGGATTTTGATAGAAAGATTTTGATCCTGAGACTGAAAGACCACCACCCAGAACTTTGTTCTTGGGTTTGGGACTCTTGGTCTTTGAAGGTGTTGCAGTCTTAGATTTTTCCTTGACTGTGTTCTTTTTGCTCTTAGGAGCACCTTCAGAGTGTGTGTTAGAAGAAGAAGAGGGGATATTTTCAGAAGCATTAGGAATGGGAATAGAAGAAACAAATTTTCCAAATTTGAGCATGGAACTTTCATATTTAGGTTCTTCATACTTATATCTATGAGTGAATCCAAGACCTCTTTTGCTTTTGTCAGATCTCCCTGAAGCTAATATTTCATCAACTTTTTCAGATGCGTCACTCCATCCTTTGATGGTGACTTTTTCAGCATTTAATTGAGCAAGGGCTTTTTCTTTGGCAGCAAGAGCCAATTCTCTTTCAATACAGAGAGTTTTGTTTACAGTGACCTGGTCCTTATAATTTTCTTCCAAAATGGTAAGCTGTTTTATTTTTTCTTGACATTCTTTGAGTTGTCCTCTAAGATCAATATTCATTTTTTCAGCAAAGGTTTTACCATTAAGGGCTTTGTAAAGATCGAGAGTGACCAGGTCCAGCTGAGTTAAGCTTTCAAGAGGGATGAGAGGAATAGGTACCTGACTGGAAGAATCAGTCGTAGAGGTGGAAGCTTCAGGAGTTGTGGAAGAACAAGCTTCAGGATCCTGAGGAGGAATCTCTTCAGGAACCTCTTCTATCTTAGCCATGAGAGCTAAGGTAGGTTCCTCAATAATGGCCAACAGTACCACTTGAGTATCTTCCTCATCAGATGAGTCATCAGAGGAGACATCATCCCAGTCGCAGTCTTCTGCGATTAAACCTTTGCCTTTACGCTGAGTTTTCATCTTTTTGTATTTTTCTTTCAGGCGCTGGTATTTGGGATTCTTAGAAGAAGATTTAGCAGAGGAGGGAGCAAACTGACTTTTCCTGTACCTGCAATCATTAGCAAAGTGTCCTTTGCCCTGACAATTGTAGCAGATAGCAGTAGCCTTATCAACAGGGTCTGATTTAGGCTTGTCAGTAATAGTAAGATGTTTCTTTTTGTGGTAGTTTCCCTTTTTGGCAAACTTCTTGAAAGATCTGGTTAAAAGAGCAAGGGATTCATTGAATTCAGGATCTTCTGACATGTCAGAGTCAGAAGATTCTAATTCAGTAATAGTTACTGAAGAAGAAGTGGCAACAGTAGGAACTGAGTCAGAGACCAATGCAACAGAGTTGCTTTTGGTGTCTTTAGAGTCTCTTATGAGATTCTTTTTCAGTTTCTTCTGTTGTTCTCGGTTAAGAAGAATACCGTACAGCTCACTTAGTGTGAGTGTCTTTATGTCCTTTGACATAGTTAAGCAGGAGGTGTAAATTTCCCAATGTTCAGGAAGAGCTTCCATGAACTTGGTAACCACCTCAGAGTTAGAGTAGGTAGTACCGATAGTCTTCAGATCAATCAGAAGACAATTGAATCTCTGATGTAGCTGGGAGAGAGTTTCATCCTTTTGATGAATAAAGCTTTCATACTGTCGAACCAAGAAAATCTTTCTTGATTCCATGAGAACAGCAGTACCTTCATATTGAACACAGAGAGTGTCCCATATCTCCTTAGTAGAGCGAAGGTGACAGACAGAGTGGAATACATCGTCAGGAAGTGACATGGCAATGAGAGACCTAGCCTTAGTGTCAATGTTGACCAGGCGTCTGTCTTCATCATTCCAGTCAGTTACGGGCTTCACCAGCTGCCTTTCAGGAACAGCTGGTTGGCCAGCAGCAGCAGGAATGGGGTGGACGGTTTGTGTAGGCACATGTGGTCCATTTTCCAGAAAGTATGGAATCTGGGGATCAGAACCAGAGAAAAGAGTTCCATCCTGGTTTTCCAAAGAGAGAAGTTGTCTTTGTTGAACCGAGGAGGCTTTCCAGGAGAGCCGGTATCAAAGTAGTTATCCTTAGCTTGAAGAGCCATAGAATAAGAAGAGAGGATCACAAGATTTTTCTAAGAAGAAAATGAGAGCTTGTATCTGCTCTGATACCACTTGTTGGTCCCAAGTAGGTGACCTTCAAGCTAGGATAGTGTTTGGGATTATAGAAGGGGGGGGGGTTGAATATAATCACACAATTTTTCACTTTTAAATTCTTGTTATATTAACAATATGAATTTACAGATTGTTGCGGAAATAGAGAAGACAAATAGTCTAAACTAAACAATCTAAGTTCTTTCACTATGCACTAAGTGAGAAGATGTAAGAAAGAAAGATAGAGGGGAATAAGAAAGAAAGGACTTGAGTATTTTTGGATGCGGAAGAGGTATGGAGAAAATCTTCTCCACGTCCAATTTATACTCCATGCATTAAATGCATGCAGACCTACTTTTGTGACGTGTCATGTTGTAGTTGGTCTGTTGTACTATTTACTATAAACAAATACTCTTTGCATGGTGTGCAAAAGGAGTATGTTTGTAAACAGTTGCCTTGAGGTCTGATAAGTACGGAGGGAACAGTAAAGGGACTGTCCTTATGTACTTTTGTGTCAGTAAAGGCGGATAATCCTTTTGTGCATTAGACTAAGACATTTTTATAATCCTTCAGGAGCAAGATACTGATCAGTGACTAGGGTCCTGATACTGATGAAGTTCAGGGTCACTTGTATCCTGTTGAGCCTTCAGGATGTCATACGATACTGAGCAGCCTGCTATCACTGAGTTCCGTCTTCAGATCACGAGCATGTTGTTCCTGTCATCAGCTATTTCTTCGACGTCGCTGATGGTTCTTTGTGTATGATCTTGATGTCTTCAGGAGGTCTTTACTTCAGTGGATAGGATCGGTCGACTGCAAAACAGACTCGTTCGTCTCCTGATCCTAATCCTGATTACTATAAAATTAAGTTACAGCATAAGTAACATGGAATAACACTGAACAGATTCAGTGATAATTCCTCAAGCTATAACAGAAGTAAAAACCTATTCACTAAGTAAAGATTCAGGATCATTATCATTTCATCAGGTCTTAGGAGAGCTGGATCAACAAAAAGAATCTCATAAGAGATACTAAAGATTCCAAGAGCACTTCTATTGCATTGGTCTCTGATTCAGTTCCTGCTGTTGCTACTCCTTCTTCTGTCACCATCACTGAATTAGAATCTTCTGATTCTGACATGTCAGACTCAGATCCTGATTTTAATGAATCTCTTGCTCTACTTACTCGCTCTTTTAAAAAGTTTGCCAAAAAGGGAAACTTCCAAAGAAGGAAACCTCTCTCTCTTACTGACAAGCCTAAAACAGAAACTGTTGACAAGGCTACTGCTACCTGCTACAATTGTCAGGGCAAAGGACACTTTGCTAATGATTGCAGGTACAAGAAATATCAGTTTGCTCCTTCTTCCACCAAATCTTCCTCCAAAAATCCCAAATACCAAAGGCTGAAAGAAAAGTATAAGAAAATGAAATCTCAGCGGAAAGGTAAAGGTCTTATCGCAGAAGACTGCGATTGGGATGATGTCTCCTCTGACGAGTCATCAGATGAGGAAGATACTACTCCAGTGGCACTGATGGCCATTATTGAGGAACCTAACTTAGCTCTCATGGCTAAGATAAAAGAGGTCCCTGAAGAGGTTCCTACTCAAGCTCCTGAAGCTTCCACCTCTGCGACTGAATCTTCCAGTCAGGTACCTACTCCTGTTGTTCCTCTTGAAAGTCTAACTCAATTGGATCTACTGACCCTTGATCTCTATAAAGCCCTGAATGGTAAGACCTCTGCTGAGAAAATGAACATTGATCTTCGTGATCAACTCAAAGAGTGTCATGAAAAGATAAAACAACTTACCATTCTGGAAGAAAACTATAAGGATCAGGTCTCTGTAAATCAAACTCTCTGTATCGAAAGAGAAAGGGCTCTTGCTGCCAAAGAAAGAGCCCTGGCCGAACTTAATGCTGAAAAAGTCACCATCAAAGGATGGAGTGACGCCTCTGAAAAGGTTGATGAAATATTAGCCTCAGGGAGAAATGTCAAAAACAAAAAGGGTCTTGGATTCACTCGTGGATGTCCTAAGCCTGATCATTCCATGGTTAAATTTGGAATGTTTGTTTCTTCTATCCCTGATCCTAATGCCCCTGAAAACATCCCTTCTTCTTCTAATACACACACTGAAGGTGCTCCTAAGAGCAAAAAGAAAACAGTTAAGGAAAACTCCAAAACTGTACCACCTTCAAAGACCAAGAATCCTAAACCTAAGAAAAATAAAGTTCTAGGTGGTGGACCTTCAGTCTCAGGAACAAAATCCTTTTCTCAAAATCCCACTCCTAGGCTGAAGATTGACCTAAAGCAAAAGACTATGGTAAAGAAACCTATTCCTCCTTTGTCTAATGCTAATGGTGTACTTGGTAGTGGTCCTTCTCATCTGAAGTTCAAAGACTTCCTGGACCCCACAAAACACTTTCTTTATCGCAAATGTTATCACTGTGGATTAAATGACCATATTGCGAGTAAGTGTCCTGATGCTACCAAAGCTGAAAAATCAGCTAAGGTAAAGAAAAATCCTAAGACTAGTAAAACAGTCAAAGGAAAGAAGGTTGTCAAGACTGCTTCTTCAGTCAAGACTCCAGCCTCAAAAACTAACTCAGTTAAGGCTGTTACTGACTCCACCATACCTACTGATAACTCTGGATCCATAGTCCTATGGGTACCAAGAAAAGTTTAAACTCTAAATTTTACAGGAAAAGGGCATCTGGTACCTGGACAGTGGATGCTCACGACATATGACTGGTTCTAAATCTGTCCTCTCTGACTATCGTGACGAAAGAGGTCCTTCAGTGACCTTTGGTGGAAATGGTAAAGGCCAAACTAGAGGTTATGGCACCCTGACCAACGGAGTAACTACGTTCAAACGAGTTGCTTATGTTGAAGGCCTGATGCACAATCTTCTTAGCATCAGTCAACTATGTGATAAGAATCACAAAGTTTCTTTCTCAAAGAAAAAGTGCAAAGTCAAGAACAGACGCAAGGAAGTTATTCTCACTGGTGTTAGACACGCTGATATCTACATCATCAACATGAATACTTCTACTGACAACTTCTGTTTTGTATCACGTGCTTCTACTGATACTAATTGGCTCTGGCACAAGCGTCTCTCTCATCTCAACTTCACGACGCTGAATCAACTCTGCATCAACAATCTTGTTGTTGGTCTTCCTGACTTTCGCTATACAAAGGTATCTCTTTGTTCAGCATGTGAAAAAGGAAAGCAGACCAGGGCTAGCTTCAAATCCAAGCAGATTTCATCCATCAGTTCTCCTCTTCAACTTCTCCACATGGATCTCTTTGGACCTGTTAATGTTCAATCCATTGCTGGAAAGAAATACACTCTGGTGATTGTTGATGAATATTCCAGATATACATGGGTATTCTTTCTTCGATCCAAGAGTGATGCTCCTGAAGAAATCATCCTGTTTATCAGAAAGATGGAAAAGCTCAACAACCTTTCTGTTCGATCTATCAGAAGTGACCATGGTACTAAGTTCAAAAACAGTACCCTGGAAACCTTCTTTGAGAGGAAAGGTATCTCCCAGAACTTCTCCTCTGTAAGAACTCCTCAGCTAAACGGTGTTGCTGAAAGACAAAACAGAACCCTGATTGAAGCTGCACGATCGATGTTGAGTGAAGCCAATCTTGCCACTCAATTCTGGGCTGAAGCCGTTAACACTGCTTGCTACACCCAGAACAGATCACTTATAGTCAAGCGCTTCAGGAGGACCGCTTACGAACTCTTTCGTAATAGAAAACCTTCAATCGAACATCTCCATATCTTTGGTTGTGTATGCTACATCCTGAACAACAAAGATAACCTTGGAAAGTTCGATTCCAAGTCTGATGATGGAATCTTCCTTGGATACTCCTCGATTTCTAAAACTTGCCGTGTGTTCAATAAACGAAGACAAACCATAGAGGAAACGATTCATGTTCGTTTTGATGAATCAGGCCCTACATTTCCTCACCCTCACGACAATTCTGAAATAAATCAGTGGCTGACTCTTTCTTTCAAGTCCTTGATATTCCCATTGCTGATCCAACTCCTCAAGACCTTCCTGATGGTTTTGAAGAAACTCCTCTTCCACCCTCTCAAATAACCATACCTCCAGTTATAAATGCCACTCATATTACTTAAGTCACACCTGAACCTGATCAACCCACTAGCAGTGAAGACTTCTCTCAAACTACTGCTAGTGAACCCGCTCCTGCTCCTACAAATCTTCTTCCTGATCCATCGTTAAATGAAGCTTCTACTTCAGGACAGGTGTATCAACCACCTGCTCTTCGATGGACCAAGGATCATCCAATTGATCAGGTCCTCGGAAATCATTCCTCTGGTGTTAAAACTCGACGTCAATCTGGTAACATCTGTCTTTATGTTAATTTTATCTCTGAAAATGAACCTAAAGAAATAGATGATGCCTTGTGTGATCCTGCCTGGGTCTCAGCCATGCAGGAAGAGCTAGCAGAGTTCATCAGAAACAATGTCTGGCTTCTCGTCCCTAGGCCTCGAAAACGTACCATCATTGGATCCAAATGGATCTTCAGGAACAAACTTGATGAGATTGGTACTATTATTCGAAACAAGGCTCGTCTTGTTGCTCAGGGATACAGGCAGGAAGAGGGCATTGATTACGATGAAAATTTTGCTCCTGTGGCTAGGCTCGAAGCAATTCGACTATTCCTGGCCTTTGCAGCACATATGAACTTCAAAGTTTTTCAAATGGACATTAAAAATGCCTTTTTGAATGGAAAACTAAATGAAGAAGTCTATGTGGCTCAGCCTCCTGGTTTTGTTGACCCTAAGTTCCCTGATCACGTTTATAAGTTAAACAAGGCTCTCTATGGGTTAAAACAGGCTCCTCGTGCCTGGTATGATACCCTGTCAACCTTTCTTCTCTCTAAAGGTTTCGAACTTGGTAAGATCGATAGCACTCTATTTCTTAAGAAATATCCTAAGCATATCCTTCTTGTCCAGATATATATCGATGACATTATCTTTGGATCAACCAATCCCAAACTCTGCGAAAAGTTTGAGTTACTCATGAAAACAAAATATAAAATGTCTATGATGGGTGAACTAACTTACTTTTTAGGACTTCAGATCAAGCAATCTGAAAAAGGAATCTTTATCAATCAAGGTAAATATGTACTTGATATGCTGAAATTTGATCTCACATCATGTACACCGATGAAGACTCCAATGGCACCTCCTCTATCACTTGACAAGGATTCCAAAGGGAAACCTGTTGATGTGACTCTTTATAGAGGAATGATCGGCGCGAGTCGTCCTGATATCATGTATTCTACATGTTTATGTGCTCGTTATCAGGTGATGTGGTAATTATCATACATAAAAAGCGTAACAAGTTTTAACCTCTAATGCCTAGCCACTGTCTTACCACATATACAGGCAAACGTACCTGATCGTGAGTAATATAGTGTAGAAAAGTCCACGTATCGTATCTACCACTGGGAACGGTCAAGTTATCGTAGATTATTAATATAAATCAGTTTAATTAACCTAAAGCTTTTGGGGGGTTTTTTTATGAAAAAGGTTTTAATACTAAAAAGACAACTAATTTAACTATTAACTAAGAAAGCGATTAAAGAGATTAATTAAGAACTATATGAAGGAAAACAGTAGCACTTATCATGGTATAGTGAATCCCAAGTGGATGATTTAAATAGGCCAACGGTTTGGTTGTTTTGGTCATTGTAGGAATTTAAGTCTGGGACACCCTAACATGTAGTGATTATGGTCTTTAACTAGGTCTTGGTCCTCCTAGTCCAATACTTAGGTCGTTTGTCAGGCAACCTAGCACCGGAAATCCAATCCTAATTCTATTGTATGGTTTTCTATCTCCAGGTCACTCTCGGTCCAAGTAACCACTTAACACAACTCTCTTGGTCAAGGGTAGGTTAAGGTAGGTTTATTATCCTATCGGAGTCTATCTACTTTAGTCAAACAGATACACCTAACCAAAGGAGTTCAAATAACCAAACAATAATAATCAGAGCGGAACCATAACACACATTCAATCAACCAAAAACAAACCAATAAACATTAAGTATCAAATCATCATCCACAATGGTTCATTGACCATGACAAGTACCACTATTAAAAGACTACTCACTAAACATAATGAAAACAGAAAACATGATAATAGACATGATACCGACAATACAACGACGGATGATCAAAGATCGAACCCCGCAGCGTATCGGCACCACTCAGACTTCCACTCTATCGTCTCTGCTTCGTAGCTCGTAAAACGCATGTCTCGATATGTTCTGAACTAAAGGAGGAGGCTGGTATTCAAAAGAAAACGTCCAGGGGTCATCTGGCGATCACCAGACTGCTGGTTTGGCGGCGCCAAACACTTAGGTAAACCCTGGTCTTCAGCTTTGTCGAATCTGGCGGCGCCAGATCTGGAAACTCGCGAACGCCAGATTGCCATTGTATTGAACTTGTGCATTTTTCACGTTTTCTCGCCTTTTTTCGTACTTTTCCGTTCCACGGCCTCCAAATCCTACATAAACAATAATAAGCTCATTTGGTGAGTGAAATGATCATAAACGGGTGAGAAATGGGGTAAAGTCATACAATTAAGCTCAACCAAAACATGTATAATTTTGGTGTTATCATCAGGCTGAACCCAAAGAATCCCATCTGACTGCTGTAAAGCGGATTTTCAGATATCTGAAGGGAACTCCTAATCAGGGTCTTTGGTATTCCAAAGACTCAGGGTTCGATCTAACGGCTTATTCTGATAGTGACTTTGCAGGATGTAAGATCGACAGGAAAAGCACCACTGGTGGGTGTCACCTACTAGGTGGAAAGTTGGTGAGTTGGACTAGCAAGAAACAGAATTCTGTGTCCACATCAACTGCTGAAGTTGAATATGTTGCAGCTGGAATTTGTTGTGCTCAGGTCCTGTGGCTGAGAAATCAACTTCAGGACTATGACATACAAGTTTCCAAAATTCCTATATACTGTGACAACACTTCAGCGATCGCCATCGCGAACAATCCTGTCTTACACTTCAAGACAAAGCACATTGAAGTGAGATATCACTTCATCAGGGATCACGTGATGAATGGTGATATTGAACTCCATTTTGTCCCTACTGAATATCAGCTTGCTGACCTCTTTACCAAACCACTGGATGTAACACGTTTTAACATGCTCATCAGTGAACTTGGGATGTTAAATCTTGACGAATGAAGTGTATCAGGAAATAACTGTGTTAGATCCTGAAGAATAATTTTACTCAGGACATACATCTAACAACTCCTGACGAATACATTTATCAGGAGTTAACTCTATTCAGTACTTACAAAATCTATGTTCAAATATCCGAATACTGATGATTCTCAGGTAAGTATTTCTAACTCTGAAACCATATCGCATTAAATGTGATAAGAGGATTTCCTAAAACAGTACTTATCTGATAAGTACTCAAATTCCAAAAAGTTCATCTTTCACCAAATTGGAATTATCCCCTGAAAAGGTGGTTTTTAGAATAAAACAAACTTTTCATCTTGCCAGACACGTAATGGGACGTTTCCTGTTCCCCACTACGTGTGTCAGGCACGTGAACGAGCATCAAGCTTCTTTTGTCATCATTACGTTTGAAATTAGCCGCTCTTTTCCCTCTCATCCATTTTCTCTCTCTAACCACGAGGTATAAAAACCTCACTCGTACTCTTTTCACTCTTTACGCTCACAAATACTCTAAACGAACAAAAGCAAGAAAAGATTTCTCTCTCGTCTGTTTCACCAAGAACACACACTATGTTCTCCTTCAAGAATCTTCGTAAGTGTTTAATTCTTTGTTCTTTCCATATTATAAGTTGATCTTCTTCCTCTAAAACAACTTATTTTATTAAACGTTTTTCCAAAACCCTAAGATCACTTCGTTTGATCTTAGTTTTACCCAAAATCTTCAAGATATTTGTTAAAACTGTTTACATGAGTTTTCTTATTTCTTTTAAGAAAAACCATCAAACTACTATTTTGATATATTTCATAAAAATAGAAGTTCTTTTTAATACCAAAACACATTCTTTTTGTGATTTTTGGTATCTAATCTATTCCAAGTATAAAGGATTTCACCACTTTTATGAACGTTTTCCTTTGTTCATTGAAAAGTGAAGAAAAGATGCATATTTTGGATTCCTTAATCATCCACATATGTTATTCTTTTTGTTTACAGAATGGCTGCTACTTCGAATACTTCTCTAGACGCTCAGCTCTCCACTAAAGCCACAACGCTACTGTCTGCCTCTGGAAGCCTCCCTGTGGTTGTGCCTCAACATGACCTAAAATTCAAGGCCAACAACTTAGTCGGCCTATTCGATCTTCCCAAGGGCAAGCAATACCTTCAGCCTGCAAAGGAATTCCTCTTGAGCAGTCCACTGAAGACTGCCTTCACCCTGAACACCAAGCCCAACAAGCCACTGCTCCTACAACTGTGGTCTACTGCGATGGTGGCTCAGGAGAAGAGCCCCAAAGGCATACTACAGGAGGTGATAAAGTTCCAGATAAACGATGAAATAGTCACCTTCGGGATCGGGACCCTGCGGAACGTCCTTGAAATCCCAGGAAATAAGAGATATCCTCCTCTCCCAACCTCTGACGAAATCATAGCCCTCCTGGATGACATTGGCTACCAATGGCCTGAGAAGGAAGGCGTCATCACCAAGTCCTCTGCCACTGTTCAGAAGACAGGACTGAATGTCACGTTCTATTACATATGGAACACATTCGGCCTCTGTCTAACAAGCAAGACTGGCAGCACTGAACAATTCCTTACTGCCATTCAGAACATGGTATTTTCCGCTCTCAAAAGGCGGAAATTCGACTATGTTCGCCATATCTGGGATGATATGGTGAAGAAGATCAAGACGGCAAAGCAAGTGACCAACATCCTCTACACCCGCTTCTTCTATGCCGTTCTGGCCCGGCATATGAAGACGAACTATCCCACTGAAGGGACGTTCAACAATGTTGCCATCGGGCCAAAGTTCCTGGATCAGGTGCTCCCTCGCCCTGGTGATGTTACTCTATCTGTTGTCCTGGTTCCTCTTGAGGAACCACAGTAGGAGAATGAAGACACTCCTGCCTCCCCTCCAGTCCAAGGTATGTTTTCTTTCATCTCATCTAAATCATCTTCTTCTCGTTCTCTGCATGCTATGTCAGTAGCTAACCCCTTACTGACTTCCCCAGCTGCAAACACCTCGACGCTCCAGAAGCGTCCCCCTCCCTCTGGATCCTCACCACCACCTCCACCCAAACGCGCCAAGTCCAAGGCGTCAAAAAGAAAGAACAAGGGAGCTGCTACTAGTAAGAAATACTACATTACCCTCCCTCAACTCTTTAACAGACCATCCCCTTTATCTAAATCTTCTTCACCCGCAGATGCTCCTGCTACTACTCTTAATGAACCTGAGGTTGTTCATCTCGAACACTCAGAGAATGTGGACGGCACTCCTTCTGATGTCGTTCAAGCCTCAGGTAATAAACTTAAGCACTTTATTGCTTCTTCTTCTTCTGTGAAAGCTTTTGAGACTTCTAGTGCTCATTTAGCTACTGATCTTGCAGGTTCATTAACGGCGCCTCAGGATCATCCTCAACGCTTACAGGATGATCCATTTGACTCTTTTGTGTTCACGGACTCTGAGCATCAGTTAAGCGTCACTGAGCTCAGGCGACAGTCCGCTGAACGGGCGCTTCAGGACGCCAAAGCTGCCCTCCAGCTTCAGGAGGAAGCCCACAACGCCCGCCTTCAGGCGATGGCAGAAGAGCTTGCTTCTGCAAAAGCTACTGCCACTGCGGCTGAAGCAAAGGCTACTGCTGCTGCTGCCACTCCTCCTCCAACGGCCGCCTACCTCAACATACCATGCCTGGACACCATCCAGGACAAGGTATCACATATGGTCACTTCCTCCACCACCCTTCACGAGTCCCTTCAGGACATGAAGGCGACAGCACTTCCCGCCATCACCAACGCCATCACGACAGGCTCCAATTCTCTCCTCTCTTTCCAAGCAGAGGTTACCAAGAGATTGGACGCTCAGGAAGCAGGGCTCAGGGCCCTTCAGGAGAAGGTTGCTGAACTCTCTTCAGTAGTCACCACCTTCACCACTGCTGCTCCACCACCACCGTCGTTCACCTCCACCGACCGGGATGCACTTCAATCCTTGGTTGGCGCCACCTCCACCAACCGCAAGCTTCAGGAGGACCTTGCCTCTCTCCTTCAGAGGTGCCTTACAACAGCTGCCATAGGCAGGGCACCTGTTGAGTGGGAGAGACAGCCAGCACCTCATCCCCACGGAGATCATTCCGTCTATTCCCCCTCCAGTAATTGGAATATAAACAATGAGGAGGACGGAACCAATGAAGACGACGACGATGATGATGATGAAGATGACTTCGTGGTGGAAAAGGTTTCAGATGCCACGCCCACTCCAGGACCCGCACAATCTCATGGGGAGAACCCTGGCGCTCCTGGTACGTCTATAACCTCCCCTTCTAGTTCTGATAATCTACCCATCTCCTCTCTTCTGAACAAACCCAAACCAAACCCTGAAACCATAGCTATAACAGATAGTTCAACCGAAAACTCACCCACAAACAACCTTCAACTTGTTGTCTACCAACCACCCAAACTACCTACTCCTGAACCTGAACCTGAACCTACCCCTGAATCTCAACCTGAAACCCATTCTCAACCTGAAACCGAACCTGAACCCCAATATTAGGATGTGAACTTCGGCTCTGTTACTGGTGAGATTATTCGCCTTATGGAGAATAGTCCATCAGAACAAACAAGAGCTGAACTTAGCAGAATGACCTTTAGGGTTACCCCTCTAAACCATGAAGCCATTCCCATAAATTCTGTTAACCCATTTCACCCTGAAGCCTCCTCTTCTAGAACTCAAGAACAACCTGGTCCCTCAGAAACCATTGTTCTATCTTCAGATGATGAATTCATCTCTGATGATTACTCTTCTCCTCCTTCCTCCCCAAGATCACCTCCCTCAAACTCTCCACGTTCTGAAGGTGAAAACTACCCTGACACTTCTGCTACTTTGAACAGGGATGGGCATTTAGACGCTGTGATAGAGCGACTCGAGAGTACAAGAGTAAAAATTCCTCTTCGTACCTCTTGGGACTCCGAGTTCGCTTATCTATCACAGGAAGAATTTTTGGAGGCACTGAAAGCTTAGGAGGAGCTAGATAATAAAGAAAGAGAGGTTTTCCTCTCTGCTCAAGCTGCCCGAAAGCTTGCTTTTGACTTCGTCGAAGAGGACGACGAAATAAGTGCTGATCCTCTTCTAGCACAGAAGGTCGCGCTGAAAGTCTTCAATAGGAGGACTGATGAACAGGCAGAGGAGGTAAACAAAGAGCTTGACTGGTGCAGAGACCGACTTCATCTCAGGAAGCACGGTGCCAAAATCGCAGGAATCCGTCTTCGCCGAACCCGTGGAAAGAAAGGTGTTCCTGGCAAGACCTGGCTCACCGTCAAACGCTTTGGAGTAAAGGAGGTAGAGCACACTCTTGACAAGTTAGACAGATACAACTTGTCAGTGTGGAATGAAATCAGAAGCCTACTTCCCAAAGCCAACAAGAACTATAGGGCTGAAGTAGAAGAAGTCATTGATGGACTTATTGCTCGAATCAGTAGGACAACTGAAATTCCTGATGTCCTGCTCCAACCTCCCTCTACTCTGCCAAAGCCTCCTGTCCGACGATCAGCATGCACTTCCACAAGGAGATTCACTCCCTGTGTTCCCAGGACTTCCTACAAACCCCTTGATCTCTCGATGGTTGATCTCTCCTTCCCTACAGGATTAACTCTCTCTGAGGGTCAAGTCATCAGAGAACCTGTTCATGGTATTTGTGTAGGCGACAGTCTCAACATTCCTCGCTTTCAACGCTTCAGCGAACTACACAAAGCACCCACTGAACACCTGGTGACAGTTCTCTTCACAGCAAACAGAGAAAAGAAAAACAAAGACAACAAAGAGTTTGCTCGTGCTGTCAGGACTATCCTCAATCAACGCATAGCAGATGGTGAAACCTATCTCACCATCCAGATCAAGGAAGAAGATCCTGATGAAGATTCTGATAGTTAGAATTTCTTTTTTGTAATTTTCTTTCAGTACTGTATTTATGCACTTGTGTATTTTCTTTACTCTTGTAATTCCTCATGAGATTAATGGAAATGCATTTTACTGCATCGTACTTTATTCCATCAAAGTACTGAAAAAGATCCCTCAAAACAGTAAAGGGGACACGTACCTTTATGAGTTCTATTTCCTACTGTTATACCTAGACTTAGAATTTTATTTCTAAACTTTCTAGATTAAGACAATTTCTCTGTTGTCTTATCATTATCATTTAGGGGGAGATTGTTGATCCAGTTCTCCTAAGACCTGATGAAATGATAATGATCCTGTTACTTCACTTAGTGAATAGGTCTTTACTTCTGTTATAGCTTGAGGAATTATCACTGAGATAGTTCAGTGTTATTCCATGTTACATATGCTGTAACTTATTTTTATAATCATCAGGATCAGGATCAGGAGATGAACGAGTCTTTTCTGACGTCTACTGATCCTGACCATCAAAGTGAAGACCTCCTGAAGACATCAAGATCATACTCAAAGAACCATCAGCGAAGTCGAAGAATTAGCTGATGACAGGACTAGCATGCTCGTGATCTGAAGACGGAACTCAGAGATAGCAGGCTGCTCAATTTCGTATGACATCCTGAAGACTCATCAGGATACAGTGACCTCTGATCAACCTCAGTATCAGAGCATTCCTCACTGATCAGTATCCTGATCTTGAAGGATTAGTGTAATGTCTTAATCTAATGCACAAAAGGATTATCCGCCTTTACTGACACAAAAAGTACACAAGGACAATCTCTTTTCTGTTCCCTCCGTACTTATCAGACCTCAAGGCAACTGTTTGTATAAGCCCTCTTTTGTACACCATGCAAAAGACATTGTTTATAGTAAATAGTACAATAGACCACTTGAAGTGTGACACGTACACAAAAGTGAGTCTGCATGCATTTAATGCATTGGGTATAAATAGGACTTGAAGAGATGTTCTCCATACTTCTTCTTCATCCTAAAAATACGCTAATCCTTTCTTTCTTATTCCCTCTATATTCTTCTCTTTTCTAGTCTTCTCACTTTAGTGCATAGTGAAAGAAACTTAGATTGTTTAGTTTAGACTTGTGTCTTTTCTATTTCCGCAACAAACTGTAAATTCAAAGTGTTAATACAACATAGAATTTAAAAGTGAAAACTTGGTGTGATTATATTCAACCCCCCCCCCCTTCTATAATCCCATACACTATCCTTACTTGAAGGTCACCCCTTGGGACCAACATATATAATAGTTAGAAACAACAAATAGTTACGCACATATGGCCTTTGACATATTGCTATTTCATATCTAAACTGTTGACCTCCCAAGAGGCTAAGGCTATGTTTGGCAACCTAGCTAATAAGCTAGCTTATGACTGATAAGGTAGCCAATGATTGATAAGTTAGCTGATGAAGGTAGCTGTTGACTGATAAGGTAGCTGATGAATAAAATGTGTGGCAAAAACTAGCTGATAAGGTAGCTTTTGACTGAAAAATGACAAAAAAAAACATGTTTAAATATTAGTAATGTAAAAAGTGGAAGGATATATTTGGAATAAAAAAATAAAAGTCTCATACTTACAATAAGTCACCAAAAGGCTACTCAAAATAGTTTTTCAAAAAGCTAACTTATGATTCATCCAAACATGTACGTGACTTATAAGATGACTTATAAGTTTGCATTTTTTTTTAATTTACCAAACAATGCCTACGGATTTAAATATCACTAATTTGAGAAGGGGTTATTTTCTTATTTGTTGTATGCGCCAATAAGTATTTTAAAAAAACAGTTACTCACCATAAGTTTTGAACCATGACCTCACATAACGTATTATGTTAAATTCAGCTTCAAGGTCAAAGATTTTTGCAAAAGTTTATTATCAGTTCTTTCTAATTGAAAGGAGGTGATTTTAGATATCTATTTCTTGAAGTGAGAGAAAAACCAAGTGTTCATTTAATTCACATTCGACTTTGGGTACTATCTAATATTTATTCTTATCAAACAGTTTGAAATTTAAGCATGTATTATTTTCTTTTGATTCGAATCAATCTTATACCATAAGATAATTTAAGTATATTTCTTGATCACAAACTGAACACATAATTTCAACAAGAAGGGCTTAATGAACAGTGTTTAAAAATGCGCGCCATGGCGCGATATGGCGTAAGACGCGTCTCCGCTGTTACGAAATGTCCTATGGCGTTTCTGTAAGGCGTGGCGCACGCCATGGCGCCTCAAGACGCGCCATATCACGCCGCGACGCGCGTTTTTTGTAAGCCATGGCCTTTTTTTCAAAAAAAAATATTTTTTGTTATTTTTTTATAATTTGTGTTGTTGCATATTTAACTTTAATTTTTACATTTTTATAAATTTATTTAATCTTTATCACCTACAATTTCACGAATTCATAAATGTTATGGTTTCATGATTAAAACGAAGTTATAAAGTTACTTTTGTATGTTTTATCTTACATACACTAGTACAAAAATGACTTTTTGTGACGGTTTTGAAAATTTGGTTTGTAACGGTTTCTAAAAAAACCGTTACAAAAGGTCACATAAACATTTAAAGAATAGTTATAGTAACGATTTTTATAAAAAATCGTTACCACTACCAAAACCCTAGAAACATAAAAGTGATGATTTAGGCAAAAGTGTTACTAAAAAGTCCCCTATGGTAATGGTTTTGAAAACCGTCATTTTATGTTGTGACGGTTTTTAAAAACCGTTGCCATAAATTACCATTTAGTAATGGGTTTTGTCTAAACCATTGTTTTATGTTGTAACGGTTTTAAAATAACCATTGCCATAACTATAGTATATATCGCAACGTTTATTTGAAAACCGTTTCCGTAAATCACTCGGTTCTATGATAACGGTTTTGAAACTTTTTGTCACCAAAAAATAGTTTATAGTAATGATTTTGTAAAACTTACGTCACCAAATGGCATTCAAAGGTAACGGTTTCAACTACATTTATGTCACCATATGTTATGCTACGGTGACAATTTTGAAAATTTTACGTCACTATATGTCATTCTATGGTAACGGTTTTGATTACCATTTGTAATACTACAGTAATGGTTTTGAAAATAAATGTCATTGTACGTTATATTAAGGTGACAATTCTAAAGAATAAACGTCATTATGTGCCATGCTACGATGACGGTTTTGTATAAGAGATGTCACGATATCATGTTACGATGACAACGGTTTTTTATTATAAACATCATTTTACTTTGTGATACAGTGATTATTTTAAAAAATAAACGTCACTATAGACCATTCTACGGTGATGGTTATGAAATATAAATGTTGTCTTATGCCATGGTATAGTGATGGTTTTTTAGGACAAATGTCCCCTTATGTCATGTTACAGAACAAGTGTCATTGTACATCATGCTATAATTGTGGTTTTGGAAAAATAAGCGTCACTGTATGTCATTCTAAAATGACGGTTTTGTCGAGACAATTATAATTTTATAATTTTTTGAAAATAAAAACGAAAATTTTAATACATTTTAGAATAAAATGCTAACGTGACGATTTTCAGAATAATGTTGTAACACCTTAGGCAAATCCCATATCGCCGTGGACATGAGTGATGTTGGTTCATAAGTAATACTTTGCAATTCTTAACAACAACGCGATTTGGGGTCACATGCACGACATGTTCTTGGAACGATGTAGTTAAGTGTGCTTGGATGAGAGTAGTATCAGGATGGGTGACCACGCTGGGAAGTCCTAATCAGGTCACTAGAAACAAAGTCATGAGCTAGTGGGGCAACGCAGACAATATTGTGTCGAGGGTGTTACAAGTGGTATCAGAGCCGCACCTGTGTCATTCGGGATATGGGGCAAACCACGTCGATATGATAACAATTTGAAATACAAACGTCACAATGTCATACTATCGTAACAGTTTTAAAAAATAAACGTCACCATAATTCAAGCTACGGTGACGCTTTGAAAAATAAACGTCATCGCATGTCATGCTGTATTGATGGTTTTCAAAAACAAACATCACCATAAGTTACGCGGCGATGACGGTTTGAAATATAAATGTCACCGTATGTCCTCTGTAGTGACGGTTTTAAAAAACAAATGTCATCATATGGCATAATATGGTGACGATTTTCATATATGAACGTCATCATATGTAATGTACAGTGATGGTTTAAAAATTAAACGTTACAATATGTCAATCAACAATGACAGTTTTAAAAAATAAACATTACGCTATCTCATGCTTTAGTGATGTTTTGAAAAATAAGCGTCGCCTTATGTGATTTTACAGTGACGACTTTTAATAAAGAAAAGTCATAGAATGTCATTCTATTTTTACGGTTTTGATAAATAAATGTCATCGTATGTTATCTTATGGTGACGGTTTTAGGATATATTTTACTTTTTTTTACATATCAACGGTGACGGTTTTAGTCAATGGTAACAGTTTTTGATGTGATTTGGTAACAATTTTTAAATGTAACAAAAGGCATATCAAAAGTGACGGCAAAATAGATAACGTTTTTTATGTTCACGAAAACCGTCATCGTTTACCTACAGTAACGGTTTTTAACCGTCACAAATAACCATTTTTGTACTAGTGATATTCTCTCAAAAACTATTTTTATAATAATAATCTATATGACTTTTCTTCTTTTAATGTGAATGTATATTTTTAATACTTTTATTTTATAAAAATAATTTATATAAAACATATATATATACGTATAATTCTATATATGACATATAAATTTGCCGCCGTATGTCACGCCTTGGAAAACGCCGCGTTCTCGCCATATCTCGTAAGGCTTAAAGCTTGACCTCACCGTCACGCCACGCCTCACGCCTTTTTGAACTTGTTAATGAAGTATTAAATTAGGTTATAAAGTCAAACCCCAATGGGGCAGCCTACCGGTTAAGGCTTGGTGTTGGGGAAAAACCCACCCAAGTTCGAATCCGGGGGTGAGCAACCAGGGGCCACTGAGTATTAATCTCAGGGGAGCATGCTTTAGCTCTCGGTAAAAATTGCTAAGGATGTAGTCTGGCCAAAGTCCAGGTGAACCTTCTCAAAAAAAAAAAAAAAAAAAAAAAAAGGTTATAAAGTCCAAAACAGGGCCCAAAATAAAATTTATGTGGGTTTTGGCTTTTTGGTGCCAAGGGATTGGGCTATATACACTTACTTTTTCAGAAAATTAAATAAGAATATGTAAAGATGAAATTAATCTAAAAATGATACTTACAAATAAACACATTCAAATTTCTAACTTCTAAGTTACCATCAACATTAAAACTAAGCATCTTGACTGCTAGAAATGGGATGAGAGAAACGGGTAAATGGGAATCCAGAATATGGTTTGTTTAAAAATTATATTAATACATTTTTCGAAATATTAATCTCGACTCTATATTTGGATATCATGAAATTAAGTCAAGGATAATTCACAACGGCCAAGACCAAGTAGAGATAGGAGCATCTTTCATTTGCTTTACTACAAAAAAACATATCATTTATCCATGTTTCATAAAAAGCGTGGAAGAGTTTTGAAACTTGTCACATTGCAAATTGAGATAATTAGTTTAAATATAGAGACTATTAGGCCATCCGCAGCCCAAGCTGTACAGGACCGGCACGCCACCGGTACCGGTGTGGTACCCCCGGCAACACCGCCGAGGGTGAGTGCACGATAGCCGGTACGGCACCCCAATGCCGGTTGTGAAGACTACCCACCCCACCCCATATTTGACCTTGAAAGGTTGAAGTTTGAATTATTAATCTTTTATGAAATGCTATATAATTTGTTTAGGATAAAAAATTATAGCACATAAAAAAGTTAGTAACTTGTAGTACGATCTTATGATCCTGATCCCGATCTTACGATCCGATCTTGTAAAGACGAAAACGATCTTAAGTAAAATCCCGATCTTGATAACCTTGGCCGTCACCTCTACATGCTTTCACACAATACAAGGGCATCTTTAATATATTATTGGGTTAATTACATGAGTGTGTATCCAACTTGTCACGTGTTTTCATTGTATGTACCTAACTTTTAAACCTACCATTGTATGTACTGAACTTTTTAATTTTCTTATTGTATGTATCGATTTACTTGTTGTTAGGATTATGTGCAAGATAGTAACAGGGTTTACCGTGTCCAATGTTGTAAGACACTAGTGGGTCACACTGCTACACACCCAATTGGAGATCAAGTGGTTTGATGGAATAATTAATTAGTACAAGTTAATTATTGAGTGAGAAATAAATAATAAATAGTTATTTATTATTTAGTTATATATAAAATATTAGTTGAAATATTTTATTAGATTAATTAATAGTTAATTAATTAATTGAAGGGTTAAGTTATTTAATTAATAGTTTATTAATTAAATAAGGAGTTTGAGTTTGATTAAATAACCTTAATGGGCTTTTTAATCAAACGGGCTTTCTTTATTGGGTACTGCCATATTTAATTTTATAAATATGGCAAACCCTGGTCAGTTTTATTCATTCGATCAATCTTAACTGAAAAGAAACCCCAGAGAAAAACCAAAACCCTCCTCTCTCTCTCTCTCTCCATCGATTTCCAGGAGGAACCCGAGGTGGTCTAGCAACCGATCTCACGGTGGTGCAGTAGCGGTGTATTCCCCACCAGCAGTCCAGTTTCGTTCGCATAAACTAACAACGAGGTATTTTTTTTTCGTAACCCTCTTTTGTATCTGTATGAGTTTAGGATTGGATCCTCGATTGGGAATCAGGCCTTTTATTCCGCTGTGCATGTTTTGTAGCCTACGATTCCCAACAGTGGTATCAGAGCCACTTCCTAAACCTAACAGATCAGGTTTAAGTTGCTTGCTAGTTAATTAGGTTTTGTAAAAATCGTTATTTTTCGTGTTAAAAATCTGATTTTTAGTAAACCTAGCGAAACAACGATTGGCGGTGGAACGGCGGCAGTTAGCCGGCCGGACCTCCAGGCCGATCGCCGTGAATCGAACCACCATAGACACCGCCGGCCGCACCACCCGATTGGTGGCTGCGGCGCCGGCTACTTCGGTAACCGTCGGCCACCCGCTTGGTGGCTGTGGCGGTGGTATCGATTGGATTAAAACCGCCGGCCACCCGATTGGTGGCTATGGCGGTGGTGTCGATTGAATGGAGGACCACCGACAGGTGGCGGATGATGGTGATCGACCACCAAGGCGGTGGCGATCGACCGAGCGACGACGAACGGCGGTGGCAGCGGTGATCGCTGCTGCCGTCTACCCCTTGATCCGCCGCACCACCAGTCACGGTGGTGATGGCGATTGTTGTTCTCGTCCGCCGCGCAACCACGGCGGCAGTGGTGGGGCGATCCGCTGCTGTCGCCGGTGGTGATGATGGTTGTTTGATGCGATAAGCACCGACGGGCGGCGGTGGTGGCTCACGAGCCGCTGCTGTCGCCGGAGATGATCAATACGACGGGCGGCGGTGGTGGTTTTCATACCACTGCTGTCGCCGGCAATTAATGGTGGTACGGGCGGCGGTGGTGGCATGATCGTCATCATCGCCGGCAATGGGGATCCACCGATCGACGGCCACGTTTTGGCGGATCGGTGATAGTCAAAACCGTTGTTCCTTACGATTGTTTATCTCTAACGGGTCTCAGTTGGGATTTGTTTCCGGATAGACTTCGAGGCAGGGATCGTTTTTGATCAGATTAGGTTAAAACGATTCAGGATTAAATTAATTAATTAATTTGTCTTAAATTAATTTTTGGTTTTATAATTATCCGGTTAAAATTCAGTTATATTTTAATTCGTTTAATTGTAATGAGTCATAGCTGAACCCTTTTAGACCCGTGGTTGTATTTTTATTGAATTTATCCGCTTTAGAATAGTTGGGAGGCCTGCGTGCCATTTACAACCCTTCTTGTAATTTCAAATTATTAGAATAGTTTGGGGGCCTGCGTGCCATTTAAAACCCATTTGTAATAGTTAGTTATCAAGACGGAGACAAGATGACGACCATGGATCTCGGAGCCAGTGGGAGTGCCAGAAGACGAAGACTTTTGTCACTTAGGGTTGAGACCGTTGTTTTGGTGTTGGCTCACAAAACAACATTAGTTTAAGGGTTTATGTTAGAAATATTGTTAGTTGTGTCAATTTTGTAATTCTTTAAAGTTGCTTTCCTAAATTGTAATTTGTGGATTAGGCCCATTGTTTAGGGCCCATCCATTTAAAGCCTTTTAGGCCTTTCAGGAGTAGTATAAATAGGAGCTTCCTATTTCATTTGTAGTTTCCTCACTCCTTTCTCTCTTTCCACTTCCTTACAATCATTTGAGAGCTTATGAATCATTTGATGACTTTTACACTTAGTCTATTTTTCATCATGATCATTACCATTATTCCATCACTCTAGATCTTGTACTTAAAGTTTACCATAGAAAATCTAAGTGTTCATTGTGGTTGATTTGGAACCCACAATTGGTATCAGAGCCTACCACTTGCTCTTGATCCTTTGAGTGTTGGTTCCGGTGGAAAAAGTTAGTTTCGTCATTGAGGTTTTGGATTTTCAGCTTCGGCATTCCCGAATTTTTCTAAGTATTTTCAGCTCCAGCACTTAGATTTGGGTTTTCTGTTCCGGCATTCTTGAAATTTTTCTAAGTGTTTTCAGCTCCGGCACTCCTGAGCTCCAGCACTCCTGAGCTCCAGCACTCCTAAGCTCCAACACTCCTGAACTTTTTCTAAGTCTTTTTAGCACAAAAGCCAATACCAAAGCCCACACCGAAACTCATAACTTGAACATTTTCACCGATCCAACTACCGGATCAAACTAAGTGGTTTAAGATCCGTAATCAACCATGAACACACGTGATGCTTTAACGATCGAGTCCGATAACCGACCACCAATTCTCCATGTACATAAAGAGGAATCCGATGAAGAATTGAATGAAATAAAGAAGGCTCTGGCATTGATCACCAAGTCTATGTACCAGAGAAATGCAAGAAAACCTATGTCTTCTAACAACCATCGGAGAAGAGTTGAACATGGTGGTAGAGTTGGCTACCAGAAACCTGGGGAGAAAGCCAAGTCTGAAGACAAGGAAAAGGAAGTAAACAAAGATAATGCTTGGCTCAGAATGTCAAGTGATGATGAGGAAGGAGGTCCCATATGTATGCTTGACCAAGATGAGGCATGGGACCTAACAAGTGATGAAGGAAGAGAAGATCAACTATGTCTGATGGCTAACAATGTTGAAGAGGAGTTGTACTCAGAAGATGGAGGACGTGATTACAACGACCTTGATTCAGATCATTCAGAGTCACCTTCTGAGGTACTTCCAGACCCTTACATTGAACTTGAAAATCAAGTAAAGGATCTTGCTCTGAAAGTCTCTGAGTATGACAAGAAAATTAAAAAGGCAAATAGCTTGACAGCTACAGCAGAATCCAAATTTGCTAGTGAGCATGCCTTAGTCGTTAAATTCTCCATTGAGCTTGCCCATTCCAAAGAAAAAGTAAGCACAATTACTCTTGCAAACAAAGTCTTAGAAGACGAAGTTGCTAGTCTGAATGGCAACATCTCAGACTTACAAAAGAAACTTCATGAGGCTGAAGTCTTGAGTAGAGTAAGTGTTCAAAAGTATGAAGCCATTTTTGCCCAAAGAACAAACCTTTTTGCTAAAATAAAAGACATGGAGGACAAGTTCCTAAAGAGAGGCCAGACTGATCAAACCATTCATATGAACCAACCGAAAGAGTTCAATTATTACAATCCTAAAGAAGGCATTGGATACAAAAGTCCATGCTATCTTAAGCGTGCCATATCCAAGACTCCTACCATGTATGACCTTCGGTACATGAGTCTTGGATACAAAATTGCTTTCATGAAAGAGTCTGATGATCCTGAACAGTTGAAGGAAATTGAGAAAAAGGAAAAAGCTAGAAAAAACAAACACTCTATTCCCTTCAACTATTCATCTCTCAATGCCAGTTACGCAACGCGTGAGATTCCTTTGTCTAAGGATTATACGCCTAGCTATACTAAGGCTGAGATGAATCAGGAAGTTCCAATCCTTGAAAAAGTTTACAACGATAACAAAACCTTCTTTGAAAAGAGGATTGCTACACTTGAGGCTGAGCTTGAGGATGAGAGGCGCATGAGCCTTAGGGAAAAGGACTTGTTCTTGAGTAGAATCAATGAACTTGAAACTGCCCTCAAATCCAAAAGCACACCAAAAGCAAGTCAATCCACTTTTGGAACTTGTGATAACTCACGTCATCATCACCATACATTGAATGTTGATGCACCGGATTTCAGACCTTCAAATACCTACACTCAAAACTCTCAATCAATAGTACTAAGGTCTCCAATCTGCACAACAATTTCATATATGGGTGACTTATCAACTACGGCACCTAAATCAACGGTACAAATCTCTAAGATTGTATCGGATGATTGTACCAATGGGGCTGGGGAGAATGGTAGATCACCAGGCACCTCTAAACCAGGAAACGTTACTCCTATCAAACCAACTCGGAAAGAAAAAGGGAAAGAAAAAGTGATTACCCCTGAGTCTGAAGTTGCTAGTTCATCCAGAACTAATGAGAGTGTTCCTAAGAAAAACAATCGTTTTCAAAAACCCAAGAATTCTTCCAAACCTAAGGGACACTCACATAACTTCCATCCGAAGAACACTACTTCTCCTTCAAATTCTCAAAATGTCAAGAATAAGAATCATACTTCTCGAAATGTAAGAGATGATCATTTGAGAAATGGTAGACATAGAGCAAAGGAGAATGGAACGAAAGAAGGCGGTCGTCCTAAGCCATTTGCACATAAGACTAGAAACATGAAAAACAGATTTTACAATGATGGATTTCATAGAACTTACAGTCATGTACCACATACTCTTTTTAATTTTCATGACTGTGAACATGTTGCTTATGGATATCGGAGTGATTTTCGGTGTCGAAATTGTTTTCATTTTGGCTTTTGTGCAAATGCCTTTGTAAATGATCCTTATGCTCCTAACTATTTTGGATTCTACAATCACTATAATCACTTTTCTCATGCCAAGAAAAGAAAATACAAGCCCAAGAAAAAGACCTTTAAAAGCAAAGAGGAACCCAAACCTGCTGGTACTAATCCGATAGGACCCATTCCCAAATGGGTACCAAAAATGTTTGCACTTGATTTTGCAGGTCGGTCATGTGTGGTTCATGGATTCAAGGTGTTCCAAGCACATGACCGGAAAGAAAGAACTTCTCACTTACTTCAATGACAAAATTTTATGGGAACGTTCTTGTATATCTTATTCCATTTTACTAACTTTTTTGTGGAATCATGAGTAAAGGGGGAACAGGTAAGTATTTTATCCCCTTCATGCATGTGCATTTGTTCTTATGTCGGTGTTACTAACCATTTGGTATGAGTGTACATCTGTCAAGGGGGAACGTTCCCTAGGTATGCATGTTCCAAGGGGGAATGTTGCCTGCTTATGCACGATCTAAAGGGGAACATGTACGTCATTTGCATTTAACCTTGAGCTCGGCTTTGACATTTGCCTTGAGCTTGGGTTTGTACTAAACTCTGAGCTCGGCGGTTGACGTTTGCCTTGAGCTTGAGTGTGTTCTAAACCTTGAGCTCGGTATTGTAACTTCACCTTGAGCTCAGTTTTATTTTTAAATATATATATATATAATAAATAAATAAAAATTTAAAAAAAATCAATGTTAAAAGAAAAAAAAGAAAATTTTAAATAATTTTTTGTTAAATAATAATAATAATAATAATAATAATAAGTTTTTAAAAAGAAAAAAAAATCAATCACAATCATACCAATTTAAAAAAAAAAGGGAAAAAGACTTCGTTTAAAAAAAAAATCAAATCAAATCAAATAAGTTTTAAAAACAAAAGACCTTAAATTTTTTTTAAATAAATCTGATTTTAAATAAATTTATCCCAATTCTTTTTCTCTTGTTGTTACGTTTTCTTCTTCTTCCTCCTTTTTCTTTTTTTATTCTTCTTCTTTATTTTTCCTCTTCTTCTCTAACTCCAAGAAGACCAAAATCTTACATTTCTTTCTTCCGGATCTGACCTTTACACTCAATCTCGGAACAACGTGAATCCCGGACTAGCTTTGTGTGGAATTTTGTGTGGATTTCTCAATCCCGGATCTGTGAAATCCCTTGACCGACTGAATCCAAATCCTGAAACCACACCAAGATCGCATCCCGAATCTAGCATGTGTATTTGATTGTGTGTATGCTAAGTGTTGAATCCCGGAACTCCACATCACCACCACCGACTGAAGAGTGAAGACCGCCGGCGACCGGATCTTCTTCCACCGGCGACCGGACCGAAGAAAGCCAATCCCGGATCTACTGTTCTTTAAATCTCGAAGTCATGCTTAACCATGAAATCCCGAACCTCACCTTAGCTAAACCCAATCCCGAAGGATTTTTCATGGTTTCGGTGTTCCAGCCTTGTTGTCTAAGTGAAAATCCCGGATCTGAAAGTTCAATCCTGAAGATTTGAAGCGTATAAGTTGGTTTTTGAATCCCGGATCTGCTTCTTTTTTCCTTTGAACATTTTTTTGTTTTGTGTTTCGGGATTGGGTGAGTCTGACTTTGTGTGTTTGTTTATTCGAGATCTCGAGTAGTTAGTGTATCCCGGACCATACAGACTCTTTCTTTAGTGTTTTGTTAATCCCGTAACCAAGCTTTGAAGCCAATCCCGAATCTGATGCTTAAACTTGTGTTTGTGTTCTTACCAAATCCTGAATCCTCCAATCCTGAAACCTCCAATCCCAAAGCCACCATGGTTTTGTCAAAACCCGGACCTGCATTTTTTTGGTATCCGGAACCCGATGGATTGTGGGTGTTTGTGTGTTTGTGCAAGAATCAGATTCCGAAATTGATTGAATCCCGGTCTGATTGGATCTAATGGGAACTGATTGTAATCCCATAACTAATCTAATCCCGGAAGCCGGAACCCAACTTGAGTGTGTGAAATCTTGAACCCACCTACTTGTGAATCCGGATCTGGTGGTTTCGATCGGACCGGCGGATCCATGTGAAAACCGAACTCATGCCTTAGGATTTTTTTTTGGTTTAAGCACCGGAATCAACCAGCTCCGGCATCCGTTTTTCTCTGTGACCCGAACTCATGAGCCTGTATATGTGAATCCCGGAACCTTGACGTGGTCTGAATCCGGTAGCTGATTTTCCAAATACCGAACCCTTCTCTTCAATCTGCCGAATCCCGAACCTGTGAATGGATCTGTTTTTTTTATCCCGAATCTGGTGTTGAGCTTGGAGTGTTGTTTTGACGAGTTTCATCTCTTCTTTAAACCCAGGAACAACTCAATCCCAGACCCTTTTGTGTTTTTTTTTAATCCCGGAACCATGGATTTGTTATTCAAGACTCAAGAGTTGTTGAAACCAGCTGTGAATCCAAATCCCGACCCCCTTCTTTTCTCTTCTAATTTTTTGTGGAATTGTTTTAGAGCAATTGTCTATTATTGTTTTTTTCTTATTTTTTTCCATATGACGGTTTTTGTTTTTTTATTTTTTGCTTATTTTATTTAGTTTGCAATTTTTAACATTTAGTTTTCTTTTGGTTGTTTCTCTAATGTGTTTGTTTTTAATTGTTTTCTTAATTTTTCTTTTGTGTTTATAGGTTTATTTCCTAATGTTTGTTTATCTTTCTTATTTTTTTTACTTGTGTGTTTAATTTTTGTGTGTTCTTGTTTGAGTTGTGGTTTGTTCTAACAATTTTGTGCTTCACGATCAAATGGTTTGTCTTGAGTGATCCACTGTGTACGTTTGTTCCAGACTTACTCTTAATGGTGTTTGTGTGATTCGAGTTTATGTGCTTACTTGATTACTTGAGTACTTGTATGTCAACTTTACCTAAGTGAATACATGTTGTGATTACTAGTCTCACCATGCCATGGTACCACCTCATCAAGAATATCTTAAGTAATCACTATCTTGCGGGTTGGTAAGATTGTTGTTGGTTTTTGGATTTTCACTGCTTAAGAAAAATTTACACTCAATGTGTTGTGCTATTCTTTACCAAATCTAATGATTTAGTACACAATAACACATCTCAATGTTGTGTGTCTTATTTCTCATGTTATCTCCCTTATGCCGGTACCTCAATACTAACATCCTATCTTTCAGGTACAATGGCAAACCCGAATTTCTCAAATCCTCATTATTCTGATGATGATCAAACCACCACTTGCTCCCAATCACAACGGGAGGACATAGCAGACGGAAAAAAATAAAATCCAAAAATATATATACATATATATATATATATATATATTAAAAAAATCAAAAAAATACAAAAAAATGGAAATTCAGTATTTGGGTTCGGAATAAGATTCAGAATGGTATCCAAGCCTTTCTTAATGGCATCCAGGCTCTGTCTGAAGGCATCCAACACCTTTCTTTGGCATCCAACACTTTTCTTTGATACCGACACTTATCATGGATACCATCACCACACCTCTTTTGGATACCAGCACTTTATATACCATACCCAAATCATCCCTATGCCTTACCCATCATTCCATATGCCATTCCCCAAACTCCATATGCCTTATCCCAAACTCCTTATAGCAATCCCCAAAGATTCATGATATACCGATGGCGATGCCACTTGCATTACTTGATGTTATCGATCATCATTCACCATTGTGAGAGCATACTTAGGTTTATCACCTCTACCAGCATCTCCAAAGCCGGAGACTGGCACCCCGGAGGTATCCTCTAGGAGAGTGAATGAGGGTCTTGAGCGTGGTCATTCATCTGGGGGTGATGACCAAGGGTGTGAGGATAAGGAGTCGGGGGGATGTGACGGGGGTAGGTTAGGCGGTGATGATGATCGCTCCGGAGCTAATACCTTACATGCTTATGACATTCGCCAAAGTCATTCACTTTATCTTTTTGGTGAGCTATAATTCTGATGACTTCGGTGATGACCACCCATCTGAGGGTGAGGACGACATAAGGTTTGAGGGAGACCTAACAGTTGAAGAAAGTGAGCAGAGCGAGGGAAGTAAAAGAAATGATGAGTGGGAGACAGGACCAAAGGTTTTAACCGGTCCTTCCTTATCCATAGGTAGACGCCGGGCAGCCACATCTGCTACCCGTATACATGTGTTGAGTACGGGTATTGAAGTAGACACCTCCCACCCAGAGGTGCAACTGCACGCCCCACCTAACCACTCATCCATCTCTCAAAAGATGGATGTTTCATTCCACGGGGATAAAGCACAACGGCTATCAAGCTCTCACTTGGAGGGTAATGATATTGAAACAGGAGGATCCCTGCCCCGATCCCCACACTTCCTTCATGTGCACCAGAGTCTAGTGCCCGATACACCTCTAGGTACACATACTGCCAGTCTGTGTGACGCAGTCTCAGCTCCACCAGTCACGATTCTTAGTGACGTGACCGGAACCCCGAGAGTGGTGTCCACGACGGGCATTTCATGATGACCGGCGGGAAGTCCTACCATGGTCACCATCACGCCAGCCATGAACGTAGGCCACACCGTTGATTCAGCGGTTGTGCAAACGGAACGTCTATGTGACACCGGAGTTACTTACCCGACATCCGTTGTCAGGGAATGATGGATGGCGCCCTAAAGGCTATCCATGAGGATTTTGTACATCACCACCTCCCTATACTTCACCACCTCCAGCACCGACTGCACCCGATTACTTGACAAATGAGTTGAGGAATCCTTTGTCAGCGAAGTTTCTCTCCAAAAGGAATCTCCTTGAGAATGAAGTCAACATACTTGGGTACTTTCAGCTGTCATCATATCCAGACCTTCCCGAGAACCGTCCCGAGCCGGCTACCGCACCCTCTCATGCGGTAGGCCCTTCTATCCAGAGGCTCGAAGGGAAGCTTGATGCCTTGAAGACGGAGGATTTAGCTGAGATCAAGGGCTCTATTTCAGACATGCAGACTTAGATCCGAGCCCTTGAGACTTCTTGTCGTGCATCAGCCGAGCCACCAAAGCGCAGACACGACGACCGAGATGACCCCGATCGCCGTGAGGGGGAAATCCATAAGAAGGCTCGGCTTGGCTCCTTAGTTCTGACAGGCACATCTTCCGGCGCCGCTCCTTCCGGTACTCATATGGGGACAGGTGCCGATGTATCTCATTCTCAGCCTGGTCAGAACCCGACGGCAGATTCAGCGAAGGGTCGAGAGATTGTCTTTTGTATCAACTCGGAAATCTCTCACCCTGTCCGCGTAACCGCTTCAGATGATGTTTCTTCAGATGACTATGAGTCTGGCATGGAGAACAACAATTTTGACTCTCCACTTCTTATGTCTCCGTATCAGTCTCCTCCACCATCATTCGACATACCCTCACCTCACAGATTACCTCTCTCCCGCACGCGTCTTCTACACCTTGGGAATCTCCAAGTGTGACTCGAACACCGTCTCCAGTCACGAACTTCTCCCCGTCATTGAATGCTGTCAACTGTAAAAGGTGTTTAGACAAACTTGTCTTGGGTGTTAGACAAATGTGTTCTATGATGCCTTGAGTCTTACTATGGGTTGAGGAAGATCGAAGGACGATCGGCTGAGAAGAGACAAGAGAGACCGCTACCGCCACCGCCTCGGAGAAATAAAGGACCATCTAAGAAGAGCAAGGAGAACAAAGCTTCAAAGAGAAAGTCGTCGAACAATCATCGTCGAAAGCGACGAAATTGACACAAAGGGGGAAATTGTTAGAAATATTGTTAGTTGTGTCAATTTTGTAATTCTTTAAAGTTGCTTTCCTTAATTGTAATTTGTGGATTAGGCCCATTGTTTAGGGCCCATCCATTTAAAGCCTTTTAGGCCTTTCAGGAGTAGTATAAATAGGAGCTTCCTATTTCATTTGTAGTTTCCTCACTCCTTTCTCTCTTTCCACTTCCTTACAATCATTTGAGAGCTTATGAATCATTTGATGACTTTTACACTTAGTCTATTTTTCATCATGATCATTACCATTATTCCATCACTATAGATCTTGTACTTAAAGTTTACCATAGAAAATCTAAGTGTTCATTGTGGTTGATTTGGAACCCACAGTTTAGACTATGACTGTGCTTTTTATATTTAAATTGCGTGGTTGTTTAATTTACGTAATTGTTGTTAAATATAAATTGCCCTTTTTGAATGACTGTTTTAAGAGATAAAAGGATACAAATACAGTTAGTGTTTGGATCCAGTTTTTCAAAGTTTTTGAAAAAAGAAACTGGCAATTTTGACCCTTGTTCAAATCATAGATTAGCAAGTGCAACCCACTTTTGGGGCACCTCCAGTGTAAGGTACATAGGGCGTTGTAAGTGCTCACACTATGAACGCCCGTGTTCAAACCGAAACTGGAGGGTGATAAAACTCTGCGAATTATCTCCGGGTGGTACCGGCCAGAGTTTGTCCAGGTCCCGGGTGGTGCAATCTATTTTGGTAATTATTTATTCA
Organism: Centaurea solstitialis; assembly: GCA_030169165.1. Classification (NCBI taxonomy): domain Eukaryota; kingdom Viridiplantae; phylum Streptophyta; class Magnoliopsida; order Asterales; family Asteraceae; genus Centaurea; species Centaurea solstitialis. The sequence goes on along the minus strand of CM058045.1, from coordinate 15,782,959 downwards.
CTGGGTGGTACCAGGCCAAAATGCACTAGAGGGACTAAATATGCACGGACTATAAATATCCGATGTCCCGACGATCTAGAAGTCGTATTTTCAAGATTGGAATACGATTGGTATAGTTTTACCTACCATAGATCGCATGAGTCGGTTTGACATGATCACATGCTTCCCGACACATGTGAAATATGGATTCTAGTCTAATAAATTTATTTTAAGGGTAATAATTTATTAGAATTATATAATTATAAACTAAATTGGAATTTATATTCTTCTGTAGATGTCTCCAATTAGCATTCCGTTTTATTCACCTGAGGAATCACTTTGCCTTATTACGGGCAAGTGGAAGCTTACGGGCCAGAACTTTCCAGTTTGGAAGTTACACTTACAGAATGTTTTGAGTGCCCAAGGTAAGCTTTATGTGATCAATAAGCCCATGTCACGACCTAAAAGCAATGCCCCTGAAGAGGAGTTTGCTGAGTATTTCAGATTCATGGCAGATGAATCGGATGTAATGTCCATTCTAGTTTTCTCTATGTCACCCGAGTTCACGGGAGACTTAAGAGTGAAATTCTGTCACGAGGTTGTGAGAAATGTAGAGAACCAGTTAGGTTTCTACAAGCATACGGGCAAGCTTTTGATCATGCAAGAGATTCTCTCCCTAAAGCTGCAAAAGGGTCAGTCAGTTAAAAACCATCTTATTGAAATGAGAAGGCTTTTTAAATGTTTATCACGTCTGGGGTACAAGATGACTCAGGAAGAGTTAGTGTATCTCATGTGGTTCTCCCTCACAAAGGAAGTTCAGGACACAGCTAGTGCCTACATGAAGGAACCGAAGAACGACGTGGATAAAGTTCATGAAGATATTCTGGCCAGTCTAGAGCCAGTACCCGAACCTGCAAACCTCATGGACACTGATATAATTGACGAGCTGGGAGATCTGAGTTGCCCAGAGTGCGGCAGCGAGGATATTTGCGAGCACTCGATGAATATCGACCAGATAGAGATCGGTTTACCCGATGCTCCAGGTATCTTTATGATAGATTGCTTAATCACTTCTTATGAATCATGGGTAATTGATACAGGCAGTGGTAACCACATTTGTAATCATTTACAGGGATTCACTAGAAGAAAGACTCTAAGGAAGGACCGTTCGAACCTACGAGTTGGCGAAGGCACTCCGTTGATTGCTGAAGCCGTGGGATCTTATAGTCTTAGTTTACCCTCGGGTCTAGTTTTGGAACTGGATAATTGTTATTATATTCCAAACATGATTAAGAATGTTTTGTCTTTTGATTTATTAGTAGACCAAGGTTTTTATTATAAATATGATTATAAAATGATTTCAGTCTTTAAAGATAATATTTTCTATTTTAAGGCTACACCCGTGAATGGTCTATATACTGTAAATCTACAAGACAACAGTAGTGAAATCTATCATATAAGTAAAAGATCCAAGGATATTGAGGATCAAACTTACCTCTGGCATTGTCGTTTGGGCCACATAAACAAGAAACGCGTTGAACTACTCCTAAAAGGAGGTTTTCTTGGCAATTTCGATTATAAACCTTTTGATAATTGCGAATCTTGTTTATCTGGCAAAATGACAAAGCAACCTTTCAGTAATGAAAATGAAAGGGCTACTGACTTGCTTGAAATAATCCACACAGATGTATGTGGACCTTTCAGTCATGTAGCAAGAGGAGGATACCGGTACTTCATTACCTTTACTGACGACTTCAGTAGGTATGGTTATGTCTACTTGATGAGACATAAATCTGAAACCTTTGAGAAATTCAAGGAGTATCAGAATGAAGTACAGAATCTACTTGACAAGAGGATCAAGTTCTTACGGTCAGATCGTGGTGGCGAATATCTCAGTGATGAGTTTGACAATCATCTGATGGAGTGTGGGATTGTATCCCAACTCACACCTCCGTATACACCTCAGATGAATGGTGTATCAGAAAGGAGAAATCGTACTTTACTTGATATGGTGCGAACTATGATGTGTCACTCTACGCTGCCAATATCATTCTGGGGACATGCGCTCGAAACAGCAGCACACATACTGAACAGAGCACCAACAAAGTCGGTAGAAAAGACTCCATACGAGTTATGGAAGGGTAAGAAACCCAACATATCTTTTCTGAAAATTTGGGGTTGTGAGGTTTACGTCAAACGACCCACCTCAGAAAAACTCAAACCCAAATCCGACAAGTGTTTCTTCGTTGGATATCCCAAGACCACCGTGGGATATTATTTCTACAACCCTGAAGAGAACAAAGTTTTTGTTGCTCGAAATGGAAAATTTCTGGAAGAAAAGTTTCTCAGTCTAGAGAACACCAGAAAGGATGTAGATCTACAAGTAGTAGACGAAGAAGACACTACACCAGTTGTTGAGCCAGAAATTCAACATAACAATGTTGAACCTCAAGATCAGGACAAAATGAAATCGGTCCCATATGCTTCTGCAATTGGATCGATTATGTATGCCATGCTATGTACTAGGCCCGATGTTGCTTACTCAGTAAGTGTTACGAGCAGATACCAACAGAATCCGGGTGAACCCCATTGGGTGGTTGTCAAGAACATTCTTAAATATCTGAGAAGAACGAAAGAAATGTTCTTGGTCTTTGGAGGTACTGAGGATGAAATTAGTGTCACCGGATACTCTGACGCTAGTTTCCAGACCGACAAAGATGACTTCAGGTCACAGTCAGGGTACGTCTTTACCCTAAACGGAGGTGCGATCTCATGGAAGAGCTCGAAGCAGGACACGATTGCAGACTCAACTACAGAGGCAGAGTACATTGCAGCATCTGATGCCGCAAAGGAAGCTGTCTGGCTAAGGAATTTTCTATCGGATCTCAGAGTGGTTGCCAGTATCTCGAGACCGATCGATATATTCTGTGATAACTCGGGAGCCGTGGCGCAAGCAAAGGAACCTAGAGAGCATCACAAGTCGAGACACGTGCTCAGAAAGTATCACCTCATCCGAGAGATCATTGGAAGAGGAGATGTGCGAATATGCAAGATTCCAACAGAAGACAATGTCGCAGATCCGCTGACAAAGCCACTAGCAAGGGTAAAGCATGAGGCACATGCGAATTCCATTGGGATGCAGTACCTGGAAGCCAGTAGCTAGTTCTTTGTTTATTAATTATGACTATAGTCTAATTTAGAAACAATGTAATCATGTAAAGTTTTTATTTCACAGTGTGTTGAAAATAAATGGAGGTTTTAATTTCATGATTGTTCTAAATTAACTATTTTTGCATATTTAACGTATCCATGATTTTTACAATGTTTTGTATGAAATCTAAAATTTCCGTAGCCACTTATTGAAATGGGAATTTCAATAAGGAGTTTAACGCTATTATGAATACTTGATGATTTATTCAAAGTAGGGAATAAAAGCACAAGTGATGTGACCAAGTATTTATAGATACTCATCAGAGAGTTTGGGTATTGGAAGTGACCAGTAATCAAGTCTGCTTCATGGAGCCTCAGTCATAAGCACAGACTTGATAGGTTGTCCTTAAACCTGAGATACTTGGTTTGGGAACACGAGGACTACTGTACTCTTAGCACGTACTAACGCTGCACCGTAACTGGGTGGCCATACGGGACGTAACTAGATGCAGCGGAAGCCGTGGATCCAAATGCAAGTAGTCAAGAAGGGATTTGCACCTCTTTCAAAAGAGAGATATTTCCAGGCCCCTTGACGATTAAGATTGGCAGAAAACGCGTGGCCACGCTCGGATAGAATAACAGGGATTATTTAGTAATATCCGTTACTGCAGGCAATCGAAATCAGAGTCAAGAAATACTTGATCTTAAGAAATGAATCCTCCACTCCATGTCTTAAGTCACTTTAGAAATATCATGTGCAAAAGGAATGAACCTGTGTACAAGTTCAAGCGTGAATTGTATCTCTGGATGTAAGAGATCTTATAACCTAGTTAACCTAAGTGTCTGGCTAGGGACCTCCTTAGGCTAATGGTAACAGTACAGTTACTAGTCTGGCACAAGTGGGAGTCTGTTAGGATTATGTGCAAGATAGTAACAGGGTTTACCGTGTCCAATGTTGTAAGACACTAGTGGGTCACACTGCTACACACCCAATTGGAGATCAAGTGGTTTGATGGAATAATTAATTAGTACAAGTTAATTATTGAGTAAGAAATAAATAATAAATAGTTATTTATTATTTAGTTATATATAAAATATTAGTTGAAATATTTTATTAGATTAATTAATAGTTAATTAATTAATTGAAGGGTTAAGTTATTTAATTAATAGTTTATTAATTAAATAAGGAGTTTGAGTTTGATTAAATAACCTTAATGGGCTTTTTAATCAAACGGGCTTTCTTTATTGGGTACTGCCATATTTAATTTTATAAATATGGCAAACCCTGGTCAGTTTTATTCATTCGATCAATCTTAACTGAAAAGAAACCCTAGAGAAAAACCAAAACCCTCCTCTCTCTCTCTCTCCATCGATTTCCAGGAGGAACCCGAGGTGGTCTAGCAACCGATCTCACGGTGGTGCAGTAGCGGTGTATTCCCCACCAGCAGTCCAGTTTCGTTCGCATAAACTAACAACGAGGTATTTTTTTTTGTAACCCTCTTTTGTATCTGTATGAGTTTAGGATTGGATCCTCGATTGGGAATCAGGCCTTTTATTCCGCTGTGCATGTTTTGTAGCCTACGATTCCCAACACTTGTTACATACAAAAATGCTGACGTGTACAAGTATATCTGACGTGGATTTTTTTTTCTTTTACAAAATGAGTAAACTACAAATTTGGTCCCTAAGGTTTTTTTAAAAAGAAAATGAAAGAACAAGGGTTAAAACTGTAATTACCCTTATATAACTCCCCCCCCCCCCTCTTTCTTTTGCAACTGATCCGGCAACGTCTCCGGCGACGTCTCCGGCGACGTCTCCGGCCACACCACTTGTAACCACCTCTCTCTGGCGATGTAACCACTTCTCTTCTGCGACGAAGGTCAGTCCCCTCCTCTCTCTATATCTATCTCTCTCACTCTGTTCAAAATCGCAACCACCACCACCCTAATCCCAAAATAAAGTGAAATCCAGCCACACCACCCCCGTAACCACCACCTCCGACACCCCCTCTCTCTCCAGATCCGGCGACATCGACCACCTGTTGGTTTTTTGGACACCAACAGTCCAACACATCTCCGGCGACGTCTCGAAATCAACCATCAAAAGAGGCTGTGGTGGTGGTCGATTTGGGGTCGTCGATTTCGAAAGAGGTTGTGGTGGTGGTCGATTTCGATTTGGGGTGGTCGATTTGGGTGGTCGATTTTCGATTTGGGGTGGTCGATTTCGATTTGGGGTGGTCGATTTGGTGGTGGTGGTGGTGGTGGTTTGGTGGTTTGGTGGTTTGGTGGTGGTTGTGGTGGTGGTGGTGCTGATGGGTGGTAGTTGTGGTGGTGGTGGTGGTTTGGTGGTGGTAGTGGTGGTGGTGAGTTTGGTTTTTCAAAAGAGGCAAAACAGGTCCTTGGGACCAATCAGTAAACTAGAGGGACTAAATTTGTAATTTACTCAATCAGTTGGCATCCTATGTGGCATCTATGTGGCAGCCTATGTGGCATTGTGACCGGTTACCTGCTCAGCAGGTAACCTGATACATACAATGAGAAAATTAAAAAGTTCAGTACATACAATGAAAAAACGTGACAAGTTGGATACACACTCATGTAATTAACCCTATATTATATGAATGTTACATACAGAGGCGTATCTACATAGAGCTTAATGGTGTGTGTGGACCCCACTAACTTTTTATTTTTTTATTGTTATAGATATAATTTTATTTTGGACCCCTCTAAAACTACAAAAGTGACCCCACAAGAAATCAAGAATAATAGGTTTAGACCTTACAATTTTCAATTTTTATTAATTAGGTTAAAAAAATTAATACAGCTATTCTTGAAAAATTAAGAGGTATTCATTTTATAGCCGAATTTACAACTTGTTAAGGCATATATAACCAACTTTCCACTAATCTCTCCTTAATCCATGTTCACATTTTTTTAGTATATAAATTACACTTAATACCCTTGTAACTAATCATTATTTTTAATCTCTTAGGTTTTCATTTTTCATTTTAAACCTTAATTCATATTAACAAAAATAATCATATACGAAGTAAAACGGATTAAAAATTGTATTTCGTTTTTTACAAGTTATATCATTATAACCATCTCATCAACACCTTCGAAATGAGTCCAATATTAAATATTTTTGAATTTTATCATAATGTTAAATATCACAAATATATATGGAATACTTAGTTTTATATTCCCCACATTCTTAATTTACATTTTAAACCCATATTAAAAGTAGATAATCATGATTAAGTGCATAATAAAATGATTTTTTTTATAAAGCATACAATTATAATAAGGGTTAAGTACACGGGAGTGTATCGAACTTGTCACGTTTTATCATTGTATGTACTTAACTTTAAAACTTACCGATTAATGTACCGAACCTGCTAAAATTGTCATTGTATGTATTTCATGACAAGTTTGATACACTTTCGTGACATGTTGGATACATACAATGACAATTTTAGCAAGTTCGGTACATTAATCAGTAAGTTATAAAGTTGGGTACTTACAATGATAAAACGTGACAAGTTCGATACATTCCCATGTAGTTAACCCTTATAATAATCTTGTTCATAATCTAAAAAATATCTTATTATTTCTTTAACTTAAAAATATTGAAAAATATGATAAATATACATATATCAAGATTTTTCAACAGTGATGTATCCATATTTTTTTAATTTTGTACATTTTACACGTTATCGGCTTTAGATTAATCTTTCGAGTTATCGGTTTTTAAATTCGAAGATGATTCGCGCTACAACATGCGCAAGTAGGTATCTAATAATTAACATAAATCAAACAAAATTTCGCGTCTGATATTGATCGACATCATCTGTTCGTCTTCCACTTTTTCTCCTACAATCGATAACATATTACCCGACCCATTACAATTTTTTTTGGGCATGTTATTTAATTTTACAACTGACTTATGATGTCACATGTTGGACCACAGTCATAAGAATCTCATTATATGTAGAGAGAGAGAGAGAGAGAGAGAGAGAGGAAAAAGGAAAGGTGGTAATCAAGAACAATCAAAGAGAGAAATGGAGGGAGGAGGAGTCATGCCAGGGTTTAGGTTCTACCCAACAAAAGAAGAGTCGATAACATATTGTTTGAATCATAAGATTGAAGGAATTAATTGCAAGATTCCAACAAGATAACAAAACTTCAATTTAATTTAAATCATGATCATTAAAGAAAAGGCTATAGCTAGCTTTTACAAATCGATTAAAGGACTTTTGTTCTTTGAATTTAAAGCTTCCTTTTTTGTAAAAAAACTTATTAGAACCCTAAGATGGCTTTTGGTTCATTGGAATTTTCTGGAATTAGAGGGAACTGGAATTCAATTCTAGGGATTCTTGTGTTTGGTTCAACATTTACAGGATGAAATTGGAATCATTTGCACCTAAACGTTGCTTCATTTGAGGGAATCCAGATTCCTTCCCCCTCCCTAATGAATCGACTTAACCTGATCAGTTTTTGGGTTCATTGGGTTTTTAAAAAATAACCTTCACCCAAACGCGTACCTATTAAGCTTCGGGTTGAGCTTAATTGGATTTTGGTTCATGGAGTCCGTTTATAACAAAACCTAAAAAACCCAACAGACCAGATTTAAGTTCATGTTAATCAGGTATACTTATTCGGGTTTAGGGTGGATTGTTCGGATTACCCGATTTATAATTATATCATTCGGTTCAGGTGATGGGTATAAAAAAATATCGGTTTGGTTCGACCCGAAACATAAACGTATTCATTTTGGTTACCGGGTTTAATTTTAATACCTCAAAACCAATTAACCCCACCCAAGCAAAACTCAAACATCCCGACCGAAAAACACCCATAGGTGGTTGTAAGGTGGTGGAATTATATTCAAATTGCAAATCCTGATGACACAACCGAACACAAAAGGCATGGAATTGGATTCAAATTCCAATTCCTTCGCAGATCCCAGTTTCATTGGAAAATATTCAGCAAACCAAACGACCATGATCGCAATCTTGATTACATCCTTGGAAAACCAAATGATTTTGATTGTATCGTTTTATAAGTTCTGGCTACTGGAATTGAAAGCCACGGGTTCCACAAAAATCATTTACTTGCCGAGTAATCAAGCCATTTGGGGATCAAGAGAACAACCCTATCTTTCTAATATAATTGCCAACAGTACTAAAACTTGTATTCATAAAGTATAGAAGAATATTCATTCTTATATGTGTAACAAAACTTTGAGTGGTTTAATTTCAATTTTACACTTACAAAATTAAATCCATTAAGAATATATAATAGGCAACAAACTTTGTATATGTTTGTTATAATCTCCAACTCTTGATTTTAAAAATCGCTACCGGTTCAACAAAATGTACGTTAGTTTTCTCTCTTCTCAATATACTAATTCCGACTTTGACGACAAAACATTTAGTCATTCGAATAACACGAGATTTCAATGAGCACCAACATTAATTAGTTTTTCTTTTGAACGGTAAAAAACACTAAACTAAAGGGTTCCTAGCAAGAAGCTAGTCCATATACAAAGCGAAGAAAATAGACGGATTAAAACGCCAATCAATATAGCTCGGAAACCGACTCCTTTTACCTGTAACAAGTGATTAGTAATTACATTAGATGCAATAAAAGTAATAGTTTAATAGCTTATTATGGATTTGCCAATTCAAGTAAAACCTACATGAACTCAAATGGGTTTTCTGGGAGCGTATTCGCCAAGTCTTCTTCCGTTGGAGTCGTTGGCCTTTCCGAAATCGCCAAATCTTTCAACAACTCTTGATTAAATACCATTTTCTGTGATGATGAAGTAACACATCCATAGAAGAAAGGATGCTCAAGAACCTCCTCCGCTGTCGGCCTCCAGACCGGATTCCACGAAAGGAGTTTGGTGATCAAATGGATAGCCGCCGGGCTCGCGGATGGTAACAATGCCGAAAGATCCACACCCGGATACTTTGGAAATCGATAATTGATCATACCCGCAAGATACAGTCCCAGTTCCCATGTGGTTTCGGTTGGACTGCCGATCACACCGCAAATCCTTTGCATTACTTCTCCCGCAGAAGATCCTTGAAACAATGGTCGGAGGGTAAACAATTCGACCATGATCGCACCCATTGCCCACATGTCAACCGCAGAGTCATGTATCGGTGCGTAGAGAAAAACCTCAGGGGCGCGGTACCAACGGGTCGTGACGTAATCCGTGTACGGAGGCCGGCCGTTGATCTCGCGTGCATGACCAAGATCCGCAATCTTGATTACATCCTTGGAAACAAGTAGGTTTCCTGGTTTGAGGTCGCGGTGGAAGTACCCGACCGTGTCGTGCATGTACGCGAGACCCTGGAAGACTTGGAAACACAAGTTTTTAATCTCGTTTTCGGAGAAGGGTTTCTTCCTGCGCATCATGTGATCGTAGAGACTGCCGTCTTCCATGTATTCAAACACCAAGAACAATACGTTGTTTTCTTTGATGATCTCTTTAAGGTTTACGACGTTAGGATGGTCTTTCATCATGCGTAGCGCCTTCACTTCTCTCAGATTCATGCATTCTTTCAACGAGTGAAACCTTTCGTGAATGAGTTTCTTCATTGCAACGACTTCACCCGTCTGCTTATTGATGGCTTTCCAGACGATCCCGTACGATCCACGTCCGATTACTTCGATTCTTTGATACTTTTCCATTGTGTACGTATTTGTAACCCTATTCTTTTCAATAAAAGAATAGGATTGAACAAGAAGATGGAAACAATAGTGATGAAGTGAGTATTGGGAAGTGTTGGTTATTTATGTATATAAGTGAAGTGATATGAAGATATATAAAGATTTCTAGGTTTAGGAATAATTGTAGTTATCTAATCTAATCTAATCTAATCTTAGGATTATATTTATTTTCTTATTATGGAAAACGTTGCTTTGGCTCCAAGGCCTTCTCGTTCAGCCATATCCAAAATAGATCTTAAACTAATTACAAAACATTAATATTTATCATAAAACAAAATCATTAATATTTAACATTAATTAAGAAATTGTGTAATTGATTTAAGTTCATTCCATTCAATCTTGTACTATCCTTTTCTAACAAGATGTACACCCCCAGTTTTTATTTTAACTTATTTTTCAATTGGAGTATTTTTCTTGCTCACAAGTTAAAAGCAAAACAAAATGGCCTTGATAAAGTATTGTATTGGGCTATATGATTTCAGATAAAAGCCCAAAAAAGATTTCTTGTGGGTTTGGGCCTTATAGAAATAACAAATATGGGAATATGTAAGTAAAGAAAAGAAGTTTTGAGAAAAAATTATTTTAGAAATAATCTTTTAGAGAAGGTTCATCAGAGCTTTGCCTATACTACATCTTGGCAGTTTTTAGTGATAGCTAAAACATGCTTTCTTGGGATTAATACTCAGTGGCCACCAATTGCGCATAGATTTGAGAAAGTGAATCAAAAGAACCATAAACATGGATTACATATCTATTAAAAGTAAAAAAATATATTTACATTTTATTGAATTCGATGTTCTTTTAGGTTTTTTAAATAAATTACATTATGATTATCAAAATGATGTAACATACAAAAAATCAAAGCATACGGACCTTGTTAGGATGTTTTTTTGAGAAGCTTCTTCTGGGCTTTGCCCAGACTACATCCTTGGCAATTTTTATCAAGAGATAAGACATGCTCTTCTGGGATTAATACTCAGCGGCCACCAATTGCGCACACATGATTTGAACCCGGGTGGGAGCTACCACCATTTAGGAACTTACCACTACACCACACCTTGGTGGTTATCTTGTTAGGATGTGTTGAGAAAGGTGGGGTGAACAAAAAACCTTTGAAGCAACTCCAACAAATTATTTAAAAAAAATTAAAGTGAATAAAGAAAATTCAATATATTTAAAAAGAATAACATTCATTTTCAATAAGTTTTCTATTTTTGAAGGATATCCAATCCATTTTTGTGCTTTTTTGTTTGATTTTTGTTGTCAAATATTCTAAAATCCCTCATCTGATGAAATTCATTTCCTCCTACAGATTCCAATTTCATCCTCAAAAGCCAACCAAACAAGGGAATCCTTGGGAATTGGATTCCAATTCCTCCAGATTCCCAAGGATTCCAGCGAACCAAACGCCCCTTATGTTTATGGTAAATAGTGTATTTTCTTTTAAAAGAGAACTCGGGGGACAAAGGGGGGGGGGATTAAAGAGAGACAGAGCTAAAACAATTGGAGGCTTGAAGAAAGGATAATCATTTTCTCAAGGTAATAACACCATCCTTCTTAAGCATTTCTTCCAATGGATTCAAATGGGGATTTGGAGGATTAAATAAGATAAATAATGAATTTTAATGACAAAGCTTGGGTAATTTCTTTAAAGGAAAGCATAGCATGAACTATCTTGATTCAATCTTTTAAAACTGCGTATACAATTAAGGAATTTGAGATTCATGAGTTTGTATTAGAACATCTTCTTTGAGAAACTTTTATCAAGAATTAACTGGTGTGAGTTGTTTGATGTTGAGATTATAGTGTTTAGGTTGTAGTTAAGAATGTCTAATTTATCGCATTATCATTTATTAAACTCGAGAATCGAATTGAGAATGTTTGGGATTTCAGATTGGAAAAGTTTAAATTACAGGTTCGACTAGTATTCGACACGGCTTCTGAGATTAAAGATTGGGGCAATTATGTTTTGGAACTTTCAATACTTTGAAAACCCATAAATCACATATTTTGTTTGTATTTATTATGAATAATATTCATTACAAAAATCACATACAATAATTGGTTTTCGAAATCTCAAAATATTTGAGGCTCCTAATAAATAAACTTCTTTCTTGGAGATTTTTGCTTAAATTAATGTTTTATAAAATAGAATAACATAGATAACATTTTTTACATTATATATTCATAAATGTATTTTTTTTTTTGAAAATATTAAATAATTAAGTTATTTGAAAATTTGTTCTATTGTATTTATATATATAGATTTTGAATCATGTAAACAATAATAAATGTATTCTTATAATTTTTGAATAGTACATTATATTTTGTAAATATGGAAAACATTACAGGATCAGAATGAGTTCTTTTACAAGTTTTTGTGAATACATCACCTCCTCATGCTTTCACACAATACAAAGGCATCTTCAATAATATTATATGAACGTTACATTTCTGGTGAAAATGCAATTTTTCATAAGTCATAACTCATAACTCATAAGAATGATATGTAGAGAGAGAGGGGAAAAAAGAAGAGCGGTAATCAAGAACAATCAAAGAGAAAAATGGAGGGAGGAGGAAGGGTTTAGGTTCCACCCAACAAAAGAAGAGTCTATAACGTATTGTTTGAAGCATAAGATTGAAGGAATTGCAAGATTTCAACAAGATAACAAAACTTCATGATCAGAATTAAAAAAAGGGTATAGCTAGCTTTTACAAATCGATTAAGGGACTTTTCTTCTTTCAATTTCAAGCTTCCTTTTTTGTATTCCTTTTGGTTGTAAAAAACTTATTAGAATCCTAAGGCCATCCCTGTCGACCCACTGCATCCCATTGGTTTCAGCTGTCACATCAGCGCCACATCAGCTTTCCACAAAACTACCCAAAACTACCCATTTAATCCACTGTCGACCCACTACAACCCACTCCATCAAAATTCATTTTAATTAATTTTAAAAAACAATTCTAATATTAAAAATAAAAACTAAAAAATTACATTTAAAAATTTTAATAAAAAGTAATACTAACGTTAAAAATTAAAATAAAAACGTTACAATAAAATTAAAATTAAAATTGCGATACTTAAAATTAAAAACTAAAAATTGCGTTAAATCTAAAAAATTAAAAACTAAAAATCAATCGAGAGGCGGTCATCCGTATTTTTGTCGTAGCTTCTCTTTCATTTCCAACATTGTATATAACGCACCGCTCGAAAGATGCGCATGCGGCGATATGTAAAACCTATAATCTCGCCGTTTCCTTTTATCCTCCGCCTCCGATTCACGAAACATCAAATCTCTTTCGTGCAAGTACAAGTCCCTTCGTTTTTGATCGAGTAATTCTTGAGATGTCGTGTTGAGCGTGGTTAAATCGCTCAACAACCCGGAGACGCTTTCGCTCGAGGCACCTCCCGTAGAACCAGATGCCGAAGCCCTCGCCGCGTTTCTTCCGATGGGTCGTGGACGCTCCTCTTCGTCGTCGTCTTCGTTTTCATCCTCGTCATCGACATTGAAAGGACCGTGTGCGTCGGAAGCGTCGGTGGTGGGCGTCGCGGATTCGGAAGTCTTTGATCGTTTGGGACGAGCGGTAGCACCTATGAGAGGTGTGCGCATGTATTTCTCGCACCCCTTGAGCACATCCCAAACATGTTCATGATGAAAAGGCTTCTTGTGCTCTTCTTTGTAACGGAAGCGAGCCTTTGCTAACCAGTCGGAGTCACCCTCGCCGCTTTTTCGATTCGATTTTATGTTGTTGTAGATGTTGGAAAATTTTAGGACAACTTTGCCCAACGATACACATTTGCTCCTTATTTGATGCACGGTGCGGTATTTTGGTGGGCATCCCGTGCGTTGCTCGAAAGATACTCTAACCGTATCCCAAAAATCATCTACATGAAAAAAATTAAAAGTTCGTAAGTTGCGTTATATACACAAAATGACACAATCAATAAATAAAAATACCTTGCGAACGATTGTTACCTACTACGGAATCCTCCGACGTCGCCACCCATGCCTTCGCCAACTCAACCTCCTCCACGGGTGTCCACGCTTTCGGCGGCGCCCGGTCGGGGAATTTTCTTTTTGTTGGGTTTTTCTGTGCTCTCCGAACCAAACTGATTCGATGAACACTACAAGTGCGGAAGCGATTTATGGTTAAAACCCTAAAACCACGATCTTTCGTTCTAAGTTATTTAATTGTTTAAAAGATAAGACTTTTACCTGGATTGCTTAAGTAATAATCCACCGGTGATCAACCCTACGAGCGTTCCTCTAGTAGAACTCAAAAACCCGGAGAAATAACCGAAAACCGAACTGGTTTTTGGGTGAGTGCGTGGCCGGCGGCGATTAGAGGGAGAGAGAGAGGAGGAATTTTTTTCTGGTGGAAACTGATTATGAATCTGATTGAATGAATGAATGAAATCATAAACCCCTAAGGCTTATTTATAACTTATCAGATGGTAGAATCCTCATCTGATTCAGTTTCCTTATAATTATCTAACCTTTTCTTTTTCTTTAAGAAAAGATTTTCTAGATAATTACCTTAATTAATTAGATTTTCTATTATATATTTATTTTACTAATAAATATATAATTATCTTAATTAATTTAACAACCCTCTAACTTTGGGATTTCTGACTGAAATTACCCAACTGATTTATAATTGACTATTATAAATCCAAACTCTCCATTTCTGGGTTTTATTTAACTTACTCGATTTATAGGTTCTCACAGGTGTGACCCTCAAGTATCTTGTAACATTGGATGTGTGATTACTGGTTTGTCAACTTCTGCACATAATTCCTAACAGACTCCCACTTGTGCAAGTTGGCAATACCGACTTATTCACACAGACCTAAGGAGGCCCCTAGACAGGCACTTAGGCTAACCAGGTTACAAGAACTCTTATACCCAGATAGGTGATTTAAACATTTCCGTAAGGAAATAACATTTATGAAACAAATGTTCATAAATTGGGTATAACTTGGCTTTTCCCTTTGCATCACGATATTTCATCTTTGAGTATGAGCCTGGATAGAGTCAACTCTTAATACTCAAGATTCTGTTTCTCGACTATCTGACCTCTACTGATAGGTAAACGACAAAGAACTAATCAGTTCGTTTGGGCATGGCCATGCACTTCATCAGTCTATTCAGTCAGTCAAGGGGCCTAGAAATATCTCTCTTCAGAGAAGAGGTGCAAATCCCATCTTGCATATCTGCATTTAACACCACGTCTTCCGCTGAATCTAGTTACGCCCTTTATAGCCACCTTGTTACGGCGTAGCGGTTGAACGCACTAAGTATCCAGCAGTCCTCATGACATCAGACCAGATACCTCAGGTAATGGGGACAACCACTGTGAGTTTTACTTATGACAAAATCCAAGAAGTAATTCTCAACCACGGATCACGTCCGATATTTGCTACTCTATCAAATATCTGTGCAACTTCTGGTCTACAACACTTGTAGCTGTTATTCAACCACTGATCATAACTACCCAGAAGTTCACAATGACTTTAATACCCTATTGGGTTCCCACCACAATAAGTTGTCACGGACAATTTTCGAATGAAAGACTGGGAACTAGTCTCATTCCTGGATTACAAAAACATGCAAAAATTTTAAAAGAGAATTTAAGAAACTAATCTTTGTATAGTCCATATTACACCCTGTAATAATACTAAGATTAATAGCATCTCTTAATTACCTTTTACTGTGTCTATTCAACGTTTGTTAAATACTAGTCTCAAATGAAGTATCACCTAACTTCTGTTTAAAACCCTTTGATTAATGTTTACCAGTTTAATCAGAGTTATAACCAAAAAAAAACGTTACAAGTCTAATACCCACTGATATTTTATACTTGTTACGGCTAATTTTTGTTTTGCTAACACTATAAAACAAATTTAGACTTCTTTTACCATATTCCCTGTACTTGGAGATCTGGACAAACTCTGAGTTACCTTGAATATGTAAAAGCTATACTGCAACTTTTCTTAGCTGTTGTGTAGATGAACGATTTCTACCTGAAATCGGATAAAAATTTCTAATTACCTAGCTGGCAAATTGCAGGAAATTTAATTTGGCCTTTTATAATACTTTATAGTTAAAAGGTACCTTAGTACTCTTTTACTGAGTTATTTCAACACACTTGATTATTGATTCTCTTTTAAAGTCAATCATGGCTTTATCTATTTTCAAAGTTTTGAATTACTGATCCACCCTTTGGACTAAAGGAGCAGATTCTATATCTGGTGAATTTGTATCCTATCTGGATTATAATTCCTAGATACACTTGAATCAATAATCACACTTTCTATTCTATATCTCGAACTAGATAGAGAATAAACTGGGCTCCCACTAACCTATATGAAAACTGACTTTTAGTCAAAATTTACTATTGACTTAGTCAATTCTATTTTAAGTAATAGTCACTTTAGAATTTCATCATTTATAAAACTTGACTTTGCTCAAATCCTAATTCCAAAATTTTGGAATTTTTCTAGTTTCATAAATACTGATATTATCAACAATAACTGAGATAATATACTAAATTCTAAAAACACATGAGTAATTTGATTACAAGTTACTTTATATAATCTATTACTCATAATTTGTATTACTCTAAAAACACATTCCTTGAGTTTTTAGTACATTGTGTGTTTTTGATAGTTTTCATATATAAGACTTTGTTAGTGTAAACATCAATATCTAGGATCTAAACTTGAATTAAGTCAAAACTTGACTTCATTCATAATAAGCACAACAGATATTTCAAGACGATAAATTTTAGAATTTCAAAACTTTAAAACCATTCAAAATATTCCCAAAATAAAATGCAACCATAAATGTAACCATAAAAAGTACATAACTGTTTTAAAATAAATTTAAAATAGATGTCTTGATAATTATCCTAAAGAGATTTGTGCTTCTGATCCTTTGCAATTCCTGGGCACTCACTTCTGACCACCTGCAATATTCATTTGCACTAGGTATCAGTATACTTGTACACCGAACAAGTAAAAAGTGACAAACTAAGCAATCATAAATATATGAGGTTTACTTACCTGCTTCATGACGCTTTGGGCAGTTTTGCCTCCAATGACCAATCTCATTGCATGTAAAGCAAAGATTTTCGGTCCTTGCTTTGTTTGGCTTAACCTTCTTGCCCTTGCCCTTGCCTTTGATGTTTTCACGAACCTTGGGTGCACTCTGAACGGCCTGTACTGGACCCTTTCCTTTGTTGGTGCCTCCATGCCCATGTTTCTTCTTTACTCCTCCGTCCCTCACCATTAGTACGTCCTTGGTCTTGTTCTTGGCTCCCATATTCAACTCGGCAGTCTTAAGCATGGAGTGCAATTCAGCTACTGACTTCTCCATGTTATTCATGTTGTAGTTGATCACAAAAGGCTTGTAATCTTGTGACAGCGAGTTGAGTATAGTATCCGTTGCTAGCTGCAACGGAACTGGGTGCCCGAGCCTTTCCAAGTGATCTATGTGACGTTTCATCTTCATGACATGGTCACTTACTGAGGTCCCTCTGATCATCTTGCACTCGTTAAATGCCTTTGTGCATCATAACGTTCTGTACGAGCTTGCGTTTGGAACATGTCCCTCAACTGGCGGATCATGTCGTAAGCATTTGTGTTCATGAGCCCTATTTGAAGATCTGGGCTCATGGTTGCAAGCATAAGACAAGCAACGTCCAGCAAGTCATCTGAATGTTTCTTGTGAGCATTCCTAGCAGCAGCTGGTGCGTTTGCTGGAGGGGCCTCTGGCAAAGGCTCTTCAAGGACGTACCATTTCCTTTCATGCCTGAGCACAATCATAAGATTGCGCTCCCAGTCTAGGAAATTCGGACCAGTGAGTTTATCCTTCTCTAGGATGGATCGGAGAGAAAGATTGTTTGTGTTGGTTACAGTGTTAGCCATCTACACATAAAACAAAATTGGTTTTAACAACTTGTGAATAGACTAATTTCCAATAAATATCAATAAACCCTTAAATGATCATTTTATTGGACTAGGATCCTTATTTCATACGCCCTGATGTGCGTAATGTTCTTGCTCCACCAGGCACACGTATTTATTTCGGTAGGTAAGGACTTTTACCAATCACATCTAACTGACATGACTCCTAGATCTTTCAGGGACAACGGTGATTATCCGTACATGTTTCAGTCCCTCTAAGTGCTTTTTGGCCCGGTACCACCCGGTGAACTTAACAGAACCAAAACAGATCTCACCATTTCGGGACTTGGACACTTTACTCTGGCCGGTACCACCCGGAGATAATTCGCAGAGTCTTGTTAATCCCCTTTAGCTTCGGTTTGAACGCGAACGTTCAAGGTGTGCTCACTTACAACTCCCGCGTACCTTACGCCAGAGGTGTCCCTAGATGGGTTACACTACTGATCTATGATTTTAACGGGGTTTTAAATAATTTTTGAAAAACCTTTTTAATGTCCAGTTAATTTAGAAAATTGTAATTTATGAAAAACTGATTGTTTAAACAGAAAACTGATGTTAAAACTGACTGTTTTAAACATACGATGTTTAAAAACTAACTGTTTTTAAAAGGCTCTTGCTAATTAAACTAACTGTTTTAAAAGCACACGTGCTAGAAACTATCTTTTTAAAAGCACACTTGTTGATCAAACTAACTGTTTTATCAACTTGCCTTAAACAATCTATTTTTACAATTTTATAGGTTTTTAAATAAAATCTATCGTAAAAGGTTTTTAAGAAAAACTGATGATTTCAATTTTAAAACCTATTTACTTTTTGTGATAAAATCTAGTTTTAAAAAACTCCTATGATTTTAAAACTACTAATCAAGCAAGATATCACAAAATAAATAACCATGCAGTTAAAAAACTATAACTACACAGTTTAAAAGTAACTAATTATAGGTTTGCCAACTTTTGTTCCTAAGGACCAATAATGACCTATTTCCAAAGGATCTCTAACATCTCGTGTAGCTCCCACTGGCTTCGACATCTTTGTTAAGACTCCAGAAAAATGAGGTTTATCTTGCGTAGCTCCCACTGGCCTCGGCATCTTAGATGGAACTCCGAAAAAGAAAAATCTATCCTAGGGTCATTATTACACAAGGGGTTGTAAACGGCACGCATGCCTCCCCAGAATTAAAATCCCAAAGGTCTAAGTTGGCAAGCCCTATAATTGACATATGCAATTTTCAAGCAACCACGCATTTATATGTAAGCAATATAATAAAGCGATAAAAGAAGCTTAGACCCGTTAATAATTATTTCATGTCGTTAATCATAAAAACTGGTTTTAATAAGCTGACTGTTTTACAGACCAATAAATATTTCGAAAAATAATTTATAAGATTATTTTATAAAGCGAGAATTACGAAATATTTGTCTTGTATCCAAAATCATATCAAAACGGGTTATCCGAACAAACTGGTCGGTGGAAAAACATTGAACCGTAAACTGTGTGATTGTTTGACCAACTGGTCAAAAAAACATTACACAAAGAATATCTGACGAAATGAGTTAAAAGTTTGATAAACATGATTATAATTGAGGATAATTAATCCTTTTAAAATTAATTTTTATATTAAATTCTAATCATATAGTTATTTTATAAAAACAACTTGGATAACACTTAAAACCTTTTTGGGCCTCAGGCTAAGCCCAAAAATTCAGCTTTGGACTTGTAAACAAAATCTGGCCCAAAACATCAAAAAAACCCTAGATGATCTGCAGTTGTGCTCGCGCCGCGAAGACAATGCTTGCGCCGCGAAGCATGTACTGCGCCGTCACCACCATGCTGGTGGTGCGGCTACTGCCACCACATCCCCGTGCCATTGCCGCCGTTGAACCGAGCCAGTGACGACAGCAGCTTGAAACACGCCACTGCCGCCACCACCCTTGTCGTCAATCACCGCCCGTGGGCGGCGATCGACGAGTCACCGCCGCCACCACCATCGCCGTTCGGCGGTTGGTGACAGAAACAACATCACCATCGCCGCCGATCACCACCGATCTGGTGGCGTGGTGGTCGATTGGAATAGAGCCGACGCCGCATCCACCGTTTGTGGTGCGGCCGGCGGTCGATTCCACCACCTTGGTCGTAATTGGTCTCGGTGGTCGATTGGAATAACACTGCCACCACTATGCGTGGTGCGGTGATCGATTTCCGTAGCCGTCGCCACCACCACTCATTGTGGTGTGGCTCGTGGTTGTTTCGCGAGGATTAGCCGACGACCGTAATCGGTCTCGGCCGTTGTCACCACCACCACGCTAGTGGTTGTGGATTGTGGCTACCAACGAATCGTCGCCGCCACCGTTAAACACGGTGCGACTGGTGAGCAAACGCGCGGCTGTTGCCGCCGTGGCAGCCGAGTACACCGCCATCCACCACCGCGATTGCGGCTTCAGGTGGTTGCGGTGTTGGTTTCGGATAACAAATCGGCCACCACCACCTTACTGGTGGCGTGGCTTGGTGGCCTACGGACAACAGCCAATCGCCGCCATCCATCGTCATCGACCGAACCAACTAAGGCCACCACCGGCTGGTGGTTTGGCCTGGTGGTTAACCAACGCCGCCGTGCGTTTGTTGTGTGCAATCGGCGATTGGCCTGCGCGGTCCGGTCGGCCAACTGCCGCCGTTCCACCGCCAATCGTCGGTGTATATGACGAATAGGTTTTTCCGGATAAAAGTTTTTTAACTCACTAAATCCTAAAAGGACTTTAAAACCTGATAAAAATCAGACTTTTACGCAAACTGGTAAAAATCGAATTTTTGTACAAAACGATTATCAAAGAAACAATTTTAACGGATCCATAATAGATTAAACAATAAATTAAAACAAAAAACTGTGGCTCTGATACAACTGTTGGGTTTTTCTGTGCTCTCCGAAACAAACTGATTCGATGAACACTACAAGTGCGGAAGCGATTTATGGTTAAAACCCTAAAACCACTATCTTTCGTTCTAAGTTATTTAATTGTTTAAAAGACTTTTACCTGGATTTCTTGAGTAATAATCCACCGGTGATCAACCCTACGAGCGTTCCTGTAGTAGAACTCAAAAACCCGGAGAAATAACCGAAAACCGAACTGGTTTTTGGGTGTGTGCGTGGCCGGCGACGATTAGAGGGGGAGAGAGGGGAGGAATTTTTTTCTGGTGGAAACTGATTATGAATCTGATTGAATGAATGAATGAAATCATAAACCCCTAAGGCTTATTTATAACTTATCAGATGGTAGAATCCTCATCTGATTCAGTTTCCTTATAATTATCTAACCTTTTCTTTTTCTTTAAGAAAAGATTTTCTAGATAATTACCTTAATTAATTAGATTTTCTATTATATATTTATTTTACTAATAAATATATAATTATCTTAATTAATTTAACAACCCTCTAACTTTGGGATTTCTGACTGAAATTACCCAACTGATTTATAATTGACTATTATAAATCCAAACTCTCCATTTCTAGGTTTTATTTAACTTACTCGATTTATAGGTTCTCACAGGTGTGACACTCAAGTATCTTGTAACATTGGATGTGTGATTACTGGTTTGTCAACTTCTGCACATAATTCCTAACACTTTTCGCGTCTTTCGGGTCGTTGGCTTTGCCTTTGCCTTTGCTCGTACCCGATGGTGGTGGTGGGGATGGCGGTGTCGTTGGTTACGTTCGGGTACCTCATCAAATTCGGGCGAGCTTTCTTCCCTATCTCGGGGATCGTTTATATTTGGCATCGTAGTCGGAGTTGATTGAGACGTCATGGGACTCGAATGAGTGAGCATTCCCGTAAACGATTGAGCCATCAACGGTAAAAGATTACCATGGCTCATTCCGTAGTGCGGAACGTTGGTGTTAAAAAAATTCGGATCGTATACGGCGGTGGATGGCGGGATGACCCAATCCGTATTGCGGGCGAGATATGTGGGACTCGAAGTTGTCGGCATTTGTGGTATATATGAACCGGCGGAATTCAAAGTTGTCGGCGGGGTTTGGGTTTGGGTTTGTCGGCTCGAACGTTTCGTTTGTTTCGGTGTCTTTTGTTTATCCATTTCGAAGAAGTGTGTAGAAGAATATGAATGTGTAGAAGAATAGGAATGTGTAGAAGAATATGAATGTGTAGAAGAATATGAGTTGTGTAGGAAATGTTTGAATATAGGATAGTATATATAGTATTGAAAATTGAAAAAGAAAAAAAAAAAAAAAAATAACAAAAAGAGCCGTTGGGGGGTGGGGGGGTAACGGTCACTTTTTCCAACGGCTTCATCGAACCGATTTTGTTCAACCCGATGAGTGATGTGGCGGTGTGGCTTTAGGAAGCCGACGAGTTCCTAATACCCGAAGGCTACCTGATGGCCAAATCCACTCCCACAGTGGATGGCCTAAGGTGGCGTTTGGTTCATTAGAGGGAACTGGAATCCAATTCCAGGGATTCTTGCGTTTGGTTCACCATTTACAAGATGGAATTGGAATCATTTGCACCTAAACTTTGCTTCATTTGAGAGAATCTAGATTCCTTCCCCCTCCCTAAGGAATCAAGTTAACCCGATTAGTTTTCGGGTTCATTGGCTTTTTAAAAAATAACCTTCACCCAAACTCGAACCTATTAAGCTTCGGGTTGAGCTTAATTGGATTTTGGGTTATAGAGTCGGTTTATAACTAAACCTAGATAACCCAACCGACCAGATTCAAGTTCATGTTAATCATGTATAATTATTCGGGTTTGGGGTGGATTGTACGGATTACCTGATTTATAATTATAATTATAATTATATCATTTGGTTCAGGTGATGGGTAGAAAAAAATTTTGGTTAGGTCCGACCCGAAACCTAAACGTATTCAATTCGGTTACCGAGTACAATTTAATACCTCAAAACCAATAAACCCAAGCAACTTGAAACTCAAACAACCATAGATATAGGGTGGTGGAATTACATTCACATTCCAAATCCTAATGACACAACCGAACACAAAAGGCAAATAATTGGATTCAAATTCCAATTCCTTTACAGATCCAAGTTCCATTGAAAAACATTCTTCAATCCAAACAGCCCTAGCTTTCAAACAAAATCATTAATATTTGTCATCAAACAAGATCATTAATATTTATCATCAAACAAAATTCAGTGGAAATTGATTGGAAAACTGATTATTGATCTTAAACTAATTACAAAATCGTTAATAATTAATATTTATCCTTTTCTAACAAGGTGTACACCGCGATTTTTATTTTATTTTATTTTTCAATTTGAGTATTTTTCTTGGTCACAAGTCACAACTTGAAAATAGAGAGAGCTTAAACAAAATGGGCTTGATAAAGTATTGTATTGGGCTATATGATTTCAGATAAAAGCCCAAAAAAGATTTCTTGTGGGTTTGGGCCTTTTAGGCCGAAGGGTAATATAAACAGTTTCCTTTTCAGAAAATCAAATAACAAATATGTGAATATGCATGTAAATGTAAACGAAGAAGTTTTTGATAAAAAATATGTTAGAAATATTTGAGAAAGTGAATCAATCAAAAGAACCATATAAATGGATTACATATAAAAAAAAAGATATTTGCATTTTATTGAATTCAACGTTCTATTAAAATGATGTAACGTACAACAAATTAAAGCATACGGATTTTGTTAGGATGTTTTGAGAGAGGAGGTGGGGTGAAAAAAAACCTTGGAAGCAACTTCAACAAATTATTCAAAAATAAATAAATTAAAGTGAGTAATGAAAATTCAATATATTTAAAAAGAATAACATTCAATTTCAATAAGTTTTCTATTTTTAAGGGATATCCAATCCATTTTTGTGTTTTTTTGTTGATACTCGTTATCAAATATTTTTCTGTAGGATAGGATTCATGTAGGTGTTGTCTAAAATACGTCATTGACAATTTGGATATTAAAGTACAACCGTTTGAGACTAAGTCTGACCATAGAACGCTAACACCTAGATTCGAACCCGGTGTAGATATGATAGTTTACCACATCCCCTATGCCTTTTGCTAATACCCCACCAACCCTTGTGGTTTCCTTCTTAAATATTTTTTACATAATTTTTATCAAACATATATTGTCTTTAATTTTTTTTATTGGATAATGTACTTTCTGTTAAAAATAATATATAAAAATGAGAATATAAGTTATTTTAATAAAATTTGGTCTACCCATAAACAAATTAATAATTAATTAAAACTAAATAAATTATTTTTAAATCAAGTAATAATTATTTTTTAATTGTATAAGATGATGATTATGTTTGAATAAATGGTATAAAAATAAAAGAAGAGATTACAACTTTGGTCCTTGTGGTTTGTTTTTGTTAAAAAGAGAAATATGTCCTCATGTGTGTAAGGCTGGGGAATTAATAGAGGCACCTTTACTTTCTAAGAATCAAAATCGAACACTTTTGCATACCATAGAATGTTTCTTTGCAATAAAAAATTTTAAGAACCAAAAGTGAAAAAAAGAACAAACTTTGCATACCATAGGGTTTTTTTTGTAATTTATAGAGACCAAAAGTGAGGGAAAAAAAAAACAACAAGAACCAAAATTGTAATTTACTCTTAGGTTTTTGAAAGAGTAAATCAGATCTTCGATCCCTATGGTGTGCCCAAAATCTAGATGTAGTCACTACTTTGAAAATTACTATATTTTTTTCCTATAGTTTTTTTTTTTGAAAGGCAAAATTTCACATAGTTAATTAAGGACCTTTTTAAAAAGTAGTTATTTATAGTTTAAAAGGCTAATATAAAACTGCCATGATGTCCTTCCTTTCTCCCCCTTCTTCTCCTTCTTGTTGGCTTGCACATTCCTTCCTCCCCCTATCAAAAAAAAAAAAAACACTGACCATTTGCTCCATCGTCGTTTGTCGTATTTTTCGTTTCCATTCTATCACGATGTCACAACATCTCAAAAGAGGAACTAGTCCAAATTTTAACTCCGACTCTAACAACCATCCATTTCATATATCGCACCTACCAAAAGTTGTTTTGTTCACTAGTTACTATTAGCCCTAGTGTGTGTTGTAAAAAATCACACATAGATTTATGATTTCTTTAATGTGGTTTCTCGACTGTTAAACACTATTGGGTCTTCTTACAAGCGACGAGATAATTTATGAAAAAAACAAGCAACAAAAGTTGTGGCATAATTGGATGAAGGGTTGCTTTATAGTTTATACTAATTTGATGGTTTAGTTTCTTTAACTATTATTAGTTGTTTAAACCAAGAAGTAGGTATCAAACGATAATAGTGACAACGATCGAAAATCTAAAGCACTTTGAATCTTAAAATCAATTAAATCGTTTGATTTTATGTTTTGTCTACACTTGATGGTTGATATCTTGGGAGTCAAAGATCATTTGAATACAACTTTGCAAAGAAAATACCATGATATCGTAAATACCATGAATCAAGTTAGTTCTAAAAAAAGAGTTAAAGAATTTAGGGATATAGAATGGGAACCACTTTTAGAGAATGTTACTAAGTTTTGTGATAAGAACGACACTCAAATCTTGGATATGAAAGATGCATATCATAATGGAATAAGTTGTCGAAGAGGATCATAGGTTAGTAACGTGTTCTTCTACGAGGTTGATTTATTTATTGCATTTTAAAATAAGTATATTGTATATAAAAGATTCAATTTCTTTACAGGTTAGCAACTTGCACTAGTATCAAGTTGAAAAGGTTATTTAGAAAGTATTAATAATGATACTATCATGCAAGTATTTCAACTTATAAGACCTCGTCGAGTATAAATGTAAAAACTTTAATTTCACTATTGGGTATATGTTTTATTTTTATTTTTTATGACGTGACCCTACACAAATATAGTTGACACTTTCATTTTTATCGGCTTAATTTAATTAAGGAAGCACATGGTTTTCTGTTCTAGATTCGCGACTGATATTTGTTGACATATATATATATATATATAGGGGAAAGTTCAAATGTGAACCACTTTTTGGTTGTGAACGTAAGGACAACCGAGAGCGCGACATGTGGCGGATGACTAGGCGCCACGTCGGCTTTGAGTGTGGTCCCCCGCTTTTAATTCAATGCCCTCCCATGAATCGCGCCTAGTCATCCGACGTGGACCTTACGTGGCGCTTAGTCATCCGCCACGTGTCGCGCTCTCGGTTGTCCTCACGTTCACAACCAAAAAGTGGTTCACATTTGAACCCACCCCTATATATATATATATATATATATATTAAGAGGAAAGTTCAAATGTGAACCACTTTTTGGTTGTGAACGTGAGGACAACCAAGAGCGCGACACGTGACGGAGACTAGTCAATAAAGGCGGCTTTGAGTGTGGTCCACCTCTTTAATTCAATGTCCTCCCATGAATCGCGCCTAGTCATCTGTCACGTGTCGCGCTCTCAGTTGTCCTCACGTTCACAACCGAAAAGTGGTTCACATTTGAACCCACCTATATATTAAAATGAAAAAGATAATATTTTTATACACGAGTTATTTGATTAAACAATTTTTATATTTAAAATATTTTAGATTTGATTGGATATTTTTAATTTAAAAAAATCAAAGTGGAAAGTCATGCACGTGAAATCCAATTTTGCTGCTTCATCTAATTCCAAACTCACCCCCATTCAATGAACTAATATATTCCAAAATGTCATCTTCAATTAAATATTAGCCTTCGAAGGCTAATATTTAATCGCATTCATATTTAATTATTTGGATAAATAAAAGGGAATTTTATGAAATGGCAACCAATTAATTGGATAAATAAAAGGGAATTTTATGAAATGGCTACTACATAAATGAAAACGATTATTTGCAAAAGCCTCAACTTCAATTACCTCATTTGATAACGATTTTTGGTTATCAAAATAGCTTTTTGGTAAGTAATTTTTACCGGTAAATTTTTTCTTCTAGCCTCACTTACTAAGTAAGAGTTTCAATCTTTATTATATCTTTTACTAAATAAGATTTTAGGTCTTTGTAATGATGATCTAAAAGACAAATGACTCACAGTAAACGTTTAACGATCCCTAATACTCATTTTGGTTCTTATAATGTTTGTGTGGTT
Organism: Centaurea solstitialis; assembly: GCA_030169165.1. NCBI lineage: Eukaryota > Viridiplantae > Streptophyta > Magnoliopsida > Asterales > Asteraceae > Centaurea > Centaurea solstitialis. The sequence continues at coordinate 15,756,032 of CM058045.1, read as the reverse complement.
GTTATTTGAACACCTCAATGTAAGGAAAACATCATATCCTTGAGGAACTCCGAATATAGAAAAACCAAAGAACTTAAATGAATCGTGAAATTGAGAAGATCTAAGGCAAGGTCCGATGAAGTTAAATAATATTATAACCACATTGTTTTTTAAGTTCCCTCCTATTTTTAATAATTAAAATTTGTCACAATGTAAACCAATATTAAAGCTAAACAAATTACACAAAAAGAAACAACAATCATTTTGTTGAGGAAAATATGAGATCATATGAGAACAACATTGCAAATTGGGAAAAGCTTTGAACCTTTGGATGAGTTATTTTTTTTATTTTGACGGACAAAAAACCGTTGAGCTCACAAAAAACAAATATTTGTCACTTTCATTTACCTCCATCGTATTATCTACCTTTATTTGTCTTCATCTATTTGTTTCAGTGATTTTTTGCGATTTTTCCTATATCTTTAATCGCATTCATATGTATATTATTTAAGAAAAAAATCTTGTGTTTGTTTTTTGTAAAATTGTTTATCAACTTATGTGATGTCAAATAGGAGTTTTAGAAAAAATGTTTGAATTAACTTATGACGCCATGACGGCACTAAGACATAATAAGTTCATATGTTGTTTTTTAGTGTTTGACAAATAAACAAAAGGAAGAGAAATCTAATTTATGATGGTACACACTCGAATAAGTTAACAAGTTAGAAGGAATTACCTTATCAAAATACTCCTTATTACTGGTTTTGACACCCATTTATATAAACATTTATTTTTCTCATTCACACACAAAAAACTCTTTATTACAGGTACCACATAAATAAGTTTTTTTTTTTTGGGAAGGTTCACCTGGACTTTGACCAGACTTACATCCTTGGCAATTTTTACCGAGAGCTAAAGCATGCTCCCCTGAGATTAACACTCAGTGGCCCCTGGTTGCTCACCCCCGGATTCGAACTTGGATGGGTTTTTCCCCAACACCAAGCCTTAACCGGTAGGCTGCCCCATTGGGGTTCACACATAAATAAGTTGATAAACACTTTAAATAAACAATCCCAAGGGGCGGATTCATTGTATAGTGAATGGGGGGAATTGATGTGCCCTCCAGTAATTTGTCGTTTGGGACCCCATCAACAACAAAAAATACCTCGAAATCAATCAAGAAAACGGAAAAAGTTCTCAAAATTGACAAACAAAACTTGAAGATCTATTGAAATTAATCAAGAAAACTTTTAAAATCTTCAAACAGTGTAATTAGAATAAAAATCTATTGGACAACTTTACGAGCGTTTAATTCTACCTCAAAAGTGTCCCCACTAGGAAAGTTTCCTAAATCCGCCACTACCAAACTTTTCTTATAAAATTGTTTATCAATTTATGAGATGCCAAGTAAGAGTTTAAAAAAAATGTTTGAATTAGCTTATAATGGTACTAAGATATAATAAGTTAATATGTTGTTTTCTAATTAGTTTCTGACAAATAAGAAAAGGGTTAATTACATGGGTGTGTATCGAACTTGTCACGTTTTCTCATTGTATGTATCCAATTTTTAAAATTGCCATTGTATGTATCAAACTTTTCAAAAATTGCCATTGTATGTATCGAAGAACTTGTTACCTACAAAAAAGCTGATGTGTCAAGCTATATCTGACGTGGATTTTTATTTTTTTATTTTTAAAAGAAGTAAATTACAAATTTGGTCCCTGAGGTTTAAAAAAAAATGAAAGAACAAGGGTGAAAAGTGTAATTACCCTTATATAAACCCCCCTCTCTTTCTTCCGCGACGTCTCCGGCCACGTCTCCGGCTCCGGCCACACCACTCTCGTAACCACCATCTCTGGCAGCATCATCATTTCGAAAGAGGTTGTTGATTTAGTCGATTTCAGGCTGAACCTCCGGTCGTCGGACTGAACCTCCGACGCCGTCCAGCTCAACACAAAGCTCTCCCGCAGCATCAACCTCTCCGTCCCTTGCGTCGCGTCTCCGATGGACACCGTAACCGAAGCTGTGGTGGTAGTCGATTTTAGGCTGTGGTGATGGTCGCGTCTCTGATGGACACTGTAACCGAAGCTGTGGTGGTGGTCGCGTCTCCGTCTCGTCGATTTCAGGCTGTTGATTTCGAAAGAGGCTGTGGTGGTGGTCGATTTCAGATCAGGGGTGGTCGATTTCAAAAGAGGCTGTGGTGGTGGTCGATTTTAGATCTGGGTGTTGATGGGTGGTGGTTGTGATGGAGATGGTGGTGGTGGTGGTGGTGGATGTAGTGGATATGGTGGTGGTGGTTTGGTGGTTGTGGGTGTGGTGATGGTGGTGGTGGTGGGTGTGGGTTTGGTGATGGTGGTGGTGGGTTTGGTGATGGTGGTCTTTCGGTGGTAGGTGGTGGTGGTGGTTTGGTGGTTGTGGTGGTGGGTGTGGTGGTGGACTAGTGGTGGGGTGACATTATATTAAATTGGCAAAACAGGTCCTTGAACCCTATAAATAAATTAGAGGGACGAATTCTGTAATTTACTCAAACATATGATGAGTTGGCATCCTATGTGGCAGCCTTGTGGCAGCCTATGTGGCATTGTGACCGGTTACCTACTCAGCAGTTAAACCGATACATACAATGGCAATTTTTGAAAAGTTCAGTACATACAATGGCAATTTTAAAAGTTAAATACATACAATGAAAAAACGTGACAAGTTCGATACACATCCATGTAATTAACCCATAAGAAAATAAGGGACAGAGAACTACGTTATGACGGTACCACACCTGAATAAGTGTCAGGATCGAATTAACAAGAACAGAAAAACAATTCAAAGAAGTTGCGGAAAAACACTTTGAATAATTAACAATGAATTTGCAAAACAAATTTGTATTTATCACAAGTTTAATGATTACAAACCAAAGCCCCAATCTGCTTGAACAAACTCAAAATAGACGTACAATACTTCTCTATTGTAGGGATCAAGAATAATCTTGAGGCTCCAATATTCTAAACAGAAAACTTAATGAATTCCTACTTCTAACAATCTATCAGCTATCTACTTATACGAATTACAAGATAAGAATAGGAAAGTAAATCTACAAGATAATCTCTAAGATATCTCCAAAATAATCGCATCTATTCCTTATCTTCAGTCTTCCAAATCCTTTCCATATCGTGACTCTTCTGCAGTAGTAAAACAAAAGCAGTAGTATTCTTCAGTCAGCAGTGGTAACTTTGTGCCAGCAGTGGTAAGATGATCAACAGTGGTAACCATCATACTAGCAGTGGTAATCTTCAGACAAATCTTCAGCGGTATTAACTCCATGTTAGCAGTGGTAACTCAGCAACAGTATTTCAGACCCAACAATAAGTTAGTAAATTAGAAGGGATTAACATATCAAATACTCATTACAACACAAGAATAAGTTGATAAGCACCTTAAATAAGCAATCCCAAACATAGGGGTGGATTAATTGTATAGTGAATGGGGAAGGGTGCCCCATTAAATATAAAAAAAGTGAAATTATTTTGGTTAAAATAATAATCTTTTCTCAGTTTCTATATCTTTTACTTGAAATTAACAAAAAAAAACTCTTGAAATCAATCAAGAAAATGGAAAAAGTTCTCAAAATTAACAAATAAAACTTAAAGATCTCTTGAAATCAACCAAGAAAACTTTTAAAATCTTCAAAACGGTGTAATTAGACTAAAAATACAACGAACGATTTTACAGACGTTTAATTCTACCTCAAATTCGCCACTGCAAAACACCCCTGAATCCATTAAACTCTCAGGTGGTGTTTGTTTGCCTCTTAACAGTTCCATTAAGAGGCAACCTCTGAATCGTTAAGTTCTGTTTGGCAAAAAAATGGACTGCCTCTTAATGGTTTCCAAAACCCTCTGAACGATTAAGTATCTGATGTCTCTTAACCATTCAGAGTCCTGATTTCATACTCAACAATTACCAAACCAACATATTTCATTTTGCACCATATCATAAGGCTGCACGCACCGCGGCCGGGCTTGGCAGCGGCTTGCTGCGGGTAAAGCCGCCGGGTTCAGCGGCTTGGGTGCGACAGATGGGGAAGCCGGCGGGTTGGAGCTACTACGGCTTCACAGAGCCGTTGGCAACGGGTCTCTCCAACGGCCATATTCACTTTTTTTTTTCAAATACATACCAACCTCCTATATATATAAACCTTCTATTCACTTCATATACACATCCTTCAACACTTCTATATTCACTTTCATATACACAACTATATATACACAACCATGAATCCAAACATGTCGGGACGTGGTTCACGAGGAAGAGCATCGAGAGGTGGCGGTGGATCGAGAGGTGCCGGTCCTTCGAGAGGTGTCGGTGGATCGAGAGGTGCCGGTCCGTCGGGAGGTGCCGGTCCGTCGGGAGGTGCCGGTGGGTCGGGATTCGGAGGTGGGTCGGGATTCGGCGGTGGGTCGGGATTCGCCGATTACGCGAACCACGAACCGTATATACCGCAATTTGACGCTCAACAACAACCGCCGTTTATACCGCATTATGATGAACAAAACGCCGGTTACAAAACCCCGCATGCGGAACTCGAGCAAGACTGGGCGTTCTACAAAACCCCGCATGACCACCTTTCGGGTTTGGAGTTGCAAGCCGTGTTGAAAAAAAAGGCTGTACTAAGAGCTAGACACGGCTTCGACTTTTAGTTTATTTATTTTCGTAATTTTTTTAGTTTACTTAATTTTAGTTTAGTTAATTATGTAATTTTTATTAATATTAGAATTTTCAAATTATTTTTAACAATATTATTTATTTAACAATGTTATTTAATTAAATAAAATAAATGAAATAAATAAAATAAATTGAAAAGTGAGAGGGTTGGGAGGGTTGGGTGTGTGTTGTAGAGGGTTATGGGAGGGTAAAGAGAGGGTTGACCAAAAGCTGATGTGGAAGCTGATGTGGCATTCAAAAAGTGAGTGGGTTGAGAGGGTTGGAAAGCTTGGGTGCGTGTAGCCTAAGAGCATCTTAATCATTCTGGCCGCTTAATCATCCTGCACCAAAACATTCAGCAACTGCCAAACAACCTCGTATATATAGTTGTGATACAAGTAGATTATTATCAAAAGTACGTGAATGCAAGTAGGATAATTTAAAAGAGGATCAAATACCATAAACGAAAACAAGATACATACATGTTGAAAAATGAACTCTTGGAAAAGTAAATTAAGCCGACCGCTTTCACATCAAGGGTTCAGGGGTTTGTCTTGTTTACAAGACAAATTGGAAGAATTTCATAAAGGTGAGGATGACATGATACACATATAGATACATATAGATACGATATAATCCATTTGGACTTTTGATACTTGTCTTAAAGAATCTATCCACTTTTCAAGATGTAACCTCCTTCTGTATTATGGTCTTTCCTTCCTTGGAGGTTTCTTCAATTCCAGTGAAAGTATGATATGGGCTACGTGTGAAAATTAACATATCTTCTTAACACACACGTCTTTAAGAAGAAGTCGCCATGACTTAATTGGTTCAAAAGAAATTCTTCTTTTTAGAATTCTTGATCCAATGAAAAAGAATCTTTAATTAATAATTGTTTTGTTTTGCTACGTTTTTGTGGAAAAAAAATAAGTTTGTCGTTTTTCTATGCGGGGGTAAATTACATTCCGACGACCTTTGGTATGTCAATCTTTGGATTCGACTTTTGACATTATTTATTATAAATTTATTGATCAATAATATATTTTGTTACGGAGTTGATACATGTGACTGGCAAGATATATTTTAGTTATTTTACTCGTAACATCACTTTCTTAGTTCAACTGCTCATGACCACCACCACCTAGGACCACTACCACCAATCATTTACAACCCGAACACAAAATATAGAACCGGTATATTCTAAATCAAAAACCCTAATTAAGCTGATGAAATTGTATGCAAACCAAGCCCATTTAAACTCAAGCTCCAAAATAGAAAAGCCCTGAATTAAAATAAGATTCTTTCAGAAACCTTGGGTATAAAAAGAAACAAGAAAAAGAAATACAATAAACAAACAGATTTGTTCACAACTCACATGAGTGGTGGCATACTGTCAAGGTCTGGAGGATGTGATGGAATATCCCATCTAACCAGGGTTCGAGTTGATGCACTAGTATCATGTGGTCACACTTAGTCTCAAAGCTTTAACTTAATTTTCAAATTGTCAAGAATATAGTCTAGGCAAGGCTTAGGTGAATTTTTTCCAAAACAAATTTGTTCACTATGTTTCTTTTTGGTTTGCAATTACATACAAAGCTTATAGCAATGAAGAATACTTTTGTTTACCAATATTCTATTTTCATGGCTAAGGATGTTACACTAATAAGGTAAATGAAAGTGAATCTTTTGCTAATAAATGCTTACCCACTAAAAATTTGACAAATGGCCCCTTAATCTTAGGTTAATTAATGAAATAAGGATTTTCAAAATAGAGTGATATTGTTATTTGACAGATACAATAAAATCTTTAACAATATTTTGAAATGGATATTGTATACTAATAAAATTTCATTATTCTTAATTAAAATAGTTATATATTTACTAGTAACACTTTTTTCTATTTTTGCAAATTTATCTTTAATTCGATCATTGTAATTTTTTTGAACAGCGATGCATACTTAAGAAAGGACCCAAAAATTAGCAAGAAGCTAGCCCGGGTTAAAAGATTACAAAACGGGGACGTCCAACGGGTTACAACACTAAACTAACTGGCTATAAGATTACTAACGGAGCGACTCCTAGCATACAACTAGCGAAATACAATGTCTTGAATAATGTTGGCAATTTCGACGTGGGTTGAGCTTAGTGTTGTTGAAAATGGCGTCATTCCTCTCTTTCCAAACAGCTCATAGAAACGCATTCCCCACAACCTCCTTAATCATTTAAATACTCGGCGCATTAGCACCCAAAACCAACTCATTGATGCTAGCCAGGATGAAGGCAACATATTCCTGACGCATTGATCATTGTAGAATTAACTTGGAAAAACATGATATACTAAAAAAACTATAAAAAAATTTGCCTTTAAATAAAAAACTATAATAAAACTTGCCTTTAAATAAAAAACTATAAAAAGTTTGGTTTTATAGAATATTTAACATGTCTAAAAGTGTTACAACTAGTTACACATTATTACTATCATGTTTTTGTATATTAAGGTCTTACAAATAGTAAAATCCTAACAAATGTATAAGATACTTAAATAAATGTCATTATTTTTTATACGAGCTTTTTTGAGAATTATCCTAATTTTTTTTCAACATAACATTTATTTTATAGAACATTTAATTTAATCACATTTTAAGATATGGTCATATAAAATCTAATTGAATGTTTTATTAAAATATCCTTACAAACTTGTTTGAATGTAGGTGGCAAACGTTAGATTTTAGGCATGAGCGGATGCACAAATAAAAAGCTTAACTTTAAAAAATGACTTCATCAAAATGATAAAACAAGTTATCTATCTATAATTATTGTTAATGTGCTTTTAGTCGAATTCTGTCTTTGGGGACATTTTAAGTTTTTTTGCTTATTTAAGAGAATTTTTTTAATTTTTTGGTTGATTTTCTGGGTTTCCTTGAAAATTTCTTATTAATTTCGATGGATTTCTTGGTTTTCTTTGTTGACTCGAGAATCGAGAGAATTTTTAGGTTTTTCCTCATAGATTTTACGAGAACTTCTTTATATTTACTTAAGTTTTATCGAAAATGTTGGTTAGTCTTCATAATTTTAAAATATTTCAAAACGTACTTCTATTTTAAAAATATTTAATTATAACAAAACAACTATAGAAAAAAAATTAAAACATCCAAACAGAAGGACTAAAATTTGCAACCTCACGTTTAGAAGCACAAACCTTAATGTATACGAGGTCCTAAACCATCTTTACACCTTGATGTTATTGGTTACAAATTTGTGCTCCAAATATTTAATACACTTTCATAATTAAACAGGTAATTAAACCTTTATAACGTCTCATTTTTTTCTCTTGCAATAACGAGTTGAATGGATACACGAAACCCCCTCTCCAATGTGAAGTTTCGCCCCTGCTGAACGTCCGAAAACGTCGTACATATATAATACACAATTTGTTTCATATTGTAAATGTTACTAGTCTTATGAACAAATTTATTAATATAGTAAGAACTAAGACAATTTTCTTGCGGTGGTAAATATATAAATTAAGAAAAGAAACGTGCTAATTCCAAAACGAGTGGAAATTCCTAGCGACTACTTAATTACCTTTGAATCGTCTTACATTGCTACTCCCGTCACGGCCACACGCACACACTCCACTTGCATGTTCTATATATATACATACATGTGTGTATATCTATATATTCACCATGCACCCATATTGTTCAACTGTTCACAAAGTTTCATAAGTACTTAATTGAGAGTTGAGAGAGAAATTAAAGCTTTAATTTGGCTTGTTAAATTTGATTCTCGTTTCGCTTTGCTGATTAATTAAACGAAAAGAGACGATCGATTAATGGAAGGAGGAGGGATGGTGGTGACACCAGGGTATAGGTTCTATCCAACAGAAGAAGAGTTGATAACATTCTATTTGAAGCATAAGATTGAAGGCACCCCAAGATTGCAACAACCTATTAATTTAGTCATACCACAGCTTCATGTTTATGATTTCTATCCATGGGATCTCCCACGTTAGTAGTTCATCTTTTCATAACTTTCTTTCTTAATTTCTTGCTTTCTTTCTATAAAACCCTAGCTAGCTAGCTAGCACCGTTCTTCTAATTGATTTATTTTCTTCTTTAATTAGGTTATAAAATAAGACTGAAAACTATATATATGAAACTAAAAGTGTATATATGATGGGGTTTTAAGCTTTTAAGAAAGCAGTTCTTTCTTATATGAAGAGATATTAAGAAAACAATTCTTAAGATCATCCATGATAACATATTTATGTAGATCAATTTTTTAATCATGTTAAAAATGGTTTTTTTTTGTGTTTCTTGTTCATTTTTATTTGGTGTAATATATAAAACTTAGGGCTTATCAGAAAGATAATGAAACCTTTGTTCATGCTCTCATGCATCAATTAATTAAAGTGGAACTTCTAATTGGATTACTATATTTTGTGTTATATTGTAGATAAAAGTTATAGATAAACCTAAAAATTAATGAAATAATAAACTTAGGGCTTATCAGAAAGATAAGATCAAATCTTTGTTCATGCATCAATTAATTGAAGTGGGTAATATATACTTCTAATTGGATTGCTATATTTTGTGTTTTATTGTAGATAAAAGTTAACAGATAAATAAACCTAATATTAAATTCGTTTGTTGGTCGGTGATGGAGTTAAAGGATTAAGATTAAATATATGCATGATGAAAAAATGGTCTAAATTAACTAAATGATTGGCTGTTCTATTAAATTTTCTTCAAAATTCAAACGTTAGGGATGCCAATTATATAACAGTAGTACTAAAACATAAATTAGACACGAATGATTTCAAGATAACATAATAATCATGTGATCATAGATGTTCACCTACGATGACTCTAAACTATTCATTAGTCATAGCACGTAAGCTAGTTTGAAAATTTATGGTCACCCAAAAGGATTGTCCATTGATTAGTTCTAATAATTGTGATTTATGTCTTCGTTCGCAGAATATGCAGGAGAGCTTTGTCAAAGAGACCCAGAACAATGGTTCTTTTTCATTCCTAGACAAGAGAAAGAAGCAAGAGGAGGACGAACATCCCGTCTTACCAAATCTGGCTATTGGAAGGCCACGGGATCTCCAAGTGTTGTCTACTCTTCTAGTAATCGACGTATTGCAATCAAGAGAACCATGGTTTTCTATAACGGTAGAGCTCCTACCGGAAAGAAGACTAAATGGAAAATGAATGAATACAAGGCTTTTCAAGAAGAAGCCTCCTCAACAACTAAACCTAAAATCAAGGTATCCTTTGTTAACTTTCAATTTCATTTGTGAATTATATACTGCTCATCAACAACTTATGTATTTTGATAACAAAACCGAGTTACATAAATTTATAAAACAATAATAAGTTTTAAACTTTGATTTAAAATTTTTAGTGGCTACATAAATTTAATGTATATAGAAAAACTTGTATTTAAGGAAATCAATGTTTCAATTGTATCTTTCTTGGGTTATCTACTTGTGTTTTAAAAATAAAATAACATATGATATCCACTTGTGTTTTTAGATACAGAAAAAACAATAACTTAATAGACAAACAAATGCAAAATGTAAATGTTGTCAAATCCCAAGTTAAGTAATATTTTTCATAAGAAAACTCTCACAAAATTTCACGTAATTAAAATTATTTTCTTTTATTATTAATCCCTCAATTTTGTGTCTTAGTTATTCTAACTTATCTTATTATATTGTATATGCTAATAAATTGCAGTTGATGCAAGATTTAAGCATGTGTCGTGTATATCTGAAATCAAATTGTTTGAGGGCATTTGATAGAAGGCCATCAGGAGTTGTGATAACCGAGCCAAGACCAGCTCAACAAATCTCACACAACAACAATCATCATGCAACTACATTAACTTATTGTAGCCATCGAACGGCAATAGAGAAGACAATACGCTCATCCGATAATAACCTCAATTCATCTGAAGATCATATTACTGGTATTTCTTGCTCTATGAGGGAAATTGATGATCAGCCTCTATGGGATTGGGAAGAACATTATAGTTGGTTATAATTGTTTGATTTTAATGTAAAATAAGAAAATGAATGGTTACTGCTTAGCTGAAAAGACACAATTACCATAAAACATCTACATCAATATGTAATATGGTCATTATATACGTACTTAAGTTCTATTTTAAATAACCTGGAATCCCGGCTTGGCACTGTTAGTATTCTTCATCAAGAAGGAAATGAGCAAAGAAGAGTTACGCCAACATGCGATTCGTAACTTAATTGTACTTTTAATCTGTCGTAGATTTTATGGTATACATGAACAATCAAATATATCATTTATATTTCTTCTTAATGTGGCTTGTTGAAAATCATATATTGATAAATAAAATTTTGGTGAGAAGGCTGTACTACAATAAAATTGTGTTTATAGGATGCTTAATTCAAATAAGCGTCCTATTAGTGTTTTAGAGGACAAACAAAAATATCTCATCTAGCTAGAAATGTTACAAAAATGCTTACAAGATGCTTTTGAGTAACAACTTGTTTAAAACATTTTTCAAATAAACATCCAATAACTATTTTATATTTAGGACATTGTCTAAAAAAGTGTACTGGATACACAAACGCCCTCTATATTTAAAAAAAATGGGTTTATAGAAGATTTTTAATATATCTTATAGAATTAGCTAATACGACATTTTATTTTAAAATTGACATAAAAAAACTTGTTACTAAGCTCAAAAGTGTTCTATAAACTTTTAGATATGGCGAATTTTTGTTTTTTTTTTCTATAAAACAGTCTATTAAGAGAATCTCCAACAATATTTGCTAAAATAGAAAAAAATTGGGTTTCTTCTTTTTAATATTTATGTATGCATTTGTATGTACGTACAAAAATACTACAAATTACTCTATATGCATAAGTGCATAAAGGTTTTCTACCTATTTGAGATTTTCCCTTGAACCTCCCTCTATATACATGTGTGCGTGCACACACACACACAAATATATATATATATATATATATATATAAAACAAAAGTTCAAATGGAAACTCAAATCTGATTTTGAACATGAGGACCGTTGAGATCTCACCATGTGGCATATTTACTCTAAAAAATCATTATAATACAAAGTGAATAACACGGCATTCAGTGTTACTCAGAATGAATAATTCTAAGGAACATAAAATGTTGTAGTATTCATTCTGAATAACAATGAATATTGTGTTATTCACTTTGAATATACAAGATTATTCAGAATGAATATGCCACGTGGCGTGCTCTCGGTTGTCTTCACGTTCGCAGTCAGAACTCAAATTACCCGTATGCACAATGTATATATATGGTCCAGATGGAAAACTACAAGGATATTTCTTGATTCTTATTTTTGAGTTTTTCCTTTGAAGCTCCCCATCTCTCTATGAGAAGCCCCAAGAATTTGAGAAAGAGAAAAGCAATCTTAATCCTACTAGTTTAATGTTTATATTTCAAGGTGTTACTTTACTAATAAAAGATAACTTTGAACGTCCCAAATATCTCTGACTTTGTTCTATAACATTTTTAGGTATAGAATTTTTTTGAACTGACAGATTTATTAAAACAAAGGGGAACCCAAGAGATAGCAAGGTGCTAAAAACCCGGACCCGAAAAAGTACATTAAGTAGGATTACAACACGAATTAAGTCAACCCAATTACAACTTCTACCAAACAAGCTCCTATTATGAAGCCAAACAAAATTAAAGAAGTTGACTGAATGTAATTGCTACTAAATGCAGGTTAAAAGTACCATTGTTAAAGAGAACATCATCCAAGAATACTTATCGATTTTTTATCCAATTCTCCACCTTAAAGTAATTGGTGATTATACGTTCTACATATTGAGTTAAATCTAAATTTCCTAAATCTCAAATGTGAACATGAACATCGATTCTTTTTAATTGTTTGAAACATAACCAACCGCAAAAGATCCTAAAAGGTCATACTATGATGAATATTAATATATAGAGTAAATTACAATTTTGGTCTTTGTAGTTTTCACTTATTATCAAGTGTCGGTCTATACTTCAAATTAATTACATAATGGAAATTTGTATGTTCTCTTTTTGTAATAGTTTATTTAAATAAATATTGATTATATTTTAGATAATTTATTTTAAAAGAAAATCGGTATGTAAACTTAATTTAAAAAATGAAGTAAGAATCTTTTTTATGAATAAATTGGATTAATGATTTAATTAGTGGCTTGGATTAGTGATGTGATAATACAAAATTTTGAAAGTAATGTCTTTTAACTTACTTATTAGGGTTCCTTAAATTAGTCATAAGTTCATGTATTTATATTTTTCTTGCTTAAGATATTGACTATTGAAAAAATCTCATTTAATAATTCAATTCTATTCTTATATTCTCAAAAATTTTGGGCTTCTAATTTGAAAACAAACACACATATACCAAAAGATTTAAATGATAATTGCTAAAAAATGTAAAGTAAAAAGTGATTTTTGATATGCATCTGGTCAAAAATTACGGCTTTGTTCACGAAGCATCGGATAATTTTTTGCATTGGCTGCAGAAGACGGAAGGATAGTTTCATAGCTTTTACAAATAGACAACAAACAGATTCATATATGAATTTCATGATATATGAATTACATAGGTTCATATATGAACGTATAGTTCATATATGAATCAGTTAAAAATAGTTAACATGTGAATTACACACTTTCATGTATGAAAGTATAGTTCATATATCAATCCATTAAAAATAGTCAATATGTGAATTACATAGATAGATTAATATATGAACGTATATATGAATTACATGTGTTCATATATAAACCTATACTTTATATATGAATCACATAAGTTCATATATGAATCCGTTTTCAATCTGTTTGTAATAGTTAGAAACTTACCCTCTATTATGCGCGTAGTCGAGAATTTTGACCGGTCAAAGCCGCAATCTTTGACTATTCAACCTTGATCTTAACGGTATGAACGACTAATACTACTTCTCATTTTTTTACGACTTATCATATATATATATATATATACATACACACACACGAAAGTTTGGCACTTCTCAATTTTTACCACTTCTCATTCAACCTTGATCTCATTAATAATAGTTAACTATTAATATTTTTATTAATAATTAATATTTATTGTTACTTAATAATAGTAAATATTAATAAGGGGTATTGAAAAAAGTAACAAAAAACCCCTCAAACGCTACTCCAAATAGCGTTTCAGATCTTATAAGCTGACTTATAAGCTAGCTTATGGTCATCCAAACATGTATCCTAAAAAATAAGCTAACTTATAAGCTGGCTTATTTTTGCCAAACACGGCCTAATATCATTTATTTATTTTACATTTTTTTACCACTTCTCATTTTAACCAAACAACACACACACACACACACATATATATATATATATATATATATATATATATATGTAGGGTCAGATTAAAGGGAAAAACTCAAAAAAAGGAGAAAACCGAGGAGCAACCTCGTAGGCAAGGGCCAATTTATGTTGATGGTAGGTAGGTCCTGAGACCTACCTAGGTTTTTTTTTTTTGTTAGAAGTTATATAGAAAAACCTTTAGGACCTACCTAAATTTTTTTAGAGGAACTACCTTAAATATTTTTAAGGTATTTAATGTAAATGAAACCAATGGTGTTGTAGTGGATAACATCTTTTGTAGTGTATGGTAGGTCTTAGGTTCAAATCTCTAAATATTCCAAAAAATTTTAGTTTTTTTTTCTAGGCCCAACAATTTAAGTCCGGTCCATATACCTAAAAAGGAAACACACGACCTAATCTTGATCGATTTCGACTAAAAAACACATGGTCGAATCTTGATCGACTTTGACTTCAACCAATCGACCTCCAATCTGAACAAATCAACCAATTGGATTTCGCAATTCGCAATCCGATTTTCAATTGTAGTGACAACTTGGTTTGTTAAAAAATCAAAATTAAAACTTAAAATATTCTTTTGTAGTTGCGAATTGAGATGTATGAGGTTAGATTATACATCTTAATTGTTTATTAGGAATTAGGAGTTAATATTATAGTTGATTGCAAAATACAAAATATCCGATTAGATATAATTATTAATTGATATCTAGTTTCGTATATTGATAAAGCTTATTTTAGAAACTATTAGTAATGATACGATTATGCAAATATTTCAATGTATGAGACCTCATCGAGTACAATTGTAAGAATTTTAAAATGCCACTATTGGGTAAAGGTTTGATTTTTAGTTTAAATGACCCAACCTGACAAAAGTATAATTGACACATTCATTTTTTTCGGGCTAAACTTAGTAGGGAACCCCATAGTTTTCTATTCTAAATTTGCCATTGTTCGTAGGTCTCCATCGTAATTTTGTAATATGGCACACGTGCATAAAAACCTAAAAAAACTTTAAATTACTCATATACACAAGTGCATACGGTCTAGTAAGGCTACAAATGTGTTTATCGGTTTTTTGTTTTCTTAAAGTTTTCTTTTAAACCTCTCTTTCTATATATGTTCATAACTAATTTTCCATTATTTATCTTTAA
This sequence comes from Centaurea solstitialis, assembly GCA_030169165.1. Classification (NCBI taxonomy): domain Eukaryota; kingdom Viridiplantae; phylum Streptophyta; class Magnoliopsida; order Asterales; family Asteraceae; genus Centaurea; species Centaurea solstitialis. The sequence goes on along the minus strand of CM058045.1, from coordinate 15,740,785 downwards.
TTCTAGAGTAAACTACGATTTTCGTCCCTGTGGTTTGGTGCTTATAACTATTTTCGTCCCCGTGGTTTAAAAATTGCTTTTTTCGTCCTTGTGGTTTATATTTAATTTCACTTTTTGTCCTTTATCATAATAGAATTAAAAAAAGTCCATTAGAACAAGGGTAATATAGTCTTTTTCTCTTTTTATATTATATATTTGACTAAAACAAAATACCTAACCTAATATAACCCCCTAGGGCCCCACCCCAAACAAACTGTTGATCCAGCTCTCCTAAGACCTGATGAAATGATAATGATCCTGATTCTTTACTTAGTGAATAGGTTTTTACTTCTGTTATAGCTTGAGGAATTATCACTGAGTCTGTTCAGTGTTATTCCATGTTACTTATGCTGTTACTTAACTTTATAGATCAGGATCAGGATCAGGAGACTAACGAGTCTGTTCTGCAGTCTACTGATCCTGTTCACTGAAGTGAAGACCTCCTCCTGAAGACATTAAGATCATACAAAAAGAACCATCAGCGACGTCGAAGAAATAACTGATGACAGGAACAGCATGCTCGTGATCTGAAGACGGAACTCAGTGATAGCAGTCTGTTCACTATCGTATGACATCCTGAAGATTCATCAGGATACACGTGACCCTGAACGTCCCCTGTTTCAGGACTCTAGTCACTGATCAGTATCCTGATCCTGAAGGATTAGAATAATGTCTTAGTCTAATGCACAAAAGGATTACACGCCTTTTCTGACACAATAGTACATAAGGGCAGTTACTTTACTGTTCCCTCCGTACTTATCAGACCATAAGGCAACTGTTTACAAACATCCTCTTTTGTACACCATGCAAAGAGTATTTGTTTATAGTAAATAGTACAACAGACCATTCACATTGTGACACGTTACAATAGTAGGTCTGCATGCATTAAATGCATGGAGTATAAATAGGACGTGAAGAGATGTTCTCCATACTTCTTCTTCATCCTAATTCTACTCAAGTCCTTTCTCTCTTATCCCCTCTATCTTCTTTCTTTATTCTCTTCTCACTTAGTGCATAGTGAAAGAACTTAGATTGTTTAGTTTAGACTAATTGTCTTCTCTATTTCCCCAACAATCTGTAAATTCATATTGTTTATAAAACAAGAATTTAAAAGTGAGAAATTTGTGTGATTATATTCAACCCCCCCTTCTATAATCCCAATCACTATCCTTACTTGAAGGTCACCTACTTGGGACCAACAAGTGGTATCAGAGCAGTTACAAGCTCTCATTTTCTTCTCTAGAAAAATCTTGTGATCCTCTCTCTTCTTATTCTATGGCTCTTCAAGCTAAGGATAACTACTTTGATACCGGCTCTGCTGGAAAGCCTCCTCGGTTTAACAAAGACAACTTCTCTCTTTGGAAAACCAGGATGGAACTTTTCCTCTCTGGTTCTGATCCCCAGATTCCTTATTTCTGGAAAACGGACCTCATGTGCCTACACAAACCGTCCACCCCATTGCTGCTGCTGCTGGTCAACCTGCTGTTCCTGAAAGACAGCTGGTAAAGCCCGTAACTGACTGGAATGATGAAGATAGACGCCTGGTCAACATTGACACCAAGGCTAGGTCTCTCATTGCCATGTCTCTCCCTGATGACGTCTTTCATTCTGTCTGTCACCTTCGCTCTGCTAAGGAGATATGGGACACTCTCTGTGTTCAATATGAAGGTACCGCCGTACTAATGGAATCAAGAAAGATTTTCTTGGTTCGTCAGTACGAAAGCTTTATTCATCAGAAGGATGAAACTCTCTCCCAGCTACATCAGAGATTCAACTGTCTTCTGATTGATCTGAAGACCATCGGTACTACCTACTCTAACTCTGAGGTGGTTACCAAGTTCATGGAAGCTCTTCCTGAACATTGGGAAATCTACACCTCCTGTTTAATTATGTCAAAGGACATAAAGACACTCACTCTAAGTGAGCTGTACGGTATTCTTCTGAACCGTGAACAACAGAAGAAACTGAAAAAGAATCTCATAAGAGATTCTAAAGAATCCAAAAGCACATCTGTTGCATTGGTTTCTGATTCAGTTCCTCCTGTTGCTGCTTCTTCTTCTTCAGTAACTATTACTGAATTAGAATCTTCTGACTCTGACATGTCAGAAGATCCTGAATTCAATGAATCTCTTGCTCTTTTAACTAGATCCTTCAAAAAGTTTGCCAAAAAGGGCAACTTCCATAAAAAGAAACATCTTTCTATTACTGACAAGCCAAAGTCAGATTCTACTGACAAGGCTACTGCTATCTGCTACAACTGTCAGGGCAAAGGACACTTTGCTAATGATTGCAGGTACAGAAAAAGTCAGTTTGCTCCCTCCTCTGCAAAATCTTCTTCCAAGAACCCCAAATACCAACGCCTGAAGGAAAAGTACAAAAAGATGAAAACTCAGCGTAAAGGCAAAGGTTTAATCGCAGAAGACTGCGATTGGGATGATGTCTCCTCTGATGACTCGTCTGATGAGGAAGATACTCAAGTGGCACTCATGGCCATTATTGAGGAACCTACCTTAGCTCTCATGGCTAAGATAGAAGAGGTTCCTGAAGAGATTCCTCCTCAGGATCCTGAAGCTTCTTCTTCCACAACTCCTGAAGCTTCCACCTCTGCGACTGATTCTTCCAGTCAGGTACCTATTCCTCTCATCCCTCTTGAAAGCTTAACACAGTTAGACCTGGTCACTCTTGACCTTTACAAAGCCCTAAATGGTAAAACATCTGCTGAAAAAATGAATATTGACCTTAGAGGACAACTCAAAGAATGTCAAGAAAAATTAAAACAGCTTACCATTGTAGAAGAAAATTATAAGGATCAGGTCACTGTAAACAAAACTCTTTGTATTGAAAGAGAAATGGCTCTTGCTGCCAAAGAGAAGGCCCTTGCCCAATTAAATGCTGAAAAAGTCACCATCAAAGGATGGAGTGACGCATCTGAAAAAGTTGATGAAATATTAGCTTCAGGGAGGCCTGATAAAAGCAAGAGAGGTCTTGGATTCTTTCGTGGTTTCAAGAAAGAAGAAACTAGGTCTGATAGTTCCATGCTCAAATTTGGAAAATTTGTTTCTTCTATTCCTCTTCCTAATGCCTCTGAAAACACCCCTTCTTCTTCTTCTTCTAACACTCACCCTGAAGGTGCTCCTAAGAGCAAAAAGAATACAGTTAAGGATAAATCCAAAACTGAAACACCTTCAAAGACCAAGGGTCCTAAACCCAAGAACAAAGTTCTGGGTGGTGGTCCTTCAGTCTCTGGAACTAAGTCTCTTTCTCAGAGTCCTGTTCCTAGACTGAAGATTGACCTGAAGCAAAAGACTCAGGAGAAGAAACCAATTCCTCCAATGTCCAATGCTAAAGGCATACTTGGTGCTGGTCCTGCTCACCTAAAGTTCAAAAACTTTCTGGACCACACTAAACGCTTTCAATATCGCAAATGCTATCACTGTGGATTAAATGACCATATTGCGAGTAAGTGTCCTGATGCTACCAAAGCTGAAAAATCAGCTAAGGTAAAGAAGATTCCCAAGACTGAGAAATCAGTCAAAGGAAAGAAGGTTGTCAAGACTGTTCCTTCAGTCAAGACTCCAGCCTCCTGTACTGATACTTCAGTAAAGGCTGACACTGATTCAACCAGTCCTACTGATACTTCTGGATCCATAGTTCTATGGGTACCAAAGAAAACTTAAACTCTGTATTTTACAGGATAAGGGCATCTGGTACTTGGACAGTGGATGCTCTCGACACATGACTGGTTCTAAATCTGTCCTCACTAACTACCGTGAAGAAAGAGGTCCTGCTGTGACCTTTGGCGGAAACGGTAGAGGCCAAACCCGAGGGTATGGCACTCTAACCAACGGAGTAACTACTTTCAAAAGAGTTGCTTATGTTGAAGGCCTGATGCATAATCTTCTGAGCATCAGTCAACTGTGTGATAAGAATCACAAAGTTTCTTTCTCTAAGAAAAAGTGCAAAGTCAAGAACAGGAAGAAGGAAGTCATTCTCAATGGTGTTAGACATGCAGATATCTACATCATCAATATGAATACTTCCACCGATAACTTCTGTTTTGTATCACGTGCTTCCACTGATATGAATTGGCTCTGGCACAAGCGTCTCTCTCATCTCAACTTCAAGACGCTGAATCAACTCTGCATCAACAACCTGGTCATTGGTCTTCCTGACTATCGCTACACAAAGGAATTTCTTTGTTCAGCATGTGAGAAAGGAAAACAGACCAGGGCTAGCTTCAAGTCCAAGCAGATTTCCTCCATCAGCTCTCCTCTACAACTTCTCCACATGGATCTCTTTGGACCTGTTAATGTCCAATCCATTGGTGGAAAGAAATATACTCTGGTAATCGTAGATGAATATTCCAGATATACTTGGGTTTTCTTCCTACGTGCCAAGAGTGATGCTCCTGAAGAAATCATCCTGTTCGTCAGGAAGATGGAAAAACTCAACAACCTTACTGTCCGTTCAATAAGAAGTGATCATGGGACTGAGTTCAAAAACAGTACCCTGGAATCTTTCTTTGAACAGAAAGGTATCTCCCAAAACTTCTCCTCTGTGAGAACTCCTCAGCAAAATGGTGTTGCTGAAAGACGAAACAGGACGCTGATCGAAGCTGCTAGATCTATGCTGAGTGAAGCCAACCTTGCCACTCAGTTCTGGGCTGAAGCTGTAAACACTGCTTGTTACACTCAGAACAGATCTCTGATTGTCAAGCGTTTCAGAAGAACAGCTTACGAACTCTTTCGTAACAGGAAACCATCAATCAAACATCTCCATATCTTTGGTTGTGTCTGCTACATCCTGAACAACAAAGATAATCTTGGAAAGTTTGATTCCAAATCTGACGATGGAATTTTCCTCGGATACTCATCCATTTCTAAAACTTACCGTGTGTTCAACAAACGAAGACAAACCATTGAGGAAACGATTCATGTCAAGTTTGATGAATCGGGTCCTACCTTTCCTCACCCAAATGATAATACTGAAATCAATCAGTGGGCTGACTCTTTCTTTCAAGTCCCTGAACCTTCTATTGCTGATCCCTCTCCTCAAAACCTTCCTGATGGTTTTGAAGAAAATCCATTACCACCTTCTGATATAACCACTCCACCTCTCATAAATGCCACCCCTCTCTCTCAAATCACACCACCTGAACCTGATCAACCTACTAACAGTGAAGACTTCTCTCAAACCACTGTTAGTGAACCCACTCCTACAAATCTTCTTCCTGATCCATCATCCAATGAAGCATCTACTTCAGGACAGGTGTATCAACCACCTGCTCTCCGATGGACCAAAGATCATCCCATTGATCAAGTTCTTGGAAACCCTTCTTCTGGTGTGAAAACCAGACGTCAAGCTGGTAACGTCTGTCTTTATGTAAATTTTATCTCTGAAAATGAACCTAAAGAAATAGATGATGCTTTGCGTGATCCTGCCTGGGTCTCAGCCATGCAGGAAGAGCTAGCAGAGTTCATCAGAAACAATGTCTGGCTTCTCGTCCCTAGGCCTCGAAAACGTACAATCATTGGTTCCAAGTGGATTTTTCGGAATAAACTTGATGAGATTGGTACTATCATTCGAAACAAGGCTCGCCTTGTGGCTCAGGGATACATGCAGGAAGAGGGCATTGATTACGATGAAACTTTTGCTCCTGTTGCTAGGCTCGAAGCAATTCGACTCTTCCTAGCTTTTGCAGCACATATGAACTTCAAAGTTTATCAGATGGACATTAAAAATGCCTTTCTGAATGGAAAACTTAATGAAGAGGTCTATGTGGCTCAGCCTCCTGGCTTTGTAGATCCTAAGTTCCCTGATCACGTCTACAAGTTAAACAAGGCTCTCTATGGGTTAAAACAGGCTCCTCGTGCCTGGTATGATACCCTCTCAACCTTTCTTCTCTCTAAAGGTTTTGTTCGTGGAAAGATTGATAGCACCTTATTTCTGAAGAAATATCCTAAGCATATCCTTCTTGTCCAGATTTATGTCGATGACATTATCTTTGGATCCACCAATCCCAAACTCTGCGAAAAGTTTGAGTTGCTCATGAAATCTGAATATAAAATGTCTATGATGGGCGAACTAACATTCTTTTTAGGACTTCAGATCAAGCAATCTGGAAAGGGAATTTTCATCAATCAAGGTAAATATGTACATGAGATGCTGAAGAAATTTGATCTCACATCCTGTACACCGATGAAGACTCCAATGGCTCCTCCTCTGTCTCTTGACAAGGATTCCAAAGGGAAACCTGTTGATGTGACTCTCTATAGAGGAATGATTGGCTCACTACTGTATCTTACAGCGAGTCGTCCTGATATCATGTATTCTACATGTCTCTGTGCTCGTTATCAGGCTGAACCCAAAGAATCCCATCTGACCGCTGTAAAGCGGATCTTCAGATACCTGAAGGGAACTCCTAACATGGGTCTTTGGTACTCCAAGGACTCAGGGTTCGAACTAACTGCTTATTCTGATAGTGACTTTGCAGGATGTAAGATCGACAGGAAAAGCACTACTGGTGGCTGTCACCTATTAGGTGGCAAGTTGGTGAGTTGGACTAGCAAGAAGCAGAACTCTGTGTCCACATCAACTGCTGAAGCTGAATATGTTGCAGCAGGAATATGTTGTGCTCAGGTCCTGTGGCTGAGAAATCAACTTCAGGACTATGACATACAACTTTCCAAAATTCCTATCTACTGTGACAACACTTCAGCAATAGCCATTGCTAACAATCCTGTCTTACACTCTAAGACAAAGCACATTGAAGTGAGATATCACTTCATCAGGGATCATGTGATGAATGGTGATATTGAACTCCATTTTGTCCCTACTGAATATCAGCTTGCTGACCTCTTTACCAAACCACTGGATGTGACGCGTTTTAATATGCTCCTCAGTGAACTTGGGATGTTAAATCCTGAAGAATAGAAGTTCTCAGGACAAACAGTTGTTAAAATCCTTATATTCTCTCAGGATCTTTTTTTTATTAACAACTCCTGAATAACTCTTCTTCAGAGGATGACTCTATTCAGTACTTACAAAATCTTTGTTCAATATCCGAATACTGATGATTCTCAGGTAAGTATTTCTTCCCTCTGCTACTGAAACCTTATCGCATTAAATGTGATAAGAGGATTTTCCCAAAACAGTACTTATCTGATAAGTACTCTGATTCCCATAAAACATATCTTTCACCAAATTGGAATCATCCCCTGAAAAGGTGGTTTTTAGTTTTTCTAATAAAACAAACCTTTCATCTGCACTGACACGTAATGGGACGTTTCCTGTTCCCCACTACGTGTGTCAGGCGCGTGAACGCGCGTCGAGCTTCTTTTTCATCATAACGTTTGAATTTAGCCGCTCTTTTCTCTCTCATCCTTTTTCTCTCTCCTACCACGAGGTATAAAAACCTCATTCGTAATCCTTTTCACTCTTTACGCTCACATAATACTCTCAAAGCATTCAAAGCAAGAAAAAGCAAGAATCTTCATCCTCAAGAACACCAAGAACACACACTTACCACTTCTCTTAACAAGATCAACGTAAGTATCCTCTTGTTCTTTGTTCTTTCCACAATCTAAGTTGGTATTCTTTCTCTAAAAACAACTTATTTTGATAAACGTTTTTCCAAAAACCCTAAGATCACCTCGTTTGATCTTAGTTTTCCCAAAATCTTCAAAGATTTTTGTTAAAACTGTTTAACATGATTTTTCTTATTTCTTTTAAGAAACAGTCATAAACTCCCATTTTGATATCTTCTCATCAAAATGGAAGTTCTTTTTAATACCAAAACACATTCCTTTTGTGAATATTGGTATCTAATCTATTCTAAGTATAAAGGATTTCACCATTTTTATGAACATACTTTGTGTTCATTGAAAAATGAAGAAAAATGCATATTTTGGACTCTTATTCATCCATATATGTTATTTTTATGTTTTTAACAGGATGGCTGCTACTACTTCTTCTCTGGACGCTCAACTTTCCTCTGAGGCTACTCCACTACAATCCTCTGAAAGCCTACCTATCGTCATCCCTGCGCATGACGTTCAATTCAAACAGAACAACGTTCTTGCTCTGTTTGACATCCCTGACAACAAGGAATATCTAATTCCTGCCAAGGACTTCATGCTACGAAGCCCTCTGAAGACGGCTTTCACCCTGGACCCCAAGCCGAACAAGCCCATGCTACAACAACTGTGGTCTACAGCCACGGTTACCAAGGAGAAGAACACCAAGGGCGTCCTGCGCGAGGTGATCAAGTTCCAAATCAGGGACAACCTCATCTCCTTCGGTTTCGGAACACTCAGGAACGTGCTGAACTTTCCCAAGAAGAAGCGCTTCCCTCCTGTCCCCACCTCCGACGAGATCATCGAGTTCCTCGACGCCATCGGCTACAGATGGCCTGTCAACAAGGAAGGAGTCCTACTGCCCAAGACCGGTGCCACTGTCCATAAGTCAGGACTCAACGCCGTGTTCTATTACATATGGAACACGTTTGGCCTGTGCTTATCGGGCAAAACTGGGAGCACGGAGCAGTTCCCAATGGTCATCCAGCAGATGGTCTACTCTGCGATCAAGAATCGCGAGTTCGACTATGCTCGCTCCATCTGGGACGACATGGTCAGGAAGGTTCGAAGCAAGAATCGGGTCGCCAACGTTGCCTTCACAAGGTTCTTCTCGGCCGTCCTGGAGCTGCACATGGGGGAGAACTACCCCAAGGTTGGAAACTCCAACAACTACTCTCTGGGACCCAGGTTCCTGGACCAAGTTGTTCATCATCCTGATGATGTCCCCCTCTCCCATGTCCTGGTCGTTCCTGAACCGGCTCAGGCTCAGGATCAGGAGGATGCTGAACCATCCACCGCTCCCACTGCAGGTATGTTTTCTATCATCTCTTCCAAACCACACTCTTCTACTTCTATGCATGCTATGTCAGTAGCTAACCCCATACTGACTTCCCCAGCTGCAACCACATCTTCTGCGCTCCAGAAGCGCCCCCAACCATCATCTGTCACTCCTCCTCCTCCAACAAAACGCGCCAAATCTAGGGCGCAAAAGAAAAAGACGCAGGCGGCTGGTAAGAAATATTACATTACCTTGCCCCAGCTCTTTAATAAACCTTCCCCTTTATCTAAACGTTCTTCCACTGCAGATACTTCTACATCTGCCCCTGTTACACAAGAACCTGAGGTGGTTCAACTCGAACCCTCAGAGAATCTGGTGGGTAATCATCCTGATACCCTCCAAGCCTCAGGTAATATTTCTATGCAACATATTACTGTTCCTTCTTCTATGAAAACTAATGAGTCCTCTAGTGCTCACTTAGTTACTATGTCTACAGGTTCTTTAGGAGCAGGTTCTGAAGGGCATCTTCAACAGGATGACCCCTTCAACGACTTCATCCTCACGGACACCGAGCATCAGCTGAACGCAGCTGAGCTCCGCAGGCAGTCCGCTGAGAGGACCCTGCAGGAGGCCCGCACAGCCTTCCAGCAGAAGGAGGCCGAGCACTCGGCACAGCTCCAGTCCCTCCAACAGGAACTTGTTGCTGCCCAAGCTGCTGCAGCCGCTGCTGAAGCCGCCGCCGCCAGTGCCACTGCTGCCGCCGTTGCCGCGACTCCACCGCCCACGGCCGTCACCCTCTCCATCCCTTGTCTGGATAATATCCATGACAAGGTGTCTCAAGTTGCCTCCTCCTCCACCAATCTTCAGGCATCAATTGATGACCTGAAGGCCACGGCAATCCCTGCGCTCTCCACCGACATCATCAACAGCACCAACTCTCTCACCACCTTTCAAACAACGGTGGTTCAGAGGTTGGATGCTCAGGAAGCTGCTCTCCGAGCCATCCAGGAGCAGGTGCAAGGGCTCTCCACTGCTGTCAACGCCCTCACCACTGCTCCTGCGCCATCTCCGTCCTTCACCACGGCGGACAGGGACGTGTTACAGTCCTTGATCACATCGTCCTTCATCCAGCGCAAGCTTCTGGGTGACATGGCCTCTCTCCTCCAAAGGAGTGTTACAACAGCTGCCTTAGTGCAGGCACCTGCTGAGGGGGAGAGACAGCCCCGAGACCATTCAGCCTATTCCCCCTCCACAAACTGGAGAACCACTGAAGAAGGGGGGAATAATGAAGACGACGACGATGATGATGAAGATGATGATGATGCTGACGACATCTTCATCGAGAAGATCTCCACTGACTCTGCGCCCATTCCAGGGCAAGCACAACCTCAGGGGGAGAACCCTGATGCTTCTGGTACGTCTCTACCATCATCCTCTCCCTCTTCCTCTGATAACCAACCTATTTCTACCCTCCTAAAATCTAAACCTACCCCTGAAACCATTACCCTAGACTCCTCACCTGAAAACTCCCCTCCTAATAACCTTCAAATGGTTATCTACCAACCTCCCAAACTATCCTCTCCTGAACCAACTCCTGAATCCACCTCTGCCCCTGAACCTGAACCCCTTAACCAAGCCGATCCTGAAACCCAAGATGTCAACTTTGGCTCTGTCACTGGTGACATTATTCGCCTAATGGAGAATAGTCCCAATGAACAGACCAGAGCTAAACTAGCTAAAATGACCTTCAGGATCACACCCCTTAACCAAGAAACCATTTCTACCCGTCCTACAACCCGTTTCAACCAAGAAGCCTCTTCATCCCAAACCCCTGAAATCCGAGCCAACCCTGAAACCATATGCCTCTCATCAGATGATGAATTCATCTCTGATGACTTCTCTACCCCTGCTTCTTCACCCAGATCACCTCCCTCAAACTCTCCTAGATCTGAAGGTGAGAACTACCCTGACAATTCCTTTGCCATTGACAGGGATGGGCGCTTAGACGCCGTGATAGAGCGACTCGAGAGTACAAGAGTAAAAATTCCTCTTCGTACCTCTTGTGACTCTGAGTTCGCCTATCTCTCGCAGGAGGAGTACAACGAGGCTGTACAGGCTCAACTAGAGCACAATAAGAAGCAGAAGGAAGCCTTCCTCTCTGCTCAAGCCGCTCGAAGGCTTGCATCGGATTTTGTAGATCAAGATGCTGAAATAAGTGCGGATCCTATCCTTGCACAGAAGGCTGTTCTGAAGGTCTTCAACAAAAACGCTGAGATACAGACTGGAGAAGTAAATGCTGAGCTTGACTGGTGCAGAGATCGGTTACACCTTCGAAAGCATGGTGCTGCCATCTCAGGAATCCATCTTCGCCGATCAAGAGGCAAGAAGAATAATCCTGGCAAAACCTGGATCACAGTCAAACGCTCTGGAGTAAAGGACGTAGAGCACACTCTGGACAAGTTAGATCGCTACAACTTGTCAGAGTGGAACGAAATCAGATCCCTGCTTCCCAAAGCCAACAAGAACTATCGGGCGGAAGTAGAAGAAGTCATTGAAGGACTTATTGCTCGCATCAGAAGGACAACTGAAATACCTGATGACCTACTCCATTACTCTCCACTCCCAACTCAGCAGCCTGTTCGAAGATCTGCAGGCACCTCTACAAGAAGACCAACTCCCTGTCTTCCCAGAATGGTTGTTAAACCTCTGGACCTCTCGATGCTTGATCTTTCATTCCCTCAAGGAATTACTCTTTGTGAAGGACAAGTAATCAAAGAACCTGTTCATGGCATTTGTGTTAGCCATAACTCAATCCTACGCTTTCAACGCTTCAGTGAGCTACACTTAGCGCCTTATGAACATCTTTTGACAGTTCTCTTCACTGCACAACAGGATAAGAAAAATCCAGACAACAAAGAGATCATTCGCAATGTCAGAGCTATACTTGATCACAGACTTGCCTTCAGCGAAACTCCTGTTCCTGTTTGCGTCAAGACTGAATACTTTAGCGAAGAATCTGATAGCTAGTTGTCTTGTAATTTTTTTTCTTTCAGTACTCCTATAATGTACTTTTGTATTTTTCTTACTCTTGTAATATTTAATGAGACTAATGAGAATGCAATTCAGTGCATTGTACTTCATTCCATCATAGTACTGAAAAAGATCCCTCAAAACAGTAAATGGGACATGTACCTTTATGAGTTCTATTTCCTACTGTTTAGTTCTAGACTTAGATTTATTTCTAACCTCTCTAGATTAAGACAATTACTCTGTTGTCTTATCATTATCATTTAGGGGGAGATTGTTGATCCAGCTCTCCTAAGACCTGATGAAATGATAATGATCCTGATTCTTTACTTAGTGAATAGGTTTTTACTTCTGTTATAGCTTGAGGAATTATCACTGAGTCTGTTCAGTGTTATTCCATGTTACTTATGCTGTAACTTAACTTTATAGATCAGGATCAGGATCAGGAGACTAACGAGTCTGTTCTGCAGTCTACTGATCCTGTTCACTGAAGTGAAGACCTCCTCCTGAAGACATTAAGATCATACAAAAAGAACCATCAGCGACGTCGAAGAAATAGCTGATGACAGGAACAGCATGCTCGTGATCTGAAGACGGAACTCAGTGATAGCAGTCTGTTCACTATCGTATGACATCCTGAAGATTCATCAGGATACACGTGACCCTGAACGTCCCCTGTTTCAGGACTCTAGTCACTGATCAGTATCCTGATCCTGAAGGATTAGAATAATGTCTTAGTCTAATGCACAAAAGGATTACACGCCTTTTCTGACACAATAGTACATAAGGGCAGTTACTTTACTGTTCCCTCCGTACTTATCAGACCATAAGGCAACTGTTTACAAACATCCTCTTTTGTACACCATGCAAAGAGTATTTGTTTATAGTAAATAGTACAACAGACCATTCACATTGTGACACGTCACAATAGTAGGTCTGCATGCATTAAATGCATGGAGTATAAATAGGACGTGAAGAGATGTTCTCCATACTTCTTCTTCATCCTAATTCTACTCAAGTCCTTTCTCTCTTATCCCCTCTATCTTCTTTCTTTATTCTCTTCTCACTTAGTGCATAGTGAAAGAACTTAGATTGTTTAGTTTAGACTAATTGTCTTCTCTATTTCCGCAACAATCTGTAAATTCATATTGTTTATAAAACAAGAATTTAAAAGTGAGAAATTTGTGTGATTATATTCAACCCCCCCTTCTATAATCCCAATCACTATCCTTACTTGAAGGTCACCTACTTGGGACCAACACAAACCCTTCTTCTTCAAGCCTGTACCATTTTCTTCTTCCTCCCATTTTTCAACCAACCATTCTTCAAAAGAAAATTCACTTTAGATATGTCAAAATATCTCTACTTTCTCTTCATCTATACGATTAATCTAATTTACAGATTAATTCAAACCCTAATCGTACTCTTCTTTCCACTACAACCTTCACCGCATCTTTTCCCGGACCTTCCTTTTACCTTGTGGTTTCACCTTAAAGGAAAAAAATACAAAACCCTAATCAAGACTATGGTGACGGTTTTCTTACATATAAATATGTATTTTCATACGTCTGTCTACAATTTTCACTTCAACAAAAAGTATGGAATCTAAAATGCCCCAACATAAACTAAGCCAACAAACCCAATAGCCATTAATATTTGATAGTAGGGAGGCCGAGAGGTTGAATATGGGGAAGAACAATGAAAATACACACATAAGATGGTTATGGTAGACTGGAGAGAAGGAATGCCCTTGAAGAAGAAGATGGGTTTGGGTTTGGGGTGGGGTCGTGGATGTTAGGCTAGGTAACTAGGTTAGTGTTTTAGTTAATATATATAATGCAATTAGATATTAAAAGGGGGAAAAGACTATGTTACCCTTAATCTAATGGATCTTTTTAGTTATGTTTGGATAAAGGACAAAAAGTGAAATAAAATATAAACCACAAGGACGAAAAAAGCAATTTTTAAACCACAGGGACGAAAATAGTTATAAGCACCAAACCACAGGGACGAAAATCGTAGTTTACTCTTAATTCTATAATGATAATTGAGAGGTCACGGGAGTTCGCAAGTGGTCATCTTCAAACATCCACAAGTTGACAATTAATTGTGTAATTTGTGTTGCATATTAAGGCATGATCCTGCCTTAATTTTAGCAGCCGGATTATGCTTGGGTTTCTTGGAGTTCGTTAGTTTTATCAATACACCCTTTATATATGTTTTACAACTAATTATCACAATATTAGTGAGAGAGAAACGAATACAAAATGTTAGCATTATCTTTGACAGACTACATATTAATTGTGAATCGTTTGTAAGTTGTACCTTTGTTAAGTTTTTAGTCTCTGTTTGGATAATAAAGATCCTTTGTTCGTATGTGGACGAACACTACCTTCCGGTGGTGGCACCACACTAAAATTGTGAGTTACTTGCATTCGCTTTCATATTGTATTTGATTGATGTGTCAATTATAGATTTGGTTCTTGTGGTTTGTTAGTTTTATGAATTTAGTCCATAGACTTTACTAATTATGGTTTTGATGTCTGTGGTATATAAAATTCTGTTGGAGACTTGGAGTTGGTCCTTGGACCAAACGGCCATCCAAAAAAGCCGTTAAAGATAAGGGCATAAGGGTCATTTCCATTAAATCAAGGTCCAAAGTTGTATATATTAAAAATTGGAGCACTAAAGATAAATATCATATAATAAATGTTATATTTTAAATATATATATATATATATAGAGAGAGAGAGAGAGAGGAAAGTTCAAATGTGAACCACTTTTTGGTTGTGAACGTGAGGACAGCCGAGAGCGCGACACGTGGCGACTTTGAGTGTGGTCCCCCTCTTTAATTCAATGCCCTCCCATGAATCGCGCCTAGTCATCCGCCGTGGACTGACTTGGCGCCTAGTCATCCGCCATGTGTCGCGCTCTCGGTTATCCTCACGTTCACAACAAAAAAGTGGTTCTCATTTGAACCCACCCCTATATATATTGTGTACTGTGTTCATCTTCCCCGATGGGAACGACCCTAACTGACCATTGCCACTCCCACCCTTCTCCTGTGCGTGTGCGCGCACACACACACACACAGGCACGCACACACGCACTCACACATCCACTAATAAAAAACTGTGTATTACTGACGGTCGTTACCGACTGCTAGAATCAATCTAAAAATTTCGGCTGTTCTCCAATGAGTTACCGACTTTTTCTTTTTTTATTTTTTTAATTAATCGTCGGAAAACCCGTCGGTAGATTTTACCAACCAGCTTTTTAGCGACGCTCGTTTCGTCGGAAAACTATCGGTAAAACATGTTTTCGGCTATTTATTGACTGATTCTCTCGTTGATAATATCCGTGCTTTTTAGCATTGATCAGCACCCTTCTCCTGCACAAACACACACACACACACACACACACACACCACCAGCACCACCACGCATCTCTTGTGAGATGCAAAGATCTCAAATATGCCACTATTTGTAGACGACCTCCTCCAACTCACCATCTCCTCCCAATTACAGTTGAAAACCCCATCCCCTACCCCTCCACCTAATAGTTTGGGAGGGGTCATCGGACTAGAAGGATGGAGGCCAAAATTCGTTCAAAGTTAAAGAGGGTAATAAAATTTCATTTTATTTTCTGGTTCTCGTTAGCCCGACCCCCACCCACCTAACAGACTCTTCTTCCTAAAAAAATAGCACATACACATACATACATCGAACCGTGGAGGCAAGTCATCAAAACAAAGTCTCTTTCCCTTTTTTTTTCATTTTCGTGAGTTGTTGGGAATCTTCGAACAGAGCATTGAGGGAGGAAGGAGGAGGGGAGAGGGTGGGCAAAAATTGGTTATGCCGGAAAAATGAATCTAGAAAAATGTTCTTGCCGGAAAATCTATGTCGCTAGAGAAGATTGACGGAACAAAGGTAGGAGACAAGAACTTTTGTTTATGTTGACCCTTTGATTTATATTATTTACATTTTGGTCCCTAGTTTATAAAGGTTAATTAAAAATGTTAAAATTAAAACTTGTTAGCAAAAAGACTATTATGCCCTTGAATTAACGGACCTGTTGAATGGCTGTTTGGTCTAGGGACCAAATTGAACAAAAATTACATACCACAAAGATCAAATCCATAAAAAAAACTTTCAAAGACAATATCCATAAAAATAAAAAACCACGAAAACTAAATCCGTAATTTTATCTCGATTGTTTAAAACATATTGAGTCATTCATCTCAGCTATTTTTTTAATCCAAATTTATTTTGCATTATTTGTTGTAAATGTCACACATTTTTTGTTGGTCTAATCTTTGCTTATTATTCCGGATTCTCTAATCGGCACTGATGGATTCAAGATTTTTTTACAGTGGTATTACAAAATAGTTATCATAGTAAGGCTATGTTTTGTAAACTAGCTGATAAGCTAGCTGTTGGCCGATAAGCTAGCTAGTAGCTTATGAACAAATTATGTTTGGCAAAAACTAGCTTATGGGAATGTAAAATGATCAAATATATTAAGATATAATAGTTAATATTAATAAGGGTATAAATGAAAAAAACTCTAAAAAACTTCAAAAAGCTACCTTTAAGTAGCTTATTATAAAGCTAGTTTATAAACTATTTTTTGTCTATTCAAACATGTACACAAATGTTGGTCCCAAACAATCAAACAATAAGAGGATTTAAGAGAAAAATCGATAGACAAAAAAATGAAGTTCTTGCATTATTGTAAGAGCTCTCAAGAACAAGAACACACACTAACACACACTAATTAGATGACTCTCATTGAATGCTTCTCACCCCTCTTCCCAAACCCTAAGCCCTTTATATATAGGTCCCATATACAAAAGCCCAAGCCCAAGCCCATTAGCAATAACAATTAGCTAATCACTAATTAAACCTTCTCAAAGCTTACTTTATAAAACTTTCTCTAATTAGGACAATTTGGTCCTAACAATCTCCCCCTAAAGTTTTATAAAGGAAACATCTCTAATCTTTTCCCCCTTGCTTTCTTCAAAAAACTTTAGTGGCGTTCGGTTACATTTTGATCTCCAAGCTCCCCCTCGATTGTAGCTCTTTGTCTTCAGTTTCAACTGAAATGCCAGATCCGATGTACAATAACCGCGATTGATCGCACAAAATACAACTCAACCTGTATAAATAACTCGACACGTCTAATAATCGCCAGGCCCGTTCTTTAGCATGTTCTATAGGTTCTACGGCACAGGGCCTCCGATTGTCGGGGGCCTCGGGATTTTTTATAAGTTTTTACTTGTAGTAAATAAGTATATCAATTAATTAATACAAATGTTATCCTAAAACGTTTCCCATCGCAGTGGCTAAGTGCTTTTCTTGTATCGCGTGTGTCGCTTGGTGGCCCAAGTTCGAATCCCACAAGCTGCACAAGCCATTTTTTATTGATGTCCAATTGTGCAGCCCTTTTTTATTGATGTCCAATTTTTATTAGTTAAGTATGTCTTTTAATTACTTATACTTTTTTGTTACTTATCTTAATTTTTATTGAATACTATTGATGTCCAATTTTTATTAATTAAGTATGTCTTTTTAAATACTTATACTTTTTAGTTACTTATCTTAATTTTTATTGAATTTACAAAATAGATGATATAAATTATAAATGGATGATATAAGTGTTTTTAATAATAGTAGTTGTTTAGTATTTTTAATTTTTTATGTTTAATAGAATTTAGATTTTTTTTTTTAATTCAAACAATCTTTATTTTCTAACATAGTGTTTTTTAGTAACAATAGATTAATAATAGTTAAAAAGTTAACAATAAAACTAAAAATCTAATATAAGTTTTAAATCCATACTAATATAATAATATTAAAATTTAAAATTTAATTTCGAAAGAAAGAAAAATTGAATTATTTTTTTCCAATCAAAGATGAGTTATTCATTGATTTGTTGTCAAACATGTCAAACAAGCTGTTAAATATAATAAAAAAATTAAGAAGTTAAGGACACATTTAATTTTTTTGCACAGGGCCTCCAAAATGTTAGGAACGGCCCTGATAATCGCAGAATACAACAGCTTGCTCTAGAGCATGTTGATTCATCCAACTATGTAGATCACAAAGAAAAACAAAGGGATAGATGTATGTGTGAGTTACAGTGCAGATCAACAAGAAAAATAAAGGATCTGTCTTTGGCCGCATGTTGAGTAGGAATTCAACAAAAGAGCTCTAAATCTGATAAGCTCACAACAAGGAAACATTGAAGCTTGGATCACCGATACGCCGTATGGAATGAAAAATTGGGAGTAGATGCTGAATGAGATACTCCACTTTGATCTCTCTACTGCTCAGAAAATAGTCGATTTCCTGAAATCTTCCAAAATGTCAAGCAATCAGATCCAGGTCTAGTATTCTTAGTCAGATAGATGACGACCGTCACTCAAAATTCTAGATCACAACCGAATCTCCACGATAGTGAAATGGTTAGGAACTAAGCACATAACAACAATACCATTCACCGAAGCTGGCATCCAAAGAAAAAATTCAACTCCACCTGTGTCAAGAGGAATAATTCCATCGAGAAAAAAACTCTAGAATAATGGTTGCAGAGAGTCAGCCTTCTAAGTAATCTAACCAAATGCAGAATCTGATCACCGTTGTTCTGAAATCGTTACAAATCAGACATGTCTTCAAAGAATCTGAAGCAGTTGGGGAAACGAGAGAAATTCAATTTTCATGGTTAAAAACTGAAATGGGCTAAAAACCGGGCTGATGTGATCCTTACAAACCATTTTTGAAAGAGACGTGGCTATTTAAGCGCAGGGATTTTGAAGCGTAACTGTATCTGAATCTGCTTGGATCTGGAGTGTAGCTGAAAGTGATCAATCATCATTTAGGCCAAATTAATTTTCAAAGCACAATAAGAATGCAAGGCCCAAAACGAATAAAACTTGATTGATCGTATAATCTTGAAAAACTTGAAAACGCATCTAAAGATAATTCTCGGACTAAATTTGAACAATTTAGCATCATCGGGAAGAAATTCCGTCAAATAGTCCCAAACCTCGAAACTTGAAATGTAGGGACCAAAACTGACAGAACTTGAAACAAGAAGTATAGGGATTGGATTTCAACATTTCACCCAAAGTTGATAAATAAATAAGCTTCAAACTTTAGGGGCTGGCAGCATCTAGTCTTGAAACTTATAAATTTAAAGTGTCAATCACCTCAAACTTCAAGGGCCAAAGTTGAAAATTTTCCAAACTTAATCAATTTCAAGCTGCAGCACATGGACTTCTTCAAGACACGTGACACGTACCATGCTCGTGATACGGACTTCTTCCGTTTTATTTTTACTCACAAGTCCGATTCCAAAAACCCACTTTGAAGTCCGATATTAATTTCTAAACTTTCGATAAGTCCGAATCCAATATCCAAAGTCCCATACAAAATTAATTTTCAAAGTCCGAATTGAATTAATTCCAAAGTCCGAATCCTTTGATTTTTAAAGTCCGATTCAAACTATTTCCAAAAGTCCGGTTAGGACTATTTCACATTTCAAAAGTCGGGAGTCGACTTTCCAAACCCAAAATCCTTTCCAGATCCAAGAACAATGATGAAACAACTTGTAAAATATACGAAATTAAGTCTAAAGTTGCTTCAAATCTCAATCCAAACACCCATCTTCATCTTCCAGATAAAAAAAAAAGATTTCTCCATGAAAATTCAAAACCTAGATTCAACTCAGAACTCTAAGAACATGCTCCAAATTCCAAAAAAAAAAAAAAAAAAAAACCCTCTAATTGAATGATTCCATATGAACAAATAAATCTGATGATTTGTTTGGCTCTGATACCACTTGTTGGTCCAAACAATTAAACAATAAGAGGATTTATGAGAGAAATTGATAGACAAAAAAATGAAGTTCTTGCATTATTGTGAGAGCTGTCAAGAACAAGAACACACACTAACACACACTAATTAGATGACTCTCATTGAATACTTCTCACCCCTCTTCCCAAACCCTAAGCCCTTTATATATAGGGCTCATATACAAAAACCCAAGCCCATTAACTATAACAATTAGCTAATCACTAATTAAACTTTCTTAAAGCTTACTTTATAAAACTTTCTCTAATTAGGACAATTTGGTCCTAACAAAAAAAATTAACTTGTAAACTACTTTGGATTTACCAAACGATGCCTAAATAAAACTTAAACTAAATTGTAAAATTATTACCTTTGGGATTTATTACCAACCCTAACCGATTTTTGGTGTATTTCCAAATTTTAACTTGATGATTTTATATTATTATAAATTAGATCGAGATTCTCTCTATATCTCTCTCTCTCTCTCTCTCTCTATATATATATATATATATATATATAAGATAGAGAGAGAAAACAGTTCAAATGAGAAAATACTAAAAAAATATGAAGTAGAAAAGTGATCTCAACCATTGATACGGTTGAGATCATAATTTAGTAGTCAAAGATTGCGGCTTTAACCAGTCAAAAGCCGCAAATCCGCAATCTCTGACTAGTCAAAGTTCGGTTAGAGGCGATTCTTGGAGGGGAGAGGTCAAATCCACCTTTATTGACCGGATAAGTGATGAAGATCACTTTTCTACTTTGTATTTTTTAGCATTTCTCATTCGAACATATATATATATATATATATATATAGAATTAGGTTCAAACAAGAACAAAACAAAATTGCAAGAATGAAGGAACCAACAAAATCACACGTGATTTTGTGCATGGACGCCCACTTGCAGCTCACCCACTCGCCTTGTCGGAGCGTGACCTACACACGCTTTTTCCATCGCAGCACAAAATCACATGTGATTTCCTTGGTTCCTTTGTTCTTGCAAATTGGGTTGTTCTTGTATGAACCTCCCTATATATATAGGGAGTTTCAATTGCAAACCATAAAAAACGTGCAAACCGTGCCAACTAATGGTTGCACACGTAAATCAATGAAAAATCTTTTGTAGGTCATTATGATATAATCAATGAAAAATCTTCCTTATGATACAAACTTACAAACTTACCTCCAGCCAATCACAAATTTTCTCTTTATTTTTTTAAATATAATTATTAAGGGTATGTAGGTCATTTCAGTTGGTATCCGTATTAAATGGGAAAAGTTGTCAAATGGAATTTCAATTAATTTCCTATTCACGTAATTATCACTACCATGATTTTAGGGATTTAATTTTTTGAATTAAACAAAAAATAATGGGGATTGGTATAAATATTTTATGTTAATTAGAAACTAAAATAAAATAGAATCTGGTGTGTAACGTTGCTTTCAGAAGTGGAAGAAGGAGTTTCATCTGATATCGAAAATGACGCAACCGGAGTTTGAAGAACTCTCCCATAATGAAACATATGTGGGCGATTTGGTGCAAGACAACGACAGATTTCTCGAGTCGTTTATGTCTATGCAAGAAAGAGGTAATTGTTCATCGTCGAATGTAGTTGCCGCCCACGAGTTCGTCGACCAACCATCGGACGAATGCAATGCGGTTGTGGAGAAAGCAGATGACGGTAATTTTTAATTACGTTTCGTTATCGAAGGGGTGTTGTAGTAGCTATAATTAAATTTGGATGAAACATGTGTTTTTGTGGTTTGGCCTTTTATTTGTATTAATGAATTGGTATTGTAGTTTGATCGAAACCATAGTTTGAACTGTTTGGGAATTTTTTTGTTGGGTGTTTTATAAGGTAATCGAATGAAACATGATGTGTTCTTGTAATTACATGTGATGAAACATTAACAGGAGAAAATGATTGATACATGAAAGATGGTAGATGAATAAAAATGTCAAAGTTTGTTGTATTATAATATAATTTAAGGTAGTAAGGCTTACCTCCTTTAAATGGCTTATTTGAAGTTTTAAAAAAAAATATACACAGATGACATTAATAATGAAACATATTTTTTTTTACTGAGACTTGTTGTGTGTTTCTTTAAAATAGTAATGGTAGATTTATTTTTACTTTAAAAATAGATTTTAATACAAGAAGTAAAAGGTTTCTTGTTCAATTTTTTTTACAGTGTTTTTTTCCCATTTTTAACGATATTAATTATGACGAGCTTTATTTTTTAGCATCATTGACGCAAGAAATGATAGTTTCACCGGGTGGGTCTCAGTCATGGATACCAGTTATGGATATGAGTAATGAAATCAAAGTTGGGCAGGAATTTGATTCAGTTGAGAGCGTCGAGCAACGATATAGGAGGTATGCTGACATCGCTGGATTTGACATTCGGTTGTCAAATAAAAAATGAATAATTCAGGAAATGTACAAACACGTTATTTTGTTTGTAGCAAAGAGGGATTGCCGACGAAACGTGAGTTTGATTCGATTGACGTAGCAGTTGGGGAGAAGAAACGACGTAAGTCGTATGTGAAAAGGACCGGATGCAAAGCATGTGTCAAGGTTCATTATGTGAAGCAACTAGGACGATATGTGGTATATAAGTTTATTGAGACTCATAACCATATGCTCTTTTTGCCCGAGGATAGATTGTTTTCACGCGCTAACAAGCAACTTAGTTTTGGTGATCGGACGAATGTCTTTAACGCATGTACTGCTAAAGTTGGTATAACGCAGTCCCATAGGATGTAATCTATTATGAAGGGAGGGATAGAACGTTCAGGTGGTAGAGCGAGGGACCATCTCAATTTTAAAAGGGATATTTTTCATTTCATCGGTAACAAGGATGCTAAAATGTTTGTAGACAAACTTAGCAAACGGCATGAGCATTGTCCTGGGTATTTTTTTGAGTACAAAGTGGAAGGTAATGAGTTGGTGGCTGTATTTTGGGCTGATGAAACTGCCCGAAGCAATTATAAGGAGTTTGGTGATACGATTTCATTTGATAGCACGTATCGAACGAATCAGTAAGTTTTTATTTTATTGTTTTTTAACTACTTTTGATTATTTCGTTTACTTGTTACTATTATATTTTATGTAAACTGATCAGGTACGCGATGATATTTGTTCCCTTCGTAGCGGTGGACAATCACAAGAAGTCGGTCATCATTGGTGCATCGTTGATCGCTCTTGAAACTGCTGAGTACTTCACATGGGTTTTGCAGGCTTTCATGAAAGCCCATGGGACTCAACCTAAGTTTGTGATGACAGATCAATGCCCGTCAATGAAGCAAGCGATTCCGATAGCATTTCCTGATGCCAAACATCGGTTGTGTATGTGGCATATAACAAATAAATTCAAGGAAAAGGTATCATTTCGATGCGTCTTCCATACTTTGTTATTTGTAACATATTATTTCTAATGTTCACATTATGATTCATAGATAACTCATCACATAGCACACAACACAAATTTCAAGAGTGAAATCAACAAGCTTGTTTGGAATTTGCACATAGAACCCGATGAGTTTGAGGTACGATGGAATACTCTGATGGATACATATTTATTACCTGAACGTTCTTGGTGGGATGTGACGCAGTGAGAAACGTGGAACGGATCGACAAGCGTCAACCCAAAAGATAGACAACGTTCACAAGCGTGAAACGTAAACGGGAAATCGTAAATACGATAAGTAAACAAACTTTTATTGAATAATAATTGAATGATGATAATTGACAAACTAATGGTTCTTTAAATAGCCTAAGAAATAAACGAAAAAAGGAAACGTTTTAAGGAAAGGAAACAATCTAAACCATAATTAATCCTAGCTTGATGGCAAAGAAACAAAGAAAAAGGAAACTAAGTAATTAAGGCAAAAATAACGAAAATCGAATCTGGTGGAGCTGCACTGCTTCGCGGTGCGAGCTAGGCCCTCGCGGCGCGAGCTTCCCTCCTGACAGTAGCTCGGTCTTGCTTTTCTTCAATTTGTCGGGCCAGGCGATCTGTATCAGTCTCCTCCACCTCCGAAGAACTCGACCCAGAGTTCTCATCTAACGGAAAGTCATCCTCATAATAGTCATACAGATCGGCGACATTAAAAGTATTGGAAATGTGAAGCGAATCCGGAAGAGCGACGACATAGGCATTGTCGTTAATCTTCTTGGTGATCTTGAAAGGTCCGTACTTTTTGGGCTGGAGTTTGCCGTAGGTTCCAACGGGGAAACGCTCTTTTCGAAGGAATACCATCACATCATCTCCTTCACGAAATACCTTCTTTCGTCGGTGTTTGTCCGCTATCCCCTTGTTCTTTAAGGCAACGGCTTCAAGACGGGCCTTAACATTTTCTTTAACAGCTTGCACATCTTTGGCCATATTTTCAGCGGCAACACTTGTTTCCGGAAGTCGCGGGAGTTGAATTAAATCCACCACATGTTTTGGAACGGACGTGTAAACCAACGAGAACGGAGAACAACCCGTGGCGGAATGTACGGCGCTATTATAAGCGAACTCAACTTGTGGAAGGATAAGATCCCACTGTTTCGGTTTGTTTCCGCAAACACTCCGTAACATATTTCCAAGCGTGCGATTTGTAACTTCCGTTTGACCGTCAGATTGCGGGTGTGCCGTAGTGCTCTTATTAAGTGTGGTTCCGAACAAACGCCATAAGGTGATCCAAAAATGGCTTAGGAACTTTGCATCTCGATCGGAAGTGATGGTTTTCGGAACACCATGAAGACGAACAACTTCCTTGAAGAATAGTTTAGCAATGTTACTCGCGTCCGCCGTATTTTTACACGCAATAAAATGGGTCATCTTCGAAAAGCGATCCACAACAACGAAAATTGAATCAACATCCCGTTGAGTTCGAGGTAAACCAAGAACAAAATCCATTGACAAATCTTGCCAAATATCTTCCGGAATTGGCAATGGCAAATAAAGACCGGTGTTTTGACTTTGACCTTTCGCAACTTGACAAGTGTAACATTTTCGCACAATAGCACCAACATCGCGTCTTAGGTGTGGCCAATGGTATCGTTCAAGAACACTAGCAATAGTTTTGTCGCGACCAAGGTGACCACTTAAACCTCCTCCATGTAAGTCCCTAATCAATTTTTCACGAAGGGACGAGTTAGGAACACAAAATTGATTACCTTTGAAAAGATAACCATCCCGCATGTGGTAATCATCTATCGACGTCCCGGATTTGCACTTGAGAAAAATTTCTTTAAAGTCGTCATCTTCTTCGTATTGCTCTTTGAGGACTTCAAATCCGGTAACTTCTTGGGCAAGAGTAATCATCAAGGTGGCACGTCGACTCAAAGCATCGGCTACACGGTTGAGAACCCCGGATTTGTGCTTGATCACGAAAGGAAACTTTTGCAAGTAACTAACCCATCGAGCATGCATCTTATTAACCGATTTTTGGCTATTAATGAACTTTAAAGCTTGATGATCGGTAAACAAGACAAACTCCTTTTGCACAAGATAATGCTCCCATTGCTTTAATGCGCGAAAAACGGCATAGAACTCTTGATCATACGTACTCCACTTTTGGCGGGCTTCACTCAATTTTTCGCTCAAGAAAGCAACCGGTCGCTTTTCTTGCGAAAGAACCGCGCCTACCCCAATCCCGCTTGCATCGCATTCAACTTCAAACACTTTATCGAAATCGGGTAAGGCAAGGACCGGAATGGTGCTTAGCTTTTCCTTAATTAAGGCAAAGCTACGATCTTGATCGGGACCCCATTGGAATTTATTTTTCTTGAGGCATTCCATGATGGGAGCGGTAATGGTGCTAAAATTCCGTACGAACCTCCGATAAAAAGTGGCCAAACCGTGAAAGCTACGAACATCGGTGACGGTTTTAGGAGTGGGCCATTCGCGAATTGCACGTACCTTTTCTTCATCGACTTCGATACCGGCTTCTCCGACAATAAAACCCAAAAATAGAAGTTTTGGGGTGCAAAAAGCACACTTTTTGAGGTTAACATAAAGCTTGCTTTCTTGGAGTACGGTTAAAACTTGCCGTAAGTGCGTGAGATGATCGTCTTTCCCCCGGCTATAAATAAGAATATCGTCGAAATAAACGACGACACAAGACCCGATAAAGGGACGTAGAACTTGGTTCATCGTTCGCATGAAAGTACTCGGAGCGTTGGATGTCCCAAAAGACATGACGAGCCACTCGTATAACCCGAAAGGGGTTTTGAACGCCGTTTTCCATTCGTCACCCGGACGGATCCGAATTTGATGGTAACCGCTTCGAAGATCGATTTTGGTGAAGATCTTGGCACCGGATAACGAGTCAAGCATGTCTTCCAAACGAGGAATCGGAAAACGGTACTTGATCGTAATTTTGTTGATGGCGCGACTATCAATACACATCCGCCATTGATTCCCCTTTTTGGGCACGAGAAGAACGGGAACGGCACACGGACTTAAGCTTTCTCGGATAAAACCTTTTCTCAAAAGATCTTCGACTTGCTCCCGTAATATTTCGTTTTCCTTTGGGCTCATGCGATAGTGAGGAAGGTTGGGGAGATTGGCGCCCGGGATGAGATCTATTTGATGTTTAATGTCCCTCATGGGAGGTAGCTCGGGTGGTAGATCATCCGCGGTCAAGTCTTTGAAATCTCGGAGTATCTCTTCCACTTCTTCCGGAATATTATCGGACTTTTCGGTGCTCAACAAACCTTTGACAACAACGGGACAAAAAGTTTGTGTTTCTTTGAAGGTATCTTCGAGGAGGCGCTCGTTGGAGGTAACGACTAGAAGGTTTTCTCCTTTCTTTTCCGGAGTGCGGTCGAATTGAGCTACGGGTGCCATGGCGATTTTTCTATCACCCCAACGAAAGAACATGATGTTGTCTCGCCCTCGATACGTTATGTCATGATCGAATTGCCACGGTCGACCGAGTAGAATGTGACACGCGTCCATCTCGAGTACATCGCATAGAACATCCGCCTTATAATGCTTTCCGATGGACAAAGGCACCTTGCAAGTTTGAGTGACGCGTACTTGGGGTCCTTTTTTCACCCACCCAAGTGAATAAGGCGCATCGTGTGGTTGGGTCGGTAAACCAAGATGGTCCACGATCTTTTGCGATACCAAATTTTCGCAACTTCCGTTATCAACAATTAAGTTACAAACTTTCTTGTTGATCGCGCAATAGGTACGAAAGAGATTCTTCCTTTGGCCTTCTTCTTTTGGAGTGAGTAGGACGCGTTGAAGTACGCATGCTACCTTCTCCTCAAGATCTTCCTCCGCAAAATCGAGATCATCGTACTCTCCTTCCTCATCGTCTCGGTCTCCTTCGATAAGTGCCGTGGTTCGTCGTTGATTGCATTCGTTGGAACGGTGACCGGGTTCACCGCAACGAAAACATTTAGAAGCAATGGGTTTTGCGTAAGGATTAGCGGGTTTTGGTGCGGGCGGTTTGGTGGCGGTTGTGGTTCGAGGGGGATCGGAGTCTTTATCGGTTTTAGGATTCGGGCGAGTGATTATGCTCTTTCCTTTATCGGGATTTGAACTAGAAGCTTCGGTGGGGATTTGGGTGGTGTAACGGCGGTAAGAAGATCGGGCGGATTTTTCAATCAACTCGGCTTTCATGGCCAAATTGGAAGCTTCGGAGACGGTCCACGCGGTTTGGAGTCCGATCTTCTCTTGAATGGAAGGCTTTAAACCGTTGATGTAGCGCGCAACTCTTTGACCCTCCGTTTCGCCTATTTCGTTTCGCTCGGAATAGCGGAGAAATTCCGTTGTGTATTCGGACACGGATCGGGAACCTTGGGCACATTCCAAATACATTCGGTAGAGGATTTGCTCGTAATCTCCCGGTAGAAAGCGATCCGACATTAATTGCTTCATTCGCCTCCACGAACGAACCGGGCCCTTTCGTTGCCGTTGTCGTTGGGTGGTTAGGCGGTCCCACCAAACGGCGGCGGTGCTTTTCAAGCGGAAAGCAACCATCTTGACTTGCTTGTGGTCCGAAACTCCTATGATCTCGAAGAAACGATCAACCTCGATTTGCCAGTCGAAGAATTCTTCGACGCCGACGTTTCCGTGGAAGAAAGGGATATCAGCCTTCATGCGGTAGTCTGGGTCGTTGCGGGGTGGTTGCTCCTCCTCTTCTTCGGGTTCTGATTCGGAGCTCGAGTGAACGCTAGGGGTTCGTTGACGACGGGGTGACGGTTGACGACGGGGTGGTGGTCGTTGATGGGGTGAAGGTTGACGACGGGGTGATGGTCGACGATGGGGTGATGGTCGACGATCGGGGTGCCTAACTCGTTCCGGATGCTCGTTGATGAGAGTGTTGAGTTGGGTGGCAATGTGGTCGTTGGAGGTGGTGAGATGATCGGCGAGGCGGTCGATAGCCGTGGTGACAACCGCGGTTATGGCCTCGATGTCGGCGGCATTAAGTCGGGGTTGGTCTCCCATCACGAGGTTGGAACGAGACAGGAAAACTGAGCTCTGATACCAACTGACGCAGTGAGAAACGTGGAACGGATCGACAAGCGTCAACCCAAAAGATAGACAACGTTCACAAGCGTGAAACGTAAACGGGAAATCGTAAATACGATAAGTAAACAAACTTTTATTGAATAATAATTGAATGATGATAATTGACAAACTAATGGTTCTTTAAATAGCCTAAGAAATAAACGAAAAAAGGAAACGTTTTAAGGAAAGGAAACAATCTAAACCATAATTAATCCTAGCTTGATGGCAAAGAAACAAAGAAAAAGGAAACTAAGTAATTAAGGCAAAAATAACGAAAATCGAATCTGGTGGAGCTGCACTGCTTCGCGGCGCGAGCTAGGCCCTCGCGGCGCGAGCTTCCCTCCTGACAGTAGCTCGGTCTTGCTTTTCTTCAATTTGTCGGGCCAGGCGATCTGTATCAGGATGAAATTTACAACATACGTGAATCCTGGGTCCCTGCTTATTTCAAGGACTATCCTATGTCTGGGTTGATGAAAACCACATCTCGGTCTGAAAGTATAAATGCCTTTTTTAGGGTTTTTGCAAAGTTTTGGGATGATTTGGTTTTTTTCATAAATAAGTTTGATCAAGCGATTGAAGAGCAACACATGAGGCATTGTGAATTAGAAGTTGAAACTAGGACTACTATCCCCCGTATGTTATCGCCGTCCAAGATTGAAGCTCAATTACGTGATATTTATACACGAACCATTTTTTTGGAGGTGCAAAAGGAATTGAACAAGGATGTATGGTATTGCACGTTGAGGTTGGACAAAGAAAATGATGATGTCAAGGTTTACCAGATAAAGCATCTTACTAAACAATCGGAGGAGAAACAAACGTATACGGTACGTTTTTTCTGTACATTTACTATTTTTTACATGGTTGTTTATTTCGTTTCATGTTTGTCATTATTTTTATAGGTTGTGCATACTTTGGTAGATACGTCATATGATTGTAGCTGCCATAATTTCGTTCGAAATGGTATACTTTTCGCCACGTATTCAAAGTTATGCTAAACGATGGTTTGCACAAGGTGCCCGAAAAATACATCTTGTGCCGTTGGAGATGTGGGTTAGTACCTGTTGAGACTATGCCTGCTCGAGCCAGGTATGGGGAGTTAGATGTCGTGAAACAGGGAAAGATGAACAAAGCTATATCGATCTTCGATTGGCTAATCGGGTCGGTTCGGAATGATGATAATTTGTTTGATATGTTTATCGAGTAATTAGAAGATTGGAAAGAGGTTGTTGCTTTGGAGAAGCCAATGGTTACTAATTTAGTGGAAAAAAAATGAAACCATCGCAGAGTTGGTTGGCGTTTCACAGCCAGACACGGTTGATATTTTCCCTACGTCTGGTTTACGAAACAAAGGAAGAGAAAAGGGGAAAGGGAAACGTATTGTTGGGGCAGCAGAGAGGGAGGCAAACCTTGCCAAGAAACCGAAACGAATGTGCAAGTGTTGCAATAAGGAAGCACGACATGATTCGCGCGATTGTCCTGAAAAGTTTACCTCGTAACTTATTTATCTTCGTTGAAGCCGGTTGTCTCCTTTACAACTGAGTTTTTTGAATAATGTTTAGTGAAACTTTTTTCCTTATGTAACTGATATTCATTTATGTTTCGTTTGCTGTGTTGATTGTTTTTCAAGTTATTTAACATTTTCTTAATTGATACTTTTTTTATTACATGTTTTTTTGTTTAATTGAATTTGCATGTTGTTTCATTATAATCTTAATATCCTTTTAACTTTTTTAATATTAAAAATGAAATTGCAATAACCTGGTGTCTTCATAATGCTTATTTAACCATAATTTCTACACATAGTCACCTGATTTAAATGAATTATGCTATTTATGTTACACATATCTGGGTGAAACGTGTACTTTACTATTCATGAAACAACTATATTTTTATAATCAAGCAACTACTGGCTTGTATATAACAGACCAATTTACAACATATATCGCAAAAGCATATAAACGAATTTGAGTTTTTTTTACCACCAACTTAATTGTTAAGTCCATGCTTCAAATTAATGCCAGATATAAAGAATTCCGGTTAAAGTTTTCCATGACGAAGCGGTACTTGTCATATTTCGGTTTCCGAAGCATTTTATCCACTATGTAAGTAAATGAAACCCGCTTCCGCAAGTTTCATACACAAAACATCCAACCAAAAATTCCAACAGAAAAATTCAACAAAAATCCTACCTTATATTAACGAAAAAAAAAACAAAACCAGAACCATTTCAACTTGTTCACATTCATATAAAGATCCCACAAATAGCCAGCATTATTTTATCCAACAAAACAAAGTACGAGTATCACTTGCAAAAAAAAATCTAACATAATACTAGATCCAGAAACACCAAGTTACTTTTCGGGTCCAGTTGCCTTCATCATATTTGATCGCAGTTTCGGGTTCATCCTGTGGAACTTATCAAAATCCTTCGACGTTTCATCTTTCAGCTCGTTCAATGCGCACGTCGTGATCTTAGCACTATATTTTTTACGCAGATCATTAAGTTGTGACTTCAACGCATGTCCGTCCCGAGCAAAGCCAATTTTCCACGTTCTTTCTTCACCCATCCAGGTTTCCATGTGACGCATTAAAAATACCCCGCTTTCTACCGACAACGCCATTGTCCTGCAGTGCATGTCAAGTAGCTCATGCGTCTTCTCGCTCAGTGACACCGACACCGGATGTTTCACTGTCTCTAGATGCTTGACCAAACAACAACGCTGCATATACATTACAAATAAGTTATGCGGTTATGGTTCTATACATAAAGAATCATTAACTTTTTCACTAACCAATGTGTCGACGATTGGTTGGTATGCATCCATTATATCATCAAGCCCACAATTTTTCCATGATCTTTGGTCTATAATAACCATCTGTCCGTTTCTCAAACTCATGACGACCAAATAGTACTTAGTATGGTCTACTTTGGGGAAGAAAATCTGAATGTTGCGCACAATTGTTTGTTAGTTCAACAGTTAAATAATAAATGCTACTTTCGTTTACCTCAGCATGTGAATAAACCAAAACTATAAATCACATCTGGATCAAATTACAAAATGGAACAACCTTTCCCATAAACTATAAAGTCATTAAAAGTTTGTCACTTTTAACCATACACATTGGTTATTTTATAATAAACTCTGATACCAATGTTCCTTCATGTAGAGGTTACTTACCAAATCATATTTCTTGAACTGCATAAGTTCCATGTCATAATTCGATCCAATCGCCAAGTTTCTTCTAAATATCTCGTACTTTTTATTGAAATCAATAAATGGATTTGACAGTTCCTCGTCAATCTATGTTAACAATTGATAACTCCAAAATTATACATATTTTACTCGCATCAGTTCCCCACTTTTTCTAGAAATTCACCAGCAATTCAGAAAATCAGATTAGGTTAGATGTTGGGAGCCGCTTAGGGTTTCCAACCCGAGAAGATGGAGGCTCGATGTGACGACTACGGAGGAGATTCGAGGGAATGCCGCGACAAATCTGCCGGTCTTTAGTTGGTTTGTCTAAGCATTCGTAATTAGTATGTCTATGTACTGATTCCTTTTCTGTTTTCATTGTGGTTTGAATGCTTTGGATTCTTATTTTATTAATTAGATGAATGGTTTGTTGAATGTTATCTTTGATTCCGATTTGATTCGTATTGTACAGTTATTTGAACTCGTTGGTTGGGTGTATCTGTTTGACCAAGATAGATAGACTCCAATAGGTTAATCAACCTTTCTTGACCTTCCCTTCGGAAACCCGGAGAGTTGTGTTAGGTGGTTAGCTCGGACCGAGAGCAGCCAGATAGTAGAATTCCGTGCAATAGTGATAGAATTGGGTGACTGGTACTGGATTGTCTGACAATCAATCTATGTATTAGGACTAGGAAGACCATCCTGGTTGATAATCTTAGATATTCATGCTTGGGTGCTATGCCCTTAAATTCTGACAACAATCACTAATCTATGTCTCATGAAAGTAAACCATAATGAATTCAGTTATCTGCAATGTATGTTTGTTCATTAGTTTTCCACTTTTTGGTTAGGTTTATTTATTATTTGTCTTTTATCTTTCATAATACTTTTTCCAAAAGCAAAACCCCCTTTTCTAGATTAATTAATTATAGCTTTAGTTGACATCTAGCTTAACCGTTCCCAGTGGTAGATATGATACATGGACTTTCCTACACTATATTACTCACGATCAGGTACGCTTGCTTGTGAATGTGGTAAGACAGTGGCTAGGCTTTTGAGGTTAAAAGTTGTTTCGCTTTTATATACAATAATTACCGCATTAAGTTTTTGGCGCCGTTGCCGGGGAATGGTTGCTTAGGTGAATACTGAAGTTTATTTAGTTAATCGATCCTTGATTGGAAATTTATTTTCAGTCAAGTTATTTGCTTTCTAGGTTATTTTTTTTAATTTTTGTTATCTTTTGTATTCTTTGTACTACTCCGGGTATTGGTTTTGTTTGTGTGGCAGATATGAGGTTTCATGGAAGTTCCCCAAGCGAAGATGATGATATACCGATGTACCAACTATATGCACGAAGGAATATGACACCTCAACAAGGTTTAATAGAATCATTGAGGAAAGGATTAAGAGAGGACATTGAGGTTCTTGAAGCGCTTGAAGCAGATAAGGAAGCACTGCGAGAGAAGGTTGAAGAGTTAGAAGACGCCCTTGCCGAAGCCCAAGAAACTAATGCCCTCCTAAAGGAACGTCTCGAATCTAGTGTATCTAATGACAAATCTAATGTTAAACCTTTGTCTTTTCAGGTTGGGATGAATACGGAATCGGATGATGGATTTTGGGACGAACTTGAGCTCTTTTTACAAAAAGACATCCGATCCGAAGCTCCAAAGGAAAAACAGCCGGTTGATGAGCCGGAGACAGAAAGAATAACTTCAGTGGGCCAATTGCTTATTCAACCGGAGGTAAGTTGTCTAAACTTGAGAGTAGACAATGATTCTAACGAAATGATTTTGCTTGGACAGGATTCGCATCAAAAGATGGACTCGGAAGCTACTTGGTTCGAGGATGATGTTGAACCTTCCCCGCAAGAAGATGCCCAACCAATCGAAGAACCTCCGACAATAATGCTAAATTCCATGAATCAAACCGTTATCGAAAAGTGTTGGTCACCAATAGAGGATTCATGGATTCAACATGAGGTACTTCCACCATGGTCTGATTCGGACGATTCTGACGAAGAGTTTTCATGGCAGGTTAATACAACGGAAGAATACCATGATGAAGACTGCCTAGATGGACTCGGAGCTTTAATGCAAGATGATCAATTCGAAGAATCCTCACCGGAACAATGCTCTCCTAAACAAAAGGTAAGTCCTCCTATAATTAATAGTACCGAGTCAAACACCGAATCTTTGTTTTCACAGTTCAATCCACGCGCGGTTTGGTGTGAGGAAATATTGGCCCAAGATCCTTTTTGGGAGGCCAATTGTCAAAAGCAATTGGTTGACCCAACGCTCTTAGCGACACATTTAAAGGATTTAAGGCCAAACTCGTGCAAATCTGACACTCATTCTGCAAAGAAACAGACACAAACCGGAGCGGTGAGTGGTATGCTACTCTACTTGGCAAATCTCCCAAAGGTAAGTCGTCGAGCCAAGGTATGTACCACCACCATCACCCTAACTTCAATGCAAGTGAAGGGTGTGTTGATTTAGGTAACAGTAATTAAATTCGGAGTTAAGCTCGAGACTCATGACAAAAACAAGCGTTTCTCGGGAGGCAACCCGTGTTTTGTCGTTTTTCAGTTTTTCTTTTAGTTTTAGTTAAGTTTGAGTCAGTAGAGTCAAGTGGAGTCAACCAAATCGATTTTTGAGCAAAAAAATTTTCGAACTTTGGACAGAAAGTGTTTCGCTTTCGCGAAATTTTAAGTTTCGCGCCCGAGAAGAGTGCAGGGACCAAAATTGAAATTTTTGAAAAATAGGCCTTCGCGCCGCGAGCGTAAGCTTTGCGCAGCGAGCCTCGATTTATCTGTCCCGTGCCCCTTTTTAATTCCCCGCGCCGCGAAGGTATAGGCTCGCGCCGTGAGCAGGTGACAGACCCAGTTTTTAAAACGCAAATTTTAGGGTTTTCAGTCACTTTCTCTTGTTCTTGCGCCGCGAAACTGCCCCTCCAGCCCCGATTTTCGATTTCTTTGCGTTCTTAGGTTCGATCTCACTCAAATCCATGGCTCAAAAGGTATAATTTCTTCTTCTCCATCCCCGATTTCATATTTTAAGGTTGCATCCATGGTGGTTTTCCCCTAATTTGAGTATTTTGTGTGAATTGTGCGATGGGTGGGGGAAACCAAATTGTGTGCTTAATTGTTGCATGTTTTAGGTTGTTAAACTTAATAGCATGTTTGATTTGATGATTTTCCATGGATTGTTTTGATGAACTCCATTGTTGAAGCTTTAATAGTGGATTTTCCCCAATTTGGTTTTCACATGAAGTTTTTAAGTAATTGTTGGGGAAAACCATGTTTTGTGCTTAATTGTTAAATCTTATGGTGTTAAAAGCTTGCTAGCATGGTTTAATTTTTGAATCTACAAGGGTTTTTATGAAATCCTTTGTTGCAAGTTTATTGTTGTATCTGATAGTGATTGTTGGGAAAATCACTCTTGTGCTTAAAAGTTGAATGCTATTGTTTGATTTCGTGTTATTCGCCACGTTTGGTTTGTTCAAGTAGTCAACTTCTTCGTTGTTGGTAATTGACCAATTTTCAAACTTCAAGCAAGAAGCTTTTTCAGAAAACAAGTTTTTATAAGAGGGTGCTTGAAGTTCATTTTACCATCTAAGCAAGTCTTTGGTATTTTTGGTACAAATTGTTTTTGAAAAACTAGATGGAAATTTTTTTTTAAGTGTGGGAACCCACTTTGGGAAAAAACCTTAAAGTTTACATATTTTTGAAAAAAAAAGATTCTCATCACTTTGGTTTTTATAGAGAATTATGGTCAATTATTAAACGGGAAGGTGCAATCTTTCGTTTTGGCGAAAAGCATGAATCTTTGGTTTTTGGAAGTACTCGTTGGTTAGTTGTGATTTCTTGAATGGTTGCCTTGGTTTGTTTGAAACTTTATCGTCTCACTTTTTGGTGTCGTGACCGTGAGCAATTGTTAGAATCTTGTAGTTTTTCACCTCGTTTTAAAACTCGAGTTTTTGGCATCGTTTTATGCTTTTCTTTAAAACGCCAAATTTTGCAAGAATCTAAGTGTGGGAACCTCGAATCAAATAGGGAATCATTTTTAAAATGGGTTCCCATTGGTTTTCAAAGTGAAAAATACGGTCAAACGCTAAGTGTGGGAAGATTGGGTTATTCTTTTTGGCAACTATTCTTGGAAGTGTATGTTCTTGATACGTGCTTATATAGCGTTTTCATCTTGCACTAAGTAATTGAATGCACTTTTATCAAATTGTTTCGGCGAGTTATGTTTTTGGCCAATTTTTGCATGACTTGCTAAAACGTTTGATGTTATCCTTTTTGCTTAATTTTATGTTTTGTATGGGGATAGATTAAATTCTAAGTGTGGGAACCTATTTGGTCAAAATTTCTTGGCTTTTAAAATTTTGTAGGTTCCCATCTCTTTAGTAATTTAATAAAGTGTGGTCAATAACTAAGTGTGGGAAGGATTCCTGTTGGGAACCGTAGGCACTAACGGTGCGCAGCGGATAACAAAACGATTCCCAAACCCGGACCCATCTTAAATCCTATCAGATACAATTTAGTGAGGTTTGACGATTTACCTTTTGAGGATAAATTTCCAGAATGCTTGTAGGGGGTACACCGCTACTGACACGTCTCGAGGAACGGTTGCTAGACCACCACCAAAGATTACTCCGCAAACGAAAATTCCGGTTCTTACTTCGAGCCTATGATCGCCGGCGGTGGGAAGAGAGAAAAGAGAGAGAGATTGTTTCTGAGAATTATCAATTCAGTTATTTTTCAATCAAACCTTATGCCTTTATTTATATTAACTAATAAGGCAGTGTTTGATACCATATGGAATTCCTTTATAATTATCAACCTGATAATTAAATATATATTCCATAATTATCCCTTTATTAATTAATTCAACTGATTAATTAATTTACAAATAAATAATTTAACTAATTATTTATTTCTTTCTCTCTCGTTTAATTATTTCTCTCAACCATGTAATCCAAATGTCCTCTATTTTAGTGTGCAGCGGTGTGACCTACTAGTGTCCTATAACATCGGATACGTTAACCTTGTTACTGTCTCGCACATAATCCTAACAGACTCCCACTTGTGCTAGACATGTAACTGTACTGTTACCATTAGCCTAAGGAGGTCCCTAGCCAGACACTTAGGTTAACCAGGTTATAAGATCTCTTACATCCAGAGATACAATTCACGCTTGAATTTGTACACAGGTTCATTCCTTTTGCACACGATATTTCTAAAGTGATTTTAAGACATGGAGTGGAGGATTCATTTCTAAAAATCAAGTATTTCTTGACTCTGA
Organism: Centaurea solstitialis; assembly: GCA_030169165.1. NCBI lineage: Eukaryota > Viridiplantae > Streptophyta > Magnoliopsida > Asterales > Asteraceae > Centaurea > Centaurea solstitialis. Next base: position 15,703,995 of record CM058045.1, on the reverse strand, counting down.
TTTTGATTGCCTGCAGTAACGGATATTACTAAATAACCCTTGTTATTCTATCCGAGCGTGGCCACGCGTTTTCTGCCAATCTTAATCGTCAAGGGGCCCGGAAATATCTCTCTTTTGAAAAGAGGTGCAAATCCCTTCTTGACTACTTGCATTTGGATCCACGGCTTCCGCTGCATCTAGTCACGTCCCGTATGGCCGCCCTGTTACGGTGCAGCGTTAGTACGTGCTAAGAATACAGTAGTTCTCGCGTTCCCAAACCAAGTATCTCAGGTCTAAGGACAACCTATCAAGTCAGTGCTTATGACTGAGGCTCCATGAAGCAGACTTGATTACTGGTCACTTCCAATACCCAAACACTCTGATGAGTATCTATAAATACTTGGTTACATCACTTGTGCTTTTATTCTCTACTTTGAATAAATCATCAAGTATTTATAATAGCGTTAAACTCCCTATTGAAATTCCCATTTCAACAAGTGGCTACGGAAATTTAGATTTCATACAAGACTTTGTAGAATAATGGATACGTTAAATATGCAAAAAATAGTTAATTTAGAACAATCATGAAAATAAAACCTCCATTTATTTTCAACACACTGTGAAATAAAAACTTTACATGATTACATTGTTTCTAAATTAGACTATAGTAATAATTAATAAACTAAGTACTAGCTACTGGCTTCCAGGTACTGCATCCCAATGGAATTCGCATGTGCCTCATGCTTTACCCTTGCTAGTGGCTTTGTCAGCGGATCTGCGACATTGTCTTCTGTTGGAATCTTGCATATTCTCACATCTCCTCTTCCAATGATCTCTCGGATGAGGTGATACTTTCTGAGCACATGTCTTGACTTGTGATGCTCTCTAGGTTCCTTTGCTTGCGCCACGGCTCCTGAGTTATCACAGAATATATCGATCGGTCTCGAGACACTGGCAACCACTCTGAGATCCGATAGAAAATTCCTTAGCCAGACAGCTTCCTTTGCCGCATCAGATGCTGCAATGTACTCTGCTTCTGTAGTTGAGTCTGCAATCGTGTCCTGCTTCGAGCTCTTCCATGAGATCGCACCTCCGTTTAGGGTAAAGACGTACCCTGACTGTGACCTGAAGTCATCTCTGTCGGTCTGGAAACTAGCGTCAGAGTATCCGGTGACACTAATTTCATCCTCAGTACCTCCAAAGACCAAGAACATTTCTTTCGTTCTTCTCAGATATTTAAGAATGTTCTTGACAGCCACCCAATGGGGTTCACTTGGATTCTGTTGGTATCTGCTCGTAACACTTACTGAGTAAGCAACATCGGGCCTAGTACACAGCATGGCATACATAATCGATCCAATTGCAGAAGCATATGGGACCGATTTCATCTTGTCCTGATCTTGACTAGAAACAGGACATTGTGTTTTACTTAACACTATGCCATGTTGCATCGGGATAAATCCTTTCTTGGATTCATCCATCCTGAATTTCTTCAAGATTTTATCGATATACGTACTTTGGCTAAACCCGATAAGCCGCTTAGATCTATTTCTGTAGATCTTTATACCGAGTATATAAGCGGCTTCTCCAAGGTCTTTCATCTGGAAACATTTGCTTAACCAACTCTTGACACTCTGTAAAGTTGGTACATCGTTTCCTATGAGTAGAATGTCGTCTACGTATAAGACCAAGAAGGTTACTATGCTCCCACTGAACTTAGTGTAGACACACGGCTCGAACTCACTTTTGGTAAAACCAAACTCTTTGATTCGCTCATCAAAGTGTAAGTTCCAGCTTCGAGATGCTTGCTTCAATCCATAAATGGATTTTAGCAGCTTACACACCTTATTAGGATTCTTAGGATCTTCAAATCCCTCTGGTTGTTCCATATAGACGTCTTCTGTTAACTTTCCATTCAGAAAGGCTGTCTTGACGTCCATTTGTCAAATCTCGTAGTTAAAGTACGCTGAGATGGCCATAAGAATCCTAATTGATTTTAACATAGCCACTGGTGAAAAGGTCTCATCATAGTCAATGCCATGAGTTTGCGTGAATCCTTTTGCAACCAGTCTGGCTTTGAAGGTGTGTACGTTCCCATCCATGTCGGTTTTCTTCTTGAAAACCCATTTGCGTCCAACAGCCTTACAGTGTTGTGGCAAATCAGTCAACTCCCAAACTTGGTTGTCGTACATGGATTGCATCTCGGCCTTCATGGCTTCCTGCCATTGTTCAGACTCACTGCCTGACACAGCTTCTCCATAGGATGTTGGTTCATTCAAGTCTCCGCTATCTTGAGAGACTAGGAACCCAAGATACCTATCTGGTTCTTGTCTTACCCTGCTGGATCTGCGAAGGTCCTGTGTTTGCACTTCCTCAATCGGCTCTGATTGAGGTTCAACATTGTTATGTTGAATTTCTGGCTCAACAACTGGTGTAGTGTTGTCTTCGTCTACTACCTGTAGATCTACATCCTTTCTGGGGTTCTCTAGGCTGAGAAACTTTTCTTCCAGAAATTTTCCATTTCGAGCAACAAAAACTTTGTTCTCTTCAGGGTTGTAGAAGTAATACCCCACGGTGGTCTTGGGATATCCAACGAAGAAACACTTGTCGGATTTGGGCTTGAGTTTTTCTGAGGTAGGTCGTTTGACGTAAACCTCACAACCCCAAATTTTCAGAAAAGATATGTTGGGTTTCTTACCCTTCCACAACTCGTATGGAGTCTTTTCTACCGACTTTGTTGGCGCTCTGTTCAGTATGTGTGCTGCTGTTTCGAGCGCATGTCCCCAGAATGATATTGGCAGCGAAGAATGACACATCATCGTTCGTACCATGTCAAGCAAAGTACGATTTCTCCTTTCTGATACACCATTCATCTGAGGTGTATACGGAGGTGTGAGTTGGGATACAATCCCACACTCCATCAGATGATTGTCAAACTCATCACTGAGATATTCGCCACCACGATCTGACCGTAAGAACTTGATCCTCTTGTCAAGTAGATTCTGTACTTCATTCTGATACTCCTTGAATTTCTCAAAGGCTTCAGATTTATGTCTCATCAAGTAGACATAACCATACCTACTGAAGTCGTCAGTAAAGGTAATGAAGTACCGGTATCCTCCTCTTGCTACATGACTGAAAGGTCCACATACATCTGTGTGGATTATTTCAAGCAAGTCAGTAGCCCTTTCATTTTCATTGTTGAAAGGTTGCTTTGTCATTTTACCAGATAAACAAGATTCGCAATTATCAAAAGGTTTATAGTCGAAATTGCCAAGAAAACCTCCTTTTAGGAGTAGTCCAACGCGTTTCTTGTTTATATGGCCCAAACGACAATGCCAGAGGTAAGTCTGATCCTCAATATCTTTGGATCGCTTACTTATATGATAGATTTCACTATTGTTGTCTTTTAGATTTACAGTGTATAGACCATCTACGGGTGTAGCTTTAAAATAGAAAATGTTATCTTTAAAGACTGAAATCATTTTATAAGTATATTTATAATAAAAACCTTGGTCTACTAATAAATCAAAAGACAAAACATTCTTAATCATATTTGGAATATAATAACAATTATCCAGTTCCAAAACTAGACCCGAGGGTAAACTAAGACTATAAGATCCCACGGCTTCAGCAATCAACGGAGTGCCTTCGCCAACTCGTAGGTTCGAACGGTCCTTCCTCAGAGTCTTTCTTCTAGTGAATCCCTGTAAATGATTACAAATGTGGTTACCACTGCCTGTATCAATTACCCATGATTCATAAGAAGTGATTAAGCAATCTATCATAAAGATACCTGGAGCATCGGGTAAACCGATCTCTATCTGGTCAATATTCATCGAGTGCTCGCAAATATCCTCGCTGCCGCACTCTGGGCAACTCAGATCTCCCAGCTCATCAATTATATCAGTGTCCATGAGATTCGCAGGTTCGGGTGCTGGCTCTAGACTGGCCAGGATATCTTCATGAACTTTATCCACGTCGTTCTTTGGTTCCTTCATGTAGGCACTAGCTGTGTCCTGAACTTCCTTTGTGAGGGAGAACCACATGAGGTACACTAACTCCTCCTGAGTCATCTTGTACCCAGACGTGATAAACATTTAAAAAGCCTTCTCATTTCAATAAGATGGTTTTTAACTGACTGACCCTCTTGTAGCTTCAGGGAGAGAATCTCTTGCATGATCAAAAGCTTGCCCGTGTGCTTGTAGAAACCTAGCTGGTTCTCTACATTTCTCACAACCTCGTGACAGAATTTCACTCTTAAGTCTCCCGTGAACTCGGGTGACATAGAGAAAACTAGAATGGACATTACATCCGATTCATCTGCCATGAATCTGAAATATTCAGCAAATTCCTCTTCTGGGGCATTGCTTTTAGGTCGTGACATGGGCTTATTGATCACATAAAGCTTACCCTGGGCACTCAAAACATTCTGTAAGTGCAACTTCCAAACTGGAAAGTTCTGGCCCGTAAGCTTCCACTTGCCCGTAATAAGGCGAAGTGATTCCTCAGGTGAATAAAACGGAATGCTAATTGGAGACATCTACAGAAGAATATAAATTCCAATTTAGTTTATAATTATATAATTCTAATAAATTATTACCCTTAAAATAAATTTATTAGACTAGAATCCATATTTCACATGTGTCGGGAAGCATGTGATCATGTCAAACCGACTCATGCGATCTATGGTAGGTAAAACTATACCAATCGTATTCCTATCTGGAAAAACACGACTTCTAGATCGTCGGGACATCGGATATTAATAGTCCATGCAAATTTAGTCCCTCTAGTGCATTTTGGCCTGGTACCACCCAGTGAATAAATAATTACCAAAATAGATTGCACCACCCGGGACCTGGACAAACTCTGGCCGGTACCACCCGGAGATAATTCGCAGAGTTTTATCTCCCTCCAGTTTCGGTTTGAACACGGACGTTCATAGTGTGTGCACTTACAACGCCCTATGTACCTTACACCAGAGGTGCCCCTAAAGTGGGTTGCACTTACTAATCTATGATTTTAACAAGGGTCGAAAATTGCCAGTTTTCAAAAACTTTGGATTTAAACACAAACTGTATTTTATCCAATTTTAAAACCATTTATATTTAATTTAAAAACGTAACTATGTAATATAATTAAATATAAACAACCACGCAGACTGAATAATCGTAAACAACCATGCAGTTAAAATAACATGTCATAGTCAAGAACCCTTAACTATTGTCGTTTTTGTGAGCCAACATAAAACGACGGTCTAATTCCTAAGGGACAAATCTTCTCGGTGCTCCCACTGGCTCCAAGCTCCATGGTCGTCTCCTTGATTCCGTCTTCAGGTCTTTATTTTAATTAAAAATATTACAAATAACCGGGTTGTAAATGGCACGCAGGCCTCCCGTAATAATAAATAAAAAATAAAAACGCAACCATGGGTCTAAGGGTATGACTATGACAACAAAAACTTGACTAGATTTTAATTAAACGATTAAATCTAATTTAATTAAATCAAATAATTAATTTAGCAATTAACAAAATTAATCCCTAGGGTTCAAAACCTTATCTGGTTTAGGATAAACCCTTATCACTTATCGAATAATCGAACCGATCTTGATCCAGAAACAATCACGATACTATCGATCCAACCAACGATGGTAGTGACTTGGTGTCACTACCACCGCCACGGTTCAACATCACCACCAGTTATCGCTGGCAACAGCAGCGGTTTGGCACCGCCGCCGCCGCCGTGGTCGCGCAACAACCGAAACAGCCACCACCACACGCTGTGGTGTGGCCGGCGCTCAATCATCGCCGATCTCGATACGATGACGGCAGTCGTAATTGCTACCACCGCCACCGCTTTCGGCGTTGATTTAATCGATCGCTACCACCATCATTGGTCCGACTGTTATCACCACCGGCGACGATTTTGATGGAATCAACCATCGCCATCATCACCGGCTTGGAATTCGACGGCAGCCGCGGCTTGCGCCACCACCACCGTCGCGTCCGGCGACAACAAACAGCCACGCCGCCATCATCACGACAGCAGCGGCTGGCTGCCACCACCGCCATGATGTGCGGCCTCAAACAAAAACGTACCGCCATCACCACCGCCGATAAATCGGCCTGGTGGTTGAACCGATTACCACCGTTACCACAATCGGTGGTGCGGTGGTCGGTTTTCTGCCGCATCCCCATCGCCACCACACGGCTGTGTGGTGGTTTTCGATCATAACAGCCGCCGCTACCACCATTCGGTGGTACGGTGGGCTTTGGGTTTGGCAGCCGGCGGCCACCACCAACTGTGGTGAGCCGTCGGTGGCTTAGTGGTGGCGCGGTGGTTGGTTCGGTCGGCTAACTGCCGCCGTTCCACCATCGTTATTCGATTCGTTTAGGTTTTTGAAAAATCCAATTTTTAACAATTCAAAAAACAAATTTTTAAACCTAATCATCAATCAATTAAACCTGATCTGTAGGCTTAAGAAGTGGCTCTGATACCACTGTTGGGAACCGTAGGCACTAACGGTGCGCAGCGGATAACAAAACAATTCCCAAACCCGGACCCATCTTAAATCCTATCAGATACAATTTAGTGAGGTTTGACGATTTACCTTTTGAGGATAAATTTCCAGAATGCTTGTAGGGGGTACACCGCTACTGACACGTCTCGAGGAACGGTTGCTAGACCACCACCAAAGATTACTCCGCAAACGAAAATTCCGGTTCTTACTTCGAGCCTATGATCGCCGGCGGTGGGAAGAGAGAAAAGAGAGAGAGATTGTTTCTGAGAATTATCAATTCAGTTATTTTTCAATCAAACCTTATGCCTTTATTTATATTAACTAATAAGGCAGTGTTTGATACCATATGGAATTCCTTTATAATTATCAACCTGATAATTAAATATATATTCCATAATTATCCCTTTATTAATTAATTCAACTGATTAATTAATTTACAAATAAATAATTTAACTAATTATTTATTTCTTTCTCTCTCGTTTAATTATTTCTCTCAACCATGTAATCCAAATGTCCTCTATTTTAGTGTGCAGCGGTGTGACCTACTAGTGTCCTATAACATCGGATACGTTAACCTTGTTACTGTCTCGCACATAATCTTAACAATTCCTTCATTTCTATCAAGTATGTGCACTAACTTTTGGATGTGTGTTCTTGTAGCGTACCCGTACTCTTAGGACCACATCAAGCGAGCACGAGTTGCTACACTTTGGGCCGCATCCACAGCACGACCGGGAAGAGCTGACCAAGGAACTTGAGGCGATCAAAGGTCGCCACATTGAGATTGGCCGGACGTTGGATTGGAACTTTCTGCAAGGTATCCAGGCAGCAGGACACATTCTGAGGTACTTTGAGAGGAGTCAGTATGGGCCCGAGGGTGAGCTTAGTGGTTTAGCTTGGAAGACCGTCCTAGATCTTCGTGAGTCTGTGTACCGAGAGTTGACTTTGGAGTTTATTGCGACCTATTCCTTTGATGAGGAGCGGGGGAAGGAGAGTGTGAGACGACCTTGTATTCAGTATCGTTTGGGTGGCCGATGATTTAGGCAGTCCTTAGCACAGTTCGCTGTATCCCTTGGACTTTACACTAGTGGGATGGTAGTTACGGACTACTTTGAGTATTATATAGGACAGTGTGCCATACCTCCACCGGAGGATTTGGACTATAGTGTGTTATGGAGCCAGCTTGGTCGTGGACCGTACCGTCGTTCCAACACCAAGTCTGGTGGCCTAGTAGACCCGGAGCATAGAGTCCTACATAGGATGATAGCCTACACCCTGAACCAGAGGAAGTCCAGTCAGGACAAGATAGGGGATTTTGAGTTGTGGTTACTTCATCAGTTGGTTAGTCGAGACCGCCACACCTATCTAGCATTCATCATAGCAGACTTTCTCACTGGAGCTAGAGGATTCCGGACCTCTAGTGGACTTTTAGGTGGTCACTACATCACCCGCCTAGCTTCTTCCCATGGGATTTTGACGACGGAGGTGATAGCCTCCTTGACTTGTTTGGGAGAGTTAGGCCGTATAGATTAGCATCAGCTGAAGGGGATGAGAGTGATAGAGAGAGGAGTTGGTAGTTCGTGGGTATGGATTGGTATGAGAGTAGAGTCGGAGGACCACGAGATACATGAGCCACAACAGCCACAGCATCAGCAGCAGCATGACGAGGCAGGACCCTCGGGGTCACATCAGATGCCGCCCGACTGGGACGCATTTACAGCTTTTCAGGGTCTCTCATCACGCACGCACTATCATGATGTTCAGATTCATAGATCACTTGGCTGGCAGAACCAGTCATTGATGGGTTTCTTCACGAACCCTGAGTTCCGACCATCACCACCACCGCAGTATGATGTTTGGCACCCACAGGACCCGAGTCCTCCAGGTTACGAGAGTTATGATCAGTGGTGGGACCAATTCTGTGGATCCCATTGATTGTTTGGTTCGATGATTTGTTTGGATATTATTGATTCGATTTGGTTGTACCGTACTATCTATCTTTTTAAAAAAAAATTCTTTTCTTTTTAGTTAGTTTCTTTTTGTTTTTAGTTTTTCAGATTTGGTGTGTAGACCCTCGAATCAGTTGTTCGATATTGGATTTCAGTAGTTCGTCGGAGCTTCAGTTTTCTTAACCCAGGCAGTATTCGCTCTTTATCTTTTTACCTTTTCGCATACATGCTTTAACTGTTATTGCATTGATGACACTGCAATTTTTAAGTGTGGGAAGGGGGGTTAAGTAAACTTTCGCTTGTTTGTCCTTATTGTGCTTAATTGCTTATCTGGTATGATTTGAATTATACGGCATAAGTTTTTTCGAAATCCATGATCTTTATTTAAAATTTTGTAGAAGTCAAAAGAGTTTTGCATTTAGGAGGACACTTTTTGGAGTTTTTTTGTGAGTTTGAAAAAGTCATGTGTATGCTAATTGCCATGAGTGATCCTTACCCTGTTCCTTGAGAGTTTGAGCCTATATTATATATATTTTATTCATTTCTGTGAGGATACCAACTTTGAACCAAGTAGAACTTGTCACTTTGAATGCTTGTCGAGACCACATAAGGAAAGTATGTCACCATTGCACTGATAGAGGCCTTCGTTTCAACCCATTTAGCCTTCGACAGATAATCTCATTATAAGGTTATCTGATTTGCCTAGCCATTTTATTGAAAATACTCACCTTTAGTACTTTATCCCTTGTAACCTCTTTGAAGCCTTAGCCTTTTCGTTTCTTTACCCATTATCATTTATCCTTAGCCATTTCTTTTTATCTATCTTTTGGCCGTAGCTTAAAATTGAAAACTTTTTATGTTTTTGGTCCATTTTATGAATCTGACAAATAGAGAAAGGGATTGTGAAAAGAGTTGAAGTTGAAAAAAAAGAAAAAATATAGAGCTTGAAAAAGAAAAGAAAAGAAAGAAGTTAGAAAAGAAAGAAAGTCAAAAGAAAAACGACTCATCAAAAAGCAAAATCAAAAGAGTCGATGTGCTGAAAAAGAAAAGAAAAATATCGAAGCCACAAATAAGCAATATGCTTAGGCCGATATGAAAATAGAAGTGACAGAAATCCCGTGCTCTAAAAATCTCAAAAAGTCAGATGATTAATTTGGATTCTTAAACTGATTGGTTTTCAGGTTTTTGCTACAACCCTTAGTCACATATATATATATATCCTTTATCCTACCCTTTACCCTTAGCCTAACATTACAACCCTAAAGTCCTCTTGACGGTTGACAACTTTTCAGTGGTGGAGATGAGATTTGGTGACAAGCTTATGCGTTCGGTAAGAGGTCGAGTATCAGTGTGATCACTTCATATACACATATTACCCCTTGAGAGATACACTTGATTGGTACATACTTTGTGAGGGTAAAAGGTTGAGCATGACTTTGATGACTTGTGAGGCTCTGAATTGTGTTTGACTTGTGTGTGACTTCTTGCGACTATCCGTATTCTTTCAAAGCATGATCATGGGTGGAGGATAATTTTGTCGTTATTCTTATTTTATCAGATGTTTGCTTGAGGACAAGCAAATCTTAAGTGTGGGAATTTTGATAACTCCAAAGTTATACATATTTTACTCGCATCAGTTCCCCACTTTTGTTTGTAATTTGAAAGTTTTTGTGATACTGTTTGACTTAAAAAGGTGTAAATCCTAATTTTGGAGGTTTTGGAGGTGCTTGTGCGTAAAAGTATAAAAAGATGGCGAAAAGCGTCAAAAAGGAGACTCTTGTGCAAACTTTGGAAATATGGACTTTTCTTGGCTCGTAAGACTGCTTTCTTGCTCCCTAAGTCAGATAACTTCCTCCAAAAGACGGATCTTCAGTAGATAAGGCAAGAGAATATTCTGGAAGATCTCGGAAGCTGGTTGTTACACTACTCGCGCCGCAAGGTGTAGGCTCGCGCCGCGAAGAAAGGGCTCGCACTGCGAAGCTTGGTTTTTCTCGCTCGGAAGCTTCCAGAAGATTAGGGTTTGATCGTTGCATGTTTCGCTCCGCGAAGGTACCGTTTCGCGAACGCGAAAACGGGTGTGACGGGGTTTTATAAATACAGCGTTGGTCATTCAGAAATTCACCAGCAGTTCAGAAAATCAGATTAGGTTAGATGTTGGGAGCCGCTTAGGGTTTCCAACCCGAGAAGATGGAGGCTCGATGTGACGACTACGGAGGAGATTCGAGGGAATGCCGCAACAAATCTGCTGGTCTTTAGTTGGTTTGTCTAAGCATTCGTAATTAGTATGTCTATGTACTAATTCCTTTTCTGGTTTCATTTTGGTTTGAATGCTTAGGATTTTTATTTTATTAATTAGATGAATGGTTTGTTGAATGTTATCTTTGATTCCGATTTGATTCGTATTGTACGGTTATTTGAACTCGTTGGTTGGGTGTATCTGTTTGACCAAGATAGATAGACTCCAATAGGTTAATCAACCTTTCTTGACCTTCCCTTCGGAAACCCGGAGAGTTGTGTTAGGTGGTTAGCTCGGACCGAGAGCAGCCAGATAGTAGAATTCCGTGCAATAGTGATAGAATTGGATGACTGGTACTGGATTGTCTGACAATCAATCTATGTATTAGGACTAGGAAGACCATCCTGGTTGATAATCTTAGATATTCATGCTTGGGTGCTATGTGCTTAAATTATGACAACAATCACTAATCTATGTCTCATGAAAGTAAACCATAATGAATTCAGTTATCTCCAATGTATGTTTGTTCATCAGTTTTCCACTTCTTGGTTAGGTTTATTTATTATTTGTCTTTTATCTTTCATAATACTTTTTCCAAAAGAAAAACCCCCTTTTCTAGATTAATTAATTATAGCTTTAGTTGACATCTACCTTAACCGTTCCCAGTGGTAGATATGATACATGGACTTTCCTACACTATATTAATCACGATCAGGTACGCTTGCTTGTGAATGTGGTAAGACAGTGGCTAGGCTTTAGAGGTTAAAACTTATTTCGCTTTTTATATACAATAATTACCGCATCAACAATCGTTAATTAACATAAAAACAATACTCATTTGGTTTACTATATGTGTTAAAGTAGTATTAAGGTTTTGACTTACCATCACACCGGTGTTGTAAAAATATCGTCTTGGCGAGTCTCTATTCTGGTGTTGCTCCTCAGCATTCAATATTTAGCCTAAACATCGATCACGTTTCGGGCAACATCTGTTTGTCTTGCAAGAGTTGCCAAGTCCATCCTGTTCATCTTCGTACCACTCAACATTGAAAAAACAGCATCCCTGTGTACAATAAATTTATTAATGTTTATGTCCACGGTCTGCTACGTTAAATGTTAGGTCTATATTATTGCTTTTCAAAATTGATGTCAATTGTTTAATTAAGATGAAACTGAATTTCACTACGGTAATGTCAACATTAAATACACTTACGTGTTTGCACTAACGGCAGCTTGCGCCCATTCGTGATACCTCTTTTCTTCTGCCGTCACCTTCATGTCCATCGCTCGTCTATAGTATGGAGAACGCAAATGGTCTCCCAAAGTGATTGTCCTTCTTGGGCCTCTAACATTACAAGCATTTTTTGTTGAATGACCCCAAATACCACCTTTTCTGCCTTTTCTGACCGGCGATTCTATGCATATTTCTTTCCCTTTTTCTTCTCTTGTCGCCTTCATCGATGAATTTGGAACAACTTTGTGGACCCCTGTGTCATCCATCACGGTTTCATCAATACTATTTTCGGCATCAATCATCTTTGCTTTTGTGTTTGCTATTGCTTTATTTTCAGTTTCTTCGCAAGCTTTATGCAGCGTTGGTGAGAACCAGAATTGTGACAGTGGTGTTGGATTTATTTGAGGCCCATCCTCATTTTCCTTGCAATCAGGTTGTTCATTAACCACATTCGAAGGAGCTCCCTCAAAATCAATCATGTTCATCAGTTCATTTACAGCATCATCACCATGACTACCATCTGCCCGCGTCTTTGTCTCGCCAAATTCGCTCTGTGGACAACCTGTGCTGGGAATCGGATACCTTAACATGTCCTCTAGTACATGTGTGTATTTCACAAACTCTATGTCATTTCCATATTTTCCAAGGAAAAAACCGAGTCTTTCTTCGGTCTCTATTCGCATCGCGACTATCCGATCTATGCTCCTGTCCATAAGCTGTATGTCAGTCTGCATAAACATTAGATAAATGTAGTTGATGAAACAGTCCACTTGATGGAATAATAAAACTTACTTACAAATGAAATCAATTGTATTACATATACAAATAATCCTATAAATGAATATTTCACTATTAGTTACCTTAAAAAATTGAATAATATTTGCATCGCGTTTACACATGATAATGAAACTGTTTTTAATTACATTTCTTACCTTCTTTTGAAAATTCATATCGTTGTTGTCTTCTTCACGAACTTCAGCATCCGATGCTTGCCCCTTCATCTGGCCGTTTTCAAGTACTACACACGCATCCTCTTTCTCTTCTTGGGTTGGCCACTCATCTTTTACACTATTTAAATGTACTTGCAAACCATCATCGCTTATAGATTTATCAACTCCTGTCACCGTTTCATTGCTGATGTTTGAAAGTGATACGTTCCCTAGACCTTTGCCGTTACACTCAACATCCTCACGCTTCTTAAGTAATGCATAGCTCCAAGCATGCAATGGTAACGCCTTTCTGTCAACCGTAACACACGTGCATATCGTCGAACTGACGTACAACAGCTGTCACAAAACATTGTATAATTTTTTAACAACGAAAACCATTAACTAAATGAATAATTTAAATAAAACTTAATCACATTTTTACCACTTAATATGTTATTGGTCCAGCATAGAAACATGTTTCACTTGTACTACTCCATCCATCCTTGCTATCTCTTAAATTGTCATGGATATATTGACACCAGTTAATGTTGGAAATCATATGCTCGTTACATATCTTGTCCAAAAAATCTAATTTGCAACATCCTTGTGTTCTGCACCCAGCCATGACATTCACGAAAAGTACCAGGAAATTAATCTTAAACTGCAACCCAGAATCATCTGTACTTTTGATCGAATCCATTACTTCTGTCATCCGCATCTTTGGTTTTAATGGGAATTTCTGTTTGAAAACTAAAGCGATGTCTAACTCCTTTACAGGTTGTTCATCCTTCAATAAGTCGATACCAACCATCGGTAGACCAAGGATTGCATGTATGGATTCAACTGTAATATCAATGTTCCTATTACACACCATAAGCTTCATGTCAATCGGGTCCAGACGGTCTACAACATAGTAACCAAGTCTTGTCGGTATGCCTTTAGTCCCCAACCCCAGTACGCTCTCCAAACCCATTTCCGTAACCACTGAACGTTGTTCTTTAGTCATCATCTTTATGCAGTCATATAGAACACGTGGTGATGTTCTTGTTCTTATAACCGGAGTCAATACAGGTTCATTCGTTTCTTCTTGTTCTTCCACCGTTTTTTTACACACTTGTTTCTTAACCGTATCATTCCAGTTCCCCGGTTTCTTGTCACCTAATCATTACATAAAAGTCAACATGGTTCCTTAATAAATTTGACGTAAATGTGTTTAAAAAGTTTTCCATTTACCTTCGTTTAGACTTATGCCTCTCATACCATCCACTATGTTTTGAGCATTCTTTTTCCGTATTGGTTGTCCTCGCTTCATCTGTATACTACTTCTTGTTTCATGCTCAAAGTCATCATCTGCAATGTATAACATATGGATATGTATGTAAAATTTTTTAAAATTTTCTTAAAAACTTCTAATTTACAATTACCTGAAACAAGTATTTCCGTAACTGTTTCTTTTCCTTTCTCCGGTTTTACATTAGTAACACCTTGTTTCATATGTTTCATCCTTCTTCCAACATCGCTTTTCCCAACCACGACACCTGGAAAAAAATAACACAAACGAATCCGATTTGTACATAATTAAACAACCAAAGTGGATCTGTTGAAAATTTCATATAGGAACATGATATATACATGATTCATACCAGGAAACCTACTTCCGCATGCTTACCTGAAACCTGTCTTGCCGTATCGGTTTCTTTCCCCTTCTCCGTTAATTTTTCATTCATAACACAATGTTTCAGATGATTCTTTCCTTTTCCTTCACCAGTTTCCCCAACAACGACACCTAAGGAAAATTTAACTAATGAAACTGTTTTCAAAACAGCAAAAAAACCCAACTTAATATTATTGAAAACTTAATGTCCATTAATCTAAATACGCCACCTCATTAAGCATGATATATAAATTCGTAAATACACATGAAACTCCATACAACATCAACACCGAAAAAGGGGAACTCAACTGTTTCATTAACTTACTGACACAACTTACAGCAGCAGCAAAGCTACCTGATGAAACATTCGAATAAATTTTCAGCCAAAAGCTCGTATACGTGTTTCAGTTAACAACTACATGAAACAATCTGATGAAACTGGACGAAACAGCCACAAAAAACTTACCAAGTGAACTTTTCAGACCATCTTCTTGTCACAATCTGATGAAAAAAAAATTACTGAAACTACTTTTTAACTTGATGAAACCAGTTTCATCAAATCTCGTTTCCTTAAACAGCTTACCGAAACAAATTTCATCAGCAACCACAATCTAATGAAACAATCGAATAAAATTTCTGATCGCGCCTCGTATTTTCAGTAAGCAACATCATGAAACACGTTAAACGAAATAATAACATATGTATGCCATAGTAATGTTACATCCTTTACAACCACCAGTTTCATGCGACAATATATCCATCAACATCACCCATTAATTTCATTTTGGATTATTTACTTTTCCCTATCACATTCTCATATGAACGAACTATGACATTCATACTAAACCATAATCCCTTACCTATTTAATTGAAAAACATCAACTAATTAAAAAACTAGAACTTCTTGGCTTTACCTTCAATGTGTACTAACTTTATAGGGTTTTCGCCCATGTTAACGGACACCCTGTTCTTCTTGCTTCTACAATTCTCTCCTCCAACTATTTCATTCCCGTGTTCGTCAAAGCATATGGGATCATGTGATGTGTTGGTAAAGTTGCCTAACGTATACTTCTTCATGATTCGAGCACTCCGTTTTCGACCTGAAACCCAATTCCCAAATGCCTTCAAATATATCGATTGAACCGTATTGAAAAAAAACCCTACTTTTGTTTACCTCCAGGGAGACGAATCATTCTTGTTTATAGGAAGAAACTTCAATCTTCCGCCAAATTAGTGAGTCTGTTCTTGAAGATTATGAATGGCGATAAATCAGGGATTGCTGATACGTTTCCTAATTTCATTTACATGAATAAAAGTCTGATTTGCCCATACGTGCTTTTTTCCATTTTATTTTAAATCAAAATTGGGTGGAATATACCATAAATAATTGGGTTTCATCTTGACCCTCCATTTTACCAATCAATGGTTTAGATTGGTTTGTAGGGTTTGTATTATAAACATGGTTTGTAAATGAAAGGGCCCCTATATATATATATATATATATATATATATATATAGAAGGATGTTCAAATAAGAACAAACTCAATTTGCAAGAACAAATGAACCAACCATAATCACATATGATGTGGGTCTATGTGGGTCCCCGTAATAAAAAATCATATATGATTCAGGTGGGTCCCAACCACTAAATCAAATATAATTTTTTAATATGTGGGACCTACATGGACCCAGATCAATGTATGGTTATAATTAGTTTCTTTGTTCTTGCAAACGAGGTTGGTTCTTATATGAACATGCCCCTCTCTTTCTATATATATATATATGTATATATATAGAGAGAGAGAAAGAGAGAGAGAGAGAGAGAGAGAAGAGAGAGAGAGAAAAGTTCAAATGTGAATTCAATTTTGGTTGTGAACATGAGGACAAATCTCAGCCATTCATATATATATATATATATATATATATATAGGGAGGTTCATTTGTAAACCTCAAATATCTTGTAAACTTTGTGAATCCATCGTGGCCCTTGATCAAAAAAATCAAAGGAGTTTATGGATTCATAGAAAATATGGAAATGTGAAATATATGGTAAGTCAGTGATTATGGAAATATGAAAATGTGAAATATGGAAACGTTTTTGAAAATCAACGGTGTGGATTGGTAAACCGTGTAAACCAATCCATACAATATAAATCTATACGAGATTCCGACTAGATCCCAAACCTTTTAAAAATATGTGTTACATATCTCTTGAATTAGGGGATTTTTTAATTTCCGCCCAAAGCATCCAAAGCCATTAACCCCGTCTGCATTGTAAATTTTCTAGATTTTTATTTGAATGTTCAAGTTAACAATACCTATTTAATCTTAATTCTTTCTTTTTTCTATTTTCAATATGTTCGAAAATAAACTTCAAATACATGTTAATAAAAACATGTTTTCTAATTCCCATCTTATAATTAATGAAAACTTAAATCTTGCTATATCCCACTAATACATATGAATATGATAGGACATGCATGATTTTTTTAAGGGTGTCCAGACCAAAACCTGACTAATCCCCGACAATCTTGAAGGCTAAACATGATCCCACTTAAATTTCATCAGACATGCACTCGAAAGAATTGAATTCGGTTAGGACACTATAAACCCTGAGTATTAACCAATCCACCGCAGCACTTTTGACATGATAGGACATATTTGATCTCAAAGGAAAATAGAAAGTTTCGTTTGTCTTAGAAAACAAAATAATGAAAAGTCGACCACTTACACGTCGCATCAAATCTTTAGAATTTTGTCTTCTTTGTTTCTCTTTTTAACTAATTAAAGGTGGTATATATCATCTACCAAACAAATTGCAAGGCCTTTCACCTTATTCCAATGACCTACAATTCATCGTATTCATAATATACATACACAACCATGAATCTATATATTCTGAAAAGATATGTTTTTGTAGTCGTATCTTGCTTTTGTTTTTAGTCTCAAATCCTTAATTAGAGATTCTTATAAATAAATAAGATATGGACGAAACGACCCTATAAACTTTTTTATATTATGACATCATTTGATGCATTATTGTAAGTTCGCCCCTAGATATGGGCTAAGTGTGAAAGTCGACTCATTTCTTCTTCACATGTTTTTTAAAAAATCATGGAAGAAATCGTCCTTTCTATAGAATTTTTTACTCGATTAAATTATATATATTCAATTTTTAGTTTCATCGTTTACAAAAAGAACGAAGTTCTATTTAATATATATAATTTGTTCTTTTAGAGTACATGTTAATAAAAAGTTTGAAATAAATAAAAACAAATAGACTTAACATTGCAATAAAAAAAAGTTTATATGACTTCTAAAATAAATAAGTGTTCTAATAGAGTATTTTTTTTAATAGGTATTTGAGGCTTTGCCTCGACTAATCCCGACAAGGTTCACCGACAGCTACAACATAGTGCCCTGAGTTAATCCTAGTGGCCACAATCTGAAAGCGTTTGGATTCGAATCTGGGGTAGAAGGGTTAACAAGTCACTTTCCCCCACAGGCCTTAATCGGTACGCCACAGCCTTGTGGTTTTCTAATAGAGTATTTTATTGGACCAAAGTTTATAGGAATAAACAAAAAAGCGTCATATCTAAAAGTGTTAATTATAATAAGTTTGTAGAACACTTCTGAGCATTAATGTAACAAGTTTGTTTTTTGTCAATTTCAAAATAAATGTAGTATTAGCTAATTTTATAGGTTACATTTCAAGCTCAACTCTTTAGATGGACACTTATGTTTATGAAACACATTTTTAAATAGTGTCTAACAAAATAGTTAATAAGAAGTAATATTTGAAAAAAATTCTTAAAAACTTATTATAATGTACAAAAGCATCATATAAACTTTTTGTAACGTTTTTAATAGAACGATTTTTGGTTTGATGCTATAAAACACCCTGTTAGAACGCTTATATATTTTAAATGTACAATAAACTTAATTTTTATTAAAATGGTTATATATGCTACTTTATTTTATATATTTTTATGAAAAAAAATAACGTTTTAATTAGGAATTATAGAGCACCGTGATTAAATGATAAATAAATTTGGACGATGTGCTTCCAAGGAGTTACTACAAGGACGTTCCTAATGAGCTTTTCCTTTACTGATTATTTATAAACCGTGAGAAATACATGAAACTTCCGATTTACTTTTTAAACGAACTATACGTACTTATGAATTACAAAAAATGAAGGTTATTTATAGGTGACGAATGATCATGCATATAAGAGGAAGGGCCGATTATCGAATAGAGTCGAATATCATAACTGAATGTAACGTCCCGAAAACCAAAACAAGGTTTTTGATTTTTAAATAAAACGATATCCTTAAAGAAATAAAAATAAAATTTTAATTTAATAACCTTTTCAACAATTTGTCACAATGTCAATTAAAAAGAACCGGCTTTCAACAATAGTAAGAATCCAAAAGAAAAAGAAAAAAAAAACAAATTTAGTTCATCAAATAAATCTATGGTCGAGCATCGTCGGAACATCGATCGCGGAATCACATCGGGGCCTTGCCCTTATCCTTGGCCGGAATGGCACCTGAAAGGGGAACAACTAACGGAATAAGCGAATGCTTAGTGAGCTACTTACGCATATATTTATTATATAGCATGCATATATACCACATTCCACAACAATTATCACAATTTACCATAACCACAATCGCATTGACAACCAACATACGACCTTCGCAAGGTCTAATACATACTCTCCCGTAAGTTTGGACACGGGTTGGCCCCCATAACTCACCAAGGGCATGTGGTTCCCTTTTCTCCCGTCGTTTTGGACACGGGTCGGACCCCACAACTCACCAAGGGCATGTGGCTCCCTTTTACATAAAACGTGCGCACACACACATAACCACATAACAAATACATCCGTAAGTACTCACCTGACTCACGAACAAGACAAGCACAACGATACGCAACCGTTCACAATTTATCAAGCACAATCTGAAATTAAGTGAGCATACGAAACATTACAAGACACTCGATAAGCTTATAAACCCGCGCTAACCGATTACTCCTCCGTTAACCCAACCGACATCCTAACTTCCTAGTTGTAACAGCGGTTGTCACAAACAATTTTCGGGTCCCGGACAGCTCTCTGACCTGCCCTGCCGTAAACCAACCCGACGGCAGCGACGGAGAAGGCCGCCACCACCGCCGGCCATTAACTCAACGACGGCAGCAGTGACAAGCCACTACCACCGCCGTGTATATCAACCAACAACGGCAGCAGTGACAAGGTCACCACCACCGCCGTGCTCCGCTCCCGGTCACCCATCGCTCAACAGACGCAACAACGGCCGGCGAACCAGGGTTCGACCTGCTGCTGGTCTGCCAACATCTACGCACCACCGTCATTACGTCGCCGGCGGTAGCCGGCTTGGTGACAACGGAAAACGACCATGGTCGCCGGTGTTAAGTAATGACGGAAAAAGTGGCTGTCGCCGACGCCAAATATAAACCACTACCACCACCGACCTTGCCGGCGTGGAGATATAACCACGACGACCGCCATCGCCGATCAGAGCTGGCGACCCCCGTGCGTGGCCGAGATCAGCCGGCAACCCCCCAAAAATTGAGTTTAACGCAAGAACAACCACCACTAAGCTTACCTCAAACGAACTTCCCTCCGTCGAGTGGTATTCCGACGATTTCTTCCTCCTGGCCGCCGCTATCACTCTCTCTAAACTCCTCTCCAAGAAAATTGGGTGCAGGTGGTTTTTGATTTGACTAATACGTAAAAGGGGGGGTATCTTATAATAGTCAAACATTCTAATCCTCCCAAAACTCTAACAACCCACCTCTATCTATTTGCCAGCTAATAATTCAAATCAGATAAGGGATTTAATAATTAAATAAAGAAAACTAATATAAAAAAAACAATAGATAATTCCTTTAAAGATCAGGTCGCTACAATTCTCCCCCACTTACTAAGATTTCGTCCCCGAAATCAATCTGAGAAGAGTTCCGGGTACTTCTCTCTCATATCCGCTTCCGGCTCCCACGTCCACTCGGAACCCTTCCGATGCTGCCACTGAACCTTTACTAGCCAAATCTCCTTATTCCGCAGCTGTTTCACTTTCCGCTCCAACACCGCAACAGGCTTCTCGATATAATTCAGGCGCTCATCAACCTGAATGTCATCTAAAGGCACATGCGCGGATTCGTCCGCCAAGCACTTACGCAACTGGGATACATGAAACGTGTCATGAATCTGCCCGAGTACCTCCGGTAACTCCAACCGATAGGCCACCTTCCCAACTCGTGCTAAGACCGTAAACGGTCCAATGTAACGAGGCCCAAGCTTGCCTCTCTTGCGAAAACGAATCACTCATTTCCAAGGTGATACCTTCAGCAAGACACGGTCACCCACCTGAAACTCTAGATCCGATCTCCGCTTATCCGCGTAGCTTTTCTGCCTGCTCTGCGCGGTCCACAAACGCTCTCTAATCCTTTGGATGTGCTCTGTGGTCTGCTGAACTACCTCCGTGCTCCCAAGAACACGCTGACCGACCTCGCCCCAACATATTGGGGTCCGACACCTCCGCCCATACAGCATCTCATATGGAGGCATTCCGATACTCGAGTGGTAGCTGTTATTGTACGAGAACTCCGCCAAGGGCAAGTACGTATCCCAGCTACCCCCGAAATCAAGTACACAGGCCCGAAGCATATCCTCAAGCGTCTGGATTGTACGCTCGCTCTGTCTGTCTGTCTGCGGATGGTAAGCTGTACTGAAGTGCAGTCTAGTGCCCATATCTGCGTGAAACCGCTCCCAAAATCTCGAGGTAAAGCGGGTATCCCGATCTGAAATGATCGATACCGGTACCCCGTGTCTTTTTACCCATTCCTTCACGTACAGCTCTGCCAACTGCTCTGACGTAAAGCTCTCTCGAATGGCTAAGAAGTGAGCACTCTTAGTCAAACGGTCTACTATCACCCAGATCGCGTCAAATTTCCGCGGCGTCTTTGGTAGTTTAGTGATCAGGTCCATGGTGATATTATCCCATTTCCACTCCGGGATCTCTAATGGTTGCATCTTACCGTGCGGTCGCTGATGCTCAGCCTTGACCTTTAGACAGGTCAGACAAGACTCAACATAGCGGGCAACCTCCCGCTTCATCCCCGGCCACCAATAGTCAGCTCTCAGATCCCTGTACATCTTCGTAGCCCCAGGGTGAATGGAGAATCTAGACTTGTGTGCTTCCTCTAGCAGTGTCTGCCGGGCACCACCTGCAAGAGGAACCCACACCCGACCATGCCTAATCAAGAGTCCCCTACTGTGTAGAACCATCAAAGGTAACTGGCCTCTAACCCGCTCCTTATTCTGGTTCTTCTCCGTGCTAGCCTCCTCTTGAGCTCGCCGAACCAGATCTAGAAAAGACGTGGTCACGGCCATCCGCAAGTGAGCCGTCTGGAAAGATAACTTGGGCGCCTTTCGACTAAGCGCATCCGCTACCACGTTTGCCTTGCCCGGGTGATAAAGGATCTCGCAATCGTAATCCTTCACCACATCGAGCCAGTGACGCTGCCGCATATTCAAGATCGGTTGATCCAAGAAATACCTCAAACTACGGTGATCGGTGTAGATGGTGCACTTCACCCCGTATAGGTAGTGCCTCCAGATCTTCAGCGCGAAAACCACCGCTGCCAGCTCTAGGTCATGCGTGGGATAATTAGCCTCGTGAGGCTTCAGATGCCTCGACGCATAGGCTATCACTCGACCCCGCTGCATCAGAACACACCCCAAGCCAAGGTGTGATGCAACGCAGTACACGGACATGTCCTCCACTCCCTCAGGAAGCGTCAAGACCGGTGCCTCGCACAACTTCCGCTTCAAGGTTTCAAACGCTCCATCTTGCTCCGCGCCCCACACATACGGCTCGCTCTTTTTAGTCAACCTCGTCAACGGCACCGCGATCCGAGAAAAGCCCTCGATAAAACGTCGGTAGTAACCTGCCAAACCCAAGAAACTCCGTATCTCATAAGGAGTCTTCGGGGCCTCCCAGCTCATCACTGCCTCGATCTTAGAAGGATCCACCTTGATGCCATCCCGGTTAACAAGATGCCCCAGGAACTGGACCTCTTGTAACCAAAAAGCACACTTCGAGAACTTCGCGTAAAGCCGCTCTCTCCGCAACACTTCAAGCACCTCTCGCAGATGAGTCACGTGCTCCTCCTTCGTTTTCGAGTAGATCAGGATATCGTCAATAAAGACAATTACTGACTTATCGAGCATCGGTCGACAGACTCGATTCATCAGATCCATAAAAGCTGCAGGGGCGTTGGTGAGACCGAAAGGCATCACCAGAAACTCAAAATGCCCATACCGGGTTCTGAAAGCGGTCTTGGAAACGTCCGCCTCCTTCACCTTAAGCTGGTGATATCCTGAACGAAGATCAATCTTCGAGAACCAAGCTTCCCCCTGAAGCTGATCAAAAAGGTCATCAATTCTAGGTAGAGGATACCTATTCTTGATAGTCACCTTATTGAGTTCTCGATAATCGATACACATTCGAAGACTCCCGTCCTTCTTCTTCACGAACAGGATCGGGGCACCCCACGGCGAACTACTAGGACGGATGAACCCCTTCGCCGAGAGCTCTTGCAACTGATTAGATAACTCTTGCAGTTCGGGTGGTGCTAACCGGTAAGGAGTACGCGCAACCGGTACAGCCCCGGGTACCAAGTTGATGCCGAACTCTACCTCCCGCTCTGGCGGAATGCCCGGTAGGTCCTTCGGAAAGACATCCGGATAGTCACTTACCACCGGTACATCTGCCACTGACAGCTTCCTCTCCTCCGCCGAACTAGTCATCGCGTACGCCAAGTAGCCCGCACACCCATGCCGAAGATACCTTCTTGCTTTTGCAACCGAACAGAACGCCAACTGCTTCCTTCTCCCCTCACCGTACACGATGAGCTCTCCCCCACTTGGGTTCTGGATGCAAACTAACTGCTCCGCGATGTCTAGAATGCCGTGGTTTCGGAACATCCAATCTACACCCACTATCACATCGACTCCATTCATGGATGTAGGTATCAGGTTGATACTGAAGGACACCCCATGAATCACTATGTTGCAGCTTCGATACACGTCCTCGCAGATCCGCACCTCCTTCGCTGCCACATCGATCGCCACGGGGCGGACTAACTTTCCTCGCTCAAGCTGGAAGTCCTTACAAAAGGCGTTCGATACGAAGGACCAAGTGGCCCCCGAATCGAAAAGTACTAATGCAGGCCTCCCGTTCACGGGAAAAACGCCTAATTACGAATAACAAATTAACTATCAAGGAGTGCACATGCAATTCTAACTACTAGTTACAGGCCACTAACATAACATAACAGTTGAATATCACGGCAGGAAACTAAAACGTACCTGTAACCACATCAGGCTCCACCTTGACCTCCTCGGCCGTAAGGTGGAAAACTCGACCCCGACTCGTCGAAGATGGCCCGCTCTTCTTCCCCGAAGAGCCGTCGGTGAACCGCATGGTAGAGGAAGCTGGTGCCACCACAGGTGCCGTCACTGGTGTTGCTGCTGCTGTCGCTCCGACCAACTGGGGGCAGTTCGGCTTAATGTGACCTGGCTGAAAACAATGGAAACAGACCCTCGGTGCGTTCCCGCACTCCCGACTCCGGTGGCCTGGCTTGCCGCATTTGAAGCACACAGGCTCTGTCAGCCGACACTCCCCCGAGTGGTTCCTTCTGCATTTCGGGCAGCCCGAGAACCCCTTCCGACCATCGATCCTCGGCCCCTTAAATTTCTTCACTGGCACCAGTGCTAGCTCCGCCTTCCTCTTCCCCTGCCGTTGTTCCTCCAGATATAATTCTCGCTTCCGAGCTACCTCTACCATCTTGTTGAAGGTCTGATACTTCGCTGTGGCCACAAACTCCTGAATCTCCGTCTTTAGGGCCTGACGGAACCGGTACATCTTCGCTTCCTCGGATCCCACATAGTCAGGGCAGAACAAGGACTTCTCTAAGAACTGGGCGGTGATCTCGTTCACCGCCTCGGTAGTCTGCCTCAGATTCAAGAACTCTACTGTGGTCCGCTCCTTCTCGACGCGCGGTGAGAACTCCTCGTCAAGCAGCGCCTTGAACTCCTCCCAGGTCATGGCGCCGATCTGCTCTTCCGTACGGCTCTTAAGAATAAGCCCCCACCAGTCTTTACCCGCATTACGGAGCAGGTTAACCGCGTAGACCACCTTCATAGCATCTGGGCAGCCACTGGTGCGAAATGCACCCTCCACAGCAGCGACCCATCGATAGCAGGCGATAGGGTCTTTCTTACCCTCAAAATGCGGTGGCTGGCACGCCATGAAGTCCTTAAACGTGCTAGCCCGGCTTGTCCCTGGCTAGTGCTGCCTGACCCCGACCCACATGCAGTGAAGGCCGCCTCAATCCGCTCGTCCACAGCCGCCATCAGTTCGCCTTTCATCTGTGCAAACAACCCTGGCAGGATCTGGTGCAGGATCTGGTGCAGGGTCATAATTCTACCCAAACGGCTCATACGATAGCAATTAGTCCATGTCCACAACCCACGGGTTCCTTACCGTCGCCATTATTTTGAGATTCCCAAGACTTAATCAGATTCGAATCAACACCATTGCCTATAGTTGTGCTATCTACGAATACTATCGAGATATACATATACATGTAGCATGCGATTCAGACTCATTAGCCCAATAATATTACGATACATTCACAATTATAAAAATAACTCACCCCCGACGTGATGCTCCCATCGACGATTCCGACCTTTGACTCATTATTGTCCCAGAAATAAATTTCGGGTTTAAGTCCAACCACGCGCATGCTCGAAAACATACGCGCTGATTCTCTTAAACCACGCTCTGATACCAAGTTGTAACGTCCCGAAAACCAAAACAAGGTTTTTGATTTTTAAATAAAACGATATCCTTAAAGAAATAAAAATAAAATTTTAATTTAATAACCTTTTCAACAATTTGTCACAATGTCAATTAAAAAGAACCGGCTTTCAACAATAGTAAGAATCCCAAAGAAAAAGAAAAAAAAACAAATTTAGTTCATCAAATAAATCTATGGTCGAGCATCGTCGGAACGTCGATCGCGGAATCACATCGGGGCCTTGCCCTTATCCTTGGCCGGAATGGCACCTGAAAGGGGAACAACTAACGGAATAAGCGAATGCTTAGTGAGCTACTTACGCATATATTTATTATATAGCATACATATATACCACATTCCACAACAATTATCACAATTTACCATAACCACAATCGCATTGACAACCAACATACGACCTTCGCAAGGTCTAATACATACTCTCCCGTCAGTTTGGACACGGGTTGGCCCCCACAACTCACCAAGGGCATGTGGTTCCCTTTTCTCCCGTCGTTTTGGACACGGGTCGGACCCCACAACTCACCAAGGGCATGTGGCTTCCTTTTACATAAAACGTGCGCACACACACATAACCGCATAACAAATATATCCGTAAGTACTCACCTGACTCACGAACAAGACAAGCACAACGATACGCAACCGTTCACAATTTATCAAGCACAATCTGAAATTAAGTGAGCATACGAAACATTACAAGACACTCGATAAGCTTATAAACCCGCGCTAACCGATTACTCCTCCGTTAACCCAACCGACATCCTAACTTCCTAGTTGTAACAGCGGTTGTCACAAACAATTTTCGGGTCCCGGACAGCTCTTTGACCTGCCCCGACGCAGCCGCACCGCCTCCACGCAGCTGCTGCGACTCGCCGGCCGTAAACCAACCCGACGGCAGCGACGGCGAAGGCCGCCACTACCGCCGGCCATTAACTCAACGACGGCAGCAGTGACAAGCCACTACCACCGCCGTGTATATCAACCAACAACGGCAGCAGTGACAAGGTCACCACCACCGCCGTGCTCTGCTCCCCGTCACCCATCGCTCAACAGACGCAACAACGGCCGGCGAACCAGGGTTCGACCTGCTGCTGGTCTGCCAACATCTACGCACCACCGCCATCACGTCGCCGGCGGTAGCCGGCTTGGTGACAACGGAAAACGACCATGGTCGCCGGTGTTAAGTAATGACGGAAAAAGTGGCTGTCACCGACGCCAAATATAAACCACTACCACCACCGACCTTGCCGGCGTGGAGATATAACCACGACGACCGTCGTCGCCGATCAGAGCCGGCGACCGCCGTGCGTGGCCGAGATCAGCCGGTGACCCCCCAAAAATTGAGTTTAACACAAGAACAACCACCACTAAGCTTACCTCAAACGAACTTCCCTCCGTCGAGTGGTATTCCGGCGATTTCTTCCTCCTGGCCGCCGTTATCACTCTCTCTAAACTCCTCTCCAAGAAAATTGGGTGCAGGTGGTTTTTGATTTGACTAATACGTGAAAAGGGGGGTTATCTTATAATAGTCAAACATTCTAATCCTCCCAAAACTCTAACAACCCACATCTATCTATTTGCCAGCTAATAATTCAAATCAGATAAGGGATTTAATAATTAAATAAAGAAAACTAATATAAAAAAAACAATTGATAATTCCTCTAAAGATCAGGTCGCTACACTAAACTGGTTATCGGGGGATGGGTTGTGTTGTGCCAAACACTGACATTCCAAGTCTAATTGGACTGATCATTCGATTAGAAAACGTATTATTGCAATATTAATGTTTTATTGATATTTTTAATGATTTCAACGCTTGTTATGTTACGGACTATCCGCCGCAATTGCTTTGTTTCTAATTTACATTTCAACTTTCTATCGTTTGCTGCGAAATTTGCTCAATCGAGCTTTGTTCTGTGTCCTCGGCAAGTTCAAGTAGCACTCCAGGGTCGAGATGAGGGATCGAGATTAAGCTATGAATGAAAGTCATAAGCATGTTTAAACTTTTAGAAGATTCATTTTTAGGTCTTAAGATCTTTTATGCTCAAGATTTATTATGTAATGGTATTTGCTAAAAACATATGATCATATAGGGTCACACCATAAAACAAGTAAACACTAATTGATTATTTATTAAGTAATTTGATTATTAATAAATATAATCAACACTTGTATTTAAATTAGGAATTATTGTTTATTGGAAATAATAATTAAAATAGCAAAAACTACATATATTCATAAGGTATGAATATTTAAGTCATGTACATTATTTGGAACCTTAAAAAGTCTAAGTATCTAACCATGTGGTATGGAACTAGGTAATATACATGGAACTAGCTAGTTACACCTTGAGTAATTACCACACCACCTTTCTTACTCATGGGCATGCTACTTTGAAGACCTTACTTGCATTAATTCAAGGCATGGTGTAGTTGTCTTGGAAGAAAGTATATATAGAAGGCTTTGACATGAAAAATAAACTAGTTCTTTTTCTTCCTTTCTTGCATTAAAACCTTACGCTTCTAATTAGTTTCTACCCTCTCTCACTTTCTATCAATGGTTGTGTAGATTAAGTGATCTTGTTGTTTCTCCTTTTATAACTTATTTAGTATAAGTTATTAAGGCTTAAGAACATCAATATTTACAAGTGGAAACTAGCATTTCAAGGTGGCTTGGTGACTTGTTGGTGGATACATATAGAGAGATTTTTGCTTGGATCTTTGCCTTCTTCATCAACTATCAAGCCTCTTCTTGAGGACTCAAATTAAGATCTACAAAGGTTGTTATTTTTTTTCCCTCTATGGTTGTGTTTTAATCTTTCCAAGTGTTGCATGATGATCCTTGTTTGGGAATAAAACTAGTTTTATTGTTATACGATTAAAATGCTTTCGTTGCTAAATATGAGTTTTTGAAACTAAAATTATATAAAACCAACTGAAAAGTCAAACACTTCCCGATTAAGCATGTTGTATTTTAACCTCATGCCAGAAAAAAAATGTGGTTTTCAATCAAACCTACCCAATATAGATTGTTAGAAATCTAGTTAGTTGTGTCAATTTTACAATTACTTAAACTTAGATTCTTTTATTGTAAATGTGATTAAGGCCCATTGTACAAGACCCATCACTTTTAAGCCTTTTTAGTCCATTAGAGTTTAGTATAAATAGTGTTGAATTCCTCATTTGTACTTTCTCTCTTCTTTTACACCTTTGAATGGAAATCTATATTGGATCATGTACCTAGCATTTACATCATAGAGATCTAAGTGTTCTTGATTGATTGATTTGGAACCTACAATTGGTATCAGAGCCTACCACTTGCTCTTGATCCGTTGTGTTCTGGTTTTGGTGAAATCTCTGCTCCAGACTAAAGCTTTGGGTACCGGGTCTCCGCTCCAGACTTGGATATTGGGCATCAAGTGTTATCTTCAGACTAGAGTTTTCATATTTCTCTAAGTCATTTCAATATCAATACCTAACCTCATTTTTCCATACTCATCATCCATTATCCATCACTTTTCTCAACCTTCAGATCTGAACCTAACCTCCAGATCTGGACCCAACCTTCAGAACTGAACATTTTCAAGAATTTCACAAGTCTTGAGATTTTTCACCAACCAAATCACCTGATCATTCTAAGTGGTTTAAGATCCACAATCAATCTTTAATCATGAACACAAGAGAAGCTTTGGCAATCGGGTCCGACACCTGACCTCCAGTTATGTTCAGAGGTGACTTTTCCCAATGGAAATCACATTTCATAGACTTTGTCACCAAGCAACCTCTCGGCAAGCAAATCATGGAGTGTCTCAAGAACGGACCAGTGAAGTTCTATACCACCATTCCTGCTGTCCCTGATGGTAATCCACCCATTGTAGGGGGAGTAGTGGAAAAAGATGAAACAAACTTCACTCCTGAAGAAGCCAACCGAGTCATAGGTTACATTCTTGCCAAATCATATCTCATTCAAAGCCTGCCCAATGAGATATATGCTAACATTGACTGCAATGACACCGGAAAGGCTATGTGGGATGAGATCATTAGCCTAATGCATGGGACAGAGAAAGGCATACAGATGAAAAGAACTAACCTTCTGACTAAGTTTGCCACCTTCAAAGGTCGAGAGGGAGAATTACTAGAAGACACCTATCATAGGTTCTGCAATACGATCAATGAGCTCCGGAAGAACAACCTCAAGAAGTCTCAGTTGGACATCAATATCCAATTCATCAACCCACTCAGGTCTGAATGGAGGAGATTTGCTTCCAACATTCAACAAAATTGCAACTTGGAAGATCTCGACATTCATGAGTTGTTTGAATTGCTGAACCATAACCAAGATGAGGTGCTTGAAATACTTGGTACCGAGAAGAAAGCAGAAAAGTATACCGATCCACTTGCCTTAGTCGTTGACAGAAGACAATACTCATCTGGGAGATCATCAAGATATGAAGAAGACTATGATATTCCTTCCGACATTGGTGAAAGAGGAAGTGAATCTGATAAAGAGATGAGTGATATGAAGAAAGCATTGGCATTAATCAGCAGAACAATGGCCAAAAGAACTTCAAGGAAACCTTTGTCTTCCAACAACCATAGGTATTCCAGTGGCAGAAGGTATGAAGCTTGGGATAGGTATGAACCAAAGAATGATGCTCGAAGGTATGAGAGGGCAACTGAGACAGATAACAGGAGGTATGAAGACTCTAGAGAACGGAGGTATGAAGAGCCGAGGGAGAGAAGATATGAAGAAAGAAGGTTTGCTGATACAAGGGATAAGAGGTTTGAAGAACCAAAGAGGTATGAGCCAAGGTGGTTTGAACAAGGTGGTAGAGTTGACTACCAGAAGCCTGAAGAAAAAGCTAAACCTGATGATAAGGGCAAAGAGCCGAAGAAAGATACTGCTGGTCTAAATTGCTTCAAGTGCGGAAAGCTTGGGCACCTCGCCCAGAATTGTACTAATCATTCTCCAAGTATGATTACTACAAAAACAAAATGAACTTGGCCAAAATGCAGGATGACGGACATGCCTTGTTAGCTGAAGATGAGGCCTGGTTGCAGATGTCCAGTGACGATGAAAACCTCAGAGAGGTCTCGTATGTATGCTAGCCCAGGATGAAGCATGGGATCTGAATAGCAATGATGAAAGGGAAGATCAACTGTGCCTGATGGCAAATCACAGTGAGGAAGAACAGTATTCAGAAGACAGTGATAGGGATTACAATGATCTTGGCTCAGACCATTCCAAGTCATCCTCTGAGGTACTTCCTGATCCTTATATTGAACTTGAAAATCATGTCAAGGATCTTGCTCTTAAGGTTTCTGAGTATGAAAATAAAATTAAAAAGGCAAATAGCTTGACAGCAATTGCAGAATCCAAATTAGCTAGTGAGCATGCCTTAGTTGTAAATTTCTCAATTGAACTAACTCATTCCAAAGAAAAGGTAACCACTCTTACTCTTGCAAACAAAACCTTAGAAGATAAAGTTGCTAGTCTAAATGATAATATCTCAGACTTGCAAAAGAAGCCTAAAGAGACTGAAGCTTCAAAGAAGAAGTCGTCAAGCCATCATCAGAAGCGGAGAAATTGACACAAAAGGGGAAATTGTTAGAAATCTAGTTAGCTGTGTCAATTTTACAATTACTTAAACTTAGTTTCTTTTATTGTAAATGTGATTAAGGCCCATCACTTTTAAGCCTTTTTAGTCCATTAGAGTTTAGTATAAATAGTGTTGAATTCCTCATTTGTACTTTCTCTCTTCTTTTACACTTTTGAATGGAAATCTATCTTGGATCATGTACCTAGCATTTACATCATAGAGATCTAAGTGTTCTTGATTGATTGATTTGGAACCTACACACACACACACACACACACATATATATATATGATTAAAAATGCAGTTACAACAATATTTTTAAATTTGAAATTTTAGCCTTTGATTCTTAAATTACAAGAATACGAAATATGGTTGAAATTCGAATGAAATAAGTTACATCAAAATAACAATTATATTTTTCTCGTTAATTTGACATCCATATTCACACGCAGATCATACATTTTTTTGATTTTCCGATTTTCTATTTATTTAACGTTTTTTCTTTAATCTGACTATATATATAAAATATGTTAATAAAATTATGGACCTTTTTTTTTAACAGCTTAATAACAAAGAAGACGGGACTAGCAAGATGCTAAGATCCCGACGAAATTACAACGAGACAGAATTACAGCACCAGCCAACCCAATTAACAGTCCTACCAAAATCACTTCTGTTGCGGATCCAATTAAAGGCAGTCAACTGGATGTCGTTGGCAGCCCTTTGAGGATTAAAAGGGATGTTGCTGAAGATTACGTTGTTCCTGCAATTCCAAATCATCCATGAGTAGGCCAGGTTCACGACCTCCTTAACGATGCGCCGATTATTACTAACTTTCAAGAAATCCACAGACGAGATTCTAGAATTAGAAAAATTCCCTGTCCCCATCAGCCGATTCCACCATATGTTCACTAAACGTCGGACCTCCGTGGTTTTGCAGCAATGGACGAAGAGGTGGTCTTTCGTTTCCGGAAATTGAAAGCACAACGGGCATAACAGATTATCTAATACCACCCCTTTCTGCTTCAAATTCGTTCTCGTAGGCAGACGATCCAAGATAAAACGCCAAGTATGAATATGAACCTTAATCGGAGCGATAAAATTCCACACGGTAGGAGGGGCAGTTTCTATTAGACGATTATGATTGTGCTTAGTATATTTTTGTCTTTATTTCATGAACATGATCACCTTTACCACTAGATAAGTGACTATTACAGTGTTGCCAATGAATTTTTCACCATTGATTCAAAGATTGAATTTAAAAATCAATTAAAAAATTAACATATTCACTGATAAAATTCGACATGGTTGTTTCATATCTTTTGACTTACAATTACAAGTAATCCTTTCAAAAAGAAAAATACAATATAAGAAATGAAGCAATCAGATTTGCATGGAAAATTAAGTTCAATTCAAATGTCTTTGTCGGTCCAATTCAAAACCAAGTCAATGATTGGAAAATTTTAGCACGACTATCGCGTTATAATAACTTATATATCATGTAATAAAAGTCAAACTTTATCATTGATTCGTAGTCTTGCAACGGAATTTATGTTCTTGTTAATGTTAGACTAAAGGAATCGATCGTTTCGAATACGTTACATAATAATGTAAAATTTTAAAGTAGTAATTACATACAGCTTTTCGATATCAAGTACATTGTAAAAATAAGAGTGGATCGTATTTTTAATGATCAAATACATTTAAATATTTTAAACTAATTACAATATACTTCTTGAAATTTGGTTTTTATTAGTGAATCTTTCTTAAAAAACCAATTAGCTTAAGTGGTTTTTTATAGGGTAAACTTCACTTTTGATCCCTGCTAACGTTTGTAATTTTCAATATTTTTCTTTTTTAAACTATCGAAACCTGGATTTAGTTCCTCACGTTTGCTTTTCACTTTGGTTTTGGTCCCTCCCATAACGTTCGTTAACTTTTTCTGTTAAGAGTAATTAAATTAGGGGTATTGTGGTCCTTTTATGTTTTTTTTATTTTTTATATTCAAACTAAAAAATTAATTGTTACAAAAACTAAATATATATATATATACACACACAAATAAATATATATATATATAGAGAGAGAGAGAGAGAGAGATATGAAAGTTCTAATGCAAAATCATCTTTCATTACAAACATGAGGACAATCGAAATCGCAACATGTGTCACATTTGGTATAATGGTATGAATAACGAAAATGAATGTTCGTACATTATTAAATATGAATAATACAACATTCAAGGTGAACCCTATGACATCCGGAAAGAATAATATATTATTCTTCTTGAATGTTGTATTATTTAGTATGTAAATACATGAAGATTTACATTTGTTATTCATACCTAATGTGACATATGTGCCATGCTCTCGGTTGCATTCACGTTCACGAAAGATGACTTTTTATTTGAATTTGCCCCTATGAGGAAGGTTAAAATACACCCCATCAAAAGGTTATCCACCTTACACCCCTAATCTCCACCTTCCATCTTGCAAGATTTGAATTTAATTATTTCTTTTTTTATTTTCCTTTAATAAAAAAACGAAGGGCATATTGGTCTTTTTGTAAATTGGGTTTCAAAAAAAAAAACCACCAATACTTTATTATGAGGCATTCATGGCATATTTCCTATTTTGTGGTTTGTTATTTTTGGGAGTTATCTTCAATGTTCATAAGAGATTTCAATTTGATTTTAAATTCAATTTCAATTGGTGAATTTGGTAACATGGTGGTGGATGATCTGGTCGGCTTTGACGATGATATGGGATTTGATGATTTAGGCTATGAGATTCAAAATGATTTTCTCAAAGAAATTGATGCTTTGGTTGATGGTGAAGCTGACGCTGAAAATACGATGAATTAACGATGAAGATACGTTAAAGATGGTGAATCAACGATGCAGATAATGAAACGACGATGAAGACGATGAACCGACGATGAAGATGATGAACCGACGATGCAGACGATGAATGGCTGAATTTTCTAAAGAACAACCGATGAATGTACGAATTTTTCGATAAATGTATTAATATTTCATATGCATGTCCGATGAATGTATAATTTTTTCGATGAACTTCCAATGAATGTATGAATTTTCCGATCAATGCATTAATATATCAGAAATGCATGTATAATGAATGTATAAAATTTTCATTAAACATCCAATTTATGCATGAATTTTCCGATAAACATCCGATGAATGTATGAATGTTTCGATCAATGTATTAATATTTCATATGCATCTCCCATGAATGTATAAATTTTTCGATAAACATCCAATGAATGTATAAATTTTTCGATAAACATCCAATGAATGTATGAATTTTTCGATGAACATCCGATAAATGTATTAATATTTCAGATCCATGTCCAATGAATGTATAAATTTTCAATGAACCGATGAATGTACGAATTTCCGGATGAGGTTCCGATGAATATATATGCCCATTGAAGATGAATTTTATGAGAATATGCATTTGCGAATCATCTAAGATGAACATCCGATAAATGTATGAATTTTTTATCAATGTATTAAGATTTCAGATGCATGTCCGATGACTGTTTAAATTTTCGATTAACATCCGATGAATGTATGAATTTTTCGTTGAGGTTCCGATGAATATATGCCGATTGAAGATGAATTTTATGAGAATATGGATTTCCGAATCTTCTAAGATGAATTCTCTGAATCTGGAATTCCGAATCTTTGGAGATGCATTTTCTTCATCTGGATTGAATCTCATGTTGGACAATTCATGTTGTGAACACTTGGATGAAAGCAATTAGATTGGCCATGGAGGAATTTGAATTCGCCAACATGGTGTATGGTTATGGAGTGATTTTGCATAATGAATTGAATTATTTGATAACTTCCTCATTTATCCACCTTCCTTAATTATTGCAATTCAAACTTTGTTAGGGGTTTACGAAATTACCCTTATGCATTTTGAATATGGCTGGAAATTAGGAGAAAAAAATATCAAAAATTTATGAATTTAATATATCTAATCTGGACCGTTGATTGAAAAGTGGATGGTTATGATTAGGGGTGTAAGGGGGATAACCTTTTAGTAGGGTGTATTTTAAAAAGCCCCTTGCCCCTATTATATATATATATATATATATATTACACATTTTATAAAATATGAACAAAAAAAGTTTGATTCGTTCAGATTGTCAGACGAACAGATCCGTATCCACCTTCATCTTCTCTAACCAGACCATGTTTCCGGCCAAACTCTTTGTCCACCCTCTTCTCCGACCACATAGCACAAACTCGCATACACGAAAAACGCAAAACAGTCCAAAATCTAACACTGAATCGCACAAAAAACCAAAATCTTCATGGAGGAAGATCCAAATCAAAGAAACCCAAAATTTAATCTTCCTCTTCAAAACTTGAAACCACCATGTGTATGTTTTTTTATACAAAAGCCTTGTTGCGAGAAGAATCCTTTCTTTTAAATGCATTTATCCACATGTATTCATCAATTTCAGGTTCATTAACAAGATCATCCTGCTAGGAGGGTTACTCTTCTAGCAGAAGCTTTCAAACGAAGTAAGTTAATGATGTGAATCCTCATCCTTAATCAATTTTTAGGAATCACTACTCAAATCAAAGAAACCCAAAATTTAGTCTTTGTTTTTAAAAAGTTAAAAGCAAAACCCAATTCGGTACACAAAAGCATACTTGAACTTGAACCTGAAGCAGGTTATGACCTAGAAGCATATATGAACCACCAGAAGCGTATTTGAACCTATGTTTGTGTTGATGTTACGAACTGAACTAAAATTTCCTCTCCCTATGTTTGTTCATCGATGTCGTGAACTGAACCAAAAAACCCCATCCTCTTGTGTCCCAGTCGATGTCATGAACATAACAGAACTCCGGTAAACAAATCATAAGAAAAAACAAAAGATAAACAAACTATAAAAAACAAGCACCGTCATCTCTACGGTCATTGTCGCACCTTAAATGTAGAGGATTAGTTGTTAATTTTTTTATATTTGCTAATGATGTTATGTTTTGAAAACAAAATTTTATTATTTAAGGAAAAGTTTATTTTCTTTATAGCCTTTTAAATTGTATGTATTTGCTTTTTGAATGCTTGTATTGTATGTGAATTTTTGATTTATTTTGCTGTATATATTTTAGTTACGTATAATATAAAAAATGATATATAAGTTTTAAGGTCATCCTAATATAATATATTACATTGCTAAAATAATTTTTTTTAAATTAAAAAATTCATTATTACTAAAATTATTTAAACTATTTGTTATATATATATATATATATATATATATATAATTGTATATATTAATAATAATGTATTAAAGAAAAAAATAATAAAACTAATGATAAATCAATAATGACTACAATTTAATAATGATTATATTTATTAATAAATCAACTCTAGTCTAAATCATAGACTAAGGTGCAAATGGCAACACCCAAACATTATACTCTTCTTTGATATTTAAGTTAACTAAAAATGACACTCAACTCAACAACTTAACATTAATAATTCGTGGTCTTAAACCCTCAATGGATCTGTTCAATTTGTACTTGATCATGAGCCTGGATCTGTTCAATTTGTACTTGATCATGTTTGGTATGATAAAAATTAGCTTATAAACTAGCTTTTTAATAAGCTACTTTGAATAGTTTATGAGAAGTTTTTTGAGAGTTTATCCAATTATACCCTTATCAATATTAACTATTATTAATTAAAATTACATATTAATTAATAATAAATATTGATTAATTATTATTATTAAATATTATTTTTTTGTAATTAAAATTAATTATTAATTAAATTAAATTATACATTATATATTATTTATTTTTAACTGTATTAATTATATTAGATGTTATTTAATATGTTTAATTATCAAAAGTAAATATAACAATTTTTAAAATATTATATAGTTAAAATTTAAAACATGCTAAATACTTTAATAAAAAATTATTTAATCCAACTCTTAACTGTATTTTTTTTTAACTTTATCTAATGAATTTGATCATTTTTATTGTTATTATATTTAATAATAATTTAAATTATGAGTTAATGTATATTTTTTTAAAATTTTATTTTAAAAAATTCTAAATTTATAGTGTATATATAATAATAATAATAATAAATTCTACGTTATTTCAATATATTATTTCCTTTTACTTCTTTATTGTTTGTATTATTTCATATATTATATTATTAAAATTTTATTTTAATTATATTATTAAAGATTTGTTTTAACTATAATATAAAATATTTGTAATTGATTATTTATTAAAGATGCATTTTTTGGTTATTTTACATACTCATAATCTAGTTTTTGCCAAACAAATTTGTTCATAAACTAGCTTATTAGCTAGTTTGCGAAACATAGCCTTAAAAGTCTTAAGTATATATCACATGTGTTACCTAAAAA
Source organism: Centaurea solstitialis (assembly GCA_030169165.1). Classification (NCBI taxonomy): domain Eukaryota; kingdom Viridiplantae; phylum Streptophyta; class Magnoliopsida; order Asterales; family Asteraceae; genus Centaurea; species Centaurea solstitialis. The sequence continues at coordinate 15,666,554 of CM058045.1, read as the reverse complement.
CATATATATTGACAAGAATTAAAGATAATAACAAGTTTCATGTATAAATCTAACATGAAGTTGATACAAAATCGATACAAACACTTAACCAGAATTAATAGCAAATACAATTGATTGATATATGCATATATATATATATATATATATAAGGGTGGGTTCAAATGTGAACCACTTTTCGGTTGTGAACGTGAGGACAACCGAGAGCGCGACACATAGCGGATGACTAGGCGCGATGCATGTGAGGGCATTGAATTAAAGAGGGGGACCACACTCAAAGCCGCTACATGTCGCGCTCTCGGTTGTCCTCACGTTCACAACCAAAAAGTGGTTCACATTTGAACTTTCCTGTCTCTCTCTCTCTCTCTCTATATATATATATATAAGAAAATGTGACAACGAATCTCAGTCACACATCTTCGGTTACGATATGAACGTGATCACAGAGAATTGACACGATCCATGGGATGGTAAAGATTATTAAAAGGGGGGACTAATCAAACTAAACCATATTTATTGATCAAATGAGTGACTAAGATTCGTCCTCACATTTTCTTACAAAGTTATGTTTCTCATTTAATATTTAAACCTTTCTCTCTTTCTATATATATATATATATATATATATATATTATAAAGTTTTTTTGAATACAATATTGGTATTAAAAACTGGGTAAGAGAGTATACCAAGTCCACCCCTAGTTACTAGTAGTTTGGTCAAGTCCGTTCTTTCACACACCTCACCACCAATCTAATGTGAACGTTAGAAAACATAATTGGGTTCCAAGTTTCCGTACGACTCTACCTCTTAATTAATTAAATTGAAGGTGACACACTTGCATAACTCCAAAAGGCAACGTATAATTTCCATGCAGAATCCTGGAAATTCCTCCATTGACGTCAATTATTTATTTATGTATTTTTCTACTTTTACTCGGCTTCTCTCCCAACTATCTCTCTCTCCCTCTCTCTCTCTCTCTATATATATATAGTGCAAATATATAGATAGAATGAGATTTGCAGAATTAATCAAGATCAATATTTGAAAAGGTATAGTAGAGATGGATGGTGGAGGAGAAGTGGTGGCACCGGGGTTTAGATTCTACCCAACTGAAGAAGAATTGATATCGTTTTACTTGAAACACAAGCTCCATTGCAACAACAGCAGCACCAAAATTCAACAAATTCATCGTGTCATTCCTCAACTTCATGTTTATGATTTCTATCCATGGGACCTCCCAAGTAAGTGTATATATACACTTCACTTATTAATTATTAATCCCTTCAATTTCTTTCCTTCAATCCACCCTAGTCAAAGACTTTGGTTCGGCGCTAGACCTAGCGTCAGCTGGTTGGAACAGCGTATGTGTTCATGGTAGTGGTTCGTTAGTTCGATGCTGCTATGCTTTCCAAAAAAATTCCACCATTATATATCACACACATATATGAGAGAGAGAGATGAGAAAATCTTAAAAGAAAATGAAAAAAATGATAGAACACTTTGGTAAGTCCGGTATATACATGTGAATACAAATAAATAAGCTTCTTTTTAGTTTAAATACACATGTGCATATATGCATATGTGAATGTTACAACTTATTTGTATACAGGTCCAAATGAACGGTTATGAGAGTATTCTTCGGTTTTTATTTTTCTCGGTTTTTCCCTTATATTAATGTATGTATATGCATGTGTGTGTGTGTGTAGAGTTTGGTTCGTATGATAACACTAATTATTTAAAAAAAACAAAAAAAAAACGGCATCAATGTACAAAATCATACGACTTTTTGCCTGCGACTTCAAGTCGCCCTCAAAGTCGTTTGCGGACATTTTTTTGTTAGTGTAAAATCACATGTGATTTTGTACATGAACGAAAATTTTCTTGTTTTCTTAAATAGTTAGTATTCTCGTTTGAACATTTTCCTGTGTATGTGTGTATATGTATATATGTGTTTGTGTGTGTGTGTGCGTGCGCACGTGTGTGTGTGTAGATTCTAATAATTTGTGATGCAGAATATGCAGGAGAGCTTTGTTATGGAGAGCATGAGCCATGGTTCTTTTTCATTCCTAGACAAGAGAAAGAAGCAAGAGGAGGACGACCGTCTCGCCTCACAAGTTCGGGGTATTGGAAGGCAACGGGTCTTCGAGCATCGTTTACTCTTCGAGTAGCAATGGAGCCATTGGGATCAAGAGAACCATGGTTTTCTATATTGGTAGAGCTCCTGCTGGAAAGAAGACTCAATGGAAGATGAATGAATATAAGGCATTTAAGAAGGAAACATCTTCAAAAGCAAACCCTAAACCTAAGGTGAGTATAACTTTATTTTTATTTTTTTGCAAGTATTACATTAATCATATAAATATTTGTCATCGATCTTGAAACATAAAAATGATAGGTTATATTGTCAAGATATTAAGTTTTAGACGGTGGTTGGGAGTGCTTTGAGGTTCAAAAATGTTTATTAATTTATGGTGGTGGAAAAATGAGTTTCAAAAAAAATGATTAGCTTTTGTAGTGGTAAAGTCAATAAACAATAAGTTGTTTTTAAAAAAAAATGTTTAATTTAGTTTATACATGTAAAATGATCAAAAGGCTAAAATCTTATGAGTTAGGTTAAAATAAGAGGATATTTGTATCATTTATCATCAAAAAACATTTTTTTTCATCAAAAAGTCGCTTATGTATGACTTTTCAAAAATCAAGTTTGCAAGTTTCTCAAAAAACACATTTGAAAAGTGTTTTTTTTAATATCCAAACACTATTTTTGACTTATTAGCTTTTTGAAAAAGCTAATAAGTCAATAAGCACTTTCAAAACACACATCCAAACACCCTTTTTAGTGATGTAAAACCTGAATTATTTAAAATAATATTATTAATTAGATGTATACCACTGTTTTTCACATTAGAATCGGATAGACAAAATTATTTTTTGTAATTAGTTACCAATAAACGGTTATGAAATTTGACAATCATCTTTTACTATTGTTTAATTATGAATGGGGCTAGATTGTCGGTTACCCCCTTTTCATTAAGAATTTGAGGACCAGACATAGAACGACATCTAACATATTCATTAAGAATATGGACATGTAATTTATTTCAAATGTATGATTCATGATGAATAACGCTTTTATATTCATTATAAATGTATCAGTTATAAAAAATATGTTCATCATGAATAGAGATATGTTGTAGATGATTCTTGAATTCCTAACAGGATTTTTCACTCTTTTTCTGTCTCTCTATATACAATTGTTGTAACATTGTATGCTTATATTATATTATTAACATGCATAAAATTAATTAATAACAAAGGTCGACATAGCAAATTAAATATTTGCATATTGCAATAACAATCAAAACACCATTTACTTTAAAAAATATGTATTCAATCAATATGCATATACGTAGAATATTGAACTGTTAATTAACATCGATAGTGTATTGTGACGATAACATTTTTTCCTAAAAATGTCCTTAAATTTCATTTAGTTACATGGAAATTATACAATCATATGCAATTTAATAAAATACATTTGGATAGTTGATGCAGGAATTCAGTTTGTGTCGTTTGTACGTAAAATCAAATTGTTTGAGGGCGTTTGACCGAAGACCATCAGGTGCTACAATAAGTGAGTCAAGACCAGTTCAACAAGCTCTTCAAAAGGACAATCATGTGACGTCATCCCATTTCAATCGTCCATTGATACTAACGAGAAAGAGGAGCTCATCAGATCAAAAACATAATTCTATAGAACATCAAACCCCTACAATGGAGATCAATAACCAACCTTCATGGGATTGGGAAGGACATTAATGTAACTGGTTTTAAGTTTTTTGGCTTAACTTGATTAATAAGTTCAAGAGATCTGCAATTCATTCTTTCTATTTTGGAAAGTTTTTACACTTTTCGAACATATGTATTTAATTAGCATATAATAAAAAGTATTATTATTGAGATTTAAGTTTAACCACCAAAATTCAACCAAGTAACCGGTAAAAAATTTGGACTACTGGTGCGTGTCAGACCATCTACATCAATATAATGTCAACTCATTTTTAAAAGTGTCGTACCAGCTTTGCAATAAATCTCTACATCAATGCAATGTCACTCACCTTTCAACTTCCTTCTAAAATGGTCCCCACCAACTAATGAGTTATTACAAGGGTAACAATGCCTAACCGGCAAAAATTTGGTTTCACAATTATAATATTGGGTTCGTCAATAAAATCAAGGGTGACAAATAATGGTGACTATCCAAGTTCATCATTTGAAAGATCAAATTAAAAAAGAAAGAAAAAAACACTTTCATTATAAAAATTGATGTTGCACACAAAAGACTCTTCAATCTCACCCAATAATAACATCATTCAAATTATTCAAATGGTAGGAAGGTTTAATTGAATTTTTTTCAAATGTCAAGTGAAAGTGAGTTTAAGGCACATCTTTTCCACTTTCTTTCTTTTTTCCATCTTAAAAGGTTTAATACTTGACAAAATTTTGTTCTAATCATTTGGTCAATAGAAGGATAAGAAAAACATACTAAAACTCAATAGAATTAAGTCTTAAAATTTATATGACCACTTGAATTTTTAAGTATTTGATTAAATATTAATTGAATTAAAAAATATTTTTATACTAATTTGGATCTGGTATAATTAGACAAAGGACTATATTTATTTTGACAAAGAATTAGGAAAGTTCTATCTAAACGAATAACATTTGTCCAGAATTTTTGGTCTTTCTTCGTTGTTGCATTCTTTTTGTTAAATAGGCTTGAAAAATCTTTGTGGTCAATGTATTGACGTATTCAATGTATTATAGCAAAATATGATATTTGAATATAAAAACTATGAATTATAACCACTTAATGTTCAAAAAGAGGTGAGGCGTAGCGTGGCAGCAAGGTTAAGCCTTAAGCCTTACGCAATATGACGAGGATGTTGCATTTTTCAAGGCGTGACATACGATGTCAAATGTGTATGTCATATATACAACATATACATATATGTTTTATATAAATTATTTTAATCAAATTATGGTATTAAAAAAGTACATTCATACTAAAAGAAGAAAAATCACATAGATTATTATTATAAAAATAGTTTTTGATTGAATATGTAAAATAAAACTTACAAAGGTAACTTTACAACTTCGTTTTGATCGTAAGACCATAACATTTATGAATTCGTGATACTGTGAGTAATGAGATTAGATAAATTTATAAAATGTAAAAATCAAACTTAAATATGTAACAACACAAAAGATTAAAAAAATAACAAATAATATTTATTTATTTTTTTGAAAAAAAAAATCGTGTCTTACAAAATACGCTTGTCGCGGGGTGATATGGTGCGCCTTGAGGCGCCATGACATGAGTCACGTCTTACAAAAATAGTATGGGACATTTTGTAATGGTAGAGACGCGTCTTACACTATATCTATATATCATGTCATGGCACATCTTTTTAGATATTGATTATAACGAATAAATAAGGATTAATTTTTTTTTAAAAGGTTGTTTTGGATGTTTTAACAAAAATATCATGAAATATTAAAAGTCCAAGGGGACAAGTGGAAATTTCGATGTAACCTTCAAGTAGAAGTTGTTGTGTGTTGTAATTCCTCAACCTATTTAAAAATAAGTTGATCTTTATGTTGTTTCATCTCCAAAAAATATAGAATAAAATAAAATATCATAGTCATTTTTTACTTATTGTTTATTATATATTATATATTATATACTATATACAATTATCAGGCGCATCCGACCCTATCACAGATCCGACCCGACCCGCCCGACCCACGACCCAAACCCACCCTTTTCTCTCACATTTTTTGACCCAAACCCACCCATGACCCATCCATTTACCCACCACGACCCGCGCGTCCTCCATCTGATACCCATATCCAATTTTTCATTTTTGGCCCCCTGAAGTTATAATGTTTATTCACTATGAACCCTTTACTTTTCAATATTTCATTTTACGTTTTAATCATATATCGTATATCGGCTAAAATACGTTAAAGAAATACGTTTTAATTTTAACAAATTACGCCATTATATTCGTATCGTCGATACGATCGAAATGAGCCTAATATTGAGTATTTTTTGACATAGTTATTTTATTATATACAATATATACATTTCAACTTCTAATTGACCCAAATTCTATATCCATTTTCAAATTTACATATTAGTCCTCTAAAGTTAAAACTTATAAGATTTATTCACTTTACATCTTTTAGTTTTTAATATTTCATTTTACGTTTTAGTCATATATCGTGACATAAATACGTTAAAAAATACGTTTTAATTTTAACAAATTACGCCATTATGTTCGTATCGTCGAAACGATCGAAATGAGCCTAATATTGAATATTTTTTGATGTAACTATTTTATTATATACTATATATAAGCTCCAACAGACTCGAATACTATACCCATTTTCAAATTCACATATTAGCGCCGTAAACTTATATATTTCATTTTAGGTTTTACTCATATATCGTATATTGGTTGGAACATGTTAAAAGAATGCGTTTTAATTTTAACAAATTACGCCATTATAATCATATCGTCGATACGATCTAAAATATGTTAAAAAAATACGTTTTAATGTTACAAACTGCGTCATTATAATCATATCGTCGATAAGATCAAAATGAGCCTAATATTGAATATTTTTTTCATGTATTTATTTTATTATATACGATATATATACGCTCCAACCGACCCGAATCCTATATCCACCTTTAAACTTACATATCAGCCCCCTAAACTTATAATATTTATTTACTTAATATCTTTTAGTTTTATATATTTCATTTTACGTTTAGTCATATATAGTATATTGACTGAAATATATTAAAGTGTCGTTAGCTACTGTTCATGAACCCGGTGCAAAGCCCGGGCTTATCAACTAGTTTCTTAGAAATATAGGGATTATTTTGACATGACACGTAATATAGTCATTAAACATATGAATATCTTATTAACTATAAATATATTATTCATGATAAATACAATTTTAATTTTCATTATGAATATGTGAATTATGAGAAATATTCATTCTAATTAAAGATATATGACTTGTTTTAGATAGTTATTAAGTTCGTACAAAAATTCTCATCTCTTTCTCTATCTCTCTATATATAAACTGTAATAGCATTGTATGCTTATATTATCAATCCGCATATATGTAATAACAAAAGTTAGTAAAAAATTTTAAAAATTTGTATGTTAAAATAACAATCAAAACACCATCTAGATTTTGAAAAAAGTTTATATTCAACCAATGCATACATAGACATTAAACTGTTATTTAATTAACATCAATAATAGATTGTGTTGCTAACATTTTTCCCTAAAAATGTCCTTAGATTTCATTTACATTGAAATTCTATAATCATATGCAATTTAATAAAATACATTTGGATGGTTGATGTAGGAATTCAGTTTGTGTTGTTTGTACGTAAAATCGAATTGTTTGAGGGTGTTTGATCGAAGACCATCGGGTGCTACATTAAGCGAGTCAAGCAGTTCAACAAGCTCTTCAAAAAGACAATCACGTGACATCATCCCATTTCAATCGTCCATTGATACTAGCAAGAAAACGGAGCTCATCACATCGAAAACATAATACCATAGAACGCAAAACTCCTATAATAGAAATCAATAATCAATCTTCGTGGGATTGTGAAGAACATTGTAACCGGTTTTAAGTTTGTTGGCTTAACTTGATTAATTTGTTCAAGAGATTCCAATTCATTCTTTCTCATTTTAAAACTTTTACTTTTTTCGAACATATGTATTTGGCATATTATAAAATGTACTATTATCAAGGTTCTAAATGGCATGAGGCGTGGCGTGGCGGCAAGGCAAAGCCTCAAGCTTTAGGAGCCATGGCAAAGCCATGGCATTTTCAAGGCGTGACTCATGACGTCAGATTCCTAATTAATATAAAATACTATATATAAGAGCATATGTTTTGTATTGTTATTCAATGAGTCAATACTAATAATCAAGTTAAATTAGGTTATGTGTTAAAAACTAGCAAATTACATATTAAAAACATAAACAAAAATCAATTATCACGTTAGAAGAATTTTTGTAATAACTCATATTAAGTTTTGGTAGATATGAAAACTTAAGAGTGATTTTTGCTAGGTGGTTAATTTAAAGGACCATTTATGTAACTTGGGTAAAAAAATGTTAGTCACTTATTGTCTCTCGTTTGGATGGCACGTGTAGTTCTAAAGTGATTGGTGGCATTATTTGGTAAATCACTTGATGTTTATAAAGAATTTGGTGTTTTGAGAAATAGGAAGAAATAAAAGTTGGTTAAAGGAATTTAAGGTCAATTACGAGAAGTTTTTATGCATGGCTTGAAGCTTCAATTAAAGGTGTTTCAGAAAAAAAGGAATTTTGTATTAAGCTAACACCACTAGCTCAAAGGAATTTAACAATAACCGATAAATCATTTGAGCTAGTGGTGTTTGTTTAAAGTTGTTATTATATCAGATTATAAATATCAGAATTAAATTTTAATTATATGGTTTTGGCTAAAAAAATCAAAATTTCCATTGTGTTGTTATAATAAGTTTGACATAAAAACAGATGTTTTAGCTTTAGATTGGTATTTCCATTTAACAATGTTTAAAATTTAATATCAACGTAGTTGAAGAATATATATAATTGTTATTTAATTTATCCTCTTTTCTTCTAAAATTTTACTACAAGAAATCAAACATATAATGACAATTTGCAATCAGTCATTGTAGATAACAAAATATCTTTTACATATTATTGATGGGTTCAAACTCTTTTTATTGGTGTCGCAATGCATCATTAGCGACGATAATTGGAAACGACAAGTTTTGTTGTCACAATAGGGTAGTTTGTTGTAGTATTTTGATTGGATTTTACCCAAATTTATGTAAAAATTTCATGTATTTGGTCGTTTAGTGCTAAATCTTTCATTCTTATAAATTAATTGCGTATAAAGGTTAAGAAAAGTTTTAAGAAAATCCGGTATGACCTACATGTTGTGGTTCAAATGTTATGAGATTTGTCTAGAAAAACTCTAGTTTAACTCTTCTATTTAGATACTGATTAATTAATGATCATTAAGAGGATGACAATGCCTATGTGGAAAGATATTGGTTTCACAAATATAATATTGGGTTCGTCTATAAAATCGTGGGTGACAATAATAGTAAGTAAATGTCGACGAGGTCTAAGTTCATCATTTAAAATGTCGAATTATAAAAGGCGTTCGTTATAGAAAATTGATATTGCACACAAATGTCGAATTATAAAAGGCGTTCGTTATAGAAAATTGATATTGCACACAAAAAGCTCTTTAATCTCATTCGATAATAACATCATTCAAATTTGTAAAGTTTACTTGATATTTTTTCAAAATGTCAAAGTGAAGTGAATTTAAGGCATATCAATTCCACTTCATTTATTTTCCATCTTAAAAGGTCTATTACTTGATTAATTTTTGTGGTGGTCCTTCAGTCAATAATATAAGCAATTAAGCATAAAAAAAACATACTAAAAAGACACTAGAATTAAGTCTTAAATTATATGACTATTAGACTTTTTAAGTTTTTTAGCAATATACTAGAGTTTTTAATATTTGATTAATAATTAGTTGAATAGAATATCGTTCGTTAATCAATGTTTTTATATTAGTTTGTATCTTTTTATAATTATACAAAGGACTATATTCATTTTGACAAAGAATTATATTCATTTTGACAAAGAATTAGCCGGGAAAGTTCTATTTAAACGAAAAACACTAGTCTAGTATCGACTTCTTGGTCTTCTTTCATTGTTGCATTCTTTTTGTTAAATAGGCATGGGTGGCCCTGGGCATAGACCAAAGGGGCGGCGGCCCAAGGAATCATCTAGCCTAAGGGTATCATTCTTATAAGCCCAATTATTCATTAGTAGGTTCAATTATGGCCTTTTGGGCCTAGTTTTACTATGGTTGTGAGTTGTGACTTGTGAGCGCTTCATATATGGATGTCAAATCAATCTCGGCCAGATACAATTTACACCGAACACGATTATAGAAGTACAGATTGGAAAAAATTAGTCGCCAATTTCTGCCAATCGCTTGTCAATTTGGCATGCTTTCTATTCAACCTTCCTGTTTTCGAAATCAGAAATCGAAGTAATCGATTTCTTCACTCTTCTACTTTTGATTAAATCTCAGTGGGTTCCAAACCCCTTTAAATTGTCGTTTGGTTTTTTGTTTGCATACTAAAGAGGCAATTTTTTTGACCTTTCGTTATGGGCATTTGAAATCTCAGGACCGTCCCTGTAAATAGGCTCAAGAAAATAAATTAAGGACTTGAAAAATGTTCCAAACCCCTTTAAATTGTCGTTTGGTTTTTTGTTTGCATACTAAAGAGGCAATTTTTTTGACCTTTCGTTATGGGCATTTGAAATCTCAGGACCGTCCCTGTAAATAGGCTCAAGAAAATAAATTAAGGACTTGAAAAATGAACCTTTGTGGTCAATGTATTGACGTTGTCCGACCGATTATAGCAAAATATAATATGTGAATATAATATATAAAACGAATGAATACCGATCATAAGTATTCTTTAGACAAGGTTGTTTTGGATGTAACACAACAAATAATTTGAAAGTGAGATTAAAATTCATTCCAAGGGGACAAAGCGGAAATTTCCAAGTAACCTTCAAGCAAAAGTTGTTTGTTGTAATTCGTCAACCTATTTAAAAATTAGTTTTTTTATGTTGTTTTATCTCCAAAAAAATATAGAATAAAACTAAACAGAGGCGTAGCCAATGGTTAGTAGTTGACTTAGGTGTGTAATTTTAGAATCAATTAAAATAATAAATTAAAAAATCTCCAAAAAGTTACATTTTTGACCCAAGTCTGTAATTACATATCTAAATTTTACGGTTATAATAACATTGATGTAAATTAGGAAGAGAAATAATTATTTGTATTATTGATTTATAAGGGAAAGTCTAAGAAAACTCAATGGACTTTAGTGGTTGGAATGATTAAGTCATTAAACAATTTTTTGGAACAAATTAGCCATTAGACTTTTCGAGACCTATTAAATAAACCCTTGCAATAAAACAAGTTAATATGGTATAATAATTGAAAATGCTAAAAATACACCCAACAAACTTTCATACTTTGAACGATTAAGTTCGTAGACAATTTTATGAACGAAAAAATAACGTTAAAACCGTTGTAAGGTTGTTGGTTAATCAGCCTTTTTTTTTAAAAAAAAAAAAGGAGAAAAGATATTTCTCATACGTTTTTGATATAAAATTGATATAAAATTTTAAAAAAATCCAAATCTCTATTTTTTCTTATATAAAAACCTACGAACAATGCCTTTTTTTCTGAAAAAATATTGAACTGAAAACTATTTCTCCTTTTTAGAGTTTAGAGAATTTTAAGCAAAATAACCCCCAAAAAAAATAATTTTAGCTTGTTAAAATAAAAATAAAAAATCCATTATCTATTTGTAAAAACTTAGAAACGATGTCTTTTTTTTTTTCGAGAAAAAATGAAATATGAAAATTATTTCTTTGTTTGGTATTTCACTTAAAGTTCTCTAAATTAAAAAAAATTAATATTGTATTGTCATTTTCTTATTTAAAAAATTCTGAAATTTGGTTAGAATAACAAAATTAACAAAATTTTAATTTAATGTTGTATTATATCATATTGTCATTTCCCTAATTAAAAAATATACAAAATTTGTTAAAAAAAATCCCAAACCTATGAATTTATTTTCTCCTTTTTCGAAAAGAAAAAGTGTCAAATTGAATATTATTTCTCATTTTGGGTATTTGACTTAAAGTTCTCTAAATTTGAAAAAGAAAAATTATATTATATTGTATTCTATTTAAAAGAAATCTTTAGAAATTTGGATAGAATAAAAAAAACTATATATATGTATATATTTATATAGAGGGGCCTTTTAGAGAAAACCATATAATTTGTAAAAACTTGAGAACCAATATAATCCTTTGATCTGAAAATAAGTATAAAGGGCATGATCGTCATTTTGCAAAAAAAGTTTACGGTTCATTCATAATATGAATATGAAAGTTCAGATACATAATATGGAAATCAAATTCATAATATGAAATTTCATATTCATCTTATGAATATTCACTAGATGAAACTCATATTCATCTTATGAATCTTCGATTCACTACATGAAACTTCATACTCTTATGAATTCAAATATAATGTCTATCTACATATAAATTCATCTTATGAATACAAACATAAATTCAACTTATGAATATAAAACAAAATGTCTATTTACACTTATATTCACCTAAAGAATACAAAACCAACTGTCCATTTACATTTAAATTCATCTAATGAATACAAACAAATGTATATTTACATTTAAATTCATCTAATGAATCTTCACATCATTGTCCACTTCAGCCTTCAAGAACACATGATGAATCTGCAAAAACGAAAATGATAAACACTCAAGAACATATGATGAACCTTCAAGAACACAACTTTAAAAACTCTAAATTTTCAAGATTGACTTTCTTAAATCTTCATAAAAAATGTTAAAACTTAGATATGTTGCTTAAATCAAGATTACAAACAACTTTTGTGAAACAACAATCTCCAAAATTCAATAAAACTAACCTAATTTTGTAAAAAATCTCAAGAACCCTAGAAATTGGGGGTTTTAATTAAAACTTACCATATCTGGTGGAGAACGATGGCGGTGGTGGTGGAGGCCCGCGACGGTAAACGACGGCGGTGGCTATAACGGTGGAGGCCGGCGACGGTGGTGGATGGCGGCGACTGTGGTAGAGGGCGGCGATGGTGGTGGAGGTTTGCTATTAGAGGTCTGATGATGGAGATGAAGAACGAGATCAAATCTGGTGGTGGCGGTGGACGACGGCGGAGCGCCGGCGACGGTGGTGGAGGTCTGTTGGTAGAGGTCTGATGATAGAGATGAAAAACGAGATCAGATCTGGTGGTGGCGGTGGACGGCGGTGGAGCGTCGGTGGCTGCGGACGGCGGTGGAGCGTCGGCGACGGTGGTGGCGGTGGAATGTCAGCGACAATGGAGGTCTGATGGTGGTGGAGGTCTGATGGTGGTCTGATGGTTCTGATGGTGGTCTGGTGGTCTGATGGTTTTCTTTTAATGGAGTTTTGATGTTGTTGTGGTTAAAGAGTATGTTTATATCCGATGGGTTTAAGTATATAAAATGTCAGAAATACCCTTTTGGGTTATAATCTAGTGTGGTGTAGGCTACAATTAATAAACCTACAAACCATATCCTCTTAATTAATAACCCTTTGATTAAAAAATTTAATAGTGATAAATTGGTCCTCAAGTTTCCACAAATAAAATGATTTTTATTTGATTATTCCTCTATATATATATATATATATCATATTTATATTAAAAATGTTGAACAATGTATTTTCTTCTTTTTTTCAAAAAAATTAGCAATTAACCAACAACATTACAACCATTTTAATGTTATTTTTTCTTTCAATAAGAACTTAATCATTCAGAGTATGAAAATTTCTTGGGTATATTTCGAAATATTTTCAATTATTTTACAATATTTACTTGTTTTTATAGGTCATAATGATGTATCTAACAGGTTTTAGAAAGTTCAGGATTTATTTAATAGGTTTTGGAAAGTCTAATGGCTTATTTGTTCCAAAAAACTATCCAATGACTTAATCATTCCAACCACTAAAGTTTAATGGCTTATTTGTTCCAAAAAACTGTCCAATGACTTAATCATTCCAACCACTAAAGTTCATTGGGTTTTTTTAGACTTTTCCCATTTAAAAACAACCTTATTCAAAAAACAAAATAACATAAACGTTTAGCATTGCATTATTTAAACTACGTTATAACAATCTATATCTTGTATTCAAGAAAAAAAACCATATCTTATGCGATAAAAATTATATCGTACTACGTGTTTGTTTATTTCAACTCAAAAAGACGTTCACCGTTCCAAAAACCCAACAACGTGAAGCTTTTAACCAACAACAATATAATAACTCGTACATCATGCAATAAAAGTTGAATTAATTTGTTTATATCAATCTAAAAAATAAAGTAGTTGATCAAAAAACATCAAAAAACCCAAAACTGTAAAGATTTTTGTTAGCAATATCGGATACCAACTCAGTAAAGATTTTTGTTAGCAATATCGGATACGAACTCACAACTCATTCAATAGAAGTCATATGTTGGATTCGTCAATTTTGACCTAGCCATTCAATGAGGGTATAGCCATCACATCCATCGTGGAATGGAAAACAACGATGTCCCTTAGGTGCATTTGGTTCACAATGCTGCTAGAAAAAAAATGTTGTCCCATATTTAAATGACATTAAACTGGGATAGAAAAAGAGTAGAGACAAAAAGTACAAAATTAAAACAAGATTGGTAAATTACTAAAGTACCTATGTCAAATAATAACCCTAAAACCTTCAAAAAGTTGTTGCACCTACGCACATCATTCTTGACAGTCCTATCATGTACAATCCAGTAATGTCCACGTACCAAACGCACCTGAACAGGGACTTCAAGAAACCTCACAATCTAAGGCTTTCAAATGGAAATCCCTAATATTGATTAAGCAAATAGAACTTTCACCAAATTACCATCTTACCCATGGGTAAACCCACCTCCTTATTTGCTTATATATATATGTAATTATGTATGAACAACCTCATAAAACACCACTTGTTATCATCACAAAAGTAAGTCATGAAAATTAAGTCAAAAGTTTTTTTCTAGCTTTACATTAATGGGAACTCGTTCTTTTTCTAATTTGTTCACACCTTCATGGTTGTTTTTCACTTTTCTTCTTAAATCTGGGCAAATTCCCGACGTAGTTCTTTTTTGGAGTGGTTATCACCATTCGTCTTCAAGATTGGCACGATGAAAGCACATAACCGTACACACAAATATGAAAAACGACATGAATTCAATCAGCATAGCTCCAGTGCTGATCAGATGGGCGTGCCTTAGGATAATAGGGATGGCTATGCTCCCTACTGCCGAAGCGCCCGTTAGGAATTTTGCAGCATCTATCCACCTGCCATAGACAAATAGATACAAGTTTATTGTATAAATTAAGATAAATTGTTATTTGCTTTTAGTGCTGAATAAATGCTCTGAATGACATAAATTACTACTTTAACCCATCAACAACATATTATCAGTTTGATACTTTGATTCTTTTAAAACAATGGTTACAACTCAACACCATATGATTATATGGTCAAATTTAACAAATGTGCACAAGATATTGATAAAATATCAATAAAATATTTGACCAAAAAAACTAGAAAAAGATAGGGAAAAGGGTTTGCATAAATGGAAGAACCAATGAAGTGGGTAAGGCATTTTTGGAAAAAGATTGGCTGAATGGTAAATGCAACGTTAGTTAGCTTAATGAGTTAAGTCATGGGTTTAGAAATTAGCCTTAATCAAACACTTGTGTATAATGGTTTTGTTTGCAAATATGTTTCTAGAATTTGTCCAAAATGGTCGATTTAACAAACTTCGATGTTTTTTGCTATTTTCATAAAACATTAGTTGGTTTGCACGGCAATGTCAAGTATAATGGTTCAAAAAGTTAATCACTTATACATAAATCAAGCAAAACGAGCCCAGTTATCCCACCCGTTGGTGGGGCACAAGTTTGGATGCAACAACATGTGACCTCTACCCCAAAGAGTACAACAGTTCTTTCTGAGGGATCAACAAAGTAATTGCCTAATTGGCATTCTTCTTTTCCAAAAAAAAGCAATTGGCATTTTTTGTGTTTGGTTGGTTGTTAACAAACGGCAAAGAAAAATGAAGTGTATACAAGACCATGGTACCCACTTAATATTTAAAATAAAATCAAGGAAAATTGCAACAAGTATCAATTGTAAAATTTCAGAAGGTTTGAGAAGACAAATACATACCCGCCACCATCCCGGCTGAGTAAATATTCAGTTGATCCACCACCGAAGAACATGCATGGCATAGGGACTAAAACATACATGAGAGCTGCAAAAAGATCATTAGCTCAACGTCAACCTCTCTAAAATGCAAAACCAATATGTAAAAGTGCTAAATTGTGATACCCTCAGCCACCTGATAACATTGGCCACCAGTTGCCGTATATTGCACAAGCCTGCAACCAGAACAAGACATCGAAAACAGTAAGTACACAGTACAATAGGTCGATCTGCATCACAACCAATCCCACCCATATGGAAGAAAGGGTGCAGGCTGTGATGCAAGCCATATATGGTCACCAAATTTAATCTGTTGTTCCTTACTTCTAAAGTTGAGACTTGAGACTAATTTCTACTTAAGAAGGTGTTCTAGTAAAGCGAAATATTGTTTTATACAGTTAATGTGATAAATGGACATTAAAAATCATTGAACCTACCAGGATTTGTAGGAGGAAACTGGATGAAAACATAAGGGCAAGTCCAGCAAGCCTGAAAAAAAATGATGTGTTAGAAATCTGTGTCAAGCCAAAAAAAGATTAAAACATATTTCGGTCTTTAATTAAGCTAACTGGCTTACACTGCATAGGTAGGTACATCATGATCCAAGAGAGCAATAGCAGACATGCATCAAAAGAAAAGGAGAAAAGTCAAAATTGGCCACAGTAAAGATGGTTGCAAGTTGCAACCAAGAAAATATCATCTATAAGAAGGCAAAGTAAATACAATTTCATCAGACTCGTTTGCTTTAGTTAACCACTTAACCTCTTAAACTTTGACAATGACTCTCCAAGCCATTTGGCGTCCATGTCATTTTATGAAGTGAACCCCCCCCCCCCCCCCCCCCCCCAAAAAAAAAAAAAAAACACACACAAACACCTTTTTTTCTTCTCTCTCCAATCATTATACTTTGAATAGTTAGGAACCAACAAGGTGCGGAGTTAAAACTGAACTATGGGCTTAGTGTTGTCTTTCTGTATAAAAGAATTCACTAATTTTTTTAAGTTCGTGTAGATAAACCAAACACATAAACCAGATGGCATATGATTTACTGAATTACATGGTTCACAAGTCATTTGATTCATTGACTAAAGAACTAGTTTAGCAATGCCTTTTGAGGACCCAAAATACTTTTTCTGAAGAAAAAGTATTTTCACAAGTTCATCTCATACCTTTTGACAATTATTGCATGTTTACATTGACATGAAGACTGTGTTTAATGAAGACTGAGAAGACCATCCTATACCAAATTGTTGCATTATATATAGGGATACATTTAATATATAAACTATGAACGTAACAATTTGGGTATAAACACATCTAAATGCACCTTCATATCATCAACTTTGAGAAAGACCATTATTTACGGTTTCCATGTATAACACATTTGTATCTTTGCACCATAGAAATAATTATGTTATCCATGTTTAAGAATCAGCATGCTGATATCCTATCAATTAACAAACATGGCTAGTAGTGATATGTGCACTCCCCTGTTAAATAAAGTATAGTACTCTAGTTATTGATTCGACATTTGCATGACGATGCCCATATCAAAAACCAGATACAGTTTCAAGACAGAGGCCATCGGTTTGATAAATCGTGTAGGAAGAAAGGACGTCCTTAGGTGCTATTCTCCTAACATCTTAATTTTGATGATATCTAGAGCAAAAGAAGCACCAGCAAGTAGCAGAAATAAGGAATCATATAAACAATCTTAATCTAGTCAACTATATTCTATCCTTTTCTTAATACAGAACAGAAGAACTATTTCCTATCTAGTTCTCAAAGTTTGACAAGCTGATGTAGATCTGAATTCCTCATTTGTAGTACACACCCAAGTAATCACATTAGAAAACACGCCGAGTTGCTGACTCTAGGAATAACCAATGAACTAATAGCTAAACAAAATCTCACATCTCCACCAAATGGGATCTATCGAGCACTATTGATTCCATGAATTCCACCTTCTTGATCATCGTATAACATTCAACAGCAAATCAGCATCTCTAATAGTCCAGAAAATGGAACACAGGATGCTGACAGTCCCACCAAAAGCTATTTTGTTATTCATGTAATAAGCTTTCTGCTCAAGTGTTGGAAACTGTTCTCTAGTTCATATCATCATTCAGGACCAAGTGCACTTCCTACACGATCTTCAGTTATCCAACCTATCAGTTTGAACTTTGACTCAACGAGTCGAAGGTAAATTGGCCAAGAACAATAGAAAGAAAGAGGCATATGGGATTAAATGCAAGTCTTCACATAATAATTAAAAAATCTCAGATACACACCATCTTAAACCAGCCTAAGAAATTATCGACCTATGGAAAAGCACCACTGCAGGATCATGTTACCTGACTGAAAAAAAATGAATAGAAAAGCAAGAGGTTCCAATTGCCCCCATATTATTTTCAGGGAAAAGGACTGGTAGCAACAACCCTCTCTTAAATAGAGTATGAAACAATATATATTAACCTAAAACTGAAAGAAGAAAAGGCAGATACTCCAACACTTGCATTAGTAATCTCTCTCTAGTAATAGTGGAATCTTGAATTGCATGTCAAGTTTATATAACTTCTTGTGTCAAAAATTAGCATTGACTCAAAACTACCATGGTACGTTCAAGAAAAAAAGAGATATATGAAGAAATTGTATACCCTCTGATGTTGGAAAAGTGTAGGGATAAGACTACCACATTTATCACTAGTTGATTTTCAGCAATTAATCATTAATATACCAAAGAAACTAACTTGTGCATGATTCAAGAATATCCAATATTAAAACTTGTCCTTCACTAAGGACAAGTTAAAAGAAGAAAAAGAACTGAATTGAAACAGCTATGTGTATATCTTTAGAACTTAAACACCTGAAGATGTTTCGTTACTCCCATATCGGCATATCCAACCGTGAAACTAGAACCCATTTGTTTCTTATGCTCTCTATATATGGCCCTTCTTTTATTCTGATTATAAAGAAGAAGAAGAAGAAGAAGAAAAAGTTCCAGTAAAGCATATAAGACCTTATTTTTTAACATCCCCTAACTTCTTTAATTTGTACTCAGTTAACCCTAAGGAAACCTCCCAGGAGTTAAACTCAGAAGCTCACCAAGCAGCCCAATTCATCAGACACAACAGTATTACAAATAATGGCATAATTAACCATCATCCTTTCTGCTCCACTTTTTAGGTCACACTACTTTCAAAATCAAAATTTTGATATGATAACATTACAAATTACACACCTATATTTCCCTGTTTGTTGTACTTTTCAATGATCTTTAATGTGACAACCAATATCTACTCCAAATATATAAATTAAAGCTCATATCAATTTAAACCTGAAATTAGCCCTTTTTCACATCAAAAACCATGAGCACTAAAATTCAATTGCGTAAGTTCCACGCATAGCTTCCCAATAAACATCATCAATTCATCATCCTATTGCATACTTCCCTAGCACCAAATTCTAGGTCTAAATTAAGCAAAAAAAAAAAAAAAAAAAAAAAAAAAAAACAACTTCTAGAATCAGCTGAAAAGATCAATTGCAAGTGGAAATCAGAAGTGGCTAACCTTCAACAGTCATCGCCATCTCCGTGAACTAGCGACGACCGGCGAATCTACGTTGATGGTGTGACCGATGAAATTGATAACTCCGGCGGTAATAATCGACGGCCGATGAAGCAGAAGAAAAACGGAATCAAAGATTGAGAGAAGAAAGACTCTGGAGAGAAAAGGGTTTGCCAGCCAGCGAGAGAGGAGAGAAGGAGGATTCGAAGATGTGTTTGTTGCTGTTTCGCATCAATTTGCTTATTTGAGACCATAAACTGGAAAAAGAAAAAAAAGCAAAAGTTAAAGGTCATTCTTGTATTTGTTAAATTTAATGAGGGTTCAAAATGTAAATACTTTTGTCAATTTTCGCACTTGATGTACAACCATTTTAAGCATTTTGTGCAGGATGTAGACACTTTGTTCTTATTGGTTTATATCTTGAAAGTTGTTGAAAGAAACGATGCATAATTTCGTATTTTACATTTAACTTTTTTTAGAGTAAAATATAATTTTGGTGCATGTGGTTTATTAAAAATCCCTACAGTTTAAAAAATACACATAGCCATCGAAGTATGTATAATTACCCATTTTTGTCCCTGTGGCTAACGGTCGTTAAATGTGTGCCATTAAGCAAAGGTAGATTAGTCTTTTTCCATTTCTTTTTTTTATTTTTGCTTTAAGAATAACCACATGGACCAAAAGTGTATTACAAATATATATATGTATGTAGGGGAAAGTACAAATGTGAACCATTTTTTGGTTGTGAACGTGAGGACAGCCGATAACGCGACACGTGGTGACTTTAAGTGTGGTCCCCCTCTTTAATTCAATGCCCTCTCATGAATCGCCCCTAGTCATCCGTCGTGGATCTGACGTGGCGTCTAGTCATCCACCACGTGTCGCGTTCTCGGTTATCCTCACGTTCACAACCAAAAAGTGGTTCACATTTGAACCACCCCTATGTATGTATATATATATATATTACAAATATATGCATATATAAACTCAGATTGAAAACCCATTTTACCCCACATCCTTCACCACCACCACCCATTTTACCCACCATATATACATACACACACACACCAAACCCCTAATTCCACCACCGGCCACCAACACCAAACTCATAGAACCGCCGCCCTGCTCCGTCGTGTCCCGCTGCAAACGTCTACTTGCAAACTTCCCCCTCCACCACCACTCACCTCAAGATTCTAGACCATATCTAAACACCATTAGCCACTATCGAGACTAAGTCTGAAACTAGATCTGAAACCTTCGTTATAAAGAGACTTAGATCTGAAAGCATGTCAGAAAATGAAACGGTGGTCGAAAAGTGAAACGGCGCCGGTGTTGGAGCTATTGGGCGCCAGAGCTAGGTGGTCGACGAGAGGTGGTCGACGAGAGGTAGCCGGAGACCAAACCACCATCACCATCTTCTATGGAGATGGTGGTTGTGGTAGTGGTTGTGGTGGCGGCTGTGGTGGTGGAGGCTTGTTGGTGGTGGTGATGAGTGGTGGTGGTGGTGGTGATCGTGATGGGTGGTGGATGATGAAGATGAAGATGAAAAAGGTTGTGTGTGGGTAGTGGGTGGTGGAAGATGAAGATAGGTGTGTGTGGGTGGTGATTGTGGGTGGTGGTAGTGGTGGTGGTGGTGATGATGGGTGGGATGATGAAGATGAAGGGTATGTGTATCTAAATAGAGTAAATTACACTTTTGGTCTCTGTAGTTATTCTTAAAGCAAAAATAAGAAAAAGAATGGAAAAAGAGTACTCTACCCTTGCTTAACGGCACACATTTAACGGTTGTTAACCACATGGATCAAAATCGGGTAATTATACATACTCTGATGGCTAATGTGTATTTTTTAAACTGTAGGGACTAAAAGTGAGACTTTTGGTAAACACATGGACCAAATTGTATTTTACTCTTTTTTTTAAAACATAATATTTTTAATATTTAAATATCTACAAATAGTTTATTTAAGGGTTTATGATTTAAACCGTATAATTTAGTATTTTACATTTAATTTTTGTTAAACATAGTCTTTTTAATATTTAAATATCTACAAATAATTTATTTAGGGAGAATTACATCTATATCCTTGCAAACTTACAAAACTACATATATATCCTTGCAAACTTATAAACTATACCTATATCCTTGTAAAACTTAACTAATTACACATATATCCTTATACTCCTTTTATTTATTTTTAAACTATTTCAAAATCATAAAAATATATCTTTAATACAATTGAGATGTTAAATTCCCAATTTGCCCTTACCTTTTTAAATCAAAATCAAAATCTTTAAAAATCCATAGATAAAAAAAGTGAATGAATCAAACCCTTCCTATGAACCCTCTTCCCGATAAAACCCTCCCAGAAAAAACAATTTTGAATAATTAAAGATCCATATCAATAAACAAAAATTCAATGAATCATTTGAATCTAAAAGATATTAATATAAAATAAACTAATTAATTAATTAAAACCTAATATACTCTTCCTCATCATCCTGGAAAGTCGCCGCCTACTCTTCCATTTCCTACCTTGTATTGTATTTCCTATTAAATGAATCTTTACATTGTTGTTTTGACTTTTAGATTCATTTTTTCATTTTGTTTTGACTTCAAGATTCAATCGATTCCTTTCGTTTTGGTTTTGGATTCTGAGATTCGACATTTGTTCTAGATACAAAGTCAATCGTTCCTTCATCATTCTCTCCCATCATTCTGAGATTCGACTACGTTATCATACGTCGGGACCACCGCGTTCTGTACATGAGCGAGATCGACATGAGGATGACGTTGTCGGAGTACTTCACGACGGTGATACGGTCGAAGGTGGCGCGGCCAGAGGTCTGGCGGGATCTGTTGTTGCGTGAGGTGAAGGTTAAAGCGGAGGAGGCGGTGGTTAAGGGTTTGGTCGGCATAGGGGGAAGGGGAGGAGTTGGGTAAGGGGAAGTGATGGTGAAGTGTATCAGATACATATATCAAAGAAGAAATTGCAAGGATTTTTTAAATATGGAAAACAAATTGTAAGGATTTTGATTTTGATCAAAAAGAGTAAGGGTAGATTGGGATTTAACATCTCAATTATATTAAAGGTATATTTTGATGATTTTGAAATAGTTTAAAAATAAATAAAATGGGTATAAGGATATATGTGTAATTAGTTAAGTTTTATAAGGATATAGGTGTAGTTTATAAGTTTGCAAGGATATATATGTAATTTTGTTAGTTTATAAGGATATAGATGCAATTCTCCCATTTATTTAAGGGTTTATGATTTAAATCGTAATTTTCTTTTATTTTTCTAAAGCAAAATATATTAATAATACCTAATATATAAACAAGGAATTTACAAATGGCCATACAAAGAAGCATTTAAATCAAAACATAATCGTTGTGTTCTCTAAGTTTATTTTAGATGTTTAAATGAAAATCTCCTAACAAGTTGACTTTAAACTTGTTTTCCTTAAAATATGGAGTAAACTACGATTTTCGTCTCTCTGGTTTGGTGTTTTTGTAACATCGTAACTCAAAAATAATTAATTTGATAGATAAAATTTCCAAAATTCAACTTTTAAAATTAAATCCATAACTTAGTAGAAAAACAAACTATTAAGGTACTGAAAACCAAAAGAAAACCAAGTTCATCGTTTTAATAAAAATAATCAACTAAATAAAAGTTTTAAAAAAACCACGCAAGTTGGAGCGAACGAAACTGTCTTCAGCCGAAAGTCAAGCCGGGGCCTTGCCCTTGTCCACACCTGAACCGAAGCCTGAGAAAAAGTGGAACAACGAAAGGGTAAGCGAAAACGCTTAGTGAGCAGACACTATATACATCACACACTATCACATGCATATGTACCATAATAGGTACCAATCACAATCATCAACAATCACATCATACATGTCAACAATCAACAGACTCAACGTACACCCGACTCTCATGTGATCGATATAAATCTCTCGTCAGTTTGGACACGGGTCGGCCCCCACAACTTATCAAGGGCATGTGGTTTCCCTCTCCCGTCTGCTTAGGACACGGGTCGGCCCCCACAACTCATCAAGGGCATGTGGTTCCCTTTACACGACATTATCACGCATACATACATATATAACAATGCATAACACACATAGTGCAACTCACCTGGAAGCTGCTTAGGATAGTCCTTGATATTCACACGAGACCAAGTTTGATTCACCTAAACAATACAAGCATAAACCATATCAATAAACTAGCCGGAAATCCCATCCCGACTCTCTTAAGGAAATGACCTAGTAAACCTACACCAAAATCCTCATAACTTTACTAAACATCCTATTTGGATGTTGTTGGGTCTGAGATACCACTGCCGTTGATGTTATTGAGTTTACCACTGCTAGCTTTGGAGGATTACATCTGAAGGCTTAATTGGATGTTACCACTGCTAGTATGTGAAATACCATTGCTGAGCAACATGGCTACTGAAGTTCAAGTTACCATTGCTAACACAAAGTTACCACTGCTGATTGAAGATTACTACTGCTTTTGTGTTACCACTGCTGAAGAGTTGCGATAAGGAAAGGATTGTGCAGATTGAAAGATATGGACAAGATACGATTATCTTGGAGATTTTATAGAGATTATCTTGTTTAGATTTACTTTCCTTATTGTAATCCTGTAACTTGTATAAATAGCTGATAGGTCTTAGATGTTTAGACACGAGTTCATTAAGCTTTTGTTTAGAATTGTGAAGCCTCAAGATTGTTCTTGAATCCCTACAATAGAGAAGTATTGTACGTCTGGTTTGAGCCTATTCAAATCAGATTGGGGCTTTAGTTGTAATCATTAAGCTTGTGATAAATACACAATTCGTTCTTTAAATTCATTCATTTTTATTACATTCAAAGTGTTATTCCGCAAACTACTTTGATTTAGTTTTCTGTTCTTGTTAATTGATCCTGACAAGTGGTATCAGAGCTAGTTTGATTCAGAAAACCAATTAACAATGGATACTCAGGAAACTGTTTTGGTCTCAAAAGTCCCCATGCTCAAACCCAATGAGTTTGACATGTGGAAAATCAGGATCCGTCAATACATGCTTCTCACAGACTATGGAATGTGGGAGGTTGTTGAAAACGGACCTGGTACTGATGAAGAAGCTGCTGAAGGTGGAGCAAGACCCCCTCCCAGATCTGATGCAGACAGAAAAAGAAGGCAAACAGAGATGAAGGCTTTAAGTACCCTGTTGTTGGCTATTCCCAATGAATACCAACATCAATTCAGTAGCTGCACAGATGCTAAAGCTCTCTGGACTGCTTTAGAGAAGAGGTTCTCTGGAACCAAAAGCACAAAGAGGAACCAGAAGGCCATTCTAAAGCAACAATATGAGAACTTCACCTCTCTGAAGAATGAATCTATGACACAAACCTTTGATAGATTCAACAAGCTGATTGGAGAACTTGCCACTATGGATGTGAAGATGGACAAAGATGATGTGAATAGAAAATTCCTTAGATCTCTTGGAGAGGAATGGACTATTTACACTGTCTCATTCAGACAAGGGGATGATCTAGAAGACAAAGAGCTTGAAGATCTCTACAATGATCTCAGGATCTTTGAAGCTGAAGTGGAGACAAAGAAGAAGCCTGTTGGATACTCTCATAATGCTGCTCTTCTTTCTTCTGAAAACCCTAGCGCTTTCAATACCACTGCTTTCACTAATACCACTACTTCCTATAATAGTATTGCTGCTAATGAAACTGTTCCTAACAAGAACTCTTGTTTATCTCAGGAAACCAATGATGATACTGTTCTGGAAGCATTCCTAGCAAGCCATGTCAAATCATCACTGATTAATGATGATTTGGAACAAATCAATGCAGATGATCTTGAAGAGATGGATATCAAGTGGCAGATGGCTATGCTTACGCTAAGAATGAAGAGGTTCATCAGAAGAACTGGAAGGAACAACTTTGATGTCAAGAGAGGTGACAGAGCTGGATTTGACAAATCAAAGGTGAGGTGTTATAAGTGCAATGAACCAGGGCACTTTGCAAGAGAATGCAAGGGAGGATCCACAAACCATCAAAACTCTGGAGGTGGTTCTTCACAAGCCTCCCAGATTCAACAACAGAGGAAACAACCCTAGTTCATCCCAAGCACTAGTTTCACAAGAGGGACAAGGGTTTGATTGGAGTGATCATGCAGAGGAAGCAGTCCAAAATCAAGCACTCATGGCTGAGATCAAAGAATCTGAAATCCCAACAGAGGTATCTTCCAAACTTTGTTCTGATTCTTGTTTAGAAACTGTGAAAAAGTACAGGGATCACAATCAGTCCATGAGTGATAGTATTAAGAAGCTGGAAAGAGAAAGGAGAGAGTATGTTAAGATCATTGACAATCTGGAGGATCAAATAAAGGCCTATAAAGCCAATGAACTTCAGTTTGAATATGATCATAACTACTGGAAGTGGGAAAAGAAAGAATATGAGAGAAAGCTGTCCAAAGTTAGGGAAGAGTTGGAATATGCTAAGAAAGAATTAACTAATGCCAAAAAAGACCTAGAAAATTTTTCAAAGTCCTCTAAGGCTTTAGAGTTCATCATAAAAGCTCAAGTCACTGATGACTTAAAGAGGGGAATAGGATACAACAATACCCCTCCACCCTCCACCCTATAACCAGAATTATATTCCTCCTACCACTGATCTGCTTGATAGAATGGACAGAGGAGAACTGAAAGAAGGATAAGATAGAGTAGATCCAGTGGACACTGAGGAGGAATCTGATGAGAAAAGTTCAACTGAGACCATTCCTGAAGACAACCACATTCTCACTAATGAGAAGGGTGGTATGCCATTTGTTCCTAGCAACCAAGTAGAGACCTCTAGGAAAGACAAGGGAAAAGAAGTGATGTCCTCAAAGATGGACAAAGGGAAAAAGTTTGAGACAACTAGAATAGAGAATAGGAAGAACTACTATACTCAAAGGATTGTAGTTGATTCTGGTACTTCCTCACAGTCTCAAAACAAAAATCATCCAAGAGGGAATAAAAGGAACTGGAACAATCAATGGGCACAATGTCATGGTGTTGATTTAAGCAAGATAAACAGACCAAAACCATGCTTTATCTGTTGTAAGATCAATCATCTAGCTAGAGACTGCTACTTCAATCTAGTTAACCAAAGAAACAGTTTTCAAAAATTATCAGGCAACTGGATTGGAAAGCCTCAAGCTAGAAGATTTGATCCTACTCACAAGAGAGTTGTTCCTAATCCAAACAGGCATATTCAACCTAAAAGAAAAGTTCAAAAGAAAAAGGTTGAAAAGAAGTCTGTTAAGTTGGTTACTAAATGGGTACCAAAAGCCTCACTTAGTAATACTACAGCTTCTACAAGCGGTGGTAATACCAGTGTTGCTTCTGATAGCAGTGGTAACAGTAACAACAGTGTAGTGGTTAACACTGCTGCTAGCAATAACAGCAGTGGTAATTCAAACACTGTTACCACTGAAGGATCTTCATTGAGAAAGCCCATTATAACCAAGTATTCCAGTCATGTGATTCCAAGCAAAGATTACCTGCTAAAGCTTAACAGATTAGCAGAGTATAAGTATGTTAATGAAAAGGGTGAACCCAAGACCATATTGGCTTGGGTTCCCTCAAGACACTAACTGTTTCACTTTATGTGCAGAGCAACCAAGGAAGAAGGAGCAATCTTTGGCATGTGGATAGTGGTTGCTCTAGGCACATGACAGGTATCATGTCCCTACTTGAAGACTTTAAAAAGTTTGAAGGTGGACATGTTGCCTTTGGGGATAATTCAACTGGAGGTAAGATAAGTGGAAAAGGTAAGGTATCAAAAGGTAAGATGACCTTTGATGATGTGTACTATGTGGAGCAGTTGAGATACAATCTACTGAGTGTCTCACAAGTGTGTGACAAGAAGTTTGGTGTATTTTTCACTGATACTGAATGTCTCATACTTGCTCCTGGTTTTAAAATAGATGAAAGTCAGGTAATGCTTAGGACTCCTAGGAAAGATAATGTTTACTGTTTGGACATTGAAAATGCTTCTTCTTTATCATCCTTAAACTGTTTATTTTCAAAAGCATCTGTGAGTGAATCATCATTGTGGCATAGGAGGATGTGCCACATGAACTTTAAAAACATGAATTTACTTGTCAAAAACAACCTTGTAAGAGGTTTGCCTGCAAAGGAATTTTCATGTGATGATAATTGTGTAGCCTGCCTTAAAGGTAAGCAACACAAATCCTCCCACAAGTCCAAAGAAGTAAACACTATCTCATCACCTTTACAATTGTTGCACATGGATCTTTTTGGTCCTACCAATGTGATCAGTATAGGCAAGAAATCCTATTGTCTTGTGATAGTTGATGATTACTCTAGATTCACTTGGGTGTACTTTCTAAGAACAAAGGATGAGACAAGTGGACTGGTCAAACCCTTTGTGACTAGAATGGAAAACAAGACAAATCTAAGAGTGAAAGTCATTAGATCAGATAATGGAACTGAATTTAAGAATGCTGATCTAAACAGTTTTTGTGAAGAAAAAGGTAGGAGAGAAAATACAGTGCTCCTATAACTCCTCAACAGAATGGTGTTGCTGAGAGGAGAAATAGGACACTAATTGAGGCTGCAAGAACTATGTTGGCTGATTCCAAACTTCCAATTACTTTCTGGGCAGAAGCAGTTAACACTGCTTGCTATGTTCAAAACAGAGTTCTTATAGTCAAATCAAAAGGCAAGACACCCTATGAACTTTTTGAGAAAAAGAAACCCTATATAGGATTTTCAAAACCCTTTGGGTGTCCTTGCTCAATTCTTGATACCAAAACTCACTTAGGCAAGTTTGACAGTAAATCTGATGATGGATTTCTTGTAGGATATTCTTCTCAAAGCAAAGCTCTCAGAGTGTTTAATAATTCTACCAGAATCATAGAAGAAAGTGAAAATGTCAAATGTAATGAGAACACTCCTAACATACTTGGAAGTGGTCCAAATTGGTTGTTTGACATTGATTCACTAACTAACTCTTTGAATATGAGCAGTGCTGTGAATACAGGTTCAGGTACAGAGCAGATCCAGGAAACAAGTCCTCCATTTGTTGTGTTTCCCATGCCACGTTCAAATACAAATGAGATATGTACCACTGATGAGACAGAGCCTGAACAGCAAAAGGAACCTGAGAATGTTGAGAAGAGTGATGATCAGCAAACTGAGGAAACTTCCCTCTCTGACAACATTGAAGTCATACCTGCTTCAGATGAGGGACCTCAATGGGATCAAGAACCAGAAGTGAATGATTCAAATCTAGGGGTGGATTTACCTGAAGAACCCCTGCATCTTACAAGAACTCAGAAGAATCATCCACCTACACTGGTGATAGGAGACATTCAGTCTCCTATGATTACTAGAAAGCAAAGCAAGGCTATCACAAATCCACAATCGGGAATGATTTCTGTTTTTCTCTCGCAAACAGAACCCAAGAAGGCACTTGATGCAATGAAGGATCCCAGCTGGATTGAAGCCATGCAAGAAGAATTGTTGCAGTTTGTCCTACAACATGTGTGGGATCTAGTGGATCTACCAAGAGGACATAGGGTGATTGGCACTAAGTGGATCTTTAGGAACAAGACTAATGAGAGAGGGATTGTTATAAAGAACAAAGCCAGATTGGTAGCTCAGGGATACACACAAGAAGAAGGAATAGACTATGATGATGTATTTGCTCCAGTTGCCAGAATTGAAGCCATCAGGCTATTCTTGGCCTTTGCATCTTACAAAGGATTCAAAGTCTATCAGATGGATGTCAAAAGTGCCTTTCTTTATGGCACAATAGATGAAGAGGTGTATGTCAGTCAACCACCAGGGTTTGAGGATCCCAAATATCCTGATAAAGTGTACAAGTTGAGAAAAGCACTGTATGGTCTTCATCAAGCACCTAAGGCTTGGTATGATACCTTGTCCTCCTATCTGTTGGAGAACAAATTTGAGAGAGGTGTAATTGATAAGACCTTGTTCATCAAGAGAACAAAGACTGATATGTTTCTAGTGCAGATCTATGTAGATGATATCATCTTTGGATCTACAAAGGATGATATGTGCAAGGAGTTTGAGGAGCTGATGCATAAGAAGTTCAAGATGAGTTCTATGGGAGAACTCACCTTCTTTCTTGGGTTACAGGTCAAGCAGAAGGCTGATGGTATCTTTATCAATCAGTCTAAATATGCGGCATCTATGCTTCAAAAGTTTGGGATGAATGATGCAAAGCCAGCCAGCACTCCCCTATGGAAACACACAAGCACCTCACTGCAGATGTTGAGGGGAGGAAGTTGATGTTCATAATTACAGATCCATGATTGGATCCTTGATGTATCTTACAGCTTCCAGACCTGATATTATGTTTGCTGTTTGTGTTTGTGCCAGGTATCAAGTTAGGCCAAAGGAGTCACACCTACATGCAGTCAAAAGGATATTCAAATATCTCAAAGGTCAACCTAGATTGGGACTTTGGTACCCTAATGACTCCTCATTTGATCTGGTGGCCTATACAGATAGTGATTATGGAGGACCAAACCTGGATAGAAAGTCAACATCAGGAGGATGTCAATTCTTGGGAGGAAGATTGGTCTCATGGCAGTGCAAGAAACAAACCACAGTTTCACAGTCAACCACTGAAGCTGAATACATAGCTGCATCTCAATGTTGTTCACAAGTTCTATGGATTCAGAATCAGATGCAGGATTATGGGCTTTCTTTCTTACAGACACCAATCTACATTGACAATAATAGTGCTATTAGCATTGTTAACAATCCTGTCAAACACTCCAAGACCAAACATATAGAGATTAAGTACCATTTTATCAGAGATTGTAATGAAAAGAAGTTGATTCAAGTTTTGAAAGTCCACACTGATGATCAATATGCAGACCTGTTTACAAAAGCCTTTGATGTAGGAAGGTTTACATTTTTTGTTACAAGTGTTGGAATGATGAACTCTGAATAAATTTCTTCTTGTTACATTATTTCTTATACCATCTCTGTATATTTTTGTCTTTCTTCTTTACTTTATTTGTTTCCTTCATTACTCAGGGGTCAACTAACAATTTTGTATATGGTGCAGGTAAAGGTTGGGGTCAGCAGTTTGGTCAACGAGTGCAAGTGTAATTACCACCGCTAGCACTATCGCCCATTACCACCGCTAGCACTATCGCCCATTACCACTGCTAGCACTATCGCATGATTACCACTGCTAGTTATTAGTTACCCCTGCTTGCTGTCCATTACCACTGATAAGTCATTACCACCACTGGTTGTACTTCGTGTTAAAATATTCGCTTTTTACCACTGCTTTTAAGTTACTACCGCTGGTTACAACAGCTTGCATTTTACCACTGCTCGTGCTAGTTACCACTGCTTTTCACTAGACACGTGCACCTTACCACCGCTTGCTTTTGTTACCACTGCTTTTGACTTCTACACTTGTGAATTACCATTGCTTACCAGTTACCACTATGCTTAACTTTTTCATAACGAATACCACTGCTTGTGTTAATTACCACTGCTTTTAACTATTACCACTGAGTGTGTTCGTTACCACTGCTTGTGCTAATTACCACCGCTCATGCTATGGGTATAAAAGTCCTAATCTGGCCGCCTTTTTCACAAACGGCTCTTTTGCACTTTTGCTCTAAAAACGTTTGCGATTCTGACAATTTTCTCACCCTGAGTTCTTGCAAATTAATCTTCTTCACTTCGATTACTGATTCGTATATCTGTTTTAGGGTTTACTCATTGATCGATAATGGATTCTCTGTGTTTTGTTAAAGATCACAACAAAATCGCCTATCTCATCAAAGATAGTCATTTTGAAGGATTTGGAGACATTGTTGATTTCTTGGCATCAACACACATCGCCTATGCCGCAACAATCAACCTAGTGATCTATATACAACACATGCAAGATTTTTGGGCCAATGCCGTTGTTACAGAATCTGAAGGGATGAAATCCATTCAAACCACCATCTGTGGTCATTCACTCACCATTACCCCTGCCAAGATCAGACTTCATCTGAAATTGAATGATGAAACAGGTATCACCATGCTCACACCCTCAACCATTATGGAATCTTTTCTGAGAATGGGGTATGCAGGCTCCCAAACTTCTTTAAAATATCTTAAGGGTAAATTTTGCCCTCAGTGGAGATTCTTTGTGCATACCTTGTTACATTGCTTTTCAAAGAAAACAACAAGTTTTAGTGAGTTTAGTAGTACCATGGCATCTGCCTTGGTCTGCTTAGCCACTAATCAGGTTTTTAATTTTTCCCAAATGATTTTTGATGATCTTGTTTACAACCTTGAAAACATCAACAATACCAAAGTCAAATCTTTTTATATGTTCCCAAGGTTTGTACAAGAAGTTATAACCAAGGAATTGACAGCTGTACCACTGTCTGGTGACACTTATAAGAGCTCTGCTCTTGGTCATAAAGTGTTTTCCAATATGCAGAGACCTGCACAAGGCTCTAATGACCAATTCACTCCATTGTTCTCTACAATGATGAGAGTGAACCACCCAGAAGGTGAGGCATCAGGCTTGCAGCCCTCACAATCAAGCATACCCACTGATGACCTACCCCCACCTACCACAGATACAATTCCTCAGTCCCTTGAATCAACCCCCACCCCCTCACTTAAAAGATACATAAGAAAGAACAGGGGAGTTCCTTCCTCCTCTGGTTCTAAACCTAATGAGCCTATAAGCCCTCAGTTGGAGCACTCTCCTTCTGATATTTTCCAAAGGGATACCCCTGGAGTGATGCCCCACTCAAGTATAAAGAAGGTGCCCTCTAAGGAGAAGGATGGGCATGTGGTTGGTGAGGCTCAGACTACTGATGTTGCACAAGGTGTGCATCAGGACAGTCTGAACATAGCTAAGACCCCCACCACGGGAACTCCTATTGAGCAATCAAAGGGAGGTCCCAGGTGCCAAGAAACCAAGGGGGCGGCTAGTGCTTCAGCTAGGCTGAAGACTTCTGCTAAAAAGCTCAAGGATCTAGTAAAGGAGGTCAACACTTCTAAACCTGGTGAGGGCAGATATAACTATAAGGATTTGATGGCAGACTTGAAGGTTATTGTTGATGATTTGAAGGCTCATGATGCCAACTTCCAGACTCATGATCAAAGGCATGATTCTCATGAGTCCAGATTGGATCTTTTGGAGGAACTGGTTACAGCTCAACATAATCTGATCAAGGCTCATGATGCTCAGATTATCAAACAGTCCAAGAAGATACAGGCTCAAGGTGCTCAAATGGCTTGTATGCAACTGAAGATTTCAGCACTTCAAAGGCGGTACTCCACCTTGGTCTCATTCACAAAGGGGGAGAGGAGATCAAAGATCAATGGGGAGTTAAAGAAGAAGAATAAGATGCCCAATGAAGAAGCTGATGTTGTGAATGAGCCTGTGTTTGAAAAGGAAGCTGGAGATAAGGGGGAGGTTAAGAAAGAAAGTGGTTCAGAGGCTGATCTGGAGGTGAATGAGGATGAGGTTACTATAGCACAGCTACTTTTGAAACTTCCTAAGGTTATTCCCAAGGCCAAAGGAGTTGTCATTAGTGAGCCTGTAGCTGTAAAGAAGAAGACTGAGGTGCTTGATCCGAAAGATAAAGGCAAACAAATAGTAGAAGAAGCTGAGTCTGAATCTGATGATGATGAGTATATGGGGTTTAAGCCAGTAGTAGACCCTGTGACTGAAGAAATTCTTTCTGATGCCTTGATTTAACAGCTTCAAGAGGAAGATGAGAAGAAAAGAAAAGAAGAGTTGGCTGCAATAGCTGAACAAGACAGGGTGGCAGCTAAGAAATTGCAAGAGCAATTGGATCAAGAAGAACCAATGGTTGTCAAGAAAAAGATAATCAAGAAGAATACAAAGAAGTCTACTCCAAAAGCTGTTACAGAGAAAAGAAGAATTATGGTGAGATACTTGGCTGGTGCCCTTTCAAAGCCAGTCCAGTATTTCACTAAGTGGGATTTGGAGAAAATAGAGAGTCAATACAATGCCACTAGGGAGGTAATGCACTTAGAAGCCATGGAGGAGCAACAAGTGGAAACAGAAGATATGCCTCTGGTACAAAGAAAGAGGAAGAGAGATCAGGTGACAGATCAGATTACCACTGATGAAGGTAATGTTGATACTACTGTTGCTGGTGCTGAAAAGAATATGACTGAAAAGGAGCTTGAGAAGGAAGGTGAGACTGATGAAAAAGAAAAAGAGGATGAGAAGGAAGTTGAGACTGCAGAACAAGGAGTTGAACAGGAGGCTGAAGTTGCTGAACAAGGGTTAGAGGTGCAATCCCCTAAACCAAAGAGAAAGAAATCAATAGCAAAGAAGGGAAAGAAGATCAAGGAGATTGAAGAAACCTCAGATATTTCTATGTGGATATACTTTGAACACATGGATGTTGATGCATTCAAAGTATTTAGAGGTAATGGTCAGTTTGAAATTTTTGCTAGCATACTTGGAATCTTCAGAAAGCTGTCCAGGGCTGATCTAAAAAGGATGTATGAGATTGGATGCACAAAGGAGGTTGAAGACTTTGAGGAAGCCAGGTTGCTTATTGAGGATCTGAAGATTATGTTTGCTTTCTCAAAGACAAAGGCTGAATTGAAGAAGAACAGCAAAAGAGACATGGATGACAGTGTTGGTGAAGGGAAAGTTGTTTCCTGGAGCACCTATGACAATAGGGTGTTCTCAGTTACGTTTGAGAAGGGCAGAATGAGCTATTTCCTAGTTGATAAGAGGTATGATTTTGAACCTATCATGATCAATAGCATGTTGGAGGTAAAGGAGAAAAAGGGAGAGCTATCTGATCTTGATAAGGAGTTGGTAGAGAAGTTGAAGGATCAGCTACTAGAAGTGAATGAGAGGTACTTTGATGTAAAGATAATTGAGCAAAGACCCAAGAAGGTAACAGAATGGGGTGTAGATAAAGACTTGAAGTATTTGGTGAAGTTTGATGAAGGATCTGAGCTTATTGAATCTGATTGGACTAAGATTTTAGAAGCTTGTAAAAGGGAGAATCTGAAGGAGATGTATGATCTAAGAGTCAAGGTAATTGATGTTGATGTGGATGAAAGTGCAATCTCTGAGAAGACTAAGAAGATGAAAGCTGCACTGGAATGTCTGTATTGGTTGTTTGAACCTTTCAGACTTGCTGAAGTAAGAAGTAAAAGTTGTAAAGCAGTAAGGGAATGGAGATGGTATGAGAAGTGCAGGGTGTACAGTCTAAGTGTTAATGATGATGACAAGGAGTATTACTTGGAGGAGTGTGATACTGATATGTTTGATGTACAGAGACTGCAAGGCATGGTGAATGCTAAGTGGACTACACATGGAGAGCCTACTAAACCTGCAAGGTTGTTGATGAAGAAGATAAAGACTTATTTGAAGATCAGACTCAAGAACTTAGCTCCTCATGTATGAGAAGTTAAGTTAGGGGGAGATTGTTGGGTCTGAGATACCACTGCTGTAGATGTTATTGAGTTTACCACTGCTAGCTTTGGAGGATTACAGCTGAAGGCTTAATTAGATGTTACCACTGCTAGTATGTGAAATACCACTGCTGAGCAACATGGCTACTGAAGTTCAAGTTACCACCTAACACAAAGTTACCACTGCTGATTGAAGATTACTACTGCTTTTGTGTTACCACTGCTGAAGAGTTGCAATAAGGAAAGGATTGTGCAGATTGGAAGATATGGACAAGATACGATTATCTTGGAGATTTTATAGAGATTATCTTGTTTAGATTTACTTTCCTTATTGTAATCCTGTAACTTGTATAAATAGTTGATAGGTCTTAGATGTTTAGACACGAATTCATTAAGCTTTTGTTAAGAATTGTGAAGCCTCAAGATTGTTCTTGAATCCCTACAATAGAGAAGTATTGTACGTTTGGTTTGAGCCTGTTCAAATCAGATTGGGGCTTTAGTTGTAATCATTAAGCTTGTGATAAATACACAATTCGTTCTTTAAATTCATTCATTGTTATTACATTCAAAGTGTTATTCCGCAAACTACTTTGATTTAGTTTTCTGTTCTTGTTAATTGATCCTGACAGATGTCCCTTAGGGGAGTGCAAGCCAAGAAACCCAAAACGAACCCGATTAGAACAAGTTCAAAATCGGAACAGCAACATCGGCGGCTCGCCGGCGGGTCCTCCCCCACGGCTCACCCGCCGATACCCGCAGATTGGAAATCCAGTCGCGGGTTGCGACTACCAACGAGGGTTTTTACCTACAACTCCAATTTCGACCAAAACCATCGAAATCAAGTTCATACATTAATTACACAATCACATGACATTAATTACACCAAAATACTAATCAATTACACCTAAATCGGTGTTCATGCAATTATCCCCCAAAACTTAACCCTAACTCTCATACTTGACCTAAATCGTGATGACTACACCATCCAACGATTAAAGGGGGGTTTAGAATTCATACCTTGAGATCTATTAACAAACCACACTTGATTCTCCGTCGTTTGCCTTCGAGAATCGCTTACACATACCGCTCAAATCCCCAAATTACCGAATTCGCTTTCCTGGAAAATCAGCTAACTTCGACCGGTTGCTGCTCCTTACTGGAGCATCCGATGCTCGATCCCTCCAATCAGATTGAAGAACAAGGAGTCGTGAAGCCGTTGTCCAAATTTCACGACGATCCGACGGTTAACGAGGGAGAACGAGCCGATCTCCCACGGCTGCGCAATCCTGACGGGAATTTCGAAATTCAACCCCAAACTCATTATAATCGATTTCAAAGCAAAACCCCAACAATACTCAGTCCTAGATGCGATTTACATCGAAAAACCCACAATAAACAACCTCGAAACACAACTCATTCAAACCCTAGTCTTACTAGAACGATTAATAACGAGTTTGGAAACCATACCTTACGCGATCGGAACTCGAAATCAAAAACCCTCGATCAACCTCTTCTTCTCCGACCTCTCACTCTCTATTTCCCGATCTCTCTTTCTCTCTCGGCTTCTCCCTCTCTTTTCTTTCTCTCCAAGTTAGAAAATAGAATTGTGAGGAAATAATTAGGAGGTTTGGGGTATTTATAAACCCGGATCGGGCTAATCCTCCTAGCCTAAGCCCATAACTTAATCTAAGCCCACACCAATCCTAATTAAAGTCAACTTTCTTAAACCCTAATTAACTAATTTGAACAATAATAAACTAAACTAATATAACTCAAGGATTTGGAGCGTTACAATTTTTAACTATTTTAGTCTTGTGGTTTAAAAATTGCTTTTATCGTCTCTATGGTTTATATTTATTTCTTTTTTAGTCTCTCAAGCCAATGCCGTGTATAAAGTGCCGTTAAACCCTCCCCATGTGCCCCTTATGTGAGGGCAATTTTGTCCTTTCAGGTTTCCTTTTTTTTAACCTTTTAAAAACTCTTTTTAACCTAACCCCTTCTTTATCTTTTCCCATATGCTTTTACCCCATCTCTCTCTCTCATGAGCTTCACCTTCTGGACACCTCCACCTCAAAGCTTCAAAGATTATCCACGGTTATATACGACTGTGGAGCTAACCCAGTGATTCGAACTTCATGGTCCATGGCAAATCTGGGACGTCGTTTTTACTGTTGCTCAAGAAATGTAAGTTTGTATTTTACTAAACATTGGATTTGGTTTCTAATTGTGGATTTATAGATTGGGTTGACAAGCCTATGTATCCACGAGCTAGGGAAATCATACCAGACTTATTCAGGTCCAAGAATACTCTTGAAGCCACCATAAGAGCCAAGACAATTGAAGTTCGCATTTGCAAAGTGATTGCGTTTTCAAGCTGGATTGTATTGGCAATTACTTGCTTTTATAAGTAAATTGTTGGGCTGTAGTTAAATTCCTTAGGTTTTGAAAATTTTGTTGTTAAGCAAGTTTTGTATCAAAGCCATGGCTTTACCGATGTACTTATTTGCCTACTTAATGAATATGATTTCTTTGTTATGTCGATTTATTGTTAGTTATTTTGAAATAAAACAGATTACAAATAACATAAGCAACATTTACCTGATAAGCTCTCAAAACGGTATCGTACGTAACAATTTATCGGGTAAGAGTTGTCGATCTCACTAAGCGGGTAAGACGATTGGTTCATGTTATTGCTCTTACCGGTACATGCTATCGTTATTACCGGGTAAGTTACAGGTTGCAATCCAAATCCCAGATTGAAAGTTACAGGTATTGATCCAAAACAAACTTAAATCGACTCAAATTAAACACTAATTTTTTATTAAAAACCTGGAGAAATGGAATCAACAACTTTCTTGGATTTTTAATGGCTTATTTGACAGTCCCAATGGAGAAATGAAAGATATGGAGAAGAGAATCACCAAAAGAATGGAAAAGATATGTGTGAGATGTAGGAAGACGGCTGCCGGCGAGATTGATTGGCGAAGAGACGTGCGGGTGGGAGGACGACCGGCGACGGCGAAGTGTGTGTGGGAGGAAGATGGCACTGGTTAAGGGATAGGGATCTGATGTCGCTAGAAAACATGGAAGACGTTGCCAGAAAACATGGAAGACGTTGCCGGAAAACTCACCAGCAGCAAGAAGGAGCAAGAAGCAGTGAAGTGGTGATGAGAGAAGTGTGAGAGGGTATATGTGGAAAAAACCAACCTCTGAAGCATACGCCTACCCCTCCTATGCAAAATGGTACAGAGGTAAATGTCACCATTCAGATGTATTTATTTTTTTTGCCAAACAACCCTTAACCTCTGCACGATTCAGAGGTACCTCTGAAAGGAACCATTCAATTCCAAACAAACAGCCCCTAAGTAGAACAAGAGTGGGACAAGTCTGTCCCATCCTACCCCCTGGAACTAAGTAGAACATAGTTAGATTTACCATTATATCCCTCAAAATACATATTGATTTTCTCTTTCTTTATAATTGCCTCATACTTAGGGGTGAAAAAACTCGACCAAATTTGAAAAACCAAAAATCTGATTCAAAAAATCTCGAATCTACCTGACCCACGTAACTTGAACTAACTCGATCTTCGAAATCCAACTTTATGACGAGTTACTCGGTTCGGGTAGGGTCTCTGTACCCATTACCCGAACTCACCCGAAACCCGAATAAAACCTTTTATTAATATGTTTTGTAACTTTCTTACTTAAAATATTTATATATATTCATCTTAAAAATTTTGTTACACACTATTTCTATTTTCTACTAATTTGGTGGAAAAAGAAAGAAGAACACATGTTGTTAAAATCCGAACTTGAACCCCATTAAATTCGAATGATCCAAAATACTTCACACCTAATTTTGATTTTCGAGGACAACATTTCATACCTGAAACTCGATCGAAAATACAACTTATAATGTATATTGCTATTATTTATCTTGCAAGTTATGATTTTTGATTATATACTTGATCATAGTTTTGTTGATACATAGTTTTGAGTTTTTTGTT
The DNA here is from genome assembly GCA_030169165.1 of Centaurea solstitialis. NCBI lineage: Eukaryota > Viridiplantae > Streptophyta > Magnoliopsida > Asterales > Asteraceae > Centaurea > Centaurea solstitialis. Next base: position 15,627,462 of record CM058045.1, on the reverse strand, counting down.
TTTTGTTAATTTTCATTTAGATTGACTATTAGGTAAACAATGCTAAAAATTTCACCAGGGGTAAAATGGTCATTTAATCAGTCATGTTTTGTCCAGTCCTACCTTGTCATGTCTTACCAAATGTTGAACAGTTGTCCTATCTTGTCCTGTCCTGTCATGTTCTACCTTGTCATGTTATGTCCTGTCTGCGTACCAAACGCACCCTACGTGAATACTATTAAACAATCTTCAAAGAAACCCTACGTGAATACTATTAAACACTTACAATAAGCTTCGTTGGGGTAGACCACTTCATATTTTTCTCGAATCTGCCACATCAAAAACAAGAATCTTTGTCGTGTGTTCACGAATGGTGTATGAGTGTGGGTCTAAAATTAGGGTTTTTACAGAGGGTACAGAGACAATGAATTGATTTGAGTAAAAAAAAGGAAGAGAAAGGTCTGGTTAAAAAGGGTGAAGGGAAAAAAAGCTAAAAGGACAAAATTGCCCCTCACATGAGGGGCACATGGGGAGGGTTTAAAGGCACTTTATACACGCCGTTGGCTTGAGGGACGAAGAAAGAAATAAATAGAAACCTTAGGGACGATAAAAGCAGTTTTTATACCACAGGGATGAAAATAGTTAAAAATACCAAACCACAGGGACGAAAATCATAGTTTACTCTAAAATATGTTACCCTACAATAAGATAAATTTAGATGCAATTTAATATTTTTAAGAGTAAATTACGGATTTGGTCCTTGTGGTTTGAAGGTTTTTATGGATTTAGTCCCTAAACTTTAATAATTATGGATTTGGTCCCTGTGGTTTGCAAATTCTATTGGATTTGGTCCTTGTGGTTTGCAAATTTTATTGGATTTAGTCCTTATGGTTTGCAAATTCTATTGGTTTTAGTCCTTGCCTATTTGCACTACCAGGGACCAAATCCAAAAGAAATTGCAAACCACAAGGACCAAATCCATAATTACTGAAGTTTAGGGACCAAATCCATAAAAACCCCTAAACCACAGGGACCAAATCCGTAATTTACTCTATTTTTAATAACCAAATGTACAAATATAAATGCTATTATTGGTCGTTTAAAATTCTTATATAAACTATAAGCAAATGTGTCCAAACTATTGCTTATGTGCAACTCATAGCATTGTTCAAAAATTAAAACTCGTTCGATATCATATCAAACATAGTTGTACGTCATAAATTTTATCAAACGTATTTCATGTTTTAAAAAAAAATCAAATGTCTCGGTTGGCTGATAGATTGGCATGCACCAATGCAATTAACTATATTTGGCGCATTTAATTACATATATGGTTGTATATATTTAAAAGATAAACTCTTTTATAACTAGTGAGTCTGGTTGAATCATCATTTTCCATATAACACAAGGCTACATCAGCACAACCAAACCAAATCAAATCTGGCAAATTGTGATGCAAGAATCTCACTAGGGTGTAATTTGAGGAAACAGGTGAACTATGATAAATCACAAACTAAACATCACATATTACCAGATTGATGGTCCTCAAATTTGTTTGCTCTTTTGGCTTTTGGCCTCTAGTATTAAATTTGAGTTGGTTTGCAAAAATTAAAAATAAAAATAAAAATAAAAAAAAATTGATGGTCCTCAAAGTAAGAAAGTGAAATAGCAAGGGAAACATCAGTTGAGGGTCATGCCCTACTAAAAACAAATAATGTAATTTGAAGAAACTGATAACTGAAAAACAAAGGTGTTGTTAAGAATAATTTTGATGAAATGCATCCTAAGACATAAAAAAATTCTATATATAGGCAAAAAAAATTATGACTAATAACCAACGAATTTGAAACTTAAAATAATCCATTAGTTTTAAAATAAGCTTGCATGATATATGGTGACAAAATGGCCTTCGACGATAAAAAGTCAATTAAAAATTAAGAAAGATGAAAGGTGGAAGAAGGGTTCTAAAAAAAGATAATCATATTCTAATTAACTCTCATTAGCTTATGAATGGCACCTGACTCTTATAAAAGTCAGCCGCAAAATAACATTTTACAGAAGATCTAACACGAGACGTATAGGAACAACAGAAGGAAAAAAAAAAAAAAACTAAACTAATCATACTTGAACACAAACTGCTTGCAACTTTGAGGTAGTTAAAAGTTGAAAGCTATGGACTTAAGATCTAAGGCTGACAATGCCAATACATATAACTTTGCACCAATCATTCACTAAAAGTCTAAAACACCTTTTGTTTTGAAATGCACCTATCATCAAGGATGACTTCATTTGTAGCAAGTTTAGCCAACCATTGTAATGGTTGATTAATTTCCAAAACTTGCAAGATCCAAGCTCTAGGTTTTTTTTTTTTTGAACAACTTCGTCTCAGCGATAGAAGCACAGAGTTTGAACACGATTGAAACTCACTCCTCTACACCCCTCCTAATTAATTCGGTAGGACTGCTTCACCTACCCCAAGGGTCCCAAGGGAAAACCCTCAAGAAGCTTTAAGGAAGGAATCCTTTAGAGAGGCTCGAACTTGAGACCTCCCCTTCATAGGGAAAACTCCCTACCACCAGGCTATAACCCGTGATGGCATCCAAGCTCTAGTGCATCATCTCAATATGCAGCAAACATCTTAGGTTTTGTCGTTTTTCAATTAATAGTCTATTTGTTGGTATAAAATTCGAACAAATTCTACAAGAATATGAACCGTGAATTTAAAGATATGTGGTATCTTTGTATTTAAATATGCTGCAAAATGATTATAGATTTCTTTTACTTTTAGTATATGTGGCATCTTTGTATTGTATGTATTTCAATATGCTACAAAAAATGATTATAGTTTTCCTACTTTTAATATATTAGAAGTGATTGAACATGCTATAAAAATGATTCTAACTTTTTTTATATATATTAAAAGTGTTTGAATATGCTACAAAAATGAATTTCATTTTCTTATCTTTTAGACTAAAGTGCCTAAGTTGTCACATGAATACAACTTTTTGAAAAATAAATGAAGAAGACTACGTACTTCTTGAAAGTAAATATAAAAGATCATCAAACCATCTTATGACTTTAATAAATGATTTTATAACTATGATGCTTAAAATTGAAATAATTGATTTAAAAATGCAAATTCTAACACAAGCAGTTGTATGTGTGAATTTCTATGCAAATAATGGGTTTTCATTGACAATTATAATACCTTGGGTTGTAAGCTTTACAAAATATCGGATATTCTAGCATCTTAGTCAAAGAGTTAAATTGGTGGTAGCTTGCTCAATTCTTTATAAGTTTAAAATGTTTGAAGTATACTTGAAATTTGAATTAAACACATTATAATAATAAAAAATAGATATATCCTATTATTCTCTTTATGACACATACTATATACTTTTTTAAAGTATCATATATTATATACTCCGTCATTATTTTTAGCTGATTTTAGGATTCTGCTTATAAGTTTGACATGTAAGAGCATCTCTAATATATTTTTTAAAATTAGACTCAAAATCTCAACAATAAAAAATTACATTCATCTTCAATAGATTATTTATTTTAAAGATTATAACATTAATTACATTATTAAAATATTTTATAATGTAATAAGATATTGTCTCTTTCAAAGTTTTTTATTGGTAGGGTTGTAATAAAAATGATTAATTACAAGTTGTTTTCATGTGGATATATGAAAAATTATGAACTAAGATGGTTTTTGGGAGTATTTTTTAATTTTAAAAGTGTTTTTGATCAAAAATGCTTATTGACTTGGACCATCCTCCTTAGTGGAGGCCGGTATGGAGTCGGTAAGCAATTGGTACAAGTGGCAACACCACCAAGGATGAATTGGTACCATTGTTTGGCAAGAAAATTAGCATGGCCATGCCGGATGTGCACCCCACCCCATCCCACCCCACCCTACCCCACCCTCTCTCTCTATCTCTCTCTTCTTTTATTTTTTTCTTTTGTTATTAATTATTTAGATTGGTATGAGAGTCAACACCACTGTGAATGAATTGATAAGGATTGATAAGGTGTTGGTAAGATAGTGGAAAGCTGTAACACCCGGAATTTTATGAACTCGAACCTGATTGATAAAAGTGAACATTAGAAATTCGATTTAATATAACGCATCACCTTCCCGAGTTAATTACCAGCTCGCATTTAAGTTTATAAGTAGAGTCGAGTGTTCAACTTAACAGTTTCGGGCCGGAATAGTAAATACCCGAATTAAAAAGGGGTTGTTTGGTAACTAGTCACCAACTAGTTATAACCTTATCCCTTGCTTCCTTCTTTTTCATTTTATGTGTGTGTTGTGCTTGGAAGAGAGGAAAAGAGAGAAAAGAGAGAAAGAGAGAAAAGAGAGAAAAGGGGATTTTGGAAGAGAATTCGAGATCCGGAGGAAGAAGCGAGCGTAAGAGGTGAAATCGATCCATGAAGTGTTGTTAGAATCAAGTTCCTAACGAAAGGTACGGTTTACTTCGTGTTAATTTCGTGTTTTAGTCGAGATTTGGGGTTTTGGAAAGCTAGGGTTTATGTTTGGGGAAAACCATGGATCTCGACGATCCATGGAGTGCTTTCGAGTTTTGTTGTTAGTTTATCATGTTATATCATCATAGGATCGATCATAATCATTCGTGGGGTGTTTGGGAGTCAAAAATCGAGTTTTGGATGAGTTTTGGTAAAGGTTTGCGAAACAGATCGCGGGATTGTGCAGGTCAGTAAAACCCCGCGACCTGACCCCGCGACCTGAGGTCCCGGGGTTAGGTCGCGCAAGTCACTGTTTCCGATTTGAAGTTTTTCGTTTGCGATCCTTTTCGAGTTTTGGCTTTGGGCTTTCCTTAAGGGTTATATTAGATGATGTTTGGGAGATTTTGGGGGCAATTGAGATAGTCTAGCCTAGTTCTAGACTAGTGTTTCGGTTGTGAACCGTAAGTGACATTTTTGGTGGTTTATTGATGTATACCATGATACGATTGTATAGGTACTTTCTTGTGACGTGCTAGCTATCTAATCCATGTTGGATTGTGAAGAATACCAAGGTGAGTTGTTAAAAACTATTTTGTTAAAACTGAGAGCACATCATCTTGATGATTTTACCTTCCTTGCTTGATTTTGTGGAAGAACGTGATTCTATTATGTCTAGTTCAAGGAATTCCCCATGAAACGCATGATGAACTATGCTTATATGAACTATTTAAATTGGACGGTTGTATACTTGAATAGGATTATTGTATACTACTATGGTACGTGCTGAATCCATGAGATTGTGGAATGAATGTATGTATGCGAAATACGTGGAATTATGGATGTTATGGAATTACGTGAAAGGGATTTGATATCCGTGCGAGTTGGCACATATGAAATGAGTAAAGGGCTTGAGACCCTCGATTTATGCCTCTGATGGTGTCATGATAGATATGACATCGGGGTTGTTTGTAACTGAATGTATGAGTCTTTTGAGACGGTACGTATATGCCTCTGATGGTGTCATGATAGATATGACATCGGGGTTGTTTGTAACTAAATAACATGGACGAACCAATGCAGTATTTCCACACCGAACAGTCTTGGGAGGTTCTGAAATAGGAATGCCCCTATGTCGCCGGCCCTCGGGTTGCTCCTTGGTGCGCGGGCCTCTGATGGTGTCATGATAGATATGGCATCGAGGTGTTCGGAAGTAACGAATGATGGGGTATTGGTTGGGGGAAATGGGTCGCTCCCATTGTTTCCGAAGATAATAATAAACCAGTTTAACATGCTATTTATATCGCTAGTATAATCTTGTATATCTCGCATGTCTTAATATATCCTTCATGTATGGTATTATTTGTACAACTCACTAGGCTCCTTTAGCCTAACACTTGTTTGGTGTCGATGTGTCTCTCAGGTGCTAGGGACGCCGTTCCCAATTAGGCCTCGGGCGTAGAGTGAGCATTGGGGAATGTGGAGAACCGGTCCTTTAGGCCGTAGGATTCATTGGCGATCGATAACCCTTTTGTAGTCTTCCCCCTAGACGGAGTTAGACTAGTTGGTTATTGTAACTCTTTACTTGATTACAAATGTTGTAATTATTTCATACTTATACCCCATTTTGGGAAGAGCTCACGCCATGGCGTTATATTTGTATACCACCTTTCGTTTAAATGAAAGTTTTTGTTAGCTCCAATTTTTGGGGTGTTACAAGTTGGTATCAGAGCTTTAGTTTAAGCGAACTAGGTATTGACCGTAGTATACCTAGACTTAAACTTAGTGCACTAATAGACATGTCACCTACCATGGGTAAAGTCTTAGGTGGGGAGAGCGTTAGGGATACGAAATACATGGATCGAGAAATTGCGTCAATAGAGGCAGGGAATCTCGTGTACGGTCTATTCATAAATCACTTAGCTACTGAGTTATGAATGTATTGTCATTTGAGTATTCTTGGTTACTATCGATGCAATGATTGATAAATGTTGGTACGTATGATAGTCTATTCTTATTTTCCTTGATTTCCTTGTGATAGGATAAACGCTCGGTCGTAAAGGACCCTTAGTTATGATAAGTCTTTATTTGAAGCTCATGTTTTGATGATTGATGTGAAAGCGGATTGAGTGCGTTGACTCGAGTTTGGATTAGTGGTAAGAGTCATTATGCAGGATTAGAAGGCATATTCCGAAAAATGTTTACTCCGGTAGATGGTGCGGATATTCAAAGTGGCTGAGATATATACAGCTTATGTATCGAACGTTAACGAGAGATTATGTAGTATGTCATGCAAGTAGGCTATGATGAGCTAGGCTTAAAATCAACTTAAACGTGAAGAGAGTGATCCTTAGGAATATCAATATTTCTTCATGTGATAGAATCTGTTTAAATTTATTGAGTTGATTGGATGAATTGTAAGCAAGTCTAGATTCTAGAAAGCCTCTCTCTTTCGGTAGTCGTGCCAAATTTTCTAAATTTAAAAGAGGAAGATCGTAAGAGGAATTGGATAGATCTAACCTTGGATCGGATATTAAGATAAAATAGGTCGACTCGTAACCGACAAGAGTTTGAGAGGATAGTAGGAAAAGCCAATACCTTGAAATGGTATGTGGTAAGAACATGTGGAGATACCCTAGGCAATATCGAGGATAGAAGTATGAGGTCCAGTCTAAGAGATGAATCTATCAGTGTAAGACTTGGAATGTGTTATCTAGCACGACATAAAGGATTCGCCCTTTAGATGAGATCGCTTAGATGATTGTGAAACACGGATGGTAATGTATGAGGAACGTAGGTGGATGACTTTGGCGGAATAGGTAGCCTACAAATTTTGTAGTGTTTTTATACGAAGTAGTCGTTTTATCACGTGAATATTTCCAAATTGATTTGCGAAATGGCGTATGTGCCAAAACAATGTTCTTCCAAAACGTTGTGTGTTCTGTAAAGTATTTTCTAAACAAACGATAGTCGAGTGTTACCGGGTGCATATGTTGAATGGATTTTGATATAATAATCAAATATGAGATTTTCGAGATGACTTGATTCACAAGAATTATAAATACGTTTTCACATGAATTACAGCTTAAACGAGATTTATAAAAGTGTGGACCCATTTGGGTAACTGTCTTGGTTAAACTGTGTTGGGAATTTTTGGGTCAAATGACTTCGGGAGTTACATCCACATTAATGGAGTGAACTATATAAAATTATTTTAAGACCGTCAATTTTGGATCTATTGAGTTTAGAGCTAGTGCTCGGTTTTGATTATAAGGACTTGGGGGACGAGTCTCGAATTCTAAAATAGCTCGATTACGAGCCTTGATTTTTAAAGGGTTCGGTTTTGAATTTGATTTCTAAAATAGCTCGATTATGAGCTTTGATTTTAAAGGACTCGGTGATGAACTTGGTTTCTAGAATAACTCGGTTGTGAGCTTGGATTTCTAAACAGCAGTTACGGGCTTTGATTTTAATAGTTTGACTATAAGCTTCGATTTTAAATAGCTCGGTTATGAGCTTTGGGTTCCAAAATAACGAAGTGGTAAGCTTGGATTATTAATTGCACGGCGATGAACTTTAGGACTTTGTTGCGTTGATGCTTTTACGCTTAAGTATGTCGTGGTTGTTGGGACTACTAGGTGTCGCAAGGTTTTGTTGGGAACCCGTGTCGTATAACGGCTAGTTTGTTAGTGATCACTAAGAAGGCTAAACCTGAGAGGTCTATCATGGTTGATAGTCATATAATGGACCTCTTATTAAGAGGATTGATTTTCGATGAGCCGCCTTAAGTGTGCAAATTCGAGTTGGATTTTCATTAAGTAGCTCAGAATATTTTGATCTCTAGGAGTGAGACTCATGGTTGTTTGGCACGAAACCAGTCGTCTTTTGGTAAGACTAGTTGGGGGTCATAGCAAGCACTTAGAGCTTTGGGGTTGAAGTGGTGTACGATTAATGTAGTATAAGTTATATATTCTATGTGCCTTCACACTATCCGAGAATATGCGTCATGCCGTTGTTGTCAAGTCTTTATGTAAAATACATGTGTGCTTGTATCCGATTGTGTGCTTGCGATAAATGTTTACCATGCATAATTTTGGAGTTATTGAATTCCTTGATGTACAAGAATTTTGGTTAAAAAAAAATCGATGCCCATGTGCGAACTGATTGCATGCTATCCTTCAATGTGCTACATGAATTAATTTGGTTCTACCTTTTATGAGCATGCTATTATATAGTGGAGTGACACTTGGAAAATTGGACGGAGTAGCGTTGCGCTCGTTGTGGATCGAAACTAAATTGCATAGGGATTTAGTTTGTACCTCTCTTACGAGTGTGTTGTTGAGGAGCACTGTGTTGCCCATGATCACTGGAACAAGGATGGTCCGATGGGAGACCCTCATTTAGAGGGAAATCTGTTATCATCTAGGTAAAGACATTGTAAGTGGACAAGTCTAAGTATGAGAAATTGGTTAGCACCACCTAAATGGATGCACGATGTGTATACCGGCTATAACAAAAGTTAAGTGTGTGTATATTTATATATATCGGTGGCTCTAAAGTTCAATAAAAAATGTAGTAGTACCCTGGCGGTATAAATGAGTAAATACTCTCCATGCGTGTCTAGGGATCGAGGAAATGTTATCAGTGGTACCACATTTGGTGATTATGGGATGTATACTAGTGACTTACTGCGTGAGACCGAAAGGTGCATGTTGTCCGTATATTAATATTGCCATGTAGGAGGAACCTTTGTGAGTATAAAGGTGATTGGAAGACGTGACTTAAAATTTAATTATGTGATGTGGAAATTGTGGTGGACATAATGGCGTGATACGCCAGGCTAAGCATGAAACTTAGGATACGATGACAGGTATGGATGGGGATAAGTGGTAGACTTATATTAATTAATGGGAAAATTTCATCTATGTCCTTAAAAACTTTGGATATTACGCATATATCCTTGTAAACTTCAATATTACGTCTATGTCCTTCTAAACTTCAATAACTTACACATATATCCTTCCCCTTCATTTAATTATATTTTAAATAAAAACAATTATATATAAAATCAATTTAATTTGTAAATGACTTAATTACCCTTTCCTAAAATCAAATTGGAAAACTTAATCAGATTGACAAAACCGATTTCTTAATCAAATCGATTTCAAAATCAAATGGACTTCCCAATCGATTGCACTAAATCGATTTCATAATCAAGTTCCCAAATCGAGTTCCCAAATCGAAATCATCTACCTGCAGATTCAAAATCGTCGATTTCACTAACTCAAATCATGGACCTGCTATTGACTAAACCCAATCGATTGCACAAACGATTGCACTAAATCAATTTCATAATCAAGTTCCCAAATCGAAATCATCTACCTGATTCAAAATCATCGATTTCACTAACTCAAATCATGGACCTACAATTGACTAAACCCAATCGATTGCACAAACGATTGCCGATTTCATAATGGAGTTCCCAAATCGAAATCATCTACCTGCAGATTCAAAATCAACGATTTCACTAACTCAAATCATGGACCTACAATCGACTAAACCCAATCCATTGCACAAACGATTGCACTAAATCGAGTTCCCAAATCGAGTTCCCAAATCGAAATCATCTACCTGCAAATTCAAAATCATCAATTTCACTAACTCAAATCATGGACTGCAATCGACTAAACCCAATCGATTGCACAAAATCGATTTCATAATCGATTGCACAAAATCGATTTCAAAATCAAATCGAGTTCCCAAATTGAAATCATCTACTTGCAGATTTGTTTGAATTGATTTCACAAAACCATGGCTGAACCCTAAACTGATTTGTTCTAAATGATTTAAGAAGCCAATAGTTCAATTACCTTGAAATAGAATTGGAGAAATCGAATTGGAAGCAAATTGATTTGGAGTGAAATCGAATTGGAAGCTTCCTTGATTGTTGGAAGGCGTCGATTGTTGGAAGGCCTCAAATTGGAAGCTCCTTGAATACTAACAGTTCCTTGGAAGTTGATTTGATCAAGAAATCGATTTAGTCAATCTGATTAAGTTTTCCCAATTTGATTTTGGGAGAGGGTAATGAAGTAATTTACAAATTAAATTGATTTATTATATAATTGTTTTTATTTAATATATGATTAAATGAAGGGGAAGGATATATGTGTGAGTTATTGAAGTTTAGAAGGACATAGACGTAATATTGAAGTTTACAAGGAGATATGCGTAATATCCAAAGTTTTTAAGGACATAGATGAAATTTTCCCTTAATTAATCAAATTGGATCTGGGAGGGAGTCCGTACTTAAAAATTTAATATTAAATCATCTAAGGCAAAGTTAGAATTGCGTAAATGATTGGACAATTAGAAGGGCTATGATAGCGCGAATGTGGGAATTTATGGATTTAGTGGAAATTAGCGATTTGCTAAGTGAAGAAACTTACCTCCCATATGGTATCCATAGGCGAGTAGACGGAACTTTCGAATTTCCTTGAGAGTTATTGGCGACGGCTAGACACCGTTAGCGAGAATGTGAAGACATTCCTTGGTAGTAAAGTGACTCTTAGTCGAGTGATCGACTTTAACAGGAGATAAACGATGTATGATACTTCGAACCATAAACCTTAGTCGACTTGGTTTGGTAAAGTTGTACCAAGAGTTAAGATTTGCGTATTCTAGGGATATTATCCTTAAACGCGTCATAATTCGAAGGATAGGCGTAAGGTAGCGGCCAGTGATATCTTGATGAACTACCTTAAGTTAGAAGGTTATATCAGTGTTTCCCTTGAATACATGATTGAGACCAGTGTTAGTCTAACCGAATGGTATGGAAAGGGCATGATTGCGTAATTTTGGGAAATGATTGAACAAAGTTGTCTTGGTGATTCGGAAGAGATTAGAAATTTCGGGGACGAAATTCTATTTAGGTGGGGAGGACTTAACACCCGGAATTTTATGAACTCGAACCTGATTGATAAAAGTGAACATTAGAAATTCGATTTAATATAACGCATCACCTTCCCGAGTTAATTACCAGCTCGCATTTAAGTTTATAAGTTGAGTCGAGTGTTCAACTTAACAGTTTCGGGCCGGAATAGTAAATACCCGAATTAAAAAGGGGTTGTTTGGTAACTAGTCACCAACTAGTTATAACCTTATCCCTTGCTTCCTTCTTTTGCATTTTATGTGTGTGTTGTGCTTGGAAGAGAGGAAAAGAGAGAAAAGAGAGAAAAGAGAGAAAAGGGGATTTTGGAAGAGAATTCGAGATCCGGAGGAAGAAGCGAGCGTAAGAGGTGAAATCGATCCATGAACTGTTGTTAGAATCAAGTTCCTAACGAAAGGTACGGTTTACTTCGTGTTAATTTCGTGTTTTAGTCGAGATTTGGGGTTTTGGAAAGCTAGGGTTTATGTTTGGGGAAAACCATGGATCTCGACGATCCATGGAGTGTTTTCGAGTTTTGTTGTTAGTTTATCATGTTATATCATCATAGGATCGATCATAATCATTCGTGGGGTGTTTGGGAGTCAAAAATCGAGTTTTGGATGAGTTTTGGTAAAGGTTTGCGAAACAGATCGCGGGATTGTGCAGGTCAGTAAAACCCCGCGACCTGAGGTCCCGGGGTTAGGTCGCGCAAGTCACTGTTTCCGATTTGAAGTTTTTCGTTTGCGATCCTTTTCGAGTTTTGGCTTTGGGCTTTCCTTAAGGGTTATATTAGATGATGTTTGGGAGATTTTGGGGGCAATTGAGATAGTCTAGCCTAGTTCTAGACTAGTGTTTCGGTTGTGAACCGTAAGTGACATTTTTGGTGGTTTATTGATGTATACCATGATACGATTGTATAGGTACTTTCTTGTGACGTGCTAGCTATCTAATCCATGTTGGATTGTGAAGAATACCAAGGTGAGTTGTTAAAAACTATTTTGTTAAAACTGAGAGCACATCATCTTGATGATTTTACCTTCCTTGCTTGATTTTGTGGAAGAACGTGATTCTAACATGAAATGCTTATTATGTCTAGTTCAAGGAATTCCCCATGAAACGCATGATGAACTATGCTTATATGAACTATTTAAATTGGACGGTTGTATACTTGAATAGGATTATTGTATACTACTATGGTACGTGCTGAATCCATGTGTTAGAGCAAATATTATTGTATCCGAGATCATAAGATGAGGAAACAATGTTGAAGTCAAAGCAAGTCAAACAAGGAAGTCAAAGATGGAAAAGTCATGAAGAAAATCAAAGGTCAAAGCATTTAATAGAAAAGTCAAAGATGTAATTAGTAAAGTCAATGTATGTGTATGTTGAGGTCAAGGGTATATATAGAGTGTTAGAAGGAGTTAGTTAAAGAGAGACTTGTTAGTAAGGAACTTAATGGTAATATTCATATGTGTGTGTTCTATAGAGAGAATCTAGAGAGAGAATGTTCATATTGTAAAGATTCAATCATGAAATAAAGATTTGATTGTTTAATCCATTGTTTCTTGCACTTACAATTGGTATCAGAGCTATGGCAGAAGATTTGTGCACAATTGGATGAAGATTTGAAGAAATTTGATGAAGATTTGAAGATTTTTTGAAGAAATGGGTTTTATAGATTTTTGTGTAGATTTGTAGATTTTTGTTGTAGATCTTGTAGATTTGTGTGTGTTCTTGTGTTTCTAGTGTGGTTTTTAATCATCTCTAATCATTCTAGATCAAATTTGCTTCAAAATTTGAGTTTTGATTTTTGAAGATCTTCAAAGTTCATCAATGGAGGTCATGAGTGATTGTGAGATTTAGTGTGTTTTTGATTCGTTTTTGAGTGGATTTTTTTCTAAAAAGTGTTTTTGGATATAAATCTACCTTTTGTTTTTGGTTTTAGAGGTTAATTGTGTGTTTTTAAAATTTTTGAGTTGAAAGTGTTCTTCATGTTCTTGAGTTTTTCTTGGGGAAGAAGGTGAAGTTTTTGGGTGTTTGATCCAAAATTTTTAAGAATTTTTTGCAAAAAGTTGTTTGTGGGTCAAGTTAGAATGTCTCGAGTCTATGTTTGGTGTTTTTCAAGGCTTTGGTAAGTGAAAAAGTGGGTCAGACTCGAGATAGAGGTCAGAAACTCGAGTCAGCACACAAAATTCCTTGGTCAGCATCTTCAATCAGCAGTCAACACTCGAATTAGTTGGTAAGAGCTCGGTCAGATGAAGAATTCTCAGTCAGAGCTCGAGTAAGTGCTCGGTCAGAGGTCAGAATCTCGGTCAGACGCTTCAGTCAGCAGTCAGCAGCCAGTCAGAGCTCAGTCAGCGCTCGGTCAGCGCCTCTGACCGCTTGCTGACGTCACGCTGACGTCACCGCTCGAGTTCCAGGCGCGTGAAGAGCGCGTGAGGCGCGTATAGGCGCGTGTGTGGCGCGTTTGAGCGCGTGTGTGGCGCGTGAAGCTTGTATTTCGAGCCATTTTTTCGTATTTCGAGCCATTTGTTCATTATCTCGAGCCATGTGGTGTATCTCGAGTCTTGTGCTTGTTTTTGAGTGTATTTGAATGTCTTTGAGCTATTTTTGAGCTATTGTGCTTGCAAGAATTATTGTCTTTTCTTTTATTTCTTTCTTTTTCTTTTATTAAATAGTTGTGTTGTGTTTTCTTGTCGTTTTTTTTATTTTTCACTTTTAGTCCTTGATCTTGAAACTTTTCAAATTTATTACACTTTTAGTCCGTGTACTAGTGTTTTCAAGTTATTGTGTCGTTTATATTTCTTGTTTTGACATATTTTTTTTTAGTACTTCAAGTTTATTTTTTACCCATTTTCTTCAGAATTTTTGATTTGTTCGACAGAATTCGTTTGTGCACTATTCACACTTCTAATCGAAGTTTCTGTTGATGATCCTTATTATTCTCTGTGCAGATAACAATGGATTCTGATGATGAAAAACAGTACGAAAGAGATTGGGATAAAACAAAGAGACTTGAACGTGAGAAGGCTAGTCTTACAACACAGCTTGCAAAAGCTGTTGCTCAATTTAAAGAAAAAGAGCTTCATATGAAAAATTATATCAAAGAACAAGAGCTTCAAATGAAAAATCAGATTAAAGAGAAAGAGCTTCAAATGAAAAATCAGATCAAAGAGAAAGAGCTTGATTTTGAAAAACAGATTGCAGAGACAAAGCTTCAATGTAAAAAGCAGATTAAGGAGTCAAGCAAGATAATTCAATTCTTAGATGAGAAGCTTCACAAAAATGGTGTATCTGAACGGACAATATTTCTAAACAAACCCAATGCTCTCAGAGATGTTTATGATGTTAAATGGGGTTTAGGATATGAGAATCCAAATTTGTTGAAAAAGGCTCTTCAGGAGAAATCTGCATTTTACGATCTTTCAAGTATGTTAATGAGCACCAGATTTCCGTCTTTAAAAGGTTTTGAAATGAAGGAAGAATTCTCAGAGATGCAAGAGATGAAAAAACATGATCCTTTATATTATGATCCCAAGTATCATAGGGTCAAGTTTGTATATAATTCAGACACTCTGAGAATCAAATCAAAAGACTCGTCTAATTCTTCAGATTTTCTGGTTTATCCTGATATTAATTCTTCTCAAGAATCAGATGTCGAAGCTAAACCTTATGTTCCTACATTGGTTTTAGAAGAGAAAATTGTGGATCTTGAAAACCTTCTCAAGACTACTCAATCTGAGTACGAATCTCTCAGAATTGAAGAAAAGACAGAGTACAATGCTGAAAGAGAGGTGCTTTTTGAGCAAATCCAGTCTCTACAACAAGTTGTGCATGAAAGTGAGCATGATCTGGTTAATGAAAGAAACAGGTTTGCAAAAGACAGAGAAGAATATGTTCAAGAGATTTTAGACCTTCAAAGGAAAGTGGCTGATCTTCAGAAATTGTTAGAAGACAAAGATGGACAGGAGAAGCAAAATGTGGAATTAGAGTTTGCAAAAGAAAGCCACATGTTTGAAACAGAAATTGAGCAGCTTACAAAGACTGTTTCTGATCTTCAAAATACTTTAACAGAAGAAAGAAAGGTATTTGATTTGAAAAGTGTTAATCTTTCAAAGAAAATATCTGAGTTAGAGAGGAAGATTATCCTAGACAAGAAGAATTCTTTGAAGAAACCGAGTCTTCGTGCTGGGAAATATCAAAATATGATGCATGAATTTGAAGAAGAGATCCAAGTTGTTCACTCAGAGAGGAAATTTGATGACAAGAAACGTATTGAGCTTCAAAAGCAGATTGTTGACTTACAGAATCAGTTATCTGATGTAAGAAATCAATTTAAACAAAAAGAGAAGGTTCTTCGACATGACAAGACTGTTTTAGAACAGATAATCGCTGAACCTAAAAAGCCAACTCTTATGGAGAAAGATTTTGCGGATCAAAAGGAAGCGTTTAAGGTTGAAATAAACAAACTTACAAGCAAGTTATCAGGCTTATCAACTGACATCATGAATGAGCAACGAATGCGATCTGATCAACAGAAGAAGCTTAATGATCTTCTTGAAGAGAGGAACAAGCTTTCTTCCAAAGTGCAGGAACTTGAGGAGATAATTTTCAAAGCTCATGATTCAAGCAATGTGGATAGTGCTTCAAGGAGTAATATCAACTCAAGTGGTCAGATTCGTACTTCAAATCTCTTCTATGATCGTCGTGTTGATTATTCAGGTAATCATCGTTTTTCAAATGGTAAGTTTGTTTGGCAAGTCAAGGGATCTAATGCAAAGGTAAATCATACAAAATCTTTTGCTTCGGAATCCACAGTTCAAAAGAACAAATTTTTTCATGATACATCTTTTGGTAAGTCTGAGTTAGTTTATTCTAGAAGTAAACTTCTTAGTCTTTTCAAAAGAACATCATATGGTTCTTACTCTCCAAGAAATGATTTTGTATGTGACGATTATATCGATGATAGATTTGGGATTTACAAGATTTCTTCTTATAAATCAAATGCATCTAACATTCAAGGATCCACATTCAAGTGGATACCAAAATCTTTCTTGTCTTGATTTTGCAGATAAGTGGCTCCTGAATAATTCAGTTCAGGACCCGGTCTTTAATGATTGGTGGCTTCTAAACATTCAGTTTAGGACCCGTACTTAATTTATGCACTTCAATGTAAGTATCCCTCTAAACCCTTAGCTTAGAACTTGCGCTTAACTGTGTTAACCGTGGGATTCATCATAAGGAACTTACTTGTGTTGGTTTCTTTCCGATTTTACATCGTTTCATGAATTTCCACGTGTTATAATTTTCTTCACATAGTTATTTCCACATCTCATATATTCATTGAAATTATTCGGTGGAAATACCCTCGCTTGAATTCCAAGTTGATTTCATTCACGTTATTTCATTTCAATGATTCCATTCTTATTCAGATTATTAATTGTGATTTGTTCTTCACAATTAAACTTTCTAAACATTGATTCATTTGTTGAATACACTGTGCTTACTGAGTCATTCTAAGTTGCGCTTGAATTTTGTTCATTGGAATTCACCATCATTAGTTTTGATTTCTAAAATTTCAACATATGTTCTCATCAACATATGATATCTTTAATATTTGTTCCCCATTTCTGTTCAACATATTTTCCTCTTATACATTTTGTATCACATATGAATCACCATCATATCACGTTCTGGTATGAATATACTCAACGTTTCAAAGAATATCATTCATGATATCATCTTATGTGTGATAGGATATAGAAGTTTCTATGATCAATCCAGAGCCGGAGGATCTACCCAAGAAACACATCCCTAGGTTAGACCTAGTTTGTGAGGGTGTGCATGAGGTAAAATGCCGAGAGCTTGAGTGTAGGGGGAGCTAAAAGAAAATGGTGAGTGTGAGACAGGATCAAAAATAATAAAAGAAGATCCTTTCCAAACCTATACAGTTATCCGGGTAACCACATCATCTATTCATTCTCGATTCTTTGGAGATGAATATTGAAACAAGACATGGACCCAGTGTCGATAACTCGTGTCACCCCACCAAGCTACTCAAATATCTCTTAAAAGATGTTTGTTTCAATTCTCACGGAGAATTAGCATATCATCTATCTAATCTTCACTCGGAAGATTTAGATATTGAAACAAGGAAGACATCCTCTCCGGTCTCCGAACTTCATATTCTATGCACAAGAGTCATTGATTTTCAATCTGCGTCCCAGGTTGAATCAATATTTGAGCCTAATTGATATGATGATATTTCTTTGACACTTGCACGAGTCTTTGTGATTCCAATTGCATATCTTTGTGATATTGCCGGAACAGTCTGAGAACTTAGTTTTATAACTTTGATTCAGTGATGACTGGAAGTCCTATCAGTGCTACCCTGTTGCCAACACTGAAAATAGGCCACACAATTCTATGAGTTGTTGTGTCAATAGTTGCTAAATGTGCTTCTATGTTAGCTGATTACCCATCATTTGAGGGGGAGCAACTTGAGCTGGATTTGAGGGGGAGCACTCTGATATGGATGAGATGTTTGATTGAGGGGGACATATGGTTCTTTGAATGGTAAACCAACTTTTAAGGGGAGAAGTTCCTGTGAATGAGATATTTGATGATGATGTCTTTGGTTGTTCATGATGCTCAGGATTCTCCTAATCATCATGAGGGGGAGAAGTTTCATCAAAGACATTTGCAAAAACTTGATGAAGATATGGGAACTATGTACAAGAGTTCAGGATGATATGTGTTGAATGATGATATGTGTTGAAGAATTCAAGCCATCAAGTATCATTGTTTGAAGATTTCAAGGTGTTTGTTGTGAAGAAGTTACTAATGATGGTGTTTTCAATACAAGAGATGATATTGTGAAAGAAATGATGAAAGTTTCAAGATTCGAAGAGAAAAAGTGATCTTTGAAGCAAGTATAAAATAAAAAAAATATATTAGTTAAGGGGGAGCAAGCAGAAGTTAAGGGGGAGCTAAAGAGAATTCTGAATTTGATTCTTTTGAATCTGAGGTTGAAAAGCCTTCGATTTAAAGGTTGATATCAAAGTGTGAAGATTGATGAGAATGTTGGATTGGTCAAAGATATCAAAGTTGGTTAAGAAGCTTGATGGTGTAGTGGATTGATTCAAGTGATCTACAATGTTTTTGATTCAACAGAAGAAGTATGTTTTTCTAAAAGATGAGTTCATGTTTGAAGACTTTGCTCTGAAGATGATGCTTGCATAAATGGGGAGATTGTTTGTTGTATGGACTTTGTAATTGGAAAAAGTTTGTTTGACTTGAAGACAGAAGATCGTTAAAGCTGAAGCTCATTTTCAAGAATGATCTCGAATACAAAGGGGGAGATTGTTAGAGCAAATATTATTGTATCCGAGATCATAAGATGAGGAAACAATGTTGAAGTCAAAGCAAGTCAAACAAGGAAGTCAAAGATGGAAAAGTCATGAAGAAAGTCAAAGGTCAAAGCATTTAATAGAAAAGTCAAAGATGTAATTAGTAAAGTCAATGTATGTGTATGTTGAGGTCAAGGGTATATATAGAGTGTTAGAAGGAGTTAGTTAAAGAGAGACTTGTTAGTAAGGAACTTAATGGTAATATTCATATGTGTGTGTTCTATAGAGAGAATCTAGAGAGAGAATGTTCATATTGTAAAGATTCAATCATGAAATAAAGATTTGATTGTTTAATCCATTGTTTCTTGCACTTACACCATGAGATTGTGGAATGAATGTATGTATGCGAAATACGTGGAATTATGGATGTTATGGAATTACGTGAAAGGGATTTGATATCCGTGCGAGTTGGCACATATGAAATGAGTAAAGGGCTTGAGACCCTCAATTTATGCCTCTGATGGTGTCATGATAGATATGACATCGGGGTTGTTTGTAACTGAATGTATGAGTCTTTTGAGACGGTACGTATATGCCTCTGATGGTGTCATGATAGATATGACATCGGGGTTGTTTGTAACTAAATAACATGGACGAACCAACGCAGTATTTCTACACCGAACAGTCTTGGGAGGTTCTGAAATAGGAATGCCCCTATGTCGCTGGCCCTCGGGTTGCTCCTTGGTGCGCGGCCTCTGATGGTGTCATGATAGATATGGCATCGAGGTGTTCGGAAGTAACGAATGATGGGGTATTGGTTGGGGGAAATGGGTCGCTCCCATTGTTTCCGAAGATAATAATAAACCGGTTTAACATGCTATTTATATCGCTAGTATAATGTTGTATATCTCGCATGTCTTAATATATCCTTCATGTATGGTATTATTTGTACAACTCACTAGGCTCCTTTAGCCTAACACTTGTTTGGTGTCGATGTGTCTCTCAGGTGCTAGGGACGCCATTCCCAAGTAGGCCTCGGGCGTAGAGTGAGCATTGGGGAATGTGGAGAACCGGTCCTTTAGGCCGTAGGATTCATTGGCGATCGATAACCCTTTTGTAGTCTTCCTCCTAGACGGAGTTAGACTAGTTGGTTATTGTAACTCTTTACTTGATTACAAATGTTGTAATTATTTCATACTTATACACCATTTTGGGAAGAGCTCACGCCATGGCGTTATATTTGTATACCACCTTTCGTTTAAATGAAAGTTTTTGTTAGCTCCAATTTTTGGGGTGTTACAAAAGCTGATGTGGCAGCTGATACCCTTGGCGAGTTGACGGTAAAACCACTAAGGATGGTCTTATAGTGATGGTAAAAAGGGTTTTCAAAAAATGTTTAAATTAGAGCATCTCTAACAGAATTGCTAAAATAGAAAACACTTGGTTTTTCTTTGCTAAATTGTTTCAATAGCTTTGATATCTCAATTGCTAAAATAAAAAAATATAGAGAAATCTTTAAATTTAGAGAATTTGCTAAAATTTCTAAATGATGAGAGAGAAATATTATTATAATGTCTTTCACCAATGACATAATTATTTGTTAAATTTTTTCCTGAAATTTATTGAAATACTAAATATATTGTATATAATAATAATATAAGATAGAAAAACAGATGGAGATGAAAAAAAAAGTTTTAAAAATTTTGCGTTTTCATTCTCTATTTTAGCAAAATTATAGAATGCTGTTAGAGATGCTATTAGTTTTTGTGATGGTAAAAAACAATAGGGCAAATTGCGTAAAAAATGAACGTACTTTACTTTAGTTTCTGTTTTGAGGAATGTACTTTTAAAATACTCATTTAAGGGTATATAACAAAACTTTACAACCAAAAAGGGGGAACCACTTACCAATATAGTAAGTCCCTAATGATTTTTCAATAATTATATTATTTTAAAAATTATAAATAAACATCAATATTGCCATGTCCTTAAATAATTTCTATGTCATCAAAAGAAATTTCATATAAATAATGTTTATCAAATACTCTAAATCTCAATCCAATGATCTCTCATTATTATCGTTTTTTTTTAGTTTTTTTTTTCTTAAAAATTTCCTTTCCCTTTAAGCCTTACACAAATAATCTCTCCTCAACAACCATTGTTTTTCATTTCTCCAAAACCCCGTTATTTTTATTCCTCAAATAATCTCTCTTCAACAACCATTGTTCTTTTTGGTTCTATTTCAAGAAGAATGAAAACAAAGAGATGGTGAAGAACTTCAACGTATCAAACGTACAAAATCGCAAATTTGGTTTTTTTTGGAGCAAACTAACAAAATTGGAAACAAATTTTTTTAAGAATTTTTTTAAGCAGGATAAACTAAATTAAAAAAACGATAATCGTAGAAGAGAAAAGGATTAAGACTTGGAGTAGGTGATAAACATTATTTATATGGAGTTTCTTTGGATGACATGGAAATTATTTAAGAGACATGACAATATTAATGCTTATTTATGATTTTTTAAGTAATATAATTATTGAAAAATCACTAGTACTTACTATATTGGTAAGTGGTTCCCCTTTTTGGTTGTAAAGTTTTGTTATATACCCTTAAATGGGTATTTTAAAAGTACATTCCCCAAAACAAAAACTAGTGTAAAGTATGTTCCTTTTTGACGCAATTTGAAAAAGTGTTTAGGTTATATGAAAAGAAAGGGCAAATTACGTTAAAATGGAACGTACTTTAATCTAGCTTCTGTTATAGGGAATGTACTTTTAAAATACTCATTTAAGGGTATATAACAAAACTTTACAACCAAAAAGGGGAACCACTTACTAATATAGTAATTCACTATTGATTTTTCAATTATTATATTATTTTAAAAATTATAAATAAGCATTAATATTTTCATGTCACTTAAATAATTTCCATGTCATCCAAAGAAATTCCATATAAATAATGTTTATCACCTACTCCAAGTCTCAATCCGTCTCTCTTCTATGATTATCGTTTTTTAATTTATTTTATCCTCTTTAAAAAAATTCTTAAAAAAATTTGTTTTCGATTTTGTTAGTTTGCTCCAAAAAAAAACAAGTTTGCGATTTTGTACGTTTGATACGTTGAAGTTCTTCACTATCTTTTTGTTTTCATTCTTCTTGAAATATAACAAAAACAAAAAAACAATGGTTGTTGAGGAGAGATTGTTTGAGGAATGAAAATAATGGGGTTTTGGAGTTTAGGAATCGGGTTTTGATTTGTGTAAGGCTTAAAGGGAAAGGTAATTTTTGAGAAAAATAAAATAAATTTAAAAAAACGATAATAAAGAGAGATAAATGGATTGAGATTTAGAGTAGATGATAAACATTATTTATATGAAATTTCTTATTATTTATATGAAATTTATTTTAATGACTTGGAAATTATTTAAGGAACATGACAATATTGATGCTTATTTATAATTTTAAAATAATATAATTATTGAAAAATTAATAGTGACTTACTATATTGGTAAGTGGTTCTCCTTTTTGGTTGTAAAGTTTTGTTATATACCCTTAAATGGGTATTTTAAAAGTACATTCCCCAAAACAGAAATTAGAGTAACGTATGTTTCTTTTTGACGCAATTTGCCCGAAAAGAAAGGCCAAAAGCCAAAATCAAAAAGTCAACAACTTCTCACTTTTGAAAAACAACTTTTCCAATTTTATCAAAAAGTTATTTTGAAAAGTTATCTTCAAGTTCCCAAATAGTCAATAAGCACTTTTGAAAAAAAAATGAACATCTTATTAACATTATTTATTATCATATTATTATACATATAATAGAATAAACCTTCGCCATTCACTATACTACTCATCTTTCGGTCTTATATCCCTGCAGAGTGGAGACCGGAAAAGCCATGGGCCATGACCATCTTCGATTTGTCCCATAATCACTATTATTGTGATGGTTAATGTACTAATGACGAAGACATGGTATAATATTCCAACGAAAAATGAAATGCTTTTGGTTCGAGATTGAAATTACGAGATGAAGATGATGATCATTTCAATGGCAACCCTTTTCACCCTATTTGGCATTCTTCAGTATCCCTCACCCTTCAGTACATTCTCTAGTATCCCTCACCAATACCTTCCTTCGTTAGGTCTTTTCCCTTTTTCCAGATTTCTCCCTCTCACTTCTTTGTACCTCATACACACTGCCAAGATTTTGAAGATCAACAAAGTTCAAGACTTTACGAAACCAAACTCCAGTATCAAATTATTTCTTGCTCTATTTGGATTTAATTTGTTTCATTTTGATTTTATGGATATGGTCGTTTTCATTTTGATTATTTCATATATAGATTAACTTTTCTTTTGTTGAGTGTTAAATATGTTTTTTGAGTGTTGAGTTTTCTTTTTGAATGTTAAATGTGTTCTTTTTGACATTTTTATTTTGATTATTTGATATCTAGTTTAGTCATTTTTACATTTTTTTTCATTTTTCTATTAAATTTTTTCGTTTATAATGTTTTATATTGTATTTAGTTTTTATATTGATTTCAGTATAATATATACATATATATACACATATACAAATACATACATGACCAATATTGTTCCTTAGTCATATCAATCTCAAAACTCATGACCAAAATCAAAATTCAAAACAAACTCATCCCATCAATACACTGTTGTATCATTGAAAAGTTAAGATAACAGAAGCATTAATAGGACATTAAGAACACATATAAATAACATTGACAAATTTACACAATTTCATTAAAGTATTTTTTTTAATAAAAACCTATACAAAATCAAAACCCCAAATCAAGCTTAGGAATCAAAACTCTAGATCAAAATAATAATAATGAAAGTTAGGATCCCTAAAATCAGAAAACATAAACCCATGTCTCAATCTAAAAAACATGGCTTCAAAAACCACATCCTCATTCGAAAACCATAAACCATATAAATCTGCAAATGAACCTAGATCTTCAAGAATTTATGAACCCGTAACAGAAATTGGAGGGTATGGACCTCGAAAATGGTGATGCAAGCATGTGAAGGCCGATTAAGGGGAAGGATGTTGATAAAATGACCTAAAACCAAACCGATTTGGAGTTGAGAAACCAATTTCATGGCAAGGAAATTTGGTGGTGTAGTTGCAATAATGGAAGTGGGGAGGGTGTTAGCTCAGTCAAGGACTGATTTTGTAAAAAGTTTTATAAATGTAAGCAATTTGTGTGTATGTATTGAATCATATTGTAATGGGCTTGGGAATTTAAAATGTTAAGGGCTTCGGCTTAGGATCCACATTCTGATGTATAAATAGGAGAGCTAGTATACATTTAGGGTAATCTTGTACCCTTTTCAATATTGTAATCAGCCGTACACCCTTTCAAGGTAATACATGAGAGTCGTTTGAATTTTTTTTCTGTTCTTCGTTTTGTTCCTGTTCATTTTCATTTCTGTTTTAATAATCTCTTTGTATTTCTTTGAAATCAATTTGTTTTTGTCTTAATCCCAATAGAAAACTTGGTTCTACGTTTCTTTCAATTGGTATCAGAGCGGGAACAGATCAAAAGTATCTGTTTTCGATCCTTTTAGAACAAGTTTTCGTGGGAAATTTTCTGGAAATTAAGTGTTTTGATATGTATCGTTTCATTTCTGAGTCCGTTCTTCAAACAGTTTCGTCTTCGAAATTTGTTTCTTCGAAGACTGTTGGTTTTGGATTTAGGAATTTTTTTTGAAAATCGTTCTTCAACGTGTTCTTGAGTTTCAGATGTTGATAAAATTGTTCAGATCAGAGTTGTTCCAGGTTCTGATTCTGTGTGATTTTCAAAAAGGATATCACACAAGGTGGTCTATCCCTCAACAGGGATACTAAGGTTGGTTTCCTAGAGTCAATAGGTGGTTTACCCGAAATGAGTATCCACCTACTCGTAAGTGTCAAATTCTGACTAGAACCAACCTCAGAGGCAAATACACCACAGAACCTCTGGCGGACCTCACAGAGCCTCTTAGTCGCTTGCTCTTACAGTCTCTATCAAAAGAGAGGCCATGTGATGGTCTTGTCAGAACCTCTGCCAGTTGGTTCTCATAAGCCTCTGACACCACCGCGAAGTCTCTGTCCGTTTTCTTTTTAACGTTGAGATAACTTTTTGATCTAATCAACATGTTAGAGACATAGCTCCCGAACTCTCTGCTCACTGTCTATAACTTGTTGAAAAGATCTTGTAAAAGTTAAATCTCTATTCTTTTTCACAGAGACTCTGTTTGATCTTATTTGTCCTATCCTTTTTAATTCACAGAACCTCCATTCTGGTATTTCCTCTGATCCCAATTTAGGTCTTCAGATGTTTCTCAAATCTATAAGATTTTTCTGAAAGACCATATCCAACAAATCCACAGAGGACTTAGTTCAGTCTCGAACACTAAAGTTACCTAAATTTCACAGAAGACAAAAACCACTCCTACATTAACCTCCATGCCCACCCCTCTGAACCCAGCCACATTTAAAATACAACACCATGTCAACCTTCCCAGCAGAGCTCTTAAAAGTCCACAAAAGTTTCCTAATTAAGCCAGCATGAACGACACTCCTATTTCTCTGCCCTCTGTTGAGATATGGTGAGTGAATCTGAAGACTACACTGGACGGAACTTGTTTACAGAGCTGGGAAAGGAATCTTCTGCTACTTTTCTTTGTCCAATATGAAGAATCGAAGATCCATCACTTGTTTATCTGCTAAGTCTGAACTTTACAGGAAGCAGAACCTCTGTCATTTACACTGAGTTGCTTGAAATGCAACCAGTTGAGGCAAAAGTCGAAAGAGTAATGCTTCTCGACAAGTGAAAAAATCACAGAGCACAAGTCAAGGGGGAGTTCGTCATTCATATGATTCTCAGAAGATGAAAATCCGGATAAAGCAAAGTATCACAGAACCTCTGCAACATATTTCAGAGCTTCTATAACAATTCGTCACAGAGCCTCTGCAACATATTTCAGAGCTTCTGTACTCTTATGAACTTAGATGAAGATTTAGATATTCATAAGTCAAATGTCACAGAGATTCTGTCGATCATCTCAGAGACTCTGTAAAACTTCATAGAGCCTCTGATGCATTCAAAGTTATAAGACGACTCTTCTGCCATTCTACTCAACTTGTTACAAGCATAGCTACACCAATTATCTGCTCACTGCCATGTTCATGTTGAAAAGTTCTGCAGAAGATGAACCTATGCATTCGAATACAAGAACTCTGTCGATACATGTCTCTGATGGTAAAGCTTTGAAGGTTAATACAAGTCAAAACTCTATAGAGCCTCTGCAGTGCAATTCCCTGATGAGATAACCTTTAAGCTCTGCTATTATCATCTGAAATTGGAAAGAAGATTCAAGACATGCTTCATTTATAAAACTTAGGGGGAGATTGTTAGCTCAGTCAAAGACTGATTTTGTAAAAAGTTTTATAAATGTAAGCAATTTGTGTGTATGTATTGAATCATATTGTAATGGGCTTGGGAATTTAAATGTTAAGGGCTTGGGCTTAGGATCCACATTCTGATGTATAAATAGGAGAGCTAGTATACATTTATGGTAATCTTGTACCCTTTTCAATATTGTAATCAGCCGTACACCCTTTCAAGGTAATACATGAGAGTCGTTTGAATTTTTTTCTGTTCTTCATTTTGTTCCTGTTCATTTTCATTTCTGTTTTAATAATCTCTCTGTATTTCTTTGAAATCAATCTGTTTTTGTCTTAATCCCAATAGAAAACTTGATTCTACGTTTCTTTCAGAGGGGAAGGGGTTAACAATGGGAGGGAGAAAGAATATGTAAGACAAAGTAACATTGGAGTCACAATCTCTCGACGGTTATGGGTTTCAAAGTCTCAACGGAGAGGAGTGAAGGTGTCGATGGTGATGGAAGGTGGAGGTAGACGGTGGTACGGACGATGTGGAAGTGGGTGGTGATGTAAAAAATGTAGAGGTGGGCGATTTTCTCAAATGTGGATATGTAGGAGAGTTTAGGAAGATGAAATCCAGTATGCGTAAGACATGGAATATAAGGGTTGGTATAAGTTACATGCTTGGTCCCTGTTATTTAGAAGAAAATAAAAAATAAAATGGCTAAAAACGTTTTTACTTGACTTATTTAACAAAAAAATTAACAATGTTAGAGTGTTAAAACACATAAACCACATGACCAAGAATGTAATTTACTCATAAAAATGTTTTTCTACATGATAATCTTTTTTGGGAGTTTTGTGGATTTGAAGAATTTTACAATCTATATCTAATACTTTATCAATCATAGATAAAATATTGGAGCAATCTATCAAATTCTTTATTTTCTATATTTTAAAGAATTTGTCAATCATTAAAAAAAAGCTATAAAGCTATCTTGTAAATAAAAACCGCGTTGGTATAAGTCAACATCATAAATAAATAACCTCATAAATTTTCCAAAAGTTCAAAAATTGTTTTCAAAAGAACTTTGGTAAATAATAAAAGATGGGTTAAAGTTATGAAATTGTATAATTTTGTCTAAAACTTCACATGAAGATTCACATAGGAAACTTAATATATACACAAGTTAAGTTATTAGGTTAAATAAACTACTTATTAAATTTAGAGACACAAATTACATAAAAAAATGAATAACTTTGAAATTTATATTTAAAAAGTTAAAAATGCTTATCAAGTTATTGATAGTCACAGAAATGTTTCGCTTGAAAAATCGAGTTATTTCAATTCAAAAATCAAGCTTTAATAAAATTACCGCAAGCGTACGGATCATGTAGCATACGGGTCGAACACAGGGAGGTAACGGATAAAGCATAGGATTCCGTTCCTAACTCACTAGTCGTGCGAAAATCGGTTTTTGAGAATTGATGTTATTCTAGACATTGAAATGAAACTCTACAAAAACCAAATCTAACTAAGGCTAATACAAGCACAACTAATCAAAATCTATACTAATTAAGCTAATTACCAATTAACTATCTAAGGCTAACTATCAAACGCATCAATCCTATCCTATTGATCTAAGAAGTATCTAAGAAGTAAATCCTAAGAGTGATCTACGTAATGGCACAACTACAAGAGCTAAAAGGAAATTGAAAGCTAGACTCTATGAAAATGAGAAATGAACACTATATTGTACCGAATCAAAGGATTTCCGAGCACAAAAACGTCCACACTTCTTCTGAAGTAGAGGATTGATTCTTGATGGAATTCGGTTATTTCCATACCGAATTCATCAAGATTATAGTCAAGATATAATCCAATTGATAATCAATGTTTATTTCAATAACATGACATCAACCTTTGGCTAATTCACCTAAATCATTAGTGAACTTCCGTTCAACTAGTGATTGGTTAGAAAACGAATTTGAAAATTAGTGAATCAACATAACTATCAATTTCCACTAACTAGCTTTGATTGAATTCACTTATTTAACATCTTTATCAAAATCAAATCAATTAGCCAAACTTGATTCAATCCAATCTAGTATTCAATCTTTCAATTCAAGAAGAACACTAATGTAATTCACATTAATACCACAATCACTTGGTTCAGGCACACTAACTACCACTTTACTCCGCGTCACCGAAATAAGAGATAAAGAAGATTGATTAACCCGAAGGAGTCTAACTATCTAACAATAGATACACCCAACCAACAAGTTCAGATAGCCACAGTCAAAACACTAACTTCAGAATCAAAGACAAACATTCAACAAATCATTCATCTATTAATAAAATAAATAACCAAGTACTCAATCCATAATGAAAACACAAAGGGTACTAGTACATAGACATACTGATAAGAAATACCAAAACAAACCAACTATAGACCGGCAGATTTGCTGAAGTATCCCCTCGAATCATCTCCTCCGTAGTTGTTACATCGAACCTCCGGCTTCTTGGGTTGGAAACCCTAAGTGGCTCCCATCTAACTACTGGCCTAATTATCTAAGAGAGAATTTTCTAATTTCTGAATTTTGGTCAATGAAACTGAATGACCCAAGGCTCTTATTTATAATAATCCCGGCAGGTGGATCTGGCGAACGTGAAACGGCAGGTTCGCGGCGAGAAATGCAATTCGAATCCTACTTTCCTTTTTCTGCACATTCCAGAATTTTCCAAAGAGAAAGTCCATCATCTTTGCGGCGCTAAAAATGGGTTTCACGATCGCTAAACGTTTCGAGATTGATTTTAGCGACGCGAAACATCAGTTGAATCTCCCAGAATATTTTATTTGATCATCTTTTCCTTATTTGCTGAAGATCTTTGCTTTGGGAGGAAGTCTTCCTTTTGACGGAGAATGCTGGAACATTCCGGAATAATCTGGAACTGAAATCTCTTCCAAATCTAATCAGATATTTTCTTAGGGAGGAAGCAACTGACTTGGAAGGATTCTGGAATATTCCAGATTTGATGGATCTTTTCTTTGGGTGGAAGCCATTAATTTGGAAGGAAAGAAAGATCATAAATGGATTTTAAATTGCTATTTTCCATTTCTTCACAAAGTATCCACTTTTGACGCTTTTTACCCTATTTTTCCGTTTTTTCGCACAACTGCCTCCAAAACCTGCAAAACTAGAATTCAAGCCTTTTTAAGTCAAACTGAATTCAAATAACTCTCAAAACAAATACAAAAGTGGGGAACTAGCGCGAGTAAAACATGTATAATTTTGGAGTTATCAGCATCTGTGGAAGTAAACTACAATTTCAACAATCACAATCTACTAAAGTGCAGGAAATTGAACAATTAAACCTAATTAATGGAGTAAATTCCAAATCAAACCAAATCAAACAAACAAAACAACAATTCTATCAATTAACAATTGAAAAGCTACAATTAAGCAAAGATAAAGGAGGATGAGAGAATATTATTCACAATAGATGAGAATCTTCAATGAATTGAAAACTCCATAGCCATTAAGCTTCAAATCAAGCAAAAACTCCAACCTCCATGAAAATGTAAACCTAGATCCCTAATCTAGAGCTCTAACTACTTGGAAACTGAAAAAAATGAAGTCAAACCCGTCCACGACACGTGCAAAGAAGTATTTAAACCAAGTACAAATGACGAAATTGTCCAAAACACCAAAAAGTACGTGGAATCAGCAGCGCCGCTAGCGATCGCTAGCAGACAAGGCTTGCCATCGCTAGCAATACAAATATCCCAACTTTTTGACTTTTCAACTTTGACTCTCTTCCACTTTGACCACCAGCTTTGACTTTTCCTCTGAAGCTCCTTTTCCGGCTTCTTTCTCGTCCTCTTCACCGTCTTCCTCTTCCGCCTAAATGCCATCTTGACCCACCTCTACTCCACCATTTCTCGCACCGTTACCAATCGCACCATCGTCGCCTAAAATCTGTAAATAACACTCGAATTCACTCGATTAAATGCACCAGCTCAATAACAACTCATACTTTAATAAAAATGCAAAATAGAAAGAAAAATGCATGAAACCTATAAAAACTAAAAAGAAATCTAACTAAAATATGCATGGAAATGATGTAAAAATTATGAAAAACAAGAAATTATATAAAAACACAAATAACAAGACATGCTAATTACCAATTATAATTTATATTTTGTTCAAAGAAATATTTAAGATGGTAATTTTTTTAGAAAAAAGGCCTCCGCAAAATTTTCATTATGGATTTATAATAAAACTCTACATTTTATTGTGGTTTCATATTTTATTAATGTCTTAAGACTACATGAATACAAATATTAAAAAAAAATACGAACTTAAATAAAATAAATTTAAAATATATACAAATTTGATTCGTGTTCATTTCATTGATTGGATGAATATGAGACAAGTAATTATGGTACATATAGTCCAAAGTGTTATGGTGGCGTAGTTAGTGCTTATAGGGTACATAGTGTCCACCCAAGTTCGAATCCTCCTATGCGTAAACTAAGGACATTTGTCAATTTCTTTGTAGCTCAGTGGTCGGTAACATCTTGAGGAGGCAGTGAATGGTATTCCTGTCTACTTGGGTTCGATTCGAGGGGGGAACAAGAGGCGACACCCTAATTCATGGGTAGACCTTCAGGCCGAGAATGGGCGAGGCTATGGGCTGGTAACGGTTTCCATGATCGAGAGGATTAGTCTAGTGTCCGAATGGCAATAATTTTATTAAAACTAACCAAATACACAAACAAGCTTCCTAGGTTGCAAGATGCAACCTAGAAGAGCAGGAAACAAAACCATCACAAAGAAAACTAAGACCCACAACCACGAACCACTAGAACAAAAACCACAGGCAATAACCACGAAACCACGAACCAAGAACCACTTGAACTAAACCACGAGCCATGAACCGCTTGAAACTAAACCCACAACCACGAGCCCACGAAAACCACGAACCACTTGAACAAGGACCACGTCCATAACCATAACCAAAAGCCCAAGAAAATTTTCCCACAAATACCCTAACTGCTACACCTAAGAGTACCAACAAAAGGACGGAACCGACCACCCTAACCAAAAACTCGCAAGCCACTTAAGGGCAGTCACCCGACGAACTCGAAACAAATCTCGACCCACACACCAAACACGAAACACCTGAAACCACAAACCAATTTACCAATGACCACAATCGTCCAACCAGATGGAGGCAATACGAGTTTATGGGGAAGAATGAGGACAACTGCCACAAATGAAAGAGCATCGCAGGTTTAAGGTTAGACTAGAAACGCAGCTACCGAAACCACCAACCATGAGCTACCGACCACGAAACCCTCGAACACCAACGACGAACCAACGAGACCACCAACCACGAACACACGAACCATCGAAATTATGGAGACCAACGAGACACCACGAAACACAAACCAACGGCCAGTACTCACCACGAAACCTTTGACCACCAATCATCGACCACGAACCAACGGACCTACAACAACAAAATACCGAACATGAAAACAAGAAGTACCAGGATTACCGAGATCATTGAGATAGCCACAAACCATCGGCAATAAGCCACGGACCTCGAACCACTGAACATATGTTCTCTAAATTATTGTAGGAGAGAAGGAAAGAAGAGAATAAAATATTAAGTTTCATTCTAAAAACTTCATCAAAAAACCTGAAAGTAAAGAGAAGAAAAAGAAAAAAAGAAAGAAATCAAACCTAATAAAAAATTCTAAAATTATTAAAATTACAAATATTATTATTCACCTTTCATTAATTTTTTTTAAATGGTATATTTATGAAAATAACATATTTTGTTTCCCTTTTTTCCTTGTTAAAAAACACAAAAGAAATCTTTCTTTTTCTTTATTTAAAATTTTCCATTTTGAAGCATAAAAGAAAAAATTAATTTTCTCTTCATTTTTTTTTTCATTTTCTTTTCTCCATTTTCCAAAAAAACAACATAATTGGTAGAGTTTGTAACTAAGCCTTTGTTATGATTTGTTTACAATACAATTTGGGGTTTCAAAACCCTAAAAACAAATTTCTTTTGTGATTTATGATCTTTATTCCAAAGAAATTTGTACACCAAGCATAAATAGACAGGTTAATACCAAAAAAAAAAAAAACCCACATCAAATAATAATACAATTGACTCAAAAATCAAATCTTTAAGATCACAAGATTTATTTTTTTGTGTGCTTATAATAATTTTCACTACAATTTATATATACACAAATCATTATACGACAAATAACAAAATTAAGACGCGATAAAAAAGTGCGTCTTCTTCATCATCATCTCTCCCATCTTTCTTTTTTGTGTTCGTAAAACCCTAAAACAAAAAACACCCAAAATCAAACCGATCTCCTCCTCTTATAATTCCATCTTTACTCATCATCAATCAAACCCTAATTCTTCAGCTTCTTCCCTTTTCCAAGATTTCTTGATCTTCTGATCAATCGATCGATTTTGATTCTGATTTTGTTTTCCATTTTTCCAATTTCGTTATTTTCATCATTTCTTGAAACAAACCCACAAAGTTTTTCAAGATCTTTTGATTGGAGTTCTGTTGAATTTTTTCCGATTTTTTCTTTTTCTTGATGAAATACAAAAAGGGTTTTTGAAATTTTTGATATTTTTGAAAAAATTGGGCAAGGCTGGCGGGTGTCGAGGCCGTGTAATGGCGGATCTGCCTTGTGTCCGCCACGTTTTCTTGCTCGAATTCGCCGGATTTTTGATTAATTTTGAATTAGGGTTAGGTTATTTTGATACCATTAGGAGAAGAAGAAGAAAGTTGTTGTTGTTGTTGTGAATTGGAAGAAGAAAAAAAGCATGCTGAGCGTGCTTAGAGTGCACCTGCCGTCCGATATTCCGATTGTGGGCTGCGAGCTTTCGCCCTACGTTCTTGTCCGCCGTCCCGACCAGACTGTCTTCACCGACGATGTGCCCGAATCTTCGCCCATCGAGGGATATTTCTTGAGATATAAGTGGTTAGTTTCGGCATTTCCCATTTTACATTTTCTTGAAATGTTGAGCTTACTTGTTGGTATTGAACTTTGTGTTGAATTTGGTATGTGAATTGCTCATTTGTTGGTATTGAACTAGGTTTTAGTGAAATGGATTTGAATAGAATGCATATATGAGATGTATATATGATAATGGGCTAATACTCATATTATGATGTTACTTTAAGTTTGCAAAAAGAAAATCTTTTTGTCAAAGGGTGTCCGCGAAAAAGAGTCTTTGTACTCTTCGCATTGGAGGTAAGGTTTGTATTGCGAGGGGGATTAATTGGGTTTGTTTGGTTTTAATAATGTTAAGTCAACTTGTCTCATTGAACTTTGTTTAGTTGCTTTGTTTTAGTGAATTGTATTTGAATGAAATATATATATGAGATGTGAATATGATGATAGGCTAATACCCATATCATGATGTTACTTTTATTTTGCAAGAAGAAAATCTTTTTGTCAAAGGGTATCCATGAAAAGAGTCTTTCTACTCTTAAAGTTGGAGGTAAGGTCTGTGTACATCGTACTCCATATAACCTACTTTGTGTGGGATTTACTGGGTTTGTTTGGTTTCAAAGGTGTTAAAGTCAATTAGTCGTGTTGATTTTCTTGTTCGTGATGTACGTGGTACATCAAGGGATGTGGTAGTAAAGAAGCGTAGAAGAGAAGTCGTTTATGACAATTGGGCTTTCTTGAAGTTTTATGGTTTAAGGATCTAAAGAATATGTGACATGAAGAGATTCTACACATCTTGAGTCTTTTGTTACATTTTATCTAGATTATGGAAAACAATGGTGTTGGTTTGTGACTTTGTGGTAGTCTTAAAATTTTGCTTGATGACTAGTGAGGCTACAAGAAATAGGTAAGTAATGTTATATTATGGATGGTGATGATTGAGGCTTACGGGTAGTTTGGGGTTGCTTATTTGAAGTGCTTATTAACTTATTCTGGTGTGTTGTCGGTAATAAGGAGTTTTTAGTGTTTGGATGGAAAAAGAAGAAATACTTATACCGGCTTGGCACCGATAGTAAGGGGTTTTTGATAAGTTACTCCCTTCTAACTTATTTGCTTATTTGCCAAACACTAAAAAACAACTTATCAGATTATTGCGTCTTGGTACCATCATAAGCTAATCCATTATCCATGCACTTTTTATAGAACTCCGGTTTGACACCACATAAGTAGTTAAGCGCTTTTAAGCATAGGAACTGGTCTTTTTTGTGTGTGTTGGCATGTTGCAGTCGGTTCGTCATTACGAGCTGTGTCGGTCTTTTTTGTAGTTTAAGGGTGTGTTTGGTATGTTGGACATGATGATAAAAACTTGTCCCACATTTGGTGTGACACTGGACCGAGAGTCTTACCAAAGTAGGTGGAACAAGAACCAAGGAGATGAGACAAGATTGGTAAATTACTGAATTACCCATGTAAAAAATTAAAACTTTAGAATATTTCTATAAATCTTTTACCCGCCTCCCTCACTGTTCAGTCTCGTCCCTACACCAAATGCCTCAATTTGGGTTTCATTCGGTTGTACATATTCTTGATTGCTTTAGATTAATCGCTAAGGATCACTTGTGTCTTGAAATTGTTTAGTAAAGATTTCTTCTTTACCCTTTTAGTTTTTCTTTATATGAGTTGATCTTTTTTAGTTTAAACGATCCTAAGAATTAAAAATGTGCGGCTTTACAGGTACCGTATACAAAGTGACAAAAAAGTTGCCATCTGTAGCGTACATCCATCCGAGCAAGCCACTTTGCAATGCTTAGGATGCGTTAAAGCCAAAATTCCCGTTGCCAAAAGCTACCATTGTTCACCAAAATGCTTCTCCGATGCATGGCAACACCACCGAGTCCTCCACGAGCGTGCCGCCAGTGCCGTCAATGAGAACGGAAATGAGGAGGAAGAGATATTCGGACGGTTTAACAACAACACCGCATCTAACACGAGCTTATCAAGCTCGCAATCCCTCCCGAGCCTCGCGAACGGTGCCACGCCTCTGTATCCCGCCGCGGTGACACAGAGGAGCGGGGGCGAGACGTGGTTCGAAGTCGGCCGGTCGAAGACGTACACGCCGACGGCCGACGATATCGGGCACGTTCTCAAGTTTGAATGTGTCGTGGTGGATGTGGAGACGAAGTCGCCGATCGGACACGGGAGCACGATACTGACTTCACGTGTGATCCCGGCTCCGTCCCCGAGTCCGCGACGATTGATATCCGTCAGCAATGTTGATGTGGCGGGGCATTTGGATGTGGACGGGCGGGCGTCGTCCACCGGGACCTTTACGGTGCTCTCTTATAATATTTTATCCGATACTTACGCCACGAGTGAGTTGTACGGTTATTGCCCTTCTTGGGCGCTTTCTTGGCCTTACCGCAAACAGAATTTGTTACGGGAAATCGTTGGATATCGGGCAGATATCGTTTGTCTTCAAGAGGTATATGTGCATAGTTGAACAATATTTTATTCACGTAGTTTCTTTCTTTTTTGGGTAAATGTGGGTGTGAGGGCCACCTTGTGCGCATCACGACAACTTCCATGGGGCCCTAAGATGAGAACCAGGAAAATTCATCTGGCCCTGAGTAGTAATCATAATGAAAATGAAAGTGTTATTCATTATGAATATGGCTATATGAAAGTGTTATTCATCATGAATGGGGACATATTCAATATGAATATGGACATGTTATTCATCATGAATGTTGACCTATGTGGAGTAGTCCCAGTGGCCTAGTCTTTATTTGTGGAAAAAGTTATGCTAAAAGTGTTTTAGCTTTATTTTTCCAGGTTCAAAGCGATCATTTTGAGGAATTTTTTGCCCCGAGCTGGATAAACACGGTTATCAGGCACTATATAAGAAGAAAACAGCGGAGGTTTTCAACGGAAGTATTATGACTATTGACGGATGTGCTACCTTCTTTCGCAGAGATAGATTTTCACACGTTAAGAAATACGAGGTATAATTAGTTTTGAAAGAAGGATTTTTGTATTCTCTTAATGAAGTAAAGAACAAAATATGAATTTGAACCTGTTATTTTGGATGATGCTTAAGTAGGGTCATCTTACTCACGGGATGTAATTGGTGCATGTGCAGGTTGAGTTTAATAAAGCTGCACAATCTTTAACCGATGCTTTGGTTCCTAGCGCTCAAAAGAAAACGGCTTTAAATCGGTTGGTTAAGGTAGCTTGCCTACATTCTTTTTTAATTCCCTTTGCTTCTCTTGTTGGCTTAATGCGCCGGTTGGATTAAGCTCTGGTTTGTTACAGGATAACGTTGCACTGATTGTTGTTCTAGAAGCAAAGTTCAGTAACCATGGTGTTGATAATCCGGGAAAGCGTCAACTTGTTTGTGTGGTAAGATATAGCAACTTTCCTATATCAATCCACACACACATACATACATTCATATATATATATATATATATGTATGTGTATATGCATCAATGAATTTACCGTTTCCAGTTTCTCTTGTTCTCAAATTTGGTGGTTCTTGCATGAACCCGATTCTATGTTTGTGTGCACGTGTTATATATATATATATATATGTATGTAGGGGTGGGTTCAAATGTGAACCACTTTTTGGTTGTGAACGTGAGGACAACCGAGAGCGCGACACGTGGCGGATGACTAGGCGCCATGTCAAGTCCACGGCGGATGACTAGGCGCAATTCATGGGAGGGCATTGAATTAAAGAGGGGGACCACACTCAAAGCCGTCACGTGTCGCGCTCTCGGTTGTCCTCACGTTCACAACCAAAAAGTGGTTCACATTTGAACTTTTCTCTATGTAATGTATGTATTTGTATATGTATATATATATATTGGCAAATGATCGTGTGAGAAGTGGGTTTGAACCGTTGATCACTTTTAATATTAGTCTTCCCATGAATTGCGCTTTCGAAGGAAATTGATCTTGTGCATCTCATCCTAATGTGTATTTACTTCTCATCCAACGGTTAATAACCACTTTTCATTCTTCTTACATTAACCTCAACTTCTCACTGGAACCCAACCCTATATGTATGTATATATTTATTTATATATATATGTTACCTTTCTATAGGCCTCCCACGAACATGCATCGTCTTTTTTGATGAAACCAAAACCATAACTCAGGTCATGTTTGGAAACCATAAGTTTATTGGACAAGCCCTTTTTTTGATAGTTAAAGTAGCATTTCATGAAGATCTAGGTTTTTTTTTCCCACTTTTCTCGAATTATATCCCTCATGTTTTTCTAGGTAATCATTTAACATGGTCTTTTTGGGTCATTTCACATAATAAGCTACTTTTTACCAAACATAACAAGTTTATCAGCTAACAGCTAGCTTATTAACCAACAACTAGCTTATCGGTTGGTTTGCCAAACATAGCCTTGATATATCCCAACCAGGGTATCAGAGGGCTAAGATGTATGCAGACCTTACCTCTGTCTCAAGAAACAGAAAGACCGTTTTCGAGAACATTTATCTTTCCTGATGCATGTCTTAAAAGTTTAACTATTCCTTTTTTTTTGTTGCGTCTATGTAGGCAAATACCCATGTGAACGTTCAACAAGATCTAAAGGATGTCAAACTATGGCAGGTTGTTATTCTTAAGCTCTTATCCCTTGTTCCTCTACAACTAATTAGTAAAAGAAAATATAATAATTTTAATTTATGTTCTTTAATTTTATTTTCGGTGTGCTCATTTTATATTTCAGGTTCATACTCTGTTAAAAGGTTTGGAAAAGATAGCCGCTAGCGCAGATATACCGATGTTGGTCTGCGGCGATTTTAATTCCGTTCCTGGAAGGTTTGTCGTCTGTTTCTTCCATCACCAATAATAGTTTTCGTTCAAATTTCTACAATCGAAAACGGACGCTAAGGGTGCTTTTGGTTGTGGAAAATTTTCCGAGGAAAATGAAAATTTAGAAAACCCGTTTGGTTCATTCACTTTTCAAAAGTTTTCCAAGAAAATGAAAAATTTTCTGTTTTATAACTTCTATGTAAATTAGAATACCGATTTTAGTATTTTTCCAAAATTTTCTAAATGCCCATTTCAAACAAAGGTATTTTCTAAAATTTTCATAGAAAACTGAATGAAAATTCAAC
The DNA here is from genome assembly GCA_030169165.1 of Centaurea solstitialis. NCBI lineage: Eukaryota > Viridiplantae > Streptophyta > Magnoliopsida > Asterales > Asteraceae > Centaurea > Centaurea solstitialis. The sequence continues at coordinate 15,589,212 of CM058045.1, read as the reverse complement.
TCCATTTTCTGAAAACATTTTGTAGGAAAATGAGAACAGTTTTCCACAACCAACCGCACCTTAAATTCTCTATTTTTAAATTAATTATTTCAAATTTGAATGCAGTGCTCCTCATGCCCTTTTGGCGATCGGGAAAGTTGATCCGATGCATCCGGATTTAGCGGTGGACCCGCTTGGTATTCTACGACCTGCCACGAAACTAACCCACTCTCTGCCGTTGGTAAGACGGATATATATTTGATTAGTTGTATAAAAGTTATCGTACAAATGTTATTAAGGTGGTTTTTTTTTTCTTGAATTGATGATGATGGCCTTGTGTTTTTACAGGTTAGTGCATACTCGTCGTTTGCAAGAATTGGGGTTGGTCTTGGTTACGAGCAACAAAAGCGGAGAGTGGATCCCGCTACAAACGAACCGTTATTTACGAATTGCACACGAGACTTCATTGGTACCCTTGATTACATATTTTACTCGGGTATGTTTAACTTTAATTTTTGCAATTTGTTTTTTAGTATGTTTCATTTATATGTGCCTATGGATTATATAAAATGTTGCAACGAAATCCAATAAAAACAAGGGTCGTTGCAAGAAATCATGCTTGCTTTTTGGATATTATTGTGAAGACTGATGTAGTTGTTCTTGCAACATGGTATTGAAGTGGATCGGTATTCACACACTACAACAAAATTGGCTTTATAGAACGCCAAATATGTCTAAATGTTCTAATGGACTGCTCTATAGGACTCGAGTTTATATGCCTAAACAGTTGTGCTTCTTGTAAAAATTTATGACACTTTAGTTTTAGGCTATGTTTGGCAAACTAGCTGATAAGCTAGCTGTTGACTGATAAGCTAGCTAGTAGCTGTTGACTGATAAGCTAGCTTATAAATAAATTATGTTTGGTAAAAGCTAGCTTATGGATATGTAAAATGACCAAAAAGGTATATTAGGGTATAATAATTAATATTAATAGGGGTATAATTGTACAAAGCTACGAAAAGCTCCAAAAAACTACCTCCAAGTAGCTTCTCAGTAAGCTAGCTTATAAGCTACCTTGTGTTTACCAAACAATGCCTTAGTATTTTAGGTTTTTAAAATTTGAATAAATAAATAATATAGGTAAAAAACCGGACGGGTGGGATTTTTTGATACCCAATTCGATCCTATTATCCTATTCCATAAAGACAATTTTATCCATACAGGATTTGATGGAAAACCAACTAAACAGCTCCTTGCAGTTGTTTCGTCCTATTGTTTATTAGGACACTTTAGACAAATATGACGTCCTTCCATTTATGGAAAAACCTTTCCAATCTTTACAGAGAAATTAATCCACACGTGACTTGATGGAAAAACGGCTCCTCATAGTTTGGTCCTATAAACCAGTTTATCAAGACATTTAGACATTTATAAACGTTTGTCCTAGAAACCATAAGTTTGTGATTTTTCTTTTCGTCGGTAAAACAAATTAACGAGTTGATATAAATTTGTGGTTTCAGCGGACAGCTTGACTGTAGAATCGTTGTTGGAGCTTTTGGACGAAGATAGCTTGAGGAAAGACACGGCGCTTCCCTCTCCCGAATGGTCGTCTGACCACATTGCACTCTTGGCTGAATTTCGATGCAAGCCACGGACACGACGTTGAATCCATTATAGGCAAGTTTCCCGCATGCCATTTTGGTCTTCAGATCGTGGTTTTGATTTATGGCAATCGAAGCTTAGCGTTTTTTGTCGTGATGCAGGTTTGGTCGACTCGAAACTTTTGGAGATAGAAGTAAAAGAGAAAGCAATGGATTAAAAGATAAGTTAAGAAAAAAGACTGTAAGAAAGAACAGTAGATGGATAGCCCCATTGGAAGTAACTACTCTTTGTATCATCATCATGCTATTTTTACCCTTTTTCACATAGAAGAAAAAAATTATCTTGTCTCATTTCTCTTCTTTCTTTTAATAGAAAGATTAATTTAAATGATATTCGGGGTTTGGTATAATTAACTTATTAATCGAGTTTAAATGGTTGTATCTAATGTGTGGAATCGTCGATTTGAAAGTAGAAGTGAACTTTTTTGGTAGGCAAAGGAAGGACTAGGATGAAACTACCAAGTATTTTGTATTGCAAAAATATCGTTTTATTGGTTTGGAAGCTCGAATCGGTAGGGAAAAAGAACGACAAAATATACAAGACGGGATGGGAGAGAAATGGTATGTATGTTGTGTTTTCGTTTAAATGACGTATATTTTGTATGGTTAGTTTAATTTTATTTTGGTATTAACGTGGTTGTCAATTTGGTTTTTGTTTTTGGTGTTATGACCGGAGATGGTTTTTCTTTTGTTGTTATGGTTGTCAATTTGGTTTTTGTTTTTGGTGTTATGATCGGAGATGGTTTTTCTTTTGTTGTTATGGTCGGAGATGGTTTTTCTTTTGTTGTTATGGTCGGAGATGGTTTTTCTTTTTGTTGTTATGGTCGGAGATGGTTTAAAAGGAGGTATTTATGCATGGTTATAGTGAAAGTTTTTTATTTTCAATCATTAGAGTTTTTCTTTGTACACATTTAGTCCCTAGAGTTTGAGAGTGTGTCCAAATATTATGAAATATAAGATTGTTTTCATAAAGCTTTCGATTTGTGAAAAAAAAACCAAAGTCAAAACAAACCACAAGCTAAGGAGGTGTTTGGTTCAATCTAGAGAATGAAAATGAAAATGAGAATGCATGAGAATGGAAATAGAAATAAACATTGCATAGATGCTACATGGTTAACCCAATATAATCAATTTATATTACAAAAATATTTTTCCTTCAACTTGAAAATACAAAAGATGTTCCATTTAACATCAATAGATAGAACAACATATGGAAAAAAAGAACTACGTGGAAATAAAATTTTCATTCACCTCAATTTGGTCAGAAATGAAAATTAATAAATCTGCAAGAATGATTCATTTATATAATATCAGACCAAACAACAATTTTCATTATCATTTTTATTTCTTATCCCCAAATCTCCATTACCCCTCAACCAAGCTCCCCCTAGTTCTATGCCATGGTTATAGACTATGGTGAAGTGTTATCTTTTCATCATTAAAGTTTTTCTTTTTACATGTCTAGTCCCTAAAATTTGAGAGTATGTCCAAGTGTTGTGAAATATAAAGAGAAAGAAAGACCGATTTCATAAAAACTTTCTAACTTGTGAAACAGAACACAAACTAAGTTTAAGTTGTGAAATGAACCATGAAATATTGTTAAATTGATAATTTGGTAAGTTATGACGAGCAAGTAACATGTGATCAACAATTTTAACTCTTACAAGCAAAATAATCTTGTCTTTCAGTATTCTTTTTATTCTCTGGTCAATTAGACAAGAGGAAGCATTTTTAATAAAAGTGGGATCCACTTCAACAAATCCTAATTTATTCTTGAATCATTTATAATGGAGCTTTTTACAGAATTTTTTTCGAAAAGAGCTTTTTGGCCACCTAAGCTTAAGCTTATGAAAAAACTTGTGACATGTTCCAATCTTTTTGGAAAAGAAATATCCTGCTTTTGCAGTAATAACGTTGACAACATTTGAAACACATGTCAACGGCGATGTGGTGGATTGGTTAACACTCGGGGGTTTATAGCACCCTAACCGAGTTCGAGCCTTCCCGTGCGCATGCCTGGAGACATTTAAGTGGGGCTATGTTTAGCCTCCAAAATTGCCAGGGATTAGTCGGGCTTTGGCCTGGACACCCTTCCAAAAAAAAAAAACATTTGAGACACATTTTGAGCCATAAATGAAACTGTGTTAAAAGAAAAACTTTGATTCTTACAAGAATACTTGCTACAAATGGTCTACAAAACTGAACAAATGGGGTCTCTGAGACTCTCTTGAACATGTCAATATTTACCATTTCTACATTAATCTCAACAACATAATACACACTTCCATAGCTGGTTCTTGTACATTTCAAGCTAAGTATTCAAAGTAGATTAATTAAAAAAAATCTCAATGTGGTTTCCTACAAATTTGCTTATGAAGCTTGAGACTCAGGGCCTGGTGGTTTCGAATTGAGTAGCGGCTGTAGAGCCTTCACGACAATCGTCATATTTGGCCGGAAATCTGCTTCATATTGAACACATAGTGCTGCAACTGCTGCCATCTGATCATCGAAACAAACAAGAACGACTCAGTGTGTGTTTTGTGTGTAAAACAAAGGGTGTAGGCTAGGGATTATTATCGTAAATAACCACATGGGGAAAAAGTTTTACTTTTTAGCCAGCTCAAAAAAATTTCTCACAAGAAACCGCATGCAATGCTGCAAGACACTTTTCCTTGCAGTTTGACATTTTTAGAAACCCAGATGAAAAGTGGCAAGAAAAAATGTCTTATAGCGTTGACTTGTGGTTTCTTGGCTATTTGAAAAATAAAATGTTGGCTATAATATAAATTTTTTTTTCATGAGGTGGCCATTTAAGATGATAACCCGGTAGGCTAGTATCAACATTAAATGGTTTGACCTTAGCAACTGCCTTTGGAGGGTACTCGTTGTTTAACTTCGGATCAACACATTGCTTTACTTTATCCTCGCTTAATCTTGGAGTTGCCTGTAGCAAATATATCATAAGCAGCATGAGAAAGGATGTATTGTGTCAAGTGTTTGTTAACAAGTAACAAAATGTTTCCTCCATTTGAACTCAAAATGAGTTATTTTGATCCTATTCACAAGATCCCTATATTTTTTGGTGATCATAGACACTACAACAAAATTGCTTTATAGGAACTAAATGTTCTTATAAACTACTTTATAGGGCTTAAGTTTATAAGACCAAACAACTAGGCATTATAAAGGTGATAACACAGGATGTTAGACGTATTTGGGCATCCTACCAAGTTTTTTAGGACCTATTAACTTTTTTATAGGTCATGACACGTGGTTTTACAAGGCATCTTTTTCAATATCATATAAAAAGACTAATAAGACGTTTCATTTCAAACATGTCATAACAGATTTGTAAGGATGCGTTTTCCACTAATTCTAACACCTTTACATATGGTGTACAATTGTTTTGTCCTATAAATTAAGTCTTGTAAAGTAGTTTATTAGAACATTCAGACATATTTCGCTACCTGTAAAGCCAATTTTGATGACACAAGAACAGCATTTAGATATTTGATTGCTAGTTAAAAATGGCAATTGGAATAGTTATGGGATGGAGGGTATAATAAAGATCATTAGTAGCAAGACACACCCAAGTAACAAGACTTTGTTGTCCTTTGGGCATCGTGTGGTCAACCGGTTTCCTTCCCGTTAAAAGTTCCAAAAGAACGACTCCAAAACTATAAACATCGCTCTTCTGAGTTATTTGTCCCGTCATTGCATACCTGGATCAAAACATGGATGTTATGTCAATACCCCAATATACCCTCCATTTTTCCATCTTAAAGTTCTAGATTTGAGTTAGAACAAACATGTCAGAAAAGTGAAGAGAAATCAGAAATTGATAATTCATGCATTTAAACTACATGAAAAAGTTCATTGCAATTCAAAATCTTCTTGGAAACATTTTGTCTTTTGACATTGAGACAGTCAGACAGAGGTAAAGTCTGCATGCATCTCAATCTCTCTCCCCCCGGCCCTACCTTCACGTGGGATAGTGTTTGTTTGGTTTTAAATTACACGAAAATATAAGTAATTATACAAAAGAACACAAGTGCTCGTATATTACTTATAGAAGCCTCTAATGTCTCTCCCCGATATTATATATAATATAACAAATATGTGGTAGAAAAGCCTATATTAACCCAAATTCGAGATTTGAGCCAACGGATTTTATTGAAACGAGCTCTCTGCTATTTGAGACAGAGGTCCGGTCTGTGTACATGTTACCCGAGACCCTACTTTCGAGTGGGAGTTACTGGATCCGTTTGATTTGGTTTTGTCAGAAAGCACATATTAAAACTAGAAGTATAAAGAATTTGTTTGGTTCACTTTGAGGAATGAAAATGAAAATGACAATGAATACAAATGGGAATGAATTTTTGGGCTTGTAGGAGAATAAACGCATTATATTATAGAAAACCAAACAGTTCCTTTTATTATCATTCCCATTGATTACTGCTTAATACCTCTAACCAAACACCCCTTCATTTTGTTGGATATATGATAAAAAGAAAAAATAAGAAAGACTTACTCTGGAGCATGGTAGCCAAAAGTTCCCAAAACTCTTGTGGAATGCAGTCGAGCTGCGGTGTCAGAAGACTGACTGCTCAAGTTGAAATCGGCTATTTTGGCTTGAAATTCATCAAATAACAAAACGTTACTGGACCGAACATCACGATGAACGATTGGAGGCTGAACCTTTTCGTGTAGATACTCCAGACCTCTGGCTGCACCATAGGCAATCTTAACTCTCTGAGCCCAGTTGAGGACTGGACCAGGTTCTGCCCCTTGTACACCCTTTCTCCCTATAAATATCAAAAAATTGAAAAAGATAGCCAAACTTATCATAAAGTTCAAGACCCGGAATATGGAGTTGAAACGAAAAAAAAAAAAAAAAAAACGAATTGTTTGTGTGTACCGTGTAATACGTCATGCAAAGAACCCTTGGTTGCATACTGATATACCAAGATACGGTTGTTTGCCTCCAAGCAATAACCGAGCAACTCAACGAAGTACTCGCATTTAAGCCGTGAAACGAGCGATAACTGCATATGTTCATAAATAGTGAAACATATGCATATTAGCACCTATGAATGGTATCTCTCTTCATCAAGAAGAACTTCTAACAAAAACATCTCAACAATCCGATATCTTAAAGCCAAATTCGCGTGTTTTTGCTTACATCTCCGTTGAAATTAAACAACACGAGCATACCAAAGACTCTTTGCTAATGATCTATGTTACTAAAGCTATTTTTGATCACTTAATGGGTGTGTTATGTGAGAATATATGAAACCCTATTAGATCACTCTCCAGAAGATTCATTAAGCTCCCTTCTAAAAGCTTACTATATCATTAAGCTCCCAGAATATAGATTGGGAAGGTTTTTCTATAGATGTAAAATAGTGTATTTATTTGAGACGGATATGTTTGAAAAAACTTGGCTTTTTGCATAAAGCTCCCTTCTAAAAGCTTATTGAATGAGCCACTTTATATGTCATTAAGCCACTACCAAACAGTCACGTGCAGCTCATTGAATACGCTCCGAGTCCCATTAAGCTCATTAAGCTACTAAAATAACAGGCCCCAACACGCCCCCTCCAATAGAGGCTAGAAATCGTCTGTGCGGACTAATCTATCTGTATAGATTGGGAAGGTTTTTGTTTGGGAGGGTTTTTTCTACAAATGTAAGAAGCGCATTTTTTAATTGGGAGGGACATTTGAAAAATCTTAGCTTTCTGCATAAAGCTCCCTTCTAAAAGCTTACTGAATGAGCCACTTTCTATATCATTAAGCCGTTACCTAATAGTCATGTATAGTTGACCGAATACGCTCCGAGTCCCGTTAAGCTCGCTAAGCTACTAAAAGTCTAGTCCATTAGGGACTCTAACATCTTCATTTCTACGATTGAATCATGAAAAAAAATTCTCACCTGGGACGTAAACTCGTCGTCGGGCTCACCTGAAGAGCTCGTATCCAACTTCTTTACCGCTGCTTCTTCTCCCGAACTTAGCTTTCCGTAGAACACCCGACCGTATGAACCTTCCCCAACGAAAGTTTTCGTACCAAACTTATCCGTCATCCTATTTAACTCATCCAAAGACAACGCTGGTTTATCGATCGACACAGGTTTTTCTGGAACCCCACTTCTTGCAGGCCCTGAACCCCTTGGCTCTCTATTACTCCCTAAAACAACATAACATACATCAAATTGTCTTCTTATATTCATCTCAAATATTTCAACACCAAAAATATATACATATATATATATATATCCCAAAAATTCTGTGAAGGTTTCTTACCTCCACCGTAAGGCGGTCCTCGAGGAGGTGCTGTAGCGATATTGTTCGACGGTGTAACACCGGCGTCCTCTTCAGAACCTCCACAGCAAGACATCCTTCAAATGGAAGGCAGATTTCCACAAATTTGTAGTCTTTTCAACAAACCATCTTCTTTTTTTGTTGTAGTTTTTTTTTTTACCTAAAACAAATCCTGCATATACCCATAATTCTCAAACATGTTAATCAGTTTTTCAAGAAAATCTTGATCCAACAAAAAGGAACTGTGTTTTTTTTGCATGCAAACATAACATTCCAATTTGATTTTAGCATGTATATTTGGATCAATCATGAAAAGAAACAATGGCATATTTAAGATTTTTCATATACCCATTGAGGCATTTACTCAAACAGGTGATACGCATAAACAAATTTAACAAAAAAAAAAAGAAAAGCAAGGGAAATCGAAATATTGGTGTAATCATACCTGAAAACCTAAAGTTTACGTCAACAAATGAAATAGTATAAGGGATTTAGACAAACAAACAAAACAAACAAAAAGATATGAAAAATTCAATAAGAGTTGACGGGAGGAGAGGATGAAAGAAAAATTTAGGATTGGAATTTTTGGGTTTGGAATTTTAGGGATTTCTCTCTCCTCACTCTAGCCGAATTGGGGAAGGCACACAAAAATCATAACAAAGATTTTCTTTGGGTTCGCGGGAAAATCGGCTTCTGTTAGTGTTGAATAACCGAACCCATATATATACACATAGATATATATGTATATATATCTATGTGTGTGTAGTTAGCTTTCATGCTTGCACGTTCACGGCGACTCGTTTAAGTTGATGATTTCCTCCATGCATTATGCATATGATATGATGACCACGTTCGAAGCTCGATCCACGTAGTTTGTGATCTGATTTTTAACTATCGGGTTCATCCCAATTCGATTGATGATGCTATTTGCATCCATGATTTGATCTGAACTCTAAACCCGACTGAATTCAAAGATTGTTTTTGTTGATTTTGATTTCAGTGTTTTATTTGATCTTTTGCATGGCGGTATCGAACCAGCAAATGACTCACGTCTCCCAATGGCATTGGGCATCCATGAACAACCTACTAATGATAATCTCATGTTATCCCGGCCCAGCTTACACTAATGTCCATCCTCAGTCTTTGACTTTTTTTTTTGGAGGGCGGCATGATCCGGTCTATGACTAGACCGGGTTACTCAAGGATTGGGTATTCCTTATACCCTCAGTTAACTTCTCTTGAATTCGAACCCATATAGAATGGAATACCATCCATAGTCCACCGGAATACAATTAGTTATAAAGTATATTTATTGAATTTTTTATTTAAATTTAGTTAAAGAAATACTCTTGTTTTTTTTTGGACGGCAATTAAACACACGCACACGCCCCGACCGAAGTCGAAAGGGTATCCGGGATCCATTTGGGCACCCGACTAATTCTCTTGACCATGGAAACCGTTACCGGCCCATAGCCCCGCCCATGTCCGACCGAAGGTCGACCCATGAACTGGGGTGTCGCCTCCTGTTCCCCTTCCGAATCCGAACCCAAGTAGACAAGGATACTATCCACTGCCCTCCTCAGGATGTTACCAACTATTGAGCTACAAAGGAATTAACAAATGTCCTTAGTTTGTGTATGGGGGATTCAAACTTGGATGGGCACTATGTACCCTCCAAGCACTAACCACTATTGATATTAAATATATCAAACTAGATTTGATCCCGTGTAATACATGAGATAATTTAAAAAAATAATTTATAATAGAAAACTAATATTACAATTATGATTTGTTTAGTTTAAATTATTTAATTTAATTTAATTTATGTTTAATAATATTATATCCAATAATTAATTTATTTTGAATGTATTGACAATAGAATTATACTGATACAATTTATAAAAAAATGTCTTTTAGTTAATCCATGATTATGTATTTTTAATATGATAAGAGTGTAAAATGAAAACGTAAGAAAATGTGAAACATATTACTTCTTATATATTCTTAATATTTAATAATAAGATTAAATAAAAAATATTCAATAATGGACTCATTTTGAATGTATTGACAAGACGATTATAATGATATAGTTCTTTTTAATGCATTTATAATTCGTAATATATGATTATTTGTGTTATATGATAAGGGTATAAAATAAAAAACGAAAAAGTAATAAATTAAAAGTAAAACATATAACTAATTATAAATGTGTTAAGTGAAAAATTGAAGATTAAAAACAAAATAAATAGCTAAAAAGTTGGGGATTGAACCGATAATGTAAATTGCGTCCAGGTTCATGTTTTGGCGGGAAAATACAGAAATAGGTTCACCAGAAGACAACACATGTCATGCTAGTTACGCTTTTATTATATATAGATATTATAATAATATATTGATGTTAGAATTTTATATATATACATTTGACAACTTTGTATCACTATTCCTAAGGCGACATTGATACAAAGTACCTTTTTTAATATTTAATTATTATAAAATTATTGTTTATATCTTAAAATTATTTAATTATTTATTTTATACCTTTTAGTTTCTATATTTCATTTTACGTTTTCATTATATTAATACATGATCGTATATTTACTAAAGTACTTTTAAAAAATACGTTTTAATTTTAATAAGTTACATCATTATAATCGTCTCTTCGACACATTTGAAATCAGCCAAATATTGAATATTTTTGGACTTAATTATAATTTTCTATATAATATATACTACATAAAAATATTTTGAATATTTACAATTCAAATCATTATATAATCTTTTAGAAAATGTCTAAAGACTTAATTGTTAAAAGAATGTGTCATAATTCCGAAGACGTGATCGTTATTTATTTCAAATACTTAATCGTTTTTTATTTCGAATACTTAATCGTTATTTTTTTGGAAGACTTAATCCTAACTTTAACGGTATAGTTAATCGGAGATATTTACCACACCAAAAGCTACATTAACTCGATTTCAGTTTTATATTTTCTCATGAGATTTTATTTTCTAGGTTAATCGTTGCTTTTGCAATAGTTGTCTTATCGATTTATGTTACATTACATATCAACTACCTTTTGTTAAGAGTAAACTATGATTTTCGTCCCTGTAGTTTGATGATTATAACTATTTTCGTGCATGTGGTTTGAAAATTGCTTTTTTCGTTCTTGTGATTTCAATTTGTTTCTATTTTCGTCCCTGCCTCTAACTCTTTTAACAAAAGGGGTTAAAATGTCAACTTTTTTTGCAAAGTTACATATTCAGTCCTTGTGGTTTGTAGAGTTGTAAAATTTATTCTTAAATTTTAAAAAAATTAAAACTTATATATTGATTTTTTTCTTTTTTATTATATTTTTATTATATGTTATATACATTTTTTAAAAACCATATATATACACATATATAGCATATATATATGTGTGTTTTTTAATTTAAATTATGTTTTTCTTTTTAGTTTATTATTATTATTTATTATATTTCTATACTTATATATAATCAACATTATATATATATGTATTTTTTGTAATTTAAATACTAAATATTAAAATTAATTAATAAAAAATAAAATATAAATGAGTATACGGATTAGTGTGAGTAAAATGTATTTAACAAAAATAACCGGTTGGTATAAAATAAAACTAATTTTTTTTCACAAGTAATATTAAAAATGATAATTTAAAATAAGTAATAAGTAATAGTTTATTTGTTTTAAATACGCTTTACTCACACTAATAAATAAAATTTTTACTTTTTTTAAATACGTTTTACTTATACTTATAAATAAAAATTAATAGTTTTACTTATTTTTAGATAGTAACAAAGATCTCAAGTAAATCAATAAATAAATAAAACTATTAATTTTTACTTATTTTAAAATAATCATTTTAAAAGTTTAATATTACCCGTGAAAAAACTAGTTTTATTTTACACCAACCAGTTGTTTTTATTAAATATGCTTTACTCATACTAATCCGTATACTCATTTACATTTTATTTTTTATTAATTGATATTAGTATTTAATAATTAAATTAAGAAGCATACATATATATAATGTTGATTATATATATAGTATAGAAATATAATAAAGAACAATTAAAAACTAAAAAGAAGAAAATAATTTTAATTAAGAAAACACACATATATATGCTATATATGTGTATATATATGATATATATGTGTATATATATAGTTTAAAAAAATGTATATAACATATAATGCAGAAACATAATAAAGAAATAATAAAAAAGAAAAAAACCAATATATAAGTTTAAAATTTTTTGAAATTTAGGGATAAATTTTACAACTCTACAACCACAAGGACTGAATATGTAACTTTGCAAAAAAAATTTGTTCTTGGCATTTTAATCCCTTTTGTTAACAGAGCTAAAGGCATGGACGAAAATAGAAACAAATTGAAACCACAAGGATGAAAAAAGCAATTTTTAAACCATATGGACGAAAATAGTTATAATCATGAAATCACAGGAACGAAAATCGTAGTTACTCCTTTATTAATTTAGGTCGTTATATTTTTATAACCTCCCATCCGTTTGCAATGCGGAACCAAAAACACCTTCATATGAAACAATTGTATCAAAAAATTTAGTATATAAAACATTTTCATCATATTAAACAACTTTATAATTTTTTTTCAATGAATTATGTATGCAACCATGAGTTTACACGGTTTGCACAAATTAATGAGTTTGCAAAATAAGGTGACTCTATATATATAATAAACTGGATTATATCTGCGTGCAATGCGGCGCAAAGTTTCTTAAATTTGAAATTATAGCAGTATAGTTTATTAAAAAAACAATAAACATTATTTAGTTAATCCATTATTATGTATTTTTAATGTAATAAGGGTGAAAAATGAAAAATGAAAACGCAAGAAAATTGTGAAATATATTACTTCTTATAGAAAAATGAAAAATGAAAACGTAAGAAAATTATGAAATATATTACTTCTTATATATAATCTTAATATTTAATAATAAAATTAAATAAAAATGTTTATGATAAGAGTGTAAAATTAAAAATGAAAAGTTAAGGAATTATAATTAAATAAGTAACTAATTATATGAGTATTAAATAAAAAATAGAAGATAATAGTAAAATAAATAACTAAAAAGTGGGAAGATAAATAGGAGTCAATCTTCCAAATAAGTCTCCAAACTGCGAGCCCCATAGGCATTTGCGACGTGGAGGTACCGATCAAATATTGAGTAGTGCAAGGATCGAATCCTTGACCTCAAGGAAGCCAAGGGACAATCTTACCACTGGCTCAATAAGTGATTGGTAGTCAATCAGGTAAGCCCAAATGAATCAAAGTGTAAAATGCGTCCGAATACATGTTTAGGCGGAAAAATCCTATAACCGACTCACCAGACGACGACACGTGACAGTCCAGTTACTGTAATAAGGATTGATCTGATATATATTAGTATATCTTTTAGATAAATAATGTAGTTTGTTAATGTATCAACCATTGCTATCATACTTGCTATCCACGACATGTATGTTATAATATCATAATTATGATATTATAACGTACATACATATAAGATAAAGAAGGTAGTTTGTTAATGTAATTAGCTTAGTCGTATGTATGCATGCTATCATACTTGCTATCCAGGACATGTTGTTATAATATCATAATTATGATATTATAACGTACATATATATAAGATAAAGAAGGTAGTTTGTTAATGTAATTAACTTAGTCGTCAATAAGTCGTTTTCTTTAATTTATTTGCCCTCTAGATTCAATGAATTGGCTTCTCGATTAGCAATGGTTGCTTGATTTTGGGTGTCTATATTCATCATGATTTAAATGTAAAAGATATAATTTCAATATTGATTTTTTGCTTATGGTATGTTTCCATTTTGTATATTTCTTCAATGGTAGGTTTTCATGTTTGATTCGGTTTATGATATATGTTTTTATGTTGTAGATTTGTTTCAATATTTATTAACAATCTACTACATATATATATATATACACACTACACAATCTCAAAAAGCACCAAACCAAATATCATCAACTTGTTCAAGAATAACCATGGTGACCAAAAGGTCAGCTAAGCTCCCATCATGGACTATGATCATTTCACTTGTAACTTTCACCACCACCTTCTGCCTCTCCGCGGTGGCTGCCGCCGAAGAAACCGATACATACATTGTCCTCCTAAGCTCTCCCGATGATAACCGCATCTTGGCTCGATCGGAAGACCTCGAAAGCTGGTACAACACGTTCTTGCCCACGACCGTTGAAAACTCCGATGAAAACCCGAGGATAATTCACGCGTATCGTAACATAGTTACGGGGTTTGCAGCGAAACTTACGGCCAAGCAAGCGAAGGAAATGGAGGGGAAAGATGGAGTCATATCTGCACAGCCTCAAAGGGTGCTATCTTTACATACAACCCATACTCCTAAATTCTTGGGGTTGCACCAAAATGTGGGGTTTTGGAGAGATTCAAACTACGGGAAGGGGATCATCGTTGGGCTTCTCGACACCGGGATCACTCCCGGTCATCCTTCTTTTAACGACGCGGGTGTGGGACCGCCACCAGCTAAGTGGAAAGGAAAATGCGAAGTTTCGGGGTGTAACAATAAGTTGATCGGTATTAGGAACTTTGTTTCAGGAAGTTTTGGTTCGCCTCTTGATGAAGAAGGACACGGGACGCACACGGCTAGTACTGCGGCTGGAAACTTTGTTGACGGAGCTAACGCGCTCGGGAATGACATTGGAACGGCGGTTGGGATGGCTCCGCTTGCACATGTGGCAATGTATAAGGTTTGTGACGAGAGAGGTTGTGCCGATGGTGATATCTTGGCAGCCATGGATGCGGCGGTCGGAGAAGGTGTCGACGTGCTTTCTCTCTCGCTTGGCGGATTTTCTATCCCGTTCTATATGGACGCGATCGCTATAGGTGCGTTCGGTGCCATAAAACAAGGGATATTCGTTAGTTGTTCGGCAGGGAACTCCGGGCCGTTAAACACTACAGTCTCAAACGAGGCTCCATGGATTCTCACCGTTGGTGCTAGTACGGTCGATCGAAAGGTAAAGGCGACTGTAAAACTTGGAAATGGGGATTTACTGGACGGAGAATCGCTTTTCCAACCTAAAGGTTTTTCGAAAACCCTTTTGCCAATTGTATACCCGGGGATCAACGGCAACCAAAATGCGTCACAGTGTGCCCCGGGATCGTTAAACGCCACCGATGTCAAAGGAAAGATCGTGATTTGCCTTAAAGGTGGCGGCATTGCAAGAGTCGCCAAAGGACAAACGGTAAAAGACGCCAGAGGAGCTGCTATGATTCTTATCAACGTACAAGCAGACGGCGCTAGCACCATAGCTGACGCTCATGTACTTCCCGCATCGAACGTTGCTTATAAAGACGGCCATACGATCATAAATTACATTAACTCAACCTCATCCCCCGTCGCTACAATTATATTTCACGGAACCGTTATTGGAGATAAATCAGCTCCTCAGGTGACCTATTTCTCATCACGAGGGCCGAGTCTAGCAACTCCCGGAATCCTAAAACCAGACATCATCGGGCCAGGCGTGAGTATTCTAGCAGCATGGCCTGTCTCAGTCGATAACAGTTCGACACCAGCCCCTTTTTTTAACGTGATTTCGGGTACATCCATGTCCTGCCCTCATCTCAGCGGGGTCGTAGCATTATTGAAAAGTGCGCACCCCGATTGGTCACCAGCTGCAATCAAGTCCGCGATCCTGACCACGGCTGATTTGATCAACCTCAACGGCCAGCAAATCGAGGACGAAAGGGAGCTTCCGGCCGACCTGTTTGCAGTTGGGGCCGGCCATGTCAACCCATCCAAAGCAAACGACCCGGGACTCGTTTTTGATATACAACCACACGATTATATTCCTTACCTGTGTGGATTGGGATACTCGGATGCACAAGTAAAGGCCATTGTCAATAAGCAAGTTTCTTGCTCAAACACAACAAGCATACCTGAAGGACAACTGAACTATCCTTCGTTAGCCGTGAAATTGAGTGCAGGTGTCACGGTATCTTTCACGAGGACCGTGACCAACGTTGGGGATGCTAATTCGTCCTACATCGTAGAACTTTCTACGGGACCGGGCATGGCCGTCTCTGTGTCCCCGGCTCAGCTGGATTTCTCGGCGGTCAACCAGAAGCTGTCTTACACGGTGACATTCGTCACTACGGCTGGGTTTGATCCGAAGATTGGATCCGGGGAAGGGGCCGTGGTATGGAAATCCGCAAAGCATACGGTTAGGAGTCCGGTTTCGATCACATATGTTTAAGTTTAGAGCCGTTCCTGGCATTTTTTAGGCCATGGGGGAGATGTAAAAAAGGGGATCTCGCTAAGTATAAAAAGTCTGTTAATATATCGTCTTTATCATAAAAAATAATATATTCTTGAAATTGAAGATATGCTAGTAATTCATATAAAACCGTTCTCGTATTCTTGGACAAACAATCAATTTATAATTATTTCTAAGTTAATATTATCGACTATATCATTTTCTTATAATATTGTTAATTAGTTTAACCGTCAAAAACATCCTATAGTACAACTTTTAATATATAGATTGACATAATTTAAAGTCATAATCTTGACATAATTTAGGCATTCTATAAAACCAAGTTAGTGCTAAATATATCAAAGTTGTTTTTAATCAAGAAGTTTTAGACTTTACACTAACTAAAAAACCCACAGAAACAATAATCAATAGTATAAAGTGAATGACCAATTATTTTTTATATATATCTTGCTAATGTAATTAATTAATACATCTTTTGGAACTTAATATAATACAAAGTTGTTTTTAGGATCCTATCAAGTACAAAAAGAAATTGTGTCTCTGTTATTTACATTTTTTTGTTACTATTATATACTAAATTCTAAAAAATTGGGCCCTTATTTCTCGTGGGCCCTGGGCGTACGCCCAGCCTGCCCTCCCCCGGCCACAACCCTGTTTAAGTTGATGTGAGAATGATATATAGGTTTTTCTACCGGTTTCAAAAAAAGGCAAGATTTAATCAACTGCTTGATTTTAGTTCTTCCTTTCTTTTGGTTAATCATGAGCAATTAGTGTTCAATTGGTTTGATCCTGAGCAGTTGAACACAATTGTTCTACATTTTGCTCCAATTCTTTTGATATTGTTATGAAAATTCATTCACTTATCGAATAAGCGTTTAATAAAAGACTAAACGCTCCTAAATGTTTAATTTGTTTTATTGGGCCGGTATTTCGGAGGGAAATCTCGTTGTTAAAACAAAGTAGTTGTTGAGGTTGAACGTAATTTTTGTTTAAATCTTTGGTTATGTTTGGCAAACTAGCTGATAAGCTAGCTTATGACTGATAAGGTAGCAGATGACTAATAAAGTAGCAGATGACTAATAAGTTGTGTTTGTCAGACGATCGATATGAGATTTTGAACGGTGCCCTAAAGTTTTTTAGCTTATGAACTCGTTTAGATCCAATTATATATTTGAGCATGTAACAATTAGTCATTTTTATATTTTCGTTTAGATCCAATGATATACTATTTTAAGATGGCTAGTCTTTTCATATTAAGATATTTTTGTTGTTTTAATCCGTAAGACGTGAACTCCTGCAAAAAAAAAAAATGGAAGGATCCTAGATAATTATCGTTTATCAATCTTGGAAATCTTTTCAATTTAAGCATTGCAATAGTAAAGTACTTTTTATTTTTCAAAATAAATGGTGCCATAAGCATTGCAATATTTCCCTTTTGCCACCTACTTTGATGATGTTGCACAAAATAATGAATGCAATTCTACTAGTACAGAGTCAGACCTGAAAGTTTAGAGCCCAAAATAAGCTTTTTATATATATATGGTAAGCTTAAGAATTATTTAGAGAAATGCATCAATGAAATCATGAAAATTGACTA
The DNA here is from genome assembly GCA_030169165.1 of Centaurea solstitialis. Classification (NCBI taxonomy): domain Eukaryota; kingdom Viridiplantae; phylum Streptophyta; class Magnoliopsida; order Asterales; family Asteraceae; genus Centaurea; species Centaurea solstitialis. The sequence goes on along the minus strand of CM058045.1, from coordinate 15,571,323 downwards.
AACTCAAATCCTTACCAAAATCAGAATGCATCAAATTGAGATAAGCAGCATAAAATAGAGAGTGAAACTTGAAAAGGATTGATCAATTGAAGTGTAATACTCTTTGTATCTATTAATCAATTGAAGGATTCATTCATTCAAAATAGAGACTGAAACTTGTATCAAATTTCAAGGATTCAAATAGATATAACAAGATGAAAAGTTCAAATTGAAATCGGATACCTAATTCGTTCCAAAATCGTTCAGATTGGGAGCAATTTGATCTAGGTTTTTGAGGAGGATTTCTCCCGGTTAATAATTGATTTAAAATAGGAAATATACATTCTATGATTTAAAAGTAGCTATCCAAATACTTTATTTGGATGTGTTTATAACTTATTTCATCCTGGAGAAGCAAATAAGTTAAAATAAAGTGCTTATAACGAACTACTGTTTATTGAAATGTATAAGTTCATAGACATCATTTGAACAAAATCTTTAATGCAAAAGAATAAATAAGTATACCAGTTCTTTTTCAATGGGTAACAATTTCTTTAACAAACTTAATGAATCAATATGTCTATCAATTGGCAACTGTACCAATTAGATTGGTACCACCTTTTTTTTGGAAGAGGTATCCCAGACCACATTGGACCCAGACTAATCCTCGGCAATTTTGGGCCGAAGCCCGACTGCTAAAGCATGCAGCCCGGGGTCGAAGCCCCCGTACCTCCAGAATGCGTCCCCCAAGGCTCGAACTCGGGTTCACCACTATGTAGTGCCCAAGCCTTACCACTAGGCTAACACTCCTTTGGTTTAGATTGGTACCACCTTCGTCATGCAAAGGTTGTTAGTACTGTACCAAGTACGTAAACACACACACACCACATGAAAATGTTCACTTGGATAAATGTTTAATAAACGACTCCTATCCCATAGCCATATGATATTTCTATCATTGGGGATCTAATGTGTTTCCAAGCCAAGCAAAGGTCTTTAATTGTAATTGTAACTTCACTACTCTTCCGATAAAATGACTTATTTTCCGTATATTCTACCATTATAATACACACACACACAAAAATAAATGTACACACCCATAACGTTTACCGGGAAGAGCCACTACTCTCACTTTTCTAATCGGTAACATTCCCAGCCATTAAAACGAATTATAACCTTGTAGGTAATCATCTTTGTTGGTCCTAAATAATCAAACAAAAAGAGGATTCAAGAGAGAAATAAAGAAGATGAAATGAAAAGTCCTTGAATTTATTATGAGAGCTCTCAAGAACACAAGAACACACACAAACACCTACTAGATGACTCTCATTGAAATGATTCCCACACCTTTCTCTCAACCCTAAACCCCTTTATATATGGGGCCTAAATACAAAAGCCCAAGCCCAAGCCCAATAGCTAAACTAACTAGTTAAACACTAATTAAACCTTCTCAAAGCTTACTTTATAAAACTTTCACTAATTAGGACAATTTGGTCCTAACAATCCCCCCCTAAAGTTTTATAAAGGAAGCATCTCTGATCTTCTCCCCCTTGCTTTCTTCAGAAAACTTTAGTGGCGTTCGGCTACATTTTGATCTCTAAGCTCCCCCTCGATTGTACCTCTTTATCTTCAGTTTCAACTGAAAGACCAGATCCGATTTGCAATAAACGCGACTGATTGCACAAACTACAGGGAAACTCTAAAGCTTGGATCACCGAAACACCGTATGGCTTGAAAAACTGGGAGTAGATACTGAACGAGATACTTTGCTTTGATCTCTCTACTGCTCAGAAAATAGTAGATTTCCTGAAATCTTCCAAAATGTCAAGTAATCAAATCCAGATCTAGTCTTCTTAGTCAGATGGATGACGACCGTCACTCAAAAATTCTAGATCACAACCGAGCCTCCACAACGGTAAAACTCAACTCTCACGCCTAAGAGGAATAATTCACCGAAGGTGGCATCCAAAGGAAAAACTCAACTCTCACGCCTAAGAGGAATAATTCCATCTAATAAAACTCTAGAATATAGGTTGCAGAGCGTCAGCCTTCTGAGTAATCTAACCAAATGCAGAATTCGATCACCGTCGATTTGAAATCGTTACAAATCTGACATGTCTTCAAATAATCTAGAGCAGCTAGGGAAACGAGAGAAATTCAATTTTCATGATTGAAAACTGAATTGGGCTAAAATCTGGGTTGATGAGATCTTTACGAACCAATTGGGAAAGAAAGGTGGCTAATTAAGCACGGGGATTTTGAAGCGTCACATGTATTTGAATCTGGGTGGATCTAGAGCGCAGCGGAAAATGATCAATCATAAGCCCGATTGACCGTATAATCTTGAATGCGTATCTGGAGATAATTCCCGAACTAAAATTGAGCAATTTAGCATACTCGGGAAAAAATTCGTCAAATGGTCCCAAACCCCGAAACCTGGAAGTCTCAAATCAGAAAAAAAATTAAATTTTCTGAAAAAGATGTGAGAATCTCAAACTCCAGAGGCTGAATTTGTAAAAATCCAGAACTTTGAACTCAAGGGGTTAATCTTGTAAATATTCAGAACTTGAACTTGAGGGAACAAATCTGAATATATTTGAAACTTGAAGTGCAGGGACCAAATCTGACAGAACTTGAAAGAAGAAGTGCAGGGACTGGCAGCGACATGATTGCAAACTTGGCCCACAAAGTGTCAATATCTTGAAAGTTTAGGGGTTGGCAGCAACAAGATTGTAAACTTGGTCCATGAAATCATTAAACAAATCAAACTAGAAGGACCAAGAACGTCAATCCCTTAAAGTTGATTCAAGTTTGTGAGAATGCAGCAAGCCAGCAAGCATCACGTGCATCCTTTTTTTTTTTTTTGCTTTTTCTTTTTCTTCTTTCTCAAGAGCACCACGTGGATTGGAAAAACCATGAACTTTCAAGTTTTGGAATCGGGAAACTCATGGGAAAGGTGAAGCGGGAAAAACTCAAGATGTGGAGTCGGAAACCATTTCCCCGATTCGATTTTTTTTTTCCTTTTCAGCCACAAAAAATATTTCTCACTTCACTTTCTAAATCAAAATCCATAAACTATAAGTTCGAATGAATTTCAAAGTCTGACTCCAAAATCTGAGTCGAGAAACTTGAAAAATCAAAGGTTCCACTTAAAAACGAGTCAGGAAACTCGAATACCCGAGTCAGGTTATTCATGTTTCCCGAGTCGGGATTTGAAAGATCAAAGGTTCCCCTTAAGAACGAGTCGGGAAACCTCGAATACCCGAGTCGGGTTATTCATGTTTCCCGAGTCGGAATATAATCACAACCCAAACGTCAATCTTCATCATCTCCATCAAGATCCAAACCCCAAAACGCATATTCAAACTTTTCTTCAAGAACAATGCTTCAAAACCCAAAAAAAATCCTTTTTGAATGATTCCATAGGAACAAACAAATCTAATGATTTGTATGGCTCTGATACCATTTGTTGGTCCCAAATAATCAAACAAAAAGAGGATTCAAGAGAGAAATAAAGAAGATGAAATGAAAAGTCCTTGAATTTATTATGAGAGCTCTCAAGAACACAAGAACACACACAAACACCTATAGATGACTCTCATTGAAATGATTCCCACACCTTTCTCTCAATCCTAAACCCCTTTATATATGGGGCCTAAATACAAAAGCCCAAGCCCAAGCCCAATAGCTAAACTAACTAGTTAAACACTAATTAAACCTTCTCAAAGCTTACTTTATAAAACTTTCACTAATTAGGACAATTTGGTCCTAACAATCTTTTACCCAGTAAGCACTTATCAAGAAAAAGTCTTCTAACACTTTTTATCATGCTCATCCGGTAAAGCAACTGACAGCCAGATAATCATTTGTTAATCCTCCCCCTAACACTTTGTAAATCAACAGAATTGTCATATACATAACACATTTCATGCTTATAATGTACAAATCCTATATGGTTTATGAGAATTTAGTAGAAGAGATAGCAATTATATAAGTGATCTGATCACAATATGTTTTTCTAACCACTTGGGTTGTGGCACATTGGTTAAGACTTAAGGGGATGCGGTGGAAATCTCATCCAACCTGGTTCAAATCCAAGCGCTGGTCATGGAGATTCACCTGCAATGACTTTGATCATTCATGTAATCATGTTGTATCATTATTAACCAATAAACTTTAAGTTTTTGATATGTTGTTGTAGCATCTCAATCATCCCGATGACAATGCTAGTTGGTAGTTAAATACGCATCAATGTGGTAGCAAAGGTCATACCTAATTTTGTATCATAGCTACCTCAACTCATTCCTCATCAATATAGAAAGATGTATCTGCCCCTGCATAACAAAGACTAACCATTCACCCATTTACATAAAAAAGAATTAGCATATATTCGATATTAAGAGACACCAAGGACTAGAACGCAACTCGTCATTATAAGCCCACAATTAGCATCGAGTCACAATCTTCATTAAGAAAAAAAAACAATAGTAGAAGGAACAAATGTGTCGCCAATATCATCACACTACATGGAATCTGATGTTTCCGAGGCCAAGCAAAGGTCTGTCCTCTGATGTTTAACTTGCACATCTCTTCCAAGGAAATGACTTATTTTATATATTCTACCTTGGGGTGATCTTCGGTCGGGTTTGGATGGGACGGTCCCCAAATTCCAACACCAATCGGGTTTATGGTGGAATTGGCAAGCCCCAAAAGCCGACGTTCGGGGTTTGGGTAGTTAGGGTCGGATATCCGGTCCCAATTTTCAGATTTTTTAGGTCTAAATCGGAAATCGAAGTCCAATTTGAAAGATGGGGGTGGTCGGTCGGCTCTGGTGGAGACGCCAGTCGTTGGTGCCGTTTTTTTGTTTTGAATTTGAAGCTGTGAGACAGAATGATAAGTTTTACTTTTTAAGAAGTGTAACCAAACAGAAAGTTTGGGTGTTGAAATCATTTTTTTAAAGATAAAGGGGGTTTTTAGGAAGATATATAAAAAAAACAATTTTTTAACAATCGGGGTTTCGGACCGGTTTAGGTTTTGGATTATCCAACCCAACCAGATCCTATATATCCGACATAAAAGTTGGATTTCAGGGTTTGGCATTTTTCGGGTCGGGTGTCTGTTTTTTCAGGTGATGCTCACCCCTAATTCTACCATTATAAAACCCACACACGCCATAAAAGGTGTACATACCCATAAATATAACCATAAATATAACCATAACTAGCAAAATCTAGTCTTTTATTTAACAATAGATACTATGGGTCTTACCCGATAAGAAGAAAGACAAGGATCAAGATTCCTCACCGGCAAAGTGACCGGTACGACTCTTACGGTAAACAGGTAAATTATTACATACAACAAGGTTATGATAAACTATAGTTTTACTCAATAAAGTAAGTGATAGTGTCAAAACTTACCGATAAGCACTTACCCAATTTATTTACCTGATTTCAATAAGTTCAATTACTAATTTATTCGATTTTAAAAAAAAAAAATTTAAAGAACTAAAATCACTGAAAATCTGAAAACTTTTGAGGGGTTTTTTGGTTGAGTTTTCTCTGAAAAAGTGTTTTGGAGTAAAATTTACTAGAAAGAGACCTGGCCCAAGCCAAGAAGGAATAAGAACGTTGCCTTCGACCTGTTACGATACCACCACCAGGGCACAAACTACTGAAACCATCCATCCATGGATGATCTACCAGCAGAGTTGACAATCGATATTCTGTCAAGACTTCCAGTGAAGACCATCATCCAATGCAAGCGTGTCACAAGAAGTGGAGGAACTTAGTTTCGGACTCTTCCATTGTTAATCTCCATCTCTCCATGTCAGCTGCTACATGCTTCATCTTTCATCAAAATGTTAAGCATCTATGTGATGGTTCCTTAGATCCGGGGATTTTGAAGTGGTTGGAAATAGAAGACAAAGTTGATCATCACCATTTAACCATGACCCTCTCATGAGCCTTGATCTTAGGAGTCTCGCACCCATTCTTCAAAACTCTCTAATATCTCTAAAGGGATCGATCAATGGTTTGATCTGCGTATCTAGACATTCTTCTCTACATGATAATACTTACGTATGCAATCCGGTCAGTAGAGAAGTCGTGATCCTCCCTACCTCTCCTCAATACCGTAAACATGGTTTCATGATAGTTAGTTATGGTTTTGGAGTCAGTTAATGGACTAGGGAATACAAAGTGGTACGAACCTCCCATTAGAAGATACCATTAAACGGTAACAAATACAAAGGCGTATTAGAAGCCGAGATTTACACCCTTGGCACAGGCCAATGGAGAAGTCTTGGTTCAATTTCTTATTGGATTGATAGATCCGACATTGGTGCTGTTCTGAACGACCATTGTCATTGGATTCTTTTTTATTATGAGGATGCCCCTGAAAGGATTTGTACTTTTGATTTAAACAAGGAAACCTTTCATTTATTTCCATCTCCTCCTATAGAAGAAAATGGCTACCATTTTCAGTTAAAGATTGGTGGTTGTTTATGTAAATCTTATGCCAACGATTCTCAATTGACAATTTGGGTGATGAAGGAATATGGTATCAAGAAATCTTGGCATAAAGAGATGGTCATCACAAAAGAAGCTCTTAATCATAGACGAGAAGGGCCATATTGGTATATGGTACATGTGATCTAGGGTTTAAAAGGTGGAACTATCTTTTTGGGGAGTTGGGATCTGTTCGCATTTTATCCTACAAGTGATACAGTTGAAGAAATAGACACGTTTGGGTGTTCGAAGAGGGGGCTGTCTTATCGTCCAAGCTTTCTTAAACTCCAGAATTTTGAATCAGAGAGGGTTCACATGTTCTAAAGGTCAACAAAAGTTTCTACCATTTTTGTATTCAAAGATTCTTTTGATTCGGGTGTTTTGCTACTGTTTTCAGATTTACTGATTTCCTACGGGCTTTTAAAACCGATGCACTTTAAATGTGAATCGGGTTTTGTAAATGACAATCGTAATGATATTTCGATCATCGAAGACCAAATTGAATCTGTATCGATCATCCAAGATCGAATTGAAGATCAAGAAACAGGGGAATCAAAAGAAGCAGAAGAAACAAGGGAATTTAACAAGAGGTGTGCATAGTTCATAAAAAATATGAGAGTGAATATGAAATGTGAATTATCGATAGACAGATCAAACCATTCACAATACCGTTAGGAATACTTGAGAAATCCGTAGAATGGATGAAATAGTGACAATCAGGTTTGTCTTCAATTTCCATCCACCTCAAATTCATGGGTTTCCGGTCATAAGTTCTTGCAGGATATGATGAAGGATAAGGCTTTGCCGGTGGATCAAGAGAGGTGAAGATTGACAAAGTAAGGATCCAAAACTAAGTAATTTCGCTACGTGTAGTGGATGATAGATCCTGACGTGAAGTCTTGTGAGAATATTTGCCATGACATACATAACAAGAATCGAAACTCTTACGTCGGTAAGTGTGAGAAATGATTCTTAGTTTCTTACACAGTAATTGCTTACCGGATTTAAATTGCTTACCAACAATCTGTTTTCAAGGCCAATGATGTTACAAGATATGATAGTTGAATGTGAATATTTTGTCGGTAAGCACTTACACGGTAAGAATTTGGTAAACGACCTCTAAAGTCTTTGGTTTAAAAGATATTTAAAGTCATAGACGGTCCTTTAGGATTGCCAAACAATGTAAATTGTGCCAACTTTTTTTTATAACTTCAGCAAGAAGATTAATAAATGATTGAAATGTTTCTTTGTCTGTATCAGAAGTACAAAGATTTTAAGGGGGAATCCTCGTCGTTAACAAACCAATTGATATATATGGTTGCGTAGAAGTGGGTAGTTAGAATCATCAAGTGATGGCCAAACGTAAGTTGTTATTATTATAACCAACCCGGTCGGTTTTCCGGTAGTTGGCTGGGTTGTTGAGCGGGTATAACCGGCCCAATGCTTAACTGACCAGTTAACCTAGAAAGCCTTGACCAGTTAAGGTTTTTCCCAAAAAAATGCATAACCGGTTATAATCGATAACCGATCTTTTTGAAGTATATCAAATTATAATACTTAATTGATGATTATGTTGAGAAATTAATTGGTACTCAATTTTTTAACATAATTTATCTTATGAAAAGGTACTAAAATATGTATAAAATAGTAATTTTCTTTTAATTTATTGAACATCATTTTTCGTAGTTGTCCACAATAATTTTTTCTTTGTTATACATCATTTGTATACTTATGATTTATCTAGTTGTACTAGATTTTGTTCATATTTATCAAAGACCGGCCTTGTTTACAAATAGCCGCAAAATAATGTTAATTAAAAAGTTATAATGAAACTTGCATTCCTCTTAAGCCTTATAATTGGAACATGAAGGAGTTTTTTATCTACCTCAATGGAAGTAGTTATTGAATGGGTAATAATTAACAAATCTTCTTATCCATTTTGGTTCAACATTTTGAGGATTAATCATTGATCATATTTGGTCAATTCCAAATCTTCCTAGAACCCGTGAATAAGATCCTAGATCACGAAATAACCAAGAACAGAAAATAGGTTCTATTTATTGAAAAGATACCATATGAAACAATTGAAATATTTCTGAAAAACCGTAGGAAATCACTTTAGTACATGCAACAACAATAGCAATAGGAAATCAATTCACTAAATAAACCTTATGCGTTGGATAAAACAGTCAACCATTTAGAACCTACTGGAAATCAATTCAGTAGATCTGAAAGAAATAATAACATACCAGAATCAAAATGATTCATTGATATTAAGGTGGTAGAGTTTTTGTGGACCTCTAGAACATATGAACCCTTTTTGAATCAAAATTCCGGAGTTGAAGAAAGCTAGGATGATAAGTCAGTGCATTCAAGTTAGGGCCAAACATTTTATATATATTTTGGACGTTTTATCATTGTATGTATTCAATTTTAGAACTTACCATTTAATGTATCGAACTTGCTAAACTTTGCCATTGTATGTATCGGGTAACCTACTAAGAAGGTAACAGGTAAAATTGCCACGTAGGATGACACATAGGATGCCAAGTCACTATGAGTTTAATAAGTTACAAATTTTGTCCCTCTACTTTACTGATTAGGTCCCAAGGACCTGTTTTGCCTCATTTGAAAAAACCAAACCCACCTCCAAACCACCACCACCACCACCACCACCGCTGTCGCCTCCAAACCACCACCACCACCACTGCTACTGCCTCCAAACCACCACCACCTTCACTTCAAACCCCCACCACCACTGTCACTACCTTCAAACCACCACCACCACCGTCACTACCTTCAAACCACCACCACCACCACCACTGCTACTGCCTCCAAACCGCCACCACTACCACCACTGTTGCCGCCTCCAAACCACCGCCACCGTCACTTCAAACCCCCACCACCACTGTCACTACCTTCAAACCACCACCACCACTGTCACTACCTTCAAACCACCACCACCACCACCCCACCACCACCAACCATCTCTATAGCAGCCGCCGCCACCATCTCTACACCCACCACCACCACCACTGCTACTGCCTCCAAACCGCCACCACTACCACCACTGTTGCCGCCTCCAAACCACCACCACCGTCACTTCAAACCCCCACCACCACTGTCACTACCTTCAAACCACCACCACCACCACCACATCCACCACCCCCACCACCACAGCTGCCACCACCACCACCACCACCACACCCACCACCACCAAACCACCACCACACCCACCATCTCTACAGCAGCCCCCACCACCATCTCCATACCCACCACCACCACATCCATTTCCACAGCCGCCGCCGCTGCCACCACCACCACGCAATCTCCACCACCACCATCACCAAACCCACCACCAACACCGGCACCGCCATCGCTGCTTCCAAACCACCACCACCAACACCCACCACCACCAGCACCGCCACTACCAAACCCCCACCACCACCAACGCCACCAGCACCACTCTAAACCAACCACCACCAAATCAATAAAACCCTCAAATCAACAAAACCAAACCACCACCGGCGTTGATTTTGCAGGGGTTTCCAGATCAGGTTGGTGGAACGAGAGAGGGAGAGACGTTGGCGGATCTGGACCACCACCACCGGCGGCGATTTCGTCCAGATCCTCCTAGAGGTTGAACGAGAAAGAAAGAAATAGAGAGAGGGGGAGAGAGATGATACCGGAGATGGGGGTGGTGTCGCCGGCCGCCGGAGTGGTGTTTACGGGGGTGGTGTCGTCGGCCGCCGAAGATGGAGCCAACGACATTCTTCAGTCGCAAATGAGAGAGAGAGAACAAAATGTGTTTATTATACAATTTAACCCTCAATTTGTTGGGTTTTGTAGAATTTAAACCCTAGGGACCAAAATTGTTGGTTTTTGTAAACCTCATGGACCAATCTGTAGTTTACTCTTTTTAAAAAAATATATATATTCCACATCAGATATAATTTGTTCCACGTCAGCTACACGTCAGTATTTTTCCGGTAACAAGTCACCGGATACATACAATGACAAGTTTTAGCAAGTTCAATACATTAAATGGTAAGTTTGAAAGTTAAGTACATACAATGATAAAACGTGACAAGTTGGATACATTTTGGTGTACTTTTCCCTATATATTTTAACCTTCACAATAGTTTTTTTTGTGAAGGTTCGCATTATATATATGTAACCTTCACAGAACTTAAGCTGTGAAGGTTTCGTTTTTTAGCTTGTTTTCGATATTTTTTTCATCGAAAGTGATTTTTAGGTCTGCATATTCGAGTTTTATGTACATTCACGGTGTTTTTTGTGAAGTTTCATTAGTTAGGTATTGGTCTCACGCGGTCTCACGGTAATAGCTTGGTCTCACCTGATCCTAAGTCTATATAGGTATTAAATAAAAAATAGAAGATAATAGTAAAATAAAAAATTAAAAAGTGGGAGGATAAATAGGAGTCAATCTTCCAAATAAGTCTCCAAACTGCAAGTCCCATAGCTAGGCATTTGCGAGGTGGAGGTACCGATCAAATATTTAATAGTGCAAGGATCGAACCCTTGACCTCAAGGAAGCCAAGGGACAATGTTACCACTAGCCCAACAAGCTAGTGATTGGTAGTCGATCAGGTAAGCCCAAATGAACCGAAAGTGTAAAATGTGTACATATACATGTTTAGGCGGGAAAATCATATAACCGACTCACCAAACGACGACACATGGCAGTCCAGTTACTGTAATAGGATTGATCTGGTATATATTTGTATATCTTATAGATAAAGAAGGTAGTTTATTAATTTATCAACCATTGCTATCATACTTGCTATCCACGACATGTATGTTATAATATCATAATTATAAGATCCACTTCCTATACATAACATACATATAAGATAAAAAGGTAGTTTGTTAATCTAATTAGCTTAGTCGTCAATAATTCGTTTTCTTTAATTTATTTTCATGAATTGGCTTCTCGATTAGCAATGGTTGCTTGATTTAGGGTGTCTATATTCATTATGATTTAAATGTAAAAGATATAATTTCAATATTGATTTTGTGCTTATGGTATGTTTCCATTTTGTATATTTCTTCAATGGTAGGTTTTCATGTTTGATTCATATGGTTTTATGTTGTAGATTTGTTTCAATATTTATTAACAATCTACTCTATATATATATATACACACACTAGACACAATCTCAAAAAGCACCAAACCAAATATCATCAACTTGTTCAACAATAACCATGGTGACCAAAAGGTCAGCTAAGCTCCCATCATGGACTATGATCATTTCACTTGTAACTTTCACCACCACCTTCCGCCTCTCCGCCGCCGAAGAAACCGATACATACATTGTCCTCCTAAGCTCTCCCGATGATAACCGCATCTTGGCTCGATCGGAAGACCTCGAAAGCTGGTACAACACGTTCTTGCCCACGACCGTTGAAAATTCCGATGAAAACCCAAGGATGGTTCACGCGTATCGTAACATAGTTACGGGGTTTGCAGCGAAACTTACGGCCAAGCAAGCGAAGGAAATGGAGGGGAAAGATGGAGTCATATCTGCACAGCCTCAAAGGGTGCTATCTTTACATACAACCCATACTCCTAAATTCTTGGGGTTGCATCAAAATGTGGGGTTTTGGAGAGATTCAAACTACGGGAAGGGGATCATCGTTGGGCTTCTCGACACCGGGATCACTCCCGGTCATCCTTCTTTTAACGATGCGGGTGTGGGACCTCCGCCAGCTAAGTGGAAAGGCAAATGCGAAGTTCCGGGGTGTAACAATAAGTTGATCGGTATTAGGAACTTTGTTTCAGGAAGTTCTGGTTCGCCTCTTGATGAAGAAGGACATGGGACGCACACGTCTAGTACTGTGGCTGGAAACTTTGTTGACGGAGCTAACGCGCTCGGGAATGACATTGGGACGGCGGTTGGGATGGCTCCGCTTGCACATGTGGCAATGTATAAGGTTTGTGACGAGAGAGGTTGTGCCGATGGTGATATATTGGCAGCCATGGATGCGGCGGTCGGAGAAGGTGTCGACGTGCTTTCTATCTCGCTTGGCGGATTTTCTATCCCGTTCTATATGGACGCGATCGCTATAGGTGCGTTCGGTGCCATAAAACAAGGGATATTCGTTAGTTGTTCGGCAGGGAACTCCGGGCCGTTCAACACTACAGTCTCAAACGAGGCTCCATGGATTCTCACCGTTGGTGCTAGTACGGTCGATCGAAAGGTAAAGGCGACTGTAAAACTTGGAAACGGGGATTTACTGGACGGAGAATCGCTTTTCCAACCTAAAGGTTTTTCGAAAACCCTTTTGCCAATTGTATACCCGGGGATCAACGGCAACGAAAATGCGTCATGGTGTCTCCCGGGATCGTTAAACGCCACCCATGTCAAAGGAAAGATCGTGATTTGCCATAATGGTGGCGGTATCGTGCAAGGACAAACGGTAAAAGACGCCAGAGGAGCTGCTGTGATTCTTACCAACGTACAATTAGACGGCGCTAGCACCATAGCCGACGCTCATGTACTTCCCGCATCGAACGTTGGTTATAAAGACGGCCTTACGATCATAAATTACATTAACTCAACCTCATCCCCTGTCGCTACAATTATATTTCATGGAACCGTTATTGGAGATAAATCAGCTCCTCAGGTGACCTCTTTCTCCTCACGAGGGCCGAGTCTAGCAACTCCCGGAATCCTAAAACCAGACATCATTGGGCCAGGCGTGAGTATTCTAGCAGCATGGCCTGTCTCAGTCGATAACAGTTCGACACCAGCCCCTTTTTTTAACGTGATTTCGGGTACATCCATGTCCTGCCCTCATCTCAGCGGGGTCGTAGCATTATTGAAAAGTGCGCACCCCGATTGGTCACCTGCTGCAATCAAGTCCGCGATCATGACCACGGCTGATTTGATCAACCTCAACGGCCAGCAAATCGAGGACGAAAGGGAGCTTCCGGCCGACCTGTTTGCAGTTGGGGCCGGCCATGTCAACCCATCCAAAGCAAACGACCCGGGCCTCGTTTTTGATATACAACCACACGATTATATTCCTTACCTGTGTGGATTGGGATACTCGAATGCACAAGTAAAGGCCATTGTCAATAAGCAAGTTTCTTGCTCAAACATAACAAGCATACCTGAAGGACAACTGAACTATCCTTCGTTAGCCGTGAAATTGAGTGCGGGTGTCACGGTATCTTTCACGAGGACCGTGACCAACGTTGGGGATGCTAATTCGTCCTACATCGTAGAACTTTCTACGGGACCGGGCATGGCCGTTTCTGTGTCCCCGTCTCAGCTGGATTTCTCGGCGGTCAACCAGAAGCTGTCTTACACGGTGACATTTGACACTACCGTTGGGTTTGATCCGAAGATTCGATCCGGGGAAGGGGCCGTGGTATGGAAATCCACAAAGCATACGGTTAGGAGTCCGGTTTCGATCACATATATATAAGTTCAGAGCCGTTCCTGACATTTTTTAGGTGCTGGGCCTGATGTAAAAACGGGGATCTCGCTAAGTAAAAAAAAGTCTGTTAATATATCGTCTTTATCATAGAAAATAACATATTCTTAAATTGAAGATATGCTAGTAATTTATATAAAACCGTTCTCGTATTCTTGGACAAACAATCAATTTATAATTATTTCTAAGTTAATATTAGCGACTATATCATTTTCTTATAATATTGTTAATTAGTTTTACCGTCAAAAACATCCTATAGTACAACTTTTAATATATAGATTGAAATAATTTAAAGTCATAATGTTGACATAATTTAGGCATTCTATAAAACCAAGTTAGTGCTAAATATATCAAAGTTTTTTTTAATCAAGAAGTTTTAGACTTTACACTAACTAAAAAACCCACATAAAGAGTAATCAACGGTATAAAGTGAATGACCAATTAGTTTTTTATATATATCTTGCTAATGTAATTAATTAATACATCTTTTGGAACTTAATATAATACAAAGTTGTTTTTAGGATCCTATCAAGTACAAAAAGAAATTGTGTCTCTTTTATTTACATTTTTTTGTTACTGTTATATACTAAATTCTAAAAAAATTGGGCCCTTATTTCTCGTGGGCCTTGGGCGTACCCCGCCCTCCCCCAGCCACGACCCTGTTTAAGTTGATTGGAGAATGATATATAGGTTTTTCTACCGGTTTAAAAAAAAAGGCAACATTTAATCAACTGTTTGATTTTAGTTCTTTCTTTCTTTTGGTTAATCATGAGCAATTAGTGTTCAATTGGTTTGATCTTGAGCAATTGAACACAATTGTTCTACATTTTGCTCCAATTCTTAAGATGGCTAGTCTTTTCATATTAAGATATTTTTGATGTTTTAATCCGTAAGACGTGAACTCCTTCTGCAAAAAAATTGGAAGGAACCTAGATAATGTTTATCAATCTTGGAACATCTTTTCAATTTTTCTTCAACCTATTTTGGTGAGACAAAACATTCAACTTTTATTCCATGAAGTCTTATTTTTACCATGTTTAAATTTTGTTTTGTATGCGATTATAGCAGTGAAAATTCGATATCGCGGTCAGAACCGAGATACGAAATAGCGGTTATAGCGGTGATATCTCGGTTCAAAAATCCCCCCAAAAAGCCCATGTAATAAAAAGCCCATGAAAATCCCCCCCCCCCCCCAAAAAAAAAAATAAAAATAAAAAATAAAAAAAAAATATAAAAAAATCAAATAACTTATTTTAAACAGGCCCATCGAGAAAAGCCGAGATATCAGACCTAGATTTCACCTATTTCGCGCCGAGATTTCAGTAAATCTCGCCACTAATTGCGGTTTCGAGATATTGACCAAGATATGGTCACCGTTACAATATTTTAGTCCGAGAACCGAGATATCATCGAGATTAACTGCATATATCTGTTTTGTCTTGTCTTGTCATGCCATCTAGTGCCATTTATATGCTCTCAAAAACAAAAACAAAAACAAAATACTATTTTGGGTTAAATGTTCTATTTGTCAAATAGATTATCTAACTTGTTAAAAATCTGGGGATAAATTTGTCAAAGTTGTAAAGAAAAAGAGTTGGATTATTTCTGATACAATATTAATTTGTTTGAGATGGTTAAATGTGGACAACCAAATGGTGTGACTTCATTCATATAGCCATTTTGGATTAATGCAAGAAAGGAATACTCTTGTATGGCTGAAACAATAAATCATCTGAATTGTTAAGCTCATTAAACTATAAGTTAATTATTAACAACTCATCTTAGGATTTAGGAACAATAGGAAAATCCAAGTAGCTTTGCAGGACTCAAAGAGATGACCTTTAAACAGGTCCCAAAGCCGAAAAACCCAATCCTAATTGATGATTAAGCTAACGAACGTACTTCGTTAATAATTTTAGCCACGATAAAAACAATTACTAGTTTTTGGTTTCTTTTTCTGCGTTATTACAAAATAAATGTTTTTATCGTTCATGTTTATTAATGACCGAATCAACATACTTAGCGTCTGAATCTCGCAAAAATGTTCATAGAATTAAGACTGTAATTGATAAATGGACAAGATACGACAACATTTCAAGGTACCATAATACGAGATCACAAGATTCGTGTTTTAAAACCACCAACGTAATACAAAAGACATAGAATAAATCACATTTCCGCTTTCACAACCCGAAGCAACGGAACACCCCCTTCGTTGCTTCGCAGACGAAATTTCGTTCGGGTTTTCTCATAAACCCGATCTCGATATCCTCCAACGTGATCACGGGTTCATCGTTAACAAATTTACAACTGGAACATGAGTTTCTCGTTTTTCGACCCATTATTATTCTTTCAAAATCCGACCGCTAACTCTTAGTTTGAGTTCTTGCCGGTCTCCACCGGAGAAAAAGAGCGCCAAGTTCTGTGGAATGACTAATCCGTCCTGACTATCGCGAACTTTCCGATGACTGTCACGAATGCTCCTCGGAACCCCTTGCCATGTGAATTTACGCCCGTACCCTCCCACTTCTAATGAGTACCTGATCTTCTTGGCTTCGCTATCCTCGCCCATGAACCTTAGGAACGATATGTACACCGGAGCCATTCCAAGGTGAAATGCCTCAAAGTGCAAACATAATTGTTGTCCGTAGCAATTGAATACCAACACGTATATATAACTCGAGTATTAAAAGCCATAACATTTACCAAATGTTAGGTACTATTCCTAAGCATAGTAGTTTTCTTTGTTTTTTGTTTTTACTTTTTTTTGTTTTTTGTTTTTATTTTTTTTTTTGTTATGATATATATAGAATTTTAAATTTCATTTACTACTTTTTTATATTATATTTTAATATTACATATATGTTGTTATTTTTTTGTGAGCCGGTTGCTTTTTTCGCTGAAACATGATCTAGACCCAATTTACATTATCATTTAAATTATGCATACCTACTCTTTTTTAAATCTTATTAATTCAATTTCTTTTATTTATATCCTTTCTTTTGCCCATTTGGCACATATAACATAACCCGAATACATTAATTATACATTTTCCACCGTCAAAAAAATAAAAAATAAAAATAAAATCTCTAAAAAACAATCTAAAAACAATCCTAGGTTTAAACTTCTTTTAGATTTAAAAGACATACAACATGTAACAAATGATGAAATACAATTTTCATGACACTTCTAATTTCGTTGCTATTGTTAATTTCTAATCAAATGTTCTGTTATTCGTGACAAGTATTTGGTAAAAAAGATCTTATGTTTTTTTTTATTAGTGTTTATCACATGTTTGATAAAATCCTAAACTTACCCAAATGTATTCGATGTTATGTTACATGTTCTATAAAAAAAAAGTCAAAAATGGTAATTCAAAAATGCTTGGTAATAGAAAATGTGACTTTTTTGGGATTTAGGCTTCTAGAAATACAAAAAATAATTATCTAATTTTAATCGTTATATTTGAACCAGATATATTGACCACAACAAAAGCTAAATTAACGTGATTTCAATTTTATATTTACTCACGAGATTTTCTTTTCTGGGTTAATAACAAAACGTTGCTTACGTCATAATTATCTTATCGATTTATGTTACATTTCAACTGTTTTTTTGTTGATTTATCTAGCTATATTTTATAACCTCCCCTCTCCCCTCTCCCCTGCAACGCAGGGCAAAAAAGACCTCATTTATAATAAAGTGGTAAGTCCGTTTTCTTAAAGTTTTCTCCTTGAACCTTTCTTTCTCCCTATCTCTCTCTCTCTCTCTCTCTATATATATATATATATATATATATATATAGAGAGAGAGAGAGAGGGAAGAGTTAAAATAAAAAGTGTTAAAAATATGAAATAGAGAAGTGATCTCAGCCGCTGATATGGTTGAAATCAAAGTTGAAAAGTCAAGAGTGCGACATTGACCGGTCAAAGTTGCAACCTTTGACTAGTTTTACATATTAAGCAACCATTTAACTTCTCAAATGGGAAAAAATTTGTAATGGAAACAACTGTTCTGCTTTTTGAGATAGAGATACATCCACCTAACAAGAGTAAACAGTAAATGAAACCCTTATCGGGTAATTAAAACCGGTCTTAATTTTCATTCGTTTTATAAAACAAGAAGCTCAATGCATTAATCACAAGTAAAATCGAAGCCGTACTCATATATGTATATATACCACCCGGAGGTAGCGTCTTAGAGCATCTCCAATAGATTCTCTAAAAAATCTCTAAATGGAGAATCAAAATCCAAAATATATATAAAAAAATCCATTCAACTCCAACAATTTCTCCATTTTGGGGATAAAATGATTGCTTAAATTATTAAAATATTTTTTTTTCTTCTCAACGTTTTATTTCATGGTAATTATTTTTGGAGATCTTTGGAGGCTTCTCCAAATTTGGAGATTTTTGTACTCTCCCTCCTATTTTTTCCATTTTGGAGATTCTATTAAGTCCAGAAGTGTGTAAAATCTCCAGCTTCTCCATTTTTGGAGAAGCTATTCGAGGTGCTCTTAGAGTAATACAATATATATTTATATATAGGGGAGAGTTATTTTGTTAACCACTCAAATTGTATAGGCGAGAGTTATTTTGTTAACCACTCAAATTGTGTTAAGCGTGTTAACTCATGGTTGCATACGTAAATCAATGAATTTTTTTGTGGAGTTGTTTAATATGATAAAAATGTTTCATAAACTTCAATTTTTGCTGAAATTGTTTCATATTTCGGTGTTTTTATTCTTATGAAACTTTTTCTTATTCATGTGAAACTTTTTTCATTTCTATGTAAAAAACACCTTCGTATGAAACAGTTTCATCAAAAAATTTAGTATATGAAACATTTTCATCGTATTAAACAACTTCACAAAAAAAAAATTCATTGATTTACGTATGCAACCATGAGTCTTATTCATGTAAAACTTTTTTCATTTCTATGTATATGAAACAGTTTCATCAAAAAATTTAGTATATAAAACATATTATCATATTAAACAACTTCACAAAAAAAAATTCATTGATTTACGTATGCAACCATGAGTTAACATGCTTAACACAATTTGAGTGGTTAACAAAATAACTCTCTTCAAGGGATGAAAAACATTTGAACATAAAGAAGTAAATTACATTTTCCATCCGTGTGGTTTAGAAAATTCAGTTTTCTTCCCTATGGTTTGCAATTTATTTCTACTTTGATCCCCAAATGTAATTACTATTTTTTAAATATAAGGAACTAAAATAATAATGAACTATATGAATTTTTTTATGGAGTTGTTTAATATGATAAAAATGTTTCATAAACTTATATTTTTGATGAAATTGTTTCATATTCCGGTGTTTTTATTCCTATGAAACTTTTTCTTATTCATGTGAAACTTTTTTCATTTATATGTAAAAAACACCTTCATATGAAACAGTTTCATCAAAAAATTTAGTATATGAAACATTTTCATCATATTAAACAACTTCACAAAAAAATTTCATTGATTTACGTATGCAACCATGAGTTAACACGGTTAACACAATTTGAGTGGTTAACAAAATAACTTTCCCCCCCTCTCTCTCTCTCTCTCTCTCTCTCTCTATATATATATATATATATAGAGGGAAAATCAAATACACACTCATCAATTCATACACACTTACACACCAATCTTAACCCTTCATTATTTTTGTAAATTTTTTAGATTCATTTTTATTGAATAAGGGTAACTAGGTAATTTCCTTATTTTCTCTTTAATTTATTTATATTTTAATTTTTGTAACCGATTTTTTCATTTAAATGGGTTCCTAAATTTGTGCAATCAAATATTCAAACTAAATAACAATTTCAAATTTCTGATTTCTAATCAAATGTTTTCTTTTCGTACGCTGTTTATCCAATCGTTTATGCATCTCGGATATTATCACATTTTTGCATCTCGGTTCTAATTTCTTCATTTCTGCATCTCAAATTTATGATTCAAATTTCTGCTTCTCGAATTTCTGCAACTCGTTTCTGCCTTTTTTGAATTTCTGCATCTGCAATTTCTGCCTTTCGAATTTCTGCATCTCCAATTTCTGCATTATGTTCCTGCATTTTGTTTCTGCATCTCGAATTTCTGCATTATGTTCCTGCATCTCATTTCTAATTTCTTAATTTCTGCAATTCGTTTCTGCCTCTCGAATTTCGGTTGCAAATCGAATTGTTTATGCATCTATAATTTCTGATTCGAATCGAATCGTTTTTGTTTAATGTTTTCATTGAAGGCTTTTGTTCATAGAAATATGAATCGAGATACACAAGTGGAGATGGAATTGACTTACCTAATATATAAAATTTAATCAAGAAACTAAAATTGTGTTTATCAAATCAGCTTAAAACCCATTTTAAAAAAATTCAAAACCTGCAACTGATAAGGGATAGGATTAGTAGGTGACAAAATAGGGAAATTTTTTTTTACTAATTCTAAATTGCATTACCTTTTGACCGTAATACCCTTGAGAGGTTTGCATGTTTTACACATTAGGTATGTAATTTATAAACCTTGTCAGTTAACTCCCTTATCCTTTGCACCGTTGGATTAAACTTTGAAGGGCTAGGATTGGTTTGCAAGTGTGCAACAATAAGATGGTCTGTATTTGATTATGCCTCTCTTTCTCTCTCTCTCTCTCTCCCTCTCTCTCTATATATATATATATATATATATATAGACCTTCCCTCTCAAGGGATGAAAAACATTTGAACATAAAGAAGTAAATTACATTTTCCATCCATGTGGTTTAGAAAATTCGGTTTTCTTTCCTATGGTTTGCAATATATTTCTATTTTAATCCCCAAATGTAATTACTACTTTTAAATATAAGGGACTCAAATACTAATAAACTATATGGATGAAAAAGCAATCAAGTTTAATTATAAGAATGAAAATAGCAATGAATTAAACCCTAGGGACGTAAACCGAATTTTCGAAACCACATGCATATCAACGTTATGATCATCCTTCAAATGCGCCACGTGATATGGGATGTCACCGATGACCGAGCACTCCATACGGACAATTGTAAGGGCGAAACCAACAATTTTGCTCGTGCTTCAGCTTGCCATAGTAAGGGATGAAAAACATTTGAACATAAAGAAGTCAATTACATTTTCCATCCATGTGGTTTAGAAAATTCAGTTTTCTTCCCTATGGTTTGCAATTTATTTCTAGTTTGATCCCCAAATGTAATTACTACTTTTAAATATAAGGAACTAAAATAATAATGAACTATATGAATTTTTTTTATGGAGTTGTTTAATATGATAAAAATGTTTCATAAACTTATATTTTTTTTGAAATTGTTTCATATTTCGGTGTTTTTATTCCTATGAAACTTTTTCTTATTCATGTGAAGCTTTTATCATTTATATGTAAAAAACACCTTCATATGAAACAGTTTCATCAAAAAATTTAGTATATGAAACATTTTCATCATATTAAACAACTTCACAAAAAAATTCATTGATTTACGTATGCAACCATGAGTTAACACGGTTAACACAATTTGAGTGGTTAACAAAATAACTCTCCTCTCTCTCTTTCTCTATATATATATATATATATTGTTAGGGTTAAAATGAAATTGTATTCAAGTTGAGTTTATATTTGTAGTTTGTGAAAAGTTGAGGGGTGTTTTATGTAAATACCTTTGGGGTATAAAAGGCTTTGTGAGAGTTAGATATAGAGAGGGATTCATAATTGTCATCTCCAGTACTTGATAGAGAGAAAGTAGCTTTGTTCATATTGTACTTCATAGTTAATAAAAGTGAGATTTGTGATTGTATAAAGCTTCATAGTCATGGTGGATTGATTTTCAGATTCAACAATTGGTATCAGAGCAGGAGATCAGTGAAAAATGGTGAAGATTTGAAGGTAATTTTTTGGATTTTTGGAGCTTGGTGCATCAATGGTGAAATTTGGATTTGGAGCTTGAAGATCTTGAAGATTTGAAGTTATGGATGTAGATTGATGATGTTATGTTGTTAGATTTGAGTTTTTGGTGTTTAATTGTGAAGATTTGATGATTTTTGAGCCTAGAATGATGGATTTTCGAGGTTTTGTTCGAAGTTCGTCAATGGAGGTCCTTCAATGGAGGTTTTCAAGAGCTGTTCTTATGTCTCGAGTCCAGATCTGAATATTTCGAGCCTCATTTTGTTATTTCGAGCCTTATTTTGCTATTTCGAGTCATGTTTTTGAGTTTTTCGAGCAAGTTTTGAGTTTTTCGAGTCAGTGTTTGAAGTTTTCTAGCAGGTTTTGAGTTTTTCGAGTCAAATTTTGAATTTTCGAGCCACTTTTTCCATGTCTCGAGCATAATAAGTACAAAATGCTGATGTCTCGAGCATATTTTTCCAATGTTTGAGCCATTTTAGCCATGTCTCGAGCATATATAGTGAGTCAGAGCTCGAAATAGGTGGGTCAGAGGCAATCAGCACTCGAATTGGACAGGTCAGAGGTTCGGTCAGCGTTCAAATCATCAGTAAGCACTCGAGTTAGTGGGTCAGAGCTCCGTCAGAGCTTGAATCGTCGGTCAGAGCTCGAGCAGAGCTCGGTCAGAGCGTAACTCGTTGGTCAAATCTCGAGCAGACGCTCGGTCAGCGATCCCAAGCCTTGCTGACCGAAAAGCTGAGGTGGCATTCCTTCTGCTGACCGAAAAAGTGATGTGGAGTAGGCGCTGATGTGTCATGTTTTAGTTGGTCCACGTGGTTTTTGGCGCTGACGTGTCGTTTTTTAATTGGTCCTCGTGTATTTCAAGAAGCTGATCTGATTTTAGGGCTGATTTGGCATTTATTAATTGGTCCATATTCTATTTTTTTTTGACTGTTTTTCAAGATATCTCGAGTCTAGTGCTATTTTTGAGTGTTTTTCAACATGTCTCGAGCCATTTTATTATTTGAGTGAAGTTTGACTTTTATATTTCGAGCCATATTATTTTTTTTAGTCTTTGAATATCTCGAGTCATTTTTTTGTTTTTGTGTGAAGTTTAATTTTGGTTTTATTGTTTTCATTTTATTTTTTGTTAAGTCTCGAGTTCTTGTGACTTTTAGAGCAAATTTGTTTTTGTCTCGAGTCTTAATTAGAGTTGTTCACTTCTTGATTTTTCTGATTGTCCGAATTTACAATTTTTGGATTTTCTGAATATATTCTGTATAACTGACTTTCAGTTGTTTCAGTGTTTCACAGTTTTTGAAATTACTTCAGGTTTTACTGAAATAAGTTCGGTGAATTTTTCAGAAGTTTCAGATTTTACTATCTACTGATCAAAAGATCCGTTCAGTTCATCATGACGACTAGAGAAGCCTTAGCGATTGGTTCCGATACCAAGCCACCTGTTCTATTCAAAGGAGATTATAACATGTGGCGAGATCGATTTTTGGATTTTATAGACATACAAGATTTGGGTGAATACATTCGTCTATCTTTGAAAGAAGGTCCGAAAGTTTTTACTAAGGAAAAGCCTGCACAACCTGATTCTGATCCTCCAGTTGCTGCTCATACGGTTATCAAGAAGTTTGAGGATATGACTGTTGAAGAGAAAAATAGACATAAAGCTGATAAGTTGGCTAAATCATTCATGTTATTGGGTCTTCCGAATGATATCTACTTTACCATTGACAGTCATAATTCAACTGGCAAGGAAATGTGGGATCAAATTGAGAAGCAGATGCTTGGTACGAGTGTCGGGACACAGATGAAGGTTACGAATATCATCAAACGATACGAGCAGTTTAAAGCGAGAGAAGATGAAAAGTTGGATGACACATATGAAAGATTTTGCAATTTGTTGAACGAGTTGAGGAAGAACGGAATCACTAAGACAAAGATTGAGAACAACGTCAAGTTTCTCACTAATCTTTAGCCTGTCTGGAAGCTTTATTCCAACTCTGTCTTTCAAAACAAGTCCTTAGCCGATATTGATATTCATGTTGTATATGAAATCTTGAAACAAAGTCAAGATGATGTTCAAGATGCTTTGGATGCAAAGATGAAATCTGAGAAAGAGAAGACAGATACTTTAGCTTTGATGGCGGATAAAAGAATGAAACATGTAGTTCACAGATCAAGAGAATGAAGTGATTCTTCTGACACTCCGGAAGTAAGCAGTGATTCAGATGTTGATATTGCCGAATTTAAACAAGCTATGGCAATGATGACGAAAGCTTTCCAAAAGAGATTTTATAAGACTCCGTCTTCTAATAGACAAAGATATTCTTCTACCTCTCGGAAGTCTGAGTACAGAGGTAGACATGAAGACAAAAGGAGTGACAAGAAGACTGACTCGGCAAGATATTATGAGAAAGACAAATATGAGGAGAAAAAGAGGTTTGGAGATAAACGAATCGATGAGAAGGATGAGAAAAAGACTGATGAGGTTCCAAAGTGTTTTAAATGTGGCAAGCCAGGCCATTTTGCAAGAGATTGTCCGAATGGTGGAGTTAAAGATTATTCTTATTACATTCAAAAAGCATCTTTGGCAAAGAAGAAGGAATCTGGAAAAGCTCTACTAGCTGAAGAAGATCATTGGTTAAACGCCACCGACGGTGAATCTGATGATGAAATCTGCATGATGGTAAAGTATTTTCAGCCTAAAATGATTCCCAAGAGTGGCCGACAGACTGATTTTTCCTTGAGAGGTTGTGATCCTCAAGACTCAGATGATTCTCTTGCTGATTCTCTCGATGATTGGTTTGTTGATTCTTCCGATGATTCAGTGGGAATAATGGATGATTTAGTTAGTTCAGATGATGAAGAGATAGAGGTTATTAATGTGTCTGATGGTTCCGAGACACATGAGGTTATAGAGGTGTTAGATTCTTCTGGTGATGACGATACCGAGGATGTGGTGATAGGCTCAGATTCAGAGGATGATGATTCTTCAGATGAAAATCAATTTTGCTTGATGGCAAATCCAGACGACCATTCTTCTGAGGACGAATCTGAGGTATTTCTTAATCCTTATGTCGAGTTTGAATCTTACATCAAGTCTTTAAACGAAAACATGGCAAATCTTAAGAAGAAGTTAAAGGATCAGATATTGCTCACAGATAAATGGGAAGCTAGTTCTAAATAGAATGATGCCTTAATTGTTGAGCTTTCAGATAAAAATGCTCAGAATGAACATCTTGTGCAATATCTGATGAAAGAAAATGAGAAGTTTTTGGAACAATCAGTTATTTCTGATAATAAGCAAAAAGCTAAATTGTCTGAAATTTCAAATAAACTTTCTATTCAGGAAAAGGAGTATAATGACATTCAAAAGAAAATTTCTGCACTTTCTGATGAAAAAGAAGTTTTACTTGGGCATATTAAAAAGGTTGAAACCATGCTTTTAAAACGAGGACAGACTGATCAAACAGTTTTTCTAAATAAACCAAAAGAGTTCAAAGCTTATAATGTTAGAGAAGGTTTGGGATTTGAAAATCCTCATTACTTGAAACGTGCAATCAGATTTGTTCCTACACTTTATGATACTATCTATTTTAATCTCGACAAGAAGTATAGAATGCGTTTCACACGATCGTCTAAGGAAGTTGAAGCTGAACATGATAAACGTAGAAAGCAAAAAGATAATGTTCAAATTCCTTTCAACTACGAACGTCTGAATGACAGTTATAGTAGAAGGGAAATTTTATTATCTGATGATTATATCAGAAGTTATTTAGAAGAGGAACTTAAACAGTTGAAATCTGATGATTCTCCGGTTGATAACAGTAAATTTTACGAAATTCGATATTACAAGACTCTTAAAGATCTTGATGATGAACGAAGAATGAATTCTTCTGAAAAAGATCAAATGCTTTGTAAAATCTCTACTCTTCAAAAACAAGTTTTCAAATTAAAAGGAGAATTGCAGAATTTTTCAAGTGTCAGTTCTTCTGTAAATAAGAATTCAAATACTTCTGACGCTTCATTTGTTTGTGCTTCAACTAATTCAGAAGATAGTGTAAAATCTGAGAATGCACTTCAACTTTCTACTATTGTGAATTCTATATGTTGCGTGTGTTCAGCTAAAAGGTTTGTTGAGTCTGAAGCTGTTTCTAAAGTACAATCACTTGAGTTAAGAAATGCTAAGCTTTCAACTCAAATTTCAGATTTTGAGCAACTTATTATTCTTGAAAGAAACAATTTTGAGAAAGAAAGAAAAGTTTTTGAAGAAAACATTCTTGATCTTTCCTCCAAGATTTCTGATTTAGCAATTAAGATGGATTTCGAGAGACAACAATTTCAATCGGTGAGTAAATCTTCTGAAGAGAAATCTTTAGAACTTCGAAAATAGATTGTTGCCTTGCAAACTCAGATATTGATGAAAGGAATCAATTCAAAAGGAAAGAACAAGTCTTGAAAAGTGAAGAGAAAGCTTTAGAACAAATGTTTGTTGCACATAAGAAAGAACCTGTTGTGGAAACAGATTTTGAAAAACCGAAGGAGTTCTTTAAATTTGAGATAAAAAGACTTACACATCAGTTAGCTGAATTCTCAACAAAAGCAATGACTTCTATGGTGAATGACAATAAAAAGTTTGATTCGTCTAGTCTTTCTCAATCTGAAAAAGAACAAGCAAAGCATGTTTCAAACATTAAACCGAAATTGCATGAAGGTCAACCTTCTTCATCTATTTCAAAGCCCACACAAAGGAATGTTTCTGAGGATACTAATAAATCAACAGATAAATTCGTTCAGTATCCACAGAATTCAAGACAGAAAGTGAATGTTCAACAAAAGTATGGTCATTATTCGTCTTTTACTAATTCAGGTGCGTCTGATTTTTCAGATAATTTTCAAAGAAGACAAGTAAAACAAGTTTGAAGGAAGAAGGAGTTCACAAATTCATGTAGCCCTACATCTAGTATTAGTAATACCAAAGTTCGTCATGATGTACGAAACAATGTTGCTTTTTCATACAATAATCGTGTATTTTTTCCACGAAATTTTTCAATAAAGCAATTTGTTGATATGCGTCGTGATAAATTTTGTTCACATTGTGGCTTGCATGATTTTGTAAACAATAGTGTGTTTCATGATTATAATCCTTACCTTTATAAGAAAAGACCTTGGATTTCAATTGCACATAAATCTTCTAACCCCTTAGGACCCAAATTGAGTTGGGTACCTAAAGTGAACTAGTTGATTTTGCAGAATCGTCATGTGTGGTATCTCGATTCGGGTTGTTCGAAACACATGACGGGGCGTAAGGAGATTTTGCATAATTTCAAACCAAAGTTTTGTGGTTCAGTTCAGTTTGGTAATGAACAGTATGCTCCGATTCTAGGTTACGGGGATGTGATTGAAGACAAAATCACGATTAAGAAAGTATCGTTGGTTGAGGGATTAGGACATAATTTGTTTAGCATTGGTCAGTTTTGCGATAAAGATCTCGAAGTGGGTTTCAAGAAGAGGCGATGTGTAGTTAAGACTGAGTCTGGTAAGGAGTTGCTTGTTGGTACTAGAAGGCGTAATCTGTATAAGATTGACTTGAGAGATGTCAAAGCTAAGAATACTCTTTGTTTGTTATCAAAAGCTTCTAATCAACAAAGTATTTTGTGGCATAGGAGACTGTCACATCTGAATTTCAAAGGTTTGAATAAGTTGGTGATTGGAAACTTAGCTATTGCCTATTGGTATTCCTGATTTGAGATTCCAACAAGAGCATCTTTGTGCCGCTTGTCAGTTAGGGAAGATGAAACGAGTTTCGCACAAGTCAAAGCTTGAGCATGGAACGGAAAAGCCGTTACAATTGATACACATGGATTTGTGCGGCCCAATGCGCGTTCAGAGTATTAATGGTAAGAAGTATGTTCTTGTTATGGTTGATGATTACTCAAGATATACATGGGTAAAATTCTTACGATCTAAAGATGAAGCACCTGAGATTATCATTTCTGTTCTGAAAGAGGTTCAAGTGAATTTACAGTCACAGGTTCAGAAAATTCGTTCTGATCATGGAACTGAATTTAAGAACAAAGTACTTGGTGGTTACTTAGAGTCGGTTGGTATCAAACATACTTTCGCCGCAGTTCGTACACCACAACAAAATGGTGTTGTTGAACGTCGAAACAGAACTTTGGTAGAAGCGGCTAGAACGATGCTTGCGTATTCAAAGTTACCAATGTTTTTGTGGGCTGAAGCGGTTGATACAGCATGTTATACTCAGAATCGTTCAATTGTGAACAACAGGTTTGGTAAAACACCATATGAGCTTATTAATAACCAAGTACCTAACATAGCGCATTTTAGAGTATTTGGTTGCAGGTGTTTCGTGATGAATGATAGAGAGGATAGAGACAAGCTTCAGGCGAAATCAGATGAAGCTATTTTCATTGGTTATTCAAAGAACTCGATTGCATATCGTGTGTATAACAAGCGAACAAAGATGGTGATTGAGAGTATGAATGTTAAGTTTGATCCATATGCAGAAATGGCTTCTGAACATGACAGTTCCGAACCCGGTTTAACTGGTGTTTTAGCGGTCAACTTGGTTAATCCAGATCATGTTACTCAAACAAAGCAAAAGGATGGAGCTTCAACGTCTACAAACAATATTTCTGACTTGGATTTATTGTTTGAGAATTTTTATAATGAATATTTTGGTTCATCATCGTCCGATTCAACAACTAATAACAATTCGTCTTCTATTCACAGGGATACAACAGTGAATGTTCAGGAACCAGTTTCTATTTCTGGTCCGACGACTTCGACTATCTCGGAAGATACATCGAGTGTAGAAAGTCCTCAAGTTCAGACTTCAATCATTCCGATTCCCGAGAATCAAGCGATTACCCAAGTTCAATCCCCGATTTTTGATAGTTCCCAAATTCAAGAGGCAAATATTGGTTCAAGTGAAGATATATCAGATCCGATTCCAATTCGAATGGAATCCACATTTGATGATTATTCTCAAGATTTACAAATTGTTCCTTCATTTGAATCTTTGCAAGATGTTCCTACAAGTTCATATACTAATTCTGGTTATGATCTTCAATTGTACAGGCCCTCTTCCTCATACAACTAAGTGGACAAGAGATCATCCACTTCATCAAATAATTGGTGATCCGAATGCTCTAGTGCAAACACGATCGGCGACTGCGAATGAATGTTTGTTTGCTGCATTTTTGAGCAATGTTGAACCACTGAAAGTTGTTGATGCTCTTGCAGATCCAGATTGGTTTATAGCCATGCAAGAGGAGATCAATCAGTTTGTACGACTAAAAGTCTGGAGACTCGTACCTCGACCTGAAGGAAAATCAATCATTGATACAAAATGGATTTTTAAAAACAAGAAAGATGAGGATAATGTTGTTGTTCGCAACAAGGCACGGTTGGTTGCCAAAGGATACAGACAACAAGAAGGAATAGACTACAACGAGACATTTGCTCCGGTTGCTCGTATTGAGGCTATACGGTGTTGGGGAACCATAGGCACTAACGGTGCGCAGCGGATAACAAAAACGATTCCCAAAACCCGGACCCATCTTAAACCATAACAGATACAATCAAAGTGGGTTTGACGGTTTACCTTTTAGCGAATAGACTTCCGGAAAGCTGGCAGGGGGTACACCGCTACTGACACCACGCGAGAGGGTTGCTAGACCACCGTGACTGATCGGAAAAATTCCGATCGATGTGTGAGAGAGGGAGAAGTCGACGGCTTCAGAGAGAGAGAGAGCGAGAGGTTTTTCGTAAGATTGTTCAACTGATTATCAAACCCCTAACCCTTTATTTATAGGTTAGAATAAGGTAATGATCTAAGATAATTACAATTCCTTTTATAATTATCTTTTAATCAATTCCATAATTAATTAATTAATCAATTAATTAATTTACTGATTGATTAAAACTAATAAATAATTATTAACTAATAATTATTCATTTCTCTCTTCTCATTTATCTCTTACACACAAATTCTCAATTAGGTGTGCAGCGGTGTGACCTACTAGTGTCTTATAACGTTGGACACGGTAACCCTGTTACTGTCTCGCACATAATCCTAACAGACTCCCACTTGTGCTAGACATGTAACTATGATTGTTACCATTAGCCTAAGGAGGTCCCTAGCCAGACACTTAGGTTTACCAGGTTATAAGATCTCTTACATCCAGAGATACAATTCTTGGTTGAATTTGTACACAGGTTCATTCCTTTTGCATGCGATATTTCTAAAATGGTTTTAAGACATGGAGTGGAGGATTCATTTCTTAAAAAAAAGTATTTCTTGACTCTGATTTCGATCGCCTGCAGTAACGGATATTACTAAATAACACCTGTTATTCTATCCGAGCGTGGCCACGCGTTTTCTGCCAATCTTAATCGTCAAGGGGCCCGGAAATATCTCTCTTTTGAAAAGAGATGCAAATCCCTTCTTGACTACTTGCATTTGGATCCACGGCTTCCGCTGCATCTAGTCACGTCCCGTATGGCCGCCCTGTTACGGTGCAGCGTTAGTACGTGCTAAGAGTACAGTAGTCCTCGCGTTCCCAAACCAAGTATCTCAGGTCTAAGGATAACCTATCAAGTCAATGCTTGTGACTGAGGCTCCATGAAGCAGACTTGATAACTGGTCACTTCCAATACCCAAACACTCTGATGAGTATCTATAAATACTTGGTCACATCACTTGTGCTTTTATTCTTTTCTTTGAATAAATCATCAAGTATTTATAATAGCGTTAAACTCCCTATTGAAATTCCCATTTCAATAAGTGGCTACGGAATTTTAGATTTCATACAAGTCTTTGTAAGAATCATAGATACATTTAAATATGCGAAAAATAGCTAATTTGGAACAATCATGAAAATAAAACCTCCATTTATTTCCAACACACTGTGAAATAAAACTTTACATGATTACATTGTTTCAAAATTAAACTATAGTAATAATTAATAAACTAAAAACTAACTACTGGCTTCCAGGTACTGCATCCCAATGGAATTCGCATGTGCCTCATGCTTCACCCTTGCTAGTGGCTTTGTCAGCGGATCTGCGACATTATCCTCTGTTGGAATCTTGCATATTCTCACATCGCCTCTTCCAATGATCTCTCGGATAAGGTGATATTTCCTGAGCACGTGTCTTGACTTGTGATGCTCTCTCGGTTCCTTTGCTTGCGCCACGGCTCCAGAGTTATCACAGAATATATGAATCGGTCTAGAGATACTGGCAACCACTCTTAGATCCGATAGAAAATTCCTTAGCCAGACAGCTTCCTTTGCCGCATCAGATGCTGCAATGTACTCTGCTTCTGTAGTTGAATCTGCAATCGTGTCCTGCTTCGAGCTCTTCCATGAGATCGCACCTCCGTTTAGGGTAAAGACGTACCCTGACTGTGACCTGAAGTCATCTCTGTCGGTCTGGAAACTAGCGTCAGAGTATCCGGTGACACTAATTTCATCCTCAGATCCTCCAAAGACCAAGAACATTTCTTTCGTTCTTCTCAGATATTTAAGAATGTTCTTGACAGCCACCCAATGAGGTTCACCCAGATTCTGTTGGTATCTGCTCGTAACACTTACTGAGTAAGCAACATCGAGCCTAGTACACAGCATGGCATACATAATCGATCCAATTGCAGAAGCATATGGGACCGATTTCATCTTGTCCTGATCTTGACTAGAAACAGGACACTGTGTTTCACTTAACACTATGCCATGTTGCATCGGGATAAATCCTTTCTTGGATTCATCCATCCTGAATTTCTTTAGGATTTTATCGATATACGTACTTTGACTAAGTCCGATAAGCCGCTTGGATCTATTCCTATAGATCTTTATACCGAGTATATAAGCGGCTTCTCCAAGGTCCTTCATCTGGAAACATTTGCTTAACCAACCTTTTACACTCTGTAAAGTTGGTACATCGTTTCCTATGAGCAGAATGTCATCTACATACAAGACCAAGAAGGTTACTATGCTCCCACTGAACTTAGTGTAGACACACGGCTCGAACTCACTTTGGTAAAACCAAACTCTTTGATTCGCTCATCAAAGTGTAAGTTCCAGCTTCGAGATGCTTGCTTTAATCCATAAATGGATTTTAGTAGTTTACACACTTTATTAGGATTCTTAGGATCTTCAAACCCCTCTGGTTGTTCCATATAGACGTCTTCTGTTAACTTTCCATTCAGAAAGGCTGTCTTGACGTCCATTTGCCAAATCTCGTAGTTAAAGTACGCTGAGATGGCCATTAGAATCCTAATTGACTTTAACATGGCCACTGGTGAAAAGGTTTCATCATAGTCGATACCATGAGTTTGCGTGAACCCTTTTGCGACCAGTCTGGCCTTGAAAGTGTGTACATTCCCATCCATGTCGGTTTTCTTCTTGAAAACCCATTTGCGCCCAACAGCTCTACAGTGTTGTGGCAAATCAGTCAACTCCCAAACTTGGTTGTCGTACATGCATTGCATCTCGGCCTTCATGGCTTCCTGCCATTGTTCAGACTCACTGCCTGACACAGCTTCTCCATAGGATGTTGGTTCATTCAAGTCTCCACTGTCCTAAGAGACTAGAAACCCAAGATACCTATCTGGTTCTTGTCTTACCCTACTGGATCTGCGAAGGTCCTGTGTTTGCACTTCCTCAATCGGCTCTAATTGAGGTTCAACATTGCTATGTTGAATTTTTGGCTCAACAATCGGTGCAGTGTTTTCTTCGTCTGCTACCTGTAGATCTACATCCTTTCTGGTGTTCTCTAAACTGAGAAACTTTTCTTCCAGAAATTTTCCATTTCGAGCAACAAAAACTTTGTTCTCTTCAGGGTTGTAGAAGTAATATCCCACGGTGGTCTTGGGATATCCAACGAAGAAACACTTGTCGGATTTGGGCCTGAGTTTTTCTGAGGTGGGTCGTTTGACGTAAACCTCACAACCCCAAATTTTTAGAAAAGATATGTTGGGTTTCTTACCCTTCCATAGTTCATATGGAGTCTTTTCTACCGACTTTGTTGGCGCTCTGTTCAGTATGTGTGCTGCTGTTTCGAGCGCATGTCCCCAGAATGATATTGGCAGCGTAGAATGACATATCCTCGTTCGTACCATGTCAAGCAAAGTACGATTTCTCCTTTCTGATACACCGTTCATCTGAGGTGTATACGGAGGTGTAAGTTGGGATACAATCCCACACTCCAACAGATGATTGTCAAACTCATCACTAAGATATTCGCCACCACGATCCGACCGCAAGAACTTGATCCTCTTGTCAAGTTGATTCTGTACTTCATTCTGAAATTCCTTGAATCTTTCAAAGCTTTCAGATTTATGTCTCATAAGGTAGACATAACCATACCTACTGAAATCGTCAGTAAAGGTAATGAAGTACCGGTATCCTCCTCTTGCCACATGACTGAAAGGTCCACATACATCTGTGTGGATTATTTCAAGCAAGTCAGTAGCCCTTTCATTTTCATTGTTGAAAGGTTGCTTTGTCATTTTGCCAGATAAACAAGACTCGCAATTATCAAAAGGTTTATAATCGAAATTGCCAAGAAAACCTCCTTTTAGGAGTAGTTCAACGCGTTTCTTGTTTATGTGGCCCAAACGACAATGCCAGAGGTAAGTCTGATCCTCAATGTCTTTGGATCGTTTACTTATATGATAGATTTCACTACTATTATCTTGTAGATTTACTGTATATAGACCATTTACAGGTGTTGCTTTAAAATAGAAAATATTATTTTTAAAGACAGAAATCATTTTATAATCATATTTGTAATGAAAACCTTGGTCTACTAACAAATCAAAAGACAATACATTCTTAATCATATTTGGAATATAATAACAATTATCCAGTTCCAAAACTAGACCCGAGGGTAAACTAAGACTATAAGATCCCACGGCTTCAGCAATCAACGGAGTGCCTTCGCCAACTCGTAGATTCGAACGGTCCTTCCTCAAAGTCTTTCTTCTAGTGAATCCATGTAAATGATTACAAATGTGGTTACCACTGCCTGTATCAGTTACCCATGATTCATAAGAAGTGATTAAGCAATCTATCATAAAGATACCTGGAGCATCGGGTAAACCGATCTCTATCTGGTCGATATTCATCAAGTGCTCGCAAAAATCCTTGCTACCGCATTCTGGGCAACTCAGATCTCCCAGCTCATTAATTAAGTCAGTATCCATGAGATCAGCAGGTGCATGTACTGGCTCTAAACTGGCCAGAATATCTTCATGAACTTTATCCACGTCGTTCTTTGGTTCCTTCATGTAGACACTAGCTGTGTCCTGAACTTCTTTTGTGAGGGAAAACCACATGAGATACACTAACTCTTCCTGAGTCATCTTGTACCCCAAACATGATAAACATTTAAAGAGCCTTCTTATTTCAATGAGATGGTCTTTAACTGACTGACCCCTTTTCAGCTTCAGGGAGAATATCTCTTGCATGATCAAAAGCTTACCCGTATGCTTGTAGAGACCTAACTGGTTCTCCACATTTTTCACAACCTCGTGACAGAATTTGTCTCTTAAATCTCCCGTGAACTCGGGTGACATAGAGAAAATTAGAATGGACATTACATCCGATTCATCTGCCATGAATCTAAAATACTCAGCAAATTCCTCTTCAGGGGCATTGCTCTTAGGTCGTGACATAGGCTTATTGATCACATAAAGCTTACCCTGGGCACTCAAAACATTCTATAAATGTAACTTCCAAACTGAAAAGTTCTGGCCCGTAAGCTTCCACTTGCCCATAATAAGGCGAAGTGATTCCTCAGGTGAATAAAACGGAATGCTAATTGGAGACATCTACAGAAGAATATAAATTCCAATTTAGTTTATAATTATAAAATTCTAATAAATTATTACCCTTAAAATAAATTTAGTAGACTAGAATCCATATTTCACATGTGTTGAGAAGCATGTGATCATGTCAAACCAACTCATGCGATTTATGGTAGGTAAAACTATACCAATCGTATTTTAATTCGAAAATACGACTTCTAGATCGTCGGGACATCGGATATATAATCCGTGCATATTTAGTCCCTCTAGTGCATTTTGGCCCGGTACCACCCGGTGAATAAATAATTACCAAAATAGATTGCACCACCCGGGACCTGGACAAACTCTGGCCGGTACCACCCGGTGATAATTCGCAGAGTTTTATCACCCTCCAGTTTCGGTTTGAACACGGGCGTTCATAGTGTGTGCACTTACAACGCCCTATGTACCTTACACCGGAGGTGCCCCTAAAGTGGGTTGCACTTACTAATCTATGATTTTACAAGAGTCATAAATGCCAGTTTTCAAAACTTTGGATCCAAACACAAACTGTATTTGTTTTCCAATTTTACCTTTAAAAAGAATATTTAGTTTTAAAAGCAAATGTTTATATTTAAAAATTACGTAACTTAAACAACCACGCAATTTATATAACTGATAAATATAAACAACCACGCAGTTTAAAACTTGTCATAGTCAAAAACCCTTAGCTATTGTCGTTTCGTGAGCCAACACAAAACGACGGTCTCATTCCTAAGGGACAAATCTTCTCGGCGCTCCCACTGGCTCCAAGCTCCATGATTGTCTCCTTTGGGCTCCGTCTTCAGTTCTTGGTTTATTTTATAAAAAAATACATACAATCGGGTTGTAAATGGCACGCATGCCTCCCGTAACCAGTAATGAAAAAGAAATAAACAAAACCGCAATGATGGGTCAAAAGGGTTTGACTTATGACAATAAAACCTTAACTAGATTTTATTTAATTAAAACAGAATTAATTAAACAATTAAATCTAATTTAATAATTAAATAATTAATTTAGCAATTAACAAAAAATAATCCCTAGGGTTTTAAACCTTATCTGGTTTAGGATAAACCCTTATCAGCTATCGATTAACCGTACTGGTTTTGATCGAAAAACAACCATGCGACTACCAGGTTGAAGAAATATCATTACCACCGCTCAGCCGGTGGTTGTGATTTCAATCGCCGCCGACTCCCACCACTGATCTGCCTGACGGTCGTTGATCGGTGGTAGGGAGTTTCCGGCGACAGCAGCAGTATGTACACCGCCACCATCGCCGTCCGGCGATCAGAGAAACAAAAACAGCCTCCGCCACCGCTTGCGATTGCGGTGCGGCGGCGATTTAAACAAACCAACACCACCACCGTCTCGAACAAAGACGCCACCACCACCTTCGCCGTGTATTGATCGGCTTGGTGGTTCGGCCTTCGCCGACTGTTTGGTTTCGATCACCACTCGCGGCGAGGCCGTAAGGCAGCCCGGTGGTTTGATCGATCACCACCGCCACTATAAACACACCGGCGACAGCGGCAGCGTAACGCCACCACCGCCGCCGTCCGGCTTTTCGATTGATCATAACACAATCGCCGCCACCACCACAAACGGTGGTGTGGCGGTGGATCTGGAGTACGACAGCAGTAATGGCTATTGCCACCACCACCGCCGCCTCCGGTGGACTTATCGAAAAACGCTATCGCCGCCACCACCACAATCGGTGGTGTGGCGGTCGACATGGAGAACGACGACAGCAGTAGTAGCTCCCACCACCACTGCCGCCTCCGGCGTCATCAACGAACATCACCACCGTTGCCATCTCCGGCTTCGGTGGTTCGGACCACAACCCCGTCGCCACCACACGGCTGTGTGGTGGTTGATTAATTTAACAGCCGCCGCAGCCACCAATCGGTGGTGCAGTGGGCCTCGGTGTTACGGCCGGCGGCCACCACCAACTGTGGTGCGACCGTCGGTATCCTCTGGTGGTCCGAAAGCGGTGATTGACCTGGTGGTTTGGCCGGCTAACTGCCGCCGTTCCACCGTCGCTTACCGATTCGTTAGGTTTTTAGAAAAATTCAATTTTTACACAACTTCGATAAATATAAAAATCAAATTTTTAAACCTAATTATCAAATAGTAAAACCTGATCTGTAGGTTTAAGAAGTGGCTCTGATACCACTGTTGGGGAACCGTAGGCACTAACGGTGCGCAGCGGATAACAAAAACGATTCCCAAAACACGGACCCATCTTAAACCATAACAGATACAATCAAAGTGGGTTTGACGGTTTACCTTTTAGCGAATAGACTTCCGGAAAGCTGGTAGGGGGTACGCCGCTACTGACACCACGCGAGAGGGTTGCTAGACCACCGTGACTGATCGGAAAAATTCCGATTGATGTGTGAGAGAGGGAGAAGTCGACGGCTTCAGAGAGAGAGAGAGCGAGAGGTTTTTCGTAAGATTGTTCAACTGATTATCAAACCCCTAACCCTTTATTTATAGGTTAGAATAAGGTAATGATCTAAGATAATTACAATTCCTTTTATAATTATCTTTTAATCAATTCCATAATTAATTAATTAATCAATTAATTAATTTACTGATTGATTAAAACTAATAAATAATTATTAACTAATAATTATTCATTTCTCTCTTCTCATTTATCTCTTACACACAAATTCTCAATTAGGTGTGCAGCGGTGTGACCTACTAGTGTCTTATAACGTTGGACACGGTAACCCTGTTACTGTCTCGCACATAATCCTAACATACGGATTTTTCTTGCTTACGCGGCACACAAAGACTTCACCATCTATCAAATGGACGTGAAGACAGCATTTCTAAATGGCGTCTTGAAAGAGGAGGTATATGTTTCACAACCAGAAGGGTTTGTTGATAAAGATCATCCTGATCATGTCTATATTCTCGATAAGGCCTTATATGGTTTGAAACAAGCACCGCGGGCATGGTATGATTCCTTATCTCAGTTTCTTGTTGAGTCTGGCTATTCCAAAGGTAAAATCGACAACACTTTGTTCATAAAACGTGAAGGCGAGCATATAATGTTGGTACAAATTTATGTAGATGACATTATTTTCGGGTCTACTTGTCCTGATTTTTGTGAAACTTTTTCTAAACTCATGATGACTCGGTATGAGATGTCGATGATGGGAGAATTAAATTTCTTCCTCGGTTTACAAGTTAAACAATTATCAGCTGGCATTTTCATTAATCAAGCAAAATACATCAAAGATATTTTAAAGAAATATAACTTGGAAAATGCTAAGATTATGAAAACACCGATGTCACCAAGTGGTGCACTAGATTCTGATCCCGATGGAACAGCTGTCGATGTGACAACTTATCGAGGAATGATTGGTTCTTTAATGTACTTAACTGCAAGTCGACCTGATATAATGTTTTCGACATGTCTTTGTGCTCGTTATCAGTCAAAGCCTAAAGTCTCTCATCTTAAAGCCGTCAAACGCATTTTTAGATATCTGAAAGGTACTGTTAATCTTGGTCTATGGTATCCTAAAGGTTCAGGGTATGAGTTGACAGGTTATACTGATGCGGATCATGGAGGATGCAAGTTAGATAGAAAGAGCACGACAGGACACATACAGTTTTTGGGAGATAAGCTGGTTAGCTGGGCATCCAAGAAGCAGAATTGCGTATCACTTTCAACGGCTGAAGCCGAATATGTGGCTGCTGCAAGCTGTTGTTCTCAGATTATTTGGATGCGTACTCAGTTACGAGATTATGGTTTCAAGTTTGATAAGATCCCGATTTACTGTGATTCAAAGAGCGCTATCGCTATCTCTTGCAATCCAGTCCAACACACAAAGACCAAACACATAGACATCAGGTATCATTTTATTAAAGATCATGTAGAGAAAGGTACAATCAAACTTTATTTTGTAAATACTGAATTTCAGTTAGCAGATTTGTTTACAAAAGCTTTGGATGAAAAGAGGTTTACCTTTCTTCTCACCAAGCTTGGTATGCGAACTCTGAAAACTTGAAATAGTATTTTCAAAATTTATTTCTTTGCATATTTTCTTTCTACATTTGTTATTCCTTTTTCAGTTTAATAAAGTGTGTTTCTTTGTTTGAGGGGGAGTAAATAAATAAATAAAATCAACATGAAGTCTTTCAAGTTTTCGTACAAGATATTTTTGAGGGGGAGCTACTAACTAAAGCGGATTCATTTTTTACGTGAATACCAAATTCTATTATCTGTTTTGTAGGTAATTCACATTTTGAGGGGGAGCTTATATGTATATATATAGTTTGGCATAAACACATATTTGAAAGATGAACAACTTTCGAGTATGAAAACAGTTTTCATAATTGTTCAAATCACTTCTCTATTCTCAAAAGTTTTTCATGAATCTAGAAGTGAATTTTCAATGTTTTCATATTGAGGAATTGACGCATGTTTTCTAAACCGTGTGTTTCCGAAGATTAATACTTGTGTATTATCTTTTCTTATATTGTTTAAGTATTCTTACACATCGGTTTATGCTCTTCTTGTTTAGTTATTACCATGTCTCTAACATGATCCAATTATTCGATGGTAATACACTCGTTTGAAATTCCAATTTGCGTCTAAGCGTTCGTTTGATCAGTCCGATACACCTTGTTTCATAAAGATATATCTATATATCGTTCATATATATATTTTCCTATCTTTCTGAACTATTCCTTTTGATCATACCATCTGATGAAACAGTTTTCTAAAACAATTCTTTGTTTTTCATGTGCATTGAATATATATAATTGTTTGGAGATATCTTTTTGCTCATGTATTGTTTCTATACATCTTTTGAGCAAACTTTCTCAAAGGCTATATGATTCAACCGATGAATCATCGATTTTTCATGTTTAGGAAACATATTTCACGGGGAGTGAGGTTATAAAACTTCTATGGACTACCAGCGCCGGTAGCCCTACCCAAGAAGTTATCCTTGAGAGAAATGAGGGGTGAAGGGTCTCAATCAGAGAGTGGGGGAGATAACTCATCCGGTTGGGTTATTCTCATAGTGTTAGAGCGGAAAAAGGAATAAGAGAGCTTGGTTAGAAGTGAGGAAGATTAAAAGAATTGGAGGGTGTGAGAACAGAGTTAAAAGAAAAATAAAACTCTGCACCAACCATTTCTAAGCCGGGCAACCACATAATCTATCGGTTCACGTTCTTTGGTGACTGATATTGAATTAAGGCAACGCCCAATGCCGACTCTCGCTTAAACCCCACCAGCTACTCATTTTCTTCTCAACAAGAAAATGTTTCAATTCAGCACGGGGACGCAGCATATAATCTATCAGATTTTCATTCGGAAAGTCGATATTGAAAAAGAAGGAAGCTGCCCTGCCTTCGAACTTCATTTCTTGCACTTCGAGTCAGTGAATATGTTTTTCACTATTTTGAGCCTTTTAGAGCATTTTATGCTGATTCTTTCCACACTTTGCACACAAGGAATTTGTTTCTTTGTCGAAACATTCATAGAAATACACCGGTATTTCGATGATTGAATGGAAGTCCTGGGGGGTGAACGTCAATAAAGCCCTTTCTTCAGTACATCCGTTGTACTAAGTGGCTTTGTGCTACTTACAAGCATTTTAACTGTTTCATGTGTTGATTCAGGGTTACCACTCTATGTCTGAATTTGAAAAGATTCGGATAACTTTTGGAATTGACAGATGGTTCTCAATTTTGGATGGTGGTTCGGGAGGTATTCTTATCAGAAATGGATGGTGATTGTTCAGACTATTTCTAAATGGTTGATATTTGGTTTGAAGATTAATCATTTCTACATTGTGATTTGATGATAAAATCGTTTTTCATCAAATAGGGGGAGAAAGAAAGCGAAATGGGGAGAAAGAAAGAGAAATGGTTATTTGATCAATACTTGTAATGGTTGTATTTGGTGAAATGTTCGGGAAATGATCAACGTTGGTGAAAGTTTTGGTTGTTCAATAGCGAAGAATGTTGGTTATTCAAAATATTTGAGGGAAGTTGTTTAAAGTTCAAGTTGATTTTTGAAGAGATTCTGCGAATAATTGGAAGGTCAAGATAAAAAGTTTTTCAAGATGATCAAGTTGTCAAAGTTTCGATTATTTGAAGACTTTGGAGAAATGTCAAGTGGAGACTGAAGATTTCAAAGATGTTATTTCTGGATGATGATAAAAATTTTGGAGTTTGATTTAATATGAAGATAATTGAGAATATCTGGAGTTTGATACTTAGGTGGTTAACAGTTGGTGAATTCTGATTCGAGCTGAGTTTATTGAAGTTTGATATTTCAAAAGAGATAATTCAATTTTTGCGGAAAAAGGGGAGATTGTTTTACTTTGAAAAGGTTGAGAATTTTTCTGAAGAACGTTGATGATTTTTAAAGTCAAGAGGTTCTCAAGTTGAAGTTAAGTTGGTTACTTGCTATTCGTAAAGATTTCTGATGCAGACAAGTTTGTGAAGATTGTTTTTGTTTACAAGTTTTCTATATAGTTGGTTATTTCCAACTTGAATACAAGGGGGAGATTGTTAGGGTTAAAATGAAATTGTATTCAAGTTGAGTTTATATTTGTAGTTTGTGAAAAGTTGAGGGGTGTTTTATGTAAATACCTTTGGGGTATAAAAGGCTTTGTGAGAGTTAGATTTATAGAGGGATTCATAATTGTCATATCCAGTACTTGATAGAGAGAGAAAGTAGCTTTGTTCATATTGTACTCCATAGTTAATAAAAGTGAGATTTGTGATTGTATAAAGCTTCATAGTCATGGTGGATTGATTTTCAGATTTAACATATATATATATATATAGACCTTCCCTCTCAAGGGATGAACAACATTTGAACATAAAGAAGTAAATTACATTTTCCATCCATGTGGTTTAGAAAATTCGGTTTTCTTTCCTTTGGTTTGCAATATATTTCTATTTTGATCCCCAAATGTAACTACTACTTTTAAATATAAGGGACTAAAATACTAATAAACTATATGGATGAAAAAGCAATCAAGTTTAATTATAAGAATGAAAATAGCAATGAATTAAACCCTAGGGACGTAAACCGAATTTTCGAAACCACATGCATATCAACGTTATGATCATCCTTCAAATGCGCCACGTGATATGGGATGTCACCGATGACCGAGCACTCCATACGGACAATTGTAAGGGCGAAACCTACAATTTTGCTCGTGCTTCAGCTTGCCATAGTAAGGGAACATATCGTGGCAACCAAGAGTTTGGTGTCGGCATGGAAGTTCCAACAATTCGGCTACTTTCTCCAATGACAAACACCTTATGTTGCCCATCTCGAACTGGCACGTTGGGCAACAGTTGTGGACTCTAGTTTTGCAATTTGAGCACAAAGTGTGGCCATTTGGACACTACAAAAATGGGATGGGAATGAAATGGTCAACACAATTGTGCAAAATATCAACCAAAATCGAGTATTTTGAACATGAAAAGGAACAAAATTTTCTTGATTCTAACTTAAGTTTAAGGTAATCAAGAACATGATTCTAACTTAAGTTTAAGGTAATCCCTAGGAAACTCACACCACCCTTCTCAAGATCCAACTCATCCTTATTATTTTTAAATACTATAAAATAACAATTTTATTTTACTTTGTTTAAAAACAAGGTTTTGATATACGTGCTTCGCCGCGGATGATTATGTATATAACGTTTTTTATAATCAAATTTTGAAGTTGTAGACGATTTAAAGTTATTGAGATGAGTATTAATTAGTGTCATTAACCAAATGGGTAAACCGTAACTTTTACAATTCGAATAATAGAATCGTATATTTTTTTACTATTATAATAAAATTTTGATTAATGGGTTTAATTAGATGATATTTTTAGCCCTTTTACTATTTTCGAGTAAATATATAATCGCAATATATATGATATACAA
This sequence comes from Centaurea solstitialis, assembly GCA_030169165.1. Taxonomy (NCBI): domain Eukaryota; kingdom Viridiplantae; phylum Streptophyta; class Magnoliopsida; order Asterales; family Asteraceae; genus Centaurea; species Centaurea solstitialis. Next base: position 15,528,693 of record CM058045.1, on the reverse strand, counting down.
TAAGATAATTAGATTAAAAAATATCAATATTAAGCTCATTTCGAAGGTATCAACGATACGATTATAATGGTGTAATTTTTTTAAATTGAAATGCATTTTTAACATATTTTAGCCGGTATACGATATATGGCTAAAGCGTTAATTAAAATATAGAAAACTAAAAGGTATAAAGTGAATAAATATTATAAGTCTAAGGGGGTAAAATGTAACTTTCACAACTAAATTAATACTGAACACCATCATTTAGCTATTGCAATTCTTTTTCATGTCAGATGTATAGGGCCAACTGGGCATTGGTCATGGTCTAAAAGATATTTTAGAAGAAAAAAATATTAAAAAAATGGTTTAAACACTATGATTAATGTGTTTATCACTAATACTAATAAATCATAATGACTCTACATATAAACATAATAGAAGATAGTGAAATTTATACCTCTAGCAAGGATTCCGAATATGTAATACAAATAGTTTCTTTAACAATCGAAGAGTAATCTTAGAGAGAAGGAAAGAGTTTTAGATGATATGTAAACATAATAAAAGAGAGTGAAATTTCTACCTCTAGGAAGGATTCATAGCCAGGATTCCAAATATGTAATTTCAATATGAACAATGGAGTACAGTCCGATTGAGAACGCTTATTATTATTATTATTATAGAAGTTTGATTAATAAATTTGATCAAGTGACCATTTTTTAATACATATATAACCGTACTACATATAGTATCGGTGGAGAGAAAGATGTAGCTTATTCTGATATATTACTATTATTATTATTATTTTATTATTATAATAAAAGTTTGGTTAAGACTTTTTTATCCGGTCAACCATTTTTGATTACATATATATCCATACTATATAAAATAAAAGTATGATTAACACCTTTTTAATTGCTCAACTATTTTATTATTATTATTAAGATTTTTCGAATGTATCGACGACACGATTATAATGACGTAATTTGTTAAAATTAAAACATATTTTTTAAACATATTTTGATGATACGACTAAAACATAACAGGAAATATAGAAAACTAAAAAGTATAAACGAATCAATATTATAAGGCTATGAGTACCGCAGGATGATAAGCCCTCCCAACCCTCCCAACTTGCACTGCCACATCAGCTCAACATCAGCTTTTTTCCAACCCTCTCATAAGCCTTCTACACCCTCTACAACATGTACCCCAACCTTCTCAACCCTCTCACACAACACACACACAACTCACGCGGGCAACAGCGGTGTGGAGAACCCGCTTTTGCCTCTAGCCCGCCGGGTAGCAAGGTGGCGTACCCCAAGCCCTCCCAACCAGGAAGCCCGCCGGGCTCAAAAGCTGAACCCGCTGCTTGAGCCCGCTATGCGCTACGCATAGCCTAAGGCTAAGGGAGTAAACCGTAACTTTTGCAATTCGAATTTATTATAATAAAATTATGATTAATTAGTTTGATTAAATAACCCTTTTAATCCTTTTACTATTTTTGAGTAAATATATAATCGTAATATATATGGTATAGAATAAGGTAATTAGATAAAAAAATATTCAATATTAGGCTCATTTCAAACGTATCGACAATACAATTATAATGATGTAATTTGTTTAAACTGAAACACATTTTTTAACATATTTCAGCCGGTATACGATATATGGCTAAAACGTGAAATCAAATATAGAAAACTAAAAAGTATAAATGAATAATTATTATAAGTCTAAGGGGATAAATTGTAACTTTCAAAATTAAATTGATTAAAATAATATATAATCACTATTCATAAGAAATAAAAATATTAAAAAATTGCTTAATTCACTATGACAAATGTAAGTGTATATAATTTACTTATTCGGTTTTTAAAAGTTTATGAACTTATTTTTTTTAAAGTTTTTATTTACTTGTTATAGATATGAAAATCCATCAAGTTGTCTTTTAGACCTTTTCAAGGATTGGGTACTTTTTATGTCTTCAATTAACTTCTTTTGAATTCTAACCCAGTAGAATGGAATACCATCCATAGCCCACCGGGATACAATTAATTATAAAGTATATTTATTGAATTTTTTATTTAAATTTAGTTAAAGAAATACTATTCTTATTAAATATATCAAATATTATAATAATATATTGATGTTAGAATTCTATATATATATATATATATATACATTTGACAATTTTGTATAACTGTTCCTAAGCGACGATGATACAAAGTGTCTTTTTTAAATATTTATTTATTATGAAATTTACGGTTTATACCTTGAACTTATTTAGTTATCTATTTTATACTTTTTAGTTTCTATATTTCATTTTACTTTTTCATTATACTAGTACATGATCGTATGTTGACTAAAATACTTTTAAAAAATAAGTTTTGATTTTAATCGTCTCTGTGACACATTTGAAATCAACCCAATATTGAATATTTTTGGACTTAATTATAATTTTTTTATATAATAGATACTACATAAAAATATTTTACATATTTACAATTCATATCATTATATAGTCTTTTAAAAATGTCTAAATACTTAAGTGTTAAAAGAATGCGTTTTAATTCCGAAGACGTGATCGTTATTTATTTCAAATACTTAATCGTTTTTTATTTCGAAGACTTAATCGTTATTTTTTTGGAAGACTTAGTCCTAACTTTAACGGTGTAACACCCCAAATTTCCCAAACAGTATATAACATGCATAACAACAATTCCCAGTGATCTAACGCAGCGGAATTAATTATCAAACTCAAAACTTAGCATTCAAGCCCAAAAACAAAAATCCATCAGTGACAACTCAAAGGTATTGACAGTGGAACAACCCTCCACAGCTGAGATACACTAAAACTAATGACCATCTATCGGATGTCCAAAGTTGGTCTCTGATAACACCAAAATTATACATGTTTTGGTTGAGCGTAATCGTATGACTTTACCCCATTTCTCACCCATTTCTGATCATTTCACTCACTAAATGAGCTTATTAATGTTTATGTAGGATTTGGAGGCCGTGGAATGGAAAAGTACGAAAAAGGCGAGAAAACGTGAAAAATGCACAAAGTCAATACAGTAGCAATCTGGCGTTCGCGAGTTTCCAGATCTGGCGCCGCCAGATTCGACAAAGATGAAGACCAGAGTTGACCTAAGTGTTTGGCGCCGCCAAACCCGCAGTCTGGCGATGGCCAGATGACCCCCGGACGTTTTCTTTTAAATACCAGCCTCCTCCTTCAGTTCAAAACATGATTTTCGGTACGGGTTACGAGGTAGAAACGAGAGTGAGAGTCCGAGTGGTGCCGATACGCTGCGGGAGTCGATCTTCGATCATCCGTCGTTGTATTGTCGGTATCATGTCGATGTCTATTATTGCTTCTGTTTTCGTTATGTTTAGTGAGTAGTTTTTTAATAGTGGTACTTGTCATGGTCGATGAACCATTGTGGATGATAATTTTGTGATTAATGATTATTGGTTTGTTTTGATGAATTGAATGTGTGTTATGGTTCTTTTCTGATTTATATTGTTTGGTGATTTGAATTCATTTGGTTGGGTGTATTTGTTGGACCAAAACAGATAGACTCCGAGAGGATAAACAACCTACCTTAGCCTGACCTTGGACTAAGAGAGTTGTGTTAAGGGGTTACTTGGACCAAGAGTGACCAGATATTAGAAAAGCCATGCAATATTAATTAGGACTGGTAAACCGACACTAGATTGTGGACCAAACGATTTAGTATTGGGATTAGGAGGACCGTGTCCTAGTCAATAACCATAGTCATCGCATGTTAGGGTGTCCTAGACTTAAATTCCTACAATAGTCAAAACAACCAAACCTTTGGCCTTTTTCATATCATCCATTTTGGGGATTCACCTTACCATGATAAGTACTACTGTTTTTCCTTCATATAATCTTTAATCAGTCTTTTAATTGGTTTTCTTAGTTCGTAGTTAATTTAGCGTCTTTTTAATTATTAAACCCTTTTTCATAAACCCCCCCCCCCCCAAAAAAAAAGCTTTAGGTTAATTAAACTAGTTTAGATTAATAGTCTATAAAACTTGACCGTTCCCAGTGGTAGATACGATACCTGGACTTTCCTACACTATATTACTCACGATCAGGTACGCTTGCCTGTATATGTGGTAAGACAGTGGCTAGGCATTAGAGGTTAAAACTTGTTACGCTTTTTATGTATGATAATTACCGCATCAAGTTTTTGGCGCCGCTGCCGGGGAACGGTAGTTGTTAGATTTTAGTCTTAATTAGTTTTGTTAATCGATCCTTGTGAGGGATTCTTTCCCTTGCAAGTTTTTCGCTTTCTAGTTAAATTAGTTATTTATATTTTTATCTCTTTGTTTCCCGCAAGTTGCCCGTAATCGTTTGTTGAGTTGTCAGGATGACAGACGATCAACCCATGTGGGATTAGCGATCTGAGGTACAGTTTACCCCGAGATCCGCAATCAAGAAGACAGATGGTAAAATGGTGGAAATCAATAAAGGGCTGATCAAAATGATCAACACCATTTCATTTGACGGAGAACCAAGCGGAAATCCTTACCAACACCTTGAAGCATTCGAGGACATCTGTGATCTAGTCAACACCAAGGAGGATGAGGTAAAACTTCGAGTATTTCCCTTTACTTTGACAAATAAGGCAAAAGACTGGTTTAAAAAACTGCTCCCGGGATCCATCACAACCTGGGACGATTTGAAATCTGCCTTTTTGTCAAGGTACTTTCCCATTTCCAGGGCCAACAAAATAAGAGCTGAAATTCGAAACTTTAAACAAAGAAAAAATAGCCTTGTGAAAGCTTGGGGAAGGTATAAGGATTTATTCTTAGTCTTTCCGAATCATGGTATTGATGATAGGGAAATGATAAATGTTTTTTATGCTGGATTGAGTAACGATTCTCGGTTAAGGTTGGATTCATCTTGTGGAGGTATTTTTCCGTATAAATCAGTGAAAGAAGCGCGTAAACTCTTGGACCACATGGAAGCACACTATCTGGATTGGTCTACCGACGAGGAACAAGAGGAGAACCAACCAGCGCATCTAAACGTAGTGTCATCATACGATGAGCACATCCATGCAACTGAGGAGTCCACCTGGACGCCGAACCATCTTTCAAAGCCCTATGGCGGGGTAATCGAACAATTGTTCCATCAATTCTCCCAAGAACAAGGAAAGATGGGTGCGGATGCCGAACAGAAAATGCAGGGGTTTGTAAATTTTATTGCAGGATTACATCGAGGCACAGATCAATTCCTCCGAGACCTCAAGGAAACATTTCCTCATATGGAGGCGGAAGCACAGGCTGAAGTGTTCACAACCATAAGAGGAGGTAAGGTAGTTGTAGGACCACCTATGCCTCAAACTAACCAAATTCCTAATATGCAGGTTGTTGAACCGGAGGTCGAATTACCATCACGACCAACAAAAGAAGTTAGGGAAGAAGCAGTCAGACCAAGGGAATCCGCAACACCACATGTGCCTACACGAGTACCATATCCTGCACGACTGCGCAAAGAAAAGAAAGAGGCCCAGTATCGTAAGTTTATTGACTTGATTAAACGAGTGGATATTAATGTACCTCTTGTGGACTTAATTGCAGGTGTGCCGAGCTACGCGAGATTTCTCAAGGAGTTGGTGGCTAATAACGCAAGGATGGGAACATAAGAAATAGCCTTTCTTAATGCCGAATGCTCAGCCACACTTTCAGACACCCTCAAAAAGGGCGATCCAGGGAGTTTCATTATCCCTTGTTATTTTGGTAAAACTGTTTCATGTAGAGCCCTAGCAGACCTAGGAGCCAGTATAAACCTAATGCCATTATCCTTTTACCAAAAACTAGGACTAAAGGGTCTGAAAAGCACGCGAATGACCATCCAACTAGCTGATAGATCTATAAAATACCCTGTAGGAGTAGCCGAAGATGTCATAGTCCAGGTAGACAAGTTTGAATTCCCCGCCGACTTTGTGATCTTGGACATAAAGGACGAGGTTAAAGTGCCTCTAATCCTTGGTCGTCCATTCCTCAACACGGCCAGTGCTATTATTCATGTAGCCAAAAGGGAACTTAGTCTAGGAATTGGAGAAGATCAAATCACACTATCCATTTATGGGATTCCAGACTATAATGAATCTATAAATACTCTAGACAGTGTAGATGACTTCACCGAACCATTTGAATCAGAGCCTAATGATTATCTTTTTGAATCAGGTGAATTGGAAGAAAGCCTCGCTATTGAGAAAAGATGGGATGAAACCGTGAAGAAAGAAGAAGAGGAATTCAAGGAGCTAAAGCAGGAAAATAAAGTTAGAGTGAAAACCTCTTAGGAGGAACCACCGGATTTGGAGTTAAAGGACCTTCCCGAGCACCTCGAGTACCAATTCCTTGAAGGTAACAATTCTCTCCCGGTAATTATTTCTTCCTTGCTAACAGCCAATGAAAAAGATAGACTTATTGAGGTTTTGAAAAGACACAAAAAGGCTTTAGCTTGGAAAATTTTGGACATTCCCGGAATAAGCCCTTCATTTTGTACACACAAAATCTTAATGGAAGATAATTTTAAACCATGTGTGCAAAAACAAAGGAGGCTTAATCCGAAAATGCAAGAAGTTGTGAAAAAGGAGGTTATCAAACTGCTTGATACTGGGATCATCTACCCCATTTCTGATAGCCCTTGGGTAAGCCCTGTTCAAGTAGTTCCCAAAAAGGGAGGACTCACAGTTGTCACAAATGATAACAATGAGTTAGTTCCCACCCGTACTGTCACCGGGTGGAGAGTTTGCATAGACTATAGGAAGCTTAACGATGCCACTAGAAAAGACCATTTCCCCTTACCCTTCATTGATCAAATGCTTGAACGATTGGCGGGAAATGAGTACTATTGCTTCCTAGATGGATTTTCGGGATACTTCCAAATCCCCATTGATCCTGAGGACCAAGAGAAGACAACCTTTACCTGTCCCTTTGGAACATTCGCCTATAGACGTATGCCTTTTGGGTTATGCAATGCACCCGCTACATTTTAGCGATGCATGACGGCCATTTTTCAGGACATGATAGAGAATTGTAAGGAGGTCTTTATGGATGATTTCTCTGTTTTCGGTAACTCTTTTGATGATTGTCTAAGCAGTCTAGACAGGGTGTTAGCTCGATGCGAGGAGTCTCATCTGGTTCTCAACTGGGAAAAGTGCCACTTTATGGTAAGAGAAGGTATAGTTCTTGGACACAAAATCTCAAAAGATGGTTTGGAAGTGGATAAAGCTAAGATAGACACCATATCGAAGCTTCCTCCACCTACAAACATAAAAAGGATCAGAAGTTTCTTAGGTCATGCCGGGTTTTACAGGAGATTTATACAGGATTTTTCGAAAATATCCCGACCTCTAACTAAACTTCTTGAAAAAGATGCACCTTTCATTTTTGATGAGAAGTGCATCTCTGCATTTGAAACTTTAAAACGGCATTTGACTAATGCCCCTATTATGGTTCCACCTAATTGGGATCAACCTTTTGAGATTATGTGTGATGCAAGCGATTACGCCGTTGGTGCAGTTCTTGGGCAGTGTAAAAACAATCATTTCCAACCGATTTGTTATGCAAGTCGAACTCTTAACGACGCCCAAGAAAACTACACCACGACGGAAAAAGAGCTTCTAGCGGTAGTTTTTGCCATTGAAAAGTTCAGGTCTTATCTTGTGTTGTCCAAAATCATAGTATACACAGATCACTCCGCCCTTAAATATCTCTTTGCTAAGCCTGATGCTAAGCCCAGACTCACACGATGGATACTTCTGTTGCAAGAGTTTGATATAGAGATAAGACATAAGAGAGGTGCTGAAAATTTAGCTGCCGATCATTTATCTCGCCTGGAAAATCCATACATGGATTCCGGAGGCATAGAAGTCGTCAGGGATAAATTCCCCGATGAGAGCCTCAATATGATTAAGACCATAGGAGAGGACCCTATACCTTGGTATGCAAATTCTACAAACTATCTGGCCGCTGGTGTTCTTGTCAAAGGTATGACTCATCAACAAAAAGGTAAGTTTTTCTCGGACTTAAAGTATTATTTTTGGTCTAAACCTTATCTGTTCAGAATAGGACCTGATAGGATACACCGTCGATGTGTATCCGGTCCTGCTGCTTGGGATATTCTCACTAACTGTCACAAAGGCCCCACGGGAGGCCATTTGGAGCCAATCTGACAGCCAGAAAAGTCCTCGAATCCGGATTTTTTTGGCCTACGATCTTTAAGGATTCTCACACCTTGATAAAATCTTGTGACACCTGTCAAAGGGCAGGCAACATCACAAAGAAAGATGAAATGCCCCCAACAAAGTATCTCGGTTAGTGAAGTGTTTGATGTTTGGGGAATCGATTTCATGGGTCCGTTTCCCGACTCCAAAGGCAACAAATACATTCTTGTGGCGGTTGATTATGTTTCAAAATGGGCCGAAGCTAAGGCTTCACCTACAAATGATGCTAAGGTAGTTGTTGACTTCATGAAATCTCTTGTGTGTAGGTACGGATATCCAAAGGCGATCATCAGTGATAGAGGAACTCATTTTGCAAATTATCTATTGGAGAAGACCTTAAAAAGGTATGGAGTGCATCATCGATTCTCGACCGCCTACCATCCGCAAGCCAATGGACAAGCGGAAAACACCAACAGGGCGTTGAAACGAATCTTGGAAAAGACGGTCGATAACAACCCGAAGATATGGTCGCAAAAGCTTGAAGATGCACTATGAGTGTACCGTACAGCCTACAAAACACCAATTGGAAGCACTCCTTATCGAATGCTTTATGGGAAAGCGTGTCATCTTCCATTCGAGTTCGAGTACAAAGCACTGTGGGCACTAAAGAAAGTTCACCTGGATGACATTGCAAGTGGAAGAGAAAGATTAATAAGCTTGCATGAATTGGAAGAGCTTAGATCTCTCGCCTGTGAGAACTCGAAGATTTACAAGGAACAACGAAAGAAATGGCATGATGCGCATCTAAAGGAAGTGAAGGTGTTCAAGGAGGGGGACAAGGTATTAATGTATCAAACTCGCTTTAAATTTTCCCTCGGTAAGTTAAAGTCACGTTGGATAGGTCCATATGTCATCCTAAAAGCTTATCCCTCGGGATATGTGGACATAATGACCGAAAGAGGATTATTTAAGGTAAATGGCCATAGACTAAAACTTTACAATGAAAACGACCCTGTCATAAATGGCAAGGTCTGTTTTCTTTCTGAAGAGCCAATTACTTAGTTGGTCCCCCGAGTCAGGCTCACGACTCGTTACAAAAACAAGCGCTTCTCGGGAGGTAACCCGTGTTTTTCTTAGTTATTTTTGTTTTTGTTTATGTTCTAATCAATTTTGAAGCGTTAGTCAAAGGAAATTGCAACTCAATCAAATTTCAGCAAAGGCCAAACAGAGGCCACTTCGCGATCGCGAAATTTCAAATTTCGCGCCGCGAAGTGAGTGTGCAAGGTAAGTTCGCGAGGAGAAATTCGAAAATAGTGTGTCTGTTACAACTTCGCGACGCGAAGTCTCCAACTTGGCGACGCGAAGTTCGAAACGAGAGGGTTTAAATTGTTTTCTAAAACCCTATTTTCAGTATTTCTCCTCCTCCCTTTTGTTTTTCTCTGCAAATCTCTTCTTATTCTGCGAATCCATGGCGTCAAAGGTATGTATTTCTCCTCTATTTGATTTAATTTGAGAGATCCCTACAAGCCCTAGTTGTTTAAACTTGTATGATCCTTAAAAAGGGGATTTCTTGGGTAGGAATGTCTTTAATGTAAAGAGGGGGGATGTTTATTGCTTTGATTTGCCTAGATGTACACACTTGAGTTTAGTTCTATAAATGTTTTGATATGTTTCAACTCAAGTGTGGGGAAGAGAGGTTATGATTTTTGTGTTGATTAATGTATATGATTTGTTTGTAGAGAGCTTCATCTTCTCGCAATGTACAAGACCACCCATGCTTGTCTTTTGATTCCGATAACATCTTGTGTAGCGAAAAGATGTTGTTGATGATTGAGCTTGATCGCTTGAAAAAGCGGGAGGTTGAAATTGGCTCGATTGTTGATTTGCACTTTGTCGAGGAAATTGGATTTGGGGATAGGCTTTCAAGCCTCTTGAGGAGAGAGTACCGCGATCACTTTGGTGTTCTTCGTTTTGTGAGCAACGATTGGGAGAAAGCACTAAAAACCCACGAGCCGATCTACTATGAGCTTGTGTTGGAATTTTTGGCTACATTTAGCTTCGATGTGGAGGGATATGAGGAAGATAGAATCGATGGCCCTTGTATACGATTCCGTTTGCTTGGAGAATGGTATGGGATCACACTACCGCGTTTTGGAGTGTTGCTCGGACTTTTCACGGCAGCTCAGTCGAGGTCCGAATACTTTTCTCACTATTTCTTAACCGGCGCTTGTGAGCCTAGTGCCGAGTTTGTGGGCGCGGATTTTTGGGCTACCATTGGATCGGGACTGTATCTACAGTCCAACACCAAGGAAAGTTCTATCACTCTACCCGAGCATCGACTTCTTCATCGGATGCTCGTTCACTCTTTTGCTTACCGGAAAGCTATCAAGGAAAAAGTATCGGAAGGGGATCTTTGGCTTCTTTCGCGATTGGTTAATCGGAATGCAATAACCAATCTTTCTTATGTGATGGCAAAAATGTTCCAAAGCGCCGGCAAGGTGCATGATAGGGCCGGAACGAGCCTTTGTGGGGGACATTTCATTACGGTTATAGCGGAGAAGTTGGGAACTCTTACACCGGACGTTTGTGAAACTCTCACCAAGTTGTCTCCTATGGGATTTCTCGATAAAGCTCTCTTTCGTTCTATGAAGTTACTTGCACCGGGACCTCGGAAGGGTACTTTTGTTTGGATAGGGGATGCTACACCCAATGAAGGGCCGATCGGTATGGCTACTTCACCACCTCAACCAACCTTCCCGGGGCAATCGAGCAACCCTCCACGGCAAATCAACAAGGATCGGGATCTATTCATGAAGCTATCCAAGGACTGTCGGAACAGGTGGGAGTCGAGCATCACGAGATGATGGAGAGATTGGATCGGATTTCATATGACATGTATGGTGTTCGGCGGGAGTTGTCTTGGGTCACGGCGTCGATGAGCGAGTACTTTGAGAGCGTGGGACATGCTCCGTCAGCTCCTCTCGAACCTCATCCCGTGTGGCGTGATAGTGATGACGGTCCTGCTGGTTATTCCACCTACGATGAATGGGCTTTTGAAAATCGTAACTAAGCGGTTTTATTTGATTCGATTGGGTTGTACTCTACTTTGAACTTTAAACTGTGTGGTTGGGTTTGGTTTGTTTGAACAATTTTTATTTCTGTTGGTTTGTTTAGGACTTTAAGTAGTTATTAATAGTTTGGTTTGGTTTATTTTTGCTAGTTCATTTTTACTTTTTCTTTTTCTTTTTGTTGGTAGATACAGCGACCTATGATCTTGAATCGAGCACGATACTTGGAACTCTCTCAGATCAGAACAGATTTCGTCACATAACCCGGGAAGTTTCTCTTTTTCCCAATTACTCCATAATTGTTTTGATTGTTGCATTGAGGACACTGCAAATTTTAAGTGTGGGGAGGGGGTTATGTAGACTTATCTGTTTTAATGGGTTCACTTTTTGCTTTTGGTGTGTCGTTTTTCAAATTTTTGAAAGCTTTGAGATTTGACCCCAATTTTTTTTCGAAATCTGAGATTGTTTTTGAGACTGAGTTGCTTGCATAGGAGAACACTGAATAGGATTAGTTGAGTAAAAGGATGCCTTGGAATACTGATTGCCATGAGTGCCTCACCCAATTTCTTTGGGAGTTTGAGCCTTAATTGTTATTTATTCTGTGAGGAATACCGACTTTGACCCACGGTAGAACTTGTCATTTGAATGCTTGTCGAGACCACATAAGAGGAGTATTTATCACCATTGCACTGATAGAGGCCTTCGTTTCTAACCCTTTTAGCCTTCGTCAGATGATCTCATCATAAGATTGTCTGATTTGCCTAGCCTTTGATTGAAAAATGTTCACCTTTTAACACTTTATCCCTTGAAACCATTTTGAGCCTTAGCCTTTTCATTTCTTTACCCACTATACACTTTATCCTTGAGCCTAATTGTTTTATCTATCTTTTGGCCGTGACTCAAATTTGATTCTTGAGATGTTTTGATCCAGTTTTTCATATCTGACAGTTTTTATGGGATTGAGATTAAAAAGAGCCCAAAAGCAACATAGTTGCTGCTCTGAAAAAAAAAGAGAAAGAGGAAAATATTTGAGACTCAGAAAAGAAAAGAAATATCAAAAGAGTCGAGAATACAAAAAGAAAAAAATGAGAGCTGAAAAAATTGAAAAAGAATTTGTGCCCCAAATAAGCCATAGGCTTAGGCCAATTCTAAAAGAAAAAGAGAAAATGCTCATCCCAAGGTTTCATTGTTCGAAAGTCAGATTGTTTCACTGTTTGGATCATTACTGATTGAGTTTTCAAGTTTTTGTTGCAAAACCTTTAGTCACTTATATACCCTTTATCCTACCCTTAACCCTTAGCCTAACGTTACAACCCTAAAGTCCTCTTGACGGTTGACAACTTCTCAGTGGTGGAGATTAGATTTGGTGACAAGCTTATGCATGCGGGAATTAGTCGAGTATTGGTGTGATCACTTACATATACACTTTTACCCCCGAGAGATACACTTCATATGATTATTCATACTATGTGAGGGTGAAAGGTTGATCTTGGTATCCGATTGCTTGATGAGTCTTGTTTATGTGTTCGATTGTGTGAGTATACTTTGTTCCCTTTGATGATCTTGGATGGAGATAATTTTGGAGTTATCTTTCTTATCTTTCAGTCTTTTGATTGAGGACAATCAAAGCATAAGTGTGGGGATTTTGATAACACCAAAATTATACATGTTTTGGTTGAGCGTAATCGTATGACTTTACCCCATTTCTCACCCATTTCTGATCATTTCACTCACTAAATGAGCTTATTAATGTTTATGTAGGATTTGGAGGCCGTGGAACAGAAAAGTACGAAAAAATGCGAGAAAACGTGAAAAATGCACAAAGTCAATACAGTAGCAATCTGGCATTCGCGAGTTTCCAGATCTGGCACCGCCAGATTCGACAAAGATGAAGACCAGAGTTGACCTAAGTGTTTGGCGCTGCCAAACCCGCAGTCTGGCGATCGCCAAACCAGCCTCCTCCTTCAGTTCAAAGCATGATTTTCGGTACGGGTTACGAGGCAGAAACGAGAGTGAGAGTCCGAGTGGTGCCGATACGCTGCAGGAGTCGATCTTCGATCATCCGTCGTTGTATTGTCGGTATCATGTCGATGTCTATTATTGCTTCTGTTTTCGTTATGCTTAGTGAGTAGTTTTTTAATAGTGGTACTTGTCATGGTCGATGAACCATTGTGGATGATAATTTTGTGATTAATGATTATTGGTTTGTTTTGATGAATTGAATGTGTGTTATGGTTCTTTTCTGATTTATATTGTTTGGTGATTTGAATTCATTTGGTTGGGTGTATTTGTTGGACCAAAACAGATAGACTCCGAGAGGATAAACAACCTACCTTAGCCTGACCTTGGACCAAGAGAGTTGTGTTAAGGGGTTACTTGGACCAAGAGTGACCAGATATTAGAAAAGCCATGCAATATTAATTAGGACTGGTAAACCGACACTAGATTGTGGACTAAACGATTTAGTATTGGGATTAGGAGGACCGTGTCCTAGTCAATAACCATAGTCATCGCATGTTAGGGTGTCCTAGACTTAAATTCCTACAATAGTCAAAACAACCAAACCTTTGGCCTTTTTCATATCATCCATTTTGGGGATTCACCTTACCATTATAAGTACTACTGTTTTTCCTTCATATAATCTTTAATCAGTCTTTTAATTGTTTTTCTTAGTTCGTAGTTAATTTAGCGTCTTTTTAATTATTAAACCCTTTTTCATAAAAACCCCCCCAAAAAGCTTTAGGTTAATTAAACTAGTTTAGATTAATAGTCTATAAAACTTGACCGTTCCCAGTGGTAGATACGATACCTGGACTTTCCTACACTATATTACTCACGATCAGGTACGCTTGCCTGTATATGTGGTAAGACAGTGGCTAGGCATTAGAGGTTAAAACTTGTTACGCTTTTTATGTGTGATAATTACCGCATCAGTCTCTCATATAACTCTGAGCCTTCTCACTTCCCTTCAAGGATGCTTCTCTACGAACTTCCCCTGGAAATGTTTAAAAAGGTTTTGAAAGCGAGGGTTAGACCGAAAGGTCTAGTGAATTCCCTCAAAACAGTTTAAACAACAGTTCCGTCCTGTTGGCCATAAATCAAGTTAAAACCCACTGGATGTGTGTGGACAAAGAAATGAATACAGTCCAGGCCCCGTCCAGGTCACCTGACAATAACTCCCAAGGGACGTAGTCCCGAGGTACCCCCAAGTGGCGGCTCAGACCAAATGGTAACCTCCCGAGGAACGCGAGGTTCCAAGGTACCCAGTGTCCATGGTGCGTCACATCAGTCAAATCATCACATAATTACCTTTTTAAGCATGCTTTAAATGTAATCAACAATCATGTCACGTTATCATACTTCATAAAGCAGTTCATTAGTCAAAAACATTTATCAAACAGAATGGGCAGTTAAAATCCAGTTCAAACAATTTATCCCATTCAAATCAGGCAAGGGAACTCACCTGCCGCTGGCTCCCGTCAAGTAGCCTAAGCTGTCTTAAGCGCACCCTACATAGATATAGTGCCTATCAAAAACTCGAATTTCAACTGATAATCTTAATTAGATACGTTCTATTATAGACTAACTCAAAATCCTATATGGAAAACTCAACGTGGAAAACCTCAACGTGGGAAACTTCAACGTAGAAAACCCAACGTGGAAAACCGACGTGGAAAACCGATGTGGAAAACCGACGTGGAAAACCGACGTGGAAAACCGCAAGGTCAAATAACGGTTTAATTTAGCCGAATTCCCGACTCGGAAATCATAGATTTCCAACTCGGGAAA
Source organism: Centaurea solstitialis (assembly GCA_030169165.1). NCBI lineage: Eukaryota > Viridiplantae > Streptophyta > Magnoliopsida > Asterales > Asteraceae > Centaurea > Centaurea solstitialis. The sequence goes on along the minus strand of CM058045.1, from coordinate 15,513,653 downwards.
GGCATTGGGAACCGAAACCTCAATAGAAAATCCCAATCCGGGAATCATGAATCCCAATGTAGAAAACATGAATCCCAATGTGGAAAACATACCTTAGCCGAAAAAGATGATGGTGTTGATGATCTCTTCACACACCCAAAACACACACTTTACATTCTAAGGATGATTTCCAAAATGACTAAAAATTTAAGGTTAAAGGCTATATATAGAGCATGGGCTTGGGCCAAGCCCATTCTCAATGTGGAAAAATCCCAACTCAATAAAACTTTGAAAAATCTACCAAATCAACCCACTTTTCACAAATTCTTCTCAATTTAAGAAATTAACCAAGTACTTTCCATTAAACTTGTAAATTTGAATTCACGGTTATTACAAACGGTATAGTTAACCGGAAATATTTACCACACCAAAAACCACATTAGCCCGATTTCATTTTTATATTTTCTCATGAGATTTTCTTTTCTAGGTTAATCGTCGCTTGAACAATAGTTGTTTTATCGATTTAAGTTACATATCAACTACTTTTTATTAATTTAGGTCGTTATATTTTTATAACCTCTCATCTGTCCGCAACACGAGACCAGAAAACCTAGTATTGTAGATGTTACAACTTATAAAATCTTTAAATCTCTTTTTTTAAATAAAGAAATGGTCTTGCCATTTACAACCTAGTCTGTGTCTAAGGTTATAAAACCAATGTAATTATTTCTATCTTAATGACATTAATTAGTAATAATAATTATATAACTATACAAATGGAAGGCGCACCGGCTCCGACCCGCCGGTGCGACCCGCCCCAAACCCAAACCCAAGCTCCAAATCTATATTTATTTTAATTTTACACATTAGCCCCCTTAACTTATAAGATTTATTTAGTTTAAATTTTTTACTTTTCAATATTTCATTTTACGTTTTAGTCACATATCGTATATTGGCTAATATGTTAAAAAATACGTTTTAATGTTAACAAATTACGCTATTATAATCGTATCGTCGACACGATCGAAATGAACCTAATATTAAATATTTTTTGATGTAATTATTTTATTATATACTATATATATTACGATTATAAAAAAAACCATATAATCCTATACCCATTTTCAAATTTCTAAAACTTATAATATTTATTCGATTTATAACTTTTACTTTTCAATATTTCATTTTATATTTTAGTCATATATTGTATATTGGCTAAAATATGTTAAAAAAATACGTTTTAAATTTAACAAATTACACCGCTATAATCGTATCGTTGATGCGATCGAAATAAGTCTAATATTGAATATTTTTTGATGTAATTATTTTATTATATACTATATATACACTCCAACCGACCCAAATCTTATACCCATTTTCAAATTTACATATTAGCCTTCTAAACTTATAATATTTATTCACTTTATACCTTTTACTTTTCAATTTTTCATTTTATGTTTTACTCATATATCGTATATTTGCTAAAATATGTTAAAAAAGTACGTTTTGATTTTAACAAATTACGCCATTATAATCGTATCGTCGATACGATCGAAATGAGTCTAATATTGATTATATATTTGATGTAATTATTTTATTATATACTATACATAGTACGATTATATGAAGCCAAAACACTGTTCATGAACAACAGCTACATTTGGAGAAATTACATTTTGCCCCCTTAAACTTATAATATTTATTCACTTTATACTTTTTAGTTTTCTATATTTGATTTTGCGTTTTAGTCATATATCATATATTGGCTGAAATATGTTAAAGTGTCGATGCATACTGTTCATGCACAGTCTTTTGGCTTCCTGGTAATTGTTAGTATTATTAAAATCTCCTAAAATAAAAATTTTTGATTTCTTAAATCTTTTATTTATTTTATTAAACCTTTCGTATGACAACATTTGTACAAACTTTATGTTTCATATAAATTCATGTTACTACTTACAATCAAATCTACCACAGTTTATAACTCGGTGCGAAGCCCCGAGCTCTTAATAGGTAACTTTCTCTAAAATATTGTTCACAACAATAGACCTTTACAATATTAACAAAACTCCCCGCAGCAAAGCGCGGGTAAACCCCCTCGTTACTAATACAAATAATGAAAATTTTAATTCTTTTATATTAACGTTTTTATTAATTTTCATTTTAGTAATAATTGTTTTTAAAAAAAGTATATTTTAACAATGTAATGTAATATAATGTATTGTATGTTTTACTTCTACTATGAATTTATTTTTAAGTTATTAAGATATGAATTTGTAAGTTATAAGGCTATTAGTAGCCCAACCCTTCCAACCTAACTGCCACATCAGCTGACACATCAGCTTTTATTCAACCCTCTCATTAGCCCTTTGCAACCGGTACCCCAACCCTCTCAATCCTCTCACACAACACACACAAAACACACATAATTCACGCGGGCTTGGCGGTGTGGCCAACTCGCCATGGCTGGAGCCCGCCAGGCTTCAAATGTCGCGTACCCCAAGCCTCCCCAACCTGGAAGCCCGCCGGCTTCAAATTGGCCAACCCGCCTGTGGCGCTACGCACAAGCTAAAAGACATATATGTTTATCAATGCATCATTATTTTTTAAATAACATAACTATTTTTTTGAACGAATCAACCAAAATTATAAGGTTTGTTTTTAAACACCATTATTTTTAATCATTATAATTAAGGTGCTCACAATTTCAAGATTTGGAGAGTTTTTTTTTAAGTTTCATATATAAGACATTTGACATGATTATATGGTTTGTATTTTAAATCTTCTTTATTAATAAGTGACCGAATGAAAAAAATATATAAGAGCAAAAACAATCATATGTATATCATTAGATCAATTGAATTTTATGATTGTCTATTAAAAGTATAGTTTTAACCTTAATATATTCATGCCTGTGAATCCCAAAATAAAGAGAATGACAAGATGGAGAGAATACAAGTATAAATGATATGAACTTGATGATGACTAGTAGGTGATAATGGTAGAATCAATATGAAAAGACAAGGGAATGTTTTAGTTCTTGGGATTGCTTCTCATATATAAAAGTAGGCTACCAAATCAACACAAAAACCCTAGGCTAGTGCTTTCTATATATAGCACAAGGGTATCTAAAGTTACACAAAAGGCCCTTAGAGTCTATGACTCTTTACAAGATGGGCAACAAACATAAACTAGCTAAACTAGGAATTAGTAAATAACAAGATAGACCCTTGACTTCTTCACAACCCACAAAGTAGGGTCTAACAATCTCCCCCTTTGGGAAGAAGTCAGAAGGGTGGCGGATACTTCAGCGTGGGCTCCCATTTTGACAGTTGCAGGTACTCGTCCCATTCTCCAATGATCCTCGTGCGCATCTTCAGAGCAGCCTCAACTCTTCGGTACATAAGTCTTTCCTTCAGCTTTCCTTCCAGCAGATTCAATGCCTCAAAGAACCTTGACTTGTTATCCAAATGCCTCGTCTTCGGAATCTGGTCCGTCTTCAGCCTGCTCTCTATACCTTGGATGACATACAGAATGGTACCGTCGCAGAAATGGGAAAGTTTGCTGAATCGCATGAACTTTCTCTCCTTCTTCTTTAGCGTGCAGTAGACAATACCAGGTTCTGGGATGCTCGTCGGTACGTAGAGCTGATAGGAGTCGATCAAAGGGACTTGCAGATTCGGGCGCAATAGGTTCACTTTTGGCTGCCGACTCTCAATGGCCATCTGGTAGTCGGTCACATGTGATAAGGCAATTGTGTGACGGACATACCTTTTGAGCACTTCGAGGCCGCTATTGTAGAAATCGGGGCGGAGGATCGGACCTTGAAGATACTTGATCAGCGTGAGGATGTCTTCTAGATGGATCCGGTCCAAATCGCTTCCGTGAAGGTCCACTTTAGGAGCTCGCCATTCAGCCTGACGTTTCCACTCCCGTACATGGTGACAGTAAACTCCAAGAACATGCTGCTGCCGTGCCTGTAAGGTCTAACATCAGCTACCTTCACAAACCAGCGCCTGAGTCGTTTCTTCCCATGTGTATACCAGTTGCAGATGCGCTGGTGGGCATAGGCTGTCTTGCGACGTTTCTTCTTGTAGTGCGAGACCCCAAAGAATACCTTCCTCGACCATTGATGGACCTTTTCTTGTTGGAAAATCCTTGAGAAGGACTCCTCCAAGAATGGTCGGAAAATGACGGTGTGGTTCCAATTGAGTTGGATGACAACAGGATTCAGAGAGTCTGGAACGTTTGTCGTGATGGTGGGAGGCGCTTCCGTTTTCGGGAACTGTACCGTTGGTAGGAATGTGTCGTAGTCGGTTGCGCTGACGATGGTGTCCCCTCGTTTGAAGATCCGTAGACTTAGCGCAAATCGGGCGAGGAGCCTTCTAGCTTCTTCCGAGATGTGAAACTCGTTAGGATCCGTCGGCGCCGACTCGGGAACCACCATATCGACCTCGACTGTAGGCTCGGACTGAGGAAACAGGATTAACTCATCCAACGGTATCGACTGGTATGCAAACTGCTCGACGTCGAGGGGCTCTTCGTCGGGGTACTCGATAAAGTGCTGATGCCCTGACGGAGCAGTTTGTGGCGCTGAAGCTGTTGTAGCAGGCATGGAACCCGAGGCTGAGGCGATGTCGATGCGAAGTCTTTTGGAGCCTTGCACCTCCCCCTCATGAGGACCTGCGCCCGGGTCAGTGTCATCATGTCCCCGTTTTGAGGACTGAGCATGAGGCCGACACGCAGCCTCGAGTTCGCAAATATGGCGATTGGCGGCTTCTAACTGTGCTTCCCGTTCCGCCAACTGTGCATCACGGACGGCGATCATCTCCTCCGCTCGCTTGAGTTGAGCCGTAAGCTGATCGTTCTGAGTAGTGAGCGAGGAGACCGCATGGTAAATTCGGCTTCGAGTACATAGCCCGGGAGCGCACCTTGAGTAGTCTGGCTTGGAGGTTGTAGGCGGAGAAGTGTTCGGTAGTGCGACGAGCGGGAATGACTGATTGATGCGCTTGTGATTCCGTCGACTTGCCCTTGAGTTGGCGTCGATGTTCTTGTAATTTAGCCTCCCTTTCTTCCTCTCACTGCTTTAGTGCCGCGATCTCGCCACGTTGTTCGGTCAAAGCTTTCTCGAATGCTTCCAGTTTGGCGTTTCGAAGGGCCTCGGCACGATCAAGCTCCATGAACCTGTTTTGGACGACTTTTAGGATGTCGTCCGAATCCGTCGGACCCGGTCCCATGAGTGATGCACCCAGAAAAGCTTGTGTCCCGGTTGACGTGGAATGTCCCGCGAAGGTACTCTCCCGGCCTGCGCTCATAGCTATTTGTGGGTTGACCATGGCAGGGCTTCCGGACGATCCTCGAACAGCGTCCTGTGACACTTGAACTACGTCCGTTCCGGCCGGGCCACTCGGGCGGGCGGATGATGCTCCCAAAAGTGTCCTATCCAAATGAATGACGTGATACGTCCTGGGAAGTGGATCTAAGATGCTTGGTGCACGGAAAGAAGTCGAGAGGTGGGGCAGTTCCTCTCTTATCTCAACATTGACCGACTCCGAATGAGTGGTTAATGAAAGTTGCGCTAAGTCCCCGTGAGAAGATGAAACGACCATCTGTTGGGAGATGGCCGAGTGGGTGGCTTGGGTGTGCAAGTGCACTGGTTGGCTGCCAGCGTCTTGACCTGACATCATTAGCTGACCGGTCTTAGTGTGGGTTGCCTCTGTGGGGGAATGACTCGGGGTAGAAGGGAGACCTAAGGTGTCTACATCCCTAATGGGTTCTTCGTCTCCTCCCTGTTCTTCTATCCTAAGCCACTCTTCATCTAGATGGACCTCTTCTTCACCGGTCTCTTTATCTAGACCCTCACTTGCTCCCTCGAGGTCTTCAACACCTTGTCGCTCCAAAGCCGACTCCACTTCTTCTTCTTCATCACCTTCAAGACCGACGGTTCGGCCATCTGAATCGGCCTCTCCAGCTTTGAGGATGTCCACCGAGTCGTCGCCGTTGAACGAAGACGTGATTTCATCATCGTCTCATTGGTCTTTGCCGCTCTTGAGGTTATCAACCTCCTCGGATTCCTCATCATCGAAGTCTACTTGTTCAGACTCGGTGGCCTCTTCGTCAACGACTTGATGGTCGGACGGAGTGTGTTCGGAGGAGGGCACGTCGTTTCCCTCGCCGTTTTCGGAATCGTCACCGGAAGGTTCTCCGTGAGGGTCACCTTGAGGGCTGGGAGCAGCGTCAATGTGAGGTGGTGAAAGAACGTGTGCTTGTTCTTGTGGAGAAGCTTCCACGTCTTCACCGTGCCTCTCAGGTGATTGTGCTGGTGACAGCTCCCGTTCATCCTCGTGGAAAGATGACGACGGTGAGAAGCGCTGAGTACCCGTGTACTGCTTGGTCCTTGTACGGGTGTAGTAGTCGGCTGGGATCTGATCCTCGTCGACTAGTTGGCGTTGAGTGCGGCGACGACGTGCTTCGCGGACCTGTTTGTAGAGCGCGCTTGGACCAACTGATGGCACGTGCGTGACAGCGGATGTACTAACTATTTTACCCAGTTCACCCCTCATGTCAACTCTCATCACCCCAGAATCGGAGGCTCCCCCAGTGGAACCCCGGGGATCGGCACCTAAGGCCCGAGCCGCTGGTTGGACGGCTCGCACATCCTGGGCAGGGCTCCTCGGCTCTGAGGAGTCCGTAGATGTGTCTTCTATTCTTATGGACGCCCTATACAAACCTACACTCGTAGCTTCCTTATCCGCGGTGTCCAGCACGTGTCGAGGAATAGGCATCTCTTCTTGTCCTGGCTTGAGCTCCCTGTGCTTGGTCTTTGAGAGCTGCTTGCTCTTGAAGATCGGGTGACGTGATCAGTGACTGACCGCAGGATGTTGGTCCATATGACCGCGGATCATCAGAGCGAAGAATCTCATCCACGGGATGGACGAATGCTTGCTTCGTTGGTCGTTAGGGTCAACATCCCGTGTGATGTCTATCCAGAGCTGGGTTGCAATGTCGATCCTACGTCCGTAGATCACAGAGTGAATCACGTGCCACAGTTGGGTCGAGGCCTTGTCGATGCCTTTGGTTTTGGCAGACAGGCACCGGTTCATGATGCTGAACAGGGTCGCCCACAGTGGCGGCAACATGTTGTTGGTAACGTGAGAGATCCCATTTAGCCTTTGTCCCGGGTTGTTCATGACACCGATAGTGAGGATCTCCTTGAAAAGGATCGGGCCATCAATGATAGGCTCAAACGGAGCCTCGGCGGAGTCAGCACGAAGATGCAGGATGCGTCGAAGGTCATCCACGGTGACGGCTAGTTCCGTCTGGTCTACGCGTCCAATGAGCGTTTGGACTCCATCACGATTGACAATCCTGGAAGTGTTCCAGAATTGTTGCAGGTATATCATGGGCACCTCAGCAACGGCCTGCAAAGCATAGGAGAGTGGGTGCACCTTCAGGATTTATAGTATCACTTCCTCCTGAGCAGGGAAGTTGTTCAGGTCCACATACTCATTGTTTTGAGTAATGGGTTTGAGGTCCTCCGTGGAGATCAACGCGCGATCAGCAGCAAGATCGATCGGCGATGGTGGGATATTCTGACGGTGAGCCATTTCTGTTCAACGAAAACAAGTAAGAAGTTAGATCCCACAAAGTGACACTAAGTGTTGAGAAAAAGTTCAACAAGTGAAACACCAAGACCCGATTCAGGTTTTGGCAATTCCCGAATCGGGAATGTCAAAAACCCGAATCGGGAGGAATTGTTTCCCAAGTCCAACAAAAGCTCAACAACTTGTAACAAAAAAAAATTGGACATGACCTCGTTCCAAAGCGAGTCGGGAAACACGAATAACCGGATCGGGTTATTCCGTTTCCCGAGTCGGGAATTGAGAACACAACAAGATCACTTCAAAATTTATTTCCTAAAGAAACCCGATTCGGTAAAGTAGGTATAAAATTTATACGAAAATTTGAAACAAGTTCAAAATGTCCACCCTAGAGAGGATGCGGGAAACTCGGATACCCGAATCGGGTTATCCATGTTTCCTGGATCGGGAAAGGCGAACAAGGGTTCCTCAAAGGCTCGATGCGGGAAACACGAATACCCGAATCGGGTTATTCAGTTTCCCGGATCGGGACATATGAACAGTCAATTCGGGGAAACCAAGAACATTCAAAATACCCGATTCGGGACTTATGAATGTCCCGATTCGGGTTTTCGCGACTGTCCGGTTTCAAGTCCCCAAATCGATCCAAAAACGAGATTTTAACGATGCAAACTAGTACAATATGCTACATTTTAGTTCTAAACTAGTTTACAAACACATTTGGACCGATCGAACGTCCGAAAAACCCATTCCAAAGAGTTTGGGTTTCGGGTTTGTTCAAGAAGCTTTAGGCTTCGATTCGGCTAAGAAAATGATAAGGAAACATGTTATAGAGTATACCAAAGTGTTCGTAATCTTACCGTGATCGTTTAGGACTAGTCGGATCGAAGAACGGAGGTCGGGAACGCCGAAAAAGTGACCGGAAAGCGGGAAGGTGGCGGTTTGGTTCGTCGGGAGAGAGAGAGAGAGGGGTTTGAAGAATTTTGAAAATCTGATATGTGAGTTTAAACAATAGAAAACTCCAAAAATTCTTTTTGTATAAACAGAGGGTCAACTTATCAGTTTAAGGATAAGTATACCCTCTTTTCACTCTCAATTTCCGAAATTTACAGAATCGCCCCCTGGACTACAAGTTTCACACGAATGGCAAAACGAGTCCCTGAACTTGAGTTTTAGAGATTTTACAAAAACAGTCCCTGAACTTGAGTTTCTGAAGATGGTAGATTTGGTCCCCGAACTTGAAAGTTCAGAAACTTGTCACATCCACCCCCTGAACTTGCAAGTTGATAAAAATGCACAAGTTCAGCCCCTAGACCTCTACGTAACGACTAACCTGGATAACTTTCTTCGGGTATTAACTATGTAACCCCAGTATCGGATTTTGCGTGAGTCCTGATCTGATGTAATCAGAAGTCGTTCTGATTATCCACACCTACAAAATAAAGTAAAGAGTGGTATCCCTTGTAGTGTGGATCCGAGAACGTTAGTACAGACAAACATATGAGTATGTATCCATTCCCCTCGATATTTGCTACACTACGAGGCTCCCCCTACACACATGCACCCTAACAGATCCCCGACTCCCCCTAGACCGCAGGCGGGAGGTCTAGCATCCCTAACTTACTTAGAAGGAAAAGATGGCGTTTCTCATCAAAAGCCTTAATTAGTGAACAAATCAGCAAGCTGAAGATCACTTTCCGCAAAATACAGTTCAATATTACCTTTCTCGACATGATCCTTGATGAAGTGGTAGCGAATGTCGATGTGCTTCGTTTTAGAGTGTTGAACTGGATTTGCGGTGATCTGAATGGCACTTTGAGAGTCGCAGTAGATGGGAATCCGGTTCATGGTGTATCCGAAGTCCGCTAGTTGGGTTTTCATCCATAGAACTTGTGAACAACAACACGCGGCGGCAATGTATTCAGCTTCCGCCGTGGATAGCGACACACAGTTCTGTTTGCGTGATGACCAACTCACCAACTTATTCCCGAGGAACTGGTTGGCTCCGGATGTACTCTTCCTGTCCAACTTACAACCTGCATGATCAGAATCTGTGTAGCCAATTAGCTCAAAACTAGAACCCTTTGGGTACCAAAGGCCAAAGTCTGGGGTGCCCTTCAGGTACCTAAGGATTCTCTTCACAGCCTTATAATAAAGAGAATGACAAGATGGAGAGAATACTAGTATAAATGATATGAACTTGATTATGACTAGTATGTGATAATGGTAGAATCAATATGAAAAGACAAGGGAATGTTTTAGTTCTTGGGATTGCTTCTCATACATAAAAGTAGGCTACCAAATCAACACAAAAACCCTAGGCTAGTGCTTTCTATATATAGCACAAGGGTATCTAAAGTTACACTAAATGCCCTTAGAGTCTATGACTCTTTACAAGATGGGCAACAAACATAAACTAGCTAAACTAGGAATTAGTAAATAACAAGATAGACCATTGACTTCTTCACAACCCACAAAGTAGGGTCTAACAATGCCATTTTCTAAGTACTAATTATTTTAAAATTAACTTAATGTTAAATACAACAAAAATTAGAAAATATAAATGTTGATCAAACAATAAATGTATATATTTTAGTAAGTTTTAATTTTATAAAATATTATAATAAATAGTAGTATTTATTTTATTATTATACATATAGTTGTTATTGTTGTTAAAATAATGATAAAATTAATAATAAAAGGTTATAGTAGTACTTATTTTAAATTGTTGTCTGCCTTTAAAAAAATTAAAGTAGAATTAGAATATTAATAACAAATACAATAACTTAACAATTAGAATAATATAAATTAATTAATAATGATACAATTATATTTGTATAATGATGATTTAACAACAGTGGAAATATAAAAAGTAATGTTTGTATGAAAAAGGTAAATCAATTGTTTAATTAATATAGAACCATCAAATAAAAATTGGTCAAACTCTATTAGGCTGCTCACAGCGGTGAGCGGGTGAAGAGCGGGTGAAGCCCGTCGGGCCCGGCGGATTCGGCGGGCACCGCTGTGGCATTTTGGATCCCGGCGGGCTAGAGTTGTTGTGGCTTCACCATGCCGCTATGTTTGTGTGTGTTGTGTGTGTTGTGTGTGTGTTGTATGTGAGAGGGTTGGGAGGGTTGGTGTTAGAAAATCTAGTTAGTTGTGTCAATTTGTAATTTGTTTAAACTTAGTAGTTTTTAATGTAATTTTGTTTAAAGGCCCAATTGTTTAGGCCCATCTACTTTTCAAAGGCCTAGTCTATTAGAGTTAGTATAAATAGGAGTAGTATTCTTCATTTGTACTTTCTCTTCTCTCTTACACACATTGAATGAAATATATCTTGTACCTACCATTGCATCATGAAGATCTAAGTGTGATTGATTGATTGATTTGGCACCCAGAATTGGTATCAGAGCTTGCCACTTGCTCTTGATCCGTTGTGTTCTGGTTCTGGTGAAATCATTTCTTCAGACCTCAAGCCTTGGGTACCGGGTCTTCTCTTCAGACTTGGATTTTTGGGCGTCAAGTACTTTCTTCAGACTAGAATTTCCAGAATTTCTCTAAGTCTTCCCTCATTACTCGGCACCCAATACCCTTCACTACACTTAACCTTCAGATCTGAACCTAACCTCCAGAGCAGACCCCGACCTCCAAAACTAAATCATTTTCAAGATTTTCACAAGTCTTGAGACCTTTCACCAACCAATTCACCTGATCATACTAAGTAGTTTAAGATCCACAATCAATCTTTAATCATGAACACACGTGATGCATTAGCGATCGGGTCCGATACCCGTCCTCCGGTACTGTTCCGTGGAGACTTTTCGCAATGGAAGTCACGATTCCTAGACTTTGTGGCAAAGCAACCTCTTCACAAGCAAATCATGGAGTCCCTCAAGAATGGACCCGTGAAGTACTACACTGAAATTCCAGCAGTCCCTGATGGTAATCCACCAATTGTCGGAGGTATAGTGGAAAAGGATGAAACAAACTTCACTCCTGAAGAAGCCAACCGAGTCAGGGGTGACATTCTTGCCAAATCCTATCTCATTCAGAGCCTGCCTAATGAGATATATGCTAACATTGACTACAATGACACCGGAAAGGCTATGTGGGATGAGATCATTAGCCTAATGCATGGGACTGAGAAAGGCATACAGATGAAAAGAACTAATCTTCTGACTAAGTTTGCTACCTTCAAAGGTCGAGAGGGAGAATTGCTAGAAGATACCTATCACAGGTTCTGTGCCATGATCAATGAGCTCCGGAAGAACAACCTCAAGAAGTCTCAGTTGGATATCAATATCCAGTTCATCAACTCACTCAGGTCTGAATGGAGGAGATTTGCTTCCAATCTTCAACAAAATCGCAACTTGGAAGATCTCGATATTCATGAGTTGTTTGAATTGCTGAATCATAACCAAGACGAGGTACTTGAAATACTTGGTACCGAGAAGAAACTAGAAAAGTATACCGATCCACTTGCTCTAGTCGTTGACAGAAGACAATACTCATCTGGGAGATCATCGAGCATCGGCTAGAACATCGCATCATTCTACGACGCTTCGAATCGTATTGTGGTCTTCGGAAGATAGAGGGACCAGTCAAAAGAGTTGAGGAGAGACCCCCACCACCATCATCACGAAGAAGAGACGGATCATCAAAGAACCCCAAGGAGACTGAAGGATCGAAGAAGAAATCATCAAGTCATCAGAAACGAAGAAATTGACACAAAGGGGGAAATTGTTAGAAATATTTGTTAAGTTGTGTCAATTTGTAATTTCTCTAAACTTAGTGTCTTTTATGTAATTGTTGTTAAAGGCCCATGTTCAAGGCCCATGTGTTTAAAGCCTTTTAAGCCTTTTTCTTGTTAGTATAAATAGGAAGTCTTTTCATCATTTGTACTTCTTGATTCTCTCATCATTTTGAATGGAATGCAATCTACCCTAGATCTTTGAACTTTGAATATACATCTTGATTTAAGTGTTCTTGATTTGATTGATTTGGCACCCACAATCAATCTGCCGCCTCAAAAGCAGACCAAGTATCTCTACTGGATGGATACTCAAGCCAAACCCAAAGCAAATGTGTTCTTCTATGATAACCCGATCATCCGAGTCAGTGATGTTTCATCCGTATGCATCCAGAGCTTATGGTTCTCAGTCTTTTCTGTCATCCGAAAGAGAAACGGGGAGTTCACATTCTCCGAAGCTGATTTCGACAATGTGCATCTTGATGACATTGACACATTATACACTGACTTGAAGACGCTTACAACCCGACCTAAGGAGAAATTCAAAGGACTGGAAGCTGTTAAGCACTTTATCGAGAGGAACCGGAAGAACTCAGAGACTCATGACTTTCAGATCGGGTTAGAGAGTCATCAGAGCACGATCAACCTCTCCCCGCCAAACCAAGACCTCCCAAACATCGATCGCTATTCTCTTTACCAAGTCCTCGAGAAACCAACTCTTGGGGTAGTGTACCAGAACCAGAAGGAAGAGAAGAAGTTTATGCGATGCGATGAGGTTCACAAGTACAGTGACGGGACGCTCCACATCATCAACAAAGGGTTGGCTACCGAGAAGAAGAGGCTTGAGCTTGAGGTGTTGAAGACCAAGCACTGGATAAATCCCTCTATTCTGATCGACGAAGTTTTCCAGATCATCGAGCATCGGCTAGAACATCGCATCATTCTACGACGCTTCGAATCATATTGTGGTCTTCGGAAGATAGAGGGACCAGTCAAAAGAGTTGAGGAGAGACCGCCGCCACCATCATCACGAAGAAGAGACGGATCATCAAATAACCCCAAGGAGTCTGAAGGATCGAAGAAGAAATCATCAAGTCATCAGAAGCGAAGAAATTGACACAAAGGGGGAAATTGTTAGAAAATCTAGTTAGTTGTGTCAATTTGTAATTTGTTTAAACTTAGTAGCTTTTAATGTAATTTGTGTTTAAAGGCCCAATTGTTTAGGCCCATCTACTTTTCAAAGGCCTAGTCCATTAGAGTTAGCATAAATAGGAGTAGTATTCTTCATTTGTACTTTCTCTTCTCTCTTACACACATTGAATGAAATCTATCTTGTACCTATCATTGCATCATGAAGATCTAAGTGTGATTGATTGATTGATTTGGCACCCACAGTTGGGTATGTGTTGTAGAGGGTTATGGGGGGTAAAGAGAGGGTTGGGAAAAAGCTGATGTGACATTAAAAAGTGAAATGTTTGGGATGGTTGGGAAATATGGGTGTATACAGCCTTATTAGTTAATATTTAATGTAGACTATGGTGTATTTGGAAAGTAAGATAGGGTGTATTTGGAAATACCCATAAAAAAAAAAAAAGACAACCTAAAAAGCCAAAATTGTCCCTCGGAAACTCACACCACACTTTTCAAGATCCAACTCATCCTTACCATCGCCAACTCTATCATTTTTAAATATTATAAAATAACAATTTTATTTTACTTAAAGAATTTACTTATTCGGTTTTTAAAAGTTTATGAACATATTTGTTTTTAAGTTTTTATTTACTTGCTGTAGATATGAAAGTTCGTCGAGTTGTTTTTTAGACCTTTTCAATGATTTTACAACATTAACCAAATTTATAGGTTAAATCCAATACATTACTTCTTTAAAATGTATTTAACTATACGAAAAATGTTATTGTATATATCCAACTACAAAACATGCTATTTGATGTATCAAACATTATTTGTTTATTGTGAGCGACGGTCGAAGGTTGTGGCGACGACGACGACACTACTTCTTCACGACGACAACGATAGTTCTGGGTTAGCGGTGGTCATGTTTACCAGCTAACCCGATTACCGGTCATTTTGAAACACAATAACAAAAAAAATTGTTTGATACATTCAAATTTCAATTGCATGTTTTGTAGTTGGATACATACAATAACAATATAACATTTTGGGATACATTTTCGAAAAGCAATCCTTAAATCTATATATATATATATATAGGGTTTAGTTCCCCAAAATGTATCCAACTTGTCACCTTTTGCTATTGTATATACTATACTTTAAAAATTACCAATTAATACATCATACTACCTAAAACCTAACATTTTGATGTATCTGACCTGCTATCAAAGGTTACCTGCCGGTCACCTCCCCTTCGGCGACTTTTCCGGCCATCCGATCATCTTCTCCGGCGACATTCCGGCGACCACCATTTTTCCGGCCACCACCACCATCTTTTCCGACGCCTTTTCCGGCCACCACCATCTTATCCGGTGACTTTTCCGACCACTACCGTCTTCTTCAACAACTTTTCCGGCGACCACCATCTTCTTCTACGACTTCCCGGCAACCACCATCTTCTCCTACGACTTCCCGGCAACCACCATCTTCTCCAACGACTTCCCGGCAACCACCATCTTTTCCGGCGATTTCCCAACGACCACCATTTTCTCCGGCAACGATGCTGATGATTTCAGGTTTTCGGATTGGTGTAAGCTGGTGAGTTTGTGGAAGGGTTGATGAAGGTTGCCGGAGAAGATGGTGGGTAGCGGAGATGGAGGTTGCCAGAGAAGATGGTGGGTGTCGGAGATGGAGGTTGTTGTTCATGCTAAAAGTCTCGCCGGAAAAAGATGGCTTCTTGCCGAAGGTTGCCGGAGAAGATAGGTTTTTGCCGGAAAAAGTCTCGCCGGAGAAGTTGACCAGGTGGCCGGAATGACCGGCTACCTGGTTTACAAGTCATTTAGTATTTAAAATGTTAGGTTTTTAGTAGTATGATGTATTAAGTGGTAATTTTTAAAGTACAGTATATACAATAGCAAAAGGTGACAAGTTGTATACATTTTGGGGAACTAAACCCATATATATATAATTATATATCTATATATAATAAACTAGATTATATCTGCGTGCAATGCGGCGCAAAGATTCTTAAATTTGAAATTATGGTGGTATAGTTTATTAAAAAACAATAAACATCTTTTAGTTAATCCATTATTATGTATTTTTAATGTGACAAGGGTGAAAAATTAAAATAAAAACGTAAGAAAATTGTGAAATATATTACTTCTTATATATAATCTTAATATTTAATAATAAGATTAAATAAAAAATTCAATATTGGGGTATGATAAGAGTGTAAAATTAAAAATGAAAAGTTAATGGATTATAATTAAATAAATAACTAATTATATAGGTAGGGTTAAGTTCTTGTGAGACCAAGCCATTTTGGTGAGATCGGTGAGACCAACATATTTTACTTGAAACTTCACATCAAAACATTTGTGAATGTAAAAAAAAATTGAACATTCATCGTTAAAACATACTAAAAAACACTATTGAAATTTTTTTTCCAAAAAAGGTTAAAAAACGAAACCTTCACAGCAGTTTTTTTTGTGAAGGTTCGCATTATATATATGTAACCTTCACAGAACTTGAGTTGTGAAGGTTTCGTTTTTTAGTTTGTTTTCGATATTTTTTTGCATCGAAAGTGATTTTTAGGTTTGCGTATTCGAGTTTTATGTACATTCACGGTGTTTTTTTTGTGAAGTTTCATATATTAGGTATTGGTCTCACGCGGTCTCACGGTAATAGCTTGGTCTCACTTGATCCTAAGTCTACATAGGTATTAAATAAAAAATAGAAGATAATAGTAAAATAAATAACTAAAAAGTGGGAGAATAAATAGGAGTCAATCTTCCAAATAAGTCCCCAAACTGCAAGTCCCATAGCTAGGCATTTGCGAGATGGAGGTACTGATCAAATATTTAGTAGTGCAAGGATCGAACCCTTGACCTTAAGGAAGCCAAGGGACAATGTCACCACTAGCCCAACAAACTAGTGATTGGTAGTCAATCAGGAGCCCAAATGAACCGAAAGTGTAAAATGTGTACATATACATGTTTAGGCGGGAAAATCATATAACCGACTCACCAAACGACGACACATGGCAGTCCAGTTACTGTAATAGGATTGATCTGGTATATATTTGTATCAACCATTGCTATCATACTTGCTATCCACGACATGTATGTTATAATATCATAATTATAAGATCCACTTCCTATACATAACATACATATAAGATAAAGAAGGTAGTTTGTTAATGTAATTAGCTTAGTCGTTTTCTTTAATTAATTTTCATGAATTGGCTTCTCGATTAGCAATGGTTGCTTGATATAGGGTGTCTATATTCATCATGATTTAAATGTAAAAGATATAATTTCAATATTGATTTTCTGCTTATGGTATGTTTCCATTTTGTATATTTCTTCAATGGTAGGTTTTCATGTTTGATTCATATGTTTTTATGTTGTAGATTTGTTTCAATATTTATTAACAATCTACTACATATATATATATATATATATATATATATATATATACACACACTACACAATCTCAAAAAGCACCAAACCAAATATCATCAACTTGTTCAACAATAACCATGGTGACCAAAAGGTCAGTTAAGCTCCCATCATGGACTATGATCATTTCACTTGTAACTTTCACCACCACCTTCTGCCTCTCCGCGGTGGCTGCCGCCGAAGAAACCGATACATACATTGTCCTCCTAAGCTCTCCCGATGATAACCGCATCTTGGCTCGATCGGAAGACCTCGAAAGCTGGTACAACACGTTCTTGCCCACGACCGTTGAAAATTCCGATGAAAACCCAAGGATGGTTCACGCGTATCGTAACATAGTTACGGGGTTTGCAGCGAAACTTACGGCCGAGCAAGCGAAGGAAATGGAGGGGAAAGATGGAGTCATATCTGCACAGCCTCAAAGGGTGCTATCTTTACATACAACCCATACTCCTAAATTCTTGGGGTTGCATCAAAATGTGGGGTTTTGGAGAGATTCAAACTACGGGAAGGGGATCATCGTTGGGCTTCTCGACACCGGGATCACTCCCGGTCATCCTTCTTTTAACGACGCGGGTGTGGGACCACCACCAGCTAAGTGGAAAGGCAAATGCGAAGTTCCGGGGTGTAACAATAAGTTGATCGGTATTAGGAACTTTGTTACGGGAAGATCTGGTTCGCCTCTTGATGAAGAAGGACACGGGACGCACACGGCTAGTACTGCGGCTGGAAACTTTGTTGACGGAGCTAACGCGTTCGGGAATGACATTGGGACCGCGGTTGGGATGGCTCCGCTTGCACATGTGGCAATGTATAAGGTTTGTGACGAGAGAGGTTGTGCCGATGGTGATATATTGGCAGCCATGGATGCGGCGGTCGGAGAAGGTGTCGACGTGCTTTCTCTCTCGCTTGGCGGATTTTCTATCCCGTTCTATATGGACGCGATCGCTATAGGTGCGTTCGGTGCCATAAAACAAGGGATATTCGTTAGTTGTTCGGCAGGGAACTCCGGGCCGTTCAACACTACAGTCTCAAACGAGGCTCCATGGATTCTCACCGTTGGTGCTAGTACGGTCGATCGAAAGGTAAAGGCGACTGTAAAACTTGGAAACGGGGATTTACTGGACGGAGAATCGCTTTTCCAACCTAAAGGTTTTTCGAAAACCCTTTTGCCAATTGTATACCCGGGGATCAACGGCAACGAAAATGCGTCATGGTGTCTCCCGGGATCGTTAAACTCCACCCATGTCAAAGGAAAGATCGTGATTTGCCATAATGGTGGCGGCATTGCAAGTATCGTGCAAGGACAAACGGTAAAAGACGCCAGAGGAGCTGCTGTGATTCTTACCAACGTACAATTAGACGGCGCTAGCACCATAGCCGACGCTCATGTACTTCCCGCATCGAACGTTGGTTATAAAGACGGCCTTACGATCATAAATTACATTAACTCAACCTCATCCCCTGTCGCTACAATTATATTTCATGGAACCGTTATTGGAGATAAATCAGCTCCTCAGGTGACCTCTTTCTCCTCACGAGGGCCGAGTCTAGCAACTCCCGGAATCCTAAAACCAGACATCATTGGGCCAGGCGTGAGTATTCTAGCAGCATGGCCTGTCTCAGTCGATAACAGTTCGACACCAGCCCCTTTTTTTAACGTGATTTCGGGTACATCCATGTCCTGCCCTCATCTCAGCGGGGTCGTAGCATTATTGAAAAGTGCGCACCCCGATTGGTCACCTGCTGCAATCAAGTCCGCGATCATGACCACGGCTGATTTGATCAACCTCAACGGCCAGCAAATCGAGGACGAAAGGGAGCTTCCGGCCGACCTGTTTGCAGTTGGGGCCGGCCATGTCAACCCATCCAAAGCAAACGACCCGGGCCTCGTTTTTGATATACAACCACACGATTATATTCCTTACCTGTGTGGATTGGGATACTCGAATGCACAAGTAAAGGCCATTGTCAATAAGCAAGTTTCTTGCTCAAACATAACAAGCATACCTGAAGGACAACTGAACTATCCTTCGTTAGCCGTGAAATTGAGTGCGGGTGTCACGGTATCTTTCACGAGGACCGTGACCAATGTTGGGGATGCTAATTCGTCCTACATCGTAGAACTTTCTACGGGACCGGGCATGGCCGTTTCTGTGTCCCCGTCTCAGCTGGATTTCTCGGCGGTCAACCAGAAGCTGTCTTACACGGTGACATTCGACACTACCGTTGGGTTTGATCCGAAGATTCGATCCGGGGAAGGGGCCGTGGTATGGAAATCCGCAAAGCATACGGTTAGGAGTCCGGTTTCGATCACATATATTTAAGTTCAGAGCCGTTCCTGACATTTTTTAGGTGATGGGCGTGATGTAAAAACGGGGATCTCGCTAAGTAAAAAAAAGTCTGTTAATATATCGTCTTTATCATAGAAAATAACATATTCTTAAATTGAAGATATGCTAGTAATTTATATAAAACCGTTCTCGTATTCTTGGACAAACAATCAATTTATAATTATTTCTAAGTTAATATTATCGACTATATCATTTTCTTATAATATTGTTAATTAGTTTTACCGTCAAAAACATCCTATAGTACAACTTTTAATATATAGATTGACATAATTTAAAGTCATAATGTTGACATAATTTAGGCATTCTATAAAACCAAGTTAGTGCTAAATATATCAAAGTTTTTTTTAATCAAGAAGTTTTAGACTTTACACTAACTAAAAAACCCACAGAAACAATAATCAATAGTATAAAGTGAATGACCAATTAGTTTTTTATATATATCTTGCTAATGTAATTAATTAATACATCTTTTGAAACTTAATATAATACAAAGTTGTTTTTAGGATCCTATCAAGTACAAAATGAAATTGTGTCTCTTTTATTTATATTTTTTTGTTACTATTATAGACTAAATTCTAAAAAAATTGGGCCCTTATTTCTCGTGGGCCTTGGGCGTACCCCGCCCTCCCCCAGCCACGACCCTGTTTAAGTCGATGTGAGAATGATATATAGGTTTTTCTACCGGTTTAAAAAAAAGGCAACATTTAATCAACTGTTTGATTTTAGTTCTTTCTTTCTTTTGGTTAATCATGAGCCATTAGTGTTCAATTGGTTTGATCCTGAGCAATTGAACACAATTGTTCTACATTTTGCTCCAATTCTTTTGATATTGTTATGAAAATTCATTCACTTATCGAATAAGCGTTTAATAAAAGACTAAACGCTCCTAAATGTTTAATTTGGTTTATTGGGCCGGTATTTCGGAGGGAAATCTCGTTGTTAAAACAAAGTAGTTGTTGAGGTTGAACCTAATTTTTGTTTAAATCTTTGGTTATGTTTGGCAAACTAGCTGATAAGCTAGCTTATGACTGATAAGGTAGCAGATGACTAATAAAGTAGCTGATGAGTGATGAATAAGTTGTGTTTGTCAGACCATCGATATGAGATTTAGAATGGTGCCCCTAAAGTTTTTTAGCTTATGAACTCGTTTAGATCCAATTATATATTTTAGCATGTAACAATTAATCATTTTTATATTTTCGTTTAGATCCAATGATATACTATATTAAGATGGCTAGTCTTTTCATATTAAGATATTTTTGTTGTTTTAATCCGTAAGACGTGAACTCCTTCTGCAAAAAAATTGGAAGGAACCTAGATAATTATCGTTTATCAATCTTGGAACATCTTTTCAATTTTTCTTCAACCTATTTTGGTGAGACAAAACATTCAACTTTTATTCCATGAAGTCTTTTTTTTTTTTTGAAAGGAAAATCCTGGCAATTTTATAAAAGAAAAAAGTACAAATACAAAAAGCAAACTAAGTATCCCACAAACAAGGGACACAAAGCCGCACACCAAAAGTATCAAAAGATACTAACAACAGAGAAACCCAATCCCAAGAATCTAAAGAAAGACAACACTAAGATCTCTCTGTAAACGAAAATCACTGCGTGTCCTGCTCCATCTTCGTAATCACCTGCCTGTCAGACCATGAAACTTTCTTTGGTCTAGAGTCCATGACAATATCATGGTCAGATAAAGCATCATCATCGGACGTATCGTCATCATCATCATCCCCCACATCAATCCTATCCGGGAGAGTAAAGCCACGAAGTTTGCCATCAAGCTCCTTCCCGAAAACTCTTTCCCACCTATCAATGAAGTAGTCCAGTTTCTGACGTGACCAAGAATTAATGATTACCGGCTCAAGTCCCACCCCACGTTTTTCAACATAGCAGTCTACTTCCTTTTTATCCGCGGTCCACTTAGGATGCTCTTCCAAAACAGTAAACTGATTGGAAACCTTAAAAGTTTAAGGAATCCTTTCATTATTCAAGTTCTGCACTTTGGAATTAGTGTTATCCTCCACCCTTGTTGTCATCCTTTCAGAATTTACCACCTTAGGAGGGGGTTTATCATCACCAATAATAGCCTTACCCTTATCAATCGTATCAATAGAAGGGATAGCTGTTTTAGGAACAAACCTTTGGTTGATCTTAACACCAGTATTAAAAGCAACCTTCGGGTTTTGACCTCCAACTTTAAGAGGGGCAATTTTCGGCTTAAGTTTATTTTTCCGTTTGGGAAATATAAACCCATCATCAATAACCTTAGCCTTAGAAGGTTCACCAACACTAGACGGCACAGGTTTATCTTTATTTAACTCCTCAACAGTACGTGGCCGGAATGAACAAGAGGTTAAGTCATGACCAAACACCTTGCAAAAGCTACATCTCTTGGGTTTCCAAAGAAATTCAGTTCTAAATTTCCTTAGTTTACCCAGGATAATAGCATCAATTTCCGTAGGCAACTGATAATCAGCAGAAGCATTCACCAATACTCTGGCAAAATTAGCTCTGCCAGCTTTGGTTTCACACATCTCTTCTGTATATCTATCCACAGAAATTGGTTCTCCAACCACACTAGTAATGTAGCTAATTATTTCAAAATCCCAAACATCCAATGGTAGACCATAAATATTAACCCACAAAGGAACCTTCTTAGGTTCAGGCTTGTCAAAACAAAGCCCAGGCTGCCAATGTTGGATGAAAATAGGCATACCATTAAATAGCCATGGACCATTTTCTAAAACAAAGTTCAATCCTTGTTCAGAATTAAACTTGAAGAAGAAATAGCCTTGGTCATTTAAGATAACCTCAGACAGACCAAATTGCTTCCACATTCGTCTAGCATGATACTGAACGAAAGGAAAAGCAGGCCTTTTACCAATAAAGTAGCCAGCAAGAGTAAGAGCCCAATCACTGGCTTGTTTTTGAATCAATTCATCAGGTATAATCGCACGTCTAGTGCCAAGCTCAGTTACGACCGGAGGATAGAACTTAAGTTTACCTTTACCGCTCGCGAGGTTGGTACTTTTCTTCAAAAGATCAGCAAAAGACACAGGCTTATGAGCAACACCCGACTCCTCAGCGTGCAAGTGTACATTACCCTCAGAATCCACAAAGCTACCAGCATTTGGTCCTTTATCTACCGACAACTTACTTGGCTTTAGAGACCCTTCCGGGGACGAAAGGGCGGCTGCCTCCGAATTTGACACCGGAGAAGCCAAGAATGAAGACGGTGACAGCATCGGTGACTGCTGTTGATGACCAAGAGGACCCGTAACATCCCTCAGCAACTGTTGAAAAGGACCCACATCACCAAACGCTCCCATAGTTCCCTTCGGTATCTCCACAAATGGTTTCACAGTAGCAGACAAATCCGCCGGCGAAACCAAACACGAAGGAGGAACCATCGTAGAAAAGGCAGCGGCAGTGTTATCAGCAGTCCCCACCGCGCCGGACACCGATCCTAACGTGTCAACAAGTGGCGACCATGTTTACGTTTTTTTTTGTATACGATTATAGCAGTGAAAATTCGATATCGCGGTCAGAACCGAGATACGAAATAGCGGTTATAGCGGTGATATCTCGGTTCAAAAATCCCCCCAAAAAGCCCATGTAATAAAAAGCCCATGAAAATCCCCCCCCCCCCCCAAAAAAAAAAAATAAAAAAAAATCAAATAACTTATTTTAAATAGGCCCATCGAGAAAAGCCGAGATATCAGACCTAGATTTCACCTATTTCGCACCGAGATTTCAGTAAATCTCGCCACTAATTGCGGTTTTGAGATATTGACCAAGATATGGTCAGCTTTACAATATTTTAGTCCGAGAACCGAGATATCACCGAGATTAACTGCATATATCTGTTTTGTCTTGTCTTGTCATGCCATCTAGTGCCATTTATATGCTCTCCAAAACAAAAACAAAATACTATTTTGGGTCAATTGTTCTATTTGTCAAATAGATTATCTAACTTGTTAAAAATCTGGGGATAAATTTGTCAAAGTTGTAAAGAAAAAGAGTTGGATTATTTCTGATACAATATTAATTTGTTTGAGATGGTTAAATGTGGACAACCAAATGGTGTGACTTCATTCATGTAGCCATTTTGGATTAATGCAAGAAAGGAATACTCTTGTATGGCTGAAACAATAAGTCATCTGAATTGTTAAGCTCATTAAACTGTAAGTTAATTATTAACAACTCATCTTAGGAACAATAGGAGAATCCAAGTAGCTTTGCAGGACTCAAAGAGATGACCTTTAAACAGGTCCCAAAGCCGAAAAACCCCAATCCTAATTGATGATTAAGCTAACCACGATAAAAACAATTACTAGTTTTTGGTTTCTTTTTCTGCGTTATTACAAAATAAATGTTTTTATCGTTCATGTTTAATAACGACCGAATCAACATACTTAGCGTCTGAATCTCGCAAAAATGTTCATAGAATTAAGACTGCGATTGATAAATGGACAAGATACGACAACATTTCAAGGTACCATAATACGAGATCACAAGATTCGTGTTTTAAAACCACCAACGTAATACAAAAGACATAGAATAAATCACATTTCCGCTTTCACAACCCGAAGCAACGGAACACCCCCTTCGTTGCTTCGCAGACGAAATTTCGTTCGGGTTTTCTCATAAAACCGATCTCGATATCCTCCAACGTGATCACGGGTTCATCGTTAACAAATTTACAACTGGAACATGAGTTTCTCGTTTTTCGACCCATTATTATTCTTTCAAAATCCGACCGCTAACTCTTAGTTTGAGTTCTTGCCAGTCTCCACCGGAGAAAAAGAGCGCCAAGTTCTGTGGAATGACTAATCCGTCCTGACTATCGCGAACTTTCCGGTGACCGTCACGAATGCTCCTCGGAACCCCTTGCCATGTGAATTTACGCCCGTACCCTCCCAATTCTAATGAGTACCTGATCTTCTTGGCTTCGCTATCCTCGCCCATGAACCTTAGGAATGATATGTACACCAGAGCCATTCCGAGGTGAAATGCCTCAAAGTGCAAACAGAATTGTTGTCCGTAGCAATTGAATACCAACATGTATATATAACTCGAGTATTTTACATATTAAGCAACCGTTTAACTTCTCAAATGGGAAAAAATTTGTAATGGAAACAACTGTTCTGCTTTTTGAGATAGAGATACATCCACCTAACAAGAGTAAACAGTAAACGAAACCCTTATCGGGTAATTAAAACCGGTCTTTAATTTTCATTCGTTTTATAAAACAAGAAGCTCAATGCATTAATCACAAGTAAAATCGAAGCCATACTCATATATGTATATACCACCCGGAGGTAGGGTCTTAGAGCATCTCCAATAGATTCTCTAAAAAATCTCTAAACGGAGAATCAAAATCCAAAATATATATAAAAAAAATCCATTTAACTCCAACAAATTCTCCATTTTGGGGATAAAATGATTGCTTAAATTATTAAAATATTTTTTTCTCCTCAACGTTTTATTTCATGGTAATTATTTTTGAAGATTTTGGAGGCTTCTCCAAATTTGGAGATTTTTGTACTCTCCCTCCTATTTTTTCCATTTTGGAGATTCTATTAAGTCCAGAAGTGTGTAAAATCTCCAGTTTCTCCATTTTGGGCTATTCGAGATGCTCTTAGGGTAATACAATATATATATATATATATATAGGGGAGAGTTATTTTGTTAACCACTCAAATTGTAT
Organism: Centaurea solstitialis; assembly: GCA_030169165.1. Taxonomy (NCBI): domain Eukaryota; kingdom Viridiplantae; phylum Streptophyta; class Magnoliopsida; order Asterales; family Asteraceae; genus Centaurea; species Centaurea solstitialis. The sequence goes on along the minus strand of CM058045.1, from coordinate 15,488,656 downwards.
AGGCGAGAGTTATTTTGTTAACCACTCAAATTGTGTTAAGCGTGTTAACTCATGGTTGCATACGTAAATCAATGAATTTTTTTGTGGAGTTGTTTAATATGATAAAAATGTTTCATAAACTTCAATTTTTGATGAAACTGTTTTATATTTCGGTGTTTTTATTCCTATGAAACTTTTTCTTATTCATGTGAAACCTTTTTCATTTCTATGTAAAAAACACTTTCGTATGAAACAGTTTCATCAAAAAATTTAGTATATGAAACATTTTCATCATATTAAACAACTTCACAAAAAAAAATTCATTGATTTACGTATGCAACCATGAGTCTTATTCATGTGAAACTTTTTTCATTTCTATGTATATGAAACAGTTTCATCAAAAAATTTAGTATATAAAACATTTTTATCATATTAAACAACTTCACAAAAAAAAAAATTCATTGATTTACGTATGCAACCATGAGTTAACATGGTTAACACAATTTGAGTGGTTAACAAAATAACTCTCCTCAAGGGATGAAAAACATTTGAACATAAAAAAGTAAATTACATTTTCCATCCATGTGGTTTAGAAAATTCAGTTTTCTTCCCTATGGTTTGCAATTTATTTCTATTTTGATCCCCAAATGTAATTACTACTTTTAAATATAAGGAACTAAAATAATAATGAACTATATGAATTTTTTTTATGGAGTTGTTTAATATGATAAAAATGTTTCATAAACTTATATTTTTTATGAAATTGTTTCATATTTCGGTGTTTTTATTCCTATGAAACTTTTTCTTATTCATGTGAAACTTTTTTCATTTATATGTAAAAAACACCTTCATATGAAACAATTTCATCAAAAAATTTAGTATATGAAACATTTTCATCATATTAAATAGCTTCACAAAAAAAATTCATTGATTTACGTATGCAACCATGAGTTAACACGGTTAACACAATTTGAGTGGTTAACAAAATAATTCTCCCATCTCTCTCTCTCTCTCTCTCTCTATATATATATATATATATATATATATATATATATATATACACCTTCCCTCTCAAGGGATGAAAAACATTTGAACATAAAGAAGTAAATTACATTTTCCATCCATGTGGTTTAGAAAATTCGGTTTTCTTTCCTATGGTTTGCAATATATTTCTATTTTGATCCCCAAATGTAATTACTACTTTTAAATATAAGGGACTAAAATACTAATAAACTATATGGATGAAAAAGCAATCAAGTTTAAATATAAGAATGAAAATAGCAATGAATTAAACCCTAGGGACGTAAACCGAATTTTCGAAACCACATGCATATCAACGTTATGATCATCCTTCAAATGCGCCATGTGATATGGGATGTCACCGATGACCGAGCACTCCATACGGACAATTGTAAGGGCGAAACCAACAATTTTGCTCATGCTTCAGCTTGCCATAGTAAGGGAACATATCGTGGCAACCAAGAGTTTGGTGTCGGCATGGAAGTTCCAACGATTCGGCTACTTTCTCCAACGACAAACACCTTATGTTGCCCATCTCGAACTGGCACGTTGGGCAACAGTTGTGGACTCTAGTTTTGCAATTTGAGCACAAAGTGTGGCCATTTGGACACTACAAAAATGGGATGGGAATGAAATGGTCAACACATTTGTGCAAAATATCAACCAAAATCGAGTATTTTGAACATCAAAAGGAACAAAATTTTCTTGATTCTAACTTAAGTTTAAGGTAATCAAGAACATGATTTATAAAGAAATGAATCGTGAACTTCAAAGCAAAATTCTTAATTATACGAATTGGTATGCAGTAGAAATAAGTTTCCTGTAACTTGTTTCTTGATCTATAGCTTCATTAATTTATAGACTTAGGATCAGGTGAGACCACATTGTTTCCGTGAGACCGGTGAGACCAACACTTTTACATGAAACTACACATCAAAACACTATGAAGGTTAAATAAATCGAACATTCAACGTAAAAACACTGTAAATGTTATGTTCACGGTGTTTTTTGAGGTGAAGGTTTGATTTTTTTTACCTTCACATTGCTGTGAAGATTCGAATTATTTATTTGTTACCTTCACAGTTTTTGAGCTATGAAGCTTTCGTTTGAGCTATGAAGCTTTCGTTTTTTTACCTTTTTTTGGATTTTTTCATCGATAGTGTTTTTTATTAGAGTAAATTACATGATTGGTCCCTATGGTTTACATAAAATTTCACTGTTGGTCTCTATTATAAAGTAATTATGGATTTGGTCCCTGTGGTTTACATTTTCTCACGCCTTTGGTCCCTCTACCCTAACACCATTAAAAGAATCTGTTGAATAAGTTAAATAGAGGGGCTTTATAGTCATTTACTTGATTTCATATTTTAATTAAAGTTTTAAAGAAAATCACAAAGACCAATTATATATTTCTTTGTCTCTATCCTGATCTTCAACCTCCCCATATACTCATGCCGATCATCCACCTACATATTCATCATGAACGCTTCCAGTTTTCCGGTGAAACCACACCCATCGCATCCTCCCTCTGCCACAAACCAATCTTCTCATGGTTCCTCGTTCTTGTAAAGAATAAGGCTAACAAGGAGTATAGAGATTTGAAGAAAAACTTCAGGTTTTATCTTGAAACCCCTTTCCAGATTTGAGGTTCGAATTTCAAATCTACATTGGGAGTTCAAATCGTGAAAAGAGACCTCATTTTGAAGATATTGTTCTCTTATAACACAAAAATCGATGTGATTCTCTATACCTAGCCAAGTTCTTGTTTTTTTAGGGTTTATTTTGGTTTTGAGTTAGATTTTTTATTTAGGGTTTTTTTAAGGTTTTGTGTACAGAGCTTCATGTTTTGATATTAGGGTTGGTCTAAAGGAATTTATATAAAATTCTTATTGATGTCTTATGTTGGTGGTTGTTTGTATAAAATTGTTGTTGATGTCTTTTGAATTTATATAAAACTGTTTGTATCACACTTCTCTTGAGTGAATTTAGATTGTTTATTGTTGATTGTATTTCTTTTGAATTTGGTGTTGGTGGTGTATGGTGGATGATGGTGGTTTATGTATATAGATATATTAATACTCTACAATATATAATAAATTGAATAATTTATATTTTTGATTATGTATCTATGTTCTTGTATGTGTGTGTGTTTGTTTTTGTGTAACAAAAGTGTTGCAGACTTGCAGGTATACTTTGGAAGGGAAGAAGATGGATGGGAATGAGGTGGGACACGTGGGGTTGGGGTGAAGTGTCAAAGTAAGGTTTGGGTTTTAATTACACATTTGGTCCTTGTAATTTTAATATAAAATAATGAAGTTATAAAATGACTAAACTATCCCTCTAATAAATCTACTTAACAGAATATGTTAACGGTGTTAGGGTAGAGAGACCAAATGCGTGAAAAAATGTAAACCACAAGAACCAAATCCATAATTATTTTATAATAGGGACCAACAGTGAAATTTTATGTAAACCACAGGACCAATCATGTAATTTACTCTTTTTAGTATGTTATTACGATGAATATTCGAATTTTTTTAACCTTCACAACGTTTTGCTGTGAAGTTTCATGTAAAAAGTGTTGTTGTCACCGGTCTCACGGAAACAGTTTGGTTTCACCTGAACCCAACTCATAATAAATATATTTCCTATATCTATATATAATAAAAGAGTAACTAGCATGACACGTGTCGTTTTCTGGTAAGCCGATTTCTGCATTTTCCCGTCAAAACATGAACCTAGACGCAATTTACATTATCGGTTCATTCCCCTACTTTTTAGCTATTTAGTTTGCTTTTAATCTTCAACTTTTCACTTAGCACCCTTATAATTAGTTATATGTTTCACTTTTAATTTATTACTTTTTCATTTAATATTTTATACCCTTGTCATATAACACAAATAATCATCTATTATGAATTATAAATACATTAAAATTATGTATCTTTTTTTACATTTTATATCATTATAATCATCTCGTCAATACCTTCGAAATGAGCCAATTATTGAATTTTTTTTATTTAATCTTATTATTAAATATTAAGAATATATAAGAAGTAATATGTTTCACATTTTTTTAAGTTTTCATTTTACACTCTTATCATATTCAAAATACAGAATCATGGATTAACTAAAAGACTTTTTTTATAAATTGTATCAATACCATTCTATTGTCAATACTTTCAAAATAAAAAATTTATTGGATATAATACTATTAAACATAAATTAAATTATAGTAAACAATTTAAACTAAACAAATCATATTTGTAATATTAGTTTTCTAATATAAATTAATTTTTTTTTAATTTATCCCGTGTATTACACGAGATCAAATCTTGTATATATATATATATATATATATATATATAGAGAGAGAGAGAGAGAGGACAGAGACAGAGAGAGAGATGTGGGTTCTTTTGTTAACTAAACAAATTGCGTTAACCGTGTTAACCCATTTTTCACCAATCCAAATTGCCAGTTTGATTATTTTGGTATTTAGTGTTCAGTTATAGTTTTGGAAGTTATTCCTAAAATTATGGATGCGATAATTAATTGTCGTTGATTAAAATCAATTTGGGGTGGAAAATGGGTTAACACGGTTAACAAAATTTTTTGGGTTAACAAATTGTTAGACCCTACTTTGAGGGTTGTGAAGAAGTCAAGGGTCTATCTAGTATTTTCCTATTCCTAGTATTTGCTTTAGCTTTTTGTTTGCCCTCTTTTGTAAAGAGTCATAGACTCTAAGGGTCTTTCTTGTAATTTCCTATTACCTAGTGCTATATATACAATGCTATAGCCTAGGGTTTTGTGTAGATTGGTAGCCTACTATTTTGGATGTGAAACATTCCCTAGAACACCAACATTCTCTTTGTATTTCATCTACATTCTACCATTCTCATTAGTAGTGATTATCACTGTTTCATCTTTTCTACTAATTTTCTCTCCATCATTCATTCTCTATTGTTTGGGATTCACAGTTGGTATCAGAGCTAAACCTTTGGTGGATGTTTTGAAGATTTTTGCACTTTAAAATGGTTTGAAAAGCTTTTTGAAAAAACTTGGGTTTTCCAACTTTTGCTCATTTTGAGCCTCAAACCTACTCTTCTCTTATTGTTTTTAAGTGATTAGTGATTCCTAGAGGTTTTTACAATTGATTTGCATCATTTGGGTCACTTTTCACTGATTTAAGAAGTGGTTTTTGATGTTTTTGAGCTGTTTTTCGGAGCCTCTGGTCTGTTTACCCGAATCGGGATTTTTGAACTGAGTTATCAGCTCAGAAAACCCGAATCGGGTAAGTGAACCAAAACCCGAATCGGGTATACACGTTCCCCGAATCAGGAAAACTTCGGTTTCCCGAATCGGGTAACGAGTTTCCCGAATCGGGTTGCTCAAATTTGTTCCGAGTCGGGTTTACCACTTACCCGAATCGGATTTGTACTGTTCACCGAGTCGGGTTTTGCAAATCCCGAACCGGGTTTCCGGCCAGTCAGAATCGGGAATCTCACGATCCCGAATCGGGTCTCACACTCTTTGACCGGAAATTTTCAATTTTCGTTTCAAATCCGACACTTAGCCATTTTTCTTAAATTTTCAAATTCTCAAGGCTATTCGTGTCACGAGTGCTCGCCTGAACAGTCTTTTTCAAAAGCTTTTTCCAAAACCAAGTTATCCACTCGAAGGGGATCTTTTTCTTAGAGGATATGATGTCGAGAGAAATCGTTAGCATGGGGTCTGAGTCTCGTCCCCCAGTGCTCGTTATGGGAGAGTATGCCCAATGGAAACTAAGAATGATCCATTTCCTAGATCAGCTTGATCGAAATCTGATGAAATCTATCAGAGAAGGTCCCGTAAGACCTACCGTCACCATTGCTGAAGTACCTGAAACCGACACCTGTCCGCTCTTACCCTCGTACACAGTGGAGAAACCGTATCACTTGTACAACCAAGAACAACGCGAACGTCATGAAATTGACAAACGTGCAATGTCTCTTCTCATCATGTCTCTCCCAAATGACATGTATTCCCGTGTCGACAGCTTCGACAATGCTCGGGATATCTGGATTGAAATAGAACAACAAATGCAAGGGGGAGACACTGCTTCAGAGTTCCAAAAGGAATCTGCCATGAATGCCTACGAAGGGTTTCATGCAAGAGACGGCGAACTGTTGCACGACTCATACCAACGCTTGAACTCCCTAGTCAACGATCTTCGACGACTAAAGGGTTGAGAAGTCGCGTTACGAGGTGAACGTGAAGTTCTTGAAGAACTTAAACCCAGAATGGCGAAACTTGGCCATTAACATTCAGTTGAGTAGGAACCTTGGACAAATGGGACTTCACGACCTATTCAGTATGATGGTCCAGCATGAAGAATTCATCACCGGCAACAAACCAAAGAAAGTTGTTGACCCTCTTGCACTAGCTGCTGTGCACCATGGAGGATCAAATTTGTCGGTGAATCCTTACCCGGAAGAATACTACCAAGACTACCACTACGATGTGAGCCAAGACTACTACCAGCATAGTGACAACTTTAATGATCTAACGATCATCACTGTCACTGATGAGGAACTGCACAACATGAATGAGTCCCTTGCATTGATCACGCACAACATGCAGCGACTGACTGCGAATCGGGGATTCAACCATTCAAGCTCTCATGGTGTGAACCGTTTTGGTCCGGAAAGAAGTGGACACCGGTCATTTGATCAAGGGAGAGGTCATTACTCACAAGGAGGGAGATATCAGTCATCTGATCGCGGAAGAGGTGGTCGTGGGAGATTTGGGAACAACTTCAGACATGACAACACATTCTTGGATCACCAAGGAAGCTCGGGAAATGGACACAACTATCAAGGGAACTTTCAAGGATCTGGTTACAATCAGCATGGTTCTTCTTACAACAATCAAGGCAGTGGATATGGACAACACTTCTCTGGGCAAAACTATGAAGGAAAGAACGGTGCTGGATATGATGATGGTAGGTTCAATCATCATTCAGGAAGCTATGAACAAGGAAGGATTGGTGGAGCAGATCAGAACAATCATGGTGGAAACTTCAATGGCGGAAGTCACCCCAAGCAACCTCCACATGGCAAGGGTGTTCAGATCAGCGAACAGCAGTTGGGAACAAGCAGTACTCAAGTCCAGAATCCTCAACCCATGTCATCCTCTCAAGGAAAGACAAATGGCCACGGGCCTACCTGCTTCAAGTGCGGGACGTCTGGCCATTATGCAAAAGACTGCAAAGCGGTATACAAGGATGCCGCTTACTTTGAGAAGAAGGCCGCTCTTATGAGAAAGAAAGAGAAGGGCGTGGCCTTGCTGGTTGATGAAGAGAACTGGGTTTGTGAGGAGGAGAGCTAAGATGAGGAGGATCATATGGTCGGTGGACCGTGTTTAATGGCTGACTTCGAGGCGCCGGACAGTAGCAACACCGAAGTGGTAGACTTTGATGCTGAAGCCGGCCTGCAATACAACAACGACGCCTTCGAGGTATCCTCTACTCCCGATATATCTGATTGCACATCTATGTTGGAATCTAAAATTTGTGCACTTGAGAAAGAACTCCAAACGGAGAGAATTCTCGTCACGAAATTTAGAACCGACAGTGCTGTGTATAAGAGCTCCTACGAGGACTTGTTGATTAGTTATAATCGTGAAACTCTCGAGTCTAGCATCAGAGAAACCAATCTTGTGAACAAACTGTTGTCCCTTAATACATCTCAGGACGAACTGAAAAGTTGTCATGGAGAACTCGAGCTCAAATTTAAATTACTTTCGGAAGAAAGAACTAAACTGTTTTCAAAAATCAAAGAGCTTGAAGACAACAATCTCAAGAGAGGTCAATCTGAACAGACTCTGCATATTATCACTGCTCATGCCAATAATAATCCTTTCTATCATGCCAAACCTGGTCTAGGACACTCAGACAGGAACATCCTAGATAAAGCACCGTCCCATCTGTATACCTTTGAGAACATGTCCGCATCCAAGCCCAAACCTGCTTTTGTAGGAGGACTCTCCACTGAGGAATTTGTTAGACAGTCTGTGACCTTTAGTGAAGTAATTAACGGAGAAGTCATAACTAGGACCACCAGTCTGTCCGACAACACCTCCAATAGTCCTCCCACCAGTCCCACTCCCACAGGACCTATCTTTACTCCAGCCAAGGATCCTAGGAATACCAACTCAGATTGGGAAAGCATCAAAGCCAGAACTCCTAAGGTAGCAATGCCTCCCATAGACTATTCCAACCTGAACTCAAGCTATGACACTAGGGAGATGGAATTATCTGAGGATGTCTTAGTTATCCCCCCAAAGGATGTTTCCGCAACTAAGAGTCCTGACCTAGTCAAGCTGGAGAAGGAGATTTTTGAACTTAGGTTGAAAGCCATGGACTTAGATGCTTGTCAACATCAAATTCTGAATCTAAGAGCAATTGTCTCGGAAAAGGACACATTGGTTCTCACACTTGAAAATAACCTTCTTGAGGCTAATGCCGAGAGAATTAGGCTCTCTTCAGAATGTGAAACTGCAACCTCCTCTTTCACTAAATTCAAAACGAAGGTTGCAGATCTTCAAACTCGATACATCCTCACAGACATTCGCCTTGAAATAACAAAAGAACTTTTTCATGATGAGAGGATTAAGTATCGCCAATCTTTAAACAACCAACTGGTGTCCAATTCCCTTTTGAAAAAGAAAGTCCTTGATTTTGAAAATCTTTGCTCGATAGAATCAGATGATGATGAGACTGTCCTTAGCTCACACCATAGGGTCAGTGAATCTAAGACCGTCCAAGATCCCTCTGCAGAATACAATCTAAAGATATTCTTGGATGAGGGGGATGATCCTTCCGGATTCGTTCCCAAGAAAAAGGTAAGCGTTCCTTCCAAACCCGATGAGTCTGCTGTGACACTTGCATCCGGTTCTGAGATAAACAAACCTGTGGGTGAAAAATGTGTTGGTACTGACAGAGGGAAGTCAATTAAGCCTCACGCACCCAAGGCACTCCAGAACAAGAATTCCAAATCTGCTGATGCTGGTGTTTCAGCCAAACCCATAAAAAGTCTTGAGCTCAATTCAAGCTCCTTTGAAGTGGGGGAGAACTCTCGGGCCAAACCTAATCAAAAACAACCTTTCAATTCCACAAAACCTAATTTTCAAAAACCGTCATCTGGAAAAGGTGGTAAATCCATTTCACACAAACCGTCCTCTAACTCACACATTGCTTCTAATGCAGTTGCGAGGAAAGAAGATGGTGGACAGAATGTGAAGCCACCAAGAAAGGATCAAGAAAGGAACAACCCCTTTTCTGCTTTCCCTAAGAGGCGTGGTCCTGTTCGTGCGGATCTAGGCCATGCCCCACCTAGTGTAGGATTTGATTCAAACTTGTCTGTAACCCGTAATGGGAATTTGAACACTGTTTTTGCTACTTTTAGGAATGACATGTGTACTATGTTTGACAATCTCTTGCGCTTTGGTGTGGCTAGTTCTTTAAATGCTCATAATTTGAATGCCAAGTCTCATAAGAGACGTAGGAGGCGAAGAGGAAACTCTAAAACCTCCTCCTCGGTACAGTCCCCTATGCCTAAGGAGAAATCCGAAAAGGAGACTGCACCGAGTGTTTTATCTGCTTCATCTAACCCTAAGGAACCCATTGGGCAATGGGTCCCTAAACAAGCTTAATCCTTTTGCAGGTCAGTCATGTGTGGTACATAGATTCAGGAGCCCATCGACACATGACTGGTCATCGGTCCTTCCTTTTTGACTTTGTTGAAAAGTTTGAGGGATACGTCAAGATGGCTGATTCAAGACCTAAAAGGATAGAGGGGTATGGAAGCATCACAGATGGGAAGTATGTTATCAAGCAGGTGAGGTTTGTGAGGGGTTTGGCTTACAACATGTTCAGCTCCAGCCAGTTTTGTGACAATGGCTTCTGGTGCAAACAATTCATGTACGGAGCTACTGTGAACACTGAAAATGAAACTCCTGTTCTGACTGCACGAAGAACTGGGAATCTGTATACGACCGTCTTTAAGTGCATTCCCCAAACGCATCCTCAGTTTGAAGATCTATCACATCCAGATAACAAGATCTGTTTGCTCGCGAAAGCTACCAAGGCAGACAGTTGGTTATGGCATCAAAGGCTATGTCATCAAAACTTCAAAGACATGAACAAGCTGGTTTCCAGAGGCTTGGTCAGTGGACTTCCCGAGACACGACTCTCCAAGGACACACTTTGTTCTGCATGTGAGTTAGGAAAAATGAAAAGAAGTTCCCATCCTCCAAAGTTGGAAACTAACTGTCGAAGTCCACTCGACATGATTCACATGGATCTATGTGGACCGATGAGGATTGAAAGTCTAGCCAGAAAGAAGTACATGCTAGTCCTTGTAGACGAATTCTCTCGGTTCACTTGGCTTGAATTTCTTCGGGCCAAATCTGATGCTGCTGACAGAATCATTGCCTTCATCAAACGGATTCAAGTTTCATTGAATCTCAAGGTGAAGAAGTTGAGAAGTGACAACGGAACCGAATTTCGTAATACGAAGTTACATTCCTTTCTTGAAGACGTGGGAATTTCTCACAACTTCTCTGCAGCTCGTACTCCCCAACAAAATGGGGTAGTAGAAAGGAAGAACCGGACGTTGGTCGAGGCAGCGAGATCCATGACTCACTCAGGCGTACCTAAATCATTCTGGGCCGAAGCTGTTGCAACGGCATGCTACACGCAAAACCGCACTCTCATCGTAAAGCGAACCGGAAAGACCGCTTATGAGATGATTGAGAAGCGTAAGCCTGACATCAAGCATCTACGGGTATTTGGTTGTAAGTGTTATATACTAAATGACCGGGACGATTTGGGAAAGTTTGATCCCAAGGCTGATGAGTCTATCTTCATAGGATACTCACCACACTCAAAGGCCTATCGGGTATACAACAAACGATCCCAAACCATCCTGGAAAGTGCTAATGTAGATTTCTCTGAAACCGAAACTCTCTCTGAAGCTAGCTCTAGTAATCTTAATGCTATTCTGCCTGACTTGCCTAATGCACCACCGGGCACAGATTTTAGACCTAACACCTTTGATTCAGATTTTATAGATCCTTCAGACTATGATTTGCCGATCTTAACTGGTCCGATCATCGTACCTGCTGCACCTGGAAACTCCACGACGTCTGTATCGTCCGATGCTTTCGTGACGGAAAGCACCTCTGAGGCTACTACTTCCACTCAGAATACGACTACAGAACCAGTGGTCTCACCACCTCAGAATTCATCGTACGAACAACCTTCAGGAGCTTCACCAGAACCCGTTGTAGCACAGAATTCAACCCCTGTTCGTGCTCCGGTCACTGAAGCCGCTCCGCTACCATCTCCGAGCACCTCTCAAAGATCGTATGCTCAAGTGGTTCGGGAGCCTCGACTGGAAGTTGTTCTGAATATTGAGCCACTGGGAAGGGCTGCAAGTGATCCTTCCGGAGGAATCCAGTCAAGAAACTTCGTCGTGCAAGATGAGAACGACACAACAAACAACCAAGAGTCCTACGTCACTCTTCCTCATTCAAGAAAGTGGTCAAGAAGTCATCCTCCATCCCAGATCATCGGGAGCCCATCTCGGAATGTCCAGACTCGATTGTAATAACCTAGAAAAAAAATAAAATAAACTATTGAAATTTTCATATTGCTAAGGACCATATTTGTCAAATAATGAAAGTGGGATCCATAATTTAAGTTTCAATAAATGTCTTTGCATCAAAAAGACGTAAACGTCTGCTATGAATATATTAGTTATGGAGCTTGTGACCTTTGCTTTCTATATGCCTAAACTGACAACTTAGACTAGTATATAAGTGGGGCTTGTGTTCCCATCTAACTCACTACACATTGAGAGATAGTGTGAGCACGAAGAGCGGTGGTAGGCGGGAGTAAGATTAACGGTGCTATTATCGCAGCTAGTTCGACAACATTCGGTAAGTACTTCGTATCACTCGTCTTTATGTTTCGGTTTCTGGTCGTTCGTTAGTGTCGAGAGAATTTCCGGGTGATGACGGTAACTAGCGATCACCATTAACACCCACCGTTGTCACAACGGTAGTCTCGATGACACCCGGCTATCATTCGACGACCCTCGTCTTGATACTAAGAATTAGAATGAATTGGTTTATGTGAGCTTCGTATAAAAAAAAAATAAGCAGATGACATGCGTGTGTGTATATATATATATATATATATGCATATATGAGATTTTTATTTATGCATATATCTAATTCTAGTAATTTTTGGATTATACATTGAAAGCTAGAGAAGGAAATAAGTCTAGATATAGTTAATTGTACATTGGATACTAAAGAAAGAAACAAGACTTGATACAGTCAAATTGTATCTTGAAAGCTAATTTTCTAAGAGGAGAAGAAAATGACGTATTTATGATGCATGTGTCATGCTATGGAAAAGTAAATATATATATATATATAAATCATGACATGATGATAATGATGGAAGTGTTTCAGGAAGCAATAAGCTTGTACATTTTATATATATATATTGACAGTAGCTATGTAATTTGGAAGTAGGAGGTATGTATATATTTATTTAAAAAAAAACATATGATGGAAATGAACCAACAGTTTTTTTATATGGATGTAGAAAACTTATAAGCTTCATCATTTTGGTGCTTGTCTTATTAAAAGAAAAAGATCATAAAGGAGAGTTTAAGTTCTGCAATGGTTTAGGAATAAGAAAAAAAAAAGGAATCTGTTTGGTCATATGCATCCATAAGTCTTTTATGTAGGTACACGTTTGATATATATGTATATATACACACACATTAAGCCAATGTAAGTATAGATGTCGATTATGGGCGGTTAAATTAAATAGCGTCAAGAGACCACTCGATCTTTTCTAGGAGCATTCGTATTTTAGACTTAAAATGTGGGCCTTCGATTTGTAGGGGAGACGCTAGGCACTGCAAGAAGCAGTTCGGACGACGATCACTGTGAGTTATACGTGATTTTCTAAACGGTTGCATATGTTTTAATTATAACTGCTTGCAAGCATGTTAAATGTTTTACTACTTTTTGAGATATGTCGTTATTGCAATAAATGTGATGCTTTGTGAAATATCTGTTTTGTGTGGCAACGGGGGTGTATTACGAGCATGCTGTGTGAGCTCGATTTAAAACCGTAAGAACAAACAATGCTGTGTGAGTTTGCCGGGTTAAGCTGTGTGTAATATACACCTTCCCAATGCCGTATGCTGTGTGAATTATATATCGTATGTGCGATAAAATGAAAATGATTTGTGAAATGTCTTTGCGTAAAACCGTATATCCACTGGGCCCTAGGCTCACCCAACTCTTTATTTTCAAAATAAATATGCAACCAGGTCGCCAGTTCATCGGAAGTAGTTCCAAGGGAAAGGAGAAAGCTTAAAGTGAAGTGGTCATGGAATAAAGATGGAACGAGAAGCATCATTCGCGTTTCTAGTGATTAGAAATTTGAATAATTTTCCTAAGATTTTATTTCCGCTGTGTTGAACTTAGAACCTTTGATTTTATATATGAAAGTTGGATGTTTATTTTATATATTAAGAAAAAAAAATTTGGGACGTTACAAGTGGTATCAGAGCCTTAGTTTAAGAGAAATAGGTTATTAACTTTAGCCTAAGCTTAAACTTTGGGATGCGTTAGGGTTGGAAATGCGATATAAGGATACATGACACTAAAGATTAGATTACCGAATTAAGTTTTGACTATACACTAAAAAGTGGTCATTGTGGTTTCATAGGAGAAAGAAAATGGCTACCACCAGACAGACTAGCCGCTCTAGTCGCGGACGAGGTAGGGGAGGAAGTCAAGCGGTTGCAGCTGGACTAGGACCACGTGGAGGAGTCGGAGGACGCAACCAGGAGACTTCCAGCCGCACCAGCAGGCGATCTGGAGGCTCTAGGAACATTCTGGGGGAACCAGGAGTGCTCCAAAGGTTGAGTCACCTCAACCCGATCCAGTTGAGAATTTCTCATATGAACCATCGGAAGAGTCTAGTGAAGAGGAGTACACCCCACGTACTCCAACCCATGAGGACTACCAGGAGAAAATAGCGACCTTGGAAGAAGAAAATGCCGAGGTGAGTTTCGAACTGGCTAAGGCACTTGCGGAAAAAGCTGAAGTAACTGAGTGGTTGTACAAGATACATGAAGAGCATGGTAAGCTAGGGGAGCAATTGAACAAGGTGTTGGATGTTAATGATGAACTATTTGAGGAAAACCATAAATTGGCGTGGAAATGCAAGGATATTGAGTGGGAACGGAGGATTCTCGCTCGCTCCTGGAGGAAAAAGTTAGGAGACCGAGCCCGCTATTTTCGGGGAGCTGCCTCGGAATACGTGGGTCTGCTTCGAGGATACTTCTCCAGCTGGGCACAGCAGTACCGCCAAGGCCCGAGTTTAGAGTTTCTCTGGAACTACCGTCCGGAGAAATCCTATGAAGAGTTTGTGATGGACATTCACTACCCCATGGACATGTGAGGAAGAGAGTTTTTCTTTTGAGTTTGTTTGGTTGAGTTTTTGAACAATTATCAGTCTTTAAACTTGTTTTATTTTGGTCGGGCCGGTTTGGCATGGTTTACAGACTTATGTTATGAATAATTTTGGGGTATGAATAAAAGTTTATATTTTGTTTTATTTTGTGATTGTTGAATTTTGTGATAGCTAGGATATATATGAGATAAGTATGCTTATACATATAAGTTTTATCGCACACAGCAAATATGTCTCGTCGGTCAGGAAGGACAGCATCGATTACGCCTGATGCTGAAGAACCACCGCCGATAGGGGCTACCCCAAGCGTACGTGAACCCCGACCAGTTTCTATTGCGGGTGCTAGGACTACTAGCACGAGAGGACGAGGTCGAGGAAGGGGAAGAGGAAGAGGAAGAGGTAGAAGTCAGACAATACCTGACGAACCAGAACCTTCTGTGCAAGAAAGCTCTGCATCAGGAAGAGGTCGAGGTAGAGGAAGAGGACGAGGACGAGGACAGGGACGTACTCAAGCAAACACGGCGACTCCTGTAGACGTCATTGCTCAAGAGGTCACGAGAGCTTTGCACGCTGCCTTGCCTGCGGTTATAGCTCAAGTGCGAGAGGCAGAATTGAGAAGTCAGGAAGATAGGGAGACTACTAATATCGAGGAGGATATCAACAACTCAAACCATGAGGAAGGTTCACAGGCGAGACCGATACCAACAGCTCCGATTAACACGAACCCGGGACAAAGGGGTTGTAGTTTTAAGAACTTTTTGGCTTGTAAGCCCCAAACCTTTCAAGGTGATTGTGACCCGGTGATAGCTATGAGGTGGGTACGAGAGACCGAGATGGTGTTCAAAATCAGCAAATGTTCGGAGGAAGATAAGGTGACCTATGCATCGGCCATGCTCAAAGCAGAAGCTCTTTCGTGGTGGGAGATAGTGTCTAATTTGAGGGGCGATGAGGCGATCGCAAGGATGACATGGCAAGAGTTTAAAGTACTATTTAATGGGAAATTTTGCCCACGCTCTGCAGTGAAACAACTTGAGGAGGAGTTCTTAAGATTGGAACATGGAACAATGTCGGTGAGGGAGTATACAACAAGCTTTACAGAAAAGGCGAGTATGTATCGACAGAGGAAAGGCGAGCTGAGAGGTACATTTGGGGACTGAAAGCGTCCATTCGAGAATTTGTTCTCACTATGGAGCCAGCCACATTTCAGGCTGCAGTAAATGCAGCAGAGATCAGAGAAAAAGAAAAGAATCGCCAGGAGGCTGAGCGGGGCCAGATAAAAAGGAAATGGGAAGCTCCAAGCAGTGAAACCAAAAGGCCAAAGTTCTCGGGTTCGGAAAGGAAGACGTGGCATGGACAAGTTACCAAACCATGCTCTAGGTGCAATCGTGTTCACAAAGGAGAATGCTTGCCTAGGCCAAGGGTGTGTTACCGATGTGGAAGGTCAGGACATCTGTCCCAAGACTGCAAAGTTGAAGTGAGAGAACGACTGTGTTTTATCTGTAGGTCACCCAATCATGTACAAGCAAACTGCCCTCAACGGAGAACTGAGTATGGTGCAGGTCAAGGTGGAAGTCGGAATGATAAAGGAGAGGAGAAACGATTGGAAGCACCAAGGCCAAAGGGAAGAGTCTTTCGTATGACGACAACGGAGGCTGAAGAGACACCTGACGTGGTGACAGGTACCTTTTTGGTCAACTCTGTGCATGCTAGAGTACTGTTTGATTCTGGTGCAAATCGGTCTTTTGTATCTAGTTTGTTCTGTACTTACTTGCGTAGAGTGCCTAAGCCTTTAGGTACTGCCTTAGAAGTAGAAGTTGCCGATGATCGTATAGCGGTAATTAGGGAGGAGTATGATGACTGCAACATTCAGATAGAAGGTCATACGTTTCCACTAAAACTACTTCCTATGACACTTGGGGAATTTGATATAATAGTTGGAATGGATTGGTTAGCCAAGCATGATGCAGAAATCTTGTGTAACAAAAAGATAATTCGAATTGAGTCGCCTGATAGTGGAACCATGCTTATATATGGAGATAGGAGGGATAGAAAATCCAGCATCATCTCTTTGGCAGAAGCGAGGCGATGTGTAAGAAAAGGATGTCAGAGTTATTTGGCATGTGTGATAGATGCCAAGAAGGAGAAAAGGAGTACGGAGGACATTGCCGTTGTAAGAGAATTCCCTGAAGTCTTTCCAGATGATCTAACAAGTCTACCTCCCGAGAGACAAGTAGAGTTTCAGATTGATTTAGTGCCTGGATCCGCACCTATTGCTAAGACACCATATCGTCTTGCGCCATCCGAAATGAAGGAGTTGATGACTCAGTTGCAGGAGTTGTTAGACAAGGGTTTCATACGCCCTAGCACCTCTCCTTGGGGAGCGCCTTGTGTTATTTGTTAAGAAAAAGGATGGTACGATGCGAATGTGCATCGACTATCGCGAACTTAACAAGGTAACGATAAAGAATAGGTACCCTCTTCCAAGGATTGACGATCTTTTCGATCAACTCCAGGGTGCCAGCTATTTCTCAAAGATCGATCTGCGATCAGGTTACCATCAATTGAAGGTCCGCCTGGAGGATGTGCCTAAGACAGCTTTTAGGACCAGGTATGGGCATTACGAATTCCTAGTAATGCCGTTTGGGCTGACAAATGCACCTGCTGCATTTATGGACCTAATGAACAGGGTATGCAAACCCTACCTAGATAAGTTCGTCATTGTTTTCATTGACGATATTTTAATCTATTCCCGCACTGAAGAGAAGCATGAGCAACATCTTCGAGCGGTGTTGAGTTTGCTGAAACAAGAAAAGTTGTATGCGAAGTTCTCTAAGTGCGAATTCTGGCTCCGAGAAGTTCAGTTTCTAGGACATGTGGTGACCCAAGAGGGAATAAAAGTGGATCCGGCCAAGGTGGATGCTATAAGGAGATGGGAACCACCAAGAACATCGTCTGAGGTACGGAGTTTCTTGGGATTAGCTGGTTATTATCGGAGGTTCATTCAAGACTTTTCACGGATAGCGGCGCCACTAACATCGCTAACGAAGAAAAGTGTAAAGTTTGAATGGAAACCAGCTCAAGAAGAGGCGTTTGGAGTCCTAAAGGAAAGGTTGAGCACTGCACCAATACTGACCTTACCAGAAGGAACTGAAGGATTCGTGGTTTATAGTGATGCTTCTAAGCTAGGTCTGGGTTGTGTATTAATGCAGCAAGGGAAGGTAATTGCTTATGCCTCTCGTCAGTTGAAGGAACACGAGAAGCGATATCCGACCCACGACTTAGAATTAGCAGCTGTAGTGTTTGCATTGAAGATTTGGAGGCATTACTTATATGGTGTGAAGTGCCAAATTTATACTGATCACAAGAGCCTGAAGTACTTGTTTGATCAGAAGGAGCTGAACATGAGACAACAAAGGTGGATGGAGCTACTGAAATATTACGACTGCGAGATATTGTATCATCCCGGGAAGGCAAACGTGGTGGCTGATGCGCTAAGTCGCAAAGAAAGGGGTGATAGGGTAAGAATTAAAGCAATGCGGATAGAGATAACTCCTAGTTGGATAGATGAGCTCAAGAAGGTCCAGGAAGAAGCTTTGGCTGAAGATAACTTGAAAGGCGAGAGAATGATAGGGGTTGGTTCGTTGCTGGAAGATAACAGTCAAGGGCTAAAGTGCTACAAGGGTAGAATTTGGATTCCCCGCCTGGGGAACTTTCGTAATCGAGTCTTAGAGGAAGCCATAAGTCTCGATATTCTATCTACCCAGGTAACAATAAGATGTATCGGGACCTTCGTCAATTTTACTGGTGGCCGGGATTGAAGAAAGACATTGCCCATTATGTGGAAAGGTGTTTGACATGTCTGCAAGTTAAAGTTGAACATCAGCGACCATATGGTAAGTTACAACCCTTGGAAATCCCGACATGGAAGTGGGACCACATCACAATGGATTTTGTGACAAAGCTGCCAAGAACACCAAAGGGTTATGATGCTATATGGGTAATCGTAGATAGACTTACCAAGTCAGCACATTTCCTACCGATTAAGGAAACTTACTCGATGGAAAGACTGGCTAAGCTCTATATAGACGAAATTGTGTATCTTCACGGTGTTCCACTATCAATAGTCTCTGATAGAGACAGTCGATTTACTTCTACATTTTGGCAAAGCTTTCAGAGAGAAATGGGGTCTGAAGTAAAGCTAAGTACAGCTTATCACCCACAAACAGATGGTCAAAGCGAGAGGACCATTCAGACTCTAGAAGATATGTTGCGGGCATGCGCTATAGATTTTGCAGGGTCATGGGAAAGCCACCTGCCATTGATAGAGTTTGCCTACAATAATAGCTATCATGCTAGCATTCAGATGGCACCGTATGAAGCTTTGTACGGAAGAAAGTGTCGAACGCCGTTGTGCTGGAATGAGGTGGGAGAGAAACAATTGGCAGGCCCTGAGATAGTTCAGCAGACTACTGATAAGATAAACCAGATAAGGGAAAGGTTAAAGATAGCTCAAGACAGACAGAAAAGTTATGCTGATAAAAGACGGAGGCCGATAGAATTTCAGGTTGGGGATAAAGTGATGCTTAAAATCTCGCCATGGAAAGGCGTCGTTCGCTTTGGAAAGCGAGGAAAGTTAAGTCCTCGTTACATTGGTCCGTACAAGATAATCAAGAGGGTCGGTGAAGTTGCTTATAACTTGGAGCTACCTGAAGAACTTCGAGGCATCCATAACACGTTCCACGTGTCTAATCTAAGGAAGTGTTTGGCTGATGAGAGTGCTGAAGTGACTCTTAAAGATGTAAAAGTGGACAAGACTTTGAGCTATATTGAAGAACCAGAAGCTGTCGTGGACAGGAAAGTAAGAAAGTTAAGAAACAAAGAAATATCTCTCGTAAAAGTCCAATGGCGGCATCACAGAGGACCGGAAGCAACTTGGGAACCTGAGGAGGAGATGAGATTGAAGTACCCTCATTTGTTTGTATAAGACAAATTTCGAGGACGAAATTTTGTTAAGGGGGGGAGGTTGTAATAACCTAGAAAAAAATAAAATAAACTATTGAAATTTTCATATTGCTAAGGACCATATTTGTCAAATAATGAAAGTGGGATCCATAATTTAAGTTTCAATAAATGTCTTTGCATCAAAAAGACGTAAACGTTTGCTATGAAATATATTAGTTATGGAGCTTGTGACCTTTGCTTTCTATATGCCTAAACTGACAACTTAGACTAGTATATAAGTGGGGCTTGTGTTCCCATCTAACTCACTACACATTGAGAGATAGTGTGAGCACGAAGAGCGGTGTTAGGCGGGAGTAAGATTAACGGTGCTATTATCGCAGCTAGTTCGACAACATTCGGTAAGTACTTCGTATCACTCGTCTTTATGTTTCGGTTTCTGGTCGTTCGTTAGTGTCGAGAGAATTTCCGGGTGATGACGGTAGCTAGCGATCACCATTAACACCCACCGTTGTCACAACGGTAGTCTCGATGACACCCGGCTATCATTCGACGACCCTCGTCTTGATACTAAGAATTAGAATGAATTGGTTTATGTGAGCTTCGTATAAAAAAAAATAAGCAGATGACATGCGTGTGTGTATATATATATATATATATGCATATATGAGATTTTTATTTATGCATATATCTAATTCTAGTAATTTTTGGATTATACATTGAAAGCTAGAGAAGGAAATAAGTCTAGATATAGTTAATTGTACATTGGATACTAAAGAAAGAAACAAGACTTGATACAATCAAATTGTATCTTGAAAGCTAGTTTTCTAAGAGGAGAAGAAAATGACGTATTTATGATGCATGTGTCATGCTATGGAAAAGTAAATATATATATATATATAAATCATGACATGATGATAATGATGGAAGTGTTTCAGGAAGCAATAAGCTTGTACATTTTTTATATATATATTGACAGTAGCTATGTAATTTGGAAGTAGGAGGTATGTATATATTTATTTAAAAAAAAAACATATGATGGAAATGAACCAACAATTTTTTTATATGGATGTAGAAAACTTATAAGCTTCATCATTTTGGTGCTTGTCTTATTAAAAGAAAAAGATCATAAAGGAGAGTTTAAGTTCTGCAATGGTTTAGGAATAAGAAAAAAAAAAGGAATCTGTTTGGTCATATGCATCCATAAGTCTTTTATGTAGGTACACGTTTGATATATATGTATATATACACACACATTAAGCCAATGTAAGTATAGATGTCGATTATGGGCGGTTAAATTAAATAGCGTCAAGAGACCACTCGATCTTTTCTAGGAGCATTCGTATTTTAGACTTAAAATGTGGGCCTTCGATTTGTAGGGGAGACGCTAGGCACTGCAAGAAGCAGTTCGGGCGACGATCACTGTGAGTTATACGTGATTTTCTAAACGGTTGCATATGTTTTAATTATAACTGCTTGCAAGCATGTTAAATGTTTTACTACTGTTTTGAGATATGTCGTTATTGCAATAAATGTGATGCTTTGTGAAATATTTGTTTTGTGTGGCAACGGGGGTGTATTACGAGCATGCTGTGTGAGCTCGATTTAAAACCGTAAGAGCAAACAATGCTGTGTGAGTTTGCCGGGTTAAGCTGTGTGTAATATACACCTTCCCAATGCCGTATGCTGTGTGGATTATATATCGTATGTGCGATAAAATGAAAATGATTTGTGAAATGTCTTTGCGTAAAACCGTATATCCACTGGGCCCTAGGCTCACCCAACTCTTTATTTTCAAAATAAATATGCAACCAGGTCGCCAGTTCATCGGAAGTAGTTCCAAGGGAAAGGAGAAAGCTTAAAGTGAAGTGGTCATGGAATAAAGATGGAACGAGAAGCATCATTCGCGTTTCTAGTGATTAGAAATTTGAATAATTTTCCTAAGATTTTATTTCCGCTGTGTTGAACTTAGAACCTTTGATTTTATATATGAAAGTTGGATGTTTATTTTATATATTAAGAAAAAAAAATTTGGGACGTTACATCGATCATCAAAGAAATCCGACAACTTAGGTCTCTTCGGATGCTTCCTAAGCGAATTTGAGCCGTCGGAAATCAATCAAGCTCTGTCAGACCCGGACTGGGTAAGGGCCATGCAAGATGAATTGGCAGAGTTTGAAAGGAACAAGGTTTGGCGCCTGGTAAAACGACCATGGGGGAAGTCCATCATCGGCTTAAAATGGATCTTCCGGAACAAAAAGGATGAAAACAACCTTGTTATTCGCAACAAGGCTCGTTTTGTCGCCAAGGGGTTTCGCCAACAAGAGGGTATCGATTACGACGAGACGTTTGCGCCGGTCGCAAGGAATAGAAGCCATACGGATTTTTCTCGTGTATGCCGCTCACAAGAATATGATGGTTTACCAGATGGACGTCAAGTGTGCGTTCCTGAATGGTGTCCTTCATGAGGAGGTGTATGTTGAACAACCCGAAGGGTTTGTAGATCCGAGGTTTCCCGACCATGTCTATGCGTTAGACAAGGCACTTTACGTTTCAAGCAAGCTCCACGAGCATGGTATGAAACTCTTACTATCTACTTGCTAGGCGCTGGCTACAAGAAAGGTACAATCGACCCCACCTTATTCCTTCGTAAATCAGGTGATGATTTAATTATTGTACAGATATACGTGGATGACATCATCTTTGCCTCTACAAAGCCTGAGTTGTGCAAAGAGTTTGAGCACACTATGAAATCACAATTTCAAATGAGCATGATGGGTGAATTGACATTCTTTTTGGGACTTCAAGTCCGTCAATGCCCTGAAGGCATTTTCATAAACCAATCAAAATATGTTCACGATTTATTAAAACGTTTTGATGTGGTTGGCTCAAACTCCGCTGCTACACCAATGTCCAGATCATTTCAAATGGACGCCGACTTGTCTGGCAAGCCGGTAGATCTAAAGAAATATCGGGCAATGATTGGTTCTTTGCTATACCTCACGGCCAGTAGACCTGACATTGTATTCTCCACGGGTGTCTGTGCTCGTTATCAGTGCGACCCGCGTGATTCACACCTTAAGGCTGTGAAGAGAATCCTTAGGTACCTGAAGGGCACGCCAGACTTTGGCCTTTGGTACCCAAAGGGTTCTAGTTTTGAGCTAATTGGCTACACAGATTCTGATCATGCAGGTTGCAAGTTGGACAGGAAGAGCACATCCGGAGCCTGCCAGTTCCTCGGGAACAAGTTGGTGAGTTGGTCGTCACGTAAACAGAACTGTGTGTCATTATCCACGGCCGAAGCTGAATACATTGCTGCCGCGTGTTGCTGCTCACAAGTTCTATGGATGAAAACCCAACTAGCGGATTTCAGATACACCATGAACCAGATTCCAATCTACTGCGACTCTCAAAGCGCCATTCAGACCACTGCTAATCCAGTTCAGCACTCCAAAACAAAGCACATCGACATCCGCTACCACTTCATCAAGGATCATGTCGAAAAAGGTAATATTGAACTGTATTTTGTGGAAAGTGATCTTCAGCTTGCTGACTTGTTCACTAAGGCCTTTGATGAGAAACGCCATTTCTTCCTTCTAAGCAAGCTAGGAATGTTAGACCTCCCGCCTAAAGTCTAGGGGGAGTTGGGGATCTGTTAGGATGCATGTGTGTAGGGGGAGACTTGTATGTATAGCATCTTTCAAGGGGGAGTGTCTATATAATCATATGTTTGTTTGTGCTAATGTTCTCGGATCCACACTACAATGGATACCATCCTGGACTTTATTTTGTAGGTGTGGACAATCGCAACGACTTCTGATTATATCAGATCAGGACTCGCACAGAATCCGATACCGGGGTTACATTGTTAATACCCGAAGAAAACTATCCAGGTTAGTCGTTACGTAGAGGTCAAGGGGCTGAACTTGTGCATTTTTGCAAACTTGCAAGTTCAGGGGGTGGTAGTGACAAGTTTCTGAACTTTCAAGTTCGGGGACTAAATATGTCATCTTCTGAATCTCAAGTTAAGGGGCTGTTTTTGTAAAATTTTCTAAACTCAAGTTCAGGGACTCGTTTTGGAAAAAAGTGTGAAACTTGTAGTCCAGGGGGTGCTTGTGTAATTTTAGAAAGTTGAGAGTGAAAAGTGGGTACACTTATCCTTAAACTGATAAGTTGACCTTCTGATAATATAAAAAGGATTTTTGTCCTTTTCTATACTTTATGCTTTCAAAACAAAATCAGTTTTTCAAACCTCTCTCTCTCTCTCTCTTTCACGAACCGCCAACACCACCATCCCTCTTTCGGTCACTTTTCCGGCGATCCAGACCTCCGTTCTTCGATCCGACTACATCCAGACGATCACGGTAATATTACGAACTCATTGATACCATCCATAACACATTTCGTTATCGTTTTCTTAGCCGAATCGAAGCCTAAAGCTTCTTGAATAAACCCGAAACCCAAACTCTTTGGAATGGGTTTTTGGGACGTTCAATCGGTCGCTTGTTGTTTGTAAACTAGTTTAGAACTAATTTAGATCATAATGTACTAGTTTGCATAGTCGAAATCTGTGTTTTTGATCGGTTTTAGACCGTGGAAAACGAACAGTCGTGAAACCCGACTCGGGATATTCAAAAGTCCCGATTCGGGTATTATGAATGTTCTTCGTATTCGAGTTTCCCGCATGGAACTCTTGTTATCTTGTTTTTACAAAAACCCGATCCGGGGAACATCGATAACCCGATCCGGGGATCCGAGTTTCCCGCATCCAGCGTTAGGGTGGACTTTTTGAACTCGTTTTCAAAATTTCTCTAAGTGTTTATCATTTTTACCGTTTCGGGTATACCCAATTCCCGAATCGGGTTTCTTGAGGAAATTCATATGTTTAAGTGATCTCAATTCCCGACTCGGGAAACTGAGTAACCCGATTCGGGTACTCGTGTTTCTCGACTCGCGTTGAGTCGAGGTCATGCCAAAATTTTTACAAGTGTTTGAAAGATTGTTGGATTCGAGTAAGTCTTCTACCCGATTCGGGTTTGTAACAATCCCGAGTCGGGTTTTGCACCTTCCCTCTCCACAATTTTTTTAAAACACTTAGTGATTCTTCATCTGTGCTAACTTGTTAAATTTTTATCATTGAACAGAAATGGCTCAACCAATCAATGCAGCTGCTGACCGCGCACTGATTTCCGTGGAAGATCTCAAGCCCATAACTCAAAACAACGAGTATGTGGATCTGAACAGCTTCCCGGCTCAGGAACCTATGATCTTGGAGATACTGAAGGTGCATCCGATCGCCTACTCCTTACAGGCGACCACCTCTGTGCCCATGATATATCTGCAACAATTCTGGCACACCTCCAGGATCATCAACCGCGACGGAGCCAGAGTCCTCGTAGGCCGTGTCGACCAGACAGATCTCACCGTCACTCTTGCTGATTTTAGACGCACTCTGCACCTTCCGGCCGACTCTGCTGAGGCCCCCTTTGAGCCGATACTTGACGTTCCACTACTTTTTAGTGAGATTCTGTCCATTGGCGTGATGAACAACCCCGGCCAACGACTGAATGGGATTTCGCAGGTCACCAACAGCATGCTGCCACCTCTCTGGGCGACATTGTTCAGTATCATGAACCGAAGCCTGTCTGCCAAAGTCAAGGGCATTGACAAGGCCTCGACACAATTGTGGCAGGTCATCCACTCCGTGATCTACGGACGTAGGATTGACGTAGCGGCTCAGCTATGGATTGATATCACACGGGATGTGGACCCGAACGACCAGCGCACCAAACACTCGTCCATCCCGTGGATGCGCTTCTTTGCCCTGATGATCCGGGATCACATGGACCGCCATCCAGAAGTCGATCGCCGATCTCGTCACCCAACCTTCAAGAGCAAGGAACTCTCCAGATCCAAGTATCGAACGCTCAAACCAGGGCAAGTGGAGATGCCGATACCTTGCCACGTGTTGGATACCGCCGATAGGGAAGCAACGAGCGTAGGACTATATAGGGCGTCCATAGGTTTAGACGACACATCCACGGACTCCTCAGAGCCGAGGAGCCCTGCCCAGGATGTGCAAGCCGTCCGTCACTCGGCTTGGGCCCTAGGTGCCGAGCCCCGGGGTTCCACTGGGGGAGCCTCCGGTTCAGGGGTTATGAGATTGGACGTGAGGGGGGAGCCGGGTAGAATAGTCAGCAGATCCGCGGTTCCACACGTGCCTCAAGTCCGTCCGAGCGCTCTATACCAACAAGTCCGACAAGCAAGGGGTCGCCGCACTCAACGACAATTGGTTGATGAGGAAGAACACTCGGCTGAACACTACATCAGATCCAGAACGAAGCAGTACACCGGTACTAAGAGGTACTCGCCACCGTCACCCTTTCATGATGAAGAACGGGAGCCGTCACCAGCTCAATCACTCGAGGGTCAAGGTGAAGACGTGGAAGCTTCTCCACAAGAACAAGCACACGTTCTTTCACCTCCCCAGACTGACGCTGCTCCCGGACCACAAGGTGATCCACACGGCAAACCTTCTGGAGACGATTCAGATGGTGATTCTGACCATGGTGAAGGCAAGGACACATCCACCTCCGAGCACACTCCGTCCGATCGACAGGTCGTTGATGTTGAGGCCACCGAGTCCGAACAAGTGGACTTCGGTGATGGTTCTTCCGAGGAGGTGGACAACCTCAAGAGCGGTAGAGCTCAAAGAGATGAAGATGAGGTCACGTCATCTTTCAACGGAGACGACTCCGTGGACATCCTCAAACAGGATGACGTTGATTCAGATGGCCGAACTGACGGTCGTGATGGTGATGAAGATGAAGTGGGATCGGCAGTGGAGAAACAAGGTGATGAAGACCTTGAGGGTGCTGGTGAGGGTCTAAGAAAATAGACCGAAGATGAAGAGGTCCACTTAGAGGAAGAGTGGCTTAGGATAGAAGAACAGGGAGGATATGAAGAACCCACTAGGTTAGACACCCTAGGACTCCCGTCTACCCCGAGTCATTCCCCCACAAAGGCAACCCACACTCAGACCGGTCACTTGATGACGTCGGGTCAAGACGCTGGCAGCCAACCAGCGCATTTGCACACCCAAGCCACCCACTCGGCCATCTCTCAACAGATGGTCGTTTCATCTTCACACGGGGATTTAGCACAACTTCCATTGACCACTTACTCGGAGTCGGTCAATGTTGAGATAAGAGAGGAACTGCCCCACCTCTCGACTTCTTTCCGTGCACCAAGTGTCTTAGATCCACTTCCCGAGACGTATCACGTCATTCATTTGGGTAGGACACAGTTTGGAGCATCATCCGCCCGCCCGAGTGGCCTGGCCGGAACGGGGAGAGTCGGTGCGTCTGATGACGCCCTTCGAGGATCCGCCGGAAGCCCTGACACCGTCAACATCATACCAGCGGTGACGTCAGGCCGAGAGAGCACCTCAGTAGGACTCTTCTCGACAACTGGAGCCCAAGTGGCACCGGGTGTTGTACTACCGGGACCGGGTCCGATAGACTCGAGCGAAGTTTTTGAAGACGCTCACGCACCACCGAGGCTCTTAGGCCTGACGGATTCGGACGACATCCTAAAAGTCGTCCAAACCAGATTTGCGGAGCTCGACCGCGCCGAGGCCTCTCGGAATGCCAAACTTGAGGCATTCGAGAGTGCTCTCAACGAGCAAATAGGAGAGATTGAGACCTTGAAGTCTCGGGATGCTGATCGAGAGGCCGAACTACAAGAGCTACGACGTCAAGCAAAAGGCAAGTCTACTGAACTTCAACAGCATCAATCCGTGGTTCCTCCTCTCCGCACCGAGCCAATCCTCCGTCTACAACCTCCTCAACCAACTGCTCAAGAAGCCATCCCGGGCTACGTACTTGAAGCCGAGTTCAACATGACAGTCTCCGCGCTCACTACTCAGAACGACAAGCTTTCGGCTAAGCTCAAGCGAGCGGAGGAACTACTAGCCGCCAGGGATGCACAGTTGGCGGATCGAGAAGCACAGTTGGAAGCCGCCAACCGCCGTATACGCGAACTCGAGGCAGCGTGCCGGCCTCAGGCTCAGTCCTCAAAACGGGGACATGATGACACTGACCCGGGCGCAGGTCCTCATGAGGGGGAGATGCAGGGAACCAAGAGACTTCGCATCGGCCTCGCTCAAGCCTCGGGTTCCGGATCTACATCCGCTCCAGCTTCCACGGCCACCCGCTCGACTGCTCCATCAGAGTCCGCTGCCGCCGATGCTCCCTATGTCGATTCAGACACGGAGGAGATTCCTGACATGGGGAGTTGGCACTACGAGCCAATCCCGGCAGGGGAGACAGTTCAGTTTCCTCAGATGACAGATACGGCGCAGATTGACGTAGTTCCCCCAGAAGCAGCGCCGACAGATTTATCAGATGTTCAGATTCCGGAAGAAGCCCGGAAGATTCTTCGGTCGCTTGCTCAGAGCCTCAGGATTTTCCAGAGGGGGGACGACATCGTCCGGGACTCAGACTACACCAGCCTTCTATCTGCATTCGAGTTTCCTACTCCAGAAGCTCCTCGGACCATCCACTCCACAGATCCAGAGTCCGCTGCTCCAACCGTCATCCAGCTCAACTGGAACCATTCAGTAATCTTCCGGCCATTCCTTGAGGAGTCCTTCTCCCGTATCTTCCAGCAGGAGAAACTGCACGTATGGTCTCGAAAGGTCTATTTCGGGATCTCGCACATCAAGACGAAGAGAAGAAGAACAGCTTACGTGCACCAGAGGATGTGCAACTGGGCCACCCACGGACGTCAAAGAATCAGACGTCGTTTCATCAAGGTAACTGCTATGCGCCCTTACAAACATGGACATCAGTTGTTCCTTGAGTACGACGTCCGTATGTATGGGACCGGCGTTCCTCGAGGAGTGTTGCAGGACTGGACCTTCACGGAAGCAGATCTAGATCGGGTGCACTTGGAAGATCTCCTCACGCTCATCAAGTACCTCCAGGGTCCAATTCTCCGACCCGAACACTACAGAGACGGCACCGAGATACTGAAGAAGTACGTTCGCCACGCGATCACACTTGCGCGTGTGACGGACTACCAGCTTGCGATCGAGAGCCGCCAGCCGAAGGTCAACCTGCTCAGACCGAACCTGCTCGTACCTGGTATTGATGCTTATCTTCCGTACATGCCAACCAGGATACCGGAGCACGGGGTTCTCTATGTGACCAGGAAGAAGAGGGAGCGCAGGTTCATGAGATTTGACGAACTTGCCAAGTTCTGCGACGGGACCCTCCTCTACGTCTACAACGGGATGCAGAGTAGACTTTTGGCTGATCAGGTACCAGAGCGAAAGTTCATTGACGGAAAGGGAAAGATACTGGAGGCCATGAACTTGATCGAGAGAAAGCTCAAGGAGAGGTTGATGCACCGACGTGTAGAAGCGGCGATGCAGATGAGAGCGAGGATCATTGGAGAATGGGATGAATTCCTGCAGATGTCGAAGTGGGAGCCGGCGCTGGAGCTTCCCCCACCCTTCTGACTTCTTCCCAAAGGGGGAGATTGTTAGACCCTACTTTGAGGGTTGTGAAGAAGTCAAGGGTCTATCTAGTATTTTCCTATTCCTAGTATTTGCTTTAGCTTTTTGTTTGCCCTCTTTTGTAAAGAGTCATAGACTCTAAGGGCCTTTCTTGTAATTTCCTATTACCTAGTGCTATATATACAATGCTATAGCCTAGGGTTTTGTGTAGATTGGTAGCCTACTATTTTGGATGTGAAACATTCCCTAGAACACCAACATTCTCTTTGTATTTCATCTACATTCTACCATTCTCATTAGTAGTGATTATCATTGTTTCATCTTTTCTACTAATTTTCTCTCCATCATTCATTCTCTATTGTTTGGGATTCACACAAATGAACCTAACCTGATATGTAAATATATACACAGCCACACTTCCAACGCTTTCTATTTGCGTGGCTAAGACCTCAATAACACAAGATGCTCAAGGTTGTGGATCTTCCTGAGGATAATCTAAAGATAAGCCAAACCAAACAAAATCAGTATATCCCACCTACAATAGGGATTGGGGGGGGGCTAGGATATTTGTAGACCTAACCACTGTCTCAAGAGACAAAAAGGTTGTTTGACGATAATTTAAAGATAAACCAGACCAAACCAAACAAACCCAGTATATCCCACCCATATGGGGGTATGATGTATGCAAACCTTACCACTGTCTCATGAGACAAAATAGTTGTTTGAGGATAATCTAGAGATAAACCAAACCAAATAAACACATTATATCCCACCAAAAATACGGTACGAAGGTAGGATGTACACAACCTCACCATTGTCTCAAGAGACATAACAATTATTTAACAATAATCTAGAGATAAACCTAAACCAAATCAAACCAAACAAGCACAGTATATCCGACCTGAAACAGGGTATAGAGGTAGAATGTACATACACCATACCTTTAACTCAAGAAACAGAACGATAGTTTGAGATAACCTAAAGATAAACCAAACAAACCCAGCATATCCCGGGGGATAGGGTCTAGGGTAGGACGTACACATACCTTACCTCTATCTCTAGAGAAATAAAGGTTATTTGAGGATAATCTAACGATAAACCAAACCAAACAAACCTAGTATATATATACCACCCAAAGATAACCTAAAGATGAAACAAACCAAACCAAACAAATTTAACAATAAAAAAAGCAAGGGAAATCAAAATATTGGTGTAATTTTACATGATCATTACTACGTCAACAAATGAAATAGTATAAGGGATTTAGACAACCAAACAAACAAAAAGATATGAAAAATTCAATAAGAGTTGACCGGAGGAGAGGATGAAAGAAAATTTTTGGATTGGAATTTTTGGGTTTGGAATTTTAGGGATTTCTCTCTCCTCACTCTAGCCGAATTGGGGAAGGACACAAAAATCATAACAAATATTTTTTTTTGTTTTCGCGGGAAAATCGGGCTTCTGTTATCTTGAGTATTCAAAAACCAAACCCATACATACATATATACATATATATGGGAGGGTTCAAATGTGAACCAGTTTTGGTTGTGAATGTGAGGACATCCGAGAGCGCGACACGTGATGACTAGGCGTCACGTCAGGTCCACGGCGAATGACTAGCCACGATTCATGGGAGGGCATTGAATTAAAGGGGGGACCACACTCAAAGCCGCCTTTATTGACTAGTCTCCGCCACGTGTCGCGCTCTCGGTTGTCCTCACGTTCACAGCCAAAAAGTGGTTCACATTTGAACTTTCCTCTACATATATACACATGGATATATACACATATAATACATACATGTTTGTGTGCTTGCTTAGCTTTCATGCTTGCACGTTCAAGGAGATTCGTTTTAAGTTGATGAATTCCTCCGTGCATATGATATGACGACCACGTTCGAAGCTCGATCCACGTAGTTTGTTCGGATTTTATCTGATTTTTAACCATCGGATTCATCCCAATTCGATTGATGCTATTTGCATCCATGATTTTGAGCTATGATCACTCTAAACTCTAAACCCGGCTGAATTGAAAGATTGTTTTTGTTGATTTTGATTTCGGTGTTTTATTTGATTTTTCTTTAGAAGGCATGGCCGCATCCAACCAACGAATGACTATCACAAACAAATACGTACGCTCGCCTCCCAATGGTATCGGGCATCCATGGGCAACCCAGGAGCAACCCACTAATCCCATGTTATCCCGGCCCGGCCAACATATACTAATGTCCATTCACAGTCTTTGACTCTCTTTTCTGTTGTTTTTTTAGTTTTAGTTTTAGTTTTAGTTTTAGTTTTTTTTTTTTGGACGGGGGGGGGGGGGGGGGGGGGTGGGGGGTATCCGGTCTATGACTAAACCAACCGTCCCAGGATTGGGTGTTCTTTATGCCCTCAATTAACTTCTCTTGAATTTGAACCCAGGTAGAATGGAATACCATCCATAGCCCACCGGGATACAATTAATTTTAAAGTATATTTATTGAATTTTTTATTTAAATTTAGTTAAAGAAATACTATTGTTATTAAATATATCAAATATTATAATAATATATTGATGTTAGAATTCTATATATATACATTTGACAACTTTGTATAACTGTTCCTAAACGACTACGATACAAAGTGCCTTTTTAAATATTTATTTATTATGAAATTTACGGTTTATACCTTAAACTTATTTAGTTATTTATTTTATACCTTTTAGTTTTTATATTTTATTTTATGTTTTCATTATATTAATACATGATCGTATATTGACTAAAATACTTTTAAAAAATACGTTTTAATTTTAACAAGTTAATTATTATAATCGTCTCTTCGACACATTTGAAATCAGCCCAATATTGAATATTTGTGGACTTAATTATGATATTTTATATAATAGATACTACATAAAAATATTTTAAATATTTACAATTCATATCATTATATAGTCTTTTTAAAAATGTCTAAAGACTTAAGTGTTAAAAGAATGCATCTTAATTCCGAAGACGTGATCGTTATTTATTTCAAATACTTAATCGTTTTTTGTTTCGAAGACTTAATCGTTATTTTTTGGAAGACTCAATCCTAACTTTAACGGTATAGTTAACCGGAAATATTTACCACACCAAAAGCTATATTAACCCGATTTCAGTTTTATATTTTCTCATGAGATTTTCTATTCTAGGTTAATCGTCGCTTGAGCAATAGTTGTTATATCGATTTATGTTACATATCAACTACTTTTTGTTAATTTATGTCGTTATATTTTTATAACCTCCCATCTCCCCGCAACGTGGGACCAAAAAACCTAGTACTATAGATATTACAACTTACAAAATCTTTGAAGATTTTTTTTTTAAATAAAGAAAAGAAAAAACAACCCAAAAAGCCAAAATTGTCCCTAGGAAACTCACACCACCCTTCTCAAGATCCAACTAATCCTTATTATTTTTAAATACTATAAAATAACAGTTTTATTTTACTTTGTTTAAAAACAAGGTTTTGATATACGTGCTTCGCCGCGGATGATTATGCAGTGGCGGAGCCACCATTGGCCCAGAATTGGCCCAGGACCACCCTATGATGCCTAGAAGAAGAAATTTTTAATAGACCATTAGGTTGTTTCCTATGCAAAATATTGTTAATTAAAATTGTGCCCCCCCTCCAATGACCCTTCTGCACGTGTTACATATATAAGTAATTTCAACCAAAGTTATCTTTTAGACAAAGCAACTTCATTAATATTTTTATTTTTATTTTGTAAAATGCACTGAGGATAAATTTTCTTTTGAAACTTGTTAACTATTATCATTTTTAACCAAATATTCTTCAATGAATTATAACTTAAAAGGGAATTGATTCAGCGTACTTTATTTCGACGCATCTCACCCTAATGTTCATCTATTTTCATCCAACAGTGGATAACCAATTCTCATGCTTCTCACTTTACGAAAATCAAACTTAAAAATTTTATAAAGTTGTAAGGTAATTTTCATGATATGATTGTTCACATGTATTTGTTTCGCCATATGAAATCTTTTTATAGGTAATTTTCATTTCACTATGTGAACCACGAAAAAAAAAAGAATACACGTATTTTCAATTATATGTGAAAAGACACCTTAAATTATAGTTTTTGAATAAATAACCGTGTAAATTTTTTTATATTGTTTCTCACATGTTTATAACTTTTTTGGGTCTCATTTGATTATCGCTCTATATGTATATACATAGTTCTCTTTTTAAAGAGGACCAACATGCATCATTTTCCTGGCTCCGCCCCTGTGATTATGTATATAACGTTTTTTATAATCAAATTTTGAAGTTGTAGAGGATTTAAAGTTATTGAGATGAGTATTAATTAGTGTCATTAACCAAAGGGGTAAACCGTAACTTTTACAATTCGAATAATAAAATCGTATATTTTTTTACTATTATAATAAAATTTTGATTAATGGGTTTAATTAGATGACATTTTTAGCCCTTTTACTATTTTCGAGTAAATATATAATCGCAATATATATGATATACAATATGATAATTAGATTAAAAATATTCAATATTAAGCTCATTTCGAAGGTATCGACGATACGATTATAATGGTGTAATTTTTTTAAATTGAAATGCAATTTTTAACATATTTTAGCTGGTATACGATATATGGCTAAAACGTTAATTAAAATATAGAAAACTAAAAGTTATAAAGTGAATAAATATTATAAGTCTAAGGGGGTAAAATGTAACTTTCACAACTAAATTAATACTGAACACCATCATTTAGCTATTGCAATTCTTTTTCATGTCACATGTATAGGGCCAACTGGGCATTGGTCATGGTCTAAAAGATATTTTAGAAGAAAAACATATTAAAAAAATGGTTTAAACACTATGATTAATGTATGGGTAAAATATGATTTAACCCTTAAACTTTACACTTGAAAATGGTTTAACCCCTAAACTTTTTTAGTAAATGTTTTAATCCCTAAACTTGTTATAACGAATGTTTTAATCCCTAAACTTGTTATAATTAATTGTTTTAGCCACTTGACCTGCTATAGCAGGTTACCACACTTTTAAAAATCACTTTAGTCCCTAAAGTTATTGATAAAATATGATTTGACCCTTAAACTTTTTACTTAAAATGGTTTAACCCCTAAACTTTTTTAATGAATGTTATAATCCTTAAACTTTTTATCGTATTTGATTAAATACCTAAATTTGTTGAACCTAATTATTTGTATCCCTAACATAATTTAATACAACATGATATGCCGACCCGTTACTATCCATCCATTCACGATTGGAAAAACCATGCATCCATTCGTCTATAGTCCAGTATAGTTTGCAACCCAGTCAAATCCATCTTTTTCGCCAATACTCGCTAGTACATTTCATTTGATTTCTTTTATGTCATTTATGTGTTTGATTTGTTCCACATTTGATGTTCGTCGTGAAATCTACGCATTAATTTTTAGGTAAATTTGCATCATGATTAACACATAATCACCAAAACGTCTTATGATTATTATTTTTTGTTAAATTTTTGGTTAATTTGCTTCATTAGTCTATTGTTGTTTCATACCCTAAATTTTATTGATTACATCCGATCAAGGGATGTGAAAATCAATAAATGCAAGTTAGAGATATTCAAGATCATGTGTTTTGAAAGTATTTCAAACAAGTGTTAAACATTCATTAGAGATAAAAAAATTATTAGATTAAATAAGTTTAGGTATTTAATCAAATACTATAAAAAGTTTAAGGATTATAACATTCACTAAAAAGTTTAGGGGTTAAACCATTTTTAAATAAAAAGTGTAAGGCTTAAATCATATATTGTCAATAAATTTAAGGATTAAAGTGTTTTTTAAAATTGTGGTAACCTGCTATAGTAGGTCAAGTGGCTAAAACATTCATTTATAACAAGTTTAGGGATTAAAACATTCATTATAACAAGTTTAGGGATTAAAACACTCACTAAAAAATTTCAGGGGTTAAACCATTTTTAAACACAAAATTTAAGGGTTAAATCATATTTTACCCTTAATGTATTTATCACTAATACTAATAAATCATAATGACTCTACATATAAACATAATAGAAGACAGTGAAATTTATACCTCTAGCAAGGTTTCGTAGCAAGGATTCCGAATATGTAATACAAATAGTTTCTTTAACAATCGAAGAGTAATCTTAGAGAGAAGGAAAGAGTTTTAGATGATATGTAAACATAATAAAAGAGAGTGAAATTTCTACCTCTAGGAAAGATTCATAGCCAGGATTCCAAATATGTAATTTCAATATGAACAATGGAGTACAATCTGATTGAGAACGCTTATTATTATTATTATTATTATTATTATTATTATTATTATTATTATTATTATTATTATTATTATTATTATTATTATTATTACTATTATTATTATTATTATTATTATTATTATTATTATAGAAGTTTGATTAATAAATTTGATTAAGTGACCATTTTTTAATACATATATAACCGTACTATGGAGAGAAAGATGTAGCTTATTCTGATATATTACTATTATTATTATTTTATTATTATAATAAAAGTTTGATTAAGACTTTTTTATCCGGTCAACCATTTTTTATTACATATATATCCGTACTATATATAATAAAAGTATGATTAAGACCTTTTTAATTGCTCATGCTATTTTATTATCATTATTAAGATTTTTCGAAGGTATCGACGACATGATTATAATGACGTAATTTGTGAAAATTAAAACGTATTTTTTAAACATATTTTAATGATACAACTAAAACATAACAGGAAATATAGAAAACTAAAAAGTATAAACGAATCAATATTATAAGGCTATGAGTACCGGAGGATGATAAGTTTTCCAACCCTCCCAACTTGCACTGCCACATCAGCACCACATCAGCTTTTTTCCAACCCTCTCATAAGCCCTCTACAACCCTCTACAACCTGTATCCCAACCTTCTCAACCCTCTCACACAACACACACACAACTCACGCGGGCAACAACGGTGTGGAGAACCCTCTTTTGCCTCCAGCCCGCCGGGTAGCAAGGTGGCGTACCCCAAGCCCTCCCAACCAGGAAGCCCGCCAGGCTCAAAAGTTGAACCCGCTACTTGAGCCCGCTATGCGCTACGCATAGCCTAAGTCTAAGGGAGTAAACCGTAACTTTTACAATTCGAATTTATTATAATAAATTATGATTAATTAGTTTGATTAAATAACACTTTTAATCCTTTTACTATTTTTGAGTAAATATATAATCGTAATATATATGGTATAGAATAAGGTAATTACATCAAAAAATATTCAATATTAGGCTCATTTCAAACGTATCGACAATACGATTATCATGATGTAATTTGTTTAAACTGAAACGCATTTTTTAACATATTTCAGCCGGTATACGATATATGGCTAAAACGTGAAATCAAATATAGAAAACTAAAAGGTATAAATGAATAACTATTATAAGTCTAAGGGGATAAAGTGTAACTTTCAAAATTAAATTGATTAAAATAATATATAATCACTATTCATAAGAAATAAAAATATTAAAAAATTGCTTAATTCACTATGATAAATGTAAGTTTATATAATTTACTTATTCAGTTTTTAAAAGTTTATGAACTTATTTTTTTAGAAGTTTTTATTTACTTGCTATAGATATGAAAATCCATTAAGTTGTTTTTTAGACCTTTTCAAGGATTGGGTACTTTTTATGTCCTCAATTAACTTCTTTTGAATTCGAACCCAGTAGAATGGAATACCATCCATAGTCCATCTGGATACAATTAATTATAAAGTATATTCATTGAAATTTTTATTTAAATTTAGTTAAAGAAATACTATTGTTATTAAATATATCAAATATTATAATAATATATTGATGTTAGAATTCTATATATGGGGGCTTTTATTATACACCCCTTCAAAAGGTTGTACCCCCTACACCCCTAATCTATACCCTCCATTTACTAATCAACGGCTTAGATGATTAAATAAGCATTAAATTATTATTTTTATCTTGGAGTTATTTTTTTCCAAAAATACTACTGACTTAAGGGTATAATGGGAATACATTAATAAAATTTCAATTTGAATTTTCATATTGATAGAAACTATTATCCAAAACAATTTACATGCTATAATCACTTCTTTCCAACCCATAATTCCTATAATAAAATAACCACATTTTAAGATTGAAGCCCATATTAATCCATCAATCGATTTCAATAATGAACATCCGACGAATGCACCACCGATGAAGGAACCTCCGAAGAATTACAATCGATGGATGAACTTCCGATGAACAAACCTCCGATGAATCACCATCGATGAATGAACTTCCGATGAACAAACCTTCGACGAACAAACCACTGATGAAAGAACCTCCGATGAATGCACATCCGACGAATAAACTCCGACGAGTGCACCACCAATGAATGAACCTCCGATGAAAGAACCTCTGATAAATGAACCTCCAATGAATGCATATCCGACGAAAGAATCCCACCGGAATAAGAATGAATACTGGTTCACGGATGGATA
Organism: Centaurea solstitialis; assembly: GCA_030169165.1. Classification (NCBI taxonomy): domain Eukaryota; kingdom Viridiplantae; phylum Streptophyta; class Magnoliopsida; order Asterales; family Asteraceae; genus Centaurea; species Centaurea solstitialis. The sequence goes on along the minus strand of CM058045.1, from coordinate 15,451,084 downwards.
GTATTTCGAAGAAGAAACTTGATTTCGATATTCCAATGGCGAAGACGAGGATGGCATTCATAGTGTTTCAAGATTTCATTATCGTCGGAGGTTCTTTCATCAGTGGTTTCATCGTCGGAGTTTATTCGTCGGATGTGCATTCATCGGAGGTTCTTTCATCAGTGGTTTGTTCGTCGAAGGTTTGTTCATCGGAAGTTCATTCATCGATGGTGATTCATCGGAGAAGATGATAAGGTTTGGGAGTTCTAGTCGGAGATAATGAAGATTCAGTGGCGGTGTTTTGCCGGAGATGATGAAGATGTATTGGCGGTGATTGATCGAAGATTTTGCCGAAGATGATGAAGATCTTCCAATGAATAATTAACATCACCACCAACGACCACTTTAATTTCATTGTCTTCATCATCAGCAAGAAGATGAACATGCGGATTACAATAAAATAAATAAAAAATTGTAATAATTATCATTAATAAACTACTCATAATAACAACCCTAAAATTAAGGAATCTGCCAAATTAAGGAATTGCAATAACCGTGTAAATTTTTTTATATTGTTTCTCACATGTTTATAACTTTTTTGGGTCTCATTTGATTATCGCTCTATATGTATATACATAGTTCTCTTTTTAAAGAGGACCAACATGCATCATTTTCCTGGCTCCGCCCCTGTGATTATGTATATAACGTTTTTTATAATCAAATTTTGAAGTTGTAGACGATTTAAAGTTATTGAGATGAGTATTAATTAGTGTCAACCAAAGGGGTAAACCGTAACTTTTACAATTCGAATAATAAAATCGTATATTTTTTTACTATTATAATAAAATTTTGATTAATGGGTTTAATTAGATGACATTTTTAGCCCTTTTACTATTTTCGAGTAAATATATAATCGCAATATATATGATATACAATATGATAATTAGATTAAAAATATTCAATATTAAGCTCATTTCGAAGGTATCGACGATACGATTATAATGGTGTAATTTTTTTAAATTGAAATGCAATTTTTAACATATTTTAGCTGGTATACGATATATGGCTAAAACGTTAATTAAAATATAGAAAACTAAAAGTTATAAAGTGAATAAATATTATAAGTCTAAGGGGGTAAAATGTAACTTTCACAACTAAATTAATACTGAACACCATCATTTAGCTATTGCAATTCTTTTTCATGTCACATGTATAGGGCCAACTGGGCATTGGTCATGGTCTAAAAGATATTTTAGAAGAAAAACATATTAAAAAAATGGTTTAAACACTATGATTAATGTATGGGTAAAATATGATTTAACCCTTAAACTTTACACTTGAAAATGGTTTAACCCCTAAACTTTTTTAGTAAATGTTTTAATCCCTAAACTTGTTATAACGAATGTTTTAATCCCTAAACTTGTTATAATTAATTGTTTTAGCCACTTGACCTGCTATAGCAGGTTACCACACTTTTAAAAATCACTTTAGTCCCTAAAGTTATTGATAAAATATGATTTGACCCTTAAACTTTTTACTTAAAATGGTTTAACCCCTAAACTTTTTTAATGAATGTTATAATCCTTAAACTTTTTATCGTATTTGATTAAATACCTAAATTTGTTGAACCTAATTATTTGTATCCCTAACATAATTTAATACAACATGATATGCCGACCCGTTACTATCCATCCATTCACGATTGGAAAAACCATGCATCCATTCGTCTATAGTCCAGTATAGTTTGCAACCCAGTCAAATCCATCTTTTTCGCCAATAATCTCTTCCTAAACTCGCTAGTACATTTCATTTGATTTCTTTTATGTCATTTATGTGTTTGATTTGTTCCACATTTGATGTTCGTCGTGAAATCTACGCATTAATTTTTAGGTAAATTTGCATCATGATTAACACATAATCACCAAAACGTCTTATGATTATTATTTTTTGTTAAATTTTTGGTTAATTTGCTTCATTAGTCTATTGTTGTTTCATACCCTAAATTTTATTGATTACATCCGATCAAGGGATGTGAAAATCAATAAATGCAAGTTAGAGATATTCAAGATCATGTGTTTTGAAAGTATTTCAAACAAGTGTTAAACATTCATTAGAGATAAAAAAATTATTAGATTAAATAAGTTTAGGTATTTAATCAAATACTATAAAAAGTTTAAGGATTATAACATTCACTAAAAAGTTTAGGGGTTAAACCATTTTTAAATAAAAAGTGTAAGGCTTAAATCATATATTGTCAATAAATTTAAGGATTAAAGTGTTTTTTAAAATTGTGGTAACCTGCTATAGTAGGTCAAGTGGCTAAAACATTCATTTATAACAAGTTTAGGGATTAAAACATTCATTATAACAAGTTTAGGGATTAAAACACTCACTAAAAAATTTCAGGGGTTAAACCATTTTTAAACACAAAATTTAAGGGTTAAATCATATTTTACCCTATATACATTTGACAATTTTGTATAACTGTTCCTAAGCAACGATGATACAAAGTATCTTTTTTAAATATTTATTTATTACGAAATTTACGGTTTATACCTTAAACTTATTTAGTTATCTATTTTATACTTTTTAGTTTTTATATTTAATTTTACTTTTTCATTATACTAGTACATGATCGTATGTTGACTAAAATACTTTTAAAAAATAAGTTTTAATTTTAATCGTCTCTGCGACACATTTGAAATCAACCCAATATTGAATATTTTTGGACTTAATTATAATTTTTTTTATATAATAGATACTACATAAAAATATTTTACATATTTACAATTCATATCATTATATAGTCTTTTAAAAATGTCTAAAGACTTAAGTGTTAAAAGAATGCGTCTTAATTCCGAATATGTGATCGTTATTTATTTCAAATACTTAATCGTTTTTTATTTCGAAGACTTAATCGTTATTTGTTTGGAAGACTTAGTCCTAACTTTAACGGTATAGTTAACCGAAAATATTTACCACACCAAAAACCACATTAACCTGATTTCATTTTTATATTTTCTCATGAGATTTTCTTTTCTAGGTTAATCGTCGCTTGAACAATAGTTGTTTTATCGATTTAAGTTACATATCAACTACTTTTTATTAATTTAGGTCGTTATATTTTTATAACCTCTCATCTGTCCGCAACACGAGACCAAAAAACCTAGTACTATAGATGTTACAACTTATAAAATCTTTGAAGCTCTTTTTTTAAATAAAGAAAGGGTGTTGTCATTTACACCCTAGTCTATGTCTAAGGTTATAAAACCAATGTAATCATTTCTATCTTAATGACATTAATTAGTAATTCTCTTATCTCTCTCTCTCCTTACCAATTTTTCTTTAATATATTATTATTAGTATATATATAATACTAATAATATCTTAATGACATTAATTACTAATGCAAATAATGAAAATTTTAATTCTTTTATATTAAAGTTTTTATTAATTTTCATTTTAGTAATATTTGTTTTTAAAAAAGTATATTTTAACAATGTAATGTAATATAATGTATTGTATGTTTTACTTCTACTATGAATTTATTTTTAAGTTATTAAGATATGAATTTGTAAGTTATAAGGCTATCAGTAGCCCAACCCTCCCAACCTAATTGCTACATTAGCTGACACATCAGTTTTTCTTCAACCCTCTCATTAGCCCTTTGCAACCCGTACCCCAACCCTCTCAACCCTCTCACACAACACACACAAAACACATACAACACACAAACCTCACGCGGGCTTTATTAATAAGTGACCGAATGAAAAAAATACATAAGAGCAAAAACAATCATATGTATATCATTAGATCAATTGAATTTTATGATTGTCTATTAAAAGTTTAGTTTTAACCTTAATATATTCATGTCATTTTCTAAGTACTAATTATTTTAAAATTAACTTAATGTTAAATACAACAAAAAATAGAAAATATAAATGCTGATCAAACAATAAATGTATATATTTTAGTAAGTTTTAATTTTATAAAATATTATAATAAATAGTGGTATTTATTTTATTATTATACATATAGTTGTTATTGTTGTTAAAACAATGATAAAATTAATAATAAAAGATTATACTAGTACTTATTTTAAATTGTTGTTTGCCTTTAAAAAAATAAAGAATTAGAATATTAATAACAAATACAATAACTTAACAATTAGAATAATATAAATTAATTAATAATGATACAATTATCTATACTACTTTAATAAGGAAATTTACTCAAAGTCTTAAAGTCTTAAATACAGGTTTTAAAACATAAGGTACAACTTCATTAAGCATCATTTACATTATTAAATGCTACAACACTCCTTACAAGACACGCTTGCATCCCTTTTGATCTTAGCCAGACCTTGTTTAGATGTGTGCTATTTGGAAGTGTAGGTAGAATTGTTAGTATGAATCTTTCCTTAATTTTGTTCTCTTCATACTTATCCATTACAGGGACACTTTTATGATTTGATGGCATGCATAAGATTGAATACCACACATCTTCAATTGTCGACTTATTTTAATCTCGGACTCGGATGTCACAGAAATCATCTCGGAGGTAATTTAATGACTGGTTCTTGTTCTTTCATTCTTTTAAAATCATATTTTAGGTATTTCAACAGATCCATAGTTGATTCAAATTGAGGTAATTCAAATCGACTTGGTTCTTATCAATTTGAATTTGCTATTGCTATTGCTATTGATTTTGTCCATGCTATCAACTTACTTCTTATCAACGAATACTGGTTACTTTTTCTCTTGTAGATGCACCTCATAAGTGGAAACAGGCACATCACATTTTAGCTTATTATATACTTTTGTAAATGGAGGAGCTATGAAGAGGTTTAGCCTAATGGTATTTCACTCTTTTTATCTATTCACAGCAAAATGATATTCATAATCAATTTATTACATGTGTTTTTCCTATGTTTTTTAAGCACCTCTCTGTTTACATTTTGATGCCACTTGGGGAGTTTGTGGTTCATATATGTAAGATTTGAAATACCAGTTGGCTAAACCTCATTTCATATGTGGTTCATACATCTCATATGCTTATTATGTCACCCAATTTTATCTCCCTACAAAAACATCTTATTTCATTTTATATTTCTATTGTTTTTCTTAAAAACTACATTTTATAATCAGAATGTTAAAAACAAACCTGATAATACCAATTGAAATTATCATAGCATTTTACCAAAAGACAACAGACATTATTTGCTTTGCATTACGTTTAGTAAAGAGACAACAACAACAACAAATCACCATCCTTTAATAATACCAATTGAAATTTTTACATTTTTATTGACTTTATTAGTTGAACCTTAAGTGGTTGACTTGACTTTTATAAAACAAGCGTTTTATGTTGCAAGGTTTCTAAATTGTTGTTTTGAGTCCATCCTTAATTGTGTTTCTGGTTTTGTAGAAGCATTTTGCTTTATTTAAGAGGGGTTTATATTATGTCTTCTTCATTGTCTAATGCCGTCATCTTGATACCTTCTTCGGGTACAAATTATTTATTCCATTCAAGTTAATGTTATTGCTTCTAGAACTTTGGTAAAATATTGTTTTTTTTTTTCACATGATATTTGATTTCTGTGTTTAGAGCTGTATGATTTTCACTTTCTGCCATTTTTTTTTAAGTAGACTTGGTTCCTATAATTGGTTTAATCATATTAATGACTTGAAAATGTCAAAAAAAAAAATTCCATTAGGCTACAACTTATATTGACACAGAAAAGTACCTGTGGGTGCCAAATCAATCAAATCAAGAACACTTAATCAAGATGATGTATATGCTAAGTACAAGGATCCAAGGTAGATTGCATTCCATATATTGGTGAGAGAAGCAAGAAGATATTTCTATTGAGGCTCTGAGACTGGAAACTGAGTGAATTCGTCATCGAAGAAGAAGAAATCATCAAGGTTGATGTATCCTTAAGCTCATCATCTGTAGCGGCTACACGGTCAGGGTGAGAGATTTCCGGGTTGACAAAAAATGACAATCTCTCGACCCTCCGCTGAATCTGCCGTTGGGTTCTGCCCAGGCTGAGAATGAGATACATCGGCACCGGTCCCCATATGAGTGCCGGAAGGAGCGACGCTGGAAGATGTGTCTATCAGAACTGAGAAGCCAAGCCGAGCCCTCTTGAGGATTTCCGCCTCACAAAGATGTGCCTGTCATCTCGGTCGTCGTGTCTGCGCTTTGGTGGCTCGGCTGACGCACGGCAAGTAGTCTCAAGGGATCGGATTTGTGATCACATATCCGATATTGGAACCCTTGACCACTTTCAAATCACCTCGTACCTTCTTCGTCAAAAAGTCACGCTTCCCTTCGAGCCGCTGGATAGATGAGACTACCTCTTGAGAAGAGGAGGTAGCCGGCTCGGGATGGTTCACGGGAAGTAATGTATAAGCAGACCGCTGCAGATAACCCAGAAGGTTGGTGCCATCCTCGTGGAGATTCCTACAGGAGATCAGTTTTGCCATAAGAATATCCCTCAACTCATCAATCGAGTACTCGGGTGCAGTCAGTCTTGAAGGTGGTGATATATAAACTCCTCACGGACAGCCTTTAGGGCGCTGTCCACAATATCCCTGACAACGGATGTCGGGTAAGTAACACCGGTGTCACATAGACGATCCATTTGCACACCCGCTGAATCAACGGTGTGGCCTACTTTCACGGTTGGCGTGATGATAGCCATGGTAGGTCTTCCCTCCGGTCCTCGTGAAATGCCCGTCGTGGATACCACTCTCGGGGTTCTGGTCACGTCACATAGACTCGTGATAGGTGGAGCAGAGACTGCGTCACACAGACTGGCAGTATGTATACCTAAGAGTGTATCAGGCTCTAGACTCTGGTGCACATGAAGGAAGTGTGGGGATCGGGGCACGGATCCTCCTGTTTCAATATCATTACCCTCCAAGTGAAGGCTTGATAGTCGTTGTGTTTTATCCCCATGGAATGAAACACCCACCTTTTGAGAGATGAATGAGTTGCTAGGTGGGGCGTGCAATTGCACCTCTGAGTGGGAGGTGTCTTCTTCAATACCCGTACTCAACACATGTGTACGGGTAGCAGATGTGGCTGCCCGACAACTACCTAAGGAGAAGGAAGGACCGGTTAAAACCTTTGGTCCTATCTCACACTCATCATTTCTTTTACTTCCCTCGCTCTGCTCACTTTCTTTGACTGTTAGGTCTCCCTCAAACCTTATGTTGTCCTCACCCGCAGACGGGTGGTCATCACCGGAGTCATCAGAATTATAGCTCACCAAAAAGAAAAAGGGAAGGGCTTTGGTGACTGTCATAAGCATGTGAGGTACTAGCTCCGGAGCAATCATCATCACTGCCTAATCTACCCCCGTCATCTCCCCCCGACTCCTCATCCTCACACCCTTGGTCACCACCCCCAGGTGAATAACCACGCTCAGGACCCTCAGTCACTCTCCTAGAGGATACCTTCAGGGTGCCAGTCTCCAGCTCTGGAGATGCTGGTAGAGGTGATATACCTAAGTATGCTCTCACAATCGGTGAATGATGATCGACAGCATCAAGTAATGCAAGTGGTATCACCATCGGTGTATCATGAGTCTTTGGAGTTGCCATAAGGAGTTTGGGGTATGGCATAAGGAGTGATGGTATTGGTATAGGGAGTGTTGGGTATGGCATCAGGATACTTGGGTATGGCATATAAAGTGTTGGTATCCAAAAGAGGTGTGGTGATGGTATCCATGATAAGTGTTGGTATCAAAGAAAAGTGTTGGATGCCAAAGAAAGATGTTGGATGCCTTCAGACAGAGCCTGGATGACATTAAGAAGGCTTGGATACCGTTCTGAATCTTATTCCGAACCCAAATACTGAGTTTCCATTTTTTTGAATATATATATATATATTGAAATTTTTTTTCGTCTGATATGTCCTCCAGTTGTGATTGGGAGGAAGTGTTGGTGTGACCATCATCAGAATAATGAGGACTTGAGAAATTCGGGTTTGCCATTGTACCTGAAAGGTAAGAAGTTAGTAATGAGGTAAAGGCATAGTGAGATATAAAACACACAACATTGAGATGTGTTATTGTTTACTAAATCTAAGGATTTGGTAAAGAATAGCACAACACATTGAGTGTGAATTTTTCTCAAGTCTGGAGAATACAGAACCCAAAGATCTTACCAACCCGAGACTAGATGGTGAACACTTAGAATATTTTGGATGAAGTTGGATCATGGCATGGTGAAACAAGTAAACATGACATGTATATACTTAAGCAAAATGGACACACAAGTACTCAAGTAATCATGTAAGCAAGTAACCCGAATCACACAAACATCCTTGAGAGCCTTGGTGCACACCCAAAATTCACGAAAAGAAACAAGTTATGGCATGATATATAAGAATTCCAAACACAATTTATGAAGTCCACACTTGAAAAAAATACGAACACAAAAAAAAAATTAAACCTAGAAAAATACTAGAGTAAAAATAACAAAAAAAAAAAACAACTCATTATAGAAAAATTAACCTAAAGAGTGTAGAGAAGAAAGAAGGAAAAAATAAAATAATCTAACTCTTTATATAACCAAAATAAAAGAAAAAAAATAAGACAAAAAAAATTAAAAAAAAAACGGGTCAGATGGAAAATGCTCGGTCAGAGCATGGTCAGACGACGCGGTCAGCAAGGGAAGCCGGTCAGAGCACGGGTCAGACGGGAGACGGCTGGTCAGCGCCTCGGTCAGAGGCTCGGTCAGCAGCTCTGACCGAGTGCTGACTGAGTGGAAGTCGCGTGAGAAGCGCGTAAGAGGGGCGTGCGTGGCGCGTGAAAGCGCGTGCTGGCGCGTGAAAGCGCGTGCTGGCTCGTGGCAGCGCGTGGCGGAGCGTGGGGACGCGTAGGAAGGCATATCTGTGCGTTTTTTCGAGGCAGATGCATTTTTCGAGGTGCAGACGCGTTGATAAGCGTGTTAGAGCAAAAAACGCGTTTTTCCCTCTTTTTTTTCTCAGATCTGATAAAAACGAAACACACACAAAAACAAACACAACTTTAAAAAAAACGCAAACGAAGGAGGAAGTAGAGGACGAGACGACATCCGGTCCGGTCGCCGGTGAGATCTCCGGTCCGGTCGACGACGTGGGTTTGTGCGAAGGGAAGGTTTCGGTCTACGGGGGAAGCAAACACGCACACACAAGACCTCCGGTCTGGTCCGGTGGCAGGAATGTTCTCTGGTCCGGTACGGGATTTAGGAAGACAGAGGTATTTAGGAAGGTTCGGTCCGGTCGCGAAGAGCAGGTCCGGTGAGAAGCATCAGGGCCGGTTTGCCGGACAAACTCTCCGGTTCGGTCGCCGGCTGTTTCTCCGGTTCGGTTCCGCTCGATGTCTTCGGTCAGGTCAACTACACCTCCGGTCCACAAACATCTTTGGTGACAACATAAAACAAAACTCTAATCATGGGAAGATGAATTCGGTTCCGAGAAACATTTTCCGGTCCGGTTCCGGCGACATCCGGTTCCGGCGAGGTTCGGTACCGTCTCCGGTTACAAAAAGAGGTTCGGGATTTGGCTAAGAAGAACTCCGGTCCTTGGCCACGTTCGACCTCAGATCCGGTCCGGTCGCCGGCAGAAGCTCCGGTCCGGTGGAGATGGCAGACTTCAAGAGCAGTATATGTGATAAGGAGATGGTTCTTTGTTCTTGGGTGTATGAAATTAAATTTTTGTGTTGACTTTGATTTCCATTTCGTTACCAAGATATGATGAAAACTTATGATAATCAGCTTCAATTTATATTTTGGAAAAAAAAGATAATAAAATAACAAAATTTAGGTGAAAAAGATAGAAAGCGGAAGAAGGATAAGGACAAAACCAACAAAAAAGCAGATTTGTTTTGAATTTGTTTTTTTTTTCTTTTTTTTATTTCGTTTAAAACTTATTATTATTATTATATATAATTTTTTTTATTAAAATTTTTCCTTTTTTTCTTGATTTTTTTTAAACAAAATAAAATAGAAGAAAAAAAATAAAAAAAAGTACTAGTGTATATATGTTTATGTAAAAAATTACACAAGTTGATTGTCTTAAGAAATTTGTATGAGGCTTAACCGTCGAGAGAAAGAAATCGCAATCGATAAGAAGTGCGGAAAAGTAAAATAAGACAGATAATTTGATGACGCAGGAAAAACCTCACGACGGAGGAAAAAACCTGCGGTCGACCTAGAAGGTAAGTCGACAGTGCACTATGATCACCAAACAGGGGTGATGTCCTTCAAGTTTACAGCTTCGATCGTACGATTACAAGGGAAATAATAATGAAATCGAATGTAAATTACAACTGATGATCAAAGAATAGCTAATATAGAACTTGTGAGCTTCGAGCAGACTTCGTGTGTTGAAATGATGGCTTGAATCTTCTTATATAATAGTTTGAAAATAACCATCCAACGGTATTGTTGACCATTAATGCTCGGAAAGTAACTGTCCAACGGTACTTGTTGAGAGTTAATGTCCAGATTGTAACTGCTGCGAGAATCTTGCTTGTAACGGTCGATCTCTTGATGTCGTCGGTTTCCATCGAATGAATTATAACTTAAGACATGTCCATTGTAATGATGAACTCCAACGAGCATAGCATAGTACTCGATCTCAGACTTTCTCAAAGGTGGACAATTGTTAGAAATGATAATCAGCTTTCCTACATCAAAGATATGAACTTTGTATGTTTATTCGTTAGTACCATCGTACGACATAATAGGCGTCGTTCGACTTATCCGTTGTATCTATTCGATGTTTAATAATCTTTGTTCGAGAGTCTTATTAGTTTTATCTCAGGACCTTATCTTAATACAGGATCATTGTCCTAATATTTGTCTTACGATTATAGTCGGTCGTCGTGCGATCGTAGATTTTTACCCTAACAATTTGCCCCCAAGATTTAGGAAATAATTATAATTTTATTTAAATCTTTAACTCGCTGGACAAAGAGTAAAAATTCATTGGCTAATCGGTCGAATTAACGTTAGTATGCATGACGTCATAGAGCTGTTATGCGATAGGTATCCTTCAACGGCTAACTGGCGACGCGTGGCCTGTTTATTTTCGATGACTCACCTTTAATCTGACTATTATAAATAAGACGCGTTTGTTTAAGAAAAGATTTTACGAAATCTTTCTCAATTTTTTCTTTGATCTCCGATCTTTTTCCAATCGTAATCCGACCTCATAATACGGCAAAGATTTCGAGCAATCTTAGGTTTATAAAAGGTAATCTCTCTTCTTCCTTTCATGCGCTTGAAATCAATTGCTAAGAAAAGTACTAAAGGTTTAGACGCTCTTAGGTTTACTCGTTTGAGAAGCAGTTTAGATAGGTTAGACTTTATCATGTCGACAGAGGTTAGAAGTACGATCACCGAAAGTTTAGAGGTAAAAGAGTTGAGAGACCTTGCAGCACTTCCTGAGGGTGCTGTGATGAGGGTGACCGGAGAGATTCGGCCGGTGGATGCTCCGACGGGGTTTTTTCCCCTGTACGAGTATCCATTCAAGGTCGGATTTCAATGGCCTTATTCCCTTTAGCTAGAGCCTTCATGACTCGGTTCAACCTGTCTCCAGGGCAGCTTATGCCCCAATTTTGGCGTGTCGTCTACGTGATCGAACGGGTATCCAAGAATTGGGATTGTCGTGCGTTCTCGGTTGACGGCCCTCCTTTCTGCATACAACGTGACTCGTTCTCCCTACAACCGTTATGGGTTGTTTCCAAGGGGGAGGAGCGATGCTATGCTTGTCCATGGTACTCAAGTGAACGATCGGGGATGGAAGGCAAGATATGTCTTCGTTCAAACATCCTCGGTTGTGGGTGAAGAGTCGTGGGTTGTTCCAGAATGGAACACGGACGGTAAATAAATATCGCATGTTTTCTTTGATTAATTATTTTATTCTGTTTCACCTTTCTGCTTTGCTCTATGCCTACCATGTCTCATGTGATTATCCGTCACGTTTGGAGAACTTTGATTGGTACCTCTGACGTTATGAGTATGAGTATGAGAAGCATTTTTCCTCGGGTGGAAGTTGTTTGATTGTTCCTTTGGTTTGGAAGTATTCTTTGGTTTTCGAAAACGTTTGTTTTTCTTAGGAACATTCACATTGGTACGAGATGAACTCGCAACTTCAGACTCAGGGGTAATCACATTGTCCTTCCCTTTGTCTTTCCGAGATAGTTTAGGAGGAACCATGTTTCCTGGTTTAGACAAGCCTGATGATCTACCATTCTCACTAACCCTATTGGTACAATCATCCGATACAATTTCAGAAATTTGTACCGTTGATTTATGCGCCATAGTTGATAAGCCACCCATATATGAAATTGTTGTGCAGATTGGAGACCTTAGTACTATTGACTGAGAGTTTTGAGTATAGGTACTTGATGGTCTGAAATCTGGTGCATCAACATTCAAAGTATGGTGATGATGACGTGAGTTATCACGAGTTCCTAAGGTGGATTGACTTGCTTTTGGTGTGCTTTTGGATTTGAGGGCAGTTTCAAGTTCATTGATTCTACTCAAGAACAAGTCCTTTTCCCTAAGGCTCATGCGCCTCTCATCCTCAAGCTCAGCCTCAAGTGTAGCAATCCTCTTTTCAAAGAAAGTTTTGTTATCTTTGTAAAGTTTTTCAAGGATTGGAACCTCCTGATTCATCTCAGCCTCAGTATAGCTAGGCGTGTAATCCTTAGACATAGGGATCTGACGTGTTGCATAACTGTTGTTGAAAGGAGTATAGTTAAAGAGAATTGAGTGTTTGTTTTTTCTATCTTTTTTTTTCTTCTTAATTTTCTTCAATTGCTCAGGATCATCATATTCTTTCATAAAAACAATCTTGTATCCACGACCCATGTACCTCATGTCGTACATGGTAGGGGTCTTGGATATGGCACACTTAAGGTAGCATGGACTTTTATATCCAATGCCTTCCTTTGGATTGTAATAATTGAACTCCTTAGGTTGGTTCATATGAATGGTTTGATCAGTCTGGCCTCTCTTTAGGAACTTGTCCTCCATATCTTTGATTTTCGCAAACAAATTAATTCTTTGAGCAAAAATAAATTCATACTTCTTTACATTCTCACTACTCACTCTTTCAGCCTCATGTAGTCTCTTTTGTAAATCAATGCTATTAGCATTTAAGCTTGTGACTTTATCTTCAAGAGTTTTGTTTGCGAGGGTGAGCATGTTAACTTTGTCTTTTGAATAGGCTAATTCTACGTTGAATTTCACAACTAAGGCATGCTCACTAGCTAATTTGGATTCTGCTATAGTAGTTAAACTATTTGCCTTTTTGATTTTGTTCTCATATTCAGAAACTTTGGAAGCAAGATCTTTCAATTGATGTTCTAACTCTAAGTATTGATCAGCGAGTACCTCAGAAGGTGACTCTGAATGATTTGAGTCAAGGTCATTGTAATCACATCCTCCATCTTCTGAGTACAGCTCATCCTCATCATGGTTAGCCATCAGACATAGTTGATCTTCTCTTCCTTCATCACTTGTCAGGTCCCATGCCTCATCTTGGATAAGCATATGTACGGGACCTCCCTCCTCATAATCACTTGACATTCTGAGCCAAGCATTATCTTTCTTTACTTCCTTTCCCTTGTCTTCAGAGTTGGCTTTCTCCTCAGGTTTCTGGCAGTCAGCTCTACCACCCTGTTCAACTCTCCTCAGATGGTTGGAAGAAGACATGGGTTTTCTTGCATTTCTCTTGGACATGGACCTGGTGATCAATGCCAAGGCCTTCTTTATGTCATTCATCTCTTCATCAGATTCTTCTTCATGTACATGGAGAACCGATGGTCGGGTATCGGACCCGATTGCTAAGGCTTCTCTTGTGTTCATGATTAAAGATTGATAGTGGATCTTAAACCACTTAGAATGATCAGGTGATTTGGTTGGTGAAAAATCTCAAGACTTGTAAAATTCTTGAAAATGATTCAGTTCTGAAGGCTAGGTCCAGATCTGGAGGTTAGGTTCAGATCTGAAGGTTAGATGTAGTGATGGGTATTGGGTGTCGGGTATTGAAGGAAGACTTAGAGAAATATGAAAACTCTAGTCTGAAGATAGTACTTGATGCCCAAAATCCAAGTCTGGAGCGAGACCCGGTACCCGAAGCTTTAGTCAGGACCTGAAGCTTTTTCACCAGAACCAGAACACAACAGATCAAGAGCAAGTGGCAGGCTCTGATACCAATTGTGGGTGCCAACTCAATCAAATCAAGAACACTTAATCAAGATGATGTATATGCTAAGTACAAGGATCCAAGGTAGATTGCATTCCATATATTGGTGAGAGAAGCAAGAAGATACAAATGAAGAGATTGACTACTATTTATACTAACTCTAAAAAGGCTTAAAAGGAATGGGCCTTGATCAATGGGTCTTTAACAACAAATTACATAAAAGCAACTAAGTTTAGAAAAATGACAAATTGACACAACTAACAAATATTTCTAACAGTATCATTGCTTAAATGAAGTTAGGATTTCCACGTATGACTCTTGTGTGGTTTTTTTTATCAATCATAAATCTTTGGTTTTAGATAACCTCCATCTAGATGAATCATTGATAACTACATCCACATTTTTATGATTGTTGATACTGCTAAAAGAAATGTTGTCTGGCTCTTTTTGTTCTTTTAGACAGAACCAGTAGAATTCTGATAATGTGCTTTTAGATGCGAGACAAAACCAATATATTTTGTGCAACAGGTAAACATGTTCTTTCTTACATCAAATCCCATACTCATGAAACGAGAAAATTGCATGATATTTCGGTTCTTATCGGGTAAGAGTCGATGTCTTTAGCATTGTTCTTAATGGTATGGTTTAGTAAATGACTCCAATGTTGTATTCACAAATTTTTAGTGCTTTTGTTTACTTTAGTGTTGAACTGGCTTTAAACCTTAAATGTGCGGTCATAAGTTGGTGAATCTTTACATCAGAAGGGAGCTCATGTTGTAGCCGGTTCTACCACCAACATTAGCCACCAGATCGAAAGTTCTTACAGTTTTTGGTGGGAGTATGTATAAGCTTATTGTCTCTCTTAGTGGGAGTATGTATAAGCTTATTGTCACTCTTATTGACTGCCTCCATATATTGATTTTCAAAGTGCAACATGAACTTTGATTGATTTTTCATAATAGTTGTAGATTTTTGTTTCATTGATTCTCTTTGTCAAACTCTTTACGTAGTCTGTTTCTGCTGATTAAGAAAACCTTGACCACAAATCTTAGTTTTGTATTTTTTTTTTCTTTATGATGTGTTATAAATTTTTCTTTGAGGTAGCCATGGATTAAAAGCATCAATAAATGGGTTGTTAGTAGTTGATGAATGGTTATGTGGTCATAATGATTAATCGACTCTTATGATAAAGTGTAAAATTACTTATGGTGGTTGATAATTATTGAAAATGATACAAGGGCTTTGAATAGTTAAAGGTGGTATAGGATACAAAAATTTGGAAGCATCAAGAGGTAAATGAAGTGGTTGCATCTTAGTGAACCGTTAAAAGGTAAATGAAGAATCTATAACTTTTTTTCTCTCTATAAGTAGAGCATTTCCAACAACATTATTAAAATAGAAAATTTGGGTTTTATCTTCCTAGATTGCTTCAACAACATTGTTAAACTATTTGTTAAAATAGAAAAATCGAAGTTATCTCTAAATATAAAGATTTTTTCAAAATTTCTAAAAGATGACAAAGAAACATTATTTTAATGTATTATACAAATGATATGATTTTTTGGTTAAAAGTTTTGAAAAAAAATTATTTAAATTATAAATAAAATGTATTTTTTAATAATATAAATGATAATAGATTTTTTTAAATTAGTAAAGCTGTTGAAGATTAAAAAATAAAATTTTAAAGATTTCAATCGTTTATTCTCGAATTTATAAAAATATAGCAAAACTGTTGGGATGCTTTAATGGGTCATTTAGTGAGCATTTACATTAATGGTCTAACAATTTTATTTGACCAATCGAAAATTTTAATTTGAATAAATGACATTATGTATTATTTTTAATGGGTAAGCATTCATTAGATAGATGTGATTATTTTTGATTAAAAACGATCGGATTAGACATTAGATTAATTTTTTATTTTTGGATTCTATGATATGTCATGTTGTATTGAATTATTATTATTATGATTATTATTATTATTATTATTATTATTATTATTATTATTATTATTATTATTATTATTTTTAATCAAGAAAGTTTTTCGAGAAGATTTTATTGTTTTTTTCATTGATTTTGTAGGCTCCAAATCAACACCAAGTATGAACACAATCAAGATATATAATTTCTCTCAAATGATTGGAAAGTGTAAAGTACAAATGAAGTTCAAGAAGACTATTTATACTAACACTAAATGGACTAGGCTTTTACAAATGGATGGGCCCTAAACAATGGGCCTCAACCACAAATTACATAAAAGGAAACTAACTTCTTTATTATTAATAATTGACACAACTTAACAAAATATCTAACAATTCCCCCCTTTGTGTCAATTTCTTCGTCGCCGTTGATGATTGCTCCAAGTCTTCCTCCTTGTAAAGTTTGATCTCTTAGAAGACCCCTCATGTCTCCGTGGTGGTGGCAGTATCTCCTCACGCTTTCTAGCTGGACCCTCTATCTTCCTCAACCCATAAAACGACTTGAGGCGTCGTAGAACGTTGCGATGTTCTAGACGATGCTCGGTGATCCTGAACACCTTGTCAATAAGGAGTGAGGGGTTTATCCAATGCCCCGTCTTCTGTACCTCAAGTTCAAGTCTTTTCTTTTCCGTTGCCAACCCCAAGTTGATGTAGCGAGGAGTACCATCACAGTACTTGTGGACCTCATCACACCGCATGAATTTCTTCTCATCCTTCTCATTCAGATATACTACCCCAAAGGCCGGTTTCTCAAGAACATCGAAGGGAGAATAGCGATCGATGTTGCGAAGATCCTGATTCGGCGGTGTAAGGTTGATGGTGTTTTGGTGACTCTCCAACCCAATCTGAAAGTCTGATATTATGAGTTCCTCCGATTTCTCTCGATGAAGCGCTTTACGGCTTCAAGCCCTTTGAAGAAACCCGAGGTCGTCTAGTAAGCATCTTCAGATCAGTATACAGTGACTCAATGTCATCAATATGTACGTTGTCGAAGTCGGCTTCGGTGAACGTATATGTTCTGGTACTCCTACGAATGACCGTGTAGACAGAGAACCATAACCCATGAAAGCGCACGGAGGAAACTTCTCTAATAAGAACGATCGGGTTATTGTAGAAGAATACATCTCCTTGACGTTTGGCTTGAGTCTTCATCCAAAGAATATGCTTGACTTGATCAGATTTTGACAATTTCGTAATGCCAAGGTACTTCTCCACGGGAAAGATAAATACCTTATCGGTAAATATGGATCTGTGAGAGTCCTCAAGGTATCGACCACGTCTCCTTTCTCTATCCCATCGAACTGGTACCCGTGGTTTCACATACATACGCCGGTTAGAAAGAGCACCCTTCTCATTTGTATAGGTCATCTTGGGAGGTGATACCGATGGCTGTCTCCATTGACCGTGAATCGGTCGCTGAGGGCCATGAGTCACCGGATTGATTGCTGCATGGCTTCTGACTGAGGATCGAGGAGGTGGCGATGGAGTGCCAAACGCGGAGAAGTCCGGTACAGTAGGTGATGCTCGAGGAGGAGAGACAGAAGGAACCGGCGAAGGCGTGCGAGGCGGAGGTCTGTTCGAAGCATGACATGTAGGTGACGGCGTAAGTGGAAGAGGAGACATGTAGGGTGGAGGTGTCCCAAAAGATAACGAAGGAGATGTCTGGCGAACCATCTCAACAACAGCGACGGTGCTCTGATCAGGTCGTGAGTGACGACCGACGGCACCGGTGTCCGTATGAGTACCGGAGGTACGGACAGAAGCGGCACCGGAAGATTTGCCTGCCAGAGCTAAAGTAATCTGCCAAGCCCTCTTCGGGTTTTCCCCCTCACGACGTCCGGGATCCTCACAGTCGTCGTGCCTACGTTTGGTTGGCTCGGCTGCGGCGCGGCAAGAGGTCACAAGAACTCTACGGATGGCGGAAAAAGAGCTCTTGACCTCTGCAATATCAGACTTGACCTCCTCCCTGAGGTCACTGAACTTCCTATCAAGCCACTGAGTGGAAGGGCCTACCGCATGAGAGGGTACGGTAGCCGGCTCGGGACGGCTCGCGGGAAGGGATGGATCAGAGAACTGCTTCAAGGACCCAAGAAGATGAACCTCTTTGTCTTTTAGATCCCCACGTGTAAGTAAAGACGCCATAAGTAGTTCCCGCAACTCATCAGTAGAGGAAGCGGGGGTGGTAGATCTCAGAGGTGAGGAAGGAGGGGGAGGAGGTGTAGTAGCACGCGCTGTCGACTTCCCTTTGCCCCTAACTTGGGCCTCAAGGGCGGCAATCTTGCCGGAGAACTCCGTTCGAACAATATCGATCTCAGCCTTTAGGGTGCTCTCGATCATTTCCTTGACAACAGATGCCG
The DNA here is from genome assembly GCA_030169165.1 of Centaurea solstitialis. Classification (NCBI taxonomy): domain Eukaryota; kingdom Viridiplantae; phylum Streptophyta; class Magnoliopsida; order Asterales; family Asteraceae; genus Centaurea; species Centaurea solstitialis. Next base: position 15,432,555 of record CM058045.1, on the reverse strand, counting down.
GGTAAGTAACACCGGGGTCACATAGACGTTCCGTTAACACAACCGTTGAATCAACAGTGTGGCCTACGGTCACGGTTGGCGTGATGATAGCCGTGGTAGGTCTTCTCGCCGGTCCTCATGAAACGCCCATCGTGGACGCCACTCTCGGGGTTCCGGTCACGGCACTCAGACTCGTGATAGGTGTAGTAAGTGTCCCAAAAGGAATATAGGGCTCAAGACTCTGTGCATGAAAGGAAGTTGGGGATCGGGGCTGGGATCCTCCTGTTTCAATATCACTACCCTCCAAGTGAGGGCGCGATAGCCGTTGTGCTAAATCCCTGTGAGATGAAATACCCACCTGTTGAGAGGTGAGTGAGTGGCTAAGGGGGGAGTGCAATTGCACCTCTGGTGGGAGGTGTCTGCTTCAATACCCGCATCTAACGAATGCGTGCGGGTAGCGGATGTGGGTGCCCGGCTCCTTCCTAAGGGTAGGGGAGGATCGGTTAAAACCTCTGATCCTGTCACACGCTCATCAATTCTTTCGCGTCCCACACTCAGCTCACTTTCTTCAACTATGGTGTCTCCCTCAATCCTTATACCTCCCGCACCACCCAGATGGTGGTCATCATCAGAATCATCAGAATCGGAGTCAAGACCCAACATAGATAGAAAATCTCGTGAAGTAAGAGCGTCGTGTCGATCAGAGTCATCGCCTAAACTACCCCCGTCATGTCCCCCCAACACCTCGTCCCCAAGCCCTTGGTCACCACCCCCAGGTGAATGACCACGCTCAGTACCCTCACTCTCTCGCCTAGGGGATGCCTCCTGGGTGCCAGCCTCCGGCTCTGGAGGGCCTGGTGGAGGTAGAGATGCTATGTATGTCCTCACAATCGATGAACTCTGATTGGCACGAGCAAGTAGTGATAGAGGTATTGCCATAGGAACAACAAGTGGAGGATCTTCCGGGTTAAGTAATCTGGACATCGGCCAGTTAGTGCTCATGGGAGACTCTGGTTGAGGAGGAATTGTGCCGTTTTGGAGAAAATGATCGATGATCAATCCCGAGAATCGGGGATAAGGAATGAAGCGCCGTGATTTGACTGAGGCTTTGTCTTTGAGCACGGAAGTGAACTCTTTCCATAGGAAGTATGTGTAATCGGTGTTTGGAATGTCAAAGGCACATCCAATGAATATCTGCTTCATTTCCACACTTCCTTGATCAATACCTCTGATACGTGATGAAAGACACTTGTTTAGAATGACAAACAATGTAGACCATATGCCCGGTAATTCCATGCGTTTTGCATCGCTCAGTCTGGGAAGATCCACAGTGTATCCAAGGGTCATGAAATGGTTAAGTATTTCTTGTACGGTCATGTGATCATCATGTATAGGACCACCAGGTATGCGGAGGATGCTTGCGAAAAGTTGTGGGGTAAGTGTGAAGGTATGGGTGTCAATCTTGCATTCGATAGTGTCTTTTGCGGTGGTTCATCCTTCAGTATAGATCATGGAATGGTAAAATTGTTGAAGGTAAACCATGGGTACTCGGGTTCGACGGGTGAGAAGCGGGCGAAGTGGATGGTGTTTAAGGATTTCAAGAACTATAGGCTATGGGGTGTTTAGGGAGAAATCAAGATAGTGGTTGTTTGGTTTGATGGGTGCATAATTTGCGATAGGAAAAATGTCCTCAAATATTGCTCTAACATCCTCGGTGAGGCTTTCGTAGGTGATAGGTGTTGGTTGAAGTGTTTTGGATGTGGATGTGGATTTGGATTTGGGTTTTGGTTTGGGAGGTTGTTGGGATTGAGAATGGGAAGGTGGTTGGGACGTTTGGTCGGGTGGAGGGTTGGAAGTGGGTCTGGTTCTCACCATGGTACCTGAAAAGACAAACGATTAGTATCTTATGGAAAGACAACATTTATTTGGGAGACCCTCACAGCATTGACAGGCACTTCTAATTACCGAAACCAAGGTATCGGTATAGAGAGGTGCAATACATTGGGCGAGGGACAAGTATCCGATATGAAATCCATGAAGCCTTACCAACCACAAGATGTAATCCATGAGATGACTTGAAGTACAAAGGACATTGTGCACACGTGCATGGTTGAGTGTACAACACATACACATGCACATGTCTTAAGAGAGAACAATCACCCGAGCTCAAGGAATAAAATTTATCTCAAGCTCAAGGGTGAGACAACACACACTAGCCAAGCAACTCTCACGTTTAAGGACATGTGAGTGCTCAAGGCTAAACACATGCACACACATTGGTCAATCGCACTCACACATAAACACACTCGCAAACACTCAGTCACGGACATTCACACTTTGAAGCACAAACACATGATAAACAAAATAACCACACATAAGCACACATATAAACCACACAAGAAAAATTAAACGATCACACGATTAAGCACCTAATTAAGCACCACAGAAAATAGAAGACACACAAAAATAAACACTCATACACAAGGTACGAATGAATAGATACACGCAAGGCAAACATTAAACACACAAGAACCATAAAAAAAATAAAACACTAAGGAAGTTAACCTTTCATTAGAAGAGAATTGAAAACACACAAACAAAATAAACAAAAACATTCAAATTCAAAAAAAAAACACACATAAGAAAAAAAATTAAACACTTATATGAAAGAAAACAAAAAAAATAAGATATATATATATATGTACGTAGGTATTAAGAAAGAAAGAAAACAAAACAAAACAAGAATGAATTTGTCTCAATAAAAGCTAATGAAACAAGAATAAAAAAACAAAAAAAAAAATCAACAGTACCTATGCGGAACAGCTGGAAAGGAAAAAAAACAAATGGGGTTGGAAGCTTTCTTGGGAAAACATAAAAAACATAAAAAAACGTAAAGGCCGGAAGGGTTTCTTCCTCTTTACAAACCAAAACGCATGCACACAAAAGAAAAACAAACAAGCTGGGTGGGGGTGAGTGTAAAATAAGAAAAGGCCGAGGTGGGTGCTGTCATTCAAAAAGAACCAAAAAGAAACGAAAACAAAATAAAACTGGAAGGAGAAAGGAAAAACATAAAGGCCGAAAGGGGTGGGTTGAATAGAAAGACCGAAAGGGGGTTTCATCCTAAACAAGGCCGGAAGGAGTGCGTGTTAGAAAGGAAGGCCGGAAGAAGATGAAGAACCAAAGCAAGCAGTTTCTCCATCATCACTCTTCAATCCACAAGTTCTACCATCAAGCTCACAAGATCTACAATACGGCCGAAACCAAATCAACTTCAATTCATTCCTGATATCACCATACCTCCTAATCGGAACCGAGATCGTCTTCATAGCACGGCAACTCGCCGGCAAATCTCCGAACGGAATCCATCATTCCTTCACCGCGAACACAGAATGATTTGCGCTTCCTAGGCAAGAAAACGGAAGCATCGGCACCGTCTGAGACGTGAATCCAAAATTCTGCGATGAACAGTTGAAAAAGTGTAGTTCTCTACAATACTAAAAACGAACAGTGAGTCGGTCGGTCTGATATCCGCGATCCTCTCCGGCCGGCAGAAATCCGGCTAAACATCGATAACCTGTGAAACGTAGGAGATATGTTTAACGACGAACGAAGATCGAGACGACGGAAGCTTGAGTAGCGTTTGATGGGAATCCACATCGCGACGGTTGTCGGTCACGGAGGGGAAAGGAAATTGGATTTGAGGTCCGACGAGGCCGCAGGAGACCGGAAGAGTTGTAAGAAGGCCGAAACTCAGACAACCAAGGCCGGAGCTCACAAACGTGGCCGATACAGATGCGAGACTCGAAAGAGAAGGCCGGAACAGATGCGAGACTCGAAAGAGAAGGCCGGAACAGAGTGAATCAAGGCCGAAAGGCTGAGGTTCTTGTTTGGCCGGAACTCTAAACGGCCAGAACCCATGGTTCGAAGGCCGAATCAGTTTCTTGAGAGAGAAAGGCCGAATGGAGGAAGAGAGGGAAGGACGAAGCTTACACGGCGGAACACGCCTCAGCCACAAGGGCCGAATACCACTTTAGATAGCCGGAAACCTCAGTTCAGCAGTACCGGAATTAAAGGAAATTGGGGGCCGGCATTTCAACGGTCGGAGGCCGAAAATCTGTGCGAAGGCTAGAATAGTGCTCGAGCTCGGTTGGCCGGAGCTGAGATGATCGAAAGTCGTAGATCAGAATGATGATCGGAGGAGAGTAGAAGTCTTGAGGAGGAGGAAGAAGAAAATAAAAGAGAAAGATAAAAGATAAAAAAATTTTGAGAAAACTGAAGGAGAGAGAGAGAGAGAGAGAGAGAGTAGGACAAAAAGCAAAAAGAAATCAGATATTTTAAAACCTCTTTATTTTTCTGATTTGATGGTTTTAAAACCTTAAACCAGGTTTTCTTATTTTTAAAAGGAATCCTTTCTTTATATGCTTTTTTTAATAATAATCTGATTTTTGAATGATAAAAAATATTTAGCAAACAAAAATGGAGGATTTGCAATTATCTCAGTTTCAAATAAGAATTATCTCCAACAAGCCTCATAAACTGCAACACAAACATATTAATGGTGGAATCACAATCCAAAACGCAAATGATTTTGAGCCTTTATCTAATATAAACCTCATACAAGTCTCATAAACACCAAACCACCAAGAACACAAACATTTGAGGATCAAAAACATTATTTTCTTATGATTTTTATGAAGAACACAAGAGACCTTTAAGACCTTCAACAATGGTGGAAAGCTATCCAAAACTCAAACCATCGTTAAATCGCACATAATATATATCAAAGGAAAGCTCCAATTGCGATTTACAACATTAATGAAAACACATAGCACAAATATCCAACCCAAAGAACTCAAAATCCAATAAATTTGAGTTTGGGGTTTTTGATAAACCCTTGAAATTTCAAAATGGGTTTTCCAAACACAAGCCAAGAGATGTAACAAGGTAAGCATAAATGGCAAGAATGTAAAAAGAAATAAGTGATTTTACCTTAACAACAATGGAAGATGTTGATGATTCTTGAAAAAATGATGAAAGATTGAAAAATTTAGGAAGAAGGTGAATGAGGAGGAAGATGAAGTTAGAGAGAGAAAGAGGAAGAAAAGGACAAAAAGAATGTATATAAAAATCTGATTTTCTAGTAAACCTTTTTTTTAACTCAAAAACAAAAGAAAAGGAAAACAAACAAAATATTTTATATATAAAAGATTAGAAGACTTACTTTGGCGTTGGTGTGACACACGTCTTACCCGTCAGTGTTCCCCCTCGGAACATGCAGAGGCAAACTACGTACCCCCTTGGAACATGCAGAGGCAAACTACGTACCCCCTTGGAACATACATAGGTGGGTATTGTTCCCCCTACAAACAGAAATAGACGGGTAACGTTCCCCTTGGAACGTGCATAGGTAAGAGATGTTCCCCCTTGATAAAACAACACTCACACACGCGTTAGTACCTCAACCAATAATAACATAAGGAAAAAGAAACAAGGACAATAAACAAATACCAACTCACTCAACATTATAGTCCAAGATAGCAATGACACTGTGTTCAAGAACAAGGGTCTAACCACTGTGTCATGGTTATGAGGGACTATATTGTTGAGAGATAATCACTCTTGGGGATCATACATTCCAAGTTTGGAGATTAGGAAATTAAACCTTTTCTCAACCAAAGGCTTGGTAAAGAGATCCGCAAGCTGATACTCGGTATTAACAAAATAAAGTTCAATCGTACCTCGTTCCACATGATCCTTGATAAAATGGTACCTTATATCAATGTGCTTCGTGCGAGTGTGTTGGACTGGATTACATGTGATAGCAATTGCACTCTTGGAATCGCAGTAGATGGGAATGTGGTTGAAGTTGTAGCCGTAGTCACGCAGCTGAGTCCGCATCCACAACACTTTAGAGCAGCAGCTAGCAGCAGCGACATACTCCACCTCCGCCGTGGATGTAGAGACACAGTGTTGTTTCTTGGAGCCCCAACTCACCAATTTGTCACCCAGAAACTGGACGTGTCCTGAAGTGCTTTTCCGGTCCAACTGACAACCTCCATGATCGGCATCCGAGAATGCAACGAGCTCAAATCCGGACTCCTTTGGGTACCACAACCCACGGTTGGGTGTGCCTTTCAAGTACCGGAGAATGCGTTTGACAGCCATCATGTGAGATTCTTTTGGGTTTGCCTGAAAACGAGCACATAAACAAGTAGCGAGCATAATATCTGGCCTACTAGCAGTCAGATACAACAAAGAACCAATGATGGCTCTATAAGTCTTTTGATCAACAGGCTTCCCTTTTGGGTCAGCCCCGATTAAAGTGCCCGAGGCCATGGGAGTTTTAGCAACGGATGAAGTGTCCATGTGAAAACGTTTTAAAAGATCACCGATGTATTTCGATTGATTAATCAAAATGCCATCAGGTTTTTGTAGAACTTGAAGTCCCAAAAAGAAGGACAACTCTCGGAGCATACTCATCTCAAACCTAGTGGTCATGAGATCACTGAACCCAGTGCACATATCTGAGTTAGTAGAACCAAATATGATATCATCAACATAGATTTGAACTAACAAGATATCATTACCTTCGGTCTTGATGAAAAGAGTAGGATCGATTTTACCTTTGTAGAAACCATTCTCTAGTAGCGCATTGGAGAGATGATCATACCAGGCACGGGGAGCTTGCTTCAACCCGTAGAGAGCCTTGTCTAGGATGTAGACATGAGTAGGTTTGGTACGATCAACAAAGCCTTCAGGTTGAGAGACATAAACTTCTTAATTCAGTTCGCCGTTGAGAAAGGCAGTTTTTACATCCATCTGGTAGACAGTGAAGTTCTTGTGAGCAGCATAGGCTAAGAAGATCCGAATGGCTTCAATTCTAGCCACTGGTGCGAATGTCTCATCATAATCAATTCCCGCTTGTTGCTTGAATCCCTTGGCTACTAGACGAGCTTTGTTTCTGGTTACAATCCCATCTTCATCCTTCTTGTTCTTGAAGATCCACTTCAGATCGATGATTGTCTTGTTCTTTGGTCTAGGTACAAGTCTCCAGACACCCAGGCGTTCAAACTGATTCAATTCCTCTTGCATGGCGGTCACCCAGTCAGAGATATCAAGGGCTTCCGTCACGTTCGAGGGTTCATGTCTTGATAAGAAGGCTGCAAATAGGCACTCATTTTGAGTTGCGGACCTTGTCTTGACTGGCGCGGACGTGCTGCCTATCACTTGATGGAGTGGATGAGCTCGGGTCCACTTGGTTGTATGGGGTAAGGTTGGAGGGGGTATAGGTTCTATTCGAAGATCAATATAGAACTCGGGTTCCCGTCTGGTCGTTGTAAGCGTAGTACAGGGAGGTGGTACTTGAGATTGTACCACAATGGGACCAGGAGCTGCTGGTGTGTCTGAAGAGACAAGTGAGGGGCAATAGCTTGTGAAGTAGGTTGCGTGCTTGTACTAGTACCTGCCACATGTGGTGCAGGAGTAGGAATGCCTTGTTGACTTGTAGTAGGCATAGTGGAGGAAGCACCACTCTGAGGACTTGGAAAATTCACCACCGGAGCCTGTTGCTGGAAGGTGTGGGAAGGTTCCCCCTCAGCAGATGCAGGAGATACTTGAGAACTTGGTGATGTTGTTGCGGAGGATGATGATGATGAAGTGCCTTGGAGGATGGACGATGAGATGTCAGTGGTCGAGACAATGACAGGAGATGTTAATTGAACAACTGCAGGAATAGGAAGAACAACATTAGCAGAGTTAGAAGAGTTAGAGTTAGAAGAATTCAAACAGTTCATCCAAATCACAAGAGTTAGAGTTAGAAGAAGATGGTTTGTTTGTCGATGAAGAAGAGGTCATGGGATTGCCATGAAGATGATCAGAAGCCAGAACACCAGAGATTCCTGGTGTAACTGGTGTTGGTGTAGAGTCTTCTTCAATGCCTTCTTCAAAATCCACATTTGTGCTCTCAACCACACGTCTTGTTTTCTTGTTGTACACGCGGTAGGACGGAGAGTCCATGGCATACCCGATGAAAACACCCTCATCACCCTTTGGATTGAACTTGTCAAGATTGTCTTTATCATTTTTCACGTAGCATTCACAACCAAAAACTCTGAAGAATTTGATGTTGGGAGGTCGATTGTACACCAGTTCATACGGAGTCTTCATGAACCTTTTGGTAATGAGAGACCGGTTTTGGGTGAAACAGGCAGACGCAATGGCTTCAGCCCAGTAGTGTAGCGGAAGCTTGGAGAATGCCAACATGGTGTGTGCAGCTTCCACTAGGGTACGGTTCTTTCTCTCAACAACACCATTTTGTTGAGGTGTTCGGGCAGCTGAAAAAGTGTGAGTGATGCTGACAGAATCAAGAAACGAGTCAAGTGTGCGATTCTTGAATTCAGTTCCGTTGTCGGTGCGAATCACTTGAACAGGAAGTTTTAGTCTGACCTGCACACTTCTGATGAAAGAAATGGTGATGTCTGAAGCACCATCCTTACTTCTGAGAAAGTTCACCCATGTATACCTTCAGAAGTCATCCACAATTACCAGTACATACTTCCTCCCGTTGATGCTTTGTACACGCATTGGTCCGCACAAGTCCATATGGAGGAGCTGAAGTGGTTTGGAGGTGTTGTGTTCCACTTTCAGCTTGTGCGAAGATTTCTTGATCTTCCCCATCTCACATGCTGAGCACAATTGTTCTTTGGTGAACCTCAAGGAGGGGAGACCTGTCACCAATCCTGCCTTAACTAGTTGATTAATTGTAGCATAATTCAGGTGGGATAGTCTCCGGTGCCACAACACGTTCTGATTGAAAGATGCTTTAGAGAGTAGACATATTTCTGTGAAAAGGCGTTGTTTCTGGAAATTGACCGTGTAGAGATTTGACCTTCGAGTACCCTCAATGAGTTCCTGTCCCTCATATGTCCTGACACAACATCTTGTTTCCCGAAAGTTAACCTCAAGTCCTTTGTCACAGAATTTTCCAATGCTGAGCAGGTTGTGACTCAAGCCTTCCACATAGGCTACTTTATTGATGGTGATTTTATGATGGAGGATATCACCATATCCCATTATTAGTGCTGAAAGCTTATTCCCAAATCGAACGTTCCCGCCATATTTTTGTTTGAAGTTAGCGAGAAGTTCCTTCCTTCCGGTCATGTGCTTGGAACACCCTGAATCCATGTACCACACATGACCGTCCTGCAAAATCACGGAGAAACATTTTTAGGTACCCATTTGGGAATGGGTCCTTTCTGATTAGGATTAGCAGGTTTGGATACAGGTTCTTGTTTGCCCTTAGGTGGAGATTTTGTTTGGGTTTTGGATTAGGTTTCTTGTTATGAGTATGATGATAACCACGATTGTAGAATCCATGATAGTTAGGAACAAAGTAATCATTCACGAAAGCATTTGCACAGTACCCAAATCTAAATTGATTTTGACAACGAAAATTGCTATGACATCCATAAACAATATGTTCACATTCATAACATTGAAATGGAGTTCGTGGTACATGCCTATTAGTTCTATGATATACAAAATTGGAAAAACTGTTTTGCATAAAACTAGGCTTATGTGCAAATGGCTTCGGACGACTGCCTTCTTTTGATCCACTCTCCTTGTTCTTACGCCTACCATTTCTCATATTTTGATCTGTCACATTTTGAAAACCACGGTTAGTACCTTTGACATTTGGAGAATGAGTATGTGAGGCGTTTTTCTTCGGAGTGAAGTTGTGTGAGTGTTCCTTTGGTTTGGTAGCATTCTTTCGTTTTCGAAAACGTTTGTTTTTCTTAGGAACATTCACATTGGTACGAGATGAACTCGCAACTTCAGACTCAGGGGTGACCATTTTGTCCTTCTCTTTGTCTTTCCGAGTTAGTTTAGGAGTAGCCATGTTTTCTGGTTTAGACTGGCCTGATGATCTACCGTTCTCACCAACCCTTTTGGTACAATCATCCGATACAATTTCAGAAATTTATACCGTTGATTTAGGTGCCGTATAAGTTAAGTCTTCCATGTATGAAATGGTGGTGGAGATTGGAGACCTTAGTACCATGGATTTGGAGTTTGTGAAGGAGGTACTTGAAGGTCTAAAATCTAACGCATTCACATTCCATGTATGGTTATGATGACGTGAGTTATCACGAGTTCCAAAGGTGGATTGACTTGCTTTTGGTGTGCTTTTGGATTTGAGGACTTCCTCCAATTCGTTGATTTTACTCAAGAATAGGTCATTTTCCCTAAGGCTCATGCGCCTCTCATCCTCTAGCTCAGCCTCAAGTTTAGCAATCCTTTTTTCATAAAAGGTTTGGTTATCTTTGTAAACTTTTTCAAGGATTGGAACTTCCTGATTCATCTCATCCTCAGTATAGCTAGGCGTGTAGTCCTTAGACAAAGGAATCTCACGCGTTGCATAACTAGCATTGAGAGATGAATAATTGAAGGGAAATGATTGTTTGTTTTTCCTAGCTTTTTCCTTCTTCTCAATTTCCTTCAACTATTCAGGATCATCAGACTCTTTCATGAAAATGATTTTGTATCCAAGATTCATGTACCTAAGATCATACAAGGTAGGGGTCTTGGATATGGCACGCTTAAGGTAGCATGGACTTTTATATCCAATGCCTTCCTTTGGATTGTAATAATTGAACTCTTTGGGTTGATTCATGTGAATGGTTTGATCAGTCTGGCCTCTCTTTAAAAATTTGTCCTCCATATCTTTGATTTTCGCAAACAAGTTAATTCTTTGAGCAAAAATAAATTCATACTTGTTTACATTCTCACTACTCACTCTTTCAGCCTCATGTAGTCTCTTTTGTAAGTCAGTGATATTAGCATTTAAGCTTGTGACTTTATTCAAGAGTTTTGTTTGCAAGGGTGAGCATGTTAACTTTGTCTTTTGAATAGGCTAATTCTACGTTGAATTTCACAACTAAGGCATGTTCACTAGCTAATTTGGATTCAGCAATTGTGGTTTTTTTATTAGCTTGTTTAATCTTATTTTCATACTCAGAAACCTTTTGTGCGAGACCTTTTACTTGATTTTCAAGTTCAGTGTATGGGTCAGGAAGTACCTCAGAAGATGAATCAGAATGGTCTCAGTTGACATCATTGTAGTCACGATCATCATCCTCGGAATACTCTTCATCCACATCTGCCATCAAGCATAGTTGATCTTTTCCTTCATCACTATTCACATTCCACGCGTCATCTTGAGCTAGCATGCAGACAAGACCTCTTTCCTCATCATCACTTGACATTTGCAGCCAGGCTTCATCTTCAGCAAGCAATGCTAATCCATCATCTTGCTTTTTCGCCAAGTTCATTTTGTTCTTGTAGTAGTCGTACTTGGAGACATGGTTGGTGCAATTCTTAGCGAAGTGCCCAGGCTTCCCACACTTGAAGCATGTTGGACTCCCATCCTTCTTGGGCTCTTTGCCTTTGTCATCTGTCTTTGCTTTCTCTTCCGGCTTGTGGTAGACAGCTCTACTGCCTTGTTCAAGTCTCCTTGGCTCTTGAGCAAACCTTCTAGGTTCGTCATACCTCTTTTCATTGTCATCATACCTTCTCTCCTTGCCATCATATCTTCTCTCTTGATCATCATAACGTCGATCTTGGTACCTCCTCTCATCATATCTATGCTCCCTAGGTTCTTCATACCTCCTAGTGTCAAATTCAGTTGGCCTTTCGTACCTTCTCACTTCACCTCTTGGTTTAGTTTCATACCTTTTACCACTATAGTACCTATGATTGTTAGAAGACATGGGTTTCCTCAAGTTCCTTTTTGACAAGGTCCTTGTGATTAGCGCAAGAGCCTTCTTCATGTCATTCATTTCCTCATCAGAGTCACTCCCTTTCTCTCCGTTGTTGTAATAACCGAGAATTTTAGTGTCGAAGTATTTCGAATTCTTGGCATTTATATACCTAAATTGATTGAAACTTTGGAATGAGGGGTTGAATGTGTAATTTTTTTGAAAGATATTAATGGACTTGGATTATACCATTTATGGTATGGGCTTGGCCCAAAACCCAAGGTATTTAAACCCTAAACCCTAGGATTTTACCTTTTTGGGGAAAAAATTTAGTGTGTGATTAGTGTGTGTATTGGAAAGCAACTTTGAGCCATTTCTTCAACTTCAAGGTTGGGATTTCGCCGTTCGAGGTAAGATTCGATACTCTTTTAGTGTAAAGTTGTCGTGATCGAATGTAGGATTTCTTTGGGATAAGTCCAGATGAAAATCAAGCCAAGTTAGGAGGAAATTTTGAGTCATTTTTAGCGTTTTTCCGATTTGGTTGCGTTTCCCGAGTTGGGAACTCATGTTCCCCGAATCGGGATTCATGTTTCCCGAACCAGGAATTCATGTTTCCCGAATTGGGAGTTCATGTCTACCGAATTGGGAAAATACTTAGGTGATTGGGTGGAAACTCATTTCTTCGTTTGCCTTTCCCGAATTGGAAAATCTATGATTTCCGAATCGGGGATTTGGCCAACTTAGTCGTCACTTTGACCTCGTAGCATTTCGATTCGGGACTTTGGGGTTGGATGCCTCCCGAATCGGGAATTGGCATTTCCCGAATCGGGAATTGCTATTTCCCGAATCGGGAGTGGTAGTATCCCGAATCGGGTTTTGTGAAGCGGGAAAGATACTTTTCCGAGTCGGGTTTTGGTGGGGCTGCGTCGGTAGGGTTAGTTTTAGGAGAAGAATTTTCCATAGCGGAACCCCCGTGTTGGGTCTGCCTAGGGGTATCCTAGTTGTGGGTTTCACTAAGTGCGAATCACTAATGCCTTAGGAATTTATACAGATACCAGGAGATAAAGTAAGCAGCGAGTTAAGCTCAGGTGAGTTCCCTTGCCTGAAATGCATGGATTGATTTTACTGTTTTCAACATATATCCATACGGTTTTATGAAATGCTTTTATGATGACTAAACACTGTTTTATGTGATAAATGAGATAAGCTGATGATTACATTTATGCATGCTTAAATGGTAATGTTTAAAATGATTTGAAGTAGATGTGTTGCAGTATGGACATTGGGTACCTTGGGACTATACGTTCCTTGGGAGTGTTTACCATTTGGTTTGATCCACCATTTGGGGGTACCTCGGGACATTGTTCCCTGGGAGTGAATGATTGCCTTTGTGTTGTGTGAGATTCCTTTGTCCGTAACACATCTGTACTTGTTGATTTGGCCAGCGGGCCGGAACTACTGTTTCAACCGTTTTTGGGGAATTCACTAGACCTTTTGGTCTAACCCTCGTTTTTCAAACTCTAAATACTTTTCAGGGAAAGATCGAGTAGCGAGAGGCAAGGAGAAGGTGAACGCTTAGAGCAGCGTGTCAGTTTTATTTTAATACCTAATACTTTAGAATCTCAGTTGTGGAGGGTTGTTCCGCATGCACTCTTAGACCATTTACATTGAATTAATATTTACGATATTGAGTACTTAGATCACTGGGATTCGTTATTGTTATGCTTAATTGTTTTGCTTGGGTTTTGGGGTGTTACAGTTGTCAGATGGTATATCATATTCATCCTCGTAGCGGGGTGATCTTCCAGAAGTGAACTGTCTTCGGTCCGCCACCAATGCAAGTGGGTCAGCATACTTTTCCACTTTCTTCATGTTGCTCATAGTCTCCAACACTTCATCCTGGTTGTGGTTAAGCAGCTCATACAGTTCATGGATGTCTATGTCCTCCAAGTTGCGATTCTGTTGGATGTTCGAGGCGAATCTCCTCCACTCAGAGCGCAGAGAGTTGATGAATTGGATGTTGATTTCCAATTGCGACTTCTTTAGCTTGTTCTTCCTCAATTCGTTGATCATCGTGCAGAACCTATGGTAGGTGTCTTCAAGTAGCTCCCCCTCACGTCCCTTGAAGGTGGCAAACTTTGTTAGAAGGTTTGATCTCTTCATCTGAATACCCTTCTCTGTGCCATGCATCAAACTACAGATCTCATCCCACATCGCCTTCCCCGTGTCGTTGCAATCGATGTTTGCATAGATGTCATTCGGAAGACTTTGGATGAGATATGACTTGGAGAGTTGATCTCCCTTCAAGCGGTTTGCTTCCTCAGGTGTGAGGTTGGTTGCATCCTTCTCAACCACACCACCTACAACAGGTGGGTTGCCATCAGGAACGTCGGGGATAGTCATGTAGAACTTGACTGGTCCATTTTTTAGGGATTCAAGTATGTCTTTGCCAAGAGGTTGTTTCTCAACGAAGTCTAGGAATCTTGACTTCCATTGTGAGAAGTCACCGCGGAAGAGAACAGGAGGTCGGGTATCGGACCCTATAGCGAGCGCGTCTCGTGTGTTCATGATGTTGATTGTGGATCTTAAACCACAAGAATGATCCAAGTGTAATGACACTGCAGGTGAGGTGCAACGTCAAGGAGAAATGACTATGCATGTGTACCGGTATAACAGGAGTATATGCGGGTGTTCTGGTATATGCGGGTGTTCTGGTATATGCGGGTGTCCTGGTATATGCGGGTGTCCTGGTATATGTCAAATGATACCACACAACGGATCAAGAGCAGTGGTAGGCTCTGATACCAATTGTAGGTTCCAAATCAACACCAAGTATGAACACAATCAAGATATATAATTTCTCTCAAATGATTGGAAAGTGTAAAGTACAAATGAAGTTCAAGAAGACTATTTATACTAACACTAAATGGACTAGGCTTTTACAAATGGATGGGCCCTAAACAATGGGCCTCAACCACAAATTACATAAAAGGAAACTAACTTCTAAGTTATTACAAATTGACACAACTTAACAAAATATCTAACAGATTTCGAGTGAACATTTAGGTTTTTTTTGTTGATTTTGAGATAATGTTTTGGGTTTTAAGTGCACTCCTTGGAACTTTCAAAAACGATATGACGGCACTCTTCAAGACGCTACAACTACATCTTCACGAAAGTAAACGTTTTTACCATTAGAGGTTCGTGCCTGTGTTGAACATCGATATGACGAGTTGCATCAAGTGTTTTATTTCCAGTCTGTAAAAAGATTTTCATCCTGCCGCATTGCGCGGGTACACTACTAGTATTTGTATAATGATGATTTAACAACATTGGAAATATAAAAAGTAATATTTGTATGAAAAAGGTAAATCAATTGTTTAATTAATATAGAACCATCCAATAAAAATTGGTCAAACTCTATTAGGCTGTTCACAGCGGTGAGCGGGTGAAGCCCGTCGGGCCTGGCGGATTCGGCGGGCACCGCTGTGGCATTTTGGATCCCGGCGGGCTAGAGTTGTTGCGGCTTCACCATGCCGCTATGTTTGTGTGTGTTGTGTGTGAGAGGGTTGGGTATGTGTTGTAGAGGGTTATGGGAGGGTAAAGAGAGGGTTGGGAAAAAACTGATGTGGCAGCTGATGTGGCATTAAAAAGTGAAATATTTGGGATGGTTGAGAAATATGGTGTGTGTAGCCTTATTAGTTAATAATTAATGTAGACTATGGTGCATTTGGAAAGTAAGATAGGGTGTATTTGGAAATATCCATAAAGAAAAGAAAAGACAACCTAAAAAGCCAAAATTGTCCCTCGGAAACTCACACCACCCTTTTCAAGATCCAACTCATCCTTAGACTATCCACATTCACAATCTCAACCAATCCAATCTCAAACTAAAATATTACTTTCTCTCTCATCCACCTCATAATATTCAATCTCAATCCAATCTCAAATTTTTTACACTCCAACAACAATCTTCTACAATCCAATCTCATCTATTATATTATTTTATAAAAATCATATATTTTATTTTTTTATACATATAATGTATAATATTTTTTTTGAAACATCAAATTTATAATTTATAATTCTAAATATAAAAAGTAGATTAAACAAATGAACAAGATAACGAGAGAATTGAAATAAAGAAAAAAATTAATGTGATTAAAATACATTAACATTGGTCTCTATTTGTAGGGAATTGAAAACCATGAATTTTGGTATATTTTTTAATTTTTAGTTATATTATAAAAATCTGATTTTTAATTAAATAAAATTTTCTTATAAAAATATAAAAGTAACCAATTGTCTTATGACACATGGCAATTCCATTTTACAATCCATCACCAATCTCAGGTCGTTGGGCGGGAGAGTTCGTGTGGGATCGATTGCCATTTTTTCTTTTTTCTTTTTTTTTAATACTTTTTTTGTCTTTTTGTGAATTGAGATTGGTTTGGGATCATGGATGTGAGTAGTCTTACCATCCCCAACTCTATTATTTTTAAATATTACTAGTAAATCCTACCCGCCGCATCGGCGGGTGAGAAAACTTGTAGCAATAGTATTCTTATTTGTTTAAATTTTAAAATTTTTAAAAGCTTTAAGGTTTTATGATAAAATTGTTAGTTTCTAACCGTAAAAGATAGAAGATATAAAAGATACAATAAATCTTGGTCACTTATATACTCATAATGAATACATATTCTGGATTACATATATTCGGATCGTCAAATGCCGTTAACCATTGCTAACTTCCAATAGGTTGCAAAACTTGGTCTCTTGAAAACCTATGAGGTGACGGTTGAATCATTTAAACATCATAAATGATAAAATGGCAACCTCACAAACCCGCGCACGTTGTAGCGCGATGATTTTAAATCTAAATTCGATAACTTGAAATAGAAGTATAATTGTCTAACAAAACATAAAGTAAATTTGTGTTTTCTAAAGTGAAAGGAACAAGCTCTAATGGTTTTTTTAGCGCAGCATAAAAGCACTTTTACTGAAAGGCAACCAAACCATACAGGTAAACAAGATGAGCACACTACATCCCTCAACCCACTGTCAATGCATATCCAAAACATGGCCTCCCAAAAAATACAACCATACAAAGGCAATATTTAAACAACACGAGAGATAATCCGACCTTTCGCAAAGCCTATTCGATCAGACAAAGAAACCAAAGCAGCTGTGACCCAACCAGTAAAATACGACGCCAAGAAACTAATGTGTTTGAGATAAATACCCATAACAACCAACGAAACCCAACACCATTCGAGATGCACAACGAAACCGATCCGCTGGAAGAGCGTTTGCTGTCCCAAACAGCATCTGCAGAACACTAACCCGTTTAACAAACTCTTTACTCGAGTAAGTACTTACCAACAAAATTGAATAGTATTAGTTGCTTACCGGTAAGACTCTCATCCTTGCCTCTGCTCTTATGGGGGGTAAGATTCATGATCCTTGCCATATGTTTCCGATAAGGTAATATGACTTGATAAGTGCTTACCCGAGTAAGTGTTCGGTAAACGGCCCCTAAGAAGCTATCCAAAACAGAGCTACCAAACAGAAGGTTGCTGACCTAAAGTTCCAAAACAACAGTTAGATGCACTCCCAACTAGTAGCTATTGAACACAACTTCCTAACGGCTGTCGAAATAGTAAGGGGCCGTTTACTTAATGCTTACACGGTAAGTGCTTACCTGGTAAATTTACGTTACGAGGTGAACTTGACAAGGATTAGAATCTTATCCGGTAATAGCGATGACATGAACCAAGAGTCTTGCCTGGTAAGTGAGATCGACAAATCTTACCCGGTAAGCGCTTACCGAATAAATTGTCGGGAAAATAGTTGAAACGAACTCCATGGAACCTCAATATATAGGATTAAAGATATGAAATATATACATAGTTTTTGCATCATGATTTTTAGTATACCTAAGCAAATTAGACATCCTAACACATTTGACCACTGTTTCTAAAAGGGTTGTGATCTAAAAGCCAATGGCAAATTATGTACCCTTGAGTTTATATAAGCTCATGAAACAAGAATATGAAGACACCATCATGAACAAGTGAAAATGAGCATTCATAATGTTGCCAAGTACAATATTGTAAAATAACACAAATACCTATTTGTTTATTGTGGTAGAGGATAATTGAATTGCACAATTCTATGCATTTTTCGGGTTTGGGCTCCTACTACCAAATTTGTAAAGAGGTAGGTAAACCAACATAAGAACACACACACAGAGATATATATATCTTTAAACCATATGAACTTTTTCTCGAGATATACGTATACGATTACCATGGAATGCCAGTGGCTCACTACTGATATGAGTTGCCGGAAGTAAAATGTTGCCTGAAAAGTTCACCGGAGCAAGAAAACATGAGAAAAAAATTCAGTTCTAAAAAGTTGTAGCCAATCAACTAAGAAATTATCTAATGAATGGAATGAAAATCTATTCTAAAAATGATTTGATTGGTACCTCATCTTCACTAAATCTACCGGTGATCAAATCCTCTCGAAAAGCTCTCCACCGGTGGCGTACTCCATGATTGTGGCAAGATGGGTCTCCGTTAACAACACGTGTATGTACATGAGCAGTTAACTATCAACAGACTTCCCCTGCTTCTAAAAAGTCAATCGTTTTTGACATTTGAAAATTTCAATGTCAAATCAAGAAATCAATGAGGGTTCTTGATCACTGATTACCATACTTCTTAATTCATCAATTTCACAGTTAAATTTGAACCACAACCTACAAACCTAGATGTTGTTTCTTCATGTTTAACGGTTTTTCTTGGGGGGGGGGGACCCACCAACTAAAACGAGAATTTTTTAGGAAGTAAACTCAAAACAAAGGGACCTAGTTGTAAACCGCCATCTTCGTTGTTAACCGAGTTGTATGCCGTTTAAGTAACAAAGGACCTACGGTAGTGTGTAAATACAAGCTCTAATCAGTAGAGACTTGAATCAACAATAAAAAAACCGGTGGTCAGGCCTTGCAGGATAAAAGCTTCCAAGGATATTGATGTTGGATGGTCACAATGCTACTCCTTGACTTAGTTAGATACCTGAAGACTGGCATTTTGCTACATATTTGTCAACATCATCAATAAAAGGGGCTGTTTGGTTGTTTTATCCTTAAAAGTCGTGCATGAGACTATGAGTAAAACCATTAAGCCACTATCAAAAGTCAACTATAGCTGACTGAAAGTTATTAAGCCAACATCATTAGTTGATGTGATTAAGCCACTTAAAAGTCAACTATAGTTGTCTGAATAAGCTGCTAATCCCATTAAGCTTGTTAATTTGCTAACAAACAGGCCCCAAGTGTAGTTAAAATGTAGTTTGTAGTATAGCTATTATTTTTTATATGTATTTTAGTTGGATTTATTATGGATGCTTTAACTTTGAGTGTAAAACTAAGATATGAAGCAAAGAGCCTAAATAATCCACTTTATAGATCATTAAGCCAATATAATAAGACCCTCAATTTTAACAAGACACTCTTTTAGGATGCTATATAATAAGCAAAATTAACAAGACACTCAAAATTTTAAGAAGACACTATTTTAGAATGCTATATAATAAGCAAAATTTAACAAGACACTCTTTTAGGATGCTATATAATAAGCAAGATATAGCAAGACACTCTTTTAGTATGCTATATAAAAGCAAAACTTAACAAGACATTCTTTAAATACGAATTGCTAGAACCTTTCGAATTCAGAAACAATAACACTAAATGAGCAAGCTATAACAATACTAAAACAGATGTAAGATTGATGCCTTGATGGAGAAGGATAAGAGTAAAGATGTTGTCTTAAAGAACAAGGTATTAAAAGAAATAAAATGTCTCAAAGCTAAGTATTAAAGTTGATGTATTTATCTATGTGAGATATGTTCTTCCAGTTACATATATGTGCACGGATACTCTATAGTCATTATAGTACCCCTATTTGCCCAGAGTGTCTTGTAACACCCCAAAATTTGGAGTCAACAAAAACTTTCATTTAAACGAAAGGTGGTATACAAATATAACGCCATGACGTGAGCTCTTCCCAAAATGGGGTATAAGTAATGTAATAATTACAACATTTGTAATCAAGTAAAGAATTACAATAACCAACTAGTCTAACTCCGTCTAGGAGGAAGACTACAAAAGGGTTATCGATCGCCAATGAATCCTACGGCCTAAAGGACCGGTTCTCCACATTCCCCAATGCTCACTCTACGCCTGAGGCCTACTTGGGAACGGCGTCCCTAGCACCTGAGAGACACATCGACACCAAACAAGTGTTAGGCTAAAGGAGCCTAGTGAGTTGTACAATAATACCAAACATGAAGAATATATTACGACATGCGAGATATGCAAGATTATACTAGCAATGTAAATAGCATGTTAAACCGGTTTATTATTTTATCTGCGGAAACAGTGGGCGCGACCCACCTCCACCAACCAATGCCCCGACATTCACTGATTCCAAACACCTCGATGTCCCGAATTTAGCATGGCAACATCATCCGAGGCCCGCGCACCAAGGAGCAACCCGAGGGCCGGCGACATAGGGGCATTCCTATTTCAGAACCTCCCAAGACTGTTTGGTGTGGACACATTGCGTTGGTTCGTCCATGTTATTATCATCTAGGATCGTGAGACGGAATTTAGCATCGCGTCACGTCCATATCATTTCCACACAAGACCTAGATACTGAATTTAGTATAGCATCTAGTCCATATCAATTACACATAAACTTCGACACTGAATTTAGCATAGCGTCATTTATAGAGGTATACATCGGGATCTCAAGCCCTTTATCTCATTCCGGGTATGCCCCATTTCGGATATCAGTTCCATTCTTACATAATCCCAAGTCATGTATCATGTCGTGCATTTCATATAATTACATTCATCATACAACCCGTAGGTTTAACACATACGAAATAGCATACAATAATTTCATCTCATACAAAGAGTCACACCATCCAAAGCATTCGTTCTAGTATAGCACTTCCTACATACCATGAGTATCCTCAACTAAACATGAGAAGTAATCTATACAAAATTCACATATATCCACATAATAAAGCAAGGAATAGACTCCATCAAAATGATGTGCTCTCAGTTTTAACAAAATAGTTTTAGCAACTCACCTTGAGGCTTGTAAAGCCAAAAGCCCCAATTTTCACCAAAACCCTAGCTTAAAGCTTGAGTAATCACCTAAACTTGAGGGTTTGTAACCCCAAAATCCCCAAATCCAAGATCTAGGTCAAATATGTGAACAAATCTAGCCAAATA
Source organism: Centaurea solstitialis (assembly GCA_030169165.1). Taxonomy (NCBI): domain Eukaryota; kingdom Viridiplantae; phylum Streptophyta; class Magnoliopsida; order Asterales; family Asteraceae; genus Centaurea; species Centaurea solstitialis. Next base: position 15,411,513 of record CM058045.1, on the reverse strand, counting down.
TGGGGTAGAAAACCCTAGAACTTGAAGAGCCCAACTCTAGCAACAATGGAGGTGGAAAGTGAGGTGAAGAAGATGAAGATGATGAAGATCAAACTTCCAAATCTTGCTACTTTAGCTATCAATCCATTAATGGGATCTTGAAGAACTTGGAAAGAGGAGAATATAGGAAAAAGAATCAGCTCAAATGGTTTAGAAATGAGAAAGTTATGATAAAATGAAGAGAGAAGGGTATTAAACCTATTCTGGATCTGACACAGCTCACGAAAGCCCAAAACAGCACTATGACAGCGCTTCTTAAGGTCTGAAACAGGCAACTGGAACGAAAGTCCAAAACGGCACTATGACAGCGCTTTTAAGGTCCAAAACAGGCAACTGGAACGAAAATCCGTGATTTGATCCAAAATTCTAAATCCCATAATTTATCAAAGAACCATTATTACATCCGAAAATTACGGGTGTTACAATCCTCCCCACCTAGATAAGATTTCGTCCCCGAAATTCGTCACACCTACGTGAACAATTGTGGGTATCTCCGCTTCATGTCCTCCTCGGCCTCCCACGTGACATTAGCACCTCGGTGGTGCTTCCATTGGACTTTGATCATTGTCACCTCTTTATGGCGTAACTTCTTCGTCTTGCTTTCTAAAATCGCTTCCGGTTCTTCGATACATCGGTTACCGGTGTCAACTCGAATCTCCGATAAAGGAATGACGCTTTCTTCTTCGGCTAGGCATTTCCGCAAGTAACACACGTGAAAGGTGGGATGTATCCCATCCATTTCGGGCGGTAGCTCCAACCGATAAGCTTGTTGTCCAACCTTTTCCAAAATGGTAAACGGTCCTAGGAAACGTGGACTAAGTTTCCCCCGTTTCCCGAACCGTATGATACCCTTCCAAGGGGACACTTTCAACATCACACGTTCCCCCACTTGGAAGCCTATGGGGCGTCGTTTCTTGTCGGCGTAACTCTTTTGGCGATCTTGGGCGGCCTTCAAGCGTTCGCGAATACTCTTCACCTTATCCGCCGTTTCTTGTATGATCTCGGGTCCCGCGAATTGTTTCTCACCCGCTTCCAACCAACACGTCGGCGTTCTACACTTCCGTCCGTACAATGCCTCGAACGGTGCCATCCCAATGCTAGAGTGAAAACTGTTGTTGTATGCGAACTCCACTAATGGTAGGTGTGTATCCCAATTCCCACCAAAGTCGATAACGCATGACCGCAACATGTCTTCTAACGTCTGTATTGTCCGTTCGCTTTGTCCGTCGGTTTGAGGGTGGTAAGCGGTGCTCAACTTGAGTTTCGTACCTAAGCCCTCTTGTAACCCATGCCAAAACCGGGAAGTAAATCGGCTATCTCTATCCGAGACAATCGATAACGGTACACCGTGCCTTCTCACGATCTCTTTTATGTAGAGTTTGGCCAATTTGTCCATGGGTAGGGTTTCACGCATCTCGAGAAAGTGAGCACTCTTCGTGAGTCGGTCCATGATCACCCAAATAGTGTCGTGACCCCTTAAGGTTCTCGGTAGTTTGGTCACGAAGTCCATGGTGATATGCTCCCATTTCCATTCCGGGATGTCCAAAGGTTGCAAACTCCCATAGGGCTTTTGGTGTTCCGCCTTGACTTGAAGGCATGTGACACACTTCTCGACGTAGCTAGCCACATCAAGTTTCATGACCGGCCACCAATAGTTCATCTTCAAATCTCGGTACATTTTGGTGCTCCCGGGATGTATGGAATACTTGGACTTGTGGGCATCGTCCAAGAGTAATTCCCGGTTGCCCCCAAACTTCGGTACCCAGATTCGGCCTTGAAACAGTTTAAGTCCGCGGCTATCTTCGGTCAACAACTCTTTTTGCTTCACCATCACCTCATCCTTGAGGTTTTCTTCTTGAAGGGCTTCCGCTTGACTCGCCTTGATCCTTTCCATCAAACTCGACACCACGCTAATCCGGTTAAGTGTCACACCAACGCTATCGCCATAGTTCTTACGGCTCGAGGCGTCGGCGACTACGTTCGCCTTGCCGGGGTGGTACAATAAATCGCAGTCGTAGTCCTTCAGTAGCTCGAGCCATCTCCTTTGCCGCATGTTGAGCTCCTTTTGGTCGAAAATGTGTTGGAGGCTCTTGTGATCGGTGTATAGTGTACACTTGGTTCCGTAAAGGTAGTGTCGCCACAACTTCAAAGCAAACACCACCGCCGCTAACTCCAAATCGTGCACCGGATAATTCCTTTCATGATCCTTCAACTGTCGAGAGGCGTAGGAGATCACCTTGCCTCGTTGCATGAGCACGCACCCGAGTCCCATCTTGGACGCGTCGCTATAGACCACAAAATCTTCCGTTCCGTCCGGTAATGACAAAATCGGCGCTTGACATAACTTCTTCTTGAGTGTCTGAAAGGCCTCTTCTTGTTTATCGGTCCATAGAAACTGGGCGTTCTTCTTCGTTAGCACCGTAAGCGACGAAGCGATCTTCGAGAAATCTTGGATGAATCTTCGGTAGTAACCCGCTAAGCCTAGAAAGCTTCGTATTTCTGACGGGTTCGTTGGCGACTTCCAACTCATCATGGCCTCGATCTTCGCCGGATCCACCTTGATTCCGTCTCGCGACACCACATGTCCTAGAAACTGTACCTCGTGGAGCCAAAACTCGCACTTTGAGAATTTGGCGTACAATTTCTCGTCCCTAAGCACGCTCAACACCTCTCGTAAGTGTCGCTCGTGCTCGGCCTCATCTTTGGAATAGACCAAGATATCGTCGATAAAGACTATGACCGACTTATCTAAGAATGGTCTACACACTCGGTTCATCAAGTCCATGAATACCGTCGGCGCGTTGGTCAAACCAAACGGCATCACTAAGAACTCATAGTGCCCATATCTCGTTCGGAAGGCTGTCTTAGGCACGTCGTCCTCCTTCACCCTAACTTGGTGATATCCGAATCGTAGATCAATCTTCGAGAAGCACCCGGCACCTTGTAGTTGATCGAAGAGGTCGTCGATCCGAGGTAAGGGGTATTTGTTCTTTATCGTCCTCTTGTTTAGTTCACGATAGTCGATACACATTCTCATGGAGCCGTCCTTCTTTTTGACGAAAAGAACCGGCGCTCCCCACGGTGACGAACTCGATCGGATGAATCCCTTCTCGGAGAGTTCTTGCAATTGCGTCATCATTTCTTTCATCTCGGTCGGAGCCAATCGATATGGAGCGCGCGCGATCGGAGCCGCTCCGGGTGTAAGGTCAATGTGAAACTCCACTTGGCGTTCTGGTGGTAATCCGGGCAAATCTTCCGGAAAGACGTCCGGGAACTCCCGCACTACATCCACATCGGCGAGCTCTTTCTTCTCTAACTTAGTATCGATGACGTAGGCTAAAAAGGAGGTGCATCCCTTGGCTAGGCACTTCTTTGCCTTAACCATTGAGATGGTCGTGTAGGCGCCCTTCTTCTTATCCCCATACACGGTAATCGGTTTTCCGTTAGGCACCGGTAACGTGACCATCTTTTTGCCGCAACCTATGTTGGCGTCGTGTGCGCGCAACCAATCGATCCCTAGCACTACGTCGAAACTACCGACATTCATGGGTATGAGGGTAGCGGAGAAAGGTTCTCCATCTAACTCTATAGTGCACCCCTCAAAGCAATCCCGAACGGTCACAAGAAATCCGCCCGCTACTTCTACTACTAACGCATCAGATAAGGGAGTGGTAGGTATAGTGAATTTCCTAGCTAAAGTGTCATGCACAAAAGAGCGTTCGGCACCCGTATCGAAAAGAATAAGCGCAGGTATGGAGTTAACGAGAAACGTACCCGATACGAGATCGGATGCCTCTCTCGCCTCCGTGGCCGTCATCTGAAAGGCTCGGCTAGTCACCTTCGGCGGGTTTCCTCCCTTCGCAACCGAACCGCTTGGACTCTCGGTAACCGTCTTCTTGAACTTCGGGCAAGCGTCCCGATAGTGCCCCGGTTCCTTACAATCGTAGCACACCGCCACCCGGGCCATACAATCTCGGGCCACATGGCCCTTCCTCCCGCACTTCCCACAAGTAGTGGGGTTCTCCGGCAAATCACGGCGGCACGGTCCATGATGCTTGCTTCGGCACCGGTTGCACCATTTTGCCTCATTACGGTTTCCACCTCGCCTCCCCTCTTGAAAGGTCTTGCTCGGTCGGGCCGACATGGCGGCCTCCTCAAATCTCCTCTTTTGCCCGGCTTGGTAACCTTCCACCCGGGCTTGGGTGATGTCATCCTCGATCCGCATAGACTCTTCGATCGCCTCATGTAGGGTGGTGACCCTTGCGATCCTCACCGCCGATCTCATCTCGGCCGGTAACCCACGTGAATAGGCTTTGATCTTGGACTTTTCATCGGGAGCCAAGTGCTCCACCATCCCGAGCTTCTCCAAAAAGTCCTTTGCGTAAAAGGAGACGGGGTTGTTGCCTTTCTTCATTCCCCGGAATTCGTCCTCGATCTTGTCAAGGGCTCGCTCGCTACAATATTTCTCGAGCGTCTTCTTCTTGAATTCGGCCCAAGAGAGCCTAGCGTACACCTCCGGCGCGAGGGAAGAGCGGGTCAAGTTCCACCACGTGAGGGCCTCGCCCTTAAGAAGGTGGGATGCGAACTTGACTCGTTGGGAAGAGTCGCACTCACTAGCCTCAAAGGCCATCTCCATCTCGCGGAGCCAATTCAAGCAAACGACCGGGTCGGTACACCCCCGGAACTCCGGCGGTTTACACCCCAAGAAGTTCTTGTAGGAGCACCCTTTAGTTTTCCCTTTCTCTTTCTCCTTATCTCCCGTGACTCGGGTCTCCTCGGTGACCACCACCACCTCCGCATCTCCCGACGCCGTAGCGGCGTTCTCTCCCACCGTCTCGTTGCGTCGGTGGCTAGCATCACGATCCTCCAACATTTTCATGAAGGACTCTTGTTGTTTGCTCATGGCCTCGTTCACGGCCTTCATCACGCTATCGAGCATTCTCATCTCCGGGGTCACCTCGGTTAGGACCGGGTTTGGATCCTCGAGGTTGACCCTTGGCATGTGCTCCGTTCCCCACCGAGAATGGGAAGCCTCGGTGGACTCTCAACCGTCTCGACCCGAACATGTTGGTCGGCGGTCGAAGCGGTTTGGTCGGGTGGTCCTCTCGCGGCGCCCGTCTGACTACGGGTATTCGCCATTCAATCTGTAATACACAATGCACGAGAATAGGATAAGAATAGACTACTTACGAACCTCAACATCTATCAATCATTACATCGATAGTAACCAAGAATACTCAAATGACGATACATTCATAAACCAGTAGCTAAGTGCTTTATGAATAGACCATACACGAGATTCCCTGCCTCTATCGACGCAATTTCTCGACTCATGTACTTTCATATCCCTAGCGCTCTCCCCACCTAAGACTTTACCCAAGGGAGGTGACATGTTTACTAGTGCACTAAGTTTAAGTCTAGGTATTCTACGGTCAACACCTAGTTCGCTTAAACTAAAGCTCTGATACCAACTTGTAACACCCCAAAATTTGGAGTCAACAAAAACTTTCATTTAAACGAAAGGTGGTATACAAATATAACGCCATGGCGTGAGCTCTTCCCAAAATGGGGGTATAAGTAATGTAATAATTACAACATTTGTAATCAAGTAAAGAATTACAATAACCAACTAGTCTAACTCCGTCTAGGAGGAAGACTACAAAAGGGTTATCGATCGCCAATGAATCCTACGGCCTAAAGGACCGGTTCTCCACATTCCCCAATGCTCACTCTACGCCCGAGGCCTACTTGGGAACGGCGTCCCTAGCACCTGAGAGACACATCGACACCAAACAAGTGTTAGGCTAAAGGAGCCTAGTGAGTTGTACAATAATACCAAACATGAAGAATATATTACGACATGCGAGATATGCAAGATTATACTAGCAATGTAAATAGCATGTTAAACCGGTTTATTATTTTATCTGCGGAAACAGTGGGCGCGACCCACCTCCACCAACCAATGCCCCGACATTCACTGATTCCAAACACCTCGATGTCCCGAATTTAGCATGGCAACATCATCCGAGGCCCGCGCACCAAGGAGCAACCCGAGGGCCGGCGACATAGGGGCATTCCTATTTCAGAACCTCCCAAGACTGTTTGGTGTGGACACATTGCGTTGGTTCGTCCATGTTATTATCATCTAGGATCGTGAGACGGAATTTAGCATCGCATCACATCCATATCATTTCCACACAAGACCTAGATACTGAATTTAGCATAGCATCTAGTCCATATCAATTACACATAAACCTCGACACTGAATTTAGCATAGCGTCATTTATAGAGGTATACATCGGGATCTCAAGCCCTTTATCTCATTCCGGGTATGCCCCATTTCGGATATCAGTTCCATTCTTACATAATCCCAAGTCATGTATCATGTCGTGCATTTCATATAATTACATTCATCATACAACCCGTAGGTTTAACACATACGAAATAGCATACAATAATTTCATCTCATACAAAGAGTCACACCATCCAAAGCATTCGTTCTAGTATAGCACTTCCTACATACCATGAGTATCCTCAACTAAACATGAGAAGTAATCTATACAAAGTTCACATATATCCACATAATAAAGCAAGGAATAGACTCCATCAAAATGATGTGCTCTCAGTTTTAACAAAATAGTTTTAGCAACTCACCTTGAGGCTTGTAAAGCCAAAAGCCCCAATTTTCACCAAAACCCTAGCTTAAAGCTTGAGTAATCACCTAAACTTGAGGGTTTGTAACCCCAAAATCCCCAAATCCAAGATCTAGGTCAAATATGTGAACAAATCTAGCCAAATATGGGGTAGAAAACCCTAGAACTTGAAGAGCCCAACTCTAGCAACAATGGAGGTGGAAAGTGAGGTGAAGAAGACGAAGATGATGAAGATCAAACTTCCAAATCTTGCTACTTTAGCTATCAATTCATTAATGGGATCTTGAAGAACTTGGAAAGAGGAGAATATAGGAAAAAGAATCAGCTCAAATGGTTTAGAAATGAGAAAGTTATGATAAAATGAAGAGAGAAGGGTATTTAACCTATTCTGGATCTGACACAGCTCACGAAAGCCCAAAACAGCACTATGACAGCGCTTCTTAAGGTCTGAAACAGGCAACTGGAACGAAAGTCCAAAACGGCACTATGACAGCGCTTTTAAGGTCCAAAACAGGCAACTGGAACGAAAATCCGTGATTTGATCCAAAATTCTAAATCCCATAATTTATCAAAGAACCATTATTACATCCGAAAATTACGGGTGTTACATGTCTTGATTACAAGTAGGTTCATATTACCCGTGAGGCCAAGACATTACTTTCAAAAAACATAAAACATCCTCAGTTTTCTTCAACTTCGTCCTCATAGGGCCACATACCAACCTTAATCATTGTACTTTATGTAACTAATCTCCTGACAAATTTGTTGGTGGCTCAACAGTTTGAAGAACGCAACCCCCTGGCCTGACAGAACCTCAATAGATAAGTTGTGTTTTTTTATGGTTTACTTGCTTCTTTTCAAGACACCACATCCTCTACATTTTACCCTAAAATGTGCCCCAATTAAAAAAAATCCAGATACAAATGTTCATATTTATGCAGTACCAAATTTGATTGTTCAGAAAGAGAAACTGTGGTAGACACATAACAAGGAGCATGGTTTTTAGTTGAACTATCTCCTCAAGCACTTCATATAATGGGTCTTAGTTGCTCTACCATCATTTGGACTTCTACGGTATAATAACCAAATGCCAATTCTTAAAAGAAATGAAGTGAAAACCACAATTATCAGCTTGGAAAGCTCTCCATATGATGCAGATATTCCACAATCCCTTGGAAAGTAGCATTCTGATCAAGCATTTAACCCAGTTTGATGTTAAATTTAATTTTATTTGCCTAATATGCACCCAAAAAATGAACACATAATTGAAATGACCGGGCATATACCATCCACAAAACACCAAATCCAAAATTCTAGAAAATCTAACACCTGAAAGTTAAAGATATGAATTCCAACTACTTGTAAAATAACTTAAAAAAGTACCTTCTACTCCAAAGGGGATATCATTTAAAACAATATCTTAAAGTATCGGAAGAAGGGAGTCGTAACAAGCTGTTGCAACAATGGATACAAAACTGCTCCATTAACACTATCAACCGTCTCATAATCACAACAACAATCTTCAACAATCCCTGTATATTTGTGAGAATCCTGCTTGACAAACAAGGAGAAAACTCAAGTTAGTAATACTTATCTAAATTCACCCCAACCTAATTCCAAGCATCTAAGAATCCCCTAAATTCAACCATAAATTGACTCAGAACTAATAACAAAGACGAATAACATCAAAACCAATAACAAATCCCCTAAATTCACCATCTACACAACACCAAAACCAATAACAAACACAAATCAAAATTCAGGAATTGAAGAATTGAAGCCAAACAAATGCCTTAATTCGAAACTGAAAGAACAATTGAAGCCAAATTCAAACAAATACGGTCTTGTTACAAAATAGTGAACTCAGCCTCTATAACGAACATTTGTAGTAATCCCCTTTAACATATTCAAATTTCAGCCTCTATGATTAAAAATTATAGATTTCTTTACCCATCTAGCATTATTTCCTACTTATAACAACCCTCTAAAATTATCACAAACTACAACAAATCAAGAAACCAATTAATCATAGAGTACGAAAAAACAAGGCCATTTAACCAAAAATTATAGGAATAGATATACTGACAGATGAATGTCTTACTTTATACAATTAAACGGATCAAAGAAAATTACCAAAGAAAACAGCAGGGAAAAACGAAATTGAGTTTGTGTGAATCTTGTTGTAACCATGAGTGGGCAAATCATAAATCAACAATAACCCTAATATGCTCTATTCAAATTTCAAACCCTAATATAAATCTACGGATCCAAAGTAACAATAACAAATCAACAATAACCTCAAATTGAAGCTAGGGACATCATCGTTTTGGGAGGGCGCAGAACAGTTAGAGAGATGAGAGGAGAGAAATCTGCAAATCGTGGTTGGAAGGTGTTGGAGGAGAGAACGTGGACTTGAAAATAACTGTAATAGAATTTTTATATAGTAGTATAGATAAAATAACAAATTTATTTTACTTGAAGAATTTACTTATTCGGTTTTTAAAAGTTTATGAACATATTTGTTTTTAAGTTTTTATTTACTTGTTGTAGATATGAAAGTTCACCAAGTTGTTTTTTAGACATTTTCAATGATTTTACAACATTAACCAAATCATTTATATACATAAAAACAAGAACCTCCAAGTATGAGGTGGCACTCTCTAAGACAAGGATTAGCCTCTAGAAATTTTCTCATTATTTTGAGTTTTTTAATTATCAAATAAGTTAAAGACTATTCTACCCTTAAATGATAATTATATGTTTAATTATAAGAAGGACTCTTTGGTAATTTTAGTTACAATTTAATTACCCTTAACTTCTAATTTATTTAACTTAATGGAGACATTAATTTACTCTCTTCATATTCCCATTTATTAATTAAAATGGAAAACCTACAACAAACTCCTTTATAAATAGAACCTAATGCCCATCAACATATGATGTATAGCAACATGTATGTTCTTTGTTATCTCCTATTGAATTTGAATGTTTATTGTGTCTTTTTTGTAGAATCTATTTTCGCCGGTATTATTACCCAATCTTCGTAAAATTTTCAGGTGTAACACATTTTTTATTTACTTTATGACTTATGTAAGTTATATGTTATTTTTGTGTGTGTATATAATAAGTATCATCGTTACCTTTGTTTTCTATCAAAATTTCAAATAATGATTATGCTTTTGTGAATTATGTGTGACTGTTACTAAACTTTCGAGTTTTATTTGGAATTTGTTTCACAATTATAATTTTTTTTCTCCTTTATCTTTTCATTTAACATATATGTTGTACACATTGTTATTAAACAAGTGTTTTCCACATTGTTGGTTTTTCTTGATATTTATGTTATAAGACGGTTTTAAATGAGGTTTTTTCCCCAATTTGTTTTGTTTATATTTTCATATTTTCTTAAAATGTTTCTTTTTGTTGACAATTATCAAACTCTAAATTCTAAAATATAATCTATGTGGTTTATTTACTTTTGGTTTTGTTGTGAATTATCCCTTTATTTTTTCATATTTCAATAGTTTATCAATTTGTAATTTATAAGAAAAAAACACCAACAATGAGATGACATTTTCTAAACATTCTAATCCCAAATTTCTTATTTTTTTTCTAAAATATTTACCTTTTCTAATATAGTTATTAACAAAGTATTATACCAACTAAATTATTCATATTCTTTTTTTGACACCTAAATTTCCTTATTTCTTTTATTCATGTCATTCTAATATTGTTATCCATATAACATATGGATAATGAATATAATCAACATATTTAAGAACTTATTATATATATAAAATCACAATAATTAATATGTATATTGTTATTTACATGATAAATTAAATATGTGTATTTTAATAAATAAATTAATATGTGTATATTTATATATTTGATACTAACATCATGAAAACGTGACTTAAATGAAATACTTATGTTAATTAAAAATCTAATAACTTATCATTAATATACTTTAATATAACTTTAATGATAATTATCAATTGCTATTGTTTATAAAATACTTTTTATATGTATTGTTTAAAATACTAAACGGTAGATTATGCCATGTATATTCATTTGTATAAATATTATTTTCATCACTCTTATATAAACATAATACATAAAAAATAAAAAATACGATATATATCAATTAGACCTATTTTCAAGTGAAATTTTAATTCCAAAATAAAAAATACGATAAATAATTGAAGTCATTATATAAAAAAAATATTAAACCTTATAAATCTTATGAAAATCAGTAAAAAGATATAAATGAAATTATAATTAATATAAAACAAATACATTTATAATCAATATATAGTTAAATATTATTAATAGTTCTCTAAATATATGAGACACTTACCATGTTTAATATCGCCTAAAAACATACTTAAATAAAATAATATGTATAATTAGAATTATACACAAAATTAAAAATGACTACAATAATCTATAATAAAAAATAAAGTCAATAAAATAATTTGTGTAAAAGAAAATATGAAAGCAATATGTCACTTAAATTAAAAATAATCAATATATTAGATGAAAAAAAATTATTTATTACAATCAAAAAATACATATAAATTAATTCATACTCTATTATTACTTAGAATACAATCAATATATGTATATATATATATAATATGACATTCCTTTGGTTTTTAAAAACACAGCAAAAAAATTATGAACGATGCGTATCAAACATTTTGTAACAAGAAATGACTAAGTATATATATATATATATAGGGAGCCGATCATTTACAAACCACCATTAAATTACAAACCTACAAACCTCTAACAACCAATCAAATAATTCCATTGACTTTTTAATTAATTTAATTATAAAGGGCATATTTGTAATTGTTATCTATTATGGATAATTATGACAAAATAGAATTAACAACTCCTAAAGATAATTATTTCTTTTTTAAAATTTATAATAAATTGATGAATTATCTTTATTTTTTAAACAAATTTTATAAATCTTGGGTTTTACAAATTTGAAACACGCCGCAGCATTATTTACTTGGAGATTCCGGCGATGGATAATGACAAACAGGCGGGATTGTTTTATTGAGTTTTTCGGCGATGGATCACGATGTTTCATTCTTTTAATTCTTTCCAGCGGCGGTGTTTCATTCGAGTTTTTTGGGCACCGGTGTTTTGTTGGCTGTTTTGTTCAAGTTTTTTCCGGCAATATTTTTCGGTTTCACCTCCGGTCATCCCCGTTGCATCTCCGGTCATCGCCGGTCATCCCCGTTGCATCTTCGGTCATCCCCGTTTCATCTCGTTTCATCTCCGGTCATTCCTGTTTCATCTCCGGTCATCCCCGTTTCATCTCGTTTCATCTCCGGTCTGTTTCATCTCCGGTCATCCCTGTTGCATCTCCGGTCATCCACATTTCATCTCGTTTCATCTCCGGTCATCCCCGTTTCATCTCCGGTCATCCCCGTTTCATCACCGGTCATCCCCGTTTCATCTCCTTTCAAACATTGAACGATGAAACAAGTTTCATAACAAATTACAGAAAACAAATCGAAGCATGGTTGATAAACTTGAAGCGTTGGTGAAATACAAACATTGTTTCTAATTAAAATATTAAATTACATTACAATTAATACTAATAAAAATTTAATATTACAATTAAATTGAATATATAATGAGGATAATATAACCAAATTCATCGGGATTTCATTTGGTTTTCATTTTGAAAATTGTATTGAAATTTACTATTATACCCTTTAGCATATTTTTAATTAGATTATCAAATTAAAATTTATTCATAATTACTAAAATTAACACAAAATCATCTAGACCCTTGATTATTTTAATCTATGGTTAGTAGGTGGTTTGTAAAGTTTGCAATATAAGAGTGGTTTGCAAATGAAACCACCCCTATATATATATATATATATAATATATATGTGTGTGTGTGTGTGTGTGTGTGTGTGTGTGTGTGTATGTGTGTGTGCCACTTATGAAAAATATTTTTCATTTTAATTTTAGATATTATAAATTATTAGCCAAATAATTACATTTTAGCTGTATTTGGACAAGTATTTCTTTAAATTATTTTTTGCTACCGCGCAGCGCACGGTTTTGCCACTAGTTTATAGGTTAAATCCAAGACATTACTTCTTTAAAATGTATTTAACTATACGAAAAATGTTATTGTATATATCCAACTACAAAACATGCTATTTAATGTATCAAACATTATTTTTTTTATTGTGAGCGGCGGTCGAAGGTTGTGGCGACGACGACGACACTACTTCTTCACGACAACAACGAAGTTCTGGGTCAGCGGTGGTGATGTTACCAGCTAACCCAATTACCGGTCATTTTGAAACACAATAACAAAAAAAATTGTTTGATACATTCAAATTTCAATTGCATGTTTTGTAGTTGGATACATACAATAACATTTTGGGATACATATTCGAAAAGCAATCCTTAAATCTATATATATATATATATATAATTATATATCTATATATAATAAACTAGATTATATCTGCGTGCAATGCGGTGCAAAGATTCTTAAATTTGAAATTATGGCGGTATAGTTTATTAAAAAACAATAAACATCTTTTAGTTAATCCATTATTATGTATTTTTAATGTGACAAGGGTGAAAAATTAAAAAAAAACGTAAGAAAATTATGAAATATATTACTTCTTATATATAATCTTAATATTTAATAATAAGATTAAATAAAAAAAATCAACATTGGGGTATGATAAGAGTGTAAAATTAAAAATGAAAAGTTAATGGATTATAATTAAATAAATAACTAATTATATAGGTAGGGTTAAGTTCTGGTGAGATCAAGCCATTTTGGTGAGACCAGTGAGACCAACATATTTTATTTGAAATTTCACATCAAACCATTTGTGAATGTAAAGAAAATTAAACATTCATCGTTAAAACATACTAAAAAACACTATTGAAATTTTTTTTCCAAAAAAAGGTTTAAAAACGAAACCTTCACAGCAGTTTTTTTTTGTGAAGGTTCGCATTATATATATGTAACCTTCACAGAACTTGAGTTGTGAAGGTTTCGTTTTTTAGCTTGTTTTCGATATTTTTTTGCATCGAAAGTGATTTTTAGGTTTGCGTATTCGAGTTTTATGTACATTCACGGTGTTTTTTTGTGTGAAGTTTCATATGTTAGGTATTGGTCTCACGTGGTCTCACGGTAATAGCTTGGTCTCACCTGATCCTAAGTCTATATAGGTATTAAATAAAAAATAGAAGATAATAGTAAAATTAAAAATTAAAAAGTGGGAGGATAAATAGGAGTCAATCTTCCAAATAAGTCTCCAAACTGCAAGTCCCATAGCTAGGCATTTGCGAGGTAGAGGTACCGATCAAATATTTAGTAGTGCAAGGATCGAACCCTTGACCTCAAGGAAACCTCTAGCCCAACAAGCTAGTGATTGGTAGTCAATCAGATAAGCCCAAATGAACCGAAAGTGTAAAATGTGTACATATAAATCCAAACGACGAAACATGGCAGTCCAGTTACTGTAATAAGGATTGATCTGGTATATATTTGTATATCTTATAGATAAAGAAGGTAGTTTATTAATGTATCAACCATTGCTATCATACTTGCTATCCACGACATGTATGTTATAATATCATAATTATAAGATCCACTTCCTATACATAACATACATATAAGATAAAGAAGGTAGTTTGTTAATGTAATTAACTTAGTCGTTTTCTTTAATTTATTTTCATGAATTGGCTTCTCGATTAGCAATGGTTGCTTGATATAGGGTGTCTATATTCATCATGATTTAAATGTAAAAGATATAATTTCAATATTGATTTTGTGCTTATGGTATGTTTCCATTTTGTATATTTCTTCAATGGTAGGTTTTCATGTTTGATTCATATGTTTTTATGTTGTAGATTTGTTTCAATATTTATTAACAATCTACTACATATATATATACACACTACACAATCTCAAAAAGCACCAAACCAAATATCATCAACTTGTTCAAGAATAACCATGGTGACCAAAAGGTCAGTTAAGCTCCCATCATGGACTATGATCATTTCACTTGTAACTTTCACCACCACCTTCTGCCTCTCTGCGGTGGCTGCCGCCGAAGAAACCGATACATACATTGTCCTCCTAAGCTCTCCTGATGATAACCGCATCTTGGCTCGATCGGAAGACCTCGAAAGCTGGTACAACACGTTCTTGCCCACGACCGTTGAAAACTCCGATGAAAACCCGAGGATAATTCACGCGTATCGTAACATAGTTACGGGGTTTGCAGCGAAACTTACGGCCAAGCAAGCGAAGGAAATGGAGGGGAAAGATGGAGTCATATCTGCACAGCCTCAAAGGGTGCTATCTTTACATACAACCCATACTCCTAAATTCTTGGGGTTGCATCAAAATGTGGGGTTTTGGAGAGATTCAAACTACGGGAAGGGGATCATCGTTGGGCTTCTCGACTCTGGGATCACTCCCGGTCATCCTTCTTTTAACGACACGGGTGTGGGACCGCCACCGGCTAAGTGGAAAGGCAAATGCGAAGTTCCGGGGTGTAACAATAAGTTGATCGGTATTAGGAACTTTGTTACGGGAAGTTCTGGTTCGCCGCTTGATGAAGTAGGACACGGGACGCACACGGCTAGTACTGCGGCTGGAAACTTTGTTGACGGAGCTAACGCGCTCGGGAATGACATTGGGACGGCGGTTGGGATGGCTCCGCTTGCACATGTGGCGATGTATAAGGTTTGTGACAAGAGATGTGCCGAGAGTGATATCTTGGCAGGCATGGATGCGGCAGTCGGAGAAGGTGTCGACGTGCTTTCTCTCTCGCTTGGCGCACAGTACTCTATCCCGTTCTATATGGACCCGATCGCTATAGGTGCGTTCAGTGCCATAAAACAAGGGATATTCGTTAGTTGTTCGGCAGGGAACTTCGGGCCGTATAACAGTACAGTTTTAAACGAGGCTCCATGGATTCTCACCGTTGGTGCTAGTACGGTCGATCGAAAGGTAAAGGCGACTGTAAAACTTGGAAACGGGGATTTACTGGACGGAGAATCGCTTTTCCAACCTAAAGGTTTTTCGAAAACCCTTTTGCCAATTGTATACCCGGGGATCAACGGCAACGAAAATGCATTATGGTGTGACCCGGGATCGTTAAACGCCACCCATGTCAAAGGAAAGATCGTGATTTGCCATAATGCTGGCGCCATTGCAAGTATCGCGCAAGGACAAACGGTAAAAGACGCCAGAGGAGCTGCTGTGATTCTTACCAACGTACAATTAGACGGCGCTAGCACCATAGCCGACGCTCATGTACTTCCCGCATCGAACGTTGGTTACAAAGACGGTCTTACGATCATAAATTACATTAACTCAACCTCATCCCCTGTCGCTACAATTATATTTCATGGAACCGTTATTGGAGATAAATCAGCTCCTCAGGTGACCTCTTTCTCCTCACGAGGGCCGAGTCTAGCAACTCCCGGAATCCTAAAACCAGACATCATCGGGCCAGGCGTGAGTATTCTAGCAGCATGGCCTGTCTCAGTCGATAACAGTTCGACATCAGCCCCTTTTTTTAACGTGATTTCGGGTACATCCATGTCCTGCCCTCATCTCAGCGGGGTCGTAGCATTATTGAAAAGTGCGCACCCCGATTGGTCACCTGCAGCAATCAAGTCCGCGATCATGACCACGGCTGATTTGATCAACCTCAACGGCCAGCCGATCGAGGACGAAAGGGAGCTTCCGGCCGACCTGTTTGCAGTTGGGGCCGGCCATGTCAACCCATCCAAAGCAAACGACCCGGGACTCGTTTTTGATATACAACCACACGATTATATTCCTTACCTGTGTGGATTGGGATACTCGGATGCACAAGTAAAGGCCATTGTCAATAAGCAAGTTTCTTGCTCAAACACAACAAGCATACCTGAAGGACAACTGAACTATCCTTCGTTAGCCGTGAAATTGAGTGCGGGTGTCACGGTATCTTTCACGAGGACCGTGACCAACGTTGGGGATGCTAATTCGTCCTACATCGTAGAACTTTCTACGGTACCGGGCATGGCCGTCTCTGTGTCCCCGGCTCAGCTGGATTTCTCGGCGGTCAACCAGAAGCTGTCTTACACGGTGACATTCGTCACTACGGCTGGTTTGATCCGAAGATTGGATCCGGGGAAGGGGCCGTGGTATGGAAATCCGCAAAGCATACGGTTAGGAGTCCGGTTTCGATCACATATGTTTAAGTTTAGAGCCGTTCCTGGCATTTTTTAGGCCATGGGCGAGATGTAAAAAAGGGGATCTCGCTAAGTATAAAAAGTCTGTTAATATATCGTCTTTATCATAAAAAATAATATATTCTTGAAATTGAAGATATGCTAGTAATTCATATAAAACCGTTCTCGTATTCTTGGATAAACAATCAATTTATAACTATTTCTAAGTTAATATTATCATCTACTATATCATCTTCTTATAATATTGTTAATTAGTTTCACTGTAAAAATCATCCTATAATACAACTTTTAATATATAGATTGACATAATTTAAAGTCATAATGTGACAATTCAGAGTGCTAAATATAAGAAGTTTAGACATTTTAAGCATTTTATAAAACCAATTTAGTACTAAATATATCAAAGTTTTTTTAATCAAGAAGTTTTAAGACTTTACATTAACTAAAAAAAAAACCCACAGAAACAATAATCAATAGAGAAAATTATTATTATAGACAAAAAAAAACCCCTAATAATTATTTTGGACAAAAATACACTCCGGTGACAATTTTAGACACCGGCCCGCTACCGCCGGCCGCTACCGCCGTGTTTTGGCCCGCTCTCCGGCGACAACCAAGGCTCTCCGGCGAGTTTTTTTGGTCCGCTACCCGTTCCGGCCGCCATCCGCGGCCCAAACCTGATTGGTCCACGTACGCCACGTCACCCGCCACCTCACCCGCCACCTCAGCCGCGAAGGATTTGGTCCGCTACCCGCCTGGCCGCTCTTCGCGGCCCGAGCCCACGCGGCGGCTCCCCATTGGGCCACGTGTCCAAACCGGAAGGTAACCCTAAAAAACCCTAACCCTAATTCAGCCTAGACACTTTGCTTTTGCTTTTGCTTTTGATTGTACGATTTTTGCTTTTGATTGTACGATTTTTGTCTTTAATGTATGATTAAAGGAGCTGATAGTGCATGTGATGTGTGTACCTTAATGTACTGTTTGTGTCTGTAAAGTTATTTTAAATTTTTGTTTAAATTGGATACCAACCCTCTTGTAGATGCATAATTCTTAAACACAAAAAACCCTAACCTTCCTTCCTTCTTCTTAAATTTCGTCAATACAAAAATTCGTTTGTTTCTGAAAATGAGTTCCAGTGAGGATAAACCGAGGTTATATCTTTGTTCCGGTGGGAAATGGGCTGCAGGCGTCGACGGATTGGATTACGTTGAACCAACCGTGAGAAAAGGTGTTAGATTGAAAATAAACAGTACATTTAAACATCTGGTTAATTACTGTTGCTGGAAATGTGAAATCGACCGATCAAGTGGCCAAGTGCATATCTGCTACAAGCATGAGGGCCAATTATTTCAGATAACCGACGATGAAGATGTTAGCGTATTTTTGCAATATGCAAACGGGTTAGAGGATCCTCCTGAAGTTTACGTTGATGTATACGTTTCTGGCGAGGGTGATGGCGCAGGTACTTCAAACACTATAAACGAAGAACCAATGTATTTGGATACTGAGTCCCAAATCCAACAGTCACACGAAACCTCATATCGTGCAGACTTTGGATATGGTCTTAGTGACAGTTATCCAGAAGTTGTCCCAGAGACGCAGCAAGATCAACAGCAAGAAGTGCAAGAAGAGGAAGACGAAGATGAAGACGAAGATGAAGACGAAGACGAGCGTAGAAAGTTCTTCGGATGTGCAGAAGATGAAGCCCATGTTTTGGACATGGGTTTGTCAGACGAAGAAGATGAAGAAAACGAAGAAGATGAAGAAAACGAAGAAGGTGTGGAACCCTCCAGGTTACGACCAGGGTTAGATGATTATTTTGGAATACCTCCTCTCATTCCAACCCCAGATGTCTCGACGGAAGACAGTGAAGGCGTACCTTATAGACGTAGTCAAAGGCTAAGTATTGGTAAAGTTTTTGATACGAAAGAGAAATTGATTTTGGAGGTCGGAATGAAATTTATAGAAGAACAATTTGAGTATAAGACGAAAAAGTCTTGCACCAAAAGGTACGAGATTGCATGTGCCCGCGATCATTGTAAGTGGAGCATGAAAGCGAAAGCCTATGGAGGTGGTGGTATGTTTATGGTAACAGATTTGGTTGATGTACACAAGTGTTCAAGGACCCAGTTGAACCCTAACCACCGTCATGCCAACCAAAGGTTGCTGGGTAACTTTTTTAAAACTAAATTTAGAAATTCCCGCAGAGTACTAACGCCAAAAGACATGGCCGAAGATTTTCGAGAACAGTATGGAGTTACGATCCCGTACGCCACCGCGTGGCGTGCGAGGTGGAAGGCCATAACGTTAATCAGAGGCAGCCATGCAGAGTCATTCACTCGGCTCCCCATGTATTTGTATAACCTGGAGCGTGCAAATCCAGGTACGATAACATCAATAAGGACAGACTCTAGCGGGCGTTTTGCGGAGTGTTTCGTAGCCCTTGGTGTAGCGGTACGTTAAAATTCTATAAATTAAACATTTTATTATTTTCGTTAGCTCATACAGTATCTAAACACACACATTTTCTTGCAGATCCATACATTCTTGCAAAACCTGCGCCCTGTCCTTATAATAGATGCTGCGCACTTGAAGGGGGAATACTTGGGTACGATGTTTTTGGTTGTGGCTATGGATGGAAACAACAACATTGTGCCCGTTGCACTTGGAGTCGGTAGGTCGGAGACAGCGGACGAGTGGACATGGTTCCTGAACAAGTTAAAAACATGTATCGGCGAGCCAAGAGGGTTGGTGTTTATGTCGGATAGAGCTGCTTCTATAAACGCAGCCATTACCGCCATTTTTCCAAATGCACATCATGCCCTGTGTTGTCGACATTTGGTCATGAACGTTAGATCAAGAGCGCCAAGGATAAAAAAATTCAAGACCCCATACTGGAAGGCCTGCAAGGCTTACACCACGCGAGTGTTTGACCGAATGATGAATCTTCTCCAAACTGTCGTACCCGAAGGTGCTCAATTGATGCAAGAGGTTGGGGTGGAGAGGTGGTCAAGGGCTCACTTTCCTGGACAACGTTTTAACATTATGACATCGAACAGTGCAGAGTCCATCAACGCATTGTCAAAGTGTGCTCGTAAACTACCTATTGTCGGACTCATGGAGTACTTTAGAGAATTCCAACAAGAGTGGTACTTTCTTCGTCGACGTAAAGGAGGTTTAGAAAATATCAATATCTTAGTTTTACGTATGATTATTTATAATTCGAATAGACTATTTTCTAAAACTGTATATTGTATATTTTGCAGAAGAGTTAAACCACCAGCTAACAGAATGGGCCCAAAAGAAGATCCATAAAAGGATTGTAAAGTCCGCGACATGGACTGCTCATGGAATTGGCTACGACAAATGGGAGGTCCGCGATTACGGGTATAACGCTGAAGTTGATATGCATCACCGTAATTGCACATGTCTCAAATGGCAGGTGTCTGGGTTGCCGTGCGGTCATGCCATAACAGTTGCAAAAAGATTGGGTAAAAATGATGTATTTTATTTGGTTACTCAACCTTATTACATGGCCGAATTGTACAAGGCAACATACCATGGGGTAATTAGGCCAGTCGGACCTGCTGAAACATGGCACTATCCACAAAACCCTATACCCACCGTACATCCACCACTGATAATAAGAGACCAGTTGGAAGACCGAAAGTCAACAAACGTCGTCCATCTCGTGGTGAAAGTCGTTCACAGCAGAAGTGTCCTAGGTGTGAAGAATACGGACATATAAGCTCACAGTGTCCGTGGATTCCAAGTTCCGCTAGAGGAAGCAGTCAACTAGAGCCAATAGGAACTGTCGATCTTAATTAGCCGTTTAATATGTAACCCATGTCAATGTCTTTGGTTTTTGCTTGCATTAATAAAACGTATCTTATTTTAGCATGTAACATTTTAGTAACAAAGAGTAGAACAAACACAGAATACTGTATTGCATTAACAATTAACTGATACATATATACTTCACACATTAATCAGTAGACATAAAACGACATAAAACTTAATTGATTTGACTGAAAGCATGATAACATAGTTGAGACACAAAAGTTAAAGAAACAACAACAACAACAACAATAACAAATAACAGTGGGATACCAAAGTACAACAGATCTAACATAGTTGAGATCCCCTAGTTATCATTCGGATAGAGTTGTTTTATCGAAGCAATCCAGTCTTCATTAGCTTTGATATGTTGTTGCATATTTGGGTACCAAGGTACATACTCCTCCTTCACACGTTTTTCTTGTGCTCGAATCTCCTTTTGAAGTTCTTTAACGAACTTCTTCTTGTTTTCGATCTCCTCTTCAATTATATCTTGTTCCCCACGCTTACGCACCCATTCTTCTTGTATCGCCGCTATCTCCCCTTCCTTTTTTGCTATTTCCCTACGTAGTGTTCCAGGCATTATTTGAGTACAAGGAGGGTTTTCAAATTGAGAGGAACGAGGGTTTCCAGACATTCTTTGAGAATGAGGGTTTTCAAATTGAGAGGAACGAGGGTTTCCAGACATTCTTCGAGACCCAGGGTTTGTTGATGAGGAAGGCAATTTATCAGCCATTGTTGTGGTAAGAGCAAGATAAGAACTGTATGAGAGGTGTGAGTATTTAGTTCATGGGATAGACCCTTTTTATAGCCATGTTTTCTCTTTATTTTATTAAATTTTTTTTGGGCTGAATCAATTGAGTTTTCAGACGAATCTTACTGTTTTAGCTTTTCAGACGAATCTTACTGTTTTAGCTTTTCAGACGAATCTTACTGTTTTAGCTTTTCAGACGAATCTTACTGGATTATGCAGAAGCGTCAGTCATCTTTTACTTTTCAGCGTTTTACAGTATTCCAGCCTTATTTTATGACCCAAACATGAATTATTGGTCTTAAAGCAATAGTATTTAGCTTTTCTCGTACATTTTCAGTCACATGGGTCCTTCTCGTACATTTTCACGTGAACACCTAATATTAAAAAACCCTAATTAGGGTTAGTGTATATATTAAAACCCGGATTTAAAAAAAAAAAACCCTAATTAGGGTTAGGATATATAAAGGTCACATATTATTTACATAATATTTTAAAAATATATATATAGGGTTAGTGTCATTAAAACCCTAATTAGGGTTAGTGTATATACGTGAACACCTAATTTTAAAAAACCCTAATTAGGGTTAGTGTATATATTAAAACCCGAATTTAAAAAAAAAAACCCTAATTAGGGTTAGGATATATAAAGGTCACATATTATTTACATAATATTTTAAAAATATATATATAGGGTTAGTGTCATTAAAACCCTAATTAGGGTTAGTGTATATACGTGAACACCTAATTTTAAAAAACCCTAATTAGGGTTAGTGTATATATTAAAACCCGAATTTAAAAAAAAAACCCTAATTAGGGTTAGGATATATAAAGGGTTAGTGTCATTAAAAAACCCTAATTAGGTCACATAAGTATTAAAACATCGTACAATTAACATAACTGTGGTCAAGGGCCGAACAGTTACATTGGGCTGAATCAATTGAGTTTTCAGACGAATCTTACTGTTTTAGCTTTTCAGACGAATCTTACTGTATTATGCAGAAGCGTCAGTCATCTTTTACTTTTCAGCGTTTTACAGTATTCCAGCCTTATTTTATGACCCAAACATGAATTATTGGTCTTAAAGCAATAGTATTTAGCTTTTCTCGTACATTTTCAGTCACATGGGTCCTTCTCGTACATTTTCACGTGAACACCTACTTTTAAAAAACCCTAATTAGGGTTAGGATATATAAAGGTCACATATTATTTACATATTATTTTAAAAATATATATATAGGGTTAGTGTCATTAAAAAACCCTAATTAGGTCACATAAGTATTAAAACATCGTACAATTAACATAATTGTGGTCAAGGGCCGAACAGTTACATTGTAAAAGAGAAGACACACATACATAAGAAACCACACAATAACTTGCTACACACATAAGTAAGAAACATACAATTACGGCGCCCTTATACATCCACGAGACCAACAAGAAATCACATCTTCACGAAATCAAACTTCACATCGTACATATTGTCGATCAGATGACGAGGTGGACCTTGATACAGAGTGAACTTCAACCAAGTGCCATGGCGAATGTTGTGTTCGCCAAACACGAGGTTAAGAGGACCACGCATGACAAAACTATCCGGAGCCATGACCATCATATCCATATGATAGTGCCATCCATCGTGGCTTATTTGACACTTATGATGATCTGTCAATTTCCACATCAACACAAACGGCGCTGGAATTACCTGAAAAAAATATGAACTTTAAGAATGGAGTGACATTTGAGAATGAAGAGAGGTTAATTAAGCTTACCAATATGCCATGGTCTGTTAACTCCTTTTCAATTTGGACAATGAAATAGGTGGGATTAGTTGCTAGGGAAAGAGCCATATCCGGTTTAGAGGGAAGAGAAAAAGACAAGTGTTATTATATGGATGAAAGTATTAGAGTTGTGAGGTTTATGTTGATAGGAGCATCCTATTTATATACTTGGGGAGCCGCTATTATCGGCCGAGTGTCATGGCGGATGAGTTTTTTGTGAATTTAAAAGTCTATGACAAAGTGGTTTTTCAATAAATGTTAAACGTTCTTGAAAATATTGTATTACAAAGTATTCACATACATAGTTGACACAATAATATCCTCTGTACTGCTTATACGGCGGTCATGTTTCCGCGTTTCGCTACAAGACCTCACCCACGCATAGTCCTAAATACATATCGGTAGTCGAGTGACTTCGGTTCAAATACGTTGTACATTCTACCTTGGCCCTAGACACATGCCAGCTGGTCCGAGTAAAGAAAGACAACCCGATAAATGATAATCCTACAAATGCCAACCATTAATTTTATAAGGTGTTGGTGCAACCATAACGACCGTATAAAAATGATGCTTGGCATTTGGCGGGTCTTATATCATGTTGTCTATCTTTATTCGGACCAGCAGACATGTTTCTAGGGCCAACGTAGATTGTATGATGTATTTGACCCGGGGTCAGTCGATTGCTAATATGAACCTGCAACCAGTCTTTATAAACTCCTTCAATGTGGTTGCCCTGTCCGTACTTTTTGCTCGACAACCAAACGCAATACACAAGGCCGTAAGTATGGCACTCTTCCCACCTACAAAACAAAAAACAATATGGATCAATTTTAATAGCAGACGAATAGGGCAGACGAATAGGACATACATATATATATATAGAGAGAGAGAGAGATAGAAATCAACTTACTTCCGTTTTGAGCAGTGATGAAATTGACACGGTCTCCCAAATGAATTTCCATATGCCTATGACACATGAAGTTCTCTAATCGGACTTTGGTGATAATTCCGTTTTGAGCAGTGATGAAATTGACACGGTCTCCCAAATGAATTTCCATATGGCTATGACACATGAAGTTCTCTAATCGGACTTTGGTGATAACGCCCGCTTGGAGAGCCCTGTCTGGTGCATTGAAAACCCTACTACCATCTGCCTTTTTTTAGGGTACAAACAAACGTCTAACCTAACTAAAAAGCCTAAAAATAACTGTACAAAAAACGTTTAACCTAACTGTACAAAAACAAAAAACTGTACAAAAACAAAAAACTGTACAAACACTATGATTCCAAATCGGCGGGATTAATATCCATCTTCAAGTTATAGAACTCCACCGCCATATGCTGCCGCCACTGATTAGCTTCCGAAACAGCGTATTTCGTCGGCCGCGGGACTCTACCGCCTATCAAATCATCCAGGAAGCGACATACCCATACACCACAATCACCAGCTGACCCATTTTGTTGTGGTATACCGGGTGGTGTGTACCATGACAAGTTCCTAGCTTGCTCCACCCGGGTATGATGATTGAGCTCCCTAAACACGTCTAGCAGACCCTTCTTTAATTCCTTGAGCCTTGCATCCACATCAGCCCTTAGAGCAGAATGACGATAGCTATCGTACACAGCCATACGCATAGTCATCAAGTCTAGATCTCCTAGGATCCAATGCTTAGGATGCATGCATATCGGAATGTAAACCTGATAATATCACAGATTGAAAACAAGACATAAATAAATGTAAGGTTTAGAAATATTTCAGATAATATATATAATGCAAAAAATTTTACCCTAACCAACGTGTCCCATCCTACGTAATCGCCATCCCCCCCGACGCACAACTTCGCCAATTCTTTGCCCCCTTGGATGTTCATCAATCCTGCGAACCCTGACATCATTACAGCCCAATCGGCTGTTCTGGGTCGTACATCCATAATGCGGGTGACCCATGCGTCGATGTGCTGAAAGCATAATATAAATCGTTAAATAAACAAATAATTAATTGTAATTGTATACAGAAATGACTAATTACTAACCTGATCTGTCAGATACCCGCTATCTTCAAACCCTAGCAAAGTGCCCCAAAAACTACGGTTTACCATATTCGATAGGTAGCATGATATATACATGGGTTGCAGTTGACCCGTCCTGTAGAGACTAATAATATGCGCAAGGGTAGTAGTATCAGCAACATCAGCAGTAGTAGAAGTACCAGCAGCAGCAGTAGTAGTAGACCCCCAAGAGGGTTTAAACGTCCGTCCTAACACAGCGCCAAGCATCTTTTTTGCTTTCCCGACGGTGTACGGAGGGTTGATGGAGGGTGCCGACTTTATATCCCTCTGAGGCCGGGGACTCTTTATAGACGGGATAGGCTGGGGTACCACCGGCGAGACATGCTGAATCTCCGGCGAGACACGGTGGGCCACCGGCGAGACATGCTGAATCTCCGGCGAGACACGGTGGGCCACCGGCGAGACATGCTGAATCTCCGGCGAGACACGGTGGGCCACCGGCGACACATGCTGAATCTCCGGCGAGACACGGTGGGCCACCGGCGACACATGCTGGATCTCCGGCGAGACACGATGGGCCACCGGCGTAACATGCTGAATCTCCTGCTCGCCAGGATACGCAGGAGAAGTAAGAATGTGGACCGCGTTGTCAAAAACGTAACGCCATGACTCATCCTGAAATTAAAAATTGAATACAATTAAAACATAGTAACATATATATAACATAGAAAATAAATATATCAATCGCATATAAAACTTACAAGACCAACACGGCTGCCCGGTGTATAGGGGTAGGCCGTGTCCGAAAACAACGACGACGCCCATGGATCCGGTGCTGGATACGAATATTGTCCAGCCCATGCATATTGTCCAGCCCATGCATATGGATCCGGTGCAGAATACGAATGTCGTCCAGACATCTAAAAAATGTATGTGTCAGTCGATAACAAATAAAATTATATGAAAGCTTTAAATTTGGTTCATCGTTTACCTTCAATTGATCGATATCTCTCGTAATCCTATCAATATCAGCCCTTTGTTTCCTCTGCTCCTCAGTGATGAACCCGACATCTTTCTTTAGGTCATCTATCTGAGTCCATCTATCATGGAAAAAATCGTTCACACGTGGACTCGTCCCCGCATCTGTGGACTGGTACTGATAGCCAGGACCCGCCCGCGCATCTGTGGACTGGTACTGATGACTAGGACCCGCCCCCGCATCCCCCCGTTGAGGATCACCACCATTATCGCCATGACCATCATCATCATCATCATCACCATCACCATCATCATCATCGGAAGGCTCCACCTCCGATACTCTAAGCCTCTTTGACGGCCGAATGCTCAAAGGGTTACGAAACCATTCAATGCTAGCTGCATACCAGTCCTGCTGAACCTCGAACGCATCAGCTATAAGCGTCTGGTGTGGGTGCCTCGTCCGCTAGTATGGGAAATAAACTCATGATAAATTAACATAATACTAAAACAAAGTCTAATTTAAAAAAGCTTCTCGTAATTGAGTATATATCAGTAGGACATACCGATGGAAAGCGAAAAAACGCACCAACATGTTTATATGACAGACTCCTAACCTTCCTCTGCCAACGAATTCCCCTAGGATGTCTTTCATCGATCCTACTAAAACACCTTTCAGAGACAGGGAACATCTCTAAAATCCAAATCTGTAGTTATAGAAACAAAAATATCTAAGTCTAAAACAAGTATTAAGAAAAAATATTATAATAAATATAAGTCAAATTATTAATGTAACTTACGTTAAAAGCGAGTAAAAATCCAGATAGAGACATTTTGTTGGTAACTGGGTTCCGTCTGCTAAAAGCGCCTTTCATTTGCTTATATGTGTACTCCCATACGAACGATCCCCATGGATACTCAGAAAACCCATCGATATCGTCGAGTGCACATATAACTTCATCAGAAACATATTGCTTTGCCTGCTTTCCTAGAAACACATACTCAACCATCATAATAAGCGCTATGCGCGCTTTGTCCTCGTCAGATAGACCTAAAAATTCGTCGTTCCATACCCTGACAACTTCCGACATTCGTACACGAAAAGCCTGACCTTGTGACGGTCGGGCTGGAACAGATGCTGGAAACAACCTTCTGATCAATCTATTTCCAACCACAGTGCTAGAGTCCGGAAACTGACCAAAAGGGAGTCCGGTGATTAGCATGAACTCCTCCCGGCCGAAATGGCGCACATGACCTCCAATAGAGTAGGTTAACTGCTGGAATTCTGCACCCGAATCCTCAACCTCCCGCGCAAGAAAGTTGCTCACAAGCATAGCATCTCCGGTCTTCCACGTCAGGTCGAGCCAAGGACCGAATGGAGTAAGCCTAAAAATAATCATCGGCCCCTCGTCTAACATTTCCCTAATGTGTGAACATAACGAGTACTTGCTCCTAACCGTCAGGTCAGTCCTTAATACCTATGTCAAAAAAATATTAACGTTAGATTGACTCTATATATATATATATATACATGTGAGGACACATGTGTATATATCTTGTTATTTATGTTATTTCACTTATATGTCGTTTTGATTAAATTTAGTTGTCACTATATCCGTTTGTGAATTCCACATTTGAATGTCGATAGAATTTTAATTTTGCATTTATTAAACGCGATTTTGTTTCATAATTCTAATATAAAATTTTAGTTTATAGATTGACTCTATATATATATATATATACATGTGAGGACACATACATATCTTGTTATTTATGTTATTTCACTTATATATTTAATCAAGTTGTCACTATATCCGTTTGTGAATTCCACATTTGAATGTTGATAGCATTTTAATTTTACATTTGTTAAACGGGACCTATCAAACTTTTAATTTTACATTTGAATGTTGATGTCGTTTTGATTAAATTTTGTTTCATAATTCTATCCTAATACTTTTAACTTGTTACATTGACCTATCAAACCTCTCGGTAATTCCACTAGTCCACACAAGAGGCGGTGAGAATGGTAACGCTAAAGCATTTGAAAAACCATTCTCATTCGGTTACCATTTTATAGGCAACCTCCTTAAACCCCCTTAGAGTGCTTATAGTAAGTACGCCCCTGGATTTGACTATCAATGCATTTATACTAATATAATTTACAACTTTATATATATATATATCTAATTGGATGGACATGTGAAGGCACATGCTAATGAATATGTCAACTTAATTCAAATAATTTTGCTTATTTATGTTACTTCAATAATATATATATCTACATGTGTCTTTTCTAAAAGTATTTATGTTGATTCAATTATATATATTATCTACATATTAGTTAACTTATATATTTTTTATCAATATTGTACTTTTCTAAAGTTTAGGGGCAAATGGTGAATTTTCTAAAGTTTAGGGGCAAATGGTGCATTTTATAAAGTTCAGGGGCCAATGGTGCATTTTATTAAAGTTTAGAGGCAAATGGTGCATTTTCTAAAGTTCAGGGGCCAATAGTGCATTTTATAAAGTTCAGGGCCAATAGTGCATTTTCTAAAGTTCAGGGGCCAATAGTGCATTTTTCTAAAGTTCAGGGCCAATAGTGTATTTTTCTAAAGTTCAGGGGCCAATAGTGCATTTTCTAAAGTTCAGGGGCCAATAGTGCATTTTCTAAAGTTCAGGGGCCAATAGTGCATTTTCTAAAGTTCAGGGGCCAATAGTGCATTTTCTAAAGTTCAGGGGCCAATAGTGCATTTTCTAAAGTTCAGGGGCCAATAGTGCATTTTCTAAAGTTCAGGGGCCAACAAAAATCATCTACTAGATAAACATTTATATAAACAAGATATAAACACTAATAAAAATCATCTACTAGATAAACATTTAGATAAACAAGATATAAACACTAATAAAAATCATAACTTATATAATTTTTTTTTTAAATTTATCAACTACATAAACAAGTAAAAATCATATAAACAACTATATATAAACAACTAGATATACACACTAATAAAAACCATATGCTTTTTAAAAATAACTTATATATAAAAAAAATGAGTGGTTATATAACAACATGTTAAAACAACTATTTTTTTACACTTTCTAGTGTTCAAAACGTGGTTATAAAAAACTTATAAAAACATACAAGAACACTTTTATAAAAACGTGGTTATAAAAAACTTATAAAAACGTGGTTATGAAAAACATACAACATACAAGAACACTTTTAAAAACGTCGTTATAAAAACGTGGTTATAAAAAACTTATAAAAACGTGGTTATAAAAACGTGGTTATAAAAACTTATAAGAACATACAACATACACTTATAAAAACGTGGTTATAAAAACCTTATAAAAACGTGGTTATAAAAACTTATGAAAACATACAACATACACTTATAAAAACGTGGTTATAAAAAACTTATAAAAACGTGGTTATAAAAACGTGGTTATAAAAACTTATAAAAACATACAACATACACTTATAAAAACATGGTTATAAAAAACTTATAAAAACTAAACAACATACAAAGTAAACATGGTTATAAAAACGTGAACACATAATGTAAACAACTGAAAATATAGCCACTTACTTGATTTGCCATGAATAAAGAAAACCAATCGTCACCACGACCTCAACTACTCTTAAAATAATCGTCACCAACCGACAAGAACACGTGTTCTTAAGTATGAATTAACTAAATACCTCAACTACTCTTGGTCCCCACAAGAAAGAAAGAAAGATTAAACAAAGACCTTCACTTCAATTAACAATGATTAAAGAACAAAAAAAATTTTGGTCCCCACTGTAAATAGCTTAGAAAAACAAAGAAGAAGAAGAAAGGGGTGTGGTGGGGTTGAGGAGATGTCGGCTGAATTAATAAAGAAGTAGGGTTAGGGTTTTTCTTTGTAAACTCGGATTGGACACGTGGCCCAATGGGGAGCCGCCGCGTGGGCTCGGGCCGCGAAGAGCGGGCAGGCGGGTAGCGGACCAAATCCTTCGCGGCTGAGGTGGCGGGTGAGGTGGCGGGTGACGTGGCGTACGTGGACCAATCAGGTTTGGGCCGCGGATGGCGGCCGGAACGGGTAGCGGACCAAAAAAACTCGCCGGAGAGCCTTGGTTGTCGCCGGAGAGCGGGCCAAAACACGGCGGTAGCGGCCGGCGGTAGCGGGCCGGTGTCTAAAATTGTCACCGGAGTGTATTTTTGTCCAAAATAATTATTAGGGGTTTTTTTTTGTCTATAATAATAATTTTCTCTAATCAATAGTATAAAGTGCATGACCAATTAGTTTTTCATATATATCTTGTTAATGTAATTAATTAATACATCTTTTAGAACTTAATATAATTCAAAGTTCTTTTTAGGATCCTATCAAATACAAAAGAAATTGTCCTTTTTATTTACATTTTTTTTGTTACTACGGTTATATACTAAATTCTAAAAAAATTGGGCCCTTGTTTCTTGTGGGCCCTGGGAGTACGTCCGGCCCGCCTTCTCCCAGGCACAACCCTGTTTAAGTTTTTTTGACGATGATATATATGTTTTTCTACTAGTTTAAAAAAAAGGCAATATTTAATCAACTGTTTGATTTTAGTTCTTTCTTTCTTCTGGTTAATCATGAGCAATTAGTGTTCAATTGGTTTGATCCTGATCAATTGAACACAATTGTTCTACATTTTGCTCCAATTCGTTTGATATTGTTATGAAAATTCATTCACTTACGAATAAGTGTTTAGCAAAAGGGTAAACGCTCCTAAATGTTTAATTTGGTTTATTGGGCCGGTATTTCGGAGGGAAATCTCGTTGTTAAAACAAAGAAGTTGTTGAGGTTGAACGTAATTTTTGTTTGAATCTTTGGTTATGTTTGGCAAACTAGCTGATAAGCTAGCTTATGACTGATAAGGTAGCAGATGACTAATAAAGTAGCTGATGAGTAATGAATAAGTTGTGTTTGGAAAAAACTAGCTGATAAGGGACTGTCAAATGACCAAAAAAACATGTTTAAAAATTGCTAGTGTAAAAAGTAGTAAATATTTGGAATGAGAAAATAATAAGTCACATAAGTCACCAAAACGCTAATGAGAGTAGTTTTTTAAAAAGCTAGTTTATAAGCTAGCTTATGGTCCATACAAACATGTACCTAACTTATAAGCTAGTTTAAAAGCCCATGAAAATCCCAAAAAAGAAGAAAAAATCAAATAACTTACTTTAAAACAGGCCCACCGAGAAAAACCAAGATTTCGGTAAATCTCGCCGCCAATTGCGGTTTCGAGATATTGACCAAGATATGGTCATCATTACAATATTTTAGTCCGAGAACTGAGATATCAGTGAAATATCGTCGAGATTAACTGCATAAATCTGTTTTGTCTTGTCTTGTCTTGTCATGTCCTCTGGTACCATTTATCTGCTTGTAAACCAATTGCACAAATCATAACAAAACAAAAACAAAAAACTATTTAAGGTTAAATGTTCTTTTTGTCAAATAGATTATCTAACTTGTTAAAAATCTTGGGATTAATTTGTCAAAGTTGTAAAGAGAAAGACTTTGTTTTGATATATTTCTAGTATTAATTTGTTTGAGATAGTTTAATATGGACTTTCTATAACTAATTTGTTTGGGATGGTTTAACGTGGACAACCAAATGGTCTTACTTCATTCATATATCCAGTTTGGATAGTTTGGATTAATGCAAGAAAGGAGTACTTTTGTATGGCTGAAAGAATAAATCGTCTAAAATGTTAAGCGATCTCGGAACAATAAGAAAATCCCAGTGGTTTTGCAAGACTCAAACTGATGACCTTTAAAATAGGTCCTGAAGCCGAAAAACACAATCCTTATTGCTGATTAAGCTAACGAATGTACTTCGTTAATAATTTTAGCCACAATTAAAACAATTACTAGTTTTGGTTTCTTTTTCTGTATTATTACAAAATAAATGTTTTTTATCGTTCATGTTTAGTAACCACTGAATCAACATACTTAGCGTTTGAATCTTGTAAAAAGGTTTATAGAATTAAGACTGCATCTGATACATGGACAAGATACGATAACATTTCAAGGTACCATAATACGAGATCACAAGATTCGTGTTTCAAAACCACCAACGTAATACAAAAGACGTAGAATAAATCACATTTCCGCTTTCACAACCCGAAGCAACGGAACACCCCTCCGTTGCTTCGCAGACGAATTCCCGTTCGGGTTTTCTCATAAAACCGATCTCGATACCCTCCAACGTGATCACGGGTTCATCGTTACCAAATTTACAACTTGAACACGAGTTTCTCGTTTTCGACCCATTATTCTTTCCAAATCCGACCACTAACTCTTAGTTTGAGTTCTTGCCGGTCTCCACCGGAGAAAAAGAGCGCCAAGTTCCGGGGAATGACTAATCCGTCCTGACTGTCGCGAACTTTCCGGTGACCGTCCCGTATGCTCCTCGGAACCCCTTGCCATGTGAATTTACGTCCGTACCCTCCCACTTCTAACGAGTAGCTGAACTTCTTGGCTTCGCTATCCTCGCCCATGAACCTTAGGAACGATATGTACACCGGAGCCATTCCGAGCTGAAATGCCTCAAAGTGCAAACAGAATTGTCGTCCGTAGCAATTGAATACCTACAAGTATAAATAACCCGAGTTTTATACATATTAAGCAACCGTTTTAACTTCTCAAATGGGAAAAGTTTTAATAAGGAAACAATTGTTTTGCTTTTTGAGATAAGAGGACAGGTTTACATACATCGCACCCAGCAAGATTTAAGCATTAAACGAAACCCTTATCTGGAAATTAAAACCGGCCTTTAATTTTCATTTCGTTTTCGTAAAACAAGAAGGTCAATGCATAATCACAACTAAAACCGAAGCCATACTCATATTTGTATACCACTCTCAGAGGCAGGCGGGGTCTGAGGGCAATACGATATATGCAGACCTTTCCTTTATCCCAAGGGATGAAAAATTTGGACACTTTCTATTTTGCCGGTGTGGTTTAAAAAAGTTATGTTTTTGTCCCTATGGTTTTAAAAACTACATTTTCGTCCCTGTGGTTTCGAAAATTCAGTTTTCGTCCCCATGATTTGCATTTTATTTCTATTTTCGTCGGTGAGTCTAATTACTATTTTTAAGTATTAGGGACTTAAATATTAATGAATTTTAAACCATAGGGAAGAAGAAAGCAATCAAGCTTAATCATAACAATGAAAATAGTAATGAAGTATAAACCATGGGGACGTAAACCAAAATTTCTAAACCACAGGGATGAAACTAGAAATTTTCAATTAACCACAGGGACGAAAAAACGTAATTTACTCTAAATAAGGTGATTACGCAGACCTGACCACTGTCTCGAATAGCAGGACTATTTCCTTAAGAAAAGCATGACTTGTGTAAAATGTGCTAAACGAAACGTTAAAACGGCCAAATCGTTTAAGCAACTTACAGTTAGCATCCAAGTCGCATTTTCAACTTCATGAGGGTTAGATTTGACGTAACGGTGGTTGAAAGTGCATCCATCATGCATATCAACGTTATGATCATCCTTCAAATGAGCCACGAGATATGGGATGTCACCGGTGACCGAGCACTCTGATCCCGCATAAGGACAATTGTAAGGGCGAAACCGACAATTTTGCTCGTGCTTCAGCTTGCTATAGTAAGGGAAAATATCATGGCAGCCAAGAGTTTGGTGTCGGCATGGAAGTTCCAACGATTCAGCTACTTTCTCCAACGCCAAACACCTTATGTTGCCCATCTCGAGTCGGCACGTTGGGCAACAGTTGTGGACTCTAGTTTTGCAGTTTGAGCACAAAGTGTGGCCATTTGGACACTACAAAATGGGATCAGAATTGAAATGGTCAACAAAATTTGGTGCAAAATATAGACCAAAATCGCGTATTTTGAACATGAAAAGGGGCAAAAATTCTTGATTCTAACTTTAATTTAGAATAACAAGAGGATTTATAAATAAATGAATCATGAACTTCAAAGATCTCACTTAACCATTATAATTGGTATGAAGTAGAAATAAGCTTCCTATAACTGTTTTCTTGATCCATAGGTTCTATAATATATATTAGTGGAACCTGCAATAATGAAGACTAAGACTTTATATACATCTGAAGCTTCGCTATTTTGAAATGGCCAAGACCTCAATAACACAACATGCTCAACATCTGAGGATAAGGAAAACAAACAAGGACTAGGATGTGCGCAGACCTTACCACTCTCTCAAGACACAAAAAGGTTGGTTGATGATAATTTAAAGGTAAACCAAACCGAACTAAACAAACCCAGTATATCCCACCCATAATAGGGTATGGGGATAAGATGTATGCAGACCTTGCCACTGTCTCATGAGACAAAATAGTTGTTTAAGGATAATATGGAGATAAACCAAACCAAACCAAACCAAACAAATGCAGTCTATCCGGCCAGAAATAGGGTATGGGGTAGGATGTACACAAACCTCACCACTGTCGCAAGAGACGTAACAGTTATTTAAGGATAATCTAGAGATAAACCAAATCAAACCAAACAAAACCGGTATAGCCAACCTGAAATAGGGTTTGAGGGTAGGATGTAGATAGACCTCACCTCTATCTCAAGAGACAAAACGGTAGTTTCAAATAATCTAAAGATAAACCAAACAAACCCAGTATATTCCACCTGGAATAGGGTCTAGCGTCTAGGAGTAAGATGTACACATACCTTACCTCTATCTCAAGAGAAATAAAGGTTATTTGAGGATAATCTAACGATAACCAAACCAAACAAACCTAGTATATACCACCCAAAGATAGGGTCTAAGGGGTAGGATGTACACAGATCTTACCTCCATCTCAAGAGACAAAAAGATTGTTCGAGTATAATCTAAAGATAAAACGAACCAAACAAATCCCTTAAATCCCACCCAAAGATGAAATATACGCAAACCTTCACAAGTTACTAAGTTCAAATTCCACACTCTAAATCTAAGCAAAGTTAATAACATATGAATCTATGGCCATTAAAATGATAACACAAACCTGATGAATCGGAGGGTACATTAAGGTTGTGCAGACGGGGCATTCAAGAAGCTCATGAACACCGTTTGTTGACTGCATTCCATGTTTTCCTGTTGCCGTCCTTATAATCGTCTTATCGTTCTTCATTCCTGCTGTTTCATACTTCAAAGTCTTAGGGTGCGATTCGATAACATCCTTGCAAACACCGCCCCCAGGAGCCATCGAAATCCCACTAATCTTGGCTGATTCGATTCAGTCGTAGTAGTGTCTTAACACATGATCAAAGCTCGAGTCTTGTTGCTCCCAAAAGGCGCAAACAGCGTCTGGTAAAACACAAATTTTGAAAGCGAAATGTGAGAGCATCTTATATGTAAACACAAATATTTAAAGTTTCTGAATCTTGACCAAATGTATACCATATAATTGCTAAAAGCATCAGCAAAACGAGGGGGCCGGCAAGTCAAAGGACGATAGATTATTCAATTTTATGTAACATTTTAAAGATTGAAACATATGGGCAATTCAAAAACCCTTTGAAATTACTTTATTACCCTTTTCGTCTCAAGAGAATTGCCATGGGATAGCATGTCATAAAGAGGGAGAAAAGACTAATGCTTTATTGAGGTACCCCTAGCTTTCATAGGACTTTTAACTACATATGTTGCAACATCTGACTCAATACGTAGCATCATTAAAATGACTAAAGTACCCTTCAATAACGAATGACGAAGAATCTTTTAAGACTTAAATCACCCCCATTGATAACTCTTAATGAAAACAATGAACAAACCGACAAATACATAACTTTAATGTAAATTTCCTGAAATCTTGAAATGTACCGAACGGTTTAAATTTTTCAAGATTAACCCAGAAATGGTAATTGTTGCAATTATCATGGGATGGAGAAAAAAAGTTTTTAAGAAAATTAAAAAAAATAAATCGGTAGGTGAAACTCTAAACCACTATTTAGTACTATGTAGATTCTCCCACCAACCATCTTCAATAATATCAAGAACAAGATTGCTAATCATCAATAATTTACATATAAATCAAGAGTAGTTCTAACTTCTAAGCATATCATAATCAATACAAACACATTTAATCATTGCATAAAGAAGACATGACTAGATATAACTAAATAGAGATCTTGATTCTTGCAACACACCAACAACCAAACTGATCATCAATTTCAGCCATCACTTGTTACTTTCAAGATTAGTTAGCGGATGGCTTTTAATCGCAATAATTAAGACAGCTATGGTGGCAAATGAATATAATAAAACTATAAAACAACAAGCAAGAAAATTAAGATTTAGCAACAAGAAGAAGAACAATATTCAAATATGAAACTCCCCCCTAATCAACCTAATATTCTGCATTTGGCAAGAAAGTAGGTGAAACTGAAAGAACCCTAATTTATTATAAGCAACTCTTGGTGTAAAAACTGGTGACAACATTCAAGCCATCCATACATGACACCTAATGAGTAAAAAACTCAAAGATCTGACATCAAACCCCCCATTTTGAGCTTCCATTAAATTCATCAACTTTAATCAAATAACCCCCTGAAATTGAAAAAAAAGAAATATGGTTTCCATCTAAAAATCAGATGCAAAAAGGTCAAAAACCCTAAAATCACAATTGCTCTCATAAACTTACTCCAATTGGCTTTGCAGGTTCCCATTTCTTAAAGAAAGTAAACTTCAAATAACCCCTAAAGTAGCCAAAATAAGAAAAAACCCAAAATTAAAAAGTGATCATATTTTCAAGAAATTAAAGAATTGGGTTTTTTCTTCCATTTGATCAAAACCCTAAATTGAGCAATCAAGAATCCACCCATTTGCATCATATCCATACCCAAATCAAATATCCACCAAATACGATAAATTTTTGGGGTTTTCAAGAGCTCCCATTAAATATATCGACGATTAACAAAAGAACCCATAAGTAAAAACACAAATAAATAAACAAACCCAGTTCGAATTCGAATAAAATAACTAATTTTCTGATAAAAAACATAAAGAAAGGCCAAAAAAGAAAGATACCCGATTGCGATTACGGACCACATTGTTCAAATCTGCAATCAATTTGAAGTTTTTCGATGGAAATCAAGAAAGAAAATTAGCACAAAAACAGAGAAAAATAGAAATGGAAGAAAATAACGAAGTTGGAATCCGGAATTTACGCATAGAAGTAGAAAAAATTTCATGGAGCAAAAGTCACCATTTTCTTTGTGCCCATAATATATCTGAAAAAACCCAAGAAACACGAGTTGTGTTATTTGAAATTTATTGTGTTTTCTTTTTGTAAAAATTTGAAATCATTTGTTCATGTAAAAACATAAAGAAGAAAACAGATTGGTTATTTAAAAATGTAAAAGCTGCAAAATTATATCTATGTTTATTTTGATGAAAGAAAGTTTACTAAAAAATATATATAGTTAAAGGAAAAATAAATATATTAATTAAAGGAGAAAAGGTGTATTTTTTTTACTGCTTTACCGAAAAACGTGTCTACATGTTCCCGCACCCAACGTTTGAATCGAATTTTTCTAAAAGAATTACTATAAACGTTCTAATTTTATATACAAATTTATTTAATAATAATTTTTTTTAAACGTCAGATAACTCACACACACGTTTTGGAAGTATCATCTAAACGGGCCCCGACTAATCCCTGCATCCATGAACCGGCCCTAGAACTCGCTCCTAAACCGGCCCTATGGACCAGACCAAGAGCTAAATACCGCAGCAAGTCGTTGCCTGCGGGGTTTGAACATTGGTCAACTGAGGATATCATCCTCTGAATGCACAAGGGTGTTACCTCCACCCACTAGGTTAGACGGGATTTTGGCGCATATGCCCATGAAGGGACCACACCATTAACCTTATACCCATTTCCTCTCCCTCTTTGCAACCCATACCTCCAAAAAACCATTATAAGAGCTGTTAAAACGGACTTTTATATAGACGACAAAAAAAATACATTTGACCAATTTCAGTCAAAAAACGGTGTAACGGACTGTTATAAAGGTGTAACAGGGACTAGTCAAAAAGGGAGAGAAAATGGGTATAAAGGTTAATGGTGGGGTGCCTTCATGGGCATAGGCGCCAAAATCCCAAGTTAGACCATCTTTGGTATTTATTTAATAATAATAATGCTTTTATTATTTCAATTAAATTGTTTAATGGATGAATATGAAAATGAAAATGTGAATATAATCAATGAAAAATTGTTTTGTATGATACAAATATTTTCGTCAACTTAAAACGTAAAATATGTTTTATGGGGCGTTGAAAGATGGAGTGATGTGTGACAGAAAGGGATTGAGCAGAAATAAAATTTAAAAACATTTGATTTGCATAATGGAATTTGATAAATTGCAATGCTTTGAAGGAATTAGAATAAAATTTGACCATACATTTGTTTTGTTGGAATTCAATTCTTTTGGTTTAGTCAAGGAATGATGAATTCCTTTTGTAGTGGAATTCAATTGAATTAAAAAAAATCGTCACCTTCGTTCCACGAACCAAACATTACTAAAAGGTTTGGTCAAAGAAATTTTTCATTACAATTTCATCAAATTCCACAAACTAAACAGTCTTTTATATAAAATCTAACAGATTTTTTTATAATGAACTTATTATATTACATGAAAGTGTATAAATATGTAAAAAGTTGAGTTAACATGAGAAATAGATTTTTTTTCTTCAAGAAACAACTTTTTTATTACACAAACTAATATCCCGATACAACCTCAAGTTTGCCAAAGCAACCACAAAAGTTATAAACGGTAAGTAGAGAGAAATATGGACAAACTCGACTCAATGATTAGTTTAATGCATTTTTTGTATTTAGCCCAACTTATAATAACAAATTATACTAACTTTTTTTTTATCATTCTTTATTTGTATTTAAAATACATCCAAACCAAAAGCTACTTAAAATTTAAAATTGGAAGACAAAATTTTATTTTTGAAAACTTTGGTTATCCAGTGTGGTCCCTTCCACTGTAGAAGATGGGACCCTGCATTTATTGACCCTTGAACAAGCTTTCATGTGTGTATGGGACCACTTGTACTATCAATTTTACTCATATTTAATTTAGGTCCAAGGGTATAATGGTCAAATGCCCCCATTATTATCCCATGATGTACAACTTATTAATGCTTGACAATTCTCATTATGACCATCTTACCCTGGAGAAAAAATTCACCTTTGTTACCTAGATTTTGGGTTTTTATTATTTAAAATATTTAATTTTGTAGAGAGTTTATTATGCAATTAATGTAATACCTAACCAAAGTCTCTATGGTCTCCTGTTTGGAGTAACATGTACGCAGAGGTCGTCTCAATTTTTTTGGAAGTTACATCTGTATTAAAGTCATAGACTATCTAAATATATAATAAATACAAATTATGTCATATTAAAAAATTTATTAGTTAAAAAACAAAGAAGTTTGAAATGACAAAAAGAGAAGAATATTAAAGAGTTCTCACAAATCAAGGGTAGCTCAAGTGGCTCTCCCTTTGGGTGGTAAAATCTGGGGTGACCCGGGTTCAAGCCCAGGGGGGAACATTTGAGTTCCTTGAGGAGTACCATCCCCCTAGTGGTCAGTCAAAGGCTGGCCACGCCCCTGTTACCGGTCATAGACTGAAGTAGGGAACAGACTTAGTGAAAGCTAGGTTGCGGGCAAGGCGGACTAGGGGGATGCCCAATTGGATTCCCGATACCGCCTGAGGGGCATGCGTGCGTGAGTGTGTTTCGTGGTAGTTCGTTCGTAAGGTTCGAGTGCCGCTATGCCTTTCAAAAAAAAAAAAATTAAAGAGTTCTCTTTGTTTTAAATTGACAAATTATGAAATTAAATACCACTGAAAGAAATTTTAGATAGGTTTTGTTGAGATGAGTTCACAACTTTATATAAATCAAATCTCAAACACAAGTGAAATTGGGCTTTAAATTTTATAAGCGTTGTTCAAAAACCAAATTTAACCTGTTAACAGACGGTCATATATATATATATATATCATATTTGTTCTTGTAAGTTTATCGGCTTGTGATAAAAAAGAAAAGTTTTCAATCATTCCTATTGATTTACCATGTCTCACCACTTTAATACTATAACAACAAATAAAAAGACACATTAGATAAATGTTAACGTTAATCTCTAAATAAATTGCCCTATTTATTATACGGATGTTGCCTTTGACAGATACCAAGGTGCCTACCTTGTGCAACATTTATTTCTCTTCAACATGTTGACAATAAATGTCGACGGACATAAAATAGGAGATACAGGAGAACCAAATTTATGATAAAATTTTCAAGAGGTAAAAAAGATTTTCAACCGAAATTAATAAAAAAGAACAACTAAAAAGTTGTTGTGTTTCGGTTATATGACAATAAATATTGATAATAACATCAATGTCGTTGTTCCAAGATTCAAACAAACAAACAATGAATCACGAGATGCATACCCATCGAAAAACATACCTAAAAGTACACATGGCTTTATCTTTGGTTGGATTGAAACATGTTCATCAAATGTTAGACTTTTGCGATCACGATTTGTTGTTGCCTGATTTTGCATCGAATTTCTTAAATTCTAAAATGAAAATAATTTGAAGCCAAAGGGTTAATTCGAAACAAAACTATGAATATTTTTCTTGGAGTTACACGTTTCTTTGTTTCGATTTAGAGGGGATTAGTTGATTGAATGTCATGAGCCATTAAAATTTACCAACATTTAGATATGGGCCCGATTATTTGGTGTGTGTGATCCACAATTTCATGTTCTCGTAACTGTCAAACATAGTTAGGGTGCATTTGCCGTTTGGTTTGCAGGACATGATGGGACATGACTAGACAGAACAGGCTTGTTCCATGTGTTGGCAGGCATCTACGTGGGACACACCAGAACTAAGTAGAACAAGAGTGGGACAAGCCTGTTCCATCCTAACTCCTAGAAATAAGTAGAACAGAGTCAGATTTACAATTATACCCTGTTGAGTCTGAAGATACCACTGCTGATACTACTACTGGAAGGTTACCACTGCTAGCTTTGGAGTTACTAACACTGATAGTTCATCTGAAGATTACCACTGCTAGTATGTGTGTTAACACTGAATAACAACTTACCACTGCCAGTACAAGTTACCATTGCTAGAACAGAATTACCACTGATGGTTGAAGATTACTACTGATTCTGTTTTGCCACTGCTGAAGAGATCAAGATAAGGAAAGGATTCTGTTGGAGATGATATGGGATAGATACGATTATTTTGGAGATTATCTAGAGTAGATTTACTTTCCTTATTGTAATCTTGTAACTCGTATAAATAGCTGTTAGGTTTTCAATGTTTAGGATACGAGTCATTAAGCTTTTGTTTAGAATTATTAAGCCTCAAAATTGTTCTTGAATCCCTGCAATTGAGAAGAGTTGCACGTCTGATTTGAGCCTGTTCAAATCAGATTGGGGCTTTGGTTGTAATCATTAAGCTTTTGATTAATACACAATTTGTTTTTCAATTCATTGTTAAGTCAATCAAGGTGTTATTCCGCAAACTTCTTTGATTTAAGTTTTCTGTTCTTGATAATTTCGATCATGTCAAGTGGTATCAGAGCTAGTTTAATTCAGAAAACAAATTAACAATGGATACTCA
This sequence comes from Centaurea solstitialis, assembly GCA_030169165.1. Lineage (NCBI taxonomy): Eukaryota > Viridiplantae > Streptophyta > Magnoliopsida > Asterales > Asteraceae > Centaurea > Centaurea solstitialis. Next base: position 15,369,541 of record CM058045.1, on the reverse strand, counting down.
GGAAACTGTTTTGGTCTCTAAAGTTCCCATGCTCAAACCTAATGAGTTTGACATGTGGAAAATCAGATCCGTGAATACATGCTTCTCACAGACTATGGAATGTGGGAGGTTGTTGAAAACGGACCTGGTACTGATGAAGGAGCTGTTGAAGGAGCTGCAAGACCCCCTCCCAGGAATGATGCAGATAGGAAAAGAAGGCAAACAGAGATGAATGCTTTAAGTGCTTTGTTGTTGGCTATTCTCAATGAATACCAACATCAATTTAGTACATACTCAGATGCCAAATCTCTCTGGACTGCTCTAGAGAAGAGGTTCTCAGGAACCAAAAGCACAAAGAGGAACCAGAAGGCCAGTCTGAAGCAACAATATGAGAACTTCACATCCCTGAAGAATGAATCTATGACACAAACCTTTGATAGATTCAACAAGCTGATTGGAGAACTTGCAACTGTAGATGTGAAGATGGATAAAGATGATGTGAATAGAAAATTCCTTAGATCTCTTGGAGAGGAATGGACTATTTACACTGTCTCATTCAGACAAGGAGATGCGTTAGAAGACAAAGAACTTGAAGATCTATACAATGATCTAAGGATCTTTGAAGCAGAAGTAGGGAAGAAGAAAAGACCCATTGGATACTCTCACAATACTGCTATTCTTTCTTCTGAAAACCCTAGTTCTTTCAATACTACTGCTTTTACTAATACCACTGCTACTTATAATACTACTGCTAATGAAACTGTTTCTAATGTAAATTCTTGTACATCTCAGGAAACCAATGATGATACAATTCTGGAAGCTTTCTTAGCAAGTCATGTCAAATCATCATTGATCAATGATGATTTGGATCAAATCAATGCAGATGATCTTGAAGAGATGGATATCAAGTGGCAGATGGCTATGCTCACTCTGGGGATGAAGAGATTTATCAGAAGAACTGGGAGAAACAACTTTGATGTCAAAAAAGGAGATAAAGCTGGATTTGATAAATCAAAGGTCAGATGTTACAAGTGCAATGAACCAGGGCACTTTGCCAGAGAATGCAAGGGAGGATCCACAAATCATCAAAACTCTGGAAGTGGTTCCTCACAAGCCCCTAGATTCAATAACAGGGGAAACAACTCAAACCCTAGTTCATCACAAGCACTTGTTTCACAAGAGGGACAAGGTTTTGATTGGAGTGATCATGCAGAGGAAGCAGTTCAAAATCAAGCACTCATGGCTGAAATCAAAGAGACTGAAATCCCATCTGAGGTATCTTCTAAACTCTGTTCTGATTCTTGTTTAGAAACTGTGAAAAAGTACAGGGATCACAATCAGACCATGAGTGATAGTATTAAGAAGATGGAGATCGATAGGAGAGAGTATGTTCAGATCATTGACAATCTGGAGGATCAAATTAAGGGCTATAAAGCCAATGAACTTCAGTTTGAATATGATTATAACTACTGGAAGTGGGAAAAGAAAGAATATGAGAGAAAATTGTCCAAGGTTAGGGAAGAGTTGGAGTGTGCTAAGAAAGAGTTAACTGCTGCTAAGGATGACTTAGAAAAATTTTCAAAGTCATCTAAAGCTTTAGAATCCATCATTAAAGCACAAGTCCATGATGACTTAAAGAGGGGAATAGGATACAACAATACCCCTCCTCCCTATAACCAAAATTACATTCCTCCTACCACTGATCTGCTTGGCAGGATGGATAGAGGAGAATTGAAGGAAGGTCTAGATAGAGTAGATCCAGTGGATACTGAGGAGGAATCTGATGAGAAAAGCACAACAGAGACCATTCCTGATGATAACCACATTCTCACTAATGAGAAGGGTGGTATGCCATTTGTTCCTAGCAAACAGATACTGACCTCTAGGAAAAACAAGGGAAAAGAAGTGATTTCCTCAAATAAGGTTGAAAACAAGACTGAGACAACTAGAAAAGAGAGTAGGAAGGACCACTATACTCAGAGGACTGTAGTTGATCCTGGTACTTCTTCACAGTCTCAAAACAAAAATCATCCAAGAGGAAGAAAAGGAACTGGAATAACCATTGGGCACAATGTCATGGTGTTGATCTAAGCAAGATAAACAGACCAAAACCATGCTTTATCTGTTGTAAGACTAATCATCTAGCAAGAGACTGTTATTTCAATCCAATTAATCAAAGAAACAGTTTTCAAACTAGAAGATTTGTCCCCACAAACAGAAGAGTTGTTCCTAAACAGAACAGGTCTAGTCAACCTAAAAGAAAAGTCCAAAAGAAAAAGGTTGAAAAGAAGACTGTTAAGATGGTTACTAAATGGGTACCAAAAGCTTCACTAAGCAATACTACTGCTTCAACAAGCAGTGGTAATGCAGTGTTGCTTCTGATAGCAGTGGAAAAAGTTACAAAGAGATAAAAGTTAACACTGCTGCTAGTAATAACAGCAGTAGTAATTCAAACACTGTTTCCACTGCTAGACCTTCAATAAGAAAACCCATTATAACCAAATATTACAGTCATGAGATCCCAAACAAAGATTATTTTTTGAAGCTCAACAGATTGACAGAGGTCAATTATGTTAATGATAAAGGAGAACCCAAGACCATATTGGCTTGGGTTCCCTCAAGACACTAACTGTTTCACTTTATGTGCAGAGCAACCAAGGAAGAAGGAGCAGTCTTTGGCATGTGGATAGTGGTTGCTCTAGGCACATGACAGGTAGCATGTCTTTACTTGAAGACTTTAAAAAGTTTGAAGGTGGACATGTTGCCTTTGGGGATAATCCTACTAGAGGTAAGATAAGTGGCAAAGGTAAGGTATCAAAAGGTAAGATGACTTTTGATGATGTTTATTATGTGGAGCAGTTGAGATACAACTTGTTAAGTGTATCTCAAGTATGTGACAAGAAGTTTGGTGTATTTTTCACTGATACTGAATGCCTCATACTTGCTCCTGGTTTCAAGATAGATGAGAGTCAAGTAATGCTTAGGACTCCTAGGAAAGATAATGTTTACTGTTTGGACATTGAAGATGCTTCTTCTTTATCATCCTTAAACTGTTTATTTTCAAAAGCATCTGTGAGTGAATCATCACTATGCCACATGAACTTCAAAAACATGAACTTACTTGTTAAAAACAACCTTGTAAGAGGTTTGCCTGCAAAGGAATTTTCATGTGATGATCATTGTGTAGCATGCCTTAAAGGTAAGCAACACAAATCTTCTCACAAGTCCAAAGAAGTAAACACTATCTCATCACCTTTACAATTACTGCACATGGATCTTTTTGGTCCTACCAATGTGATGAGTATAGGCAAGAAATCCTATTGTCTTGTGATAGTTGATGATTATTCTAGGTTTACTTGGGTTTACATTCTAAGAACAAAGGATGAGACAAGTGGACTGATCAAACCCTTTGTGACTAGAGTGGAAAACAAGACAAACCTTAGAGTAAAAGTCATTAGATCAGACAATGGCACTGAGTTCAAGAATGCTGATCTAAACAGCTTCTGTGAGGAAAAAGGTATTGAGAGACAATACAGTGCTCCTAGAACTCCTCAACAAAATGGTGTTGCTGAGAGGAGAAATAGGACACTAATTGAGGCTGCAAGAACTATGTTAACTGATTCTAAACTTCCTATCACTTTCTGGGCAGAAGCAGTTAACACTGCTTGCTATGTCCAAAACAGAGTTCTTATAGTCAAATCAAAAGGCAAGACACACCCTATGAACTTTTTGAGAAAAAGAAACCCTATATAGGATTTTTAAAACCATTTGGGTGTCCTTGCACTATTCTAGATACCAAAACTCACCTAGGCAAGTTTGACAGCAAATCTGATGATGGATTTCTTGTAGGATATTCTTCTCAAAGCAAAGCTCTTAGAGTATTCAATAATTCTACCAGAATCATAGAAGAAAGTGACAATGTCAAATGCAATGAAAACACTCCTAACATACCTGGAAGTGGTCCCAATTGGTTGTTTGACATTGATTCACTAACTAACTCTTTGAATATGAGCAATGCTGTGAATATAGGTTCAGGTACAGAGCAGATCCAGGAAACAAGTCCTCCATTTGTTGTGTTTCCGATGCCATTGGAAGAATCAAATGATATGTGCAAGGAGTTTGAGGAGCTGATGCATAAGAAGTTCAAGATGAGTTCCATGGGAGAACTCACTTTCTTTCTTGTTTTACAGGTCAAGCAGAAGACTGATGGTATTTTTATCAACCAGTCTAAATATGTGGCATCAATGCTTCAAAAGTTTGGGATGAATGATGCAAAGCCAGCTAGCACTCCTATGGAAACACACAAGCACCTCACTGCTGATGTTGAGGGGGAGGAAGTTGATGTTCACCATTACAGATCCATGATTGGATCATTAATGTATCTTACAGCTTCAAGACCAGATATTATGTTTGCTGTTTGTGTTTGTGCCAGGTATCAGGTTAGGCCAAAGGAGTCTCATCTACAGACAGTCAAAAGGATATTCAAATATCTCAAGGGTCAACCAAGGTTGGGAATTTGGTATCCCAATGACTCTTCTTTTGACCTAGTGGCTTACACTGATAGTGATTATGGAGGAGCAAATTTGGATAGAAAGTCTACATCAGGAGGATGTCAGTTCTTGGGAGGAAGATTGGTCTCATGGCAGTGCAAGAAACAGACCACTGTTTCACAATCAACAACAGTTGCTGAATACATAACTGCATCTCAGTGCTGTTCACAAGTTCTATGGATTCAGAATCAAATGCAAGACTATGGTCTTTCATTCTTGCAGACACCAATCTATATTGACAATAACAGTGCTATCAGCATTGTTAACAATCCTGTCAAACACTTCAAGACCAAACATATAGAGATCAAGTACCACTTTATCCGAGACTGTAATGAAAATAAGTTAATTCAAGTTCTGAAAGTCCACACTGATGATCAATATGCAGACCTGTTCACCAAAGCCTTTGATGTAGACAGGTTTACATTTTTGGTTACAGGAGTAGGAATGATGAACTTGTTGGGTTTTGGTGCGGTCCTCGTATCGAACTGACACGAAGAACACTGTGTATCCAAAACCTAACTGGATTGAGATACACCGTAAACCATATGATCAAACTGATCCAAAGGTTTGAACTTTATCAAACCTAACTGGTTTGATTTACGCGGAAGCGACGAATTAAAACCCGAAAAACATTCACAGATCTTATCGTTAATTTTATTAATCCTAACAATTAAAGGTTTAGAATCGTTACCTGGAAAGCTTGAGATAGATCCACCCGTGATCAACCATACGAATGCTTCTCTAGTAAAGCTAAACCCGATGACAACCCGAAAAAAACCGAGCTGGTTTTTAATGTGGCCGGCGCCAATAAAGAGAAGAGGGAGAGAGAGATTTTCAAGGAAAAACTGGAATTGGAATAATAATCAATTCCTTAAACTGGTAAAACCTATTTATATGGAAGGAGTTTCCATATAACCAGGTTACCTTATAATTATCAGGTTATCTTATAATTATCCTTTTTCTTTTCCTCAAAGAAAAGAATATTATGGATAATTATCAACTAATTAATTATTAATCTATTATATATTTATTTATGTAACACCCAATCCCAATTTAAATTTTCAAATAAAAATTTTGAAATAAAAACTCTTGCATAAAATAATAAATAGTAATTATTCTAAAAACCCAAGTCAACCATATCAATATCCCAAAATAAAGTCAATCCCATAATTAAGTAAAGTCAATGATAACACTAAACGGTCGGATCGGAACGCCTTCAGCCGGGAACCCTCAAGCCGGAGCCTTGCCCTTATCGACACCCGAACTCGTACCTAAAAATATTAAAACACGAGGGGTAAGCTCAACCGCTTAGTGAGTTAAGTTACATACAATAAATTACAATTAAATGCACATACACGTCAACCACATTATCAGCTTAACGGTTTCCCGTTTACCGGACCATCCCGCAATCCGGTCATCCGCGGTTTCCCGCCCTTCGGGTCATCACGCAACCCAATTATCACCACGTAATATCAACATCAAGCATATCCACATAAAATCATAAATTATTGCAGATAACCCACTCACCTCTATATGCCACGTACGCGCAAGTAGTGCCTCGCTCACAAGTGTAACCCACGCAACCCCTCTGTAAGTTAAGCACAAAATCCTACGTATTATTATTTTCAACTACTAAAACTAACGATCAGGGTACCATCGCCCGTAAACAAATCAACTAGCACGACACAATAATAAACCCACGAACACTACCAACATCGTTGGTTAAGCGGAAAGGTGGCGGCAACGACGGTGGCCCACCGCAACCGCACACCGCCTACGAAGCCACGGCGGCAGCCGTGCATTCCGGCAGCAGCGACGGCGACGTAATCGCCACCGCCGCCCAACCAAACACACCCATAAAACTCACGGTGGCCACGGTGGTGACCGTGGATCGCCACAACCACCGTCAGCCGACTCCCTCCCACGACTAGTGGCAGCGGCGGCGGTTTACACCACCACCACCACCGGAACACAGCCGCCGGCTTTCACGCCGCCGCCGGCCAAAACAAAACCACAGCAGCGACGGTATTGCCACCGCCACCGCCGGACGATAATAATAACAACAACAGCGGCAGCGGTGTCGCCACCACCACCGCCGGCCGGCGAAACGATGAGCGGCAGCAGCCGTGGTGATTACCACCACCGGCCACCACCTGAAAACCGCGGCGGCAGCAGCGGCCATAAGACCACCGCCACCCACCGGCTCCATCTCCACCAAGGCTGCACGGCGGCAGCTAGCGTGGCTAGCCACCACCGGCGCCGGATCAAATCACAACAACAACGGCCTCCGCCGCCCACGGTTGTAGCCGTGAGCCGGCGTCGCAAGTCGCGAGGAGGCACGGCGGCTACGGTCGTGCCACCGCCACCACCTCCGTTCTCGAGCAAAGCCCACGGCAGCCGTATGGGTGGTGGATCACCACCTCCGAATACTCTAACCCTACATCTAGTTACGTACCGAACAAGACGAGGCTTACCGACCGTGCGATACGATCCCTACGATCTCCTCCCGGCCGACCTCTCTCACTCTCGCCGTCCTCTCTCTCTCTCTCGGTTCCCTTAGGTCGTAAGATACGCAATGGAAGGAGGCTACAACTCTTAGGGTTTTTAACAACAATAACGCCCCCCCCCCTTTTCCCTTACTTAGGTTGCAAGAAAGCCCGCTACAAACCCTAACCCTAATCGAGATTAACACAATAATAATAACTAAATAATATTATTAACAAATAAAGTAATTAAATAAAATAAATAAATAAATAGGGAAACGGGGTGTGACAACTCTCCCCCACTTACAAGGATTTCGTCCCCGAAATCAATCTGAGAACAGCTCCGGGTAGTGCTCTCGCATCTCTGCCTCTGGCTCCCAGGTCCACTCGGAACCCTTCCGATGCTGCCACTGCACCTTCACGATTCCGATCTCCCTGCGTCGCAACCTCTTCACCTTCCGGTCTAACACCGCTACCGGCCTCTCGACGTAATTCAGGCTCTCGTCCACCTGAATATCGTCTAAAGGAATGTGTGCCGTCTCGTCGGCGAGGCACTTACGCAACTGCGAAACGTGAAAAGTGCTGTGGATCTGGCCTAGTACCGCAGGCAGCTCCAAGCGATAAGCTACCTTCCCAACACGTGCAAGAACGGTGAATGGTCCGATGTAACGAGGCCCCAGCTTGCCTCTCTTTCGGAACCGAATCACGCCCTTCCAAGGAGAAACCTTGAGTAGAACCCGGTCTCCCACCTGGAACTCCAAGTCCGACCTACGACGGTCAGCATAGCTCTTCTGTCGACTCTGAGCCGTCCGCAATCTCTCCCGGATCCTCTGAATATCCTCCGTAGTCCTCTGAACAACCTCGGTGCTACCAAGAACACGCTGTCCTACCTCACCCCAACAGATAGGAGTACGGCATCTCCTCCCGTAAAGCATTTCAAACGGCGGCATCCCAATGCTCGAATGGTAGCTGTTGTTATACGAGAATTCCGCCAGAGGCAGATACGTATCCCAACTGCCACCGAAATCCAGAACGCAAGCTCGTAACATGTCCTCCAAGGTCTGAATCGTCCGCTCACTCTGACCGTCTGTCTGAGGATGGTACGCGGTGCTAAAATGCAACCTAGTACCCAACTCCGAATGAAACCTCTCCCAAAACCGAGAAGTAAAGCGTACGTCCCGGTCCGAGATAATCGACACTGGCACCCCGTGCCTCGACACCACCTCATCCACGTAGATTTTCGCCAGCTGCTCTGCAGTCGAACTCTCCCGGATAGGAAGGAAGATAGCGCTCTTGGTCAAACGATCAACTATGACCCAAATCGCGTCAAACTTCCGAGGGGTTTTCGGAAGCTTGGTGATCAGATCCATAGTTAGGTTTTCCCACTTCCACTCGGGAATCTCAAGAGGCTGCATCTTGCCGTGAGGCTTCTGATGCTCAGCTTTGACCTTCAGACAGGTCAAACACGACTCCACGTACCGAGCCACGTCTCTCTTCATCCCCGGCCACCAGTAACCTGTCCGCAGATCCCGATACATCTTAGTAGCTCCAGGATGAATTGAGAATCTCGACTTATGGGCTTCCTCAAGCAAGGTCTGACGCGCCGTGCCCGCCCGAGGGACCCACACTCTACCGTATCTTGTCAGCAACCCTCGACTATCCCTGACTAACGCGGCCATCTGCCCCCGAATCCGCTCCCCGTTCTGGTTCTCCTCCCGACTTGCCTCCTCTTGTGCCCGCAGTACCAGGTCCACAAAGGAGGTAGTCACCGCCATCTTCAGGTGTGAAATACGAAGCGGTGCGTGCTCCGTCTTCCTGCTCAAAGCGTCAGCGACCACATTAGCCTTCCCTGGGTGATAGAGAATCTCGCAATCGTAGTCCTTGACTACGTCAAGCCACCTCCGCTGTCGCATATTCAGATTCGGCTGCTCCAAGAAGTACCTCAAGCTACGATGATCCGAGAAAATGGTGCACTTCACCCCATACAGATAGTGCCTCCACAACTTGAGAGCAAAAACAACCGCCGCAAGCTCAAGATCATGCGTGGGGTAATTAGCCTCGTGAGGCTTCAGCTGCCTCGAAGCGTAGGCTATCACCCGTCCCCTCTGCATCAGAACACAACCCAGACCCAGCCGAGATGCGTCGCAATAAACTGCCATGTCTTCCACCCCTTCCGGTAAAGTTAGAACCGGAGCCTCACACAGCTTCTGTCTCAACGTGTCGAAAGCCTTCTGCTGCTCAGAACCCCAAACGTACGGCTCACTCTTCTTTGTCAAACGCGTCAAAGGTACCGCGATCTTGGAGAAATCCTGGATGAACCGTCGATAGTAGCCGGCTAAACTCAAGAAACTCCGGATCTCGGTAGGTGCCTTCGGAATTTCCCAATTCATAACTGCTTCGATTTTTGCTGGATCCACCTTGATGCCCTCCCGGTTAATGATATGGCCCAAGAACTGAACCTCCTCCAACCAGAAAGCGCATTTCGAGAATTTGGCGTAGAGACGCTCCCTCCTCAACACCTCAAGCACCTCCCGCAGATGCATCACATGCTCCTCCTTCGTCTTCGAGTAGATTAGAATATCGTCGATGAAAACGATCACGGACCGATCAAGCATCGGGCGGCACACCCGGTTCATGAGGTCCATGAAAGCTGCTGGAGCATTGGTAAGCCCGAACGGCATTACCAGAAACTCGAAGTGGCCGTAACGGGTTCGGAAAGCGGTCTTGTGGACATCCGCTTCCTTCACCTTCAGCTGGTGATACCCTGACCGAAGATCGATCTTAGAAAACCACGAAGCCCCCTGAAGCTGGTCGAACAGATCATCAATTCTAGGTAGAGGATACCTATTCTTGATGGTCACCTTGTTGAGTCCACGGTAGTCGATGCACATACGGTGACTCCCGTCTTTTTTCTTCACAAACAGAATCGGTGCACCCCACGGTGAGCTGCTCGGGCGGATGAACCCCTTCCCCGAGAGCTCCTGCAACTGCTCCGATAACTCCTGAAGCTCCGGCGGAGCCAGACGGTAAGGAGCTCGCGCAATCGGAGCTGCTCCTGGTACCAAGTCGATGCCGAACTCGATCTGCCTATCAGGTGGAAGGCCAGGCAGATCCTCTGGAAACACGTCTGGAAACTCGCTGACCACTGGCACCTCCGCTACCGACAGCTTCCTCTCCTTTGCCTGATCCGCCATAGCATAAACTAAGAACCCCGTACACCCCTGCTGGATGTATCTCCGAGCTTTCGCGATAGAACATAAGGATGTAGATACCCTTCTCCCCTTGCCGTACACCACCAAGTCTCCCCCACTTGGGTTATGGATGCGTACAAACTGCCCCGCAACATCCGTGGTCGCCCGATTTGGAAACATCCAGTCGATTCCGACAACTACGTCCACTCCGTTCATGGGAATGGGGATGAGGTTGATGCTGAAACGAACTCCAAAGATATCAATGCTGCACCCCCGGTATACATGCTCGACCACTTGCACTTCCTCCGCCGCTACGTCGATTGCCTGAGGACTATCCAGATTACCGAGCTCGATCTGGAAGTCCTTACAGAACCTACGCGACACATAGGACCACGTGGCCCCCGTGTCGAAAAGTACTAAAGCCGGTTTCGAGTTGACAGGAAATATGCCTAAAATTCACATTTAACGGCAGATACACTATTCTTATCACTAACACATAAAATATGCTACTAACAATAATCGCATAAAATATAATAAGGAAAACCTGTAATCACGTCAGGCGCCGTCTGCGCTTCCTCGGCAGTCATCTGAAAGGCTCGCCCACGGGTGGTAGCTCCACTCTTCCCCTGGGTAGTGCCGTCGGTGATCCTAAGCGTCGCTGGTGCAGGGGCCAGGGCTGGCGTCTTCTTCAGCTGAGGGCAATCGGGCTTGATATGCCCCGGCTGATAGCAGTGAAAGCAAAGCCTAGCAGTCTCCTTGCAGTCCTTGCTGAGGTGGCCCGTCTTGCCACACTTGTAACACGATAACTCCCGCGGTCTGCACTCACCCCGGTGGTAACGCCCACACTTTGGGCAGCTCGGGGTCCCGCTCCTGGTATCAGTCCTAGCTCCCTTGAACTTCTTTGCTGGTCCCGACTGGTCTTCTGCCTTTCTCTTTCCTTGCTGCAGTTCCTCCAAGACTAGCTCCTGAGACCTCGCTACCTCCTGCATGTCACTGAGGGTCTTACACCTCCCCGTGGCCACCGCCTTTTTGAGTTCCGGCTTCAGCATTCCCAAGTAACGAGCCATCTTCAGCGACTCGTCGTTCGCGTACCCCGGTACAAACAGCAGCTTCTCCAGAAACTGCGCAGTAATCTCATTCACCGACTCCGTCGTCTGAGTCAGCTTCAAAAACTCTGATGCTATCCGTTCCTTTTCGATGCGAGGTGCAAACTCCTCGTCGGACAAGGCCCGGAAGTCCCCCCAGGTCAGCGCAGTGATCTGTGCCTCCGTGTATTTCTTGAGCGTCAGCTCCCACCAATCCTTTGCAGCTCCACGAAGAAGGTTCACAGCAAAAAGAACCTTCGAACCATCAGGGCACCCACAAGTGCGAAAGGCTCCCTCGACCGCCGAGTACCAGCGGTAGCAAGCCACGGGATCCTTCTTCCCGTCAAATAATGGCGGTTGGCACGCCATGAAGTCCTTAAAGGTGATCCCACGAGGCTGGGATTGACTCGAGCTCCCAGTACCTAAGCTACGGGCCGTGAGGGCCACGTCAATGCGATGGTCCATGGTTTGGATCAGCTCGTCTCTCATCTGGTTAAACAGCCCCGGCAGCATCTGCTGCAGGGTCTCAGTGATTTGGGCAGCAATGTGGTCGGACTGTCCGGCCTCATCATCAGTCTGGCTTCGGGTTAGCACCATTCTGAGGATTTAAATTATCTTAGTTCACATCTTGACCGGAAATCACTATACACTTACTAAGGTACTCACACGCAATCCTACCAAGAGTGATCATGCCAACCCTAAGGCTAGTTGTTATCGCGCATGCTAACACAGACTGTCCCACATATATATATATATATATATATATATATTACACATAGCATGCTATAATCCTAACTGCAATCAATAAGTTTTAAGTCTCCAGAACTTAATCAAATCCAACACTACACAGGCGTTTATAGTAACACTATTATTGGCGCCGTATTACTATAACCAACCATGCATGGTAGCCGGATCAAGACCACCGAGCAACAATCAGACAAGAATATGCTCGACGACCCATCCCCGACGTACCAAGGTGTTTACGTTTGGTCTTGATACCGTCCTAATTAGACCTAATCCCACTGACTAACAGTCACATAAAATCATAGAATACAGCTCAGCTTCATTCCCAACAAGCCACATGCAATTTTATAATTTAGCATGCGATTACAAGTAATTAATACTACACAAGCACATATAACGATTTAACGACTAAGGTACTTAAAGCTTACCTCCGCCTTGACGGTTCCGCTGGCCGTTCCGATCTCATCCAATTACTTTCAACCGCCTGGTTTAAGTCCAACCACACACACACCCACGAGTGCGTGTGCTGATTCTCTTAAACCTAGGCTCTGATACCAAGTTGTAACACCCAATCCCAATTTAAATTTTCAAATAAAAATTTTGAAATAAAAACTCTTGCATAAAATAATAAATAGTAATTATTCTAAAAACCCAAGTCAACCATATCAATATCCCAAAATAAAGTCAATCCCATAATTAAGTAAAGTCAATGATAACACTAAACGGTCGGATCGGAACGCCTTCAGCCGGGAACCCTCAAGCCGGAGCCTTGCCCTTATCGACACCCGAACTCGTACCTAAAAATATTAAAACACGAGGGGTAAGCTCAACCGCTTAGTGAGTTAAGTTACATACAATAAATTACAATTAAATGCACATACACGTCAACCACATTATCAGCTTAACGGTTTCCCGTTTACCGGACCATCCCGCAATCCGGTCATCCGCGGTTTCCCGCCCTTCGGGTCATCACGCAACCCAATTATCACCACGTAATATCAACATCAAGCATATCCACATAAAATCATAAATTATTGCAGATAACCCACTCACCTCTATATGCCACGTACGCGCAAGTAGTGCCTCGCTCACAAGTGTAACCCACGCAACCCCTCTGTAAGTTAAGCACAAAATCCTACGTATTATTATTTTCAACTACTAAAACCAACGATCAGGGTACCATCGCCCGTAAACAAATCAACTAGCACGACACAATAATAAACCCACGAACACTACCAACATCGTTGGTTAAGCGGAAAGGTGGCGGCAACGACGGTGGCCCACCGCAACCGCACACCGCCTACGAAGCCACGGCGGCAGCCGTGCATTCCGGCAGCAGCGACGGCGACGTAATCGCCACCGCCGCCCAACCAAACACACCCATAAAACTCACGGTGGCCACGGTGGTGACCGTGGATCGCCACAACCACCGTCGGCCGACTCCCTCCCACGACTAGTGGCAGCGGCGGCGGTTTACACCACCACCACCACCGGAACACAGCCGCCGGCTTTCACGCCGCCGCCGGCCAAAACAAAACCACAGCAGCGACGGTATTGCCACCGCCACCGCCGGACGATAATAATAACAACAACAGCGGCAGCGGTGTCGCCACCACCACCGCCGGCCGGCGAAACGATGAGCGGCAGCAGCCGTGGTGATTACCACCACCGGCCACCACCTGAAAACCGCGGCGGCAGCAGCGGCCATAAGACCACCGCCACCCACCGGCTCCATCTCCACCAAGGCTGCACGGCGGCAGCTAGCGTGGCTAGCCACCACCGGCGCCGGATCAAATCACAACAACAACGGCCTCCGCCGCCCACGGTTGTAGCCGTGAGCCGGCGTCGCAAGTCGCGAGGAGGCACGGCGGCTACGGTCGTGCCACCGCCACCACCTCCGTTCTCGAGCAAAGCCCACGGCAGCCGTATGGGTGGTGGATCACCACCTCCGAATACTCTAACCCTACATCTAGTTACGTACCGAACAAGACGAGGCTTACCGACCGTGCGATACGATCCCTACGATCTCCTCCCGGCCGACCTCTCTCACTCTCGCCGTCCTCTCTCTCTCTCTCGGTTCCCTTAGGTCGTAAGATACGCAATGGAAGGAGGCTACAACTCTTAGGGTTTTTAACAACAATAACGGGCCCCCCCCCCTTTTCCCTTACTTAGGTTGCAAGAATGCCCGCTACAAACCCTAACCCTAATCGAGATTAACACAATAATAATAACTAAATAATATTATTAACAAATAAAGTAATTAAATAAAATAAATAAATAAATAGGGAAACGGGGTGTGACAATTTATCTAATAAATATATAATTCACTTAATTAATTAATAACCCTTTAACTTTGGGTATTCTGACTGAAATTACCCAATTGATTTACAATTAACTATTATAAATCCAATCTCTCCATTTCTGGGTTTATTTAACTTATTCAACAGGTGTGACCCTCAAGTGTCTTGTAACATTGGATGTGTAATCACTGGTTTGTCAACTTCTGCACATAATTACTAACAGACTCCCACTTGTGCAAGTTGGCAATACCGCCTTGATCACACGGACCTAAGGAGACCCCTAGACAGGCACTTAGGCTAACCAGGTTACAAGAACTCTTATACCCAGATAGGTAATATTTATGAAACAACTGTTCATAAATTGGGTATATCTTGGCTTTTCCCTTTGCAACACGATATTTCATCTATGAGTATGAGCCTGGAATAAGTCGACTCTTAATACTCATGATTCTGTTTCTCGACTATCCGACCTCTACTGATAGGTAAACGACAAAGAACTAATCAGTTCGTTTGGGCATGGCCATGCACTTCATCAGTATGTTCAGTCAGTCAAGGGGCCCAGAAATATCTCTCTTCATAGAAGAGGTGCAAATCCCATCTTGCATATCTGCATTTAATACCACGGCTTCCGCTGAATCTAGTTACGCCCTTTATAGCCACCCTGTTACGGCGTAGCGGTTGAACGCACTAAGTATCCAACAGTCCTCATGATATCAAACCAAATACCTCAGGTGATAAGGACAACCACTATGAGAGTTACTTATGACAAAATCCAAGAAGTAATCTCAACCGCGGATCACGTCCAATACTCGCTACTCTATCGAATATCTGTGCAGCTTTTGGTCTACATCACTTGTAGCTGTTATTCAATCAACTGATCATAACTACCCAAAAGCTCACAATGACTTTAAAGCCCTATCGGGTTCCCACCACGATAAGTTGTCACGGACAAATTTCGAATGAAAAAAACTAGAAACTAGTTTCATTCCTGGATAAAAACATGCAAAATATAAAAGTGATAAAGAAACTATTTTTGTATAGTCCATATTACACTTTGTAATAATAACAAAAATAATGGCATTTCTTAATTACTTTTATGGTGTCTATTCAACGTTTACTAAATACTGATTTAAACGAAGTATCACCTAACTTCAGTTTAAACCCTTTGATTAATGTTTACCGTATTGATCAAAGTAACAACCAAAATAATACAAGTTTGTATCATCTGATACAATTTACTTGATTCTGCTAATATTTGTTTTGCAAACACTTTTAAACAAAATTAGACTTTTCTTTACCATATTCCCTGAACTTGGAGATACTGGAATTTAGAAACTCTAAGTTTCTCTGAATATGTAAAGCTAAACTACAACTTCCCTTAGTTGTTGTGTAGACGAATGATTTCTACCTGAAATCGGATAAAATTTCCATTTACCAAACATGCAAATTTCAGGAAATTTATTCTAGTGTTTTCAACACTTTCTAGTCTAAAAGATAATTACTATCTTTAATAACTATTCCAACACATTTTAATTATTGATTTTTCTCAAAAGTCAAGTATGACTTTATTTTGTTTCAAAGTCTTTGAAACTTCTGTTCTACCCTTTTGACTGAAAAGTAGATAGTATATCTTATGAATTTACATCCTACCTGGATCATGAATTCCGAGATATACTAAATCAATAATTTTATCTTTTATTCTTTATCATAGACTAGATAGAGAATAAACTGGGATTCCACTAACCTATATGAAAACCAACTATTACTTAAAATTAACTATTGACTTAGTCAAAACATGACTTATTTAGTCAATTCTATTTCAAGTAATGAACACGAGAATTTTAACATTTGTAAAACTTAACTGGATTTTATTAAATCCTAAATCCGAAACTTGGAACTTTTCCTAGTTTTATAAATACTGATATTATCAACGATATCTGAGATAATATCCTAAATTCTTCTTAAAAAACATATGAGTAATAAATACTTTCATAATCTTTTACTCATAAATGTTTTATTCAAAAACATATTCCTATAATTATAGTACTTCGTGTGTTTTTGACAGTTTTCATATACATTACTTCAAATTATTTTGATTGAAGTAATATTGTTAGTGTAATATGCAACATCTAGGATCTAATTTTGAATCAAGTCAAATTTGACTTAATCAGATTCAAAATACCATGTATAAAGATATTTAAATCAAGACAATAATTTTAAATTTTAAAACCGATATCCAAAAATCCAAATTTTGGAAAAACAAGATTGTTTTAAATCATGAAAGTTTAAAATTGTCTTTGATAATATCTACTTGCATGATGATCCTTGCAATCTGGGCACTTCACTTTTAATGACCACCTGCAATTAAACTTTTGCTTCTAGGTGTCAACACACTCGTAAACTAACAAGCGAAAGTGATAAACTGAAGCATTCACGAATACCTGAGGTGTTTATACCTGCTTCGTAATGCTTTGGGCAGTTATGCCTCCAATAACCAACTTCATGGCACTTGAAGTATTGAATCTTGGTCATTACTCTGTTAGACTTAACTTTCTTGCCCTTGCTCTTGCCTTTGCCATTATTATTAACCCTGGGTGCACTCAGGGTAGCCAGAACTTGGCCCCTTCCCTTACTGGTGTTCCCATGCCCACGCTTCTTCTTTACGTCACTATTCTTGACCACAAGCACATCTTTGGTCTTGGTCCCCATACTCAACTCAATGGTTTTCAACATGTTGTTTGATAACCATCAGACATTGAGTTGAGTATCGTATCCATTGCTAACTGCAACAAAACTGGGTGACCGAGCCTCTCTAGGTGATCAATGTGCCTTTTCATGATCACTAACTGAGGTTCCCTTGGCCATCGTGCACGTGTTTAGTGCTCTACTGGCATCATAACGCTCTGTGCGTGTTTGCGTCTGAGGCATGTTCCTCAATTGGCGGATCATGTCATTAGTGTTTATGAGCCTCGTAAGAAAATCTGGGCTCATAGTCGCAAGCATAAGATGGCCTACATCCAGCAAATTATCGAAATGTTGTTCCTAACAGTGACAACATCATTTGCTGGAGGGGCCTTCACCTAGAGGCATTTTTCTAGGACATACCACTTTCTCTCGTGCCTGAGCACAATCATCAGATTGCGCTCCCAGACGAGAAAATTAAACCTGGTAAGTTTGTCCCTTTTTCGAGAATAGAGCAAAGAGAAAGATTTATTAGTGTTGGTTACTGTGTTTGCAATCAACACATTTAAAAAACTTTGGTTTTAGTAACTGTGAATAGGCAATTTTCAATAAATATCAATAAACCCTTAAATGATCAATTTATTGGACTAGGATCCTAATTACATACGCCCTGATGACCAGTGTGTTCACGTCCCACCAGGCCCACGTACTAATTAGGTAGGTAAGAACTTTTACCAATCATATCTAACTGACACGACTCCTAGATCTTTTCGGGACAACGGTAATTATCCGTACATGTTTCAGTCCCTCTAAGTGCTTTTTGGCCCGGTACCACCCGGTAAACTTAACAGAACCAAAACAGATCTCACCATTTTGGGACTTGGACACTTTACTCTGGCCGGTACCACCCGGAGATAATTCGCAGAGTCTTGTTAATCCCCTCCAGCTTCGGTTTGAACGCGGTCGTTCAAGGTGTGTTCACTTACAACGGCCGCGTACCTTACGCCGGAGGTGCCCCTAGATGGGTTGCACTACTGATCTATGATTTTCGGGGTTTTTAATTAATTTTGAAAAACCTTTTGATATCCAGTATTTTGAAAATCTATAACTTTGAAAAACTGATCGTTTAAAAGGCAACTGATGTTTTAAACTAACTGTTTCAAACATGCACGCTGTTTAAAACTAACTGTTTTAAAAAGACTTGCTAATTAAAACTAAATGTTTTAAGAGCATACCTGGTAATCAAAACTAACTGTTTTGATAGCACACTGGTTGATTAAAACTAACTGTTTTGTCAACTTGCCTTTTATAAAGAAAAACAATCTTTTACAATTTTCAGGTTTTTAAATAAAGTCTACCGTTTAAAAAGGTTTTTAAAAAATTGGTAATTTTAATTATAAAACCTATTTTAAAACATATTTGATAAACACATAATTATCAAATATCACGAGTAAATGTTCACAACCACGCAGTAAATAATTAAATATATCAACAACCACACAGTTTAAAAAGACTAATTATAGGTTTGCCAACTTTGTTCCTAGGGACCAATAATGACCTATTTTCTAAAGAACTTCAAAATCCTCACGTAGCTCCCACTGGCTTCGGCACCTTCGATAAAAATCCGGAAAGGAAAAACTCAGTTTTTCTCGCGTAGCTCCCACTGGCCTCGGCATCCTCGATGGAAGTCCGGAAAGAAACACTAAAATTAACTATCCTAAGGTCATTTTTACAAAGGGGTTGTAAGTGGCACGTAGGCCTCCCCAAAAACAAGTCAAGGGTCTAAGTTGGCAACCTCTATAACAGATATAAAATATATACGCAAACAGGTATATTATTTAAACAACTACGCATACATATAAAGCATAAAATAAGCAATATAATAAAGCATAAAGCAAACCTAGATCCGTTATAAATTGTCTTGTCTCATTTATCGCAAAAACTTGGTTTTAACTGATTTATAAAAACTAACTGTTTTATAAACCGAAAAAATAATATTTTATATTAAAAAGGATTTTCTTAGAATTATAAAATAAAATTTATAAACGATAAATTCATTTTATAAAACGAAAACCAGTCTTAAAAATATTCGCCTTTTATCCAAAACTATATCAAACCGGGTATTCCGGACTAACTGGTCGAAATACCAAATATTAGCCCATAAACCGTATCGAGGTTTGACCAACTGGTCAAAAATGACACCAGACCATAAAACGAGTCAAATATTTGGTTTGATAGACATAATTTCAATAAAAACTTCTAAAACAATTTTATAAGATAAAATTATCTAAAAATTAATTTAGGTAAAAGGCCTAAAACCAATTAACCCTCTTGGGCCATAAACTTGGTCCAAGATTTCTGGGTTTTGGGCACAACAACAAAATTGGCCCATTTAGATGAAAAACCCTAGACGTAACCCTGTGATCAAACGATAACTTACGGTTAAGCATGTGATTGCCACCGTCATGACCGCAATACACGGCTGCTGTCGTTGTCACCTGGTGGCCGACGGCAGTGATGGTAAACGACCATCACCACCGTCGCTGGTCGGCGATTGATACGTATCACCAACCACGCCATCATTGCCTTCCGAATGCCGCCACTACTCTTCTGTGGCTGGCGATCGTGTGGCTCCGGTGATGACAGTAGCAGCCGGCAAACTATCGCCGCCGCCTTCGCCACCGAGTGATTAACGGCAGCAGTGGCTAGCTGCCACTTGCCGTCGCCGAGGTCGATTTCGATCGCTACCGCCGCCATCCACAGCCACGGTGCTGCGGTTGAATTATCGCAAAACGCCACCACCACCACGCTGGTGGTGCGGCTGCGGTCAAACCACAATCCGGCCATAGCCGGGTGCGGTGCGGGTCTCGCTCAGATCCGATGCGGCCATCGCCGTGTGCGATTCGGTTACCGGGGTACCACCATCGACCATCGCCACCACCACGCGGGTGGTTCGGCTTTGGTCGCCGTCGATCGTGGCCACCACCAATCTGGTGGTGTGGCCTTCGCGGTTACGGCTTGGTGGCGGTTCGGCCACCGTCTGGCGGTTCGGTCGGCCACTGTCGCCGTTCCACCGTCGTCGTTGTGTTATGGCCGGTGATTGGTTAGATGGTTCGGTGGCGATGTGCCGCCGTACCACCACCTATCACTATTACCCCATGAGGTTTTCCGTGCTTTCAGTTTTAAACGTGATAAACGAAAAAAAATAAAATAAGACTGATAAAGATTAACTGATTAATAAAACTTTTACTGATAATCATTATCTAAACTGATAAGGATTACAAAAAACTGATAAAAATTTTAAATTATTATCTAAACTGACAAGGATTTAAAATTTTATACGAAGGTGATAATTATCAAAACTTTATACAAAATTGTTAAAGATTAAACTAATAAAACTTAAACCCTTTTATAGAAACTGATAAAGATTTAAATTTTATACAAAATTGATAAATATCAAATCTTTTACAAAAACTGATAAAGATCTTAAACTAATAAAAATTAATTCTTTATGCTAAACTGATAAAGATTGAATTTTTATACAAAACTGATAAATATCAAAACTTTGATAAATATCTAATCTTTATCCACAAGAAATCATTTAACGGATCTAATAAACAATAAACTAAAATAAGCGATTAAACCTGTGGCTCTGATACCACTGTTGGGTTTTGGTGCGGTCCTCGTATCGAACTGACACGAAGAACACTGTGTATCCAAAACCTAACTGGATTGAGATACACCGTAAACCATATGATCAAACTGATCCAAAGGTTTGAACTTTATCAAACCTAACTGGTTTGATTTACGCGGAAGCGACGAATTAAAACCCGAAAAACATTCACAGATCTTATCGTTAATTTTATTAATCCTAACAATTAAAGGTTTAGAATCGTTACCTGGAAAGCTTGAGATAGATCCACCCGTGATCAACCATACGAATGCTTCTCTAGTAAAGCTAAACCCGATGACAACCCGAAAAAAACCGAGCTGGTTTTTAATGTGGCCGGCGCCAATAAAGAGAAGAGGGAGAGAGAGATTTTCAAGGAAAAACTGGAATTGGAATAATAATCAATTCCTTAAACTGGTAAAACCTATTTATATGGAAGGAGTTTCCATATAACCAGGTTACCTTATAATTATCAGGTTATCTTATAATTATCCTTTTTCTTTTCCTCAAAGAAAAGAATATTATGGATAATTATCAACTAATTAATTATTAATCTATTATATATTTATTTATCTAATAAATATATAATTCACTTAATTAATTAATAACCCTTTAACTTTGGGTATTCTGACTGAAATTACCCAACTGATTTACAATTAACTATTATAAATCCAATCTCTCCATTTCTGGGTTTATTTAACTTATTCAACAGGTGTGACCCTCAAGTGTCTTGTAACATTGGATGTGTAATCACTGGTTTGTCAACTTCTGCACATAATTACTAACAGACTCCCACTTGTGCAAGTTGGCAATACCGCCTTGATCACACGGACCTAAGGAGACCCCTAGACAGGCACTTAGGCTAACCAGGTTACAAGAACTCTTATACCCAGATAGGTAATATTTATGAAACAACTGTTCATAAATTGGGTATATCTTGGCTTTTCCCTTTGCAACACGATATTTCATCTATGAGTATGAGCCTGGAATAAGTCGACTCTTAATACTCATGATTCTGTTTCTCGACTATCTGACCTCTACTGATAGGTAAACGACAAAGAACTAATCAGTTCGTTTGGGCATGGCCATGCACTTCATCAGTATGTTCAGTCAGTCAAGGGGCCCAGAAATATCTCTCTTCATAGAAGAGGTGCAAATCCCATCTTGCATATCTGCATTTAATACCACGGCTTCCGCTGAATCTAGTTACGCCCTTTATAGCCACCCTGTTACGGCGTAGCGGTTGAACGCACTAAGTATCCAACAGTCCTCATGATATCAAACCAAATACCTCAGGTGATAAGGACAACCACTATGAGAGTTACTTATGACAAAATCCAAGAAGTAATCTCAACCGCGGATCACGTCCATGTTGGGTTCTATCGGGTCGGATAAACAGATAAACAATTACGCAGCGGATAAAAACCTAACCCGAACAATGATCCATCCGTAGTTTATTAAACACAATTATATCAAGAGGGTTTTCTCGCGTTTACCTTTAGACGATACAAACGATCCTCCGGATGCTAGTGAGGGATACACCGCTACTGCACCACCGTGAGACTGGCTGCTAGACCGCCTAGGATTTGATCGGAAAAACCTCCCGGTGTATGTGTGTGTGTCAACGCCGACAAGAGAGAGAGAGAGCGAGAGAGAGATTTGTGATTCTTGGTGAATAAGTTAGAATGAAATCAGATGATTATTGCCATTACCCTAACCCTATATTTATATAGGTATACATGGTAATGATACAGAATCACAAACCAAATAATTTCCTTAATTAACTATTCTTGTTAATCAAGAAATATTTCTCTCAAAGATTTCCTTAATTAATCATACTTGTTAATTAAGAAATATCTCTCTCAATAATTACCTTAATTAATTATACTTATCAATTAAGTAATTACCGATAAATAATAAATAAACAATTTATTATTTATTCCACACAATAAATCCAATAGGTCTCGGGTTGGGTGTGTAGCAGTGTGACCCACTAGTGTCTTATAACATTGGACATAGTGATCCTAATTACTGTCTTGCACATAATCCTTTCAGACTCCCACTTGTGCCAGACAAGTAACTTAACTGTCACTATTAGCCTAAGGAGGTCCCTAGCCAGACACTTAGGTTGACCAGGTTATAAGATCTCTTATAGCCAGAGATACGATTCATATTTGAATTGTACACAGGTTCATTCCTTTTACACACGATATTTTAAAGTGAGTTTTGACATGGAGCTGAGATAGTTCAATCATAAACTCAAGTATTTCCTGACTCTGATCTCGATTGCCTGCAGTAACGGATCTTCCAAATAACTCACTGTTATTCTATCCGAGCGTGGCCACGCATTTCTGCCAATCTTAACCGTCAGGGGGCCCAGAAATATCTCTCCCATGTGGGAGGTGTAAATCCCATCTTGACTATCTGCATCTACAACCACGGCTTCCGCTGCATCTAGTCATACCCCTTATGACCACCCAGTTACGGTGCGGCATTAGAGCATGCTAAGAGTACAGTAGTCCTCATGATCATAGACCAGATATCTCAGGTCAAAGGACAACCTATCATCAAGTCAATGCTTATGACAAAGGCTCCATGAAGCAGACTTGAAACTGGTCACTTCCAATACTCAAACACTCTGATGAGTATCTATGAATGTTTGGCCACATCACTTGTGCTTTTACTCATTACGTTGAATAAACCACCAAACACTCATAATAGCGTTACAATCCTGCTAAGGTTCCCACCTTAACAAGTAGCTACGGAACTTTAGATTTTTCGAACTCGTGAAAAATCATGGATAACATTAAATATGCGAAAAGTAATTTTTCTTGAAACATCTTAAAATAGTATCTCTTTATTTCCAACACACAGTGAAATAAACTTTCATAATGTTTCAAAAATTACATTGATAATCGATAACATAAACTAACTACTAGTATCCAGGTACTGCATTCCTATGGAACTAGTATGGCCCTCATGCTTTGCTCTAGCTAAAGGCTTTGTTAGCGGATCTGCAACATTCTCATCCGTCGGAATCTTGCATATTCTCACATCTCCTCTTCCAATAATCTCTCGGATGAGGTGATATTTCCTGAGTACATGTCTCGACTTGTGATGTTCTCTGGGCTCCTTCGCTTGCGCTACTGCCCCAGAGTTATCACAGTAAATATCAATGGGTCTAGAGATACTGGCTACAACTCTTAGATCCGTGATAAAACTCCTGAGCCAGACAGCTTCCTTTGCCGCATCTGATGCTGCAATGTACTCTGCCTCTGTAGTGGAATCCGCTATGGTATCTTGCTTCGAGCTCTTCCACGAGATCGCGCCTCCATTTAGGGTAAACACATATCCTGACTGTGATCTAAAATCATCTTTGTCGGTCTGAAAACTAGCGTCAGTGTAGCCTGTGACGCTAATCTCGTCTTCAGATCCTCCAAAGACCAAGAACATTTCTTTTGTGCGTCTCATGTACTTGAGAATGTTCTTGACAGCCACCCAATGGGCTTCACCTGGGTTCTGCTGGTATCTGCTCGTAACACTTATCGAGTAAGCAACATCGGGCCTTGTACATAACATGGCATACATAATTGATCCTATCGCTGAAGCATATGGGATCAATTTCATCTTGTCCTGATCTTCACTAGAAACAGGACACTGTGCTTTGCTTAGCACTATGCCATGCTGCATTGGGATAAATCCTTTCTTGGATTCCTCCATCCTGAATCTTTTCAGGATTTTGTCAATGTATGTACTCTGACTAAGCCCGATAAGCCGTCTAGATCTATTCCTGTAGATCTTTATACCAAGTATATAGGCGGCTTCTCCAAGGTCTTTCATTTGGAAACACTTGCTTAACCAAATCTTTACACTCTGTAAGGTTGGTACGTCATTTCCAATGAGTAGAATATCATCTACATATAAGACCAAGAAGGTTACTATGCTCCCACTGAACTTTGTGTAAACACATGGTTCAAACTCACTCTTGGCAAAACCAAATTCTTTGATTCGCTCATCAAAGTGTAAGTTCCAACTTCTAGATGCCTGTTTTAATCCATATATGGATTTCAACAACTTGCACACTTTATTAGGATTCTTTGGATCTATGAAACCTTCCGGCTGTTCCATATAGACGTCTTCTGTTAACTTCCCGTTCAGGAAGGCCGTCTTAACATCCATCTGCCAAATCTCGTAATTGAAGTACGCTGAAATGGCCATCAAGATCCTAATAGACTTTAACATTGCTACTGGTGAAAAAGTTTCATCATAGTCAATACCATGAGTTTGCGTGAAACCTTTTGCTACCAGTCTAGCTTTAAAGGTGTGCACATTACCGTCCATGTCAGTTTTCTTCTTGAAAACCCATTTACGTCCAACAGCTCTACTGTGTTGGGGTAAATCTGTCAACTCCCATACTTGGTTGTCATACATGGACTGCATCTCAGCCTTCATGGCCTCCTGCCATTGTTCAGACTCACTGCCTGATACAGCTTCTCCATAGGAGGTCGGTTCATTCAAGTCTCCATCATCCTGAGAGACTAAGAACCCAAGATACCTATCTGGCTCTTGCCTTATCCTAGTGGATCTGCGAAGGTCCTGTGTTTGCACTTCCTCAACCGTTTCCGGTTGAGTCTCAACATATTCTTGTTGAGCAACTGGCTCAACTATCGGTGAAGTGTCATCTTCCTCTACCTCCTGTAGATCTACATCATTCCTGGTATCCTTTTGGTTGAGGAACTTATCCTCCAGAAAATCACCTCCCCGAGCTACAAAGACTTTGTTCTCGGTAGGATTGTAGAAGTAGTATCCCACAGTAGTCTTGGGATATCCTACGAAGAAGCACTTGTCTGATTTGGGTTTGGGTTTTTCAGAAGTTGGTCTCTTGACATATACTTCACAACCCCAAATCTTTAGAAAAGACAATTTTGGTTTCTTGCCTGTCCAAATTTCATATGGTGTCTTTTCTACCGATTTAGTTGGCACTTTGTTCAGTATGTGGGCCGCTGTTTCGAGCGCATGTCCCCAAAATGACACTGGTAGCGAGGAACGACACATCATTGATCTTACCATATCAAGCAAGGTACGGTTTCTCCTTTCTGACACACCATTCATCTGGGGTGTGTACGGAGGTGTGAGTTGTGAAACAATCCCACATTCTATCAAATGATTGTTAAATTCCTGACTCAGATATTCCCCACCTCGATCTGACCTTAGGAACTTGATTTTCTTGTCAAGTTGATTCTGTACTTCACTCTGAAATTCCTTAAATTTTTCAAAGGTTTCAGATTTATGTCTCATCAAGTAGACATAACCATATCTACTGAAATCGTCAGTAAAAGTGATGAAGTACCGGTATCCTCCTCTAGCTTTATGACTGAAGGGACCGCACACATCTGTGTGTATAATTCCCAACAAATCATTTGCCCTTTCATTATCTTTGTTGAAGGGTTGCTTTGTCATCTTGCCGGATAAACAAGATTCGCAATTGTCAAACGGTTTAAAATCGAAAGACCCAAGGAGTCCTCCTTTCTGGAGTTTCTCTATGCGTTTCTTGTTTATGTGACCTAGACGACAATGCCAGAGGTAAGTCTGATCCTCAATATTCTTGGATCGTTTACTTATATGATAGACTTCTCTATTTTCTTGTAGATTTAACACATATAGACCATTAGAGGGAGTTGCTTTGAAATAAAAGATATCATTTTTAAAGCAAGAGATAAGTTTATAATCATATTTATAGAAAAACCCTTGGTCTACAAGTAAATCGAAGGAAATAACATTTTTGATCATTCTAGGAACATAGTAACAATTTTCAAGTTCCAAAACTAGACCCGAGGGTAAACTAAGACTGTAAGACCCTATAGACTCAGCTACAAGCATCTGGCCTTCGCCGACTCTTAGGTTCGAACGGTCCTTCCCCAGTATCTCCCTTCTTTTGAATCCCTGTAAATGATTACAAATGTGATTACCACTGCCTGTATCAAGTACCTATGATTCATAAGAAGTGATCAAACAGTCTATCATAAAGATACCTGGTGCATCGGGTAAACCGATGTCCAGCTGGTCGATGTCCATCGAGTGAGCACAAATATCCTTGCTACCGCATTCTGGGCAACTCAGATCTCCCAGCTCGTCAATCCAATCCGTGTCCATGAGGTCAGCAGGTGCTGCAGTTTTTGGCTCCAAACTGGCCAAAATATCCTCATGAAGCTTTGCCACGTCTCTCTTTGGTTCTCCAATGTATGCACTAACTGTGTTACGTATCTCATCAGTGAGGGAGAACCACATGAGATGCACAAGTTCCTCCTGGACAACTTTGTATCCCATGCGTGACAAACTTTTAAAGAGCTTCCTCATCTCTAGGAGATGCTCTTTAACAGATTGACCCTTTTCCAGTTTCAGAGAATAGATCTCTTTCATGATCAGATACTTCCCACTCTTCTTATAGAAACCCACCTGGTTCTCTATATTCTTCACGACCTCATGGCAATATCTAACCCTCAAATCAGCAGTAAACTCGGGTGAGGTAGAAAAGGACAGAATCGACATCACATCAGATTCGTCAGCCATGAATTTGAAGTATTCAGCAAAGTCCTTTTCAGGAGCATTGCAACCGGGTCGTGAAACGGGTTTCTCTATCACGTACCGCTTACCCTGTGCATCCAAGACATTGTCAAGGTGCATTTTCCAGACTGGAAAATTTTGGCCTGTAAGCTTCCATTTCCCCATTATCAGGCGGAGAGATTCCTCAGGTGAATAAAAGATAATAGCAGACATCTACAGTCAAATATAAAATTCCGATTTAGTTATCTGATTGTACTTTAATAAATTATTACCTTAGAACAATAATTGTATTAGACTAGAATCCATATTTCACATGAATTGACAGGCGGTTTGCTCACGCAAGCCAATTCATGCTATTTCTGGTAGGTAACGACTTATACCAATCGCATCTTTAAACGAAGATACGACTTCTAGATCGTCGGGACATCGGATACTTGAATCCGTGCATATTTAGTCCCTCTAGTGTGTTTTGGCCCGGTACCACCCGGTGAGTTGTAACAACTACCAAAATAGATCGCACCATTTTGAACTGGATGTACTCTGGTCGGTACCCCCCGATATCGCAGAGTCTTTTCACCCCCTTCAGCTTGGGGTTTGAACGTGGGGCTAAAGGTTCGACTCCTTCGAGCCCAACGTACCTTACGCCAAAGGTGTCCACAAATGGATCACACTAACTGATCTAAGATTTTCCTAAGGATTTAGCCAGTTTTTTAGTTTTGAAAAACACTGGTTCGAAAAACAAACTGTAATCGAACCTTTTTAATCTGATTTCATAAAATTTTGTTTTTATCTAAGACTAAGCAATTATAATCAACTACGCAGATAAAAACAAGACAGTGTCATAGCTTTTGCCCAGATCTATTGTCAGTCTCGTGAGCCAACACGAGAACTGACGGTCCAAAATCCTATGTGACTAAACAACCACATGGCATGAAATCTTGGTGCTCCCACTGGCTCCAACATCTCCGGTCGTGTTTCCGCGAAGCTCCGTCTTCAAGTTTTACTCCTTTGGAACTATTTTAATTTAACTAAATACAAAATTGGGTTGCAAATGGCACGCAGGCCTCCCAACTAGACTATTTAAATAAAGTACAAAAGGGTTGTAAATGGCTCGCAGGCCTCCCTTACCAAAAATAGAATAATAAAACGATAATAGAGCATTAAACACAACCACAGGTCTTTGGGTTTGGCTATGACAACAAAAACTAGTTTAATAAAATTAAACTAACTAAACTGATTTCGATAAAACTGGTTTTCCGTAATAATCTAAACTGGATTAGAATAAGATTTTAATAAAATCATAAAATTAAATTGATAGTAATTAAACGATTAAAACCTTTATCCAATTCTAAAATTATTACGATCTGATAACTATCCTAACTGATAATTACCAAAACACGTTTATCCGTCGGTTTGATAGTGGTAAAAATAAACATTATCAATTATCGGTTTTGGTTATCTCGGATGATGGTAGCGACGTGGATACCGCCACCACCCCCTCGCCGGCGATTAAAACCAAAAACAACCACCACCGCGGCTTCGGCCGCGGTTGTGATCGTGAACCACCTATCGCCGCCAACTTCGAGCACCACCGTTGATTACCGCCTTGGACAGCCGCCACCACCACAGTAGCAGCAGCGATCGGCCGCCACCACCGTGGCGTGGCCGATCGGCGTTTAATCAAAACACCGGCGCACGACGGCAACGCCGAAGCGCAACCGCCGCCGCCCTCCTCGCCGAGAACAAACAGCCACCGCCCCCACCACCGGCGACGATGAACGGCGCCGCCACCGCCACCGGCGGCTACGGCCGACAGCAGCAGCGCAAAAGCCGCCGCCGTCCTCGCCGATTGTAAACGAGAAACGCCGCCACCACCGTGGCTGCCTTAGCCGATCGGTGGTGCGGCCGTGGATTTGGGACGACCACCACCACCATCGCCGCTGTGGCTTTGGTGGTGTGGTGGTTTTGCGGTTTACGCGAAGAACGGCCACCACCACCGTCGCCATCGCGGCTTCGGTGGTGTGATGGCTTACGGTGGTCCAAAAACCGAATACCACCACCGTTGCCGTTCACGGCTTCGGTGGTTACGACTCGTCCGGCGATCGGCCCGGTGGTCCGGCCGGTTATCACCGCCGTTCCGCCGCCGATTGCCACGAGCTACCGGATAAACGATAAAATCAAATTTATACAAAAACGCGAAATTTTCAGATTTTATAAAACCTAAAACCAATTTTATCAAAACCTAAACATCAAAACAGGTTTGATAAACATACGGAAGTGGCTCTGATACCACTGTTGGGTTCTATCGGGTCGGACAAACAGATAAACAATTACGCAGCGGATAAAAACCTAACCCGAACAATGATCCATCCGTAGTTTATTAAACACAATTATATCAAGAGGGTTTTCTCGCGTTTACCTTTAGACGATACAAACGATCCTCCGGATGCTAGTGAGGGATACACCGCTACTGCACCACCGTGAGACTGGCTGCTAGACCGCCTAGGATTTGATCGGAAAAACCTCCCGGTGTATGTGTGTGTGTCAACGCCGACAAGAGAGAGAGAGCGAGAGAGAGATTTGTGATTCTTGGTGAATAAGTTAGAATGAAATCAGATGATTATTGCCATTACCCTAACCCTATATTTATATAGGTATACATGGTAATGATACAGAATCACAAACCAAATAATTTCCTTAATTAACTTATTCTTGTTAATCAAGAAATATGTCTCTAAAAAATTTCCTTAATTAATCATACTTGTTAATTAAGAAATATCTCTCTCAATAATTACCTTAATTAATTATACTTATCAATTAAGTAATTACCGATAAATAATAAATAAACAATTTATTATTTATTCCACACAATAAATCCAATAGGTCTCGGGTTGGGTGTGTAGCAGTGTGACCCACTAGTGTCTTATAACATTGGACATAGTGATCCTAATTACTGTCTTGCACATAATCCTTTCAGTCCAATACTCGCTACTCTATCGAATATCTGTGCAGCTTTTGGTCTACATCACTTGTAGCTGTTATTCAATCAACTGATCATAACTACCCAAAAGCTCACAATGACTTTAAAGCCCTATCGGGTTCCCACCACGATAAGTTGTCACGGACAAATTTCGAATGAAAAAAACTGGAAACTAGTTTCATTCCTGGATAAAAAACATGCAAAATATAAAAGTGATAAAGAAACTATTTTTGTATAGTCCATATTACACTTTGTAATAATAACAAAAATAATGGCATTTCTTAATTACTTTTATGGTGTCTATTCAACGTTTACTAAATACTGATTTAAACGAAGTATCACCTAACTTCAGTTTAAACCCTTTGATTATTGTTTACCGTATTGATCAAAGTAACAACCAAAATAATACAAGTTTGTATCATCTGATACAATTTACTTGATTCTGCTAATATTTGTTTTGCAAACACTTTTAAACAAAATTAGACTTTTCTTTACCATATTCCCTGAACTTGGAGATACTGGAATTTAGAAACTCTAAGTTTCTCTGAATATGTAAAGCTAAACTACAACTTCCCTTAGTTGTTGTGTAGACGAATGATTTCTACCTGAAATCGGATAAAATTTCCATTTACCAAACATGCAAATTTCAGGAAATTTATTCTAGTGTTTTCAACACTTTCTAGTCTAAAAGATAATTACTATCTTTAATAACTATTCCAACACATTTTAATTATTGATTTTTCTCAAAAGTCAAGTATGACTTTATTTTGTTTCAAAGTCTTTGAAACTTCTGTTCTACCCTTTTGACTGAAAAGTAGATAGTATATCTTATGAATTTACATCCTACCTGGATCATGAATTCCGAGATATACTAAATCAATAATTTTATCTTTTATTCTTTATCATAGACTAGATAGAGAATAAACTGGGATTGGAATAATAATCAATTCCTTAAACTGGTAAAACCTATTTATATGGAAGGAGTTTCCATATAACCAGGTTACCTTATAATTATCAGGTTATCTTATAATTATCCTTTTTCTTTTCCTCAAAGAAAAGAATATTATGGATAATTATCAACTAATTAATTATTAATCTATTATATATTTATTTATCTAATAAATATATAATTCACTTAATTAATTAATAACCCTTTAACTTTGGGTATTCTGACTGAAATTACCCAACTGATTTACAATTAACTATTATAAATCCAATCTCTCCATTTCTGGGTTTATTTAACTTATTCAACAGGTGTGACCCTCAAGTTTCTTGTAACATTGGATGTGTAATCACTGGTTTGTCAACTTCTGCACATAATTACTAACAGACTCCCACTTGTGCAAGTTGGCAATACCGCCTTGATCACACGGACCTAAGGAGACCCCTAGACAGGCACTTAGGCTAACCAGGTTACAAGAACTCTTATACCCAGATAGGTAATATTTATGAAACAACTGTTCATAAATTGGGTATATCTTGGCTTTTCCCTTTGCAACACGATATTTCATCTATGAGTATGAGCCTGGAATAAGTCGACTCTTAATACTCATGATTCTGTTTCTCGACTATCCGACCTCTACTGATAGGTAAACGACAAAGAACTAATCAGTTCGTGTACTTTACCACTGCTTTTAAACTTCACACGCGTATGGTACCACTGCCAGTGTGTTCTACCACTGGCGTGCATGTTACCACTGCTTTTAACTTAACACGCGTACGTTACCACTGCTCTTGTCTTTTACCACTGCTCTTGCAATTACCATTGCTAGTGTTAGTTATTCTCAGTTACCACCGCTTTAATCTGAGATGCACAATACCACTGCTCATGGTTCGAGTATAAAAGCCCTAAACTGACCGCCTTTTTCACAAACGGCTATTCTGTGCTTTTGCTCTAAAAACGTTTGCGATTCTGCAACTTTTCTCCCTCTGTGTTCTTGCAAATCAATTTTCTTTCGTTTCGATTACTGATTATACATCTGTTCTAGGGTTTTTCTTGTTTGATCGATAATGGATTCTCTTTGCTTTGTTAAAGATCACAACAAAGTCGGATATCTCACCAAAGATAACAATTTTGAAGGGTTTGAACATATTCTTGAGTTCTTGGCTACATCCACTATAGCGTATGCCGCAACTATCAATCCAACAATCTACATTCGGCATATGCACGATTTCTGGACCAATGCGGTGGTTGAGGAAATTGAAGGGGTCAAACAAATTCAGACCACCATCTGTGGTCATTCTTTGACTGTTAATCCCGCAAAGATCAGACAACACCTACGTCTACATAATGAGTCAGGTACAACTATGCTCTCTACTTCCACCATCATGGAAGCTTTTCTAAGAATGGGGTATACAGGCTCTCACACTTCTTTAAAATACCTTAAGGGTAAATTTTGCCCTCAGTGGAGGTTCTTTGTGCATACCCTATTACACTGTTTTTCAAAGAAAACTACAAGTTTTGGTGAGTTTAGTAGTACCATTGCTTCTGCTTTGGTTTGCCTAGCTACTAATCAGATTTTCAATTTCTCTCAAATGATCTTGTCTACAATCTTGAAAACATGAATAATTCCAAAGTAAAATCTTTTTACATGTTTCCAAGATTTGTACAAGAAGTGATAACCCAAGAATTGACGGATGTACCCATGGATGGAGACACTTATCAGAGCTCTGCTCTTGGTAATAAAGTGTTTTCTAACATGCAGAGACCTGCTTCAGGCTCAAATGACACCTTCACCCCATTGTTCTCTACAATGATGAGGGTGAACCACCCACAAGGTGAGGCATCAGGCTTGCAGCCCTCACAATCAAGCATACCCACTGATGACCTACCCCCACCTACCACTGATACACTTCCTCAGTCCTTTGATTCAACCCCCACCCCTACACTCAAAAGATACATAAGAAAGACCAGGGGAGCTCCTACCTCCTCTGGTTCTAAACCCCAAGAGCCTATAAGCCCTCAGTTGGAGCACTCTCCTTCTGATACTTTCCAAAGGGATACCCCTGGAGTGATGCCCCACTCAAGTGTAAAGAAGGTGCCCTCTCAGGAGAAGGATGGGCATGTGGTTGGTGAGGCTCAAACTACTGATGTTGCACAAGGTGTACATCAGGACAGTTTGAACATAACTAAGACCCCCACCACGACAACTCCTAGTGAGAAATCACAGGGAGGTCCCAGGTGCCAAGAAACCAAGGGGGCAGCTAGTGCTTCAGCTAGGCTGAAGGCTTCTGCTAAACAGCTCAAAGATCCAGTAATGGAGGTAAAAACTCCTAAATCTGGTGAGGGCAGTTATTCACATAAGGAATTGATGGCAGACCTGGCAACCATTGCCAAAGATTTGAAAGCTCATGATGGGAACTTTCAAATTCATGAGGATAAGCATAAATCACATGAAGAAAGGCTGGATATGCTGGAGAGGATGATTAATGTTCAGAATCAGCTCATTAAAGATAAAGATGCAATGCTGGAGGAATTTATAAAGAAGCTAAAGTCTCAGGGTGCTCTGATGGCCTCCATGCGCTTGAAGATCTCGGCTCTTCAGAAGAGATACTCCACCTTGGTCTCATTCACAAAGGGGGAGAGGAGATCCAAGATCAAGGGGGAGTTAAAGAAGAAGATGATGATGATCAATGAAAAACCTGATGTTGTGAATGAGCCTACAGTTGATGCTGATACTGAAATGCCTGAAATTGTGAAGGAAGCAGGTGCTAAGGGGAGACTAAGAAAGAGATTGGTACAGAGGCTGATCCAGATGTGAATGAGGATGAGGAAACTATTGCCGAGTTACTTTTGAAACTTCCTAAGGCTATTCCAAAGGCCAAAGGAGTTGTCATTAGTGAGCCTGTACAGACTGAGGTTTTAAAGAAGAAGGCTGAAGTGATTGATCCAAAAGATAAAGGCAAGAAGATTGTAGAAGAAGAAGCTATCTCAGAGTCTGATGATGAGGATGAAGGATTCAAGCCAGTGGTAGACCCTGTGACTGAAATTGTTCTTTCTGATGCTTTGATTCAACAAATTCAAGAGGAAGATGAGAAGAGAAGAAAAAGGGAGTTGGCTGAAATAGCTGAACAAGACAGATTGGCAGCTGAAAAACTTCAAGAACAACTGAATCAAGAAGAACCAATGGTGATCAAGAAGAAGCCTCTGAAGAAAACTTCAAAGAAAGCTACTCCAAAGGCTGTGACAGAAAAGAGGAGAATCATGGTAAGATATCTGTCTGGTGCTCTTGGAAACCCAGTTCAGTATTTTGCCAAGTGGGATTTAGAGAAGATTGAAAACAAGTACAATGTTACAAGGGAGGCAATGTACCTAGAAGCCATGGAGGATCAGCAAATAGAAACAGAAGATGTGTCTTTGGTGCAAAGAAAGAGGAAGAGAGAACAAGTGAAGGATCAGGTTACCATTGCTGAAGGTAATGCTGGTATTACCACTGATGTTGCTAAAAAGAGTGCACCAGAGTTACCAAGGAATGAAGAGTTTGAAAAGAAAGAGAAAGAGGCTGAGAAGGTTGAGAAGGTAATTACTACTGCTGAACAGATAGTTGAAAAAGAGGTTGAAGTTGTTGTATCACCTAAACCAAAAAGAAAGAAATCAATAGCAAAGAAGGGAAAGAAGACCAAGGAGATTGAAGAAACCTCAGACATTACCATGTGGATATACTTTGAACACATGGATGTTGATGCATTCAAAGTATTTAGAGGTGATGGTCAGTTTGAAATTTTTGCCAGCATACTTGGAATATTCAGAAAGCTGTCCAGGGCTGATCTAAAAAGGATGTATGAGATTGGATGCACTAAAGAGGTTGAAAACTTTGAGGAAGCCAGATTGCTAATTGAGGATCTGAAGATTATGTTTGCTTTCTCAAAGACAAAGGCTGAATTGAAGAAGAAAACAAAAGAGACATGGATGACAGTGTTGGTGAAGGGAAAGTTGTTTCTTGGAGCACCTACGAGAATAGGGTGTTCTCAGTTACTTTTGATAAGGGCAGAATGAGCTATTTCCTAGTTGATAAGAGATATGATTTTGAACTCATCATGATCAATAACATGTTGGAGGTAAAGGAGAAAAAGGGAGAGCTATCTGATCTTGATAAGGAGTTGGTGGAAAAGTTGAAGGAGCAATTACTATAAGTGAATGAGAGGTATTTTGATGTAAAGATGATTGAGCAAAGACCCAAGAAAGTTACAGGATGGGGTGTTGATAAAGACTTGAAGTATGTGGTAAGGTTAGATGATAGTTCTGAACTCAGTGATTCTGATTGGGTAAAGATTTTAGAAGCTTGTACAAGGGATCATCTAAAGGAGATGTATGAGGTGAGATGTAAGGTGATTGATGTAGCTGTGGATGAAAGTGCAAATTCTGAGAAGACTGAAAAGATGAAAGCTGCACTGGAATGTTTGTATTGGTTGTTTGAACCTTTCAGACTTTTAGACTTAAGGAGTAAAAGTTGTGAAGCAGTGAAAGAGTGGAGATGGTATGAAAAATGCAGAATATACAGTCTCAGTGTTAATGATGATGACAAAGAGTATTACTTGGAGGAATGTGATACTGATGTGTTTGATATTCAAAGACTGCAAGGCATGGTGGATGCTAAATTGACTACAAAGGGAGAGCCTACCAAATCTGCAAGGTTGCTGGTAAAGGAGATAAAGACATATTTGAACATCAGACTCAAGAACTTAGCTCCTCATGTTTGAGAAGTTAAGTTAGGGGGAGATTGTTGAGTCTGAAGATACCACTGCTGATACTACTGCTGGAAGGTTACCACTGCTAGCTTTGGAGTTACTACCACTGATAGTTCATCTGAAGATTACCACTGCTAGTATGTGTGTTAACACTGAAGAACAACTTACCACTGCCAGTACAAGTTACCACTGCTAGAACAGAATTACCACTGATGGTTGAAGATTACTACTGATTTTGTTTTGCCACTGCTGAAGAGATCAAGATAAGGAAAGGATTCTGTTGGAGATGATATGGGATAGATACGATTATTTTGGAGATTATCTAGAGTAGATTTACTTTCCTTATTGTAATCTTGTAACTCGTATAAATAGCTGTTAGGTTTTCAATGTTTAGGATACGAGTCATTAAGCTTTTGTTTAGAATTATTAAGTGTGACAAGCGACAAAATTCGGCTCTCAGATTAGCGGCCCGATAATCACTCATTGGTATAATTCTTAGTGGAATATTAATCCTATATTTATTTAGGAAGAATTAAGGTTGAGAGTGCGAAAATTTCGGAAATAACCTAGAATTCCCGAAAATTTGCCCGAAAAAGCCCGTACCGGCCCAAAGTCACCCGAAAACCTGATAATTCCAAAAATTAAAGTCAACTTATATAAAATATGTTACTTTATTAAAAATGAAAATAAACTGTTCCAAATAATCCAATTCGGCCTTTGAAAAAGTCGGTTTTTGCCGAAAAAGCGCCAAAACCCGGTACTGCGTCGAATTAACAGTGTAGAATTACACTGTTTTATTTTAAAGAAAAAATAATATGAAAAGAGGTGGGTGGGCCCCCATGGCCGGCCACCACCACCCCTCTCCTCCAATCACCTCTCTCTCTCTCTCTTTTTCCCATAAACAAAATCATCACACCCTCTTACACTTTTTCATTTTCAAAATCCCTACTCTCTCTCTATCCTTCTCTCTCTCTAAAATCCTCTCTAAAATCCAGCCAAGAACTTCATCAAAAATCAGATTTTTGAAGTTTTGATTTAGATTTTGGCAAGCTTTAGTAGTTGTTTCATCAAGGTAAGCATTGTAGTTACTTTGTAACTTCGTTTTTAACATCTTGAAGCTCTTTTCTTACTCTTTTTGAGGTTTAAAACCTCTTTGATGGTTGATTATCATTCTTGATGTTTGGGGATGAGATTTAACCATAAAAATGT
Organism: Centaurea solstitialis; assembly: GCA_030169165.1. Lineage (NCBI taxonomy): Eukaryota > Viridiplantae > Streptophyta > Magnoliopsida > Asterales > Asteraceae > Centaurea > Centaurea solstitialis. Next base: position 15,332,416 of record CM058045.1, on the reverse strand, counting down.
GCAAGAACATTTGAAAATGGTGAAAATCTATGACTCCTCCTTATGAACACAAGATTTGAAGTTAAAAATCATGTGTTTTGATGTTTTACTACTCTTTTTGGGGCTGAACTTATTTAATAGTTCATGCATATGTTTTGATGATATCAAAGTATATTTCTTCTACTCATCTAATATAAGTTAAGGGTTTTTAGTTTATTTTCCAAGAAACCCCCAAATTTTGGTGATTTTATGTGTTTTTGGTGAGTAAAAGTGAACTTGGAATCTGGAATGTTGCTGACAGATTTATGCATGTTGTTTGGACGATCCAAAAAGGGTGTTTTTGGATTCAATCTTTTCTGAAATTTTTATGGTTCAATATTTTATGTGTTAGGGTTCAAACCCCACAGGAATCGCTCAAAAATTCCATGTTTTGAGCCCTCAACCATGATAAAACTTTTTAGTGTTCATCAGCTTCTAGTCAGAATCTTATATCAACTTCTTACATGCATATCTTCTTGATAACTTAACTAAAATGCATGATTCTTGATTCTAAGTTCAAGTTCAGTGAGTTAGCTTTCCAAAGAATCCGAAAACACATGATTTGGTGGATTTTTGAGTGTTCAACCAATGAAAAAGAATTCGTGGTGTAATCTGTCCAAGTATGGCAGATTCACATGCATGAGTTCATGAGGTCATATCTCATTCAAAAATCATCAAAAATGTGTGAAACTTGTTTCATTTGTTAGATATTAGTTTTATATTGAATATCCCTTTTGAAATTTGAATTTTGGTAAAGAAATGAATTCTATAGGGTACAAACATCCCTGACTTGTATCTCCAAAAATGATTTATGCACACTGACTTTGTAAGAATTTTTAAAATATGTTAAACATCTCCAAAAATCATGAAATTTGGTGGGAATGTTGTTAATACCCTTAATATCAGTAGGTAAAATTTTGGTAACTTGTCTCTTTTTGGAACTAAGCTTAAAGATAACATTTTTACAACACAATGAACCTGCCAGAATCTGAATTCTTTCAAAAGATGGGTTTGTGAACTTCAAGACTTCTTATGTGTTTGAATATTAATATAAAGTAACAAAAACCTATTTTTGTACCAAGTTGAACTTAATAAATTTAAGTAAAGGCATTACAATAGGATATCGGTATTGACTTGCTAGAAATGGACCGTTGAATTTAGACTTACGTCAATTACGTAATGTGATAGGGCATAAGTAGACTTGGAATCGGGATTATTCACGCACTACCGATTGTTAAACGCAAAACTACTCAAGGTGAGTATTCACAGCCCCTCTTTTTACCGTTTTTACGTGTTTTGGGGTGAAAAGCATGTTTATAAATGAATGTGAAAAATTGTGAAAATGTTGCGAAATGAAATGAAATGTATTGTGAGCTAAATTTGATATGTTTTGAGGCATGATATAGTGAGTCTGAAATGTTTAAGTCCCCGGTAACTACTATTAACTCATAACAATGGGCCTATAATACATGTGGATAGCGCTATTTGGATTGACATACCCACCTTAAACTGACGAGTGATAGGTGCACTGTATTGAATGAAAATTTTACACATGTGGGATTTAGTCCCACCGCTGAGGTAGAATAGGGGCGTAGCATGTCATGAAATGGAGGATTAGTAGTAACTCACAGAATAAATATCATGCGATTAACAAATCACCCGGGAAATTTACTCAGATTTGATACTAAGCTTGAAATGGAGTGAGCAAAAACGTTCACTAATGTTGAAGCTAGTATCGGTAGTGAATAAAAATGTTCACTACAAAATGTTTTGTTACTAAGCTTTGAAATGGAGTGAGCAAAAACGTTCACTAAAGATAAGCCTTGTGACGGTAGTAGACAAAAAGGTTCACTATAAATTGTTTACAAAATGTTTATGATAAAGTGTGTGAGCAAAAAGGCTCACTATAAATGTTTCTGAAAAATGTGAGTGAATAAAAGATTCACTAAAAAGGTTATGGCATTTAAAATGTTTTGTGCATATGAAAACCTGTGAACTCACCAACTCTCGTAGTTGACGCTTGTTTTAACATGCTTTTCAGGAAGTCAGAAGGTGATTGATAAAGCTTAATTTGAGCAATCGTAGACACCAATCAAGACTCTGCTTAATTTTGATATGATTGTAAACTTTTAATGTTGGTTGGTTGTAATACATTTTGTAAACTTTACATATTTTGGTATGAATGAATGATGTTAAATTATCTCCTATCGCATTGAAATCTTAGCTGTCACACCTCGTGTTTCCGCTTTAGCGGGGTGTTACAGATTTGGTATCAGAGCCATAGGTTATAGAGAACATCGGTTTTTCATAAAAACCAAGTACTATAACCAACCTTTTTCTAAGATAAGTTAAAACTTTTAAACATAGATTTTGAAGTATAAGAGAATTCAAATGCTTATACGATTAGGATATGTGCTATTCTGATATATCATAGATAAGCGGAGCCTGATCACCTACGCTTAGCTATGATATAAGTAGGATAGGACTTATGAACTAAGCGTACTGTTAGAAAATAAAAATTGGAACCTTCGAAAAATTTCCCGAAAAGCGAAAATTGTGTGAGTTCACATAAGCATATCATGAGGTTGATATTCATTATAGCACTTACGCGTTTAAGAAAAGTGACGCCATTGTTGAACACTCCTGCGTTAGCGTCTAGGATGTCACTAATATTTGAATGCACGTTAGTAAGTTATGCGGACACTACAATGACTATGTCGAACACTACTACTTAGACTTCGGAGAAGGACCCGTCTAAGCATTATGATTCCGACACTAGAGTAACAAGTAAGGATATTTAAGCGATCCACCTTCGATTACCCCAACAAGTGTCTTACTTGAACCTACACCAGTTATTCCTACGCCTAACCCGAACCTCCCAGCACCTCATACGAGACAACTCAGAAGACAGTTGCGGCAACCATTCGGAGCGGACTGGCGATAACTCATCTAGACAACGCAAGATCATTTCATATCCTTTCGGGGATATTGATCGGTTATATTATTAGTATGGCACTAGGGGAGGCTTGAACAATCCGAGCACTCGCCGACGGACTGCAAAATAGTCGAAGCAGGGTATCAAGATAGAATCGAACGATAATTAAGTCGAAAGAATTGGCGATCTCTTGGAGGAAGGTACCACCAATGTTGTGGAGAATGTTATGACGGCAAGAAGGACGACTAGGAGAGTTGACTTGTGCTGGCAAGTTGTGGTGATACTGTTGGCAAAGTTGATCTTTTCAAATGTAACTCTCATGAATTTGAAAGAATTTCAAAAATGCATTTTTTGGTTGTTCCATTTAAACCTCAGTTTGGGCAAGTAAGATATTTTAAGGATGAATTAGTATCAAATTTCTACCCTTCAGATATGTATTAAACTTTTACGAAATTCATTTTTATTAAATCACAAGGATGTTCTTAGCGATTTTATTTTAAAGAAATTATCATAAATAAAATACAAATATTTTTGAACATTCGTTAGAGACAACTTTTAATCAAATATGCATTTTGCAAAGGATTTAGAATCGTATTTTCCAGAAGAAACACACGTAGCTAGAAAGTGAACCGTGAGAATTAATCGATCAACATTGCTCAACGGATAGCCCAACAAGTCCAGGAAGCCGTACCTACCATAGTCACTAAAGTCCTTACCGACCTTGTCGCAAGTAGAAGAAATAAGGAAGTCATAGTACCCATCGAATGGAAGGATGGTAATACAAGAAAATTTGAGCACCAGTCGGAGGAAACGACTCGTGTTAATTCAACCAAAGGTTGGAAAGTAGCCGAAAATTTTGGAGTGAAGACCCAAGAGTCAGGAAAGTATATGGACTCCCCTCCAAAATGTATTAGATATAACTGGAACCACCTATGAGCTTGTATTTCGGGTACCAAATGTAAACTAGCAGGGCATTTTGCTCTATACTAAAGAAAGGAAAGAAAGGTCAAGAAGGGCGGAAAGTCTGCTACGAGTTTCGAAGGCCAGATCACTCTAAGGATAGGTATTACACGCTGAATAAAGGCTTGAGCAGCACCAAGAGGAGGAACAAGCTACATAAGCCAATCAAATAAATTAAGGGTGCAAGGCCCAAAGAAGGGTATTCGTAAATGGAACTGAGGAGGTACATCAAGTTCCAGTATAGTATCCTGCATGGAAATGCTAAGCTTTTTGCGAAAGGATTGCGTGGCGTTTATGGTGCATGTTGTAGATAAAGAGGTAAAGGAAAAGCAAATTCAGGACATCCTGATTGTGCGAGAATTTCCCGAGGTATTCCCGGAAGAGTACCTGGATTACCCCTGCATGGGCAAGTGGAGTTCCACATCGATCTTGTCCCAGGAGCGGACCTTGTAGCAAAGTCACCGTATCGTCTGGTGCCCTCAGTGATGCAGGAACTGTCAAATTAGCTTCAAGGGCTACTTGATAAGGGATTTATCCGCCTCAGCTCATCGCCATAGAAAACCCCAGCTTTATTCGTCAAGAAGAAGGACGGATCTTTTCGGATGTGCATAGACTACAGGGAATTGGACAAGCTAACCATCAAGAATCGTTATCCCTCCCTCGCATTGAAGGTCTATTCGACCAATTACAAGGAGCTGCCTACTTTCCAAGATCGACCTTCTATCGGCTATCACCAAATGTGAGATTGCGAAGATGATATCGCCAAGATAGCATTCAGGACTCGATATGGACATTACGAGTTTCTGGTCATGCCCTTCGGATTATCAAACGCGCCAGCAGTTTTCATGGATCTGATGAACAGGGGTATGTCGGCCATATCTAGATAAGTTCGTGATAATGTTCATAGATGACATTATGATTTAGTCACGAAGCAAGGAGGAGCATGAGCAACAATTGAGATTGATACAGAAGATGCTCAAAACCAAGGAGCTTTACGCAAAATTCTCTGAGGGTGAATTTTGGATTCGTGAAGTGCACTTTTTGGGTCATGTAGTGAACAAGGAAGGAATCCATGTCGATCCAGCGTAGATTGAGGCCATAAAGAAATGGGAAGCACCAAAGACACCATCAGAAATTCGACAATTTCTTGGGTTAGCAGGCTACTATCGGCGATTCATTGCAAATTTCTCTAAGATTGCGCAACCTTTGGCGATGTTAACACAGAAAGACAAGAAGTTTATTTGGGGAGAAAAACAAGAGGAAGCTTTTCAGTTGCTCAAGCATAAGTTGTGCAATGCACCCATTCTGGCATTACCCGAAGGAACGGACAACTTCGTGGTGTATTGTGATGCTTCACATCAGGGCTTGGGATGCGTTTTGATGCAAAACGAGAAAGTCATCGCCTACGCATCCAGACAGCTAAAAGTCCACGAAAGAATTACACCACTCACGATTTGGAACTCGGAGTTGTGGTACTTGCACTAAAGATTTGGAGGCATTACCTTTATGGTACCAAATGCACCATTGTTACAGATCACAAGAGCCTTCAGCACATCCTCGACTAGAAAATGATTGAATATGAGGCGAAGAAGATGGGTTGAATTACTCAACGACTACGCCTGTGAGATAAAGTACCATCCGGGAAAAGCTAATGTAGTAGCTGATGCTTTGAGCAGGAAGGAAAGAGTGAAGCCTTCAAGAGCACGAGCTATGGGAATGCTGGTTCAAACGAGTTTGAAAAGTCAAATACTCGAAGCCCGAGGAGAGGCATTAAAGGCAGAAAACTTGAAGAAGGAGACCCTACACCAGTTAGAAAAAGATTTTGAGGTGAAATCAGACGGAATACGTTATTTAAGGACAAGGTATGGATACCAAAGGTCGACCAGTTAAGGTCAACGATCATGGATGAAGCTCATTAGACGAAATACTCGATACACCCAGGATCTGACAAGAGGTACAAGGGACTGAAAGAACACTACTGGTGGCCTGGAATGAAAAAGGATATAGCCTTGTATGTGAGTAAGTGCATGACTTGTGCAAGAGTTAAGGCAGAACACCAGAAGCCATCCGGACTCCTACAACAGCCGGAAATCCCAGAATGGAAATGGGAGCAGATATCAATGGATTTATGACCAAATTACCCAAAATCCTCAAACTGACGGACAAATAGAGAGAACCATACAAACGATGGAGGATATGCTGTGTGCTTGTGTATTAAAATTTGGAGGTAGCTGGACGATCACTTATCCTTGATCGAATTCTCCTACAACAACAGCTACCACACCAGCATCCAGCGCGCACCTTACAAAGCCTTGTACAGACGCAAGTGCAGATCACCACTTAATTGGTTGGAAATGGAAGAAAGCCAATTAATCAGACCAGATATCGTTCAGGAAACGACTGATAAGATCAAGATGATCCAAGAAAAGCTTAAGGCGGCCAGAGATCGCCAGAAAAGTTATGCTGATAAACGCAGAAAACCACTCGAGTTTTAGATTGGTGACAGAGTACTACTGAAAGTATCGCCATGGAAAGGTTTGTTCCGTTTTGGGGAAAAATGGAAAACTGAGCCCTCGATTTATTGGACCGTTCGTGATTTTGGAAAGAATCGGACCAGTAGCTTACAAATTAGACCTACCGCAGGAGCTCAGTGCCATTCATGACACCTTCCATGTTTCCAATTTGAAGAAATGTCTATCTGAAGAAGCAATGGTGTTACCACTAAAGGAAGTTCAAATCAATGATCAACTACGCATTACAGAGGAATCGATTGAAATTCTTGACCAAGAAGTCAAACAGTTAAGGTGTAGTATGACACCAATTGTCAAGGTCCGTTGGAACACAAAGCATGGACCGGAGTTTACCTGCAAATGAGAAGCTTTTATGAAGAGCAAGCACCCTCATCTGCTTACAAAAGAGCCTCCTGGATATGGCAAATAGTAAATTTCGGGACGAAATTTCTTTCAACAGGGGGTAAATGTGACAACCGACAAAATTCGGCTCTCAGATTAGCGGCCCGATAATCACTCATTGGTATAATTCTTAGTGGAATATTAATCCTATATTTATTTAGGAAGAATTAAGGTTAAAAGTGCGAAAATTTCGGAAATAACCTAGAATTCCCGAAAATTTGCCCGAAAAAGCCCGTACCGGCCCAAAGTCACCCGAAAACCTGATAATGCAAAAAATTAAAGTCAACTTATATAAAATATGTTACTTTATTAAAAATGAAAATAAGCTGTTCCAAATAATCCAATTCGGCCTTTGAAAAAGTCGGTTTTTGCCCAAAAAGCGCCAAAACCCGGTACTGCGTCGAATTAACAGTGTAGAATTACACTGTTTTATTTCAAAAAAAATAATATGAAAAGAGGTGGGTGGGCCCCCATGGCCGGCCACCACCACCCCTCTCCTCCAATCACCTCTCTCTCTCTCTCTCATCTCTCCTCTCTCTCTCTCTCTCTCTCTCTCTCTCTCTCTCTCTCTCTCTCTCTCTCTCTCTCTCCTCCTCTCCCTCTCTCTCTCTCTCTCCTCTCCCATAAACAAAATCATCACACCCTCTTACACTTTTTCATTTTCAAAATCCCTACTCTCTCTCTATTCCTCTCTCTCTCTCTAAAATCCTCTCTAAAATCCAGCCAAGAACTTCATCAAAATCAGATTTTTGAAGTTTTGATTTAGATTTTGGCAAGCTTTAGTAGTTGTTTCATCAAGGTAAGCATTGTAGTTACTTTGTAACTTCGTTTTTAACATCTGAAGCTCTTTTCTTACTCTTTTTGAGGTTTAAAACCTCTTTGATGGTTGATTATCATTCTTGATGTTTGGGGATGAGATTTAAACCATAAAAATGTGCAAGAACATTTGAAAATGGTGAAAATCTATGACTCCTCCTTATGAACACAAGATTTGAAGTTAAAAATCATGTGTTTTGATGTTTTACTACTCTTTTTGGGGCTGAACTTATTTTTAATAGTTCATGCATATGTTTTGATGATATCAAAGTGTATTTCTTCTACTCATCTAATATAAGTTAAGGGTTTTTAGTTTATTTTCCAAGAAACCCCCAAATTTTGGTGATTTTATGTGTTTTTGGTGAGTAAAAGTGAACTTGGAATCTGGAATGTTGCTGACAGATTTATGCATGTTGTTTGGACGACCCAAAAAAGGTGTTTTTGGATTCAATCTTTTCTGAAATTTTTATGGTTCAATATTTTATGTGTTAGGGTTCAAAACCCACTGGAATCACTCAAAAATTCCATGTTTTAAGCCCTCAACCATGATAAAACTTTTTAGTGTTCATCAGCTTCTAGTCAGAATCTTATATCAACTTCTTACATGCATACCTTCTTGATAACTTAACTAAAATGCATGATTCTTGATTCTAAGTTCAAGTTCAGTGAGTTAGCTTTCCAAAGAATCCGAAAACACATGATTTGGTGGATTTTTGAGTGTTCAACCAATGAAAAAGAATTCGTGGTGTAATCTGTCCAAGTATGGCAGATTCACATGCATGAGTTCATGAGGTCATATCTCATTCAAAAATCATCAAAAATGTGTGAAACTTGTTTCATTTGTTAGATATTAGTTTTATATTGAATATCCCTTTTGAAATTTGAATTTTGGTAAAGAAATGAATTCTATAGGGTACAAACATCCCTGACTTGTATCTCCAAAAATGATTTATGCACACTGACTTTGTAAGAATTTTTAAAATATGTTAAACATCTCCAAAAATCATGAAATTTGGTGGGAATGTTGTTAATACCCTTAATATCAGTAGGTAAAGTTTTGGTAACTTGTCTCTTTTTGGAACTAAGCTTAAAGATAACATTTTTACAACACAATGAACCTGCCAGAATCTGAATTCTTTCAAAAGATGGGTTTGTGAACTTCAAGACTTCTCATGTGTTTGAATATTAATATAAAGTAACAAAAATCTATTTTTGTACCAAGTTGAACTTAATAAATTTAAGTAAAGGCATTACAATAGGATATCGGTATTGACTTGCTAGAAATGGACCGTTGAATTTAGACTTACGTCAATTACGTAATGTGATAGGGCATAAGTAGACTTGGAATCGGGATTATTCACGCACTACCGATTGTTAAACGCAAAACTACTCAAGGTGAGTATTCACAGCCCCTCTTTTTACCGTTTTACGTGTTTTAGGGTGAAAAGCATGTTTATAAATGAATGTGAAAAATTGTGAAAATGTTGCGAAATGAAATGAAATGTATTGTGAGCTAAATTTGATATGTTTTGAGGCATGATATAGTGAGTCCGAAATGTTTAAGTCCCCGGTAACTACTATTAACTCATAACAATGGGCCTATAATACATGTGGATAGCGCTATTTGGATTGACATACCCACCTTAAACTGACGAGTGATAGGTGCACTGTATTGAATGAAAATTTTACACATGTGGGATTTAGTCCCACCGCTGAGGTAGAATAGGGGCGTAGCATGTCATGAAATGGAGGATTAGTAGTAACTCACAGAATAAATATCATGCGATTAACAAATCACCCGGGAAATTTACTCACATTTGATACTAAGCTTGAAATGGAGTGAACAAAAACGTTCACTAATGTTGAAGCTAGTATCGGTAGTGAATAAAAATGTTCACTACAAAATGTTTTGTTACTAAGCTTTGAAATGGAGTGAGCAAAAACGTTCACTAAAGATAAGCCTTGTGACGGTAGTGGACAAAAAGGTTCACTATAAATTGTTTACAAAATGTTTATGATAAAGTGTGTGAGCAAAAAGGCTCACTATAAATGTTTCTGAAAAATGTGAGTGAATAAAAGATTCACTAAAAAGGTTATGGCATTTAAAATGTTTTGTGCATATGAAAACCTGTGAACTCACCAACTCTCGTAGTTGACGCTTGTTTTAACATGCTTTTCAGGAAGTCAGAAGGTGATTGATAAAGCTTAATTTGAGCAATCGTAGACACCAATCAAGACTCTGCTTAATTTTGATATGATTGTAAACTTTTAATGTTGGTTGGTTGTAATACATTTTGTAAACTTTACATATTTTGGTATGAATGAATGTTGTTAAATTATCTCCTATCGCATTGAAATCTTAGCTGTCACACCTCGTGTTTCCGCTTTAGCGGGGTGTTACATTAAGCCTCAAGATTGTTCTTGAATCCCTGCAATTGAGAAAAGTTGCACGTCTGATTTGAGCCTGTTCAAATCAGATTGGGGCTTTGGTTGTAATCATTAAGCTTTTGATTAATACACAATTTGTTTTTCAATTCATTGTTAAGTCAATCAAAGTGTTATTCCGCAAACTTCTTTGATTTAAGTTTTCTGTTCTTGATAATTTCGATCCTGTCATACCCCTAAAAAAACGGATTGATTTTCTCTTTCTTTATAATTGCCTCATACTTAGGGGTGAACAAAACTCGACCAAATCCAAAAAACCGAAAATCCGATTTGAAAAATCTCGAATTACTTGACCCACATAACTTGACCTAACTCGATCTTCGAAATCCAACTTTATTACGAGTTACTCGGTTCGGGTAGGGTCTCCGTACCCATTATCCGAAGTCACCCGAAACCCGAATACAACTTTTTATAAATATTTTTTGTAACCTTGTTATGTAGATCTTTGACATTTGACTTATTTTTATTAGTTTAAGTGTTTAATTTAATTTTTAACGTTTGAAATTTGGGTTTTGGAGTTTGAATTAACTTTGGTCTTTAATGATTAAGATGTAAAACGAAAGGTTATAATTAAATTTATAGTCATTATTATATCTAATATAGGAGTAAATTTTTCATTAGATATTTTTTTATTCAAATTTTGTTACTTCAAAGTTAAAATATATATGTTCATCTTTAAATTTACGTTGGACACTATTTCTATTTACTACTAATTTGGTGGAAAAAGAAAAGAAATATATATATTGTTAAAATTCGAACCTGAACCCGATTAAATCCGAATCCGAAATGGTCCGAAATAGTTCACACCTAATTTTGATTTTCGAGGTCAACATTTCATACTCGAAACTCGATCGAAAATACAACTAATAATGTATATTGCTACTATTTCTCTTGCAAGTTATGATTTTTGGTTATATACTTAATTATAGTTTTGTTGATACATAGATTGGAGTTTTTTGTTTTTTGTTAACTTTCATTTAGATCAACTATTGGGTAAAAAACGGTTAAAAATCTTATCAAGAGTAAAATGGTCATTTAATCAGTCATGTTCTGTCCAGTCCTGTCTTGTAATGTTTTACCAAACGCTAAACAACTGTTATGTCTTGTCCTACCTTGTCCTGTCCTTTCCTGTCTTGTCCTGTCTGCGTACCAAACGCACCCTTAATGATTATAATGCTATTGTAGTTGATAAAAATGAAAAAGTAATTGAATTAGAACAACTTGGTATGACAAAACACTGATGGGGCTTAGTGTAACTTAACCTATGACTCATACTTTTGGTGTTTTTGTCGGTATGTAAGTGATAGAAGTTTTTTATTTCAATCATTGTCCTTTTTTCTAGATGAAAATAAGGTTTGAAGCTCAAATCACACATCAATTCGGAAAATGTAAAAGCAAACAATCAAGTCGACAATAATTAAACTGCAGTTCATCTACAATGTAAAGTAATAATTTATATATGAATGATGGCATGAATTTATAACTAGAAATTTTGTTTGGAAAAACTATGGCTGATGGTTCCAAATCAAATTCATCACAAACACACTTATAGAAGCATACGAATTTTGTAGTTCAGTTGTTCGCAAGGTAAAGATTGACTGATCTATTTATATTTTTTCGTCTATTCAATGAAACAATAGCATGAGATGGGAAATTTTGTTTAAAGAATCTACCATGAGCACATGCCTCAAAACATCGTTCTTTTCTTGTTACAATCCTTTTTTCGTAGGTACAATGTTTGTTTGTTTTTTAACACAAACCACCATATGTTACCAAACCAAAAATAACAAAGGTGATATATTTTATTTTATATGTTGCGTTGACTCACTATTTTTTTTTCTATTGTGAAATTGACTAAATAAACATATTCCAACATAATAGAAACCATATTTTTCATGACACCTTCGAGCAAAATGATTATGCAACACAATCACAAATACAAAGAAAATATTGAAGATAATTAAGTAAAACGATAGAAAACATGAGGATATGGTTCATCATGGTTCACACCTATTATATTATCTTCACTATCTAATAAGTCTGATTATTTTTCAAGTTTCAATTAACATTTTAGGCATTCAAGTTTATTTTATTGTCGTTTTTATCCACTGCATATCCGCTTGATTATACCCGTATTGTTTAAAAGCATGGGTGTTAACAATCTACATTTCATGTTTGGATCTACTATATTTGCTTGAATATGTTATATCTATGTACACAATTTTAATCTTTATACAACTTTAAAATTTTAAGTAATTGTGAAGTATTCATTCGAGAAACAACTATAATAATCCCAAAACATAAAAACTAATCCGAACAATGTATTTTTTATATTAATATTTAGGTCATTGAGTTAGTTACATTGGGTCTAGCACTAAAGGTGTCTGCAATTGTGGTAACTTGAGAATCTCGAACCTAATCTTACACGCAGTTAGACTAAAATGTTGAAATAAAATTCAATCCCATATTGTGGTTAACCTCATGTCATTAACCTTGGTATGGGGTTGACCTCAAATCTTGGTTAGCCTTCGACTCGATTGACAATTAATTTCTTTAAGCAAGCATGAAATTTGTATTTATCAATATTCTACAGATTTGATAAAAATCAATATATCTTTACTAGTTATCTCATTTATCTAAAAGCATTGATTTTATGTTCTAAGCAGTAAAGGTACAGATCATAAATGAAGATTAAGTCGAGTTTCTCTAGTTTAATTTGTTTAAAATAATTTTATTCTTGAGGTTTGTTAAAAGTTGTAATTTTTTTCTCGTGCTTTTGAAATCAAGGTTTTTAACCAGGTAGTTTTACCTTGTCGTTCTCAAGCACAACAAGAGGTTCATTGTAAAGTCAGCGTTCAAGCACAATCACAATGTTAATTGGAATGTTGGCGGTCAAGCACAACTCAATTAATATTTCCGTAAGTGATTCATAATAATACATTATCACACACCGATGATATCTCATAACCGTAACACAAATTGAACGATAACAAAATCCACATATCAATGATATTTCAAATCATAAAGTTAACAATTTAACAATATATGCATTTCAGTTCGAAAATAGTTAAAAGAAAACTCACACGTATCCACCTATTCCACCTCACTTCTTTAACGATAGAATATTCCTAAATCATACACATGAATTAGCAATTTCCAAATAAAATCTTCTAAGTCCCGTTCTCTTTTTTTTTTCTTCTCTCCTTGCGATTTCTTCTTCAAAGCATAAGAAAACACACACACCATTTATTAAACTTAACTTATGGTTAGAAAAATGACGCAGGGCGGAATTGTGATATGCGTGGTAGGATCGACTAGCGTCTAAATCCCGATAAAGAACTTTCAAACGAAAGAACTAAACAAGAGAATAATCTCTAAAAAACTCATAAAGAGAATGAATATTATTAATCAAAGTATGAAAAACAATTGTAGCCTAAAGCCCTATTTATAATCTAGCTAAAACATAATTAAGGAAACTAAATAAACCTAATTCTATTCTAACTTGGAAAGCAATTAAAATAATTACCAAACATAAATCCTAAACTTGATAAACAAGAAAACTAATTAATGGTAATAATCCTAATCTAAATTAAGTAATAAAATATTTGAATAAATCGATAAAGGCTATCGATTCGGGACTGATCTCGCGATCCAGCATCACGCTCGCGCCGCGAGTAACGACCTTCATGCCACGAAGCTTCTTCAGTCGGCTTCGGCCGTGTTTTCGATGCTGGTTTACAAGCTTCTTTCGACCTCTTTTTCGTGGTTTCCATAAATACTTTAAAATAGCCGATACAGCTCGAAATCGATCTGTATCAGACACCCCCACTTGAAAAGAACTCGACCTCGAGTTCTCTTGTAAGTTCGTTAACTTCTCGGGGTCTTGATGCGATATTAAACTGTAGATCATATTCTTTAACACACGTGGCTTTACCGGCTGATCTTCGAATCTCCAAAAGGGATCAATCTCCGGAGGTCGTGATCTTCTCCATACAAGCGTTGTTTCATCGAGCTCAAAAGGATGATACGCGATGATAGCTTTCACGGGAGTCGGTGCAGTCTGATCTAAAACCTTGGGTGCTATAGAAACTCCTTCCTTGATATTACCGGTCACGACTTCCAAAGACTTCGGCGGCTTGGGAATTTCTTTAGTAGGCTCAGTTTCGGTTTCTTCAGGGATTGGTGCGAGATGTGGTTCGGAAAGTTCAGTTTCGGTCACAACGAGATCAGCTTCGTGTAGTGGCTCGATCGGGACGGGGATGATTTCTTCATCAGTTATCTCCGGTAGTTCTTTTCTTTCCGGCATAACTTCGTCTTTTTCGGGTAGTTGTTCTAGAATAGGTGGTTCTTCGATGAGGGAAAGAATTGGATTTACGTTACCTTCGATGTCGTCACACAAAACATCAGTCGGTTCTTGATGCCTATTCTCACGGTTGTCGTTGTCCGGTTTGGAATCGGGTTCGTTAAGGACTCGTTCGTGATCTCCTGGTAAGAATAGTTCCGCCATAAGTTGCTTCATTCGTTTCCACGATGGAACCTCTCTTTTCCGTTGGCGGCGTCTTTGCGTGACCACTTTATCCCACCAAACGGATGCGGTGCTCTTTAGGTGATAAGCAACCAACTTTACTTGCTTTTCTCTAGGAATCTCGATAACCTCGAAGAATCGGTCGACTTCGTGTTGCTAATTTAAAAATTCTTGTGCTTCCAAAGTTCCATAGAAAAACGGAATTTCGGCTTTTGTATGAATGGCATGTGCGTTTCTTTTGGGTCTTTCTTTTTCATTCTTTTCGAATTTGGGACTAGGAAAACTAACCCGGTTACGGTAATCGGGATGTCTGTCTCATCTCCGACACTCGTTGACGAGAGTGCCAGTCTGATTGGCGAGGTTAGCGCGGGCAGTGTTGAGGGCCGTGGAAAT
The DNA here is from genome assembly GCA_030169165.1 of Centaurea solstitialis. Taxonomy (NCBI): domain Eukaryota; kingdom Viridiplantae; phylum Streptophyta; class Magnoliopsida; order Asterales; family Asteraceae; genus Centaurea; species Centaurea solstitialis. The sequence goes on along the minus strand of CM058045.1, from coordinate 15,317,412 downwards.
AGCCATGGCGATTGCCTCAATATCTGCTTGGTTGATGAATGATTGTGGTGATGCCATCTGAAGGAAAAGAGACAGCGATCTGGCTCTGATACCAACTGACGCAGGGCGAAATTGTGATATGCGTGGTAGGATCGACTAGCGTCTAAATCCCGATAAAGAACTTTCAAACGAAAGAACTAAACAAGAGAATAATCTCTAAAAAACTCATAAAGAGAATGAATATTATTAATCAAAGTATGAAAAACAATTGTAGCCTAAAGCCCTATTTATAATCTAGCTAAAACATAATTAAGGAAACTAAATAAACCTAATTCTATTCTAACTTGGAAAGCAATTAAAATAATTACCAAACATAAATCCTAAACTTGATAAACAAGAAAACTAATTAATGGTAATAATCCTAATCTAAATTAAGTAATAAAATATTTGAATAAATCGATAAAGGCTATCGATTCGGGACTGATCTCGCGATCCAGCATCACGCTCGCACCGCGAGTAACGACCTTCGTGCCACGAAGCTGCTTCAATCGGCGTCGGTCGTGTTTTCGATGTTGGTTTACAAGCTTCTTTCGACCTCTTTTTCGTGGTTTCCATAAATACTTTAAAATAGCCGATACAGCTCGAAATCGATCTGTATCAAAAAAGGAAGAAATTGAGTCTAATCAATAAAAACTCTCCAAACACACACAAATGTGTGTAAGTCGCTAGAAATATAATGATGAATATGATGTGTCATCACCTTTTTCTTTTCCTAGTTTATTTTATTAGTCCTCCAACAAATATAACACAACCGCTCCAACCTTGCACTTACAATTTTTTTTGCCAAATTAAAAGAGGTTATTACACGTCATGATCAGGATCATGTACGTTGTACATAGCCTTTTGTTGTACCGATGCAAACATAACTTTAAATTGCTCATTCCACGTCATTTTTTGTCAATGCTTGTTGCATCAAGTTAGTACTATCGTATATATATTACTTCTAAACATGGTAATCAACATAGTATCGTCAATTCGTACCCAAAATCAAACATTAGGCTATTGATCAGACTTTGAACACCCCCATTTTATTCTAGTTTTTTCAACTTTTAAAACGTCTGACATGCTTCAACTTAAATAATTAATCATTCATCATTTAGAGATTTTACATGGACCTTCATGTTCTAATTAGAACGTATATACTCAAGTTTTCGTTTATCCCTCAAACTTGGGTACAATATATTTGGATCTGATACGATCCTTAGGCACCATGCATTTGTTTTTATTTAGTCTTATTTAGTTTTATTAATTATGTTTTTTTAATTTAAGTTGTCATGGTCAACAAGATAGTGGAATTATGGAGAAATAATAGGACATAGTGGATAATGTTTAGAGTAGTTGTAGTAGTGGTAGGGTCAATTTGCTATTTAAATGTTGCCTAGTTCAATAAATGGGATATCAGAAAATTGTTCCAAAAGTATATTTCTTTCGTTATTGTTCTTTGGAGTCTAGCCAACTCGAACCAATTCTATCAGTATCCCTGAACTCAACCTTCTAGTTTTAACATATTAGATCCTGACATATTCAAAGTTTTCACATAATTACAACAATTGGGGTATTATTACAAGGACAAATTACACAATGGAATAAGGCAAAAGAACAAACAACAATGAAGGGAAGTGAGAAAGGATGGATTGTATGAAAAGATTGAACATGAAAAGTAAATGAAGAACATGGTTTGATCCTGTGATATATTTGTTATTTATTTATATATGAATTGTAATAAGTTTATTATTAGTATTACAGACAATAATGTTAAGCCAAACCTGAGTTTTTTTCACATTTATTAGAGTTTTCGAAAAAATTAGCAGAACTAGGTCAGTTTTTTTTTGTTTTCAAAACTAGAGTGATCGGACTTCCAAAGTCTGAACACTTTGCACACATAGTCCACCTGTCATTGTCATTCCCCCTTAAGAAGAGCCAAAAGTGATCGGATGTTGGAAGTCTGAACACTTTTCCTTTCTGGCACCACCATTGCAGCTTCATGAGATGGGCATGACTTTTTAGTTGGGTTGAACTCAGGGGATGGTAATGCCTTTCCCCAAATCCTCTATTGTAAATGGTTTTTTATATTGGTTTAACAGAGGTAATCAGGTTCCTCACTTAGTTTTTAGCACTTATTATTTGTAGCATACTCGGTATCCTTGAGACTACAGTTGCAAGATGTTGGGAAGAAGCTAGTTGGTGCCCATCACTATAACAAAGATGGAGCCCTTGACAACAGGTAAAAATAACTGTTATTCGTTTGAGTTTGACCTCATAAACTGAATTGTTGGTTCCGTCTTTTATGCTGTAAATATAGAGTTTTTTTTCACATTTCGTAAATGAAAAAACAGTTTGGACATCCGAAGAGATCACTTCTTTAACTTTTGACCAAGAGATAAGGTGGCAGTAGTGGTGGCAGAAAGGAAAAGTGTTCGGACTTCCAAAGTCTGATCACTTTTGGCTTTTCTTATGGGGGAATGAGGTGTACTAGGTGTAGAAAGTGTTCGGAGTTTGAAAGTCCGATCACTCTAGTTTTGAAAACAAGAAAAAAACAACCCTACTTCTGCTAATTTTTTTGAAAACCACGGTAAATGTGAAAAAAAACTTGCTAAACCACCAAGGTGTGGCGTAGTAGTAAGTTCCTAAAGGGTGGTAGCTCCCACCCGGGTTTTAAATCCATGCGTGTGCAATTGGTGGCCATTGAGTATTAATCCCAGAGGAACATGTCTTAGCTTTCGGTAAAAATTGCCAAGGATATAGTTTGGGTAAAGCCTAGATAAATCTTCTAAAAAAATAATGTTAAGCCAAAAACTAGATGAAGTCAAAAAAATTGCTAAGAATGTAATCCGGGCTTTGCCCATATGTAGTCTGGGCTTTGCCCAGATGTAACGTCTTGATGGGTTGAGAATACAAAGGCCCATCTTGATGATGGGCCACATCAGGAAGATAAAAACCACAACTCCACAAGCAATAGTAGAACCTAGAATGCAAGGGAGAAGTAAAAGAAAATGATTAGAGCTCATTGCTTGATCTTGTGGGTTGTGAAACAAATGTTTTTTTTTTCTTTTCTCCGTTTTAACTATTTTTAGTGGCTTTAGTCTTTGAGTTGATTTTGTGCATTTTTTTTTATAGTCATGGGTTTTCGGGCTAGCTCTAGTCTTTGAGTTGACTCTGAGTTTTTGGAGTGTTATCATTTGAGTTTTATCGTTGTTGCTTTCGGTTTTCGTGGTTGCCTTGCATTTTTAGGCATTTTTTTTATTTTTCTTCTCATACTGTCTTCTTTTAAGCCTTGTCTTTGTAATGCTTTGTTTTTACTTCTCAATAATATGTTGTCTTTGTAACACCCAAACCCGAATGAAAAGTTTTTAAAATAAAATTTAATTAAAACCTTGCATTTATTGTAAGTGAATAATCATCCTCAAAAAAAAAACCCAAGTCAAACATATTAATATCCCAAATAAAGTCAACTATAGAAATAATGATCGGATCAGAACGCCATCAGCCGGGAACCCTCAAGCCGGAGCTTTGCCCTTATCAACACCGGAGCTCGTACCTAAAAACAATAAACCACCAGGGGTAAGCTTCACCGCTTAGTGAGTAAGTTAAACAATCAACATATTACAAATATTATGCACATACAGCCCCAAGTAATACAGCTTAACGGTTTCCCGTTCACCGGACCATCCCACAATCCGGCCTCCGCGGTTTCCCGCCCGTTGGGTCATCACGCAACCCGAAACAGCACACGTTAACATCAACAATGCATATATCCACATAAAATCATAATATATATCATGTAAAACCCACTCACCTCTATATGCCACGTACGCGCAAGTAATGCCTCGCTCACAAGTGTAACCCACGCAACCACTCTGTAAGTTCAGCACAAAATCCTACGTATTACTATTTATTTTCAACTACTAACGATCACGGTACCATCACCCGTAAATAAATCAAATAACACGACGCGAAATAAACCCACGGACACTACCAACATCATCGGTTAAACGGAAAGGCGGCGACAACGACGGTGGCCCGCCGCAACCGCACGCCGCCAACGATGCCACGGCGGCAGCCGTGCAGTCCGGCAGCAGCGACGGCGACGTAACCGCCACCGCCGCCCGACCAAACACACACAAAACTCACGGTGACCACGGCGGTGACCGTGGATTGCCACGACCACCGTCGGCCGACCCCTCCCAACGACTAGTGGCAGCGGCGGCGGTTTATACCACCACCACCGCCGTCCATCGGAACACAGCAGCCGGCTTTCACGCCGCCGCCGGCCAAAACGAAACCACAGCAGCGGCGGTATTGTCACCGCCACCACCGGACAATAACAACGACAACAGCGGCAGCGGTGTCGCCACCACCACCGCCGGCCGGTGGAACGAAAGAGCGGCAGCAGCCGTGGTGATTGCCACCATCGGCCACCACCTGAAACCCGTGGCGGCAGCAGCGGTCATAAGACCACCGCCACCCACCGACTCCATCTCTACCAAGGCTGCACGGCAGCAGCTAGCGTGGCTAGCCACCACCGGCGCCGGATCAATCCAAAACAACACCGGCCTCCGCCGTCCACGGTCATAGCCGTGAGCCGGCGTCGCAAGTCACGAGGAGGCACGGCGGCGACGATCGTGCAACCGCCACCACCTCCGTCCTCGAGCAAAACCCACGGCAGCCGCATGGGTGGTGAATCACCACCTCCGAACGCCCTAACCCTACATCTAACTACGTACGGAACAAGACGAGGCTTACCGACCGTGCGATACGATCCCGACGATCTCCTCCCGGCCGACCTCTCTCACTCTCGCCGTCCTCTCTCTCTCTCTCTCTCGGTTTTCGTAGGTCGCAAGCAACACAATGAGAATGGGTTGTAAACCCTAGGGTTTTAATAACGTTTACGGGCCCCTCCCTCCCTTACTTAAGCCGCAAGAAAGGCCCACTAAACCCTAACCCTAATGCAATAATAATAATAATAATAATAATAATAATAATAACAAGAGAATCGGGATGTGACAACTCTCCCCCACTTACAAGGATTTCGTCCCCGAAATCAAACCGAGAACAGCTCCGGGTAGTGCTCTCGCATCTCTGCCTCCGGCTCCCAGGTCCACTCGGAACCTTTCCGATGCTGCCACTGCACCTTCACGATTCCGATCTCCCTTCTCCGCAGCCTCTTCACCTTCCGGTCTAACACTGCAACCGGCCTCTCGACGTAGTTCAGGCTCTCGTCCACCTGAATGTCGTCTAAAGGAATGTGCGCCGTCTCATCGGCGAGGCACTTACGCAACTGCGAAACGTGGAAAGTGCTGTGGATCTGGCCTAGCACCGCAGGCAGCTCCAAACGATAAGCTACCTTCCCAACACGCGCGAGAACCGTGAACGGTCCGATGTAACGAGGCCCCAGCTTGCCCCTCTTTCGGAACCGAATCACGCCCTTCCAGGGAGAAACCTTGAGTAGTACTCGGTCTCCCACCTGGAATTCCAAATCCGACCTACGACGATCAGCATAGCTCTTCTGTCGACTCTGAGCTGTCCGCAACCGCTCCCGGATCCTCTGAATATCCTCCGTAGTCCTCTGTACAACCTCGGTGCTACCAAGAACACGCTGTCCCACCTCGCCCCAACAAATAGGAGTACGGCATCTCCTTCCGTAGAGCATCTCAAACGGCGGCATCCCGATGCTCGAATGGTAACTGTTGTTATACGAGAACTCTGCCAGGGGCAGGTACGTATCCCAACTGCTACCGAAGTCTAAAACGCAAGCTCGTAGCATGTCCTCTAAAGTCTGAATCGTCCGCTCACTCTGACCGTCTGTCTGAGGATGGTACGCGGTGCTAAAGTGCAACCTGGTACCCAACTCCGAATGAAATCTCTCCCAAAACCGGGAAGTAAAACGCACGTCCCGGTCCGAGATAATCGACACTGGCACTCCGTGCCTCGATACCACCTCATCCACGTAAATCTTTGCCAGTTGTTCAGCAGTCGAACTCTCCCGGATAGGAAGGAAGATAGCGCTCTTGGTCAATCGATCCACTATGACCCAAATCGCATCAAACTTCCGAGGGGTTTTCGGAAGCTTGGTGATTAGGTCCATAGTGAGGTTTTCCCACTTCCACTCGGGAATCTCTAGAGGCTGCATCTTGCCGTGAGGCTTCTGATGCTCAGCCTTGACCTTTAGACAGGTCAAACACGACTCCACGTACCGAGCCACGTCCCTCTTCATCCCTGGCCACCAATAACCCGTCCGCAGATCCCGATACATCTTAGTAGCTCCCGGATGAATCGAGAATCTAGATTTATGGGCTTCCTCAAGCAAGGTCTGTCGCGCCGTGCCCGCCCGAGGAACCCACACTCTACCGTACCTAGTCAGCAACCCTCGACTATCCCTGACCAACGCGGCCATCTGCCCCCGAATCCGCTCTCCGTTCTGGTTCTCCTCCCGACTCGCCTCCTCTTGTGCCCGCAGCACCAGGTCCACAAAGGAGGTAGTCACCGCCATCTTCAGGTGTGAGATACGAAGCGGCGCGTGCTCCGTCTTCCTACTCAAAGCGTCAGCAACCACATTGGCCTTGCCTGGATGATAGAGAATCTCGCAATCATAGTCCTTGACTACGTCAATCCACCTCCGCTGTCGCATATTCAGATTCGGCTGCTCCAAGAAGTACCTCAAGCTACGGTGGTCTGAGAAAATGGTGCACTTCACCCCATACAGGTAGTGCCTCCATAACTTGAGAGCAAAAACAACCGCCGCAAGCTCAAGATCATGCGTGGGGTAATTAGCCTCGTGAGGCTTCAGCTGCCTCGACGCGTAGGCTATCACCCGCCCCCTCAGCATCAGAACACAACCCAAACCCAGCCGAGACGCGTCGCAATACACCGTCATGTCCTCTACTCCCTCCGGTAAGGTCAGAACCGGAGCCTCGCACAGTTTCTGCCTCAGCGTGTCGAAAGCCATCTGCTGCTCAGAACCCCAAACGTACGGCTCACTCTTCTTTATCAAACGCGTTAACGGTACCGCAATTTTAGAGAAATCCTGGATGAACCGTCGGTAGTAGCCGGCTAAACCCAGGAAACTCCGGATCTCGGTAGGTGCCTTCGGAACTTCCCAATCCATGAATGCTTCGATCTTCGCCGGGTCACCTTGATGCCCTCCCGGTTAATAATGTGGCCCAAGAACTGAACCTCCTCTAACCAGAAAGCGCATTTTGAGAACTTGGCGTAGAGACGCTCCCTCCTCAGAACCTCGAGCACCTCCCGCAGATGCACCACGTGCTCCTCCTTCGTCTTCGAGTAGATCAAGATGTCATCAATGAAAACGATTACGGACCGATCGAGCATCGGCCGGCAAACCCGATTCATAAGGTCCATGAAAGCGGCTGGAGCATTGGTGAGCCCGAACGGCATTACTAGAAACTCGAAGTGGCCGTAACGGGTTCGGAAAGCGGTCTTGTGGACGTCCGCTTCCTTCACCTTCAGCTGGTGATACCCGGACCGAAGATCGATCTTAGAAAACCACGAAGCCCCCTGAAGTTGATCAAACAGGTCATCAATCCTAGGTAGGGGATACCTATTCTTGATGGTCACCTTGTTGAGCCCCCGGTAATCAATACACATACGGTGACTCCCGTCCTTCTTTACAAACAAGATCGGCGCTCCCCACGGTGAGCTGCTCGGGCGGATGAACCCCTTCCCCGAGAGCTCCTGCAACTGCTCAGATAACTCCTGAAGCTCCGGCGGAGCCAGACGGTACGGAGCTCGTGCAATCGGAGCCGCTCCAGGTACCAAGTCGATGCCGAACTCGATCTGCCTGTCAGGTGGAAGGCCAGGCAGATCCTCTGGGAATACGACTGGAAACTCGCTGGCAACGGGCACCTCTGCTACCGACAGCTTCCTCTCCTTCGCCGGATCCGCCATAGCATAGACCAAGAACCCCGTACACCCCCGCTGGATGTACCTCCGAGCCTTTGCGATAGAACAGAAGGATGTAGATACCCTTCTCCCCTTGCCGTACACCACCAGTTCTCCCCCACTTGGATCCTGGATGCGTACCAGTTGCCCCGCTACATCAGTTGTCGCCCGATTTGGAAACATCCAATCGATCCCGACAACCACGTCCACTCCGTTCATGGGAATGGGGATGAGATTGATGCTGAAACGAACTCCGAAGATATCAATGCTGCACCCCCGGTACACGTGCTCAACCACCTGCACTTCCTCAGCATCTACGTCGATCGTCTGAGGACTGTCCAGATTCCCGAGCTCGATCTGGAAGTCCTTACAGAACCTACGCGACACATAGGACCATGTGGCCCCCGTGTCGAAAAGCACTAAAGCCGGTTTCGAGTTGACAGGAAATATGCCTGTAATCACATCAGGCGCCGTCTGCGCTTCCTCAGCAGTCATCTGAAAGGCTCGCCCGCGAGTAGTAGCTCCGCTCTTCCCCTTGGTAGTACCGTCAGTGATCATAAGCGTCGCTGGTGCAGGGGCCAGGGCTGGCGTCTTCTTCAGCTGAGGGCAATCGGGCTTGATATGCCCCGGCTGGTAGCAGTGGAAGCAGAGCCTAGCAGTCTCCTTGCAGTCCTTGCTAAGGTGGCCCGTCTTGCCACATTTGTAGCATGATAACTCCCGTGGCCTGCACTCGCCCCGATGATAACGCCCACACTTTGGGCAGCTCGGGGTCCCGCTCCTGCTGTCGTTCCTTGCCCCTTTGAATTTCTTTGATGGTCCCGACTGGTCCTCTGCCTTTCTCTTCCCTTGCTGCAATTCCTCCAAGACTAGCTCCTGAGCCCGTGCTACCTCCTGCATGTCACTGAAGGTCTTACACCTCCCCGTGGCCACCGCCTTCTTGATCTCTGGCTTCAGCACTCCCAAATAACGAGCCATCTTCAGCGACTCGTCGTTTGCGTATCCCGGTACAAACAGCAGCTTCTCCAGAAACTGCGCAGTGATCTCGTTCACCGACTCCGTCGTCTGAGTCAGCTTCAAGAACTCGGATGCTATCCGCTCCTTTTCGATGCGAGGTGCGAACTCCTCGTCGGACAAAGCCCGAAATTCCTCCCAGGTCAGCGCAGTGATCTGTGCCTCCGTGTACTTCTTGAGAGTCAGATCCCACCAATCCTTTGCAGCTCCACGAAGAAGGTTCACAGCGAAAAGAACCTTCGAACCATCAGGGCACCCACAAGTGCGAAATGCTCCCTCGACCGCCGAGTACCAGCGATAGCAAGCCACAGGGTCCTTTCTCCCGTCAAATAATGGCGGTTGGCACGCCATGAAGTCCTTAAAAGAAATCCCGCGAGTCTGCGACTGACCCGAGCTCCCTGACCCTACACTACGAGCCGTAAGGGCCGCATCGATACGCTGATCCACAGTCTGAATCAGCTCATCCCTCATCTGGTTGAATAGCCCCGGCAGCATCTGCTGCAGGGCCTCAGTGATTTGGGCAGCAATGTGGTCGGACTGTCCGGCCTCATCATCAGTCTGGCTTCGGGTTAGCACCATTCTGAAGGTTTAAAGCATCTCAGTTCATTACTATAATCTACTAAGATATTCACACGCAACCCTAATAATAGTGATCATGCCAACCCTAAGGCTAGTTTCTACCGCGCATGCTAACACAACAGATCCATGTACATACATACGTTATACGTAACAGTTAACCATATAGCATGCTGAATCCCTAGCCGTTGTCAGTCAGTTAAAATCCCCAGAACTTAATCAAATCCAACCTTACACAGGTGCTTATAGTAACACTATTATTGGCGCCGTATTACTATAACCAACCATGCATGGTAGCCGGATCAAGACCACCGAGCAACAATCAGACAAGAACATGCCCAACGACCCATCCCCGACGTACCAAGGTGTTTACGTTTGGTTTTGATACCATCCTATTTAGACTTCAACTTACTAACTGGACGGTCACATAAAATCACGTATACAGCTTATCATCACATGCATTCTATCCCATAAAATTCCACATATAATTATGCATGCGTTACGAAATAAAACTACTACGTTATTAAAGCTTACCTCCGTCTTGACGGTTCCGTTGGCCGTTCCGATCTTATCCGATTACTCTCAACCGCCTGGTTTAAGTCCAACCACACACACACCCACGAGTGCGTGTGCTGATTCTCTTAAACCTAGGCTCTGATACCAAGTTGTAACACCCAAACCCGAATAAAAAGTTTTTAAAATAAAATTTAATTAAAACCTTGCATTTATTGTAAGTGAATAATCATCCTCAAAAAAAAAACCCAAGTCAAACATATTAATATCCCAAATAAAGTCAACTATAGAAATAATGATCGGATCAGAACGCCATCAGTCGGGAACCCTCAAGCCGGAGCTTTGCCCTTATCAACACCGGAGCTCGTACCTAAAAACAATAAACCACGAGGGGTAAGCTTCACCGCTTAGTGAGTAAGTTAAACAATCAACATATTACAAATATTATGCACATACAGCCCCAAGTAATACAGCTTAACGGTTTCCCGTTCACCGGACCATCCCACAATCCGGCCTCCGCGGTTTCCCGCCCGTTGGGTCATCACGCAACCCGAAACAGCACACGTTAACATCAACAATGCATATATCCACATAAAATCATAATATATATCATGTAAAACCCACTCACCTCTATATGCCACGTACGCGCAAGTAATGCCTCGCTCACAAGTGTAACCCACGCAACCACTCTGTAAGTTAAGCACAAAATCCTACGTATTACTATTTATTTTCAACTACTAACGATCACGGTACCATCACCCGTAAATAAATCAAATAACACGACGCGAAATAAACCCACGGACACTACCAACATCGTCGGTTAAACGGAAAGGCAGCGACAACGACGGTGGCCCGCCGCAACCGCACGCCGCCAACGATGCCACGGCGGCAGCCGTGCATTCCGGCAGCAGCGACGGCGACGTAACCGCCACCGCCGCCCGACCAAACACACACAAAACTCACGGTGACCACGGCGGTGACCGTGGATTGCCATGACCACCGTCGGCCGACCCCTCCCAACGACTAGTGGCAGCGGCGGCGGTTTATACCACCACCACCGCCGTCCATCGGAACACAGCAGCCGGCTTTCACGCCGCCGCCGGCCAAAACGAAACCACAGCAGCGGCGGTATTGTCACCGCCACCACCGGACAATAACAACGACAACAGCGGCAGCGGTTTCGCCACCACCACCGCCGGCCGGTGGAACGAAAGAGCGGCAGCAGCCGTGGTGATTGCCACCATCGGCCACCACCTGAAACCCGTGGCGGCAGCAGCGGTCATAAGACCACCGCCACCCACCGACTCCATCTCTACCAAGGCTGCACGGCAGCAGCTAGCGTGGCTAGCCACCACCGGCGCCGGATCAATCCAAAACAACACCGGCCTCCGTCGTCCACGGTCATAGCCGTGAGCCGGCGTCGCAAGTCACGAGGAGGCACGGCGGCGACGATCGTGCAACCGCCACCACCTCCGTCCTCGAGCAAAACCCACGGCAGCCGCATGGGTGGTGAATCACCACCTCCGAACGCCCTAACCCTACATCTAACTACGTACGGAACAAGACGAGGCTTACCGACCGTGCGATACGATCCCGACGATCTCCTCCCGGCCGACCTCTCTCACTCTCGCCGTCCTCTCTCTCTCTCTCGGTTTTCGTAGGTCGCAAGCAACACAATGAGAATGGGTTGTAAACCCTAGGGTTTTAATAACGTTTACGGGCCCCTCCCTCCCTTACTTAAGCCGCAAGAAAGGCCCACTAAACCCTAACCCTAATGCAATAATAATAATAATAATAATAATAATAATAATAATAATAATAATAATAATAATAATAATAATAATAACAAGAGAATCGGGGTGTGACAGTCTTTCAAACAATTTTTTTTCAAATGTTGAACATCGTGTTTCGAAAACCATAAACTTATTAAACATTAACTAATACATATTTATGGATGCACATTCGAAGCCATCATAAATGTGTATTATCGAAATAAACTATAAAACACCTTCTCTTCATTCCAGAATCATAACAAAAATTATCAAACTTTCAATAAATGATAATTATTAACTTTTTAATAACTGATAAACAACTCAACTGTCGGCATGTTATATTTTTTTTAATTAAAAGAATTGAAAATAATCAATTATGAAAATTACTAAATCGAAAATTAATTAAAAACATGAAAGCTCATAAACCAATGAACTATCTCAATGAGCAAGTTTGTAAACTATTTTTGCAAAAAAAAAAAAAAAAAAAGATTGGTGAAGTTGTCCCACTTTGAAAGAAATACTCTATGGTGAAGTTGTATTATAATGGAAGAGGAATTTTAAAGAAAGAGTGAAAAATCATTATAAAAAGAGAGGAAAGTGACTGAAGGTTGTAACTTTGTTATTTTGATAATAAAACATGAGGTGTATTCTTAAGTTTTATAAAGTTTAAATGAATTTTTTTATAACTTTTATAACTTATTAGATAAAGTCTAAGATTTAAATGTATGAGCTTGGTTTGAGTTTGACTCATGTTCGACCTTGAAACGAGTTTGCGTTCGAGCTTAGGAATTGACATTCGAGTCGAGTTTAAGTTTGAATTTTTACTACTTATAAGTTTTTGAGTCAGAGTTTGAGTTCAAATATTAACTTTCAAGTTTGACTACTTAATCACTCAGAATAAAAACATTTAATAAATTTTTAATTTAAAAATATAACTTAAAAACTTAATCGTTTAAATATAGTAACTTAGTTGGCTTTTTAAACCTTTCCTTTTCTATTTTACAATTTTGTCAAAAGGAGATCTAAAGTAGAAGGAAGGTCAAAGAACAAAGATGAGAGGACCAATATGATCATATATCAAAAGTATGAGGACCTAAAACAAAAATAATTTTCAAAACAAAATTGAAAACCAAAAGCCCTCAATTTCTCTGAAACCTTACAGACACCTCCCTCCTCCTTCTCCATCTCCACCGCCGTCCACCGTCGTCCATCGCCATCCATGGAAGACGACCGCCGTGTCGGAGATCTCGTCCGTGAATTAGTCCACCGTCTACACAATAACAACTCTTCTTCTCCATCACTTTCAAACTCAAACTCAAACCCTAACCCTAACCCTAGCAATGTCAAGTACGCTACTCGCATTTTATCCAGCCGAATGACGCCATCGATCACCGCCGACGAAGCCGCCATGGCGCATTCAATCAAGAATCAACTCGTCAAGCAAGGTAAATTGTCTGACGCCTTAACGTTTGCAGATCTCTATTCTAAATTCGCTTCTAAAACTGGCCATGGTAGTGTTAACAATAAGTGGGCCGTGCTTTATCTGCTCAAAGTAATTTCCGAAGATCGTAGAAGTAATCATAAACTTCAATCCGATTCGAGCTATTCCGGTGGACTCCCGAGGTTGTTTGAGTCTGAAACTAATGGAAATCATGCTAGGGTTACGAAGGATAGTTCCAGGTTCTCACAATTAGGGCAAAATCTAGATCATGATGGGAGTAATGATGATATGGTTTCTAATGATAACGTAAACGGCTTGCGAAACAGTAATTCGGCAAAGTTGAAAAATGGCGGAGTTTTACTGGTTTCGAAAGATCCTGAGAATATGCGAGATATGGCGTATAGGGAGTTTTCTGTGATAGTGAAGGAAGAGAATGATGTTTCGGAGGAGGTTTTGGTGAGAGATGTGTTGTATGCTTGTCAAGGAATCGATGGGAAGTATGTGAAGTTTGATGAAAATGTCGATGGTTATCTATTGCCGGATTCGATTAGGGTTCCAAAGCCTACTAGAATTATGATTCGTAAGCTGTGTGAGCTTGGTTGGTTGTTTAGAAAGGTGAAAGGGTATGTTACCGAGAGCATGGATAAGTTTCACGATGAGGATGTTGGGACTGTAGCTCAAGCATTTTGTGCAGCATTGCAAGATGAGCTTTCTGAGTACTATAAGCTACTGGCTGTACTTCAATCGCAATCGATGAATCCAATTCCTTTGGTTTCGGAGAACGCAAGCTCGGGGAACTATCTATCTCTAAGGAGACTTTCGGTCTGGTTTGCTGAGCCAATGGTTAAGATGCGGCTAATGGCTTTGCTTGTGGACGGTTGTAAGGCTCTAAAGGGTGGTGCGATGGCTGGAGCCATTCACATGCATGCCCAACATGGTGACCCTCTTCTTCATGATTTCATGAAACGGTTACTTCGCCGAGTTTGTTCGCCTCTTTTTGAGATGGTGAGGAGTTGGGTTTTGGAAGGGGAGCTTGAAGATATCTTTTCGGAGTTTTTCGTTTTGGGACAATCCGTAAAGGCGGAGTCTTTATGGAGGGAAGGTTATCGGCTTCATTCAGCAATGCTTCCTTCGTTTATCTCCCCATCTCTTGCTCGCCGCATACTCAGAACAGGGAAATCGATTAATTTCCTTAGAGTTTGTTGTGGTGATCGTAGTTGGGCCGATGCAGCGACCGAAGCTGCGGCTGCCACAGGTTTGACAACTAGGCGAGGGGGTCTTGGGTATGGTGAAACCGACGCACTTGAATCTTTAGTCACTGAAGCAGCCAAGAGGATCGATAAGCATTTAATGGATGTTGTTTACAATCGGTATAGGTTCAAGGAACATTGTCTTGCTATCAAGCGATATCTCCTTTTAGGGCAAGGTGATTTTGTTCAGTATCTAATGGATATCGTTGGGCCAGAGCTCTCGGAGCCTGCAAATACCATCAGCTCGTTCAAGCTTGCAGGGTTATTAGAGAGTGCAATCCGATCGTCTAATGCTCAATATGATGATCCCGATATTTTAGATAGATTGAGGGTCAAAATGATGCCCCATAATACTGGAGACAGGGGGTGGGATGTGTTTTCTTTGGATTATGATGCAAGAATTCCGTTAAATACTGTATTTACGGAATCCGTGATGGCAAAGTATCTAAGAATCTTCAATTTTTTGTGGAAGCTTAGAAGGGTAGAGCACGCACTTATCGGTGCATGGAAGACGATGAAACCGAACTTGATCACTTCTCATTTCTTCACCAAGCTTCCAAAGGCTATTAAGTTTAGGCTGATCTTGACATCACGGAAATGCCAAGTTCTTTGGAACGAAATGAGTCATTTTCTTACGAACTTGCAATACTATATCATGTTTGAAGTCTTGGAGGTTTCATGGGCTAATTTCTCTGATGAAATGGAAGCAGCTAAAGATCTTGATGACCTACTTGCAGCTCATGATAAGTATCTTTACTCGATTGTCGAGAAATCCCTTCTTGGTGAACGTTCTGAAGCTCTGTATAAAACCCTGTTCATGTTGTTTGATCTTATATTACGGTTCCGAAGTCATGCTGATCGGCTTTATGAAGGAATTTACGAGTTTCAAGCTAGGTATTCATATTTCTTTGCCTTCATAGGTTCTACTCACTAAGGTGTCGTTTGTTTTTTAAGATGTCTGAAGTCTGATTTTACATCTAAAAAATAAGAGGTGGATGGTGCACCTCTTAAAATTTCAGACCTTTTCATAACAATAAAACAGTCGTACTGCAAACCTCTTAATTTTCATACTTAAGAGGTTTTAAGAGGTATTTTGAAAAACAAACAACGCCTGAATAAATACTTGGAAAATGTTGATTTATATTGTTCGATTGACCAACATTTGCAGAACTATGGAAGATAAGACCGATTTACCGAAGAATTCAAAAACCAAAACCGCAGATTCTGATCCATGGCTTAGTGAAGGCAGGAAAGCGATAACACAACGCGCAGGTGAATTTCTTCGGAATACGGGACAGGATATAGACGCTGTTTCGAAGGAATACTCGTCGCTTTTCAGGGGGTTCATTTCTGAGTTGCCTGTGCAACAACATATCGATATGAAGTTCCTCATGTTCCGGCTCGACTTTACTGAATTTTACAGCTCTGCATCTTAACTCCGGCATAATGGTGTGAAAACAGCTTCCACGAACAATCAACTTAACGCTTTACTCATGGAGGCGAGGCCTTATAAGTCAAATGGCCGGCATGCATACTTGCAGCGCCTATCCAGACCCATTTCATGCAGCCATCTGTATATCATTTTGTCTTAGGTATCAAATACCCATCTTTCATTTAATTCCATTTCACTTAAACGTTACATAGCCAAAGAGCTCTTTATATCCCACCCAAAGGTGGGTTCCGGGGTTGATTTGTATGCAGATTTGACGTCTACCCACAAAGAGTAGAATGTAGTATGAAGTATCAACCTCATTAAACTTATTGGTTTGACATTTTATTTTATTTTATTTTATTTTTATTTTTATTTTTTCAGATTGGATTTAGTTGAAGGGATAATGGTCTCCACAAGCGCAAACAGTTGGATTGAAGGTATGCTGTTGTTCCTTGACCGTTAAGTCAATAACGGAGTCTATTTGGTATGTTTGGAAGCCAGGGATCTGATGGTTGTAGAAAGTAGATGTGTACCATAGTTTTGTGTTGGGTTTTGATTTAGAGTGATGGGTGCTGTTTGTGTGCTTTGAGTTCTTCACCAATTCTTTTCTCTTCAAAACTAATGTCGATAGTTCGGATGTGTTTTCCAATTCCCAGTTCACATGCAGTTTTACAATCCATGTCCTGTTTGAATGGGTCGCGTTATGATACCTAGAAAGACATATTTACCCCTTTGGGATGAAGGACATGTCTGCATACACCTCACCCTTTGTAGACCCTACTTTTGAGTGGAGTTCGTTGTGTGTTTTCCGGTTCCCAATCATATGCGGTTTTACAATCCATGCCCTATTTAAATGGGCTGTGTTATGATACATGGAAAACGACAGTTTTACCCTTTGGGGATGAAGGATATGTCTGCATATACAACTCACTCTTTGTAGACCTTACTTTTGAGTGGGATATATTCCTTTACATTTCTGTTTGATGTGAATTAAGTGTTGGCTTTTAGGTGTAGGAGTATGTCTTGTTTGATATGACATTGGAGCCAAAGTTTCATTGGTTCGGAGTTCAGACAGCAGCTTGATGCTTAGCAATTTTGCTTGCGGTTTCAATGAGAAGGATTATGGGTTTAAAACTCATTAGTAGGGTTTATTTTTGTATTATAGTGTCATAGATAAGTGGACAAATTGTGGATTAGTGTTGGGGTTTTAGCAAAGGAACCAAGATGTGTTTGTTTGGGAAAGGTCATTCAGTTAGGAAATGTAAGATCTGAAATGGAAAATTGTGTTTTTAATTCTTTAAATTTTTGCCCATCTGGCAGGGATGAAATTTAACTTTCGTTAGTGAGAGGGGCCAAAAACCAAGTGTTTGCATGCCGTGGGTTTTTTTCGCGATCAAGATTTTGTAAGGACCAAAACCAAGAAAAGCTACAAACCAAAGTTATCAAAATTGCAATTTTGCTCTAGTTAAAACTTAAAAATGATTAACAATCAGGTAAATATTTAAATAATTTAATTTATAAACACTTCTACAAAATTTTCATATATGTGCATATATAAGTATTAAATTTGAATAAAGAGTTTGATATGATCAATAGTTCAAAAAAATCAGGTAAATATTTAAATAATTTAATTTATAAACACTTCTACAAAATTTTCATATATGTGCATATAAGTATTAAATTTGAATAAAGAGTTTGATATAGGCTATGTTTGGCAAGCGTAGCTTATAAGCTAGCTGGTAGCTGATAAGCTAGCGGATAGCTGATAAGCTAGCTGTTGATTGATAAGCTTGCTAGTAGCTGATAAGCTAGCTGTTGAACAAATTATGTTTGGCAAAAACTAGCTTATGAGTATGTAAAATGACCAAAATGGGTATATTTGAATTTAATAATTAATATTAATAAGGGTATAATTGGAAAAAGCTACAATAAGCTCCTCATAAGCTACTCAAAGTAGCGTTTCAAAAAGCTAGCTTATAAGCTAGCTTCCTGTTACATGTTTGGATGGACTAGCTTATAAGCTAGCTTATCAGCTAGCTTATAAGCTAGCTTATGCTTGCCAAACAAAGTCATAATCGATAGTTCAAAAAAACCCGATTTATACAAAGAAAATACTACGTTTTATCTGGTTTAAAAGATTTTTATGAATTGAAAGGTTATTGCAGTGACATTCATGTTAGAGAACATACCGTAAAACTTATCTTTTAACATTTTTGCCAATCACTAAAATACAAAAAATCATGCTTTACCGCAAGCAATCAATCGATTTTGAGCTATGATAGTGTTTTAATTTGTATGAATAAATCATCAACTGTAGCATCTATTTATACTTCGACCAAGATGGTTAAAGAAAAAAAAAAAAGGGGGTCGTATGGCTATTTTGGTTATAGAAAAAAATAGTAACCAGGCCATAGTAACCGGTTCCTTACGCAAACCACCTTCAAAAAGCAAGCACGGACGTTTTGTAACCAATTTTGGTATCGGGCTTCAGGCCGACTTAACCATCTATATGCAGAAAACAAGTGATGTGGTTTTTGCTTAATACATTAAGTATGCCAATTCAAGAAAGTGTATCCAATACAACATTAAGATGACATGAGGCTGAGGGTGTTCTTAGGAGCACTTATCCAAGGGCTACCTGCAATTGCAAACCTCCATAATGCATTAACATCTTCGGCCATTGCATAGTCTATTCCCACCCGTTTCCCCACCACGATTTCCGCCACTTCTGGACCATCCAACACTTCCAAACCGCCTAAAACACCAAAAAGAGCAAACTCAACTGACAAATAAAAGCTAGACCGACCTTACTGTTTATCTTTAGGGCCTTATGGGATTAGTCGACAAACAAAATCGCAAAAAAAAAAAAAAAAACAAAATTATGTATGTATTAGACCATCCACTACAAGAATTTCTAATAAATTTCTAATTGCCATGTAGGATTTCTAATCAAGTTATTGTGGTGGTTTTAGGTATGATCTTTTAATGGGAAATTTGTTTTTAGTAATTGTTAATGTCACATTAGTACTTCTTGTTGATGTGATGGTGAATAGTAAAAAATATATAAATAATTTGTCACATCATACTTTAAGTTATAATTCATAATATTTATTTATAGTTTTGTTGTTATCTATTAAATATAGTTTTTTATGATAAGGTGTCACTTTATAAATTGAGTAAATTACAGATTTGGTCCCTGTGGTTTGGGGGTTTTTATGGATTTGGCCCCTAAACTTCAGTAATTACGGATTTGGTCCTTATGATTTGCAAATTATTTTGGATTTGGTCCTTGGTAGTGCAAATAGGCAGGGACCCAAACCAATAGAATTTTCAAACCATAAGGACCAAATCCAATAAAATTTGCAAACCACAAGAACCAAATCCAATAGAATTTGCAAACCACAGGGACCAAATCTGTAATTATTAAAGTTTAGGGACCAAATCCATAAAAACTCCCAAACCACAGGGACCAAATCCGTAATTTACTCTTATAAATTTGTTGGAAATCCTTGTAGTGAAAGGCAATTTCTAGATAATTTCTAAGGCCATCCGCGGCCAGCTGTTTTGGGCACCTGCACCGCTCCCTTGCAGGCGGTAACACCGCCGAGGGTGACCTGCAAGGGAACTGCAACCTCACCGAACGGTGAGTAGTTGCAGCCGGCAAGGAAATGATAACACACACACATGTATATACATACAAAATATATATATATATATATATAAACATTATATTTTATTATTTAAATAATACAGGTGTATGAACTGTACGGCTGTGGATGAAATGGTAAGGTAATGGTAAGGTGGTGGTGAAGCTGATGTGGCGCTGACGTGGCAGCCTGTACAGGTGGTATGACCTGTACGACTGCGGATAGCCTAAAGTTAAACTTTAGAAATTGTATTACAGGGATGATTATGATGAGCTGTTACCAGGAGTGAAGAGAGCATGCCCAGACCAGTCTTTTGAAATCCCTAGTGCTTGACCCACCTATATATACATACCATGATCCATGGAATCAACTTTTACATTTCAAAACATAATCTATCAGATATGAAAATTCAAGACTCACCTTGCCAGGCCCAGTAAGAAGAACCGGTTTCTCCGTATCCAAACCACGACGTGCTTTTATAGTTTCCAACCCTGAAACTCCATTCATAAATCATAATCGTATCATTCAAATTCAATGTTCCGTTAAGAATTAACTAAGGGGTTGTTTGGCAGTTGCTAAATGGTTTGGTGCATGATGATTAAAAGGGTGTTTGGGATTGCTTATTAAAACTCCTTATTTGCTTATTGTTGGTTGGAACAACAAATAATCAATTTTGAGTGTTTGGACAAAAAAGGAGTTTTTAAAGAAGTTAAAAGGTTTTAACTTTTGCAACCTGCAATAAGCAAATAAGCATATAAGCTTAAGTTGTTTTAAATAAGCAATCCCAAACACCCCCTAAGTGGTTAGAACGATTAAATGGCTCTTATGATATAGTGCAAGATGATATATGGTTATTTGGTAATAGTTCAGAATGAAATTAGGGAGCTAAATGGTATAAGGGAGGTCCAAGATACTAAATCATTCAGAGGGTTTTAAAACCATTAAGAGACAAACTTTTTTTTGCCAAACAAGATTTACCTCTTTAACGGTTCAGAGTTTGTCTCTTAATTGAACAACTAAG
The DNA here is from genome assembly GCA_030169165.1 of Centaurea solstitialis. Classification (NCBI taxonomy): domain Eukaryota; kingdom Viridiplantae; phylum Streptophyta; class Magnoliopsida; order Asterales; family Asteraceae; genus Centaurea; species Centaurea solstitialis. Next base: position 15,296,811 of record CM058045.1, on the reverse strand, counting down.
AGGTAAACAAACAGCCCTCTCTTAATGTTTTGCATAAAGAGTGTCGTATTGGTCCCATGGTCATTATGAAGGAGGTAGATCTTGTCTTAGAGATAGTTTATTAGGTGCATGGGGCCCACTAACGAAAAACGGCTCCATTTTTGTGAGGATGTCACGGATTCAATTAAAAACTCGTTTAAGGTTAACTTCCAAAATGACTCTATTTGGACGTTGCATTCATTTTGAAAGGATGTCCACCTCCTTACCTGATAGGCTAAAACTATAGGGACTTGGTCTCTTTCTATTTGTAAAGTGTGTTATAAAAGTTATTGAATTTGAAAAAGAATAAAATTCATTTTTGTTTCTAAAGTTAAAGATCATTTGACCTTAATATTCAAACTCCACTTTCCTGTTTCCATCTTTTCTATAGCTTCAATTTCTGTACTCTTTGTGACTAATGACAAACGAAACATTTGAGTCTCTAATGTGCTTAGTAAAATCATTTACTTACTAATCACGAGTATAAAATATCCTTCAAGAATGAAAAAAACATTAACCTTATAAACACAATAGCATCAATAATTTTAATTGATGACGATGAGAAAAACATGTTATTTTGAGTTGTAACTTGTAAATATGTCAAGGTCATCTGTAATTGCATGTGATTTCAGTGTCAAATCACATGCAGTATAGGTGTTCTCGTTTTTTCTTGAACGAACCTTCCTCTCTCTCTCTCTCTCTCTCTCTCTCTCTCTCTCTCTCTCTCTCTATATATATATATATATAGAGAGAGAGAGAGGGGGGGGGAGGTTCAAACGAGAAACATATCAATTTAAGAGAACGTGAGAAGCAATCTCAGCCACTCATCCGGTCAACAAAGGCGGCTTTGACCGGTCCCCCCCTTTTAATAATCTCTACCCTCCCATGAATCGCGTCAATCCTCCGCGATCACATCCACCGTAACCGCGAGATGAGTGGCTGAGATTGCTCCTCACGTTCTCTTTAATTGACATGCTTCTCGTTTGAACCTCCCCCTATATATATAGATATAGATGTGTGTGTGTGTGTGTGTGTGTGTGTGTGTATAATAAAAGATTACCGGCAACAGGAGCACAAGAACGAATCAAGACAGCTGATCCAATTCCTTCTTTGTCAGCCACAACATTGAGCATGGTATGCAGACCGTAGCAAAGATAAACATAAGCATGTCCTCCTGTTCCAAACTACAAACATCTCAAACAAACAAGCGAACAAACAGACAAACATTTAGAAGCTTATCGATCATTTTCTTATGTTTGTGATAGGTACTAACTACCAAGCCCAATCCCATTAGGGTTATTAGAGGCGTTAATAAATAGGAGAAAGGCAGAAGAATAGGGTGTGCAGAAATTAGGGAGTGGTTTATGGGAGAGTGCTAGCCTGTTGAATGCTAGTTTGTTCTTAGTTTTTCCTTGCGAATTGAAGTACCTTATAGTGTATTTTCACTTGGTTTATATCTGAATCATTCAATCAATTTGGTTCTTATCAGTTTGCCATGCCAATGGCCACTAATTCCTAATTTCCGATTAATTAACTCATTCAGACCAATCTAGCTCATACTTTTGAGCTTCAAGCAGCATGACGCTGAACTTATAAAGTAAACAATAACTTACGCTACTCCTATTTACCTATAACTCGAAAACATACCACAAAACAAATTCATTTTCAACAAAAGCTATGCCCATACTACACCACTAATTAAAGGGAAAAAGATGTGTTAGCTTTCGAGATGCTTTCCGAACTCAAAGTTGATATGGTGTTTCAAAAAGTCTGTTTGGTTCAGTCATTTGATTAGGTTATAAAAGATAGAGGTAACAAATATAAAAGAAAGTCGCTTAAGGTGTGCATCTATGACCAATCTATGGTAACATGGAAGGTTCTAAACATGCCCAGTATATCCCCATCCGGAAGATTCCAGAAGTCCTGAATTTCCATGTTAAGAGCGTCCACAACGGTTGACTTTTCATTCAAGGTTTTTCCCAAAAAATGGGACACACAAGCCAAAAACCTGTTGGTAACTACACAAGCAAAAATGTGACTTTTGTTTCTATGGCTTTTTCGCAATCTGATGTGGCCAAAAAGCTCCATTGTGGAATTGGGAGTCCTGCAAGGCCACGCCACTGGGGGAATTTCCTGGTTGTTCTCTAGGTCCCTTGGGATTGATTGAGGTGCGCGCAAGCTGGCCTGAATACCTACGGTTGAACAAAAAAAGCACCATTGTGGATGCTCAAATACTTTTTTCTATGTTTTCATTCCAATAGACCAATATGTCATGAAACAATCAATCTATATATGCAAACTTCTTCTATGAACAAAGCCACATAAACTTCTACAAATAAAGCGACAAAAGAAAAACACAAAAGAAATGGTTTATGTGATCTTACAAGAGGAGCAGTTCTTGGCGTAACGCCAACTCGAGCATGACAAGCTGAATCATTAGATCTATATGCTTCTACCTGCCATTGCCAATGCCATTTCCCCAAAATGACCATAATATATAAAAAAGAAATCAAAAAATGACCAAGTTATTTCATATTTGCACAAAATAACAGGCTAAAATCATCAAAGGAATTCACCAATGGAGATTTTTCACATCAATGTCAGAGTAGGGACCCACTCTTTTTTTTGGAAGAGGTATCCCAGACCACATTGGGCCCAGACTAATCCTCGACAATTTTTGGGCCGAAGCCCGACTGCTAAAGCATGCAGCCCGGGGTCGAAGCTCCCGTACCTCCAGAATGCGTCCCCCAGGCTCGAACTCGGGTTCACCACTATGTAGTGCCCAAGCCTTACCACTAGGCTAACACTCCTTTGGTAGTAGGACCCACTCTTGTTAAAGAAATATGAAAAAGCCAATGCAAAACACATTCTTGGCAATATAATACATCAAACATTGGTTAATTTAAACATTGATCATCAAGCAAAAAAGAAACTTAACAACAATAAGTAAAATTTCTAGTTTCTACCTCTGTGATCTGGAGAACAACATCATCTCTCCTAAGATACTTGCCAAGCAATCGAGGTGCGAGATCGAGGGCGTCAATTTGGTAAAATTCAGGACCCAAAATTGGGGTTTTCTCCAACAACAATGTGGGTTTTGATTCTAATGGATGAAGATGGGATTTTTGCTTGATTGTTGTAGGTTTTGTTTTTGATTTCTGCTTCAAATTTGGTTTGATCTTGGTGATTGGAGGTTTGGGATCAGCACAATTGACGGGTTTCAGGGGTTTAACGACTCGATTGAAGCGTTTTGTGATCTTCATTTTGGCGAATGAATTTTTTAGGGTTTGTGATGGATTTGATGACCAAGGGTTTTGGCGGGGGTTTCCAACGTATGCAGTGAAACTAGAATATGGAAAGGTGGTGTTTCATTTTGTGTTCCTATCTTTATCTAAGAATAAAAAAAATAAAATTATGATTGGACCGACTACTGAGTGGGATTTTGGTTTATTTAATTTGAATTTTAATCAGATCAAAATAAGGTTTTTATATGATCAAATTCTATTTATTTGATTTTTAGGTTATTTAAACTTTTCAATGTTGTAAAAGCTAATCAACTAATCAAACCAAATAAGATTTGAATTTGATTCTGCTGGTGTCAGCTACCAAGATATTAGATTCAGTGTTTTAAAAACAGGTGACCCGTTTTAAAATATTACGTGTAAAAATTATTATTATTATTATTTTAATGTTTTTTTGATTAATGTACAACTTATTGTAATGTATATTTTTAATGTTTTTTAACTTGTAAATATCAAATTGTTCGTTTTATAAATATATGAATGTAAGAAAATGGAAAAAACATAAAATGCTTGGAACCGGTTGAACCGATCGAACCGTGAACCGGTCATCACATCGGTTCAACTAAAAGACCGGTTTTTAAAACATTGATTGATTAGGCTCGTTAACAAACAAAGAAATAAAATTGTACGAGACCTTCCCCTTACAAGCTCAGATACTCACCAAAATGCACGACTGCAACTGCAAGTACAAGGCATGCCCTAATATTCTAAAGCAATACAAAATTACGGATTAAAAAAACGAAGACTTGGTCCACTAGTTCACACAATACCTCTAAAAGGACAAAAAGTTTAAGCAGAAGAAATCCACGTTTAAGACTACAAAAAAACACCCTAGAGGGGGACTTCTCGTGCCTTTTGCCTATATCAAGTTGACACCATAGAAGATGACTAAGTCAATAGTTAAAATTCATATATTACTATATGATAGATTCATAATCAATCATAATCAACAAATAGACTGGTACTAAGGATGTGTTTGGCAAAAATAAGCTAGCTTATAACTTAGTCCATCCAAACATGTACTATAAGCTAACTTTTTGAAACGCTACTTTGAATAGCTTTTTAGAAGCTTATTGTGGTTTTTTTTTAAAATTATACCCTTATTAATATTAATTGTTAGATTCAAATATACTTTTTTTTGGTCATTTTACATACTTATAAGCTAGCTTTTGCCAAACATAATTTGTTAATAAGCTAACTTACTAGCTACTAGCTATCTTATCAATCAACACCTAACTTATCAGCTAGTTTGTCAAACATAGCTTGAATAAAAATCATCCATCACAACTAGTAAATATCATAGACATTGTTTTTTCATACTATAAATTACACATGGATGTAAACGAGACTCGAAACCAGCAGAACCTCAACAAGCTCGAACCTAAAATAGAGCTCGTTCACTAAACGAGCCGAGCTCAAGCCACACAATCAGAGATTGTTTAGGCTTGCAAACTTGAACAAGCTTCACATAATATTATGTATTTTATATATTATTATTATTTATTTAACATAAATAAAAAAATCGATATTCAAAACATATGCTCACAATCATGAGTCATTTAGGCTCATGAAGCAACCAAGCATTAGCAAGCCAAGCCAAGCTCAAGCCTTATAAATGGTTCACGAGCCAAGCTTGAGCCTCAAAGCACATGCTCAAAGCTCAAGCTTCTATAATTTCTAGCGAGTTCGGCTCGATTAGCTTAAAACTCAGCTAAGCTTATCTACATCACTAGAAGAATTACATAACGAAGACATTATATTGTCATGTGACAAATTACATAACCATGAAAGTGAAGAGATGACACGATTTTAGTTGACCATCGATAACTCTCATTTTGATGTTGAGGATTGATAACAAAGTCTAATAAATAATATGTGTTGGAGATGCTATTAAAATCTTAATAAGTTTTTTAACATCTAGCAGTTGATTTCAACACAAAACCGAAACATACACTTTGGAAAATCGACTCAGAAGGTGTAAGAAAACGTAGTTCAAGTTTAGACAGACAACCAATTCGACACACAGATGAAATGGACCCAACAATATTCGGGATCTTTCAACGACACTATCAAATTACTTTATTACTCCTCCCAACTTCCATACTTGTACATTTCAAGGAAGCACAATCCTCCCTCAAACACCAAACCCAAAAACCGCCCTTATCTTGTGAAAGATTAGATCCCTCCATCCTCTCTCTGTGTTCTCCACCACCGTTGAATTCCCATACCTGCACCCATCGCACAAAACATTACAAACCCAAAAATATGTACAACACAAAGCACAAAGACACCAAAGTTAGATTTATAGAAACTAAAAACAAACCTGTCTTCCTCCGGAACATCAGTCTGTGTCAACTTCACGACCGTAACTCCAGGCTCAGGCTCCTCTAAAACTAGCCTCACCTGCACAAGTATTCAGATATCATAATCCCGAATACCCAACTCAGTTTCGATCATTACAACATGTTACACCAATCAAAATGTGATATGAAATGAGACCTTAAGAATAACTATTGAAATAAAACAAAACCAGGCCAAACAAACCTGGGATTTTCTGTCCAGTTGTGGGGCCTACAAGATTTGCTCCAAAAAGTATTATCATCAAATAATTAAACCCACATAAATGCCTTGTAAAAAATAAAGGTTTGGTTCTGGTGAGAACCATTGAATGAAAAGTGGATGTACATTAGGATGAGATGCACCCAGATCAGTTGCACCTCATCAATTCCCTTCTAAAGCGCAATTCATAGGAGAAGAAGAGATTAAAAGTGATCAACGGTTCAGATCCACTTCTCACACGATCGTTTGCCAATACATATAGAACCCTATCGTACAAAGCACACATGGACATATAACCCTCAATTGCATGTGTGCACTTGCAAAAGCATGACAAAAATGAAGCTTTTCTTTTCTTTGTTCTTGTTCTATGCTTGCCATGTAGTGCAAACCAAGATAATGCTGCTCAAAAGATCTGTAAGCAGATGCCATTAATCTTAACTTTCCACAAGGGCAACAAAACACAAAAGGATAAAGAAGGCAGATCATATACACATGAACAACCCTCCCTAAATGCAAGTATCCCTTCAAAGATTAGTTGATCTTTTAAATCTATAATAGTGGAGTTGGAAAACGTTGACGCATTTGTCCCTTTGTACAAAAGGCCTGTGTTTTTAAGTCCATTATCTTGAAATAACATAAAGATTATAGAACTAAGAACTCATTTACCAAACTACAACTATAACAAGAATCTATGTTCAATTCAAGCTAATGGCATTCTTCACGAAAAATGCAAGATACATACATAGTTCTAGAGTTCGAGATTGGTCAGATATCTACAATGGAATCTTCCAAAGCCATATCAATATCACACAGCTTTCCATTAAGTTCAAGCATGAATAAAGCTGACCGTGTGGATTAATCCATCTGTATGGATTGGAAGAATTTTTGTTTGGGAGAGTTTCTCATAGATAGAAGTAGTGTGTTTCTTAATTGGGATCGACAGGTTTAAAAAAAACTTGGCTTTCTGCATAAACCCCCCATCAAACGCTTATCAAATACGCCACTTTGTATACCATTAAGCCACTACCAAACATTCATGTATACCTGACTAAACTCATTGAACTTCCAACAGACAGACCCTAACACATATAGCTATATACAAATATGCACATGAACAGGTTTAGGAATCAATCAGAGAATCTCTACTTGCACATATAACATATACAAATAATGGATCAGGTTTGTGGGAAATGGCAAAAAATAAAAAACTGTGAAATATTCAGGTAACCATTCATTTGGACAGTATGCACATGTGCATACAATTAGTAACATGCATATACACATGTGCTTTAACAGCTCCAATTACTTGTATACCCAGGTGCATACAAGTAATTTGTAGCATTCCCACCAACATATGCACATGTGCTTAACCGCTCAAATTACTTAGATACCGGTGTGCATTATGGTTACAAAGGTGCTCTACAAATAACATCTTCAAACATAATGCAAAACAACAGAGTAAATCTTATCTAAACATAACAAAAAGATTTTCGACAACATACCGTAGAATGAAGGCCATCAGGCCAGCTTCCAAACCTCCATTTCTGAACAATCAATTTTCCCTCCTGCAACTCCATATTCGTCCCCGTAACAGCACCATCGAAAATACTAATCTCACCACCAACCTCCTTGCTAATCCTAGCATTACTCTGCGTAAAACCCTTCCATCTATTATCATCCATCAAGATCTCAAACAAATCCTTCGCCCTACAACTAAACTTCTCCGTCAATTTAATCGTCTTAAACCCTTCCTTCTTCTTCTCCTTCTTCTCCTCCTTCTTCACCGGCGCAGCCACCGGTGGCTGCGCCACAACCGGAGCCGCAACCGCAGGCTTCGGATTCACCTTCTTCACCTCCAATTCATCCTTCGCAGGTCCGCCTTTCGCCATAGCGTCCACGTAAGCCCTAACCTGTTCCAAAACAAAACCCTTCCCTTTCGCTAAAAACGCATCCTTCAACCTCCTCCCGATCGGGCCTTCGTCCTTCACGATAACCCTAAGATCCGGATCCTCATCGGCGTTCTCGTCCGATATGTACGGAATCTCGACAACTCCATCGGCGATCAGAAGCGACTTCCCTTCGTCGTCTTTCACCTCCCCCTGCCAATTGAGCAAAACGCTCAATTCGTATCCAGGGATGATTTTTCCCTTTCGGACGTTGACGTAGGCCTCTCCTTCGACCTTTTCGATCTTCTTGGTCTTGATGAAGAGGTTGCCTTCGCCGGAGAGGATAGTGTGGTCGGAGAGGAGCTTGGAGAGGAGGTTTCTGGACCATTCGAGGCAGTCGGTCTCCGCCCAGTGCCAGTTGTGGACGTTAGCTCCGTCTGGCCGGTCTTCGACGATCCAGCGCTTGTCTCCTTCGCCGTATTTCGCCATTGTTGTTGCTTTGAGGAAAAGAGTTGAGGTTTATGGAGAGGTGGAATTGGTGGTGGTGGAATAGAGAAGCGGCGGCGATGGGTTGTTGGTGGAGGAGATAAAAAGGGGGTGGGGGAGGAAAGGAGTGTGTGTGTCTAGAGGGTTCAAGGAGTGGTGGAAGGTTCTAGAGTTTGTTGAAACCCTAGATCTGTGGATGAACTGAAATTGAATATAGGCGGTGGCAGGCTAACAACAACAGAAGAATCTAGAAGATTAGTGGATTGTTAACTGGGTTCCAAACGATCTGAGTTGACTCGGTTGCCGTGATGGGTTTTGCCGAGTTGATTAGTGGGATTGTCAACTTTTTTTAATTATTTTTTTAAAAGTTCCGTTCATCTATGGACCATACCATTTGGTAATTTGGTAATTAAATTATGGGTGTTTTAGACTAAGGTGCATTTTGTTGGGTTAATCCCGTTCATACCTCAGTAAACATAGTTTAGTGTCAAAAATGTAAATTAGAATAGTTTGTGTATTTAAAAGTAAAATAGGAAGAGATGTGTCTATTCAGGAAAAGAGGTGTTGTTTGATGAACAGACACAACCTCAAGTAACCACCACCGGCGAACCATCACGATGGTTCAAAAGCACCGGTTCAATCTCTATATATATGTATCGATACCCACAAACAATTGTAGTGATTCCAAGAGTGATTTAGAGAGTGATTCAGAGAGAAATTCAAAGTGTATTATATGTGATTTTCAGAATTAATAAGAGAGTGATTTCTCATATTTCAATAGTGTGATTCTCGTATTATTTTATCAAGATCAGTGATTGATCCAACAATTGGTATCAGAGCCGAAGGTTATAATCAAACGAACGTTCTCATCATCTACCGAGGGATTCACCGGAAACCATCGCCGGAGATTCAACAGAAAAACACCAAACAGAAAGGGTTTGACTGGAATCAGAGAGGATACCAGGGCGGCCAAAATCGAGAGGAAATTTACCACCGTCTGGAACCAACACCGGAGAAAGGGGACTTACCTTTAACCGGAACCGGAGAAGACGACCGGAGAAATCAAATCGGCCATAAAAGACCTTCGATTGAAAGGATTTAGGGCAGAAAGCATAGCATCACGAGAACGGGTTTGAGAAAGTCGCCGTTCAAAATACAACCGGAATAGACCAGGAAAGGCCACCGGATTTCAAAGAGGAAGCAAACACTGATCGAAGAAATCACCGGAGTGATTCGATTTGGGCAGAAGAAGAAGCGACACAAGTGTGAAACTGCCATCATCGTACGGCCAAGATACGCTCCTTTTCTTTTCCCATTTTTTTTAAATAAATAAAAGCCCTAACCCTATCTCCATGTATTACGATTGTATTTTGTTTTAAATAAAATAAAAAGGTTTTAAATTAAATAATTAATAAACAGATTTGTTTAATAAAGGAACCGATTTCTAAGAAATAAATTTCAAAAAAAGAAATAAATTTCAGTAAGTATATATAGAAGGGATTTATATATACTTTTTTAGAAAAATTATAAAAGTGATTTTTATAAATACAATAATCAAAATCTTTTGCGATAAAAGTTATTTTTTAAATGACGGGAAAAGATAACACGGGACAAGAAGATAGTTCCAAAATTTTGGGTTCTACTACCCATTTTTCATGCCCGATATTGAATTCAACAAACTACACAACATGGGCAATACGGATGCAAGTGATTTTGGAAGCAAATGGTTTATGGGATATGATTGAACCACAACCGACAACACAAGCGGATGCAAAGAAAGACAAAACCACTATTGCATACCTTTATCAAGCATTACCAGAGGAACAACTACTTTTGATTTCAAAATACAAAACTGCAAAGGTAGTTTGGGATGCACTGAAGACAAGACACGTGGGTGTAGACCGTGTCCAACAAGCAAAACAACAAACACTCAAGACGGAATTTGAGATGTTACAGATGAAAGAAAATGAATCGATTGATTCATTCACTACGAAGTTAACAGGATTTGTTAACAAAGCGGCAAGCGTTGGGTTGGCATATGAAGACTCGACTCTCGTGAGGAAGTTACTAAACGCTGTACCCGACAAATTTCTACAAATTGTCGCATCTATAGAACAATACTCGAATTTAGATACAATGTCTTTAGACGAAGCAATCGGAAGACTGAAGACATTTGAAGAAAGACTCAATAATAAGAAGGAAAGATCTATGGATATTCAAGAAGGATTGATGCTTACACGACATGAAAATCAAGGCCAACCTTATAGAGGACGTGGTCGTGGAAGATTTCACACGTCTCGAGGCCGAGGACAAGACATAAACAATTATCAATCTAAAGGAGAAAAGTGAACGTCTTTTGAAGAAGATACAAGAGACAAATCGCAAGTCACATGCTACCGATGTCACAAACTTGGACATTATGCCTATGAATGTCCAAACAAACGCAAGACTCAATACAAAGAACAGTCTAATCTTATTGAAGAAGACTTGGAGCCAACATTGCTTATGGCGACTACTACTGAGAATGAAGAAAAATGATACAATGAAATCCGCAGGGAGTGCGAACACCGCAGGGAGTGCAGACACGACAGGAAGTGCAGACACGACAGGGAGTGCGAACACGACAGGGAGTGCGAAAACGACTGGGAGTGCGAACACGACAGGGAGTGCAGAAGGCGCAGGGAGTGCAGAAGGCGCAGGGAGTGCAGAAGATCCTAAGTTCGATTAATGTTGCGGTGAATGCAGGCATCAATCGAATTGCATGAAGCAAGAACAATGACTAAGTGGAGTTATGTGAGACGACAACACAAGAATAGAGACATAGTGGAGTTGTGTGATACTACTACACAAGGATGTTGCGAAAACTCAACAAAGACGATATACACAAAAGAATGAAGACTCAACAATCAAAGCTACATGGAAGGAAATTGCATGATGCAAATAGTCAACTTCGGCATGATCGAGATTAAGGGGGTGAATGTTGGGTTAATCCCGTTCATACCTCAGTAAACATAGTTTAGTGTCAAAAATGTAAATTAGAATAGTTTGTGTATTTAAAAGTAAAATAGGAAGAGATGTGTCTATTCAGGAAAAGAGGTGTTGTTTGATGAATAGACACAACCTCAAGTAACCACCACCGGCGAACCATCACGATGGTTCAAAAGCACCGGTTCAATCTCTATATATATGTATCGATACCCACAAACAATTGTAGTGATTCCAAGAGTGATTTAGAGAGTGATTCAGAGAGAAATTCAAAGTGTATTATATGTGATTTTCAGAATTAATAAGAGAGTGATTTCTCATATTTCAATAGTGTGATTCTCGTATTATTTTATCAAGATCAGTGATTGATCCAACACATTTGTTGGGAGAATGTGTTTTTGATGGGAATTGAATTTATCGAAGGAATTTGACTTTGAAGAGACTGAAATGAAATGTTGTTAGGTTTTGTCACCTGTTTGATTGGCAGAACTTAAATAGAATATGTCAAGGGAATTGGAATGCGTTTGTTTGGTTTACAGAATGTAGCTTTGAAATTAGATTGAAATTTTGGTAAATGACCGAGATACCCTTTTATGGTTTCTTTTTCATTTCTGGGCAGTGGTGGTGGTTGCCAAAGGGTGGTGGACGGAAGTGGTGTTGGCCAGTGGCAGTGGCCGAAAGTGGTGGTGCATATTATGATGAGGGGCAATTTTGTCCCAAAAAATTGACATTTCATTCCAACCAGATCCATACCCTTTGCTATGGAATGACCAATTGAGATATCTAAGGATTTTAAGGGAATTCAGACATTTCATTCAATCAAAATCCATGAACCAAACAAATGAAAAGAGATTTGGTCAACGAAATTCAGGATTCCAATTTCGTTCCATTCCATCATAATCCATGAACCAACCACCCCCTAAGCCTAGCCGCAAAATGCTAATGTCTGGACTGGGATTTAGGGTAAATGAAATATTTCACCATATTTTTCTAGGCCTTTTGTTAGTATGTCACCACCCTTCTGGTTAACTGGGATAAATCTTGAGTGGATTGTTTTTATAAAATAATATAAATAACATTATTTTTTCATAACAAAAGATTATGAAATGAAACTTTTATAGTGTTTTTGGTTTGATGTTTTCTACACCTTCATGATGTTTAAAACTTTAATGTTGTATTAGTGGTTTCATGAAAACATAATGGTCTCCTTATGGCACTGAAACTTGTTTTTGGCTTTATACTAAGGTTTGACTTACTTTTTTTAAGGTTCACATAGACTTTGCGTGAACTACATACAATTTGGAAACTAAATTATGATCGAGACTAAGGTAAGTCACATGCGTGATGCTAGCGTATGGACTCGAACTCGGGGTAGATGGGATACTCCGTTACATCCCCCTAGGCTTTTTGTCAATACGCTACCATCCTTGTAGCTTTGATTGACTTTGTAACATGTTATGATACATTACCATTTATGGTTTTTATTTAAATTTTTATACATTTTGGTTATATATCTTGGAGATTTGGAGAATAAATGATGATTATATGTGACGTATAAGGACCTTGATATGCATAAAAAGAAGGTTTTAATATTTTAAAATGTATCCAAGTTGTCACATTTTGCTATTATGTGTATTGTATTTCAAAAATTACCATTTAATGTACCAAAGTTTTAAAACATACCGTTTAGTGCATTTGGAAACTTGTTGAAGAGGTAGTCGGTCACTCCGGCCAACTGGTCATCTTCTCCGGCGACCACACCAGTCCGACGACTTTTCTGGCGACTACAACCATATTTTCCGGCGACCTCCATCACCCCATCCACCATCTTCTCCGACGACCTCCATCTCCGCCACCCACCATCTTCTCCGGCCATAGAGATGTGTGTGAGTGTGTACGTGTCTCTGGTTGGAGTTCGTTTATTGTGCAAATCTCGACCATGGAGAAGTGATCACTGTCAAGAAACTGTTGCCGACGGCAACAACCACTTCGTGCCAACGAGAACAACCACAACCTTGAGCACGGTTCGGGATAGGAACTTACGGTATTGGATAATCTTGGGTTTGGCACAAGGATTGACTTATATTAGACCTCCTGATTTTGGCCGGAGAACATGGTGGGTAGCGGATATGGTCTATGGTCAATGGAGAAGTCACCGGAGAAGATGACCGATCGTCGAAAAAGTCACCAGAGTGGGGGTGACCGGCTCGTAACCTACTATAAGATGTCAGGATACACTAAATGGTAGATTTTGAAACTTTGGTACATTAAATGATAATTTTTGAAGTACAATACATACAATAGCAAAATGCGACAACTTGGATGCATTTTGAAATACTTAACCCTAAAAGAAACTTAAAAACTAAAATGCCTAATAGGCAAGTTTTTAGTCCTATGTCGGTATACAAAGAGTCGAACAAGAGCTCCTTAAAGATTGAAAAAGTAAGTAAAAACTCAAGAGATTTAATTCAGATTATACATTTTTGCTATTAATTTGCTATAAGCTCACTATTTTCACTGTTCCTTTTTAACTTTATATGAACTTAAATTATTTTACAATATTACTAAACACACTAACACGCACAAGTAATGTATGTACATGCCACCTTAGAACACATCTTGAAAAACGTTGTGGCATTGCCATAACTTATACGACTTGAGTTTTGTCGTCGTTGCATCACGCCTCAAGACATTTAGAACATTGAGTAATATGAATCAAAATATATACCGTTTGATTTCTATAAATACTTTTAGAGGTTTCATTTTAATTTGTAGATGGATAATCATGAAGAAAAATGAGTTAACATTAAAAGCATAAAAGATTGGATCTGAACCCTTGATTACTTTAAACCTCAATCTAATTCAAATCGTGTTTGATACAAGAATTGATATGTTACATCCATAATGAATTAACATTAGAAGCATGAAAATTGAATCCGAATCGATGATTACTTTAAACCTCAATGACATTGATAATAACTTTTTTTTATGTTAACTCAACTTTATATCATGGTAAACATATAACGGTGTATCTTAAAAAAATTGGATCGACTCTGGGTAGTCGCGTTTTAGGTTGTCAATTTTTTGCAAAAGTTATATACTTATATTTTAGAAAATAAAATTTGATTGGATAAAAATTTTAATTCGTCGCCTGAGAGATTCGAACTCTCGCGGGGAAACCCCATGTACTTAGCAGGCACACGCCTTAACCACTCGGCCAAAGCGACTTCATGTCTTGCTCTTCTAACTTTATCATATATAATGATATTTTTTTAGTAAATGTTTTAAATAATCTTTTTGGCTGTTTGAATTTTATTAAACACAAGCTTTTTTTTAATGTTTTTAAAATGGTCTAAATTTCAAACGGATGTTTGATCAAATCAACAATAAATTGAAGACATTTGAATTTAATTCAATTTGTCACCGACACAGTGGTTCGAATCCAGAAACTCGATGTGAAACTCTTATTGTACCTTTTCTTGTCCTAAAATCTTTAAAATGTAAAATGTAATTTGGTACTCAAGTATGAAATTTTAAAATGTAAAAATCTTTAAACAACAATGTTGTGATTATGTCACCAAAGGAGTGTTAGCCTAGTGGTAAGGCTTAGGCACTACATAGTGGTAAACCTGAGTTCGAGTCTTGGGGGACGCATTCTAGAGGTACGGGGGTTTCGACCCCAGGCTGCATGCTTTAGCAGTCGAGCTTCGGCCCAAAATTGCCGAGGATTAATCTAAAAAACAAGAATTTATCACTTAGCAATCTCAGCTTGCAAAAATGCATATGGTTTGTGCAAAATCATATAGAGTGAAAGCGTTTTAATTGGACCCCATATATTAATCGGTCAAAAATGTTAAAAAAAGCATCAGAAAACTTGTAAAATTCGATCTTCCGATTTATACATTTATGCTCATTTATATATATGGAATTCATCAACAAGAGTAACTGATAATTACATACAGATCTCTTAAATTAAAAAGAATATATATCGAATTCAGAACGAAAAAGTGACATAAAAAACTATACTTTTAACTAGTTATTTTATCACTGAATATATGTATATGAACAAGAATCTGAATGAAAAAGAATACCAAGAAAATCATATAAAACTTTTAATCATTTCTCTAACTTCTTCGATTACAAGCCACGCTTTATGCCCGCCGATCACCTCCGCTTTCATCTCCCCGTCTTTCCACAACTATATAATTTCAACATTTTTCTCTATAAAATTTATGTAACAACATTCAAAACATAAAATACATGTCTTAAAACAAAATTTAACAAATGATCTACAAACTTATACGTAAGTTTTACTCAAATGATTGAACTTATTTAAAACGACTTAAACTGACCTGAATTGTTGGCATTTTCTGCAATTAACAAACAATAACGAAACCAACACCATCATTAGCAAAAATATTAAAAAGAATCATTAAAAACCTTGAAACCAACAAGATTTATTGAATTCAAAAGTGGAAAAATCAACGTACCGAAATATTTCCCCGTTTCACGAGCGCTTGTGGTACGTTGTTCACATCCACGCAATAAAATTTGAACCTATTCATAATTCACAAGTCAAGAAAAAGAATGTTTAAACGTACCATTGGTGTCAATGCTTTAATCAAAATATAAACGATCATACCAAGCCCAAGGCTTTAATCAAAATATAAACGGTCCAATATTAACCAAATCCGAACTAATGAAACCGTACTTGGTGTCATATTCGGCAGCCAATTTCTCCAATTTCGGCTTCAAGTATATGCATTTCCTACACCAAGCAGCCATCCTACACAAAAACACAAAATTTTCGTTTCAACACCAATCTCTAAAACCCGAAAAATTAAAAATCTACATGATTAGGACTAAGTTCGGTTGAATTCTACGGCATACATGTTTTAACCCGGTGTATTAGTCTTAATCGCTAAGTCAACTCTAAAACACCACCTCATATGGGAACACAGGTTTCATGTGGGACCCAGGGTAAAAACAGTAATAAAAGTTTTGTTCAAAATATATCAATATAAAGATCTTAATTTCAGATTCTTTATGCATAAAAACAAGAATGTATATAGAAAGAGACTTAAATCATTTGAGACCAAACTAATTTCTTCAGGCCCATAAAATCATATAGTTACGACTTTAAAGGTAATTTTGAGTCTTTCACTATGATTTTACTTTAAAGGGTTCGGAGACGACCTTTCACTATGATTTTACTTTAAAGGGTTCGGATTTCTTAAAACGATGACCTCAACTTCTTATCATAACCCAAACTTATGTGTATATATAGACAGAAAAAAGTTCAAATGTGAACCTATCTATCATTATAAACGTGAGGACCACTAAAATCGTGTCATGTGACAATATTTACTCTAAATATCATACATTATTCGAGTGAATAAAGCTTAGGCACATTCATTCGCTCTGAATAATGCACGATATTCAGTGAATATTGCCATGTGACACGATTTTAGTGGTCCTCGCATTCACAACCAAAATTGAGTTCCCATTTGAACCTAACCCTATATATATAATTATAATGTATGTATGTATGTATATATACCAATCGATGATGATGGGTGTAGAGGCTTCTTTCGCTTGTTCTAAAATACGATCCAAATGTTCAGCATCAGTAATCGGTTCCAATTCCACAAAAGAAGGTCTTGATGGATCCCAAAAGGCTTCAACTTTACAATCTCTTTTGACGACTTTCTTGAATCGATCATCCATTTTTCTTCGATCGAAACCAAACCCACAAGTTTTGATCACATTCGAACAACACCCATTGCTCCAATTTTGCTGCTGTGGCTGCTGCT
Organism: Centaurea solstitialis; assembly: GCA_030169165.1. Taxonomy (NCBI): domain Eukaryota; kingdom Viridiplantae; phylum Streptophyta; class Magnoliopsida; order Asterales; family Asteraceae; genus Centaurea; species Centaurea solstitialis. The sequence continues at coordinate 15,279,762 of CM058045.1, read as the reverse complement.
GCTGGTCTCTGTGATGGACTTCTCTGTAAAGAATATGTGAATTTGGGGCTAAAATTGACATTTTTGGTTGTGTGTTTTTGAGGCAGATGGACGATGAGAAGATAAGATATTTTTTGGGCCAAAGGGATATTTTAATAAAGAATAATCATTTTGTTGAAATGTTTTTGGTGGCTTTGGTATTAAAGTTGGATTTCTGGGTTGATGGAGGAAAAGGGGCTGAGAATGGAAAGATGGTAAGCTTATCCAAAAAGATGAGTTGGAGATTGAATTATAAAATTCATGGTCCATGACATATTTAATACCGGAATGTGTATATGTAATAAAAGAAAGGTTTAAACGAGAAGTGTTAAAAAATATATTCTAGAGAAGAGATCTTCACCACTCATCCGGTCAATAAAGATGGTTTTGACCGGTTACGGTCAGGGCCGTTTTTGGGGGAGGGCGGGTCGGGCGGTCGCCCAGGGCCCAACGGAAAAAGGGGGCCCAATTTTTTTAAATATATGTAATATATATAGTAGCAATATACAAAAATTGTAAAAAGACAAAAAAAAATTAGGGCCCAAAAAGATTTTAGCAACATATTAAGAGTACAAAAATGTATTAATTAATCATGTTGGACAATAAAATTTGTAAAAAGTTAAATTGGTCTTTCCTTTATAGTATTTTTTGTTGTATCTCTTGAGTTTTATTATCTCGTACTAATATATAAAAACCTTTTTTTGCTTAGAAACCTTGATATATAGTCTATTACTCATCATCCACATACTCTTTTACATATTTCATCCGCATGAATTTTAATTTTGTGTTAAAATATAGTAGATTTATTGTAACTAAGACGACTTAAACTATATCTATATTTAGGATTTCAAAACTATTTCACATTTTCATACATTATTGATTTCTTATTACCTAATATTGTGTGCATGGATATTAAATACTCTCTTATCTCTAAAACAAGAATGCGATCTCAACTGTAACCAACATGAACTTTTGGTTCTAAGATCCATGGTTGTTAAAAAGTTTGTTTCAACTCAAAAAGTTTCAAATATTAATGAAAAACATTATATTAAAGGTTTTTAAGTAAGATTGATGGTTGTTAAAAAGACTGATTGGTCTTGTGCTAGGAATACCAGAAAAATGATAATTCTTACTTAATCTGGTACTTCCGCCACAAGATCCATCTTTGACAACTCTTTACCTAGGTAAGAAGATATGTTTCATCTTGTTGTCGGTAAGTCGTTGAACTAGATCCTTAGATGAAATGAGAGTCATAAGAACATCATAGAGTGGAGAACCTTTTCTTGTAATTGTCTCGATAAGGTGTAACTGTGTTCTTTTTCCGCTAACCTCTTGTTAGCTTTTAATAAATTGCCGTTTAAAAAAAGGATACCGGGAAAAATGGTTTCATATGAATTATTACTCTTTCTTAAATTCAATGTTATTTGTATGATATAAACAATATATTGAAAATTATTCGTAGTTACTGGGGGCCCATTTTTACATCTCGCCCAGGGCCCATAAAATGTCAGGAACGGGCCTGGTTACGGTGGACGCGATCACGAGAGATTGACACGATTCATGGGAGGGTAGAGATTATTAGAGGAGGGGACCCGGTCAAAGCCGCCTTTATTGACCGAATGAGTGGTGGAGATCACTTCTCTACTTCTCATTTTTTAACACTTCTCATTTGAACCTAATACTATGTAATATTATGTATATGCATATAATAAATAACGGTAACCGTCCCATGTTTGGTACGTGGGACAAGATAGGACAAGACGGAACAAGACTCACTGTCTCATGTTTGGTGCAGCATGGGACAGAACAGAATTACTATCCCATGTTTGGCTCGACATGGGATAGGGACATGAACTAGAACAAGGTGGGACAACATGAGACAAAAATGACTTTTTTTGTTCCACCAAAATAGGTGAAACAACATGGGACAGAAATGTGACATAAACTAATATATTACTAATTAACACCTGTTTGATATAAAACTTCAATATGATATTTGTTTTAGTATTTACCACCATTAGTCGTGGTTGCCACCGCCACCGGTAGCCACTATCGGCCACCTCCACCTTCTTCCACTACAACAACCTCCTCCACCACCTCTACAACTACCATCAATTACCTACCACCACCGTCTACCACCTCCACACTTTTCCATCGCCACCTCCACCACCACTGCCAGCACCACCACCGTTGGTCACCTCCACCACCACCACTATCCACCATCTTCACGTTCTTCACAACCACCGACCACCACCACCATCGTCACTACTAGTATTACCGTTGGCCATTACCTCCACCTCTACCATAACTATCGACATTAGTTCCATAAAAATCATATATATATATATATATGTGTGTGTGTGTGTGTGTGTGTGTGTGCGCACACACACTTATGTTTATGAAAATTGTGTAATTCTTTTATAAATTATATAGTTTGTTTTATTTGTGTTAATTATAACTATTATGTGATATATAAAAATCATCAAATATTTTTTTGGAAATCTGTCTAGTTCTGTCCAGTCAGTCCTAGGCGTATCAAACATAAAACAAACATTTGTTCTGTCCATTCCTGTCATGTTCTATCCAGTCGTGTCCTACTCTCTTGTCCTGTCCAGCTCTGTCATGTCCTGTCCAGCTCTATCATGTCCTGTCCAATCTTGTCTGCATACCAAACGCTACCTTAGAGAACAAAAGGTGAGTTTTTGCTATTTTAGAGAAGCTGTTGGAGATGCTTAGGCTGCACGCACCGTTGCCATTGGACTCCAGCGGGTATGCCCGCCAGCTTCAAAAAAGCCCGGCGGGTTGGGTGCGACCCATGGTACCCGGCAGGCTTGGCGGTGGCATGAAAGCCGCTTTGTTTGTGTTTGTATTGTGTGAGAGGGTTGAGCGGGTTGGGTAAGAGTTGTAGATGGTTATGGAAGGGTTAAGAGAGAGTTGGGAAAAAGCTGATGTGTCAGCTGATGTGGCATTAAAAAGTGGGTTGGGTTGGGAGGGTTGGGTTGAGATGCCCAATGACCAATTATCAACACATTTCAATATTATTGTTTTTTGTACTACAATGGAACACTTTATATTTTTCGGTATCAATTTTAATATATGTGTGTCTTATAGATTTATTAAAATAAAAGTTAAGAAAATAATAAAAGATAAGAAAAATATACAAGAAGACGAGTTCTTGTTCAAACAGTTACAAATAATAAGAATTTGTGATTGAATAAGAACCTCTATCAAACAGTAGATGCATTTATATATAAGAGCATCCACAATGAAAGGTTTTCTTAAAATTCTGTTTGGGGATTTTACAAGAACCTAGATTGTGGGACATATATTCTTGTTCAATCACAGGTTTATATTAGAAGTCAAGTCCTTGAGCAATAAAATAATTTCATGTATGTCTTTTTCTATTGTTATTTTTTAATCATTTTATTTTATTTTAATATATCTATAAAACAATATCGGTTAAACTTTATAAAAACATAAAATAAATTATAACTAAATATAATAAAAAAATTTAAAAGTTTTGTTTTGTTTTTTGTTTCATGTAAATTTTAATATAATTTCATGTAAATTTTAATATACAAACTTTTATATATTGTTTTAATAAGCTTAATTTTAGTTATCTCATTAAAGTATCATATGTCGTGGTTAGCTCATGATCGACGGGGATTAGTTTAGTGCCCTTGTGATTCCGGATACTCCAAAAACTCCAGAAACGTACATGTGTGTGTATGTGTGTGTGTTTACTTACCGTTAAAAAAAAAGAATATTTACTGCATATTATATATCTTATAGATTATTGCTTAGAAATTATTAAATACAAACATTAGAATTAAACCACTCAATTAGCTCAAAGTTCTCTATGAACTTCAACCTGGTTACATAAAGGATACACTAATTCATCCTACTATTTATTTAAAAGATGAAACTTAGAACCAATTATGATGTTCTTCCCATTCCCATAAAGGTACTTGATCGTCGGTCCTCATTATAGAGTGAGAATCATTACCAGTCTGATCATCCGATGAGTAATTATAGCTATGATCAGATGAGCTTGTTGTCCTCTCCAATCTCGATGGACGGTTAGGATGAGTTGATGTGGTTGCATGATGTTCGTTGTTGTGAGAAGGTTGTGGAATTGGTACATGCTCGTTTATCGTAACTCCTAATGGTCTTCTGTCGAATGATCTCAAACAATTTGATTTTACATACACTCGGCACAAGCTTAATTCTTCAATCAACTAAATTATATTAAACTTTTATGATTAAATAATGCAAAATATAATTAAAAGAAAAAATATTAATTTAAATGTTAATCGATGATACCTTGGGTTTAGGGTTAGTGTTTGAGGGTTCTTCTTGGAAAGCTTTGTATTCATTCATTTTCCATTTAGTTTTAGTACCGTTGGGAGCTCTACCATTGTAGAAAACTAAGGTTCTCTTGATTCCAATGGCTCGATTACTTGAAAAGTAAATAATTCTTGGGGATCCCGTTGCCTTCCAATACCCAGAACTAGTGAGGCGGGATGGTCGTCCTCCTCTTGCTTCTTTCTCCTGTCTTGGAATGAAAAAGAACCATTGTTCGGGGTCTCCTTGACATCGCTCCCCTGCATATTCTGCAAAACCAAAACTATTATAGCTTGATCACACATACATAAGAAAGATAAGATTAATTCTTTATTTTGTTGGTTTATTCTTAACATTCAACTACAATAGGCATGACATATTGTAACATGTCGGTGATTTTAGTGTCATCAAGCATTTAGTGTAATTGTGATATTTGAGATCGATTAAAGTGATAAGACAATTGTAAGTGAATTATAAGGTATCAATGCACACTCACAAATGTTGTTTCTATCACCTTAGAAGACATAGTGTCCCCTTAAGGGGTTCCTGCCGATCTCAAACTTAGTGAAACAGGTGGAGGAAATGATCTAGACTACTTCTAATAGGATGGAAACATCCATGAAACTGATCTGAAACTTAGTGAAATTTCACCAAGTATAAATTCGACGTAGTGTAATCTGAACTCTTAGTCATCGTTGAAATTTATAGATATGGGATAGAGATTAGAGCACTCAGGATATCTAAACTATGAAACTAGAGTTTTGTCATTGTGGTTCGTAAAATCAAAGTTTCTGAACCTACGAAATATGACTATGTACAAAATAGAGCAACAAGAATTTAGACAATGGAACCAAGGCTTTGGATGTTATTTTTCATTATGAAATAACTTCTCCTAATTTTTTTTCACTAAAGATTATAATTGATATACAGTTATATTTTTAACCATTTAATTGCATGTATCTATTAATTTCTCATATAAACACATAAAATGTAATAGAAAGAGAGATAGTGAATTGTAGAAATGAAATGATGAAGTACTAACGAGGGAGATCCCATGGGTAGAAATCATAAACATGAACTTGGGGTATGACTCGATCGATATCTTGTTGCAAGTTTGGAGTTCCTTCAATCTTATGCTTCAAATAATATGTTATCAACTCTTCTTCTGTTGGGTAGAACCTAAACCCTGGTATCACTCCTCCTCCTTCCATCTCTCCCTCTCCCTCTCCCCTATCTCTCTCTCTCTCTCTCTCTCTCTCTCTATATATATATATATATATATATTCTTCTCTCTTTCTCTCTCTAGATCTCTCTTTCCTTTCCTTAATCAGCGAAACAAGAAACCCGAAAGTTACGGACCAAACGACTCTCTCTCCCTCAATTAAGTTATGAAACTAGGGTTTTACAATTAATATTTTATGTGGAATTAGGGTGCCTTATGGGGTGTGTGTGTGTATATATATATAGATATATAACAGCTGTAGGTGTATATGTAATTAAGCCGAGTGAATGGAGAAAAAAACATCCAGTGGAAATTTCCATGCATTTGCTTGGAACATGGAAGCACCATGCTTTAAATTTCAATTTATAGCTACTCGTCTATTATTAGTACTATTTTACTGTATGTGTTTTGTTTTTAGAAACCCAAGGGATGATTAGGAACAACTTATGTTTTTTCTTTTCTTTTCTTACAAGTGGTTATGACTTATGAGTTGGTATTAAACTCAAGTTATACAAAAAGTGTTTAGATTATATTATGACGGTATCAAAACTTAATAAGTTGATAAGTTGTTTTTTAGTGTTCGGAAATAAGCAAACACTCCTGAAAAACAAGGGTATTTTCGATGGCAGAAACAGTCGCTAAACCGTCAGAAACAAGCTTTACGGATTGTTTTCCGATGAAAATGAGCATCGATAAAAAGTTTGTCGATAAAAACCACCGACAGTTTTTCAACGTTTCTATTTACCAAAGACTTTCTGACAATTTTCAGACGACTAATTAAAAATAAATAAAAAAGAAACATTGTATAAACTGTGGGTTTGCGTTGGTAAATTTCGACTGATTTTAGCCATTGGTACCGTCGTCGGTAACCCACACATTTTTTAGTATTGAAACAAGGGAGAAGAGAGTAACTGATGAGAGTCCCACATCGGATTAAATTAATAGTAACTTACTAGACCTTCCTTATCACTAGTGCCAAAAAGTTATAAACATTTTTTTTTCTCTCTGAACATTATATATATTTTTTTATTACAAGTATCCATTCGGAATAAGTTAATAAACACTTTAAATAACCAATCCTAAACACCCCTGAATTAGTCGTGATGTTATTGTGGGTGTCATAATGCAACTTATGTTTGTTAGATATGTGTCTTTATCGACCTCTTCAATGGCAATCATATTGTTTCCCATAATCAAATTTCAGATTTGACTCTCAACTTTAACGACTAGCTATTGTACGGTCTATAATATGAAAGTTTGTTAAACTTCAACAATTCATTCGTTCTTTTAGCATTTAGTTATGTTGGTATCGAGTCTTGAACCGTACAACACGATAAAAAGGTGGGATTTTAATTTCTTTCTACTTAACAAATATCTTGATTGTTTGATAAAAATATATTGAGATTTTAATCAACCCATGAAAACATTAGGTTTAAAGATCGTGCGCAATATGTACGTAGGGACGGACCTAGCTTTGTGCCAACGGTGCCATGTGTCATCATATCATTCCTTCGTCCTAGTGTAAAAAAAAATGTAGAATGTGTAAAGTGTCACCGTATTAATTGTTGTAAACATGTCACCATATATATACTTTGAAACTGCAATAAGATATAAATTTCTTTCGATAGAGTTAGTCAAGTTCCTATCTTTTCAAAAGTGAGGTCTTTCGGGTTCAAACATTGTTAGAATCATTTTTCTAGTTTTTAACTTTTAATATCATATTTGATTATGTTTTCAAAAAAATATAATTAAGAAGATTTGAACATGATTTCATTTAAAAATCAAAGAACCAATCATTAAACTAATATTGATTTCGTAAAAAATATCTCTATACATGTTTCTTATAGTAAATAATGTCAATGTTTAAAATTTTTTCTAGGTCTACCCCTGTATGTACGGATCGAATGGGTAAAAAAAGGTAAACTTAATACTTGAATAAGTAATATATGAAATATGCTTATAAAAACTAGATGATAATCAATTTTTCGTATTTTAAGACTTAAATACACTACAAGGCTGTTTGGCAATTGCTGAATGGCCGGTTTGGTGCTGGATGATTAAGTGGTCAGAATGATTAAGAGGCTCTTATGATATTTTGCAAATGAAATATGTTGGTTTGGTAATTGTTGAGTACGAAATTAGGACTCTTAATGGTTAAGAGACATCCATGATACTTAATCATTCAGAGGGTTTTGGAACCATTAAGAGGCAGTCCATTTTTTTTGCCAAACATGATTCACCTCTTAATGATTCAAAAGTTGCCTCTTAATGATTCAAAAGTTGTCTCTTATTGAAACTGTTAAAAGGTAAACAAACACCACCTACGTATCTTAAAGGGAAATAGCTTTTAGCCTTTTATGCTATGAAGGTGTGGATGTTTGAGTAAATACCGTATTAAGAGGGTGTTGGGAGGGCTTATTTGGAGGTGCTTATAACTTATTTCATCCTGGAGAAGCAAATAAGTTAAAATAAAGTGTTTGAATAGCTATTTTTAAAAGCTCCTTATTTCATCTCCTAAAAGCTAATAAGTCGTTTTTGAAAAGTCACTCCCTACTAACTTATCAAAAACTCCTTATCAAAACCCTAAAAGCTAATAAGCTAATACAAACACTTTATAAAAAACTCTTTTTCCTCACCACATAAGTTAATAAGTACTTTTGCCAAAAGTCATAAGTTGTTTTAAATAAGCCTTACCAAACACCTTCTAACTCATTTTACGGATAGTGGTGTATTATGTTATTTGTGTTATTTTCCCTATTTCAAATTATTTAACTAGTTAACTTGTTATAACTTAAGCTTGGACTTTTAAAAAGAATCTCTCTACTAGGTTAGGAAAATAAAAAGTATGCATGCATATTATTTTCTTAAGGGCCGTTTACTTGCTTACTGAATAAGTGTTGATTAAGTAAGAGAGTTGATTTAGATAAAAGTGTTTACCAAATGCTTCTGATAAGTATTTATCAATAATTTTTTAAAACCCTTTTACACTTTATTGTTTATGAAAATTTAGAATAAAAATAAGATGATATTAGGTAGGTTTTTATTCAAGAGTTTACCCCTAAATTGCAAATCTATTGACTTCTTCCATGACTTCTTAAAGCGTGTAAATAGATAAGAAGTGTTGTTTGAGCCCATTGCTTACTTTCACTCATTCCGCAAAACTTCAACCATTCCAAGCTATTTGAGTAGACCATCATGCACAAATTTTATTCTACGTAAATACACGTATTTTTAGACTTTACTTTAGTAAGACATATTTGGTTCGTATAATTCATATTTTTATGTGAAAATTGACATTTTTTAAGGACAAGCAAACACATAGACATACCTTTTCTGATGGGATCCAAGGGCACACCTGATTAATCCTCATCGACTACGACCCAACACAATTAAAGGTATCACTATGTGACATGCCTATAACTTAGATATTGCCCCATGCTCACCATGGGATCCGAACCCAGATAGTCAGGGATATCATCCACTGACCCTACCTAGTATGTTATCTTACCATTGGGTTTGACATGCTTTGATATATGAAAACTTAAATTGGAGTTTTATTCGTTAACATATATAGAGGACATATACATTACCTATAGAACATAGAGGTTAAACTTGATCTATATATTAATGTTTTATACTGTATATAAGGCCTTCGGTACCGAATGTGGGTACCAATTCGGGCTCGCATGCGGCTTCGATCGGGCTTCTGAGGGCTGCGATACGGGAGCTTGTGGGCGTATGGGTACCCAAACCCGCAGGTACCCGCTCTCTCACTCTCCTTCTTTCTCTCTCTTAAAATATAAAGATTAAGGGGATTCAAGCTTGCGGGTAGTCTTACTCTTATTGAAGGATTGTGGGTAAAGCTAATGTGGCGCTGATTTGACAGTGAGGGCTTGTGGGTTACGCTAACGAAAGCCTAAAAGGGATATTCCAATGTTTTGAGGATCTTTTAATATCGAAAATTTTAATTACACTACAAATTAAAATAATAGAACTATATGCATATAGGTGGAGGTTCAAACGAGAACCCTTGCTATTTGGGAGAACGCGAGAACCTTCGTCCATGTACAAAATCACCTATGGTTTTACACTAACGAAAAAACGGGAAGTAGACAATGTACCAAATCACATGTGATTTATATGTGAATCATATATGATTTTGTAAATGGGCGAAGGTTCGCGCATTCTCGCAAATAGCAAGGTTCTCGTTTGAACCATTCCCTATACATGTATGCTAAACATATATATAAAAGATTTTGAAAACGTTATTCGAAATCCCATGTTTAACATGTTAACTAATGTATTTGATATTCAATGGCTATGAGTGTCTACTAGGGCTATCCTGGTTGGTAGAGGGGTCACCCTCTAAGAATAGAAGTCCCAGGTTTAAACCTGGGCAGAAACGTAAATCTAACTAAGATGTATACTAACAACTAATTAACTTGCTATTAAAAAAAAATAGCTATGACTAATTTATATTTAATTTTTTACAATTGATATCTACGCAATGTGAAAATGACAAAAGTCGTGAAGAAGACTGGAGTCAAGAGGCCACGCGACGTTGACCATAAACCTTCAACAAGACTTGAATGTCAAAATTACCATGAAATTGAGAAGAAAACTGAAATATGTATCATTTTTTCTATTTATGATTATTAGTTCTGCTTTTCTTTTAAAACAAGGTTGCAATCTTTTATGTAAATTACCTTCAATTTTCGCATTGTATCTCTCTTACTTTCTAACTAGAAATTAGAAAATAAATATAGCTCACAAGAGAATAATATTAGCCTCATATTTGCTATAATTGCTTTAACATATATTTTAAAAGGAAAATAAAAATCCAAAATCTTTGAGGAAATTACGTTTTACTCTAATATCTATCTAAAATGGTTGTATGGAGTAAGTCGTGGCTCATTTTTTCGCATTAAGCCACCACAAACAAACTAATATCATAATTGGCCTGATTTGATTTTCTTATTGCCTCATTCAAACTCATTAATCTCTTATTTTTTTCAGATAGACGACTTAACTCATATATGCCTTAATGGCAAGAAAAGTATATAATCTCTTGATTAGGCACCAACAAGCATACAACTTATATGAAAACATCACAACATATATATTGTTGCAAGTACGGGTCATCTGTCCAATGTTTATCCAGTATTGCTTACTGATAAGAGTCAATATATACTTTAACTTAACTTACGGTAAACTTTTAGTCTATTACTATAATGACATCCCAATGATTATTTTTTCTTCAGTAGGTGTTTGTTGGGTAAGAGTCATTACTCTCACTTACCGGTAAGACTTTCGGTCCTTGTTGTCGCTCTTATCAGTAAAATTTTCGATTCTTGTCATGTTTATTTAACAAATAAGATGAATCGATAAACAGTTACCAAATAAGCTTTTAATAAATGCCACTTAAACGATCTAGTAAGTTCTATAATTGGTTGTTATGTTGGAGTTCTACTTTATATCAATTGTTGGACAAACTAACGATGCAACATGACTATAGAAAATGGGCCTCTTAGGCGACCAAAAATCATTTTATGAAACTAAAGGGTTGTTTACCTAAAGACTGTATTCAGTAAGTCTTTATTGCTAAAATTCAACACTACCATTTACGTAAGATTCTTTTTTTGATAAAGTTTATCTGGGTTTACTCAGACTACATCCTTGGTAATTTTTACCGATAGCTAAAGCATGCTTTCCTGGGATTAATACCCAGTGGTCCCTGGTTGCTCACCCCAGGATTCGAACTTGGGTGGGTTTTTCCCAACACCAAGCCTTAACCGGTAGGCTGCCTGTTAATCCAGCTCCTCTATGACTTGATGAAATACCAATGATCCTATCTCTTGTAACTAAAAATACTTAGCAAAGTTTAAATGTTTTGGAAACTACAGCGAGTCTGCTCGCTGACGGTTTCACCCTTCAAAGCAATCACTCACATAAAGCATCAGCGACTGCTTGTCTCTCTGACTCCGTTCAGCGACAGAGAGAGCTGATAATAGCTAATTATTCTTTGAAGACAAATAGGCATGTCACTAAGAAACCATCAGCACCATCTATTGATGCAAGCTGATGATAGAGTCAGCGATGCTTATGATCTGAAGTTGAAATTAGTGACAACAAGCTGACTACACTAACATGACGTTCCTAAGAGAACAAGTCAAAGTGCCTCCCTGATCCTTCACAAGGATCAGCGACTCTAAGCCTGATTAGTGACTTGTCATTCAAGAATTCCATATTTGTCTTCTTGTCCTATATGCACAAAAAGGAGTTGATTTGCCTTTCTGACAATAGTACAAAAGGGATGTCTCTTTACTGTTCCCTCCGTACTTATAACCCATAAGGCAACTATTCACTATAAGTCATGACCCTACTATGCATGGGAATTACTATATGGTAGAATAGTACAACAGAACCAATCTTTACACAACACGTGTAAAGTTGGGTATGACATGCATTTAATGCATGGGGTATAAATATGAACAATGGGTTGTTCTTCAAACCACCTTGGTCCATCTTCTATACCCCAAATCCTTTCCTCCTTCTATATTCTTCTAAGTTCTTTCTTACAATTCTATACTTGCTTTGTGTATAAGCAAAGGCTTGGTGTCTCATACTTAGGATTGTTTTAGATCTTGACATGGTCTTGATCTTCTTCAACAAACAATCTATCTTAATCTATACAAAGACTCCATAGGAGTCATAGATTAATTTAAGTAGAAGAAACTGTGTTGATTGTATTCAACCCCCCCCTTCTACAATACAATTTACTATAAACATCCTTATTGGTCATCCCATAGGGACCAACACTGCCGCATTGGGGTTGTCTACGTAAGATTTGTCTCCATTAAAACGGCATAATTCACTTGGTAAGCGCTAACTGTTAGGATTATGTGCGAGACAGTAACAAGGTTACCGTATCCAATGTTATAAGACACTAGTAGGTCACACCGCTGCACACTAAACAAGAGGATGTTTGGATTACTTGGTTGAGAGAAATAATTAATCGTTTATTAATTATAAAAGAAGAGAGAAAGAAATAAATAATTAGCTGAATTATTTATTTATATAAATTAATTAATCAGTTGAATTAATTAATAAAAAGATAATTATGGAATATATATATTTAATTATCAGGTTGATAATTATAAGAGTATTCCATATGGTATCAAACACTGCCTTTTTAGTTAATATAAATAAAGGCATGAGGTTTGATTGAATAATAACTGATTCTGATAATTCTCGAAAATCACTCTCTCTTTTCTTTCTCTCTACCGCCGGCGACAATAAGCAAGAAGGCGAGAACCGAAATTTTCTCGTTTTGAATAGTAATCCTTGGTGGTCTAGCAACTGTTCCTCGAGACGTGTCAGTAGCGGTGTACCCCCTACAAGCCTTCTGGAAATTTATTCTCAAGAGGTAAATCGTCAAACCTCACTAAATTGTATCTGTTTATGGTTAGGATTGGATCCTCGATTGGGAATCGTTTTAGTTTCCGCTGTGCATGTTTTAGTCTGCGATTCCCAACAGTGGTATCAGAGCCACTTCCTAAAACCTAACAGATCAGGTTTAAATTGTTTGTTTGATTAATTAGTTTTTATAAATCGTTAAAAATCTGATTTTTGTAAACCTAACGAAACGACGATTGGCGGCGGAACGGCGGCAGTTAGCCGGCCGGACCTCCAGGCCAATCGCCGTCGATTCTCTACCGGCCGCACCACCCGATTGGTGGCTGCGGTACCGGCTGTCATGATAGTCGCCGGCCACACCACCCGCTTGGTGGTTGTGGCGTCGGCCGAAGTAAAACCGCAAAGCCACCACCACACCACCGATTGTGGTGGTGGTGGTGTCGATCGTCGCCGGCCATAACACCAAGGCCCGCTGCACCACCAATTGGTGGCTGCGGCGGCTGTTAGGTTAATCAACCACCACACAGCCGTGTGGTGGCGACGGGGTTGTGGTCCGAACCACCGAAGCCGCAGATGGCAACGGTGGTGGTGTTCGTCCGTAGAGCCGGAGGCGGCGATGGTGGTAGGAGCTACTACTGCTGTCGTCGTTCTCCATATCGACCGCCACACCACCGATTTGTGGTGATGGCGGCGATAGTGTTTTTCTTTCGATCGATCGCGGCGGCGGCGGTGGCTTTCCAGCCGCTGCTGTTGCCGATGATCGTTATTGCGGTGGGCGGCGGTGGTGGCTCCTTAGCTGCTGCCGTCGCCAGTTGAATTAGATGACGGCGGTGGTTGCTGCGGCGGTGGTGACTATCGAAGTCGCCGCTGCCGGCGGCGATTGCGGTGGTAGTCCGGGCGGCGGTGGTGGCGATCGAGTCATCATCATCGCCGGCGTTGAAAACCGCCGATCGACGACCGAGTTTCGGCGGATCGGTGGTGATTCGATGACGTTTTTGAGTTTCATTATTATCATTAACGGGTATCAGTTTGAAATCCGTTTCCGGATAATTTTTCGAATAAAGGATCGTTTTTCAGATAAGGTTAAAACGATTCAAGATAAGATTTAATTAATTATTTTAATTAATTAGTTTTATAATAATTAAATTAAAATTCAGATGTGTTTTAATTTATTATATGATAAGTCATAGCTGAACCCTTTAGACCCGTGGTTGTGTTTATCCGTTTTATTAGAATTGTTGGGAGGCCTGCGAGCCATTTACAACCCTTTTGTAATTTTAAAGCTTTATTAGAATAGTTGGGAGGCCTGCGTGCCATTTGAACCCATTTGTAATAATTATTTCAATTACATCGAGACGGAGACAAGATGACAACCATGGATCTCGGAGCCAGTGGGAGTGCCAGAAGATGAAGACTTTTGTCACTTAGGGATTGAGACTGTTGTCTTGTGTTGGCTCATAAGACAACATTAGTTTAAGGGTTTAAGCTATGACTGTGCTGTTTATATTTAAATTGCGTGGTTGTTTAATTTACGTAATTGTTATTAAATATAAATTGCCCTTTTTGAACGGATTGTTTAAAAATTTAAAGGATACAAATACAGTTAGTGTTTGGATCCAGTTTTTCAAAGTTTTTGAAATAGAAAAAAACTGGCAATTTAGACCCTTGTTAAAAATCATAGATTAGTAAGTGCAACCCACTTTAGGGGCACTTCCGGTGTAAGGTACATAGGGCGTTGTAAGTGCACACACTATGAACGCCCGTGTTCAAACCGAAACTGGAAGGAGATAAAACTCTGCGAATTATCTCCGGGTGGTACCGGCCAGAGTTTGTCCAGGTCCCGGGTGGTGCAATCTATTTTGGTAATTATTTATTCACTGGGTGGTACCAGGCCAAAATGCACTAGAGGGACTAAATATGCACGGATTATTGATATCCGATGTCCCGACGATCTAGAAGTCGTTTTTCCAGATAGGGAATACGATTGGTATAGTGTTACCTACCATAGATCGCATGAGTCGGTATGACATGATCACATGCTTCCCGACACATGTGAAATATGGATTCTAGTCTAATAAATTTATTTTAAGGGTGATAATTTATTAGAATTATATAATTATAAACTAAAACTGGAATTTTATATTCTTCTGTAGATGTCTCAAATTAGTATTCCGTTTTATTCACCTGAAGAGTCACTTCGCCTTATTATGGGCAAGTGGAAGCTTACGGGCCATAACTTTCCAGTTTGGAAGTTACACTTGAGGAACGTTTTATGTGCCCAGGATAAGCTTTATGTGATCAACAAACCCGTATCACGACCTAAAAGCAATGCCCCTGAAGAGGAATTTGCTGAGTATTTTAGATACTTGACAGATGAATCGGATGTAATGTCCATTCTGATTTTCTCTATGTCACCCGAGTTCACGGGAGATTTAAGAGTTAAATCATGTCACGAGGTTGTGAGAGATGTGGAGAACCAGCTGGGTCTCTACAAGCACACGGGGAAGTTATTGATCATGCAAGAGATTCTCTCCCTGAAGCTACAGAAGGGTCAGTCAGTTAAAAACCATCTTGTTGATATGAGAAGGCTTTTTAAATGTTTATCGCGTCTGGGGTACAAGATGACTCAGGAAGAGTTAGTGTATCTCATGTGGTTCTCCCTCACAAAGGAAGTTCAGGACACAGCTAGTGCCTACATGAAAGAACCAAAGAGCGACGTGGATAAAGTTCATGAAGATATCCTGGCCAGTCTAGAGCCAGTACCCGAACCTGCGAATCTCATGGACACTGACATAATAGATGAGCTGGGAGATCTGAGTTGCCCAGAGTGCGGCAGCGAGGATATTTGCGAGCACTCGATGAATATCGACCAGATGGATATCGGTTTACCCGATACTCCAGGTATCTTTATGATAGATTGCTTAATCACTTCTTATGAATCATGGGTAATTGATACAGGCAGTGGTAACCACATTTGTAATCATTTACAGGGATTCACTAGAAGAAAGACTCTGAGGAAGGACCGTTCGAACCTACGAGTAGGCGAAGGCACTCCGTTGATTGCTGAAGCCATGGGATCTTATAGTCTTAGTTTACCCTCGGGTCTAGTTTTGGAACTGAATAATTGTTATTATATTCCAAATATGATTAAGAATGTATTGTCTTTTGATTTGTTGGTAGACCAAGGCTTTTACTATAAATATTCTTATAAGATGATTTCGGTTTTTAAAGATAATATTTTCTATTTTAAAGCTACACCTGTAGATGGTCTATACACTGTAAATCTTAAAGACAACAATAGTGAAATCTATCATATAAGTAAGCGATCCAAGGATATTGAGGATCAGACTTACCTCTGGCATTGTCGTTTAGGCCATATAAACAAGAAACGTGTTGAACTACTCCTAAAAGGAGGTTTTCTTGGAAATTTCGACTACAAACCTTTTGATAATTGCGAATCTTGTTTATCTGGTAAAATGACAAAGCAACCTTTCAACAGTGAGAATGAAAGGGCTACTGACTTGCTTGAAATAATCCACACAGATGTATGTGGACCTTTCAGTCATGTAGCAAGAGGAGGATACCGGTACTTCATTACCTTCACTGACGACTTCAGTAGGTATGGATATGTCTACTTGATGAGACATAAATCTGAAACCTTTGAGAAATTCAAGGAATATCAGAATGAAGTACAGAATCTACTTGACAAGAGGATCAAGTTCTTACGGTCAGATCGTGGTGGCGAATATCTCAGTGATGAGTTTGACAATCATCTGATGGAGTGTGGGATTGTATCCCAACTTACACCTCCGTATACACCTCAGATGAACGGTGTATCAGAAAGGAGAAATCGTACCTTACTTGACATGGTACGAACGATGATGTGTCATTCTTCGCTGCCGGTATCATTCTGGGGACACGCGCTCGAAACAGCAGCACACATACTGAACAGAGCGCCAACAAAGTCGGTAGAAAAGACTCCATACGAGTTATGGAAGGGTAAGAAACCCAATATATCTTTTCTGAAAATTTGGGGTTGTGAGGTTTACGTCAAACGACCTACCTCAGAAAAACTCAAACCCAAATCCGACAAGTGTTTCTTCGTTGGATATCCCAAGACCACCGTGGGATATTATTTCTACAACCCTGAAGAGAACAAAGTGTTTGTTGCTCGAAATGGAAAATTTCTGGAAGAAAAGTTTCTCAGTCTAGAGAACACCAGAAAGGATGTAGATCTACAGATAGTAGACGAAGAAAACACTACACCAGTTGTTGAGCCAGAAATTCAACACAACAATGTTGAACCTCAATCAGAGCCGATTGAGGAAGTGCAAACACAGGACCTTCGCAGATCCAGTAGGGTAAGACAAGAACCAGATAGGTATCTTGGGTTCCTAGTCTCTCAAGAGAGCGGAGACTTAAATGAACCAACATCCTATGGAGAAGCTGTATCAGGCAGTGAGTCTGAACAATGGCAGGAAGCCATGAAGGCCGAGATGCAATCCATGTATGACAACCAAGTCTGGGAGTTGACTGATTTGCCACAACACTGTAAGGCTGTTGGACGCAAATGGGTTTTCAAGAAGAAAACCGACATGGATGGAAATGTACACACCTTCAAGGCCAGACTGGTCGCAAAAGGATTCACACAAACTCATGGTATCGACTATGATGAAACCTTTTCACCAGTGGCCATGTTAAAGTCAATTAGGATTCTAATGGCCATCTCAGCGTACTTTAACTACGAGATTTGGCAAATGGACGTCAAGACAGCCTTTCTGAATGGAAAGTTAACAGAAGACGTCTATATGGAACAACCAGAGGGGTTTGAAGATCCTAAGAATCCTAATAAGGTGTGTAAACTGCTAAAATCTATTTATGGATTAAAGCAAGCATCTCGAAGCTGGAACTTACACTTTGATGAGCGAATCAAAGAGTTTGGCTTCGCTAAAAGTGAGTTCGAGCCATGTGTTTACACTAAGTTCAGTGGGAGCATAGTAACCTTCCTGGTCTTGTATGTAGACGACATACTACTCATAGGAAACGACGTACCAACTTTACAGAGTGTTAAAGAATGGTTAAGTAAATGTTTCCAGATGAAAGACCTTGGAGAAGCCGCTTATATACTAGGTATAAAGATCTACAGAAACAGATCTAAGCGGCTTATCGGACTTAGTCAGAGTACATACATTGACAAAGTACTGAAGAGATTCAGGATGGATGAATCCAAGAAAGGATTCATTCCAATGCAACATGGCATAGTGTTAAGCAAAACACAGTGTCCTGTTTCTAGTGAAGATCAGGACAGGATGAAATCGGTCCCATATGCTTCTGCAATTGGATCGATTATGTATGCCATGCTATGTACTAGGCCCGATGTTGCTTACTCAGTAAGTGTTACGAGCAGATACCAACAGAATCCAGGTGAGCCCCATTGGGTGGCTGTCAAGAACATTCTCAAATATCTGAGAAGAACGAAAGAAATGTTCTTGGTCTTTGGAGGTTCTGAGGATGAAATTAGTGTCACAGGATACTCTGACGCTAGTTTCCAGACCGACAGAGATGACTTCAGGTCACAGTCAGGGTACGTCTTTACCCTAAACGGAGGTGCGATCTCGTGGAAGAGCTCGAAGCAGGACACGATTGCAGACTCAACTACAGAGGCAGAGTACATTGCAGCATGTGATGCGGCAAAGGAAGCTGTCTGGCTGAGGAATTTTCTATCGGATCTCAGAGTTGTTGCCAGTATCTCGAGACCGATAGATATATTATGTGATAACTCAGGAGCCGTGGCGCAAGCAAAGGAACCTAGAGAGCATCACAAGTCGAGACACGTGCTCAGAAAGTATCACCTCATCCGAGAGATCATTGGAAGAGGAGATGTAAGAATATGCAAGATTCCAACAGAAGACAATGTCGCAGATCCGCTGACAAAGCCACTAGCAAGGGCAAAGCATGAGGCACATGCGAATTCCATTGGGATGCAGTACCTGGAAGCCAGTAGCTAGTACTTAGTTTATTAATTATTACTATAGTCTAATTTAGAAACAATGTAATCATGTAAAGTTTTTATTTCACAGTGTGTTGGAAATAAATGGAGGTTTTAATATCATGATTGTTCTAAATTAACTATTTTTCGCATATTTAACGTATCCTTGATTCTACAAAGTCTTGTATGAAATCTAAATTTCCGTAGCCACTTATTGAAATGGGAATTTCAATAGGGAGTTTAACGCTATTATAAATACTTGATGATTTATTCAAAGTAGAGAATAAAAGCACAAGTGATGTGACCAAGTATTTATAGATACTCATCAGAGTGTTTGGGTATTGGAAGTGACCAGTAATCAAGTCTGCTTCATGGAGCCTCAGTCATAGGCACTGACTTGATAGGTTGTCCTTAGACCTGAGATACTTGGTTTGGGAACACGAGGACCACTGTACTCTTAGCACGTACTAACGCTGCACCGTAACTGGGTGGCTATACGGGACGTGACTAGATGCAGCGGAAGCCGTGGATCCAAATGCAAGTAGTCAAGAAGGGATTTGCACCTCTTTCAAAAGAGAGATATTTCCGGGCCCCTTGACGATTAAGATTGGCAGAAAACGCGTGGCCACGCTCGGATAGAATAACAGGGGTTATTTAGTAATATCCGTTACTGCAGGCAATCGAAATCAGAGTCAAGAAATACTTGATTTTAAGAAATGAATCCTCCACTCCATGTCTTAAATCACTTTAGAAATATCGTGTGCAAAAGGAATGAACCTGTGTACGAATTCAGTCGAGAATTGTATCTCTGGATGTAAGAGATCTTATAACCTGGTTAACCTAAGTGTCTGGCTAGGGACCTCCTTAGGCTAATGGTAACAGACATAGTTACATGTCTAGCACAAGTGGGAGTCTGTTAGGATTATGTGCGAGACAGTAACAAGGTTACCGTATCCAATGTTATAAGACACTAGTAGGTCACACCGCTGCACACTAAACAAGAGGATGTTTGGATTACTTGGTTGAGAGAAATAATTAATCGTTTATTAATTATAAAAGAAGAGAGAAAGAAATAAATAATTAGCTGAATTATTTATTTATATAAATTAATTAATCAGTTGAATTAATTAATAAAAAGATAATTATGGAATATATATATTTAATTATCAGGTTGATAATTATAAGAGTATTCCATATGGTATCAAACACTGCCTTTTTAGTTAATATAAATAAAGGCATGAGGTTTGATTGAATAATAACTGATTCTGATAATTCTCGAAAATCACTCTCTCTTTTCTTTCTCTCTACCGCCGGCGACAATAAGCAAGAAGGCGAGAACCGAAATTTTCTCGTTTTGAATAGTAATCCTTGGTGGTCTAGCAACTGTTCCTCGAGACGTGTCAGTAGCGGTGTACCCCCTACAAGCCTTCTGGAAATTTATTCTCAAGAGGTAAATCGTCAAACCTCACTAAATTGTATCTGTTTATGGTTAGGATTGGATCCTCGATTGGGAATCGTTTTAGTTTCCGCTGTGCATGTTTTAGTCTGCGATTCCCAACACTAACCAGGTGAGATTTGTTGCTCTCACTTACCTAATAAGAATGTTGATAATTGTTCCGCTCCTACTAGGTAAGATTTTTAGTCTTTGCCATATTCATAGGCTAACTTAAGGTATTTCAACCACAAGGTTGTGGCGGGTTAAGGTTTGTGGGGAAAGTGGCTAGTTAACCTTCTACCCCGGGTTCGAATCCAGACGCTTCCAGATGGTAGCGACTGGGGATTAACTCAGGGCAGCATGCTTTAGCTATCGGTAAACCTTGCCGGAATTAGTCGGAACAAAGTCTTAGATACCCTAAAAAAAAAAAAAAAAAACTTACGATATTTCGGTAAGCGCTTAGCGAAGTAAGGTTTAGTTAATGGTCCTAATTTTTAGGAAATGCTATGGAAAAGACTAATAGAGCAAATTTAGTTTGTGAGTCTTAATGACTAATGATACTATTTTTAAATCATCTACTTTGATCCTAACACCGTTGTAAAATGTTTTTGTTAATAACATACTTTTGTTAGTTCTATAAACTTAAAAGTGTTACTAAGTATTTTATCAGTAACTGGAATTCCTAATAAACTATTTTATTGTAATTACCCTATCATATTTTTAAAATGCATCGTAATAAAATCTTTTATGTTATGTGTTAAAACTTGTCCTTGGAAAAACATTACATTCCAGCAAACTATTTGTTAACATTTACATTCTAACAAACTATTTGCTAACAAACATGGTCATGCTTTAAGAATTTTACCGTGTTCTCAAATTAGTCAATAAAAAAGTATCAAGGTGTTGTTTCACCAAACACTTATTGAGTAAGTGTTTATAAGGCCATGTATCTTTTTGAGTGAGCATGGAAATGACCGAAAATTTTCCCCAGTAAAAGGAATGACAATAAGTGTGGGAAAGAAATAAAGTAAGAGTGCCTTACCAAGTTAGAGACGCTTAGAAATTAACTATTTATTTTGATGGCCAAGAATCAGGCACGGATCTTATTAAGGGCACACGGTGGCACGTGCCACCGTATCGTTCCTCCGTCATAGTGTAAAAAATATAGGGTTGTGAAAAGTGTTACCGTATTAATTGTTGTGTGTCACCATATATATTTTGAAACTGCAATAAAAACACAAATTTTCTTTGGTTTAGTTGGTTAGTTTCTTGCCTTTTAAAGGAGAGGTCTTGAGTTCGATTCTTGGCATACTCGTTTTTCTAGTTTTTTAGCTTTTAATTTTATATTTGTTATGTTTTTTAAAAAATTGTAATAACAAGACTCGAATGCGAGACCTTTAATTTAAAAGACAAAGAACCAACCACTAAACTAATATTGACTTTATGAAAAAAAAATCTTTATATTGTTTTTAAAGTTAAATGGTGTCACCGTTAAAAAATTTCTCTAGCTCCGTCCATGCCAAGAATATTACCCGACGAAGTAAGGGGATGTTGTGACTCTTGTGAGTAAACACTTACTCAATAAGTATTTGTTAAACGACCATTGATAATTGAAAAAAAAATGTAATGTTTTACATCATTATAAAATCTTGTAACATCATCTATGTACATACAAGGGAAATATGATGTGATGAATGTATAGAAAAATAAAGTATCGTATAAAAATGATACTTGATGGTAAAATGAAATTGATATTTAGGACTCATTAAGAAGCTAATGTCAATATTTTACAACGTATTTGTTTTACCATAGATAACGAATGGGCATTTATGTTAAACAATGGGTGAACACATTATGTTAAAGCTAAAGATATAAAGACATTATGTGACGTGGTTTGGATAATAACGATATTCCGGCGTCAAAAATACATCAAGAAACATAAACTAAAATATTTTATATTTTACAAAACTATATATACGGAAACAAGTATGAAACAAGATGATAATATGAATGGGACTATGAAATATGAATGGTTGAATTTTAGTTTTCGTCCATCAAAATCATAAAGTATAATAGTAGTACAAAAATCGTGTTTTAGAGCCCAAACACCATTAGATGGGGGCTCCATGAAGTCTATCATGTATTCCTCATGGGAGGGGTAATTTCATCGTTTTATTACATTTTTATTTTACTTTGAAAAATAAATATAATTTATAAAATAAAATATTACTAAGTTTAATTAAAGATGCATACTAAATCTGGAATCTCTCATGAATGCATAAACCACCGATGAATTCTTCTCCTTTGAAGCATAAAACCATCGGCCCCTTTCTTATCCAGCTACTTAATACTTTACCCCTTCTCATTTCAATCCTTCGATTATTTACCCCTTCGACTTCCTTTTTCCAACAGACCCAGTAGCAATCCCAAAACTGCAAATCGTGACATCGCATGTCCCCAAAACTACAACGATGGTGGTGGTTCTAGATGATTCCAACGACGGTGGTGGTTTTAAATGATTCCAACGGTTTGGTCTTTATCAAGAGAAAGTGATGGTGAGAGATCTAAATGGGTTGTCCCTCATTTTATAATTGTGGTTTAAAGGCATATCAAGACCATTCATTTGGAAGTGTGGAACTTGAAACCGGAAACTACGAGCTTCACCAGAAGCGTTTCTGACTAATTCCCACTAAGTCCCGAATTTTGTCTAGGGTTTCACGTATCAATGTTAGACTTTTGTTTAGGGTTTCAAATTTTGTTTATGGATTCAATTTTGTTTAGGGTTTCGATCCACAAATCTAGGTTACAATGGTTTTAGGTTTCATGTTGGTCCCATAGGGTAGCTTCAAGCTAAACAATTTGTAGAAGGGAGTTGAATACAATCACAAGACTTAGTTTTACTTTTTAAATTCTATGTTCTTTATTGATTAATGAAATCAAAAACACAATTTACAAGATTCTTGCGGAAATAAAAAAAGATTAACCTAGTCAAAAGGATCTTAGAGAATCACAAAGCATTCACTATTGCACTAGCGAGAATAAGAAATGAGAGAAATCACAAAGAAGATAAGAGGACGAAGGGTAGAAATTAGAAGTTGTGTGAAAGAGTTATTGTTAGGTATTTATACCCCATGCATTAAATGCATGTTAGATCAACTTTTCCACGTAAGTTGGAGGTTGGCCTAATGTGTATTATCCACCATTCTGTAAGGGTATGCCTTTGGTAGCTCATACTTTCCATGATGAACAGTTGCTTTGAGTCTTGACTGGTACGGACACAACAAAAGAGAGACAATGTATTTGTACGATCTATCAAAAAACAGTTGGTTGTTCTTTGTGCAATTTGATGATAAGACAAAACTTTGAATCTTCATCTTAAAGTCTCTGATCAACTATAAGGTTCATTAAGTAAGGTTCTCAGCGATAGAGAGAAAAGTAAAAAAAAAATCGTGTTTTTGAGACATAGAAAATAAATAAAACGAAAGAAAAAATAATGATAAGTTTCCTCCCAACACATTTCCTCAAATGTGAGAGGAAATCAAAGGGAAATGAAAGAAAGTAAAGTCGTTTAAAAAAATTACTAAAATTATTAAAATTACAAAACTACTTAACATTTTATTATAAACGAATATGTAAAAATGACATATTTATTCTCCATTCTCTCCTACTCAAGGAATATTAGAAATCATTTTCTTTCTTTTATTTTTCTTCCTCTTCATTCCATTTTGAAGACAAAGATGAAAAGGTTATTTTCATTTCATTCATTTTTCTCCCCCTTGGAAAAAACAAATGAAAAAAACAGTAAGCATCAAAACTTGACCAATTACATACATATGACTCATATTAGAAAGCACAACATAGAAGTTGGAACTAAAAGAAAGCTTGATTCAACAAAAAGAGTAAACATCAAAACTTGACCATGTACATACATATTATGACTCATAAAACTTGATATGAATTCAAGTCTAATTTCTAGAGTAAACTTTAATTTTGGTCTTCCAGGTTTGATAGTTTTTCTAAAGTGAGATATGAACTTTGATAAATATAGATATCATCTTTATCTTTTGTATCTTAATCTAAGGGGCTGTTTACCAAATCCTGTCTGTATATCTGTATGGATAAATTTATCTGTCTGGATAACTTTGTCTGTCTGGATAAATTGATGTTGGTGTTTACATTTTTACCTGAATCAACAGTCTGAATGATTGAAATGACCGATTTACCCTTAAACATTATAAAATTGTTTTATAATAATGAACAACACTTTTACAGGGAAAGTGAATTCAACCATCAGAACACTTTTTTCTCTTGAACAAAATCAAAACCCATACCTCAAGATTCATATTTACAAAATCAAAACCCATACCTCAATGTCAAAGTGAATTCAACCATCAAAACACTTTTTCTCTTGAACAAATCAAAATCCATACCTCAAGATTCTCTTGAACACTTTTTCTCTTGAACAGATCCATATTTACAAAATCCAACAAGAATCACTTACATGAAAACACAACCTCCATAGCTATCGCAATCAGTTCATCATCATCTCTCGCTGAAAATCCTTCTTCTTGTTGCAGGAGGTGGCCGGCGACGATGAGCAGGAGGTGGCCGACGAGCAAGAGGTGGCCGGCGACGATGAGCAGGAGGTGGCCGGCGACGAGGAGCAGGAGGTGGCCGGCGACGAGAGGATGTAGCTACCGCCGGTGAGCAATAGCAACAAATACGACTCGTGTAGGGAAAAAGGGGAAGCAAGGGTAGGCAGGGTCATTTTGCTGTCTGAATCTGGACAAGGGAGGTCCCCTTGGCTGTGCGATTAAGACCTTTTATTTTTCGTTCAGCTTCAAGTAAACACACAGACATGTCTGTGCGAATAAGCTCTGCAGCCATTAAGCTTTATTAAGCCAAAAGTAAACAGGCCCTAAAAGTGGTTTCTGGTCATTAACCGAGTTAAAAAGAGTATGTTAAATAGAGAGTATTTTTGTCATTTTGTATTTTTATTTTCTTTTTCTTATTTTAGATTAAATAAAATGAAAACTTGGTAAAACTCACCCAACAGGGGTGAGTAAAAACCGAACTGGGAAAAACCAAAAAAGAAAACCGAAACAGAGAAAAACTGAAATCTAAATGGTCCAGTTTCGATTTCCATCCCGATCAAAAAAACTGAACCGAACATAGTCGGTTTCCCAAAAAACGAACCAAACCGAATCACGTTAAATTATATTATTTATATATTTTATTTTTAAATAATCAAATTATATATATAATTTTATTATTATTATATATATAAGAATAGAATATTTGATTATTTAATTATTTAATAAAAGAAATTCATAAAGTTAGAAATATAAAAGAATATAAACCAAAAAATTGAAAACTGAAAACCAAAGATCAAAACATTTTATACCAAATCGAACATAACTCGTAAATTATGGGGACCAAATCCATAATTAATGAAATTTAGGAACGAAACCCGTAAAAACTATCAAATCATAAGGACCGAATCCGTAATTTACTCTTAATTAAATTACAAGGTTTTCAAGATTTTCAAATTTCTGTTGAGAAGTTAAATAACAAATATCAACCCATTTATAAAATCATGGACTAAAGGCAGATCCTTTTACGACTTTAATGGGCTTTTCTAGTTCAGCACACCTGGCCCAAAAGTCCAACCCTATGTCAGGGGCATAATCGTCATTTCGCATTCACAGTTATCCTATAAAACCTAAACCATTAATCCCTTTTTCCTCCCACTCTTCAGCCAGCCATCTTCTCCAAATTAGGGTTTACATAAAATCTAGGGTTTCAATCCACCTCCATAACTCTGTGTTCTCCATTAAATTGAAGCCAATGATTTGAAGGTATAGAAAGGAAAGGGAGGGAAAGGATGGGAAAACATACAAATAATCATGTGTTCCTTCCCTTTCCTTTCTTTTCTTTTCTTCCCAAATTCGATATTTAAATTGTAATTTGATTCCAATCGATTTGTGTTTATTTTCAATCTGTTCATGCGCAGCCCTTAAGATCGCCTTCCAAATTGCTAAATGGAAGCGTTTTGAGTCATAGCCGCGCTACATTAAATCAGATACGTATAATTGTTTGTATGTATCTATTCGTAAGTTTCTCTCTAGGGTTTTCCTATTGAGAATCTTCATCCTCCTTCACGATTTCTATTAATTCGAGGTAATTTCACTGTTCTTTGAATCTATATCGTTTGTAATTTTTCTAAAGCACTGATTTGATGATTTTTATCATTGTTTTTGGTGTTTTAGATTGTTATGATGTTTAGATTTCAAAGCGTTTTTTTGGATGCCTCGAGATTTCGTGTGGGAAACATTATTGATTTTGAAATTGTTAATATAGATTTGATTATGGATTTCGTTTTGTTTTTTTTTTTTTGAATTTTGGAAGTGAATATTTTGATTTTATTGGGATTGTGGGATGGCAAGAATGAGGAGAAAATTTGATTATGGGAAAGGATTCAATCCTTGATGAATTTAACCATTAATGCTTATTGATATTCTGACTTGCTATTCCAAACTCAAAGATGCTTGATTGATTGATTTTGTTTTTGGTGTCTTTTTAAGTTAAAAATTTATTTAGGAATCCAATTATTCTGTTGAATGTTTTGGTATATGTGTCATTTTATATATGTTAATTTTTTATTTATCTTGAATGCTGGCTTTATTTTTTTAGTACTTCTGTTTTTCATATTTGAGTTTACTTGATTTACATTTACCTTGAGTGTCTCAGATTTTTTAAAGAAAAAAACCGGGTCACTCTTTTAATAGTGTGATATTTTCGATTTTCTGTTCTTTTTTTAAGTTTTGTATTAAGGTCAGGATCATTGCACCTCAACCCCCTTTTTGTTTTTGTTATTGGTTTTAATTAGGCCATCCGTAGCCGTGCAGGTCATACCACCTGCATAGGCTGTGACCTCAGTGCCACATCAGCTTTACCACCGCATTACCATTATCTTACCGTTTCATCCACAGCCGTACAGATAGCCGTACAGCACCTGCATTATTTAAATAATAAAATATGTATATATATTTATATATATATTCTGTATGTATGTGTGTGTGCTTTACCGTCTGTGAGCATCCACAGGAGCCTCCCCATACCGCCCCCATACCGGTACACCTCGGCAGTGTTACCGCCGGTATGGGGCTGCACAGGTGCGATTCACAGCCGGCCGCGGATGGCCTTTTGGGTGTGTGTAAATTTTTAATAACAGTGAATTTTTTTATTTGGTGGTTTTTGTTTTTAGAGAGAAAGAAAAGTTTTAACTTTGCTTTTGTGAAAATTGAATAATTAGATTGTTTGGTTTTGCAAATTATTATGTTTTAATTATAAACAAGGGCATATATTTCATTTAAGTTTATATACCATTCATACGTCAGTTGATTCAAAACCTCAGCCTCAAAAGTCTCCGAAGTTGGATTTTTTATTTGAATCGGCCAAAGAGTCGATTTTATTAGAAACCAAACAAAAAAAAACATCTTAATCATCACAACTAAAAACTAAAACCAAACAGTACTTGGAAGAGATAAAACCCAAGCACCTACCATGATCGATGAATTACACAGAATCTACCCATTTGTGCTGTAGAAGACGGTTCCTACCAGCAAAAAAAATCAAACAGCGACTTTGGACAGCGATTAAAATTGGAGGCGTAACCGCAAAATCCAGCACAACGTACCCACTTTGGACAGCGATCAAAAATCAAACGGCCGCTCTATCGGGACTGCAAAAACAGCAGTTGCAACTGCCGATCAAAGAGTGCTGAAATCAAAACCCGTAACAAATTCTATCAGAACCGGGATTAAAGCCTATCCACTCGATCACCTATGAAAGAAATTGCTGACTGCCCAAGGGTCTTTTGGTAGTTTTTAATAGAGAAATTGGCTAGAATGGCTAAGTCACACTTCTATTTTTACCTGGGCCTCCATGTGCCGGTGTACATTTGATGAGCCAGGTGTGTAATTTAGGAGTGAGGTCCGTAAGTGTGGAGCGAGGTTCTCAATGCACGATCTGTTTTGTAATTACGATCTTGAATTACGAAGTGAATGGTTACTTTTGCAATTTTGAAAGAGAATAGGCTAGGAGGTGAAAACAGAAGTGTGATTTGGCCATTTTAGCCAATTTCCTACCTCTTTGTCGAGGGGAAATTAGCCAAATTGGCCAAGTCACCCTTTTTTATCTTCTAGCCTATTCTTTACCAAAATTGTTATTCGGTCTGTAATTTAAAACCTTAGTTGCGAACGGAGACCAAATTTGTAATAAAATTCACACTTGGTTCGTATTTATAGAGCTAGATTCGCATTGTGTAGCCAGATCTGTAATTATAGTACCAGGTTTGCTATATATGACTTTGGTCTTGATATGTGCCATGCTTTGTTGACCAATGAGATGTTGCCACGTGGCATTTTCGTGATTATGGAAATGCCAATTACAAACCTAGCCGTTGAGCTTTAAATTTTATTACAAATTTGGTCCACATCCGTAGTTCCGGAGAGAAATTACGAACTTGGTGTATTTTTATAAAAATGGGAGAGAAAATGTTATGAGGTAAAATAGGCAGGTTTAATTTGGCCAATTTCCCATCCATCCAGCCATCGAATCTACTCCCTCCATGTCTGTGATCCATTGTCGGCCCACTTGAGACCTTAATCTTTTTATTTCTCCACATCTTGTTAAGTGTGATCAATATTCTTGATTGATTCCCCACACGTTGGACACAATGTAGAATCAAGATCAATCCCCACACAAAGATGTTTACTTTCTTCGGAATAATCGAGCACACCATCACCCCCCCACCCCTCCCCCAATCAACTCCTTACACTTCTTCACGGAAAAACCGTTCTTGTCGAAACCCCACTCCTCCTACCTATCGTTGATCTCCTAGATGGTTTCCAGACGACTCACTAACTCATCCAGTTCCCCTACCCCCCTCTCTCTTGAACTTTGTCTCCAATTCCACTCCCACACCCAATTATTATCCACCCGCTCCCCTTGATCCGTAACCAATGCATCCAACCTCTAACTTACAAAGCCTAGGTAAAACCTCCTCTAACGATCTCACCCCCAACTAAATATCCATCCAAAAACATGAATTGGACCCATCTCCACAACTTTCCCAAAAGAGCTTGAAAAGTTGAACCCCTCTAAAATTTGACTTAAATAAGTAAATTGAGGTATGCATGTATGTTAGTTTTGGAACACCTCTCTTTAACTTGGATGATATTTAGAATTATTTATATAAATCAACTGATGTTTGGGATTTTTTTTTGTAAAAGTGATTTATGATAAAAACGCATTTGGATTTGGATTAACTTATAGGTGTGGCAAAACATATAAAGCTGATAATTTGTTTTGCCAAAAAGTTATTTATGATACTTACTTTGTATTGCTAGAGAAAAGAAGTTGACAATTGAAAGGTTCATATTTATTTGAACATGAAGAAGACATGTTAGATATGGAAGTCCAAATATAAGTATTGCATAGTATGTGGTAATTTACACATGGTCGAGAGGATTAGTTAGGTGCCCGAATGGATCCCGGATATCTCTTCGACTTCGATCGGGGCGTGTGTGTTTATCTGCTGTCCCAAAAAAGAATTAGAAAAAGCAACTTTCTTTGTATATAGCTAAACAAGAGTTAGAACTAGGATTTAAGTTGAAGCTAAGGGGGTCGTTTACTAAACACTAACCAGGGTAAGCGCTTAATACTATCACTTATCTTACAATCATTGCTAATTTAGCATGGAAACTTTCGAGAAATTTTCTGGTAAGGTGTATAAAGAGGACCTAGAATCTTATTTGATAGGTGATGGAAATGACTCTTACCCGGTAAGTGCTTACCGAGTTGAAAAAGCTTACCAATAATCAATTTTAATGGCCAAGAAAGTTATGCAATAAGTTAAGTAATGGTAATGTTTTTGGTAGTAAACGTTTGGCAAACAACTCCTAATTTAGTTTAAATTTTGTAGTGATTCTAGTTGAAGTTTCGCTTCCCAATCATTAACTTGAGATGATACAACATAATCAGTAATCACTCTCATACAAATCATAGTTCTCCAAATCACGCAAATCAACAAAAGTTTAAACTTAGTGCCACATCAGCTTTATCCACAAGCCCTCAGTAGGAGTACCACCAGACACACAAGTCTGAAAACCCTTAATCTTTGTATTTCAAGAGAGAGAGAGAGAGAAACAAAGAAATAGAGAGAATGAGTTCCACCGGGTAGGGGGATAGCATAAATACCCGAACCCGATGGGAATCCCCGACGCCGAAACCTTGGGACGAGTATTGGGGCGGGTAAATGTTTATGAGACCGGGTATATTGTTTGACGTGATTCCCATATATTTCTAAGAAATGAAATTTTATTTAGTAATATTGATCTACAAAGAATATAAATAGGATACCCGATACCAACGGGAATATCCGCAACCCCGATGATTATTTAGTAATGGGATACCCGACGGGACGGGACGGGAACGGGTATGCGACATGGTTTCATAATAGGGTATGGTAATGGGATACCCGTCCCATTGCCATCCCTACCACAGGGCATAGGAGCCCTCATTTGGAACCCTTCAAGATGCCCGCTACCTTTGTAGTGCTACCCAGCCGAAGCCCACAATCCCGCACCCATTGCCAATTGGTAAACCTGCATGAGCTAGCAACGGCCTTAGGCCATCCACTGTGGAGATACCCGATGGCATCGGGTAGCCTCCAACCCGACGGGTTCAATGATGAACATGTTGGGTTTTGGTGCGGTCCTCGTATCGAACTGACACGAAGAACACTGTGTATCCAAAACCTAACTATATTGAGATACACCGTAAACCATATGATCAAACTGATCCAAAGGTTTGAACTTTATCAAACCTAACTGGTTTGATTTACGCGGAAGCGACGAATTAAAACCCGAAAAAACATTCACAGATCTTATCGTTAATTTTATTAATCCTAACAATTAAAGGTTTAGAATCGTTACCTGGAAAGCTTGAGATAGATCCACCCGTGATCAACCATACGAATGCTTTTCTAGTAAAGCTAAACCCAATGACAACCCGAAAAACCGAGCTGGTTTTTGATGTGGCCGGCGCCAATAAAGAGAAGAGGGAGAGAGAGAGAGAGAGAGAGAGAGAGAGAGAGAGAGAGAGAGAGAGAGAGAGAGAGAGAGATTTCAAGGAAAAACTGGAATTGGAATAATGAATTCCTTAAACTGGTAAAGCCTATTTATATGGAAGGAGTTTCCATATAACCAGGTTACCTTATAATTATCATGTTATCTTATAATTATCTCTTTTCTTTTCCTCAAAGAAAATAATATTCTGGATAATTATCAACTGATTAATTATTAATCTATTATATATTTGTTTATCTAATAAATATATAATTTACTTAATTAATTAATAACCCTTTAACTTTGGGTATTCTGACTGAAATTACCCAACTGATTTATAATTAACTATTATAAATCCAATCTCTCCATTTCTGGGTTTATTTAACTTATTCGATTTATAGGTTCTCACAGGTGTGACCCTCAAGTGTATTGTAACATTGGATGTGTAATCACTGGTTTGTCAACTTCTGCACATAATTACTAACAGACTCCCACTTGTGCAAGTTGGCAATACCGCCTTGATCACACGGACCTAAGGAGGCCCCTAGACAGGCACTTAAGCTAACCAGGTTACAAGAACTCTTATACCCAGATAGGTGATATAAAATTTTCCATCAGGAAATAACATTTATGAAACAACTATTCATAAATTGGGTATATCTTGGCTTTTCCCTTTGCAACACGATATTTCATCTATGAGTATGAGCCTGGAATAAGTCAACTCTTAATACTCATGATTCTGTTTCTCGACTATCCGACCTCTACTGATAGGTAAACGACAAAGAACTAATCAGTTCGTTTGGGCATGGCCATGCACTTCATCAGTATGTTCAGTCAGTCAAGGGGCCCAGAAATATCTCTCTTCATAGAAGAGGTGCAAATCTCATCTTGCATATCTGCATTTAATACCACGGCTTCCGCTAAATCTAGTTACGCCCTTTATAGCCACCATGTTACGGCGTAGCGGTTGAACGCACTAAGTATCCAACAGTCCTCATGATATCAAACCAAATACCTCAGGTGATAAGGACAACCACTGTGAGAGTTACTTATGACAAAATCCAAGAAGTAATCTCAACCGCGGATCACGTCCGATACTCGCTACTCTATCGAATATCTGTGCAACTTTTGGTCTACATCACTTGTAGCTGTTATTCAATCAACTGATCATAACTACCCAAAAGCTCACAATGACTTTAAAGCCCTATCGGGTTCCCACCACGATAAGTTGTCACGGACAAATTTCGAATGAAAAAACTGGAAACTAGTTTCATTCCTGGATAAAAACATGCAAAATATAAAAGTGATAAAGAAACTATTTTTGTATAGTCCATATTACACTCTGTAATAATAACAAAAATAATGGAATTTCTTAATTACTTTTATGGTGTCTATTCAACGTTTACTAAATACTGATTTAAACGAAGTATCACCTAACTTCAGTTTAAACGCTTTGATTAATGTTTACCGTATTAATCAAAGTAACAACCAAAATAATACAAGTTTGTATCATCTGATACAATTTACTTGATTCTGCTAATCTTTGTTTTGCAAACACTTTTAAACAAAATTAGACTTTTCTTTACCATATTCCCTGAACTTGGAGATACTGGAATTTAGAAACTCTAAGTTTCCCTGAATATGTAAAGTTAAACTACAACTTCCCTTAGTTGTTGTGTAGACGAATGATTTCTACCTGAAATCGAATAAAATTTCCATTTACCAAACAGGCAAATTTCAGGAAATTTATTCTAGTGTTTTCAACACTTTCTAGTCTAAAAGATAATTACTATCTTTAATAACTATCCCAACACATTTTAATTATTGATTTTTCTCAAAAGTCAAGTATGACTTTATTTTGTTTCAAAGTCTTTGAAACTTCTGTTCTACCCTTTTGACTGAAAAGTAGATAGTATATCTTATGAATTTACATCCTACCTGGATCATGAATTCCGAGATATACTAAATCAATAATTTTATCTTTTATTCTTTATCATAGACTAGATAGAGAATAAACTGGGCTTCCACTAACCTATATGAAAACCAACTATTACTTAAAATTAACTATTGACTTAGTCAAAACTTGATTTATTTAGTCAATTCTATTTCAAGTAATGAACACGAGAATTTTAACATTTGTAAAACTTAACTGGATTTTATTAAATCCTAATTCCGAAACTTGGAATTTTTCCTAGTTTTATAAATACTGATATTATCAACGATATCTGAGATAATATCCTAAATTCTTCTTAAAAAACATATGAGTAATAAATTTTGATCATAAAACACTTTCATAATCTTTTACTCATAAATGTTTTATTAAAAAACATATTCCTATAATTATAGTACTTCGTGTGTTTTTGACAGTTTTCATATACATTACTTCAAATTATTTTGATTGAAGTAATACTGTTAGTGTAATATGCAACATCTAGGATCTAATTTTGAATCAAGTCAAATTTGAGTTAATCAGATTCAAAATACCATGTATAAAGATATTTAAATCAAGACAATAATTTTAAATTTTAAAACCGATATCCAAAAATCCAAATTTTGGAAAAACAAGATTGTTTTAAATCATGAAAGTTTAAAATTGTCTTTGATAATATCTACTTGCATGCTGATCCTTGCAATCTGGGCACTTCACTTTTAATGACCACCTGCAATTAAACTTTTGCTTCTAGGTGTCAACACACTCGTAAACTAACAAGCGAAAGTGATAAACTGAAGCATTCATGAATACCTGAGGTGTTTATACCTGCTTCGTAATGCTTCGGGCAGTTATGCCTCCAATAACCGACTTCATGGCACTTGAAGTATTGAATCTTGGTCATTACTCTGTTAGACTTAACTTTCTTGCCCTTGCTCTTGCCTTTGCCATTATTATTAACCCTAGGTGCACTCAGGGTAGCCAGCACTTGGCCCCTTCCCTTACTGGTGTTCCCATGCCCATGCTTCTTCTTTACTTCACCATTCTTGACCACAAGCACATCTTTGGTCTTGGTCCCATACTCAACTCAATGGTTTTCAACATGTTGTTTGATAACCATCAGACATTGAGTTGAGTATCGTATCCGTTGCTAACTGCAACAAAACTGGGTGACCGAGCCTCTCTAGGTGATCAATGTGCCTTTTCATGATCACTAACTGAGGTTCCCTTGGCCATCGTGCACGTGTTTAGTGCTTCACTGGCATCATAACGCTCTGTGCGTGCTTGCGTCTGAGGCATGTCCCTCAATTGGCGGATCATGTCATTAGTGTTTATGAGCCTCATAAGAAAATCTGGGCTCATAGTCGCAAGCATAAGACAGCTTACATCCAGCAAATTATCGAAATGTTGTTCCTGACAGTGACAGCATCATTTGCTAGAGGGGCCTTCACCTAGAGGCTTTTTCTAGGACATACCACTTTCTCTCGTGCCTGAGCATAATCATCAGATTGCGCTCCCAGACGAGAAAATTAAACCCGGTAAGTTTGTCCCTTTTTCGAGAATAGAGCAAAGAGAAAGATTTATTAGTGTTGGATACTGTGTTTGCAATCTACACATTTAAAAACTTTGGTTTTAGTAACTGTGAATAGACTATTTCCAATAAATATCAATAAACCCTTAAATGATCAATTTATTGGACTAGGATCCTAATTACATACGCCCTGATGACCGGTGTGTTCACGTCCCACCAGGCCCACGTACTAATTAGGTAGGTAAGGACTTTTACCAATCATATCTAACTGACACGACTCCTAGATCTTTTCGGGACAACGGTAATTATCCGTGCATGTTTCAGCCCCTCTAAGTGCTTTTTGGCCCGGTACCACCCGGTAAACTTAACAGAACCAAAACAGATCTCACCATTTTGGGACTTGGACACTTTACTCTGGCCGGTACCACCCGGAGATAATTCGCAGAATCTTGTTAATCCCCTCTAGCTTCG
Organism: Centaurea solstitialis; assembly: GCA_030169165.1. NCBI lineage: Eukaryota > Viridiplantae > Streptophyta > Magnoliopsida > Asterales > Asteraceae > Centaurea > Centaurea solstitialis. The sequence goes on along the minus strand of CM058045.1, from coordinate 15,244,274 downwards.
GTTTGAACGCGGTCGTTCAAGGTGTGTTCACTTACAACGGCCGCGTACCTTACGCCGGAGGTGCCCCTAGATGGGTTGCACTACTGATCTATGATTTTCGGGGTTTTTAATTAATTTTGAAAAACCTTTTGATATCCAGTATTTTGAAAATCTATAACTTTGAAAAACTGATTGTTTAAAAGGCAACTGATGTTTTAAACTAACTGTTTCAAACATGCACGCTGTTTAAAACTAACTGTTTTAAAAAAACGCTTGCTAATTAAAACTAAATGTTTTAAGAGCATACTTGCTAATCAAAACTAACTGTTTTGATAACACACTAGTTGATTAAAACTAACTGTTTTGTCAACTTGCCTTTTATAATAAAAACAATTTTTTACATTTTTCAGGTTTTTAAATAAAATCTACCGTTTAAAAAGGTTTTAAAAAATTGGTAATTTTAATTATAAAAACCTATTTTAAAACATATTTGATAAACACATAATTATCAAATATCACGAGTAAATGTTCACAACCACGCAGTTAATATGTCAACAACCACGCAGTTTAAAATGACTAATTATAGGTTTGCCAACTTTGTTCCTAGGGACCAATAATGACCTATTTTATAAAGAACTTCAAAATCCTCACGTAGCTCCCACTGGCTTCGGTGCCTTCGATAGAACTTCGGAAAGGAAAAACTCAGTTTCTCTCGCGTAGCTCCCACTGGCCTCGGCATCCTCGATGTAACTCCGAAAAGAAAAATAAGAATAGCTATCCTAAGGTCACTAATACAAAGGGGTTGTAAGTGGCACGCAGGCCTCCCCAAAAACAAGTCAAGGGTCTAAGCTGGCAAGCTCTATAATAGACATAATATATATACGCAAACAGGTATATAATTTAAACAATCACGCATTTATATAAAGCATAAGTCAAGCAATATAATAAAGCGAAAATCAATCCTAGATCCGTCAAATATTATCTCGTTCTGTTTTATCACAAAACATGGTTTTAACTGATTTATAAAAACAAACTGTTTTATAAACCGAAACTAATATTTTAATCCGAAATTAGTTTTTACTTAATTTATAAAATTACCTAGACTTATGAACTATAAATCTATTTTATAAATCAAAACCAATTTTCTAAAATATTCACCTTTTATCAAAAAATATATCAAACCGGGTATCCGGACTAACTAGTCGAAATACCAAATATTAGCCTATAAACCGTATCGAGGTTTGACCAACTGGTCAAAAACGACACCAGACCATAAAACGAGTCAAATATTTGGTTTGATAGACATAATTTCAATAAAAACTTCTAAAACAATTTTATAAGATAAAATTATCTAAAAAATATTTGGGTAAAAGGCCTAAAACCAATTAACCCTCTTGGGCCATAAACTTGGTCCAAGATTTCTGGGTTTTGGGCCCAACAACAAAATTGGCCCATTTAGATGAAAAAACCCTAGACGTAACCCTGTGATCAAACGATAACTTACGGTTAAGCATGTGATTGCCACCGTCATGACCGCAATACACGGCTGCTGTCGCTGTCACCTGGTGGCCGACGGCAGCGATGGTAAACGACCATCACCTCCGTCGCTGGTCGGCGATTGATACGTATCACCAACCACGCCATCATTGCGTTCCGAATGCCGCCACTACTCTTCTGTGGCTGGCGATCGTGTGGCTCCGGTGATGACAGTAGCAGCGACAAACTATCGCCGCCGCCTTCGCCACCGAGTGATTAACGGCAGCAGTGGCTAGCTGCCACTTACCGTCGCCGAGGTCGATTTCGATTGCTACCGCCGTCATCCACAGCCGCGGTGCTGCGGTTGAATTATCGCAAAACGCCACCACCACCACGCTGGTGCGGTGCGGGTCTCGCTCAGATCCGATGCGGCCATCGCCGTGTGCGATTCGGTTACCGGGGTACCACCATCGACCATCGCCACCACCACGCTGGTGGTTCGGCTTTTGTCGCCGTCGATCGTGGCCACCACCAATCTGGTGGTGTGGCTTTCGCGGTTACGGCTTGGTGGCGGTTCGGTCGGCCGCTGCCGCCGTTCCGCCGCCGTCGTTATGTTATGGCCGGTGATTGGTTAGATGGTTCGGTGGCGATGTGCCGCCGTACCACCACCTATCACTATTACCCCATGAGGTTTTCCGTGCTTTCAGTTTTAAATGTGATAAACGAAAAAATAAAATAAGACTGATAAAGATTAACTGATTAATAAAACTTTTACTGATAATCATTATCTAAACTGATAAGGATTACAAAAAAAAACTGATAAAAAATTTAAATTATTATCTAAACTGACAAGGATTTAAAATTTTATACGAAGGTGATAATTATCAAATCTTTATACAAAATTGTTAAAGATTAAACTAATAAAACTTAAACCCTTTTATCGAAACTGATCAAGATTTAAATTTTATACAAAATTGATAAATATCAAATCTTTTACAAAAACTGATAAAGATCTTAAACTGATAAAAATTAATTCTTTATGCTAAACTGATAAAGATTGAATTTTTATACAAAACTGATAAATATCAAATCTTTTACAAAAACTGATAAAGATCTTAAACTGATAAAAATTAATTCTTTATGCTAAACTGATAAAGATTGAATTTTTATACAAAACTGATAAATATCAAAACTTGATAAATATCTAATCTTTATCCACAAGAAATCATTTAACGGATCTAATAAACAATAAACTAAAATAAGCGATTAAACCTGGCTCTGATACCACTGTTGGGTTTTGGTGCGGTCCTCGTATCGAACTGACACGAAGAACACTGTGTATCCAAAACCTAACTGGATTGAGATACACCGTAAACCATATGATCAAACTGATCCAAAGGTTTGAACTTTATCAAACCTAACTGGTTTGATTTACGCGGAAGCGACGAATTAAAACCCGAAAAAACATTCACAGATCTTATCGTTAATTTTATTAATCCTAACAATTAAAGGTTTAGAATCGTTACCTGGAAAGCTTGAGATAGATCCACCCGTGATCAACCATACGAATGCTTCTCTAGTAAAGCTAAACCCGATGACAAGCCGAAAAACCGAGCTGGTTTTAGTGGAATAGACAACAAAAAATTGAAACTAATTAAATATTTAAATTTGACAACAATTTTAGAGGGTAAAATTTGAATTCTTGTATACGATGGATTTTAAAATCGTGTGGAGAGTGGCTGGGATTTAAAATCCAAATTCGGTTGGATTTCAATTTTTTTTTGGTTGAAATCCACGTCTTTCTTCTCACTTCATCGTTGCTCTCTCGATCTTTGAACTCCATCGTTACCCTAATTTAGCCACCCATCGTTGCTCTCTCGATCTCTAAACTCATCGCCGTTCACCATCTCCCAGAGGCGAGACTACATACATCCAAGTGGGGTGTTTGGACCCCCCTTAAAAAAAAAATTTTTTTACAGCTATATACATAAAAAAAATTTGGACCCCCATAAAATTATAAAATGGACCCCACAAGAACAATGGGCTTTGCAGTTTTTATTAATCAGATATCTAGGTTTAACTTTAAGTAATTAATTAATATAAATTAAACAAAATTAAAAATAAAATTAAACCTGTAAACTAAACGTCGACTCATCATCTCCTTCTTTTTCTCCAATCTCCAACTCCAACCATCAACATCTTTGATCGATCTCACCATATCTCATCATCTCCTTCTCGATTTTTGACAGGAAGGTGTAACCCAAAGCACCAAAGTCTGAATAAAGAACACTGAACACGAACTCTCGATTCGATTTGGAGGTATGCCTTTTTTCCTTACTCCTCTTGTACCTTGTTATAGGTTTTTAGTTGATTCTTGATTTTTGATTTTTGAAGGAGTTATGAATGAATTGATGAAATCATGGTGAAGATGAAGCTTCTAAACAAACTATGTGTCTGTGTGTGAACGTGAGAATTGGGAGAGAAAAGAAAGGGTGAATTGGTGAAATTGGTCAATAGTGAATAGTCAAAAGTCTAGACATATATATTATATAAATTTAATTAGTACTCAAATAGGTAATAGGTATGCAGAGTATAGTGATAGCCATTGACTTCTTGTTTTATTTAATATGTAATATGTTATGGTACTTCTTTGATTTAAAATTCTAGATTATTGTCTTTTGTGTGTAATATTTTATTATGTTTTTAATTGCTTTGTGTGAATAAGTAAGTAACTAATTAATTGTGTTGAGTTCATGTTATCATGTATCACTTCTTTTTTTAATTTTACATTAATCATATTAATTTTTTATGTTAAATTAGATTACAATGTTGAAGTTTTTCAAAAAAATTGACGAATCTAGTTCAAGTGATATTCCTAAGACTACAAATGTTGAAGAAACAATTGCTAAAGACAACGAGCAAGAAACTCCATTAAAGTATATGAAGGTTGATTTAGATTCACTTCCTGCCGATCCGGGACAACGACCTAGTATGGAAGTTTATCATGTAAATCAAAGAGATGAAATTAGAAGACATTACTTGCAAAAAGGACCTTGCCAACCTCGAAATCATGCTTTTGAACGAAGAGAGATTGGAGGTAGAATTCGTAAATTTAGTCCTTCTTGGTTTGATGATCACAAATATTGGTTGGAGTATAGCATTGAACTAGAGGCTGCATTTTGTTTATGTTGCTATCTTTTCAAAACTGATTTAAAAAACCAAGGAGGGGCGGATAATTTTGTGAAAGGTGGATTTAAGGCTTGGAATAAGAGGGAACGTTTAGAACTTCACAGCAATGGAGGTCCGCATAACCTTGCAGTACAAAAGTGTCAAAATCTAATGAAGCAGGCACAGTCAATTGCTACTATATTTGATAAGCAAACAGATTCAACGAAAGACAAGAATCGGACTAAGATGTGCTATTATATTTCATCCGTTGCCTATTTTTTCAATTGACTCATGTGTCACATATCGGACCCCACTATATTTGAATCCTAGATTCGCCACTGCCATCTCCTCTCTGTTGGCAAGTTTTTGATCTTCACTCTCTCTCTCTTCTTTCTTGGTACGATCCCAAGTCCCAACCCAAAGAACCATTCTCTCTGGTATCAACCACCGATTCTACACTGATACCTACATATTTTTTGGTTTGTTTATATAATCCGATGCAAGTTTTTTTTTTCTTTCTTTCTTTCTATGATTTGCAAATTTGTTCTGTTCTAATGCAAGTTTTCTTCTTTACCACCTCAAATAGTTTGATTTTCAGCCACTGGCCCACAGTGTGCTTTAGCCATTGTTAGATCACTATTTGCAGCATGGAAAATATGATTTTGCTGGTTAATTTCAATATATGAAAAGCTAAACTTTATGATTTTAAAAGCATGGCATGGTGTGTTTGTTAAGCTTAAAAGCATGTTTGGCATATCTATTATACAAAACCAGGATTAAGAGGGGAATGTTTGACTTGATTGTTGAATGGTAGGTAAGAAATTGATTTAAAAAAGAGTCATGTGTTTTGTTTGTTTCCCAGCTGCAAGGGGAAGTACCTCTGAAATATGGTTTAATTTATTGTTGTTGTGTTAAATGTTTGAAATTCAAATATCATTCTAAATCTTACTAACCAAACAAGATTTATCAAGGAATCAATAAATTAAAAATGATTTGATATTGAATATTGCAATATGTGAGGTTGTAAGGTTTTAGTATTTATTAAGGTTCTAAATGGCATGAGGCGTGCTATGGTGACAAGATCAAGCCTCAAGCCTTAGGAGCCATGGCAAAACCATAGCGTTTTCAAGGCGTGAGTATTGGAGTCAAACTTCTAAATTTGTATAAAATATTATATATAAGAGTATATGTTATTCATTGTTTTTCCATCAATCAATAGTAATAAACAACTTAAATTATGTTATATCTTAAAAACTAGCAAATAATACATTAAAAACATAAAGACAAATCAAATATCGCGTTACAAGAGTTACACATCAGTCCGTACCATGTCATGGGCTTAACGTGACGTGAGACACAAGCCTTAAAGTAATACCTCTAACATAAGCATGTATACATATTAAAAATTTTAATAACTATAAGATAATATAGATGAAATTCTCTTTTCTTTTAACCAATATATGTGAAATTTAAATTGGCTTTAGTTTAATCCAATTAAAGTAGCCAATTGGATTTGATTTTAATCCACATCAAAGTCTTTAAAAAGTATCTATCTTGAAATCAAGTGACAGGATAAGATTATATAATAGCATATAGTTAGAAAGAAGAAAAACCATTACCAAGAAGTATTAAACAACTACCTATTTACCGACAAATTTGACCCAAGGAACATACACTAAATGATTACTATTGAGTGAAGATGCTTAAATGTACACGTTTATATGTAAATTTAGAAGCAACATGAAATATTTCTAAATTTCTAATCCATATATGTTCTATTAGAATTTATGTCATTTGAATCCTATATATTCGTATACATGTTCAATAAATGTACACATTTATATGTGAATTGAGAAAGAAAAAAAAAAACTTAAATGTGGTATACTTAAGATTTAAAGAGCGTGAATAAATTGTACCATGTAATTAATTATGAATATAATAACTAAAGTAGAGAAAACATCATAAGTTTTTATTTTCCATTTTTAGAAAAAAAGAAAACTCATTTAGTTGTGCATTTTTCATCACTTTTCATTTTCCATTTTTCCAAAAGTAAACTCACGTTAAGTTATTCACTGTTTTCAATCCTATCAACCAATGAGCACCCATGACCCAATTATTGGGTAAATGTAAAATTTTAATCCCATGGTTTTATTCATATTGTGTGTAACTACAAATGTTACACCTATGAAATAGCATAGCTAGAATCATAACTTTACAAAACCTTCACAGATTTAAACAACTTGGGAATCGGTATCATGCAACATGAAACAAAATAAGACATTTAGAGATTTTTTAAATATTAAGCGCTTGTGGGACCATTTACCTCATGGGATGAAAATGGCAAAAGCTGAAAATCTTAACAGATAAGAGAGATGATAAGGATGGAAAGTCCTATCAGATATGGTAGGTGCTTACCAGGTTAGTTGTTGTAAAAGATACCATTTTAATGGACAACAATTTTACTTGGTAAAGTAAGTTGGAGTTTCGACTCCTATTGATACGAGTTTAACAGGTAAAAGTTCAGAGTAAACGACCCTTAATTGCACATTATAGAATGTTTCAACAAAATAGACAATAAACACAAGTGTAAGCAAGAATTTGCAAGCAAGACTTGGTAGACTCGTAGGTAGGTAGGTAGATATATTTGCATTTGCAAGCAAGAAGATGGATGAATAAAGATAGATACTGAGATGTGAAATGCTTTACGTTTCCACCAAATGCCAAATGCTCTAAAAGGGATTGCTTTAAATGTATGGCACCTTCAAATCCTGTGAACTTTATATTAATAACAACAACTCATTTCTTTTTGTTAGCAAATGCATACAATACATAAATCAATTCGGAAAGGGTTACTAGGTATGCACATTTTACAAATTAAACTAATAACAAAAAGGTTAAAAGGGTATTGCAGAAATGAAAAACAGCAAGGATGCCCACAATCTTTAGATAAAAAACAAAAAGACATCTCCAAGTTAATCCTTTTGTAGAGTTTTCTCTCTCACAATTCAAAATCTCTATTTAATATGAAGCATTTAACTCCAACAGCTTCTCCATTTTGAAGATTACAAGATTCATTATATAATAATTAAAATATTATATGCATTAATAGCATTTAACCTATGTTATGAGTGCCCTAAGGTCCAGAACGGGACACTAGATAGTGTAAGACTGACTAGTGAGGGTCCGAGAAGGAATTTTGACAAAAAGGAGGTATTGAAGGAACGCGAGCACGCATGTAACATGACATTGCAGGAGGCTATGGAGACCCCTGACGTTGTATCAGACATGTTCCCAATCAACAATGTCTATGCCTACGTTTTGTTTGATTTGAGTGTGAATGGTAGCTTTGTGTCTATCGTTTTTTGTCCCTACTTGAATAAGAATGCCTCTATGTTAGAGCAAGGTTACATTGTAGAAATGGCTGACGGGTGGTCGGGCCAAGGTAGAAGAGATAATTGATGGTTGCACGATCACTATAGAAGGAAAGGAGTTGCATGTTAGGTTTATGTCAATGTGTTTAGGAGGTTTTGATGTGGTCTTAGGGATGGATTGGTTGTCAGACAATCATGCCCATATCATATGCAATAAAAAGATGATCAAAATGCAGACCCCAAAAGGAGAGACGATTCATGTCTACGGGGATCGAAAGAAAAACGACTCCAAGGTGATTTTTGCCTTAAAGAAGAGAAAGTGTTTTCGGAAGGGGGGCATAGCATACCTAACTTATGCCATAAACACCAAGCTAGAAAAGAAGGCTATGGCGGATGTATCCATAGTGAGGGAGTATCCGGAGGTGTTTCCGAAAGAGTTACCAGGGATACCACCAGAGCATTACATGGAATTTCGAATCAATTTGGTGCCAGGTGTTGCACCTATGGAGAAGACACCATATCGTTTGGCTCCTACGGTACGGAGATGCGAGACCTGATGAAGAAGCTCCAGGAGTAGTTAGATAAGAGGTTTATATGACCGAGTTCGTCACCTTAAGAACATCGATATTGTTTGCTAAGAAGGACGGTAGGATGAGGATGTGCATTGATTATCGGGAGTTGAATAAGATCACGATTAAGAATAGGTACCCACTACCTAGAATTGATGAATTAATCGACCAACTCCAAGGAGCTAGTTATTTCTCCAAGATAGACCTGAGGTCTCGTTATCACCAACTAGAGGTTAGGGAGGAGGACATACCAAAGACGGCTATCAGGGCTCGTTATGGGAATTACGAGTTCCTGGTGATGTACATTTGGATTGACGGATGCACCTTCTGCATTCATGGATCTGATAAATAGGGTGTCCCTATCTAGATAAGTTTGTCATAGACTTTATCGACGACATTTCTATCTATTCAAGGAGAAAGGAAGAACATGATCAACATTTAAGGATAGTCCTTGAGTTGTACTTAAGGAGAAGTTATACGCCAAATTCTTCAAGTGTGAGTTTTGGCTAAGAGAGGTGCAATTCCTTAGTCATGTGGTGAGCTCCGAAGGGATCAAGGTGGATCCATCTAATATAAAGGTAGTGATGGATTGGGAGTAACCGAGAACAACTTCAGAGATCCAAAGCTTTCTGGGTTTGGCAGGTTACTATAGGAGATTCATTCAAATTTTCTCCAAGATAGAGACGCAATTAACAACCCTGACCAAGAAGACAGTCAAGTTTGATTGGGTCGAAACAAGTAGTGCTCCGATTTTGTCCTTACCCGAGGGTACAAAGGACTTTGTCGTATATAGTAATGCATCCGAGATTGGACTAGGTTGTGTGCTGATGCAAAGGAGCAAGGCTATAGCCTATGCATCATGCCAGTTAAAGGAACATGAGAAAAGTACTCGATGTACGATATGGAGCTAGCGGTAGTGGTATTTGCCTTGAAGATCTGGAGGCACTACCTATATTGCACTAAGTGCCTGATTTATACGGATCATAAGAGTTTAAAGTACCTCTTTGATCAATAGGAGTTGAACATGAGGCAAATCAGATGGATGGAGCTACTGAAGTACTACGATTGTGAAATCCATTACCACCCAGGTACGACCAACGTAGTCGCTCACACGCTCAACAGAAAGAAGATGATTGAACCAATTAGGGTTCATGTCATGTGGATGAACATTCAGGTAGATCTAGTTAACCAGATACAGAATGCTCAAAAGGAGGCCTTAGCAGAGGAGAATATCAAGGAAGAAATGATGGTCGGACATGTCAAATTGTTGACCATCAAATCGGATGGTGTGTATAGATTTAGGAATCAGGTGTGGATTCCCTATAAAGGAGATTTAAGGGACATAGTAGTGGGTGAGGCTCATAAGGCCAAATTATGCACCCAGGAAGTAAGGAGATGTATAAGAACTTGAAAGAGAGCTACCGGTGGTCTGGCATGAAAATGGCAGTAGTGGAGTATGTGGAGAGATGTTTAACTTGACGCATTTTCATAAAAAAACAATAAATTTTGCAGTTTTCTCTATTTTTTTAATTGCTATTTTATGTCCCTAGTTGTAAATTACAGTTTTATTTCACATAACCCCATCTTGCTATTTCACATGCTTTGTTAAAATTTGCTATTTGTTAATAAGTTCTCTTTTCATCCCTTTAGTTAGAAAATACAATTTTTCGTTCATATGATTTTTAATTATTGCTACTTATGTCACTTGTCTATTACATAACTAACTAATAGCAATTCTTAGTAGAGCATATGAAATAGCAAGACGTGGTTATGTGAAAGAAAACCGTAACTTACAAAGTACGTGGACGAAATTAACAGTTTTAGAAAATATCATTGAAAACCGCAAGTTGTTAGCTAATTGCGATCGAGCAAGTTACGGTTTCTACTCCTTACGGTTCTACTAGATATTGACATGTGTCCTTAGCCGCAACTTGCGTTTTTGCTTTATGGTTTACGATTTCTTATTTTATTATTACTTTTTCTTGATAAATAGGTGTCAAAAGTATTGACACCACAAGCAAAAGTAAGCTTATAGTGTCAGCCTTGTGAAATACTGACTACTTTTATAAAAGAAAATTAAAAAAAAATGATTGGCTAAAACTTAAGGACAATGCACTCATATGATCATTTTAGTAAATTTTACTCATGATTACATTATCTTCGTATGGTAAGAATGTAAAATGAAGGTATAAATAAATTGAAAATAATTTGATGTTGAATATCACAAGATTGTGAGAAGTGAGAGGTTGTCTAACTTTAGTATTAACATCTAATATGAACATCTATACGTATTAAAATTTAGGGAAAATTTCATCTATGTCCTTAAAAACTTGCTATATTACGTATATATCCTTGTAAAATTTAAAACTACGTATATATCCTTCTAAACTTCTGAAACTCACGTATATATACTTCTCCCTAATTTAATTATATTTTAAACATTTAAAAATACAAATATTTATCTATAAATTGAACTTATTTTGTAAATGACTTAACTACCCTTTCCCAAAATCAAATTCTATCTCTCTGTAATCATCGATTTCTGTAATTCGATTTCTATGTGATAATGAATCTGTAACTTAACCGTTCAATTAAAACAGTTTTTGAAGCAAATTCTGCTAATTATGTATGAATAACGACGATCGATTAAACCATTTTTCAATCAAATTATGTTTATCTCGAGCTGTGAATTGTTGAAAAACACCCACGGTTAGAAATGTGGACGGATCATAAACTTCCCATGTGTACTGCTCGTTGAATTTTGGAGCAAAACTATTGGTAACTGTTTGTGTTCAAACCCATTTGTGACCGTATTTCGCCACACAATACGCACTTGTGAATCCCTTACCGTCTCGGGTTTTCATCGGCTGACGGGTGCTCAGATTCAAGATCCCGAGCTCGAGATGATCCCGATTGATGGTTTCCGGAGCTGTTTTGCCGTTGGCCTGAAATCCCTGCTATACTAAGTCGACTCATCAAGACAAATACGAAGATGTAGCCGAGTCGTAAACTTGTGTTTTTTTTCTTCTTCTACTTCTTGTCAACATCGTGATCACTCGGATTGTGAAGGTTAAACCATCGGGAATGAACAAACCGGTCATCTGCTCGCCTTCCCACAGCATTCATCGGTATAAAAACCCTCCCCAAGGCCTCGTCTTCGTTGGGTCCCATCCGATCTTCGATCGTAAGGATCAAATGATCTTCAAACGGCTCCGTAGCTACAAACATCATATCTTCGTTCCATAACGCATTTCCGGTTCTCGCCTAGACAGTTCTCGTTTTCAAAACTTGGTTATTGATCTGAGCTTTCACACAAACCTCCGAAAAATGCGTTTTTTCTCCCCAAACGAGATCTTTAACCTCGACCACATTAACACGAACATACAAAGCATCGGGAAAGGCTTCGTCGGCTTCTGTCACCAACCAGACCACAAGCATCAGTTCCCCTTTCTTTTTCTCACCCTTTTTGTCCTCGATGTGATACCATTCCGGAGCCAACGAGCTATCCGGCGGGACTCATGTCGGAAAATCGTGAAGATTCACACGAACGATCCCAACAAAATCGTCTTTTAAAGTGTCTTTATCCTTAACCACAACATCCAAAACCGTTGCCTGCATTCTTTTTCTCAAGAAGGCGAAAACCACGTTCCATTCTGGGTTTGATGTTTTCGAGAAGTGTTGTGTGACTCCTTTATAGTTCATGACTCTAACTTCGACATACGGGTCGACATTGAAACAACTCGCCGGAGAAACTCGATGAGATTAATCATGGCAGCGATTGAGATCTAAAGAAGAAGAAATCGTGGCAGGAAAATTCAACGAAAAAAAAAGTAAATTTAGATGCAAAAAAGTTAATCTTATAGCAAACTTCAATGGAAAATCAAAAGTAGTAAACTTGTTTCAGATTGGAAGGAATTCGAATGGGAAGGAAATCAATTGGAAGGAAATTGAATTTTGGAAGGAATCACACCAATCTAGAATATGAAAGGATTTGAAGGTGATGATATTAGAAAAAATCTGAGATATGGATTTTGTTTTTGGAAGGAAATCAAAAAGGGTATTTAAGTCATTTATAAAATAAGTTTAATTTATAAATAATTATTTGTATTTTTAAATGTTTAAAATATAATTAAATTAGTGGGAAGGATATATATGTGAGTTTTAGAAGTTTAAAAGGATATATACGTAGTTTTAAAGTTTACAAGGATATATGCGTAATATAGTAAGTTTTGAGGGATATAGATGAAATTTCTACACTCTAACTTTTTATAAAAAAAAATTAATTATTTTAACCATTTTAAAATATCCTTAATACCTTTTAGTCATTTTCTCCCATAAATTACCACACACTCCATCCCGGGCAAAAACCACCTTTGGAAGAATTCAGCCCCATATGGTGTCTGGTGACATCCCGGGCGGATTCAATTGTTAATGTATTAAATATTAAATTATTTACTTTGTTGAATTCCGTCCCATGAATTTGAAAACACAAATCTGAATATCTGATGAACATTTGTACAATTCCACTCCACCCTAAAAGTGATATTATTAATGTAAAATGCCCATGAATATTACCCTACAAATTGAACACAAATCCGCCCAACAAATTAATATTTTTTTTTATTTTTTCTCCAAATCAGCCCGGGAAAGTGTTTACGGGGGCGGATATGTGGATTTTGGCCGGAATCAGAGAGTTTTGGCTGAAAAACGAGATGTTCGCCCGGGAAAAGTTTTGGGGACGGAACTAGTAACTATCTTGTGAGTTTTGAAGAGATTTTGGCTAGAAGGCGTTAAGAGTATTTATAAAATCGCCAAAATAACTAAATTCTCTTTTTCTTAACGTAGATTAAATTCTTTTTTTTAACCAATATATGTGACACTTAAATTGACTTTAGTTTAATTCAATTAAAGTACCCAATAGGATTTGATCTTTAACCAAACAAAGTCTCAAAATAAAATATCTATCTTGACATCAAGTGATAGAAAAAGACAATACAGTAGCAGCATATGGTTGAACATCTAGAAAGAAGAAAACTATTGCCAAAAGTATTAAAAGACCTACCTATTTACCAACACATTGGATAACAACATATCATCATTTGTGGATAAACACCGTCAATTTTGACCCAAGAAAAATGCACTAAATGACTAGTATTGAGTAAAGAAGATGCTTAAAAACCCACTAGTATTGAGTAAAGAAGAAGCTTAAAAACCCAGCAACCCGACCTAATACGAAAAATCCCAATCAGAAGCACCGACCTAATACGAAAAATCCCAATCAAAAGCAACGTGAAGTCTATTCATGTCGTAAAATCTTCAAACCGTAGGTATCCTGTTCGAATTTATGGTCATTTGTACCCAATCTAGTTGTATACATGTTCAATAAGTGTAAACATTTATATTTAAATTCAGAAAAATAGTTGAGTGTAACATACTTATGATTTAAGAGTATAAATAAGCTGTACCAAATAATTGATTATGAAAAACTAATAATGAGATAGAAAAACAACATAAAAGTTAATAAAATATTATGATGTACCAAAGAATCAACCTCATCAACTCATATGATTTGGGTTGGGTTGCTCAATAAGCCATTTCTCAAGGCAATCATGATCATGCAACATGGAACAAATAAGACATTTAAAGAAAGACCTTATATTAAGAGGGGTGAGGTTCAAGTTCAAATGGAGACTCAAATTTGATTGTAAACGTGAGGACAACCGAGAGGCGTCACATGTCCTATTCAGCTCATACTCAGTCTAAATTAATTTACATGATTATTATGAATATTCAAGATGAATAATACAGAATTCAAACTGAATAATATAATATTCAATTTTATTCAACCTGAATACTGTATTATTCACCTTAAATAATGCATAATATTCAGTCTAAAAAATCTTGTATTTTTTAGACAGAATATGTCACGTATCGCACACTCGGCTATCCTCACGTTCGAAATGAAAAACAAGTTTCCATTTGAACTTTCTCATATTAAGCGCTTGAGGGACCATTTACCTCACCAGATGAAAATGGCAAGAACCTAAAAGATTTTAACGGTTAAGAGTTTAAGGTAAACGACCCCTTAATCGCAAACTACAAAATGATACAACAAAATAGACAATAAACACAAGTGTAAGCAAGAATTTGCAAACAACAGAATGTTACAAGAAAATAGACAATAACCACTAGTGTAAGCAAGAATTTGCAAACAACAGAATGTTACAAGAAAATAGACAATAACCACTAGTGTAAGCAAGAATTTGCAAGCAAGACTGGTAGACTGGTAGGTAGATAGATACATATTGAATTTGCAAGCAAGAAGATGGTTGAATACAGATAGATAATGATATGTGAAATGCTATACATTGCCATCAAATGCCAACTGCTTTAAAGGGAATTCCTTCAAAGATATGGCACCTTCAATTCCTGTGATCTTGATATTAATAACAACTCATTTCTTTTTGTTAGCAAGTGCTAAAATGGATACAATTCAAAAATCCATTTGGGAAGAAGTTACTGGACATGCACATTTTACAAATTAAGCTAATAACAAATAAGGTATTGCAGAAATGAAAAACAGAAAGGATGCCCACAATCTTTAGATGCAAAACAAAAGGCATCTCCAAGTTAAACCTTTTACAGAGTTTTCTCCCACCCTTAGAGCATCTCCAACAGATTCTTCAAAATTTCATTAAGATGGAGAATCAAAATTCAGAATCTCTCCAACAGCTTCTTCATTCCCAACACCTTCTCAATTTGCACAGCTTTAAAGAATCTGTTGGAGTTGCTCTATAAGATTATTTGTCTTATGTCCTTATAATGCCTCTTATCAGGTAAGTTATTAGTCATCGTCATGTGACACCTAATGCAACAACTTCTGATCATTTTGTTACTAAAAACTATGGATTGAATCCCAAGCAGAGCAGCATTAACATCATACATATAAATTCTTAATAAATCAGAGCAATCACATAATATACAGATAAAATTGCAAGACATATGAAATTTACAATTGAAGAAGGTAAAGAATTGAGGTTTCCAGTACCTCAAGCAGAAAAGGCGGTTAACATATGCAGGATTAATAGTAAAATAAGCATAAAAAAGCTAAATCAATTCACAATCTTTCACAGGATATATACAACAATAAAGGATTCATCTTTCTAACCCTAATAGAGCTCTTGCAAAAAATGGATTCCACTATTTGCTTCAATTCTGGTCATTCTTTGAACAATTTGTGAAATCAATCCCAGATTGAAAACAAAAGAACATGTTGATTTATTCCAATTTCAAATCCACAATTCCAGAACTTAAACCTTCTATTAATAAAGGAAAGAGTTATTGTTTCAAATCTATCAACAAATTGAGCTTCCAAATCAAAATTCCTCTTTCCCTAATTTCATAAGCTCATAAATAGAGAACTTCTAGTAACTTTAGTATATATGATCATCTATGGATTGTTATTAGATTCAAAATAAGAAATCTATCTACAGAGATGAAACAAAGTAACTTCATATATAATTATCCAAAAAGCATATCAAATGCAGCAAAAGCATATAATTGCCCAAATTTTATGCACAAAAACCAGCATAAATTACACTAGACGAGTACTACTAGCATTAACCCTACCATATTGAAACAGACTCGCCATTGATGGATTAACCAAAAACAAAAACCATATGTCTGACTCTCTGACCTTACTCTCTCTACTTGCTATTCATATTTTTGTAATAATAAGACTGCAAAAGCTTTTTAGACAAAAACCTCAACTTCTCAGTCCAAAATCAACAACAAACAAACTAAGCAGATATCAAAATTCAGTCAAGGAAACCTGTTTTCCGCCACACCGCATTGCGAACTAATCGGAGATCCCTCCCTTTCAATGTCCTTCCCGCGCCTTCGAGAACGGAGAACGTCGTATGAGGCGAGTTAGACGAGCCTCTCGCCACGATCTCGTGCGGAGGAAGCATCTCCTCTTCGTCGTCTTCTCCGATTTCGACGTCGGCAAGCTCTCCGCCGGTCCTCGGCTTCCTCGCGAATATCGGAACGTTCACCGGAGCCGATTGCTGAAACTTCAGCGGCATAGACTGAGAGAAATCTCGCTCTTGTTGCTTATTAGGTCTAGGAATCGACGGAATCAGCCGAGACGACGACGACGCAGGCGTCGTCGTCGTCGGAGAAGAAACGGTAGGGTTTCTACGGTTCAGAACCGGCCGATTGCTAGGTTTTCGGCCGTTGTCCTCCGGCAATGCGGCGAGAATGCCGAACTTATCCTGGTGCCGGAACGACTGATGGTTATTAGCACTACCGCTAGGGTTCCAGTTGCTTACCTTCACCGGATCTCCGGTTTGGCGCTTCTGTTCCGCGAAGTCACCGGTCCAGAACACGTCGTCTTCACTGAAATCGTCGCCGGCGACTGACGATCCGCCGGAGATGACGCCGGACGACGACGGCGGAGAGAAAACGCCGAGGAAACGGTCGGAGGAAGGAGACCGCCGGTGACGGTAGCTAGCGACGCCGTTTGGTTCCATTAGATGATATATTCACTAATGAATGCACTCAGGGGATTATAAATTTATAATTATATATTTGTTGCAGAAAGGGAATTATCTGGTACGGCGGGGTCTATGATTGAATATGTACATCTATTATTGATCGACGGTTAGGATTGAGTGGGGCCACCGAGATCTGTGGGTTTTGGCGTCGGATGATATCACGAGGATTTAAGTTGTTATTAGGATGAGGTGGCGTATGGAAGACGTGATTATATGGTGGAGTTGCCTAAGATGTGGGGCCCATTTTGACTATGATGACGTGTATAGTTAATATTTTTAATTAATTGTTTTTTAATTGAAATACTCGATTATAAAATTACGTCATTATCTCAGTGGTCCCTTTTTTCAAATTTGAATATAAAAAACGTGAAATCCTCTTGAGTTAATGGTAACGACGTCGTTTGGTCTATAAAATATAGGAATGGTTCTGTTTTTTTATTAGATTATATTTTATTATTTTATTTTTATAGGGATTAGAAGAATAACGTTAAGGAGATTGTATATTTGTATATGAATATTCTTATTTTCCGTTTTCAAAAATATAATATTTCTTTTACTTAAAGTAATTAATTTGATCATTAATAATTATATTAAAATATAAGGTATTAATTGGTAAAAGATTGTTAAAAGGATATACATTAAATCAACTTTAATACAATATTTGAAAGGGTATATATCCATAACCTTACTTACTAAATATCTTTTTTCTAAATAAAGAAAATAACGATTTTATTTTTATATTTCTTCAATCAATTCTTTTATAATGTTTTCTAAAATCAAGAAAACAAGAAAAAAAACTCAAATATTAAAGAATTTTCTAAAATTTGGTGAGATATAAAAAAAATCATTATTTTATTATTTTCACAAATAATATTAAGCTATCGTTATTTTATATATTTTTAAGTAAAATGCATTAAAATGATAAAGTTATATATTATTTTAATAATTAATTTTGATATCTTTCAAATAAAGAATTTTTTAGATTGAAATGTAATTGTAATTACAGAATTTGACTTTTAATTTTTTTTATTTTAAAGGAAATAATAAATAAAAAAACTATTGAAGATGTTATTATAGCATCTCTAAATATCTTCATTGTTAAGAATAGTGAAATGTCTTTTTCTTTTTAAACTTTCTCAAACATATTGTCTAAATTTTGGTAGAAAATGACTTATGTTTTCTATATTGTTTTTGAACTTAAAACTTCAAGTTTCATTAGTTTTTTCTAAAGTCGAAAAAATTCTCTATTACCACATTGAGATCAACATTATTTTATATAAATTCTTTTTTAAAATTAAATTAAAAGAATAAATATACATAAAATAGTTTAATAATACAATAAATATTAAAAATTTTAAAATAGATAATCTATTGATAATAAATATAATTTGATTTAGAAATTTTTGTTTTGATTTTATATTTTAAAAAGAAAACATAAAAAAATATGTTAGTGAATAGTGATGCTCTAAAACTATTTCCAGCACATTTCAAAAGTGAGAAATCAAAATTTAAAATCTTTAAATAATTATACATTCTTTATTTAAAATAAAACATATTAATTATATTATTAAAATATTATTTTTTAACGAAATATTTTTTTCTAAATTTCCTAAAAAGTTTTTAAATTTAAGAATTTTAGTTCAATATATTTAAAAAAATTACATTTAATTCTAATAATTTATTATATAAGAATTAAATTATTAATTTAAAATATTTCATATATTATCAGTTTTTATTTAAACAATTCCTTTCAAAGATATCTGTTAATTGAATATAAAGCTATCAGGAGCCAATCTTCCCCACCATCTTAACCTTTTCAACCTAACATGTCACATCAGCTAACACATCAGCCTTTCTTCAACCCTCTCGTAACCCTCTACAACCCGTACCCAACCCTCTCACACACAACACACACAAGAGACACACACAAAAGCAGAGGGTTCCCCACGCCGCTTAACCCTTAGCCTGCCGGCTACCATGGCTGTGCACCTAACCCGTTGAGCTCGGCGGGTTGGGGTGAGAACCTGCCGCATACCCGCTGCCCAGCCCGACGCACCGCTGCTGATAGCCTAAGAAGAAAAAATCATCTATCTCTCCTATTTAGAGCATCCACAATGTGCTTTTTAGAGGGCTTTTGTGAGGATTTTTAAAAAGCAAAAACCTCATTTTGAGGTTTTTCACATAACGTAAAGGTTTTTCGCTTGAGGTTTTTCATGAGGTTTTGCGTCATAGGTCGTAACTGCACAACCTGTTTTTTCAGAGGTTTTTCGTATTTAATCTATTTTAACTTTATAAAAGTCTTGTATTAATCTGTTTTATTTCTTATATAAAGTTTTTATATTTAAATAATTTATCTGAAATGGAGAAATAAAGTAAGGCTATGTTTAGCAAACTAGCTGATAAGTTAACTTATGACTGATAAGGTAACTTATGACTAATAAGGTAGCCGATGACTGATAAGGTAACTAATGAATAAGTTATGTTTGGCAAAAACTAGCTGATAAGGTAGCTTATGACTGTAAAAAGACAAAAAAAGACATGTTTCAAAATTAGTGGTATAGCAAAGGTGTATTTGGAATAAAAAAAATAAAAAATCCCATAAGTCACCAAAAGGTTAGTGAGAGTAGTTTTTCAAAAATCTAGCTTACAAGTTAACTTATAAGCTAACTTATGGTCTATCCAAACATGTATATCACTTATAAGCTAATTTATAAGCTCTCCTTTTTGTCTTCCTTTACTGTAAAAAAAAAACTTATTTTTATCAAACAATGCCTAAATGTTTTCCCTCCCAAAAAGCTACAATTTAAAGAATTTAATATTAATTATATTATTGATATATTTTATAATTTTGTTATTCAAATAAACTATTAAAAAACATATTATATAAACTAATAATAGATTAATATAACTGGTAGAAAAAATCCATTATTTTATATACATTATATATAGATAATTATCTGAAGTTAGAGTTTCCCTTAGGCCATCCTTAACCGTACCCCTCATACCCCTCATTTTTGTTGTCACATCAGCGCCACATCAGCTTTACCAATACCTTACCAACACCATACCAATCCATCCTTAACCATACCAATATCATACCCCTCTAATTAATTGATTAAAAAAAAAGAAAATTAAAAAAGGTAGAGAGAGAAAGAAGAGAGAGATAGAGATGGGGGGTAGGGGGTGGGTTGTTGCTTTTCTTCAATCAGTACCTGAGTACCGGCCATCTCCACTACCATATATTCAAAACGATGGTGTAGCCGACGGTAAGGAGGGGTACCGGCTCACGGTGCCGACGGGCTAAGGATGGCCTTAGAAGTGAACAAAACCAGATCCCTCCCAAAAACCCGACTTGAACCTGGCCGAAAAAAATCAAAAATGCCCCCTCACCTTATATTCAAAACCCAAACTACCCAATTCCTTAAACCAATTTTTAATTCGGATTTAGCATGATCGGGTTGGGTTTTGATTTTACACTTCGAACCTGACCCGAAATATCCAAAACCCGATTTTTTACCCTAAAATTAAACTTAACCTAACCTAACCTAAATCAGATTTCTCGCATTCCACAGTTGACTCTCACTCTGGTCTCTCTAATCTCAAATCCGACCTCCATGCTCCAAGTCTAACGGTCCATCGATCTCTAACCTCCAGCCTTCATTCTTGAACTCCGAGCCGACCAACTGTGCTCTCTCTAGTCTCGCTTTGGTTGAGGAGCTTTCCCTTGGGTAATTGCAATTTCTCCAACCATCAAAGGTTTATTACTTTCTTAGTTTCTTTAATTTTTGTATCAATTCTTAGTATTCAGCCCTAAATTTCGAACCTTTTATTTATTTATGTACGAGATAGGTGTAGTTTTCCTCTAGACCATTTTTTGAATATTTAACTTTTTCTATGAAAAATCATTTTTCAAAGGGATTTGATGGTTCACATGTGCATTGATGATTTGATTCATCAATATTGAAAACCGGATAAAAAACAAAAAGGGATGATTATAGAAAACCAACCATTCGGATGCAAAAAAATGGATTTTCCTCATACCTACCGACCTGAACCTGCATGAGCCGAAAATTTTGGATATTCGATTTTTTTTCGTCAGTGATATATATTTAGAATTAAAAAATAATAAGTCTCATAAGTCATCAAAATGTTAGTGAGAACAGTTTTTTAAAAAGCTAGCTTAGGCCGTGCATACCGATAGGTTGGGTTCGGCGGGCTGGCGAGCTGGAGCGGCCTCTGGTACGCCACCGGCGGGCTCGGCGGGATGCAGGAAGAGCGGTTTGGCCACACCGCTGAGTTTGTGTGTTGTGTGTGCGGTCTATGGTGTGTTTTAATAAAATGAGAGGGTCGGGAGGGTTTGAGTACTAACCAGAGAGGGCTCTAGAGGGTTTATTGTGAGGTTGAGAAAAAAAACTGATGTGACATTGATTTGGCAATGGGGTTGGAAAGGTTGGGAGGGTTCGGATACACATAGCATTATGGTCCATCCAAAATGTACGTGACTCGTAAGCTCATTTATAAACTAGCTTATTTTTACCAAACAATGCCCTAGCTTGAAACTTGTGATGCTAATTATATAACTAAAAAAATTGAATAATTTACTATCTTAATACATGTTAATAAATTATTTTATAGAAGCAAAATAATACATTCAATATTCTCAATATAAAAGAATTGAAAATTATTAAAAATATACATCATAAAAATAATTTTCTTTCTTAATAATATAGTGGTTATGTATTTAAATCTAACCTTTAATATGGTCAAAAGAATTCTAAAAACATGATAGTGAATAAATGAAATATCGAATATAGATTTGATGTGCTGAATTTAATTCCTTTATTTATGATTCGACTGTGCTGAATTGAGTATTTGATCAACTTTACTTCATCTACACCATTTAAATATGAAACTTATTTTTACTTTATCATTTAATTCTTCAAATTTGATTATTTTTTAATAAGGTTAATGATTAAAACTAAATTATATATTATATACTATATACATTTAGCCGGATCTTCGCTACAGTATGCGGGTGACCCAAGACGATCCGACGCGACCCGACCCGCGAACCGACCCAGACCCACCTTTCCCTCTCACCTTTTATGACCCATATCCGCCCTTGACCCGGATGATGACCCGCGTGTCCTCCATCGGGTTATTCATATATTTAGGCTTTGTTTGGCAAGCATAAGCTAGCTTATAAGCTAGCTGATAAGCTAGTCCATCCAAACATGTACCAGGAAGCTAGCTTATCAGCTAGCTTATAAGCTAGCTTTTTGAAACGCTAATTTGAGTAGCTTATGAGGAGCTTATTGTAGCTTTTTCCAAATATACCCTTATTAATATTAATTATTAAATTCAAATATACCCTTTTTGGTCATTTTACATACTCATAAACTAGTTTTTGCCAAACATAATTTATTCAACAGCTAGCTTATCAGCTACTAGCAAGCTTATCAATCAACAGCTAGCTTATCAGCTATCCGCTAGCTTATCAGCTACCAGCTAGCTTATAAGCTACGCTTGCCAAACATAGCCTTAATTAATTCCAATGTTTCATTTTGACCCCTGAACTTTTCAATATTTTATTTTACATTTTAGTCATATATGGTGTATCGGTTAAAAAATGTTAAAAAAATACGTTTTAGTTTTAACAAATTACGCCATTATATTCATATCGTCGATACGATCGAAATGAGCCCAATATTGAATATTTTTTTGATGTAGTTAACCTTACATATTAGGCTTCTAAACTTAGAACCCATTATCAATTTTACATTTTTGGCCCTGAACCTATAATGTTTACTCACTTTATACCTTGAACTTTTCAATATTTCATTTTACGTTTTAGTCATATATCGTGTATTGTCTAAAATACGTTTTAATTTTAACAAATTACGTCATTATATTCATATCGTTGATACGATTGAAATGGGCCTAATATTGAATATTTTATGATGTAGTTATTTTATATATATAATTTATATACGTTCTAACCGACCCAAATCATATACCCATTTTCAAATTTACATATTAGTTCCCTAAACTTAGAACTTATAAGGTTTATTTACTTTACACCTTTTAATTTTCAATATTTTATTTTACGTTTTAATCATAAATCGTGTATTGTCAAAAGGCGTTAAGAAAATACGTTTTAATTTTAACAAATTACGCCATTATATTCGTATTAGCCTAATATTGAGTATTTTATGATGTAGTTATTTTATTATATACTATATATACATTATAACCGAACCAAATCCTATATCCATTTTAAAGTTTACATATTATTATGTAACACCATAATTCCAAAAACCAGCTTTTACAAAAAGAATTAAAGAAAATAACTTTAATTACTAAAAACACCTTAAGAATTCAAGGAAAACACCGTTTGTCACAAAGATTGTCAAATAAACCAAAATCCATAACTAAGTTGTAAACAAGTTTTAATCAAGTTTTCCCAAAAGAGTCGCCGGAACTGTTCGCATCGCTGGAGTCAAAGCGAGGCCTTGCCTTTGTCCACACCCGAACCAGAACCTGAGAAAAAGGGGAACAACTAAAGGGTAAGCGATAACGCTTAGTGAGCAGACACTATGTATATCACATACCATCACATGCATATGTACCATAATAGGTACCAAACCACATCCATAACACAATATAGGATCATCACATAGCGTCATCATATACACTGCAATGGACCAAAATATAAATAAATTCTCATCGATGGGTCAACCACCCCATCATATCAACATAATACATATCATACGAGACGTAACCAACACTCGACTCTCATGAGATCGATATTAAATCTCCCATCAGTTTGGACACGGGTCGGCCCCCACAACTCATCAAGGGCATGTGGTTCCCTTTCCCGCCTGCTTAGGACACGGGTCTGCCCCCACAACTCATCAAGGGCATGTGGTTCCCTTTATTCGCTCGCCAACTTAGGACGCGAGTTCGCCCCCGCAACTCATCAAGGGCATGCGGTTCCCTTTACACGACACTATCACGCATACATACACATATAACAATGCATAACACACATAGTGCAACTCACCTGGTAGTAGCGTAGGGAAATCCTCGGTATCCATACGATAGCTAGCTAGTTCACCTAAGAAATGCAACATATAACTTATCAAACATTGTTCAAAAAAAATTCCATTCCGACTCTCCTAAGGAAATAACCTATCCATCGACATCCAACTTCCCTAAAAATTTACCAAATACCTTATATTATAGTCCCGTAGGGGAGTACAAGCCAAAAAACCCCAAATACGTACACCTAGTACCGTATCATACGACAAGTACTTCACACATCCTCAACCATACTGCTCTAAGATCATCATCAACTGACTAAGTGTTCTAACGAGCAAATTGCTCTCCAAACCGTCTCTATAGGTTAAGCTAACCTATAGTGCAAGCCGATCTCTAAACTGACTCTATAGGCCAAACTTAACCTATAGGGTATCCATACACGCAACCAAATCATGTCCATATTCTCAGGATTCCTTATAATTCTAACAAGATCCAAAACCATAACGGCATTTGTAATCGTACGGGGTCCGTACCATTATAAGCAAGCCAGACGTAGGGATCTTGTTTTGAACCCCAAGCAACAAAACAGGTTAGAGGATTCTCCACGAGGTCCCCACTCAACGTTACCATTTGGTCTTAACTCCCCCACTAGGTGTCCTGATTTACTGAAGGATCAGCTAAATCTACTGATTGTACAAACTATAGTTGATTTACACAGTCTTATCAATTCTCATCATAGCTAGAACACCCATTGGTCCACTACCCATAGTACTCCAAAGGCATAACACTTTTAATAGGAAATCTACACGGTAAATGACTAGGAATTGATTACCAACCATTCTATCCATCCTTGATGCTTATCTCTTAGTGCACACACAACAGTACACATACTCGATATCATTCAACTTACATACGTTGCCTCAAATATGGTTCTAGTCACATAAGCCATACTAACAATCAAATCACCGGTCAATATCCGTCAATCGAAATTCCCAAGACTTAATCAATTTCAATCTAGAAACATCACTTACTTGTGGTCACTCAGTCATCCACAACTAGAGTGTCTCACTACACTCCCTGATCATAACTAGTGTTCATGTAAGTTCCGAATACTAGTCAATAGTGCACATGCAAACCTAAAGACTAGATCACAACTCTATCTATATGAACACAAAAATAAGCACAATTGACCTTATAGTCATACACCCATTTCACATCTAACAAATTCCCGACTGTCGTCCATTTATTGGGATTCTTAAGACTTAACCAAATCCAAGTCCACCGGGGTGTTTATAGTATTACTATTATTTGGGCCCGTACTACTATAACCAACCGGTAATGATAGTCAGCTTAGGATCACCAGACAACCATCAAACAAGAACATGCCTAGCAATCCTTCACCAATGTCTCATTAGTACAAACTTGGTCTTGGTACCATCCTCAAACAACCCCAATCCAAGGACTAAGTAGAAATAAATAAATCACAATCAATTCAAAATACACACAAATGCATATCATGCTCAACAGTTCATTTGTGGTCTATTATGCAATTCTAGAATTCTCGTAACTTAACACATAACCAAAACATGATAACATAAAGTGTCGCTCACCCCCGTCTTGATGCTCCAACCGACAGTTCCAACCCTTTTACTATTTCCTTTTTCCCAAAATCTCCTAGTTTAAGTCCAACCACACATACACTCGCGAGCGTATGTGCTGATTTTCTTAAACTCAGGCTCTGATACCAAGTTGTAACACCATAATTCGAAAAACCAGCTTTTACAAAAAAATTAAAGAAAATAACTTTAATTACTAAAAACACCTCAAGAATTCAAGGAAAACACCGTTTGTCACAAAGATTGTCAAATAAACCAAAATCCATAACTAAGTTGTAAACAAGTTTTAATCAAGTTCTCCCAAAAGAGTCGCCGGCACTGTTCGCATCGCTGGAGTCAAAGCGGGGCCTTGCCCTTGTCCACACCCGAACCAGAACCTGAGAAAAAGGGGAACAACTAAAGGGTAAGCGATAACGCTTAGTGGAGCAGACACTATGTATATCACACACCATCACATGCATATGTACCATAATAGGTACCAAACCACATCCATAACACAATATAGGATCATCACATAACATCATCATATACACTGCAATAGACCAAAATATAAATAAATTCTCATCGATGGGTCAACCACCACATCATATCAACATAATACATATCATACGACACGTAACCAACACTCGACTCTCATGAGATCGATATTAAATCTCCCGTCAGTTTGGACACGGGTCGGCCCCCACAACTCATCAAGGGCATGTGGTTCCCTTTCCCGCCTGCTTAGGACACGGGTCTGCCCCCACAACTCATCAAGGGCATGTGGTTCCCTTTATTCGCTCGCCAACTTAGGACGCGAGTTCGCCCCCGCAACTCATCAAGGGCATGCGGTTCCCTTTACACGACACTATCGCGCATACATACACATATAACAATGCATAACACACATAGTGCAACTCACCTGGTAGTAGCGTAGGGAAATCCTCGGCGTCCATACGATAGCTAGCTAGTTCACCTAAGAAATGCAACATATAACTTATCAAACATTGTTCAAAAAAATTTCCATTCCGACTCTCCTAAGGAAATAACCTATCCATCGACATCCAACTTCCCTAAAAATTTACCAAATACCTTATATTATAGTCCCGTAGGGGAGTACAAGCCAAAAAACCCCAAACGAACTCATTTCGGAAAATTGAAAAGCCAATTCAATGGCATCGGCGGGTTGGCCGCGGGTGGCTACCCGCCGAGTACCCGCGGTTGCCCGCAGGTCATACCCCAGCCGCGGGTTGCGACCGAAACCAAGGGTTTTCACCCAAATCTTCAAATTCGACTGATCTTCTGACCAAAACATGTTTATTCAACATCCCATAGCCTTATTCATTAATTGTTAACATCAATTACACCAAAACTCTAGCCAATTACACCCAATTTGGTGTTCGTATGATTAATTATCGAAACATAATCCAAACCCTAACTCCCAATCTAGACTTAATCTTAACGATAACATGGATAGAAGTTATACCTTAAGCGATTCCATGCAAACACTTGAATCTCTTCAAATTTCCCTCGCGAATCGAACACACACCACAATCAAATCTCCGAAACACCAAAAATCGACTTTCATGAAATTACAGGAACTTAGATCGACTGTTTCTCTCTACTGGAAACTCCGATGCTCAATCCCTCCGGTCAGATCGTAGATCAATGAGTCTAGAAGCCACTGTCAAAATTTCACGACGATCCAACGGTTAACGAAGGAGAACGGGCCGTTCTCCCACGACTGCGCAAATCTGCCG
Organism: Centaurea solstitialis; assembly: GCA_030169165.1. Taxonomy (NCBI): domain Eukaryota; kingdom Viridiplantae; phylum Streptophyta; class Magnoliopsida; order Asterales; family Asteraceae; genus Centaurea; species Centaurea solstitialis. The sequence goes on along the minus strand of CM058045.1, from coordinate 15,216,760 downwards.
AAAATCCGAAAATCCCCTTTAGTCTCTCCCTCTCTAACTTAACCAACAAGCTAACCCAAATGAATAAAGGAATGGGGCTTTAACCCCTTTAAAATCTGATTTTTTTACAACTTACAACTTGGCCCTTAAGGTCTTGACAATTAACGTAACACCCTCACCTTAACTTAATCGATGCTAACGCCAAAAGAACGAAAAAAAGGAAAAATGGGGCGTTACATATTACTTTTCAATATTTCATTTTACGTTTTAATATATATCGTGTATTGGCAAAATGCCGTTAAAATACGTTTTGATTTTAACAAATTACAACATTATATTCGTATCATCGATGCGATCGAAATGAGTCTAATATGGAATATTTTTTTCATGTAGGTATTTTATTATATACTATAAATACGCTCTAACCGACTCGAATCCTATATCCATTTTCAAATTCACATATTAGCCCCCCTAAACTTATAATATTTATTCACTTTATAACTTTACTTTTTTCTATATTTCATTTTATATTTTACTCATATATCGTATATTGGTTGGAACATGTTTAAAAAATAGGTTTTAATTTTAACAAATTACGTCATCATAATCGTATCGTCCATACGATCTAATGCATGGAGTATAAATTGGACGTGAAGAAGATGTTCTCAACACCTCTTCTGAATCCAAAAAAATACTCAAGTCCTTTCTTCCTTATTTCCCTCTATCTTCTTTCTTTCTTATCTTCTCACTTAGTGCATAGTGAAAGAACTTAGATTGTTTAGTTTAGACTATTTGTCTTTTCTATTTCCGCAACAATCTGTAAATTCATATTGTTAATATAACAAGAATTTAAAAGTGAAAAATTGTGTGATTATATTCAACCCCCCCCCCCCTTCTATAATCCCAAACACTGTCCTAGCTTGAAGGTCACCTACTTGGGACCAACAAGTGGTATCAGAGCAGATACAAGCTCTCATTTTCTTCTTAGAAAAATCTTGTGATCCTCTCTCTTCTTATTCTATGGCTCTTCAAGCTAAGGATAACTACTTTGATACCGGCTCTGCTGGAAAACCTCCTAGGTTCAACAAAGATAACTTCTCTCTTTGGAAAACCAGGATGGAACTCTTTCTCTCTGGTTCTGATCCCCAGATTCCATACTTTCTGGAAAATGGACCACATGTGCCTACACAAACCGTCCACCCCATTCCTGCTGCCGCTGGCCAACCAGCTGTACCTGAAAGGCAACTGGTAAAGCCTGTGACGGACTGGAATGATGAAGACAGACGCCTGGTCAACATTGACACCAAGGCTAGGTCTCTCATCGCCATGTCACTCCCTGACGATGTATTCCATTCTGTCTGCCACCTTCGATCTGCTAAAGAAATATGGGACACACTCTGTGTTCAATACGAGGGCACTGCTGTCCTCATGGAATCAAGAAAGATTTTCTTGGTTCGACAGTATGAAAGCTTTATTCATCAAAAGGATGAAACTCTCTCCCAGCTACATCAGAGATTCAACTGTCTTATGATTGATCTGAAGACTATCGGTACTACCTACTCTAACTCTGAGGTGGTTACCAAGTTCATGGAAGCTCTTCCTGAACATTGGGAAATTTACACCTCCTGCTTAACTATGTCAAAGGACATAAAGACACTCACAGTAAGTGAGCTGTACGGTATTCTTCTTAACCGTGAACAACAGAAGAAACTGAAAAAGAATCTCATAAGAGATTCTAAAGATACCAAAAGTAACTCTGTTGCATTGGTCTCTGACTCAGTTCCTACTGTCGCCACTCCTTCTTCAGTAACTATTACTGAATTAGAATCTTCTGACTCTGACATGTCAGAAGATCCTGAATTCAATGAATCTCTTGCCTTGTTAACCAGATCTTTCAAGAAGTTTGCCAAAAAGGGAAACTTCCACAAAAAGAAACATCTTACTATTACTGACAAGCCTAAATCAGACCCTATTGATAAGGCTACTGCTATCTGCTACAACTATCAGGGCAAAGGACACTTTGCTAATGATTGCAGGTACAGGAAAAGTCAGTTTGCTCCCTCCTCTGCTAAATCTTCTTCCAAGAATCCCAAATATCAGCGCCTGAAAGAAAAATACAAAAAGATGAAAACTCAGCGCAAAGGCAAAGGTTTAATCGCAGAAGACTGCGACTGGGATGATGTCTCCTCTGATGACTCATCTGATGAGGAAGACACTCAAGTGGCACTGATGGCCATTATTGAGGAACCTACCTTAGCCCTCATGGCTAAGATAGAAGAGGTCCCTGAAGAAACTCCTACTCAGGCTCCTGAAGCTTCTTCTTCCACAACTCCTGAAGCTTCCACCTCTGCGACTGATTCTTCCAGTCAGGTACCTATTCCTCTCATCCCTCTTGAAAGCTTAACTCAGTTGGACCTGGTCACTCTCGATCTTTACAAAGCCCTTAATGGTAAAACCTCTGCTGAAAAAATGAATATTGATCTTAGAGGACAACTCAAAGAATGTCAAGAAAAAATAAAACAGCTTACCATTTTGGAAGAAAATTATAAGGACCAGGTCACTGTAAACAAAACTCTCTGTATTGAAAGAGAATTGGCTCTTGCTGCCAAAGAAAAAGCCCTTGCTCAATTAAATGCTGAAAAAGTCACCATCAAAGGATGGAGTGACGCCTCTGAAAAAGTTGATGAAATATTAGCTTCAGGGAGATCTGACAAAAGCAAAAGAGGTCTTGGATTCACTCATAGATATACGTATGAAGAAACTAAGTATGAAAGTTCCATGCTCAAATTTGGAAAATTTGTTTCTTCTATTCCCAATCCTAATGCTTCTGAAATCATCCCTTCTTCTTCTTCTTCTAACACACACTCTGAAGGTGCTCCTAAGAGCAAAAGGGACACAGTCAAAGAAAAATCTAACACTGTAACACCTTCAAAGACTAAGAGTCCTAAACCCAAGAACAAAGTTCTGGGTGGTGGTCCTTCAGTCTCAGGATCAAAATCTTTCTCTCAAAATCCTGCTCCCAGACTGAAGATTGACCTGAAGCAAAAGACCCAGGAGAAGAAACCAATTCCTCCAATGTCCAATGCTAAAGGCATACTTGGTGCTGGTCCTGCTCACTTAAAGTTTAAAGACTTTCTGGACCACACTAAACGCTTTCAATATCGCAAATGCTATCACTGTGGATTAAACGACCATATTGCGAGTAAGTGTCCTGATGCTACCAAAGCTGAAAAATCAGCTAAGGTAAAGAAGATTCCCAAGACTGAGAAATCAGTCAAAGGAAAGAAGGTTGTCAAGACTGTTCCTTCAGTCAAGACTCCAGCCTCCTGTACTGATACTTCAGTAAAGGCTGACACTGACTCAACCAGTCCTACTGATACTTCTGGATCCATAGTTGTATGGGTACCAAGAAAAACTTAAATTCTAAATTTTACAGGATAAGGGCATCTGGTACTTGGACAGTGGATGCTCTCGACATATGACTGGTTCGAAATCTGTCCTCTCTAACTACCGTGAAGAAAGAGGTCCTGCTGTGACCTTTGGCGGAAACGGTAAAGGCCAAACCCGAGGGTATGGCACACTGACCAACGGAGTAACTACTTTCAAAAGAGTTGCTTATGTTGAAGGCCTGATGCATAATCTTCTGAGCATCAGTCAACTGTGTGATAAGAATCACAAAGTTTCTTTCTCCAAGAAAAAGTGCAAAGTCAAGAACAGAAGAAAGGAAGTCATTCTCACTGGTGTTAGACAAGCAGACATCTGCATCATCAACATGAACACCTCCACTGACAACTTCTGTTTTGTATCCCGTGCTTCCACTGATACAAATTGGCTTTGGCACAAGCGTCTCTCTCATCTCAACTTCAAGACGCTAAACCAACTCTGCATCAACAACCTGGTCATTGGTCTTCCTGACTTTCGCTATACAAAGGTGTCTCTTTGTTCAGCATGTGAAAAAGGAAAACAGACCAGGGCTAGCTTCAAGTCCAAGCAGATTTCCTCCATCAGCTCTCCTCTACAACTTCTCCACATGGATCTCTTTGGACCCGTCAACGTCCAATCCATTGTTGGAAAGAAATACACTCTGGTAATTGTTGATGAATATTCCAGATATACTTGGGTGTTCTTTCTTCGATCCAAGAGTGATGCTCCTGAAGAAATCATTCTGTTCGTCAGGAAGATGGAAAGACTCAACAACCTTACTGTTCGATCAATCAGGAGTGACCATGGAACTGAATTCAAAAACAGTACCCTGGAAACCTTCTTCGATCAGAAAGGTATTTCTCAGAACTTCTCATCTGTGAGAACTCCTCAGCAAAATGGTGTTGCTGAAAGACGAAACAGAACCCTGATTGAAGCTGCACGATCAATGTTGAGTGAAGCCAACCTTGCCACTCAATTCTGGGCAGAAGCTGTTAACACAGCATGCTATACCCAGAACCGATCCCTGATAGTAAAGCGCTTCAGAAGAACCCCTTACGAACTCTTTCGTAACAGGAAACCCTCTATCGAACATCTCCATATCTTTGGTTGTGTCTGCTACATCCTGAACAACAAAGATAACCTTGGAAAGTTCGATTCCAAGTCTGATGATGGAATCTTCCTTGGATACTCCTCTATCTCTAAAACCTACCGTGTGTTCAACAAACGAAGACAAGCTATAGAGGAAACGATTCATGTCAAGTTTGATGAATCGGGTCCTACCTTCCCTCACCCCCATGAAAATTCTGAAATAAATCAATGGGCTGACTCTTTCTTTCAAATCCCTGAACCTCCCATTGTTGATCCAACTCCTCAAAACCTCCCTGATGGTTTTGAAGAAGATCCTCCTATACCATCCACTGAAATATCTACTCCACCTCTGATTAATGCCACTCCAATTACCCAAATCACACCTTCTGAACCTGATCAACCCACTAACAGTGAAGACTTTTCTCAAACCACTGTTAGTGAGCCTACTCCTACAAATCTACTCCCTGATCCATCAATAAATGAAGCTTCCACTTCAGGACAGGTGTATCAGCCACCTGCTCTCCGATGGACCAAGGATCATCCAATTGATCAAGTTCTTGGTAATCCCTCTTCTGGCATTAAAACTCGACGTCAATCTGGTAACGTCTGTCTTTATGTTAATTTCATCTCTGAAAATGAACCTAAAGAAATAGATGATGCCTTGCGTGATCCTGCCTGGGTCTCAGCCATGCAGGAGGAGCTAGCAGAATTCATCAGAAACAATGTCTGGCTTCTCGTCCCTAGGCCTCGAAAACGTACAATCATTGGTTCCAAGTGGATTTTTCGAAATAAACTTGATGAGATTGGTACTATCATTCGAAACAAGGCTCGCCTTGTGGCACAGGGATACCGGCAGGAAGAGGGCATTGATTACGATGAAACCTTTGCTCCTGTTGCTAGGCTCGAAGCAATTCGACTCTTCCTAGCTTTTGCAGCACATATGAACTTCAAGGTTTATCAGATGGACATTAAAAATGCCTTTCTGAATGGAAAACTTAATGAAGAAGTCTATGTGGCTCAGCCTCCTGGCTTTGTAGATCCTAAGTTCCCTGATCACGTCTACAAGTTAAACAAGGCTCTCTATGGGTTAAAACAGGCTCCTCGTGCCTGGTATGATACCCTCTCAACCTTTCTTCTCTCTAAAGGTTTTGTTCGTGGAAAGATCGATAGCACTTTATTTCTAAAGAAATATCCTAAGCATATCCTTCTTGTCCAGATATATGTCGATGACATTATCTTTGGATCCACAAATCCCAAACTCTGCGAAAAGTTTGAGTTGCTCATGAAATCTGAATATAAAATGTCTATGATGGGTGAGCTAACATTCTTTTTAGGACTTCAGATCAAGCAATCTGAAAAGGGAATCTTTATCAATCAAGGTAAATATGTACATGAGATGCTGAAGAAATTTGATCTCACATCCTGTACACCGATGAAGACTCCAATGGCTCCTCCTCTGTCACTTGACAAGGATTCCAAAGGGAAACCTGTTGACGTGACTCTCTATAGAGGAATGATCGGCTCTCTGCTGTATCTCACAGCTAGTCGCCCTGATATCATGTACTCTACATGCTTATGTGCTCGTTATCAGGTTGAACCCAAAGAATCCCATCTGACCGCTGTAAAGCGGATCTTCAGATATCTGAAGGGAACTCCTAATCTGGGTCTTTGGTACTCCAAGGACTCAGGGTTCGATCTAACAGCTTATTCTGATAGTGACTTTGCAGGATGTAAGATTGACAGGAAAAGCACCACTGGTGGTTGTCACCTGCTAGGTGGCAAGTTGGTGAGTTGGACTAGCAAAAAGCAGAACTCTGTGTCCACATCAACTGCTGAAGCTGAATATGTTGCGGCAGGAATCTGTTGTGCTCAAGTCTTGTGGCTGAGAAATCAACTTCAGGACTATGACATACAACTTTCTAAAATTCCTATCTACTGTGACAATACTTCAGCGATAGCCATCGCCAACAATCCTGTCTTACACTCCAAGACAAAGCACATTGAAGTGAGATATCACTTCATCAGGGATCATGTGATGAATGGTGATATTGAACTCCATTTTGTCCCTACTGAATATCAGCTTGCTGACCTCTTTACCAAACCACTGGATGTAACGCGTTTTAATATGCTCATCAGTGAACTTGGGATGTTAAATCCTGATGATTGAAGTTTATCAGGACAAACAGTTGTTAAATCCTATAGAATAACTATTCTCAGGACTCTTTCTTTAACAACTCCTGAACTAACTCTCATCAGAGGATGACTCTATTCAGTACTTACAAAATCTTTGTTCAAAATCCGAATACTGATGATTCTCAGGTAAGTATTTCTTCCCTCTGCTCCTGAAACCTTATTGCATTAAATGTGATAAGAGGATTTTCCCAAAACAGTACTTATCTGATAAATACTCTGATTCCAATAAAACAAATCTTTCACCAAAATGGAATCATCCCCTGAAAAGGCGGTTTTTATTTTTTCAAATAAAACAAACTTTTCATCTGCACTGACACGTAATGGGGTTTCCTGTTCCCCACTACGTGTGTCAGGCGCGTGAACGCGCGTAGAACCTCCTTTATTCATCATTACGTTTGAATTTAGCCGCTCTTTTCTCTCTCATCCAATTTCTCTCTCCTACCACGAGGTATAAAAACCTCACTCATAATCCTTTACACTCTTTACGCTCACAAACTTCTCTCTAAGCAATCTAGCAAGAAAAAACAAGAACAAGTTTTCTCTCAAGAACACTAAGAACACTCATCACTTTCCTTTACACAAGATCATCGTAAGTGTCTTTTTTTTTTGTTCTTTCCACATTGTAAGTTGGTTTTTCTTCAACTAAACAACTTATTTTGTTATACGTTCTTCCAAAAACCCTAAGATCACTTCGTTTGATCTTAGTTTTCCCAAAATCTTCTGAGATTTTTGTTAAAACTTTTTATATGATTTTCTTATTTCTTTTAAGAAAAATCATAAACTCTTATTTTGATATCTTCTCATCAAAATAAAAGTTTCTTTTTAATACCAAAACACATTCTTTTTGTGAATTTTGGTATCTAATCCATTCCAAGTATAAAGGATTTCACCATTTTTTATGAACATATTCTGTGTTCATTGAAAAATGAAGAAAAATGCATATTTTGGATCTTTAATCATCCACATATGTTATTTTTGTGTTTAACAGGATGGCTGCTACTACTTCCTCTTTGGACGCCCAACTCTCTTCTGAAGCTACACCACTGCAAACCGCCACTGAAAGCCTGCCGATCGTAATTCCGCATCATGACGTACAGTTCAAGCAGAACAACGTCATTGGCCTGTTTGACATCCCAGAAGGCAAGGAATATCTGCTGCCTGCAAAGAACTTCCTCCTGAGCAGCCCTCTGAAAACGGCTTTTACAATAGACCCAAAGCCGAACAAACCGATGCTGCAACAACTGTGGTCTACTGCCACTGTTGCCAAGGAAAGGAACTCCAAGGGGGTCCTACGGGAGGTCATCAAGTTCCAGATCAAGGAAAATATAATTTCCTTTGGCTTCGGAACTCTGAGGAATGTGCTCAACTTCCCAAAGAATAAACGCTTCCCTCCTGCTCCTACCTCCGACGAAATCATCGAATTCCTGGACGCCATTGGCTACAGATGGCCTGTGAAGGATGGCGTCATGCTTCCAAAGACTGCTGCTACTGTCCATAAGACAGGCCTGAACGCTACATTCTATTACATATGGAATACGTTTGGCCTGTGCTTATCTGGCAAGACAGGAAGCACGGAGCAGTTCCCCACGGTGATTCAGCATATGGTCTTCTCAGCGATCAAAAATCGCGAGTTTGACTATGCTCGCTGCATATGGGAAGACATGGTCAAGAAGGTCAGGAACACAAAACGGGTCGTCAACGTTGCCTTCACCAGGTTCTTCTCGGCAGTCCTGGAACTGCATATGGGGCCAAACTACCCCAAAATCGGGAACTCCAACAACTACGCCCTCGGGCCTAAGTTCCTGGATCAGGTTTCTCCAAAACCTGACGACGTCCCTCTCTCCACTGTTCTGGTTGTTCCTGAACCAGTTCAGGAGGATGAAGAGCACTCCACCACTCCCACTGAAGGTATGTACTCTCTCTTCTCTTCCAAACCCCATTCTTCTATTTCTCTGCATGCTATGTCAGTAGCTAACCCCATACTGACTTCCCCAGCTGCAACCACTTCATCTGCGCTCCTGAAGCGCCCCCAACCTTCTTCTGCCACTCCTCCACCTCCTCCAAAATGCTCCAAGTCTAAGGCGCAGAAGAAAAAGAAACAGGCGGCTGGTAAGAAATACTATATTACCCTGCCTCAAATATTTAATAAACCATCTCCTTTATCTAAAAATTCTTCACCTGCAGATACTTCCATCTCTGCTCCTGTCCAACAAGAACCTGAGGTTGTTCATCTCGAACACTCAGAGAACGTGGAGGGTAATCGCTCTGATACCCTCCTAGCCTCAGGTAATACTATTAAGCATAATATTGCCATTTCTTCTTCTGTGAAAGCTACTGAGTCATCTAGCACTCACTTAGCTACTGTGATTACAGGTTCTTTAGGAGCAGCCACTGAAGGGCATCCCCAACTTCATCAGGATGACCCCTTCAATGACTTCGTCTTCACGGACGCCGAGCGTCAGCTGAACGCAGCTGAGCTACGTCGGCAGTCCACTGAACGACAACTGCAGGAGGCCCGCACAGCCCTCCAACAGAAGGAGGACGAGCACCTGGCACGCCTCCAGGCGTTGGAACTGGAGCTTGCTGCTGCAAAGGCCGCTGCCAGTACCGCTGAAGCCGCCGCCGCCAATGCCACTGCCGCCGCTGTCGCCGCCACTCCGCCACCTACGGCTGTTACTCTCTCGATCCCTTGTCTGGATAACATCCATGACAAAGTCTCACAAGTGGCCACCTCCTCCAACAACCTACAGGCATCTATTGATGACCTGAAGGCCTCTGCTCTGCCTGCACTCTCCACCACCATCAACAACAGCACCAACTCTCTCACCACTTTCCAATCAACAGTGGTTCAGAGGTTGGATGCTCAGGAAGCAGGCCTCCGCGCCCTCCAGGAGCAGGTGACTGGCCTCACCACTGCCGTCAACGCCCTCACCTCTGCTCCTGCACCGCCGCCATCGTTCACCGCGGGAGACAGGGAACTTCTCCAGTCTCTCCTCTCATCTTCCTTCATCAACAGGAAGCTGAACGCCGATATGGCCTCTCTCCTCCAGCGGAGTATTTCAACAGCTGCCTTACAGGCACCTGTTGAGGGGGAGAGACAGCCGAGAGACCAATCCGTTTACTCCCCCTCCACCAACTGGAGAACCAACGACCAAGGCGGAACGAACGAGGAGGATGAAGAAGATGATGATGAAGATGATGAAGACGACGGTATCTTCGTCGAGAAGGTTCCAACCTCAACGCCCACTCTAGGGCCTGCACAATCTCAGGGGGAGAACCCCGGTGCACCTGGTACGTTACTATTACCATCCTCTCCCTCATCCTCTGATAACCAACCAATCTCTTCTCTCCTTAAAACTAAACCTGCACCTGAAACCATCACCCTTGACACCTCCTCTGAAGACTCTCCAATAAACAACCTACAAATGGTTGTCTACCAACCACCCAAACAACCTACCCCTGAACCAACACCTCATTCTTCTCCTAAACAAACCTCTGAACCTGAAAACCAAGAAAACTCTGACTTTCAGGACGTGAACTTTGGTTCTGTCACTGGTGAGATTATTCGCCTCATGGAGAATAGTCCATCAGAACAGACAAGAGCTGAATTAAGCAGAATGACTTTCAGAGTAACTCCTCTAAACCCTGAATCCATTCCCTCTAAACCAACCCGCTTTAACCCTGAAGCATCCTCTTCCAGAACCCCTGAAATTAGAGCCCCTCCTGAAACCATATGCCTATCATCAGATGATGAATTCATCTCTGATGACTTCTCTACCCCTGCTTCTTCTCCCAGATCTCCTCCCTCTAACTCTCCTAGATCTGAAGGTGAGAATTACCCTGACAACTCTGCTATTGTCAACAGGGATGGGCGTTTAGACGCCGTGATAGAGCGACTCGAGAGTACAAGAGTAAAAATTCCTCTTCGTACCTCTTGGGACTCCGAGTTCGCCTATCTATCACAAGAAGAATACAACGCTGCTGTACAGGCTCAGGAGGAGCACAATAAAAAGCAGAAGGAAGCCTTCCTCTCCGCTCAAGCCGCTCGAAGGCTTGCATCGGATTTTGTTGAAGAGGACGCTGAAATAAGTGCTGACCCTGTTCTAGCACAGAAGGCCGCGCTGAAGGTCTTCAACAGAAACGCTGAAGCTCAGTCTGAAGAAGTAAACACAGAGCTTGACTGGTGCAGAGACCGCCTTCACCTCAGAAAACATGGTGCTGCTATCTCTGGAATCCATCTCAGCCGAACTCGCGGCAAAAGAGCAAAAACATGGATCACCGTCAAACGCTCAGGAGTCAAGGACGTGCAACACACTCTGGACAAGTTAGATCGTTACAACTTGTCAGAGTGGAACGAGATCAGATCCCTACTTCCCAAAGCCAACAAGAACTATCGGGCTGAAGTAGAAGAAGTCATCGAAGGACTTATTGCACGCATCAGAAGGACAACGGAAATTCCTGATGACCTTCTCCAGCCTTCTTCAGCACTGCCTCAGCCACCTGTTCGAAGATCAGCCGGTGCTTCAACAAGGAGACCAACTCCTTGCATGCCCAGAATGGTTGTCAAACCACTGGACCTCTCGATGTTTGATCTTTCACTCCCTCTAGGAGTCTCTCTCTCTGAAGGACAAGTCATCAGAGAACCTGTTCATGGTATTTGTGTAAGCGATAACTCCAAGATACTACGCTTTCAGCGTTTCAGCGAGCTACACAAAGCACCATATGAACACTTGGTTTCTGTTCTCTTCACTGCTCAAAGAGACAAGAAAAACCAAGATAATAAAGAGATTATTCGCACTGTCAGAGCTATACTCGATCATCGACTCGCCTTCAGCAATACTCCTGTTCCAATCGTAGTCAAGACTGAAGAATTTAGCGAAGACTCTGATAGTTAGAATATTTTGTAATCTTTTCTTTCAGTACTTTATTCATGTACTCTTGTATTTTCTTTACTCTTGTAACCTCTATTAAGATTAATGAAAATGCATTTCAGTGCATTGTACTTCACTCCATCATAGTACTGAAAAAGATCCCTCAAAACAGTAAATGGGACATGTACCTTTATGAGTTCTATTTCCTACTGTTTTATCTAGACTTAGAAATTTTTTTTTCTTTCTAGACTTAGACAATTTCTCTGTTGTCTTATCATTATCATTTAGGGGGAGATTGTTGATCCAGCTCTCCTAAGACCTGATGAAATGATAATGATCCTGAATCTTTACTTAGTGAATAGGTTTTTACTTCTGTTATAGCTTGAGGAATTATCACTGAGTCTGTTCAGTGTTATTCCATGTTACTTATGCTGTAACTTAATTTTATAGTAATCAGGATCAGGATCAGGAGACGAACGAGCCTGTTCTGCAGTCTACTGATCCTATCCACTGAAGTGAAGACCTCCTGAAGACATTAAGATCATACACAAAGAACCATCAGCGACGTCGAAGAAATAGCTGATGACAGGAACAGCATGCTCGTGATCTGAATACGGAACTCAGTGATAGCAGGCTGCTCAATATCGTATGACATCCTGAAGACTCAACAGGATACAAGTGACCCTGAACTTCATCAGTATCAGGACCCTAGTCACTGATCAGTATCCTGATCCTGAAGGATTAGAAAAGTGTCTTAGTCTAATGCACAAAAGGATTATCCGCCTTTACTGACACAAAAGTACATAAGGACAGTCTCTTTAATGTTCCCTCCGTACTTATCAGACCTCAAGGCAACTGTTTACACACTTCCTCTTTTGCACACCATGCTAAGAGTAATTGTTTATAGTAAATAGTACAAAGGACCACTTACATTGTGACACGTACACAAAAGTGAGTCTGCATGCATTTAATGCATGGAGTATAAATTGGACGTGAAGAAGATGTTCTCAACACCTCTTCTGAATCCAAAAAAATACTCAAGTCCTTTCTTCCTTATTTCCCTCTATCTTCTTTCTTTCTTATCTTCTCACTTAGTGCATAGTGAAAGAACTTAGATTGTTTAGTTTAGACTATTTGTCTTTTCTATTTCCGCAACAATCTGTAAATTCATATTGTTAATATAACAAGAATTTGGAAGTGAAAAATTGTGTGATTATATTCAACCCCCCCCCCCCTTCTATAATCCCAAACACTGTCCTAGCTTGAAGGTCACCTACTTGGGACCAACAGTTTTTTCCCTGACCGAAACCGGTTTGGACCGAAACCAATTGTGGCCAAATTCTATAACCATTTACCGCACCGTATAACATATACCGGTTCCGGTCCGGTCCCGGTCTCGGTCCCGGTTCGGTTCGGGATTTCGATGCCAAATGCTCATCTCTAGTGTTCGGGCCAAAGCCCGAATAATCCCCGACAATTTTGAGGCTAACATGCTCCACTTAAATGTCCCCATGCATGCGCACAGAAAGACTCGAACTCGGTTAGGGCGCTATGAACCCTCGAACGATAACCAATCCGCCGCAGCACTGGAAGACATCTCCTAGCATGCTTGAGCAAAAAGAAAGAAAAAAATGAGATATTTGACAATATTTATGCTTCAACATCTCTTTCAAATTATTTTCTAAAATAAGAAAAAGAAGATAAAAAGTATAAATTTACAAAAATTGAAATGGTGATGTGTATGAGAGAGAAATGGTCAATTTATTAACTTTTTGGGTGCAATTAGTCTCATTCAGAATTTATTGTGGCAATCAACCCATGTGTAATCATTAAGTGTCCCAATAAAAACTTTGAAAAGATGTAAAGAATTAAAGATTCCCTCTAAGGCCATCTACTATGGTAAACCATCAACCCAATGAACCCAATTTGGCACATCAGTTTTTCACTAACTTGCTCAAACCAACCCAAATCATCCACTATACCCAACCCAATCTTACTCACCCATTAAATAATCAATAAGAAAAAAAATAAGAGAGAATGTCGCAGATCCGAGGACATTATTGGATTTTTTCGAGGTGGGTGGGTATGTGTAGAGAGAGAAATGAGGATAATGTCCAAAAAGGAGACCAGGTATTTATAGGTCTCTCCCTATTCTAGGAACCTTCCAGAATCGAATTACAATCGTTGGATTAATAATCGTGTATTTAATTTCCACCCTTAGATTTCCATTGTAATATCCACCCTTGGATTACCAACATGTATTTAATTTCCACCCTTAGATTTCCATTGTAATATCCACCCTTGGATTACCAACGTGCAATTAATTTCAACCCTTGGAAAATTAACGTTGGTTGGTCCAAGTGTGAAATGGGAATCCAGGGTGGATATTACAATGGAAATAAAAGGGTGGGAATTAATTACACGTTGGCAATCCAAGTGAATGGAAATCAAATGGTTGAAATTAATTGCACGTTGGTAATCCAATGGTGGATATTACAATGGAAATCTAAGAGTGGAAATTAACTGCACGTTGGTAATCCAAGGGTGGATATTACAATGGAAATCTAAGGGTGTAAATTAAATACACGTTGGTAATCCAAGGGTGGATATTACAATGGAAATCTAAGGGTGGAAATTAAATACACGATTATTAATCCAACGATTGTAATTCGATTCTGGAAGGTTCCTAGAATAGGGAGAGACCTATAAATACCTGGTCTCCTTTTTGGACATTATCCTCATTTCTCTCTCTACACATACCCACCCACCTCGAAAAAAATCCGATATTGTCTGGAAATCCGATAACTTTTTGGATGCAAGATTCCGACGGACGAGAATGTCGCAGATCCGCTAACAAAGCCACTAGCTAGAGCAAAGCATGAAGGTCATGCTAGTTCCATAGGAATGCGGTACCTGGATACTGATGGTGTAAAAACTATATATTAAAACAGAACCAAGTTTAACCACAAAATAACCTTAACCAATCACCATTCACAGGCAAGCGTACCTGATCGATAGCAATATAGTCAAGGAAAGTCCGGGTATCGTTCTTACAACTGGGAACAGTCAAGTTATTCAAAACAAATCTTATAAAGCTTAATTAATCTAAAGGGGATTTTTCTTTTGAAAGCTATTTTATAACAGAAAAAGATTAAAACTTTACTTTAAACAATAATTGACAAAGATAATACTTATTATGGTTTAGGTTGAATCCCCTTGTGGATGAGTTATTTAAATCACAAAAGTGTAGTTTATTTGACTATTGTAGGAATTTAAGCTAAAAACACCCTAACATGTATTATCTCTGATTATAAACCAGGTTGGTCTCCCCGCCCAATTGCAAGGACTGGTTGTTAGGCAGTCTTAGCAAAAGTCATCATAATTAATGCTAGGTCGTGGGATCTTACTAAATAGTCTACTTATGGTTCAAGCACACTAATTACCACTTTACTCTGTTTTACCGGAATAAGAGATAAAGGAGGTTGATTAACCCGAAGGAGTCTACCTATCCAACAATAGATACACCCAACCAACAAGTTCAGAAAGGCCACAGTTAAAACATTAACTTGGAATCAAAGACAAACATTCAATTAATCAAACAAAACTACTAAATCAATTAAGTATCAAAACATCATCCAACAAGGTTCATCGAAACCATAATAAGCACTAACAAAACTACTACTCACTAAACTAACTAAAAACAGCAAATAAAGATTAAAAAGACAGACTTTAGACAGACCGGGAAACTGAAGATGATCGGATACCGGATAACAGACTCTGGAATAAAGCTATCTAATTTATGACTCTATATCTCAAAACCAGGTTTGAAGCCAATATTTATAAAAGCTGTTGACCCACTTCGCGATCGCGAAGCAGCAGCTTCGCGGCGTGAACCACTTAACGAACCCTAATTCTTCAAATCAGCTTCTTCAAGAATATTCCATAGAGAGTCTTTAAATACTTCGCGAATGCTAAACTCCTGAACTCAAACGCGAAATCCACCAAAAGCAAGAATCTTCTAGAAATTTTTCACTTCGCGGCCCGAGATTTATCACTTCGCGGACGCGAAGGACTTCTATTCCACTTTTTGCACTTTTTCCTACTTTTTCACAACTTTTAGTACTTTTCCGCTCAAGGGCCTCCAAAACCTGTAAAACCAATATTTAATAGCTTTCGTGAGTAAAACATCCAGAAAATGGGTCAAAACGGGGTTAAACATTGCAAAACAGAACTACCAAAACATGTATAATTTTGGAGTTATCGGATACTAGTAGTTAGTTTATGTTATCGATTATTAATGTGATATTTTGAAACGTTATAAGAATTTATTATTTCACAGTGTGTTTGAAATAAGGAGATTTTATTATTCATGAAATGTTTCAAAAATCACTTTGCATATTTAAAGTTATCCATGATTTTTACTAAGTTTTGTGAAAAATCTAAATGTCCATAGCTACTTATTGAGGTGGGAACCTCAGTAAGGTTATAACGTTATTATGAATGTTTTATGTTGATCGAACATTCATAAATACTTATCATAAGCATTGACTTGATGATAGGCTGTCCTTAGACCTGAGATATCTGGTCTGTGAGCATGAGGACTACTGTACTCTTAGCATGTCCTAACGCTGCACCGTAACTGGGTGGCCATAAGGGACATGACTAGATGCAGCGGAACCCATGTTTACAGATGCGGGTAGTCAATATGGGATTTACACCTCCTTTATAGGAGAGATATTTCCGGGCCCCTTGACGATTAAGATTGGCAGAAATGCGTGGCCACGCTCGGATAGAATAACATTTGTTATTTGGAAAGTTCTGTAACTGCAGACAATCGAAATCAGTGTCAGGAAATACTTGAGTTTATGATTGAAAAATTCGCATCTCCATGTCTAAAACTCATTTTAGAAATATCTTGTGTAAAAGGAATGAACCTGTGTACAATTCAAATATGAATCGTATCTCTGGATATAAGAGATCTTATAACCTGGTTAACCTAAGTGTCTGGCTAGGGACCTTCTTAGGCTAATGGTAACAGTTAGGTTACTTGTCTGGCACAAGTGGGAGTCTGAAAGGATTATGTGCAAGACAGTAACCAGGATTAGCGTGTCCAATTTTATAAGACACTAGTGGGTCACACTGCTACACACCCGATTCGAGATCATTTGGATAATAGGTGTGAGGAATAATTAATTGAGTTTAATTATTAAAAGAGAGAAAGAATAAATAATAAATGATTTATTTATTATTTATTAAATAAAATTATTTAAGATAATTAACAGTTTGTTAATTAAAATAATTAATTAAAGAGTTATAGTTGGGTTGGGTTTTCTTATTGGATACTGCCTTATTTACTTTTATAAATAAAGACATTATTCAGTTGATTGATTTATCTGATTCATTATTAACTTTCACACTAAGAAAACCCTCCTCCCTCTCTCTCTGCGCCGGCCTCACACACACAAACCAGTTCCGGGTTTTTCGTTCAATCCACGACAGTCTAGCAGCCTATCTCACGATGGTGCAGTAGCGGTGTATCCCTCGCTAGCTTCCAGATTCGTTTTTAGTATCATCAAAAAGGTAAAATTGCTAAAACCTTCTTGATATAGTATTTGATAAGTTTTGGTTGGATCTCTGTCGGGATTGTTGTTTTTGTTCCGCTGCTTAATCGTTTTAGTTAAATAATCCCAACAATAAGGTCCCGACTTAGAATGACCAAATGAGAAAATATTAAAAGATGGAAACACCCAAATTGTTACATTTAGGCCTCTTGGGCTTTGCTTACACCCACACCCAAAGGTGGGGTTTAGCTACTGCCCATAAGTGAAAATGAGATAAAGATATTACTTAAAATAAACTGCATTTAAACTGGAAAAAGATAAACAGTGGCGATGTGTCACCACTGGGCTACAGTACAGTAACTAAAGATGCAGAAATTAAAATGTTGGCATTTAAATTAAACTACAAGCTAAGCTAAACTAGAATGATCTTGAGAGAACTGAAGTGAGAATGTAGAGAATGGTGTTGAGAATTGTATGTCTTGTTGAATAACCTTGGCCTCCTTTTATAATAGCAAAAAGCAAGGTTAATAACCAAGGGTTACTTCACCTTTTACTTTTTGCATATTATATTATTTTTGGCCATCACCTACTTCCACCTCTTTTTAGAAGTTGACTTTTGCTTGTCCCACATGCTTCTTCTACAGATTTGATATTTCATATTAAATAATTCTGAAATTCCCTTCTAGAACCTGCACATACAGACCTTCACTGTGGTGTCATCCCACATAGTAAAAAATGTCTTAAAACTTGACTTTTTAGCTATTTCCTGTCTTACTAATAAGACCAAAGATATTATTCAGGCTTCAAATGGATGATTCGAGAAGGGTTAGATGAGAAAAAGGGTGTTAAAAAGTGAAAATAACACGAAAAAAAACGAGGGTTATCATCCATCCAAACATGTACGTGACTCTCAAGCTCATTTATAAGCTAGCTTATTTTTACCAAACAATGTCTTAATTTGAAACTTGTGATACTAATTATAAAACTAAAAAATTGAATAATTTACTATCTTAATACATGTTAATAAATTATTTTATAGAAGCAAAATAATACATTCAATATTCTCAATATAAAAGAATTGAAATTTATTAAAAATATACATCATAAAAATAATTTTCTCTCTTAATAATATAGTGGTTATGTATTTAAATCTAACCTTTAATATGGTCAAAAGAATTCTAAAAACATGATAGTGAATAAATGAAATATCGAATATAGATTTGATGTGCTGAATTTAATTCCTTTATTTATGATTCGACTGTGCTGAATTGAGTATTTGATCAACTTTACTTCATATACACCATTTAAATATGAAACTTATTTTTACTTTATCATTTAATTCTTTAAATTTGATTACTTTTGAATAAGCTTAATGATTAAAACTATATTTTAAACAAATTACCACTATTATAAAAAAACTTAAAAGTATTGTAACAAAATCATAATGGGTCCTAAACTAACTCTCGTTTCCATTAGTAAGATTTCTCTCCTAGCATGTTTTATTAAAGGGTGTTCGGGTCAAAGCCCGACTAATCTTCGACAATTTTGGCGCTAAACATGGCTCCACTTAAATGTCTTTAGGCATGCGTATAGGAAGGCTCAAACTCAGTTAGGACACTATGAACCCCCGAACGATAACCAATCTGCCGCAGCATTGGAAGACATCTCCTAGCATGTTTGAGCAAATAGAAAAAAAAAATGAGATATTTGTCAATATTTATGCTTCAACATCTTTTTCAAATTATTTTCTAGAATAAGAAAAGGAAGATAAAAAGTATAAATTTACAAAAATTGAAACGGTGATGTGTATGAGAGAAAAATAGTGCATTTATTAACTTTTTGGGTGTAATTAGTCTCATTCAAAATTTATTGTGGCAATCAACCCACGTGTAATCATTAAGTGTCGCAATAAAAACTTTGAAAAGATATAAAGAATTAAAGATTCCCTGCCATCTAGTATGGTAAACCATCAACCCGATGAACCCAATTTCGCACATCAGTTTTCCACTAACTTTCCCAAACCAACCCAAACCATCCACTATATCCAACTCAATCTTACCCACCCATTAAATAATCAATAAGAAGAAAAAAAATAGTAAGAGAGAGAAAGAAGAGAGAGATAGAGAGAAATAAGAGAGAAAAGGGTGGGGTGTAGGGTGGGGGTGGAGGGGTAGGGGGTTGCCAATCGGTTTGTGGGAGCGGAATCCACCGAACCCGATAGAGACACCGCGGTGTTCCCGATCTTGCCAATGAACCCGATATAGTGGGTGGTCTAAACGTTCCTTAGATTATTAAATTCCGGTTGTATTTGGTAAAAATAAGCTTGTTTATAAGCCATCTGACAAACTAGCTTATAAGCTAGTCTATTCAAACATGTATTAATGTATCATAAGCTAGCTTATAAGTCATCTTATTGAAACGCTACCTAGAGTAGCTTTTTAGGGGCTTTTGGTAGTTTTTTTTCGATTATACTCTTATTAATATTGATTATTATACCCAATATACCATTTTGGTCATTTTACATATTCATAAACTAGTTTTTGTCAAACATAACTTATTCATATTTATCAACTACTAGTTAGTTTATTAGTTAACAACTAGCTTATCAGCTTGTTTGTCAAACACAACCTTTGTGGTTTACTCGTCTAGGATAATAACCTTGCCGAAGCTATAGGTTTGCATTCCCTTCTTTTTGTTTAAAAAAAATTAGATGGCAAAAAATGGAGTATATATAGATATTGAACTAATATATTACTCCATCAAAATTTTCAAAACTATCTTTAACATAGAAAAATTAGGAAAGAGAAAGAGTTTTTTATAAAGATAATTGAAAAAATGATTAGCAATTGAGATCATCAATAAAAAAAACTTTGAAAATAAAAATTTAGAGAGTAAAAAAATACTTTTTAATAGATTAATGAAATATTTCATAATATAATCATGTTAAAGTCTTTAAAATAGTAAATTTGTTGAAGATTAATGTAAAATATTTTGGAGATTTTGTGTCCGCATTCCTGAAGGTACCCTTATCTTTTAAGAGGATTCACGGCATGTCAAGCCTAGTAAGGTTTTTCACTTTGCATTTGAATTAAACACATCCTCCACCGCTTATGTGGGCCTTCGTCAATTCCTTTGAGATTCATTCTTGTGAACGTACTCCCACGTGGGATACTCAATGCGTTAGCTACAACACTACGCGAGTCGATACGCACAATGCCTAATATCCATTGTTTACGGCTAGGACTACTGGGGTATCTAATCCCATTCACTCCCCTAGCTTTCGTCTTTCAGAGTGATTGTCGGTTCAGCGGAGTGCTTTCGACGTTGGTGTTCTTTCCGATCTCTACATATTTCACCGCTCCATCGATAATTTTTTTAAATAAAATCTAAAGAATATGTGAAAGATGCTCTTAAAACGTAAAATTTGAAGAGTTGTGTCACACTTTTGTTACTATAGAATTTTTTAAAACCTTTTTATAAAATGGAGAAGATAAGGAGAATAAAGGGTGAAAATTTTAAAATTTAAAAAACTCTCTAAGAGCATCCACAATGTATAGGTTTTTTATCAAGTTTTTTTACAAATTTTTTCTTACATTTATTGTCACCTCAACAATCTAAAAACCTTTACATGTTTTCACTATGTGAAAAACCTCATCCAAGTGTTTTCATAATTTTTAGGGTCCCGCCATTTTAACTTTATATCATTTATATTTATATTTATAAAAATAAATACATTAAAATTAGGGTTAAGTTCACGAAAGTGTATCTAACTTGTCACGAAAAGTTATTGTATGTATTGTACTTTCATTTTTACCATTTGGCATATCAAACTATCAAAACCTACCATTTAATGTATTTCATGACAAGTTTGATATACTTTCATGACAAGTTGGATACATTAAAATGATGGGTTTTGATATAGTTGGATACATACAATAACCATTTCTTAAACTTTGATATGCCAAATGGTAAAAATGGAAGTACAATACATACAATAACTTTTCGTGACAAGTTGAATACACTTTCACGAAGTAAACCCTTAAAATTAATACATTAAAATTAATACAAATACATATTTATTTATATCGAGAAAATATAAATATATAATTAATTTAATATCTTTATTAATGTATAATAAAATTTGGAATCTTTTTTAAGATACTTTGTAAATAGTTTTTTTTTTCCTATTATGCAAGATCACAACATTGATTATATCAACAAAATATTTCATTAACATTATAAAACATTATCTATTGCCTTGTAAAGTTTTCTTTATTGGTGAGAAATAAAAACATATAATTTTTTTTTCAGAGACTTCTCTGAATTCGAAGATCTTATCATACTCTCTCATACTTTATCCTTTTTTGGAATTTATCGGGTCAATTTTAGGTTAATTTTTTGCTCTAACAAAATTTCTAAAATATAAGAAAAATAGGTAAAAATTTCTAATGCACAATTTTCTATTTGATTTTCCTTTACATTTTTAATGTTTTATTTGCTAGTTTTTTTAAATATATAACCTAAGTTAACATGCTTATTACCACTGAATAACGATTCAAAATGTATGCTCTTATATATAATATTTTATATGAATTATAAATTTGACGTCATAAGTCATGCCTTGAAAACGCGATGGCTTCATTATGGCTTCAAAAACTTGAGACTTGACCTCGCCATCACTTAACATCTCAAGTCATTTTTAAAACCTTTCTATAAACTAATTCTCTAGAAAAAGAGAAATGATTTTTACTCCAACGAATAATAATTCTCGAAGTTAAAAGTTTATGAAAAAAAAAATAATATCACATTGAATATTTTTATAATGGAATTAATGTTATAAATTTATTATGTTATGCTTGAAAAAAGGTCATTTGGGTTAAAATAAGTTTAACTTCTAAAAACTTATCCAAATGACCAAATACATTTCAACTTTAATTAATTTTGCAGCATATTTTTAGATCGTTTTATATTGATCTAACTTATTAGTTTTTATCAAATACGAACACTTTTTCTTGGAAGGGTGTCCGGGTCAAAGCCCGACTAATCCCCAACAATTTTGGAGGCTAAATATGGCCCCACTTAAATGTCCTCAGGCATGCACATGGGAAGGCTCAAACTCAGTTAGGCGCTATGAACCCTTTTGAGTGTTAACCAACCTGCCACAACACTATTGACATCAAATACGAATACTTCATTATCCCAAAACTAGCTTTTGTGTCTATAACTAGTTCATTAATTTAGTTTGTCAAATATAAATTGAGCTCCTTACCATTTGAGCTTCTCACATTATCATCTCAATCTTAATAAAACTCTATGTTGTTGGCAAAGCCACCATGGAACAAGAGGAACAAACACAAAAATCTTGATATATAGTAATTTTAAAACATGGATTGGATTCTGGTGAGAAGTTGAGGTTACTATGAGAAGTGTAAGAAATAGTTATCACCGTTAGATGAGAAGTGGATACATAGAAGTTAGGGATCAGAGGTGAAATACACTTCTCATGTTAACATCAACTTCTCACGCGACTACTTCACCTTTAAAGCATATGCATGATTTGTATATAAAAACACTAAGGAATACTTGAAGCGGTGGAGGAGTGGATTTCATGAGTGGGTGATCCGGTGAGGTAGTGGCCTGGTAGATAACTCATGATGATCATAGTAAAAATGGTAAAATGTATACGTAAAGCTTTGTATTTTAATCAACTTATGAAAATAACATTTTTTTAGATCCATTACAATTTAACCCAATTTATTATTTAAATGTTTACTTCATCTAGTTTGATTTTATTTTGTTTGATTCACATGAGCATTACAATATTATTGTTAGATTGACATTGTTCTTGAATTTAAATTTTATAGTTGCAAATTTTAGAATAAAATTGTCATAATTTTTGTGACAAATTCGAATATTTAAAGTGTTTATTAAATCTTGTCTTAAGGTTCTGAGTGGACTTCAATGCATAAAAGAATAACTATTTTGGGGATTGCATTGAAACTTTGCAAAAAAAGTGAATTAAAGGGGGTTGGATGTTTTAGTCAATTTTCTAAAAATTAATGTATCATCACAGATTAATTACTCTACCAAAGTTTCTATTGATTTGCATCATTGGATTAGTTTGAAGAATTTCCTGTATTTAAAACTGCCTATGATTTCATTAAAATCCTACAAACACAAGATTTTGAATTCAATAGGGTTGGGTCGAATTTCATGGAATTGGTATTTCATAATAACTTAAAGGGTAAACTATGATTTAACCCCTAAACTTTGTGCTTAAAAATGGTTTAACCCTTAAACTTTATTAATGAGTGTTTTAATCCCTAAACTTGTTATAATGAATGTTTTAATCCTTGAACTTGTTATAATTAATTGTTTTAGCCATTTGACATGCTATAGCAGGTTACCACATTTTTTAAAATCACTTTAATCCCTAAACTTATTGACAATATATGATTTAATCCCTAAACTTTTTAATGAATGTTATAATCCTTAAACTTTTTATAGTATTTGATTAAATAACTAAACTTATTAATCTAATTATTTTTTTTATCTCTAATGAATGTTTAATACTTGTTTGAAGTACTTCTGAAACACATGATCTTGAATATCGCTAGCTTGCATTTCTTGATTTTCATATCCCTTGATCAGATGTAATCAATAAAATTTAGGGTATGAAGCAAAAAAAGACTAATGAATCAAATTAACAAAAAATTTAACAAAAAATAATCATAAGACGTTTGGTGATTTTGCGTTCATCGTGATGCAAATTTACCTAAAATCTAATGCGTAGATTTCACGGCGAACATCAAATGCGGAGCAAATCAAGCAAATAAATGACAGAAATGAAATCAAGTGAAATGTACCAGCAAGTTTAGCAAGAGTTTATTGGCGAAAAAGATCGATTTGACCGAGTTGTAAAGTATACTGGACTAGAGACGAATGGATGCCGGGTTTTTTCAATCGTGAATGGATGGTAACGGGTTTAGCTGGAAGAATGTTGTATTAAATTATGTTAGGGATAAAAATAGTTAGGTTCAACAAATTTATGTATTTAATCAAATAGTATAAAAAGTGTAAGGATTATAACATTCATTAAAAAAGTTTAGGGGTTAAACCATTTTAAGTAAAAAGTTTAAGGGTTAAATCATATTTTATTAATAAGTTTAGGGATTAAAGTGATTTTTAAAAGTGTGGTAAACTGCTATAGCAGGTCAAGTGGCTAAAACAATTAATTATAACAAGCTTAGGGATTAAAACATTTATTATAACAAGTTTAGGGATTAAAACATTCACTAAAAAAGTTTAGGGATTAAACCATTTTCAAGTGCAAAGTTTAGGGGTTAAATCATATTTTACCCTAACTTAAAATATGTTAAAAACATGTGTTTTCTAATAATCAATTAATAAAAAAGTAATTTTTTATAGAAATTTATAAAATGTTATATAAATATAAATTTCAATCTCATTCCAAATCCTTTCAAATTCAAATCCTCCCATTATAAATCCCATCACAAAATCTAAATCCCTCAAAACATTTTAATTAAACCAAACACCCTCAAAGTTTTACATAGCTTCTTGTAATCAAAATGATTTAAGATTTGGTACTAAAAAAGAAGAGAGCTTTGACATTTCTCCCCGAAATCACTACAAACTAACATTAAAAGTTATAATCAAGAATTTTCCAAATCAACTAAAACCATAAACATTATAATCGGACCCTGTACCATATCAACATTTGAACAACCACTGGGCATGGATTGGGCAAGATCACCCAAGAGACATAATATACTACACACATTATCAAACAAAATTAAACAAACCCTATAAATCCCACCTAGCGATGCATTCTGGGACTCCGAGGGTGGGGGTCACACGATATACACAAACTTGTCCTATACCTTGAAGAATAAAACGGTTGTTTCTTTGAATATGATGTGATGTACTTATACAATACATACTAAATCAAAGATCAAGTCATACAACACCTTTTGGAGGTTGTAGAGATGCATTGGCATATAAATATGTAGGAAGAGACGGGCATGAGTTTGACAAAACTACCCTCCTAATTCAGCATACTGCATGTAAATTTCCCATTAGATAAGATTAGTCTCTCGGCTTTGACAACCATGTCGAAGGTGAGCGGAATGAAACTCCGAGATGGACCATAGAAATGGGGAAAAACGTTGGATTCATCCACCGCTTCGTAAATCAATCCATCTCCAAGCTGCAAAAACAAATCCAAACCAGAACTTCCTTTTAGAGCAACAGAAAACCATCCAATTCAAGTACGTTCTTGAATTTGGGAAGAAAAGAAAGGAAAGGAATGGAAAACAAACAAAATGAAAGAAAAAGTTTCTTATTTCTGTTTTTTAAATGGAAAAGGGAAGGAATGATTATGAAAAGGGAAACAAAATTTCCATTTTCTATCTTTTCTTTCGGAAAAAGGTTTCGAGAAGACAATGTTAGAAATCCCCTTTACTCACTCCCACGTCGGAGAAAAAAAGAGTAACCAAAGTCCAAATGAAGTGAACACAGTATATCCCACTCAATAGTAGGGTCTGGGATTAAATAAAAAAAGCAACTTCCATAAACTAGTGATATATATAACATCCATGTACATTGTTATTGTATATTTAATATAGTAAGTTGCTTAATGATTCTGCCATGGTTGGCTTTCCAATTGGAATGCTTCTAGTACTACCCACAAAAGGAATATTTGACTAAACAGATTGTAGCAAATACTGAGCAAAATGGTCAACAATAGTTGACCAAGGGAAGGCAATTCATCAGTGAAGATATTGGGCAGTTAGACTAAATGGTAATTGGTATTACCTTTTGACAATCAATCTGGAGTAGGAAAAGATCCTTTGTAGTACCCAGGTAAAACCTTTCCAAGGTAGCCTTTACCTGCAATAGAAAAGGCTATACGATATTATCAAAAAGAAAGAAGTATTACCATTATCATAGTGACCCTTTGAATATTCAATTTCGCAACTCAAAACACTTCGTGAAATGGTTAATCTAAACCACCCATACGAGTATATCCCACCTCGGAAGTAGGTTTGTTGGTAGGGTGTATGCAGACCTTTTCTCTGCCTCAAAGAGTAAATAGAGTTTCAATAAATAAAAGACTCTAGTTTCGGAAAAGATTTAGAAAGACTCCAGAGAGGCTGAAACTTTTGTTACAAAAATTCATAAAACTTTGAAGATTTTAAAAAGCAGTTGAAAAGCTCGATATAGTGGAAAATGTTTGTAAAGCCAAACTTAAAAAACAGTACAGCACTACAGGCGATAAGGGGGTATTTTGGTCATTTACGTAACAAATTGGTATTTTGGTCATTTATGTGAGAAAGTGGTATTTTGGTTATTTATCATTATTTCATTCCAATTATAAAGCTACATTCTGCCAACCAAACATGCATATTCCAGTTTTTTTGAGATATTCTGTTCCAATTCCTTCCTCTGATAGATTCCGATTCCACCAAATTTTGTTTTGGAAACCAAATGCCCTCTCAGAGTAGATGTAAATCAATGGTCATTTTGAGAGTGAAGCCCCAAGTACAAACTATTATCGTACTCAGAAACTTACTAAACAAAACAAGTGACTACAAAAATATTGGACTAAGCTTACATATCCCAAATAAGAACCCCCAACTAAATGTAGTCAAATGACTATAACCCACAACTGAAACCTCACAATATATAATCAAATTTTAAATACAAGATTAAGAGAAAGGCTGCGAAGCAAGTATATTGTAGTCTTTCAGTGCTGTGGCGGATTGGTTATATCGCTCGGGGGGTTCATAGCGCCCTAACCGAGTTCGAGCCTTCCCGTGCGCATGCCTGGGGACATTTAAGTGGGGCCATGTTTAGCCCCCAAAATTGCCGGGGATTAGTCGGGCTTTGGCCCAGACACCCTTCCCAAAAAAAAGTATATTGTATTCTGATGCGATGAGAAGATAAGGAACCTGATTGAGTTTACTGAGATGGATAAAGCCAGAATCCCTGTCTAGTTGTTGACCGAACGTAGATTTACTCGTTTGCAGTTCTGACCACTCATCAGCGGTGCTGATTCTGTACACAAATTCTTCGCTTTCTTTCACTCCCATGTTTCCAGCCATTTTTGCACCTGTTTGTTAGGCTTGCCAAGTGATCAAGGGTTTGTAATGTTGTGATTGTATCCATCAAAATAAATCCTCTTTTAACTTCGGCCATTTAGGTATATGACCTCAAATGAATTTTTAGACTTTCTGGCCTATTAAAGACAATATGGCTTCATTTTAAACTTCCTTCTTTAGTTTGGGTTTATCAAATAACTTATTAAGGAGTAAGAGTTACTTTTTCTAGGCTATTAACTTTGAGATTTTATAACAGAATTATTGTTGTATTTACTATTTTCTTGCAGAGTATACAATATTTTCTTATTTTGGATGGGTTGGGTAGGACGGTAGGTCATAAAATCATTTGATTATTTGCTAATCAACTTGAAATTAATAATTTCCATTAAACTCTGCAAGTTCTTTCTCTCTGTTCTTGTTAAGAGGAAGACATTAATACCCAATCTCCATTATACATTACCAATCAACAGGACATTCCTTAGAGCATTTTCATCAATCATAAAGCTATAGCCAAAATTGTTTAGGTTCAAATTATGATGGTTTACGTTTACGTTCAGATTGTTGATTGTTAAGATTAGCCTCTTTTTGTGCCTAACATATATGTCTCACCGTAATAAGGCAATGCAATCAAAAGTTCTGGATGTAACAAGGCCTCTAAAAAGATTGGAACATCCCAGCTGATCAGTAATCCTAACTTGTGTTTGGCCAAAAATAAATCTGCCTAATTCAGATAGATGAAGCAATATAGTTGGTGTTTGCAGATAAGCCTAGTGATGAGTGATTCATCAGTAAAGTGTTACAAGCAGGGCCACATATAGACCAGTGCCCTACTTGAGATCACATAAAGAGGCACTAATCTGCATCAAAAAGAGCTTGCGAATTTATAGACATTATAGACAATTGCCACTCTAATATGAAGCTAATCCCAAAAGTCACATAAAGGTTACTAAGGCTATGTTTGGCAAACTAGCTGATAAGCTAGCTGTTGATTGATAAACTAGCTCGTAGCTGATAAGCTAGCTTATGAACAAATTATGTTTGACAAAAAACTAGCTTATGAGTACGTAAAATGACCAAAAAGGGTATCTTTAATTTAATAATTAATATTAATAAGGGTATAACCGAAAAAACGCTTCCAAAAGGCTACTAAAGTAGTGTTTCAAAAAACTAGCTTATGGTACATGTTTGGATGGACGGACTAGCTTATAAGCTAGCTTATTTTTGCCAAACGCAGCCTAAACATATGAGATTTAACCCGTTTCCACCGACATTTTGTTCAAATTGAAAGATCTCAAATTATTGATCCCAAATTGAATGAGCTCCAAAACTTAACTTTCCGTAAATTATAAAACTAGGGTTTATAACTAGAGGAATAACAGTAGATCTATTAACTGAACTGAATTCTAAAACAGCCAATGAACCATTACCAACGGCCATAAAACCAGAAATCAAAAACTTCAAACAAAAGAAACGAATAGTCGAATGCGCTCTGATAAATGTGAAATGAGAACTAAATTGAGAGATAATCGACATACTTGACCACCGCCTATAGATGGCGACTCCGAGAGAACTGGCGAGAGAGAATCGGAGGGTCAGCGTCACTTGCAAGCGATTTGCAAACGTATCAGATATGAATTTTTATTTTCGTTCCTATAGTTTGTTAAAATTTCAATTTTTGTCCCTATAGTTTTTAAATTACAAATTTCATCCTTATGCTTTAAGTTTCATTGTTATTCCGTCCTTACGGTTTAAAACTAATTGCTTTTATGTTCCTGTGGTTTATAATTCTTATAGTCTCTCGTATCTAAAAGTTAGTAAATCCCATTTTCCTTAACGGTTGTAACAAACTTTTAATTTTCTCATTTTATGTTAATTCACTTGTTAGCTTATGTAGAATTGATTTAACTAATTAAAGTGATACAGCTTTTATATTTTAGTTCACATTACATGTTTTTAATTTTGTATCAAAATAAATTAATCAATTCTACCAATTTAATTGGTTTCTATTTATCTGGTTAGTACCATATAAACTATTTAAAGTGGTTGTTATATGATATTTATTGATTAAAGTTTTATCAATAAAACAACATATTTTGATGTAAGCCTGAAATTATCTTGTCTTAGATTTTGTTTATTAACACTATTAAATAGATAGAACTTGATTAAATTCAATTGCCTAATCCTAACAGCTTGTCTGTCCACACCTCAATGATTTATCGGCTATCGTCACACCCTCAATGGTTGCTTATATTAGAATTAAACTATTAGTGACTGTATGTGTTATATGAAAATTATTTGAATGTTGTATAGTTATTTACTAGTTGTACAACACATATCAACTTATTATTTATATATACGCTCTATGGTTTTAGTGTGCACACATGTAGCTGGTACATATATCAATTAAATAAATAATTTCAACTTTCACGACGTTGGTGTAAAACCATACCAAATGAAACAAGTTGGTACATGTAGGGATAGATGCGGTGTATTGAAGTCCAAACATGACAGAGCAACAACGGAGGATTTTACAGATTTTCGTGTTTTTGCTTGTTATCTGTGATGAAGATGACGATAGAGAGTGAGGAGGATAAATGAATATGAATCGGTGGTGGTGGTGACGCTATTGGGGTGTTTGGGATTGCTTAATTAAAACAACTTATATTTTGTTTTGACTTTGTTAATGAAAAATATATTCAAATAGGAGTAAAGATGTTGATTTATTAAAAGTTATAATTATAGATTATTAAATCTGATTTAAAATATTAAAAACTAGATTATACCTACGCACGATGCGGCGTAAAGTTTATCAAATATGAAGTTGAGAATTCGAAAAAATAATTTTGTTTTTAAAGTTTTTATTTTTCATTTATTGATAAAACAATTTATTAAACGTGGGAAAATACTGATTCTGGCTTAAAGAGAGCGACATGTAGCATCTCAATTACTTTTTTATTATATATAGATTAATGAAAAATGTTTTTTTTTGGGATAAACATGATATTTTGATGTGTTAAGAAAGACATATATAACATTTACGCCCTGTTCTGTGTTCTCGAGTTTTTTTTAATGAAGGAAAGGAAAGGTTTTCTAAGGAAAGTAACAAAAGTGTGTTTTCGAGTTTTTTTACAGGGAGGAAAGGAAAGGATTTGGAGAGAGATATTTGTTCTCGAGTTTTTTAAAGGAGGGAAAGGAAAGGATTTGGAGGGATTAGGAGGGATAACTCTCCCTTATTTTTCTCTTAAAAGTTAGCATTCCTTTTCCTTCCAAAAGTGGGATGATTTGAAAGGATAACTCTCTCTCTCTCTCTCTCTCTCTCTCTCTCCCTTTATTTTCCTTTCCTCTCCTTCCCTTTCTCTCCTTTAAATTTTAAACTCGAGAACAGGTTTTAATTTAATAAGAGGAATATATGAAATTAAAGTCTTTCGGTGCTGTAGCGGATTGGTTATCGCTCAGGGATTCATAGCGCCTTAACCGAGTTCGAGCCTTTCCGTGCACATGCCTGACAATCTAAGTGGGACCATATTTAGTCCTAAAAAATTACCGAGGGTTAGTTCGGCTTTGGTCCAGACACCAGTCCAAAAAAAAAATAAAAATGAAATCAACCCTGTAATATAAATCATTAATCATAAACTAACTAAAATAAACTAATTTATAGACAAAATACCCATTAATTTTAAAACATATTAAATTATCCATTCCCAGTTTTCCATCAAATTGTTGATCTCATAAAAATCCAAATTACCTTGTAAAAAACGAAAGAAAATTCTTGCGTCTTCTCCACTGATTGATTTCATGTAAAAACCTGCGACTAATTTACACCCCAATATTTATCCATCATCATCCTCAAGGGTTTCAAGCAACCCTACTCTTCTTCCTTATTATCAAATTCTTCATTATTGACCCACTTTTCAGACCAAATCTCTACCACTGATATCCAAAATCATGATCACAACGGTAACGGAAATCTTAATTTGATACGTATCTAATCGAATTGTGTTGGATTAATCTTCTAATTTGATTTTGATTTTGATTCCATGCAGCAAAGAAGTTCTACAGGAGGAGGAGGAGGAGGAGGAGGGGGGTTGCAGAGCCCTAGATCCCCATCTTCGCAACCTCCGTATCTATCGATATCCGTCACTGATCCTGCTAAAATGGGAAATGGTGTTCAAGCTTACATATCATATAAGGTCATCACCAAGGTAATTTCATGATTTCTCTTTCAATTTTATTGTTTTTGTTGTTGTTTTACATATTTATTCAGTTAATGTAATTATTGGCTTAGATAACCTGTTGCAGAATTCAATCAAAAGGGGGATTTTGATCATGGACTATTTGTAGCTTATTATAGGTTTGGTGTTTTAATTAAGAGGAAATGGCTTTAAAACCTGGGGAATATTAGGTCAAACTCTAGTTTTTAACTTCAATTAAATAGCCAATATAGACTCAATGAACAGGTTCCTATATAAAGGAGTATGCAGTTTTATTTTGGACGTTCGTGTTTTTTTACATTTTCTTGAAGCTTAGGGGGAAAACTGGATCCCAAGTGAATGGATGTTATGAATTTTTTTGAGGTCTTTTCTCTTCTGTTGATGGATTAGATGGAATTAATGTCAGATTGTAAAGGAAACATGTGCGGTTAGATGCTACTTGTTTTGATAGTATTGGAACAAGGTTAATGAAGGTATAGTGTATTTGCAACACTATATATAGGCCGAGTTATATGGAAATAGGAGTAATGCACTTTGCTGTCTGTAGCTGGAGATTTGTTTTTGCAGTTATGTTAAGGGATGATTTTGGTCTAGGCTATGTAGCCGGTGTCTGCATTCTTATTGGAAGGTGGCATTTAAGTGTGTCATATAGAATTAAAGTGAATATTGAAATAAGTGTAAATCCACTAAGGACCATCTGTCATAGTTGAATGTATTTTGGTGGCCCCTGAAGTATATTTAAGCAATGGTTGGTGCTTTGTAGTGTTTTATCATCGTTAATCAACATGGATTAATAAGGAATGAGCGATACTTTCTACGGGTGAGCAACACTTAGGTGTCGTTTGTTTTTTTAAGAGGTTGAAGTCTGAAGTCTAATTTCACATCTAAAAAATAAGAGGTAGATGGTGCACCTCTTGAAATTTCAGAGGACGTTAAGAGATTATCCAACCTTTTCTTAAAAATAAAACAAACGGTCTTAAGCCTGCAAACCTCTTAATTTTCAGACTTAAGAGGTAACCTATCAACCCCTTAATCTGCAGTGAAATGGAGTGAGGCAACGATGTGCAGGTGTGGGGAAAATGTGACCATGGTAATATTTGTTCATGGCCAAGATGTGTTTAGTTTGGACGTTAAGCAAACAAAATCCAACAACGTTGCAACTGTCTTTGTACAAGGCTGTTGATTTTAGAAGAGAATATGCTTTGGGAGTGTCCTGATCTATCCATCTCGAGATTTGGCCCTCTGTTTTTTCACTTTGCCTTTGTCCCATGAAAAATGTTATTTTTGCACTTTTCACCTTCTCCATGGAGATTACTTTGAGGACGCAGTGCATTTCACGTCAACTATTCCTTTCTTGTTTCTAGTTTTTGATGTATCAAAACCACAGTACTACTGTTATTTCATCCAGATGTTCTTTTTCACAGACAAACTTCCCCGAATATCAGGGCCCAGAAAAGATTGTCATCAGACGTTATAATGACTTCGTTTGGTTGCGTGATCGTCTTTTTGAGAAGTACAAGGGTATCTTCATTCCTCCACTACCAGAGAAGAGCACTGTCGGTAAGATATAATTCTGTTCCTTTATTTTACTTGTTTCACTTTGATATTATTTGCTTTGAACATAGAAAAATGTGTTGAGATCGTCTGTCACTAACAGTTCCTATTATGTGTCTAAGCATGTTTTTCATTGTTGGTATTGAGATTATCTGTCATTAACATTTCTATTATGAATCTTAAGTATGTATTTCATGGTCGGGTGTTTTGCTTTTTTAATCTTGTATTTCTAACCTGTTGGCATCCGTTGATCCAGTAATTTATGGTTTCTCCTTGTGGAAGTTAACACAGTTTGCTCTTGTAGTTTATAAACTTCTTTGATTGGCACAATATGTATATATTACAGTCTTCTTACAGTCATCACTCACCATTCATTGCTGGGATTATAGTTTTTGTTCGCCATACCCTCTTCTGTACTAGCTGATTTTTATTTCATTCATTCATGGGGGGTAGTGACTATCTGGAATTTAGGGTTCATATAGCCCTGAGTAGAAGATCCTTGTTAAAGCAAAACTAAAATACACGTGTATTATAAGTTCTGTTAAATCACATATGATGTGTTAGTTTATTTTTATGCATATATCTATGTATTAATATGAATGCATGGCAGTAAATGAGTTATATGGAGAGGCTAATCCATACTTTTGTCTGTGTATAAGTGGACATGACGCCACATAAGAGTTAAAATCTTTTGGGGTTTCAAGACATCCACATGATTTTCTCTGATTTTCAGTGGGTCAAACCCTCTCACTTGTTATAAACACCAGATGATGTTAGACATATTAGGGCTCGGTTTATCATATATGTTTAGTTAGTTCTCAAATCTTGATTCACAAGTCCTGCCAAAATTTCATTTTAATGAATCATGAACCATATCGAGTTGTAAGATTTGCTTAAATAGTTTGAAGACTATTGTTTATGCATATAAACAATTGTGAACATAAATATACTTGCTAATGAACCTTTATATGTATGTTGGTTAGAAAAAAACATAGGATTATATCTCTCAAGTGCTAGACACTCCCTAAGATACTGTTTAAGCCCTGTTATCATTCTTGAAGTCCTCGCTTGTCAACGCATATTAAGAACTTATGATTAAAGAAAAGAGAGTACACAGACTTGGAGAAAGAAATGTGAAATAAAGTGCATTGAAACAATGACAACGTGTGCATGAGTCAATTGCAAGAATTAAGAAACCCTCCCTGAGTTGCTGAAAGAGAAGAAGACAGGAGAGGAGTAGAGAATAGTAACTGTCTTGGCTTAATGAACTGTGAGGCTGAAATGAATGTACTCTTGTGAGAGAAGGTAGCACAATATACATAACAAAAAACCCTTGACAGACACAGGTGTGGTTAAGTTCTAGGTTAAATATCTATATAAACAATTTTAAGAAGACTTCCAACGATAAAAGGGAAATTCCAACAAAATTCAATTTTCTGTCGAGTTTGTACCATTTACTTCTCAATTGAACCAAATTGTATCTTGAGTTGGACAATCTTAACAACATAATATGTACATACCCCCATACAATTGTATGACTGCTACACAAAGCAAGCACAGCCTGGAGGCACATTTTTGGGCCACCTCATCTTTAATTGTTAAATCTTCATATGTTCGTGTAGGACACAAACAATCCTTATAATTGTAGTAGATGGAGATAAAAACGATCCTTATAATTGTAGTAAATGGAGATAAAATTGCATTAATTTACTTAAACGCTCTCAGGTGACTGACAATGACTTCACTAGTGCAGAGAAGTTTAGATTCAGTGCTGAGTTCATCGAGATGAGGCGTCAAGCGTTGGATACATTTGTCAATAGGATTGCGTTACATCATGAACTTCAACAAAGTGAGGACCTGCGAACCTTTTTGCAGGCTGATGAACAGGTAACCGTTCTGGATTTGACTGCTTAGTTAAAAAATCACCATTGCTTCATAAATGCACTATGATATCATTTATTCCGCAAAAGAAACTTTTCTTGTCCGTATGCTTGGTTGCTGATTTTCTTTTGTGTAGAGGTCACTAAGCAATGTTTTCAATTCTCTTATTTGTCCTCATATACTTTTATCTTTACACCAGTTCAAATAATTTGTCTCATTGCTACGTGTTTGCTGTTTTGCAGACGATGGAAAGAGCAAGGTCACAAGATACTGGAATCTTCAAGAGGAAGCCATCAGATTTGATGCAAATATTCAGGGTAAGACATAAATATAGAATCGGAAGCAACTGGAAGTATTTTGTTTATGCATGATGAAATACACACAAATATGTATGTTTATGAGGTGTTTTAGAATGAATTTGGGGAATACAACAAAAGGGCAGTAGAATCCTAGGTATTGCGTATATAGAACCTATGATCTCTCAGTAAACCTAAGCACTTACACTGCAGGGAGATTTCATTGTGAGACCAAAGATAGTTTGGAGAGAAGTTTTAGGTTTGTTTTTTGCTAAATAGATGGAGAGAATATAGAGATAGATGGACCGTCACATATATGAAATCAACGGCTTTGAGCTGCAAAGATTATCAAGAAAAGCTCTCGGTTTCACCTTTCAGAAATCTATGCTTTCAATTCCAGTAACTTTTGGTTTTATTTTTCAAATTT
Source organism: Centaurea solstitialis (assembly GCA_030169165.1). NCBI lineage: Eukaryota > Viridiplantae > Streptophyta > Magnoliopsida > Asterales > Asteraceae > Centaurea > Centaurea solstitialis. Next base: position 15,181,154 of record CM058045.1, on the reverse strand, counting down.
CAATTTAGTTTGTATGGTTTTAGATTTGTGTGCAAATTTAGCCTTGTCATGTCACGACCACAAGGAGAATGGAAAGGTCTTTCTTATGATACGTAGCAGTTTGTGACTTGGTGTGGCCATCAAACTTTTTCTGTAGACCTGTCTTTTGATTGCAGTTGGTGTAGCTATCAAGAGGACCAATCGTTCTTCATCTTTGAAATGTTAACTGTCCATTTGTATCTATTTGTTCTATAAACCGACTCATGCAAGGAGATTGACCATGCAACTCTGCCTTGAAAGAGTTATATATATATATATATATATATAGAGAGAGAGAGAGAGAGAGAGAGAGAGAGGAGAGAGAGAGAGAGAGAAAGGTTCAAATGAGAAGTGCTAAAAAAATACGAAGTAGAGAAGTGATCTCCACCACTCATCAGGTCAATAAAGGTGGCCTTGACCGGTTATGGTGGACGCAATCACGGGGGATTGACGCGATTCATGGGAGGGTAGAGATTATCAAAGGAGGGGACCCGGTTAAAGCCGCCTTTATTGACCGGATGAGTGGTGGAGATCACTTCTCTACTCCTCATTTTTTTAGCACTTCTCATTTGAACCTAATACTATATATATATATAGTATGAAGTAGGTTCAAACAAGAACAAACCCAATTTGCAAGAACAAAAGAACACCACAATCACATATGATGTGGGCCCATGTGGGTCCCCATAATAAAAAATCATATATGATTCAGGTGGGTCCCAAGTCCCAACCACTAAATCATATATGATTTTTTAATATGTGGGACCCACATGGGCCCTCATCAATGTATGGCTATAATTTGTTCATTTGTTCTTGCAAATGAGGTTGGTTCTTGTATGAACCTGCCTCTCTCTCTCTCTCTCTATATATATATATATATAGTATTAGGTTCAAATGAGAAGTGCTAAAAAAATACGAAGTAGAGAAGTGATCTCAACCGTTGATATGGTTGAGATCATAGTTGACTAGTCAAAGATTGCGGCTTTGACCCTTCAAAAGCCGCAATCTTTGACTAGTCAAAGTTCGGTCAAAGCCGCCTTTATTGACCGGATGAGTGATGGAGATCACTTCTCTACTTCGTATTTTTTTGGCACTTCTCATTTGAACCTCTCTCTATATATAATTATATATATATATATATATATAGGGGTGGGTTCAAATGTGAACCACTTTTTGGCTGTGAACGTGAGGACAACCGAGAGCGCGACATGTGGCGGATGACTAGGCGCCACGTCAGATCCACGGCGGGTGACTAGGCGCGATTCATGGGAGGGCATTGAATTAAAGGGGGGGACCACACTCAAAGTCGCCACGTGTCGCGCTCTCGGTTGTCCTCATGTTCACAACCAAAAAGTGGTTCACATTTGAACTTTCCTCTATATAATATATATATATAGGAATGTTCAAATGAAAACTTATTTTTCATTGTGAACATGAGGACCAATAAAATCGCGTCACGTGACAATATTTACTCTGAATAATGCATCATATTCAGAGTGAATATTGCCAGGTGGCGCGATGTTATTGGTCCTCCGTCCTCACGTTAACAACCAAAATTGAGTTCACATTTGAATCTAACCCTATATATATATCTAATAATCTAATATTCATGTTATGGATGTGACAGGATGTCCAATCTAAAGTGAGTGACGTAGTTCTCGGGAAAGAAAAGCCAGTGGAAGAAACAAATCCTGAGTATGAAAAATTGAAACGCTATATATTTGAGCTTGAAGATCACTTAGCGGAAGCCCAGAAGCATGCATATCGCTTAGTAAAGAGACATAGAGGTACTTGAAGCTTGTAGCAGCCTCTACAGTAGTTCCTTAGAGGGTGTTTGGGAGGGCTTATTTGGAGGTGCTTATAACTTATTTCATCCTGGAGAAGCAAATAAGTTAAAATAAAGTGTTTGCATAGCCACTTTTAAAAGCTCCTTATTTCATCCCCTAAAAGCTAATAAGTCATTTTTAAGAAGTCACTTCATACTAACTTATCAAAAACTCCTTATCAAAAACCCCTAAAAGCTAATAAGCTAATCCAAACACTTTTTAAAAAACTCCTTTTCCACACCACATAAGTTAATAAGTACTTTTGCTAAAAGATATAAGTTGTTTTAAATAAGCCTTCCCAAACAAGCCCTTAACCTTTCAGCTGCTTCTTCCGCAATTACAGATGTTAGATGTATATTAAACACATATGCCAATTTCGAAAGATCATGGAGACAAAAGCTTGTTTTAGATGTTAGTAGAAAATTGATATCTTATAAAATCTAGTTGCTTCTGGTTTAGCATAAATGCTTTGCTTTATGCAGAATTTGATAAATAGATCATAATCAGTTGGGAGAAAGGCTGTTATAGTTGAGTTTCTTTAACACTATGTCTAATTATTGCAACAGAGTTGGGGCAATCTCTAGCAGATTTTGGAAAGGCGATTAAGCTCCTTGGTGCTTGTGAAGGAGATGCTCTTGGGACTGCATTCTCTGAGCTTGGAGCAAAATCGGAGATGCTATCGATCAAGCTACAAAAAGAAGTTAGTTTCTATATATGTTCTCCCTCCATCCTAAGAAATGTCCGGAATAAAACAGCATGCAGGTTTAGTAATTTGTAATAATTATTAATTACAATTTTTAATTAACTAAAGAGTAAATTACGGATTTGGTCTCTGTGGTTTGGTGGATTTTACGGGTTTCGTCCTTAGGCTTCACTAATTACGGATTTAGTCCATGTGGTATTTCTTTTGAATTTGGTCCTTTGGTCTAACGGCTATTCAATAAATCAGTGCATACAATAGGGACCAAATCCAACAAAAATCGCATACCATAGGTACCAAATCTAATAGAAAATGCATACAACTGAGACCAAATCCGTAATTAATTAAGTATAAGGACGAAATCCGTAAAATCCATCAAACCACAGGGACCAAATCCGTAATTTACTCTTAACTAAATGACAATTTTACCCTTAATAATAGAGGGGAATGAATTTCACCATCACATAATTAAGGGTAGAACTGGTATTCTGAGACAGACTAAAATTGAAATATGGATACATTTATTTTGGGATGGAGGGGAGTAGTATTTTTGTACAGTCTACATTATTTCGGAAGGATCAAACAGAAGTTTGAATTTAAGAAAAATCAGATAAAAGCACTGGACAGATTTATGGATCTTTGCCTGTGGATGCTGTGTCTAACATCTCTTTATGTGGTATAAATTGTTAAGGCCCACCATCTTTTAATGAATTTCGAAGAACCTCTGAAAGATTATGTACGTGCTGTGCAATCTATCAAGGTAAGTTTTGAACTTCCAAAGCTCAACTACATAGGCCGTCATAGTTACGTTTCTAGAATTTCTCTCATTTTCTTGTTTCTGATTTGTGAACAGGGGACGATAGCAGAGAGGGCCAACGCTTTCAGGCAGCAGGTTGAATTGGTCGAGACAATAAAGCTAAAGGAAATTGATCTGTATGATTTCCAAATATGCATTTCACTTTATCTAGATTACAAAAGTAAATCAAACCAAACGAGCCCATTATATCCACCTGAAGGTGGGGTCCCCCCTCCTTGCCGAAAAAAACAGAAGAACACTCGAAAAAGAACTTGAAAACAAGAAAGGCAATGCTAAAATATTGAAAAACGAGTTAGTTAGCATAAATGATGAGTAAAGTAGATCTGCAACCCATTGTTTTCATATATATAAGTCCAACAAATTTTATTATCCCGATTCTTGGAATTTGATATAATTATGATAAAGTTAGAGTTAAAACAAGAAAAATGAATAATTATGAAATAATCTTTCAATTATTCTTTATAAGGGTCAAGAACTTCTTGCAACGTGTCTTTCTCTGTAGTGCATGGCTGATATGTCATTCATGAGGCAGGATTTATGAGGTCATTTTGGCTTACTGTATTCCATAAAAAGCTAAGCTTTAGTTTTTGGTTTTCCTGTAGATGAAATTTATGATGTTCTGTGAATGCTCTGAATTAAAATAATACAATTTATTCGTATTAGTGGTTCATATTTGTTTTGTGTTTATGTTTCAGCAACAAATACAGGCTAACTCGATCGGAGAAGACGTTAGAGGCGGAGCATGAATACGAGGAGGTTAGTATAATTATGCATTAATAGCCCCAATCTCTCAAATGGAAAATAATTAGACACTACTTTCTTCACCCTTGCATTTATGATGGTGTTAGATGGAAACACTTGCTAAAGTTTGCCTAAAGGCTCTCTAATATCCCTAAGATTAGATTTTGATTGTTAATGCATTTATATTTGTTTCCTGAAAAAATATGTGGCAGAGTTGTAGGTAGCAAGTCCGTAAAGCATCATAACTAGGAATTGAGATTATTTTGGTATTTTCGAGTTTTGACCGGTAAAATTCTTAGGTCCCATTTGGTTTGCAGGAATGGAATAGATTTGGATTTCAAATCTGTTGGAATTCTAGGGATTCAGAATATCAATGAAACCTGGATAATTAATTGGATCGTGTATGGAACACTTTCCAGAATCTGTAATTCGACTCTATAACCTGGGATTACACGAATTCAGACTTGGGATAATCCAATAGTTCAATTCGGATTTCAGGCAAATCCAAGATTAGTGAAACACATAACACCTTGTTATAGATTATGTTTGTAGAGTCAAATTCGGCAGAGAAAACGGTGTATGTTTTTCGTATATGTTTTGGCAATATCGAACATGGTATATATAGACTACTAATTTACACCTTTTTGAAAAGGTGTTAGTTAAGTTGGTTAATTAACCAAATTGATGGTAGTTAATTCGGTTAACTAACTAAAAGGTGTTAGTTAATTAATGAGGGAAAAGTTGCATCTGTTGGGAAAAGATGCGACTATTCATTTTACTTGAAAATAAACAATGCAATGTTGAAACATCCCCCTTGACCCCACATTCCTGAGTTCATATTAGCTTATTCGAGTGTCCGCTTCGCACCTCCGAACTCAAATTGTAGTCAATACTAAACTGAATTTGTGTCACATTAATCGAGTTTTCAAACGAGTCGACTCGAACATTGGTGTTATAAAGCTCGGCTCGTTAAGTTAGACAAGCTCTATTTTGTGTTCGAGATCGACTCGAGCTCGAGTATTATTAAGCTCGAGCTCGAGATAAACGAGCTTGAGCTCGAGTAGCTCGTTTGAAAGCTCGACTCGCTAACACCCCTACCAGTGACTGTTTTTCGTTGTTTTCGATACTTTTCCTATCATAAACAACCTGCAAGCAAAAACAATAGGGGCTGTTTGTTAAAAAAAAAACTCTTAAAACCTCTTAAGTCTGAGAATTTAGAGGCTTGCAGACTTAAGACTGTGTTATTTTTAAAGAAAAGCTCTGAAAACCACTTACCGTCCTCTGAAATTTTAGGAGGTGCATCATTCACCTCTATTTTCAGATGTAAAATCAGACTTTAGACTTCAGCCCTCTGTTAACAATCCCCCGAGTTTGTCGTGTTAATATCCTCTTACCTATCTGCTAATGAATGTAACACTGGATGCAGCTGAAAGCCGATAGCGAGGAAGCAACAAAAAGATTCGAGAATATCGTGCGGCTAATGAACGAAGAAATCGTGCGTTTCCAAGAGCAAAAAACACAAGATATGGGACTGGCTTTCCACGAATTTGCAAAAGGGCAAGCACGTCTAGCAAACGGTATTGCCGATGCTTGGCGAAGTCTCCTTCCGAAGCTCGAGACTCTTTCTTCGTCGTAACCGAGCTTTATAAATTCCTACACGTCTCATCTCTCGATAACGGTGTTTCCGTGTTCTGTTTGCTTTCGTTGTCTGTATTTTAGCATGCGACACGTTTGAAATCTTAATGAGTACTTCTGTTCTATCTAACAAACAAATGCAACATTTGATTTTTATTTTTTATTTTTTTACTTTTTGGGTACACTTTTGAAATTTTGCTGTTTATTTTCTAGAGATATATATCAGCATCAACATTCAATCTAATTGTGTTAGATAACATTTTCTTTTATGCTATGTTTTGCACTTTGTACTTTTTCTTGCTTATTTTTTCTTTTATTTTGATACTGATATAAAAGTGGGTGTGTTTATGATTTTTTTTTGAACTCTTGAAAATAATAAAATTGCGTTACCCTATTTCTGAGTGGAATATATGGTTTGGTTTTGTTTATTATGGTTATGCTTTTAAACTCTTGTTTTGGACTCCGTAGAAGTGGGTGCTAAACTAGCTCGTAGTTAATAAGTTTGCTTATGAACAAATTATGTTTAGTAAAAACTAGCTTATGAGTATGTAAAATAACCAAAACGGGTATATTTGAATTTAATAATTAACATCAATAAGGATATAATTAAAAAAAGCTATAAAAAGCTACTCCATGTAAAGTTTCAATAAGCTAAGCTTATAAGCTAGCTTATTGTAATGTTTGGATGAACTAGCTTATAAGCTAGCTTGTTTTTGCCAAACACATCCTAAACGTATGATATTTGGTGAGCATGTATTTTTTTTTTAAATTTAATCTAATTAATGCGTATTTAAACTTGTTTGTATGTGTCTTGATTAGTTTTATAAGGCTAGAAAGTTAACACTTAAAAAACCCTAATATTTTACCTGTTAAGCTTTATAAAGCCATGTGTACCATAAGATCGGGTAGCAGGTGGGTAGGAGCTTTTTCAAGCGGGTTCAACAGCTTCGTGGTACCCCCTAGCGGCGGCTACCACCAAGCGGGTAGGCGGACGGGTTTCCAAACCCTCCCAACCTACGAGCTCTCTTTCTCTTAAATATATATTTTAAATTAAATAAAAAAAAGGATAAGAGTATGAGGGTATGAAATGTTTGTGGTACTCCACTTGTGGGTTTAGAGAGTAGGATGTGATTTAGATGTATTATATATTTTTATTTTCAACGAATCAGTAGAATCTAAAAGCTTGACTACAAATTAAAAAAAGTCAAATTTATTTCATCGATCAAAATTGTACTCATAATTAGTAACAACTACAATTAAAAAATGTGACACAAAACTTGAAAAGTTAGCCAAAAACTCACTTTCTTGATGCCGAACTCTTTCAGCTTTGGACCTTCTTATCCAACTCGTCAAACTGTTTGGTTTGCTACATTTTCTGGTAGATAAAAATCCATAACATGTCTAAAGACAATAAAACAAGCTATTATAAAACGAAACATTACACTATATTTTAGACGAATATGACTATGTACAATTTCTCAACAATTAAATTCTCAGTTCTATTTATATTTCCCAAAAAGAAGACCAAACGCCGTAAATCTAAAGTCCGCCATTTTCGATTTCAACACATTCAAACACTTCTTAGAATTTTCTCAACTCAAAATATCAACATTAATTAAAAAAGAAAAAAGGACTGAAACCAACATTATCTGATACTTGAGGGACCATTTACGTAAATTTCACAACATTAAATTATTAAATTATCTTACAGGCCTTTGTGGAACCAACCAACGCCCCAAAATTCAAAAACCATATCCACCATTAACAACCACCTTTTTCTCATCTCTCAATTTCAGCTGCCATGGCTACGGTGTGTAGCAGGCAGGTCTTCCTGCATCGGAGAGAAGTCGTCGGTCCGAAGCTGCCATTATCGTTGGCTCCGGTTAGTGCTCGATTTCAGTTACCGGAAAACAACAAAACTTGGGGTTCGAGATTAGTTTTAAGCGGTGAATTATCCGGCTGTGGTGTTCTTCGAGCATCTCCGACGAACGGAAACATTACTCCGGCAGGAGAGGATGAAGAAGGAGTGCAATTGGGAACGATGAAGCTGCCTATGAATACCGATCTCGAGAAATTCCAATCGTTGCTGTTTCAGGTATCGTCGTAATTTGTGTGCCAAAATCAGTTTGTGAACGTTAAGGGTGCGTTTGGTTGTGGAAAACTGAATACAGTTTTCCATGAACGTTTTCAGAAAATGGAGTTAGTTTTCCTTTTATCTTTTTATGAAAATTTTAGAAATCACATTCAGTTGAAATGGAGTTTTGGCTTTTCCATTTTTGGAAATTTGAAAACTGGTTGAGAAGACTATTAAAATCAGTATTTTAATTTTAATAGAAGTTAGAAAACATAAAACTTTTATTTTCTTGAAATTTTTTGAAAACTGAATGAACTAAACGTCTTTTCTATATTTTTCAATTTCCTTAAAAATTTTCTTGAAAAACTGGAAAATTTTCCATAACCAAAAGCACCTAATATGGAAGTAGTTTGTTAAATATATCATTTCCAAAAAAGCTATTTATAGCCTGGAAAGCAATGCCTTGGGTGCTAGAAGTTTGAATGGTGTAAAATTTGTCAAACGGTAAAACAAATTAATGTTTCCTCAAAATGTTCCTAACCGTGTTATCGGTAGTTCTTTTTAGAGTAAAAATGTAAAATGATGTAGATAACTAACATAGAAAAGTTTGATAGTTTATTTATTTAAAAAATATGTTCAAGGATTTAAAAAGGTGTTGTGGGTGTTGTTAAATGGATCATTTTTGACTTTTGTTTCTCTCACATAAATGTAAACCCTTTTTACTCGATCCCACCTGTATACTCACATAAAGTATCTATTTTTCTCATAAGGTGTCCATTTATAATTCCCCTTTAAAAAATATCATGTAGAATGCCTAATAGGATGATGTACATCAATATAACTTGTAAAATGGTCTGATTCTATCATAATAATTTTGGGCGCGCTTGGTTAGGGGTATTACAGGGTAATGAATGAGAATGATAATAAAAACTATTGCTTGATCTGATATTATATATTGGAATCATTCCTGATTAAATTGGTAGAAATGCAAATTTTATTTCTACTTAGTTCTTTTTTCACATATGTGGTTTCATCTCTTGATATTAAATGGAATATCTTTTGTATTTTCAAGTTGAAGGAAAATATTTTTTAATATGAAACAATTTTTTATTGATTATATTGGGTTAGCTAAACAACATCAATACAATGCTCATTTCTATTCCCATTCTCTTGCATTTCCATTTTCATTTTCATTTACATTCCATTTTCTTTTACATTGTATAAAACGCATAAGTGTTGATCTTATAAACTTAGAGTACTCATTTTATTGTATAGAAATAGTTGATGAAAATAGTAAAAAATTGTTCATATGTTTATAAAACTTACAATCTAAAGCTTTGTGTGTATGTTAATTGACAGTGGGCCAACAGTTTAAGCCAAGGTGCTCAATTACCACTTCCCATGCCTCTAAAGGTCAGTAATCTGCATTTTATACTGGGATGTGATAGAACAAAAACTTGTTCTATATTTAATGTTATATTTAGACCGCGATACAATAAGACTGAGTGAAATAAAAGTACATTCTTTTGGTTTTCCAAAATAAGTGGAACAAAATCAGGTAGGTTCACCTATGATGATGACTCAGGCCATTCGTGGTCACCTAGGAAATTAGTCGGTGTAAGTAAGCTGGCCTGGAAACCCCGGTTACCCAAAAAAAGTGAGGTAGATGTATAAGATTTCTAAATTACTAAATTACGATGTCAAATTAACTCCCTAAGCCTTTTCACAATTCGTTTACCTCCCACCTTTGTCTCGGCTAGAGGTGTAAACGATTTGAGTTTTTAACGAACTATCGAGCTCAAATTTAATAATTCTCGAGCTTGAACAAATCTCGAACATAAAATAAAATTTGTTTAATTTAACGAGCTTGAACTCCATAATACCAATGTTCAACTAGGCTGGTTCTAAAACTCAACTAAAAATTTCAAGTCGAGGCATGCAATTTGAACATTACATTTCCGAGCCAAACATGCCCATATGTTCATAAATCATACAATAAAAACATAAAAGTTATTGAACTCGAACTAATAAACGAGTTAATCAATCGTGAGATCTTGTCTATATATATACGAGCATTGAGAGAGCCGTACTTTGAGACAGTTATTCAACAACCTGGTATTAATTTTTCGAGCCGAACTCGAATAACCCACTACTCAACCTGACCCGTTCCGACTTGATTACGCCCCTAATCTCGGCCTCCAGATACGTCCTGCTCTGTCCAGTCCTGTCATGTCTGATCCAGTTCTGAGAGGAAATTATGTATGTTTCACAGGTTGACAGAATCCAAGGAGGAATAAGGCTCGGGTTCATCACGATCGGTGATGGAGTCACGGAGGTCCCCGTGTACATAGACTGTTTGGTTTTTCCGGCGGTTGCGGGTTCCACACCGGTTTTCCGAGCTGTAAGAGACGGGCCGATGAAAGATCGGTCACCTCCTGGAGAACCAAGAATCATGAAAAGCCTTCTTGCTGCCCTTAAGACATCAGTTGAATTAGCTGCACTTTGAAACCATTTCTATTTCTTTTATGCTACTCTTTTCTTGCATAAATTGAATGTCTTTATATATACAACTTTACTTATTTGGTTTTTTGTAAAAAAAATGTTGGTGTTTTTAACCCGACCTGTTTTAACCGTCTCGATATTTTTTTGATCGAACATGTTCAAATTGTATATTCATGTCTTATCAAGATTTTTAAATCTAATGAATGCGGATTTAGAGGTCAATGTTTGGTTTTTGAACGAAATTTATATGGTAAGAAATAGGTTTAGGATTTTGATTGTGATGTTCAATTCAAGAGTTGATATTGTTCGATTGAATAGGATATGAGAATCATTTGAAGGCCGTGACCCCATGCGGGCATGGCTACAGGCTTCAGCTCGGTTTCACGGGATTCAGCTGGGTTGTGTTATGCCCCAATGCTGGCTTCAGCTCGGGGTTCCGGGCCATTGCAGCCCTCTCTCTCTCTCTCTCTCTCTCTCTCTCTCTCTCAAAAAAAAAAAAAAAAAAGGTTATTCAGGCTCGAGGGTAGTGGTAACGTGGTACTCCCATTGAAGGGCTTGGCGAGGGATTGTGGGTAAAACTGATGTGGTGCTAATGCGACAATTAGGACTTGTGGGTTGCGCTACCGAAGGCCTAATGAAGATGATGAACAACGTTCAAAAATTCATCAGTTGAGTTAACGGATTCTGTTAAACAAAGGATTTAAGCAGTGCAGAAAAGCAAACCACATGTCCCAAATCGGTACTAATTTTGATTTAGGGACCATGATCCATTAAAACCACTAAATCACAGGGACTGTACATGTAAATATGTAATTTACTACTACAATGACAACAAGGAATGTGAAAATTTTATTTAGTTCATCTTTTTCTTTTCTTTTTTTTTTTTTTTTTTTTTTTAATAAATGAATGGTGTGACTTCTTATGATTTTTGGACAAAGAAATAGTAGAAAAATTTAGAATAACATCTTTACTTTTGCTCTAATACCCATGTTAAATTTGATTAGAAAATAGAGATTTTATACAATGATCATCACAAAGATGGTGAACAACAAAACAGAAGATCTAAATCAAGCAGCAATAAAAACAAGAATTTTTGGCATTCTATTTGAACTGAACCAACTAACACTATTTAACAACTTAAATAACATAAGTCAAACTCGCACATATCGACTGCTATATAGATACCATTACCAACAAAGGGTTGAGTTACGGTAAAATGAGAAGTGTGAAAATTGGTCTATCTAACCGTTGGATAAGAAGTGAACAGAGGCGGATCTAGGAAATTTTTGATATGGTGTCACAAAATAATTTCCATATTGAAGATGAAAGCTTTGGCCTTTGTAAGTGAAATGATCAGACAGTGAGATACAAAAAGAAAATAGCTTTAAAGCATCAAAATGATTTTGGAGGGAGTGTTGGGCATCTTGAAAATGAAGTTTCCCTTTTAATTATATTTTGTTTTAAAAAGATTTAATGTAATATTGATTAATTCATTTTTTATTTTTTTTAAATAAGTCACTGATGTCACTTTTCTTCGTTACCATTTGAGTATTTTACAACTTATCAAACCCCAAGAAACAACTCACAACACACGTGGCTTTGTATAACTTAAAGTAAGTTTGACTTTTTTAAAGATAAAATACATAGCTTTTTAATTTACCATACTATCCTCAAGTTTTATGGTTTCACTTGATATATTTAATGGTTTCACAATTTTAACACCACTATAAATAATAGTTGGAAAAAAATTGTATGGTTGCATGGGCTACCATAGCCCATGCTATGCATCCGCCCCTGGAAGTGAATACACATTAGGATGAGATGCATCGAGATAAGATGCATTGTATCAATTTCTTTCTAAAGCGTAATTCATGCGAGAACATGAGATTAATAGTGACCAACGATTCAGATCCACTTCTTACGCTTTAGGAATTCACTAGCTAGCGTTACATTTTTTAAGCCGGATATGCTTTCCTAAGTTGCACTGTAATAGTTTTTATTTGTCAAAGGAATTTAGATTTGTTTGTTATCGGAATCCAACATAACTTATCTTTATTTATACTTGATGTTCTCCCTGACTTTAAATCCTGGATCCAGCAGTGACTGGTAGATCTTGGTTTCTCATCATTTGAGATGAAGTAACACAACCATAGAAGAATGGATGCTTAAGAGCCTCTTTGGCAGTCGGTCTTGAGTATGGACTCCATGAAAGGAGTTTAGAAATCAGATCGATTGCTTCTGGGCTTGCGGATGGTAACAATGAAGAAAGATCCACACTCGGAAACTCTGGAAACCGATAATTAAACAAACTCCATGTGGTGTCTGTTGGGGTGCCAATCACACTGCAAATCTTGTGTATTACGTCCGTTGTAGAAGAACCTTGAAACATTGGTCGGAGGGTCAATAATTCAACCATGATTACACCCATTGCCCACATATCAACCGAAGAATCATGTGTCCACGCATGGAGAAGAACCTCAGGGGCACGATACGAGCGTGTTGAAACATAATAAGTGTATGGAGGTCTGCCTTTGACCTCACGGGCTTGACCAAGATCCGCAATCTTGATTACATCCTTGGAAACAAGAAGGTTTTGTGGTTTAAGGTCGCGATGAAAGTAGCCAACCTTGTCATGCATGTATGCAAGACCTTGAAAGATTTGGAAACACAAGTTTCTAATCTCGGTTTCAGAAAAGGGATTCGTTCTCTGCCGCATAAGATCAAAGAGACTGCATTCCATGTATTCGAACACCAAGAACAATATGTTATTTTGTACCACGACTTCTATAAGGTTCACTATGTTAGGATGATTCTTCATCTTACATAGCGATTTGACTTCTCTCAAGTTCATGCATTCTTTACTCGAATAATACTTTCTGTCGATCATCTTTTTTACTGCAACCAATTCACCGGTCTCTGTATTCAATGCCTTATAGACAACCCCAAATGCTCCACGTCCAATTTCTTCCATTCTTTGATATTTATTCATTGTTTACGACCCTTTTTCTTAAGAAACACACACAAACGTAGAAGAAGAAGAAGAAACAGAAAGTTCGATGGACAAATACAAAGACCAAATCACTTTAAACCCTAATGATGATTTACAGATTTAAACGAAGGGGATGAAAAAAAGCCATACAAATCGAAGAAAGTTGAAGTGGGCATTAATTTGGGAACTATTGTTTATTTTAATATCAATTAAGAAGATTTTAGATACAGAAGGGTTTAGGAATTGTAGTTCACTTAGGATTATAATAACTTTTTTGGATCAAGATCACATATAAAGAAACAAACTTTCCATAATTAAGTTTTTATGAATTTTTTAAAATAAAAATATGTGAACTTCTTAAAATCAAATAAATATTTTTTAAAGTTTTTAAAGCCGAAGAAATACAATAACTTTTATACATCTTTTAATAAAATCCTTACATTAAATATGTAAATAAAAAAATATATTAATTTTTTATTCGTGTATTAAAGTAACAAAGTATAAGACCATCCACACTGGTCGCTTGACAGTGGTACCAGATGTCGCATCAACACCACATCAACTTTTCACTATTTTACCAACATCTTACCAATTCAACCACACCATACCAATCTAAATAATTAATTAAAAACATAAAAGAAAAAGAAAAGAAGAGAGAGATAGAGAGAAAGGAGAGAGGGTAGGGTGGGGTGGGGTAGTCTACGAGACCGGCACGGCCATGCTGTTTTTACCCCATGCCGATTACCTTTGGCGGTGTTGCCGAGGGTACCGGTCGGTACCGGCGCCCTTGACGCCTCCCTTCATGGCCGGCTGCGGACGGTCTAATAAACGAATAAAAAGTTATGATATTATACCATTTTCATTAACACTAGTGGCCCGCACCGCGCGTTGCACGGTGTTTAAAAAATAATATAAGTATTTGTGTATTAATTATACTTAATATGTTTTATTCATTTGTCCTACAAAAGTAATATAAGTATCTGTGTATTAATTATATTTAATAAGTTTTATTCATCCGTCCTATGTAAATACCGTTTAACTTATATGATACACATTTTAGAATATTGACATTCTACCATCAATCCCTATCATTTATGTTGTTTTGCATAATTGTAATCACATTATCTAAATAACTCAAAATCGTTTATATTATCGTTCAACATCTTTGTCCATAAAAACGAATTGGTGATAAACATCTTAATTTCAACAAATGCTTATCAAGTAAGAGTCATTTTCACACTTACCTGGTGTGAGACCCCCAGTTCCTTATATAGCTTGTTGGTTAAAGCCCTAAATACATTGATAATATACTTTAGTTTTTGGGTTAATGACTTATAAGGGTAATGAACTATTCTGTTTGAGCATATTTTATCATTGGACTTTTTTTTATACTTAATGTACCATTGAACGGCATCACACGTTGCGCGATGGTGATAGATTATTTAGACAATTTTGAAGTTAAATCGGTGGAGAATCACATATCATATAATAAGATAATAAGAATTGATGTACATTTGAGACGAAGTTGCCTCATTATTCTTAGTTGTTTCTTTTGATATGTATAATTAAATAACAACCTATAAGTTCAACACTATCAAACTTTGTAATAGACTCGAATGATAAAAGAAATGTGTGAGGCTACTTATTATAATAATGATGTGTATGATGGGTATTTTTTTCATAACTCGTAATATATAGATTTATCCGCGACATAATATTCCTATAAAATATTTATATTCGATCATATGCGAATCTGATTTAATTGATAATGTATCCACGTTCAAGTTTTTTTCGATCTACTTAAGGCTATTTATTTATAGCTTAGTTTCTCGTTAAAGAATATTGAAAAGAGGTTTTAATAATATTATGCAAAATAAAAAATATTACATCAATTTTATTTACATATTTTGATTTCAATTTAAATTTAACATAAAAATGAAATTGAAATAATTACTATAGTAAGTTATTTTCGAATTTTATATACTTATTTATTCTATTTAATCTATATATATTTTTACAAATGTTAATTACTATTATATTGATTTAACAAATCCAATAAATATTTATTCTTAATATATTTTAAATATATATTATTTTATTTAGTAGTAAGTATGTCATTTGTTCAAGAATTGACTAATATAAAATTTAATTATATTATCATTCCATATATATGTATATATATTGTCTCTATATTTATATATTAATTTTATTATTTAACTAAATGTTCATTCTTATTTTACTTATATATTGACTCTAATATTTTTTATATTTATATATTGGTGCCAATAAGATTTTAAATAATAATGGTGATTTTAATTTTATATGTTCATTTAAACTTTATATATTAATAGAAATTTTAGATACTTAGTTTTCTTTGTGAATAATACATATTAATATATATGTAGTACTAAAGAAAATGACTACAACTTGCGTGGTTGGTCATTTAAAAATATATTGATTTCTAAATAATATATATATATATATAAAAAGAGTTATGTATATAGTATAACTAACAATAATTATAAATGTATTATATTGACGTGATCCATCGTCATCTTCAATTAGTTATTTATAATAATTATAATATTTTTATTTTATTTAAATTACACATATTATTATATTTAAGTGTCATGTAAATGAAAGTATACATGTTGATTGTTGTAATTTTTCATCCCTAATGAGTTCTTAAATATGCTGATTATATGTATATATATATAGAGAGAGAGAGAGAGGAGGGAAAATCTTTTGTGAACCAAAAAAATAATATACAAACAATTTGAACCAATGCACTCCCTTGATCCTTAAATGTTATATGTATAAAAATATTATAATAATATGAAATAAAAAAAAAAATTAGATGCAAACAAAGAGTATGAATAATTTTATTTAATAAAAATTTTGTTATTAACTACATTAAAAAGGAAAATATTTTAGAGAAAAGTTAAAGAATAAATTTAGGATTGAATTGCTTAGAAAAATGGTATCTCATTGTTGGATTTTTTTTAAATTGCAAATTAAGAAATTATAAGTACATTAAAAAATCAAAAGTGAATCCACAACAAAACAAAAACAAAAAAAAATAAAAAAATACATAGATCGTACTTTGTAGTTTGGTTGTTGTCAACAAAAATAACTTTTATAAGAAAATACAAAATATAAGCAAAACGAATTAAGAAGAATGACATCACTTAAAACACAAATACAACATAAATATCAAATGCAAAGTAATAGTAATAGTAAGAAAAAAGAACATTATTCTATCGTTGCATACAAAACTATGAAAATCTTTTTATATATAAAAAACTAATGATACTCATCCCAAAAACAACATATAAATCTTATAATCATAAAATTTATAATAAAAAGTGAAACGTTACCGGAAACTTTTATGAAGGTTGAGCAATAGTAACGAAGAAAAAAATTCTATAAAAGAGAAACAACAAAAATACATACAAACGTAATAGAATATAACATAGAACATAAAGGTTGTAGGTTAAGGGAGCATTAGGTTGTATTTATATATGGTTTTGTTGTAGGTTTTTTTATTAATTAATAAATGGGAATTTGAGGAGACCAAATTGAATGTCTATAAGAAGTAAAAAAATTGGAAATTAAAGCTAATTAAATTGTAAGCAAAATTACCAAAGAAACCTTTTTGTAGTAAATTACAAAATTTTAATTAAGGGGTAGAATAGTATTTAACTTATTTAATATATAAAAAACTCAAAACAATGAAAAAAATCCTATAAGCTAATACTCGATAGATAGGATATCCACATCATTCTTCCAACATCTTGCTTATACATATATATATATATATATCAAAATAAAAAAACAAAAAACTTTTATAATAACAATAAGGAATATACACAAAAACATATAAAAATAATATGGTGTTTTTTTATAGAAAAAAAACAATAATATTGATTGGCACACATAAACAATATATAATTACGAAAATCATAAAAGGTGTTAGCTTACCTAGAAATTTTACGAAGAATGAACAACAATCTTACAAACAAAGAAACCCAATAGCAAAAAAAGAACTAAAAGTTGTTGAAGTACATTTTTGGTGGAATATTTGGTTTAATTTATAGATGATTATGTTGTAGGTTTTCTTTTAATTAATGAATGAGAAGGTGAAAAGGGTAGAATAAATGTTTTTTGGTGGAATATTTGGTTTAATTTATTGATGATTATGTTGTAGGTTTTCTTTTAATTAATGAATGAGAAGGTGAAAAGGGTAGAATAAATATTTTTATAAGTTAAATAATATGAAAGTTAAAGCTAATTAAATTGTTAAGTCAAATTACCAAAGAGTCCTTATTATATTAAAACATGCAATTTTCATTTAGGGGTAAAATAGTCTTTAGCTTATTTTATATTTAAAAAATTCAAAAAAAGGAGAAAATTTCTCTAAGCCAATACTCAATATATAGGATGCCACATCATTCTTCCAACATCCTACTTTTATATATATATAGATTATTTGAAGACGATAAAAATAAGTTAGACCATCTGCATCAATGCAATGCCAACTTATCTTTCTAATGTGCCACATCAGCTTTGCAATAAACCTTTACATCAATGCAATCAGACTTATCTTTTACACTGCTTTCTAAAGTTGTCCCCGCCAAGTATTATTTATATAAAACAAATATTTATATGAATTGAAAAAGAGAAAAAAAGAAAGAAAAATGGAAGTGGGTCCCACACTTTACATTTGAAAAACCTTGCAATATTTGAAAGGCTTGTAAGTTCTTGCAAGACTTCTTATATAGATGGCAATGTCACCTCACTTGCAAGGAACACTTATAAGATTGATGTAGATGGCCTACTAATTATTTATTTTTCAAATCTAAATTCCAATCACATATCATAACTAGCATCTTTGTCATTTGAATTTGAAAGATAAATAATAGTTAATACTTAATAGAAATGGAGTATCGTTTTCTTTTTTACTGGTTTGTGGTATTCTATTACTGATTTGTTGATATATGAAAATAGAAACTGATATTTTGGACAAAAAGGAACTGATATGTTTTTTTTGTTTTGTTTTGTAAGCATAATATTTCATCCTTTTAAAGAAAATGTTCATAGACTTAATTGTTCAAAATAAGAAAGTTTGTTGGGTTTTTTTCTTCTTCTTTTTGGTTTAGTAAGTTCAAGAATTTATTTATTCGGTTTCAAGAAGTTCAAAGGTTTATTTATTAAACAAAATTAGGGATTTATTCGTTTAACTTAAAAGAGTCGATATTCATAACACAAATGTTTGGCCCAATTTGATCAAAAACTCGATTAAAGTTTTGGAGATAGGCTGAACTATTCGAGCATACAACCTTTTCAAACCAAACAATATGCTCATGCATTTATGAATCATAAAGTTAAAACATAAAATTTATCAAGCTAAAACTAATAAGCGATATAATTGTTCACGAGTTATAAAGCCCGTACAAGCATTGAGCTCGACAGTTCAAAAATATTCGAACTTCTAGTAACTCACTACTCGACCCGACTCTTTTCCACCTAGTCTCGGCCATCCAATTTGGTCACATCATGTCCCGTCCAATCTAGGAGTGTGTAAAAAGTCACCCGACCCAATTCAATCCCACCATTCCAATTAGAATCAACCGACTATAGTTGGATATCCAATTGTAATTAGATCGTATTGGATCCAAAATTTCAACATCCAAATTGGATGACTCGGTTATTGGATGATAGTCTAGAACCCACTAAAAGTGAACTGATATAATTTAATGATCATCCAACTATCATCCAATTAGTAACTATATATAATTATCAACATTTTAAGATATAAACTTTTAGTTGATATAAATTTTTTTACATAAAGAAATTAAGAAATATATATGAATAATTGATCCAAAAAGTCGATTAATTGATTGAAAATTGTATCAAAATATTTGGTGGATCTAATGGATAATCAACAGTAACATACAATTGATGGATTGGATCGGATCTCCAATGTTAAATGGATTGATTGGATCGAATGACAAAATCCAACGTCCATTAGATGTTTTGATCAAGTCGGATCTATCTAAATCCATTGGATTTCTACTGATGGACGCCCCTAGTCCCATCTTGTTGTGTCTCGTTCTGTTCTATCCAAACTAGTCTTGTTCTTAAATGAAATTCTCTACGTTTCTCATGTTGACAAAAGATAACATACGAACTTTTTTAACAAACCAAACGATTTGTAATTTCTAAACTGAAAAATCAAAAGATGTTATATGCAATAAATAACAAAGACAAAATTTATAGTTCACTCATATATTAATCGAGTTAACGTATTTTGTGATTGAAGGCGTATAAATATACAAATATTAAATCACAAACAATACTTATCGTGGTTATTAATGTTAATCTTGAATTATTCACCGGACTCGTTTGAAATTATGAGTTAAATCGAAGACAAAATCGTATAAACTTTTGATAATTAGTCTAAAAATAAAAATGTCCAAACCACCCTTCGGTCATTACCATTACACCCTTCATATATTTAATAATGCATCCAACATATATATTTCATAATTTTCCTTTACATTCTTGCCCATTAAAGAAGACAGAATATCTGAATTAAACAGCAAAAAAACAAGAGTTGATAACATTCAATTGAACCAATTAACTCACTATCTATAACAACTTAATTACAATAAACCAATACTTTCATAACCAAAATCTTTAGCATTCAAGTCAAACCAAAAAGTCAAACCCGCACATATCGATAGCTATATACATACCGTTACCAACATAAACCATAAACCGAGTTAGCCAATTCTTCGGATGGAGCCACGGATCCTTTTACCCCGCTTAAGCAACTTTCCAAACGTCGACTGATCTGCTTCAAATTCTCTCTTTGCATCGCCATTTTAAACACCAATGGTAGCTCCTGGTTTTTGATCATTAAAGACGAGGTAAGGCCGTCGAATTGGGGGTGTGGAATACGATAACACCCATAGAAGAACGGATGCTGAAGAACTTCTTTGGCTGTTGGCCTTTCGCACGGACTCCATGAAAGAAGGGTCGATATCAGATTGATTGCTTCCGGGCTCGCTGATGGTAGCAACGAAGAAAGATCCACACCCGGGAAAGTCTGGAAACCGATAGCTGATGTTATTGGCACGATAGATTCCCAAACTCCATGTGGTTTCCGTTGGGGTGCCGATCACACTGCAAATCCTACGCATTACGTCTGTGGCAGAGGAAGCTTCGAAGAGCGGTTGGAGGGTGAATAGTTCAAACATGATTGCACCCATTGCCCACATATCGACCGAAGAACCGTGTGCCCTAGCATGGAGAAGAACCTCAGGGGCGCGATACCAACGTGACGTAATCGGTGTACGGAGGTTTACCGTTGATCTCACGGGCTTGACCAAGATCCGCGATCTTGATGACATCCTTGGAGACCAGAAGGTTTTCCGGTTTAAGGTCGCGATGAAAGTATCCAGCTCGGTTGTGCATGTATTCAAGGCCTTGAAAGATTTGGAAGCAGATGTTTCTGATCTCGGTTTCGGAAAAGGGTTTCGTTCGATATCTCATGCGGTCGAAGAGAGTGCACTCCATGTATTCGAAAACCAGAAACAAGATTTTGTTTTCCACGATGACTTCTTTGAGTTTTACGATGTTAGGATGATTCTTCACCTTGCATAGCGACTTGACTTCTCTCAGATTCATGCATTCTTTAATGGAGTGATACATTCGATCGATCATCTTCTTGATTGCAACCAGTTCACCGGTCTCAGTATTCAATGCCTTAGAAACAACCCCATATGATCCACGCCCAATTTCTTCGAGTTTGTGATATTTTTCCATTCTCTGTTTTCAAGAATAGACACACCAACTTAGAAGAAGAAGAAGAAGAAGAAGAATCAAGAAATTCGATATACGAATACAAAAATTAAAGAGCTTACCTTATAAGAAGAAAGTTGTTGTAGTGAGTATGTATTAAGTGGTAAGTGTTGTTTATTTATAATAATCGAGTAGATCATTTATTGATATGTGAATCCAATCATGTTTATCCAGATATATATTTCCGCAGGAAACAATATTTTCCATAATTAACCATAACAAAAATTAAAATGTTTAATCTATAAAATAATATTATTTCACTTTTCAACCATAGGTTTTTGGATCAGTTTATATTAATCCCTCGAGCAATCAAAAATAATCAGGAATCATCACAAGTGAACCTTCTAAGTTTTGACAAATTAAGCTTCAAATCAAACCCAAAGAAGATAAGATTTCCGGTACATCCCTAAGATTTCATGCAAAATGATATTCTTAGTCCATTTGGTTTGTTGGATTTGGAATTTTTTTGTATATTTGATTTTGTAGGATTTGGAATGATTTGAAAATATGGACGTTTTTTCATAATTATTTTAAAATGAAGATGCAAGGTGCAATTTTGTACAAGGTATAAGGACCAATCATATAATTTACTCTAAAATTTTTATTAGAAAATATAAATAACTAAATTGTATGTGGTTTTTAGAAAAAATGTTTTTATCTTAAAAATATCATTATTTTTAAATCAACGAAATCTTGTCCAAATAGTTTACTGAATTAACTGAAGATAAAGATATATTTTAAAAACGTTGTTATTTACAAATCAACAAAATCTTGTCTAAATAGTTAATAGATTGAAAATAATTAATTGAAGATAAATATATATTTTAAAGATATTATTATACTAAGCGACAAATAATTAATTGAATAAAAATAGGAGTAAATTACATTTTTTGGTCACAACCTAAATGACTCTTAGGAAAACTTATCATATACCGGGAGTTCTTGTCACCATTCAAACATTTTTTTTGGACAAAAATACCCTTGTTCTACACGGGTTATAAAAAAAAAAAAAAAACCCAGCTACTTCTTTCATTCACACATCTTCAACCATTGTATCCCCTCCTTCAAACGCTAGCCGTCCTCAACTTGTTGCTCACTGGATGCTGCTCACCGACAGCTGCTCGTCCTTCTACTCTCACAATGAGAATGCATATAACCCTATTCCGGTCTGGTCCGGTACGAAATGAACTTATAATCATAGAATCGACTCAATCATCAGATTATAGATTATAAGTTCATAACCCAAGCCCATTACCATTTTGGGCAGATGACTAGGCGCGATTCATGGGAGGGCATTGAATTAAAGGGGGGAGCACACTCAAAGTCGCCACGTGTCGCGCTCTCGGCTGTCCTCACGTTCACAACCAAAAAATGGTTCACATTTGAACTTTCCTCTATGTATATATATATATATATATATATATATATATATGTGGAACCATATAGTGGATGCTCAATTTTACAAAACGAATAATTACTATTAGATATTGGCGGATCTAGAAACTTTAGAGATGAGTGTCGTAATTTAAGCTAAGCAACACATACATTACGTGACCGTTGTAATGGTTTTGTTTTAGTAGTCACTACCACTAGCATATTAATAGAGAGGGAGAGAGAGAGAGAGACAGAGAGATGAAGAGTGTAGAGAGAGATAGAGAGAAATAAGGAGATCAAAAGAGAGAAGGGGGATCGGTTTCACCGAGTTTCCAAATCTAATCCCCCGAGACCGTATGCGAAACTGATTTCACCATAGCACAACTCGTGAGAAGGCCCGCCAAGCCCGTGCGGGAAGCCCGACGATCCCACATGGCCGCTATTCACGACCTTAAGTTCTTATCTTAACTAGTGCCTTCATATGTTAAGGGAATTTTAGTTATTACAAAAAAAAATCTAAAATAAATTTAGATGTATAAATTTTTCTCTTTATTTTTCTTTTCTTTTATTTTTCTCCAATTCGAGAACACAAGAAAGATGTTTGTTTGACAAATCTTTAACATTTAAATGATCAGAATGATTAAGAACGCTTTATGTTTTACTACATTATAAAACCTAGTTGTTTCATAAATGTTATAAGGGCCTTCAAAAAAGATCCTATTACAATTATAACAAAACAAGATATAAAAGTTTACACCACATATTATATTAAAAGTCTAATAATAACAGAGTAACACACAAAATTCACCTAGGTAGAATCATTTTTCGAAACAAATTTCAATCAGTTATTCTTAATCAACTTTGTCTAATAAATCGTTAACTAGAAAGATTAACATATAAGAGTTGACTGACTGACAACCATTGTTTACCTAAGTTCTGAAGAAATTTTTTTTTGCTCGATTCTAGGGCCAGATTTTCCCTGAGCACTCAACTTTATGTTTGTTATCTAAGAGTTGTAGTTTTTTTTTTTAGCAATAACAATCAATATTATGATGAAAGAAGTCAACAAAATTATAGATAAGGTTGCTCGTCGAACAAGAAAATGAGAAAAAAAAACAAAAATGTAGCAAATTATTTTAGTCATAAATTTAGCCAAAATGAAAGAAACTACCAACCTGATCAATATATTTTTAAACTAGTTAATGGCCCGTGTAATACACGGACAATTTAAATATATTGTTTTAATTTCTAATAAGAATAAAGATCTACATTATAAAGTTCACAATTATTTTACCACAAATCAAACGCAATATCCAATTAACAATATAAATGTGACTTAGTTCACAAAAGAAACATTAATGATTTAGTTTAATCAAAACCATTTAGTTATTTAGTAAAAATAATTCTTATTAATCAATGATTTAAATGAAAAAAAATTACTCTTGGTTTATTATTAAATATTTTAGTCATTTAATAATTGTTAAAATATCTGAAATTGAAATTTATAATTCTTTTTTTTCGAAAGATTCGGATTTCGTGAATGATTTTAAAACTCGAGGGATTTAAAAATAAAATATGTAGTATTTTTTATTTGTAGGATTTTAAAAAAAATTCATTTTTTATAAATAATCTATAAAAATAGTTAGATTAAAAGGATTAAATCTTTAAACTCAAAAATATCAACGGCATGGTTTTAAATAAAATTAATTTCCATTATTTATAAATAATCTATAAAAATAGTTAGATTAAAAAAAATGAAATCTTAAATTTCAAGAATATCAACAATAGAATTGTAATAAAAGGTAAACAAGTTAACTTATATCTATTTTTAATATTTAATAATATAAAAAAATCTAAAAAATATTCAATATTAGACTCATTTTGAAGGTATCGTCGAGACGATTATAATGGTGTAATTTATAGCAAATAAAAACAAAAAATTTAATACATTTTAATTCATATATATTATTTACGTTAATATGATAAGGATGTAACTGAAAAATGAAAAACTAAGGGATAAAAAGTAATTTAATCAATTATTTCTAAGGATAAAAAATGTAAATTTAGAAGGTGAATTTTGAAAAATACTTTTTCCATATATGTTAGTTACATATTTATAGGTATTAATAGAGCATTAAAAAAAGAAAAAAAAATAGATATACATGATGACATCATCAATGGAAATTTTTTCTTTAATCGGCCAATCAAATAGCTCAATTTCATATTGATGACATCAGCTAAAACCTTCTTTTAATATATATATATATATATATATATATATATATATATATAGATTAGAGAACTAATGAGAGGAGTGCATATTTGCATTTGTAATTAGAGGTGCAGAAAAAAAACCGAATAACCGAAAAACCGAAAAAAAACCGTAACCTGTTATTTTTAACTGGTTAGGATTTAAACCAAACTGGTTTTTTTAATAACCGGTTATTTGACCTGCTTAAGCATTTGGACATGCCCGGTTTAATCGGTTTTAACCGGTTTTCGTAATAAAAAATTTGAACTTATATATATATATGTGTGTGTGCGCGCGCAATTTTATTTGAATTTATATTTATAGTTTGTTGGTAAATAATAATTGTTGGTATTTATATAATTATATTTATTGTTTTTATCATATTTATACATTTATAAATAATAATTATATGTATTTATATAATTATTATGATAAAATTAAATAAAACAAAAGAAAAATCCCAAAGAAAATCAGAGTTTTAATCTAAGCCCAAAAGAAGCCCAACCCAATCCTACTCCGGCCCATAACCTAACCGGTTTTATACTTAACCTAACCGGTTTGTTAGAGTATTGTTTTTCGAAGCCCATAACATAACCTAACCGGTTTGACTGAACCGGTTTATACTTAACTTAACCGGTTTGTTAGAGTATTGTTTTCGAAGCCCATCACCGGTTTGTAAATATATGTTAATCTTGTAAGTGTCCTTTTTATATATATGGATAAGAAGATGCCAATTGCTTATTTTGTAAATAAACAATAAAATGGTCAAAAGTTAAATTGGTCATTCAAACAGTTCTATTTTGTTCTTTCCGGTTTACTTATATCCTACCAAACATTGAACATATGTCCTGTTCTGTATTGTCCTGTCCTATTCTATTATTTTTTGTCTTGTTCAGTCTTGTCCTCATACCAAACGCACCCTAAAGTCACTAAATTTCTACCAATTGTTATTGTTGTTGTAATTTGTATTAGACCTCTCATAAATTAAATGTTCCTTGGTTCCTATCTATTAAACCCATTAGGCCATGAGTAGCGCAACCCATAAATTCACAAGCTCACCGTGCCACATCAGCGCCACATGAGTTTTACCCACAAACCCACAATAAGCTCAAAATAGAAGTATCAATACCCACAAAACCGAATACCTAATACATATATATATATATATGGGAGGAGGAGGAGGAGGAAGAGTGCAGAGAGAGATAGAGACAAATAAGGAGATAAGGGAGAGAAGGGGATTCGGTTTCCTCGGGTTTCCAAACCCAATCCCCTGAGACCGCGTGGCAAACCGATTTCCTCGTAGCGCAGCCCACGAGAAGCCCGTCGAGCCCATATGGAATGCCCGACAAGGCCACCTAGGCGCTACTCACGACCTTAAGTTCTTATCTTAACTAGTGCCTTCGTCATATGTGAACGGAATTTTAGTTATTACAGAACATTTTTCTAAAATAAATTAAGATGTATAAATTTTTCTCTTTCTCTTTCTTTTTCTATTTTCTCAAATTCGAGAACACAAGAAAGATGTTTGTTTGACAAATCTTTAACATTTAAATGATCAGAATGATTAAGAGAGTTTTATGTTTTACTACATTATAAAACCTACTTGTTTCATAAATGTTATAAGGGCCTTCAAAAAAGATCATATTACAATTATAACAAAACAAGATATAAAAGTTTACACCATATATTATATTAAAAGTTTTACAAGTTGAATTAAAAAAATGTCTAATAATAACAAAGTAACACACAAAATTCACCTAGGTAGAATCATTTTTCGAAACAAATTTCCAATCAGTTATTCATAATCAACATTGTCTAATAAATCGTTAACTAGAAAGATTAATATATAAGAGTTTACTGACTGACAACCATTGTTTACCTAAGTTCTGAAGAAAAAAAAACTTGCTTGATTCTAGGGCCAGATTTTCCCTGAGCACTCAACTTTTATGTTTGTTATCTAAGAGTTGTAGTTTTTTTTAGCAATAACAATCAATATTATGATCAAAGAAGTTAACAAAATTATAGATAAGGTTGCTCGTCGAATAAGAAAATGAGAAAAAAAAAAACAAAAATGTAGCAAATTATTTTAGTCATAAATTTAGCCAAAATGAAAGAAACTACCAACCTGATCAATATATTTTTAAATTAGAGAACTAAGGAGAGGGAGTGCATATATGCATTTGTAATTAGAGATGCACAAAAAAAAACCAAATAACCGGAAAACCGAAAAAAAAACGTTACCGGTTATTTTTAACTGGTTAGGATTTAAACTAGACTGGTTTTTTTAATAACCGGTTTTTTGACCTGCTTAAGCATTTGACATGCCCGGTTTTTTACCAGTTAGATAACTGGGTTGTAACCGGTTTTTTTATAACCGGTTGTTTAATCGGTTTTAACCGGTTTTCATAATAAAAAATTTGAACTTATATATATATATATATGTGTGTGTGTGTGTTCGTGCGCATTTTTATTTGAATTTATATTTATAGTATGTTGGTAAATGATAATTGTTGGTATTTATATAATTATATTTATTGTTTTTATCATATTTATACAATTATAACTTAAAATTATATTTATTGTTTTTATCATAAAATTAAATAAAACAAAAGAAAAATCCCAAAGAAAATCAGAATTTTAATCTAAGCCCAAAAGAAGCCCAACCCAATCCTACTCCGGCCCATAACCTAACCGGTTTGTTAGAGTATTGTTTTTGAAGCCCATCACCTGTTTTTTTAGTCGGTTTATAAATAACCGGTTAAGTTATTTAACCGATCACATGCACCTCTATTTGTAATAGAGAATGGGACAAACTGAAGTATTAAACTAAATTGTTAATATACCATAAGTTATCAAATAGGTTAAAATAAAAAAGAAAAGATAGAATTATCGAGCTAGCACTTGGGATAAAATTTAAAGCATATATATAATTGGGTACAAAGTACTAACTATTATGTAAAATTGAACCCTACATAATTTTGAGGGGCATAAAAATTTCGAGAGGCTTGTTTACAATTTCAATTAGCAGTTTTACTCTTTGATTTACCATCCACACCTCTGGAAAAGTGAATTGCTACTCACAAACATTAACATCCTCTTTTTACATTCTCAATGCAATTCACCTCCTACTAGAAAGGGTGTAATTACACCTTACTCGGCAACAACGTTGACATGAAATGAGAGTCTTACCCAGTATGTGAGATTGACGAATCTTATCCGGTAAGCGCTAACCAATTAAATTGTTACATACGATACCGTTTTCAGAGACTAAAATATTATCCAATATGGCAAATGACAAAGTCCAATTATTCCGATAAACGCTTACCGAGTAAGTATTTAAGTAAACGGACGTTAAATTCAACAAATTAAAAATGACGAAACCACATTTCAATCACTACAATTACACCTTTCATATAACAACATTCATTAACTTGCTCACTCAAGAAAACACAATATCTAAATCAAGCAGCAACAGAACACGAGTCGATAACATTCTATTTGAATCAATTAATTAACTCACTATTTATAACAACTTAAATACAATCATAAACCAATACTTTCATAACCAAAATCTTTTACATTAAAAGTCAAACCCAAACTCAAACCCACACATATCGATCGCTACGTACATACCGTTACCAACATAAACCATAATCCGAATTAACCAATTTTTCGGTTGGAGTCACGGATCCTTTTAACCCGCTTAAGCAACTTTCCAAACGTCGGGTATTACGCTTCAACATCTCTCTTCTCATCGCCATTTTAAACACCAATGGTAGATCCCGGTTTTTGATCATTAAAGACGAGGTAAGACCGTGGAATTGGGGGTGTGGAATACAATAACACCCATAGAAGAACGGATGCTGAAGAGCTTCTTCGGCTGTCGGCCTTGCGCACGGACTCCATGAAAGAAGGGCCGAAATAAGATTAATTGCTTCCGAATTTGCTGATGGTAGCAACGAAGAAAGATCCACACCCGGAAACTCTGGAAACCGAATATTATTGGCATGATGGATTCCAAAACTCCATGTGGTTTCCGTAGGGGTGCCGATCACACTGCAAATCTTATGCATTACGTCTGTGGCAGAGGAACCCTTGAAAAGCGGTTGGAGGGTAAATAGTTCAAACATGATTGCACCCATCGCCCACATATCGACGGAAGAATCGTGTGCCCTAGCGTGGAGAAGAACCTCGGGGGCGCGATACCAACGTGTTGTGATGTAATCGGGGTTTGGAGGTTTGGCGTTGATCTCACGGGCTTGACCAAAATCCGCAATCTTGATAACATCCTTGGAAACAAGAAGGTTTTCTGGTTTAAGGTTGCGATGAAAGATTCCAACTCTGTTGTGCATGTATGCAAGACCTTGGAAGATTTGGAGACACAAGTTTCTGATCTCGGTTTCGGAGAAAGGATTCCTTCTAAATCTTATGCGGTCGAAGAGAGTGCATTCCATGTATTCGAAAACCAAATACAAGATATCGTTTTCTACGACAACTTCATTGAGTTTTACGAAGTTAGGATGATTATTCACCTTGTATAGCGACTTGACTTCTCTCAGATTCATGCATTCTTTAATGGAGTGATATTTTCGGTCGGTCATCTTCTTGACTGCAACCAGTTCACCTGTCTCTGTATTCAATGCCTTAAAGACAACCCCGTATGATCCACGACCAATTTCTTCAAGTTTGTGATATTTTTCCATAATATCAGAAACTTCGATAGTTGAAGAGGAAGTATCAGAAACTTCGATAGACTAATTACTAAGAAGAGATCACTTTGTAAGAAGGAAGTTGTAGTGAGTATTTAAGTGGGAATTGTTGTTTATTTATACTAATCGAGTAGATTTTAGATATGGATGATTTAGGGAGAATTATATTTCACTTAGGATTATCTTTATTTTCCTTTTTTGAGAAAATAAATCTTAATCCAATGATGCTTACCCATATATTTCCGTAGGAAACAAACGTTTTTTAAAACTTTCCATAATTAAATAAGGATAAGAAAAATTAATTAAATATGATTAAATAACAAAAATTAAAATGTTTAATCAACAAAATAATATTCTTTCTTTTGTAACCATAGGTTTTCGGGAAGATTATACATATATATCGGTTAGTCCCTTAAGTAATGGAGAATAGTCAAAAGTCATTATAATAAAGTGGCCACAAATGTTTTTAAGTGTTTGATTTGTAAAATTTGTAATGGATTTGAATTTTTTTCTCTACAAAAGTAATTATTAAATATATAAAAATAATTAAATTATATTTTATTTACGTGTAAAAACAATTTATTTTTTTCATATTTGAAACCTTTTGTACAAATCTTAAGTCCTTTGAAATCTTAGTTACACTCTTAGGATTTTAAAATTTATGTTTGAAGTATTTCAATATAATTCTATGATTTCAAATTCGGACGATTCAAAACATTGTTACACACAATTTTATCATATTATTTTTCTAGTTGATATACATACATAGTGGTTTTTAATAAATTAAGGAATATATGTAATATGAATAATTGGTCGAAATAGTTGATTACTTCGTTAAAAACTTATTTAAAAAATTGGATGATCCGATGGATAACTAATAGCAACATACAAAAGATGGATTGGATTGGATGTCCAATGAAAATTGGATCGAAAGACAAAATCCAACGTCCATTAGGTATTTGGATCGAGTTGGATCTATCTAAATCCATTGGGATTTCTAGCGATGGACACCCCTAGTCCTATCTTGTTATATCTTGTTCTATCTAAACCACTTTTGTTCTTAAATGAAATTCTGTACGTTTCTCATGTTGACAAAATCCACGGTTCATTACAATCGAAGATGGAGTCATGGAGGTCCTCGTACAGCAGCGGATCTAGGATTTTTACCTAATTTGATCTCATTTAAAATAGATTAAAGGTCTGCAAAGCCATCCAATGTGTTATTAGCCAAATTTCACAGTTTTGAGAATATTTCAAGTTTTTTAAGGTTGATTTTGAGGAGTTTTTTAAATCTTGTCGATTTTGGATGAATTTTTTTGGCTTTTTGGTTGATTTCGAGAGATATTTTTAGTTTTTCTAGTTTCTTTTTTGTTGTTGATGTGGGTACATGTGAAAAAACACCAAGGGAAAATATGATAAAATGTTAGAGATAATTTATATTTAAGCTAGAAAAAGATGTTTTTTTGTTTTTAAAATTGAGTGGGATCCTATCCCCACCATATACACTGCATCTGCCTTTGTTTGTAGGGTGACAATCAGGTCTTTTTCGGGTTCGCGGGTCAAAAACCTCAACCCATGACACGACCCACACTATAAGAAAAATGGGATTTAGTGAGGAAAAGTTTTAGTGAGGACAAACTTTCCTCACAATAAGTCACTAAAAGACAAAAAAAACTAGTCTAGCGGGTAGAATATTTTGACTTAGCCTACTGTGAGGACATGTCCTTTATCTACGTATTTTCATTTTAACTTTCGATTTTTCTTTCCCCACAAAAATAACAACAATTACTTTTATTGACTTTTTTTTCTTTGACTCTTCTTACTAGAGGACACGTCCTCACCATAGGTTATCACGAAAACTATTTCTCTTGACTTTTTTTTTTGACCAGATTCACACTAAAAAAATATAGTTTTTCAAAATTTTAATTTCTTATATAAATAAAATAACCTATTCAATAGATTAATAAAATGAGGAGTAACTTTAGGAGAGAACATGTCCTCACCCTAGATTTTTTCATTTCCCTCCAACCCCCAACTCAAATTCCCACCAAATAAAATACATATTTTGAAATTTTGATTTTCCCACTAATACCTAATTAAATGGCAGGTTACTTGTGGTGAGGACACGTCCTCACTATACGGTTTTTTCTTTTATTATTATTTTATTTTAATTTCTTAGTTCCATAAATTAATTTATATTAAATATTGATTAGTTATTAGATTTTGTATATGTTTATTTTATATGCTATTTTATACTAAATATGCATTAATAAAAAGATATTCTTTTTATTAATTTTAAATTATGTTTATAATTAGGATTGGAATTTGCTTAATACATTACGTTAGTATTTATCGTTGTTAATCATGAACTACTTTAAGGTTTTGATTTCATCGTAAAAGAAGTCATACGTATTTGTAATGGTTGATTGTAAGTCATCATTAGTCGGGATAAATGATATGTGGTTGTAACAGTTGATTGTTGGTCAACACTTGTAGTAGAAAGTCATTAGTGTTCGTAATGGTCGGTTTTGTATAATTTGTGTATTAAAACCGATTAAGTTAGTATGATTAAGTTTATCAAGAGTCTCAAAAAACTCGTTATGTTGATATATTATTCACTATCCATCTTTCATAAACATCTTATGCATGTAGGTTAACTCTTAATCTATATAGGTCTAGCTAACATAGTTCAATTATGCTAGGCCTTATTCGGTGTTATTTGGAGTTAGTCGATGTTATAGCTCGTTAAGAGTCATAAGAACTTGTTATACTATAATACATTTCACTATCGATCATTCACATCCAATGCATGCAGGTCAATTCATTATACTATATATATACGTATGTAGACAACCCAAATGCCTAACAACACAGATCACCAAGGGGCACTAAAAGCCAACGAAGGCCTAATACACACCATTAAGTTGTAATCAGATCCACAAGGGTGGTGGCGTACTGACAAAAGACCTAGCGGATGTGGTGGAATATCCCATCCACCCGTGTTCGAGCCTAGGCGTGCACATCTTTTAGTTGGGTTTATTGGGCCTAATTTGGTCCAATCATGCTTTATTGGACTTTAGTTGGGTTTATTAAACCTAATTCGGTCCAAATATGCTTTATTGGGCTTTATGTGGGTTTATTGGGCATAGTTCGGTCCAAGCATGTTTTATTGGGCCTTAGTTGGGTTTATTGGGCATAATTCGGTCGAAGCATGCTTTCTTTGATATATTTGTGCTGCAATAGAGTAGGTTTGTAAATTAGTCGAACGAACATGTACGAAGCAAACCCCAATGGGGTAGCCTACCGGTTAAGGCTAGGTGTTGGGGAAATACCCACCCAAGTTCGAATCCGGGGGTGAGCAACCAGAGGCCACTGAGTATTAATCCCAGGGGAGCATGCTTTAGCTCTCGGTAAAATTTACCAAGGATGTAGTCTGGGCAAACCCAGGTGAATCTTATCAAAAACAGAACATGTACGAAGCATGTTAGTGTTCGTTTTTTAAGTTTAAAAGAACATGGATGCTTAATCAAACAAAATATCATGTTTGTTCATTTTGCACACAAAAGCTTAACTTGTCTTCCTGCCAAACAAATTCACAAACGGCTAATTAACGAACGTTCTTTTAGTTTACACGCCTACAATTAGAGCACCTTTGGAGAGGACATGTCTTCACTATAATCTTTACACCATGTAACAATAGGTGTTTGAGTTTTAATTTCCCACTTATAAACAATTAAGTTACCTACCAAAAATAAATGAAATGATGGTTTACATATAGAAAGGACATGTCCTCACTATAGGTTTTTTAAGTTTGCTATTGTGGGAGACGAAAAAATGATAAACATTCAGAGAGGATATGTCCTCACTAAAAAGACGCAAAGACACAAAAAATTGATGGAAACAGAAACTTTTGAAGCCCTTTTTTAACATTTTTTAAAAGATGGGGGTGTTTTGTGAAAAATCCTATTATATGAAGAAAACCCCTAATTTAGTCCTATTCCTCTCTCAATCGTTCCCAAAACCCCCAATTGGCTTCATCTGAAACGTCTCCATATCACTCTCCCACCACCGATTTCACTCGCCCCTTCCCCCGCAGCGTTGCTGCTGTCGATTTCTCTTCTCTCCGGCCGGCGCTGCTGCTGCTGTCGTCCTCCGGTCGGCGCTGCTCCTCTCGAAGTTTGATTGCAGACTCTCGACTTCTCTTATCTCTGTAAGTTCTACCCATATTTTTTAAGTAGCAATGTTTGGTATAAAATGTTTGGTTTTGGCCATGCTTTTGGATTTCCTAGTGGTTAGCTTAGTAGTGTTGTTGTACTTGGGTGTTGCCTCTACTTTGGTTTGGTATAAAATGATTTCCTAATGGTTTGGTTTGGTATAGAAGAAACTAGATATGATTTGTATGATTAAGTAAAACTAGATATGATTTGTGATATGCTCTTGTGATATGCTTGTTCATTTAGCACACAAACTCTTTTGAGTTATGTTTTAAATATGATTTGTTAGTGATAAATTGTTTACCTTTTGGATTGTTTTGATAATTGATCGTTGTAAACACAGTTATGACGATTGATAAGGGTTGGACTTTATTACACAAAAATTTTATTGAATTTTGGAATGGTCTACAAATGAGACTAATAATGAGCCAGTTGAAGGAGTGAATGCTACGGATCTTGATGACTGATTTACGTTGGCCAACACCGAGCTATACCCTGGTTGTGATTGGATGTCTTCGTTAGACTTCTTGGCAAGTCGTATGCTGAGATGCGATTTGAACGGGTAAGTCGTTTCTATATCTAAATCAAGGGGCTGTTTTAATAAGGGCTGTTTTTGGGGCTGTTTTAAGGGGCTGTTTCGTAGGGCTGTTTTTTATGCATTTTTATGAGTTTGTTTCTTGTTTGCTTATGAAAGACAATATATGTTTAAGGGGCTGCTTTAAGGCTGTGTTTTCAGCGTTTTTAAGGGGGTGTTTTAAGGGGTTGTTCTTGTTTAGTTTATGAAATATGATATAATGTTTAAGGGGCTGTTTTATTTGGGCTTTTTTTATAAGTTTTTGCTGTGTTTTTAAGCATGATGTGTATTTTTATGAGTCATCACTATGTGTTTTATGAGTTTGTGATACAAGGCTTCATATAAGTGTTTTTTCACTATATTAGTGTTATATAGATGTATGTTAATCGATGTTTATTTTAATTTGTTTTATAGTGCAAAGTTGAGGGTGCGTTTCCAAGCCTTATTGACAGTTTTCGTCAATATCATACACGAAATGGGAACTTTCCCGTTGGTAGTCTTGCTCAAAATCAATACGTAAGTAATTTCTTTTACTTAATGTATAGAATTACATAAAACATACTCATATCAATTATTTTTGCTTTGTAACTAAATATGAACAAATGTTGGCATTAAAAGAGGCCCAAGTTGATCTTCCCAACCCATTGACCGAGGACCAAATCATGGATCAAGTGTTGGGAACGCGTCGTGGGCACAAGCGAGGACGCGGGCAAACTCTACGTCGTGCCGATTCTGCATCAATTGTCTTAGCCGAGCGACCTCGGCCAACTGAAGAACGTTTTTACACGCAAGCCGAGGTTGATGTGATGATGGCCAAGTCAAATGCGCAATCGGAGGCTAAATTCAGGGCTCTCATACGCTGTTTGAAAGCTAACAACATTGAAATTGACTGTAGCGACGAAGAGGACGAGATTGACAGCGAGAGCGAGGGTTGAAGAGGCGTTTCTAGTATAGTGATGATCTTTTGGTGACTCTAGGATGTTGTTGAAACTAAATATTGCTACTTTAACACGTTTTTTGGTGACTTTTGGTTATATTGATGATCTTTTGGTTATATTGATGATTTTTTGTTGATGTTGTATGGGAATTTTGGAACTGTGAAAAACAGGTAAATATAGCCCAGAAAATGGGCTGGAAATACCAAAAACAGCAGGGTCCTGCTAAAATAAAAATTAGGATATCGTGAAGACATGTCCTCACTATAGGTAAATATATTCTTTTTAATATAATAATATCTGGAGACGAGATTTTCTCACAATAGCAAGTTAAATTATTCTCACCATAGGCATTCTAATTACCATAATTAGGTAATTATTTCAATTAGGCATAATTATATTAAATTAGCTATGGTGAGGACATATGCTCACTATAGGTGATTAAATTCTAATTATTATAATTAATTATAGCGAGGACATGTCCTTCCGATAGCGAATAGTAATTTCATTTCCATTTAATTTATCGCAGATGGATGTCCTCACCGTAGAAGCAAAATGGTCCTCACTAATTAGTTTTAGAGTCGGGCGTGTAGTGAGGAAACTGAGGTGAGGACAAGTCCTCACTATAGAGATTTAGTGAGGACAATTTGACATTTGGTGAGGACTTCTGCTTCTCACTATAGCCCATTTTTCTTGTAGTGCCAGTTAGCTAATCGTGTCGAAATCTTCAACCCTTACTCGTGACGGGTCGTGTCATGGGTTGGCAGGTCGACGGGTCAGACGGCGGTTGACGGGTCATAAACGGGTTGGTGAATCATAAACGGGTTGATGGGTCGTAAATGGGTCACGGGCCGGTGGGTCTTTTAAGTAATAGTATATAAAATAAACTGTGTATAAAACAAATAACTTACAATATGTTTTTCAACAAATATTTGGACTTAGATATGTTACTCATCATGTTAGGGATATTTGGACGCTCAAAGTCAAAATGTTATTTTTATTATATAAAAAATTATAAAAATAATTAAATAAAGATAAACGGGTTCGCAGGCTAACCCAGCGGGTCGACCCGAACACGACCCGTGAAATTGTCAGGTTGACGGGTTGGTGGGTCAAAAACTCAACCTAAACCCGTTTATCTTCATGTCATGTTGGGTCAGGTTAGCGCGTCGTGTCGGATTTTCCCACCACTATTTGTTTGTCCCGTGTACATAAAATGTTTGTTTTTTTTCTTTTCTTTTTTTCAATGCGAGTTTTCCAAGCTACAAGGGGCAATTTAGTTCGCAGAATAATTTTTGATGGATGGAATTGGAATTGAATGTTATCAGTTTTGACCAAGTGTTGATTGATAGGAATGGAATGTAATCTGTCAAAAGAATTGAAATCTGTCTGTTTGGTTTGTTAAGAAATTTAAATGAAATGCTAAAAAATGACAAAAATACCATTTTATGTTGAATGGTAGTGGTGGTTGGTGGCGGTGGCCTGAGGCAGTGGTGGTTGCTGGAGGTGGTGGTGGTCGGTGGCGGTAGGTTGAGGTCGATGGCGGTGGCGGTGGCTGTGGCGGTAACGGTGGCCCGAGGTGGTGGTGAACGGAGGAGGTGGTGGTGGTGTTGGCCGTTGATGGTAGGAGGATAATTTTAGCCATTTGGAAAATTTTGAAGGGAATAATGGAATTGAATTCCATCACTTCTTGAAAGGAATGGTAAAATTCATTGATGGACGAATTCATGAAATTGAATTCCATTCCAATGGTAACCAAACAACCTGATAGAATTCGGTTAACGAAATTGACCATTCCAATTCCTTCACATTCCGCTGGAATTCGGTCAACGTAATTGACCACTCCTTCACAACCAGTCGATGAAAGATCAACCACCTTCAAAAAAACCAAAATCATGAAAAACCATTCCTTAAAAAACGGTTTAGACCAAGTCTATTTTGTATGCAACTATTTTGTTGCATAAACTCAATGTCTTATTATGCAATTACTTATTTGTTGTCGATAAGGGAGAGACATTTTCATTCTTTATTGATTTTTTTCCTTTTAGTTATCAAATCAAAATCAATTTTATTAATTTAGTTCATATGGGTTTTATTAAACCAAAGAAAAAAATATATTAAAGGATGAAAACACCACTTATTTAACAAGATCTTTAACGATTGTATCTTTAATTTTTTACAAACTAATATGGCTAACTTGTAATTTCCTAACTAATAAACCGAAAGATGTTATATTTCATAAAGAACAAAGACAAAACTTATAGCTTACAAACACTTTTAGTTAACGTATTATGGAATGGAAAGAATATAAAAATACAAAAAACGAATTAGAAACAATACTTATTTGATTGAAGGATTAAATCCGTTACAAACACTAACAAGAGTTCGTTGATATTATGTGTTAGAATCGAAATAAAAACTGTATAAACTCTTTGTTAATTAGTCTAGAAATTAATAAAGATGTCCAAATTAACCACCCTTCCAGTGACTACTTACCACCATTACACCCTTCATATAATTATTGTTGCATCAAAACATATGTTTGAATTATTGATGTCCAAAATTTGCTCATTGAACAAAACAGAAAATCTAAATCAAACATCAGCAACAAATTAACAAGAATTCATCACATTCTGTTTGAATTAAATACAATAAAACCAATACTTTCATAACCAAAATCTATAACATTCAAGTCAAACCCAAACATATGGATCGCTATATACATACCGTTACCAACATAAACTATAAACCGAATGAATCGATTCTTCGGTCGGAGCCACGGATCCTTTTAACCCGCTTAAGCAACTTTCCAAACGTCGAGTGATCTGCTTCAAATTCTCTCTTCGCATCGCCATTTTAAACACCAATGGTAGCTCCCGGTTTTTTATCATTAAAGACGAGGTAAGACCGTCGAATCGGGGGTGTGGAATACGATAACACCCATAGAAGAACAAATGCTGAAGAGCTTCTTTGGTTGTCGGCCTTGCGCACGGACTCCATGAAAGAAGGGTTGAAATCAGATTAATTGCTTCCGGACTTGCTGATGGTAGCAACGAAGAAAGATCCACACCCGGAAACTCTGGAAACCGATAGTTGATATTATTGGCATGATAGATTCCCAAACTCCATGTGGTTTCCGTAGGGGTGCCGATCACACTGCAAATCCTACGCATTACGTCTGTGGCAGAGGAACCTTGGAAGAGCGGTTGGAGGGTAAATAGTTCAAACATGATTGCACCCATTGCCCACATATCGACCGAAGAATCATGTGCCCTAGCATGGAGAGGAACCTCAGGGGCACGATACCAACTATCGGGTTGTGACGTAATCGGTATACGGAGGTTTGGCGTTGATCTCACGGGCTTGACCAAGATCCGCGATCTTGATAACATCCTTGGAGACCAGAAGGTTTTCTGGTTTAATGTCGCGATGAAAGTAGCCAACCGTGCCATGCATATACGCAAGGCCTTGAAAGATTTGGAAGCAGATGTTTCTGATCTCGGTTTCGGGAAAGGGCGTCTTTCGATATCTCATGCGGTCAAAGAGAGTGCACTCCATGTATTCGAAAACCAAAAACAGGATTTTGTTTTCGACGACGACTTCTTTGAGTTTTACGATGTTAGGATGATTCTTGACCTTGCATAGCGACTTGATTTCTCTCAGATTCATGCATTCTTTAATGGAGTGATACTTTCGATCGATCATCTTCTTGATTGCAACCAGTTCACCGGTCATTGTATTCATTGCCTTAAAGACAACCCCATATGATCCATGCCCAATTTCTTCGAGTTCGTGATATTTTTCCATTCTCTGTTTTCAAGAATACACACCAACTTAGTAGTAGAAGAAGAAGAAGAAGAATCAAGAAATTCGATAGACGAATAGAATGAACAGAATATTAATTACCTTATAAGGAGAAGAAAGTTGTAGTGAGTAGTATTAACTATTAAGTGGGAAGAAGTGTTGTTTATTTATACTAATCGAGTTTATGAATTATATTTACTTTTTTTTTGTAGGAAGATTGATGGGAATCCAATGATATTTATCCCGATATTTCCGTAGGAAACAAAACTTTCCATAATTATGCATAATAAAAATTAAAAGGTTTAATCAATAAATTATTATTATTTCTTTTTTTAATCATAGGTTCTTGGACCAGTTTACATTTATCGATCAGTCCCTCGAGCAACCAAGAATAGTCAGGAGTCATCACAAGTGAACCTTCCCATAAAGGTTTTTACAAATTAAACTTCTATTCAAACCGGAGCAATTTCCGATACATCCCCTGAGATTTCACTCAAACAATATTCATAGTCCATTTGGTTTGTTGGATTTAGAATCTCTTTGTGTATATTTGATTTGTAGGATTTGGAATGGTTTGAAAATAAGGATACATGTTATAATTTTATTTAATCCATTTGGACCAATCAAGTAATTTACACTAAAAATATTTATTAAAAAATATAAATAACTTAATTGTATTTAGTTATTTGAAAATAGATGTTTTTAATATACTTTAAAATATAGTTTTAGTTATAAATCAACGAATTTTTGTTCAAATAGTTAATTAAATAAAACTAATTAATTGAAGATAATGATATTATTTTTAAAATATTATTATATACAAATGAACGAAATCTTCACAACATAGTTAATTGAATAAAAATAAAAACATTGTTATATATATATATATTAACAAAATCTTGTCCAAATAATTAACTGAATAAAAATTGGAGTAACTAAAAATTTTAGTCCTTAGGCTCGAAGGTGGTGTTGGCTTTGGGCTTTGGTGGGTGTTGCGTGAAGGTGGTATGCCTCTCGCGGGTGTTGGCTTTGGGCGTTTGCTCGAGCTCACAAGCCCGAGCATTTTCTCTTTTTTTCTCTCTCTTCTGTATATATATATATATATATATAATATTTAATTTAAGAAAATGAAAAAGGGTATTAATTGGGTTGTGGGTAAATGTTGTTTGGGTAAATAGTGGAAAGCTGATTTGTGGCAGATTTGGGCTTTGGGCTCTACCACAGTCCGCAGTGGCACTCTTGGCCTTATTGTTTAATTACTTTCACTATCAAGTATCAACTAAGGTTCCTACATCAAATTAATTACAATTTTAGTCATTATAGTTGCTATTTTATTTCAATTTTGAAATCCTAGTTACCCTCTTGGGATTTTAAAATTTATGTTTGAAGGATTTCAAACTAAATTTAATATTTTAAATATGGACAATTTGAAAATAGAAAACTTGATTGGAATGAAGTTGAAATCCAAATTCTCAAATCCTTCGCATTCTAGTAAACCAAACGTACCCTTAGTAATCATGAAAAAAGATATCGGTGAAAAAACTGAAATTATGTTAGTATTTAAATGTAACATCCCAATTTCTAAAACACGCATTTGCTAGAAAGTAACCAA
Source organism: Centaurea solstitialis (assembly GCA_030169165.1). Taxonomy (NCBI): domain Eukaryota; kingdom Viridiplantae; phylum Streptophyta; class Magnoliopsida; order Asterales; family Asteraceae; genus Centaurea; species Centaurea solstitialis. The sequence goes on along the minus strand of CM058045.1, from coordinate 15,140,513 downwards.
AATTAACATTAAGAGCGGAAGCTTGTTTCACATTACATTCAAACCAAATAAGTCTAAAACTGAAAACCATAATTCGTCTTAATTGATAATGAAAAGTTTACGTAAAATGGAAAGAACTTAGTTTTAAAACATCAAATTGTCTTTTATCAAAACATAACACTTCTCCCAAGTTAATCGACTGAACCGCCATCTCGGAGCCTCACATGGTAGCTTTCTCCTTTCCCTTCCGGGAAGTACCTGACACTAAAGAAGTAAACAACAACGGGGTAAGCATAAAGCTTAGTGAGCACACACATAACTACTTACTATCATGCTTACACAATTAAGTTACATAGCAATCCTAACATGCAAACTCCAACCTTCCTTCCGGTTCAATACCGTCAAAAGGTAAATGACACTGGTACCAGGCCTCTCCAGCTTCCCTAGGGGTATTACTACCACCATAGGTACTCTCCAAACGTCCCCGAAGGAACACATAACACAATTACACATGCAAACATAACCATGCACACATAACATTAAGAGTTAAGTGAGGTACTCACCTGACTAGCTGATTAGCGAGCTCTCCTAACTAGCACAACAATCACTTCGTGACACCTATCCATAACACATACACATATACATCAAACATTGCCCAAAAAGGGTCCTTAAACCACAACTCGACTCTCTAACACGAAATGGCCAAGCTACACCCGACCAATTTCCACGAAACTTCGCATAACGTCTAGTTACATAAGCCCTTAGGGGTACATAAGCTAAAGAACCCCAAACGAGCTCTTTACGGAAAACTCACAAAATTCAACAGTAGAAACGGCGGGTCAGTCCGCGGGTCACTACCCGCGGCTTACCCGCGGACTCCCAGAAATCGCACCCAGTCGCGGGTTGCGACTTCTGCCCTGCGTTTTCCACTCCAAACCTCCAATTCGACCAAAATTAACCCACTACAACAATACACAAGTACTAAGGTCGATAACTAACACTTACATACGATCAAAACGACTATAAACGTGACAATTGATGATCCAATGATCACCAAATCAACAATAACCCTAACCATCCATGAACTACAACATACCACACAATTAACAACAAAACTAACATAGAACTCTTACTTGAAGTGCAATTAACGTAGTCACCACCCCAATTGCTTGGTAGAAAACTCCAATTGACTCCTTTGATTCCTTCCCTCTCAGCCGCTACTTCTCTCTCTCTTTTCGTATTCTGAAAACTGACTAGAGAATCTGGGGTTTCTCTCTTTTCTACACTCTCCACCCTTCCCCTTGCACTTTCACAAGAATACACTTCAGCCCTCCAACTCCTAGAACATGACGATTAATTACTTAAACCATATAAACCGAGGTACAAGGGAAAAGGGAAAAATGGGTGTTACAACTCTCCCCCATTTACCAGGATTTCGTCCCCGAAATCGCCTAAGCTTGGAACAACTCAGGGTGGTTCCTCCGCATCTCCTCTTCGGGCTCCCACGTCCACTCTGAACCTTTTCGGTGCTCCCATTGGACCTTAACGATCCCTATCTCTTTATTCCTCAAGGTCTTGGTCTTTCTCTCCAAGACGGCTATTGGCTTCTCCGCATAGTTGAGTCGCTCGTCTACCTCAATATCCTCCAACGGTACAAAAGCCGATTCGTCCGCCAAACACTTCCGAAGCTGGGACACATGGAAGGTGTCGTGTATCAGACTGAGCTCTGGCGGTAACTCAAGTCGATACGCAACCCTCCCAACACGAGCTACTATCTCAAACGGTCCAATGAATCTTGGACCTAACTTCCCTCACTTCCTGAACCGTATCACCCCTTTCCATGGCGATACCTTCAAAAGCACTTTATCCCCCACACTAAACTCCAGATCTGACCGTCTCTTATCTGCATAGCTTTTCTGGCGACTTTGAGCTGCCTTTAGCCGCTCGCGAATCTGCTGAATGCTCTCGGTCGTCCTCTGAACAATCTCCGTACTCCCCAACTCTCTCTGACCCACCTCTCCCCAACAAATGGGAGTCCTGCACCTCCTCCCGTACAACATCTCGTAGGGAGGCATGCCAATACTGGCATGAAAGCTGTTATTGTAAGAGAATTCAACTAAGGGAAGGTGAGATTCCCAACTGCCTCCGAAATCCAAAACACACGCCCGAAGCATATCTTCGAGAGTCTGTATTGTCCTCTCGCTCTGACCGTCTGTTTGAGGATGGAAGGCCGTACTGAACTGAAGCTTGGTACCCAGCTCCTCGTGAAATTTGCTCAAAAAACGTGATGTGAACCGAACATCTCGATCCGAAATCACTGTCACCGGCACCCCGTGCCTCGCCACTATCTCCCTGACATAGATGTCCGCCAACACCTCTGAAGAAGAGGCCTCCCGTATCGCGATGAAGTGGGCACTCTTCGTCAGTCGGTCAACCACCACCCATATTGCGTCATGCTTCCTAACCGTCCTTGGTAGCCCGGTAACCAAATCCATGGTCACGTGCTCCCATTTCCACTCAGGTATCTCCAAAGGTTGAAGTTTCCCATGTGGCTTCTGATGCTCTGCCTTAACCCTTAAGCAAGTCAGACACTTCTCCACATACTTAGCCACATCCCTCTTCATACCTGGCCACCAGTAGTCGGTCCTCAAGTCACGGTACATTTTAGTGGCACCGGGATGGATTGAGAACTTTGACTTATGGGCCTCATCCAAGAGTGTCTGTCTCGCCTCACACGAGACTGGAACCCACACTCTACCATATCGAGTCATTAAACCCCGACCGTCGGCTACCAACTGATCCACTTGACCCTTTATCCTCTCCCTTTTCTGATTATCAGTCTTGACCGCCTCCAATTGAGATTGACGTATCAACTCTAACAAGGAAGTTGACACGGTCAACCTCATGCACGGTAACCGAAGCAATAAAACACTTCCCTTCCGACTCAAGGCATCCGCCACCACATTCGCCTTTCCCGGGTGGTAGAGAATCTCACAATCGTAATCCTTTACCACCTCTAGCCACCTCCGCTGCCTCATGTTGAGGTTCTGCTGATCCATAAAATAACGGAGACTCTTGTGATCCGTATAAATGGTACAGTGAACCCCATACAAGTAGTGTCGCCATAGTTTAAGTGCGAATACCACCGCAGCCAACTCCAAATCGTGGGTTGGGTAGTTTACCTCATGCGTCTTTAACTGACGAGACGCATAGGCAATTACCCGCCCCCTCTGCATAAGGACGCAGCCTAACCCGTGATATGAGGCATCACAGTAGACTGTCAGGTCCTCTACTCCCTCCGGTAAGGTCAAAACCGGGGCCTCGCACAACTTCCTCCTCAACATATCGAAAGCTGCCTCTTGTTCCTCACCCCAAACAAAGCGCTCACTCTTCCTCGTCAATCTGGTCAACGGAACCGCTATCTTGGAGAAGTCCTGGATAAACCGACGGTAATAACCGGCCAATCCAAGGAAACTCCTAACCTCCGTGGGAGTCTTCGGTGTCTCCCACTTCATCACCGCCTCCACCTTCGCTGGATCCACCTTTATGCCCTCTCGGTTTACAAGATGCCCCAGAAATTGGACTTCTTGTAACCAGAAGTCACATTTGGAGAATTTCGCGTATAACTTCTCCTTACGCAAAACCTCCAGCACTTCTCGCAAATGCTCCACATGCTCCTCCTTCGATTTGGAGTAGATCAGTATATCGTCTATGAAAACGATCACCGACCTATCCAACATCGGTCTGCAAACCCTGTTCATCAGATCCATAAACGCCGCCAGTGCGTTCGTCAAGCCGAAGGGCATCACGATGAACTCGAAATGCCCATACCTGGTCCGGAAAGCTGTCTTGTGGACATCCTCCTCTCGAACCTTCAACTGGTGGTACCCCGAACGAAGATCTATCTTCGAGAACCAAGCGGCTCCCTGAAGCTGATCAAAAAGATCGTCGATCCTCGGAAGTGGGTATTTGTTCTTCACCGTGAGCTTGTTAAGCTCTCGGTAGTCGATACACATCCGCATCGACCCGTCCTTCTTCTTTACAAACAGGATAGGGGCTCCCTAAGGTGAGGTGCTCGGGCGAATGAACCCCTTATCCAAAAGTTCCTCCAACTGCTTCGATAATTCTTGCATCTCCGGAGGTGCCAACCGGTACGGTGCCTTCGCTATCGGTGCCGCCCCCGGAACAAGATCTATTCGGAACTCTACCTGCCTCTCGGGTGGAACTCCAGGCAAGTCATCCAGGAATACATCCGGATACTCGCTAACTACGGGTACATCTGCAACGGTCTTCTTCTTTGCTTCCTCGCGACTATCGACAACATAAGCCAATAAACTATGTCCTCCGTGAAGAACATGCTTCCTAGCCTTAGCTAGCATGCACAACTTTGGCATCTTCTTCCGTCTTTCACTCAGGATAGTTAATTCTCCCCCACTTGGGTTCCGAATCACTACCCGCTCGTTCTCGCAATCGATGTGACCTCCATTTCGACTCAACCAATCTACTCCCACTACTACATTGATCTCTCTCATAGGAATCGGGATGAGATCAATTCTGAACTTGACTCCAAAAATCTCTATTATACTGTTCCTATACACATGCTTACATAACCGATACTTCTCAGCTGCTATCTCTACTTCTAGTGGACTGTCTAATCTACCCCTTACATGCATGAAATTCTTACAAAAAGCATACGACACAAATGACTTGCTAGCACCCGAATCGAATAGTACAAGGGCAGGTACAGAGTTGACAGGAAAAGTACCTGTCACCACGTCCGGCTCCTCCCTGGCCTCCTCGGCCGTCAACTGGAATACCCTAGCGCGGGTCCTCGGTGCCTCTGCCTTCTTACCTGAGCTCTCCGTCTTCACCGGCGCTATTCCCGACGTCTGAGTTGCCCCATCAGACTGAGGGCACTCATTTGCTACATGGCCCGGTCGGAAGCACTTGAAACAGAGCCGCATTGTCACCTTGCAATCCTTGCTGAAATGGCCCGGTTACCCGCATTTGAAGCAGGTTCCCGACCCCATCCGACACTCTCCCAAGTGATGACGTCCACACTTAGGGCAGTTCGGAAACTCCTTCTTCACCACTACCCTCGGCTCCGTCGGTTTGAATTTCTTCACCGGCTGAGCCTGAGTCTGAGTCGTCTCTGCCTTCTTCCTCTTACTCTGCCTCTCGAGCTCTAGCTCCCGAATCCTAGCCACTTCGTGCATACGATGAAAGGTCTTGCACTCTGACATCACCACAAATTCCCGAATCTCGGGTTTCAGTACCTCCACATAGCGAGACATCTTCATTCGCTCACTTGCCACGTATTCAGGGCAAAAGAGCGAACGCTCCAGAAATAGATCGGTGATTTCATTCACCGTCTCAGTCGTCTGTTTCAAGGCCAAGAATTCCCCAGTTAGCCGCTCTACCTCCACCTGAGGCACGTACTACTCCTTGAACAATTCCTTGAACTGTTCCCAGGTCATAGCAGCGATCTGCTCCGGAGTCCGCGTCCGGTTGATCAAGTTCCACCAATCCTTTGCCGCCTTTATCAACAGGTTCGAAGCGTAACGAACCTTCATCTCTTCTGAACAAGAACTGGTGAGGAAAGCTCCCTCCACCTCAGATATTCAGCGAGAGCTGGCCACCGGGTCCTTCTGCCCGTTAAACTGTGGTGGCTGACAAGCCGAGAAGTCCTTGTACGTAGTGACCCTCGACCGTCCTCCACCCGACCCTCCAGAACCTCCAGGCCTAGCGGCCACGGCTGCCTCCACCTGACTGCGCATCTCGTTCGTCAACTCCTCCTTCATTTGGGCGAAATAGCCCGGAAGCATATCATGCAGTGCCTCTCCCACCTCCGCTGTTATCATTTCCCTCAGATTAGGGATCTCCTGATCTCCTACTGCAGCTGCCTTCTTGCTGTTCTTTACTGGTCTCCCCATACTGATTCATAAAACACATAACCTTTAAATACCACATAACTCTCCCTCCCATCCCATGCTAGCTCGAGCCAATGGCTCTAACTTCATATCTCTCCTCTCTACATGCTCCTTAGGGGTCTACTAGATACTCGATGGACACACACGCAGGTCCTATCATGCCACTACCCCTTCCCAAACAACATCGTGGGTTCATAGAACTCTTGTAACTATGTCAATTCCCAACATGTACAGTGTATTTGCAATGATATGGGCCCTTATACCATTGTAACTACACCCTACATGTCTAGCCTCAACACCGTTACTTAAGTCCTACTTCCCTACTTAGTTGTCATGCACATTAACCAAACATTGAACTTCCACAGCATAGCCATCAGGTAATCACATAACAATATTATGTTCCTACTCTTAACCACATATCTCTAAGCCTAGACAAGGCTTACATGCATACATACAGTCATATCAATTATCATACAATTCATGCTCAAAAAAATTAACTGCGGGCACTAGTAATTCACATATCTAGTGTTCATATCTTACACATGCTATACATTCATATCATAACATAACAACATGCTCAACAAAAGAGGTTAGTGTGCTCACCCCCGTTCTGATGCTCCGGTCTGCAGTTCAGTCTTACTACTCACCTCCCATAAAACATTTCTTTGGTTACTCTTATTACAAAAACACGAGCTTTTGGTTTAAGTCCAAGTATCCACCACTTGTGAATACCTGAATCCCTTAAACCTCGGCTCTGATACCAACTTGTAACATCCCAATTTCTAAAACACGCATTTGCTAGAAAGTAACCAAAATTAACATTAAGAGCGGAAGCTTGTTTCACATTACATTCAAACCAAATAAGTCTAAAACTGAAAACCATAATTCGTCTTAATTGATAATGAAAAGTTTACGTAAAATGGAAAGAACTTAGTTTTAAAACATCAAATTGCCTTTTATCAAAACATAACACTTCTCCCAAGTTAATCGACTGAACCGCCATCTCGGAGCCTCACACGGTAGCTTTCTCCTTTCCCTTCCGGGAAGTACCTGACACTAAAGAAGTAAACAACAACGGGGTAAGCATAAAGCTTAGTGAGCACACACATAACTACTTACTATCATGCTTACACAATTAAGTTACATAGCAATCCTAACATGCAAACTCAAACCTTCCTTCCGGTTCAATACCGTCAAAAGGTAAATGACACTGGTACCAGGCCTCTCCAGCTTCCCTAGGGGTATTACTACCACCATAGGTACTCTCCAAACGACCCCGAAGGAACACATAACACAATTACACATGCAAACATAACCATGCACACATAACATTAAGAGTTAAGTGAGGTACTCACCTGACTAGCTGATTAGCGAGCTCTCCTAACTAGCACAACAATCACTTCGTGACACCTATCCATAACACATACACATATACATCAAACATTGCCCAAAAAGGGTCCTTAAACCACAACTCGACTCTCTAACACGAAATGGCCAAGCTACACCCGACCAATTTCCACGAAACTTCGCATAACGTCTAGTTACATAAGCCCTTAGGGGTACATAAGCTAAAGAACCCCAAACGAGCCCTTTACGGAAAACTCACAAAATTCAACAGTAGAAACGGCGGGTCAGTCCGCGGGTCACTACCTGCGGCTTACCCGCGGACTCCCAGAAATCGCACCCAGTCGCGGGTTGCGACTTCTGCCCTGCGTTTTCCACTCCAAACCTCCAATTCGACCAAAATTAACCCACTACAACAGTACACAAGTACTAAGGTCGATAACTAACACTTACATACGATCAAAACGACTATAAACGTGACCATTGATGATCCAATGATCACCAAATCAACAATAACCCTAACCATCCATGAACTACAACATACCACACAATTAACAACAAAACTAACATAGAACTCTTACCTGAAGTGCAATTAACGTAGTCACCACCCCAATTGCTTGGTAGAAAACTCCAATTGACTCCTTTGATTCCTTCCCTCTCAGCCGCTACTTCTCTCTCTCTCTTTTCGTATTCTGAAAACTGACTAGAGAAACTGGGGTTTCTCTCTTTTCTACACTCTCCACCCTTCCCCTTGCACTTTCACAAGAATACACTTCAGCCCTCCAACTCCTAGAACATGACGATTAATTACTTAAACCATATAAACCGAGGTACAAGGGAAAAGGGAAAAACGGGTGTTACATTAAATCCGACGAGATCCACAAAATCGATGATGATCAGAAGGATTTTTTTTAGGTTGGAGGTTATGATGCTTTCGTTTGATCTGCACTCACTCGTTAAACTTCAAATTGACTTCATGATTATGAAGTTTGTTACCAGATAATGAGAAACCACAATCGAAATTGTCAATTATGTTAGGATGGAATTGAAATTGAGAATTGTTTGAGTGATTAATTAATCGTTTGAAAATAAACAAAAATCTTGAATTATGAATTGTAATAAACAATGATAGAAGAAAACGATGGTGTTGTTTTGGTTGAAAACTTTCGGTGGAGAGAGTATGGTTGCTCCTAATTTTTCCGGCAACCGAAGAAGAAGGCGTAATGGTTAAGGCCTGTGGAGGAAGTGACTAGTTAACCATTCTACCCCAGGTTTGAATCCAGACGCTTCCAGATTGTGGCCACTGGGGATTAACTCAGGGCAGCATGCTTTAGCTGTCGGTGAATCTTGTCGGGATTAGTCGGGGCAAAGCCTCAGATACCCATAAAAAAAAGAGAAGAAAAATCAAGCGATGGTGTTGGCGGGAAAGAGTGTAGCATGGGTTTTCTTGATAAATAAATAAAATATATTTACTCATCAAGTTTAATTGAAAAAGGAAATAATTAATTGAAATATATATTAAAAAATTATAAAAATACTCGAGTATAAGTCGAGTCTTACTTTTTTTATTCGAGCTTGAATAACCTACTATTCAACCCAATTAAACTCTTTTACACTTAGGGTGTGTGTATATTAATGACTTAAAGGATTTAATGAGCATTGTTCACACAGACATTTGAGGGTCTTTACTTACGACTTAACGACTTACATGAAATTATTCACATAGTAAATGGGGAGCTCTTGTCCCCGTTAAGACCCTTTTTTGACAAAATACCCTTGTTTTACACCGGTTTTTAACCCCAATAAAACCCCCAACTACCTCTTTCATTCATTCATTTTCAACCATAGCATCTCCCTCCTTCAAACCCTAGTCGTCTTCAACTTGCTGCTCGTCCTTCTGCTCACCAAGGCCACTTGCTACTTAATGTCTTCTTCATTAGTTTGTTTTTGTTCAATTTCTTTTCCATAGCCGCTTGATTTATGCTTAGTTTATTTCTTTACAATATTTGCTTTCTTCCTTAGTCGATATCATCTTGGTCGATTACTCTGCATACCGACTTGATTTCATTCCTGTTTTATTGGTTATGGTTGTTTGATATGATTTATTCTCACTTTTTTTTATTTAATTTTGATTTCTTCTCCATTGTTGCTCTCTGTTTGGTATTGTTTTTCTAAAGATGTTGAACTTGAAGTTAAGATTTAGAAAGATTTGAACTTTGGTATTGATATCGTGTTGGATTTCGTACATAATGGATCAAGAGTCAGATTTCATTGTTCATGATAGGGGTGCACACGGGTTGGGTTGATCGGGTTGAGGGCTTTTTGAGAATTCAACCTGATGTTGGCGGTTTGAAACTTTTTCAACCCAACCCAAACAAAAGTTGAACCCAACCCGTTCGGGTTGATTGAGTTGATCGGGTTGGTCGGGTTATGTTTAAAGTTCGATAATAAACCTAAAAATGATGAATAATTAAAATGTTAAAGACGATTTATGTATTGCTTCCGGGTATTGCCGTACACAAAACTATTTTTCTTAATTTTCATGTGTATATGTGCATATGTATGACTTAACACACACATATATACATATACAAGAGTTATAAAGAAATGGAGAATAGATTTAAAGTGTGTATATATATATATATATATGAAGAGGCTATACAATGGTGTAATTATCTAATGTACATATTAATATGAGCTTAACAATCAAATAAATTATAAAGTATAAAGAAATATTGGGTTCATCGGTTGGTCGGGTTGGGTTGGGTTCGCATGACGCTAACTCGATATCAACCCAATACCTTCGGTTTGAAAAAAAATTCAACCCGATTAGACGTCGGGTTGCTTCGGGTTGGTTTATTTTGCATCGGGTTGGGTTGGGTTGATCGGGTTCATCGGGTTTGTCGGGTTTTTGAGCACCCCTAGTTCATGAAAAGGCCTTTTGAGGTTTTTGATGCTCAAGGGTAAAATAGTCATTTTGATCATTCACACCATTGATTTAGAAGTAAAAGTAAACAATAACACGCAAATGGCGCGTAGCTCAGTTGTTAATGGGTAGAGGCATAGTTTTTGAAAGAAAAAAAGTAAACAATAACACATTATTATACAGACAAACAAGTTTATCCAAACAAACACATTTATCCATATAAGACTTAATAAAAAATTTGGTAAACAACCTGTTAGTCTTAACCATCTTGTTCTATCTTAAGACAATCTTGTTATGACAAAAAGTTGTGTATATTTCTCATGTTGACAAAGCCCAAGGTTCATTAAAATCGCAGATGGAGTCACAGAGGTCCCTGTGTACATACAATGTTTGGGTTTTTTGGCGATTGCAGAATTAACGTCGGTTTTCCGAGCTATAAGAGATGAGTTCAAGAAAAATCGGTCACCTCCTAGTGAACCAAGAATTAGGGGTTTTCAAAAAAACCGAAAACCCGAATAACCGAACTGAACCGTATGATCTAAAACCGATAAAACCGATACCCAAGCAACCCGTGACCCGTAAAACCCAAAAATGAGGATACCCGCCGAGTCGCGGGGCAGGTTCGGTTCTCTAAATTTACTACTCACGAATACCCTCCCCTCCCCGTATATATACATATATATAGAGGAAAGTTCAATTGTGAACCACTTTTTGGTTGTGAACGTGAGGACAGCCGAGAGTGCGACACGTGGCGACTTTAAGTGTGGCCCCCCTCTTTAATTGAATGCCCTCCCATGAATCGTGCCTAGTCATCCGCCGTGGATCTGACGTGGCGCCTAGTCATCCGCCACGTGTCGCGCTCTCGGTTGTCCTCACGTTCACAACCAAAAAGTGGTTCACATTTGAACCCACCCCTATATCTATATATATATATATATGTGAGAATACGTGGAACCCCTAGATTAATCTCCCAAAGAGCTCTTGAAGAGAGAAGGGGGGTTCCAACATATATAGTGAAGATTTGGTCCAAGTCTAGCCGACGTGAGACTCTAACACGCCCCCTCCAACAGAGGCTAGATAGAGAGCCTAGAAGGGTCACGAGAGGACCAGGAGAGGGTCAAGAGAGTGCCGACATGTGAGTCCGTAGAGTGGTAGACCTTGGCTCTGATACCATGTGAGAATATGTGGAACCCCTAGATTAATCTCCAAAAGACCCCTTAGGAGAGAAGGGGTTCCAACATATATAGTGAAGATTTGGTCCAAGTGTAGCCGATGTGGGACTTTAACAATATAGTTTATTAAGAAAAATATATTTATTACTACTTCATAATAAAAAAAATACTAATCTTAAGAAGATCTTCATCACATGTTGTGTTTTCTTCGTTTACCTCCCACTGCCATTAGTTTGTCGGTTAAATTGGGTATAAATTGTTTTTGCATACTTGTAGCGATGACAATTCTCCATACTTTTATTTTTCTTATATAATATATTTTAGTATTAATTGTTTTAGCTTGTCATAAAATAATTTATTTTCTAGTATATATTTTGTGTACATCAAAAACTAAAAATATGTGGGTAACCATGACCCGAACCGTGGGTACCCGCTCATTTTCGGTTCAATTCAATAAGGATACCTGCCCCGCGCAATTCGGTTTCGGAGAATAAAATTAGGTACCCGCCCCATACATATTTTTCTCAAATTTTTCACTACCCACCCCACCCCACCCCATCCCGTGCACACCCCTACCGAGAATCATGAAAAGCCTTTTGCCGCCCTTAAAAATGGTTGAAATAGCTACACTTTTAAACCATTTCAATTTTTATGCTACCATTTTCTTACATAAACTCAATGTTTTTATGTTTTTATTTTTTTGGACGGCAGTTAAACACATGCACACGTTCCGACCGAAGTCGAAGAGGTATTCGGGATCCATTCGGGCACCCGACTAATCATCTCGACCATGAATGAAAGACATTTTCGTCTTTTTATCAATTTTTTTTCTTTTATCCAATCAAGCTCAAAAAGGAAAGAAAATGAGAAGAAACTAAACAAAGATGGTGTTTTTTTTATAGGAAATGGGAAGAAATTAAAACGAAAACAAATTCTTAGCTTCATTTTAAGAGGGTGTTTGGGATTGCTTTTTGAACTTCAAAAGTGTTTATTGACTTATGGTGGTAGAAAAATGAGTTTTTAAAAATATGTTTCGATTAGCTTTTGTGGTGACAAAAGTCAATCGAACAAATACAAATCAGTTTATGATATCTTGGATTTCGAATCTCCCCATAATGGGGTAGAAAGGCTTCTTGTTGATAGCATTGCAATATATAATTCATCAGACAACAACATAAAAAGAAGTTATATATTTGGGATTTCAATAATCTAGAGGTTCTCTGCTTCTCCAGGTTATAAATGTTATGACAGGATCGAATATATCAAGAACAGAAAACTTAAATCAAAGAAGTTTGCGGAATAACACTTTGATTGAATTAAACAATGAATTGTAAAACAGATTTGTGTATTGAGTCACAAGATTAATGATTACAACCAAATCCCCAATCTGCTTGAACAAGCTCAAACAGACGTGCACAACTTCTCTAATGCAGGGATTCAAGAATGATCTTGAGGCTTCTAATTCTAAACAAAAACTTATGAACTCGTACCATGAACAATGAAAACCTACCAGCTATTTATACAAGTTACAGATTACAATAAGGAAAGTAAATCTACTCTAGATAATCTCCAAAATAATCGTATCTATCCCATATCTTCTCCAACAGAATCCTTTCCTTATCTTGATCTTCTCATCAGTGATAAAACAGAATCAGTAGTAATCTTCAACCAGCAGTGGTAATTCTGTTCTAGCAGTGATAACTTGTATTAGCAGTGGTAACTCTTGTAATAGCAGTGGTAACTTGTTCTTCAGTGTTAACACACATACTAGCAGTGGTAATCTTCAGATCAACTCTTCAGCAGTAGTAATTCCAAAGCTAGCAGTGGTAACCTTCAGCAGTTGTATCAGCAGTGGTATCTTCAGCAGTGGTATTTTTCAGACTCAACATGTTAATCTTGAATTATTTCACATGATTCATTTGATTTATGTGTTAATCAAAATAAAATAAATGGCTTTGAGTCATTATAGGTAAACTTTCAAAAACACAGAGTTTGGAAAACATTTGAATGCAAATTAAGAGAAGATGAGATTTTTACTATAACTAAAATTACTAGTGGGACACAACCCAAATTGTTAGGCTGCACACAGCGGTGTGCGGGTATGGGGGCGGCTAGAGGAAATCCAACCGGCGGGCTCAACAGGGTTGGGTGTGTAGAAATCCAACCGGCGGGCTCAACACCTTTGCGGTCTCACCACACCGCCAACGAACCCGTGAATTGTGTGTTGTGTGTGTGTTGTGTGAGAGGGTTGGGTAAAAGTTGTAGAGGGTTATGAGAGGGTTAAAAGAGGGTTGGAGAGAAGCTGATGTGGCGCTGATGTGGCAGTGTTAACCCGAAGGGCTCGGAGGGTTGGCTATGTGCAGCCTTAAATATAATCTTTTCCTTATTCTAATATAAAAAACTGACCAAAACACATTTCAATCACTACAATTATACCTTTCATATATATATATATATATATATATATATAGGTGAAAGTTCAAATACAAACCACTTTTTCATTGTGAACGTGAGGACAACCCAGAGCGCGACACGTGGCAACAAATTTTATGAGACGCGCGACTTTTCCCGCGACCTAGTGTTATTCAGTCTGAATAACACTGAATAACAGTGTTATTCAGACTGAATAACACTAGGTCGCGGGCTTTTTGGTTACAAGTCGCGCGTGTCACTCTGAATTTCGGCGACTTAGTGTTATTCAGACTGAATAACGCTATATTCAGTCTGAATATAGCGTTATTCAGTCTGAATAACACTAAGTCGCCGAAATTCAGAGTGACACGTGGCGCGCTCTCGTTTGTCCTCACGTTCACAATGAAAAAGTGGTTTGTAACTGAACCCACCCCTATATATATATATATATATATATATTCATTGATGCATCCAACATTCACAACTTAAAGAAAACTATCTCAAGCAGCAGCAAAACAGAGCAGATAACATTCTATTTGAACCAATTAACTTATATATCCACAATTAACTTGCTTTACATTCTTGCTCATTAAAGAAGAAAGGATATCTAAATCAAATAGCAACAAAAAAAGAGTTGATAACATTCTATTTGAACCAATTAACTCACTATCTATAACAACTTAAATACAATAAACCAATACTTTCATAACCAAATTAAAATCTTTAACATTCAAGTCAAACCCAAAGTCAAACCCGCACATATCGATCGCTATATACATACCGTTACCAACATAAACCATAAACCGAATTAGCCAATTCTTCGGATGGAGTCACGGATCCTTTTACCCCGCTTAAGCAACTTTCCAAACGTCGACTGATCTGCTTCAAATTCTCTCTTTGCATCGCCATTTTAAACACCAATGGTAGCTCCCGGTTTTTGATCATTAAAGACGAGGTAAGACCGTCGAATTGGGAGTGTGGAATACGATAACACCCATAGAAGAACGGATGCTGAAGAGCTTCTTTGGCTGTTGGCCTTGCGCATGGGCTCCATGAAAGAAGGGTCGAAATCAGATTAATTGCTTCCGGACTTGCTGATGGTAGTCTTAACAAGTATTGAGAAAGCTGAAATTGTATTGAGCTAATAAAAATGATAATTGAGTAAACTAATTTTATATCCAAAATGTAACTTATATTATAAATGTAAATTATAATATAAAGTATATATATGTAAACTATAATATAATCTTATAAACTACATTTATTTTATAAACGAATTAATTTAAACCACTAAAACATATAAAACAAATATACAAAAACCGGGTTGGGCTTACCCGGGCCTGGGCCCGGGCCTTGCCTTAACCGGTCTTTGGCTTAACCGGGCCTTGTTTTTTGTTCAAATCTGTAACCGGGTCGGGCCTGATGAGTCTTAACCGGGCTTCGGCGGGCTTTAAAAAACCGGGCTTATTTCGGTCCCGGGTTCGGTTACCCGTCCGTAACCGATCGGACCGCGCTTATTTGCCCATCTCTACTTGAAAGACCTTGCAATATTTGAAAGGCTTGCAAGTTCTTACAAAGCTTCTTATTTAGATGGCAATATCACCTCATTTGCAAGGAGCACTTACAAGATTGACGTAGATGGCCTACTAATTATTTAATTTTCAAGACTAAATTCCAATCACATATCATAACTAGCATCTATGTCATTTGAATTTGAAAGATAAATAATAGTTAATACTTAATAGAAATGGAGTATCTTTTTCTTTTTTATTGGTTTGTGGTATGCTATTACTGATTTGTTGATACATAAAAACGGGAACTGATATTTTGGATAAAAAGGAACTGATATGTTTTTTTTTGTTTTTGTTTTGTAAGCATAATATTTTATCCTTTTAAAAAAATGTTTATATACTTGATTGTTCAAAATAAGAAAATTTGATGGTTTTTTTTTTTTTTTTTGGTTTAGTAAGTTTAAAATTTTATTTATTCGATTTCAAGAAGTTCAAAGGTTGGTTTATTTATTAAACAAAATTAGGAATTTATTCGTATAACTTAAAGAGTCGATATTCATAACACAAATGTTTGGCCCAATTTGCTCAAAAACTCAATTAAACTTTTGGAGATAGGCTAAACTATTCGACCATACAACATTTTCAAACCAAACATGCTCATGCATTCATAAATCATAAAATTAAAACATAAAATTTATCAGGCTAAAACTAATAAGCGATATAATCATTCACGAGTTAAAGCCTGTACAAGCATTGAGCTCGATAGTTCAAAAGTATTCGAGCTAGAGCCCTACTTTTAATTACCCACTACTCGACCCGACTCTTTTCCACCTAGTCTTGGCCATCCAATTTGGTCACATCATGTCCCGTCCAATCTAGGAGTGTGTAAAAAGTCACCTGACCCAATTCAATCCCACCATTCCTATTAGAATCAACCGACTATAGTTGGATATCCAATTGTAATTAGATCGTATTGGATCCAAAATTTCAACATCCAATTAGGGATTTATTCGTTTAACTTAAAAGAGTCGATATTCATAACACAAATGTTTGCCCAATTTGATCAAAAACTCGATTAAACTTTTGGAGATAGGCTGAACTATTCGAGCATACAACCTTTTCAAACCAAACAATATGCTCATGCATTTATGAATCATAAAGTTAAAACATAAAATTTATCAAGCTAAAACTAATAAGCGATATAATTGTTCACGAGTTATAAAGCCCGTACAAGCATTGAGCTCGACAGTTCAAAAATATTCGAACTTTTAGTAACCCACTACTCGACCCGACTCTTTTCCACCTAGTCTCGGCCATCCAATTTGGTCACATCATGTCCCGTCCAATCTAGGAGTGTGTAAAAAGTCACCCGACCCAATTCAATCCCACCATTCCAATTAGAATCAACCGACTATAGTTGGATATCCAATTGTAATTAGATCGTATTGGATCCAAAATTTCAACATCCAAATTGGATGACTCGGTTATTGGATGATAGTCTAGAACCCACTAAAAGTGAACTGATATAATTTAATGATCATCCAACTATCATCCAATTAGTAACTATATATAATTATCAACATTTTATGATATAAACTTTTAGTTGATATAAATTTTTTTACATAAAGAAATTAAGAAATATATGTGAATAATTGATCCAAATAGTCAATTAATTGATTGAAAATTGTATCAAAATATTTGGTGGATCTGATGGATAATCAACAGTAACATACAATTGATGGATTGGATCGGATCTCCAATGTTAATTTAATTGATTGGATTGAATGACAAAATTCAACGTCTGTTAGATGTTTTGATCAAGTTGGATATATCTAAATCCATTGGATTTCTACCGATGGACGCCCCTAGTCCCATCTTGTCGTGTCTCGTTCCATCCAAACTAGTCTTGTTCTTAAATGAAATTCTCTACGTTTCTCATGTTGACAAAAGATAACATACGAACTTCTTTTACAAACCAAACGATTTGTAATTTCTAAACTGAAAAATCAAAAGATGTTATATGCAATAAATAACAAAGACAAAATTTATAGTTCACTCATATATTAATCGAGTTAACGTATTTTGTGATTGAAGGAGTATAAATATACAAATATTAAATCACAAACAATACTTATCGTGGTTATTAATGTTAATCTTGAATTATTCACCGGACTCGTTTGAAATTATGAGTTAAATCGAAGACAAAATCGAATAAACTTTTGATAATTAGTCTAAAATATAAAATGTCCAAACCACCCTTCGGTCATTACCATTACACCCTTCATATCTTTACCCCTTTATAAAGCAAATTTCACAAAACTCTTAAATACAACTTGTTAAAGCTTAATATTTAATAATGCATCCAACATATATATTTCATAATTTTCCTTTACATTCTTGCCCATTAAAGAAGACACAATATCTGAATTAAACAGCAAAATAACAAGAGTTAGATAACATTCAATTGTACCAATTAACTCACTATCTATAACAACTTAATTACAATAAACCAATACTTTCATAACCAAAATCTTTAGCATTCAAGTCAAACCAAAAAGTCAAACCCGCACATATCGATCGCTATATACATAGCGTTACCAACATAAACCATAAACCGAGTTAGCCAATTCTTCGGATGGAGCCATGGATCCTTTTACCCCGCTTAAGCAACTTTCCAAACGTTGACTGATCTGCTTCAAATTCTCTCTTTGCATCGCCATTTTAAACACCAATGGTAGCTCCCGGTTTTTGATCATTAAAGACGAGGTAAGACCGTCGAATTGGGGGTGTGGAATACGATAACACCCATAGAAGAACGGATGCTGAAGAGCTTCTTTGGCTGTTGGCCTTTCGCACGGACTCCATGAAAGAAGGGTCGAAATCAGATTGATTGCTTCCGGGCTCGCTGATGGTAGCAACGAAGAAAGATCCACACCCGGAAAGTCTGGAAACCGATAGTTGATGTTATTGGCATGATAGATTCCCAAACTCCATGTGGTTTCCGTTGGGGTGCCGATCACACTGCAAATCCTACGCATTACGTCTGTGGCAGAGGAACCTTCGAAGAGCGGTTGGAGGGTGAATAGTTCAAACATGATTGCACCCATTGCCCACATATCGACCGAAGAACCGTGTGCCCTAGCGTGGAGAAGAACCTCAGGGGCGCGATACCAACGTGTTGTGACGTAATCGGTGTACGGAGGTTTACCGTTGATCTCACGGGCTTGACCAAGATCCGCGATCTTGATGACATCCTTGGAGACCAGAAGGTTTTCTGGTTTAAGGTCGCGATGAAAGTATCCAACTCGGTTGTGCATGTATTCAAGGCCTTGAAAGATTTGGAAGCAGATGTTTCTGATCTCGGTTTCGGAAAAGGGTTTCGTTCGATATCTCATGCGGTCGAAGAGAGTGCACTCCATGTATTCGAAAACCAGAAACAAGATTTTGTTTTCCACGATGACTTCTTTGAGTTTTACGGTGTTAGGATGATTCTTCACCTTGCATAGCGACTTGACTTCTCTCAGATTCATGCATTCTTTAATGGAGTGATACCTTCGATCGATCATCTTCTTGATTGCAACCAGTTCACCGGTCTCAGTATTCAATGCCTTAGAGACAACCCCATATGATCCACGCCCAATTTCTTCGAGTTTGTGATATTTTTCCATTCTCTGTTTTCAAGAATACACACACCAACTTAGAAGAAGAATCAAGAAATTCGATATACGAATACAAAAATTAAAGAGCTTACCTTATAAGAAGAAAGTTGTTGTAGTGAGTATGTATTAAGTGGTAAGTGTTGTTTATTTATAATAATCGAGTAGATCATTTATTGATATGTGAATCCAATCATGTTTATCCAGATATATATGTCCGCAGGAAACAATATTTTCCATAATTAACCATAACAAAAATTAAAATGTTTAATCTATAAAATAATATTATTTCACTTTTCAACCATAGGTTTTTGGATCAGTTTATATTAATCCCTCGAGCAATAAAAAATAATCAGGAATCATCACAAGTGAACCTTCTAGGTTTTGACGAATTAAGCTTCAAATCAAACCCAGAGAAGATAAGATTTCCGGTAAATCCCTAGGATTTCATGCAAAATGATATTCTTAGTCCATTTGGTTTGTTGGATTTGGAATTTTTTTGTATATTTGATTTTGTAGGATTTGGAATGATTTGAAAATATGGACGTTTTTTCATAATTATTTTAAAATGAAGATGCACGGTGCACAATTTTGTATAAGGTATAAGGACCAATCATATAATTTACTCTAAAAATTTTATTAGAAAATATAAATAACTAAATTGTATCTGGTTTTTAGAAAAGATGCTTTTATCTTAAAAATATCATTATTTTTAAATCAACGAAATCCTGTCCAAATAGTTTACTGAATTAACTGAAGATAAAGATATATTTTAGAGTAAACTCTAATTTTGGTCCTTGTGGTAAGTGAAATCTTTGAAAGTGGGACCTGAACTTTAGTATGTTTAGAAATCGTCCTTGTGGTTTGCATTTTCGTTTGAAAATGGTCCCTAATTACTAACTTCATTAAAACCTAGAGTAAATTACAAATTTGGTCCCTGTGGTTTACCAAAAGTCTCACTTTTGGTCCCTACAGTTTCAAAATTACACTTTCGCCACTCGAGTTTACATTTTCGTCCGGATTTGGTCCCTGCATGTAACAGATGTTAAAAGCGTGCCGTTAGGGCACATCACGTGCACAGTATGCTAGGGTAATTTGGTCAATTCCACTCTCCTCTCTAAATTACTCTCCTTCATATGTACGGGTTTTACCAAAATCAACCTAAAATCTCAATTTCGTCTTCTCTACCAAATTACTCTCCCAAAATACGATCAAATTTGAAGCATCAAATTCAGATGACAATGTGGAGGATTAGGGCAGTGTATGAATACTTTGATATTCTGGAAGTTTATAGTAAGTTATTTTGACATCATTGTAGGTTTTTACAACATTAAAATAACTTAAAAAGGAAAAAAGACAAAATTACCCTTAACTTAACTAATAGGTTCTAACAAAGTTACTGATCGGGACCACTTTCAAACTAAAATGCAAACCACAAAGACGATTTCTAGACATACTAAAGTTTAGGTCCCACTTTTAAAGATTTCACTAAACCACAAGGACCAAAATTAGAGTTTACTCTATATTTTAAAAACGCTGTTATTTACAAATCAACAAAATCTTGTCTAAATAGTTAATAGATTGAAAATAATTAATTGAAGATAAAGATATATTTTAAAGATATTATTATATTAAGCGACAAATAATTAATTGAATAAAAATAGGAGTAAATTACATTTTTTGGTCCTTGTGGTTTTGGTTTCCTTCTCATAACCTACTTCCATTAACATTTTAATAAGTTTACTTTTATTAAACACAACCTAAATGACTCTTAGGAAAACTTATCATATAGTGGGAGTTCTTGTCACCATTCAAACATTTTTTTTTGACAAAAATACCCTTGTCCTACACGGGTTATAAACAAAAAAAAATAAAAAAACCCCAGCTACTTCTTTCATTCACACATCTTCAACCATAGTATCTCCTCCTTCAAACGCTAGCCGTCCTCAACTTGCTGCTCACTAGATGCTGCTCACCGACAGCTGCTTGTCCTTCTACTCTCACAATGAGAATGCATATAACCCTATTCCGGTCTGGTCCGGTACGAAATGAACTTATAATCATAGAATCGACTCAATCATCAGATTATAGATTATAAGTTCATAACCCAAGCCCATTACCATTTTGGGCAGATGACTAGGCGCGATTCATGGGAGGGCATTGAATTAAAGGGGGGGGGGGGGACCACACTCAAAACCGCCACGTGTCGCGCTCTCGGCTGTCCTCACGTTCACAACCAAAAAATGGTTCACATTTGAACTTTCCTCTATGTATATATATATATGTGGAACCATATAGTGGATGCTCAATTTTACAAAACGAATAATTACTATTAGATAGTGGCGGATCTAGAAACTTTAGAGATGAGTGTCGTACTTTAAGCTAAGCAACACATACATTACGTGACCGTTGTAATGGTTTTGTTTTAGTAGTCACTACCACTAGTATATTAATAGAGAGGGAGAGAGAGAGACAGAGAGAGGAAGAGTGTAGAAAGAGAGATAGAGAGAAATAAGGAGATAAAAGAGAGAAGGGGGATCGGTTTCGCCGGGTTTCCAAATCTAATCCCCCGAGACCGTATGGGAAACTGATTTCACCATAGCACAACTCGCGAGAAGGCCCGCCAAGCCCGTGTGGGAAGCCCAACGATCCCACATGGCCGCTATTAACGACCTTAAGTTCTTATCTTAACTAGTGCCTTCATATGTTAAGGGAATTTTAGTTATTACAAAAAAAATTCTAAAATATATTTAGATGTATAAATTTTTCTCTTTATTTTTCTTTTCTTTTATTTTTCTCTAATTTGAGGACACAAGAAAGATGTTTGTTTGACAAATCTTTAACATTTAAATGATCAGAATGATTAAGAGAGTTTTATGTTTTACTACATTATAAAACCTAGTTGTTTCATAAATGTTATAAGGGCCTTCAAAAAAGATCCTATTACAATTATAACAAAACAAGATATAAAAGTTTACACCATATATTATATTAAAACTTTTACAAGTTGAATTAACAAAATGTCTAATAATAACAGAGTAACAAACAAAATTCACCTAGGTAGAATCATTTTTCGAAACAAAATTCAATCAGTTATTCATAATCAACTTTGTCTAATAAATCGTTAACTAGAAAGATTAACATATAAGAGTTGACTGACTGACAACCATTGTTTACCTAAGTTCTGAAGAAAAATTTTTTTTGCTCGATTCTAGGGCCAGATTTTCCCCGAGCACTCAACTTTTATGTTTTTTATCTAAGAGTTGTAGTTTTTTTAGCAATAACAATCAATATTATGATGAAAGAAGTCAACAAAATTATAGATAAGGTTGCTCGTCGAACAAGAAAATGAGAAAAAAAAACAAAAATGTAGCAAATTATTTTAGTCATAAATTTAGCCAAAATGAAAGAAACTACCAACCTGATCAATATATTTTTAAATTAGAGAACTAATGAGAGGAGTGCATATTTGCATTTGTAACTAGAGGTGCACAAAAAAAACCGAATAACCGAAAAACCGAAAAAAAAACCGTAACCGGTTATTTTTAACTTGTTAGGATTTAAACCAGACTGGTTTTTTTAATAACCGGTTATTTGACCTTGTTAGGACATAAAATGTCCTAATATGTAAGAATCAATTTTGTGTAAATAATAGAAAGGGAGGGCTTAAAGTGTAAATTGTTGTATAGATAGAGGGGCTATAGTGTAGAGGTATATATAGAGATGGAGTGGCAATTGAGAGACTTATGAGAGTCGTATAGTGAGCTGTGTGTGTTTTCCAAGGTCTACTTTGTACTTTGTATCTCCGTGGATGAATAAAGACAAGCTTTTGATTCTCAATCTCTCTCTCCTCTTGATTGCTTTGATTTCTTGTTCTAACAAGTGGCATCAGAGCTGGGATGAATTGGACTATTCATTTCGATCCTTCGAAATCAAGCAATTGGAGGTATTATTTTGGATTTTTGAAGTTTGAGCAAAAATGGTGAAATTTGGATTGGAGCTTGAAGATATTGAAGATTTGATGTTTTGGATCTGGATTGGTGTTAGATTGTTGTTAGATTTGAATTTTTGATGATTAATTGTGTAGATTTGATGTATTTTGAGCATTTCTTGATGGATTTTCGAGATTTTGTTCGAAGTTCATCAATGGAGGTCCTCTAATGGAGGTTTTGGGTGAAGATCCATATGTCTAGACTCTGATCTTCTTATGTCTCGAGCCAAAAATGGATATTTTTGGTCAGATCTGATGTCTCGAGTCCAAAAATGGTAATTTTGGGATCAAGTGTAAATGTCTGGAGCATAAAAAAGAAAACTTTTGGATGTCTCGAGCTATTTAGTCAATGTCTCGAGCATAAAAATGAGTTTAGATCAGAAAAGCATGTCTCAAGACATGTCTCGAGCCACTATTCATGTCTCGAGTCCACTATTCATGTCTCGAGCCACTATTCATGTCTTGAGCATACTATTCATGTCGAGTCAACTATTCATGTCTCGAGACTACAAATTCAGCAGGAAGTTAGAGATTGCAAGAGCTTCTTTATCAGGAATTTCTAACGAGACATTTATTTGAAGAGCTGCAATGTCTTATCCAGTTCAGAATTTAATTTTCTGATGCGTGTCAATGTTAATATGATCAATCAAGTGTACGAGATTTATTCAGTTGGGCCTAAATTTCTTGTTGGGCCGTGAAGTTCAGGTTGGCCCAAGATTGATCACCAATTTTTTGTAATAATCCAGATCCACTCCAATCCAATTCTAGTTGGCTTCAAAAATCCTTGTGCTTAATCGGCCAATTTTTCCATCTCTATTTTTTCTATAGCCCCATAAAAGCCCGAAAATTCAATTTTTTCATTTTTTGAAAATTGAATTTATTTCATTCCCTCAAATGATCCAAATCCTTTGAAGCCAAGCCAGATTTGTAACTATTTCGGGACGAAAGTGATTGAGTTTTGTATTTGGTTGGATTTTTCAGAAGGATGATTTCCTGCTTTCTCTACTTCAGAATCCAATTCACTCCCCCTCACCAGCTTCAATGAGTGTACGGTTTCTTGTGGGCGGCATTGTATTAACCACTCATTGTTGTCGTGGCTTTTGCGCTTATCAGCACTGAAGTTTTGATGGTGGTTCTTGTCATCTGACTGTTTAAGAAGATTGAATCAATTCTTGATTACTTTCTGTCTCTGAAATTGTTTTGGAAATCGGCTACAGATTGAAAATTGAATTTCTCTCTTTTCCCCGCTGATCAGATTCTTTGAAGATAAGTCAGATTTGATATCGATATTCAGACTGTGGATGATCAGATTTTGTTTTTAGTTGGATTAGTTAGACACCTGAGCTTCTGCAATCGTTTCTCTGGAGTTTTCCTTGTGGGAGCTAGACTGTTGACTGGTTTCTATCAGTGTTCTAAACTGATCACTTAGAGTGTTGAGAGTTATCCGTCATTGTTCTGGTTCTTGTGGATGCTAGCTCTTTGAGTGCTTTCTATCATTGTTTTAGCCTGATCAACTAGAACTTTGAGAGTTTGCAAACATTGATCCGGAGTTATGGTTGTGATCTAGACATTCGAGTGCCGATGATCATCTGTCTGATTGAGAAGGTTGAATCAGAGTTTGATTGCGTTTCATTTCTGAAGGTTTTCAGGAAATCGGCTAATTTCTTGATCAGTTGAGAGATTGAAGAAGATGTGCATCTCTTTTAGTATCATCTCCCAGTACTTTCATGATCATGGTGTCTCAGTGATCCAAGTTCCTTGAAGTTGTGCACGTGTCAGGCTCAGAGTTCTTGAACTGAATGTTTTTGGATGTCGAACAGACTCTTCGTTCTTTGATGTTATACGAATGAACATCAAAGTGACTCGCACTTGTCTCTATCCCACCGGGGGGATGCACCAATTTGCTTACGGAACAGCAATTGAGTTCAGAGGCTTTCGGTTGTGCTTGAGTAAATTGAGTCTGATGATCGTATGATACAGAAGTTTGAGAGCTCGTTTTAAGGGGGAGCTTGGAATATGCAACGTAGCTGAGCACTACTAAAGTATTCTTACAGAAGCAGGGGGAGAAGATCAGAGATGCTTCTTTATAAAACTTTAGGGGGAGATTGTTAGGACATAAAATGTCCTAATATGTGAAAGTATTATAAAGAATCAATTTTGTGTAAATAATAGAAAGGGAGGGCTTAAAGTGTAAATTGTTGTATAGATAGAGGGGCTATAGTGTAGAGGTATATATAGAGATGGAGTGGCAATTGAGAGAGTTATGAGAGTCGTATAGTGAGCTTTGTGTGTGTTTTCCAAGGTGTACTTTGTACTTTGTATCTCCATGGATGAATAAAGACAAGCTTTTGATTCTCAATTTCTCCCTCCTCTTGATTGCTTTGATTTCTTGTTCTAACAGACCTCTTAAGCATTTGGACATGCCCGATTTTTTAGCGGTTAGATAACCGGTTGTTTAATCGGTTTTCGTAATAAAAAATTTGAACTTATAAATATATCACTACAAAAAAAGTAATTGTTATACACACTTTTTGGGTCATATGTACACGGTTTCAAGTGTGTACAAATAAAAAGTCCACACTTTATTGTTGCGTGGAGAAAATTGACGTGACAAAATTTTGCAATATGTACACACATACATGCGCGGACTAATTGATTAAATGTTTACACCTAAAAGCGTGGACTAATTGCTTAAATGTGCGCACCTAAAAGCGTGGACTAATTGCTTAAATGTGCGCACCTAAAAGCGTGGACTATTCGCTTAAAAGGTTACAACTACAAGCGTGGACTAGTCGCTTAAAAGTTTACAACTACAAGTGTGTATATTATGATAAACGTCACACGTACAAGCGTGGAGAACATACATAAGAATATTAATAAAAAAAATCACATTTTTTTCTAAAAAACAAATTAAAATTTATTACCCACTACTAATTTGTCAACTACCACCAAAATAGTAGCCACTATTTGGTAGCAGCTAAAATGACCAAAAAAAATATAAAAAATCTGGAGCCTTGTTTACCTCTTCTTTGCCTTTTCACCTGAAATCATTACACCAACCATTAATTTTAACCATAATTTTTCTAGCTTCAACAAAAGGGCATATTTGTACAGCAGTCTAAGGTTCCACAAATCCACTATTCTTAACTTAACCTCAATTTTTTACTATGCTTTACGTTGTCATCTTATTTCAACCAAACTACATTTGCACGTTGAGAAAGTTGTCATCAATGGATGCCAAAATGCTAATTTACTCTCTTTTACTCTTTAGTTGAGATAAGGACGGACAAAATAAAACCAATATACCTTGGGTCGACTAATATCATAATTTTTGTATGAGCACTTCCTTTTACCCATTTCATCAACCACCTGCACAACAAACAAACATCAACTTATGTATCATAACATACAAATACAAAAGCGAACGGCCACTATTCTAATGGAACATGAACAACATCGAAAAGCCTGGTTTATCAGAAGACTAAAGCATATACAAAATCTGTATTTTTATCAAGATATGTAACCTGCACATACACAGAAAAACAGTAACTTAGGACTATTTTTCTTGAATTAGCAAAGCGAGGACAATTTGACCCAAAAAATCAGTATATTTAAACAATGTAGTTTTTTACAAAAACTCAATTCAAGTGACGCAAAGGGGAGGTCACTTCTTACCGTGTCACCATCTTCAACGTACCATTGGTGCTTATCGATAATCTGCACGTCCAAAAATCAGAGACGTGTCAATATAACTAACATTAGCCTATAAAAGAATGAATAATAAACTAATAAAGAAGTAAGCATCCCAGGCCAACGTGTCTGAAACATGAAGCACGAGTAAATAAATTTTACTGAGCACCAAAAATGAGTTATAAAAATGAGTTAACGACAAGTACCTTCTCAAGCTTCTCCACTTTCATAAAATGGCGACCGAAGAATGTATACCGCATTCCATGCAAAAAATGGTGCAAGGAAGTCGTTGAGCTTTTCCTGCATGTCAAATTGAAAGAAACCATCAAAAATATACTTGAGTTTTTAGCATGCATACATCAAATCAAACAGCGCCATGTGACAAGAAATGATGCAATCCCCACTTATGTTTGCCACCTAACGATCCAACATTAAAAGCTATGCAGCAACGTTACCATGCCATTTATGAAAGTGGCTTCCCCTACCACTGAGATTCAATGGCCACATCTTGAAGCAATCCCCAACTTTTCCACCATCCACTTACCATTAATTATAACAAAACAATGTGATTCACATAATGAAATCCAAATAAACCACAAGGATTAAATTGCTATGAAAATCTCAAAGTAGGTATCTCATTAATGAGTTATGAACCAAAATCATGTTCGGATAGCAATCTTGCTTTTAAGTCATGCATACATGAAATGATACTATAAATATGTTTGACCAACTTTTTCCAAAATATATTCTGTGAATTTGTGGAATTCTGTGAAAATCATTTATCTAAAACCATAAAATGATATTTCATTTAATCAAGTATCGATCCTACATACAGTTAAATCCTCATATCATGCGTACAAGAATAACGACACCTGCCTCACACTTACCATCAACTTTGTACTTGACAGGGGGAAAAGCCAAACGCACATTTAGCCATTGTTTTATTGAGGAACAACTGTGACTAAAATCATCATTGAACCTCATGTAACATGGTATGATTATTGGCTCTGCATGTTTGTTATGGTTTGTGGGGCAGGAAGGAGGATGATTGAAGAAGAGAGAATTGAAATACGTAATACAATATGAACATTCGGTACCACAAGAACGATTAGATTCTCACAAGAGCGATTCAGTTATTTATACCTTACCTTACTTCTCATGAGAGTACCACGCTCCTTAAGGAGAGACTGATCTTGAGATCCACCATCAGCTTCTAGTTGTGATCTTGATATCTCAAACTCTCGAAAATCTTCAAGTAGCGACGCATGGTCTCTATTTGCTCTAAGGCTAGAATGCAGCCGATTGAACTCCTAAAATCAAACAAATAGAAGAGAAAACATCTTCATGCTAAAGCTGTAAATGCTAAACAGTAAATAGTAGTGTATGATTTTCTGTATCAATCATCAAGTCTGTGTTGTCTCTACATTTAACTAAGCATTTGAGACTCTTAGGGAGCATGGTATCCACTATCCAGGTTATCAGTCCTGCCAACCTCCCAGGAGAGGTCATGGGTTCAAACCTCACCGAAGGTGAGGAGGGTGCTTGAGTTCATTTGCAGCATATTAAGATTATATACTTAAAAAGTACATCTTCCGATCTTCATATAAATATCTGGGAGCTGATCTTTTTATCGAAAAACTATGACAACAACTGTGCATCTTCAATTCTCGTATTACCTAACTATCTCTAACTTTAAGCACATGACACTAGTTTTTCAAGTCGCAATAGTCGCTTTTAAAACGTCATTAAATCCCCCCACCCCACCCCCCCCCAATCCCGATTATTGGATATGACCTTCACCACTTCAATTAGCAACTAATAGGTTAATTAAGTTTAGTTTTTTTCCCCGTTAAGCTCCAAGTAAACAACCGAAAAAGTATGTGCAAATAAGCTCATTATGCCCAATAAGTTGAGTTATTGACTGAACTTGGAGTCCTGGACAAGTCACGATTATGGGTTGTTCGAATAAGTTGTTTTTTTCCCATTAAGCTCCAAGTAAACAACCCAAATTAATTATATAATATCTATAACATATCTACATATCAACTATCTGTTTATAAATCGTAAGTCCTAGCTTTTAAATTAAAAAAAATGAATCATTTGGAGCTCATATTTCTAGCTCATTTTCTTGATAGTTTGCCATTGATATGTAGATATATTATAGAAATTATATATCAATCGTAAGGATTCGATGGTATTGGATATCCTTAGGTGCTTTAATTGGATATGTTTTCCTCTTCTATATCTTCTTCATCTTGGCTCTCACATACCTCAATCGTAAGAGTTCAATGTATACCTTATTTTCTACATTATCATCATTTATATCCCAATAAAGTGAAAGAAATTATAAAATCAAACTTCGCCAAAGTCGTCAATTGACATTTCATGATCATGTGAGTTATCCTTATCTTCCAAAAAGAGATCATAAATGTTTCCCTTAATAAGAAATCTCGAGAATTGCAGGTATCCAAATCTAAGCCCTTTCATATTCAATAAAAAAAGTTTCGAATCTCTGGATATCAAACGCTGATTTTTCAGGCAACAGAGGGCGTAGTTGCTAAATTCTAGGCAAGGAAGTATCATGAATAAACTAGTTAAAGATAACATATAAAACAACCCTAGAAATCATCAAAACAACTTAAATGAACTATTTTTAAATCAACAACCGAGAACGAGAATCAAATCAAAATAACAAAGTAGCTGAAGAAAGTGCATACATATAGAGAGATCGGGAAATGGAGCCGGAAAAGATAACGGTGACGGACCTGATAACGGCGTTAGAGACGGCAACCTCCATGGCAAAGCAGCTTCCATCAACCGCCGCTGACACCGCAAACATCTATGCCTCCCTCCACGCCGCTCACCGTCATCTCTCTCTCTCTTCCTCGCTCAAACCGACGCAGCCGCCGCCTCCTCGCCGGTGAAGATGCGCCGATGCAGCTCTCCGATGAGGAAAACGACGGAGAAAAAGAGGAGGATTTGAAGATGGAGTCGGTGGAAGAACGGATGAGGAGTCGGTGGCCGGAGGATGAAGCGGTCGCTATCGGTGGCCGTCGGTGGCCGTCGGCGAGCGGAGGCGGTGGTGGCTGGAGGATGAAATCCAGTCGGCTAGGGTTGGAGATGATTGTAATGAAATTGAGAGCTTTGGATCTGATTAAGATAATTAGATTTATCATATAATATTTTTTCCATTTAATTTATTACTTATTAAAAGTCCACGCTTTTATATGTTGCAAATTTTTTTCTATATAAATTATTACTTATTAAAAGTCCACGCTTTTATGTGTTGCAATTCTTTTCTTTATAATTCACTACTTATTAAAAGTTCACGCTTTTATGTGTTGCAATTCTTTTTTCTATAATCCACACTTTTATATGCTTAAAAATTTTAATTATTTTACACATCCTTAAGCGTCAACTTTTTACACACATCATTATATGTTGAATTTTTTTCTATAATTGATATAATGAATTTGTACACAATCGCAACCGTGGATAATTTTTAAACGCTTATTGATGTGGAAAAGACAAACATAAATTGCCACACCTTCACCAACCGTGGAAAAAAACACGTGGAGAATTTAACATTTTGTTGTAGTGTATATGTGTGTGTGTGCGCGCGCAATTTTATTTGAATTTATATTTATAGTTTGTTGGTAAATAATAATTGCTGGTGTTTATATAATTATATTTATTATTTTTATCATATTTATACAATTATAAATAATAATTATATGTATTTATATAATTATTATGATATAAAATTAAATAAAACAAAAGAAAAATCCCAAAGAAAATCACAGTTTTAATCTAAGCCCAAAAGAAGCCCAACCCAATCCTACTCCGGCCCATAACCTAACCGGTTTTATACTTAACCTAACCGGTTTGTTAGAGTATTGTTTTTCGAAGCCCATAACATAACCTAACCGGTTTGACCGAACCGGTTTATACTTAACTTAACCGGTTTGTTAGAGTATTGTTTTCGAAGCCCATCACCGGATTTTTTTAGTTTGTTTATAAATAACTGGTTAGGTTATTTAACCCGTCACGTGCACCTCTATTTGTAATAAAGAATGGGACAAATCAAGAAAGATGGTAAATCGGAAAGAATTGAAGTATTAGACTAAATTGTTAATATACCATAAGTTATCAAATAGGTTAAAATAAAAAAGAAAAGGTCGAATTATCGAGCTAGCACCTGGGATAAAATTTAAAGCATATATATAATTATCTATAGTATACATTTATCAAACTACCCGCCCCACAAACACCTGACGCGACCCGAGATCCGCCTTGCGCCCCAAACCCAACTGTTTCTCTCTGCCATTTTGACCCAAACCCGCCCGCATACCAACGCTGACCCGCGTGTGGTTCTGCCGGGTACACCCCCTAAACCCATCTCCAAATTTACTAATTCACCCACTGAACTTATAATGTGTATTTAATTTATATCTTTTATTTTCAATATTTCATTTTACGTTTTAGTCTTATATCGTGTATTGGCTAGAATACGTTAAAAAAATACGTTTTAATTTTAACAAATTACGCCATTATATTCGTATCGTCGATACGATCGAAATGAGCTTAATATTGAATATTTTTTGATGTAGTTATTTTATTATATACTATATATACGTTCCAACCGACCTAAATTCTATACCATTTTCAAATTTACATATTAACATCATAAACTTATAATATTTATTCATTTTATAATTTTACTTTTCTATATTTTATTTTATGTTTTAGTTGTGTATCGTATATTAGTTGGAATATGTTAAAAATGCATTTTAATTTTAACAAATTAGGCTATTATAATCGTGTCGTCGATACGTTCGAACATAGCCTAATCTTGAATACTTTTTTATGTAATTATTTTATTATATACTATATATAGTCCGATTATATGAAGCCAAAGCACTGTTCATGAACAACAGCTACCGGCATTTGAAGAAATTACAATTTAGCCCCTTAAACTTATAATATCTATTCACTTTATACCTTTTAGTTTTCTATATTTCATTTTACGTTTTAGTCATATATCGTATATTGGCTGAAATATGTTAAGGTGTCGATGTCTACTGTTCATGAACAGTCTTTTGGCTTTCTGGTAATCGTTAGTATTATTAAAATCTCATAAAATTGCATTTTGATTTCTTGATTTCTTAAATTTTTTCATTTATTTTATAAAACCTTTCGTATGACAAAATTTGTACAAACTTTATGTTTCATATAAATTCATGTTATTCACAACATATTATTCACAACAATGGGCAAAGACAATATTAAAAAAACTCTTTGCAGCGAAGCGCGGGCAAACCCCCTCGTTGGGTACAAAGTACAAAGTATTATGTAAAATTGAACCCTACATAATTTTGAGGGGTACAAAAATTTCGAGAGGCTTGTTTACAATTTCAATTAGCAGTTTTACTCTTTGATTTACCATCCACACCTCTCGAAAAGTGAATTGCTACTCACATACATTAACATCCTCTTTTCACATTCTCAATGCAATTTACCTCCTACTAGAAGGGTGCAATTAGCAACCCCCTTTAACAACCCAAATTGTTAAATATAATCTTTTTCTTAGGGCCGTTAACTTAACACTTATCCGGTAAATGTTACGGGATGAATTAATCTTACGAGATGTCGAGATGAACATGACAAGTAGTAGAATCTTACTCGGCAACAACGATGACATGAAATGAGAGTCTTACCCATATGTGACATTGACGAATCTTATCCGGTAAGCGCTAACCAATTAAATTGTTGCATACGATACCGTTTTCAGAGACTAAAATATTATCCAATATGGCAAATGACAGAGTCCAATTATTCCGATAAATGCTTACCGAGTAAGTGTTTAAGTAAACGACCCTTAAATTCAACAAATTAAAAATGACCAAACCACATTTCAATCACTACAATTACACCTTTCATATAACAACATTCATTAACTTGCTCACTCAAGAAAACACAATAGTTAAATCAAGCAGCAACAGAACACGAGTCGATAACATTCTATTTGAATCAATTAATTAACTCACTATCTATAACAACTTAAATACAATCATAAACCAATACTTTTTCATAACCAAAATCTTTTACATTAAAAGTCAAACCCAAACTCAAACTCGCATGTACATATCGATCGCTACGTACATACCGTTACCAACATAAACCATAATCCGAATTAACCAATTTTTCGGTTGGAGCCACGAATCCTTTTAACCCGCTTAAGCAACTTTCCAAACGTCGGGTATTACGCTTCAACATCTCTCTTCTCATCGCCATTTTAAACACCAATGGTAGATCCCGGTTTTTGATCATTAAAGACGAGGTAAGACCGTCGAATTGGGGGTTTGGAATACGATAACACCCATAGAAGAACGGATGCTGAAGAGCTTCTTCGGCTGTCGGCCTTGCGCACGGACTCCATGAAAGAAGGGCCGAAATAAGATTAATTGCTTCCGGACTTGCTGATGGTAGCAACGAAGAAAGATCCACACCCAGAAACTCTGGAAACCGAATATTATTGGCATGATGGATTCCAAAACTCCATGTGGTTTCCGTAGGGGTGCCGATCACACTGCAAATCTTATGCATTACGTTTGTGGCAGAGGAACCCTCGAAAAGCGGTTGGAGGGTTAATAGTTCAAACATGATTGCACCCATCGCCCACATATCGACGGAAGAATCGTGTGCCCTAGCGTGGAGAAGAATCTCGGGGGCACGATACCAACGTGTTGTGACGTAATCGGGGTATAGAGGTCTGGTGTTGATCTCACGGGATTGACCAAAATCCGCAATCTTGATAACATCCTTGGAAACAAGAAGGTTTTCTGGTTTAAGGTTGCGATGAAAGATTCCAACTCCGTTGTGCATGTATGCAAGACCTTGGAAGATTTGGAGACACAAGTTTCTGATCTCGGTTTCGGAGAAAGGATTCCTTCTAAATCTTATGCGGTCGAAGAGAGTGCATTCCATGTATTCGAAAACCAAATACAAGATATCGTTTTCTACGACAACTTCATTTAGTTTTACAAAGTTAGCATGATTATTCACCTTGCATAGTGACTTGACTTCTCTCATATTCATGCATTCTTTAATGGAGTGATATTTTCGGTCGATCATCTTCTTGACTGCAACCAATTCACCGGTCTCTGTATTCAATGCCTTAATGACAACCCCGTATGATCCATGACCAATTTCTTCGAGTTTGTGATATTTTTCCATAATATCAGAAACTTCGATAGTTGAAGAGGAAGTATCAGAAACTTCTTCGATAGTTGAAGAGGAGATCACTTTGTAAGAAGGAAGTTGTAGTGAGTATAGTATTAGTGGGAAGAAGTGTTGTTTATTTATACTAATCGAGTAGATTTTAGATATGGATGATTTAGAGAGAATTATAGTTCACTTAGGATTATCTTTATTTTCCTTTTTTGAGAAAATAAATCTTAATCCAATGATGCTTAGCCATATATTTCCGAAGGAAACAATTTTTTTAAAACTTTCCATAATTAAATATGGATAAGAAAAATTAAATAAAATGATTAAATAACAAAAATTAAAATGTTTAATCAACAAAATAATATTCTTTCTTTTGTAACATGAGTAACATCTCTATAAGTCCAAATATTTGTAATGGATTTGAATCTTTATTTCCACAAAAGTAATTATTAAATATATAAAAATAATTAAATTACATTTTATTTACGTGTAAAAACAATTTATTTTTTCATATTTGAAACCTTTTATACAAATCTTAAGTCCTTTGAAATCTTAGTTACACTTAGGATTTTAAAATTTATGTTTGAAGTATTTCAATGTAATTCTATGATTTCAAATCCGGTCGATTCAAAACATTGTTACACACAATTTTATCATATTATTTTTCTAGTTGATATACATACATAGTGGTTTTTAATAAATTAAGAAATATATATAATATGAATAATTGGTTGAAATAGTTGATTAATTCATTAAAAACTTATTTAAAAAAATTGGATTGATCCGATGGATAATTAATAGCAACATACAATAGATGGATTGGATTGGATGTCCAATGTAAATTGGATTGAAAGACAAAATCCAACGTCCATTAGATATCTGGATCGAGTTGGATCCATCTAAATCCATTGGGTTTTCTAGCGATGGACGCCCCTAGTCCCATCTTGTCATATCTTGTTCTATCAAAACCAGTTTTGTTCTTAAATGAAATTCTGTACGTTTCTCATGTTGACAAAATCCACGGTTCGTTACAATCGAAGATGGAGTCATGGAGGTCCTCGTACAGCAGCAGATCTAGGA
This sequence comes from Centaurea solstitialis, assembly GCA_030169165.1. Classification (NCBI taxonomy): domain Eukaryota; kingdom Viridiplantae; phylum Streptophyta; class Magnoliopsida; order Asterales; family Asteraceae; genus Centaurea; species Centaurea solstitialis. The sequence goes on along the minus strand of CM058045.1, from coordinate 15,105,592 downwards.
TTTTTACCTAATGGGATCACATATAAAATAGATTAAAGATCTGCAAAGCCATCCAATGTGTTAGCCAAATTTCACAGTTTTGAGAATTTTTCAAGTTTTTTAAGGTTGATTTTGAGAAGTTTTTTACATCTTGTCGATTTTGGATGAATTTTTTTGGCTTTTTGGTTGATTACGAGAGATACTTTTAGTTTTTCTAGTTTTTTGTTGTTGTTGTTGATGATGTGGGTACATGTGAAAAAACACCGAGGGGAAATATGATAAAATGTTAGAGATAATTTATATTTAAGCTAGAAAAAAATGTTTTTTTTTTAATTTAGTGGGAGCCTATCCCCACCATATACACTAAATCTGCTTTGTTTGTAGGGGGTGACAATCGAGTCGTGTTCGGGTTCGCGGGTCAAAAACCTCAACCCATGACACGACCCAGTTAGCTAATCGTGTCAAAATCTTCAACCGTTACTCGTGACAACTCGTGTCATGGGTTGGCAGGTCGACGGGTCAGACGGCGATTGACGGGTCATAAACGGGTTGGTGAATCATAAACGTGTTGATGGGTCGTAAATGGGTCACGGGCTGGTGGGTCTTTCAACTAACAGTATATAAAATAAACTGTATATAAAACAAATAACTTAGAATATGTTTTTCAACAAATATTTGGACTTAGAGATGTTACTCATGTTAGGGATATTAGGACGCTCAAAGTCAAAATGTTATTTTTATTGAAAAAAATATGAAAATAATTAAATAAAGATAAACGGGTTCGCGGGCTAACCCGGCGGGTCGACCAGAACACGACCCGCGAAATTGTCAGGTTGACGGGTTGGTGCGTCAAAAACCTCAACCTAAACCCGTTTATCTTCATGTCGTGTCGGGTCAGGTTAGCGCGTCGTGTCGCATTTTCCCACCGCTATTTGTTTGTCCCGTGTACATAAAATGTTTGTTTTTTTCTTTTCTTTTTTCCAATGCCAGTTTTCCAAGCTACAAGGGGCTGTTTAGTTCGCAGAATGATTTTTGATGGATGGAATTGGAATTGAATGTTGTCAAATTTGACCAAATGTTTGATTGACAGGAATGGAATGTAATCTGTCAAAAGAATTGGAATCTGTCTGTTTGGTTTGCTAAGGAATTGAAATGAAATGCTAAAAAATGACAAAAATACCATTTTATGTTGAATGGTAGTGGTGGTTGGTGGCGGTGGCTTGAGGTAGTGGTGGTTGCCGGAGGTGGTGGTGGTCGGTGGCGGTAGGTTGAGGTCGATGGCGGTGGCGGTGGCTGTGGCGGTAGCGGTGGCCCGAGGTGGTGGTGAACGGAGGAGGTGGTGGTGGTGTTGGCCGGTGATGGTAGGAGGACATTTTAGCCATTTGGAAAATTTTGAAGGGAATGGAATTGAATTCCATCACTTCTTGAAAGGAATGGTAAAATTCGTTGATAAACGAATTCATGAAATTGAATTCCATTTCAATGGTAACCAAGCAACCTGAATTCGGTCAACGAAATTGACCATTCCAATTTCTTCACATTCTGCTGGAATTCGGTCAACGTAATTGACCACTCCTTCACAACGAGTCGATGAAAGATCAATCACCTTCAAAAAAACCAAAATCATGAAAAACCATTTCTTAAAAAACGGTTAAATTAACTGCACTTTTAATACCAAGTCTATTTTGTATGCAACTATTGTGTTGCATAAACTCAATGTCTTATTATACAACTTGTCGATAAGGGAGAGACATTTTCATTCTTTATTGATTTTTTTCCTTTTAGTTATCAAATCAAAATCAATTTTATTAATTTAGTTCATATGGGTTTTATTGTACCAAAGAAAAAAATATATTAAAGGATGAAAACACCCCTTGTTTAACAAGATCTTTAACGATTGTGTCTTTAATTTTTTTGGGTTCTATTATTTACACCCTTGTTTATGGTGTAAATGATATTGAAAAGGAAAGTTTTAAAAAAGCCAACTTTATCTATGTCTATTTATGTCAAGATTTTTTCTTTCTTCTTTTTTGTTAAGTTAAATAAAGAAAAATATTTATTATTTTATAACTTTCATTTTACTAACTCATTTTTCATTACAAATCTCGGTTTTATATATATACTTCTCGTTTCTATACAAATCATGTTATTTTACAAATCTCGTATCCTTGCCTTCTTCTTTTGCTAAAGAACAACTTCGTTTAGTAAATCGCTTGCATTTTTATAACATATATATATATACATATTAATTATTAACAACACTATTTTATCTATATAAATTAATCTCTCTAATCTACTATCACACCACACATCAAATAATTTTATATCACTCTCTTTTCTTTTCTAAATTTTTCAATACTTGAAATGACAAAAATATTTAATTTCATGACTTGGTTTTTGAAAAAAAAATTATACTATATTACTAAAATAAATCTTTAAAAAAATCATTATTGCTAAAATTATTTTTATATGTGATATATTTAACAATAATATATTTATTGCATACATAAATATATTAGATTAATTTATAGTTGTAGTTGTAGAAATAATAAAAAAAAATATCAAATAATCATTGTTAAAAATAATAAAAGTGTAATAGTTAATGTTAAAAAGAATTAAAATGTTAATATTATAACTAATGTTAAAAATAATTTTGTAAAAGTGTATTGGATAATTAATGTTGTAAATAAAAAAAGTTAGGGTTAAAAAGAAATAAAGTAATTAATGTTGGAGTAATTATTGGATAAATTGTAATTAGTAGGATATCTAGTGGGAGTGAGATAGAAGGGTGGATGGGGTGTAAATAAGAATTCAAGGGTGGGAATAAGAAAACCCATTTTTTTACAAACTAATATGGCTAACTTGTAATTTCCTAACTAAAAACCGAAAGATGACAAAACTTATAGCTTACAAATACTTTAAGTTAACGTATTATGGAATGGAAAGAATATAAAAATACAAATAACGAATTAGAAACAATACTTAATTATTTTGATTGAAGGATTAAATCCGTTACAAACACTAACAAGAGTTCGTTGATATTATGTGTTAGAATCGAAATAAAAACTGTATAAACTCTTTGTTAATTAGTCTATAAATTAATAAAGATGTCCAAATTAACCACCCTTCGAGTGACTACTTACCACCATTAGCTTCATATAATTATTGTTGCATCAAAACATATGTTTGAATTATTGATGTCCAAAATTTGCTCATTGAACAAAACAGAAAATCTAAATCAAACATCAACAACAAATTAACAAGAATTCATCACATTCTGTCTGAATTAAATACAATAAAACCAACTAGTATCGTACCCGTCCGTAGGCCGGGTATACTACATGTTTTAATCTAGATTCAATTATTTAGTATTCCCACTTTAACCTTCTATATGATGTGTGTGTGAACAACATATAGTTTTTGATAAGTTTTAGCATGTATAAAAAATGATCTTAAAGTAGTAAAGCATTCATTCATCATTCATAAAACAACCAAGAACATATCTCAGAACTTCAACGGGTTATGTTTAGTTGTATCAAGATAACCACATCCAATCTTCAAATCTCATATTCTTATAACTTACACAAGACTTACTTCCTTTGCATAAACAATGATAAACTTTACCTAAAAAATAGTACATTACACAAACTTTCAAGAGGCCTTTTGCAATAACAACCCTTTTAGTGAAAAATATTGGATCTATAGTACAAAAATATTCAAAAAAAATATTGCCTAAAACAAAAATATTCACAACTCGAACTTTTATACCAAAATTTTCATCGTAACACATTCCAGCCACTACAAAGCTCTATCTTCTTACCAATAACAGTATAATCCAAAAGAAAAAAACACAGGTTGAAATCATGGTGAAAGTACAACACCATAACAGCATAACCCTACTATTATACCCAGTTATTGCTAAGCTTCATTTCCCTCTCCTTTTGTGACGCCTATACAAAGAAAGAACAATGAGCTCTGATATGGCATATGTAAGAACATGAACAACAAATCCATCTCTTGGACTTCCAAAGGGAGTAATGGGTTTTGGATTATGGGAATTGGCAAGGATGATAGTAATTGCAAAAGGAACCTTACTTTTATTCAAAGAAACTCACTCATACATAAGTCCAATAATAACGGCAGATATAAACCATATAATCTCTATGCTTCATCTGAAGCTAATGTTAAACAAAAATACATAACATAAATCTTATAGTATCATAGTTAAAAACAAAATTAAAAAGCAAAAGACGAAATCTAGTTGAGGATAAATAGAGAAAAAAAATAAAGAGAGGCGTAAGAGAGAGCATAAGAAGAAACAACAACATTCAAATTTAGATGATACAATAAAGAATCTAGCAAGCCAGAAACCAACATTGAGAAAGTTACGTTAGTATTGAGAAACTTATTATTATTATTATTATTATTATTATTATTATTATTATTATTATTATTATTATTATTATTATTATTATTATTATTATTATTATTATTTACAAAAACTTCTTTCAAGTAAAAGGTTGTTTACTAAACGTTTATTCAGGTAAGCGCTTATCAAATTATCCATAACCGGTGAATATGACAATGACCGAGAATCTTACCCTGTCAAAGCAAAGCAGTGATCAAGATTAAGCTTACCGAGTTAGCACTTACCGAGTGAATCATTGCATACGATGTCATTTTAATACACTAAAATCTTACTCGGTAAGGTAATAAGTGAACGTGAACGTAAGGACGAATCTCAACCACACATCTTCGGTTACGGTGGACGCAATCACGGAGGATTGACGCGATTCATGGGAGGGTAGAGATTATTAAGGGGGACCGGTCAAAGCCGTGTTTATTAGAGGAATGTTGATGGACACATTTGAAATTTCTTACCAAAGAGTAGTAGAATGTTGATGAAGGACAAATTTAGGGATCTCTCGCATTGTTGTGATCCCTCTTCTGCAGCTTTCTTTGTGAACACCACCACTCAACATGAACGAATCCAAGCAACAAAAAATTTATTCCATTGTGAGGCCTTGCTTAAGCTAAGCAGACCTCATTTTTTCAACCATAATTATCTGCAAGAGGTTCAAGCAACATATCAAGAAAATACATTCTTGAAAAACCTTCATTTTTATAGTAATATTTCCTAATATGTTATTATTGTTTCGTGAAGCAAAACCTTTGGATAATGCAACTCCTGTGATGGATTTATCTATGTTTGCTTGTTTTTCAAGAACAAATAATAACAATCTAAATCTCAAATGATATTGAAATGACCTTACCAAATGACAACAATTCCAATTTAATGAGAAGATAAAAATGCTTACATTTATACATTATGTGATTAGAGTTTGCATGTAGCTGTTCCACCGTAAGCTGCTAAATCCCTTGATCTGCTACCCGGTCCTCATCACATATGTAGTTGGAATGATTTCTGCATAGGTAGTACGATATAAGAATTCAAAAGTAGTAATAGTAGAGAGCCACCTCATATACAATACTATAAACACTCCTTTGAGAAAGGTCACAATGATTTTCCAGAACAGATTCTGGAAAGTAAATGAGTCTAATAATCTTGTAATCATTCGGCAAGTCATGAAACCCAGCCTCTCAATTAACCGTTGAAATTGAAGGAGTAGAGATGGTGCTTGCGTATGATACAAGAGAATAGATTGGAATCTGCATACCAGAGGACACACATTTACAGGAAGAATAACCATAAAAGTTTATTACCTGCGTTTTTCTTGTTGGAAACTTAAATCAAACAATTTGAGGTTATGTTTTTAACATACAAAGTCAAGAAATCAAGCCTGTTTCTAGATGAAATTGAACTCAACTCTACATATTTTGGGCCAAGAAAATCAAAAATTGAACTCCGTAGATGAAATCGGACCACAATCTAACTCCAATTAAACACAACGTTACTCCATCTTTTTGCAACCGCTGTGCAGGCAGATAAGCTTTGTAGGATGGAATGCGGGTTTGAGATATTCATTGAACAAATCTCGACTTAATTAAACCAATTCTCCACCATCTTTTTGCAAATCTAGACTGGCTAGATGTGTAATTAGACGATAGTTTAATAGCATCAAAATAAACATTCAAAATTATGAACGAACCACAACATACACTGTCCTCGACATCCATCAACCCAAACCTTTGTCAATGTATTATCAAAAAATTTTGATGACCCGACGGGGACATGATTCTCTAACAACTTTTTGATGACCAAAAAGGGGAAAGAAGATCGAACAGAATACTTCACTAACAGAGATGGAAACATAGGCAATTAGCAGATAAACATCAAATTGTGTCCACATTCGTACCTTTTTTCCGCATTTGAATTACCAAGAAGCAAAAGAGGATCATCTTGTTTTGATGGTGCTGCACTGCTGCTACTTATATCCTCGACTTCGAGCTTCGTGCACAGAGTAACTGTAAAAAGATTCTAAACAAAGATGGAGAGAATTAGGGGGAGGGGGTGGTTATGAACGGGAAGCAGAGGGGAGCCAAAAAGAGAGGAACAAATTAGTGGGGAGTTAGAGTCGTGGGGAAGGAAGTCTGGTTTGAGTAGGAGGAGAGAAATTAGGGGGAGAGGTGGAGAGAAATTAGGAGGAGAGGTGGTGACGTGGGAAGTGAGGGGAGGCAACTTTTGATCTGGACCGTTCAAATTCAATTAATTTAAACGGCTAAGATTGAAAGAGCGGTTACCCAAACGACCTGGGTCAATATAATATATAATTTGATACTCCATAAAGAAAAGCAATTCTTTAACTAAATTATTCCCAATGACACCTGCACATTAGCAATATCCATTTCTTAGGAAATATCATAATGGCAACAGAGTTTACACCATTTCACAAAAATATAACAGTAAATCAAAAGCATTCATTTAGCTGCTGCATATTATTCAATAAAAACATAATAAAAAACTGATAATAAAATCTCAAAATACTTACTAATCCATCATTTAATTCTCAGCTTAATAAGCTGAGTTCTTCTCCCCATAGCTGGACCAGAACTTCTTATAAGCCAAAATCACCGAAGGCAGAACAGACGCAAGCGCCAACGAAAGACGTTCCGAACTGCTCGTCTTAACCGTCACCTGACCGCTCATCTTGTTGTTGATCCTATCGAACCGCCACCTTCGAGTTTCACCCGGCCGTAAACTGGGCCAGCCCGTTGAACGGTTGAACCACAGAGCCAAATCCCCCCGCCACTTTATAATCGACACCCCGACCGTCGACAGAACCTGACCAATCGGTATAATATAAAGCATCAAATTAATAATGCAATTTATGTTACGACAACAAAATATATATATATATATATATATATATATATAGGGGTAGGTTCAAATGTGAACCACTTTTTGGTTGTGAACGTGAGGACAGCCGAGAGCGCTATACCCGATAATCTTACCCGATAAGTGTAGGGAAGATTCTTACCTAATAAGTTGGTTCAACATAATAAAAGAAAAACGATCCAAGTTCTTCAAAGCATTTTATCAAAACTCTAGATAACCTAGGAAAACATTCACACCACTGTCAAAATCTTGAGATAACACAAAAAAAATTTTATTGAAAATTCCTTATCTAGAAAGCTACTAAAAAACACCCAAGAGGTGAAATAATGAATCCCATGTAGACGGTTAGCTCAAAGTTAAACACACTTTAATCACTTATAGATGTGAATCTTTCATTCCATTGTCGATCGAAAAATCTTGAAACCTAAAACGGCAACCACTATAAAATATCAAGTTTAAAAGATAACAGAGATGCAACCAAAGATGCATCCAAGTAAGCAATGAGAATCAACTTACCAATTTGATATCAGTAATATCTCCGGTTTGAACACCCGGTACTCGTAATAGTCTTCAACCTTTGGAAGCTTCAATTACTTGCTTGTTCATAGTCCATAATCAAACAACCAACAATCTGCTTCGCCAAAAAATGATATCAAATACACACCAATATCCATAATTGCTTGCTTTAAGAGGTGTTCATAAAAAATTAAAAGAGAACAAATAATTGAGAAACCAACAAAAGTTATGCAAATGTGTTTTACCGGGTTAACCAAGAAACTAAACCAACAAACAGACTAACCAACGACCACACTTCAGAGAATATCACTAAAGAAAGAAAACCTGAAACGGACAACAGACGCGAACCACGACAAGCCACCATATGCGACTATAAGCGAGATGTTACCGTTTGCGAGAGGCAAACAGCAGCACCATCTCGGACATAACAGAATCAAGAACACAACAGTCCCTTTCGTGAAGACCCATTTCTCGACCAGAACGATAATTTCATCAAGGATTCAGCCATCCAAAATCAGAACCTCCTGGAAATCTTTATCTGTTTTTACAAATCCTGCCACCAAAGCCCGCGGCAGCACCGCTATCCATTCGTCACGGTTAAGGTCTGAGGGAATAGCTCCCAAGACATTGTTTAAAAGGTTGTCCTTACTATATATAGCTGCTGCAGAACCATTATGGCCATCAAATATCTGCAAAGGACCGCTTTGTAAGAAAACTATACGATAACAAAACTGGCGCCCATTAACAATATATCTAAATAACCAGTATTTAGTTATTTTTCTGTCTCTTTTTCAACTCGCGTAAAATGAAAATTCCCCATCTTATGCAATGGCGCAATGCAACTATCCAGGTAATGGAAATTTGAGAGTGAAGGAGGGCCTAACCCCATGCCCATCTTTTTTTGTGTTCCCAATTCAAAATTTTCTATCATCCTGTGGTGCAAAGCAAATATGCACCTATGCATGCCACATAAATTGGAGAAAAGAACAGCTATAATGATGATCAAAGGCACCAGGTTTAATTGCTCAAACAGTATAATAGAGGAGTAGTGGAGATGACAAACCCCAAAAACAGAATAGGTGGTCCCACCATCTCCCAAGACTCGTTGGCATTCGTTTTTGATCAACGTGAGGTCCTCCCCTTTCTTGGACTGGTTAGCTTGACCACTAGTAATCTCAGGTCTCTCGGTCTTCTCACTCGCCAATTCACGCTTCAACAACACAGATAACGGGATCGTATGATGATGATGCTCGCCCTTAACGGCAGCCATTGTCTCGGTAGCCCTTCAAAAATCCAGATATACACCGATCAAGCCTGACCTAACAACAAAAGTTAAGCTCTTCCAGTTCCACCTCCACCATATTCCGTCATAACATATTCAATTTAAATCCTAATACACCAAAAATAACACATACACGACTATCAAACATCATGAACCAAATAAATCATATATAAACACAATACATACATACATACTATATATATATACACACATACACACACACAATAAACATCAGAATCAGAATCAAAATCAAGCATGTTTAGATGAAAATTTACAAATAAATGATCCTTTTCAATGATCCAAACATAGAGGATGTGTAACGAAAACCTAGCTTAAAGAAGAATGTGGATGATCAAGATATGAACTTTAGCAAAAGGATCGATTCAATTCAACTAAATTCCAAAAAAAAAAAAAAAAAACACAGTAGAATTACGAAAGAGACAGCATATGAATATGATACTTACAGAAAATTCCAGTTAACAATGGCAGATAGAAGACAGTTGAATTTGCAGATTAATAGAAAGAAAGAAAGAAAGAAAGCAAAAATCTATTGGATTCTTTGATAGAAAAAGATTTCCCAATTCGAAATCGGTTCAATTATGCAGAAATCGACAATTTACAAAGCAAATAACGGAAAATTTACATCGAAAAGACGGATTACAAAGAGGAAAGAATATATACAGATGAAGAATTGAGGGGTAAATAAGAAAAAATATAACAAAAAACAGCAAAAAGATGGGGATTTACATACAGACTAAACACAGTGAGGCCATGATAAGAGCTTAATATTTACCCACATATTCGAGAAATTGTTGTGTTTGAAGTTCCTGGGTAAGATTATTCGGGCGAACTCCAACGGATCCCAAACCACGGAGCTCTGCCCGTTTCTGCCCCACGGGTCTAGTCTCGGGTCATCCACCAGATCAAAGGTTACCGACAAAAATGCCGGAATTTGTATCCCTTGTTGTAGGCACTCCAGCGGTTTGTGAGATCGAATTTAGGGTTTGCGAGATGGAATCTAGGGTTTGGGAAGGGGAATTGAAGGACAGCGAGGTGGAAGGGGGTTGGGGAGGAGGCGGTGGAGCGTGGATGCGGAAAGGAGAGGGGAGAGAGAAGAGAAGAAGGGTGATGGGTTGTGAGATCGTGGAGTGGAGGCCGGAGGTTGTGGAGAGAAGCCGAAGGCTTCCATAACTGTAAATAGCTAATTTAAGCGGCCAGGATTTAATATTGATCTGATCTAACGGTGGATATTAAAAAGACGGTTATTTGACTCACCGCGGTCAATAGATATATAATACTTTCATAACCAAAATCTATAACATTCAAGTCAAACCCAAACATATGGATCGCTATATACATACCGTTACCAACATAAACTATAAACCGAATGAACCGATTCTTCGGTCGGAGCAACGGATCCTTTTAACCCGCTTAAGCAATTTTCCAAACGTCGAGTGATCTCCTTCAAATTCTCTCTTCGCATCGCCATTTTAAACACCAATGGTAGCTCCCGGTTTTTGATCATTAAAGACGAGGTAAGACCGTCGAATCGGCGGTGTGGAATACAATAACACCCATAGAAGAACGGATGCTGAAGAGCTTCTTTGGCTGTTGGCCTTGCGCACGGACTCCATGAAAGAAGGGTTGAAATCAGATTAATTGCTTCCGGACTTACTGATGGTAGCAACGAAGAAAGATCCACGCCCGAAAACTCTGGAAACTGATAGTTGATACTATTGGCATGATAGATTCCCAAACTCCATGTGGTTTCCGTAGGGGTGCCGATCACACTGCAAATCTTACGTATTACGTCTGTGGCAGAGGAACCTTTGAAAAGTGGTTGGAGGGTAAATAGTTCAAACATGATTGCACCCATATCCCACATATCGACCGAAGAATCGTGTGCCCTAGCATGGAGAAGAACCTCGGGGGAGCGATACCAACGTGTTGTGACGTAATCGGTGTAGGGAGGTTTGCCGTTGATCTCACGGGCTTGACCAAGATCCGCGATCTTGATAACATCCTTGGAGACCAGAAGGTTTTCCGGTTTAAGGTCGCGATGAAAGTATCCAACTCGGTTATGCATGTATTCAAGGCCTTGAAAGATTTGGAAGCAGATGTTTCTGATTTCCATTTCGAAAATGGGTTTCGTTCGATATCTCATGCGGTCGAAGAGAGTGCACTCCGTGTATTCGAAAACCAATAACAAGATTTTGTTTTCCACGATGACTTCTTTAAGTTTTACGATGTTAGGATGATTCTTCACCTTGCATAGCGACTTGACTTCTCTCAGATTCATGCATTCTTTAATGGAGTGATACCTTCGATCAATCATCTTCTTGATTGCAACCAGTTCACCAGTCTCAGTATTCAACGCCTTAGAGACAACCCCATATGATCCACGCCCAATTTCTTGGATACATTGATATTTTTCCATTGTCTGTTTTCAAGAATACACAAACCAACTTTAACTTAGTAGTAGAAGAAGAAGAATCAGAAAGCTCTATAGACGAATAGAAAGAACAGAATATTACCTTATAAGGAGAAGAAAGTTGTAGTGAGTAGTATTATTAACTATTAAGTGGGAAGAAGTGTTGTTTATTTATACTAATCGAGTTTATGAATTATATTTACTTTCTTTTTTGTAGGAAGATTGATGTGAATCCAATGATATTTATCCCTATATTTCCGTAGGAAACAAAACTTTCCATAATTACGCATAATAAAAATTAAAAGGTTTAATCAATAAATTATAAATTATTATTAATTCTTTTTTAATCATAGGTTCTTGGACCAGTTTACATGAATCGATCAGTCCCTCGAGCAACCAAGAATAGTCAGGAGTCATCACAAGTGAACCTTCCCATAAAGGTTTTGACAAATTAAGCTTCGATTCAAACCGGAGCAGATGAGATTTCTGGTACATCCCCTGAGATTTCACTCAAACAATATTCATAGTCCATTTGGTTTGTTGGATTTAGAATCTCTTTGTGTATATTTGATTTTGAATGGTTTGAAAATAAGGATGCATGTGATAATTTTATTTAATCCATTTGGACCAATCAAGTAATTTACACTAAAAATATTTATTAAAAAATATAAATAACTTAATTGTATCTAGTTATTTGAAAATAGATGTTTTTAATATACTTTAAAATATATTTTTAGTTATAAATCAACGAATTTTTGTTCAAATAGTTAATTAAATAAAACTAATTAATTGAAGATAATGATATTATTTTTAAAATATTATTATATACAAATGAACAAAATCTTCACAACATAGTTAATTGAATAAAAATAAAATAATATATATTTTAAAAACATTGTTATATATATATATATATTAACAAAATCTTGTCCAAATAATTAACTGAATAAAAATTGGAGTAACTAAAAATTTTAGTCCTTAGGCTCGAAGGTGTTGGCGGGTGTTGGCTTTGGGCTTTGGTGGGTGTTGCGTGAAGGTGGTACGCCTCCCGCGGGTGTTGGCTTTGGGCGTTTGCTCGAGCTCACAAGCCCGAGCATCTTCTCTTTTTTCTCTCTCTCTTCTATATATATATATATATATACATAATATTTAATTTAAGAAAATGAAAAAGGGTATTAATTGGGTTGTGGGTAAATGTTGTTTGGATAAATAGTGGAAAGCTGATTTGTGGCAGATTTGGGCTCTACCACAGTCCGCAGTGGCACTCTTGGCCTTATGGTTTACTTTCACTATCAAGTATCAACTAAGGTTCCTACATAAAATTAATTACAATTTTAGTCATTATAGTTGCTATTTTATTTCAATTTTGAAATCCTAGTTACCCTCTTGGGATTTTAAAATTTATGTTTGAAGGATTTCAAACTAAATTTAAAATTTTAAATATGGACAATTTGAAAATAAAAAAACTTGATTGGAATGAAGTTGAAATCCAAATTCTCAAATCCTTCGCATTCTAGTAAACCAAACGAACCCTTAGTAATCATGAAAAAAGATATCGGTGAAAAAACCTGAAATTATGTTAGTATTTAAATCCGACGAGATCCACAAAATCGATGATGATCGGAAGGATTTTTTTAGGTTGGAGGTTATGATGCTTTCGTTTGATCTGCACTCACTCGTTAAACTTCAAATTGACTTCATGATTATGAAGTTTGTTACCAGATAATGAGAAACCACAATCGAAATTGTCAATTATGTTTGGATGGAATTGGAATTGAGAATTGTTTGAGTGATTAATTAATCGTTTGAAAATAAACAAAAATCTTGAATTATGAAATGTAATAAACAATGTTAGAAGAAAACGATGGTGTTGTTTTGGTTGAAAACTTTCGTGGAGAGAGTATGGTTGCTCCTAATTTTTCGGGCAACCGAAGAAGAAGGCGTAATGGTTAAGGCCTGTGGGGGAAGTGGCTAGTTAACCCTTCTACCCCAGGCTCGAATCCAGACGCTTCCAGATTGTGGCCACTGGGGATTAACTCAGGGCAGCATGCTTTAGCTGTCGGTGAATCTTGCCGGGATTAGTCGGGGCAAAGCCTCAGATACCCATAAAAAAAACAGAGAGAGGAAGAATCAAGCGATGGTACTGGCGGGAAAGAGTATAGCATGGGTTTTCTTAATAGATAAATAAAATATATTTACTCATCAAGTTTAATTGAAAAAGGAAATAATTAATTGAAATATATAATAAAAAATTATAAAAATACTCGAGTATAAGTCGAGTCTTACTTTTTTTTTATTCGAGCTTGAATAACCTACTAATCAACCCAATTAAACTCTTTTACACTTAGGGTGTGTGTGTATTAATGACTTAAAGGATTTAATGAGCATTGTTCGCACAGACATTTGAGGGTCTTTACTTACGACTTAATGACTTACATGAAATTATTCACATAGTAATTGGGGAGCTCTTGTCCCCATTGAGACACTTTTTTGACAAAATACCCTTGTTTTGCACCGGTTTTTAACCCCAATAAAACCCCCAACTACCTCTTTCATTCATTCATTTTCAACCATAGCATCTCCTCCTTCAAACCCTAGCCGTCTTCAACTTGCTGCTCGTCCCTCTGCTCACCACGGCCACTTGCTACTTAATGTCTTCTTCATTAGTTTGTTTTTGTTCAATTTCTTTTCCATAGCCGCTTGATTTATGCTTAGTTTATTTCTTTACAATATTTGCTTTCTTCCTTAGTCGATATCATCTTGGTCGATTACCAGGGCCGTTTCTAGAGTTTCGGATGCCCTGTGCGAAAATGCAAAATATGCCCCTATGTCTATCTTTTAAGCAAATGAAATGGTGTACGATACAATTTTTTAAAAGGTTTGGAACCTAGCCAAGCTAGGTGGCTCATCATCCTTACATCGATTTTTATTAACTAAACAAAGAATACAAAAGGGGGGGTGGGGGGGGGGCATAAGAATCAAAACCCCAAATTACAAAATATAAATATAAGAGCATCTCCAATGGGTAACACCATTTTTTACACCAAATGTCAAAAGTAGTGTATGATTTAGTGTTACTAGTTAATCTTCTCCAATGAGTAACACTATTTTTTACACCAAATCCTTTTTACATTGAAAGTAGTGTTAAAAATCTTGTAAAAAATAGTGTTACACCAAATATAGTGTGATACTATTCATCACAATAAATTTAGTGTGAAAATAGTGACCCCATTGGAGATGTGAATACTACCATTTACACCAAATTTAATGTTTAGTGTTAGATTTGGTAACCCCATTTGAGATGATCTAAGTCAACTAAAACGATGTCTCCATGCATAGAAGGATTAAAAAACAAGAAAAACTATAATTAGTTTTTACTAAATTGGTAAATAATTAGATTAAAGTTATAAAAAAATCTGCAACTCAGCAGGTCTATAAATATCAAGACTAATAAAACCAGCAAGGTCATTGAAATCGATAAAAAAAATAGTGAGTGCAATTAATGGTGCAAAAAACAACAAATGACTAAATCCTAAATTCTTAAGCATAGGCTACATAGCAAGTTAATTGATGTTGTGATGCAAATATATGATCTGCAAATTTGTCAAATCCTTTAATTGATGCAAATGTAAGTAACGCAGATGAAATAATGAAGAATTCCATTTAATCAAAATCAACTAAATTAATAATGTAATATAATACCATACTTGGGAATTGCATAGAGCCCAACTCATAAATTACTAAAACTAATTACCTATACTAATAACATTATATGGAATTTTGATGCCTTTGGGCTTTGATGCCCTGTGCGGTTGCACGGCCTGCACGGCCCGAGGGCCGGGCCTGTCGATTACTCTGCATACCAACTTGATTTCATTCCTGTTTTATTGGTTATGGTTGTTTGATATGGTTTATTCTCAATTTTTTATTTAATTTTGATTTCTTCTCCATTGTTGCTCTCTGTTTGGTATTGTTTTTCTAAAGATGTTGAACTTGAAGTTAAGATTTAGAAAGATTTGAACTTTGGTATTGATATCGTGTTGAATTTCGTACGTAATGGATCAAGAGTCAGATTTCATTGTTCATGTCTTCATGAAAAGGCCTTTTGAGGTTTTTGATACTCAAGGGTAAAATAGTCATTTTGATCATTCACACCATTGATTTAGAAGTAAAAGTAAACAATAACACGCAAATGGCGCGTAGCTCAGTTGTTAATGGGTAGAGGCATAGTTTTTGAAAGAAAAAAAAGTAAACAATAACACATTATTATACAGACAAACAAGTTTATCCAAACAAACACATTTATCCATATAAGACTTAATAAAAAATTTGGTAAACAACCTCTTAGTCTTAACCATCTTGTTCT
This sequence comes from Centaurea solstitialis, assembly GCA_030169165.1. Lineage (NCBI taxonomy): Eukaryota > Viridiplantae > Streptophyta > Magnoliopsida > Asterales > Asteraceae > Centaurea > Centaurea solstitialis. The sequence continues at coordinate 15,089,721 of CM058045.1, read as the reverse complement.
ATCTTAAGACAATCTTGTTATGACAAAAAGTTGTGTATATTTCTCATGTTGACAAAACCCAAGGTTCATTAAAATCGCAGATGGAGTCACAGAGGTCCCTGTGTACATACAATGTTTGGGTTTTTTGGCGATTGCAGAATTAACGTCAGTTTTCCGAGCTATAAGAGATGACTTCAAGAAAAATCGGTCACCTCCTAGTGAACCAAGAATTAGGGGTTTTCAAAAAAACCGAAAACCCGAATAACCGAACTGAACCGTATGATCTAAAACCGATAAAACCGATACCCAAGCAACCCGTGACCCGTAAAACCCAAAAATGAGGATACCTGCCAAGTCGCGGGGGCAGGTTCGGTTCTCTAAATTTACTACTCGCGAATACCCTCCCCTCCCCATATATATATATATATATATATATATAGGAAAGTTCAATTGTGAACCACTTTTTGGTTGTGAACGTGAGGACAGCCGAGAGTGCGACACGTGGCGACTTTAAGTGTGGCCCCCCTCTTTAATTCAATGCCCTCCCATGAATCGCGCCTAGTCATCCGCCGTGGATCTGACATGGCGCCTAGTCATCCGCCACGTGTCGCGCTCTCGGTTGTCCTCACGTTCACAACCAAAAGTGGTTTCACATTTGAACCCACCCCTCTATATATATATATATATATGTGTGAGAATATGTGGAACCCCTAGATTAATCTCCAAAAGAGTTTTTGAAGAGAGAAGGGGGGTTCCAACATATATAGTGAAGATTTGGTCCAAGTCTAGCCGATGTGAGACTCTAACACGCCCCCTCCAACAGAGGCTAGATAGAGAGCCTAGAAGGGTCACGAGAGGACCAGGAGAGGGTCAAGAGAGTGCCGACATGTGAGTCCGTAGAGTGGTAGACCTTGGCTCTGATACCATGTGAGAATATGTGGAACCCCTAGATTAATCTCCAAAAGAGCCCTTGAGGAGAGAAGGGGGTTCCAACATATATAGTGAAGATTTGGTCCAAGTCTAGCCGATGTGGGACTCTAACAATATAGTTTATTAAGAAAAATATATTTATTACTACTTCATAATAAAAAAAAAATACTAATCTTAAGAAGATCTTCATCACATGTTGTGTTTTCTTCGTTCACCTCCCACTGCCATTAGTTTGTCGGTTAAATTGGGTATAAATTGTTTTTGCATACTCGTAGCGATGACAATTCTCCATACTTTTATTTTTCTTATATAATATATTTTAGTATTAATTGTTTTAGCTTGTCATAAAATAATTTATTTTCTAGTATATATTTTATGTACATCAAAAACTAAAAAAATGTGGGTAACCATGACCCAAACCGTGGGTACCCGCTCATTTTCGGTTCAATTCAATATGGATACCTGCCCCGCGCAATTCGGTATCGGAGAGTAAAATTAGGTACCCGCCCCATACATATTTTTCTCAAATTTTTCACTACCCACCCCACCCCACCCCATCCTGTGCACACCCCTACTGAGAATCATGAAAAGCCTTTTGCCGCCCTTAAAAATGGTTGAATTAGCTACACTTTTAAACCATTTCAATTTTTATGCTACCATTTTCTTACATAAACTCAATGTTTCTATTTTTTTGGACGGCAGTTAAACACATGCACACGTCCCGACCGAAAGTCGAAGAGGTATTCGGGATCCATTCGGACACCCGACTAATCATCTCGACCATGAATGAAAGACATTTTCGTCTTTTTATCAATTTTTTTCTTTTATCCAATCAAGCTCAAAAAGGAAAGAAAATGAGAAGAAACTAAACAAAGATGGTGTTTTTTTATAGGAAATGGGAAGAAATTAAAACGAAAACAAATTCTTAGCTTCATTTTAAGAGGGTGTTTGGGATTGCTTTTTGAACTTTAAAAGTGTTTATTGACTTATGATGGTAGAAAAATGAGTTTTTAAAAATATGTTTCGATTAGCTTTTGTGGTGACAAAAGTCAATCGAACAAATACAAATCAGTTTATGATATCTTGGATTTTGAATCTCCCCATAATGGAGTAGAAAGGCTTCTTGTTGATAGCATTGCAATATATAATTCATCAGACAACAACATAAAAAGAAGTTATATATTTGGGATTTCAATAATCTAGAGGTTCTCTGCTTCTCCAGGTTATAAATGTTAATCTTGAATTATTTCACATGATTCATTTGATTTATGTGTTAATAAAAATAAAACAAATGGCTTTGTGTCATTATAGGTAAACTTTCAAAAACACAGAGTTTGGAAAACATTTGAATGCAAATTAAGAGAAGATGAGATTTTTACTATATCTAAAATTACTAGTGGGACACAACCCAAATTGTTAGGCTGCACACAGTGGTGTACGGGTATGGGGGCGGCTAGAGGAAATCCAACCGGCGGGCTCAACACCTTTGCGGTCTCACCACACCGCTTATGAACCCGTGAATTGTGTGTTGTGTGTGTTGTGTGAGAGGGTTGAGAGGGTTGGGTAAAGGTTGTAGAGGGTTATGAGAGGGTTAAGAGAGGGTTGGAGAAAAGCTGATGTGGCGTTGATGTGGCAGTGTTAACCCGAAGGGCTCGGAGGTTTGGCTGTGTGCAGCCTTAAATATAATCTTTTCCTTATTCTAATATAAAAAAACTGACCAAAACACATTTCAATCACTACAAGTATACCTTTCATATATATATATATATATATTCATTGATGCATCCAACATTCACAACTTAAAGAAAACTATCTCAAGCAGCAGCAAAACAGAGTAAGATAACATTCTATTTGAACCAATTAACTTACATATTCATAATTAACTTGCTTTACATTCTTGCTCATTAAAGAAGAAAGGATATCTAAATCAAATAGCAACAAAAAAAGAGTTGATAACATTCTATTTGAACCAATTAACTCACTATCTATAACAACTTAAATACAATAAACCAATACTTTCATAACCAAATTAAAATCTTTAACATTCAAGTCAAACCCGCACATATCGATCGCTATATACATACCGTTACCAACATAAACCATAAACCGAATTAGCCAATTCTTCGGATGGAGTCACGGATCCTTTTACCCCGCTTAAGCAACTTTCCAAACGTCGACTGATCTGCTTCAAATTCTCTCTTTGCATCGCCATTTTAAACACCAATGGTAGCTCCCGGTTTTTGATCATTAAAGACGAGGTAAGACCGTCGAATTGGGAGTGTGGAATACGATAACACCCATAGAAGAACGGATGCTGAAGAGCTTCTTTGGCTGTTGGCCTTGCGCATGGGCTCCATGAAAGAAGGGTCGAAATCAGATTAATTGCTTCCAGACTTGCTGACGGTAGTCTTAACAAGTATTGAGAAAGCTGAAATTGTATTGAGCTAATAAAAATCAAAATTGAGTAAACTAATTTTATATCCTAAATGTAACTTATATTATAAATGTAAATTATAATATAAAGTATATATATGTAAACATAATATATTCTTATAAACTACATTTATTTTATAAACAAATTTGTTTTAAACCACTAAAACATATAAAACAAATATACAAAAACCGGGTTGGGCTTAACCGGGCCTGGGCCCGGGCCTTGCCTTAACCGGTTTTTGGCTTAACCGGGCCTTGTTTTTTGTTCCAATCTGTAACCGGGTCGGACCTGATGAGTCTTAACCGGGTTTCGGCGGGATTTAAAAAACCGGGCTTATTTCGGTCCCGGGTTCGGTTACCCGTCCGTACCCGATCGGACCGGGCTTATTTGGCCATCTCTACTTGAAAGACCTTGCAATATTTGAAAGGCTTGCAAGTTCTTACAAAGCTTCTTATTTAGATGGCAATATCACCTCATTTGCAAGGAGCACTTACAAGATTGACGTAAATGGCCTACTAATTATTTAATTTTCAAGACTAAATTCCAATCACATATCATAACTAGCATCTATGTCATTTGAATTTGAAAGATAAATAATAGTTAATACTTAATAGAAATGGAGTATCTTTTTCTTTTTTATTGGTTTGTGGTATGCTATTACTGATTTGTTGATACATAAGAACAGGAACTGATATTTTGGATAAAAAGGAACTGATATGTTTTTTTTTTGTTTTGTAAGCATAATATTTTATCCTTTTAAAAAAATGTTTATATACTTAATTGTTCAAAATAAGAAAATTTGATGGGTTTTTTTTTCTTCTTTTTTTGGTTTAGTAAGTCTAAAAATTTATTTATTCGATTTCAAGAAGTTCAAAGGTTTATTTATTAAACAAAATTAGAGATTTATTCGTATAACTTAAAGAGTCGATATTCATAACACAAATGTTTGGCCCAATTTGATCAAAAACTCAATTAAACTTTTGGAGATAGGCTAAACTATTCGAGCATACAACATTTTCAAACCAAACATGCTCATGCATTCATAAATCATAAAATTAAAACATAAAATTTATCATGCTAAAACTAATAAGCGATATAATCATTCACGAGTTAAAGCCCGTACAAGGATTGAGCTCGATAGTTCAAAAATATTCGAGCTAGAGCCCTACTTTTAATAACCCACTACTCGACCCGACTCTTTTCCACCTAGTCTTGGCCATCCAATTTGGTCACATCATGTCCCGTCCAATCTAGGAGTGTGTAAAAAGTCACCCGACCCAATTCAATCCCACCATTCTAATTAGAATCAACCGACTATAGTTGGATATCCAATTGTAATTAGATCGTATTGGATCCAAAATTTCAACATTCAAATTGGATGACTCGGTTATTGGATGATAGTCTAGAACCCACTAAAAGTGAACTGATATAATTTAATGATCATCCAACTATCATCCAATTAGTAACTATATATAATTATCAACATTTTATGATATAAACTTTTAGTTGATATAAATTTTTTTACATAAAGAAATTAAGAAATATATATGAATAATTGATCCAAATAGTCAATTAAATGATTGAAAATTGTATCAAAATATCTGGTGGATCTGATGGATAATCAACAGTAACATACAATTGATGGATTGGATCGGATCTCCAATGTTAATTTAATTGATTGGATCGAATGACAAAATTCAACGTCTGTTAGATGTTTTGATCAAGTTGGATCTATCTAAATCCATTGGATTTCTACCGATGGACGCCCCTAGTCCCATCTTGTCGTGTCTCGTTCTATCCAAACTAGTCTTGTTCTTAAATGAAATTCTCTACGTTTCTCATGTTGACAAAAGATAACATACGAACTTTTTTTACAAACCAAACGATTTGTAATTTCTAAACTGAAAAATCAAAAGATGTTATATGCAATAAATAACAAAAAGACAAAATTTATAGTTCACTCATATATTAATCGAGTTAACGTATTTTGTGATTGAAGGAGTATAAATATACAAATATTAAATCACAAACAATACATATCGTGGTTATTAATGTTAATCTTGAATTATTCACCGGACTCGTTTGAAATTATGAGTGAAATCGAAAACAAAATCGTATAAACTTTTGATAATTAGTCTAAAAATAAAAATGTCCAAACCACCCTTCGGTCACTACCATTACACCCTTCATATATTTAATGATGCATCCAACATATATATTCCATAATTAACTTCATTTACATTCTTGCCATTAGAGAAGACAGAATATCTGAATCAAACAGCAACAAAACAAGAGATGATAACATTCAATTTAACCAATTAACTCAGTATCTATAACAACTTAAATACAATAAAACCAATACTTCCATAACCTAAATCTTTAACATTCAAGTCAAACAAAAAAGTCAAACCCGCACATATCGATTCACTATATACATACCGTTACCAACATAAACCATAAACTGAGTTAGCCAATTCTTCGGATGGAGCCACGGATCCTTTTACCCCGCTTAAGCAACTTTCCAAACGTCGACCGATCTGCCTCAAATTCTCTCTTTGCATCGCCATTTTAAACACCAATGGTAGCTTCCGGTTTTTGATCATTAAAGACGAGGTAAGACCGTCGAATTGGGGGTGTGGAATACCATAACACCCATAGAAGAATGGATGCTGAAGAGCTTCTTTGGCTGTTGGCCTTTCGCACGGACTCCATGAGAGAAGGGTCGAAATCAGATTGATTGCTTCCGGGCTCGCTGACGGTAGCAACAAAGAAAGATCCACACCCGGAAAGTCTGGAAACCGATAGTTGATGTTATTGGCATGATAGATTCCCAAACTCCATGTGGTTTCCGTCGGGGTGCCGATCACACTGCAAATCCTACGCATTACGTCTGTGGCAGAGGAACCTTTGAAGAGCTGTTGGAGGGTGAATAGTTCATACATGATTGCACCCATTGCCCACATATCGACCGAAGAACCGTGTGCCCTAGCGTGGAGAAGAACCTCAGGGGCCCGATACCAACGTGTTGTGACGTAATCGGTGTACGGAGGTTTACCGTTGATCTCACGGGCTTGACCAAGATCCGCGATCTTGATGACATCCTTGGAGACCAGAAGGTTTTCCGGTTTAAGGTCGCGATGAAAGTATCCAACTCGGTTGTGCATGTATTCAAGGCCTTGAAAGATTTGGAAGCAGATGTTTCTGATCTCAGTTTCGGAAAAGGGTTTCGTTCGATATCTCATGCGGTCGAAGAGAGTACACTCCATGTATTCGAAAACCAGAAACAAGGTTTTGTTTTCCACGATGACTTCTTTTAGTTTTACGATGTTAGGATGATTCTTCACCTTGCATAGCGACTTGACTTCTCTCAGATTCATGCATTCTCTAATGGAGTGATACCTTCGATCGATCATCTTCTTGATTGCAACCAGTTCACCGGTCTCAGTATTCAATGCCTTAGAGACAACCCCATATGATCCACGCCCAATTTCTTGGATACATTGATATTTTTCCATTCTCTGTATTCAAGAATACACACACCAACTTAGAAGAAGAAGAAGAAGAATAATCAAGAAATTCGATATACGAATACAAACAGCTTACCTTATAAGAAGAAAGTTATTGTAGTGAGTATGTATTAAGTGGTAAGTGTTGTTTATTTATAATAATCGAGTAGATCATTTATTGATATGTGAATCCAATCATGTTTATCCAGATATATATTTCCATAGGAAACAATATTTTCCATAATTAAGCATAACAAAAATTAAAATGTTTAATCTATAAAATAATATTATTTCACTTTTCAACCATAGGTTTTTGGATCAGTTTATATTAATCCCTCAAGCAACCAAAAATAATCGGAAATCATCACAAGTGAACCTTCTAGGTTTTGACAAATTAAGCTTCAAATCAAACCCAGAGAAGATAAGATTTCTCATACATCCCTAAGATTTCATGCAAAATGATATTCTTAGTCCATTTGGTTTGTTGGATTTTGAATTTTTTTGTATATTTGATTTTGTAGGATTTGGAATGATTTGAAAATATGGACTTTTTTTCATAATTATTTTAAAATGAAGATGCACGGTGCAATTTTGTATAAGGTATAAGGACCAATCTGTTGGGTTCGGTAAATGTTGGTATGTACCTGATTTACAGAACCATATTCAACACCAGTCCGGTAAACGGATATACCTGGTGGTGCTCGGGGTTTCAGCTTACAAACCTGGGTCAAAGCAGGCTCTTGCTAAGTTGAATAAAGATTAATGGGGGGGACCTTGGACAAGGAAATTCCTTTTGTCCTAGTGGTTGTACCATTTGATCCTAACACTTGGTATCAGAGCTTGGTCCCGAGTTCGAGTCCTACTCAGCGCATCTTGCTGGGCACACTATATTTAAATGTATATAGTTGAGGCGGCCTGATGTTGGGAGGGGGATTGTTGGGTTCGGTAAATGTTGGTATGTACCTAATTTATAGAACCATATTCAACACCAGTCCGGTAAACGGATATACATGGTCGTGCTCGGGGTTTCAGCTTACAAACCTGGGTCAAAGCAGACTCTTGCTAAGTTGAATAAAGATTAATGGGGGGGACCTTGAACAAGGAAATTCCTTTTGTCCTAGTGGTTGTACCCTTTGATCCTAACACAATCATATAATTTACTCTAAAAATTTTATTAGAAAATATAAATAACTAAATTGTATCTGGTTTTTAGAAAAAATGTTTTTATCTTAAAAATATCATTATTTTTAAATCAACGAAATCTTGTCCAAATAGTTTACTGAATTAACTGAAGATAAAGATATATTTTAAAAACGTTGTTATTTACAAATCAACAAAATCTTGTCTAAATAGTTAATAGATTGAAAATAATTAATTGAAGATAAAGATATTATTATATTAAACGACAAATAATTAATTGAATAAAAATAGGAGTAAATTACATATTTTGGTCCTTGTGGTTTTGGTTTCCTTCTCATAACCTACTTCTATTAACATTTTAATAAGTTTACTTTTATTAATCACAACCTAAATGACTCTTGGAAAAACTTATCATATAGTGGGAGTTTTTGTCACCATTCAAACATTTTTTTTGACAAAAATACCCTTGTTCTACACGGGTTATAAACAAAAAAAAAAAACCCCAACTACTTCTTTCATTCACACATCTTCAACCATAGTATCTCCTCCTTCAAACGCTAGCCGTCCTCAACTTGCTGCTCACTGGATGCTGCTCACCGACAGCTGCTCGTCCTTCTACTCTCACAATGAGAATGCATATAACCCTATTTCGGTCTGGTCTGGTACGAAATGAACTTATAAGCATAGAATCGACTCAATCAACAGATTATAGATTATAAGTTCATAACCCAAGCCCATTACCATTTTGGGCAAATGACTAGGCGCGATTCATGGGAGCGCATTGAATTAAATGGGGGGGGGGGGACCACACTCAAAGCCGCCACGTGTCGCGCTTTCCGCTGTCCTCACGTTCACAACCAAAAAATGGTTCACATTGAACTTTCCTCTATGTATATATATATATATGTGGAACCCTATAGTGGATGCTCAATTTTACAAAACGAATAATTACTATTAGATAGTGGCGGATCTAGAAACTTTAGAGATGAGTGTCGTAATTTAAGCTAAGCAACACATACATTACGTGACCGTTGTAATGGTTTTGTTTTAGTAGTCACTACCACTAGTATATTAATAGCGAGGGAGAGAGAGAGACAGAGATAGGAAGAGTGTAGAGAGAGATATAGAGAAATAAGGAGATAAAAGAGAGAAGGGGGATCGGTTTCACAGGGTTTCCAAATCTAATCCCCCGAGAAGGCCCGCCAAGCCCGTGCGGGAAACCCGACGATCCCACATGGCCGCTATTCACGACCTTAAGTTCTTATCTTAACTAGTGCCTTCATATGTTAAGGGAATTTTAGTTATTACAAAATAAAAATTTCTAAAATAAATTTAGATGTATAAAATTTTCTCTTTATGTTTCTTTTCTTTTATTTTTCTCCAATTCGAGAACACAAGAAAGATGTTTGTTTGACAAATCTTTAACATTTAAATGATCAGAATGATTAAGAGAGTTTTATGTTTTACTACATTATAAAACCAAGTTGTTTCATAAATGTTATAAGGGCCTTCAAAAAAGATCCTATTACAATTATAAGAAAACAAGATATAAAAGTTTACACCATATATTATATTAAAAGTTTTACAAGTTGAATTAACAAAATGTCTAATAATAACATAGTAACACACAAAATTCACCTAGGTAGAAATCATTTTTCGAAACAAATTTCAATCAGTTATTCATAATCAACTTTGTCTAATAAATCGTTAACTAGAAAGATTAACATATAAGAGTTGACTGACTAACAACCATTGTTTACCTAAGTTCTGAAGAAAAAAAAAATTGCTCGATTCTAGGGCCAGATTTTCCCTGAACACTCAACTTTTATGTTTGTTATCTAAGAGTTGTTGTCTTTTTAGCAATAACAATCAATATTATGATGAAAGAAGTCAACAAAATTATAGATAACGTTGCTCGTCGAACAAGAAACTGAGAAAAAAAAATGTAGCAAATTATTTTAGTCATAAATTTAGCCAAAATGAAAGAAACTACCAACCTGATCAATATATTTTTAAATTAGAGAACTAATGAGAGGAGTGCATATTTGCATTTGTAATTACAGGTGCACAAAAAAAACAGAAAAACCGAAAAAAAAAACCGTAACCGGTTATTTTTAACTGGTTAGGATTTAAACCGGACTGGTTTTTTTAATAACCGATTATTTGACCTGCTTAAGCATTTGGACATTCCCGGTTTTTTACCAGTTAGATAACCGGTTTGTAATCGGTTTTTTATAACCGGTTGTTTAATCGGTTTTAACCGGTTTTCGTAATAAAAAATTTGAACTTATATATATATATATATGTGTGTGTGTGTGCGCGCCCAATTTTATTTGAATTTATATTTATAGTTTGTTGGTAAATAATAATTGTTGGTATTTATATAATTATATTTATTGTCTTTATCATATTTATATAATTATAAATAATAATTATATGTATTTATATAATTATTATAATATAAAATTAAATAAAACAAAAGAAAAATCCCAAAGAAAATCAGAGTTTTAATCTAAGCCCAAAAGAAGCCCAACCCAATCCTACTCCGGCCCATAACCTAACCGGTTTTATACTTAACCTAACCAGTTTGTTAGAGTATTGTTTTTCGAAGCCCATAACATAACCTAACCGGTTTGACCGAACCGGTTTATACTTAACTTAACCGGTTTGTTAGAGTATTGTTTTCGAAGCCCATCACCGGTTTTTTTTAGTTTGTTTATAAATAACCGGTTAGGTTATTTAACCCGTCACGTGCACCTCTATTTGTAATAAAGAATGGGACAAATCAAGAAAGATGGTTAATCGGAAGGAATTGAAGTATTAGACTAAATTGTTAATATACCATAAGTTATCAAATAGGTTAAAATAAAAAAGAAAAGGTCGAATTATCGAGCTAGCATCTGGGATAAAATTTAAAGCATATATATAGTTATCTATAGTATACATTTATCAGGCTACCCGCCCCACAAACACCTGACGCAACTCGAGATCCGCCCTGCGCCCCAAACCCAACTGTTTCTCTCTGCCATTTTGACCCAAACCCGCCCGCATACCCACGCTGACCCGCGCGTGGTTCTGCCGGGTACACCCCTAAACCCATCTCCAAATTTACTAATTCACCCCCTGAACTTATAATGTGTATTTAATTTATATCTTTTATTTTCAATATTTGATTTTACGTTTTAGTCTTATATCGTGTATTGGCTAAAATACGTTAAAAAAATACGTTTTAATTTTAACAAATTACACCATTATATTCGTATCGTTGATACGATCGAAATGAGCCTAATATTGAATATTTTTTGATGTAGTTATTTTATTATATACTATATATACGTTCCAACCGACCTAAATTCTATACCATTTTCAAATTTACATATTAACATCATAAACTTATAATATTTATTCATTTTATACTTTTACTTTTCTATATTTTATTTTATGTTTTAGTCGTGTATCGTATATTAGTTGGAATATGTTAAAAATGCATTTTAATTTTAACAAATTAGGCTATTATAATCGTATCGTCGATACGTTCGAACAGAGCCTAATATTGAATACTTTTTTATGTAATTATTTTATTATATACTATATATAGTCCGATTATATGAAGCCAAAGCACTGTTCATGAACAACAGCTACCGACATTTGGAGAAATTACAATTTAGCCCCTTAAACTTATAATATCTATTCACTTTATACCTTTTACTTTTCTATATTTCATTTTACGTTTTAGTCATATATCGTATATTGGTTGAAATATGTTAAGGTGTCGATGTCTACTGTTCATGAATAGTCTTTTGGCTTTCTGGTAATCGTTAGTATTATTAAAATCTCATAAAATTGCATCTTGATTTCTTGATTTCTTAAATTTTTTCATTTATTTTATAAAACCTTTCGTATGACAAAATTTGTACAAACTTTATGTTTCATATAAATTCATGTTACTACTTACAATCAAATCTATCATAGTTTATAACATGGCGTGAAGCCCAAGCTCTTAATAGGTAACTTCCTCTCATATATTATTCACAACAACAGGCAAAGACAATATTAAAAAAAACTCTTTGCAGCTAAGCGCGGACAAACCCCCTCGTTGGGTACAAAGTACAAAGTATTATGTAAAATTGAACCCTACATAATTTTGAGGGGTACAAAAATTTCGAGAGGCTTGTTTACAATTTCAAATTAGCAGTTTTACTCTTTGATTTACCATCCACACCTCTGGAAAAGTGAATTTCTACTCACATACATTAACATCCTCTTTTTACATTCTCAATGCAATTCACCTCCTACTAGAAAGGGTGTAATTAGCAACCCCCTTTAACAACCCAATTTGTTAAATATAATCTTTTTCTTAGGGCCGTTAACTTAACACTTATCCGGTAATGTTACCGGATGAATTAATCTTACGAGATGTCGAGATGAACACGACAAGTAGTAGAATCTTACTCGGCAACAACGATGACATGAAATGAGAGTCTTACCCAGTATGTGAGATTGACGAATCTTATCCGGTAAGCGCTAACCAATTAAATTGTTGCATACGATACCGTTTTCAGAGACTAAAATATTATCCAATATGGCAAATGACAGAGTCCAATTATTCCGATAAATGCTTACCGAGTAAGTGTTTAAGTAAACGACCCTTAAATTCAACAAATTAAAATTGACGAAACCACATTTCAATCACTACAATTACACCTTTCATACAACAACATTCATTAACTTGCTCACTCAAGAAAACACAATATCTAAATCAAGAAGCAACAGAACACGAGTCGATATCATTCTATTTGAATCAATTAATTAACTCACTATCTATAACAACTTAAATACAACCATAAACCAATACTTTCATAACCAAAATCTTTTACATTAAAAGTCAAGCCCAAACTCAAACCCGCACATATCGATCGCTACGTACATACCGTTACCAACATAAACCATAATCCGAATTAACCAATTTTTCGGTTGGAGTCACGGATCCTTTTAACCCACTTAAGCAACTTTCCAAACGTCGGGTATTATGCTTCAACATCTCTCTTCTCATCGCCATTTTAAACACCAATGGTAGATCCCGGTTTTTGATCATTAAAGACGAGGTAAGACCGTCGAATTGGGGGTGTGGAATACGATAACACCCATAGAAGAACGGATGCTGAAGAGCTTCTTCGGCTGTCGGCCTTGCGCACGGACTCCATGAAAGAAGGGCCGAAATAAGATTAACTGCTTCCGGACTTGCTGATGGTAGCAACGAAGAAAGATCCACACCCGGAAACTCTGGAAACCGAATATTATTGGCATGATGGATTCCAAAACTCCATGTGGTTTCTGTAGGGGTGCCGATCACACTGCAAATCTTATGCATTACGTCTGTGGCAGAGGAACCCTCGAAAAGCGGTTGGAGGGTAAATAGTTCAAACATGATTGCACCCATCGCCCACATATCGACGGAAGAATCGTGTGCCCTAGCATGGACAAGAACCTCAGGGGCACGATACCAACGTGTTGTGACGTAATCGGGGTATGGAGGTTTAGCGTTGATCTCACGGGCTTGACCAAAATCCGCAATCTTGATAACATCCTTGGAAACAAGAAGGTTTTCTGGTTTAAGGTTGCGATGAAAGATTCCAACGCCGTTGTGCATGTATGCAAGACCTTGGAAGATTTGGAGACACAAGTTTCTGATCTCGGTTTCGGAGAAAGGATTCCTTCTAAATCTTATGCGGTCGAAGAGAGTGCATTCCATGTATTCGAAAACCAAATACAAGATGTTGTTTTCTACGACAAATTCATTGAGTTTTACGAAGTTAGGATGATTATTCACCTTGCATAGCGACTTGACTTCTCTCAGATTCATGCATTCTTTAATGGAGTGATATTTTCGGTCGATCATCTTCTTGATTGCAACCAGTTCACCGGTCTCTGTATTCAATGCCTTAAAGACAACCCCGTATGATCCACGACCAATTTCTTCGAGTTTGTGATATTTTTCCATAATATCAGAAACTTCGATAGTTGAAGAGGATGTATCAGAAACCTCGATAGACTAATACTAAGAAGAGATCACTTTGTAAGAAGGAAGTTGTAGTGAGTATAGTATTAAGTGGGAAGAAGTGTTGTTTATTTATACTGATCGAGTAGAGTTTAGATATGGATGATTTAGGTAGAATTGTAGTTCACTTAGGATTATCTTTATTTTCCTTTTTTGAGAAAATAAATCTTAATCCAATGATGCTTACCCATATATTTCCGTAGGAAACAAACTTTTTTAAAACTTTCCATAATTAAATAAGGATATGAAAAATTAATTAAATATGATTAAATAACAAAAATTAAAATGTTTAATCACCAAAATAATATTCTTTCTTTTGTAACCATAGGTTTTCGGGAAGATTATACATATATATCAGTTAGTCCCTTAAGTGATCGAGAATAGTCAAAAGTCATTATAATAAAGTGGCCACAAATGTTTTTAAGTGTTTGATTTGTAAAATTTGTAACGGATTTGAATTTTTATCTCTACAAAAGTAATTATTAAATATATAAAAATAATTAAATTACATTTTATTTACGTGTAAAAACCAATTTATTTTTTCATATTTGAAACCTTTTGTACAAATCTTAAGTCCTTTGAAATCTTAGTTACACTCTTTAGGATTTTGAAATTTATGTTTGAAGTATTTCAATGTAATTCTATGATTTCAAATCCGGAGGATTCAAAACATTGTTACACACAATTTTATCATATTATTTTTCTAGTTGATATACATACATAGTGGTTTTTAATAAATTATGAAATATATATAATATGAATAATTAGTCGAAATAGTTGATGAATTCGTTAAAAACTTATTTAAAAAAATTGGATTGATCCGTTGGATAATTAATAGCAACATACAATAGATGGATTGGATTGGATGTCCAATGTAAATTGGATCGAAAGACAAAATCCAACGTCCATTAGATATCTGGATCGAGTTGGATCCATCTAAATCCATTGGGTTTTCTAGGGATGGACGCCCCTAGTCCCATCTTGTCATATCTTGTTCTATCAAAACCAGTTTTGTTCTTAAATGAAATTCTGTACGTTTCTCATGTTGACAAAATCCACGGTTCATTACAATCGAAGATAGAGTAATGGAGGTCCTCGTACAGCAGCGGATCTAGGATTTTTACCTAATGGGATCACATTTAAAATAGATTAAAGGTCTGCAAAGCCATCCAATGTGTTATTAGCCAAATTTCACAGTTTCGAGGGATATTTGAAGTTTTTTAAGGTTGATTTTGAGGTGATTTTTAAATCTTGACGATTTTGGACGAATTTTTTTGTCTTTTTAGTTGATTTCGAGATATTTTTTAGTTTCTCTTTTGGAATTTTGCGGTGTCTTTTTTTTGTTGGTGGGAGTACAGGAGAAAATACACTAGGGACAATATAATAAAATGTTAGAGATAATTTATATTTAAATTAGAAAAAAAAATGTTTTTTTTAAAATTTAGGTGGAGCCTATGTATCCCACACCATATACACTGCATCTGCCATTGTTTGTAGGAATGACAATCGGGATGTGTTCGAGTTGGCGGCTCACGGGTTTGCAGGTCAAAAACCTCAACTCGTGACACGACCTATTTAGCAAATCGTGGCGAAATCTTCAACCCTTGGGTTGTGTCACGGGTCTGCGAGTCAGACGCGGGTTGACAGGTCAAAAACGGGTTGGTGTGTCATAAACGGGTTGATGGGTCATATAAACAGGTCAGGGGGCTTGTGGATCTTTCAACTAATAATATATAAAACAAATTGTATATAAAACAAATAGCTTAGAATCTATCTTTTAACAAATATTTGGACTTAGGCATGTTACTCATGTTAAGTAAGATATTTGGACTTAGGCATGTTACCACTGTAGCAATCACTTAGCCTCGTCATCTTTGTTATAAACCATCGTCCCTGCCTTTGTTTCTTGCACCGCAACAACAACCATAACTCCAACAACCACTTCCAGACTATGAAGTCTGATTTGAAGCTTTTGAAACCAAAGTAGATCAGAAACCTTCCAACCAAAGCAGATCTTGAACATTCAAAACCGAACTTAAATTTAAAACCGACCTGTTTCTTTGCTTTTTGTCTTCATCCTTGGTTTTCATCTCATTTTGTCCAGATTCGAGGTTTTGGGGTTGATTTAGGGTTTAATCGATTTAGGTATCATTTTAGGGGTTCTTCAATGTCCAAACCAGCCATAAAATGGAGAAAACCCACAAAAACAAGTCTGATGGTGATGGATATGTGGTGATGGAAGCAGGCGGCGACAGAGACGAAAGCAGGCGGCGGTGGAAGCAGGTGACGTAGGAATTTTTGAACTTGCTCAGATTCAGGAATGTTCCTTTTTTTCTTGAGTACACCAAGTTTTTTCTGAACCGTGTGTCTTCGGGCTCCGGGATGTTTGTGGTAGAAGTAGACTCAGGGACTGGAATGGATGTTACCGTTTCTGGAACCTCTGAACTGTGAATATGATCAGAATTAGAAGTGTGATCAGAACTATGAGTAGGATCAGGAAGGTGTGTGACAGGTTCTGGATTATGAGTTACATTAGGGACTTGTTCTGGAATATGGGTAGAGGGTTGAGACAAATCAGAGGATTCAAGTATAAAGTCCTCCAAGCATCCTTTATCTTCCATATGATTCTCCCCCTCAAGATAAGGCTGGGTGAAATAGGCATCATTTTTTCACTAAATGTCACATCCCTTGATACAAAGAATTTCTTGGATGGAGGATGATAACATTTATAACCTTTCTGGGTTGACGAATATCCCTAAAGACACACTTTAAAGCCCGTGGGTCTAGTTTGCCTCTTTCTTGGCTATGGATATGAACAAATGAGACACACCCAAAGATACGAGGCACAAGGTTGTTGGAGATAGATATGTTAGGGTAAAAGGAGCAAAGAACCTCCATTGGGCTTTTGAATTCTAGAACTCGTGTAGGAAGTCTATTGATCAGGTATGTGGCTGTAAGAACGGCTTCCCCCCAGAAATGTTTTGGCACATTTTTTTGAAATAATAACGCTCTGGTTTGGTCTAATAGATTCCTATTTTTTCTTTCTGCAACCCCGTTCTGTTGAGGAGTTTTGACACATGAAGACTCATGTATTATTCCCTCTTTTTGACAATAGGAAGTGAGGGTCTGATTGAAATAATCTCGAGCATTATCAGAACTTAACCTTTTAATATTCACCCCAAATTGATTTTTTATCATCAAAATGAAGTTGGGGAGAACAGAGCTAACATCAGATTTATGCTTGAGCAAGAATACCCAAGTAACCCGTGTACAATCATCAATGAACGTTACAAACTATCGTGCACCAGAAATATAGAAACATTTGATGGACCCCAAATATCAGTATGAATAAGATAAAGGGGAAAAGTGCTTCTTTTATTACTATCTGGAAAAGGAATCCACTTGTGTTTAGCAAGCTCACATACCTCACAATGAAGGTTTTCAACATCAAGTTTTGAAAATAACGAAGGAAAAAGAACTTTGACGACCCTAAAAGAGGGGTGACCTAAACGACAATGATGAAGTAGGATTTTTTCTTTATTGGATAAATGGATTCAGACACTAGAGAGTGGAATATTTTGGTTTTTGCTGGCATCTCAAGACAATAAAGGCCATCCTTTTCCTTAGCAAGTCCAATCGTCCTCCCCGATACCTTTTCCTGAAATTCACAATATTCATCATCATATACCACTTTACAAAACAAATCTTTTATGATTTTCTTTACAGAGACCAGATTAGTGGATAATTTTGGAACATGGAGAACATTTTTTAAGGTTATGAATGGGCTAATTTGGACATCTCCTTTACCAGCTACGGTTGTTAGAGATCCATCAGCCGTGGAAATTTTCTTGTTACTAGGACATGGTGAGTATGTGGAAAAACGTTTGGAAGAATGGGTCATGTGGTAAGTGGCTCCCGAATCTATGATCCAAGAGTGCTTTAAGGTTAGATCTGAGACATTAAATCCAAATGAATAACAAAGCTTACCTGAATGGGCTAACGAACAAATACCTGTTGTTGGAAATTGGGAGCCTGAAGACCTTTCCATAGTGCTGAAAAAAGATCTCAGCTTCTCCACTTCTTCATGGTTCAGGTTAGTTGTCTCTTGTTTGCTTTCTTTCTTTGGATCGATCACAATATGAGCTTGTCCTTTGTCACATATTGATGTACCTTTGTGCCCCCACTCTTGACTTGGAGGCTTGCCATGTATCTTCCAACAATTTTCCTTGGTGTGGCGTGCCTTTTTGCAATAAGTACACCATAGTCCATCTCGATTCTGAGCCCTGTGCTGGTCATTCTTTCTAGGTCCAAATTCGTAAGTCTGTCTTTCCATTCTCCCTGCTCCGATCTTCACATTTTCAGCCACCATAGCCGATCATTAGCCGGAAGGGACTCAAGAATTAAAGTCCTTCTACTCTCCTCGCTTCTGATAACAGCCACCACTTCATTAAAACCCGGAACTTCTGGTTTTCCAAGGATTTGGACCCTTACTTGATCAAACTCTGAGTTTAGTCCTACGAGAAAATCATACACCCTGTCTTGTTCAATGAAGTTCTTGAGTATTGCAGCATCTGCTGGCATTTGGTTTTGATTACCCTATAATGATCGAGTTCTTGCCAAAGAGATTTTAGTTGATTGGCATACTCGGTTACGGTCTTGCTTCCTTGTTTTGCTGCCATAGTCTTCACTTTCACCTCGTATAGTTGTGCTGCATCTTTTGCTTTGGAATACGTTTCTTGAACTGCATTCCAGATATCCTTGGCATTATCCATGAACATCATTGTGTCACTTATTTCAGGAACCATAGAATTCCATAAGCATGCCATGATCATAGAATCTTCTTTGTCCCATGCTTTAAACAAGGGGGATCTTCTGGTTTTGGTCATGTCCCAGTGAGATGACTGATTTTTCCCTTCCATTTCAGGATGGTTCGAACCAGTTGGGACCACTTGAGATAGTTCTTTTCATCCAACCTATAAGCTGCTTGAATGTGTTGTAAGTCTCCCGATTGTTGAACATGGGTGACGGAATCTAACTTGGTTTCTAACTTGTCTGCCATTCTTTAGGTTGTCGATTGAGAAGTGCAGGTATACTAGGCTTAAGATTTCTAGCGATAAAGGCTAGAGAAGAAAAAAACGTTAAGAGAAGCGGCAATGAAGGCCAAAGAACGCAGGCAATGAAGGCCAGAAAACACGAAAACACAGAAAACACACATGCAATTAAGGCCAAAAAAAAAACACACGTAATGAAGGCTAGAGGGTTTCCCAAGTTTCGGTAGCTCTGATACCATAACATATTTGGGGTTTTCTGTGTGTCTTATTGAGAAGAATCATACAGAATTTATACAAGGAGAAAGACTAAAAGTTAAGGAAACTACCCTATGAAATCCCTGATTTTATGGGATTATACATAATTACATATTCTAATGGATTGTAACTGATCTCCTATTAAATACAGATTTATTTCCTTTTCTCCACAGTCATTTTGATCATTCAAACAGTTGATTTAGAAGAAAAAGTAAACAATAACACATTACGGAGTATTATCCAAACAGACAAGTTTATCCAAACAAACACGTTTATCCATATAAGACTTAATGTTTTTTGGTAAACAACCTCATAGTATTAATTATCTTGTTATATCTATACCAATCTTTTTCTAACAAAAAATTGTTTATATTTCTAATGTTGACAAAATACAGGGTTCATTAAAATTGCGGATGGAGTCACAGAGGTCCTTGTGTACATATAATGTAACACCCCGAAACCCAAACAAAATAAAAAAGCATAACATTAAATTCCAGTGATCTAATACGCAATTAACAAGAATTCTCAACTCAAAAATAACAAGGGTTTAGTAGTGCATGCGGAACATCCCTCCATAGCTGAGATTCTATTTAGGTAGTTACTAAAGTTCTAACCCGCTACGCTACTCGATATTTCCCTGAAAAAGATTTAGAGTATGAAAACGAGGGTTAGACCGAAAGGTCTAGTGAATTCCCTCAAAACATTTCAATACAATTTCAGTACAGATGTGTTACGGACAAGGAACTTCCCACAAAGCACAAGGCAACAATTATTCCCCAGAGACGGTGTCCCGAGGTACCCCCAAATGGCGGATCAGACCACATGGTAAACTCTCCCAAGGAACGTACAGTTCCAAGGTACCCAATGTTCATACTGCAACACATCTCATTTCAAGACATTTCAAACATTATCAGTTAAGCACGCATAATTCACCAGTAATCATTTTCACAAAATCAGTTTATCATTAATTAGCAAAACATTTCACAAACCGAATGGATATACTTTGAAAGCCATAAAAACTATCCATTCATTCAGGCAAGGGAACTCACCTGATTCAACCTCGACTGAGCTAAGGGCTCCCTTATCCGCACCTACATACAATAATCCCCATTAGTTCAATACTAACTCACTAGGAAGTCCCTTTCCTAGTTACCAAATTCCTAGCTCTCATCATCATCCGACCAAACTCAACATGAAATGACGAATTAGGGTTTCACATCAAATGATAGGATTTAGGGTTTTCCCCGGGAGATGGCGACACATGAAATAACAATTGAATCCTGAAGAATTGATACATGAAATGCCAATGATCCTCACATGAGATGATGATTAGGGTTTTCATGAAATAATGCTTTCATTTCACATAAAATCATAGATCTCTTACATGAAATGACACACGAAACGCCAATTACCCACATGAAATGATAGCTAGTCCTCGAGAAATGATAACATGGTATGACGGATTATTATCACGAAATGATGGATTAGTTCATATGAAATGACAACATGAAATGAAGATCAAACTCACATGAAATGATAGATTCTACACACACACATGAAATCACACTAGGTTGTCCTTTTGACAAAAGCCGGTACTAAGCTTGTTTGTTAAAGGCCGATACCAAAGGAGGGAAATAAGCCGATTTGTATTTGTGTTTAGCCAAAAGTCGATAGGTACTTGAGGTGTGGGTGAAAAGCCGTATCACACACTCAATGTGTGTAAAAATCCGGTTCCATACACACATAATGTCAAAAGGCCGATTCCAAGGATGGGGAAAAAGCCATATTCACTTGGAAAGGGCCAAAAGCCGTATTGGGTTGGGGAAAATCACAAAGCCGATATCAAGAGGTGAGGGTGTTTGCTAAAAGCTGTATCAACACACACACTTAGTTCAACTTCCGAATCCAAGGAGGGAGGGGAAAAAGCCAAATCGAAATGTAGGATTTTTGGCTAAAAGCCGTATCCAGGAGATGGATACGGGAAACTATGAATTTCTGGGTTTGAACCAAGGAGATTGGTTGCAATACCCTCAAATCATCTATACAGTTTGCACAATCAATTAACTCTATACTATTCATTCAAAAATCAAATTTAAAACAAGCATTTAATCATAACAATAAAGGTTTGATGATTACCTTGATGCAAGAAATGGTCAGATGATGAGAGAAGAGTGATGAAGATGATGATGGCAGCTCCCTTCTAAAACACACAGTTCACACACACTAAAATTTCCCAAATGGGTAAAAACCCTAATTGTACTCCTTAAATATTCTAGACTAAAAAGGCCAAGCCCATTAACATGCTAAAACCCAACAATTAACTCAAGTTTCAAAAATTGACACTTTTGGTCCCTCCTCACAAAAGATTTCACAAACTAGATCATAGTTAAAGTTAACTACTAACTTACACTAGTATTCAGGTTATTACATCACACCCCCTCAAAAGAATTCCGTCCCGGAATTCAGTCGTTGAACAGGTAAGGGTACTTTGCTCGCATCTCTGATTCCGCTTCCCATGTAGCCTCTTGACCTTTATGGAATTTCCACTGGATCTTTACTAAATTGATCTCTTTGTTCCTCAGCTTACGAATCTTGCGATCCGTGACGGCAACTGGTTCCACCACGAAGTTCAACTTCCGATCCACTTCAATATCTTGAAGCGGTATAGCTGCCTCTGGATCTGCCAAACAGTTTCTCAAGTTTGATACATGAAAAGTGTTGTGAACTCCGCCTAACTCGACTGGTAGGTCTAACTTGTATGCCATGGCTCCAATCCGTTCAGTGATCCGATACGGTCCTATGTAACGAGGACTTAACTTTCCTTTCTTTCCAAAGCGAATAACTCCTTTCCAAGGGGACACTTTGAGCATAACCTGGTCCCCGACTTGAAATTCGATGTCCTTTCTACGCTTGTCCGCATAACTCTTTTGTCAATCTCTAGCCGTCTTCAATCGCTCCCGAACCTGGGTGATCTTATCTGAAGTGATTTGGACAACCTCCGGTCTGGCAAGTTGTTTTTCTCCGACCTCGTTCCAACATAAGGTGTTCTACACTTCCGCCCATATAGTATCTCATACGGTGCTGCCTCGATACTAGAGTTATAACTGTTGTTGTAGGCGAACTCGATCAACGGTAGATGATCCTCCCAAGAACCCCCAAAGTCCAAGACACAAGCCCGCAACATGTCTTCCAAAGTTTGGATAGTCCGCTCGCTTTGTCCGTCTGTCTGGGGATGATACGCGGTGCTCAAATTGACCCGCATCCCCATTTCTCGTTGAAAGCTTTGCCAAAAAGTCGAAGTAAATCTGGCGTCTCGATCCGACACGATAGATACTGGTGTCCGTGAAGTCGTACAATCTCCGCTATATATAGTTTCGCGAGCCTTTCCATGGAGTACGTTTCCTTCATCGGTAAGAAATGGGCTGACTTCGAAAGTCGGTCGACTATTACCCAAATGGTGTCGTAACCCTTAGGGTTCGGGGTAGTTTCGTCACGAAATCCATAGTAACATGTTCCCACGTCCATTCTGGTATAGGCAACTGCTGCGTTTACCATACGGTCGCTGATGTTCGATCTTTACTTGTAAACAAGTCACGCATCTCTCAACGAAGTAAGCGATATCCTTCTTCATTCCCGGCCACCAATAACTTTGTCTCAAACCATGATACATCTTGTTCGTTCCAGGATGAACTGAGTACTTTGATTTATGAGCTTCAATCAAAATCTTCTTTCGTAGATCTTCAAGTTTTGGAACCCAGATCCGATTCCCAAAACACTTCAAGCCTTCGGCGTCCGATACCAGCGTATCACGGTTCCCACCATTCGCTCACTCTTCAGGTTCCCCTCTTTCAATGATTTCTCTTGCCATTCTCTGATCACGGACTTGAGGTCCGGTACAATACTAATTCGGTAAGCCACGATACCCATTCGCGAATCCACTATGCCGGGTTTGACCTTACCTCCCTTTCGACTTAAGGCATCCGTTACAACGTTCCCTTTACCCTGGTGGTAAAGTATCTCACAATCGTAGTCACTAAGTAGTTCAATCCATCGCCGCTGCCTCATGTTGAGTTCCTTCTGATTGAGAAGATACTGAAGACTCTTATGATCTGTATATATCTGACATTTCACGCCATACAGGTAGTGCCTCCAAATCTTAAGCGCAAACACCACGGCTGCTAACTCCATATCGTGAGTTGGATAGTTGAGCTCGTGTACTTTCAGTTTCCTCGACGCGTACGCAATCACCTTTCTATCTTGCATGAGAACACACCCCAAGCCTAACTTTGATGCATCACAATAAACTACGAATCCATCCGTTCCATTTGGTAGAGTGAGAATGGGTGCATTAGTCAATTTCCCTTTCAAGTTGTTGAATGCGCGTTCGCATGTCGATGTCCATTCAAACTTGATGTCCTTCTTTGTAAGTGCCGTAAGCGGCGTGGTGATTGCTGAGAAATGCTCGATGAACCTTCGGTAATAACCCGCCAATCCAAGGAAACTCCCACCTCCGAGGGAGATTTTGGCGACTCCCAATCCTTAATGGCCTCAATCTTAGCTGGATCCACTTTGATTCTTTCTTGCGTCACGATATGCCCCAAAAACTGAACTTCCTTCAACCAAAACTCACATTTCGAAAACTTCGCGTAAAGTTGCTCTCGCTTTAGCATCTCTAAGACCTTTCGTAGGTGCTCTCCGTGCTCCTCGTCCGTCTTTGAGTAGATCAAAATGTCGTCGATGAAGACGATGACGAACTCATCCAGATACGGTTTACATACTCTATTAATCAAATCCATGAATGCCGCTGGCGCGTTCGTAAGCCCAAATGACATCACAAGAAACTCATAATGTCCGTAACGAGTCCGAAAAGCCGTCTTCGGAATGTCTTCTTCCCGGACCTTGAGTTGATGATAACCCAATCGCAAATCAATCTTCGAGAAGAACTTAGCCCCTTGTAGTTGATCAAACAAATCATCAATCCGCGGTAGTGGGTACTTATTCTTGACGGTGACTTTGTTGAGTTCTCGGTAGTCGATGCACATCCTCATGGTGCCGTCTTTCTTCTTCACGAACAAAACCGGTGCTCCCCAAGGCGAAGTACTAGGGCGAATAAATCCCTTATTAAGAAGCTCTTGTAGTTGTGCCAACATCTCTTTCAATTCCGAAGGTGCTAGACGATACGGCGCTCTGACGATAGGCGTCGCTCCGGGTACCAAATCAATCCGAAACTTGATATCTCGATCTGGCGGTAGACTAACTAAATTTTCCGGGAAAACCTCCGGGTAATCACGAAGAACTTCGACGTCCTTCACCTCTAACTTATCCTTGCCTGAATCTACAACATATGCCATAAACCAAATACACCCTTTCCTAATACATCGATTTGCCTTAATCACCGAAATCAAGCTAGTACTCCTATTTCTCTTAGTACCATAAACTACGGCTGTTCTCCCATCTGGTAGCTTGATACGAACCATCTTTTGCTCACAATCTATTTTCACTTTGTTTCTGATCATCCAATCCATTCCTAAAACCACATCCAAACTTTCCATAGGTATAAGTCTTAACACTACGGGCACTAGGCATCCTTCCAATTCTACGGTACAACCTTTCGCAAACTCCCTAACCCACACCCCCCATTGGCGGTGTCCGCCTCATAAGGATGGTCTAACGGTTCAAGGTTTACACAACACTGCTTAAGAAGCTCAAGGGTAGCATACGAATAGTCTGAACCCGTATCAAATAACACTTTCGCACGAATAGAATTAACCAGAAATGTACCTGTCACCACATTCGGTGCCTCCTCTGCCTCCTCGGCGGTCATCCTAAATGCTCGACTCCTAGCCGGAACCGGTGCTGCTTTCCCGCCATCTTTCACTGTCTAGCTCGGTCTCTTGGTGCTGGAGCTCCTCCCCTCTTCAACTGGGGGCAATCAGTCTTGAAGTGATCGGGCGACCCACACAGGTAACACGTCCTCCGAGTAGTGCAATCCCGGGACAGGTGCCCCGGCTGTCCGCATCGAAAACAAGTAGGTGTCCCAGAACGACACTCTCCCTGGTGAACTTTCTGACACTTGCCGCACGGCCTGACATGCTGGATCTGACCTCCTCTAGAATCAACCCTAGGAAACTTTCCTTTCCGAGGGTCATTAGCTGGCCCTTCCAACTTCCTTTTCTCTCTGATCCTTTCTGACGCCTGGCGGTCCTTTTCTCTCTCAATCAGCTCAGCAGCGTTGATAGCAGCCTGAAAAGTAGTCGGATCCTTTCCCATCACAAATTCCCGAATGTTTCCCCTCAGACCCTAGATATACCTTTCCACATGACGCTCCTCAGTCGGCACGTAAACCTCAGCGAACCTCGACTTCTCTATGAAATGGGTGGTGTACTCTTGTACTGACAGCATTCCCTGCTTCAATTGCAGGAACTCCTCTTCCATCTTCTTAGTTGCGGCCAAAGGGCAGAATTGCAACCTAAACTTCGCCACAAAGCTCTTCCATGTCATAGTCCTGACAGCTTCAGTCCCTCTTCCCCCGGTTTCCACATTCCACCAGTGCAAGGCATCCGCCTTCAGCATCGATCGCGCGAACACTACCTTATCCTCAGCTGCACACTTGCATGTCTCAAATACCCTCTCGATCTCCTCAATCCATCTCAAAGCTGAAACGGGATCACGCTCTCCCTTGTAGACAGAAGGCTTGCATGCAACAAAGGTCTTGTAGCTACACCCGTGAGTCGACTTGGGTAGCTCTCCACTTGCGGGTGGTGTTTGTCGCGAACCTCCGCCGACCACAGTAGCCGGCGGCTAGTCATCTCGGAATCCTCTCGACCACCATCAGATTTCGACCTTTCTTGCTGGTTCAGTAAGGTCTGTAAAGCGTCCTCAATCTTGCCCATCTCCGTCTGAAAGGCCTCATGAGTAACAAAAGCTGCTGGTTGGCTAGCGGAACTCTCCTGATGAAATGGTTCTGGTTCGACGGGCGGCCTTTCACTCTGCACCTTGCGGTTACCCCTAGTCTGATGCCGAGCTCCTTCATTTACCACTGTTGCAGCCTTGCGAGGTCTCCCTTTTCCCCGACCCTTCCCCGAGCCGCGGTCGTACGAGCAGTGGCGGTGGAGCTTCAGGGTCCGGTATCATTCTGCTTCTCAAGCTACGTCCAGCCATCGATTCTGAAATAATAATACGAAATTCAGATAACCCTAAACGACTGGATTTACAGGCAGTGTGAGTGTTCACATGTATTCACGAACCCGTGACTACACTGGCCAGGTGTAAGCACGTTTCCATGGTACACCTAGTCCCCGCACCTCCATACCCGACCACGACTCTTAGGCAAAATCCTAATGTCCTAATATCTCAACTGTGTTCCCAATCCTACAGTTTAAGACTAGGCCAATCCTGGTCACCTAATTCACTTAAACTAGTGCTCTGATACCAATTTGTAACACCCGAAACCCAAACAAAATAATAAAGCATAACATTAAATTCCCAGTGATCTAATACGCAATTAACAAGAATTCTCAACTAAAAATAACAAGGGTTTATTAGTGCATGCGGAACATCCCTCCACAGCTGAGATTCTATTTAGGTAGTTACTAAAGTTCTAACCCGCTACGCTACTCTAAGAGTTTACCTTCTCCTTGCCTCTAGCTACTCGATCTTTCCCTGAAAAATATTTAGAGTTTGAAAACGAGGGTTAGACCGAAAGGTCTAGTGAATTCCCTCAAAAACATTTTAATACAATTCCGGCCCGCTGGCCAAATCACAAGCAATAATAATAGTACAGATGTGTTACGGACAAGGAACTTCCCACAAAGCACAAGGCAACAATTATTCCCAAGGGACGGTGTCCCGAGGTACCCCCAAATGGCGGATCAGACCACATGGTAAACTCTCCCAGGAACGTACAGTTCCAAGGTACCCAATGTCCATACTGCAACACATCTCATTTCAAGACATTTCAAACATTATCATTTAAGCATGCATAATTCACCAGTAATCATTTTCACAAAATCATTTTATCATTAATTAGCAAAACATTTCACAAACCGAATGGATATACTTTGAAAGCCATAAAAACTATCATTCACTCAGGCAAGGGAACTCACCTGATTCAACCTCGACTGAGCTAAGGGCTCCCTTATCCACACCTACATACAATAATCCCCATTAGTTCAATACTAACTCACTAGGAAGTCCCTTTCCTAGTTACCAAATTCCTAGCTCTCATCATCATCCGACCAAACTCAACATGAAATGACGAATTAGGGTTTCACATCAAATGATAGGATTTAGGGTTTTTCCCCGGGAGATGGCGACACATGAAATAACGATTGAATCCCGGAGAATTGATACATGAAATGCCAATGATCCTCACATGAGATGATGATTAGGGTTTTCATGAAATAATGCTTTCATTTCACATAAAATCATAGATCTCTTACATGAAATGACACACGAAACGCCAATTACCAACATGAAATGATAGCTAGTCCTCAAGAAATGATAACATGGTATGATGGATTATTATCACGAAATGATGGATTAGTTCATATGAAAGGGACAACATGAAATGAAGATCAAACTCAAATGAAATGATAGATTCTACACACACATGAAATCACACTAGGTTGTCCTTTTTGACAAAATCCGGTACTAAGCTTGTTTGTTAAAGGCCGATACCAAAGGAGGGAAATAAGCCGATTTGTATTTGTGTTTAGCCAAAAGCCGATAGGTACTTGAGGTGTGGGTGAAAAACCGTATCACACACTCAATGTGTGTAAAAAGCCGGTTCCATACACACATAATGTCAAAAGGCTGATTCCAAGGATGGGGAAAAAGCCATATTCACTTGGAAAGGGCCAAAAGCCGTATTGGGTTGGGGAAAATCACAAAGCCGATATCAAGAGGTGAGGATGTTTGCTAAAAGCCGTATCAACACACACACTTAGTTCAAAATCCGAATCCAAGGAGGGAGGGGAAAAAAGCCGAATCTAAATGTAGGATTTTTGGCTAAAAGCCGTATCCAGGAGATGGATACGGGAAACTATGAATTTCTGGGTTTGAACCAAGGAGATTGGTTGCAATACCCTCAAATCATCTATACAGTTTGCACAATTAATTAACTCTAACTATTCATTCAAAAATCAAATTTAAAACAAGCATTTAATCATAACAATAAAGGTTTGATGATTACCTTGATGCAAGAAATGGTCAGATGATGAGAGAAGAGTGATGAAGATGATGATCGCAGCTCCTTTCTAAAACACACAGTTCACACACACTAAAACTTCTCAAATGGGTAAAAAACCTTATTTTACTCCTTAAATATGCTGGACTAAAAAGGCCAAGCCCATTAACATGCTAAAACCCAACAATTAACTCAAGTTTCAAAAATTGACACTTTTGGTCCCTCCTCACAAAAGATTTCACAAACTAGATCATAGTTAAAGTTAACTACTAACTTACAGTAGTATTCAGGTTATTACATATAATATTTGGGTTTTATGGGGATTGCAGAATCAACGTCAGTTTTCCGAGCTATAAGAGATGAGCTGATGAAAAACGGGTCACCTCCTAGTGAACCAAGAATCATGAAAAGCCTTTTTGGCACCCTTAAAAACTGTTGAATTAGCTACACTTTTAAACCATTTCTATTTTTATGCTACTATTTTCTTACATAAACTCAATGTCTTTATACAGTTACTTTTTGGTCGTCGATAAACGAAAGACATTTTCATATTTTTGTCGACTTTTCTTCTTTTACCCAAACAAGCTCAAAAAGGAAAGGAAATGGAAGGAAATTAAAAAAAGATGGTGTTTTTTTAGGAAATAGGAAGAAATTAATAGGAAAACAAATTCTTATGCCGTGTCTCCGCCCCGTTCCCGGTCGGTTTTTATTCGGTGCTCCCCTTCGGGGATTTTTTCTTCCCCGTCTCCGACTGGATGGGGAATCCTTTATCCCTGAACCTAAACCCGACCTGATCGTTGATAATAAAATCAGAAATAGAAAATGATGGAAAATAATATAACAATTAACTTGATATTAGTTAGCAATTAAATTTAAACAAGTTTTTTTTGTTAAATACACAACATAAATATATATATTTATAAATTTATGTTATATATATACAATTTTAATTTATAATAAATAAATATATATATATATATATGTGTGGTGTGTGGAACCATATAGTGGATGCTCAATTTTACAAAACGAATAATTACTATTAGATTGTGGCGGATCTAGAAACTTCGGAGATGAGTGTCGTAATTTAAGCAACACATACATTACCTGACCGTTGTAATGGTTTTGTTTTAGTAGTCACTACCACTAGTATATTAATAGAGAGGGAGAGAGAGGAGAGAGAGAGACGAGAGAGGATGAGTGTAGAGAGAGATACGGAGAAATAAGGAGATAAGAGAGAGAAGGGGGATCGGTTTCACCGGGTTTTCAAATCTAATCCCCCGAGACCGTATGGGAAACCGATTTCACCATAGCAAAACTCGCGAGAAGGCCCGCCAAGCCCGTGTGGGAAGCCCGACGATCCCACATGGGCGCTATTCACGACCTTAAGTTCTTATCTTAACTAGTGCCTTCATCATATGTTAAGGGAATTTTAGTTATTACAGGAAAATTTTCTAAAATAAATTTAGATGTATAAATTTTTCTCTTTATTTTTTTTATTTTATTTTTCTCAAATTCGAGAACACAAGAAAGACGTTTGTTTGACAAATCTTTAACATTTAAATGATCAGAATGATTAAGAGAGTTTTATGTTTTACTACATTATAAAAACTAGTTGTTTCATAAATGTTATAAGGGCCTTCAAAAAAGATCCTATTACAATTATAACAAAACAAGATATAAAAGTTTACACCATATATTATATTAAAAGTTTTTTTTTTTGAAAGGAGGGGTACTCTTGGCAATATATAAAAAAACCAGAAATTACAAAGAAAAGGCGAGGGACTCCCTCCCTAAAAACACAGAACAACTAAACATAATGAACCAAAGAACTAACATCCAAAAGGTGCAAAGAGAAATCAAAACAAACAAGACACACCAGCAATACAAGAAGACACCCAAAACGGACTTCTACGCCATCCAGTCACAAGCGACATCCATCAAGTATTAGAATTGGTTCCTGACGCCTCTCCATAATTACAAGTTGAATTAACAAAATGTCTAATAATAACAAAGTAACACACAAAATTCACCTAGGTAGAATCATTTTTCAAAACAAATTTTCAATCAGTTATTCATAATCAACTTTTTCTAATAAATCGTTAACTAGAAAGATTATAAGAGTTTACTGACTGACAACCATTGTTTACCTAACTTCTGAAGAAAAAAAAACTTGCTCGATTCTAGGGCCAGATTTTCCCTGAGCACTCAACTTTTATGTTTGTTATCTAAGAGTTGTAGTTTTTTTAGCAATAACAATCAATATTATGATGAAAGAAGTGAACAAAATTATAGATAAGGTTGCTCGTCGAATAAGAAAATGAGAAAAAAAAAACAAAAATGTAGCAAATTATTTTAGTCATAATTTTAGCCAAAATGAAAGAAACTACCAACCCGATCAATATATTTTTAAATTAGAGAACTAATGAGAGGGAGTGCATATTTGCATTTGTAATTAGAGGTGCACAAAAAAAACTGAATAACCGAAAAAAAACCGTAACCAGTTATTTTTAACTGGTTAGGATTTAAACCAGACTGGTTTTTTTAATAACCGGTTTTTTGACCTACTTAAGCATTTGGACATACCCGGTTTTTTACCAGTTAGATAACCGGTTTGTAACCGTTTTTTTTCTAACTGGTTGTTTAATCGGTTTTAGCCGGTTTTCGTATAAAAATTTGAACTTATATATATGTGTATGTGCGTGCGCATTTTTATTTGAATTT
Source organism: Centaurea solstitialis (assembly GCA_030169165.1). Lineage (NCBI taxonomy): Eukaryota > Viridiplantae > Streptophyta > Magnoliopsida > Asterales > Asteraceae > Centaurea > Centaurea solstitialis. Next base: position 15,058,460 of record CM058045.1, on the reverse strand, counting down.
ATATTTATCGTTTGTTGGTAAATGGTAATTGTTGGTATTTATATAATTATATTTATTGTTTTTATCATATTTATACAATTATAAATTATAATTATATGTATTTGTATAATGAGGGAGGATCATACAAGAACACACACATTTGCAAGAATGAAGGAACCAAGGAAATCACATGTGATTTTGTACTAAATCACATGTGATTCCCCTTTGGCGAGTGTAGTACACGCTCCCGACAAGGCGAGTGGGTCGTGCGAGTGGGCGAGCTTTAGTAGGAAATCACATGTGATTTCCTTAGTTCCTCCATTCTTGCAAATTTGTTTGGTTCTTGTTTGAACCTTTCTCTTTGTATAATTATATTTATATAATTATTATATTATAAAATTAAATAAAACAAAAGAAAAATCCCAAAGAAAATCAAAATTTTAATCTAAGCCCAAAAGAAGTCCAACCCAATCCTACTCCGGCCCATAACCTAACCGGTTTGTTAGAGTATTGTTTTTCAAAGCCCATAACATAACCTAACCGGTTTGACCAAACCGGTTTATACTTAACCTAACCGGTTTGTTAGAGTATTGTTTTCGAAGCCCATCACCGGTTTTTTTAGTCGGTTTATAAATAATCGGTTAGGGTTATTTAACCAGTCACATGCACCTCTATTTGTAATAGAGAATGGGACAAATCAAGAAAGATGGTAAATCGGAAGGAATTGAAGTATTAGTCTAAATTGTTAATATACCCTAAGTTATCAAATAGGTTAAAATAAAAAGGAAAAGGTCGAATTATCGAGCTAGCACCTGGGATAAAATTTAAAGCATATATATAATTGGGTACAAAGTACAAACTATTATGTAAAATTGAACACTACATAATTTCGAGAGGCTTGTTTACAATTTCAAATTAGCAATTTTACTAGTTGATTTACCATCCACACCTCTTGAAAAGTGAATTGCTACTCAGATACATAAACATCCTCTTTTTACATTCTCAATGCAATTCACCTCCTACTAGAAAGGGTGCAATTAGCAACCCCCTTTCACAACCCAAATTGTTAAATATAATCCTTTTCTTAGGGCCGTTAACTTAACGCTTATCCGGTAAATGTTACGGGATGAATTAATCTTACGAGATGTCGAGATGAACACGACAAGTAGTAGAATCTTACTCGGCAACAACGATGACATGAAATGAGAGTCTTACCTAGTATGTGAGATTGACGAATCTTCTCCGGTAAGCGCTAACCAATTAAATTGTTGCATACGATACCGTTTTCAGAGACTAAAATATTATCCAATATGGCAAATGACAGAGTCCAATTATTCCGATAAATGCTTACCGAGTAAGCGTTTAAGTAAACGACCCTTAAATTCAACAAATTAAAATTGACGAAACCACATTTCAATCACTACAATTACACCTTTCATACAACAACATTCATTAACTTGCTCACTCAAGAAAACACAATATCTAAATCAAGAAGCAACAGAACACGAGTCGATATCATTCTATTTGAATCAATTAATTAACTCACTATCTATAACAACTTAAATACAATCATAAACCAATACTTTCATAACCAAAATCTTTTACATTAAAAGTCAAGCCCAAACTCAAACCCGCACATATCGATCGCTACGTACATACCGTTACCAACATAAACCATAATCCGAATTAACCAATTTTTCGGTTGGAGTCACAGATCCTTTTAACCCGCTTAAGAAACTTTCCAAACGTCGGGTATTATGCTTCAACATCTCTCTTCCCATCGCCATTTTAAACACCAATGGTAGATCCCGGTTTTTGATCATTAAAGACGAGGTAAGACCGTCGAATAGGGGGTGTGGAATACGATAACACCCATAGAAGAACTGTTAGATTTATTTGTTAGTTGTGTCAATTTGTAATTAATTCAAAACTATGTTCCTTTAATGTAATTTTTATATTTTGGCCCAAGTGTTTAGGCCCATGCTTTCTAAGGCCTTTTGGCCCCTTTTAGTTTAGTATAAATAGGACCTTAATTCTTCATTTGTACTTTCCACTTCCCTTGTAATCATTTGAGAGCTATGAATCATTTGATGTCTTTTACACTTAGTATAATTTTCATCATGATCATTACTCCATCACTCTAGATCTTGTACTTAAAGTTTACAATATAAAATCTAAGTGTTCATTGTGGTTGATTTGGAACCCACAATTGGTATCAGAGCCTACCACTTGCTCTTGATCCTTTGAGTGTTGGTTCCGGTGGAAAATAGTTTGTTTCGTCATTGAGGTTTTTGGATTTTCAGCTTCGGCGTGCCTGAATTTTTCTAAGTATTTTCAGCTCCAGCACTTAGATTTGGGTTTTTTGCTCCGGCACTCTTGAAATTTTTCTAAGTGTTTTCAGCTCCAGCACTCCTGAAATTTTTCTAAGTCTGTTTAGCACAAAAGCCTATATCAATACTTGAATATTTTCACCAATCCAACCACCAGATCAAACTAAGTGGTTTAAGATCCGTAATCAACCATGAACACACGTGATGCTTTAGCAATCGGGTCCGATACCCGTCCTCCGGTACTGTTCCGTGGAGACTTTTCGCAATGGAAGTCGTGATTCTTAGACTTTGTGGCAAAGCAACCTCTTCACAAGCAAATCATGGAGTCCCTCCGGAATGGACCCGTGAAGTACTACACCGAAATTCCAGCAGTTCCTGATGGAAATCCACCAATAGTTGGTGGACGTGTTGAAAAAGATGATACCAACTTTACTCCGGAGGAAGCAAACAGAGTTAGAGGTGACATTCTTGCCAAGTCATATCTCATTCAGAGTCTGCCAAATGAGATATATGCTATCATTGATTGCAACGACACCGGAAAGGCTATGTGGGACGAGATCAGAAGTCTAATGCATGGAACGGAGAAAGGCATTCAAATGAAGAGAACAAACCTCCTGACTAAGTTTGCCACCTTTAAGGGTCGTGAGGGAGAACTTCTTGAAGACACTTATCATAGGTTTTGCACTATGATTAATGAGCTAAGGAAAAACAATCTCAAGAAGTCTCAGTTGGATATCAACATCCAATTTATCAACTCACTTAGGTCTGAATGGAGAAGATTTGCCTCCAACATTCAACAAAACCGCAATCTGGAGGATCTTGACATCCATGAACTTTTTGAGCTACTCAACCATAATCAAGATGAAGTGTTAGAGATTTTGGGGACAGAAAAGAAAGCTGAAAAGTATGCCGATCCTTTGGCATTGGTTGTAGATAGAAGGCATTATCACTCTGGGAAATCAACACGTTATGAAGATGACTACGATGTTCTTTCTGATACCGGTGAAAAAGGAAGCGACTCTGATGAAGAGATGAACAACATGAAGAGGGCCTTGGCACTGATTACCAGGTCTATGTCCAAACGAAATGCGAGAAAGCCTGTGTCTTCTAACAACCACCGGTACTCCAGTGGAAGGAGGTACGAACCTCGTGGTCGATATGAGTCAAGAAATGATGCCAGAAGATATGAGAAACCTGCTGAATTTGATACCAGAAGGTATGATGATCAAAGAGATAGGAGGTATGATGATTCCAGAGAAAGAAGGTATGAGGATCCCAGAGATAGAAGATTTGATGAACCAAAGAGGTATGAAAGAAAACCTGAGCCAAGGAGGTATGAACAAGGTGGTAGAACTGACTACCAGAAGTCTGAGGAAACTGCTAAACCAGAAGACAAGGGTAAAGAGGTGAAGAAAGCTGATGGAGGACCAACCTGCTTCAAGTGTGGAAAGCCTGGTCATTTTGCTAAGAATTGTACCAATCATGTTTCAAAGTATGACTACTACAAAAACAAGATGAACCTGGCCAAAAGACAAGACGAGGGACATGCCTTGTTAGCTGAAGATGAAGCCTGGTTGCAGATGTCCAGTGATGATGAGGAAAGAGGACTTGTTTGCATGCTAGCTCAAGATGATGCAAGGAATGTGGATAGTGATGAAGGAAAGGAAGATCAATTGTGCTTGATGGCTGATGTAGAGGAACAGTATTCAGAAGACAGTGATAGGGATTACAATGATGTTGACTCAGATCATTCCGATTCATCTTCTGAGGTACTCTCTGATCCATACATTGAACTTGAAAATCAAGTAAAAAGTCTCGCACAAAAGGTATCTGAGTATGAAAATAAGATCAAACAAGCTAACAAACGAACCACAATTGTTGAATCCAAATTAGCTAGTGAGCATGCCTTAGTTGTAAAATTCTCTACTGAACTAGCTCATTCCAAAGAAAAGGTAACCACTCTTACTCTTGCAAACAAAACCTTAGAAGATAAAGTTGCTAGTCTGAATGATAACATCTCAGACTTGCAAAAGAAGCTTCATGAGGCTGAAGTTTTGAGTAGAGAAAGTTTACAAAAATATGAAGTGATTTTTGCTCAAAGAACAAACCTTTTTGCTAAAATAAAAGACATGGAGGACAAATTTTTAAAAAGAGGCCAGACTGATCAAACCATTCACATGAATCAACCCAAAGAGTTCAATTATTACAATCCAAAGGAAGGCATTGGATATAAAAGTCCATGCTACCTGAAGCGTGCCATATCCAAGACTCCTACCTTGTATGATCTGAGGTACATGAGTCTTGGATACAAAATTATTTTCATGAAAGAGTCTGATGACCCTGAACAGTTGAAGGAAATTGAGAAGAAAGAAAAAGCTAGAAAAAACAAACAATCATTTCCCTTCACCTATTCATCTCTGAATGCCAGTTATGCAACGCGTGAGATTCCTTTGTCTAAGGACTACACGCCTAGCTATACTGAGGATGAGATGAATCAGGAAGTTCCAATCCTTGAAAAAGTTTACAAAGATAACCAAACCTTTTATGAAAAAATGATTGCTAAACCGGAGGCTGAGCTAGAAGATGAGAGGCGCATGAGCCTTAGGGAAAAGGACCTATTCTTGAGTAAAATCAATGAATTGGAGAAATCCCTCAAATCCAAAAGCACACCAACAGCAAGTCAATCCACCTTTGGAACTCGTGATAACTCACGTCATCATCACCATAGATGGAATGTGAATGCGTTAGATTTTAGACCTTCGAGTACCTCTTCTACAAACTCTAAATCCATGGTACTAAGGTCTCCAATCTGCACCACCATTTCATACATGGAAGACTTAGCGTATATGGCACCTAAATGAACGGTACAAATTTCTGAAATTGTATCGGATGATAGTACCAATAGGGTTGGTGAGAATGGTAGATCATCAGGCCAATCTAAACCAGGAAACAAGGCTCCTCCTAAACTATCCCGGAAAGACAAAGGGAAGGACAAAGTGGTCACCCCTGAGTCTGAAGTTGCGAGTTCATCTCGTACCAATGTGAATGTTCCTAAGAAAAACAGACGTTTTCCAAAACGAAAGAATGCTACCAAACCAAAGGAACAATCACACAACTTCACTCCGAAAGAACCCTCACATACTCATTCTCCAAATGTCAAAGGTACTAACCGTGGTTTTCAAAATGTGACAGATCAAAATATGAGAAATGGTAAGCGTAAGAACAAGGAGAGTGGATCAAAAGAAGGCAGTCGTCCGAAGCCATTTGCACATAAGCCTAGTTATATGAAAAACAATTTTTCCAATTTTGTATATCATAGAACTAATAGGCATGTACCACGAACTCCATTTCAATGTTATGAATGTGAACATATTGTTTATGGATGTCATAGCAATTTTCGTTGTCAAAATCAATTTAGATTTGGGTACTGTGCAAATGCTTTCGTGAATGATTACTTTGTTCCTAACTATCATGGATTCTACAATCATGGTTATCATCATACTCATAACAAGAGACCTAATCCAAAACCCAAACAAAAATCTCCACCTAAGGGAAAACAGGAACATGTATCCAAACCTGCTAATCCTAATCAGAAAGGACCCATTCCCAAATGGGTACCTAAAAATGTTTCTCCGTGATTTTGCAGGACGGTCATGTGTGGTACATGGATTCAGGGTGTTCCAAGCACATGACCGGAAGGAAGGAACTTCTCGCTAACTTCAAACAAAAGTATGGCGGGAACGTTCGGTTTGGGAATAAGCTTTCAGCACCAATAATGGGATATGGTGATATCCTTCATCATAAAATCACCATCAATAAAGTAGCCTATGTAGAAGGCTTGAGTCACAACCTGCTCAGCATTGGAAAGTTCTGTGACAAGAAACTTGAGGTTAACTTTCGGGAAACAAGATGCTGTGTCAGGACATATGATGGACAGGAACTCATTGAGGGTACTCGCAGGTCGAATCTCTACACCGTCAATTTCCGGAAACAACGACCATTCACAGAAGTATGTCTCCTCTCAAAAGCAACCTTCAATCAAAATGTGTTATGGCACCGGAGACTATCCCACCTGAATTATGCTACAATTAATCAACTAGCTAAGACAGGATTGGTGACTGGTCTCCCCTCCTTGAAGTTCACCAAGGAACAATTATGCTCAGCATGTGAGATGGGGAAGATCAAGAAATCTTCGCACAAGCTGAAAGTGGAACACAACATGTAACACCCCAAAACTCAAAACATTCTTCATTGACTGAAAGTAACCAGGTTCTTATAAAATAGTGGAAGCTCGTCCAAACCAACATTTAAATCTATCAAAAGTTTGAAACTTTAAACCATAGGTCTTACCAACAAAACATAAGTGTAAGAGTTTACGGAAAATAATTAATGTTTACATATCAAAACATAAAAGAGCTTAGAGTTTTCACATAACACTTTCTCCAAAAACCTCTTGACTGAACTGCCACCACGGAGCCTCATACGGTATCTTTCTCTTTTCCTTTCCGGGACGTACCTGACACTAAAAAGGATAAACAACAACGGGGTAAGCATAAAGCTTAGTGAGCACACACTTAACCACTTACCATCATGCACACACAATCACAAGTACATAGCAACTACATACATGTAAGTCTCCAATCTTCCTTATGGCTCAATACCATCAAGGAAGGATAAATGACACTGGTACCAGGCCTCTGCAAATTCCCTAGGGGTATCACTACCACCATAGGTACTCTCCCAAGTCCCCGAAGGAACACATCTCATAATAATTCCTTAGGGGTATTACTACCACCATAGGTACTCTGCCATGTCCCCGAAGGAACGCATACACATAATCACACATGCAATCGTAACCATACATACATAACAACAAGAGTTAAGTGAGGTACTCACCTGTCAAGATGCTAGCAATTCATACACTTCACAAGCTAACACAATCACTTCGAATCACCTAACCAATCACAAATACATAACACATCAAACATAGCCCAAAAGGACCATTCGATACTCCATACCGAAACACTAGTCTTAGCCATAGCTAGACTAGTCTAATTGCCCTTAAAATCTACCCAAAGTCATCTCATAACATCCCTAACATAAGCCCAAAGCCAAATCTTAAAAAGGGCCGCAAACGAAAAAATATCGAAAATGCAACAGAAAGTTGCGCACACTGTCCCCGTGACCTCAGGTCGCGGGGCCAGGTCGCGGGGTTTTCCTGATGCCCCAAAAACGCGACTTTTGCTTCGAAAATTGTACCAAAAACCCAAATTTCGACTAACAACACCCAAATTACTTTTACACAACAACTAGGGTCGATAACCAACGATCTCATGCGAGTAATTCGACCCCAAAACATACCAATTACAACACTTGATGATTCTATGATCATCATTCAACATCAAACCCTAACCAAACCTTCAACTCCAAAATATCAATTAAACACAAATTGGACATAGGAATCATACCTTTAAGCAATAAACACGACGATTCTATGCCAATTGCCCATCGAGAACCTCCAATTCGTCCCTGGCTCCATGCCTCTTCCTTGATCGCTTTCTCCCTCTCTCCTGGCTTCACAAGTCGTGAATGAAACTGAAAGGGGAGTTAAGGGTTTTCTCCTCTTTTAATTACATGCCATCCTTTCCCTCGTACTTTCACATTTAGCACTTATGCCCCCGAACCTCCATAACACAAGTTAAAAAAAGGTTAATCTCTAACCAAACTCCGTTAAGTTTCCAAAACTGAAAACGGGCGTTACAACTCTCCCCCACTTACCAGGATTTCGTCCCCGAAATTGCTTATACCTGAAACATCTCTGAGCAGTTCCGTCTCATTTCATCCTCCTATTTCCACATCTATTCGAGCCGTTTCTATACTCCCTCTGATACCCTGGTCGTTCTTTCAAAGATCAAATTCGTTCTTTCCACATCAAACTCTAGATCTAACAGTACTTTATCCGTATGGCTCTTCCAACGACCCTGAGTAGTTTTCAGTCTTACACGATTCCACTGAATACTCTTAGCCTCCTTCTGCATAACTTCGGTACTGCCCAACTCACTCTGACCAACCTCTCCCTAGAAGATGAGAGTCTTACATCTCCTCTCGCACAACATCTCATAAAGAGGCATGCCGATGCTGGCATGAAAGCTGCTGTTATACAAGAACTCTGCCAACGATAGATACGTATCCCAACTTCCTCCAAATGTCTACACACAAGCTCTTAACATGCACCTGAGAGTCTGCATCATCTCTCTCGCTCTGCCCCTCAGTCTGTCCACTGTCCCCACATAACATCATGATTTCTAACAGTACAACTAACCTTGCAAACAAATCCTTCATCACATGCCCTTACTTCCATCCGGTAACTCTAACTCTAACTCAACCTTCACTCTTAGATACGTCTAACACTCTTCCACATCCCTGTTCAACTCTGGCCACTAGCAATCCGACCTTACGTCTCTGATACTGGAATCTATACGCGGTCTCAACGACTTAAAAGACTACAACTTACCTGCTTTGGAGTTGCCCAGTCCAGGTCACAACCCAAAACACATCTCATCATCACATCGTTTCCTACGGAATACGATGGATTTCATAACATAACACATCTGCACACATATAACTGCTCTCCGTTCCACGAACGGAACTGATCCTGCCTCCTCCTCTAACGAGAACGATACTATCCCCTCGACCCTTACGGGTACAAGGCTGCCCGAAAGTACACAAAACACGCTATTCACATCCAACATATAACTACCCTCTACTATCACGTACAACACAAACACACAACACATATCTTTACAACATCCATTTACTTCCCATGCTACGTCATATTACAACTAACCCAAGGTAAGAAGTACTACAATAAACTGCCATGTCCTCTACCTTCTCCGGTGAAGTCAACACCGGTGCTTCGCATAGTCCTATTCTCAATGTCTCGATCGCTGCTGTCTTCTCTTCTCTCCACACAACTACTTATTACGTAAAGTCTCCAATACATCTCGAAAGTGCTCCACATGATCCGCCTTCGATCCCAAATAGATCGGTATACCATCTATGCATACAATCACTGATATATCCGTCATCGACCTGCAGACCCGATTCATCAGGTCCATAAAAGATACTGGCGCGTTCGTCAACCCGAATGGCTTCACGATGAACTCGGAATGCCCATATCGAGTACGAAAAGGCCGTCTTATGCGCATCCTCTTCTCGAACCTCCAACTGGTGGTACCCTGAGCGAAGATCTATCTTCGAGAACTGCACGGCTCCCTGAAGCTGATCGAAGAGATCGTCGATCCTCGACAGCGGGTATCTATTCTTTACCGTAAGCTTGGTTAACTCTCGGCAATCAACACACACATCCGCAACAATTCCTGCATCTCCAGAGGTGCTACCCGGTACAGGTCTTAGCTACCGACACCACCCCCGGAATTAGCCTGATCTGGAACTCCACTTGCCTCTCACGAGGAATGTCAGGCAAGTCATCCGGGAATACATCCGGATACTCGCTGACCACTGGCACGTTCGCTACCATCTTCTTCTTGTCTCAGCTCGGCTATCGACCACGTACGCTAAGTAGCTGCTACCTCCATGAAAGACATGCTTCCTGACCTTAGCCAAGCATATACCTTCAATAGTCTCATCCCATGTCCTTCGATAGTCAGTTCTCCCCCACTTGGGTTTGAACTACTACCTGCTGCTTCTCGCAGTCAGTGCGAGCTCAGTTCTGACTTAACCAGTCTATCCCAACTACCACTTTATCCTTATACACATCACTACTCCAACGTTACTCCTCATCTGCTGCGTACTTCCACTTCTAACGAACTCCCTTGCTTACCCTGTCACAACGTCTAGCCCCGTCATTGCCTCTTCTGCTATCAACTGGAACACATGCCCCCGAGTCCGGTGGTAACACCCTTCTTCCTTGCCTCTCCAATTCTAACTCTCTCTGTCCCACGTTACCTCATGCATCTGATAAAATCAGCGCACCTTACTGTCACCACAACTTCTCTTATCTTTGACTCTAATACTTCAACATACCTGCATACCTTCCTCCCTTCGTTTGCAACGTACTCTGATCAACAGAGCGATCGCCTCTAGCAACTTGCAAGTAATCTCATTTACTAATCCGATAGGTTGAACTACCGATAGCGACTCGCTGGTCAGCCTCTCTATCTCTAACTATGGTACTTTCTGTTCTCCGGAAAGCCAGATCGTTACTCCAATGTCATACTCTCCACTTGCTTCATTGTCCTTTACCAAACGATCAACTCCCGTCGATCCTTTGTGACTCCTCTAAGCAGGCTCACAGCAACGTGACCTCTACCTCCGCCATGCAAACCAGTGCAGAAAGTATCATCCGCCCCAGAAATCCGGTAGGTATCAGCCACTGGATCCTTCTTTCCTTCGAAAACCGGCGATTGACATGCCGAGAAGCCTCGCAACTAACTGCTCTAGCCTCAGCAGACTGAGAGCTTACTGCATCGCCGACTCATGCGGCCATAACTGCTTCTAGACTGCTGCTAACCACCCGGGTTACTTCTTGCCCTTCACGCTCGAAAATCCAGGAGGGATCTCATAGAGAACTTCTCCTATATCGTCTACTGCACTCTCTAATCCACTAACTATACACATATAATCTATTCATACTGTCATCTCAATTCCCAACATGCTATTGAGTGGTCTATCCTTACTGATTCAATTAACATACCATTTTAAACACCACTCTACTTTCCGTCCCATGCCGTCTACTAGCTCAGGTCAATGACCTTAGCTTCATATTCTCTCCTCATCACATGCTACTTAGGGGGTCTAACTACTTACCTTAAGGACACTCACGGAGGTCCTATCATGCTACTACCCCATCCCGACAATCCCAGTTAGTTCATAGAATTCCAGTGACTATATCAATTCCCGATATGCACAATGCATTTGCAATGATACGGGCCCTTGTATCATTATAAACACACTCTACATATCTAGCCTCGACACCATCACAAAAATCCCAATCCCCAACTAGTTGTCCCATACGTAACCTTTACACTAGAGCTTTAACAGCTCGTCTATCAGTTTAATCACATAACACGTAACATACTCTTCTACTCATAGTCAAGTACTACTAGCCTACACCAGGCTTACATGCAATATCTATACTTCAAGCAATTACAATAGTAGTACATGCTTGTCTATCATGCAATTCCTGCTCAAATACTACACATGCCATAACTTCACATAACTTATCATACACAAAGCTTTAATAGCTCATATACCAATTAAGTACATAACAGACATCATGCTCTTTACTCATAACCACATATCTCAAAGCCACATACGACAAACATGCATTCATACGTTTCATAACAACTATCATGGAATACATATTTAACTTAAACTGCATAGCACTAGTAATTCACATACTAGTGCCCACGTATCACAGATGCTATACATTCACATCATACACGTAACAACTTGCTACATAACATCTATCATATGGGTACATGCTTAACATAACTACATAGCATCAGTTATTCACACAACTGATGCTCACTTGCCACACATGCCATAAGCTCATGCAACTCATACATACGTCCACAATAAATCAACATGCCTTAAAATAGGTAAGGTTAGTGTGCTCACCCCCGTTCTGATGCTCCGGTCCGCAGTTCAGTCTCACTACTCACCTCTTCATAAAACATTTCATACACATCTCTCCGTAAAACATTTCATACTCATCTCACCATAAAACATTTCATACTCATATCTCCATAAAACATTTCTTTTGGTTACTTTTATTTATAAAAACACAAGCTTTTGGTTTAAGTCCAAGTATCCACCACTTGTGAATACTCGAATACCTTAAACCTAGGCTCTGATACCAACTTGTAACACCCCAAAACTCAAAACATTCTTCATTGACTGAAAGTAACCAGGTTATTATAAAATAGCGGAAGCTCGTCCAAACCAACATTTAAATCTATCAAAAGTTTGAAACTTTAAACCATAGGTCTTACCAACAAAACATAAGTGTAAGAGTTTACGGAAAATAATTAATGTTTACATATCAAAACATAAAAGAGCTTAGAGTTTTCACATAACACTTTCTCCAAAAACCTCTTGACTGAACTACCACCACGGAGCCTCATACGGTATCTTTCTCTTTTCCTTTCCGGGACGTACCTGACACTAAAAAGGATAAACAACAACGGGGTAAGCATAAAGCTTAGTGAGCACACACTTAACCACTTACCATCATGCACACACAATCACAAGTACATAGCAACTACATACATGTAAGTTTCCAATCTTCCTTACGGCTCAATACCATCAAGGAAGGATAAATGACACTGGTACCAGGCCTCTACAAATTCCCTAGGGGTATCACTACCACCATAGGTACTCTCCCAAGTCCCCGAAGGAACACATCTCATAATAATTCCCTAGGGGTATTACTACCACCATAGGTACTCTGCCATGTCCCCGAAGGAACGCATACACATAATCACACATGCAATCGTAACCATACATACATAACAACAAGAGTTAAGTGAGGTACTCACCTGTCAAGATGCTAGCAATTCATACACTTCACAAGCTAACACAATCACTTCGAATCACCTAACCAATCACAAATACATAACACATCAAACATAGCCCAAAAGGACCATTCGATACTCCATACCGAAACACTAGTCTTAGCCATAGCTAGACTAGTCTAATTGCCCTTAAAATCTACCCAAAGTCATCTCATAACATCCCTAACATAAGCCCAAAGCCAAATCTTGAAAAGGGCCGCAAACGAAAAAATATCGAAAATGCAACAGAAAGTTGCGCCACCTGTCCCCGTGACCTCAGGTCGCGGGGCCAGGTCGCGGGGTTTTCCTGATGCCCCAAAAACGCGACTTTTGCTTCGAAAACTGTACCAAAAACCCAAATTTCGACTAACAACTCCCAAATTACTTTTACACAACAACTAGGGTCGATAACCAACGATCTCATGCGAGTAATTCGACCCCAAAACATACCAATTACAACACTTGATGATTCTATGATCATCATTCAACATCAAACCCTAACCAAACCTTCAACTCCAAAACATCAATTAAACACAAATTGGACATAGGAATCATACCTTTAAGCAATAAACACGACGATTCTATGCCAATTGCCCATCGAGAACCTCCAATTCGTCCCTGGCTCCATGCCTCTTCCTTGATCGCTTTCTCCCTCTCTCCTGGCTTCACAAGTCGTGAATGAAACTGAAAGGGGAGTTAAGGGTTTTCTTCTCTTTAAATTACATGCCATCCTTTCCCTCGTACTTTCACATTTAGCACTTAAGCCCCCGAACCTCCATAACACAAGTTAAAAAAAAGGTTAATCTCTAACCAAACTCCGTTAAGTTTCCAAAACTGAAAACGGGCGTTACACAACACCTCCAAACCACTTCAGCTCCTCCATATGGACTTGTGCGTACCAATGCGTGTACAAAGCATCAACGGGAGGAAGTATGTACTGGTAATTGTGGATGACTTCTCAAAGTATACATGGGTGAACTTTCTCAGAAGTAAGGATGGTGCTTCAGACATCATCATTTCTTTCATCAGAAATGTGCAGGTCAGACTACAACTTCCTGTTCAAGTGATTCGCACCGACAACGGCACTGAATTCAAGAATCGCAAGCTTGACTCGTTCCTTGATTCTGTCGGCATCACTCACACCTTTTCGGCTGCCAGAACACCTCAACAAAATGGTGTTGTTGAGAGAAAGAACCGTACCCTAGTGGAAGCTGCACGCACCATGTTGACATTCTCCAAGCTTCCACTACACTTCTGGGCTGAAGCCGTTGCGTCTGCCTGCTTCACCCAAAACCGGTCTCTTATTACCAAAAGGTTCATGAAGACTCCGTATGAATTGGTGTACAATCGACCTCCCAGCATCAAATTCTTCAGAGTTTTTGGTTGTGACTGCTACGTGAAGAATGATAAAGACAATCTTGACATGTTCAGTCCAAAGGGTGATGAAGGTGTTTTCATTGGATATGCCAAGGACTCTCCGTCCTACCGCGTGTTCAACAAGAAAACAAGATGTGTGGTTGAGAGCATAAATGTGGATTTTGAAGAAGGCATTGAAGAAGACTCTACACCAGCTCTAGTTACACCAGGAATCTCTGGTGTTCTGGCTTCTGATCAACTTCATGGCAATCCCATGACTTCTTCTTCACCGGCGAACAAACCATCTTCTTCTAACTCTAATACTTGTGATTTGGATGAATTGTTTGAATGCTTTTATAAAGAATTGCCTGCACCTGCTAATATTGCTCTTCCTGTTCCTGCAGTTGTACAACCAGCACCTCATGTCATAGTCTCTACCACTGACATTTCATCTTCCAACCTCCAAGGCATTTCATCATCATCGTATGCTTCAGCATCACCAAGTACTAGAGTATCTCCTGCACCTGCTGAGGGGCAACCTTTCCACACCTTCCAGCAGGCTCCGGTGGTGAATGTTCCTAGTCAGAGAACAGTCGTTGATGTTGAGATGGGTTGCCAGACATCTCCTTCGCTATCTTTTGGTTCTCCTCCACCATACATGTCTCCTCTTCCACTCACGCCGTCGCCGACATATCATGATCACGACAGACCTCCGCCTCGCACGCCTTCGCCTGTTCTGTCTGTCTCACCTCCTCGAGCATCACCTACTGTATCGGACTTCTCCGCATTTGGCACTCCGTCGCCACCTCCTCGCTCCACAGTCAGATGCCGTGCACCAATCAACCCGGTGACTCGTGGCCCTCAGCGACCGATTCATGGTCAATGGAGGCAGCCATCGGTATCACCTCCCAAGGTGATCTATCCTAATGAGAAGGGTGCTCTTTCCAACCGGTGTAGGTATGTGGAACCGCGATACCAATTCGGTGGGATAGAGAAAGGAGACGCGGTCCATACCTTGAGGACTCTCACAGATCTATATTCACTGACGAGGTACTCGACTTGCCCATAGAGAAGTACCTTGGGATCACTAAAATGCCAAAGTCTGATCAAGTCAAACACGTCCACTGGATGAAGAGCCAAGCGAAACCCCAAAGAGATGTATTCTTCTACAACAACCCAATCTTTCTCATTAGAAAGATTTCCTCCGTGTGCTTTCAAGGGTTATGGTTCTCTGTCTTCACAGTCGTTCGTAAGAACACCAGAGTGTATACATTCTCCGAAGCCGACTTCGAAAACGTACACATTGATGACATTGAGACTTTGTTCACCGATCTGAAGACGCTTACTAGTCGACCTCAGGCTTTCTACGAAGGGCTTGAAGCCGTAAAGCGCTTCATCGTGAGAAATCGGAGGAACTCGGAAATATCAGACTTTCAGATTGGGTTGGAGAGTCATCAAAACACCATCAACCTTACTCCGCCGAATCAGGACCTCCCCAACATCGATCGCTATCCTCTCTTTGATGTTATTGAGAAACCATCCCTTGGGGTAGTTTATCCGAATGAGAAAGGTGAGAAGAAATTCATGCGGTGCGATGAGGTCCACAGATACTGTGATGGTACTCTTCATTTTATCAACAATGGGTTGGCTACGGAAGAGAAAAGACGTGAACTTGAAGTACAGAAGACTGGTCACTGGATGGATCCCACCATGTTAATTAAGAAGGCCTTCAGGATCATCGCTCATCGTCTAGAACACCGCAATATTCTACGACGTCTTGAGTCTTTCTACGGGCTACGAAAGATAGAGGGTCCGGCCAAAAAGCTCGAGGAGAGACCACCACCACGGAGAGATGAGGGATCATCAAGGAAAACCACTTATGCGAGGAGAAAGACTTTGAGCAACCATCAACGGCGACGAAGAAATTGACACAAAGGGGGAAATTGTTAGATTTATTTGTTAGTTGTGTCAATTTGTAATTAATTCAAAACTATGTTCCTTTAATGTAATTTTGATATTTTTGCCCAAGTGTTTAGGCCCATGCTTTCTAAGGCCTTTTGGCCCCTTTTAGTTTAGTATAAATAGGACCTTAATTCTTCATTTGTACTTTCCACTTCCCTTGTAATCATTTGAGAGCTATGAATCATTTGATGTCTTTTACACTTAGTATAATTTTCATCATGATCATTACTCCATCACTCTAGATCTTGTACTTAAAGTTTACAATATAAAATATAAGTGTTCATTGTGGTTGATTTGGAACCCACAAGAACGGATGCTGAAGAGCTTATTCGGCTGTCGGCCTTGCGCACGGACTCCATGAAAGAAGGGCCGAAATAAGATTAACTGCTTCGGGACTTGCTGATGGTAGCAACGAAGAAAGATCCACACCCGGAAACTCTGGAAACCGAATATTATTGGCATGATGGATTCCAAAACTCCATGTGGTTTCCGTAGGGGTGCCGATCACACTGCAAATCTTATGCATTACGTCTGTGGCAGAGGAACCCTCGAAAAGCGGTTGGAGGGTAAATAGTTCAAACATGATTGCACCCATCGCCCACATATCGACGGAAGAATCGTGTGCCCTAGCGTGGACAAGAACCTCAGGGGCACGATACCAACGTGTTGTGACGTAATCGGGGTATGGAGGTTTGGCGTTGATCTCACGGGCTTGACCAAAATCCGCAATCTTGATAACATCCTTGGAAACAAGAAGGTTTTCTGGTTTAAGGTTGCGATGAAAGATTCCAACTCCGTTGTGCATGTATGCAAGACCTTGGAAGATTTGGAGACACAAGTTTCTGATCTCGGTTTCGGAGAAAGGATTCCTTCTAAATCTTATGCGGTCGAAGAGAGTGCATTCCATGTATTCGAAAACCAAATACAAGATGTTGTTTTCTACGACAAATTCATTGAGTTTTACGAAGTTAGGATGATTATTCACCTTGCATAGCGACTTGACTTCTCTCAGTTTCATGCATTCTTTAATGGAGTGATATTTTCGGTCGATCATCTTCTTGATTGCAACCAGTTCACCGGTCTCTGTATTCAATGCCTTAAAGACAACCCCGTATGATCCACGGCCAATTTCTTCGAGTTTGTGATATTTTTCCATAATATCATAAACTTGGATAGTTGAAAAGATCACTTTGTAAGAAGGAAGTTGTAGTGAGTATAGTATTAAGTGGGAAGAAGTAGATTTTAGATATGGATGATTTAGGGAGAATTATAGTTCACTTAGGATTATCTTTATTTTCCTCTTTTGAGAATATAAATCTTAATCCAATGATGCTTAACCATATTATTTCCGTAGGAAACAAACTTTTTTAAAACTTTCCATATTAAATAAGGATAAGAAAAAATAATTAAATATGATTAAATAACAAAAATTAAAATGTTTAATCAACAAAATAATATTCTTTCTTTTGTAACCATAGGTTTTCGGAAAGATTATATATATATATATATATATATATATAGATATATATATATATATATCGGTTAGTCCCTTAAGTGATCGAGAATAGTCAAAAGTCATTATAATAAAGTGGCCACAAATGTTTTTAAGTGTTTGATTTGTAAAATTTGTAATGGATTTGAATTTTTATCTCTACAAAAGTAATTATTAAATATATAAAAATAGCTAAATTACATTTTATTTACGTGTAAAAACAATTTATTTTTTCATATTTGAAACCTTTTGTACAAATCTTAAGTCCTTTGAAATCTTAGTTACACTCTTAGGATTTTAAAATTTATGTTTGAAGTATTTTAATGTAATTCTATATTTCAAATCCGGACAATTCAAAACATTGTTACACACAATTTTATCATATTATTTTTCTAGTTGATATACATACATAGTGGTTTTTGATAAATAGAGAAATATATATAATATGAATAATTGGTCGAAATAGTTGATTATTTCGTTAAAAACTTATTTAAAAAAATTGGATTGATCCGATGGATAATTAATAGCAACATACAATAGATGGATTGGATTGGATGTCCAATGTAAATTGGAGCGAAAGACAAAATCCAACGTCCACTAGATATCTGGATCGAGTTGGATCCATCTAAATCCATTGGGTTTTCTAGCGATGGACGCCCCTAGTCCCATCTCGTCATATCTTGTTCTATCAAAACCACTTTTGTTCTTAAATGAAATTCTGTACGTTTCTCATGTTGACAAAATCCACGGTTCGTTACAATCGAAGATGGAGTCATGGAGGTCCTTGTACAGCAACGGATCTAGGATTTTTACCTAATTTGATCTCATTTAAAACAGATTAAAGGTCTGCAAAGCCGTCCAATGTGTTATTAGCCAAATTTCACTGTTTTGAGAATTTTTCAAGTTTTTAAAGGTTGATTTTGAGGAGTTTTTTAAATCTTATCGAGAGATATTTTTAGTTTTTCTAGTTTCTTTTTGTTGTTGATGTGGGTACATGTGAAAAAACACCAAGGGGAAATTAATGTTAGAGATAACTTATATTTAAGCTAGAAAAAAATGTTTTTTTTTAAAATTTAGTGGGAGCCTATCCCCACCATATACACTGTATCTACTTTGTTTGTAGGGGTGACAATCAGGTCTTGTTCGAGTTCGCGGGTCAAAAACCTCAACCCATGACACGACCCAGTTAGCTAATTGTGTCGAAATCTTCAACCCTTACTCTTGACGGGTCGTGTCATGGGTTGGCAGGTCGACGGGTCAGACGGCGGTTGACGGGTCATAAACGGGTTGGTGAATCATAAACCGGTTGATGGGTCGTAAATGGGTCACGGGCTAGTGGGTCTTTTAAGTAATAGTATATAAAATAAACTGTATATAAAACAAATAACTTAGAATATGTTTTACAACAAATATTTGGACTTAGAGATGTTACTCATCATGTTAGGGATATTTGGACGCTCAAAGTCAAAATGTTATTTTTATTATATAAAAAATTATAACAATAATTAAATAAAAATAAACGGGTTCGCGGGCTAACCCTACGGGTCGACCCGAACACGACCCGCGAAATTGTCAGGTTGACGGGTTGGTGGGTCAAAAACTTCAACCTAAACCCGTTTATCTTCGTGTCGTGTCGGTTCAGGTTAGCGCGTCGTGTCGGATTTTCCCACCGCTATTTGTTTGTCCCGTGTACATAGAATATTTGTTTTTTTTTTCTTTTCTTTTTTTCAATGCGAGTTTTCCAAGCTACAAGGGGCAATTTAGTTCGCAGAATAATTTTTGATGGATGGAATTGGAATTGAATGTTATCAAGTTTGACCAAGTGTTTGATTGACAGGAATGTAATGTAATCTGTCAAAAGAATTGGAATATGTCTGTTTGGTTTGCTAAGGAATTTAAATGAAATGCTAAAAAATGACAAAAATACCATTTTATGTTGAATGGTAGTGGTGGTTGGTGGCGGTGGCCTGAGGCAGTGGTGGTTGCTGGAGGTGGTGGTGGTCAGTGGCGGTAGGTTGAGGTCGATGGCGATGGCAGTGGCGGTGGCGGTGGCTGTGGCGGTGGCTGTGGCGGTAGCGGTGGCCCGAGGTGGTGGTGAACGGAGGAGGTGGTGGTGGTGTTGGCTGTTGATGGTAGGAGGATAATTTTAGCCATTTGGAAAATTTTGAAGGGAATGGAATTGAATTCCATCACTTCTTGAAAAGAATGGTGAAATTCATTGATGAACGAATTCATGAAATTGAATTCCATTCCAATGGTAACCAAACAACCTAATAGAATTCGGTCAACGAAATTTACCATTTCAATTCATTCATATTCCGCTGGAATTCAGTCAACGTAATTGACCACTTCTTCAAAAAAAAAAACCAAAATTATGAAAAACCATTCCTTAAAAATCCATTCCTAAACCAGTCTATTTTGTATGCAACTATTTTGTTGCATAAACTCAATGTCTTTATTAAACAATTACTTATTTGTTGTCGATAAGGGAGAGATGTTTTCATTCCTTATTGATTTTTTTCCTTTTAGTTAGCAAATCAAAATCAATTTTATTAATTTAGTTCATATGATATGGGTTTTATTGTACCAAAGAAAAAAATATATTAAAGGATGAAAAGACCCCTTATTTAACAAGATCTTTAACGATTGTATCTTTAATTTTTTACAAACTAATATGGCTAACTTGTAATTTCCTAACTAAAAACCGAAAGATGACAAAATTTATAGCTTACAAACACTTTAAGTTAACGTATTATGGAATGGAATTGAATTCCATCACTTCTTGAAAGGAATGGTGAAATTCGTTGATAAACGAATTCATGAAATTGAATTCCATTCCAATGGTAACCAAACAACCTGAATCCGGTCAATGAAATTGACCATTCCAATTCCTTCACATTCTGCTGGAATTTCGGTCAACGTAATTGACCACTCCTTCACAACCAGTCGATGAAAGATCAATCACCTTCAAAAAAACCAAAATCATGAAAAACCATTCCTTAAAAAACGGATAAATTAACTGCACTTTTAAGACCAAGTCTATTTCGAATGCAACTATTTTGTTGCATAAACTCAATGTCTTATTATACAACTTGTCGATAAGGGAGAGACATTTTCATTCTTTATTGATTTTTTTCCTTTTAGTTATCAAATCAAAATCAATTTTATTAATTTAGTTCATATGGGTTTTATTGTACCAAAGAAAAAAATATATTAAAGGATGAAAACACCCCTTATTTAACAAGATCTTTAACGATTGTGTCTTTAATTTTTTACAAACTAATATGGCTAACTTGTAATTTCCTAACTAAAAACCGAAAGATGACAAAACTTATAGCTTACAAACACTTTAAGTTAACGTATTATGGAATGGAAAGAATATAAAAATACAAATAACGAATTAGAAACAATACTTAATTATTTTGATTGAAGGATTAAATCCGTTACAAACACTAACAAGAGTTCGTTGATATTATGTGTTAGAATCGAAATAAAAACTGTATAAACATACTCTTTGTTAATTAGTCTAGAAATTACTAAAGATGTCCAAATTAACCACCCTTCCAGTGACTACTTACCACCATTACACCCTTCATATAATTATTGTTGCATCAAAACATATGTTTGAATTATTGATGTCCAAAATTTGCTCATTGAACAAAACAGAAAATCTAAATCAAACATCAACAACAAATTAACAAGAATTCATCACATTTTGTTTGAATTAAATACAATAAAACCAATACTTTCATAACCAAAATCTATAACATTCAAGTCAAACCCAAACATATGGATCGCTATATACATACCGTTACCAACATGAACTATAAACCGAATGAACCGATTCTTCGGTCGGAGCCACGGATCCTTTTAACCCGCTTAAGAAATTTTCCAAACGTCGATGATCTGCTTCAAATTCTCTCTTCGCATCGCCATTTTAAACACCAATGGTAGCTCCCGGTTTTTGATCATTAAAGACGAGGTAACACCGTCGAATCGGGGGTGTGGAATACGATAACACCCATAGAAGAACGGATGCTGAAGAGCTTCTTTGGCTGTCGGCCTTGCGCACGGACTCCATGAAAGAAGGGTTGAAATCAGATTAATTGCTTCCGGACTTGCTGATGGTAGCAACGAAGAAAGATCCATGCCCGGAAAGTCTGGAAACCGATAGTTGATGTTATTGGCATGATAGATTCCCAAACTCCATGTGGTTTCCGTTGGGGTGCCGATCACACTGCAAATCCTACGCATCACGTCTGTGGCAGAGGAACCTTTGAAGAGCGGTTGGAGGGTGAATAGTTCAAACATGATTGCACCCATTGCCCACATATCGACCGAAGAATCATGTGCCCTAGCATGGAGAAGAACCTCAGGGGCGCGATACCAACGTGTTGTGACGTAATTGGTGTACGGAGGTTTACCGTTGATCTCAGAGGCTTGACCAAGAAGGTTTTCTGGTTTAAGGTCGCGATGGAAGTATCCAACTCGGTTGTGCATGTATTCAAGGCCTTGAAAGATTTGGAAGCAGATGTTTCTGATCTCGGTTTCAGAAAAGGGTTTCGTTCGATATCTCATGCGGTCGAAGAGAGTGCACTCCATGTATTCGAAAACCAAAAACAAGGTTTTATTTTCGACTACAACTTCTTTGAGTTTTACGATGTTAGGATGATTCTTCACCTTGCATAGCGACTTGATTTCTCTCAGATTCATGCATTCTTTAATGGAGTGATACTTTCGATTGATCATCTTCTTGATTGCAACCAGTTCACCAGTCTTTGTATTCAATGCCTTAAAGACAACCCCATATGATCCACGCCCAATTTCTTCGAGCTTGTGATATTTTTCCATTCTCTGTTTTCAAGAATACACACCAACTTAGTAGAAGAAGAAGAAGAAGAATCAAGAAATTCGATAGACGAATAGAATGAACAGAATATTAATTACCTTATAAGGAGAAGAAAGTTGTAGTGAGTAGTATTAACTATTAAGTGGGAAGAAGTGTTGTTTATTTATACTAATCGAGTTTATGAATTATATTTACTTTCTTTTTTATAGGAAGATTGATGTGAATCCAATGATATTTATCCCGATATTTCCGTAGGAAACAAAATTTTCCATAATTATGCATAATAAAAATTAAAATGTTTAATCAATAAATTATTATTATTTCTTTTTTAATCATTGGTTCTTGGACCAGTTTACATGTATCGATTAGTCCCTCGAACAACCAAGAATAGTCAGGAGTCGTCACAAGTGAACCTTCCCATAAAGGTTTTGACAAATTAAGCTTCGATTCAAACCGGAGCAGATGAGATTTCTGGTACATCCCCTGAGATTTCACTCAAACAATATTCATAGTCCATTTGGTTTGTTGGGTTTAGAATCTCTTTGTGTATAATTGATTTGTAGGATTTGAAATGGTTTGAAAATAAGGATGTATGTTACAATTTTATGTAAACCATTTGGACCAATCAAGTAATTTACACTAATATTATTTATTAAAAAATATAAATAACTTAATTGTATCTAGTTATTTGGAAATAGATGTTTTTAATATACTTTAAAATATATTTTTAGTTATAAATCAACGAATTTTTTTGGAAAAGGTATCCCAGACCACATTGGGCCCAGACTAATCCTCGGCAATTTTGGGCCGAAGCCCGACTGCTAAAGCATGCAGCCCGGGGTCGAAGCCCCCGTACCTCCAGAATGCGTCCCCCAGGGCTCGAACTCAGATTCACCACTATGTAGTGCCCAAGCCTTACCACTAGGCTAACACTCCTTTGGTATAAATCAACGAATTTTTGTTCAAATAGTTAATTAAACAAAACTAATTAATTGAAGATATTGATATAATTTTTAAAATATTATTATATACAAATGAACGAAATCTTCACAACATATTTAATTGAATAAAAATAGTTAAATGAAAAAATATATATTTTTTAAAAACATTGTTATATATAAATTAACAAAATCTTGTCCAAATAAATAACTAAACTAAAAATTGGAGTAACTAAAAATTTTAGTGCTTAGGCTCGAAGGTGTTGGCGGTGGTTGCTTTGGGCCTTGGTGGGTGTTGCCTGAAGGTGGTACGCCTCTCGCGGGTGTTGGCTTTGGGCGTTTACTCGAGCTCACAAGCCCGAGCATCTTCTCTTTTTTTTCTCTCTCTTCTATATATATAATATTTAATTTAAGAAAATGAAAAAGGGTATTAATTGGGTTGTGGGTAAATGTTGTTTGGGTAAATAGTGGAAAGCTGATTTGTGGCAGATTTGGGCTTTGGGCTCTACCACAGTCCACAGTGGCACTCTTGGCCTTATTGTTTACTTTAACTATCAAGTATCAACTAAGGTTCCTACATCAAATTAATTACAATTTTAGTCATTATAGTTGCTATTTTATTTCAATTTTGAAATCCTAGTTACCCTCTTGGGATTTTAAAATTTATGTTTGAAGGATTTCAACTAAATTTAAATATTTTAAATATGGACAATTTGAAAATAGAAAACTTGATTGGAATGAAGTTGAAATCCTAGTTCTCAAATCCTTCGCATTCTAGTAAACCAAAAGAACCCTTAGTAATCATGAAAAACTGAAATTTATGTTTGAAGGATTTTTTTTAGGTTGAAGGTTATGATGCTTTCGTTTAAACTGCACTCACTCGTTAAACTTCAAATTGACTTCATGATTATGAAGTTTGTTACCAGATAATGAGAAACCACAATCGAAATTGTCAATTATGTTTGGATGGAATGAAATTGAGAATTGTTTGAGTGATTAATTAATCGTTTGAAAATAAACAAAAATCTTGAATTATGAATTGTAATAAACAATGATAGAAGAAAACGATAGTGTTGTTTTGGTTGAAAACTTTCGGTGGAGAGAGTATGGTTGCTCCTAATTTTTCCGGCAACCGAATTAAACTCTTTTACACTTAGGGTGTGTGTATTAATGACTTAAAGAATTTAATGAGCATTGTTCGCACAGACATTTGAGGGTCTTTGCTTACGACTTAATGACTTGCATGAAATTATTCACATAGTAAATGGGGAGCTCTTGTCCCCATTGAGACACTTTTTGGACAAATTACCCATTGTTTTACACCGGTTTTTAACTCAATAAAAACACCAAACTACCTCTTTCATTCATTCATTTTTCAACATAGATCCCTGCTTCAAACCCTAGCCAAGTCTTCAACTTGCTGCTGGTCCTTCTGTCAACTACGGCCCACTTGCTAACTTAATTGTCTTCTTCATTAGTTGGTTTTTGTTAATTTTTTTCCATAGCGCTTGATTTATGCTTAGTTATTTCTTAACAATATTTCATTTCTTCCTTATCAATGATCATCTTGGTCATTACCAGGCCGTTCTAGAGTTTGGATGTCTGTGCGAAATGCAAAATATGACCACTTTGTCTATCTTTTAAGCAAGATGAAATGGATGTACGATACAATTTTCTAAAGTTTGGAACCTAGCCAACTAGGTGACTCATCATCCTTAATCGATTTTAATTAACTAAACAAATAAATACAATATGGGGGGGGGGGGGGGGGACGGGAGGGGGCTAGATCAAAACCCCAATACAAATATAATTATGAGCTTTAGTGTTATGGTATGTTTGATATATTTTCTCCAATTTTTGATTTAAATATTTGATTTTACACCAAATCCTGTTTGGTATTTCTAAATGTTGAACTGAAGTTAAGATTTAGAAAGATTGAATTTGGTATTATAATCGTGTTGAATTTCGTACATAATGGATCAAGAGTCAGATTTACATTGTTCATGTCTTCATGAAAAGCCTTTAGGTTTGATACCAAGGTAAAATAGTTTTTGATCATTCAACAATTATAGAAGTAAGTAAACAATAACACCAATGGCCACTCAGTTGTATGGTAACATATTTCAAATAAAAAAAGTAAACACCTTAATGTCTTAACCATCTTGTTCTATCTTAGACAGTTTGTTATGACAAAAAGTTGTGTATATTTCTCATGTTGACAAAACCCAAGGTTCATTAAAATCGCAGATGGAGTCACAGAGGTCCCTGTGTACATACAATGTTTGGGTTTTTTGGCGATTGCAGAATTAACGTCAGTTTTCCGAGCTATAAGAGATGAGTTCAAGAAAAATCGGTCACCTCCTAGTGAACCAAGAATTAGGGTTTTCAAAAAAACCGAAAACCCGAATAACCGAACTGAACCGTATGATCTAAAACCGATAAAACCGATACCCAAGCAACCCGTGACCCGTAAAACCCAAAAATGAGGATACCCGCCGAGTCGTGGGGCAGGTTCGGTTCTCTAAATTTACTACTCGCGAATACCCTCCCCTCCCCGTATATATACATATATATAGAGGAAAGTTCAATTGTGAACCACTTTTTGGTTGTGAACGTGAGGACAGCCGAGAGTGCGACACGTGGCGACTTTAAGTGTGGCCCCCCTCTTTAATTCAATGCCCTCCCATGAATCGCGCCTAGTCATCCGCCGTGGATCTGACGTGGCGCCTAGTCATCCGCCACGTGTCGCGCTCTCGGTTGTCCTCACGTTCACAACCAAAAAGTGGTTCACATTTGAGCCCACCCCTATATCTATATATATATATATATATATATATGTGAGAATACGTGGAACCCCTAGATTAATCTCCCAAAGAGCTCTTGAAGAGAGAAGGGGGTTCCAACATATATAGTGAAGATTTGGTCCAAGTCTAGCCGATGTGAGACTCTAACACGCCCCCACCAACAGAGGCTAGATAGAGAGCCTAGAAGGGTCACGAGAGGACCAGGAGAGGGTCAAGAGAGTGCCGACATGTGAGTCCGTAGAGTGGTAGACCTTGGCTCTGATACCATGTGAGAATATGTGGAACCCCTAGATTAATCTCCAAAAGACCCCTTGAGGAGAGAAGGGGTTCCAACATATATAGTGAAGATTTGGTCCAAGTGTAGCCGATGTGGGACTCTAACAATATAGTTTATTAAGAAAAATATATTTATTACTACTTCATAATAAAAAAAATACTAATCTTAAGAAGATCTTCATCACATGTTGTGTTTTCTTCGTTCACCTCCCACTGCCATTAGT
Source organism: Centaurea solstitialis (assembly GCA_030169165.1). Taxonomy (NCBI): domain Eukaryota; kingdom Viridiplantae; phylum Streptophyta; class Magnoliopsida; order Asterales; family Asteraceae; genus Centaurea; species Centaurea solstitialis. The sequence continues at coordinate 15,031,673 of CM058045.1, read as the reverse complement.
TTGTCGGTTAAATTGGGTATAAATTGTTTTTGCATACTCGTAGCGATGACAATTCTCCTTACTTTTATTTTTCTTATATAATATATTTTAGTATTAATTGTTTTAGCTTGTCATAAAATAATTTATTTTCTAGTATATATTTTGTGTACATCAAAAACTAAAAAAATGTGGGTAACCATGACCCACACCGTGGGTACCCGCTCATTTTCGGTTCAATTCAATAAGGATACCTGCCCCGCGCAATTCGGTTTCGGAGAGTAAAATTAGGTACCCGCCCCATACATATTTTTCTCAAATTTTTCACTACCCACCCCACCCCACCCCACCCCATCCCGTGCACACCCCTACTGAGAATCATGAAAAGCCTTTTGCCGCCCTTAAAAATGGTTGCATTAGCTACACTTTTAAACCATTTCAATTTTTATGCTACCATTTTCTTACATAAACTCAATGTTTCTATTTTTTTTGGACGGCAGTTAAACACATGCACACGTCCCGACCGAAGTCGAAGAGGTATTCGGGATCCATTCGGACACCCGACTAATCATCTCGTCCATGAATGAAAGACATTTTCGTCTTTTTATCAATTTTTTTCTTTTATCCAATCAAGCTCAAAAAGGAAAGAAAATGAGAAGAAACTAAACAAAGATGGTGTTTTTTTATAGGAAATGGGAAGAAATTAAAACGAAAACAAATTCTTAGCTTCATTTTAAGAGGGTGTTTGGGATTGCTTTTTAAACTTCAAAAGTGTTTATTGACTTATGATGGTAGAAAAATGAGTTTTTAAAAATATGTTTCGCTTAGCTTTTGTGGTGACAAAAGTCAATCGAACAAATACAAATCAGTTTATGATATCTTGGATTTTGAATCTCCCCATAATGGAGTAGAAAGGCTTCTTGTTGATAGCATTGCAATATATAATTCATCAGACAACAACATAAAAAGAAGTTATATATTTGGGATTTCAATAATCTAGAGGTTCTCTGCTTCTCCAGGTTATAAATGTTAATCTTGAATTATTTCACATGATTCATTTGATTTATGTGTTAATCAAAATAAAAAAATGGCTTTGAGTCATTATAGGTAAACTTTAAAAAACACAGAGTTTGGAAAACATTTGAATGCAAATTAAGAGAAGATGAGATTTTTACTATATCTAAAATTACTAGTGGGACACAACCCAAATTGTTAGGCTGCACACAGCGGTGTGCGGGTATGGGGGCGGCTAGAGGAAATCCAACCGGCGGGCTCAACAGGGTTGGGTGTGCAGAAATCCAACCGGCGGGCTCAACACCTTTGCGGTCTCACCACACCGCTTATGAACCCGTGAATTGTGTGTTGTGTGAGAGGGTTGAGAGGGTTGGGTAAAGGTTGTAGAGGGTTATGAGAGGGTTAAGAGAGGGTTGGAGAAAAGCTGATGTGGCGCTGATGTGGCAGTGTTAACCCGAAGGGCTCGGAGGGTTGGCTGTGTGCAGCCTTAAATATAATCTTTTCCTTATTCTAATATAAAAAAAACTGACCAAAACACATTTCAATCACTACAATTATACCTTTCATATATATATATATATATATATAGAGGAATAATCAAATAAAAACCACATATTTTGTAAAAACTTGAGGAATAATCTCATCCATTAAAAGATTTTAATCAAGGGTGTTAATAGAAGGAAACCATGGTAGCATTTTTTATAATATACACCTAACCACACTAGATTTTAAGCCCAAAAGGGTATTATCGTCCTTTTAACAACCACCTGCATTTACATTCTCTTTGGAAAATTCCCAATCTCATCCAACCCTAAATCTCTCTCTCTCGGTGACGACGCCGGCCACCCCACCTACCGGCGACCGGCCGACCTCCACACGGGAAGAGCTGCAACCAGCAAAACGATCAGAACATCTTCAAGAAGCTTCATATTGGCAGTAATCACAATCCTAATCGATCATCAAATGATTCATCATCTTCATCATCATCATCGATTTCCTCTTCTTCCTCCACCGCCGACCACCGCACGCCTTCGAATTTCACCGGACAAGCCTCCGCTCAGCCTCCTCCGTCCACCGCACGCCTTCAATTCCACCAATTTCACCAAACCCTAACCTAATAATCTCACTTTCTCCATTCATCGATCTCCTCAATTTCCCAATCCACCTGCCCTGAACGATTTGTTAAATTTCCAGGGCTTCTGGTGATCTCTCGATTGTGTGAAATGGTGGTGGTTTTGACTGGATTTGCTAACTCTGTTCTTCCTGAATCGGAATCCAGAAGCACGATGATCAATCGTTCTTCTTGTTGTAATACGTTTCTTCATTGTAATTTGGCTTCATCTTCTTCTTTGGCTTATGTTCCTTCTCAGCTCCGGATAGACTTTTTTAAGCCGGTTGGTGGTCGGAGATTGGTTTCTGATAGGGGATTAGTTCGTGCAAACCCTAGGTGTGAGGTAAACACGGATGTTGGATCGCCATCGGAGTTGAAATCAGCCAGTGTTTCTGCTCTTGAAGCGCTCAAGACGTCGGTCGGTGACCGTGAGTTTTCGAATTCTGATTATTGTTGTTGTAATTAGATCTGTTTCAAATTGAATTTTGCTATTTTGGGGCTCTTTTGGTGGATTGAAAATGGTTATATGAATTGAAGACATATATGGTTTCATATGGTTTCGGCATCCAAAAATGGATTCTCGACTTGTAGTTGCGAAATCGAAGGCTTCTTGGGGTACAGAAACATCATGGAAACGCAACGAGTGAGTGATTTCTTGATCGCGGTTGCTTATTTTTCGATCCCGATGATGGAGCTATGGTTGTATGTATGGATGTATATTTAGTTGTTATTTTCTTATGAATATAAATGTAATAGACATTCTGTTTTGTATTCGTAAGATGAATATTCACCTGGTGGTGAATGAATTTATATGATTTTCATTTGGTGAATATGAATATTCATATGATGAATATGATATGGTGAATGTGAATATTCATCTGGTGAATATGAATATTCATATGGTAAATATATGATGAATATGATATTGGGAATATGAATATTCATATGGTGAATATATGATGAATATTCATATGGTGAATATATGATGAATATTCATATGGTGATTATATGATGAATATTCATATGGTGAATATGATAGTGAATATTCATATAATGAATAAACTGTGATTTTCAGATCAAGGGCTTAGATTATTCCTCAAGTTTTTACAAAAAAGTGAATATATATATATATATATATATATTTTGTAAAAACCACATATTTTGTAAAAACCTCTTCTTTTGTAAAAACTTGAGGAATAATCTAAAATGACGATCATGCCCTTTTTAGATCAAAGACTTAGATTATTCCTCAAGTTTTAAAAAAAAAAAATGATTTTTCCTTGAAGGACCATATATATATATATTCATTGATGCATCCAACATTCACAACTTAAAGAAAACTATCTCAAGCAGCAGCAAAACAGAGTAAGATAACATTCTATTTGAACCAATTAACTTACATATTCATAATTAACTTGCTTTACATTCTTGCTCATTAAAGAAGAAAGGATATCTAAATCAAATAGCAACAAAAAAAGAGTTGATAACATTCTATTTGAACCAATTAACTCACCATCTATAACAACTTAAATACAATAAACCAATACTTTCATAACCAAATTAAAATCTTTAACATTCAAGTCAAACCCGCACATATCGATCGCTATATACATACCGTTACCAACATAAACCATAAACCGAATTAGCCAATTCTTCGGATGGAGTCACGGATCCTTTTACCCCGCTTAAGCAACTTTCCAAACGTCGACTGATCTGCTTCAAATTCTCTCTTTGCATCGCCATTTTAAACACCAATGGTAGCTCCCGGTTTTTGATCATTAAAGACGAGGTAAGACCGTCGAATTGGGAGTGTGGAATACGATAACACCCATAGAAGAACGGATGCTGAAGAGCTTCTTTGGCTGTTGGCCTTGCGCATGGGCTCCATGAAAGAAGGGTCGAAATCAGATTAATTGCTTCCGGACTTGCTGACGGTAGTCTTAACAAGTATTGAGAAAGCTGAAATTGTATTGAGCTAATAAAAATCAAAATTGAGTAAACTAATTTTATATCCTAAATGTAACTTATATAATAAATGTAAATTATAATATAAAGTATATATATGTAAACATAATATATTCTTATAAACTACATTTATTTTATAAACAAATTTGTTTTAAACCACTAAAACATATAAAACAAATATACAAAAACCGGGTTGGGCTTAACCGGGCCTGGGCCCGGGCCTTGCCTTAACCGGTTTTTGGCTTAACCGGGCCTTGTTTTTTGTTCAAATCTGTAACCGGGTCGGGCCTGATGAGTCTTAACCGGGCTTCGGCGGGCTTTAAAAAACCGGGCTTATTTCGGTCCCGGGTTCGGTTACCCGTCCGTAACCGATCGGACCGGGCTTATTTGGCCATCTCTACTTGAAAGACCTTGCAATATTTGAAAGGCTTGCAAGTTCTTACAAAGCTTCTTATTTAGATGGCAATATCACCTCATTTGCAAGGAGCACTTACAAGATTGACTGACGTAAATGGCCTACTAATTATTTAATTTTCAAGACTAAATTCCAATCACATATCATAACTAGCATCTATGTCATTTGAATTTGAAAGATAAATAATAGTTAATACTTAATAGAAATGGAGTATCTTTTTCTTTTTTATTGGTTTGTGGTATGCTATTACTGATTTGTTGATACATAAGAACAGGAACTGATATTTTGGATAAAAAGGAACTGATATGTTTTTTTTTTTGTTTTGTAAGCATAATATTTTATCCTTTTAAAAAAATGTTTATATACTTAATTGTTCAAAATAAGAAAATTTGATGGGTTTTTTTTTTTCTTTTTTTGGTTTAGTAAGTCTAAAAATTTATTTATTCGATTTCAAGAAGTTCAAAGGTTTATTTATTAAACAAAATTAGAGATTTATTCGTATAACTTAAAGAGTCGATATTCATAACACAAATGTTTGGCCCAATTTGATCAAAAACTCAATTAAACTTTTGGAGATAGGCTAAACTATTCGAGCATACAACATTTTCAAACCAAACATGCTCATGCATTCATAAATCATAAAATTAAAACATAAAATTTATCATGCTAAAACTAATAAGCGATATAATCATTCACGAGTTAAAGCCCGTACAAGGATTGAGCTCGATAGTTCAAAAATATTCGAGCTAGAGCCCTACTTTTAATAACCCACTACTCGACCCGACTCTTTTCCACCTAGTCTTGGCCATCCAATTTGGTCACATCATGTCCCGTCCAATCTAGGAGTGTGTAAAAAGTCACACGACCCAATTCAATCCCACCATTCTAATTAGAATCAACCGACTATAGTTGGATATCCAATTGTAATTAGATCGTATTGGATCCAAAATTTCAACATTCAAATTGGATGACTCGGTTATTGGATGATAGTCTAGAACCCACTAAAAGTGAACTGATATAATTTAATGATCATCCAACTATCATCCAGTTAGTAACTATATATAATTATCAACATTTTATGATATAAACTTTTAGTTGATATAAATTTTTTTACATAAAGAAATTAAGAAATATATATGAATAATTGATCCAAATAGTCAATTAAATGATTGAAAATTGTATCAAAATATCTGGTGGATCTGATGGATAATCAACAGTAACATACAATTGATGGATTGGATCGGATCTCCAATGTTAATTTAATTGATTGGATCGAATGACAAAATTCAACGTCTGTTAGATGTTTTGATCAAGTTGGATCTATCTAAATCCATTGGATTTCTACCGATGGACGCCCCTAGTCCCATCTTGTCGTGTCTCGTTCTATCCAAACTAGTCTTGTTCTTAAATGAAATTCTCTACGTTTCTCATGTTGACAAAAGATAACATACGAACTTTTTTTACAAACCAAACGATTTGTAATTTCTAAACTGAAAAATCAAAAGATGTTATATGCAATAAATAACAAAAAGACAAAATTTATAGTTCACTCATATATTAATCGAGTTAACGTATTTTGTGATTGAAGGAGTATAAATATACAAATATTAAATCACAAACAATACATATCGTGGTTATTAATGTTAATCTTGAATTATTCACCGGACTCGTTTGAAATTATGAGTGAAATCGAAAACAAAATCGTATAAACTTTTGATAATTAGTCTAAAAATAAAAATGTCCAAACCACCCTTCGGTCACTACCATTACACCCTTCATATATTTAATGATGCATCCAACATATATATTCCATAATTAACTTCATTTACATTCTTGCCATTAGAGAAGACAGAATATCTGAATCAAACAGCAACAAAACAAGAGTTGATAACATTCAATTTAACCAATTAACTCAGTATCTATAACAACTTAAATACAATAAAACCAATACTTCCATAACCTAAATCTTTAACATTCAAGTCAAACAAAAAAGTCAAACCCGCACATATCGATTCACTATATACATACCGTTACCAACATAAACCATAAACTGAGTTAGCCAATTCTTCGGATGGAGCCACGGATCCTTTTACCCCGCTTAAGCAACTTTCCAAACGTCGACCGATCTGCTTCAAATTCTCTCTTTGCATCGCCATTTTAAACACCAATGGTAGCTCCCGGTTTTTGATCATTAAAGACGAGGTAAGACCGTCGAATTGGGGGTGTGGAATACCATAACACCCATAGAACAATGGATGCTGAAGAGCTTCTTTGGCTGTTGGCCTTTCGCACGGACTCCATGAGAGAAGGGTCGAAATCAGATTGATTGCTTCCGGGCTCGCTGACGGTAGCAACAAAGAAAGATCCACACCCGGAAAGTCTGGAAACCGATAGTTGATGTTATTGGCATGATAGATTCCCAAACTCCATGTGGTTTCCGTCGGGGTGCCGATCACACTGCAAATCCTACGCATTACGTCTGTGGCAGAGGAACCTTTGAAGAGCGGTTGGAGGGTGAATAGTTCATACATGATTGCACCCATTGCCCACATATCGACCGAAGAACCGTGTGCCCTAGCGTGGAGAAGAACCTCAGGGGCCCGATACCAACGTGTTGTGACGTAATCGGTGTACGGAGGTTTACCGTTGATCTCACGGGCTTGACCAAGATCCGCGATCTTGATGACATCCTTGGAGACCAGAAGGTTTTCCGGTTTAAGGTCGCGATGAAAGTATCCAACTCGGTTGTGCATGTATTCAAGGCCTTGAAAGATTTGGAAGCAGATGTTTCTGATCTCGGTTTCGGAAAAGGGTTTCGTTCGATATCTCATGCGGTCGAAGAGAGTGCACTCCATGTATTCGAAAACCAGAAACAAGATTTTGTTTTCCACGATGACTTCTTTGAGTTTTACGATGTTAGGATGATTCTTCACCTTGCATAGCGACTTGACTTCTCTCAGATTCATGCATTCTTTAATGGAGTGATACCTTCGATCGATCATCTTCTTGATTGCAACCAGTTCACCGGTCTCAGTATTCAATGCCTTAGAGACAACCCCATATGATCCACGCCCAATTTGTCCGAGTTTGTGATATTTTTCCATTCTCTGTTTTGAAGAATACACACACCAACTTAGAAGAAGAAGAAGAAGAATCAAGAAATTCGATATACGAATACAAAAATTAAAGACCTTACCTTATAAGAAGAAAGTTGTTGTAGTGAGTATGTATTAAGTGGTAAGTGTTGTTTATTTATAATAATCGAGTAGATCATTTATTGATATGTGAATCCAATCATGTTTATCCAGATATATATTTCCGCAGGAAACAATATTTTCCATAATTAACCATAACAAAAATTAAAATGTTTAAGCTATAAAATAACATTATTTCACTTTTCAACCATAGGTTTTTGGATCAGTTTATATTAATCCCTCGAGCAATCAAAAATAATCAGGGATCATCACAAGTGAACCTTCTAGGTTTTGACAAATTAAGCTTCAAATCAAACCCATTTGGTTTGTTGGATTTGGAATTTTTTTTGTATATTTGATTTTGTAGGATTTGGAATGATTTGAAAATATGGACGTTTTTTCATAATTATTTTAAAATGAAGATGCACGGTGCACAATTTTGTATAAGGTATAAGGACCAATCATATAATTTACTCTAAAAATTTTATTAGAAAATATAAATAACTAAATTGTATCTGGTTTTTAGAAAAAATGCTTTTATCTTAAAAATATCATATTTTTAAATCAACGAAATCTTGCCCAAATAGTTTACTGAATTAACTGAAGATAAAGATATATTTTAGAGTAAACTCTAATTTTGGTCCTTGTGGTTAGTGAAATATTTGAAAGTGGGACCTGAACTTTAGTATGTCTAGAAATCGTCCTTGTGGTTTGCATTTTGGTTTGAAAATGGTCCCTAATTACTAACTTCATTAAAACCTAGAGTAAATTACAAATTTGGTCCCTGTGGTTTACCAAAAGTCTCACTTTTGGTCCCTACAATTTCAAAATTACACTTTCGCCACTCGAGTTTACATTTTCGTCCGGATTTGGTCCCTGCGTGTAACAGACGTTAAAAGCGTGCCGTTAGGGCACATCACGTGCACAGCATGCGAGGGTAATTTGGTCAATTCCACTCTCCTCTCTAAATTACTCTCCTTCATATGTACGGGTTTTACCAAAATCAACCTAAAATCTCAATTTCGTCTTCTCTACCAAATTACTCTCCCAAAATACGATCAAATTTGAAGCATCAAATTCAGATGACAATGTGGAGGATTAGGGCAGTGTATGAATACTTTGATATTCTGGAAGTTTATAGTAAGTTATTTTGACATCATTGTAGGTTTTTACAATATCAAAATAACTTAAAAAGGAAAAAGACAAAATTACCCTTAACTTAACTAATAGGTTCTAACAAAGTTACTGATCAGGGACCACTTTCAAACTAAAATGCAAACCACAAAGACGATTTCTAGACATACTAAAGTTTAGGTCCCACTTTTAAAGATTTCACTAAACCACAAGGACCAAAATTAGAGTTTACTCTATATTTTAAAAACGTTGTTATTTACAAATCAACAAAATCTTGTCTAAATAGTTAATAGATTGAAAATAATTAATTGAAGATAAAGATATATTTTAAAGATATTATTATATTAAGCGACAAATAATTAATTGAATAAAAATAGGAGTAAATTACATTTTTCGGTCCTTGTGGTTTTGGTTTCCTTCTCATAACCTACTTCTATTAACATTTTAATAAGTTTACTTTTATTAATCACAACCTAAATGACTCTTAGAAAAACTTATCATATAGTGGGAGTTCTTGTCACCATTCAAACATTTTTTTGACAAAAATACCCTTGTTCTACACGGGTTATAAACAAAAAAAAAAAAACCCAGCTACTTCTTTCATTCACACATCTTCAACCATAGTATCTCCTCCTTCAAACGCTAGCCGTCCTCAACTTGTTGCTCACTAGATGCTGCTCACCGACAGCTGCTTGTCCTTCTACTCTCACAATGAGAATGCATATAACCCTATTCCGGTCTGGTCCGGTACGAAATGAACTTATAATCATAGAATTGACTCAATCATCAGATTATAGATTATAAGTTCATAACCCAAGCCCATTACCATTTTGGGCAGATGACTAGGCGCGATTCATTGGAGGGCATTGAATTAAAGGGGGGGGGGGGGGTACCACACTCAAAACCGCCACGTGTCGCGCTCTCGGCTGTCCTCACGTTCACAACCAAAAAATGGTTCACATTTGAACTTTCCTCTATGTGTATATATATATATGTGGAACCATATAGTGGATGCTCAATTTTACAAAACGAATAATTACTATTAGATAGTGGCGAATCTAGAAACTTTAGAGATGAGTGTCGTACTTTAAGCTAAGCAACACATACATTACGTGACCGTTGTAATGGTGTTGTTTTAGTAGTCACTACCACTAGTATATTAATAGAGAGGGAGAGAGAGAGAGAGACAGAGAGAGGAAGAGTGTAGAAAGAGAGATAGAGAGAAATAAGGAGATAAAAGAGAGAAGGGGGATCGGTTTCGCCGGGTTGCCATATCTAATTCCCCAAGACCGTATGGGAAACTGATTTCACCATAGCACAACTCGCGAGAAGGCCCGCCAAGCCCGTGCGGGAAGCCCGACGATCCCACATGGCCGCTATTCACGACCTTAAGTTCTTATCTTAACTAGTGCCTTCATATGTTAAGGGAATTTTAGTTATTACAAAAAAAAAAATTCTAAAATAAATTTAGATGTATAAATTTTTCTCTTTATCTTTCTTTTCTTTTATTTTTCTCCAATTCGAAAACAAAAGAAAGATGTTTGTTTGACAGATCTTTAACATTTAAATGATCAGAATGATTAAGAGAGTTTTATGTTTTACTACATTATAAAACCTAGTTGTTTCATAAATGTTATAAGGGCCTTCAAAAAAGATCCTAATACAATTATAACAAAACAAGATATAAAAGTTTACACCATATATTATATTAAAAGTTTTACAAGTTGAATTAACAAAATGTCTAATAATAACAACGGTGCACAAAAAAACCGAATAACCGAAAAACCGAAAGAAAAAACCGTAACCGGTTATTTTTAACTGGTTAGGATTTAAACCAGACTGGTTTTTTTAATAACCGGTTATTTGACCTTGTTAGGACATAAAATGTCCTAATATGTGAAAGTTTTATAAAGAATCAATTTTGTGTAAATAATAGAAAGGGAGGGCTTAAAGTGTAAATTGTTGTATAGATAAAGGGGCTATAGTGTAGAGGTATATATAGAGAGATGGAGTGGCAATTGAGAGAGTTATGAGAGTCGTATAGTGAGCTGTGTGTGTTTTCCAAGGTGTACTTTGTACTTTGTATCTCCATGGATGAATAAAGACAAGCTTTGGATTCTCAATCTCTCTCTCCTCTTGATTGCTTTGATTTCTTGTTCTAACAAGTGGTATCAGAGCTGGGATGAATTGGATTATTCATTTCGATCCTTCGAAATCAAGCAATTGGAGGTATTATTTTGGATTTTTGAAGTTTGAGCAAAAATAGTGAAATTTGGATTGGAGCTTGAAGATATTGAAGATTTGATGTTTTGGATCTGGATTGGTGTTAGATTGTTGTTAGATTTGAATTTTTGATGATTAATTGTGTAGATTTGATATATTTTGAGCATTTCTTGATGGATTTTCGAGGTTTTGTTCGAAGTTCATCAATGGAGGTCCTCTAATGGAGGTTTTGGGTGAAGATTCATATGTCTAGACTCTGATATTCTTATGTCTCGAGCCAAAAATGGATATTTTGGTCAGATCTGATGTCTCGAGTCCAAAAAATGGTAATTTTGGGATCAAGTGTAACTGTCTCGAGCATAAAAAGTCGGAAGTGGTTATGTCTGGAGCATAAAAATGAAAACTTTTGGATGTCTGGAGCTATTTAGTCAATGTCTCGAGCATAAAAATGAGTTTAGATCAGAAAAGCATGTCTCGGGACATGTCTCGAGCCACTATTCATGTCTCGAGTCCACTATTTATGTCTCAAGCCACTATTCATGTCTTGAGCATACTATTCATGTCTCGAGTCAACTATTCATGTCTCGAGACTACAAATTCAGCAGGAAGTTAGAGATTGCAAGAGCTTCTTTATCAGGAATTTCTAACGAGACATTTATTTGAAGAGCTGAAATGTCTTATCCAGTTCAGAATTTAATTTTCTGATGCGCGTCATTCTTAATATGATCAATCGAGTGTACGAGATTTATTCAGTTGGGCCTAAATTTCTTGTTGGGCCGTGAAGTTCAGGTTGGCCCAAGATTGATCTCCAATTTTTTGTAATAATCCAGATCCACTCCAATCCAATTCCAGTTGGCTTCAAAAATCCTTGTGCTTAATCGGCCAATTTTTCTATCTCTATTTTTCTATAGCCCCATAAAAGCCCGAAAATTCAATTTTTTCATATTTTGAAAATTGAATTTATTTCATTCCCTCAAATGATCCAAATCCTTTGAACCCAAGCCAGATTTGTAACGATTTCGGGACGACATTGATTGAGTTTTGTATTTGATCGGATTTTTCAGAAGGATGATTTCCTGCTTTCTCTATTTCAGAATCCAATTCACTCCCCCTCACCAGCTTCAATGGGTGTACGGTTTCTTGTGGGCGGCATTGTTCTAACCACTCATTGTTGTCGTGGCTTTTGCGCTTATCAGCACTGAAGTTTTGATGGTGGTTCTTGTCATCTGACTGTTTAAGAAGATTGAATCAATTCTTGATTACTTTCTGTCTCTGAAATTGTTTCGGAAATCGGCTACAGATTGAAAATTGAATTTCTCTCTTTTCCCCGCTGATCAGATTCTTTGAAGATAAGTCAGATTTGATATCGATATTCAGACTGTGGATGATCAGATTTTGTTTTCAGTTGGATTGGTTAGACACCTGAGCTTCTGCAATCGTTTCTCTGGAGTTTTCCTTGTGGGAGCTAGACCGTTGACTGGTTTCTATCAGTGTTCTAAACTGATCACTTAGAGTGTTGAGAGTTATCCGTCATTGTTCTGGTTCTTGTGGATGCTAGCTCTTTGAGTGCTTTCTATCATTGTTCTAGCCTGATCAACTAGAACTTTGAGAGTTTGCAATCATTGATCCGGAGTTATGGTTGTGATCTAGACATTCGAGTGCCGATGATCATCTGCCTGATTGAGAAGGTTGAATCAGAGTTTGATTGTGTTTCAGTTCTGAAGGTTTCCAGGAAATCGGCTAATTTCTTGATCAGTTGAGAGAATTGAAGAAGATGTGCATCTCTTTTAGTATCATCTCCCAGTACTTTCATGATCATGGTGTCTCAGTGATCCAAGTTCCTTGAAGTTGTGCACGTGTCAGGCTCAGAGTTCTTGAACTGAATGTTTTTAGATGTCGAACAGACTCTTCGTTCTTTGATGTTATACGAATGAACATCAAAGTGACTCGCACTTGTCTCTATCCCACCGGGGGATGCACCAATTTGCTTACGGAACAACAATTGAGTTCAGAGGCTTTCGGTTGTGCTTGAGTAAATTGAGTCTGATGATCGTTTGATACAGAAGTTTGAGAGCTCGTTTTAAGGGGGAACTTGGAATATGCAACGTAGCTGAGCACTACTAAAGTATTCTTACAGAAGCAGGGGGAGAAGATCAGAGATGCTTCTTTATAAAACTTTAGGGGAGATTGTTAGGACATAAAATGTCCTAATATGTGAAAGTTTTATAAATAATCAAATTTGTGTAAATAATAGAAAGGGAGGGCTTAAAGTGTAAATTGTTGTATAGATAGAGGGGCTATAGCATAGAGGTATATATACATGGAGTGGCAATTGAGAGAGTTTTGAGAGTCGTATAGTGAGCTTTGTGTGTGTTTTCCAAGGTGTACTTTGTACTTTGTATCTCCATGGATGAATAAAGACAAGCTTTTGGTTCTCAATTTCTCTCTCCTCTTGATTGGTTTGATTTCTTGTTCTAACAGACCTGCTTAAGCATTTGGACATGCCCGATTTTTCACCAGTTAGATAACCGGTTGTTTAATCGGTTTTCGTAATAAAAAATTTGAACTTATAAATATATATATGTGTGTGTGGCGCGCGCGCACAATTTTATTTGAATTTATATTTATAGTTTGTTGGTAAATAATAATTGTTGGTATTTATATAATTATATTTATTGTTTTTATCATATTTATACAACTATAAATAATAATTATATGTATTTATATAATTATTATGATATAAAATTAAATAAAACAAAAGAAAAATCCCAAAGAAAATCAGAATTTTAATCTAAGCCCAAAAGAAGCCCAACCCAATCCTACTCCGGCCCATAACCTAACCGGTTTTATACTTAACCTAACCGGTTTGTTAGAGTATTGTTTTTCGAAGCCCATAACATAACCTAACCGGTTTGACCGAACCGGTTTATACTTAACTTAACCGGTTTGTTAGAGTATTGTTTTCGAAGCCCATCACCGGTTTTTTTTAGTTTGTTTATAAATAACCGGTTAGGTTATTTAACCCGTCACGTGCACCTCTATTTGTAATAAAGAATGGGACAAATCAAGAAAAATGGTAAATCGGAAAGAATTGAAGTATTAGACTAAATTGTTAATATACCATAAGTTATCAAATAGGTTAAAATAAAAAAGAAAAGGTCGAATTATCGAGCTAGCACCTGGGATAAAATTTAAAGCATATATATAATTATCTATAGCATACATTTATCAGACTACCCGCCCCACAAACACCTGACGCGAACCGAGATCCGCCCTGCGCCCCAAACCCAACTGTTTCTCTCTGCCATTTTGACCCAAACCCGCCCGCATACCCACGCTGACCCGCGCGTGGTTCTGCCGGGTACACCCCTAAACCCATCTCCAAATTTACTAATTCACCCACTGAACTTATAATGTGTATTTAATTTATATCTTTTATTTTCAATATTTCATTTTACGTTTTAGTCTTATATCGTGTATTGGCTAAAATACGTTAAAAAAATACGTTTTAATTTTAACAAATTACGCCATTATATTCGTATCGTCGATACGATCGAAATGAGCCTAATATTGAATATTTTTTGATGTAGTTATTTTATTTATATACTATATATACGTTCCAACCGACCTAAATTCTATACCATTTTCAAATTTACATATTAACATCATAAACTTATAATATTTATTAATTTTATAATTTTACTTTTCTATATTTTATTTTATGTTTTAGTCGTGTATCGTATATTAGTTGGAATATGTTAAAAAATGCATTTTAATTTTAACAAATTAGGCTATTATAATCGTATCGTCGATACATTCGAACAGAGCCTAATATTGAATACTTTTTTATGTAATTATTTTGTTATATACTATATATAGTCCGATTATATGAAGCAAAAAGCACTGTTCATGAACAACAGCTACCGACATTTGAAGAAATTACAATTTAGCCCCTTAAACTTATAATATCTATTCACTTTATACCTTTTAGTTTTCTATATTTCATTTTACGTTTTAGTCATATATCGTATATTGACTGAAATATGTTAAGGTGTCGATGTCTGCTGTTCATGAACAGTATTTTGGCTTTCTGGTAATCGTTAGTATTATTAAAATCTCATAAAATTGCATTTTGATTTCTTGATTTCTTAAATTTTTTCATTTATTTTATAAAACCTTTCGTATGACAAAATTTGTACAAACTTTATGTTTCATATAAATTCATGTTATTCACAACATATTATTCACAACAACGGGCAAAGACAATATTAAAAAAACTCTTTGCAGCGAACCGCGGGCAAACCCCCTCGTTGGGTACAAAGTACAAAGTATTATGTAAAATTGAACCCTACATAATTTTGAGGGGTACAAAAATTTCGAGAGGCTTGTTTACAATTTCAAATTAGCAGTTTTACTCTTTGAATTGTTGCATACGATACCGTTTTCAGAGACTAAAATATTATCCAATATGGCAAATGACAGAGTCCAATTATTCCGATAAATGCTTACCGAGTAAGTGTTTAAGTAAACGACCCTTAAACTCAACAAATTAAAAATGACGAAACCACATTTCAATCACTACAATTACACCTTTCATATAACAACATTCATTAACTTGCTCACTCAAGAAAACACAATAGTTAAATCAAGCAGCAACAGAACACGAGTCGATAACATTCTATTTGAATCAATTAATTAACTCACTATCTATAACAACTTAAATACAATCATAAACCAATACTTTCATAACCAAAATCTTTTACATTAAAAGTCAAACCCAAACTCAAACTCGCATGTACATATCGATCGCTACGTACATACCGTTACCAACATAAACCATAATCCGAATTAACCAATTTTTCGGTTGGAGCCACGAATCCTTTTAACCCGCTTAAGCAACCTTCCAAACGTCGGGTATTACGCTTCAACATCTCTCTTCTCATCGCCATTTTAAACACCAATGGTAGATCCCGGTTTTTTATCATTAAAGACGAGGTAAGACAGTCGAATTGGGGGTTTGGAATACGATAACACCCATAGAAAACGGATGCTGAAGAGCTTCTTCGGCTGTCGGCCTTGCGCACGGAGTCCATGAAAGAAGGGCCGAAATAAGATTAATTGCTTCCGGACTTGCTGATGGTAGCAACGAAGAAAGATCCACACCCGGAAACTCTGGAAACCGAATATTATTGGCATGATGGATTCCAAAACTCCATGTGGTTTCCGTAGGGGTGCCGATCACACAGCAAATCTTATGCATTACGTCTGTGGCAGAGGAACCCTAGAAAAGCGGTTGGAGGGTAAATAGTTCAAACATGATTGCACCCATCGCCCACATATCGACGGAAGAATCGTGTGCCCTAGCGTAAAGAATCTCGGGGGCACGATACCAACGTGTTGTGACGTAATCGGGGTATGAAGGTTTGGCGTTGATCTCACGGGCTTGACCAAAATCCGCAATCTTGATAACATCCTTGGAAACAAGAAGGTTTTCTGGTTTAAGGTTGCGATGAAAGATTCCAACTCCGTTGTGCATGTATGCAAGACCTTGGAAGATTTGGAGACACGAGTTTCTGATCTCGGTTTCGGAGAAAGGGTTCCTTCTAAATCTTATGCGGTCGAAGAGAGTGCATTCCATGTATTCGAAAACCAAATACAAGATATTGTTTTCTACGACAACTTCATTTAGTTTTACAAAGTTAGGATGATTATTCACCTTGCATAGTGACTTGACTTCTCTCAGACTCATGCATTCTTTAATGGAGTGATATTTTCGGTCGATCATCTTCTTGACTGCAACCAGTTCACCGGTCTCTGTATTCAATGCCTTAAAGACAACCCCGTATGATCCACGACCAATTTCTTCGAGTTTGTGATATTTTTCCATAATATCAGAAACTTCGATAGTTGAAGAGGAAGTATCAGAAACTTCGAGAGACTAATACTAAGAAGATATCACTTTGTAAGAAGGAAGTTGTAGTGGGTATAGTATTAAGTGGGAAGAAGTGTTGTTTATTTACTAATCGAGTAGATTTTAGATATGGATGATTTAGGGAGAATTATATTTCACTTAGGATTATCTTTATTTTCCTTTTTTGAGAAAATAAATCTTAATCCAATGATGCTAGCTTATCCATATATTTTCGTAGGAAACTAATTTTTTTAAAACTTTCTATAATTAATTAAGCATAACAAAAATTAATTTACATAAAAAAAATTAAAATGTTTAATCAACAAAATAATATTCTTTCTTTTGTAACCATAGGTTTTTGGGCAGATTATATATATATATATATATATATATTCGGTTAGTCCCTAAAGTGATCAAGAATAGTCAAAAGTCATTATAATGAAGTGGCCACAAATATTTTTAAGTGTTTGATTTGTAAAACTTTTAATGGATTTGAATTTTTATTTCTACAAAAGTAATTATTAAATATATAAACATAATTAAATTACATTTTATTTACGTGTAAAAACAATTTATTTTTTCATATTTGAAACCTTTTATACAAATCTTAAGTCCTTTTAAATCTTAATTACACTCCTAGGTAGCGTTTGGTTCGCGGAATGGAATTCGGTGGAATTGGAATTCGTCAAGAAATTTGACTTTGAAGGAATAGGAATTGGAATTTGATGGAATTTGACCGCACATTTTGGTCGTGTTTGGTTGGATGGAATCGGAATTGGAATAAAAATGTAAAAAGTAAGGTGAGCAAAAACCAAAATTGAACCGAACCGAAAGAAAAAAATAGAAACAAAAACCGAAAAAACCGAATCCAAAACAAAAACAAAAACAAAAAATAACAAATCCGGCATAAAAAACGGTTCAGTTTCGGTTTTGGTTTCCATCTCGATTGAAAAAACCGAACCGAGTTGAAAACCGAAATCGGTTCGATATCGGTTATGGTTCCCATCTCGACCGGGAAAAACCGAACTGGGCCAAAAACCAAAATCGGTTCTATTTCGGTTTTGGTTTCCATCTCAATTGAGAAAACCGAACCGAGTCAAAAACCGAAATCGGTTCGATTTCACTTTTGGTTTGCATCTCGACCGGGAAAAGCCGAGCTGAGCCGTAAACCGTAATCAGTTCAATTTTGGTTTTAGTTTCCATCTCGGCCGGGAAAACACCGATTCGAATCGAACCGAAAGCGGTTCAGTTTTGTTTCCATCTTGATCGGAAAAAATCGATATATATATATATATATAATTTGATTATCTAATTATATATAATTTAATTATTTACTAAATAAAATAACCGAGACTGAACCGAATCGAGAAAAAGGATTTGGAATGGAAGAACGATGGATGGAGAAAACAAGAGGGAGGAGGGATGATTCCAATGAATTTCATGGGTTATGGCATGGAATGGCAAATTCCTTACTTCAAAGAATTTGAAGGAATTCAAAGGATTTGGTAGCTTTCATTCCGCAAACCAAACAACAACATTGGTCAATGGAATTCGTCATTCCAATTCCTTTGAATTCCATTCAATTCCGCGAACCAAACGGCCCCTTAGGATTTTCAAATTTATGTTTGAAGTATTTCAATGTAATTCTATGATTTCAAATCCGGCCGATTCAAAACATTGTTACACACAATTTTATCATATTATTTTTCTAGTTGATATACATACATAGTGGTTTTTAATAAATTAAGAAATATATATAATATGAATAATTGGTCGAAATAGTTGATTAATTCGTTAAAAACTTATTTAAAAAAATTGGATTGATCCGATGGATAATTAATAGCAACATACAATAGATGGATTGGATTGAATGTCCAATGTAAATTGGATCGAAAGACAAAATCCAACGCCCATTTGTTGAGTCTGAAAATACAATTGATAAAGTTACCACTGCTGATTAACACTGCTGGAAGATTACCACTGCTAGTTTTGGGATTACTACAGCTGAAGAGTTGATTTGAAGATACCACTGCTAGTATGTGAGTTAATACTGAAGAACAAAATTACCACTGCCAGTACTGAAGTTACCACTGCTGTTACAAGTTACCACTGCTGGAACAGAATTATCACTGCTGTTAAAGATTATCACTGTTTCTGTTCTGCCACTGCTAAGAAGATGAAGATAAGGAAAGAATTCTGTTGGAGAAGATATGGGATAGATACGAGTATCTTGGAGATTATTTAGAATAGATTTACTTTCCTTATTGTAATCCGTAACTTGTATAAATAGCTGGTAGGATGTTATTTGTTCAGAACAAGTTTTCATAAGTTTTTGCTTAGAATTAGAAGCCTCAAGATTGTTCTTGAATCCCTGCATAAGAGAAGTTGTGCACGTCTGGTTTGAGTCTGTTCAAATCAGATTGGGGCTTTGGTTGTAATCATTAAACTTGTGATTCAATATAAAAGTCTGTTTTACAAATTCATTGTTTCAATACAATCAAAGTGTTATTCCGCAAACTTCTTTGATTTGTGTTTTCTATTCTTGATATATTGATATATTCGATCCTGTCAAGTGGTATCAGAGCTTGTTAGATACAGAAAACAATTAAACAATGGATACCCAGGAAACTGTCTTGGTCTCAAAGGTCCCCATGCTCAAACCTAATGAGTTTGACATGTGGAAAATCAGGATTCGTCAATACATGCTTCTCACAGACTTTGGTATGTGGGAGGTTGTTGAAAACGGACCTGGCACTGATGAAGTAGTTGCTGGAGGTGCAAGACCCCCACCCAGATCTGATGCTGACAGAAAAAGAAGGCAAACTGAGATGAAAGCATTAAGTACCTTGCTGTTGGCTATTCCCAATGAGTACCAACATCAATTTAGTACATACACTGATGCCAAATCTCTCTGGACTGCACTAGAAAAGAGGTTCTCAGGAACCAAAAGCACAAAGAGGAACCAGAAGGCCATTCTGAAGCAGCAATATGAGAACTTCACATCTCTGAAGAATGAATCCATGACTCAAACCTTTGATAGATTCAACAAGCTTATTGGTGAACTTGCAACTGTAGATGTGAAGATGGACAAAGATGATGTGAATAGAAAGTTCCTCAAATCTCTTGGAGAGGAATGGACTATGTACACTGTTTCTTTCAGACAAGGAGATGATCTTGAAGACAAAGAACTTGAAGATCTATACAATGATCTCAGGATCTTTGAAGCAGAAGTAGAGAAGAAGAAGAGACCTATTGGATACTCTCACAATGCTGCACTACTTTCTTCTGAAAACCCTAGTTCTTTTAATAACACTGCTTTTAATAATACCACTGCTACTTATAATACTGCTGCTAATGAAAGTATTTCTAATCCATCTCAGGAAACCAATGAAGATATCATTATGGAAGCTTTCTTAGAAAGTCATGTCAAATCATCATTGATCAATGATGATTTGGATCAAATCAATGCAGATGATCTTGAAGAGATGGACATCAAGTGGCAGATGGCTATGCTGACTCTGAGGATGAAGAGGTTTATCAGAAGAACTGGGAGAAACAACTTTGATGTCAAAAAAGGAGATAAGGCTGGCTTTGATAAGTCAAAAGTCAGATGCTACAAGTGCAATGAGCCAGGGCACTTTGCTAGAGAATGCAAAGGAGGAACCACAAACCATCAAAACACTGGAAGTGGTTCTTCTCAAGCCCCAAGATTCAACAACAGGGGAAGTAACTCCAATCCTAGTTCTTCACAAGCACTTGTCTCACAAGAAGGGCAAGGATTTGATTGGAGCGACCATGCTGAAGAAGCAGTCCAAAATCAAGCACTCATGGCTGAAATCAAGGAGTCTGAAATCCCCACTGAGGTATCCTCTAAACTTTGTTCTGATTCTTGTTTAGAAACTGTGAAAAAGTACAGGGATCATAATCAGACCATGAGTGATAGTATTAAGAAGATGGAGAGAGAAAGGAGAGAGTATGTTAAGGTCATTGATAATCTGGAGGATCAAATTAAGGCCTACAAAGCCAATAAACTTCAGTTTGAATATGATCATAACTACTGGAAGTGGGAAAAGAAGGAGCTTGAGAGAAAATTGTCAAAAGAAAAGGAGGAATTGGAGAGTGCAAGAAAAGAGTTGTCCAAAGCCAAAGAAGACCTAGATAAATTTTCAAAGTCCTCTAAGGCTTTAGAGTCAATTATTAGAGCACAAGTGACTGATGACTTAAAAAGGGGAATAGGATACAATAGCACCCCTCCTCCTTACAATCAGAATTACATTCCTCCATCAACTGATCTTCTTGAGAATTTAGACAGAAGTGAGATGAAAGAAGGTTTGGATAGAATAGATCCAGTTGACTCAGAGGAGGAATCTGATAAGAAAAGCACTTCTGAGACCATTCCTGATGAAAACCACCTTCTCACCAATGAGAAAGGTGGTATGCCATTTATTCCTAGCAAAAAAATAGAGACCACTAGGAAAGATAAGGGGAAATCTGTCATGACATCAAAAAAGAGTAAGGAGAGAAAGACTGAGACAACTAGAAAAGAAAGTAGGAAGGACCACTATACTCAGAGGACTGTAGTTGATCCTGGTACTTCCTCACAGTCTCAAAACAAAAATCATCCTAGAGGGAACAAAAGGAACTGGAATAACCATTGGGCACAATGTCATGGTATTGATCTGAGCAAGATAAACAAACCAAAACCATGCTTTATATGTTGTAAGACAAATCATCTAGCAAGAGACTGCTATTTCAATCCATTTAATCAAAGAAACAGTTATCAAGCCAGAAGATTTGTACCTACACACAAAAAGGTTGTTCCTAAACAAAACAGATCTAGTCAACCTAAAAGAAAATTTCAAAAGAAAAGGGTTGAAAAGAAGTCTGTTAAGTTGGTTACTAAATGGGTACCAAAAGCTTCACTCAGTAATACTACTACTTCTTCAAGCAGTGGTAATAATAGTGTTGCTTCTGATAGCAGTGGTAACAGCTTTAATAGTGTGAAAATTAACACTGCTGCTAGCAATACCAGCAGTGGAAACTCAAACACAGTTACCACTGAAGTGTCTTCATTGAGAAAACCCATTATAACCAAATATGCCAGCCATGAGATCCCAAATAAAGATTATCTTTTGAAGCTCAACAGATTGACAGAGGTCAATTATGTTAATGATAAAGGAGAACCCAAGACCATATTGGCTTGGGTTCCCTCAAGACACTAATTGTTTTATTATATGTGTAGAGCAACCAAGGAAGAAGGAGCAGTCTTTGGCATGTGGATAGTGGTTGCTCTAGGCACATGACAGGTATCATGTCTTTACTTGAAGACTTTAAAAAGTTTGAAGGTGGACATGTTGCCTTTGGGGATAATCTAACTGGAGGTAAGATTAGTGGTAAAGGTAAGGTATCAAAAGGTAAGATGACCTTTGATGATGTTTATTATGTGGAGCAGTTGAGATACAACTTGCTAAGTGTATCTCAGGTTTGTGACAAAAAGTTTGGAGTATTCTTAACTGATATTGAGTGTCTTATACTTGCTCCTGGTTTTAAAATTGATGAGAGTCAAGTAATGCTTAGGACTCCTAGGAAGGATAATGTTTACTGTTTGGACATTGAAGATGCTTCTTCTTTATCATCCTTAAACTATTTATTCTCAAAAGCATCTGTGAGTGAATCATCACTGTGGCATAGAAGGATGTGTCACATGAATTTCAAAAACATGAACTTACTTGTCAAAAACAACCTTGTAAGAGGTTTGCCTGCAAAGGAATTTTCATGTGATGATCATTGTGTAGCATGCCTCAAAGGTAAGCAACACAAAAACTCACACAAGTCCAAAGAAGTAAACACTATCTCATCACCTTTACAGTTATTGCATATGGATCTTTTTGGTCCTACCAATGTGATGAGTATAGGCAAAAAATCCTATTGTTGATCCAGCTCTCCTAAGACCTGATGAAATGATAATGATCCTGAACCTTTACTTAATGAATAGGTTTTTACTTCTGTTATAGCTTGAGGAATTATCACTGAATCTGTTCAGTGTTATTCCATGTTACTTATGCTGTAACTTAATTTTATAGTAATCAGGATCAGGATCAGGAGACGAACAAGTCTGTTCTGCAGTCTACTGATCATATCCACTGAAGTGAAGACCTCCTGAAGACATCAAGATCATACTCAAAGAACCATCAACAACGTCGAAGACTTAGCTGATGACAGGAACAGCATGCTCGTGATCTGAAGACGGAACTCAGTGATAGCAGGCTGCTCAATATCGTATGACATCCTGAAGAATCATCAGGATACAAGTGACCCTGAACAGCACCAGTTTCAGGACTCTAGTCACTGATCAGTATCCTGATCCTGAAGGATTAGTGTAATGTCTTACTCTAATGCACAAAAGGATTATCCGCCTTTACTGACACAAAAGTACATAAGGACAGTCTCTTTACTGTTCCCTCCGTACTTATCAGACCTCAAGGCAACTGTTTACACACTTCCTCTTTTGCACACCATGCAAAGAGTATTTGTTTATAGTAAATAGTACTAAGGACCACTTACATTGTGACACGTATACAAAAGTGAGTCTACATGCATTTAATGCATTGGGTATAAATAGGACTTGAAGAGATGTTCTCCATACTTCTTCTTCATCCTAATCTACCCGAATCCTTTCTTTCTTTATTCCCTCTATCTTCTTTCTTACATCTTCTCACTTTAGTGCATAGTGAAAGAACTTAGATTGTTTAGTTTAGACTTATAGTCTTCTCTATTTCCGCAACAATCTGTAAATTCATATTGTTTATACAACAAGAATTTAAAAGTGAAAACTTGTGTGATTATATTCAACCCCCCCCCCTTCTATAATCCCAAACACTATCCTTGCTTGAAGGTCACCTCTTTGGGACTAACAAGTGGTATCAGAGCAGATACAAGCTCTCATTTTCTTCTTAGAAAAATCTTGTGACCCTCTCTTCTAATCCATGGCTCTTCAAGCTAAGGATAACTACTTTGATACCGGCTCTGCTGGAAAAACCTCCTAGGTTCAACAAAGATAACTTCTCTCTTTGGAAAACCAGGATGGAACTCTTTCTCTCTGGTTCTGATCCCCAGATTCCATACTTTCTGGAAAATGGACCACATGTGCCTACACAAACCGTCCACCCCATTCCTGCTGCCGCTGGCCAACCAGCTGTACCTGAAAGGCAACTGGTAAAGCCTGTGACGGACTGGAATGATGAAGACAGACGCCTGGTCAACATTGACACCAAGGCTAGGTCTCTCATCGCCATGTCACTCCCTGACGATGTATTCCATTCTGTCTGCCACCTTCGATCTGCTAAAGAAATATGGGACACTCTCTGTGTTCAATATGAAGGTACTGCTGTTCTCATGGAATCAAGAAAGATTTTCTTGGTTCGACAGTATGAAAGCTTTATTCATCAAAAGGATGAAACTCTCTCCCAGCTACATCAGAGATTCAATTGTCTTCTGATTGATCTGAAGACTATCGGTACCACCTACTCTAACTCTGAGGTGGTTACCAAGTTCATGGAAGCTCTTCCTGAACATTGGGAAATCTACACCTCCTGCTTAACTATGTCAAAGGACATAAAGACACTCACACTAAGTGAGTTGTACGGTATTCTTCTTAACCGTGAACAACAGAAGAAACTGAAAAAGAATCTCATAAGAGATTCTAAAGATACCAAAAGTAACTCTGTTGCATTGGTCTCTGACTCAGTTCCTACTGTCGCCACTCCTTCTTCAGTAACTATTACTGAATTAGAATCTTCTGACTCTGACATGTCAGAAGATCCTGAATTCAATGAATCTCTTGCTTTGTTAACCAGATCTTTCAAGAAGTTTGCCAAAAAGGGAAACTTCCACAAAAAGAAACATCTTACTATTACTGACAAGCCTAAATCAGACCCTGTTGATAAGGCTACTGCTGTCTACTACAACTGTCAGGGCAAAGGACACTTTGCTAATGATTGCAGGTACAGGAAAAGTCAGTTTGCTCCCTCCTCTGCCAAATCTTCTTCTAAGAACCCCAAATACCAGCGCCTGAAAGAAAAGTACAAAAAGATGAAAATTCAGCGCAAGGGTAAAGGTCTTATCGCAGAAGACTGCGACTGGGATGATGTCTCCTCTGATGACTCATCTGATGAGGAAGACACTCAAGTGGCACTGATGGCCATTATTGAGGAACCTACCTTAGCTCTCATGGCTAAGATAGAAGAGGTCCCTGAAGAAATTCCTACTCAGGCTCCTGAAGCTTCTTCTTCCACAACTCCTGAAGCTTCCACCTCTGCGACTGATTCTTCCAGTCAGGTACCTATTCCTCTCGTCCCTCTTGAAAGCTTAACTCAGCTGGACCTGGTCACTCTTGATCTTTACAAAGCCCTGAATGGTAAAACCTCTGCTGAAAAAATGAATATTGACCTTCGTGGTCAACTCAAAGAATGCCAAGAAAAAATAAAACAACTTACCATTCTGGAGGAAAACTATAAAGATCAGGTCACTGTAAACAAAACTCTCTGTATTGAAAGAGAAATGGCTCTTGCTGCCAAAGAAAGAGCCCTGGCTGAGTTAAACGCTGAAAAAGTCACCATCAAATGATGGAGTGACGCCTCTGAAAAGGTTGATGAAATATTAGCCTCAGGAAGAAATGTTAAAAACAAAAGGGGTCTTGGATACACTCATGGAGGAACTAAATCTGATAGTTCCATGCTCAAATTTGGAAAATTTGTTTCTTCTATCCCTGATCCCAATGCTCCTGAAAACATTCCTTCTTCTTCTAACACACACTCTGAAGGTGCTCCTAAGAGCAAAAAGAACACAGTCAAAGAAAAATCTAACACTGTAACACCTTCAAAGACCAAGAGTCCTAAACCCAAGAATAAAGTTCTGGGTGGTGGTCCTTCAGTCTCAGGATCAAAATCTTTCTCTCAAAATCCTGCTCCCAGACTGAAGATTGACCTGAAGCAAAAGACTCAGGAGAAGAAACCAATTCCTCAAATGTCCAATGCTAAAGGCATACTTGGTGCTGGTCCTGCTCACTTGAAGTTTAAAGACTTCCTGGACCACACTAAACGCTTTCAATATCGCTAATGTTATCACTGTGGATTAAATGACCATATTGCGAGTAAGTGTCCTGATGCTACCATAGCTGAAAAATCAGCTAAGGTAAAGAAAAATCCTAAGACTGAAAATTCAGTCAAAGGAAAGAAGGTTGTCAAGACTGTCTCCTCAGTCAAGACTCCAGCCTCAAGAACTGATAAATCAGTTAAGGCTGCCACTGACTCCACCAGTCCTACTGATACTTCTGGATCCATAGTCTTATGGGTACCAAGGAAAACTTAAACTCTAAATTTTACAGGATAAGGGCATCTGGTACCTGGACAGTGGATGCTCTCGACATATGACTGGTTCGAAATCTGTCCTCTCTAACTACCGTGAAGAAAGAGGTCCTGCTGTGACCTTTGGTGGAAACGGTAAAGGCCAAACCCGAGGGTATGGCACACTGACCAACGGAGTAACTACTTTCAAGAGAGTTGCTTATGTTGAAGGCCTGATGCATAATCTTCTGAGCATCAGTCAACTGTGTGATAAGAATCACAAAGTCTCCTTCTCAAAGAAGAAGTGCAAAGTCAAAAACAGAAGAAAGGAAGTTATTCTCACTGGAGTGAGACATGCTGATATCTACATCATCAACATGAATACTTCCACTGACAACTTCTGCTTTGTATCTCGTGCTTCCTCTGATACAAATTGGCTTTGGCACAAGCGTCTTTCTCATCTCAACTTCAAGACGTTGAATCAACTCTGCATCAACAATCTTGTCATTGGTCTTCCTGACTTTCGCTATACAAAGGTATCTCTTTGTTCAGCATGCGAGAAAGGAAAACAGACCAGGGCTAGTTTCAAGTCCAAGCAGATTTCCTCCATCAGCTCTCCTCTACAACTTCTCCACATGGATCTTTTTGGACCCGTCAACGTCCAATCCATTGCTGGAAAGAAATATACTCTGGTAATCGTTGATGAATATTCCAGATATACTTGGGTGTTCTTTCTTCGATCCAAGAGTGATGCTCCTGAAGAAATCATTCTGTTCGTCAGGAAGATGGAAAGACTCAACAACCTTACTGTTCGATCAATCAGGAGTGACCACGGAACTGAATTCAAAAACAGTACCCTGGAAACCTTCTTCGATCAGTAAGGTATCTCTCAGAACTTCTCATCTGTGAGAACTCCTCAGCAAAATGGTGTTGCTGAAAGACGAAACAGAACCCTGATTGAAGCTGCACGATCAATGTTGAGTGAAGCCAACCTTGCCACTCAATTCTAGGCTGAAGCTGTTAACACTGCTTGCTATACCCAGAACCGATCCCTGATAGTAAAGCGCTTCAGAAGAACCCCTTACGAACTCTTTCGTAACAGGAAACCCTCTATCGAACATCTCCATATCTTTGGTTGTGTTTGCTACATCCTGAACAACAAAGATAACCTTGGAAAGTTCGATTCCAAGTCTGATGATGGAATCTTCCTTGGATACTCCTCTATCTCTAAAACCTACCGTGTGTTCAACAAACGAAGACAAGCCATAGAGGAAACGATTCATGTCAAGTTTGATGAATCGGGTCCTACTTTCCCTCACCCTCATGAAAACTCTGAAATAAATCAGTGGGCTGACTCTTTCTTTCAAGTCCCTGAACCTCCCATTGTTGATCCAACTCCTCAAAACCTCCCTGATGGTTTTGAAGAAGATCCTCCAATACCACCCACTGATATACACATTCCACCTCTGATAAATGCCACTCCAATTACCCAAATCACACCATCTGAACCTGATCAACCCACTAACAGTGAAGACTTTTCTCAAACCACTGTTAGTGAGCCTACTACCACTAATCTTCTCCCTGATCCATCAGTAAATGAAACTTCTACTTCAGGACAGGTGTATCAGCCACCTGCTCTTCGATGGACCAAGGATCATCCCATTGATCAAGTTCTTGGTAATCCCTCCTCTGGCATTAAAACTCGACGCCAATCTGGTAACGTCTGTCTTTATGTTAATTTTATCTCTGAAAATGAACCTAAAGAAATAGATGATGCTTTGCGTGATCCTGCCTGGGTCTCAGCCATGCAGGAAGAGCTAGCAGAGTTCATCAGAAACAATGTCTGGCTTCTCGTCCCTAGACCTCGAAAACGTACTATCATTGGTTCCAAGTGGATTTTTCGAAATAAACTTGATGAGATTGGTACGATTATTCGAAACAAGGCTCGCCTTGTGGCTCAGGGATACAGGCAGGAAGAGGGCATTGATTACGATGAAACCTTTGCTCCTGTGGCTAGGCTCGAAGCAATTCGACTTTTCCTAGCCTTTGCAGCACATATGAACTTCAAGGTTTATCAGATGGACATTAAAAATGCCTTTCTGAATGGAAAACTTAATGAAGAAGTCTATGTGGCTCAGCCTCCTGGCTTTGTAGATCCTAAGTTCCCTGATCACGTCTACAAGTTAAACAAGGCTCTCTATGGGTTAAAACAGGCTCCTCGTGCCTGGTATGATACCCTCTCAACCTTTCTTCTCTCTAAAGGTTTTGTTCGTGGAAAGATTGATAGCACTTTATTTCTAAAGAAATATCCTAAGCATATCCTTCTTGTCCAGATATATGTCGATGACATTATCTTTGGATCCACAAATCCTAAACTCTGCGAAAAGTTTGAGTTGCTCATGAAATCTAAATATAAAATGTCTATGATGGGTGAACTAACATTCTTTTTAGGACTTCAGATCAAGCAATCTGAAAAGGGAATCTTTATCAATCAAGGTAAATATGTACATGAGATGCTGAAGAAATTTGATCTCACATCCTGTACACCGATGAAGACTCCAATGGCTCCTCCTCTGTCACTTGACAAGGATTCCAAAGGGAAACCTGTTGACGTGACTCTCTACAGAGGAATGATCGGCTCTCTGCTGTATCTCACAGCTAGTCGCCCTGATATCATGTACTCTACATGCTTATGTGCTCGTTATCGGGCTGAACCCAAAGAATCCCATCTGACCGCTGTAAAGCGGATCTTCAGATATCTGAAGGGAACTCCTAATCTGGGTCTTTGGTACTCCAAGGACTCAGGGTTCGATTTAACAGCTTATTCTGATAGTGACTTTGCAGGATGTAAGATCGACAGGAAAAGCACCACTGGTGGGTGTCACCTACTTGGTGGCAAGTTGGTGAGTTGGACTAGCAAGAAACAGAACTCTGTGTCCACATCAACTGCTGAGGCTGAATATGTTGCAGCAGGAATCTGTTGTGCTCAAGTCCTGTGGCTGAGAAATCAACTTCAGGACTATAACATACAACTTTCTAAAATTCCTATCTACTGTGACAATACTTCAGCGATAGCCATCGCCAACAATCCTGTCTTACACTCCAAGACAAAGCACATTGAAGTGAGATATCACTTCATCAGGGATCATGTGATGAATGGTGATATTGAACTCCATTTTGTCCCTACTGAATATCAGCTTGCTGACCTCTTTACCAAACCACTGGATGTGACGCGTTTTAATATGCTCATCAGTGAACTTGGGATGTTAAATCCTGATGATTGAAGTTTATCAGGACAAACAGTTGTTAAATCCTATAGAATAGTTATTCTCAGGACTCTTTCTTTAACAACTCCTGAACTAACTCTCATCAGAGGATGACTCTATTCAGTACTTACAAAATCTTTGTTCAAAATCCGAGTACTGATGATTCTCAGGTAAGTACCTCTGCTCCTGAAACCTTATCGCAATAAATGTGATAAGAGGATTTTTCCCAAAACAGTGCTTATCTGATAAGTACTCCAATTCCAAGAAAACAAATCTTTCATCAAAATGGAATTATCCCCTGAAAAGGCGGTTTTTATCTTTTCAAATAAAACAAACTTTTCATCTGCACTGACACGTAATGGGACGTTTCCTGTTCCCCACGACGTGTGTCAGGCGCGTGAACGCGCGTAGAACTTCCTTTATTCATCATTACGTTTGAATTTAGCCGCCCGTTTCTCTCTCATCCATTTTCTCTCTCCTACCACGAGGTATAAAAACCTCACTCGTAATCCCAAACACTATCCTTGCTTGAAGGTCACCTCTTTGGGACCAACAAGTAACTAAGATCAAACGAAGTGATCTTAGGGTTTTTGAAAAACGTTGAACAAAATAAGTTGTTTAGATGAAGAATGTCAACTTAAAATGTAGAAAGAACAAGAGTAAGGAAACACTTACGATGATCTTGTTAAAGAAAAGTGGTGAGTGTTCTTGGTGTTCTTGAGAGAAAAAAAAAACTTCTTGCTTTTTCTTGCTTGATTTCTTAGAGAGAATTATGTGAGCGTAAAGAGTGTAAAGGATTACGAGTGAGGTTTTTATGTTTTAACAGAATGGCTGCTACTACATCTACATCCTTGGACGCCCAGCTCTCCTCTGAGGCCACAACGCTGATGACTGCTATTGGAAACCTTCCGATAGTCATTCCTCAGCATGACTTGCAGTTCAAACCCACCAACTTAATTGGGCAATTTGCTCTCCCAGCCAACAAGGCGTTTCTGAAGCCTGCCAGGGACTTCCTTCTGTCTTGTCCCCTGAAGACGGCGTTCACTATCAACCCAGCGCCCAACAAGCCCCTGCTCCTGCAGTTGTGGTCCACTGCTACCACTGCCCAGGAGAGGAACTCGAAGGGCAAGATGCATGAGGTGATCAAGTTCCAAATCAAGGACGACATCATCTCTTTCGGCATAGGGACCCTGAGGAACGTCCTCAACTTTCCCAAGAAGCAGAAGTTTCCTCCTGCTCCTTCCACTGACGACGTCATCGCGTTCCTTGATGACATCGGCTACAAATGGCCTGTAAAGGAAGGCCATCCTCTGGTGAAGACTGCTGCCACTGTCCACAAGACGGGGCTAAACGCGACGTTCTATTACATATGGAACACGTTTGGTCTCAGTCTGACAGGGAAGACGGGGAGCATGGAGCAATTCCCCACCGTCATACAGAACATGGTCTACTCTGCGATCAAAAATCGCAAGTTTGACTATGTCCGCTGTATCTGGGACGACATGATCAAGAAGATCAAGAACCGCACCAGGGTGGTGAACGTCCCCTACACCCGGTTCTTCAC